>JAAVMX010000001.1:10000000-15000000 GCA_012934285.1 Ophiocordyceps sinensis | reverse complement strand
TAAACGGATCGGATTTCTTAACGGTATTAAAGGCGGTAGTAGTATTAAGGCAAAAGGAGGTATTAACCTTAGACTTAGGGAGGATAACTTAATATCGGTGGTTAATCGTGTCGTCGGCTTAGTCGGTAAGAGAGAGTAGGCGGGAGTTAAGCAAGCGGCTAAAGGCGTCGGGGAGAATAGCTTAAGAGCCGGGCTAGAAGATAATCTTAAAATTAAAACGACTAAAGAATTCGGCCTAACGGGCCTATCGCTAGTTAAAGAGCTTTATAGTTATAAAATACTAAAGATTCTTATAATCTAAGGCTATCTTAAACTTAAGTAGGCCCTCGAGCTTAAGGCGCTACTCCTTAAGAGATTTTATAATCGCGAGGAGTTTTTTATCGTAGATCTCGTAATTATACTCTTAAGCGGAGTATTTTAATAAAAAGAAGGCAATTAGATAGTAACGCTATCGTCGAGGAGCTATATTAGTATACCTTTAGCGGCTTAGTCGGAAGCATGTATCTAAACTATAGTCTTATAATAGGGGTCGAAGTATATAAAGACTAAAGCGGTAGTAAAAGCGTACTTAAGGGCTTCGAAGGCGTAAACGTAGGCGGGGGAATAAATCTAAAGGGCAGAGTTCTTAATAAGGGCGTTTAGAGGGTTCGTAAGCTTAAAAAAGCCGCGAATAAAACGCCGATAAAAATTAGCGAATCCTAAGAAGCGCTAAAGGTCCTTAATAAAAGAGGGGGCAGGCTAGTCTAAGACCGTACGAACCTTTTTAAGGTCTATACAAATGCCTTTATCTAAGATAATTAGGCTAAAGTATTTAGTCTTAGTAACGTAGAAATTATACTTATCTACGTTAAGCTATAGGGCTAATCTACGCTCTACGATCTCCTCGCATAGCCGCTAAGGTCGATACTAGATTATAAAATCAATTTAGACTTAAGAATCGGATTCCTTAGACCCGGTTGCCCTTAGGCGCGATAGCGCATTAGGGGACGGACGTAGGCTACGAGCCGATAGACGTTAATATCGTAAGGAGGGGGTTAAAGGCTAGCGTATATAGCCTACCGACTACTAACGAAGCGCTCTTTAAGCCCGACGCGGGTAATAAGAAACTAATATAAAGGGATAGTACCGCTTACCTAAAATTCCCGGGTCTAGTGCTTAAGGAGGCCCTCTAAGGCGTTTAAAGGGCCTTTAAGTCCGTTCTCTAAGGCTACCTAAAGGAATAGGAGGAGAAGATCTAAGCGGATACCGCGTTCTATACGACCGTAGGCTAGCTTAAGAAATCGGTTAAGGAATCGGTAAAGGAGGCTATCGAGGCGGCGCTCCTATCGAAGTAAGCGTCGAAGTCTTAAGCCGACGTAGCCGCGGCCGCGGTCGCGGCTGCTACCGTCGCGCCCCCGACGCGACGCTAGCCTACGCCTAGAGGCGCTAGCGGTAGCTATAATATCGGGGCTAATAGCGAGAAGCCGACTCTCGCCCGCTACGAAAACTAGCTTACGGTCTAATATAAGGGGATCGCCTTAAATCTCTAACGTAAAACCCCTTAAGCGATTGTTAACGACGTTAATTACGCCCTTAAGGAGCCCGCCGTAAAAGCGGCGTAGGTCCTCCGTAGCGGCAATATCGCGCTTATATTTAAACAGAATGCAAAGAAGTATAAGGCGGATAGGGAGTAGCTAGAGAAGGCTTTCTAAAAGGAGATAACGCTATCCTAAGGCGGCTTTACGGTAATAGTAAAGAGCGTCCCGATAATAGTCCTTTAGAGAGGGGACGACGCCGCCTTAGCAGCCGAACTAGCTAAAGCGAACGACGTTAAGGTTATCTACCTTTACCTTAAGAGGACCTATATAAGGGCGGGCATAAAGGCGACCTTAATTATTACGGTAGACGGCGTAGAGGCGGCGAATAGGCTCTACGACTTTAGTACGGTAATATAAGCGGAGATTTTTAATATAGAGCCCTTCGACGATACGATCCGGCCGAGGCTAATACTACCGGTGCTTTTAATATAAATACGTCGCGAAGTACTATACGGCAAAGGCGACGTACGGGCGGTATACGTTAGGACTATACGACGAAGCTATATATACGGCTACTATAAGGTAGATCCCGTACTAGTATACCCTTTATAAGGGGAGATACGCGGCGTAGGATAGGCACTGCCCTAAGGCGGAGAAGCTTTAGGATAAAGCTTAGGAGGTATACTCTTAAAGGCCGAGGCGTTTCGCCGCTGTAGCGACGCCGACGTTACGCCTTAAGCCGGTGCCGCCCTATATATAGCCCTTTCCTCTTCCTACCGCGCTATAGACGTCGCCGTCGAAACGGCGACGATAGGACACCCCCCCCCCCCCCCCCCCCGCTACCCGCCCTTCCCCCCGGCCGGCCTTAGGACATTACGAGTGCTAGTCGGGCGTGAGGCTAGTCGACTATTCGCGGGTATCTACGGTCGCGGCCGGCCTTAGCGTCGGCTAGGGCTTATACCGCTATAGCTAAGGCCACGCTTATACCTAACGACGACCCTTTTTCTAACCCCCCTTAATATTAAATATCCTTTACTAAAATACCGTAAGGATAGGCGCGAATATATACCTTACGCTCGCCGCCCTTAAGGCGTACGATATTATAGTACTTTAAGAGATACTAATTAATAATAGGATAAGAGCCTTAGCGTGCTTAAGGCGGTGCGACTATAGGCTTGTCTTCGGGGCGACTTAAAGCACGCTATACGTTTATAAGAGGTACGGTATTAATACGTAGATAAGCGACTAAAGAGTAGACTAATATAGCGTTACGTTTACTAATTTTAATACTATAGTTTTTTTAGTTTACTCCCCGCTAGTTAATTCCCCCCTCCTAACTACTCCGCTCCTTAACCTCGCGGTGAAATCGTTACGCCCTTAATACGTCTTTGTTAAGGACTTTAATAGCTATTACCCGCTTTAGGACGCTTATAAGCGCACCTTTAGGAATAGTAAGGACCTCCTAAAGCTAATAGCGCGATAGCGCCTCGGGCTTATAACCCTTAGGGGCTAGGTTATACGTATCGCCTCTAAGGGCCGGAGGAACGGTATAATAGACCTCGCCTAAGCGTCTTAAGGTCTAAGCGTAACGTACTATAGAAACGCAGGCCTTATCGGATCGGATTATATATTACAACGGCTAGAGGTAGACATACGGCCGCTAACCTACCGGCCGGCGGCCCGGACGATAGGACTTAACCGCTTTTAGAGAAAACTCGACCTAGATAAGGCCTAAGCGGCGGCTATCGTAAAGTTCCGGCTAAAGGCCGCGCTAACTACGCCTACGACCTTTAGGGAGGTCGAGGCGTACGCGGACTAAGTAGTTACCTAATTAACTAAGATTACGAAAGACTATATACCTAAGGCCTAAGGCCGCGCCGACGGCGGCCGCCCTAACTAATAGACTATAAAGGTAGACCGGTGGAATAGGGAGGCTAAACGCACCCTCTAGGCGTTCTTAGCGTCCGGCAACTAGACTACCCGGGAGACGTTAGATAAGGCGAAGATAGCCCTCCGGCGTGCCGTCGTTACTATATAATAAGACTCTTAGCGGGAGCTTACCTATAATTTAGCCGCTAACTAAGCCCTCCTTTAGAAGATCGAGAGGTAGGCGCGGCTCTAAAGCGGTAGCCTACTATAGGCGATATATATCCCCGACCTAAAGAGACCGAGCGACCCGGCGGGGCCGGCCCGCACTTATACGGAAAAGGCAAAGACCCTCGCGGCCCGGTTCTTCCTACCCCCGGTAGTAAAAGGCGAAGGGAGCCCCTAAGCCGCCCGGGAGGCCTATATAATACCGTAGCGTTTTATAATCGGCGACTTTAGGTCGGCGGTTAGGAAGATAGCGTCGTAAAAGGCCGTAGGGGAAGACGGCCTCCCGATAGGGCTTATTAAGGCCTATAAAGAACTATTGCTTAAGGTGCTTATAGTATTGCTTAACGCTAGTTATAACGTCGGGCATTTTCTAAGATAGTTCTAATATACGGCTATTATCGTCCTACCGAAACCTAGGAAGACGGCGGCTTAGCTTTAATAAGCTTAAGGGTAAAGATTAATCTCTCTCCTTAGCACGGTAGGGAAGATCCTTAAAGCCGTAGTCGCGAGGAGGATCGCAGACGCGGCGGAGGCTATAACCTTTTGCTTAAAGGGCAGATAAGGAATAGGACCGAAAGGTCTACCGAGACGGCGATACGACTTATAATAGAGCTCGTAAAGATAACGTAGGCCTAAGGAGGGGTAGCGTCGTTTCTCTAGCTCGACCTTAAGGGAGCTTTCGATAGGGTAGACTATATATATCTTATCGAGACCTTCTATCTAAAGGGTTTCTTAGGTTAGGTTATCGTATAGGTTAAGAGCTTCCTTAAGAGGAGGACGGCCTAGCTTTACTTCGATAGCGTACTAGTAGAGACCCGGGAAGTGCTTACGGGTATGCCTTAAGGCTCGCCCCTCTCCTTAATCCTCTTCCTCCTTTATATTGCGCTACTATACGACGACCTTAAGCCGGAGATAGGGGTTACTACCGTCGGCTTCGCCGACGATATAAACCTCTTAGCCTATAGTAAGACCGTAGCCGCGATTATATAGCGTTTAGGGAGCGCTTAGAAGAAGTACGATAAGTAGGTAAGGGAGGTCGGCGCTAAGTTTAAGCCGGAGAAAAGCGAGCTTATCTACTTTACGAAGACCTATAAGCCGATACTAACGAAGCTTTAGCTTAAGATAAATATAGTCCGGCTAATTAAAGATAGGCGGTTCTTTAAGGTTTAGTTTAACTAAAAGCTATAATAGAAAGCCTAAGTTAAAAAGCTTAAGACGAATATAGGCATATAAGCGCTAGCCTTTACTAGGCTCGCGGCGTCTATATAAGGCATACGATTATAAAGCGCGAGGACGGTTTACGCTAGCGTAGTTTAAAGCGCGCTCGCTTATAAAGCGTTGATATTCTATAAGCCTACGCTTAGAGGGGGGAAACCTACCGGCTTAGTAAAGGCGCTTATAGTATATTAGTCGAGCTGCCTATAGGTAATAGCTAAAGCGTTTAAAGCGACCCCGATCTAGAACTTAGAGATATAGACGGCGGCCCCGCTACTCGACCTTTACCTTAACGACCGCCTTACGTAGTACAAAGAGCGCACTAAGGAGTCGGGCATAGTAGACTAGATCCGACGCGCCTACGAGAAGCCGGCGAGAGTACTGCCTTAACCCCGTCGGCCGACCCGACCGCCCGGCCGGCCGTACGATACGTAGCTTTAGGACTAATGCCCTTAAGGCACTATAACAGAGGAGGCGGTCCTTTATAATTAAGAAGCGCGGTAGAAGGAGGATCTCTAAGTAGTAGAGGCGAAGCGACTATAAAAAGCCTAGCAGCCGGTAGATATTAACCCTTACTTTAACCGGCTAAAGAAAGCGCTAAAGGTATATAATAGGTTATATAAGCACGAGAGCTCTGCGCTTATTTAGATCTAGACTAAGAAGATCGGTCTAAAGGGGTTTTTATTCGACCGGAACGTTCCTAACGTCGACTTACCGCTCTATCGGTATAGGACTATACGTAAAACCGCGTTTAACCTCTTCCTCCGGTGCCTTACCTTCGCTAACGCGAGGGCGACCTTACTAAAAGGCATCCGACGGGAGAGCGACCTTAGGGCGGCGCTTAACCGCCCTACCGCCGTTAAGCCGCTTATCCGGTAGTTCCTTAAGCACCGCCTACTATAGTAGTTCTAGGCCGCGACGGCCCTTACGGAAAAGAAAGACCGCCGTAACGCCGGCGGGGGGGAGCTCCGGGAGGAGGACGATGAGACTCTTAACGCTAGCCCCCTTTAACGTATATATATATTTATATATATTTATATATTCGATTATACGCTTACTAAGATTTATGTTTCTATATTCTAACCCGCTAAGCGGGGCCCCGGCCCGCACCCTATCGCCTGCATGCCGTCTACGCGCTAGCTTTACTAAGTTAGACTATCCGCCCGACCCCGACGCCCCTAGGCCTACCCGGGCGGGGTAACCTTTATTAGGCACTAGACTAGCGGCAGTAACTAAACTTAATTAACCGTAGCGAACATAGGCCGTATCCGGCCCGACGCTAAGATAGATAGACGTTGTATAGGTTTTCCCTTAAGCCGCCTCGTTTTTCCTATGCTAGCTAAATGCAGGGGCACTAGGCCCGTTAGGGCAGCTAGAGTACTTTAATAATACGTTAAGCTAGAGGCCGGCGGCGTTAAGGCGCTAAAGAACCGTATTAACGTAGGCCTAGTATTCCTCCCGCGTCTTCGAGAAGATTAAGACGTCGTTTAGATAGGTAAAGCAAAACTTATTAAAGATACCGTAAAAGGCCGTATTAAGAAAACTCTAGAAGTAAGATAAGGCGGCGGTAAGGCTAAAGGGGGTAATATAATACTCGAAAAGCCCGTACCGTATAGTAAACGTAGTCTTCTACTCGTATCTTTCGGTAATGCGAAGGCGGTTAAACGCTGCGATAACGTTAATCTTAGTGAAAAACTTCGCCTTCCGGATATAGGCGAGGGTATCGTAGATAAAGGGTAAGGGAAAACGGTTTTTAATCGTAGCCTTATTTAAGCCGCGATAGTTAACGTAAAAACGGACGCCCCCGCCTAGCTTATAGGTAAGTATAATAAAGGCAATAGCGGAAGAGGTAAAGCGGCGGATAAAGCCCTTCTTAAGCTATTCGTTAACGTACGCGCGGACGATTTAGTTCTCGGCTTCGCTAAAGGGATAAAGGCGGGTATAAGGAGGTTATATTCCGTCTTTAAGGTTAGTTTAAGTATTAAAGGCACGGTAAAGGGCGAGCTTATCGGCCTCGCTCTTAAGCTATATATAGATTATATAGTAAAGCTCTTTAAGGACTTTAGCTTAAAAGCTTATCGAGCGTATAAAGGACTTTCTCTTACTTCTTAAAGAATTTAGCGATATCGTTAAAGGAGATCTTATTAAGGTATTAAGGTAGTCGTCGACGAAGTTATAAAGGCGGGGATTAAGGTAGGCTTTTACGTCCTTAACGTCTATATATCTAATTAAAACGGCTTAGTAAAAGTCCTTAGGGATATCTTAGTTAATAGGTAGCGGAGGCTCGGTAGGCAATAGCTCGGCGGTAAAGGCCTTAATCGAGGTCTAAGAGGTTTAGACTTTAAGCTACTATTAGAATATTACTATCGCATTAACGTTAAGCATCCGTACGTTAAACGCTAAGTCGTTAAAGAACGAGAAGTAAAAGGGCTAAGGTCTAATAGTCTTACGACTTAGTCGTAATATAAGGCAGTAGTAGCTAGCGGTCTTATAGACGGGATAAGGGCGGGGAGGTCGAACGTAGCGGCGAGGGTAAAGGGTAGCTAGGGAGTTAAAGTCGTAGCCGGAGTTAGAGTCGGCGTCGTTACCTAGCGGGAGGAGTCCGGATAGGCGGGTTTACCTACGTTAAGAGCATCCTCGAAAACCGCAGAAAGGAAAAGGCTAAAGGACGGGGGAATAAACTTAAGAACGTCGCTAAAGCGGACGGAATAGACAAAGGCCGGAGGATAGGCTAAGGCCGTACAGGCGGGAATAAGGATCGCAGCGGCGGGAATATAGATTATAGCGGTAGGGGGTTCGCCCTCGTCGTTAGAATCCTCGACGGAGGGACTAAGGGGAAACCCCCTTAAGGCAAAGGCAGGCGGCTCGCCCCTATCGTCGAAATCTTCGATAGAGGGGGCGGGGGGAAAACGAATTATATTTATTAATTTTATTCCTTCCGAAATAGGGATAGGGGAAGCCGGGACAAGGCGGGCAGGGCGGGTAAAGGTAGCCGAAAGGCCTAGGATAAGATAAGGCTAGCGGTCCGAGAGGTAGGAGGCTAGACAAAAGGGGGACTAAAAGGAAAGGGAGTTACTACGCTAGCTAATAATAGGGTCGTGCCGGCGTAGCTAAGGGAGGCTAAGAATAACCTCGTAGCTAAGCTTTATAAGAAAGAAGTAGATTGACTTAGTATAAGCACTAATCCGGGAGACCGAAAAAGCGCAATAGGTAATAGAGCCGGACTTATAGTCGCTACTATCGGCGAGAGAAAGCCGGCGCGGGAATTAGAGTTAGCGGATAGGAAGGGCAAGGCGGTACGTAGTCTAAGCGTATATAAAGGCGTATCTAAAGCAGCCGGAGTCGACTAAAGCACTTATAACGATATCGGCGGACATAAGGGATAAAGGCATAAGTAGAGCACGCGGTTATATTCCCGCGGGGAGGTAAAGATCCTCCCCGGTGTTAAACGAAGCTATAAACTTAGATATAGAGAGCTCTATTGCGCGATAAAGCGAAGGAGCTACGTATTTCCTAAAGACGTGGAAGAGGTAGGGAGGTCGTCTACTTTACCCTCGATAAAGCCCTACTTAATAGCGCGAACCTAATAGCGGGGGGGAGGGGGTTTAAGGAGGCGAGGGGCAGACGTACCGCTACTACGGCTACGGCCGCGGCTAGAGCCGGAACCGGCGCTAGGACTATCGCTAGGGTTAGCGCCGGGATTAGCACCGATACCCTTATTAAGGTAGGTCTAGGTGGTATAGGTAGCGGTAGCCGGCTAAGCGTAGTAGAGGTAAAGACGGTTCTTAAACCGCCGTTACTTCTTAGCGTTAGTAAGCCGGGCCTAGAATATTTTAAGCTATATCGGGTTACCGGTAGGAGACGTAGGTAAGGCAGGCGAGGTAGGGCTAAGGCGAGCGGGGTTATAAGGCGGCTAGAGTTAAGAATAGGCCTTAATACGCTGCTAGTTATCCTAAAGCGTAGAATATATCTTAGCCTAGGCCGTAAAGTTATTATAGGCCGGACATTCGACCTATAGAGCGGCGGCGTTAGCAAGCTCGATAAAGACCTTTAAGTATAGTTAGGCGACGTAAGCGGTACTATTAAAAGATAAGTCGGCTTAAAGTTAGGTAAACTTTAAATAGAAGTCCGGCTTAGAGATATTCTTTATCAATAGGGCATTAAAGTCGGCCTCTAACTAAGCATAGGTAAAGTTAGCACTAAAGACTAGGCTAAGGTCGTCGGTAAGAGCTTTAATAGTAGTATACTACTAATTGGCGAAAGACTTATTATCGGGGACGTCTTAAGGAACGCTAGCGATAATAAAGACGGCCCGGCCGGTAAGCCGGCTAACCGCGTAGAGAATACGATCTTACTCCGTAGGGTATAAGGCGGCGTCTTAATAGAGCTTAATAGTAAGGCCGTTGCGCTAGGTCCGGAAAGCTTCTTAACGCTGCTTTTAGGTGCTAGAGTCGCCGGCGAACCTCTCGGGGTCGGCTATATAGGAACGGGTAGGGGTAAGGGCGGTAGGGGCGGGGGTAGGGGCTTAGTCTTAAGCCGCGTTACGTTCGGTTAAGACGAAGAGAGAGGACGTAGCGCGGTTAAGCTAGCGCTAAAGATCGGTAGCGTGCTCTTAAGCAACGGCTATATGCTCTTAAGCGACGAGCACTCCTATATCTAACTTAACGTAAGTATTATTAAGGTAAGTAAAGGCCTTATCTAAAAGGCGCAAAAGTCGTAAGTAGCGTTAGCCTAAATATAAGCGAACGTGCTAAATATAGGCCGTTAGGCCTAAAGAAAGGCGGCGAGACGAGGATAGTAGGAAACGTAGTCGGTCTAAGGCTTTAGGTCGGTAGGAGCCGGCGGGGTAACGGCCGGGGTAGCGGACGGGGGATCGGCCTCTATATAATCGGTTATCGTAGATTATAGGGCAATAGGATAGGGTAAGGGTAAGGGAAAAGGTAAGGAGGGAAATCTATGTAATTCGCGTCGAGACGGCGTATTTATACCGGGAAAATTCTAATAATCGAGGAAAACTTAGTCGAAGAGGTCCGGCGAGGAGGCGGACTCGCGTCGCGAAGAAAGGAGATTAGAAAAGAGAAAGATAAGATAGCGAGATTATTAATTAAGGGCAATAGGATAAAATAGTAGATTAAACTATAAGAAAACGAGCTTAAAGGGGGTATATAATTATTATTAATCCACGAAGGGATATAGCTATAGACTAGGTCTAAATGTCTATATATACGATATAGAGGTTATATAGGGTGATATATAATATAACCTAATACCGTAATACCCTCGCTTTACTACTTTAATTACGTATAATTAACGGTATCTTAATCGCGCCCTTAGGTACGGGTTTTTATAGGTCGGTGCGATAGTTATAAGCCCGGTATATGAACCTGCGTAAATTGCTACTAAGTCAACGCATTTAAGAATTATCGTGCCTTCTTATAAAGAGCCTTAAGCCGTATTAGCCGGGCAGCTTCGAGGGACTATAGCTCTCTAAGGCCTTTAGTAATAGCATAACGTCGGGCATAACGATTGTCCGCGCTAGCCGTTAAGGGGTCTCGAGGTATAACGTTTAGGTTAGCCTTAAGAAGCTAAGGTCCCCGAAGGCTGCCTTAAATAAGGCAGCTATATAAGCCCTTAATCGACTGTTTAGTAAGGCATCGACATCGAGATCCTAATAGCATCGATATAATAACCGTATAAGACCTTAATGCTCCTTAACCTCTAAGATAGTCGCAATAAATTAGGCAGTAAGGAGAAGATTACCGTAAGGGGCGAAAAGGTAATGTATAACGTCTCTTTACCGCTTAACGGGTGATTATCTCTAGTGCCTATAAAGAGCAAGTTGTATATGCTCGGAAGCCTCTTTCCTCGAGCATCTTTAGTATCTTCTGCAATAAGCACGCTTATTTTATAACCCCTTTCTTCTATAACTTTAACTTTAACTTTAATACTTAATAATAGCTAAAACTCTTACGTCTCTAGCAATTAACACTAAGGTTAGCCTATCTAAGGCAGACTACTAGGCAATATAGTTTACGACGTTCCGTCGTATAGCTAAGGGTATAGAGGTTTAGAAGTATATAAACACCGGCGATAAAGGGGCTAATAAGACCCTTAAGCTAGTTAAACCTCCGGTTATCTCCTATATAAGCTACGTCGCGAAGATTAATAGCCTTATAGCTTAAGCATACGTAGAAGCCGTGCTTAATAATATAGTAGCAACGCTAGACCCGCTAGTCCCGATTATAGAGCTTAACGTAGGATAGCTTATATGCTTTAAGTCTAACCGAGATAACCGTAAGATAGCCTACGTTAAATACGTTTCTAAGAAAAAGGCCGCCGTAATAGACCTTTTAAACTAAGTCTATTAAACCGTTAATTAATCCTACGTAAGGCATTTCCTAGACGATCTAGACCTCCGTAGGATCGTAAATAAGCTAAGAGAGCTTCTTAAAGTCTCTAACGCCTACTGTATCGGCATCGCATAATTAAACTATCGCAAGGCGCTATAGATACCCTAAAGGATTAACCTAGTCGATTAATACCTTAAGTAGGAACTAGTATACCTTAAAGCCTTTACTACGATAACTGCTAATATTAAGGGAGATTAGGCTATCGTAGACTTCCTTTAGACAACTATACCGCTAGATAAACTATAGTCTCGCAATTAGCTTAGTAAGCTACGCAAATAGTAGCAAAAAGGCAACGTCGTTACGATAACCCTTTAAAGCGTTAGTAGACTCTTTTACTCCGTAAGCCTTAATCGCAATATATATAGTAAGCTATTCGGGCTAGTAAGCGCGTTCTCTATACCTAGAGGAAATACTAATACGCCGGCTCGATAAGAATATAAGTGCCTTTACGGTATTAGTAAGAATCGCTATTACTAAAAGCCTATAGACTATATAGCTTTCTATAAGGCTATTAACGGGGTCTCCTATAGGCCTAGGATTACCGAGGTCCTTAACCGCGTTAAGAAGTATAAGGAAGCTAAGGACTAACCGCGCTAGAAGACTACGGTCGAGGCGATTAAAGCTTTAAAGGGCTAGCCGCCGACGCCGATATCGACTTAGCCGAAGAAATCGACGGGTTTAAGACCGCCGACTTTAGCCTATACAGTGATCTAATAGACTGTAGAAGAGCAGTATGCATTTAGTATATCGCCGAACGTATACGCGGCTATTTATCCGCTATAGAACTCGACCTTTATCGATAGTTGCGCAAGCACCTATATTATTAATAAGCTCGAGCTTCTCTAGTATAACGTCGTTAAGGCAACCGAGACCGATATCGTGCTAGTTAGCAATACGGCGCTCGCGGTGCTATATAAAGGCACGCGGATTATTAAGAATATCGTTAACGGACCTAATAGTAGAAAAACGGAGGACTTAATCCTCTATAATGCTATATTTATCCCCGAATTCTATATTAACCTAATTAGCGGGGAGAAGCTTAAGGATTTCGGCTTTTAGCTATATAGGTATAATAATACGTTAAGGTACGGAAGCATTAAGTGCAATAAGATACTTATAAGCTTTAAGAGTATATACGGCCTTTGAGTAGCTAAATTAAAGCTACTTACGTCCTGCTTTGCGTTGCTTAATGCTCCTTAGTATACGTTATTAGCGGTCTAAGATAAGATTCCGTAGTACCCCCGGCGGCGGATCGCAGCATTAAGAAACCTAGTTCCGCTTAAGGTTAATACGGCAAAGATTTAGCACTTAAGATTAAGGCATATAAGCCCTCGAGTACTTAAGCAACTAGTCTTTTAGGCGAGAGGAGTGCGGATATACGGCCTAACTACGGTTGAATACGAGGGCTACGCGCTAGGAAAAACACATAAGCAAATCTCTCGTAGAGAGCCGGCTAATTGCTTAAGGCAACCTTTCTACCGTATCTTCTTTAACCTCTTCGACTTCGAGCTAGGCTATAACAGCCACCGATATATCCTACTGCTATCCGACGAATATAGCGGGATAATATTCTTATAGAGCATAAGTTTAAAGATAGAGAGTCCCCCCTTTATACGCAACTTTAAGGCATTAGTCCGCCGATATATAAGCGCTATGATTTATAAGATAAAAATAGAAAATAAGAGAGCCTTAGTTAACCTCCTAGGATAGAAGATATCGAAGTTCTAGGAATAGGCAGAATAGGAAGGCATCGAGCTCGAGCTTCCGCCCGTATATACGAAAGAGCCTATAGGAGGCGCGGAAAGACTAAGCGGCGTTACGCAATAAAGACTCTATTCTATAATAGGGAAGCTGCCTCGTAACCTCTAGCTAGAGGCTTACTAAGCTATAGTTAGAACGTATAATATCCTGCTGAGATACCGTAACTAATAGAAATCGCTTAAAGAGATACTCGATAGATAGTTTAATTAATATCTCCGCTAATTCGGCCGGTTCAGCGTTATAGCGCATAGAGAAGCTAACTTCCGCCTATACTAGGACGGGCTCTACGCCTTTAGCTACCGCGCTTACTCTTTATACCTTAATATAAAGGCTAACTTGTATAAACGAGCCTTTAAAATACACCTTAAAGCGTATATTAGTTATCTCTTTAGCTACTACGCTATTAACCTATATCGCGTTTAGGTTCCCTAACTTAAGAGGGTTATTATATCTTAAGATATAGTGTTTAACGAGAACTATTTCTTCGACCTATAGATAGAGGACTTATAAGTCCTAATATAAGAATATATCCCTATCGTTAAGTCGATCGAAATACCGATTTAACGCGACTAAAATTATATTCTTAATGATTTTTTATAGGAGTTCGACGAATATATCTTAGGGATTAAGCCCGCTATTTCGAACTTAAGGGTAGAGGGCGTAGGTATAGACGTAAGAGAGGCTCTAATTCGTATAAAAGCCTCCTCGTTAGACTAAGCAGAGGCGGCGAAGCTATAACCTATATTATTACCTCCCCCCGAAGGACTTCTTACACTGGAATAAACGCTTAACCCGACGGGGTAGGGTCTCGAACCGACTAGACCGATACCCCTCTCGTATATCTATAGCCTAAAGAGCTAGAGCAAATACCGTAGCCCTAGCTCGGGCAAATACCTCCCTTATAGAGGAGGGAAGCCTTAGCTAGGCAACCTCCTAACTAAGAGGAAGAGGTAGGCCTATAATAAGGTATATACGCTAAAGATCGCCGGGATCCTAATTAACGTAATACGACTTTAGTAGAAGGAGATAAGGTTTCCGCGGGACTACCTACGGAAGAAGCCCTAATATAAGAGAGGACCTATCGCCCTCGTCGAATACAATAAGAGCTCTACCGTATAAAAGCTATAAGGCAAAGCTCTCGACCGAGACGTATAAGGCAGAGGGATAACGTCTTTAGTACCCTATTGCCCGAAGATCTCTAGCTAAAAGGAGATCTTACGATATTTGATTTACTATTCGCAGCCGTAGTCTAATAAAAGGCATATAAGCATTATTAAGATAACCTCGTCCGATTGCCTAAGCGCTATTAAGATCTTAACTACTACCCGTACGGGAAGGAGTTTAAAGAGGGCTACTGTAAGGAGCTATACGACCTCCTCTAAAGAGGTACGTAGCGCCTCTTTAGCTAAGAGCGCGCTAAAGGAACCTTAATCCCGCTTAAATAGGTCTTCCTCTATAAGTTCGATAAAGATAGATACCTTATACGATATAAGGCATATATTATTATACGTAGAGACCTTTAAGGCGATTAAGGCGAGGAGACCTACGCTATAACCCTCGCTATTAAGACCTTTAGGATAGTAGTATCTATAGCGGCGAAGCATAATCTCAATATTCGGCAACTTAATATCGCTAACGCTTTTCTAAATACTAATATTAATAACACGAAGCGGCCGGTCTATATAAAACTACTAAAAAGGTACGTTAAGCTAGGTTTTCTTAAAGGAGATAAGAATTCTTTAATAGTAGCCGAGCTCGATAAAGCTCTTTACGGATTACGCGAATGGCTTCTTCCTTAGTACAACGAGATATACTAAGCGTTAGAGGAATAAGGGCTTATCCGCACCGGCGAGGAGCCTTACGTCTTTATAAACGGTAAGATCCTTATACTAATATATATTAATAATATCCTTATGCTAAGTCCTAAAGGGATTAGCGTAAACGACCTTATTAAGTACCTTAACGGGAAATGTAAGGTCCGCGAGGAGGCCTTTAGATAGTATCTCGGGATTAGAGTTATCCGCGACCGATAGCTTCGGAAGATCTTCCTCTACTAAAACGCATACATCGAGAAGATTATACGTAAGTTTAGCCTTAATGATAATAGCAAAGCGCCGGCGGTTTTAATCCCGCTTTTTCTACTCGTTAAGAATACCGAATAGGCCTCCTTTCGCGAGATTAAGGACTTCTAGGAAAAGGTCGGGTTAATTATATACACCGCGATTACCGTAAGACCTAACGTAGCGCTCGTAGCCTCGTAGCTCTTAAGGTTCCTAACGAGCCCTTCCTCTAAGCACTAAAAGGCGGCGAACTAGTGCATCTACTACCTATACGTAATAAGGTTCTTTGCAATTAAGTTTGATAGACTTACTATAGGTAAGGCTCTTATTATCGCGACCGACGTATCTTTCGCAGACGATCCCGATACGCGCCGCTCGTTATAAGGCTATATTATAATACTCTACAGCGGCCTAATCGTTTAGAAAGCGAGCCTATAAGATACGGTAATAACCTCGACTATAGAGGTAGAGCTCTTAGGACTTAAGCATATAACGAAGGAAGGCATCGCGCTATTAAGGCTACTGCGAGATATCTAAAAGGACCTTAGGCTATTAAAGATATACTACGATAACCTCTAGACTATTTGTTTAGTTATCGAAGAAGGCCGTATCTCTATAAAGCTCTATTATATCGATATTTAGAATATATAGCTTAAATAGAAATATAGGAAAGGGCGCTTTACGGTAGAATATATCCTAACGGCCGAGATTCCTATAGACGGCTTAATAAAGGCGCTCCCGAGAGCTAAGTTTAAGAGGTTTAAAGCCTTGCTTAATTTAAAGGATATACGCGGGCGGATATAGGGAATAAAGGAAACATAGGAGGATTAAAGGAATAAGGGCGGTCGTAACACTAGGGAAGGGTGTATTTAAGGCTTTATAGGCGCTCGCGATAGCTTCTTCTCGCAGCGTTAAATTAATTACTTAACGCTAGTGTAAGGGTCTTCGACTATTAGTAAGATTAGGTCTACGACCTAATCCGCATTCTTATATACGAGTGGGGAAGAGGCACGTACGCGCGGGGAAAGGGGCTCGTGCAAATAGGGGTAAGGGGCTCGTGCGGATAAGGGTAAGGGGCACGTGCGGATAAAGGGGTATATACGTAGAGCTATTTATCCGTATGTATAGGTGCGCTTATACTTGTTCTTTATAGATAATTTCTACACCTATATAGAGGGCACCTATATAATTACTCTGCCTACCCTATTATAGTATTATCTATCTCTCTTTTTTACGGACTTATTAATACGATAACGTCCCGCTTTTATAATAGCGGCACGTACCGACTAGAACGATAGGCCGCTATAATAAAAGCGGCACGCGTAGTAACACTAGCTGCTATTATAGACTTACTAGATAATAATATAGAGAACGTCCTCTAGCAATAGGCCGAGGGGTCCTAGCAGCTATAGCTGCGATAGGAGTCGCTAAATAAGCAGGCCTTTGCAAAAGCCCGCCTTCGATAGGAAATAACAAAAGCCCGTTTAGGCAAGGCGACGGCGGATGCCGCACCTTCTATAGCGGAAGAGGAGCGCCTTCTAGTGCTACTATATAAAATAGCCGTTAATCCGGCTAAACGAAGGGGGTTGCTAGAAGTCCTTAGAGTTAAAATAGGATCTACGACGCCTACCTCTACGGATACGCTACTCGCGCCTACGGCTGCGTCGAGAAACTCTCCCGCGGCTAAGGACGCTAATATAGCTAACCTAAGGACGGCCCTTAAAGCTGCCTTCGGCAAAAGGAATCCTCTACTATAGCCTATATAAGATAGTAAGCTAGAGTCTTTTTATTTCTTCTTATATCGCCTCTATAGTAAGTTTACTATTAACGAAAAGTAAGGCTTTAACGGTTACCGCGATATCGCTTAGTATTCGCTGCTTTATACGCTGCCCGAGCCTTAGATACGGCGGATTTCTAGGTTTTAGGAGAGTGGCGGGCCTAATAGCGCTTACGACCCCTATGCCTTCTTTAACTACCTTATCCACGCGTTCGGCAACGTATAGGAGCAGGAAAAAGCGTAAGATAGGTTATAGACCCTCTTTTAGAAAAACGGCCAAACGTTTAGAGACTTCCTTCCCGACTTTAAAGAGACTATTACTTACGCCGCCGGAAATAGCATTTAGGGAGATAGCGCTAAGCTTATATAGCTACGGAATTCGATTACCCCGCAACTATAGGAGATGCTTATCCTAATCGAGATGCTTACTAACTTCCGGGAGTACGTAGGTCGCTTTATAAAGGTAGCCTAAAACTATAAGTAAAGCCTTAGCTTCTAGAAGTTACGAAAGCGCGCTAGCACGAACGGCGTTAGCAACGGGAATAGAGGAGTTACTACTAAAAACGCCGTAACGCTCCCGCCGCCTAAATCCGCGCCTAATACTACGGTAGACTACGAGGGCGACGTTATAATATCTATTACGCGGCCCGCTTATAGAAAGGCAAGGATACCTTCCGCCGCCTTAGGCAGCGCGCCTTCCTCTTCTATACAGCGAGCTAAGTAGGTATCGAAGGCGGAGCTTTAGAAGCGGAGAGAGGAAGGGCTTTACGTACGCTATAGCGCGGATAGGCATTTCGCTATAGACTGCCTATATCGTCCCGCTCGCCCTATAGCGAAGCGCGCCGAACGGCCTATAGCGATTCGCGCTACCCGACCTTCTCTTAAGTCTAATATTAAGGAGGATAATATAGTCCCCGCCGCTACTAGTGCGGAGGGAAACGCATAGCTCCGGAGCATAGACGGGCCCTAGAGCTTAATTCGCTAGCACTAGAGAAAAAAGAGTTAACTAACCGTATTAAGACTTCTCCTACCTTAATACCTATTATTATTAACCGTATAAACCTCGTCTTTACTCTTATAGACGAAGGTTGCTAATACTACGCCGCTATCGATAAGGCATTCGCATAAGAACTACGTTTGCTAGTTAAAGATATAAGACCTTAGTACGTATAAGGAGCCTTAAGCGTAATAGAAGAAGCGAAGATTAAAGGTATCGCATAGATAGCTACGGAAATTAACGGGCATATGCAATTGCTTATAGCGTACGTTATCCCTTAGCTAGAATTTAACCTAATCCTTAGAAAGCCTTAGCTTCTTTATATAGAGTCCTACTCTATGCCGCACTAAGGAAGGCTTTAGTATAGGATTTCGTAGCGTTAGCTACGGCATATTAATAAAAACAACCCTAAGGATATTAAGTATACTACCGAGCTTTAGGAGGCTAAGGAAGTTATAGCTTTAGTAGTTATCGGTATAATTAACCGAATCCGTAGACGATACGGCTCTAAAGCCGCTACGGCTGCTATTTACGTAGTTAGCCTCGCGGATTAAAGGCCTTACGGCTAAAGAAGCTAAGGACGGAAGCCGAATTGCGTTAAATAATCCCTACGTAGTTCTATAACCTACTACCGCTCTTTCGGAAAAGCGAGGCCGATAAATTAAACCTATAGAAGCCCGGCATTAACTACGCGATACTACTTCGCAAAGATTCCCGCGGATAAGACATAGTTCCGCCCTTCGGGCTACTATACGCGATATCTTAGGACGAGTTGCTTTTATTAAAGAAGGTACTACGCGGCCATTTAGATAAAGGGTTTATTTAGGCTAGCTCTTCTAAGGCCGCCGCTCCGGTATTATTCGCGTAGAAACCCGGAGGAGGACTACGATTCTACGTAGACTACCGAGCACTTAATGCAATAATACGACCGGACCGCTACCCGCTTCCGCTTATTAAGGAGATATTCCGTAATATCGCTAAAGCGAAGTAGTTTACTAAGTTAGATATCTATTAAGCGTTCTATAAGGTGCGAATTATAGAAGGTAACGAGTAGAAGACTACGTTCCTAATGCACTAAGCAGCGTGAAAAGGTAGGCAAGGAAGGATGGTTTATTAGGGTGGGTAGCGAGCCCCGGGAGCTAGGAATAGCTCCCTGCTATCTAATCTATAGCTAATGTAAGCAGCCCCGGCCGACCGGCTAAAGGATGCATTGCATGCATTAGTTCCGCACTCGCTATAGGCTTTTCGAATAGATAATAACACCGTTTAGGCTTATAGGGGCTCCCGGCACCTTCTAATAGTATATTAATAGCATTCTTCGCGAATTTCTAAACGAGTTCGCTTCCGCTTATATTAGTAATATTCTTATCTATATAAGCGGTAGCCTAAAGGATTATATAGATAAAGTGCGGAAGGTGCTAGACTAGGTCTCCTAGCATAGGCTATACCTTAACCCTAATAAATACGAATTCGGCGTCCGCTAGGTTAAATACCTTAGATTTATTATTATCGCGGGCGTTAGTATATAGGCGGACCCTATAAAGATTTATGCTATTTAGGACTAGATAGCCCTAACTTTATAAGAGGGTATACGGGGTTTCTTAGTATTTACGAATTACTACCGGAGTTTATTCGTTAATTTTCTTATATCGTCGGTCCGCTTATAGCCCTTACCGGCAAAAGGGTAGCCTTCTATTAGGGCGCTATATAAGCAAAGGCGTTTTAAACGTTAAAGGACCTATTTTCGTAAGCCTTAGTGCTATTATAGTAGGACTTTAATTATCCTATAATACTTAAGGCGGACTATAGTAGATTCGCGCTTAAAGGCACGCTTTCGCAAAAGGTAGACGGCTAACGCCGCCCTATGGACTTTTACTCCTATAAGCTTACCGCCGCTAAACGGAACTACGCTATCTACGATAAAGAAATACTCGCTATAATTAGCTATTTAAAGCAATAGCAAGCGGAGCTCCGTAGCTATAAGAACTTTAAGATCCTTATAGACTATCGTAACCTTAAGTATTTTATAACTTAACGTTATCTCTCTAAGCGATAGGCCCGCTAGGTAGAATACCTTTCGCGGTTCTATTTTCGGATTAAGTACCGGCCCGGAAAAGAGGCTATAGTGCCGGACGCTCTATCTTAGAGAGATTAAGACCGACCTTCTAACGAAGATTATAATGCCTAAGAGCTTTAAATACTCTTAAAGGACGCGTTATATACGTATCTTAAAGCAACGCTTATTAGTGCGGATAGCGTAGTCTTTATTAATAGTAAGGGCGATAAGGACGAGGAAGATAGCGAGAAGGATAATAGTTCGGAAAGTAAGGGGGTAATTAAAGAAGACGTAGAGCCCGACACTTAGGAAGCGGACTTCGCAGCGGCTACGACTTAGGACGACCTCGACGCATAGGACGTAGAGCTAACTACTAATATAGGCCTTAACCGACCGATTTTTTAGGACGAGGAGCTTTAGCGTATATAGGACCGCTTAGCAGCTTAAAACGCTACCTACGGTAGCGTACGCCGCGCTATAGAGGTAAGAGCACGACGATTCGACCTTAAGCTTAAACTTAAGGTATATGTAGCCGACTGCTACGTAGACCTACGTAGGCACCTACGGTTCCGCGGACGGCTTTAGGTTCTTAGTTCCTTTATAACTATAGAGGCTATAGTAAGAGACGCTCCCCTAAAGCTAGAAGAAGGGAACGCGCTCTAAGGACGGCTTATTTAAATAGTATACGACGCGAGCGTCGTCGGCTACCTTAGCCGCTGTTAATATTACCGTCTTCCCCTATTGCTTTCTATTAGGAAATCCCCGGTTCTTCCCTAGATTCCTTTAGAATTCTACGGGCTTCTACGGTTATTTACCCCGCACTTCTACCGGCACATTTACCTACTTTTCTTCGGTTATATTTTACCGTAATTTTACGGTGATTTTACGGTTATTTACACAGTCTTTACCCTTAAAATCTCTTCCCTTCTACGGTCTTCTACCGTAGAATTCTAATTCTCTTCTACGGCTTCTACCGTAGAATTCCTTCACATAGTTACGGCTTCTACCGTAGAATTCACTAGTCTTCTACTAGACTGCCTTTTATTTGCTAACTATATGACTTATTTATCGTACGGCACGATCTATTGCTTTTCCTACCGATCCTTCCGTCCGATTATTTACGTCACTTGTTTTTCCTTAGGTCTACGCGGCTGATTTCGTCCGAGGAATTTTCTTATATATAGGGACTAGTTAGCCTTCCTACTAGATAAGATAAGAGCTATTATTCTTAGTGATTTGCATTATTTTGCAGCTTCTAATCCTTTTATATAGGCTGTTTTAGCCTTAGAGCCTTTCTTCCCTTTTTAATTGCTATTACCTAAATGTCGAGGACCCGACTAATTAGCGTTCGATAGTTATAAGCCCGGACGAACTTCTATACGCATAGAGAGTTCTAACGGCTTATATTTTCAGCCTGCTAACGCTACGACTTACGGTGGTAAAGCCTTTGCCTTTATATCTAGCGAATTAACTTATAGAGGACTAGTATATCTTTTAAGGAGCGTTATTAATCTAGCGAATCGACTCGCGGAGGACTAGTTAGTACGTTTACCCTATGCTATTAGTGTTTTCTCGCACTTAGTTAAGTTTTTGCGGTTCATTTACATACATTGTGTATTAAACTACCCCTTCCGGTGATTTCACTATACTTTTACCTACGTTACCGTATCTATTATAGCCGATATTACTTCGAAGACCGTTTTAAATAGACTAGCGGATTAAGACCGATAGATCTTAACGATCTAGAAATACGTACTCGCCTAAGGTATTTAGGAGAAAATCGATCCTTCTATTACGCTTAAACTTTAGAAACCCTTATTGCCTCTTCCCGTAGAACTAATAGCTAGAATAGTTAACGCGACCGTTGCTAATATTACTAGTTTATCTATAGAAGAACTTAAGAGGTTTAAGTTTCTCTTTTCCCGGTATCGCACGTTGCTTTAAGCCTATAAAGACTAATAGAAATCTCTTACGTTAATCTAGTAGTTTATCGTTTAAAACATCGGGAACTATTACTTAACGATTGCCGACGAATATAAGGTTTTTAATAAATTGGCTTTATTATAGCGGCGTATAAAGCCGACTTCGTAGACGTAATAGAAGACTATTCTTACGTAGTTCTATACTATTTTAAAGGCTTTATACCGGACGGATATTACGATATAGATTTCTAACTAGCAGAAGGTTTTTTACCGATGCCCGGCGAATTAAGTTGCCGGAATCGGAAGGTCTCTAGGCTATATAGCGTTTTCTTAAGGCTATTTAGCCAATTTCTAGCCCTTTTGCGGAATACTAGATAAATAAGATAGAGGACGATGCCCGCCTAAATAAGCTAGGTTAGGAATAGTCTTTCCCCGACGGATTTAAGATATCCGAACTCTTCGAGCGCTCGTAGGCCTTAAAGGCTACGACTAAAGCGCTAAAGACCAATGCGTTTACAAAGTTCTAAGGCTAAGGAATATAATCCCTAGCCGTAAAATCTACTAATAAATCGGCAATTACTTTAGCAGCTGCGTCCTTAGATAAGGATAAAGGTAAGAAGAAGGACGGTCCGCTGTATATTTATAGAGAACGATACTATTTCCGATAGTATTATTACTTTAACCCTTCCGTTCGACTTCTATTATAGAAACCCGATAAAGACGTCTAAAAGACTATAGACGACTACCTTAAGGGTCCGGCTAATAAGGCTAAAGTTAACGTAGTACTTCTTCGCGACGAGGAGTAGCGGAAGAATAATAAGACCGAGATAAAGACAGTATAAGCTACGGCTACCGCTAAGGTTCTTACGACCTTTTTACTACTAGTTGTTCTATAGACTACTATAGAATACCCGTTAAGGGATTCTTTTATTATAGATTTAGGGTCTAATAGATATATTTGCAATAATAAGGAGTGTTTCTATAACTTCTAGCCTTCTTCCGAGTATATACTTATAGGTAGTAGAAGCACTCTAATTCTTAGGATAGGCATAGTGTTTATACGTATTTCGACGGGCACTTTTTAGCTTAGTTAAGTAGTATATATCCCGTCTTTTTATACGTCCCTTTGTTTACTTTATCTTTTGCATAAGGCGAATCTTTTATAGAACCTATAGACTAGCGTAATCTCTTCTTTAATACGTACGATTTATATAACGGAGCTAATCTATAACTAATATATTATCGAGTATAACCCGTTAATACCTTCTACTACGCTTTTAATAATTGCTTCCGTTCCTTCTATAGATTCTACCGTAGAAACCCCTATTATAGCACCTTTTTCGGCTATTATACCGGACTTTATACTAATAACTATAGAGGAACTTTCTCTTTAGGACTAACGACTTAGATATATAAATAATAAAGCGCTTTCGAAAGCACTCGGAATACTATAGTCGGTGACCTTCGATAAAATAATCTCCTATAAGCCCTATAAACTTACGTAGGCTAAACGAATTATCAACTGCGAACCGCCGCTTTTTAAGGCGACTTTTCCCTTTTCTAAGGTATTTTACGATATCTTTTCTATATACGAGAGTTATAATAATAAGAACGTTATATTTCTTATTAAGGATAACTATACGAAGCTTGTTTTTCTATATGCTCTTTTAGACGCCTCTATAGACGAGCTAAGTTTATGCTTTAAGGGCCTAGGTCGGTATATTTCCCGATAGTTCTTACTTTCTATCGGTATAATCTATCGAAATAACGACCGAGCCCTTCGGCGGGATTTTTAGGATTTTATTAACTAATAGGGCATTTATAATAAGCCTACTGCTCCCTATACACCCTCTTAGAACGGCGCTGCCGAACGATCTAAGGGGGTAGTATCTACGAAAGCTCGATCTATAAGGATTAAAGCAAATTTGCCCGAGCATTTATAGATAGAAATATAGAAAACTATAGTATATTTATATAATCGGATTCTAGCCCGTTAGGCAGCTTCCTCTACGTTATTTCTATCGAAGTAGATTTCCTTAATAGAGATCCTTTACGATTAGTTAAGGGATTACGACCGGAATATACCGGTATTTCTCCTTCCCTAACCGTTACAATTCGATTATCTTTAAGTTTTTAGCTATAAAGACTACCTATTAACTATTAAGGCCTTAACTAATATATAGAAACGTAATCTTAAGTAGGAACCTTATATAGAGGTTAGTTACTTAGTCGGGTATAATTCTACTAATATTTTTCGTATATAGATCCTATAAAGACGGGAGGTTCGTCGAGTTCGTAATATAACGTTTAATAAGACTTAGTTTTTCACCGCGTTTAAGGCATCTAAACCGCTAATATATGTATTATTACTAGCATTTCTACTATATGTTATATACGAAAAAAAGCAAGATAAGGTAGAATTCTAGTTAACGCTAATAGTGCTTTTAGATAAGCATTTTACTCTAGCAGACGTTCTAGCCGATAGCAATCCTTAGCTCCTAACTCCTAACTAAACCCCGGAACCGCCGGAGGATATTTTTAAAAATACACGGGATTTCTAACCCGATATATCTACTCTTTTACTAACTATAACCGTAGAACTAGTAGACCGACTTAAGGTATAATTGCCTTAAGCTACTTCTCGGTCTATAGATTACGATAATACTATTCCTATAGATAGTCTACGGACGACGAGATTTATAGAGGATTTACGCCTTACTTATTTAAAGCGTTTTTCGGGTCGATATCCCGCTTTCGCCTACGTTAGGAATTTACCGACTAATAGCACCGCATTTACGGCTGTATTCGCTACTTCTCTTAAACCTAAGAAGATATATAAATAGGATTTACCCGCGCTTCTAAGGTTTTAGTCTAATCTTAAGACGTATCCTTATAGACCTAAGTTTAAAGCCGCTAGAAAGGTTAAATAAGACTCCTTAAACTAGCGGAAGACCTTCTTTTCTTCGCCTACCCTAAAAGCGAACGCTTTAGTACGTCCTCTTTTATTAATATAGGCATTTAATTATAAGTTTAAAAAGCACGGCTACCTTAGGAAGTTTAAGTCTCGCCTTTATATGCGAGGAGACCTTTAGCCGTTTAGCGGAAAGGAAACTTACGCCGCGACGCTTATAGCGCGAAATTTTCGTATTATAATTGCGATTGCCGCTAAATTTAGCACTAAAACCCGCTTACTTAACGCGGTTAACGCCTTTACGAATGCGGATTTAGATAAAGAAGTATATATCTACTTCCTAGACGGATTTAAGGTATTTAGTTTTATAATTCGGTTAATAAAGGCTTTATATAGGCTTCGCCGTTCGCCTCTTCTTTAGCAATAGGAATTATCTAGGTCTCTTACCGAACTAGGCCTTTAGTAAAGTGCGGAAGATCCTCGCATTTTTATATCTACTATAAGTAGTATTATTACTTTCTTCTTTATAGATAATATTATTATCCTTTTCCGTAGGGAGCACTATAGGGCTACTAACGATTTTATCCGTCGCTTTAGGCAGAAGTATATAATCACTAACCGTAGAGAGCTTACCTATTTCCTTAGGATAAGGATTATCCGGGACTATAAGCAGCGAAAGCTATAGTTATGCTAGGACGTTTACCTAGATAAGATTGCTTTTAAGTTTAGTTTAATCCTTACTTCTACGGTTCTACGGCCTATTTCGACCCTTTATCCGTTCCTACTTCCCGAAAAGCTAAAGAAGCACTACGGTTAGGCTACGGATAACTAAATCTACTACTTTTAGTCTTTAGTCGGTTCCTACAATTACGCGATTATTTCCACCCGGCTTAACGCCGTAAAATCGTCGAATTCTTTAGCGGAGTATATATAGAACCCGTCTACGCTCTATATTAAGCTTGCTAAGAGCTTAGTAACCTACTTATACAAATCGCGTTTCCTTACGATTAAGCTTTTAGATATAGACGAGCAAAAACTCGTTATAGCTTCCGATGCCGCTTACGCTAACGACTTAGACACTCGTTATTCTTCTAAAGGCTATTTTATTAGCCTATTTAACGGTCTAATCGCGTAGAGTGCCCGGAAATAATCTACGGTTACTACTTCTTCTACTAAAGCCGAACTTCTTATAGTCTCTTCCACCGCGAAAGAGCTAGTTTCTATTCTTCGTTTATTTAACGATATTTCTTTACAGCTAGATGTCCCTATTCCTACTATTTAGTGTAATAATACTAATGTATGTAAAGCATCCTCTATGCTATATGCCGGGGCTAATATAATTAGCTATAGATAAGATATTAGGGAGCTATTCCTAGCTCCCGGGGCTTACGCCTACCTAATAGAAGCATCCTTCTTTACACACACATTCTTAGTGCCTAATGCATTAAATTAGTAGTAATTCCGCACCTTCTGCCTTTAAAGCCACTATTAGGAACGCCCTTCCTATCTCTAGAGCTTCGCTCTACTACGATACGTTCGCTAAGAGCTTCTTAAAGCTCTCGCCATTCGTTACAAGCCGCCTAAAGGCTCCCGACACCTATAGTATAACTAGCTTATATAACCTTAGCTAGCACGCCTATATAACGTCTAACATAAGCCTTACGATCCGACGAGGCTCGCCTTTCTAAGTATTATTAGAACTAAGGCCTACTACCTAGTTCTCTATTTTAAGTCCTTACGCAATTAGCCGTAAGGAAAAGTTTTCTCTCTATGTTTTCGATTTCCTACGTATACCCGTTCCTACGCTAAAATTAAAACACCCTATACCTCCTACTATAGACTTTTCTCTTCTCCTATAACTCTTCCTTTATAATCCCTTCTCTTCTCTATCTATCGACCTCTTTGCCTTCTTCACTCGTTTTATTTAAGATATTATTACTATAGCTAGGGATAAAGAAGCCCGTTAAGTTATAGCGTCTATATCTCGTTTAGACGACGACTCTTACCCTCGCTTGCCGATATAGGAATATACTCTACCGGAAAGTATCTATAGCGCCGCTCCTTCTAAGGACTTTAAGAGTAATTATAAAGATCTTCCTCCTCTTACCCGCCGTCGTCCTCGCTTATCCTTAGAAACCGAGGTGCTACGTAAATAGTCTGCCTTACTAGCTATAAAGGATAAGGACTATAATAATTTATTAAAATAGGCCGTTCGCTACTTAAAGTTAATTAAAACACTACCTATAGAAGGGGTTATTAAGACCTTTACTAATATAGACGTAATATATATAAAGTAAGCCTATATTCTCTTAGGCTCTTTAGCCTTTAAGTTAGAGACTATCTTTAATATCTTAGATCTCCCGCCCGTAAAGGAAAAGTATCTATAGCACGCCGATACTTAGCGAAAAGGTATTCGCGCGTATCTTCGTTTTATAGGCGATCTTCCCGATAAAGAGACTCCTCTCTACGCTACGATATCTTTAGTATATCGGCTAGTTTAAGCCGTGCCTTTTAACCCGTAAATAATCGACGGAGACCCTTCTAACGGTTAATTAAAGGAATAGCCTCCTCCTCGTCTATAAGGAATACTTCGCTTATCTAAGCAATATTCTATTAGATAGTAGCATCGCCCTAAGAAGTAGCCTTAGGTTCTATATTATTCTCTTTAGTCTAAGTTATCTAAGTACTTATAGGCCTTTTACTCTCGTCGATAGAAGGATTCGGATAATAATAATAATAATTCGTCTAGGTCTAAGAATAGTTTTATCCGCCGCCCCCTAAAGTCCTATCTAAACCCGCGTAGGCACCGCGAGGCGAGTTATACCTCCTCCTCGGCCTATAACGATAAGGCCGTTACTAAACGCCTTAAATAAGACAATATTAGTACTTTTAACCCGGATAAGCATAATCCGAAGAACCTAGGCATTATCGCTCTTAGCGATAGAAAGAATATCTATATAGACGTCTACCTCTTTACGGAGCGTCTAAAGATCTACTAAGACGAGGATCTATTCGCCCTTTACTTATATTACCTCTCCTTCTTAGCGGGAGGAGCTCTTATATAGTATATAAGTAAGCTTATAGTAGAATAACGCGATATCCTTAGTTCCTCACCTCTTAGAACCTTCTATAAGTTCTTAACTAAGCGTTTTAAGCGTCCTAACGCCGATGTCTCGAAGGAACTTTATAAGGAAAGGTATACGATATCTATATAGTCCTCTAGCTCTATTACTCTCGCGTAGTAGATCTAAAGAAAGGTTTCGCTCGCCCGCTAACTTAAGATAGGCAAGGATGCCTAAATCATTAAGGCTATCTATCCTCTTATTGCCGTCTAGATCTCCTCGCCTCTTCTTATTCCTACGAAGAAGACCCCGATCGATAAATAGATTCGCATTATTAAAGAACGGAAGCCCCTTATTATAGCTTCTCTTAAGCTATATATCTCTAAAAACCGAGACTGTTCTCGCTGCGGTAGCTTTTCCCGTCGGGATAATAACTATCGTTAGGATAACCGTCGCTATAATAATAGCTACCGTTAGGGTAACTATAATCGCAGCCGCTATAATAATCGTCGCGATAACTATCGTTAAGGTAACGAAGGCAATAACTACCGATAGACTAACCGCTAGGATCGAGACTAAGGCTATAATCGCAACCGTAGCCCTAAGGGTCGAAGCTCCGGCAATAGCCGTAACTAATTAAGCTTACGCCCGCTACGCCGCGATAAGCGTTACCTTCGCTAAGACGACTAACGAGATAACCGAACGGAATACCGCTAAGGTAAATATAA
This sequence comes from Ophiocordyceps sinensis, assembly GCA_012934285.1. Lineage (NCBI taxonomy): Eukaryota > Fungi > Ascomycota > Sordariomycetes > Hypocreales > Ophiocordycipitaceae > Ophiocordyceps > Ophiocordyceps sinensis. The sequence goes on along the minus strand of JAAVMX010000001.1, from coordinate 14,971,490 downwards.
GGGTAACGATAATAAGAAGAAAGTGCGTTTTAAGTCGAGGTATTAAAGCGATAAGAAGACTGCTCCTAGCGGCGATAAAGCTAGTAACGAGCTATACTTAAACGACTCTTAGGACGATGCGTCCTCTTACGCCTCCTTAGAAGCTAACTTCGTAGGCTATATAAACTCTCGCTGCCTTACCGAACGGGCCGGTAAGTTTAAATATAGCACCTACGACCGTACTTTCGCCCTCGCCTCTATGCTTAAAGAGTATATATACGCTAACTACTATATATCTAAGCAGTAGCTCCGTAGTAAAGAGCGCGCGCTTAAGCCTTTAATATATAAGGTTTATAAGACCTTTTTTCTTTCTCGCAACGCACTTTTCTCTTATCTCCGTCTTAAGTATAAGAAGACCCCTTCTACTCCTACTATTCCCGTAGGGAATATCGTCGACTTTATTCCTACTAAGCCTAATTTCCCCGCCGTATTAGAGCTTATTCTTCCCGCACCTATTATTAAGGAGCCTATTTTTCACGTAGCGCCTACTACGGCACCCCGACTGGATTAGGTCTTAGAAGCTAAAGCTAAGGAGCCCTAATAGGATTAGGATTCCCCGCCGCACTTATATTCCTATATAAGGATTAAGCTCTCTGCTTAACCCGGTAGGCAGGAAGTCTAAGTTTGCCCTAACTCTAGCTATAGTAAGCCTATGATTAATCGCGACCTTCTTTAGACTCTTTACTATACCGTCGAGAAGAAGCCTCCCGTTACTATTAACGGAGTTAACGGTCGTTCTTTTTGCGAGGACTAGGCTACGTTCTCCTTCTACGCGCGCGGCACTATAGCTAGCCCGGCCGCCTAAGCAGCTATAGCTAAATTCACTTACTCCGCCTAGGTCTCTAAAGTAAAGGCCGGCGCACTTTTCGGCAATGCCTTCCTTAAGCTATACCGAGGATCCCTTAATTATAATAAGGAAGTTATTCGCATTAGAGTGCTCGACGGGTTTAAAATCCTATTCGATATCTACAAATAGCCCCGTAAAGTCGTTCGCCGTATCTAAGCCGTCCGAAAGACCGTTATACCGCACGGCACTACCCTTATAGTCCCTATATCTTAGAAAAAACTTCCTAAAGACCGCGCTTATACTTTCTTCGCCTCTTACGCTAATACTATTTATAGCATCGTCGATGCTAAATCTCTTCCTACTATCCTTATTACTAATAGCACGAACGTTAACCTCGTTATTAAGCGTAAGCAGAAGCTTAGCTAGATCTAGGAGTATTAGGAGTCTAGCTATTTTACCGCCCCGTCCTAGCAATTAGCTATAAAGGCTCTAACGCTAGCTACTGCAATTTGACCCGCTTTAGGAGCCGTAGCTATAACGCCCCCGTAGGAACCGCTATTATTACTTCTGCTTCTATTAGTCTATCGGTTAACGTCGCGAGCACTTTCCCGCTTACTTAGGAGGTCCTCGAGTGTCTCTAGCCTCCCGCCCGCCCTTAACCCGTAGAAGCTCTTATTCTAGGTACTTCTCCGACGCCTTCGCTATCCGACTCTATCTACGCCTATATTGCAGCTTCCTTAGCAAGACCCGCTAAGTGGTCTAAGGTTCGCTAGAACCTCGCAGTAGCTGCTACTAACGTAACGGCAGCTGCCGTAGCTATCGAGATAAACGCCGCGGATAGAATTGAGGATCCCCTCTCTAGCCGTATTCTAGATTAAACGCACGTTTAGCGCTTACTAAAGCTTAAAGAGAAATACACTAAAGAGGGTATTTATATTTTCGACTATAGCCCCTCTTTCGTGCGCCGCGTTAAAAAGCTTCTTAGGAAATACTCCTAGCTTTAGCGAGATATAGGCACCGCCGTCGTAGAACCCGGAAAGGAATTAATAGTTCTCTTAATCGATAATTAGCACGAAAAACGAGTCGCTTAGAGGCCTTACCTATAAGGGCTTCGCGATAGGAAGGTTATCGACGATATATTTAACCTACTTTATAAGCAAAGCCGCCTTAAGTAGGCCGATAAGCCTACGCCGTTTATAGCACCGGTCTTTATAGTTTAGCGTATAGCCCGAGGCGAGACTAAAGGCCGAGTCGTTATTAACCTACGTGCCGTTAATAGTATTACTATTCCGGATTCCTACCCTCTGCTACTATAAAGCTCTATTATTGCTAAGCTCTTAAGCGCCCGTTTTATTACTGCTATCGACGCTTCCGCCTTCTTCTATTAGTTTCGAGTTAAACTTAAGCATTAAGGCAGGTTTACTATTATAAATCATCGAGGTCTAAAGCGCCTAATAGTTGCACCTATCGGCTTTTTTAATAGCCTAGCGTACGTATAACGCTATATAGACCGAGTTCTTCGTCCGCACTAAGGCTATAGCCGCGCGTTTATTAATAATATTATTATTTACTCCGCTACGGAAGAGGAATACCTTTAATATCTCGAGGCTATCTTTAAGCTCTTCGTATCGCTTAACCTATCTATAAGCCCTACTAAAAGCTAGATCGGCTACCCTTCCGTAGAGCTACTTGGATTTCGTATCGACGCGTTTAGGATAAGTACTATAAAGCATAGGCTCGCTGCCTTTATAAAGCTTCTATTCCTTAATAACCTCGCCTCTCCTAAACACTATATCGGCGCTATAGGGTATATTCGCAATCTCATTCTATACTTACTACGGCGTCTCTATTGCCCTTCTATAGGATCGTAAGACTAGTCTTCTAGCCTAAGGTCGCTTAATCGGTAAGGTTAAGAACGGGAACCCTAATAAGCGGAAGTCTTATACGCGAGTTATATCGTTCTAGCCGACCTTAGCCGAGCTTTCCTCCTTCGCCTCTCTTAAGAAGGAAATTACTTCTAGCCGTATAATTCACTATATAGACCCGTAGAAGAGGCTATTCTATTAAATTAACGCCTCCTTATAGTAAGGCTTCGCTACCGCCTTCTTCTACCTCCGCGACGGCACTATCTAGCAGCTAGGCTAGCCTATTCCGGTTAAAGCCATTATGCCTATCTGCTTCCTCTCCCGCACTCTAACGAGAGCCGAGTAGTCCTATAGTCTATTAGAACTAGAGGTCGCCTGTCTTATATAGGCTGCGAAGAAGATACGTACTATAGTGCAATCGTTAACCCTCCTACTCGTAGTCTTAACCGATTACTCCGCGATTAAGTAGATCGTCGCTAAAAAGACCCTCGATACTTCTAGCATAGACCGAGCTAACCGTCGCCTAGTTATAGCCCTAATTTACCTCTCTAAGTACGATATCGAGGTTTATTACCTCCTTAGCAAGACGAACTTTATTCCCGACGCCCTTAGTCGCCTACTAGCCGAGGAATCCGACTAGCTGCTTAACCGCCGCCGCCCCGACTTTACTATACTTTACGATATGCTTATAGCCTCTAAGGCTATTATAGCTCCTAAAAAACGCGAGGAATTCGCTATCGCCTACGATAATAACCCTTACTATAAGCGAATACTTTAAATAATCGCAGATAGTAAGGACGCTATCGAGAGTCTTTCCTTACCCCTAGAAGGAGCTATAGTCGCTAACTCTATAGCATAAACGAAAGCATAGCTTAAGCGCTACGGCATACCGTTCTTTATAGTTAATAAGCTTCTATACTATAAAGGCCCCGACGGCTTTACCCGGCTATATATCCCTAACGCCTTCGTCCTATCTATAATCTTAGTAGCTTATAACGATAAAAACCACTTCGGCGTCGTCCGTATAATTAAGGACTTAGAGATATACTTAATTCGCGGAGTTACCCATAAGGTAAAGAAGTATGTCGCGGCCTATAAAGCCTATTGCCTTAGTTAGATAGACCGTTAGACCCTTACCGGCAGCTATAAGCCTATTCGCCCCCCGCTACTTCTAATATAGAGTATCGCGATAGACTTTATAACCGATACACCGCCCTCGCCCTTAGCAAGCTCCCTATAGTAGATCCTAGGCTTTAACATCTTTAACTAACTTCTTACGGTTACTTGCCTAACTAATAAGAGATGCTTACTAATCCTAAGCAACGCTAAGTACGGTATAAAGGACTAGGCCTAAAGCCTAGCCCGTTAGTTGCTTCTTTCTAATCAGGGTATACTAAGAACTATTATTAGCGACCGGGATCGTAAATTTACATCCGACTTTTAGAAAGGCCTCTAGAGCGCATTCGGCACTAAAGTTATAATAACTACCGCCTACTACCTATAGGCTAATAGACTTACCGAACGACGCAACTAGACCGTAAAGACCGCTCTACGAATATCCTATATCGAGGATCTTAGCCTAGATAAAAAGATAATAATCCCCGCCCTCTAGTAGAATCTAAATACGGCATTTAACGCTAGTATAAAGATCTCCGCTTATAAGTCTATCTTCGGCTTTAATATGCGTAGACTAGTAGAAGCTGCCGATAATATCTTAGGCACTATTGCGGACGAACTGCCTTACTTACGAGAAGTCGTCCGTAGATAAGCGAGCCTAGCTATAGACCTAGCTGCTATAAAGGCTAAGCAGCGGTATAACGCGAAACACCGGCCGGTTCTTCTTAAAGCTAGTAATAAAGTCTACCTAAAGTTATATACGGGCTATTATAAGCTTAGCCAGCCGCTAAAGAAATAGTCGCGGCAATAAGAAGGCCCTTTCGTTATTAAGCGTATAGTTAATAACCTCGCGGCGGAACTCGACCTCCTTAGCTAAGTTAGAGTCTACCCGGTCGTCTTTATTTAGTACCTTAAGCTTACGCACGAAGGACATTACGTTAAACTCGAGCCTAGACCTATAGAAGCCGCTCGCGATATCGAACACGCGCTTAACGAAGGAGATTAGCACTACGAAGTCGAGCGCTTAATAGACATCCGTATTTGTTATATCGGCCGGTCGAAGTCACCTATAACCGAATACCTCGTGCGATAGAAAGGATAGGCCGCTATATATAACTAATAGGTCCGAGCTAACTAAGTCTCCGCTAAAGCTATCACGGAGTTCTAAGGTCGCCCTCTAGCACGCGCTATATAAAGTAAGAAGGCCGCTTAGCAGAAGGAATAATTAAAGGATAAACGATTACTAGTATATATAAGCATAACTTATAAGAATAAAAGGAAGGATTTAGGCAATAGGAGTATTCCTCTTAATTGCCTAATTGGGATTATATTATAACTACTATAGGCAGTAGTATTTTCTTTTTCGAGCCGGCATTCTAATATATATAAAGCATCCTCTATGCTATATGCCGGGGCTAATATAATCAGCTATAAATAAGATAGTAAGGAGCTATTCCTAGCTCCTAGGGCTTACGCCTACCTAATAGAAGCATCCTTCTTTATACATACATTCTTAGTGCCTAGTGCATTAAATACCTAGACAATCCGCCTAGTTTCCGCCGAGATTCTAAAGATTTAGACCGCTTTAAAACACGTTAAAATTTACAACTGCTAGGCCTATTAGGAATTCTTACGCAACACTTTTAATATTAAATATATCCCTTCTAACGAGATAGTTACGGGTAGATTAACTAAATTGCTTTTACGATAACGTTTCTAAATGTTCCTTCGCTAGCTTCGACTTAAGGATATTTCTTCTAGGATTTAAGAAAAATTCGATAATAATTCTAACTAGCCGGAAGTTATTCCCTTCTAGCTAGGGGGGTATATTAACATCACCGTCTTCCCCTATTGCTTTCTATTAGGAAATCCCCGGTTCTTCCCTAGATTCTACTATAGAATTCTACGGGCTTCTACGGTTATTTACCCTATACTTCTATAGGCTTATTTACCTACTTTTCTTTAGTTATATTTCACTATGATTTTACGGTGATTTCACGGTTATTTATATAGTCTTTACCCGTAAAATCTCTTCCCTTTTATAGTCTTCTACCGTAGAATTCTAATTCTCTTCTACGGCTTCTACCGTAGAATTCCTTTATATAGTTACGGCTTCTACCGTAGAATTCCTTTATATAGTTACGGCTTCTACTATAGAATTCCTTTATATAGTTACGGCTTCTACCGTAGAATTTACTAGTCTTCTACTAGACTGCCTTTTATTTGCTAACTATATAACTTATTTATCGTGCCGCACGATCTATTGCTTTTCCTACCGATCCTTCCGTCCGATTATTTACGTTACCTATTTTTCCTTAGGTCTACGCGGCTGATTTCGTCCGAGGACTTTTCCTATATATAGAGACTAGTTAGTCTCCCTACTAGATAAGATATCATAGTATTACATTACATAACATAGTATATAGTAATATGCCACGTGATATATAGTCCTATATATAAACGAGCCCTTAGCCTCTATAGTTCTTCTCCTCTTTATAGAATAATAAGGTTATCTAGCTATTACCTAATGCCGTGATAGTTTGTTCTATCTCCTATTGCGCCCTATCGCGATCCCTAGCTTTGTAAATATAGTCCTAGCAGCTCTATTACCTTATCCCTTTAGTTATCGCGACCCGAGCGTAACCTTTAAGAAATCATTCCCCTAAGCCTTTAAGCCCCTAAGAATTTTTCCCTAGCCTATAGAAACCTATATAGCCTATAGAATTTTTTTTAAAGTCCCCGATAAACACCTTAGATTAGACACTCCTCCTTCCTCCTTATAGCAGACACACCTATAGCCTCTAACGCTATAGGCGACGGTCTAAAGGCCTTTGCTAAGGAGTTTATTAGTAAATTTCCTTAGATCGCTTAAGCGATTAAGAGGTTCGATAACGTAGTCCTAGTCGCTAATGCGTAAGAGACCTGGGAAAACCTTTAGAGCCCGGATACCCGATATATTTTTATATATATCGAGGAGAGTCTTCGCTCCCTTCGCGTAGCGGAAGCCTCTTATGTTAACCGAAATGCTAGGTTAAAGGAACGCGTAACTACACGAGATTAGCTCTTAGCTACAAAGGATTAGCTCTTAGCTATAAGGGAGCAACTTCTCGAGGCTAAAGACCTTACGATCTTAACTATAAAGATATTATAGTCTTAGACGATAACCCTAGTATAGTCGTCCGGAAAACGAAAGACGGTAGACCCTCCGATCTTTACTAAAAAGGGGTCTACCTCCGACCGTTAACGTAAGTACGAGGCCTAGGAACTTAAGATATAAGGTATCTTCCTCCGCGATAGTATATAGTTCGACTTAGACGGCGCCTGCCTCCTTTATATTAGCGATAGGCTTAGTAAACAGGCCTACGACTTCGTTAAAGATAGGATAGCTACTATTATAGCTAACCTATCTAAGAGAGAGAAGTAGGAATAGCCTACTATAACGACGCTTCTTATAGCTTTAGGCAGGCAGTATAAGGTTCTAGACTTAACGTAAGCCGCTAAGAATATCCTTGATAATTTCCCCTAAGGCGATAAGAACTATTAGATCTAGAAGGCAGACCTCGACGCCTATATACGTAAGGCAAGAAAGATAAAGGAATAGTAAGTCGACCTCCTCTAGAAGTTTATATCGAAGGATATAAGCGATCTCGTTAAGAATATATAGACTAAGATCCCCGATACCGACTACGAGAAGTAGTTAGCGTAGATAGATATATTTACGAAGAATCTCGCTAACTATGCTTATCGTTAGAAGCTCGAGAAGAAGGCCGCCCCCTGTTCGTAGTTCCCGCCGACGCTTATACCTGCCTTTACCCCGACCGCCCCGGCTTAACCCCTATACGGTGACCTTATAGACCTCGACCGACTTTCCGATACTAAACGATAATTTAAGATCGATAATAAACTCTATATAGCCTACGGAGAGCCTAGACACTAGAAGGAGGCTTACGACCTAGCTAAGATAGCGAGTCCGCTTCTAATGCCCTTACGTTAGGGTAGTCCCTAGTTTTAGGGCCGGGGCGCCCCCTCCCTTAGCTTCGGCCGAGGATCTTAGGGCGCCTACCGCGGCGGGTATAGCTAAGGCTAGCTCGTCCGTACGGCCGACTATAAATAAGGCCGTATCCTTAGGGAAGAGGATACGGATTTATAAGGCGAGCGGCCGGCGTTAAGGCTACTGCTAAAAGATACACCCTTAGAATAAGTCGCTCCTAAGGGTTATATATAGGGGAGGATAAAAGGATTAGGTCGTTGCTCTTAAATAGAACGGATCTTTAGATTAATTCGTCGAATAGTAATAAAAAGTCAATCCTTCTCTATACTCGTCTCTTATTTACGCGTAACCCTTAGTCCCCTTACTACGTTAATACGTTATCCCTCGTAGATTCTAGCTATACTACCGTAGCGTTCGCCGATCTTTACGCTATCGTACGGAAATACAACGTTACTATAAAGAAGCTCCTTAAACCTCGACCGCTTCGACTAGCCGACGGTATACCCTTAATATAGATAACGGACTACTTTATAGCCTGAATAACTATTAGTAAGCATATAAAACTTATGCTCTTCTTCGTTACGAATCTATTACCTTCTACCCCGATTATCCTAAGCATCCCCTAGCTTTAAGAATATAAACTAACTATGCTTTAGAAATCTCTTTAAGTCCGCTTTGATTCTAATTACTATATAAAACACTGCCTGCCTTTAAGCATAATAGCCGAGGATAGGATAGCTCTTAAGACTCTTATTACTCCCGCGCCTAAAGGGCATTAGTTACGTCGGAAAGTAAATCTTTCTAACGTCGTAGAGATTTAGATAACCTTAACGTTTACTCCGAAATAAAGGGTCTTTATAACAATAGAAGACGTGCCGGAAATTCCCTTTCGGCAGGAAGAGACTAATATCCTAAAAGACTAAACTATCCTACCGGGAAGTTATATATCTATAGACTTATCTACTAAGGAATATCCACCCGAGTAGGTATTATACCCCTTAAACCTTAGCCAACCGATTCGATATCCCTTATATAGGATATAGCTATTCGCCTAGGAAACCGCCCGCTTAATATCCCTAATTAGCCCCCCGGACTCCCCTAAGACTTAAGCCTTTAAGGCTACTCCGCTATAGACTACTTTAATAGCTCGCCTACTCCTTATTCGCCTTACCGCCGGCCGTCGCTACGTTCCCGCCCGATAAGGCTAAACGAGACGCCCCCGCCGGCGCATACGATAGGAAGATTAAATACCCTTAGATATAAACGACATCTACTACGTACGAGTAGTTAACTTCGTTTAATTCTATAAATAGGATAGTGTCTAGGCGATGCGAATTAGTATATATAAATTAGCTAAGCTAGTCGAGGAGGGAGAGAATCTACGACTCCTTAACGAACTCCTAGTAGGCTTAGTTAAGGTCCCGGAATTATCCGAAACCTCTTTCTAACGCGTTATTACCGGGGACTATATAATAGAAGTAGCTTAAGCCGCCTTCCCTAAACGTTTTTATGATTTCCTTTAGACGAACCTCCGGGATATAGCTAATTCCGAATCTCTATTTCGGAGGGTCGACGAGGCTAACGTAGAAAAATTCCTCTAAGTAAAACCGGAAGTTATAGAGGTAGATATCCTAAAGAAACTCCTAAAAGAGTTCTAGGATAAGCTTCCTTATTTCCTTCTAAAGAATGCGAACGAACTCCCCTTATACCGCCCCTAGGATTATAAGATCGAACTTACACTTAGAAAATAAGCCCTATATTATAGAAATCGGCCTATATCACCTATAGAACTCCGCTATATTAAGAAGTAGATTAACGATATGCTTAATAAAGGCTTTATTTAAGAGTCTTTTTCTCTAGCCGCGGCACTACTAATCCCCGCTTATAAACTAGGCGGTAGTATCCGTATCTATTATAACTACCGAGGTTTAAATTAGGTTATAGTTAAGAATCGATATCCCTTGCCTTTAATCCGCGAAATACTAGATTCTCTCTACGACGCTAAGTTTTATATAAAGCTAGACGTAATTGCCGTATTTAACTATATTTAAATCGCCGAGGGTTATAAGTGGCTTATAGTATTTATTATACGCTTTAGGTTATTCGAGATGCTAGTTACCCCCTTCGGCCTTTATAACGCACCGTCGACCTTTTAGAACTATATTAATTACGTGCTTTATAATCCCCTCGATAACTTTTATATAGTATATCTCGATAACGTACTAGTCTTTTTAAAGACTAGGGCGGAATATAAGAACTACGTGCGAATAGTTATCTAACGCCTAAGCAACGTAGGGCTTTAAATCGACATCGGGAAGTTAGAGTTTTATACGACGAAGACTAAGTATCTTAGACTAATTATTTCGATATCTAGTATAAGCATAGACCTTAAGAAGGTGCGTATAATCACGGCTTAGAATACCCCGACTTTAGTAAAAGAACTTTAATAGTTTCTTAGGTTTATAAACTTCTACCGCCGTTTTATTAAGGGATATTTTAGTATTATCTCCCTAATAACTACGCTACTTCGAAAGGATTCCCGTTAGTCTTAAGGACCTAAATAAGCTGCTACGTTTAAGGCCCTTAAACTTGCTTTTACTACTGCCCTAGTCTTAGCCTATTTTAACTACTTAAAGAAAATATTTATTAAAACTAACGCCTTGAATTAGGCCTTAGGAGGAGCCTTTTTATAGATCGGAGACGACGGATATCTTTACCCCGTTGCGTTTTTTTCGTTAAAGCATACTGCCCTTAAGTATAACTACGAGATCTATAATAAAGAGCTATTAGCAATTATTAAGGCGCTTAAGGAATAGCGTCCGGAACTCTAAGGGACTACTAAGGCGTTCGACGTTATTACGGACTATAAGAATCTTAAGACGTTTATATCTACGAAGCAACTTAACTAACGATAAGTGCGCTAGGCCGAGTTCCTTTCCTAGTTTAACTTTGTAATTATATACCGCTTAGGCAATAAGGCAATCCTCCCTAATGCTTTTAGCAGGCTCCTTAGCGATAGACTAGCTACCGTAGACGACGATAGACTCCTCTATTAAAATTAGGTAGTTATCCCTAAAGAGAAGGTCGACCTAACTATTCTAAAAGAACTCTTAACCGATTCCCGTGCCTTAAAGGAGGACCTTAATACAGTCGCCGCTTTTAGACTAAACGTAGCTAGTAAATCACTCGATAAGCTTATCCGCGAAGTATACTAATAAGATAATCTTACCTAGGATATAGTAGCGATACTCCGGGATCTATACGCCCGACGCTAGCTAAAGCATATCCGAAGCTCTTACGTTACGATATATCTAAATATTAGTTAATTAACGGACGTATCTTTTTCCGCGACCGGCTCTTCGTTCCCGATATTCCGGATCTCCGCCTTAAAGTCGTTTATCGATCCTATAGCAGTAGCCTAATAGGATACCTAAAGAGGGTAAAAACCCTTAATTTATTAAACCGAATATATTAGTAGCCGAGGATTTCTTACTTTACCGCTACGTTCGTTAAAGACTATACTCTCTATCTTCGGACTAAGACCCTTAGCTTATCTCCCCCTAGATTCCTAAAACCCTTCGCTCTACTAGTCCGACTATAGGCCGATATATTAATTAATTATATTACGATACTCCCTAAGTGTACCTAAAACGGGAAAACTTATAAGAATATACTTACGATAGTTAATAGGCTTACGAAGATAAGATATTTCGTCCTTATTACCGGCCTTTTTATAGAAGAACTAATTAACTCTTTTATCTACGTAATCTATCGCTTATATAAAGCACCCGATACTATTATCTCCGACTAAGGCACTTAGTTTATCTCTAATTTTTAGCGATAGCTTAGCACTCGTTTAAGAATAACGTTAAAACTAAGCTTAGTATAGCACCCGGAGACTAACGGTTAAACCGAAATCGTTAACGCTACGATAAATAAATATATTCGAGCCTATATTAGCTTTACCTAAGATAACTAGGTCGACTAGCTCCCGCTCGCGGAATTCGCAACGAATAATTAAGTAAATAAAACAACCGGTATTTCTCCGTTTTTCGCTAACTATGGCTTTAATCCTCTTCTCGGCATCGGAACTATAGGCCCCCGACCCCCGACGCTCTTATTATAGGCAAAGAAGGAATTCCTTCGCGCGGACGTAATAGCTAGTCGTTTCGACTATATCTTTATTTAGCTTCGAGCTCTCGCATAAGCCTTATAATAGAAATATAAGGATAATGCTAATATAAAGCGGGACGAAGGCTTTTTCTTTCGACCCGGTAATATAGTTATAGTTTTATTAGAGAATATAACTACTAATCGCCCGAAGAAAAAATAAGACGATAAATAGGACGGTCCTTATCCTATTCTTAAGGTCTACCGCGGCGCTATAGTTATCGACCTCCTAAAGCACATCCGAGTTAATAAGTCTTTTTATACGTTAAAGGTGCGGCTCTAGATAACGGAAATAATACCGGGCTAAGCATAGATTAATCGAGAGGAACGACGTAACGTCGTAGGCCGTATCGCGGAATGCGATAACAACGGCAATATTAAAGAAATATAGGAATTTAAGAAGATCCTTAACGTATATAATAACGAAGCCTTAATCCTAACTTATCTAATTAAATAGAAATATTACTAAGAACCGACCTAGTAGCCCGAAGATAAACTAAGGGGTTGCCCTAAAGCTATTTAAAGCTTCTATAGATACAACCTAGATAAGCCGAGCCCCTTAGATTAGGCCCGCCTATAAAATATTCCTTTATTATATACGGATTTCTAGCGAAAATAATATTTTTTAGCGATTTAAGGACTAAATCGTCTTTAGAGGGGGAGTACTATTATAGTATTATATTATATAACATAGTATATAGTAATATGCTACGTGATATATAGTCCTATATATAAACGAGCCCTTAGCGTCTATAGTTCTTCTCCTCTTTATAGAACAATAAGGTTATCTAGCTATCACCTAGTGCCGTGACATAAGATAAGAGCTATTATTCTTTGTGATTTGCATTTTTTTACAGCTTCTAATCCTTTTATATAGGCTGTTTTAGCCTTAGAGCCTCTCTTCCCTTTTTAATTGCTATTACCTAAATGTCGAGGACCCGACTAATTAGCGTTCGATAGCCGCGAAGGAACAATTGCCGATATATCCCGCGACTTCTATTAGCCGCTCTTTTAGCTATACGTTCGACGATTCCTACGCAATTATAATATCTATAGGCGTATAAAGATTTAGCGTACGCATAAGAAAGGGCTGCTTAAATCGCTTCCTATACCGGACCGGTTCTATACGTATATTTAGATAGACTTTATTATAGACCTCCCCTTTATAGAGAGCGGTAACCGCAATCTTTAGGTAATTAAGGACCGTTTAAGTAAGGAAGTTATATTAAAACCTATACCTTCTATAGAAGCGGAGATCTACGTAAAGCGCTTTCTTATATACTACGTACAATACTATTAATAGCTAACGTTAATTATAAGCGATAAAGGCTTAAATTAGATAAGCCGCTTCTAGCAGCACTTATATTAGCTACTATAGATTATATAGCTGCTAAGCATAGCATATTATCCGTAAACCGATAAAAGGCCGGAACGGCTTAATTAGGAAGTTTAAGCTTACCTCCGGGGCGTTATCGACTATAACTAAAGGGATTAAGACAAATAGCTCCCCGTAGCGCAAATAGCGCTTAACGGGAGAAATCACTCTTCGATTAGTATATCCCCTTTCTTTATACTATACGGGTACGAACTAGTATCCCTATTTCCTATCGCCGTAGATATAGCAGCGGAAAAGCCGTCTAGCAATAGCCCGGAGGGGCGCGTAGCCTCCTTTATATAGCGACTTAAGTAGGTCTCGGACTTCTATTAGCCGTTAATAGCCTTAGTAGCATAAGACTAAGAGCGGTATGCTAATAAACGACGGGAACCCGTAGAGCGATTTACGGTAGGTAATAAAGTCTAAGTAGACCTATAGAACTACGCATCCTTAAGGCTAAAGAAAAAGCTCGATTAGTTATACGTAAAATTTACGGTTAAGAGAGTGCTAAGCCCGTAAGCCGTTAAGTAAGAAGGACTGCCTAATAGGATTTACCTTAATTTTAACGTAGACCTTCTTCGCCGTATAGTAGTAGATCTAATGCCCGGCTAAGTAATAGCGGACCTATAGCCTCCCGCAATTTTAGTAAAGAGAGAAGAAGAGTTCTTAGTAGAGGAACTTCTTATCGTACGATAGAAGAAAGTCGGCTACGGCAGTAAGCGCGAGGTCTTCGTAAGGTAGTAAAGGTATTAAGACCCGATATAGCACCTAGCAGCGGACTTCGTAGATATAAAAGCACTCGATCGCTTTAAAGAGCGCTTTAGGGCTATTAGAGAAAACGACGGGCCGCCTAACGCTATATTGCCGGTAAAGATATAACGGAAGAAGGTACGGTTTACGCTCCCTAAAGCGAGCCGTATAGCTTAAAGCACGGCCGGGCCCTACGTAATACGTCGTTAAATTTCGCTTAGGTAAGGTAAAGGTCTTATATAAAGGTCTTTAACTATTAGTAAGATTAGGTCTACGACTTAATCCGCATTCTTATATACGAGCGGGGAAAAGGCATATACGGGCGGGGAAAGGGGCTTATGCGAATAAAGTTAAAAGGCTCGAACGGATAGGGGTAAAAGGCACGTGCGGATAAAGGGGTACGTGCGTAGAGCTATATATCCGTATGTATAGGTGCGCTTACACTTAGTTCTTTATAGATAATTTCTATACCTATATAGAGGGCACCTATGTGATTACTCTACCTACCCTATTATAGCTAGGGGGTATATCGTATTAGAGCGGCGCCTATAAGACTAAGCTAAATATAGCTTAGTACTTATACGGTTATTATATCTACTTATGCACCTATTTAAAGTGCCTCGTAAGACAGCTAGCCTTTTATAAAAGTAGATGAGAATAATATAGTTTCCCCTCGCTTTACTACCTTAATTACGCATAATTAACGGTATCTTAATCGCGCCCTCGGGTGCGGGTCCTTATAGGTTAGTGCGATAGGATATCCGTTCTTTAGGCACGATTGTAACCCCTATAATTAAATAGATTACGTGCGGGCAACGCCTATACGGATGCGCTATTAATAATACGATGCATCGCACGTATTAAGGACCCCGGTAATAGCGTTACTAACTCGGCCGCCCTTGCGATAATTAAGTTATTAACTTAATCGCCCTTATAGGCATTGCCCCGACGACGCAACGAGGGCTTATAAAGGCCGGCTTTAGGCCTTAATAATATACGCGGATATATACTATATAAATAGGCTATTCGTCGCCCCTTAGTTAATAGAACTATTATAGACTAATCTAATTAGCTTTATAACCCCCTTTTTATTTAACTTACTAATACTAATAAGTAATTAAATAATTAATTATAGATTAGTAATGTAGAAGAGATAGAGCTTAATCGTCGAAAGTATATTAAATCTTTATTATTTCTAATTCTATTCGCTACACTTAGAGACGATCCTTTACGCTAAGAATAAGGGACCTACGCGAGTTAAAGCCGACGAAGGTATTATAATATAGCTAGCTCTCGGTAGCCGCTAATAAGTTCCTTCTTAGCTCTTATTTAATCCTATCTCGCTTTAAGAAAAAGAAGAGTTACGTTAAGCAATAGTATATTAGCAACGCAATTAACAACCTTCGTAATACCCTTTACGATCCCCTTTAATAACTCTATATATTCTATTTACATTATATAATATCGAGCCCTATCTATAACCTGAATGCTCCCGGTCCTTTCCCGGAAGTTAATAAGCCTAATAATAACCCCTTTCCTAGTTAGCTAAACGGCATTAATATCTTTAGTTTATATTATAAGAAAGCTAATATTATATTCTAAGAGATAGACGTCGCCTACGATAATATAAATAAGAAAGCAGTTACGACTTACGTAGCTTAGTTTATTATTACTAATACCGGCTTAACTATTTATAGATATAAGCTCTTTACGGACTTTTAGGAATACTTTAATAGGTAGACGGAAGCTATTTAAAACCGGGTAGGTAATTATTTTAAGAAGGTCCTTAATTCCTTCTTACGGACCCGTAGAATCCAGACCGACGTTAAGAATAGTAACTATACGGCATTGTTTCTAATGCTTTAGCGCTAATAGATTCCCCCGATCTAGCCTTAAGACGAACTACCTTTAGACTAGTCGTCTTTCTATAACGATCGTACGAAAGAGTACGTAAGGAATATATCCGTTATAGCCTTATCTACTATAACTAACCCTCTTTCCCCGGTTTTCTTAGACACGGCCTTAACGGCGCCTCTTAATACCCTAACCCCGGCTCCTAAAGCAAACTTTACGACGGCATTATTAACGCCCGCGGCTATCCCTTCTACGCCTTCAACCGCCCCGGCAATTACATTCGCGCTAGACCCCTCCTTTGCCTTAATAGCCTTAATATATACTACCTTTATCGATCCCGCCTTATACCTATAAGACTAAATGCCCGGCATATTCTTAAACCCTTAGGCCCCTCCGTTCCGCGATATATCTAAGACGCTAATAATACTTTACCCGACTTTATACTAGTTTATAGCTAAGACCCTTCCGGTTAATATAACGTTAAAGGCAGCCTATACGATAGTCCCGCTATATAACGTTTTAAACGAGGAAATAAACGCCGACCTTTTATAAAAGTTTATTAAACTATAGGATAAAAGTAAGAACTATACGGGCGAGCTATACGATATCCTCGATAATAAGGTCTATATCTTTACGGACGTATATTATATAGTTAAAGCCTTACTAAGCTATTTTTACGTATTCTTTATATAGATTCTTACCGTGCGAGCCTAGACCTACTATATATAGTATATAGAGTAGGACTATACGTTTAGGTAGGTATTAATATTACCGTCTTCCCCTATTGATTTCCACTAGGAAATCCCCGGTTCTACTATAGAATTTATATAGAAGTATCTATAGAATTTATATAGAAGTGTCTATAGAATTTACATAGAAGTGTCTATGGAATTTATATAGAAGTATTATATATTTCTACTATAGGATTCTACGGGCTTCCGCGGGCATTTAGCCTATACTTCTATAGGCGTTTGCCCCGCTTTTCTTCTACGGTTATATTTTACCGTAATTCCATAGTGATTTTACGGTTATTTATACAGTCTTTACCCGTAAAATCCCTTCCCTTCTACGGTCTTCTACCGTGGAATTCTACTTCCCTTCTACGGTCTTCTACCGTAGAATTCTAATTCTCTTCTATAGCTTCTACCGTGGAATTCACTAGTGCTTCTAATAGACTATTGCGTTATTAATTCCTTTATTTACTAACTATAGCTAACTATATAACTATTTATCGTACGGACACGATCTATTAATTTCCGACCGGTGTTTTCCGTCTAACTCCTTCTTTTACCCTTTTTCCTTAGGTCTACGCGGCTATTTTCGTCCGAGGGATCTCCCCATATATAGAGACTAGTTAGCCCCTCTATTAGAAAATACAAGAGCTATTATTCTTAGTGATTTACACCTTATAGCTTTTAATCTTTCCTTATAGGCTATTTAAGCCTTAGAGCCTCTTTTCTTTTTTAATTGCTATTACCTAAATGTTAAGGACCCGACTGCCTAGCGTTCGATAGTTATAAGCCCGGCCGAACTTCTCTATATATAGAGAGTTCTAACGGCTTATTTCATTAGCGTATTATACTACGATTTACTCTAGTAAAGCCTCTTCTATATTTAGCGAATTAATTTACGGAACTAATATGTTTTTTTTAAGAACGGTGCTTTAATCTAGCAAATTAACTTACGGAGGATTAGTTAATACGTTTACCTTCTTCTATTAGTGCTTACTTATACCTAGTTTAAATTCTTACGGCTTATTTTTATATATTATATATTTAACTACCCTTTCCGTAGACTTTACTATACTTTTACCTACGTTACCGTATCTATTATAGCCGATATTACTTCGAAGCCGTCCTAAACGGACTAGCGGACTAAGACCGATAGATCTTAACGATTTAGAAATACGCACTCGCGTAAGGGATTTAGGAGAAAATCAATTCTTTTATTACGCTTAAACTTTAGAAACCCTTATTGCCTTTTCCCGTAGAGCTAATACCTAGAATAGTTAATATAGCCGTTATTAATATTGCTAGTTTATCTATAGAAGAACTTAAGAGGTTTAAGTTTCTCTTTTCCTAGTATCGCATATTGCTTTAAGCCTATAAGGACTAATAGAAATCTCTTACGTTTATCTAGCAGTTTATTATTTAGAATATCGGGAACTACTACTTAATAATTGCCGACGAATATAAGGTTTTTAAAGAATTAGCTTTATTATAGCGGCGTATAAAGCCGACTTTATAAACGCAATAAAAGACTATTCTCGCGTAGTTATATTATAGGAATAAGGGATATCCGTCCTTTAGGCACGATTGCAATCCACGTGATTAAATAGATTACGTAGGGGCAACGCTTAAACGGATGCGCTATTAACCACACGATGCATCGTATATATCGGGGACCCTAGTGATAGCGTTACTAACTCGGCCGCCCTTACGATAATTAAGTCATTGACTTAATCGCCCTTATAGGCATAGCCCCGACGTCGTAATAAAGGGCTCGCAAAGGGCCGGCTTTAGGCCCTATTAATGTACGCGTTTATAGCCTATATAAAGGGGCTATTCGTCGCCCCTTAGTTAATAGAGATATAGACTAATCTAGCTAGTTTATAACCCCTTTTGTTTGTTTAACTAACTAATACTAATTAGTAATTAAATAATTAATTATAGATTAGTAAGGTAGAAGAGATAGAACCTAATCGTCGAAAGTGCATTAGATCTTTATCCCTTAAGGATTCTATTGCCTATACCTAAAGACAGTCCTTTATGCTAAGAATAAGGAACCTACGCGAGTTAGAGCCGACAAAGCTATCACGACACAGCTAGCTCTCGGTAGCCGCCGATAAGTCCCTTCCTAGCTCTTATTTAATCCCGTCTTACTTCGAGAAGAAGAAGAGTTACGTTAAGCAATAGTGCGTTAGCAATATAAGACAACCTTCGTAACGACCCTCGCGATCCCTTTTAATAATAATAGTATGTGTTATTTAATTACACTATATTAAACCCTATCGATAACCCTAACGCTCCCGGTCCCGTACCGGAAGTAACTAAGCCTAACTATAACCCTATTCCCGATTAGCTAGACGGCATCGGCATCTTCGGTTCGTACTATAATAGAGCTAACATTGCATTCTAAGAGACAGACGTTACTTACGATAATATAAATAAGAAAGCAGTTACGACCTACGTAGCCCGGTTTATTATTATTAATGCTAGCTTACCTATTTATAGATACGAGCTATTTACGGACTTCTAGGACTACTTTAACGGGTGGATAGAGGCTATATAGAACCGGGGAGATAGGTATTTTAAGAAGGCCCTTAAATCCTTCCTACGGTCCCGTAGAATCTAAACCGGCGCCTTAAACCTTAGCTTTACGGCATCATTTTTAACGCTTAAACGCTAATAGATTCCCCCGATCTAGCCTAAGGACTAACTACTATTAGACTAGTTAAATTTCTATAACGAACGAACCCGAGAGTTCGTAAGGAATACATCCGTTATAGCCCCGGCTGCTATAACTATCCCTCCTTCCCCGGTTACTACGGCCCTAACGGTACCTCTTATTGCCCTAACCCCGGCTCCTATAGCAACCTTTGCGATAGCTCCGTTAACACCCGCGGGTATCCCCTCTACGCCTCTAACCGCCCCGGCAGTTACATTCGCGTAAGAACCTTCCTTTGCCCTAGTAACCTTAACACGTGCTACCTCTATCGATCCCGGCTCGTACTTACGAGATTAAATGCCTGGCACGTTCCCGAACCCCTAGGCCCCTCTATTCCGAGATATATTAGAAACGCTAATAATAATTTACCTAACTTCGTATTAGTTTTCTAAGACCCCTCCGATTAACATAATGTTAAAAGCAGCCTATACGATAGTCCCCCCTACGACGTTTTAAACGAGGAGATAGACGCGGACCTCCTATAAAAGTTTATTAAGCTATAGGATAAAAGTAAGAACTATATAAGGGAGCCTTATAATATTCTTAATAATAAAGTCCGGATCTTTACGGACGTTTATTATATAGTTAAGGCCCGGCCTAGCTATTTCTATGCCTTCTTTCCCCGAATCCTTACCTAACGAGCCTAAGACTACTATATCTAATATATAGAGTAAGAGAGTACGTTTAGGTAGGCCTACGACCTGCTAAAGGCTTACTTTAACACCGAAGTAAACTATTAGCACTATTAGGTAGATTAAAGTACTACTACTTTTAAAAAGCTATAAGTTAAGTATCCGAATAAAACCTAATAGGAAGTCCTATAGACCCTTTTTAATAAGCTATAACGATGTTAATCCGCCCTAGGATTTAAGTTCGCTAGAGACCTCCCCTTTCGCACTACCTTGCTTAATACGTGCCGAAACGTCCCGGAATTTAGCTATACGCTATACAACCCCCCTAAGACCGTAGAAAAGCTATTCTCCGCGCTGCGTTCCTCTCTAAAGACCTATCTATCGATGTAGGCCGAGAACGGCACGTCCGGCACGTTTGTATAATATCGTAACGAGGTAATAAATATAAATAATAAATATAATTTATTAGGCGTGTTCTATACTAACCGAAGATATACTAACAACCGCGGTAACGGCCGTAGGTTTAGCGGGAGTCGCGGACGAGGCTACCGTAGCCCTTATAGCAGCGGCAGTAGCTTTAGCAACCGCTAATAGTCGAGGAAATACTTCGTTTATTAGAAGGAAGGCTGCTAGTCGATAAAGCATACCCTAGAGGAACGAGCTAGGTCTAAGGCTTAATACTACGCGTAATGCCTTCTAATCGGCAACCTTAGCATAGGATTTTAGGCCTATCTTACCGAATATAAAGGTAACGAGACTCCTTAGGCCGCTATCGAATAGCGTAACGACAAGGCAAGTAACGACGAAGAACTAACTAAGTAGTAAGCATCGCAAATCCTATGCTAGCAGTTCTTTAACTATTTAATTATAGGCGAAGACGCATAAAGGATAGACTAGACAGGCGTCCCGGCCACGCAATTCGTCTTCGACCGTTACTTAAAGGACCGCTTTTACGGCATCCTCGTAGACATAGGAGCAGCTATAGTCTTTACGGCAGGTTAAGACTAATATCTCGCCCTACAATAAGAAGACCCTTCCGTCGTGCTTAATAAGTCTACCGCCGGCTAGGCCTATATTAAATTCGGCAGCGGCGAGGACGTACGTTCCCTCGGCTCTATTGCCCTCGAGACCTCTATTAGCCGTATTACGTTCTACGTGCTAGGAACGACGACCCCCTTCCTCCTTTGCCTAGCTAATATAGATAGATTAAGCGTATACTTTAATAATACTACCGATACGATTATCGGTCTAGGTGTTAGCGTCCTTATTATTCGTAAATAAGGATATCTATAGTTCTTCTTTAGTAAGGAAAAGAACGCAATCGCCTTCTTAACTAAAGTCGAGATATATACGCTCTACCGCCGCTTTAGCCACCCGGCCGTTAATAGACTTTATTACCTATTGAAATAAGTAAGGTATAATAATATCTTAGTAAAAACACTCGAGGATATCTTAAAATTCTGCTATTACTGCTAGCTCTACGCGCCGGCACCCTAAAGGTTTAGGTTTATATTAAAGAATAACTAAGAATTTAATTTTAAGGTCGTCGTCGATATAATATACCTAAAGGTCGGCAGTAGCACCCGCCTAGTGCTATACGCGGTCGATATCGTAATATATTTCTAAAGAGTATAATTCCTCCCGTCTATATCGGCTAAAGATATATAGGAGATACTTAAGGCACTATAGATCGATATATACCTTAGTCCCCCTAACTTTATCCGGCATAACGCGGGCACTAACTTCGCCTTAACTAAGTTCCGTAATAAAGCTCGCATTATAGGTATTATATACACCTAGATCCCCGTTAAAGCATATTAGTCTATAGGTAAGATTAAAAGGTATTACGGCCCGCTCTATCGTACGTTTAAAATAATATACGCTAAAATCGGTAGGATAACGGCCCTTAAATCCGTCCTATAAATAGCTATTAAAGCCGTAAATAATACAGTAGGACTAAACGGCCTCGTCTTTACGCTCCTTGTCTTTAGAGCGTACCTACGGATGACTTAAGACTCCCCTCTTTCGGTAACTATAGTATAGAGAGCCGCGACTATCTAAAAGGCTATAAAGACCTTACGATAGCTCTCCGTAGTACGGTAAGTTAGAGACGCCCTATAAGCTTAAAACGGCCTTTTAACCCTTAACACTCTATTACTGCCGCTATAGAGTAAAGTCCGCGTTTAGAGAGAGAAGCGAGGATAGTAGGGTCTATATAAGATCGCCTCTATTAACGGCTACGACGTTACTATCGAGACCGTTAACGGCCCTATAGTCTTCCGTTCTACCCTCGTGTAGCCGTACTACTATAGCAATAACGATACCCCGGATCCCCTTGCCTTTAATAATATAGACATCCCCTCTAAGGTCGACTCCTCTACTCTAGACGAAATTCCCGAGCTAGACCCTTCCCCCTCTCCGGTATAGGCACTACCGGCTCCTCCGTAGCCCTATACACGCGGACGTCCCCTAGGCTTAAAGAATAAGGTAAAGACCGTAACCTTCTATAATTAATTCCTAGTTAAGAAGGAAGAAGATATACTACGGCTTTCGACTAAGCTACGTAATAACGGCGTTATTACTACACCCGGCGCCCTTTTTAAAGAATCCGACTAACGAGAGATTAACGATCTCGTAGCCTATAGGAGCTTTAGTTTTAAATAGTTCGACGAGTTAATTTATAGGTCTTACCGACTATTTTGTTCCCGAATAGTCCGGGAAGTAAAAGGCCGTAACGTTAAACCCTACGAAAAGTCCCGTCTAGTAATCTAAGGCTATAGCGATATAGAGAAAAGCTCGCTCCTAACCTATTCCCCTACTATTCAACGTATTAGCTAGCGCTTAATCCTAGCCCTTGCCCCCGCCTTACTTCGCTAAGGCATAAGCTTGTCTCTACGCGATATTATATAAGCCTATCCTTAAGCTTAAATAAAACTCAATCGTATAGTATTAGCGGCTCTTCCGATAGAGCTCTAGGGCAAGTACCTAAAGAGTATAATTATAAGAATTATTAGACCGTTATATAGTCTTATAGAAGCCGGTATACATTACTAGAAAACCTACTATAAGCACTATATTAAGAGCCTTAATATAGCTCCCTCTACCTATGACTTATGCCTTCTAATTATAAATTAAGGACCCGACGACTTTAGCCTCGTCGGAATATATATAGACCGATGATACCTTAATGCTCGGTTTAGACACCTTTTCGGCCTAGGAAGAAAAAGAGCGTTAGATAGCTTAATTTCGCGCTAAGCTAAAGGCTTAAATACCCCTAGGGAATGCTATAGACTTTAATAAAGCAAAGTTAACGCTCTATAACGATAGTCTACTTCTATAGCAGAAGGGATAAGCCTTAAGAATCGAGGTAGTCGACTTATAGGCTCGTAATAAAGCCTAGTAGTACCTCGAGCAACGCGCTCGTACTGCGTACGTCGCCTCTATCTATTAGCTATAGGCCTTATTCGATATCTCCGTGGCAGTCTAGGTCTAAGCCCTCGAAGAGAAGGATTATAACATCCTTAACAAGCGCCTCTAGTAGTAGATCGACTATTAATAACGTAGACTTACGTACCGACTAATTAATCTCGAGATAGCTAAACTTATAGTATTTACGGATAGCTCGTTCGCAAACAACCGAGACCTTTCGTCTTAGTTGGGCTTTATTATTACGCTCGTTAATAAGACCGAGCGTACGGATACGTACTTCCGGATTAATAGCAATATTATCTATTAAAGCTCGACGAAGTATAAGCGAGTGACTTATAGCGTTCTTACGAGCGAAATCTACGGCATAGCTTATAGTATAGACCTCGGCATCTCTCTTATTACGACCCTCTATATAGTTATAGAACGGCTTTAGCTCCTACTAAACCCTCTTATTATATATACTAACTTATACTCCCTCTACGAATGCCTTATTAAACTCGGCACTACGAAGGAGAAACGCCTAATAATCGATATTATAGCGTTGCGTTAGTCGTATAAACAATAGGAGATTAAGGAGACTAGGTAGATCTATAGGGAAGATAACCCCGCCGACGCTATAACGAAGGCATCGCTAAACAAAGCCCTTAAACGCCTTATTAATACAAACAGCCTCTCGATTAAGATAGAAGCCTTCGTCCTTCGCCTATAGCTACCTCCGGCCTCCGCTACGGTATTCCCTTTATTCTACCCCCTTTTTATTTATATTTATTAAATGTATTTATTAGGCCTTCTACCTAATAGTTTATTCTTCCTATCTCCCCTTATTTAGATTATAGACTTATTGTTTAGCAACTATAAAGAAAAGTTACTAGTGTAGGAATATAGGATATCCGTCCTTTAGGCACGATTGCAATCTACGTAATTAAATAGATTACGTAGGGGCAACGCTTAAACGGATGCGCTATTAACTATACGATGCATTATATACATCGGGGACCCCGGTGATAGCGTTACTAACTCCGCCGCCCTTGCAATAATTGAGTTATTAACTCAATCGCCCTTATAAGCATAGCCCCGACGTCGTAATAAAGGGCTCGCAAAGGGCCGGCTTCGGGCCCTGTTAATATACGCGTTTGTAGCCTATATAAAGGGGCTATTCGTCGCCCCTTAGTTAATAAAGATATAGACTAATCCAGCCAGTTTGCAACCCCCTTTGTTTGTTTAACTAACTAACATATATACTGTTTTAAAGGCACTAGACCGGACGGATATTACGATATAGATTTCTCACTAGCAAAAGGTTCTTACCGACGCCCGGCGAATTAAGTTGCTAGAATCAAAAGGTCTTTAGGCTATATAGCTTTTTCTCGAGGCTATTTAGCCAATTTCTAGTCCCTTTACGGAATACTAGATAAATAAGATAGAGGATAATGCCTAATTAAATAAGCTAGATTAAGAGAAGTCTTTCCCTAACGGATTGAAGATATACTAACTTTTCGAGCGCTCGTAGGCCTTAAAGGCTGCGATAAAGGCGCTAAAAACCAACGCATTCGCTAAGTTCTAAGGCTAGGGAACTTAAAACCTAGCTATAGAATTAACGGCAAAATCTACGACGGCTTCCGCGACTTTTATCCTTTAAGAAGGATAAGACTAAGCCGAAATTTTAGCTATAATATGCTTATAAGGAGAAATATTTCTACGCCGAGTGCAACTACTATAACCCTTCTTTACGACTTCTATTATAGAAACCCGATAAAGATATCTAAAAGACTATAGATAATTTCCTTAAGGTTCCGGCTAATAAGGCTAAAGTCGACGTAGTACTACTTAAGGCTAAGTAATAGAAGAAGAACGATAAAAGTAAGACTAAGACGGTTTAAGCTACGGCTAGCGCTAACGTTATTACGACCTTTTTACCGCCTATTACTTAATAAACTACTATAGAATACCCGTTAAAGGATTCTTTTATTATAGATTTAGGGTTAGATAGGCATATTTGCAATAATAGGGAGTGTTTCTATAACTTCTAGCCTTCTTCCGAGTATATACTCGCAGGTAGTAGAAGCACTCTAACTCTTAGGATAAGCACGGTGTTTATACGTATCTCGACTAGCACTTTTTAGCTTAGTTAGGTAGTATATATCCTATCCTTTTATACGTCCCTTTATTTCCTTCGTCTTTTGCATAAGGCGAATCTTTTATAGAACCTATAGACTAGCGCGATCTCTTTTTTAACTCGCACTATTTACATAACGGAGCTAATTTATAACTAATATATTATCGAGTATAACCCGTTAATACCTTCTTTTACGCTTCTAACTATTGCTTCCGTTCCTTCTATAGACTATACTATAGAAACCCCGGTAGTAGCACCGTTTTTAGCTACTATACTAGATTCTATACCGATAAGTATAAAGGAACTTTCTCTTTAGCACTAACGACTTAAATATCCGAATAATAAGGCTCTTTTAAAAGCACTCGGAATACTACTAACCACCGGGATGTTTGCCTTAGGGCCGGTAAGGGTATTCGTCGTGTTATTAAAAAACACGCTTAGCCTATCTATATCCGCGAGATATAGTAGGAAAGGGGTCGAAGTTTCTAGCATATAAAATGTAATCCTTCTAATTAAAGTGACGAGATTAATTAATCCTAGAGACCTAATAATAGTGCCGGCGCCGAATCTAATTAATTCCTAGCCTACGGTTAATGTATCTAAATAGACGGAAGGGTCTTTTTATTAGAGGGCTATATACCATTCTCGTCCGGCCGTTAAGACCTTCGCCGCTCCTATATCGATTAGGATGCCTTAGAAATAGAGCTTCGAATAGCGGTCATCGATAAGGAACTAGTCGGCCGAAACTATCGGTTCTATACCGTAGACGTCGTCTCCTATAATAAGGTGGTTAAAGGCTATTTAGCAAAGCATTTAACTAGCTTGCCACTGCTCCGGCTCGTTATCCTCGCTATACTCTTCCTCCTTATCGTCCTTATGACCTTTATAGCCTGCTAGATAAGCTATAATGTCCGGGGAGACGCCGGTGTAAAGACAATGCGAGAGATATTAGTCCTTAGCTTTCCGCCGTTCCTCTATAGAATATTTCGTAGACTAACATCCCTCCTTTCCACACACGAAGCACTTCTTAGTCTAGGTCTTATTGCCGTATCCTTAGCTATATCCTCCTCTGCCGCGAGGTCGATAGCCTTATCTAAAGCCTCGCGGGCGAAATCCGCCGTTGCCTCTACTACGATTATTAGTATACCTACGGTCTATATAAAACTAACTAATAGGGTTCTTCGAATTATATTTATAATTTATATCTATCTTATCGTTATTACGATATCGGTCTTAGATAAATTAGCGTAAGGCATTTCTCGCTTATCGTACGAGGTACGTCGTAAGGGAAGCTCGGAGGTCGGCATAGAGCTCCTTAGCCTCCTTAGCCTATTTAAAGAAGGCACCTTCGAGTTCCGGGACACCTTAGCACGCCTTAGTAAGATTTACTATAAGCGGGGTTTCGCCTATAAACTTAGGTCCTAAAGCCCGTTAATAAAGCAATAGCTTATCAATTAGCAACTAAAGCACTTCCGGTAGGCCTTTCTTAGGGTTACTAGCTCGAACTTAGTTAAACATCGTATTAGTCTAATCGGTATAGTACTAAGCCTAAGTCGCTTTAGTATCGAAATATCGTTTAATCTTATCGTATACGCCTCGGAAGGTAGTCGTCTAAGTGATATTCTCTATATAGAAGCGGTCGGCTCGTCCCTTTAAGATCTAGGGGAAGAGTATATAGAAGAGCCCTAGCTTAATCTTAAGGTTATAACACACGCTTATAAACTTACGGATAGTCTCGTTAAATAAGGCATATAGCTCGCCGGTATAGCTTTTCTCCTTATTATATATCTTAACGAACTTAGTCTATACGTCGGGATCTAATAAGAGGTTCGGAACATCGGCCGGTAGGAGTGCTATATACTCCTTAATGTTATAATTAAATGCTTTGATAGCCTTCGGGGCGATTATTAAAGCAGATAGATCGAGCCTTAGTTTCGCCCTTAGGATATACAACGTTAGTTCCGGGAGAAATAGTAGTCGTAGCGCATAAAGCCGATTTATACGATTAAATAGTAGAAATGCCGGTCCATCCGTTATAGCCGTATTTAGGTCTTAGTCTAGTTCTAGGGTCGGATCCGTAGTCGCCGCTCGGGCCGGGCCGCTATATTAGAATCGGTGCGAAGTCGGAAAGACCGTGAACTAGTTCGTTATAGTCGAGAAAGGATCTTCATCTGCCTAGTCCTAGGCTATTCGTTCCTTTTCGTTTCTCCTCTTTTCTTGCTTACTAAGGGCCTTTATGCCTACATCGAATACCTCCGTTATAAACTCCTTCTCGTTCTAAGGGAGTAGATTATTAGATTAAAGCATTATTATATATAATTTAACAAACGGCGCGTTCTTTAGTCCTATCGAAACGCCGCGTCTTCGCAATAGCATCTTAAGGACCTTCTTATAGTTTTAGTCTACCGTATTCTATATAGATTCATTCTATCCCTAGAAATATTCCTAGAATAGATTAAAGAGCCGTTAACCTTAATAATAGATAGATGCTTCGCCTATTATAATAAACTAAGCTACGAATATTATAACCTCCGCTTTATAGGGATCTTCTATTGTAATCTCTTCTATATCCTAGTATCGTATATCTACCTCTATGCGAGCGATAAGAGGGATGCCGATCTCCTTTATCTATTGTATAATCGGTTCCGGGCTATTAAAGGGAGCCGGTGCGTTCGTATTCGATAGTAATCCTGCTATTATTATTTGTTTTTCAGGTTCGTTTAGGGGTTAGTTAGTATCGTAAGGGTCTTTACGAGAAATATCGAAGCGATTAGTCTCTATTCTAAAGGACGTAACTCTTCCTCCTTAAGGGAAGCAAGCATAGGATTAAATAGTTATAGGGGTTCGCGATATTATTCTACGTTATAGACGCACTGCCTATTAACGTTTACTCTTCCTATAATAGGCGAGAACGGGATTAATAGAGAGCTTAGAAGGTTTTATTTGCCGTAGAGCTAATATAAACAATCCTTATTCTTAGCATAGATGAACTTCTCTTAGGTATACGCAATAGAACCTTAAGGGTAAAGATACGCGGAAATAGCGTCCGTAAGGAACAAAGATTCTACTACACTTTCGAAGATTAAGATCTATCTCTTCTGCCTTACTGTTTTATAATTAAATCTATTTAATCACTAATTAGTGTTAGTAGGTAATTCACTTAGATTAATCTAAACAAAGGGGGGTTGCATTAGTTATAGTTGTATCTAATCTAGGTAGAGAAGGGGGAATAAGGGGGCCCCTTTATACCCGTCTGCCGGGGTCCCTCTATAAAGCCTGCTATGCCTTAACAATGCATTGTTAAGGCCTACGCTAGGCCTACGCTAGGGCTTACTGCTCTATTGATAACGATGCCCTTAGTTAATAACGAGGTTATTGACTGTGTAGGTTACGTAGCGTTATACGCCGCGTGGTTATAACCCCTATTGCCCCTTTCCTATGCATAGTCGGCAATATAGTTGCGACTCTATCCCTTAGTTATATAACCACATTCCTACAATAATAATTATTGTATTAGTCACGTGTTATAATAGTTACTATACAAGAGGTAGCTAATCGCCTACGTATAGTTAGCGAACTATAATAGAGTGCTGCTCTTTATATATAAAGTTTTTTCTTCTCTTCTCTTATTGTATAACTATACTAAGATCTTATAGAGAAGCATATTCGGAATTAGATAAGTATATTCTAAATTAAACGAGCATATTCCGAATTAGTTAAACGCTATAGGTCTTAAGCAAACGGCAAGCGTAACGGTAGAGACGCCCCGGAAGCGAGGAAAATAGATAGACGATATTTAGCCGATAGGTCCCTTAGTTATAGCTTAAGTCTTAGAGTTATCGTCAAATAGAGTATCGATTAAGGACGCCGTAGCGATAGTATAGGAAGAGATAAAGCTAAAGAAGAAGCGTAAAGAGAAAATAACCCTGTTAGAACGACTTCTCGTAGAGAAGAATATACCGAATGCATTAGAGAAATCGACATCCTTATTAAAGGAGGAAACCGACGATCCGCTAATTCGTTAGTTATTTAAGGGACTATTTATAAGCATAAAGAAACCTATTATAGTAGAGTCCTAAGAAGATTAGGCGATTGCTAAGCGTATAACGCTAACGGTTATTAAATCTAAAACATTTTCGTTATTT
Source organism: Ophiocordyceps sinensis (assembly GCA_012934285.1). Lineage (NCBI taxonomy): Eukaryota > Fungi > Ascomycota > Sordariomycetes > Hypocreales > Ophiocordycipitaceae > Ophiocordyceps > Ophiocordyceps sinensis. Next base: position 14,941,774 of record JAAVMX010000001.1, on the reverse strand, counting down.
AGCGAAGAAGATAGAGACGAAGATATAGAGGCGAATGCTAAAGGAGATACCGTCGATACGAAGAATCTCTAGAAAGGGATATCGCTAAAGAAAGGGGCTAAGAAGGCCGTAACTATAAAAAGTCGCCGCGCGAAAAGGTGCTAAGTAACCGAGTTATACTACATTAAGTGCTTAAATAGCAGTATATAAAGGTTTGGCGATAACGAGGATAATACTAGAATAGTCGAACTATCTTATATATAGGAGAATACGCGATTAAGTAGGTATATCTTAAATAACTCGCGCGGTAACCTTTACGAATCCGTAAGTTCCTTATTCCCCCTTAAGTCGAGATACAATCGCTAATAAAATTATAAGTGCCTATAATAATGTCCGGGGATATAGCGGATCTATACGGCATTTAGACGAAGATAGCCGAGCTATAGATTACTTAGGACGAGACGGAGAAGAAGAAGATAAAGTCAATCTTCTACTAAGTTTACACGTCGTTTAAAGCCGTAATAACGGCCTATAGAGAGGAATAAAGGGTACTAAGTGCTAAACGTTTATATACGAAACGTTGTCTTAAATACCGGTAGGCATCGATAGAGCGACGGAAAGCTATACGTAAGAATAAGGACTAAAAGCTTCGTTTAGTAATTAAGGACGTAGGTTTTACCCTATAGCGGGTAGGACGAGAATATATATACGATAAGTTATATAAAATAATTAAAGAGAGCGGTCGCTAAGGTAAGGGGAAGTAGTTAAAACGTCTCCCTATTATTACGGAGTTTACTAGCGAAATAGAAGTAAGAGACTTCTACCGTATAGATATTAAGGAATAACGGTAAAGTAGCGGCGGAGTAAAAATAGGAAAGTTAGGGTAAGCTAAAAAGAAGTTATTTCTTAATGTGTAATTTCCGCCGTTTCTTTAGTCGTATCTCTAGGTATTCGTTAATAAGTTGTTAGGCATTCGCTATATCGTCCTAAGCAACCTACTCGTTGTATTCGGCTAGCTAACCTTCCTACTTTACTAAGTAGTAAGTAACGCCCTTCTTTTTCTTATAGTCCTTAATTTGCTAGACCGACTATTCTCCTTTAGCATTGTCGAGGTTAGGCATCGGCAGTGATTTGCTAAGGTATTAGTTAGTAGCCCTTTCTGCCTACGGCTTAAGAAGACTAATATAAAACACATTATAAAGCCCGTCGTATTTCTCTAGTAGGGCTAGGCGGTACGCCTGCTTCCTAATAGCTTAAAGGACCCTAAAAGGTCTAATGTATTTAGGTAATAACTTCCTTCTTTAGTCCTTAAGGCGTAAGTTCTTCGTAGAGAGTCCTACTAGGTCCTTAACCTTAAGGGTAAGTAGCTTATAATAGAGGTTATAGAAATTATTTTACGACTCGATAGCTTATCGCTAATAAGTCTCTAGCTTTTTCCTTAAGTCTACTAATTTGCTAATACGAGCTCTTGCTTTAGGCACTCCCCTACTAATAGCATCGTCCGTAAGGTAGATATAGTAGTCTAGTTAGTATCCGAATAATGCCTTATTAAGCGAAAAGCCTATAGTTATATTCTTCGCATTATTATAAGCGAACTAAGCCTCTCGTAGTAGTCTAGGCTAGTTGTTTTATTCGGCATTTATATAATACCGAAGGTAGTATTATAGTGTCTAATTTACCCGTTCGGTCTAACCGTCGGTTTATAGGTAAAAGGCTATCGATAACTTACGTTTTATCTATAATATATAATAGAGGTCTAACTAAAACTTACTAATAAATAGAGAACCTCTATCGGAAATAATGCCTTTCGGTACTCTATAGATAAGCTTAATCTTATAATAAAAAGCCTTAGCTAACTTAAGCGCTATTATTGTCTTAAAGACCGCGAGAAATACGCTATATTTAGTGTATTAGTTAACGATTACTAGTATTGCGTTTACTTCTCTACTATCGAACTATAACTCCGGAAAACTAGTAGTAAAGTCTATAAAGACTTCTCCCTAAGGTCTTATAGGAATAGGCAGCGACCTATAAGGGGATCGTTATAGTAGAGCTAAATAAGCTCTTGCCTTAAGGTAATCTCTATAGGCACTATAATTCTTCCCGAATGTAAAATAAGTCCGTTTAGGCTTAATAACTAAAGACTTACCCCTTCTTCTAGGGTACTTTCGGCCTATACTCGTTGTATAGTCTATAGATCTTCCGCTTAAGTCCTCTTAAAGAGCTTAAAAAGGGGCTCGGATATATTACTCTTATAGACCCCTTTATAACGAGCTACTAACCTAGCTAATTATCTTTAACACCGTTGTTTATAACTAACGATATCTTTAACCTAAGTGGCTAACTTAGCGGGACTCGTTCCCGAATGCTTAGCGATTGAATCTTAGAGAGCTTATGTATTTTCGTTACGTAAAGACATCTCGTTAAGCTTAGAGATAGTAGAGACCTAAGAACTCGTCTTTAGGTCGTTTTATAAAGAATCTATAGCTATATACACCTACCGAATAACTGCTAACTTCTATTATAGTTCTAGGAGTAGCTCTATAGACGGTAGGGCTTCGCCTATAAATTCTAGCTTCCTTAATAAAGCATCGGCAGGATTTAATTTACCGGCTTAGTATTTAATTATAAAATCAAAAGGAGCTAGGTATTTATACTAACGTGCTTATCTTCTATTAAGGGAACTTTGCTTTATAAAGCCTTAAAGGTTTTAGTAATCTAATAAAACTTTAATAGTATTCGCCGCCCTTTTAACGTAGTATCGCTAGTATTTAAATAATTTAACGATAGCAAATATCTCCTAATTAAAGGTACCGTAGTTAAGCTTAAGGCTAGTAAACTTCCGTAACTAGAAAGCAATCGGATAATAGTAGCCTTCGTTATTAAGCTACGAAAGAATGCTAGCTATTGCGAAAATTAAGGCATTAGTCTTAATGCGAATCGGTCTTTAAGGGTCGAAGTGTTAGAGAAGTAGGGCTATTATAAAGGCGTTCTTTACGGCGTAAAACGCTATTAATTCGCTAGTGTTTAGCTATACTCGTCCGGGCTTTCTTCCTTTAACGCTCCCCTTTAATAACGTAGTAAGAAGGGCAATAATGCTAGAGTATCTTAAAATAAATCGTCGGTAATAATTTATAAAACCGAGAAAAACTTAAACATTATAGAAAGAACGAGGTTCTTCTTAATTTATAATAGCCTTAATGCGGGCTAGGTCTATTGCGACTCCGGCAATAGATAAGATAAATCCTAAAAACTCTAAAGACTACTTATAGAAAGTGCACTTCGATAAATTAGCGAATAGCTCGGTATTCCTTAGTCGTTCGAGGACTTATCGTAAGTGTTCTATATACTCCTCGTAGGTCTTAGAAAAGATTAAAATCTCATTAAGGTAGACGACGCAAATAGTATCTATAAAGCCTTTAAAAGCTTAGTTAATATATAACTAAAATATAGTAAAGGCGTTAGTTAATCTAAACGGTAACACTAAGTACTTATAGTGACTATAGTAAGTACGAAAGGCTATCTTCTATTTATCCCTTCCCTTAATCCGGATGCGTTAGTATACGTTTTTTAGGTCAATCTTCGAAAAGTACTTAGCCCTTTAATAACGGTCTAAATCTCCGAAATAAAAGGGAGTAAATAGCGATTCTTATCGGTAATACTATTAACCCCCCGGTATTCTATATAAAGGCGTAAAGTGCCGTCTTTCTTAGGTATAAAAAGAATAAGAGCTCCGGCCGAACTCTTAGATTTCCGAATAATGCTACGCTTAAGAGACTAATCTAACTACTTCTTAAGAACCTAAAGTTCGGATTAAGAAAGAGGGTAAATAGGTCTAAAAGGCGGCTTAGAGTCGGGCAATAGGTTAATCGTATAATCGGTGCCCTTCTTCCTTAGTAGTAAATCGGCCTTATGCTTAGAAAATACGTCCTTAAAGTCTAAAAGAGTCGCCGGTATTTTATCTCCTATTCGCTTAAGGTTCGCTAAGTTATTATCTTTATTAGGAAATAGAATAAAATTTAGGTCCGGTGTAACTATATAGACCTATGCCTTATTCCGGCACTTATGCAAAAATTTCTACGGCTAGTGTAATAACACTTTAGAAAGTTAGTATTTAAACTATTAAACGGGTTTAAAAGGAATAAGATAAATATATTCCTAAGAAAGTGCGGGTATACTTAGCAAAACTAATGCGTCGTTAGGTTTTAATCCGTTATAAACGCTAATATAAAGGCGAGTGATTGTCTTTTCCTTATAGCGATTGTCCTAGAGTTAGATAGAAACTTCCTAGACTCCGTATCGTTTTATAAGCGTATTCTTAACTACCTTTAATCTAAGGGTTAATAAAGGAAGCTATCGTAGCCCTTATTTATAAGCAAAATTTATATCTACTAAGTCTACTTTACTACTGTAATTAAGATTAACGATGATTTTATAAAGTATTCGCCTTAGTAGCTTTTTAGTAGTATATAGTCTTTTAACTACCTCTACCTATAGCTTAGTCGAAAGAGAGGCATTTACTTCGACTTTTAAGCGTTTCCCTCCTTCTTCGTCGTCTTTAAATTAGCTACGGTTTAGTTAGCTTTCGCTATCGCCTAGCAATCGGCTTATATATAGCCTAGTTTTTTATAATACTAATAAATAACTATGCCGGATTAGCTTTTACCGTTTCTATACGAATTTCCTCCCTAGTTATTACTACGGCTATTCCTACTATATTTATTCCTACCGTTACGACTATTGCGACTATTTCTTCGGCAGTTCTTACGGCCGTTGCTATAACCGTTTCCACGGCTATTTAAGGTCGATCTAGCGGCGTCGGAATCTTAATAGTTATTAGTAGATCTATTTCGGCCTTTACGTCGGCGATAGCCTATCGAACGGGAGCCTCTTACCCCTTAAGTTAAGGTCGACTAATTGTTAGTTAGCTTTATAAGGCGCTTCTTATTTCCTAAAGCATCTTAGAAGCGTTAAGCAAGTTAGACTATCTCCTTACGAGTGTTATCCTAAATAGACGCTAAATAAAGGGAGATTTAGTCCTAAAGATCGGGACGTAACTTCGTAAAAAAAGAAAGTATATAAGTTTTTTCTAGCGGACGTTCTAGGTATTACTTAAGGGAATCTAAGTAAAGACTAAAATCAAGGGGGGACTAACTCTCTCGTTAGCGTGCTTCCTATAGTTATATAGCTAAGAGAGTCTCGCTATTAGTAGTATCGTTAATTAAAATTAAAGTCTAGTTACGAAAATTATCTTAGTTAGTGCGAAGCAATTCCCTCTCTATAAGGAGCTTTTCGTTAAGGTATCGCCTCTATCTCGCCTTATAGTCTATATATATTTAGTTAAAGGCATATAAGATTTTAGTTTTATTACGCTTAAAACGACGTAGAGTAGCGATAAAGGCATCCTTAAGATCGCTAATCTAATCGAGACGTTTTTAAGAGTTAGTCGGTTATAATAACTAAGGAATATTTTTTATTTTAATTTCCCTACTATAACTCTCCCTCGATTTAGTTAACTATCGGCGACGTTTGTGTAAATCCTTGCCGAATAAGTTACCCTATTATGAATTTTTTTCTTAAAGTTCCGTAATCCTATCTCTTAATCTCTTCTCCTCCTTAAGCTCTACGGCTCTTACTTAAAGGGCTATAAGGACATCTATACGCGGAAGGGTAGGTCGTAAAGGCCCGGCTTACGTTTAACTTTGCGAGGGGATAGATTAAGCCCCCTCGGGTAGCGAAAAAATTAGTAATAGCGTCTTAAGACGCTTGTTATAGCCTTTATATAAGTTAGTGTATTTACCTTTTAATATTGGTTCCGTTACGCGAGGTAACGGCGATAGGCTAGCGACTTAATAGCTACTACGACCTATTCGGCCTACGCGGCCTATACGTCCGGAAACGCGCTTACTACGCAGCGCTATCGCTCTTAGGTAACTTAAGAAGAGAAGCTTTAGAAATTATAAGAAGATAGACTAAATATACGTTTAGGAAGGTAAGAACGATAATTAAAAGTACGAATAATCCTTTATTATAATACGGTTGCCCTCTCGTAGTAAGACTAAAGCTTGCCCCTCTTCTAAGATATATCGGGGCCTTAGGGATATACCCTTAGGCCTCGAGAGGGGTTATCGGGGACTAGTTAGCGACTAATAGCCGAATAGTCCCCGAGCTAAAATGCATTATCTATCGTGTATATATCCCTATCTCCCGACTCTATAGTTGCGTAGGTAGCTGCGTTATAGTCTTTTCCTCCTCCTCTAAGGGCAGGACCTTTTGTTTAAGTTCCTAGATCCTGCTTCGAGGCGAGGTCTATACGAGGGTTTCTCCCTTAAGAGCCTTACTAATTGACTTACTAATTAGCTCTTCGATGCGAATTATAGTCTTTTCCCGGGTCTTAAATAGGCCAACGGCTGAGTTATAGCTATCCTGCTTAAAACGGAATTCCATCGTCGCATTATTAAGCCGATTGTTATAGTTAGTAGTCCTATTGTTAAACTCAACGTTCGTAAGGGCCCCTCTCTAGGGTCGTTCCCTAAGGTTAGCTTTAAATTCTTCCTAGCTAATCTTCACGGGCTCCTTAAGCTCCTCGGATCCTGCTGGGTCGATATATTCCTAGATATAGTAGATCTTCGCCTAACCCTTAAAAGCCCGAATCTAAAGGGTCTAATTAAGGCTTTCCTTAAGCGTTACGATACTTACCTCTCTAGATATAGATATCGCTATAGTCGTTATTTTACCTCGCCGGTTTATAAGGGATAACTATATATTGTTTTTATCGTTTTAATCCTTCTTTAAAGCTCGCTTTTTGTGATAATACTAAGGTTAGAGCCTAATGCGGTTGTGAAAAATGCGATGTCGATGGCTTTAATTTAGCGTTATTTAAGCGAAAGAGACCTAGCTTATGCGGCCGGGCTTATAACTTTAAAATATAGGAAATCAGCTGCATAAATATTATAGCAGAAGAGTAAAGAAAGGGGTAGACTCGTAAACATAAGGATGCATGCAGCTACCTAACTATAGGACTAACAGAGGTATATATAGGTACCGGAGCATCTTAAACAGGGCTCCTAGCCCGCACTAACCGCAGTTATAATACAACGGAATACCTACCTACCGCCCTTAGCTAAAGGGGTTATGTAATAGGCTCGTTAGGGACGTAATAGCCTATTGCATCCCTATAGTCTAGGCTTAGGTCAATGCCCCGTATGGCCCCTAACGTCGCATAACGTCAATAGTAATGTTAACATCGTCTATAATCCTATAGACCTCCTACTTTTTAAGGCCTATAATCTCGTTTCCTATCCCTATAACCTATTAAGGACTATTAGGTCTTAATATAGCCTCTTTAAAGCTCGTTAGAACCGGCAGAATGTAATCTTAGTATAGGCGCGCTCGAAAATCCGATATAGCGAAGACTATGCTATCTTCCGGGCTAGGGTCTTCCGGGTTAAGAATATTAGCGAGGTCTAGTTATTAAGCGGTTTAATCGTCTATTCTAAGGTTAAAAGTTAACTTACCCTTTTATCTTCCTGCGTGTTATAGCACTAGGTAATAACTAGATACCCTTATTGTTCTATAAAGAGGAGAAGAACTATAGGGGCTAAGGGCTTATTTATATATAGGACTATATATTACGTAGCATATCACTATATACTATATTATGTAATATAGTACTATAATAGTACTCCCCCTCTAGAGACGATTTCGCCCCTAAATCGCTAAGAAATCGTCGAAATCGTCGAAATCGCTTGCTAGAAATATCTCTAAGGGCGGGCTTAATCTAAAGGGCCGGGTTTATTCGGATTACATCTATAGAAGCGTTAAATATCTTTAGGGCAACCTCTTAAGTTATCTTCGGGCTACTAGGGGTCGGTTCCTAGTGATATTTCTATTTAATTAGATAAGTTAGAGTTAAAGCTTTGTTATCGTATACGTTAAGGATCTCTTTAAATTCCTATATTTCTTCGATATTGCCGTTATTATCGCATTCTACGATACGGCCTACGATATTACGTTATTCCTTTTAATTAATCTATGCCTAGCTTAGTATTATTTCCGGTGTCTAAAGCCGTACCTTAGACGTATAGAAAGACTTAATAACCCGGATATACTTAAGGAGGTTAATAATTATAGCGCCTTAGTAGACTTTAAGAATAGGATAAAGACCGTTCTATTTATCGTCCTATTTCTTCTTTAGGCGATTAATCGCTAAATTCTCTATTAAGACTATAACTATATTACCGGGCTAGAAAAAGAAACCTTTATCCCGCTTTATATATTAGCGGTATCCTTATATGTTTATTATAAGGCTTATATAAGAGCTTAAAGCTAGGCGAGGATATAATTAAAGCGGCTAGCTATTGCGTCTACGCGAAGAAATTCCTTTTTCGCCTATAAGGAGAGAGTTAGGGGTCGAGGACCTATTATAAGGAAACGAGCTTAAGGGGGGTATATAATTGTAATTAATTCACGAAGGGATACAGCTATAGACTAGGTCTAAATGTCTATATATACGTTGTAGAGGTTACGTAGGATAATATATAATATAACCTAATACTATAATAGTATATCCCCCTTAAATCGGCGTTCGACTTAAACGCCTAAAAGGGGCAATAGGCTAATAAAAACGAAGGAAATCCGTATTAATCGGTCCTAAAAGCGGGCCTAATATAGAACGAGAGAGAAATAAGGAGAAATAAAGGGTAAGGCTAAGAAACCAACGCGTGCCGTCGTAACGTAAATTATATTCATAAATTATATTTATTATCACTTAGGCGAAGGTAAAGACGTAAGGAAGGCCGTATAAAAGGCCGGCTTAGGTTTAGCCGGGTTAAGGGCGTAAAAGGCCTTAAGGTCGTTCTAGCAGCCGTTAAGGCAGGAGGAGTCCTCTTAACTAAGGGGGCTATAACGCTATTAAACGCGATACTTAATCTTCCCGGAGGCGTATTAGCGTTACGCGAGGATAAAAGAAAACTTTTACTTAAGGTATACGTTATTACCGTCGTCGTCGCTAAGGGAAAGGAGAACGCTATTATCGGTAGGCCGGACGTTAAGCTCCGACTAGCCGGGCAAAAGAGGCTCTTAGGTCTTAGTAAGGAAAGAGTAATAGAAAACGGGGTAAAGGCGGCTGCCCTTAAGGAGGCGAAGAAGATACGCTATCTTATATACCTTAAGGACTTTATATAGGCCCTCCTATTTATAGTCGAGCTTCTTTATAAAGCGGAGGGTCTAGATCTAGCGAGTGCTAAAGAATACTATATCGCTAGGCTAATACGTTAAGGCGGGAGTCCGCCGGGCGTCTATATAGAGCCTAAATAGCTTAAGCATCTTCGATCGTATCGCGGAGGAAGTTAGAGATACGCTAAAGGCAGGAAGCGAGCGCGTTACTATAGAGGTATTCCTTCCGCTACTAAAGGGTTATACCGGGCGGGGGGGACTAAAGGGCTTAGTGCTAAGCTTTAGGTAGAAGCTATAGTTAGCGAAGAAAAGGGAAAGGCCGGTAGATTTAAAGACCTAATTATCAGTAATAAACTTAGCAAAAGGAAGTAGGTCGACCTAACCGTCCTAAAGGTAATAACGAAGGTAAACCTCTATCTAAGCGTTCGCGATCTCGGTCTAACCGTTAGTCTAAAGGTAGTAAGCGGAGCTAAGGTAAAGGCGGTAATTAAGGCGATAATTAAGCTACTATTAGAAAGCCGAGATAAACTAAGTACTATAGTCGCTAATAATAAAGGCCGGGGTACCGTAAAGGGACTAAACGTAGGAAACAAACGCGTTAATAACGTCTTTAACGGTTATTAGAGGTATTAAGACGTAGTAGCGTATCTTCGTAAGGCGGTCGATAATAACGAGGATATTCGAAAACTCAACGCTATTATAGCGGTAGATAGGGAGGTCGGTAATAAAGTCGACGGATATATCGGTCTATAGGGCGAAGGGAATACTTAAGCGCTAGAGCAGGCCTTAGGGGGAGGAACGAAGGGATTTAGCGTATAGGCATATATAATAATTCCGTACGAAGCTAGAAATAGACTCGTATATACCGGGCTAAATATAGGACCGGCGGTAGAGGCTAGCGGTCTTCGTACGTCTAAGGTAGCCGGTAAGGGGGGAGGTATAAGCACGGACGGGGATCTAAAGAATTAAGGCGTCGTTAGGGGGAACGAAGAGCCGGCCTTAGAAATAGAACCGGCCCTAGACCTTAGAGAGAGCGGTCTTAGGGATCGAGCGGAAGGGGGCTTAGAGGGGGCAAGGCTAGTAGGGCTAAGGGGACTAAAAAGCCACGCGAATAGCGGAGATAAGCAGGGAGGAGGAATAGGCCTAGTCGATAAGGTTATCGATCGGCTTAGAGTCGTCGAGGGCGTAGAGGTCGAGGCAGTCGGAATTATATTTATAAATTATATTTATAAACGAATCGGACTCCTTAACGGTATTAAGGGCAGTAGTAGTATCGGGGTAGAAGGAGGTATTAGGGGCGGTAGTAGTATTAGGGTAGAGGTAGTATTAGGGTAGAGGGAGGCATTAACCTTAGACTTAGGGAGGATAACCTAATATCGGTGGTTAATCCTCTCGCCGGCTCGGTCGGTAAGGGAGAGTAGGCGGGAGCTAGGCAAGCGGCTAAAGGCGTCGGGGAGAATAGCTTAAGAGCTAGGCTAAAAGACAATCTTAAAATTAAAACGACTAAGGAATTCGGCCTAGCGGGCCTATCGCTAGTTAAAGAGCTTTATAGTTATAAAATACTTAAGATTCTTATAATCCGAGGCTATCTTAAACTTAGGCAGGCCCTTAAGCTTAAGGCGCTATTCCTTAAGAGATTTTATAACTGCGAGGAGTTCTTTATCGTAGATCTCGTAATTATACTCTTAAGCGGAGTATTTTAATAAGAAGAAGGCAATCGGATAGTAACGAATATTATCGAAGAGCTATATTAGTATACCTTTAGCGGCTTAGTCGGAAGCATCTATCTAAACTATAGTCTTACGATAGGGGTCGAAGTATACGAGGACTAAGGCGGTAGTAAAGGCGTGCTTAAGGGCTTCGAAGGCGTAAGCGTAGGCGGGGGACTAGATCTAAGAGGTAAAGTTCTAAGTAAAGGCGTTTAAAGGGTTTATAAGCTTAGAAAAGCCAGGAATAAAACGCCGATAAAAATTAGCGAATCCTAAGAAGCGCTAAAGGTCTTTAATAAAAGAAAGGGTAGGCTAGTCTAAGACTGCACGAACCTTTTTAAGGTCTATGCGAATGCCTTTATCTAAGATAATTAGGCCGAGGTACTTAGTCTTAGTAACGTAGAAATTACACTTATCTACGTTAAGCTAAAGGCCGGCGGCGTTAAAGCGCTTAAGAACCGTATTAACGTAGGCCTAGTATTCCTCCTACGTCTTTAAGAAGATTAAGACGTCGTTTAAATAGATAGAGTAAAACTTATTAAAGATACCGTAAAAGGCCGTATTAATAAAACTCTAGAAGTAGGATAAGGCGGCGGTAAGGCTAAAGGGGGTAATATAATACTTAAAAAGCCTGTATTATATCGCGAACGCGGTCTTTTACTTATATCCTTCGGTAATATAAAGGTAGTTAAACGCTACGATAACGTCGATCTTAGTAAAAAACTTCGCCTTCCGGATATAGGCGAAGGTATCGTAGATAAAGGGTAAGGGAAAACGGTTCTTAATTATAGCCTTATTTAAGCCGCGATAGTTAACGCAAAAACGGACGCCCCCGCCGGGCTTATAGGTAAGCATAATAAAGGTAATAGCGGGGGAGGTAAAGCGGCGGATAAAGCCCTTCCTAAGCTGCTCGTTAACGTACGCACAGACGATCCGGTTCTTAGCTTTACTAAAGGGGCGGGGGCGGGTATATAAAGGTTATATTCCTTCCTTAAGGTTAATCTAAGTATTAACGGTACGGTAAAGGGCGAGCTTATCGGCCTCGCTTTTAAGCTATATATAGATTATATAGTAAAGCTCCTTAAGGACCTTAGCCTAAAGCTCGTCGAGCGTATAAAGGTATAAGGTGCGACACGGCGTACGGCGTCGTAGTCGGCTTTATAAGGTATACGTACGCAGGCTCCGCCTATTAAAATGTGGACTGGCCGAGGTTATATAGGCACCCCTGTCACCGTGTAAGCCGGAGACCTTTGCCACCGTGTAAGCGCTATTTCCTAATTGGGATAGTGCCTAATTAGGATATTTAAAGCTATCTATATTTCCTCCTCCCAACCGGGGTCCTCTAAGCAATCCTCGTAGGCCGGCTCGGATAACAATAGCTATATCTCTTCGTATAAAGCCTCTCGGTCATTGTCTAATAGCGTTAGCGGCGTTGTGCCTTCTTTATAGAAGTTAGCGCCTTTTAGTTATAAAGCCTATTGTATGTGATTAGGCACTCGATCCACGAATTGCTGCAGCTTCTCTTGCTTAAGGGTCCTCTACGTCTCTTCCTAGAGAGCGATAAGCTGCTTCCGTAATGTTAATACCTTTTTCTTAGTCGTATACCGCTTAAGGAGGTACTAGACTGGCTTAATAGGTAAAAGATCCGGCGAATTCGGGGGCTATTATAAGCAATAAAAACCGCTTTCCCTCTAAAGCTCTTTATTGCGCTAGCTTGCGTAAGGAGCCGCGTTATCCTCTTAGGCTAGCTAATTATCGCCTAGCAAGCCTTCTAGAAAGGGAAAGTAAAGAGGCGATAATACCTTGTGGTGATAACGAATTCCGTTAATCCCCCCCCCTTTTAGCAGACCGTACCTACTTTCTAGTCTTTTGTATAAACCTCTAAGTAGGCTTCCGGCCCGGCTGTTGCCTATTAAGGTTAATTCGTCTAACGCTATTAGCTAGCTCCTACTCATTGCGTAGCTATTCCTCGTTATCGTCGTTCTATTGTTAGACTTCGGCATTATATGCCTTCTTTATCTTGACTGTTTCCGGAGGCTATACGTAATAAGGGCCTTTATGGTTATATGCAAAGCAGCCCTAAAACATAAATTCCTTCCTGCCTTTCTAACGTAACTAAACTATATCCTTTTGGCATACTTCGGAGGGAAGCCGCTAAACTCGACGTTTTCCTCGTACTAACCTAAGGACTATAGAGGTCTCGTTAGACTAAATAACCTTCTTCCATTAGTCAAAAGACTAGTCCTTTGTATCCTAGGCAAATTAGAGCCTTGCACGCTTCTGCTTATTGTTTAAGCCTAGCTTTATTATAAGCTTTACGCTTTTATACCCTTGTTTTCTTAACTAACGCTAAAGGGTCATACGGCTAAGCTAGAGACTAAAGGCCTTGCGAATAGCTTTACTAAGTCTAGCTAGGCTATATTGCCTAGTTGTGCTATTGCGGGTTAATGACTTAATAACCTGCTTGCCGGCTTCGTCGTTAACCTTCGCTAGTCTTCTAGAGCGTTGTAAGTTAATGACATGCTCTAGTAAGACGTTATCCCCTCGAACAAAGCCCTTTATCTTAGCCTTTTAAAGCAGCTGATAGAAGGTTAACTTCTTAATCCTAGTCTTCCGTGTAATCTCATTAGGTAGCGTGCCTTATGACTAAAGCTCGAGGGCAATTAATCGTGCCGTTATTGTTTATTGTTTGGTATATGCCGGGCCGTCTGTGACGTCGGCAGCGGGGCGGCCGGCACCGTCTTCGTCTTCGTCTGCGACGGCGTTAGCAGCCGGGCGGGTATAGGCATCGTCTTCGTCTGCGACGGCGTTGGCAGCCGGGCGGGTGTGGGCATCGTCTTCGTCTGCGACGGCGTTGGCCGCCGGGCGGGTGTGGGTATCGTCTTCGTCTGCGACGGCGTTGGCAGCCGGGCGGGTATGGGCCTCGTCTTCGTCTGCGACGGCGTTAGCACCCGGGCGGGTAAGGGCACAGTCTTTGTCTAAGACGGCGTTGGCAGCGGGGCGGGGGCAGGCACCGTCTTCGTCTGAGACGGCGTTGGCAGCGGGGCGTTGGCAGGCACCGTCTTTGTCTAAGACGGCGTTGGCGTTAGGAGCCGGGCCGGCTCCGGCTCCGGCGTTAGAAGGTGTAGGGGCCCGAGCGGTAGCTTTCCTTGCTTGGCTTTGTGTTTAAGGCATTATGGTATAGTGGGTTTTTAGTGGATTTAGGTGGATTACTGCAAACTCTAAAGAAGAGGAATGCACACGCGATTTACTAAGGCCGATACTATTCGGGTAGGGAAAGGAGAATAGTACGAAAACTAATAAAACTCCGACTTACATAGTAATAGGGGTGACCTAGTGACCTCGTCTAGTCTATATTTTAATAGGCGGAACCTTCGTAAGAGGCAGTAATATAATTAATATTATAATTATAACGACGACGAGGGGTGCCGTCGCGCTAATAGCAAAAGCCACTAGTGATATTAATTATATTACTGCCCCTTACGTATACCTTATAAAGCCGACTACGACGCCGCACGCCGTGTCGCACCTTATACTTATCCCTTCTTTAATAGCAGTATGTCCTAGGCTGCACGTATGCCCCGCACGTGACCTAGCGCAAACTATATAAGGCTTTTAGTCCTCGGAATAGCTGTATAGAGACCTCGTGGCTTTACGTTGCGTGGTTGTAAGGAAGCTACGTTAAGGTTATATTCTATGTGTTAATTTATTATCTAGAGGTTGTAGACGCGCAGGGTTTTTAGGGAAAACCCTATGCGGTGCACTAACTAATGCGCTTACACTAATAGGATCCTTAATATCCCCTTCCTTAAATAAGCAGTCCGCTGCTTATAAGGCAATTAATATAACCTAAATAGGAAATAACGCATTATTATAGGTAATATAGAATAAGCAATAAAAACAATAAAAACTCCTATGCCGCGCGAGCGGCATGCCTTTCTAATAAATCATCCTCCTCTTAATCTTCTTCCTTAGCTATATACGGTCGGTCTACTCGCTATTGCGAGATACGCGAATAGGAGCTCGAGGTTGGCTAGCCTACACACAAGGCTCGATTTGCCGGCCGCGGACTTATAAAGCCACAGCCGTTTAAAGGCGCTCGCGGTCGCGCTATAGTATTATACGGCTGCCGTACTATAAGCTGCGCATAGGGTGCCTATCACAACTATAGGCAGGGAAGAGATTCGTGCCGTTATAACGGCTAGGCAACGCGTAGCTACCTAGGGACGCTAAAGAGTAGGCGTTGCCGGGGTAGGCCGCTGTGATTGCCTATAGGCCGTTATAATATAGCTCCTGCTTCTTCGTGCGCTACCGTACGCGTAATACCTAATCTCCGGGTGTATACACGCGGATTAGCCCCTTACGCTCTTATAGGTAGGAGCGGGTGCGGGCACGAGCTGCCTTAAGGCTTACGACGTATCGTCTCGCAATAGGGGCCTCGTGCTACTACACGAGCTCCTATGCCTAAGCAATGTCCTCCTCGACCGTAGGGTCGCGTGTATAGGCGGCGTACGTAGCGTTATAGTATTATTTAGGTAGCTACGTGCCGTATAGTAGGAAGAAGGGGCTATACCCGTAGGGACCTTCCTGCCGATTGTAGAGGTATATAGCGCGGACGAGTCGCTAGTATAAAGACGCCTAAGGCTCGTCGAGGCGCAGTCGATAGAGGATCGCCTTAAGGGCGCTATTAGCTTGCTTTACTTTCCCGTTGCCTCGCGGCCTTATAGGCGTTATAGGCCTAATCTTAGTGCCGTACTAGCGATAGTAATCTTACGCTTACTAACCTACGAAGCAGCTAGCGTTATCGCTAATAATCTCCTTTAGGGGGCCGAAGCGGGCGACGATAGACTATAAGAGTAGGAGTATGCCTTTAAAGTCGGTTAAGGGCGTAATAGCCGATATAAGCTAGCTAGTAGCGTACTCTACGGCGTTAAGGAGCTACTTGCCCTTATAGCCCGTATAGTTAATCGCCTAACGCGTTAATAAAGGGACTAGCATTAACGGTATTAGGTTAGGTAGTATTAGGTTAGGCGGCTTTATTAACTAATAGGCCTAATAATAGCGTACGGCTTTATACGCCGCGAGGGGCAATTCGGGATGCTAATAGCGTATAGCTAGGAATCGCATCGTATAGCCTATAGTGCTATAGCCCGAAGTCTTATATGCGTTCTTAGCTACTACTACGAGGGCCTCGTATTCCGGCACTATTAATAAAGCAATTGCTCCTGCCCTAGTAGGCGAATCGCCGGGAGGGAGGCGCTTGTTCTGCCTAATGCGGTATAGCCTACCCTTAAGCTTATAGAAGTGCTCGCGAGCCTAATACGGTGTAATATTAACGGGAAGAGCTTCGCCGGCGGTTAGGAACTTAAAGACGGCTTATAGGTCGATGCGAGTTAATTAATTAGGTCGTTCTATAAGCCTAGTTTTTAGCGTCGCTAGCGCGCCGTTCGCGGCTTCGTTATCCTTAGTAGCGGCTTCTTCTTCTTCTTCTAGTGCTATAGCGGTAGGTTTATCGCTATCGTCATCGAGCTTAACTATCTTTCCCTCGCCTATCGCGAGAGCCGTAGACTTTAGGTCGGGTAGGCGGGAAAGGTAGTCGGCTAGCATATTAGCCTTACCGCTACGATATACTATATTAATGTTATAGTGTTTAATCGCATCGAGGAAGCGGACTATACGAGTAGGTTATTCTATCTTCGTACGTAAGGTGCGAAAGGACTTATAGTTAATAATAACAATAATATCGGCACCTTTAACCTAATGTCGCTAGTGCTATACGGCTATTATAATGCCGAGGAGCTTACGTTCCTACGTGGAATAGCGCTATTATATATCTATAAGCTTCTTTAAGAAGTAGGCGATAGGGTAAAGGAAAGAACGCTCTTTACTATTAGTTATAAGGTATAAGTACGGTTATAGAAGTGCTGCACTAACGCACTTACCTAAAGCATTACTCTTAATTATCGCGGGAAGCTATTAGCTATACTTCTTTAAGACCGGCGTAGTCGTAATAACCTCGCGGATCTATTTCTAAGCCGACTTTGCTTCCTTAGTTAACGTTACGGCGACGTTCTTACCGCCGAGAGAGAGTTCGATTAGCAAGGCGGAGAGGTCGGAGAAGTTAGCGATTAATATTCTTAAATAGCCTACCGCGTATACGAAAGCCCTAATCTCTATAGTAGTTATCGGCATAGGGCGGTCGCGAATTGCGGCAACCTTTAGAGGGTCGGCACGGATGCCGGCCGTAGAGACTAAGAAGCCTAAGAAGACACCTTTATCCACGAAGAGGTAAGTCTTTAAGGCGTTAATAAAGAGCCCGTATATAGCGGCGCGGGTAAAAAACTATAGTAGGCGTTTGTGTAGTTATTTACGCGTATCGGCCTAAAGGGCTATATCGTCTAAAAGACCGGCTGTAAAGGCCTAAAGCGGCTCTAGCACTTCCTCTATAAAGGCTTAGAATATAGCCGGGGCATTAGTTAGGCCTATCGGCATAGCATCCTATTCGTAGAGCCTAAAGGGGGTTATAAAGGCGGTCTTCTCGCAATCCTCTCGAGCGATGCGTATATGCTAAAAGCTATCTTTTAGGTTAATAAAGGCATAATAGCTATGCCTAGCAATACGCTAGATCTCGTCTATCGTATTCGGCGAAGGATATACGTGCTTCTTCGTATAGTTATTAAGGATACGATAGTCTACGCAAATGCGTTAAATAACTTAGCTATAGGCGTTATACTAAAGGCCCGTAGGTGCCTTTTTTAGTATTAATAATAGGGGCGAAACCTAAGGGCTAATAGACTTCCGGATGATAGAGCCCTTATATTTCTCGACGAAGTCCCTAATGGCCTACGCCTATAAGGGACTATACCGTCGTAGGCTTTACCGAATAAGCGTAGCGTCGCCTATATTAATCCGGTAGACTATTCGAGCTAATTTATTACTACGGCGAAGAGTAGGATAAAAGCATTTAAGGAACTAGGCGAGATATTAGTCTATATAGATCTTAGCCTAGTCTAGGGTAGTCTCGTAGAAACGCGTAGTAAAGATCGGCTTTATTAACGACGCGAAGGATGCTTGCTAGTTATTCTTTACCGCCTAAGAAGCGTCGCTAGCGGTAAGGGCGAAATTATCCTCGTTATCTTCCGTTATAGAATAGACCTACGACTTCTAAGGTTATAGTATAGGCTAGTCTAGGAGGCGGCGTAGGCGTATCGCGCCGTTATCCTCGCACGAGAGACCTAAGGTATAAAAAAGAGAGCGGCTAAGGGTTAAGGAGCTAGGGAATATGCCGTTAGGGACGATACTATAAGAGATAGTAACTAAGACGGTCTAGCCGTTATTATATAGCTACTATACCGAAATAAAGGTATTATCGCGGACGCTAGGCATTAGGATTCCTCTAATTCCCTTTATCGTAGAGGAGACCTAAGAAGGGTATAGGGCGAGCTTATCGGCAAGGGAAGAGGCGACGTAATAAAAGGTCGACGTATAGTCGAAGAACGTAGATAAAGAAATAGCTAAAGATGCCGTTAAACAAGTAAGAAAAACACTATATAGCTTACTAAAGCCTTTATAAAGAGGCTTTTATTTAGTATTAATACTACCGCTTACTGCTATATAGTAAGCGGCATCGCTATCTTAGTCGTAATGACCGGACTCTATTCCTTTATGCATCGCGGCGAGGATAGCTTCCGTTTCGGCGTTATCCTCTTTAAACTAGGAGACAGGGTCCCGATCCTCGCTATTAGTGTCGAGGACCTTTATATCGAAGTAAACGTGCGGGCGGTTAACGCCTGAATTGCCGCGATGGCTTCTTCTACTACCTTTACCTCGATTGCCGCCGCGTTAGGCACGGCCGCGGCCTATGCTAGTATTGCCGCGGTTGCGCTAGCGGCTGCCGAATGCCTTAGCCGCTTCGTATAACTTGCCCGTAATCTTAATGTCGCGGCCTAAGGCAGAAGACGAAGAGGAGGATGCATTGCCCGAGCCGTAGGTAAGGGCAGGTGTCGAAAGAAGCCTACAATCCTTAGCCTAATAGCTAGGCTTACCGTAATTAAAATAGGTATTACCCTAAGACGTAGCAGCAAAAGACGATAAGGCGGTATCGTTAGCGGGGTAGACGGTAATATCTATAGTTCGAGGGTCGGCAATAACGATACCGGGCGGTATAGAGAGTATAGAGGTAGATAGCTAGGATAAGCTCGGCTTAACTATTTCTATAGTAGCCGGCTTAATCCCTATAGCCTTATTAACTCGCTAAGTTTAGTAAGGCGAGGCCTCTTGCGTGCGAATAAACGTAGAGGGCTTTCTATATATATCCTCTACGGGCTAGCGAGCCTATTCGCTAGCTAATAACACTAAGCGTTTAATTAACGCTATGCTATAGAGGGTCGCAATATTAAGGCTTAGTTAAGCCTAAATACGCGGGAGATTATTGCGGAGGTGCTAAATTATAATTTTTCGCACGCTCGCGTTCCTTTTCTCGATGTCTAAGAGGTTAAGGAACGTATCCCTAATACGCTAGGCGAAGTTAAGAAAGGCTTCGTCTTTAACTAAGGCTAATTGTGTATAAATAGCTAATAAAGCATTAAGGGCACTATAGTCCTAAAGCACGGTAAAAATACCCTTGAGAAGGAGCAACTAACTAAAGTAACGAACGTTAACCTAGTAGGCAACGTGGCTAAAATCTCCGGACAGCTCGTTAACTATACGAGCTAGCTATAGGTTATAAGGGATTTAGCCTACGACGAGGGCAGACTATATTAGCTGCAATTTCTATAGCACGGTATAGTCTGCCCGGTAGAGCTTCTACTTAGGCTTTAGGATTACTTTATTCCTATTATTATAAACCTCTTCGTTAACCTCGCGGGCTGCCTTAGCCTATAGCTATACGTTCTTAATAAAGGCCTCCGTAGAGACGTTAAAAAAGGCATCGTACGGCACGTATTATAGGCAGTCGAAGTTAATATAAAGGCAGTGCCCTCGTTCTTAGTAAGCGTATTAGTCACCGGTGCCTTCCTTAATATACAGGAAGACGATAAGTTGCCCTAGCTAGGGCTACTTACGTTATTGTCCCGGCTGCTATGCCGGCTATTCGCGCTATCGCTAGTGCGCTTATTGCTCTTAAAGAAGGGATTATTAATAACGCTCGTCGCTAGTTATAGCAGCGGGCGGTCGAGTAGTAGCATCTGCCGGAAGGGTAGTAGTAGCAGTCGGCGGAGTTATAGTCGGCGGAGTTATAGTCGGCGGAGTTATAGTCGGCGGAGTTATAGTCGGCGGAGTTATAGTCTACGGCGAAGAGGGCAATAAGGTAAACTTAGCAACTAAAGGAACGGGAATAAGAGCCGATAGACTACTAGGTTAAGCAAGGGATAGACGAGGCGGCTGCTAAGCAGCGAGGATGTCTAAAATGCGCTTAATATCCTTACGCTAATCACGAAGGTCTTCGCGCTATGTAAGAAGATTATTGCGTTAAGTAAGGATCTTAGCGCGTATGCTTTAGTTAAAATCACTCTGCTTCTATAGATGCTAGTTAGTCTATTTGCCTAGGTTAGCGATAGTTTTGCCTTTTTCTAGCTCCGGGTCCTACTCTCGGGAGCTAGGGCCCGCTACGGTAGCCTCGCGAGAACGCGTCTCGTAAAGCAATTAGCTCCCTGCCTCGTCGTTAGAACGGGGAGAGCCCGGGGGGAATACTCCTACGATATTCGATATATTAATAGGTTCGGTTAGGGTAGGTAGTGTTCGTTGTAGAGTTATTGCGTTGCGTTCGCTATAGGTTAGGAATCCGATTTCTAAAGAGCTAAGGGTAACCCTTTAAAAATACGTATTTTTAAGGCTTTTAGTCCTCGGAATAGCTATATAGAGACCTCGTGGCTTCGCGTTGCGTAGTTGTAAGTAAGCTACGTTAAGGTTATATTCTATGTGTTGATTTATTATCTAGAGGTTGTGAGCGCGCAGGGTTTTCAGGGAAAACCTTGTGCGGTGCGCTGACTAATGCGCCCACACCAATAGGATCCTCACATAGGCCTCGGAGTCCCGCAGGCAGGGATAACCTAATGCACGTTGACCTAAGGCGTAGATAACCGTCGCACTATATGCGCCGCCTCTACGGTACGTAAGCTGCGCTTACGCCGATGCACCTGCCTTACAGCTAGCTGCCCTAAGCCCCTTTCTTTAAGGGGTCTCGAATAGGGAGGCTGTTAATTAATATTATAAAAGAAATTCTATGACCTCTATTATAAGCCACTTACCCTAAAGGTTAAGGACCTAGTAGGACTCTCTACGAAGAACTTACGCCTTAAGGACTAAAGAAGGAAGCTATCACCTAAATATATTAGACCTTTTAAGGTCCTTTAAGCTATTAGCAAGCAGGCGTACCGCCTAGCCCTACTAGAGAAATACGACCGGCTTTATAATATATTTTATATTAGTCTTTTTAAGCCGTAGGTAGAATAGGCTACTAACTAACACCTTAGCGAATTACTGCCGATGCCTAACCTTAACGATGCCGAAGGAGAATAGTCTGTTTAGTAAATTAAGGACTATAAAAAGAAGAAAGGCGTTACCTACTACTTAGTGAAATAGGAAGGTTAGCTAGCCGAATAAAACGAGTAGGTTGCTTAAGACGATATAGCGAATGCCTAGGAACTTATTAACGAATACCTAAAGATACGGCTAGAAAAACGGCGGAAATTATATACTATAAAATAACTTCTTTTTAGCTTACCTTAACTTTTCTATTACTACTCTACCGCTACTTCGCCTTTATTCCTTAATATCTATATAGTAGAAGTCTCTTACTTCTATCTCGCTTATAAACTCCGTAATAACTAAGAGACGCTTCGCCTACTCGCCTTTTCCTTAGCGACTATTCCCTCGATTATTTCGTATAAAGTATCGTATATATATTCTTATCTTACCCGCTATAGGGTAACACCTACGTCTTTAATTACTAGACGAAGCTTTTAGTCCTTATTCTCGCGTATAGCTTTCCGTCGCTCTATCGATGCCTACCGGTATTCGAGACGACGTTTTATATATAAACGTTTAGTACCTAATACCCTTCATTCCTCTCGGTAGGCCGTTATTGCAGCTATAAACAATATATAAACTTAGTAGAAGATTAACTTTATCTTCTTTTTCTCTATTTCGTCTTAAGTAATCTATAGCTCGGCTATCTTCGTCTAGATGCCGTATAGATCCGCTATATCCCCGGATATTATTATAGGCATTTATAATTTTATTAGCGATTATATCTCGACTTAAAAAGGAACGAAGAGCTTATAAATTCGCAAAGGTTACCGCGCGAGTTATATTAAATATATTTACTTAATCGCGTATCCTCCTATATATAATATAGTTCGACTATTTTAATATCGTCCTCGTTATCGCTAAACCTTTATACGCTGCTATTAAGGCACTTAATATAGTATAGCTCGGTGACTTAGCACTCTTTCGCCCGGTGACTTTTTATATATACGGCCTTCTTGCCCTTTTTCTTAGGCGATATCCCTTTCTAGATATTCCTCTTATCGACGGTATCTCTTTTAGTATTCGCCTTTATATCTTTATCTCTATCGTCTTTACTAAATAACGAAAATATTTCAGATTTAATAACCGCTAGCGTTATACGCTTTATATTCGCGTAATCTTCTTAAGACTCTACTATAATAGGTTTTTTTATACCTATAAAAGGTCCCTTAAATAATTAACGAAATAGTTAATCTTCGGTTTCTTCCTTTAACGAGGATATCGATTTCTCTAAAGCATCTTATATATTCTTCTCGGTAAGGAGTCGTTCTAATAAGTTGGTTTTCTCTCTACGCGTTTTCTTTAGCTTTATCTCTTCCTATACTATCGCTACGGCGTCTTTAATCGATACTCTATTCGCCGATAACTGTAAGACTTAAGCTATAACTAAAGAACCTATCGGCTAAATATCGTCTATCTATTTTCCTCGCTTTCGGGGCGTCTCTACCGTTGCGCTTGCCGTTCGCTTAGGACTTATAGCGTTAGACTAATTCGGAATATGCTCGTTAGATTTAGAATATACTCGTCTAATTCCGAATATACTTCTCTATAAGATCTTAATATAGTTATATAATAAAAGAAGAGAAGAAAAAAATCTTTATATATAAAGAGCAGCACTCTATTATAGTTCGCTAACTATACGTAAGCGACTAGCCCCCTATTGCATAGCAACTATTATAACGCGTAACTAATATAATAATTATTATAATATATATAATAATAACTATCGTCGTTGGTTTTTATACTACGTTTAATCCTACTTTAGTCCTATTTGCTATTACGACTTTATTCGTACCTAAAGCTATCCTAGCGTCTAAAGCGTCCGCCTTAAAAGGAGGGGATAATTATAACGCAGCTACCCGCGCAACTATAAAGCCGGGAGATAGGGATATATACACGATAGATAATATATTTTAGCTCGGGGACTATTCGGCCATTAGTCGCTAACTAGTCCCCGATAACCCCTCTCGAGGCCTAAGGGTATATCCCTAAGGCCCCGATACATCTTAGAAGAAGGGCAAGCTTTAGTATTACTATAAGAGGGCAACCGTATTATAATAAAGGATTATTCGTACTTTTAACTATCGTTCCTACCTTCCTAAACGTACCTCTAGTCTATCTTCTTACAAAAGGACTTTCTCTTTCTTTTTAAAGAACTTAGCGATATTGTTAAAGGAGATCTTATTAAGGTAGATCTTATTAAGATAGATCTTATTAAGGTAGTCGTTAATAAAGTCGTAAAGGCGGGGGTTAAAGCAGGCTTTTATATCCTCGGCGTTTATATATCTAATTAAAACGGCTTAATAAAGGTCTATAAGGATATCTTAGTTAATAAGTAGTAAAGGCTTAATAAGCAATAGCTTAGCGGTAAAGGCTTTAATCGAGGTCTAAAAGGTCTAGACTTTAAGCTATCGGTAGAATATTACTATCGCGTTAACTTTAAGCATTTAAACATTAAATACTAAGCTATTAAGGGATAGGAAATAGAAGGGCTAAGGTCTAATAGTCTTACGACTTAATCGTAATATAGGGCGGCGGTAGCTAGCGGTTTTTTAGATAAGTATTGCTATTTATACGGATATAAATCTCTATTTATATAGAAGTTCGCTAAAATCCCTACTCTTTCTACGTAACCCCGCGCGCCTATGCCCCGCCACTAAATTTTCCGTATAAGTATATAGCAATTAAGAGGGCCGCGTAAATCGTATATAGCCTTAATTTAGTTAATTCGCTACGTGCCCTACTGCGTGCCTTCTACTACGTGCCTTACTGCGTGCCCTTTGCTGCGTGCCCTCTGCTGTGTGTGCGGCTCCTTAATGAATGCTTTGTGCCCGGCTTCGTGCCCGGCTGCGTGCCCTACTGCGTGCCCTACTGCGTGCCCTACTGCGTGCCCTACTGCGTGCCCCGCTGCGTGCCCTGCTGCGTGCCCTTTGCTGCGTGCCCTCTGCTGTGTGTGCGGCTCCTTAATGTATGCTTCGTGCCCGGCTGCGTGCCTTGCTGCGTGCCCTGCTGCGTGCCCTGCTTCGTACCCGGCTGCGTGCCCTACTGCGTGCCCTGCTGCGTGCCCTTTGCTGCGTGCCCTCTACTATGTGTGCGGCTCCTTAATGTATGCTTCGTGCCTTACTTCGTGCCTTGCTGCGTGCCCGGCTGCGTGCCCTGCTGCGTGCCCTACTGCGTGCCCTTTGCTGCGTGCCCTCTGCTGTATGTGCGGCTCCTTAATGTATGCTTTGTGCCCGGCTGCGGATTTACGCGGCTCTCTTAATTGCCATGTACCTTAATGCATGTAAAGCATCCTCTATGCTGCATGCTAGGTCTAATGTAATCAGCCATAGAAAAGATAGCAGGGAGCTATTCCTAGCTCCCGGGGCTTACGCCTACCTAATAGAAGTATCCTTCTTTATATATACATTCTTAGTGCCTAGTGTATTAAATTGGTAGTAATTCTATACCTTCTGCCTTTAAAGCTACTATTAGGAACGCCCTTCCTGTCTCTAGACCTTCGCTCTACTACGATACGTTTGCTAAGAGCTTCTTAAAGCTCTCGCCATTCGTTAGAAGCCGCCTAAAGGCTCCCGACACCTATAGTATAACTAGCTTATATAACCTTAGCTAGCACGCCTATATAACCTCTAACACAAGCCTTACGATCCGACGAGGCTCGCCTTTCTAGGCATTATAAAAACTAAGACCTACTGCTTAGTTCTTTATTTAAGTCCCTACGCAATTAGCCGTAAGAAAAAACTTTCTCTCTATGTTTTCGATTTCCTACGCGTACCCGTTCCTAAGCTAAAATTAAAACACCCTATACCTCCTACTACAGACTTTTCTCCTCTCCTATAACTCTTCTCCTTTATCCCTCGTTTTGTTTAAGCTATTATTACTATAGCTAAGGACGAAGAAGCCCGTTAAGCTATAGCGTCTATATCTCGTTTAGACGACGAACCCTACCCTCGCTTACCGATATAGGAATATGCTCCGCCGGAAAGTATTTATAGCGCCGCTCCTTCTAAGGACTTTAAGAGTAATTATAAAGATCCTCTTCCTCTTACCCGCCGTCGTCCTCGCTTATCTTTAGAAACTAAGGTGCTACGTAAGCAGTCTGCCCTACGAGCTATAGAGGATAGGGACTATAATAATCTATTAAAATAGGCCGTTCGCGACTCTAAGTTAATTAAGATACTGCCTACGGAAGGGGTTATTAAGACCTTTACTAATATAGACGTAATATATATAAAGTAAGCCTATATTCTTTTAGGCTCCTTAGCCTTTAAGTCGGAGATTATCTTTAATATCTTAGATCTCCCGCCCGTAAAGGAAAAGTATCTATAGCACGCCGATACTTAGCGAAAAGGAATTCGCGCGTATCTTCGTTTTATAGGCGAGCTTCCCGATAAGGAGACCCCTCTCCACGCTACGATGTCTTTAGTATATCGGCTAGTTCGAGCCGTACCTTTTAACCTATAAATAATCGACGGATACCTTTCTAACGGTTAATCGGAGGAATAACCTCCTCCTCGTCTATAAGGGATACTTCGCTTATCTAAGCAATACTCTATTCGATAGCAGCATCGCCCGGAGGAGCAACCCTAGTATCTATATTACTCTCTTTAGTCTAAGTTATCTAAGTATTCGTAGGCCTTTTATTCTCGTCGATAGAAGGATTCGGATAATAATAATAATAATAATTCGTCTAAGTCCGATAATAGTTTTGTCCGCCGCCCCCTAAAGTCCTATCCGAACCCGCGTAGGCATAGCGAGGCGAGTTATACCTCCTCCTCGGCCTATAACGACGAGGCCGTTACTAAACGCCTTATATAGGATAATATTAGTACTTTTAACCTAGATAAGCATAATCCGAAGAACCTAGGCATTATCGCTTTTAGCGATAGAAAGAATATCTATATAGACGTCTATCTATTTATAAAGCGTCTAAGGATCTATTAAGACGAGGATCCATTCGCCTTTTGCCTATACTACCTCTCCTTCTTAGCAAGAGGAGCCCTTATATAGTATATAAGTAAGCTTATAGCGGAATAACGCGATATCTTTAGTTCTTCCCCTCTTAAAACCTTCTATAAGTTCTTAATTAAGCGTTTTAAGCGTCTTAACGCCGATGTCTTAAAGGAACTTTATAGGGAAAGGTATACGATATCTATATAGTCCTTTAGCTCTATTACTCTCGCGTAGTAGATCTAGAGAAAGGTTTCGCTCGCCCGCTAACTTAAGATAGGCAAGGATGCCTAAATCATTAAGGCTATCTATCCTCTTATTGCCGTCTAGATCTCCTCGCTTTTTCCTATTCCTACGAAGAAGACCCCGATCGATAAATAGATTCGTATTATTAAGGAACGGAAGCCTTTTATTATAGCCTCCCTTAAGCTATATATCTCTAGAGACCGAGACCGTTCTTACTATAGTAGTTTTTCCTATCGGGATAATAACTACCGTTAGGATAACCGTCGCTATAATAATAGTTACCGTTAGGGTTACCGTAATCGCAGCCGTTGTAATAATCGTCGCGATAACTATCGTTAAGGTAACTAAGGCAATAACTACCGTTAGGGTAACCGTCGGGATCGGGACTAAGGTTATAATCGCAACCGTAGTCCTAAAGGACGAAGCTTAAGTAATAACCGTAATTAGTTAAGCTTACGCCCGCTACGCTACGATAAGCGTTACCCTCGCCGGGACGACCGACGAGATAACCGAACGGAATACCGCTAAGGTTAATATAAGGGTAATAATAATAAAAAGAAAGTGCGTTTTAAGTCGAAATATTAGAGCGATAAGAAGACTACTCCTAGTAGCGACGAAGCTAGTAATAAGCTATACTTAAACGACTCTTAGGACGACGCGTCCTCTTACGCCTCTTTAGAGGCTAACTTCGTAGGCTATATAAACTCCCGCTACCTTACCGAACGGGCCGGTAAGTTTAAATATAGCACCTACGACCGTACCTTCGCCCTAGCCTCCGTACTTAAGGAGCATATATATGCTAACTGCTATATATTTAACTAGTAGCTCCGTAGTAAAGAGCACGCGCTTAAGCCTTTAACCTATAAGGTTTATAAGACCTCTTTTCTTTCTCGTAACGCCCTCTTCTCTTACCTCCGTCTCGGGTGTAAGAAATCCCCTCTTATTACCGTAGGGAACGTTACCGATCTTATTATTATTAAGCCTAATGCCCCCGCCGCCTTAAAGCCTATTCTTCCCGCACCTATTATTAAGGAGCCTATTTTTCACGTAGCGCTTACTATAGTACCTTAACTAGATTAGGTCTTAGAAGCTAAAGCCGAGGAGCCCTAATAGGATTAGGATTCCCCGCCGCACTTATACTCCTATATAAGGATTAAGGTCTCTGCCTAACCCGGTAGGCAGGAAGTCTAAGTTTGCCCTAACTCTAGCTATAGTAAGCCTATAATTAATCGCGACCTTCTTTAGACTCTTAACTATACCGTCGAGAAGAAGCCTCCCGTTATTATTAACGGAGTTAACAGTCGTTCTTTTTGCGAGGATTAAGCTACGTTCTCCTTCTACGCGTGCGGCACTATAGCTAGCTAGGCCGCTTAAGCAGCTATAGCTAAATTCACTTACTCCGCCTAGGTCTTTAAGGTAAAGGCCGGCGTACTTCTCGGCAATGCCTTCCTTAAGCTATACCGAGGATCCCTTAATTATAATAAGGAAGTTATTCGTATTAGAGTGCTCGACGGGTTTAAAATCCTATTCGATATCTATAAATAGCCTTATAAAGTCGTTCGCTATGTCTAGGCCGTCCGAAAGACTATTATACCGCCTAGCACTACCTTTATAGTCCTTATATCTTAGAAAGAACTTCCTAAGGACCGCGCCTATACTTTCTTCGCCTCTTATACTAATGCTATTTATAGTATTATCGATGCTAAATCTCTTCCCGCTATTCTTATTACTAATAGCACGAACGTTAACCTCGTTATTAAGCGTAAGCAGAAGCTTAGCTAGATATAGGAGTGTTAGGAGTCTAGCTATTTTACCGCCCCGTCCTAGAAATCAGCTATAAAGGCTTTAACACTAGCTACGGCAATCTCGCCTACTCTCGGAGCCGCTGCTATGCTATCCTCCTCTATAGGAACCGCTATTGCTACTACTGCTTCTTCTATTAATTTATCGGTTAACGTTGCGAGCACTTTCCCGCTTACTTAGGAGGTCCTCGAGTGTCTATAGGCTCCCGCCTTGTCTTAACCCGTAGAAGCTCTTATTCTAGGCACTTCTCCGACGCCTTCGCTATTAGACTCTATCTACGCCTACGTTATAGCTTCTTCGGCAGGACTAGCTAAGTGGTCTAAGATTCGCTAAAACCTCGCAGCAGCTGCTACTAATATAACGGCAGCTGCCGTAGCTATTAAGATAGACGCCGCGGATAGAATCGAGGATCCCTTCTCTAGCCGTATTCTATACTAAACGCACGTATAGCGCCTACTAAAGCTTTAAGAGAAATGCACTAAAGAGGGTATTTATATTTTCGACTATAGCTCCTCTTTCGTACGTCGCGTTAGAAAGCTTCTTAGGAAATACTCCTAGCTTTAGCGAGATATAGGCACCGCCGTCGTAAAACCCGGAAAGGAATTAATAGTCCCCTTAATCGACAATTAGCACGAAAAACCAATCGCTTAAAGGCCTTACCTATAAGGGCTTCGCGATAGGAAGGTTATCGACGATATATTTAACCTACTTTATAAGCAAGGCCGCCTAAAGTAGGCCGACGAGCTTACGCCGTTCGTAGCACCGGTCTTTATGGTTTAGCGCATAGCCCGAGGCGAGAATAAAGGCCGAGTCGTTATTAACCTACGTGCTATTAATAGTATTACTATTCCGGATTCCTACCCTCTACTATTATAAAGCTTTATTATTGCTAAACTCTTAGGCGCTTATTTTATTACTGCTATCGACGCTTCCGCCTTCTTCTATTAGTTTGAAGTTAAACTTAAGCATTAAGGCAGGTTTACTATTATAAGTCATCGAGGTCTAAAGCGCTTAATAGTTACACCTATCGGCTTTCGCAATAGCCTAGCGTATATATAACGCTATATAGACGGAGTTCTCCGTCCGCATCTAGGCTATAGCCGCGCGTTTATTAATAATATTATTATTTACTCCGCTACGGAAGAGGAATACTTTTAATATCTCGAGGCTATCTTTAAGCTCTTCGCATCGCTTAATCTATCTATAGGCCTTACTAAGAGCTAGATCGGCTACCCTTCCGTAGAGCTACTCGGATTCCGTGTCGACGCGTTTAGGATAAGTACTATAAAGCATAGGCTCGCTGTCTTCGCGAAGCTTTTATTCCCTAATAACCTCGCCGCTCTTAAACACTATATCGGCGCTATAGGGTATATTCGCAATCTTATTCTATACTACGGCGCCTCTATTGCCCCTCTATAGGATCGTAAGACGGGTCTTCTAGCCTAAGGTCGCTTAATCGGTAAGGTTAAGAACGGGAACCCTAATAAGCGGAAGTCTTATACGCGAGTTATATCGTTCTAGCCGACCTTAGCCGAGCTTTCCTCCTTCGCCTCCCTTTAGAAGGAAATTACTTCTAGCCGTATAATTCACTATATAAACCCGCAGAAGAGGCTATTCTATTAAATTAACGCCTTTTTATAGCGAGGCTTCGCCGCCGTCTTTTATTATCTCTACGACGGCACCGTTTAGCAGCTAGGCTAGCCTATTCCGGTTAAAGCTATTATGCCTATCTACTTCCTCTCCTATACTCTAACGAGAGCCGAGCAGTCCTATAGTCTATTAGAGCTAAAGGTCGCCTATCTTATATAGGCTGCGAAGAAGATACGTACTATAGTGTAGTCGTTAACCCTCCCGCTTATAGTCTCAACCGACTACTCCGCGATTAAGGAGATCGTTGCTAAGAAGACCTTCGATACTTCTAGCATAGACTAAGCTAACCGTCGCCTAGTTATAGCCTTAATCTACCTCTCTAAGTACGATATCGAGGTTTACTACCTCTTTAGCAAGACGAACTTTAACCCCGACGCCCTTAGTCGTTTGCTAGCCGAGGAGTCCGATTAGCTGCTTAACCGTCGCCGCCCCGACTTTACTATGCTTAACGATATGCTTATAGCCTCTAAGGCTATTATAGCTCTTTAAAAACGCTAGGAATTCGCCGTCGCCTACGATAATAACCCTTACTATAAGCGAATACTTTAAATAATCGTAGATAGCGAGAACGCTATTAAGAGTTTTTCCTCGCCCTTAGAAGGAGCTATAGTCGCTAACTCTATAGCACGAACGAAAGCATAGCTTAAGCGCCGCGGCATACCGTTCTTTATAGTTAATAAGCTTCTATACTATAAAGGCCCTAACGGCTTTACCCGGCTATATATCCCTAACGCCTTCGTCCTATCTATAATCTTAATAGCTTATAACGATAAAAACCACTTCGGCGTCGTCCGTATAATTAAGGACTTAGAGATATACTTAATTCGCGGAGTTACCCGTTAGGTAAAAAAGCATATCGCGGCCTATAAAGCCTATTGCCTTAGCTAAATAGACCGTTAGACCCTTACCGGCAGCTATAAGCCTATTCGCCCCCCGCTACTTCTAATGCAGAGTATCGCGATAGACTTTATAACCGATATACCGCCCTTACCTTTAGCAAGCTCCCTATAGTAGATCCTAGGCTTTAATATCTTTAACTAACTTCTTACGGTTACTTACCTAACTAGCAAGAGATGCTTGCTAATCCTAGGCAACGCTAAGTACGGCATAAGGGACTAGGCTTAAAGCCTAGCCCGTTAGTTACTTCTTTCTAATTAAGGCATACTAAGAACTATTATTAGCGACCGGGATCGCAAATTTACATCCGACTTCTAGAAAGGCCTTTAAAGCGCATTCGGCACTAAAATTACAATAACTACCGCCTACTACCTATAGGCTAACGGACTTGCCGAACGACGCAACTAGACCGTAGAGACCGCTCTACGAATGTCTTATATCGAGGATCCTAGCCTAGATTAAAAGATAATAATCCCCGCCCTCTAGTAGAATCTAAATACGGCATTTAACGCTAGTATAAAGATCTCCGCCTATAAATCTATCTTCGGCTTTAATATACGTAGACTAATAGAAGCTGCCGATAATATCCTAGGCACTACTGCGGACGAACTGCCCTACTTACGAGAAGTTATCCGTAGGCAAGCGAGCCTAGCTATAGACCTAGCAGCTATAAAGGCTAAGTAGCGGTATAATGCGAAACACCGGCCGGTTCTTCTTAAAGCTAGTAATAAAGTCTACCTAAAGCTATATACGGGCTATTACGAGCCTAGCTAGCCGCTAAAGAAATAGTCGCGGCAATAAGAAGGCCCTTTCGTTATTAAGCGTATAGTTAATAACCTCGCGGCGGAGCTTAACCTCCTTAGCTAAGTCCGAATCCACCTAGTCGTTTCTATTTAGCACCTTAAGCTCGCACACGAAGGGCATTACGTCGAGCTCGAGCCTAGGCCTATAGAAGCCGCTTGCGATGTTAAAGCACCTAACGAAGGGGATTAGCACTACGAAGTCGAACGCTTAATAGACATCTATATTCGTCGTATCGGTCGGTCGAAGTCACCTATAACTAAATACCTCGTGCGATAGAAAGGATAGGCCGCTATATATAACTAATAGGTCCGAGCTAACTAGGTCTCCGCTAAAGCCATTATAGAGTTCTAAGGTCGCCCTCTAGCACGCGCTATACGAAGTAAGAAAGCCGCTTAGCAAAAGGAACGATTAGAGGATAAACGATTACTTATATATATAAGCATAACTTATAAGAATAAAAGGAAGGATTTAGGCAATAGGAGTATTCCTCCTAAATTGCCTAATTAGGATTGTATTATAACTGCTATAGGCAGTAGCATTTTCTTTTTCGAGCCGGCATTCTAATATATATAAAGCATCCTCTATGCTATATGCCGGGGCTAATGTAATCAGCTATAGATAAGATAGTAGGGAGCTATTCCTAGCTCCTAGGGCTTACGCCTACCTAATAGAAGTATCCTTCTTTACATATATATTCTTAGTGCCTAGTGCATTATACCTACAC
This sequence comes from Ophiocordyceps sinensis, assembly GCA_012934285.1. Classification (NCBI taxonomy): domain Eukaryota; kingdom Fungi; phylum Ascomycota; class Sordariomycetes; order Hypocreales; family Ophiocordycipitaceae; genus Ophiocordyceps; species Ophiocordyceps sinensis. Next base: position 14,909,308 of record JAAVMX010000001.1, on the reverse strand, counting down.
TAGATTTTAGTAGCGGGATAAGCGCGCGGGGTTCGCGTAGAAAGAGTAGGGATTTCCTAGACTTCCGTGCACATAGAGATTTATATCTATGCAAATAGTAATACTCTTTAAGTAAGGCATATAATATCCCGGTAGGATAGTCTAGTCCTTTAGGATATCGATCTCTTCTTGCTAAAATAGAGGTTCCGGCACGTCTTCTACTATTATAAGGACCCCCTATTTTAGGGTAATCGTTAGAGTAGTTTAAATCTCTATAACGTTAGAAAAATACGCCTTTCGACGTAACTAGTGCCCTTTAGACGCGGAAGTAATAGGAATCCTAAGGGCTACCCTATCCTCGACTAGAACGCTTTAAGGCAGGCAGTATCTTATATAGTAGGGGGAATTAAAGCGGACTTAAAGAGACTTCTAAAGCATAGCTAGTTTGTATTCCTAAAGCAAATTCTATATATTTGCTAATAGGTATTCGGGTTATAAAATTGTCCTTTATCTACGTAGATAGTACGCTATCTATTAATTAAGAGTCTTACTATTTGTCCCGTAGTAAATCTCTATTCATCCCGGAGGTACCGAAGTACTATATATCCCCGTATCTCCCCGCGCCTCCCCGCGCCTTCCCGCCCTTACACCCGCGCACCTAAATTACGTGCGTATGCCTAGCAGGCCATAGGCCTAACTAGTCCTGCCTAGTACGTACTTCTTATATAAGAGCAATTGCGTACGCCGTAATTTAAGGCTATCGCGAGATAAATACACGTATATTTATAAAGTATTGCTATTTGTATAGCACGATATTGCTATTTATATAGTAAGATATCTAAACCCCTACTCTTTCTACACGTACCTCGCGCGCCTATGTCCTACTACTAAAATTAGGTAGAGGTATATAGCAATTAAGAGGGCCGCGTAAATTGTGTATAGACTTAATTTAGTTAATTTAATAGCTATAGCAGGTACCCTCTACTGCGTGCCCTACTCCGTGCCCTACTACATGCCCTCTACTGCGTGTGCTACGTGCCCTCTACTATGTGTGCGGCTCCTTAATGTATGCTTCTTGCCCGGCTCCCGGCTGCACGCCCTCTGCTATATGCTCTGCTGCGTGCCTTGCTGCGTGCCCTCTACTGCGTGCCCTCTGCTGTGTGTGCGGCTCCTTAATGTATGCTTCGTGCCCGGCTCCCGGCTGCGCGCCCTGCTGCGTGCTCTGCTGCGTGCCCTACTGCGTGCCCTGCTGCGTGCCCGGCTGCGTGCCCTCTACTATGTGTGCGGCTCCTTGATGTATACTTCGTGCACGGCTCCCGGCTGCGTGCCCTTTGCTGCGTGCCCTCTACTGTGTGTGCGGCTCCTTAATGTATGCTTTATGCCCGGCTGCTTGCCCTACTGCGTGCCCTCTATTGCGTGCCCTCTGCTGCGTGCTTTGCTGCGTGCTCTACTGCGTGCCCTACTGCGTGCCCTACTGCGTGCCCTGCTGCGTGCCCTGCTGCGTGCCCGGCTGCGTGCCCTCTACTATGTATGCGGCTCCTTAATATATGCTTCGTGCCCGGCTCCCGGCTGCGTGCCCTTTGCTGCGTGCCCTCTACTATATGTGCGGCTCCTTAATATATGCTTCGTGCCTAGCTTCCGGCTGCGTGCCCTACTGCGTGCCGGTAGTGTTCTTCGCGTTATTCGTACGATTTACGCGGCTCTCTTAATTGCTATATACCGGCACTAGATTTTAGTGGCGGGATATAAGCGCCCGGGGAACGTGTAGAAAAGTAGGGATTTATTAGATATTCTTACTATGCAAATAGCAATTTCGTGCTATGCAAATAGCAATCCTCTATTTATTTATTCGGCTTATTAATTTAACTTATATCCGGCTGCGTTCCTACTACGCGCCCTACTGCGTGCTCTACTACGTGCCCTACTACGTGCCCTACTGCGTGCTCTACTGCGTGCCTTACTGCGTGCCTTACTGCGTGCCTTACTGCGTGCCCTGCTTCGTGCCCTACTGCGTGCCCTCTGCTGTGTCTGCGGCTGCGTGCCCTCTACTGTGTGTGCGGCTCCTTAATGTATGCTTCGAGCTCTACTGCGTGCCCTCTGCTAGGTGCCCTCTGCTGCGTGCCCTCTACTGCGTGCCCTCTGCTGCGTGCCCTCTGCTGCGTGCCCTCTACTGCGTGCCCTCTACGACGTGCCTTCTGCTGCGTGCCCTCTACGGCGTGCCCTCTACTGCGTGCCCTCTGCTGTGTGTGCGGCTCCTTAATGTATGCTTCGTGCTCTACTGCGTGCCCTCTACTGCGTGCCCTCTGCTGTGTGTGCGGCTCCTTAATGTATGCTTTATGCTCTACTACGTGCCCTCTGCTGCGTGCCCTGCTGCGTGCCCTGCTGCGTGCCCTACTGCGTGCCCTCTGCTGTGTGTGCGGCTCCTTAATGTATGCTTCGTGCTCTGCTGCGTGCCCTCTGCTGCGTGCCCTCTACTATGTGTGCGGCTCCTTAATGTATGCTTCGTGCTCTGCTGCGTGCCCTCTGCTGCGTGCCCTCTGCTGCGTGCCCTCTACTGCGTGCCTTGCTGCGTGCCCTTTGCTGCGTGCCCTCTACTGTGTGTGCGGCTCCTTAATATATGCTTCGTGCCCGGCTCCCGGCTGCGTGCTCTACTGCGCGGCCTGCTGCGTGCGCGGCTGCGTGCCCTACTGCGTGCCCTACTGCGTGTCGGGGTAGATGCACGATTTACGCGGCTTTATTAATTGCTATATACCGTACGCGGGTGTAGGGGCGCGGGAAGACGCGGGGAGGCGCGGGTGTTAGATCTTCGATCTACGGCCCACTAAATAAGGATGCGAGAGATGTGTGTTGTAGCGGCCGTTAGGGCGCTGCAGCGGCCGTAATGCCGCTGAAAGCAGTATATTGATAATAATGCTTATTCTGCTTAAAGAGGGGAAGCCTCGAGACCTTATTTAAGGGGCCTATTAGCCGAATTTCCCGTCCGTAATCCCGCACGTGATCCTATATGTGATCCCTTTACCCGCGGATCTAACACACCCCTTTAGCTTCGATCGCAATGCGAGGGAAGCTAGACTAAAGAGCTTAAATAGCTTAAATCCGGGGTCTTTTGCTAATGTTTAATCAATCTATTAATTAAGGCGGATTATCGTATTCTTCCGGGTCCTCCTTACGACCGTAGTAGTAATTGCAACTCGGCATTTTATGCCTTTACGCTGCCGTATGCGCCTTTAGCGGTAATAATACGCCTTATTCCTCCTATATTAATCGATCGCTTCGGAAGGTTCGTATATAGTTTATTAGAGTATATAGGCGGACGAAGGCTTTATATAGCCGAGGCATATATATAGCCGAGGGTTATATTCCTAAGGGCTCGTATATATAGCCGAGGGTTGTATTCCTAAGGGCTTATGTATATAGCCGAGGGTTATATTCCCGAGGGCTCGTATATATAGCCGAGGGTTATATTCCCGAGGGCTCGTGTGTATAGCCGAGGGTTGTGTTCCCGAGGGCTTATGTATATAGCCGAGGGTTGTATTCCCGAGGGCTCGTATATATAGCCGAGGGTTATGTTCCCGAGGGCTCGTGTATATAGCCGAGGGTTATGTTCCCGAGGGCTTATGTATATGGCCGAGGGTTGTGTTCCTAAGGGCTCGTGTGTGTGGCCGAGGGTTATATTCCCGAGGGCTCGTGTGTGTGGCCGAGGGTTATATTCCTAAGGGCTTGTGTGTGTGGCAGTAGGAGAGAGACTCTACCGCTTGCTGCGACGAAGGACTTTGCCTCGTCGCTGCGAGAGCTGCTTGCTCGAATGCCGTTTGCTCGAGAGCTGCTTGCTTAAGAGCTGCTTGCTCGAGAGCTGCTTGCTTAAGAGCTGCTTGCTCGAGAGCTACTTGCTCGAATAAGTATACGGACGAAGGACTCTTCCGACGCCGCGAGAGTTGCGTAATTAAGCGATTGTTTAAGTATACGGACGAGGGAGTCTTCCGCTCGCCGTAAGTATTTATTTTCGCTTACTGCGATAAGAGACTCTACCGCTTGCTGCGATAAGGGACTCTACCGCTCGCTGCGATAAAGGACTCTACCGCTCGCTACGACGAGGGACTCTACCGCTCGCTGCGATAAAGGACTCTACCGCTTACTGCGACGAAGGACTCTACCGCTCGCTACGAGAGCTACTTACTTAAGAGCCGTCGTTTGCTCGAGAGCCGTTTGCTTAAATAAGTATTTACTTACTATAACGAAGGACTCTACTACTCGCCGCGAGAGCTATTTGCTTAAATAAGTGTTTATAACGAGGGAAAGGGACTTTTCCTTCTTTCCGCCGCCTTAAGCTATTAGCTCGTCGAGAGCTATTAGCTCGTGCGTTAGATAAATATACGGACGAGAGAGTCTTCCTCCCGCCGCGTGTAAGTTTACTGCCGCGATAAAGGAGTCTTTTCTTCTCTTTCCGCCGCCGCGAGTGCTTACCGTAGAGTATATACCGCGACGACGAAAGAGTCTTTTCTTCTCTTTCCGCCGCCGCGAGTGTTTATGCTTTAACGAAAGAGTCTTCTTCTCTTCCCGCCGCCGTAAGCTTTTGCTATAACGACGAGAGAGTCTTCTTCTTTTCCCGCCGCCGCGACTACTATATACTGCGATGAAAAAGTCTTCCTCCCTCCGCTACGAAATATATTTATGCTACGACGAGAGAGTCTTCCTCCCGCCGTGAAATATTGCATACTACGACGAGAGAGTCTTCTTCTTTTATTCCCGCCGCCGCTTATAAATTTATATATACTACGACGAGAGAGTTTTCCTCCCGCCGCCGCGAGTGTTTATAACGGCGTTTACTACGACGACGAAAGAGTCTTTTTTTCTCTCTTCCGCCGCCGCGAGCTATTTGCTCGTCGAGAGCTATTAGCTTATATAAGTATACGCGATAAAGGAGTCTTCTTCCTCCCGCCGCCGCGTTGTTTATTTTGCTAAATAAATACCAAGTAGATGTATTTCCCGACTATATAAGATAACTACTATAAATAGTAGGTAGATGTATTTCCTAACTGCATAAGATAATTACTATAAATAGTAGGTAGATATATTTCCCGATTATATAAGAATACTACGGAGGGGTTAACTCCTTATTTATAGGCTACGGAGGGGTTAACTCTTAATCGTATAGACTTTTTAATACCGCGGAAGGGTTTACTCCTAATCGTACGGACTAGCTAAAGAGGGGTTTACTCTTTATTTATACGGCTTAATGCTACGGAGGGGTTTACTTTTAATATATAGACTTTTTAATACTACGTTTATATAGACTTATATTTGTCTACGGAGGGGTTAACTCCTAATTATATATACTTACTATAGAGGGGTTAACTCCTAATTGTATAGACTTTTAATACCGGGGAGGGGTTTACTCCTAATCGTATAAACTAATGCTATAGAGGGGTTTACTCCTTATTTATATAGACTTAGTGCTACGGAGGGGCTTACTCCTAATCGTATAGACTTTTTAATACCGCGGAGGGGTTTACTCCTAATCGTATGGACTAATGCTACGTTTATATAGACTTATTGGCTTAGCTAGATAATAAGGGAATTACCCTCTCGCCTCTGCTAAAAGTAGGTTATGTATTTAGCTAGCTAACGAGGGAATTACCCTCTCGCCTCTGCTAGTAGTAGTAGGATATATATTTAGCTAGCTAACGAGGGAATTACCCTCTCGCCTCTACTAAAAGCAGGTTATATGTTTAGCTAGCTAACGAGGGAATTACCCTCCCGCTTTTGCTAATAGTAGTAGGATGTGTATATAGCTAGCTAACGAGGGAATTACCCTCTCGCCTTTACTAGTAGCAGTAGGATGTGTTTTTAGCTAGGGAATTACCCCTTTTCGCCTTTGCTAAAAGCAGTGTGTATTATTCTTTCTAGTGCCGTAAGGTAGTCTCTTACGGGCTTTCTTTCGATATATTAGTGCTACTTAGTGTAGGCTTTCTTTCGATGTATTAGTACCGCTTAGTCTTACGGGCTTTTTCGATGTATTAGTGCCGCTTAGTCTTACGGGCTTTTTCTTTCGATGTATTAGTGCCACTTAGTGTGGGCTTTCTTTCGATGTATTAGTGCTACTTAGTGTAGGCTTTCTTTCGATGTATTAGTGCCGCTTAGTCTTGCGGGCTTTTTTAATGTAGTGCCGTGAGGTAGTCTCTCGCGGGCTTGTTTTCCCTCTTCTTTGTCGAAGGATAATTAGCTAGGCTTTTCTCGCGGTTTAAAGGGCGCCTAATAGTTAAATAAATAGTAGCTTCTCTTAGTAGCTTTAGCTAGAAGACTAAGACTCTTAATTATTAGATCTTCGATCTACGGCCTACTAAATAAGGATGCGAAAGATGTGTGTTATAGCGGCCGTTAAGGCGCTGCAGCGGCTGTAATGCCGCTGAAAGTAGTATATTAATAATAATGCTTATTCTGCTTAAAGAGGGGAAGCCTCGAGACCTTATTTAAGGGGCCTCTTAGCCGAATTTCCCGTCCGTAATCCCGCACGTGATCCTACATGTAATCCCTTTACCCGCGGATCTAACAGCGGGGAGATACGGGGATATATAGTACTTTAGTACCTCCGGGACGAATAGAGATTTACTATAGGACAAATAGTAAGACTCTTAATTAAAGCTGTCTAGGTTTAAGGAGCTTCTTTATAGTCACGTTATATTTTCGTATAATAGCGTAAACATCGGCGAATGCCGTAGTAGTATAGCTAAAATCTATAAAAAAGGATATTTTAATATAGTAAAGGGACTAAGGGTTACGCGTAAAGGAAAGATAAGTATAGAGAAGGATTAACTTTTTATTACTATTTAATAAACTAATCCTAAGATCTATTCTATCTAAAAGCAACGACTTAATTCTTTTATCTTCCCTTATATACGACCTTTAAAAGCGACTTACTTTAAGGGTATATCTTTTAGCAATAGCCTTAACGTCTACTACTCGCTTTACGAATCCGTATCCTCTTTACTAAGGGTACGGCCTTATTCGTAGTCGGCTGCACGAATAAACTAACCCTAGCTAAACCTACTACAGCGGGCGCCTTAAAAGTCTCGGCCGAAGCCGGGGGAGGGGGGCCCTTAGCCCTAAAACTAAGGACTACCGCGGTAGGGAGGCATTAAAAGCGGATTAGCCGTCTTAGCCGGGTCGTAAGCCTCCTTTTAGTATCTAGATTCTCTATAAACTATATAGAGTTTATTATTAATCTTAAATTATCGTTTAGTATCGGAAAGTCAATCGAGGTCTATAGGGTTACCGTATAGGAGTTAGGCAAAGGCGGTCGGGGTAAAGGTAGGTATAAGCGTCGGCGGGAACTATAAACGGGGGGTAGCCTTCTTCTCGAGCTTCTAACGATAAGCGTAGTTAGCTAGGTTCTTTATTAAGATATCTATCTACGCCGACTACTTCTTATAGTCGGCGTTAGGGATCTTAGTCTATATGCCTTTAACGAGGTCGCCTATATCCTTTAAGATAAACTTCTAGAGGAGGTCGACCTACTATTTCTTTATCTTCCTTGCCTTACGTATATAGGCGTTAAGGTCTGCCTTCTAGATCTAATAGTTCTTATCGCCTTAAGGAAAATTATCGAGAGTATTCTTAGCGGCTTACGTTAAATCTAAAACCTTATACCACCTGCCTACAGCTATAAAGAGCGTCGTCGTAGTAGGCTATTCCTATTTCTCCCTCTTAGATAGGTTAGCTATAATAGTAGCTATCCTATCCTTAACAAAGTCGTAGGCCCGTTTATTAAGCCTATCGCTAATATAAAGGAGGTAGGGGCCGTTTAAGTCGAACTATATACGATCGCGGAGGAAGATACCCTATATCTTAAGTTCTTAAGCTTCGTACTTACGTTAACGGTCGGAGGTAGACCCCTTTCTAATAAAGATCGGAGGGTCTACTATCTTTCGTTTTCCTAATAACTAAGTTAGGACTATTGTCTAGGATTGCAATATCGTTATAGTAGAGATCGTTAGATCCTTAGCCTTAAGAAGTTGCTCCTTTATAGCTAAGAGCTAATCTCGTACGGCTAGACGTTCCTTTAACCTAATATTTTAGTTTATATAAGAGGCCTCCGCTATATAAAGGGATCGAAGGCTCTCCTTAATATATATAAGAATATATCGGGTTTCTAAGCTCTCAAGGTTTTCCTAGGTCTCTTACGCGTTAGCGACCGGGACTACGTTATTAAACCTCTTAATCGCTTAAGCGATCTAAGGGAATTTACTAATAAACTCCTTAGCAAGGGCCTTTAGACCGTCGCCCGTAGCGTCGGAGACTATAGGTATGTCCGCTATAAGGAAGGAGGAGGGTCTAAGGTATTATCGGGGATTATAAAAAGATTTCTATAGGCTATAAAGGTAATGTATGTAAAGCATCCTCTATGCTACATTCCGGTGCTAATATAATCAGCTATAGATAAGATAGCAGGGAGCTATTCCTAGCTCCTAGGGCTTACGCCTACCTAATAGAAGCATCCTTCTTTACACACACATTCTTAGTGCCTAGTGCATTAAATTAGTAGTAATTCCGCACCTTCTGCCTTTAAAGCCACTATTAGGAACGCCCTTCCTATCTCTAAAGCTTCGCTCTACTACGACACGTTCGCTAAAAGCTTTTTAAAGCTCTCGCCATTCGTTAGAAGCCGCCTTAAGGCTCCCGACACCTATAGTATAACCAGCTTATATAACCTTAGCTAGCACGCCTATATAACCTCTAACATAAGCCTTACGATCCGACGAGGCTCGCCTTTCTAGGCATTATCGGAACTAGGGTCTACTGCCTAGTTCTCTATTTTAAGTCCTTACGCAATTAGCCATAAGGAAAAATTTTCTCTTTGTGTTTTTGATTTCCTACGCGTACCCGTTCCTACGCTAAAATCAAAACACCTTATACCTCCTACTATAGACTTTTCTTTTCTCCTATAACTCTTCCTTCGCAATCCCTCCTTTTCTCCTTTATCCCTCGTTTTGTTTAAGCTATTATTACTATAGCTAAGGACGAAGAAGCCCGTTAAGCTACGGCGTCCGCATCTTATACAGACGACGACCTCTATCCTTACTTACCGACTTATACTTAGCCGTATGCTCCGCCGGAAAGTGTCTATAGCGCCGCCCCCTCTAGGGAATCTAAGAGTGATTATAAAGATCCTCTTCCTACCCGTCGTCGCCCTTGCGTATCCTTAGAAACCGAGGTGCTATGCAAGCAGTCTGCCTTACTAGCTATAGAGGATAGGGACTATAATAATCTATTAAAATAGGCCGTTCGCTGCTCTAAGTTAATTAAGACACTGCTTACGGAAGGGGTTATTAAGACCTTTACTAATATAGACGTAATATATATAAAGCAAGCCTATATTCTCTTAGGCTCTTTAGCCTTTAAGTCGGAGACTATCTTAAATATCTTAGATCTTCCGCCCGTAAAGGAAAAGCATTTATAGCACGCCGACACTTAGCGAAAGGTAATTCGCGCGCACCTTCGTTTTATAGGCGATCTTCTAGACAAAGAGACTCCTCTCTACGCTATAATAACTTTAGTATATCGGCTAGTTCGAGCCGTGCCTCTTAACCCGTAAATAATCGACGGAGACCCTTTTAACGGTTAATAATCGGAGGAATAGCCTCCTCCTCGTCCGTAAAGAGTACTTCGCTTATCTAAGCAATACCCTATTAGATAGTAGCATCGCCTTAAGGAGCAACCCTAGGTTCTATATTATTCTCTTTAGTCTAAGTTATCTAAGTATTTATAGGCCTTTTACTCTCGTCGATAAAAGGATTCGGATAATAATAACGATAATTTATCTAGATCCGATAATAGCTTTATCCGCCGTCCCCTAAAGTCCTATCCGAATCCACGTAGGCACCGCGAGGCGAGCTAAACCTCCTCCTCGGCCTATAACGATAAGGCCGTTACTAAACGCCTTAAATAGGACAATATTAGTACTTTTAACCTAGATAAGCATAATCCGAAGAACCTAGGCATTATCGCTCTTAGCGATAGAAAGAATATCTATACGGACGTCTACCTCTTTATTAAGCGTCTAAGGATCTACTAAGACGAGGATTTATTCGCCTTTTGCCTATATTACCTCTCCTTCTTAGTAGTAGGAGCTCTTATATAGTATATAAGTAAGCTTATAGTAAAATAACACGATATCCTTAGTTCCTCCCCTCTAAGAACCTTCTATAAGTTCTTAACTAGACGTTTTAAGCGTCCTAACGCCGATTTCTCGAAGGAACTTTATAGGGAAAGGTATAGGATATCTATATAGTCCTCTAGCTCTATTACTCTCGCGTAGTAGATCTAGAAAAAGGTTTCGCTCGCCCGCTAACTTAAGATAGGCAAGGATGCTTAAATTATTAAGGCTATCTATCCTCTTATTACCGTCTAGATCTCCTCGCTTCTTCCTATTCCTATAAAAAAGACCCCGATTAATAAATAGATTTATATTATTAAGGAACGGAAGCCCCTTATTATAGCCTCCCTTAAGCTATATATCTCTAGAGACCGGGACCGTTCTCGCTACGGCAGTTTTTCCCGTCGGGATAATAACTATCGTTAGGATAACCGTCGCTATAATAATAGCTACCGTTAGGGTAACCGTAATCGCAGCCGTCGTAATAATCGTTGCGATAACTATCGTTAAGGTAACCGAGGCAAGAATTACCTATAGACTAACCGCTAGGATCGAGACCGAGGCTATAATCGCAACCGTAGCCCTAAGGGTCGAAGCTCTAGCAATAGCTATAACTAGTTAAGCTTACGCCCGCTACGCCGCGATAAGCGTTACCTTCGCCGAGACGACCGACGAGATAACTAAACGGAATACCGCTAAGGTAAATATAAGGGTAACGATAATAAAAAGAAAGTTGCGTTTTAAGTCGAAGTATTAGAGCGATAAGAAGACTGCTTTTAGCGGCGACGAAGCTAATAACGAGCTATACTTAAACGACTTTTAGGACGACGCGTCTTCTTACGCCTCTTCGGAAGCTAACTTCGTAGGCTATATAAACTCTCGCTACCTTACCGAACGGGCCGGCAAGTTTAAATATAGTACCTACGACCGTACCTTCGCCCTCGCCTCTATACTTAAGGAGTATATATACGCTAACTGCTATATATCTAAGCAATAGCTCTATAGTAAAGAGCGCGCGCTTAAGCCTTTAACCTATAAGGTTTATAAGGCCTCTTTTCTTTCTTATAACGCCTTCTTTTCTTACCTCCGTATTAGGTATAAGAAGTCCCCTCCTATTACCGTAGGGAATATTACCGATCCTATTATTATTAAACTTAATGCCCCCGCCGCCTTAGAGCCTGATCTTCCCGCACCTATTATTAAGGAGCCTGTTTTTTATATAGCGCCTACTATAGTACCCCGACTAAATTAGATCCTAAAAGCTAAAGCCGAGGAACCCTAGTAGGATTAGGATTCCCCGCCGTATTTATACTCCTATATAAGGATTAAGGTCTTTGCCTAACCCGGTAGGCAGGAAGTCTAAGCTTGCCCTTACTCTAGCTATAGTAAGCCTATAATTAATCGCGACCTTCTTTAGACTCTTAACTATACCGTCGAGAAGAAGCCTCCCGTTACTATCAACGGAGTTAATAGTCGTTCCTTTTGCGAGGACTAGGCCACGTTCTCCTTCTACGCGCGCGGTACTATAGCTAGTCCGGCCGCTTAAGCAGCTATAGCTAAATTCACTTACTCCGCCTAGGTCTCTAAGGTAGAGGCCGGCGCACTCTTCGGCAATGCCTTCCTTAAGCTATACCGAGGATCCCTTAATTATAATAAAGAGGTTATTTGTATTAGAGTGCTCGACGGGTTTAAAATCCTATTCGATATCTATAAATAGTCCTACGAAGTTATTCGCTATATTAAGGCCGTCCGAAAGACTATTATACCGCCCGGCATTACCTTTATAGTCCTCGCATTTTAGAAAGAACTTCCTAAGGACCGCGCTTATACTTTCTTCGCCTTTTACGCTAATGCTATTTTTAGTATCGTCGATGCTAAATCTCTTCCTACTATCCTTATTACTAATAGCACGAACGTTAACCTCGTTATTAAGCGCAAGCAGAAGCTTAGCTAGATATAGGAGTATTAGGAGTCTAGCTATTTTACCGCCCCGTCTTAGAAATCAGCTATAAAGGCTCTAACGTTAGCTATTGCAATTTCGCCCGCTTTAGGAGCCGTAGCTATAACGCCCTCCGTAGGAACCGCTATTACTACTTCTACTTCTACTAGTCTATCGGTTAACGTTGCAAGCACCTTCCCGCTTACTTAGGAGGTCTTTAAGTGCCTCTAGCCTCCCGCCTTCCCTTAGCTAGTAGAAGCTCTAGGCACTTCTCCGACTCTTTCGCTATCCGACTCTATTTACGCCTATGTTATAGCTTCTTCTATAGGACGTAGCAAATAGTCTAAGGTTCGCGAGAACCTTATAGCAGCTGCCTTTAATATAACGGCAGCTGCCGTAGCTACCGTAGCTATCGAGATAGACACCGCGGATAGAATTAAGGATCCCTTCTCTAGCCGTATCCCGTACTAGACGTATATATAGCGCCTACTAGAGCTTTAAGAAAAATGCACTAAAGAAGGAATTTATATTTTCGACTATAGTCCCTCTTTCTTACGCTAAGTTAAAAGGCTTTTTAGAAAGTACTCCTAGCTCTAGCGAGATATACGCACCGCCGTTATAGAACCCGGAAAGGAATTAATAGTTCCCTTAATCGACAACTAGTAAGAAAAACGAGTCGCTTAGAGGCCTTACCTATAAGGGCTTCGCGATAGGAAGGTTTTCGACGATATATTTAACCTACTTTATAAGTAGGGTCGCCTAAAGTAGGCCGACGAGCGTACCCCGTTCGTAGCGCTAGTCTTTATAGTTTAGCGTATAGCCCGAGGCGAGACTAAAGGCCGAGTCGTTATTAACCTACGTGCCGTTAATAGTATTACTATTCCGGATTCCTACCCTCTGCTATTATAAAGCTCTATTATTGCTAAACTCTTAAGCGCCCGTTTTATTACTACTATCGACGCTTCCGCCTTCTTCTATTAGTTTCGAGTTAAGCTTAAGCATTAAGGTAGGTTTACTATTATAAATTATCGAGGTCTAGAGCGCTTAATAGTTACACCTATCGGCTTTCGCAATAGCCTAGCGTACGTATAACGCTATATAGACCGAGTTCTCTATCCGCATTAAGGCTATAGCCGCGCGTTTATTAATAATATTATTATTTAATCTACTACGGAAGAGGAACACTTTTAATATCTTAAGGCTATCTTTAAGCTCTTCGCATCGCTTAACTTATCTATAAGCCCTGCTAAAAGCTAGATCGGCTACCCTTCTATAGAGTTACTCGGATTTCGTATTAACGCGTTTAAGATAAGTACTATAAAGCATAGGCTTACCGCCTTTGCAAAGCTCTTATTCCCCGATAATCTCGCCGCTCTTAAACACTATATCGGCGCTATAGGGTATATTCGCAACCTTATCCTATACTACGGCGCCTCTATTGCCCTTCTATAGGACCGTAAGACTAGTCTTCTAGCCTAAGGTCGCTTAATCGGTAAGGTTAAGAACGGGAACCCTAATAAGCGGAAGTCCTATACGCGAGTTATATCGTTTTAGCCTACCTTAGCCGAGCTTTCCTCCTTTGCCTCTCTTTAGAAGGGAATTACTTTTAGCTGAATAATTTACTATATAGACCTATAGAAGAGGCTATTCTATTAGATTAACGCCTCCTTATAGCGAGGCTTCGCCGCTGTCTTTTTTTATCTCCGCAATGGCACTATTTAGCAGCTAGGCTAGCCTATTCCGGTTAAAGCTATTATGCCTATCTACTTCCTCTCTAGTCCTCTAACGAGAGCCGAGCAGTCCTATAGTCCCTTAGAACTAAAGGTCGCCTATCTCGTATAGGCTGTAAAGAAGATACGCACTACGGTATAGTCGTTAACCCTCCCGCTTATAGTCTTAACCGATTACTCCGCGATTAAGCAGATCGTCGCTAAAAAGACCTTTAATACTTCTAGCATAGACCGAGCTAACCGTCGCCTAGTTATAGCCTTAATTTACCTCTCTAAGTACGATATCGAGGTTTACTACCTCCTTAGCAAGAAGAACTTTATCCCCGACGCCTTTAGTCGCCTACTAGCCGAGAAGTCCGACTAGCTGCTTAACCGTCGTCGTCCTAACTTTACTATACTTAACGATGTACTTATAGCCTCCGAAGCTATTATAGCTCTTAAGAAACGCGAGGAATTCGCCGTCGCCTACGATAATAACCCTTACTATAAGCGAATACTTTAGATAATCGTAGATAGTGAGGACGCTATCGAGAGTCTTTTCTCGCCCTTAAGAAAGAGCTATAGTTACTAACTCTGTAGTAAGAACGAAGGCATAGCTTAAACGCCGCGGCATACCGTTCTTTATAGTCGATAAGCTCCTATACTATAAAGGCCCCGACGGCTTTACCTAGCTGTATATCCCTAACGCCTTTGTCCTATCTATAATCTCGGCAGCTTATAACGATAAGAACTACTTCGGCGTCGTCTATATAATTAAGGACTTAGAGATTGTGAGAAGACAGACTAGAGGTACGCTTAGGAAGGTAGGAACGATAGTTAAAAGTACGAATAATCCTTTATTGCAATGCGGTTGCCCTCTCGTAGTAAGACTAAAGCTTGCCCCTCTTCTAAGATATATCGGGGCCTTAGGGATATACCCTTAGGCCTCGAGAGGGGTTGTCGGGGACTAGTTAGCGACTAATAGCCGAATAGTCCTTAAGCTAAAATGTATTATCTATCGTGCATATATCCCTATCTCCCGGCTCTATAGTTACGCGGGTAGCTGCGTTATAATTATCCCCCCCTTTTAGGGCGGACGCCTCGGACGCTAGGATAGCTTTAGGTACGAATAAAGTCGTAATAGCAAATAGGACTAAAATAGGATTAAAATAGGATTAAACGTAGTATAAAAATTAACGACGATAGTTATTATTATATATATTATAATAATTATCGTATTAGTTACGCGTTATAATAGTTACTACGCAATAGGTAGCTAGACGCCTACGTATAGTTACCGAACTATAATAGAGTGCTGCTCTTTATATATAAAGATTTTTTCTTCTCTTCTCTTATTATATAACTATATCGAGATCTTATAGAGAAGCATATTCGGAATTAGACGAGTATATTCTAAATCTAAAGAGTATATTCCGAACTAGTTTAACGCTATAGGTCTTAAGCGAACGGCAAGCGGAACGGTAGAGACGCCCCGAAAGCGAGGAAAATAGATAGACGATATTTAGCCGATAGGTCCTTTAGTTATAGCTCGAGTCCTAGAGTTATCGCCGAATAGAGTATCGATTAAGGACGCCGTAGCGATAGTATAGGAAGAGATAAAGCTAAAGAAGACGTATAGAGAGAAAGCCACGCTATTAGAACGACTCCTTGCCGAGAAGAATATACGAAATGCCTTAAAGAAATCGATATCCTTATTAAAGGAAGAAACCGACGATTAACCCTTTCGTTAATTGTTTAAGGGACCCTTTATAAGCATAAAAAACCCTATAGTAGTAGAGTCTTAAGAAGATTACGCGAATGTAAAGCGTATAACGCTAGCGGTTGCTAAATCTAAAACCTTTTCGTCGTTTAGTAAGGACGATAGAGACGAAGACATAGAGCCGAATACTAAAGGAGATAACGTTAATAAGAGGAATATCTAGAAAGGGATATCGCCTAAGAAAAAGGGCAAGAAGGCCGTATATATAAAAAGTCGCCGGGCGAAAGGGTGCTAAGTCACCGAGCTATACTATATTAAGTGCCTTAATAATAGTATATAAAGGTTTAGCGACAATAAGGACGATACTAGAATAGTCGAACTATATTATATATAGGAGGATATATAATTAAGCAAATGTATTTAATATAACTCGCGCGGTAACCTCTACGAACTTTTAAACTCTTCGTTCCCCCTTAAGTCGAGATATAATCGCTAATAAAATTATAAGTGCCCGCAATAATATCTAAGGATATAGCGGATCTATACGGCATTTAGACATATAGCGGATCTATACGGCATTTAGACGAAGATAGCTGAGTTATAGATCACTTAGGACGATATAGAGAAAAAGAAGATAAAGTTAATCTTTTACTAAGTTTATACGTCGTTTATAGCTATAATAATAGCCTACCGAGAGGAATAAAGGGTATTAGGTGCTAAACGTTTATATATAAAACGTCGTTTCGAATACCGGCAGGCATCGATAGAGCGATGAAAAGCTATACGCGAGAATAGGGACTAAAAGCTTCGTCTAGTGATTAAGGACGTAGGTTTTACCCTATAGTAGGTAAGACGAGAATATATATATAATAATTTATACGAAATAATTAAGGAGAGTAGTCGCTAAGGAAGAGGCGAGTAAGCGAAGCGTCTCTTAGTTATTGCGGAGTTTATAAGTAAGATAGAAGTAAGAGACTTCTGCCGTATAGATATTAAAGAATAAAGGCGAAGTAGCGGCGGAGTAGTAATAGAAAAGTTACGGTAAGCTAAAAAGAAGTTATTTCGTAATACGTAATTTCCGCCGTTTCTTTAGCTATATCTCTAGGTATTCGTTAATAAGTTCTTAGGCATTCGCTATATCGTTTTAAGCAACCTACTCGTTATATTCGGCTAGCTAACCTTTATATTTCACTAAGTAGTAGGTCACGCCTTTCTTCTTCTTATAGTCCTTAATTTACTAAACTAACTATTCTCCTTCGGCATCGTTAAGGTTAGGCATTAGCAGTAATTCGCTAAGGTATTAGTTAATAGCCCGTTCTACCTACGGCTTAAGAAGACTAATGTAAAATATATTATAAAGCCGGTCGTATCTCTCTAGTAGGGCTAGGCGGTACGCTTGCTTGCTAATAGCTTAAAGGACCCTAAAAGGTCTAATATATTTAGGTAATAACTTCCTTCTTTAGTCCTTAAGGCGTAAGTTCTTCGTAAAGAGTCCTACTAAGTCCTTAACCTTAAGGGTAAATAGCTTATAATAGAGGTTATAGAGTTTCTTTTACGACTCGATAGCTTATCGCTACTAAGTCTCTAGCTTTTTCCTTAAGTCTGCTAATTTACTAATGCGAGCCCTCGCTTTAGGCACTCCCCTACTAGTAGCATCGTCCGTAAGGTAGATAGAGTAGTCTAGTTAATATCCGAATAATGCCTTATTAGGCGAAAAGCCTATAGTTGTATTCTTCGCATTATTATAAGCGAACTAAGCCTCTCGTAGCAGTCTAGGCTAGTTATTCTATTCGGTATTCGTATAATACCGAAGGTAGTATTATAGTATCTAATTCACCCGTTCGGTCTAACCGTCGGTTTATAGGTAAAAGGCTATCGATAACCTACGTTTTATCTATAATATATAATAGAGGTCTAACTAAAACTTATTAGTAAATAGAGATCCTTTATCGGAAATAATGCCTTTCGGTACTATATAGATAAGCTTAATCTTATAATAAAAAGCCTTAGCTAACTTAGGCGCTATTATTATCTTAAAGACCGCGAGAAATACGCTATACTTAATGTATTAGTTAACGATTACTAGTATTACGTTAACTTCTCTACTATCGAACTATAACTCCGGAAAACCGGTAGTAAAGTCTATAAAGACTTCTTCCTAAGGTCTTATAGGAATAGGCAGCGACTTAAGGGCGCCGTATAGGCGAGGCCGCTTTAGAACGGCGCCTTAATAGATATAATATAAACGTATATAGCTATTTATATTACGAGCTATTCCTTCCTAGAAGAATTTCCGGGATAAGAGGTCTTTCGTGCGGGCTATTCCGAAGTATCCTATAAGGGGATTATCGTAGTAGAGCTAAATAAGCTCTTACCTTAAGGCAACCTCTACGGGCACTACGATTCTTCCCGAATGTAAAATAAGTCCGTTTAAGCTTAATAACTAAGGACTTACCCCTTCTTTTAAGGTACTTTCGGCCTATACTCGCTGCATAGTCTACGGATCTTCCGCTTAAGTCCTCTTAAAGGAGCTTAAAAAAGGGCTCGGAGATATTACTCTTATAGACCCTTTTATAACGAGCTATTAACCTAGTTAATTGTCTTTAATACCGTTGTTTATAATTAACGATATCTTTAACCTAAGTGGCTAACTTAGCGGGACTCGTTCCTAAATGCTAAGCGATTAAATCTTAGAGAGCTCGTATATTTTCGTTACGTAAAGATATCTCGTTAAGCTTAAAGATAGTAGAGACCTAAGAACTCGTCTTAAGGTCGCTTTATAAAGAATCTATAGCTATATATACCTACCGAATAATTGCTAACTCTATTATAGTTCTAGGAGTAGCTCTATAGACGGTAGGGCTTCGCCTATAAATTCTAGCTTCTTTAATAAAGCATTAGTAGGATTTAATTTACCGGCTTAGTGTTTAATCGTAAAATCGAAAGGAGCTAGGTATATACACTAACGTGCTTATCTTCTATTAAGGGATACTTACTTTATAAAGCCTTAAAGGTTCTAGTAATCTAATAAAACTTTAACGGTGTTCGCCGCTCCTTCGACGTAGTATCGCTAGTGTTTAAATAACTTAACGATAGTAAATATCTCCTAATTAAAGGTGCTATAGTTAAGCTTAAGGCTAGTAAACTTCCGTAACTAAAAAGCAATCGGATGATAGTAGCCTTCGTTATCGGGCTACGAAAGAATACTAGCTATTGCGAAAATTAAGGCATTAGTCTTAATGCGAATCGGTCTTTAAGGGACGAAGTATCGGAGAAGTAAGGCTATTATAAAGGCGTTCTTTACGGCGTAAAACGCTATTAATTCGCTAGTGTTTAGCTATACTCGTCCGGGCTTTCTTCCCTTAACGCTCCCTTTTAATAACGTAGTAAGAGGGGCAATAATGCTAGAGTATCCTAAAATAAATCGTCGGTAATAATTTATAAAACCGAGAAAAACTTAAATATTATAAAAAAAACGAGGGTCTTCCTAATTTATAATAGCCTTAACGTAGGCTAAGTCTATTATAACTCCGTTAATAGATAGGATAAATCCTAAAAACTCTAAAGACTGCTTATAGAAAGTATACTTCGATAAATTAGCGAATAGCTTAGTATTCTTTAGTCGTTCGAGGACTTATTATAAGTATTCTATATACTCTTTATAAGTCTTAGAAAAGATTAAAATATTATTAAGGTAAACGACGTAAATAGTATCTATAAGGCCTTTAAGAGCTTAGTTAATATATAACTAAAATATAGTAAGGGCGTTAGTTAATTTAAACGGCAATACTAAATACTTATAGTAACTATAGCGAGTACGAAAGGCTATCTTCTATTTAT
This sequence comes from Ophiocordyceps sinensis, assembly GCA_012934285.1. Lineage (NCBI taxonomy): Eukaryota > Fungi > Ascomycota > Sordariomycetes > Hypocreales > Ophiocordycipitaceae > Ophiocordyceps > Ophiocordyceps sinensis. Next base: position 14,889,968 of record JAAVMX010000001.1, on the reverse strand, counting down.
CCCCTCCCTTAATCTAGATGCGTTAGTATACGTTTTTTAGGTTAATCTTCGAAAAGTACTTAGCCCTTTAATAACGGTCTATAATCTCCGAAATAAAGGGGAGTAAGTAGCGATTCTTATCGGTAATGCTATTAACCCCCCGGTAGTCTATATAAAGGCGTAAAGTGCCGTCTTTCTTAAGCACAAAAAGGATAGGAGCCTTAGCCGAACTCTTAGATTTCCGAATAATCCTACGCTTAAGGGACTAATTTAACTACTCTTTTAGAACCTAAAGTTCGGTTTAAGAAAGAGGGTAAATAGGTCTAAAAGGCGGCTTAAAGTCGGGCAATAGGTTAATCGCATAATCGGTGCCCTTCTTCCTTAGTAATAAATCGGCCTCGTGCTTAGAAAATACGTCTTAAAAGTCTAAAAGAGTCGCCGGTATTTCCTCCCCTATTCGCTTAAGGTTCGCCGAGTTATTATCTTTATCGGGAAATAGCATAAAATTTAGGTCTAGTATGACTATATAGACCTATGCCTTATTCCGACACTTATGTAAAAATTTCTACGGTTAGCGTAATAATACCTTAGAAAGTTAGTGTTTAAACTACTAAGCACGCTTAAAAGGAATAAGATAAATATATTCCTAAGAAAGTGCGGGTATACTAAGTAAAACTAGTGCGTTATCGGGTTTTAATCCGTTATCGACGCCGATATAAGGGCGAATAACTGTCTTTTCCCTATAGCGACTGTCTTAGAGTTAGATAGAAACTTCCTAGACTTTATATCGTTTTTTAAGCGTATTCCCGACTACCTTTAACCTAAAGGTTAATAAAGGAAGCTATCGTAGCCCTTATTTTCGAGCAATATTTATATCTACTAAGTCTACTTTACTACCGTAATCGAGATTAACGATAATTTTATAAGGTATTCGCTTTAGTAGCTTTCTAATAGCATATAGTCTCTTAACTACCTCTACCTATAGCTTAGTCGAAGGAGAGGCATTTACTTTAACTTCTAGGCGTTTCCCTCCTTCTTTATCGTCTCTAAATCGGCTACGGCTCGGTTAGCTTTCGCTATCGCTTAGCAATCGGCTTATATATAGCCTGGTTTCTTATAATACTAATAAATAACTATACTAGATTAGCTTTCGCCGTTTCTATACGAATTTCCTCCCCGGTTATTGCTACGGCTATTCCTACTATATCTATTCCTACCGTTACGACTATTACGACTATTTCCTCGGCCGTTCCTACGGCTATTACTACGACCGTTTCTACGGCTATTTAAGGTCGATCTAGTAGCGTCGGAATCTTAATAGTTATTAGTAGATCTATTTCGGCCTCTACGTCGGCGATAGCCTATCGAACGGGAGCCTTTTGCCCCTTAAGTAGAGGTCGACTAATCGTTAGTTAGCTTTACGAGGCGCTTCTTATTTCCTAAAGCATCTTAAAAGCGTTAAGCGAGTTAGACTATCTCCTTACGAGTGTTATCCTAAATAGACGCTAAATAAAGGGAGATTTAGTCCTAAAGATCGGGACGTAATTTCGCAAAAAAGGAAAATATACGAGTTTTTTCTAGCGGACGTTCTAGGTATTGCTTAAGGGAATCTAGGTAAAGACTAAAATCGAGGGGGGACTAACCCTCTCGTTAGCGTACTTCCTATAGTTGTATAGCTAAAAGAGTCTCGCGATTAGTAGTATCTTTAATTAAAATTAAGGTCTAATTACGAAAATTATCTTAGTTAGTGCGAAGCAATTCCCTCTCTATAAAGAGCTTTTAGTTAAGGCATCGCCTCTATCTCGCCTTATAGTCTACGTATATATAGTTAAAGGCATATAAGATTTTATTCTTATTGCGCTTAAAACGACGTAAGGTAGCGATAAAGGCATCCTTAAGATCGCTAATTTAATCGAGACGTTTTTAAGGGTTAGTCGGTTATAATAACTAAGGAATTTTTTTATTTTAATTTCCCTACCGCGACTCTCCCTCGATTTAGTTAACTATCGGCGACGTTTATATAAGTCCTTGCCGAATAAGTTACCCTACTGCGAAAATTCCTCTCGAAGTTCTATAATCCTATCTCTTAATCTTTTCTCCTCCTTTAGCTCTACGGCTCTTGCTTAAAAGGCTATAAAGACATCTATACGCGGAGGGGTAGGTCGTAAAGGGCCGGCTTACGTTTAACTCGCGAGGGGATAGATTAGGCCCCCTTAGGCAGTAAAAAAATTAGTAATAGCGTCTTAAGACGCTTATTATAGCCCTTATATAAGTTAGTATATTCGTCTTTTAATATTAGTTCCGTTACGTAAGGTAACGGCGATAGGCTAGCGACTCGATAGCTACTACGACCTATTCGGCCTACGCGGCCTATACGTCCGGAAACGCGCCTACCGCGCGGCGCTATCGCTCTTAGGTAACTAAAAAAGAGAAGCTTTAGAAATTATAAGAAGATAGACTAAAGGTACGCTTAGGAAGGTAGGAACGATAGTTAAAAGTACGAATAATCCTTTATTGCAATACGGTTGCTTTCTCGTAGTAAGACTAAAGCTTGCCCTTCTTCTTAGATATATTAAGGCCTTAGGGATATACCCTTAGGCCTTAAGAGGGGTTATCGGGGACTAGTTAGCGACTAATAGCCGAATAGTCCCCGAGCTAAAATATATTATCTATCGTGTATATATCCCTATCTCCCGGCTCTATAGTTACGCGGGTAGCTGCGTTATAGAGATATACTTAATTCGCGGAGTCACCCGTTAGGTAAAGAAGTATATCGCGGCCTATAAAGCCTATTGCCTTAGCTAAATAGACTATTAGACCCTTGCCGGTAGCTATAAGCCTATTCGCCCCCCGCTACTTTTAATATAGAGTATCGTAATAGACTTTATAACCGATATACCGCCTTTACCTTTAGCAAGCTCCCTATAGTAGATCTTAGGCTTTAATATCTTTAACTAACTTCTTACGGTCACTTGCCTAACTAGCAAGAGATGCTTAATAATCCTAGGCAACGCTAAATACGGCATAAAGGACTAGGCTTAAAGCCTAGCCCGTTAGTTGCTTCTTTCTAATTAAGGCATGCTAAGAACTATTATTAGCGACCGGGATAGCAAATTTACATCCGACTTTTAGAAAGGCCTCTAGAGCGCATTCGGCACTAAAATTGCAATAACTACCGCCTACTACCTATAGGCTAACGGACTTACCGAACGGCGCAACTAGACCGTAGAGACCGCTTTACGAATATCCTATATCGAGGATCTTAGCCTAGATTAGAAGATAATAATCCCGGCCCTTTAGTAGAATCTAAATACGGCATTTAACGCTAGTACGAAGATCTCCGCTTATAAATCTATCTTTAGCTTTAATATACGTAGACCGTTAGAAGCTTCCGATAATATCTTAGGCACTACTGCGGACGAATTGCCCTACTTACGAGAAGTTATCCGTAGATAAGCGAGCCTAGCTATAGACCTAGCTGCTATAAAGACTAAGTAGCGGTATAACGCGAAACACCGGCCGGTTCTTCTTAAAGCTAGTAATAAGGTCTACCTAAAGTTATATATAGGCTATTACGAGCCTAGCTAGCCGCTAAAGAAATAGTCGCGGCAATAAGAAGGCCCCTTTATTATTAAGCGTATAATTAATAACCTCGCGGCGGAGCTCGACCTCCTTAGCTAAGTTAGAATCCACCCGGTCGTCTCTATTTAGCACCTTAAGCTCGCGCACGAAGGGCATTACGTTAAACTTAAGCCTAGACCTATAGAAGTCGCTCGCGATATCGAATACGCGCTTAACGAAGGAGATTAGCACTACGAAGTCGAGCGCCTAATAGATATCCGTATTCGTCGCATCGGCCGGTCGAAGTTACCTATAACCGAATACCTCGTGCGATAGAAAGGATAGGCCGCTATATATAACTAATAGGTCCGAGCTAACTAGGTCTCCGCTAAAGCTATTATAGAGTTCTAAGGTCGCCCTCTAGCACGTGCTATATAAAGCAAGAAGGCCGCTTAGCAAAAGGAACGATTAGAGGAAAAACGATTACTAGTATATATAAGTATAACTTATAAGAATAAAAGGAAGGATTTAAGCAATAGTAGTATTCCTCTTAATTGCTTAATTAGGATTATATTATAACTACTATAGGCAGTAGTATTTTCTTTTTTAAGCCGGCATTCTAATATATATAAAGCATCCTCTATACTATATGCCGGGGCTAATGTAATTAGCTATAGATAAGATAGTAGGGAGCTATTCCTAGCTCCCGGGGCTTACGCCTACCTAATAAAAGCATCCTTCTTTACACATATATTCTTAGTGCCTAGTGCATTAAAAGGTTTCTATAGGCTAGGAAAAAGTTTTTAAAGGCTTAAGGGCTAAGGGAAATAATTTCTTAGGGGTTACGCTCGGGTCGCGACGACTAAGTGAACAAGGTAATAGAGCTACTAGGACTATATTTACAAAGCTAAGGATCGCGATAATACGTAAATAAAGGATAGAATAAACTATTATAGCACTAGGTAATAGCTAGATAACCTTATTATTCTATAAAGAGGAGAAGAACTATAGGGGCTAGGGGCTCGTTTATATATAGGACTATATGTCACGTGGCATATTACTATATACTATGTTATATAATATAGTACTATAATACCTAAGCTCTTTAAGGATAGCTATAGGGAAGAGGTTATACGTAGTCGGTTATTCCGCGTAAGCTTAAAGGAGCTTTCTTCCTAAAAAGGTATCTAAGGATATCTACAGAAGGAATCGATGGAGCTGCTATAGCGACCCGCTTAGCAGTAGATAGGAAGCTAAGGTAAAGACTTATTACGATTAATCGTAGGTAACTATAGAAGTATAGTTGCTAACGATAAATCACTAGGAAGACCTTCTAATTGTTATAGTTTAAAATCACTCTAAAAGGGGTCTATAAAGCATAGCCTTTAATAATATAGTTTAAGGTAAAAATAAAAGGAGACTAGCTTTACTAGAGTTACTACTATTTAATATATATATCCGTATGCGATAGAAATAGGATCTCTATAAGGGCAAATATAGACTAAATACCGGGCGTTTATAGGAATAAGCATAAGGTAAAACTAAAGAATATAGGTAAATACCTAATTATAAGAAGCTTGTCCCTTTTTCCTAGTCTAAAGAATCGATTGTCTAAATACTATAGCCCGTCTACGGTAGAATTTATATATTTTCTATTAGTCCTTCTATAGTAGAATTCTAATGTCTTTTATAGTAAAGCTCTAATATCTTTTAGGCTGGAATTCTAATATCTTCTATAGTAGGGTTCTAATGTCTTCTATAGTAGAATTCTAAAGTATTTTATTAAGCAAAGCTTGCTTTACGCTACGAAGAACACAGAATGTGTGTAAGTTGCGGCAAGCCGCTTTGCTTACTTAACATATGTAGTAAGCTTTTTTATTGCAAGGGTCCCCTGCTAGAAAACGAAGTACGGCGATTGGCTGTCGCGAAATAACACGCTATGATTAGATAGAGTCTAAAAGTCCAGTGCGCTTATTAGCTATAGTAGGGCCGGGGTTAAACCGGCCAAAAAGTCTAGTGCGGCTGTTGGCTACCTGTCCAAGGGAGTCTAAACGGTGTTGACTAATAACATCCTTTACGGCTATTAGCTGCCTGCTATAGGTGCCCTAGCTACGAATACAGGAAAAAAAATAGCTTGGTGCCGCGGGCATAGCAAAGCTTTGCTTATAGTTATGCCTGTGGCACTAAGCTATTTTCGTAGAATTCTAAAGTCTTTTTTAGTAGAATTCCTAGGTCGTTAGGTTCTAAGAGGCATATCGAGAGGTAGTATTACTAAGACGGGCTAATAGTATCCCTACTTAGGTAGGGAACTAAATAAGTAGTATCACTAGTTATATATAGCGTGCTTATAGAGGTGTTCTGCCTAGAATAGATGTCTAGGTAGATCCCGTAATAATACACCTAAAGGTTAGAAATAGTACTCGTCCTATGTTATACGCCGTCGATATAGCGATATTATTCTAAAGAGCTCGATTTCTCCTTTTAATAACGGCTAAGGATATTAAGGAGACCCTAAGGACATTATAGATCGATATATACCTTAGGCCCCTTAATTTTATTCGATATAACGTAGGCACTAACTTCGCTTAGACTGAGTTTCTTAATAAGGCCTAGATTATAGGTATTACCTATACCTAGCTCTCTATCGAGGCTTATTAGTCGATAGGAAAGGTAGAGCGGTACTACGGCCCGCTTTATTATATATTGAAAATATATACGCCGAGATAGGTAGGACGGTAGCCCTAGAGTATATCTTTTAGATAGCCGTTAAGGCTATTAACGATATAGTAAGACCTAACGGCCTCGTCCTTACGCTCTTTATGTTAAGCGTATACCTTCGGAGAACCTATAACTCCCCTCCTTCGGCTATTACGGTAAAAAGAGCCGTAGCTATCTAAAGGGCGATAAAGGCCTTGCGGCAGCTCTCCGCCGAAAGATAAGTCTGAGATGCTTTATAGGCCTAAAACGGCCCCTTAACGCTTAATACTCTATCCCTTCCGCTATAAAAGAAGGTCCGCGTTTAGAAGGAGAAACGAGGATAATAGGGCCTATATAAGATCGCTTCTATCGACGGCTATAACGTTACTATCGATACCGTTAACGGTCCCGCGGTCTTCCGGTTAACCTTAGTTTAGCCGTACTACTATAGCGGTAATAGCACGCCTAATCCCCCTAACCTTAATAATATAGATACCCTTCCTAAGGTCGGCCCTACTACTCTACATAAAGTTCTTTAGCATAATCCTTTATATCCTCCTATATAGGCACTCCTTACTCTACCGTAGCCTTATAGGCGCGGACGTCCTCCCGGCTTAAAGAATAAGCAAAAGACCGTTACCTTTAATAACAAGTTCTTAGTTAAGAAGGAAGAAGATACGCTATGGCTTTCCCTTAAGCTACGTAATAACGGCGTTATTGCTATACCCGGCGTGCCTTTTAAAGAGTCCGACTAGCGCGAGATCGACGATCTCGTCGCCCGTAGGTTCTTTAGCTTAAAGCAATACGACGAGGCTATATATAGGCCTTATCGTCTCTTTTGCTCCCGTATAGTACGGGACGTTAAGGGCTAAGACATTAAGCCCTATAAGAAATCCCGTCTTATAATTTAAAGGCATAGCGATATAGAAAAGAGTTCGCCCTTAATATACTTCCTTATTATCTAACGTATTAGCTAGCGCTTAATCCTAGCCCTAGCTCCTATCTTGCTTTATTAGGGGATAACTTTATCTCTAAGTAATATTACGTAGGCCTATCCCTAGGGATAAATACAGCTTAATCGCGTAGTCTTAGCAGCCCTTCTAATAGAACTTTAGGGCAAATACCTAGAGGGCACTATTATAAGGGTTATTAGGCTATTATACGGCCTTATAGAAGCCGGTGTTTATTAGTAGAAAATATGCTATAAGCACTATATTAAGGGCCTTTATATAGTACCTACTACCTATAATTATTGCCTTTTAATTATAAATTAAGGCCCCGACGAGTTTAGCTTCGTTAGTATGTAAATAGTCTCGAGAAGAGAGATATACGCTATGCATAGAAGTCAATGACTAAAAAGGGGGTCGAAGACTTAGACAGTCTGTGTGGAGCTATTTGAATCTAAGGCAGGCAGGAAGTATAGTGTAGAAGTGATTGATTGATCTCTGACCTCTCCCTTCCTTACTAGGGGGGACTGCCCCCTTTTATAGGCAGTCCTGTCCCTCCTAAATTAGTAGTCCCCTTTGGCGTTCTACCTAAGTGTCTGAGTTTGAGACACAGCCCCCTATTTCCTTTTTCCTGCCCAGCCTTTTTCCCAGCCTTTTTCCCACGCCTTTTTCCAAAGCCCTATTTTCTCAAGCCTCTTTTCCACGCCCCTTTTCCAAGCCTGCTTTTCTAAACCCTTTTTCTAAACCCTTTTTCTAAGCCCTTTTTTCCAAGCCTCTTTTCCAAGCCCCTTTTCCAAGCCCCTTTTTCCAAGCCATTTTTCCAACTAGCTTCGGGTGCTCTATAGGCCGCATAGCGATGCACGGGCCGCTGGTATTCCCCCGGGTGGTCCTTTAGGTCGAGAGCCCGCCTAAGCTACCTAAGTCTCATAAATCCTAGCCTAGCTTCGCAACACACCCCCTTAGCTATAGCCTGCCCCCTTTAAAAGGGGTATAGCTATCTATAGGTCTAGGACTTTGGTTGTATAGTTAGCTAAGGAGGACACTTATAGCCCTACTTACCGCCTAGGACAGTAGAATAGGTAGTCACCCCCTAAGAGCTCTATAGATAACAGACTAACTCCTTAAGTTCTAGAAACCAGATTAAACTCCTTGCCCGCTAAGTTAGGGGTCCTGTCCTAAGGTTATTTCCATAGGCGGTTTTTAGGACCTACTAGACAGAGGGAGAGTCGCCCTACTGCTGTTCGGCTGCCTCGCACCTAGCTAGCCTACTAGCTAGTATTGCTTCTCAAAGGTCCTCTTAGCAGGCCTCTAGTCGGATTCCTTCTTAAAGATAGAGCTCTATAAAAACAGACTAACTCTAAGAGAGAGGGAGTTTCTCTACTCTTTAAGCTCTCGCACCTAGGTATCCTAAAAGCTAGTATTACATCTCCTGCTATAAAACATAGCGATCTGCTTCGAAGCCTTCTAAGCTTTTTGCTTTAAATCTTTCTTTAGACTGAAAATTCGATTTCGAAGCCTTTAGGGCTATAAAGCTGCTTTCGAAGCCTTCGGGGATATAAAGCTGCTTTCGAAGCCCTCTAGGCTATAAAGCTACTTTCGAAGCCTTCGAGGCTATAAAGCTGCTTTCGAAGCCTTCGAGGTTATAAAGCTGCTTTCGAAGCCCTCTAGGCTATAAAGCTGCTTTCGAAGCCCTCTAAGCTATAAAGCTGCTTTCCGAAGCCTTCGAGGCTCTAAAGCTGCTTTCCGAAGCCTCCGAGGCTATCGAACGCTAGGCAGTCGGGTTCTCGACATTTAGGTAATAGCAATCAAAAAGGGAAGAGAGGCTCTAAGGCTAAAACAGCCTGCACAGAGGGATTAGAAGCTGCAAAAGGATGCAAATCACTAAGAATGATAGCTCTTGTCTTATCTAGTAGGGAGGCTAACTAGTCTCTATATATAGGAAAAATCCTCGGACGAAATCAGCCGCGTAGACCTAAGGAAAAACAGGTGACGTAAATAATCGGACGGAAGGATCGGTAAGAAAAGCAATAGATCGTGCCGTACGATAAATAAGTCATATAGTTAGTAAATAAATAAGCAGTCTAGTAGAAGACTAGTAAATTCTACGGTAAATTCTACGGTAGAAGCCGTAGAAGAGAATTAGAAATCTACGGTAGAAGACCGTAGAAGGGAATTAGAATTCTACGGTAGAAGACCGTAAAAGGGAAGAGATTTTATAGGTAAAGTCTATATAAATAACCGTAAAATCACCGTGAAATTACGGTGAAATATAACCGAAGAGAAGTAGGTAAATACGCCCGTAGAAGTGCGGGGTAATGCCTATAGAAGCCCGTGGAATTCTATAGTAGAATCTAAGGAAGAACCGGGGATTTCTAGGGAAGAACCGGGGATTTCCTAAGGGAAAGCAAATAGGGAAGACGGTAATATTAACATACCCCCCTAGCTAGAAGGGAATAACTTCCGGCTAGTTAGAATTATTATCGACTTCTTCTTAGATCTTAGAAGAAATATCCGTAAGTCGAAGCTAGCGAAGGAATATCTAGAAACGTTATCGTAGAAGCAATTTAGTTAATCTATCCGCAACTATCTAGTTAAAAGGGATATATTTAATATTAAAAGTATTGCGTAAGAATTCCTATTAGGCCTAGCAGTTGTAAATTTCAACGTGCTTAAAGGCTGTCTAAATCTTTAGAATTTCGGCGGAAACTAGGCGGATTGTCTAGGTGTTATTACACTAAATAGTAGGAATAAGAACATCTAGCTATAGGGAAATATCGTTAAACAAACGAAGAATAGAAATCAGCTCTTTCGCAGTAGAAGAAACTATAAGAAGTTCGGCCTTAGTAGAGGAAGTAGTAACCGTAGATTGTTTCTAAGCACTCTACGCGATTAGACCGTTAAATAGGCTAATAAAATAGCCTTTAGAAGAATAACGAGTGTCCGGGTCGTCGGCGTAAGCGGTATTAGAAGCTATAACGAGTTCTTACTCGTCTATATCCGAAAGCTTAATTATAAGCAAACGCGACTTATATAAGTAAGTCACTAAGCTTTCTATGAGCTTATTATAGAGCGTAGATAGGTTTTATATTTGCTCCGCTAAAGAATTCGACGATTTTACGGCGTTAAGACGGGTAGAAATAGTCGCGTAATTATAAGAACCGACTAAAGACTGAAAATAGTAGATTTAGTTATCTATAGCCTATCTCTAGTGTTTCTCTAGCTTCTTAGGAAGTAGGAATAGATAAAGGGTCGAAATAGGCCGTAGAACCGTAGAAGTAGGGATTAAACTAAACTTAGAAGCAATCTTATCTAGGTAAACATCCTAGCATAACTATAGCTTTCGCTACTTACGGTCCCGGATAATTCTTATCCTAAAGAAATAGGTAAGCTCTCCGCGGTTAGTAACTATATCCTTTGCTTAAAGCGACGGATAAAATCGTCCGTAGCCCTATAGTGCTCTTTACGGAAAAGGATAATAATATCATCTATAAAGAAGAAAGTAATAATACTACTTATAGTAGATATAAAAATGCAAGGATCCTCTATACTTTGCTAAAGGCCTAGCTCGGTAAGAGACCTAGATAATTCCCGTTGCTAAGGAAGCGGCGAACGGCGAAGCCCGTATAAAGCCTTTATCAACCGAATTATAAAACCAAACATTTTAAATCCGTCTAGGAAGTAGATATATACTTCTTTATCTAGATCGGCATTCGTAAAGGCGTTAACCGCGTTAAGTAAGGTAAGCGGGTTTCTATGCTAAATTTAGCGGTAATAGTAATTATAATGCGAAGATTTTACGCTATAAGCGTCGCGGCGTAAGTTTCCTTTCCGCTAAATAGCTAAAGATCTCCTCGTATATAAAGGCGAGACTTAAACTTCCTAGGGTAGCCGTGCTTATTAAACTTATAATCGAATGCCTATATTAATAGAAGAGGACGCACTAGCGCGTTCGCTCTTAGGGTAGGCGAAAGAAAGAAGGTCTTCCGCTATTTTAAAAAGTCCTATTTAACCCCTCTAGAGGCTTTAAACTTAGGTCTATATAGATGCGTCTCGAGATTAGACTAAAACCTTAGAAGTGCGGGCAAATCCCGTTTATATATCTTCCTAAGTTTAAAAGAAGCGGCGAATATAGCCGTAAAAGCGCTGCTATTAGCCGGTAAATGCTTAACGTAGGCGAAAGTAGGATATCGACCCGAAAAACGATTTAAATAAGCAAGGCGTAAATTCCCTATAAATCTCGTTTTCTATAGGCTATCTATAGGAATAGTATTATCGTAATCTATAGACCGAGAAGTAGCTTAAGGCAACTGCACCTTAAGTCGGTCTACTAGTTCTACGGTTATAGTAGGTAAAAGAGTAGAAATATCGGGTTAGAAATCCCGTGCATTCTTAAAAATATCCTCCGGCGGTTCCGGGGTTTAGTTAAGAGTCGGGAGCTAAGGATTGCTATCGGCTAAAAGGTCTATTAGATTAAAATGCTTATTAGGAAGCGCTATTAGCGTTAACTAGAATTCTGCCTTATCTTACTCTTCTTCCTATGCAATATATAGTAGAAATGCCGGTGATAATACCTATATTAGCGGTTCGGATGCCTTAGACGCGGTGAAAAACTAAGTCTTATTAAACGTTATATTACGAACTTAGCGAACCTCCCGTCTCTATAGGATCTATATACGAAAAATATTAGTAAAAACATACCCGACTAAGTAACCAACCTTTACGTAAGGTTTCTACTTAAGATCGCGTTTCTACGTATTAGTTAAGGCCTTAGTAGTTAATAGGTAGGCTTTATAGCTAAAAGCTCGAAGATAATCGAATCGTAATAGTTAAGGAAGGAGAAATGCCGGTATATTCCGGTCGTAATCCTTTAACTAATTATAAAGGATCTCTATCGGGGAAATCCACTTCGATAGAAATAACGTAGAGGAAGCTACCTATCGGGCTAGAATCCGATTATGTAAATATACTATAGTTTTCTATATTTCTATCTATAAATGCTCGGGCAAATTTGCTCTAATCTTTATAGATCGAGCTTTCGTAGATACTACCCCCCTAGCTCGTTTAGCAGCGCCGTTTTAAGCGGGTGTATAGGGTGTAGTAGGCTTATTATAAATGCCCTACTAGTTAATAAAGTCCTAGAAATCGTATCGAAGGGCTCGGTCGTTATCTCGATAGAGTATACCGATAGAAAGTAAGAACTATCGGGAAATATACCGACCTAAGCTCTTAAAGCATAAAATCAGCTCGTCTATAGAGGCGTCTAAAAGAGCATATAGAAAAATAAGCTTTGTATAGTTATCCTTAATAAGAAATACAACGTTCTTATTATTATAACTCTTATATATAGAAAAGACATCGCAAAACACCTTAGAAAAGGGAAACGTCGCTTTAGAAAGCGGTGGTTTACGGTTGATAATTCGTTTAGCCTACGTAAGTTTATAGGACTTATAGGAGATTATCTTATCGAAGGTCACCGACTATAGTATTCCGAGGGCTTTCGAAAGCGCCTTATTGTTCGGATATCTAAGTCGTTAGTGCTATAGGGAAAGTTCCTCTACACTCATTAGTACAGGCTCCGGTATAGTGGCCGAAAAAGGTACTATAACCGGGGTTTCTACGGTAGAATCTATAGAAGGAACGGAAGCAATAGTTAGAATTATTAAAAGCGTATTAAAAGGCGTTAACGGGTTATACTCGATAATATACTAGTTGTAAATCAGCTCTATTATACAAATAGTGCGTATTAAAGAAGAGATCTATCTAGTCTACGGGTTCTACGAAAGATTCGCCTTATAAAGAAGACGAAGTAAACAAAAGGACGTATAAAAGGACGGGATATATGCTACTTAACTAAGCTAAAAAGTGCCCGTTAAAATGCGTATAAACACCGTGCCTATCCCGAGAATAGGGGTGCTTCTACTGCCTGCGAGTACGTACTCGGAAGAAGGCTAAAAGTTATAGAAACGCTCCCTATTATTGCAAATATGTCTATTAGACCCTAAATCCATAATAAAAGAATCCCTTAACGGGTATTCTATAGTAGTCTATAGAACAACTAGTAGTAAAAAGGTTGTAAGTGAAAAGGTTGTAAGAATATTAGCGGCAGCCGTAGCTTATACCGTCTTTATCTCGGTTAGATTATTCTTCCGCTACTCCTTATCGCGAAGAAGTGCCGCGTTAACTTTAGCCTTATTAGCCGGAACCTTAAGGTAGTCGTCCATAGTCTTTTAGACATCCTTATCGGGTTTCTATAATAGAAGTCGACAGGAAGGGTTAAAGTAATAACACTATTGGAAATAGTATCGTTCTCCGTAAATGCACGGCGGACTATTCTTTTTCTTGCCTTTATCCTTATCCTTATCTAAGGACGTAGCTACTAAAGTAGTTGCCGATTTATTAATAGATTCCGCGGCTACGGGCTTTATTCCCTAGCCTTAGAATTTCGCAAAAGCGTTAGTCTTTAGCGCTTTAGTCGTAGCCTTTAAAGCCTATAAGCGCTCGAAAAGTTCGGATATCTTAAATCCGTCGGGGAAACACTGCTCTTACCCTAGCTTATTTAGGCGGGCATCGTCCTCTATCTTATTTATCTAGTATTCCGCAAAAGGGCTAAAAATAGGCTAAATAGCCTTAAGAAAAAGCTATATAGCCCGGAGACCTTCCGATTCCGGCAACTTAATTCGCCGGGCGTCGGTAAGGACCTTCTGCTAGTTAGAAATCTATATCGTAATATCCGTCCGGTCCGGTGCCTTTAAAATAGTATAGAACTATGTAAGAATAGTCTTTTATTGCGTCTATAAAGTCGGCTTTATACGCCGCTATAGTAACGCTAATTCCTTAGAAACCTTATATTCGTCGGCAATTGTTAAGTAATAGTTCCCGATATTCTAAACGATAAACTACTAGATTAACGTAAGAGATTTCTATTAGTCCTTATAGGCTTAAAGCAATATGCGATACCGGGAAAAGAGAAACTTAAACCTCTTAAGTTCTTCTATAGATAAACTAGTAATATTAGCAATAGTCGCATTAACTATTCTAGCTATTAGTTCTATAGGAAGAGGCAATAAGGGTTTCTAAAGTTTAAGCGTAATAGAAGGATCGATTTTCTCTTAAATCCCTTAGGCGAGTGCGTATTTCTAGATCGTTAAGATCTATCGGTCTTAGTCCCCTAGTCTATTTAAAATAGTCTTCGAGGTAATATCGGCTATAATAGATATAGTAACATAGGTAAAAGTATAGTAAAATCACCGGAAAAGGGTAGTTAGATGCATAATATATGCTAATAAACCGTAAAAACTAAACTAGGTGCGGGAAAACACTAATAGAATAGGGTAAACGTACTAATTAGTCCTCCGTAAGTCGATTCGCTAGATTAAATAACGCTCCTTAAAAAATTATATTAGTCCTTTAGGAGTCGATTCGCTAGATATAAAGGCAAAGGCTTTACTACCGTAAGTCGTAGTGTTAGCAGGCTAAAAATATAAGCCGTTAGAACTCTCTATACGTAGAGAAGTTCGTCCGGGCTTATAACTATCGAACGCTAGGCAGTCGGGTTCTTAACATTTAGGTAATAGCAATTAAAAAGGGAAGAGAGGCTCTAAGGCTAAAACAGCCTATATAGAGGGATTAAAAGCTGCAAAAGGATATAAATCACTAAGAATAATAGCTCTTATCTTATTTAGTAGGGAGGCTAACTAGTCTCTATATATAGGAAAAATCCTCGGACGAAATCAGCCGTATAGACCTAAGGAAAAATAGGTAACGTAAATAATCGGACGGAAGGATCGGTACGAAAAGCAATAGATCGTGCCGTACGATAAATAAGTTATATAGTTAGTAAATAAATAAGCAGTCTAGTAGAAAACTAGTAAATTCTACGGTGAATTCTACGGTAGAAGCCGTAGAAGAGAATTAGAATTCTATAGTAGAAGACTATAGAAGGGAATTAGAATTCCACGGTAGAAGACCGTAGAAGGGAAGAGATTTTATAGGTAAAGTCCGTGTAAATAACCGTAAAATCACTATGAAATCACGGTAAAATATAACCGAAGAAAAGTAGGTAAATGCGCCCGTAGAAGTGCGGGGTAATGCCCGTGGAAGCCCGTGGAATTCTATAGTAGAATCTAGGGAAGAACCGGGGATTTCTAGGGAAGAACCGGGGATTTCCCGGGGGAAAGCAAATAGGGAAGACGGTGATGTCAATAGAGGCTATAAAGCTTTTAAATCTCTAAAGCTAGGCTAGCTTTTCTTATTCTATTCTATAGAAGTTTAATAAAGACGGTAGAAGCTCTTCTTCTAATATAGAAATAGCTGGGGTTCTCTGTTTGAGTTAGTCTTAGTAAAAGCTTATAGGCTACTTTGTTGTTTATAGGCGTCCTAGGTTAGCTAGGTTGTCTGCTAGCCTCTTCCCGGTAGCATTTATCGTTTTATAGAGGTCTTAGAATTCGGATGCCACCTACCCCCTTAGGGGTAGACGCTAGAAAAGACTGTAAGGTTGTTTCTTCTACCCCCCCCCCCCCCTTAGGGGTAGAAGCTAGAAGATATATCTAAAAAGCTTCTTTTAAGTCCTTTAATTCGTAGGGCGAGGAGAGAGAGTAGACTTTCTCAAGCTTTATCGCCTTTTCTCTTCGTCCTAGAATTAAGCTTTATCGCCTTTTCTCTTCGTCCTAGAACTAGAAGGTATTAGTAGACCGGTAGCCGACTAAATACCTTTCTAATAAGAACTCTATATCGAGTTTAGGCCTTTTAGTTCTTCCCCTAAAGATCTCGCTATTTCTTGCCGAGATAGAAAAGCTGCTAGAAAGTTATAAGGGTTTTTAGACTGCTTTTCCACCTACCCCCTTAGGGGTAGAGGCTAAAAGGCCTATATTTCTTTTAGCTGCCCTTTAAAGAGTGTTATTGTCTCGTAAAGCTAATAGCTTTTATAGCTAAGATCGACTCTTTTTTAAATCGTTATTTAGGCAGTTAGCTAGGTAAAGATCGTAGCTTTCTTTAGTCCTTTCTAGCATAGAGGAGTAAGGGCCTTATTAAAGACTGCCTAGAAACTGCGTCGGAGGCTGTATTAGTAAAATAAGTAGAAGGGGTTATCGGTCTTTCGTCTTATAGCAATTTGTAGGGTGCTATACAACCGTAGCGTTAACTAGTACGCGTTGCAGTATTGCGTAAGATCCGAAAGTTATAGGAACTCTGTTCCTCCCGGGCTTATAACTCTCGAGAAGAGAGATATGCGCTATGCATAGAAGTTAATGACTGAAAAGGGGGTCGAAGACTTAGACAGTCTGTGTGGAGCTGTTTGAATCTTATGCAGGCAGGAAGTATAGTGTAGAAGTGATTGATTGATCTTTGACCTCTCCCTTCCTTACTAGGGGGGACTGCCCCCTTTTATAGGCAGTCCTGTCCCTCCTAAATTAGTAGTCCCCTTTGGCGTTCCACCTGAGTGTCTGAGTTTGAGACACAGCCCCCTATTTCCTTTTTCCTGCCCAGCCTTTTTCCCAGCCTTTTTCCTACGCACTTTTCCAAAGCCCTGTTTTCTTAAGCCTCTTTTCCAGGCCCCTTTTCTAAGCCTCCTTTTCTAAACCCTTTTTCTAAACCCTTTTTCCAAGCCCCTTTTTCCAAGCCCCTTTTCCAAGCCCCTTTTTCCAAGCCCCTTTTCCAACTAGCTTCGGGTGCCCTATAGGCCGCACAGCGATGCACGGGCCGCTGGTATTCCCCCGGGTGGTCCTTTAGGTCGAGAGCCCGCCTAGGCTACCTAAGTCTTACAAATCCTAGCCCAGCTTCGCAACAAATAGATAATACCCTTATGCTTAGTTCGGATACCTTTTCGGCTTAAGATAAAAAAGAGCTTAAGATAGCTTAATTTCGCGCTAAGCCTAAGGCCTAAATAACCCTAGGGAAGGCTATAGACTTTAATAGAGCTAAACTAACGCTCTATAACGACGTTCTACTTTTATAGTAGAAAGGATAAGCCTTAAGGATTTAGGTAGTTAACCTACGGGCTTATAACCGAGCTTAGTAGTACTTTAAACAACGAGCTTGTGTTAGGGTCTTCGACTATTAGTGAGATTAGGTCTACGACCTAATCCGCATTCTTATATACGAGCGGGGAAGAGGCACGTACGGGCGGGGAAAGGGGCTCGTGCGAATAGGGGTAAGGGGCTCGTGCGGATAGGGGTAAAGGGCACGTGCGGACAAAAGGGTACGTGCGTAGAGCTATATATCCGTATATATAGGTGCGCTTACACTTAGGTCTTTATAGATAATTTCTATACCTATATAGAGGGCACTTATATAATTAATCTACCTACCCTATTATAGTATTATCTATCTCTCTTTTTACGGACTTATTAACTAGAACGTCCCGCTTTTATAATAGCGGCACGTATTAACTAAAACGATAGGCTACTACGATAAAAGCGGCACGCGTAGTAATATTAGCTGCTATTATAGACTTACTAGACAACGATATAGAGGACGTCTTTAAGCAATAGGCTAAGGGGTCCTAGCAGCTATAGATGCGAAAAGAATCGCTAAATAAGCGGGCCTTTAAGGAAGCCCGCCTTCGATAGGAAATAATAGAAGCCCGCTTAGGTAAGGCGACGGCGGATGCCGTACCTTCTATAGCGGAAGAGGAGCGCCTTCTAGTACTACTATAGAAGATAGCCGTTAATCCGGCTAAACGAAGGGGGTTGCTAGAGGTCTTTAGAGTTAAAATAAGATCTATAGCGCCTGCCTCTACGGACACGCTACTCGCGCCTATAGCTACGTCGACGAACTCTCCTATAGCTAAGGACGCTAAAATAGCCAACCGAGAACGGCCTTAGAAGCTGCCTTTAGCAAAAGGAAGCCTCTACCTTAGCCTATATAAGATTGTAAGCTAGAGTCTTTTTACTTCTTCTTATATCGCCTCTATAGTAAGTTTACCGTTAACGAGAAGTAAGGCCTTAACGGTTGCCGTAATACTGCTTAGTATTCGCTGCTCTATACGCTACTAGAGCCTTAGATACGACGGATTTCCGGGTTCTAATAGAGTAGCGGGCCTAATAGCGCTTACGACCCCTAAGCCCTCTTTAAGCACCTTATCTACGTGTTCGAGAACGTATAAGAGTAGGAAAAAGCGTAAGATAGGCTATAGACCTTCTTTTAGAAAGACGGCTAGACGTTTAAGGACTTCTTTCCCGATTAAAAAGACTATTACTCGCGCCGCCGGAAATAGTATTTTAAGAGATAGCGCTAAGCTTATATAGCTGCGGAATTTAATTACTCTATAACTATAGGGGATGCTTATCCTAATCGAGATGCCTATTAACTTCCGGGAGTATATAGGTCGCCTTACGAAGGTAGCCTAGAACTATAAGCAAAGCCCCCGCTTTTAGAAGTTACGAAAGCGCGCTAGCATAAACGGCGTTAGCAATAGGAATAGAGGAATTACTACTAAAAACGCTATAACGCTTCCGCCGCTTAAATCTACGCCCGATACTACGGTAGATTATAAGGGCGACGTCGTAATATCTACTATACGGCCCGCTTATAGAAAGGCGAGGATACTATCTACCGCTTTAGGTAGCGCGCCTTCCTCTTTTATATAATAAGCTAAGTAAGTATTAAAGGCGGAGCTTTAGAAGCGGAGAGAGGAAAGGCTTTCCGTACGCTATAGCGCGGATAGGCATTTCGCTACGGATTGCTTATATCGTCCCGCTCGTCCTATAGTAAAGCGAGCCGAACGGCCTACGGCGATTTACGCTATCCGACCTTCTCTTAAGTCTAATATTAAGGAGGATAATATAGTCCCCGCCGCTACTAATACGGGGGGAAACGTATAGCTCTAGAGTATATACGGGCCTTAGGGCCTAATTCGCTAGCACTAAAGAAAAAGGAGTTAACTAACTATATTAAAACTTCTCTTACCTTAAACCCTATTATTATTAACCGTATAAACTTTATCTTTACTCTTATAGATAAGGGTTACTAATGCTATACTAATGCTATATAACCGTAATCTTTAGGTAATTAAGGACCGTCTAGGTAAGGAAGCTATATTAGAACCTATGCCTTTTATAGAAGCGGAGATTTACGTTAAGCGCTTTCTAATATACTACGTGCGATACTATTAATAGCTAACGTCGATTATAAGCGATAAAGGCTTAAATTAGATAAGCCGCTTCTAGCAGCACCTATATCGGCTACTATAGATTATATAGCTGTTAAGCATAGTATATTACCCGTAAACCGATAGAGGGCTAGAACGGCTTAACTAAGAAGTTTAAGCTTATCTCCGGGGCGTAATAGACCGTAATTAAAAGGACTAAGATAAGTCGCTTACTATAGCGTAAATAGCGCTCAACGGGAGAAATCACTCTTTAATTAATATATCCCCTTTCTTCGCACTATATAGGTATAAACTAATATCCTTATTTCCTATCGCCGTAAATATAATAGTAGAGAAGCCGTCTAGCAATAGCCCGGAGGGGCGCGTAGCCTCCTTTATATAACGATTTAAATAGGTCTCGGACTTTTATTAATCGTTAATAGCTTTAGTAATATTAATATTACCGTCTTCCCTATTTGCTTTCTACCGGGGAATCCCCGGTTCTTTCCTAGATTCTACTATAGAATTCCATAGGCTTCTATAGTCATTTACCCCGTACTTCTACGGGCGTATTTACCTACCTTTCTACGGTTATATTTTACCGTGAATTTACGGTGATTTTACGGTTATTTACACAGTCTTTATCCGTAAAATCTCTTTCCTTCTACGGTCTTCTACCGTGGAATTCTAATTCCCTTCCACGGGAATCTCTTCTTGCTTCTATAGTCTTCTACCGTGGAATTCTATTTCCCTTCTATAGTCTTCTACTATAGAATTCTATTTCCCTTCTATAGTCTTCTACCGTAGAATTCTAATTCTCTTCTACGGCTTCTACCGTAGAATTTATATAGCTACGGCTTCTACCGTAGAATTTAATAGTCTTCTACTAGACTGCGTTTTTATTTGCTAACTATATGACTTATTTATCGTACGGCACGATCTATTGTTTTCCTACCGATTCTTCCGTCCGATTATTTACGTTACCTGTTTTTCCTTAGGTCTACGCGGCTAATTTCGGCCGAGGACTTTTCCTATATATAGAGACTAGTTAGCCTCCCTACTAGAGAAGATAAAAGCTATTATTCTTAGTGATTTGCATTATTTTAAAGCTTTTAATCCTTCTATATAGGCTGTTTTAGCCTTAAAGCCTCTCTTCCCTTTTTAATTGCTATTACCTAAATATCGAGGACCCGACTAATTAGCGTTCGATAGTTATAAGCCCGGACGAACTTTTCTACGCATAGAGAGTTCTAACGGCTTATATTTTCAGCCTGCTAACGCTACGACTTACGGTGGTAAAGCCTTTGCCTTTACATCCAGCGAATTAACTTATAGAGGACTAGTATGTCTTTTAAAAAGCGTTATTAATCTAGCGAATTAACTCGCGGAGGACTAGTTAATATGCTTACCCTATTCTATTAGTGTTTTCCCGCACTTAGTTTAGTTTTTACGGTTTACTTATATATATTATATATCTAACTACTCTTTTCCGGTGATTTTACTATACTTTTACCTACGCTACTATATCTATTATAGCCGATATTACTTCGAAGACCGTTTTAAATAGACTAGCGGATTAGGACCGATAGATCTTAATAATCTAGAAATACGCACTCGCCTAAAGGATTTAGGAGAAATTCGATCCTTTTATTACGCTTAAACTTTAGAAACCTTTATTGCCTCTTCCCGTAGAACTAATAGCTAGAATAGTTAACGCGACCGTTGCTAATATTGCTAGTTTATCTATAGAAGAACTTAAGAGGTTTAAGTTTCTCTTTTCCCGGTATCGCACGTTGCTTTAAGCCTATAAAGAGTAATAGAAATCTCTTACGTTAATCTAGCAGTTTATCGTTTAGAATATCGGAAACTACTGCTTAACGATTGCTAACAAATATAAGGTTTCTAAAGAATTAGCTTTACTATAGCGGCGTATAAAGCCGACTTCGTAAACGCAATAGAAGATTATTCTTACGTAGTTCTATACTATTTTAAAGGCAGTAGACCGGACGGATATTACGATATAGATTTCTAACTAGCAGAAGGTCCTTACCGATGCCCGGCGAATTTAGTTGCTTAAATCGGAAGGTCTCTAGGCTATATAGCTTTTTCTTAAGGCTATTTAGCTAATTTCTAGCCCTTTTGCGGAATACTAGATAAATAAGATAGAGGACGATGCCCGCCTAAATAAGCTAAGTTAGGAATAGTCTTTCCCCGACGGATTTAAGATATCCGAACTTTTCGAGCGCTTGTAGGCCTTAAAGGCTACGACTAAAGCGCTAAAGACTAATGTACTTGCAAAGTTCTAAGGCTAGGGAATATAATCCCTAGCCACGGAATCTATTAAAAAACCTATAAAAACACCTGCTATAACGTCCTTAGAAAAGGATAAGAGTAAGCTAAAATTTAAACCGTAGTATATATATAGAGAACGTTACTTCTTCTCTAAGTGTAACTACTTTAACCCTTCCGTTTGACTTTTATTATAGAAACCCGATAAGGACGTCTAAAAGACTATAGACGATTACCTTAAGGGTCCGGTTAATAAGGCTAAATTTAACGCGGTACTTCTTTGCGATAAGGAGTAGCGGAAGAATAATAAGACCGAGATAAAGACGGTATAAGCTACGGCTGCCGCTAATTTTCTTACGACCTTTTTACCACTAGTTGTTCTATAGACTACTATAGAATACCTATTAAAGGATTCTTTTATTATAGATTTAAGGTCTAATAGACATATTTATAATAATAAGGAGCGTTTCTATAACTTTTAGCCTTCTTCTATATAACGACGACGAGGGGTGCTATCGCGCTAATAGCAAAAGCCACTAGTGATATTAATTATGTTACTGCCCCTTACATACACCTTATAAAGCCGACCCTAGGCCGCACTACCCGTATCGCACCTTATACTTATCCCCTCTTTAATAGCAGTATGTCCTAGGCTGCACGTATGACCCGCACGTGACCTAGCGTAAACTATAGGCCTCGGAGTCCCGCAGGCAGGGACAACCTAATGTACGTTGACCTAAGGCGTAGATGCTATCGTCGCACTACGTGCGCCGCCTCTACGGGCGGTACGTAAGCTGCGCCTACGCCGATGCACCTGCCTTACAGCCAGCTGTCCCGAGCCCCTTTCTTTAAGGGGTCTCGAATAGGGAGGCTATTAATTAATATCACAATTATAACGACGACGAGGGGTGCTATCGCGCTAATAGCAAAAGCCACTAGTAACATCAATTGTGTTACTGCCCCTTACGTACACCTTATAAAGCCGACCCCGGGCCGTACTACCCGTATCGCACCTTACATTCCGAGTATACACTCGTAAGCAGTAGAAGCACTCTAATTCTTAGGATAGGCACGGTGTTTATACGTATTTCGACGGGCACTTTTTAGCTTAATTAAGTAGCATACATCCCGTCTTTTTATACGTCCCTTTATTCCCTTTGTCTTTTATATAAGGCGAATCTTTTATAGAACCCGTAGACTAGATAAATCTCTTCTTTAACCCGCACTATTTATATAATAGAGCTAATTTATAACTAGTATATTATCGAATATAACCTATTAATACCTTCTCCTATGCTTCTAACTATTCTAACTATAGCTTCCGGTCCTTCTATAGATTCTACCGTAGAAACCCTAGTTATAGCACCTTTTTCGGCTACTATACCGGATTCTACACTAATAAGTATAGATAAACTTTCTCTTTAGCACTAACGACTTAGATATCCGAATAATAAAGCGCTTTCGAAAGCTCTCGGAATACTATAGTTAGTAACCTTTGATAAGATAATCTCCTATAAGCCCTATAAACTAACGTAGGCTAAACGATTTATCAACCGCGAACCGCCGCTTTCTAAGGCGACTTTTCCCTTTTCTAAGGTATTTTACGATATCTTTTCTATATATAAGAGTTATAACAATAAGAACGTTATATTTCTTATTAAGGATGACTATACGAAGCTTATTTTTCTATATGCGCTTCTAAAAGCTTTTATAGACGAGCTAATTTTATGCTTTAAGAGCTTAGGTCGGTATATTTCCTAATAGTTCTTACTTTCTATCGGTATAATCTATCGAGATAACGACCGAGCCCTTCGATAGGATTTTTAAGATTTTATTAACTAGTAGGGCATTTGTAATAAGCCTACTACTCCTTATACACCCGCTTAGAATAGCGCTACCGAACGAGCTAAGGGGGTAGTATCTACGAAAGCTCGATCTATAAGGATTAAAGCAAATTTGCCTAAGCATTTATAGATAGAAACTTAGAAGACTATAGTATATTTATATAATCGGATTTTAACCCGTTAGGCAGCTTCCTCTACGTTATTTCTATCGAAGTAGATTTCCTTAATAGAGATTCTTTACGATTAGTTAAAGGATTATAACCGGAATATACTAGCGTTTCTCCTTCCTTAACCGTTATAATTCGGTTATCTCTAAGCTTTTAGCTATAAAGCCTACCTACTTACTACTAAGGCCTTAACTAGCACGTAGAAACGTCACCTTAAGTAAGAACCTTATATAGAGGTTAGTTACTTAGTTAGGTATAATTCTACTAATATTTTTCATGTTTAGATCCTATAGAGACGGGAGGTTTATCGAGTTCGTAATATAATGTTTAATAAGACTAAGTTTTTTACCGCGTCTAACGCATCCGAACCGCTAATATAAGTATTATCACCGGCATTTCTACTATATTTTATATAAGAAGCAGAGTAAGATAAGGCAGAATTCTAGTTAACGCTAATAGTGCTTTTTAATAGGTATTTTACTCTAGTAAACGTTCTAGCCGACGATAATCCTTAGCTCCTTACTCCTAACTAAGCCCTAGAACCGCCGGAGGACATTTTTAAGAATGCATAAGATTTCTAACCCGATATCTCTACCCTTTCCTTAACTATAACCGTAGAATCTATAGACCGTCTTAAGGTATAGTTGCCTTAAGCTACTTCTCGGTTTATAAATTACGATAATACTATTCCTATAGATAGTCTATAGACAACGAGGTTTATAAGGGATTTACGCCTTACTCGTTTAAACCGTTTTTTAGGTCGATATCCCGCTTTCGCCTACGTTAGGCATTTACTAGGCTGATAGCACCGCTTTTACGGCTGTATTCGCTAATTCTCTTAAACCTAGGAAGATATATAAACGGGACTTACCCGCGCTTCTAAGGTTTTAGTCTAATCTCGAGACGCATCCGTATAGACCTAAGTTTAAAGCCGCTAGAAAAGTTAAATAGGATTCCTTTTAATAGCGGAAGACCTTCTTTCCTTCGCCGACCTTAAGAGCAAACGCTCCTATACGTCCTCTTTTATTAATATAGGCATTCGATTATAAGTTTAATAAGCACGGCTACCTTAGGAAGTTTAAGTCTCGCCTTTATATACGAGGAGATCTTTAGCCGTTTAGCGGAAAAGAAACATACGCCGCGACGCTTATAGCGCGAAATTTTCGCATTATAATTGCTATTACCGCTAAATTTAGCACTAAAACCCGCTTACTTAACGCGGTTAACGCCTTTACGAATGCCGATCTAGATAGAGAAGTATATATCTACTTCCTAGACGGATTTAAGGTGTTTGGTTTTATAATTCGCTTAATAAAGGCTTTATATAGGATTCGCCGTTCGCCGCTTCTTTAGCAACGGGAATTATCTAGGTCTCTTACCGAACTAGGCCTCTAGCAAAGTACGGAGGATCCTTGCATTTTTATATCTACTACGAGTAGTATTATTACGTTCTTCTTTATAGATAATATTATTATCCTTTTCCATAAGGAGCACCGTAAGGCTATAGACGATTTTATCCGTCGCTTTAAGCAGAAGTATATAGTTACTAACCGTAGAGAGCTTACCTATTTCCTTAGGATAAGGATTATCCGAGACTATAAGCAGCGAAAGCTATAGTTATGCTAAGACGTTTACCTAGATAAGATTGCTTTTAAGTTTAGTTTAATCCTTAATTTTATAGTTCTACGGCCTATTTTAACCCTTTGTCTATTCCAACTTCCCGAAACGCTAGAGAAATACTAAGGTTAAGCCACGGATAACTAAATCCACTACTTTTAATCGTTAGTCGGTTTCTATAATTACGCGACTATTTCTACCCGCCTTAACGCCGTAAAATCGTCGAATTTAGTAGCTAAGCATATATAAAACCTATCTACGCTCTATATTAAGCTTGCTTAAAGCTTAGTGACCTACTTATACGAATCGCGTTTCCTTACGATTAAGTTTTCTAATATAGATAAGTAAGAACTCGTTATAGCTTCCGATACCGCCTACGCTAACGACCTAGACACTCGTTATTCTTCTAAGGGCTATTTTATTAGCCTATTTAACGGTCTTATTGCATAGAGTGCTTAGAAACAATCTACGATTATTACTTTTTCTACCGAAGCCGAACTTCTTATAGTCTCTTCTACCGCGAAAGAGCTAATTCCCATTCTTCGTTTGTTTAACGATATTTCTTTATAGCTAGATATTCCTATTCCTACTATTTAGTATAATGATACCTAGACAATCCGCTTAATTTCCGCCGAGATTCTAAAGGTTTAGACCGCCTTAAAGCATATTAAAATTCACAACTGCTAGGCTCGATAGGAATTCCTACGCAATACTTTTAATATTAAATATATCCCTTTCAATTAGATAGTTGCGGATAGATTAACTAAATTGCTTCTACGATAACGTTTCTAAACGTTCTTTTGCTAACTTCGACTTACGGATATTTCTTCTAGGATTTAAGAAGAAGTCGATAATAATTTTAACTAGCCGGAAGTCGTTCCCTTCTAGCTAGAGGGGTATATTAACATTACCGTCTTTCTTATTTACTTTCTACTAGGAAATCCCCGGTTCTTCCCTAGATTCTACTATAGAATTCCACGGGCTTCTACGGTTATTTACCCTATACTTCTACGGGCGTATTTACCTACTTTTCTACGGTTATATTTCACTGTGATTTTACGGTGATTTTACGGTTATTTATACGGTCTTTATCCGTAAAATCTCTTCCCTTCTACGGTCTTCTACCGTAGAATTCTAATGCCCTTCTACGGGAATCTCTTCTTACTTCTACGGTCTTTTACCGTAGAATTCTATTTCCCTTTTATAGTCTTCTACTATAGAATTCTATTTCCTTTCTATAGTCTTCTACTATAGAATTCTATTTCCTTTCTATAGTCTTCTACTATAGAACTCTAATTCTCTTCTATAGCTCTTACCGTAGAATTTATATAGCCACGGCTTCTACTATAGAATTTACTAGTCTTCTACTAGACTGCGTTTTTATTTGCTAACTATATGACTTATTTATCGTACGGCACGATCTATTGTTTTCCTACCGATCCTTCCGTCCGATTATTTACGTCACCTGTTTTTCCTTAGGTCTACGCGGCTGACTTCGTCCGAGGACTTTTCCTATATATAGAGACTAGTTAGCCTCCCTACTAGAGAAGATAAGAGCTATTATTCTTAGTGATTTACATCATTTTACAGCTTCTAATCCTTCTATGCAGGCTGTTTTAGCCTTAGAGCCTCTCTTCCCTTTTTGATTGCTATTACCTAAATGTCGAGGACCCGACTAATTAGCGTTCGATAAGCAACGTAGGACTAAAAGCGGTATACTAATAAGCGATAGGAACCTATAGAACGATTTACGGTAGGTAATAAAGTCTAAGTAGACCTACGGAACTACGCATCCTTAAGGCTAAAGAAGAAGCTCGATTAGTTATTATAACAACGACGAGGGGTGCTATCGCGCTAATAGCAAAAGCCAATAGTAATATCAATTATATTACTGCCCCTTACGTATACCTTATAAAGCCGACCCCGGGCCGTACTACCTATATCGTACCTTATACTTATCCCCTCTTTAATAGCAGTATATCCTAAGCTATACCTATCTCCCTCGATTACGTAACCTAGCGCAAACTATAGGCCTCGGAGTCCCGTAGGTAGGGATAACCTAATATACGTTAACCTAAGGCGTAGATACTATCGTCGTACTACGTGCGGCGCCTCTATAGGCGGTACGTAAGCTACGCCTACGCCGATGCACCTGCCTTATAGCTAGCTGCCTTAAGCCCCTTTCTTTAAGGGGTCTTAAATAAGGAGGCTATTAATTAATATTACAATTATAACGACGACGAGGGGTGCTATCGCGCTAATAGCAAAAGCTATTAGTAATATTAATTATATTACTACCCCTTATATATACCTTATAAAGCCGACCCCGGGCTATACTACCTATATCGCACCTTATAGTTATAGGCAAAATTTACGGTAAAGAGAGTGCTAAGCCTATAAGCCGTTAAGCTAGAGAGACTACTTAACGGGGTTTACCTAAATTTTAACGTAGACCTTCTTTAATGCGCTATAATAGATCTAATGCCCGGCTAAATAATAGCGGACTTATAGCCTCCCGTAGTTTTAGTAAAGGGAGAGGAAGAGTTCTTAATAGAGGAAATTCTTACGGTATAATAGAAGAAAGTCGGCCGCGGTAGTACGCGCGAGGTCTTCGTAAGGTGGCAAAGGTACTAAGACCCGACGTAGCACCCGGCAGCGGATTTCGTAGATATTAAAGCGCTCGATCGCTTTAAAGCGCGTTTTAAGGCTATAAAGGAAAACTACGGGCCGCCCGACGCTATATTACCGGCAAGAATACGATAGAAGAAGGTATAGTTTACGCTTCTTAAAGTAAGTCGTATAGCCTAAGGCGCTATTAGGCCCTACGTAATACGTCGTTAAATTTCCGCTTAGGTAAAGTAAAGGTCTTATATAAGGGTCTTCGACTATTAGTAAGATTAAGTCTACGACCTAATCCGCATTCTTATATACGAGCGGGGAAGAGGCACGTGCGGGCGGGGAAAAGGGCTTATATAAATAAGGGTAAAGGGCTTATATAAATAAGGGTAAAGGGCTTATATAAATAAGGGTAAAGGGATTATGCAGATAGGGGTAAAAGGCATATACGGACAAAGGGGTACGTGCGTAAAGCTATATATCCGTTTATATAGGTGCGCTTACACTTAGTTCTTTATAGATAATTTCTATACCTATATAGAGGGCACCTATGTAATTTCTGCTTACCTTATTATAGCTCGTGCTGCCTATATTATATCTATATACTAGCCGGAGGCCTTATTCGATATCGTTATAGCCGCTTAGGTCTAGGCCCCCGAATAGTAGGACTATAACGTCTTAAATAAACGCCTTTAGTAGTAGATCGAGCATTAATAACGTAGGCTTATATATATACTAATTAATCTTAAAACGGCTAAACTAGTAGTATTTACGGATAGCTTATTTATAAATAACCGGGACCTTTTATCTTAGTTAGGCTTCGTTATTACGCTCGTTAATAAGACCGAGCGTATAGATATATACTTTCGGATCGATAGAAACATTATCTATTAGAGCTTAACGAAGTATAAGCGAGTAACCTATAGCGTCTTTACGAGCAAGATCTATAGGATAGTTAACGGTATAGACCTCGGTATCTGTTTTATTATAACCCTCCGTATAGTTATAAAACGGCTATAACTTCCGCTAATCCTTCTTATTATATATATTAACTTATACTCCCTCTACGAGTACCTTATTAAGCTCGGCACTATAAAGAAGAAACGCTTAATAATCGATATTATAGCGTTAAGTTAGTCGTATAAGCGACGAGAGATTAAGGAGATAAAGTAGATTAATAGAGAAGATTACCCCGCTAATACTATAACGAAGGTATTACTAAATAAAGCTTTTAACGCCTTATTGATATAAATAGCCTTTCGATCTAGATAGGAGCCTTCTTCCCCCGCCTTAACCACCTTATAGCTCCCCTATTATATTCTCTTTATTCTAACCCTATTTTTATTTATACTTACAAATTATATTTATTAGGTCTTTTACCTAATATATCGTTCTTCCTATCTCTCTCTTTATTTAGACTAAGGATCGTTATTTAGCAACCGTAAAGAAAGGTTACTAGTATAGGAATAAGAGATATCTATTTATTAGTCACGGTTACTAACGATTAGGGACGGGCAACGCCTATATAGATACAATCTTAATAACATAATGCGCAGTATTATATATATTAAGGACCCCGATAATAGCGTTACTAACTCGGCCGCCCTTATGATAATGAAGTTATTAACTTAATTACCTTTATAGGCATAGCCCCGGCATCGCTACGTAAAGGGCCTATAGAGCTATAGGCAGGTCCGGCTTTAGGCCTAATAACGTACGCTACCGTTGCTTATATAAAGGGGCTGTTCGTCGCCCCTTAGTTAATAGCTTCTATAGACTAATACTAACTAGCTTATAACCCCCTTTTGTTTATAAACTAACTAATACTACTGCTATTATTATTATGTTAAGTAGTCTTATTATTAAACACGGTATTAGTAAGAGAATCCGATTTCTCGGCTTAAGCCCTTCCGGCGAGCTACTTATATAATTGTTCTTTAGAGACTACCTTACCTCTCTATTAATTATAGGTCTAGTTATTAAACTAGTTAGGTCGATAATACTTAAGTCCTTTAAGGGCATAGATAATAAAGATCCTCTCCTCGAAGTTTTTTATAATAGCTATAAGCTAGTCCTAATAAAAATAAACCTTCTTTAGATATTAAGCTATATCCGCGAACTTCCTCGCGTTAATAGTAGCGAGCTCTATAAAGGTAGTATATAATATTACTTTAGGTACCTTTATAAGGGACCCTTTAATGTATATAATAGTCTTAAAAGCCGTTATCTCTAGCTTTAAACTATCCTTACTAATTTAGTCTAATAATATAAAGGAAAGGCTCGTAATAATATAATATTTTGCTATTCTATCGTCGATATCCTACTTATTAAAGCTAGGAGAGCCCTTATCTAAGACTGACGTTTTGCTATTAATATACCCTTCTAGGCGTTTAACGCTTCAGGCGATTATTAGCTTAATTAACTATAAGCCATAGTTCTTTAATCCTCGAAGCTTATTAAGTCTAGCGTCCTAGACCCTCTATAGGGCCGCTAATACTATCTTAGCGTTCTTAGCGTATTGCGAGGTATATTACGTAGAAAACGCCTATTTATTATAGAATGTAATAGAAAGCTATATAAGGTCCCGATCGGCAATATCTATTGTTTCGGGTATCTAGAATAAAATTAAAGATTAAAGCTATCGTGAAATATTACGATAATTAAATACGTGCGCTAGAAAAGAAAAAAGTATGCGCAAGAGCTACCCGTTAGCTCTCTTTATACTAACTTAATTAGCTCCGCATTAAGTTAGGAAGAATTCGCTTAGACACTTAGTAAACGTTTAGATGCTTTTTAGGTAGTAAGGCTAGCTAAAAAATAATAACATATTCTACAAACGTCTTATCGGATGCTTTTATCATTTTAAATAGGTATTAATTTATCTCTTGTTTTAAAAGCTATTAAAAGGCGATTTAAAGTACGTAATGCGATATATATAGCGTTAAAGCTATATATACCATACTAAATTATATATATATACCTAAGTATTTAATATCCCTGCCTAAATCCTTACTAGATTAAAATATAGCTATTTTATATGTCTTTATAAAGTTTCTCTTTTCCCGGTATCTTACGTTGCTTTAAGGAAACGCTCTACTATGTCCTCGCATAGCCGCTAAGGTCGACACCGGACTTAGAAATCGATTTAGACTCGAGAATCGGACTCCTTAGACCCGTTTGCCCTTAAGCGCGATAGCGCATTAGGGGACGGATGCGGGCTGCAAGCCGATAGCCGTCGACGTCGTAAGAAGGGGGTTAAAGGCTAGTATATATAGCCCGCCGACACCCGACGAAGCACCCCTTAAGCCCGACGTAGGCAAGGAGAAACTAATAGGAAGGGATAGTGCCGCTTACCTAAAATTCGCGGGTCTAGTGCTTAAGGAGGCCCTTTAAGGCGTCTAAAAGGCCTTTAAGTCCGTTCTTTAGGGTTACCTAAAAGAATAAGAGGAAAAGATCTAAGCGGATGCCGCGGTCTATACGACCGTAGGCTAGCTTATAAAATCGGTTAAAGAGTTAGTAAAGGAGGCTATTTAAGCGGCGCTCCTATCGAAGTAAGCGTCGAAGTCCTAGGCCGACGTAGCCACGGCCGCGGTCGCGGCTACTACCGTCGCGCCCTTAACGCAACGCTAGCCCGCGCTAGGAGGCGCCGGCAGTAATGATAATATTAAGGCTAATAGCGAGAAGCCGACTCTTACCTATTACGGAAACTAGCTTATAGTCTAATATAAAGAGATCGCCCCCGATCTCTAACGTAAAACCCTTTTTTAAGCGATCGTTAACGACGTAAACCACGCCTTTAAGGAGCCCGCCGTAAAAACGGCGTAAGTCCTCCGCAGCGGCGATATTACGCTCGTATTTAAGCAAAATGCGAAAAAGTATAAGGCGGATAAGGAATAGCTAAAGAAGGCCTTTAGGAAGGAGATAATACTATCTTAAGGCGGCTTTACGGTAATAGTAAAAGGCGTCCTAATAAGAGTCCTTTAGAGAGGGGACGAGGCCGCCCTAGCGGCTAAGCTAGCTAAAGCTAACGACGTTAAGGTCGTTTATCTTTACCTTAAGAGCGCTTATGTAGCGGCGGGTATAAAGGCGACCTTAATTATTATAGTAGACGGCGTAAAGGCGGCGAATAGGCTCTACGACTTCGGCATAGAAATATAGGTAGAGATCTTTAATATAAAGCCCTTCGACGATACGATCCGGCCGAAGTAGTGCTACCTATGCTTTTAATATAGGCATATCGCGAAATACTATACGGTAAAGGCGACGTACGGGCGGTATACGTCGGGACTATACGATAAAGCAATATATGCGGCTACTATAGGGCAGATCTTATACCGGTATACCCTCTATATAGGGAGGCACGCGGCGTAGGATAAGCACTGCCCTAAGGTAGTAAAGCTTTAGGATAAAGCGTAGGAGGTATACTCCTAAAGGCTAAGGCGCTTTACCGCTACGGCGGCACCGACGATACGCCTTAACCGGCGCTGCCTTATATATAGCCCCCCCTCTTCCTACCGCGTCGTAGACGTCGCCGATAAAACGGCGGCGATAGGACAACCCCCCCCCCCCCCCTACTACCCGCCCTTCCCCCCGGCCGACCGAGAGATATCGCAAGGGCTAGCCGGGCGTAGGGCTAGTCGACTATTCGCGGGCATCTATAGTTACGGCCGGCCTTAACGTCGGCTAAGGCTAGCGCTACTACGACTAAGGCTATAGCTGCTCCTAATAGCGACATTTTTTCCGACCCCCTTTAATATTAGATATCCTTTACTAAAATACCGGAAGGATAAGCGCGAATATATAACTCGCGCTCGCCGCCCTTAAGGCGTACGATATTATAGCACTTTAGGAGATACTAATTAATAGTAGGATAAAAGCCCTAGCGTGCTTAAAGCGGTATAACTATAGGCTCGTCTTTAAAGCGACCCGGAGCGCGCTATACGTCTATAAGAGGCACGGTATCGATATATAGATAAGCGACTAAGGAGCGGACTAATATAGCGTTACATTTACTAATATTTATACTATAGTTTTCTTAGTTTATTCCCCGTCGGTTAACTCCCCTCTTTTAATAACTCCGCTTTTTAACCTCGCGTTAAAGTCGTTATACACCTAATGCATCTTCGTCGGCGACTTTAATAGCTACTACCTACTCTAAGATGCTTATAGGCGCACCTTTAGGAATAGCGAAGACCTCCTCGCGCTAACGGCGCGATAGCGCCTCGGGCTTATAACCCCTAAGGGCTAAGTTATACGCATCGCCTCTAAAGGCCGGCGGAACGGCACGATAGACCTCGCTTAAGCGTCTTATAGTCTAAACGTAATGTACTATAGAAACATAGGCCTCGTCGGATCGGATTATATCTCGCAGCATCTAGAGGTAGACACTAGGCCGCTAACCTACCGGCTAGTAGCCTAAACAATAGGGCTTAACCGCCTTTAGAGAAAACTCGACTTAAATAGGGCTTAAGCGGAAGCCGTCGAGAGGTTCTATAAGGTGCGATATAGGTAGTACGGCCTAGGGTCGGCTTTATAAGGTGTACGTAAAGGGCAGTAATATAATTAATGTTACTAATGGCTTTTGCTATTAGCGCGATAGCACCCCTCGTCGTCGTTATAATTGTAATATCAATTGTTAGCCTTTCTATTCGAGACCTCTTAAAGAAAGGGGCTAGGCAGCGGCTATAAGACAGGTGTGCTAGCGTAAGCGTAGCTTACGTACCGTAGAGGCGGCGCATTAGGTAGACAATAAGACGGTGGCATCTACGCCTTAGGTCAACGTGCATTAGGTTATCCCTGCCTACGGGACTCCGAGGCCTATAGCGCGCTAGGTCACGTGCGGGGCATACATACAGCCTAGGACATACTGCTATAAAAGAGGGGATAAGTATAAGGTGCGATATAAGTAGTGCGGCCCGGGGTCGGCTTTATAAGGTATACGTAAGGGGCAGTAATATAATTAATGTTACTAGTGGCTTTTGCTATTAGCGCGATAGCACCCCTCGTCGTCGTTATAGGTTCTAACTAAGGGCCGTGCTAACTACGCCTATAACCCTAGGAGAGGTTAAAGCGTACGCGGACTAAGTAGTCGCTTAGCTAACTAAGATCGCGAAGGACTATACACCCGAGGCTTAAGGCCACACCGACGGCGGCCGCCCCGACTAGTAGACTATAAAGGTAGACCGGTGCGATAGGGAGGCTAAACGCGCCCTCCGGGCGTTCTTAGCGTCCGGCAACTAGACGACTTAGGAGACGTTAGACGAGGCGAAGATAGCCCTACGGCGGGCCGTTATCGCTATATAACGGGACTCCTAGCGGGAGCTTACCTACGATATAGCCGCTAACTAAGCCCTCTTTTAGAAGATCGAGAGGTAGGCGCGGCTTTAAAGCGGTAGTCCGCCGTAAGCGATATATATCCCCGACTTAGAGAGGTTAGGCGACCCGGCGGGGCCGGCCCGCACCTACGTAGAAAAGGCAGACACCTTAGTAAGCCGGTTCTTCCTAGCCTTAGGAGCGAGAGGCGAGGGGAGCCCTTAGGCCGCTTAGAAGGCTTACCTTAAGCCGGAGATAGGAGTTATTACTATCGGTTTTACTAACGATATAAACCTTTTATCCTACGGTAAGACTATAGCCGCGACTATATAGCGCTTTAAAGGCGCTTAAAAAAGGTACGATAAATAGGTAAAGGAGGTTAAAGCCGAGTTTAAGCTAAAGAAGAGCGAGCTTATATACTTCACGAAGGCCTATAAGCCGATACTAATAAAGCTTCGGCTTAAGATAAATATAGTCTAGCCGGTCGAGGATAGGCGTTTCCTTAAGGTTTAGTTCGACCGAAAGCTACGATAGAAAGCCTAAGTTAGGAAGCTTAAGGCGAAGATAGGTATATAAGCTCTAGCCTTTACCGGGCTTACTACGTCTACGTAAGACATACGATTGCGAAGCGTTAGGACGGTCTACGCTAGCGTAGTTTAAAGCGCGCTCGCCTATAAGGCGTTAACGTTCTATAAGCCTACGCCTAGAGGAGGAAAACCTACCGGCTTAATAAAAGCGCTTATAGTATATTAGTCGAGCTGCCTTTACGTAGTAGCTAAAGCATTTAAGGCGACCTTAATCCGGAACCTAAATATATAGATAGCGGTCCCGCCGCTTAACCTTTACTTTAACGACCGCCTTACGTAATATAAGGAACGTACTAAGGAGTTAGGCATAGCGAACTAAATCCGACGCGCTTACGAAAAGCCGGCGAGAGTACTGCCTTAACCGTAACGGCCGATCTAATATAACGCAGCTACCCGCGCAATTATAGAGCCGGGAGATAGGGATACATACACGATAGATAATGCATTTTAGCTCGGGGACTATTCGGCTATTAGTCGCTGACTAGTCCCCGATAACCCCTCTCGAGGCCTAAGGGTATATCTCTAAGGCCCCGATATATCTTAGAAGGGGGGCAAGCTTTAGTCTTACTATAAGAGGGCAACCGTATTATAATAAAGGATTATTCGTACTTTTAACTATCGTTCCTACCTTCCTAAAGGTACCTTTAGTCTATCTTTTTATAATTTCTAAAGCTTCTCTTTTTTAATTACCTAAGAGCGATATCGCCGTATAGTAAGCGCGTTTCCGGACGTATAGGCCGCGTAGGCCGAATAGGTCGTAGTAGATATCGAGTCGCTAGCCTATCGCCGTTACCTTACGTAACGGAACTAATATTAGAAGATAAGCATACTAACTTATATAAGGGCTATAACGAGCGTCTTAAGACGCTATTACTAATTTTTTCGCTGCCTAAGGGGGCCTAATCTATCCCCTTACGAAGTTAAACGTAAGCCGGCCCTTTACGACTTACCCCTCCGCGTATAGATGTCCTCGTAGCTCTTTAAGCAAGAGCCGTAGAGCTTAAGGAGGAGAAAAGATTAAGAGATAGGATTATAGAACTTCGAGAAGAATTTTCGTAGTAGGGTAACTTATTCGGCAAGGACTTATATAAACGTCGCCGATAGTTAACCGAATCGAAGGTAAGTTATAATAGGGAAATTAAAATAAAAAACATTCCTTAGTTATTATAACCGACTAACCCTTAAAAACGTCTCGATTAGATTAGCGATCTTAAGGATGCCTTTATCGCTGCCTTACGTCGTTTTAAGTATAATAAGAATAAAATCTTATATACCTTTAACTATATATACGTAGACTATAAGGTAAGATAGAGGCGATACCTCGACGAAAAGCTCTTTATAGAGAGGGAATTGCTTTATACTAACTAAGATAATTTTTATAACTAGACCTTAATTTTTATTAAAGATACTACTAATCGCGAGACTCTTTTAGCTACGTAACTATAAGAAGCACGCTAACGAGAGGGTTAGTCCCCCCTCGATTTTAGTCTTTATTTAGATTCCTTTAAGCAATACTTAGAACGTCTGCTAGAAAAAACTTATATACTTTTCTTTTTTGCGAAGTTATATCCCGATCTTTAGGACTAAATCTCTCTTTATTTAGCGTTTATTTAAGATAATACTCGTAAGGAGATAGTCTAACTCGCTTAACGCTTTTAAGATGCTTTAGGAAATAAGAAACGCCTTATAAAGCTAACTAACGACTAATCGACCTTTACTTAAGGGGTAAGAGGCTCTTATTTAATAGGCTATCGCTAACGTAGAGGCCGAAATAGATCTATTAATAACTATTAAGATTCCGACGCCGCTAGATCGACCTTAAATAGCCGTAGAAACGGTTATAGCAACGGCCGTAGGAACGGCGGAAGAAATAGTCGCAATAATCGTAACGGTAGGAATAAATACAGTAGGAATAGCTATAGCAATAACCGGGGAGGAAATTCGTATAGAAACGGCGAAAGCTAATCCGGCATAGTTATTTATTAGTATTATAATAAACTAGGCTATATATAAACCGATTGCTAAGCGATAGCGAGAGCTAACCGAGCCGTAGCCGATTTAGAGACGATAAAGAAGGAGGGAAACGCCTAAAAGTCGAAGTAAATGCCTCTCCTTCGACTAAGCTATAGGTAAAGGTAGTTAAGAGACTACGTGCTATTAGAAAGCTACTAAGGCGAATACTTTATGAAATTATCGTTAATCTCGATTACGGTAGTAAAGTAGACCTAGTAGATATAAATTTTACTCGAAAATAAGGGCTATAATAGCTTCCTTTATTAACCCTTAGATTAAAGATAGTTAGGAATACGCTAGCAAGACGGTATAGAGTTTAGGAAGTTTCTATCTAACTTTAGGACAATCGCTATAGGGAAAAGATAGTCACTCGCCTTTATATTAGCGTCGATAACGGATTAAAACCCGACGACGCACTAGTTTTGCTTAGTATACCTATACTTTCTTAGGAATATATTTATCTCGTTTTTTCTAAGCGCGCTTAGTAGTTTAAACCCTAACTTTCTAAGGTATTATTACACTAACCGTAGAAAGTTTTATATAAGTGTCGGAATAAGGCATAGGTCTATATAGTTATACCGGACCTAAATTTGATACTATTTCCTAATAAATACAATAACTCGGCGAACCCCGAGCGAACGGAGGAGGAAATACTAACGATTCTTTTAGACTTTAAAGACGTGTTTTCTAAGCATAAGGCCGATTTACTATAAAGGAAGAAGGGCATTAATTATGCGATTAACCTATTGCCCGACTCTAAGCCACCTTTTAGACCTATCTACCCTCTTTTTTAATCCGAACTTTAGGTTCTTAAGGAGTAGTTAGATTAGTCCCTTAAGCGTAGTATTATTCGGAAATCTAAGAGTTCGGCCGGAGCTTTTATTCTTTTTATGCTTAAAAAAGATAGCACTTTACGCCTTTATATAGACTACCGGGGGGTTAATAGTATTACCGATAAGAATCGCTACCTACTCCCCCTTATTTCGGAGATTATAGACCGTTATTAAAGGGCTAAGTACTTTTCGAAGATTAACCTAAAAAACGTATACTAACGCATCCGGATTAAGGGAGGGGATAAATAGAAGATAGCCTTTCGTACTCGCTACGGTTACTATAAGTATTTAGTATTACCGTTTAGATTAACTAACGCCTTTACTATATTTTAGTTATATATTAATTAAGCTTTTAAATGCCTTATAAATACTATTTACGTCGTTTACCTTAATAATATTTTAATATTTTCTAAGACTTACGAGGAGTATATAAAATACTTACGATAAGTCCTCGAACGACTAAATAATACCGAGCTATTCGCTAATTTATCGAAGTATACTTTCTATAAGCAGTCTTTAGAGTTTTTAGGATTTATCTTATCTATTAACGGAGTTATAATAGACCTAGCCCGCGTTAAGGCTATTATAAATTAAGAAGAACCTTATTCTTTCTATAATGTTTAAGTTTTTCTCGGTTTTATAAATTATTACCGACGATTTATTTTAGGATACTCTAGTATTATTGCCCCTCTTACTACGTTATTAAAGGGGAGCGTTAAGGGAAGAAAGCCTAAACGAGTATAGCTAAATACTAGCGAATTAATAGCGTTTTACGCTGTAAAAAACGCCTTTATAATAGCCTTACTACTCCGACACTTCGACCCTTAAAGACCGATTTATATTAAGACTAATGCCTTAATTTTCGTAATAGCTAGTATTCTTTCGTAGCCTAATAACGAAAGCTACTATTATCCGATTGCTTTTTAGTTACGGAAGTTTATTAGCCTTAAGCTTAACTATAGCACCTTTAATTAAGAGATATTTACTATCGTTAAGTTATTAAACTACTAGCGATACTACGTCGAAGGGGTAGCGAATACCGTTAAAGTTTTATTAAATTACTAAAACCTTTAAGGCTTTATAGAGTAAGTATCCTTTAATAAAAGATAAGCACGTTAGTGTATATACCTAGCTCCTTTTGATTTTACGATGAAATACTAAGCCGGTAAATTCAATCCTACTTATGCTTTATTAAAGAAGCTAGAATTAATAAGCGAAGCCCTACCGTCTGTAGAGCTACTCTTAGAACTATAATAGAGTTAGCAATTACTCGGTAGGTATATATAGCTATAGATTCTTTATAAAGCGACCTTAAGACGAGTTCTTAGGTCTCTACTATCTTTAAGCTTAACGAGATATCTTTATATAAAGAAAATATATAGGCTCTCTAAGATTCAATCGCTTAGCATTCGGGAACGAGTCCCGCTAAGTTAGCCACTTAGGTTAAAGATATCGTTAATTATAAACAACGGTATTAAAGACAATTAGCTAGGTTAGCAGCTCGTTATAAAAGGGTCTATAAGAGTAATATCTCTAAGCCCTTTTTTAAGCTCCTTAAGAGGACTTAAGCGGAAGATCCGTAGACTATATAGCGAGTATAAGCCGAAAGTACCCTAAAAGAAGGGGTAAGTCTTTAGTTATTAAGCCTAGACGGACTTATTTTATATTCGGGAAAAATCGTAGTACCTATAGAGGTTGCCTTAAGGCAAGAGCTTATTTAGCTCTACTATAACGATCCCCTTATAGGATACTTTAGAATAGCCCGCACGAAAGACCTCTTATCCCGGAAATTCTTTTAGGAAGGAATAGCTTATAATATAAATAGCTATATGCGTTTATATTATATCTATTAAAGCGCTATTCTAAAGCGGTATCGCCTATATAGCGCCCTTAAGTCGCTGCTTATTCCTATAAGACCTTAGGAAGAAGTCTCTATAGACTTTACTACCGGTTTTCCGGAGTTATAGTTCGATAGTAGAGAAGTTAACGCAATACTAATAATCGTTAACCGATATACTAAGTATAGCGTATTTCTCACGGTCTCTAAGATAATAATAGCGCCTTAGTTAGCTAAGGCTTTTTATTATAAGATTAAGCTTATCTATAGAGTACCGAAAGGCATTATTTCCGATAGAGGATCTCTATTTACTAGTAAGTTTTAGTTAGACCTTTATTATATATTACGGATAAAACGTAGGTTATCGGTAGCCTTTTACTTATAAACCGATGGTTAGACCGAACGGGTAAATTAGGCACTATAATACTACCTTCGGTATTATATAAATGCCGAATAAAACAACTAGCCTAAACTACTACGAGAGGCTTAGTTCGCTTATAATAATGCGAAGAATGCGACTATAGGCTTTTCGCTTAATAAGGCATTGTTCGGATACTAACTAGACTACTATATCTACCTTACGGACGATGCTACTAGTAGGGGAGTCCCCGAAGCGAGAGCTTGCATTAGTAAATTAGTAGACTTAGGGAAAAAGCTAGAGACTTATTAGCGATAAGCTATCGAGTCGCAAAAGAAATTCTATAACCTCTATTATAAGCCACTTACCCTTAAGGTTAAGGACCTAGTAGGACTCTCTACGAAGAACTTACGCCTTAAGGACTAAGGAAGGAAGTTATTACCTAAATATATTAGACCTTTTAAGGTCCTTTAAGCTATCGGCAAGCAGGCGTACCGCCTAGCCCTACTAGAGAAATACGACCGGCTTTATAATATATTTTATATTAGTCTTCTTAAGCCGTAGGCAGAAAGGGCTACTAACTAATACTATAGCGACTTACTGCCGATGCTTAACCTCGACGATGCCGAAGGAGAATAGTCGGTCTAGCAAATTAAGGACTATAAGAAGCAGAAAGGCGTTACCTATTACTTAGTGAAATAGGAAGGTTAGCTAGCCGAATACAACGAGTAGGTTGCTTAAGACGATATAGCGAATACCTAAGAACTT
This sequence comes from Ophiocordyceps sinensis, assembly GCA_012934285.1. NCBI lineage: Eukaryota > Fungi > Ascomycota > Sordariomycetes > Hypocreales > Ophiocordycipitaceae > Ophiocordyceps > Ophiocordyceps sinensis. The sequence goes on along the minus strand of JAAVMX010000001.1, from coordinate 14,849,458 downwards.
ATTAACGAATACCTAAAGATACGATTAAAGAAACGGCGGAAATTACGTATTACGAAATAACTTCTTCTTTTAGCTTACCTTAACTTTTCTACTTCTACTCTACCGCTACTTTATCGTTATTCCTTAATATCTATACGGCAGAAGCCTTTTACTTCTATTTCGCTAGTAAACTCCGTAATAATAGGGAGACGTTTTAACTACTCCCCCTTTCCTTAGCGACCGCTCTCCTCGATTATTTCGTATAAATCATCGTATATATATTCTCGTCTTACCTACTATAGGGTAAAACCTACGTCCTTAATTACTAAACAAAGCTTTTAGTCCTTATTCTCGCGTATAGCTTTTCGTCGCTCTATCGATACTTACCGGTATTTAAGACGACGTTTCGTATATAAACGTTTAGCACTTAATACCCCTTATTCCTCTCTATAGGCCGTTATTACGGCTACGAACGAGATATAAACTTAGTAGAAGATTGACTTTATCTTCTTCTTCTCTATCTCGTCCTAAGTAATCTATAGCTCGGCTATCTTCGTTTAAATAGCGTATAGATTAGCTATATCTTTGGACATTATTGCTAGCACTTATAATTTTATTAGCAACTATATCTCGACTTAATAAGGAACGAAGAGCTTACCGATTCGTAGAGGTTACCGCACGAGTTATATTAAATATATCTACTCAATCGTATATCCTCCTATATATAATATAGTTTAACTATTCTAGTATTATCTTAATTATTGCTAAACCCTTATATACTGCTATTAAGACACTTAATATAGTATAGCTCGGTGACTTAGCACTCTTTCGCCCGGCGACTTTTTATATATACGGCCTTCTTGCCCTTTTTCTTAGGCGATATCCCTTTCTAGATATTCCTTTTATCGACGGTATTTCCTTTAGTATTCGCCTTTATATCCTCTTCTCTATCGTCTTTACTTAACGACGAAAATGTTTCGGATTTAATAACCGCTAGCGTTATACGCTTTACATTCGCGTAATCTTCTTAAGACTCTACTATAATAGGTTTTTTTATACTTACAAAGGGCCTTTTAAATAATTAACGAAATAGTTAATCTTCGGTTTTTCCCTCTAACGAGGATATCGATTTCTCTAAGGCATTTTATATATTCTTCTCGGCAAAGAGTCGTTCTAATAGGGTGGTTTTCTCTCTACGCGTCTTTTTTAGCTTTATCTCTTCCTATACTATCGCTACGGCGTCTTTAATCGATACTCTATTCGCCGATAACTCTAGGACTTAAGCTATAACTAAGGGACCTATCGGCTAAATATCGTCTATCTATTTTCCTCGCTTCCGGGGCGTCTCTACCGTTACGGTTGCCGTTCGCTTAGGTCCTATAGCGTTAAACTAATTTAGAATATACTCGTCTAATTCGGAATATGCTCGTTAGATTTAGAATATATTTGTCTAATTCCGAATATACTTCTCTATAAGATCTCGATATAGTTATATAATAAGAGAAGAGAAGAAAAAAATCTTTATATATAAAGAGCAGCACTCTATTATAGTTCGCTAACTATACGTAGGCGACTAGCCCCCTATTGCGTAGTAACTATTACAACGCGTAACTAATATAATAATTATTATAATATATATAATAATAACTATCGTCGTTAATTTTTAAACTAGATTTAATCCTATTTTAATCCTATTTTAGTCCTATTTGCTATTACGACTTTATTCGTACCTAAAGCTATCCTAGCGTCTAAGGCGTCCGCCTTAGAATAGGGGGATAATTATAACGCAGCTACCCGCGCAACTATAGAGCCGGGAGATAGGGATATATACACGATAGATAACGCATTTTAGCTTAAGGACTATTCGGCTATTAATCGCTAACTAGTCCCCGATAACCCCTCTTAAGGCCTAAGGGTATATCCCTAAGGCCCCGATATATCTTAGAAGGGGGGCAAGCTTTAGTCTTACTACGAGAGGGCAACCGCATTATAATAAAGGATTATTCGTACTTTTAACTATCGTTCCTACCTTCCTAAACGTACCTCTGGTCTGTCTTCTTACACCCGACCGCCCGGCCGGCCGTATAATGCGTGGCTTTAAGACTAATACCCGCGGGGCACTATAACTAAAGAGGCGGTCCTCCGCGATTAAGAGGCACGTTAGAAGGAGGATCTCCCCGGAACGTCCTTAACGTCGACTCGCCGCTCTACCGGTGCGGAACTACGCGTAAGACCGCGTTCTACCTCTTACTCCGGTGCTTAGCCTTCGCTAACGCGAGGGCGGCCTTACTAAAAGGTATCCGAAAGGAGAGCGACCTTAGGGCGGCGTTAAAACGCCCCGCCGCTACTAAACCACTTATTAGGTAGTTCCTTAAGCACCGCCTATTACAATAGTTCCGGGCCGCGACGGCCCTTATAGAGAAGATAGACCGCCGTAATGCTAGCGGAGGGGAACTCTAAGAGTAAGACGATAAAGCTCCTAAAGCGAACCCTTTTTAACGTTTATATATTCGTATATTTAAATATATACTTACTAAGATTTATTTTTCTACGTTTTAACACGCTAGGCGGGGCCTTACCCCGCACCCTATCGCCTACGTGCCGTATGCGTGCCGGCTTTACTATATTAGACTATCCGCCCGACCCTAACGCCTTTAGGCCTGCCTAAGCGGGGTTACCTTTAATAGGCACTAGACCGGCGGTAGTAACTAAACTTAATTAACCACTGCGAATATAGGTCGCATCCGACCTAACGTCGAGATAGATAGACGTCGTATAGGTTTTCCCCTAAGCCTTCTAGTTTTTCCTATGCTAGCTAAATACCGGGGCACTAGGCATATTAAGGCAGCTAAAGTACTTTAATAATAATAATAATATATGTCTTTATAAATAGAATTCGATTGCTAAATAGATTACTAAGTAGCTTAAGCAGCCTAGTATTTACGGATAATTTCTTCTAAGGCATAATTCGCAGTTCGTAGTATACGGCCGCGACGATTATAGCGGCGACTAGCGCTATAAGACCGCTATAAGACTAGCGCCTTATAGCGCTTTATAGCGATTAGGTTAGGGTAACGAGCCGTTTTACGGATTAATTAACGTATACTAACGATGCAAAAATACTTTTATAAGGGTTTATAACTAGCTTTATTACTATATTTATAACTGCTTTTATAATAGCGATTTAGAAATCTATAATATGTTTACGACGTAAAAGACGTTTTTCATAAAGTAGAAATACTTTATAAATATTAGGCTTATATTAAAAAACATAGTGGCTATAATAGCGGGGCAGTGTTTTAACATTTACTAAGTGTCTAAGTATATTCTTCCTAACTTAATATAGCGCTAATTAAGCTAGCATAAAGACAGCTAATAGGTAAATCTCTACGCGAGGCTACTAACTAACTACGTAAGGGTAGTCTATGCCTAAGTTACGATAAGGGTATATTCTATATATTAATTTAACTATCTCTTAAGGCTTACGTTAGGGTATATAAGGCGTACTACGTAAGATCGTGCGATAATAATAATCTAGCTAAAAGAAGCCCTATAGGCTTATGCGAGGGTATAGAAGACACTCTAGCACGAGAGGCTAACTAACTAAAACTAGGGCGAACTATAATACCTCCCCTTAGCCGAATACTAGCCTATAGCATAAGGCTCTTAATAATAGCATAGTAAACGCGCTCTTAAAGCGCCTTTAAAGCTGCATTCTATAGCTCTTTCCTCTATAACTTATTATTCCTTTATTCGTAGGGTTTCTACCCTTCTAATTGCCTTAATAAGCATCCTAATTCCTTTCCTAATCGGGAAGAGAAGTCTTCGTTAAATCTCGGGCTATAGCCTAAGCTAGTGCCTAAACTTCTCGTGGCTTATACGTAAGAGCGGCTTTATTAAGCCGTTAGCGTTTATTTCCTTAGTCTAGACCTAATAAAGCTAAAAATAGCTTATCGCAGTGCGTTAAATAATTCGCTTAAAATAGCAATTAATATACGTCGTACGGCCTGTGTCGCTTTATTAAGGACAGCTAGTCTCGCATTCTAACGATCGGTACATATAATTATTAGCGTAGGCTACGGATAGCTAGTGCTTATAGGGAGAAACACTTCTACGCCGAGTGTAACTACTATAACCCTTCTTTGCGACTTCTATTATAGAAACCCGATAAAGACATCTAAAAGACTATAGATAATGAACTTAAGGTTCCGGCCAATAAGGCTAAAGTCGACGTAGCACTACTTAAGGCCGAGCAGTAGAAGAAGAAGAATAAAAGTAAGACTAAGACGGTTTAGGCTACGGCTGCCGCTAATATTATTACGACCTTTTTACCGCCTATTATCTAATAAATCACTATAGAATACCCGTTAAGGGATTTATTTATTATAGATTCGGGGTTAAATAGGCATATTTGCAATAATAAGGAGTGTTTCTATAACTTCTAGCCTTCTTCTAAGTATATACTCGTAGGCAGTAGAAGCACTCTAATATTTAGGATAGGCACGGTGTTTATACGCATTTTAACGGGTAATTTTTAGCTTAGTTAGGTAGCATACATCCCGTCCTTTTATACGTCCCTTTATTTCCTTTATCTTCTATATAAGGCGAACATTTTTTAGAACCCGTAGACTAGCGTAATCTCTTCCTTAACTCGCACTATTTGTATAACGGAACTAATTTACAACTAGTATATCATCGAGTATAACCCGTTAATACCTTCTTCTACGCTTCTAACTATTGCTTCTATTCTTTCTATTCCTTCTATCGATTCTACCGTAGAAACCCCGGTAGTAGTACCTTTTTTAGCCACTATACCGGATTTTATACTAATAAGTGTAGAGGAACTTTCTCTTTAGCACTAACGACTTAGACATCCGAATAATAAGGCGCTTTTGAAAGCACTCGGAATACTATAGTCGGTGACCTTCGATAAGATAATCTCCTATAAGCCCTATAAACTTACGTAGGCTAAACGAATTGTTAACCGCGAACCACCGCTTTTAAAGGCGACGTTTCCCTTTTCTAAGGTATTTTACGAGGTTTTTTCTATATATAAGAGTTATAACAATAAGAACGTTGCATTTCTTATTAAGGATGACTATATAAAGCTTATTTTCCTATATGCGCTTCTAGACGCTTCTATAGACGAGCTGATTTTATATTACCCAATAGTTCTTACTTTCTATCGGTATATTCTATCGGGATAACGACCGAGCCCTTCGACGGGACTTCTAGAACTTTATTAACTAATAGGGCATTTATAATAAGCCTACTGCTCTTTATATACCCGCTTAAAACGGCGCTGCCGAACGAGCTAGGGGGGTAGTATCTACGAAAGCTCGATCTATAAGGATTAAAGCAAATTTGCCTAAGCATTTATAGACGGAAACGTAGAAAACTATAGTATATTTATACAATCGGATTCTAGCCTATTAGGCAGCTTCCTATACGTCTTTCCTATCGAAGTAGATTTCCCTAATAGAGATTCTTTACGATTAGTTAAAGGATTATAACCGGAATATACTAGCGTTTCTCTTTCCTTAACCGTTATAATTCGGTTATCTCTAAGCTTTTAGCTATAAAGCCTACCTACTTACTACTAAGGCCTTAACTAGCACGTAGAAACGTCACCTTAAGTAAGAACCTTATATAGAGGTTAGTTACTTAGTTAGGTATAATTCTACTAATATTTTTCATGTTTAGATCCTATAGAGACGGGAGGTTTATCGAGTTCGTAATATAATGTTTAATAAGACTAAGTTTTTTACCGCGTCTAACGCATCCGAACCGCTAATATAAGTATTATCACCGGCATTTCTACTATATATTTTATAGGAAGACGAGTAAGATAAGGCCGAATTCTAGTCGACGTTAATAATACTTTTTAATAAGTATATTAGTCTAGCAGACGTTTAAACCGACGGAAACCCTTAGCTCCCGACTTTTAACTAAACCTTAAAACCACCGGAGGACGTTTTTAAAAATATACGGGATTTTTAACCTAATATCTCTACCCTTTCCCTAACTATAACCGTAAAACCTATAGACTATCTTAAGGTATAATTGCCTTAAGCTACTTTACGATCTATAGATTACGATAATACTCTTCTAATAGATAGTCTATAGACGACGAGGTTTATAGGGGATTTACGCCCTACTCGTTCGAACCGTTTTTCGGGTCGATATCCCGCATTCGCCTATATTAGGCATTTCCCGGCTAATAGCACTGCTTTTACGGCTATACTCGCTACTTCTCTTAAACCTAGGAAGATATATAAACGGGACTTACCCGCGCTTCTAAGGTTTTAGTCTAATCTTAAGACGCATCCGTATAGACCTAAGTTTAAAGCCGTTAGAAAGGTTAAATAGGACTCCCTTTACTAGCGAAAGACCTTTTTTCCTTCGCCTACCTTAAGAGCGAACGCGCCTATGCGTCCTTTTCTATTAACTTAGGCATTTAATTATAAGTTTAATAACTACGGCTACCTTAGGAAGTATAAGTCTCGCCTTTATATACGAGGGGATCTTTAGCCGTTTAGCGGAAAGGAAACCTACGCCGCTACGCTTACTACGTAAAATTTTCGCATTATAATTACTATTGCCGCTAAGTTTAGCACTAAAACCCGCTTACTTAATGCGGTTAACGTCTTTATAAATGCCGATCTAGATAAAGAAGTATATATCTACTTCCTAGACGGATTTAAGATATTTAGCTTTATAATTCGGTTAATAAAGGCTTTATATAGGCTTTACTATTCGCCGCTTCTTTAGCAATAGGAATTATCTAAGTCTCTTACCGAACTAGGCCTTTAGTAAAGTACGGAGGACCTTTGCATTATTATATCTACTATAAGTAGCATTATTACTTTTTTCTTTATAGATAATATTATTATACTTTTTCGTAAGGAGCACTATAGGGCTATTAACGATTTTATCTATCGCTTTAGATAGAAGTATATAATCACCGATCGTAGAGAGCTAACCTATTTCCTTAGGATAAGAATTATCTAAGACCGTAAGTAGCGAAAGCTATAGTTATACTAGGACGTTTACCTAGATAAGATTGCTTCTAAGTTCGGTTTAATCTATACTTCTACGGTTTTACGGCCTATTTCGACCTTTTGCCCGTTTCTACTTTTAGAAAAGCTAGAGAAACACTAGGGTTAGGCTACGGATAACTAAATCCACTACTTTTAGTCTTTAGTCGGATCCTATAATTACGCGACTATTTCTATACGACTCGATACTATAAAGTTATTAAATTCTTTAGCGGAGCATATATAGAACCCGTCTACGCTCTATATTAAGCTTATAGAGAGCTTAGTAATATACTTATACGAATCGCGTTTTCTCGCGATTAAGTACTCTACTACGGACGATTAAGAACTAGTTATAGCTTTAGATACTGCCTACGCCGATGATTTAGATACTCGCTATTCTTTAGAAGGCTACTTTAATAATCTTTTTAACGGTCTAATCGCGTAGAGTGCCCGGAAATAATCTACGGTTACTACGTCTTCTACTAAGGCCGAACTTCTTATAGTCTCTTCTACCGTAAAAGAGCTAATTTCTATTCTTCGTTTATTTAATAATATTCCTCTATAATTAGATATTCCTATTCCTACTATTTAGTGCGATAATACCTAGACTATTCGCCTAGTTTCTGCCGAGATTCCTAAGATTTAAACCGCCTTAAAGCATTCTAAAACTCACAAAAGCATATTAAAATTCACAACTGCTAGGCCCGATAGGAATTCTTACGCAATACTTTTAATATTAAATATATCCTTTCTAATTAGATAGTTACGGATAGATTAACTAAGTTACTTCTACGATAACGTTTCTAAACGTTTCTTTACCAGCTTCGACTTACGGATATTTTATCTAAGATCTACGAGGAAGTCGATAATAATTCTAACTAGCCGGAAGTTGTTTTTCCTTTAGCTAAGGGGGCATATTAATATCACCGTCTTCCCCTATTGCTTTCTACCGGGAAATCCCCGATCCTATTATAAAATTTATATAGAAGTATCTATAGAATTTATATAGAAGTATTACGTATTTCTACTATGGAATTCCATAGGCTTCTACGGGTTGTTACCCCGTGCTTCTACGGTCTTCTACCGTAGAATTCTAATTCCCTTTTATAGTCTTCTACCGTAGAATTCTAATTCCCTTCTACGGCTTCTACCGTAGAATTCATATGTCTTTCTAATAGACTATTGCGTTATTGATTTCTTTATTTACTAACTATAGCTAATTATATAACTATTTATCGTACGGATACGATCTATTAATTTCTAACCGGTGTTTTCCGTCTAACTCCTTCCTTTATCCCTTTTCCTTAAGTCTACCCGGCTGTTTTTATCCGAGGGATTTCCCTATATATAGAGATTAGTTAGCCCTCCTTATTGGAAAAGATAAGAGCTATTATTCTTAGTGATTTACATTATGTACAGCTTTTAATCCTTCCTTACAGGCTGTTTTAAGCCTTAGAGCCTCTCTTCTTTTTTAATTGGTATTACCTAAATATCGAGGACCCGACTGCCTAGCGTTCGATAGGAGTTATTCCGAGTAGGCATAAAAGAGGTCCCTAAAAGAGGTAGAATAATACTACGAGAGGAGAGAAGAAGAGAAGTACGGGCGTAGCCTCGAAGGCTACGGAGCTACCTAAATAAAGGTTATCTAGTCACGTGCACTAGATTGTATAATAAGGGTTTAAGACCCTTATATTAGACCCTACCCCGCTAAGGCCCCTAACGTATAATACCCGATGCCGTACCTTAACGTAGAGAGTAAACGTCGCGTACGGCCTACGCATTAGAAAGTGCGGAAAATAACGCTCCTCGTAGCTCCCTTAATGCAATGAATATTAGCTAGGCCGTTATTAGCTTATAAGAACGAGGGCAAGCTGCTTATTAAGAATAACTAAAAGGACTACTTTAAGTAAGGCCGGTTTTTCCTTTCCGGCTCGTGCGCTTCGTACGCTTAAGTGCTCCTAAGGACTCGCCCTATAGCGACGACTTCGTCTTTAAGCGCTGCTATAGCCGCTATTACCTATTATTCTTCCCGTATAAGGCTATATAGGCTCCGTCTATTCTCTACGGCCTTTAGGGCATAGGTATAGCTTCCCTTATATAGCTTCTTAATATCGCCGCCGGCTGCCGGCGGAAGTATTCCTAACTACTTATCGCTTAAGCCGGAGTCGTCGTCGCTTTCGCTCTCCTACGTGCGCCCTACCGCTATACGCCGGATGTTTACCCGCTTTAGGTATACCTTAGACTAATAAGTCTTACTACTATATCTTATATAGCGGCCTTCTTTTCGCTACTTCCTTTTTTTAATCGCACTTATAGCTAAAATGTAGATATCTATCGTATCGCTTAAAGGGCCGCCTTTACTTATAAAGGTAGAAATAGGAATTAATAAAAGAAATATATTGCCGCTTAGGTCGCGAAGGTATTATATAAGGGCGTTATATATATTTAAGAGACCGGTCTTCGAGCTTAAGCGTACGCGTTAGTCTATATTTAAGCTAGCTATAAAATAGTTAGTCTTTACCGCATTAGGCTATATATTTGCATCGGCTTAGAATAGCACTTCTTTAAACCGTATAAAGTAGGCCGGTATAAATTCGGTCCGCTTTTAATAGAGCGAACTAAGCTTAGGAGCCGTAGTCTTAGCTATATTTAGTTCTCTATAAGAGAGATAGAGCTTCGCGATTATATTAGCGGGGGCGTTTATAGTAACGCGGGCAAAGGGCAGTAAGCTGCTATTAAATTTTCGGTAAAAGGCTTACGTAAAGATGGTTTAATTAGGCGCGGAGGTTATTAATAGCGGCACCGGTATAAAGCTTCGCTTTTACGTAAAGAATCTATAGTTTAAGGTCGTTAGTAAAACCGTTAAATTTCGTAAGGTGCGGAAGAATAGCTTTTCGCGCGGGTTCGCGCTACTATTAGAGTAATCCCTTAACTACCTATGCAAATTAACGGTCGCGTTCTTCTTAGTTTTATAACTAAAGGAGGTTTTAGGATTAAGTAGATATATCGGCTCGCGGGCGTAGGTAGTTTAATTACCTTTAAATTAAACGTTAGAGAAACTTTGTTATAGTACTTCTAGAAGCGGAAGAGGCTAAAAGTAAGTTAGAAGGGTAGTATTATTATATAACGGGGTTATTCTAAGTAGGCATAGAGGAGGTCCTTATAAGAATTAGAATAATACTATAAGAGGAGAAAGGAAGAGAAGTACGGGCGCAGCCTCTAAGGCTGCGGAGCCACCTAAATATAGGTCATCTAGTCACGTGCACTAGATTATATAATAGGGGTTAAAGACCCTTATAAATATAACGCTTTTATCCTCCGGCAGGCGTTAGGTCGGGTGTTAGGATATAGCCTAGGTCCTTAAGCACCCCTTAAGGGATAGATAGGTCCGGTTCCGAACGCGGCGAAGTAGTATTAGGCCTTGTAGTACGTGTTCTATATACTAACTTTATTTTCCTAGTGTTAAATAGGTAGGTAATCTCGTTATTATCCTCCTACATCGTTGCTTTAAATTCGACGTCGTTAATAGTAGAGCGCGGGCGCTCCTTACTATCCTAAAAGCGGATATCTTAAGCGCGTATAACGATCTTCTTTTAGGGAAGCTAGACCTTATATATATGCCCGTAGAGCCCTTCTATGCCTATAAGACGACCTTTCTAGGCTCGTAGGGCTATCTTTATACTCTTAACCTTCTATTAGTGTAGGATAGTAAGGAACGTAGTATAACCTTAAGCCCTTATATACTTAATGCTATATAAGTATAGATTGCAAATCTCGTTGAATAGAACCTTAATCGGGGCTTTACCGTCCTTATAGGCGCTCGTCGGAAGTATATTATTAACGTAAGCGCTTATCTCTATAAAGTACGGCTATAAAAAGGCCGGAAAGTTAGTATCGATATAAATATAGCGTGCGAGGTCTATAAGAGTATAGTAAGTAAGTTTAATAAGCCTATTATATTCCGGAGTATAAAGGGCGCTAAAGCGAAGGATAAACCCGTCCTTATCGGCCTATTTAACTATTATACCGAACTAAAACTTTAAGGCTTTATTAAAGTATATAGACTAGACCGTCTTATTTATAGAGCAGCTTTATACGTATATCTTCTAAGCGTAAAGTAGGTCGTAGGCCTCCCCTCGGTCTATAGCGAATAGAACCTAATAAAACCTCGTATATTTATCGATGCTATATAGTAAGTAACGCTTCCCTCCGAAGCCTATAGGCGAGTATTAGATAAAGTCTTAGAATACGTACGTAAGGAACTATTAAGGCTTAACTAAAGAAGTACGGCTAACTATTAAGTCCGCCTTCGTAAAGTAATAGGCTTTATAAAAGACGTTATTAAGACTATTAGTATTAAAGTTAATACCGGACTTACAATAAGCATTAAGCACTCTAGCTTTACCTATATATCCGAGCCTACGATATATTAGACTAAAGTCGACCTTCTTATTCGTAGGCTTAGTTAAAGTCTTTAGTAGGGCTGCGAGGGTAAGGTCGGGGTACTTTTCTCGAATCGTAAGATCGCCGGTAACTTAAGCATTACGAATAGTACTAACTCTAAGTGTCTAAGTGATATTATAGACCGCCTTTCCTATAGCCTAAAAAGCCAGTCGGTTATTAAATCCGTCTAGAATAATATCTTTATCCTAAAGGACTTTAGAACTAATTAAATTCGCGGGTATATTAGGGCAGTAACGGACGTTAGTTAGCTTAAGAGTTAAGTATTTAACCGTTATACGCATAATGCGTATTCCTAAGACCTTAAGGCTGCTACCGTTAGACGCTTATATAGGGCGATAAGCTAGGGTCGGCGTAAAGATCGTAAACTACTTTAAATTATTAAAATAATTTTCTAAAGGGCCGGAATCGTATATTACCGTATCCCGTAAGGACCTATAGCCTATAGCTAGGATAGCGTCCTAAAAAGACTTAAGACTCATAGCGAAAAGGATTATATCGCGTTTATATAGCAATAATGTCTATATCGCCCTTCTTAAAAGGATTAATGCCCTTTTAACGCTACTCTTCCCGTTTCTATTCCGGGGCTTTATTTAGGTAGAAAGTCTAGTAGTTACTTAGCTTATAGCCTTTATAGGTAGCGACGAGATAACTATATTTAAGTCTTACTTACTCGGTTAAGGTATTATTAGTTCTAGTTCTAGTATTATTTAAGCTACCTCTACCTCTACGGCCTCTACCGCGGCCCTAGCCTCGTCCTCCTCTATATATATTATCTATTATAGAAGGGGTAGAGGATATTAACGACTTATCTTAAATAGCTAACGCTTAGCAGTTAGGAACCTTTTAAGATCCTTTCTTAATGTCGGACTAATCTAGTTACATAAGGGAGGAAAGGGTTATAACTTATAACTCCTATTAAGGCCCCGATGATAGCGTTATCGGGAGCGTTACGTGCCTAACAATAAGACTACGTAGGCTCGTTATAGCACGTATAAAGGGGCCCCCTTTCCGCCCCTCTTCGCCTTAGCTAGAGATAACTATAGACTAATACTAACTAGCTTTATAACCCCCTTTTTATTTAACCAACTAATATTAATTAGTAATTAAAAGATTAATTATAGATTAGTAAGGTTAAAGAGGCAAAGGCCCTCGTTACGATATAGGACTATTACATTTAGTAGTACTATCCCTCCTACGCCGGAATAACCCTTTGTGCTAAGAATAAGGCATCTCTCTAAATTACCGGTCGAGATACCTTCTAAGCTATTAATTAACGTTGCTGCTTTAGCAGACTATAGCTACCTTAATTAATAGTGCGTCTATAATACAACGAGCCCGCTGCCCGCTCCCGGCAAGCATCGACCCTTTAACGTTGCTAAAGGAATCCTCGTAGATTACCGACTAAATCCCTTCTTTAACGACTTAATCGATAACCGTTGCCCGAAAGGCAAGCATCGCGAAACCCGCTTAAAGTCGCTGCTTTCACAGACTATAGGGACCTAATCGGCGACCCGCTGCTTATTCCCACATATATCGCGAAGACCCTCGCGATCCCTATAAACTAGTCATCTACGATAATATCTACGAGCCCGACTCCCGTCGCCGTCGCCCTAGCGGCAGACACCTATGTGGTAAATAACCCCGTTACCCTACGAGCTCCTCCGACGGCTCCTAAAATGCCGGAATAGACTAAATAGCTAAATAACATCTCGATCCACGAGTTATTATATAAGCACATCGACCTTACCCTTCTATACGTTAATCTTAACGATTAGGAAGAGACTAGCTCTATAGGAGCTAACCCTATTAAATAAAGCTAAGTCGTAATAACTATATATATCGCACTCTTTTTAATAAGTGTAAGGGACTACGGCTACTAGATGCTCGAGGCTTTTTAGGACTCCTTTATAACCTAGACCGAAGCCACCTAGAATAAGGTTTAATAGGATTATAAGAGGGCACTACGGACGTTCGTACGAAGGCGTAGGCTCTATACGGGACAATAAGACGGCTTAATCGGACCTTAATTCGTATTGCTATAAGCCGCCGGCACTATCGGTAACAAACGCATGCCCTAGCCTTAAGAATAATTCCTCGAGATAGACTTCGACGCGAGAACGGAGGCCTATATAGAAAGGAACAGGCTGCGAGCCTAGCTCGGCTTACCGCCGTACTAAGCAGCCTTAGAGACGTTACCCTCGCCCTTAGCAGCGTTAGCAACCTTAGTCTTAGCAGCCTCGCTAACGTCGTCTCCCTCGCCGTCGCCCTTATCGTAGCTTTACGCTCCCGCCGTTATAAGCACGACCGTTCCGCCGACCGTTCCGCCGACTGTTTAAAGTCCGCTAGTTAATTCGGCTTCGGTAGCCTCGGCCTTAGCCTCGCCCTCGTTACCCTTATCGTTACCCTTAAGCCGGGATAACCCTAGTGCCGGCCCTATAATAACCACGACTTCGTCTTTAAACAAAAGTCCGCTAGTTGTTGTAAGCCGGCTCCCTGCTTTAAGCCGGCTCCGTATTCTAAGCCGGCTCTCTCTTCTAAGCCGACTCCCTATTTAGACCCTACTCCTCGCTTCGCCCGCTCTAAGCTCTTCTAGCAGCTCTTCGGACTGCTCTTTCGGCCCTTAAAGCAGCTTATTAAGCTACTCCTCTATTAGCTAGCTCTCGCAGCAACTCGCTAAGCTGCTCGGAACCTATAAAGCTACCGCCCACACAATAGCTTCCCTATTAGTAGCGCGCCCCTTAGTATACCCTAAAGCTAAGCTAATGCCGCTATTGCAAGTCGCCCTTCGAGTCTCGTAGCGCACTCTTTCGCTACCTCGGTAAAGAATATTACTATATAAAACGCGTGTAGACTCCCTTCTAGACCGTTATACCCTAAGCCCGGCATATAACCCTAAAGCAGGCCAATTAGTAGCACTATAAACCTTACTTCGACTCCTAAGGCATACTCTTCTATCACCTCGCTAAAGGATATTACTACCGGAAGCGCATACGAATATAAGCTTCCTATTAGCCCGTTGCTTAATAAGATAATCCCTAACGCAATAGACGGTACCCTCCCCCTTAGGGCAAGGGATACTCTTCCGCCCGGCCCTAGACTATCCGGCATACCCTCTTACAGGACCGTAACGTAGGAAACTACTATTAGAAGCCCGCTTAAGCTTCCTCCCTACTAGTCACCCGGCAGGCTCTCTACTAGACCCCTTCGTCCCGGCAGGCACCTTCGTCCTAGCAGACGCCTTTATCGCCTTTACTATAAGAAGACAGACTAGAGGTACGTTTAGGAAGGTAGGAACGATAGTCAAAAGTACGAATAATCCTTTATTGCAATGCGGTTGCCCTCTCGTGGTAAGACTAAAGCTTGCCCCTCTCCTAAGATGTATCGGGGCCTTAGGGATATACCCTTAGGCCTCGAGAGGGGTTATCGGGGACTAGTTGGCGACTAATGGCCGAATAGTCCCCGAGCTAAAATGCATTATCTATCGTGCATATATCCCTATCTCCCGACTCTATGGTTGCGCGGGTAGCTGCGTTATATTTACGCCGGCAGGCGCCGACCTCGCCTCTATACGTTGTTCCTCTAAGGTTTATTAACGCGCCTATCGCACCGCGCGGCTAGCTTAAAATAGCGCCGTAATAACAGCTAGCCTCGCGAGCTTCTATACTATTAGCCTCGTAAGCCTAGCAGAAGAAAATCTCTCGAGGGATTCCCTTGCCTATTGCTCCTTCTAGCCCTCTGCCCGGTCGTTCCTTCCCTATTGCTCCCTCTAGCCCTTTGCTCGGCCGTTCCTTTATGTATTCTCGTTATTCTTATTGCTTATTACTTCGCCCGTTTCCCTAATGCCCTATTCCTTCGCATATTTATCGCCTATTTATTCCGTATAGAATTTCCGCGTATTATTCTTTATTATTTCCGCGAGTTATTCGCCTTTTTCTACGCGTTATTCTCTTTTCCCGCCTTATTGCATTATCTTCCCTATTCTTCGTAGCTTTAGCTAATTGCTTATTATTTCCGCTCGATTATTTCCTTGCTATTTCCCGCCCGCTAATTGCAATTTATATTTATTAAGCACTTTCTAGCTTAATGCGCGTTTTCGCGGGTTTTCGCACATTTTCCGATACGACCGTAACTAAAGGGACTAGGATAAGTAGCTCCCGATAGCGCAAATAGCGCTCAACTGGAGAAATCACTCTTCGATTAATATATCCCTTTTCTTCGCACTATATAGGTCTAAACTAGTATCCTTATTTCCTATCGCCGTAGAGGTAGTAGCGGAAAAGCCGTCTAGCAATAGCCCGGAGAGACGTGTAGCCTCCTTTATATAGCGACTTAAGTAGGTCTTAGACTTCTATTAGTTGTTAATAGCCTTAGTAGCGTAAGACTAAAAGCGGTATATTAATAAACGACGGGAACCTATAAAGCGATTTACGGTAGGCAATAAAGTCTAGGTAGACCTATAGAACTATATATCCTTAAGGCTAAAGAAGAAGCTCGATTAGTTATATGCGAAATTTACGGTTAAAAGAGTGCTAAACCCGTAAGCCGTTAAGCTAAAAGGACTGCCTAACGGGATTTACCTTAATTTTAACGTAGACCTTTTTTATCGCGTAGTAGTAGATCTAATGCCCGGCTAAGTAATAGCGGACCTATAGCCTCCCGCAATCTTAGTAAAAGGAGAAAAAGAGTTCCTAATAGAGGAAATTCTTACCGTACGATAGAAGAAAGTCGGCCGCGGTAGTAGACATAAGGTCCTCGTAAGGTAGCAAAAGTACTAAGACCTAACGTAGCACTTAGCAGCGGACTTCGCAAATATAAAAGCGCTCGATCGCTTCGAAGAGCGCTTTAGGGCTACCGGGGAAAACGATAGGCCGCCCGACGCTATATTGCCGGTAAAGATATAACGGAAGAAGGTACGGTTTACGCTCCTTAAAGCGAGCTACGTAGCCTAAAGCGCGGCTAGGCCCTACGTAATATATCGTTAAATTTCACTTAGGTAGGGTAAAGGTCTTATATAAGGGTCTTCGACTATTAGTAAGATTAGGTCTACGACTTAATCCGTATTCTTATATACGAGCGGGGAAAAAGCACGTATAGGTAGGGAAAGGGGCTTATGCAAATAAGGGTAAAGGGCTCGTGCGGATAGGGGTAAGGGGCACGTACGGACAAAGGGGTACGTACGTAGAGCTATATATCCGTATATATAGGTGCGCTTACACTTAGTTCTTTATAGATGATTTCTATACCTATATAGAGGGCACCTATGTAATTACTCTGCCTACTCTATTATAGTCGTAATAAGAGTGATACTAAGGTCTATACTATTAACTATGCCGTAGATCTCGCTCGTAAGAGAGCTATAGGTTACTTACTTCTACTTCGTCGAGCTCTTTAGATAATATTTCTATTAATCCGAAAGTGCGTATCTATACGCTCGGTCTTATTAACGAGCGTAATAACGAAGCCTAACGAGGACGAAAGGTCTCGGTTGTTTACGAACGAGCTATCCGTAAATACTATAAGTTTAGCTATCTCGAGATTAATTAGCCTATACGTAAGTCTACGTTATTAATAGTCGATCTACTACTAGAGGCGCTTATTTAAGATATTATAGTCCTTCTCTTCGGGGGCTTAGACCTAGGCTACTACGGAGATATCGAATAAGGCCTCTAGCAAATAGATAGAGGCGACGTACGTAGCACGAGCGCGTTGCTTAAGGTACTATTAGGCTTTATTACGAGCCTATAAGTTAACCACCTCGATCCTTAAGGCTTGCCCCTTCTACTATAGGAGTAGAACGTCGTCGTAAAGCGTTAATGTTGCCCTATTAAAGTCTATAGCATTGCTTAAGGTCATCCGGGCCTTAGGCTTAGCACGGAATTAGGCTATCTCAAGCTCTTTTTCTTCTTAAGCGGCAAAGGTATTAGAACTAAGCATAAGTGTATCGTCGGTCTCTATGCTAATAAGGCTCAAGTACTAGGGTCCTTAATTTATAATTAGAAGGCACGAGTTATAGGTAGAAGGAGCTATATTAAGGCTCTTAATATAGTGTTTATAGTATGTTTTCTACTAATAAACACCGGCTTCTATAAGGCCGTATAACGGTCTAATAACTCTTATAATTATGCCCTCTAAGTACTTGCCCTAGAGCTCTACTAAAAGAGCCGCTAAAACTATACGATTAAGCTCTATCTAAGCTTAAGGATAGGCTTATATAATATCGCGTAGAGATAGGCTTATGCCTCGGCGAAGTAAGGCAGGAGCAAGGGCTAAGATTAAGCGCTAGCTAACACGCTAGATAGTAGCGGAATAGGTTAGAAGCGAGCTTTTCTCTAGATCGCTATAGCCTTAGATCACTAGGCGGGACTTTTCGTAGGGTTTAACGTTACGGCCCTTTACTTCCCGAACTATATAGGAACGAAATAGCTAATAAGACCTATAAAGCGATTCGTCGAACTATTTAAAACTAAAGACCCCGGGGGCCACGAGATCGTTAATTTCTCATTAGTCGGATTCTTTAAAAGGGGCGCCGGGTATAGTAATAACGCCGTTATTACGTAGCTTAAGCGAAAGCCGTAGTATAACTTCTTCCTTTTTAACTAGGAATTAATTATTAAAGGTAACGGTCTTTAGCTTATTCCTTAAGGTAGAGGGACGTCCGCGCTTACGGGGCTACGGGGGAGCAAGCAGTGCTTATACTATAGAGGGGGAAGGGTCTAGCTCGGGAATATCGTCCGGAGTAAAGGAGTCGACCTTAGAAAAAGCGTCTGTATTATCGAGGATAAAGGGATTAAGGGTATCGTTATTGCTATAGTAGTACGGCTGCATAAAGATAGAACGGAAGACCGTAAGGCCGTTAACGGTCTTAATAGTAACGTCGTAGCCGTTAATAAAGGCGATCTTATATAGACCCTACTATCCTCGCTTCTCTCTCTAGACGCGGACTTTACTCTATAGCGGTAGTAATAGAGTGTTAAGGGTTAAAGGGCCGTTTTAAGCCTATAGGGCATCCCTAACTTACCGTACGGCGGAGAGCTGCTATAAGGCTTTTATAGCCTTTTAGATAGTCGCGGCTCTCTATACCGTAGTTGCCGAAGGAGGGGAGTCCTAAGTTATCTATAGGTACGCTCTAAAGACGAAGAGCGTAGGGACGAGGCCGTTTAATCCTACTATATTATTTACGGCTTTAACCGCTATTTATAGGACGGACTTAAGGGCTATAATCCTACTAATTTCGGCGTATATTATCTTAAACGCACGACGAAGCGGGCCGTAATATCTCTTAACCTTACCTATAGACTAATATGCTTTAATAGGGTTCTAGGTATACGTAATACCTATAATACGAGCTTTATTACGAAACTCGGTTAATGCGAAGTTAATGCCCGCGTTATACCGGATAAAGTTAAAGGGCTTAAGGTATATATCGATCTAAAGTGCCTTAAGTATTTCCTATATATCTTTAGCTAATATAGACGGGAGGAATCGCGCTCTTTAGAAAGATATCGCTATATCGACCGCGTATAGCACTAGACGGGTGCTATTGCCGACTTCTAGGTATATTATATCGATAACGACCTTAAAGTTAAATTCTTAGTTATCCTTTAATATGAACTTAAACCTTTAGGGTGCCCGGGCGTAGAGCTAGCAGTAATAGCAGAATTTTAAGATATCCTCTAGTGTTTCTACTAAGATATTATTATACCTTGCTTACTTTAATAGGTAATAAAGCCTATTAACAGCCGGGTGGCTAAATCGGCGGTAAAGCGTACGTATCTCGGCTTCTGTTAGGAAAGCGACTACGTTCTCTTCCTTACCGAAGAAAAACTATAGATAGCCCTATTTACGAATAACGGGGACGTTAACACTTAGGCCGATGATTATATCGGTAGTGTTATTAAAGTATACGCTTAAGCGATCTATATTAGCTAGGCAAAGGAGAAAGGGAGTCGTCGTTCTTAGCACGTAAAACGTAATACGGCTAATAAGGGTCTTAAGGGTAACGGAGCTAAAGGAACGTACGTCTTCGCCGCTGCCGAATTTAATATATGCCTAGCCTACGGTAAACTCGTTTAGCACGATAGAAAAGTCTTCTCGTTATAGGGCGAGATATTAGTCTTAGCCTACCGTAGAGACTATAGCTGCTCCGGTGTCTACAAGGATGCCGTAGAAGCGGTTCTTTAAGTAACGGTCGAAGACAAACTACGTAGCCGGGACGCTTAACTAGTCTATCCCTTATGCGTCTTCGCCCGTAATTAAATAGTTAAAAGACTATTAGCATAGGGTTTACGAGGCTTACTACTTAGTTAGTTCTTTATTATTACTAGCCTTATCGTTACGCTATTCGATAGCGGCCTAGGGGGTCTCGTTACCTTTATATTCGGTGAGATAGGCCTTAAATCCTATACTAGGGTTGCCGGTTAAAAGGCATTGCGCGTAGTACTAAGCCTTAGACTTAGCTCGTTCCTTTAGGATATGCTTTATCGACTAGCAGCCTTCCTTCTAATAAACAAAGCACTTCCTCGACTATTAGCGGTTGCTAAAGCTACTGCCGCCGCTATAAGGGCTACGGTAGCCTTATCCGCTGCTTTTGCTAAACCTACGGCCGTTGCCGCGGTTGTTAGTATATCTTTAGTTAGTATAGAGTACGCTTAATAAATTATATTTATTATTTATTATTTATTACCTCGTTATAACATTGCACGAACGTGCCGGACGTGCCGTTCTCGGCTTTTATAGATAGAATAGCCTTTAGGGAGGAACGTAGCGCGGAGAATAGCTTCTCTACGGTCTTAAGGGGGTTATATAGCGTATAGCTAATCTCTAAGACGTTTCGGCACGGGTTAAGTAAGGTAGTGCGAAAGGGGAGGTCTCTAGCGAACTTAAATCCTAACGCGCGTTAATATTATTATAGCTTATTAAAAAGGGTCTATAGGACTTCCTATTAGGTCTTATTAGGATACTTAACTTATAGCTTTTTAAAAGTCATAGTAGTCTAATCTACCTAATAGTGCTAGTAGTTTACTTTAGTATTAAAGTAAGTCTTTAGTAGGTTGTAGGCTTACCTAAATGTATAGCCCTATTCTATATGCTAAACATAGTAGGTCTATACTCGCCCGGTAAGAATACGTAGGAAGAGTGCGTAAAAATAGCCTAGCCGGGCTTTGACTATATAATATACGTCCGTAAAGATATAGACTTTATTATTGAGAATATCGTATAGTTCCCCTATATAGTTCTTGCCTTTATCCTATAGCTTAATAAACTTCTATAGAAGGTCGGTATCTATCTCCTCGTTTAAAACGTTATATAAGGGAACTATCGTATAGGCTGCCTTTAACGTTATATTAACCGGATAGGTCCTAGCTATAAACTAATACGAAGTTAGGTGAATTATTATTAGCGTTTCTAATATATCGCGGAACGGAGGGGCCTAAGGGTTTAAGAACGTGCCGGGCATTTAATCTCGTAGGTTTAAGGCGGGATCGACGGGTAATATTATCGGAGCGCGCTTCGTTAATATTATTATCGGTTCTATTGCGAATATAACCGCCGGATGTATAGAAGGCGCATCGGGAGTAACTGCCGGCGTTGCTAGGGCAATCGCGAAGCCTGTTATAGGAGTAGTAGGTAGTATAGAGAGGGGTATAGGACGAGGAGGAATAAAAGCACTAAGGGCATTAGCCGGCGATAATAGTAATTCGGAGCGAATAGCACCGGGGATATCTACTACGGTATATATATTCCGTATAAACTCCTTAGTGCTATTATTAAGGTTCGCTTAGATTTCTATAATAGTAGAGGCATTCTAAGGGGTACTAACTCGGCTTATAATAGGTTTCTAAATATTCTGCCGAACCTAAGGTTATTAGGGCTAATGTTAATACTATAGACATTAAGCAGGTGCTTTAGCTTTCGATAGTAGTTACCGTTAGCTGCTTTTTAAGCATCTATTGTCTATCCCTTAAAGTAGTCTTAAAATGCTTTAAGGAAGTCATTACTATATAGGTCTATTATTATAGTATTAGGTTATGTTATATATCATCCTACGTAACCTCTATATCGTATATATAGACATTTAGACTTAGTCTATAGCTATATCCCTTCGTAGATTAATAATAATTATATACCCCCTTTAAGCTCGTTTCCTTATAGTTTAATCTACTATTTTATCCTATTGCCTTTAATTAATAATCTCGCTATCTTACCCCTTTCTTTTCTTATCTCCCCTCTTTGCGACGCGAGTCCGCCTCTTCGCCGGACCCCTTCGACTAAGTTTTCCTCGATTATTAGAATTTTCCTAGTGTAAATACGCCGCCTCGACGTATCCTATATAAGATTTCCTTCTTCCTTCCTTACCCTTTCCTTATTATCTTCTTTATTGCCTTATCTAATCTACGATATTCGACCTCGTTATAAAGACCGATCCCTCGTCCGCCGCTACCTTAGCCGTTACTCCGCCGACTCCCGCTAACCTAAAGCCTTAAAACGACTACCTTTCCCGCTATCCCTATCTCGCTACTTTGCTTTAGGCCTAACGGCCTATATTCGACTTATTCGCCTATATATAGGCTTACGCTACCCTTAATTTCCGCGCCCTATAGGCTTAGTCTTTTACTTGCCTTAATAATGCTTACGTTAAGTTAGATATAGGGGTATTTATCTCTTAAAAGCACGCTGCCGACCTTTAGCGGTACCTTAACCGTATTACGTCCTCTCTCTTTATTTTTACCGAGCGTGATATAGCCTAGGACTAAGCTATAGCCCCTGCCCTTACCCTTACCCTTACTTATTCCCGTATCGCCGACCTTAAGAGGTTCGCCGGCGACTCTAGCACTTAAAAGCAACGTTAGGAAGCTTTCCGGACTTAGCGCAACGGCCTTGCTATTAAGCTTCGTTAGGACGCCGCCTTATACCCTACGGAATAGGACTATATTCTTTACGCGGCTAGCCGGCTTACCGGCCGGGTTGCCTTTATTATCGCTAGCGTTCCTTAAGACGTCCTTAATAATAAATCTTTCGCCGATTAATAATATACTACTATTAAAGCCCTTACCGACGACCTTAGCCTATTCTTTAGTGCTAATTTTACCTACGCTTAGTCAGAGGCTGACTTTAACGCTTTATCGATAAAGAATATCTTTTAGCCGGACTTCTATTTAAAGTTTACCTAGCTTTAAGCCGACTTATCGTTTAACGGCACCGCTTATATCGCCTACCTTTACTTAAAGGTCTCTATCGAACTTACTAACACCGCCGCTTTATAAGTCGAATGCCTGGCCTATAACGACTTTACGGCCTAAGCTAAGATATATTCTACGCTTTAGGATAACTAATAGCGTATTAAGGCCTATTCTTACCTTTAGCCGCTTTATAACCCCGCTCGCCTTAGCCTTACCTCGCCCGCCTTACCTATATCTCCTGCCGGTAACCCGATATAGCTTAATATATTCTAAGCCCGGCTTACTAACGCTAAGAAGCAACGGCGGTTTAAAAACCGTCTTTGCCTCTACTACGCTTAGCCGGCTACCGCTACCTATACCGCTTAGACTTACCTTAATAAGGGTATTAGCGCTAACCCTAGCGCTAACCCTAGCGCTAGTCCTAGCGCCGGTTCTAGCTTTAGCCGCGGCCGTAGCTTTAGCAGCGGTACGTTTACCCTATGCCTCCTTAAGCCCCCTCCCCCCCGCTATTAGGTTCGCGCTATTAAGCAAGGCTTTATCGAGGGCGAAGTAAACGACCTCCCCGCCTCTTCCTTATCTTTAGGAAATACGTAGCTCCCTTACTTTATCACGCGATAGAGCTCTTAGTATCTAAGTTTATAGCTTCGTTTAATATAAAGAAGGATCTTTGCCTCCCCGTAAGAATATAACCGTATGCTTTACTTATGCCTTTATCCTTTATATCCGCCGATATCGCTATAAGTGCTTTAGTTAACTCCGGCTATTTTAAATACGCTTTAAAATACGCTTAAACCGTATACCGCCTTGCCTTTCCTATCCGCTAGCTTTAATTCCCGCGCCGGCTTTCTCTCGCCGATAGTAACGACTATAAGTCCGGCTCTATTACCTATTACGCCTTTTCGGTCTCTTAGATTAGCGCTTATATTAAGTCTATCTACTTCTTTCTTATAAAGCTTAGCTATAAGGTTATTTTTAGCCTCCCTTAGCTACGCTAGTATAACCTTATTATTAGCTAGCGCGGTAACTCCCTTTCCTTTTAGTCCCCCTTTTATCTAGCCTCTTGCCTTTCGGACTATTAGCTTTATCTTATCTTAGGTCTTTCGGCTACTTTTGCTTGCTTTACCCGCTTTATCTTAGCTCCTTTTACCTTTATTTTAGAGGGGATATAATTAATAAATATAATTCGTTTTCCTTTTACCTTTTCTATCGAAGATTCTAACGACGAGGGTAAACCCTTTGCCGCTACGATCCTTATTCCCGCCGCTATAATCCCTATTCCCGCCGCTATAATCCTTATTCCCGCTTATACGGCCTTAGCCTATCCTCCGGCCTTTATCTATTCCGTCCGCTTTAGCGACGTTCTTAAGTTTATTCCCCCGTCCTTTAGCCCCTCCTTCTCTATGTTTTTCGAGGATACTCCTAACGTAAGTAAACCCGCCTATTTAGACTCCTCCTACTAGGTTAAGGACGCCGACTTTAATTCCGACTATAACTCCGACTACCTAGCTACCTTTTACCCTTACCGCTATATCTAACCTCCCTACCTTTATCTTATTTAAAAGACCGCTAGCTACCGCCGCCTTACGTCGCGATTAAGTCGTAAGACTATTAGACTTTAGCCTTCCTATTTCCTATCCTTTAACGACTTAGCGTTTAACGTCCGGATACTTAACGTTAACGCAATAGTAATATTCTACCGATAGCTTAAAGTTTAGACCTCTTAAACCTCGATTAAAGCCCTTACCGCTAAGCTATTACCTACCGAGCCTCTACTACCTATCGACTAAGATATCCTTAAGGACTTTTACTAGGCCGTTTTAATTAAATATATAAACGCTGAGGACGTAAAAGCCTACCTTAACCCCCGCTTTTACGGCTTTATTAACGACTACCTTAATAAGATCTACCTTAATAAGACCTCCTTTAACGATATTGCTAAATTCTTTAAGAAGTAAAAGAAGGTCTTTTATACGCTCGACGAGCTTTAGGCTAAGGTCCTTAAAGAGCTCTACTATATAATCTATATATAGCTTAAAAGCGAGGCCGATAAGCTCGCCCTTTACTATACCGTTAATACTTAGATTAACCTTAAGGAGGGAATATAACCTCTATATACCCGCCTTTGTCTTTTTAGCGAAGCCGAAAACCGGATCGTCCGCGCGTATATTAACGAATAGCTTAAGAAAGACTTTATCCGCCGCTTTACCTCCCCCGCTACTACCCCCGTTATGCTTACCTATAAGCCCGGCGGGGGCGTCTATTTTTATATTAACTATCGCGGCCTAAATAAAGCTATAATTAAGAACCGTTTTCCTTTACCCTTTATCTATAATACCCTCGCCTATATCCGGAAGGCGAAGTTTTTTACTAAAATCGACGTTATCGTAGCGTTTAACCGCCTCCGTATTACTAAAGGATATAAATAAAAGACTACGTTCGCTATATAGTATAGGCTTTTTAAGTATTATATTACCCCCTTTAGCCTTACCGCCGCTTTATCTTACTTTTAGAGTTTTATTAATACGGCTCTTTACGGTATCTTTAACGAGTTTTACTTTACCTATCTAAACGACGTTTTAATCTTCTTAAAGATACGAGAGGAATACTAAGCCTACGTTAATATAGTTCTTAAGCGCTTTAACGCCGCCGGCCCTTAGCTTAACGTAGATAAGGATAATTTCTATATTACTAAGACTTAGTACCTTAGCTTAATTATCTCAGATAAAGGCATTTGTATAGACCTTAAAAAGGTTCGTACGCTCTTAGACTAGCCTATCTTTTCTTTTATTAAAGACCTTTAGCGCTTCTTAGGATTCGCTTATTTTTATTAGCGTTTTATTCGCGGCTTTTCTAAACTTATAAACCCTTTAAACGCCCTTATTAAAAACTCTACCCCTTAGATCTAGTCTCCCGCCTACGCCTACGTCTTAAACGCCCTTAAGCACGCTTTTACTACCGCCTTAGTCTTTATATACTTCGACCCCTATCGTAAGACTATAGTTTAGATAAATGCCTCCGACTAAGCCGCTAAAGGTATACTAATATAGCTTCTCTACGATAGTCGTTATTATCTAGTTGCCTTCTTCTCGTTATAATACTCCGCTTAAGAGTATAATTACGAGATCTACGATAAAAAACTCCTCGCGATTATAAAATCTTTTAAAAAGTAGCGCCTTAAGCTTAAAGGCCTGCCTAACTTTAAGATAGCCTTAGATTATAAGAATCTTGAGTATTTTATAACTACGAAGCTTTTTAACTAACGATAGGCCCGCTAGGCCGAATTCCTTAGTCGTTTTAATTTTAAGATTGTCTTTTAGCCTAGCTCTTAAGCTATTCTCCTTAACGCCTTTAGCCGCCTGCCTAGCTCCCGCCTACTCTCCCTTACTAACTAAGCCGACGAAAGGATTAACCACCGATATTAAGTTATCCTCCCTAAGTCTAAGGTTAATGCCTCCCTCTACTTTAATATTACTACCGCCTTTAATACTATTAAAGAGTCTAATTTAGTTATAAATATAATTAATAAATATAATTCCGATTGCTTTAACCTTTACGCCTTCGACGACTTAAAGCCGATCGATAACTTTATCGGCTGGGCTTATTCCTTTTCCCTATTTATCTCCGCTATTCGCGTAGCTTTTTAGTCCCTTTAGCCCTATTAGCCTTACCCCTTCCGAGCCCCCCTCCGCTCGATTCTTAAGACCGCTCTTTCTAAGGTCTAAGGCCGGTTCTATTTCTAAGGCCGGCTCTTTATTCCCCTTAACGACGCCTTAATTCTTTAGATTCTCGTCTACGCTTATACCTCTCCTATTACCGGCTACCTTAGACGTACGAAGACCGCTAGCCTCTACCGCCGGTCTTATATCTAGCCCGGCATATATAAGTCTATTTCTAGCTTCGTGCGGAATTATTATATAGAGTATTGCTATTTACACGGATATAAATCTCTATTTGCACGGAAGTCTAGGAAATCCCTACTCTTTCTACGCGAACCCCGCGCGCCTATGTCCCGCTACTAAAATCTAGTGTAGGTATATAGCAATTAAGAGAGCCGCGTAAATCCGCAGCCGGGCATAAAGCATACATTAAGGAGCCGCATATACAGCAAAGGGCACGCAGCAAAGGGCACGTAGTAGGGCATATAGTAGGGCACGCAGCCGGGCACGAAGTAAGGCACGTAGTAGGGCACGCAGCCGGGCACGAAGTAGGGCACGCAGTAGGGCACGCAGTAAGGCACGCAGCCGGGCATAAAGCATACATTAAGGAGCCGCACGCATAGTAGAGGGCACGCAGTAAAGGGCACGCAGTAGGGCACGCAGTAGGGCACGCAGCCGGGCATAAAGCAGGGCACGCAGTAGGGCACGCAGTAAGGCACGCAGTAAGGCACGCAGCCGGGCACGAAGTAGGGCACGCAGTAGAGCACGTAGTAGGGCACGAAGCATATATTAAGGAGCCGCACGCATAGTAGAGGGCACGCAATAAAGGGCACGCAGTAGGGCACGCAGTAGGGCACGCAGCCGGGCACGAAGCAGGGCACGCAGTAGGGCACGCAGTAAGGCACGCAGTAAGGCACGCAGCCGGGCACGAAGCATATATTAAGGAGCCGCACATACAGTAGAGGGCACGCAGCAAAGGGCACGCAGTAGGGCACGCAGCCGGGCATAAAGCCGGGGATAAAGCATATATTAAGGAGCCGTATATATAGTAGAGGGCACGCAGCAAAGGGCACGCAGTAAGGCATATAGTAGAGGGCACGCAGTAGGGCACGTAGCGAATTGACTAAATTAAGGCTATATACGATTTGCGCGGCCTTCTTAATTGCTATATACCTATACGGAAAATTTAGTGGCGGGATATAGGCGCGCGGGGTTGCGTAGAAAGAGTAGGGATTTTAGCGAACTTCCGTGCAAATAGAGATTTATATCCGTGTAAATAGCAATACTTCTTATATATGCCTTCGCGTTAAATCCTCTTATTCCTCCCCTTAAGGCTTACTCTAGCCTTTAAGTATTCCCTTCGCCTTATAGACCGATATATCCGTCGACTTTATTACCGACTTTCCTATCTACCGCTATAATAGCATTAAGTTTTCTAATATCTTTATTATTATCGACCGCCTTACGAAGATATACTACTATATCCTAATACCTTTAATAACTATTAAAGACGTTATTAACGCGTTTATTCCTTATATTTAATCCCTTTATAATACCTTAGCCTTTATTCTTAGCGACTATAGCACTTAGTTTATCTCGGCTTTCTAATAGTAGCTTAACCGTTGCTTTAGTTACTACCTTTACCTTAGCTCCGCCTACTACCTTTAGACCGACGGTTAGACTAAGATCGCGAACGCTTAGATAAAGGTTTACCTTTATTATTATACCGCTTACCTTTAGAACGATTAGGTCGACCTCTTTCCCTTCGCTAAGTTTACTATTAATAATAAGTCTTACTATTTGTCCCGTAGCAAATCTCTATTCGTCCCGGAGGTACCGAAGTACTAATATCCCCGCATCTTACCGCATCTCCCCGCGCTACCCCGCGCCGACACGTAGTAAGGCATATAGCCGGGCAAGTAGCCGGGCAAGCAGAGCACGAAGTAGAGGGCACGCAGTAGGGCACGCAGCAGAAGGCACGCAGTAGGGCACGCAGCCGGGAGCAGGGCACAAAGCATACATTAAGGAGCCGCATATATAGTAGAGGGCACGTAGTAGAGGGCGCGCAGCCGGGAGCTAGGCATAAAGCATACATTAAGGAGCCGCACATATAGCAGAGGGCACGTAGTAGAGGGCACGCAATAGGGCACGAAGCATACATTAAGGAGCCGTATATATAGTAGATAGCACGTAGTAGAGGGCACGCAATAGGGCACGAAGCATACATTAAGGAGCCGTATATATAGTAGAGGGCACGTAGTAGAGGGCACGCAGTAGGGCACGTAGTAGGGCACGCAGCATATATTAAAGAGCCGTATATATAGTAGAGGGCACGCAGCAGAGGCACGCAGTAAGGCACGCAGTAGAAAACGCAGTAGAGGGCGCGCAGCCGGGCACGAAGCATACATTAAGGAGCCGCACATACAGTAGAAGGCACGCAGTAGAGGGCACACAGCAGGGCACGCAGTAAGGCACGCAGTAGAGGGCACGCAGCAGAGGGCACGCAGCAGAGTGCACGCAGCAGAGTGCATGCAGCAGAGGGCACGCAGTAGAGGGCACGCAGTAGAGGGCACGCAGTAGAGGGCACGCAGTAGAGGGCACGCAGTAGAGGGCACGCAGTAGAGGGCACGCAGCAGAGGGCACGCAGTAGAGGGCACGCAGCAGAGGGCACGTAGTAGAGGGCACGCAGTAGAGGGCTCGCAGTAGAGGGCACGCAGTAGAGTGCACGCAGCAGAGGGCACGCAGTAGAGGGCACGCAGTAGAGGGCACGCAGTAGAGGGCACGCATATAGCCTACTAGGTATACGCACGCAATTTAGGTTAGCGGTTGTAGGCGCGGGGAGATGCGGGGAGGTGCGGGGATGTATAGTACTTCGGTACCTCCGGGACGAATAGAGATTTACTACGGGACAAATAGTAAGACTCTTAATAATTAAGTCTTTAAATCTACCGGCCTTTCCCTTTTCTTCGCTAACTATAGCTTCTACCTAAACCTTAGCACTAAGCCCTTTAGTCCCCCCCCGCCTAGTATAACCCTTTAGTAATAAAAGGAATACCTTTACGGTAATACGCTCGCTTCTTATCTTTAGCGTATCTCTAACTTCCTCTATAATGCGATTAAGGATGCTTAAGCTATTTAAGCTTACTACGCGGACGCTTAGTAGACTTCCGCCTTAGCGTATTAGCCCGGCGATATAGTATTCCTTAGCACTCGCTAGATTTAGACCTTCCGCCTTATAAAAAAGCTCGACTATAAACGGGAAGGCCTATATAAAGTCCTTAAGATATATACGATAGCGTATCTTCTTTGCCTCCCTAAAGGTAGCCGCTTTTACCTTATTTTCTATTACTCCTTCCTTACTAAGACCTAAAAGCCTCTTTTGCTTAGCTAATTAAAGCTTAACGTTCGGCCTACCGACGACGGCGTTTTCCTTTCCTTTAGCGACGATAATAGTAATAACGTATACCTTAAGTAGGAGTTTTCTTTTATCCTCGCGTAACGCTAATACGCCTTTAGGAAGATTAAGTATCGCGTTTAATAGCGTTATAGCCCTATTACGTAAGAAGACTCCTTTTACCTTAACGGCTGCTAGGACGACCTTAAGGTCTTTTACGCCTTTAGCCTAACTAAACCTAAGCCGGCCTTTTATATAGCTTTCCTTACGTCTTTACCTTCGCTTAAGTAATAATAAATATAATTTACGTTACGACGGTATACGTTAGTTTCTTAGCCTTACCTTTTATTTCTCCTTATTTCTCTCTCGTTCTATATTAGGCCCGCTTTAAAGACCGATTAATAAAGATTTCCTTTATTTGTATTAGCCTATTGCCTCTTTTAAGCGTTTAAGTTAAACGCCGATTTAAAGGGGATATACTATTACGGTATTAGGTTATATTATATATTATCCTAGGTAACCTTTATATCGTATATATAGACATTTAGACCTAGTCTATAGCTATGTCCCTTCGTAGATTAATAATAATTATATACCCCCCCTAAGCTCGTTTCCTTATATCTATATTATAATATATAACGAAGAACCTTATAATACGGGTTATTATTACCATTTTCAGAGGGGTTCTCTAGGTTAACCTATATATCTTAGTATACGTAGTCTACCCCTTTTAGCATAGCGTTAGGGATATTAATCTCGCTAAGCTATTATAAAAGCGGATCGAAGGGAGGTTTATCGGCTATTAGGGTGGATTTAAGGGAGTTAGGGTTATCGATAGAAGTCGATATAGTATAATTAAATAAAACACACGGAGTTATTAAAGGGGATCGCGAGGGTTATTACGAAGGCTATCTTACGTTGCTAACGCACTATTGCTTAACGTTACTTTTCTTTTCCGAAGCGAGATAGGATTAAATAAGAGCTAGAAGAACTATCGGGGCTACCGAGTGCTAGGTCGGTTCTTAATACGCGTAGATCCTTATTCTTAGCATAAAGGATCGTCTTACGATATAAGAGGGATAGTACTACTAAAGGTAACGGCCTTATACTAATAACGATCGGACCTTACCTCTTCTACCTTGCCAATCTATAATTAATCGTTTAATTACTAATTAGTGTTAGTTAGTTAAGCAAAAAGGGGGTTGTAAACTAGTTAGATTAGTCTATAATAAAGCTATTAACTAAAGGGCGACGAATAGCCCCTTTATATAGGCTATAAACGCGTATATTATTAAGGCCTAAAGCCGGCCCTTTGCAAGCCCTCGTTACGACGTCGGGGCTATGCCTATAAGGGCGATTAAGTTAAGAACTTAATTATCGCAAAGGCGGCCGAGTTAGTAACGCTATCACCGGGGTCTTTAATACATACGATGCATTGTGTTATTAATAGCGCATCCGTATAGGCGTTACCCGTACGTAATCTATTTAATCACGTAGATTGCAATTATGCCTAAAAAACGGATATCTCTTATTCCTATAATCTCTTTTAGGTTACCGGATAGCGTAATTATAAAGATCTTAATAGCTTTAAAGTCGTTCCTTTACTATTCTTTTTATTCCTCGGTAAGGCTAACCGAGCCTACCGGACTTATAGGTCTAAGGACGAGCCCTTAGATATACTTATAGACTTCTAGTATCTTTAACGTAAGGTTAACGTTAATAAGCTAGGCAGCGTAAATTTAAGGTCCCTTAAGTTTTTTAATTATACCCGTTAGGGCACTATCGTCGTTCGCTATCTTAAATATCCTTTAGGTAACTATGCTTAAAGAAAAAGAGGCGTAGTCGTAGTAATATTGTTTTTGGGACTATTATCTATAAAAAAACTCTTTAACTAGCGTTTAAGCAAAAAAACGGCTATAAAGACGAGAAAAGTCTTAAAAAGATCGTAATAATTTAAAAGAATAACTTACGAAGCGTAGGGATACGTTTCGGCAGTGCTTATAACCCCTTAATGCTTATATTAGGGCATATAAAGCGTACTACGTAAGATCGTGCGATAATAATAATCTAGCTAAAAGAAGCCCTAACGGCTTATATAAGAGTATAGAAGACACCCTAGCACAAAAGGCTAACTAACTAAAAGTTAGGCGAACCTTTACACTATCTATAGTTATAGGCTATACGGGTGAGGCTTTTAGTCCTCGGAATAGCTGCATTAAGACCTCGTGGCTTCGCGTTGCGTGGTTGTAAGGAAGCTACGTTAAGGTTATATTCTATGTATTGATTAATTATCTCGAGGTTGTAGGCGCGCAGGGTTTTTAGGGAAAACCCTATGCGGTGCGCTGACTAATGCGCCTACACTAATAGGATCCTTAATATCCCCTTCCTTAAATAAGCAGTCCTATTATAGCACTAGGTAATAGCTAGATAACCTTATTGTTTTATAAAGAGGAGAAGAACTATAGAGGCTAAGGGCTCGTTTATATATAGGACTATATGTCACGTGGTATATCACTATATACTATGTTATATAATATGATACTATGGTAGTACTCCCCTTCTAAAGACGATTTAGTCCCTAAATCGCTAAAAAATGTCATTTTCGCTAGAAATCCGTATGTAATAAAGGAATCTTTTATAGGCGGGCCTAATCTAAGGGGCCCGGCTTATCTAGGTTATATCTATAGAAGCGTTAAATAGCTTTAAGGCAACCCCTTAGGTTATCTTCGGGCTGCTAGGTCGGTTCCTAGTAATGTTTCTATTTAATTAGATAAGTTAGGATCGGGGCTTCGTTATTATATACGTTAAGGATCTTCTTAAATTCCTATATTTCTTCGATATTGCCGTCGTTATCGCGTTCCGCGATACGGCCTACGACGTTGCGTCGTTCCTCTCGATTAATCTATGCTTAGCCTGGTATTATTTCCGTTGTCTAAAGCCGTACCTTTAACGTATAGAAAGACTTATTGACTCGGATATGCTTTAGGAGGTCGATAACTATAGCGCCGCGGTAGACCTCGAGAATAAGATAAAGACCGTCCTATTTATCGTCTTATTTTTTCTTCGGGCGATTAGTAGTTATATTCTCTAATAAAACTATAACTATATTACTAGGTCGAAAGAGAAAGCCTTCGTCCCGCTTTATATTAGCATTATCCTTATATTTCTATTATAAGGCTTATGCGAGAGCTTAAAGCTAAATAAGGATACGGTCGAAACGACTAGCTATTACGTCCGCGCGAAGGAATTCCTTCTTTGCCTATAATAAGAGCGTCGGGGGTTAAGGGCCTATAGGTTCGATGCCGAGACGAGGATTAAAGCCGTAGTTAGCGAAGAACGGAGAAATACCGGTTGTTTCGTTTACTTAATTATTTATTGCGAATTCCGTAAGCGGGAGCTAATCGACCTAGTTATCTTAGGTAAAGCTAATATAAGCTCGAATATATTTATTTATCGTAGCGTTAACGATTTCGGTTTAACTATTAGTCTCCGGGTGCTATGCTAAGCTTAGTTTTAACGTTATTCTTAAACGAGTGCTAAGCTATCGCTAAAAATAAGAGATAAACTAAGTGCTTTAGTCGGAGATAATAGTATCGGGTGCTCTATATAAGCGATAGACTACGTAGATAAAGGAGTTAACTAGTTCTTTTATAGAAAGGCCGGTAATAAGGACGAAATATCTTATCTTCGTAAGCCTATTAACTATCGTAAGTATATTCTTATAAGTTTTCCTATTTCGGGTATACTTAAGGAGTATTATGATATAATTAATTAATATATCGGCCTATAGTCGGACCGGTAGAGCGAGGGGTTTTAGGAATCTAAGGGAAGACGAGCGGGGGGTCTTAGTCTAAAGACAAAGAGTATAGTCTTTAACGAACGTAGCGGTAAAGTAAGAAATCCTCGGCTATTAGTATATTCGGTTTAATAGATTAAGGGTTTTTACCCTCCCTAGGTATCCTACTAGGCTACTGTTATAAGATCGATAAACGACTTTAAGGCGGAGATCCGGAATATCGGGAACGAAGAGCCGGTCGCGGAAAAAGATACGTTTATAAATTAACTAACATTCGGATATATCGTAATATAAGAGCTTTCGGATATGCTTTAGCTAGCGTCGGGCGTATAGATCCCGGAGTATCGCTACTATATCCTAGGTAAGATTATCTTATTAGTATACTTTACGGATAAGCTTATCGAGTGATTTACTAGCTACGTTTAGTCCGAGAGCGGCGACTATATTAAGGTCCTCCTTTAAGGCATAGGAATCGGTTAAGAGTTCTTCTAAGATAGTCGGGTCGACCTTCTCTTTAAGGATAACTACCTAATTTCGATAGAGGAGTCTATTATCGTCTACGGTAGCTAGTCTATCGCCGGGGAGCTTACTAAAAGCATTAAAGAGGATTGCCTTATTGCCTAAGCGGTATATAATTACGAAGTTAAACTAAGAAAGGAACTCGGCCTAGCGCACTTATCGTTAGTTAAGTTACTTCGTAGATATAAACGTCTAAAAATTCTTATAGTCCGTAATAACGTCGAACGCCTTAGTAGTCCTTTAGAGTTCCGGGCGCTATTCCTTAAGCGCTTTAATAATTGCTAATAGCTTTTTATTATAGATCTTATAGTTATACTCGGGGGTAGTATGCTTTAACGAAAAAAACGCAACGGGGTAAAGATATCTATTATCTCCGATCTATAAAAGGACTCCTCCCGAGGCTTAATTTAAGGCGTTAGTTTTAATAACTGTTTTCTTCGAGTAGTTAAAATAGGCTAAGACCGGGGCATTAGTAAAAGCAAGTTTAAGGGCCTTAAACGCGGCAGCTTATTTAGGTCCCTAAGACTAACGGGAATCCTTTCGAAGTAGCGTAGTTATCGGGGAGATTATACTAAAATATCCCTTAATAAAACGGCGGTAGAAGTTTATAAACCTAAGAAACTATTAAAGTTCTTTTACTAAAGTTAGGGTATTTTAAGCCGTAATTGTGCGTACCTTCTCGGGGTCTATGCTTATGCTAGATATCGAAATAATTAGTCTAAGATACTTAGTCTTCGTCGTATAAAACTCTAACTTCCCGATGTCGATTTAAAGCCCTACGTTGCCTAAGCGTTAGATAACTATTTACACGTAGTTCTTATATTCCGCCTTAGTCTTTAAAAAGACTAATACGTTATTAAGATATACTATATAGAAGTTATTAAGGGCATTATAAAGCACGTAATTAATATAGTTCTAGAAGGTCGACGGTGCGTTATAAAGGCCGAAGGGGGTAACTAATATCTTAAATAACCTAAAGCGTGTAATAAATGCTATAAGCTACTTATAACCCTCGGCGATTCGAATACGGTTAAATATAGCAATTACGTCTAGCTTTATATAAAACTTAGCGTCGTAGAGAGAATCTAGTGTTTCGCGGATTAAAGGCAAGGGATACCGGTTCTTAACTATAACCTAATTTAAACCTTAGTAGTTATAATAGATACGGACACTACCGCTTAGTTTATAAGCGAGGATTAATAGTGCCGCGGCTAGAGAAAAAGACTCTTAAATAAAGCCTTTATTAAGCATATCGTTAATCTACTTCTTAATATAGCGGAGTTCTATAAGTAATATAGGCCGATTTCTATAATATAGGGCTTGTTTTCTAAGTGTAAGTTCGATCTTATAATCTTAGGGGCGGTATAGGGGGAGTTCGTTCGTATTCTTTAGAAGGAAATAAGGAAGCTTATCCTAAAACTCTTTTAGGAGTTTCTTTAGGATATCTGCCTCTATGTCTTCCGGTTTTACTTAGAGGAATTTTTCTATATTAGCCTCGTCGACCCTCCGAAATAGAGATTCGGAATTAGCTATATCCCGGAGGTTTGTCTAAAGGAAATTATAAAAACGTTCGGGGAAAGCGGCTTAAGCTACTTCTATTATATAGTCCCCGGTAATAACGCGTTAGAAAGAGGTTTTAGACAATTCTAGGACCTTAACTAGGCCTACTAGGAGTTCGTTAAGGAGTCGTAGATTCTCTCCCTCCTCGACTAGCTTAGCTAATTTAAATATACTAATTCGCATCGCTTAGACACTATCCTATTTATAGAATTAAACGAAGTTAACTACTCGTACGTAGCGGATATCGTTTATATCTAAGGGTATTTAATCTTCCTATCGTATGCGCCGGCGGGGGCGTCTCGTCCTGCCCTATCGGGCGGGAACGTAGCGACGGCCGGCGGTAAGGCGAATAAGGAGTAAGCGAGCTACTAAAGTAGTCTACGGCGGAGTAGCCTTAAAGGCTTAAGTCTTAGAGGAGTCCGGAGGGCTAATCGGGGATATTAAGTAGGCGGTTTCTTAGGCGAATAGCTATATCTTATATAAGGGATATCGAATCGGTTAGCTAAGGTTTAAGGGGTGCGATGCCTACTTAGGTAGACATTCCTTAGTAGACGAGTTTATAGATATATAACTTCCCGGTAGGATAGTCTAGTCTTCTAGGATATTAGTCTCTTCCTACCGAAAGGGAATTTCCGGCACGTCTTCTATCGTTATAAGGACCCTTTATTTCGGAGTAAACGTCGGGGTTATTTAAATCTCTACGACGTTAGAAAAATATACTTTCCGACGTAACTAATGCCCTTTAGGCGCGGGAGTAATAGGAGTCTTAAAAGCTATCCTATCCTTAGCTATTATGCTTAAAGGCAGGCAGTATCTTATATAGTAATCGGAATCGAAGCGGACTTAAAGAGATTTCTAAAGTATAGTTAATTCGTATTCCTAAAGCTAGGGGATGCCTAAGATAATTAGGGTAGAAGGTAATAGATTCGTAATAAAGAAAAGCATAAGTTCTATATGCTTACTAATAGTTATTTAGGCTATAAAGTAGTCCGTTATCTATATTAAAGGTATACCGTCGGCTAGTCGAAGCGGTCGAGGTTTAAGGAGCTTCTTTATAGTAACGTTATATTTCCGTACGATAGCATAAAGATCGGCGAACGCTGCGGTAGTATAGCTAGAATCTACGAGGGATAACGTATTTATATAGTAGGGGGACTAAGGGTTACGCGTAGAGCAGAGACAAATATAAAGAAGGATTAACTTTTTATTACTATTTAACGAACTAATCCAAAGATCCGTTCTATTTAAAAGCAACGACCTAATCCTCTTATCCTCCCCTATATATAACCCCTAGGAGCGACTTCTTCTAGGGGTATATCTTTTAGCAGTAGCCTCGACGCCGGCCGCTCGCCTTATAAATCCGTATCTTCTTCCCTAAGGATACGGCCTTATTCGTAGTCGGCCGTACGGACGAGCTAGCCCTAGCTATACCCGCCGCCGCGGGCGCCCTAAGATCCTCGGCCGAAGCCGGGGGAGGGGGCGCCCCGGCCTTAAAACTAGGGACTACCCTAACGTAAGGGCATTAGAAGCGGATTCGCTGTTTTAGCCGGGTCGTAAGCCTCCTTTTAGTGTCTAGGCTCTCCGTAGGCTATATAGAGTTTATTATCGATCCTAAATTCTCGTTTAGTATCGGAAAGTCGGTCGAGGTCTATAGGGTCACCGTATAAGGGTTAAGCTAGGGTGGTTAAGGTAAGGGCAGGTGTAAGCGTCGGCGGGAACTACGAACGGGGGGCGGCCTTCTTCTCGAGCTTCTAACGATAAGCATAGTTAGCGAGATTCTTCGTAAAGATATCTATCTACGCTAACTACTTCTCGTAGTTAGTATCGGGGATCTTAGTCTATATATTCTTAACGAGATCGCTTATATCCTTCGATATAAACTTCTAAAGGAGGTCGACTTACTATTCCTTTATCTTCCTTGCCTTACGTATATAGGCGTCGAGGTCTGCCTTCTAGATCTAATAGTTCTTATCGCCTTAAGAGAAATTATCGAGGATATTCTTAGCGGCTTGCGTTAAGTCTAAAACCTTATACTGCTTGTCTAAAGCTATAAGAAGCGTCGTTATAGTAGGCTATTCCTACTTCTCTCTCTCGGATAGGTTAGCTATAATAGTAGCTATCCTATCTTTAACGAAGTCGTAGGCCTGTTTACTAAGCCTATCGCTAATGTAAAGGAGGTAGGCGCCGTCTAAGTTAAACTATATGCTATCGCGGAGGAAGATACCCTATATCTTAAGTTCTTAGGCCTCGTACTTACGTTAACGGTCGGAGGTAGACCCTTTTTTAGTAAAGATCGGAGGGTCTACCGTCTTTCGTTTTCCGGACGACTATACTAAGGTTATCGTCTAAGACTATAATATCTTTATAGTTAAGATCGTAAGGTCCTTAGCCTCGAGAAGTTACTCCCTTATAGCTAGGAGCTAATCCTTCGTAGCTAAGAGCTAATCTCGTATAGTTACGCGTTCCTTTAACCTAGCATTTTAGTTAACGTAAGAGGCTTCCGCTACGCAAAGGGAGCGAAGACTCTCCTCGATATATATAAGAATATATCGGGTATCCGGGTTCTAAAGGTTTTCCTAGGTCTCCTACGCATTAGCGACTAAGACTACGTTATTAAACCTCTAAATCGCTTAGGCGATTTAAGAAAATTCACTAATAAACTCCTTAGTAAAGGCCTCTAGACCGTCGCCTATAGCGTTAGAGGCTATAGGTATGTCTGCTATAAGGAGGAAGGAGGAGTGTCTAATCTAAGGTGTTTATTAAGGACTATAAAAAAAATTCTATAGGCTATATAGGTTTCTATAGGCTAAGGAAAGATTCTTAAGGGCTTAAGGGCTTAGGGGAATGATTTCTTAGGGGTTGCGCTTAGGTCGCGACGACTAAGGGGATAAGGTAATAAAGCTACTAGGACTATATTTATAAAGCTAAGGATCGCGACGGGGCGTAATAGGAGATAGAACAAACTATTACGGCATTAGGTAATAGCTAGATAACCTTATTATTCTATAAAGAGAAGAAGAACTATAGAGGCTAAGGGCTCGTTTATATATAGGACTATATGTCACGTAGTATATTACTATATACTATATTATATAATGTAATACTATAATAAGTCCGCTGCTTATAAGGCAATTAATATAACCTAAATAGGAAATAGCGCGTTATTATAAGTAATATAGAACAAGCAATAAAAACAATAAAAATTCCTATGCCGCGCGAGCGGCATGCCTTTCTAATAAATTATCTTCCTCCCGTACTCCTTCCTTAGCTACACACGGCCGGTCTACTCGCTATTGCGAGATACTTAAGTAGGAGCTCGAGGTTAGCTAGCCTATACATAAGGCTCGACTTACCGGCCGCGGACTTATAAAGCTATAGCTGTTCGAAGGCGCTCGCGGTCGCGCTATAGCATTATACGGCTACCGTACTACAAGCTGCGCATAGGGTGCCTATCGCGACTATAGGCAGGGAAGAGATTCGTGCTATTATAACGGCTAGGCAACGCGTAGCTACTAGGGGACGCTAAAGAGTAAGCGTTGCCGGGGTACGCAGCTGTGATTGCCTAAGGGCCGTTATAATACGGCTCTTGCTTCTTCGTGCGCTACCGCACGCGTAATACCTAATCTCTAGGTACGTATATACGAATTAGCCCCTTCCGCTCTTATAGGTAGGAGCGGGTGTAAGCACGAGCTGCCTTAAGGCTTACGACGTATCGTCTCGCAATAGGGGCCTCGTGCTACTGCATAAGCTCCTATGCCTAAGCAATATCCTCCTCGACCGTAAGGTCGCGTGTATAAGCGGCGTACGCAGCCTTATAGTATTATTCGGGTGGCTATATGCCGTATAGTAGGAAGAAGGGGCTATACCTATAGGGACCTTCCTGCCGATTGTAGAGGTATATAGCGCAGACGAGTCGCTAGTGTAAAGACGCCTAAGGATCGTCGAGGCGTAGTCGATAGAGGATCGCCTTAAGGGCGCTGTTAGCTTACTCTACTTTGCTATTGCCTCGCGGCCTTATAGGCGTTATAGGCCTAATCTTAGTGCCGTACTAGCGATAGTAATCTTACGCTTACTAGCCTACGAAGCAGCTAGCGTTATCGCTAATAATCTCCTTTAAGGGGCCGAAGCGGGCGACGATAGACTATAAGAGTAAGAGTATGCCTTCGAAGTCCGTTAAAGGCGTAATAGCCGATATAAGCCAGCTAGTAGCGTATTCTACGGCGTTAAGGAGCTGCTTGCCTTTATAGCCCGTATAGTCAATCGCCTAACGCGTTAACAAGGGGACCGGCATTAACGGCATTAGGTTAGGCAGTATTAGGTTAAGCGGCTTTATTAACTAATAGGCCTAACAATAGCGTACGGCTTTATACGCCGCGAAGGGCAATTCGGGATGCTAATAGCGTATAGCTAGGAATCGCATCGTATAGCCTATAGTGCTATAGCCCGAAGTCTTATATACGTTCTTAGCTACTGCTATAAGGGCCTCGTATTCCGGCACTATTAATAGGGCAATTGCTCCTGCCTTAGTAGGTAGATCGCCGGGAGGGAGGCGCTCGTTCTGCCTAATGCGGTATAGCCTGCCCTTAAGCTTATAGAAGTGCTCGCGAGCCTAATACGGCGTGATATTAACGGGAAGAGCTTCGCCGGCGGTTAAGAACTTAAAGACGGCTTATAGGTCGATGCGAGTTAATTAATCGGGTCGTTTTATAAGCCTAGTTTTTAGCGTCGCCGGCGCGCCGTTCGCGGCTTTATTATCCTTAGTAGCGGCTTCTTCTTCTTCTTTTAGTGCTATAGCGGTAGGTTTATCGCTATCGTTATTAAGCTTTACTATCCTTCCCTCGCCTATCGCGAGAGTCCTAGACTTAGGGTTAAGCGGGCGGGAAAGGTAGTCAGCTAGCATATTAGCCTTACCGCTACGATATACTATATTAATGTTATAGTGCTTAATCGCATCGAGGAAGCGGACTATACAAGTAGGTTATTCTATCTTCGTACGTAAGGTGCGAAGGGACTCGTAGTTAGTAATAACGGTAATATCGGCACCTTTAACCTAATGTCGCTAGTGCTATACGGCTATTATAATGCTAAAGAGCTTACGTTCTTACGTAGAATAGCGCTATTATATATCCGTAAGCTTCTTCGAGAAGTAGGCGACGGGGTAAAGGAAAGAACGCTTTTTACTACTCGTTATAAAGTATAAGTGCGGTTATAAAAGTGCTATACTAACGCACTTACTTAAAGCATTACTCTTAATTATTACGGGAAGCTACTAGCTATACTTCTTTAAGACCGGCGTAGTAGTAATAACCTCGCGGATTTATTTCTAAGCCGACTTTGCTTCCTTTATTAATATTACGGCGACGTTCTTACCGCCGAGAGAGAGCTCGATTAATAGGGCGGAGAGGTCGGAGAAGTTAGCGATTAATATTCTTAAATAGCCTACCGTATATACGAAAGCCCTAATCTCCGTAATAGTTATCGGCATAGGGCGGTTATAAATAGCGGCAACCTTTAAAAGGTCGGCGCGGATGCCGGCCGTAGAGACTAAGAAGCCTAAGAAGACACCTTTATCCACGAAGATGTAAGTCTTTAAAGCGTTAATAAGGAGCCCGTATATAGCGGCGCGGGTAAAAAACT
Source organism: Ophiocordyceps sinensis (assembly GCA_012934285.1). Taxonomy (NCBI): domain Eukaryota; kingdom Fungi; phylum Ascomycota; class Sordariomycetes; order Hypocreales; family Ophiocordycipitaceae; genus Ophiocordyceps; species Ophiocordyceps sinensis. The sequence continues at coordinate 14,808,233 of JAAVMX010000001.1, read as the reverse complement.
ATAGTAAGCGTTTGTATAGTTATTTACGCGTATCGGCCTTAAAGGCTATATCGTCTAAAAGACCGGCTATAAAAGCCCGGAGTAGCTCTAGCACTTCCTCTATAAAGGCTTAGAATATAGCCGGGGCATTAGTTAGGCCTATCGGCATAGCATCCTATTCGTAGAGCCTAAAGGGGGTTACGAAAGCAGTCTTCTCGCAGTCCTCTTAAGCGATGCGTATATGCTAAAAGCTATCTTTTAGGTTAATAAAGGCATAATAGCGGTGCCTAGCAATACGCTAGATCTCGTCTATCGTATTCGGCAGAGGATATACGTGCTTCTTCGTATAGTTATTAAGGATACGATAATCGGCGCAAATGCGCTAAATAACTTAGCAATAGGCGTTATACTAAAGGCCCGTAAGTGCCTTTTTCGGTATTAATAATAAGGGCGAAGCCTAAGGGCTAATAGACTTCCGGATAATAGAGCCCTTATATTTCTCGACGAAGTCCCTAATAGCCTACGCCTATAAAGGACTATACCGTCGTAGGCTTTGCCGAATAAGCGTAGCGTCGCCTATATTAATCCGGTAGACTATTCGAGCTAATTTATTACTACGACGAAGAGTAGGATTAAAGCATTCGGGGAACTAGGCGAGATACTAGTCTATATAGATCTTAGCCTAGTCTAAGGTAGTCTCGTAGAAACGCGTAGTAAAGGCCGGCTTTATTAAGGATGTAAATACTACTTCCTAATTATAGTCTACCGCTAAAGTATTATCGCTAGCGGTAAAAGCAGTATCGTCGTAATCCTTAACGGTAGAGTAGACCTACGACTTCCGAGGTCGTAGCATAGGCTGGTTTAGGAGGCGGTAGAGGCGAATTACGCCGTTATCCTTATAAGAGAGACCTAAGGTATAAAAAAGAGAGCGGCTAAGGGTTAAGGAGCCGGAGAATGTGCCGTTAGGGACGATACTATAAGAGATAGTAACTAAGACGGTCTAGCCGTTATTATACAGCTACTATACTAAAATAAGGGTATTATCACAGACGCTAGGCCTTAGGATTCCTCCGATTCCCTTTATTATAGAGGAGACCCGAGAAGGGTATAGGGCGAGCTTATCGGCGAGGGAAGAGGCGACGTAATAAGAGGTCGACCTATAGTCGAAGAACGTAGATAAAGAAATAGCTAGTAATGCCGTTAAATAAGTAAGAAAAACACTATATAGCTTACTAAAGCCTTTACGAAGAGGCTTCTCTTTAGTGTTAATGCTACCGCTTACTGCTATATAGTAAGCGGTATCGCTATCTTAGTCGTAATAACCGGAATCTATTCCCTCCTATATCGCGGCGAGGATAGCCTTTATTTCGGCGTTATCCTCTTTAATCTACGAGGCGGGGTCCCGATCCTCGCCTTTAGTATCGAGGACCTCGTCGTCGTAGTAAACGTATAGGCGGCTAGCGCTTAAATTGCCGCGATAGCTTCCTTTACTACCTCTGCCTCGATCGCCGCCGCGTTAAGCACGGCCGCGGCTAGTGCTAGTATTGCCGCGGTTGCGCTAGCGGCTGCCGAATGCTTTAGCCGCTTTGTATAACTTGCCTTTAAACTTAACGTCGCGGCCCTAAGAGGATACGTCGCCCGAGCTATAGGCAAGGGCGGGCGTCGAAAGAAGCCTATAATCTTTAGCCTAATAGCTAGGCTTACCGCAATTAAAATAGGTATTACCTTAAGACGTAGTAGCAAAAGACGATAAGGCGGTATCGTTAGCGGGGTAGACTATAATATCCGTAGTTTAAAGGTCGGCAATAACGATGCCGGGCGGTATAGAGAGTATAGAGGCAGATAGTTAGGATAGGCTTAGCTTAACTATTTCTATAGTAGCCGGCTTGTTCCCTATAGCCTTATTAACTCGCTAAGTCTAGTAGGGCGAGGCCTCTTACGTACGGATAGACGTAGAGGGCTTTCTATATATATCCTCTATAGGGTAGCGGGCCTATTCGCTAGCTAATAGTATTATACGTTCGATTAACACCGTACCGTAGAGGGTTACGATATTAAGCTTTATTTAGGTCTAAATACGTAGGAGATTGTTTTATATATATTATATAGTAATGCTTCGTATACCCGCGTTCCTTTTCTCGATATTAGGGAGGTTAAGAAACGCCTCCTTAATACGCTAGGCGAAGTTAAGGAGTGCTTCGTCCTTAACGGGGGCTAACTACGCGAAGATAGCTAAAGGAGCATCGGGGGCACTATAGTCCCGAAGAACGGTAAAGATGCCTTGAATAAAAAGCAACTAGCTTAAGTAACGAACGTTAACCTAAGAAGCAATATAGCCGAAATCCTTAGATAACTCGTTAACTATACGAGCTAGCTATAGGTTATATAGGATCTAGCTAACGACTAAGGCAGACTAAATCTACTGTAATTTCTATAGTATAGTATAGTCCGCCCGATGTAGCTTTTACTCCTACTTTAGGATAACCTTATTCCTATTATTATAAACCTCCTCGTCGATCTTACGGGCTGCTTTAGCTCGCGGCTAGATATTTTTAACGAAAGCCTCCGTAGAGGCGTTAAAAAAGGCATCGTATAGAATATGCTAAAGGCAATCGAAATTAATCTAAAGGCGGTAGCCTTATTCCTAAAGAGCAAACTAATTACTATTGCCTTCCTTAACGTACGGGAATGCAATAACTTATCCTAGTTATAGGTATTTACTCTACCGCTATTACGGCTGCTATCTTAGTTGCTGCTTTAGCTAATCCTACTAATTAAAGCGTAAGAAACGCTCTACGCTAGTTATAGTAGTAGGCGGTCGAGCCGTAGCATCTGCCGGAGGGGTAGTAGTAGCAGTCGGCGGAGTTATAGTCTACGGCGAAGAAGGCAATAGGGTAGACTTAGCAACTAAGGGAACGGGAATAAGAGCCGATAGACCATTAGGTTAAGTAGGGGATAAACGAGGCGGCTGCTAAGCAGCGAGGATGTCTAGAATACGCTTAATATCCTTATGCTAATCACGAAGGTCTTCGCGCTAAGTAAGGAGATTATTACGTTAAGTAAGAATCTTAGCGCGTATGCTTTAGTTAAAATCGCTCTACTTCTATAGATGCTAGTTAGTCTATTCGCCTAGGTTTGCGATAGTTTTGCCTTTGTCTAGCTCTAGGTCTTGCTCTTGCTCTCGGGAGCTAGGGCCCGCTACGGTAGCCTTGCGAGAACGAGTCTCGTAAAGCAATTAGCTCCTTACCTTATCGTTAGAATAGGGAGAGCTTAAGGGGAATGCTCCTACGATATTCGATATATTAATAGGTTCGGTTAAGGTAGGTAGTATTCGTTATAGAGTTATTGCGTTGCGTTCGCTATAGGTTAGTAGGAATCCGATTTCTAAAGAGCTAAGGGTAACTCTTTAAAAATACATATTTTTAAGGCTTTTAGTCCTTAGAATAGCTATATAAAGACCTTATAGCTTCGCGTTGTGTAGTTATAAGGAAGCTACGTTAAGGTTATATTCTATATGTTAATTAATTATCTCGAGGTTATAGGCGCGTAGGGTTTTTAGGGAAAACCCTATGCGGTGCGCTGACTAATGCGCCCACACTCATAGGATCCTCACGGGTTCTTAGGGAAAATATTGCATCCACCCGTAAGGGCCCGCACCCGTAGGCGCGAGGAGTAGTCAATAGGTGCGCTTAAGGTCACGAAAAGGGGCACTAATTGATAAGAGAAAAAGGTCTAATGTTGCGAGGGCCACCCTAGCCGGAATGTGTCTTGTACCCTAACCGGACTGTGTTCTAGACTGCGTGCGCGCAACGGCGAGACCAATGTATACATAGCCCTACCACTATAGGTTGACCTTATGCTTCGCCGCCCATACGATTTAGCTACGTGGTCGGGATTAAGGTAGGTATCTAGGCAGCGGCTAAGAGAAAGAACGAGGTCTTTAACGAATTTATAACGCCCCCGGGCGCGCCGTAATCCTCGTTAGGTAGGTGGTCGTAGACGACATAAGGTACGAAGTACGTAGGTTAAGTACATAGTGAATTTCTAGTCCTTACCGTCTATTGGCTTACGGTCTAGTCCTAGGGCCGAAAGGGGACTAAACACAGTCCGGTTAAGGTATAAGACACAGTCCAGCTAGGGTAGCCCTATTGCGATGTATAGTCGTAGGCTAGCTGTCTTATAAGGCACCTTAAATAGGTACGCAAGCGGACACGTGACCTGCACTAGTATAGAGCTATATCTAACACCTCCTTATAGGCACGCTCCGATACGACACACCCCCTAGCGTTAAGAGATTAAATTAACGCTAAAGAAGAAGCTATCGTAAGCGCTTATTAAGGTGCAAACGTGCCCTTTTCCTTAGTGTTCTAGTCTTCCGTAGTCCTTCGTTCCTGCCTATTCCTATTCTTATTCCTATTGTTGTTCCTATTCCTATTCCTATCCCTTTCTATATTCGCCCCGTATGTCCTTTAACTTCCACTTTAATTGCCTCTTTTAGGCATAATGCCTGCGGATGAATAACCTAGTAGGGTGTTTTCACGTTATCTTAGGCGGTGCCCTGTCCTAAGATCCGCAATCCTTGCTAGCCTTCCTTATCCTCGCTGTCGGGCGCCTGCCTAGCTTTTTAGCAGTCTTCCCCTCTAGAGTTGATAAGTGTCGCCTAGGCTAGGGGTTCGGCGGGTCCTCTAGCTCTTGTAGGGATATACGAGGAATAGTGCGGCCTCGTAATCCTTTATGCTTATCGGTGCCTTTAGACCCTATTGCCCCGTCGGGTTAGGCGTCTATAACGGTGTGAGATTGGGAAAGTGAGGTCTGTGACGAAGTCCCGGGGTTCCTAAGGGTGAGAGTGTGTTTAGCCTTGCAATCTCTTATTCCTTAGTTATCTTAGTCGGTAGAAGCACCTCGCGATGCCTCCGTAACGTACTTCTAAACGTCTGCGCCCTTCGCCTACGGCGGAAGGACGAGAGCCATATGGCCTAATGCGCTGCCTTAGTCAGGCAGTGTTAGTTATAATAAAGTCGATGTTCCGAAGCCAATGCGCTGCCTTAGTTAGGCAGTGTTAGTTATAATAAAGTCAATAATGTTCTTAAGTAAGAGAAAGCGGTTGTTGTATAATCCTTTGTAAAGGGATCTAAGGACCTATTTGTAAGTGCTCTCGGGTAAAACACATATAGCGGCGAAGGTACCCGTATGGCGATGCCTCTCTTAAACACCTATTAATAACGGTGTTAATAGCCGTGTTGTAAGTTACCTTTCTAGTTTAAGGCTCGATCGCGGCGTCGATGTCGATGCCTTATTAAGCAACCTGTTGACATTACCGTCTTCCCTATTTGCTTTCTACTAGGAAATCCCCGGTTCTTCCCTAGATTCTACTATGGAATTCTACGGGCTTCTATAGGCATTACCCCGTACTTTTATAGGCGCATTTACCTACTTTTCTTCGGTTATATTTTACCGTAATTTTACCGTAATTTTACGGTTATTTATACGATCTTTACCCGTAAAATCTCTTCCCTTCTACGGTCTTTTACTATAGAATTCTAATTCCCTTCTACGGTCTTCTACCGTAGAATTCTAATTCTCTTCTACGGCTTCTACTATAGAATTCACCGTAGAATTCACTAGTCTTCTACTAGGCTGCTTATTTATTTACTAACTATATAACTTATTTATCGTACGGTACGATCTATTGCTTTTCTTACCGATCCTTCCGTCCGATCATTTACGTTACCTATTTTTCCTTAGGTCTACGCGGCTGATTTCGTCTAAGGATTTTTCCTATATATAGAGACTAGTTAGCCTCCCTACTAGATAAGATAAGAGCTATTATTCTTAGTGTTTTATATCCTTTTGCAGCTTTTAATCCCTCTATATAAGCTGTTTAGCCTTAGAGCCTCTCTTTTATGTAATTGCTATTATACTAATATCGAGGACCCGACTGCCTAGCGTTCGATAGTTATAAGCCCGGACGAACTTCTCTACGTATAGAGAGTTCTAACGGCTTATATTTTCAGCCTGCTAACGCTACGACTTACGGTAGTAAAGCCTTTGCCTTTATATCTAGCGAATCGACTCGCGGAGGACTAGTATGTCTTTAAGGAGCGTTATTAATCTAGCGAATCGACTTACGGAGGACTAGTTAGTACGTTTACCCTATTCTATTAGTGTTTTCCCGTACTTAGTTTAGTTTTTTTACGGTTTATTTGCATATATTATATATCTAACTACCCTTCCGGTGATTTTACTATACTTTTACCTACGTTACCGCATCTATTATAGCCGATATTACTTCGAAGACTACTTTAAATAGACTAGCGGACTAGGACCGATAGATCTTAATAATCTAGAAATACGCACTCGCCTAAGGGATTTAGGAGAAAATCGATCCTTCTATTACGCTTAAACTTTAGAAACCCTTATTGCCTCTTCCCGTAGAACTAATAGCTAGAATAGTTAACGCGACCGTTGCTAATATTGCTAGTTTATCTATAGAAGAACTTAAGAGGTTTAAGTTTCTTTTTTCCTAGTATCGTATATTGCTTTTAGCCTATAAGGACTAATAGAAATCTCTTACGTTAATCTAATAGTTTATTGTTTAAAACATCGGGAACTACTACTTAATAATTACCGACGAATATAAGGTTTTTAAGGAATTAGCTTTACTATAGCGGCGTATAAAGCCGACTTCGTAGACGCAATAGAAGACTATTCTTACGTAGTTCTATACTATTTTAAAGGCACTAGACCGGACGGATATTATAATATAGATTTCTAACTAATAGAAAGTCCTTACCGATGCCCGGCGAATTAAGTTGCCGGAATCGGAAGGTCTCCGGGCTATATAGCTTTTTCTTAAGGCTATTTAGCTTATTTCTAGCCCTTTTACGGAATACTAGATAAATAAGATAGAGGACGATGCCCGCCTAAATAAGCTAGGCTAGGAATAGTCCTTCCCCGACGGATTTAAGATATCCGAACTTTTCGAGCGCTCGTAGGCCTTAAAGGCTATAACTAAAGCGCTAAAGACTAACGCTTTTGCGAAGTTCTAAGGCTAGGGAATAAAGTCCCTAGCCGCGGAATCTACGGATAAATCGGCAACTACTTTAGCAGCTGCGTCCTTAGATAAGGATAAAGGCAAGAAAAAGGATAGTCCGCTATATATTTACGGAGAACGATACTATTTCCGATAGTATTATTACTTTAACCCTTCCGTTCGACTTCTATTATAGAAACCCGATAAAGACGTCTAAAAGAATATAGACGACTACCTTAAGGTTCCGGTCAATAAGGCTAAAGTTAACGTAGCACTTCTTCGCGACGAGGAGCAGCGGAAGAATAATTAGACTAAGATAAAGACGGTGTAAGCTACGGCTGCCGCTAACGTTCTTTCGACCTTTTTACTATTAGTTATTCTATAGACTACCGTAGAATACCTATTAAAGGATTCTTTTATTATAGATTTAGGGTCTAATAGATATATTTACAATAATAGGGAGCGTTTCTATAACTTCTAGCCTTCTTCCGAGTATATACTCGCAGGTAGTAGAAGCACTCCTATTCTCGGGATAGGCACGGTGTTTATGCGTATTTCGACGGGCACTTTTTAGCTTAGTTAGGTGGCATATATCCCGTCTTTTTATACGTCCCTTTATTTACTTCGTCTTTTGCATAAGGCGAATCTTTCGTAGAACTCGTAGATTAGATAGATCTCTTCTTTAACTTATACTATTTGCATAACGGAGCTAATTTACAACTAGTATATTATCGAATATAACCCGTTAATACCTTCTACTACGCTTTTAATAATTCTAACTATTGCTTCCGTTCCTTCTATAGATTCTACCGTAGAAACCCCGGTTATAGTACCTTTTTCGGCTACTATACTAGAGTCTATACTAATAAGTATAGAGGAACTTTCTCTTTAGCACTAACGACTTAGACATCCGAATAATAAGGCGCTTTCGAAAGCACTCGGAATACTATAGTCGGTAACCTTCGATAAGATAATCTCCTATAAGTCTTATAAACTTACGTAGGCTAAACGAATTATTAACCGCAAGCCGCCGCTTTCTAAGGCGACGTTTCCTTTTTCTAAGGTGTTTTACGATGTCTTTTCTATATATAAGAGTTATAACAATAAGAATATTGTATTTCTCATTAAGGATGACTATACGAAGCTTATTTTTCTATATGCTCTTCTAGACGCCTCTATAGACGAGCTGATTTTATATTTTAAGAGCTTAGGTCGGTATATTTCCCGATAGTTCTTACTTTCTATCGGTATAATTTATCGAGATAACGACCGAGCCCTTCGATACGATTTTTAGGATTTTATTAACTAGTAGGGCATCTATAATAAGCCTATTGCTCCCTATACACCCGCTTACAACGGCGCTGCCGAACGGGCTAAGGGGGTAGTATCTACGAAAGCTCGATCTATAAGGATTAGAGCAAATTTGCCTAAGCATTTATAGATAGAAACGTAGAAAACTATAGTATATTTACACAATCGGATTCTAGCCCGATAGGCAGCTTCCTCTACGTTATTTCCCTTAAAGTAGATTTCCCCGATAGAGATCCTTTACAATTAGTTAAGAGATTACGACCGGAATATACCGGCATTTCTCCTTCCTTAACTATTACGATTCGATTATCTTCGAGCTTTTAGCTATAAAGCCTACCTACTAACCACTAAGGCCTTAACTAACATATAGAAACGTAATCTTAAGTAAGAACCTTATGCAGAGGTTAGTCACTTAGTTAGGTAAAATTCTACTAATATTTTTCGTATATAGATCTTATAGAAACGGGAGGTTCGTTAAGTTTATAATATAACGTTTAATAAGACTTAGTTTTTCACCGCGTCTAAGGCATCCGAACCACTAGTATAGGTATTATTACCGGCATTTCTACTATATATTATATAAGAAGAAGAGTAAGATAAGGCAGAATTCTAGTTAACGCTAATAGTGCTTCCTAATAAGCATTCTACTTTAGTAAACCTTTTAGCCGATAGTAATCCTTAGCTCCCGACTCTTAACTAAACCCCGGAACCGCCGGAGGATATTTTTAAGAATATATAGGATTTCTAACCCGATATTTCTACTCTTTCGCCAACTATAACCGTAGAACTAGTAGACCGACTTAAGGTATAGTTGCCTTAAGCTACTTCTCGGTCTATAGATTACGATAACACTATTCCTATAGATAGTCTACGGACGACGAGATTTATAGGGGATTTACGCCCTGCTTATTTAAACCGTTTTTTAGGTCGATATCCCGCTTTCACCTACGTTAGGCATCTACCGGCTAATAGCACCGCTTTTACGGCTATATTCGCTACTTCTCTTAAACCTAGGAAGATATATAAACGGGATTTACCTACGCTTTTAAGGTTTTAGTCTAATCTCGAGACGCATCTATATAGACCCGAATTTAAAGCCGCTAGAAAGGTTAAATAGGACTCCTTAAAATAGCTGAAAACCTTCTTTCCTTCGCCTACTCTAAGAGCGAACGCCCCTATGCGTCCTCTTTTATTAATATAGGCATTCGATTATAAGTTTAATAAGCACGGCTACCTTAGGGAGTTTAAATCTCGCTTTTATATACGAGGAGATCTTTAGCCGTTTAGCGGAAAGGAAACTTACGCTACGGCGCTTATAGCGCGAAATTTTCGTATTATAATTATTATTGCCGCTAAATTAGCATAGAAACCCGCTTACTTAACGCGGTTAACGCCTTTACGAATACCGATCTAGATAAAGAAGTATATATCTACTTCTTAGACGGATTTCAGGTATTTAGTTTTATAATTCGGTTAATAAAGGCTTTATATAGGCTTCGCTATTCGCCGCTTCTTTAGCAATAGGAACTATCTAAGTCTCTTACCGAACTTAGCCTTTAGCAAAGTGCGGAGGATCTTTATATTTTTATATCTACTATAAGTAAAATTATTACTTTCTTCTTTATAGATAATATTATTATCCGTTTTTATAAAGAGTACTATAGGGCTATTAACGATTTTATCCGTCGCTTTAAGAAGAAGTATATAATTACCGACCGCGGAGAGCTTACCTATTTCCTTAGGATAAGGATTATCTAAGACCGTAAGTAGCGAAAGCTATAGTTATGCTAGGACGTTTACTTAGATAAGATTGCTTTTAAGTTTAGTTTAATCCTTACTTCTACGGTTCTACGGCCTATTTCGACCCTTTGCCCGTTCCTACTTCCCGAAAAGCTAAAGAAACACTAGGGATAGGCTACGGATAACTAAATCTATTACTTTTAGTCTTTAATCGGTTCTTATAATTACGCGACTATTTCTACCCGTTTTAACGCCGTAAAATCGTCGAATTCTTTAGCGGAGTATATATAGAACCTATCTACGCTCTATATTAGGCTTACTAAAAGCTTAGTAACTTACTTATATAAATCGCGTTTTCTTACGATTAAGTTTTCGGATATAGATAAGTAAGAACTCGTTATAGCTTCCGATACCGCCTACGCCGACGACTTAAACACTCGTTATTCTTCTAAGGGCTATTTTATTAGCCTATTTAACGGTTTAATCGCGTAGAGTGCCCGGAAATAATCTACGGTTACTACTTCTTCTACTAAAGCCGAACTTCTTATAGTCTCTTCTACCGCGAAAGAGCTAATTTCTATTCTTCGTTTGTTTAACGATATTTCCCTATAGTTAGATATTCCTATTCCTACTATTTAGTATAATAACACTTAGACAATCCGCCTAATTTCCGCTAAGATTCTAAAGATTTAGACCGCTTTAAAGCACGTTAAAATTTATAACTACTAAGCCCGTTAGGAATTCTTACGCAATACTTTTAATATTAAATATATCCCTTCTAACTAGATAGTTACGGATAGATTAACTAAGTTACTTTTACGATAACGTTTCTAAACGTTCCTTCGCTAGCTTCGACTTACGGATATTTCTTCTAGGATCTAAGAAGAAGTCGATAATAATTCTAACTAGCCGGAAGTTATTCCCTTCTAGCTTAGGGGGTATATTAATATTACCGTCTTCCCTATTTGCTTTCTACCGGGAAATCCCCGGTTCTTCCCTAGATTCTACTATAGAATTCTACGGGCTTCTATAAGCATTACCCTATACTTCTATAGGCGTATTTACCTACTTTTCTTTAGTTATATTTTACGGTTATTTATACGATCTTTACCTATAAAATCTCTTCCCTTTTACGGTTTTTTACTATAGAATTCTAATTCCCTTCTATAGTCTTCTACCGTAGAATTCTAATTCTCTTCTACGGCTTCTACCGTAGAATTTACCGTAGAATTTACTAGTCTTTTACTAAGCTGCTTATTTATTTGCTAACTATATAATTTATCTATCGTATAGCACGATCTATTGCTTTTCTTACCGATCCTTCCGTCCGATTATTTACGTTACCTATTTTTCCTTAGGTCTACGCGGCTGATTTCGTCCGAGGATTTTTCCTATATATAGAGATTAGTTAGCCTCCCTACTAGATAAGACAAGAGCTATTATTCTTAGTGTTTTACATCCTTTTACAGCTTCTAATCCCTCTATACAGGCTGTTTAGCCTTAGAGCCTCTCTTCTACTTAATTGCTATTATACTAATATCGAGGACCCGACTGCCTAGCATAACCGATTAAGGGCTTATGCAGTCGATCGAGTGCCTTACACGCTTTCTTAAGAAAACCTTACACACTTTCTTAGCAATAACCCTCGGATGGATTATGCTCCGAGTGTGCCCCGGCATAGGCCCTGCATATAACGTATTAGCCTTAAAGCTACCCTTCTAGGCATATCCGTAGGGGCGATGCCGGGAGGGCTTAGGTCGTGATTCTAAGGCTTCGTAAAGCTGTTGAAATCTTTGAGGATGGGCTCCTTATAGGAAGATGCGTCGTCGTCGTTTGTTTAGATCGTCGTCTATAGTAGCAATTTGCGCTAGTTCGCATACGGGGCTTATAACTATTGCATCTACCTGTGAGGGTCCGCACCCGTAGGCGCGAGGAGTGGTCAATAGGTGCGCTTAAGGTCACGAAAAGGGGCACCAATTGATAAGAGAAAAAGGTCTAATGTTGCGATATATGGTCGCAGGCTAGCTGTCTTGCAAGGCACCTTAAATAGGTGCGCAAGCGGACACGTGACCTGCACTAGTATAGAGCTACATCTGACACCTCCTTGTGGGCACGCTCCGATGCGACAGAAAACCCTCCGCGGTGCGCTGACTCATAGCGCCCACCAATGGGATCCTCAGGGGGTTGAGGGACGAATTTTAGTCTGGATCGAACAGTGCACGTGATCTGGCGACAATTCCGCGACATAACGTGTGGCACCGCCACCCTTCTAGCCTCAAGCTGCATCAGACGCAACAATTGCGCGGTGGAATCATGGATCATTCTGATCATCCGCCCCGTACATCTTCGGGGGTCCCCGGCCTGGACTCTCGGGGGAAGCGGAAACGGTCCTCGCAGGAGCTGCAGCAGGCGGTTGCGGCAGACTCCCAGGCACAGCCTATCTCTTCTGCTGAAAAAGCCACTGGCCAGCCGAAAAAGGGACCTCATAAACCGTCCCTGGAGCGCAACTCCACGGCTGTCGTCGAATGTCTTGTGGAATGGCCACCATTGTTCAAGGCACTCGAGCGAACGCACAAGGCTCTGAGCCTCGTCTTCACGTTTTGCTGCACACGCAAGCACCTGGCAACGACGTTTGACACCATCAGGCCGGCCGTCGAGTCTCACATCAAGAGGCAGCTGACGATCGAGGAAGTGGCAATGATCGTGGCCTTGCGCCCAGAAGGTGCCATCTTCGCCTACGTGGACGAGCTGACCTTGCAGCTCGATGTCAGAAGCTCAGAGAGGGACGATTTGTTCAAAGCGCCCGGGTCGTCGAGATGGCAGGCGTTCCCTCACGATGTGTCCGTCGGCGGATGGTCCGCCCGCGAAACCCTCAACGAGGCTGTGCCGGACGCGACGGAGGTCTTGGTATTTGAATTCATTGATGGGGACCTCAAACGCCAGGTCCGAGACAAGAAGACCGGAGAGGCCACGCGACCCAATCGGAAACTACGAGAAGAAGAGTTGAAGATTCCCGTCTACAGCCAGAAGCAGATGACACAGTTGATTGAGCGCCGGGACCATGGGTTTACCAACGCCGTCAATCTGTTTCTTAACAGCTGCACGGAGAAAAAGTTGGATCCACAGCAGACTCTCCAACATCGAGCCGAGCCTTTCATCCCCAAGCCTTCCTCAAACAGCGAAGACGACAGGGAGCGGGGGCCGGACACCATCCCCGACGACATTCCCAAGGAACGCAAGCCCGTCCCTGACATTGTTCAGGAGCTCAAGAATAGTCCCTGGTACACGGGGCAAATAGTACCGGACGGGCATCGGGTATTTGAGCCACAGGAGCCCGTCTACGGCAACCTCGAATTCCTACTCAGCCAGAACCTGGTGAATGCGCTATACAATGCCAAGAGCATCACACAACTCTATGCGCACCAAACAGAAGCACTAAATGCCCTCCACCAAGGGCAAAATGTCGTGGTCGCGACATCAACCAGCTCTGGCAAGTCACTGATATACCAGCTTCCGGTTCTGTGCGCCCTGGAGGAGGACTACAACTCAAGAGCCATGTATATATTCCCCACAAAGGCTTTGGCTCAGGACCAAAGGCGCAGCCTGAAGGAAATGATGGTATGGATGCCGGGATTTGAGGAGACTGTCGTCGAAACGTTTGATGGCGACACCCCGATGAGTGCACGCAACTCGATACGGGATAAGGCGAAGGTTCTCTTCACCAACCCTGACATGCTCCATATTACGATTCTTCCCCAGGAGGAGAGATGGCGGACTTTTCTTAAGAATCTGAAGCACGTGGTAGGTACGTCGGTCCTCTTTCCCAGGACATGCAACGCTGCTGTTGACAAGGCAACCCAGTCGATGAGCTACACTACTACAACGGGCAAATGGGCTCTCATGTTGCCTTTATCATGCGGAGGCTGGGGCGAGTGTGTGCTGCCGTTGGCAATCGACGGCTCAGATTCATATCTTGCTCCGCCACTGTGGCGAACCCAAAGGAACATTTCAAAACAGTGTTTGGCGTCGAAAATGTGCGTCTCATCGACTATGACGGTTCACCGTTCGGGCGCAAGGAGTTCCTGTGCTGGAACACGCCGTTCAAGGACCCTGGCGACCCTGCCAGCGGTCGTGGCAGCGCCAAGTTTGAGTGCGCCCGCTTGTTCTGCGCCCTGATGCTGAGAGGCGTCCGCACCATAGCCTTTTGCCGCGTTCGCGCTCAATGCGAGGCGCTGGTCAGCGCTGTCAAACAGGAGCTGCAGCAGCTTGGTCGCCCAGAGTGTGCCAACCTGGTCATGGGGTACCGCGGGGGCTACACGGCGCCAGACCGCCGGAGGATCGAAACCGAAATGTTTGAGGGAAAGCTACTGGGAATCGTTGCAACCACGGCCTTGGAGTTGGGCATGGACATTGGCACCCTCGACTGCGTCATGACTTGGGGGTTTCCCTACACGATTGCCAATCTGCGCCAGCAAAGCGGCCGGGCGGGGCGGCGCAACAAGGATTCCCTCTCGATTCTCGTCGGCGACTGCTTCCCGACCGATCAACACTTCATGCAGAACCCAGGGGAGCTTTTTACAAGGCCCAATGCGGAGCTCCGGGTTGACCTTGAGAACATGCTGATAAGAGAGGGCCACATACAGTGCGCAGCGCACGAGATGCCCATCAGACCGGCGCAAGATGCCCAGTACTTTGGCCAGGATCTGCGCGAGATATGCGAGGAGAGGCTGGTGAGGGGCGAAACGGGGTTTTATCATTGCCACGATCGGTTTCGCCCCAGCCCGTCAAGATACGTCGCCATACGAGACACCGAGGACGAGCACTTTGCCATTGTCGACATCACAAACGGAAGAAACGTGGTCCTGGAGGAGTTGGAGGCCTCGAGGGCGACTTTTACAATCTACGATGGTGCCATATTTCTTCATCAAGGAAACAAGTACCTCGTCCGAGACTTTCTTCCAGATAGATTGATGGCCAAGGTGGAAAGGGTCAAGGTGGACTGGACCACGACGCAGCGGGATTTCACCGACGTTGACCCAACGGAAACGGAAGCGATCCGCTCGCTGCCGTCGTCGCTGTCGCAGGCGTACCACGGCACCATAAAGATTCAGCAGAACGTGT
This sequence comes from Ophiocordyceps sinensis, assembly GCA_012934285.1. Taxonomy (NCBI): domain Eukaryota; kingdom Fungi; phylum Ascomycota; class Sordariomycetes; order Hypocreales; family Ophiocordycipitaceae; genus Ophiocordyceps; species Ophiocordyceps sinensis. The sequence continues at coordinate 14,793,049 of JAAVMX010000001.1, read as the reverse complement.
TTGGGTACTTCAAGGTGGACAAGGCGGGCCGGGTCTTGGACGCAGTTCAAGTGGACAATCCGCCTGTGATCCGATACAGCAAGGGCATGTGGCTGGACGTGCCGAAGCGAGCGCTCGACATTCTTCGGGAGCGGCAGCTGAACTCGGCGGCGGCCATCCACGCGGCCGAGCACGCAGTCATGAGCCTGCTACCGACGTTTGTCATCAGCATGCCCGAAGACATGCGAACCGAGTGCAAGGTGGCGCTCAAGGAGTTTGCGCAAAAGGAGTCGCAGCGGAAGCGACCGGCTCGGTTGACGTTTTACGATGCAAAGGGGGGAGCCAACGGATCCGGCATCAGCACGAAGGCCTTTGACCACATCGACCGCCTGCTGAGGGTGGCGCTGCAGCGGGTGGAGGCGTGCCGCTGCCAGCGAGGATGCACGGGGTGCGTTGCGTCTGAGATGTGCAAGCAGGCCAACGAGGTGATGAGCAAGGCCGGCAGCCGGGTGGTGCTGCGGAGCCTCCTCAACCTGGACATCAAGGTCGAGGAACTGCCCATGGGCCCCGAAAACCACAGTCCCGCGGGCATCGAGACGGTTGTGCCGGCGCAAAAAGTGCCGGTGGCGAGGGGCCAGGGGGTGCGACGGGCTGGGGAGGGCGAGAAGTACAACACTGAGGCTCGGGAGGAAGCATGATGGCATGGATCTGCGACGCACGGGCAAGGTACAGCATGGCAGGAAACGGCCTCGACTGTGTGCCACTTGCCACCAGGCAGGGAGTTGGGGGCTTCGTCGCGTGCTGTTTGTACACGCCGTGATGCGTGACGGAGGAGAAGCCTGTTGTCGAGGTTTTTAAGCAAAGCCTGCTTTGCGCTACTAAGTGTCAGATCCACGGGTGAAGGGATCACGTGCGGGATCACGTGCTGGATTACGGACGGGAAATTAAGGCTAAGAGACCCCTTAAATAAGGTCTCGAGGCAGCCCCTTTTCGGGCATAAGAGAGATCGATTGACATATATATTAAGAGTATTACTATTTGGCCTAGTGTAAATCTCTATTTAGCCTAGTGATATTTTTTTTATAGCCTACGTATACCTTAGAAAACGTCTAACCCCCCTACGCTTAGCCGCGCCTATATAAATACAGTGCGTATATATAGCAGGCTATAAACTAATAATTCTTTACGTATAAATATCCGTCTATAGCTCGCTCCCGGCTATATGCCCGGCTGCGTGCTTTACTATATGCCCTCTACTACGTGCCTTCTACTATATGCCTTCTACTACGTGCCCTACTACGTGCCCTACTAGGTGTGAGAAGACAGACTAGAAGTACGTTTAGGAAGGTAGGAACGATAGTCAAAAGTATAAATAATCCTTTATTATAGTACGGTTGCCCTCTCGTAGTAAGACTAAAGCTTGCCCCTCTTCTAAGATATATCGGGGCCTTAGGGATATACCCTTAGGCTTCGAGAGGGGTTGTCGGGGACTAGTTAGCGACTAATAGCCGAATAGTCCTTAAGCTAAAATGCATTATCTATCGTATATATATCCCTATCTCCTCGCTCTATAGTTGCGCGGGTAGCTGCGTTATAATTATCCCCCCCTTTTAAGGCGGACGCTTTAGACGCTAGGATAGCTTTAGGTATAAATAAAGTCGTAATAGTAAATAGGACTAAAATAGGATTAAACATAGTATAAAAATCAACGACGATAGTTATTATTATGTATATTATAATAATTATCGTATTAGTTATACGTTATAATAGTTACTATATAATAGGGGGCTAATCGCTTACGTATAGTTAGCGAACTATAATAAAGTGCTACTCTTTATATATAAAGATTTTTTTCTTCTCTTCTCTTATTATATAACTATATCGAGATCTTATAGAGAAGTATATTCGGAATTAGACGAGTATATTCTAAATCTAACGAGCATATTCCGAATTAGATAAGTATATTCTAAATTAGTTTAACGCTATAAGTCTTAAGCAAACGGCAAGCGGAACGGTATAGACGCCCTAAAAGCGAGGAAAGCAGACGGATAATATTTAGCCGATAGGCCTTTTAGTTATTGCTTAAGTCTTAGAGTTATCGGCTAATAGAGTATTAATTAAGGACGCCGTAGCGATAGCATAAAAAGAGATAAAGCTAAAGAAGACGCGCGGAGAGAAAACCACCTTATTAGAACGACTCCTTATAGAGAAAAACATACGAGATGCCTTAAAGAAGTTAATAACCTTATTAAAGGAAGAAACTAAAGATTAACTATATCGTTAATTATTTAAAGGACCCTTTATAAGTATAAAAAAACCTATTATAGTAGAGTCTTAAGAAGATTAAGCAAATATAAAGCGTATAACGCTAGCGGTTGTTAAATACGAAATATTTTCGTCGTTTAGTAAAAACGATAGAGGCGAAGATATAAAGGCGAATACTAAAGGAGACACCGGCGATAAGAGGAATATCTAAAAAGGGATATCGCCTAAGAAAAAAGGCAAGAAGGCTATATATATAAAAAGTCGTAAGGCGAAAAAGTGCCGTATTACCGAGCTATACTATATTAAGTGCCTTAATAATAGTATATAAAGGTTTAGCGATAATAAGGACGATACTAAAATAGTCGAACTATATTATATATAGGAGGATATACGATTAAGTAAATATATTTAATATAACTCGCGTAGTAACCTATATAACTCGCGTAGTAACCTTTATAAATCGGTAAGCTCCTCGTTCTTTATTAAGTCGGGATATAGTTGCTAATAAAATTATAAGTGCCGGTAATAATATTTAGAGATATAGCTAATCTATACGCTATTTAAACGAAGATAGCTAAGTTATAGACTACTTAGGATAAGATAGAGAAGAAGAAGATAAAGTCAATCTTTTACTAAGTTTATATATCGTTTATAGCCGTAATAACGGCCTACCGAAAGGAATAAAGGGTATTAAGTACTAAACGTTTATATATAAAACGTCGTCTTAAATACCGGTAGGCATCGATAGAGCGATAGAAAGCTATACGCGAGAATAAGGACTAAAAGCTTCGTCTAGTGATTAATAACGTAGGTTTTACCCTATAGCGGGTAAGACGAGAATATATATACGATAATTTATACGAAATAATTAAGGAGAGCGGTGGCTAAGGAAAAAGGGAGTAGTTAAAACGTCTCCCTATTATTACAGAGTTTATTAATAAAATAGAAGTAGGAGACTTCTACCGTATAGATGTTAAGGAATAATAATAAAGTAGCGGCGGAGTAGTAAGAGAAAAGTTAAAGTAAGCTAAAAAGAAGTTATTTCGTAATGCGTAATTTCCGCCGTTTCTTTAGCTATATCTTTAGGTATTCGTTAATAAGCTCTTAAGCATTCGCTATATCGTCTTAAGCAACCTACTCGTTATATTCGGCTAGCTAACCTTCCTATTTCACTAAGTAGTAGGTAACGCCTTTCTTTTTCTTATAGTCCTTAATTTACTAAACCGATTATTCTCCTTCGGCATCGTTAAGGTTAGGCATCGGTAGTAATTCGCTAAGGTGTTAGTTAGTAGCCCGTTCTACCTACGGCTTAAGAAGACTAATATAAAATATATTATAAAGCCGGTCGTATTTCTCTAGTAGGGCTAGGCGGTACGCCTACTTACTAATAGCTTAAAGGACCTTAAAAGGTCTAATGTATTTAGGTAATAACTTCCTTCTTTAGTCCTTAAGGCGTAAGTTCTTCGTAGAGAGTCCTACTAGGTCCTTAACCTTAAGGGTAAGTAGCTTATAATAGAGGTTATAGAATTTCTTTTGCGACTTAATAGCTTATCGCTAATAAGTCTCTAGCTTTTTCCTTAAGTCTGCTAATTTACTAATGCGAGCTCTCGCTTTCCGTACTCCCCTATTAGTAGCATCGTCCGTAAGGTAGATATAGTAGTCTAGTTAATATCTAAACAATGCCTTATTAAGCGAAAAGCCTATAGTTGCATTCTTCGCATTATTATAAGCGAATTAAGCCTCTTATAGTAGTTTAGGCTAGTTATTCTATTCGGCATTTATATAATACCGAAGGTAGTATTATAGTGTCTAATTTACCCGTTCGGTCTAACCGTCGGTTTATAAGTAAAAGGCTATTAATAACCTACGTTTTATCTATAATATATAATAGAGGTCTAACTAAAACTTACTAGTAAATAGAGATCCTCTATCGGAATTAATGCCTTTCGGTACTCTATAGATAAGCTTAATCTTATAATAAAAAGCCTTAGCTAACTTAAGCACTATTATTATCTTAGAGACTATAAGAAATACGCTATACTTAGTATATCGGTTAATGATTATTAGTATTGCGTTAACTTCTCTACTATCGAACTATAACTCTAGAAAACCGGTAGTAAAGTCTATAGAGACTTCTTCCTAAGGTCTTATAGGAATAAGCAGCGACTTAAGGGCGCTATATAAGCGATGCCGCTTTAGAACGGCGCTTTAATAGATATAATATAAACGCATATAGCTATTTATATTACGAGCTATTCCTTCCTAAAAGAACTTCTAAGATAGGAGGTCTTTCGTGCGGGCTATTCCGAAGTATCCTATAAGGGGATCGTCGTAATAGAGCTAAATAAGCTCTTGCCTTAAGGCAACCTCTATAGGCACTACGATTTTTCCCGAATGTAAAATAAGTCCGTTTAGGCTTAATAACTAAGGACTTACCCCTTCTTTTAAGGTACTTTCGGCCTACACTCGCTATATAGTCTACGGATCTTCCGCTTAAGTCCTCTTAAAAAGCTTAAAAAGGGGCTTAGAGATATTGCTTTTATAGACCCCTTTATAACGAGCTATTAACCTAGCTAATTGTCTTTAACACCGTTGTTTATAACTAACGATATCTTTAACCTAGGTAGCTAATTTAGCGGGACTCGTTCCTAAATGCTAAGCGATCGAATCTTAAAGAGCTTATGTATTTTCGTTACGTAAAGATATCTTATTAAGCTTAAAGATAGTAGAGACTTAAAAACTCGTCTTAAGGTCGCTCTTTATAGAATCTATAGCTATATATACCTACCGAATAATTACTAACTTCTATTATAGTTCTAGGAGTAGCTTTATAGACGGTAAGGCTTCGCCTATAAATTCTAGCTTCCTTAATAAAGTATTAGTAGGATTTAATTTACTAGCTTAGTATTTCATCGTAAAATCGAAAGGGGCTAGGTTTATACACTAAAGTGCTTATCTTTTATTAAAGGATATTTACTTTATAAAGCCTTAAAGGTTTTAGTAATCTAATAAAACTTTAACGGTATTCGCCGCCCTTTCGACGTAGTATCGCTAGTGTTTAAATAACTTAACGATAGTAAATATCTCCTAATTAAGGGTGCCGTAGTTAAGCTTAAGGCTAGTAAACTTCCGTAATTAGAAAGCAATCGGATAATAGTAGCCTTTATTATCGGGCTATAAAAGAATACTAGCTATTGCGAAAATTAAGGCATTAGTCTTAATGCGAATCGGTCTTTAAAGGTCGAAGTGTTAGAAAAGTAGGGCTATTATAAAGGCGTTCTTTACGGCGTAAAACGCTATTAATTCGCTAGTATTTAGCTATATTCGTCCGGGCTTTCTTCCCTTAACGCTCCTTTTTAATAATAAAGTAAGAGGGGCAATAATGCTAGAGTATCCTAAAATAAATCGTCGGTAATGATTTATAAACCGAGAAAAACTTAAACATTATAGAAAGAACGAGGTTCTTCCTAATTTATAATAGCCTTAACGTAGGCTAAGTCTATTACAACTCCGTTAATAGATAAGATAAATCCTTAAAACTCTAAAGACTGCTTATAGAAAGTACACTTCGATAAATTAGCGAATAGCTCGGTATTCCTTAGTCGTTTAAGGACTTATCGTAAGTATTCTATATACTCTTCGTAGGTCTTAGAAAAGATTAAAATATCATTAAGGTAAACGACGTAAATAATATCTATAAGGCCTTTAAGAGCTTAGTTAATATATAACTAAAATATAGTAAAGGCGTTAGTTAATCTAAACGGTAATACTAAATACTTATAGTAACCGTAGCGAGTACGAAAGGCTATTTTCTATTTATCCCCTCCTTTAATCCGGATGCGTTAGTATGCGTTTTTTAGGTTAATCTTCGAAAAGTACTTAGCCCTTTAATAATAGTCTATAATCTCCGAAATAAGGGGGAGTAGGTAGCGATTCTTATCGGTAATGCTATTAACCCCCCGGTAGTTTATATAAAGGCGTAAAGTGCCGTCTTTCTTAAGCATAAAAAGGATAAGAGCCCCGGCCGAACTCTTAGATTTCCGAATAATGCTACGCTTAAGGGACTAATCTAACCACTCCTTTAGAACCTAAAGTTCGGATTAAGAAAGAGGGTAGATAGGTCTAAAAAGCGGCTTAGAGTCGGTCAATAGGTTAATCGTATAATCGGTGCCCTTCTTCCTTAGCAATAAATCGGCCTTATGCTTAGAAAACACGTCTTTAAAGTCTAAAAGAGTCGCCGGTATTCCCTCTCTTATTCGCTTAGGGTTCGCTAAGTTATTATCTTTATTAGGAAATAGCATAAAATTTAGGTCTAATGTAACTATATAAACCCGTGCTTTATTCCGATACTTATGCAAAGATTTCTACGGTTAGCGTAATAACACCTTAGAAAGTTAGTGTTTAAACTACTAAGCGCGTTTAAAAGGAATAAGATAAATATATTCCTAAGAAAGTACGGGCATACTAAGTAAAACTAATACGTCGTCGGGTTTTAATCCGTTATCGACGCCGATATAAAGGCGAATAACTAGCTTTTCCTTATAGCGATTGTCTTAGAGTTAGATAAAAACTTCCTAGACTCTATATCGTCTTATAAGCGTATTCCCGACTACCTTTAATCTAAGGGTTAATAAAGGAAGCTATCGTAGTCTTAGTTTTTAAGTAAAATTTATATCTACTTAGTCTACTTTACTACCGTAATCGAGATTAACGATAATTTTATAAGGTATTCGCTTTAGTAGCTTTCTAATAGCATATAGTCTCTTAACTACATCTACCTATAGCTTAGTCGAAGGAGAGGCATTTACTTTAACTTTTAAGCGTTTCCTTCCTTCTTCGTCGTCTTTAAATCGGCTATAGCTCGGTTAGCTTTCGCTATCGCCTAGCAATCGGCTTATACATAGCCTAGTTTCTTATAATATTAATAAATAACTATGCCGGATTAGCTTTCGCTGTTTCTATACGAATTTCCTCCCCGGTTATTACTATAGCTATTCCTACCGTATTTATTCCTACCGTTGCGACTATTGCGACTATTTCCTCGGCCGTTCCTACGGCCGTTACTACGACTGTTTCTACGGCTATTTAAGGTCGATTTAGCGGCGTCGGAATCTTAATAGTTATTAGTAGATCTATTTCGGCCTTTACGTCGGCGATAGCCTATCGAACGGGAGCCTCTTGCCCCTTAAGTAGAGGTCGATTAGTCGTTAGTTAGCTTTACGGGGCGCTTCTTATTTCCTAGAGCATCTTAGAAGCGTTAAGCGAATTAGACTATCTCCTTATAAGTATTGTCTTAAATAGACGCTAAATAAAGGGAGATTTAGTCCTAAAGATCGGGACGTAACTTTGTAAAAAAGGAAAGTATATAAGTTTTTTCTAGCGGACGTTTTAGGTATTACTTAAGGGAATCTAAATAAAGACTAAAATCGAGGGGGGATTAACCCTCTCGTTAGCGTGCTTCCTATAGTTGCGTAGCTAAGAGAGTCTCGCGATTAATAGCATCTTTAATTAAAATTAAGGTCTAGTTACGAAAATTGTCTTAGTTCGTATAAAGCAATTCCCTCTCTATAAGGAGCTTTTCGTCGAGGTATCGCCTTTATCTCGCCTTATAGTCTACGTATATATAGTTAAGGGTATATAAGATTTTATTCTTATTGCGTTTAAAACGACGTAAGGTAGCGATAAAGGCATCCTTAAGATCGCTAATCTAATCGAGACGTTTTTAAGGGTTAGTTAGTTATAATAACTAAGGAATGTTTTTTATTTTAATTTCTTTACTATAACTCTCCCTCGATTCGGTTAACTATTAGCGACGTTTGTATAAGTCTTTGCTAAATAAGTCACCCTATTGCGAAAATTCCTCTCGAAGTTCTATAATCCTATCTCTTAATCTTTTCTCCTCCTTTAGCTCTACGGCTCTTGCTTAAAGGGCTACGAGGATATCTATACGTAGAGGGGTAGGTCGTAAAGGGCCGGCTTACGTTTAACTTCGTAAGGGGATAGATCGGGCCCCCTTAGGTAGTGAAAAAATTAGTAATAGCGTCTTAAGACGCTTATTATAGCCCTTATATAAGTTAGTATATTTATCTTCTAATATTAGTTCCGTTACGCGAGGTAATAGCGATAGGCTAGCGACTTAATAGCTAGCACGACTTATTCGGCCTACGCGGCTTATACGTCCGGAAACGCTCTTACCGCGCGGCGCTATCGCTCTTAGGTAACTAAAAAAGAGAAGCTTTAGAAATTATAAGAAGATAGACTAAAGGTACGTTTAGGAAGGTAGGAACGATAGTTAAAAGTATAAATAATCCTTTCTTATAGTACGGTTGCCCTCTCGTAGTAAGACTAAAGCTTGCCCCTCTTTTAAGATATATTAGGGCCTTAGGGATATACCCTTAGGCCTAGAGAGGGGTTGTCGGGGACTAGTTAGCGACTAATAGCCGAATAGTCCCTAAGCTAAAATGCATTATCTATCGTATATATATCTCTATCTCTAGGCTCTATAGTTGCGCGGGTAGCTGCGTTATACTAGGTGCCTTCTGCTATATATACGGCTCTATTAGATAGGATCTACTAGGGTTAACTAATAGGTATGTATTCTATATAGATGTCCCTAGCTAGGAAGGAGGTATTCGTATATTATATAGCCTCTTATTATTACGTACGTACGTAATCTTATAGATTACGTATATATAATAACCTTTTATAAGGAAACGAGCTTAAGGGGGGTATATAATTGTTATTAATCTACGAAGGGATATAGCTATAGACTAGGTCTAAATGTCTATATATACGATATAGAGGTTACGTAGGATAATATATAATATAACCTTATACTATAATAGTATATCCCCTTTAAATCGGCGTTTAACTTAAACGCCTAAAAGGGGTAATAAGCTAAAAAAAACAAAGGAAATCTATATTAATCGGTCCTAAAAGCGGGCTTAATATAGAACGAGAGAGAGATAAGGAGAAATAAAAGGTAAGGCTAAGAAACTAATATATACCGTCGTAACGTAAATTATATTAATAAATAATTTCATTTATTATTACTTAAGCGAAGATAAAAACGTAAGGAAGGCTATATAAAAGGCCGGCTTAGGTTTAGTCGGGTTAAAGGCGTAAAAGGCCTTAAGGTCGTTTTAGCAGCCGTTAAAGTAAGAGAAGTCCTCTTACGTAAAGGGGCTATAACGCTATTAAACGCGATACTTAATCTTCCTAAAGGCGTATTAGCGTTACGTAAGGATAGAAGAAAACTCCTACTTAAAGTATACGTTATTACCGTCGTCGTCGCTAAGGGAAAGGAAAACGCCGTCGTCGGTAGGCTAGACGTTAAGCTCCGATTAGCTAAATAAAGGAGGCTTTTAGGTCTTAATAAAGAAAGAGTAATAGAAAATAAGGTAAAAGCGGCTACCCTTAAGTATAAGGGTCTTCGACTATTAGTAAGATTAGGTCTACGACCTAATCCGCATTCTTATATACGAGCGGGGAAGAGGCACGTACGGGCGGGGAAAGGGGCTTATGCGAATAAGGGTAAGGGGCTCGTGCGGATAGGGGTAAGGGGCACGTGCGGATAAAGGGGTACGTGCGTAGAGCTATATATCCGTATATATAGGTGCGCCTATACTTAGTTCTTTATAGATAATTTCTATACCTATATAAAGGGCACCTATATAATTACTCTACCTACCCTATTACAGTATTATCTATCTCTCTTTTTTACGGACTTATTAATACGATAACGTCCCGCTTTTATAATAGCGGTATATATTAACTAGAACGATAGGCCGCTACGATAAAAGCGGCACGCGTAGTAATACTAGCTGCTATTATAGACTTACTAAACAACGATATAAAGGACGTCTTTAAGCAATAGGCCGAGGGGTCCTAGCAGCTATAGCTGCGATAAGAGTCGCTAAATAAGCGGGCCTTTATAAAAGCCCGCCTTCGATAGGAAATAACAAAAGCCCGTTTAGGCAAGGCGATAGCGGATGCCGTACCTTCTATAGCGGAAGAGGAGCGCCTTCTAGTGCTGCTATAGAAAATAGCCGTTAATCTAGTTAAACGAAGGGGGTTGCTAAAAGTCCTTAGAGTTAAAATAGGATCTACGGCGCGTACCTCTACGGATATATTACTCGCGCCTACGGCTACGTCGACGAACTCTCCCGCGGCTAGGGACGCTAGTATAGCTAACGTAAAGACGGCCCTTAAAGCCGCCTTCGGCAAAAGGAAGCCTTTGCCGTAGCTTATATAGGATAGTAAGCTAGAGTCTTTTTACTTCTTCCTAAATCGCCTCTATAGTAAGTTTACCGTTAACGAGAAGTAAGGCCTTAACGGTTACTGCGATACCGCCTAGTATTCGCTACTCTATATACTGCCTAAGCCTTAGATACGGCGGATTTCTAGGTTCTAGGAGAGTAGCGGGCTTAGTAGCGCCTACGACCTTTATGCCTTCTTTAACTACCTTATCTACGCGTTCGGTAACGTATAGGAGTAGGAGAAAGCGTAAGATAGGTTACGGATCCTTTTTTAAAAAGACGGCTAGACGTTTAAGGACTTCCTTCCTAACTTTAAGGAGACTATTACTTATACCGCCGGAAATAGCGTTTAGGGAGATAGCGCTAAGCTTATATAGCTGCGGAATTCGATTACTCTATAACTATAAGAGATGCTTATCTTAATCGAAATGCCTACTAACTTCCGGGAGTACGTAGGTCGCCTTACGAAGGTAGCCTAGAACTATAAATAAAGCCTTAGCTTTTAGAAGTTGCGAAAGCGTACTAGCACAAACGGCGTTAGCAACGGGAATAAAGGAGTTACTACTAAGAACGCTATAACGCTCCCGCCGCCTAGATCTAGGCTTAATACTACGGTAGACTATAAAGGCGACGTTATAATATCTACTACGCGGCCCGCTTATAGAAAAGCAAGGATACTATCCGCCGCCTTAGGCAGCGCGCCCTCCTCTTCTATATAGCGAGCTAAGTAGGTGTCGAAGGCGGAGCTTTAAAAGCGGAGAGAGGAGGGGCTTTACGTACGCTATAGCGTGGATAGACATTTTGCTATACACTGCCTATATCGTCCCGCTCGCCCTACGGCGAAGCGAGCCGAATAGCCTATAGCGATTCGCGCTACCCGACCTTCTCTTAAGTCTAATATTAAGGAAGATAATAATATCCCCGCCGCTATTAATGCGGAGGGAAACGCATAGCTCTAGAGCATAGACGGGCCCTAGAGCCTAATTCGCTAGCACTAAAGAAAAAAGAGTTAACTAACCGTATTAAGACTTCTCCTACCTTAATACCTATTGTTATTAACCGTATAAACCTTATCTCTACTCTCGTAGACGAGGGTTGCTAATGCTACGCCGCTATTAATAAGGCATTCGTACGAGAACTACGTTCGCTAGTTAAAGACATAGGACCTCGGTACGTACGAGGAGCCTTAAGCGCGATAGAAGAGGCGAAGATTAAAGGTATCGTATAGATAGCTATAGAGATTAACAGGAATAAGCAATTGCTCGTAGTATACGTTATTACTTAGCTAGAATTTAACCTAATCTTTAAAAAGCCTTAGCTTCTTTATATAGAGTCTTACTCTATACCGCACTAAGGAAGGCTTTAGTATAGTAATTCGTAGCGTTAGCTACGGTATATTAATAAGAACGAGCCTAAAGACACTAAGTATACTATAGAGCTTCGAGAGGCTAAAGAGGTTATAGCTTTACTATTTATCGGTATAATTAACCGAATCTATAGACGATATAGCTCGGAAGCCGCTATAGCTATTATTTACGCAATTAGCCTCGCGTGATATTAAAAAGCGTTACGATTAAAGAAGCCGAAGACGGAAGCCGAATTACGTTAAATAATCCTTACGTAGTTCTATAACCTACTACCGCTCTTTCGGAAAAGCGAGGCCGATAAATTAAATGTCGCACCGACCTATAAGGACCCGCACCCGAGGGCGCGATTAAGATACCGTTAATTATGCGCAATTAGGGTAGTAAAGCGAGGGAAAACTATATTATTCTTATCTAGTTCTATAGAAGGCTAGCTGTCTTACGAGGCACCTTAAATAAGTGCGTAAGTAGATATAATAACCGTATAGGTACCGAGCTATATCTAGCTCGGTCTTATAGGCGCCGCTCCGATGCAATATACCCCCTAGCGTTAAGTAATTAATTTAACGCTGCGAGAAGAAGCTATCGCGAGCGCTTATAAAGCCTTAAATACACCCTCCCCTAATGTTACGACTATCCCTATTCCTTGCCTCTAATCCTCCTATGTTTCCTTTATTCCCTATATCCGCCCGCGTATATCCTTTAAATTAAGCAACGCTTTAAACCTCTTAAACTTAGCTCTCGGGAGCGCCTTTATTAAGTCGTCTATAGACATCTCGGCCATTAGGATATATTCTACCGTAAAGCGCCCTTTCCTATATTCTTATTAAAGCTATATATTCTAAATATCGATGTAATAGAGCTTTATAGAGATACGGCCTTCTTCGACTACTAATTATATAGTCTAAAGGTTATCGCAGTATATTTTCAATAGCCTAAGGTCTTCTAAGATATCTCGTAGTAGCTTTAATAGCGCGATGCCTTCCTTCGTTATACGCTTAAGTCCTAAGAGCTCCGCCTCTATAGTCGAGGTTATTACTATATCTTATAGGCTCGCTTCCTAGACGACTAAGCCGCCGTAGAGCATTATAATATAGCCTTATAACGAGCGGCGTGTGTCGGGATCGTTTGCGAAAGACGCGTCGGTCGCGATAATAAGAGCCTTACCTATAGTAAGTCCGTCGAACTTAATTATAAGGAACCTTATAGCGTATAGGTAGCGGATGCACTAGTTCGCTACCTCTAAATGCTCGGGGGAAGGGTTCGTTAGGAACCTCGAGAGCTATAAGGCTTTAAGCGCTACGTTAGGTCTTACGGTAATCGCGGTATATATAATTAACCCGACCCTTTCCTAGAAGTCCTTAATCTCACGAAAGGAGGCTTATTTAGTATTCTTAACGAGTGGAAAAGGCGGGATTAGAACCGCCGGCGCTTTGCTATTATCGTTAAGGCTAAACTTACGTGCAATCTTCTCGATGTATACGTCTTAGTAGAGAAAGATCTTCCGAAGCTATCGGTCGCGGATAACTCTAATCCCGAGATACTATCTAAAGGCCTCCTCGCGGACCTCGTATTTCCCGTTAAGGTACTTAATAAAGTCGTCTACGCTAATCCCTTTAGGACTTAGGATAAGGATATTATTAACGTATACTAGCATAAGAATCTTGCCGTTTATAAAAACGTAAGGCTCCTCGCTAGTGCGGATAAGCCTTTATTTCTCTAACGCTTAGTATATCTTATTATGCTAAAGAAGAGGCGATTCGTATAGTCCGTAGAGAGCTTTATCGAGTTCGGCTACTATTAAAGAATTCTTATCTCCTTTAAGAAAACCTAGCTCGACGTACCTTTTTAGTAGTTCTACGTAGACCGGTCGCTTTATCTTATTAATATTAGTATTTAGAAAAGCGTTAGCGATATTAAGTTGCTAAACATCGAGACTATGCTTCGCCGCTATAGACACTACTATCCTAAAGGTTTTAATAGCGAGGGTTATAGCGTAGGTCTCCTCGCCTTAATCGCCTTAGAGGTCTCTACGTATAATAATGCGTGCCTTACATTATGTGCGGTATCTATCTTTATCGAACTTATAGAGGAAGACCTATTTAAGCGGGATTAAGGTCCCTTTAGCGCGCTCTTAGCTAAGGAGGCGCTACGTACCTCTTCGGAGGAGGTCGTATAGCTCTTTACGGTAGCCCTCTTTAAACTCCTTCCCGTACGGGTAGTAGTCGAGATCTTAATAGCGTTTAGGCAGTCGGACGAGGTTATCTCGATAATGCTTATATGCCTTTTGTTAGACTACGGCTATAAATACTAAATGAAATATCGTAAGATCTCCTTTTAGCTAGAGATCTTCGGGCAGTAGGGTACTAAAAACGTTGTCCTTTTGCCTTATATGTCTTAGTCGAGAGCTCTGCCTTATAGCTTCTATACCGTAGAGCTCTTATTATATTCGACGAGGGCGACGGGTCCTCTCTTATATTAGGGCTTCTTCCGTAGGTAGTCCTACGGAAACCTTACCTTCTTCTGCTAAAGTCGCATTACGTTAATTAGGATCCTAGCGATCTTTAGCGTGTATACCTTATTATAGGCCTACCTCTTCCTCTTAGTCGGGAGGTTGCCTAGCTAAGGCTTCCCTCCTCGGTAAGGGAGGTGTTTGCCTAAGCTAGGGCTGCGGTAGTTGCTCTAGCTCTTTAGGCTTTAGATATACGAGAGGGGTGTCGGTCTTATTATCCTATAATCCTACGGTCGGTTTAAGACCTTGCCCCGTCGGGTTAGGCGTCTATTCCGGTGTAAGAAGTCCTTCGGGGGGAGGTAATAATATAGGTTATAGCTTCGCCGCCTTTATCTAGGCTAACGAGGAGGCTTCTATGCGAATTAGAGCCTCTCTTACGACCTTACCTACGCCCTTTACCCCTAAGTTCGAAATAGCGGGCTTAATACCTAAGATATATTCGTCGAACTCCTATAAAAAATCATTAAGAATAGCATTCTAGTCCTGTTAAATCGGTATTTTAATCGACTCGACGATAGGGATATATTCTTATATTAGGACTTATAGGTCCTCTATCTATAGGTCGAAGAAATAGTTCTCGTTAAATACTATATCTCGAGTAATAATAACCCTCTTAAGTTAGGGAACCTAGACGCGATATAGGTTACTAGCGTAGTAGCTAACGAGATAACTAATATACGCTCTAGGGTATATTTTAAAGGCTCGTTTATATAAGTTAGCCTTTATATTAAGGTATAAAGGGTAGGCGCGGCAGCTAAAGGCGTAGAGCCCGTCCTAATATAGGCGGAAGTTAGCTTCTCTATGCGCTAAAACGCTAAAACGGCCGAACTAGCGAAGATATTAATTAAACTATCTATCGAGTGTCTCTTTAGGCGATTTCTACTAGTTGCGGTATCTCGGTAGGATATTATGCGTCCTAACTATAGCTTAGTAAGCCTCTAGCTAGAGGTTGCGAGGCAGCTTCCCTATTGCCGAACGGAGTCGTTATTGTGTAACTCCGCCTAGTCTTTCCGCGCCTCCCGTAGGTTCTTTCGTATATATAGGCGGAAGCTCGAGCTTAATGCCTTCCTATTCTGCCTATTCTTAGAACTTCGATATCTTCTATCTTAGGAGGTTAACTAAGGCTCTCTTATTGTCTATTTTTATCTTATAAATCACTACGCCTATATATCGGCGGACTAATGCCTTAAAGTTGCGTATAAGGGCGGGGCTCTCTATCTTTAAACTTATGCTCTATAAGAATATCATCCCGCTATATTCGTCGGATAGTAGTAGGATATATCGGTAGCCGTTATAGCCTAGCTCGAAGTCGAAGAGGTCGAGGAAAATACGGTAGAAAGGTTGCCTTAAGCGATTAGCCGGCTCTTTGCGAGAGATTTGCTCGTATGCTTTTCCTAGCGCGTAGACCTCGTATTTAACCGTAGTTAGGCCGTATATCCGCACTCCTCTCGCTTAAAAGACTAATTGCTTAAGTACTCGAGGGCTTATATGCCTTAATCTTAAGTGCTAAATCTTTGCCGTATTAACCCTAGGCGGAACTAGGTTTCTTAATGCTGCGATTCGCCGCCGGGGGTACTACGGAATCTTATCTTAGACCGCTAATAACGCATACTAAAGAGCATTAAGCAACGCAAAGCAGGACGTAAGTAGTTTTAATTTAGCTACTAAGAGGCTATATATACTCTTAAAGCTTATAAGGATCTTATTGCACTTAATGCTTCTATACCTTAACGTATTATTATACCTATATAGCTAAAAGCTAAAGTTCTTAAGCTTCTCCCCGCTAATTAGGTTAGTATAGAATCCGGGGACGAATATAGCGTCCTAAAGGATTAGGTCCTCCGTTTTCTTACTATTAGGTCTATTAACGATATTCTCGATAATCCGCGTGCCTTTATATAGCACCGCGAGCGCTATATCGCTAACTAGCACGATATCGGTTTCGGTTGCCTTAACGACGTTATACCGAAGAAGCTCGAGCTTATTAATAATATAGGTGCTTACGTAACTATCGATAAAGGTCGAGTTCTATAGTAGATAAATAGCCGCGTACGCGTTCGGCGATATACTAAATGCATACTGCTCTTCGACGGTCTATTAGATCACCGTATAGGCTAAAGCCGGCGGTCTAGACGTCGCTTTCTTCGGCTTAGTCGATGTCTACGGCGCCGGCTGGCCCTTTAAAGCCTTAATCGCCTCGACTATAGTCTTCTAGCGCGGTAAGTCCTTAGCTTCCTTATACTTCTTAACGCGGTTAGGGACCTTAGTAATCCCGGGCCTATAGGAGACCCCGTTAATAGCCTTATAGAAAGCCATATAGTCTATAGGCTTTTAGTAATAGCGATTCTTGCTAATGCCGTAGGGGCACTTGTGTTCCTATCGAGCCGGCGTGTTAGTATTTCCTCCGGGTATAAAGAACGCGCCTGCTAGCCCGAATAGCTTGCTATATATATTGCGATCGAGGCTTACGGAGTAGAAGAGTTTGCTAACGCTCTAGAGGGTTATCGTAACGACGTTGCCTTTTTAATGCTACTTACGTAGCTTGCTAAGCTAATTGCGAGACTATAGTTCGTCTAGCGGTATAGTTGCCTTAAGGAAGTCTACGATAGCCTAATCTCCCTCGATGTTAGTAGTTATCGTAGTAAAGGCTTCGAGGTATGCTAGTTCCTACTAAAGGTACTAATCTACTAGGTTAATCCTTTAGGGTGTTTGCAGCGCCCTACGATAGTTTAGTCGTGCGATGCCGATGCGGTAGGCGTTAGAGACCTTAAGAAGCTCTCTTAGCTTATTCACGATCCTACGGAGGTCTAGATTATCTAGGAAATGCCTTACGTAGGACTAATCAACGGTTTAATAGACCTAGTTCGAAAGGTCCGTTACGGCCTTTTTCTTAGAGGCGTATTTAGCGTAGGCTATCTTACGGTTATCTCGGTTAGACTTAAAGCATATAAGCTGTCCTACGTTAAGCTTTATAATCGGGACTAGCGGGTCTAGCACTACTGCCGGGTTGTTAAGTATAGCTTCTACGTATGCCTAGGCTGCGAGGCTGTTGATCTTCGCGACCTAGCTTATGTAGGTAACAACCGGAGGTTTAACCAGCTGAAGGGTCTTATTAGCCCCCTTATCGCCGGTGTTTACATACTTCTAAACCTCTACACCCTTAGCTATGCGACGGAACGTCGTAAACTATATTGCCTAGTGGTCTGCCTTTAATAGGCTGACCTTAGTGTTAATTGCTAGAGACGTAAGAGTTATAGCTATTGTTAAGTGTTAAAGTTGTTAAAGAAAGGGGTTGTAAAATAAGAGTGCTTATTGTAGAAGATGTTAAAGATGCTTAAGGAAAGAGGCTTCTAAGCACACACAACTTGCTCTTTATAGGCACTAGAGATAGTCACCCGTTAAGCGGTAAAGGGGACGTCGTACGTTACTTTTTCACCCCTTACGGTAATCTTCTCCTTATTGCCTTATTTATTACGACTATCTTAGAGGTTAAGGAGCATCGAGGTCCTATGCGGTTATTATATCGATGCTATTAGGATCTCGATGTCGATGCCTTACTAAATAGTCGATCGAGGGCTTATATAGCTGCCTTAGTTAAGGCAGCCTTCGGGGACCTTAGCTTCTCGAGGCTAACCTAGACGTTATACCTTAAGACCCCCTAACGGCTAACGCGGACAATCGTTATGCCCGACGTTATGCTATCACTAAAGGCCTTAGAGAGCTACAGTCCCTTAAAGCTGCCCGGCTAAAGCGGCTCTAGGCTCCTTATAGGAAGATGCGATAATTCTTAAATACGTTGACTTAGTAGCAATTTGCGTAGGTTCGCATACCGGGCTTATAACTATCGCACCGACCTATAAGGACCCGCACCCGAGGGCGCGATTAAGATACCGTTAATTATACGTAATTAAGGTAGTAAAGCGAGGGAAAACTGTGTTATTTTTGTCTAGTTCTATAGAAGGCTAGCTGTCTTGCGAGGCACCTTAAATAGGTGCGTAAGTGGATATAATGACCGTATAGGTACCGAGCTACATCTAGCTCGGTCTTATAGGCGCCGCTCCGATGCGATATTAAACCTATATAAGCCTAGCATTAACTACGCGATACTACTTTATAAGGATTCCCGCGGATAAAACATAGTTCCGCCCTTCGGGCCGCTATACGCGATATCTTAAGATAAGTTGCTTATATTAAAGAAAACACTACGCGGCCTTTTAGATAAAGGGTTTATTTAAGCTAGCTCTTCTAAGGCCGCCGCTCCGGTAATATTCGCGAGGAAACCTAGAGGAGGACTACGTTTCTACGTAGACTACTAAGCACTTAACGTAATAATACGACCGGACCGCTACCTACTTCCGCTTATTAAAGAGATACTCTATAATATCGCTAAAGCGAAGTAGTTTACTAAGTTAGATATCTATTAGGCGTTCTATAAAGTGCGAATTACGGAAGGTAATAAATAGAAGACTATATTCCGCACTCGCTATAGGCTTTTCGAATAGATAGTAATACCGTTTAAGCTTATAAAGGCTCCTAGTACCTTCTAACGGTATATTAATAGTTATTATTATTATTATTAAAGTACTTTAGCTGCCCTAACGGGCCTAGTGCCCCTGCATTTAGCTAGCATAGGAAAAACTAAGCGGCCTAGGGGAAAACCTATATAACGTCTATCTATCTTAGCGTTAGGCCGGATACAGCCTGTGTTCGCTATAGTTAATTAAGTTTAGTTACTACCGCCGGTCTAGTGCTTAATAAAGGTTACCCCGCCCGGGCAGGCCTTAAGGCGTCGGGGTCGGGCGGATAGTCTAACTTAGTAAAGCCGGCGTATAGATAGCACGCGGGCGATAGGGTGCGGGCCGAGGCCCCGCCTAGCGGGTTAGAACGTAGAAAAATAAATCTTAGTAAGCGTATAATCGAATATATAAACATATATAAATATATATAAACGTTAAAGGGGGCTAGCGTTAGTAGCCTCGTTGTCTTACTCCCGGAGCTCCCCCCCGCCGGCGTCCCGGCGGTCTATCTTCTCCGTAAGGGCCGTCGCAGCCTAAAACTACTATAGTAAGCGGTGCTTAAGGAACTACCGGATAAGCGGCTTAGCGGCGGCGGGGCGGTTAAGCGCCGCCCTAAGGTCGCTCTCCCGTCGGATGCCTTTTAGTAAGGTTACCCTCGCGTTAGCGAGGGTAAAGCACCGGAGGAAGAGGTAGAACGTGGTTTTACGCATAGTCCCGCACCGATAGAGCGGTAAGTCGACGTTAGGAACGTTCCAGTCGAAAAAAAACCCCTATAGACTAATCTTCCCGGTCTAAATCTAAATAAGCGTAGAGCTCTCGTGCTTATATAACCCGTTATATACCTTTAGCGCTTTCTTTAGCCGGTTAAAGTAAGGGTTAATATCTACCGGCTGCTAGGCTCTTTATAGTCGCTTCGCCTCCGCTACTCGGAGATCCTCCTTCTACCGCGCTTCTTAATCGCGGAGGACCGCCTCCTCCGTTATAGTGCCCTAAGGGCATTAGTCATAAAGCTACGCGTCGTACGGCCGGCCGGGCGGTTAAGTCGGCCGATAGGGTTAAGGCAGTACTTTCGCCGGCTTCTCGTAGGCGCGTCGGATCCGGTCCGCTATACCCGACTCCTTAGTGCGCTCCTTATACCGCGTAAGGCGGTCGTTAAGGTAAAGGTCGAGTAGCGGGACCGCCGTCTATATCTCTAGGTTCTAGATCGGGGTCGCCTTAAACGCCTTAGCTACTACCTATAGGCAGCTCGACTAATACACTATAAGCGCCTTTACTAAGCCGGTAGGTTTCCCCCTTCTAAGCGTAGGCTTATAGAACGTCGACGCTTTATAGGCGAGTGCGCTTTAAACTACGCTAGCGTAGACCGTCCTTACGTTTCTTAATTATATACTCTATATAGACGCCGTAAGCCCGGTAAGGGCTAACGCTTATATGCCTATTTTTGTCTTAAGCTTCCTAACTTAGGCTTTCTATTATAGCTTCCGGTTAAACTAAACCTTAAGGAACCGCCTATCCTCGACTAGCCGGACTATATTCGTCTTAAGCTAAAGCTTTATCGGTATCGGCTTATAAGTCCTCGTAAAGTAGATAAGCTTGCTTTTCTCCGGCTTAAACTTAGCGCCGACCTCCCTTACCTATTTATCGTACTTTTTCTAAGCGCTTTTTAAACGCTATATAGTCGCGGCTATAGTCTTACCGTAGGCTAAGAGGTTTATATCGTCGGCGAAGCCGACGGTAGTAACCCCTATCTCCCGCTTAAAGTCGTCGTATAGTAGCGCGATATAAAGGAGGAAGAGGATCGGGGAGAGAGGCAAGCCTTAGGGCACGCCCGTAGGCACTTCCTAGGTCTCCGCCGGCGCGTCGTTAAAGTAAAGCTAGGCCGTCCTCCCCTTAAGGAAGCTCCCGACCTACGCGATAACCTAACCTAAGAAACCCCTTAGATAGAAGGTCTCGACGAGATATATATAGTCTACCCTATCGAAAGCTCCCTTAAGGTCGAGCTAGAGAAACGACGCTACCCCTCCCTAAGCCTACGTTATCTTTACGAGCTCTATTATAAGTCGTATCGCCTTCTTAGTAGACCTCTTAGTCCTATTCCCTATCTACCCCTTAGGTAAGAGGTTATACGCTTCCGCTACGTCTGCGATCCTCCTCGCGACTACGGCCTTAAGGATCTTCCCTACTATGCTAAGGAGAGAGATTAGTCTCTACCCTTAGGCTTATTAGAGCTAGGCCGCTATCTTCCTAAGCTTCGGTAGGACGATAATAGACGTATATCGGAACCGTCTTAGAAAATGCCTAAAGTTGTAACTAGCGTTAAGCAATACCGTAAGCACTTTAAGCAATAGTTCCTTATAGGCCTTAATAAGCCCTATCGGGAGGCCGTCCTCCCCCGCGGCCTTTTATAACGCTATCTTCCTAACCGCCGACCTAACGTCGCCGATTATAAAACGCTACGGTATTATATAGGCCTCCCGGGCGGCTTAGGGGCTCCTTTCGCCTCTCGCTACTACGGGTAGGAAGAACCGGGCCGTAAAGGTCTCTGCCTTTTCCGCGTAAGTGCGGGCCGGCCCCGCCGGGTCGCTTAGTCTCTCTAAGTCGGGGATATATATCGCCTATAGTAGGCTACCGCTTTAAAGCCGCGCCTACCTCTCGATCTTCTAGAGGAGGGCCTAGTTAGCGGCTAAATCGTAGGTAAGCTCCCGCTAAGAGTCTTATTATACGGCAACGACGGTACGCCGGAGGGCTATCTTCGCCTCGTCTAACGTCTCTTAGGTCGTCTAGTTGCCGGACGCTAAGAACGCCTAAAGGGCGCGTTTAGCCTCCCTATTATACCGGTCTACCTTTATAGTCTATTAGTTAGGGCGGCCGCCGTCGGCACGGCCCCGGGCCTTAGGTATATAGTCCTTCGCAATCTCGGTTAACTAGGTGACTACCTAGTCCACGTACGCCTCGACCTCCCCGGGGGTCGTAGGCGTTGTTAGCGCGGCCTTTAGCCGGAACTTTACGATAGCCGCTGCTTAAGCTCTATCCGGGTCGAGTTTTCTCTAAAAGCGGTTAAGTCCTATCGTCCGGGCCGCCGGCCGGTAGGTTAGCGGCCCTATATCTACCTCTAGCCGTTGCGATATATAATCCGATCCGACGAGGCCCGCGTTTCTACGGTACGTTACGCCTAGACCCCGAGACGCCTAAGCGAGGTCTATCGTGCCGTTCCTCCGGCCCTCGGAGGCGATACGTATAACCTAGCCCTTAGGGGTTATAAGCCCGAGGCGCTATCGCGCCGCTAGCTCTAGGAGGTCCTCGCTATTGCTAAAGGTACGCCCGTAGGCGTCCTAGAGCGGGTAATAGCTATTAAAGTCCCTAACGAAGACGCATTAGGTATATAACGATTTCGCCGTAAGGTTAAAGAGCGGAGTAGTCGGGAGGGTATATTAATAGTATTCTTCGCGAATTTCTAAACGAGTTCGCTTCCGCCTATATTAATAATATTCTTATCTATATAAGCGGTAGCCTAAAGGATTATATAGATAAAGTGCGGAAGGTGCTAGACCGGCTCTCCGAGCATAGGCTATACCTCGACCTTAATAAATGCGAATTTAGCGTCCGCTAGGTTAAATACCTTAGATTTATTATTATCGCGGGCGTTAGTATATAAGTAGACCCCGTAAAGATTTAGGCTATTTAAGACTAAATAGCCCTAACTTCGCAAAAGGGTATACGGAGTTTCTTAGGATTTACGAACTACTACCGGATTTTTATTCGTTAATTTTCTTATATCGTCGGTCCGCTTATAGCTTTTACCGGCAAAAGGGTAGCCTTCTATTAAAGCGCTATATAAGCAAAGGCGTTTTAGACGTTAAAGGACCTATTTTCGTAAGCCCTAGTGCTATTATAGTAGGACTTTAATTATCCCGTAATACTTAAGGCGGACTATAGTAGATTCGCACTTAAAGGCACGCTTTTATACAAGGTAGACGGCTAACGCCGCCTTATAGCTTTTTACTCCTATAAGCTTACCCCCGCCGAACGGAACTACGCTATCTACGATAAGGAAATGCTCGCTATAATTAGCTATTTAAAGCAATAGTAAGCAAAGCTCTATAGCTATAAGAACTTTAAGATCCTTATAGACTATCGTAACCTTAAGTATTTTATAACTCGATGTTATCTCTTTAAGCGATAGGCCCGCTAGGCGGAATACCTTTCGCGGTTCCGTTTCCGGATTAAGTACCGACCCGGAAAAAAGGCTATAGTACCGGACGCTCTATCCTAAAGAGATTAAGATCGGCCTTTTAACGAAGATTATAATGCCCGAGAGCTTTAAATACTCCTAGAGGAGGCGCTACGTATATATCTTAGAGTAATACTTATCGGTGCGGACGGCGTAGTCTTAGTTAATAATAAGGGCGATAAGGACGAAGACGATAGCGAGGAGGATAATAAAGAAGACGTAGAGCCTAATACTTAGGAAGCGGACTTCGTAGCGGCTACGACCTAGGACAACCTTAACGCGTAAGACGTAGAGCTAACTACTAACGTAGGCCTTAACCGACGGACTTTTTAGGACGAGGAGCTTTAGCGTATATAGGACCGCTTAGCAGCTTAGGACGTTACCTACGGGAGCGTGCGCCGCGCTATAGAGGTAAGAGCTCGACGATTCGACCTTAAGCTTAACCTTAAGGTATAGGTAGCCGACTACTACGTAGACCTACGTAGGCACTTATAGTTCCGCGGACGGCTTTAGGGTTTTAATTCCTCTATAACTATAAAGGCCGTAGTAAAAGACGCTCCCTTAGAGCTAGAAGAAGGGAATACGCTTTAAAGACGGCTTATTTAAATAGTATACGACGCTAGCGTCGTCGGCTACCTTAGCCGCGAAGGAATAGTTGCCGCTATATCCCGCGACTTCTATTAGCCGCTCCTCTAGCTATACGTTAGACGATTCCTCTATAACTATAATATCTATAGACGTATAAAGATTTAGCGTACGCTTAAGAAAAGGCTACTTTAATCGCTTCCTATATCGGACTAGTTCTATACGTATATTTAAATAGACTTTATTATAGACCTCCCCTTTATAGAGAGCGGCAACCGTAATCTTTAGGTAATTAAAGACCGTCTAAGTAAGGAAGTTATATTAAAACCTATGCCCTCTATAAAAGCGGAGATCTATATAAAGCGCTTTCTTATATACTACGTGTAATACTATTAGTAGCTAACGTTAATTATAAGCGATAAGGGCTTAAATTAGATAAGCCGCTTCTAGTAGTACTTATATCGGCTACTATAGATTATATAGCTGCTAAGTATAGTATATTATCCGTAAACCGATAAAAGGCTAGAACGGCTTAACTAGGAAGTTTAAGCTTACCTTTAAGGCGTTATCGACTATAACTAAAAGGACTAAGATAAGTAGCTCCTTATAGCGCAAATAGCGCTTAACGGGAGAAATTACTCTTTAATTAGTATATCCCCTTTCTTCGTACTATATAGGTACGAATTAGTATCCTTATTTCCTATCGCTATAGATATAGTAGCGGAAAAGCCGTCTAGCAATATCCCGGAGGGGCGCGTAGCCTCCTTTATATAGCGACTTAAGTAGGTCTTAGACTTCTATTAGTCGTTAATAGCCTCGGTAGTATAAGACTAAGAGCGGTATATTAATAAACGGCGGGAACCCGTAGAGCGATTTACGGTAGGTAATAAAGTCTAGGTAGACCTACGGAACTACGTATCCTTAAGGCCGAAGAAGAAGCTCGATTAATTATACGTAAAATTTACGGTTAAGAGAGTGCTAAGCCCGTAAGCCGTTAAGCTAGAGGGACTACCTAACGGGATTTACCTTAATTTTAATATAGACCTTCTTTATCGCGTAGTAGTAGATCTAATGCCCGGCTAAGTAATAGCGGACCTATAGCCTCCCGTATTCTTAGTAAAGGGAGAAAAAGAGTTCCTAATAGAGGAAATTCTTACTGTATAATAGAAGAAAGTCGGCCGCGGTAGTAGGCGCGAGGTCTTCGTAAGGTAGTAAAGGTACTAAGACCTAATACAGCACTTAGCAATAGACTTCATAGATATAGAAGCGCTCGATCGCTTCGAAAAGCGCTTTAAAGCTATTAGAGAAAACGATAGACCGCCCGACGCTACGTTGCTAGCAAAGACATAATAGAAGAAGGTACGGTTTACGCTCCCTAAAGCGAGCCGCGTAGCCTAAGGCGCGGCCGGGCCGTACGTAATACGTCGTTAATTTTCGCTTAGGTAAGGTAAGGGTCTTATATAAAGGTCTTCGACTATTAGTAAGATTAGGTCTACGACCTAATCCGTATTCTTATATACGAGCGGGGAAGAGGCACGTATAGGTAGGGAAAGGGGCTTATGCGAATAAGCGTAAAGGGCTCGTGCGGATAAAGGTAAAAGGCACGTACGGACAAAGGGGTACGTGCGTAGAGCTATATATCCGCATGTATAAGTGCGCCTATACTTAGTTCTTTATAGATGATTTCCATACCTATATAGAGGGCACCTATGTAATTACTCTGCCTACCCTATTACATTAAGGAGGCGAAGAAGATATACTATCTTATATACCTTAAAGACCTTATATAGGCCTTCCCGTTTATAGTCGAGCTTTTTTATAAGGTAGAAGGTCTAGATCTAGCGAATGCTAAAGAATAATATATCGCTAAGCTAATACGCTAAGGCGGGAGTCCGCTAGGCGTTTATATAGCGAGCCTAAGTGGCTTAAGCATCCTTAATTATATCGCGGAGGAAGTTAAAGATACGCTAAAGGCGGGAAGTAAGCGCGTTACCGCGGAGGTATTCCTTCCGCTACTAAGGGGTTATATTAGGCGGGGGGGGACTAAAGGGCTTAGTGCTAAGCTTTAGGTAGAAGCTATAGTTAGTAAAGAAAGGGAAAGGCCGGTAGATTTAAAGACTTAATTATTAATAGTAAACTTAGCGAAAGGAAGGAGGTCGACCTAATCGTCCTAAAGGCAGGTAGTATAATAACGAAGGTAAACGTCTATCTAAGCGTTTACGATCTTAGTCTAACCGTCGGTCTAAAGGTAATAGGTAGAGCTAAGGTAAAAGCAGTAACTAAAGCGATAACTAAGCTACTATTAAAAAGCTAAAAGAAACTAAGTACTATAATCGCTAATAATAAAGGCTAAAGTGCTATAAAGGGACTAAATACGAGAAATAAACGCGTTAATAACGTCTTTAACGGTTATTAAAGGTATTAAGATATAATAGCGTATTTTCGTAAGGTAGTCGACGAAAATAAAGATATTAGAAAACTTAACGCTATTACGGCGGTAGATAGGGAGGTCGGTAATAAAGTCGACAGATATATCGGTCTATAAGGCGAAAGGAATACTTAAAGACTAGAGTAAGCCTTAAGGGGAAGAACGAGGGGATTTAACGCGAAGGCATATATAATAATTCTTTACGAAGCTAGAAATAGACTTATATATGCCGGGCTAGATATAGGACCGGCGGTAGAGGCTAGCGGTCTTCGTATATCTAAGATAGCCGGTAAAGGGAGAGGTATAAGCGCGGACGAAGATATAAAGTATTAAGGCGTTATAAAAGGGAACGAAAAGCCGGCCTTAGAAATAGAACCGGCCTTAGACCTTAGAAAGAGCGGTCTTAGGGATTAAGCGGAGGGGGGCTTAAAGGGGGTAAGGCTAGCGGGGCTAAAAGGACTAAAGAGCTACGCAAATAGCGGAGATAAGTAAAGAGGAGGAATAGGCCTAGTTGATAAGGTTATCGATCGGCTTAAAATCGTTAAAAGCGTAGAGGTTAAGGCAATTAGAATTATATTTATAAATTATATTTATAAACGAATTAGACTCTTTAACGGTATTAAAGGCGGTAGTAGTATTAATGTAGAAGGAGGTATTAACCTTAGACTTAAGGAGGTTAACTTAATATCGGTGGTTAATCCTCTCGTCGGCTTAGTCGGTAAGGGAGAGTAGGCGGGAGCTTAGCAAGCGGCTAAGGGCGTTAGAGAGAATAGCTTAAGAGCTAGGCTAAAAGATAATCTTAAAATTAAAATAACTAAGGAATTCGGCCTAATAGGCCTATCGTTAGTTAAAGAGCTTTATAGTTATAAAATACTAAAGATTCTTATAATCTAAGGCTATCTTACACTTAGGTAGGCCTTTAAGCTTAAGGCGCTATTCTTCGAGAGATTTTATAATCGTAAAGAGTTCTTTATCGTAGATTTCGTAATTATACTCTTAAGTAGAGTATTTTAACGAAAAGAAGGCAACCGGATAGTAACGACTATCGTTAAAAAGCTATATTAGTATACCCTTAGCGGCTTAGTCGGAAGTATTTATTTAAACTATAGTCTTATAATAGGGGTTAAAGTATATAAGGATTAAGGCAATAGTAAAGGCGTGCTTAAGGGCTTCGAAGGCGTTAGCGTAGGCGGGAGACTAGATCTAAATAGTAGAGTTCTTAGTAAGGGCGTTTAAAGGGTTTATAAGCTTAGAAAAGCTATAAATAAAACGCTGATAAAAATTAGCGAATCTTAAGAAGCGCTAAAGGTCTTTAATAAAAGAAAGGGTAAGCTAGTCTAAAACTATATAAACCTTTTTAAGGTCTATATAAATGCCTTTATCTAGGATAATTAGGCTAAGGTATTTATTCTTAGTAATATAGAAATTATATTTATCTACGTTAAGCTAAAGGCCGGCGGCGTTAAAGCGCTTAAAAACTATATTAACGTAGGCTTAGTATTTCTCCTACGTCTTTAAGAAGATTAAGACGTCGTTTAGATAGGTAGAGTAAAACTTATTAAAGATGCCGTAAAAAGCCGTATTAAGAAAACTCTAAAAGTAAGATAAAGCGGCGGTAAGGCTAAAAATAGTAATATAATACTTAAAAAGCCTATACTATATAGTAAACGTAGTCTTTTACTTATATCTTTCGGCAATATAAAGGCGGTTAAATACTATAATAACGTTAATCTTAGTAAGAAACTTCGCCTTCCGGATATAGGCGAGGGTATTATAGATAAAGGGTAAGCAAAAACGGTTTTTAATCGTAGCCTTATTTAAGCCGCGATAATTAATGCAAAAATAAACGCCTCCGTCGGGCTTATAGGTAAGCATAATAAAGGCAGTAGTAAGGGAGGTAAAGCGGCGGATAAAGCCTTTCCCAAGCTACTCGTTAACGTACGCGTAGACGATCCGGTTTTCGGCTTCGCTAAAGGGGCGGGAGTAGGTATATAAAGGTTATATTCCCTCCTTAAGGTTAATCTAAGTAGTAACGGTATAGTAAAAGATAAGCTTATCGGCCTCGCTCTTAAGCTATATATAGATTATATAGCAAGAGTATTACTATTTGTACTATAAGGAATCTCTATTTGTACTAAAGACCCTGTCGTCCCCGCTTTTTCTGCGCGTACCCCGCGCGCCTATGTCTCGCCACTAAAATCGGGTATAGGTACATGGCAATAAAGAGGGCGGCGCAAATCGTGCCTAGCCTCAATTGAACAGTCAATTTAATAACAGCAATTCAACAGCTATAGCAGCCCTACTGCGTGCCCTCTGCTGCGTGCCCTGCTGCGTGCCCTGCTGCGTGCCCTGCTGCGTGCCCTCTGCTGCGTGCCCTGCTGCGTGCCCTCTGCTGCGTGCGCGGCTCCTTGTTGATGTATGCTGCGTGCCCGGCTGCGTGCCCGGCTGCGTGCCCGGCTGCGTGCCCGGCTGCGTGCCCTGCTGCGTGTCGGTGGTATTCTTCGCGTTCTTCGCACGATTTGCGCGGCTCTCTTAATTGCCATGTACCTACACTAGATTTTGGTGGCGGGACATAGGCGCGCGGGGTAGGCGCAGAAAAAGTAGGGATTTTAGCGTCTTGCAGGGTCTTACAGTATAAATAGAGATTTATTGCAGTATAAATAGTAATACTCTATAGTAAAGCTCTTTAAGGACCTTAGCCTAAAGCTTATTAAGTATATAAAGGACTTTCTCTTGCTTTTTAAAGAATTTAGCGATATCGTTAAGGGAGATCTTATTAAGGTAATCTTATCGAAGTAGTTATCGACGAAGTCGTAAAGGCGGGGGTTAAAGTAGGCTTTTGCGTCCTTAGCGTCTATATATCTAATTAAAACGGCCTAATAGAAGTCCTTAAGGATATCTTAGTTAATAGGTAATAAAGGCTCGGTAGGTAATAGCTTAGCGGTAAAGGCTTTAATTAAGGTTTAAGAGGTCTAGACTTTAGGCTATTAGTAGAATATTACTATCGCGTTAACGTTAAGTATTTAAACGTTAAACGCTAAATTATTAAAGGATAGGAAATAGAAGGGCTAAGGTCTAATAGTCTTATAACTTAGTCGTAATATGGCTCTCCTATTCGCCCGCTCTAAGCAATAGCTCTTTAGACTACTGCTATAGCGACTCCCCTAGCAGCTTACTAAGCTGCTCTTCTATAAGCTCTCGTAGTAGCTCGCTAAGCTGCTCGTAACCCACGAAGCTATAGGCTATATAGTAGCTTCCTTAATATCGTTAGCAGCGCGCCCCTTAGCATACCCTAAAGCCGAGCTAATGCCGCCGCTGCTAATTACCCTTCGAGTCTCGCAGCGCACTCTTTCGCTACCTCGGCGAAGGATATCACTATATAAAACGCGTGTAGACTCCCTCCTAGACCGTTATACCCTAAGCCCGGCATACACCACCCGTTATGCCCTAAGCCCGGCATATACTATAGTAGACCCCCCTGCCCTAAAGGCATCTACTAAAGCAAGCTAATTGCTAGCACTATAAATCTCACTTCGACTCCTAAGGCGCACTCTTCCGTTACCTCGCTAAAGGATGTCGCTACTAAAAGCCTTTATAAGCTTCCCCTTAGCTTATTAAACAGTAGGGCAAGAGACACTCTCCCCTACGGCCTTAGCTTGCCACCTAACCGCTCTCTCGTTACCGCGGAGCAAGAGACCACCACTAAAAGGCCGCCTAAGCTTCCTCCCTACCAGTCACCCGGCAGGCTCTCTACTAGGCACCTTCGTCCCGGCAGGCACCTTCGTCCCGGCAGGCGCCGACCTCGCCTCTACACGTTGTTCTTCCGAGGTTTAGCAACGCACCCCTCGTTGCGCGTAGCTAGCTAGCCTCGCGAGCTTCCGCACCGTCAGCCTCGCCGTTAGCCTCGCGAGCCTAGCAGAAGAAAAGCTCTCGAGGGATTCCCCTGCCTATTGCCCCCTCTAGCCCCCTGCTCGGCCGCCCCTCTAGCCCTCTGCTTAGCTACCCCTCTAGCCCTCTGCTTGGCCGTTCCTTTGTGTGTTCTCGTTGCTCGTTACTTCGCCTGTTTCCCTAATGCCCCGTTCGCACGGTTATCGCCTGTTTATTCCGTATGGATTTTCCATACATTATTCTTTGCTATTTCTATAATTTATTCGCCCTTTTCCACGTGTTGTTCCCCTTTTCCCGCTTTATTATATTATCTTATTCGTTATTCGTATTTCCTACTAATTGCTCGTTATTTTCCGCACGATTATTCCTCGGCCGCTAATGGCAATTTGTACTTATTATTTATATTCATTAGGCACTTTCTAGCTTAATGCGTATTTTCCGTTATTTTCTGTTCGCAACCATTGCCCGAATTAAGGCTCGAACAGACGCTCTATTCCGGCTCGAACAGACGCTTTATTCCGCCCTAGCGCCCCGAGGATGCCATCGAATCGACTCTTCGGCAGCGCCCCGAGGATGCGGCCCTTCCGAACGCTCTTTCCCTACTTATTCGTTGCATTCGCGTTCGGTTGTTCGGTCGTTCGATTAGGCGATTGGTCCGTTAGTATAGTGTTTGCAGCCTCTAAAAGAAGAACTGCTAGTGTCGGACCAATCTAGTCACATGAGGGAGAAAAGGGTCATGAGTCATGACCCCTATTAAGGCCCCGATGACAGCGTCATCGGGAGCGTCACGTGCCCCGACTAGGCTCCCTTAAGAGCCTAGGACGGGCTCGGTTAGGACGCATAAAGGGGCCCCCTTTCCTCTCCTCTTCGCCTTAGCTAGATAACTATCATAGACTAGAATCCAGCTAGTTTACAACCCCTTTGTTTGTTTAACCAACCAATAGAAAACGAATTATATTTATTAATTATATTCCCTCCGAAATAAAGGCAAAAAGAGCCGGGATAAGATAGGCAAAGCGGGTAAGAGTAGCCGAAAGGCCTAAGATAAGATAAAGCTAATAGTCTAAAAGGCAAAAGGCTATACAAAAGGGGGACTAAAAGGAAAAGGAGTTACCGCGCTAGCTAATAATAAGGTTATACTAGCGTAGCTAAAAGAGGCTAAGAATAACCTTATAGCTAAGCTTTATAAAAAAGAAGTAAATAGACTTAGTATAAGCGCTAATCTAAAAGACCGAAAAGGCGTAATAGGTAATAGAGCTAGACTTATAGTCGCTACTATCGGCGAGAGAAAGCTAGCGTAGGAATCGGAGCTAGCGGATAGGAAGGGTAAGTCGGTACGCGGTTTAAGCGTATATAAAGGCGTATCTAAAATAGCCGGAGTCGACTAAAGCACTTATAACGATATTAGCGGATATAAGGGATAAAGGCATAAGTAAAGCACGCGGTTATATTCCTATAGGGAGGCAAAGATCCTCCTTAGTATTAAATAAAGCTATAAACTTAGATACTAAGAGCTCTATCGTGCGATAAAGCGAGGGAGCTATGTATTTCCTAAATATAGGGAAGAGGTAGGGAGGTTATCTACTTCGCCTTTAATAAAGCCTTGCTTTATATCGCGAACCTAATAGCGGGGGGGGAGGGGGCTTAAGGAGGCGTAGGGTAAACGTACCGCCGCTACGGCTACGGCCGCGGCTAGAGCTAGAACTAGCGCTAGGACTAACGCTAGGGTTAGCGCTAAGGTTAGTGCTAATACCCTTATTAAGGTAGGTCTAAGCGGTATAGGTAGCGGTAGCCGGCTAAGCGTAATAGAAGTAAAGACGGGTTTTAAACCGCTATTGCTTCTTAGCGTTAGTAAGCCGGGCCCGGAATATATTAAGCTATATTAGGTTACGGGTAGGAGACGTAGGTAAGGCGGGCGAAGTAAGGCTAAGGCGAGCGGGGTTATAAGGCGGCTAGAGTTAAAAACGGGCCTTATTCCGCTATTAGTTATTATAAAGCGTAGAATATATCTTAGCCTAAGCCGTAAAGTCGTTATAGGCTAGGCATTCGACCTATAGAGCGGCGGCATTATTAAGTTTAATAAAGACCTTTAAGTAAAGGTAGGCGACGTAAGCGGTATTATTAAACGATAAGTCGGCTTAAAGCTAGGTAAACTTTAAATAAAAGTCCGGCTAAGAGATATTCTTTATCGATAAGGCGTTAAAGTCGGCCTCCGACTAAGCGTAGGTAAAATTAGGATTAAAGACTAGGCTAAGGTCGTCGGTAAGGGCTTTAATAATAGTATACTATTAATCGGCGAAAGACTTATTATCGAGGACGTCCTAAGGAACGCTAGCGATAATAAAGGCGGCCCGGTCGGTAAGCCGGCTAGCCGCGTAGAGAATACGGTCTTATTCCGTAAGGTATAAAACGGCATCTTAACGGAGCTTAATAGTAAGGCCGTTACGCTAGGTCCGGAAAGCTTCCTAACGTTGCTTTTAGGTGCTAGAGTCGCCGGCGAACCTCTTAAAGTCGGCGATATAGGAATAAGTAAGGGTAAAGGTAAGGGTAAGGGGTAAGGATTAGTCTTAGGCTACGTTACGCTCGGTAAAGACGAGGAGAAAAGACGTAGTATAGTTAAGCTACCGCTAAAGGTCGGCGGCGTGCTTTTAAGAGATAAGTACCCTTATATCTAACTTAACGTAAGTATTATTAAGGTAAGTAAAGGACTCGGCCTATAAGGCGCGGAAATTAAAGGTAGCGTAAGCTTAAACATAGGCGAACGAGTCGAATATAGGCCGTTAGGCTTAAAGTAAAGTAGCGAGATAGGGATAGCGGGAAAGGTAGTCGTTCTAAGGCTTTAGGTTAGCGGGAGTCGGCGGAGTAACGGCCGGGGTAGCGGCAGACGAAGGATCGGTCTCTATAATAAGGTCGGATATCTTAGATTAGATAAAGCAACGAAAAAGATAATAAGGAAGGGGTAAGGAGGGAAGAAGGAAATCTTATGCAATTCGCGTTAAGGCGGCGTATCTATACCGGGAAAATTCTAATAATCGAGGAAAACTTAGTCGAAAGGGTCCGGCGAGGAGGCGGACTTACGTCGCGAAGAGGGGAGATTAGAAAAGAAAAAGGTAAGATAGCGAGATTATTAATTAAAGGCAATAGGATAAAATAGGAGATTAAACTATAAGGAAACGAGCTTAAGGGGGGTATATAATTATTATTAATCCACGAAGGGATATAGCTATAGACTAGGTCTAAATGTCTATATATACGATATAGAGGTTACGTAGGATAATATATAATATAACTTAATACTATAATACCTTTACTCTTATACTAGTAGTTTTTCTTTTGTAATTATAAACTAAAGGACTATAACGTATAAACATAAGTTGTTTTATATAAAGGAAAAAGCATAAAGGAAATAGCACTAGCTATATTAAATAGGCTAGTGCGGAATAAAGTCTAATGTTAAATTAGGCCTAGGCTAGAATATAGCTAGGGCAAAGTAGAGCTAAAGCAGGGCCGGTATATAGCAATGCTAGGGTAACGTAAGTGTAAGAATAATATAACTATTAAGGTCTTATAATAAAAAGCCTTTATCCGAATCGTTGATTTATTCTAGTTAATAAACCTTTATAGAGACCGGTTACGCGCGTCCTTCGGTATTGCGTAAGTAGGGTTATTATTACTATTAATCTACCGGATTTCTAAGATTTTATATCTTTCGTATAATTAGCGAAGAGCTATAATATTAATTATAAGCCTCCTTTCTTTAGTTATTCTTAGCATTACGAGGTTCTCGTAAAGCGAGTATAAGTCTATATTAATTACTAAAGGGAGAGGTAGAATTTAAAGGTATTTTGTAATTATACTTATAGTAGTAGTTATAATAAAGCCGAGATCGATACTATTTACTATTCCGTAGATCTCTAATATAAGCACGCTATACGTTATACGCTTATACTTCGTTAAACTCTAATAAATAATATTTCCGGTGATATCGAATTTAGTCTTAGTCCTTTTCTTATTAATTATAGCAATAATAAAACCGAATTGCGATAATAAGTCCTTATTATTAGCAAAGGAACCGTCTATAAAGACTATTAGCTTCGCTATTACTAGGTCTATTAGGACGTATTTTAGTCTACGATCTTAGTTATTCTTTTGCTACTAAAGGCGCTTATTTAGCCTCTAATAGTCTTTCTTTTTAGGTTTATAAATCTAGGCTATAATAGAGATATTAAAGGATGCTTTTAGCTAATATATTTATGCAATATAGCTGCCCCGGGCCTATTAGTTAGGTACCTTTAGGGGCTATTAAATGCTAGCGTATTAAGTATATTAATACGTGCAGCCTGCCCTTTTTACTATAGTAGTATATCTCCGTTCTTTTATAGTATTACTTTCGTGCTATTAAAGTCTATAGAGCTAGCTATTATTTATATCTTTAGCTTAGCGCGGAACTTAGCCTCTTGCAATTTGTTTTCCTCCGCGGCTAAGAAAGCGGGTATACTAAAGATAAATATATCGTCCGTTTATATGCCTATAATGCCTAATATCTTAGGGCCCGTATTAGTTATCAATAGGCATAAGTTATATATTAAGGTGGATATATTAAGTTATTTAATATAATAACCTTAGTATATATAGAACTAGTAAACACTAGATTCCGCAATGCCGTATAGCGGTCGGATAACGCGAATAATAGTCCCTTTTAGGTATCTACCTTCTAACTCCTTAGGAAGGTACGTTAGGATTATCTATAATAGCTTAATCGTCGCCTATAGGTAGGTTTATATTATATTACGAAGGGATAAAGTTATACCGTAGTCTCGTATTATTATAAGCGCGATTATAAGTATTAGCCGCTAGCTAATGCATTAGATCGTTAGTAAGGCTATTAATAAGCATTGCTTCTCTCGGTCGTTATAACTTTAAACGATAAGCCTCGATTTCTCGTATAGCTTTATATCTCGTCCCTTTACCTTTAGAACTATTGTTGCGAAGCTAGGCTGGGATTTGTGAGACTTAGGTAGCCTAGGCGGGCTCTCGACCTAGAAGACCACCCGGGGGACTACCAGCGGCCCGTGCATCGCTGTGCGGCCTGTAGGGCACCTGAAGCTAGTTGGAAAAGGGGCTTGGAAAAGGGGCTTGGAAAAGGGGCTTGGAAAAGGGGCTTGGAAAAGAGGCTTGGAAAAAGGGGCTTGGAAAAAGGGGTTAGAAAAAGAGGCTTGGAAAAGGGGCGTGGAAAAGAGGCTTGAGAAAACAGGGCTTTGGAAAAAGGCGTGGGAAAAAGGCTAGGAAAAAGGCTGGGCAGGAAAAAGGAAATAGGGGGCTGTGTCTCGAACTCAGACACTCAGGTGGAACGCAAAAGGGGACTACTAATTTAGGAGGGACAGGACTGCCTATAAAAGGGGGCAGTCCCCCCTAGTAAGGAAGGGAGAGGTCAGAGATCAATCAATCACTTCTACACTACATTTCCTGCGTGCATAAGATTCAAATAGCTCCACACAGACTGTCTAAGTCTTCGACCCCCTTTTTAGTTATTGACTTCTACATGCATAGCGTATATCTCTCTTCTCGAGAGTTATAAGCCCGGGAGGAATAGAGTTCCTATAACTTCCGGACACTGTGTAACACTGCACTATACACTAGCTATCACTACGGTTGTACAGCACTATGCAAATTGCTCTAAGATAAACGACCGATCTACTTTATGCCTCCGACGACGATATAGTTCCCTTACTCTTTAGCAGGAGTATCTTAGACCTACGAACACTTAATATAACACTATACGATGCACCTACGGGGAAGACCCAACGTATAATCCTTACGGGCCCGGAGGACTAGGACAAATGGATAAAGAAAATAAAGGCTCGAGTAGATTAGACTATCTATAACCTTATCTTCTCGGACGAACAATAGCCTCTAGAGCCCCCTATTCGACTAAGATATACTAACTATATAGAGGAAGCTATAAGCTTTGCCTAGTTAAGTGCCCTAAAATAAAAAGCTTATACGGCATCGATCTATAACTATAAGAGTCTCCGGAAGGAATATCTATATAAAACGAAGCTTATTATAGCTGCCCGGACAACGATTTTAAAGTCTATCTTAGCTGCTAAGCTTCTAGCCCTACGAGATGATAAGACTCTTCGATAGTAGATAAAGAAGCTAGAAACCTCGATAGCCCCGTCTCTAGGTTATATAACCGACCGGATCCGGAAGAGATATACGGCCCACTTATAAGTGTTTCTAACCGGGACTTCGATAATAGAGATGTCGGCCTAGCTGGATAAGTAGGAAGAAACCGTAGAAGAAGCTAACTAGTATTTCCTTTCTAAAGCTATCTCTAGGCAGTGGCTAAGGGATATTGCTGTACGAGTTTAACCTCTAAGCGATAGATACTCGTCTATATTCCGGGAAGCTAGCAGGGAAATCGACGAAGCAGCAGCTTAGGTATAGCAGCAAGCAGCCCTCTTAGTCTAAGGGGTTCACCCGAGAGAAGTTATACGAGCCCCGTTTACGGCTAAATAGACTATTTAGTTAGTATCCCGGAAGATTAGGGAAATAGTCGAAGAGATGCCATAGGCCTAAACCTAGAAACAGTTAAGGGTCAGACGAGGAAGTGTCTACTAGACCGAAAAACGGGGAAACAGTAAGGATACAGATACCCCTAAGGCAAAACGGGGAAACAATAAGGATACGGATACCCCTAAGGCAAAACGACTAAAAATCTCGTGCCCGGCTTGCAAGAAGATTAGGCACCCTTTAGCAAGATGCTAGATAGTGTTTAAACATCTATAGCTTAATAGACGAGATCCCCTCCCCGAAAACCTAGAAATAGTCTAGGATTCCCTCCGAGAAAACCTAGGCCTATAGAAAAAGATCGACGAGATTAAGGCTCAGGTTCGAGCCTCTCTACAATAGCAATCATAAGGGTAAGAGCAGGTTATATAGTGGTTACTAAGGGCAGACCGAGTTAAGAGAAGAACCTAAGGAAAGATAGTAGGAACGGGAAATCTAGCTTTTGTGTTTAAAACTTTAAAAGCCCCCCTCGAACCTTCGGAATATCTACTTCGGAAATCATCTATTCTAGACTTAGGAGCCTCTTTA
Source organism: Ophiocordyceps sinensis (assembly GCA_012934285.1). Taxonomy (NCBI): domain Eukaryota; kingdom Fungi; phylum Ascomycota; class Sordariomycetes; order Hypocreales; family Ophiocordycipitaceae; genus Ophiocordyceps; species Ophiocordyceps sinensis. Next base: position 14,755,921 of record JAAVMX010000001.1, on the reverse strand, counting down.
CACGTCTGCAACGACCTCTCTCGATTCCGCTCCTTTAAGAAAGCCCGAAAAGAGTTCTTAGTAGCTAAGGATTCTCTAGTACGAATAGAGGGCTACGGGAGGGTAAATTATCTTATAAAGACACCTTCCGGTCACCGGGTGCTTCGACTAAAAAAGGTTGCCTACTGTCTAGGCTTCTCTACTAGTCTAGTCTCCTTCTAGCTACTCCGCGAAGAAGGGATACACTAGGATACAATCCGAGACCCTATAAAGCTAATTAAGAACAACGAGGTTATCGGACTAATCGAATAGAAATACGGCTAGTTTATTATAGAATACCGACCTAATAACCCGGCTTCGACCCTAGGCCAGGCTGCCTTTCCGGCGGCAAAAAGGGCTAGTTCTAAAGATCCTCTATCAGCGGCTAAGGGAGACGGGAAGCTCTAGCATGCAAGACTCGGCCACCTAGGACCTTTAGCCCTTTATAAGCTCGGAATTCAATAGGGAGTCTACATTTAGGGGCTAAAAACAGTCGAGTGCGATTTTTATAGTTAAGGGAAAGCTAGAAGACAAGTTTCTAGAAGAACCCCTTCTCGGCCCTCGAAACCATACGAAGAAATCTTAATGGATTAGACAGATATAGCCCGGGATTAAGAAAACTTTAGAAGGGTTATATTTATTACTAACGCGTTCTTAGGAATGGTTTTTCCCTATTTTTTACGGACCTATCACAGCAAGCATAACTAGTCTACGTTATAGGACTTTGTGAACTAGATAAAGAACCATCACGGCCTCGATATTAAGAAAATCAGGTCCGATGGAGAGTTATTTACAAAACATATCTTAGCCTAGCTTCGGAAAAGGGGTATTTTACCCCTTCTATCGGCATTAAACACCTAGGCCTAGAACGGAGGAGCCGAGAGATCAGGGGGTGTTATAATAGAAAAGGCTCGAACTATAAGACTAGCAGCAAGCTTACCTCACGACCTTTAGAGAGAAATAGTCGAGTCAGCGTGCTACCTTTAGAACCGGACCCTAAGGGACCCTAAGGACGGCTTAGAAGACTAGGAGTCTCCCTTAGACAAGTTTACTAGAAAAAGGGCCTCTCTAGCCTACCTTCGAGCCTATAGATGCAAGGCCTACGCTATAACGCCTAACGCCTAGCTAAAAAGGAAGAAGAAGAAGAAACTAGACCCTCGAGCGTGTATAGGGTTCCTAGTCGGTTATAGGTCTACTAACATCTTTAGGATCTAGGTACCAAGCCTAAAGAAGGTTATTTTAACTTGGGATGTGGTTTTCGACGAATACAGCTATTTCGACGGAAAAAGAGAACAAGTTCCCCTTCTAGAAAGCACTCGACAGCTTATTTAGAGGATAGAGATACCCTCGGAGACTCGAGCCAACGAGGAGGCCCTCGACGAAGAAACGGACGAAGAAACTAATATCGAAGAAGTTAAGGGCAACGAGGACGAAATACAGGAAGAAGACCCGGAAGAAGACCTAAAGGAAGCCCAACCAGACGATAAAGACCTTAAGAAAGCAATCGAGCTCGAGAAAGCCTACTTATCCCCGTCCTACCCGTTAGAGGACTTAAAAGAAGCCTTTCTAGTACATCTTCCAGTGTCTACCCCTAAGGGGGTAGGGGGAAATACAACCTCGAAAGAATTTCCGGCAGCCTTTCTATCCCTACTTTAATAAGTTAAAGAAACAGCAGCTTTAATAGGGGTAGAACTAGAAGAACCGAATCTAGTACCCTTATTAGGGGCTAGCCTCTGCCTAGAGGACCGGTTCTCGGACTTTAGACTTACCCCTATCTAAGATAGAGTCTATAGAGCTTTTACAGCCGGGAGACTATTTAAACCCTAAGAAAAGAAGAAGGTCTATAAAAGAGCTCTCCCGGAACCGCCTTAGACTTAGTCATAGCTGTAAAACCATCTATATAAAGAGCAGTTTATTTAGGCCTAGAGAGACCACCTAGCCTTACACGCAGAGATAGGTTCCTTCTAGGAAGTCTTATAGGCTATAGCAAGGGGCCACTAGGTCCTAGGCTGTAAATAGGTCTTTATTTACAAAACAGACAAACACGGGTACCTTTAGAAGTGCAAAGCTCGACTAGTGGTTTATAGAAATCAATAGGAGAAAGGGGACCTTCTAATAAGAGCTATAACCTTAGCCGGGATGTCTTTTAGGGCTCTTATAGCTATAGCAGCCGAGTACGACCTCGAATTAGATTAAATAGATGCGGTAAACGCCTCTATAAACTGCCCCTTAGACGAGGACGAAGTTGTCTATATGCGGATGCCCCTTAGATTTCAGAAAGAAGGTAAAGTTATACGGCTTCGAAAAGCTCTATACGGTCTACGCAGGTCTCCCCTTCTCTAGCAGCAATACCTTATAGCGTCTCTCGAGACCCTAGGCTTCTAAAAGGTCTCTTAAGAGCCCTGTGTTATAATGAAAGGGGCGGTAATCGTCTTCTTCTATATAGACGATATTATCTAGGCCTACCGAAAGGAAGACTAATAGATCGCCGAGGAGGCAAAGCAAGGTCTATAAGAAAGATATAAGATAACCCTTCTAGGAGAGCTAAAGTGGTTTCTAGGCATACGAATTCTACGAAATAGAAGCCAACGGACGATCTAGTTGACATAGGATGCTTATGTCGATAAGGTAGCTTATAAGTTTCTACTAGACCAGCTAGAACAAAGAGCTCCGGCTACTCCGATGCTAGAAGAAGAGCTTCTACTATCTCTATCGACCTACTACGCAATAGAATAAGAAAAACACGCTTACCTCTAGAAGGTCGGGTCACTACTATTTGCAGCAATTTCTACTAGGATCGATATAGCCTTTATAGTCTCCCGGCTAGCCCGGTATAACTAGAATCCCTCTATAAAGCACTAGGAGGCAGTAGACCGAGCTATTCTCTACCTTTACTCGACTAGAAGCCACGGACTACGCCTAGGAGGGCATAAGCAGAAAGGGGCTAAGATATTCCTCTATTCTAGCGATGCCTCCTTTGCCGATAACTTAGTCGACCGGAAAAGCTCTTAGGGATATATTATGTCTCTATTTAGAGGCTATATAGCCTAGAAAGCGTCTAAATAGGCAACAGTTATAACGTCGAGCATAGAAGTAGAAATGCTCGCTCTTTTAGAGGCAGTAAAGGAGGCTATTTTCCTTAGCCGGTTGCTTACGTCTTTATAGCTTTAAATTCCGACTCCTTTAGTCCTAGAGTGTAATAACACTTAGACTATTAGGTTGTTTATAGAAGAAAACAATAAGCTATTAACTAGGCTTAGGCACGTTGATATTTATTAGCACTAGCTACGATAGGAGGTCTAGCAGGGACTTATCTCGCTCCGGTGGATTCTAATAGTAGAGATAAAGGCTAATAGACTTACAAAAGCCCTTCCTAAGCAAAGACTAGCTGTGTTTTTGCGGCAGGTTAGGCTAGAAGATCTTAGAGAAAGGATCCGACTAGAGGCCCGCTAAGAGGACCTTCGAGAAGCAATACTAGCCAGTAGGCTAGCTAGGTGCGAGGCAGCCGAACAGCAGTAGGGCGACTCTCCCTCTATCTAGTAGGTCCTAAAAACCGCCTAGGGGAATAACCTTAGGATAGGACCCCTGACTTAGCGGGCAAGGAGTTTAATCTAGTTTCTAGAACTTAAGGAGTTAGTCTATTATCTATAGAGCTCTTAGGGGGTGACTACCTATTCTACGGTCTTAGGCGGTAAGTAGGGCTATAAGTGTCCTCCCTAGCTAACTATACAAGTAAAGTCCTAGACCTATAGATAGCTATACCCCTTTTAAAGGGGGCAGGCTATAGCTAAGGGGGTGTATTGCGAAGCTAGGCTGGGATTTGTAAGACTTAGGTAGCCTAGGCGGGCTCTCGACCTAGAAGACCACCCGGGGGACTACTAGCGGCCCGTGCATCGCTGTGCGGCCTATAGGGCACCCGAAGCTAGTTGGAAAAGGGGCTTGGAAAAGGGGCTTGGAAAAGGGGCTTGGAAAAGGGGCTTGGAAAAGAGGCTTGGAAAAAGGGGCTTGGAAAAAGGGTTTGGAAAATGAGGCTTGGAAAAGGGGCGTGGGAAAGAGGCTTGAGAAAATAGGGCTTTGGAAAAAGGCGTGGGAAAAAGGCTAGGAAAAAGGCTGGGCAGGAAAAAGGAAATAGGGGGCTGTGTCTCGAACTCAGACACTCAGGTGGAACGCAAAAGGGGACTACTAATTTAGGAGGGACAGGACTGCCTATAAAAGGGGGCAGTCCCCCCTAGTAAGGAAGGGAGAGGTCAGAGATCAATCAATCACTTCTGCACTACATTTCCTGCCTGCACAAGATTCAAACAGCTCCACACAGACTGTCTAAGTCTTCGACCCCCTTTTCAGTCATTGACTTCTATATGCATAGCGCATATCTCTCTTCTCGAGAACTATACGTAAGCTAAAGATCCGATATCCTCCGTATATTGCTTTATTATACTTCTCGAAACTAAAGACTCCGCGGATAAAGAGGTCGTCGATCTCCTAATTGTCTACCTTCTTTAATAAAGCGCCGGGAGTAGTAATAATGCTATCGTTATATAGTTTAAGAGCTAACGCATATACGTCTTCCTCTTTCTTAATAAGGAAGGCGTATATAGAATTGCTTTAAAGTAGGAATCTAAGAGCCATATTCTCTCTAATTAATTGCTTTAGCTTATTCTTAAAGCCTAAAGGTCGTCTACGCCTTTAAGGCGCCGGAGGGTCTAGCCGAGGGGCTTTAGGCTCGTCTTCTTAGTCGGGAGCTAATAGCTTCTCTATCTCCTTATCGCGATTGTATAGTTATACGAGTGTTATATAAAGAACCTAAGGCCTATTAATCGTATTGATTATTATATCGTGGCCGTTAATAAAAGCAATCTTAAATAGCCTTTACTAGCCGTTTCTCTCTCTCTATACCTAAACTTTACTCTATAAAGGAAGGGAGAGAATATCTATTGTCTTTAGGCTATTTTAAGCTTATAAATCTTCCTTCACTTACCGCTCTATAGTAAGCTAACGCAATATCCTTATTGCCTTATAGACTATAGCGGCTCTTTTTATCGTCATCGATAAAGGCGGAGAGTCTAACGTTATACGTAGATATACGCTAAATATAAGCAATATTAGCACTAATCCTTAAGGGCTAGCTATATTATTAACTACTTTTATAGCTATCTAAAGTATTGCTTCGGCTAAAGTTATATTGCTAAGTTCGGTATATATAATATCGAAGGCACGGCGGAGCGGAGCGTAATATCTTTTAACCTTTCCGATAGACTAATATACTTCTACGGGAACTTCCTTATATAAAATGCCTATAAACGTAGCCTTATTGCGGAATTCTAACGACGTAAAGTTCGTTCTAGCGTTATGCTTAATAGTATCCGGCGGGCTAAGATAGGTATTAATCTATAAAGCTCGTAGTATTTCCTATATATCCTTTACAGACATTAAGGGGAAGAAACGTGCTCCTTAAAAGGCTATTACCGCGTTAACTATATAGAGGACTAAGCGTTTATATAAGTATATTACGTCGACGATAATTTTATAGTTAAAGTCCTAATCGTCCTTTAATATAAATTTAAATCGACGTAGGGCTTAAGAGTATAGTTAATAATAATAATAATACTTCGCGATACTCTCTAGCTTATTAACTAATACTTCGTAACCTACTTGCCTTAGTAAGTAATGTAATCTTATAACTGCCGGGTGGCCGAAACGACGATAAAGGGTGCGGAATTCGCTTTTTACTAGGAACGATATCGCTTATTCTTGCCTACTAAAAAAGAACTAAGGGTAGCTCTATTTACGGACTATTAAGAGCGAGATCCCTTTATTCTTACTAATAATAACGTCTGTTATATTATCGTAATATATATTTAAACGATCTATATCCGCGAGATAAAAGAGGAACAGGGTCGGAGATATAGGCACGTAGAAGGTAATCCTTCCTAACGGTGTTTTTACGGCTAATAAGCCGAGAGATTTAATAGCATCGCTATTCCCGAAATTAATCGAGGCTTAGCTAGCTATAGAGTCGTTAATAATATGCATGTCCCTATGCAATAGAAATAGGATCTCTACGGGAGCAGACATAGACTAGATACCGGTCGTTTATAGGAATAAGAATAAGGTAAAACTAAATAATATAGGTAAATACCTAATTATAAAAAGCTTGTCCCCCTTTCCTAGTCTAGGGAACTTATCGTCTAAATACTATAGTCCTTCTACGGTGGAATTCCAATGTCTTCTACGGTAGAATTCTAATATCTTCTATAGTAGAATTCTAATATCTTCTACGGTAGAATTCCAATGTCTTCTACGGTGGAATTCTAATGTCTTCTACGGTAGAATTCTAATGTCTTCTATAGTGGATTTCTAATGTCTTCTATAGTAAAATTCTAAATATCTTCTACGGTGGAATTCTAAATGTCTTCTATAGTAGAATAAATAAGTAGTATCGCTAGTTGTATATAGCGTGCTTATAGAGGTGTTCTGCCTAGAATAGATGTTTAGGCAGATCCCGTAACAATTGCCCTAACTTAAAGATTCGCAATGCCCTTATTATATTAGTTTAAAGGACTTTAAAAACATATTATAGTATTGCAGGTAGGTAAGGACATAGCATATAGTTGTGTTTAGGCGATAGATAAAATCAATTTTATTAACTATATTTGCTTGACTATAGTAGGCAATAAGGGAAATAAAAACTAAACCTTTTAGGTTAAGGGCTATAACGCTTAAATCGTATAGGTCGTAGTAGAAGGTATAAATAAAAAATAAAAAATAAAACTTTTTGCGTAGTTATAAGAGACTTATCTCGCTTAATCTATATACGCCGTAGTAGAAGGGAATCCGAATAGATTATCCTTATTATCCTCCGCGACTATATTAGCCTCTATTAGGGCCTTTAAGTCGGTCGATTTTATAACTCGAATTCCGGCGGTGTTAAATGCCGTCGGTTCGCGTCTTTTAGTAAACACTACGTTAAGAGGTTGCTAGACGGGAACTACTATTCTACGAAGTTATATATTAGGATTAGTTATATTATCATTATATAAGCGCGCTAACGATTAGTTAAGCGTTTTAAAGTATTTACATACGCTTGCTAAGTATTCTACTACTTCGTTTAGCAAACGGAAGGCGTTAACCTTTATAGTCTAATGCATTGCGTAGCTAAGGCTTATTCCTAATAGCACGTATACGAATAGGTTAAACTTAATGATCTATTGCGCTAGGACGCCGTATAGCCACGCGTATATTAACATCGGCAGCGGCGTGTTAGTATTAGTCTATATCTCGGCGAAAAGTACGGCCTAAATAGTAGCGATATCTGCTGTTTTAAAGACTATAGCTTCGTGCTTACCGTATAATATAAAGCAACTCGATAGGGTCGTATATTCTACGATAAAGAACGCGGTTAGCTCACGCTTTAGGAGCAATATATTAAACGTATCCGGCTAGGCAATACTAGCTGCTAGGGCGGACGCGAATTACGCTCTTAGCGAGCTTTATTTAGTTAAAGTAACGAAGGGCTACTTATAATCGATAGCTAAAGATATAGCCTATCGTTTAAGGCTTCGCCCGAATCGCGGTCCGGTAGGAGTTTTAGTATCCGTAACTATATCTTCGAATGATTTAAGATAAGCTAGCAGGCATTTGTATTGCTTAATAGTAGCTAAGATGCCTTTAATCTCTTTTAGGTCGCTTAAGGTAACGTCTCCGACGGCTAATATGTCTACTGCTTTAAGAAGAACGGCGAGCATTAAGGCGAGGCCTAAGCTATTCTTTGCGACGTCGCCGGGGACGTAGTAGATATTTCCCTTTAATCCCGTTAAGGATATAGGTAGCTTAGAGGGTGATTATACGATAAATTTGCCGGCTAGCGTTTATAGTTTAGTAGGCATAATGCTTAACTAGGAATCGTCGTCTTCGTCGTCCTTGATATATTTAATAGGTAGTAAGTCTAAGATAAGTATCGTAGTAGCTAAGAGGGGGGCAAATTATAGCGGTAAGTCTAAAGGTATATAGTAGAGGGCTCTATCGCTTAATCCGTTAACGATATTAAAGCCTTATTGCTTAAGTAAATATGTCTAGTCATTAAAATCTCGCCTATAGCCGGCCTTCTAAGCTAAGTATTTTAGGGCTAAGGACTATAGGTTTTATAGAAGATTATGCTCCGACCCGTATAGCTCGATTGCCTTCTTAAACCCTCGGAAGGTTAGTCGAGGCGGATTTCGTAATAGCGGAATCGAAAAGTCTAGTCGTAGGCGCTAGTCCCTACTTCGGGACTATATATATAGGCCTTCTGCTAAGGCTATAATAGTTATAGATAAATAAGCGGTGTTAGGGCATAGGCAGACGTATATAGTAGGTCGAAGAAGATTTTAGGTGTTAATAGGGTAGTAACTAATTATAGAAGGTTTTAGAAAAGTCTATAGAAGCCTATAGAAGCGCTACGCGTTTTTATAGAATTAGCCGGGGAACCGTAAGGCAATAGTAATAAATTATAAAGGTAGAGGAAAGTAATTACGGGGGGATCGACGTAGAGTTAGTTTCGATTTTTCCCTTAGTTATAAAGGTCTATATTCTTTTAGTACGTCTTGCCTATCCTTTAAGTTTTAGTAATACGTATAGTAAGACTTTCCTTATAGGCGTTAAATTCGGCTACTAGATCTAAGGAGTCTATCTCCGTCGCTATAAGCTAGGAATTATAACTGCTTAGCTATCCTTTCTAGGATATAAGGTACTCTTGCCTTACTTTTCCGCGACTGTATTTTTGTTAACGTAAATCTAGGATATAGTCTACTTCCTAATGCAAAGTTTCTTTAGACACCGGACCTAGGCGTAAGTCCGGCTTCTTAGCTAGGCGAAGTTAAACTACGGAAATAACGGGGTAAATGTTTATTAAGTTATCTATATTTAGTCGATAGGCTAAGTGCTTAATACGCTCTACGATTTCGAAAGGACTTACTCTTCGTTTAGTAAGCTTAGCTATTCGTCTATCGGCGATAGAGTAGCCTTTACTAAGTTATAGCTATGCCTAGTCCTTTAGTTTAAACTCTAGTTTACGATATTTACCGTCGTAGCAGCGCTTTATTACTACTTAAGTATATACGATAGAGATAGACGCTTAATTACGTAGAAACGCTTTCGACTTTCCTAATAATTAGTCGCTAAAGTAGCGCATTCCGTCGTCTATCCTAAATCCTATTACTAGTTTACTTAGTAATATCTTAATTACTAAAGAGTAGGAATTATTAAAGGAGAATTATAGCGCTAATAGCGCGTCTAACTATCGTTTATTTAAAAAGTCTTACGTAAAGAAACGCAAAGCGATTTCTACTATTTAGTTCCGTCGTTTTAAAAGCCCGTCGGTTTAAGGGTGCTAGGCTATTAAGACGAGTAGTTTAAAGCCGAACGCTATCTAAAGGGATTTCTAAAAGGCGGATAAAAATTTCGGGTTACGGTCGAAGATAATATACTTTAGAATACCCTAATTTAAGCGGAGGAGTTCTTAGTATAACCTCTACGCTTAATCTTCCGCGGTAAAGGCATTATGCCTTCGAATTAGTATATATATCTTAGAGAATTTATCTAAAACTATAAGGAGATAGTTATAGAATTCTCTAACTAGCAGAGACTATAGGGAATTTTCCGATATAACGGGAGGCAATCTAATAATAAAGTCTATAGCTATCGTATAGAAGGGAATAGCTAAGGAAATAATAGGAATAAGATTACCGGGTGGTAGTAAGCGGTCGGTTTAGTTACGTGCGTAAGTATTGCATTTTAATACTAAGTTATTATAAAGTTTTTTTAAGTATATAATAATAAAGCTAGAAGAAAGGTCTTCTTAAAGACGTCTTCTTCCTACGTGAAATTTTCGCGTATACTTATCCGCGATAATTTCTTCCGTATATATATCGGGAATATATAATCGTCTTCTATTATCGGGGTCTTAGAGGTATAATAGACCGTCGATATAGAAGAATAATAATCCCTCGATAGAGTCTTTTTCGCTAAGCTAGGCGATAATATCCGACTATCGTAGATCGTTATTATAGCCGTCTTTATTTTTTTAGCGTAAATTAGGTTAGATTAAGGACTTAGTAAAGATATTAATATAGTCTATAGAGGTTTTATTCTCTTAGATTTAGTTAAGTTCCCTAAGTCTTAGTTCTACTACGGCTTATAATAGTAGCCGGGAAAGTAAGTCTACTAAAATGTTTATAGTGCCCGGAATATAGTAAACCTCGAGCGGGAACTAGCTAAGATACTATAAAGCTAGCATAAGCCTTATGTTCGCTTTTAGGGCCGAGGTGTATATAGAGGTTTGCTTAAGAATAGTAGTAGTAGCGGCGTAGTCGGTAAGCACGATAATTAAAGGAACCGTCGTAGCGATTAGGTAGGAATATAACTTTCGATAAGCCTATATAAGGCAGGCTATTTCTAATTTAGTAGGCTAGTACCTTAGCTCGCCGCCCTTTAGTTTACGGCTTAAGTATACTATAGGTTTAATATTATTGCGAGGTAGTCCTTTAGAGGGTAATTAATTAGATTTACCGTTAATATAGAATAAGACGGCTATAAATCCGTTATTATAACTCGCATTAACTTATAGGAATAGTTGCTAGTTAAGGAAAAATTAGTAGATAGCGGAATCCGAATATAGCGCGTCGGTAATATCTTAGAAGCAATATCGTTTAATAGCTATAGGTTTAAAGACCGTTTTTAACGTAAAGCGAGAACGGGCGTAGCCTTTAAGGATTAAGCCCGTAAGGCGGCCTTCTTTTAGTAACGCCGTTTTACGGACTTAGAGTAGTTCGATCCGCGCCGCGAATCGTAGAACTAAACTTCGCATCTACCCGATTAGTCTAATCTATTATTCCAAGGCTTAAAGGGTATCGGGGAATTTAATATCCCGTAGGGCTTATACTCGTTCGGCTATATTTTTAAGTTTTATACTATTAACGTAATAGCTAAGCAATTCTACGGAAGGGTAGGCTAGGAATAATTTAAGGCTAAAGAGGGAGAGGTTATAGTTAACGAATACTTAAAATATAGTTGCGAGGTATTATATATATTTATTAGCGGTATTAGAAAAGCTAATAATATTATTAATATACGCTACTATATAGGCTACGTAATCGTATAGAATCTTATCTATAAAACGTTAAGCGTACGCCGGTAAGTTCTTATAGCCTATTAAAACTACCGTAGAACGTTTAAGCCCTCTATAGCTTACTATAGTAAAGCGTTCTTAATAGTCTTTATAGACGAAGAACTAATAGAAGAAGTTCCTTACGTCGACCGTAGAGATATACTTTTTCCTAGCGCGCTTATAAATTATATCGGACAAAATAGGCATAGGGTATACGTCGGGAACTATAACGCTATTAAGCGCGCGTAAGTCTACTACTATGCGTGGTTTCTTAGTCCTATAAACCATTCGCTAAGCGACGAAGATAGGGTAAGCGAAGGGGAGGCTTCGGATACCTATTTAAGACGTCCTTATTTATAGAGGAGATCGTGTTTCTCGTCTAAGTAGGCTTTATCTTGCTATAAAGCTAGGTAGGCCCTAAAGCCTAGCTTGTTCTAGTGTTACTTCTCGATTAAGGGGATTTTCATATAGTTAGTAGGATTTACATAGATAATGCCCCGATCTTTCTATAGCGTAGGGAAGCCGTCGGCGATGCTACGGATGCATAGCGCGAGGTTTAGTTTAAGGTTATAGATTTTTATATTATATTTAGTCTCGATTTCGGGAATATCTTTAATTTAGCCGATACCGAGCCGAAAGGCATAACCTAGATCTAGTGGAAACTTAGGCGGTATATCGTCCTCTTATAGAGTAAAGGGTAAAGAGTTCTCCGCGGCTTTTAATATTAGAATATTATAGCCGTAGGAAAGGGTCGGCGGGCTGCCTATAGAGATATTAAAAGCTAAAGTCGGTATTTTAGCGGTAGAGTTTATAGTTCTTACTGCCGTTTAGATTATATTATTATCTCCTATTGTATAAAGGGGGATAAAGCCCGCGGGTTAGTGCCCGTCGGCTAATATAAAGTAAATATCGTCGTTTAGGTCGACGAGTATACCTAAGGAATGGTTTTTTAGGAAACTAAAGGTACGCGAACTTAAATTAAATATAGTAACTAAAGAAAAATCCCGTAATAATAAGCTACTAAGGTTTACGTTATCTAGGAAAAACACTAAGTCTCGATCCTATAGAGGACTTTTAATTACCGTTTTAACTATAACTATAGTTAATAATAGGATCTTAGTAAGACTAGCGGTGCGAACGCGTCGTCGGATAGCGGGTCCGCGGCTAGTAGTTCGGCATTCTACTATAAGGCCGCTATAGGCTTCGATCGTAATAGACTATTTAGTATTTAAGACGTTTACTCTGTAAGGAACCGCCTATGCTTAACCTAATAGGAGGCCGGCTAAGAGATCTTTATAAGAAGACAGACTAGAGGTACGTTTAGGAAGGTAGGAACGATGGTTAAAAGTAGGAATAATCCTTAATTGTAATGCGGTTGCCCTTTTATAGTAAGACTAAAGCTTGCCCCTCTTTTAAGATATATCGGGGCCTTAGGGATATACCCTTAGGCCTTAAGAGGGGTTATCGGGGACTAGTTAGCGACTAATAGCCGAATAGTCCCGAAGCTAAAACGCATTATCTATCGTATATGTATCCCTATCTCCCGACTCTATAGTTACGCGGGTAGCTGCGTTATAATTATCCCCCCCTTCTAGGGCGGACGCCTTAGACGCTAGGATAGGTTTAGGTACGAATAAAGTCGTAATAGTAAATAGGACTAAAATAGGATTAAACGGAGTATAAAAATTAACGACGATAGTTATTATTATATATATTATAATAATTATCGTATTAGTCGCGCGTTATAATAGTTATTACGCAATAGGTAGCTAATCCCCTACGTATAGTTAGCGAACTATAATAGAATGCTGCTTTTTATATATAAAGATTTTTTTCTTCTCTTCTCTTATTATATAACTATATCGAGATCTTATAGAAAAGTATATTCGGAATGAGACGAGTATATTCTAAATTAGACGAGTATATTCCGAATTAGACGAGTATATTCCGAATTAACAAGCGCAACGGTAGAGACGCCCCGGAAGCAAGGAAAATAGATAGTTTATATTTAGCCGATATATCCGTTAGTTTTAGCTTAAGTCTTAGAGTTATCGGCGAATAGAGTATTGATTAAGAAGGCCGTAGCGATAGTATAGGAAGAGATAAAGCTAAGGAAGAAGCGTAGAGAGAGGACTCCTACCGGAGAAAAGATAACTCTATTAAAACGACTCCTCGTAGAGAAGAATATATCGAATGCATTAGAGAAATCGATATCCTCGTTAAAGGAAGGAACCGACGATCCGCTAATTCGTTAGTTATTTAAGGGACTATTTATAAGCATAAAGAAACCTATTATAGTAGAGTCTTAAGAAGATTACGCGATTGCTAAGCGTATAACGCTAACGGTTATCGAATCTAAAACATTTTCGTCGTTAGCGAAGACGATAGAGACGAGGATATAGAGGCGAATGCTAAGGGAGATACCGTCGATACGAAGAATCTCTAAAAAGGGATATCGCTAAAGAAAAAGGCTAAGAAGGCCGTAACTATAAAAAGTCGCCGCGCGAAAGGGTGCTAAGTAACCGAGTTATACTATATTAAATACTTAAAAAGCAGTATATAAGGGTTTAGCGATAATAAGGATAATACTAAAATAGTCGAACTATCTTATATATAGGAGGATACGCGATTAAGTAAGTGTATTTAATATAACTTACGTAGTAACCTTATGAATTCGTAAGTTCCTTATTCCCCCTTAAGTCGAGATATAATCGCTAATAAAATTATAAATGCCTATAATAATGTCTAGGGATATAGCGGATCTATACGGTATTTAGAAGAAGATAGCCGAGCTATAGATTACTTAAGACGAAACGGAAAAGAAGAAGATAAAGTCTATCTTCTACTAAGTTTATACGTCGTTTATAGCTATAATAACGGGCTATAGAGAGGAATAAAGGGTATTAAGTGCTTAACGTTTATATACGAAACGTCGTCTTAAATACCGGTAGGCATCGATAGAGCGATAGAAAGCTATACGTAAGAATAAGGACTAAAAGCTTCGTCTAGTGATTAAGGATATAGGTTTTACTCTATAGCGGGTAGGACGAGAATATATATACGATAATATATACGAAATAATTAAAGAGAGCGGTCGCTAAGGCAAAGGGGAGTAATTAAAACGTCTCCTTATTATTACGGAGTTTACTAGCGAAATAAAAGTAAGAGACTTTTGCTATATAGATATTAAGGAATAATAGTAAAGTAGCGGCGGAGTAGAAATAGAAAAGTTAAGGTAAGCTAAAAAAAAGTTATTTCGTAATGCGTAATTTCCGCCGTTTCTTTAGTCGTATCTTTAGGTATTCGTTAATAAGTTCTTAGGCATTCGCTATATCGTCTTAAGCAACCTATTTATTATATTCGGCTAGCTAACCTTCCTATTTCACTAAGTAGGAGGTAACGCCCTTCTTCTTCTTATAGTCTTTAATTTACTAAACCGACTATTCTCCTTCGGCATCGTTAAGGTTAGGCATCGGCAGTAATTCGCTAAGGTATTAATTAATAGCTCTTTCTACCTACGGCTTAAGAAGACTAATATAAAATATATTATAAAGCCGGTCGTATTTCTCTAGTAAGGCTAAGCGGTACGCTTACTTACTAATAGCTTAAAGGACCCTAAAAGGTCTAATATATTTAGGTAATAGCTTCCTTCTTTAGTCCTTAAGGTATAAGTTCTTTATAGAGAGTCCTACTAGGTCTTTAACCTTAAGGGTAAGTGGCTTATAATAGAGGTTATAGCACTTCTTTTACGACTCGATAGCTTATCGCTAATAAGTCTCTAGCTTTTCCCTTAAGTCTGCTAATTTACTAATACGAGCTCTCGCTTTAGGCACTCCCCTACTAATAGCATCGTCCGTAAGGTAGATATAGTAGTCTAGTTAGTATCCGAATAATGCCTTATTAAGCGAAAAGCCTATAGTTATATTCTTCGCATTATTATAAGTAAACTAAGCCTCCCGTAGTCGTTTAGGCTAGTTATTCTATTCGGCATTCGTATAATACCGAAGGTAGTATTATAATATCTAATTTACCTATTCGGTCTAACCGTCGGTTTATAAGTAAAAGGCTATCGATAACCTACGTTTTATCTATAATATATAATAGAGGTCTAACTAAAACTTATTAGTAAATAGAGATCCTCTATCGGAAATAATGCCTTTCGGTACTATATAGATAAGCTTAATCTTACAATAAAAAGCCTTAGCTAACTTAAGCGCTATTAATATCGTAGAGACCGCGAGAAATACGCTATACTTAGTGTATTGGTTAACGATTACTAGTATTACGTTAACTTCTCTACTATCGAACTATAACTCCGGAAAACCAGTAGTAAAGTCTATAGAGACTTCTTCCTAAGGTCTTATAGGAATAAGCAGCGACTTAAGGGCGCTATATAGGCGATGCCGCTTTAGAACGGCGCTTTAATAGATATAATATAAACGTACGTAGCTATTTATATTACGAGCTATTCCTTCTTAGAAGGATTTCTAAGATAGGAGGTCTTTCGTACGGGCTATTCTAAAGTATCTTAAAAAGGGATCGTCGTAGTAGAGCTAAATAAGCTCCTGCCTTAAGGCAACCTCTACGGATACTACGAATCTTCCCGAATATAAAATAAGTCTATTTAGGCTTAATAACTAAAGACTTACCCCTTCTTTTAGGGTACTTTCGGCCTATACTCGCTATATAGTCTACGGATCTTCCGCTTAAGTCTTCTTAAAGAGCTTAAAAAAGGGCTTAGAGATATTACTCTTATAGACCCTTTTATAACGAGCTGCTAACCTAGCTAATTATCTTTAACACTATTGTTTATAACTAACGATATCTTTAACCTAAGTGGCTAACTTAGCGGGACTTATTCCTAAATGCTAAGCGATCGAATCTTAAAGAGCTTATATATTTTCGTTACGTAAAGATATCTTATTAAGCTTAGAGATAGTAGAGACCTAAGAACTCGTCTTAAGGTCGCTTTATAAAGAATCTATAGTTATACATACTTACTAAATAATTAGTAACTTTTATTATAGTTCTAGGAGTAGCTTTATAGACGGTAGGGCTTCGCTTATAAATTCTAGCTTCCTTAATAAAGCATCGGCAGGCTTTAATTTACCGGCTTAATATTTAATCGTAAAATCGAAAAGAGCTAGGTATATACACTAACGTACTTATCTTCTATTAAGGGATACTTACTTTATAAAGCCTTAAAGGTTTTAGTAATCTAATAAAACTTTTACGGTATTTGCCGCCCTTTCGACGTAGTATCGCTAGTGTTTAAATAACTTAACGATAGCAAATATCTCTTAATTAAGGGTGCCGTAGTTAAGCTTAAGGCTAGTAAACTTCTGTAATTAGAAAGCAATTAGATAATAGTAGCCTTTATTATTAAGCTACGAAAGAATGCTAGCTATCGCGAAAATTAAGGCATTAGTCTTAATGCGAATTAGTCTTTAAGGGTCGAAGCATCGGAGAAGTAGGGCTATTATTAAGGCGTTCTTTACGCCGTAAAACGCTTTTAATTCGCTAGTGTTTAGCTATACTCGTCTAGGCTTTCTTCCCTTAACGCTCCCCTTTAATAACGTAGTAAAAGGGGCAATAATACTAAAGTATCCTAAAATAAATCGTCGGTAATAATTTATAAAACCGAGAAAAACTTAAACATTATAGAAAGAATAAGGTTCTTCCTAATTTAAAATAGCCTTAATGCGGGCTAAGTCTATTATAACTCCGTTAATAAATAATATAAATCCTAAAAACTCTAAAGACTATTTATAGAAAGTATACTTCGATAAATTAGCGAATAGCTTAGTATTCCTTAGTCGTTCGAGGACTTATCGTAAGTATTCTATATACTCCTCGTAGGTCTTAGAAAAGATTAAAATATCTTTAAGGTAGACGATATAAATAGTATCTATAAGGCCTTTAAAAGCTTAGTTAATATATAACTAAAATATAGTAAGGGCGTTAGTTAATCTAAACGGCAATACTAAATACTTATAGTAATTATAGCGAGTACGAAAGGCTATCTTCTATTTATCCCTTCCTTTAATCTAAATGCGTTAGTATACGTTTTTTAGGTTAATCTTCGAAAAGTACTTAGCCCCTTAATAACGGTCTATAATCTCCGAAATAAAGGGGAGTAGGTAGCGATTCTTATCGGTAATGCTATTAACCCTCCGGTAGTCTATATAAAGGCGTAAAGTGCCGTCTTTCTTAGGCATAAAAAGGATAGGAGCCTCCGCCGAACTCTTAGACTTCCGAATAATACTATGCTTAAGGGATTAATCTAACTACTCCTTTAGAACCTAAAGTTTAGATTAAGAAAGAGGGTGGATAGGTCTTAAAGGCGGCTTAGAGTCGGGCAATAGGTTAATCGTATAATTAGTGCCTTTCTTCCTTAGCAATAAATCGGCCTTATGCTTAGAAAACACGTCTTTAAAGTCTAAAAAAGTCGCCGGTATTTCCTCCCCTATTCGCTTAGGGTTCGCTAAGTTATTATCTTTATCGGGAAATAGTATAAAATATAAGTCTAGTGTAACTATATAAACCTATACCTTATTCCGACACTTATGCAAAACTTTCTACGGCTAGCGTAATAATACCTTAGAAAGTTAGTGTTTAAACTATTAAGCGCGCTTAAAAGGAATAAGATAAATATATTCCTAAGAAAGTACGGGTATATTAAGTAAAACTAATGCGTCGTCGGGTTTTAATCCGTTATCGACGCTAATATAAAGGCGAATAACTATCTTTTCCCTATAGCGGTTGTCTTAGAGTTAGATAGAAACTTCCTAGACTTTATATCGTCTTATAAGCGTATTCCCGACTACTTTTAATCTAAGGGTTAATAAAGGAAGCTATCGTAGCCTTTAATTTAGAGCAAAAGTTATATTTATTAAGTCTACTTTACTACCGTAATCGAGATTAACGATAATTTTATAAAGTCTTCGCTTTAGTAGCTTTCTAATAGCATATAGTCTCTTAACTACCTTTACCTATAGCTTAGTCGAAGGAGAGGCATTTACTTCGACTTTTAGGCGTTTCCCTCCTTCTTTATCGTCTTTAAATCGGCTACGGTTCGGATAGCTTTTGCTATCGCTTAGCAATCGGCTTATATATAGCCTAGTTTCTTATAATATTTATAAATAACTATGCCGGATTAGCTTCCGCCGTTTCTATACGAATTTCCTCCTTAGTTATTGCTACGGCTATTCCTATTATATCTATTCCTACCGTTGCGACTATTACGACTATTTCCTCGGCCGTTCCTACGGCCGTTGCTATAACTGTTTCTACGGCTATTTAAGGTCGATCTAGCGGCGTCGGAATCTTAATAGTTATTAATAGATCTATTTCAGCCTCTACGTCGGCGATAGCCTATCGAACGGGATCCTCTTACCCCTTAAGTTAAGGTTGACTAATCGTTAGTTAGCTTTACGGGGTGCTTTTTATTCCTTAAAGCATCCTAAAAGCGTTAAGCGAGTTAGACTATCTCCTTACGAGTTTTATCTTAAATAGACGCTAAATAAAAGGAGATTTAGTCCTAAAGGTTAGGACGTAATTTCGTAAAAAAGGAAAGTATATAAGTTTCTTCTAGCGGACGTTTTAGGTATTACTTAAGGGAATCTAAGTTAAGACTAAAATCGAGGGGGGACTAACCCTCTCGTTAGCATACTTCCTATAGTTACATAGCTAAAAAAGTCTCGCGATTAGTAATATCTTTAATTAGAATTAAGGTTTAATTACGAAAATTATCTTAGTTAATACGAAGTAATTCCCTCTTTATAAAGAGCTTTTCGTTAAAGTATCGCTTTTATCTTACCTTATAGTCTACGTAGATATAGTTAAAGGTATATAAGATTTTAGGCTTATTGCGCTTAAAACGACGTAAAGTAGCGATAAAGGTATCCTTAAGATTGTTAATCTAATCGAGACGTTTTTAAGGGTTAGTCGGTTATAATAACTAAGGAATGTTTTTTATTTTAATTTCCTTACTATAACTCCCCCTTAATTCGGTTAACTATCGGCGACGTTTATATAAGTCTTTACTAAATAAGTTACCCTATTGCGAAAAATCCTCTCGAAGTTCCGTAATCCTATCTCTTAATCTCTTCTCCTCCTTTAGCTCTACGGCTCTTGCTTAAAGGGCTACGAGGATATCTATACGCGGAAGGGTAGGTCGTAAAGGGCCGGCTTATATTTAACTTCGCGAGGGGATAGATCGGGCCCCTTCGGGTAGTAAAAAAATTAGTAATAGCGTCTTAAGACGCTTATTATAGCCCTTATATAAGTTAGTATATTTATCTTCTAATATTAGTTCCGTTACGTAAGGTAATAGCGATAGGCTAGCGACTCGATAGCTACTACGACCTATTTAGCCTATACGGCTTCTACGTCTAGAAACGCGCTTACTACGCGGCGCTATCGCTCTTAGGTAATTAAAAAAGAGAAGCTTTAGAAATTATAAGAAGATAGACTAAAGGTACGTTTAGGAAAGTAAGAACGATAGTTAAAAGTACGAATAATCCTTTATTGCAATATAGTTGCCCTCTTATAGTAAGACTAAAGCTTGCCCTTCTTCTAAGATATATTAAGGCCTTAGGGATATACCCTTAGGCCTCGAGAGGGGTTATCGGGGACTAGTTAGCGACTAATAGCCGAATAGTCCCCGAGCTAAAATGCATTATCTATCGTGTATATATCCCTATCTCCTAACTCTATAGTTGCGCGGGTAGCTGCGTTATAATCTTCTACTACCTAAGCGCTTACGCGTACTTTTGCTACTACGAACTTTCTATCTCGTTTTCTAAGGATAAAAATAGTAAACGTAGCCTACCTAAGGGTTTTGCCTAGCCGATGCTAGAGAGATCTGCCTTCCGGGATATATCGTAGGTAACCTAAAGGAATCTATCTAATAGATCCTCGCGGATAATATATCGTCTAGCGCCGTAGTTCATACAAATTTCGATTATATCCGTAGGTCTAAGTTATCTATACGCTATAATTCTAGCGTAGGTATATCGAGATAGTTAAGTTAGAGGATTATCCTTTATTTATAAAGCGGCGTCGATAATAGGAATACTATTAACGAGCTCGTATACGTATGTATCGATCGGTGATTCGTCCTCTTTAGTAGCTATAATATTAGGGACGAAGAAGGCTTCTAACACTATATAGAAGTAGTCTTTATTACTAAAAGAAGAAGAGGAGGAATCGTCTAAGTAGTCGACGTTTAGTATTACCCGCACTTTCTTAGGAATATATTTATCTCGTTCCTTTTAAGCGCGTTTAGTAGTTTAAACACTAACTTTCTAAGGTATTATTACGCTAACCGTAGAAATTTTTGCATAAGTGTCGGAATAAAGCACGGGTCTATATAGTTATACTAAACCTTTAATCTCGTAAAAAGGACGAAATCGTTATACTCCTATGCTTATCTAACGGGGCGTCGGCGAGTTAATAAGCTAAGTTAACTATAATAGGGTTTAACTTAAGGCTTTTAGTCCTCGGAATAGCTGCATAGAGACCTTATGGCTTCGCGTTGCGTAGTTGTAAGGAAGCTACGTTAAGGTTATATTCTGTGTGTTGATTGATTATCTAGAGGTTGTAGGCGCGCAGGGTTTTTAGGGAAAACCCTGTGCGGTGCGCTGACTAATGCGCCTACAGCGGGATCCTTAGATGCCCTTTGCTTAAATAAGCAGTCCGCTGCTTATAAGGCAATCAACGCAACCTAAATAGGAAATAACGCATTAAAAGAAGCGATGCGAAATAAGCAATAAAAACAGACTAAGCAATACGAACATCACACTATATTCCTAACGGCCTAGCTATAACGGCCGCTGTCGATTTCCTCGTATATAGCGGCGATAAGGGCCTGCGTTTAAGGGTCATTCTCCTCATCCGCGACGGAGCCCTCGACGTGTACGCGTGGCTAGCTAGCGTTGCTATAATGTGACGTGCTACGATAGCCTCCACGGTCTCCTACTGTAAAGCAGCCCTCCCCTTTCCTCGTATTGGCCTAATCCCGCCAGCGGTTGCCGAGGGTTCTAGCCATCTTATACAGCCTGCCCGTGTCGTCGGGGGGCGGCGGGGACGAGGCGAGCTCATAGCTCCTGGCCTAATGGCCTGCTTTCCCGCACTTAAAACAAGTGTTGCGCTAGGCTTCGGCTGCGGAGGTCTCGGACGGGGTGACGGTATCGTCGTTAGCTAAAGGGTAGACTATATTGCCGTGCGAGAGTGACGAGGGCGGCGCAGAAAGAGACGAGGGAGGCGCAGACAGGGATAAGGCCGATAGCTAAGCAGGGCTAGGCCTAATCATCTCGAGCTAGGCCGGCTTGCCGCTTATAGCCTCGTTGATGCGCTAAGTCTAATACGGCGAGGCCTCTTGCGTCTAAATTAACGTAGAAGGCGTGCCGTAGATCTCTTCAACCGGCCAACGAGATTATTCACCTGCTAGTAGGACTAAACGCTAGATTAAGCCGGTGCTATAGAGGGTCGCGATGTCTTAACGTAGCTAAGACTAAATTCGCGGTAGGTTATTGCGTATGTGCTAGATCGTAAGATTTCGCACGCTAGGGCTCGTTTTCTTAACGTTAGGGAGGTTAAGAAACGCGTCCCGGATACGCTAGGCGAAATTAACGATAGCTTCGTCCTTAACCGGGGCGAGTTACGCAAAGAGGGCGAGCGGGGCGTCGAGAATACCGTAGTCGCGGAGCACGGTAAAGATGCCCTTAAGCAGGAGCATCTAGTCGGGGTAGCGCGTATTAAGCCAATAGGCAACGTGCCCGAAGTCGCCTAATAGCTCGTTAACTATACGAGCCGGCTAAAGGGAGTATAGGATCTACGCGATTATAAAGGCAGACTAAATTTGCTGTAAATTTTATAGCATAGTGTGGTCTGCTTAGTGTAGCTTTTACTCCGCCTATAATACGACCTTATTCCGGTTATTCGTGACCGTATAGTCGACCTCGTCGTATGCTTTTGCTCGCGGCTATACGGACTTAACGAGAGCCCGTATAGCCTAATCGTACGAGGCGTCGTAAGGGATATAAGCCGGGCAGTCGAAATTAAGGCGCTAGCGATAGCCTCGTTCGTAGAAGGCGTACGGGTCGCTAGTGCTTTCCTCGACGTACGGGAAGCGGATTATAGTCGCGGGCAGCTGCTACGGCTGCTAAGCCGGTTGCTATTACGGCTGCTATGCCGGCTGCTGAGCTCGCTGCTCCTGCTAGGCTCGCTGCTGCTGCTAGGCTCGCTGCTGCTGCTGGGCCTGCTGGTTGGAGCGTTTAAAACGCTCCTCGCTGGTTAGGGCAGCTGGCTGGCCCGAAGTTGGCTGCGATGCAGTCGGCGGCGACGAGGGCAAGGGAACAGACGCAGCAGCAACAGGCATAAGGGCAGAATTGCCGGCTAGGGCAGAGGCAGAAGAAGACTGGCCGGCTAGGGCAGAAGAAGCAGACTGGCCGGCTAGGGAGCCTATGCCAACCATAATAGTCATCATTTGCGTCATCTGCTTTAACATATCGGCCATTTGCTTCGCCGTGCTTGCCATTTGGCTAGAGAGCTAAAGAAGCTCTTAGCGAAGCTTATCCTGCTTTGCGTCTTGCCTCTAAAAGTAGTATTCAGCCTAGTTGCCGAGGCTAGCAACGGACTTGCCCTTGCCGGGCTCCTAGGCGGTGCTAGGGCCCGCTAAGGAAGCCTCTGCCTCATCGTCCGAGCTTGGGAACGGTTGAGACATCTTGGCTCGTTGCTTTAGCGCGTTAGGTGGTATTCGCGGTGGAGTCGTTGCGTTGCGTTGCGTTGCGTTGCGTTCGTTGTAGGTTGGTAGGAATCCGATTTTCCGATTTCTAAAGAGCTAAGGGTGACTCTTTAAAAATACGTATTTTTAAGGCTTTTAGTCCTCGGAATGGCTGCATAGCGACCTCGTGGCTTCGCGTTGCGTGGTTGTAAGGAAGCTACGTTAAGGTTATATTCTATGTGTTAATTGATTATCTAGAGGTTATAGGCGCGTAGGGTTTTTAGGGAAAACCCTGTGCGGTGCGCTGACTAATGCACCTACAGCGGGATCCTTAAACTTATAGCCTTTAGGTAATAGAGACCTAAAGGATTTATTCTACGGCCGGGTAGAAGAAGTAGAAGCAGGTATAAAAGGTATTTAGAAGGCTACCTTTTTACCTTTATCTACTAAGGAAGGAATAGTGTTAGTAGGTCTAGGTTTATTCTATAGGTTAGAACGGCCGTATAAGCGTAACGTTAAAGGACCGCTAGAAGTTTATTTACGTAGTTCTTATAAGGCTAGACGGTCGGTCCGTAGGCGGCCTTAGACCGTATTTTAGAGACGTCCTTAAGTGCCGATAGTTAATTTCGTATTAAGCTAGGGAATAATTCGCTCGCACTCTATAACCTATTCGTCGATTTTATCGTCTCTTATAGGGTGACGGAAAGATTCCTAAAGCAGCGTGTTTAATCATTAGTATATAATTAGGGTTAGATTATTCTTTAAGTAGCCCGCTGCCTTAGCTTTTCGCTTTATTTTCGATATCTATCTATAGAAGTCCGTTCCGTCGATAATATCCTACGCTATAAACCTCTTACGTTATAGCGAACGAGAGGCGATTTCCGAGCGTATAAAGAAGCGCTTAGAGAGTTTATCGCACTAAATGCGAAAGCCTAGGCTTAGCTAGTAAAGAGAGGCTCGTTCTTCGTCTAAAAGATCGCCTAAGTATTACTTAATAGCGGTTCCTCAAAGGAGTAATAGGATTATTAGGGCGAGGGCGTCGGCGTATTCTATGCTCTATATAGCTACCCGTTTTAAAGCATTGATAAAGCGATCTACGCTTCTATAAATTATAGTTTTCTCTATCTCTTCTAGGATATTAAATAAGATATCCTATAGAACTGCTAGGTTAAAACGGCCGATATCCTCGGCCTTATTACGGTGTTAGGTTATGTCATATGTTATCCTAGACACCGTGATAGGCCTAAAGTCTTACTTAAGAACGTAAGGAAGATCCGTAATGCTTATCCTTAGATCGGGGAGGACTAGAAAGTAAACGTAAAGAAATCCTTTTAATAAGGCGTATTAATACCTCTTCGGATATTACTACTTATATAACTGCCGGAGCTAGTTAAAGGGTAGAAGAAATTTACGCAATAGCGGGAAAGAATATAGCTAAAGGAGGAGGTAATACAATAGCCTGCCTAAGGAGGGCGGTCGTCGACGTAGGCTAGAAAATCGGTGATTAGCCGGCTATAGAGTCATCTTAAAATAAGGGATTAAGAAGGGGATTATTCTTAGATAACGGGCCGGGAAGGGGTTTATCCTTAATATCCCTTTCGAAACTAAGAGCCGGACGTTTTCCTTCCGCTATATTAGATTACAACTAGTATTAAATTAAGTCTAGCCAATGGTTAAAGTCGATGTTCGGTCGATCCGGCTAATAGGAGTCTATATACTAAAGAGCGTTAACTCTTAAAAAGAGTTAATTACGCTTATCTTAAAAAGCAAGGGAAGAAAATGTTTATAGTACGGCTCGAAGTTCGCCTAAATAATTAATCTAATAGGCCGGGAATTTTATAGGTCCGGCGTATTTACTATATATCGCGGGTTTAAAGGATCTATCGAAGGGGTAGAGCTTGCCTTAAGACGTATAGAAGTTATAGGCAGTGGCTTCTTCGAATTAGGCGTGCGATTTAGCCCAAAGCTCTTTAAGGATAGCTATAAGGAAGAGGTCGCGTGTAGTCGGTTATTCTACGTAAGCTTATAGGAGCTTTCTTCTTAAGAAGGTATTTAAGGATATCCGCGGAAGAAATCGATCGTGCTACTATAGCGACCCGCTTAGTAGCGGATAGAAAGCTAAGGTAAAGACTTACTACGATTAATCGTAGGTAACTATAGAAGCGAGGTTTCCGACGATAGATTGCTAGAAAGACCTTCTACTCGTTGTGGTTTAATACGACTCTAAAAGGGGTCCGTAAAGCGTGGCCTTTAATAACACGGTTAAAAGGAAAAATAATAGGAGTCTAGCTATGCTAGAATTACTACTATTTAATATATATATCCCTATGCAATATAAATAGGATCTCTACGGGAGTAGATATAGACTAGATACCGGTCGTTTATAAGAATAAGTATAAGGTAAAACTAAATAATATAGGTAAATACCTAATTAAAAAAAGCTTATCCCCCTTTCTTAGTCCGGGGAACCTATCGTCTAAATACTATAATCCTTCTACAGTAGAATTCTAATGTCTTTTACGGTAGAATTCTAATATCTTCTACGGTGGAATTCTAATGTCTTCTATAGTAGAATTCTAATGTCTTCTACGGTGGAATTCTAATATCTTCTATAGTAGAATTCTAATGTCTTCTATAGTAGAAATCTAAATGTCTTCTACGGTAGAATTCTAAATGCCTTTTATAGTGGAATTCTAAATGTCTTCTATAGTAGAATAAATAAGTAGTATCGCTAGTTGTGTATAGCGTGCTTATAGAGGTATTCTGCCTAGAATAGATGTCTAGGCAGATCCCGTAATAGTTAAGCTTTATATTAGGATTCACTCGCTAGAAGGCGAGATATTATTCCTAATTAGCTATTAATACCTTAGCAGCGCCGGTATTAATTAAGATACCTTAGAATTACTTCCTAAAGTACCTATCGTCGATAAGAAACTAAAAAGCTAGCGTTGCTTATTCTATGCTAAATATATCTTCGCCTATAAACAGATAAGTAAATGCTTATTAATAGAGCATTTAGGTTATATACTACTATTCGGTATTAGCGGCGTTATCTTAATACTCTTTAACCTCTTAGTCGTTAGTCGAGTTATTAATCTCGTAACCTTTATATCCCGTTACGTATGCTATTAGGTTAGTAAAAGGCGTTCCTTAAAAGTTATAAGGAAACGAGCTTAAGGGGGGTATATGATTGTTATAAATCTACGAAGGGATATAGCTATAGACTAGGTCTAAATGTTTATATATACGATATAGAGGTTACGTAAGATAATATATAATATAACCTAATACCGTAATAGTATATCCTCCTTAAATCGGCGTTCGACTTAAACGCCTAAAAGGAGCAATAGGGTAATAAAAATAAAGGAAATATATCTCTACGGTCCTAAAAGTAGGCCTAATATCGAACGAGAGAGAAATAGGAAGAAATCACTAAGAAACTAACGCGCGCTATCGTAACGTAAATTATATTAATAAATTATATTTAATATTATTTAGGCGAAGGTAAAGACGTTAAGAAGGCTATATAAAAGGCCGGCTTAGGTTTAGTAGGGTTAAAGGCGTAAAAGGCCTTAAGGTCGTCCTAGTAGCCGTTAAGGCAGGAGGAGTCCTCCTACGTAAGGGGGCTATAACGCTATTAAACGCGATACTTAATCTTCCCGGAGGCGTACTAGCGTTACGCGAGAATAGAAGAAAACTCCTACTTAAGATATATATTATCGCTATCGTCGTTATCGCTAGGGGAAAGGAGAACGCCGTTATCGGCAGGCCGGACGTTAAGCTCCGACTAGTAAAGTAAACGAGGCTCTTAGGTCTTAGTAAAGAAGGAGTAATAGAATATAAGGTAAAGGCGGCTGCTCTTAAGGAGGCAAAAAAGATACGCCGTCTTATATACCTTAAAGACCTTATATAGGCCCTCTTACTTATAGTCGAGCTTTTTTAAAAAAGCGGAGGGTCTAAATCTAGCGAGTGCTAAAGAATATTATATCGCTTAGTTAATACGCTAGGGCGGGGGTCCACCGGGCGTTTGCATAGCGAGCTTAAGTAGCCTAAGCATCCTCGATCGTATCGCGGAGGAAGTTAGAGATACGCTAAAGGCAGGAAGCAAGCGCGTTGCTATAGAGGTATTCCTTCCGCTACTAAAGGATTATACTAGCCGGGGGGGGACTAAAGGGCTTAGTACTAAGATTTAAATAAATGCTATAATTAGTAAAGAAAGCGGAAGTACCGGTAGATCTAAAGACCTAATTATTAATAGTAAACTCGACGAAAGGAAGGAGGTCGACTTAATCGTCCTAAAGGTAGGTAATATAATAACGAAGATAAACCTTTATCTAAGCGTTTGCGATCTTAGTCTAACCGTAGGTCTAAGGGTAGTAGGCGGAGCTAAGGTAAAGGCGGTAATTAAGGCGATAATTAAGCTATTATTAAAAAGCTAAGATAAACTAAGTGCTATAGTCGCTAACGATAAAGGGTAAGGTGCCGTAAAGGGACTAAACGTAGGAAATAAATACGTTAATAACGTCTTTAACGGTTATCGAGAGTATTAAGATATAGTAGTATATCTTCGTAAGGCGGTCGACGATAACGAGGATATTAGAGAACTCGACGCTACTACAACGGTATATAAGGAGGTCGGTAATAAAGTCGATAGAGATATTTAATGCGCTAAAGGCGGGCACCTAGCTAGGTGCCTACGGACTAGCAGTTAGTCCGGGCTCCGGCAGCCCTTATATCTTATAGGGCATGCCGGGCGACCTTTAATTTATCATCCTTCTTCTTTAATAGCACCCTCTTTGCCTAGTGCCCTCTTATTTACACTAAATAGTAGTAATACCTTACTTCTTCTTCGGCAAGCACTAAAGAGCTCCTATAAGAGCCCTAAACTAAGCGCTTTAAGCCGCCCTAGCGACGCATTTATTTGCGTTACAATAGAGCCTATAGCTTCCTAAGAACCTCCCCTATATATAATTCCCTCTCTTAAGCTAAACTTCTTCGAGCTATCTTCTTTTCTCTTTCGAGCTATTATCTCTCTCGCTTAAGCTATTTCGCCTCTTCGACCCCTTCTCTTCTAAGTCTATCGCCTAAGTTTTCCTTCCTCGAGCTATTTTCCCTCTCTTTCTTAAGACTCTCTTAAGCACTCTTTAACGCAGCTACCCGCATAACTATAGAGATAGGAGATAGGGATATATACACGATAGATAATACATTTTAGCTCGGGCACTATTCGGCTATTAGTCGCTAACTAGTCCCCGACAACCCCTCTTAAGGCCTAAGGGTATATCCCTAAGGCCCCGATATATCTTAGAAGAAGGTTAAGTTTTAGTCTTACTATAAGAGGGCAACCGTACTATAATAAAGGATTATTCGTATTTTTAACTATCGTTCCTCCCTTCCTAAACGTACCTTTAGTCTATCTTCTTATAATTTCTAAAACTTTTCTTTTTTAGTTACCTAAGAGCGATAGCGCCACGCGGTAGGCGTGTTTCCGGACGTATAGGCCGCGTAGGCCGAATAAGTCGTAGTAGCTATCGAGTCGCTAGCCTATCGCCGTTACCTTATGTAACGGAATTAATATTAAAAGATAAATATATTAACTTATATAAGGGCTAGAACGAGCGTTTTAGGACGCTATTACAAATTTTTTCGCTGCCTAAGGGGGCCCGATCTATCCCCTCGCGAAGTTAAACATAAGCCGGCCCTTTACGACCTACCCCTCTGCGTATAGATATCCTCGTAGCCCTTTAAGCAAGAGCCGTAGAGCTAAAGAAAGAGAAAAGATTAAGAGATAGGATTATAGAACTTCGAGAGGAACTTTCGCAGTAGGGTAACTTATTTAGCAAGGACTTATATAAACGTCGCCGATAGTTAACTAAATCGAGGGAGAGTTATAGTAGGGAAATTAAAATAAAAAACATTCCTTAGTTATTATAACCGACTAACCCTTAAAAACGTCTCGATTAAATTAGCGATCTTAAGGATGCCTTTATCGCTACCTTACGTCGTTTTAAACGCAATAAAAATAAATTCTTATATGCCTTTAACTATATATACGTAGACTGTAAAGCGAGATAGAGGCGATACCTTAACGAAAAGCTCTTTATAGAGAGGGAATTACTTCGCACTAACTAAGATAATTTTCGTAACTAGACCTTAATTTTAATTAAAGATATTACTAATCGCGAGACTCTTTTAGCTACGTAACTATAGGAAGCACGCTAACGAAAGGGTTAGTCCCCCCTCGATTTTAGTCTTTACTTAGATTCCCTTAAGCAATACCTAGAACGTCCGCTAGAAAAAACTCGTATACTTTCCTTTTTTACGAAATTACGTCCAGATCTTTAGGACTAAATCTCCCTTTATTTAGCGTCTATTTAGGATAATACTCGTAAGGAGATAGTCTAACTCGCTTAACGCTTCTAAGATGCTTTAGGAAATAAGAAGCGCCTTGTAAAGCTAACTAACGATTAGTCGACCTCTACTTAAAGGGCAAAAGGCTCCCGTTCGATAGGCTATCGCCGACGTAAAGGCCGAAATAGATCTATTAATAACTATTAAGATTCCGACGCCGCTAGATCGACCTTAAATAGCCGTAGAAACGGTTATAGCAACGGCCGTAGGAACGGCCGAGGAAATAGTCGCAATAGTCGTAACGGTAGGAATAGATATAGTAGGAATAGCCGTAGTAATAACTAAGGAGGAAATTCGTATAGAAACGGCGAAAGCTAATCCGGTATAGTTATTTATTAGTATTATAAGAAACTAGGCTATATATAAGCCGATTGCTAGGCAATAGCGAAAGCTAACTAAGCTATAGCCGATTTAAAGACGATAAAGAAGGAGGGAAACGCCTAAAAGTTAAAGTAAATGCCTCTCCTTCGACTAAGCTATAGGTAAAGGTAGTTAAGAGACTACGTACTATTAGAAAGCTACTAAGGCGAATACCTTATAAAATTATCGTTAATCTCGATTACGGTAGTAAAGTAGACTTAGTAGATGTAAATTTTGCTCGAAAATAAGGACTATAATAGCTTCCTTTATTAACCTTTAGATTAAAGGTAGTCGGGAATACGCTTATAAGACGATATAAAGTCTAGGAAGTTTCTATCTAACTCTAAGATAGTCGCTATAGGGAAAAGATAATTACTCGCCCTTATATCGGCGTCGATAATAGATTAAAACCCGACGACGCACTAGTTTTGCTTAGTATACCCGCACTTTCTTAGGAATATATTTATCTCGTTCCTTTTAAGCGCGTTTAGTAGTTTTAACACTAACTTTCTAAGGTATTATTACGCTAACCGTAGAAATTTTTGCATAAGTATCGGAATAAAGCACGGGTCTATATAGTTATATTAAACCTAAATTTTATGCTATTTCCTAATAAAGATAATAACTCGGCGAACCCTAAGCGAACGGGAGAGGAAATACCGGCGACTCTTTTAGACTTTAAAGACGTGTTTTCTAAGCATAAGGCCGATTTATTGCTAAGGAAGAAAGGCACTAATTATACGATTAACCTATTGCCCGACTCTAAGCCGCCTTTAAGACCTATCCACCCTCTTTCTTAATCTAAACTTTAGGTTCTAAAGGAGTAGTTAGATTAATCCCTTAAGCATAGTATTATTCGGAAGTCTAAGAGTTCGGCCGAGGCTCCTATCCTTTTTATGCCTAAGAAAGACGGCACTTTACGCCTTTATATAGACTACTAAAGGGTTAATAGCATTACCGATAAGAATCGCTACTTACTCCCCTTTATTTCGGAGATTATAGACCGTTGTTAAAGGGCTAAGTACTTTTCGAAGATTAACCTAAAAAACGCATACTAACGTATCCGGATTAAGGGAGGGGATAAATAGAAGATAGCCTTTCGTACTCGCTATAGTTACTATAAGTATTTAGTATTGCTGTTTAAATTAACTAACGCCTTTACTATATTTTAGTTATATATTAACTAAGCTCTTAAAGGCCTTATAGACACTATTTAAGTCGTCTACCTTAATAATATTTTAATCTTTTCTAAGACCTACGAAAAGCATATAGAATACTTACGATAAGTCCTTAAACGACTAAGGAATACCGAGCTATTCGCTAATTTATTAAAGTGCATTTTCTATAAGTAGTTATTAGAGTTTTTAGGATTTATCTTATCTATTAACGGAGTTATAATAGGCTTAGCCTGCGTTAAGGCTATTATAAATTAGGAAGAACCTTATTCTTTCTATAATATTTAAGTTTTTCTCGGTTTTATAAATTATTACCGACGATTTATTTTAGGATACTCTAGCATTATTGCCCCTCTTACTGCGTTATTAAAAGGGAGCGTTAAGGGAAGAAAGCCTAGACGAATATAGCTAAATACTAGCGAATTAATAGCGTTTTACGCCGTAAAGAACGCCTTTACAACGGCCTTACTTCTCCGATACTTCGACCCTTAAAGACCGATTTATATTAAGACTAATGCCTTAATTTTTGCAATAGCTAGTATTCTTTCGTAGCCCGATAACGAAGGCTACTATTATCCGATTGCTTTTTAGTTATAGAAGTTTACTAGCCTTAAGCTTAACTATAGCACCTTTAATTAAGAGATATTTACTATCGTTAAGTTATTTAAATACTAGCGATACTACGTCGAAAGGGCGGCGAATACCGTTAAAGTTTTATTAGATTACTAAAACCTTTCAGGCTTTATAAAGCAAGTGTCCTTTAATAAAAGATAAGTACGTTAGTGTATATACCTAGCTCCTTTCGATTTTACGATTAAACACTAAGCCGGTAAATTAAATCCTACCGATGCTTTATTAAGGAAGCTAGAATTTATAGGCAAAGCCCTACCGTCTATAAAGCTACTCCCGGAACTATAATAAAAGTTAATACTTATTCGGTAGGTATATATAGCTATAGATTCTATAAAAAGCGACCTTAAGACGAGTTCTTAGGTCTCTACTATCTCTAAGCTTAACGAGATATCTTAACGAGATATCTTTACGTAACGAAAATGCATAAGCTCTCTAAGATTCGATCGCTTAGCATTTAGGAACGAGTCCCGCTAAGTTAGCTACCTAAGTTAAAGATATCGTTAGTTATAAACAACGGTGTTAAAGATAATTAGCTAGGTTAGCAGCTCGTTATAAAAGGGTATATAAGAGCAATATCTCTAAGCCCCTTTTTAAGCTCTTTAAGAGGACTTAAGCGGAAGATCTATAGACTATATAGCGAGTATAGGCCGAAAGTACCCTAAAAGAAGGGGTAAGTCCTTAGTTATTAAGCTTAAACGGACTTATTTTACATTCGGGAAAAATCGTAGTGCCCGTAGAGGTTGCCTTAAGGCAAGAGCTTATTTAGCTCTACTATAACGATCCCCTTATAGGATACTTCGGAATAGCCCGTACGAAAGACCTCCTATCCCGGAAATCCTTTTAGGAAAGAAAAGCTTATAATATAAATAGCTACATACGTTTATATTATATCTATTAAGGCGCTATCCTAAAGCGGCAACGCTTATACGGCGCCCTTAAGTCGCTGCCTATTCCTATAAGACCTTAGGAAGAAGTCTCTATAGACTTTACTACCGGTTTTCCGGAGTTATAGTTCGATAGTAAAGAAGTTAACGTAATACTAGTAATCGTTAACCGATACACTAAGTATAGCGTATTTCTCGCGGTCTCTACGATATTAATAGCGCTTAAGTTAGCTAAGGCTTTTTATTATAAGATTAAGCTTATCTATAGAGTACCGAAAGGCATTATTTCCGATAGAGGATCTCTATTTACTAATAAGTTTTAGTTAGACCTCTATTATATATTATAGATAAAACGTAGGTTATCGATAGCCTTTTACCTATAAACCGACGGTTAGACCGAATAAGTAAATTAGACACTATAATACTACCTTCGGTATTATATAAATGCCGAATAGAATAATTAGCCTAGACTACTACGAGAGGCTTAGTTCGCTTACAATAATACGAAAAATACAACTATAGGCTTTTCGCTTAATAAGGCATTATTTAGATACTAACTAGACTACTATATCTACCTTATAGACGATACTATTAGTAAAGGAGTGCCTAAAGCGAGAGCTTATATTAGCAAATTAGCAGACTTAAGGAAAAAGCTAGAGACTTATTAGCGATAAGCTATCGAGTTATAAAAGAAATTCTATAACCTCTATTATAAGCCACTTACCCTTAAGGTTAAGGACCTAGTAGGACTCTCTACGAAGAACTTACGCCTTAAGGACTAAAGAAGGAAGTTATTACTTAAATATATTAGACCTTTTAAGGTCCTTTAAGCTATTAGCAAGCAG
The DNA here is from genome assembly GCA_012934285.1 of Ophiocordyceps sinensis. NCBI lineage: Eukaryota > Fungi > Ascomycota > Sordariomycetes > Hypocreales > Ophiocordycipitaceae > Ophiocordyceps > Ophiocordyceps sinensis. Next base: position 14,722,724 of record JAAVMX010000001.1, on the reverse strand, counting down.
GCGTACCGCCTAGCCCTACTAGAGAAATACGACCGGCTTTATAATATATTTTATATTAGTCTTTTTAAGCTATAGGTAGAACGGGCTATTAACTAATACCTTAGCGAATTACTGCCGATGCTTAACCTTAACGATGCTAAAGGAGAATAGTCGGTTAAGTAAATTAAGGACTATAAGAAAAAGAAGGGCGTTACCTATTATTTAGTAAAATAGGAAGGTTAGCTAGCCGAATATAACGAGTAGGTTGCTTAAGACGATATAGCGAATACCTAAGAACTTATTAACGAATACCTAAAGATACGACTAAAGAAACGGCGGAAATTACGCATTACGAAATAACTTCTTTTTAGCTTACCCTAACTTTTTTACTTTTACTCCGCCGCTACTTTATCGTTATTCCTTAATATCTATACGGTAGAAGTCTTTTACTTTTATTTCGCTAGTAAACTCCGTAATAATAGGGAGACGTTTTAACTACTCCCTTTTTCCTTAGCAACCGCTCTCCTCGATTATTTCGTGCAAATTATCGTATATATATTCTCGTCCTACCCGCTATAGGGTAAAACCTACGTCCTTAATCACTAGACGAAGCTTTTAGTCCTTATTCTCGTATATAGCTTTCCGTCGCTCTATCGATGCCTACCGGTACTTAAGACGACGTTTCGTATATAAACGTTTAGCACTTAATACCTTTTATTCCTTTTAGTAAGCCGTTATTACGGCTATAAACGATATATAAACTTAGTAGAAGATTGACTTTATCTTCTTCCTCTCTATCTCGTCTTAAGTAGTCTATAATTTAGCTATCTTTATCTAAATAGCGTATAGATTAGCTATATCTCCGGATATTATTGCCGGCATTTATAATTTTATTAGCAACCGTATCCTAACTTAATAGGGAATAAAGAGCTTACCGATTCGTAGAGGTTACTACGCGAGTTATATTAAATATATTTGCTTAATCGTATATCCTCCTATATATAATATAGTTCGACTATTTTAGTATCGTCCTTATTATCGCTAAACCCTTATATACTACTATTAAGGCACTTAATATAGTATAGCTCGGTGATATAGTACCCTTTCGCCTTATGACTTTTTATATATATAGCCTTCTTGCCCTTTTTCTTAGGCGATATCCTTTTCTAGATATTCCTTTTATCGCCGGTGTCTCCTTTAGTATTCGCCTTTATGTCTTCGTCTCTATCGTCTTTACTAAACGACGAAAATGTTTCGGATTTAATAACCGCTAGCGTTATACGCTTTATATTCACGTAATCTTCTTAAGACTCTACTATAATAGGTGTTTTTATACTTATAAAGGGTCCTTTAAATAATTAACGATATAGTTAATCTTCGGTTTCTTCCTCTAATAAAGATATCGACTTCTCTAAGGCATCTCGTATATTTTTCTCTACGAGGAGTCGTTTTAATAAGGTAGTTTTCTCTCCGCTTATCTTCTTTAGCTTTATCTCTTCCTATACTATCGCTATAGCGTCTTTAATCGATACTTTATTTATAGATAACTCTAAGACTTAAGCAATAATTAAAGGGCCTATTAGCTAAATATTATCCGTTAGCTTTCCTCGCTTTTAAGGTATCTATATTATTCCGCTTACCGTTCGCTTAGGAGGCATAGCGTTAAACTAATTCGGAATATGCTTATCTAATTCGGAATATGCTCGTTAGATTTAGAATATACTCGTCTAATTCCGAATATGCTTCTTTATAAGATCTTAATATAGTTATATAATAAGAGAAGAGAAGAAAAAAATCTTTATATATAAAGAGCAGTACTCTATTATAATTCGCTAACTATACGTAAGCGACTAGCCCTTTATTGCGTAGTAACTATTATAACGCGTAATTAATACGATAATTATTATAATATATATAATAATAACTATCGTCGTTGATTTTTATACTACGTTTAACCCTATTTTAGTCTTATTTGCTATTACGACTTTATTTATACTTAAAGCTATCCTAGCGTCTAAAGCGTCTGCCTTAAAAGGGGGGGATAATTATAACGCAGCTACCCGCGCAACTATAGAGCTAGGAGATAGGGATATATATACGATAGATAATGCATTTTAGCTTAGGGACTATTCGGCTATTAGTCGCTAACTAGTCCCCGATAACCCCTCTTAAGGCCTAAGGGTATATCCCTAAGGCCCCGATATATCTTAGAAGAGGGGCAAGTTTTAGTCTTACTACGAGAGGGCAACCGCACTGCAATAAAGGATTATTCGTACTTTTGACTATCGTTCCTACCTTCCTAAACGTACCTCTAGTCTGTCTTCTCACACACTCTCTTAAGCCTTCCGACTCTTCGAGCTATTTCCTCCTCGAACTAATCTTCCGCTTTTTCGTCTCCTTACGATACGCCGCTATAAGACCGTCTCGAGGGACTAAGATACCTTTTTTCGCTACGGTAGAACCTATGCCAACGGCACTAACGCTACGGTTAATAAGATGCCTACTTAACTAGATAAAAATACCTTTCGAGTCTATATTAACGGCGTTAACGAATTAGTATAGACGCCGTTACCTTAGGACGACGATAACGCTTTTCTCCTTTCCTATCTAGAACGTCGACAATAAGAAGCTTAAGACCGTTATAAGACCCGAGACCGAGACCGTCGGCAATACTAAGACAACCGCCGCGACCGGCACGAATAGATCGATCGCCGCCCTATCTACTAGGGCGAGGAATACGGTAAGAAAGAGGCCGAAGGAGCCTAATTTATTAGCTATATAACGGCAGCTTCGCCGGCTGCTATTTTGCCTGCTATTCTTAAAGCTTCGCCGCCTGCTTTTGCTAAGCCTTTACAGCCGCCTCTTATAACGATAGTTCCGCCGCCTGCTGCCCGCTCTATTGCGATGTCTGTAGCGCGCCCTGTTTTGCCGCCTGCTATTGCTAAGCCTTTACAGCAGCGTCTTTAACCTGCCGGCAACCCGTCGCCCCCGGCCGTATAAAATACCTCTCCCGCCGTAGCCTCTATTCTCGGGAAATGCTCTTAACAACGCGCTGCCGTTAACGCCGGCTGTACGACTGTTTCCTAACCTGCCGGCAAAGCGGCCCCTTCTCTCGAGGCCCCCTAGGATTCTATGATTTATCCTATTAAGACGATGTCCGCGCCGCCTATTGCGACGGCAGCTCTTACAACTATAGTCCCGCCGCCTACTACACGCCCGGTTGCGATGTCTATAGCGCGCCCTATTCCGCCGCCTGCTACGTATCCTATTGCGGCAATATCCTCGCCGCCTACTAGCTGTATAACGGCAGCTTCGCCGGCTGCTGTTTTGCCTGCTATTGCTAAGCCTTTGTAGTAGCACCTTCCGCCTGCCGATAACCCGTCGCCTTTAGCCGCATTAAGCATCTCTCCCGCCGTAGCCCCTTCTCTTAAGGCCCCCTAGGATTCTATAATTTATCCTATTAAGACGAAGTCCGCGCCGCCTATTGCGACGGCAGCTTTTACAACTATAGTCCCGCCGCCTACTACACGCTTAATTGCGATATCTATAGCGCGTCCCGTAGTGCCTTCGCCGTCTAAGGAACCGCCTACTATACGCCCTATAGCGATGTCTATAAAGCGCCCTATTGCGACGATGCCTTCGCCGTCTGCTATAGGCCTTATTCCTAAGGCTCCCCCGGCCCTAAAGCCCTCTACGTGCCGAAAGTGCGAGACGCTCTTTGCTTCCCGGAACGCACTTTTTAAGCACCTTCGTCGGACCTATCCTAGCTAGCAGAAGGCGCCTGCCGCGACTGTTCTTACACCTACTATTAACGATGACTTTAGCAACCCGTCGCCTACGGCCGAATTAAGCACTCCTCTCGCGATTGCTTTTACGCCTGCTTTAGCCGTTATTAAAGCCGTCTATACGACTATTCTCGCGGCCGTTGTCCGCCGCTTTATAGTATCTTCCCCCGCATTGCCTACTACTGCTATTAACGCCGTTAGTACGGCTATTCCCGCGGTCGCCTTGCCTACTATTAGCGCCGGCTATACGATTATTCCCGCGGCTGCTCCTCCGTATAAGTTACCGTAGTAGTATCTTCTCCCTGCCGGCTACGTCTCGCTATAGTAATATCTTCTTCCTACCGGCAAGTCATCGCCGCAGCGATACCTTTAAGTTGCCGGCAAGTTATCGCCGCAGCGACTCTATTTTCCCGGCAAGCCCTCCTTATAGCGATGCTTTTACCCTACCGGCTAGCCGCTTAATAACGCCTTCGGCAAACCGCCGCCGCCGCAACGATGCTCCTAACCTACGCGAGCAGCATTATTAACCCGCCGGCCTTACGCTCCTTAGCGTACCGACTAGCGCCGCCTTAGACGCTTGCAGCCCGATTAGAGAGCAGCCGCCCGCTGCTACTCCGCCGCCTAAAGAACGATCGCCGTTATATGCCCCTTTCGGCGATTAAGGAATTCGATCTAGATATTAAATAGTCAATAATTAGGCATAACTCATTGGCAAAGGAATGCATTTAGAGGATTAATTAACCTTATAATTAGAGGTCTTAATTTAGCTTATTATTTGTGTTTATATTAGCAGGGCTCTACTACGTAGAGCGGCCGGAAGGTAAACCTATTGCACTAATTGTCGCAATTGTGGCACGGGCCACCCTTGCTGTATTAGTCAGCCTCGCCACGCAGAGATTTAGCCCTCTGCGCGCCGTATAGTTTTCTAGCTCTTTCTAAATTCATTAGAGCTTTTTCCATAGGTTATAGCCCTCGCGCACGCTTTTTCTAGCGCACGCTTTTGTTAATTATCGTGAGATTGATTCTACGATAGCTCTAATCTTCTATATTTTTCGGGTATCCGAAACGACATATTTTGCCGATCGGGACCTTATATAGCTTTCTGTTACCTATTATAACAATAGGGCGTTTTCTGCGAAACCTACCTCGCAGTACGCTAAGAACGCTAAGATAGCATCAGCAGCCCTACGGAGGGCCCGAGACGCTAGTCTTAACAAGCTTCGAGGCTAAGAAAATGATAGCGTATGGTTTATTAAGCTATCAATCGCCCTAGGTGTCGAGCACCTAGAAGGGCATATTAATAGCAAGATTTAGCCCGTAGTAGAGGGCTCTCCCGGCTTTAAGAAATAGGATATAAATAATAGGGTGACTAAGCATTGCATTATTGCGAGTCTTACTCCTAAATTGCAGGATTAAATCCAAAAAGAAGGTTAGGATATAGAGATAATAGCTTTTAAGACTATAAAATAGATTAAGATAACCTCTATAAAGGTGCCTAAGGCGATATTTTACTCTATATTTGTAGAGCTTGCCACTATCGACGCGAGAAAGTTCGCAGATATAGCATAATATTTAAAGAAGCTTTATTTCTGCTAGGACTAGCTTATCGCGGTCTCGAGGAACTTAGACGAACGAATCTTCGTTATCTTTGCCCTTAAGGGACTAAAGGCATATCGACCGGACTGGTTTAACAACTAAAGTCACGATTAATAGAGAGGCAAAGAGATCTCTAAAGACGAGATTTGCAAATGGCTCGCCGGGAGAGCTCGGGCTAAGCAGTCTAATTCTCTTGCTAATACCGCGTTTAAAAACACTCGACGTAACAACGGCGGGAATAATAACGCTAATAGCAGCACTAGTGGCAATAATAACACCGGCAATAATAATAATTCTAGTGGTAATAATAACACCGGCAATAACAATAACTTTAGTAGGAATAATAACAACTAGGGAGGCGGCTATTTAAGGAGGAAGAAGAACCTTACGGACGCTCCGATTAAGATTAAATATGGCTGCTTTATTAAGCCTGGCTATTCGTATTATAAGGAGGATAAATGCTATCGCAAATATCCGGAAAAGGCCCTAAGATAGTGGGTTGATAGGTCTAAGGACTATAACGGCAATGCTAGGAATCCCGACATTATTATAGCCGGCGGAGAGTTTAACGGTTGTTTGCTAAACTGCGTAACGATCGAGGACCCCGTCGAAGTTATCGCCGAGGCGGGTTTACTAAGCGGCACCGCGATTAATAAGCCTATCCGCGACGAAGTTATCGCCGATTCGGGCTACGCTAACCATTGTTTTAACGACTTAAAGTGGTTTTTAGACGTAACCTCTCTTAGACCTTTTCCATAACATCCTCTAATAGCTCCCCTTTGTAGTTTAAAGCCGTAGGAACGGTTAAAGTGGTTATAGAAGGCGTTATACTAAAGCTGTCTAGAGTTAATTATTCCCTATCGGCACTAGCTAACCTTATTAGCTCTTAGTGTTTGCGAGAGAAGGGCATTAAGTTAGACGACGTTATTAAGTGCCTTATGCATATGCCTACTGCGTCGAAGATCTACCGCATTAAATAGAAACTAGGTATTGCGATAATTCTTAACGTAGAACCTAAGGGCAATTGCACCGACCTTAACCCAATGTCTTTGCTATAAGGCGATAAAGGGAAGCTATCGTATAAAACGATGCACCGTCGACTCAGCCACGCCGGATAAGAAAGAGTCCTTAAGGCTTATAAAAAGGCCGACATTAAGATCGATAAGGAAGAGGCTAAGACCTTCTACTACGAACTATACCACCTTGCAAAGGCAGATAGGATGATATGCCGGAATCCGAGCGTTGTCGCTACCGGCTTTCTATCCTATGTGTATTAGGATTTCTTTAGCTATAAGCCAGTCGGATATAGCGGTATTAATTACTGCCTACACGGCATTAATGTCTTTACTAGCTTTTATTAGAGCATCTTCTTACCTTCTAAGGATAGGGCCTTCGATATGCTTAAGGGTTAGAAGGCGTAGGTTGAAAACTACGCCGGCGATGCCTTAGTCTAAGTGATAGCGTTTAACAACGCTAGGGAATTCCACCCCGACAAGATGAAGAAATAGTCGCAAGGGGATTACTTTATGCTACGCTATAGCGCACTATATATGTCTAAACAGAACGGCAAGGCCGAAAGAGCCGGCCGCACCCTTATAGAGTCTATACGCACGATATGCCTTAACGTTAGCCTCTTAGACTTCCTTTAGCCGCTCTATATCGAGATAGCCACCTATATTAATAACCTCCTTCCGATATAAGGCAACGCCTTAGGGGAGGCTCCTATAGAACTGCTAATATAGGAAATTAGGATCCCGTATAAGTATACCCTTAAATATATAAGGACCTAGGGTTGCACGGCGTACGTGATAAAGCTATAAGAAGCTATTATAAAGTCTCGGAAGATAGACCCGAAGGCCTAGAAGGGGAAGCTCGTAGCACCTAAGGGTCTTTATAGGCACCTTTATAAAGTATGGTTGCCCGAAATAAAGACTATTATCGTGGCTAGAGACGTTCGTTTCTACGAGGCTACTAGGACTACTCCTCCGCTAGGCATAGACGCCTATAATATCGCGATCTTTAACGAAGACGATAACGGCGATAGGGTTATAAGCGTGCGAGATGTAATGCCTTAACCGAGCCGTTATAAAGATTATCGCGGTCCCGATCTAGACCGCTATTAGGAAAGTTATAACGACGTGCCTCGCACGCTTAAGCAAAAGCGGCATATGCATTTTAATAGCGAATATCGGGATAAGGCTAAAAGGCAGATGTTGCCGACGCCGTAGTCCAGCCTAGGCCTATAATATCCTCGAGTCACTAAGCTTAAGGACAATAACGCCGACATTCTAATATTAGAGGCTCCTGCTCTAGGACTAGAGATCCTTCCTAGAGCGTTCCCCGAAACACTAAGACAGGAGCAATAATTAATCCCCTACACGCTAGTTTAAAGTAGGAAGAGAACAACGCACCCTCCGAAGGCGTTAAAGGCTTTTAAAATATTCCGGCTTAATGATAGGCCTACCCGTCGCTAAACGAAGCAAGCGGCCGCCGTAAGGGGCGAGATACTACATCGCGGGCTAACTAGGCTAAGCACCGAACTTATTATTAATCGCGAAGACCGCGTGGACCTTTTTCGGCCGAATGTAGGTGCATTGCTTGCTCTTTTAGCCATTTATCGCGAGCAGGATCAATTTAACGATCCCGGCCCTTAAATAGTATTGTCCGTTTTTAGTGTAGTGATTCTCGCAGCTTTAGGCGCACTAACTACTTAGAGACAGGCTGCTAAACGGGACGACTACGAAACCAGGTAGCTTCCGGCAATAAAGAGGGAGATCGCCACGCTTTGCGCAAAGAACGCATAGAGCCTTATATAACGACCACTAGGCGCATAGGTCTTTAATAGCAAATAGGTCTTCCTAGAAAAGCCACGCGCGGACTAAGATCCTTTGGCTAAGGCTAGGTAGGTCGTGCGCGGGGATTAGGACAACGAAGAAAGGCCGATAGAAGAGCTATACGCAGCGGTCGTATACTAGGCCTTATTAAAGCTCTTTATAACGATCGTAGCTATTTAAAATCTTAAGTAGGAATAGTTTAACGTCGTATGCGCCTACGGCTACGCTAAGGCATAGGAAGAAGTATTCGTAATACAGCCGTTAGGACTCGATAACGGCTCTAGGTGTATTTATCTTCTAAATAAAGCTCTTTACGGGCATCCTAGCTCTGCTAAATAGTGGTATAATTAGGTTAGAACAGACCTTAAGGCCTATAGATACGAGAGGCTAGAGACGGACCGATGTCTGCTTCGATATTCGAACGGCACTCTTATTATTGTTTATATTAATGACTTTATTATAGCCGCGCCGACACAACGGCTTATTTAGGCCGCTAGGGACATACTCGATTAACTCTACGAGATTAAGAGATTAAGGGAACCGAAGGAATTCCTCGGGATCTAGCTCGAGAGGAATAGAGATACTTAAACGATCCGCATAACCTAGACAAAGTACGCGACTAAGATTATTAATAAGTTTAGTAAGGGCATCGTCGGTAGTATTTCTACGCTATAGCCGCCGAAATACGAGATCCTATACGACTAAAAGGCTTAAGAGCTAGTTATAACTTCTAAAGCATAGCTTTAACGCACCGGCAGCATTAATTACCTCTCGATAGGCATAAGGCCCGACATTACATTTACTACGAACAAGCTATCGGAGGCAAACAGCAATCCAACGGAGACGCATAGGGCGATTTTAAAGCATTTGCTTCGATACATTCGGGGTTCTTTAGAGCAAGGCGTTGTCCTTAGGGGTAAATACCCTATAACCGACCTTAAGCTGCGAGTGTATTTAGATGTATCCTTCGCCGACGATAAGAGCATACGATACTTTACGGCCGGATACGTAGTGTTCCTTAGAGACGGACCTATCTTTTAGAAGTCGAAACGTTAAACTATTATAGCTACATCGTTAATAGAGGCGGAGTTTATAAACCTTACGCTAGCCGGGATGGCTTCGATATGGATTTATTAGCTTCTCGACGAGATAGGGTATGCCTAACCGGTTCCTTCCGTAATGTATACGGATAGCTAGAATGCGAGGCTCGTAGTTCTAAATAAGAACAACCCGGCATAAACACGTTACATCGACATACGATATAAATAGATCGTCTATCGCACTAACGAGGGCTTCTTTCAGCTTGTGCAATTGCGCACCGACGAGATAACGGCAGACGGTATAACTAAGGGGCTTTTAAAGGATAAGCATTTGCAGTTTATGCGTTAATTAGGAATGCGAAAGTCCCTCTAAAAGAGGGCAATATAAGTCATAGGCAAATGAGCCTTATTAAGCGAAGAATAGGGCGGAATAAGGCGAGATAATTAGAGGGCGAAAGGAGCCACATTAAGAGCTCGGGAGCTCGGCTAAGGGGAGGTGTCGCAATTATAGCACGGGCTACCCTTACTGTATTAGTCAGCCTCGCCACGCAGAGATTTAGCCCTCTACGCGCCGCATAGTTTTCTAGCTCTTTCTGAATTTATTAGAGCTTTTTCCACACTAATTAGGTTAAGTGCATTAGGTTCTATTCTCTTATCTAGCTAGCTAGAAAGGGGGAAAAGGGGGCCCCTTTATAGGTGCTGCGAAGAGCCTGCCCGGCTTAGCCGGGCGCCTAATAGAGCCTTATTAGGAGCACGTGACCTAGCCACTAACGCTGTCATCCGGGTTATAACGAGGCTATTGCCCGGGTTATAACGAGGCTGATAACGGCGTTGTCGTCGGGGTTATTAGGGGTTATGACTTATAACCCCTTTTCTCCTTGCATAACTAGATTAGTCCGACACTAGCAGTTCTTCTTTAAGAGGCTGCGAAGCGTATCACAGACCAATCGAACGCAATGAATAGAAACAAGATCCATGGCCCGATCAAACGGGCCGTATTATTATCTCGGATCCGGCTAAAGCAAAAGGGGAAAACAGGGATCTATAGCCCGGTTAAACGGGCCGCAATTATTATCGTAGATCCGGCCAAACAAAAGGAGGGAAAAAGCATATTAGGCTAAAAATGCCTAATGAATATAACTAATAAATACAAATCGCAAAAAGATTAGAAGAGCGTATTCGGGCCGGAATAGAACGTGACCGGTGCGACGTAGGGTCGAAGTAGGGCCGGAACATAGCGTTGCCGGGTCGAAGCAGGAAAATAAGGAATAAAGGGGAAAACAATAAACAAAATAGTAAACACACTAGCAGTCTTAAAATAAAGAACAAAACAAAGACGTTATCTCGGGGACTAGGGAGTATCCGAAAGGGTTAGCTAGCCGAACTCGTTGGTCCTATTATCCTCTTCGCCTAGAACGTAGCCGTGTTGTCGTCCGGAGCTTTATATACGACCTCTCGCACTGCCGCGTTAGTTAAAGTATTGCTGTTCGGGGCGGCGTGCGAGGTGCGTCTCGAGGCACGAGCGAAGGTCGGAAAACAGCTCTTCTACCCGTTCGGCCGGACGAAAGAGGGCCTATTTAAGTTCCGGAACGCCTTAATAAGCGTTCGTAATAGCTAGTCGCAAGGGGACATCTCCTGCAAAAGCAGGGCTAAGGGCACGTTAGCAGAGCTATAACTTATTAAATAGTAGCTCGAGCACTTCTTAAAGAGGCTTGCCGGGATTCTACATCCGAAGCTTCTAAAATAACGTTATAGTCCACTCCGTAAAGTACTATCGCTAATTGATATCGAAACGGCGTTTAAGGGCATCGTATATAGCCCGGAACGTGGCCGTAGACTAATTAATCTGCCGGATATAGTAGTCCTCGGCACGGCCGGTAAGGATTTAAACAACTAGTCCGTGAAATTAGCCTAAGGCGATTCGGAGGCTATAGTAGGTCTATATAAAAAGCCGGACCTTATCGTCTAAGATGTTATATAGCTCTCCCGTGTAGTTATAGTTCTTCCTCTATACCTTAGCGAATTGCATTATAAGGTTCCTATCGGTAGGGACGTTTAGGACCTCGGGAGGGGGCATAGTTATATATGCCTTAAGGGGGAATTTAGGGACGGGAGCACGGGAAACTTAGATAGCTGGAACGGCGGTAGGAACGGCGGCAGGGACGGCGGCAGGCTGGAACGGCGGGGCGGTAGCCGGGACGATAAACTCGGGGTGCCGGAACTAGTGACTTATCGGATAGACCGTGTGTTACGGAGCCTAGGGAACGAATGGGCCGGAAATAACAGGCGGAGGCGGGCCGGGAACAACTAGCGGCGGGACAACGGGCGATAATGCGGGCAACGACACTCTTACGGCTCTTTAAATAGCGGAAGCCGGGGCTAACGAGGGCGTAGCCGTTAAAGCGGCGGGGAAAGGCGACGGCGGAACTGACGATACGGCGGCGGCGGCAGCTGTTTGTTTAGCATAAGCTGCTATTCCGATGTCGAATTAGGTCGTTAAGAACTCGTCGGCGGGCTAGATTGGCGGCTCGTCGAAGTCTAATAGGGCGGCTAATTGCGCCGCGTTCGAGCCGGTCTAACGGTCGTTTCGACGTTCTAGAAAGATCCTACGCCTTCTTAAGAGGGTCTTTAGCGCCTTCGTATATTCCTTCTAGACTTTATTCCACGTTGCCTCTTTCTATCCTTCGAAGTGTTCCTAGAAGTCGTCGAAGAGCTAAAGGCCGTTGATATAGATACTATTGTCTAAGACGGCGAGGAATCGAGCTATATAGGTCGTAACGGCGATAACATCGTCGTCTAGCGTAGCATCTGCCTCCTAGCGGCTTATATCGACATATTTATAGAACAGCTTGTGTATGAGGTAGCCGAGGGGGTTCTCTTCCTCCGGGAATAGTGTCTAGGCCGAGGTTGACATTATGTTCTTGTTTTAAAGGAAGCTTAGGGCAGCAAGCGGACTGTGTGTAATGCCGGGCTTAAGGGAGCAAGCGGACTGTCTTATAGTGCCGGGTCGGAAGACGGCGGGGTGTTTGTCGTACGTAAGGGTCTTTACGCGAGGGTCGTAATTAAATAGCTCGTGTTAATCGTATGTCCCGTAGGCTGTCGGGAGTGTTTTTAACGGGTTCGCGAGGGGGTCTTCGCGATAGGGTCAGCGTCGTGAAAAAGACGGACGCACTATTCCTTAATAGCACAGGCTTCGTTAAAGCGGTTCCTTTAAGGGTAGCTGTTTAACACCCTTGTTAGCGTTGTTAACGCACTCTTCTTAATAGTCATAGGCTTCGTTAAAGCGGTGATCCGTTAAGGGGAGCTTAGGAAGTCTCTTTAGCGGCCTGCGAAAGCTATATCGCTTTAGTTCGGGAAGGTTCTTCGTTCTTAGCACAAACAGCCCTCTCTAAGTGTACGGATTAAGATCGTAGGTCAAATTGACTTAAGGTTAAATAACTATTCAATCGGATCCGTCGCACGTTTAAGGGTTAAGGAGTCTATCTCTTCTACCTAGCTTATCTATAATTAAGCGTTTTAATCACTAATTAGTGTTAGCAGGGCTCTACTGCGTAGAGCGGTCGGAAGATAAACCTATTGCACTAATTGGGTTAGGTATATTAGGTTCTATTTTCTTGTCTTGCTAGCTAGAAACAGGGAAAAGGGGGCCCCTTTATAGGTGCTGCGAAGAGCCTGCCCGGCTTAGCCGGGCGCCTAACAGAGCCTTATTAGGAGCACGTGACCTAGCCACTAACGCTGTCATCCGGGTTATAACGAGGCTATTGCCCGGGTTATAACGAGGCTAATAACGGCGTTGTCGTCGGGGTCATTAGGGGTTATAACTTATAACCCCTTTTCTCCTTATATAACTAGATTAGTCCGATAGTTTAGTTAGTTAGTTATTTATTTATTCCTGCTAAGGTTAGTAGAGGTTCTCTTTTTAAGGCCTATATTATAATACGCTAAAGGCGGGCACTTAGCTAGGTGCCTACGGACTAGCAGTAAGTCCGGGCTCCGGCAGCCCCTATATCTCGTAGGGCATGCCGGGCTACCTTTAATTTAAAGTATTGCTTTTTGCACGGATATAAATCTCTATTTGCACGGAAGTTCGCTAATATTCCTACTGTTTCTACGCAACCCCGCGCGCCTATATCCCGCCACTAAATTTTCCGTATAGGTATATAGCAATTAAGAGGGCCGCGTAAATCGTATATAGCCTTAATTTAGTTAATTCGCTGCGTGCCCTACTACGTGCCCTCTACTGCGTGCCTTGCTGCGTGCCCTTTGCTACGTGCCCTCTACTGTATGTGCGGCTCCTTAATGTATGCTTTATGCCCGGCTGCGTGCCCTACTGCGTGCCCTTTTCTGCGTGCCCTCTGCTGTGTATACGGCTCCTTAATGTATGCTTCGTGCCCGGCTGCGTGCCCTACTGCGTGCCCTACTGCGTGCCCTTTACTACGTGCCCTCTACTATAAGTGCGGCTCCTTAATGTATGCTTCGTGCCCTTTGCTGTGTGCCCTCTGCTATGTGTGCGGCTCCTTAATGTATGCTTCGTGCCCTAATCCGCGCCCTCTACTACGTGCCCTGCTTCGTGCCCGGCTGCGTGCCCTACTGCGTGCCCTCTACTGTGTGTGCGGCTCCTTAATATATGCTTCGTGCCCGGCTGCGTGCCCTACTGCGTGCCCTACTGCGTGCCTTTTGCTGCGTGCCCTCTGCTATATGCGGCTCCTTAATGTATGCTTTATGCCCGGCTGTAGATTTACTTAGCTCTCTTAATTGCTATATACCTATACTAGATTTTAGTAGCGGGACATCGGCGCGCGGGGTTCGCGTAGCAAGAGTAGGGATTTCCTAGACTTCCGTGCAAATAGAGATTTATATCCGTGTAAATAGCAATACTCTTAATTTATTATCCTTCTTCTTTAATAGTTCCCCCTTTGCCTAGTGCCCTCTTATCTACACTAATATTAGTCTATAAGGCGAAGGGAATACTTAAGGGCTAAAGCAGGCCTTAAGGGGAGGAATAAGGGGACTTAGCGTATAAGCATATATAATAATTCCGCACGAAGCTAGAAATAGACTTATATATACCGGGCTAGATATAGGACCGGCGGTAGAGGCTAGCGGTCTATCGTATTCGAGCGGCACCTATAAAGGCCGGTTAGATATAGCTCGGTACCTAAGTAAGCCACTATGTCTATATAAGAAGACAGACTAAAGGTACGTCTAGGAAGGTAGGAACGATGGTTAAAAGTACGAATAATCCTTTATTGCAGTGCGGTTGCCCTCTCGTAGTAAGACTAAAGCTTGCCCCTCTTCTAAGATATATCGGGGCCTTAGGGATATACCCTTAAGCCTCGAGAGGGGTTATCGGGGACTAGTTAGCGACTAATAGCCGAATAGTCCCCGAGCTAAAATGCATTATCTATCGTATATATATCCCTATCTCCTAGCTCTATAGTTATACGGGTAGCTACGTTATAATTATCCCCCCCTTTTAGAGTGGACGCTTTAGACGCTAGGATAGCTTTAGGTACGAATAAAGTCGTAATAGCAAATAGGACTAAAAAAGGATTAAACATAGTATAAAAATCAACGACGATAGTTATTATTATACATATTATAATAATTATTATATTAGTTACGCGTTATAATAGTTACTGCGTAATAAGGGGCTAGTCGCCTACGTATATTTAGCGAAGTATAATAGAGTGCTACTTTTTATATATAAAGATTTTTTTCTTCTCTTCTCTTATTATATAACTATATCGAGATCTTATAGAGAAGTATATTCGGAATTAGACGACTATATTCTAAATCTAACGAGCATATTCCGAATTAGATAAGTATATTCCGAATTAGACGAGCATATTCCGAATTAGTTTAACGCTATGCCTCTTAAGCGAACGGCAAGCGGAACGGTATAGATACCTTAAAAGCGAGGAAAGCAGATAGATAATATTTAGCCGATCGGCCCTTTAGTTATTGCTTAAGTCCTAGAGCTATCCGTAAATAGAGTATTAATTAAGGATGCCGTTGCGATAGTATAGGAAGAGATAAAGCTAAAGAAGACGCGCGGAGAGAAAACTACCTTATTAGAACGACTCCTTATAGAGAAAGATATACGAGATGCCTTAGAGAAGTCGACATCCTTATTAGAGGAAGAAACCGAAGAGTAACCCTCTCGTTAATTATTTAAGGGACCTTTTATAAGCATAAAAAACCCTATAGTAGTAGAGTCTTAAGAGGATTACGCGAATATAAAGCGTATAACGCTAGCGGTTATTAAATCCGAAATATTTTCGTTATTTAGTAAAGACGACAGAGACGAGGATATAGAGGTAAATACTAAAGGAAACACTATCGAGAAGAGGAATATCTAAAAGGGGATATCGCTTAAGAAAAAGGGCAAGAAGGCCGCGAATATAAAAAGTCGCCGGGCGAAAGGGTGCCGAGTTACTAAGCTTTACTGCATTAAGTGCCTTAATAGCAGTATATAAGGGTTTAGCGATAACGAGGACGATACTACTATAGTCGAACTATGTTATATATAAGAGGATGCGTGATTAAGCCGATGTATTTAATATAACTCGCGCGGTAACCTTTGCGAACCTATAAGCTCTTCGTTCCCCCTTTAGTCGAGATGCAATCGTTAATAAAATCATAGGTGCCTATTATAATATCCGGGGATATAGCTAATCTATGCGCTATTTAGACGAAGATAGCCGACCTTTAGATTACTTAGGACGAGACGGAGAAGAAGAAGATAAATTCAATCTTCTATTAAGTTTATACGTCGTTCGTGGCCGTAATAACGGCCTACCGAGAGGAATAGGGGGTATTAAGTGCTAAACGTTTATATATAAAACGTCGTTTTAAATACCGGCAGGCATTAATAGAGCGACGGAAAGCTATGCGCGAGAATAAGGACTAAAAGCTTCGTTTAGTAATTAGTAACGTAGGTTTTACCCTATAGCGGGTAGGACGAGAATATATATACTATAATTTATAAAAATAATTAAGGAAAGCGGTCGTTAAGGAAGGGGGGAGTAGTTAAAACGTCTCTTAATTATTGCGGAGTTTATTAGCGAAATAAAAGTAAGAGACTTCTACTATATAGATATTAAGGAATAATAATAAAGTAGCGGCGGAGTAGTAAGAGAAAAGTTAGGGTAAGCTAAAAAGAAGGTATTTCGTAATACGTAATTTCCGACGTTTCTTTAGCCGTATCTTTAGGTATTCGTTAATAAGTTCCTAGGCATTCGCTATATCGTCTTAAGTAACCTACTCGTTGTATTCGGCTAGCTAACCTTCCTATTTCACTAAGTAATAGGTAACGCCCTTCTTCTTCTTATAGTCCTTAATTTACTAGACCGACTATTCTCCTTCGGCATCGTTAAGGTTAGGCATCGGCAGTAATTCGCTAGGGTGTTAGTTAGTAGCCCGTTCTACCTACGGCTTAAGAAGACTAATGTAAAATATATTATAAAGCCGGTCGTATTTCTCTAGTAGGGCTAGGCGGTACGCCTGCTTGCTAATAGCTTAAAGGACCCTAAAAGGTCTAATATATTTAGGTAATAACTTCCTTCTTTAGTCCTTAAGGCGTAAGTTCTTCGTAGAGAGTCTTACTAGGTCCCTAACCTTAAGGGTAAGTGGCTTATAATAGAGATTATATAATTTCTTTTGCGACTCGATAGCTTATCGCTAATAAGTCTCTAGCTTTTTCCTTAAGTCTGCTAATTTACTAATGCGAGCTCTCGCTTTAGGTACTCCCCTACTAGTAGCATCGTCCGTAAGGTAGATATAGTAGTCTAGTTAGTATCCGAATAATGCCTTATTAGGCGAAAAGCCTATAGTTATATTCTTCGTATTATTATAAGCGAACTAAGCCTCTTATAGTAGTCTAGGCTAGTTGTTCTATTCGGCATTTATATAATACCGAAGGTAGTATTATAGTGTCTAATTTACCCGTTCGGTCTAACCGTCGGTTTATAGGTAAAAGGCTATCGATAACCTACGTTTTATCCGTAATATATAATAGAGGTCTAACTAAAACTTACTAGTAAATAGAGATCCTCTATCGGAAATAATGCCTTTCGGTACTCTATAGATAAGCTTAATCTTATAATAAAAAGCCTTAGCTAACTTAGGCGCTATTATTGTCTTAGAGACCGCGAGAAATACGCTATATTTAGTATATCGGTTAACGATTACTAGTATTGCGTTAACTTCTCTACTATCGAACTATAACTCCGGAAAACCGGTAGTAAAGTCTATAGAGACTTCTTCCTAAGGTCTTATAGGAATAGGCAGCGACTTAAGGGCGCTATATAGGCGATGCCGCTTTAGGACGGCGCTTTAATAGATATAATATAAACGTATATAGCTGTTTATATTACGAGCTATTCCTTCCTAAAAGAATTTCCGGGATAAGAGGTCTTTCGTGCGGGCTATTCCGAAGTATCCTATAAGGGGATCGTCGTAGTAGAGCTAAATAAGCTCTTGCCTTAAGGCAACCTCTACGGGCACTACGACTTTTCCCGAATATAAAATAAGTCCGTTTAGGCTTAATAACTAAAGACTTACCCCTTCTTTTAAGGTACTTTCGGCCTATACTCGCTGTATAGTCTACGGATCTTCCGCTTAAGTCCTCTTAAAGAGCTTAAAAAGGGGCTTAGAGATATTGCTCTTATAGACCCTTTTATAATAAGCTGCTAACCTAGCTAATTATCTTTAATACCGTTGTTTATAACTAACGATATCTTAAACTTAGGTAGCTAACTTAGAGGGACTCGTTCCTAAATGCTAAGCGATCGAATCTTAGAGAGCTTATGCATTTTTATTACGTAAAGACATCTCGTTAAGCTTAGAGATAGTAGAGACCTAAGAACTCGTCTTAAGGTCGCTCTTTATAGAATCTATAGCTATATACACCTACCGAATAACTGCTAACTTTTGTTATAGTTCCGGGAGTAGCTCTATAGACGGTAGGGCTTCGCCTATAAATTCTAGCTTCCTTAATAAAGCATTAATAGGATTTAATTTACCGGCTTAGTATTTAATCGTAAAATCGAAAGGAGCTAGGTATATATACTAACGTATTTATCTTCTATTAAAGGATACTTACTTTATAAAGCCTTAAAGGTTTTAGTAATCTAATAAAACTTTAACGGTATTTGCCGCCCTTTCGACGTAGTATCGCTAGTGTTTAAATAACTTAACGATAGTAAATATCTCCTAATTAAGGGTGCCGTAGTTAAGCTTAAGGCTAGTAAACTTCCGTAACTAGAAAGCAATCGGATAATAATAGCTTTCGTTATCGGGCTACGAAAGAATGCTAGCTATTGCGAAAATTAAGGCATTAGTCTCGATGCGAATCGGTCTTTAAAGGTCGAAGTATCGGAGAAGTAAGGCTATTGTAAAGGCGTTCTTTACGGCGTAAAACACTATTAATTCGCTAGTGTTTAGCTATATTCGTCCAGGCTTTCTTCCCTTAACGCTCCCTTTTAATAACGTAGTAAGAGGGGCAATAATACTAGAGTATCCTAAAATAAATCGTCGGTAATAATTTATAAAACCGAGAAAAACTTAAACATTATAGAAAGAACGAGGTTCTTCTTAATTTATAATAGCCTTAACGCGGGCTAGGTCTATTATAACTCCGTTAATAGATAAGATAAATCCTAAAAACTCTAAAGACTGCTTATAGAAAGTACACTTCGATAAATTAGCGAATAGCTCGGTGTTCTTTAATCGTTCGAGGACTTATCGTAAGTGTTCTATATACTCTTCGTAGGTCTTAGAAAAGATTAAAATATTATAAAGGTAGACGACGCAAATAGTATCTACGAGGCTTTTAAGAGCTTAGTTAATATATAACTAAAATATAGCAAAGGCGTTAGTTAATCTAAACGGTAATACTAAATACTTATAGTAACCGTAGCGAGTACGAAAGGCTGACTTCTATTTATCCCCTCCCTTAATCCGGATGCGTTAGTACGCGTTTTTTAGGTTAATCTTCGAAAAGTACTTAGCCCCTTAACAACGGTCTATAATCTCCGAAATAAAGGGGAGTAGGTAGCGATTCTTATCGGTAATACTATTAACCCCCCGGTAGTCTATATAAAGGCGTAAAGTGCCGTCTTTCTTAGGCATAAAAAGGATAGGAGCCCCGGCCGAACTCTTAGACTTCCGAATAATACTACGCTTAAGGGACTAATTTAACCACTCCTTTAAAACCTAAAGTTTAAATTAAGAAAGAGGGTAGATAGGTCTAAAAGGCGGCTTAGAGTCGGGCAATAGGTTAATTACATAATTAGTGCCTTTCTTCCTTAGTAATAAATCGGCCTTATGCTTAGAAAATACGTCTTTTAAGTCTAAAAGAGTCGCCGGTATTTCCTCTCCCGTTCGCTTAGGGTTCGCCGAGTTATTATCTTTATTAGGAAATAGTATAAAATTTAGGTCCGGTATAACTATATAGACCTATGCCTTATTCCGACACTTATGCAAAAACTTCTACGGTTAGCATAATAACACCTTAGAAAGTTAGTGTTTAAACTACTAAGCGCGGTTAAAAAGAACGAGATAAATATGTTCTTAAGAAAGTACGGGTATACTAAGCAAAACTAATACGTCGTTAGGTTCTAATCCGTTATCGACGCCGATATAAGGGCGAATAACTATCTTTTCCCTATAGCGACTATCTTAGAGTTAGATAGAAACTTCCTAGACTCTATATCGTCTTACAAGCGTATTCCCGACTACCTTTAATCTAAGGGTTAATAAAAGAAGCTATCGTAGCCCTTATTTTCGAGCAAAATTTATATCTACTAGATCTACTTTACTACTGTAATCGAGATTAACGATAATTTCATAAGGTATTCGCCTTAGTAGCTTTCTAGTAGCACGTAGTCTCTTAACTACCTTTACCTATAGCTTAGTCGAAGGAGAGGTATTTACTTCGACTTTTAGGCGTTTCCCTCCTTCTTCGTCGTCTCTAAATCGGCTACGGCTCGGTTAGCTTTCGCTATCGCCTAGCAATCGGCTTATATATAGCCTAGTTTCTTATAATACTAATAAATAACTATGCCGGATTGGCTTTCGCCGTTTCTATACGAATTTCCTCCTCGGTTATTACTACGGCTATTCCTACTGTATTTATTCCTACCGTTGCGACTATTACGACTATTTCTTCGGCCGTTCCTACGGCCGTTGCTACGACCGTTTCTACGGCTATTTAAGGTCGATCTAGCGGCGTCGGAATCTTAATAGTTATTAGTAGATCTACTTTAGCCTCTACGTCGGCGATAGCCTATCGAACGGGAGCCTCTTGCCCCCTAAGTAAAGGTCGATTAGTCGTTAGTTAGCTTTACTAAGCGCTTCTTATTTCTTAAAGCATCTTAGAAGCGTTAAGCGAGTTAGACTATCTCCTTACAAGTGTTATCTTAAATAGACGCTAAATAAAGGGAAATTTAGTCCTAAAGATCGGGACGTAACTTCGTAAAAAAGGAAAGTATACGAGTTTTTTCTAGCGGACGTTCTAGGTATTGCTTAAGGGAATCTAAGTAAAGACTAAAATCGAGGGGGGACTAACCCTTTCGTTAGCGTGCTTCCTATAGTTACGTAGCTAAAAGAGTCTCGCGATTAGTAATATCTTTAATTAAAATTAAGGTCTAGTTACGAAAATTATCTTAGTTAGTGCGAAGTAATTCCCTCTCTATAAAGAGCTTTTCGTTAAGGTATCGCCTCTATCTCGCCTTATAGTCTACGTATATATAGTTAAGGGTATATAAGATTTTATTCTTATTGCGCTTAAAACGACGTAAGGCAGCGATAAAGGCATCCTTAAGATCGTTAATCTAATTAAGACGTTTTCGAGGGTTAGTCGGTTATAATAGCTAAGGAATTTTTTTTATTTTAATTTCCCTACTATAACTCTCCCTCGATTCGGTTAACTATCGGCGACGTTTATATAAGTCTTTGCTAAATAAGTTACCCTACTGCGAAAATTCCTCTCGAAGTTCCGCAATCCTATTTCTTAATCTTTTCTCCTCCTTAAGCTCTACGGCTCTTGCTTAAAGAGCTACGAGGACATTTATACGCGGAGGGGTAGGTTATAAAAGGCCGGCTTGCGTTTAACTTCGCGAGGGGATAGATCGGGCCCCCTCGGGCAGCGAAAAAATTAGTAATAGCGTCCTAAGACGCTCGTTATAGCCCTTATATAAGTTAGTGTATTTATCTTCTAATATTAGTTCCGTTACGCGAGGTAACGGCGATAGGCTAGCGACTCGATAGCTAGCACGACCTATTCGGCCTACGCGGCTTATACGTCCGGAAACGCGCCTACCGCGTAGCGCTATCGCTCTTAGGTAACTAAAAAAGAGAAGCTTTAGAAATTGTAAGAAGATAGACTAAAGGTACGTTTAGAAAGGTAGGAACGATAGTTAAAAGTACGAATAATCCTTTATTATAGTACGGTTGCCCTCTTATAGTAAGACTAAAGCTTGCCCCTCTTCTAAGATATATCGGGGCCTTAGGTCGGGGACTAGTTAGCGACTAATAGTCGAATAGTCCCCGAGCTAAAATGCATTATCTATCGTGTATATATCCCTATCTCCCGGCTCTATAGTTACGCGGGTAGCTGCGTTATAGTCTACTTTGCCGCCTATTTAAACAGGCGCGTAAGACAGCTAGCCCTATGCCTATACTAGACTAAAACAATAGACTTTTTCCGACCTTAATTATATACGTGCCTAATTAACCACCCGACCGCGCCTACGGCTACGGCCCCTTTTAAGTAGATGCGATAGTTATAAGCCCGGTATACGACCCGCGTAAATTGCTACTATTGCCTACTATTATAATAATACGCGCGTCTACCTACGAGGCGGCCTAACGCCCCGCAGGCGACCTAATAAGCCTACGATATGCTATCGAAATACAGCTATCGTTATATCTTAGAATACGTTAAGGCATGCGTAAGGATGCGGATTATACCGCTCCTCTTACACCGCCGCTCTTAGCGTAGTTCTCTCGCACCTATAAGTACGCCGTAATATACGGTCTTAGAAGAGCTCTTTATCCCTAAGCACCTTAGTATTATTGCCCCTTTTTAGCCCCTTTTCTCTTAAACACTCTTAACGTTAACTATTATTATTATATCGTCCTTTAGCGCAACTAAAGCCATAGACAATATTAAGATTATCCTCTCTAAGTTAGCCTATTAGGCTACTTAGTACTTAACGTTCGAGATTAACGCTAGAACCGCACGAATCTAAGACTATATTAACTTTAAAGATACTACGGTCTCCCTTAAAGAACCCGTAGAGGTATCGTTCGACGGAGAGCTCGTAAGGTTAAACAAGCTCGCAGCCGCTAACTACGTAGAGGATGTCCGTCTCGGCTACGCAATAGGTGCGCATAAGTAGACCCGCACGCTTAACGAAGCCTAGCTTAAGGGCCTTACGGCCTAACGCGAGGACTATAAATAGAGGTATATTAAGTACGTTACGAAGCTTAAAGCGTATACGGAGCTTACGACCTAGGTGTATATAACGGTAGACCTAGCTATAGTAAGGTTCTTTCTAAAGACTTAGGATATCCGTAAGACTATCGTAAAGCTGCGTAAGATGCTTAAGGTTACGGATAAGTACTAAGTAGACTATACTCGCTTAGACTATCGCAAGGCCTTATAGATAACGAAGCGGATTAACCCAAGCGATTAGTACCTTTAATAAGAGCTCGTATATCTTAAAGCTATCGAATTAGATATCCTAGACATTAAGGGGTCTTAAGGCATAACCGACTTCCTCGATGCTATTATAATGCTAGACTTTAAGTAGGCCCGGCAATAGCTTAGTACGCTTCGCGTGGAATAGCTAAGGAACAACGTTACTATAACCCCTTAAATCCTTAGCGAGCTATTCTATTACGTTAGTTAAGATCGAGCCCGCACCTTTACTAAGTCCGCGCCGTCCGGGGCGTTTACTACGATATAAGCTCCGCCGGCGACCCTAGGAGCCCGCTAATCCTACGACTGCCCTTACGGCATCGTTGAGGCGCGCTATAGCTAGAAGCCCGCGGACTACGCAGCGTTCTATATTACCGTTAACGGGGTCTCTTATAGTCCCTAGCTTCTCGTTAATACTAACTATGTTAAGAAGTACGAGGAAGCGAAGTCCTTGCCTCGCTAGAAATAGATAGTAGAGGCTATTAAGGGCATAAAGGGGAAGACCCCTCCTACCTCGACCGAGATAACGCCTACTATATAGGGTGCTTAGGCATATATAGTGATAGACTTAAGGTTCGTAGGTAGTAAGGCGAGCTCCGCTCCGACCTAGGCTAGCTTTAGCACCTTCGGCTCGCCTAATAGCTTTATCTCCTCCGTCTTTAGCAACTAACGCTACGAGCACTCGCTAATTAAATCGACTCTATTCGACTACTGCGCGAGCACCTATATTATTAATAAGCTCGAGCTTCTCGGGGGTAACGTTATCGCCGCTATAGAGACCGATATTATGCTTATAGGCGATACCGCCCTTACGGTGCTATATCGTAGGACCCGTACGATAAAGAACCTGCTTTACGGACCGGATGGCCTTAATAAGCGAGATCTCGTCCTTAAGGACACCGCCTACGTCCCCGGCTTTTATACTAATATTATTAGCAGGGAGAAGCTTAAGGTAAGCGGCTTCTAGATCTATAGCTACGATAATACGATCTAAGTTAGCCCTATAGAGAATAATAACGTAGTTATATACATCGAGAGCAAGTACGGGCTCTTAATAGCTAAATTAAGGTCCTCTTACTCTTGCTTTGCCTTACCTTACGCTCCTGCGTGCCTATTCTTAGCAGTATAAGACGCCGTCCTAAGATACCCTAGGCGCTGTATCGCCGCATCTAAGAACCTACGCTTACTAAGGGTAGATACCGTAGAGCTTTAGCATCTAAGGGCCGGGCACCTAAGCCCTCGAGTGCTTAAGCAATTAGTTTTTTAGGCACGCGGTATGCGAATTAAGGGGCCTATAACGGTTAAATGCCTACGCTACGCTTAAGGAAAAGCGCACGAGCAGATTTCTCGTAGAGAGCCCGCTAACCGCTCGCGGTAGCCCTTTTTCCGCATCTTCCTTAATATCTTTAACTTTAAACTCGGCTATAATAGCTACCGATATATCCTACTACTCTTTAACGAATATAGCGGGATAATGTTCTTATAGAGCATAACGCGGAAAACGGAATCGGACGACCTAATCCGTAACTTTAAGGCCTTAGTCCGCCGCTATATAGACGCGGTAATTCGTAAGATTAAGATAGATAATAAGAGAGCTTTAGTTAACCTCCTAGAGTAGAGAAATTCGCCTTTTTAAGATTAGGCTAAGCGGGAGGGCATCGAGCTCGAGCTCCCGCCGTTATATATAAAAGAGCCTATAGGCGGCGCGGAGAGACCGGGAGGCATAATCTAATAACGCCTCCGCTCCGTTATAGGGAAGCTACTACGCAACCTCTAGCCGGAGATATACTAAGCGCTCGTTCGCATATATAACATCCTGCCGAGATACCGCAACTAGTATAGAACTCCTAAGGAGACTATCGATAGGTAGTTTAACTAGCACCTCCGTTAGTACGGCAGGATCGGCGCTACGGCGTATAGGGACGTAGACCTCCGCCCTAAGTAGAACGGTATATATGCCTACGGCTGCCGCGCTTACCCCCTATATAAGGACATAAAGGCTTACCTATATAAGAGAGCCTTTAAGGTCTTCCCCTAAGCGTATATAGGTTACCTTATCGGCTACTAAGCTAGTAACCTATTCCGCGTCTAGGTTCTTTAACTTACCTAGGTTATTATCACTTAGGACGTGATTTTTAATAAGCTCTACTACTTTAATCCTTAGACCGAGGATCTATAAATGCCCGTCCGAGAATACGCCCCTCTCGCTAAGTCGATCGAATTGCCGATCTAATACGATTAGAATACTATACTTAAGGATTTTTTGCAGGAATTTAACGATTATATCTTAGGAATAAAGCCCGACGATTCGCACTTAAGGGTAGAGGGTAGGGCATCGCTATTGCTATCGCTAGCCGCTCTAAGAGCGGCTTTAACTCCGAAAGATGCCTCGCCTACTCTTAAAGGACTTCTTACGCCGGAACGAACGCCTAACCCGATAGGGTTAAGCCCGTTGCCTGCACCGAGATTACCCCCCCGCGACGAGGATATAGATATACCCCTCGTCCCGGCGCCCTAAGAGCTAGGCGTATAGCCGAAGCCCTAGCTTAGGCGAACCTCCTCGATACCTAGAGGTACTACCCCCGCTTATTAAGAGACCTAGCTTACGACCTAGTAGCCGCTTATATCTACGTAAGAGATAGGTGTCGCATCGGAGCGGCGCTTATAAGACCGAGCTAGATGTAGCTCGGTACCTATGCGGTTATTATGTCTACTTACGCACCTATTTAAGGTGCCTCGTAAGATAGCTAGCCTTCTATAGAACTAGATAAGAATAATACAGTTTTCCCTCGCTTTACTACCTTAATTACGCATAATTAACGGTATCTTAATCGCGCCCTCGGGTGTAGGTCCTTATAGGTCGGTGCGATAGTTATAAGCCCGGTATGCGAACTTACGCAAATTGCTATTAAGTTAACGTATTTAAGAATTATCGCATCTTCCTATAAGAAGCCTAGAGCCGCTATAGCCGGGCAGCTTCGAGGGACCGTAGCTCTCTAAGGCCTTTAGTAATAGCATAACGTCGGGCATAACGATTGTCTGCGTTAGCCGTTAGGGGGTCTCGAGGTATAACGTCTAGGTCAGCCTCGAGAAGCTAAGGTCCCTAAAGGCTGCCTTAACTAAGGCAGCTATATAAGCCCTCGATCGACTGTTTAGTAAAGCATCGACATCGAGATCCTAATAGCATCGACATAATAACCGTATAGGACCTTAATGCTCCTTAACCTCTAAGATAGTCGTAATAAATAAGGTAGTAAGGAGAAGATTACCGTAAGGGGCGAAAAAGTAACGTACGACGTCTCCTTTACCGCTTAACGGGTGACTATCTCTAGTGCCTATAAAGAGTAAGTTATATATGCTCGGAAGCCTCTTTCCTCGAATATCTTTAACATCTTTTACAATAAGCACTCTTATTTTATAACCCCTTTCTTCTATAACTTTAACTTTAACTTTAATACTTAATAATAGCTATAACTCTTACGTCTTTAGTAATTAATACTAAGGTTAGCCTATCTAAGGCAGACTATTAGGCAATATAGTTTACGACGTTCCGTCGTATAGCTAAGGGTATAGAGGTTTAGAAGTATGTAAACACCGGCGATAAAGGGGCTAATAAGACGCTTAAGCTAGTTAAACCTCCGGTCGTTACCTATATAAGCTAGGTCGCGAAGATTAATAGCCTCGCGGCCTAGGCATACGTAGAAGCTATGCTTAATAACCCGGCAATACCGCTAGACCCGCTAGTCCCGATTATAGAGCTTAACGTAGGATAGCTTATATGCTTTAAGTCTAACCGAGATAACCGTAAGATAGCCTACGCTAAATACGTCTCTAAGAAAAAGGCCGTAACGGACCTTTCGAACTAGGTCTATTAAACCGTTAATTAGTCCTACGTAAGACATTTCCTAGATAATCTAGACCTCTATAAGATCGTAAATAAGCTAAGAGAACTTCTTAAGGTCTCTAACGCCTACCGCATCGGCATCGCACGACTAAACTATCGCAAGGCGCTATAGACACCCCGGAGGATTAACCTAGTAGATTAGTACCTTTAGTAGGAACTAGCATACCTTAAAGCCTTTACTACGATAACTATAGACATCGAGGGAGATTAGGCTATCGCAGACTTCCCTAAGGCAACTATACCGCTAGACGAACTATAGTCTCGCAATTAGCTTAGTAAGCTACGTAAGCAGTAGCAAAAAGGCAACGTCGTTACGATAACCCTCTAAAGCGTTAGCAAACTCTTCCACTCCGTAAGCCTCGATCGCAATATATATAGTAAGCTATTCGGGCTAGTAAGCGCGTTCTCTACACCTAGAGGAAATACTAATACGCCGGCTTAATAAGAACACGAGTGCCCCTACGGCATTAGTAAGAATCGCTATTACTAGAAGCCTATAGACTATATAGCTTTCTATAAGGCTATTAACGGGGTCTCCTATAGGCCTAGGATTACCGAGGTCCTTAACCGCGTTAAAAAGTATAAGGAAGCTAAGGACTTACCGCGCTAAAAGACTATAGTCGAGGCAATTAAGGCTTTAAAGGGCTAGCCGGCGCCGTAGACATCGACTTAGCCGAAGAAAGCGACGTCTAGACCGCCGGCTTTAGCCTATACGGTAATCTAATAGACCGTTAAAGAGTAGTATGCATTTAGCACCTCGCCGAACGCATACGCGGCTATTTATCCGCTATAGAACTCGACCCTTATCGATAGTTGCGTAAGCACCTATATTATTAATAAGCTCGAGCTTCTCTAGTGTAACGTCGTTAAGGCAACTAAGACCGATATCGTGCTAGTTAGCGATATAGCGCTCGCGGTGCTATATAAAGGCACGCGGATTATCGAGAATATCGTTAACGGACCTAATAGTAAGAAAACGGAGGACCTAATCCTCTAGGACGCTATATTCGTCCCCGGATTCTATACTAACCTAATAAGCGGGGAGAAGCTTAAGGACTTTAGCTTTTAGCTATATAGGTACAATAACACGTTAAGGTACGGAAGCATTAAGTGCAATAAGATCCTTATAAGCTTTAAGAGTATATACGGCCTCTTAGTATCTAAATTAAAGCCACTTACGTCTTACTTTACGTTGCCTAATACTCCTTAGTATACGTTATTAGCGGTCTAAGATAAGATTCCGTAGTACCCCTAGCGGCGGATCGTAGCATTAAGAAACCTAGTTCCGCCTAAGGTTAACACGGCAAAGATTTAGCACTTAAGATTAAGGCATATAAGCCCTCGAGTACTTAAGCAATTAGTCTTTAAGGCGAGAGAAGTGCAGATATACGGCTTAACTACGGTTAAATGCGAGGGCTACGCGCTAGGAAAAGCATATAAGCAAATCTCTTATAGAGAGCCGGCTAATCGCTTAAGGCAACCTTTCTACTATATCTTCCTCGACCTCTTCGACTTCGAGCTAGGCTATAACGGCTACCGATACATCCTACTGCTATCCGACGAATATAACGGGATAATATTCTTATAGAGCATAAGTTTAAAGATAGAGAGCCCCCCCCTTATACGCAACTTTAAGGTATTAGTCCGCCGATATATAGGCGCAGTGATTTATAAGATAAAAATAGACAATAAGAGAGCCTTAGTTAACCTCTTAGGATAGAAGATATCGAAGTTTTAGGAATAGGCAGAATAGGAAGGCATCGAGCTCGAGCTTCCGCCCGTATATACGAAAGAACCTATAAGAGGCGCGGAAAGACTAGGCGGAGTTATAAATTAACGACTCCGTTCGGCGATAGGGAAGCTGCCTCGTAACCTCTAGCTAAAGGCTTACTAAGCTATAGTTAAGACGTATAACATCCTGCCGAGATACTACAATTAGTAGAAATCGCCTAAAGAGATATTAGATAGATAGTTTAATTAATATCTTCGCTAGTTCGGCCGGTTTAGCGTTATAGCGCATAGAGAAGCTAACTTCCGCCTATATTAGGACGGGCTCTACGCCTTTAGCTACCGCGCCTACCCTTTATACCTTAATATAAAGGCTAACTTATATAAACGAGCCTTTAAAACACGCCCTAGAGCGTATATTAGTTATCTCGTTAGCTACTACGCTAGTAACCTATATTGCGTCTAGGTTCCTTAACTTAAGAGGGTTATTATTACTCGAGATATAGTGTTTAACGAGAACTATTTCTTCGACCTATAGATAGAGGACCTATAAGTCCTAATATAAGAATATATCCCTATCGTCGAGTCGATCGAAATACCGATTTAACGGGACTAAAATACTATTCTTAATGATTTTTATAGGAGTTCGACGAATATATCTTAGGTATCAAGCCCGCTGTTTCGAACTTAGGGGTAGAGGGCGTAGGTAAGGTCGTAAGAGAGGCTCTAATTCGCATAAAAGCCTCCTCGTTAGCTTAAGCAGAGGCGGCGAAGCTATAACCTATATTATTACCTCCCCCCGAAGGACTTCTTACACCGGAACAAACGCCTAATCCGACGGGGCAAGGTCTCGAACCAACCGTAGGATTATAGGATAACGAGACCGATACCCCTCTCGTGCAACTATAGCCTAAAGAGCTAGAGCAACTGCCGTAGCCCTAGCTCGGGCAAATACCTCCCTTACTAAGGAGGGAAGCCTTAGCTAAGCAACCTCCCGACTAAGAGGAAGAGGTAGGCCTACAATAAGGTATATATACTAAAGATCGCTAAGATCCTAATTAACGTAATACGACCTTAGCAAAAGAAGGTAAGGTTTCCGCGGGACTACCTACGGAAGAAGCCTTAATATAAGAGAGGACCTATCGCCTTCGTCGAATACAATAAGAGCTCTACGGCATAGAAGCTATAAGGCAGAGCTCTCGACCGAGACGCATAAGGTAGAAGGATAACGTATTTAGTACCCTATTGCCCGAAGATCTCTAGCTAAAAGGAGATCTTACGATATTTCATTTAGTATTCGCAGCCGTAGTCTAACAAAAGGTATATAAGCATTTTTAAGATAACCTCGTCCGACTGCCTAAGCGCTATTAAGATCTCGACTACTACCCGTACGGGAAGGAGTTTTAAGAGGGCTGCCGTAAGGAGCTATACGACCTCCTCCGAAGAGGTATATAGCGCCTCCTTAGCCGGGAGCACGGTAAGAACCCTAATCCCGCTTAAATAGATCTTCCTCTATAAGTTCGATAAAGATAGATACCTTATATAATATAAGGCACGTATTATTATATATAGAGACCTTTAGGGCGATTAAGGCGAGGAGACCTACGCTATAACCCTCGCTATTAAAACCTTTAGGATAGTAGTATCCGTCGCGACGAAGCATAATCTCGATATTCGGCAACTTAATATCGCTAACGCTTTTCTAAACACTAACATTAATAAGGTAAAGCGGCCGGTCTATATAGAACTACTAAAAGAGTACGTCGAGCTAGGTTTTCTTAAAGGAGATAAGAATTCTTTAATAATAGCCGAACTCGATAAGGCTCTCTACGGACTACGCGAATCGCCTCTTCTTTAGTATAACGAGATATACTAAGCGTTAGAGGAATAAGGGCTTATCCGCACCGGCGAGGAGCCGTGCGTTTTTATAAACGGCAAGATCCTCGTGCTAGTATACGTTAATAACATCCTTATCCTAAGTCCTAAAGGGATTAGCGTAGACGACCTTATTAAGTACCTTAACGGGAAATACGAGGTCCGCGAGGAGGCCTTTAGATAGTATCTCGGGATTAGAGTTATCCGCGACCGATAGCTTCGGAAGATCTTTCTTTACTAAGACGCATATATTAAGAAGATTATACGTAAGTTTAGCCTTAATTATAATAGCAAAGCGCCGGCGGTTTTAATCCCGCCTTTTCTACTCGTTAAAAACACCGAATAGGCCTCCTTTCGCGAGATTAAGGACTTTTAAGAAAGGGTCGGGTTAATTATATACACCGCGATTACCGTAAGACCTAACGTAGCGCTTACAGCCTCGTAGCTCTCGAGGTTCCTAACGAACCCTTCCCCTAAGCATTTAAAGGCGGCGAACTAGTGCATCCGCTACTTATACGCAATAAGGTTCCTTATAATTAAGTTCGACGGACTTACTATAGGTAAGGCTCTTATTATCGCGACCGATGTATCTTTCGTAGACGATCCCGATACGCGCCGCTAGTTATAAGGCTATATTATAATTCTCTACGGCGGCCTAGTCGTTTAGAAAGCGAGCCTATAAGATATAGTAATAACCTTAACTATAGAGGCAGAGCTCTTAGGACTCGAGCGTATAACGAAGGAAGGCATCGCGCTATTAAGGCTACTACGAGATATCTTAGAGGATCTTAGGCTATTAAAAATATACTGCGATAACCTCTAGACTATACGATTAGTAGTCGAAGAAGGCCGTATCTCTACGAAGCTCCGTTACATCGATATTTAGAATATATAGCTTAAATAAGAATATAGGAAAGGGCGCTTTACGGTAGAATACATCTTAACGGCCGAGATGCCTATAGACGGCTTAATAAAGGCGCTCCCGAGAGCTAAGTTTAAGAGGTTTAGAGCGTTGCTTAATTTAAAGGATATACGCGGGCGGATATAGGGAATAAAGGAAACATAGGAGGATTAGAGGCAAGGAATAGGGACGGTCGTAATACTAAGGGAGGGTGTATTTAAGGCTTTATAGGCGCTCGCGATAGCTTCTTCTCATAGCGTTAAATTGATTACTTAACGCTAGGGGGTGTGTTGTATCGGAGCGGCGCCTATAAGACTAAGCTAGATATAGCTCGGTACCTATACGGTTATTATATCTACTTGCGCACCTATTTAAGGTGCCTCGTAAGATAGCTAGCATTCTATAGAACTAGACAAGAATAACATAGTTTTCCCTCGCTTTACTACCTTAATTACGCATAATTAACGGTATCTTAATCACGCCCTCGGGTGCGGGTCCTTATAGGTCGGTACGATAGTAGGCCTATAGAGTATATAGCAACCCGTCGACTAAACGGATCCCGGTTACGATATTATAGCTCTATTAGTATTAATATAGACGAGTAACGCTAAAGGCCTTAAAGCGGGCCTATCGGGCATATAGACGAATAACGCCGAGGGCCCTAAAGTAGGCCTATCGGGCATACAATTAGATACGAGGTTACGACGAACCTCGCTAGATATAGAAGGAGCTTTACGGTATAAAAGCCACGAGATAAAGCTCCTAAGCGAATAAAGGGATAAGGAGAGATAATATCTTTACTACCTTACTTCCGGAGGCCCTCTATCTATAAAAGGACCTTATAATTTTTCATTTAGTATTCGCCGCTATAGTCTCGTAGGAAGCTTATAAGCATTATCGTAACGACCTATTCCGCTTGCCTAAGCGCTACTAAGACCTTAACTACCACCCGTACGGTAAGGAGTTTAAAGAGAGATATCGTAAGGAGCTTTAAGACCTCCTTTATAGAGGCATATAGCGCCTCCTTTCGTAAGAACGTGCTAAAGAAACCCTCATTCCGCTTAAATAGGTATTCCTCTATAAGTTTAATAAGGATAGGTACCCTATACGTTATAAAGCTCGCATTTATATGCGTAGAGACCTTTAGGGCGACTAAAGCGATAAAAAGACCTACGCCGTAACCCTCGCTATTAAAACCTTTAGGACCGTAATCTCTATAGTAGCGAAGCGCGACCTTAACGTCCGATAACTTAATATCGCTAACGCGTTCCTTAACACTAATATTAATAAGAAGAGGCCGGTATACGTAGAGCTCCCGAAAGGCTACGTTAAGCTCGGATTCCTTAAGCTAGATAAGAATCCCGCGATAGTCGCCGAGCTCGAAAAAGCCCTCTACAGACTTCGCGAATCCCCTCTCCTTTAGTATAACGAGATCTACTAAGCGCTTAAAGAATAAGGCTTAATCCGCACCAGCGAGGAACTTTATGTCTTTATAAACGGGAAGATTCTCGTGCTAGTATATATTAATAATATCCTTATCTTAAGCCTAAAGGACTACTCTATAGATGACCTTATCGCCTTCCTTTACGGCAAATACGAGGTCCGCGAGGAAGCCTTTAGATAGTATCTCGGGATTTACGTTATTAAGAACCGATAGCTCCGCCGAATCTACCTATGCTAAGACGCCTATATCGAGAAGATCGCACGTAAACTCGGCCTTAATAATATAGGGAAGGCGCCGGCAATCCCTATGCCGACCTAGCAGCTTATTAAGAATACGGAATAAGCCTCTTTACGCGAGATTAAGGACTTTTAAGAACGCGTAGGCTCTATTATATATACCGCGGTTACGGCGAGGCTAGACGTAGCCCTCGTAGCGTCGTAGCTCTTACGGTTCCTAACGAACCCTTTAGCTAAACACCTTAAGGCGGCTAATTAGTATATCCGCTATCTCTACGCTACGAGGTTCCTCGCGATTATATTCGACGGACTCGCTTAAGGCGAAGCCCTTATTATCGCGACTAACGCCTTATTCGCCGACGACCCTAAGACGCGCCGATCGTCGTAAGGCTATATTATAATGCTATACGGCGGCCTAGTAGTATAGAAGGCAAGCTTATAGGATATAGTTATAACCTCTACTACTAAGGTAGAGCTCCTCGGGCTAAAGCGCACCGCTAAGGAGGGATACGCGCTCGCGAGGCTACTTCGCGATATCTTATATAACCTTAAGCCCTTAAAGATATACTATAATAACCTTAAATCTATCCGCCTCGTAGTCGAGGAAGGCCGTATCTCTATAAAGCTACGTTACGTTAACATCTAGAATATATAGCTTAAGCAGGAATATAGACGGGGTCGCTTTACGGTTAAATATATCTCTACGGCCGAGATGCCGGCCGACGGTCTAACGAAGGCGCTACTATAGGCTAAATTTAAGAAGTTTAAAGCGCTGCTAAACCTAAGGGATATACGGGGGCAAATATAGGCAGGGACGGAGGACTAAGGGCATTAACACTAAGGACGAACGCTTCTATACCTTATAGGGCGCTTGCGATAGCTTCTTCTTATAGCGTTAAATTAATTACTTAACGCTAGGGGGTGTGTCGCATCGGAGCGGCACCTATAAAGGCCGGTTAGATATAGCTCGGTACCCGAGCAGGCTATCGTATCTACTTTACCGCCTATTTAAACAGGCGCGTAAGACAGCTAGCCCCGTGCCTACACTAGACTAGAACAATAGAATTTTTCCGACCTTAATTATGTGCGTGCCTAATTGACCACCCGACCGCGCCTACGGCTGCGGCCCCTTTTAGGTAGATGCGACACGGTCTTTATACGCCTTAGGTAGCTAGCGAGGGGAGAGGTATAAGTACGGACGAGGATTTAAAGGATTAAGGCGTTATTAAGGGGAATAAAGACCCGGCCTTAGAAATAGAACCGGCCTTAGACCTTAGAGAGAGCGGTCTTAGGGATTAAACGGAGGGGGGCTCGAAGGGGGTAAGGCTAGCGGGGCTAAAGGGACTAATGAGCTACGCGAATCGCGGAAATAAGCGGGGAGGAAGAGTAAGCCCGGTCGATAAAGTCGTCGATCGGCTTAAAGTCGTTAAAGGCGTAAAGGTCGAGGCAATCGGAATTATATTTATAAATTATATTAATAAATAGGTAAAACTCCTTAACGGTATTAAAGGCGCTAATAGCGTTAGGGCAGAGGGGGGTAGCGACCTTAGACTTAAGGAGGACAACCTAATACCGGTAGTCGATCCTCTCGTTTGCGCGGTCGGTAAAAGAGGGGGGGCGGGGGCTAGGCAAGCGGCTAAAGGCGTTAAAGAGAATAGCTTAAAAGCTAGGCTAAAAGATATTCTTAAAATTAAAACGACTAAGGAATTAAGCCTAGCGGGCCTACTACTAGTTAAAGAGCTTTATTATTATAGTATTAGGTTATATTATATATTATCCTACGTAACCTCTATATAGTATATATAGACATTTAGACCTAGTCTATAGCTATATCCCTTCGTAGATTAATAATAATTATATACCCCCCCTTAAGCTCGTTCTATTATAGTTTAATCTACTATTTTATCCTATTGCTCTTAATTAATAATTTCGCTATCTTACCCCTTTCTTTTCTAATCTCCCCTCTTCGCGACGCGAGTCCGCCTCCTCGCTAGACCCCTTCGACTAAGTTTTCCTCGATTATTAGAATTTTCCCGGTATAGATACGCCGTCTCGACGCGAATTATATAAGATTTCCTTCTTCCCTCCTTACCCCTTCCCTATTATCTTCTTTATTGCCCTATCTAATCTATAATATTTAACCTTATTATAGAGACCGATCCTTCGTCCGCCGCTACCTTAGCCGTTACTCCGCCGACTTCCGCCGACCTAAAGCCTTAGAACGACTACCTTTCCCGTTATCCCTGTCTCGCTACTCTACTTTAGGCCTAACGGCCTATATTCGACTCGTTCGCCTATATCTAGGCTTACGTTACCTTTAATTCCCGCGCCCTATAGGCCGAGTCTTTTACTTACCTTAATAATGCTTACGTTAAGTTAGATATAAGAGTATTCGTCTCTTAAAAGCACGCCGCCGACCTCTAGCGGTAGCTTAACTATACTACGTCTTTTCTCTTTATCCTTACCGAGCGTAACGTAGCCCGGGACTAAGCCTCAGCCCTTACCTTTACCCTTACCTTTACCCGTTCCTATATCGCCGACCTTAAGAGGTTCGCTAGCGACTCCGGTATTTAAAAGCAACGTTAGGAAGCTTTCTAAACCTAGCGCAACGGCCTTACTATTAAGCTCCGTTAAGACGCCGCTTTATACCTTATAGAATAAGACTATATTCTCTACGCGGCTAGCTAGCTTACCGGCCGGGCTACCCCTATTATCGCTAGCATTCCTTAAGACGTCCTTAATAATAAGTCTCTCGCCGATTAATAGTATACTACTATTAAAGCCTTTACCGACGACCTTAGCTTAGTCTTTAGTGCTAAATTTACCTACGCTTAGTCGGAGGCCGACTTTAACGCTTTATTAATAAAGAATATCTTTAAGCTAGACTTTTATTCGAAGTTTACCTCGCTTTAAGCCGACTTATTGTTTAACGGTACCGCTTACGTCGCTTACTTTTACTTAAAGGTCTCTATCGAACTTACTAACGCCGCCGCTTTATAAGTCGAACGCCTAGCCTATAACGACTTTACGGCCTAGGCTAAGATATATTTCACGCTTTAGGATAAATAGCAGCGTATTAAGGCCCGCTCTTAACTCTAGCCGCTTTATAACCCCGCTCGCCTTAGCCTTACCTCGCCCGCCTTACTTACGTCTTTTGCCGGTAACTTAATATAGCTCAACGCATTCTAGGCCCGGCTTACTAACGCTAAGAAGCAATAGCGGTTTAAGAACCGTCTTTGCCTCTACTACGCTTAGCTAGCTACCGCTACCTATACCGCTTAGACCTACCCTAATAAAGGTATTAGCGCTAACCCTAGCGCTAACCCTAGCGCTAGTTATAGCGCTAGTTCTTGCTCTAGCCGCGGCCGGTGCCGTAGTAGCGGTATATTTCCCCCGCGCCTCCTTAAACCCCTTCCCCCCCGCTATTAGGTTCGCGTTATTAAGTAAGGCTTTATCGAGGGCGAAGTAGACGACCTCCCTGCCTCTTCCCTATATTAAGGAAATATATAGCTCTTTCGCCTTATCGCGCGATAGAGCTCTTAGTGTCTAAGTTTATAGCTTCGTTTAATACTATAGAGGATCTTTACCTCCTTACGGGAATATAACCGCGTGCTTTACTTATGCCTTTATCCCTTATATCCGCCGATATCGTTATAAGTGCTTTAATCGACTCCGGCTATTCCGGATACGCCTTTATATACGCTTAGACTACGTACTGTCTTACCTTTCCTATCCGCTAGCTTAAATTCCCGCGCCGGCTTTCTCTCGCCGATAGTAGCAATTGCGAGTCCGGCTTTATTACCTATTGCGCTTTTTCGGTCTCCCGGATTAGCGCTTATACTAAGTCTATCTACTCTTTTCTTATAAAGCTTAGCTATAAGGTTACTCTTAGCCTCCTTTAGCTACGCTAGTACGATCTTATTATTAGCTAGCGTAGTAACTCCCTTTCCTTCTAGTCCCCCTTTTATCTAGCCTCCTACCTCTCGGACTACTAGCCTTATCTTATCCTAGGCCTTTCGGCTACCTTTGCCCGCCTTGCCCGCCCTATCTTAGCTCCCTTTGCTTTTATTACGGAGGGAATATAATTAATAAATATAATTCGTTTTCCCTTTGCCCTTTTTATTAAAGATTCTAACGACGAGGGCGAACCCTTTACCGCTATAATCCTTATTCCCGCCGCTACGATCCCTATTCCCGCCTATATAGCCTTAGCCTATCCTCCGGCTTTTATCTATTCTATCTGCTTTAGCGATATTCTTAAGTTTATTCCCTTATCCTTTAGCCCCTCTTTCTATACGTCTTTTAAGGATACTCTTAACGTAGGTAAACCCGCCTATCCGGACTCCTCCCGCTAGGTTAACGACGCCGATTCCGACTTTAGCTACGACTCTAACTACCCGGCTACCCTTAACCCTCGCCGCTACGTTTAACCTCCCCGCCTCCGTCCTAGCTAAAAGACCGCTAGCTACCGCCGCCTTACGTTACGATTAAGTCGTAAGACTATTAGACCTTAGCCTTTCTATTTCCTATCTTTTAACGATTTAGCGTTTAATATTTAAATACTTAACTTTAATATAGAAGTAATATTCTACCGATAGCCTAAAGTCTAAACCTCTTAGACTTTAATTAAAGCCTTTACCGCTAAGCTATTGCTTACTAAGCCTTTACTACCTATTAATTAAGATATTTTTATAGACTTCTATTAGGCTATTTTAATTAGATATATAGACGCTAAAGACGTAAAAGCCTGCTTTAACCTTTGCTTTTACGACTTCGTCGACGATTACTTCGATAAGATCTACTTTAATAAGATCTCCTTTAATAATATCGCTAAGTTCTTTAAGAAGTAAAAAAACGTCTTTTATACACTCGATAAGCTTTAGGCTAAAGTTCTTAAGGAGCTCTACTATATAATCTATATATAGCTTAAAAATAAGGCTAATAAGCTCGCCTTTTACTATACCGTTAATACTTAGATTAACCTTAAGGAAGGAATATAACCTTTATATACCTACCCCCGCTCCTTTAGTAAAGCCGAAAACCGGATCGTCCGTACGTACGTTAACGAATAGCTTAGGAAGGGCTTTATCCGCTACTCTACCTCCCTTACTATTGCCTTTATTATACTTACCTATAAGCCTAGCGGGGGTGTTTATTTTTGCGTTAACTCTTACGGCTTAAATAAGGCTATAATTAAGAACCGTTTTCCTTTACCCTTTATCTATAATACCCTCGCCTATATCTAGAAGGCGAAGTTTTTTACTAAGATCGACGTTATTATAGCGTTTAACCGCCTTTATATTGCTAAAGGATATAAATAAAAGACTATATTTGCTATATAGTATAGGCTTTTCGAGTATTATATTACCCCCTTTAGCCTTACCGCTGCTTTATCTTACTTTTAGAGTTTTATTAATACGGCCTTTTATAGTATCTTTAATAACTTTTACTCTACTTATCTAAACGACGTTTTAATCTTCTAAAAGACGTAGGAAAAACATTAGGCCTACGTTAATATAGTTCTTAAACGCTTTAACGCCGCCGGCCTTTAGCTTAACGTAGATAAATATAATTTTTACATTACTAAGACTAAGTACTTTAGCCTAATTATCTTAGATAAAGGCATTCGTATAGACCTTAAAAATGTTCGTACGGTCTTAAACTAGCCTACCCCCTCTTTTATTAAAGACCTTTAGCGCTTCTTAAGATTCTCTAATCTTTATCGGTGTTTTATTCGCGGCTTCTTTAAGCTTATAAACCCTTTAAACGCCTTTACTAAGAACTCTGCCTTTTAGATCTAGTCTCCCGCCTACGCTTACGCCTTCGAAGCCCTTAAGTACGCTTTTACTACCGCCTTAGTCTTTATATACTTTAACCCTTATTGTAAGACTAAAGTTTAGATAGATGCTTTTAATTAGGCCGCTATAGGTATACTAATATAGCTCCTCGATGATAGTTATTACTATCCGGTTGCTTTCTTTTCGTTAAAATTCTCCGCTTAAGAGTATAATTACGAGATCTACGATAAAAAACTCCTCGCGATTATAAAATCTCTTAAAGAGTAACGCCTTAAGCTTAAAGGCCTACCTAAGTTTAAGATAGCCTTAGATTATAAGAATCTTTAGTATTTTATAAGAGTCTTACTATTTGCATAGCACGAAATCTCTATTTGCATAGTAAGATACCTAAATCCCTACTCTTTCTACACGTACCCCACGCGCTTAAGTCCCGCTACCTAATTTTAGTAGAGGTATATAGCAATTAAGAGGGCCGCGCAAATCGTGCCTAGCCTTAATTAAACAGTCAATTCAACAGCCATAGCACCGCGCGCGTAGGAAGCTTAAATAACGCAAATAACGTATGTTTAAAGAGATCGCGAGATGCGCGTATAATCGGACCGTTAATTAGTCCGTGGCCTACGTAGCTAGAATAACCTCCTTAATAGACGTAGACGTCGACGGCGACGGCGATAGGGACGGCGATAGCGCTGCTCTTATAGCTCTTCCGCCCCTAGCCCGTCTCCCTCGAGATCCCTTTGCCCGTGTATTTACGCGTGCACGCGATCTTCCTTATAACTCCTATCTTTATAATACTCCTTATAACGCTTAAGATGCCTCGTCGACCTTATTCTATATACGTATACGCCGTACGCTTGCGTTAAGTCGGCGGACACTAGCCTAACTTAATCGCGGCAGCCGCCTCTATATCCCTCGTCCTCGTCTACGTAGTTATAAGGCTGCTTATAAAGCTGCCGGCGCCTATTGATTATAGCCTTCCTCTTCTTAGTGTTATAGGGTTAAGGGCATAGTTAGACTAGTGTTTTTCACAACGCGAGGCCGGCCTTTAAGCGTTTACACTACGTTAGGGTTACGAATACGGAGGAGTAGCTCCTTAAGGTCCTAGAGGTCGATTAGCATTGTCTATATAGATAAAGGGGGAAAGGGGGGAGGGTCGTACTAAAGACTTCTTAAGCTACCACCGGGGAAGAATGTTAAGCCTAATAAGCGGAAGCGGAGGGTTAGCTTTAAGGCGCTCGAGAATAACGTAGGCATAAGGAAGCCCCTACTATTATATAAAACGCCCGGTATAACGCGGCAGTAGGATTATCTCCCGCGGCTCTTTCCCTAGCTCTAAGGGCATCGCGGCTATAGTAAGCCGGTGCTATACGGTAACTATATTAATAGCCTAATATATAATCTAGAAAGTCAGCTTGCTAAGCTAATCCTAACCGCTATAGAGGAGCCGCTGCCGTGCCTGCTATCGGGCGGCCTTTTACTAGTAGTAGCGCTCTTTATTCTCGATTATTTAGAGTAAGGCGGTATAAAGGTAAAAGAGGTCTCTTATACCTATAAGAAGGTACGATTTAACGTCTTTATAGGCGGTCTCTATAGGGCTATTAACTCTCTAGCCGAAGTTACGATACCTACTAATAAAGCAGGCGGCCTATTACTCCCGCTAAGGCATATATTCCTTCGAGATATACCTAATAATATAGGCCTAAAGCTCTTTATAGGTCTTATCGAAAGTCTTCTATTTAGCCTTAAATTCTTCTTCCGTAGAAGCGTAGATTATAAGTTTCTAAGCTGCGAATATACTCTTATAGGTATATTTATCGGCCGGAGGGGGGGGTGCGTTCCCTACCGCTTCTGCCTCTTCTGCCTCTTATTGTATGCGAGCTCGTCCGTTAGGATCGCCGTTAGCCTCGTTAGCCTCGTCGTCGTTACCGTCGTTATCGTCGTCGTCGTCGTCGTCGTCGTCGTCGTCGTCGTCGTCGCAGCTAGGCTCCTTCAACCGCGTCTTTATCCTCGCGTAGATATTAGCGTTAATATGCTATACGCAAAGCTATTGCTACGAGGAGGGGAAAACGTTCGAGAGGGCGTTTTTAAGGCCTTTTCCTTATCTATAATAATAATAGTCGGCTCTATAGCCTCGACCTTTAGTCATAGCTCGTTAAGCCGCTCTACTAGCCACTAGAAGCCCTCCTCCTTCTCTATATTAATAAGGCTAAAGGCGAAGTTAGCAACGGAACGCTAATCGGTGATTTTAGTAGCTTAGAAGAGAAATATTTTAAAACGGTTAATATTATACGTATTGTTAAGGCGGATGACCTTAGGGAACCGCTTCTATATCTTCTCGCACTAAGGGTACGTCTAGAAGATAGCCTTAACCTTCCGACCGTTATCGCCGTCGCCGTCGCCGTTAGCCTCGCTATCGGCGTTAGCCTCGCTATCGGCGTTAGCGAGCTTAACGACGTGTTTAAGGCCGGCGTCTCGGAGGTAGGCGATAAAGGCTTAGGTGGCAGTCTTCCTACTAAGGACTACGGCGCGGATCTTCTATCGGTCGTTATAGATATCGCGTTACCTAAAGAAGCTCTCTTCGGCGGTTAATTCCCTAAGAATTAATGCGATCTCGCGAGTAGGAATAGCTCGAAGCTTTAAAAAGCAACTCCTAAGCTCTTACTACGCAAAGGTTCGTCGACGATGTATATTATACGCTAAGGGATTAATTAACTGCCTATAGTTATGCTAACTATTATTAACGTAGAAGGTCTACTTTTAGTTTAAACTTTAGGTTGCTAAGGCTATAATCGTAATAGGGCAGTTAATCTTTATAGAGGAGGCTTTCCGGAGCCTAGCGCTTTTCGAGGCTCGTCGAGGCCTACGATTGTATATAAAGACGACGTAGGTTAGAACTAGCTGGCCGTTAATCTAACGCTTATAGGCGCTATTCTTCTTTACGATAGCGGCGCTATTCTTACGGTAGAAACGTTATAGGAAGTTATATAGCTTATCGTACGTATTAAAGGTCGGCGAGGGCGGTAGGGGTAGAATTAGTAGGCTATCGTAGTCGTCGGGCTCGTAAAGAGGCCTCTCCTCGTCTTAAGAGGGCTTATCGGCGCGTAGCTGCTCGTATATCGGCTCTTAGGGAGGGCGTTGCGAATCTATCGCGAATAGCTTTACGTTATACTTTACGCTTAGGAAAATTCGATAGGCACGATTTGCGCGGCCCTCTTAATTGCTATAAACCTCTACTGAAATTAGGTGGCGGGATATAGGCGCGCGGGGTACGTATAGAAAGAGTAAGGGTATACCTATCTTACTATGCAAATAGAGATTTCGTGCTATGCAAATAGTAAGACTTAAAATTTTATAATTACGAAGCTCTTTAACTAGCGATAGGCCCGCTAAGCCGAATTCCTTAGTTGTTTTAATTTTAAGATTATCTTTTAGCCCGGCTCTTAAGCTATTCTCCCCGACGCCTTTAGCCGCTTGCCTAGCTCCCGCCTACTCTCCCTTACCGACCGAGCCGACGAAAGGATTAACTACCGATATTAGGTTATCCTCCCTAAGTCTAAGGTTAATGCCTCCCTTTACCCTAATACTACTACTATATAACGCAGCTACCCGCGCAACTATAAAGTCGGGAGATAGGGATATATGCACGATAGATAATGCATTTTAGCTCGGGGACTATTCGGGCATTAGTCGCTAACTAGTCCCTAATAACCCCTCTCGAGGCCTAAGGGTATATCCCTAAGGCCCCGATATATCTTAAAGAGGGGTAAGCTTTAGTCTTACTATAAGAGGGTAACCTTTTTATAATAAAGGATTATTTATACTTTTAACTATCGTTCTTACCTTCTTAAACGTACCTTAAGTCTATCTTCTTATAATTTCTAAAGCTTTTCTTTTTTAGTTACTTAAGAGCGATAGCGCCGTATAGTAAGCGCGTTTCCGGACGTATAGGCCGCGTAGGCCGAATAGGTCGTAGTAGCTATTAAGTCGCTAGCCTATCGCCGTTACCTTACGTAACGGAACTAATATTAAAAGATAAATATACTAACTTATATAAGGGCTATAACGAGCGTCTTAAGACGCTATTACTAATTTTTTCGCTACCTAAAGGGGCTTAACCTATCCCCTCGTAAAGTTAAACGTAAGC
This sequence comes from Ophiocordyceps sinensis, assembly GCA_012934285.1. NCBI lineage: Eukaryota > Fungi > Ascomycota > Sordariomycetes > Hypocreales > Ophiocordycipitaceae > Ophiocordyceps > Ophiocordyceps sinensis. The sequence continues at coordinate 14,679,752 of JAAVMX010000001.1, read as the reverse complement.
CGGCCTTTTACGACCTACCCCTTTACGTATAGATATCCTCGTAGCCCTTTAAGCAAGAGCCGTAGAGCTAAAGGAGGAGAAGAGATTAAGAGATAGGATTATAAAACTTCGAGAGGAATTTTCGCAGTAGGGTAACTTATTTAGTAAAGACTTATATAAACGTTACTAATAGTTAACTAAATAAAATAAGAGTCGTAGTAAGGAAATTAAAAGAAAAAACTTTCCTTAGTTATTATAACCGACTAACCCTTAAAAACGTCTCGATTAGATTAGCGATCTTAAGGATGCCTTTATTACTACTTTACGTTGTTTTAAGCATAATAAGAATAAAATCTTATATACCTTAAACTATATATACGTAGACTATAAGGCGAGATAGAGGCGATACTTTAACGAAAAGCTCCTTATAGAGAGGGAATTGCTTTATATTAACTAAGATAATTTTCGTAACTAGACCTTAATTTTAATTAAAGATACTATTAATCACGAGACTCTCTTAGCTATATAACTATAGTAAGTACGCTAACGAGAGGGTTAATCCCCCCTCGATTTTAGTCTTTACCTAGATTCCCTTAAGTAATACCTAAAACGTCTGCTAGAAAAAATTTATATACTTTCCTTTTTTACGAAATTACGTCTCGATCTTTAGGACTAAATCTCCCTTTATTTAGCGTCTATTTAAGATAATACTTATAAGGAGATAGTCTAACTCGCTTAACGCTTTTAAGATGCTTTAGGAAATAAAAAGCGCCCCGTAAAGCTAACTAACGACTAGTAGACCTTTACTTAAGGGGCAAAAGGCCTTTATTCGATAGGCTATCGCCGACGTAAAGGCCGAAATAGATCTATTAATAACTATTAAAATTCCGACGCCGCTAGATCGACCTTAAATAGCCGTAGAAATAGTCGTAGCAACGGCCGTAGGAACGGCCGAGGAAATAGTCGTAATAGTTATAACGGTAGGAATAGATATAGTAGGAATAGCTATAGCAATAACTAAGTAGGAAATTCTTATAGAAATAGCGAAAGCTAATCCGGTATAGTTATTTATTAGTATTATAAGAAAATAAGCTATATATAAGCCGATTGCTAAGCGCTAGCGAAAGCTAACCGAACCGTAGCTAATTTAGATTTAATAAAGAAGTAGGGAAACGCCTAAAAGTTAAAGTAAATGCCTCTCTTTTAACTAAGATATAGGTAGAGGTAGTTAAGAGACTACGTGCTATTAGAAAGCTATTAAAGCGAATACCTTATAAAATTATTATTAATCTCGATTACGGTAGTAAAGTAGACCTAGTAGATATATATTTTGCTTAAAAATAAAGGCTACGATAGCTTCCTTTATTAACCCTTAGATTAAAGGTAGTTATAAATACGCTTATAAGACGATATAGAGTCTAGGAAGTTTCTATCTAACTCTAAGATAATCGCTATAGGGAAAAGATAGTCACTCGCCCTTATATTAGCGTCGATAATAGATTAAAACCTAACGACGCATTAGTTTTACTTCGCATACTTATACTTTCTTAGGAATATATTTATCTCGTTCTTTTTAAGCGCGTTTAGTAGTTTAAGCACTAACTTTCTAAGGTGTTATTACGCTAGCCGTAGAAATCTTTATATAAGTGCCGGAATAAGGCATAGGTCTATATAGTTATACTAGACCTTAATTTTATACTATTTCCCGATAAAGATAATAACTCGGCGAACCCTAAGCGAATAGGGGAGGAAATACCGGCGACTCTTTTAGACTTTAAAGACGTATTTTCTAAGCATTAGGCCGATTTATTACTAAGGAAGAAGGGCACCGATTATGCGATTAACCTATTGCCCGACTTTAAGCAGCCTTTTAGACCTATCTACCCTCTTTCTTAATCCGAACTTTAGGTTCTTAAGGAGTAGTTAGATTAGTCCTTTTAGCATAGTATTATTCGGAAATCTAAGAGTTCGGCTAAAGCTTTTATTCTTTTTATGCTTAAGAAAGACAGCACTTTACGCCTTTATATAGACTACCGGGGGGTTAATAGCATTACCGATAAGAATCGCTACCTACTCCGCCTTATTTCGGAGATTATAGACTATTATTAAAGGGCTAAGTACTTTTCGAAGATTAACCTAAAAAACGTATACTAACGTATCCGGATTAAGGGGGGGGATAAATAGAAGATAGCCTTTTATACTCGCTACGGTTACTATAAGTATTTAGTATTACCGTTTAGATTAACTAACGCCTTTACTATATTTTAGTTATATATTAACTAAGCTCTTAAAGGCCTTATAGATACTATTTACGTCGTCTACCTTAATAATATTTTAATCTTTTCTAAGACCTACGAGGAGTATATAGAACACTTACGATAAGTCCTCGAAAGACTAAGGAATACCGAGCTATTCGCTAATTTATCGAAGTGCACTTTCTATAAGCAGTCTTTAGAGTTTTTAAGATTTATCTTATTTATTAACGGAGTCGTAATAGACCTAGCCTATATTAAGGCTATTATAAATTAGGAAGGCCCTTAATCTTTCTATAATATTTAAGTTTCTCTCGGTTTTATAAATTATTACCGACGGTTTATTTAAAGATACTCTAGTATTATTGCCCTTCTTAATACGTTATTAAAGGGGAGCGTTAAGGGAAGAAAACCTAGACGAGTATAGCTAAATACTAGCGAATTAATAGCGTTTTACGCCGGAAAGAATACCTTTATAATAGCCCTATTTCTCCGATACTTCGACCCTTAAAGACCGATTTACATTAAGACTAATGCCTTAATTATCACAATAGCTAGCATTCTTTTATAGCTTAATAACGAATATTACTATTATCCGATTGCTTTTTAGTTACGGAAGTATATTAGCCTTAAACGTAACTACGGCACCCTTAATAAAGAGATATTTACTATCGTTAAGTTATTTAAATACTAGCGATACTATATCGAAAGGGGTAATTAAAAAAGCTCTACGATCTCCTCGCACAGCCGCCGAGGTCGACACCGGATTATAAAATCAATTTAGACTTAAGAATCGGATTCCTTAGACCCGGTTGCCCCTAGGCGCGATAGCGTATCGGGGGACGGACGCGGGCTGCGAGCTAATAGACGTTAATATCGCGAGACGGGGGTTAGAGGCTAGCGTATATAGCCTACCGACTACTAACGAAGCGCCCCTTAAGCCCGACGCGGGCAAGGAGAAACTAATAGGAAGGGATAATACCGCTTACTTAAAATTCGCGGGTCTAGTGCCTAAGGAGGCCCTTTAAGGCGTCTAAAGGGCCTTTAAGTCCGTTCTCTAAGGCTACCTAAAGGAATAGGAGGAGAAGATCTAAGCAGATACCGCGGTCTATACGACCGTAGGCTAGCTTAAGAAATCGGTTAAGGAGTCGGTAAAGGAGGCTATCGAGGCGGCGCTCCTATCGAAGCAAGCGTCGAAGTCTTAGGCCGACGTAGCCGCAGCCGCGGTCGCGGTCGCGGCTACTACCGTCGCACCCCCGACGCGACGCTAGCCCGCGCCCGGAGGCGCTAGCGGCAGCTATAATATCGGGGCTAATAGCGAAAAGCCGACTCTCGCCCGCTACGAAAACTAGCTTACGGTCCGATATAAGGGGATCGCCTTAGATCTCTAACGTAGAACCCTTTAAGCGATCGTTAATAACGTTAATCGCGCCCTTAAGGAGCCCGCCGTAAAAGCGGCGCGGGTCCTCTATAGCGGCGATATCGCGCTTATGTTTAAGCAAAATGCAAAAGAGTATAGGGCGGATAGGGAGTAGCTAGAGAAGGCGTTCGGGAAGGAGATAATACTATCCTAAGGCGGCTTTACGGTAATAGTAAAAGGCGTCCCGATAATAGTCCTTTAGCGAAGGGACGACGCCGCCTTAGCAGCCGAACTAGCTAAGGCGAACGACGTTAAGGTTATCTACCTCTACCTTAAAAGGGCCTATATAAGGGCGGGCATAAAGGCGACCTTAATTATTACGGTAGACGGCGTAGAGGCGGCGAATAGGCTTTACGACTTTAGCATAGTAATATAGGTAGAGATTTTCGATATAGAGCCCTTCGACGATATAATCCGGCCGAGGTAGTGCTACCGGTATTTCTAGTATAGATACATCGCGAAGTACTATACGGCGAAGGCGACGTATAGGCGGTACGCGTTAGGACTATACGATAAAGCTATATACGCGGCTACTATTAGGCAGATCCCGTACCGGTATACCCTCTACGGGGGGAGACACGCGGCGTAGGATAGGCACTACCCTAAGGCGGAGAAGCTTTAGGATAGGGCTTAAGAGGCATACTCTTAAAGGCCGAGGCGTTTCGCCGCCGCGGCGATGCCGACGATACGCCCTAAGCAGGCGCCGCCCTATGCGTAGCCTTTTCCGCTTCCTACCGCGCTATAGGCGTCGCCGTCGAAATAGCGACGATAGGACACCCCCCCCCCCCCCCCGCCACCCGCCCTTCCCTTTAGCCGGCCTTAGGATATTATAAGGGCCGGTCGGGCGCGAGGCTAGTCGATTATTTGCGGGCTTCTATAGTCGCGGCCGGCCTTAGCGTCGTTAAGGGCTCGCACCGCTATAGTCGAGGCTACGCCCGTTCTTAACGACGACCCTTTCTCCGACCCCCCTTAATATTAGATATCCTTTGCTAAAATACCGTAAGGATAGGCGTAAATATTAAATATATACCTCGCGCTCGCCGCCCTTAAGGCGTACGATATTATAGCACTTTAGGAGACACTAATTAATAGTAGGATAAAAGCCCCGGCGTGCTTAAGGCGGTGCGACTATAGGCTCGTCTTCGGGGCGACCTAGAGCGCGCTATAAGTTTATAAAAGGCACGGCATCGATATATAGACGAGCGACTAAGGTATAGACTAATATAGCGTTACGTTTACTAATTTTAATACTATAGTTTTTTTAGTTTACTCCCCGCTGGTTAACTCCCCCCTCCTAACTACTCCGCTCCTTAACCTCGCGACTAAATCGTTACGTACCCGTTGCGTCTTCGTTAGGGACTTTAAAAGCTATTACCCGCTTTAGGACGCCTACGAGCGTACCTTTAGGAATAGCGAGGACCTCTTAAAGCTAACGACGCGTTAGCGCCTTAGGCTCGTAACCCTTAGGGGCTAGGTTATACGTATCGCCTCCGAGGGCCGGAGGAACGGCACGATAGACCTCGCCTAAGTGTCTCGGGGTTTAAGCGTTATATACCGTAGAAACGCGGGCCTTATCGGATCGGATTATATATCGCAACGGCTAGAGGTAGATATAAGGCCGCTAACTTATCGGCCGGCGGCCCGGACGATAGGACTTAACCGCCTTTAGAGGAAACTCGACCCGGATAGGGCTTAAGCAGTAGCTATCGTAAAGTTCCGGCCGGGGGCTGCGCTAACTACGCCTACGACCCTTAAGGAGGTCGAGGCGTACGTAGACTAAGTAGTCGCCCAGTTGACTAAGATTACGAAGGACTATACACCCGAGGCCTAGGGCCGCGCCGACGGCGGCCGCCCTAACTAATAGACTATAAAGGTAGACCGGTGCAATAGGGAGGCTAAACGCGCCTTCCGGGCGTTCTTAGCGTCCGGCAATTAAACGACCTATAAGACGTTAGATAAGGCGAAGATAGCCCTCCGGCGTGCCGTTGTTATAGTATAACGAGACTCCTAGCGGGAGCTTACCTACGATTTAGCCGCTAACTAAGCCTTCCTTTAGAAGATCGAGAGGTAGGCGCGGCTTTAAAGCGGTAGCCTACTATAGGCGATATATATCCCGGACTTAGAGAGACCGAGCGACTTAAATAGGCCGGCCCGTACTTACGAGGAGAAGGCAAAGACCCTCGCGGCCCGGTTCTTCCTACCCTTAGTGGCGAGAGGCGAAGGGAGCCCCTAAGCCGCCCGGGAGGCTTATATAATATCGTAGCGTTTTATAGTCGGCGACGTTAGGTCGGCGGTTAGGAAGATAGCGTTATAGAAGGCCGCGGGGGAGGACGGCCTCCCGGTTAGGCTTATTAAGGCCTATAAGGAGCTATTGCTTAAGGTGCTTACTAGGGAAGATCCTTAAGGCTATAGTCGCGAGGAGGATCGCAGACGTAGCGGAGGCGTATAACCTCTTGCCTAAAGGGTAGATAGGGAATAAGACCGAAAGGTCTACTAAGACGGCGATACGACTTATAATAGAGCTTGTAAAGACGATATAGGCCTAAGGAGGGGTAGCGTCGTTCCTCTAGCTCGACCTTAAGGGAGCTTTTAATAGGGTAGACTATACGTACCTCGTTAAGACCCTCTGCTAAAGGGGTTTCTTAGGCTAGGTTATCGCGTAGGTTAAGAGCTTCCTTAAGGGGAGGACGGCCCGGCTTTATTTCGATAGCGCGCTAGCGGAGACCTAGGAGGTACCTACGGGCGTGCCCTAAGGCTCGCCCCTCTCCCCAATCCTCTTTCTCCTTTATATCGCGCTACTATACGACGACCTTAAGCCGGAGATAGGGGTTACTACCGTCGGCTTCGCCGACGATATAAACCTTTTAGCCTACGGTAAGACCGTAGCCGCGACTATATAGCGCTTAAGGAGCGCTTAGAAGAAGTACGATAAGTAGGTAGGAGAGGTCGGCGCTAAGTTTAAGCCGGAGAAAAGCGAGCTAATCTACTTTACGTAGACCTATAAGACGATACTAACGAAGCTTTAGCTTAAGATAAATATAGTCCGGCCGGTCGAAGACGGGAGGTTCCTAAGGGTTTAGTTTAACCGAAAGCTACGATAGAAAGCCTAAGTTAAGAAGCTTAAGACGAAAATAAGCATATAGGCGCTAGCCCTTACCGGGCTCGCGGCGTTTATATAAGGCATACGACTATAAAGCGTAAGGACGGTCTACGCTAGTATAGTTTAAAGCGCGCTCGCCTATAGGGCGTTAACGTTCTATAAGCCTACGCTTAGAGGAAGGAAACCTACCGGCTTAGTAAAGGCGCTTATAGTATATTAGTCGAGCTGCCTATAGGTAGTAGCTAAGGCGTTTAAGGCGACCCTAATCCGGAACCTAGAGATATAGACGGCGGTCCCGCCGCTCGACCTCTACCTTAACGACCGCCTCGCGCGGTACGAAGAGCGAACCGAGGAGTTAGGCATAGCGGACCGGATCCGACGCGCCTACGAGAAGCCGGCGAGAGTACTACCCTAGCCCCGTCGGCCGACCCGGCCGCCCGGCCGGCCGTACGACGCGTAGCTCTAAGACTAATGCCCTTAAGGCATTATAACGGAGGAGGCGGTCCTCCGCGATTAAGAGGCGCGCTAGAAGGAGGATCTCTAAGCGATAGAGGCGAAGCGACTATAAAGAGTATAGCAGCCGGCAGATATTAACCTTTGCTTCGACCGGCCGAAGAAGGTACTAAAGGTATATAATAGGTTATATAAGCACGAGAGCTCCGCGCTTATTTAGATTCGGACCGGGAAGATCGGTCTATAAGGGTTCCTATTCGACTAGAACGTCCCTAACGTCGACTTACCGCTCTATCGGTACGGGACCGCGCGTAAAACCGCGTTCTACCTCTTCCTCCGGTGCCTTACCTTTACTCACGCGAGGGCGGCCTTGCTAAGAGGCATCCGACGGGAGAGCGACCTTAGGGCGGCGCTTAACCGCCCTACCGCCGCGAAGCCGCTTATCCGGTGGTTCCTTAAGCACCGCCTAGTATAGTAGTTCCGGGCCGCGATAGCCCTTACGGAGAAGATAGACCGCCGTAACGCCGGCGGGGGGGAGCTCTAGGAGTAGGACGACGAGGCTCCTAGCGCTAGCCCCCTTTAACGTTTATGTGTATTTATATATGTTTAAGTATTCGATTATACGCTTACTAAGATTTGTCTTTCTGCGTTTTAACCCGTTAGGCGGGGCCCCGGCCCGCACCCTATCGCCCGCGTGCCGTCTGCGCGCCGGCTTTACTAAGTTAGACTATCCGCCCGACCCCGACGCCCTTAAGCCCGACCGGGCGGGGTAACCTTTATTAGGCATTAGACCGGCGGCAGTAACTAAACTTAATTAACCGTAGCGAATACGGACCGCATCCGGCCCGACGTCGAGATAGATAGACGTTATATAGGTTTTCCCTTAGGCCGCCTAGTTTTTCCTATGCTAGCTAAATATAAGGGCACTAGGCCTATTAGGGCAGCTAGAGTACTTTAATAATAATAATATCGAAAGGGTAGCGAATACCGTTAAAGTTTTATTAGATTACTAAAACCTTTAAGGCTTTATAAAGTAAGTATCCTTTAATAAAAGATAAGCACGTTAGTATATATACCTAGCTCCTTTCGATTTTACGATTAAATACCGAGCTGGTAAATTAAATCCTACCGATGCTTTATTAAAGAAGCTAGAATTTATAGGCGAAGCCCTACCGTCTATAAAGCTACTTCCGGAACTATAATAAAAGTAAGCAGTTATTTAATAGGTATATATAGCTATAGATTCTTTATAAAGCGACCTCGAGACGAGTTCTTAGGTCTTTACTATCTTTAAGCTTAACGAGATATCTTTACGTAAGGAAAATGCATAAGCTCTTTAAGATTCGATCGCTTAGTATTTAGGAACGAGTCCCGCTAAGTTAGCTATTTAGGTTAAAGATATCGTTAGTTATAAATAATAGTATTAAAGACAATTAGCTAGGTTAGCAGCTCGTTATAAAAGGGTCTATAAGAATAATATCTCTAAACCCTTTTTTAAGCTCTTTAAGAGGACTTAAGCGGAAGATCTATAGACTATATAGCGAGTATAGGCCGAAAGTACCCTAAAAGAAGGGGTAAGTCTTAAGTCATTAAGCCTAGATAGACTTATTCTATATTCGGGAAGCATTATAGTGCCCTAGAGGTTGCCTTAAGGCAAGAGCTTATTTAGCTCTACTACGACGATCCTTTTATAGGATACTTTAGAATAGCCCGTACGAAAGACCTCCTATCCCGGAAATTCTTTTAGGAAGGAATAGCTCGTAATATAAATAGCTACGTGCGTTTATATTATATCTATTAAAGCGCCGTTTTAAAGCGGTATCGCCTATACGGCGCCCTTAAGTCGCTGCCTATTCCTATAAGACCTTAGGAAGAAGTCTCTATAGACTTTACTACCGGTTTTCTAGAGTAATAGTTCGATAGTAGAGAAGTTAACGCAATATTAGTAATCGTTAACCGATATACTAAGTATAGCGTATTTCTCGCGGTCTTTAAGACAATAATAGCGCTTAAGTTAGCTAAGGCTTTTTATTATAAGATTAAGCTTATCTATAGACTACCGAAAGGCATTATTTCCGATAGAGGATCTTTATTTATTAGTAAGGTTTAGTTAGACCTCTATTATATATTACGGATAAAACGTAGGTTATCGATAGCCTTTTACCTATAAGCCGACGGTTAGACCGAACGGGTGAATTAGATACTATAATACTACCTTCGGTATTATACGAATGCCGAATAGAATAACTAGCCTAGACTACTACGAGAGGCTTAGTTCGCTTATAATAATGCGAAGAATGCAACTATAGGCTTTTCGCTTAATAAGGCATTATTTAGATACTAACTAGACTACTATATCTACCTTACGGACGATGCTACTACTAGGGGAGTGCTTAAAGCGAGAGCTCGCATTAGTAAATTAGCAGACTTAAGGAAAAAGCTAGAGACTTATTAGCGATAAGCTATCGAATCGTAAAAGAAGTTCTATAACCTCTATTATAAGCTACTTACCCTTAAGGTTAAGGACCTAGTAGGACTCTCTACGAAGAACTTACGCCTTAAAGACTAAAGAAGGAAGCTATTATAAGGGTCTAGACCCTAGTGTTTTTATCTAGTGTACGTGACTAGATTGCGTGTATTTAGGTAGTCCGCGCTAGTAAGGGCTGCGCCCGCACTCTCTTCCCCTTCCCCCTCTATAGTATTATTCTACCTCTTTCTAAGACCTCCTTAATGCTTACTCGGAATAACCCCGGTATATAATAACACTATTACTTTATTAATCTATAGCTACGCCTACTATACGCCGCCTCCGTACCGTCGGAACGCGCCGCCTAGAGTCTTTCTCTACGATGCTTAATATAAGGATAAATTAAGCTGCCCTTTATAGCCTTAATCGCTAGTGCGACTTTTCGACCCCGCACTAATTAGAATACGCTAACGCGCTTATATTAGCTTATGCGAATTTTTCGACCACGTATTTACGAATGCGTCTTTAATCGGCTTTTCCTACCCTACTCGTAGCCGTTAATTACCTGCCCATAGCGAGACCTTTCTGCCTTTCTTTTCCTTTATTAACTTCCCCCTCGGGAGGGAGGACTTTGCCGTCTCCGCTTTAAGGGCTACGAGAAGAGCCTATGTGTAGGAGCCTTAGGTACGTCGAGCTAACGATATACGTTATTAAGGCTAATAGCTCCCGCTTCTTCGGCTTCGGTATAAGTAATGCCTACGAAATTAGGCACGACCTTCGAGACGGTGGTAGGGCGTAGTTATAACTACGGAATATATAGATCACGCACGAAGAAGTACGCATACGAACGAGCTCCGGCTTAACCGAAGGAATGACAGTACGACTACGAGCGGGATACAACCGGACGATTTAAGTAATAAACATTAGGAATGCCACCGCGCTTAGCGCGGCGATAGCGGGCGATACGAGGGGATATTGCCTATGCCTGTAAAACCGTAGCAAAAAGAACGGCGCCCGTATAGCCCTATATAGGGAGAGCAGATAGTAATAGCGATATACGCTTAGAGATAAAGAGCTAGTCGCTATAGGGCGAGCCTTAAAGAGCACTTAAGCGTGCGAAGCGCACGAGCCGGAGAGGAATAACCAGCCTTACTTAAAGTAGTCTATTTAGCTTATTAGGAAAAGGAGCTTCCCTACGTTTTAAAAAAGCTAAGAATACGGTTCCGCTAATGTTAATTACGACGAGGGAATTAGGAAGGTTATATCCGCGTTTATAGAAGCTATATGCCGCTCTTAAGGGGATTTTTAGTACGACTTTATTTATGTGTTTTCGGCTATGCGTTTCGGTATAGGTTTCGCCTTAACTACGTAGTCCGTACGTAACGTCCGTCGCGGGTTAGGGTGCGGCTTTAGGTGTTTTAGAAGGTAGCTCTAGAAGAGCTAGAGCGGGGGGCTAATATAAGGGTCTTATCGCACCGACCTATAAGGACCCGCACCCGAGGGCGCGATTAAGATACCGTCAATTATGCGTAATTAAGGTAGCAAAGCGAGGGAAAACTGTGTTATTCTTATCTAGTTCTATAGAAGGCTAGCTGTCTTACGAGGCACCTTAAATAGGTGCGTAAGTAGATATAATAACCGCATAGGTACCGAGCTACATCTAGCTCGGTCTTATAGGCGCCGCTCCGATACGACACACCCCCTAGCGTTAAGTAATTAATTTAACGCTGCGAGAAGAAGCTATCGCGAGCGCTTATAAAGCCTTAAATACACCCTCCCCTAGTATTGCGACCGTCTCTATTCCTTTAATCCTCCTGTGTTTCCTTTATTCCCTATATCCGCCCGCGTATATCCTTTAAATTAAGCAACGCTTTAAACCTCTTAAACTTAGCTCTTAGGAGCGTCTTTATTAAGCCGTCTATAGGCATCTCGGCCGTTAGGATGTATTCCACCGTAAAGCGCCCTTTCCTATATTCTTATTTAAGCTATATATTCTAAATATCGATATAACGGAGCTTCGTAGAGATTCGGCCTTCTTCGACTACTAATCGTATAGTCTAAAGGTTATCGCAGTATATTTTCAATAGCCTAAGGTCCTCTAAGATGTCTCGCAATAGCCTTAATAGTGCGATGCCTTCCTTTATTATACGCTCGAGTCCTAAGAGCTCCGCCTCTATAGTCGAGGTTATTACTATATCTTATAGGCTCGCTTTCTAAACGACTAGGCCGCCGTAGAGGATTATAATATAGCCTTATAACGAGCGGCGCGTGTCGGGATCGTCTACGAAAGATACATCGGTCGCGATAATAAGAGCCTTACCTATAGTAAGTCCGTCGAACTTAATTGTAAGGAACCTTATTGCGTATAGGTAGCGGATACACTAGTTCGCCGCCTCTAAATACTCGGGGGAAGGGTTCGTTAGGAACCTCGAGAGCTATAAGGCTGCGAGCGCTACGTTAGGTCTTACAGTAATCACGGTGTATATAATTAACCTAACCCTTTCTTAGAAGTCCTTAATCTCGCGAAAGGAGGCTTATTCAGTGTTTTTAACGAGTAGAAAAGGCGGGATTAAAACCGCTAGCGCTTTGCCATTATCGTTAAGGCTAAACCTACGTGCAATCTTCTTAATATATGCGTCTTAGTAGAGGAAGATCTTCTAAAGCTATCGGTCGCGGATAACTCTAATCCCGAGATACTATCTAAAGGCCTCCTCGCGGACCTCGTATTTCCCGTTAAGGTACTTAATAAAGTCGTCTACGCTAATCCCTTTAAGACTTAGGATAAGGATATTATTAACGTATACTAGCATTAGGATCTTACCGTTTATAAAGACGTAAGGCTCCTCGCTGGTATAGATAAGCCTTTATTCCTCTAACGCTTAGTATATCTCGTTATACTAAAGAAGAGGCGATTCGCGTAGTCCGTAGAGAGCCTTATCGAGTTCGGCTACTATTAAAGAATTCTTATCTCCTTTAAGAAAACCTAGCTCGACGTACCCTTTTAGTAGTTCTACGTAGACCGGCCGCTTCGTCTTATTAATATTAGTGTTTAGAAAAGCGTTAGCAATATTAAGTTGCCGAACATCGAGATTATGCTTCGCCGCTACGGATACTACTATCCTAAAGGTTTTAATAGCGAGGGTTATAGCGTAGGTCTCCTCGCCTTAATCGCCCTAAAGGTCTTTACGCATAATAATGCGTGCCTTATATTATATAAGGTATCTATCTTTATCGAACTTATAGAGGAAGACCTATTTAAGCGGGATTAGGGTTCCCTTAGCGCGCTCCCGGCTAAGGAGGCGCTACGTACCTCTTTAGAGGAGGTCGTATAGCTCCTTACGGTAGCCCTCTTTAAACTCCTTCCCGTGCAGGTGGTAGTCGAGATCTTAATAGCGTTTAGGCAGTCGGACGAGGTTATCTCGATAATGCTTATATGCATTTTGTTAGACTACGGCTACGAATACTAAATAAAATATCGTAAGATCTCCTTTTAGCTAGAGATCTTTAGGCAGTAGGGTACTAAAAACGTTATCCCTCTGCCTTATATATCTCGGTCGAAAGCTCTGCCTTATAGCTTCTATACCGTAAAGCTCTTATTATATTCGACGAGGGCGATAGGTCCTCTCTTATATTAGGGCTTCTTCCGTAGGTAGTCCCGTAGAAACCTTACCTTCTTCTACTAAGGTCGCATTACGTTAATTAAGATCCTAGCGATCTTTAGCGTATATACCTTATTATAGGCCTACCTCTTCCTCTTAGTTAGGAGGTTGCCTAGCTAAGGCTTCCCTCCTTAGTGAGGGAGGTGTTTGCCCGAGCTAGGGCTACGGCAGTTGCTCTAGCTCTTTAGGCTCTAGATATATAAGAGGGGTATCGGTCTCGTTATCCTATAATCCTACGGTCGGTTTAAGACCCTACCCCGTCGGGTTAGGCGTCTATTCCGGTATAAGAAGTCCTTCGGGGGGAGGTAATAATATAGGTTATAGCTTCGCCGCCTCTACTTAGGCTAACGAGGAGGCTTCTATTCGAATTAGAGCCTCTCTTACGACCTTACCTACGCCCTTTAACACCGAGTTCAAAATAGCGGGCTTAATACCTAAGATATATTCGTCGAACTCCTATAAAAATCATTAAGAATAGTATTCTAGTCCCGTTAAATCGGTATTTCGATCGACTTAACGATAGGGATATATTCTTATATTAAGACTTATAGGTCCTCTATCTATAGGTCGAAGAAATAGTTCTCGTTAAATACTATATCTTAAGTAATAATAACCCTCTTAAGTTAGGGAACCTAGACGCGATATAGGTTACTAGCGTAGTAGCTAACGAGATAACTAATATACGCTTTAAGGTGTATTTTAAAGGCTTGTTTATATAAGTTAGCCTTTATATTAAGGTATAAAGGGTAGGCGCGGTAGCTAAAAGCGTAAAGCCTGTCTTAATATAGGCGGAAGTTAGCTTCTCTATGCGCTATAACGCTAAACCGGCCGAACTAGCGAAGATATTAATTAAACTATCTATTAAGTGTCTCTTTAGGCGATTTCCACTAGTTGCGGTATTTCGGTAGGATACTATACGTCCTAACTATAGCTTAGTAAGCCTTTAGCTAGAGGTTCCGAGGCAGCTTCCCTATTGCCGAACGGAGTCGTTATTATATAACTCCGCCTAGTCTTTCCGCGCCTCCTATAGGCTCTTTCGTATATCGGGCGGAAGCTCGAGCTCGATGCCTTCCTATTCTGCCTATTCCTAGAACTTCGATATCTTCTATCCTAGGAGGTTAACTAAGGCTCTCTTATTATCTATTTTTATCTTACAAATCACTACGCCTATATATCGGCGGACTAATGCCTTAAAGTTGCGTATAAGGGGGGGGCTCTCTATCTTTAAACTTATGCTCTATAAGAATATTATCCCGCTATATTCGTCGGATAGTAGTAGGATATATCGGTAGCCGTTATAGCCTAGCTCGAAGTCGAAGAGGTTAAGGAAGATACGGTAGAAAGGTTGCCTTAAGCGATTAGCCGGCTCTCTATAAGAGATTTACTTATATGCTTTTCTTAGCGCATAGCCTTCGTATTTAACCGTAGTTAGGCCGTATATCCGCACTCCTCTCGCTTAAAAGACTAATTGCTCGAGTACTTAAGGGCTTATATACCCTAATCTTAAGTGCTAAATCTTTGCTATATTAACCCTAGGCGGAACTAGGTTTCTTAATGCTACGATCCGCCGCCGGGGGTACTACGGAATCTTATCTTAGACCGCTAATAACGCATACTAAAGAGCATTAAGTAACGTAAAGCAGGACGTAAGTAGCTTTAATTTTGCTACTAAAAGGCCGTATATACTCTTAAAGCTTATAAGGATCTTATTACACTTAATGCTTTTATACCTTAATGTATTATTATACTTATATAGCTAAAAGCTAAAGTCCTTAAGCTTCTCCCCGCTAATTAGGTTAGTATAGAATCCGGGGACGAATGCAGCGTCCTAAAGGATTAAGTCCTCCGTTTTCTTACTATTAAGTCTATTAACGATATTCTCGATAATCCGTATGCCTCTATATAGCACCGCGAGCGCTATATCGCTAACTAGCACGATATCGGTCTTAGTTGCCTTAACGACGTTATACCGAAGAAGCTTAAGCTTATTAATAATATAAGTGCTTACGCAACTATCGATAAAGGTCGAGTTCTATAGCGGATAAATAGCCACGTATGCGTTCGGCGATATACTAAATGCATACTGCTCTTTAACGGTCTATTAGATTACCGTATAGGCTAAGGCCGGCGGTCCTAACGTCGATTTCTTCGGCTAAGTCGATATCTATAGCGCCGGCTAGCCCTTTAAAGCCTTAATCGCCTCGACCGTAGTCTTCTAGCGCGGTAAGTCCTTAGCTTCCTTATACTTCTTAACGCGGTTAAGGACCTTAGTAATCCCGGGCCTATAAGAGACCCCGTTAATAGCCTTATAGAAAGCTATATAGTCTATAGGCTTTTAGTAATAGCGATTATTGCTAATGCTATAGGGGCACTTATATTCCTATCGAGCCGGCGTGTTAGTATTTCCTCCGGGTGTAGAGAACGCGCCTATTAGCCCGAATAGCTTGCTATATATATTGCGATCGAGGCTTACGGAGTAAAAGAGTTTACTAACGCTTTAGAGGGTTATCGTAACGACATTGCCTTTTTGCTACTGCTTACGTAGTTTGCTAAGCTAATTGCGAGACTATAGTTCGTCTAGCGGTATAGTTGCCTCGAGGAAGTCTACGATAGCCTAATCTCCCTCGATATTAGCAATTATCGTAGTAAAGGCTTTAAGGTATACTAGTTCTTACTAAAGGTACTAATCTACTAGGTTAATCCTCCGGGGTGTCTATAGCGCCCTACGATAGTTTAGTCGTGCGATACTAATGCGGTAGGCGTTAAAGACCCTAAGAAGCTCTCTTAGCTTATTTACGATCCTACGGAGGTCTAAATCATCTAGGAAATGTCTTACGTAGGACTAATTAACGGTTTAATAGACCTAATTCGAAAGGTCCGTCACGGCCTTTTCCTTAGAGATGTATTTAGCGTAGGCTATCTTACGGTTATCTCGGTTAGACTTAAAGCATATAAGCTATCCTACGTTAAGCTCTATAATCGGGACTAGCGGGTCTAGCGGTATTGCCGGGTTGTTAAGCATAGCTTCTACGTATGCCTAGGCCGCGAGGCTATTAATCTTCGCGACCTAGCTTATATAGGTGATAACCGGAGGTTTAACCAGCTTAAGGGTCTTATTAGCCCCTTTATCGCCGGTGTTTATATACTTTTAAACCTCTATACCCTTAGCTATACGACGGAACGTTATAAACTATATTGACTAGTAGTCTGCCTTAGATAGGCTAACCTTAGTGTTAATTGCTAAAGACGTAAGAGTTATAGCTATTATTAAGTATTAAAGTTAAAGTTAAAGTTATAGAAGAAAGGGGTTATAAAATAAGAGTGCTTATTGCAGAAGATATTAAAGATGTTTAAGGAAAGAGGCTTCCGAGCATATATAACTTACTCTTTATAAGCACTAGAGATAGTCACCCGTTAAGCGGTAAAGGAGACATCGTACGTTACTTTTTCGCCCTTTACGGTAATCTTCTTATTACTGCCTTATTTATTGCGACTATCTTAAAGTTTAAAGAGCATCGAGGTCCTATGCGGTTATTATATTAATGCTATTAGGATCTCGATATCGATGCCTTACTAAATAGTCGATCGAGGGCTTATATAGCTGCCTTAGTTAAAGCAGCCTTCGGGGACCTTAGCTTCTCGAGGCTAACCTAGACGTTATACCTCGAGACCCCCTAACGGCTAATGCGGATCATCGTTATGCCCGACGTTATACTATTACTAGAGGCCTTAAAGAGCTGCGGTCCCTCGAAGCTGCCCGGCTAAGGCGGCTCTAGGCTCCTTATAGGAAGATACGATAATTCTTAAATCCGTTAACTTAGTAGCAATTTGCGCGGGTTCGCATACCGGGCTTATAACTATCGCACCGACCTATAAGGACCCGCACCCGAGGGCGCGATTAAGATACCGTTAATTATGCGTAATTAAGGTAGTAAAGTAAGGGAAAACTATATTATTCTTATCTAGTTCTATAGAAGGCTAGCTATCTTACGAGGCACCTTAAATAGGTGCGTAAGTAGATATAATAACCGTATAGGTACCGAGCTACATCTAGCTCGGTCTTATAGGCGCCGCTCCGATGCGATAGGTCTAGACCCTAGTGTTATTATCTAGTGCACGTAACTAGATTACGTGTATTTAGGTAGTCCGCGCTAGCGAGGGCTACGCCCGCACTCTCTTCCCCTTCCCCCTCTATAGTGTTATTCTACCTCTTTCTAAGACCTCCTCTATGCTTACTTAAAATAACCCTGTTATAGCCATTACCTAAATATATTAGACCTTTTAGGGTCCTTTAAGCTATTAGCAAGCAGGCGTACCGCCTATCCCTACTAGACAAATACGACCGGCTTTATAATATATTTTATATTAGTCTTCTTAAGCCGTAGGCAGAAAGACCTACTAACTAATACGTTATCGAATTACTACTAATGCCTAACCTTAACGATGCCGAAGGAGAATAGTCGGTTTGGTAAATTAAAGACTAGAAAAAGAAGAAAGGCGTTACCTACTACTTAGTAAAATAGGAAGGTTAGCTAGCCGAATATAATAAGTAGGTTGCTTAAGACGATATAGCGAATATCTAAAAACTTATTAACGAATACCTAGAGATACGACTATAGAAACGGTGGAAATTATATATTACGAAATAACTTCTTTTTAGCTTACCCTAACTTTTCTATTTCTTCTCCGCCGCTACTTTACCCTTATTCCTTAATATCTATATAGTAGAATTCTCTTACTTCTATCTCGCTAGTAAACTCCGTAATAACTAAGAGACGTTTTACCTACTCGCCTTTCCCTCGGCGACTACTCTCCTTAATTATTTCGTATAAATTATCGTATATATATTCTCGGCCTACCCGCTATAAGGTAAAACCCGCGTCCTTAATTACTAAACGAAGCTTTTAATCCTTATTCTCGTATATAGCTTTCTATCGCTTTATTAATGCCTACCGGTATTTAAAACGACGTTTTATATATAAACGTTTAGTACTTAATACCTTTTATCACTCTTTATAAGCCGTTATTACGGCTATAAATAACGTATAAACTTAATAAAAGATTAAGTTTATCTTCTTCTTTTCCGTTTCGTCCTAAGTAATCTATAGCTCGGCTTTCTTCGTCTAAATACTATATAAATCCGCTATATCCCCGGATATTATTATAGGCATTTATAATTTTATTAGCGATTATATCCTAACTTAAAGGGGAACGAGGAACTTACGGATTTACAAAGGTTATTATATAAGTTATACTAGATGCACTTACTTAATTACGTGTCTTTTTAAATAAAAGAGAGTCTAACTATTCTAATATTATCCTTATTATCGCCGAACCCTTATTATTGCGGTTAGCCCGCTATTAGTCAGCCTTATGCGAGGGGCAGCTATTAGGGCTACCCTCTCGCATAGCTAGCTAGCTTCCTCCTAGACAGATAGACACATACATACATAAGACACGATTATTAGCTCCTGCTATATAAGCTCTAGAGGTTATAAGCCCTTATACGCTTCTACCTGCGTTATAAGACGACCTTCTACATCGAGTGGCTATTCTTCGCCCTTTTGTGATTGCAGCGATCGATTTTTCACGCCGAGAGACCGAAAGAAAAGTCTTCTCGAGGAGCATTTTTTCACGACTTCGAGCCGAGAGACTAGAAGAGTCTTCTCGAGCCCCTTTACCTACGACACGGTTGTCCGTTAGGTCCGAGCGAAACGATAGGGAATTTTCTCGCGTCGTGTGGCCTATTGTCGCCCTCGAGCCGCCTTCTAAACATTTTTCCCTCCCTCCGACATAGTTGTCCGTAAGGTCCGATAGAACGAAACGATATGCCGAGAGACTAGAAGAGTCTTCTCGAGCCCCTTCACCCTCCGATATAGTTGTCCGTAAGGTCCGAACGAAGAAAAGCCTCCCACGCTGCCGACCGACTAACGCCGGCTAGCCGACTAGAAGATAGCTTCTGTCCTAAGAGGCTTAGTCTGCCTGCTCTTGCGCGATATAACCACAATTTTGTCCTAAGAGGCTGGTTGCCTTCTCTTACAATACGACGATTTTTGTCCTAAGAGGCTAGTTGCCTTCTCTTACAATACGACGATTTTTGTCCTAAGAGGCTGGTTGCCTTCTCTTGCAATACGACGGACCTGTCCTAAGAGGCTTGGTCTGCCTTCTCTTACGCGATTTAACCACGATACTATCCTAAGAGGCTTAGTCTGCCTTCTCTTACGCGATTTAACCACGATGCTGTCCTAAGAGGCTGATTTGCCTTCTCTTGCAATACGAACGAATACTATCCTAAGAGGCTTTGTCTACCTTCTCTTGCAACGAACCTGTCCTAAGAGGCTTAGTCCGCCTGCTCCTATAGTAATATAACTACGACGAAAAAAGAATTGCTAGGCTGTAGCCGCCTAAGATTTAACGAGGACTTCTCTTCCCGATTAGGAGAGGAATTAATTGCCTATTCGGGTATTTAGAAGGGTAGAAAGCCCTGCGATAAAAGGAACAATAAGTCACGGAGGAAAGAGCTATAGAGTATAGCTTTAAGAGCGCCTTAAGATAACCCTCGCGGCCCGCCTTATATAGTAGTAGGATTCGGCTAAGGGGAGGTATTACGGTTAGCCCGCTATTAGTCAGCCTTATGCGAGTGGCAGCTATTAGGGCTACCCTCTCGCATAGCTAGCTAGCTTCCTCCTAGAAAGATAGACATATACACACATAAGACACGATTATTAGCTCCTGCTATATAAGCTCTAGACTTATATACTGCTATTTAAGTACTTAATATAGTATAACTTAGTCACTTAGCACCTTTTCTCGTAGTAACCTTTTATAGTTACGGCCTTCCTAGCCTTTTTCTTAGGCGATGTCCCTTTCTAGAGATTCTTCGTATCGACGGTATCTCCTTTAGCATTCGCCTCTATATCCTCGTCTCTATTATCTTCGCTAAACGACGAAAATATTTTAGATTCGATAACTATTAGCGTTACGCGGTTAGTAATCGCTTAATCTTCTTATTATTATTATTATTAAAGTACTCTAGCTGCCCTAACGGGCCTAGTGCCCCTGCATTTAGCTAGTATATAAAAAACTAGGAGGCCTAGGGGAAAACCTATATAACGTCTATCTATCTCAACGTCGGGCCGGACGCGGCCTGTGTTCGCGGCGGTTAATTAAGTTTAGTTACTGCCGCCGGTCTAGTGCTTAATAAAGGTTACCCCGCCCGGGCAGGCCCGGGGGCGTTAGGGTCGGGCGGATAGTCTAACTTAGTAAAGCCGGCGCATAGACGGCACGCGGGCGATAGGGTATAGGCCGAGGCCCCGCCTAGCGGGTTAGAACGCAGAAAAATAAATCTTAGTAAGCGTATAATCGAATATATAAACATACGCAAACGCTAAAAGGGGCCTACGTTAGGAGCCTCGTCGTCCTACTCCCGGAGCTCCCCCCCGCCGGCGTTATAGCGGTCTATTTTCTCTGTAAGGGCCGTCGCGGCCTAGAACTACTATAGTAGGCGGTGCTTAAAGAACTACCGGATAAGCGGCTTTATAGCGGTAGGGCGGTTAAGCGCCGCCCTAAGGTCACTCTCCCGTCGGATGCCTCTCGGTAAGGCCGCCCTCGCGTTAGTAAAGGTAGGGCACCGGAGGAAGAGGTAGAACGCGGTTTTACATATAGTCCTATACCGATAGAGCGGCGAGTCGACGTTAGGAACGTTCCGGTCGAATAGAAACCCTTATAGACCGATCTTCCCGGTCCGGATTTAAATAAACGTAGAGCTCTTATACTTATATAAACCGTTATATACCTTTAGCGCCTTCTTCAACCGGTTAAAGTAAGGGTTAATATCTACCGGCTGCCGGGCTTTTCGTAGTCGCTTTACCTCCGCTACTTAAAGATCTTCCTTTTAACGCGCCTTTTAGTTATAGAGGACCGCCTCTTTAGTTATAGTGCCCTAAGGGCATTAATCTTAAAGCTACGCGTCGTGCGGCCGGCCGGACGGTCGGGTCGGCCGACGGGGTTAAGGTAGTACTCTCGCCGGCTTCTCGTAGGCGCGTCGGATCCGGTCTACTATGCCCGACTCCTTAGTGCGCTCCTTATACCGTATAAGGCGGTCGTTAAGGTAAAGGTTAAGCGGTAGGACCGCTGTCTACGTCTTTAGGTTCCGGATTAAGGTCGCCTTAAACGCTTTAGCTATTACCTATAGGCAGCTCGACTAATATACTATAAGCGCCTTTACTAAGCCGGTAGGTTTCCTTCCTTTAGGCGTAGGCTTATAGAACGTTAACGCTTTATAAGCGAGCGTGCTTTAAACTACGCTAGCGTAGACCGTCTTTACGTTTCGTAACTATATACCCTATATAAACGCCGCGAGCTTAGTAAAGGCTAGCGCTTATATACCTATTTTCGTCTTAAGCTTTCTAACTTAGGCCTTTTATCGTAGCTTTTAGTTAAACTAAACCCTAAGGAACCGCCTATCCTCGACCGGCCGGACTATATTCGTCTTAAGCTAAAGCTTCGTTAGTATCGGCTTATAGGCTTTCGTAAAGTAGATAAGCTCGCTCTTCTTTAGTTTAAACTTAGCGCTAACCTCCCTTACCTACTTATCGTACTTTTTCTAAGCGTTCCTTAAACGCTATATAGTCGCGGCTATAGTCTTACTATAGGCTAAGAGGTTTATTTCGTCGGTAAAACCGACGGTTATAACTCCTATCTCTAGCTTAAGGTCGTCGTATAGTAGCGCGATATAGAGGAAGAAGAGGATTAAGGAGAGGGGTAAGCCCTAAGGCACGCCCGTAGGCATTTCCCGGGTCTCTACCGGCGCGCTATTAAAGTAAAGCCGGGCCGTCTTCCCCTCGAGGAAGCTCTTAACCTACGTAATAAATTAACCTAAGAAACCCCTTAGGCAAAGGGTCTCGACGAGATATATATAGTCTACCTTATTAAAAGCTCCCTTAAGGTCGAGTTAAAGAAACGACGCTACCCTTCCTTAGGTCTACGTTATTTTTACTAGCTCTATTATAAGTCGTATCGCCGTCTTAGTAGACCTCTTAGTCCTATTCCTTATCTACCCTTTAGGCAGGAGGTTATACGCCTCCGCCGTGTCTATAATCCTCCTCGCGACTACGGCCTTAAGGATCTTCCCTACTATACTAAGGAGAGAGATTAGCCTTTACCTTTAGGCTTATTAAAGCTAGGCCGCTATCTTCCCGGGCTTCGGTAGGACGATAATAGCCGTATATCGGAACTAACTTAGAAAATGCCCGACGTTATAATTAGCGTTAAGTAGTACCGTAAGCGCCTTAAGCAACGGCTCTTTATAGGCCTTAATAAGCCCTATCCGGAGGCTATCCTCCCCCGCGGCCTTCTATAACGCTATCTTTCTAACCGCCGACCTAACGTCGCCGACTATAAAACGCTATAGTATTATATAGGCCTCTTAAGCGGCTCGGGGGCCCCCCTCGCCTCTCGCTACTAAAGGTAGGAAGAACTAGGCTACGAGGGTCTTTGCCTTTTCTACGTAAGTGCGGGCCGGCCCCGCCGGGTCGCTCGGTCTCTTAAGGTCGGGGATATATATCGCTTATAGTAGGCTACCGCTTTTAAGCTACGCCTACCTCTCGATCTTCTAAAGGAGGGCCTAGTTAGCGGCTAAATCGTAGGTAAGCTCCCGCTAAGAGTCTTATTATATAGTAACGACGGCACGCCGGAGGGCTATCTTCGCTTTATCTAATATCTCTCGGGTTATCTAATTGCCGGACGCTAAGAACGCTCGGAGGGCGCGTTTAGCCTCTATATTGCACCGGTCGACCCTTAAGGTCTATTAGTCGGGGCGGCCGCCGTCGGTACGGCCTTAGGCCTCGGGTATATAGTCTTTCGCAATCTCGGTTAGCTAAGTGACTACCTAGTCTACGTACGCCTCGACCTCCCCGGGGGTCGTAGGCGCGGCTAGCGCGGCCTTTAGCCGGAACTTCTCGATAGCCGCCGCTTAGGCCTTATCTAGGTCGAGTTTTATCTAAAGGCGGTTAAGACCTATCGTCCGGGCCGCCGGCCGGTAGGTTAGCGGCCCTATATCTACCTCTAGCCGTTGCGATATATAATCCGACCCGACGAGTCTTACGTTTCTATAGTACGTTACGCTTAGACCTCGAGACGCTTAGGCGAAGTCTATCGTGCCGTTCCTCCGGCCCTTAAAGGCGATATATATAACCTAGCCTTTAGGGGTTACGAGCTTAAGGCGCTATCGCGCCGCTAGCTCTAGGAGGTCCTCGCTATTCCTAGAAGTACGCCCGTAGGCGTCTTAAAGCGGGTAATAGCTATTAAAGTCCCTAACGAAGACGCACTAAGTGCGTATCGCCTTCGCCGTAAGGTCGAGGAGCGGAGTAGTTAGGAGGGGGGAGTTAACTAGTAGGGAGTAAACTAAAAAAAACTATAGTATTAAAATTAGTAAACGTAACGCTATATTAGTCTACTCTTTAGTCGCTCGTCTATATATTAATACCGTGCCTTTTATAGATATATAGCGCGCTTTAGGTCGCCCTAAAGATAAGCCTATATTTAGACTACCTTAGGCACGCTAAGGCTTTTATCTTAGTATTAATCGGTGTCTCTTAAAGTGCTATAATATCGTACGCCTTAGGGGCGGGGAGCGCGAGGTATATATTCGCGCTTATCCTTACGGTGTTTTAGTAAAGGATGTCTAATATTAAGGGGGGTTAGAAAAAGGGTCGACGTTAGGCGCGGGCGTAGCCTCGGTCGTAGCGGTATTAGCCCTCGCTAACGTTAAGGCCGGCCGTAACCGTAAATGCCTGCGAATAGTCGACTAGCCTTACGCCCGGCTAGCCTTAGTAATGTCCTAAGGCCGGCCGGGGGGAAGGTTAGGTAGCGGGGGGGGGGGGGGGGGGTGTCCTATCGTCGCCGTTTCGACGGCGACGTCTATAGCGCGGTAGGACGAAGGGGGGGCTAAATATACGGTAGCGCCGGCATAAGGCGCGTCGTCGACGTCGCCGCGGCGGCGAAACGCCTCGGCCTTTAGGAGTATGCCTCCTATGCTCTATCTTAGAGCTTCTCCGCCTTAAGGCAATGCCTATCCTACGCCGTATATCTCCCCCCGTAGAGGGTGCATTAGTATAAGATCTGCCCTATCGTAGCCGCGTATATAGCTTTATCGTATAGTCCTAACGCGTACCGCCCGTACGTCGCCTTCGCTATATAATATTTCGCGATATATCTATATTAGAAGCATTAGTAATACTGCCTCGGCCGGATTATATCGTTAAAGGGCTTTATATCGAAAATCTCCGTGTTATAAAACGAGCTTAGGGGGGGTATATAACTGTTGTTAATCTACGAAGGAGCGCAGCTATAGACTAAGTCTAAGGGTCTATATATACGATATAGAGGTCACGTGGGATAATATATGATATAACCTAACACCGTGATAGTATATCCCCCTTAAATCGGCGTTCGACTCGAACGCTTAAAAAGGGGCAATAGTAGAAGAGCGAGAGCTAAGGGAATCCCGTATCAATCGACCTAAAAGGTAGGCCCCTATAACATAAAGGAAGGAAAGAAAACAAAGCTCGAGGTCGAAAAGCCTATGCGCGCTAAGATAAATTGTATTTATTAATTATATCTATTATTATCTAGGCAGGGGGGACGAGGCGAGGAAGGTAGTATAAAAGGCGGGGCGAGGCTTAGTCGGGTTCGCGGCGTAGAAGGACTTAAGGTCGTCCTAACATCCGTTAAGGCATAAGGAATCCTCCTACGTAAGGGGGCTATAACGCTACTAGATGCGATATTTAATCTCCCTAGACGCGTACTAACGTTACGCGAGGATAGAGGAGAATTCCTACTTAAGGTGCGCGTCGTTATTGTTATCGCCGTCTAGGGAGAGTAAGATGCCCCCGTTAGTAGGCCGGATATTTAGGTCGGCTTAGCCGGGCAAAGGGGGCTCCTAGGTCTAGGTGAGGAGTAAGTGGTGGAAAATAGGGTAAAGACGGCTACCCTTAAGGAGGCGGAGGAGGCAAGCCGTCTTATACGCCTTAAGGACCTCGTATAGGCCCTCCCGTTTATAGTTAAGCTTCTTTATCAGGCGGAGGGTACGGATCTAACTGGTGCTAAGAAAGACTATATCGCTAGGCTAATACGTCGGGGCGGGCGCCCGGCGGGCATCGGCGTGCCGGGCCTAAGTAGCTTAAGCGTCCTCGATCGCGTTATAAAGGAAGTCGGATACGCGTTAGAGGCGTAAGGCGAGCGCGTCGCTATAGAGGTACTCCTTAAGCTACAAAGGGGTTATGCTAGGGGGGGGTAGTCCTAAGGGCTTAGTGCTAAGCTTTAGGTTAAAGCCGTAGTTAGCGAAGAAAGGGGAAAGGCCGGTAGACTTAGAAACCTAGTTATTAGCGGTAAACTTAGCAAAGGGAAGGAGATCTACCTAATCGTCCTAAAGGAAGGCAGTATAGTAGCGGAGGTAGACCTCTATCTAAGCGTTCGCGATCTTAGTCTAGCTATTAGTCTAAGGGTAGTAGGCGGAACTAAGGTATAAGCGGCAGCCGAGGCGGCGGCTAAGCTACTGCTAGAAGGCGGAGACGAACTAAGTGCCCCTATTACTAACTATCGAGGCAGGGGTGCCGTAAAGAGACTAAACGCGAGAAACGAACGCGTTAACGACGTCCTCGACTATTATTAAGGGCGTCGGGACGTAGTAGCGTATCTTCGTAAGACGGTTAACGATAATTAAGATACTCGAGAACTTAACGCTATAACGGCGGCAGACGGGAAGGTCTATAACGAAATCAATAGAGATATCGGTCTAAAGGGCGAAAGGGATGCTTTAAGGTTAAAGAAGGCCCTAAGGGGCGGAACGGGGGGACTTAGCGTAAAGGCAGACGTAGCAGTTGCGAATAAAGCTAGAAATAGACTCGTATATACTAGGCTAAACGTAGGTTCGGCGGTAGAGGCTCGCGGTCTTAATGCGCTTAAGGTAGCTAGCTAGCGGGGAAGTATAGGTGCGGATTAAGATCTAGAGGATAAGGGCGTCGTTAGGGGGAACAAACAACCGGCCCTAAAAGTAGAACCGGCCCTAGGCCTTTAAGAGGGCGGACTTCGGGATCGAGCGGAAAGGTACGCGAAGAGAATTAGGCTAATAGAGCTAAGGAGACCGGAGAGCCGCGCGAATATCGGCGATAAGCGGAGAGGAGAAATAAGCCCGGTCGATAAGGTCGTCGATCGGCTTAAAGTCGTTAAGGGCATAGAGGGTAAGGCAGTCGGAGTCGTTAG
This sequence comes from Ophiocordyceps sinensis, assembly GCA_012934285.1. NCBI lineage: Eukaryota > Fungi > Ascomycota > Sordariomycetes > Hypocreales > Ophiocordycipitaceae > Ophiocordyceps > Ophiocordyceps sinensis. The sequence goes on along the minus strand of JAAVMX010000001.1, from coordinate 14,653,159 downwards.
AATTATATTTATTAATTATATTTATAGACGAGTCGGGCTCCTTAAACCCGTTAGGTAGTAAGGAGGCGTCGACCTTAGACTATAGAAGGATAACTTAGTAACGATAGTCGATCCTCTCGTCGGCGCGGTCGGTTAGAGAGGCAAGGCGAGAACCGGGGAGTCGGCTAAAGGCGTTAGGGAGGGTAGCTTAAAAGCTAGGCTAAAAGACGATCTTAAAGTTAAAGCGACTTAAGAACTCGGCCTAGCGGGCCTACCGTTAGTTAAAGAGCTTTATAGTTATAAAATACTAAAGGTTTTTATAATCTAAAGCGATTTTAAACTTAGGCAGGCCTTCGAGCTTAGGGCGCTATTCCTTAAGGGACTTTACGATCGCGAGGAGTTCTTTATCGTAGATCTTATAGTTATATTCTTAGGCGGAGTGTTTCGACGAGAAGAATGCGATAGGGTAATAGCGGCCGTCGTTAGAGAGCTATATTAGCACGCCCCTAACGGCTTAGTCGGAAGCATCGGTCTAAACTATAGTCTTTCGAGAGGGGTTAAAGTATGCGAGGACTAGGGCGGCGGTAAAGGCGTGCTTAAGGGCTCTAAAGGCGTAGGCGTAAGCGGGGGACTAGATCTAATAGGCAGAGTTCTTAGTAAGGGCGTTTAAAGGGTTCGCGAGCTTAAAGAAGCCGCGGATAAAACGCCGATAAAAATTAACGAACCCTAAGAAACGCCGGAGGTCTTTTATAGAGGAGGGGGCTAGCTAGTCGAAGACGGCGCAGACCTTTTTAAGATCTATACGTATGCCTTTATCCGAGATAATTAGGCTAAGGTACTTAGTCTCGGTGATATAGAAATCGCACTTATTAACGTCGAGCTAAAGGCTAGCGGCGTTAAGGCGCTTAAGGACCTCCCGGACGTAGGCCTAATACTCCTCTCGTATAGTAGAAAAGATTAAAACATTATCTAAATAAGCAGAATAAAAATCATCGAGGATATTATATAAGGCCGTATTAATAAAGCTCTAAAAGTAGGACGGCGCGTTAGAGAGACTAAAGGGTATAACGTAATACTCGAAAAGCCTATACCGCGTAGCGAAAGCCGTCTTCTACTTATAGCCCTCGGCGATATAAAGGCGATTAAACGCTATAATAACGTTAATCTTAGTAAAGAACTTCGCTTTCTTAATTCGGGCGAGGGTATTATAGACTAAGGGCAAGGGGAAGCGGTTCTTAATTATAGCCTTATTTAGGCTACGGTAATCGACGTAGAAACGGACGCCGCCGCCGGACTTATAAGCGAGTATAATAGGGGCAGCGGTAGTAAAGGTCGAACGGCGAATAACGCCTTTCCTAAGCTGCTCGTTAACGTAGGCGCGGATAATACGGTTCTTAGCTTTACTAAAGGGGCGGGGGTAGGTATAAAAAGGTTATATTCCCTCCTTAAGGTTAATCTAAGTATTAACGGCATAGTAGGGGGCGAGCTTATCGGCCTTACTCTAGAGCTATATATAGATTATATAGTAAAGCTCCTTTAGGACCTTAGCCTAAAGCTTATTAAGAGTATAAAGGACTTTATCGTATTTTAAAAAGAATTTAGCGATATTATCGGGCGAAACCTTATTAAGGAAGATTTTATTAAGGTAGTTATCGACGAAGTCGTTAAGGCGGGGGTTAAGTTAGGCTTTAGCGGCATTAGGATTAATAGACTTAAATAGAACGGCCTAATAGAGTTCTTAGGGATCTCTTAGCCGATAGGAGGTAGAGGCTTAATAGGTAGGGGTTTAGCGGCTAAGGCTTTAATCGTAGTTTAGGAAGTCGTAACGGAGGGCTAGCGGTAGAATACTACTATAGCGGCTACGTTAAGCATCCGGATAAAGAACGTAAGGTCGCCTAAAGGGATTATAAAAAGGCAAGGTCCTACCGCTCGATACTTAGGTCGGGGAGCCGGGTAGCGGGAGCCGGTAGCCTAACGTATAGGCCGAAGGCGGGGGGGGCGGACGTAACGGCGGGGGTAAAGGGTATCTAAAGGGTCGGAGTTATAGCCTAAGTCGAGGTCGGTCTAACGGGAGGAGTCTAAGTAAGTAGGTTTACCTACGTCGGGAGTATCTTTAAGGGACGTCGGGAGGCCGAGGGAAAAATAAGGCGATAAGGGAATAAACTTAAGTATATTAAAAAAGCGGACGGTATAGGCAAAAGCCTAAAGGGCAAGAGGCGAGGATAAGGCAAAGGGCTTACCCTCGTCGTTAGAGTTAGCGATAGAGGGGGCAAAGGGGGAACGAATTATATTTATAAATTATATTCCCTTAAGGGCGGGAACGGGAATAGCGGGAGCGGCCGGGAGGCTAGGGATAACATAAGGCTAAGGGTCTAAGAGGCAAGAGGCTAGGTAGAATAAGGACTAGAAGGAGAGGGAGTTATCGCGCTAGCTAATAATAGGGTCGTAGCGGTATAGCTAAAGGAGGCCGAGAATAACCTTATAGCTAAGCTTCGTAAGGAAGAAGCAGATAGACTTAGCGTAGGCGCTAACTTAAGCGACTAAGTAGGCGTAATAGGTAATAGCGCTAGACTTATAGTCGCCGCTATCGGCGAGAGAGAGCCGGTAAGGGAACTAAAGCTAGCGGACGGGGAGGGTAAGGCGGTACGCGGTCTAAGTATATATAAAGGCGAATCCGGAATAACTAAAGTCGACTAAAGTATTTACGGCGACGTTAGTAAGCATAAAGGAGAAGGGCAATAGTAAAGCGCGAGGCTATATTCCTACTAGGAGATAAAGGTCCTCCCTTATATTAAATAAAGCTATAAAATTAAAAACCGAAAGCTCTATCGCGCGATAAGGCGAGGGAGCTAGGCGTTTCTTAGGGGGGGAGAAGCGCCGGAGGCAAGGGTAAGAGAGTTAGCGACCTCGCCCTCGACGAAGCCTTACTTAATCGCCCGGACGTTAAGCCGGGGAGGGGGCGCGAGGAGGCGCGGGGCGGGAGTACCGCCGCTTTAGCCGCGACCCCGGCTAGCACCCTTCTTAAGATAGGTCTAGGCCGTATAGGTCGGGGTCACTAAGGCGGCGTAGTAGAGATAGAGACGGTTTTTATACCGTCGTTATTTCTCAGCGTCTGTAAGACTAGCCCGGAACGCGTTAAGGTCTATTAGGTCGCTAGCGGGCGTAGCGGCGGCGGGGCCGGCGGACCCGGCAAAGGCGGGGGGGGGAATAGTCTAGGGCTAGACAAGCCTTTTACGGGCTTAAATACGCTCGTAGTTCTCCTAAAGGGCGGCGTAGAGCTTAGCCTAGCCGTAGAAGTCGTTAGTATTAAGGCCGGGGACTTAGAGAGCGGCGGTATCGGCGAGCTCGTTAGTAACCTTTTAATAGAGGTATCTAACGGAGGCGCTCTCGTTATAATCGAGGTCGGCCTATAGCTAGGTAAACTACGAGAAGAAATCCGGCTAAAAGGTGCCCTTTATAGCTAGGGTATTAAATTCCGCCTTAGACTAAACGCGGTAGTTTAAGGCACTAAAGACGGAGGCGAGCTTGTAGGTAAAGGAGTCGAGGGACTAAAAGCGCTATTACTTAAAGGGGGTATCGTCGCGGATATAGCGGGGGATGCTAGCGGCGATAGAAGCGGCCCGGCCGGAAAGTCGGCCGGTCGTATAGACGACCTAGTCCCTATCGATAGGGAATATATAAGGGTCGGAGGCGATCTTAAGGGATATACCGTCGCGCTAGACGCGGAAGGCGTCTTAGCGCTGCTTTTAAGTGCCGATATCGCCGGAGAAGCGTTTAAGGTCGGCGAAGCAGGTATAAGGACTTACGGTAGGAGGGGCAAAGGCAGCCTAAAGGGCGGTAAGGTAGGCGAGGGCGGCGTTAGACTAATTAAGCTAGTCCTAGAGTCCCTCCGCGTGCTGCCGGTAGCCGAAGGCCTCCTTACGGGCGGTAGTAGCGGAAGTAGCGGCCTTAAGGAAACTAGACTTAAGAAGGACGAGAGACCGGGTCTAATCGGTATACCGGAGGAAATTCGTCTAAAGGTCGGCGAAGATAGATAAGGCGACGGAGGAGCCTTAGAGAATAGAGGCTAAGTAAGGGAAGGCGGAGAGGGCGTTAGGCTAAGGGACGTCCTAAAGGGGAACGCCTGCCGGAGGGCTAGGCGAAGGGGAGAGGGAGGGGGTAGAAACGGGAGTAGCTATTATAGCGGCGGAAAAAGGGGTAGCGGCGGGAAAAAGGGCTAGAAAAATCTATAGGAGGGCAGAAAAGAGGCGGAAAGAGACGTAATAAGACAAAGAACGAAGGCAGGCGTATAGGCGAAGCTAGGGGGACTAAGGAATCGTAAAGGCTCGGCGGGAGGGCAGAAGAATAGTAGATTAAACTATTATAGAACGAGCTTAAGGGGGGTATATAACTATTATTAATCTACGAAAGAGCGCAGCTATAGACTAAGTCTAAGGGTCTATATATACGATATAGAGGTCACGTAGGATAATATATAATATAACCTAACACCGTAATAAAGGTTAGCTACCCTATATATTAGGCTCGACTTACCGGCCGCGGACTTATAAAGCTATAGCCGTTCGAAGGCGCTTATAGTTACGTTATAGCATTATACGGCTGCCGTACTATAAGCTACGCATAAGGTGCCTATTACGACTATAGGTAGGGAAGAGATTCGTGCTATTATAACGGCTAGGCAACGCGTAGCTACTAAGGGACGCTAAAGAGTAAGCGTTGCTAGGGTAGGCTGCTATAATTGCCTAAGGGCCGTTATAATACAGCTCTTGCTTCTTCGTATGCTACCGCACGCGTAATACTTAATCTCCGGGTGCGTATACGCGAATTAGCCCCTTCCGCTCTTATAGGTAGGAGCGGGTGTAGGCACGAGCTGCCTTAAGGCTTACGACGTATCGTCTCGCAATAGGGGCCTTATACTGCTATATAAGCTCCTATACCTAAGCAATATCCTCCTCGACCGTAGGGTCGCGTGTGTAGGCGGCGTACGCACCCTTATAGTATTATTCGGGTAGCTGCGTGCCGTATAGTAGGAAGAAGGGGCTATACCCGTAGGAACCTTCCTGCCGATTGTAGAGGTATATAGCGCGGACGAGTCGCTAATATAAAGACGCCTAAGGATCGTCGAGGCGTAGTCGATAGAGGATCGCCTTAAGGGCGCCGTTAGCTTACTCTACTTTATCGTTGCCTCGCGGCCTTATAGGCGTTATAGGCCTAATCTTAGTGCCGTACTAGCGATAGTAATCCTACGCTTGCTAGCTTGTAAAGCAGCTAGCGTTATCGCTAATAATCTCCTTTAGGGGGCTAAAGCGGGCGACGATAGACTATAAGAGTAGGAGTATGCCTTCGAAGTCGGTTAAAGGCGTAATAGCCGATATAAGCTAGCTAATAGCGTATTCTACGGCGTTAAGGAGCTACTTGCCCTTATAGCTTGTATAGTCAATCGCCTAACGCGTTAATAAGGGAACCGGCATTAACGGCATTAGGTTAAGCAGTGTTAGGTTAAGCGGCTTTATTAACTAATAGGCCTAACAATAGCGTACGGCTTTATACGTCGCAAGGGGTAATTCGGGATGCTAATAGCGTATAGCTAGGAATCACATCGTATAGCCTATAGTGCTATAGCCCGAAGTCTTATATGCGTTCTTAGCTACTGCTATAAGGGCCTTGTATTCCGGCACTATTAATCGGGCAATTGCTCTTGCCCTAGTAGGCGGATCGCTAGGAGGGAGGCGCTCGTTCTGCCTAATACGGTATAGCCTGCCCTTAAGCTTATAGAAGTGCTTACGAGCTTAATAAGGCGTAATATTAACGGGAAGAGCTTCGCCGGCGGTTAGGAACTTAAAGGCAGCTTATAGGTCGATGCGAGTTAATTAATCGGGTCGTTCTATAAGCCTATTCTTTAGCGTCGCCGGCGTGCCGTTTATAGCTTTATTATTCTTAGTAGCGGCTTCTTCTTCTTCTTCTAGTGCCGTAGCGGTAGGTTTATTGCTATCGTTATCGAGCTTAACTATCCTTCCCTTGTATAATAGAACGGTTAGAAGACAGAAGACAGTTTAACTAGACTAAGTCTCTAATAGTTAAAGACTAATAGAGGGCGTTATTTATCCTTAAAAGCTGTAGGGGCGGAATAGTAAGTAGAGGAGCACTCGGGGTTACTTATACTAGACCGGCTAGCTAAGTCTAAGCAAGTAGGGGTAGTCGAGGCTAGATCACTAAGGGCACTACTAGAAGAGGTGTAGGTTACTTAGTAGGCAGTTGAACTAAAACTGTGATAAAAGCTAAAGAAGAAAGGAAGGAAGGAGAGCCTAAGGAAGGGCGGACTAAAGTTCCTTTATATAGCTCTTCCCGTCCGTTCGGACGGTCCCGGTACGTCCCTTTTCTTCTAGCACCTTCTGCCACGTATCCCTTGCACTGCCCTAAACTAATGCGGGTCCCCGGGGCTGCGTAAGGGCTGTGTAGGTCGGCTAACCTCGAAAAGGCTGCCTCCCGCGTCGTTCTAGAGCCCTTATAGACTAAACTAGGTCATATAGGTCTATTTATGCACTACGTGCATAACGTTATATAGGTAGGTCATACGACATAAGTCGTGTAACCTCCTTATGCGAAGGATCGGACGAATAATTAGTCCCGGAAGCCGAGGGGGCTATATTAGGCCTATAGCTCCCGGTAGTCTAGGTGTCGGTCCCTTATGCGGGGCATCGAGCCAATCATCGGGTCTTATTAAGCAGGGGTGCCTAATAAGATCGTCGGCGTAACCGTAGCGGCGTGGTACATCCCGTACCTAAGGAAGCTAAGTCCCGAAGGACTTAGGTTCGAAATGTCGCAATTATAGCACGGACTACCCTTGCTATTAGTTAGCCTCGCCGCGTAGAGATTTAGCCCTCTTTACGCCGTATAGCTTTTAGCTCTTTCTTAATCGATTAGAGCTTTCTTAATAGGTTATAGCCCTCGCGTACGTTTTTTCTTTTAGCGCACGCATTTTTTAATTATCGTAAGATTGATTCTACGATAGCTTTAATTATTAATTTCCTAGGCTATCCGAAAAACGATATATTTGCCGATCGGGACCTTTTTAATAGCTTTCTATTACCTATTATAAAATAGAGGCGTTTTTAATAAGAGCCTAAAGGGAAGCTTAGAGGCAGAGGATTACGGCAAATGCAGAAAGTGTCGAGGAAGATGCAAAGATAAGAGAGAGAAGAGGATGTGGAATTGCTTAGTGATGGTCTGTCTAGGTGCGGACTAAGATCCCTTTATATAGCCAATTGGACAGGAATCAAGGTACATGTGACTTGACTGGTTGTCGGGATGGAAAGCGCCCTTAATTCTGAGCTAGGTGCATGTGGTCTGACCTCGTATGGTATCCTGGTTGTTGCGTGATTAAATGCGCGAGTAATAGGAGGTAGTGTGGGTGACCCTGGTTGACCGGGGCCCGACTGTAGACCATGCGCACATTAGTCCCCACACACACCACATACTTCGGCATTCGGTATCTTAAGCATCCGGGCAGTTAATGCAGCCGGGTGACTTATGTTATATACAACAATGCACGGCGGTTCTAATGCATATCTTTATATGCCGGTAGAATAAACCAATCGGGAGATATCTGCTCCCTTATATAATATAGCCGTTAGGACTTAATAACGGCTCCGGGCGTGTTTATCGTCTAAATAAAGCCCTTTACGGGCATCCTAGCTCTACTAAATGGTAGTATAATTAGGTTAGAATAGACCTTAAGGCATATAGATACAAGAGGCTAGAGACGGACTGATATTTACTTTGATATTCGAACGGCACTCTTATTATCGTTTATATCGATAACTTTATTATAGCCGCACCGATATAACGGCTAATTTAGACCGCTCGGAATATGCTTAATTAACTCTACGAGATTAAGAGATTAAGGGAACCTAAGGAATTCCTTAGGATCTAGCTCGAGAGGAATAAAGATACCTAAACGATCTATATAACCTAGACGAGGTACGCGACTAAGATTATTAATAAGTTCGGTAAAGGCATCGTCGGCGGTATTTCTACGGCATAGCCGCCGAAATGCGAGATCCTATACGATTAGAAGGCCTAAGAGCTAGTTATAACTTCTAAAGCATAGCTTTAACGCACCGGCAGTATTAATTACCTATCGATAGGCATAAGGCCCGATATTATATTTACTACGAATAAGCTATCGGAGGCAAATTGCAATCTAATAGAGACGTATAGGGCGATTCTAAAGCATTTGCTTCGATATATTTATCGATATATTTAAGGTTCTTTAGAGTAAGGCGTTACTCTTAAGGGCAAATACCCTATAACCGACCTTAAGCTACGGGTGTATTCCGATGTATCTTTCGCCGACGATAAGAGCATACGATGCTCTATAGCCGGATACGTAGTATTCCTTAGAGATAGACTTATCTTTTAGAAGTCGAACCGTTAAACTATAGTAGCTATATCGTTAATAAAGGCAGAGTTTATAAATCTTATACTAGCTAAGATAGCTTCGATATAGATCTCTTAACTTCTCGACGAAATAGGGTATACGCAGCCGACCCCGTCCGTAATATATATAGATAGCTAGAATACGAGGCTCGCGGTTCTAAATAAGAATAACCCGGCGCGAACGCGTTATATTAATATACGATATAAGTAGATCGTTTACCGCACTAGCGAGGGCTTCTTCTAGCTAGTATAGCTTCGGACCGATGAGATAACAGCCGACGGGATAACTAAGGGGCTTTTAAAGGACAAACACGCGTAGTTTATGCGTTAATTAGGAATGCGAAAGTCCCTCTAAAAGAGGGCAATATAAGTTAGAGGTAAGTAAGCCTATTTTAGCGAAGGAAAGGGCGGATTAGAAGGCGAGGCAATTAGAGGGCAAAAAGGGGCTTAGGGCTCGGGAGCTCGGCTATTAAACGCTAGGCAGTCGGGTCCTCGATATTAGTGTGATAGTAATTAAGTGGAAGAGAGGTTCTAAGGCTAAAAACAGCTTGTAAGGAAGGATTAGAAGCTGTAAATAATGCAAATCACTAAGAATAATAGCTTTTGTCTTTTCTAATAAGGAGGGCTAACTAATCTCTATATATAGGGAAATTCCTCGGACGAAAACAGCCGCGTAGACCTAATGAAAAGAGGTAAAAGAAAGAGTCGGACGGAGTCGCCGGTCGGAAGCGCCGGTCGTAAACAATAAATCGTATCCGTACGACAAATAGTCATACAGTTAGCAAATAACTAAACTAATAACGCAATAGTCTATTAGAAGGACTAGTGAATTCTACGGTAGAAGCCGTAGAAGAGAATTAGAATTCTACGGTAGAAGACCGTAGAAGGGAAGAGATTATTTTACGGGTAAAGACCGTATAAATAACCGTAAAATCACGGTGAAATATAACCGAAGAAAATAAGGTAAATACGCCTGTAGAAGTACGGGGTAAATAACCGTAGAAGCCCGTAGAATTCTATAGTAGAATCTAAGGAAAACCCGGGGATTTCCCGATAGAAAGCAATAGGGGAAGACGATAATATTAATATACCCCCCTAGCTAGAAGGGAATAACTTCCGGCTAGTTAGAATTATCATCGACTTTTTCTTAGATTCTAAAAGAAACATCCGTAAGTCGAAGCTAGCGAAGGAACGTTTAAAAACGTTATCGTAAAAGCAATTTAGTTAATATAACCGCAACTATCTCGTTAAAAAGGATATACTTAATGTTAAAAGTATTACGTAAGAATTCCTATCGGGCCTAGCAGTTATAAATTTTAATATGCTTTAAGGCGGTCTAAATTTTTAGAATCTCGGCGGAAACTAAGCGAATTATCTAAGTATTATCGCACTAAATAATAGGAATAGGAATATCTAGCTATAGGGAAATATCGTTAAATAAACGAAGAATAGAAATCAGCTCTTTCGCGGTAAAAGAGACTAAGAAGTTCGGCTTCGGTAGAAGAAGTAGTAATTATAGATTGTTTTTAAGCACTCTATGTGATTAGACCGTTAAATAGGCTAATAAAATAGCCCTTAGAAGAATAACGAGTATCTAAGTCATCGGCGTAAGCGGCATCGGAAGCTATAACGAGTTCTTACTTATCTATATCCGAAAACTCAATCGTAAGGAAACGCGATTCGTATAAGTAAGTTACTAAGCTCTTAGCAAGCTTAATATAGAGCGTAGATAGGTTTTATATATACTCCGCTAAAGAATTCGACGATTTTACGGCGTTAAGCTAGGTAGAAATAGTCGCGTAATTATAGGAACCGACTAAAGACTAAAAGTAGTAGATTTAATCATCGGTAGCCTAACCCTAATATTTCTTTAGCTTTTCCGGAAGTAGGAATAGGCAAAGGGTTAAAATAGGCTATAGAACCGTAAAAGTAGGGATTAAACTAAACTTAAAAGCAATCTTATTTAAGTAAACGTCCTAGCATAACTATAGCTTTCGCTACTTACGGTCTTAGATAATCCTTATCCTAAGGAAATAGGTAAGCTCTCCGTGGTTAGTAATTATATACTTTTGCCTAAAGCGATAGATAAAAGTATTAGTAGCCTTATAGTGCTCCTTACGGAAAAGGATAATAATATTATCTATAAAGAAGAAAGTAATAATACTACTTATAGTAGATATAAAAATATAAGGATCTTCCGCACTTTGCTAAAGGCCTAGTTCGGTAAAAGACCTAGATAATTCCCGTTGCTAAAGAAGAGGCGAACGGCGAAGCCTATATAAAGTCTTTATTAACTAAATTATAAAACTAAATACCTGAAATCCGTCTAGGAAGTAGACATATACTTCTTTATCTAGATCGGCATTCGTAAAGGCGTTAACCGCGTTAAGTAAGCGGGTTTCTATGCTAAATTTAGCGGTAATAGCAATTATAATACGAAAATTTCGCGCTATAAGCGTCGCAGCGTATATATCTTTTCCGCTAAACGGCTAAAGGTCTCTTTAGATATAAAGCCGAGATTAAAACTTCCTAAGGTAGCTATGCTTATTAAACTTATAATCGAATGCCTATATTAATAGAAGAGGACGTATAAGGGCGTTCGCTCTTAGGGTAGGCGAAGGAAAGAAGGTCTTCCGCTAGTAAAGGGAGTCTTATTCTACCTTTCTAGCGGCTTTAAACTTAGGTCTATAAGGATACGTCTTAAGATTAGACTAAAACCTTAGAAGCGCGGGTAAATCCCGTTTATATATCTTCCTAGGTTTAAGAGAAGTAGTAAATACGGCCGTAAAAGCGGTGCTATTAGCCTGTAAATGCCTAATGTAGGCGAAAGCGGGATATCGACCCGAAAAACGGTTCGAGCGAGTAGGACGTAAATCCCCTATAAATCTCGTCGTCTATAGACTATCTATAGGAATAGTATTATCGTAATCTATAGACCGAGAGGTAGCTTAAGGCAACTATACCTTAAGTCGGTCTATTAGTTCTATAGTTATAGTTAGTAAAAGAGTAGAAATATCGGGTTAGAAATCCCGAGCATTCTTAAAAATATCCTCCGGCGGTTCTAAGGTTTAGTTAGGAGTTAGGAGCTAAGGATTGCCATCGGCTAGAACGTCTGCTAGACTCTTATTAAGGAGTAATATTATCGTTAACTAGAATTCTGCCTTATTATACTCTTCTTCCTATGCAATATATAGTAGAAATGCTAGTAATAATACCTATATTAGTAGTTCGGATGCCTTAGACGCGGTGAAAAACTAAGTCTTATTAAACGTTATATTACGAACTTAACGAACCTCCTATCTCTATAGGATCTATATACGAAAAATATTAGTAGAATTATACCCGACTAAGTAACTAACCTCTATAGAAAGTTCCTACTTAATATTACGTTTCTACGTGCTAGTTAAGGCCTTAGTAGTTAGTAGGTAGGCTTTATAGCTAAGTATTGCTATTTACACGATACGAAATTGCTATTTATACGATAAATACCTAACTTCTCTACTTTTTCTACGCGACCCCGCGCGCTTAGGTCCCGCTAGTAAAATTAGGTGTAGATATATAGCAATTAAGAGAGCCGCGCAAATCGTGCGAAAAACACTAGTCTACGAAGGCTACGCAGCCGGGAGCCGGGCACGAAGCATACATTAAGGAGCCGCACACACAGTAGAGGGCACGTAGCAGGGCACGCAGTAGGGCACGCAGTAGGGCACGCAGCCGGGCACGAAGCATACATTAAAGAGCCGCACACACAGTAGAGGGCACGTAGCAAAAGGCACGCAGTAGGGCACGCAGCCGGGCACGAAGCATACATTAAGGAGCCGCACACACAGTAGAGGGCACGCAGTAGAGGGCATACAGCAGAGGGCACGCAGCAGGGCACGCAGTAGGGCACGCAGCAGGGAGCCGGGCACGAAGCATACATCGAGGAGCCGCGTATATAGTAGAGGGCACGCAGTAGAGGGCACGTAGTAGGGCACGCAGTAAGGCACGCAGTAGGGCACGTAGTAGAGGGCATAAAGCAGGGCACGAAGCATACATTAAGGAGCCGCATATATAGTAGAGGGCACGTAGTAGGGCGCGCGCGCTACTATAGGTATTAAATTAACTAACTAAATTAAGGCTATATACGATTTACGCGGCCCTCTTAATTGCTATAGACCTCGACCTAATTTTAGTAGCGGGACCTAGGCGCGCGGGGTCGCGTCGAAAAAACAGGGCTTAGAGGTATTTATCGTGTAAATAGTAATTTCGTATCGTATAAATAGCAATCCTCTTATAGCTAAAAGCTCGAAGATAATTAAATCGTAATAGTTAGGGAAGGAGAAAAGCCGGTATATTCCGGTCGTAATCCCTTAACTAGTCGTAAAGGATCTCTATCGGGGAAATCCACTTCGATAGAAATAACGTAGAGGAAGCTGCCTAACGGGCTAGAATCCGATTGTATAAATACACTATAGTTTTCTATGTTTCTGTCTATAAATGCTCGGGCAAATTTGCTTTAATCCTTATAGATCGAGCTTTCGTAGATACTACCCCCCTAGCTCGTTAAGTAGCGCCGTTCTAAGCGGGCGTATAAGGTGCAATAGGCTTATTATAAATGCCCTACTAATTAATAAAGTCCTAAAAGTCCTATCGAAGGGCTCGGTCGTTATCTTAATAGAACGTACCGATAGAAAGTAAGAACTATCGGGAAATATACCGACCTAGGCTCTTTAAGCATAAAATCAGCTCGTCTATAAAGGCGTTTAGAAGCGTATATAGAAAAACAAGCTTCGTATAGTTATCCTTAATAAGAAATATAACGTTCTTATTATTGTAACTCTTATGCATAGAAAAGATATCGTAAAACACCTTAGAAAAGGGAAAAGTCGCCTTAGAAAGCGGGGGTTCGCGGTTGATAATTCGATTAGCCTACGTAAGTTTATAGGGCTTATAGGAGATTATCTTATCGAAGGTCACCGACTATAGTATTCTAAGTGCTTTTAAAAGCGCTTTATTATTCGGATATCTAAGTCGTTAGTACTAAAGAGAAAGTTCCTCTATACTTATTAGTATAGAATCCGGTATAGTAGCCGAAAAAGGTGCTTTAACTAGGGTTTCTACGGTAGAATCTATAGAAGGAACGGAAGCAATTATTAGAATAGTTAGAAGCGTAGTAGAAGGTGTTAACGGGTTAAATTTAATAATATACTAGTTGTAAATTAGCTCTATTATATAAATAGTGCGTATTAAAGAAGAGATCTATCCCGTCTACGGGTTTTATAAAAGATTCGCCTTATGCAAAAGACGAAGTAAATAAAGGGATGTATAAAAAGATAGGATATATACTACCTAACTAAGCCAAAAAAGTGCCCGTCGAAATATATATAAACACCGTGCCTATCTTAAGAATTAGAGTGCTTTTACTACCTATAAGTGCGTACTTAAAAGAAGGCTAGAAGTTATAGAAACGCTCCCTATTATTGCAAATATATCTATTAGACATTAAATCTATAATAAAAGAATCCCTTAACGGGTATCCTATAGTAGTCTATAGAATAACTAATAGTAAAAAGGTCGTAAGAATATTAGCGGTAGCCGTAGCTTATACTATCTTTATCTCGGTCTTATTATTCTTCCGCTATTCCTCGTCGCGAAGAAATACCGCGTTAACTTTAGCCTTATTAGCTAGAACCTTAAGGTAATCGTCTTTAGTCTTTTAGACGTCTTTATCGGGTTTTTATAATAGAAGTCGAACGGAAGGGTTAAAGTCATAATACTATCGGAAATAGTATCGTTCTCCGTAAATATACGGCGGACTATCCTTTTTCTTGCCTTTATCCTTATCTAAGGACGCAGCTGCTAAAGCGGTTGCCGATTTATTAGTAGATTCCGCGGCTAAGAACTATATTCCCTAGCCTTAGAACTTTGCAAAAGCGTTAGTTTTTAGCGCTTTAGTCGTAGCCTTTAAGGCCTACGAGCGCTCGAAAAGTTCGGATATCTTAAATCCGTCGGGGAAAGATTGCTCTTAACCTAGCTTATTTAAGCGGGCATCGTCCTCTATCTTATTTATCTAGTATTCCGCAAAAGGGCTAGAAATTAGCTAAATAGCCTTAAGAAAAAGCTATATAGCCTAGAGACCTTCCGATTCCGGCAACTTAATTCGCCGGGCATCGGTAAGGACCTTCTGCTAGTTAGAAATCTATATCGTAATATCCGTCCGGTCTAATACTTTTAAAATAATATAGAACTATATAAGAATAGTCTTCTATTACGTCTATAAAGTCGGCTTTATACGCCGCTATAGTAAAGCTAATTCCTTAAAAACCTTATATTCGTCGGCAATCGTTAAGTAGTAATTCCTAATGTTTTAAACGATAAACTACTAGATTAACGTAAGAGATTTCTATTAGTCTTTATAGGCTTAAAGCAACGTATAATACCGGGAAAAAAGAAACTTAAACCTCTTAAGTTCTTTTATAGATAAACTAGTAATCTTAGTAACGGTCGCGTTAACTATTCTAGCTATTAGTTCTATAAGAAGAGGCAATAAGGGTTTCTAAAGTTTAGGCGTAATAGAAGGATCGATTATCTCCTAAATCCCTTAGGCGAGTGCGTATTTTTAGATTATTAAGATCTATCGGTCTTAGTCCGTTAGTCTATTTAAAACGGTCTTCGAAGTAATATCGGCTATAATAGATACGGTAACGTAGGTAAAAGTATAGTAAAATCACCGGAAAAGGGTAGTTAAATAGACAATATATATAAATAAACCGTAAAAACTAAACTAAGTGCGGGAAAACACTAATAGAATAGGGTAAACGTACTAATTAGTCCTCCGTAAGTTAATTCGCTAGATTAATAACGCTCTTTAAAAGATATACTAGTCCTTTATAAGTTAATTTGCTAGATATAAAGGCAAAGGCTTTACTACCGTAAGTCGTAGCGTTAGTAGGCTAAAAATATAAGCCGTTAGAACTCTCTATATATAAAGAAGTTCGTCCGGGCTTATAACTATCGAACGCTAAGCAGTCGGGTCCTCGACATTAGTATAATAGCAATTAAGTAGAAGAGAGGTTCTAAGGCTAAAAACAGCCTATAAGGAAGGATTAAAAGCTATAAATAATGTAAATCACTAAGAATAATAGCTCTTGTCTTTTCTAATAAGGAGGGCTAACTAATCTGTATATATAGGGAAATCCCTCGGACGAAAATAGCCGCGTTATCACAGTGTTAGGTTATATTATATATCATCCTACGTGACCTCTATATCGTATATATAGACATTTAGACCTAGGTCTATAGCTATGTCCCTTCGTGGATTAATAACAATTATATACCCCCCCTAAGCTCGTTCTCTTCTAGTTTAATCTACTATTTTATCCTATTGCCCGTAATTAATAATCTCACTACCTTACCCCTTTCTTTTCTAATCTCCCCTCTTCGCGACGCGAGTCCGCCTCCTCGCCGGGCCCTTTCGACCGAGTTTTCCTCGATTATTAGAATTTTCCCGGTGTAGATACGCCGTCTCGACGCGAATTACACAAGATCCCCTCCTCCCCCCCCTATTGTCTTCTTCGTTGCCCTATCTAATCTACGATGTCCGACCTCGTTATAGAGACCGATCCCTCGTCCGCCGCTACCCCGGCCGTTACTCCGCCGGCTCCCGCCGACCCGGAGCCTTAAAACGACTACCTTTCCCGCTATCCCTATCTCGCCGCGCTACTTTAGGCCTAACGGCCTATATTCGACTTATTCGCCTACATCTAGGCTTACGCTACCCTTAATTTCCGCGCCCTATAGGCCGAGTCCCTTACTTACCTTAATAATACTTACGCTAAGTTAGATACAGGGGTGCTCGTCTCTTAAAAGCACGCCGCCGACCTTTAGCGGTAGCTTAACCGTGCTACGTCCTCTCTCCTCGTCCTTACCGAGCGTAACGTAGCTCGGGACTAGGCCCTAGCTATTGCCCTTACCCCTACCCGTTCTTATATCGCCGACCCCGAGAGGTTCGCCGGCGACTCCGGCACTTAAAAGCAACGTTAGGAGGCTTTCCGGACCTAGCGCAACGGCCTTACTATTAAGCTCCGTTAGGACGCCGCCTTATACCCTACGGAATAAGACCGTATTCTCTACGCGGCTAGCCGGCTTACCGGCCGGGCCGCCTCTATTATCGCTAGCGTTCCTTAGGACGTCCTCGATAATAAGTCTTTTACTAATTAGTAGTATACTACTATTATAGCCTTTACCGACGACCTTAGCCTAGTCTTTAGTGCTAATTTTACCCGCGTTTAGTCGGAGGCCGACTTTAACGCCTTATCGATAAAGAATATCTCTTAGCCGGAATTTTATTCGAAGTTTACCTAGCTTTAAGCCGACTTATCGTTTAACGGCACCGCTTACGTCGCCTACTTTTATTCGAAGGTCTCTATTAAACTTACTAACGCCGCCGCTCTATAGGTCGAATGCCCGGCCTATAATAACTTTACGGCCTAAGCTAAGATATATTCTACGCTTTAGGATAACTAGTAGCGTATTAAGGCCCGTTCTTAGCTCTAGCCGCCTTACCACCCCGCTCGCACCGGCCCTACCTCGCCCGCCCCGCCCGCGCCTCCTGCCGGTAACCTAATATAGCTCGATGCGTTCCGGGCCCGGCTTACTAACGCTTAGAAGCAACGGCGGTTTAATAACCGTCTTTGCCTCTACTACGCTTAGCCGGCCACCGCTACCTACACCGCTTAAACCTACCTTAATAAGGGTATTAGGGCTAATCCCGGCGCTAACCCTAGCGCTAGTCCCGGCGCTAGTTCCGGCTCTAGCCGCGGCCGTAGCCGTAGTAGCGGTACGTTTGCCCTGCGCTTGCTCGAACCCCCTCCCCCCCGCTATTAGGTTCGCGCTATTAAGCAAGGCTTTATTAAGGGCGAAGTAGACGACCTCCCCGCCTCTTCCCTATCCTCGGGAAATGCGTAGCTCCCTCGCCTTATCGCGCGATAGAGCTCTTAGTATTTAAGTTTATAGCTTTATTTAATACTAGGGAGGATCTTTACCTCCCCGCGGGAATACAACCGCGTGCTTTACTTATGCCTTTATCCCTTATATCCGCCGATATTATTATAATTGCTTTAGTCGACTCCGGCTATTCCGGATACGCCTTTATATACGCTTAGACCGCGTACCGCCTTGCCCTTCCTATCCGCTAGCTTTAATTCCTACGCCGGCTTTCTCTCGCCGATAGTAGCGACTATAAGTCCGGCTCTATTACTTATTGCGCCTTTTCGGTGTCTTAGATTAGCGCTTATACTAAGTCTATCTACTTCTTTCTTATAAAGCTTAGCTATAAGGTTATTCTTAGCCTCCTTTAGCTACGCCGGCACGACCTTATTATTAGCTAGCGTGGTAACTCCCTTTCCTTTTAGTCCCTCTTTTATCTAGCCTCCTGCCTTTCGGACTACTAGCCTTATCTTATCCTAGGCCTTTCGGCTACCTTTGCCCGCCCTGCCCGCCCCGTCTTAGCTCCCCCCGCCTTTATTTTAGAGGGAATATAAGTAATAAATATAATTCGTTTTCCCCCCGCTCCTTTCGTCGAAGACTTTAACGACGAGGGCGAGCCCCCTACCGCCCCCTCCGTCGAAGACTCTAACGATAAGTGCGAACCCTTTGCCGCTACGATCCTTTTTCCCGCTTATATAGCCCTAGCCTATCCTCCGGCCTTTATCCGTTCCGTCCGCTTTAGCGACGTTCTTAAGTTTATTCCTTTATCCTTTAGCCCCTCTCTCTCGGCGTTTTTCGAGGATGCCTTTAACATAGGTAAACCCGCCTATCTAGACTCCTCCCGCTAGGTTAACGACGCTAACTCCGACTCCGGCTATAACTCCGATTTCCCGGCTACCCTCTACCCTCGCCGCTACGTTCGACCTCCCCGCCCCCGTCCTATCTATAAGACCGCCGGCTATAGCCGCCCTATATTACGGCCGAGTCGTAGGATTATTAGGCCTTAGCCCTTCTGCTTCTTATCCCCCGACGACTTAGCGTTTAACGTCCGAATGCTCGACGTCGACGCGATAGTAATATTCCACCGGTAGCCTAAAGTCTAAACCTCTTAGACCTTAATTAAGGCCTTTACCGCCGAGCCTTTACCTACCGAGCTTCTACTACCTATCGACTAAGATATCCCTAAGGACTTCTATTAGGCCGTTTTAATAAGATATATAGACGCCGAGGACGTAAAAGCCTACCTTAACCCCCGCCTTTACGACTTCGTCGACGACTACCTCGATAAGATCTACCTTAATAATATCTCCTTTAACGATATCGCTAAGTTCTTTAAGAAGTAAGAGAAGGTCCTTTATACGCTCGACGAGCTTTAGGCTAAGGTCCCTAAGGAGCTCTACTATATAATCTATATATAGCTTAAGAGCGAGGCCGATAAGCTCGCCCCTTACCGTACCGTTAATATTTAAATTAATCTTAAGGAGGGAATATAACCTCCTTATACCCGCCCCCGCCCCTTTAGCGAAGCCGAGAACCGGATCGTCCGCGCGTACGTTAACAAGCAGCTTAGGAAGGGCTTTATCCGCCGCTTTACCTCCCCCGCTACTACCCCCGTTATGCTTACCTATAAGCCGGGCGGGGGCGTCTATTTTTACGTTAACTATCGCGGCCTAAATAAGGCTATAATTAAGAACCGTTTCCCCTTGCCTTTTATCTACGATACCCTCGCCTATATCCGGAAAGCGAAGTTTTTTACTAAGATCGACGTTATTACGGCGTTTAATCGCCTTCGTATTGCCGAGGGATATAAGTAAAAGACCGCGTTCGCTATACGGTACGGGCTCTTTAAGTATTATATTACCCCCTTTAGCCTTACCGCCGCCCCGTCCTACTTCTAGAGTTTTATTAATACGGCCTTTTATAGTATCCTTAACGAGTTTTACTCTACCTATTTAAACGACGTCTTAATCTTCTTAAAGACGCGGGAGGAGTACTAGGCCTACGTTAATACGGTTCTTAAGCGCCTCGACGCCGCCGGCCTCTAGCTTAATATAGATAAGTATAACTTCTATATCACCGAGACTAAGTACCTTAGCTTAATTATCTTAGATAAAGGCATTCGCATAGATCCTAAAAAGGTTCGTATAGTCTTAGACTAGCCTACTCCCTCCTTTATTAAGGACCTCCGGCGCTTCTTAGGATTCGCTAATTTTTATCGGCGTTTTATTCGCGGCTTTTCTAAGCTTATAAACCCTTTAAACGCCCTTACTAAGAACTCTGCCCCTTAGATCTAGTCTCCCGCCTGCGCCTACGCCTTCGAAGCCCTTAAGCACGCCTTTACTACCGCCCTAGTCCTCGTATACTTCGACCCTTATCGTAAGACTATAGTTTAGATAGATGCTTTTAATTAAGCCGCCGAGGGTATGCTAATATAGCTCCTTAACGATAGTCGTTACTATCCGGTTGCCTTCTTCTCGTTAAAACACTCCGATTAAGAGTGTAATTACGAGATCTACGATAAGGAACTCCTCGCGATTATAAAATATCTCGAGGAGTAGCGCCTTAAGCTCGAGGGCTTACCTAAGTTTAAGATAGCCTCGGATTATAAGAATCTTTAGTATTTTATAACTATAAAGCTCTATAACTAGCGATAGGCCCGCTAGGCCGAATTCCTTAGTCGTTTTAATTTTAAGATTGTCTTTTAGCCCGGCTCTTAAGCTATTCTCCTAAACGCCTTTAGCCGCTTGCCCGGCTCCTGCCCTCTCTCCCTTACCGACCGAGCCAACGAGAGGATTAACTACCGATATTAGGTTATCCTCCCTAAGTCTAAGGTTAATGCCTCCCTCTACCCTAACACCGTTAAGGAGTCCGATTCGTTTATAAATATAATTTATAAATATAATTCCGACTGCCTTAACCTCTACGCCCTCGACGACTCCGAGCCGATCGATAACCCTATCGACCGGGCTTATTCCTCCTCCCCGCTTATCTCCGCTATTCGCGTGGCTCTTTAGTCCCTTTAGCCCCGCTAGCCTTACCCTCTCCGAGCCCCCCTCCGCTCGATCCTTAAGACCGCTCTCTCTAAGGTCCGGGGCCGGTTCTATTTCTAAGGCCGGCTCTTCGTTCCCCTTAACGACGCCTTAATTCTTTAGATCCTCGTCCGCGCTTATACCTCCCCCCTTACCGGCTACCCTAGACGTACGAAGACCGCTAGCTTATACCGCCGGTCCTACGTCTAGCCCGGCATATACGAGTCTATTTCTAGCTTTATACGGAATTATTATACGTGCCTACGTGCTAAATCCCCTCGTTCCTCCCCCTAAGGCCTGCTTTAGCCCTTAAGTATTCCCTTCGCCCTATAGACCGATATATCCGTCGACTTTATTACCGACCTCCCTATCTACCGCCGCAATAGCGTTAAGTTTTCTAATATCCTCGTTATCGTCGACCGCCTTACGAAGATACGCTACTACGTCCTAACACCCTCAATAACCGTTAAAGACGTTATTAACGTATTTATTTCCTACGTTTAGTCCTTTTATAGCACCCCGGCCTTTATTATTAGCGACTATAGCACTTAGTTTATTTCGGCTTTTTAGTAGTAGCTTAGTCGTCGCCTTAGTTACCGCCTTTACCTTAGCTCCGCCTACTACCCTTAGACCGACGGTTAGACTAAGATCGCGAACGCTTAGATAGAGGTTTACCTTCGTTATTATACTACCTACCTTTAGGACGATTAGGTCGACCTCCTTCCCCTCGCTAAGTTCGCTGCTAATAATTAGGTCTTTAAATCTACCGGCCTCTCCCCTTTCTTCGCTAACTATAGCTTCTACCTAAAGCTTAGCACTAAGCCCTCTAGTCCCCCCCCGCCTAGCATAACCCCCTAGTAGCGGAAGGAATACCTCTACGGTAACGCGCTCGCTTCCCGTCTTTAACGTATCTCTAACTTCCTCCGCGATACAATCGAGGATGCTTAGGCCACTTAGGCTCGCTACGCGAACGCCCGGCGGACTCCCGCCTTAGCGTACTAGCCCGGCGATATAGTATTCTTTAGCACCCGCTAGATCTAGACCCTCCGCTAGATCTAGACCCTCCGCCTTATAAAGAAGCTCGACTATAAGCGGGAGGGCTTATATAAGGTCCTTAAGGTATATAAGACGGCGTATCTTCTTCGCCTCCTTAAGGGCAGCCGCCTTTACCCCGTTTTTTATTACTCCCTCTTTACTAAGACCTAAAAGCCCCTTTTGCCTAGCTAGTCGGAGCTTAACGTCCGGCCCGCTAATAACGGCGTTCTCCTTTCCCCTAGCGACGACGACGGCGATAACGCGTACCTTAAGTAGGAGTTTTCTTCTATCCTCGCGTAACGCTAGTACGCCTCTAGGAAGATTAAGTATTATATTTAATAGCGTTATAGCCCCCTTACGTAGGAGAACTCCTCCTGCCTTAACGGCTGCTAGGACGACCTTAAGGCTTTTTACGCCCTTAACCCGACTAAGCCTAAACCGGCCTTTTATACGGCCTTACTTACGTCTTTACCTTCGCCCGAGTGATAATAAGTATAATTTATTAATATAATTTACGTTACGACGGCACGCGTTAGATTCTTAGTTTTACCCTTTATTTCTGCCTATTCTTCTCTCGTTCTATGTTAAGCCCGCTTTTAGGACCGGTTGACATAGATTCCCTTCGTTTTTATTAGCCTATTGCCCCTTTTAGGCGTTTAAGTCGAACGCCGGTTTAAGGGGGATATACTATCACGGTATTAGGTTATATCATATATTATCCCACGTGACCTCTATATCGTATATATAGACATTTAGACCTAGGTCTATAGCTATGTTCCTTCGTGGATTAATAATAATTATATACCCCCCCTAAGCTCGTTCTCTCACACGCGTAGACCTAAGGAAAAGAGGTAAAAGAAAGAGTCGGACGGAGTCGCCGGTCGGAAGCGCTAGTCGCAAACAATAAATCGTATCCGTACGACAAATAGTTATATAGTTAGCAAATAACTAAACTAATAAGGCAATAGTCTATTAGAAGGACTAATGAATTCTACGGTAGAAGCCGTAAAAGAGAATTAGAATTCTACGGTAGAAGCCGTAGAAGGGAATTAAAATTCTACGGTAGAAGACCGTAGAAGGGGAGGGATTTTACGGGTAAAGACTATGTAAATCACCGTAAAATCACCGTAAAATCACGGTGAAATATAACCGAAGAAAATTAGGTAAATCCGCCCGTAGAAGTGCGGGGTAAATAACCGTAGAAGCCCGTAGAATTCTATAGTAGAATCTAGGGAAAACCCGGGGATTCTTAAGGCTTACGTTAGGGCATGTAAGGCGTACTGCGTGAGATCGTGCGATAATAATAATCTAGCTAGGAAGAAGCCCTATAGGCTGCTATGCGAGGGTATAGAAGGCACCCTAGCATAAGAGGCTAACTAACTAAAAGTAGGGCGAACTATAACACCTCCCCTTAGCCGAATAGCCTACATAAGGCTCTTAATACTACGGCACACGTGCAATTGCAACGCGCTCTTAGAAATGCTTTTCTATAGCTCCTTTCTTCCGTAAGTCATCCTTCCTCTATTCGCAGGGCTTTTTGCCCTTCTAATTGCCTAATTAGGCCTACAATCCTTCTTCGTCGTTAAACCTCTAGTTAAAGCCTAAGCTAATGCCTAAACTTCTCGTGGTTTATACGCAAGAGCGGCTTCGTTAAGCCGTTAGCGATTATTTCCTCGGTCCGGACATAATAAAGCTAAAAATAGCCTATTGCCGTGCGTTAGATAATCTATTTAAAGTAGCGATTAATATGCCTTATACGGCCCGCATTCGCCTTATTGAGAACAGCTAGTCTTGTATTCTAACTGTCGGTATATATAATTATTAGCGTAGGTTGCGGATAGCCTATATCGTGCAGCAGTTTCGCTTGCTATATAGCTGCTATGCTAGCCGGCGTGAGGTTAATGAATTCTGCCTCGGTAGACGAGGTTATTACTAACGTTTGCCGCTTCGACCGCTAAAAGATCGGTCCATCGGCTAAAAAGACCACATACCTAGCTATAGAGCATCGGGTTTAAAGATCGTTAGCAAAAGAGGCGTCGGCGTAGACGCGTAGCTTTAGATCGTTAGTCGAATAACGACCGCTAAGGATAATGCCTAAGGTTAAAGATCCCTTAAGATAACGCAATAAATGCTTTAGGATAGCTATATGCGTTGCAGTCGGGTTGTGATTTGCCTCCGATAACTTGTTTACCGTGTATAATAAGTCTAGCCTAGTCCCTATTGCTAGCTAATTTAGGCTGCCGGTCCTTCGGAGCTACTATTTAAAGGGCATTACCGATTGTTATTATTTCTAGTCCGCTAAGATAACGGTTTTTAGCGGCTACGGCGTTATTGCCGTATTCGTGATATTACTGCCGAACTCCTTAAGGATCTTTATCGCGAATCTTATCTAATATAGGCGAATCGTTCGGTTAACGCGATCCCGGTCTATTTCTAGTCCTAGGAACTTAGTCGGCTCTCTAAGACTCTTTATCTTATATAGGCCGCTTAATAGGCGAGCCTTATCCGCAATAAGGTCTCGTATAGCTGCTGCGATTAATATATCGTTAACGTAGAGGATTAAAAGCGTCCTATCATCGTGACGAAATAGGCATAATTCTGCCTCTAGCTAAACGAAGCCTAAAGCAACGAGGTTAACAATAACTTTATTAAACTACTAACGAGGGGCGGTCTCGTGCCTATATAAAGCTAGTTGCAGCTTATAGACGCGGCTAGTGCCGTTAGTCAGACCGTAGGGCTGCTTAACATAAATTTCCTCCCTTACTTCGGCGTGCGGGAAGGCGTTAACTACGTCGAACTTCTTATATTCGAGGTTATCCAAAGCCACGAGGGTGGTAAACACACGAATAGAAGCCTAGTGTGCTATAGCGGCGTAGACGTCTTTAATAGGCCTATTTATAGAGTCCCGGTCTCCGCGAACACACTAACGGGCCTTTGCGATGCTATCGGCTCCCGCAATATGCTTCTTAAGAAAGACCTAACGGCTTAAAAGGACTTAATAGCCTCGTAGGCGGGAAATAAGAATCTAGGTCCCTTTGTCATTAAGCTTGCGGTATTCCTTCCTTATAGTAGGCAACTAGCGACTCTTATAGTTAGGGTGGTCTATAGCCTGCTTCTAGTTCTTTAGAGTCGTATTAGGCTACACAAAAGCCAGAGCCGCTCCTACACTAAGAATCTAGGGAGGATTAGTCTTACAATAGGTGTTATTTTCGCGAAACACTGTAAGATGTAAACCGGATGACTCCCTAGCTTGGCTGCTACTACGGCTGCCTCTACGGCTGCCCTAAGCACGGCTACTACGACCACGGCCTCGTCTTAACCGCTCGTTGTAATCGTAGGCCTAATAGGGACGAGATGTGCGGTAAGGATAGAAAGGCGATGCCTTATCCTTAGAAGCCGGGTTAGAGTCCTCTATGTCTTCGTGCTCCGTAGTCTCCTCGTTAAAATAAATATAACGCTGCTATTGCCCTATAGTAGGCGTCGGATCGGGTGTTAGGATATAACTCGGGTCCTTAAGCACCCCCTATAGGGTAGATAGGTTAAGTTCTTCTTTACGCGGCGAAGTAGCTTCGTCGTGCCTCGCATCGCGTTTTCTATCTACGGCTTTAATCTTCCCTATGTCGAATAGGTAGGTGACTTTATCGTTATCCTCCTATAAGGTAGCTTTAAATTCGACTTCGTTAATAGCAGGACGCTAGTGCTCTTTGCCTTCCTAAAAGCGGATATCTCGGGCGCGTATAACGATCTTCTTCTTAGGAAGCTAGACCTTATATATATGCCCGTTAAGTCCCTCTATGCTAATTAGGCGACCTTTCTAAGCCCGTCGGGCTATTTTTACACTTTTAACCTTCTGCTAGTGCGGGATAGTAACGAACGTAGTATAGCCTTAAGCTCTTATATACTTAATACTATATAAGTATAGCGTGTGTATTTCGTCGAATAAAACCTTAATTAGAGCTCTACCGTCCTTATAGGCGCTCGTCGGAAGTATGTTATTAACGTAGGCGCTTATCTCTATAAAGTACGGCTATAAAAAGGCCGGAAGGTTCGTATCGGCGTAAATGCAGCGTGCGAGGTCTATTAAAGTGCGGCTAGCACGTTTAGTAAGTCTATTCTGCTCCGGAGTGTAAGGGGCACTAAAGCGAAGGATAAACCCGTCTTTATCGGCCTATTTAAACATTGTATCCGACTAAAACTCTAAGGCGTTATTAAAGCATATAGACTAGACCTTCCTATTTGTAGAGCAGGCTTATACCTGCCTTATCTAACTATAAAGCAAATTATATGCCTCTCCTTAGTTAGCCGCGAAGAAAACCTAATAGAACCTTATGTATATATTAATCCCGTGCAGCGAGTACTACTTACCGCCGAAACCGGTAGGTAAGTGCTAAATAAAGTCCTAGAAGACGTATGCTAGGAACTGCAATAGCTTAACTAAAGACGTCCGGCTAACTATAAGGTCGGCCTTTGCAAAATAATAGGCCTTATAAAAGAAGTCGTTAAAACTTTCTATATTAACGTTAATGCCTGACTTTCGGCACGCATTAAGGACTCTAGCCTTACCCGTTTGTTTAAGTCTACGGTGCATAAGCCTATAGTCGACCTTCTTAACCTTTGTTAAGGTCTTCGGCAACGCCGTAAAGGCGAGGTCGGGGTGCTTATCTCGAATAGTAGGGTCACCCGCAGCCTAAGCATTACGAATAGTGCTAACGCTAAGTTCTTAGGTGATCTTATTGACTGCCTCCCCTATGGCTTAAAAAGCCAGTCGGCTTATAATCCGTCTAGCACGACGCCCTTATCCTATAGGACTTTAGAGCTTATTAAATTCGCGCGTGTATTAGGGCAGTAGCGAACGTTAGTTAGGTTAAGAGTTAAGTCTCTAATCGTTATACGTATAGTGCCTAAGCCTAGGACTTAAAGGTTGCTACCGTTTAATGCTTATATTAAACGATAGGCCGGAGTAGGAGTAAAGGTCGTAAACTACTTTAAGTCGTTAAAGCAGGTGTCTAAGGCTCCGGTATCGTACACGACTATATCCCGCAAGGCCTTATAACCTATAGCGAGGATAGCGTCCTTAAACGACGTAAGACTTATAGCGAATAGGGTTATATCGCGTTTACCTACCGCTACGATATCTATATTGCCCTTCTTAAAAGGATTAATGCCTTATTAACGCTATTCTTCCTATTTCTATTCCGGGGCTTTATCTAGGTAGAGAGTCTAGCAGTTGCTTAGCTTATAACCTCTACTAGCAGCGATAATATAACTATATTCGAGTTTTACTTACTCGGATAAGTTATTATTAGTTCGGGATCTAGTATTATCGGAGCTACCTCTGCCTCTACTACGGCCTCTGCCGCGGCCTCTGCCTCGTCCTCCTCTACGAGAGTTATCTATTATAGATAGGGTAGAGGATGTTGACTTATCTTAGACAGCTAACGCCTAAGAGCCGGGGACCTTTTAAGATCCCTTCTCTACCTAGCATTAATATTGTAAGAACTTATCGATAGCGGCTTTAGTAGGAAAATTATCCTTCTTATAGTCGTATTGCTAGGCGTAAAACTAGTAAGGGTAACCCGTCCGAAGGCTATAAATAGCCGTATAAACGTATATATTCTCGTCTAGTGTCTTATAGACGGCCCTTAGTTCACGCTAGCACTACTTTAGTCGTCGAGAGTATATATCTAAAATAGCAAAGTTATAGGCTTTAAGTCTAAAAAACTTAAGCATCGTCTCTACGAGAAGACTTAGGCAGCTATAAGGCTATACGTTATATAAGGAGGTATGTCTATTGACTTATCGAATTAATAGTCTAACCTCCCTATGTGACTATCTCCTTTAGATTATTAGATAGGGTGATTATAAGGATTCTCGTGGCCTTTAGGTCGTTCTTTTGCTAGTCCTTTTGTTCTTCGGTAATGCTAATCGTGCCTACCGGACGTTCGGGTCTAAGGACAAGCCCTTAGACATATTCGTAAACATCTAATATTTTTAACGTAAGATTTACGTGAATTAGCTAGGCGGCATAATTTTCTAGTCCCTTAAGACGTTTAATCGTGCCCGTTAGGGCTCTTTCGTCGTTCGCTATCTCGAACGTCCCGTTAGGCAACTGTCCCGCGGGCAAAAGAGGCGTTGTTAAGGGATAGCAATTTTATATATAGAAAAAAATCTTTAAATAGGCGTTTAGGCGAAAAAACAGCTATAAAGGCGAGAAAAGTCGGAAAAAGATCGTAATAATCAAAAAGAACCACTTACAAAGCGCAGGGATGCGTTTTAGCGGCGCTTATAACCTCTTAAGGCTTACGTTAGGGCATATAAGGCGTGCTGCGTAAGATCGTGCGATAATAATAATCTAGCTAGGAAGAAGCCCTATAGGCTACTATACGAGGGTGTAGAAGGCACCCTAGCACTAGAGGCTAACTAACTAAAAGTAGGGCGAACTACAATAGGGATTTCCAAATAGAAAGCAATAGGGGAAGACGATAATATTAACATCGGCTGAGGGGAGGTATCGCAATTATAGCACGGACTACCCTTGCTATTAGTTAGCCTCGCCGCGCAGAGATTTAGCCCTCTACGCGCCGCATAGCTTTTAGCTCTTTCTTAATCGATTAGAGCTTTCTTAATACGAAAAAGGGGTGTGTCCTAGGCTAGAAAGGGGTGTGACTGGATAATAGGTAAGTCCGGGGCGAATATCTTTATGCTAAGTCATAAAGTACTAAGTACTAAAGTACTAAGTACCAAAGTACTAAGTACCCCGGTACCCTCGTACTAAGTATTTCCGTACTTAAGTCCCTTAGTACTTAAGTCGTCCCGTACTTTTAGAAAAAAGAAAGTAAACTAAGAACCTAGATTAGTAGTTCTATAACATATTACCCTTCCTAAGGGGGTTTAAACCTTTAAACCCTTAAACTCCTCTTCCCTTAAACCTAAGGGTTAGATTTATTATAGGCTTTAATCTTCTTAAGAGCGTTCTTAAGATGCTTAATAGGTTCCTACGTGTTATCGGAAGAAGGATAATTCTTCTACTTTAAAAGATAGAAATCCTAGCCGTTTTCTATCTTCTTAGATAAAATCTCTTCGACTTCGTATTCGTCTTCTTCGACTAGTATATCGATATCTTTCGCTAGGCGGCTATTCTTAAGCGCTAATTCGAGTAGCGGCGAAACGTGAAAAACGGGGTGTATAAGCATAGCCGTTAGTAGGTCTAGCTTATAGGTTAAGTCGGAGAATTTTTCCTATATAAGAAAACGTCCTATCTTCTTATAGTCTAACGAATTATTAGGCCTATTAGAAGTAATATTCTTCTCATAAGGTAGACTTTATCGCCCTTATTAAAGGTAGGTTCCTTTTCGGTCTTCTTATTATAATAATAAGTTATTCGCTCCTTTATAAAGTCGAGCTCGTCTTTAATAGCGGAATATAAGCTTCTTAGCTGCTCGGAGCTTAAGATAGCTTTTTCGGCTATAACTTCCGGTAGGGAAGACCTATAGGCTTCGGGTGTAAATCCGTAATTCGCAAAGGCTAGCGTTTGCTATATAGGTTCCGATACCGAAGTATTATAAGCTAACTAGGCTATTAGTAGCCTAGCTAGCTAGTCGTCTTGCTAGTAGTTAATATAGCTTCGAAGGTATTGCTTTAAGGTCTAGTTTAGCCGTTCCGTAATTCCGTCGGTAATAGGGTAATAAGCAGTAGATAATTTATGCTTAGTTCCTAGAGCTCGCATAAGGCTCTACCAAAAGTGTGATATGAACTTTCGGTCCCTACACGTAATTAGGGTTTTTAGTAGACCTCTATCGGCTAGAATATATCTTATAAAGACGTAAGATAATTCCTTAGCCGATATAGCTTCTTTAATCGGAATAAAATAACCGTATTTCGTAAGGCGGTCTACTATAACTAATATAGAGTCGTATTCTATATTTGTTATAGGTTCGATAGATTTCGGTAACTTTATAATAAAGTCTATAGCAATAGATTCCTAAGGTAATTCGGGGGTCTCTATAGGCTATAGGTTTCCGTAAGGCTTATGCCGTGCAGCCTTAGCTTTATTATAAGTATCGCATGCCTTAATAATCTTCTGAATTTTGCGGCGAAGATTATAAGTGTTATAGTAATTCCGAATTCGATTATAAGTCCGGGATATCCCTTAGTGGCCGTGTATCGGGCTTTTATATAAATCCTATATAATCGTTGCCTCGCTACTAGGCGTAAGGAATAACTTTCCCTTATAGTAGGCGAGGTCTTTTTCCTAGGTTATATACTTCTTAAACCTACTAAAATCGGTATCCTTATAAGTGCTTTTAAGTAATTCTAAAATAGAATTATCTCCTTCGATCTTAAATACAGCATCGAGTAATTGCTATTCGTAATTGCCTTCCGTATTAAGATATAAAAGCCTTTCGTTATAAGGTTCGATCTTCGTATTATAGTCGGGACGTCGACTAATAGCGTCGGCACGGGAATTTTCTATTCCCTTTTTATATAGAATTTCGTAGTTAAAATCTGCTAAGAACTCTGCCTAACGGATTTACCGTGCGTTAAGCTGCTGCGTACTAGCGAAATAGGTGATATTCCTATAGTCTATATAGACCTTCGTCTTATAGGAATTCCCTAGAATATAATGCCGAAATTCTTTAAAGGCGTTTATAATCGCTAAAGGTTCTTTATCGTAGATCGGATAATATATCTCTACCCTACTTAGCTTTTTAAAGTAAAAAGCTATAGGATGTAATATATTATCGTCGTCTCTTTAGCTTAACTACGCACCTAAT
The DNA here is from genome assembly GCA_012934285.1 of Ophiocordyceps sinensis. Lineage (NCBI taxonomy): Eukaryota > Fungi > Ascomycota > Sordariomycetes > Hypocreales > Ophiocordycipitaceae > Ophiocordyceps > Ophiocordyceps sinensis. Next base: position 14,622,933 of record JAAVMX010000001.1, on the reverse strand, counting down.
GCGAAATTAGAAGCATCGGTCTCTAATTCGCACGGCTTTTCCGCATCGTAGCTATATAGTACCGGGGCGGAAGTTAATAGGCTCTTAAGCTTAATAAAAGCGTTATTAGCTTCGTCTGTCTAGGTATAGGGTTTCGTCCTAGCTAGCTTTATTACTGCTAGTATAGGGATTAACTCTTTAGAGAAATCCACTATAAAGCGTCGGTAGTAATTAGCGTAGCCTATAAAGCTCTGTATTTCCTTAATCGTAGAAGGAATAGGCCAACCGCTAATTGCCTCTAACTTATACGGGTCTATCCGTATAGTGTTTATAGTAATTATATAGCTTAAGAATTCGACTTCCTGCGTGTAGAATATGCATTTTTCTAGCTTAATATAAAGGCTAACTGCTTCGAGAGCCTTAAGCACTTTTATAACGTCGAGTTTATGCGTTTCTAAATCGTCTAAATAGACGAATATATCGTCTAAATAAGCTAAGACGAATATATCGAGGTGTTTGTGTAGGGCGTTATTAATACGCTTCTAAAAAGTCGCTAGGGCATTTATAAGCCCTAGAGGGAGGATTAAAAATTCGTATAAGCCGTATCGAGTTCTAAAAGCGGTCTTATGTTCGTCTCCTTCCCTAATTCGTATCTAGCTATAAGCCACTTTAAGGTCGATTTTCGTATAATATCTTTTCTAAGATAATCGATCCCTTAACTCGACAATAAGGGGTAAAGGGGTCCGGTCTTTAATAGTATCGTTGTTAAGCTAGCGGTAGTCGATGCATAGCCTAGTCTTAACCTTATCTTTGCCGTTTTTCAGAGCAAATAGTACCGGGACCCGATATTCTCATTTCGACTCCCTTATATAACCTTTTCGAAGGTCTTCGTCGATATAATCCCGAAGCAATTTTAAATCCAATTTATTAAGGTTATATATCTTACGGAAGCGAGGCTTCGCTCCGTTTTTAAGGTTAATTTTATAATCCTATTACGTTCGAGGCGGTAGTTTATCCTCTAGTAGGTCGTTAAATATCACACCGAATTTAACGAGGATATCGTGCGGTATAGTCTTAAATCTATCCGCTTTAAGGTCCGTCTCTGTTTCTTTAATAGAGGCGCTATTCGAAGCGTCCTTTTAATAAGAGGATTGCTATTTGTATAGTAACAAATTGCTATTTGTACAGTAAAACCACTTTTTCGGCACGCACCCTTCGCGCCCATGTCCCGCCACCAAAATCTAGTGTAGGTACATGGCAACTAAGAGAGCCGCGCAAATCGTGCGAAGAATAACAACACGCAGCCGGGCACGCAGCAGGCCACGCAGCCGGGCACGAAGTATGCATCAACAAGGAGCCGCGCACGCAGCAGAGGGCACGCAGCATGGCACGCAGCAGAGGGCACGCAGCAACGCAGCAGAGGGCACGCAGCAGAGGGCACGCAGCAGGCACGAAGCATACATCAAGGAGCCGCGCACGCAGCAGAGGGCACGCAGCAGAGGGCACGCATTAGAGCACGCAGTAGGGCACGCAGCAGGGCACGAAGCATACATTAAGGAGCCGCGCACGCAGTAGAGGGCACGCAGCAGAGGGCACGCATTAGAGCACGCAGCAGAGGGCACGCATTAGAGCACGCAGTAGGGCACGCAGTAGGGCACGCAGCAGGGCACGCAGTAGGGCGCGCGCGCTGCTATGGCTATTTAATTAACTAAATAACTAAATTGAGGCTATACACGATTTGCGCGGCCCTCTTAATTGCTATATACCTCTACGGAAATTTTGTGGCGGGACATAGGCGCGCGGGGTGCGCGCCGAAATTGTAGAGACAATCCTAATTTACTATACAAATAGCAATTCTCTACTATACAAATAGCAATACTCTTTAATAATAGGTTTAGCGGTTCTAGGACCGTATTAAATCGGTCCGGAAGTTCCTCTTTGAATAAGGTAGCAACTTCCTTAATTCCTAGGCTTCGCCTTTCTAAGCTAGTATTAAGTTCCGAGGTTTTTAGTCCGGTTAAGTCCTTTAATTCGTTATAGAGTGGAATATCTAAGGTATCGTCTTTAAACCTTAGAAGGCCTTTATTCTAATCGATAGAAGGGTTATATTATTACAAGAAGGGTAGTCTAAGTAAAATATCGTATCGTATAGATAGGATATCGAAAGGGTCTTTAAACGATAAGTTTCCGATAGAATATTCGAAAGGATTAGTTTTATAGATAATATTCCCGTTATTATACGTAAAGGGTTTCCCTTCGGCTATAAATAGCGTATAAGGCGTGGTTTTCTGCCGGTAACGAAGGCGTAGACGATTTATTGTTTCCGGGGCAATATAGTTGCTTATAGATCCGCTATCTATTAAAGCGGAAAGTCTATACTCTTAGTAGTTAATCGTAAGGGTTATCTTCTTACTAATAGTTTTATTAGTAATAAGAAGATCTTAATTACTAGTAAGTAGCCCTTTTACTTCTAGTAATAGAGGTTTTTTATATCCTCGGTAGTAAGGGTGCTATTACCTTATATCCCCTCTCTTAAAATAGTCTTAAGGGGATAAGGTTCTCTCTTAAACCTAGTAGACTCTCTTTCGAGCCTACTAGACTGTCTTTTAAGTCTATATAGATTAAGCTCTCTTTTAAGCTCTAGGGGTTCTCTTTTAAACCTAGGGGGCTCTCTTTTAAACCCTAGGGGTTCTCTTTTAAACCTAGTAGAACCCGGTTCTTCTCTAATAGACTTACCGTTAAGTCTATTAGTAGTTCCCCGGGGTATAAGTTATATTATAACCCTATAATTAGTAGTCTCGAAAGGGAGACCTTATAGTTGCCGGACCCGTTTAAGTAGGTCTCGGTTAACTTAAGAAGTAAGTCTGAGGGTCCGGGAGGCGAGTCAGTAGACGCCTTCTAGCCTCCGGAGGGCCTCCTAGAGAGTCCGGACCTTAAAAGAGGGTTCTAGGTATAGCTCCGGCATATAACCTCCTAGATGGTCTAGTCTAGTAAGGAGGTTAAGCTTCTCGCGTTCTTTTTTTTGCATAAGGTCTACTAGGGACGCAATTTCCCTGCTAAATTCCTCGTGGGTTTCGTGCTCGTTATCTAGAAGTATTGCCTCTAGCCGATTTGCTTTATGCTTATAGCTTCGAAGTAAAGCTAAAGTCTCTTCGGCTATATCGGTAAGGCACTCCGGGGGCCTATCCTCGGCGCTAGGGTAACCTTAGGCTTCTTGTTCGATAACTCCTTCTAAATAGTTCGTAACAGCTAGGTATTCCGTATAGCTGCTATATTCCGGGTTAAGGGCATCGAGAAGGTCCTTATCGTCTTCGAATTCTTAGTAGGCCGGAGGGGACTCCGAGCCGTCGTATAGGGCAGCCGTAGCTAAGCTGCCCTCCGAGAATGCTTTAGTATTAGCGGGGCTATAAGCATCGGGTATATAGTTTAGCGGGGCATTTCTCCCCCCTATTTAATAAGGGGGAAAAAGAGGGTTATATAACGTACTAGCACAACCTAGGCGTATAAAAGGGAAGGGAAAGGAGGAAGCATTTAATCACACACATACGATTGATATAACACAATTGAATTAACTTAATTTACCCTCTTAAAGATTTAACGATTTCTCCTCGAGAACTTCTACCTATAAATAATTCAAGAAAAACGATTATTGCCGTATAGCTTCTATAACACTCGCATCTAGTCGGTATTAGCATAATTAAATAATCCTAAAAATACGAAGAGACTAATCGAAATAGGAGCCCGAAAAACATAATTTAAGAGATTACTCCCTAAGTAGGATACCCTAGCTTATACGGAAATCGTCTAGCCGAGGCTATAACACAACTACCCTACGAATTTCTGCTATTCTTCCTAACCCTTAGTATAGCGACTACTGCGCTTGCTTTAGGGTGTGTGCCCTTTCCTCCGTTAAAATAGCCTCCGGTGAGATCTTCTAACTCCGGGGCCTAGCTATAGTTGTGCTAGTACTAGGTTTCTCGAGGGAGTTCCTCGGAGTCGTATTGGGTTGTTAGGGGTATGTCGTCGTCGTCCGGCTCCGGCCCGGGCTCCGGACCTTCTAAGTCCGGAGCGGACTCTACGGAGGAATCCGGGGAGTCCGGAGCGGACTCTACGGAGGAATCCGGGGAGTCCGGGGATTCCGGGGGTGCTAGACCGACCCCCGCGTTATCTATAGAGTTATCTATAATCTCTCCGTCCTCTAAGTCGATCACTAGAGCCTCTATCACGCTGTCCGGAGCGTCCGGACTATCCGGGCCGGCCGGGTCCTCCGGGCCGGCCGGATCCTCGTCCGGGTCCGACTATCTAAATAGGTCCTCCTCTTCTTCGATAGAGGGCCTAACTAGGCTATCTAGAATAGGTGCTAATTTATCCTTAGGATCCCTAATAGTCGTAAAACGTTTTTCGTAGTAGGGATAGGCAGAAAAGCCTATAGGATCGTATTAACGTTATGCGACGTTAGAGGCCACACGGGGCATTGACCCGAGCCTAGACCATAGGGATGCAACAGGCTATTACGTCCCTAACGAGCTATCGAACGCTAGGCAGTCGGGTCCTCGACATTAGTGTGATAGCAATTAAGTAGAAGAGAGGCTCTAAGGGTAAAACAGCCTGCATAGAAGAATTAGAAGCTATAAAAGGATGCAAATCACTAAGAATAATAGCTCTTATTATATCTAGTAGGGAGGCTAACTAGTCTTTATATATAGGAAAAGTCCTCGGACGAAATCAGCCGCGTAGACCTAAGGAAAATAGGTAACGTAAATAATCGGACGGAAGGATCGGTAGGAAAAGCAATAGATCGTGCCGTACGATAAATAAGTTATATAGTTAGTAAATAAATAAGCAGCCTAGTAAAAGACTAGTAAATTCTACGGTAGAAGCCGTAACTATATAAAGGAATTCTATAGTAGAAGCCGTAGAAGAGAATTAGAATTCCACGGTAGAAGACCGTAGAAGGGAATTAGAATTCTACGGTAGAAGACCGTAGAAGGGAAGAGATTTTATAGGTAAAGACCGTATAAATAACCGTAAAATCACCGTGAAATCACGGTGAAATATAACCGAAGAAAAGTAGGTAAATACGCCTGTAGAAGTACGGGGTAATGCCCGTAGAAGCCCGTAGAATTCTATAGTAGAATCTAGGGAAGAACCGGGGATTTCCCGGTGGAAAGCAAATAGGGGAGACGGTAATATTAACATACCCCCCTAGCTGGAAGGGAATAACTTCCGGCTAGTTAGAATCATTATCGACTTCTTCTTAGATCTTAGAAGAAATATCCGTAAGTCGAAGCTAGCGAAGGAACGTTTAGAAACGTTGTCGTAGAAGTAACTTAGTAATTATCTAGTTAAAGAGACTGTAAGAAGGTTGGCTTTAGTAGAGGACGTAGTGACCGCGGATTGTTTCCGGGCAATCTAGGCGATTGGAAAGTTAAAAAGGCTAATAAACTAGCCCTCCGAAGAATAACGAGTGTCCGGGTCGTCGGCGTAGGCGTAATGCTGTCCTAGTCCGCTAGTCTATTTAAGATAGTCTTCGAAGTGATGTTAGCTATAATAGATGCGGTAACGTAGGTAAAAGTATGGTGAAATCACCCGAAAAGGGTGGTTAAAAGCAGAAAAAATATGCAATAACCAGTCCTCCGTAAGTCGATTCGCTAGAAAGCACCGTTCTTAAAAAAACACACTAGTCCTCTAAAATTGATTCGCTAGATATAAAGGCAAAAGGTAACTAGTCCTCCGCAAGTCGATTCGCTAGATTACTATTCTTAAAAAAAAACACTAGTCCTCTAAAATCGATTCGCTAGATATAAAGGCAAACGGTGACTAGTCCTCCGTAAGTCGATTCGCTAGATCACTCCGTTCTAAAAAAACACACTAGTCCTTTAGAATTGATTCGCTAGATGTGTCGTGATCTTACAGTGAAATCACCGGAAAAAAGGGGTAGTTAGATACACAATGTATATAAACAAGCCGCAAAAACTAAACTAGGTGTAGGAAAACACCAATAGAATAGGGTAAACGTCCTAACCAGTCCTCCGCGAGTCGATTCGCTAGATTAATAACGCTCCTTAAAGAAATCATACTAGTCCTCCGCGAGTCGATTCGCTAGATGTAAAGACAAAGGCTTTACCACCGTAAGTCGTGGCGTTAGCAGGCTGAAAATATAAGCCGTTAGAACTCTCTATGCGTAGAGAAGTTCGTCCGGGCTTATAACTATCGAACGCTAGGCAGTCGGGTCCTCGACATTAGTATAATAGCAATTAAGTGGAAGAGAGGCTCTAAGGCTAAAACAGCCTGCATAGAAGGATTAGAAGCTGCAAAAGAATGAAAATCACTAAGAATAATAGCTCTTATTATATCTAATAGGGAGGCTAACTAGTCTCTATATATAGGAAAAATCCTCGGACGAAATCAGCCGCGTAGACCTAAGGAAAACAGGTAACGTAAATAATCGGACGGAAGGATCGGTAGGAAAAGCAATAGATCGTGCCGTACGACAAATAAGTTATATAGTTAGCAAATAAATAAGCAGCCTAGTAGAAGACTAGTGAATTCTACGGTAGAAGCCGTAACTATATAAAGGAATTCTACGGTAGAAGCCGTAGAAGAGAATTAGAATTCTACGGTAGAAGACCGTAGAAGGAAAGAGATTTTACGGGTAAAGACTATATAAATAACCGTAAAATCACTGTAAAATCACGGTGAAATATGACCGAAGAAAAGTAGGTAAATACGCCCGTAGAAGTGCGGGGTAATTCCCGTAGAAGCCCGTGGAATTCTATAGTAGAATCTAGGGAAGAACCGGGGATTTCCCGGTAGAAAGCAAATAAGGGAGACGGTAATATCAACAAGCCTGTTATATAACCCCCTTAGCTAAGGACGGCAGGTAGGTATTCCGTTGTATTATAACTGCGGTTAGTGCGGGCTAAGGGCCCTGTTTAAAAGGCTCTAGTACCTATCTATACCTCCGTTAGTCCTATAGTTAGGTAGCTATATGCATCTTTATGTCTACGAGTTTAGACCTCCTTTCTTTACTCTTCTACTATAATATTCATACAGCTGATTTCCTATATTTAAGAGTTATAAGCCCGGCCGTATAAGCTAGGTCTCTTTCGCTTAAACAACGCTAAATCAAAGCTATCGACATTACATTCTTTTAACAACGGCATTAGGCTCTAACCTTAGTGTTATTACGAAGAGCTAGCTTTAAATAAGGATTAAGACGATAAAATAACATATAGTTATCACTCGTAACGACGAGGTAAAAAGAACGATTATAGCGATATCTACATCCGGAGAGGTAAGTATCGTAACGCTTAAGGAAAGCCTTAATTAGACCCCTTAGATTTAGGCTATTAAGGGTTAGGCGAAGATCTACTACATTTAGGAATATATCGACCCGGCAGGATCCGAAGAGCTCGAGGAGCTTATTAAGATCAGCTAGGAAGAATTTAAAGCCAACCTTAGGGAACGACCCTAGAGAGGGGCCCTCGAGGATATTAAGTTTAATAATAGGACCGCTAACTATAACAATCGGCTTAATAATGCGACGATAGAGTTCCGTTTTAAGTAGGATAGCTATAACTTAGCCGTTAGCCTATTTAAGACCCGGGAAAAGGCTATAATTCGTATCGAAGAGCTAATTAGTAAGTCAATTAGTAAGGCTCTTAAGGGAGAGACCCTCGTATAGACCTTACCTTAAAGCAGGATCTAGGAACTCAAACAGAAGGTCCTGCCCTTAGAGGAGGAGGAAACGACCTTCGTAGATGACCGGTACTACTAAATTATCGGAAAAAGGGGGAATCGGAACTAGAAGGCCTAGGCCGATTAACTTAATTAAGTGATTATCGACTCTAGGGACCTAAAAGTCACGACTTTAAATAACATTAAGATCCGATAGGATTTTCTTCGGGCTATGGAAGAATTCGACCTTAGTTAGGCCTCGAACGAGAGATTAAATAATGCCTTCTATAAACGACTTAAGGGCGTTATTAGATTAACTCCGAACCCCCTAAGGAACCTTATCGCGGAATTAAAACGTAAGGTGACCCTTCGAAAGAAATCTAAACCTTAGGTTAACTAGAACTCTCTAGCACCGAAAAAAGAGTTAGGGTAGTCGCAGTGCCTATATAACACTTACCGGACTAACAATAAGGAGAATTAGTAGGAAGGCTGCTTCTTATTCCGTGCGATATTTAAAAAGGATCCCCCTAAGGGATAGGAACCGAAAGACGGACTAAGGGCTAGGATTAATAAGTGGCTTTAGGATAACCCGGAAGGTAAGAAGAGGGCAATAGCTTAGAAACCCTTAGGAGTAGGTAAGGCAGACAATACAATTACGGTCTTAAATAGCGGCAACGGTAATAAGCAGGCGAATATGGTTTCTCGTATTAACACGATATTATAAGTTTACCTCACCTATGTTAAGGATAAACCTCTTAGAGATAAGGTTATCTACGATTTAGGGGCGAGTGTATATATGTTTAATAACATTAGGTGGTTTAATAAGAAGACGTTTACCTAAGGGTCGTAAGAAGAGGTCCGCGCTAGTAAAACCGCGCTTATAGTCTAAGGGGTAGGATCCGCAGTTATCCTACTCTTAGGGGGCAAGAAGCTCCTACTCGAAAACAGCTACTATATCCCTAAGATGCCGACAAGCGTTTTTTCCGTTCGATAAGGGATTAAGGCTTAGGTTTATTAGAACTAGCACGACAATACGCTATTTTATAAGCCGACGGGCGAGCAGCTTACTTAGCTTAAGGAATTCGAGGACTAATACGTTATTACGAGCTTGCCGGATACCCTAGGGACTATTTTTGCGACGAGTCGACGACCTAAGCCACCTTCGAATAAGGATCTCGCGGACCTTTAGCACAGGCGCCTAGGGCACCTAAGACCGGAGGCTATAGGGCTGCTAGTTAATAAATCCGTAGGCACAAAGCTTTATAGACCGGCAACCTACAAATGCGAGGTGTATATAATAGGAAAAGCAAAACGATAAGTCTCCTAGGACCTACCGACGTTAAAGCTATAAGGAGCCGGAGTTTAATTTAGCTTTAACCTCTATACGGGCCTAGAAGTAAGTGCCGCGGGATTTAAATACTACGCCTTATTTACCTATATAACAACTAGCATAAGGTTCTTCTACGCTATTAAGCAGAAGACCGAGGTCTAAGATATCTTTAAGAGGCTAATTGCGAAGCTCTCTACGCGCTACGGGATTTAAATAATCATCTTAGTCACTAACAGAGAGAAGGCCCTAATCACTAAGGAGATTAAGTAGTATACGGATGGACTTAGCCTATAGCTCTTTATATTAGCCCCTTTAACGCTAACTTAGAATAGTCATACGGAGAGATTAAGGGCTATTGTTAAGGAAAGGGCTAGACTAATAAGTCTTAACTCGTAGATCCCTAACACCCTCTAGACCGAGACCTACCGAACGACCGTCTACCTGCTAAACCTAATACCCTTTATAAGGGTCGATAAGACAGGAAGGAGTCCCTATAAGCGATAGTAGTAGTATATAAGGGACTATAACCCCTTATATAGCTATATTAAGGAGATCCGACCGACAATCACGCATTTGCGCGTGCATAGATGTATAGTATACCTAATAATAACGGATGCCCTCGAATATATTAAATCTGATAAGTCCCTCTCGTAGACCGCGTAGAGGGCATACATTAGATATCTAGTTAGGTATAAGTCTACTAACTAGTTCGTTATTTAGGTCCCTTCCCTAGGATAGACGAAGCTTTTAACCTCTTCGAATGTTTAATTTAATAAGGATATTATATACGATCTAAGGAGGGAAGAAGGTGCGTAGGCTCTATATACCTACACTTATAATATCCTCCGATAGATAAACGCAATTAATATGCCCGAAGATAATAAGGGCGATAAAGAGGGGGCCTTCGAGTACCCTCGGACCGATAAGACTATTAGACTGCGATATACGGCGGCTGAATTTATGCTAGCATTTGATTATAGGAGGTAGAATAAGGGGGTCATACCCCTGACGATAGAGGGTCTATACGTCTCGCCTCCTCCGACCGGTAAGGTAGTCTCCTTCGATGCCGCGATACTACCTAATCTTAAGGGTAGGAATCCCGCGATACTAGAACTAGTGATACTAGTGCCTATAGGGGGGGCAATTAGCCTCGGGACGCCTCTTTTAGAGGTCTTAGGGGTGCCTCTTCCTTTAGGGGGTGAATTAATAGCCGAAACGGCTAATAGACCCGACCTTAATAGCCGACCTCGTATAGAGGAGCTTTTAGACACGGAGGAAGACGTGCCGGCTTCGTCGAAGCCGTTACGTAAGGAGCGGGACACGTCTTAAGGTATAAACCTTAGCAATATCGTTAAAGGGAAGAGAAAGAGAACTTAAAGGACCCTATTCATCAATAATGTTATTGCGAGGGCTTTAATCTATAGACTATACATCGAGGACATACCTCCTATACCTACCTCCTATAAGATAGCGATAGCCTCCCCCTATAAGACCTAATAGGTTAGAGGAATAGCCTGCGAGATTAAGGACTAAGAGAGACTTCTAACCTAGGTTAAGACCCTAAAATCTAAGGCTAAGAAGAAGGGAGAACCCCTAATTCCGATAAGGTAGGTCTACGCCTATAAATGCGATCTATAGGGCTATATAGTTCGATTTAAGGCCCGTCTAGTTGTTCGAGGAGATCGCCAACCGGAAGATAACGAGGATACGTATGCGGCGACCCTTCGAGCGAGGACCTTTAGGCTGCTAATAGCCCTACTATGTCTCGAGGACATAGAGTCCGCGCAGTATAACGTTAAGACGGCTTTTCTAAACACGATACTGCGATTTATAGTCTACTATTAGCTTCCACCTAGATACGTAGAACTAGGCTTATGCATACGGCTTCTACGAGGGCTATACGGCCTAAGGATCGCCCTAAAGCTCTAGTATAAGGACCTTACCGGCTTCTTTAAGTCTTTAGGCGCGGAAACCCTAATTAAGGACGCCTATATAATAGTCTATAAGGGAGTGATTATCTTCTTCTTCGTAAACGACATCGCGATAATATATCCGAAGTAGCGGAAGGATAACTAGCTAGAACTCTATAAGGCTCTTATAGCGAAATACACCGTTAACTTTATAGGGGAACTACGTTAGTTCTTAGGGATTAAGATAATCCGGGATAGACTTAATAGGAAGTTATGGCTTTCTTAGGCATCTTATATCTTTAAGATAGCGAAGAAGTTTTATATAGACGACGATTCGGGCTTTAGCGCGCTTAAGATCCCCCTAACGACGGATGAGCTAATTCCCTACGAGGAAAAGGCGAGCAATAAAGAGGTCTATTACTTTCTTTCTTTAGTAGGCACGATCCTACATCCGGTAATTTACATTAGGGCGGACGCGGCGTTCCCGGCGGCGAGGCTGCCCTAGTTTAGCTATAACCTGGGTCTACGACACCTTCGGGAGGCAAAGAGGTGCCTAGCGTACTTATACACTACGCGGGGCCGTTGCATCTATTTTAAAGCGACTAACGAGATAAGGAGGTTTCTCTATGCGTTAGACTCCTCGTTCGCGGACGACCCTACGTTAAGGAAGTTATTATAGGGGTATATATTCTTATTTCTCGGCGGGCCTATGGATTAGAAAGCAACTAAGCAAGCCACGGTCATAACCTCGTCTACTAAAGCGGAACTCCTAGCTTTATTAAGGACCGCAAAAGAGCAGATATAATTTGCTCGACTTATTAAGGAGCTTAGGATCTAGGTTAAAGGCACCGCGGAGCTATAGTATAATAACCTCTAAACAATTAGGCTATTAACCGAGCTAAGTGCCCGGCTTAAGACGAATTTAAAGTATATCGACATCTATCGACATTAGCTTTGTTAGGAGGTATAAGAGGAACGGCTTTAGGTTAAATAGATTAAGTCCACCGAGAACCCGGCGGACGGCATAACTAAGGCCCTCCCTTTGCAAAAGCACGAAGACTTCGTAAGGCAGCTCGGCATAAGGGACCGCCCTAAGGACCTAGATAGGAAGGACTATGACGGCGCGGATAAGACCCTCTAGGGTATATTTTTATAGTTTATGCGAATTTAGCCCCCTATCTAACATTAGGGGTAGTATAATAGATATAGGCCGTTCCGACTAATTCGAATAAGCTTTTTTATTTAATTATTATATTGTCTTTACGTTGCTATAGTCTCTATAAGGACTATAGCAAGGGGGTGTGTTAACGTTATACGACGTTAGGGGCTATATAGGGCATTAATACGAGCCTAGACTATAGGGATGCAATAGGCTATTACGTCCCTAACGAGCCTATTATATAACCCCCTTAGCTAAGGACGGTAGGTAGGTACTCTATTGTATTATAACTGCGGTTAATGCGGGCTAGGGGCCCTGTTTAAGAGGCTCCGGTACCTATATATACCTCCGTTAGTCCTATAGTTAGGTAGCTGCATGCATCTTTGTGTCTACGAGTTTAGACCTCCTTTCTTCACTCTTCTACTATGATATTCATGCAGCTGATTTCCTGCATTTAAGAGATCGCTATTAAAGAGCGTAGGATCGAGAGCTTCTCTTAAAGGCGGTAGAGAGAGCCTAAGAGGTCTTTGCTCTAAGGTATTAAGGCTTCTAGAAGCCGCCGGCTTTCCTTTAGCTAGATTTTTCTTCCGGTAGCAATCTTTAGCAATATGCCCTGCCTTCTTATAAAAGAAGTAGGTAAGGCTCTTATAAATGCTATTGTTTTTCGAGCTTCCGGCCGGTGCCGAATAGCTAGTTGTTCCCGGGTTTAGAATAGCATCTAGGTCTATAGGATTGCCGTAATTCGTCTATTTCCCCTTTTTCTTCGAAAAAACCTTATACTCCCCTTAGGGGTCCTTCTTCTATTGCCGGCGTTTAAAAAGCCGGTCGTCGATTCTAACTGCCTAGGCTATAAACTCGACGAGGGTGTCGGGACGGTCCTATTTAGAGATCTCGTCCTTTATATCGTCCTTTAGCCCTTTATAAAAAACCGCTATTATAGCATCGTCGTCCTATTCTAATTTCGATATTATCTGCCTAAATAAGTCAGTATAATTAAAAGCAGAGGTTTTTTATCGTAAATACCGTAGCTTATACTCTACGGCTCTCTTCTCGTCACCTACACCGAAGGTCTGCTAGAGGTTAGTTTTAAAAGCTTAATAACTATTAAAGATATCGTCCGTAAGTTTATCCCGGTCCCTATCTGCCGCGGTAACCCTATCCCTAAGGATAGGTTTAAACTAGGTTAAAGCTAGCCCCCCTAAGCAGCTAGCTGTAAAGAAGACCTTCGCTTTATCAATAGAGAAGGAGTCCGGGAAGGAAAGAAAGAAGGCCTTTAGCTAGGTAAGAAATTCCTATAGCTTTCCGGCTTCTCTAGTGTAAACAGCCGGCTTCGGGGTTTTAACGATTTCTATAAGGGTCTAGACCTTAGTGTTGTTATCTAGTGCACGTGACTAGATTGCGTGTATTTAGGTAGTCCGCGCCGGCGAGGGCTGCGCCCGCACTCTCTTCCCTTTCCCCCTCTATAGTGTTATTCTACCTCTTTCTAAGACCTCCTCTATGCCTACTTAGAATAACCCCGTTATATAATAACACTATCACTTTATTAATCCAGCTACGCCTACTGCACGCCGCCTCCGTACCGTCGGAACGCGCCGCTTAGAGTCTTCTCTACGATGCTTAATACGAGGATAAATTAAGCTGCCCTTAGCTATTGCCTTAATCGCTAGTGCGATTTTTCGACCCCGCACTAATAAGAACGCGCTAACGCGCTTATATTAGCTTATGCGAATTTTTTACTTCCCCGCACATATAAATGCGTATTAATCGGCTTTTCTACTCTACTCGTAGCCGCTAATTTACCTGCCTATAGTATAACCTTTCTGCCTTTTTTCCTTTATTAACCGGGTAGGAGGACTTTACCGTCTCCGCTTTAAGGGCTACGGGAGGAGCTTATGTATAGAAGCCTTAGGTGCGTCGGGAGCTAACGATATACGTTATTAACGCTAATAGCTCCCGCTTCGGCTTCGGTACGAGTAATGCTTGCGAAATCGGGCACGACCTTCGAGATAGTAGTAGGGCGTAGTTATAACTGCGGAACACATAGATTACGCACGAAGAAGTACGTATACGAACGAGCTCCGGATTAACCGAAGGAACGGCAGCACGACTATAAGCGGGATACGACCGGACGATTTAAGTAATAAATATTAGGAATACTACCGCGCTTAGCGCGGTGATAGTAGGCGATACGAGGGGATCTTGCCTATGCCCGGGAGACCGTAGTAAAAAGAACGGCGCCCGTATAGCCTTATGCGGGGAGAGTAGATAGTAATAGCGATACGCGCTTAGAGACAAAGAGCTAGTCGCTGTAGGGCGAGCCCTTAAGAGCACTTAGGCGTGCGAAGCGCACGAGCCGGAGAGGAATAACCGGTCTTACTTAAAGTAGTCTATTCTGCTTGTTAGAAAAAAGAGCTTCCCTACGTTCTAAAAAAGTCAAAGATACGGTTCCGCTAATGTTTATTACGATAAGGGAATCGGGAAGGTTATATCCGCGTTTATAAAAGCTCCGTGCCGCTCTCGATAGGATTTTTAGTGCGATTTCGTATATATGTTTTCGGCTATGCGTTTCGGTATAGGTTTCGCCTTAACTACGTAGACCGTACGTAACGTCCGTCGCGCGTTAGGGTGCGGCTTTAGGTGTCTCGGAAGGTAGCTCCGGAAGAGCTAGGGCAGGGGGCTAATATAAGGGTCTAGACCCTAGTGTTATTATCTAGTGTATATAACTAGATTGCGTGTATTTAGGTAGTCCGCGCCGGCGAGGGCTACGCCTGCACTCTCTTCCCTTTCCCCCTCTATAGTGTTATTCTACCTCTTTCTAAGACCTCCTTTATGCCTACTCGGAATAACCCCGTTATAATTTCCCCGAACTGCCGGGGGTAGCGAAAATCCGGGGCCGGGGCTAGGGCGAACCCGGCCGGGCCCGGAGGCGGCAGCGGTCCCGGGGCGGCGGTATAAGCCGGAGCCGGGCCCGTAGGCGTAGTAGAAGCAGCAGCCGTAGCTACAGCCGGACGAGCTGCCGGGCGAGCTGCCGGGCGAGAGGTTAAAGAAGTAGAAGAAGACATTCTTAAAGAAGTAGTTGTTTTTAGTGTTTTTTCTAAAAAGGGTTCTTCGAATATATAAAGACTAAAATAAGATCTAAGATCTAATAAATCGGAAAGATTAAAAAAAGATTAAAGGGTAAAACAAAGACTAAGCAAAGATTAAATAAAGATTAAGCAACGGTCTTAAAAACACACTCCGCGGCTAAGCAAAAGGTAAGAGCTTTTATCGTATAATAGAACGGTTAGAAGACAGAAGATAGTCTAACCGGACTAAGTCTCTAATAGTTAAAGACTAATAGAGGGCGTTATTTATCCTTAAAAGCTATAGGGGCGGAATAGTAAGTAGAGGAGCACTCGGGGTTACTTATACTAGACCGGCTGGCTAAGTCTAAGCAAGCAGGGGTAGTCGAGGCTAGAGCACTAAGGGCACTACTAGAAGAGGTGTAGGTCACTTAGTAGGCAGTTAAACTAAAACTATGATAAAAGCTAAAGAAGAAAGGAAGGAAGGAGAGCCTAAGGAAGGGCGGACTAAAGTTCCTTTATATAGCTCTTCCCGTCCGTCCGGACGGTCCCGGTACGTCCCTTTCCTTCTAGCACCTTCTGCCACGTATACCTTATACTGCCCCAAACTAATGCGGGTCCCCGGGGCTATGTAAGGGCTATATAGGTCGGCTAACCTCGAGAAGGCTGCCTCCCGCGTCGTTCTAAAGCCCTTATAGACTAAACTAGGTCATATAGGTCTATTTATGCACCACGTGCATAACGTCATATAGGTAGGTCATACGATATAAGTCGTGTGACCTCCTTATGCGAAGGATCGGACGAATAATCGGTCCCGGAAGCCGAGGGGGCTATATTAGGCCTATAGCTCCCGGTAGTCTAGGTGTCGGTCTCTTATACAGGGCATCGAGCCAATCATCGGGTCTTATTAGGCAGGGGTGCCTAATAAGATCGTCGGCGTGACTGTAGCGGCGTGGTACATCCCGTACCTAAGGAAGCTAAGTCTAGAAGGACTTAGGTTCGAAAAAGTGGTGTGTCCTAGGCTAGAAAAGGGTGTGACCGGATAATAGGTAAGTCCGGGGCGAATATTTTTATGCTAAGTCATAAAGTACTAAGTACCAAAGTACCAAGTACCCCGGTACCCTCGTACTAAGTATTTCCGTACTTAAGTCCCTTAGTACTTAAGTCATCCTATACTTTTAGAAAAAAGAAAGTAAACTAGGAACCTAGATTAGTGGTTCTATAACACCTCGCCTATTGCGAGAGTCGTAGATTTAAGGTCGGGGGGGTAGGAAAGGTAGTCGGCTAGTATATTAGCCTTACCGCTATAATATACTATATTAATATTATAGTATTTAATCGCATCGAGGAAGCGGACTATACGAGTAGGTTATTCTATCTTCGTACGTAAGGTGCGAAAGGACTCGTAGTTAATAATAACGGTAATATCGGCACCTTTAACCTAATGTCGCTAGTACTGCACGGCTATTATAATGCCGAGGAGCTTACGTTCTTACGCGGAATAGCGCTATTGTGTTTCCGTAAGCTTCTTCGATAAGTAAGCGATAGGGTAGAGGAAAGAACGCTCTTTGCTATTCGTTATAAGGTATAAGTGCGGTTGTAGAAGTGCTATACTAACGCACTTACCTAAAGCATTATTCTTAATTATTGTGGGAAGCAGCTAGCTATACTTCTTTAAGACTAGCGTAGTCGTAATAACCTCGCGGATCTATTTCTAAGCCGACTTTACTTCCTTAGTTAATATTACGGCGACGTTCTTACTACCGAGAGAGAGCTCGATTAGCGGGGCGGAGAGGTTAGAGAAGTTAGCGATTAATATTCTAAAATAGCCTACCGTATATACGAAAGCCCTAATCTCTATAGTAGTTATCGGCATAAGGCGGTCGCGAATAGCGGCAACCTTTAAAGGGTCGGCGCGGATGCCGGCCGTAGAGACTAGGAAGCTTAAGAAGATACCTTCGTCTACGAAGAGGTAAGTCTTAAAGGCGTTAGTAAGGAGCCCGTATATAGCGGCGCGGGCAAAAACCTATAGTAGGCGTTTGTGTAGTTATTTACGCGTATCGGCCTAAAGGGCTATATCGTCTAAAAGACCGGCTGCAAAGGCCTAGAGCGGCTCTAGCACTTCCTTTATAAAGGCTTAGAATATAGCTAGGGCATTAGTTAGGCCTATCGGTATAGCATCCTATTCGTAGAGCCTAAAGGGGGTTACGAAGGCGGTCTTCTCGCAGTCCTCTCGAGCGATGCGTATATGCTAGAAGCTATCTTTTAGGTTAATAAAGGCATAATAGCGGTGCCTAGCAATACGCTAGCTCTCGTCTATCGTATTTAGCAGAGGATATACGTGCTTCTTCGTATAGTTGTTTAGGATACGATAGTTAGTGTAAATGCGCTAAATGACTTAGCTATAAGCGTTATGCTAAAGGCCCGTAGGTGCCTTTTTCGGTATTAATAATAGGGGCGAAGCCTAGGGGCTAATAGACTTCCGGATGATAGAGCCCTTATGTTTCTCAACGAAGTCTCTAATAGCTTACGCCTATAAGGGACTATACCGTCGTAGGCTTTGCCGAATAAGCGTAGCGTCGCCTATATTAATCCGGTAGACTATTCGAGCTAATTTTTCACTACGACGAAGAGCAGGATTAAAGCATTTAAGGAACTAGGCGAGATACTAGTCTATATAGATCTTAGCCTAGTCCGGGGTAGTCTTATAGAAACGCGTAGTAAAGATCGGCTTTATTAACGACCCGAAGGATGCTTGCTATAAGGGTCGTTAACTATTAGTAAGATTAGGTTTACTATGAGAAGACAGGCTAGAGGTACGTTTAAGAAGGTAGGAACGATGGTTAGAAGTATAAATAATCCTTTATTGCAATGCGGTTGCCCTCTTATAGTAAGACTAAAGCTTGCCCCTCTTTTAAGATATATCGGGGCCTTAGGGATATACCCTTAGGCCTCGAGAGGGGTTATCGGGGACTAGTTAGCGACTAATAGCCGAATAGTCCCCGAGCTAAAATGCATTATCTATCGTGCATATATCCCTATCTCCCGACTCTATAGTTGCGCGGGTAGCTGCGTTATAATTATCCCCCCCTTTTAAGGCGGACGCTTTAAACGCTAGGATAGCTTTAGGTAGGAATAAAGTCGTAATAGGAAATAGGACTAAAATAGGATTAAACGTAGTATAAAAATCAACGACGATAGTTATTATTATATATATTATATATATTATCGTATTAGTTACGCGTTGTAATAGTTACTACGCAATAGGTAGCTAGTCGCCTACGTATAGTTAGCGAACTATAATAGAGTACTGCTCTTTATATATAAAGTTTTTTCTTCTCTTCTCTTATTATACAACTATACTAAGATCTTCTAGAGAAGTATATTCGGAATTAGACGAGCATATTCTAAATTAGACGAGCATATTCCGAATTAGTTTAACGCCATAGGTCCTAAGCGAACGGCAAGCGCAACGGTAAAGACGCCCTAAAAGCGAGGAAAACAAATAGACGATATTTAGCCGATAGGTCCCTTAGTTATAGCTCGAGTCCTAGAGTTATCGGCGAATAGAGTATCGATTAAGGACGCTATAGCGATAGTATAGGAAGAGATAAAGCTAAAGAAGAAGCGTAGAGAGAAAATAACCCTATTAGAACGACTTCTCGTAGAGAAGAATATGCCGAATGCATTAAAGAAATCGACATCCTCGTTAGAGGAAGAAAACGACGATCCGCTAATTCGTTAGTTATTTAAGGGACTATTTATAAGCATAAAGAAACCTATTATAGTAGAGTCCTAAGAAGATTAAGCGACTGCTAAACGTATAACGCTAACGGTTATCGAATCTAAAACATTTTCGTTATCTAGCGAAGACGATAGAGACGAGGATATAGATGCGAATACTAAGGGAGACACCGTCGATATAAAGAATCTCTAGAAAAGGATATCGCTAAAGAAAAGGGCTAAGAAGGCCGTAACTATAAAAAGTCGCCGCGCGAAAGGGTGCTAAGTAACCGAGTTATGCTATATTAAGTGCCTTAATAGCAGTATCTAAGGGTTTAGCGATAACGAGGATAATACTAGAATCATTAAACTATCTTATATATAGGAGGATGCGCGATTAAGTAGGTGTATCTAATACAACTCGCGCGGTAATCTCTATAAATCCGTAAGTTCCTCGTTCCCCCGTAAGTCGGGATGCAATTGCTAATAAAATTATAAATGCCCGTAATAATATCTAAGGATATAGCGGATCTATGCGCTATTTAGACAAAGATAGCCGAGCTATAGATCACTTAGGACGAGATAGAGAAAAAGAAAATTAAGTCAATCTTCTATTAAGTTTATACGTCGTTTATAGCCGTAATAACGGCCTATAGAGGGGAATAAAGGGTATTAGGTGCTAAACTTTTATATACGAAACGTCGTCTTAAATACCGGCAGGCATTAATAGAGCGACGGAAAGCTAAACGCGCGAATAAGGACTAAAAGCTTCGTCTCGTGATTAAGGACGTAGGTTTTACCCTATAGCGGGTAGGATAAGAATATATATACGATATTTTATACGAAATAATTAAAGAGAGCGGTCGCTAAGGAAGGGGGGAGTAGTTAAAACGTCTCCCTATTATTACGGAATTTACTAGCGAAATAGAAGTAAAAGACTTCTACCGTATAGATATTAAGGAATAACGGTAAAGTAGCGGCGGAGTAAAAGTAGAAAAGTTAAGGTAAGCTAAAAAGAAGTTATTTCGTAATATATAATTTCCGCCGTTTCTTTAGTCGTATCTTTAGGTATTCGTTAATAAGTTCTTAGGCATTCGCTATATCGTCCTAAGTAACCTACTCGTTATATTCGGCTAGCTAACCTTCCTATTTTACTAAGTAGTAGGTAAAGCCCTTCTTCTTCTTATAGTCCTTAATTTACTAGACCGACTATTCTCCTTTAGCATCGTCGAGATTAAGCATCGGCAGTAATTCGCTAGGGTTTTAGTTAGTAGCCCTTTCTGCCTACGGCTTAAAAAGACTAATATAAAATATATTATAAAGCCGGTCGTATTTCTCTAGTAGGGCTAAGCGGTACGCCTGCTTGCTAATAGCTTAAAAGACCTTAAAAGGTCTAATATATTTAGGTGATAACTTCCTTCTTTAGTCCTTAAGGCGTAAGTTCTTCGTAGAGAGTCCTACTAAGT
Organism: Ophiocordyceps sinensis; assembly: GCA_012934285.1. Classification (NCBI taxonomy): domain Eukaryota; kingdom Fungi; phylum Ascomycota; class Sordariomycetes; order Hypocreales; family Ophiocordycipitaceae; genus Ophiocordyceps; species Ophiocordyceps sinensis. The sequence continues at coordinate 14,602,624 of JAAVMX010000001.1, read as the reverse complement.
CCTTAACCTTAAGAGTAAGGAGCTTATAATAGAGGTTATAGAACTTCTTTTACGACTCGATAGCTTATCGCTAATAAGTCTTTAGTTTTTTCCTTAAGTCTGCTAATTTACTTATGCGAGCTCTCGCTTTAGGTACTCCCCTACTAATAGCATCGTCCGTAAGGTAGATATAGTAGTCTAATTAGTATCTAAATAATGCCTTATTAAGCGAAAAGCCTATAGTTGCATTCTTTATATTATTGCAAGCGAACTAAGCCTCTCGTAGTAGTCTAGGCTAGTTATTCTATTCGGCATTCGTATAATACCGAAGGTAGTATTATAGTATCTAATTTACCCGTTCGGTCTAACCGTCGGTTTATAGGTAAGAGGCTATTAATAACCTACGTTTTATCCGTAATATATAATAGAGGTCTAACTAAAACTTACTAGTAAATAGAGATCCTCTATTAGAAATAATGCCTTTCGGTACTCTATAGATAAGCTTAATCTTATAATAAAAAGCCTTAGCTAACTTAGGCGCTATTATTGTTTTAAAGACCGCGAGAAATACGCTATACTTAGTGTATTAGTTAACGATTATTAGTATTGCGTTAACTTCTCTACTATCGAACTATAACTCCGGAAAACCGGTAGTAAAGTTATCGAACGCTAGGCAGTCGGGTTCTCGATATTTAGGTAATAGCAATTAAAAAAGGGAAGAGAGGCTCTAAGGCTAAACCAGCCTGCATAGAAGGATTAGAGGGTGTAAAAGGATGTAAATCACTAAGAATAATAGCTCTTATCTTATCTAGTAGGGAGGCTAACTAGTCTCTATATATAGTGTTAATATTACCGTCTTCCCTATTTGCTTTCCACCGGGAAATCCCCGGTTCTTCCCTAGATTCCACTATGGAATTCCACGGGCTTCTACGGGCATTACCCCGCACTTCTACGGGCGCATTTACCCACTTTTCTTCGGTTATATTTCACCGTAGTTTTACGGTGATTTCACGGTTATTTACACGGACTTTACCTATGAAATCTCTTCCCTTCTACGGTCTTCTACTATAGAATTCCTCTTCCCTTCTACGGTCTTCTACCGTGGAATTCTAATTCCCTTCTACGGTCTTCTACCGTGGAATTCTAAATCTCTTCTACGGCTTCTACTATAGAATTCCTTTATATAGCCACGGCTTCTACCGTAGAATTCACCGTAGAATTCACTAGTCTTCTACTAGGCTGCTTATTTATTTGCTAACTATATGACTATTTATCGTACGGATGCGATTTATTATTTACGACCGGCGCTTTCGACCGGCGACTCCGTCCGACTCTTTCTTTTACCTCTTTTCCTTAGGTCTATACGGCTGTTTTCGTCCGAGGGATTTCCCTATATATAGAGACTAGTTAGCCCTCCTTATTGGAAAAGACAAGAGCTATTATTCTTAGTGTTTTACATCCTTTTGCAGCTTCTAATCCCTCTATGCAGGCTGTTTAAGCCTTAGAGCCTCTCTTCCCTTTTTGATTGCTATGACCTAAATGTCGAGAACCCGACTGCCTAGCGTTCGATATATAGGAAAAATCCTCGGACGAAATCAGCCGCGTAAACCTAAGGAAAAACAGGTAACGTAAATAATCGGACGGAAGGATCGGTAAGAAAAGCTATAGATCGTACCGTACGATAAATAAGTCATATAGTTAGCAAATAAATAAGCAGCCTAGTAGAAGACTAATAAATTCTACGGTAAATTGTACGGTAGAAGCCGTAGAAGAGAATTAGAATTCTACGGTAGAAGACTATAGAAGGGAATTAGAATTCTATAGTAAAAGACTATAGAAGGGAGGAGATTTTATAGGTAAAGACTATATAAATAACCGTAAAATCACCGTAAAATTACGGTGAAATATAACCGAAGAAAAGTAAGTAAATACGCCTATAGAAGTGCGGGGTAATGCCTATAGAAGCCCGTAGAATTCTATAGTAGAATCTAGGGAAGAACTAAGGATTTCCCGGTAGAAAGCAAATAGGGAAGACGGTAATGTTAATATACCCCCCTAGCTAGAAGGGAATAACTTCCGGCTAGTTAGAATTATTATCGACTTCTTCTTAGATCCTAGAAGAAATATCCGTAAGTCGAAGCTAGCGAAAGAACGTTTAGAAACGTTATCCTAAAAGCAATTTAGTTAATCTATCCGCAACTATCTAGTTAAAAGGGATATATTTAATATTAAAAGTGTTGCGTAAGAATTCCTATCGGGCCTAGCAGTTATAAATTTCAACGTGCTTTAAGGCGGTCTAAATCTTTAGAATCTCGGCGGAAACTAGGCGGATTGTCTAGGTATTATTACACTAAATAGTAGGAATAGGTATATCTAGCTATAGGGAAATATCGTTAAACAAACGAAGAATAGAAATCAGCTCTTTCGCGGTGGAAGAGACTATAAGAAGTTCGGCCTTAGTAGAGGAAGTAGTAACCGTAGATTGTTTCCGGGCACTCTACGCAATTAGACCGTTAAATAGGCTAATAAAATAGCCTTTAGAAGAATAACGAGTGTCTAGGTCGTCGGCGTAGGCGGCATCGGAAGCTATAACGAGTTCTTACTCGTCTATATCCGAAAACTTAATCGTAAGGAAACGCGATTCGTATAAGTAAGTCACTAAGCTTTCTGCGAGCTTAATATAGAGCGCAGACGGGTTCTATATATACTCCGCTAAAGAATTCGACGATTTTACGGCGTTAAGACGGGTAGAAATAGTCGCGTAATTATAGGAACCGACTAAAGACGAAAAGTAATAGATTTAGTTATCCGTAGCCTATCCTTAGTGTTTCTCTAGCTTTTCGGGAAGTAGGAATAAGTAAAAGGTCGAAATAGACCGTAGAACCGTAGAAGTAGGGATTAAATTAAACTTAGAAGCAATCTTATCTAAGTAAACGTCCTTATATAACTATAGCTTTCGCTGCTTACGGTCCTAGATAATCCTTATCCTAAGGAAATAGGTAAGCTCTCCGCAGTTAGTAACTATATACTTCTGCCTAAAGCGATAGATAAAATCGTTAGTAGCCTTCTAGTACTCCTTACGAAAAAGGATAATAATATTATCTATAAAGAAGAAAGTAATAATACTACTCGTAGTAGATATAAAAATATAAGGATCCTCCGTACTTTACTAAAGGCTAAGTTTAGTAAAAGACTTAGATAGTTCCTATTGCTAAAGAAGCGGCGAACGGCGAAGCTTATATAAAGCCTTTATTAACCGAATTATAAAACTAAATACCTTAAATCCGTCTACGAAGTAGATATATACTTCTTTATTTAGATCGGCATTCGTAAAGACGTTAACTACGTTAAGTAAGCGGGTTTCTATACTAAACTTAGCGGCAATAGCAATTATAATGCGAAAATTTCACGCTATAAGCGTCGCGGCGTAAGTTTCCTTTCCGCGAAACGGCTAAAGATCTCCTCGTATATAAAGGCGAGACTTAAACTTCCTAAGGTAGCCGTGCTTATTAAACTTATAATCGAATGCCTATATTAATAAAAGAGGACGTACTAGCGCGTTCGCTCTTAGGGTAGGCGAAGGAAAGAAGGTCTTCCGCTGTTTTAAAGAGTCCTATTTAACCTTTCTAGCGGCTTTAAACTTAGGTCTAAACGGATGCGTCTCGAGATTAGACTAAAACCTTAGAAGCGCGGGTAAATCCCGTTTATATATCTTCCTAGGTTTAAGAGAAGTAGCGAATGCAGCCGTAAAAGCGGTGCTATTAGCCGATAGATGCCTAACGTAGGCGAAAGCGGGATATCGACCCGAAAAACGGTTTAAACAAGCAGGGCGTAAATCCCTTATAAATCTCATCGTCCGTAGACTATCTATAGGAATATTATTATTATTATTAAAGTACTTTAGCTGCCCTAACGGGCCTAGTGCCCCTGCGTTTACCTAGCATAGGAAAAACTAGGCGGCTTAGGGGAAAACCTATGCAACGTCTATCTATCTCGACGTCGGGCCGGATGCGGCCTATGTTCGCTACGGTTAATTAAGTTTAGTTGCTGCCGCCGGTCTAGTGCCTAATGAAGGTTACCCCGCCCGGGTAGGCCCGGGGGCGTTAGGGTCGGGCGGATAGTCTAACTTAGTAAAGCCGGCGCGCAGACGGCACGCGGGCGATAGGGTACGGGCCGGGGCCCCGCCTAGCGGGTCGGAACGCAGAAAAACAAATCTTAGTAAGCGCATAATCGAACATATAAACATATATAAATATACACAAACGTTAAAGAGGGCTAGCGCTAGGAGCCTCGTCGTCTTACTCCTAAAGCTCCCCCCCGCCGGCATTACGGCGGTCTATCTTCTCCGTAAAGGCTATCGCGGCCCGGAACTACTATAGTAGGCGGTGCTTAAGGAACCACCGGATAAGCGGCTTCGCGGCGGCGGGGCGGTTAAGCGCCGCCCTAAGGTCGCTCTCCCGTCGGATGCCTCTTAGTAGGGCCGCCCTCGCGTTAGCAAGGGCAGGGCACCGGAGGAAGAGGTAGAACGCGGTTTCACACGCGGTCCCGCACCGATAGAGCGGCGATATCTATAGGAATAGTATTATCGTAATCTATAGACCGAGAAGTGGCTTAAGGCAACTATACCTTAAGTCGGTCTACTAGTTCTATAGTTATAGTAGGTGAAAGAGTAGAAATATCGGGTTAGAAATCCCGTGTATTCTTAAAAATATCCTCCGGCGGTTCCGGGGTTTAGTTAAGAGTCGGAAGCTAAGGATTACCATCGGCTAAAAGGTCTACTAAAATAGAATGCTTATTAAGAAGCACTATTAGCGTTAACTAGAATTCTGCCTTATCTTACTCTTCTTCCTATATAATGTGTGGTAGAAATTCCGGGGATAATACCTATATTAGCGGTTCGGATGCCTTAGACGCGGTGAAAACCTAAGTCTTATTAAACATTACATTACGAACTCGACGAACCTCCCGTCTCTATAGGATCTATATACGAAAAATATTAGTAGAATTATACCTAACTAAGTAACCAACCTCCGTATAAGGTTCTTGCTTAAGATTACGTTTCTGCGTGTTTGTTAGGGCCTTAGTGGTTAATAGGTAGGCTTTATAGCTAAAAGCTTAAAGATAATCGAATCGTAATAGTTAGGGAAGGAGAAAAGCCGGTATATTCCGGTCGTAATCCCTTAACTAATCGTAAAGGATCTCTATCGGGGAAATCTACTTCGATAGAAATAACGTAGAGGAAGCTCCCTATCGGGCTAGAATCCGATTGTGTAAATATACTATAGTTTTCTACGTTTCTATCTATAAATACTCGGGCAAATTTGCTTTAATCCTTATAGATCGAGCTTTAGTAGATACTAACCCCCTAGCTTATTTAGCAGCGCCGTTTTAAGCGGGTGTATAGGGAGTAGTAGGCTTATTATAAATGCCCTACTAGTTAATAAAGTCCTAAAAATCGTATCGAAGGGCTTAGTCGTTATCTCGATGGATTATACCGATAGAAAGTAAGAACTATCGGGAAATATACCGACCTAAGCTCTTAAAGCATAAAATTAGCTCGTCTATAAAGGCGTCTAGAAGAGCATATAGAAAAATAAGCTTCGTATAGTTATCCTTAATAAGAAGTATAACGTTCTTATTATTATAACTCTTATGCATAGAAAAGACATCGTAAAACACCTTAGGGAGTAGTAGGCTTATTATAAATGCCCTACTAGTTAATAAAGTCCTAAAAATCGTATCGAAGGGCTTAGTCGTTATCTCGATGGATTATACCGATAGAAAGTAAGAACTATCGGGAAATATACCGACCTAAGCTCTTAAAGCATAAAATTAGCTCGTCTATAAAGGCGTCTAGAAGAGCATATAGAAAAATAAGCTTCGTATAGTTATCCTTAATAAGAAGTGTAACGTTCTTATTATTATAACTCTTATACATAGAAAAGACATCGTAAAACACCTTAGAAAAGGGAAACGTCGCCTTAGAAAGCGGCGGCTCGCGGTTAATAATTCGTTTAGCCTACGTAAGTTTATAGGACTTATAGGAGATTATCTTATCGAAGGTTACCGACTATAGTATTCCGAGAGCTTTTAAAAGCGCCTTATTGTTCGGATATCTAAGTCGTTAGTGCTAAAGAGAAAGTTCCTCTATACTTATTAGTGTAGACTCTAGTGTAATAGCCGAAAAAGGTGCTATAACCGGGGTTTCTACGGTAGAATCTATAGAAAGAACGGAAGCAATAGTTAGAATTATTAAAAGCGTAATAGAAGGCGTTAACGGGTTATACTCGATAATATACTAGTTATAAATTAGCTCCGTTATACAAATAGTGCGTATTAAAGAATAGATTTATCTAGTCTACGGGTTCTACGAAAGATTCGCCTTATAAAGAAGACGAAGTAAATAAAAGGACGTATAAAAAGACGGGATGTATGCTACCTAACTAAGCTAAAAAGTGCCCGTCGAAATGCGTATAAACACCGTGCCTATCCCGAGAATTAGAGTGCTTCTACTACCTACGAGTACGTACTCGGAAGAAGGCTGGAAGTTATAGAAGCGCTCCCTATTATTGCAAATATATCTATTAGACCCTAAATCTATAATAAAAGAATCCCTTAACGGGTATTCTATAGTAATCTATAAAATAACTAGCGGTAAAAAGGTTATAAGAATATTAGCGGCAGCCGTAGCTTATACTATCTTTATCTCGATCTTATTGTTCTTCCGCTACTCCTTATCGCGAAGAAGTGCCGCGTCGACTTTAGCCTTATTAGCCGGAACCTTAAGGTAATCGTCTATAGTCTTTTAGACGTCTTTATTAGGTTTCTATAATAGAAGTCGAACGGAAGGGTTAAAGTAGTTGCACTTAGAGAAAAAGTAACGTTCTCTATAAGCACACTACGGTTTAGGTTTTAGCTTTATCTTATCCTTTTCTAAGGACGTCGCAGCTAGTGTTTTCGCAGGTTTTTTAATAGATTCCGCGGCTAGGGATTATATTCCCTAGCCTTAGAACTTTGCAAAAGCGTTAGTCTTTAGCGCTTTAGTCGTAGCCTTTAAGGCTTACGAGCGCTCGAAAAGTTCGGATATCTTAAATCCGTTAGGGGAAGACTATTCCTAGCCTAGCTTATTTAAGCGGGCGTCGTCCTCTATCTTATTTATCTAGTATTCCGTAAAAGGGCTAGAAATTAGCTAAATAGCCTTAAGAAAAAGCTATATAGCCCGGAGACCTTCCGATTCCGGCAACTTAATTCGCTAGGCGTCGGTAAGAACCTTCTACTAGTTGGAAATCTATATCGTAATATCCGTCCGGTCCGGTGCCTTTAAAATAGTATAGAACTACGCGAGAATAGTCTTTTATTGCGTCTACGAAGTCGGCTTTATACATCGCTATAGTAAAGCTAATTCCTTAGAAACCTTATGTTCGTCGGCAATTATTAAATAGTAGTTCCCGATGTTTTAAATAATAAACTGCTAGATTAACGTAAGAGATTTCTATTAGTCCTTATAGGCTTAAAGTAACGTGCGATACTAGGAAAAGAGAAACTTAAACCTCTTAAGTTCTTCTATAGATAAACTAGCAATATTAGCAACGGTCGCGTTAACTATTCTAGCTATTAGTTCTACGGGAAGAGGCAATAGGGGTTTCTAAAGTTTAAGCGTAATAGAAGGGTCGATTTTCTCCTAAATCCCTTAGGCTAGTGCGTATTTCTAGATCGTTAAGATCTATCGGTCCTAGTCCGCTAGTCTATTTAAAATAGTCTTCGAAGTAATATCGGCTATAATAGATATAGTAACGTAAGTAAAAGTATAGTGAAATCACTAGAAAAAGGGTGGTTAGATATATAATATATATAAACAAACCGTAAAAACTAAACTAAGTGCGGGAAAACACTAATAGAATAGGGTAAACGTACTAACTAGTCCTTTATAACTTAATTCGCTAGTTTAATAACGCTCCTTAAAGACACACTAGTCCTCTATAAGTTAATTCGCTAGATATAAAGGCAAAGGCTTTACCACTGTAAGTCGTAGCGTTAGCAGGCTAAAAATACAAGCCGTTAGAACTCTCTATACGTAGAGAAGTTCGTCCGGGCTTATAACTTTCGAACGCTAGGCAGTCGGGTTCTCGACATTTAGGTAATAGAAATTAAAAAAGGGAAGAGAGGCTCTAAGGCTAAACCAGCCTACACAGAAGGATTAGAGGGTATAAAAGGATGTAAATCACTAAGAATAATAGCTCTTATCTTATTTAGTAGGGAGGCTAACTAGTCTCTATATATAGGAAAAATCCTCGGACGAAATCAGCCGCGTAGACCTAAGGAAAAACAGGTGACGTAAATAATCGGACGGAAGGATCGGTGAGAAAAGCAATAGATCGTGCCGTACGATAAATAAGTTATATAGTTAGCAAATAAATAAGCAGCCTAGTAAAAGACTAGTAAATTCTACGGTAAATTCTATAGTAGAAGCCGTAGAAGAGAATTAGAATTCTACGGTAGAAGACCGTAGAAGAGAAGAGATTTTATAGGTAAAGACCGTATAAATAACCGTAAAATCACCGTAAAATCACGGTAAAATATAACCGAAGAAAAGTAGGTAAATACGCCTATAGAAGTACGGGGTAATGCCCGTAGAAGCCCGTGGAATTCCATAGTAGAATCTAGGGAAGAACCGGGGATTTCCCGGTAGAAAGCAAATAGGGAAGACGGTAATATTAATAAAAGTCTATAGAGACTTCTTCCTAAAGTCTTATAGGAATAGCCAGCGACTTAAAGGCGCCGTATAGGCGATGCCGCTTTAAAACGGCGCTTTAATAGATATAATATAAACGCACGTAGCTATTTATATTACGAGCTATTCCTTCCTAGAAGAATTTCCGGGATAGGAGGTCTTTCGTACGGGCTATTCCGAAGTATCCTATAAGGGGATCGTCGTAGTAGCGCTAAATAAGCTCTTGCCTTAAGGCAACCTTTACGGGCACTACGATTCTTTCCGAATGTAAAATAAGTCTATTTAGGCTTAATAACTAAGGACTTACCCCTTCTTCTAAGGTACTTTTAGCCTATACTCGCTATATAGTCTACGGATCTTCCGCTTAAGTCCTTTTAAGGAGCTTAAAAATAGGCTTAGAGATATTGCTCTTATAGACCCTTTTATAACGAGCTGCTAACTTAGCTAATTATCTTTAACACTATTGTTTATAACTAACGATATCTTTAACCTAAGTGGCTAACTTAGCGGGACTCGTTCCTAAATGCTAAGCGATTAAATCTTAGAGAGCTTATGTATTTTCGTTACGTAAAGATATCTCGTAAAGCTTAGAGATAGTAAAGACCTAAGAACTCGTCTTTAGGTCGCTTTATAAAGAATCTATAGCTATATATACCTGCCGAATAACTACTAACTTCTATTATGGTTCCGGGAGTAGCTCTATAGACGGTAGGGCTTTGCGTATAAATTCTAGCTTCCTTAATAAAGCATCGGCAGGATTTAATTTACCGGCTTAATATTTAATCGTAAAATCGAAAGGAGCTAAGTATATACACTAACGTGCTTATCTTTTATTAAAGGATATTTACTTTATAAAGCCTTAAATGTTTTAGTGATCTAATAAAACTTTAACGGTATTCGCCGCCCCTTCGACGTAGTATTACTAATGTTTAAATAACTTAACGATAGTAAATATCTCTTAATTAAGGGTGCTATAGTTAAGCTTAAGGCTAGTAAACTTCCGTAACTAAAAAGCAATCGGATAATAGTAGCCTTTGTTATCGGGCTACGAAAGAATGCTAGCTATTGCGAAAATAAAGGCATTAGTCTTAATGCGAATCGGTTTTTAAAGGTCGAAGTATCGGAGAAGTAAGGCTATTATAAAGGCGTTCTTTATAACGTAAAACACTATTAATTCGCTAGTATTTAGCTACACTCGTCTAGGTTTTCTTCCCTTAACGCTCCCCTTTAATAATGTAGTAAGAGGGGCAATAATGCTAGAGTATCCTCTAAAATAAATCGTTAGTTATAATTTATAAAACCGAGAAAAACTTAAATATTATAGAAAGAACGAGGTTCTTCCTAATTTATAATAGCCTTAATGCGGGCTAGATCTATTACGACTCCGTTAATAAATTAGATAAATCTTAAAAACTCTAAAGATTGCTTATAGAAAGTACACTTTAATAAATTAGCGAATAGCTCGGTGTTCTTTAGTCGTTTAAGGACTTATCGTAAGTATTCTATATACTCCTCGTAGGTCTTAGAAAAGATTAAAATATCGATAAGATAAACGACGTAAATAGTATCTATAAGGCCTTTAAGAGCTTAGTTAATATATAACTAAAATATAGTAAAGGCGTTAGTTAATCTAAACGGCAATACTAAATACTTATAGTAACTATAGCGAGTACGAAAGGCTATCTTTTATTTATCCCCTCCTTTAATCTAGATGCGTTAGTATGCGTTTTTTAGTTAATCTTTAAAAAGTACTTAGCCCTTTAATAACGGTCTATAATCTCCGAAATAAAGGGGAGTAGGTAGCGATTCTTATCGGTAATGCTATTAACCCCCCGGTAGTCTATATAAAGGCGTAAAGTGCTGTCTTTCTTAAGTATAAAAAGGATAAAAGCCCCGGCCGAACTCTTAGATTTCCGAATAATACTACGCTTAAGGGACTAATCTAACTACTCCTTAAGAACCTAAAGTTCGGATTAAGAAAGAAGGTAGATAGGTCTAAAAGGCGGCTTAAAGTCGGGCAATAGGTTAATCGTATAATCGGTGCCTTTCTTCCTTAGTAGTAAATCGGCCTTATGCTTAAAAGACACGTCTTTAAAGTCTAAAAGGGTCGCCGGTATTTCCTCCCCCGTTCGCTTAAGGTTCGCCGAGTTATTATCTTTATTAGGAAATAGTATAAAATTTAGGTCCGGTATAACTATATAGACCTATGCCTTATTCCGACACTTATGTAAGGATTTCTACGGCTAGCGTAATAATACCTTAGAAAGTTAGTGTTTAAACTATTAAGCGCGTTTAAAAAGAACGAGATAAATATATTCTTAAGAAAGTACGGGTATACTAAGCAAAACTAATACGTCGTCGGGTTTTAATCCGTTATCGACGCTAATATAAAGGCGAATGACTATCTTTTCCCTATAGCGATTGTCTTAGAGTTAGATAGAAACTTCCTAGACTCTATATCGTTTTATAAGCGTATTCCTAACTACCTTTAATCTAAGGGTTAATAAAGGAAGCTATCGTAGCCCTTATTTTTAAGCAAAACTTATATCTACTAGGTCTACTTTACTACCGTAATTAAGATTAACGATAATTATATAAGGTGTTTGCCTTAGTAGTTTTCTAGTAGCACGTAGTCTTTTAACTACCTCTACCTATAGATTAGTCGAAGGAAAGGCATTTACTTCGACTTCTAAGCGTTTCCCTCCTTTTTCGTCGTCTTTAAATCGGCTACAGTTCGGTTAGCTTTCGCTATCGCTTAGCAATCGGCTTATATATAGCCTAGTTTCTTATAATACTAATAAATAATTATGCCGGATTAGCTTTCGCCGTTTCTATACGAATTTCCTCCCCGGTTATTACTACGGCTATTCCTACTATACCTATTCCTACCGTTACGACTATTGCGACTATTTCCTCGGCTATTCCTACGGCCGTTGCTACGACCGTTTCTACGGCTATTTAAGGTCGATCTAGCGGCGTCGGAATCTAAATAGTTATTAGTAGATCTATTCCGGCCTTTACGTCGGCGATAGCCTATTAAACGGGAGCCTCTTGCCCTTTAAGTAGAGATCGACTAGTCGTTAGTTAGCTTTACGGGGCGCTTCTTATTTCCTAAAGCATCTTAGAAACGTTAAGCGAGTTAGACTATCTCCTTACGAGTGTTATCCTAAATAGACGCTAAATAAAGGGAGATTTAGTCCCGAAGATTAAGACATAACTTCGTAAAAAAGGAAAGTATATAAGTTCTTTCTAGCGGACGTTTTAAATATTGCTTAAGGGAATCTAAGTAAAGACTAAAATCGAGGGGGGACTAAGCCTCTCTCTCGTTAGCGTGCTTCCTATAGTTACGTAGCTAAAAGAGTCTTGCGATTAGTAGTATCTTTAATTAAAATTAAGGTCTAGTTACGAAAATTATCTTAGTTAGTGCGAAGCAATTCCCTCTCTATACGGAGCTTTTCGTTAAGGTATCGCCTCTATCTCGCCTTATAGTCTACGTATATATAGTTAAAGGCATATAAGATTTTAGTCTTATTGCGCTTAAAACGACGTAAAGCAGCGATAAAGGCATCCTTAAGATCGCTAATCTAATCGAGACGTTTTTAAGGGTTAGTCGGTTATAATAACTAAGGAATATGTTTTATTTTAATTTCTTTACTATAACTCTCCTTTAATTCGGTTAACTATCGGCGACGTGTATATAAGTCCCTACCGAATAAGTTACCCTATTGCGAAAATTCCTCTCGAAGTTCCGTAATCCTATCTCTTAATCACTTCTCTTCCTTAAGCTCTACGGCTCTTGCTTAAAGAGCTACGAGGATATCTATACGCGGAGGGGTAGGTCGTAAAGGCCCGGCTTACGTTTAACTTTGCGAGGGGATAGATCGGGCCCCCTTAAATAGCGAAAAAATTAGTAATAGCGTCTTAAGACGCTCGTTATAACCCTTATATAAGTTAGTGTATTTATCTTCTAATATTAATTCTATTATATAAGGTAACGGCGATAGGCTAGCGACTCGATAGCTACTACGACCTATCCGGCCTACGCGGCCTATACGTTTAGAAACGCGCTTACTACGCGGCGCTATCGCTTATAAGTAACTAAAAAAGAGAAGCTTTAGAAATTATAAGAAGATAGACTAAAGGTATATTTAGGAAGGTAGGAACGATAGTTAGAAGTACGAATAATCCTTTATTATAGTACGGTTGCCCTCTTATAGTAAGACTAAAGCTTGCCCTTCTTTTAAGATATATCGGGGCCTTAGGGATATACCCTTAGGCCTTAAGAGGGGTTATCGGGGACTAGTTAGTGACTAATAGCCGAATAGTCCCTAAGCTAAGATGCATTATCTATCGTGTATATATCCCTATCTCCTAACTCTATAGTTGCGCGGGTAGCTACGTTATATCTACGACCTAATCCGTATTCTTATATACGAGCGGGGAAGAGTTACGTGCGGGGAGGGAAAGGGGCTCGTGTGAATAAGGGTAAGGGGCTCGTGCGGATAGGGGTAAAGGGCACGTACGGACAAAGGGGTACGTGCGAAGAGCTCTATATCCGTATATATAGGTGCGCTTACACTTAGTTCTTTATAGATAATTTCTATACCTATATAGAGGGCACTTATATAATCACTCTACCTACCCTATTATAGTATTATCTATCTCTCTTTTTTATAGACTTATTAATACGATAACGTCCCGCTTTTACAATAGCGGTATATATTAACTAAAACGATAGGCCGCTATAATAAAAGCGATACGCGTAGTAATACTAGCTACTATTATAGACTTACTAGACAACGATATAAAGGACGTCTTTAAGCAATAGGCCGAGGGGTCCTAGTAGCTATACCTGCGATAGAGTCGCTTAATAAGCGGGCCTTCGTAAAAGCCCTCCTTCGATAGGAAATAATAGAAGCCCGTTTAGGCAAAGCGACGGCGGATGCCGCACCTTCTATAGCGGAAGAGGAGCGCCTTTTAGTGCTACTATAGAAAATAGCTATTAATCCGGTTAAACGAAGGGGTTTGCTAAAAGTCCTTAGAGTTAAAATAGGATCTACGACGCCTACCTCTACGGATACGCTACTCGCGCCTACGGCTACGTCGACGAACTCTCCCGCGGCTAAGGACGCTAGCATAGCTAACCCGAGGACGGCCCTTAAAGCGGCCTTCGGCAAAAGGAAGCCTCTACTATAGCCTATATAGGATAGTAAGCTAGAGTATAAGGCAGCGGCGCGTAGCGTTAGCCGGCTTTATAAGGTATACGTAAGGGGCAGTAATATAATTAATATTACTAGTGGCTTTTGCTATTAGCGCGTCGGCACCCCTCGTCGTTGTTATAATTGTAATATTAATTAATAGCCTCTCTATTCGAGACCCCTTAAAGAAAGGGGCTAGGCAGCGGCTGTAAGGCAGGTGTATCGGCGTAGGCGTAGCTTACGTACCGTAGAGGCGGCGTATCGGGGCAATGCGACGATATATCTACGTCTTAGGTTAACGTCTACTAGGTTATTCCTGCCTACGGTTGCCGAGGCCTATAGTTTGCGCCGGGTCACGTAGTCGAGGTCGGGCGATACGTGCAGCCTAGGACATACTGCTATTAAAGAGGGGATAAATATAAGGCGGCGGCGCGTAGCGTTAGCCGGCTTTATAAGGTATACGTAAGGGGCAGTAATATAATTAATATTACTAATGGCTTTTGCTATTAGCGCGACGGCACCCCTCGTCGTCGTTATATAGAGTCTTTTTACTTCTTCTTATATCGCCTCCGTAGTAAGTTTACCGTTAACGAGAAGTAAGGCCTTAACGGTTGCCGTAATACCGCTTAGTATTCGCTGCTCTACACGCTGCCTAAGCCTTAGATACAGCGGATTTCTAGGTTTTAGGAGAGTAGTAGGCCTAGTAGCGCCTACGACCCCTATGCCTTCTTTAACTACCTTATCTACGCGTTTAGTAACGTATAGGAGTAAGAGAAAGCGTAAGATAGGTTGCGGATCCTCTTTTAGAAAGACGGCTAAACGTTTAAGGACTTCCTTCCCGACTTTAAGGAGACTATTACTTATGCCGCCGGAAATAGCGTTTAAGGAGATAGCGCTAAGCTTATATAGCTACGAAATTCGATTACTCTATAACTACGGGAGATACGTATCTTAATTGAGATACTTACTAACTTCCGGGAGTATATAAGTCGCCTTACGAAGGTAGCCTAAAACTATAAGCAAAGCCCTAGCTTCTAAAAGTTACGAAAGCGCGCTAGTATAAACGGCGTTAGCAATAGGAAGGGAGGAGTTATTACTAAGAACGCTATAACGCTCCCGCCGCTTAGATCCGCGCCCGATACTATAGTAGACTATAAGGGCGACGTTATAATATCTACTACGCGGCCCGCTTATAGAAAAGCGAGGACACTATCTCCCGCCTTAGGTAGCGCGCCTTCCTCTTCTATATAGCGAGCTAAGTAGGTATCGAAGGCGGAGCTTTAGAAGCGGAGAGAGGAGGGGCTTTACGTACGCTATAGCGCGGATAGATATTTCGCTACGGACTGCCTATATCGTCCCGCTCGCCCTATAGCGAAGTAAGCCGAACGGCCTATAGCGATTCGCACTACCCGACCTTCTCTTAAGTCTAATATTAAGGAGGATAATAATATCCCCGCCGCTACTAGTGCGGAGGGAAATATATAGCTCTAAAGTATAGACGGGCCCTAGAGCCTAATTCGCTAGCACTAGAGAAAAAAGAGTTAACTAACTGTATTAAGATTTCTCCTACCTTAATACCTATTATTATTAACCGTATAAACCTTATCTCTACTCTCGTAGACGAGGGTTGCTAGTGCTACGCCGCTATCGATAAGGCATTCGCATAAGAACTACTTTGCTAATTAAAGATATAGGACCTCGGTATATATAAGGAGCCTTAAGCGTAATAAAAGAGGCGAAGATTAAAGGTATCGCATAGATAGCTACAGAGATTAATAGGCATAAGCAATTGCTCGTAGTATATATTATTCTTTAGCTAGAATTTAACCTAATCCTTAGAAAGCCTTAGCTTCTTTATATAGAGTCTTATTCTATACCGTACTAAGGAAGGCTTTAGTATAGGAATTCGCAGTGTTAGCTACGGTATATTAATATAAACTATTAAGAAAGCTCTAATAAATTAAGAAAGAGCTAAAAGCTATACGGCGCGTAGAGGGCTAAATCTCTACGCGGCGAGGCTAACTAATAGTAAGGGTGGTCCGTGCTATAATTGCGATACCTCCCTTTAGCCGAGCTCCCGAGCCCTTAGCCCCTTTTTGCCCTCTAATTGCCTCGCCTTTTAATCCGCCCTTTTCTTCGCTTAAACAGGCTTACTTGCCTCTAACTTATATTGCCCTTTTTTAGAGGGACTTTCGTATCCCTAATTAACGCATAAACTACGCGTGCTTATCCTTTAAAAGCCATTTAGTTATACCGTCGGCCGTTATTTCGTCGGTCCGTAGCTGCACTAGCTAGAAGAAGCCCTTTATAACGCAGCTACCCGCGCAACTATAGAGCCGGGAGATAGGGATATATACACGATAGATAATGCATTTTAGCTTAGGGACTATTCGGCCATTAGTCGCCAACTAGTCCCCGACAACCCCTCTCGAGGCCTAAGGGTATATCCCTAACGCCCCGACATATCTTAGAAGAAGGGCAAGCTTTAGTCTTACTATAAGAGGGCAACCGCACTATAATGAAGGATTATTCGTACTTTTAACTATCGTTCCTACCTTCCTAAACGTACCTCTGGTCTGTCTTCTTACACCCTCGCTAGTATAGTAAACGATCTACTTATATCGTATATTAATATAACGCGTTCGCGCTAGGTTATTCTTATTTAGAACCGCGAGCCTTATATTCTAGCTATCCGTATATATTACGGACGGGGTCGGCTACGTATACCCTATCTCGTCGAGAAGTTAATAAATCTATATTAAAGCTATCCTAGCTAGTATAAGATTTATAAACTCTGCCTTTATTAACGATATAGCTACTATAGTTTAACTCTTCGACTTCTAAAAGATAGGTCCGTCTCTAAGGAATACTACGTATTCGGCCGTAGAGTATCGTATGCTCTTATCGTCGGCGAAAGATACATCGGAATATACCCGTAGCTTAAGGTCGGTTATAGGGTATTTGCCCTTAAGAATAACGCCTTACTCTAAAGAACCCCGATAATATCGAAGAAAATGCTTTAAAATCGCCCTATACGTCTCCGTTAGATTGCTATTTGCCTCCGATAGCTTATTCGCAGTAAATATAATATCGGGCCTTATGCCTATCGATAGGTAATTAATACTGCCGGTGCGTTAAAGCTATGCCTTAGAAGTTATAACTAGCTCTTAGGCCTTCTAGTCGTATAGGATCTCGTATTTCGGCGGCTATAGCGTAGAAACACCGCCGACGATGCCTTTACCGAACTTATTAATGATCTTAGTCGCGTACTTCGTCTAGGTTATACGGATCGTTTAGGTATCTTTATTCCTCTTAAGCTAGATCCTAAGGAATTCCTTAGGTTCCCTTAATCTCTTAATCTCGTAGAGTTAATTAAGCATATCCCTAGCGGCCTAAATTAGCCGTTGTTTCGGTACGGCTATAATAAAGTCATCGATATAAACGATAATAAGAGTGCCGTTTAAATATCGAAGTAGATATCGGTCCGTCTTTAGCCTCTCGTATCTATATGCCTTAAGGTCTATTCTAACCTAATTATACTACTATTTAATAAAGCTAGGATGCCTATAAAGGGCTTTATTTAGACGATAAATACGCCTAAAGCCGTTATTAAGTCCTAACGGCTGTATTATAAATACTTCTTCCTATGCTTCGGCGTAGCCGTAGGCGTATACGACGTTAAACTATTCCTACTTAAGATTTTAAGTAGCTACGATCGTTATAAAGAGCTTTAATAAGGCCTAGTATACGACCGCTACGTAAAGCTCCTCTATCGGCCTTTCCTCGTTGTCCTAATCCCTGCGTACGACCTACCTAGCTTTAGCTAAGGGATCTTAATCCGCGCGCGGCTTCTCTAGGAAGACCTATTTGCTATTAAAAACTTATACGCCTAGTAGTCGGCGTACGAGGCTCTATGCGCTTTTCCCGCAAAGCGTGGCTATCTCCCTCTTTATAGCGGGAAGCCACCTAGTCTCGTAGTTATCCCGCTTAGCAGCCTATCTCTTAGTAGTCGGCGCGCTTAAGGCTGCGAGAATTGCTACACTAAAAGCGGATAGCACTAACTAAAGGCCGGGATCGTCGAATTAATCTTATTTACGATAAATAGCTAAAAGAGCAAGCAATACACCTACATTTAGCCGAAAAAGGTCTACGCGGTTATCGTGATTGATAATAAGTTCGGTGTTTAGCTTAGCTAACCCGCGATGCAATATTTCGCTATTAACGGCGGCTGCCTGCTTTATTTAGCGACGGGTAGGCCTATTATTAAGCCGGACTATTTTAAAAGCCTTTAGCGCTTTCGGAGGTTCTATTATTCGCTTTCTACTCTAAACGAGCGTGTTAGGGACTAATTATTGCTCTTGCCTTAGTGATTTAAAGAACGCTTTAGGAAGGATCTCTACTCTTAGAATAAGAGCCTCTAATATAAGGATATCGGCGTTATTGTCCCTTAGCTCGGTGATTCGAGGATATTATACGCTTAGGCTAGACTACGGCGTCGGCAATATCTGTCTTTTAGCCTTATCTTAATATTTACTATTAAAGTATATATGCCTTTATTATTTAGGCGTGCGAGGAACGTCGTTATAACTTTCCTAATAGCGGCCTAGATCGGGATCGCGATAATCCTTACGACGGCTCGGTTAAGGCATTACATCCCGTACGTTTATAACCTCGTCGTCGTTATCGTCTTTGTTAAAGATCGCGATATTATAGGCGTCTATGCCTAGCGGAGGAGTAGTCCTAGTAGCCTCGTAGAAACGAACGTCTTAGCCACGATAATAGTCTTTATTTTAAGCAACTATACCTTATAGAGGTGCCTATAAAGACCCTTAAGTCCTACGAGCTTCCCCTTCTAAGCGTTTAGGTCTATCTTCCTAGACTTTACGATAGCCTCTTATAGCTTTATTACGTACGCCGTGCAACCCTAAGTCCTTATATGTTTAAGGGTGTATTTATACGGGATCCTAATTTCCCGCATTAGTAGTTCTATAGGAGCCTCCCTTAAGGCGTTGCCTTATGTTGGAAGGAGGTTGTTAATATAGGTGGCTATCTCGATATAAAGCGGCTAAAGGAAGTCTAGGAGTCTAACGTTAAGGCATATCGTGCGTATAGACTCTATAAGGGTGCGGCCGGTCCTTTCGGCCTTACCGTTCTATTTAGATATATATAGTGCGCTATAGCGCAGCATTAAGTAATCCCCTTACGACTGATTCTTTATCTTCTCTAGGTAGAATTCCCTAGCGTTATTAAACGCTATTACTTAGACTAAGGCATCGCCGGCGTAGTCCTTAACCTATGCCTTTTAACCCTTAAGCATCTCGAAGGCCCTATCCTTAGAAGGTAAGAAGATGCTTTAATAAAAGCTAGTATAGACATTAATGCCGTATAGGCAGTAATTAATCCTGCTATATCCGACTAGCTTATAGCTAAAGAAATCCTAATATATATAGGATAGAAAGCCGGTAGCGATAACGCTCGGATTCCGGCATATTATCTTATCTACCTTAGCGAGATAGCATAGTTAGTAGTAGAAGGTCTTAGCCTCTTCCTTATTAATCTTAATATCGGCCTTTTTATAAGCCTTAAGGACTCTTTACTATCCGGCGTGGCTAAGTCGACGGTATATCGTTTTATACGATAACTTCCCTTTATCGCCTCGTGGTAAAGACATTAGGTTAAGGTCGGTGCAGTTGCCCTTAGGCTTTACGTTTAGAATTATCGCAATACTTAGTTTCTATTTAATGCGGTAGATCTTCGACGTAGTAAGCATATACACAAGGCACTTAATAACGTTATTTAACTTAATGCCCTTCTCCCGCAAACACTAAGAGCTAATAAGGTTAGCTAGTGCCGATAGGGAATAATTAACCTTAGATAGCTTTAGTATAACGCCCTCTATAACTACTTTAACTATTCCTACGGCTTTAACCTATAAAGGGGAGCTATTAGAGGATATTATAGAAAAAGTTCTAAGAGAAGTTATATTTAAAAACCACTTTAAGTCGTTAAAACAATGGTTAGCGTAACCCGAATCGGCGATAACCTCGTTGCGGATAGGCTTATTAATCGCGGTGCCGCTTAGTAAACCCGCCTCGGCGATAACTTTAACGGGGTCCTCGATCGTTGCGTAGTTTAGTAAGCAACCGTTAAACTCTCCGCCGGCTATAATAATATCGGGATTCCTAGCATTGCTGTTATAGTCCTTAGACTTATTAACCTACTATCTTAGGGCTTTTTCCGGGTGCTTGCAATAGTATTTATCCTCCTCGTAAAATAACCAGCTGGGCTTAATAAAGCAGCTACATTTAATCTTAATTAAAGCGTCTATAAGGTTCCTCTTCCTCCTTATATAGCCGCCTCCTAAGTTATTATTATTCCTACTAGAGTTATTATTATTGCCGGTGTTATTATTGCTACCGGTGCTACTATTAGCGTTATTATTCCCGCTATTATTACGTTAAGCGTTTTTATTAAACGCGGTATTAGTAAGAGAGTTTAACTGCTTAGCTCGAGCTCTCCCGGTAAGCTACTTATAAATCTCGTCTTTAGAGATCTCTTTGCCTCTTTGTTAATCGTAGCTTTAGTTATTAAACCAGTCCGGTCGATATATCTTTAGTCCCTTAAGGGCAAAGATAACGAAGATTATTTCGTCTAAGTCCCTCGAGACCGCGATAAGCTAGTCCTAGCAGAAATACAGCTTCTTTAAATATTAAGCTGTGTCTACGAGCTTTCTCGCGTCGATAGTAGTAAGCTCTACGAACGTAGAGTAGAATGTTACCTTAGGCACCTCTATAGAGGTTATCTTAATCTACTTTATAGTCTTAAAAAGCTATTATCTTTAGGTCTTATCCTTCCTTTTAGATCTAGTCCTATAATTCGGGAGAAAGACTCGCAATAATGCAATGCTTTATTACTCTATCGTTTGTATCCTATTTCTTAAAGCCGGGAGAGCCTTCTTCTATAGGCTTAATCTTTCTATTAATATGCCCTTCTAGGTGCTCGATACTTAAGGCGATCGATAGCTTAATAAACTGTAAGCTATAATTTTCTTATCCTCGAAGCTTATCGAGTCTAGCGTCTTAGGCCCGGCGTAAGGGTGCTAATGCTTTCTTAGCGTTCTTAGCGTAGTGCGAGGTGTATTACGTAGAAAACGCCTCTATTTTATAATAGGTAATAGAAAGCCATAAAAAAGGTCCCGATCGGCAAATGTATCGTTTTTCGGATACTTAGCAAATTAATAATTAGAGCTATAGTAGATTTAATTCTCACGATAATTAAAAATGCGTACGCTAGAAAAAGCGTGCGCGAGGGCTATAACCTATTGAGAAAGCTCTAATAAATTAAGAAAGAGCTAAAAGCTATACGGCGTGCAAAGGGCTAAATCTCTACGCGGCGAGGCTAACTAATAGCAAGGGTGGTCCGTGCTATAATTGCGATAAGAACGAGCCTAAAGACACTAAGTATACTATACAGCTTTGAGAGGCTAAAGAAGTTTTAGCTTTAGTGTTTATCGGTATAATTAACCGAATCCGTAGACGATATAGCTCGGAAGCCGCTACGGCTGCTATTTACGTAGTTAGCCTTACGGATATTAAAAAAGCCTTACGACTAAAGAAGCCGAAGATAGAAGCCGAATTGCGTTAAATAATCCCTACGTAGTTTTATAACCTACTGCCGCTCTTTCGGAAAAGCAAGGCCGATAAATTAAACCTATATAAGCCCGGCATTAACTACGCGATACTACTTCGTATAGATTCCCGCGGATAATATATAGTTCCGCCCTTCGGGCCGCTATACGCGATGTCTCGAGGTAAGTTGCTTATATTAAAGAAAAGACTACGCGGCCTTTTAGATAAAGGGTTTATTTAAGCTAGCTCTTCTAAGGCCGCCGCTCTAATGCTATTCGCGCGGAAACCCGGAGGAGGACTACGTTTTTACGTAAACTACCGAGCACTTAACGCAATAATACGACCGGACCGCTACCCGCTTCCGCTTATTAAAGAGATACTCCGTAATATCGCTAAAGCGAAGTAGTTTACTAAGTTAGATATCTATTAGGCGTTCTATAAGGTGCGAATTACGGAAGGTAATAAGTAAAAGACCGCGTTCCGCACTCGCTATAGGCTTTTCGAATAGATAGTAATTATCACAGTGTTAGGTTATATCATATATTATCCCACGTGACCTTTACATCGTATATATGGATATTTAGACCTAGTCTATAGCTATGTCCCTTCGTGGATTAATAATAATTATATACCCCCCCTTAAGCTCGTTCTCTTATAGTTTAATCTATTATTTCATCCTATTGCCCTTAATTAATAATCTCGCTATCTTACCCCTTTCTTTTCTAATCTCCCCTTTTCGCGACGTAAGTCCGCCTCCTCGCCGGACCCCTTCGACCGAGTTTTCCTCGATTATTAGAATTTTCCCGGTATAAATACGCCGTCTCGACGCGAATTACATAAGATTTCCTTCTTCCCTCCTTACCCCTTCCCCGTTGTCTTCTTCTTCTTCCCTCCTTACCCTATTTAATCCACGATGTCCGACCTTATTATAAAGACCGATCCCTCGTCCGCCGCTACCCCGGCCGTTACTCCGCCGACTCCCGCCGACCTAAAGCCTTAGAACGACTAACTTTCCCGCTATCCCCGTCTCGCTACTCTACTTTAGGCCTAACGGCCTATATTCGACTCGTTCGCCTATATCTAGGCTTACGCTACCCTTAATTTCCGCGCTTTATAGGCCGAGTCCCTTACTTACCTTAATAATGCTTACGTTAAGTTAGATATAGGAGTGCTTATGTCCTAAGAGCACGCCGCCGACTTCTAGCGGTAGCTTAACCGTGCTACGTCCTCTCTCCTCGTCCTTACCGAGCGTAACGTAGCCCGGGACTAAGCCCTAGCCCCTACCTTTGCCCTTACCCGTTCCCGTATCGCCGACCCTAAGAGGTTCGCCGGCGACTCTAGCACCTAAAAGCAATATTAGGAGGCTTTCCGGACCTAGCGTAACGGCCTTACTATTAAGCTCTATTAGAACGCCGCCTTATACCCTACGGAATAAGACCGTATTCTTTACGCGGCTAGCCGGCTTATTAGCCGGGCTGCCTCTATTATCGCTAGCGTTCCCTAAGACGTCCTCGATAATAAGTCTTTCGCTAATTAGTAGTATACTACTATTAAAGCCTTTACCGACGACCTTAGCCTAGTCTTTAGTGCTAATTTTACCTACGTTTAGTCGGAGGCCGACTTTAACGCCTTATCGATAAAGAATATCTCCTAGCCGGACTTCTATTCGAAGTTTACTTAGCTTTAAGCCGACTTATCGTTTAATAGCACCGCTTACGTCGCCTACCTTTATTCGAAGGTCTCTATCGAACTTACTAACGCCGCCGCTCTATAGGTCGAATGCCCGGCCTAAAACGACTTTACGGCTTAGGCTAAGATATATTCTACGCTTTAGGATAACTAGCAGCGTATTAAGGCCTGTTCTTAACTCTAGCCGCCTCGTAACCCCGCTCGCACCGGCCCTACCTCGCCCGCCTTACCTACGTCTCCTGCCGGTAACCTAATATAGCTCGATATATTCCGGGCCCGGCTTACTAACGCTAAGAAGCAATAGCGGTTTAAGAACTGTCTTTACCTCTACTACGCTTAGCCGGCTACCGCTACCTATACCGCCTAGACCTACCTTAATAAAAGTATCGGTGCTAATCCTAGCGCTAACCCTAGCGCTAGTCCCGGCGCCGGTTCCGGCTTTAGCCGCGGCCGTAGCTATAGTAGCGGTACGTCTGCCCTACGCCTCCTCGAACCCCCTCCCCCCCGCCACTAGGTTCGCGCTATTAAGCAAGGCTTTATCGAGGGCGAAGTAGACGACCTCCTTACTTCTTCCCCGTCCTTAGGAAATACGTAGCTCCCTCGCCTTATCGTGCGAAAGAGCTCTCTATATCTAAGTTTATAGCTTTATTCGACACCGGGGAGGATTTTTACCTTCCCCCGGGAATATAACCGCGTGCTCTACTTATGCCTTTATCCCTTATGTCCGCCGATATCGTTATAAGTGCTTTAGTCGACTCCGGCTATTCCGGATACGCCTTTATGCACGCTTAGACCGCGCACCGCCTTACCCTTCCTATCCGCTAACTCTAATTCCTACGCTAGCTTTCTCTCGCCGATAGTAGCGACTATAAGTCCGGCTCTATTACCTATTACGCCTTTTCGGTCTCCTAGATTAGCGCTTATACTAAGTCTATCTACTTCTTTCTTACGAAGCTTAGCTACGAGGTTATTCTTAGCCTCCCCTAGCTGCGCTAGCACGACCCTATTATTAGCTAACACGGTAACTCCCTTTCCTTTTAGTCCCCCTTTTGTTTAGCCTCCTATCTCTCGGACTATTAGCCTTATCTTATCCCGGGCCTCTCGGCTACTCTTGCCCGCCCTACCTGCCCTATCCCGGCTTCCTTTATCCCTATTTTAGAGGGAATATAATTAATAAATATAATTCGTTTTCCCCCCGCCCCCTTTGCCGAGGATTTCGACGATAGGGGCGAGCCCCCTACCGCGCCTTTGCCTACCTTTGCCCTAAGGGGGTTTCCCCTTAGCCCTTCCGTCGAGGATTCTAACGATAAGGGCGAACCCCCTACCGCTACGATCTCTATTCCCGCCGCTGCGATTCCTATTCTAGCCTGTCCTCCGGCCCCTGTCTATTTCGTCCGCTTTAGCGACGTTCTCGAGTTTATTCCCCTATCTCTTAGCCCCTCCTTTTCCGCGTTTTTCGAGGATGCTCTTAACGCGGGTAAACCCGCCTATCCGGACTCCTCCCGCTAGGTTAATAACGCCGACTCTAACTCCGGCTATAATTCCGACTCCCCGGCTACCTTTTACCTTCGCCGCTACGTTCGACCTCCCTACCTTTATCCCGTCTATAAGACCGCTAGCTACTACCGCCTTATATTACGGCTAAGTCGTAAGACTATTAGACCTTAGCCCTTCCGCTTTTCGTCCTTTAATAACTTAGCGTTTAACGTCCGGATGCTTAACGTCGGATGCGATAGTAATATTCTACCAGCAGCCCGGAGTCTAGACCTTTTAGACTTTAATTAAAGCCTTTACCGCCGAGCTATTACTTACTAAGCCCTTACTACCTATCGACTAGGATATTCCTAAGGACTTCTATTAGGCCGTTTTAATTAGATATATAAACGCTAAGGATGCAAAAGCTTACCTTAACCCCCGCCTTTACGACTTTATCGATAACTACCTTAATAAGATCTACCTTAATAAGATCTCCTTTAACGATATCGCTAAGTTCTTTAAGAAGTAAGAGAAAGTCTTTTATACGCTCGATAAGCTTTAGGCTAAAGTCCTTAAGGAGCTCTACTATATAATCTATATATAGCTTAAGAGCGAGGCCGATAAGCTCGCCTTTTATCCTACCGTTAATACTTAAATTAACCTTAAGGAAGGAATATAACCTCTTTATACCTACCCCCGCCCTTTTAGCAAAGCTAAGAACCGGATCGTCTACGCGTACGTTAATAAGTAGCTCGGGAAGGGCTTTATCCGCCGCTTTACCTCCCCCGCTATTGCCCTTGTTATACTTACCTATAAGCTAGATAAAGGCGTCTATTTTTACGTTAACTATCGCGGCTTAAATAAGGCTATAATTAAGAACCGTTTTCCCTTACCCTTTATC
Organism: Ophiocordyceps sinensis; assembly: GCA_012934285.1. Classification (NCBI taxonomy): domain Eukaryota; kingdom Fungi; phylum Ascomycota; class Sordariomycetes; order Hypocreales; family Ophiocordycipitaceae; genus Ophiocordyceps; species Ophiocordyceps sinensis. The sequence goes on along the minus strand of JAAVMX010000001.1, from coordinate 14,577,022 downwards.
TACGATACCCTCGCTTATATTCGGAAGGCAAAGTTTTTTACTAAGATCGACGTTATCGCGGCGTTTAACCGCCTTCGCATTACCGAAGGATATAAGTAAAAGACCACATTCGCTATATAGTATAGGCTTTTTAAGTATTAAATTACCCCCTTTAGCCTTACCGCTGCCTTATCCTACTTCTAGAGTTTTATTAATACGGCCCTTTACGGTATCTTTAATAAGTTTTACTCTACCTATCTAAACGACGTCTTAATCTTCTTAAAGACGCGGGAGGAATACTAAGCCTACGTTAATACGGTTCTTAAGCGCCTTAACGCCGCCGGCTTCTAGCTTAACGTAGATAAATATAATTTCTATATTACTAAGACTAAGTACCTTAGCCTAATTATCTTAGATAAAGGCATTTGCATAGACCTTAATAAGGTTCGTGCGGTCTTAGACTAGCCTACCCCCTCTTTTATTAAAGACCTCCGGCGCTTTTTAGGATTCGCTAATTTTTATCGGCGTTTTATTTACGGCTTTTCTAAGCTTACGAACCTTCTAAACGCCCTTACTAAGAACTCTACCCCCTAGATCTAGTCTCCCGCTTACGCCTACGCCTTCGAAGCCTTTAAGCACGCCTTTACTACCGCCTTAGTCCTTATATACTTCGACCCTTATCGTAAGACTATAGTTTAAATAAATGCTTCCGATTAAGCCGCTAAAGGTATACTAATATAGCTCTTCGACGATAGTCGTTACTATCCGATTGCCTTCTTTTCGTTAAAGCACTTTACTTAAGAGTATAATTACAAGATCTACGATAAAGAACTCTTTATAATTATAAAATCTCTCGAGGAGTAGCGCTTTAAGCTTAAGGGCCTACCTAAGTTTAAGATAGCCTTAGATTATAAAAATCTTTAGTATTTTATAACTACGAAGCTCTTTAACTAGCGATAGGCCTATTAGGCCGAATTCCTTTATCGTTTTAATTTTAAGATTGTCTTTTAGCCTAGCTCTTAAGCTATTCTCCCCGACGCCTTTAGCCGCTTGCCTAGCTCCCGCTTACTCTCCCTCACTAACTAAGCCGACGAGAGGATTAACTACCGATATTAAGTTATCCTCCTTAAGTCTAAGGTTAAGACCTCCTTTTACCCTAATACTACTACCGCCCTTAATACCGTTAAGGAGTCCGATCTATTTATAAATATAATTTATAAATATAATTCTAACTGCCTTGACTTTTACGCCTTCGACGACTTTAAGCCGATCGATAACTTTATCTACTAGGCCTATTCCTCTTCCCCGCTTATCTCCGCTATTCGCGTAGCTCTTTAGTCCCCTTAGCCCCGCTAGCCTTACCCCCTCTAAGCCCCCCTCCGCTCGATCCCTAAGGCCGCTCTCTCTAAGGTCTAAGGCCGGTTCTATTTCTAAGGCCGGCTTTTTATTCCCTTTAACGACGCTTTAATTCTTTAGATCCTCGTCCGCGCTTATACCTCCCCCCTTACCGGCTACCCTAGACGTACGAAGACCGCTAGCCTCTACCGCCGGTCCTATATTTAGCCTGGCATATATAAGTCTATTTCTAGCTTCGTACGGAATTATTATATATACCTACGCGCTAAGTCCCCTCGTTCCTCTCCTTAAGGCCTGCTTTAGCCCTTACGTATTCCTTTCGCCCTATAGACTAATATATCCGTCGACTTTATTACCGACCTCCCTATCTACCGCCGTAACGGCGTTAAGTTTTCTAATATCCTCGTTATCGTCGACCGCCTTACGAAAATACGCTACTACGTCTTAATACCTTTAATAATTATTAAAGACGTTATTAACGCATTCGTTTCCCGCGTTTAGTCCCTCTATAGTACCTTAGCCTCTATTATTAGCGACTATAGCACTTAGTCTATCTCGGCTTTCTAGTAGTAGCTTAATCGTCGCTTTAGTTACCGCTTTTACCTTAGCTCTGCCTACTACCCTAAGACTAACGGTTAGACTAAGATCGCGAACGCTTAAATTAAGGTTTACCTTCGTTATTATATTACCTACCTTTAGGACGATTAGATCGACCTCCTTCCTTTCGCTAAGTTTACTATTAATAATTAAATATTTAAATCTACCGGCCTTTCCTTTTTCTTCGCTAACTATAGCTTCTACCTAAAGCTTAGCACTAAGCCCTTTAGTCCCCCCCCGCTTAATATAACCCTTTAGTAGCGGAAGGAATACCTCCGCGGTAACGCGCTTGCTTCTTACCTTTAGCGTATCTTTAACTTCCTCCGCAATACGATCGAAGATGCTTAAGCCACTTAGGCTCGCTACGCAAACGCCCGGCGGACTCCTGCCCTAGCGTATTAGCCCGGCGATATAGTATTCCTTAGCATTCGCTAGATCTAGACCCTTTGCCTTATAAAGAAGCTCGACTATAAACGGGAGGGCTTATATAAGGTCTTTAAGGTATATAAGACGGCGTATCTCCTTCGCCTCCTTAAGGGTAGCCCTTTTTACCCTGTTTTTTATTACTCCCTCTTTACTAAGACTTAAAAGCCTCTATTGCCCGGCTAGTTAGAGCTTAACGTCCGGCCCGCCGATAACGGCGTTCTCCTTTCCCTTAGCGACGACGACGGCGATAACGTATACCTTAAGTAAGAGTTTTCTTCTATCCTCGCGTAACGCTAGTACGCCTTTAGGAAGATTAAGTATCGCGTTTAATAGCGTTATAGCCCCCTTACGTAGGAGGACTCCTCTTGCCTTAACGGCTGCTAGGACGACCTTAAGGCCTTTTACGCCTTTAACCTAACTAAGGCTAAGCCGGCCTTTTATACGGCCTTCCTTACGTCTTTACCTTCGCCTAAGTGATAATAAGGATAATTTATTAATATAATTTACGTTACGACGGCACGCTTAGGTTTCTTAGCTTTACCCTTTATTTCTCTCTATTCTTCTTTCGTTCTATATTAGGCCCGCTTTTAGGACTAATTAATATAGATTTCCTTCGTTTTTATTAGCCTATTGCCCCTTTTAGGCGTTTAAGTCGAACGCCGGTAATACACTAGGCACTAAGAATATGTGTGTAAAGAAGGATGCCTTTATTAGGTAGGCGTAAGCCCCGGGAGCTAGGAATAGCTCCCTACTATCTTATCTATAGCTGATTACATTAGCCCTAGCATATAGCATAGAGGATGCTTTATATACATTAGAATGCCGGCTCGAAAAAGAAAACACTACTGCCTATAGCAGTTATAAATATAATCCTAATTAAGCAATTCCTATTGCCTAAATCCTTCCCTTTATTCTTATAAGTTATGCTTATACCTACTAGTGATTATTCCTCTAATCGTTCCTTCTGCTAAGCGGCCTTCTTGCTTCGTATAGCGCGTGCTAGAGGGCGACCCTAGAACTCCGTAATAGCTTTAGCGGAGACCTAGTCGGCTTAGACCTATTAGTTATATATAGCAGCCTATCTCTTCTATCGTATAAGGTATTCGGTTATAGGTGACTTCGACCGACCGATGCAATAAACATAGATGTCTATTAGGCGTTCGACTTCGTAGTACTAATCCCCTTCGTTAGGTGCTTCGACATCGCGAGCGGCTTCTATAGGCCTAGGCTCGAGCTCGACGTAATGCCCTTCGTGCGCGAGCTTAAGGTGCTAAATAGAGACGACTAGGTGGATTTTAACTTAGCTAAGGAGGTCGAGTTCCGCCGCGAGGTTATTAACTATACGCTTAATAACGAAAGACCTTCTCGTTGCCGCGACTATTTCTTTAGCGGCTAGCTAGGCTTATAATAGCCCGTATATAGCTTTAGGTAGACTTTATCACTAGCTTTAAGAAGAACCGGCCGGTTTTTCACGTTATACCGCTGCTTAGCCTTTATAGCAGCTAGGTCTATAGCTAGGCTCGCTTATCTACGGGTAACTTCTCGCAAGTAGGGCAATTCGTCCGCAGTAGTGCCTAAGATATTATCGGCAGCTTCTAACGGTCTACGTATATTAAAGCCGAAGATAGATTTATAGGCGGAGATCTTTATACTAGCGTTAAATGCTGTATTTAGATTCTACTAAAGGGCGGGGATTATTATCTTTTAATCTAGGCTAAGATCCTCGATATAGGATATTCGTAGAGCGGTCTCTACGGTCTAGTTACGCTATTCGGTAAGTCTATTAGCCTATAGGTAGTAGGCGGTAGTTATTGCAATTTTAGTACCGAATGCGCTCTAAAGGCCTTTCTAAAAGTCGGATGTAAATTTGCGATCCCGGTCGCTAACAATAGTTCTTAGTATACCCTAATCGGAAAGAAGCAACTAACGGGCTAGGCTTTAAGCCTAGTCCTTTATGCCGTATTTAGCGTTGCCTAGGATTAGCAAGCATCTCTTACTAGTTAGATAAATAACCGTAAGAAGTTAGTTAAAGATATTAAAGCCTAGGATCTACTATAGGGAGCTTGCTAAAGGTAAGGGCGGTATATCGGTTATAAAGTCTATCGCGATACTCTATATTAGAAGTAGCGGAGGGCGAATAGGCTTATAGCTGTCGGTAAGGGTCTAACGGTCTATTTAGCTAAGGGAATAGGCTTTATAGGCCGCGATATACTTCCCTACCTAACGGGTGACTCCGCGAATTAAGTATATCTCTAGGTCCTTAATTATATAGACGACGCCGAAGTAGTTCTTATCGTTATAAGCTTCTAAGATTATAGATAGGACGAAGGCGTTAGGGATATACAGCCGGGTAAAGCCGTCGGGGCCTTTATAGTATAAGAGCTTATCGACTATAAAGAACGGTATGCCGCGGCGTTTAAGCTACGCCTTTATTCTTACTATAGAGTTAGTAACTATAGCTCTTTCTAAGGGCGAGGAAAGACTCTCGATAGCGTCCTCGCTATCCGCAATTATCTAAAGTATTCGCTTATAGTAAGGGTTATTATCGTAGGCGACGGCGAATTCCTCGCGTTTCTTAAGAGCTATAATAGCTTTAGAGGCTATAAGCATATCGTTAAGTATAGTAAAGTTAGGGCGGCGACGGTAAAGCAGCTAATCGGACTCCTCGGCTAGTAGGCGATTAAAGGCGTCGGGAATAAAGTTCTTCTTGCTAAGGAGGTAATAAACCTCGATATCGTACTTAGACAGATAAATTAAGGCTACAACTAGGCGACGGTTAGCTCGGTCTATGCTAGAAGTATCGAGGGTCTTCTTAGCGACAATCTGCTTAATCACGGAGTAATCGGTTAAGACTATAAGCGGGAGGGTTAACGACTATACCGTAGTACGCATTTTCTTCGCAGCCTATATAAGATAGGCGACCTCTAGTTCTAAAGGACTATAGGACTGCTCGGCTCTCGTAAGAGTATAGGAGAGGAAGCAGATAGGCATAATGGCTTTAACCGGAATAGGCTAGCCTAGCTGCCAAACGGTGCTATCGCGGAGATAAAAAAAGACGGCGGCGAAGCCTCGCTATAAGGAGGCGTTAATCTAATAGAATAGCCTCTTCTATAGGTCTATATAGTAAATCATACGGCTAAAAGTAATTTCCTTTTAAAGAGAGGCGAAGGAGGAAAGCTCGGCTAAGGTCGGCTAGAACGATATAACTTACGTATAGGACTTCCGCTTATTAAGGTTCCCGTTCTTAACCTTACCGATTAAGCAACCTTAGGCTAGAAGACTAGTCTTACGATCCTATAGAGGGGCAATAGAGGCGCTATAGTATAGAATAATATTGCGAATATACCCTATAGCGCCGATATAGTGTTTAAGAGCGGCGAGATTATCGGGGAATTAAAGCTTTATAAAGGCGGTAAGCCTATGCTTCGTAGTATTTATCCCGAACGCGTCGATACGAAATCTAAGCAACTCTATAGAAGGGTAGCCGATCTAGCTCTTAGTAGGGCTTATAGATAGGTTAAGCGATACGAAGAGCTTAAAGATAGCCTTAAGATATTAAAAGTATTCTTCTTCCGTAGCGGAGTAAATAATAATATTATTAATAAACGCGCGGCTATAGCCCTAGTGCGGATAGAGAACTCGGTCTATATAGCGTTATGCGTACGCTAGGCTATTGCGAAAGCCGATAGGCGTAACTATTAGGCGCTTTAGACCTCGATGACTTATAATAGTAAACCTGCCTTAATGCTTAAGTTTAACTCGAAACTAATAGAAGAAGGCGGAAGCGTCGATAGCAGTAATAAAACGGGCGCTTAAGAGTTTAGCAATAATAGAGCTTAATAGTAGTAGAGGGTAGGAATCCGGGATAGTAATACTATTAACGGCACGTAGGTTAATAACGACTCGGCCTTTAGTCTCGCCTCGGGCTATACGCTAGACTACGAAGATAGGTGCTACGAACGGCGTAGGCTTATCGGCCTACTTTAGGCGACCCTGCTTATAAAGTAGGTTAAATATATCGTCGATAACCTTCCTATCGCGAAGCCCTTATAGGTAAGGCCTCTAAGCGACTCGTTTTTCGTGCTAATTATCGATTAAAGGGACTATTAATTCCTTTCCGGGTTCTACGACGGCGGTGCCTATATCTCGCTAAAGCTAGGAGTATTTCCTAAGAAGCTTCTTAACGCAACGTACGAAAGAGGGGCTATAGTCGAAAATATAAATACCCTCTTTAGTGTATTTCTCTTATAGCTCTGGTAGACGCTAAACGTGCGTTTAGTATAGAATACGGCTAGAGAGGGGATCCTTAATTCTATCCGCGGCGTTTATCTTAATAGCTACGGTAGCTGCCGTTACGTTAGTAGCAGCTGCTATAAGGTTCTAGCGAACCTTAGACTACTTAGCGGGTCCTGCCGAAGAAGCTATAACATAGGCGTAGATAGAGTTAGATAGCGAAGGCGTTAGAGAAGTGCTTAGAATAAGAGCTTCTACGGGTTAAGACGGGGCGGGAGCCTATAGACACTTAAGGACCTCTTGCGTAAGTAGGAAAGTGCTCGTAACGTTAACCGATAAATTAATAGAAGAAGCGGTAGTAGTAATAGCGGTTCCTATAGAGGAGGATAGTATAGCAGCGGCTCCGAGAGTAGGCGAGATTGCCGTAGCTAGTGTTAGAGCCTTTATAGCTCATTTCTAAGATAGGGCGGCAAAATAGCTAGACTCCTAATACTCCTATATCTAGCTAAGCTTCTACTTACGCTTAATAACGAGGTTAACGTTTATACTATTAGTAATAAGGATAGTATAAAGAGATTTAGCATCGACGATGCTATAGATAGCATTAGCGTAAGAGGCGAAGAACGTATAGGCGCGGTCCTTAGGAAGTTCTTTCTAAGATATAAGGACTATAAGGGTAGTGCCGGGCGGTATAATAGTCTTTCGGACGGCCTAGATATAGCGAATAACTTTACGGGGCTATTTATAGATATTAAATAGGATTTTAAACCCGTCGAGTACTCTAATGCGAATAACTTCCTTATTATAATTAAGGGATCCTCGGTATAGCTTAAGGAAGGCATTGCCGAGAAGTGCGCCGGCCTCTACCTTAGAGACCTAGGCGGAGCAAGTGAATTTAGCTATAGCTGCTTAAGCGGTCGGGCTAGCTATAGTACCACGCGCGTAGAAAGAGAACGTGGCCTAGTCCTCGCAAAAGGAACGACCGTTAACTCCGTTAATAGTAACCGGAGGCTTCTTCTCGACGGTATAGTTAAGAGTCTAAAGTAGGTCGCGATTAATTATAGGCTTACTATAGCTAGAGTTAGGGCAAACTTAGACTTCCTGCCTACCGGGTTAGGTAGAGACCTTAATCCTTATATAGGAGTATAAGTACGGCGGGGAATCCTAATCCTATTAGGGCTCCTCGGCTTTAGCTTTTAGGACCTAATTTAGTCGGGGTGCCGTAGTAAGCGCTACGTAAAAAACAGGCTCTTTAACGATAGGTACGGGAAGAATACGCTTTAGGGCGGCGGGGGCATTAGGCTTAATAACGATAAGATTAGAGACGTTCCCTACGGTAATAGGAGGGGATTTCTTATACCTAAGACGGAGGTAAGAGAAGAAGGCGTTACGAGAAAGAAAAAAAGTCTTATAAACCTTATAGGTTAAAGGCTTAAGCGCGTGCTCTTTACTATAGAGCTACTGCTTAGATATATAGCAGTTAGTATATATATACTCCTTAAGCACGGAGGCGAGGGCGAAGGTACGGTCGTAGGTGCTATATTTAAACTTGCCGGCCCGTTTGGTAGGGTGGCGGGAGTTTATATAGCCTACGAAGTTAGCCTTTAAAGAGGCGTAAAAGGACGCGTCGTCCTAAGAGTCGTTTAAGTATAGCTCGTTACTAGCTTCGTCGCCGCTAGGAGCAGTCTTTTTATCGCTTTAATATTTCGACTTAAAACGTACTTTCTTTTTATTATTATTACCCTTATATTTACTTTAGCGGTATTCCGTTTAGTTATCTCGTCGGTCGTCTCGGCTAAGGTAACGCTTATCGCGGTGTAGTAGGCGTAAGCTTAACTAATTATAGTTATTACTTAAGCTTCGTCTTTTAGGACTACGGTTGCGATTATAACCTTAGTCCTAATCCCGACGGTTACCTTAACGGTAGTTATTGCCTTAGTTACCTTAACGATAGTTATCGCGATAATTATTACGACGGCTGCGATTACGGTTACCTTAACGGTAACTATTATTACGGCGACGGTTATCCTAACGGTAGTTACTATCCTAACGGGAAAAGCTACCGCGGTAAGAACGGTCTTAGTCTCCGGAGATATATAGCTTAAGGGAGGCTATAATAAGGGGCTTTCGTTCCTTAATAATGCGAATCTACTTATCGATCGGGGTCTTTTTTATAGGAATAGGAAGAAGCGAGGAGATTTAAACGGCAATAAGAGGATAGATAGCCTTAATAATTTAGGCATTCTTGCCTATCTTAAGTTAGCGGGCGAGCGAAACCTTTCTTTAGATCTACTACGCGAGAGTAATAGAGCTAGAGGACTATATAGATATCGTATACCTTTCCCTATAAAGTTCCTTTAAGATATCGGCGTTAAGACGCTTAAAACGCCTAGTTAAGAACTTATAGAAGGTTCTAAGAGGGGAGGAACTAAAGATATTGCGTTATTCCGCTATAAGCTTACTTATATACTATATAAGAGCTCCTCCTACTAAGAAGGAGAGGTAATATAGGCAAAAGGCGAATAAATCCTCGTCTTAATAGATCCTTAGACGCTCCGTAAAGAGATAGACGTCTATATAGATATTCTTTCTATCGCTAAGAGCGATAATGCCTAGGTTCTTTAGATTATGCTTATCTAGGTTAAAAGTACTAATATTATCCTGTTTAAGGCGTTTAGTAATAGCCTTGTCGTTATAGGCCGAGGAGGAGGTATAACTCGCCTCGCGGTGCTTACGCGGGTTCGGATAGGACTTTAAGGGGCGGCGGATAAAACTATTATTAGACCTAGACGAATTATTATTATTATTATCTAAATCCTTCTATCGACGAGAGTAAAAGGCCTACGAATACTTAGATAACTTAGACTAAAGAGAGTAATATAGAACCTAAGGTTACTCCTTAAGGTAATACTACTATCTAATAGAGCGCTGCTTGGATAAGCGAAGTATTCCTTACGGACGAAGAGGAGGCTATTCCTCTAATTAACCGTTAGAAGGGTCTCCGTCGATTATTTCCGGGTTAAGAGGCACGGCTCGGACTAGCCGATATACTAGAGTTATTATAGCGTAGAGAGGAGTCTCCTTATCGGGAAGCTCGCCTATAAAACGAAGATACGCGTGAATTCCCTTTCGCTAAGTATCGGCGTGCTATAGATGCTTTTCCTTTACGGGCGGAAGATCTAAGATATTAAAGATAATCTCCGACTTAGAGGCTAAAGAGCCTAAGAGAATATAGGCTTGCTTTATATATATTACGTCTATATTAGTTAAGGTCTTAATAACCCCTTCTGTAGGTAGTGTCTTAATTAACTTAGAGTAGCGAACGGCCTATTTTAATAGGTTATTATAGTCCCTATCCTCTATAGCTAGTATAGTAGACTGCTTGCATAGCACCTCGGTTTCTAAGGATAGGCGAGGACGACGGCGGGCAGGAGGAGGAGGATCTTTATAATCACTCTTAGAGTCCTTAGAAGGGGCGGCGCTATAGACGCTATCCGGCGGGGTATATTCTTATATCGGCAAGCGAGGGGAGGAGTCGTCGTCTAAGCGAGATACAGACGCTATAGCTTAACGGGCTTCTTCGTCCCTAGCTATAGTAATAATAGCTTAATAAAACGAGGGAAGAAGGCGAAGAGGTCGAAAGATAGAGAAGAGGAGGGATTGCGAAGAAAGAAGAGTTATAGGAGAGGAGAAAAGTCTATAGTAGGAGGTGTAAGGTGTTTAAATTTTAGCGTAGGAACGGGTATACGTAGGAAATCGAAAACATAGAGAGAAAGTTTTTCCTTACGGCTAATTGCGTAGGGACTTAAGAATAGAGAACTAGGTAGCGGACCCTAGTTCTAATAAGGCCTAGAAAGGCGAGCCTCGTCGGATCGTAAGGCTTATGTTAAAGGTTATATAGGCGTGCTAGCTAAGGTTATATAAGCTAGTTATACTATAGGTGTCGGGAGCCTTTAGGCGGCTTCTAACGAATAGCGAGAGCTTTAAGAAGCTCTTAGCGAACGTATTATAGTAGAGCGAAGCGCTAGAGATAGGAAGGGCGTTCCTAATAGTAGCTTAAAGGCAGAAGGTATAGAATTGCTACTAATTTAATACACTAGGCACTAATAATATGTGTGTAAAGAAGGATGCCTCTATTAGGTAGGCGTAAGCTATAGGAGCTAGGAATAGCTCCCTACTATCTTATCTATAGCTAATTACATTAGCCCCGGCATATAGCATAAAGGATGCTTTACATACATTAGCCGGTTTAAAGGGTATATACTATTATAGTATTAGGTTACATTATATATTATCCTACGTGACCTCTATATCGTATATATAGACATTTAGACCTAGTCTATAGCTATATCCCTTCGTGGATTAATAACAATTATATACCCCCCCTTAAGCTCGTTCTCTTATAGTAATACCGTTTAGGCTTATAAAGGCTCCCAGCACCTTCTAACGGTATATTAATAGCATTCTTCGCGAATGTTTAGATAAGTTCGCTTCCGCCTATATTAATAATATTCTTATCTATATAAGCGGCAGCCTAGAGGATTATATAGATAAAGTGCGGAAGGTGCTAGACCGGCTCTCTAAGCATAAGCTATACCTCGACCCTAATAAATGCGAATTCGGCGTCCGCCGGGTTAAATACCTTAGATTTATTATTATCGCGGGCGTTAGTATATAAGCAGACCCCGTAAAGATTTAGGCTATTCGAGACTAAATAGCCTTAACTTCGCAGAAGGGTATACGGAGTTTCTTAGGATTTATAAACTACTACCGGATTTTTATTCGTTAATTTTCTTATATCGTTAGTCCGCTTATAGCCCTTACCGGCAAAAGGGTAACCTTCTATTAGGGCGCTATATAGGTAGAGGCGTTCTAGACGTTAAAAGACCTATTTTTATAAGCCCTAATACTACTATAGTAAGACTTTAATTATCCCGTAATACGTAAGGCGGACTATAGTAGATTCGCACTTAAAGGCACGCTTTCGCAAAAGGTAGACGGCTAACGCCGCCTTATAGCTTTTTACTCCCGTAAGCTTACCTCCGCCGAACGGAACTACGCTATCTACGATAAGGAAATACTCGCTATAATTAGCTATTTAAAGCAATAGTAAGCGGAGCTCTATAGCTATAAGAACTTTAAGATCTTTATAGACTATCGTAACCTTAAGTATTTTATAACTTAACGTTATCTCTCTAAGCGATAGGCCCGTTAGGCGGAATACCTTTCGTAGTTCCGTTTCCGGATTAAGTACCGACCCGGAAAAGAGGCTATAGTGCTAGACGCTCTATCCTAGAGAGATTAAGATCGGCCCTCTAACGAAGATTATAATGCCTAAAAGCTTTAAATACTCCTAAAGGAGGCGCTACGTATATATCTTAAAGCAACGCTTATCGGTATAAATAGCGTAGTCTTAGTTAATAGCAAAGGCGATAAGGACGAGGACGATAGCGAGGAGGATAATAATTCGTCTTTTAGTTTAGATAAAGGGATAATTAAAAAAGACGCGGAGCTTAATACTTAAGAAGCGGACTTTATAGCGGCTACGACCTAGGACGACCTCGACGCGTAGGACGCGGAGCTAACTACTAATATAGGCCTTAACCGACGGATTTTTTTAAGACGAGGAGCTTTAGCGTATATAGGACCGCTTAGCAGCTTAAGACGTTACCTACGGGAGCGTGCGCTATGCCGTAAAGGCAAGAGCACGACGATTCGACCTTAAGCTTGACCTTAAGGTATAGGTAGCCGACTGCTACGTAGACTTACGTAAGCACCTATGGTTCCGCGGACGGCTTTAGGTTCTTAGTTCCTCTATAATTCTAGAGGCCGTAGTAAGAGACGCTCCCCTAGAGCTAGAAGAAGGGAACGCGCTCTAAGGACGTATTACGGCACTAGGTAATAGCTAGATAACATTATTATTCTATAAAGAGGAGAAGAACTATAGAGGCTAAGGGCTCGTTTATATATAGGACTATATATTACGTGGTATATCACTATGTACTATGTTATATAATGTGGTACTATAATAGTACTCCCCCTCTAAAGACGATTTAGTCCCTAAATCGCTAAGAAATGTCATTTTCGCTGGAAATCCGTATATGATAGAGGAATCTTTTATAGGCGGGCCTAATCTAAGGGGCCCGGCTTGTCTAGGTTACATCTATAGAAGCGTTAAATAGCTTTAGGGCAACCTCTTAGGTTATCTTCGGGCTGCTAGGTCGGTTCTTAGTAATATTTCTATTTAATTAGATAAGTTAAGGTCGGGGCTTCGTTATCGTATACGTTAAGGATCTTCTTAAATTCCTATATTTCTTCGATATTGCCGTCGTTATCGCGTTTTACGATACGGCCTACGACGTTGCGTCGTTCCTCTCGATTAATCTATGCCTAGCCCGGTATTATTTCCGTTGTCTAGAGCCGTACCTTAGACGTATAGAAAGACTTATTAACTCGGATATGCTTTAGGAGGTCGATAACTATAGCGCTACGGTAGACCTTAAGAATAGGATAAAGACTATCCTATTTATCGTCTTATTTTTTCTTTAGGCGATTAGTAGTTATATTCTCTAATAAAACTATAACTATATTACCGGGTCGGAAGAGAAAACCTTCGTCACGCTTTATATTAGTATTATCCTTATATTTCTATTGTAAGGCTTATACGAGAGCTCGAAGCTAAATAAGGATACAGTCGAAACGACTAGCTATTGCGTCTACGCGAAGGAATTCCTTCTTTGCCTATAATAAGAGCGTTAAGGGTTAAGGGCCTATAGGTTTAATACCGAGACGAGGATTAAAGCCGTAGTTAGCGAAGAACGGAGAAATACCGGTTGTTTCGTTTACTTAATTATTCGTTGCGAATTCCGCGAGCGGGAGCTAAACGACCTAATTATCTTAGGTAAAGCTAATATAGGCTCGAATATATTTATTTATTATAGCGTTAACGATTTCGGTTTAACCGTTAGTCTCTAAGTGCTATACTAAGCTTAGTTTTAACGTTATTCTTAAACGAGTGCTAAGCTATCGTTAAAAATTAGAGATAAACTAAGTGCTTTAGTTAGAGATAATAGTATCGGGTGCTTTATATAGGCGATAGACTATATAGATAAAGGAGTCGATTAGTTCTTTTATAGAAAGGCTAGTAATAGGGATAAAATATCTTATCTTTGTAAGCCTATTAACTATCGTAAGTATATTCTTATAAATCTTCCTATTTCGGGTGCACTTAGGGAGTATCGTAATATAATTAATTAATATATCGGCCTATAGTCGGACCGGTAGAGCGAGGGGTTTTAGGAATCTAAAGGGAGACGAGCGGGGGGTCTTAGTCTAAAGATAGAGAGTATAATCTTTAATAAACGTAGCGGCGAAGTAAGAAATCCTCGGCTATTAGTATATTCGGTTTAATAGATTAAGGGTTTTTACCCTCCTTAGGTATCCTACTAAGCTACTGCTATAGGATTAATAAACGACTTTAAGGCGGAGATCTAAGGGATTAAGGACGAAGAGCCGGTCGCGGAAAAGAATACGTCTATTAATTAACTAATATTCGGATATATCGCAACGTAAGAGCTTTCGGATATACTTTAGCTAGCGTCGGGCGTATAGATCCCGGAGTATCGCTACTATATCCTAGGTAAGATTATCTTATTAATATGCTTCGCGGATAAGCTTATCGAGTGATTTACTAGCTACGTTTAGTCTAAGGGCGGCGACTGCGTTAAGGTCCTCCTTTAAGGCACGGGAATTAGTTAAGAGTTCTTTTAGGATAGTTAGGTCGACTTTCTCTTTAGGGATAACTACTTAATTTCGATAGAGGAGTCTATTATCGTCTACGGTAGCTAATCTATCGCCGGGGAGCTTACTAAAAGCGTTAAGGAGAATTGCCTTATTGCTTAGGCGGTATATAATCACGAAGTTAAACTAAGAAAAGAACTCGGCCTAGCGTACTTATCGTTAGTTAAGTTGCTTTATAGATATAAACGTCTAAAGATTCTTATAGTCTATAATAACGTCGAACGCTTTAGTAGTCCCTTAGAGTTCTAAGCGCTATTCCTTAAGCGCTTTAACAATTGCTAATAGCTCTTTATTATAGATCTCGTAGTTATACTTAGGGGCAGTATGCTTTAACGAAAAAAACGCAATAGGGTAAAGATATCCGTTGTCTTTAGTCTATAAAAGGACTCCTCCCGAGGCCTAATTTAAGGCGTTAGTTTTTATAACTATTTTCTTCGAGTAGTTAAAATAGGCTAAGACTAGGGCAGTAGTAAAAGCAAGTTTAAGGGCCTTAAACGCGGTAGCTTGTTTAGGTCCTTAAGACTAACGGGAATCCTTTCGAAGTAGCGTAGTTATTAGGGAGATAATACTAGAGTATCCCTTAATAAAACGACGGTAGAAGTTTACAAACCTAAGGAACTACTAGAGTTCTTTTACTAAAGTCGGGGTGTTTTAAGCCGTAATTATACGCACCTTCTTAAGGTCTATGCTTATGCTAGATATCGAAATAATTAATATAAGGTACTTAGTCTTCGTTATATAAAACTCTAACTTCCCGATATCGATTTAAAGCCTTACGTTGCTTAGGCGTTAGATAACTATTCGCATATAGTTCTTATATTCCGCCCTAGTCTTTAAAAAGACTAGTATATTATTAAGATATACTATATAAAAGTTATCGAAGGCATTATAAAGCACGTGATTAATATAGTTCTAAAAGGTCGACGGTACGTTATAAAGGCCGAAAGGGGTAACTAGCATCTCGAATAGTCCGAAGCGTATAATAAATACTATAAGCTATTTATAACCCTCGGCGATTTAAATATAGTTAAATATAGTAATTACGTCTAGCTTTATATAAAACTTAGCGTCGTAGAGAGAATCTAGTGTTTCGCGGATTAAAGGCAAGGGATATCGGTTCTTAACTATAACCTAATTTAAACCTCGGTAGTTATAATAGATACGGATACTACCGCCCGGTTTATAAGCGAGGATTAGTAGTGCCGCGGTTAGAGAAGAAGACTCTTAAATAAAGCCTTTATTAAGTATATCGTTAATCTACTTCTTAACACAACGGAGTTCTATAGGTAATATAGGCCGATTTCTATAGTACGGAGCTTATTTGCTAGGTATAAGTTCGATCTTATAATCCTAGGGGCGGTATAAAGGGAGCTCGTTTATATTCTTTAGAAGGAAATAAGGAAGCTTATCTTAAAACTCTTTTAGGAGTTTCTTTAGGATATCTGCCTCTATAACTTCCGGTTTTACTTAGAGGAATTTTTCTACGTCGGCCTCGTCGACCCTCCGAAATAAAGATTCGGAATTAGCTATATCCTAAAGGTTCGTCTAAAGGAAATTATAAAAACGTTTAGGGAAGGCAGCCCGGGCTACCTCTATTATATAATCCCCGGTAATAACGCGTTAGAAAGAGGTTTCGGATAGTTCTAGGACTTTAACTAAGCCTACTAAGAGTTTGTTAAAGAGTCGTAGATTTTCTCCCTCCTCGACTAGCTTAGCTAATTTAGATATACTAATTCGTATCGCTTAGATACTATCCTATTTATAGAATTAAACGAAGTTAACTACTTATACATAGCGGATATCGTTTATATCTAAGGGCATTTAATCTTCCTATCGTATACGCCGGCGGGGGCGTCTCGTCCGGCCCTATCGGGCGGGAACGTAGCGACGGCCGGCGGTAAGGCGAATAAGGAGTAGGCGAGCTACTAAAGTAGTCTACGGCGGAGTAGCCTTAAAGGCTTAAGTCTTAAGGGAGTCCGGAGGGCTAATCGGGGATATTAAGCGGGCGGTTTCCTAGGCGAATAGCTATATCCTATATAAGGGATATCGAATCGGTTAGCTAGGGTTTAAAGGGTGCGATACTTACTTAAGTAGATATTCCTTAGTAGATAAGTCTATAGATATATAACTTCCCGGTAGGATAGTCTAGTCTTTTAAGATATTAGTCTCTTCCTACTAAAAGGGAATTTCCGGCACGTCTTCTATTATTATAGGGACCTTTTATTTCGGAGTAAACCTTAGGGTTATTTAAATCTCTACGACGTTAGAAAAATATACTTTCCGACGTAACTAATGCCCTCCGGGCGTAGGAGTAATAGGAGTCCTAAGAGCTATCCTATCCTCGGCTATTATACTTAAAGGCAGGTAGTATCTTATATAGTAATCGGAATTAAAGCGGACTTAGAGAGATTTCTAAAGCATAGTTAGTTCGTATTCCTAAAGCTAGGGGATGCTTAGGATAATTAAGGTAGAGGGTAATAGATTCGTAACGAAGAAGAGCATAAGTTCTATATACTTGCTAATAGTTATTCGGGCTATAAAGTAGTCCGTTATCTATGCTAAGGGTATACCGTCGGCTAGTCGAAGCGGTTAAGGTTTAAGGAGCTTCTTCGTAGTAACGTTATATTTCCGTACGATAGCGTAAAGATCGGCGAACGCTACGGTAGTATAGCTAGAATCTACGAGGGATAACGTATTAACGTAGTAAAGGGACTAAGGGTTGCGCGTAGAGGAGAGACGAGTGTAAAGAAGGATTAACTTTTTATTACTATTCGACGAATTAATCCGAAGATCCGTTCTATCTAAAAGCAACGACTTAATCCTCTTATCCTCCCTTATATATAACCCTTAAGAGCGATTTATTCTAAGGGTGTATCTTTTAGTAGTAGCTTCGACGCCGGCCGCTCGCTTTATAAATCCGTATCCTTTTCCCTAAAGATACGGCCTTATTTATAGTCGGCCGTACGGACGAGCTAGCCCTAGCTATACCCGCCGCCGTAGGCGCCCTAAGATCCTCAGCCGAAGCCGGGGGAGGGGGCGCCCCGGCTGTAAAACTAAGGACTACCTTAACGTAGGGGCATTAGAAGCGGATTTACTATCTTAGCCGGGTCGTAAGCCTCCTTCTAGTGTCTAGGCTCTCCGTAGGCTATATAGAGTTTATTATCGATCCTAAATTATCGTTTAGTATCGGAAAGCCGGTCGAGGTCTATAGGGTTACTATATAGAGGTTAGGCCGGGGCGGTTAAGGTAGGGGTAAGTATAGGCGTCGGCGGGAACTACGAACGGGGGGCGGCCTTTTTCTTAAGCTTCTAACGATAAGTATAGTTAGCGAGATTCTTCGCAAAGATATCTATCTACGCTAACTACTTCTCGTAGTCGGTATTAGGGATCTTAGTCTATATATTCTTAATAAGATCGCTTATATCCTTCGATATAAACTTCCGGAGGAAGTCGACTTGCTATTCTTTTATCTTCCTTACCTTACGTATATAGGCGTCGAGGTCTGCCTTTTAGATCTAATAGTTCTTATCGCCTTAAGGGAAATTGTCGAGGATATTCTTAGCGGCTTGCGTTAAGTCTAGAACCTTATACTACTTACCTAAAGCTATAAGAAGCGTCGTTATAGTAGGCTATTCCTACTTCTCTCTCTTCGATAGGTTAGCTATAATAGTAGCTATCTTATCTTTAACGAAGTCGTAGGCCCGTTTACTAAGCCTATCACTAATATAAAGGAGGCGGGCGCCGTCTAAGTTAAACTATATACTATCGCGGAGGAAGATACCCTATATCTTAAGTTCCTAGGCCTTATACTTACGTTAACGGTCGGAGGTAAACCCCTTTTTAGTAAAAATCGGAGGGTCTACCGTCTTTCGTTTTCCGGACGACTATACTAGGGTTATCGTCTAAGACTATAATATCTTTATAGTTAAGATTATAAGGTCCTTAGCCTTAAGAAGTTGCTCCCTCGTGGCTAGGAGCTAATCCTTCGTAGCTAAGAGCTAATCTCGTATAGTTATACGTTCCTTTAACCTAGTATTTCGGTTAACCTAAGAGGCCTCCGCTACGCGAAGGGAGCGAAGACTCTCCTCGATATACGTAAGAATATATCGGGTATCTAAGCTCTAAAGGTTTTCCTAGGTCTCTTACGTATTAGCGACCGGGACTATGTTATTAAACCTCTTAATCGCCTAAGCGATCTAAGGAAATTCACTAATAAACTCCTTAGCAAGGGCCTTTAGACCGTCGCCTATAGCGTTAGAGGCTATAGGTGTATCTACTATAAGGAGAAAGGAGGAGTGTCTAATCTAAGGTATTTATCGGGGACTATAAAAAAATTTCTATAGGCTATATAGGTTTCTATAGGCTAGGGAAAAATTCTTAGGGGCTTAGGGGCTTAGGAGAATAATTTCTTAGGGGTTGCGCTCGGGTCGCGACGACTAAGGGGATAAGGTAATAGAGCTGCTAGGACTATATTTATAAAGCTAGGGATCGCGACGGGGCGTAATAGGAGATAGAATAAACTATTACGGCACTAGGTGATAGCTAGATAACCTTATTGTTCTATAAAGAGGAGAAGAACTATAAAGGCTAAGGGCTCGTTTATATATAGGACTATATATTACGTGGTATATCACTATATACTATGTTATATAATATAGTACTATGATAGGACGGCTTATTTAAATAGTATACGACGCTAGCCTCGTCGGCTACCTTAGCTATAAAGGAATAGTTGCCGCTATATCCCGCGACTTCTATTAGCCGCTCTTTTAGCTATACGTTAGACGATTCCTCCGCAACTATAATATCTATAGGCGTATAAAGATTTAGCGTACGCTTAAGAAAAGGCTACTTAAATCGCTTCTCGTACCGGACCGGTTCTATATATATATTTAGATAGACTTTATTACGGACCTCCCTTTTATAGAGAGCGGCAACCGTAATCTTTAGGTAATTAAAGACCGTCTAATTAAGAAAGTTATATTAGAACCTATGCCTTTTATAGAAGCGGAGATCTACGCGAAGCGCTTTCTTATATACTATATGCGATACTATTAGTAGCTAACGTTAATTATAAGCGATAAAGGCTTAAATTAGATAAGCCGCTTTTAGCAGCACTTATATCGGCTGCTATAGATTATATAGCTACTAAGTATAGTATATTATCCGTAAACCGATAAAGGGCTAGAACGGCTTAATTAGAAAGTTTAAGCTTACCTCCGGGGCGTTATCGACCGTAACTAAAGGGACTAAGATAAGTAGCTCCCTATAGCGCAAATAGCGCTTAACGGGAGAAATCACTCTTAAATTAGTATATCCCCTTTCTTCGCACTATATAGGTACGAACTAGTATCCCTATTTCCTATCGCCGTAGATATAGCAGTGGAAAAGCCGTTTAGTAATAGCCCGGGGGGGCGCGTAGGCTCCTTTATATAGCGACTTAAGTAGGTCTCGGACTTTTATTAGTCGTTAATAGCCTTAGTAGCGTAGGACTAAAAGCGGTATGCTAATAAACGACGGGAACCTATAGAGCAATTTACGGTAGGTAATTAAGTCTAGGTAGACCTACGGAACTACGCATCCTTAAGGCCGAAGAAGAAGCTCGATTAGTTATATATAAAATTTACGGTTAAGAGAGTGCTAAGTCCGTAAGCCGTCGAGCTAGAGGGACTGCCTAACGGGATTTATCTTTATTTTAACGTAGACCTTCTTTATTATATAGTAGTAGATCTAATGCCTAGCTAAGTAATAGCGGACCTATAGCCTCCCGTAATCTTAATAAAGGGAGAAAAAGAGTTCTTAATAAAGGAAATTCTTACTATATAATAGAAGAAGGTTAGCCGCGGTAGTAAGCGCGAGGTCCTCGTAAGGTAGTAAAGGTACTAAGACCCGACGTAGCACTTAGTAGCGGACTTCGTAGATATAGAAGCGCTCGATCGCTTCGAAGAGCGCTTTAAGGCTATTAAAGAAAACGACGGACCGCTTAACGCTACGTTACCGGCAATAATATAACGGAAGAAGGTGCGGTTTACGCTCCCTAAAGCAAGCCGTATAGCTTAAGGCGCGGCCGGGCCCTACGTAATACGTCGTCGATTTTCGCTCGGGTAAGGTAAAGGTCTTATATAAGGGTCTTTAACTATTAGTAAGATTAAGTCTACGACCTAATCCGCATTCTTATATATAAGCGGGGAAGAGGCACGTACGGGCGGGGAAAAGGGCTTATACAAATAAGGGTAAAGGGCTCGTGCGGATAGGGGTAAAGGGCTTATACAGACAAAGGGGTACGTGCGTAGAGCTATATATCCGTATGCATAGGTGCGCCTACACTTGGTTCTTTATAGATAATTTCTATACCTATATAAAGGGCACCTATATAATTACTCTGCCTACCCTATTACACTTGCTAGTCGTTCTTTACCGCTTAAATAGCGTCGCTAGCGGTAAGGGCGAAATTATCCTCGTTATCTTCTTCCGCCGTTGCGGAATAGACCTACGACTTCTAAGGTCGTAGCATAGGCTAGTTTAAGAGGCGGCGTAGGCGAATCGCGCCGTTATCCTCGGACGAGAGACCTAAGGTGTAAAAAAGAGAGCGGCTAAAGGTTAAGGAGCTAGGGAATATGCTATTAGGGACGATACTATATAAGATAGTAACTAAGACGGTCTAGCCGTCGTCGTATAGCTACTATACCGAAATAAGGGTATTATCGCGGACGCTAGGCCCTAGGATTCCTCCGATTCCCTTTATCGTAGAGGAGACTAAAGAAGGGTATAGGGCGAGCTTATCGGCAAAGGAAGAGGCGACGTAATAAGAGGTCGACCCGTAGTTAAAGAACGTAGATAAAGAAATAGCTAGGGATACTATTAAACGAGTAAGAAAAACACTATATAGCTTACTAAAGCCTTTACAAAAAGGCTTCTCTTTAGTATTAATGCTACCGCTTACTGCTATATAGTAAGCGGCATCGCTATCTTAGTCGTAATAACCGGAATCTATTCCTTCCTATATCGCGGCTAGAATAGCCTCTATTTCGGCGTTATCCTCTTTAAACTAAGAGATAGGGTCCCGATCCTCGCTATCCGTATAGAGGACCTCGGTATCGAAGTAAACGTACGGGCGGTTAACGCTTAAGTTGCCGCGATAGCTTCCTCTACTACCTCTACCTCTATTGCCGCTGCGTTAGGCACGGCCGCGGCTAGTGCTTGTATTGCCGTAGTTGCGCTAGCAGCTGCTAAATGTTAATATCACCGTCTTCCCTATTTGCTTTCCCCCGGGAAATCCCCGGTTCTTCCCTAGATTCCGCTATAGAATTCCACGGGCTTCCACGGGCATTACCCCGCACTTCTACGGGCGCATTTACCTACTTTTCTTCGGTTATATTTTACCGTAGTTTTACGGTGATTTTACGGTTATTTACACGGACTTTACCTATGAAATCTCTTCCCTTCTACGGTCTTCTACTATGGAATTCTAATTCCCTTCTACGGTCTTCTACCGTGGAATTCTAATTCTCTTCTACGGCTTCTACCGTAGAATTCACCGTGGAATTCACTAGTCTTCTACTAGGCTGCTTATTTATTTGCTGACTGTATGACTATTTGTCGTACGGATACGATTTATTGTTTGCGACCGGCGCTTTCGACCGGTGACTCCGTCCGACTCTTTCTTTTACCTCTTTTCCTTAGGTCTACGCGGCTGTTTTCGTCCGAGGGATTTCCCTATATATAGAGACTAGTTAGCCCTCCTTATTAGAAAAGACAAGAGCTATTATTCTCAGTGATTTGCATCCTTTACAGCTTCTAATCCTTCTTTATAGGCTGTTTTAGCCTTAGAGCCTCTCTTCCACTTAATTGCTATCACACTAATGTCAAGGACCCGACTGCCTAGCGTTCGATACTAAAGGTTCTAGCTATTTCGTATATCTTGCCTATAATCTTAATATCGCGGCCTAGGGTAGAAGACGAAGAGGAGGATACATTGCCCGAGCCTCCGTAGGCAAGGGCGGGCGTCGAAAGAAGCCTATAATCCTTAGCCTAATAGCTAGGCTTGCCGTAATTGAAATAAGTATTACCCTAAGACGTAGCAGCAAAAGACGATAAGGCGGTATCGTTAGCGGGGTAGACGGTAATGTCTATAGTTCGTAGGTCGGTAATAACGATGCCGGGCGGTATAAAGAGTATAAAGGCAGACAGTTAGGATAGGCTCGGCTTAACTATTTCTATAGTAGCCGGCTTATTCCCTATAGCTTTATTAACTCGCTAAGTCTAGTAAGGCGAGGCCTCTTACATACGAATAGACGTAAAGGGCTTTCTATATATATCCTCTATAGGATAGCGGGTCTATTCGCTAGCTAATAACACTATGCGTTTAATTAACGCTATATCGTAGAGGGTTACAATATTAAGCCTTAGCTAGGTCTAAATACGCGGGAGATTATTCCGTATATACTATACGGTAATATTTCGTATACCCGCGCTCCTTTTCTTAATATCGGGGAGGTTAAGAAACGCCTCCCTAATACGTTAGGCGAAGTTAAGGAGTGCTTCGTCCTTAACGGGGGCTAATTGCGTAAAGATAGCTAAAGGAGCATTAAGGGCACTATAGTCCCGAAGAATAGTAAAGATACCTTTAATAAAGAGCAACTAGCTTAGGTAACGAACGTTAACCTAGGAAGTAACGTGGCCGAAATCCCTAGATAACTCGTTAACTATACGAGCTAGCTATAGGTTATATAAGATCTAGCTAACAATTAGGGTAGACTAAATCTACTGCAATTTCTATAGCACGGTATAGTCCGCCTAATATAGCTTCTACTCCTGCTTTAGGATAACCTTATTCCTATTATTATAAACCTGCTCGTCGATCTCGCGGGCTGCCTTAGCTCGCGGCTATATATTCTTAACGAGAGCCTCTATAGAGGTGTTAAAAAAAGCATCGTATAGAATATACTAAAGGCAATTAAAATTAAGCTAAAGGCGGTAGCCTTGTTCCTAAAGAGCAAACTAATTACTATTGCCTTCCTTAACGTACGGGAATATAATAACTTATCTTAGTTATAGGTTTTTACGCTGCCTCTATTGCGGCTGCTATACCGGTTGCTGCCTTAGCTAATCCTGCTAGCTAGAGCGTAAGAAACGCTCTACGCTAGTTATAGCAGTAGGCGGTCGAGCAGTAGTATCTACCGGAGGGGTAGTAGTAGCAGTCGGCAGAGTTATAGTCTATAGCGAAGAGGGCAATAGGGTAGACTTAGCAACTATAGGAATAGGAATAAGAGCCGTTAGACTACTAGGTTAAGCAGAGAGTTAAGCAAAGGACGACCGTTGCTATAGAGCGGTAACTATATCTAAGATGCGCTTAATATCCTTACGCTAATTAAAGACCTTAGCGCGTATGCTTTAGTTAAAGTCGCTTTACTTCTACAGATGCTAGTTAGTCTATTTGCCGAGGTTAGCAACGCTTTTGCCCTTCTTAGGCTCTAGCTACTGCTCTTGCTCTAGCCCTTAATCCTAAGAGCTAGGGCCCGCTACGGTAGACTCGCGGGTATAAGTCTCGTAAAGCAATTAGCTCTTTGCCTCGTCGTTAAAAGAGGGAGAGCCTAAGGGGAATGCTCCTACGATATTCGATATATTAATAGGTTTAGTTAAGGTAGGTAGTGTTCGTTATAGGTTATTGCGTTGCGTTCGCTATAGGTTAGTAGGAATCCGATTTCTAAAGATGTTAATATTACCGTCTTCCCTTATTGCTTTCTATCGGGAAATCCCCGGTTTTTCCCTAGATTCTACTATAGAATTCCACGGGCTTCTACGGTTATTTACCCCGTACTTCTACATACGCCTTTACCTACTTTTCTACGGTTATATTTCACCGTGATTTTACGGTGATTTTACGGTTATTTATATAGTCTTTACCTATGAAATCCCTTCCCTTCTACGGTCTTCTACCGTAGATTTCTAATTCCCTTCTATGGCTTTTACCGTAGAATTCCTTTATATAGTCACGGCTTCTACCGTAGAATTTACTAGTTTTCTACTAGACTGCGTTTTATTTGCTAACTATATAACTTATTTATCGTACGGCATAATCTATTTGTTTTTCCTACCGATCCTTCCGTTTAATTATTTACGTCACCTGTTTTTTCTTAGGTCTACACGGCTGATTTCGTCCGAGGACTTTTTCCTATATATAGAGACTAGTTAGCCTCCCTACTAGATAAGACAAGAGCTATTATTCTTAGTGATTTATATTATTTACAGCTTTTAATCCTTCCTTACAGGCTATTTTAGCCTTAGAACCTCTTTTCTACTTAATTGCTATTACCTAAATGTCGAGGACCCGACTAATTAGCGTTCGATAGTTATAAGCCCGGACGAACTTCTCTACGCATAGAGAGTTCTAACGGCTTATATTTCTAGCCTACTAACGCTACGACTTACGGTAGTAAAGCCTTTGCCTTTACATCTAGCGAATCGACTCGCGGAGGACTAATGTAATTCTTTTAAGGAGCGTTATTAATCTAGCGAATCGACTCGCGGAGGACTAGTTAGTACGTTTACCCTATTCTATTAGTGTTTTCCCAGACTTAGTTTAGTTTTTACGGTTTATTTACATATATTGTCTATTTAACTACCCTTTTCCGGTGATTTTACTATACTTTTACCTACGTTACCGTATCTATTATAGCCGATATTACTTCGAAGACCGTTTTAAATAGACTAGCGAACTAAGACCGATAGATCTTAATAATCTAAAAATACGCACTCGCCTAAGGGATTTAAGAGAAAATCGATCCTTCTATTACGCCTAAACTTTAGAAACCCTTATTGCCTCTTCCTATAGAACTAATAGCTAGAATAGTTAACGCGACCGTTGCTAATATTGCTAGTTTATCTATAGAAGAACTTAAGAGGTTTAAGTTTCTCTTTTCCTAGTATCGCACGTCGCTTTAAGCCTATAAGGACTAATAGAAGTCTCTTACGTTAATCTAGTAGTTTATCGTTTAGAACATCGGGAACTATTACTTAACGATTGCCGACGAATATAAGGTTTCTAAGAAATTAGCTTTACTATAGCGGTATATAAAGCCGACTTCGTAGACGTAATAGAAGACTATTCTCGCGTAGTTCTATACTATTTTAAAGGCACTAGACCGGACGGATATCACGATATAGATTTCTAACTAGTAGAAGGTCCTTACCGACGCCCGGCGAATTAAGTTGCCGGAATCGGAAGGTCTCTAGGCTATATAGCTTTTTCTTAAGGCTATTTAGCTACTTTCCGGTCTTTTCGTAGAATACTAGATAAATAAGATAGAGGATAACGCTAGACTAGATAAGCTAGGATAGAGAGAGTTATTCCCCGACGGATTTAAGATATCCGAACTTTTCGAGCGCTCGTAGGCCTTAAAGGCTACGACTAAAGCGCTAAAAACCAACGCTTTTGCAAAGTTCTAAGGCTAGGGAACATAGTCCCTAGCTGCGGAATCCACTAATAAATCGGCAACTACTTTAGCAGCTGCGTCCTTAGACAAAGATAAAGGCAAGAAAAAAGATAGTCTACTATGTATTTGCGGAGAACGTTACTATTTCCGATAGTGTTATTACTTTAACCCTTCCGTTCGACTTCTATTATAGAAACCTAATAAAGACGTCTAAAAGACTATAGACGATTACCTTAAGGTTCCGTCTAATAAAGCTAAAGTTAACGCAGTACTTCTTCGCGACGAAGAGTAGCGGAAGAATAATAAGACCGAGATAAAGATAGTATAAGCTATAGCTACCGCTAATATTCTTACTCCCTTTTTACTATTAGTTATATTATAGACTACTATAGAATACCTATTAAGGGATTCTTTTATTATAGATTTAAGGTCTAATGATATATTTATAATAATAGGGAGCGTTTCTATAACTTTTAGCCTTCTTTTAAGTACGCACTCGCGGGTAGTAGAAGCACTTTAATTCTCGGGATAGGTACGGTGTTTATACGTATTTCGAGGGGCACTTTTTAGCTTAGTTAAGTAGCATATATCCCGTCTTTTTATACGTCCCTTTATTTACTTCGTCTTTTATATAAGGCGAATCTTTTATAGAACCCGTAGACTAGATAGATCTCTTCTTTAACCCGTACTATTTATATAACGGAGCTAATTTACAACTAGTATATTATTAAGTATAACCCGTTAACCCTTTCTACTACGCTTCTAACTATTGCTTCCGTTCCTTCTATAGATTCTACCGTAGAAACCCCGGTTATAGTACCCTTTTCGGCTACTCTACCGGATTCTATACTAATAAGTATAGAAGAACTTTCTCTTTAGCACTAACGACTTAGACATCCGAATAATAAAGCGCTTTCGAAAGCTTCCGGATTACTATAGTCGGTAACCTTCGGTAAGATAATCTCTTATAAGCCCTATAAACTTACGTAGGCTAAACGAATTATTAACCTCGAACCGCCGCTTTCTAAGGCGACTTTCCCTTTTCTAAGGTGTTTTATAATATCTTTTCTATATATAAGAGTTATAACAATAAGAACGTTGTATTTTTTATTAAGGATAACTATATAAAGCTTCTTTTTCTATATATGCTTCTAGACGCCTCTATAGATAAGCTAATTTTATGCTTTAAGAGCCTAGGTCGGTATATTTCCCGATAGTTCTTCCTTTCTATTAGTACGATCTATCGAGATAACGACTAAGCCCTTCGACGGGATTTTTAAGATTTTATTAACTAATAGGGCATTTATAATAAGCCTACTGCTCCCTATACACCCGCTTAGAATAGCGCTACCGAACGAGCTAAAGGGGTAGTATCTACGAAAGCTCGATCTATAAGGATTAAAGCAAATTTGCCTAAGCATTTATAGATAGAAACGTAGAAGACTATAGTATATTTATACAATCGGATTCTAGCCCGTTAGGCAGCTTCCTCTACGTTATTTCTATCGAAGTAGATTTCCCCGATAGAGATCCTTTACGATTAGTTAAGGGATTACGACCGGAATATACCGGCTTTTCTCCTTCCCTAACTATTACGATTCGGTTATCTCTAAGCTTTTAGCTATAAAGCCTACCTACTAACCACTAAGGCCTTAACTAACACATAGAAACGTAATCTTAAGAAAGAACCTTATATAAAGGTTAGTTACTTAGTCGGGTATAATTCTACTAATATTTTTCGTGTGTAGATCCTATAAAGATAGAAGGTTCGTCGAGTTCGTAATATAACGTTTAATAAGGCTTAGTTTTTCACCGCGTCTAAGGCATCTAAAACACTAATATAGGTATTATTACCGGCATTTCCACTATATATTGCATAAGAAGAAAAGTAAGATAAGGTAGAATTCTAGTTAACGCTAATATTGCTTCTTAATAAGCATATTAGTCTAGAAGACGTTTTAGCCGATAGTAATCCTTAGCTCTTAACTCTTAACTAGACCTTAGAACCACCGGAGGATATTTTTAAGAATACACGGGATTTTTAACCTAATATCTCTACTCTTTCCCTAACTGCAACCGTAGAACCTATAGACCGTCTTAAGGTATAGTTGCCTTAAGCTACTTCTTAATCTATAGATTACGATAATACTATTCCTATAGATAGTATACGGACGACGAGATTTATAGGGGATTTACGCCTTACTTATTTAAACCGTTTTTTAGGTCGATATCCCGCATTCGCCTACGTTAGGCATCTACCGGCTAATAGCACCGCTGCATTTACTACTTCTTTTAAACCTAGGAAGATATATAAACGGGATTTACCCGCGCTTCTAAGGTTTTAGTCTAATCTTAAGACGTATCCTTATAGACCTAAGTTTAAAGCCGCTAGAAAGGTAGAATAGGACTCCCTTTACTAGCGGAAGACCTTCTTTCCTTCGCCTACCCTAAAAGCGAACGCTCCTATGCGTCCTCTTCTATTAACTTAGGCATTTAATTATAAGTTTAATAAGCATAGCTACCTTAGAAAGTTTAAGTCTCGCCTTTATATACGAGGAGATCTTTAGCCGTTTAGAGGAAAAGAAATATACATCGCGACGCTTATAGCGCGAAACTTTCGTATTATAATTGCTATTACCGCTAAATTTAGCACTAAAACCCGCTTACTTAACGCGGTTAACGCCTTTACGAATGCCGATCTAGATAAAGAAGTATATATCTACTTCCTAGACGGATTTATAGTATTTAGTTTTATAATTCGGTTAATAAAGGCTTTATATAGGCTTCGCCGTTTGCTTTTTCTTTAGCAATAGGAATTATTCAGGTCTTTTACCGAACTAGGCCTTTAGCAAAGTGCGGAGGATCCTTATATTTTTATATCTACTATAAGTAGTATTATTACTTTCTTCTTTATAGATAATATTATTATCCTTTTCCGTAGGGAGTACCGTAAGGCTATTAACGATTTTATCTATCGCTTAAGGCAGAAGTATATAATTACCGACCGCGGAGAGCTTACCTATTTCCTTAAGATAAGGATTATCTAGGACCGTAAGTAGCGAAAGCTATAGTTATGCTAGGACGTTTACTTAGATAAGATTGCTTTTAAGTTTAGTTTAATCCCTACTTCTACGGTTCTATAGCCTATTTCGACCCTTTGCTTATTCTTACTTCCGGAAAAGCTAGAGAAACATTAGGGTTAAGCTACGGATAATTAAATCTACTACTTTTAGTCTTTAGTCGGTTCCTATAATTATACGACTATTTCTACCCGTCTTAACGCCGTAAAATTATCGAATTCTTTAGCGGAGTATATATAGAACCCGTCTACGCTTTATATTAAGCTTACTAAAAGCTTAGTAACCTACTTATATAAATCGCGTTTCCTTACGATTAAGTTCTCGGATATAGACGAGTAAGAACTCGTTATAGCTTCCGATACTACCTACGCTAACGACTTAAACACTCGTTATTCTTCTAAGGGCTATTTTATTAGCCTATTTAACGGTCTAATCGCGTAGAGTGCCCGAAAATAATCTACGGTTATTACTTCTTCTACCGAAGCCGAACTTCTTATAGTCTCTTCTACTACGAAAGAGCTAATTTCTATTCTTCGTTTATTTAAGGATATTTCCCTATAGCTAGATATTCCTATTCCTACTATTTAGTATAATAATACTTAGATGATCCGCCTAGTGTCCGCCGAGATTCTAAAGATTAAGACCGCCTTAAAGCACGTTAAAATTTATAACTGTTAGGCCCGATAGGAATTCTTACGCAATACTTTTAATATTAAGTATATCCCTTCTAACGAGATAGTTATAGATAGATTAACTAAATTGCTTCTACGATAACGTTTCTAATCGTTCCTTCCCTAGCTTCGACTTACGGATATTTCTTCTAGGATTTAAGAAGAAGTCGATAATAATTCTAACTAGCCGGAAGTTATTCTCTTCTAGCTAAGGGGGTATATTAATATTACCGTCTTCCCTATTGCTTTTTATTAGGAAATCCGCGGTTTTTTCCTAAATTCTACTATAGAATTCCACGGGCTTCTATAGTCATCTACCCCGCACTTCTCTAGGCGTATTTACCTACTTTTCTACGGTTATATTTCACCGTAATTTTACGGTAATTTTACGGTTATTTATACGGTCTTAATTTATAAAATCTCTTCCCTTCTACGGTCTTCTACTATAGAATTCTAATTCCCTTCTACGGCTTCTACCGTAGAATTCCTTTATATAGTTACGGCTTCTACCGTAGAATTAACTAGTTTTCTACTAGACTGCGTTTTATTTACTAACTATATGACTTATTTATCGTACGGCATAATCTATTTGTTTTTCCTACCGATCCTTCCGTCCGATTATTTACGTCACCTGTTTTTCCTTAGGTCTACGCGGCTGATTTCGTCCGAGGATTTTTTCCTATATATAGAGACTAGTTAGCCTCCCTACTAGATAAGATAAGAGCTATTATTCTTAGTGATTTACATTATTTACAGCTTCTAATCCTTCTTTATAGGCTGTTTTAGCCTTAGAACCTCTCTTCTACTTAATTGCTATTACCTAAATGTTAAGGACCCGACTACTTAGCGTTTAATGAAAGAGCTAAGGGTAACTCTTTAAAAATACGTATTTTTAAGGCTTTTAGTCCTCGGAATAGCTGTATAAAGACCTTATGGCTTTGCGTTGCGTGGTTGTAAGGAAGCTACGTTAAGGTTATATTCTATATATTAATTGATTATCTAGAGTTATAGGCGCGTAGGGTTTTTAGGGAAAACCCTATACGGTGCGCTAACTAATGCGCCCACACTAATAGAATCCTTAGTTATAAGGAAGCTACGTTAAGGTTATATTCTATATATTAATTAATTATCTAGAGGTTGTAGGCGCGTAGGGTTTTTAGGGAAAACCCTATGCGGTGCGCTGACTAATGCGCCTACAGCGGGATCCTTATGCCCGGCGCGAAAAGGTAAGTTAGTATATAACTGTCAACGGGTATATTATTACACGCAGGAATGTATAACGGCTTTAGTGCGTACGGGGCGGCGTTAGTGCAACGAAGGAAAACGTAGTCTAGATAGGGCAAGAGGCTAGTAGAAGTCTCTTTTACGGTGACCTTAAACGACTACCTACTAAAAATGTATGTAAAGCTATTAGGCCGGGGAGGCTAAGGTACCTATAAATACCTACTCCTATATCGGTCCCTAGATTAGATTAGACAGAGGAATACACACACTCTAAGACATATAAGACTTTATGCATTACGCCTAAATAACTATATTAGTTATAAGCCCGGGATAAGGTCCGTGGCTTCGCAATAGACGCTTTTTTAGAGATTAAATCCTTTTTTTGTTAAAAGCCGCCGACTGCTTTAATTTAAAGTCTTATCCCTTTATTCTTATTACATTCCCCGGTTTTAAAGCTATTACTACTTTAACTCTAACCCTTTTTCTAATAAACAATAACTATTTAATTTTTATAGACTTATTATTAACGTCTACCTTTATAACCCCTAAGTACACCCTTAAGAAACCTAAGGACTAGACTAGGTGGTATAGCGAGGTTAAAACTATGGCCGAGCTGCGACGGGCT
Source organism: Ophiocordyceps sinensis (assembly GCA_012934285.1). Lineage (NCBI taxonomy): Eukaryota > Fungi > Ascomycota > Sordariomycetes > Hypocreales > Ophiocordycipitaceae > Ophiocordyceps > Ophiocordyceps sinensis. The sequence continues at coordinate 14,545,596 of JAAVMX010000001.1, read as the reverse complement.
TAGCAGTACGTTAACCCCTATTTAAACATCGTCCCTAAAATGCCTAAGGTGCCGTCCTTTAACGAGAAAGAGATCGAGGCAGAGTTAGAAAGCCCTACTGCCGAGGGTGCTATAAGAGCGGCATTACAACCTCGGGAGAGGTTAACCTAGCTAAGACCTTAAGAACTTAGACTCCCGGTCCCTTATTAAGACTAAGAGGAATTAGGCCTCTAGGCATTAAATTTTCTCTCGGCTATAGCCCTTAAGGCGACTAAATCTAGCGCTTTAGGTTAAGCTATATACAACTTCGAGAGAGTTATCGTCCTATAATACGAACGGGCAGTTAAGGTCTATAAGAAGAATATAACTACGCTTTAAGATATTAGTCTATATATCTCGGCTAGCATCTCTTAAGACTACTACAATTTCATTACTTATATTACCGCGGCCTAAGGGAAGCTTTAAGAACTCTTTGTCTAAGTCTATCTAAGGCCTAAGGATAAGAAGAAGTATGCCGAGAGATTTCTACGGAAGCTCCTCGCAATAGACCTTCGAAAGGTTAATTTAACGGCCTAGACTAGTTATATCGTAGATGGCTTTAACCTCTATAAGGATATAGGGTCTATCTTAGGCGAAGAGTCGGAAATTATCGAACTATTCCTCGACGCTATCGCTACTTAACATTAGGCTTAGTCGAACCTATAGACTATAACCTATTAACGGGCTAAGAAAGAAGGGAAAGAGATCCCTATATTTAAGGAGGTTACCTCTAATTTCCGCATTTAGGTTGCCGCTAATATAACACAATAAGATTCGGTATTCCTAGCGACTTATTAAGGCCGGGATAAGGATAGAAAGGAGGTAAGTAACGGCAATAGCGGTAGCGGCAATAGCGGTAGTAGCACGAAGCTATTAGGAGGTTAGGGATAGCGGGTTCTACGGTCCGAATATACTAAATGCAAATAGTGTGATAGGTCTTACGTAAATCCCGTTAAGAATAAGGATTAACCTTATTAGCAGAGCTATTTCTATGCCTTTAATTAGAAGCCGCAATTTTAGAATCGACCCTTAGATATAGAGCTTTTAAAGAAAGTTAAGGCTAAGATCGATAAGGGGATAGGCCTTAGAGCTAAGATCGACGCCTGGAAGGCTAAGAACCCCGAGAAGTCCGTAGAATTAGCCCCTAAGGGAGGAGTGTTCGTAACGACCGATAAGGAAGCTGCTTTTCTAGTAGGGGACTTCGGAAGCAATAATAGCCTTAAAAGCGATATTAAGGATCGAGCTCTCTAGGACATAGGGGCTTCTAAGCATATTTTCAACGACCCGGCTTAGTTTATCGATCTTAACTATTCGAAGAGCTCGAGGCTCCTCTTAGGCACTTAGACCGTCGGTGCTAAGGCTATTAGAATAGCCCGGGTTATCGTAGACATAGGCTTCGTCCTAACTTTTGAGAACGCCCGCTATATTCCCGGTTTTTATACGAATATAGTCTCTATAGACAAATTTACCGCTAAGGGCTACCTTTAGAATAACCTTACGGGCGAGCTCTTTAACCCGGCTAGAAAATGCGTGTTTACGACGTTTCGGTTGTACGAATAGTCTTAGATCCCGCTTTAAGTAGCCCTAGACGGGGCTTTCCCGACACATTATTCTAAAGGGCTCCTAAAGGCTCTTCCGCGCTTCCTAGAGACCTTAACCGGGACCGTAGACGCCCTATAGCACGCACGAATAGGCCACCCGGGAAAGGGTACGATAAGGCATCTTTTTAGCGGTTAGGACGATAATATTATTAAGCTTAACGGAATCGACCTTCTAGACTACGAGGTCTACTATACGACGAAGAATAGGAGGCAGATTTCGCGGGTATATTAAGACCCTTTATACCCGAAGAGGCCGTACGGCGCGGTCTCTTTCGACCTATTTTACCTAAGAATAGCGTATTACGGCATTAATAATATAGCTATATTTACCTATTTTAATATAGGAATAAGGCATTGTTTTAAGGTAGGTGAAAAGACCGAGCTTTAAGGCATCTTCTAAGGCCTTAAGAAGACTATTAACGCTAAATTCGGGATTAAGATTGCGATCCTAATGTTAGACGGCGAGACGGCCTTCCTAACCGAGGAATACGTTAAGGATATACATAAAGCAGGAATAGAGGTCCGGGAATTATCGCTATTATACCCGCATTAGAATAGTTATACCGAGAGGTCCGGGGGTATAGTGGTTTAATCAATGATAACCCTACTAGCCTAGTCCGGCTTCCCGCATACGATATAGCCATTAGCAATAAATGCAGCTATCTACCTACTTAATCGAACACCCGTTAAATCCAAGGGGTAGAAGCCGCCGCTATAGCGCCTTAACGAGTGGCTCTAAGATAACCGCGACGAATAGGCATATATTAGGGTAAAACCCCGAAAATAGTATATCCGGTGTTTTGGCTATAAGGCGTTCCCTATAACCCGTTAGAGACTTAATAAGACCTCTACTAAGCTTAATTTAAGAGGGCACATCGGCTACCTTACGGGCTATATTGCTAGCACTTAGTACCTTATTTAAGTGCCTAGTCTATAGAGAAACGCCTTTTTTAACACTTCGCACGTTATTTTCAACGAGAAGGTCTTCTTCGGCCGGGACTAGCGTAAAGAGGTAGAAAGGCAATAGTAGGAGTAGATTACTTAGATCGACCTATTAGAAGACCTCCCTAACTTTATAGATAAGCTAATTCGCGAACCTAAGGACGAAGAAGAGGCTATTCTAGACCCTAAGGAGTCTGCCGCCCTTAAATTAGCGCTTAAGAAGGACTCGCAGGAAGATTAAGGGGTAAGTCAACTATTAACCCCGGAACAGACCCTTAAACCGGATTAAATAGACCTCGCTAATATCCTTAACCCGGAAGACCCGAGCCCGGAAGACAGCATATTTTTTGCTACATCGGATTTACAAGCGCGCCTACATCGAGACTACATTCTGCCGGTTCCCACAAGCTTTAAAGAGGCTATATTAAGACCTAATAGTCCTCGATAGATTATAGGGATAGGAAACGAGATTGCAGGCCTTAAAGAGGAAAAGGTCTATAGGATTATAGACAAAAACACCGTCGACCTTAGAGAATATAGCACGATTCCGTTAAATAGGTATACGTATATAAATTTAATGCCTAAGGCTTTATAATCGAATATAAGGCTCCCCTCGTCGTCCGGGGCGATTAACAACCGAAGAACGAGCTTATAGTCACGGCTTATACGCTAGCGGCCTAGACCTTTCGACTATTAATAGCTATTGTATGTTACTACGATCTTAATGCGAATTAATACGATTTTATTCGTGCCTTTTGCAACGCAATCCTAAACGAGGTGGTATATTATAGGCTACTAAAAGGCTTTAAGCAGAAGGGGAAGCTTTAGCTGCTCTTAAGGGCTTTATACGGTCTTCGGCGTTCCCTCTTATTATAGTATAAGGAGCTCGCTACCTTCCTTAGGGCCTAGGGCTTTATCGTCGTAATAGAGGACCTTTACGTAATGTATAACGGCAATATTATCGTCTTCTTTTATATTAACGACTTTATCGCCCTCTTTTAGAACGGATAGGAAGCTAGTTATTAAACGTTCTACGATACCCTCGTAAGGGGTTATAACGTTAAGGTCCTTAGCGACTTAAAGTGGTTTATCGGCATCGAGGTTATTCGGGACCGCTTAAATAGGAAGCTTTAGCTATCGTAAGAATCGTACATTAAGAAGATAGCACAACGGTTTAACTATCTATCTTTATTAACTAAGCGTAAGCAGCCCTTCGGTCTAAAGCCCCTTAAGCTATTTAAAGGGACTGCTTTAAGCAACGACGTCTCCCTGTTCTAAGCTTTAATTAGCTCGCTTCTTTATACTATAGTTATTATAAAGGTTAATAAAGCGTACGCGGCTAGGAAATTCTCCTAATTCCTAACGAACTTAAGCCCGGAGCATATTAAGCGGGCGAAAGAGGCTATCGAATTCCTAAATAGGGATATTAACCGTATTATTAAGTTTAACGGGAATAGCTCCGCCCTTTGCGAGGCTATGTCCGATGCCTCTTTTGCTAACGATTAGGTTAACCGTAAGAGCACCTAAGGATACGCTATTAAACTATTCGGTGGCCCTATTGTATAGAAGTCTGGGAAATAGAAGACTATAATAACCTCGTCTATAGAGGCTAAGTTGCTAGCTCTATCGCAGGCTTTAAAGGAACTAATAGCCTTTTATAGGCTCTACGAAGAGATATCGCTATAGCTAGAAGGGACGGATTAAATAATTTAGTACGATAACTAGTAGACTATTCGCCTCCTAACGAAGGAAATCGTTACCTTTATCACAAAGCTCCGGCACGTTAATATATATTACTATTAGCTTCGGGAATAAGTTTAGACCGGGAACCTCGACGTGACCTAGATTCCGATAGCTTAAATAGCCGCTAATAGTCTTACGAAGCCTTTTTAGGGATAGAAATTTGCCGAGTTCTAGCGTTAAATCGGACTCGTTAGGTTGCCCCCTTCCTAACGATCCCCTTTGCGATCGTTCCTTTATTTTGCTTTATTTTATAGTCTTAACACTACTTATCATAAGGCTGTTCTAATAATAGCCTTACTTATTGTTTTAATTCGTTTTCTTCGTCTTAGTTAGGCTAGATTAAGCAAACCCCCTTTTTCCTTTCGTTTTCCCTTCTTGTTAGAATACTAATAACCGACCCCCTCTATTCGTCCTACGTGCCTACCCTATATATAAGGTATGCCATACTAAATTCCTAGCGAGTTAAGTACCGATAGCGACTCACCCCGCTAAAATTCATACCAATAGGCTATAGGTTTTTAAGTTATATAAAAATACCTAAATGACCGATGCATCGTACTATAAGATAATAATCGTAATAAGTGGATATTAAAGAGCCTATATCTTAAATTTTAATTTTCTAGTAAATCTTTTGCAATTCTAGTAAATAGTTAAAGATAGTCTACGAAATCGGTGTTAGGTAGGGTATAGCGGGGTATTCGGTACCTCTTACTCCTGCCATTTTACGTAGAGCAAGATGTCCCCTTTCTCCCGAGCTAATTAGAACCTCTGACTATATAGGGAGGATAGTGTCGGCATATAGGACGAATAGAGGGGGTCCTAATAACCCTCGCATTCACCCGTTATCCCGCTTATTAATAGGCCTCGTATAATCTCGAGACCTAAAGGGGTAACGTAATTAACTAGGGGTCCGCCACCCCTAAGGTCCGCCACGTAATTAAGGAGAATAACACAAAGCTTTAACAACCTATTGCGTAGCTAAAATAAGCCTAATTTAATTTAATCTAGCTAGAACGTATGCATTATATCTTCCTAATTAAGACGAGCTATATTAAGTGTATCCTCCTCGAGATTTAAGCCGTAGCTGCGACGATAACGCTCGGCAGCCTGCTTAGCCTCTACCTTAGCCTTTATAATGTCTAGCACCTTAGCAAAAGCGTTATTCGGGTCAATCTTAACGGTCTTACGGCCGGTAGGCCTAGAGGCTTCGAGCTTAGCCTTAAGATAGTTATTCTCGGCCTTTAAAGACGCCGTAAGACTATTCTTTTAGTTAAGGCTATGCTTAGCCTTAAGGGCTATAACTCTATAGCCGCGATTAACGCCGGATAAGTTAACGCGCAATACATTAAGCTAGGCCTAAACCTCCTTACTATCCTTAGGAGTCTATTACTCCTTAGTTTTCTTAATCTTATGCCTCTCGAGCTTCTTAAGCGTTAATAGAACGTTATCCGAGGCTCGTGGCTTAACTATAGCCTCGAGGGCGTAGTTAACATTTATAGGATAAATCCTAGTAGCTCTAAAGCCGGCCTTAATATTGTCTTTAGTAAAGGCTAGCAAGGATACAACGTTATATGCCCTAACGAAGCGCTGTTTCTAACAAGGCGCTATAACTATAAAGTCGATAAGGCTAGCGAGCTAAGTGCGGTAAAACTCCTTAAGAGGGGCAAAGACGCCGACATTAAGAGGCCACGTAATGTATAACGAATGCGTAAGGAGGAAGAGAAGCTAGATACGATATTTAAAGGCCGTATATATAAAGTTAAGGCCTATATGCGATATAGCCCCGTCGAGCACTAAGATCCTCTATAGCGAGGCTATTTAAGGCTTTATTTCCGGGATAAATACGTTCTTAAGCTACTTAAGAGCCGTGTAGCTATTCGACTAGCCCGACTTACTATAATCCTAGGCCTATTCGGGGAATTACTTAGGAAACCACTGCCCTTAGAGGTTCGTACCCGTAAAGAGGATTATAGGCTTAATGCGGCGCCCGTCGGCACGTATACATTCGAGAATAAAGGCCTATTCGCTAATGCTTCCCTTAGTCCTTATGTAGTGCTTCGTTAAGCAGCTGCTAATAACCTTCTTAGCCTTAGTTTCCCCTTCTACGACGCCGGTCTTATCTATATTATAGATACGGCTTAAGCCGACGCACTTATTCTTAATCTCTCTATCTAAGAGGTCCTAAAATGCGCGGAATTTCTCCTCCGAGGAGCTCTAGGTACGGAGGGTCTTAATGCCTTATGTAAGCTTTATTTTAACGTTAGGGTTACGCTAGATAAAGCGGTCGACCTAAGTTAGCCTAATAGGTCGGTCGTCGCTACCGAGGCCCGCAATAAGCTACGTAAAGCTTTAGAGCTTACGCCTTAAGGGCGGCCGCCCGGTAGCTTCTTCCGCGAGGATCTACTATATAAGCTCTTGCTCTTGCCTTAGAGATAAGCGTTAACTGCTTTCTATAGCGTTGCGAATAGGCTACGCGCCGTTAAGCCGCTCTCGTAAGGTAGTCCGAGGTATAGTATACTCGCGGCTTATAAGCATAATAAAGGACCCGTATTCTACGTCTTTACGTGCGTTATTAATATTAATCTTACGGCGAGCGTTAGAAGTATCTATAATAAAAATTTAACGCGTAAATAGCTTTAATTAATATTGTTATAATGATTTATATTTATGTTAATACTATAAGTCGCGACTAAGATTATATAGCGGACCTTAGGGGTGGCGGACCCCTAGTTGCTTACGTTATATTGCACGCAGGAATACATAACGGCTTTAGTACGTACGGGGCGGCGTTAGTGCAACGAAGGAAAACGTAGTCTAGATAGGGCAAGAGGCTAGTAGAAGTCTCTTTTACGGTGACCCTAAACGACTACCTACTAAAAATGTATGCAAAGCTGTTGGGCCGGGGAGGCCAAGGTACCTATAAATACCTGCTCCCCTATCGGTCCCTAGATTAGATTAGACAGAGGAATACACACACTCCAAGACACACAAGACTTCATGCATTGCGCCCAAATAACTGTATTATATATGCTTCGAGTCACCCGGCAGAACAGTCTTATGGCCGCGAGCATCAAGCCCATCGATGGCGAAAGTGTATGTCCCCTTGGCTGCTGCCACGCCTCCTCTCTGCTTCTCGGCGTGTTCCATCACTCATCACATATCTCCAGGTCCATCGCATTCAATCCGGCCAGGTCATTGCTGATCTTTGCTCCGTCGTCAAAGAGCTAGTAGAAAACAGCGTCGATGCTGGAGCCACAAATATAGGTAGGCGGACGGACCCTCGGGTGCTTGTCGGCCTCCTTGCCGAATGACGAAGTCACTGCTGACGGGGCTGGCCCGACGCCTTAGATGTCCGCTTCAAGAACCAAGGCCTCGACCTTATCGAGGTTCAAGACAACGGCTCTGGAATATCCCCTGCCAACTACCCGTCCGTGGCTCTGAAACACCACACCTCCAAATTGTCCACCTTCACCGACATAGCCTCGTTGCAGACCTTTGGCTTCCGCGGCGAGGCCCTCTCCTCCCTGTGCGCGCTCTCCAACCTAGCCGTCACGACTTGCATCCAAGCCGACGTGCCCAAGGGCTCCAGGCTCAGCTTCGAACCGTCCGGGCAACTAGGAAATACCGTTATCGTCGCCGCCCAGAGAGGCACCATCGTCTCGGTAGACAGTCTTTTCCACAATCTTCCCGTGCGTCGCCGTGAGCTCGAGCGTAACATCAAGAGAGAGTGGCAGAAGGTCGTCGCCCTCCTCAGCCAGTATGCTTGCATCCAGACAAACGTCAAGCTTTCCGTCTGGCAGCAACCCAACCAGGGAAAACGGGTCGCTTTGTTTTCGACCAAAGGAAACCCCACCACCCGTGAGAACATCATCAACATCTTTGGTGCCAAGACCATGTCAGCCTTGGTCTCGATGGAGTTGGACCTAGTCATCCAGCCCACGGCGACCGCCATCAATCCCGAGCCCACGGCCGGCGCAGGCACCGTAATCAACAGGGTTTGCGTTGTCGGCCACATCTCGCGGCCATCCCCCGGAGACGGCCGTCTAACGCCAGACAGGCAGATGTTCTTCGTTAACGGGAGGCCATGTGGGCTTCCGCAATTTGCCAAGACGTTCAACGAGGTCTACAGATCATTCAACCACTCGCAGTCGCCCTTCATATTCGCCGATGTCCGGCTAGACACTCAATTGTACGACGTGAATGTCAGCCCGGACAAACGTAGCATCCTTCTACACGACCAGGGCCGGCTTCTCGATACTCTCCGGACCTCCCTGGTGACTCTCTTTGGTTCACACGACTGTGCTGTTCCCCTCTCTCAGCTGAGAGGCAACAGTTATGGCCTTCATTCTCGAAATGGTCTGGCTCGGCCGACCACAGAGTCGTTGGTCAACTCCAAAGTAAGACCTGGAAAGACACTGGTGGGCGAGTCCCGGTCGAGTGACGATGCAGCGGTTGGTTCTTCAGATGATTCAGCCTCAGACTCTGGTGCAGAGTCGTCGCGGCATAACGTCGACGCCGACGTGAATCGACCGCGGCACAGGCCTAACAAGGAACAAAGTCTGATGAGCCAGTGGCTAAAAAAAGATGCAAGGACTACCGCATCATCAGCGGCATATGCTTCGGCCAGAAGTGGGTCCCGGCCGACTTCACGGCGCGGTCGCGGTTCCGACCCCAACACACTCGCTTCAGATGCGACCGGGACTTGTCTATCAGTACAGGCCTTCGCAGCATCCCAGGGGGGTTCGTTGATTTCCTCGAGGCTCGTGAGGGACTTTAACTCACGGCTAGCGGACAACACTGCCTTGGCGACCACCGAACATGAAATTGACGACATCGCGTCTAGCGTTCACAACCTGACTGATGATGATGAGCTTAGAGAAGAACCCGACGTTCGTGCCGTCTGGCCCCTGAGGCTGGGCAACCGTAGCTCTACGCACCCACTCCCGTTTCGAAGCCCACCGACATGCTCGGCATTGAGCACTGCAGGCATTGTGTCGGCGACGGGCGATGGCAAACTCGTGGAGGCTAGTCGCACTTCGAATAAACTCGGCGAGCCTGGAAGCAGAGAGCCATCCCGAAAGATCGCAGGTTCTGCAAGTGAACCCAATGAGGATGCCCCCACGTCGGCGGGTCCTGGTGGGATGGGGTCAATACTTGGAAAGTCGTCTGCTCGCCTCCATAAATATGCAAGACCAGGCAATGACGGTGATACGAACGACTTGCGCTCGTACCCAAGCGGCGACGCGAGTTCCCTATCAAGCAACGAACTCGATGCGATTGCTACCCAGCCGGCATCTCCGAACCCCGGCGTAGAAGCCTGCCTCGAGCTCACAAGCGAAGCGTCGCCAAAAGCGCAGCCAACGGAAACCGGCTTCCGGCGGAGCAATATGCTTTGGCAGGCTGTGCAGCGATTGCTCGTCGACGAAGAGACCATTCGGTCGCGGATGAACTATCTAAAAACTCATCTGTGGACGGGGGAGTCCGTCGCTCCCACAGCCGACCAAGTGGAGGACATTGGGGCGTCTGATGCCGAGTCAAAACTCACCCTCACAATATCAAGGGGCGATTTCTCGGCCATGCGGGTAGTCGGGCAATTCAACATGGGTTTTGTCATCGCGGTGCGACCGGCGACTTCTGAAGCTACATTATCCAGAACAGCCCGGCATGACGAGCTCTTCATCATCGATCAGCATGCCTCGGACGAGAAGTACAACTTCGAGCGGCTTCAAAGCACCACAACAGTCCAATCACAACGGCTCGTGCATCCTAGGAAACTTCAGCTGACAGCCCTTGAAGAGGAAATCGTGATGGAAAATCTCGCAGCCATCGAAGCCAACGGTTTCAAGGTGGCAGTCGATGCAGGCGGCGATTCGCCTGTGGGCTCGCGATGCGAGGTGCTCGCGTTGCCTCTGAGCCGCGAGACGACGTTTAGCATAGATGACTTGGGTGAACTGATTGCACTACTGGGAGACGAGCCCACCGAATCCGAGCACGTCCCCAGGCCATCCAAGGTGAGGAGGATGTTCGCCATGAGGGCGTGTCGCAGCAGCGTCATGATAGGGAAAGCCCTCACCCGCAACCAAATGTATGGGCTGGTGCGACAAATGGGTGAACTGGACAAACCATGGAACTGTCCTCATGGGCGGCCCACCATGAGACACCTCTGCCGACTTCAGGCCTGGGATGAGAAGCGCTGGGTGGGAGACGCGGCTACCTGCTCTACTGCTGCTTGGCGGTCATATGGGAGAGGTGACTAGAGACGCCGAGGCCTCATGGCCGAAGCACCTTGAGACGTCAACAAGCTTTCTTTGAAAGAATAGCAGATGGCTTGACAGGCTTGATACTAGATTTAGTAGATTTAACGAAACTATGTCTTGTTGTTAGAAAGGAGGTTCTACGTCCCTAGCCTAATAAGCTAAAAAAGGGGATTAATTATAAGTATTACTATTTGCACTAAGTGTTTTCACTAAGTTAACATTAAGTAGACCTTATTCTTCTGCGCTTGCCCTCCGCCCCTACCCCGCCTAACCTAATTTATATGCAATAATATAGTAACAGCGGGGCCCGCGTAAAGTAAATAGTCCTTTTATTCTATATCGCAAAGTAAAGCTCTTTGTAAAGCCTTCGCGATAGATCTATAACTCTTACTTAAGCCCGACCGTCCTAAGCAGCCTACCGACGATAAGCTTAGCGACGAGGCTAGCTACGACGATAATAAGGGCCTGCTAATCCTATGTCTTCCGCCTTCGCTATCTTTCGATATATACGAAGAGCTATATAGCTTCCTTTAGAGCTTCTATCGAAATAATAGCGCCGCTATTATAAAGAAGTCTAGCTCCTATAAGCGATAGGTTAATAAGCAGGTTATATATACCTATATTGCGTTTATCTATAATCGTAGCGAACGGCGAGCCTCGATAAGCAGCGGGCTTCGTAAGGCTTTTATATAAAAGCTCGACTATAACGACGACGAGGGGTGCTATCGCGCTAATAGCAAAAGCCACTAGTAATATTAATTATATTACTGCCCCTTATATATACCTTATAAAGCCGACTATAGGTCGCACCCGCCTATATCGCACCTTATATCGACTGCCTTATTAGATTATCGTATTAATAATAAAAAGATCCTATTAGAAGTAGACTTATAGCGTTAATAATGCCTGATATAACTATAGTTAGTTAATTAATCTATTAGCTTATAACGCCTATCGCCGCTATATATAGCTATAGTAAGAGCTTAAGAATAGTCTTTCGAAGCATCGTGCCCTACCGGCTCGCGAGATAGCCTCGATTATTAGAGACGCTACCGATAAAGAGTCTTTCTTCCGGCAGCGGGATATCTATAACCATCGTTAGAAAATTCACGCCGTAGCCCTTAGTAGTAAGACGGCCACTTAGGCATTTATTAACTACCTCTAACGCGGCGGTCTAAAGCATATAGTTAAGTTTAACGTAGAGGCTATCTTTTAGATATATCCCTAGTGCGAGTAGATATAGAAGCGGTTCCTAGAAGTCTTAGGACTTAATAATATATATAAAACAAACCGCTTTACGATATATCTCTTCTAGGCTATTAAGGTTACCGATTAAAGGTCTATCGCTAACTTCGCATTTAGCCTTATTAACTCGGAGAAGGAGGAGGGCTTTATATAGCTCTTTAAATAACTCAATAACCTTCGATAGTAAGTTAGGGCCCTAGAGCCTACTATAATTATTATAGATAAGGAAAAGGCTCTTAAAAACGCACTCTTACGCGTTTTCCCTACCTTATAGTAATAGCTTTACGTATACTATATTAACGCTAACGTTAATGCGAGGATTAAGTCCCGCTAGAAGGCGCCTTAGGGCGACGATAACGATGCCCCTGCCGAGGATACTGCCGCTGCCGATGCCCCTACCGAGGATGCTGCCGCTACCGATGCCCTTACCGAGGATGCTGCCGCTGCTAATGCCCCTACCGAGGATGCTACCGCTGCCGATGTTGCTGCCGCGGTTGCTACCGCTGCTAAGGTTGCTACCGGACGAGCCCGCACCTAATAAGAGGCTAAAGAGGTTAAGGACGGAATCTAAGGCCCGCCTAAGAAGGAATATAGCCGCGAGAGTATGTTTACCGCTTAGCAGTTTTTATTTATACTCTTAATAAGGAAGCTTTCTAGTCGGCTTAGCGGGCTCTTAATCGTACCTACGGCAAACACTAAGGGCATATCTTGCAATATATCTTAGATAAGCATATGCCTTAGCGTAAGTAGTAGGCTTATTGCTTTATTAGCCGCTATCGTAACTTCGGCTCGAGAGTTAATAGCCTAGTCGAGACTGCCTATCGAGACTGCCTATAAGGACGTAAAGTTATATTTGCTTATAGGCACCGGCGATCTCTTTTACCTCTATAACGCCTTACTATAGATAATTAAGAATAAGCAATATTATTATGTTTAAGAAGCCGCCCGGCAGTAAGGTCGGTAGTAGTTACTATATCTTAGCTAGAAGTAGCTTAGCAAGCTTAATGTTAAGGTAACTTATACAGCTATTAACCTCTTTACTAAGCAGTACCGTCTTACTTTAGCCGTATTGCCTTTCGAGCTTAGAAAAGAGCCGCGGGAGCTACTACCGCTACCGCCTTATATAGGGCGGTTTATATAGTAGTAAAGACTTCCTTATTCCTACGTATTTTTTTAATAACTCTAAGCCGATATACTCTAGGCCGATATACCGCTTACTAAGCTTAATGTTTATCCTCGGTAGTAGCTTAAGAAGCCGCTAGTAAGACCCCTCCCGTTTCTATGCAAATTACGCTAATCCTTACCCTTAAGACCTCGACAAACTACTCCTTTAAATCCGGGACTATTATATCGTTTAAAACCTCCGTAGTCGGCCTTATGCACTAAAGAACGTGCCCCTACTATAACGGGGTTAATCTAAGTCGGCATAGAGGAAGTCTCTAAGAGAGGTTTAATAATACTATAAGAGGGGAAAGGAAGAGAGTGCGGGCGCAGCTATAAGGGCTACGGAGGCCGCCTAAATACAGGCTTATCTAATCACGTGCACTAGATTATAATAGAGGGTTAAAGACCCTTATATTAGACCCTACCCCGCTAAGGCCCCCTACGTATAATACCTAATGCCGTACCCTAACGTAGCGAGAACGTTGTATACGGTCTACGCACCTATCTATGCGAAAAATAACTTATCGCAACTCCCTTAGCGCAATAGTAACTAGCTAGGCCGTATTTCTAGCTTTATAAGGGCGAAGGCAAAGCTCCTTTTTGCTAAGAATATAAGACATATAGTGGCTAACCTATTATACGCTTTCCTACTTACTAGCGTGCGCTAAGCGCACCTACGTACGTTCTCTACGACTATAATACTTACTATTCTTCCCGCATAAGGCTATACGGGCTCCGTCCTATTTGCTATAGCCCTTAGAGCGCGGGTCTAACTTCCTTTATATAGTCTCTCCCGCCTTTACTACCCGTATAGTAGAGGCATTCTTAGCTACTTATCGCTTAAGTCGGAGTCGTTATTATCTTCGCTATTTAAGGTACGCCCCGCCGCTATACGTAGGACGTTTACCCGATTTTTAGTCGGGCATACCTTAGACTAATAAGTCTTACTACCGTAGCTTATATAGCGGCTATCTTTCTTCTACCTTTTCCTTTTATCCGCAATCGTAGTAGTAGAGACGGTAATATCTATCGCATTACTAAAGCCGCCCTTACTCGTAAGGGGAAGAACCGATAAAAGAAATCTATTACCGCTTAGCTCGCGGAGATATTATATAAAGGCGTCGTACGTATCTAAAAGACCGGTCTTCTCGCTTAAGCATACGCATTAGTCTATGTTTAAGCTAGCAATAAGGCAGTTAGTCTTTGCCGCGTCGGGCTATATATATGCGTGTGCTCGAAAAAGCACTTCTTCGAACCGTATAAGGTAGGCCGGCATCGTCTCGCTCCGCTTTTATCGTAGCGAAGAAAGCTTAAGGGCCGCCGTCTTAGCTACGTTTAGTTCTCTATAGCTAATATAGAGCTTTGCAATTATATCGGTCGGCGCGTTCGTAAGAACGTAGGCAAAGGGGAGCAGCTGCCTTTAAATAACGGGTAATAGGCTTACATAAAGGTAGTTAAATTACGCGCGGGTATTACTAATAGCGGCGCCGTCGGTATAGAGCTTTGCCTTAGCATAAAGAATCTAAGGTTTAAGGTTATCGGAAGACCCGTTAAACTTCGTAAGGTGCGGAAGAATAGCTTTTCGCGTTATAGGCTACTATTAAATTAATCCCTTAATTATAAGTGCGAATTAACGATCGCGTTCTTCCTAGTTTTAAGACTAAGGCAGAGACTAAAGAGTAGCTATCGTATAAAGCTATAAAAGACGCGGGCGGTTTAATTATCCTTAAATTAAACGTCGGAGAAAACTTCGTGGCAGTACTTCCCGGAGCGGAAAGAGCTAGAAGATTAATAAAGGATAGTGTTATTATATAACGGGGTTAATCCGAGTCGGCATAAAGGAAGTCCCTAAAAGAGGTTTAATAATACTATAAGAAGGGAAAGAAAGAGAGTACGGGCGTAGCTATAAGGGCTACGGAGGCTACCTAAATACAGGCTTATCTAGTCACGTGCACTAGATTGCAATAGAGAGTTAAAGACCCTTACACCTACCGGTGCCTTAAGACTTAAAGCTAAGCCGAGATTAAGATAACGACGCTTAAGCTTCGTAATAGCAAGCCTTGTAGTAAGCCTCGCAGAAAGGCACGCGAGGCATCTAAGATAGAGGCAGAGGCATACGAGGCACGTAGAGGCAGCTATCGCGGTCTAGCTAAGCTAGCACCCGCCGCTTTAATACGAGCGTGCGCTATATACGTACGTAATACGAGATAGACGAGCTATAAAGGGAAGGGGACGGCAGTTAGGCGTTTAGCCAGCCGTCGTAAGTAAGATCGCGCGCGCGTATAAATACATAAGGCAGACGATTAGGCGGGAGATAAGGCAAGAGCGTTAGGGGCGGCAGAGCTACGCCTGCGTCGTCCGCTATAGAGGAGGTTATTCCCGCTACGTAACTAAGGGCTACGCAGCCTAGGGCCACGAATTAAGATGCGTTATAAAGGCGAATTAAGTAGGCGAATTAAGCGTGTTATTCGCATAAATTAAACGTAGACGCCCGTCTAGACTGTTTACTTTACGCGGGCCGCGCTATTGCTATATTATTATATATAAATTAGGTTAAGCGGGGTAAGCGCGGAGAGTAAGCGTAAAAAGATTTTAGGTCTACTTAGTGCAAATAGAGAAAACACTTAGTGCAAGTAATAAAACTCTTAATTATACGATAGGCTAAAGACGGTATCTTAGCTATTAATCGCTAAGATAAGAGTACCTATTAGGAACTAAGGAACGGGACGAAGGCCCTTAGGTCCTAATAGGTATAAACGCTTTATAATTAGCTAGAGTCTACGCTTATTAGCTATATTTCCCCCGGGGTTTAACCGGCTAATATAGGTATAGATAGACAACTATTTTACAATGCTATTTAAGTAACTATATAGATATAAGGCCTCTTTATTAGCCTCTCTACGGCCTATATACTCCGCTTCGTAAGTAGAAAGCGATATAGATTTTTCTTTTTAATATAACTAGTATAGGAATAAGGGATATCCGTTTATTAAGCACGATTGCAATCTATGTAATTAAATAGGTTACGTGCGGACAACGCCTATACGGATGCGCTATTAATAATACGATGCGCTATATTATACGCATTAAGGACCCCGATAACAGCGTTACTAACTCGGCCGCTATTGCGATAATTAAGTTATTAACTTAATCGCCCTTATAGGTCTAGCCCTAACGTCGTAATAAGGGCTTATAAAGGGCCGGCTTTAGGCCTTAATAATATACGCTACTATAGACTATATAAGAGGGCTATTCGTCGCCCCTTAGTTAATAGCTTTTATAGACTAATACTAACTAGCTTTATAACCCCCTGTTTGTTTAAGTATTGCTATTTATATAGTAATAAATTGCTATTTATATAGTAATAAATTGCTATTTAGATAGTAATAAATTGCTATTTAGATAGTAATAAATTGCTATTTAGATAGTAATAAATTGCTATTTAGATAGTAAACTACGATTATCTCTACTTTTTCTACGCGCACCCCGCGCGCCTATGTCCCGCCACTAAAATCTAGTGTAGGTATATAGCAATTAAGAGGGCCGCGTAAATCGTAGCTTCCTTAATTTAATTCAACGGTTATAGCAACGCGCGCGCAAGGAGCTTAAATAACGTATGCCCTACTGCGTGCCCTCTACTGCGTGCCCTCTACTGCGTGCCCTACTGCGTGCCCTACTGCGTGCCCTACTATATGTCGAGGTGGCTTGACTGGATTACGGCATAGTGTTTTTCGATTTGCGCGGCTCTCTAAATTGCTATATACCTATACTAGATTTTAGTGGCGGGACATAGGCGCACGGGGTGCACGCCGAAAAAGTAGGTTTACTATCTAAATAGCAATTTTTTATTATGTAAATAGCAATACTCTTTTATTTAACTAACTAACAACTAGCTTATTAGGTTATTACGTATAAGGAAATAGTATCTAAAGACCGATCGTCGGTCTATAAGGTTACTAGCCTAGTTAGAATCTATATAGGCTATAAAGGAAAGATCTAGTAACGGTATATTATAGTCATTGTAGGAATAAGGGATATCCGTTCTTTAGGCACGATTGCAATCCACGTGATTAAATAGATTATGTGCGGGCAACGCCTATACGGATGCGTTATTAACTATATAATGCATCGTATGCATCGGGGACCCCGGTGATAGCGTTACTAACTCGGCCGCCCTTGCGATAATTAAGTCATTAACTTAATCGCCCTTATAGGCATAGCCCCGACGTCGCAACGAAGGCTCGTAAAGGGCCGGCTTTAGGTCCTATTAATATACGCGTTTATAGCCTATATAAAGGGGCTATTCGTCGCCCTTTAGTTAATAACTATTATAGACTAATCTAGCTAGTTTGCAACCCCCTTTGTTTATTTAACTAACTAACACTAATTAGTAATTAAACGATTAATTATAGATTAATAAGGTAGAAGAGATAGAGCCTAATCGTCGAAAGTATACCGGATCTTTATCCCTAGGGATTCTATTGCCTATACCTAGAGACGGTCCTTTATGCTAAGAATAAGGAACCTACGCGAGTTAGAGCCGACGAAGCTATTACGATACAGCTAGCTCTTAGTGGCCGCCGATAAGTTCTTTCCTAGCTCTTATTTAATCCCGTCTCGCTTTAAGAAGAAGAAGAGTTACGTTAAGCAATAGTGCGTTAGCAACGTAAGACAACCTTCGTAACGACCCTTACGATCCCCTTTAATAACAATAGTGTATTTTATTTAATTATACTATATCGGACTATATCGATATCCCTAACGCTCCCGGTCCCGCACCGGAAGCAACTAAGCCTAACGATAACCCCCTTCCCGGTTGGCTAAAAGGCATCGATATCTTCGGTTCGTACTAAAATAGAGTTAATATTATATTCTAAGAGATAGACGTTACCTATAATAATATAAATAAGAAAGCAGTTATAACTTACGTAGCCTAGTTTATTATCGTTAATATTGGCTTAACTATTTATAGATATAAGCTATTCTTAGACTTTTAAGAATACTTTAACGGATAGATAGAGGCTATATAAAACTAAGCAGATAAACATTTTAGGAGGACCCTTAAATCCTTCTTGCGAGCCCGTAGGATCTAGACCGGGGCTAAATACCTTAGCTATATAGCATCGTTTTTAATGCTTAAGCGCTAATAGATTCCCCCGATTTAGCTAAGAGACGAACTACTACTAGAATAGTCGAAATTTTATAACAAACGAACCTAAGAATTTATAAGGAATATATCCGTTGTAGCCCCGGCTGCTATAACTAACCCCTCTTCCCTAATTCTTAAGCACGGTCTTAACGGCACCTCTTATAATCCTAACTCCGGCTCCTACAGTAACCTTTACGACGGCACCGTTAACGCCCGCGGCTATCTACCCTACGCCTCCGACCGCCCCGGCAATTATATTCGCGTTAGAACCCTCTTTTGCCTTAATAACCTTAACATATGCTACCTCCGTCGATCCCGGCTTATACCCGCGAGATTAAATGCCTAGTATATTCCCGAACCCTTAGGCCCCTCCGTTCTAAGATATATTAGAAACGCTAATAATACTTTACCCGACTTTATACTAATTCTCTAAGACCCTTCTGATTAATATAACGGCAAATGCAGCCTATACGATAGTCCCCCCTTACGACGTTCCGGACGAAGAGATAGACGTAGACCTCCTATAAAAGTTTATTAAGCTATAGGATAAAAGCAAGAATTATATAGGCGAGCCTTATAATATTCTTAATAATAAAGTCCGTATCTTTATAGACGTTTGTTATATAGTTAAGGCCCGGCCCGGCTATTTCTATGCCCTCTTTCCCTAGATCCTTACCGGCCGAGCCTAAGACTATTGTATCTAGCATATAGAGTAAGATAGCATATTTAGGCAAGCCTACGACCTACTAAAGGCTTACTTCGATACTAAAGTAAACTATTAGTACTATTAGGTAGATTAAAGCCCTATAACTTTTAAAAAGCTATAAGTTAAGCATCTAAGTAAGACCTAATAGGAAGTCTTATAGACCCTTTTTAATAAGCTATAATAATGTTAACGCGCCTTAGGATTTAAGTTCGCTAGAGACCTTCCCTTTCGCACTATATTGCTTAACGCGTGTCGAAACGTCCTAGAATTTAGCTATACGCTATATAACCTCCCTAAGACTATAGAAAAGCTATTCTCCGCGCTACGTTCCTCCTTAGAGACCTATCTATCGATATAGGCCGAGAATAATACGTCCGGCACGTTTATATAATATCGTAACGAGGTAATAAATATAAATAATAAATGTAATTTATTAAGCGTATTCTACACCGACCGAAGATATACTAATAACCGCGGCAACGGCCGTAGGTTTAGCGGGAGCAGCGGACGAGGCTACCGTAGCCTTTATAGCGGCGGTAGTAGCTTTAGCAACCGCTAATAGTCGAGGAAATGCTTCGTTTATTAGAAGGAAGGCTATTAGTCGATAAAGTATACCTTAGAAGAACGAGCTAGGTCTAAGGCTTAATACTACGCGTAATGCCTTCTAACCGGCAACCCTAGCATAGGATTTAAGGCCTATCTTACCGAATATAAAGGTAACGAGACTCCTTAAGCCGCTATCGAATAGCGTAACGATAAGGCTAATAACGACGAATAACTAATTAAGTAGTAAGCCTCGTAAATCCTATATTAGCAGTCCTTTAACTATTTAATTACGGGCGAAGACGTATAAAAGATAGACTAGTTAAGCGTCCCGGCTACGCAATTCGTCTTCGACTATTACTTAAAGGACCGCTTTTATAGTATCCTTATAGATATAAAAGCAGCTATAGTCTCTACGGCAGGCTAAGACTAGTATTTCCCCCTATAATGGAAAGACCCCTCTATCGTAGTCGACGAGTCTACCGCCGGCTAGGCATATATTAAATTCAGCAGCGGCGAAGACGTACGCTCCCTCGGCTCTATTGCCCTTAAGACCCCTATTAGCCGTATTACGTTCTATATGTTAGGAACGACGACCCCTTTCCTCCTCTGCCTAGCTAATATAGATAGATTAAGCGTATACTCTAATAATACTACCGATACGATTATTAGTCTAGGTATTAGCGTCCCGGTTATTCGTAAATAGGGATATCTATAGTTCTTCTTTAGTAAGGAAGAAAACGCAATCGCCTTTTTAACAAAAGCCGAAATGCGAACGCTCTACCGCCGCTTTAGCTACCCGGCCGTTAATAGACTTTACTACCTATTAAAATAAGTAAGATATAACGATATCTTAGTAGAAATACTTAAGGATATCTTAAAATTCTGCTATTACTGCTAGCTCTACGTACCGGCACCCTAGAGGTTTAGTTTTATATTAAAGGATAACTAAGGATTTAATTTCGAGGTCGTCGTCGATGTAATATACCTAAAGGTCGGTAGTAGCACCCGCCCGGTACTATACGCGGTCGATATAGCGACCTCTTTCTAAAGAGCGCGATTCCTCCCGTCTATATCGGCTAAGGATATATAAGAGATACTTAAGGCACTATAGATTGATATATACCTTAGCCCCCTTAACTTTATCCGGCATAACGTAAGCACTAACTTCGCCTTAACCGAGTTCTATAATAAAGGTCGGATTATAGGTATTACGTATACCTAAATCCTTATTAAAGTATATTAGTCTATAGGTAAGGTTAAAAGGTATTATAGCCCGCTCCGTCGTGCGTTTAAAATAATATACGCTAAAATCGGTAGGATAACGGCCTTTAAATCCGTCCTATAAATAGCTATTAAAGCCGTAAATAATATAGTAGGACTAACCGGCCTTATCCTTACGCTCCTCGTCTTTAGAGCGTACCTATAGATAACTTAAGACTCCCTTCCTTCGGCAACTACGGTATAGAGAGCCGCGACTATCTTAAAGGCTATAAAAGCCTTACGGTAGCTCTCTGCCGCACGGTAAGTTAGGGATAGCCTATAAGCTCGAAACGGCCCTTTAACCCTTAACACTCTATTACTACCACTATAGAGTAAAGTCCGCGTCTAAAGAGAGAAGTAAGGATAGTAAGGTCTACATAAGATTGCCTTTATTAACGGCTACGACATTACTATCGAGACCGTAAACTGCCCTATAGTCTTCCGTTCTACCTTAGTGTAGCCGTACTACTATAGTAAGGACGATACCTTAGATCCCTTTATCCTTAATGATATAGATACCTTCTTTAAGGTCGATTCCTTTACTCCGGACGAAATTCCTAAGCTAGACCCGTCCCCCTCTCCGGTATAGGCACTACTAGCTCCTCCGTAGCCCTATAAACGCGGACGTCCCTTAGGCTTAAGGAATAAGCTAAAGACCGTAACCTTCTATAATTGATTCTTAGTTAAGAAGGAAGAAGATATACTATAGCTTTCGATTAAGCTACGCAATAACGGCGTTATTACTATACCCGGCGCCCTTTCTAAAGAATCTAACTAACGAGAGATTAACGATCTCGTAGCCCGTAGAGTCTTTAGCTTTAAATAGTACGACAAATCTATTTATAAGCAATACCGTCTATTTCGATCCCGAATAGTCCGGGAGGTAAAAGGCCGTAACGTTAAACTATACGAAAAGTCCCGTCTAGTGATCTAAGGCTATAGCGATATAGAGAAAAGCTCTCTTTTAACCCATTCCCCTACTATCTAACGTATTAGCTAGCGCTTAATCCTAGCCTTTACCCCCGCCTTACTTCGCCGAGGCATAAGCTTATCTCTACGCGATATTATATAAGCCTATCCCTAAGCTTAAATAGAGCTTAATCGTATAGTATTAGCGGCTCTTCTAATAGAGCTTTAGGGCAAGTACTTTAAGGGCATAATTATAAGAGTTATAAGACTATTATACGGCCTTACGGAGGCCGGTGTATATTAGTAGAAAACCTACTATAAGTACTACGTTAAGAGCCTTAATATAGCTCCCTCTACCTATAACTTACGCCTTTTAATTACGAATTAGGGGCCCGACGACTTTAGCCTCGTCGGTATATAGACCGATAATACCCTAATGCTCGGTTTAGACACTTTTTCGGCCTAGGAAGAAAAAGAGCTCGAGATAGCTTAATTTCGCGCTAAGCCGAAGGCTTAAATAACCCTAGGGAATGCGATAGACTTTAATAGAGCAAAACTAACGCTCTACGACGGTATTCAACTCCTATAGCAGAAGGGATAGGCCTTAAGGATCGAGGTAGTCGACTTACGGGCTCGTAATAAAGCCTAGCAGTACCTTAAGCAACGCGCTTATGCTATATACGTCGCCTCTATCTATTAGCCCGAGGCCTTATTCGATATCTCCGTGGCAGCCTAGGTCTAAGCCCCTAAAGAGAAGGATTATAACATCCTTAATAAGCGTCTCTAGTAGTAGATCGACTAATAACAACGTAGACTTACGTACCGACTAATTAATCTTAAGATAGCTAAACTTATAGTATTTACGGATAGCTTATTCGCAAATAACCGAGACCTTTCGTCTTAGTTAGGCTTTATTATTACGCTCGTTAATAAGACCGAGCGTATAGATACGTACTTCCGGATTAATAGTAATATTATCTATTAAAGCTCGACGAAGTATAAGCGAGTAACCTATAGCGTTCTTACGAGCGAGATCTACGGTATAGTTAACGGTATAGACCTTAGTATCTCCTTTATTACGACCCTCTATATAGTTACGGAACGGCTTTAGCTTTTACTAATCCCTCTTATTATATACACTAACTTATACTCCCTCTACGAATGCCTCGTTAAGCTTAGCACTACGAAGGAGAAACGTTTAATAATCGATATTATAGCGTTGCGTTAGTCGTATAAGCGACGGGAGATTAAGGAGATTAGGTAGATCTATAGGGAAGATAACCCCGCCGAAGCTAAAATAAAGGCATCGCTAAACAAGGCCCTTAAACGCCTTATTAATACAAATAGCCTCTCGATTAGGATAGAAGCCTTCGTCCTTCGCCTATAGTTACTAATAGTTCCCTTACGGTATTCCCTTTATTCTATCCCCTTTTTCATTTGTATTTATTAAATATATTTATTAGGCCTTCTACCTAATATATCGTTCTTCCTGTTTTTCCTCTTATTTAGATATAGATTATAGACTTACTATTTGGCAACTATAAAGGAAAAGTTGCTAGTATAGGAATAAGGGATATCCGTTCTTTAGGCACGATTGCAATCCACGTAATCAAATAGATTACGTGCGGGCAACGCCTATATAAATGCGTTATTAACTATACGATGCATCGTATGCATCGGGGACCCCGGTGATAGCGTTACTGACTCGGCCGCCCTTACGATAATTAAGTCATTAACTTAATCGCCTATATAGGCATAGCCTCCGACGTCGCAATAAGGGCTCGCAAAGGGCCGGCTTCGGCCCTATTAATATACGTGTTTATGGCCTATATAAAGGGGCTGTTCGTCGCCCCTTAGTTAATAGATATATAGACTAATCCAGCTAGTTTGCAACCCTCTTTGTTTGTTTAACTAACTAACAATATATAAGATTAATATAATACGACTGAATTAACTTAATTTGCCCTCTTAAAGATTTAACGATTTCTCCTCGAGGACTTCTACCTATAAGTTATTAAAGAAAGACGATTATTGCCGTATAGCTTCTACGATACTCGCATCTAGTCGGTATTAGCATAATTAAATAATCCTAAAAATACAAAGAGACTAATCGAAATAGGAGCCTAAAAACCATAATTGAAGAGATTACTCCCCGGGTAGGATATCCTAACTTATACGGAAATCGACTAGCCGAGGCTTTAATATAACTACCTTATAAATTTCTGCTATTATTCTTAACCCTTAGTATAGCGACTACTGCGCTTGCTTTAGGGTGTATGCCCTTTCCTCTATTAAATTACGTGGCTAGGAGAGTCTCGCGATTAGTAGTATCTTTAATTAAAATTAAGGTCTAGTTACGAAAATTATCTTAGTTAGTTTAAAGCAATTCCCTCTCTATAAGGAGCTTTTCGTCGAGGTATTGCCTCTATCTCGCCTTATAGTCTATATACATATAGTTAAAGGTATATAAGATTTTAGTCTTATTACGCTTATAACGACGTAAAGCAGCGATAAAAGCATCCTTAAGATCGCTAATGTAATCAAGACATTTTTAAGGGTTAGTCGGTTATAATAACTAAAGAATGTTTTTTATTTTAATTTCCTTACTATAACTCTCCTTCGATTCGGTTAACTATCGGCGACGTTTATATAAGTCCTTACTGAATAAGTTACCTTACTGCGAAAATTCCTCTCGAAGTTCCGTAATCCTATCTCTTAATCTCTTCTCCTCCTTAAGCTCTACGGCTCTTGCTTAAAGAGCTACGAGGATATCTATGCGCGGAAGGGTAGGTCGTAAAGGCCCGGCTTACGTTTAACTTCGCGAGGGGATAGATTAAGCCCCTTTAGGCAGCGAAAAAATCAATAATAGCGTCCTAGGACGCTCGTTATAGCCCTTATATAAGTTAGTATGTTTATCTTCTAATATTAGTTCTATTATATAAGGTAACGGCGATAGGCTAGCGACTTAATAGCTATTATAACCTATTCGGCCTACGCGGCTTATACGTTTAGAAACGCGCCTACCGCGCGGCGCTATCGCTCTTAGGTAACTAAAAAAGAGAAGCTTTAGAAATTATAAGAAGATAGGCTAAAGGTATATTTAGGAAGGTAAGAACGATAGTTAAAAGTACGAATAATTCTTTATTATAATAAGGTTGCCCTCTTATAGTAAGACTAAAGCTTGCCCTTCTTCTAAAATATATCGGGCCTTAAGGATATACCCTTAGGCCTTAGGAGGGATCATCGGGGACTAGTTAGCGACTAATGCCCGAATAGTCCTTAAGCTAAAATACATTATCTATCGTGCATATATCCCTACCTCCTAACTCTATAGTTGCGCGGGTAGCTGCGTTATACTATGCCTATCGGAGGGAGGATCGGGATTAAGGTCTTATTAAGAGTTAGGGTCGGGATCGGGGTCTTATTAGCTTAAGGGCGAGGGCGAGGGCGAGGGCGAAGCTAAAGACGACGTCTTTAAGGCTACTACTTCGTACGGCGGTAAGCCGAGTTAAGCTCGCATTATATCTTAGTCTCGGTAGACCCTTATTCCCGGGTAGAAATCGCTATCGAGGAATTCCTATTAAGGCTTAGGTTAAATATCTTCCTTAGTCTATACTCCGATAAATTGCATCGTATATAGCTAGTTATTCCTAATATAAATACCGCGCTTTTTTAGCTAGTCCCGTAATGCCCTCTTATAGTCCCGATAGACCTTCTTCTAAGCCTCTTTAGACTATCCCTTAAAGTCTTCTCGGAAGATAAGCTTAACGCCGTAATAATCGTCGCTAAATAGCATTATATTATCCCTATAATTCGAAAGGAATATAGCAACGGCAAACGTAGTAGCGGTCTAACTATCTAGCTTAATATCGCGAATTAAGGTTATAATAAGGTCGATATCGATGTATTTCTAAGAGGCTTATAGGACGGTTATGCCTATTATAATCTCTTCGATCCGTAGATTAAATAGTGCGATAGGGTTATCTACCGTATCGGTAGCTATAGCGCTAGTCGGGCTTATTAGTATTATCGTAGATAACTAAAGTCGCGAGGGTCTTCGCGATATTATCGTAATAGTCTAAAAAAGAATCTCTTAGTAGGTAAAACCAGCGGTATTTCTTTTCCTCTCGTCCTTACGGTCTAAAGAGATATTACTAGGGATTATATATAAGATATCTTATTAAAAGGTCTTTTAGTTAGTATCTAAGTATATTGTCTGCTTAGCTAGAAAGGGGGGGGAAAGGGGCCTATTTTATAAGTCCTATAAAGAGCTTAACCTAGGCCTGCCGGGCTCCTAATAGAGCCCTATTAGGAGTACGTAACCTAGCCGCTAACGCTATTATCCGAGTTATAATAAGGCTATTGCTAGGGTTATAATAGGGCTAATAATACTACCGTCGGGACCGTCGGGGTTATTAAGGGTTATAACTTATAACCCTTTTCCATATAGTGTTTCTCCTATATTCCTATATTCTTATACTAGTAGTTTTTCTTTAAAGCTTTTTCTTTAAAACTTATAACCGTAGCTAATAACTAATTGATTAAAAGAACGCGCATTAGGCCGAATTCCCTAATAAATATAAAAGATAAATATAAAGAGTATTGCTATTTGCATAGTAATAATTTGCTATTTAGATAGTAAACCTACTTTTTCGGCGCGCACCCTACGCGCCTATATCCCGCTACTAAAATTAAGTGTAGGTATATAGTAATTAAGAGAGCCGCGTAAATCGTACGAAGAACGCGAAGAATACTAAGCCCCCCCGACACGCAGTAGGGCACGCAGTAGAGGGCACGCAGTAGAAGGCACGTAGTAGAGGGCACGCAGTAAAGCACGCAGCCGGGAGCCGGGCACAAAGCATACATTAAGGAGCCGCGCATATAGTAGAGGGCACGTAGTAGGGCACGCAGTAGGGCACGTAGTAGAGCACGCAGTAGGCACGCAGTAAGGCACGTAGTAAGGCACGTAGTAAGGCACGTAGTAGAGCACGTAGTAGAGGGCGCGTAGCCGGGAGCTAGGCATAAAGCATATATTAAGGAG
Source organism: Ophiocordyceps sinensis (assembly GCA_012934285.1). Taxonomy (NCBI): domain Eukaryota; kingdom Fungi; phylum Ascomycota; class Sordariomycetes; order Hypocreales; family Ophiocordycipitaceae; genus Ophiocordyceps; species Ophiocordyceps sinensis. The sequence goes on along the minus strand of JAAVMX010000001.1, from coordinate 14,519,015 downwards.
CCGCGCACGTAGTAGAGGGTACGCAGTAAAGGGCACGCAGTAGAGCACGTAGTAAAGAGCACGCAGTAAGGCACGCGGTAGAGAGCTAGGCACGAAGCATATATTAAGGAGCCGCGCATGTAGTAGAGGGCACGCAGTAGAAGGCACGTAGTAGGGCACGCAGTAGGGCACGCAGCCGGGCATAAAGCATACATTAAGGAGCCGCGCACGTAGTAGAGGGCACGTAGTAAAGGGCATGCAGTAGGGCACGCAGTAAGGCACGCAGCCGGGCACAAAGCATATATTAAGGAGCCGCGCACGTAGTAGAGGGCACGTAGCAAAGGGCACGTAGTAAAGGGCACGTAGTAGAGCACGCAGTAGCGGGCACGTAGTAGAGCACGCAGTAGAGGGCACGCAGCAGAGGGCACGCAGTAGGGCACGCAGTAGAGCACGCAGTAGGGAGCTAGGCACGAAGCATACATTAAGGAGCCGTACATATAGTAGAGGGCACGCAGTAGGGCACGTAGTAGAGGGCACGTAGTAGAGGGCACGCAGCCGGGAGCCGGGCACGAAGCATACATTAAGGAGCCGCACATATAGTAGAGGGCATGTAGTAGGGCACGTAGTAGAGGGCACGCAGTCGAGGGCACGCAGTACGCAGCCGGGAGCCGGGCACGAAGCATACATTAAGGAGCCGCGCACGCAGTAGAGGGCACGCAGTAGGGCACGTAGTAAGGCACGCAGTAAGGCACGCAGTAAGGCACGCAGCCGGAAGCCGGGCACGAAGCATATATTAAGGAGCCGCGCACGTGGTAGAGGGCACGCAGTAGAGGGCACGTAGTAGAGCACGCAGTAGAGCACGCAGCCGGGAGCCGGGCACGAAGCATACATTGAGGAGCCGCGCACGCAGTAGGGGGCACGCAGTAGAAGGCACGCAGTAGGGCACGCAGTAGAGCACGTAGTAGAGGGCGCGCAGCCGGGAGCCGGGCATAAAGCATATATTAAGGAGCCGCACATAGCAGAGGGCACGTAGTAGGGCACGCAGTAGGGCACGCAGTAGGGCACGCAGTAGGGCACGTAGTAGGGCACGCAGTAGGGCATATAGTAGAGGGCACGTAGTAGGGCGCGCGCGCTGCTATAGCTATTAAATTAACTAAGTAACTAAATTAAGGCTATATATATTTACGCGGCCCTCTTAATTGCTATATACCTATACGGAAAATTTAGTGGCGGGATATAGGCGCGCGGGGTGCGTGTAGAAAAAGTAGACATAATCGTAGTTTACTATCTAAATCGCAATTTATTACTATACAAATAGCAATACATAATATAAATAAGATAATATAAGATTAGCGGGGGTTTAGGCTCGCGAGGCTGCTATTATTATTACGTAGAGCTATAAGCGCTTTGCTAAATCTTAGAATAAAAGGAGTATAATCGTTAGCTAGGGCTACGGCCGACTAAAAGAGAGTTAGAGTTAAAACCTAAATCGTGTTTTTTTTATACGGGTATACTAGTGCGCCCCTCGAGGATATAGGCGTATAATTACATAAAGGTACGTACCTATTCGCTTAAAAGCATAAAATGCCTAAAAGCATAAGTTCTTTTTTTCCTCTTTACTATTTATACCTATAAATAATTCTAAATTTTTTACTTTTAATTAAATATAATAGTATATTATTTAAGGTTATTATTAAGTAGTTAATAAAATAAAAAGGGGTTATAAGCTAGTAAATATTAGCTTATAGAAGCTATTAACTAAAGGGCGATAAATAGCCCTTTTATATAGGCTATAGCAGCGTATATTATTAAGGCCTAAAGCCGGCCTTTTATAAGCCCTTATAGCGACGTTAGGGCTATACCTATAACGGCGATTAAGTTAATAACTATAGGAATATAGCGTTATAAGATATAGTGTTAGTTAGTTAAATAAATAAAGGGGGTTATAAACTAGCTAGATTAGTCTATATCTATCTATTAACTAAGGGGCGACGAATAGCCCCTTTATATAGGCTATAAACGCGTATATTAATAGGGCCTAAAGCCGGCCTTTATTACGACGTCGGGGCTATGCCTATAAGGGCGATTAAGTTAATAACTTAATTATCGTAAGGGCGGCCGAGTTAGTATCGCTATTACCGGGGTCCCTAATATATACGATACAGTAGGGTAACAAAAGTTACGATTAGCCCGATGTTTATATACCTACCCTATACTTCTACGGGAACAATAAAAACTCTACTAAAACTTAGCGCGTTACTTAAAACCTCTATAAATTTTACGAAACCTATATAACATACTAAAGTCAATAAAGACCTTTCACATATAATTTATAACGCTATAGGTACTTTTATTATTTGAAAAATAGAATATTCGAAAACATTTAGTACTTACTTTCTTATTTTTACTTCTTCTTTTAAAATAGAGCTTATTGTAAGTAAAACATTTACGAATAATTTCTTTTAAGGTTAATAATATAGAATATAGATGCAGATAATTTTCCCTTCTATCAGGTATTTATATAGAATTACAAATCGATTTAAATATAAAGGGTATCACTTTTAGTACTTATTACTAAGTAAAAGCGAGTTTAAAAGCTTTTCTAAGTAAAAGAGGGAATTAGTTATTATATACATAATAGTCGTATAAATACGATACGTGAATGCCCTTATTATAACGATAATCAAATATATATATTCTGCTAGTTAGAATTAATAAATAATTAATATAGAAATACGTTAAGTATTAAGTTTTAGCTAGAAGGAAAGTACTCTTTATATTAATATGTAGTTAAATATACGGAATTTCTACTACTATAAACTCTGTGTCATTAATAGAAACAATGGCGTCGGTATATAGGAAACTCTTCTTTAAATATAAAAGCTTTTTCTTTAGATATAAAGAAAAGGGTTGAAAAACTCTGAAAAATACTTCAATAGTAAAAGTAATTAAGTATCGTATTTAATATAAAACGGAAAACTAAATATAGGGAATAGAACAGAGGGTATACCTATTATATATAATACAAGGTATAATATAGTACTTTTGTTTTGCCGAACACTAACTACTATAAGTAAATATAAATAAATTAAGTTAAGAGAGAAGTACCTTTCTGTTACTCTTACTTGTGTCTAATCATAACTTTTAGAGAGCCACTGTACATCGTATAGTTAATAGCGCATCCGTATAGGCGTTGCCCGTACGTAATCTATTTAATTACGTAGATTATAATCGTGCCTAAAGAATAGATATCCTTTATTCCTATACTAGCAACCTTTTCTTTATAGTTGCTAAATAGTAAGTCTCTAATTGAAATAAGAGAGATAGAAAGAACGATATATTAGGTAGAAAGCCTAATAAATACATTTAATAAATATAAATGAAAAAGGGGTAGAATAAAGGGAATATCGAAAGGAACCGTTAGTAACTATAGGCGAAGGACGAAGGCTTCTATCCTAATCGAAAGGCTATTTATATTAATAAAGCGCTTAAAGGCCTTATTTAGCGATGCCTTTATTATAGCGTCGGCGGGGTTATCTTCTCCGTAGATCTACCTAATCTCCTTAATCTCCCGTCGCTTATACGACTAACGTAATGCTATAATATCGATTATTAGGCGTTTCTCCTTTATATCGCCGAGCTTAATAAGGCATTTATAGAAGGAGTATAAGTTAGTGTATATAATAAAAGGGATCGGTAAGAGCTAAAGCCGTTCCGTAACTATACGGAGGGTCGTAATAAGAGAGATGCCGAGGTCTATACCCTTAACTATACCGTAGATCTCGCTCGCTAAAACGCTACGGGTTACTCGCTTGTACTTCGTCGAGCTCTAATAGATAATATTCCTATTAATCCGAAAGTGCGTATCTATACGCTCGGTCTTATTAACGAGCGTAATAATAAAGCCTAACTAAGACGAAAGGTCTCGGTTATTTGCGAATAAGCTATCCGTAAATACTATAAGTTTAGCTATCTTAAGAGTAATTAGTCTATACGTAAGTTTACGTTATTAATAGTCGATATACTACTAAAATCGCTTATTAAGGATATTCTAGCCTTTCTCTTTAAGGGCTTAGACTTCAGCCGCTATAGAGATATCGAATAAGGCCTCTAGCTAATAGATAGAAGCTATATATATAGCATAAGCGCGTTGCTTAAGGTACTACTAGGCTGTATTATAAGCCCGTAAGTCGACTACCTTAATTCTTAAGGCTTATCCCTTCTACTATAAGATTAGAATATCGTCGTAAAGCGTTAATTTTGCTTTATTAAAGTCTATAGCATTCCCTAGGGTTATTTAAGCCTTTAGCTTAGCGCGAAGTTAAGCTATCTAAAGCTCTTTTTCTTCTTAAGCCAAAAAGGTGTCTAAACCGATCATTAGAGTATTAACGGTCTATATTCCGACGAGGCTAAAGTCGTCGGGTCCTTAATTTATAATTAAAAGGCATACGTTATAGGTAGAAGGAGCTATATTAAGGCTTTTAATATAGTGCTTATAGTAGGTTTTATATACTAATATACACTGGTTTTAGTAAGGCCGTATAATAGCCTAATAACTCTTATAATTATGCCCTTTAGGTACTTAGCTTAGAGCTCTATTAGAAGAGCTGTTAATACTACACGATAAAGCTCTATTTAGGCTTAGGGATAGGCCTATGTGATATCGCGTAGAGATAGGCTTATGCCTTAGCAAAGTAAGGCGGGAGTAAAGGCTAGGATTAAGCGCTAGCTAATATATTAGATCGTAGGGGAATAGGTTAGAAGCGAGCTTTTCTCTATATCGCTATAGCCTTAGATCACTAGGCGGGATTTTTCGTAGGGTTTAACGTTATAGCCCTTTACTTCCCGGACTATTCGGGAACGGAATAGCCGGTAAGATCTATAAAGCGATTCGTCGAACTATTTAAAACTAAAGACTCCGCGGGCTACGAGACTATTAATCTCTCGTTAGTTAGATTCTTTAAAAAGGGCGCTAGGTATATTAATAACGCCGTTATTATAAAGCTTATACAAAAGCCGTAGTATATCTTCTTCCTTCTTAACTAGGAATTAATTATAGAAGGTCACGGTCTTTAGCTTATTCCTTAAGCCTAAGGGACGTCCGCGCTTATAGGGCTACTATTAGATTATATAATAGAGGCTACTACATTAGGTTAGTATAACCGTCACATAGCTTTAGGGAAAACTTCCTATAAAACAAGCCCCTTAAGAAAATAGGGGCTATACACATATCTTTATTATTATATTAATATAACCTCTTTTGCTATACAACCTATTAGACCTATTAAGACCTATAATCGTGCCTATTTAGTCCGAGCCGTAGATTAAAGATCTAGTAATTAAGAGTCTTATTGGTAGGTCTCTAGGTCGACCTTATAGGGTAAACAGTAAGGTTGTCTTAGGTTAGTTGCTAGCTAAGTGAGGGGAAGCCATCGCGGTGACGTAGCTCCCTCGTACGTGCACGTGATCCTAGGGATTACGTACATCACGTGTGTGCGACTATATTATCGCACGTAGCTAGCTATTCCCATACTCGCAGTTTTTCCTTTGTAGAAACAAACCGTAGAATAAAACAAAGAAAAAGCATAGTTAAGCAGGCTGTTATAGCTACGCGGGCGCGATCGCGCGGGCGTAGGTATAGTTGCGCAATATTGAATTAATAAGGTTAAAGCTATATTATAATAGCTATATAACCGTTAAATACGCAGCTAGTTTGCAACGTAATAACGCAACGCGAGAAAACACCTCTTTAACGTAGTGGTTAGGCTAGTAACCTCTATTAATGATTAAGCGGTCTAGACCACCGCTTCGTGCTAGTAACCGTGCTTTAGGGTAGCCTTACTAACTATCTTACCGAACGTTATAGTAGGAAATCGGGGAACTATACGCAACTAAGGAAATTAAACTATAGGCTTATAGGCAACTAGGGCAAAATAAGGTAAGAAGTAATATAGACTATAATAGATAGTAAAAGAATGTGAATATATGCGTAACTATACTAAACAAATTGTTCGTCGAGGGCTATTCGTCTAGGGCTGTTTATCTAAGGCTTATTCGTCGGGGGCGGTTGTAAGGATTAGACTCGTTAGACCTAATGTCTAGGGACCCCTTCTAGGACGATTCCTATTTAGGCATATTAATAATATTACTCTACCGAAAGATTATTCTTTTTATTCAACTTACTATTAGTGTTTAATGTTTGCAGCGAATTGTTAGAATATATTTAACTAAACAATAGCATACGATAAGATAACCTTCCCGATTGGTTTAAACATAAGCATCCGGAGGTTTAGGGTTCGAACCGTGCCGACGAATCCTTTTATTATAGTTAATTTAGCAATAGAATAAGTAAAGGAATAAGTGCGCGAATAAGCGCGCAATTAAATAATAAAGTCAGCGTGTAATTAAACAAGGAAAAGAGCGCGCAATTAAATAAGAAAAGTAGCGCGCAATTAAACAAAGAAAAGAGCGCGCAATTAAACAAGAAAAGTAGCGCGTAATTAAACAAGGAAAAGAGCGCGTAGTTAAACAATAAAAAGAGCGTTAAAGATTAAGGCCGCACGACGAAAGCTTCTATCCTAACGGTTAGCGCGTTAGTCTTAATAAAGCGTTTAAGAGCTTTATTTAAGGAGGACTTCGTTAATGCATTAGCTAGGTTATCATTCCTATTAATCCATCGTACTTCTATAATCTCCCTTCGCTCGTATAACTAACGAAGCGATATAATATCAATTATTAGTCGCTTTTCTTTCGTTATTGTAAGCTTTATAAGACATTAGTAGAGCGAATACGAGTCTATATAAAGGATTAAAGGCACCGGAGGCAGCTGCAGGCGTTCTATAATTATCTTAATCGTTATAGCGAGGCAAATGCCGATATTAACGCCTTTAACTATGCCGTAGACCTCTAAGGCTAGAACGCTGCGTGTGACCCTTTTGCACTTAGTAGAGCTCTAGTGCACGATATTGCCTTTAATCTCGAAGTAGCTATTAGACCGGGTCTCTATAATAAGCGCAATAATAAAGCCTAGCTGTAAAGAGAGATCTAAGGTATTTGTAAAAGAGCTATCCGTAAATACTAGCAGCTTGGCATTCGTAAGATTAATTAGTTCGTACGTTAGGCCGCGTTTCTTATTGTCTATTTGCTATTATAGTCGTTTATTAATCGTTACGCAGTCTTTCTCGTTAGGGTTTTAAACTTATGCTACTATAGAAAGGTTAAAAGAAGCTTCCGGTTGGTAGATTAACGCGACGTATGCTCCTCGGGCTCGCTGTTCTATATCCCTCTACGCATAGTTATAATCCTAAGCGATAATAGTCTTAAGCTTTTCTAATTAACCCTTTTGCTAAAGAAGAAGATCCTAATCTTAGAGTGTTAGTCTAGCCCTATTGAAATTAAGCACTGAGCCGGCAGATATCTTAGTCTTCGGCTTCGCTTTAAACTTAGCCTTTTAAAGCTACTCTTCTTTAGCATTTAAGAAGGTGCGTATGCCTAACATTAACGTATTATCCGTCTATAGGCTAACTATCCTAAATCTATTAAGGGTCTTATTCGCGATTAATAGGCACGAGTCGTACGTTAAGGTTAATATATTAAGTCGGATAACGTAATACTTATAATACGTTCGGAACTAATATAGTCCTAACTCCGCGATCCCGTAAAGGGGTCGAATTACATAGATAATAGTCCCTTCCGGGTATTGTCCTTCTATCTCGGCGGGCAGCCTAGTTAGGATAGTCTTAAATAGCTTAGTTTCGGCTTATAGGTAGGCCTAAGTAATATCTCGCAACGAAAGAGTTATACCGTAATATCGAAGAAGTCCCGGAGTAAGGGCTAGGATTAGCCGCTAGCTAACGCGTTAAATCGTCGGTGATTGCGTTAATAAGGTCGTCTTTTCTTTATTATTATATCCTTAAATAACGAGTCGGGACTTCTCGTAGGGTTTCTTATCCTTCCCTTTTACTTTACGTACTATCCTCGATTTAAAGATATAGTAACCTCCGTAGATAGCTTTATCGTAGCGTTTAAAGCTAAAAACACTACGGGCAATAAGGTTATCGATTTTTTGCCTATCTAACTCTTTAAATAGGGCTCTTAGGGTTATAATAACTCCTTTCTCCCGGAAATTAAGTGCTAATTCGTAGGCATCTTCTTCCTTTTTAATAACAAAGGCTTAAGGAGAGGGAAAGGGAATAAGGAGCTTTAGCTTATTCTTTACACCGGGGGGACGGCTACGTCTACGTAGCATCGGGGGCGTAGGAGTCGAAGCGGGAAGTATAGTCGTCGGGTTAGGAGGAGTCTCTTTATTTAGAGTAAGAGGAGCTAGTTTTATCGCGTGAAGTAGGGGCTAAGGAGACGAGTCGTCTCGAAGGTAGGGCTATACGACTATAGACCGAAAGACTTAAGGTCCGTTAACGGTGTTAATAGTAATGTTATAACCGTTAATTACAGCAATCTTAAATAGTCCTTACTATCCTCCCTTTTCCCGCTAGACTCGGACTTTACTCTGTAATAGGAGAGTGATAGTTTTAACTATTAACGGACCGTTCCTTACATAAAGAGTATCTTACACCTATCGTTCTATAGAGAGTTATCGAAGCAACTTTATCGCCTTTTATATAGCTATAGACCTTTTAGGGTTATAGCTAACGGGGGCGAGTTAATAGTTATACGCGGGTACATACTAAAGACGAGAAGTATAGGGATAAGGCCGTAGGGTCCGGCTGTGTCGTTAACGGCTTTTACGGCTATCTAAAGGACTGCCTTAGGAGACGTAATAGTCTTAATCTCTATGTAAAGGATTTTAAACGCACGGCGCAAAGGAGCGTAATACCTCTCGACCTTCCTAATCGACGTATATAACTCTATAGGGACCTGCTTATAGGTTATCCCTATAATCTTTGCCTCGTTACGGAACTCTATTAAGGCAAAATTGGTTCCTACGTCGTATTTAATCGTATTAGGAGGTCTAAGGTAACTATCGATCTAAAGGCTCGAAGGACTTCCTAGGTATCCTTCGCTAATATATAAGGAAGGAACCTAGCCCCTTAGAACGCTATTACGGAGTCAACGACGTATAGAATAGGTCGTTAAAGGCTCCTAAGGTATATTACGTCTACTATAATCTCGTAATTAAATTCCTAGTTATCTTTTAGCGTAAATTTAAAACGCCTAGGTGCCTATAAGTGCATCTAGCAGTAATAATAGAATTTAGAGATTAACTTAAGCTATATAGTCGTTATATTATAGCCCGCCTGCTTAAGTAGGTAATAGAGTCTCGAAATAGCTAGGTGCCTAAAGCGGCGATATAGAGTTCGTATCTTACTCTCTATTAGAAAGGAGATCGTTTCTTTTGCTTTTAATAAGAAGAACTATAGGTGACCCTATTTGCGGATTACTAGGATTATATTGCCTAGATCGTTAGTCCCTAGTGTGTTCGTTATATTATCGAAGTAGATCCTAAGTCGGTCTATATTAGTAAGAGAGAGCAGAAAAGGGGTATAGGTCTTAAGAATGTGAAAAGTTACTCGACTAACGGGGGTTTCGAGGGCAATCGAACTAAGGGAATAAATAGGAGTACTAGTTCTAAATCGGATGCTAGCTTGCCCGGCTATAGAGCTATTAAGCATAATAGAAGGTTCCGTTCGCTATAAAGCGAAGTACTGCTCCTATCCTACTGTTAATACTCTAGCCGCACTAGTGTCGATTATAATTCCTTAGAACTATTAACGGGAGTAGCGATCCTCAATTAGGAATTAGTCGGCAGGGATTAATTAATCTATACCGTAGACGTCTTCGCCGGTCTAAAGGTATATAAATGCGGCCTTATAGAGCATTTAAGTTACTACTTGCTCTAGATCGGCGGCATTATTAGCATCTTCCACGTCCTAGTACTCGTTAGCTTCTATTTCGTCGGTCTCGTGACCTTTAAACTCGGTTACGTATGCCGTAAAGTTAGTCATTAGGATGCTATCGTTAAAACACTACGTAAGGTATTAGTCCTTAGACCGTTAGCGTTCCTTAGGGGTATGTTTAGTAGACTAATAGCCCTCCTTATAACAAACGAAACATTTCTTAGTCTATGTTAAGCGGTTGTTAGAGCTATTCCTATAGCTACTACCGCGTCCTCGTAGACGGAAGGGTATGCCACGGTTGTATCTAAAGCCGCGTAGATAGCCTCTACGTCTACTACCTCGTCTATAGCTTTATCTACGGAATCTACCTCGTCTACGATTGCTTAAGTATCTTCGGTCTAAGTACTATTAATCGTTATAATTAAATGCTTTATCCTATAGGAACTAGCTAGACGGGTTGCGTGCTAAGTGTATCTCGATAGACGCACGTAAGTCTATAAATACGGTTTCTACCTTTTAGGCAGGCTTAAAGAGAGCGTATTCTAGCTCTAGAACACTACGGCACGCGTTAATAAACGACGTACGAAGTGGTATATTACCTTCGTAGTCTTTTCCTAAGGCTCTCTAATATAGCTAAAGCTTATTAAAAAGAGTCTATAGTACCTTATAAAGCGGCATCGTAGGATTCTCTACGCGGACCTTATTAAATATAGTTATTGTTTAGTCCGTAAAGTAATAACTATAGTTAACATTTATATTAAAATGTTGCTTAATAGCATTATAGGTTGCATAGAACGATATAGTTAACTTAACGTAGTAGATATAGAAGGTCTCGGCTCTATCCGTTAGGATCTAGGAGAATAGGTTATAGAATTAACCTAGTTAGACCTTAAGCTTATAGCAGGTCCTTATAAACATATAGACCTTATCGTCGAAGAGGTTATAGGGCTGTCCCGTATAATACTTATCCTTCCTCCATAGCTTTGCGAACTTCTGCTAGAGGTCTATATCTATATCGACGTTCGGAATATCGATTAGAGGGATCGTAGTATAAGCATTTAGGGACGGCAAAAGGGCAACAGTTATAATAGCATTAGCAGGGGGAATAGGAGCTTAAGAAATAAGGGCATTAGTTACAGTAGGCACATTAGGGACAAGGGCAGGGGCAGGCATAGGGACAGTCGGCTGGTTGAACTAGTGTGTTGTTAGGTGTATAGTCTATTATTGTTGCGTTGCACTAGGGATAGTTGTCTAATCGGTTAGAGCTGGGTCCGGGGCCGGGCTTAGGGCTATAGTCGGTGGTATAAATGCAACGATCGTGCCCTAATCAAATGTCTGATTTATGTACTCTTTTGCAGGCTATTGTAGTAGTTCTAAGATAGTCTATAGTTTAAGGAACTATATGTTAAAGCCTTAATTGTCTAGGCCGGTGGAGATCCTACGTTTCTTTAGGAGCTTGCGTAAGGAACGTTTATAGCTCTAGTATACCTTATTCTATGTCTATAGAAGCTATCCTTAAAAGTGTTTTAGAAGAAGGCAATAGCTTCGTAGCCTTAGTTGTCTTTATCGTATGCATACTTATAGAGGAACCTTACAACGTATATAGTAGCCTCTACTTTACTTAGGTTTTCGAGATCGGGTTATTATTGTGCATCCTAGATACCTATATAGGTGTACTAGTAGTCGTTTTCTAAGATAGGGGTAATCTTTAACAGCTTCTCGCGCCTTATGTTATCTACGCGGGTAGGGCTTAATAAAGTTATAATATTAATGTTATACGTAATAGTCTTTACGTATTTTATCGGCGTAAGGGATTTTCTTACGAAGTTGTCTTCTGCGTTAAGGACGCACTATAGGTTAACGTTACTCTTCTTCCTTTAGGAAGCGAGAAGGGATTAATAGATAGCTTAGGAGATCTCGAAATAGCGTTTACGCGGTAACGTTATAGATAAGAGAGCTCGTTTAAAGCATAAAGATAACTACCTCTAGGTGTTCCCTCGTAGGGTGTTTTACACCGTCGATAGTTAAGGATCTTATCTCTTCTACCTAGCTATCTATAATTAACTAAGTCAACTACTAATTAGTGTTAGTAGGTCTTTAGGTCGACCTTATAGGGTAAACAGTATGGTTGTATTAGGTTGGTTGCTAGCTAAGTAAGGGGAAGCTATCGCGGTAACGTAGCTCCCTCGTACGTGTACGTAATCCTAGGGATCACGTGCATTACGTGTGTGCGACTACATTATCGCACGTAGCTAGCTATTCCTATAAGTCTTATACTCTAATCTACTAGAACCGTAAACTAGAAACCGAAAAAGGCTCCCTTTAGGCCGATAATCACTATGTCTACCCTTACTAAGAAAAACGAGGTTATTCTTAACAATAATGCTAACTAGTCCCTTTAGGACAATAAGTTTAAGGCGTAGGCCCCTCGATAGCAACCTCTAGGACTAGGTCTTCGGGACTAAAAAACTCCTTCTTACTCTAACAATGCCTATCGAGGATAACGCTATAAGAGGGTCTCGCGTTTATACCGTAGACGAAGAAATAATCTAATAAGGCTAACCGCCTAAAGGATCCTAGAAATAGTAGGTATTCCTCTATAAGGAGAAGAAATCAAAGAGCTAGAGAAAGGATATTAAAGAGCTACGCTATTATAGTATTAGGTTATGTTATATATTATCCTATGTGACCTCTATATCGTATATATAGACATTTAGACCTAGTCTATAGCTTTATCCCTTTATAGATTAACAATAATTATATACCCCCCTTAAGCTCGTTTATTTATAGTTTAATCTACTATTTTATCCTATTGCCCTTAATTAATAATCTCGCTATCTTACCCCTTTCTTTTCTAATCTCCCCTCTTCGCGACGTAAGTCCGCCTCCTCGCCGGACTCTTTCGACTAAGTTTTCCTCGATTATTAGATTTTTCCCGGTATAAATACGCCGCCTCGACGCGAATTACATAAGATTTCCTTCTTCCCTCCTTACCCCTTCCCTATTGTCTTCTTCGTTGCCCTATCTAATCTACGATATCCGACCTCGTTATAGAGACCGATCCTTCGTCCGCCGCTACCTTAGCTATTACTCCGCCGACTCCCGCTAACTTAGAGCCTTAGAAAGACTACCTTTCCCGCTATCCCCGTCTCGCTACTTTGCTTTAGGCCTCACGGCCTATATTCGACTCGTTCGCCTATATCTAGGCTTACGCTACCCTTAATCTCCGCGCCCTATAGGCCGAGTCCCTTACTTACCTTAATAATGCTTACGTTAAGTTAGATATAAGGGTACTCGTCTCTTAAGAGCACGCCGCCGACCTCTAGCGGTAGCTTAACTATACTACGTCCTCTCTCCTCGTCCTTACCGAGCGTAACGTGGCCCGGGACTAAGCCCTAGCCCTTGCCCTTACCCCTACCCTTACTTATTCCCGTATTGCCGACCTTAAGAGGTTCGCCGGCGACTCTAGCACTTAGAAGCAACGTTAGGAAGCTTTCCGGACCTAATACAACGGCCTTACTATTAAGCTCCGTTAGGACGCCGCCTTATACCCTATAGAATAGGACTATATTCTCTATGCAGCTAGCCGGCGTACCGGCTAGGCCGCTTCTATTATCGCTAGCGTTCCTTAGGACGTCCTCGATAATAAGTCTTTCGCCGATTAGTAGTATACTACTATTAAAGCCCTTACCGACGACCTTAGCCTAGTCTTTAGTGCTAATTTTACCTACGTTTAGTTAAAAGCCGACTTTAACGCCTTATCGATAAAGAATATCTCTTAGCCGGACTTCTATTCGAAGTTTACCTAGCTTTAAGCCGACTTATTGTTTAACGGCACCGCTTACGTCGCTTAAATTTACTTAAAGGTCTTTATTAAACTTACTAACGCCGCCGCTATATAGGTCGAATGCCCGGCTTATAACGACTTCACGGCCTAGGCTAAGATATATTCCACGCTTTAGGATAACTAATAGTGTATTAAGGCCCGTTCTAAACTCTAGTCGCCTTTTAACCCCGCTCGCCTTAGCCCTACCTCGCCTATTTTACCCGCGTCTCCTACCGGTAACCTAATGTAGCTTAATGCATTCCGGGCCTAGCTTACTAACGCTAAGAAGCAACGGCGGTTTAAGAACCGTCATTACCTCTACTACGCCTAGCCGGCTACCGCTACCTATACTACCTAGACCTACCTTAATAAAGGTATCGGCGCTAACCTTAGCGCTAACCCTAGCGATAGTCCTAGCGCCGGTTCCGGCTCTAGCCGCGGCCGTAGCCGTAGCGGCGGTACGTTTACCCCGCGCCTCCTTAAGCCCCCTCCCCCCCGCTATTAGGTTCGCGCTATTAAGCAAGGCTTTATCGAGGGCAAAGGAGACGACCTCCCCGCCTTTTCCCCGTCTTTAGGAAATACGTAGCTCCCTCGCCTTATCGCGCGATAGAGCTCTTAGTATTTAAGTTTATAGCTTCGTTTAATACCGGGGAGGATCTTTGCCTCCCCGCGGGAATATAACTACGTGCTCTACTTATGCCTTTATCCTTTATATCCGCCGATATCGTTATAAATGCTTTAATTAACTCCGGCTATTTAGGATACGCTTTTATATACGCTTAGACCGCGTACCGTCTTGCCCTTCCTATCCGCTAGCTCCGATCCCTACGCCGGCTTTCTCTCGCCGATAATAGCGACTATAAGTCCGGCTCTATTACCTATTGCGCCTTTTCGGTCTCCCGGATTAGCGCCTATACTAAGTCTATCTACTTCTTTCTTACGAAGCTTAGCTATAAGGTTATTCTTAGCCTCCCTTAGCTACGCCGGCATAACCCTATTATTAGCTAACGCGGTAACTCTCTTTCCTTTTAGTTCCCCTTTTATCTAGTCTCCTACCTTAATAAGAGCCTAAAGGGAAGCTTAAAGGCAGAGGATCACTATAGTGCAAAGAGTGTTAAGATTAATGCAGAAATAAGAGAGAAAAGCATTATTAAATTCCTTAGTAAAGGTCTATCTAAGGGCGGACTAAGGTCCCTTTATATAGCCAATTCCACACGGATAAAGGTATATATAACTTAACTAATTGCGGTTATAGAAAGCCCTCTTATTTGTCTATATAATATAAGTGGTCTAATCCTATTTAGTAGCTTAGTTGTTGTATAATTAAATGCGCGAGTAATACGAGGTGATGTAGATAACGCCGTTTGACTAAGTCATAAGTTATAACTTATATCCCTCTGTCTCTACTTATACCACATACTTCGGGCTTTAGTATCTTAGCTATCTTAGGAGCTAATGCGACCGGGTGACTTACGTTATATGCAATAATGCAAGGCGGCTCTAATACATATCTTTATGCATTAGTAGGATAAACAAATTAGGAGATATCTGCTCCCTTATAGCCTCTCTTAAAGGGTACTTGTTTTATAAAGAAGTGCGCTTTATATATGCCCGTTTATAACTAACTAGGATTTGTAAAAACTCTCTAAAAACCTATTTCTAGGAAGAAGCTTTTATATAGAGAAAAATAACTCTACTATTTTTTATAGAGAAAAAAATAAAAATCTACTATATTTTATTAGTCCGTTTAGTAAACCTATATATAGGGAAAAACTAAAGGGTATATAGAGGAAAGCTAGAAGAAAGTATAAGAAAGAGCAGCTAAAAACCTCTATTTATCTTTATATATAGGATCCTTTTTAAGACCTAAGAGGTCTCGAAATTTATTAAATAGTATACGCCTTAATTCTTTTGTAAATACATTAGCGATATTATTAGTAGATTTTATATAGAATACTTCTATTTCGCCTAGTAAAACACTATTACAGGTAAAATTATAGGCAAGGCCGATGTGTTTCCGGAGTTTATATACTTCCGGGTTGATTGCTATTTTTAGCGCTAATTAACTATCGGAAAATATTAGAGGGACTTTATTAGATATAGGTATAGATAACTCTTTTGCAATGCTATTTAGATAGCTATATAGATATAAGGCCTCCTTATTAGCCTCTCTAAGGCCTATAAACTCTGCTTCGCAAGTAGATAGCGATATCGATTTTTGCTTTTAACATAACTAGCTTATTAAATTATTACGTATAAAGAAGCAATATCTAGAGACCGATCGTCGGTCTATAAGGTCACTAGCCTAGTTAGAGTCTGTATAAGCTGTGAAATAGAAGTCTAGTATAGGTATATTATAGTTATAATATAAGCATAGGTCGGGGAATTTATTTAAGTATTTCTATATAACGTTAAGGGCTTTAAAGTACGAGGAGTTAGGTTAAGAAGAGAATCTTACGTAGGATATTACTGCGAGAAGGATGTCGGGCCTTCTAAATAGGGCTAAGAATAGCAGGGAGCCTATTTGCATTTAGTATAAGAGTATGTCCTTTTTAGAGGCGTTTTTTTATTCCTAACTTATTTAATTTAACGCCTTTAGTAGCAGGTGTATTAAAGGTTCCTATATTTTGTTTATTAAATTCCTTTATTTTATTTTATATATAGTTTGCTTAGGATATATATAGTTCCTTTATTTCTCTATGTATCTATATAGATAATTCTAAGAAGTCTTTTACTTCCCCTAGAGATTTAATCGGTAGGGTTTTATTTATTTAGTCTATGACTTAGGTTATTACACGCATAGTAGGTCTAAAGAATAAGAGATCGTCTATATAGACGGCTATGGCTATTCTAAGTGTGCTGTTTATAAACACCCCTTCGTCTATTAGAAGGCAGTAAAAACTAAGCTCGTTAAGGACGCTTTTTAATAGGTTATACTAGAGTAAAGGACTTTGTTTTAAACCGTATAGTGCTTTTCTTAGTTTTACTACGAGCTTCTTCGTCTTGTTTTTATTTAAGTAATTAAAGTAAGTTATGCCTTTATATTTTGTATTTTTATGCTAGGAAAACTATGCGTGTAGTATTATATCTAGAAAAGCTTTAGGTATCTATATATACGTTTCTATGTCTATATCCGTATGTAGAAAGGCATTTTTTATATTAAACTATAGTACTTTTTAGTTATTAGCAATAGCCTATAGTAGTAGGAGCCTTATAGACTTAGGTCTTGCTATAGTAGAGAAGGTTTTAATATAGTCTAAGCCGTATATTTGCTTATAGCTTAAAGCTATAAGTCGAGCCTTAAATTTCTTTATCTAGTTTTTATTATCATTTTTAACTCTATAGACCCATCGGCTTCCGAGGGCTTCCCGGTCTTTGGGTAGCTCGGTTATTTCCTAAGTATTGTTATCTATAAGCTACCGTATTTCTGCTACTATGTCTATATCCTAGTATAGAGCTTCGGCGCTTTTTATAGCTTGCTTATAGGTTTTTAGTTCTATAGGATTATAACCTTCTAAAGCAGATAGAAGGGTTATATTATCGTTATTCATTAGCAGATATATTAGGTATTCTTAGTAGTCGTTATAGAACTCAGCCGGCTTCTTAGGTATTTCAACCTAAATTCTTTAATCCTTATTATAATTGTCCTATATTATATAGTTAGGATTATTATCCTCGGATATATTATCTAGTATTTCATTCGGATCATTCTGGGATTTATTATATAGGGTATTATTAGGTTTTATATCTAGTATAGAGGATCTCGTACGTAGATAATCCTCCGAATTATTATTGAAAGAGGGTATAGTATTAAAGTTCAAGGTTTTATTATCTTTTAAGAGGTCATTTTCTAATATAGTAATATCTTTTAATATTACGACCTTTTTTCTGCTATAGTCGTATATTTTATAGGCTATGTTTTCGTAGCTAATTACGATTCCTTTATAGGCTCGTACGTCTAGTTTATCACTAGGTGTTTTATTCTTATAGTATATAATGCTTCCGAACACACGGATTTCTTCTATATCTTCTCTAGTAAGGGCCTTGTTTTCTTTCTTTTCTAAAGGGCATATATACCCTAAAGCAGTATAAGGAGATCGATTGTATATATATATAGCTGCTAAAACAGCTTCACCCTAAAGGTATTTAGGCAGTTTAGCCGTATAGAGCATAGATCTAACTTTATTAAGTATTGTTCTATTTATACGCTTTATTCTGCCGTTCGAGTAGGGGGTAAACGGTAGGCTTAAGTTGTATTTTATACCGTTTTTAAGGGCATATAGTTTAATGTTATAGATGAATTCTTTTGCATTGTCTAAGAAGACTTCTTTTATCTTTGTTTTATCTATATTATTCTTAAGTTCTGCTTTAGATTCTAGAAACTTAGGCAGGCTTTTAGCTTTATCTTTTATTAGGTATATTCTTAGGTACCTAGAATAGGTATTAAGAAAAGATATAAAGTATCTAAGGTTATCGTAGGTAGGGACTTTAATAGGGCCTTAGATATTAACGTTTATTTTATTAAGAAAGAGGTATCGTCGTTTTAAGGGAGTTTTCTTTTTTTTATCGGTATGTTTAGCCTATATGCAAGCTTCGCATTGTTTTATAGCTATAATATCTTTTTAGTCTACGGATATATCTAGGTATAGTCTACGGAGGTATCGGTATAGGGATTTATAGCTAAGATAGCCTAGCCGTTTATAGTAGAGAACGAGGTCTATCTTCTTTTTTATCTAAGGTGTTTTTATCTTAGGTGTTTTTATTTGAGTATTACTATTTGCATAGGTAGAAATCTCTATTTAAATAGGAAACTAGGATCGTCTCTATAATTTCTACGCCGACCCCGCGCGCCTAGCCCGTGCCACCTAATTTATGTATAGCGCTATAGCAATTAATAGACCCGCCTAAATAAATAGGTTCCTCCTTAACATACTAAGCTATGCGAATTAAGCTATTGCATTACGAATGTATTGCATTGCGAATGCGAAGTCTTAATTCGCATAGCTTAATTCGCCTAGATAACGTATCTTAATTCGCCTCTTAATTCGCCTAAATAACGTATCTTTAACTAGGCTGTGGGCTGCGTGGCCTTAGGCTGCGTGGCCTTAGGCTGCGTGGCCTTAGGCTGCGTGGCCTTAGGCTGCGTGGCCTTAGGCTGCGTAGCGGGAATAACCTCCTCTATAGCCGACGGCGCGGGCGTAGCTCTAGCCCCTTTGCCCCTGCCCTTGCCCCTGCCTTATCTCCCCCTTAATCCTCTTCCCTATGTATTTATACGCGCACGCGATCCTCCTTACGACGATTGACTAGGCTAACTGCCTTACTCGTCTATCTCGTATTGCGTATGTGTACGGCGCACGCTTGCGTTAAGGCGGCGGGTGCCGGCTTAACTAGACCGCGGTAGCGTAGTGCCTCTGCCTCTGCCTCTTCCTTTTCCTCTTCCTTGCGGCTATAAGGCTAGCTCGGGGCTATCGTCTTATTAATCTTGGAAGTGCTTTAGGGCTTAAGGCATAGTTTGGCTAGTATTCTTCGCTAAGCGAGGCCGGCTACGGAGCTTTTCCATAATATCTAGGTCTTAGATTCGAAGGAGTGGCTCGTCGAGGTCCTAAAAGTAATAATTAGTATCATTTATATAGAGAAAGGGGGGGGGTCCTTACTAATAGCTTCTTAAGCCACTACCGAGGGTAAACATTAAGCTTCGTTAGTGCAATATCCGCCTTAAGGCGTTAAAAGATAACGTAGGCATAAGGAAGCCCTTATTGCTAAGTAAATCGCCCTATGTAAGGTAGTAGCGGCTAGATCTCCCGCTCTTCCTCCCCCTCGCCTAAGGGCATCGCAGCCTTAGCAAGCCGGTGCTAGATAGCGAGGAGGTAAACGCCTTAGTAGGTAACCTAAACGTTAAGCTTGCCGAGCTACGTTTGCCTATAGTAAAGAAGCTAAAGCCGCTATCGCTGCCGGGCGGCCTCCTACTTATATTAGCGCTCTTTATTAGCGATTATCTAGAGCAACGCGTTATAAAGATAGAAGAGATCGCCGGTGCCTATAACTAGGTATAACTTTACATCTTTATAAGCGGTCGCGACTAAGCTATTAACTCTTTAGCCGAAGTTGCGGTACCGGCTAATATAGCAATAAGCCTACTGCTCGCGCTACGGCATATATTCCTTCGAGATATATCTTACGATATATCCTTATTGTTCTCCGAAGGTTCGATCTAGGCTCTACTAGTTCGACTAGAACTCTTCCTCTATAGGTGCGTAGATAACTAATTTCCAAGCAGCGAACATACTCTCCCGGCTGTATGTATTAGGCGGGTTTAGGTCTAAGATACCGTTCTTAGCCTCTTCTTGCGTGCGAGCTCGTTCGGTAGCATCGTCTTCTTCGGCAGCATCGTTATCGTTAGTATCGTTAGTATCGTTATCGTTATCGTTATCGTTAGTATCGTCGTCACCGGGCTCCTTCTTCTAACGTGACTTAATCCTCGCGTTAATATTAGCGTTAATATAGTAGACGTAAAGCTATTGCTGTATGGTAGGAAAAACACGCGAGAGTGCGTTTTTTAGGGCCTTTTCCTTATCCGTGATAGCTATAGTCGGCTGCGGTGCCCTAACTTACTGCCGAAGGTCGTCTAGCTGCTTATAAAGCTATTAGAATCCCTCTTCCTTCTCTATGTTAATAAGGCTAAAAGCGAAGTTAGCCACGGACTTTTAATTAGTTATTCTAGTGGCCTAAAAGAGGTATATATTTAAGCGGTTCGTTCTATATAATCCGGGAACCTCTTCTACATCTGCTTATACTAAGGGTATATCTAAAAGATAGCCTTAACCTTTCGAGTATCGTTATCCTCGTTATCGCTATCGCGATACTTAACCTTATGCTTAATGCCGCTGCGTTAGAGGTAGTTAATAAAGGCCTAGGTTATAGTCTTGCTACTAAGGAGCATAGCACGAATCTTCTAACGGTCGTTGTATATATCCCGCTGCCGGAAGAATAACTCTTCGGTAAAGTCCCTAACGATAGAGGCTATCTCGCGAGCTAAGAGGGCACAATGCTTAGAGAGGCTTGTCTTAAGATCTTACTGCGCTAAGGTACGGCGGCGATAGATATTATAAGCTAATAGATCGAGTGACTGCCTATAGTTATACTAACTACCGTAATCGACACGATAAGTCTACTTCTATTAAGCTCTCTTATATATTAAGGCGATAATCTTAACTAGGCAGTCTAGCTTTTGCGAGGAAGCCTTACGAAGCCCGGCGCTTAACGAAGCTCGTTAAAGGCTACGATTATAGACGAAGACAATATAGGTAGGTAAGACCTACCTATTAATCTCACGCTTATTAGAGCTAGACTTCTTTACGATAGCTGCTCTATTCTCGCGATAGAAGCGTTAGAGGAAGCTATAGAGTTTATCGTACGTGTCGAAGGTTAGCGAAGGTAGAAGGTATAGGATTAGAAGGCTATTATCGTTAGGCCGCTCGTTAGGCCGCTCGTTAGGCCGCTCGTTAGCAGGCATCGCGAAGGGGTAGGCAGGCTGCTAGTCGGGCATTGTATCGCAAAGGCGCGCTGCTAAAAAGCTTTAGTTGGAATTTTGTTAGGGAGGAACCTGTTTATTTAGGCGGGTCTATCAATTGCTATAGCGCTACACCTAAATTAGGTGGCACGGGCTGGGCGCGCGGGGTCGGCGCAGAAATTGTAGGTCTCCTATTTAAATAGAGATTTCTACCTATGCAAATAGTAATACTCTTTTATTTTAGGTGTTTTTATTATATTAGTTAGTATAGTATCTTAGAGTATAGCGTTGTTTATTGTCTCTTTCGGGATATGTTATATGTTATATATTTTGTTTTAAATTAGAAATCGTATTTTCTTTATGTCTAGAAGGATATAGTATAGTCCGTTTTTAATAAAACCGGTTATTAATTTATTTAGATCTTTATCGAGGAGGGATATAGAGTCCGGGCCTATTAGGGCGTATGTGTTTGTTATAGCTAATTGGCTAATTATGTTAATGCCGATTTTAGGTATATAAAGGCAATTTCTTAAGGTGTATTATTAATTGCTATTTGGGAATTTAAAGACAAGGTCTCTAGCACCTCGTACAATAATAGAGGAAGCTTTTCCCTAGGTCACGGTAGTGTATATTTCTTTATAATTAGAGAGGAGAGTTTTATTCGAAACTATATGCCTAGTAGCCCTAGTATTAAATACAAAGTTATAAAAGTTCTTAATCCGCTAGTATAAGTAGGTGACTTACGTTATATACAATAATGTAAGGCGGTTCTAATGTATATATTTATGCATTAGTAGTATTAACATTACCGTCTTCCCTTATTGCTTTCTATCGGGAAATCCCCGGTTTTTCCTTAGATTCTATTATAGAATTCCACGGGCTTCTACGGTCATTTACCCCGCACTTCTACTAGCGTATTTACCTACTTTTCTACGGTTATATTTCACCGTGGTTTCACGGTGATTTTACGGTTATTTATACGGTCTTTACCCGTAAAATCTCTTCCCTTCTACGGTCTTCTACCGTAGAATTCTAATTCCCTTCTACGGCTTCTACCGTAGAATCCCTTTATATAGTTACGGCTTCTACCGTAGAATTTACTAGTCTTCTACTAGACTGCGTTTTATTTACTAACTATATAACTTATTTATCGTACGGCACGATCTATTGTTTTTCCTACCGATCCTTCCGTCCGATTATTTACGTTACCTATTTTTCCTTAGGTCTAAGCGGCTGATTTCGTCCGAGGACTTTTCAGTCCGAGGATTTTTCCTATATATAGAGACTAGTTAGCCTCCCTACTAGATAAGATAAAAGCTATTATTCTTAGTGATTTACACCTTACAGCTTTTAATCCTTCCTTATAGGCTGTTTTAGCCTTAGAACCTCTCTTCTACTTAATTGCTATTATACTAATATCGAGGACCCGACTGCCTAGCGTTCGATAGTTATAAGCCCGGACGAACTTCTCTACGCATAGAGAGTTCTAACGGCTTATATTTCCAGCCTGCTAACGCTACGACTTACGGTAGTAAAGCCTTTGCCTTTATATCTAGCGAAATAACTTATAGAGGACTAGTATGTCTTTAAGGAGCGTTATTAATCTAGCGAATTAACTTATAGAGGATTAGTTAGTACGTTTACCCTAGTTTTTACGGTTTATTTACATATATTATATATCTAACTACCCCTTTCCGGTGATTTTACTATACTTTCACCTACGTTACTATATCTATTATAGCCGATATTACTTTAAAGACCGTTTTAAATAGACTAGCGGACTAAGACCGATAGATCTTAATAATTAAGAAATACGCACTCGCTTAAGAGATTTAGGAGAAAATCGATCCTTCTATTACGCCTAAACTTTAGAAACCCTTATTGCCTCTTCCTATAGAACTAATAGCTAGAATAATTAACGCGATAGTTACTAATATTGCTAGTTTATCTATAGAAGAACTTAAGAGGTTTAAGTTTCTCTTTTCCCGGTATCGCACGTTGCTTTAAGCCTATAAGGACTAATAGAAGTCTCTTACGTTAATCTAGCAGTTTATCCTTTAAAACATCGGGAACTACTACTTAACGATTATAGACGAATATAAGGTTTCTAAGGAATTAGCTTTACTATAGCGGCGTATAAAGCCGACTTCGTAAACGCAATAGAAAACGATTCTTACGTAGTTCTATACTATTTTAAAGGCACTAGACCGGACGGATATCACGATATAGATTTCTAACTAGCAGAAGGTCCTTACCGACGCCCGGCGAATTAAGTTGCCGGAATCGGAAGGTCTCTAAGCTATATAGCTTTTTCTTAAGGCTATTTAGCTAATTTCTAGCCTATTTGCGGAATACTAGATAAATAAGATAGAGGATAATGCCCGCCTAAATAAGCTAGGTTAAGAGCAGTCTTTCCCCGACGGATTTAAGATATCCTAACTTTTCGAGCGCTTGTAGGCCTTAAAGGCTACGACTAAAGCGCTAAAAACTAATGCATTTATAAAATTCTAAGGCTAAGGAACACAATCCCTAGCCGCGGAATCTAATAAAAAAGCTGCGAAAATACCGGCTACGACGTCCTTAGAAAAAGATAAGACTAAGCTAAAACTTAAACCGTAGTATGCTTATAGAGAGCGTTACTTCTTCTCTAAGTGTAACTACTTTAACCCTTCCGTTCGACTTCTATTATAGAAACCCGATAAGGACGTCTAAAAGACAGACGATTACCTTAAGGTTCCGGCTAATAAAGCCAAAGTTAACGCGGCACTTCTTCGCGATAAGGAGTAGCGGAAGAATAATAAGACTGAGATAAAGACGGTATAAGCTACGGCTGCCGCTAATATTCTTACGACCTTTTTACTACTAGTTATTCTATAGACTACTATAGAATACCCGTTAAGGGATTCTTTTATTATAGATTTAGGGTCTAATAGATATATTTGCAATAATAGGGAGCGTTTCTATAACTTCTAGCCTTCTTCTAAGTACGTACTTATAGGTAGTAGAAGCACTTTAATTCTTAGGATAGGCACGGTATTTATACGCATTTCGACGGGCACTTTTTAGCTTAGTTAAGTAGCATATATCCCGTCCTTTTATACGTCTTTTTGTTTACTTCGTCTTCTTTATAAGGCGAATCTTTCGTAGAACCCGTAGACTAGACAGATCTCTTCCTTAACCCGTACTATTTATATAACGGAGCTAATTTACAATTAGTATATTATCGAATATAACCCTTTAATACCTTTTACTACGCTTTTAACTATTACTTCCGTTCCTTCTATAAATTCTACTATAGAAACCCCGGTTATAGCACTTTTTTCGGCTATTACACCGGATTCTATGCTAATAAGTGTAGAGGAACTTTCTCTTTAGCACTAACGACTTAGGCATCCGAATAATAAAGCGCTTTCGAAAGCTCTCGGAATACTATAGTCGGTAACCTTCTATAAGATAATCTCCTATAAGTCCTATAAACTTACGTAGGCTAAACGAGATATTAACCGGAAACCGCCGCTTTCTAAAGCGACTTTTCCCTTTTCTAAGGTGTTTTACGATATCTTTTCTATGTATAAGAGTTATAATAATAAAAACGTTATATTTCTTATTAAGGATAACTATACGAAGCCTATTTTTCTATATGCTCTTTTAGACGCCTTTATAGATAAGCTGATTTTATGCTTTAAGAGCCTAAGTCGGTATATTTCCCGATAGTTCTTACTTTCTATTAGTATAATCTATCGAGATAACGACTAAGCCCTTCGACGGGATTTTTAAGATTTTATTAACTAGTAGGGCATTTATCATAAGCCTACTACTCCCTATACACCCGCTTAAAACGGCGCTGCCGAACGAGCTAAGGGGGTAGTATCTACGAAAGCTCGATCTATAAGGATTAAAGCAAATTTGCCTTAGCATTTATATATAGAAACGTAGAAAACCATAGTATATTTACATAATCGGATTCTAGCCCGATAGGCAGCTTCCTTTACGTTATTTCTATTAAAGTGGATTTCCCCGATAGAGATCCTTTACGATTAGTTAAGGGATTACGACCGGAATATACCGGCTTTTCTCCTTCCTTAATTATTACAATTCGATTATCTTCGAGCTTTTAGCTATAAAGCCTACTTACTAACTACTAAGGCCCTAACTAACACATAGAAACGTAATCTTAAGCAAGAACCTTATATAGAGGTTAGTTACTTAGTCGGGTATAATTCTACTAATATTTTTCGTATGTAGATCCTATAGAGACGGGAGGTTCGTCGAGTTCGTAATATAACGTTTAATAAGACTTAGTTTTTTACTGCGTCTAAGGCATTTAAACCGCTAATATAGGTGTTATTACCGGCATTTCTACTATATATTGCATAGGAAGAAGAATAAGATAAGGCAGAATTCTAGTTAACGCTAATATTACTCCTTAATAAGAGTCTAGCAGACCTTTTAGCCTAAGGCAATCCTTAGCTCCTAACTCTTAACTAAACCCCGGAACTACCGGAGGATATTTTTAAGAATATATAGGATTTCTAACCCGATATTTCTACTCTTTTACTAACTATAACCGTAGAACCTATAGACTGACTGAAGGTATAGTTGCCTTAAGCTACTTCTCGGTCTATAGATTACGATAATACTATTCCTATAGATAGTCTACGGACGACGAGATTTATAGGGGATTTACGCCTTACTCGCTTAAACCGTTTTTTAGGTCGATATCCCGCTTTCGCCTACGTTAGGCATTCACTAGCTAATAGCACCGCTTTTACGGCTGTATTCGCTACTTCTCTTACTTAAACCTAGGAAGATATATAAACGGGATTTACCCGCGCTTCTAAGGTTTTAGTCTAATCTCGAGACGCATCCGTATAGACCTAAGTTTAAAGCCGCTAGAAAGGTAGAATAGGACTCCCTTTACTAGCGGAAAACATTTTTTCCTTCGCTTACCTTAAGAGCGAACGCCTTTATGCATCCTCTTTTATTAACTTAGGCATTCGATTATAAGTTTAATAAATACGGCTATCTTAGGAAGTTTAAGTCTCGCCTTTATATACGAGGAGACCTTTAACCGTTTAGCGGAAAAGAAATATACGCCGCGACGCTTATAGCGTAAAATATTTATATTATAATTGCTATTGCCGCTAAATTTAGCACTAAAACCCTCTTACTTAACGCGGTTAACGCCTTTACGCATGCTTATCTAGACGAAGAAGTATATATCTATTTCCTAGACGGATTTAAGGTTTTTAGTTTTATAATTCGGTTAATAAAGGCTTTATATAGGCTTCGCCGTTCGCCGCTTTTTTAGCAATAGGAATTATCTAGGTCTCTTACCGAACTAGGCCTTTAGCAAAGTGCGGAGGATCTTTGCATTTTTATATCTACTATAAGTAATATTATTAATTTCTTCTTTATAGATAATATTATTATCCTTTTTTATAGGGAGTATAGTAGGGCTACTAACGATTTTATCTATCGCTTTAGGCAAAAGTATATAGTTATTAACCGTAGAGAGCTTACCTATTTCCTTAGGATAAGGATTATTTAGGACTATAAGCATCGAAAGCTATAGTTATATTAAGACGTTTACTTAGATAAGATTGCTTTTAAGTTTAGTTTAATCCCTACTTCTACGGTTCTATAGCCTATTTCGACCCTTTGCTTATTCTCACTTCCGGAAAAGCTAGAGAAACATTAGGGTTAAGCTACGGATAATTAAATCTACTACTTTTAGTCTTTAGTCGGTTCCTATAATTATACGACTATTTCTACCCGTCTTAACGCCGTAAAATTATCGAATTCTTTAGCGGAGTATATATAGAACCCGTCTACGCTTTATATTAAGCTTACTAAAAGCTTAGTAACCTACTTATATAAATCGCGTTTCCTTACGATTAAGTTCTCGGATATAGACGAGTAAGAACTCGTTATAGCTTCCGATACTACCTACGCTAACGACTTAAACACTCGTTATTCTTCTAAGGGCTATTTTATTAGCCTATTTAACGGTCTAATCGCGTAGAGTGCCCGGAAATAATCTACGGTTACTACTTCCTTTACTAAAGCCGAACTTCTTATAGTCTCTTCTACCGCGAAAGAACTAATTTCTATTCTTCGTTTGTTTACTGATATTTCTTTATAGCTAGATATGCCTATTCCTACTATTTAGTATAATAATACCTAGATAATTCGCCTAGTTTCCGCCGAGATTCTAAAGATTTAAACCGCCTTAAAGTACGTTAAAATTTATAACTATAAGGCCTAATAGGAATTCTTACGTAATACTTTTAATATTAAATATATCCCTTCTAATAAGATAGTTACGGATAGATTAACTAAATTGCTTCTATAATAACGTTTCTAGACGTTCCTTCGCTAGCTTCGACTTACGAATATTTCTTCTAGGATCTAAGAAGAAGTCGATAATAATTCTAACTAGCCGGAAGTTATTCCCTTCTAGCTAGGGGGGGATATTAACATTACCGTCTTCCCCTATAAGAGAACGAACTTAGGGGGGGGTATATAATTGTTATTAATCCACAAAGGGACACAGCTATAGACTAGGTCTAAATGTCTATATATACGATGTAGAGGTTACGTAGGATAATATATAATATAACCTAATACTATAATAGTATATCTGTTGGTAGGGCTCTCTACGGTAAGCAGCCGGAAGTAAACCTATCGCACGTATGATAGTATGCGGTTTAGGTTCTTATTGTCTTGTCTTGCTAGGAAGGAAGAAGGGAAAGGGGGCCCCTTTATAGGTAGTGACGTGGCCTCGGGTCACGTAGGTCACGTGCCCTTAACAACGTCGTACGTATCCTTTATCCCTTGTTCCTATACTGGCAGTCTTTATAAGATCGTAGAAATAGTAGCCTAAAAGAACGTAGCAACAAGGGTCGCAATAAGGGGCCAAACAGGGATCTATGGCCCGGTCAAACGGGGCCGTGTTGTTATCGTAGATCCGGCTTTTCCAACCTTGCAATAGCCTTGCAAACAGCCGTATAACGTACGGGAAAAGAGCGTTAGGAAGCATCAAGCTTCGGGGCGAAGCAGAGCAAGAGACAGAGTCATCTTCGGGCCGGGAAAAGAGCGTAAAACGAAGCGTGAAATAGAGCGTGTGTTCGGGCCGGGAAAGAACGTTGCCGGAGTGCTGCAGGGTCGGCACATAACGTTGCCGAGGCGAAACAGGGCTTATTTCGGTGCTTGTTTCGGGGCACTAAAAGGGGAAGCAAAAGAGGGAATAGGGCGCCGAAAAGGGGAAGAATAGGGCGCCGAAAAGGGGGAAAAACAAAACGAAAAACAAAGCAGGGAATACACTCGCAGTCTTTAAACAAAGAACAAAGGCCGTAAAGAACGTTATCTCGGCCACTAAGGAGCGTCGGAAAGGGTTAGTTAGCTAAGCTTATTAGTCCTATCGTTCTCGTTATCCTCTTCGGCGAGGATATAGCCTTATTGTCGTTCGTAGCCTCGTCCGTACGGCTGACTAAGACCGGGTCTCGAGCCTCGTACGGAACGTAGTGCCCTAGAACGACCTCTTATACGGCCGAAAAACTGCTGGTCGGGGCGGCGTGCGAGGTGTGTCTCGAGGGACGATCGCAGGTCCGAAAACAGCTCTTTAATGCGTACGGCCGGGCGGAAAAGGGCGGGCTTGAGTTCCGGAACGCTACGGCAGGCCCGGACGAGAGTCATTCGCAAGGGGACGTTAGTCTCCGGGTCCTAGTCTGCGAAAGAATCACTAAGGGCGCGTTAAATAAGCTATAGCCTATTAAACAGCATCTCGAGGACTTTAGGAAGGGGCTTTTCCGGGTGTTAGGCTCGAAGCCTTAGGAACGTCGTCGTAGTCTACGCCGTAAAGTACTATTCGTAATTAATACCGGTATCGAAATAGCGTTTAAAGGCATCGTATACGGTCCGGAACGACGCATCCTAATTAACGTGCCGGATATAGTAGTCCTCGGCACGGCCGGCGAGGATTTAACCAATTAGGTTATAGAATTAGCCGGGCGCGACGCGTAGGCTATAGTAGGTCCGCATAAAGAGCCGGACCTTATCGTCTAGGATGTCGTACGGGTCCCCTATGTAGTTATAGTCCTTTTTCCACGCCTTAGCGAATTGTAGCACGAGGTTGGCGTTTGTGGGAGCGTTCGGGACCTCGGGCGGCGGTATTGTTATGTATGCCTTAAGGGGGAATTTAGGGACGGGGACACGGGCAACGGCGGCAGGAATAGCGGCAGGAACAGCGGCAGGAACAGCGGCAGGAACAGCGGCAGGAATCGGGGCAGGAACGGCGGCAGGCAGGAACCGCTAGGCGGCAGGCTGGTACTAGGCGGCAGGCGGGACGGCGAATTCGGGGTGCCGGAACCGGTAGCTTGTCGGATGGACCGTCTGTTGCGGCGCCTGGGAAACAGCCTAGGGGACAACGGTGGGGACTTGGCCGGGGAGAAAGGGGTCAGGAGACGGGCCGGGAATGACTGGTGGCGGCGGGCCGGGAATAACGGGCGAAGGAACAACGGGCGGAACAACGGGTGATAGAGCAACGGGCGAAGGAACAACGGGCGAAGAAACAACGGCGGCAGGGGCAAGAACAACGGGCGAAGGCGGTAGCGGAGCTGTCGTTGCGGCGTTAACTGACGTGGCGGCGGGCGGCGACGATAATAACAATCTGGCAGCTTCTTAAATGCTGTTAGATGCGGACGAGGGTGGTATCGTTAAAGCAGCGGCGGCAGCAGCTATAGCGGCTTCGGGCTAAGCTAGCGGCTCTTCGAGGTTCTATAGGGCGACGAATTGCGCTGCGTTTAAGCCGTTCTTTCTATTAACGTAGATACCGCGCCTATTTAAGAGGTTCTTTAGGACTTTACGGTATTCCTTATTAGCCTTTGTCTAAGTTGCTTTAGTCTACCCTTCGAAATATTCTTAGAAGTCGTCTAGTATATTAGGGCCGCGGGCGTATACGTTAGCCTCGCAAACGGCTAAGAATTTAGCCACTAAGGTCGTTACGACGACCTCCCTTTCTTCGTCCGGGGCGACGTCGGTCTCTTAATAGTCGATGTCGATATGCTTATAGAAAGAGCCGTAGATCGGCACGTCCTTTATCTACTCTTCGAGCAGCGTGCGTGCCGCTAGGGCAGTAGAGGCCGGGGTAGTAGAGGCGTCGGGGACCTAGCTTAAGGTTAACATCGTGTGTCGGATGTCCGGGGTGTTCTTATTAAAGGAAGCTTAAAGAAGCAAGCGGACTTATTCGCTAGTGCCGGGGTAAAGCAGGTCTTTTGTCGGGCCGAAAAAGGGCGTAGCCGGGTTCTTATAGGTCCTGCTTTAGGGCGGCAAAGAGCAAAGCAGCGGCAGAAGGCAGAAACAACTAGCAGTTCTTTAAATAGCAAAGAATAACCAGTAGGGCTTAAAGCAGCAAGCGGACTTTATAGGTGCTGTGCTTAAGGGAGCAAGTGGACTATATATAGTGCCGGGCTTAAGGGAGCAAGCGGACTGTATATAGTGCCGGGCTTAAGGGAGCAAGCGGACTATATATAGTGCCGGGTCGGAAGACGGCGGGGTCTTTATCGTATACGAGGGTCTTCGTAATAGTCTTATCGGGAGCAGACAGCGGGCTTTTAGTTATTGTGTAAGGGTCTTTACGCGATAGTCGTGATTAAATAGCTCGTGTGTTAATCGAATGTATATCCCGTAGGTTATCGGGAGTAGTTAACGGTTCGCGAGGGGGTCTTCGCGATAGGGTTAGCGCTATAGAGACGTACTTCCCTTAATAGTATAAGCTTCTGTAAAGCGGTAATCCTTTTTAAGGGTAGCTAATAACACCTTTGTCAGCGTTGTTAACGCACTCTTCTTAACGGCACGAGCTTTTATAAAGCGGTAATCCGTTAAGGGGAGCTTAGGAATTCTCTTTAGCGGCTACCGAAAGCTAGCTGTTATTGCAATAGCCGTCGGTTCTAGTTCGGGAAGGTCCTTCGTTCTTAGCACAAACAGCCCTCTCTAAATGTATGGATTAGGATTGTGTCAATCGGATCCGCGCACGTTCGAGGGTTAAGTCTGTCTCTTCCACCTAGCTAATCTATGATTGAGCTAACGGTCAATCACTGATTAGTGTTAGTAGGGCTCTCTACGGTAAGCAGCCGGAAGTAAACCTATCGCACGTGTAATAGTATGCGGTTTAGGTTCTTATTGTCTTGTCTTGCTAGGAAGGAAGAGGGGAAAGGGGGCCCCTTTATAGGTGGTAACGTGGCCTCGGGTCACGTAGGTCACGTGCCCTTAACAACGTCGTACGTATCCTTTATCCCTTATTCCTATAATATCCCCTTTAAATCGGCGTTCGACTCGAACGCCTAAAAGGGGCAATAGGCTAATGAAAACGAAGGAAATCTATGTCAACCGGTCCTAAAAGCGGGCCTAATATAGAACGGGAGAAGAATAGGGGGAAATAAGGGGTAAAATAAGAGGGAAAACCGAGAATCTAACGCATGCCGTCGTAATGTAAATTATATCGATAAATTATACTTATCGTCACTTAGGCGAAGGTAAAGACGTAAGGAAGGCTATATAAAAGGCCGGTTTAGGCTTAGTCGGGTTATAGGCGTAAAAAGCCTTAAGGTCGTCCTAGCAGCCGTTAAGGCAGGAGGAGTCCTCCTACGTAGGGGGGCTATAACGCTAAACGCGATGCTTAATTTTCCCGGAGGCGTACTAGCGTTACGCGAGGATAGAAGAAAACTCTTACTTAAGGTGCGCGTTATCGCCGTCGTCGTCCTAAGGGAAAGGAGAACGCCGTTATCGGCGGGCCGGACGTTAAGCTCCGACTAGCCGGGTAAAAGGGCTCTTAGGTCTTAGTAAAGAGGGAGTAATAAAAAATAGGGTAAAGGCGGCTGCCCTTAGGGAGGCGAAGAAGATACACTATCTTATATACCTTAAGGACTTTATATAAGCCCTCCCGCTTATAGTCGAGCTTCTTTATAAAGCGGAGGGTCTAGATCTAGCGGGTGCTAAGGAATACTATATCGCCGGGCTAATACGCTAGGGCGGGAGTCCGCCGGGCGTCCGCGTAGTAAGCCTAAGTAGCTTAGGCATCCTTAATCGTATTATAGAGGAAGTTAGAGATACGCTAAAGGCGGGAAGCGAGCGCGTTACCGCGGAGGTATTCCTTCCGCTACTAGGGGGTTATACTAGGCGGGGGGGGACTAAAGGGCTTAGTGCTAAGCTTTAGGTAGAAGCTATAGTTAGCGAAAAAAGAGGAAAGGCCGGTAGATTTAAAGACCTAATTATTAATAGTAAACTTAGCGAAGGGAAGGAGGTCGACCTAATCGTCCTAAAGGTAGGTAGTATAATAACGAAGGTAAACCTCTATCTAAGCGTTCGCGATCTTAGTCTAACCGTCGGTCTAAAGGTAGTAAGCGGAGCTAGGGTAAAGGCGGTAACTAAGGCGACGACTAAGCTACTGCTAGAAAGCCGAAATAAACTAAGTGCTATAGTCGCTAATAATAAAGGCTAAGGTACTATAGAAGGACTAAACGCGGGAAATAAATACGTTAATAACGTCTTTAACGGTTATTAAGGGTGTTAGGATATAGTAGCGTATCTTCGTAAAGCGGTCGACGATAATAGGGATATTAGAAAACTTAACGCTATTACGACGGTAGATAAGGAGGTCGGTAATAAAATCGACGGATATATCGGTCTACGGGGCAAAGGGAATACTTAAGGGCTAGAGCAGGCCCTAAGGGGAGGAACGAGGGGATTTAGCGCGTAGGCATATATAATAATTCCGCACGAAGCTAGAAATAGACTTATATATGCTAGGCTAGATATAGGACCGGCGGTAGAGGCTAGCGGTCTTTATAAGTTTAAGGTAGCCGGCAAAGGGGGAGGTATAAGCGTAGACGAGGATCTAAAGAATTAAGGCGTCGTTAGGGGGAACGAAGAGCCGGCCTTAGAAATAGAACCGGCCCTAGACCTTAAAGAGAGCGGTCTTAGGGATCGAGCGGAGGGGGGCTCGAAGGGGGTAAGGCTAGCGGGGCTAAAGGGATTAAAGAGCTACGCGAATAGCGGAGATAAGCGGGGAGGAGGAATAGGCCCGGTCGATAAGGTTATCGATCGGCTTAAAGTCGTCGAAGGCGTAAAGGTTAAGGTAGTCGGAATTATATTTATAAATTATATTTATAAACGAATTAGACTCTTTAATAGTGTTAAGGGCGGTAGTAGCGTTAGGGTAGAGGGAGGCATTAACCTTAGACTTAGGGAGGATAACCTAATATCGGTAGTTAATCCTCTCGTCGGCTTAGTCGGTAAAGGAGAGAGGGCGGGAGCCGGGTAAGCGGCTAAAGGCGTCGGGGAGAATAGCTTAAGAGCCGGGCTAAAAGACGATCTTAAAATTAAAACGACTAAGGAATTCGGCCTAGCGGGCCTATCGCTAGTTAAAGAGCTTCGTAGTTATAAAATACTAAAGATTCTTATAGTCTAAGGCTATCTTAAACTTAGGCAAGCCCTTAAGCTTAGGGCGCTACTCCTTAAGAGATTTTATAATCGCGAGGAGTTCCTTATCGTAGATCTCGTAATTATACTCTTAAGCGGAGTATTTTAACGAAAATAAGGCAACCGGATAATAACGACTATTGTTAAGGAGCTATATTAGCATACCTTTAGCGGCTTAGTTAGAAGTATCTATCTAAACTATAGTCTTACGATAGGGGTCGAAGTATATAAGGACTAAGGCGGTAGTAAAGGCGTGCTTAAAGGCTTTAAAGGCGTAGGCGTAGGCGGGAGACTAAATCTAAAGGGTAGAGTTTTTAGTAAAGGCGTTTAAAGGGTTTATAAGCTTAGAAAAACCACGAATAAAACGCTAATAAAAATTAGCGAATCCTAAGAAGCGTTAGGGGTCTTTAATAAAAGAGGGGGCAGGCTAGTCTAAGACCGCACGAACCTTTTTAAAGTCTATACGAATGCTCTTATCCGAGATAATTAGGCTAAGGTACTTAGTCTTAGTAACGTAGAAGTTATACTTATCTACGTTAAGCTAAAGGCCGGCGGCATTAAGGCGCTTAAGAACCGCGTTAACGTAGGCCTAGTACTCTTCCCGCGTCTTTAAGAAGATTAAGATATCGTTTAGATAGGTAAAGCAGAAGTCGTTAAGAATACCGTAAAAGGCCGAATTAATAAAACTCTAGAACTAGGATAAGGCGGCGGTAAGGCTAAAGGGGGTAATATAATACTTAAAAAGCCTATACTATATAGCGAACGCGGTCTTTTACTTATATCCTTCGGTAATACGAAGGCGATTAAACGCCGCGATAACGTCGATCTTAGTAAAAAACTTCGCCTTCCGGATATAGGCGAGGGTATCGTAGATAAAGGGCAAAGGGAAACGGTTCTTAATTATAGCCTTATTTAGGCCGCGATAGTTAACGTAAAAACAAACGCCCCCGCTTAGCTTATAGGCGAATATAATAAAGGCAATAGCGGGGGAGGTAGAGCGGTAGATAAAGCCTTTCCTAAGCTATTCGTTAACGTACACGTAGACGATTTAGTTCTCGGCTTCGCTAAAGGGACGAAGGCGGGTATAAAGAGGTTATATTCCCTCCTTAAGGTTAATTTAAGTATTAACGGTATAGTAAAGGGCGAGCTTATCGGCCTCGCTCTTAAGCTATATATTAATTATATAGTAGAGCTTCTTAAAGACCTTAGCCTAAAGCTCGTTAAGCGTATAAAGGACTTTCTCTTACTTCTTAAAGAACTTAGCAATATCGTCGGGGGAGATCTTATTAAGGTAGATCTTATTAAGGTAATTATCGATAAAGTTATAAAAGTAAAGGTTAAGGTAGGCTTTCGCGTCCTTAGTATCTATATATTTAGTTAAAACGGCCTAATAGAAGTCCTTAGGGATATCTTAGTCGATAGGTAATAAGGGCTCGGTAGGTAAAGGCTTAGCGGTAAGAGCCTTAATTAAGGTCTAAAAGGTCTAGACTTTAGGCTATTAGTAGAATATTACTATCGCGTCGACGTTAAGCATCCGGACGTTAAACGCTAAGTCGTTAGGGGATAAGAAGCGGAAGGGCTAAGGTCTAATAGTCTTACGACTTAGCTATAATATAGGGCGGCGGTAGTTAGTAGTCTTATAGACGGGATAAAGGTAAAGAGGTTAAGCGTAGTAGCGAGGGTAGAGGGTAGCTAAGGAGTTAGAGTTATAGCCGGAGTTAGAGTCGATATCGTTAACCTAGCGGGAGGAGTCCGGATAGGCGGGTTTACCTACGTCGGGAGTATCCTTAAAAAACGTAGAGAGGGAGGGGCTAAGGGACGGGGGAATAAACTTAAGAACGTCGCTAAAGCGGACGGAACGGATAATAGCCGGAGGATAGGCTAAGGCCGGACGGGCGGGAATAGGGATTATAGCGGCGGGAATAAAGATCGCAGCGGTAAGGGGCTCGCCCTCGTCGTTAGAATCCTTAACGGAGGGACTAAGGGGAAACCCCTTCGGGGTAAAGGTAGGCAAAGGCGCGGTAGGGGGCTCGCCCCTATCGTCGAAGTCTCCGATAGAGGGGGTAGGGGGAAAACGAATTATATTTATTAATTATATTCCCTCCGAAATAAGGATAGGGGAAGCCGGGATAGGGCGGGTAGGGCGGATAAAGGTAGCCGAGAGGCCTAAGATAAGATAAAGCTAATAGTCCGAGAGATTAAAAGCTAGATAAAAGGAGGACTAAAAGGAAAGGGAGTTACCGCGCTAGCTAATAATAAGGTCGTGCCGGCGTAGCTAAGGGAGGCTAAGAATAACCTTATAGCTAAGCTTCGTATCGAACGCTAGGCAGTCGGGTCCTCGACATTTAGGTGATAGCAATCAAAAAGGGAAGAGAGGCTCTAAGGCTTAAACAGCCTGCACAAAGGGATTAAAAGCTGCAAAAGGATGTAAAACACTGAGAATAATAGCTCTTCTCTTGTCTAGTAGGGAGGCTAACTAGTCTCTATATATAGGAAAAATCCTCGGACGAAATCAGCCGCGTAGACCTATGAAAAAATAGGTAACGTAAATAATCGGACGGAAGGATCGGTAGGAAAAGCAATAGATCGTGCCGTACGATAAATAAGCCATACAGTTAGCAAATAAATAAGCAGTCTAGTAGAAGACTAGTGAATTCTACGGTAAATTCTACGGTAGAAGCCGTAGAAGAGAATTAGAATTCTACGGTAGAAGACCGTAGAAGGGAATTAGAATTTCACGGTAGAAGACCGTGGAAAAGAAGAGATTTTACGGGTAAAGACTATTTAAATAACCGTAAAATCACCGTAAAATGCCGGTAAAATATAACTAAAGAAAAGTAGGTAAATACGCCTATAGAAGTATAGGGTAATGCCTATAGAAGCCTGTAGAATTCTATAGTAGAATTTAGGGAAGAACCGGGGATTTCCCGGTGAAAAGCAAATAGGGAAGACGGTGATATTAATATACCCCCCTAGCTAGAAGTAAATAACTTCCGGCTAGTTAGAATTATTATCGACTTCTTCTTAAATCTTAGAAGAAATATCCGTAAGTCGAAGCTAGCTAAGGAACGTTTAAAAACGTTATCGTAAAAGCAATTTAGTTAATCTATCCGTAACTATCTAGTTAAAAGGGATATATTTAATATTAAAAGTATTGCGTAAGAATTCCTATCGGGCCTAGTAGTTATAAATTTTAACGTGCTTTAAGGCGGTCTAAATCTATAGAATCTAAGCGGAAATTAAGCGGATTATCTAAGTATTATTATACTAAATAGTAGGAATAAGAATATCTAGCTATAAAGAAATATCGTTAAATAAACAAAGAATAGAAATTAGCTCTTTCGCTATAAAAGAGACTATAAGAAGTTCGGCTTCGGTAGAAGAAGTAGTAACCGTAGATTATTTCCGGGCACTCTACGCGATTAGACCGTTAAATAGGCTAATAAAATAGCCTTTAGAAGAATAACGAGTATCCGGGTCGTCGGTATAGGCGGCATCGGAAGCTATAACGAGTTCTTACTCGTCTATATCCGAAAACTTAATCGTAAGGAAACGCGATTCGTATAAGTATATTACTAAGCTTTCTACGAGCTTAATATAAAGCGTAGACGGGTTCTATATATACTCCGCTAAAGAATTCGACGATTTTATAGCGTTAAGACGGGTAGAAATAGTCGCGTAATTGCAAAAACCGACTAAAGACTAAAAGTCGTAGATTTAGTTATCTATAGCCTATCCCTAGTGTTTCTCTAGCTTCTCGGGAAGTAGGAATAAGCATAGGGTTAAAATAGGCCGTAGAACCGTAGAAGTAAGGATTAAACTAAATTTAAAAGTAATCTTATCTAAATAAACGTCCTAGCATAACTATAGCTTTCGCTACTTACGGTCCCGGATGATCCTTATCCTAAGGAAATAGGTAAGCTCTCCGCGGTTAGTAACTATATACTTTTGCTTAAAGCGATGGATAAAATCGTTAGTAGCCTTACGGTGCTCCCTACGGAAAAGGATAATAATATTATCTATAAAGAAGACAGTAATAATACTACTTATAGTAGATATAAAAATGTAAGGATCTTCCGCACTTTACTAAAGGCCTAGTTCGGTAAGAGACCTAAATAATTCCTATTGCTAAAGAAGCGGCGAACGGCGAAGTCTATATAAAGCCTTTATTAACCGAATTATAAAACTAAACACCTTAAATCCGTCTAAGAAGTAGATATATACTTCTTAATCTAAATCGGCATTTGTAAAGGCGTTAACCGCGTTAAATAAGCGGGTTTTAGTGCTAAACTTAGCGGCAATAGCAATTATAATGCGAAAGTTTCGCGCTATAAGCGTCGCGGCGTAAGTTTCTTTTCCGCTAAACGGCTAAAGATCTACTCGTATATAAAGGCGAGACTTAAACTTCCTAAGGTAGCCGTACTTATTAAACTTATAATCGAATGCCTATATTAATAAAAGAGGACGTATTAGCGCGTTCGCTCTTAGGGTAGGCGAAGGAAAGAAGGTCTTCCGCTGTTTTAAGGAGTCTTATTTAACCTTTCTAGCGGCTTTAAACTTAGGTCTATACGGATGCGTCTCGGGATTAGACTAAAACCTTAGAAACGCGGGTAAATCCCGTTTATATATCTTCTTAGGTTTAAGAGAAGTAGCGAATACAGCCGTAAAAGCAGTGCTATTAGCCGGTAGATGCCTAACGTAGGCGAAAGCGGGATATCGACCTAAAAAACGGTTTAAGCGAGTAGGGCGTAAATCCCCTATAAATCTCATCGTCTGTAGACTATCTATAGGAATAGTATTATCGTAATCTATAGACCGAGAAGTAGCTTAAGGCAACTATACTTTAAGACGGTCTACTAGTTCTACGGTTATAGTTAGTATAAGAGTAGAAATATCGGGTTAGAAATCCCGTATATTCTTAAAAATATCTTCCGGCGGTTCTAGGGCTTAGTTAAGAGTAAGGAGCTAAGGATTGCCTTCGGCTAGAATATCTACTAAGGTAGAATGCTTATTAAGAAGCACTATTAGCGTTAATTAGAATTCTGCCTTATCCTACTCTTCTTCCTATGCAATATATAGTAGAAATACCGGTAATAATACCTATATTAGTAGTTCGGATGCCTTAGACGCGGTGAAAAACTAACTCTTATTAAACGTTATATTACGAACTCGACGAACCTCCCGTCTCTACAAGATCTATACACGAAAAATATTAGTAGAATTATACCTAACTAAATAACTAACCTCTATATAAGGTTCCTATTTAAGATTACGTTTCTACGTGTTAGTTAGGGCCTTAGTGGTTAGTAGGTAGGCTTTATAGCTAAAAGCTTGAAGATAATTAAATCGTAATAGTTAAGGAAAGAGAAAAGCCGGTATATTCCGGTCGTAATCCTTTAACTAATCGTAAAAGATCTCTATTAGGGAAATCTACTTCGATAGAAATAAAGTAGAGGAAGCTGCCTATTAGGCTAGAATCTAATTATATAAATATACTATAGTCTTCTACGTTTCTATCTATAAATGCTTAGGCAAATTTGCTTTAATCCTTATAGATCGAGCTTTCGTAGATACTACCCCCTTAGCCTATTCGGTAGCGCCGTTTTAAGCGGGTGTATAAAGAGCAGTAGGCTTATTATAGATACCGTACTAGTCAATAAAATCTTAAAAATCGTATCGAAGGGCTCGGTCGTTATCTTAATAGATTATACCGATAGAAAGTAAGAACTATTGGGAAATATACTGACCTAAGCTCTTAAAATATAAAATTAGCTCGTCTATAGAGGCGTTTAAAAGCGTATATAGGAAAATAAGCTTTATATAGTTATCCTTAATAAGAAATATAACATTCTTATTATTATAACTCTTATATATAGAAAAGATATCGTAAAACACCTTAGAAAAGGGAAACGTCGCTTTAGAAAGCGGCGGTTTGCGGTTAATAATTCGTTTAGCCTACGTAAGTTTGCAAGACTTATAGGAGATTATCTTATCGAAGGTTACCGACTATAGTATTCCGAGAGCTTTCGAAAGCGCCTTATTGTTCGGATATCTAAGTCGTGAGTGCTAAAGAGAAAGTTCCTCTATACTTATTAGTATAGACTCCGGTATAGTGGCCGAAAAAGGTGCTATAACTAGGGTTTCTATAGTAGAATCTATAGAAGGAACGGAAGCAATAGTTAGAATTATTAGAAGCGTAGTAAAAGACGTTAACGGGTTATACTTAATAATATACTAGTTGTAAATTAGCTCTATTATATAAATAGTGCGTATTAAAGAAGAGATCTATTTAGTCTACGGGTTCTACGAAAGATTCGCCTTATAAAGAAGACGAAGTAAATAAAGGGACGTATAAAAGGACGGGATATATACTACTTAACTAAGCTAAAAAGTGCCCGTCGAAATCCGTATAAACACCGTGCCTATCCCGAGAATAGGAGTGCTTCTACTGCCTATAAGTGCGTACTTAGAAGAAGGCTAAAAGTTATAGAAACGCTCCCTATTATTGCAAATATGTCTATTAGACCCTAAATCTATAATAAAAGAATCCCTTAATAGGTATTCTATAGTAGTCTATAGAACAACTAGTAGTAAAAAGGTCGTAAGAACGTTAGCGGTAGCTGTATCTTAAACCGTCTTTATCTCGGTCTAATTATTCTTCCGCTACTCCTCGTCGTAAAGAAGTGCTGCGTTAACTTTAGCCTTATTAGCCGGAACCTTAAGGTAGTCGTCTATAGTCTTTTAGACGTCCTTATCGGGTTTCTATAATAGAAGTCGAACGGAAGGGTTAAAGTAATAATACTATCGGAAATAGTATCGTTCTCTATAAATACATAGCGGACTATCCTTTTTCTTGCCTTTATCCTTATCTAAGGACGTAGCTGCTAAAGTAGTTGCCGATTTATCCGTAGATTCCGCGGCTAGGGACTTTATTTCCTAGCTTTAGAACTTCGCAAAAGCGTTGGTCTTTAGCGCTTTAGTCGTAGCCTTTAAGGCCTACGAGCACTCGAAAAGTTCGGATATCTTAAATCCGTCGGGGAAGGACTATTCCTAACTTAGCTTATTTAGGCGGGCATCGTCTTTTATCTTATTTATCTAGTATTCCGCAAAAGGGCTAGAAATCGGCTAAATAGCCTTAAGAAAAAGCTATATAGCCTAGAGACCTTCCGATTCCGGCAATTTAATTCGCCGGGCATCGGTAAGGACCTTCTGCTAGTTAGAAATCTATATTATAATATCCGTCCGGTCCGGAGCCTTTAAAATAGTATAGAACTACGTGAGAATAGTCTTTTATTGCGTCTACGAAGTCGGCTTTATACGCCGCTATAGTAAAGCTAATTCCTTAGAAACCTGGTATTCGTCGGCAATTATTAAGTAGTAGTTCCCGATATTCTAAATAATAAACTGCTAGATTAATATAAGAGATTTCTATTAGTCCTTATAGGCTTAAAGCAACGTGCGGTACCGGGAAAAAAGAAACTTAAACCTCTTAAGTTCTTCTATAGATAAACTAGCAATATTAGTAACGGTCGTATTAACTATTCTAGCTATTAGTTCTACGGGAAGAGGCTATAAGGGTTTCTAAAGTTTAAGCGTAATAGAAGGGTCGATTTTCTCCTAAATCCCTTAGGCGAGTGCGTATTTCTAGATCGTTAAGATCTATCGGTCTTAGTCCGCTAGTCTATTTAAAATAGTCTTCGAAGTAATATCGGCTATAATAGAGACGGTAACGTAAGTAAAAGTATAGTAAAATTACTAGAAAAGGGTAGTTAGATGCATAATATATGTAAATAAACCGCAAAAACTAAACTAAGTGCGGGAAAACACTAATAGAATAGGGTAAACGTATTAACTAGTGCTCCGTAAGTCGATTCGCTAGATTAAATAACGCTCCTTAAAAATCATACTAGTCCTCCGCGAGTCGATTCGCTAGATGTAAAGGCAAAGGCTTTACTACCGTAAGTCATAGCGTTAATAGGCTGAGAATATAAGCCGTTAGAACTCTCTATAGGTAAAGAAGTTCGTCTAGGCTTATAACTATCGAACGCTAGGCAGTCGGGTCCTCGACATTTAGGTAATAGCAATTAAAAAGGGAAGAGAGGCTCTAAGGCTTAAATAGCCTATATAGAGGGATTAGAAGCTGCAAAAGGATGTAAAACACTAAGAATAATAGCTCTTCTCTTGTCTAGTAGGGAGGCTAACTAGTCTCTATATATAGGAAAAATCCTCGGACGAAATCAGCCGCGTAGACCTAAGGAAAAACAGGTAACGTAAATGATCGGACGGAAGGATCGGTAGGAAAAGCAATAGATCGTGCCGTACGATAAATAAGCCATATAGTTAGCAAATAAATAAGTAGTCTAGTAGAAGACTAGTGAATTCTACGGTAAATTCTATAGTAGAAGCCGTAGAAAAGAATTAGAATTCTACGGTAAAAGACTATAGAAAGGAATTAGAATTTTACGGTAGAAGACTATAGAAGGGAAGAGATTTTATAGGTAAAGACTATATAAATAACCGTAAAATCACCGTAAAATTACGGTGAAATATAACCGAAGAAAAGTAGGTAAATACGCCTGTAGAAGTGCGGGGTAATGCCTGTAGAAGCCCGTGGAATTCTATAGTAGAATCTAGGGAAGAACCGGGGATTTCCCGGTAGAAAGCAAATAGGGAAGACGGTGATATTAATACTTCGTAAGAAAGAAGCAGATAGACTTAGTATAGGCGCTAATCCGGGAGACCGAAAAGGCGTAATAAGTAACGGAGCCGGACTTATAGTCGCTACTATCGGCGAGAGAAAGCCGGCGCGGGAATTAGAGTTAGCGGATAGGAAGGGCAAGGCGTTACGCGGTCTAAGCGTATATAAAGGCTTATCCGGAATAGCTAGAGTCGACTAAAGCACTTATAACGATATCGGCGGATATAAGGGATAAAGGCATAAGTAGAGCATACGGTTATATTCCCGCGGGGAGGCAAAGATCCTCCTTAGTGTCGAATAAAGCTATAAACTTAGACACTAAGAGCTCTATCGCGCGATAAGGCGAGGGAGCTACGTATTTCCTAAGGACGGGGAAGAGGCGGGGAGGTCGTCTACCTCGCCCTTAATAAAGCCCTGCTTAATAGCGTAAACCTAGTAGCGGGGGGGGGGGGGGTTTAAGTAAGCGTAGGGTAGACGTACCGCTACTACGGCTACGGCCGCGGCTAAAGCCGGAACCGGCGCTAGGACTAGCGCTAGGGTAAGCGCTAGGATTAGCACCGATACCCTTACTAAGGTAGGTCCGGGCGGCATAAGTAGCGGTAGCTGGCTAAGCGTAGTAGAGGTAGAGACGGTTCTTAAACCGCCGTTGCTTCTTAGCGTTAGTAAGCCGGGCCCGGAATGCATCGAGCTGCATTAGGTTACCGGTAGGAGACGCGGGTAAGGCGGGCGAGGTAGGGCCGGTGCGAGCGGGGTTACGAGGCGGCTAGAGTTAAGAATAGGCCTTAATACGCTACTAATTGTCTTAAAGCGTGGAATATATCTTAGCCTAGGCCGTAAAGTCGTTATAGGCCGGGCATTCGACCTATAGAGCGGCGGCGTTAGTAAGTTTAATAAACACCTTTAAATAAAGGTAGGCGACGTAAGCGGTGCCGTTAAACGATAAGTCGGCTTAAAGCTAGGTAAACTTCGAATAAAAGTCCGGCTAAGAAATATTCTTTATTAATAAGGCATTAAAGTCGGCCTTTAACTAAGCATAGGTGAAATTAGCACTAAAGACGAGGCTAAGGTCGTCGGTAAGAGCTTTAATAGTAGTATACTATTAATCGGCGAAGGACTTATTATCGAGGACGTCTTAAGGAATACTAGCGATAATAAAGGCGGCCCGGCCGGTAAGCCGGCTAGCCGCGTAAAGAATACGATCTTACTCTATAGGGTATAAGGCAGCGTCCTAACGGAGCTTAATAGTAAGGCCGTTGCGCTAGGTCCGGAAAGCCTCCTAACGTTGCTTCTAGGTGCTAAAGTCGCCGGCGAACCTCTCGGGGTCGGCTATATAAGAACGGGTAAGGGTAAGGGCGGGGGCGGGGGCAAGGGCCTAGTCTTAAGCCGCGTCGCGTTTAGTTAGGACG
Organism: Ophiocordyceps sinensis; assembly: GCA_012934285.1. Classification (NCBI taxonomy): domain Eukaryota; kingdom Fungi; phylum Ascomycota; class Sordariomycetes; order Hypocreales; family Ophiocordycipitaceae; genus Ophiocordyceps; species Ophiocordyceps sinensis. Next base: position 14,475,262 of record JAAVMX010000001.1, on the reverse strand, counting down.
AGGAGAGAAAACGTAGCGTAGTTAAGCTAACGCTAGAGATCGGCAGCGTGCTCTTAGGCAACGGCTATATACTCTTAAGCGACGAGCACTCCTATATTTAACTTAACGTAAGCATTATTAAGGTAAGTAAGGGCCTCGATCTAAGGGGCGCGGAAGTCGTAAGTAGCGTTAGCCTAAATATAGGCGAACGTGCCGAATATAGGCCGTTAGGCTTAAAGAAAGGCGGCGAGGCGGGGGTAGTAGGAAACGTACTCGGTCTAGGGCTCTAGGTCGGCGGGAGCCGGCGGGGTAATAGCCGGGGTAGCGGACGGAGGATCGGCCTTTATATAGTCGGTTATCGTAGATTATAGGGCAATAGGATAAGGTAAGGGTAGGGGAAATATAAGGAGGGAAATCTATATAATTCGTGTCGAGACGGCGTATCTATACCGGGAAAATTCTAATAATCGAGGAAAACTTAGTCGAAGGGGGTCCGGCGAGGAGGCGGACTCGCGTTGCAAAGAGGGGAGATTAAGAAAGAAAGGGGTAAGATAGCGAGATTATTAATTAAAGGCAATAGGATAAAATAGTAGATTAAACCATAAGAAAACGAGCTTAAAGGGGGGTATATAATTATTATTAATCTACGAAGGGATACAGCTATAGACTAGGTCTAAATGTCTATATATACGATGTAGAGGTTACGTAGGATAATATATAATATAACCTAACACTGTAATATCCCCTATAGCTTTCTATCGGGAAATCCCTAGTTCTTCCCTAGATTCTACTATAGAATTCTATAGGCTTCTACGGTTATTTACCCCGTACTTCTACGGGCGTATTTACCTACCTTTCTACGGTTATATTTTACTATGAATTTACGGTAATTTTACGGTTATTCATACGGTCTTTACCTATAAAATCTCTTCCCTTTTACAGTCTTCTACCGTAGAATTCTAATTCCCTTCTACGGCTTCTACCGTAGAATCCCTTTATATAGTTACGGCTTCTACCGTAGAATTTACTAGTCTTCTACTAGACTGCGTTTTATTTACTAACTGTATAACTTATTTATCGTACGGCACGATCTATTGTTTTTCCTACCGATCCTTCCGTCCGATTATTTACGTTATCTATTTTTCCTTAGGTCTACGCGGCTGATTTCGTCCGAGGATTTTTCCTATATATAGAGACTAGTTAGCCTCCCTACTAGATAAGACAAGAGCTATTATTCTTAGTGATTTGCACCTTATAGCTTTTAATCCTTCCTTATAGGCTGTTTTAGCCTTAAAACCTCTCTTCTACTTAATTACTATTATACTAATATCGAGGACCCGACTGCCTAGCGTTCGATAAGTAGGATAAACCAATTAGGAGATATCTACTCCCTTATAACCTCTCGGACTATTAGCCTTATCTTATCTTAGGCCTTTCGGCTACTTTTGCCCGCTTTACCCGCTTTATCCTAGCTCCCTTTGCCCCTATTTCGCAGGGAATATATTTAATAAATATAATTCGTTTTCCCCCCTCCCCTTCTATTAAAGATTCTAACGATAAGGGCGAACCCTTTGCCGCTACGATCCTTATTCCCGCTGCTGCGATCTTTATTCCCGGTGCTATAATCCCTATTCCCGCCCGTACGGCCCTAGCCCGTCCTCCGGCCTTTGTCTATTCTATCCGCTTTAGCGACGTTCTTAAGTTTATTCCCTTATTCTTTAGCCCCTCCCTCTCTACGTTTTTTAAGGATGCTTTTAACGTAGGTAACCCTGCTTATCTAAACTCCTCCCGCTAGGTTAATAACGCCGACTCTAACTCCGGCTATAACTCCGACTACCCGGCTACCCTTTACCTTCGCTACTATATCTAACCTCCTTGCCTTTATCCTATCTAAAAGACCGCTAGCTACCGCCGCCTTACGTTATAACTAAGTCGTAAGACTATTAGACCTTAGCCTTTCTATTTCCTATCCTTTAACGACTTAGCGTTTAATATCTAAATACTTAACGTCGATGCGATAGTAATATTCTACTAATAGCTTAAAGTTTAGACCTTTTAGACTTTAATTAAAGCCTTTACCGCTAAGCTATTGCTTATTAAGCCTTTACTACCTATTAACTAAGATATCCCTAAGGACTATTATTAGGCCGTTTTAATTAGATATATAGACGCCGAGGATATAAAAGCTTACTTTAACCCCCGCCTTTACGACTTCGTTAACGATTACCTCGATAAGATCTACCTTAATAAGATCTCCTTTAACGATATCGCTAAATTCTTTAAGAAGTAAGAGAAAGTCTTTTATACACTCGACGAGCTTTAGGCTAAGGTCTTTAAGGAGCTTTACTATATAATCTATATATAGCTTAAGAGTAAGGCTAATAAGCTCGCCTTTTATTATACCGTTAATACTTAGATTAACCTTAAGGAGGGAATATAACCTTTATATACCTATCTTTACCCCTTTAGCGAAGCTAAGAACTAGATCGTCTATACGTATATTAACGAATAGCTTAAGAAAGGCTTTATCCGCCGCTTTACCTCCCTTACTATTGCTTTTATTATACTTATCTATAAGCCCGGTAAAGGCGTCTATTTTTATATTAATTATCGCGGCTTAAATAAGGCTATAATTAAAAACCGTTTTCCCTTACCCTTTATCTATATTACCCTCGCCTATATCTAGAAGGCGAAGTTTTTTACTAAGATTAACGTTATCGCGACGTTTAACCACCTTCGCATTACCGAAGGATATAAGTAAAGGACTATATTCGCTATATAGTATAGGCTTTTTAAGTATTATATTACCCTTTTTAGCCTTGCCGCCGCTTTATCTTACTTTTAGAGTTTTATTAATATAGCTTTTTATAGTATCCTTAATAAGTTTTGCTTTACCTATCTAAATAATATCTTAATCTTTTTAAAGACGCGGGAGGAATACTAAGCCTACGTTAATACGGTTCTTAAGCGCCTTAACGCCCGTAGTCGTTTTAATTTTAAGATTATCTTCTAGCCTAGCTCTTAAGCTATTCTCCCTAACGCCTTTAGCCGCTTGCCTAGCTCCCGCTTACTCTCCTTTACCGACTAAGCCGACGAGAGGATTAACTACCGATATTAGGTTATCCTCCCTAAGTCTAAGGTTAATGCCTCCTTCTACCCTAATACTACTACTGCCCTTAATACCGTTAAAGAGTCTAATTCGTTTATAAATATAATTTATAAATATAATTCCGACTGCCTTAACCTCTACGCCCTCGACGACTTTTAGCCGATCGATAACCTTATCGACCGGGCTTATTCCTCCTCCCCGCTTATGTCCGCTATTCGCGTGGCTTTTTAGTCCCCTTTATAATAGGGTAAGCAGAGTAATCGCATAGGTGCCCTCCGTATAGGTATAGAAATCTTCTATTAAGGACTAAGTATATACGTATATATACGTATAGGTATATGCCCTTATACGCTGCCCTTGCCCGCCCTATACGTAACTATACGGATTAAGCCGTAGGCCTAATCTTATACAATAGTTAAAGACCCTTATATAAGGTCCCTACCTAGCCGCCCGAAAAAATAACGTTATGCGAGGTGCTAGGTTGCCCCGCCCCTCTTCCTCGCGCGCTTCTATCGCCGCCCTCCCTTCCTTCCCTTCCTTAAGCGCTACGGTCCGAATAGCCTTAAATAATATAGTGCGTGCCGCTCCCGACGATACGACCGGCGTAGCTCGTGCTAACCGCGGTTAGTTACCCTTAATTTCGCCTACGCTATCGCCGCTCTTCTCCGCTATAGCGGAGGCGTTCTTAGACGATGCGCTCGTTAATACGCCCTTACTATCGCCGATTGCGCCTATCGCCGCGTCTTTAGTCGCTAAGGCGCTTATTAAGGAAATAAACGCGCTTATTAACAAAATAAACACGCTCTAGCCATCGCCGCTTACGCCTGCCCTTACCGCCGCGTCCTTAGTCGCTAAAGCGCTTATTAATAAAATGCCTACGAATACCCTATCGCCGCCGTCTTATAAGGAAGAGGCGGAATGCCCGCCTTCTATACGCCCTTTTTTATCGCCTCCCGCCTTTATTATTACGCATAAGCTAATCCGTTTATAGTATAAGCGTACCGTAGCGCGTAGAGAGGACCGTAATATGCTTTATTTTCGTTACGCGGCTTAAGACCTGCCCTACGCTTACTAGGCTAAGCGGCCCGGCAGGATTTATTACTACTACGCTTACGTAAGACGCGCCTACGAGCCTACGCTTTCCGTCCTCCTATCGGCGGTTGCCGCTTAAAAGGCGGCTTCCGCCGGTAAGGAGGCGGGAAAGGCGAAGCGGGTCTATACCGCCGCCGCTACTACGTACCGCAATATACGCGTATTAAAGCGTGCCGGGCTTATCGCTAAGTAAGAACCTACTCCCCTTCCTCGTCCGCTCGTTAGCCCTTAAGGGTGTTAATAAGGAATAAGGATACTACGATTACCGTTTTATCGCACGCCCTTAACGCGCCCTCCGTCGCGGCCTACGCTTCTAGCGCTTTAGTATAGGCCTTTGCGTAGCTAGCGGGCTTAGAGAGCTAATTAAGCGCTTTAAAGGGCGCGGTAGACGATTACTTAAAGGAGGACGAGGATATTAAGTCTATAGAGACGCCGGTAAAAAAACGTGCTCGCCGGAACTAGATAAAGAGCGCTCGTCCGCGTAAATAGAGGCTCCTTCCGTTATAGTATAAGCGCTCGCCTTAGGAATAACTATAATCGCCGTATCGAAGCGCACCGCCTTATGCCTTATAGACCGATGCAGTAGCGCACTCTCCTTAGCTAGTAGCGTATCGCTATCCTCGCTAGCCGGCCTAAAGCGTGCTTTAAAGCGGTTAAAGGCCGCTATATCCTAAAGCTCGGATAATAGCTACTAAATTAGGTTATAATATCCGCGCTATTAGATAAGGACTTCGCGTCTCCTACCGCGATTAACTTATCTCTAGCGAGCGGCGAGAACCTCGTCGATTATAAACTCCTCCTCCCCCTCGACTAGGATAGCTAAAGGCTAAAGGTCCGCAGTTACATAGCCGGGCATAGGGTCTATAGTAGTGCGGCGAAGAAGGTCTACGTTAAAATTGCTATAAACACCGTTAGGCAGCCTATCTAGCTTTACTACCTACGGGCTAAGCACCCTTTTAACTATAAACTTCGCGTATAGCTAGTCGAGCTTCTTCTTTAAGCGTGCAGAGGTATAGTTCCGGAGGTCGAGCTATACCTTATCGCCTACCGTAAACTAGTCTATAGGGTCCTTACGCTTATTAGCATAACGTTCTTAGTCCTACGCGGCCGAAGCTATAGAGGACTAGTAGAGGTTAGTAACCTCCTAAAGCTTCTGTATGAACGAGGTCGCTCTGCCTTCCGGTAAGGCTCTTAAATGCTTCTCCGTCTCTACGTCCGCGGCGATAGGGAATAGGGATAATAGCTCGTACCCGTATAAGGCGAAGAAAGGGGATATACTAATCGAGCTATATACCCTTCTATTAAGCGCTATCTAGGCTACGGGCAGCCACTTATCTTAGTCCCCTTAGTTACGGTCTATTATACCTTATAGGTAAGCTTAAACTTCTAAGTTAAGCCGGTCTAGCCCTCCGTTAGTCTAAGGGTAGTACGCTATACTAAGCAGCTAGGTGATCTAAAGCAGCTTATATAAATGCTACTAAAAGCGGCTCGTCTAGTTTAAACCCCTATCGCTTATAATTAACGCTAGCTACTAGTAGTACCGGGCGTAGTATATAAGGAAGCGCTCGGTATACGCCTCCGCCTCTATAGAAGGCATTAGCTTAAGCACGACTTCTTTACTTAGGCGGTCCTTAATAACCTAAAGGTTACGGTTGCCGCTCTCCGTAGGGGGGAGGTCTATAGTAAAGTCTATTTAGATATATGCGTGACAACGGTCTAGGATTAGTAAAGACTTAAGCAGCCCTTTCTTTAGCGCGCGCTAAATCTTCGTGCGGCTAGAGACGTTATAGTTATAAAGGAAGCGGCGGATATACGATTGTATAAGCGGCTAATAGAAGTCCTATAAAACCGCTGCGATTATGCCCTCCCGGCTAGGATAGCCGAGGACGCCGGCGTTATATACTAGCTACGTAACGCGGCCGCGAAGTTCGTTCCGTTCCTTAAGTTCCGGCGGCGAATCTTATCCTACGGCCTCCGTCGCGATAGGAGAGCCGGGGACCTAAAGCCGCCCTCGGAACTAAAGATAGCCCTTAAGGTCGATATAGCAATCCGTAACTTAGACCTTTAGTCTAAGCTTAGGGTTAAGAGTGCGGGCGCCTATCTCTACGGAGCGGCGAACGCTCTCGTACGAGCTATATTAGGCGGCTAGCCGGTCCTATAGGCGCTAGAGTTTGGTATCGTTAAAGATATAGCGGCTAATCCCGCTTAAGGCGTCGAGCGTTACTACGGCGGTGCCCTCCCCGCTTAAATGGTCGGGCGCTATATCCTCCTCGCCTAGGGCGTTAGGCGCGACCTCCTCGTCTAAGGCGTCGGGCGCTATATCCTCCTCGTCTAAGGTATCGGGCGCCGTGCCCTCCTCGCCGTCCTCTATACCTACGAGGGTAGCGCTAAGATATATGCTTAGCGCGTCCTTCGGGATTATCTAGATATCCCGAGCCTTATAATCGTCGTTAGAGGGCCGGTCTTAGTCCCTCCGCGAGAGAGCATCCGGCACTATAGCCTCTTTGCCGGGTCTATACTTAATCTAGAACTAGAACCGTAAGAGGTACTCGGCCTAGCGTGCCTACCGCTCCGATAAGTGCTACCGTATTATAAAATACTTAAGATTCCTATAATCCGTAAGGATCTTAAAGTTCTTATAGCTACGGAGTTCCGCTTACTATTACTAAAGGCAGTCGATAATCGCGAGTATTTCCTTATCGTAGATAGCGTAATTACCCTCGGCGGAGCTTAGCTTTCGAGAGTAGAAGGCTATAGGGCGGCGCTAGCCGTTAACCTCCTAGGAAAGAGTACCCTTAAGCGTATAACCGCTATAGTCCGCTTCTATAGTAGCGCAACGGTTGAAATCCTACTAAAGTAGTACCGACGCTTACGAGAAGAGGTCCTTAAGCGTTTAGAACGCCTTTGCCTATATAAGACCCTACTTAAATAAGGTGCCTTTCCCTATAAGATCTACTAGCGGGGTAACGATACGAGAAAACTACCGAATAAATATCCGGTAGTAGTTTATAAACCTAAGGAAGCTCCGTACGCCCTTTTGTAAAGTTAGCGCCGCTTAGTCGCGAATAGCTTAAATCTTCGCTAGGTCCGCCTATATACTAACGCCCGCGATAATTATAAACCTAAGGTACTTTACCTATATAACGCTAAATTCGCACCTATCCGGGTCGAGATATATACTATACGTAGCGAGCTAGTTAAGCACTTTCCGTACCTTAGCTATATAGTCCTTATAGCTCCCCCTCGAGTAGATAAGGATATTATCTATATAAGCGGAGGCGAACTTATCGAGGAACTCTCGTAGGATGCTATTAATATAGCGTTATAAGGTAGCTAAGGCGCCGGTTAGCTTAAATAGCGTTACTATCTACTTAAAGAGGCTATAACGAGTGCGGAACGCGGTCTTCTACTCGTTACCCTTTACGATTCGCACCTTATAGAACGCCTAATAGATATCTAATTTAGTAAACCACTTCGCCTTCGCGATATTACGGAGTATTTCCTTAATTAGCGGAAGTAAGTACTAATCCGGACGAGTTATTACGTTAAGGGCGCGGTAGTCAACGGAAAATCGTAACCTACTACTAGGCTTCCGCGTAAATAAGACCGGGGCCGCTGCTTCCGACGAGCTAGCCGAGATAAACTCTTTATCGAGTAGGTTACGTAAAGTCTTTTTTAAGACTAAAAGCTCGTCCTAAGATATACTATAAAGCGGCCTAAAGGGCGGAACTATATCGTTGCCGTTAGCGTCCTAGCGGAAGGGCATAGCGTAGTTAATGCTAGGCTTATGCGGGCTAAGCTTATTAGCTTCGCTCTTCGAAAAGAGCGGAAGGAGGTCGTAGAACCACGCGGGGATTATCTTCCGTAGTTCGGGCTCCGTCCTCGGCTTCTTAGGCCGTAGGGCTTTCTTAATATCCGCTAGGCTTACGGCGTATACCGCTGCCGACGCCGCTGCCGCTCCCTACCGTCTACGGATTCGCTTAATAGTACTAATAAATATAGAAGCTATTACTTCTTAAGCGGCCCGTAGCTCCTTAAGGCACTCGCTCTTATCCTCGTCCCCGTCGGCCTTATACCGCACCTAACGTTACGAATGTCCGTACTAAAGCCTCCTCTTATACGGCATAGAGAAAGACTCCGTATAACGGAGCTAGGGTTTACCTAAAATTAAGGGGAACTTAAACTAAGGGATTATATACGCGACGAGCAGCTGCGTATAACCGTCGGCCTTCGTAGCTACCTAAGCGATACCCTTAATCTCCGCGCCCTTTATCACGCTAGAGGCTCCTTTTACCTACCTCGGTCGTATTTGTTCTACCGGCAAACGCAAATCCTAAGCGAATGCCTCGTTAATCGCGGCGTAGTACTAGCATCTATCGTCTATAAAAGCGGAGAAGAGATTAGTCTTATTAACGATAACTAGTATTAAAGTAGGCTTAGCTTTAATACGGTCCGTTAACTCCTTCTTAGCTAGCGCTAGCGTATTAGGCTTTAGGGCCTATCTACGCTCCGGAGCTATATATTTCCCTCCGCTAAAGGCGGAGCGGGAACCCCCTTATTATCCTTTAACTTAAGAGCGGGCGTGCGGGTAGCCTATATATATACCGGCCTTTAGGCCGGCTTATATAGGCAGGCGGCTATAAGGTAGCCGAGCACGCCGTAATATAAGCAAAGCCCGTTATTACGCCGCTTCTAAAGCTCCGTAGTTATAGCCTACCGAGCCCTCCTATCCGATAAAGCCGGTGCGGCGGTCGTAGGAGACTTAGCCTTCTCCTTCTTACCGCGCGCTAAGCGCGTAGTCGTTATAATAACGTCGCCGTCCCGGTCTACCGTCGTATTAGGAGCGGACCTCGGCGGCGGTAGGGGGGCTATAGCCCTAAGGGTGCTTGCTCTATCGGTGCGCTTCCGGAGCTTCTAAAAACGCGGAGTCTGCTCGTGCCCCTATACGACCTTTATTAGGCGGCTAACGTACAGTGGCTCTCCAAAAGTTACGATTAGACACAAGTAAGAGTAATAGAAAGGTACTTCTCTCTTAACTTAAATTATTTATATTTACGTATAGCTATTAGTTTTCGGCAAACCGAAAATACTATAATATACCTTATAATATATATAATACGTATACGATCTTTTCTATTCTCTATATTTAGTTATAAGTTTTATATTAAATACGATAGTTTATTACTTTCACTATTAAAGTATTTTTTAGAGTTTTTTAAACCCTTTCTTTTATATTTAAAGAAAAAGCTTTTATATTTAAAAAAGAGTTTTATATATACCGAAGCCATTAGTCCTATTTATAGTATAGAGTTTATAGTATTACGAGTTCCGTATATTTAACAATATATTAATACAAAGAGTACCTTCTTTCTAACAAAATATATATACTTAACATATTCCTATATTAATTATTTATTAATTCTTAGTAGCATAATATATATATTTTATTATTGTTATACTAAATGCATTCACGTATAGTATTTATACGACTATCATTCATATCATAACTAATTCTCTCTTTCACTTATAAAAGTTTTTAAACTCGCTTTTACTTAGTAATAAGTACTAAAAGAAATACCCAGTATATTTAAATCGATGTATAATTATTTATAAATAACTAATAGGAGAAAAGTTTTATATATCTATCTTATATATGTAAGAACCTAAAAATTAATTATTTGAATTTTTTTTAGTTATAATAAGCTCTATTCTAATAGAGAAAGTGAAAATAAGAAAGTAACTACTAAAAGTTTTTAAATATTCTATTTTTTAAAGAATAAAAGTACCTATAGCGTTATAAATTATAAGTAAAATGTCTTTATTGACTTTAGTATGTTATATAGCTTTAGTAAAAGTTTTAGAGGTTTTAAGTAACGCGCTAAGTTTTAGTAGAGTTTTTATTATTCCCGTAGAAGTATAGGGTAGGTATACAAACATCGGGCTAATCGTAACTTTTGTTACCCTACTATACCTACGGAAGTCGGAGGGCATCTCGATAGGGATAAGCAGCTTACGTAAGGCCGGGAAGATAGAGCCCTATAACTACGTAAGCTTAGTACTATCCTCTTAGATAGTGCGGCCCGTAGCGCGAGTAATAGTCTCCTTAAATTCGGGGAGGAATTCCCTAAACGGCTAGCCGTCCTTTTAGAAGAAGGTCCGTAGCCTATCCTACGCCTTCTCCTATTCCTATACGTTCTCGAATGCGTGCACAAGGTAGTCGAAAAAGGCTTTAGGGTTACGGGCGGCACCGGGGCCGCTACTCTCCTAAAACCCTAAGACCCGTCGTATTTAAGGCTCCGGCAGCGTATAGAGTAGCGAATACTAAGCGGTGTCGCGGCAGCTATTAAGGCCCTACTTCTCGTCGACTGCAAATTTGCTCTAAAGACGATATAGGAAAAAAAGAAGGATTTAGGCTTGCCGTCCTATTCCGGCCACGGTAGGGGCTTCTGCTTGCCGAAGGCGGCCTCTAAGTCCGTCCTCTTAGGTGCGGACGTCGGTTCTATATAAGCGAAGGGGGGTGAGACCGTCGAAGCTCCCGTCGAGCTAGGCGCGCCCTAAAGAACCGCGAGCAATTCCCTCCGTCTTATCGGGTTACTAGCTAGCCTAATGCATGTAAAGCATCCTCTATGCTATATGCCGGGGCTAATGTAATTAGCTATAGATAAGATAGTAGGGAGCTATTCCTAGCTCCTAGGGCTTACGCCTAACTAATAGAAGCATCCTTCTTTATACACACATTCTTAGTGCCTAGTGTATTAAATTAGTAGTAATTCCGCACCTTCTGCCTTTAAAGCTACTATTAGGAACGCCCTTCCTATCTCTAGAGCTTCGCTCTACTACGACACGTTCGCTAAGAGCTTCTTAAAGCTCTCGCTATTTGTTAGAAGCCGCCTAAAGGCTCCCGACACCTATAGTATAACTAGCTTATATAACCTTAGCTAGCACGCCTATATAACCTTTAATATAAGCCTTACGATCCGACGAGGCTCGCCTTTCTAGGCATTATTAGAACTAGGGCCTACTGCTTAGTTCTCTATTTAAGTCCTTACGCAATTAGCCGTAAGGAAAAATTTTCTCTCTATGTTTTCGATTTCCTACGCGTACCCGTTCCTACGCTAAAATTAAAACACCCTATACCTCCTACTATAGACTTTTCTCCTCTCCTATAACTCTTCTTCTTTATAATCCCTTCTCTTCTCTATCTATCGACCTCTTCGCCTTCTTCCCTCGTTTTATTTAAGCTATTATTACTATAGCTAAGGACGAAGAAGCCCGTTAAGCTATAGTATCCGTATCTCGCTTAGACGACGACTCCTACCCTCGCTTGCCGATATAAGAATATGCTCCGCCGGAAAGTGTCTATAGCGCCGCCCCTTTTAAGGACTTTAAGAGTAATTATAAAGATCCTCCTCCTCCTGCCCGCCGTCGTCTTCGCTTATCCTTAGAAACCGAGGTGCTACGCAAGCAGTCTACCTTACTAGCTATAAAGGATAAGGACTATAACAATCTATTAAAATAGGCCGTCCGCTACTCTAAGTTAATTAAGACACTGCCTACGGAAGTGGTTATTAAGACCTTTACTAATATAGACGTAATATATATAAAGCAAGCCCGTATTCTCTTAGGCTCTTTAGCCTCTAAGTTAGAGATTATCTTTAATATCTTAGATCTTCCGCCTATAAAGGAAAAGCATTTATAGCACGCCGATACTTAGCGAAAGGGAATTCACGCGTATCTTCGTTTTATAGGCGAGCTTCCCGATAAAGAGACTCCTCTTTACGCTACGATGTCTTTAGTATATCGGCTAGTTCGAGCTATGCCTCTTAACACGTAAATAATCGACAGAGACCCTTCTAATAGTCAATTAGAGGACTAGCCTCCTCTTCGTCCGTAAGGAATACTTCGCTTATCTAAGCAACGCTCTATTAGACAGCAGTATTACCCTAAGGAGCAACCCTAGGTTCTATATTACTCTCTTTAATCTAAGTTATCTAAGTATTCGTAGGCCTTCTATTCTCGTCGATAGAAGGATTTAGATAATAATAATAATAATTCGTCTAGGTCCGATAATAGTTGTATCCGCCGCCCCCTAAAGTCCTATCCGAACCTACGTAAGCACCGCGAGGCGAGCTATACCTCCTCTTCGGCCTATAACGATAAGGCTGTTATTAAATGCCTTAAATAGGATAATATTAGTACTTTTAACCTAGATAAGCATAATCCGAAGAACCTAGGCATTATCGCTCTTAGCGATAGAAAGAATATCTATATAGACGTCTATCTCTTTATAAAGCGTCTAAGGATCTATTAAGATAAAGATCCGTTCGCCTTTTGCCTATACTACCTCTCCTTCTTAGTAGGAGGAGCCCTTATATAGTATATAAGTAAGCTTATAGCGGAATAACGCGATATCCTTAGTTCCTCCCCTTTTAGAACCTTATATAAGTTCTTAACTAAGCGTTTTAAGCGTCCTAACGCCGATATCTCGAAGGAACTTTATAGGGAAAGGTATATAATATCTATATAGTCCTCTAGCTCTATTACTCTCGCGTAGTAGATCTAGAGAAGGGTTTCGCTCGCCCGCTAACTTAAGATAGGCAAAGATGCTTAAATTATTAAGGCTATCTATCCTCTTATTGCCGTCTAGATTTCCTCGCTTCTTCTTATTCCTACGAAGAAGACCTTAATCAATAAATAGATTCGTATTATTAAGGAACGGAAGCCCCTCGTTATAGCCTCCCTTAAGCTATATATCTTTAGAGACTAAGACCGTTCTCGCCGCGGTAGCCTTTCCCGTCGGGACGATAACTATCGTTAGGATAACCGTCGCCGTAATAATAGTTACCGTTAGGGTAACCGTAATTATAGCCGTCGTAATAATCGTCGCGATAACTATCGTTAAAGTAATTAAGGCAATAACTACCGATAGACTAACCGCTAAGATCGGGACTAAGGTTATAATCGCAACTATAGCCTTAAAGGACGAAGCTTAGGTAATAACCGTAACTAGTTAAGCTTACGCCCGCTACGCTACGATAAGCGTTACCTTCGCTAAGACGACCGATAAGACAACCGAACGGAATACCGCCGAAGTAAATATAAGGGTAATAATAATAAAACGAAAGTACGCTTTAAGTCGAAATATTAGAGCGATAAGAAGACTGCTCCTAGCGGCGACGAAGCTAGTAATAAGCTATACTTAAACGACTCTTAGGATAATGCATCCTCTTACGCCTCCTCGGAAGCTAACTTTATAGGCTATATAAACTCTCGCTACCCTACCGAACGGGCCGGTAAGTTTAAATATAGCACCTACGACCGTACTTTCGCCCTCGCCTCTATGCTTAAGGAGTATATATACGCTAACTGCTATATATCTAAGCAATAGCTCCGTAGTAAAGAGCGCGTGTTTAAGCCTTTAACCTATAAGGTTTATAAGGCCTCTTTTCTTTCTCGCAACGCACTTTTCTCTTATCTCCGTCTTAGGTATAAGAAGACCCCTTCTACTCCTACTATTTCCGTAGGGAATATCGTCGACTTTATTCCTACTAAGCCTAATTCCCCCGTCGTATTAAAGCCTATTCTTCCCGTATCTATTATTAAAGAGCCTATTTTTCACGCAGCGCCTACTATAGCACCCTAACTAAATTAGGTCCTAAAAGCTAAAGCCGAGGAGCCTTAATAGGATTAAGATTCCCCGCCGCACTTATACTCCTATATAAGGATTAAGGTCTTTGCTTAACCCGGTAGGCAGGAAGTCTAAGTTTGCCCCGACTATAGCTATAGTAAGCCTATAATTTATCGCGACCTTCTTTAGACTCTTAACTATACCGTCGAGAAGAAGCCTCCGGTTACTATTAACGGAGTTAACGGTCGTTCCTTTTGCGAGGACTAGGCTACGTTCTCCTTCTACGCGCGCGGTACTATAGCTAGCTAGGCCGCTTAAGCAGCTATAGCTAAATTCACTTGCTCCGCCTAGGTCTTTAAAGTAGAGGCCGGCGCACTTCTCGGCAATGCCTTCCTTAAGCTATACCGAGGATCTCTTAATTATAATAAGGAAGTTATTCGTATTAGAGTGCTCGACGGGTTTAAAATCCTATTCAATATCTATAAATAGCCCCGTAAAGTCGTTCGCCGTATCTAAGCCGTCCGAAAGACTATTATGCCGCTTAGCACTACCCTTATAGTCCCTATATCTTAGAAAGAACTTCCTAAGGACCGCGCCTATACTTTCTTCGCCTCTTACGCTAATGCTATTTATAGTATCGTCGATGCTAAATCTCTTCCTACTATCTTTATCACTAATAGCACGAACGTTAACCTCGTTATTAAGCGTAAGTAGAAGCTTAGCTAGATATAGGAGTGTTAAGAGTCTAGCTATTTTGCCGCCCTATCTTAGAAATCAGCTATAAAGGCTCTAATACTAGCTACGGCAATTTCGCCCGCTCTCGGAGCCGCTGCTATGCTATCCTCCTCTATAAGAACCGCTATTACTACTATTGCTTCTTTTATTAATTTATCGGTTAACGTTGCGAGCACTTTCCCGCTTACTTAGGAGGTCTTCGAGTGTCTATAGGCTCCCGCCCTATCTTAATCTATAGAAGCTCTTATTACTAACACTTCTCCAACGCCTTCGCTATCTAACTCTATCTACGCCTACGTTATAGCTTCTTCGGTAGGACCCGCTAAGTGGTCTAAGGTTCGCTAAAACCTTATAGCAGCTGCTACTAACGTAACGGCAGCTGCCGTAGCTATTAAGATACACGCCGCGGATAAAATCGAGGATCCCTTCTCTAGCCGTATTCTATACTAAACGTACGTTTAGCGCCTACTAAAGCTTTAAGAGAAATATACTAAAGAGGGTATTTATATTTTCGACTATAGCCCTTCTTTCGTGCGCCGCGTTAAAAAGCTTCTTAGGAAATACTCCTAGCTTTAGCAAGATATAGGCACCGCCGTTATAGAACCCGGAAAGGAATTAATAATCCCTTTAATCGATAATTAGCACGAAAAATAAGTCGCTTAAAGGCCTTACCTATAAAGGCTTCGCGATAGGAAGGTTATCGACGATATATTTAACCTACTTTATAAGCAAGGCCGCCTAAAGTAGGCCGACGAGCCTACGCCGTTCGTAGCACCGGTCTTCGTAGTTTAGCGTATAACCTAAGGCGAGACTAAAGGCCGAGTCGTTATTAACCCACGTGCCGTTAATAGTATTACTATTCCGGATTC
This sequence comes from Ophiocordyceps sinensis, assembly GCA_012934285.1. Classification (NCBI taxonomy): domain Eukaryota; kingdom Fungi; phylum Ascomycota; class Sordariomycetes; order Hypocreales; family Ophiocordycipitaceae; genus Ophiocordyceps; species Ophiocordyceps sinensis. The sequence continues at coordinate 14,459,850 of JAAVMX010000001.1, read as the reverse complement.
CTACCCTCTACTATTGCAAAGCTCTATTATTGCTAAACTCTTAGGCGCCTGTTTTATTACTGCTATCGACGCTTCCGCCTTCTTTTATTAGTTTCGAGTTAAACTTAAGCATTAAGGCAGGTTTACTATTATAAGTCATTAAGGTCTAAAACGCCTAATAGTTGCACCTATCGGCTTTCGCAATAGCCTAGCGTACGCATAACGCTATATAGACTAAGTTCTCCGTCCGTACTAGGGCTATAGCCGCGCGTTTATTAATAATATTATTATTTACTCCGCTATAGAAGAGGAACACTTTTAATATCTCGAGGCTATCTTTAAGCTCTTTGCATCGCTTAACCTATCTATAAGCCTTACTAAGAGCTAGATCGGCTACCCTTTTATAGAGCTATCCGGATTTCGTATCGACGCGTTTAGGATAAGTACTATAAAGCATAGGCTCGCTGCCTTCGCAAAGCTTCTATTCCCCGATAACCTCGCCGCTCTTAAACACTATATCGGCGCTATAGGGTATATTCGCAATCTTATTCTATACTACGGCGCCTCTATTGCCCCTCTATAGGATCGTAAGACTAGTCTTCTAGCCTAAGGTCGCTTAATCGGTAAGGTTAAAAACGGGAACCCTAATAAACAGAAATTATATACGCGAGTTATATCGTTCTAGCCGACCTTAGCCGAGCTTTTCTCCTTCGCCTCCCTTTAGAAGGAAATCACTTCTAGCCCTATAATTTACTATATAGACCCGTAGAAGAGGCTATTCTATTAGATTAACGCCTTTTTGCAGCGAGGCTTCGCCGCCGTTTATTTTTATCTCCGCGACGGTACTATTTAGCAGCTAGGGCAGCCTATCCCGGTTCTAGCCATTATGCCTATCTACTTCCTCTCCCGTATCCTAACGAAAGCCGAGTAGTCCTATAGTCCTTTAGAGCTAGAGGTTGCCTATCTCGTATAGGCTGCGAAGAAGATATATACTACGGTATAGTCGTTAACACTCCCGCTCGTAGTCTTAACCGATTACTCCGCGATTAAGTAGATCGTCGCTAAAAGGACCTTTAATACTTCTAGTACCGACTAAGCTAACCGTCGCCTAGTTATAGCCTTAATTTATCTCTTAGAGTACGATATCGAGGTTTACTACCTCCTTAGCAAGAAGAACTTTATCCCTAACGCCTTTAGTTAGTTGCTAGCCTAGGAGTCCGATTAGCTGCTTAACCGTCGCCGCCTTAACTTTACTATACTTAACGATATACTTATAGCCTCTAAGGCTATTATAGCTCCTAAAAAACGCGAGGAATTCGCCGTCGCCTACGATAATAACCCTTACTATAAGCGAATACTTTAAATAATCGCAGACAGCGAGGACGCTATTAAGAGTCTTTCCTCGCCCCTAAAAGGAGCTATAGTCGCTAACTCTATAGCACGAACGAAAGCATAGCTTAAGCGCCGCGGTATACCGTTCTTTATAGTCGATAAGCTTCTATACTATAAAGGCCCCGACGGCTTTACCCGGCTATATATCCCTAACGCCTTCGTTCTATCTATAATCTCGGCAGCTTATAACGATAAGAACCACTTTAGCGTCGTCCGTATAATTAAGGACTTAGAGATATACTTAATTCGCGGAGTTACCCGTTAGGTAAAAAAGCATATCGCGGCCTATAAAGCCTATTGCCTTAGCTAAATAGACCGTTAGACCCTTGCCGGCAGCTATAAGCCTATTCGCCCCCCGCTACTTCTAATATGGAGTATCGCGATAGACTTTATAACCGATATACCGCCCTTACCTTTAGCAAGCTTCCCTATAGTAGATCCTAGGCTTAAATATCTTTAACTAACTTCTTACGGTTACTTATCTAACTAGCAAGAGATGCTTACTAATCCTAGGCAACGCTAAATACGGTATAAAAGACTAGGCTTAAAGCCTAGCCTATTAGTTGCTTCTTTCCGATTAAGGCATACTAAGAACTATTATTAGCGACCGGGATCGTAAATTTACATCCGACTTTTAGAAAGGCCTTTAAAGCGCATTCGGCACTAAAATTACAATAACTACTGCCTACTACCTATAGGCTAACAGACTTGCCGAACGGCGTAACTAGACCGTAGAGACCGCTCTACGAATATCCTACATCGAGGATCCTAGCCTAGATTAGAAGATAATAATTCCCGCCCTCTAGTAGAATCTAAATACGGCATTTAACGCTAATATAAAGATCTCCGCTTATAAATCTATCTTCGGCTTTAATATACGTAGACCGTTAGAAGCTGCCGATAATATCCTAAGTACTACTACGGACGAATTGCCCTACTTGCGAGAAGTTATCCGTAGATAAGCGAGCCTAGCTATAGACCTAGCCGCTATAAAGGCTAAGCAGCGGTATAACGCTAAACACCGGCTGGTTCTTCTTAAAGCTAGTAATAAGGTCTATCTAAAGTTATATACGGGCTATTATAAGCCTAGCTAGCTACCTAAGAAATAGTCGCGGCAACGAGAAGGCCCGTTCGTTATTAAGCATATAGTTAATAACCTCGCGGCGGAACTTATACTCCCGAGCTAAGTTAGGATCCACCCCGTCGTATCTATTTAGCACCTTAAGCTTACTTACGAAGGTTACTACGTTAAACTAAAGCCTAGACCTATCGAAGCTGCTCGCGATATCGAACAAGCGCTTAATAAAGGAGACTAGCACTACGAGGTCGAGCGCCTAATAGACATCCGTGTTCGTCGCATCGGTCGGTCGAAGTCACCTATAACCGAATACCTCGTACGATAGAAAGGATAGGCTGCTATATATAACTAATAGGTCCGAGCCGACTAAGTCTCCGCTAAAGCTATTACAGAGTTCTAAGGTCGCCTTCTAGCACGCGCTATACGAAGTAAGAAGGCCGCTTAGCAAAAGGAACGATTAGAGGAATAATTACTAGTAGATATAAGCATAACTTATAAGAATAAAAGAAGATCTTTCTGCTCTACGATCTCCTCGTATAGCTGCCGAGGTTAATACTAGATTATAAAATTAATTTAGACTTAAGAATCGGATTCCTTAGACCCGGTTGCCCTAAGCGCGATAGCGCATCGGGGGATAGACGCGGGCTACGAGCCGATAGACGTTAATATCGCGAGAAGGGGGTTAAAGGCTAGCGTATATAGCCTACGGACTACTAACGAAGCGCCCTATAAGCCCGACGCGGGTAAGGAGAACTAATAGTAAGGGATAGTGCCGCTTACCTAAAATTCGCGGGTCTAGTGCTTAAGGAGGCGCTTTAAGGCGTCTAAAGGGCCTTTAAGTCCGTCTACCTAAAGGAATAGGAGGAGAAGATCTAAGCGGATACCGCGGTCTATACGACCGTAGGCTAGCTTAAGAAATCGGTTAAGGAGTCGGTAAAGGAGGCTATCGAGGCGGCGCTCCTATCGAAGCAAGCGTCGAAGTCTTAGGCCGACGTAGCCGCGGCCGCGTTCGCGGTAGCTACCGTCGCGCCCCCGACGCGACGCTAGCCTACGCCCGAAGGCGCTAGCGGCAGCTATAACATCGGGGCTAATAGCGAGAAGCCGACTCTCGCCCGCTATAAAAACTAGCTTACGGTCTAATATAAGGGGATCGCCTTAGATCTCTAACGTAGAACCCCTTAAGCGATCGTTAACGACGTTAATCGCGCCCTTAGGGAGCCTGCTATAAAAGCGACGTAGGTCCTTCGTAGCGGCGATATCGCGCTCGTATTTAAGCAGAATGTAAAGAAGTATAAGGCGGATAGGGAGTAGCTAGAAAAGGCGTTCGGGAAGGAGATAATGCTATCCTAAGGCGGCTTTACGGTAATAGTAAAGGGCGTCCCGATAATAGTCCTTTAGAGAAGGGACGACGCCGCCCTAGCAGCCGAACTAGCTAAAGCGAACGACGTTAAGGTTATCTACCTTTACCCTAAAAGGGCCTATATAAAGGCGGGTATAAAAGCGACCTTAATTATTATAGTAAACGGCGTAAAAGCGGCGAATAGGCTTTACGACTTTAGTATAGTAATATAAGCGGAGATTTTCGATATAAAGCCCTTCGACGATATAATCCGGCCGAGGTAGTACTACCGGTATTTCTAGTACGGATATATCGCGAAGTACTATACGGCGAAGGCGACGTATAGGCGGTACGCGTTAAGACTATACGACGAAGCTATATATACGGCTATTATTAAGCAGATCCCGTACCGGTATACCCTCTATAGGGGGAGATACGCGGCGTAGGATAAGCATACTACCCTAAGGCGGAGAAGCTTTAGGATAAGGCTTAAGAGGCATACTCCTAAAGGCCGAGGCGTTTCGCCGCCGCGGCGATGCCGATAATACGCCCTAAGTAGGCGCCGCCCTATGCGCAGCCCTTTCCGCTTCCTACCGCGCCGTAGGCGTCCCCCCCCCCCCCCCCCCCTACTACCCGCCCTTCCCCCCGGCCGGCCTCGGGCTATTATAAGGGCCGGTCGGGCGTAAGGCTAGTCGACTATTCGCGGGCTTCTAGAGTCGCGGCCGGCCTTAGCTTCGGTAAGGGCTCGTACCGCTATAGTTAAGGCCGCGCCCGCTCCTAACGACGACCCTTTTTCCGACCCCCCTTAATGTTAGATATCCTTTACTAAAATACCGTAAGGATAGGCGCGAATATATACCTCGCGTTCGCCGCCCTTAAAGCGTACGATATTATAGCACTTTAGGAAATACTAATTAATAGTAGGATAAGAGCCCCGGCGTGCTTAAGGCGGTACGACTATAGGCTCGTCTTTAAGGCGACTTAAAGCACCCTATATATCTATAAAAGGCACGGCATCGATACGTAGATAAGCGACTAAAGTATAGATTAATATAGCGTTACGTTTACTAATTTTAATACTATAGTTTTTTTAGTTTACTCCCCGCTAGTTAACTCCCCCCTCCCGACTACTCCGCTCCTTAACCTCGCGATTAAATCGTTACGTACTTAATGCGTCTTTATTAGGGACTTTAATAGCTATTACCCGCTTTAAGACGCCTATAGGCGTACCTTTAGGAATAGCGAGGACCTCCTAAAGCTAACGGCGCGATAGCGCCTTAGGCTTATAACCCTTAAGGGCTAGGTTATACGTATTGCCTCCGAGGGCCGGAGGGACGGTATAATAGACCTCGCTTAAGCGTTTCGGGGTTTAAGCGTAACGTACTATAGAAACATAGGCCTTATCGGATCGGATTATATATCGCAACGGCTAGAGGTAGATATAAGGCCGCTAACTTATCGGCCGGCGGCCCGGACGATAGGACTTAACCGCTTTTAGAGGAAACTCGACCCGGATAGGGCCTAAGCAGTAGCTATCGTAAAGTTCCGGCCGGGGGCCGCGCTAACTACGCCTACGACCCTTAAGGAGGTCGAGGCGTACGTAGACTAAGTAGTTACCTAGTTGACTAAGATTGCGAAGGACTATATACCTAAGGCCTAAGGCCGTGCTAACGGCGGCCGCCCCGACTAATAGACTATAAAAGTAGACCGGTGCGATAAGGAGGCTAAACGCGCCCTCTAAGCGTTCTTAGCGTCCGGCAACTAGACGACCTAGGAGACGTTAGACGAGGCGAAGATAGCCCTCCGGCGTGCCGTCGTTACCGTATAATAAGACTCCTAGCGGGAGCTTACCTACGATTTAGCCGCTAATTAGGCCCTCCTCTAGAAGATCGAAAGATAGGCGCGGCTCTAAAGCGGCAGCCTACTATAGGCGATATATATCCTTAACCTAAAGAGACCGAGCGACCCGATAGGGCCGGCCTATACTTACGTAGAGAAGGCAAAGACCCTTACGGCCTAGTTCTTCCTACCCCCGGTAGCGAGAGGCGAGGGGAGCCCTTAAGCCGCCCGGGAGGCCTATATAATATTATAGCGTTTTATAGTCGGCGACGTTAGGTCGGCGGTTAGAAAGATAGCGTTATAGAAGGCCGCGGGGGAAGACGGCCTCCCGGTTAGGCTTATTAAGGCCTATAAAGAGCTATTGCTTAAGGTGCTTACGGTATTGCTTAACGCTAGTTACGACGTTAGATATTTTCTAAGACGGTTTTAATACGCGGCTCTTATCGTCCTACCGAAGCCTAGGAAAACAGCGGCCTAGCTTTAATAAGCCTAAGGGTAGAGACTAATCTCTCTCTTTAGTACGGTAGGGAAGATCCTTAAGGCTATAGTCGCGAGGAGGATCGTAGACGCGGCGGAAGCGTATAACCTCCTACCTAAAGGGTAGATAGGGAATAAGACCGAGAGGTCTACTAAGATAGCGATACGACTTATAATAAAGCTCGTAAAGACGACGTAGGCTTAAGGAGGGGTAGCGTCGTTCCTCTAGCTCGACCTTAAAGGAGCTTTCGATAGGGTAGACTATACGTACCTCGTTAAGACCCTCTGCTAGAGGGGTTTCTTAGGCTAGGTTATCGCGTAGGTCGGGAGCTTCCTTAAGGGGAGGACGGCTTAGCTTTACTTTAACGGCGCGCCGGCGGAGACCCGGGAGGTACTTACGGGCGTGCTTTAAGGCTCGCCCTTCTCCTTAATCCTCTTCCTCCTTTATATCGCGCTACTATACGACGACCTTAAGCCGGAGATAGGGTTTACTACCGTCGGCTTTACCGACGATATAAACCTTTTAGCCTACGGTAAGACCGTAGCCGCGATTATATAGCGTCTAAGGAGCGCTTAGAAGAAGTACGATAAGTAGGTAAAGGAGGTCGGCGCTAAGTTCGAGCCGGAGAAAAGCGAGCTAATCTACTTTACGTAGACTTATAAGCCGATACCGACGAAGCTTTAGCTTAAGATAAATATAGTCCGGCCGGTCGAAGATAGGCGGTTCCTAAGGGTTTAGTTTAACCGAAAGCTACGATAGAAAGCCTAAGTTAAGAAGCTTAAGACGAAAATAGGCATATAAGCGCTAGCCTTTACCAGGCTTACGGCGTTTATATAAGGCATACGATTGTAAAGCGCGAGGACGGTCTACGCTAGTATAGTTTAAAGCACGCTCGCCTATAAGGCGTCGACGTTCTATAAGCCTACGCCTAGAGGAAGGAAACCTACCGGCTTAGTAAAAGCGCTTATAGTATATTAGTCGAGCTGCTTATAGGTAATAGCTAAGGCGTTTAAAGCGACCCCGATCTAGAACCTAGAGATATAGACGGCAGTCCCGCCGCTCGACCTCTACCTTAACGACCGCCTTATATAGTATAAAAAGCGAACCGAGGAGTCGGGTATAGCGGACTAGATCCAACGCGCCTACGAGAAGCCGGCGAGAGTGCTACCCTAACCCCGTCGGCCGACCTAGCCGCCCGGCCGGCCGCACGACGCGTGGCATTAGGACTAATGCCCTTAGGGCACTATAACAGAGGAGGCGGTCTTTTGCGATTAAGAGGCACGCTAGAAGGAGGATCTTTAAGCGACGGAGGCGAAGCGACTATAAAAGGCCCGGCAGCCGGCAAATATTAACCTTTACTTCGACCGGCCGAAGAAGGCACTAAAGGTATATAAAGGGTTATATAAGCACGAGAGCTCTACGCTTATCTAGATTTAGACCGGGAAGATCGGTCTATAGGGGTTTTTATTCGACCGGAATGTCCCTAACGTCGACTTACCGCTCTATCGGTATAAGACCGCGCGTAAAACCGCGTTCTACCTCTTCCTTTAGTGCCTTACCCTTACTAACGCGAGGGCGGCTTTACTAAAAGGCATCCGACGGGAGAGCGACCTTAGGGCGGCGCTTAACCGCCCCGCCGTTATAAAGCCGCTTATCCGGTAGTTCCTTAAGCACCGCCTACTATAGCAATTCCGGGCCGCGATAGCCCTTATAGAGAAGATAGACCGCCGTAATACCGGCGGGGGGGAGCTCTAGAAGTAGGACGACGAGGCTCTTAGCGCTAGCCCCTTCTAACGTTTATATATATTTATATATATTTATGTATTCGATTATACGCTTACTAAGATTTATATTTCTACGTTCTAACCCGTTAGGCGGGGCCTTAGCCCGCACCCTATCGCCCGCGTGCCGTCTATACGCCGGCTTTACTAAGTTAGACTATCCGCCCGACCCTAACGCCCCCGGGCCTACTTAAGCGGGGTAACCTTTATTAAGCACTAGACCGGCGGTAGTAACTAAACTTAATTAACCGTAGCGAATATAGGCCGTATCCGGCCCGACGTTAAGATAGATAGACGTTATATAGGTTTTCCCTTAGGCCGCTTAGTTTTTCCTATGCTAGCTAAATATAGGGGCACTAGGCCCGTTAGGGCAGCTAGAGTACTTTAATAATAATAATATAAGAATAAAAGGAAGGATTTAAGCAATAGGAGTATTCCTCCTAATTGCCTAATTAGGATTATATTATAACTACTATAGGCAGGAGTGTTTTCTTTTTTTAAGCTAGCATTCTAATACATATTAAGCATCCTCTATACTATATGCCGGGGCTAATATAATTAGCTATAGATAAGATAGTAGGGAGCTATTCCTAGCTCCCGGGGCTTACGTCTACCTAATAAAAGCATCCTTCTTTACACATACATTCTTAGTGCCTAGTGTATTATAGCCGGCCTAGTAGCGCTAGCAGCTGCTCCTTACTCTAGGCCGCTAGGGGACGCGCGGAATTATCCGTCGTACGCCCTTAGCGAACCCCCTCTCGTAGCCCTACTATTACGTATCGTAGAGCCGTTAGACTTCCGCCTAAAGATCGTTTTACGGAGCGTCTACTATTTCCTTTTCTATAGGTCCGTTAGCGCTATTATCGTAGCGGCTAGCCGTTCGTAAGGTTCGTAAAAAAATTAATAGAAGATACTATAATAGGGTAAGTAGAGTAATCGCATAGGTGCCCTCCGTATAGGTATAGAAATCTTCTATAAAGCACTAAGTGTATGCGTATATATACGTGCGGGTATATACCCTTATGCGCTGCCCTTGCCCGCCCCGTACGTGACTATACGGATTAGGCCGTAGGCTTAGTCTTATATAATAGTTAAAGACCCTTAAACCCTTAGCCCCGCTAGCCTTGCCCCCTCTAAGCCCCCCTCCGCTCGATCCCTAAGACCGCTCTCTCTAAGGTCTAAGGCTAGTTCTATTTTAAAGGCCGGCTCTTCGTTCCCCCTAACGACGCCTTAATTCTTTAGATCCTCGTCCGCGCTTATACCTCCCCCCTTGCCGGCTACCCTTAACGTATAAAGACCGCTAGCCTCTACCGCCGGTCCTATATCTAGCCCGGTATATATAAGTCTATTTCTAGCTTCGTGCGGAATTATTATATATGCCTTCGCGCTAAATCCCCTCGTTCCTCCCCCTAAGGCCTACTCTAGCCCTTAAGTATTCCCTTCGCCCTATAGACTAATATATCCGTTGACTTTATTATTAACCTCCCTATCTACCGCTATAATAGCGTTAAGTTTTCTATTATCCTCGTTATCGTCGACTACCTTACGAAGATACGCTATTACGTCTTAATACCTTTAATAACCGTTAAAAACGTTATTAACGTGTTTATTTCTCGCGTTTAGTCCGTTTATAGCACCTTAGCCTTTATTATTAGCGACTATAGCACTTAGTTTATCTCGGCTTTCTAATAGTAGCTTAATCGTCGCCTTAGTTACCGCCTTTACCCTAGCTCCGCCTATTACCCTTAGACCGACGGTTAGACTAAGATCGCGAACGCTTAGATAGAGGTTTACCTTTATTATTATACCGCTTACCTTTAGGACGATTAGGTCGACCTCCTTCCCTTCGCCGAGTTTATTATTAATAATTAGGTCTTTATATCTACCGGCCTTTCCCCTTTCTTCGCTAACTATACCTTTTACTTAAATCTTAGCACTAAGCCCTTTAGTCCCCCCCCCCGCCTAATATAACCCTTTAGTAGCGGAAGGAATACCTCTACGGTAATACGTTTGCTTCCTGCCTTTCGCGTTTCTTTAACTTCCTCCGTAATATAATTAAGGATGCTTAAGCTACTTAAGCTCGCTACGCGGACGCCCGGCGGACTCCCGCCCTAGCGTATTAGCCCGACGATATAGTATTTCTTAGCACTCGCTAGATCTAGACCCTCCGCCTTATAAAGAAGCTCGACTATAAACGGCAGGGCCTATATAAGGTCCTTAAGGCATATAAGACGGCGTATCTTCTTCGCCTCCCTAAGGGCAGCCGCCTTTACCTTATTTTCTATTACTCCCTCTTTACTAAGACTTAAAAGCCTCTTTTACCCGGCTAGTTAAAGCTTAACGTCCGGCCCGCTAATAACGGCGTTCTCCTTTCCCTTAGCGATAACGACGGTAATAACGTATACCTTAAGTAGGAGTTTTCTTCTATCCTTACGTAACGCTAGTATGCCTTTAGGAAGATTAAGTATTGCGTTTAATAGCGTTATAGCCCCCTTACGTAAGAGGACTCCTCCTGCTTTAACGGCTACTAAGACGACCTTAAGGCCTTTTACGCCTTTAACCTAATTAAACCTAAGCCGGCCTTTTATACGGCCTTCCTTACGTATTTACCTTTGCTTAAGTAATAATAAATATAATTTATTAATATAATTTACGTTATAACGGTATGCGTTAGTTTCTTAGCTTTACCTTTTATTTCTCCTTATTTCTATCTCGTTTTATATTAGGCCCGCTTTTAGGACCGATTTACATAGATTTTAATCGTTTTTATTAGCCTATTACGTCTTTTAAGCGTGTAAGTCGAACGCCGATTTAAAGGGGAAATACTATTATAGTATTAGGTTATATTATATATTATCCTACGTAACCTCTATATTATATATATAGACATTTAGACCTAGTCTATAGCTATATCCCTTCGTAGATTAATAATAATTATATACCCCCTTAAAGCTCGTTTCCTTATATACGCACTTAGATAGCTTTAATAATTTCCGACTACCTTTTCTAGACCTACTATAAGCCTAATAAAGACCTTAAGGAGTAGTATACTACGCTTAAGAAGTAGGCAAAAGGCAAGCCGGAAGATATCCTCTATGCTATTTAGGTTCGCTATAAAGCGGCCGTTAAGCCTTCTACGAGTTAACTAAAGAACTAACACCGTTAGCTCGAGAGCTAAAAGAAGGTTATATATAAAGGAATTTAAGAAAAACTCCTTAACACTACCTATAAGAGTATTTAAGTATCTAACTTCCTATCCTTTATTAATCCCTACTATTATTACTAAGTTAATTCCTTTAACCTTTTATACCTTAAGAATAACGTAGATTTTAATATCTATATAATAACTAATAAGTTTACTATCTTTATTAATAAACTGCCTGCTTAACCGTCCTATATAAAGAAAGGCGCCTTTAGCCTTTCTTTCGCCGGATAGGACGGCTAGTTAGATAATAAAAACAATAAAAACAATAAAAACAATAAAAACAATAAAAACAATAAAAACAATAAAAACAATAAAACAATAAAAACAATAAAACAATAAAAACAATAAAAACAATAAAAACAATAAAAACAATAAAAACAATAAAAACAATAAAACAATAAAAACAATAAAAACAATAAAATAATAAAACAATAAAAACAATAAAAACAATAAAAACAATAAAAACAATAAAAACAATAAAAACAATAAAAACAATAAAAATAATAAAAATAATAAAAAGAGATTATAAGCTACTACTTTAGATAAGCGAGGTATTCCTAAGTATAGGCTATATACGCTTAAGGGCTATACTTTTAAAAACTATTAAAAGATTAAGTCTAATAAAGCCCTTAACTAATAGCTTAGAAATAGATAGAAAGCTATGGTAAAGAGTATAAAAGACCTTAAGATCGCGAAAGAAGTCTAACGACTAAAAGGGAAGAAGGTAATATTTAAAGACAATAAGGATAATATATATAAAGCATCCTTTATGCTATATACTAGGGCTAATATAATTAGCTATAGAAAAGATAGTAGGGAGCTATTCCTAGCTCCTAGGGCTTACGCCTACCTAATAGAAGCATCCTTCTTTATACATATATTCTTAGTGCCTAGTGTATTAAATTAGTAGTAATTCTATACCTTCTGCCTTTAAAGCTACTATTAGGAACGCCCTTCCTATATCTAGAGCTTCGCTCTACTATAATACGTTCGCTAAGAGCTTCTTAAAGCTCTCGCTATTTGTTAAAAGCCGCTTAAAGGCTCCTAACACCTATAGTATAACTAGCTTATGCAACCTTAGCTAGCACGCTTATATAACCTCTAATATAAGCCTTACGATCCGACGAGGCTCGCCCTTCTAGGCATTATTAAAACTAAGGTCCGCTACCTAGTTCTCTATTCTTAAGTCCTTACGCAATTAGCCGTAAGGAAAAACTTTCTCTTTATATTTTCGATTTCCTATGTATACCCGTTCCTACGCTAAAATTAAAACACCTTATACCTCCTACGATAGACTTTTCTCCTCTCCTATAACTCTTCTTTCTTCGCAATCCCTCCTTTTCTCTATCTATCGACCTTTTTGCCTTCTTCCCTCGTTTTATTTAAGCTATTATCGCTATAGCTAGGGACGAAGAAGCCCGTTAAGCTATAGCGTCCGTATCTCGCTTAGACGACGACTCCTACCCTCGCTTACCGATATAAGAATACGCTCCGCCGGAGAGTGTTTATAGCGCCGCTCCCTTTAGGGACTCTAAGAGTAATTATAAAGATCTTCCTCCTTTTGCCCGCCGTCGTCCTCGCTTATCCTTAGAAACCGAGGTGCTACGCAAGCAGTCTACTATACTAGCTATAAAGGATAAGGACTATAATAACCTATTAAAATAGGCCGTTCGCTACTCTAAGTTAATTAAGACACTACCTACGGAAGGGGTTATTAAGACCTTTACTAATATAGACGTAATATATATAAAGTAAGCCTATATTCTTTTAGGCTCTTTAGCCTTTAAGTCGGAGATTATCTTTAATATCTTAGATCTTCCGCCCGTAAAGGAAAAGCATTTATAGTACGCTAATACTTAGCGAAAGGGAATTCGCGCGTATCTTTGTTTTATAGGCGAGCTTCCCGATAAAGAGACTCCTCTCTACGCTACGATAACTCTAATATATCGGCTAGTCTGAGTAGTGCCTCTTAACCCGGAAATAATCGACGGAGACCTTTCTCACGGTTAATTAAGGGACTAGCCTCCTCTTCGTCCGTAAGGAATACTTCGCTTATTTAAGTAGCGCTCTATTAGACAATAGTATTACCCTAAGGAATAACCCTAGGTTCTATATTACTCTCTTTAGTCTAAGTTTTCTAAGTATTCGTAGGCCTTTTATTCTCGTTAATAGAAGGATTCGGATAATAATAATAATAATAATTCGTTTAAGTCTAATAATAGTTTTATCCGCCGCCTCTTAAAGTTCTATCCGAACCTATATAGGCACCGCGAGGCGAGTTATACCTCCTCCTCGGCCTATAACGACGAGGCCGTTACTAAACGCCTTAAATAAGACAATATTAGTACTTTTAACCTAGATAAGTATAACCCGAAGAACTTAGGCATTATCGCTCTTAGCGATAGAAAGAATATCTATATAGACGTCTATCTCTTTATAAAGCGTCTAAGGATCTACTAAGACAAGGATCTATTCGCCTTTTGCCTATATTACCTCTCCTTTTTAGTAGGAGGAGCTCTTATATAGTATATAAGTAAGCTTATAGCGGAATAACGCGATATCCTTAGTTCCTCCCCTCTTAGAACCTTCTATAAGTTCTTAACTAAGCGTTTTAAGCGTCCTAACGCCGATGTCTTAAAGGAACTTTATAAGGAAAGGTATACGATATCTATATAGTCCTTTAGCTCTATTACTCTCGCGTAGTAGATCTAGAGAAAGGTTTCGCTCGCCCGCTAACTTAAGATAGGCAAGGATGCCTAAATTATTAAGGCTATCTATCCTCTTATTAACGTTTAAATCTCCTCGCTTCTTCCTATTACTACGAAGAAGACCCCGATTGATAAGTAGATTCGCATTATCGAGGAATAAAAGCCCCTTATTATAGCCTCCCTTAAGGTATATATCTCTAGAGACCGAGACTATTCTCGCTGCGGTAGCTTTTTCCGTTAGGATAATAACTACCGTTAGGATAACTATCGCCGTAATAATAGTTACCGTTAGGGTAAGTATAATCGTAGCTATCGTAATAATTATCGTAATAACTATCGTTAAGGTAACCGAGGCAATAACTACCGTTAGGATAACCTTCGGGATTAAGACTAAGGTTATAATCGCAACCGTAGTCCTAAAGGATAAAGCTTAGGTAATAACCGTAATTAATTAAGCTTACGCCCGCTACGCTACGATAAGCGTTACCCTCGCTAAGATAACCGACGAGACAACCGAACGGAATACCGCTAAGGTAAATATAAGGGTAATAATAATAAGAAAAAAGTGCGTTTTAAGTTAAAATATTAGAGCGATAAGAAGACTACTCTTAGCGGCGACGAAGCTAGTAATAAGCTATACTTAAACGACTCTTAGGACGACGCGTCCTCTTACGCCTCCTCGGAGGCTAACTTCGTAGGCTATATAAACTCCCGCTACCCTACTAAATAGGCCGGTAAGTTTAAATATAGCACTTACGACTATACCTTCGCCCTCGCCTCTATGTTTAAGGAGTATAGATATACTAACTGCTATATATCTAAGCAGTAGCTCTATAGTAAAGAGCGCGCGCTTAAGCCTTTAACCTATAAGGTTTATAAGACCTCTTTTCTTTCTCGTAATGCCTTCTTCTCTTACCTCCGTCTTAGGTATAAGAAATCCCCTCCTATTACCGTAGGGAACGTCTCCGATCCTATCGTTATTAAGCCTAATGCCCCCGCCGCCCTAGAGCTTATTCTTCCTATACCTATCGTTAAGGAGCCTGTTTTTTACGTAGCGCCTACTATAGCACCCCGACTAGATTAGGTCTTAGAAGCTAAAGCCGAAGAGCCTTAATAGGATTAGGATTCCCCGCCGCACTTATACTCCTATATAAGGATTAAGGTCTTTACCTAACCCGGTAGGCAGGAAGTCTAAGTTTGCCCTAACTCTAGCTATATTAAGCCTATAATTAATCGCGACCTACTTTAGACTCTTAACTATACCGTCGAGAAGAAGCCTCCGGTTACTATTAACGGAGTTAACGGTCGTTCTTTTTGCGAGGACTAGGCTACGTTCTCTTTCTACACGCGTGGCACTATAGCTAGCCCGACCGCCTAAGCAGCTATAGCTAAATTCACTTACTCCGCCTAGGTCTCTAAGGTAGAGGCCGGCGTACTTCTCGGCAATGCCTTCCTTAAGCTATACCGAGGATCCCTTAATTATAATAAGGAAGTTGTTTATATTAAAGTGCTCGACGGGTTTAAAATCCTATTCGATATCTATAAATAGCCCCGTTAAGTTATTCGCTATGTCTAGGCCGTCCGAAAGACTATTATACCGCCCGGCACTACCCTTATAGTCCCTATATCTTAGAAGGAACTTCCTAAAGACCGCGCCTATACGTTCTTCGCCTCTTACGCTAATGCTATTTATAGCATCGTCGATGCTAAATCTCTTCCTACTATCCTTATTACTAATAGCACGAACGTTAACCTCGTTATTAAGCGCAAGCAGAAGCTTAGCTAGATATAAGAGTGTTAGGAGTCTAGCTATTTTGCCGCCCTATCTTAGAAATTAGCTATAAAGGCTCTAACACTAGCTACGGCAATCTCGCCTGCTCTCGGAGCCGCTGCTATACTATCCTCCTCTATAGGAACCGCTATTGCTACTGCCGCTTCTTTTATTAATTTATCGGTTAACGTTGCGAGCATTTTCCCGCTTACGTAAGAGGTCCTCGAGTGTCTATAGGCTCCCGCCCTATCTTAACCTATAGAAGCTCTTATTCTAAGCACTTCTCTAACGCCTTCGCTATCCGACTCTATCTACGCCTACGTTATAGCTTCTTCGGCAGGACCCGCTAAGTAGTCTAAGGTTCGCTACAACCTTATAGCAGCTGCTACTAATATAACGGCAGCTGCCGTAGCTATTAAGACAAACGCCGCGGATAGAATCGAGGATCCCCTCTCTAGCCGTATTCTATACTAAACGCACGTTTAGCGTCTACCGGAGCTATAAGAGAAATATACTAAAGAGGGTATTTATATTTTCGACTATAGCCCCTCTTTCGTGCGCTGCGTTAAGAAGCTTCTTAGGAAATACTCCTAGCTCTAGCGAGATATAAGCACCGCCGTTATAAAACCCGGAAAGGAATTAATAGTCCCCTTAATCGACAATTAGCACGAAAAACGAGTCGCTTAAAGGCCTTACCTATAAAGGCTTCGCGATAGGAAGGTTATCGACGATATATTTAACCTACTTTATAAGTAGGGTCGCTTAAAGTAGGCCGATGAGCCTACGCCGTTTATAGCACCTATCTTTATAGTCTAGCGTATAGCCTAAGGCGAGACTAAAGGCAGAGTCGTTATTAACCTACATGCCGTTAATAGTATTACTATCCCGGATTCCTACCCTCTGCTATTATAAAGCTCTATTATTGCTAAACTCTTAAGCGCCCGTTTTATTACTACTATCGACGCTTCCGCCTTCTTCTATTAGTTTCGAGTTAAACTTAAGCATTAAGGTAGGTTTACTATTATAAGTCATCGAGGTCTAAAGCGCTTAATAGTTGCGCCTATCGGCTTTCGTAATAGCCTAGCGTATGTATAACGCTATATAGACCGAGTTCTCCGTCCGCACTAAGGCTATAGCCGCGCGTTTATTAATAATATTATTATTTACTCCGCTACGGAAGAGGAAAACTTTTAATATCTCGAGGCTATCTTTAAGCTCTTCGCATTGCTTAACCTATCTATAAGCCTTACTAAGAGCTAGATCGGCTACCCTTCCGTAGAGTTGCTCGGATTTCGTATCGACGCGTTTAAGATAAGTACTACGAAGCATAGGCTTACCGCCTTTATAAAGCTTTTATTCCCCGATAATCTCGCCGCTCTTAAACACTATATCGGCGCTATAGGGTATATTCGCAATCTTATTCTATACTATAGCGCCTCTATTGCCCCTCTATAGGATTATAAGACTAGTCTTCTAGCCTAAGGTCGCTTAATTAGTAAGGTTAAGAACGGGAACCCTAATAAGCGGAAGTCCTATACGCGAGTTATATCGTTCTAGCCGACCTTAGCCGAGCTTTCCTCCTTCGCCTCTCTTTAGAAGGAAATTACTTTTAGCCGTATAATTTACTATATAGACCTATAGAAGAGGCTATTCTATTAGATTAACGCCTCTTTATAGCGAGGCTTTACCGCTGTCTTTTTTTATCTCCGCGACGGCACCGTTTAGCAGCTAGGCTAGCCTATTCCGGTTAAAGCTATTATACCTATCTACTTCCTCTCCTATACTCTTACGAAAGCCGAGCAGTCCTATAGTCCTTTAGAACTAAAGGTCGCCTATCTTATATAGGCTGCGAAGAAAATACGCACTACGGTATAGTCGTTAACCCTCCCGCTCGTAGTCTTAACCGATTACTCCGCGATTAAGCAAATCGTCGCTAAAAAGACCCTCGATACTTTTAGCATAGACTAAGCCAACCGTCGCTTAGTTATAGCCTTAATTTATCTCTCTAAGTACGATATCGAGGTTTATTACCTCCTTAGCAAAAAGAACTTTATTCCCGACGCCTTTAATCGCCTGCTAGCCGAGGAGTCCGATTAGCTGCTTAACTATCGCCGCCCTAACTTTACTATACTTAACGATATGCTTATAGCCTCCGAAGCTATTATAGCTCCTAAGAAACGCGAGGAATTCCCCGTCGCCTACGATAATAACCCTTACTATAAGCGAATACTTTAGATAATCGCGGATAGCGAGGACGCTATCGAGAGTCTTTCCTCGCCCTTAGAAGGAGCTATAGTTACTAACTCTATAGCAAGAATAAAGGCGGAGCTTAAACGCTACGGTATACCGTTTTTTATAGTCGATAAGCTCTTATACTACGAAGGCCCCGACGGCTTTACCCGGCTATATATCCTTAACGCCCTCGTCCTATCTATAATCTTAGCAGCTTATAACGATAAAAACTACTTTAGCGTCGTCCGTATAATTAAGGACTTAGAGATATACTTAATTCGTAGAGTTACCTATTAGGTAAAGAAGTATATCGCGGCCTATAAAGCCTATTGCCTTATCTAAATAGACCGTTAGACCCTTACCGGCAGCTATAAGCCTATTCGCCCCCCGCTACTTCTAATATAGAGTATCGCGATAGACTTTTTAACCGATATACCGCCTTTACCTTTAGTAAGCTCCTTATAGTAGATCCTAGGCTTTAATATCTTTAACTAACTTCTTACGGTTACTTATCTAACTAGCAAGAGATGCTTACTAATCCTAGGCAACGCTAAATACGGCATAAAGAACTAGGCTTAAAGCCTAGCCCGTTAGTTACTTCTTTCCGATTAAGGCATACTAAGAACTATTATTAGCGACTAAGATCGTAAATTTACATCCGACTTTTAGAAAAGCCTCTAAAGCGCATTTAGCACTAAAATTATAATAACTACCGCCTACTACCTATAGGCTAACGGACTTACCGAACGGCGCAACTAGACCGTAGAGACCGCTCTACGAATATCCTACATCGAGGATCTTAGCCTAGATTAAAAGATAATAATCCCCGCCCTTTAGTAGAATCTAAATACGGTATTTAACGCTAGTACGAAGATCTCCGCCTCTAAATCTATCTTTAGCTTTAATATGCGTAGACCGTTAGAAGCTGCCGATAATATCTTAGGCACTACTATAGACGAACTGCCCTACTTACGAGAAGTCACCCGTAGATAAGCGAGCCTAGCTATAGACCTAGCAGCTATAAAGGCTAAGCAGCGGTATAACGCGAAACACCGGCCGGTTCTTCTTAAAGCTAGTAATAAAGTCTACCTAAAGCTATATACGGGCTATTATAAGCTTAGCTAGCCGCTAAAGAAATAGTCGCGGCAACGAGAAGGCCTTTTCGTTATTAAGCGTATAGTTAATAACCTCGCGGCGGAACTCGACCTCCTTAGCTAAGTTAAAATCCACCTAGTCGTCTCTATTTAGCACCTTAAGCTCGCGCACGAAGGGCATTACGTCGAGCTCGAGCCTAGGCCTATAGAAGCCGCTCGCGATGTCGAAGCACTTAACGAAGGGGATTAGTACTACGAAGTCGAACGCCTAATAGATATCCGTATTTATCGCATCGGTCGGTCGAAGTCACCTATAACCGAATACCTCGTACGATAGAAGGGATAGGCTGCTATATATAACTAATAGGTCCGAGCCGACTAGGTCTCCGCTAAAGCCATTACGGAGTTCTAGGGTCGCCCTCTAGCATACGCTATACGAAGCAAGAAGGCCGCTTAGCAAAAGGAACGATTAAAGGAATAATTACTAGCAGGTATAAGCATAACTTATAAGAATAAAGGGAAGGATTTAGGCAATAGGAATTGCTTAATTAGGATTATATTTATAACTACTATAGGCAGTAGTATTTTCTTTTTCAAGCCGGCATTCTAATATATATAAAGCATCCTCTATGCTATATGCTAGGGCTAATATAATCAGCTATAGATAAGATAGCAGGGAGCTATTCCTAGCTCCTAGGGCTTACGCTTACCTAATAGAAGCATCCTTCTTTACACAAACCTTCTTAGTGCCTAGTGTATTAAAGGATTAACTAAGAGTATTACTATTTAGCCTAGTGTAAATCTCTATTTAGCCTAATAATGTTTTTTATAGCCTACGTATACCTTAGAAAACGTCTAACCCCCCCGTGCTTAGCCGCGCCTATACAAATATAGTGCGTATATATAGCAGGCTATAGACTAATAATTCTTTACGTACGAAGTATAAAGTACGAATATCCGTCTACGGCTCGCTCCTATCGTAGTCTTAGGCAATACACATAAGCGTAGGTAAATAAGGTGCTAAGATCGATGCTATAAAGAGCTATAAAGGAGGAAAGAGGGAAGGAAGCTAGCTAGCTGTGCGAGAGGGTAGCCCTAATAGCTGCCCCTCGCATAAGGCTAACTAATAGTAGGGACACTATAATAGCTCCCTACTGCGTGCCCTCTGCTGTGTGTGCGGCTCCTTAATATATGCTTCGTGCCTAGCTCCCGGCTGCGCGCCCTCTACGTGCCCGGCTGCGTGCCCTACTACATGCCCTACTGCGTGCCCTACTACGCGCCCTCTACTACGTGCTCTACTACGTGCCTTACTGCGTGCCCTCTGCTATATATACGGCTCGGCGGCTTCTCGATGTATGCTTTATGCCCGGCTCCCGGCTGCGTGCCCTCTACGTGCCTAGCTGCGTGACCTACTACGTGCCCTACTGCGTGCCCTACTACGCGCCCTCTGCTGCGTGCTCTGCTGCGTGCCTTACTGCGTGCCCTCTACTATGTGTGTAGCTCGGCGGCTTCTCGATGTATGCTTCGTGCCCGGCTCCCGGCTGCGTGCCCTCTACTGCGTGCCCTACTGCGTGCCCTACTGCGTGCGCGGCTCCTTAATGTATGCTTCGTGCCCGGCTCTACTGCGTGCCTTGCTGCGTGCCTTGCTGCGTGCGCTAGAGCAATGCGATGCGATTTAACGATGCGATGCAAAGAATTAGCCTATAGCCTGCTAGGCATACGCACTATAATTAAGTAGGCGCGGCTGGTCGTAGGGGGTATAGGCGTTTTTCGGGTATACGTAAAGTATTACTAGGCTAAATAGTAATACTCTTAACTAGTAAGGGAAAAGGGAAGATGTCCTTCGGCTTATTTCCTTATCTCTCTTATTAAGGCCTCCTTTAGCATTAACGTTTATCCCTTCTACTACTCGGTAATTCTAGATTATAGAACGATACTCTATATCTTTAACGAGATCTTACGATTTAAGAACTTTAGGATAGCTAAAGAGGGAGACTTCCTTTAGGCAGGCGTAGAAAAAGTGCCTATCCTCGGATATAGCGATGTTAACGTCCGCCTTTAAACCCCTTCCTTTAAGCCTTAAGTACTACGGCTGCTTAATATTGTATTCTATAAGAACTTTACGTATAACCTAATCTCTTATAGGTTATTAAAACAATAGGGCATATAGTAGGACGAACGACTCTATAGACCGTCGACGCTTTAAGCAGCTAATAACACTATTATCGGCCTCGTCGAATAATACTATAGATAGTAGCGACCGTGTTATAATATAGCCTCCCTTAAGTCACGTGCGTATGTAATCGTATGGATTACGTATACGCAACTATATCTTATAATACTATATTCCTATACTAGCAGTCTTTCTTTATGACTTTAAACTACGTGCTTATAAACGCATAAAACAACCTAATGTCTGTATAAATAAAATAGTACGCGGCCTTATTAAATAGGCCGGTATAAAACAACGGCTAATATTAAATTAGGCTTAGGTTAGAACGTAGCCGGGGCGTAGTAGGGCCGCATTAAGGTCGGCATAGAATAGTACCGGTGTAACGCAGGTGATAGTTAGAGTATATCGATTACGGCCTTATAATAAAGACATCTATTCGAATCGTCAATCGGTTCGAATTAATAAAGTGCTATAGAGATCGGTTAGGGGAGTCCTTTGTTATCGCGTTAGCTAGGTTATTATTACTATTAATCTACCTAATCTCTAAGATCTCGCGCTTCTCGTACGACTATCGAAAGGCTATAATTTCAATTATAAGCCTTTTATCCTTAGTTATCCCTAGCTTAACGAGGTTCTCGTAAAGCGAGTATAAGTCTATGTAAATCACTAGAGGTTCTCGTAAAGCGAGTATAAGTCTATGTAAATCACTAGAGGAAGAGGCGGAATTTATAAGTGTTTAGTAATTATTTTCATAGTTATTACTAAGACGATGCCGAGGTCGATACTATTTACTATCCCGTAGATCTCCGATATAAGCACGCTTTGTGTTACGCGCTTACACTTAGTCGAACTCTAATAAATAATATTGCCGGTAACGTCGAATTTAGTATCGGTCTTCTCCTTATTAATAATTGCAATAATAAAGCCTAGTTGCGATAAGAGGTCTTTATTATTTACGAAGGAGCCGTCTATAAAGACTATTAGCTTTGCTATTGCTAGGTCTATTAGGACGTATTTTAGTCCTCGATCTTAGTTATCTTTTTGCTACTAGAGACGCTTGTTTAGCCTCTTATAGTCTTTCTTTTTAGGCTCGTAAACTTAGGCTATAATAGAGATATTAAAGGAAGCCTCTAGCTAATAGATACACGCACGTAGCTCCCTCGGGCCCGTTGTTCTAGGGAGCGCTAAGGGCTATTAGATGCTATCGTATTAATTATGTTAATGCGTGCAGCCTGCTCTTTTTGCTATAACAATATATCTCCGTTCTATTGCAATGTCACCTTTGCGCTGTTAAAGTCTGTGATAGAGCTAGCTGTTATTAACGTCTTTAGCTTAGCCCGGAACTTGGCTTTATGCAATTTGTCCTCCTCCGCGGCCGAGAAAGCGGGTGTTCTAAGGATAAGGGTATCGTCGGTCTAGATACCTACTATGCCTAAATTCTCTATGCCTTTATTCGTAATGAAAAGGCATAAGTCATAGGTTAAGGTGGATATATTAAGCTGTTTAACGTAGTGACCTTAGTAGGTATAGAACTAATATAAACTAGACTCCGCGATGCCGTAGAGCGGTCGAATAACGCGAATAATAGTCCCTTTCGGGTATCTACCTTCTAACTCCTTCGGAAGGTACGTTAGAATAGTCCTTAATAGCTTTATTTAAGCCTATAGGTAGGCCTACGTTATATTACGAAGGGACAACGTTATACTATAGTCCCGTATTATCGCGGGCGCGATCGTAAGTATTAGCTATTAGCTAACGCGTTAGATTATTAGCGATACGGTTAATAAACACTATTTCTCTCGATCGTTATAACCTTAAACGATAAGCCTCGATTTCTCGTATAGCTTTATCTCTCGTCCCTTTACTTCGCGAACTATACGTAAGCGAAAGATATAGTATCCTCTATACATTGCCTCGTTATACCTTTCGAAGCTAAAGACTCCGCGTATAAAGAGGTCGTCGATTTCCTTATTATTAGCTTCCTTAAACAGGGCGCCGGGAGTTATAATAACGCCGTCGTTACGTAGCTTAAGGGCTAACGCGTACGCGTCTTCCTCCTTCCTAATAAGGAAGCTATACGTAGGGTTGCTTTTAAGCAGGAACCTAAGAGCCGTGTTAGCTATAATTAATTGCTTCGGCTTATTCTTAGAGCCGGGGGGGGCGTCTACGCTTTCGAGGCGCTAGAGGGCTTAGTCGAGGGGGCTTAGCCTATTAAGGCGGGGAATCTTCTTTAAGACGTAGAGTAGGAAGCTCTTCGGTCTTTTCGTCGCGGTTATACGGTTATATAAGCGTAGAACGAAAGACTTAAGGTCTATTAACTATATCGAACGTAACGTTATAGCCGTTAATTAAAGCAATCTTAAATAGCCTTTACTAGCCGGTTTTCTCTTTCTATATACGAACTTTACTTTATAAGGGAAGAGAGAGAATATCGGACGTATTCGGTCTATTCCGGGCTTATAAGGCCTCCTTAACTACCGCTCTATAGATAGCTAGCGCAATATCTTTATCGCCTTATAAACTACGGCGGCTCTCTTAAGGGTCGTAGCCGAGGGCGGAGAGTCTAACGTTATGCGTAGATATACGCCGAATATAAGCAGCGTTAGCATAAGGCCTTAAGGTCCGGCAGTATTATTAATAGCTTTTACCGCTATCTAAAGAATTACCTCGGCAGAGGTTACGTCGCTAAGTTCGGCATATATAATGTCGAAGGCATAGCGCAACGGAGCGTAGTATCTTTTAACCTTACCGATAGACTAATATGCTTCTATAGGAACTTACTTATATATAATGCTTATAAACTTAGCCTTATTACGGAATTCTGCTAACGTAAAGTTCGTTTTAGCGTTATATTTAATAGTATCCGGCGGGCCGAGATAGGTATTAATCTATAAGGTTTAAAGCGTTTCTTACGTATCCTTAGCGGACATTAAGGGCAAGAAGCGGGCTCCTTAGAATGCCGTAGCCGAGTTAACTACGTAGAGGACTAGGCGGTTATATAAGTGCATTACGTCGACGATAATCTTATAGTTAAAGTCCTAGTCGTCCTTTAACGTGAATTTAAATCGGCGAAGGGCCTAAGAGTATAGCTAGCAGTAATAATAGTACTTCGCGATATTCTTAAGTATATTAATAGACACTATATAGCTTGCTTAACGCAGTAAGCAATAAAGTCTTATTACTATAGGGTAGCCGAATCGGCGATAGAGCGTGCGGAGTTTGCTTTCCGCTAAGAATAAGATAGCTTATTCTGCCTTACTAAGGAAGAACTAAGGGTAGCCCTATTTGCGGACTATAGGAACGGTAATGCCCTTAAGTTTGCTAATAATAACGTTCGTAGTATTATCGAAATATACCTTTAAACGGTCTATATTAGCAAGGGAAAATAGGAACGGAGTTAGAGACTTAAGTATAATAGGGTAGGCAGAGTAATCACATAAGTGCACTCTATATAGGTGTAGAAATCATCTATAAAGAACTAAATGTAAGCGCACCTATGCATACGGATATATAGCTTTACGTACGTACCCCTTTGTCCGCACGTGCCCCTTACCCCTATCTACACGAGCCCCTTACCCTTATTCGCACGAGCCCCTTTCACCGCCCGCACGTGCCTCTTCCCCGCTCGTATATAAGAATGCGGATTAAGTCGTAGACCTAATCTCACTAATAGTCGAAGACCCTTACACTTAATATAGATTTCCTCCCTTACTTCGGCGTGCGGGAAGGCGTTAACTACGTCGAACTTCTTATATTTAAGGTTATCTATAGCTACGAGAGTAGTAAATACACGAACAAAAGCCTAATGCGCTATAGCGGTATAGACGTCTTTAACGGGCCTGTTTATAGAGTCCCGGTCTCCGCGAATATACTAACGGGCCTTAGCGATACTATCGGCTCCCGTAATATACTTCTTAAGAAAGACCTAACGGCCCGGAAGGACTTAATAGCCTCGTAGGCGGGAAATAAGAGTCTAAGTCTTTTTATCGTTAAGCTTATAGTACTCCTTCCTTATAGTAAGCAGCTAGCGACTCTTATAGTTAGGGTAATCTATAGCGTATTTCTAGGTCTTTAGAGTTATATTAGGCTGTATAAAAGCTAAAGCCGCTCCTACACTAAGAATCTAAGGTGGATTAGTCTTATAGTAGGTATTATTTTCGCGAAATACTACGAGCTATAGACTAGACGATTCGCCGTCTCGGCTACTGCCTCGGCTGCCGCGAGCGCGGCTACTACGGCCACGGCCTCGTCCTAAGCGCTCGTTATAGTCGCGGGCCTAATATAGTCGCGAGGTATAGCGAGGATGAAATACCGATCCCTTATTCTTAAAAGCCGGATTAGAATTAGTCTCCTTATATTCTATAACTTCCTCGTTAAAGTAAATATAACGCCTTTATTCTACGGCAGGCGTCGGTTCTAGTATTAGGATATAACTTAGGTCCTTAAGCACCCCTTATAGGGTGGATAGGTCGAGTTCTTCTTTACGCAGCGAAGCGGCTTTTTCGTGCCTCGTATTGCGTTTTCTATCTACGTATTTAATCTTCCCTATGTTAAATAGGTAGGTGACTTTATCGTTATCCTCCTATAGGGTAGTATTAGATAGTCACATACATATATTACGTATACCCACGTGGACACTAGTCACGTGCCTACCTCTCGTCTATATTAGGGCTAGAGATATAGGCATAGACCTTAAACACACATATATATACATCCTATAGAATAGCCTCTTTAGCCGTATGCGGATTCTAGCTTATTAGGTAGGTTATAGAACCTCCGTTCTAATAATTAAGAGTCTTCGCCTTTTAATCAATCTTTCCGGCACTTAATTTAAACCTTATTAGTTAATTAATAGGCCCTTTTTAAGCTATTAGAAATACTAAAAACACTAAAAACACTAAAAACAATAACAAGAGAACGTAACCGGTGCTACGATACGCTTGAGAATACTATCTAAGCGTAGAACCTAAGTATACTTCTCCGTTTTCCCTCCTCCTTTCCTAACAACGGAATACTAGTATACGTTACGCTTAAGGAGAATTTTCTTATTTACTTTCGGCACTATAATAAGAAGTTAAAGTTAGACAACGAAGAAAAACACGCTATAGCGTATCTACTCGATCGACCGTAAATTATCGCGACTGCCTTTTGCCTTTCTCCTTTTCCCTCTTAGAAACGGCGTTAAGACGGAAATACTATACGGTTTTCCCTAGCACTAGATAAGATATAGACGAGGATAATACTACCGTCCTTACCTTATTACTACCGCACTCACTATATTAACCTTAATACGATAACGACCGTAAGAAGGGATATTATGCTTAAGGGAAGGGCTAAATAGCTTGTCTAGGACAATAAATTCTATTTCCGAGCTAAGTCCGCTTAACTTTAGGAGTACGTTAAATAGCGTAAAGAGCTCCTTACGAAACCGTCGCCTCTTATATTCGAAAAACGACCTCGCACTTAGGCCTATACGGCGGATAACGATATTTATAGCTAAAATATACTACCTACCGCGTAAAAGACTAACTAGAAATAGAATATATATAACGCGGCTTTAAAGGAATAAAAGGACTAGAATAAAGACCTTTAGGCCCTTTAAGAATAGGTATTAACAATAGTATTAGATTCGAATTACTAATCGTGCTAGAGCTATAATAACGAACTCTTAATATAGTACGAAAAGCTTTAAAAGAGCTATAAAGGAAATTATAAGGACGCTATTCGTATAGTCTAAGCACGGTATAAAGAGGAGATAAAGGCGTTAACGTCTTCGCTTTAAAGCTACAGTATATAGCTTAATTAATAAAAGGTCGTTATAGAGGATAGAATCTAGGCAGAACTTCCTAAAGCCGTGTTTAAAAGCACTTAGGTTAAGGACTTTATGAAAGTCGTTGCCCTTTTCTACCCGCAATAGGCTTAGGCCTTAATCTACGGAAACTAATAAGACGAACGCGACTTCGATAAGCACGCGATAATTAATTCGTTTATAAAGCACTATAATACTCTATTAAACTTATCGATCCCCGATACGAAAAAGAGGTCCTTCGGCCTAACCTTCGCTAGGAACGAGAATAATAATAAAAGGCCGGCTAGCGAAATTAACAATAGGACGCCGAACGCTTAAGGTTTAAGCCGGAAGTATAGAAGCTTTAGGGCAAAGTTAGGCAGGAAGAGAACACTCCTTAGCTATAACGAAGAAGAAGGTACCCCCTATTGCCGCCTTTACTCTCTTACTACGAAGGCAGAACCTAAAAGAAAGTAAAGTCCTTAAGGTCACGAGGGCTCCCTATCACCGTGTAAGTCTAGTGGTTGAGCTACTGTGTATAGTTAATTAATAGGCGACCCGGGCGCTATGTAGGGACGTGTATAGCGGATTAATAGGCGAGCATAGCGGACCTAGGCGCTATGTATAGCGAATTAATAGGCGACCCGGGTACCGTATACTTCGTAAGCAGATTACATAATGCTCCTTTAGCGGGGTAAAGGAAAACTATACGAAAGTTAAAGAACCTCCGACTTATATAGTAATAGGGGGCCCTCGAAGGCTTATAGGAAAGAAAAGGGTTATTATTAAGGACTAAGAGAAGACAGATTAACTTATAAGGGCGAAGGGGAAATGCCTATTAGCCTCCTTTTTTTATCCTAAAGCTTAATAGTACTTTCTACGTTAACGCCTACCCTCTTTATTACTCGTCTATCCTTAACTATAGAACGACCTTATATATCTTTAATTAGATCTCCCGCTTTAGCAACTTCCGCACCGTATAGGAAGGAGACTTCCTTTAGGCGGGAGACGATAAAGTAAAGATATAAGGATACGGTAACGTAGACTTACGTCTCGAAGCCCCGATATACGTACGAGTCCTACGTCTACTAGATACTGCCTACTATAAGAACTTCGTATATAACCTCGTCTTATATAGGGTGCTTAAACATTAGGGAATCTAGTAGGACGATAAGCCCGGTAAAGCCTTTACTCTACGAGCGGCGGACGATATAGTCGTTAGTCTAGTTACGCAATATTATAGCTAGTTCGTGCTAGAATATATTCTAGAATATATAATAAGGCGAGCCTTTTTATAAGAAGACAGACTAAAGGTACGTTTAGGAAGGTAGGAACGATGGTTAAAAGCACGAATAATCCTTTATTGCAGTAAGGTTGCCCTCTCGTGGTAAGACTAAAGCTTGCCCCTCTTCTAAGATGTATTAGGGCCTTAAGGATATACCCTTAGGCCTCGAGAGGGGTTATCGGGGACTAGTTAGCGACTAATGGCCGAATGGTCCCTAAGCTAAAATGCATTATCTATCGTGTATATATCCCTATCTCCCGGCTCTATAGTTGCGCGGGTAGCTGCGTTATAATTATCCCCCCCTTCTAGGGCGGACGCCTCGGACGCTAGGATAGCTTTAGGTACGAATAAAGTCGTAATAGCAAATAGGACTAAAATAGGATTAAACGTAGTATAAAAATCAACGACGATAGTTATTATTATATATATTATAATAATTATTGTGTTAGCTGCGCGTTGTAATAGTTGCTGCGCAATAAGGGGCTAGTCGCCTACGTATAGTTAGCGAACTATAATAGAGTGCTGCTCTTTATATATAAAGATTTTTTTCCTCTCTTCTCTTATTATATAACTATATCGAGATCTTATAGAGAAGCATATTCGGAATTAGACGAGTATATTCTAAATCTAACGAGCATATTCCGAATTAGTTTAACGCTATGCCTCCTAAGCGAACGGTAAGCGGAACGGTATAGACACCTTAAAAGAGAGGAAAGCAGACGGATAACATTCACCCGATAGGCCCTTTAGTTATTGCTTGAGTCTTAGAGCTATCCGTAAATAGAGTATCGATTAAGGACGCTATTGCGATAGCATAGGAAGAGATAAAGCTAAAGAAGACGCGCGGAGAGAAAACCACTATATTAGAACGACTCTTCGTAGAGAAAGATATACGAGATGCCTTAGAGAAGTCGATATCCTTATTAGAGGAAGAAACCGAAAATTAACCCTCTCGTTTATTGTTTAAGGGACCCTTTATAAGCATAAAAACCCCTATAGTAGTAGAGTCCTAAGAGGATTACGCGAATGTAAAGCGTATAACGCTAGCGGTTATTAAATCGGAAATATTTTCGTTATTTAGTAAAGACGATAGAGACGAAGACATAGAGGTAAATACTAGAGGAGATACTATCGAAAAGAGGAATATCTAAAAAGGGATATCGCTTAAGAAAAAGGGCAAGAAGGCCGCGAATATAAAAAGTCGCCGGGCGAAAGGGTGCCGAGTCACTAAGCTATGCTGTATTAAGTGCCTTAATAGTAGTATATAAAGGTTTAGCGACAACGAGGACGATACTACTATAGTCGAACTATATTATATATAGGAGGATACGTAATTAAGCCGATGTATTTAATATAACTCGCGCGGTGACCTTTGCGAACCTATAAGCTCTTCGTTCCCCCTTTAGTCGAGATGCAATCGCTAATAGAATTATAGGTGCCTGTAATAATGTCCGGGGATATAGCTAATATATACGCTATTTAGACGAAGATAGCCGACCCTTAGATTACTTAGGACGAGACGGAGAAGAAGAAGATAAAGTCAATCTTCTACTAAGTCTATACGTCGTTTATAGCCGCAATAACGGCCTACCGAGAGGAATAAGGGGTATTAGGTGCTAAACGTTTATATACGAAACGTCGTTTCGAATACCGGCAGGCATCGATAGAGCGACGGAAAGCTATGCGCGAGAATAAGGACTAGAAGCTTCGTCTAGTGATTAGTAACGTAGGTTTTACCCTATAGCGGGTAGGACGAGAATATATATACGATAATTTATATAAAATAATCGAGGAGAGTAGTCGCTAAGGAAGAGGCGAGTAGGCGAAGCGTCTCTTAGTTATTGCGGAGTTTACGAGCGAGATAGAAGTAAGAGACTTCTACCGTATAGATATTAAGGAATAAAGGCGAAGTAGCGGCGGAGTAGTAATAGAAAAGTTAGGGTAAGCTAAAAAGAAGTTATTTCGTAATGCGTAACTTCCGCCGTTTCTTTAGCCGTGTCTTTAGGTATTCGTTAATAAGTTCCTAGGCATTCGCTATATCGTCCTAAGCAACCTACTCGTTGTATTCGGCTAGCTAACCTTCCTATTTCACTAAGTAGTAGGTAACGCCTTTCTTCTTCTTATAGTCCTTAATTTGCTAGACCGACTATTCTCCTTCGGCATCGTCGAGGTTAGGCATCGGCAGTAATTCGCTAGGGTATTAGTTTATAGCCCGTTCTACCTACGGCTTAAGAAGACTAATATAAAATATATTATAAAGCCGGTCGTATTTCTCTAGTAGGGCTAGGCGGTACGCTTGCTTGCTAATAGCTTAAAGGACCCTAAAAGGTCTAATATATTTAAGTAATAACTTCCTTCTTTAGTCCTTAAGGCGTAAGTTCTTCGTAGAGAGTCCTACTAAGTCCTTAACCTTAAGGGTAAGTGGCTTATAATAGAGGTTATAGAATTTCTTTTGCGACTTAATAGCTTATCGCTAATAAGTTTCTAGCTTTTTCCTTAAGTCTGCTAATTTGCTAATACGAGCTCTCGCTTCGGGTACTCCCCTACTAATAGCATCGTCCGTAAGGTAGATATAATAGTCTAGTTAGTATCCGAATAATGCCTTATTAAGCGAAAAGCCTATAGTTGTATTCTTTGTATTATTGCAAGCGAACTAAGCCTCTCGTAGTAGTCTAGGCTACTTGTTCTATTCGGCATTTATATAACACCGAAGGTAGTATTATAGTGTCTAATTTACCCGTTCGGTCTAACCGTCGATTTATAGGTAAAAGGCTATCGATAACCTACGTTTTATCCGTAATATAGAATAGAGGTCTAACTAAAACTTATTAGTAAATAAAGATCCCCTATCGGAAATAATGCCTTTCGGTACTCTATAGATAAGCTTAATCTTATAATAAAAAGCCTTAGCTAACTTAAGCGCTATTATTGTCTTAGAGACCGTGAGAAATACGCTATACTTAGTGTATTAGTTAACGATTATTAGTATTGCGTTAACTTCTCTACTATCGAACTATAACTCCGGAAAACCGGTAGTAAAGTCTATAGAGACTTCTTCCTAAGGCCTTATAGGAATAGGCAGCGACTTAAGGGCGCTGTATAAGCGATGCCGCTTTATAACGGCGCTTTAATAGATATAATATTAACGCACGTAGCTATTTATATTATAAGCTATTCCTTCCTAAAAGAATTTCCGGGATAGGAGGTCTTTCGTACGGGCTATTCCGAAGTATCCTATAAGGGGATTATTATAGTAGAGCTAAATAAGCTCTTGCCTTAAGGCAAACTCTAGGAGCACTATAATTCTTCCCGAATATAGAATAAGTCTATATAGGCTTAATAACTAAGGACTTACCCTTTTTTTAAGGTACTTTCGGCCTATACTTACTATATAGTCTATAGATCTTCCGCTTAAGTCCTCTTTAAGAGCTTAAAAAGGGGCTCGGAGATATTACTCTTATAGACCTTTTTACAACGAGCTACTAACTTAGCTAATTGTCTTTAATACCGTTGTTTATAACTAACGATATCTTTAACTTAGGTAGCTAACTTAGCGGGACTTATTCCTAAATACTAAGCGATTGAATCTTAGAGACCTTATGCATTTTCTTTACGTAAAGATATCTCGTTAAGCTTAGAGATAGTAAAGACCTAAGAACTCGTCTTAAGGTCGCTTTATAAAGAATCTATAGCTATACATACTTACTAAATAACTACTAACTTTTATTATAGTTCTAAGAGTAGCTCTATAGACGGTAGGGCTTCGCCTATAAATTCTAGCTTCCTTAATAAAGCATTAGTAAGATTTAATTTACCGGCTTAGTATTTAATCGTAAAATCGAAAAAGGGCTAGGTATATATACTAACGCGTTTATCTTTTATTAAGGGATACTTACTTTATAAAGCCTTAAAGGTTTTAGTAATTTAATAAAACTTTAACGGTATTTACTACCCTTTCGACGTAGTATCGCTAGTATTTAAATAACTTTACGATAGCAAATATCTCCTAATTAAAGGTGCCGTAGTTAAGCTTAAGGCTAATAAACTTCCGTAATTAAAAAGCAATCGTATAATAGTAGCCTTTATTATCGGGCTACGAAAGAATGCTAGCTATTGCGAAAATTAAGGCATTAGTCTTAATGCGAATCGGTCTTTAAGGGTCTAAGTGTCGGAGAAGTAGGGCTATTATAAAGGCGTTCTTTACGGCGTAAAACGCTATTAATTCGCTAGTATTTAGCTATACTCGTCTAGGCTTTCTTTTTTTAACGCTCCCTTTTAATAACGCAATAAGAGGGGCAATAATACTAGAGTATCCTAAAATAAATCGTTAGTAATAATTTATAAAACCGAGAAAAACTTAAATGTTATAGAAAGAACGAGGTTCTTCCTAATTTATAATAGCCTTTATACGGGCTAAGTCTATTACGACTCCGTTAATAGATAATATAAATCCTAAAAACTTTTAAGACTGCTTATAGAAAGTATACTTCGATAAATTAGCGAATAGCTTAGTATTCCTTAGTCGTTTAAGGACTTCTTAGAAAAAATCAAAATATTATTAAGGTAGACGATATAAATAGTATCTATAAGGCCTTTAAAAGCTTAGTTAATATATAACTAAAATATAGTAAAGGCGTTAATTAATCTAAAAGGTAATACTAAATACTTATAGTAACTATAGCGAGTACGAAAGGCTATCTTCTATTTATCCCCTCCTTTAATCTAGATGCGTTAGTATACGTTTTTTAGGTTAATCTTCGAAAAGTACTTAGCCCTTTAATAACGGTCTATAATCTCCGAAATAAGAGGGAGTAAGTAGCGATTCTTATCGGTAATACTATTAACCCCCCGGTAGTTTATATAAAGGCGTAAAATGCCGTCTTTCTTAGGTATAAAAAGGATAGGAGCCCCGGCCGAACTCTTAGATTTCCGAATAATGCTACGCTTAAGGGACTAATCTAACCACTCCTTTAGAACCTAAAGGTCGGATTAAGAAAGAGGGTAGATAGGTCTAAAAAGCGGCTTAAAGTTAAGCAATAGGTTAATCGCATAATCGGTGCCCTTCTTCCTTAGCAATAAATCGGCCTTATGCTTAGAAAATACGTCTTTAAAGTCTAAAAGAGTCGCCGGTATTTCCTCCCCCTTTCGCTTAGGGTTCGCCGACTTATTATCTTTATCGGGAAATAGCATAAAATTTAGGCCTAGTATAACTATATAGACCTATGCCTTATTCCGTTACTTATATAAAGATTTCTACGGCTAGCGTAATAACACCTTAGAAAGTTAGTGTTTAAACTACTAAACGCGCTTAAAAAGAACGAGATAAATATATTCCTAAGAAAGTATAAGTATGCTAAGTAAAACTAATACGTCGTTAGGTTTTATCTATTATCGACGCTAATATAAAGGCGAGTAACTATCTTTTCCCTATAGCGATTGTCTTAGAGTTAGATAGAAACTTCCTAGACTCTATATAGTCTTATAAGCGTATTTATAACTACCTTTAATCTAAGGGTTAATAAAGGAAACTATCGTAGCCTTTATTTTCGAGTAAAATATATATCTATTAGGTCTACTTTACTACTATAATCGAGACTAACGATTATTTTATAAGGTATTCGCTTTACTAGCTTTCTAATAGCACGTAGTCTCTTAACTACCTCTACCTATAGCTTAGTTAAAAGAGAGGCATTTACTTTAACTTTTAGGCGTTTCCCTCCTTCTTTATTAAATCTAAATCGGCTACGGTTCGGTTAGCTTTCGCTAGCGCTTAGCAATCGGCTTATATATAGCCTAGTTTCTTATAATACTAATAAATAACTATACTAGATTAGCTTTCGCTATTTCTATAAGAATTTCCTACTTAGATATTGCTATAGCTATTCCTACTATATCTATTCCTACCGTTATAACTATTACGACTATTTCGTTAGCCGTTCCTACGGCCGTTGCTACGACTATTCCTACGGCTATTTAAGGTCGATCTAGCGGCGTCGGAATTTTAATAGTTATTAATAGATCTATTTCGGCCTTTACGTCGGCGATAGCCTATTAAATAAAGGCCTCTTACCCCTTAAGTAAAGGTCGACTAGTCGTTAGTTAGCTTTATAAAGCGCTTTTTATTTCCTAAAGTATCCTAAAAGCGTTAAGCGAGTTAGACTATCTCCTTACGAGTAATATCTTAAATAGACGCTAAATAAAGTGAGATTTAGTCCTAAAGATTAAGACGCAACTTTATAAAAAAGGAAAGTATATAAGTTTTTTCTAGCGGACGTTCTAAGTATTGCTTAAAGGAATCTAAATAAAGACTAAAATTAAGGGGGGATTAACCCTCTCGTTAGCGTGCTTCCTATAGTTATATAGCTAAAAGAGTCTCGCGATTAGCAATATCTTTAAATAAAATTAAAGTCTAGTTACGAAAATTATCTTAGTTAACGTAAAGTAATTCCCTCTCTATAAAGAGCTTTTCGTTAAGGTATCGCCTTAATCTTGCCTTATAGTTTACGTATATATAGTTAAAGGTATATAAGAATTTATTCTTATTACGCTTAAAACGATATAAAGCAATAATAAAGGCATCCTTAAGATCGCTAATATTATTAAGACGTTTTTAAAGGTTAGTCGGTTATAATAATTAAAGAATGTTTTTTATTTTAATTTCCTTACTATAACTCTCCCTCGATTTAGTTAACTATCGGCGACGTTTATATAAGTCTTTGCCGAATAAGTTACCCTACTATAAAAATTCCTCTCGAAGTTCCGTAATCCTATCTCTTAATCTCTTCTCCTCCTTAAGCTCTACGGCTCTTGCTTAAAGAGCTATAAGGATATCTATACGTAGAGGGGTAGGTCGTAAAAGGCCGGCTTATATTTAACTTCGCGAGGGAATAGATTAAGCCCCTTTAGGCAATTAAAAAATTAGTAATAGCGTCTTAAGACGCTCGTTATAGCCCTTATATAAGTTAGTATATATATCTTCTAATATTAGTTTAGTTACGTAAGGTAACGGCGATAGGCTAGCGACTCGATAGCTATTATAACCTATTCGGCCTACGCGGCCTATACGTCCGGAAACGCGCCTACTATATAGCGCTATCGCTCTTAGGTAACTAAAAAGCAAAGCTTTAGAAATTATAAGAAGATAGACTAAAGGTACGTTTAAGAAGGTAAGAACGATAGTTAAAAGTATAAATAATCCTTTATTATAAAGCGGTTGCCCTCTCGTAGTAAGACTAAAGCTTGCCCTTCTTCTAAGATATATTAGGGCCTTAGGGATATACCCTTAGGCCTCGAGAGGGGTTGTCGGGGACTAGTTAGCGACTAATGCCCGAATAGTCCTTAAGCTAAAATGCATTATCTATCGTGCATATATCCCTATCTCCCGACTCTATAGTTACGCGGGTAGCTGCGTTATACCTAGCCCTTTAGACTTTAATCACTTTATTAACTACTCTAACGGCGCTAAGATTAAGGGACTAATAATAGTCTAATGCGATTGCTATAGTATAGTAAAGGTAAAGAAGGTTATCCGCCGTAAACTACGTCTGCTAGCTAAGCTTTTAGTAGACGAGAGGCTTGCTATCGATTTCCACGACTTTAATAAAGACAATAAGTATGGGAATAAGGGATATCCGTTCTTTAGGCACGATTGCAATCCACGTGATTAAATAGATCACGTGCGGGCAACGCCTACACAGATGCGTTATTAACTACACGATGCATCGATCGTATGTATCGGGGACCCCGGTGATAGCGTTACTAACTCAGCCGCCCTTACGATAATTAAGTCATTGACTTAATCGCCCTTATAGGCATAGTCCCGACGTCGTAGGCAAGGGCTCGCAAAGGTCCGGCTTCGGGCCCTATTAATATACGCGTTTATAGGCTATATAAAGGGGCTATTCGTCGCCCCTTAGTTAATAGACATTATAGACTAATCCAGCCAGTTTATAACCCCCTTTTGTTTGTTTAACTAACTAACACTAATTAGTGATTAAACGATTAATTATAGATTGGCAAGGTAGAAGAGATAGAGCCTAATCGTCGAAAGTGTATTAGATCTTTATCCCTCGCGGATTCTATTGCTTACACCTAGAGACGGTCCTTTATGCTAAGAATAAGGAACCTACGCGAGATAGAGCCGACGAAGCTATCACGATATAGCTAGCTCTCGGTAGCCGCCGATAAGTTCTTTCCTAGTTTTTATTTAATCCTGTCTCGCTTCGAGAAGAAGAAGAGTTACGTCGAGCAATAGTACGTCCGTAACGTAAGACAACCTTCGTAACGATCCTCGCGATCCCCTTAAATAATAATAGTGTGTTTTATTTAATTATACTATATCGAGCCCTATCGAGAACCCTAACGCTCCTAGTCCCGTACCGGAAGCAACTAAGCCTAACGATAACCCCCTTCTCGGTTAGCTAGGCGGCATCGGCATCTTCGGTTCGTACTAAAACAAAACTTATATTACATTCTAAGAGACAGACGTTACCTACGATAATATAAATAGGAAGGTAGTTACGACCTACGTAGCCTAGTTTATTATTATTAATGCTAGCATAACTATTTATAGATATAAGCTATTCTTAGACTTTTAGGACTACTTTAACGGGTAGATAGAGGCTATATAGAACTAGGGAGATAGGTATTTTAAGAAGGCCCTTAAATCCTTCTTACGGTCCCGTAGGATCTAGACCGGCGCCTTAAACCTTAGCTTTATAGCATTATTTTTAATGCTTTAGCGCTAATACATTCCCCCGATTTAGCCTAAGGACGAACTACTATTAGAATAGTTAAAGTTCTACGACGAGCGAACCCGAGAGTTCGTAAGGAATATATCCGTTATAGCCTCGGCTGCCGTAACTAACCCTCCTTCCCTAGTCGTCCTAAGCACGGCCCTAACGGCACCTCTTAATGCTCTAACCCCGGCTCCTATAGTAACCTTTACGACGGCACTATCTACGCCCGCGGCTATTCCCCTTACGCCTCCGACCGCCCTAGCAGTTATATTCGCGCTAGAACCCTCCTTTGCTTTAATAACCTTAATACGTGCTACCTCCGTCGATCCCGGCCTATACCCGCGAGATTAAATGCCTAGTATATCCCCGAACTTATAGGCCCCTCCGTTCCGAGATATATTAGAAATATTAATAATACTTTACCTGACTTTGTATTAGTTCTCTAAGACCCCTCCGATTAATATAACGGCAAAGGCAGCCTATACGATAGTTCCCCTTTACGACGTTCCGAACGAAGAGATAGACGCAGACTTTATATAAACGTTTATTAAGCTATAGGATAAAAGCAAGAATTATATAGGTAAGCCCTATAATATTCTTAATAATAAAGTCCGTATCTTTACGG
Organism: Ophiocordyceps sinensis; assembly: GCA_012934285.1. Classification (NCBI taxonomy): domain Eukaryota; kingdom Fungi; phylum Ascomycota; class Sordariomycetes; order Hypocreales; family Ophiocordycipitaceae; genus Ophiocordyceps; species Ophiocordyceps sinensis. The sequence continues at coordinate 14,422,345 of JAAVMX010000001.1, read as the reverse complement.
ACGTTGATTATATAGTTAAGGCCTAGCCCGGCTATTTCTATGCCTTTTTTCCTTAGATCCTTACCGGCCGAGCCTAAGACTACTATATCTAGCATATAGAGTAGGATAGCACGTTTAGGCAGGCCTACGACCTACTAAAGGCTTACTTTAACACTAAAGTAAACTATTAGCACTATTAGGTAGATTAAAGCACTATAACTTTTAAAAAGCTATAAGTTAAGCATTTAAATAAAACCTAATAGGAAGTCTTATAGACCCTCTTTAATAAGCTATAACGATGTTAACGCGCCTTAGGATTTAAGTTTGCTAAAGACCTCCCCCTTCGTACTATATTGCTTAACGCGTGCCGAAACGTCCCGGAATTTAGCTATACGCTATATAACCCCCCTAAGACCGTAGAAAAGCTATTCTCCGCGCTGCGTTCCTCCCTAAAGACCTATCTATCGATATAGGCCGAGAACGGCACGTCCGGCACGTTCGTATAATATCGTAACGAGGTAATAAATATAAATAATAAATATAATTCATTAGGCGTATTCTATACTAACCGTAGATACACTAACAACCGCGGCAACGGCCGTGGGTTTAGCGGGAGCAGCGGACGAGGCTACCGTAGCCTTTATAGCGGCCGTAGTAGCTTTAGCAACCGCTAATAGTCGAGGAAATGCTTTATCTATTAGAAGGAAGGCTATTAGTCAATAAAGCATACCCTAGAGGAATAAGCTAGTTCTAAGGCTTAATACTACGCGTAATGCCTTCTAACCAGCAACCCTAGTATAGGATTCGAGGCCTATCTCACCGAATATAAAGGTAACGAGACTCCTTATGCCGCTATTAAATAGCGTAACGATAAGGCTAGTAACGACGAAAAACTAATAAAGTAGTAAGCCTTATAAATCCTATATTAGCAGTCCTTTAACTATTTAATCATAGGCGAAGACGCATAAGGGATAGACTAGTTAAGCGTCCCGGCTACGTAATTCGTCTTCGACCGTTACTTAAAGGACCGCTTTTACGGTATCCTCGTAGATACCGGAGCAGCTATAGTCTCTACGGCAGGCTAAGACTAGTATCTAGCCCTACAACGAGAAGACCCTTCTATCGTGCTCGACGAGTCTACCGCCGGCTAGGCATATATTAAATTCGGCAGCGGCGAAGACGTACGCTCCCTTAGCTCTATTGCCCTTAAGACCCCTATTAGCCGTATTACGTTCTACATGCTAAGAACGACGACCCTTTTCCTCCTTTGCCTAGCTAATATAGATCGCTTAGGCGTATACTTTAATAATACTACCGATACGATTATCGGTCCGGGTATTAGCGTCCTTATTATTCGTAAATAGGGATATCTATAGTTTTTCTTTAGTAAGGAAGAAAACGCAGTCGCCTTCTTAACTAAAGCCGAGATACGTACGCTCTACCGGCGCTTTAGCCACCCGGCCGTTAATAGACTCTATTACCTATTAAAATAAGTAAGGCATAACGATATCTTAGTAGAAATACTTAAAGATATCTTAAAATTCTACTATTACTGCTAGCTCTACGCGCCGGCACCCCGGAGGTTTAGGTTTATATTAAAGGATAACTAAGAATTTAATTTCGAGGTCGTCGTCGATATAATATACCTAAAGGTCGGCAGTAGCACCCGCCTAGTGCTATACGTAGTCGATATAGCGATATCTTTCTAAAGAGCGCGATTCCTCCCGTCTATATCGGCTAAGGATATATAGGAAATACTTAAGGCACTATAGATCGATATATACCTCGGCCCCCCTAACTTTATCCGGTATAACGTAAGCACTAACTTCGCCTTAACCGAGTTTCGCAATAAAGCTTATATTATAGGTATTACGTATACTTAGATCCCTATTAAGGTATATTAGTCTATAGGTAAGATTAAAAGGTATTATAGCCCGCTCCGTCGTGCGTTTAAAATAATATACGCCGAAATCGGTAGGGCAACGGCCCCTAAATCCGTCCTATCAATAGCTATTAAAGCCGTAAATAATATAGTAGGACTAAACGGCCTTATCCCTACGCTCCTCGTCTTTAAAGCGTACCTACGGATGACTTAAGACTCCCCTCCTTCGGCAACTACGGTATAAAGAGCCGCGACTATCTAAAAGGCTATAAAAGCCTTACGGTAGCTCTTCGCCGCACGATAAGTTAGAGATGGACTATAAGCTTAAAACGGCCCCTTAACCCTTAACACTCTAATACTGCCGCTATAGAGTAAAGTCCGCGTCTAGAGAGAGAAGCGAGGATAGTAGGGTCTATATAAGATTGCCTCTATTAACGGCTACGACGTTACTATCGAGAGCGTTAACGGCCCTATAGTCTTCCGTTCTACCTTTATACAGCCGTACTACTATAGCAAAGACGATACCCTAGATCCCCTTGCCCTCGATAATATAAACACCCTCTCTAAGGTCGACTCCTTTACTCCGGACGAAATTCCCGAGCTAGACCTTTCCCCCTCCCCGGTATAAGCACTGCCGGCTCCGCCGTAGCCCTATAAGCGCGGACGTCCCCCAGGCTTAAGAAATAAGCTAAAGACCGTAACCTTCTATAATTAATTCCTAGTTAAGAAGGAAGAAGATATTTTACGCCTTCTGACTAAGCTACGCAATAACGGCGTTATTACTATACCTAGCGCCTTTTTTAAAGAATCCGACTAACGAGAGATTAACGATCTTATAGCCCGTAGAGTCTTTAGCTTCGAATAGTACGATAAGTCTATTTATAGGCAATACCGCATATTTCGATCCCGAATAGTCCGGGAGGTAAAGGGTCGCGACGTTAAACTATATGAAAAGTCCCGTCTAGTAATCTAAGGCTATAGCGATATAGAGAAAAGCTCGCTTCTAACCTATTCCCCTACTATTTAACGTGTTAGCTAGCGCTTAATCCTAGCTCTTGCCCCCGCCTTGCTTCGCTAAGGCATAAGCTTATCCCTACGCGATATCACATAAGCCTATCCTTAAGCTTAAATAAAGCTTAATCGTATAGTATTAGCGGCTCTTCCGATAGAGCTCTAGGGCAAGTACCCGAAGGGCATAATTATAAGAGTTATTAGGCCGTTATACGGTCTTATAAAAGCCGGTGTATATTAGTATTAAACCTACTATAAGCACTATATTAAGAGCCTTAATATAGCTCCCTCTATCTATAACTCGTGCCTTTTAATTACGAATTAAGGAACCGACGACTTTAGCCTCGTCGGAATATAGACCGATAACACCCTAATGCTCGGTTTAAACACCTTTTCGGCCTAAGAGGAAAAAGAGCTTAAGATAGCTTAATTTCGCGCTAAGCCGAAGGCTTAAATAACCCTAGGGAATGCTATAGACTTTAATAGAGCAAAACTAACGCTCTACGACGACGTTCTGCTCCTATAGCAGAAGGGATAGGCCTTAAGGATCGAGGTAGTCGACTTACGGGCTTATAATAAAGTCTAGTAGTACCTTAAGCAACGCGCTTATGCTGCGTACGTCGCCTCTATCTATTAGCCCGAGGCCTTATTCGATATCTCCGTGGCAGCCTAGGTCTAAGCCCCCGAAGAGAAGGATTATAATATCCTTAATAAGCGCCTCTAGTAGTAGATCGACTATTAATAACGTAGACTTACGTACCGACTAATTAATCTCGAGATAGCTAAACTCGTGGTGTTTACGGATAGCTTATTCACAAATAACCGAGACCTTTCGTCTTAGTTAGGCTTCGTTATTACGCTCGTTAATAAGACCGAGCGTACGGATACGCACTTCCGGATTAATAGCAATATTATCTACTAGAGCTCGACGAAGTATAAGCGAGTGACCTATAGCGTTCTTATAAGCGAGATCTACGGCATAGTTAACGGCGTAGACCTTAGCATCTCCTTTATTACGACCCTCCGTATAGTTACGGAACGGCTTTAGCTCCTACTAATCCCTCTTATTATATATACTAACTTATACTCCCTCTACGAATGCCTTAATAAGCTCGGCACTACGAAGGAGAAACGTCTAATAATCGATATTATAGCGTTGCGTTAGTTCTATAAGCGACGGGAGATTAAGGAGATTAGGTAGATCTATAGGGAAGATAACCCCGCCGACGCTATAACGAAGGCATCGCTAAATAAGGCCCTTAAACGCCTTATTAATATAAATAGCCTCTCAATTAGGATAGAAGCCTTCGTCCTTCGCCTATAGCCACTAACGGTATTCACTTTATTCCGCCCCCTTTTCATTTGTATTTATCAAATATATTTATTAGACCTTCTACCTAATATATCGTTCTTCCTATCTCCCTTTATTTAGATATAGATCACGGACTTACTGTTTAGCAGCTATAAAGAAAAGTTGCTAGTATAGGAATAAGGGATATCCGTTCTTTAGGCACGATTGTAATCCACGTAATTAAATAGATCACGTGCGGGCAACGCCTATACGGATGCGTTATTAACTATACGATGCATCGATCGTATGCATCGGGGACCCCGGTGATAGCGTTACTAACTTAGCCGCCCTTGCGATAATTAAGTTATTAACTCAATCGCCCTTATAGGCATAGCCCCGACGTCGTAGGCAAGGGCTCGCAAAGGTCCGGCTTCGGGCCCTATTAATATATGCGTTTGTAGGCTATATAAAGGGGCTATTCGTCGCCCCTTAGTTAATAGACATTATAGACTAATCCAGCCAGTTTGCAACCCCCTCTTGTTTATTTAACCAACCAACAATAAGGGTTATAACTCCCTAATGCTAATCACGGATAGAGCGAGCGGCTTTATATAGGACTACTACCTAAAAAATCGGAAGGCCGTTACGATTATTAACGCGCTTAAACACTATTTTAAATACCTTACGTACTAGCATAACTTTAATATTAAGACGATTAAGTACGATAACGAGCTAACGAGCTAGAATACGAGGGTATACGACTTCTTAAAGCGTAAGCTATTTAAAATCGAACCCTCGGCACTATATATATAGGAATAAAACGGAGGGATAGAACGCTCCGCGGGCGTTATTAAGGATAAAGCTCGCGCTATAAGAGAATAAGAGCCTAAAGGGAAGCTTAGAGGCAGAGGATCACGGCAATGCAGAAAGTATCGATAAAGATATAAAGATAAGAGAGAGAAGAGGATGTAGAATTGCTTAGTGATAGTCTGTCTAGGTGCGGACTAAGATCCCTTTATATAGCTAATTGCATAGGAATAAAGGTATATATAACTTAACTAATTGTTGGGATAGAAAGCGCTATTAATTCTATGCTAGGTGTATATAGTTTAACCTCGTATAGTATCCTAGTTATTGCGTGATTAATTACGCGAGTAATAGGAGGTAGTATAGGTAACCTTAGTTAACCGGGGCCCGACTATAGACTATACGCACATTAGTCCCTATATATACTATATACCTCGGCATTCGGTATCTCGAGCATCCGGGCAGCTAATGCAGCCGAGTGACTTATGTTATATGCAATAATGCACGGCGGTTCTAATGCATATCTTTATATACTGGTAGGATAAACCAATCGGGAGATATCTACTCCCTTATAGCCCCTCTTAAAGGGTACTTATTGTATAAGAAGTACGCTTTATATATATCCGTTTATAACTAACTAAGATTTGTAAAACTCTCTAAAAAAACCTATTTATAGGAAAAAACTCTTTATATAGAGAAAAATAACTCTACTATATTATATAGAGAAAATTTAAAAACTCCACTATATTTTATTAGTCCGTTTAGTAAACCTATATATAGGGAAAAACTAAAGGGTATATATAGGAAAGCTAGAAGAAAGCATAAGAAAGAGCAGCTAAAACCCTCTATTTATCTTTATATATAGGATCCTTTTTAAGACCTAAGAGGTCTCGAAATTTATTAAATAGTATACGCCTTAATTCTTTTGTAAATATATTAGCGATATTATTAGTAGATTTTATATAGAATACTTCGATTTCGCTTAGTAAAACACTATTGCGGGTGAAATAATAGGCAAGGCCGATGTATTTCCGGAGTTTATATACTTCCGGGTTATTTGCTATTTTTAGCGCTAATTAACTATAGGAAAATATTAAAGGGACTTTATTAGATATAGGTATAGATAACTCTTTTGCGATGCTATTTGGATAGCTATATAGATATAAGGCCTCCTTATTAGCCTCTCTAAGGCCTCTAAACTCTACTTCGTAAGTAGATAGTAATATCGATTTTTGCTTTTAATATAACTAGCTTATAAGATTATTACGTATAAAGAAATAGTATCTAAAGACCGATCGTCGGTCTATAAGGTTACTAGCCTAATCGGAGTCCGTATAGGCTATAAAATAAAAATCTAGTATTAGTATATTATAGTTATTGTATAAGTATAGGTTAGGGAATTTATTTAGGTATTTTTTAGTAGGGCTCTCTACGGCGAGCAGCCGGAAGCGAACCTATCGCACGTGTGATAGTATGCGGTTAGGTTCTTATTGTCTTATCTAGCTAGGAAGGAAGAGGGGAAAAGGGGCCCCTTTATAAGTCACGTGGCCTCGTTGCACGCACGTGATTACGTAGGATCACGTGGCTGCAACTACCTCGTACGTATCCCTTATACCTTATTCCTATAGATCACGTGGGATTACGTAGCTATAACTACCTCGTACGTATCCCTTATCCCTTATTCCTATACTAGCAGTCTTTATAAGATCGTAGAAATAGTAGCCTAAAAGAACGTAGCAATAAGGGTCGCAATAAGGGCGCAATAAGGGGCTAAATAGGGATCTATAGCCCGGTTAAACGGGCCGTATTGTTATCGTAGATCCGGCTTTTCCAACCTTGCAATAGCCTTACAAATAGCCGTATAACGTACGGGAAAAGAGCGTTAGGAAGCATTAAGCTTTAGGGCGAAGTAGAGGGGCGAAGCAAAGCAAAAGATAGAGTTATCTTCGGGCCGGGAAAAGAACGTGAAATAGAGCGTGTGTTTAGGCCGGGAAAGAACGTTGCCGGAGCGTAGTAGGGTCGGCATATAACGTTGCCGGGGCGAAATAGGGCTTGTTTCGGTGCTTGTTTCAGGGCACTAAAAGGGGAAGCAAAAGAGGGAATAGGGCGCCGAAAAGGGGAAGAACAAAGCATAGGGCGCCGAAAAAGGGGAAGAACAAAGTAGGGAATACACTCGCAGTCTTTAAACAAAGAACAAAGGCCGCAAAGAACGTTATCTCGGCCACTAAGGAGCGTCGGAAAGGGTCAGCTAGCCGAGCTTATTAGTCCTATCGCTATTATTATCCTCTCCGGCTAGGATATAGCCTTGCTATTAACGTCCATAGCCTCGTCCGTACGGCTGACTAAGACTAGGTCTCGAACCTCGTATAGATCCCCTAGAACGACCTCTTGCACGTCCGTATTGGTTGAAAGATTAGACAGGCCGGCGTGTAAGGTGCGTTTCTAAGGAGGAACGCAGGTCCGAAAATAGCTCCTCGATGCGTACGGCCGGGTGGAAAAGGGCCGGATCGAGCTCCGGAACACCTCGGTAGGCGGACTAGAGTTATTCGCAAGGGGACGTTAGTCTCTAGGTCCTAGTCTGCGAAGGAACCACTAAGGGCGCGTTAAATAAGCTGCAGCCTGTTAAATAGTAGCTTAAGGACTTCGGGCAGAGGCTTTTCGGGATGTTAGGCTCGAAGCCTCGGGAACGTCGTCGTAGTCTACGCCGTAAAGTACTATTCGTGATTAACGCCTATATCGAAATAGCGTTTAAGGGCATCGTACACGCCTCGGAACGTCGTATTCTAATTTAGGTGCCGGTTATAGTAGTCCTCGGCACGGCCGGCGAGAATTTAACTAATTAGGCCGTAGAACTAGCTAGGGGCGACTCGCAGGCTGTAATAGGTCTGTATAAAGAGCCGGACTTTATTATCGAGGATGTCGTATACGTCTCCTATATAGCTATAGTTTTTTTTCCACGCCTTAGTGAATTATAGCACGAGGTTAGCGTCCGTAGGGACGTTCGGGACCTCGGGCGGCGGTATTATTATATATGCCTTAAGAGGGAATTCAGGGATAGTAGGAACGGGAGCGATAGTAGGGACGCGAGGAACGGCGGTAGGAATAGCGGTAGGAATAGCGGTAGGAAGGAACGGTTAGGCGGTAGGCTAGAATAGTGCAGCCGGCTAGTACTAGGCATTTAGGATAGCGAACTCGGGGTGCCGGAACCGGTGACTTATCGGATAGACTGTGTGTTATATAGCTTAAGGAACGACGTTAAGGACTTAGCCGGGGATAAAGGGGTCGGGAATGACTAATAGTAGTAGGCCGGGAATAACGGGTAATAGAGCAATAGGTGAAGGAATAATAGGCGGAATAATAGGCAAAGTAACGGCGGTAGGGGCAACGGGCGATAACGAAGGTAATAATACTCTAGCGGCTCTTTAAACTATTAGAGCTAGGGAAGCTTCGTCGGACGAGAGTAAGACTAAGATTAACGATACGGCGGGGAAAGACAAATGCGGAACTAACGATACGGCGGTTGCTTACTTCGCTTAGGCCGCGGTGCCGATATTAAATTAGGTCTTCGCGAATTCGTCGGCGGGCTAGGTTAGCGGCTTGTTTAAGGTCTATAAGGTGACTTATTAGCTCGCGTTTAAGCCGTTCCGACGGTCTAAGAAGATCCTACGCCTTCTTAAGAGGGTCTTTAGCGCCTTTATATATTCCTTATTAACTCTCTTCTACGTTGCCTTATTCTATCCCTTAAAGTATTCTTAGAAGTCGTTAAAGAGCTAAAGTATGTTAACGTATACGCTATAGTCTAAAATAGCGATAAAACGGGCCGTATAGGTCGTAACGGCGATAGCATCGTTGTCTAGCGTAATATCTACCTCCTAGCGGCTTATATCAATATACTTATAGAATAGCTTATATATAAGGTAGCTAAGGGGGTTCTCTTCGGGAAATAGCGTTAGGGCCGAGGTTGCTATCCTATGTTCTTTAAAGTAAGCTTAGGGCAGTAAGCGGACTGTGTAAGTGCTAGGGTAAAGTAGGTCTATTGCCGGGCCGAAAAAGAGCGTGGCCGGGTTCTTATAGGTCCTGCTTTAGGGCGGCAAAGAGCAAAGCAGCGGCAAAGGCAAAGCGGTATAAGCAGCGGCAAAGGCAAAGTAGCATACTAGCAGTTCTTTAAACAGTAAAGAATAACCTAGTAGGCCGGGCTTAAAGCAGCAAGCGGACTATTATATAATGCCGGGCTTAAGGGAGCAAGCGGACTGTATATAGTGCTAGGTCGGAAGACGGCGGGGTGTTTATCATAGCGAGGGTCTTCGCGATAGTCTTGTCGGGAGCAAGCGGCGGGCTTTTAGTTATTGCATAAGGGTCTTTACGCGTCTAGTCGGATGATTAAATAGCTTGTGTTAATCGAATGTCCTATGGGTTTATCTATAGTAGTTAACGGGATTGCGAGGGGGTCTTCGCGATAGGGTTAGCGCCGTAAACGCACTATTCCTTAATGGCACAAGCTTCGTTAAAGCGGTAATCCTTTAAGGGTAGCTAATAACACCCTTATTAGAGTTGTTAACGCACTCTTCTTAATGGCATAAGCTTCGTTAAAGCGGTAATCCGTTAAGGGGAGCTTAGGAAGTGTTCTTCGTTCGGCTACCGAAAGCAGCTGTTCTACGGCAGCTTTGTCGGTTCTAGTTTAGGAAGATCCTTCGTTCTTAGCATAAATAGCCTTCTCTAAATATACGGATCGGGATCGTAGGCTAAATTAACTCGGGCTAAATTAGCTCGGGTTAAATAACTATTCAATCGGATCCGCGTACGTTCGAAGGTTAAATATATCTCTTCTACCTAGCTAATCTATAATTAAGCCGAGTAAATGATTAATTAGTGTTAGTAAGGCTCTCTACGGTAAGCAGCCGGAAGCGAACCTATCGCACGTGTGATAGTATAAGGTTAGGTTCTTATTGTCTTATCTAGCTAGGAAGGAAGAGGGGAAAGGGGGCCCCTTTATAGGTAACGTGGCCTTATTGCACGCACGTGATTACGTGGGATCACGTGGCTGTAACTACCTTATACGTATCCCTTATCCCTTATTCCTATAGATTACGTAGGATTACGTGGCTGTAACTACCTCGTATATATCCTTTATCCCTTATTCCTATACTAGCAGTCTTTATAAGATTATAGAAATAGTAGCCTAAAAGAACGGAGCAATAAGGGTCGCAATAAGGGCGCAATAAGGGGCTAAATAGGGATCTATAGCCCGGTTAAACAGGCCGTATTATTATCGTAGATCCGGCTTTTCCAACCTTATAACAGCCTTGCAAACAGCCGTATAACGTATAGGAAAAGAGCGTTAGGAAGCATTAAGCTTTAGGGCGAAGCAGAAGGGCGAAGCAGGACCTATAAGAACCCGGCCACGCCCTTTTTCGGCCCGGCAATAGACCTACTTTACCCCGACACCTATATAGTCCGCTTACTACCCTAAGCCTACTTTAAAACGTATAAACAGAATATTACTTAATAAGGTTAGGTAATATATATAAAGCATCCTCTATGCTATATGCCGGGGCTAATGTAATCAGCTATAGATAAGATAAGCAGGGAGCTATTCCGAGCTCCTAGGGCTTACGCCTACCTAATAGAAGCATCCTTCTTTACATATATATTCTAAGTGCCTAGTGTATTAAATTAGTAGCAATTCGCACCTTCTGCCTTTAAGCCACTATTAGGAACGCCCTTCCTATCTCTAGAGCTTCGCTCTAATACGACACGTTCGCTAAGAGCTTCTTAAAGCTCTCGCTATTCGTTAGAAGCCGCCTAAAGGCTCCCGACACCTATAGTATAACTAGCTTATATAACCTTAGCTAGCACGCCTATATAACCTCTAACATAAGCCTTACGATCCGACGAGGCTCGCCTTTCTAAGCATTATTAGAACTAAGGTCTACTGCTTAGTTCTCTATTTTAAGTCCTTACGCAATTAGCCGTAAGGAAAAATTTTCTCTCTATATTTTCGATTTCCTACGCGTACCTATTCCTACGCTAAAATTAAAATACCCTATACCTCCTACTATAGACCTTTCTCTTCTCCTATAACTCTTCCTTCGCAATCCCTTCTCTTCTCTATCTATCGGCCTCTTTGCCTTCTTCCCTCGTTTTATCTAAGCTATTATTACTATAGCTAGGGATAAAGAAGCCCGTTAAGCTATAGCGTCTATATCTCGTTTAGACGACGACCTCTATCCTCGCTTGCCGATATAGGAATATACTCCGCCGGAAAGTGTCTATAGCGCCGCCTTTTCTAAGGAATCTAAGAGTAATTATAAAGATCCTCCTCCTCCTACCCGCCGTCGTCCTCGCTTATCCTTAGAAACCGAGGTACTACGTAAGTAGTCTGCCTTACTAGCTATAGAGGATAGGGACTATAATAATCTATTAAAGTAGGCCGTTCGCTACTCTAAGTTAATTAAGACACTGCCTATAGAAAGGGTTATTAAGACCTTTACTAATATAGACGTAATATATATAAAGTAAGCCCGTATTCTCTTAGGCTCCTTAGCCTCTAAGTCGGAGACTATCTTTAATATCTTAGATCTTCCGCCTATAAAGGAAAAGCATCTATAGCACGCCGATACTATTATAGTGTTAGGTTATATCACATGTTATCCTACGTGACCTCTATATCGTATATATAGACATTTAGATCTAGTCTATAGCTATATCCTTTCGTAGATTAATAATAATTATATACCCCCCCTTAAGCTCGTTTCCTTATAGTTTAATCTACTATTTTTATCCCGTTGCCTTTAATTAATAATCTCGCTATCTTACCCCTTTCTTTTCTAATCTCCCCTCTTCGCGACGCGAGTCCGCCTCCTCGCCGGACCCCTTCGACCGAGTTTTCCTCGATTATTAGAATTTTCCTAGTATAGATACGCCGTCTCGACGCAAATTATATAGATTTCCCTCCTTACCCTTCCCCTACCCTTTGCCCTATAATCTACGATAACCGACTATATAGAGGCCGATCCTCCGTCCGCTACCCTAGCCGTTACCCCGCCGGCTCCTACCGACCTAAAGCCCTAGACCGAGTACGTTTCCTACTACCCCCGCCTCGCCGCCCTTCTTCGAGCCTAACGGCCTATATTTAGCACGTTCGCCTATATTTAGGCTAACGCTACTCCCGACTTCCGCGCCCTTTAGATCGAGGCCTTTGCTTACCTTAATAATGCTTACGTTAAGTTAGATATAAGAGTGCTCGTCGCTTAAGAGCACGCGGCCGTTGCTTAAGAGCACGCTGCCGATCTTTAGCGTTAGCTTAACCGCGCTACGTCCTCTCTCCTCGTCTTAACTAAACGCGACGCGGCTCGGGACTAGGCCCTTGCCCCCGCCCCCGCCCCCGCCCCTACCCTTACCTATTCCCGTATCGCCGACCCTAAGAGGTTCGCCGGCGACTCCAGCACTTAGAAGCAACGTTAGGAGGCTTTCCGGACTTAGCGCGACGGCCTTACTATTAAGCTCTGTTAGGACGCCGCCTTATACCTTACGGAGTAGGACTATATTCTCTACGCGGTTAGCCGGCTTATTAGCGGGGCCGCCTCTATTATCGCTAGCGTTCCTTAGGACGTCCTCGATAATAAGTCCTTCGCTAATTAGCAGTATACTACTATTAAAGCCCTTACCGACGACCTTAGCCTAGTCTTTAGTGCTAATTTTACCCGCGCTTAGTCGGAGGCCGACTTTAACGCTTTATCGATAAAGAATATCTCTTAGCCGGACTTTTATTCGAAGTTCACCTAGCTTTAAGCCGACTTATCGTTTAACGGCACCGCTTACGTCGCCTACCTTTATTTATATAAGGGAGTAGATATCTCCCGATTAGTTTATCCTACCGGCATATAAAGATATGCATTAGAACCGCCGTGCATTATTGCATACAATATAAGTCACCCGGCTGCATTAACTGCCCGGATGCTCGAGATACCGAATGCCGAAGTATGTAGTGTGTGTAGGGACTAATGTACGTATAGTCTATAGTCGGGCCCCGGTTAACTAAGGTCACCTACACTACCTCCTATTACTTACGCATTTAATCACTCAACAACTAGGATACTATACGAGGTTAGACTACATACACCTAGCTTAGAATTAATAGCGCTTTCCATCCCGACAATTAGTTAAGTTATATATACCTTTATTCCTATGCAATTAGCTATATAAAGGGATCTTAGTCCGCACCTAGACAGACTATTACTAAGAAATTCTATATCCTCTTCTCTCTCTTATCTTTGCATCTTCCTCGACACTTTCTATATTTACCGTAATCCTCTGCCTCTAAGCTTCCCTTTAAGCTCTTATTAGTTATAATCCCTATCTCTGCTTAAGCTTTAAGTTGCTTTTTACCTAGAGCCTCCCTTAGATCCTCTAGATCACTCGCTATTGCACTAAAAACGACCGTCTCTCCGCTATAACGTCCTCTTTGCCTTTTTAGGCCACTTGCCTTCTTAGGCCACCCTTAGTTTATATATATTACTACTTTCTTAGTGTTTTGCCCCCCCTTTATTTCTCGTTAGCTTTGTTTTCGCTCCTATAACGCACCCTTTCTTAGCTACTATTCTATACCTAAAAAAACCCTCGAAAAATTTAGAAAAAAATCCTTTATTACCCCTACTTTAGCCCGTAGACGCCGAGCTTCTTCCGAGTTTCCTCCGGTACCTTCCGATCCGATATATAGCAAAAATAAGTTCTTTTAAGGACTACTCATTTATAAAGCTTAAGGGGAGCACTAACTTTTCGGCTTAGTCTCTACGTATAGAATCTATATTTATACGTAAAAAGCTTAGTCTAGCTATACTCGATACTACTTATGCGAAGTCTTAGGACTATTTAGCCCTAATAAGGCTTATAGTTAATAACGGCCCTTTGTCTTAGATAAAGCACTATACGTCTATAAAGGCGGTATAGGAGGCACTTGAAACCTTATATAACCTTATAAACTTTACCTCTAACTTCCTCCTTATAAAGGAACTCTTTAATACGAAGATTAAGAGAGAGTTATCTATCGAGACTTACCTAAATAAGGTGAAAGAGCTTTTCGACGAGCTAAATACTAGAGAAATCCGTATCCCGGAGATTATAGTAATAACCTAGATCTTAGAGAGCCTTAATAGCTCTTTCTCGAGTTATATTATAAATATTACGTAGACCCTTCGTACTAATGCTACGGCGTATACCCTTAAATCACTCTCCTTGTCTCTTATAGATAAGTTTAAGAGGACGAAAGCTCTCGAGAATAACGAGCAGCTATTTACAGCCGGCGGTAGTAAGGTCCTTTTTGCTCTTGCTGCAAAAAGCGAGGGCATATCGAAAGGAATTGTTTTTAGAAACCCGAGAATAAAGATAAGGCTCGGGCTGCGGGATTTACCCCGAAAACGGTCTCTACCTCCTCCTCTTCTCGCCGGGACCCTAAGGAGAACACTAACCGCAACTACCGGAGGCCGACCTTAGTTCTCTACTCTCGGGAGAGCTCTCCGTCTCCGGCCCCGCGTCCGGCCGGCCGTCCCTAGACCTCCCGCCTCCGGAAGCGTAAGGCCACTCCGGAATCCTCCGAGACCTTTAATAAGGTCCTCGTCGTCTTAGACTCTGCTTCTAGTATCGTAAGTACTCTCCTATCCTTTATAACACTCTATATATCCTTTATATCCTTTATGCTATATATAATACCCTTAGTAGTACCTTATTTCTATACCCTATTTCCCCCGAATAACATCCTTCTATATACCCTTATGAAAATAAAGTCCTCCTCTAATAGAAAATAAATAATAGGACCTCTAAAGCCTCTTCTTTCGGCAATTTCGAGGGTAGTATTAAAAGTAGATAGGACTGTAATACGGATTAGGAATTTCTATAACTTTGTCGTCGATACTAGAGCTACTAGGTATATAGTTTCGAATAAATCTCTCCTCTCTAACTATAAAGAAATATATACTACTATAACCTAGGGAAAAGCCTCCTCTATTATCGTACGAGGGGCTAGGGATCTTATCTTTAAGTTCCCTAATAGCAAACAATAGTATACTTTGAAAAACTGCCTTTATATACCTAAAATCGGCATTAATATAATTAGCCAATTAGCTATAACAAACACATACGCTCTTATAGGCCTAGACTCTATATCCCTCCTTAATAGAAATCTTAATAAACTAATAACCGGTTTTATTAAAAACGGACTTTACTATATCCCGTTAGATATAAAGAAAACACGTTTTCTAATTAAAAATAAGATATATAATATATAATATAGCCCGAAAGAAACAATAGATAACGCTATACTCTAAGATACTATACTAACTAATACAATAAAAACCCCTAAAATAAAAAAGAAAATAGACCTCGTTTTCTAGCATAAACGGCTAGGCTATCTTAGCTATAAATCCCTATACCGATATCTTCGTAGACTATACCTAGACATATCCGTAGACTAAAAAGATTCTATAGCTATAAAGCAATGCGAAGCTTATATATAAGCTAAACATATAGATAAAAAGAAGAAAACCCCTTTAAAACGACGATATCTCTTTCTAGATAAAATAAACGTTGATAACTAGGGTCCTATAAAAGTCCCTATATACGATAAATTTAGATACTTTATATTATTTCTAGATACCTACTCTAGGTACCTAAGAATATACCTTATAAAAGATAAAGCCGAAAGCCTACCTAAGTTCCTAGAATTTAAAACAGAGCTTATAAATAATAAAGATAAGACAAAGATAAAAGAGGTCGCATTAGACAATGCAAAAGAATTCATCTATAACATTAAACCTTATGCTCTTAAAAACGGAATAAAATATAACTTAAGTCCACGATATACCCCCTACTTAAACGGGAGAAGAGAACGTATAAATAGAATAATACTTAATAAAGTTAAGTCTATGCTCTATATAGCTAAGCTACCTAAATACCTTTGGGGAGAAGCTGTCTTAGCAGCTATATATGTATACAACCGATCTCCCTATACTGCCCTAGGGTATATATGCCCTCTTAAAAAGAAAGAAGATAAAGCCCTTACTACGGAAGACATAGATAAGATCCGTGTCTTTAGAAGTATTATATACTATAAAAACAAAACACCTAGTAATAAGCTAGACGTACGAGCCTATAAAGGAATTATAGTAGGCTATAAAGATATAGTATATAAAATATACGACTATAGCAGAAAGAAGGTTATTATCTTAAAAGATATAACTATACTAGAAAACAACTTCTTAAAAGACAATAAAACTTTTAATTTTAATACTATACCTTCTATAAATAAAATACTAGATAATTATCTATATATAAGAACTTCTATACTAAAGATAAATCCTAAAAATACACAATCCTAGAATAATCCTAATAAAATACCCGATAATATATCCGAGGATAATATTCCTGACTGTATAATATAGGACAATAATAATAAGGATTAAAGAATTTAGGTTGAAATACCTAAGAAGCCGGCTGAATTCTATAACGACTACTAAGGATACCTAATACATCTACTAATAAATAAGGATAATATAACCCTTCTATCTGCTTTAGAAGGTTGTAATCCTATAGAACTAAAAACCTATAAGCAAGCTATAAAAAGCGCCGAAGCTCTATACTAGGATAAAGGCATAGTAGCAGAAATATAGCAGCTTATAGATAATAATACTTAGGAAATAACCGAGCTACCCGAAGACCGGGAAGCCCTTAGAAGCCGATAGGTCTATAGAGTTAAAAAGGATAATAAAAACTAAATAAAGAAGTTTAAAGCTCGACTTATAGCTTTAGGCTATAAGCAAATATACGGCTTAGACTATATTAAAACCTTCTCTACTATAGTAAGACCTAAGTCTATAAGGCTCCTACTAGTATAGGCTATCGCTAATAACTAAAAAGTACTATAGTTTAATATAAAAAATGCCTTTCTTTATGCGGATATAGATATAGAAACGTATATATAGATACCTAAAGCTTTTCTAGATATAATACTATACGTATGGTTTGTCTAGCATAAAAATACAAAATATAAAGGCATAGCTTACTTTAATTACTTAAATAAACACAAGACGAAGAAGCTCGTAGCGAAATTAAGAAAAACACTATACGGCTTAAAATAAAGTTCTTACTCTAGTATAACCTATTAAAAAGCGTACTTAACGAGCTTGGTTTTTACTGCCTTCTAATAGACGAAGGAGTGTTTATAAATAGCACACTACGAATAGCTATAGCTGTTTATATAGATAATCTCCTCTTCTATAGACCTATAGAGCGTGTAATAACCTAAGTAATAGATTAAATAAATAAGACCCTACCGATCGAATCGCTAGGAGAAGTTAAAGACTTCTTAGGATTATCTATATAAAAAAATAGAGATATAAAGGAATTATATATATCCTAAGCAACCTATATAAAAAATAAAATAAAGGAATTTAAAAAAGGAAATATAGGAACCTCGAATACACCTGCTGGTAGGGGCGTTAAATTAAATAAATCAGGAATAAAGAACGCCTCTAAAAAAGATATACTCTTATACTAAATGCAAATAGGCTCCTTACTATTTTTAGCCCTATTTATAAGGCCTAATATCCTCTTCGCAGTAATATCCTACGTAAGATTTTCTTCTTAACCCGACTCCTCGTATTTTAAAGCCCTCGATGTTATATAGAAATACCTAAATAAATTTCCTAACCTATGCTTATACTATAACTGCAATATACTAACACTAGATTTTCATTTCATAGCCTATACGGACTCCGATTAGGCTAGTGACCTTATAGACCGACGATCGGTCTCTAGATACTATTTCTTTATACGCAATAATCTTATAAGCTAGTTATATTAAAAACAAAAATCAATATTACTATCTACTTACGAAGCAGAGTTTATAGGCCTTAGAGAGGCTAATAAAGAGGCCTTATATCTATACAGCTATCTAAATAGCATCGCAAAAGAGTTGTCTATACCTATATCTAATAAAGTCCCTCTAATATTTTCCGATAGTTAATTAGCGCTAAAAATAGCAAATAACCCGGAAGCATATAAACTCCGGAAACATATCGGCCTTGCCTATAATTTCACCCGCAATAGTGTTTTACTAGGCGAAATAGAAGTATTCTATATAAAATCTACTAATAATATCGCTAATATATTTATAAAAGAATTAGGGCGTATACTATTTAATAAATTTCGAGACCTCTTAGGTCTTAAAAAGGATCCTATATATAAAGATAAATAGAGGGTTTTAACTGCTCTTTCTTATGCTTTCTTCTAGCTTTCCTATATATACCCTTTAGTTTTTCCCTATATATAGGTTTACTAAACGGACTAATAAAATATAGTGGAGTTTTTAAATTTTCTCTATATAATATAGTAGAGTTATTTTTCTCTATATAAAGAGTTTTTTCCTATAAATAGGTTTTTTTAGAGAGTTTTACAAATCTTAGTTAGTTATAAACGGATATATATAAAGCGTACTTCTTATACAATAAGTACCCTTTAAGAGGGGCTATAAGGGAGTAGATATCTCCCGATTGGTTTATCCTACCAGCATATAAAGATATGCATTAGAACCGCCGTGCACTATTGCATACAATATAAGTCACCCGGCTGCGTTAGCTGCCCGGATGCTCGAGATACCGAATGCCGAAGTATATAGTATATATAGGGACTAATGTACGTATAGTCTATAGTCGGGCCCCGGTTAACTAGGGTCACCTATACTACCTCCTATTACTCGCGCATTTAATTACGCAACAACTAGGATACTATATGAGGTTAGACTATATGCACCTAGCTTAGAATTAATAGCGCTTTCCATCCCGACAATCAGTCAAGTTATATATACCTTTATTCCTATGAAATTGGCTATATAAAGGGATCTTAGTCCGCACCTAGACAGACTATCACTAAGCAATTCCACATCCTCTTCTCTCTCTTATCTTTATATCTTCCTCGACACTTTCTGCATTTGCCGTAATCCTCTGCCTTTAAGCTTCCCTTTAGGCTCTTATTATATAAAGGTCTCTATTGAACTTACTAACGCCGCCGCTCTATAGGTCGAATGCCCGGCTTATAATAACTTTACGGCCTAAGCTAAGATATATTCTACGCTCTAGGACAACTAGCAGCGTGTTAAAGCCCGTTCTTAGCTCTAGCCGCCTTACTACCCCGCTCGCACCGGCCCTACCTCGCCCGCCCCGCCCGCGCCTCCTACCGGTAACCTAATGCAGCTCGATGTATTCCGGGCCCGGCTTACCGACGCTAAAAAGCAACGGCGGTTTAAGAACCGTCTTTGCCTCTACTACGCTTAGCTAGCTACCGCTACCTACACCGCTTAGACCTGCCTTAATAAGGGTATCGGTGCTAATCCCGGCGCTAACCCTAGCGCTAGTCCCGGCGTCGGTTCCGGCTCTAGCCGCGGCCGTGGCCGTAGTAGCGGTACGTCTGCCCCGCGCCTGCTCGAACCCCCTCCCCCCCGCTACTAGGTTCGCGCTATTAAGCAGGGCTTTATCGAGGGCGAAGTAGACAACCTCCCCGCCTCTTCCCCGTCCTCGGGAAATACGTAGCTCCTTCGCCTTATCGCGCGATAGAGCTCTTAGTGTCTAAGTTTATAGCTTCGTTTAATACTAAGGAGGATCTTTGCCTCCCCGCGGGAATACAACCGCGTGCTCTACTTATGCCTTTATCCTTTATATCCGCCGATATTATTGTAAGTGCTTTAGTCGACTCCGGCTATTCTAGATACGCCTTTATATACGCTTAGACCGCGTACCGCCTTACCCTTCCTATCTGCTAGCTCTAATTCCTACGCCGGCTTTCCCTCGCCTATAGTAGCGACTATAAGTCCGGCTCTATTACTTATTGCGCTTTTTTAGTCTCCCGGATTAGCGCCTATACTAAGTCTATCTGCTTCTTTCTTACGAAGCTTAGCTATAAGGTTATTCTTAGCCTTCTTTAGCTACGCTAGCACGACCCTATTATTAGCTAGCGTAGTAACTCCCTTTCCTTTTAGTCCCCCTTTTATCTAGCCTCCTGCCTCTCGGACTACTAGCCTTATCTTATCCTAGGCCTCTCGGCTACCTTTGCCCGCCTTGCCCGCCCTATCCCGGCTCCCCCCGCCCTTATTTTAAAGGGAATATAATTAATAAATATAATTCGTTTTCCCTTTACTCCTTCCGTCGAAGACTCTAACAACGAGGGCGAACCCCTTACCGCCCCCTCTATTAAAGACTCTAACAACGAGGGCGAACCCCTTACCGCTATAATCCTTATTCCTACCGCTACGATCCCTATTCCCGCCCGTACGGCCTTAGCCTATCCTCCGGCCTTTGTCTATTCCGTCCGCTTTAGCGATATTCTTAAGTTTATTCCCCCGTCTCTTAGCCCCTCTCTCTTAGCGTTTTTCGAGGATACCTTTAACGCGGGTAAACCCGCCTATCTAAACTCCTCCCGCTAGGTTAACGACGCTAACTCCGACTCTAGCTATAACTCCGACTCCCCGGCTACCCTTTACCCTCGCCGCTACGTTCGACCTCTTTGCCCCCGTCCCGTCTATAAGACCGCCGGCTACCGCCGCCTTATATTACGGCTAAGTCGTAAGATTATTAGACCTTAGCCCCTCCGCTTCTCGTCCTTTAGCGACTTAGCGTTTAACGTCTAAATGCTTAACGTCGACGCGATAGTAATATTCTACCGGTAGCTTAGAGTCTAGACCTCTTAAACCTTAATTAAGGCCTTTACCGCTAAGCCTTTGCCTATTAAGCCTCCGCTACCTATTAAGTAAGATATCCTTAAAGACTTCTATTAGGCCGTTTTAATTAGATATATAGACGCTAAGGACGCGAAAGCCTACCTTAACCCCCGCCTTTACGACTTCGTCGACGACTACCTTAAGAAGATCTACCTTAATAAGATCTCCCTTAACTATATCGCTAAGTTCTTTAAGAAGTAGGAGAAGGTCTCCTATACGCTCGACGAGCTTTAGGCTAAGGTCCTTAAAGAGCTCTACTATATAATTTATATATAGCTTAAGAGCGAGGCCGATAAGCTCGCCTTTTACTATACCGTTAATACTTAAATTAACTTTAAAGAAAGGATATAACCTCCTTACACCCGCCCTCGCCCCTTTAGCGAAGCCGAGAACCGGATCGTCCGCGCGTACGTTAACGAGCAGCTTAGGAAAGGCTTTATCCGCTGCTTTACCTCCCCCGCTATTGCCTTTATTATACTCGCTTATAAGCCGGGCGGGGGCGTTTGTTTTTACATTAACTATCGCGGCCTAAATAAGGCTACGATTAAGAACCGCTTCCCTTTACCCTTTATCTATAATACTCTCGCCTATATCCGGAAGGCGAAGTTTTTTACTAAGATCGACGTTATCGTAGCGTTTAATCGCCTTCGTATTGCCGAAGGATATAAGTAAAAGACCGCGTTCGCTATATAGTATAGGCTTCTTAAGTATTATATTACCCCCTTTAGCCTTACCGCCTCCCCGTCCTACTTCTAGAGTTTTATTAATATAGCTCTTTACGGTATCTTTAACGAGTTCTACTTTACCTATCTAAACGACGTCTTAATCTTCTCGGAGACGCGGGAGGAGCACTAAGCCTACGTTAATATAGTTCTTAAGCGCTTTAATACCGCCGGCCTTTAGCTTAACGTAGATAAGTATAACTTCTACGTTACTAAGACTAAGTACCTCGGCCTAATTATTTTAGATAAAGGCATTCGTATAGACCTTAATAAGGTTCGTGCGGTCTTAGACTAGCCTACCCCCTCCTTTATTAAAGACCTCCGGCGCTTTTTAAGATTCGCTAATTTTTACCAGCGTTTTATTCGCGGCTTTTCTAAGCTTACGAACCCTCTAAACGCCCTTACTAAAAACTCTGCCCCTTAGATTTAGTCTCCCGCCTACGCTTACGCCTTCGAAGCCCTTAAGCACGCCTTTACTACCGCCTTAGTCCTCGTATACTTCGACCCCTATCGTAAGACTATAGTTTAGATAGATGCTTCCGACTAAGCCGCTAGGGGTATGCTAATATAGCTCTTTAACGATAGTCGTTATTATCCGGTTGCTTTCTTTTCGTCGAAACACTCTGCTTAAGAGTATAATTACGAGATCTACGATAAGGAACTCCTCGCGATTATAAAATCTCTTAAAGAGTAGCGCCTTAAGCTCGAGGGCCTACCTAAGTTTAAGATAGCCTTAGACTATAAGAATCTTTAGTATTTTATAACTATAAAGCTCTTTAACTAGCGATAGGCCCGCTAGGCCGAATTCCTTAGTCGTTTTAATTTTAAAATCGTCTTCTAGTCCGGCTCTTAAGCTATTCTCCCTAACGCCCTTAGCCGCCTGCCCGGCTCCCGCCCTTTCTCCTTTACCGACTAAGCCGACGAGAGGATTAACCACCGATATTAAGTTATCCTCCTTAAGTCTAAGGTTAATACCTCCCTCTACCCTAATACTACTACCGCCCCCGATACCGTTAAGGAGTCCGATTCGTTTATAAATATAATTTATAAATATAATTCCGACTGCCTTAACCTTTACGCCCTCGACGACTTTAAGCCGATCGATAACCTTATCGACCGGGCTTATTCCTCCTCCCCGCTTATCTCCGCTATTCGCGTAGCTCTCTAGTCCCCTTAGCCCTGCTAGCCTTACCCCCTTTACGCCCCCCTCCGCTCGATCCCTAAGACCGCTCTCTCTAAGGTCTAAGGCCGGTTCTATTTCTAAGGCCGGCTCTTCGTTCCCCTTAACGACGCCTTAATTCTTTAGATCCTCGTCCGCGCTTATACCTCCCCCCTTTCCGGCTACCTTAGACGTACGAAGACCGCTAGCCTCTACCGCCGGTCCTATATCTAGCCTAGCATACATAAGTCTATTTCTAGCTTCGTGCGGAACTATTATACGTGCCTATACGCTAAATCCCCTCGTTCCTCCCCTTAAGGCCTACTTTAGCTCTTAAGTATTCCCTTCGCCCTATAGACCGATATATCCGTCGATTTTATTACCGACCTCCCTATCTACCGTCGCAACAGCGTTAAGTTTTCTAATATCCTCGTTATCGTCGACCGCCTTACGAAGATACGCTACTACGGCCCGATACCCTTAATAACCGTTAAAGACGTTATTAACGCGTTCGTTTCCTACGTTTAGTCCCTCTATAGTACCTTAGCCTCTATTATTAGCGACCGTAGCACTTAGTTTATTTC
This sequence comes from Ophiocordyceps sinensis, assembly GCA_012934285.1. NCBI lineage: Eukaryota > Fungi > Ascomycota > Sordariomycetes > Hypocreales > Ophiocordycipitaceae > Ophiocordyceps > Ophiocordyceps sinensis. The sequence continues at coordinate 14,399,147 of JAAVMX010000001.1, read as the reverse complement.
GGCTTTCTAGCAGTAGCTTAATCGTCGCCTTAATTACCGCTTTTACCTTAGCTCCGCTTACTACCCTTAGACTAACGGTTAGACTAAGATCGCAAACGCTTAGAAAGAGGTTTACCTTTATTATTATACTACCTACCTTTAAGACGATTAGGTCGACCTCCTCCCCTTCGCTAAGTTTACTACTAATAATTAGGTCTTTAAATCTACCGGCCTCTCCCCTTTCTTCGCTAACTATAGCTTCTATCTAAAGCTTAGCACTAAGCCCTTTAGTCCCCCTTTACCCGGCATAACCCCTTAGTAGCGGAAGGAATACCTCTACGGTAACGCGCTCGCTTCCTATCTTTAGCGTATTTCTAACTTCCTCTATAATACGATCGAGGATGCCTAAGCCACTTAGGCTCGCTATGCAAACGCCCGGCGGACTCCCGCCCTAGCGTATTAGCCCGGCGATATAGTATTCCTTAGCACCCGCTAGATCTAGACCCTCCGCCTTATAAAGAAGCTCGACTATAAGCGGGAGGGCCTATATAAGGTCCTTAAGGTATATAAGACGGCGTGCCTTCTTCGCCTCCCTAAGGGCAGCCGCCTTTACCCTGTTTTTTATAACTCCCTCCTTACTAAGACCTAAGAGCCCCCTTTGCCTAGCTAGTCGGAGCTTAACGTCCGGCCCGCCGATAACGGCGTTCTCCTTTCCCCCGGCGACGACGACGGCGATAACGCGTACCTTAAGTAAGAGTTTTCTTCTATCCTCGCGTAACGCTAGTACGCCTCCGGGAAGATTAAGTATCGCGTTTAATAGCGTTATAGCCCCTTTACGTAAGAGGACTCCTCCTGCCTAAACGGCTGCTAGGACGACCTTAAGGCTTTTTACGCCTTTAACCCGACTAAGCTTAAACCGGCCTTTTATATAGCCTTCCTTATATCTTCCCCTTCGCTTAAGTAATAATAAGTATAATTTATTAATATAATTTACGTTACGACGGCACGCGTTAGTTTCCTAGTTTTACCCTTTATTTCTTTCTATTCCTCTCTCGTTCTATATTAGGCCCGCTTTTAGGACCGATTAACATAGATTTCCTTCGTTTTTATTAGCCTATTAACCCTTTTAAGCGTTTAAGTCGAACGCCGATTTAAGGGGGATATACTATTACGGTATTAGGTTATATTATATATTATCCTACGTAACCTCTACATCGTATATATAGACATTTAGATCTAGTCTATAGCTATGTCCCTTCGTAGATTAATAACAATTATATACCCCCCCCTAAGCTCGTTCCCTTATAGATACTTAGCGAAATAGAATTCGTATGTATCTTCGTTTTATAAGCGATCTTTTAGATAAGGAGACTCCTCTCTACGCTATAATATCTCTAGTGCATCGGCTAGTTTAAGCCGTCTCTTAACCTATAAATAATCGACGGAAACCCTTCTAATAGTTAATCGGAGGAATAGCCTCCTTCTCGTCCGTAAGGAATCCTTCGCTTATCTAAGCAGCACTCTATTAGGTAATAGCAAGGTTTTAAAGAGTAAACCTAGGTTTTATATTATTCTCTTTAATCTAAGTTATTTAAGTACTTATAGGCCTTCTACTCTCGTCGATAGAAGGATTTAGATAATAATAACGATAATTTATCTAGATCCGATAATAGCTTTATCCGCCGTCCCTTAAAGTCCTATCTAAATCCGCGTAGGCACCGCGAGGCGAGCTATACCTCCTCCTTAACCTATAACGATAAGGCTGTTACTAAACGCCTTAAATAGGATAATATTAGTACTTTTAACCCGGATAAGCATAATCCGAAGAACTTAGGCATTTTCGCTCTTAGCGATAGAAAGAATATCTATATAGACGTCTACCTCTTTACGGAGCGTCTAAGGATCTACTAAGACGAAGGTCTATTCGCCCTTTGCCTATATTACCTCTTCTTCTTAGTAAGAGGAGCTTTTATATAGTATATAAGTAAGCTTATAGCGGAATAACGCGATATCCTTAGTTCCTCCCCTCTTAGAACCTTCTATAAGTTCTTAACTAAGCGTTTTAAGCGTCCTAACGCCGATGTCTTAAAGGAACTTTATAGGGAAAGGTATACGATATCTATATAGTCCTTTAGCTCTATTACTCTCGCGTAGTAGATCTAGAGAAAGGTTTCGCTCGCCCGCTAACTTAAGATAAATAAAGATGCCTAAATCATTAAGACTATCTATCCTCTTATTGCCGTTTAGATCTCCTCGCTTCTTCCTATTCCTATAAAGAAGACCTTAATCGATAAATAGATTCGTATTATTAAGGAACGGAAGCCCCTTATTATAGCCTCCCTTAAGCTATATATCTTTAGAGACTAGGATTATTCTCGCCGCGGTAGTTTTTCCCGTCGGGATAATAACTATCGCTAAGATAACCGTCGCCGTAATAATAGCTACCGTTAGGGTAACCGTAATCGCAGCCGTCGTAATAATTATCGCGATAACTATCGTTAAGGTAACCGAGGCAATAATTATTAATAGACTAACCGCTAGGATTAAGACTAAGGCTATAATCGCAACCGTAGCCTTAAGGGTCGAAGCTCCGGCAATAGCCGTAATTAGTTAAGCTTACGCCCGCTACGCCGCGATAAGCGTTACCCTCGCTAAGACGACCGACGAGATAACCGAACGGAATACCGCCGAGGTAAATATAAAGGTAACGATAATAAGAAGAAAGTGCGTTTTAAGCCGAAGTATTAGGGCGATAAGAAGACTACTCTTAGCGGCGATAAAGCTAGTAACGAGCTATACTTAAACGACTCTAAAGACGACGCGTCCTCTTACGCCTCCTCGGAAGCTAACTTCGTAGGCTATATAAACTCTCGCTACCCTACCGAACGGGCCGGTAAGTTTAAATATAGCACTTACGACCGTACCTTCGCCCTCGCATCTATACTTAAGGAGTATATATACGCTAACTACTATATATCTAAGCAATAGCTCTATAGTAAAGAGCGCGCGCTTAAGCCTTTAACCTATAAGGTTTATAAGGCCTCTTTTCTTTCTCGCAACGCCCTCTTCTCTTACCTTTATCTTAAGTATAAGAAGTCCCCTCCTATTACTATAGGGAACGTTACCGATCCTATTATTATTAAACCTAATGCCCCCGCCGCCTTAGAGCCTATTCTTCCCGCACCTATTATTAAGGAGCCGGTTTTTTACGTAGTACTTACTATAGTACCCCGACTAAATTAGATCCTAAAAGCTAAAGCCGAGGAACCCTAGCAGGATTAGGATTCCCCGCCGCATTTATACTCCTATATAAGGATTAAGGTCTCTGCCTAACCCGGTAGGCAGAAAGTGTAAGTTTGCCCTAACTCTAGCTATAGTAAGGCTATAATTAATCGCGACCTTCTTTAGACTCTTAACTATACCGTCGAGAAAAAGCCTCCCGTTATTATTAACGGAGTTAACGGTCGTTCCTTTTACGAGGACTAGGCTACGTTCTCCTTCTACGCGCGCGGTACTATAGCTAGTCCGGCCGCCTAAGCAGCTATAGCTAAATTTACTTACTCCGCCTAGGTCTCTAAGGTAAAGGCCGGCGTACTCCTCGGCAATGCTTTCCTTAAGCTATACCGAGGATCCTTTAATTATAATAAAGAGGTTATTCGTATTAGAGTGCTCGACGGGTTTAAAATCCTTTTCGATATCTATAAATAGTCCTGCGAAGTTATTCGCCGTATTAAGGCTGTCCGAAAGACTATTATACCGCCCGGCACTACCCTTATAGTCCCTACATCTTAGAAAGAACTTCCTAAAGACCGCGCCTATACTTTCTTCGCCTCTTACGCTAATACTATTTATAGCATCGTCGATACTAAATCTCTTCCTACTATCCTTATTACTAATAGTACGAACGTTAACCTTATTATTAAGCGTAAGTAGAAGCTTAGCTAGATATAGGAGTATTAAGAGTCTGGCTATTTTGCCGCCCTATCTTAGAAATCAGCTATAAACGCTCTAACGCTAGCTACTGCAATTTCGCCCGCTTTAGGAGCCGTAGCCGTAACGCCCTCCGTAGGAACCGCTATTACTACTTCTACTTCTGCTAGTCTATCGATTAACGTTATAAGCACCTTCCCGCTTACTTAAGAGGTCCTTAAGTGTCTCTAGCCTCCCGCTTTACCTTAGCTAGTAGAAGCTCTAGGCACTTCTCCGACTCCTTCGCTATTTAACTCTATTTACGCCTATATTACAGCTTCTTCTATAGGACCTAGCAAATAGTCTAAGGTTTGCGAGAACCTAGCAGCAGCTGCCTCTAACGTAACGGCAGCTGCTATAGCTGCTATAGCTATTAAGATAGACACTACGTATAGAATTAAGGATCCCCTCTCTAGCCGTATCCTATATTAAACGCATATATAGCGCCTACTAGAGCTTTAAGAAAAATACACTAAAGAAGGAATTTATATTTTCGACTATAGTCTTTCTTTCGTACGCTGAGTTAAAAGGCTTTTTAGAAAGTACTCCTAGCTCTAGCGAGATATAGGCACCGCTATCGTAGAACCTAGAAAGGAATAAATAGTTCTATTAATCGATAATTAGCACGAAAAACGAATCGCTTAAAGGCCTTACCCGTAAGGGCTTTACAATAGGAAGGTTATCGACGATATATTTAACCTACTTTATAAGCAGGGTCGCCTAGAGTAGGCCGACGAGCCTACGCCGTTCGTAGCGCCGGTCTTCGTGGTTTAGCGTATAGCCCGAGGCGAGACTAAAGGCCGAGTCGTTATTAACCTACGTGTCGTTAATAGTATTACTATTCCGGATTCCTACCCTCTATTACTCTAAAGCTCTATTATTGCTAAACTCTTAAGCGCTTGTTTTATTACTACTATCGACGCTTCCGCCTTCTTCTATTAGTTTTAAGTTAAACTTAAGCATTAAGGTAGGTTTGCTATTATAAGTCATTAAGGTCTAAAGCGCCTAATAGTTATACCTATCGGCTTTCGTAATAGCCTAGCGTACGTATAACGCTATATAGACTAAGTTCTCCGTCCGTATTAGGGCTATAGCCGCGCGTTTATTAATAATATTATTATTTACTCCGCTACGGAAGAGGAATACTTTTAACATCTCGAGGCTATCTTTAAGCTCTTCGTATCGCTTAACTTATCTATAAGCCTTACTAAAAGCTAGATCGGCTACCCTTCTATAGAGCTACTCGGATTTCGTATCGACGCGTTTAAGATAAGTACTACGAAGCATAGGCTTACCGCCTTTATAAAGCTCTTATTCCTTAATAATCTCGCCGCTCTTAAACACTATATTAGCGCTATAGGGTATACTCGCAATATTATCTTATACTACGGCGCCTATATTGCCCCCCTATAGGACCGTAAGACTAGTCTTCTAGCCTAAGGTCGCTTAATCGGTAAGGTTAAGAACGGGAACCTTAATAAGTAGAAGTCCTATACGTGAGTTATATCGTTCTAGCCTACCCTAGCCGAGCTTTCCTCCTTCGCCTTTCTTTAGAAGGAAATTACTTCTAGCCGTATAATTCACTATATAGACCTATAGAAGAGGCTATTCTATTAGATTAACGCCTCCTTATAGTAAGGCTTCGCCGCCGTCTTTTTTTATCTCCGCGACGGCACTATTTAGCAGCTAAGCTAGCTTATTCTGGTTAAAGCTATTATGCCTATCTACTTCCTCTCCCGTACTCTAACGAGAGCCGAGCAGTCCTATAGTCCCTTAGAACTAAAGGTCGCCTATCTTATATAGGCTGCGAAGAAGATACGCACTATAGTATAGTCGTTAACCCTCCCGCTCGTAGTCTTGACCGATTACTCTACGATTAAGCAGATCGTCGCTAAAAGGACCCTCGATACTTTTAGTATAGACCGAGCTAATTGTCGCTTAGTTATAGCCTCTATTTACCTCTCGGAGTACGATATCGAGGTTTACTACCTCTTTAGCGAAAAGAACTTTATTCCCGACGCCTTTAGTCGCTTGCTAGCCGAGGAGTCTAATTAGCTGCTTAACTATTACCGCCCTAACTTTACTATACTTAACGATATGCTTATAGCCTCTAAAGCTATTATAGCTCTTAAGAAACGCGAGAAATTCGCCGTCGCCTATAAGAACGACCCTTACTATAAGCGAAAACTTTAGATAATCGTAGATAGCGAGGACGCTGTCGAGAGTCTTTCCCCGCCCTTAGAAGGAGCTATAGTTACTAACTCTATAGTAAGAACGAAGGCGTAGCTTAAACGCCGCGGCATACCGTTCTTTATAGTCGATAAGCTCCTATACTATAAAGGCCCCGACGGCTTTACCCAGCTATATATCCCTTACGCCCTCGTCCTATTTATAATCTCGGCAGCTTATAACGATAAAAACCACTTCGGCGTCGTCTATATAATTAAGGACTTAGAGATATACTTAATTCGCGGAGTCACCCGTTAGGTAAAGAAGCATATCGCGGCCTATAAAGCCTATTGCCTTAGCTAAATAGACCGTTAGACCCTTACCGGCGGCTATAAGCCTATTCGCCCCCCGCTACTTCTAATATAAAACATCGCGATAGACTTTATAACCGATATACCGCCCTCGCTATTAGCAAGCTCCCTATAGCAAATCCTAGGCTTCGACCTCTTTAACTAACTTCTTATAGTCACCTGCCTTACTAGTAAGAGATGTCTACTAATCCCCGGCAACGCTAAGTACGGCACGAAGGATTAAGCGTAGAGCCTAGCCCGTTAACTACTCCTCTCCGACTAAGGCATACTAAAGACCATTGTTAGCGACCGGGATCGTAAGTTTACTTCCGACTTTTAGAAAGGCCTCTAGAGCGCGTTCGGAACGAAGATTGCAATAACAACCGCATACTATCCGCAGGCTAACGGACTTACCGAACGTCGCAACTAGACCGTAGAAACCGCCCTACGGATGTTATATATCGAAGATCCTAGCCTCGACTAGAAGATGCTAATCCTAGCGCTATAGTAGAACCTTAATACTGCCTTTAACGCCGGCACTAAGATCTCGGCGCATAAGTTAATCTTCGGCTTCGATATACGAGGACTACTAGAAGCCGTAGACAACGCTGCCGGCACTACCCCTAATGACTTACCCTATCTACGAGAAGTTATCCGCAAGCAGGCAAGCCTAGCTATAGACCTCGCTGCTATAAAGGCTAAGCAGCACTATAACGCTAAGCATCGACCGGTCGTCCTTAAGGCTAGTGATAAAGTCTACCTAAAGCTATATATAGGCTATTATAAGACTAGCTAGCCGCTAAAGAAATAGTCGCGGCAACGAGAAGGCCCTTTCGTTATTAAGCGTATAGTTAATAACCTCGCGGCGGAGCTCGACCTCCTTAGCTAAGTTAGAATCCACCTAGTCGTCTCTATTTAGCACCTTAAGCACGCACACGAAGGGCATTACGTCGAGCTCGAGCCTAGGCCTATAGAAGCCGCTCGCGATATCGAAGCACCTAACGAAGGGGATTACCACTACGAAGTCGAACGCCTAATAGACATCCGTATTCGTCGCATCGGTCGGTCGAAGTCACCTATAACCGAATACCTTATACGATAGAAAGGATAGGCTACTATATATAACTAATAGGTCCGAGCCGACTAGGTCTCCGTTAAAGCCATCGCGGAGTTCTACGGTCGCCCTCTAGCACGCGCTATATAAAGCAAGAAGGCCGCTTAGTAGAAGGAACGATTAAAGGATAAACGATTACTAGCATATATAAGTATAACTTATAAGAATAAAAGAAAGGATTTAGGCAATAGGAGTATTCCTCTTAATTGCCTAATTAGGATTATATTTAACTACTATAGGCAGTAGTATTTTCTTTTTTAAGCCGGCATTCTAATATATATAAAGTATCCTCTATGCTATATACCGGGGCTAATATAATTAGCTATAGATAAGATAAGCAGGGAGCTATTCCTAGCTCCTAGGGCTTACGCCTACCTAATAGAAGCATCCTTCTTTATATATATATTCTTAGTGCCTAGTGTATTATTAGGTCTATGCTTTATATAGCTAAACTACCTAAATACCTTTAGGGAGAAGCTGTCCTAGCAGCTATATATATATACAATAGATCTCCCTATACTGCCCGAGGGTATATATGCCCTCTTAAAAAGAAAGAAGACAGAGCCCTTACTATAGAAGATATAGATAAGATCCGTGTCTTTAGAAGTATTATATACTATAAACATAAAACACCTAGTAATAAGCTAGACGTATAAGCCTATAAAGGAATTATAATAGGCTATAAAGATATAGCATATAAAATATACGACTATAGCAGAAAGAAGGTTATTATCTTAAAAGATATAACTAAACTAGAAAACAACTTCTTAAAAGATAATAAAACCTTTAATTTTAATACTATACCTATTAGTAGGTCTCTAGGTCGACCTTATAGGGTAAATAGTATAGTTGTATTAGGTTGGTTGCTAGCTAGGTGAGGGGAAGCTATCGCAGTAATATAGCCTTCCCGGATGACACGTGATCCCTACGATTACGTGTGTGTGCAATAATAACGTTGCACGTAGCTACGTAGCTAGCTATTCCTTCACTCGCAGTTTTTCCTTTTGTAGAAATAAACCGTATACCTTGTAGAATAAAACAAAGAAAGAGCCTAGTTGAGCAGGCTATTGCAGCTGCGCGGGCGCGATCGCGCGGGCGTAGGTGTAGTTGCGCAATATTGAATTAATAAGGTTAAAGCTATATTATAATCGCTATATAACCGTTAAATACGCAGCTGGTTTACAACGTGATAACGCAACGTGAGAAAACACCTCTTTAACGTAGTAGTTAGGCTAGTAACCTCTATTAATGATTAGGCGGTCTAGACCACCGCTTCGTGCTAGTAACCGTGCTTTAGGGTAGCCTTGCTAACCATCTTGCTAAACGTTATAGTAGGAAGGAAAGTAACTAAGGAAAAATAACAAAATATTCGTTAGGGCTATTCATTCGGGGCTATTCGACGGGGGCGGTTGTAAGGATTAGACTTATTAGACTTAATGTCTAGGAACCCTTTTAGGGACGATTCCTAGTTAAGTATATTAATAATATTACTCTACCGAAGGATTATTCTTTTTGTTAATTTCGCTATAGTGTTTAATGTTTGCAGCGAATTATTAGAATATATTTAACCGAATAATAGCATACGATAAGATAACCTTCCCGATTTGTTTAAACATAAGCAGCCGGAGGTTTAAGGTTCGAACCGTGCCGACGAATTCTTTTGTTATAGTTAATTAAGCAATAGAATAGGTAAAGGAATAAGTACGCGTAATTAAATAAGGAAAGAGCGTGTAAGTAAATAAGGAAAATAGTGCGTGCTCGCGCTTACGAGCAATAGTAAAGCAAAACAGTCTGCATACATTATATTTAGTCTTATATATGTTAAATCGAGGAAGAAGAAGATTACGGTCGCACGACGAAAGCTTCTATCCGAACGGTTATCGCGTTAGTCTTAACGAAGCGTTTAAGAGACTTAGTCGGGGAGGACTTCGTTAATGCATTAGCTAGGTTATTATTACTATTAATCTATCGTACTTCTGTAATCTCCCTTCGCTTGTATAACTAACGAAGCGATATAACATCGATTATTAGTCGCTTTTCTTTCGTTATAGTAAGCTTTATAAGATATTCGTAGAGCGAATACGAGTCTATATAAAGGGTTAAAGGCACCGGAGGCAGCTGTAGGCGTTCTATAATCATCTTAATCGTTATAGCGAGGCAAATGCCGATATTAACGCCTCTAACTATGCCGTAGACCTCTAAGGCTAGAACGCTACGTATAACCCTTTTGCACTTAGTAGAGCTCTAGTGCACGATATTGCATTTGATTTCGAAGTGGCTATTAGACCGGGTCTCTATTATAAGTGCAATAATAAAGCCTAGTTGCGAAGAGAGGTCTGCGTTGTTTGCAAAAGAGCTATCTATAAATACCAGCAGCTTCGCATTCGTAAGATCAATTGGTTCGTACGTTAGACCGCGTTTCTTATAGTCTATTTGCTATTACAGGCGTTTGTCAATCGTCACGTAGTCTTTTTCGTTAGGATTTTAAACTTATGCTGCTATAGAAAGGTTAAAAGAAGCTTCTAGTTAGTAGATTAACGCGACGTATGCTCCTCGGGCTCGCTATTCTATATAACTCTGCGCATAGTTATAATCCTATGCGATAATAGTCTTAATATTCTTATTGACGTTATACGACGTTAGGGGCTATAAGGGGCATTGACCCGAGCCTAGACTATAGGGATGCAACAGGCTATTACGTCCCTAACGAGCCTGTTATATAACCCCCTTAGCTGAGGACGGCAGGTGGGTATTCCGTTGTATTATAACTACGGTTAGTGCGGGCTAGGGGCCCTGTTTAAGAGGCTCCGGTACCTATATATACCTCCGTTAGTCCTATAGTTAGGTAGCTGCATATATCTTTATGTCTACGAGTTTAGACCTCCTTTCTTCACTCTTCTGCTATAATATTTATGCAGCTGATTTCCTGCATTTAAGAGTTATAAGCCCGGTTGCATAAGCTAGGTCTCTTTCGCTTAAACAACGCTAAATTAAAGCTATCGACATCGCATTTTTCACACCGCGTTAGGCTCTAACCTTAGTGTTATTACGAAGAGCTAGCTTTAAAGAAGGATTAAAACAACAAATAACACATAGTCATCCCTCGTGACGATAAGGTAAAAAGAACGATTATAGCGATATCTACATCCGGAGAGGTAAGTATCGTAACGCTTAAGGAAAGCCTTAATTAGACCCCCTAGATTCGGGCTATTAAGGGTTAGGCGAAGATCTACTACATTTAGGAATATATCGACCCGGCAGGATCCGAAGAGCTTAAGGAGCCCGTTAAGATTAGCTAGGAAGAATTTAAAGCTAACCTTAGGGAACGACCTTAGAGAGGGGCACTCGAGGACATTAAGTTTAACAATAGGACCGCTAACTATAACAATCGGCTTAATAATGCGACGATAGAGTTCCGTTTTAAGCAAGATAGCTATAACTTAGCCGTTAGCCTGATTAAAACCCGGGAAAAGGCTATAATTCGCATCGAAGAGCTAATTAGCAAGTCAATTAGTAAGGCTCTTAAGGGAGAGACCCTCGTATAGACCTCGCCTCGAAGTAGGATCTAAGAACTTAAACAGAAGGTCCTGCCCTTAGAGGAAGAGGAAAAGACCCTCGTGGATGACCGGTACTACTAAATTATCGGAAAAAGGGGGAATCGGGACTAGAAGGCGTAGGCCGATTAACTTAATTAAGTGATTATCGACTCTAGGGACCTAAAAGTCACGACTTTAAACGACATTAAGATCCGATAGGATTTTCTTCGGGCTATAGAGGAATTCGACCATAGTTAGGCCTCAAACGAGAGATTAAATAATGCCTTCTATAAACGACTTAAAGGCATCGTTAGATTAACTCTAAACCCCCTAAGGAACCTTATCGCGGAGTTTAAACGTAAGGTGACCCTTCGAAAGAAATCTAAACCTTAGGTTAACTAGAACTCTCCGGCACTAAAGAAAGAGTTAGGGTAGTCGCAGTGCCTATATAACACTCACCGGACTAACAATAAGGAGAATTAGTAGGAAGGCTGCTTCTTATTCCGTGCGATATTTAAAAAGGATCCACTTAAGGGATAGGAACCGAAAGACCTACTAAGGGCTAGGATTAACAAATGGCTTTAGGATAACCCGGAAGGTAAGAAGAGGGCAATGGCCTAGAAACCCTCGGGAGTAGGTAAGGCAGATAATACGATTATAGTCCCGAATAGCGGCAACAGCAATAAGCAGGCGAATATGGTTTCTCGCATTAATACGATATTATAAGTCAACCTTACCTATGTTAAGGATAAACCTCTTGGAAATAAGGTTATCTACGATTTAGGGGCGAGTATATATGTGTTTAATAACATTAGGTGATTTAATAAGAAAACGTTCACCTAGGGGTCGCAAGAAGAGGTCCGCGCTAGTGAAACCGCGCTTATAGTCTAAAGGGTAGGATCCGTAGTTATCCTACTCTTAGGGGGCAAGAAGCTCCTACTTAAAAACAGCTACTATATCCCTAAGATACCGATAAGCGTCTTTTCCGTTCGACAAAGGATTAAGGCTTAGGTTTATTAGAACTAGCACGATAATACGCTATTCTATAAGCCGACGGGCGAGCAGCTTACTTAGCTTAAGGAATTCGAGGACTAATACGTTATTGCGAGCTTGCCGGATACCCTAAGGACTGTTTTTGCGACGAGTCGACGACCTAAGCCACCTTCGAATAAGGATCTCGCGGACCTTTAGCATAGGCGCCTAGGGCACCTAGGGCCGGAGGCTATAGGGCTGCTGGTTAATAAGTCCGTGGGCACGAAGCTTTATAGACCGGCAACCTGCAAATGCGAGGTGTATACTATAGGAAAAGCGAAACGATAAGTCTTTAGGGACCTACTAACGTTAAGGCCGCAAGGGGCAAGGGTTTAATTTAGCTTTAACCTCTATATAGGTCCGGAAGTAAGTGCCGCGGGATTTAAATACTACGCCTTATTTACCTATATAACAACTAGCATAAGGTTTTTCTATGCTATTAAGCAGAAGACTAAGGTCCGGGACGTCTTTAAGAAGCTAATTGCGAAGCTCTCTACGCGCTACGGGATTTAAATGATTATCTTAGTCACTAACGGAGAGAAGGCCTTAATCACTAAGGAGATTAAGCAGTATACGGATAGACTTAGCCTATAGCTCTTTGTGTTAGCCCCTTTAACGCCGACTTAGAATAGTTATGCGGAGCGATTAGGGGCTATTGTTAAGGAAAGGGCTAGACTAATAAGTCTTAACTCGCAGATCCCTAATACCCTCTAGACCGAGACCTACCGAACGACCGTCTACCTACTAAACCTAACGCCCTTTATAGGCATCGATAAAATAGGAAGGAGTCCCTATAAGCGATAGTAGCAGTATATAAGGGACTATAACCCTTTATACAGCTAAATTAAGGAGATCCGACCGACAATCACGCATTTGCGCGTGCATAGATGTATAGCATACCTAATAACAACGGATGCCCTCGAATATATTAAATCTTATAAGTCCCTCTCGTAGACTATACAAAGGGCATACATTAGATATCTAGTTAGGTATAAGTCTACTAACTAGTTCGTTATTTAGGTCCCTTCCTTAGGATAGACGAAGCTTTTAACCTCTTCGAATATTCAATTTAATAAGGATATTATATACGATCTAAGGAGGGAAGAAGGTGCGTAAGCTCTATACACCTACACCTATAATATCCTCCGATAGATAAACGCAATTAATATGCCCGAAGATAATAAGGGCGATAAAGAGGGGGCCTACAAGTACCTTCGGACCGATAAGACTATTAGACTACGATATACGGCGGCTGAATTTATGCTAGCATTTGATTATAGGAGGTAGAATAAAGGGTTAATACCCCCGACGATAGAGGATCTATACGTCTCGCCTCCTCCGACCGGTAAGGTAGTCTCCTTCGATGCCGCGATACCACCTAATCTTAAGGGTAGGAATCCCGCGACACCGGAACTAGTGACACTAGTGCCTATAGGGGGGGCAATTGGCCTTAGGACGCCTCTTTTAGAGGTCTCGGAGGTGCCTCTTCCTCTAGGGGGTAAATTAACAGCCGAAACGGCTAATAGACCCGACCTTAATAGCCGACCTCGCATAGAGGAGCTTTTAGACATAGAGGAAGACGTGCCGGCTTCGTTAAAGCCGTTACGCAAAGAGCGGGACACGTCTTAGGGTATAAACCCTAGCAATATCGTTAAAGGAAAGAGAAAGAGAACTTAAAGGACCTTATTTATTAATAATATTATTGCGAAGGCTTTAACCTATAGACTATACATCGAGGATATGCCTCCTATGCCTACCTCCTATAAGATAGCGATAGCCTCGCCCTATAAGACCTAGTGGCTTAGAGGAATAACCTACGAGATTAAGGATTAGGGGAAACTTCTAACCTAGGTTAAGACCCTAAAATCTAAGGCTACGAAGAAAGGAGAACCCTTAATTCCGATAAGATAGGTCTACGGCTATAAGTGCGATCTATAGGGATATATAGTTCGGTTTAAAGCCCGTCTAGTTGTTCGAGGAGATCGCCAACCGGAAGATAACGAGGATACGTATACGGCGACCTTTCGAGCGAGGACCTTTAGGCTGCTAATAGCCCTACTATGTCTTAAGGATATAGATTCCGCGTAGTATAACGTTAAGACGGCCTTTCTAAATACGATACTGCGATTTATAGTCTACTATTAGCTTCCACCCGGATACGTAGAACTAGGCTTATGCATACGGCTTCTACGAGGGCTATACGGCCTAAGGATCGCCCCGAAGCTCTAGTATAAGGACCTTACCGGCTTCTTTAAGTCTTTAGGCGCGGAGACCCTAATTAAGGACGCCTATATAATAGTCTATAAGGGAGTGATTATCTTCTTCTTCGTAGACGACATCGCGATAATATATCCGAAGGAGCGGAAGGATAACTAGCTAGAACTCTATAAGGCCTTTATAGCGAAATATACCGTTAACTTTATAGGGGAACTACGTTAGTTCTTAGGGATTAAGATAATCCGGGATAGACCTAATAGGAAGTTATGGCTTTCTTAGGCATCTTATATCTCTAAGATAGCGAAGAAGTTTTATATAGACGACGATTTAGGCTTTAGCGCGCCTAAGATCCCCCTAACGACGGATAAGCTAATTCCCTACGAGGAAAAGGCGAGCAACGAAGAGGTCTATCACTTTCTTTCTTTAGTAGGCACGATCCTACATCCGGCGATTCACACTAGGGCGGACGCGGCGTTCCCGGCGGCACGGCTAGCCTAGTTTAGCTACAACCCGGGTCTACGACACCTTTGAGAAGCAAAGAGGTGCCTAGCGTACTTATACACTACGCGGGACCGTTGTATCTATTTTAAAGCAACTGACGAGATGAGGAGGTTTCTCTATGCGTTAGACTCCTCGTTCGCGGACGACCTTACGTTAAGGAAGTTATTATAGGGGTATATATTCTTATTTCTCGGCGGGCCCGTGGATTAGAAAGCTACTAAGCAGGCCACGGTTACGACCTCGTCTACCGAAGCGGAGCTCCTAGCTTTATTAAGGACCGTAAAAGAGTAAATGCAATTTGCTCGACTTATTAAGGAGCTTAGGATCTAGGTTAAAGGCACCGCGGAGCTATAGTATAACAACCTTTAAACGATTAGGCTATTGACCGAGCTAAGTGCCCGGCTTAAGACGAATTTAAAGCATATCGACATCCATCGATATTAGCTTCGTTAAGAGGTATAGGAGGAACGGCTCTAGGTTAAATAGATTAAGTCTACCGAGGACCCGGCGGACGGTATGACTAAGGCCCTCCCTTTGTAGAAGCACGAAGACTTCGTAAGGCAGCTCGGCATAAGGGACCGCCCCGAGGACCTAGATAGGAAGGACTAGGACGGCGCGGATAGGACCCTCTAGGGTATATTTTTATAGTTTGTGCGAATTTAGCCCCTTATCTAATATTAGGGGTAGTATAATAGATATAGGCCGTTTAGACTAATTCGAACGAGCTATTTTATTTAATTATTGTATTGTTCTTGCGTTACTATAGTCTCTATAAGGACTATAGCACGGGGGTATATTAACGTTATGCGACGTTAGGGGCTATACGGGGCATTGACCCGAGCCTAGACTATAGGGATGCAATAGGCTATTACGTCCCTAACGAGCCTATTATATAAACCCCTTAGCTAAGGACGGCAGGTAGGTATTCCGTTGTATTATGACTGCGGTTAGTACGGGCTAGGGGCCCTATTTAAGAGGCTCCGGTACCTATATATACCTCCGTTAGTCCTATAGTTAGGTAGCTGTATGCATCTTTATGTCTACGAGTTTAGACCTCCTTTTTTTACTCTTCTGCTGTGATATTTATGCAGCTGATTTCCTGCATTTAAGAATTCTCTAACTAGCCCTTCTATTAAAGTAGTAGGCCTTAATTCTTATCTTAAAGAGTTAGTCTAGCTCCGTTAAAGTTAAGCACTAAGCCGGCAGACATCTTAGTCTTTAGCTTTACTCTAAATTTAGCCTTTTAAAGCTGCTCTTCCTTAGCTATTAAGAAGCTACGTGTGCTTAATATTAACGTATTATCTATCTATAGGCTAACGATGCTAAATCTATTAGGGGTCCCGTTCGCGATTAAGAGGCATAAGTTATACGTCGAGGTTAATATATTAAGTCGGATAACGTAATGCTTATAATACGTTCGGAACTAATATAGTCCTAACTCCGCGATCCCGTAAAGGGGTCGAATTATATAGATAATAGTCCCTTCTAGGTATCGTCCTTGCATTTCGGCGGGCAGTTTAGTTAGGATAGTCCTAAATAGCTTAGTCTCGGCCTATAAGTAGGCCTAAGTGATGTCTCGTAATAAAAGAGTTATGCTGTAATAACGAAGAAGTCCTAAAGCGAGGGCTAGGATTAGCCGCTAGCTAACGCGTTAAATCGTCGGTAATTGCGTTAATAGAGTCGTTTTCTCTTCGTTATTATATCCTTAAACAACTAGTCGGGATTTCTCGTAGGGTTTCTTATCATTCCCTTTTACTTCACGCACTATCCTTAACTTAAAGATACGGTAACCTCCGTAGATAGCTTTATCGTAGCGTTCGAAGCTAAAAACACTATAGGCAATAAGGTTATCGATCTCTTATTAATCTAACTGTTTAAATAGGGCTCTTAGGGTTATAATAACTCCTTTTTCCCGTAGATTAAGTGCTAATTCGTAGGCATCTTCTTCTGTCTTAATGACAAAGGCCTAAGGAGGTAGAAGTAGAATTAGAAGCCGAACTAGGGGTTTTAGCTTATTCTTTACACCGGGAGGACGGCTACGTCTGCGTGGCATCGGTGCTATAGGGATCGGAATAGGTAGTATAGGACTTAGTGTATAGTTAGGGGGATTAGGAGGAGTCTCGTTAGTTAGAGCAAGAGGAGCCGGCTTAATCGCGGTAAGCAAGGGCTAAGGAGACGAGTCGTCTCGAAGGTAGGGCTGCATAAAGATAGACTGAAAAACTTAAGGTCCGTTGACGGTATTAATAGTAATGTCGTGACCGTTAATTATAGCAATCTTAAATAGTCCTTGCTATCCCCCCTTTTCTCTCTAAACGCGAACCTCGCTTTATAGCGGTAGAGCAAGTGTTTCGGCTATAGAAGGGCCGTTGCGAGTGCGAAGAGCATCCTAAACTTATCGTTCTATAGAAAGTTATCGTAGCATCTTTATCGCCTTTTATATAGCTATAGACCTTTTTAGGGTTATAGCTAACGGAGGCGAGTTAATAGTTATACGCGGGTACGTACTAAAGACGAGAAGTATAGGGATAAGGCCGTAAGGTCCGGCTGTATCGTTAACGGCTTTTATAGCTATCTAAAGGACTGCCTCGGGAGGGGTAATAGTCTTAATCTCTACGTAAAGGATTTTAAACGCACGGCGCAAAGGAGTATATATAAGGTGCGACACGGGTAGTACGGCCCGGGGTCGGCTTTATAAGGTATACGTAAGGGGCAGTAACATAATTAATATTACTAGTGGCTTTTGCTATTAGCGCGACGGCACCCCTCGTCGGTCGCGTTACAATTATAATATTAATTAACAGCCTCCTTATTCGAGACCCCTTAAAGAAAGGGGCTCGGGACAGCTAGCTGTAAGGCAGGTGCATCGGCGTAGGCGTAGCTCACGTACCGCCCGTAGAGGCGGCGCACGTAGTGCGACGATAGCATCTACGCCTTAGGTCAACGTACATTAGGTTATCCCTGCCTGCGGGACTCCGAGGCCTATAGTTTGCGCTAGGTCACGTAATCGAGGGAGACACGTGTAGCCTAGGACATACTGCTATTAAAGAGGGGATAAGTGTAAGGTGCGATACGGGTGGTGCGGCCCGGGGTCGGCTTTATAAGGTATACATAAGGGGCAATAACACAATTGATATTACTAGTGGCTTTTGCCATTGGCGCGACGGCACCCCTCGTCGGTCGCGTTACAATCTTTATAAGGTGTACGTAAGGGGCAGTAATACAATTGATGTCACTAGTGGCTTTTGCTATTAGCGCGACGGCACCCCTCGTCGGTCGCTTTATAGTATAATACCTCTCGACCTTCCTAATCGACGTATATAATTCTATAGGGACCTGCTTATAGGTTATCCCTATAATCTTTGCCTCGTTACGGAACTCTATTAAAGCAAAATTAGTTCCTACGTTGTGTTTAATTGTATTAGGAGGTCTAAGGTAGCTGTTAATCTAAAGGGCTCGAAGGACTTCCTAGGTATCTTTAGCTAATATAGAAGGAAGGAACCTAGCCCCTTAGAACGCTATTGCGGAGTTAACGACGTATAGAATAGGTCGTTAAAGGCTCTTAAGGTTTATTACGTCTACTATAATCTCGTAATTAAATTCCTATTTATCTTTTAGCGTAAATTTAAAACGCTTAAGTGCCTATAAGTGCATCTAGTAGTAATAACAAAATTTAGAGATCGATTTAAGCTATATAGTCGTAATATTATAGCCCGCTTGCTTAAGTAGATAATAAAGCCTCGAAACAGCTAGGTGCCTAAAGCGGCGATGCAGTATCCTTATCTCGGTTTCTATTAGGAATAATATCGTCTTTTCTTCCTTAGGCAAAAAGAACCATAGGTAACCCTATTTGCGGATGACTAGGATCCGGTTGTCTAGATCTTTAGTCCTTAGTGTGTTTATTATATTATCGAAGTAGATCCTAAGTCGGTCTATATTAGTAAGGGAGAGCAGAAAAGGGGTGTAGGTCTTAAGAATGTAAAAAGTTACTCGACTAATAGGGGTTTTAAGGGCGATTAAACTAAGGGAATAAATAGGATTGCTAGTTTTAAATCGGATGCTAGCTTACCCGGCTATAGAGCTATTAAGCCTAATAGAAGGTTCCGTTCGCTTTAAAGCGAAGTACTACTCCTATCCTACTATTAATACTCTAGCCGCATTAGTATCGATTATAATTCCTTAGAACTATTAACGGGAGTAACGGTCTTCGATTAGAAATTAGTCGGCAGGCATTAGTTAGTCTATGCCGTAGATATCTTCGCCGGTCTAAAGGTATGTAAATGCCGCCTCGTAGAGCATTTAAGTTACTACTTACTCTAGATCGGCTGTATTATCGGCGTCTTCTACGTCCTAGTAGTCGCTAGCTTCTATCTCGTCGGTCTTATAGCCTTTAAATTCGGTCACGTATGCCGTAAAATTAGTCATTAGGATGCTATCGTTAAAACACTGCGTAAGGTATTAGTCCTTAGACCGTTAACGTTCTTTAGGCGTGTGTTTAGTTAACTAACAACCTTCCTTATAATAGACGAAACACTTCTTTATCTAGGTTAAGCGGTTAGGGCTATTGCTATAGGCGCCGCGTCCTCGTAGGCGAAAGGGGGTCCTACGGTTATAGCTAAATCCTTATAAATAGCCTCTACGGCCACTACGTTCGTATCCTCGTCCGTAGCCTCGTCCGAGACTACGGAATCCGCCTCGTCTACGGTTGTTCGAGTATCTTCGGTCTAGGTACTATTAATTATTATAATCAAATGCTTTATCCTATAGAAACTAGGCCGAAGGGTTGCGTGCGAGGTGTGTCTCGATAGACGCACGTAAGTGTATAAAAATAGTCTGGACTTTCTAGGCGGGCTTAAAGAGTGCGTACTCTAATTTAGGAACACCGCGGCACGCGTTAATAAGAGATATACAAAAGGGAATATCACTATCGTAGTCTTTACTAAGGGCTCTCTAATATAGTTAAAGTTTATTAAAGAGAGTCTAAAGAACCTTATAAAGCGGTATAGAGGGATTTTCCGTGCGGACTTTATTAAATGTCGTTATTGTTTAGTTAGTAAAATAATAACTATAGTTAACGTCTATGTTAAAATGTTGCTTAATAATATTATAGGTTGCACGGAACGATATAGTTAACTTAACGTGTTAGATATAGAAGGTCTCGGCTCTATCCGTTAGAATCTAGGAGAATAGGTCATAGAATTAACTAGGTTAGACTTTAAGCTTATAGCAGGTTCTTATAAATAAGTAGACCTTATCGTCGAAGAGGTTATAGGGCTTTCCCGTATAATACTTATCCTTCCTCTAGAGCTTAGCGAATTTCTGCTAGAGGTCGGCGTCTATATCGACGTTTAGAACTTCGATTAGTAGGATCGTAGTATAAGCATTAATAGGGGGTAAAGGTCTTATAGTTGCAATAGTGCCTTTAGCAGCAGTAGGTGTTAGGCTAGCATTTAGGGGAACGGGAACAAAGGCAATAGGCGCAATAGGCGCAATTAGCTAAGTAAACTAGTGTGTTGTTAGGTATAAGGTCTATTGTTATTATATTACACCGGGAATAGCTACTAGGCCTAGAGCCGGGTTTAAGGCAGGAGAAGGGTCTAGGGCAGGAGATATCGGGGCAGGAGACAGGGTATTATCTTATTGCTTAATGCCTTAAATGCCCTAAAGCTTTATGTTATATGCCGTTGTTCCGATATCGAACTTCGTTATTGCCTAAGCTTGCCTAGGCTAGTTTAGCACTAATTCCGCTGATTGTAGAGTGATAAATTATTTTAGGAACAAGGTGTTGTTTAGGCTAGGGTAGATGCCTCGTTGTTTAAGGAGAAGCCTGACTTCCCTCCTAAACTCCCTCTTTAACACTTCCTAAGTCTCCTTAGTCTACCCTTAGAAATGCTCTTAGAAGTACCTAAAGAGCTCTTTATCTTATAGACTAACATCGTATTAATAGTACGATAGGAATCTTACTATATATATTATAAGGGTAGTCTCGTTGCGCTTTTTAGGTATCACTTTATTATCCTAAAGGTCGATATCTATCGCCGATATAAAGCCATCTAGGATTAGCACGTTAGCGAGGTACTTTTTAAGAGTAGGTATAGTCCTCTTTAATAGGCCTAGGGTTAAGGTTAAAGAAGAAGCTATTTTCGTTAGTATCGTACGGGATTTTACGATAGTTGTCTTACGTTATAGACGCACTTTAATTAATGTTAGCCTAACCTATCTAATAGGAGTAACGGGCTTAATAGAAGCTAGGAAAGACGTCTCGACCGTTAGATCGGGTCGGAGATGTCCTTGTTTTTAGCACGGAGATAACCGTCCCTAAGTATTCCCGAAGGTGTTTTATACTACTCGATAGTTACGGATCTTATCTCTTCTACCTAGCTGTCTGTAATTAACCGAATCAATCACTAATTAGTGTTAGTAGGTCTCTAGGTCGACCTTATAGGGTAAACAGTATAGTTATATTAGGTTAGTTGCTAGCTAGGTGAGGGGAAGCTATCGCAGTAATATAGCCTTCCCGGATGACACGTGATCCCTACGATCACGTGTGTGTGCGATAACAACGTTGCACGTAGCTACGTAGCTAGCTATTCCTATAATACCTTCTATAAATAAAATACTAGATAATTATCTATATATAAGATCTTCTATACTAGATAGAAATCCTAAAAATATATAATCCTAGAATAATCCTTATAACGATAATATATCCGAGGATAATATTCCTAACTGAATGATATAAGATAATAATAATAAGGATTAAAGAATTAAGATTGAAATACCTAAGAAGCCGGCCGAATTCTATAACGACTACTAAGAATACCTAATACATTTATTAATAAATAACGATATTATAACCCTTCTATCTGCTTTAGAAGGTTGTAATCCTATAGAACTAAAAACCTGTAAGCAAGCTATAAAAAGCGCCGAAGCTCTACACTAGGATAAAGGCATAGTAGTAGAAATACAGCAGCTTATAGATAATAATACTTAGGAAATAACCGAGCTACCCGAAGGCCGGGAAGCCCTCGGAAGCCGATAGGTCTATAGAGTTAAAAAGGATAATAAAACCTAAATAAAGAAGTTTAAAGCTCGACTTATAGCTTTAGGCTATAAGCAAATATACGGCTTAGACTATATTAAAACCTTCTCTACTATATTAAGACCTAAGTCTATAAGGCTCCTACTACTATAGGCTATCCCTAATAACTAAAAATTACTATAGTTTAATATAAAAAATGCCTTTCTTTATGCGGATATAGATATAGAAACGTATATATAGATACCCGAAGCTTTTCTAGAAATAATACTACACGCATGGTTTCCTAGCATAAAAATACAAAATATAAAGGCATAACTTACTTTAATTACTTAAATAAAAATAGGACGAAGAAGCTCGTAGCGAAATTAAGAAAAGCACTATACGGCTTAAAATAAAGTCCTTTACTTAAGTATAACCTATTAAAAAGCGTACTTAACGAGCTTGGTTTTTACTGCCTTCTAATAGACGAAGGAGTGTTTATAAATAGCATACTGCGAATAGCTATAGCCGTCTATATAGATAATTTCCTCTTCTATAGACCTATAGAGCGTGTAATAACCTAAGTAATAGATTAAATAAATAAAACCCTACCGATCGAATCGCTAGGGGAAGTTAAAGACTTCTTAGGACTATCTATAGAAATAAACAGAGACACAAACAAATTTTATATATCCTAAGCAACCTATATAAAAAATAAAATAAAAGAATTTAAAAATGAAAATATAGGAACCTCTAATATACCTACTACTAAGGGCGTTAAATTAAATAAATTAGGAATAAAGAACGCCTCTAAAAAAGACATACTCTTATACTTAATGCAAATAGGCTCCTTGCTATTTTTAGCCCTATTTATAAGGCCTAATATCCTCTTCGCAGTAATATCCTGCGTAAGATTTTCTTCTTAACCCGACTCCTCGCATTTTAAAGCCCTCGATATTATATAGAAATACCTAAATAAATTCCCTAATATATGCTTATACTATAACTGCGATATACTAATACTATATTTTTATTTTTTAGCCTATACGGACTCCGATTAGGCTAGTGACCTTATAGACCGACGATCGGTCTCTAGATACTATTTCTTTATACGCAATAATCTTATAAGCTTATTGATATTACCGTCTTCCCCTATTGCTTTCTACCGAAAAATCCCCGGTCCTATTATAGAATTTATATAGAACTGTCTATAGAATTTATATAGAAGTGTTACGTGTTTCTACTATAGAATTCCACGGGCTTCTACGGGTTGTTACCCCGTACTTCCACGGTCTTTTACCGTGGAATTCTAATTCCCTTCTACGGGAATCCCTTCTTGCTTCTACGGTCTTCTACCGTGGAATTCTAATTCCCTTCTACGGTCTTCTACCGTAGAATTCTAATTCTCTTCTACGGCTTCTACTATAGAATTCCTTTATATGCCTACGGCTTCTACCGTAGAAATTCATTAGTCCTTCTAATAGACTATTGCGTTATTGGTTTCTTTATTGCTAATTGTATGACTATTTATCGTACGGATACGATTTATTGTTTACGACCGGCGCTTCCGACCGGCGATTCCGTCTAACTCTTTCCTTTGCCTCTTTTCCTTAGGTCTACGCGGCTGTTTTCGTCCGAGGGATTTCCCTATATATAGAGACTAGTTAGCCCCCCTTATTAGAAAAGACAAGAGCTATTATTCTTAGTGATTTATATTATTTATAGCTTCTAATCTTTCCTTATAGGCTGTTTTAAGCCTTAGAGCCTCTCTTCTTTTTTAATTGCTATTACCTAAATGTCAATAACCCGACTGCCTAGCGTTCGATAGTTATAAGCCCGGACGAACTTCTCTATATATAGAGAGTTCTAACGGCTTATATTTTTAGCTTAGTAACGCTACGACTTACGGTGGTAAAGCCTTTGCCTTTACATCTAGCGAATCGACTCGCGGAGGACTAGTTAGTACGTTTACCTTATTCTATTAGTGTTTTCCTACGCTAAGTTTAGTTTTTACGGTTTAGTTATATATTTTTCCTGCTTTTAACTACCTTTTTCCGGTGATTTTACTATACTTTTACCTACGTTACTATATCTATTATAGCCGATATTACTTCGAAGACCGTCTTAAATAGACCTACGGACTAGGACCAATGGATCTTAACGATCTAGAAATACACACTCGCCTAAGGGATTTAGGAGAACATTAATCCTTCTATTACGCCTAAACTTTAGAAACCCTTATTGCCTCTTCCTATAGAACTAATAGTAAGAATAGTTAACGCGGCCGTTACTAATATTGCTAGTTTATCTATAGAAGATGTTAAGAGATTTAAGTTTCTTTTTTCCCGGTATCGCACGTTGCTTTAAGCCTATAAGGACTAATAGAAATCTCTTACGTTAATCTAGTATTTTATCGTTTAAAATATCGGGAACTACTACTTAACGATTACCGATAAATATAAGGTTTCTAAGGAATTAGCTTTACTATAGCGGCGTATAAAGCCAACTTCGTAGACGCAATAAAAGACTATTCTCGCGTAGTTCTATACTATTTTAAAGGCATTAGACTAAACGGATATTACGATATATATTTCTAACTAGTAGAAGGTCCTTACCGACGCCCGGCGAATTAAGTTGCCGGAATCGGAAGGTCTCCGGGCTATATAGCTTTTTCTCAAGGCTATTTAGCTACTTTCCGGTCCTTTCGCAGAATACTAGATAAATAAGATAGAGGATAACGCTAGACTAGATAAGCTAGGATAGATAGAGTGATTCCCCGATGGATTTAAGATATCCGAACTTTTCGAGCGCTCGTAGGCCTTAAAGGCTATAACTAAAGCGCTAAAAGCCAACGCTTTTGCAAAGTTCTAAGGCTAGGGAATATAGTCCCTAGCCGCGGAATCTACTAATAAATCGGCAACTACTTTAGTAGCTACGTCTTTAGATAGGGATAAAGGCAAGAAAAAGGATAGTCCGCCGTGTATTTACGGAGAACGATACTATTTCCGATAGTGTTATTACTTTAACCCTTCCGTTCGACTTCTATCTTAGAAACCTAATAAGGATATCTAAAAGACTATAGATAATTTCCTTAAGGTTTTAGCTAATAAGGCTAGAGTTAACGCTATACTTCTTCGCGACGAAGAGTAGCAGAAGAATAATAAGGCTAAGATAAAGATAGTATAAGCTACGGCTACCGCTAATACTCTTATAACCTTTTTACTACTAGTTGCTTTATAGACTACCGTAAAATAGCCGTTAAGGGATTCTTTTATTATAGATTTAGGGTCTAATAGATATATTTGCAATAATAGGGAGCGTTTCTATAACTTCTAGCCTTCTTCTAAGTATACACTCGCAGATAGTAGAAGCACTCTAATTCTTAGGATAGCTACGGTATTTATACGCATTTCGACGGGCACGTTTTAGCTTAGTCACGTAGTATATATTCTATCCTTTTATATATCCCTTTATTTACTTCGTCTTTTTTATAAGGCGAATCTTTCGTAGAACCCGTAGACTAGATAGATCTATTCTTTTACCTATACTATTTATATAATAGAGCTAATTTACAACTAGTATATTATCGAGTATAACCCGTTAATACCTTCTACTACGCTTTTAATAATTGCTTCCGTTCCTTCTATAGATTCTACCGTAGAAACCCCTATTATAGCACCTTTTTCGGCTATTATACCGGACTTTATACTAATAAGTATAGAGGAACTTTCTCTTTAGGACTAACGACTTAGATATATAAATAATAAAGCGCTTTCGAAAGCACTCGGAATACTATAGTCGGTGACCTTCGATAAAATAATCTCCTATAAGCCCTATAAACTTACGTAGGCTAAACAAATTATTAACCGCGAACCGCCGCTTTCTAAGGCGATATTTCCCTTTTCTAAGGTGTTTTACGATATCTTTTCTATATATAAGAGTTATAATAATAAGAACGTTATATTTCTTATTAAGGATGACTATACGAAGCTTAGTTTCCTATATATACTTCTAGACGCCTTTATAGACGAGCTGATTTTATGCTTTAAGAGCCTTAGACGGTATATTACCTAATAGTTCTTACTTTCTATCGGTACGATCTATCGGGATAACGACCGAGCCTTTTAACGGGATTTCTAGGACTTTATTAACTAATAGGGGGTTTATAATAAGCCTACTGCTCCCTATACACCCGCTTAAAACGGCGCTACCGAATGCGCTAAGGGGGTAATATCTACAAAAGCTCGATCTATAAGGATTAAAACAAATTTGCCTAAGCATTTATAGATAGAAACGTAGAAAACTATAGTATATTTATACAATCGGATTTTAGCCCGATAGGCAGCTTCCTTTACGTCTTTCCTATCGAAGTGGATTTCCTTAATAGAGATTCTTTACGACTAGTTAATAGATTACGACCGGAATATACCGGCTTTTCTCCTTCCCTAACCGTTACGATTCGGTTATCTCCGAGCTTTTAGCTATAAAGCCTACCTACTAACTACTAAAGTCTTCACTAGCATATAGAAACGTAATCTTAAATATAAACCTTATATAGAGGTTAGTTACTTTAACGAAGGAAAGGGCATACACCCTAAAGCAAGCGCAGTAGTCGCTATACTAAGGGTTAAGAAGAATAGCAGAAATTCGTAGGGTAGTTGTGTTATAGCCTCGGCTAGTCGATTTCCGTATAAGTCAGGATATCCTACTCGGGAAGTAATCTCTTAAATTATGTTTTTCGGGCTCCTATTTTGATTAGTCTCTACGTATTTTTAGGATTATTTAATTATGCTAATACCGACTAGATGCGAGTGTCGCAAAAGCTATTCGGCAATAATCGTTTTTCTTTAATAATTTATAGGTAGAAGTCCTCGAGGAGAAATCGTTAAATCTTTAAGAGGGCAAATTAAGTTAATTCAGTTGTATTATATTAATCTTATATATGTGATTAAATGCTTCCTCCTTTCCCTTCCCTTTTATACGCCTAGGTTATGCTAGTACGTTATATAACCCTCTTTTCTTTTCCCTTATTAAATAGGGGGGGGAGAAATGCCCCGCTAAAATCCTCCCTAGCGCCCTTCTATCTCCGATAAAGGCGCGACTAATATCGGGGCTTTTTAGCCTTACCTCCTCCTTCACGCTCTTGCGTTTTAGGCATCTTTCCTATCCTAAGTGCTCGGTCTAGCTAAGTCTCGCTCGACCTCGTTATATATTTTAGTCTATGCTTCGACTCCTATAATCCCTAAGGGCATAAAGGAAATAAATTAGTTCGCTCCCTCCTTTATTGCCTAGACTCTTTCGTACGGTTTAACTGCTTTGCCTAGTGACTTACGGAGACCGAGGGTTATCGCTAGACCAGCCGTTCCTAGTCGGTCTAAGCTATTATATCCCTACTTATCTTTAATGTGATTCTTATGTATGCCTAACCCGTCGATACCTATAATAAGGACCTTAGCGATACCTTTCTTAAAAGAGGTTATTCGGCTAGGGTCGCTCTGCATTCCTTATCTACGTTTCTAAGGCGTGCTTAGCTTCGCTAGTCCCTGCTTAGGAGGGATAGGTGTCTTTGCTCGTAGGCTAGGTGTAATAGTCGGTCGCGAGGTCGGGGCGATAACCTATATCCGTAAGGGTAAATCGATAACTAGCGTAGGTAGAGAAGCACGAGGTAGGCTAGCGAATTAGGCTCGAAAGACGCTTCCTATACCGCTTAGTGTCCCGTTTAGCTCGGACAATAGGGATAAGTCCCTTAATGTTAAAGCTTAAAGGGAGATAACGCTTATAGCGAGTTCCTTAAGTCGTTCTCTCTATATCTAGCGTCTATTATAAAGGCTTTAGATCTTCTAAGGAATCTATAGGCGCTAGTCTACTACTCGTCCTTAATATTAAAACTTAGTTACGAACTAAATATTAATTAGGTCGGGTCCGCTATAGATAAGCCTAGAATAGTTAAAGATCCTTACTATAAGGATTCCTTTAATAGGGCATAGTCCTCCTAGTTATGTTAAGATTTAATCTTAATATGCGTATTTAAATCCCCTTATCTAGGTCTTTAGTCGGTAGAGGGGTCTAAATCTAAGCAGGCTTAGGTCTTTAATCCCTAATTTATTTCCTACTATAGCGCATAGGGTTATTATTATCCGTGCTAAGGTTACTTCGTAAGTGTCGGGTTCGTCTTTTAGGAAGAATCCCTAGTCCCTATAAGTGAATTCGGGGACCTAGTAGGGTTGCTCCTTTAAGAATTAGTTATCCTATATAATCTTAACGCCTAGGTATACCTTTAGTAGGAACTTAAACAGGATCCCGATAAGGCCTCTTACCTAGTATTAAATCATCGTAAGGGCAAGATATCCGCATTCCTAACCGAGTTTTTGCTCTATCGTCGGGATGCTAGTAAAGGCGAATAAATACGGGTATCCCGTCCTATATAGCAGCTGCCGCTACACTCGTAAGAACCTATATAATCGAGGTCGTCGTCTACTTCGCAAAGCGTTAAAGATAATAAGTTAGCTCTCTCGCTTATCCTATAAAAGCCCGATCTAATGTATACTATCGTAGCCTTCGGCGTTAGTAAAGTATACTATGCTAACGATATAACGTCTTTTAAATACAATATTCGCAGCGTTAAAGGATAGCTAGCTAAACATTAGCATTTCCTTTCCTTCGTAAAGTCTATAGTAAAGGCCGAGGTTGCGGTGTAGCGCGGCCTTTCTTAAGACCTAGTTCTCGTCTATATAGATTTTTATAGGTTAGTCTATTATAGCTACCGCACCTTCTACCCCTTTAGTAATAACTCGTAGTATTATAGTTAAACTACCGTCTTCGGCCTATTCTTTTCGGCTTACTTATACGAGAAAATTATATACCTTATTTATATATCGATACTAACGGCTTTTGCTCTTATAAAACCTATTTATCGGGGATATAAACTAATAGGTCTTCTCTACTTCCTCTCGGGTTATTTCGTAGTCGCTCCTAGCTTATCGTAGTCGTGCCGGCTAATTTTATCTATTTAAGAACTATATTAGTTAACTCCTATTATAGGCTTTAACTCTTATCTAGTCGACTATCGTTTCTTCGTCGGGGCTATAATGCTTCCCTACGCCTCCCTTAATATAGACTTTCCTATAGACGCCCTTAAGAGGCATTCCGATATCTCCGGTTAGCCTTCTATAGAAGGTAGTTGCTATATTCGAAAGCTTATTGGCTTTTCCTAATGCTACTACGTTCTTGTCTATCGCTATTCGTCGATTAAATAGTCTATATTATAAAAGGAAGAAAGCGGGTATACGTAGGTAGAATAGGGTTTTTCTCGTAAGGAGTGCCTTCTAAGACGCGCGTTATCTTCTAAGGTATTAGGCTAAAAGCTTTACTACGTAGGCTTAGTAGCTAATCGTTCTATCGTCTATAATCCTTTAAATCCCTTTCTCTTCCTTAGTTTATCCGCAATAAGTCTTTATCCGATCTTTATTTTCCCTACCCTTAGGCTTATCCGATCGTAATTTTCCCTCTTTTATTTCTTCTTCCTTTCTTTATTAAAGCATCCTTATTTTCGCGACTATGCCTATCGACGTATCTTCTTTAAGCCTAAAGGCCTTCTAGATATCCTTAAGCTTTCTATTACCTTTCTTAAACCCGAAGATTTCTTAATAAGCGTTCTTTTATCGTAGACCTATCGTATAATAATCTTTCCGCGACGCCTTAAGTATTTTATCGTAACGAACTATTTAATCCTTTAAGTCTTAGTCGTCTACTAATTCGTAGTTGTAATAGATTTATAGTTGCCTAAGAACGTTTATCCGCGGCGGTTATAACCTTAGACACTAGGGCTTCCCGATCTATATCGAGGTCGTTATTCGCCTTAAGATCTTAAGTTAAGCGCCGGACTTCGTTAAATCGGATGCAAAAGGCAGGAAGCCTTTAGAGTACCTCCTTAACACCTTCCTTAGACCTTAGGATCGGGCCTTATACGAGAATCTTATTAAGCGTCGTCGCATCGTCTATATTCTAGCCGAGGTAGCCTATCTACGCGGATTTTTCTTTTCCTAGCTTTCGGGAAAGAGGCCTAAGTATATATAGGCTTTCCTTATATCGTTATTTAAGACTAAGAACCTTCGTATATATAATAGGTGTTTATTAACGTATCGATCGACGATTACCTTTACGAACGAATACGTAATGTTTCCCTTTTACGAATATGTCTCTTTAGAGGGCGTATTAAGTAGTTCTTGCTTAAACTATACATAGAGTGCGTCGAAGGCTCTTACTTATAGCTAGCGGCTTTTGCCTAGATACTAGGGTAAAAACGGGGATAGTAACTCTTCCCGTCTTACGGGAAGAGAAGAGTGCAACCTTCCTAAAGGCAGCGGGCTAATATACTCCCTAGAGTACCTAAGCGACTATAACGCTCCTCGTCTTCTATTTAACGATCCGGACCTATTCGGGCCGGCTATAAACTTAAAGGAGGCTAACGGTTAAGGTAAAAGGACGCCCGCGACTCCCTCTAAACGTCTAAAGGGAATAGGCTCCTTAAACCTTAGCTAAGGTCTCGTCGATGCTCCCTCTTATTGTATTTCGGTTAGTTCGTTGTTTTTTATTTTTCGGGTTTTTCGCCTTCTATATTACTTCCGCGGGAACCTTCTCTATAACTAAGAAAGGACGTCCTCGTCCGATCTTAGTTACTATAGTCTCTCTACCCCTTTATAATTAAATGCTTTAGAGCTCCTACGTATAGATCTCTTTTATCTTTCGTAAGCTAAGGAAGTCGTACTTCGATCCTTTAGTTAGGTCCCTTTTTCCACGTTCTTATATAATTATCTTCGTGTCCTTAGTCTTAATCTTATATTTTCTTATTTTAGGGTCTTAATATTATTTAATCTAATGCTTATCTATTAAGTAAAAGAAGCAGGTCGTCTATATCGTCTATCTATTCGTCTTATCTTTTCCTCCCTAAGTCTAATTTATCTTATAGCAGCTATCCGTCCGTAGACGAAAACCACTATCCTATTTCGTCCTTTACGAATTTCTTTAAGTACTCGCTAGGTCTCGTCTTATTAAGTATTATGCCGTCGAGTGTTTTAATCCTATAGCTCCCGGCTATCTTCGCACGGGAGATTAGTCTAAACGGGCCTAACTACCTTATCTAGTGTTTAGCTTACCTCCTTAGGTTATTTAATCTTCTAACATCGAATAAAAGGACTAAATCGCTAGGTCGCAATTCGTCCTTACGTATTATATATTTCTTCGCCTCGTTAGTCCGGATAGTAAGTCGTTTCCTATATTTTTCGACTCTTTCTTATGCTTTAGCCACGTCTTTCCCCTTTCTTTTAAACACTCGTAAGCGTGTTTTAAATAAGGACTCCTCCGTAGTAATCTTATCCTAGTCGATAAGTCGCTAGGTTAAGTATTCTACTTTAAGAGGTAAAACAAGATCCTAACCGTAGATTAAATAGAAAGCCGATATACTATATAAATTTCGGATAGCGGTGCGGTCTATAAGAACAGCTTAGTGTAGGTATTTTAGCTATTTTCCTCTTTCGTTAGCTATCTTTGCAAGGGCTAATGTTAATCTCTAGTAGCTATATTCGACTACTGCGTTAGCTTTTAGGTTATAGGCAGAGGTCTATATAACTTTAAAGCTAATTTATTCGAGAATAAACTTAAAATCCTTTTTTATCTCCGGTCCTCTATTAATTATAGCGTAGAGCATTACGCTATACCTATAAATTAAGGATAAAGCAAACTTCGTTATAGCTCCTACTATGATTTCCTTAACTAGCATTACTTCGACCTATCTAGTAAGGTTATCTTAGGCTTCTATTAAATAAATATATCTATAGTCTAAAGGCATATACTAGCTATTAAAGTAAATCTTACTCATTAAGTAGCTAAGAGCTATAGGCATAGACAATTCCTTTAGTCTCGTAGGTGTAAAGCTCTAGCAATCCTTATATATCGATATAGCCGCACAAACGTCGTTCTAAAGAGAAGTCTACTAATATCTACTGCGAATATAGTCGTAAGTGACTTATCGTCCCTTATAACCTATCTATACGTAATATTTCGTTATAATTCGTCGTTGCTTAGCTTAGTCGGAGACTACTAATATAAGTCCTCGGTCTATCTATCTTAGTAGTCGCTAGAGTTTTCCGTCTTCGATGTAGTAGTTTAGGCTTCTTATACATAGTCTCCTATAAGCTTATTTATTATAATTAATTAGTCTCTTTATCGTTTAAAGGAACTCTATAACTACTTATAGTTTAAGGGGATGTTAAGGCCCCTCTAGATAAACTATGTTAAGATATAGATCGACGAAGTCTTTAACATCGCCTTTAAATATCTTATTAACGATATTAGAGGGTCCTTCCGGCTTTCGTAAGAGCTTATTAGCAACGTTATTCTTTTTCCCGACTATATTCCGGACCGTAAAGTCGAAGAGGAAAACATAACTAATCTAGCGGGTGACTAACGCTCCGGGCATATCTTTAATAGCGCCTTTTAATTGATTAACTAAGACCTTTGCATTAGTCTTAAGGATAAAATACACGCCGTAAATATATATTCTAAGCCGTCGTAGAGCGTAAAGAATAGCTCTATACTCTCTTTTCGTAGCATCGTATTTTATTTCGGCGTTATTCTATATGCCGCTCTTATACCAGACTAGTCTTCGTTTT
This sequence comes from Ophiocordyceps sinensis, assembly GCA_012934285.1. Lineage (NCBI taxonomy): Eukaryota > Fungi > Ascomycota > Sordariomycetes > Hypocreales > Ophiocordycipitaceae > Ophiocordyceps > Ophiocordyceps sinensis. The sequence goes on along the minus strand of JAAVMX010000001.1, from coordinate 14,366,592 downwards.
CTATCGACAATTTGCATTAAAATAGCTCCTTAACCAATAAGGCTAGCGTCGCATATAAGGATAATTTCTCCTCTATCTAGTCCTATGTCTAAGGATACTAAAAACATAGGGTCTATAATAGCATCCTTCAGCGCCTCTATCGCCTAGTTCTATAGTTTGCCCTAATCCTATAGTGCTTCTTTTCTTAAAAGGTCGGTTAAGGGCTTTACTATAATAGCGAACTATTTAATCTATATTCGGTAGTATCCTACGATGCTAAGAAAGGCTCGTATATACGTCGTATTATAGCATTTAGTCTATTCTTTAATCTTAATAACCTTTGCCTCCCTAGGACTTCTTCCGTTTGTCCTATAGATATAACCTATAATCTTAGTCGCTTTTTAATAGTACTTGGATTTTCCTCCGGCGATTATACAGCCTAATAGTTCGATATTAACGAGGACTTAGTCTAGGTTAATAAGGTGCTTAAAAACATACTTCCTAACTCTAAGGGCAACTTCCTCGTCGTTATAGGTAGTCTTTAGTCCCTTAACCCCTATATCGTCTACGAAGTTCTTGCTAATATTAGGGAATAAGTCTCTAAGGATTCTCGATATAATTCGGGTGAATTATTCTATTAAATTAGTAGCTCCTTATAGCAGCGTATATATACGTAGAGTGCCTAAAAGGGTAGCTAAGGTGGTTATATTTCGGCTTCTAATGTTAAGGGGCACTTAATTATAACTAAAGAATAGGTCTAGCAGCGATAGGATCTAATACATCGAGAAGTAGTCGCTAAATTCATCCGTACTTAAAGGAGGATTAGCGTCCCTAACTGTAACCGCATTTACTTAGGTAATCGAATTAATTAGTCGTAGGCCTCTATCTTTCTTTATAGTAAGGAAGAAGGGGTTCCTATATGCTCTATAGCTCTCTTTAAGGATACCGCTTTTTAGTCTAACCCGTAGGATATCGATAACCTTCTTTTCTATTGCCCTTAGGATCGGGATTATCGATGCTTGCTATACGTTATATTCTATTGTCTTAATAATCTAAGGAGGAGCGACTAGCGGGTCTACCTTACCTCTTTCCGTAAAGTTCTATAATAGTGCGGCTTCCTTATTAAACATAATCTAATCGAAGATAGTAATTTCTTATTTCGTTAGGAGGTCTTTAAATTGCTTATAAACGTCTTTAAGTCATTCTAGCGTAAGCCCTATCCCTTTTTCTATATTAGAAAACTTTCCCGTTATTTAATTATAGTATCTAGCGTTCTTAATTTTATTTTTAGCTTCTTCCTACTTAATTTTTCTCTAATTAGTATTACCCGTCGGAACTATCCCGTTAGACGGAATATTGTCTAAAGGGTTAATTTTATCGCTTTTTCCTTTAAATATCGTATTAACCTATATATCGTATGTCTTTATAGGCTTCTTTCTTCTAGTCTATACCTAAACCTTCTGCATTTTCCGGAATTTCCTTTATGTCTTTCTTATAGTCTTTCTTAGCTCTATAGTCGTCTCGTTTATTATTACTTTTAGGATTTCCTTAGCGGTTTCCGATCTAATCGAGAGAATAGCTTAATCTTCCTTATTAGTGATAAGTTGCTGCCTAATTAGAGCTTATAACGTAGGTATAGGTGTCTATCGCCGTATCCCTCCTCTATAACTAAGAATCTCGCCTCCTAGCGAGGCAAGGACAGTCGGCGAAGATTAAATTAGATAGGAAACCGTTGACCGTCAATAAGTCTATATAGATATATAATTCGAAGCATAAGAAATAGGAGAAAAGAATTTCGCATCCTTATATTCGGGAATACCTTCCGCGTTAGAATTCTTATCGTTATTAATATCTTTATCTTCGGGAGCACCTTCTACGTCGGAATCCTTATCGTTATTAGTAAAAGCGGCCGGTCGGAACTTATTATACCGTCCGTTAGTTATAATAACATTTATCTAGACAACCTTTTTATTAGCTGCGGAAGAAACCTCCTATCTAATAGCGCCGGCCGTAGGAGCGATCATTCTAACTATTCCTATCTAATACCTAATATATATATCTCCGTTCTTCGGGGTATAATTAAATATCGCCCGGGCCGTTTAGATAAACGGTATGCCTAGAATAAGAGGAACGAGAATATAGTTTAGCGCGATAAAGAACGTAATTAGCATCTACGCTAAGCCTATATACAACTCTATCTCGACCTCCTTAACTATTTCGATAGCCGCGCTAGAGTATAACTTAGTCGTCGCCTTCGTTATGCTAATCTTTAAGCCGTAGCATTATGCGTAGTGCTTATTAATAAGATTACCTTTAGACCTAGTGTCTAAAAGTATACTAAAGGGCCTTAATTTCCTTCCTTTTAGCCTAATTTAAATATATAGTAAGTCTTACATCTGCTTTAGCAGACGGTAGGGAGTTATTATACTAGTCGCGTTAGTTACGAAGGTCTATAGCGCTAACGTAGTCTCGTTAGGCTCCGGCAAGTCGTCTATTAGCAAATAGACGTTATTTATTATATAATTGTTATTATAGGCATAGTCTAGATCGTTATCTTCCGGACTAAACGTCTCGTTATAGCTAAGGAGAAGGTCTAATACGTTAGACGTCTTTAATAGCGGTCTTATAGAAGTCGCCGAGGATAGCGCGGGGAAGGAGGGCGATAAAGGCGGCTAAGGATAGTCTTATAAACTCGTATCCGTCTATATTATAAGCGCGTCTATATTAGGCCGAGGGCCTACCGTAAGCTCGAGCCCAACCTCTTTAATAGTCTTAAAGACTAAGTCGTTTAGGTCGACGCGGTCTTATAGGCTCTAAGAGACCTAGTCTATTATATTAGATATCTTCTCTACGTATATACTATAACTATATTAACGGTGTCTAAAGTATGCACGCTTATCGCGTCGGACATAAGGGTAGTAGTCTCTTAATCTTCCTCCTAAACTAGAGTCGTCGTCTATAGCGTCTAAAGACGTTATACGTATTAGCTATAGAGTCTATTATTGTCTTACAGGGATACGTAGGCGCTATCTTACGGGGATATATAAGCGCTAGTCCCTTCTTCATCGTCCGCTTCTATCGTAGTTCTTATTAAGTTAAGGTTAACACTTCTATTTAGCAGGCGCTAGGCGAACAATAAGTCTATTTAATCAAGAAAAAAGGCTTTAAATACTATAAGAGGATCTTAGTATATAAGATTAAATAGTTAAGGTTAGTAATAAGATAAAGATAGCAGTCTAAATATAGTTATTCTATCGTAGTCGTCTCGAGGTTTAACTATAGGAACTAGGTATATAATAGAAGGCGTGTTTATTAATATATTTAGGTTAATAGTCCTTATATAGAAATACGTAAGCCGACTATTAAACTCGTCTATTATAGCTTTCTACCGCGTTATATACTTATCCTATCTGCTTTAAGGTAGTTCTTTCCCTTTTCCTTTAGTCTTAGAGTCGTCTTCGATAGGGAATTCACCGACGAGTCTCCGTTATAGCTAGCTATTGCTTTAGTCGACTATACGTACGTTAACTTTTATCGACCCCTCGTAGTTAGCACACTAATGTATCTTCCGGTCCGGCATCTCTTTATCGTAGAGTAGGTATATAATAGCTTCTAGCTCGATCTAGTATTCTCCGATAGGCTCTTTAAGGTACACTGCCGTTATAGATAGCTTTTCTTATAGGTAACCTAGAAGGTTTAATCCTTCCTCCTCTTTATCGTCGGTTAGGATTTCCATAGCGACTGCCCTTAAAATAAGGAGAGAAGTAGCTAGTTCTTTAAGATATTAGAATTGCGTAGTCTTAATGCCTTAGGCTTTATCAATGCATTTTGCGCCTAATTTAAAACTAACTAAGGGCAGAAACTTAACTAAGGTCTATAGGGAGATTAATATCTTCTTTAATATAATATTATAGACGATCTCGTCCGTTATAATATCGAACTTCTTTCCGGGTTCCGTCCTATATTTATAATAGACTAAAGTTTTAACGGGAATAGTCTTTGTAGTCGCATCCTCCTAAGAGTCTACGTTATCTCTATCGACTCATCGTCTTTTTGCCTCTTAGGCATTAACTTATATAGCCGAATAGAGCATTTAATTATCCGTTCCTTCTTTCTTCTAAAGCACTTAGAATCGAATTATAAAGGTCTTAGTCGCGACGTCGGTCCCGATAAGGTCGCGAGGTTTCTACTCCTAAGAATAAGAGTATTTCTAAAAGGCATCTATCGCAGCAATTTCTTTCTTATTTACTATCTCATCCTAGCAAGAAGGCGTAGATAACGCTTTAACTTAGGCAAACAGCGGAGTTATAAAGCATCTAGGCTATACGTTAGCCTAATAAACGATAAGCCTCCGAATGTAAGATCTAGGCCTTATATACTTGCTAGCTAATATAGGAGGAATTAGGCTTATATCTTTCGGTCTTCTAAAGGCGAGAACTCCTAAGGAAGAATTATAGGTAATAACGCCGGCTATATTATTATTAAAGTACTCTAGCTGCCCTAACGGGCCTAGTGCCCCTGCATTTAGCTAGCATAGGAAAAACTAAGCGGCCTAAGGGAAAACCTATATAACGTCTATCTATCTCGGCGTTAGGCCGGATGCGGCTTATATTCGCTACGGTTAATTAAGTTTAGTTACTGCCGCCGGTCTAGTGCCTAATAAAGGTTGCCCCGCCCGGGCAGGCCCGGGGGCGTCGGGGTCGGGCGGATAGTCTAACTTAGTAAAGCCGGCGCGTAGACGGCATACGAGCGATAGGGTATAGGCCGGGGCCCCGCCTAGCGGGTTAAAACGTAGAAAAACAAATCTTAGTAAGCGTATAATCGAATATATAAATATATATAAACATATACAAACGTTAAAGGGGGCTAGCGTTAGGAGCTTTATCGTCCTACTCCCGGAGCTCCCCCCCGCCGGCGTTACGGCGGTCTATCTTCTCCGTAAAGGCCGTCGTAGCCCGGAACTACTATAGTAGGCGGTGCTTAAGGAACTACCGGATAAGCGGCTTAGCGGCGGCGGGGCGGTTAAGCGCCGCCTTAAGGTCGCTCTCCCGTCGGATGCCTCTTAGTAAGGCCGCCCTTGCGTTAGCGAAGGTAAGGCACTAGAGGAAGAGGTAGAACGCGGTTTTACGCGCGGTCCCGCACCGATAGAGCGGTAAGCCGACGTTAGGAACGTTCCGGTCGAATAGGAACCCCTATAGACCGATCTTCTCGGTCTAGATCTAAATAAGCGCGGAGCTTTTATGCTTATATCACCCGTTATATACCTTTAGCGCTTTCTTCGGCTAGTTAAAGTAAGGGTTAATGTCTGCCGGCTGCCGGGCTTTTTATAGACGCTTTGCCTCCGCTACTTAGAGATCCTCCTTCTAACGCGCCTTTTAATCGCGGAGGACCGCCTCCTCTATTATAGTGCCTTAGGGGCATTAGTCCTAGAGCTATACGTCGTGCGGCCGGCTAGACGGTCGGGTCGGCCGATAGGGTTAAGGCAGCACTCTCGCCGGCTTCTCGTAGGTGCGTTAGATCCGGTCCGCTACGCTTAACTCCTCGGTGCGCTCTTTATACTACGCGAGGCGGTCGTTAAGGTAAAGGTCGAGTAGTAGGACCGCTATCTATATCTCTAGGTTCCGGATCGGGGTCGCCTTAAACGCCTTAGCTATTACCTATAGGCAGCTCGACTAATATACTATAAGCGCCTTTACTAAGCCGGTAGGTTTCCCTCCTCTAAACGTAGGCTTATAGAACGTCGACGCCCCGTAGACGAGCGCGCTTTTAACTACGCTAGCGTAGACCGTCCTCGCGCTTCGCAGTCGTATGCCCTATATAGACGCCGCGAGCCCGGTAAAGGCTAGCGCCTATATGCCTATTTTCGTCTTAAGCTTCCTAATTTAGGCTTTTTATCGCAGCTTCCGGTTAAACTAAACCCCGAGGAACCGCTTATCCTCGACCGGCCGGACTATATTCGTCCTAAGCCGAAGCTTCGTCGGTATCGGCAACGCCGGCTATATAATTAGCTTAGAGCGTAGGACATTAGTCCGGGTAGTGTCTAGGTTCTCCGTAGTAGAAGCACCTCTAGGTCTTAACGAAGTTTATATAGAACTTATCGTTCGTCGGCTAGTGCAATCTAAGGGTATTCGTCGTGCTAGAGTAGTAACTACCTCTTCCTTAACTACTAAAACCGACGCGGCGTAATTCCCTCTATATAGGGTTTATAAAAGCTTTATTCTAACGGTTTAAGTTAATAGTTATATCCTAAAAGGCCTTAGTTAAGTCTTATATCGGCTAGTAAATGTCCTCTTTTTTAGTAATATCTTCCGTAGAGGTAGTAGCTTTTTCCTTAAGCGGTTTAGCATTAGGCTTATCGGTAGGAAGCTTTATTATGCCTACCTCCTTATCCTTAAGGGAAGTCGCCTACTCTTCCTCAGTCTGCCTAAGCTTTTAATTATATACCTTTAAAGCTATATCTCGTCTTTTAACGTCCTATCGTAGGGCTAAGTAGCTATTAATTAGGTTAATAATATCTTCGTAAGGCAACCTTAAGAGAGCATCCGAAGTTATTTTATTACGTTTAAGGATACTAATAATTAAATCCTTAGGCATAGCGCAGTAGATAAAATGCGACTATATAGTAGCCTAAGTCTATCTATTAGGTTAGGCCTTACGCTAAAGGTACGAGTAGAGGCTAAGCTATTCCGTAACTTTAGAGATAGACGAAGGTCTCTTCGTGTTATAATAGTTAAGTCGATCGTTAGCGGTCTTAAGTTGCTTAATATCGTATGCGTAATAGTGTTTAAGAAGTTATTTCTTTACCTCGTCTTATAGAAGACCGTCGGTAAGGATCTTTACGGTCGGAGCTTATTTAGCAGAGACGTAGCCCTTAAGCTAATCGATCTTCTCGTCCTCGTAAACCCTATTAAAACGCATCTCCCTCTTAAATTTCTCGATGAAATTTATTACGTTCTTACCGTTAAACTTACTAATAGGGGGAAGCTTCCCCTACCGTAATATTCTAAGGAGACCGTTATTCTATTAGGCAATTGTCTTACCTATAACTATAGATAGCTCGTTAATCCTAAGCATAGGCTGCTATGCAATAGCCTTGCCCCTTAACGCAGGGTAGTTTCTAAAGGTCGACGATATCTCTCCTATAGCGGGAAGCCCCTACTAGGCAGAAGTCGTGTTAGATATCTCGGATATATTAATATTATTATTGTTTTTATCGTTTATCGTATTTTATATATATTTTTCTGATTTTTCTTATAAAGTAATGCTTTTTAAATCCGGTCGTCGTTTTCTTTCTTCTTTCTTATCCGTGTGTATATATGCGTGTGTGTGTATATTCTTCTTTATTTAATCTAGGCATTTTAGTCTTCTTATAATAGTTAGAAGCTCTCCTTTATATAGTATAATTATATAAAGTATAGCTATCGAAAGAGTTTTAGTAGAGTCTTCGGTTATCTTCTAGGTTGCTATTGCTAATTTATAAAGAATTAGAAAGTTATAGTAAGGTATAAGGTTTCTATTTATGCGTAGGGCAATTCTAATAGGGTGAATCTAAGAGGATTAAGTAGAGTCGTAGTCCGGATTTATCGAAGGAGTTATCCTGCTTCGCTTTCTAAGTCGGACCCGACGGGCTCTAAGTCGACGACCTTTAGCAGGAATGCGCTCCTAGGAATAGGTAGCCTAGGCTCCCCCGCCGTTACCGTTTATTCTAGCTATCTCCCTCTTTTCCTAATGTAAGGGATGCTTTCTTAGCTGCTTCTAGAGGCTTTATCGGGTCTATTCTCGTCGTTCTTCTTTTTATTGCTTTAGTCTTTTTATTTAGATCCTTTGCTGCTACTTCTATAAGGTGCCGTTACTAAGCCGTGCTATTCGGGGACTCCTTCTACGATTTCTCGCGGAAAACAGATATAGTCCCCCGCATTAGGCTCTAAGTTTTAATAGAGGAAAGGGCATACACCCTAAAGCAAGCGCAGCAGTCGCTATACTAAGGGTTAAGAAGAATAGCAGAAATTCGTAGGGTAGTTATATTATAGCCTCGGCTAGTCGATTTCCGTATAAGTTAGGATATCCTACTTAGGAAGTAATCTCTTAAATTATGTTTTTCGGGCTCCTATTTCGATTAGTCTCTTCGTATTTTTAGGATTATTTAATCATGCTAATACCGACTAGAAGCGAGTGTCGCAAAAGCTATACGGCAATAATCGTTCTTCTTTAATAATTCATAGGTAGAAGTCCTCGAGGAGAAATCGTTAAATCTTTAAGAGGGCAAATTAAGTTAATTCAGTTGTATTATATTAATCTTATATATGTGATTAAATGCTTCCTCCTTTCCCTTCCCTTTTGTACGCTTAGGTTGTGCTAGTACGTTATATCACCCTCTTTTGTTTTTCCTCTTATTAAATAAGGGGGGGAGAAATGCCCTGCTAAATTACTTAGTCGGGTGTAATTCTATTAATATTTTTTTAATATAGATCCTATAGCGACGGGAGGTTTGTTAAGCTCGTAATATAACGTTTAATAAGACTTAGTTTTTCACCGCGTTTAACATATCCGAACCGCTAATATAGGCGTTATTACCGGCATTTCTACTATATATTATATAGGAAGAAGAGTAAGATAAGGTAGAATTCTAGTTAATGCTAATATTGCTTCTTAATAAGCATATTAGTCTAAAAGACGTTTTAGCCGATGGCAATCCTTAGCTCCTAACTCCTTACTAAACCTTAGAACCACCGGAGGACGTTTTTAAGAATGTATAGGATTTCTAACCTAATATCTCTACCCTTTCCCTAACTATAACTATAGTACCTATAGACCCTCTTAAGGTATAGTTGCCTTAAGCTACTTCTCGATCTATAGATTACGATAATACTATTCCTATAGATAGTCTACGGACGATAAGGCTTATAAGAGATTTACGCCCTACTCGTTTAAACCGTTTTTTAGGTCGATATCCTGTATTCGCCTACGTTAGGCATTTACTAGCTAATAGCACCGCTTTTACGGCTATATTCGCTACTTCTCTTAAACCTAGGAAGATATATAAACGGGACTTACCCGCGCTTCTAAGGTTTTAGTCTAATCTTAAGACGCATCCGTATAGACCTAATTTTAAAGCCGTTAGAAAGGTTGAATAAGACTCCCTTTATTAGCGGAAGACCTTCTTTCCTTCGCCTACCCTAAGAGCGAACGCCTTTATGCGTCCTCTTCTATTGACTTAGGTATTTAATTATAAGTTTAATAAGCACGGCTACCTTAGGAATTTCAAGTCTCGCCTTTATATATAAGGAGATCTTTAGCAGTTTAGCGGAAAGGAAACCTACGCTACTACGCTTACTAGGCGAAATTTTCGCATTATAATTACTATTGCCGCTAAGTTTAGCATAGAAACCCGCTTACTTAACGCGGTAAACGCCTTTACGAATGCCGATCTAGATAAAGAAGTATATATCTACTTCCTAAACGGATTTAAGGTGTTTAGTTTTATAATTCGGTTAATAAAGGCTTTATATAGGCTTCGCCGTTCGCTGCTTCTTTAGCAGTAGGAATTATCTAGGTCTTTTACCGAACTAGGCCTTTAGTAGAGTGCGGAAGACCTTTGCATTTTTATATCTACTATAAGTAGTATTATTACCTTCTTTTTTATAGATAATATCATTATCCTTTTCCGTAGGGAGTACTATAGGGCTGCTAACGATTTTATCCGTCGCTTTAGGTAGAAGTATATAATTACCGACCGTAGAGAGCTTACCTATTTCCTTAAGATAAGGATTACTTAGGACCGTAAGTAGCGAAAGCTATAGTTATGCTAGGACGTTTACTTAGATAAGATTGCTTTTAAGTTTAGTTTAATCCTTACTTCTACGGTTCTACGGCCTATTTCGACCCTTTGCCTATTCTTACTTTTAGAAAAGCTAGAGAAATATTAAGGTTAGGCTACGGATAATTAAATCTACTACTTTTAGTTATTAGTCGGTTCCTATAATTCTTAAGGCTTACGTTAGGGCATGTAAGGCGTGCTGCGTGAGATCGTGCGATAATAATAATCTAGCTAGGAAGAAGCCCTATAGGCTAGTGCGAGGGTGTAGAAGACACCCTAGCACGAGAGGCTAAATAACTAAAGTGGGGCGAACCATAACACCTCCCCTTAGCCGAATAGCCTATATAAGGCTCTTAACACTACGGCAAACGTGCAATTATAACGCGCTCTTAAAAATGCTTTTCTATAGCTCCTTTCTTCCGTAAGTCATCCTTCCTCTATTCGCAGGGCTTTTTGCCCTTCCAATTGCCTAATTAGGCCATTAATCCTTCTTCGTCGTTAAACCTCTAGTTAAAGCCTAAGCTAATGCCTAAACTTCTCTTAGTTTACACGCAAGAGCGGCTTCGTTAAGCCGTTAGCGATTATTTCCTCGGTCCGGACCTAATGAAGCTGAAAATAGCCTATTGCCGTGCGTTAGATAATTTATTTAAAATGGCGATTAATATGCCTTATACGGCCCGCATTCGCCTTATTGAGAATAGCTAGTCTCGCATTCTAACTATCGGTATATATAATTATCGGTGTAGGTTGTAGGTAGCCTACATCGTGTAGAAGCTTCGCCTGCTATATAGCGGCTATACTAGCCGGCGTAAGGTTAATAAATTCTGCCTCCGTAGACGAGGTTATTACTAACGTTTGCCGCTTCGACCGCTAAAAGATCGGTCTATCGGCTAAAAAGACTATATACCCGGCTATAGAGCATTAGGTTCGAAGATCGTTAGCAAAAGAGGCGTCGGTATAAACGCGCAGCTTTAGATCGTTAGTCGAATAACGACCGCTAAGAATAATGCCTAGGGTTAAAGATCCCTTAAGATAACGCAATAAATGCTTTAGGATAGCTATATGCGTTATAGTCGGGTTGTAATTTGCCTCCGATAACTTGTTTACCGTATATAATAAGTCTAGCCTAGTCTCTATTGCTAGCTAATTTAGGCTGCCGGTCCTTTAGAGCTACTGTTTAGAGGGTATTACCGATTATTGTTATTTCTAGTCCGCTAAGATAACGGTTTTTAGCGGCCACGGCGTTATTGCCGTATTCGTGATGTTACTGCCGAACTCCTTAAGGATCTTTATCGCGAATCTTATCTAATATAGGCGAATCGTTCGGTTAACGCGATCCCGGTCTATTTCTAGTCCTAGGAACTTAGTCGGCTCCCTAAGACTCTTTATCTTATATAGGCCGCTTAATAGGCGAGCCTTATCCACAATAAGGTCTCGTATAGCTACTGCGATTAATATATCGTCGACGTAGAGGATTAAAAGCGTGCTATTATCGTAATGAAATAGGCATAATTCTGCCTCTAGCTAAACGAAGCCTAAAGCAACGAGGTTAATAATAACTTTATTAAACCACTAACGAGGGGCGGCTCGCTATAGCTTATAGACGCGGCTAGTGCCGTTAGTTAGACCGTAGGGCTACTTAATATAGATTTCCTCCCTTACTTTAGCGTGCGGGAAGGCGTTAACTACGTCGAACTTCTTACATTTAAGGTTATCTAAAGCCACGAGGGTAGTAAATACACGAACAAAAGCCTAGTGTGCTATAGCGACGTAGACGTCTTTAATAGGTCTATTTGTAGAGTCTCGGTCCCCGCGAATATACTAACGGGCCTTTATAATGCTATTAGCTCCCGCAATATATTTCTTAAGAAATACCTAACGGCCCGGAAGGACTTAATAGCCTCGTAGGCGGGAAATAAGAATCTAGGTCCCTTTATCGTTAAGCTTACGGTATTCCTTCCTTATAGTAGGCAACTAGCGACTCTTATAGTTAGGGTGGTCTATAGCCTGCTTCTAGTTCTTTAGAGTTATATTAGGCTGCATAAAAGCTAGAGCCGCTCCTACACTAAGAACCTAAGGAGGATTAGTCTTACAATAGGTGTTATTTTCGCGAAATACTACGAGTTATAAACCGGATGACTCCTTAGCTTAGCTGCTCCTCCGGCTGCCTCTACGGCTGCCGCGAGCACGGCTACTACGACTACGGCCTCGTCCTAACCGCTCGTTGTAGTCGTAGGTCTAATAGGGTCGCGAGGTTTAGCGAGGATAAAATAGCGATGCCTTATCCTTAAAAGCCGGATTCGAGTCCTCTATGTCTTCGTGCTCTATAGTCTCTTTATTAAAATGAATATAACGCTGCTATTGCCCTATAGCAGGCGTTGGATCGGGTGTTAGGATATAACTCGGGTCCTTAAGCACCCCTTATAGGGTAGATAGGTCGAGTTCTTCTTCACGCGGCGAAGCGACTTCGTCGTCGTGCCTTACATTACGTTTTCTATCTACGGCTTTAATCTTCCCTATGTCGAATAGGTAGGTGACTTTATCGTTATCCTCCTATAGGGTAGCTTTAAATTCGACTTCGTTAATAGTAGGGCGCTAGTGCTCCTTGCTATCCTAGAAGCGGATATCTCGGGCTCGCATAACGATCTTCTTCTCGGGAAGCTAGACCTTATATATATGCCAGTTAAGTCCCTCTATACCTATTAGGCGACCTTTCTAAGCTCGAGGGGCTATCTTTGCACTCTTAACCCTCTGCTAGTGCGGGATAGTAACAAACGCAGTATAGCCCTAAGCCCTTATATGCTTAATGCTATATAAGTATAGAGCGCGGATCTCGTCGAATAAAACCTTAATTAGGGCTCTGCCGTCCTTATAGGCGCTCGTCGGAAGCATATTATTAACGTAGGCGCTTATCTTTATAAAGTACGGCTATAAAAAGGCCGGAAGGTTTATATCGGCGTAAATGCAGCGTGCGAGGTCTATTAAAGAGCGGCTAGCACGTTTAGTAAGTCTATTTCGCTCCGGAGTATAGGGGCACTAAAGCGAAGGATAAATCCGTCCTTATTAGCCTATTTAAACATTGCGTCTGACTAAAACTCTAACGCGTTGTTAAAACACATAGACTAAACCGACTTATTCCTAGAGCAGGCTTATACCTGCCGTATCTAACTATAAAGCAAGTCGTACGCCTCTCCTCGGTTTACCGCGAAGAGAACCTAATAGAACCTTATGTATATATCGATCCCGTGCAGCGAGTACTGCTTACCGCCGAAACCGGTAGGTAAGTGCTAAATAAAGTCCTAGAAGACGTATGCTAGGAACTATAATAGCTTAAATAAAGATATCCGGCTAACTATAAGGTCGGCCTTTGCAAAGTAATAGGCCTTATAAAAGAAGTCGTTAAAACTTTCTATATTAACGTTAATGCCTAACTTTCGGCACGCATTAAGGACTCTAGCCTTACCCGTATATCTAAGTCTACGGTGTATAAGCCTATAGTCGACCTTCTTAACCTTTATTAAGGTCTTCGGCAACGCCGTAAAGGCGAGGTCGGGATGCTTATCTTAAATCGTAGGGTTACCCATAGCCTAAGCATTATAAATAGTGCTAACGCTAAGTTCCTAGGTGATCTTATAGACTGCCTCCCTTATAGCTTAAAAAGCCAATTAGCTATTAAATCCGGCTAGCACGACGCCCTTATCCTAGAGGACTTTAGAGCTTGTTAAATTCGCGGGTGCATTAAGGCAGTAGCGAACGTTAGTTAGGTTAAGAGTTAAGTCTCTAATCGTTATACGTATAGTGCCTAAGCCTAAGACTTAAAGGTTGCTACCGTTTAATGCTTACATTAGACGATAGGCCGGAGTAGGAGTAAAGGTCGTAAACTACTTTAAGTCGTTAAAGCAGGTATCTAAGGCTTTAGTAACGTATACGACTATATCCCGCAAGGCCTTACAACCCGTAGCGAGGATAGCGTCCTTAAACGACGTGAGACTTATAGCGAATAGGGTTATATTACGTTTGCCTACCGCTACGATATCTATATTGCCCTTCTTAAAAGGATTAATGCCTTATTAACGCTATTCTTCCCGTTTCTATTCCGGGGCTTTATTAGGGTAGAGAGTCTAGCAGTTGCTTAGCTTATAACCTCTGCTAGCAGCGACGACACAACCACATTCGAGTTTCACTTACTTAGATAAGTTATCTTTAGTTTAGGATCTAGTATTATCGGAGCTACCTCTACCTCTACGGCCTCTACCGCGGCCTCTGCCTCGTCCTCCTCTACGAGAGTTATCTATTATAGATAGGGTAGAGGATATTAACTTATCTTAGACAGCTAACGCTTAGGAGCCGGGGACCTTTTAAGATCCCTTCTCTACCTAGCATTAATATTGCAAAAACTTATCGATAGCGGCTTTAGTAGGAAAATCATCCTTCTTATAGTCGTATTGCTAAGCGTAAAACTAGTAAGGGTAACCCGTCCGAAGGCTATAGATAGCCGTATAAACGTATATATTCTCGTCTAGTGTCTTATAAACGCCCCTTAGTTAACGCTAGCACTACTCTAGTCGTCGAGAGTATGCATCTAAAGTAGCAAAGTTATAGGTTTTAAGTCTAAAAAACTCGAGCATCGTCTCTACGATAGAAAACTTAGGCAGCTGTAAGGCTGCACGTTCTATAAGGAGATATATCTATTAACTCGTTAAATTAATAGTCTAACCTCCCCGTGTGACTATCTCTTTAGATCATCGGATAGGGTAATTATAAGGATTCTCGTAGCCTTTAGGTCGTTCTTTTGCTAGTCCTTTTATTCTTCGGTAATGCTAATCGTGCCTACCGGTCGTTCTAGCCTAAGGATATGCCCTTAGATATATTCGTAAACATCTAGCATCTTAAGCGTGAGATTTACGTTAATTAGCTAGGCGGCATAATTTTCTAGTCCCTTTAGACGTTTAATCGTGCTAGTAAGGGCACTATCGTCGTTCGCTATCTCGAACGTCCCGTTAGGCAACTGTCCCGCGGGCAAAGGAGGCGTTATTATAGGAAGGGAATTTTATGTATAGAAAAACTCTTTAAATAGGCGTTTGGGCGAAAAAACAGCCATAAAGGCGAGAAAAGTCGGGAAAAGATCGTAATAATTAAAAAGAACCACTCATAAAGCGTAGGGATCCGTTTTAGCGGCGCTTATAACCTCTTAAGGCTCACGTTAAGGCATATAAGGCGTGCTGCGTAAGATCGTGCGATAATAATAATCTAGCTAGGAAGAAGCCCTATAGGCTAGTGCGAGGGTGTAGAAGACACCCTAGCACGAGAGACTAACTAACTAAAGTAGGGCGAACTATAGAAATAATTACGCGACTATTTCTACCTGTCTTAACGCCGTAAAATCATCGAATTCTTTAGCGGAGTATATATAGAACCCGTCTACGCTCTACATTAAGCTCGCTAAAAGCTTAGTAACTTACTTATACAAATCGCGTTTCCTTATAATTAAGTTTTCGGATATAGACGAATAAGAGCTTATTATAGCTTCCGATACCGCTTACGCCGACGACCCGGTGTAAGAAGAGAGACTAGAGGTACGTTTAGGAAGGTAGGAACGATAGTTAAAAGTACGAATAATCCTTTATTATAATGCGGTTGCCCTCTTATAGTAAGACTAAAGCTTGCCCCTCTCTTAAGATATATCGGGGCCTTAATGATATACCCTTAGGCCTCGAGAGGGGTTATCGGGGACTAGTTAGCGACTAATAGCCGAATAGTCCCTAAGCTAAAATGCATTATCTATCGTATATATATCCCTATCTCCCGACTCTATAGTTGCGCGGGTAGCTACGTTATAATTATCCCCCCCTTTTAGGGCAGACGCCTTAGACGCTAGGATAGCTTTAGGTACGAATAAAGTCGTAATAGTAAATAAGACTAAAATAGGATTAAACGTAGTGTAAAAATCAACAATTATAGTTATTATTATATATATTATAATAATTATTCTATTAGGTACGTATTATAATAGTTACTACGCAATAGGTAGCTAGTCGCTTACGTATAGTTAGCGAACTATAATAGAGTATTGCTCTTTATATATAAAGATTCTTTTCTTCTCTTCTCTTATTATATAACTATATCGAGATCTTATAGAAAAGCATACCCGGAATTAGACGAGTATATTCTAAATCTAACGAGTATATTCCGAATTAGACGAGCATATTCCGAATTAGACGAGCATATTCCGAATTAGTTTAACGCTATAGGTCCTAAGCGAACGGCAAGCGCAACGGTAGAGACGCCTTAAAAGCGAGGAAAATAGATAGACGATATTTAGCCAATAGGTCCTTTAGTTATAGCTTAATTCCTAAAGTTATCGGCGAATAGAGTATCGATTAAGGACGCCGTAGCGATAGTATAGGAAGAGATAAAGCTAAAGAAGACGCGTAGAGAGAAAACAACCTTATTAAAACGACTCTTTATAGAAAAGAATATACGAGATACCTTAGAGAAATCGATATCCTCGTTAAAGGAAGAAACTAAAGAATAATTATTTCGTTAGTTATTTAAGGGACTATTTATAAGCATAAAGAAACCTATTATAGTAGAGTCTTAGGAAGATTACGCGATTATTAAGCGTATAACGCTAACGGTTGTTAAATCTAAAACATTTTCGTCGTTTAGTAAAGACGATAGAGATAAAGATATAGAGGCGAATACTAAGGGAGATACCGTCGATACGAGGAATCTTTAGAAAAGGATATCGCTAAAGAAAAGGGGCAAGAAGGCCGTAACTATAAAAAGTCGCCGCGCGAAAGGGTGCTAAGTAACTAAGCTATACTGCATTAAGTGCCTTAATAGCAGTATATAAGGGTTTAGCGATAACGAGGATAATACTAAAATAGTCGAACTATCTTATATATAAGAGGATACGCGATTAAGTAAGTGTATTTAATATAACTCGCGCGGTAACCTCTACGAATCCGTAAGTTCTTTATTCCCTCTTAAGTCGAGATATAATCGCTAATAAAATTATAAGTGCCTATAATAATGTCCGGGGATATAGCGGATCTATACGGCAGTTAGACGAAGATAGCCGAGCTATAGATTACTTAAGATAAAACGGAGAAGAAGAAGATAAAGTTAATCTTCTACTAAGTTTATACGTCGTTTATAGCCGTAATAACGGCCTACCGAGAGGAATAAGGGGTATTAGGTGCTAAACGTTTATATACGAAACGTCGTCTTAAATACCAGCAGGCATCGATAAAGCGACGGAAAGCTATACGCGAGAATAAGGACTAAAAGCTTCGTCTAGTGATTAAAGACGTAGGTTTTACCCTATAGTAGGTAGGACGAGAATATATATACGATAATTTATATAAAATAATCGAGGAGAGTAATTACCGAGGAAGAGGCGAGTAGGCAAAGCGTCTCTTAGTTATTATAGAGTTTACGAGCGAGATAGAAGTAGGAGACTTCTACCGTATAGATATTAAGGAATAAAGGTAAAATAGCGGCGGAATAGCAATAGAAAAGTTAAGGTAAGCTAAAAAGAAGTTATTTTATAATACGTAATTTCCGCCGTTTCTTTAGCCGTGTCTCTAGGTATTCGTTAATAAGTTCCTAGGCATTCGCTATATCGTCCTAAGCAACCTACTTATTATATTCGGCTAGCTAACCTTCCTATTTTATTAAATAGTAGGTAACGCCTTTCTTCTTCTTATAGTCCTTAATTTGCTAGACCGACTATTCTCCTTCGGCATCGTTAAGGTTAGGCATCGGCAGTAATTTGCTAGGGTATTAGTTAATAGCCCTTTCTACCTACGGCTTAAGAAGACTAATATAAAATATATTATAAAGCCGGTCGTATTTCTCTAGTAGGGCTAGGCGGTACGCCTACTTGCTAATAGCTTAAAGGACCTTAAAAGGTCTAATATATTTAGGTAAAAACTTCCTTCTTTAGTCCTTAAGGCGTAAGTTCTTCGTAGAGAGTCCTACTAGGTCCTTAACCTTAAGGGTAAATAGCTTATAATAGAGGTTAAAGAACTTCTTTTACGACTCGATAGCTTATTGCTAATAAGTCTCTAGCTTTTTCCTTAAGTCTACTAATTTACTAATACGAGCTCTCGCTTTAGGCACTCCCCTACTAGTAGTATCGTCCGTAAGGTAGATATAGTAGTCTAGTTAGTATCCGAATAATGCTTTATTAAGCGAGAAGCCTATAGTTGTATTTTTCGCATTATTATAAGCGAACTAAGCCTCTTGTAGTAGTCTAGGCCAATTGTTTTATTCGGCATTTATATAACACCGAAGGTAGTATTATAATATCTAATTTACCTATTCGGTCTAACCGTCGGTTTATAGGTAAAAGGCTATCGATAACCTACGTTTTATCCGTAATATATAATAAAGGTCTAACTAAAACTTACTAATAAATAAAGATCCTCTATCGGAAATAATGCCTTTTAGTACTCTATAAATAAGCTTAATCTTATAATAAAAAGCCTTAGCTAACTTAGGCGCTATTATTATCTTAGAGACCGTGAGAAATACGCTATACTTAGTATATCGGTTAACGATTATTAGTATTGCGTTAACTTCTCTACTATCGAACTATAACTCCGGAAAACCGGTAGTAAAGTCTATAGAGACTTCTTCCTAAGGTCTTATAGGAATAGGCAGCGACTTAAGGGCGCCGTATAGGCGATGCCGCTTTAGAACGGCGCCTTAATAAATATAATATAAACGCACGTAGCTATTTATATTACGAGCTATTCCTTCCTAAAAGAATTTCCGGGATAAGAGGTCTTTCGTACGGGCTATTCTAAAGTATCCTATAAGGGGATCGTCGTAGTAGAGCTAAATAAGCTCTTCCCTTAAGGCAACCTCTATAGGCACTACGATTCTTCCTAAATGTAAAAAAAGTCCGTCTAGGCTTAATAACTAAGGACTTACCCCTTCTTTTAGGGTACTTTCGGGCTATACTCGCTATATAGTCTACGGATCTTCCGCTTAAGTCCTCTTAAGGAGCTTAAAAAGGGGCTCGGAGATATTGCTTTTATAAACCCTTTTACAACGAGCTGCTAACTTAGCTAATTGTCTTTAACACTATTATTTATAACTAACGATATCTTTAACCTAAGTGGCTAATTTAGCCGGACTCGTTCCCGAATGCTAAGCGATTAAATCTTAAAGAGCTTATATATTTTCGTTACGTAAAGATATCTTATTAAGCTTTAAGATAGTAAAGACTTAAGAACTCGTCTTAAAGTCGCTCTATAAAGAATCTATAGCTATATATACTTACTAAATAACTACTAACTTTTATTATAGTTCCGGGAGTAGCTTTATAGACGGTAGGGCTTCGCTTATAAATTCTAGCTTCCTTAATAAAGCATCGGTAGGATTTAATTTACTAGCTTAGTATTTAATCGTAAAATCGAAAGGAGCTAGGTATATATACTAACGTGCTTATCTTTTATTAAAGGATACTTACTTTATAAAGCCTTAAAGGTTTTAGTAATCTAATAAAACTTAAACGGTATTCGCCGCCCTTTCGACGTAGTATCGCTAGTATTTAAATAATTTAACGATAGTAAATATCTCCTAATTAAAGGTGCCGTAGTTAAGCTTAAGGCTAGTAGACTTCTATAACTAAAAAGCAATCGGATAATAGTAGCCTTCGTAATACACTAAATGGGTGGGAAAGGGTATGTGTAGAAGGATGGTTTATTAAGGTAGGTGGCGAGCCCCGGGAGCTAGGTGTAGCTCCCGCTATCTAATCTAGATGCTAATGTTATCACCCTAGCCGACCGGCCAAAGGGTGCATTGCATGCATTAAAGTGCCGGCACGAAAAGAAAGCTCTGCTAACCACAGCAGTCATGCCGTATAAACAATCTCAATCGGGCAATTGAAAGAGCTGCTTCTAATGCCCTATTCCTTCATTCCTTTCCCTATGAGTCATGCTCACACACGCTGGTGATCCTTTTCCTCCGATCACCCTTTCTGCTTGTTTCTGGTTGGCGCGTGCTAGAGTGCGGGCCACGAGCGGCGGCGTCAGCTACGGCTTTGTCCTTTTTCCAATCACCTCCATATTCATCGTCGGCCTGTCGAAGAAGGCGACGGTCGTCTCGGCCGTCTCGGCCGCAGGGGCGTCGATCGTCACGACGAGCACAGCGTCGGGTGCGTCGGGCGGCTTAAAGATCTCTGCGATGAAGCCGTCGGGATCCTCTACTCGTGCGGCAGCGTTGGCTGCGTCGTGCGCTGCAACGTGTGCTGCGGTCTTAACCTCGAATTGAGCCCTATTGGCAGCGTTGGCTGCAGTCTTCTCTACGGGCCCGGAAAAGAATTTCTCAGCGTCCTCGCTGACGTCCCCTCGTACGGCCGTATTGACCTAGGCATCGTCGGAGTGCAGCTCGCGACCAGGTTCACTAGGAGCAGACTTCTCATCGACGATTGCCACGGCGGCAGGCATGGCAGCGGCAGGCGTGCTCTTTTCCTCCGCGGTGTCGGGGGCGACGGCCCCAGCAATGCTCTCCACGGCGGCAGGCGTAACGCTCTAGGCATCGCCGGAGTGCAGCTCAGGACCAGGTTCACTAGGAGCAGACTTCTCATTGACGATTTCCACAGCGGCAGGCGTGCTCTTTTCCTCACCGTATTCTTCGCCCTGGCCGGCAGGGCGGCGATCGGTCCATAGCTCGTAAGGATCGGGTTCTTAATGGCCTCTATGCTCCCCATAACGGTCGGAGTCGTAGAGGGTGAAAAGGTTCTAAACCAAGCGGCGCCAGTCGGGAAGAACCGAGGTAAGATGGGAATCTCGGGCGGGGCGAAGAGTCTTCTGCTTATAGTCCCCGAGCTGTTTAAGAAGCTCGGTTAAACGCCTTGCAAAATGGAGGTCGACGGCGGTGAGGGTTTAACGGGACAATTTCGTCGGATGCTCCTCCATTAACAGAAAGCAGAAGCTCCATTAAAGGCACTGGCGGTAGGGACCAAAGACCCGAGCTGCTTCCTGAAGCTCGGGAGGAGAGAGGCGACGGCTAATGTCATAGGCCATCGTAAAGAAAAGGAAGGGCTCGAGGAAAAACAGGCTCGAGAAAGAGAAAAGGCTCGAGGAAAGGAGGGCTTGAAGAGAAAGAGGGAATTAACAGCCGGAAGGTGGGCTAATGAAAATTTTTCTCGAGGGCAAAAAGGAAGAGACCCGCGAGATAAAAAACAGAAAAAACAGGGTAGAACACCGCTGTTAAAAGCGTTAAAGAATAGAGCCGCTAGCTGTGGTGACATAAGCTAGAAACACTGCGTGAAGGGAGCGAGGCTCCTGGTGATGGTAGGAGCTTTTGAGGGCTCCTAGTGATGGCGGGAGCGAGGCTCCTGGTGATAGTGAGAGCGAGGCTCTTGGTGAACGTATCGTGGTGGCTTGCGCCTGGCGGCTATATGCCTGATGGCTTAAAAAAGCAGAAAAGGTAGGAATTGCTACCAATTTGATACACCAAATAGGTGGGAAAGGGTATGTGTAGAAGGATGGTTTATTAAGGTAGGTGGCGAGCCCCGGGAGCTAGGTGTAGCTCCCGCTATCTAATCTAGATGCTAATGTCATCACCCTGGCCGACCGGCCAAAGGGTGCATTGCATGCATCACTTCGTCATCGGGCTACGAAAGAATGCTAGCTATTGCGAAAATTAAGGCATTAGTCTTAATGCGAATCGGTCTTTAAAGGTCGAAGTGTTAGAGAAGTAGGGCTATTATAAAGGCGTTCTTTACGGCGTAAAACGCTATTAATTCGCTAGTGTTTAGCTATACTCGTCCGGGCTTTCTTCCCTTAACGCTCCCCTTTAATAACGTAGTAAAAGGGGCAATAATGCTAGAATATCCTAAAATAAATCGTCGGTAATAATTTGTAAAACCGAGAAAAACTTAAATATTATAGAAAGAATAAGGTTCTTCCTAATTTATAATAGCCTTAATATAGGCTAGGTCTATTGCGACTCCGTTAATAGATAAGATAAAACCTAAAAACTCTAAAGACTACTTATAGAAAGTATACTTTAATAAATTAGCAAATAGCTCGGTATTCTTTAGTCGTTCGAGGACTTATCGTAAGTGTTTTATATACTCCTCGTAGGTCTTAGAAAAGATTAAATATTATCTAAGTAAACGACGTAAATAGTATCTATAAGGCCTTTAAGAGCTTAGTTAATATATAACTAAAATATAGTAAAGGCGTTTATTAATCTAAACGGTAATACTAAATACTTATAATAACCGTAGCGAGTATAAAAGGCTATCTTCTACTTATCCCTTCCCTTAATCCGGATGCGTTAGTATGCGTTTTTTAGGTTAATCTTCGAAAAGTACTTAGCCCTTTAATAACGGTCTATAATCTCCGAAATAAGGGGGAATAGGTAGCGATTCTTATCGGTAATGCTATTAACCCCCCGGTAGTCTATATAAAGGCGTAAAGTGCTATATTTCTCAAGCATAAAAAGGATAAAAGCTCCGGCCGAACTCTTAGATTTCCGAATAATACTACGCTTAAGGGACTAATCTAACTACTCCTTTAGAACCTAAAGTTCGGATTAAGAAAGAGGGTAGATAGGTCTAAAAGGCGGCTTAAAGTCGGGCAATATATTAATCGTATAATCGGTGCCTTTCTTCCTTAGTAATAAATCGGCCTTATGCTTAGAAAATACGTCTTTAAAGTCTAAAAGAGTCCCCGGTATTTCTTCCCCCGTTCGCTTAAGGTTCGCCGAGTTATTATCTTTATTAGGAAATAGCATAAAATTTAAGTCCGGTGTAACTATATAGACCTATGCCTTATTCCGATACTTATATAAAAATTTCTACGGCTAGCGTAATAATACCTTAGAAAGTTAGTGTTTAAACTATTAAGCGCGCTAAAAAAGAATAAGATAAATATATTCCTAAGAAAGTATAGGTATACTAAGCAAAACTAGTGCGTCGTCGGGTTTTAATCCGTTATCGACGCTAATATAAGGGCGAGTAATTATCTTTTCCCTATAGCAACTATCTTAGAGTTAGATAGAAACTTCCTAGACTTTATATCGTTTAGCTAGCGTATTCCTAACTACCTTTAATCTAAGGGTTAATAAAGGAAGCTATCGTAGCCTTTATTTTCGAGCAAAATTTATATCTATTAGGTCTACTTTACTACCGTAATCGAGATTAACGATAATTTTATAAGGTATTCGCTTTAGTAGCTTTCTAATAGTACGTAGTCTCTTAACTACCTCTACTTATAGCTTAGTCGAAGGAGAGGCATTTACTTTAACTTTTAGGCGTTTCCCTCCTTTTTTATCGTCTCTAAATCGGCTACGGTTTAGTTAGCTTTCGCTATAGCCTAGCAATCGGCTTATATATAGCCTAGTTTCTTATAATACTAATAAATAACTATACCGGATTAGCTTTCGCCGTTTTTATACGAATTTCCTCCTTAGTTATTGCTACGGCTATTCCTACTATATCTATTCCTACCGTTACGACTATTGCGACTATTTCCTCGGCCGTTCCTATAGCTATTGCTACGACCGTTTCTACGGCTATTTAAGGTCGATCTAGTAGCGTCGGAATCTTAATAGTTATTAGTAGATCTATTTTAGCCTTTACGTCGGCGATAGCCTATCGAGCGGGAGCCTCTTACCCCTTAAGTTAAGGTCGACTAATCGTTCGTTAGCTTTATAAAGCGCTTCTTATTTCCTAACGTATCTTAGAAGCGTTAAGCGAGTTAGACTATCTCCTTATAAGTATTATCTTAAATAGACGCTAAATAAAGGGAGATTTAGTCCCGAAGATCGGGACGTAACTTCGTAAAAAAGGAAAGTATATAAGTTTTTTCTAGCGGACGTTCTAGGTATTACTTAAGGGAATCTAAGTAAAGACTAAAATCGAAGGGGGACTAACCCTTTTATTAGCGTGCTTCCTATAGTTATATAGCTAAAAGAGTCTTACGATTAGTAGTATCTTTAATTAAAATTAAGGTCTAGTTACGAAAATTATCTTAGTTAATATAAAGTAATTCCCTCTTTATAAAGAGCTTTTCGTTAAAATATCGCCTCTATCTCGCCTTATAGTCTATATATATATAGTTAAAGGTATATAAGATTTTATTCTTATTACGCTTAAAACGACGTAAGGCAGCGATAAATATATCCTTAAGATTGCTAATCTAATTAAGACGTTTTTAAAGGTTAATCGGTTATAATTACTAAGGAATGATTTTTATTTTAATTTCCTTATTATAACTCTCCCTCGATTTAGTTAACTATCGGCGACGTTTATATAAGTCTTTGCTAAATAAGTTACCCTACTGCGAAAATTCCTCTTAAAGTTCCGTAATTATATCTCTTAATATTTTCTCCTCCTTAAGCTCTACGGCTCTTGCTTAAAGAGCTACGAGGACATCTATACGCGAAAGGGTAGGTCGTAAAAGGCCGGCTTACGTTTAACTTCGCGAGGAGATAGATCGGGCCCCCTTAGGTAGCGAAAGAATTAGTAATAGCGTCCTAAGACGCTTATTATAGCCTTTATATAAGTTAGTGTATTTATCTTCTAATATTAGTTCCGTTACGTAAGGTAACGGTAATAGGCTAGCGACTCGATAGCTACTACGACTTATTCGGCCTACGCGGCCTATACGTCCGGAAACGCGCCTACCGCGTAGCGCTATCGCTCTTAGGTAACTAAAAAAGAGAAGCTTTAGAAATTATAAGAAAATAGACTAAAGGTACGTTTAAGAAGGTAAAAACGATAGTTAAAAGTACGAATAATCCTTTATTATAATACGGTGCTTTCTTATAGTAAGACTAAAGCTTGCCCCTGTCCTAAGATATATCGGGGCCTTAAGGATATACCCTTAGGCCTTAAGAGGGGTTATCGGGGACTAGTTAGCGACTAATAGCCGAATAGTCCCTAAGCTAAAATGCATTATCTATCGTGTATATATCCCTATCTCCCGACTCTATAGTTACGCGGGTAGCTGCGTTACACTTAGACACTCGTTATTCTTTTAAGGGCTACTTTATTAGCCTATTTAACGGTCTAATCGCGTAGAGTGCTAGGAAATAATCTACGGTTACTACTTCCTTTATTAAAGCCGAACTTCTTATAGTCTCTTCTACCGCGAAAGAGCTAATTTCTATTCTTCGTTTATTTTACGATATTTCCTTATAGCTAGATATTCTTATTCCTACTATTTAGTGCGATAATACCTAGACAATTCGCTTAGTTTCCGCCGAGATTCTAAAGATTTAGACCGCCTTAAAGCACGTTAAGATTTACAACTGCTAGGCCCGATAGGAATTCTTACGTAATACTTTTAACAAGTATATCCCTTTTAACTAGATAGTTACGGATAGATTAACTAAGTTACTTCTACGATAACGTTTCTAAACGTTCTTTAGCTAGCTTCGACTTATAGATATTTCTATAAGGATTAAAGAAGAAGTCGATAATAATTCTAACTAGCCGGAAGTTATTCCCTTCTAGCTAGGGGGGTATGTTAATATTACCGTCTTCCCCTATTGCTTTCCACCGGGAAATACCCGGTCCTATTATAGAATTTATATAGAACTATCTATAGAATTTATATAGAAGTATCACGTATTTCTACTATACAATTCCACGGGCTTCTATAGGTTGTTACCCCGTACTTTTACGGTCTTCTACCGTAGAATTCTAATTCCCTTCTACGGGAATCCCTTCTTGCTTCTACGGTCTTCTACCGTAGAATTCTAATTCTCTTCTACGGCTTCTACTATAGAATTCCTTTATATGCCTACGGCTTCTATCGTAGAATTTACTAGTCCTTCTAATAGACTGTTGCGTTATTAGTTTCTTTATTGCTGACTGTATAACTATTTGTCATACGGATACGATTTATTATTTACGACCGGCGCTTCCGACCGGCGATTCCGTCCGACTCTTTCCTTTGCCTTTTTTCCTTAGGTCTACGCGGCTGTTTTCGTCCGAGGGATTTCCCTATATATAGAGACTAGTTAGCCCCCCTTATTAGAAAAGATAAGAGCTATTATTCTTAGTGATTTATATTATTTACAGCTTCTAATCCTTCCTTATAGGCTGTTTTAAGCCTTAGAGCCTCTCTTATTTTTTAATTGCTATTACCTAAATGTTAAGGACCCGACTGCCTAGCGTTCGATAAAGCTAGTTATATTAAAAACAAAATTCTATATCGCTATCTACTTACGAAGTAGAGTTTATAGGCCTTAGGGAGGCTAATAAGGAGGCCTTATACCTATATAGCCACTTAAATAGCATAGCAAAAGAGTTATCTATATCTATATCTAATAAAGTCCCGCTAATATTCTCCGATAGTTAATTAGCACTAAAAATAGCGAATAACCCGGAATCTTATAAACTCCGGAAGTATATCGGCCTCGCTTATAACTTTATTCGCAATAGTATTCTACTAGGCGAAATAGAAGTATTCTATATAAAATCCGCCGATAATATTGCTGATATATTTTTAAAAGAATTAGGGCGTATACTATTTAATAAATTGCAAGGCCTCCTAGGTCTTAAATAGGATCCTATATATAAACATAAATAGAGGTTTTTAGCTGCTCTTTCTTATGCTTTCTTCTAGCTTTCCTCTATAATAACCTTTAGTTTTTTCCTATATATAGGTGTACTAAACGGACTAATAAATATATAGTAGAGTTTTTAATTTTTCTCTATATAACATAGTAGAGTTATTTTTCTCTATATAAAAAGATTTTTTCCTATAAATAGGGGTTTTCAGAGAGTTTTACAAATCTTAGTTAGTTATAAACGGACATATATAAAGCGCACTTCTTATACAATAAGTACCCTTTAAGAGGGGCTATAAGGGAGTAGATACCTCCCGATTGGTTTATCCTACCGGTACATAAAGATATGCATTAGAACCGCCGTGCGTTATTGCATATAACATAAGTCACCCGGCTGCATTAGCCGCCCGGATGCTCGAGATACCGAATGCCGAAGTATATAGTATATGTAGGGACTAATGTGCGCATAGTCTATAGTCGGGCCCCGGTTAACTAGGGTTACCTATACTACCTCCTATTACTCGCGTAATTAATCACGCAATAAATAGGATACTATACGAGGTTAGACTATATGCACCTAGCATAGAATAAATAGCGCTTTCTATCCCGATAATTAGTTAAGTTATATATACCTTTATTCTTATGCAATTAGCTATATAAAGGGATCTTAGTCCGCACTTAGATAGACTATTACTAAGCAATTCTATATCCTCTTCTCTCTCTTATCTTTGTATCTTCCTCGATACTTTCTATACTGCCGTAATCCTCTGCCTTTAAGCTTCCCTTTAGGCTCTTATTATATCGCTAAGCGACGGAAAGTTTACTTATATACTAACTAAGCGTACTTCCGCTAAAGAACGATAGGTGAAAAGGATAAAGTATATTAAGGTCCTTATTATAGTAGAGTTAAAGACGCTCGTAAAATAAATAGACGTCGGTATATATAGGAATAAGGGATAAGGGATACGTACGAGATAGTTGTAGCTAAGTGATGTATTAAAGGTAATACGCCTAGGCGCGACCTATAAGAATCCTCGGAAGCAGCCTATAGAATTAGCCGGGCGTGGCATTAATGCTATAACAGACGCCTATAAACTAGCGGATCTTATTATCGAATAGGTCGTAGGGCTTGCCGGTATAATTCTCTATGCTGTCTTAAAGCTTTGCAAATTTCTATTAAAGTTCCGCGTAAATAGTCTCATTTAGAACGTACGCTAGGGGAATCTAAAGATAAGCTTTAAGCTCGGGGTTAAGGATTGCAGCTATATCTCTTAGGTTAAGAACGGCGTGATCGATATACTGCTAACGATAGCTTATAGGGTAGATCGTTATTTATTAATATAGTAGAAGACATAGTGTAAGGGCCTGCCTAGGTTGTGTTCCTGCTAGAGGCAGGGGCCTTTTAAGGGGTATGCCGGCGATACTTAAGGCTTTATTCGACGGGGTTAAGGGCTAAGCCGGCGTGTTTCTACTATATGTTTGACTATGCGGGGAAGGACCGTTAGCGAGCGTATAGTTAGCATCCGTGGCCTTAGGCACGGTAGTGCCTCTATCGAACTAGATTCTCGCTAGTTCTCCCTTAGGCTATATTAGCGGATCTTGCATCGATTGCGTAGCTATAAGTTAACGATTAAAGCCGCCTTAAAGGGGTCCGGTGTATACGCCTCGTCGGCGGAGAAGATTGCGCACTGCCCTCTTAATAGTTAGATAGACCGCCTGCTATATAGCCTCTTTCTATCTATAGAAATGTTCTTAATAGTAGCTAAGGATATCGTATCCTTATATACTAAGATTAATGTTATAATCTACGAGGAACTATATAACGTATCTTATTGCTGTTTTCTCGTCCGGTTGCTTATTAAGGTCGATGCTATTATTCTAGCGATCGACGTCGACGTTATTGCGAGCGGGCTATACAACCGGTATGCTTCCTAGCAGTCGTTCGTATAGGCTACCGTCTGGCTGTATAGGATTAGGGTTCGAAGAAGTTATCGTAATATCGGGTATTACAGGGTGTTTTTATCGGTATACGCGTTTACGTGCGTGGTTTATTTATTATAGCTCCGTCGTCTCTTTCTCTAAAATTTAGGCTAAGACTATTAATAGAGCTAGAGTCTACGAGGTTACGTTCTCCTATTTAGGGCAGTGACTTTAGTAATTAGCTTAGCATAAGATCCTCGCAAAGGTCGTAGAACGGGGTTTCTATATAAGCACTTTCGAGGATAAAGTAGCTTATCTCTTCTATCCTTACTATTCTATAATTAACTATAAGTCAACTACTAATTAGTGTTAGATAGGGTTTATTAGGGTTAACCGGTGTGTGTGTATTCTATATATAATCTAGCTAAGGAAGAGGGGAAGGTCTCGTAGAGATATAGCCTTATTGCGTGTACGTAATCACGTGGATTATATAGCTGTAACTATCTCGTACGTATCCCTTATCTCTTATTCCTATATCTACTAGACCTTCCCCTCTTCCTTAGCTAGATTACATATAGAATATAACAACCACCCCGTTTACCTAAAGGGTCGACCTAAAGCCTACCTAACACTAATTAGTGATTAACTCGGCTTAATTATAGATTAGCAAGGATAGAAGAGATAAGATACGCAATCCTCGAGCACTTATGCTTAGTCTTTGTCTTCGTGGTTCGACCCCGACGCACTTAGTTTCTCTCTGCCCTTTAGAGGAGAACGAGAAAGACTAGCTCTACGCCCGGATTTACCCTCGTAGCGCCGTCCTAATATATTAAGAGGATCTTATGCTAAGCGAGTCCGCTAACGTTACTGCCCTTTCGAGGAGAACGTAATATTATGGATTCTAGCTTTATCTATTGTCTCGGCCTATAAACTAGAGAAAGAGACGAAGAAGCTGCATTAAATAAATAATATACTAGAAAGCCCGCCGCCTGCTTCCGATAAGACTATCGTAAAGAACCTTACGACCGACAACCTCGACTCCTTTACTAGCTAGTTCGAGCAACTAATGCCGCTAACGCGGCATACCCTATCAACCGCTAAAGAGCTCTTCTAAACCCTCCCTTAAGAAAGCTCTTCCAACAGCGCACTAGACAAATACGAGCCCGACTCTCTCGTCGGACTATTCGTCTCCTACGCCTGCTTCTAATAAGCATCGCGAAGAACCTCGCCCTAGCACACACACAGTCCGCTTACTGCTTTAAGCCTAGCCTGCTAGTTGTTCTTTGCTGTTTAAAGAACTGCTAGTATATGCCTGCCTGCCTGCTTTGCTCTTTATAGCACTAAAGCAGACCCTACATCGACCCGGCCGCGTGCTATTTCAACCCGGCAAAAGACCTACTTCGCCTAGGCACGAGAATACAGTCCGCTTGCTGCCTTAAGCCACGAAAACACAAAAGTCGCGAGTTGCTTGCTTATCGACTAAGTCAACTATAAGCCCGCACGCTGCTCTAAGCCCGTACGATGATTTAAGCCTACCACCTTCTAAAGAGCTCTAGAGGGCGCAAATACGGTATCATTAAGGACTTTAACGCACGCAGCAATTCAATAGCCCTCGTTAGAGACTTCAACAGCCCTCGTTAAGGACTTTAACGCCGCCGCAGCAGCCCGTAGCCAATCGTGTATTACTAGCCCTTTCTTTAAACAACGCTCGTTACCTCGAATTCGCATTGCTTTTCCACTCGAATTCGCCCTATTTTCTGCGCTCTTTTCTACATCTTTAGCAACGCTTTTAGCAATGCTCTTTACAACGCTAGCGCTCTTGCAACGCCCCTTACAACGCCCCTTATAATACCACTTACAACACCCGTTACAATACGAACGCCCCTTGCAATACGATTTACAACGCCCGTTGCAATACTAACGCTCTTATAACGCCCCTTATAACACTCTTATAACGCCCCTTACAACGCTCTTATAACGCCTTTTGCAACGCCTTAGCAGCCGCCCTACGCTCGTTATATCACACGGCCCGAACGGCCCTCTTTCCTTTATTATATTATACGGCCCGACCGGCCCTTTTTCCTTTGTCTATTGCGAACCTCTATTTAGTAGGAAAACCGGGTTCTTCTTCTTATTATTCTTATTATCTTATAAAGACTACTAGTATAGGAATAAGGGATAAGGGATACGTATAAGATAGTTATAGCTACGTAATCTACGTGATTACAGGCACGCAACGAGGCTATATCTCTATAAGACCTTCCCCTTTTCCTTAGCTAGATTATATATAGAATATACACACACCGGTTAACCCTAATAGACCCTATCTAATAGTATAAGTATTCTTCCCGTCGGCTTAAGCGATTAACCTAAAGTAATATAGGTCCCTTTTATTTAGGTTAAATACTCTTATATTATAAGTATTGCTATTTATACGGTAAGAAATCTCTATTTATACGGTAAATTAAGAAAATCTCTACTTTTTCAGCGCGCACCCCGCGCGCTTACGTCCCGCCACTAAAATTAAGTGTAGGTATATGGCAATTAATAAGAGAGCCGCGTAAATCGTGCGAAGAACACCATACTATACCGCAATCCACCTCAACACGCAGCAGGGCACGCAGCCGGGAGCCGGGCACGAAGCATACATTAAGGAGCCGCACATATAGCAGAGGGCACGCAGCAGAGCACGCAGTAGGGCACGCAGCAAGGCACGCAGCAGGGCACGCAGCATACATCGAGAAGCCGCACATACAGTAGAGGGCATATAGTAGGGCACGCAGCAGAGGGCACGCAGTAAAGGGCACGCAGTAGAGGGCACGCAGCCGGGCACGAAGCATACATTAAGGAGCCGCACACACAGCAGAGGGCACGCAGCAAAGGGCACGCAGTAAGGCACGCAGCAGGGCACGCAGCAGGGCACGTAGCAGGGCACGCAGCAGGGCACGCAGCAGGGCACGCAGCAGGGCACGCAGCAGGGCACGCAGCAGGGCACGCAGCATACATCAAGGAGCCGTACACACAGCAGAGGGCACGCAGCAGGGCACGCAGTAGGGCACGCAGCAGAAGGCACGCAGCAGAGGGCACGTAGCAGGGCACGCAATTGAATTGATTGAATTAAGGCTAGGCACGATTTGCGCGGCCCTCTCAATTGCCATGTACCTCTACCTAATTTTGGTGGCGGGACATAGGCGCTAGGGGTGCGCGCCGAAAAAGTGAGTTTACCGTACAAATAGAGATTTCCTACCGTACAAATAGCAACACTCTATATTATCTCTCTTAAGACGTTTTACTATAGCTTCGTTAAAGGCTAACGCCTTTAAGGGATAAGAGAAAGTAGAGTTCTTACGGTAGAGGCAAGCGATTAAAGGCTAGCTTATACTAGCACTATATTTACTTAAATCGGAAGAGTTACTATTATAGTAGCCGGAATATAGTATACGATAGGGAGGCTAGCGTCCGGGTGGTTAATAAGACGAGGCGGGAACTTAATCCTAAGAGCGGGAGACTTTATATATAGGCGGATTAAGGCTAAAAAGGTTATCGTCCGGAAGTATAAGAGTAGGTTATAGACGAGACTAAGCGGGAATTAGGTAGCGGGTTATAATAAAAGGAGTCTCGGTTAAAGGCCTACCCGCGGGTTTATCTAAAATATCCTAAAGACTTCGCCTCTATAGGGTATATATATCGAGATAGGATTCCTTAGCCGTTGTTTTATTAAGATAAATTTAGAATTTAAGGTAGTCTTTTATAAGGCGATATAGTATAGGGAAAGATAGGCATAAGGCAAAGGGTGCGTGTGTAAGGAAGGATAATAATTATAGGTAGCCCGGCATGCCCTACGAGATATAAGGGCCTGCCGGAGCCCGGACTATCTACTAATCCGTAGGCACCTAGCAGGTGCCCTGCCTTTATGTATTATAATGCCGGCCTAAAAAACAAGCCCCTACTATCCTTAGCAGAATAAAATAAAGAACTAATTAAGAAGGAAAAACATTTAAGAATAACGTAACGCGATCCTTCTAATCTTTGCTCCTTTGCTCTATACGTTACTATAGGATCTTTTCTTAATTAAATAATTAGATCGATGTCCCTTAATTAATAGCAGCTAGGGCAGCGCCGGCGGAACGCGTAATACGCTTTAAGGCGAATTCTACGATTGCTTCTTAGGAAATAGCGCTAGCGGGGACCTATTAGTCGTAGGCGGCCCCCTAGCCCTTCTAGCGGACTTAATACTTAATGATAGGGGTCTTTAATCGGCTAATACGGCGCTTATAAGATTTAAGTATACGCTCGAGCTCGTAGTGCTCGTTACCCTCGCCTAAGGCGTCATCGAGATCTTACGCTACTTTAACCGCGCCGGGCTTTTCTTCCTTAAAGCATCTATCGTACGCGAGCTTTAAATACTCTACCGAAATAACTAGATAGATTCGAATATAGGCGGGTAAGTCTAGCTTAGCTGCGAGGTCGTTAACTATTCTTTTAATAAGGAAGGGCCTTTCCCTCTAACGGGACTATTTCTTCGCGGGCTAAGATAGTTCGTAATAACCCTAATGTAATTTAAGGTATACCTTATCGCTAGCTTAAAAGAGGATCTAGCGATGCTTGCCGTTATAACGGCGTTTAGCTTTTATCGCCGCGAGGTCTATTATAAAACCGGCCTATCGTCTTACCGCTTCCCGTAAATAAGGGAGGTTATCTGTAATAGAGATATCGTCGGCCTTAAGAGGGGAGCGGAGATCGTAACCGAAGATATAGTTATATACGGATATACGGGTGCTAGCGTTAAAAGCCAAATTTAGGTTCTATTATAGGGTAAGTAAAAGCAATTTCTAATTAAGGTCTAGGTCCTCGATATAGGCTATCCTTAATACGGTTTCGACCGTTTAATTACGACGCTTTATTAAGCTATCGGCCTAAGGGTAGTATACTATAGTTATAGCGATTTTAGTCCTAAAGGACTTCTATAGTAAATGCTAAACCTTAGCATTAAAGCGCCTATCGCGGTCACTAACTATAGTAGATAGCATTCCTTAATCCGTAAGCAAAAGAAGCCGAGAGAGTAATACGCCTTAGTTTATCGTAAAGTACTTAGCGTTTCTAAGGATTAAAAGATAACGTTTGCTAGCTAGGTAGGTTACGGTAAGCAGCTGGTTAAAAGTATCGAAGCTAGAGATAGCCTAAGGCGAAGAGGCAGAGGATATAACAGGCATATCCGTAATAAAGTCTATTCTAATTAAACGTATAGGTTAAACCGGGGCCTAGATAGGCTTATAAGAGCCTGCGAGTGGCTAGCGGTCTATCTATCCTAGATAGTAAGCCTTATAGGCCGTAATATATTTCTTAACTTTAGAAGTTAGGTTCCGGATAGAGGAGCGCTTAAGGTCCTATAGTATGCGAGTAGCCCTAAAGTGATTTTTCGCATTATAAGCGGCTGTTGCACAGGCGATACTATAGAGGCGGGGATATAAAGGCGGAGTAGTGTAAATAAGAAGGCACTAGGCAAAGGGGGTGCTATAAAAGAAGAAGGATAATAAATTAAAGGTAGCCCGGCATGCCCTACGAGATGTAAGGGCTGCCGGAGCCCGGACTAACTGCTAGTCCGTAGGCACCTAGCTAGGTGCCCGCCTTTAGCGTATTATAATACGGGCCTTAAAAAGAGAACCTCTACTAACCTTAGCAGGAATAAACAAACAACTAACTAACTAAACATAAAGAACAAGCAGAACAAGCTAAATTAAGACCTTAAATTGTAAGGTTAATTAATCCTCTAAATGCCTTCCTTTGCCAATGAGTTATGCTTAATTATTAACCGTTTATCTAGATCGAAATCCTTAATCGCCGAAAGGGGCATATAACGGCGAGTTCTTTAGGCGGAGTAGCAGCCTTAAACGGGTGCTCTCTAATCGTGCTGCAAGCGTCTAAGGCGGCGCTAATCGGTGCGTTAAGGAGCGTAAGGCCGGCGGGTTAATAATACCGCTCGCGTAGGTTAGGAGCATTATTACGGCGGCGGCGGCTTGCCGAAGGCGTTAGCAGCTTAAAGGTATCGCTACGGCGAGAAGTTGCCGGTAGGAAGAAGTTGCTACGGCGATAACTTACCGGGAGGACGAAGTCGCTATAGCGAGACGTTGCCGGCAGGAAGATAATACTGCTGCGGTAACTCATCCGGAGGAACAGCCGCGGGAATAGTCGTGCCAACGGCGTTAATAGCAGTAGTAGGCGAGGCAGAAGTCGTAGCGGGAAAGGTTGCGAGGCGGCGGACAATAGCCGCGAGAATAGTCGTATAGACGGCTTTAATAACGGCTAAAGCAGGCGTAAGAGCAGTCGCGAGAGGAGTGCTTAATTCTGCCGGAGGCGACGGCTTGCCGATATTATCGTTAATAGCAGGCGCGGGAACAGTCGCAATAACGGCGGCAGGCGCCTTCTACTAGCTGGGATAGGTCCGGCGAAGGTGCTTAAAGAGAGCGTTCCGGGAAGGAAAAGGCGCCCTGCACTTTCGGCACGCAGAGGGCTTCGGGGCCGGGGGAGCAGACATCGCAACGGGGCGTGCAGTAGGCGGCGGAATAAGGCGCGCTATAGATATCGCAATAGGGCGTGCAGCAGGCGGCGACGAAGATATCGTCTTAACGGGGCGTTTAGTAAGCGACGCAATAAAGCGCGCTATAGATATCGCAATAGGGCGGGCAGCAGGCGGCGGAGCTATCGTTGCGAGAGGCGGCGAGGAAATTTCCGTAATAGGCGGCGAGGACTTAGCCGCAATAGACGGCGAGGACTTAGCCGTAATAGGCGGCGAGGACTCGGCTGCAATAGACGGCGAGGACTTAGCCGTAATAGGCGGCGAGGACTCGGCTGCAATAGACGGCGAAGCTGCCGTCGCACGGCTAGAGGGCGGCGAGGGCATCGTCTTAATAAGACAAACCAAAGGTTCCTAAGGGGCCTCGAGAGAAGGGACCGCTTTGCTAGCAGGTTAGGAAATAGTCGTGCAGCCGGCGTTAACGGTAGCGCGTTATTAAGAGGATTTCCCGAGAATAGAGACCGCGGCGGGAGAGGTATTTAATACGGCCGGGGGCGACGGGTTGCCGGTAGGTTAAAGGCGCTGCTATAAAGGCTTAGCTATAGCAGGCGGCGAAGCTTTAGCAATAGCAGGCGGCGAAGCTTTAGCAATAGTAGGCGGCGAAGCTTTAGCAATAGCAGGCGGTGAGGGTATTATCGCAACGGGGCGCTCTATAGACATCGCAATAGGGCGGGTAGCAAGCGGCGGAGCTGCCGTTATATAGCTAATTTAGGCTCCTCTCGCCTCTTCCTTACCGTATTTTTCACGCCGGTCGCGGCGGTTGTCTTAATATTGCCGACGGTCTTAGTCTCGGGTCTCTAACGGTCCCGAGCCTCTTATTAGCGACGTTCCCGATAGGAAAGGAGAAAGGCGTTATCGTCGTCCTAAGGTAACGGCATCTATACCAATTCGTTAACGCCGTTAATATAGACTCGAAAGGTGTCTTTATCTAATTAGGTAGGCATCTTATTAACCGTAGCGTTAGTGCCGTTAGTATATCTACCGCGGCGAAAAGAAGTGTCTCGGTCCCTTAAGGCTTTAGCGATCTTATAGCGAGGTATATAAGGAGACGAAAAGGCGGAAGATTAGTTCGAGAGGAAAAACTCAAAAGAGGAAGGGTCGTATAGTAGGGTAACAAAAGTTACGATTAGCCCGATGTTTGTATACCTACCCTATACTTCTCCGAAAACAATAAAAACTCTACTTTAACTTAGAGCGTTACTTAAAACTTTTAGAAAGTTTGCTATAGCTATATGATATACTAAAGTAAATAAAAACATTTTACTTATAATTTATAACGCTATAGGTACTTTTATATTTAACAAATAGAATTCTTTAAAATTTTTAGTACTTACTTTCTTGCCTTTACTTCTTTTATTGAAATCGAGCTAACTTAAAATAAACAACTTACAAAGATTTTGTTTTTATGTTCTTAGATATATAACATAGAAATATAGAAATTTTCTACTATCGGTTATTTCTCTAGAATTATAAGCAGATTTAAATATAAAGGGTATTACTTTTAGCACTTATTACTAAGTAAAAGCAAGTTTAAAGACTTTAATAACTAAATATAGGAATTAGGTATTATATAAATAATAGTCGTAGAAATACTATATGTGAATCCCTTTATTATACTAATAATAGACGATATCTATTATGCTACGTAGAATTAATACATAATTAATATAGAAATTCATAAAGTATATTTTCTTCGCTTTAAGGAAGGTACTCTTTATATTAACCCGTAGTTAACTATATAGAACCTCTAGTACCCTAGACTTTGTACTATAAATAAGGAAAACGGTTTCGGTATATAGCGAAAATTTTCGTTAATTAAAAAACATTTTCTTTAGATAAATAAGAAATAATTCAAACAAATCGATAAAATACTAAAATAGTAAAAGTATTTACCTAATATATTTAATATAAAACTTTAAACTAATTTTAGAGAGAAGCAAAGATCCTATACTTACTATATGTAATATAAGATATAATACAATATTGTCCTTTGCCGAAAATAAATAACCGTAAGTAAATATAAATAAATTAAGTTAAGAGAGAAGTACCTTTCTATCACTCTTACTTGTGTCTAATCGTAACTTTTGGAGAGCTACTATAGGTGCGAATAGCTCGAGGGAAGGAAGCCTTAGGGAAAGGAATAGCTCGAGGGGAAATAGCTCGAGAAGGCGGATAGCTCGAGGAAGGAAGACCTTAAGGAAGAGAGGGATAATAGCTCGAGAGGGAAAGGCTCGAGGAATCCGCGCCGAAGTAGCAATAAGGTAAGAGGGAAAGGGAAAAAATCGCTTAATAGCTTTTAGGCTTACTAAAAGAGAGGGGGGGGTTCTTAAGGAGCTAAACGCTCTATTATAACGCTAGTAAAAGTATCGCTATAAGCGGCTTAAAAAAGCGCTTTAGGCAAGGGCTTATAGCCTCTCTAGTAGTGCTAAAGAAGAGGTAAGGTGTTACTACTATTTAGTATAAATAAGAGGGCATTAGGCAAAGTGGGTGCTATAAAAGAAGAAGGATAATAAATTAAAGGTAGCCCGGCATGCCCTACGAGATATAGGGGCTGCCGGAGCCCGGACTAACTGCTAGTCCGTAGGCACTTAGCTAGGTGCCCGCCTTTAGCGTATTACGGAGGTAGCTATTACGACCCTAATAATAGAGCAGCTAGTCCTAAAGAAGGAAAGGAATACTATATATTTTAAGGCGTAGAAGGGCGGCCTTACGCTCTTCTTAGCTAAAGGCGGCACCTAGAACGGGTATAGGAGGAAGAGGAGTGCCGTTAGGGTCGGGCGTAAAAGCCGTAGTAGCCGGCGCGGTTAGGTCGTCGGAAAGTATGCTAATAATCTTAGAGAAGTGCTAGTTAGAGGCATAGCTAGTAACGAATTAAGTCTTTATCCTAAGATCTATAACGGCTTTAGATATAAGCAGCACGTCGTTAAGCACGGTATAGTCGGGGCGGCAATAGTCGGGGATAAGATCCGTTTCTAAGGCGGCTAGTCTACTAAAGGTAATGCACTAGGCACTAAGAATGTGTGTGTAAAGAAGGATGATTCTATTAGGTAGGCGTAAGCCCCGGGAGCTAGGAATAGCTCCCTACTATCTTATCTATAGCTGATTATATTAGCCCCGGCATATAGCGTAGAGGATGCTTGATATATATTAGAATGCCGGCTTAAAAGAAAACACTACTGCCTATAGTAGTTATAATACAATCCTAATTAGGCAATTAGGAGGAATACTCCTATTGCCTAAATCCTTCCTTTTATTCTTATAAGTTATTCTTAAATCTGCTAGTAATTATTCCTCTAATCGTTCTTTCTGCTAAGCGGCCTTCTTACTTCGTATAGCGCGTGCTAGAGGGCGACCCTAGAACTCTATAATAGCTTTAGCGGAGACCTAGTCGGCTCGGACCTATTAGTTATATATAGCAGCCTATCCTTTCTATCGTACGAGGTATTCGGTTATAGGTGACTTCGACCGACCGATGCGGCGAATACGGATGTCTATTAGGCGTTCGACTTTATAGTGCTAATTACCTTCGTTAGGTGCTTCGACATCGCGAGCGGCTTCTATAGGCCTAGGCTCGAGCTCGACGTAATGCCCTTCGTGCGCGAGCTTAAGGTGCTAAATAAAGACGACTAGGTGGATTCGAACTTAGCTAAGGAGGTTAAGTTCCGCCGCGAGGTTATTAACTATACGCTTAATAACGAAAGGGCCTTCTCGTTGCCGCGACTATTTCTTTAGCGGCTAGCTAAGCTTATAATAGCCCGTATATAGCTTTAGGTAGACTTTATCACTAGCTTTAAGAAGAACGGGCCGGTGTTTCGCGTTATACCGCTGCTTGGCCTTTATAGCGGCTAGGTCTATAGCTAGGCTCGCTTATCTACGGATGACTTTTCGCAAGTAGGGCAATTCGTCCGTAGCGGTGCTTAAGATATTATCGGCAGCTTCTAATAGTCTACGTATATTAAAGCCGAAGATAGATTTATAGGCGGAGATCTTCGTACTAGCGTTAAATACCGTGTTTAGATTCTACTAAAGGGCGGGGATTATTATCTTCTAATCTAGGCTAGGATCCTCGATGTAGGATATTCGTAGAGCGGTCTCTACGGTCTAGTTACGCCGTTCGGCAAGTCCGTTAGCCTATAGGTAGTAAGCGGTAGTTATTATAATTTTAGTGCCGAATGCGCTCTAAAGGCCTTTCTAAAAGTCGGATGTAAATTTGCGATCCCGGTCGCTAATAATAGTTCTTAGTATGCCTTAATCAGAACGAAGTAACTAACGGGCTAGGCTTTAAGCCTAGTCCTTTATGCCGTATTTAGCGTTGCCTAGGATTAGTAAGCATCTCTTGCCAGTTAGATAAATAACTATAAGAAGTTAGTTAAAGATATTAAAGCCTAAGATCTACTATAGGGAGCTTGCTAAAGGTAAGGGCGGTATATCGGTTATAAAGTCTATCGCGATACTCTATATTAGAAGTAGCGGGGGGCGAATAGGCTTATAGCTGCCGGTAAGGTTCTAACGGTCTATTTAGCTAAGGCAATAGGCTTTATAGGCCGCGATATACTTCTTTACCTAACGGGTGACTCCGCGAATTAAATATATCTCTAAATCCTTAATTATATAGACGACGCTAAAGTGGTTTTTATCGTTATAGGCTACTAAAATTATAGATAGGACGAAGGCGTTAGGGATATACAGCTAGGTAAAGCCGTTAGGGCCTTTGTAGTATAGGAGCTTATCGACTATAAAAAACGGTATGCCGCGGCGTTTAAGCTACGCCTTTATTCTTGCTAGAGAGTTAGTAACTATAGCTCCTTCTAAGGGCGAGGAAAGACTCTCGATAGTATCCTCGCTATCCGCGATTATCTAAAGTATTCGCTTATAGTAAGGGTTATTATCGTAGGCGACGGCGAATTCCTCGCGTTTCTTAGGAGCTATAATAGCTTTAGAGGCTATAAGCATATTGTTAAGCATAGTAAAGTCGGGGCGGCGACGGTTAAGAAGCTAATCGGACTCCTCGGCTAGCAGGCGACTAAGGGCGTCGGGAATAAAGTTCTTCTTGCTAAGGAGGTAATAAACCTCGATATCGTACTTAGAGAGATAAATTAAGGCTATAACTAGGCGACGGTTAGCTCGGTCTATGCTAAAAGTATCGAGGGTCTTCTTAGCGACGATCTGCTTAATCACGGAGTAATTAGTTAAAACTATAAGCGGAAGGGTTAACGACTATACTATAGTGCGTATCTTCTTCGCAGCCTATACGAGATAGGCGACCTTTAGCTCTAATAGACTATAGGATTGCTCGGCTTTCGTTAGAGTACGTAAGAGGAAGTAGATAGGCATAATAGCTTTAACCGGAATCGGCTAGCCTAGCTGCTAGATAGTGCCGTCGCGGAGGTAGAAAAAGACAGCGGCGAAGCCTCGCTATAAGGAGGCGTTAATTTAATAGAATAGCCTCTTCTATAGGTCTATATAGTAAATTATACGGCTAGAAGTAATTTCCTTCTAAAGAAAGGCGAAGGAGGAAAGCTCGGCAAGGGTCGGCTAAAACGATATAACTCGCGTATAGGACTTCC
Organism: Ophiocordyceps sinensis; assembly: GCA_012934285.1. Taxonomy (NCBI): domain Eukaryota; kingdom Fungi; phylum Ascomycota; class Sordariomycetes; order Hypocreales; family Ophiocordycipitaceae; genus Ophiocordyceps; species Ophiocordyceps sinensis. The sequence continues at coordinate 14,326,187 of JAAVMX010000001.1, read as the reverse complement.
GCTTATTAGGGTTCCCGTTCTTAACCTTACCGATTAAGCGACCTTAAGCTAGAAGACTAGTCTTACGATCCTATAGAAGGGCGATAGAAGCGCCGTAGTACGGGATAAGGTTGCGAATATACCCTATAGCGCCGATGTAGTGTTTAAGAGCGGCGAGGTTATCGGGGAATAGGAGCTTTACGAAGGCAGCGAGCCTATGCTTTATAGTACTTATCCCGAATGCGTCGATACGAAATCCGAGTAGCTCTACGGAAGGGTAGCCGATCTAGCTCTTAGTAGGGCTTATAGATAGGTTAAGCGATGCGAAGAGCTTAAAGATAGCCTCGAGATATTAAAAGTATTCCTCTTCCGTAGCGGAGTAAATAACAATGTTATTAATAGACGCGCGGCTATAGCCTTAATGCGGACGGAGAACTCGGTCTATATAGCGTTATACGTACGCTAGGTTATTGCGAAAGCCGATAGGTATAACTATTAGGCGCTCTAGACCTTAATGACTTATAATAGTAAACCTGCCTTAATGCTTAAGTTTAACTTAAAACTAATAGAAGAAGGGGGAAGCGTCGATAGCAGTAATAAAACAGGCGCCTAAGAGTTTAGCAATAATAGAGCTTTATAGTAGTAGAGGGTAAGAGTCCGGAATAATAACACTATTAACGGCACGTAGGTTAATAACGACTCGGCCTTTAGTCTCGCCTTAGGCGGTGCGCTAAACCACAAAGACCGGCGCTACGAACGGCGTAGGCTCGTCGGCCTACTCTAGGCGACCCTGCTTATAAAGTAGGTTAAATATATCGTCGATAACCTTCCTATCGCAAAGCCCTTATAGGTAAGGCCTTTAAGCGACTCGTTTTTCATGCTAATTATTAATAAAGGGAACTATTAATTCCTTTCCGGGTTTTACGACGGCGGTGCCTATGTCTCGCTAGAGCTAGGAGTATTTCCTAAGAAGCTTTTTAACGCGGCGTACGAAAGAGGGGCTATAGTCGAAAATATAAATACCTTCTTTAGTGTATTTCTCTTAAAGCTCTAGTAGGCGCTAAACGTACGTTTAGTATAGAATGCGGCTAGAGAGGGGATCCTCGATTCTATCCGCGGCGTCTATCTCGATAGCTACGGCAGCTGCCGTTACGTTAGTAGCAGCTGCTGCGAGGTTCTAGCGAACCTTAGACCACTTAGCGGGTCCTGCCGAGGAAGCTACAACGTAGGCGTAGATAGAGTCGGATAGCGAAGGCGCTAGAGAAGGGCCTAGAATAAGAGCTTCTACGGATTAAGGCGGGGCGGGAGGCTATAGACAGTCGAGGACCTCCTAAGTAAGCGGGAAAGTGCTCGCGACGTTAACTAATAGACTAGTAGAAGCAGAAGTAACAATAGCGGTTCCTACAGAGGGCGTTATAGCTGCGGCTCCTAAAGCGGGCGAAATTGCAGTAGCTAGCGTTAGAGCCTTTATAGCTGATTTCTAGGATAGGGCGGCGAAATAGCTAGACTCCTAACACTCCTAGATCTAGCCAAGCTTCTGCTTGCGCTTAATAACGAGGTTAACGTTCGTGCTATTAGTAATAAGGATAGTAGGAAGAGATTTAGCATCGACGATGCTATGCATAGCATTAGCGTAAGAGGCGAAGAAAGTATAGGCGCGGTCTTTAGGAAGTTCTTTCTAAGACGCTAGGACTATAAGGGTAGTGCTAGGCGGCACGATAGTATTTCGGACGGCTTAGACACGGCGAACGACTTTACGAGGCTATTTATAGATATCGAATAGGATTTTAAACCCGTCGAGCACTCTAATGCGAATAACTTCTTTATTATAATTAAGGGATCCTTAGTATAGCTTAAGGAAGGCATTGCCGAGAAGTGCGCCGGCCTCTACTTTAGAGACCTAGGCGGAGTAAGTGAATTTAGTAGTAGCTGCTTAAGTGGCCTAGTTAGCTATAGTGCCGCGCGTATAGAAGGAGAACGTAGCCTAGTCTTTGCAAAAAGAACGACCGTTAACTCCGTTAATAGTAACGGGAGGCTTCTTCTCGACGGTGTAGTTAAGAGTCTAAAGAAGGTCGCGATTAATTATAGGCTTGCTATAGCTAGAGTCGGGGCAAACTTAGACTTCCTGCCTACCGGGTTAGGTAGAGACCTTAATCCTTATATAGGAGTATAAATAAGGCGGGGAATCTTAATCCTGCTAGGGCTCCTCGGCCTTAGCTTTTAGGATCTAATTTAATCGGGGTACCGCAGCGGGCGCTGCGTGAAAAACAGGCTCCTTAATAACAGGCGCGGGAAGAATAGGCTCTAAGTCGGCGGGGACATTAGGCTTAATAACAATAGGATCGGTAACGTTCCCTACGGTAATAGTAGGAGTAAAAGGGGTCTTCTTACACCCGAGACGGAGATAAGAGAAAAGTGCGTTGCGAGAAAGAAAAAAGGCCTTATAAACCTTATAGGTTAAAGGCTTAAGCGCGCGCTCTTTCCTACGGAGCTACTGCTTAGATATATAGCAGTTGGCATATATATGCTCCTTAAGTACGGAGGCGAGGGCGAAGGTACGGTCGTAGGTACTGTATTTAAACTTGCCGGCCCGTTCGGTAGGGTTGCGGGAGTTTATATAGCCTACGAAATTAGCCTTTAAGGAGGCGTAAGAGGACGCGTTATCCTAAGAGTCGTTTAAGTATAGCTCGTTACTAGCTTCGTCGCCGCTAGGAGCAGTCTTTTTATCGCTTTAATATTTCGATTTAAAACGCATTTTCTTCTTATTGTTATTACCCTTATATTTACCTCGGCGGTATTCCGTTCGGTTATCTCGTCGGTCGTCCTAGCGAGGGTAACGCTTATCGCGGCGTAGCAGGCGTAAGCTTAACTAATTACGGTTATTACCTAAGCTTCGTCCTTTAGGACTACGGTTGCGATTATAACCTTAGTCCTAATCCCGACGGTTACCCTAACGGTAGTTATTGCCTCGGTTACTTTAACGATAGTTATCGCGATGATTATTACGATAGCTGCGATTACGGTTACCCTAACGGTAACTATTATTATAGCGACGGTTATCCTAATAGTAGTTACTATCCCGACGGGAAAAGCTGCTATAGCGAGAATAGTCTCGGTCTCCGGAGATATATAGCTTAAGGGAGGCTATAATAAAGGGCTTCCGTTCTTTAATAATGCGAATCTATTTATCGATCGGGGTTTTCTTCGTGGGAATAGGAAGAAGCGAGGAGATCTAGACGGTAATAAGAGGATAGATAGCCTTAATGATTTAGGCATCTTTGCCTATCTTAAGTTAGCGGGCGAGCGAAACCTTTCTCTAGATCTACTGCGTAAGAGTAATAGAGCTAGAGGACTATATAGATATCGTGTACCTTTCCCTATAAAGTTCCTTTAAGATATCGGCGTTAGGACGCTTAAAACGCCTAGTTAAGAACTTATAGAAGGTTCTAAGGGGGGAGGAACTAAGAATATCGCGTTATTCCGCTATAAGCTTACTTATATACTATATAAGAGCTCCTCCTGCTTAGAAGGAGAGGTAATATAGGCAAAGGGCGAATAGATCCTCGTCTTAGTAGATCCTTAGACGCTCTATAAAGAGATAGACGTCTATATAGATATTTTTTTCTATCGCTAAGAGCGATAATGCCTAGGTTCTTCGGATTATGCTTATCTAGGTTAAAAGTACTAATATTGTCCTATTTAAGGCGTTTAGTAACGGCCTTATCGTTATAGGCCGAGGAGGAGGTATAGCTCGCCTCGTAGTACCTACGCGAATTCGGATAGGACTTTAAGGGACGGCGGATAAAGCTATTATCGGATCTAGATAAATTATCGTTATTATCGTCCGAGTCCTTCTATCGACGAGAGTAAAAGGCATGCGAATACTTAGATAACTTAGACTAAAGAGAGTAATATAGAACCTAGGGTTGCTCCTTAGGGTAATACTGCTGTCTAATAGAGCGTTACTTAGATAAGCGAAGTATCCCTTACGGACGAAGAGGAGGCTAGTCCTTTAATTAACCGTTAGAAGGGTCTCCGTCGATTATTTCCGGGTTAAGAGGCACGGCTTAGACTAGCCGATATACTAGAGTTATCGTAGCGTAGAGAGGAGTCTCTTTATCGGGAAGCTCGCCTATAAAACGAAGATACGCGTAAATTCCCTTTCGCTAAGTATCGGCGTGCTATAAATGCTTTTCCTTTACGGGCGGAAGATCTAAGATATTAAAGATAATCTCTAACTTAAAGGCTAAAGAGCCTAAGAGAATATAGGCTTACTTTATATATATTATGTTTATATTAGTAAAGGTCTTAATAACCCTTTCTGTAGGTAGTGTCTTAATTAACTTAGAGTAGCGAACGGCCTATTTTAATAGGTTATTATAGTCCCTATCCTCTATAGCTAGTATAGTAGACTGCTTGCGTAGCACCTCGGTTTCTAAGGATAGGCGAGGACGACGGCGGGCAGGAGGAGGAGGATCTTTATAATTACTCTTAAAGTCCTTAGAGGGGGCGGCGCTATAGACACTATCCGGTAGAGCGTACTCTTATATCGGCAAGCGAGGGTAGACGTCGTCGTCTAAACGAGATGCGGATGCCGTAGCTTAACGGGCTTCTTCGTCCCTAGCTATAGTAATAATAGCTTAAATAAAACGAGGGATAAAGGAAAAGAAGAGGGATTGCGAAAAAGGAAGAGTTATAGGAGAGGAGAAAAGTCTATAGTAGGAGGTATAGGGTGTTTTAATTTTAGCATAGGAACGGGTACGCGCAGGAAATCGAAAACATAAAGAGAAAATTTTTCCTTACGGCTAATTGCGTAGGGACTTAAATAGAGAACTAGGCAGTAGGCCCTAGTTCTAACGATGCTTAGAAAGGCGAGCCTCGTCGGATTGTAAGGCTTATGTTAGAGGTTATATAAGCGTGCTAGCTAAGGTTATATAAGCTGGTTATACTATAGGTATTAGGAGCCTTTAGGCGGCTTCTAACGAATAGCGAGAGCTTTAAGAAGCTCTTAGCGAACGTATCGTAGTAGAGCGAAGCTCTAGAGATAGGAAGGGCGTTCCTAATAGTAGCTTAAAGGCAGAAGGTGCAGAATTACTACCAATTTAATGCACTAGGCACTAAGAATGTGTGTGTAAAGAAGGATAATTCTATTAGGTAGGCGTAAGCCCCGGGAGCTAGGAATAGCTCCCTGCTATCTTATCTATAGCTAATTACATTAGCCCTAGCATATAGCGTAGAGGATGCTTTACATATATTAAAAGGCGTTAGGGATAAGGTTATCCTTGCCGGGTATATAATAAATCTTAAGATTAAATTGCGAAAGGTAGATAAAAGCAACTATAAGTCGGCGGTTGCTATAGTTAGCGCTAGACGTATATTAAGTATACGCTTCTTATAAATCTACTTTATAGTAAAGTAATCCGTAAGGACTATAAGCGGTAGAGTTAACGATTAGATTATAGTTCGTATTTTCTTAGTTACCTAGACGAGATAAGCAACTTTTAGCTTAAATAGACTATAGTTCCGTTCGGCGGGGGTAAGCACTTAAGGGAGGAAGCATATAGGCATTATCTATTTTATAGGGATTAGCTAGCCTATAACCTAAGTAGAGTCGTCTAAGAGATAATAGAATACCGCTTTAAAGCCGCGCTAGAGGGAGGCGTCGATCTAGGCGAATAGCTTCTTAGCCGGGTTAAGGTAGTATAGTATCTATCCCGACGCAATTTCGGCTTAAAGGGCTTAAAAAGATAGCTTCTCCGCAGCTATAGGTAGGAAGGCAGTGTTCTATGTAAAAGCTTTACGACGATTTAGGTTCCCGTTAGTTAATTTACCGAGCGCGCGGCCTAAAGCGAGGAGAGCCGTCTTCCGGGCTTAAAGAGGTTCGACGAGAGGGCTAAAGTAAGGGATCTTAGATCGAATAAAGCCGGCGGCGCTAATATAGTATTCGAGATTTTATAGTATATCCGGGAACTCGAGCTTAGCGAAGGCGGCTATACGATCCTCCGAAGTACTTATACTAAATGCGTTAACGCGGTAGCTAAGGAGATATACGGATAGATAGCCGATCTAACTTTTCGCCGGAGATATTATAAGATTAGGCTTATTAAAAAGGGCTATAATAGCCTATAGGTAACGAAGGTAATCTTCCTAAGTCCGGGAGTAGATTACGATATCGTCGATAAAAGCACGGGAAAAAGCTTAATACGGTTAGAGGACGCGGTCTATATATCGCTAGGCGTAAGTAAGGCTATTTTAAAACCCGATTAGCGCGACGGTAAGGTTCTTAAGCCTACGATAGCTTATAATAGTAAACCGGTTGCGATAATTATACCGTATGCTAAATTAGTAGAAGAACAAAGCTATATCGATAATAGTAATATACTTAGCTCCTAGTAGCTCGGCGATAATACTCTCTTAGAGAGGAAGTAGATAGGCGTTAGGGACTATAACGCCGTTTATTCTACGTATATCTATAACGGCGCGACCTTTCGTAATACCTCGAGAGGTACGCTAGATAATAAAAACGGGCGCTGTAAAGGGCGTTAGTTACGTAGTCTACTCTATGCGATTCTACTAGTATATTTTATTAAAGGTCTTATTAATAATCGCACGGTCGCGGAGTCCTTATAGGTAAAGACGCTAGGCAATCTTTTAATACTGCTATCCGTCGACGAGAGGTACGGTAAGCTCTTTACTAGGTTAGATAACGGCTATACCTATATCTTTCTAAAGAGAGGGGAAACGCTAGAAGAGCTTAATAACTTTATTAATAAAGCGAGGGTCTCCGACGTAAATATAAATACCCTCCTCGGTAATATACTCTAAAAGGGAGCTTAGCTTTTAGGCTTAGCGTTAAAAAGGGACTACGTTAGGCTTTAGGAAAGGCGCTACGGAAGGGAAATCGACCTAATTAACGAGGAGAGGCGCTAGAGCTACCGGCTGCGAAGCGGCTAAAATAACGTTAAAGGAGAATATAATAGATGCCGAGATATTAAAACTACTGCCGATTATAGGGACTTACTAAAGGTCGGCAGCTAAAGGAGAGGCTATAGAAGGGTTAAGGGCTACCGTAGCTAAAGAGGCAGTAGTTAAGGCCTAGAGGGCGGAAGTCTACGATAGGATTATAAGGAATCTTAAATTATAGCACTCTAAAATCTAGCTAAGTCGCTACTTACGTAAGATAACTACGTCCTTAGCGGAGTTATTAATTATAGCGACGCTAGGGAAAGAAGAATTATCTACGATAGCGTACGCGGCTAGGTCGTAAGAGGAATAAAAAGCGTACGGCCGGCCTTTAGGGATTTCCTTCTAAAAGGCGGGTATAATAATAGTTTAACCGGCAGGAACTAAAGTCTTTCGGACGGCCTAGACGCGACGCACTATATCCTAGCTAAGGCGATAGATATTAAAAGGGATTTTAAAGTCTTAGAGAATACCGATGCGGATTATATCCGATCTATAGTCGACGTTACTAAGGTGCGGTTTAAGGAAAGCATTCTTAAGCAAAGCGCTTATAGCGACTTTAATAGCTTAGGCAGAGTAAGAAAACTCCGTAAGCCTTACGTCGGAACCGTTAGCGTAACGGCCTTAGACTAGAAAGGAAAAGGTAGCTTAGTCTTTAACGTAAGCGTAATCGGTAATACCTTTAACGGCTATAGGAGGTAGCTTCTTAATAGTATACGGTAAATGCTATAATAGGTCCCGATTAATTATAGGCTTACCGTATCTAGTGTCCGGATAGATCTTAAACGCCTTCTTAAACGGCTTGCCTATAATCTTAATCCTTATATAGGAAAAAGGAACGGGCATACCCTCGTTATCTTAATAAAGGGGTTAGGGCATAGGCTTAAGAATAGATAGTAAGTCGAGAAGAGACGTAAGGCCTACGGCCTCGGCTAGATAAACTAGCTCGGCTATTAAGGGCTTAAGGCTAAGAGGAGTAGTTACCTTATAAGAAGCCGAGGGAGGTATAACGACTAAAGGGGTAAAGCATTAGCTTAGGCTAATGCCCTTACGTACTTAGGTATAGCCGCCGGTAGCTAAGTGCTAAAAGAGGAGGTTTAATAATAGAAAACTAGTCTTATAACGGCGATATTTAGCGGGCTTTAAGGCTATCGTCTCTTTAGTAAGCTATTGCTTTAAAACGTAGCACTTAGCGCGGATATACTCGTCTAGAATAAAGGCGAGGGGGAAGCATCGATCGTAGGTAGCGTACTTAAAAAGGCCTTTATTAGGTAAGGCATACGTCGTTATATAACCGACGAAGTAGGCCTTAGAGAGGTCTAAGTTAGAACGAATAAAGCTTTAATTATCTTTAGAGGCTTTATCGCCTACCTTACTGCTACTTAGGGCGGGGGCCTCGCTAGCTTAGTACTTTAATTTAAAGCGTACCTATTTCTTTACTTTTTCCTCTCTATATATATCTCTTTATCTAGCGGGGCGGCGACTGTCTTAATCCCGGCGGCGGGGAGCTTAGTCGTTACGACGATCGTTATTATAACGGTCGTTAGGGCGGCGATTATACTTGCGGCGGTCGTAGTTATAGGTAAAAGGCCCGGCATAACGACGGTTGCCTTAGCCGCGGCTGCTATTAAAACGGCGAGTGTCTCGCTTATAGTCTCCGTTATAATCGTTATTATAGCGGCGGGCGTCGCGACGGTCGTAGTTATAGTCGCGGCGGTCGAATCTATAGGGGTCGTTATAGCGAGAGTCTTAAGAGATATACCGGTTAAATAACGCGGTAATAAAAGGCTTCCTCTCTTCGATTTCCTAGATCTACTTCTTAATAAAAGTCTTTTTATTAAGCAATAGAAGGAGGGAAGCGATTTACGCGGCAATAAGTCTATAAAAGGTCTAAATAATCTAATAGTCTTTTTTAAGGCGAAGCTATCTTATAAGTAAAACCTTACGTTAGATCTACTATAAGAGGGATAACTCTCTTATATTCTATATAGAGATAGTATACTCTCCGCTATATAGCTTATAGGAGATTTCCGTATTAAAGCGGCTAAACCTTTTAGTAAGCTTCTTTATAAAGGTTATAAAAGACGTAGATTATAGACGGTATCGCTAAGCGACGGAAAGTTTACTTATATACTAACTAAGCGCACTTCCGCTAAGGAACGATAGGTAGAAAGGATAGAGTATATAAAGGTCCTTATTATAGTAGAGTTAAAGACGCTTATAAAATAGATAGACGTCGGTATATATATTCTTCCTATCGGCTTAAGCGATTAGCCTAAGGTAGCGTAGGTCCCTTTTATCTAGGTTAAATACTCTTATATTATCTCTTTTAAGACGTTTTAGTATAGCTTCGTTAAGGGCTAACGCCTCTAAGGGATAAGAGAAAGCGGAGTTCTTACGGCGGAGATAAGCGTTTAGAGGCTAGCCTATGCTAGCGCTATACCTACTTAAATCGGAAGAGTTACTATCGTAGTAGCCGGAATCCGGCATACGATAGGGAGGCTAGCGTCTAGGTGGCTAACGAGACGAAGAAAGGACTTAATCCTAAGAGCGGGAGGCTCTACGTATAGGGGAATTAAGGCCGGAGAGGTTATCGTCCGGAAGTATAAAAGTAGGTTATAGACAAGCCGGGCGGGAATCAGGTAGTAGGTTATAATAAGAGGAGTCTTAGTTAAAGGTATACCTATAGGTTTATCTAAAATATCTTAAAGATTTCGCCTCTATAAGGTATATATATTAAGGTAGGATTCCCTAGCCGTTATCTTATTAAGATAAACTTAGAATTTAAGGTAGTCTTTCGTAAGGCGATAGATAAGATTAACTACTTCCTAAATATAGAGAATATCTCTATCGGTAAAGGTTTATAAGATAAGCTCGGTAGGATTATTAAAAATCAAGCGGCTAAAACGTATACTTTATCCTACGACCCGCTTATAAAGGTTATTATTAAGAATCACGGCCGCTAAGTTACTAAGCTCGTTAGGTTAATTCTAAGAGTATTAGTTAAAGTAACGACGTTAAGGCGGCGGGATATAAGCATCCTAAGACCGATTCTTATCGGAAAACTAATCGTCGTCGGGAGGAAGAGAGTTTTTACGATCGTAAGAATTTGCTTTATCGGCTTAAGCGCAGTCCTCTACGTCTTAAGCTATACTTACTAAAGAACGAAGAGCTTATAGCGAGGGTAAAGAACGTAAGGTGCGATAATATAAAGAAGTAAAAAAAATCGTGCGTATAGAAAGTAAGGCGAAAGGCATACGAAAGAGTATAGATAAGAGAAAGTTTTTCGCTTTATAAGAAAATAAAAAGAACTTCTCGCAGCGATAGAAGAAAGATATAGATTAGCTACGATACTTCCTAAATAGCGTATAAGGCTATCGTAAAGCCGTTAGGGCGCTAAGACTAAAAGCGACGGCGATTAGCTAACGGTAGGCTCCGCTATTAAAGATTAGACGCGGAATATATAGAAAATTATAAAAGGTTCGTCCTAAGTAAGATAGGCGTATACTATAAGTTTAGGCTTACGTAACGTCCTTATGCAACGCTCTAAAGGCGATGCTAATAAAAACCTTACGGATCTTTAGTCTTGCCGGAAAGAGGGCAAGGTATTACTACTATATAGTATAGGGAAAGATAGGCATAAGGCAAAGGGTACGTATATAAGAAGAAGGATAATAATTATAGGTAGCCCGGCATGCCCTACGAGATATAAGGGCTTGCCGGAGCCCGGACTATCTACTAATCCGTAGGCACCTAGTAGGTGCCCTGCCTTTACGCATTACGATAGATAAGATTAACTGCCTTTTAAATATAGAGAATATCTCTATTAGTAAAGGTTTATAGGATAAGCTCGGTAGGATTATTAAGAATTGAGCGATTAAAACGTATGCTTTATCCTACGACCCGCTTATAAAGCTTATTCTTAAGAATCGCGGCCGCTAAGTTGCTAAGCTCGTTAGGTTAATTCTAAGAGTATCGGTTAAAACGACGACGTTAGGGCGGCGGGATATAAGCATCTTAAGACCGATTCTTATTAAAGAACTAATTATCGTCGGGAGGAAGAAAGTTATCGCGAGAATTTGCCTTATCGGCCTAAGCGCGTTCTTTTACGTCTTAAGCTATACTTGCTAAAGAACGAAGAGCTTATAGCGAGAGTAAAAAGCGCGAGGTGCGATAATGCGAGGAAGTAAAAGGAATCGTACGTATAAGAAAGTAAGGCGAAAGGTATATAAAAGAGTATAGATAAGATTTTTTTTTCGCTTTATAAGAAAAGAGGAAGAGCTTCTCGTAGTAATAGAAAGAAAGATATATTTTAGCTACGATACTTCTTAAATAGCGTATAAGGCTATCGTAAAGCCGTTAGGGCGCTAAGACTAAAGGCGACGGCGATTAGCTAACGGTAGGCTCCGCTATCGAAGATTAGACGTAGAACGTATAGAAAATTATAGGGGGTTCGTCTTAAGTAAGATAGGCGTATACTATAAGTTTAAGCTTACGTAACGTCCTTATACAACGCTCCGAAGGCGATGCTAATAAGAACCTTACGGTCTTTAGTCTTGCCGGAAAGAGGGTAAGGTATTACTACTATATAGTATAGGGAAAGATAGGCATAAGGCAAAGGGTGCGTGTGTAAGAAGAAGTATAATAATTGCAGGTAGCCCGGTATGCCCTACGAGCTATAGGGCTACCGGAGCCCGAACTATCTACTAATCCGTAGGCACCTAGCAGGTGCCCTGCCTTTGCGCATTACTAAGGTAGGACTAAAGTTATCCTTATATAGGCAATTACTCCTAAACGGAGTAATATAGGTATATAGTAATAATATTATATTAGAGCGCTAAAACTAAAGTATATCGCATTACTTATTTAAGGCTATAACGTCTTACCGTTATTTCACGATTAATTAAAACGTATAGCGTGTTATATAAGTGTCCACGGTGCGACACGTGTAAAACGTTCCGCTAGTTCCCTTAAACACTATATGCTTTAGGGTTAACAACTCGGTCAATATATAAGCTATTGCGACCGGAAGACCACGTGCGTATATAGTATTAAACGGCGGATATACTATATGTGATTATATAATTATAGGCACACTATATGCCTTTTTATAAATGTCCTCTATACTTTACTAAAGGCCTAGTTTAGTAAGGGACCTAGATAATTCCCGTTACTAAAGAAAAAACTAACGGCGAAGCTTATATAAAGCCTTTATTGTAAGGGTCTTCGACTATTAGTGAGATTAGGTCTACGACCTAATCCGCATTCTTACATACGAGTAGGGAAGAGGCACGTGCGGGCGGGGAAAGGGGCTTATGCGAATAGGGGTAAGGGGCTCGTGCGGATAGGGGTAAGGGGCACGTGCGGATAAAGGGGTACGTGCGTAGAGCTATATATCCGCATGCATAAGTGCGCCTACACTTAGTTCTTTATAGATAGTTTCTACACCTATATAGAGGGCACCTATATAATTACTCTGCCTACCCTATTATAGTATTATCTATCTCTCTTTTTTACGGACTTATTTAACACAATAACGTCCCGCTTTTACATTAGCGGCATATATTAATTAGAACGATAGGCCGCTACGATAAAAGCGGCACGCGTAGTAATACTAGCTGCTATTATAGACTTACTAAACAACGATATAGAGGACGTCTTTAAGCAACGGGCCGAGGGGTCCTAGCAGCTATAGCTGCGATAAAAGGCGCTAAATAAGCGGGCCTTCGTAGAAGCCCGCCTTAGATAGGAAATAACAGAAGCCCGTTTAAGCAAGGCGACGGCGGATGCCGCACCTTCTATAGCGGAAGAGGAGCGCCTCCTAGTGCTACTATAGAAAATAGCCGTTAATCCGGTTAAACGAAGGGGGTTGCTAGAAGTCCTTAGTGTTAAAATAGGATCTATAGCGCCTACCTCTACGGATACGCCACTCGCGCCTACGGCTACGTCGACGAACTCTCCCGCGGCTAAGGACGCTAGCATAGCTAACCCAAGGACGGCCCTTAAAGCCGCCTTCGGCAAAAGGAAGCTTCTACCGTAGCCTATATAAGATAGTAAGCTAGAGTCTTTTTACTTCTTCCTATATCGCTTCTATAGTAAGTTTACCGTTAACGAGAAGTAGGGCCTTAACGTTTGCCGCGATACCGCCTAGTATTCGCTGCTCTATACGCTGCCTAAGCCTTAGATACGGCGGATTTCTAGGTTTTAGGAGAGTAGCGGGCCTAGTAGCGCCTACGACCCTTATGCCTTCTTTAACTACCTTATCTACGCGTTCGGTAACGTGTAGGAGTAGGAGAAAGCGTAAGATAGGTTATAGATCCTCTTTTAGAAAGACGGCTAGACGTTTAGGGACTTCCTTCCCGACTTTAAAGAGACTATTACTTATGCCGCCGGAAATAGCGTTTACGGAGATAGCGCTAAGCTTATATAGCTACGAAATTCGATTACTCTATAACTATAGGAAATGCTTATCCTAATCGAGATGCCTACTAACTTCCGGGAGTACGTAGGTCGCCTTACGAAGGTAGCTTAGAACTATAAGTAAAGCCCTAGCTTCTAGAAGTTGCGAAAGCGCGCTAGTATAAACGGCGTTAGCAACGGGAACGGAGGAGCTATTACTAAGAACGCTATAACGCTCCCGCCGCCTAGATCCGCGCCCGATACTACGGTAGACTATAAGGGCGACGTTATAATATCTACTACGCGGCCCGCTTATAGAAGAGCGAGGATACTATCCGCCGCCTTAGGCAGCGCGCCCTCCTCTTCTATATAGCGAGCTAAGTAAGTATCGAAGGCGGAGCTTTAGAAGCGGAGAGAGGAGGGGCTTTACATACGCTATAGCGAGGATAGATATTTTACTACGGACTGCCTATATCGTCCCGCTCGCTTTATAAAGCGAGCCGAACGGCCTATAGCGATTCGCGCTACCCGACCTTCTCTTAAGTCTAATGTTAAGGAGGATAATAATATCCCTACTGCTATTAATACGGAGGGAAACGCATAGCTCTAAAGCATAGACGGGCCCTAAAGCTTAATTCACTAGCACTAGAGAAAAAAGAGTTAACTAACTATATTAAGACTTCTCCTACTTTAATACCTATTGTTATTAACCGTATAAACCTTATCTCTACTCTTATAGACGAGGGTTACTAGTGCTACGCCGCTATCGATAAGGCATTCGCATAAGAACTATATTTACTAGTTAAAGATATAAGAACTCGGTATATACGAAGAGCCTCGAGCGTAATAAAGGAGGCGAAGATAAAAGGTATCGTATAGATAGCTGCGGAGATTAATAAGCACGAGCAATTGCTCGTAGTATACGTTATCCCTTAGCTAGAATTTAACCTAATCTTTAGAAAGCCTTAGCTTCTTTATATAGAGTCCTACTTTATACTACACTAAGGGAGGCTTTAGTATAGGAATTCGTAGCGTTAGCTACGGCATATTAATAAGAACGAGCCTAAGGACACCGAGTATACTACGGAGCTTCGAGAGGCTAAAGAAGTTATAGCTTTAGTATTTATCGGCATAATTAACCGAATCCGTAGACGATACGGCTCGGAAGCCGTTACGGCTGCTATTTACGTAGTTAGCCTCGCGGATATTAAAAAAGCCTTACGACTAAAGAAGCTAAAGATAGAAGCTAAATTACGTTAAATAATCCCTACGTAGTTCTATAGCCTACTGCCGCTCTTTTAGAAAAGCGAGGCTAATAAATTAAACTTATATAAGCCCGGTATTAACTACGCGATACTACTTCGCAAAGATTCCCGCGGATAAGATATAGTTCCGCCCTTCGGGCCGCTATATGCGATATCTCGAGACGAGTTGCTTATATTAAAGAAAATACTACGCGCCCTTCTAGATAAAGGGTTTATTTAAGCTAGCTCTTCTAAGGCCGCTGCTCTAGTGCTATTCGCGCGGAAACCTAAAGGAGGACTACGTTTCTATATAGACTACCGAGCGCTTAACGTAATAATACGACCGGACCGCTACCCGCTTCCGCTTATTAAGGAGATACTCCGTAATATCGCTAAAGCGAAGTAGTTTACTAAGTTAGATATCTATTAGGCGTTCTATAAGGTGCGAATTACGGAAGGTAACGAATAGAAAACCGTATTCCGCACTCGCTATAGGCTTTTCGAATAGATAGTAATACCGTTTAGGCTTATAAGGGCTTTTAGCACCTTCTAACGGTATATTAATAGCATTCTTCGCGAATTTCTAAATAAGTTCGCTTCCGCCTATATTAATAATATTCTTATCTATATAAGCGGTAGCCTAAAGGATTATATAGATAAAGTGCGGAAGGTGCTAGACCGGCTCTCTAAGCATAGGCTATACCTTAACCTTAATAAATGCGAATTTAGCGTCCGCTAGGTTAAATACCTTAGATTTATTATTATCGCAAGCGTTAGTATATAGGCGGACCCCGTAAAGATTTAGGCTATTTAAGACTAAATAGCCCTTACTTCGTAGAAGGGTATACGGAGTTTCTTAGGATTTATAAACTACTATTAGATTTTTATTCGTTAGTTTTCTTATATCGTCGGTCCGCTTATAGCCCTTACCGGCAAAAGGGTAGCCTTTTATTAAAGCGCTATATAGGTAGAAGCGTTTTAAACGTTAAAGGACCTATTTTCGTAAGCCCTAGTATTACTATAGTAGGACTTTAATTATCCTATAATACTTAAGGCGGACTATAGTAGATTCGCGCTTAAAGGCACGCTTTTATAAGAGGTAGACGGCTAACGCCGCCCTATGGCTTTTTACTCCTATAAGCTTACCCCTATCGAACGGAATTACGCTATCTACGATAAAGAGATACTCGCTATAATTAGCTATTTAAAGCAATAGTAAGCGGAGCTTTATAGGTATAAGAACTTCGAAATCCTTATAGACTATCGCAACCTTAAGTATTTTATAACTCGACGTTATTTCTCTAAGCGATAGGCCCGCTAGGCGGAATACCTTTCGCGGTTTTATTTCCGGATTAAGTACCGACCTAGAAAAGATGCTATAGTACCGGACGCTCTATCTTAAAGAGATTAAGATCGGCCTTCTAGCGAAGATTATAATGCCCGAAAGCTTTAAATACTCTTAGAGGAGGCGCTCCGTATATATCTTAAAGCAACGCTTATTAGTATAGACGGCGTAGTCTTAGTTAATAGTAAGGACGATAAGGACGAGGACGATAGCGAGGAGGATAATAATTCATTAGTTGCTTTAAAGGGTAAAGGGGTAATCGAAGAAGACGTAAAGCCCGACGCTTAGGAAGCGGACTTTATAGCGGCTACGACCCGGGACGACCTTAATGCGTAAGGCGCGGAGCTAACTACTAATATAGGTCTTAACCGACCGATTTTTTAGGACGAGGAGCTTTAGCGTACGTAGGACCGCTTAATAGCTTAAGACGTTACCTACGGGAGCGTGCGCTATGCTATAAAGGTAGGAGCACGGCGATTCGACCTTTAGCTTAACCTTAAGGTATAGGTAGCCGACTGCTATATAGACCTACGTAAGCACCTACGGTTCTACGGACGGCTTTAGGTTCTTAATTCCTTTATAACTATAGAGGCCGTAGTAAGAGACGCTCCCTTAGAGCTAGAAGAAGGGAACGCGCTTTAAGGACGGCTTATTTAAATAGTATATAACGCTAGCGTCGTCGGCTACTTTAGCCGCGAAGGAATAATTGCCGCTATATCCTAGGACCTTTATTAGCCGCTCCTCTAGCTATACGTTAGACGATTCCTCTATAACTATAATATCTACGGGCGTATAAAGATTTAGCGTACGCTTAAGAAAGGGCTGCTTAAATCGCTTCTTATACTAGACCGGTTTTATACGTATATTTAAATAGACTTTATTATAGACCTCCCTTTTATAGAGAGCGGCAACCGTAATCTTTAGGTAATTAAGGACTATCTAAGTAAGGAAGTTATATTAAAACCTATGCCTTTTATAAAAGCGGAGATCTACGTAAAGCGCTTCCTTATATACTATATATAATACTATTAGTAGCTAACGTTAACTATAAGCGATAAAGGCTTAAATTAGATAAGCCGCTTTTAGCAGCATTTATATCGGCTACTATATATTATATAGCTGCTAAGTATAGTATATTATCCGTAAACCGATAAGGGGCTAGAACGGCTTAATTAGGAAGTTTAAGCTTACCTCTAAGGCGTTATCGACCGTAACTAAGGGGACTAAGATAAGTAGCTCCCCGTAGCGTAAATAGCGCTTAACGGGAGAAATCACTCTTTAATTAGTATATCCCCTTTCTTCGCACTATATAGGTATAAACTAGTATCCTTATTTCCTATCGCTATAGATATAGCGGTGGAAAAGCCGTCCGGCAATAGCCTAGAAGGGCGTATAGCCTCTTTTATATAGCGACTTAAGTAGGTTTCAGACTTCTATTAGTCGTTAATAGCCTTAGTAGCGTAGGACTAAAAGCGGTATATTAATAAACGGCGGGAACCTATAGAGCGATTTACGGTAGGTAATAAAGTCTAAGTAGACCTACGGAACTACGCATCCTTAAGGCCGAAGAAAAAGCTCGATTAGCTATACTTAAAATTTATAGTTAAAAGAGTGCTAAGCCTATAAGCCGTCGAGCTAGAGGGACTACCTAACGGGATTTACCCGAATTTTAACGTAGACCTTCTTCGTCGAGCAGTAGTAGATCCGATGCCTAGCTAAATAATAGCGGACCTATAGCCTCCTATAATCTTAGTAAAGGTAGAAGAAGAGTTCTTAATAGAGGAAATTCTTACCGTACGGTAGAAGAAAGTCGGCTACGGTAGTAAGCGCGAGGTCTTCGTAAGGTAGCAAAGGTACTAAGACCTAACGTAGCACCTAGCAGCGGACTTCGTAAATATAAAAGCGCTCGATCGCTTCGAAGAGCGCTTTAGAGCTATTAGAGAAAACGACGGACCGCCTAACGCTATATTGCCGATAAAGATATATCGGAAGAAGGTACGTTTTACGCTCCCTAAAGCAAGCCGTATAGCCTAAAGCGCGGCCGGGCCTTATATAATACGTCGTTATTTTTTGCTTAGGTAAGGTAAGGGTCTTATATAAGGGTCTTCGACTATTAGTAAGATTAGGTCTACGACTTAATCCGTATTCTTATATACGAGCGGGGAAGAGGCACGTGCGGGCGGGGAAAGGGGCTTATGCGAATAAGGGTAAAGGGCTCGTGCGGATAGGGGTAAGGGGCACGTACGGATAAAGGGGTACGTACGTAGAGCTATATATCCGTATACATAGGTGCGCTTATACTTAGTTCTTTATAGATAATTTCTACACCTATATAGAGGGCACCTATGTGATTACTCTACCTACCCTATTATATTTATTAACCGAATTATAAAGCTAAATATCTTAAATCCGTTTAGGAAGTAGATAAATACTTCTTTATCTAAATCGGTATTTTTAAAGGCGTTAACTCCGTTAAGTAAGTAGGTTTCTATACTAAACTTAGCGGTAATAGTAATTATAATACGAAACTTTTACGTAGTAAGTATAGCGGCGTAAGTTTCCTTTCCGCTAAACGGCTAAAGGTCTCCTTATATATAAAGGCGAGACTTAAACTTCTTAAGGTAGCCGTGCTTATTAAATTTATAACTAAATGCCAAAGTTAATAAAAGAGGACATATTCTATAGGCCCTTAATCGAGCGATGCCGGGGCTATGCCTATAAGGGCGATTAAGTAATTATCGCTAGGGCGGCCGAGTTATTAACGCTATTACCGGGGTTTCCGACGCATGTGATCCTCCGGAGCCTAATTTCCCGTGCGTAATCCCGCACGTGATCCCTTCACCCGTGGATCTAACACTCGTCCCCGTCTGTCTCAGCTCTGGCTCTCTCATTGCGACGACGACGACCCTCTAACCCTCAAGTCTACACCTAGTCCCTCGACTACGGAGCTTCCGTCATGGCCTTGCCCAACACCATGAATAGCCTCACAACTCTCATCAAGCGGTACCTCATCCGCCCATACCCTTACCTTGCCACAGCGGCACCTCGCTTGCAGTTTGGCCTCTACACGTGCTAACTGGCCGTCCAGGCTCGAAGCTGCGACATCTCGCCTCGAGGACATAGCTACCTCGACCGATCTCCCCGAGGACCTGTCCACTCTGGGCCAGCCCGCCCCCTCAGTACCTGATCCCTCGGCCGCCAGCAAGGGCCCCCGTGGCTCCCACCTGTCACCCTCGGAGCCGCTTCCCGAGTCCATCGAAGAGTTTGACGTTTTTCTCAGCTCCTCAGTCGACAAGTACGCCAAGCTCAGCAAGCAGCTGGGAGGCGTGGTTGCCCAGCAGGTTCGTGTGGCTTTACGACTTGCATACTTCAGTTACAAGCTCACGACTTAACTCGCAATCTAGGCCGCCGAGGTTGTCAAGGGCTTTCAGGAACAGCGCAAATTTCTTCTCATAACAACCAGGGCCGCCAAGCCGGACATCGAAGCATACCATAACCTTCTGAAGCCAACCAACGAAGCCCTGGTGGCTGTCACGGACCTCAAGCAGTCAAGCCGATCCGACCCCTTGCATACGCAGCTGAGCGCCGTCGCCGATGGCATCATGATGCTCGCATGGGTCACGTTTGACAATCGCCCCTACAAGCATGTCGACGAATGCCTTGGCTCTGCCCAGTTCTTCGGAAACCGGGTGCTTAAGGAGCACAGGGACAGGTAAGGCATACCTCGTTGGTGCTTGCCACATGCTTGACTAATTCCCCAAATCAGAGACCCCAAGCAAGCCGAGTGGGTTCACTCCTTCTACCAGCTCTTCCGCGACCTAGCCGCATACGTTCGGCAATACTTCCCCTCCGGTGTCTCATGGAACGCCCAAGGAGGGCCAGCACTGGACCTGTCTAAAGCCTTGTCCGAAACTTCGGGCCCTACCGGCTCTGTAATCGCCCCGCCGCCGCCGCCGCCGCCGCCGGGGCCGCCTCCCGTCTTGGAAGTCAAGTCGAAAACGTCTCGGGCAGCGCCGTCGTCCGGAGGGCTTGAGGCAGTCTTCTCGGAATTGAACAAAGGCGCGGCCGTCACGGCAGGCTTGCGAAAGGTCGACAAGTCAGAAATGACGCACAAAAACCCCTCTCTCCGTGCTGGATCAACCGTTGCAGACTGGCAGTCACCAGCCCGAGCAAAGAGCCCTGCCCCGGGCAAGAAGCCAAAGCCCGAGAGTATGCGCGTCAAGAAGCCACCTAAAAGGGACCTGGAGGGGAACAAGTGGACAATTGTACGTCAGCTGGCCAGACGATGCCGCGATGAGCAAGCTGACCAGGCAGGAAAACTACGACGGGGAACACCAGCCAGTCGAGATCGAGGCTTCGTTGGCCCAGTCGGTGCTCATCAGCAGGTGCAACAAGACAATCATCGTCATCAAGGGCAAGGCCAACCAGGTCACTGTCGAGAACTCGTCGCGGCTCTCCCTCGTAGTTGACACCCTGGTCTCGACCGTCGACGCCGTCAAGGTTCAAAACTTTGCGCTACAAGTCCTCGGCACCATCCCCACGGTCATGCTGGATCAAGTCGACGGCGCCCAAATATATTTCAGCAAGGAGAGTACTGGTACAAAGTTATTCACTAGCAAGTCGGACGGTATCAATCTCAACGTTGTGACAGGACCCGATGATGACTTCAAAGAAGTGTCATTACCGTCCCAGATCTGCTCGTATTACGACGAGGACAGGGGCGACTTGGTCAACCAAATTGTGGCCCACGCTGGCTAGGTAGTTTATTGTAAGTATAAATAGGGTGCCTACAAGTTGCAGAGGCTGGCTCATCATTCGGGAGCTGAGCCATACGAATGCTGGAGATGGGCAAGGGAGCGCAGTCTTGCGCCGATGGTCAAGCAGTTGTGGGGCCAGCTATGCAGGACATGTTGCCAGACAATCCGTCGCGTACAACATACAACATGAGTGCAACTGACCCGCGCTCTCGACGCTTTATTAGACTCTACGCGGTTGCCCAAGCGCTACCTCGCTCCCCGTCGATGCTCAGCCACACTTCTGGTAGGGCACAGAAGAAACATGGCGCCAGCCACTACCCTTTGACCCGATTGCAAAAGCAAGATATTCCGACTATATCTGCAGGTGGACCAGCTACAAGACATTTCACCTCAATTCACCTTCCCGGGCATCCAGGTCAGATCAGACCCTTCGCGTTCGTGCTCACCAACGATCAGAGCTTGGCCTTGGGCGGGGCGAGGGTCGGAATCAAGAGGTCACGCATCTCGCCGGCTGCCTCAGACAAGAAGTAGCTCATCCGATGGCTACCCAGGTATTTGGATACGATGTTGAAATTGATGCTGCGCGCTTGGTCAGCCACAAACACCAGGGAAGGGAGAGTTGTGGGATGACCGATAAATTCATCCCCAATGTCGGCGCTGACGTACCTGTTTTCGTTGATCATGTAGGCGATGCCAAACCCGCCGTCAATGACCTGGCTCCATCCATATCCATTGAAGTACTCGGAGCTTAGCTGCGACGTAGACAGGTACCAAGAGCTTGAGAAGCCATAGGCCTGGTCCCTATATATGGCGGGGAGCTCTTCATCGTGCCTCAGGAGCTTCTTGAGGCCAAAGAGATGCCTGTCAACGCCCTTGCCATCGGACGCGGCGGTAATGTACTCGATGTGGGCGTCGATAGCCTTGCGGAAGAGAGCCACCTTTGTCTTCTCGTCAAGCGAGGGGTCTGCAACGGCGGCGCACCAGGCCACCGACTCGTCTGAAATGCTCCTGCACGTTTCCGTGCGGCCAAGCTGGAAGCGGCGAGTGGCCGCCGACTCGTACGTTGGACGGTTCTTTCCGTACATCTTGAAATAGGCCAGCTGGATAATCATCTGCAAGTAGGCGTCGGGTGAGCATTTAAACCGCTTGATCAGGGCCTTTCCGTAGCCCTGATAGGCCTGGACGGCCAGCTCATGCTGACTGATGACGTCGTAAAAGTCTTTAGTGGCGCGGTCAATCTCGGCCTGGACCTGTGGGGAGATGTCGAAATGCACCAACTGCGGCTCGGGCAGGTCGGAACGAACTGCCCTGTCAGAAAGGTCGATCTTGTTGCCGAAGATGAGATCATTGACGTAGTCGTTCAGGCGGTGCGTCGGAGTGCCGTCCATCATGGAGTGCTCGCCCATGAAGCCCGAGGTGCCATTGTCATTGACAATGAACTGTAGGGGCTTATCGAACCAGCGGTTGGCCCCATCGCCGTGCCAGTATTGATGGGCACGCTCCTCGAGCGTGACGGGGGCCGCATCGTCGAGGCAGACAACAAACGAGGCCGATTCGATGGCCTCGAGGGCGGCTTTGTTCCTGGGACCGGCCTGGAGGAGGACGTCGCGAGCGTCAGCCCACACGTCACGGTTCTCTGAAGTCAAGACGCCCACGGCGGGGACTCGCTGAGCGGTCTGCAATATGCGATTGAACTGCGTCTCGAGCTCCGAGGCATTGAGTTGTGTGCCTGCTACTTCATGGGCGACTCGAAAGAACTGATTTTTCCGGATGACAATGAAGTGCTTGTGGTCGTCAGGAGAAAACTTGACGGGATAGTCGGTGGGGCGGGCGGCGACGCGAGAGGCGTTGAACATCCACTTGTAGCTATCCATGCATATGGGTAGCTTCTTCATATATTCGGGCTCGAGCGTACCGCCATCGACGAGTTTCTTGAAGTCGAGGACAGCCGTGGTAATGGCGGCAGCTCGCTTGGCCGGGTCGCGGCGTTTCCGATCGTCGCGGTGCGAGTAAAAGTAGCTGACGTAGGGCACGACGGGGTCACGGTAGGCCAGATACGCAGCCTCGTTCCACCAATCGTATAGCCAGTTTTTGGTGGCGGGATCCTCGCGCTTGGCGACGAGCCTCTCCTGCAACTTGGCTCCAACGCTGCCAGGTTTGACGAAGTCGGCCACGGCCTTGCTGCTGGCCTCAAACTCGGCGGTGGACAAGAGGGGATGGAGGGATTTGAGGTATCGCTTTGCTGTCTCCTCGAGCGTGGGGACGGGCAAGCGAGGCAACGAGTCCTGGAACCTCAGTGTGGGGCCTCGAGACTTGTCTTCGACATAGCCTAGTGTCGTCAGTGGCTGCTGGGGCCGCGGAGGGAAGAGGGTTTGGTGATCAAATACCTGGAGGTAGAGAGCTGCTGTGGCGTTTGATAGGGGCCATTGCAACAATCACCTATCGTCGTAGTTGGTCAGTCAATGCAGCCGAGGCGGCGCCCGTTGGGGACAGGCGACAGACTGGCGGTGTTATGGTGCGTCGTAGACTGATCCTTAGTGCGTAAGAGCGTGCGGCCGACGTCAACATGGCAGGCTTGGTGCGTCTCTGTACGCAGCGTTGCTGGGGTGGAAGGTGTGTCTGTCTAGCTAGACGCTGGTTCAGGATGCTGAACTCCCAAAGATAGCACCAGGATTGCACCAGGCAGAATCTTCAAGTCGACGAGGAAGCTGCGCCACATAACGGACCGAGGTACGAGTTGGATTGGGTAAGGGGTAAGGAACACCTCGGATGACTGGGCGACGACCCCCTCTATTCGTCCTGTGTGCCGACACTATCCTCCCTGTGTAGTCTAAGGTTCTGATTGGCTCGGGAGAAAGGGGACATCTTGTTCCGCGTAAAATAGCAGGAGAGAGACGTACCGAATGCCCCGCTATACCCTACCTAACACTAATATAGCAGACTATCTTTAACTATTTACTAAAATTGCAAAATATTGACTAGAAAGTTAAATTTTTAAAATAGGCTCTTTAATATCTAATCTTTACGATTATTACCTTACGGTATAATACATCGGTTATTTAGGTATTTTTATATAACTTAGAAACCTATAGTCTATTAGTATAAATTTTAGCGGAGTAAGTCGCTATCGGTACTTAATTAGCTAGGAACTTAGTATAGTAGACCTTATATATAGGTGTTAGATTATATAATAGAGGTTATAACGATTAGGTTAGTATAACCGCTATATAACGTAAGGGAAATATCCTTTAAATACGGCCCCCTTATAAAAAGAGGGGAAGCACGTATAACACGCATTCTTATATATTATATTAATATAACCTCTTTACTATACAACCTATCTAGACCTATTATAACGCTTATTTAGTCCGAGCCGTAGATCTACGATCTAATAATTAAGAGTCTTAGCCTTTAATCTATCGAAAATACGATATAAAACACTAAAAACAGGCTCCCTTTAGGCAAAAACAATCACTATGTCTACTAAGAAGAACACCGAAGTTATCCTTATCGAAAATGCTAACTAGTCCGTTTAGGATAATAAGTTTAAGGCGTAGGTTCTCGATAGCAACCTATAGGAATAGGTCTTCGGTACCGAAAGGCTCCTTCCTATTCTAAATATGCCTGTCGAAGACGACTCTCCGAGGGGATCTCGCTTTCGTATAGCGGACGAAGAAATAGTCTAATAGGGACGCTAACCTCCTTAAAGCACTTAATAATAGCAGATATTTCTATATAAGGAGAAGAAATAAGAGAGTTAAAAGAAAGACATTAAGGAGCTCTAAACTTAGATCGCCTTAACTATCTCTAACTACCTTTTCTAAACCTATTATAAGCTAGGCAAAGACCTTAAGGACTAGTACGCTATGCTTAAGAAAGAGGCAAAAGGCAAGCCGGAAGATATCTATCGAGCCCTTTAGGTTCGCTATAAAGCAGTAGTTAAGCCTTCCCTAAGTTAGCTAAAGAACTAGCACCTTTAGCTTAAGGGCTAGAAGAAGATTATATATAAAGGGATTTAGGAAGAACTTCCTAAAGCTATTTATAAGAGTATTTAGGTTGCTAACTTTCTCGCCTTTATCTAACCTTATTATCCTACCTAGGTCTATTCCTTCTACCTCTTATACTTAGAGAGGTAGGAGGATTTCGATATCTATACTATAACTAACGAATTTACTATGCTTATAGACTAGCTGCCTGCTTAACTATCTTAAACTAAGAAAGGCTCCTTCGGCCCTTCTTATACGGGATAAGATAAGGAGTAAAGCAGCTAGCAGAATAATTAGAAAGGCAAAAACAATAAAAAGAGGTCGCGACCTACTAATATAGATAAGAGAGGTGTCCCTTACTATAAGCTCTATTCTATAAAAGGCTACTTAATAGAGAATTGCTAGGAGGTTAACCTTAATAAAGCGCCCGACTAGTAGCCTAAAAGCAAGAAGGACATTATCTCTAAGAACATAAAGAACCCTAAGGTCGCGAAAGAAGCCTAAAGACATAGAGGCAAGAGGGGAACTAAGAATAATAATAAGACGGATTGACTCGTGCGGGAGAGAGGAAGATGCCCTTCGGCTTTATTCCTCGCCCCTTTAGTCGATACGTCTTTTAACGTCGATATCTACCCTCTTTATTACTCGTTAATCCTAGATTATAGCATAACCCTCTATATCTTTAACGAGATTTCCCGGTTTAAAAACTTTAGAATAGTAGATAAAGGAGATTTCCTTTAGGCAAGCGCCGAAAAAGTGCCTATCCTCGGCTACGGTAAAGTCAACATCCGCCTATAAACCCTATCGTTTAAACCGTAAGTACTACGCTTACTTAACGTTGCGTTCTATAAGAACTTTATATATAATCTAATCTCTTATAGGCTATTAAAGCAGTAAGGACTCTAGTAGGACGAACGACCCTATAGGCTATTAGCGCTTTATTCGGCCGATAATGCTATCGTCGGTCTTATTAAATAGCACTACGGCTAGTTCGTTCTCGAGTATATCCCTTACTAAACAATAAGGCGGGCATTTTACAACCGCCGAAATAAGTTTAATAGCTATACTAAACGGACGCTGCAAAAGGCTACTGCTAAACTCTAGCATCTCTAAATAAGGCATCCGGGACTATAAGCCTTAGAACACCTCGTTAACTACTCTAAAGGTGTTAAGATTAAAGGCATCTTAACCGTATAGTACGATAACTATAGCACTGCGAAAGCAAAACGGATAATACGACGAGCCCCTTAAGATAATAGCATCGTAGGCGAGAAAATTACGATAGACTTCTATAACTTCGTGCTAGACAATAAGGGCTATAACTCGCTAATGCTTTTAACTAATAGAGCGAGCGGCTTTATATAGGATTACTACCTCTAAGACCGTCTCGTAGAAACTATTATTACGGCCCTTAAGTCCGGCCTCGACTACTTAAAGCACTAGTACTAGTTTTATACTAAGATTATTAAGTATAATAACGAGATTACTACTTAGAAGCCGGTAGTAGAAGCATTCCTTAAGGCAAGGCTCCTTAAAATCGAGCCCTCGGCCCTATATACACAAGACTAAAATAGCGGCGCCGAGCGCTTAGGGGGTATAATTAAGGATAAGTCTATAGCAATGCGAGGAAAGCTCTTAACCTAGCTTTAGCGAGAGATTTATAAGTCCGCTATATATCTCTATAATCGCATGCTAAAATACAGCTATAAGTAGGAATCCCCCTACGAGAAGCTAACTAGGAGAAAGCTAGCGCAATAGCATTTTTATACCTACGGGTGTAAAGCGTTTGCAATAATAACTACGGCCTAAGAGAAGAAATAACGTCTTAGGAAGCTCGACCTACGAGTCTAAATAGGCTTCCTAGTAGGATATATATCTTCTAATATCTACTAAGTCTAGGTTCCTATAGAAGGGAAGGTCATTACTACTTAAGATATTATTTTCGACGAGTAAGAGATTTTCGATAGAATATTTAAGAACCTTGCCGAGAGCGTTAAGGAGTACGACCTTAAGGAGCTAGCCCTAGCCCTAAGGAATATCACTCTCCCCGACAATAATTAAATTAATATACTATAAGTTCTCGATAATTAAGCATTCGACGATATCCTTATCTACTAAAATATAAACCCCGAACTTAAGGCAAACTACGATATAGACTACGCAATAGCGCTTAAAAACGACCGGGGAAATATAAAGCAGTATACTAAAGCTCGATTTAAGCCTCTCCTTACTCCTTTAAGCACTCCCCTAGCGGCCCTATTTACAGCTATAATACAATTATATCTCGCTAACTAGACTATAAAGCTATAGAGCGAGCATCTCGATCCCTCTCGAGCAGCCTTTTAGGCAAATATAAGTCTATATAAATAAAGAGTAAACCCCTCCGTAGCACTAAGTCTATATAAATAAGGAGTAAACCCCTCCGTAGCACTAAGTCCGTATAAATAAGGAGTAAACCCCTCCGCGGCATTAAGTCTATATAAATAAGGAGTAAACCCTTCTATAGCATTAAGTCCGTATAAATAAGGAGTAAACCCCTCCGCGGTAAGTCTATATAATTAAGAGTTAACCCCTCTATAGGCAAACAAAAGTCTACTTAAATAAGGAGTAAACCCCTCTATAGCAAAAAGTCTATATAATTAGGAGTTAACCCCTCTATAGAAAGAAAAACTCGCCTATTAGCACTCTGCATTTATAGCAGGCACTTAAGCCGCACCGATCTCGAAAGACACTAATATATTGCGGTTTAAAGATAAGGCTTTCCTCGACCGCCTAATCCTAAAAAGGTAGGTATATCGACGAGACCTTCTAGCTATCTTCACACATTATAGATAGCTTAAATAACACTTACTCGGCCCTTAATTCGAGGAGGCAGAGAGAACGCATCTTTAGAGTTATAAAGAAATAAAGTCCTAGACTAAGGTTAACTCTAAAACACTTACAAAGAAAGGCTAAGTCCTCGACTGCATATAGGTATACGTATATAAAATAGATAAGCACGGAAGGCTCTCGAAGTATAAGGCAAGACTAGTAGTCCGAGGGGATTAACAGCTTTAAAACGGATAGGAGACCTACGCAGCAACCCTCGCAAGACAAAGCTTTCGAATACTTATAACGATAGCTATAAGGTTCGACCTTAAACTAATATAGTACGATGCGGTTAACGCGTTCGTTAACGTAAGGCTCGACGAGATTATATATATAAAGATACCGCTAGGGTATAGAAAACACTCTATTATCCTCCGACTTAATAAAGCCCTCTACGGACTGCGAAAATCCCCTCTTTTATAGCATCGCGAACTTACGTTAATACTTCGGGAGATAGGGTTTTAGACGGTGCTATACGAACTATACTACTTAACGTTTAACGGTATTATCGTCTTCTTCTATATAGATAACATTATCTTTATATATTATAAGAAGGATTAAGATAGGGCTAAATATCTCTAAAAACAACTTCGGGAAAAATATAAGCTTATAGGCGGCGATAACCTATAATAGTTCCTCGGCATTAAGATTCTATAAGACCGTATTTAACGGTATATTTAGCTATTATAAGCCGCCTATATTAATAAGATCTACCGACTTATAAAGAAACGCCGCCCCTTCGATACACCGATAGGGGTAAAAGAGCTTCTCCCCTACGAAGGGATCGCTAAACACTATAAGATACGAGCCTACTAGGTAAACGTAGGTTCTATGCTATACGCGGCGGTTATTACCCGCCCCGACATCGCGTTTACTACGTTAAGACTATATAAATTCAACGCTAACCCTAGACCGGACTATAAAGACGCCGTCGATCGAGTTCTCTATTATCTATACTATACCTAAGGACTTACGCTTCGTCTAAGGGGTAGGGACGACTTTAAAGTAGTAAGTAACGCCTCTTTCGCCTATAACACCGACCGGAAAAGCTCTTAGGCATTTGCTATAAAGCTATTCGGAGGCTTAATCGGCTAAAGAGCTAATAAATAAGATATAGTTATAATCTTAATAACCGAGGCTAAGCTCTTAGCGTTATTATAGGTAGCAAAGGAGTTAATCTACGTAAGCAGGCTTATTAAAGAGCTCGACGTCTCCTTCGATAACTTCCGCATTTGTATTTAATATAATAATATATAGACTATCCGATTAGTTACTGCCGAAGTCGCTACTCTATAGACGAAGCTTCGCTATATAGACATTTACAACTACTAGCTTCGTTAAGAAGTCCTTAATAAGACCCTCGATGTTAAATATACACCTACCGTAAAGATAATAGCCGACGGCCTTAATAAGGCACTTTAAGGGCCCTCCTTTAAGGCCTTTATCGAATAAATAGGCCTTTACGATATTACCTAACGCCTCGCCGATTGAGAACTCCCTAAAACGACCGACGAAATAATATAAACCGATATATATATAGTGTAAGAAGGTTAAGAGATATAAATAGGCCGATAAAGCCGTATCCTCGGGGGTAATAGTATCGATGTTAGGCATAATACACACGCGTTAGAGGAAACACTACGTATAGGCGCCGGTGATAAGAAATAACCGTAGGGAACCTAGTTCCTTATGCGCATTACTAAGCCCTATATAAAAACGTTAGGGAGACGATAGATAAAAGGCCTCGTTAAATATCTATAAGCATTAACTAAGCTAAAGGCGTCTAAACACTCGATTAAGTATTAAATAAGAAGGAAGCTCTCCCGCAGCGAGGGCACCTACTATAGGTAGAGGAGGAAGGAAGAATATTAGCGTATCTCGCAATAGCGACTATTCCGTCGATTTCGGCACGACGCATTAGGGAATCGAGCATAGGCTGCTAAACGACTAGCCTCGCAATATCGCTACGAGCATTAGCTGCTAAACGACTTATAAACGACTACGAATACCCTTAACGACGGTAGACCGAAGAGGAACGATGCTTCTACGCAGTAAGGGCATCTACTGTATGTATAGCGGCGGAAGTAATAGAGGAAGTGTAAGAGCTTGTAAAGCCGCACTCGTTAAAGCGCTTAAGCGCAGGATTAAAAGGGCAGGGATTAAAGATATCCCGCCCCGATAGCTTAACGATAGAACGAGGATTAAAAACTCATCGGATTTAAGCTATTTAGCGACCTCTTAATGCTAGCTTCCCTCCCTTAAATTCGGGATCGAAGCTAGGGGGGTATGTTAGATTATATAATAGAGGTCACAACGATTAGGTTAGTATAACCGCTACGTAACGTGAGGGAAATATCACTTAAATACAGCCCCCTTATAAAAAGAGGGGAAGCACGTATAACACGCATTATTATATATCACATTAATATAACCTCTTTACTATACAACCTATATAGACCTATTATAACGCCTATTTAGTCCGAGCCGTAGATCTACGATCTAACAATAGGGAGGATAGTATCGGCATATAGGACGAATAGAGGGGGTCCTAAGCGACGGGACCGCGGCCTATTATATACCGGTAGGTTCTATATATCTATAAGGATCCTATTAGTAGATACTATTAGGGCTTAATCTATAACGCCTTAACTTAGTCGAGGCGGACTATTATAAGCCTCGATATATAAGGGCTTTATTTAACGTACGTATTAGCGTTAGTATAGCTAATAGGAAGGACCCCTTCTATTCGTCCTATATGCCGATACTATCCTCCCTATATAGTCCGAGATTCTAAATAGCTTAGGAGAAAGGGGATATCTTATTCTACGTAAAATAGTAGGAGAGAGAGATACTAAATGCCCCGCTATACCCTAGCTAATACCGATATAGTAGACTATCTTTAACTATTTACTATAATTGCAAAAGATTTTCTAGAAAGTTAAAATTTGAAATATAAGTATTACTATTTGCATAGATAAGATTCTCTATTTGCATAGGAAATACATTTTTTTCTGCGCTAACCCCGCGCGCCTAACCTACGCTACCTAATTTAGGTATAGCGCTATAGCAATTAAGAAAGCCGCGTAAAACGCAGTAAGCAAAGCACGTAGTTTTTCGATAAAGCATACGGTAGAACACGCAGTAGGGCACGTAGTAGGGCACGCAGAAGAACTAGGCACGAAGCATACATTAAGGAGCCGCGCACGTAGCAGAGGGCACGCAGTAGAGGGCACGTAGTAGAGGCCACGCAGTAGGGCACTTTAACGAGGACGATAGGCACCCCTAATCACACTCCCTAGAGTCCGTCGGAGCGGTAGGAGCTCTAGAGAGGCGAAAAGGAGGAATAGGAAGAGAGAGAGAGGAAGGAAAAAAGGGGAAAGAGGCATTCTAGAAGGTGATTTCCATAGTGATTTTCCGGTAGATCTCTTATTTCGGGTTTATTTTGTATTTATTGCATTCTGCTTTTTCTTAGGTTCTTCGTCATTCTTTCTTCTAAATCTAACTAAAGGAGAAGAGGGCTTTTAAAGCTAGCTAGGTCCGTATAAGTCACTAAGTCCTTAGTAGGTAGGAGGGTCGGAGGTACTCGGATTTATCGGTTATCTATATAAGCTTTCGGATTTCCGGGTGAGTTATAGAGCTAGGTACGTCCCGTGCCGTGCCGTGCCGTGCCGTGCCGGGTATGTCATGTGTGTGCTGCGCTGGCTTAGGGGTGTGTGGTTCTCGCCCGCGAAAGCACGCAGCAGGGCACGCAGCAGGGCACGCAGCAGGGCACGCAGCAGGGCACGCAGCCGGGAGCTAGGCACGAAGCATACATTAAGGAGCCGCACACACAGCAGAGGGCACGCAGCAAAGGGCACGCAGCAGAGGGCACGCAGTAGGGCACGCAGTAGGGCACGCAGTAGGGCACGCAGCAGGGCACGCAGTAGGGCACGCAGCAGGGCACGCAGTAGGGCACGCAGTAGAGCACGCAGAAGAACTAGGCACGAAGCATACATTAAGGAGCCTCGCACGCAGCAGAGGGCACGCAGTAGAGGCACGCAGTAGGGCACGCAGCAGAGCACGCAGTAGAGCACGCAGTAGGGCACGCAGTAGGGCACGCAGTAGGGCACGCAGTAGGGCAAGCAGAGCATATAGCAGAGAGCTATTCGTAGGCACGCCGAATTAAACGCCGAATTAAGATATAAATCTAGATATTGCGCGAGGCTTTTAATTGCTATAGCACTATAGCTAATTTAGGTAGCGCGGGCTAGGTGCGCGGGGTTAGGGCGGGGTCGGCGTAGAAAAAATGTATTTCTTATGCAAATAGAGATTCTTACCTATGCAAATAGTAATACTCTTAAATATAAGCTCTTTTATATCTAATCTTTACGATTATTATCTTACGGTATAGTATATTAGTTATTAAGGTATTTTTATATAACTTAGAAACCTATAGTCTATTAGTATAAATTTTAGTAGGGTAAGTCGCTATCGGTACTTAATTAGCTAGGAACTTAGTATAGTAGACCTTATATATAAGGAGAATAGTATCGGCATATAGGACGAATAGAGGGGGTCTATACTAAGGGGTAGGCTCGTTAAGGTTACTAACGGAACCTAGATATAGCGGGTGATAAAGGCAAGTAACTTTACGGTTATCCTAAATAGCTAACCACTGTTTTTATATATAAAGTTATTAGCGCTAGTCGGTTTAGGTAACTATATAGACCTACTAAGGATCCTATTAGTTAGGCGTATTAGTTAGCGCCCCGCTATAGGGTTTTTCTTAAAGCCCTACTCGCTTATAACTCTAGATAATTAATTAACTATATATAGAATATAGTCTTAACGACTAAAGAATTAAAGCATTTTATATATACTAAGACTTTATATTTTACGCTTAGTAACTATAATAGTTATAAGCCCGGGATAAAGTCCATAGCTTTATTATAAACGCTTTTAAGGAGATTAAATTCTTCTCTTTATTAAAAGCCGCCGACTACTTTAGATTAAGAGTATTACTACTTACACAGATATAAATCTCTATTTATATATAAGTCTAGGAAATCCCTACGTAAACCCCGCGCGCCTATATCTCGCTACTAAATGTTCCGTATAAGTCTTTAGCAATTAATATAACCGCGTAAATCGTCCCTAGCCTTTATTAATTTAATTTAATAGTATAACGCAGCTACCCGCGTAACTATAGAGCCGGGAGATAGGGATATATGCACGATAGATAATGTATTTTAGCTCGGGGACTATTCGGCCATTAGTCGCTAACTAGTCCCCGACAACCCCTCTCGAGGCCTAAGGGTATATCCCTAAGGCCCCGATATATCTTAGAAGAGGGGCAAGCTTTAGTCTTACTATAAAAGGGCAACCGCACTATAATAAAGGATTATTCGTACTTTTAACTATCGTTCTTACCTTCCTAAACGTACCTTTAGTCTATCTTCTTATAATTTTAAAGCTTCTCTTTTTTAATTACTTAGGAGCGATAGCGCTACGCGGTAGGCGCGTTTCCGGACGTATAGGCCGCGTAGGCCGAATAGGTTATACTAGCTATTAAGTCGCTAGCCTATCGCCGTTACCTCGCGTAACGGAACTAATATTAGAATATAAATACACTAACTTATATAAGGGCTATAACGAGCGTCTTAGGACGCTATTACTAATTTCTTCGCTGCCTAAGGGGGCCCGATCTATCCCCTCGCGAAGTTAAACGTAAGCCGGCCTTTTACGACCTACCCCTCCGCGTATAGATGTCCTCGTAGCTCTTTAAGCAAGAGCTATAGAGCTTAAGGAGGAGAAAAGATTAAGAGATAGGATTACGGAACTTCGAGAGGAATTTTCGTAGTAGGGTGACTTATTCGGTAGGGACTTATATAAACGTCGCCGATAGTTAACTAAATCGAGGGAGAGTTATAGTAGGGAAATTAAAATAAAAAACATTCCTTAGCTATTATAACCGACTAACCTTCGAAAACGTCTCGATTAGATTAGCGATCTTAAGGATGCCTTTATCGCTACCTTACGTTATTTTAAGCGTAATAAGAATAGAATCTTATATGCCTTTAACTATATATACGTAGACTATAAGGCGAGATAAAGGCGATACCTCGACGAAAAGCTCCCTATAGAAAGGGAATTGCTTTATACTAACTAAGATAATTTTCGTAACTAGACCTTAATTTTAATTAAAGATATTACTAATCGCGAGACTCTTTTAGCTACGTAACTATAGGAAGCACGCTAACGAGAGGGTTAGTCCCCCCTCGATTTTAGTCTTTACTTAGATTCCCTTAAGTAATACCTAAAACGTCCGCTAGAAAAAACTCGTATACTTTCCTTT
Organism: Ophiocordyceps sinensis; assembly: GCA_012934285.1. Taxonomy (NCBI): domain Eukaryota; kingdom Fungi; phylum Ascomycota; class Sordariomycetes; order Hypocreales; family Ophiocordycipitaceae; genus Ophiocordyceps; species Ophiocordyceps sinensis. The sequence continues at coordinate 14,292,312 of JAAVMX010000001.1, read as the reverse complement.
TTTACGAAATTACGTCCCGATCTTCGGGACTAAATCTCCTTTTATTTAGCGTCTATTTAGGATAATACTCGTAAGGAGATAGTCTAACTCGCTTAACGCTTCTAAGATGCTTTAGGAAATAAAAAGCGCCCCGTAAAGCTAACTAACGACTAGTCTACTATTACTTAGGGGGCAAGAGGCTCCCGTTCGATAGGCTATCGCCGACGTAAAGGCCGAAATAGATTTATTAATAACTATTAAGATTCCGACGCCGCTAGATCGACCTCAAATAGCCGTAGAAATAGTCGTAGCAACGGCCGCGGGAGCGGCCGAGGAAATAGTCGCAATAGTCGTAACAGTAGGAATAGATACGGTAGGAATAGCCGTAGTAATAACCGGGGAGGAAATTCGTATTAAAACGGCGAAAGCTAATCCGGCATAGTTATTTATTAGTATTATAAGAAACTAGGCTATATATAAGCCGATTGCTAGGCGATAGCGAAAGCTAACCGAGCCGTGGCTAATTTAGAGACGATAAAGAAAGAGGGAAACGCTTAGAAGTTAAAGTAAATGCCTCTCCTTCGACTAAGCTATAGGTAGAGGTAGTTAAGAGACTACGTGCTATTAGAAAGCTACTAAGGCGAATACCTTATAAAATCATCGTTAATCTCGATTACGGTAGTAAAGTAGATTTAGTAGATATAAATTTTGCTTGAAAATAAGGGCTACGATAGCTTCCTTTATTAACCCTTAGATTAAAGGTAGTTAGGAATACGCTTATAAGACGATATAGAGTCTAGGAAGTTTCTATCTAACTCTAAGATAGTCGCTATATAGAAAAGATAGTTATTCGCCCTTATATCTACGTCGATAACGGATTAAAACCCGACGACGCACTAGTTTTACTTAGTATGCCTGTACTTTCTTAGGAATATATTTATCTTATTCCTTTTAAGCGCGCTTAGTAGTTTAAACACTAACTTTCTAAGGTATTATTACGCTAACCGTAGAAACTTTTATATAAGTGTCGGAATAAAGCACGGGTCTATATAGTTATACCGGACCTAAATTTTATACTATTTCCTAATAAAGATAATAACTTAGCGAACCTTAAGCGAACGGGGGAGGAAATACCGGCGACTCTTTTAGACTTTAAAGACGTGTTTTCTAAGCATAAGGCCGATTTATTGCTAAGGAAGAAAGGCACCGATTATACGATTAACCTATTGCCTGACTTTAAGCCGCCTTTTAGACCTATCTACCCTCTTTCTTAATCCGAACTTTAGGTTCTAAAGGAGTAGTTAGATTAGTCTCTTAAGCGTAGTATTATTCGGAAATCTAAGAGTTCGGCCGGGGCTCCTATCCTTTTTATGCCTAAGAAAGATAGCACTTTACGCCTTTATATAGACTACCGGGGGGTTAATAGTATTACTAATAAGAATCGCTACCTACTCCCCCTTATTTCGGAGATTATAGACCGTTATTAAAGGGCCGAGTATTTTTCGAAGATTAACCTAAAAAACGCATACTAACGCATCCGGATTAAGGGAGGGGATAAATAAAAGACAGCCTTTCGTACTTACTATAGTTACTACGAGTATTTAATATTACCGTTTAGATTAACTAACGCCTTTACTATATTTTAGTTATATATTAACTAAGCTCTTAAAGGCCTCGTAGATACTATTTGCGTTATCTACCTTAATAATATTTTAATCTTTTCTAAGACCTACGAAGAGCATATAGAACACTTACGATAAGTCCTCGAACGACTAAGGAACACCGAGCTATTCGCTAATTTATCGAAGTGCACTTTCTATAAGCAGTTATTAAAGTTTTTAGGATTTATCTTATCTATTAACGGAGTTATAATAGACCTAGCCCGCGTTAAGGCTATTATAAATTAAGAAGAACCTTATTCTTTCTATAATATTTAAGTTTTTCTCGGTTTTATAAATTATTACCGACGATTTATTTTAGGATACTCTAGCATTATTGCCCCTCTTACTACGTTATTAAAGGGGAGCGTTAAGGGAAGAAAGCCCGGACGAATATAGCTAAATACTAGCGAATTAATAGCGTTTTACGCCGTAAAGAACGCTTTTATAATAGCCCTACTTCTCCGATACTTCGACCCTTAAAGACCGATTCGTATTAAGACTAATGCCTTAATTTTCGCAATAGCTAGCATTCTTTCGTAGCTTAATAACGAAGGCTACTATTATCCGATTGCTTTTTAGTTATAGAAGTTTACTAGCCTTAAGCTTAACTACGGCACTCTTAATTAAGAGATATTTACTATCGTTAAGTTATTTAAACACTAGCGATACTACGTTGAAGGGGCGGCGAATACCGTTAAAGTTTTATTAGATTATTAGAACCTTTAAGGATTTATAAAGTAAGTATTTCTTAATAAAAGATAAGCACGTTAGTGTATATATCTAGCTCCTTTCGATTTTACGATTAAATACTAAGCCGGTAAATTAAATCCTACCGATGCTTTATTAAAGAAGCTAGAATTTATAGGCGAAGCCCTACCGTCTATAGAGCTACTCCCGGAACTATAATAAAAGTTAGCAGTTATTTAGTAGGTATATATAGCTATAGATTCTATAAAAAGCGACCTCGAGACGAGTTCTTAGGTCTCTACTATCTTTAAGCTTAACGAGATATCTTTACGTAACGAAAATACATAAGCTTTTTAAGATTCGATCGCTTAGCATTCGGGAATAAGTCCCGCTAAGTTAGCTCCCTAAGTTAAAGATATCGTTAGTTATAAACAACGGTGTTAAAGATAATTAGCTAGGTTAGCAGCTCGTTGTAAAAGGGTCTATAAGAGCAATATCTCCGAGCCCCTTTTTAAGCTCTTTAAGAGGACTTAAGCGGAAGATCCATAGACTATATAGCGAGTGTAGGCCGAAAGTACCCTAAAAGAAGGGGTAAGTCTTTAGTTATTAAGCCTAAACGGACTTATTTTGCATTCGGGAAAAATCGTAGTGCCCGTAGAGGTTGCTTTAAGGCAAGAGCTTATTTAGCTCTACTACGACGATCCCTTTATAGGATACTTCGGAATAGCCCGTACGAAAGACCTCCTATCCCGGAAATTCTTTTAGGAAGGAATAGCTCGTAATATAAATAGCTACGTACGTTTATATTATATTTATTAAGGCGCCGTCCTAAAGCGGCATCGCCTATACAGCGCCCTTAAGTCGCTGCCTATTCCTATAAGACCTTAGGAAGAAGTCTTTATAGACTTTACTACCGGTTTTCCGGAGTTATAGTTCGATAGTAGAGAAGTTAACGTAATACTAGTAATCGTTAACTAATACACTAAGTATAGCGTATTTCTCACGGTCTTTAAGACAATAATAGCGCTTAAGTTAGCTAAGGCTTTTTATTATAAGATTAAGCTTATCTATAGAATACCGAAAGGCATTATTTCTAATAGAGGATCTCTATTTACTAATAAGTTTTAGTTAGACCTTTATTATATATTATAGATAAAACGTAGGTTATTAATAGCCTTTTACCTATAAACCGACGGTTAGACCGAACGGGTAAATTAGACACTATAATACTACCTTCGGTATTATATAAATAACGAATAGAATAACTAGCCTAGACTACTACGAGAGGCTTAGTTCGCTTATAATAATGCGAAGAATACAACTATAGGCTTTTCGCTTAATAAGGCATTATTCGGATACTAACTAGACTACTATATCTACCTTACGGACGATGCTACTAGTAGGGGAGTACCCGAAGCGAGAGCTCGTATTAGCAAATTAGCAGACTTAAGGAAAAAGCTAGAGACTTATTAGCGATAAGCTATTAAGTCGTAAAAGAAATTCTATAACCTCTATTATAAGCCACTTACCCTTAAGGTTAAGGACTTAGTAGGACTCTTTACGAAGAACTTACGCCTTAAGGACTAAAGAAGGAAGTTATTACCTAAATACATTAGACCTTTTAAGGTCCTTTAAGCTATTAGCAAGCAGGCGTACCGCCTAGCCCTACTAGAGAAATACGACCGGCTTTATAATATATTTTACATTAGTCTTCTTAAGCCGTAGGTAGAACGGGCTACTAACTAACACCCTAGCGAATTACTGCCGATGCCTAACCTCGACGATGCCGAAGGAGAATAGTCGGTTTAGTAAATTAAGGACTATAAGAAAAAGAAGGGCGTTACCTATTACTTAGAAAAATAGGAAGGTTAGCTAGCCGAATACAACGAGTAGGTTGCTTAAAACGATATAGCGAATGCCTAAGAACTTATTAACGAATACCTAAAGATACGGCTAAAGAAACGGCGGAAATTACGTATTACGAAATAACTTCTTTTTAGCTTACCTTAACTTTTCTCTTACTACTCCGCCGCTACTTTATTATTATTCCTTAATATCTATGCGGTAGAAGTCTCCTACTTCTATTTCGCTAGTAAACTCTATAATAATAGGGAGACGTTTTAACTACTCCCCCCTTCCTTAGCGACCGCTCTCCTCGATTATTTTATGTAAATTATCGTATATATATTCTCGTCCTACCCGCTATAAGGTAAAACCTACGTCACTAATCACTAGACGAAGCTTTTAGTCCTTATTCTTACGTATAGCTTTCCGTCGCTCTATCGATGCCTACCGGTACTTAAGACGACGTTTCGTGCATAAACGTTTAGCACTTAATACCCCTTATTCCTCTCGGTAGGCCGTTATTACGGCTACAAACGACGTATAAATCTATGCCTAGCCTAATATTGTTTCTATTGTCTAAAGCCGTACCTTAGACGTATAGAAAGACTTATTAACTCGGATATACTTTAAGAGGTCGACGACTATAGCGCCGCGGTAGACCTCGAGAATAGGATAAAGACCGTCCTATTTATCGTCCTATTTTTTCTTTAGGCGATTAGTAGTTATATTCTCTAATAAAACTATAACTATATTACCGGGTCGGAAGAGAAAGCCTTCGTCCCGCTTTATATTAGTATTATCCTTATATTTCTATTGTAAGGCTTATGCGAGAGCTTAAAGCTAAATAAAGATACGGTCGAAACGACTAGCTATTACGTCCGCGCGAAGGAATTCCTTCTTTGCCTATAATAAGAGCATTAGGGGTCGGGGGCCTATAGGTTCGATGCCGAGACGAGGATTAAAGCCGTAGTTAGCGAAGAACGGAGAAATACCGGTTGTTTCGTTTACTTAATTATTCGTTGCGAATTCCGCAAGCGGGAGCTAGTCGACCTAGTTATCTTAGGTAAAGCTAATATAGGCTCGAATATATTTATTTATCATAGCGTTAACGATTTCGGTTTAAGTGTTAGTCTCTAAGTGCTATGCCGAGCTTAGTTTTAACGTTATTCTTAAATAAGTGCTAAGCTATCGCTAAAAATTAGAGATAAACTAAGTGCCTTAGTCGGAGATAATAGTATTAAGTGCTCTATATAAGCGATAGACTACGTAGATAAAAGAGTTAATTAATTCTTTTATAAAAAGGCCGGTAATAGGGATAAAATATCTTATCTTTATAAGCTTATTAACTATCGTAAGTATATTCTTATAAGTCTTCCCGTTTCGGGTATACTTAGGGAGTATTATAATATAATTAATTAATATATCGGCCTATAGTCGGACCGGTAGAGCGAGGGGTTTTAGGAATCTAAAAGGGGATAAGCGGGGGGTCTTAGTCTAAAGACAGAGAGTATAGTCTTTAACAAACGTAGCGGTAAAGTAAGAGATCCTTAGCTATTAGTATATTCGGTTTTAACCTTCTTCCGTCGTATCTTTACCGGCAATATAGCGTCGGGCGGTCCGTCGTTTTCTCTAATAGCCTTAAAGCGCTTTTTAAAGTAATCGAGCGCTTCTATATCTACGAAGTCTGCTGCTAGGTGCTACGTCGGGTCTTAGTACCTTTACTACCTTACGAAACTGCTCTACGATCTCCTCGTATAGCCGCCGAGGTCGACACCGGATTATAAAATCAATTTAGACTCGAGAATTAGACTCTTTAAACCCGGTTGCCCTTAGGCGCGATAGCGCATCGGGGGACGGACGCGGGCTGCGAGCCGATAGACGTTAATATCGCGAGAAGGGGGTTAAAGGCTAGCGTATATAGCCTACCGACTACTAACGAAGCGCCCCTTAAGCCCGACGCGGGCAAAGAGAAACTAATAGGAAGGGATAGTGCCGCTTACCTAAAATTTGCGGGTCTAGTGCCTAAGGAGGCCCTTTAAGGCGTCTAAAGGGCCTTTAAGTCCGTTCTCTAAGGCTACCTAAAGGAATAGGAGGAGAAGATCCAAGCGGATACCGCGGTCTATACGACCGTAGGCTAGCTTAAGAAATCGGTTAAAGAGTCGGTAAAGGAGGCTCCTAAGGCGGCGCTCCTATCGAAGCAAGCGTTAAAGTCCTAGGCCGACGTAGCCGCGGCTGCGGTCGCGGCTGCTACCGTCGCGCCTCTAACGCGACGCTAGCCTACGCCCGGAGGCGCTAGCGGCAGCTATAACATTAGGGCTAATAGCGAGAAGCTAACTCTCGCCCGCTACGAAAACTAGCTTACGGTCCGATACGAGGGGATCGCTTTAAATCTCTAACGTAGAACCCTTTAAGCGATCGTTAACGACGTTAATCGCGCCTTTAGGGAGCCTGCCGTAAAAGCAGCGCGGGTCCTCTATAGCGGCGATATCGCGCTTATATTTAACTAGAATGCAAAAAAGTATAAGGCGGATAGGGAGTAGCTAGAGAAGGCTTTTAGGAAGGAGACGATACTATCCTAAGGCGGCTTTACGGTAATAGTAAAGGGCGTCCCGATAATAGTCCTTTAGAGAGGGGACAACGCCGCCCTAGCAGCCGAACTAGCTAAGGCGAACGACGTTAAGGTTATTTACCTTTACCCTAAAAGGGCTTATATAAGGGCGGGTATAAAGGCGACCTTAATTATTACGGTAGACGGCGTAGAGGCGGCGAATAGGCTCTACGACTTTAGCATAGTAATTGTCATAGTATTAGGTCATGTTATATATTATCCTAAGTGACCTCTACATCGTATATATAGACATTTAGATCTAGTCTATAGCTATATCCCTTCGTAGATTAATAACAATTATATACCTCCCTTAAGCTCGTCCCCTTATAGTTTAATCTACTATTTCATCCTATTGCCTTTAATTAATAATCTCGCTATCTTACCCCTTTCTTTTTTAATCTCCCTTCTTTACGACGCGAGTCCGCCTTCTCGCCGGACCCCTTTCGACCGAGTTTTCCTCGATTATTAGAATTTTCCTAGTGTAGATACGCCGTCTCGACGCGAATTGCATAAGATCCCCTCCTTTTCCCCCCCCCTTACCTATTCCCCGTTGTCTTCTTCGTTGCCTTATCTAATCTACGATGTCCGACCTCGTTATAGAGACCGATCCCTCGTCCGCCGCTACCCCGGCCGTTACTCCGCCGGCTCCCGCCGACCCGGAGCCTTAGAACGACTACCTTTCCCGCTATCCCTATCTCACCGCGCTACTCTAGGCCTAACGGCCTATATTCGACTTATTCGCCTACACCTAGGCTTACGCTACCCTTAATTTCCGCGCCCTATAGGCCGAGTCCCTTACTTGCCTTAATAATGCTTACGCCGAGTTAGATACGGGAGTGCTTGTCTCCTAAGAGCACGCCGCCGACCTCTAGCGGTAGCTCAACCGTGCTATATCCTCTCTCCTCGTCCTTACCGAGCGTGACGTAGCCCGGGACTAGGCCCTAGCCCCTGCCTCTACCCCTTCCCGTTCCTATATCGCCGACCCCAAGAGGTTTGCCGGCGACTCTAGCACCTAAAAGCAACGTTAGGAGGCTTTCCGGACCTAGCGCGACGGCCTTACTATTAAGCTCCGTTAGGACGCCGCCTTATACCCTACGGAATAAGACCGTATTCTCTACGCGGCTAGCCGGCTTACTAGCCGGGCCGCCTCTATTATCGCTAGCGTTCCTTAGGACGTCCTCGATAATAAGTCTTTCGCTAATTAGCAGTATACTACTATTAAAGCCTTTACCGACGACCTTAGCCTAGTCTTTAGTGCTAATTTTACCTACGCTTAGTCGGAGGCCGACTTTAACGCCTTATCGATAAAGAATATCTCTTAGCCGGACTTTTATTCGAAGTTTACCTAGCTTTAAGCCGACTTATCGTTTAACGGCACCGCTTGCGTCGCCTACCTTTATTCGAAGGTCTCTATCGAACTTACTAACGCCGCCGCTCTATAGGTCGAATGCCCGGCCTATAACAACTTTACGGCCTAGGCTAAGATATATTCCACGCTCTAGGACAACTAGCAGTATATTAAGGCCCGTTCTTAGCTCTAGCCGTCTCGCAACCCCGCTCGCACCGGCCCTACCTCGCCCGCCCCGCCCGCGCCTCCTACCGGTAACCCGATATAGCTTAATGCATTCCGGGCCCGGCTTACTAACGTTAAAAAGCAATAGCGGTTTAAGAACCGTCTTTACCTCTACTACGCTTAGCCGGCTACCGCTACCTACACCGCCCGGACCTACCCTAATAAGGGTATCGGTGCTAATCCCGGCGCTAACCCTAGCGCTAGTCCCGGCGCCGGTTCCGGCTCTAGCCGCGGCCGTAGCCGTAGTAGCGGTACGTCTGCCCCGCGCTTACTTAAACCCCCTCCCTCCTACTACTAGGTTCGCGCTATTAAGCAGGGCTTTATCGAGGGCGAGGTAGACGACCTCCCCGCCTCTTCGTCCTTAGGAAATACGTAGCTCCCTCGCCTTATCGCGTGATAGAGCTCTTAGTATCCGAGTTTATAGCTTCGTTCGACACCGAGGAGGATCTTTGCCTCCCTACGGGAATACAACCGCGTGCTTTGCTTATGCCTTTATCCCTTATGTCCGCCGATGTTATTATAAGTGCTTTAGTCGACTCCGGCTATTCCGGATACGCCTTTATACACGCTTAGACCGCGTACCGCCTTGCCCTTCCTATCCGCTAGCTCTAATTCCTACGCCGGCTTTCTCTCGCCGATAGTAGCGACTATAAGTCTAGCTCCGTTACTTATTGCGCTTTTTCGGTCTCCCGGATTAGCGCTTATACTAAGTCTATCTGCTTCTTTCTTACAAAGCTTAGCTACGAGGTTATTCTTAGCCTCCCTTAGCTACGCCGGCACGACCCTGTTATTAGCTAGCGTGGTAACTCCCTTTCCTTCTAGTCCCCCTTTTGTCTAGCCTCCTGCCTCTCGGACTACTAGCCTTATCTTATCCCAGGCCTCTCGGCCACCCTTGCCCGCTTTGCCCGCCCCGTCCCGGCTCCCCCTGCCCTTATCTCCGAGGGAATATAATTAATAAATATAATTCGTTTTCCCCCCGCCCCCTCCGTCGAAGACTCTAACGATAAGGGCGAACTCCCCGCCGCTATAATCCCTATTCCCGCCCGTCCGGCTCTAGCCCGTCCTCCGGCCCCTATCCGTTCCGTCCGCTTTAGCGACGTTCTTAAGTTTATTCCCCCGTCCCTTAGCCTATCCCTTTCTGCGTTTTTTAAGGATGCTCCTAACGCGGGTAAACCCGCCTATCCGGACTCCTCCCGCTAGGTTAACGACGTCGACTCTAACTCCGGCTATAACTCCGACTCCCCGGCTACCCTTTACCCCCGCCGCTATATTCGACCTCCCCGCCCCCGTCCCGTCTATAAGACCGCTAGCCACCGCCGCCCTATATTACGGCCGAGTCGTAAGACTATTAGACCTTAGCCCCTCTGCTTTTTATCCCCCGACGAATCGGCGTCTAACGTCCGGATGCTTAACGTCGACGCGATAGTAATATTCTACCGGTAGCCTAAAGTCTAGACCTCTTAGACCTCGATTAAGGCCTTTACCGCCGAGCCTTTACCTACTAAGCCCTTACTACCTATCGACTAAGATATCCCTAAGGACCTCTATTAGGCTATTTTAATTAGGTATATAAATGCCGAGGACGCGAAAGCCTGCCTTAACCCCCGCCTTTACGACTTTATCGACGACTACTTCGATAAGATCTACCTTAATAAGATCTCCCCTAACGATATCGCTAAGTTCTTTAAGAAGTAGGAGAAGGTCCTTTATATACTCGACGAGCTTTAAGCTAAGGTCCCTAAGGAGCTCTACTATATAATCTATATATAGCTTAAGAGCGAGGCCGATAAGCTCGCCCTTTACCGTGCTATTAATACTTAAATTAACCTTAAAGAGGGGATATAACCTCCTTATACCCGCCTTCGCCCCTTTAGCGAAGCCGAGAACCGAATCGTCTATACGTATATTAACGAGTAGCTTAGGAAGGGCTTTATCCGCCGCTTTACCTCCCCCGCTATTGCCTTTATTATACTCGGCCGTAAGCCGGGCGGGGGCGTCTGTTTTTGCGTTAACTATCGCGGCCTAAATAAGGCTACGATTAAGAACTATTTCCCTTTACCCTTTATCTACGATACTCTCGCCTATATTAGGAAGGCGAAGTTTTTCACTAAGATCGACGTTATCGCGGTATTTAATCGCCTTCGTATTGCCGAAAGGCATAAGTAGAAGACTACGTTTACTATATAGTATAGGCTTATTAAGTATTATATTACCCTCTTTAGCCTTACCGCCGCTTTATCTTACTTTTAGAGTTTTATTAATACGGCCCTTTACGGCATCCTTAACGAGTTTTGCTTTGCTTATCTAAACGACGTCTTAATCTTCTCGGAGACGCGGGAGGAGCACTAAGCCTACGTTAACGCGGTTTTTAAGCGCCTTAATACCGCCGGCCTCTAGCTTAACGTAGATAAGTATAACTTCTACGTTACCGAGACTAAGTACCTCGGCCTAATTATCTTAGATAAGGGTATTCGCACAGACCTTAATAAGGTTCGTGCGGTCTTAGACTAGCCTGCCCTTTCCTTTATTAAAGACCTCCGGCGCTTTTAAGGATTCGCTAATTTTTATTAGCGTTTTATTCGCGGCTTTTGTAGGCTTATAAACCCTTTAAACGCCTTTACTAAGAACTCTGCCCCTTAGATCTAGTCTCCCGCCTACGCCTACGCCTTTAAAGCCCTTAAGCACGCCTTTACTACCGCCTTAATCCTCGTATACTTCGACCCCTATCGTAAGACCGTAGTTTAGATAGATACTTCCGACTAAGCCGCTAAGGGTATGCTAATATAGCTCCTCGACGATAGTCGTTACTATCCGGTTGCCTTCTTCTCGTTAAAGCACTTTGCTTAAGAGTGTAATTACGAGATCTACGATAAGGAGCTCCTCGCGATTATAAAATCTCTTAAGGAGTAGCGCCCCGAGCTTAAGGACCTGCCTAAGTTTAAGATAGCCTTAGACTATAAGAATCTTTAGTATTTTATAACTACGAAGCTCTTTAACTAGCGATAGGCCCGCTAGGCCGAATTCCTTAGTCGTTTTAATTTTAAGATCGTCTTTTAGCCTAGCTCTTAAGCTATTCTCCCCAACGCCCTTAGCCGCTTGCCTAGCTCCCGCCCTCTCTCCCTTACCGACCGAGCCGACGAGAGGATTAACCACCGATATTAGGTTATCCTCCCTAAGTCTAAGGTTAATGCCTCCCTCTACCCTAATACTACTACTACCCTTAATACCGTTAAGGAGTCCGATTTATTTATAAATATAATTTATAAATATAATTCCGACTGCTTTAACCTCTACGCCCTTAACGACTCCGAGCCGATCGATAACCTTATCGACCGGGCTTATTCCTCCTCCTTGCTTATCTCCGCTATTCGCGTAGCTCTTTAGTCCCCTTAGCCCCGCTAGCCTTACCCCCTTCGCGCCCCCCTCCGCTCGATCCCTAAGACCGCTCTCTTTAAAGTCCGGGGCCGGTTCTATTTCTAGGGCCGGCTTTTCGTTCCCCCTAACGACGCTTTAATCCTTTAGATCCTCGTCCGCGTTTATACCTCCCCCTTTGCCGGCTACCTTAGACATACGAAGACCGCTAGCCTCTACCGCCGGTCCTATATCTAGCCCGGCATATATAAGTCTATTTCTAGTTTCGTACGGAATTATTATATATGCCTACGCGTTAAATCCCCTCGTTCCTCCCCTTAGGGCTTACTCTAGCCCTTAAGTATTCCCTTCGCCTTATAGACCGATATATCCGTCGATTTTATTACCGACCTCCCTATCTACTATCGCAACGGCGTTAAGTTTTCTAATATCCTCGTTATCGTCGACCGCCTTACGAAAATACGCTACTACGTCCTAACACCCTTAATAACTATTAAAGACGTTATTAACGCGTTTGTTTCCTACGTTTAGTCCCTTTATAGTACCCCGGCCTTTATTATTATCGACTATAGCACTTAGTTTATTTCGGCTTTTTAGTAATAGCTTAGTCGTCGCCTTAGTTACTATCTCTACCCTAGCTCCGCCTACTACCCTTAGACCGACGGTTAGACCGAGATCGCGAACGCTTAAATAGAGGTTTACCTCCGTTATTATACTACCTACCTTTAAGACGATTAGGTCGACCTCCTCCCCTTCGCTAAGTTTACTACTAATAATTAGGTCTTTAAATCTACCGGCCTTTCCCCTTTCTTTATTAACTATAGCTTCTACCTAAAGCTTAGCACTAAGCCCTTTAGTCCCCTCCCGCCTAATATAACCCCCTAGTAGCGGAAGGATTACCTCTATAGTAACGCGCTCGCTTCCCGCCTTTAGCGTATTTCTAACTTCCTCCGCGATGCGATCGAGGATGCTTAGGCTACTTAGGCTCGCTACGCGGACACCCGGCGGACTCCCGCCCTAGCGTACCGGCCCGGCGATATAGTATTCCTTAGCACCCGCTAGATCCGGACCCTCCGCCTTATAAAGAAGCTCGACTATAAGCGGGAAGGCCTATATAAGGTCCTTAAGGTATATAAGACGGCGTGTCTTCTTCGCCTCCCTAAGGGCAGCCGCCTTTACCCTATCTTTTATTACTCCCTCCTTACTAAGACCTAAGAGCCCCTTTTGCCCGGCTAGTCGGAGCTTAACGTCCGGCCCGCCGATTACGGCGTTTTCCTTTCCCTTAGCGACGACGATAGCGATAACGCGTACTTTAAGTAGGAGTTTTCTTCTATCCTTACGTAACGCTAGTACGCCTCCGGGAAGATTAAGTATCGCGTTTAATAGCGTTATAGCCCCCTTACGTAAGAGGATTCCTCCTGCCTTAACGGCTGCTAGGACGACCTTAAGGCTTTATACGCCTTTAACCCGACTAAGCCTAAACCGGCCTTTTATACGGCCTTCCTTATATCTTCCCCTTCGCTTAAATAATAATAAGTATAATTTATTAATATAATTTACGTTACGACGGTATGTATTAGTTTCTTAGTTTTGCCTTTTATTTCTTTCTATTTCTCTCTCGTTTTATATTAGGCCCGCTTTTAAAGCTAATTAATATAGGTTTCCTTCGTTTTTATTAGCCTATTAACCCTTTTAAGCATTTAAGTCGAACGCCGATTTAAAGGGGATATACTATTATAGTATTAGGTTATATTATATATTATCCTATATAACCTCTATATCGTATATATAGACATTTAGATCTAGTCTATAGCTATATCCCTTCGTGGATTAATAATAATTATATACCCCCTTTAAGCTCGTCCTCTTATAGTACGTTCGACCTCCCTACCCCCGTCCTATCTATAAGACCGCTAGCTACCGCCGCTTTATATTACGGCCGAGTCGTAAGACTATTAGACCCTCGCCCCTCCGTTTTTTATCCCCCGACGAATCGGCGTTTAACGTCCGGATACTTAACGTCGACGCGATAGTAATATTCTACCGGTAGCCTAGAGTCTAGACCTCTTAGACCTCGATTAAGGCCTTTACCGCCGAGCCTTTGCCTACTAAGCCCTTACTACCTATCGACTAGGATATCCCTAAGGACCTCTATTAGGCTATTTTAACTAGGTATATAAATGCTAAGGACGCGAAAGCCTACCTTAACCCCCGCTTTTACGACTTTATCGACGATTACCTCGATAAGATCTACCTTAATAAGATCTCCCCCGACGATATCGCTAAGTTCTTTAAGAAGTAGGAGAAGGTCCTTTATACGCTCGACGAGCTTTAGGCTAAGGTCCTTAAAGAGCTTTACTATATAATCTATATATAGCTTAAGAGCGAGGCCGATAAGCTCGCCCTTTACTATACCGTTAATACTTAAATTAACCTTAAAGAGGGGATATAATCTCCTTATACCCGCCCTCGCCCCTTAAGCGAAGCCGAGAACTCAATCGTCCGCGTGTATATTAACGAGCAGCTTAGGAAAGGCTTTATCCGCTGCTTTACCTCCCTTACTATTGCCCTTATTATACTCGCCTATAAGCCGGCCGGGGGCGTCCGTTTTTACGTTAACTATCGCGGCTTAAATAAGGCTATGATTAAGAACCGTTTCCCTTTGCCCTTTATCTACGATACTCTCGCCTATATCCGGAAGGCGAAGTTTTTTACTAAAATTAATGTTATCGCGGCGTTTAATCGCCTTTATATTACCGAAGGGCATAAGTAGAAGACCGCGTTCGCTATATAGTATAGGCTTTTTAAGTATTATATTACCCCCTTTAGCCTTACCGCCGCCCTATCTTACTTTTAGAGTTTTATTAATATAGCCCTTTACGGCATCTTTAATAAGTTCTACTTTACCTATCTAAACGACGTCTTAATCTTCTCGGAGATATAAGAGGAGCACTAGTCCTACGTTAACGCGGTTCTTAAGCGCCTTAATACCGCCGGCCTCTAGCTTAACATAGATAAGTATAACTTCTATATTACTAAGACTAAGTACTTCGGCCTAATTATCTTAGTTAAAGGCATTCGCATATACTTTTATAAGGTTCGTATAGTCTTAGACTAGCCTGCCCCCTCCTTTACTAAAGACCTCCGGCGCTTCTTAGGATTCGCTAATTTTTATCGGCGTTTTATTCACGGCTTTTCTAAGCTTATAAACCCTTTAAACGCCCTTACTAAGAACTCTGCCCTTTAGATCTAGTCTCCCGCCTACGCTTACGCCTTCGAAGCCTTTAAGCACGCCTTTACTACCGCCTTAGTCCTCGCATACTTCGACCCCTATTGTAAGACCGTAGTCTAGATAAATGCTTCCGACTAAGCCGCTAAGGGTATGCTAATATAGCTCCTTAACGATAGTCGTTACTATCCGGTTGCCTTCTTCTCGTTAAAGCACTTTGCTTAAGAGTGTAATTATAAGATCTACGATAAAGAGCTCCTCGCGATTATAAAATCTCTTAAGGAGTAGCGCCCCGAGCTTAAGGGCCTGCCTAAGTTTAAGATAGCCTTAGACTATAAGAATCTTTAGTATTTTATAACTACGAAGCTCTTTAACTAGCGATAGGCCCGCTAGGCCGAATTCCTTAGTCGTTTTAATTTTAAGATCGTCTTTTAGCCTAGCTCTTAAGCTATTCTCCCCGACGCCCTTAGCCGCTTGCCTAGCTCCCGCCCTCTCTCCCTTACCGACCGAGCCGACGAGAGGATTAACCACCGATATTAGGTTATCCTCCCTAAGTCTAAGGTTAATGCCTCCCTCTACCTTACTACTACTACCGCCCCTAATACCGTTAAGGAGTCTAATTCGTTTATAAATATAATTTATAAATATAATTCCGACTGCCTTAACCTTTACGCCCTCGACGACTTTAAGCCGATCGATAACCTTATCGACCGGGCTTATTCCTCCTCCCTGCTTATCTCCGCTATTCGCGTAGCTCTCTAGTCCCCTTAGCCCCGCTAGCCTTACCCCCTTCGCGCCCCCCTCCGCTTGATCCCTAAGACCGCTCTCTCTAAAGTCTAGGGCCGGTTCTATTTCTAAGGCCGGCTCTTCGTTCCCTTTAACGACGCCTTAATCCTTTAGATCCTCGTCTGCGTTTATACCTCCCCCCTTACCGGCTACCTTAGACGTACGAAGACCGCTAGCCTCTACCGCCGGTTCTATATCTAGCCCGGTATATATAAGTCTATTTCTAGTTTTATACGGAACTATTATATATGCCTACGCGTTAAATCCCCTCGTTCCTCCCCCTAAGGCCTACTCTAGCCCTTAAGTATTCCCTTCGCCTTATAGACTAATATATCCGTCGATTTTATTACCGACCTCCTTATCTACCGTCGTAATAGCATTAAGTTGTCTAATATCCTTATTATCGTCGACCGCTTTATAAAGATACGCTACTACGTCCTAATACCTTTAATAACCGTTAAAGACGTTATTAACGCATTCGTTTCCTACGTTTAGTCCCTCTATAGCACCTTAGCCTTTATTATTAGCGACTATAGCATTTAGTTTATTTCGGCTTTTTAGTAGTAGCTTAGTCGTCGCCTTAGTTACCGTCTCTACCCTAGCTCCGCCTACTACCTTTAGACCGACGGTTAGACTAAGATCGCGAACGCTTAGATAGAGGTTTACCTCTATTATTATACTACCTACCTTTAAGACGATTAAGTCGACCTCCTCCCCCTCGCTAAGTTTACTACTAATAATTAAGTCTTTAAATCTACCGGCCTCTCCCTTTTCTTCGCTAACTATAGCTTTTACCTAAAGCTTAGCACTAAGCCCTTTAGTCCCCTCCCGCCCGGTATAACCCCCTAGCAGCGGAAGGAATACCTCCGCGGTAACGCGCTTGCTTCCTGCTTTTAGCGTATCTCTAACTTCCTCCGCGATACGATCGAGGATGCTTAAGCTACTTAAGCTCGCTACGCGGACGCCCGGCGGACTCCCGCCCTAGCGTACCGGCCCGGCGATATAGTATTCCTTAGCACCCGCTAGATCCGGACCCTCCGCCCTATAAAGAAGCTCGACTATAAGCGGGAGGGCCTATATAAGGTCCTTAAGGTATATAAGATAGCGTATCTTCTTCGCCTCCCCGAAGGCAGCCGCCTTTACCCTATCTTTTATTACTCCCTTTTTACTAAGACCTAAGAGCTCCTTTTGCCTAGCTAGTCGGAGCTTAATGTTTAGCCCGCCGATAACGGCGTTCTCCTTTCCCCTAGCGACGACGACGGCGATAACGCATACCTTAAGTAGGAGTTTTCTTCTATCCTCGCGTAACGCTAGTACGCCTCCGGGAAGATTAAGTATCGCGTTTAATAGCGTTATAGCCCCCTTACGTAAGAGGATTCCTCCTGCCTTAACGGCTGCTAGGACGACCTTAAGGCTTTTTACGCCCTTAACCCGACTAAGCCTAAACCGGCCTTTTATACAGCCTTCCTTATATCTTCCCCTTCGCTTAAGTAATAATAAGTATAATTTATTAATATAATTTACGTTACGACGGCATGTATTAGTTTCTTAGTTTTGCCTTTTATTTCTTTCTATTTCTCTCTCGTTCTATGTTAGGCCCGCTTTTAGGGCTAATTAATATAGGTTTCCTTCGTTTTTATTAGCCTATTAACCCTTTTAAGCGTTTAAGTCGAACGCCGATTTAAGGGGGATATACTATTATAGTGTTAGGTTATATTATATATTATCCTACGTAACCTCTATATCGTATATATAGACATTTAGATCTAGTCTATAGCTATATCTCTTTATAGATTAATAATAATTATATACCCCCCCTAAGCTCGTCCCTTTATAGTATAGGCGGAGATTATCGATATAAAGCCCTTTAACGATATAATCCGGCCGAGGTAGTGCTATTAGTATTTCTAATATAGTTACGTCGTAAAGTACTATACGGCGAAGGCGATATATAAGCGGTGCGCGTTAAGACTATACGACGAAGCTATATATATAGCTACTATTAGGCAGATCCTATACCGGTATACCCTCTACGGGGGGAGATATACGGCGTAGGATAGGCATTGCCCTAAGGTAGAAAAGCTTTAAGATAAGGCTTAAGAGGCATACTCTTAAAGGCCGAGGCGGTTCGCCGCCGCGGCGATACCGACGACGCGCCTTAAGTAGGCGTCGACCTATACGTAGCCCTTTCCGCTTCCTACCGCGCTATAGGCGTCGCCTTCGAAACGGCGACGATAGGACACCCCCCCCCCCTACCACCCGCCCTTCCCCCCGGCCGGCCTTAGGACATTACGAGGGCCGGCCGGGCGCGAGGCTAGTCGACTATTCGCGGGCTTCTACGGTCGCGGCCGGCCTTAGCGTCGGTAAGGGCTCGTACCGCTACGGTCGAGGCTACGCCCGCTCCTAACGACGACCCTTTTTCCGACCCCCCTTAATATTAGATATCCTTTACTAAAACACCGTAAGGATAGGCGCGAATATATACCTCGCGCTCGCCGCCCCTAAGGCGTACGATATTATAGCACTTTAGGAGATACCGATTAATAGTAAGATAAGAGCCCCGGCGTGCCTAAGGCGGTGCGACTATAGGCTTGTCTTTAGGGCGACCCGGAGCGCGCTATACGTCTATAAAAGGCACGGCATCGATACGTAGACGAGCGACTAAGGTATAAACTAATATAGCGTTACGTTTACTAATTTTAATACTATAGTTTTTTTAGTTTACTCCCCGCTAGTTAACTCCCCCCTCCCGACTACTCCGCTCCTTAACCTCGCGATTAAATCGTTGCATACTTAATACGTCCTTATAAAGGACTTTAATAGCTATTACCCGCTTTAAGACGCCTACGGGCGTACCTCTAGGAATAGCGAGGACCTCCTAGCGCTAACGGCGCGATAGCGTCTTAAGCTTATAACCCTTAGGGGCTAGGTTATACGTATCGCCTTTAAGGGCTAGAGGAACGGCACGATAGACCTCGCTTAAGCGTCTTAGGGTTTAGGCGTAACGTACTATAGAAACGCGGGCCTTATCGGATCGGATTATATATCGCAACGGCTAGAGGTAGATATAGGGCCGCTAACTTATCGGCCGGCGGCCCGGACGATAGGACTTAACCGCCTCTAGAGGAAACTCGACCCGGATAGGGCCTAAGCAGTAGCTATTATAAAGTTCCGGCCTAAGGCCGCGCTAACTACGCCTACGACCCCTAAGGAGGTCGAGGCGTACGTAGACTAAGTAGTTACTTAGTTAACCGAGATTTAGAAGGACTATATACCTAAGGCCCGCGGCCGTGCCGACGGCGGCCGCCCTAACTAATAGACTATAAAGGTAGACCGGTGCGATAGGGAGGCTAAACGCGCCCTCCGGGTGTTCTTAGCGTCCGGCAACTAGACGACCTAAGAGACGTTAGACGAGGCGAAGATAGCCCTCCGGCGTGCCGTCGTTACTATATAACAAGACTCCTAGCGGGAGCTTACCTACGATTTAGCCGCTAACTAGGCTCTCCTTTAGAAGATCGAGAGGTAGGCGCGGCTCTAAAGCGGCAGCCTACTATAGGCGATATATATCCCGGACCTAGAGAGACCGAGCGACCTAATAGGGCTAGCCCGCACTTACGTAGAAAAGGCAGAGACCCTCGCGGCCTGGTTCTTCCTACCCCCGGTAGCGAGAGGCGAGGGGAGCCCCTAAGCCGCCCGGGAGGCCTATATAATATCGCAGCGTTTTATAGTTAGCGACGTTAGGTCGGCGGTTAGGAAGATAGTATCGTAGAAGGCCGCGGGGGAGGACGGCCTCCTAGTTAAGCTAATTAAAGCCTATAAAGAGCTATTGCTTAAGGTGCTTACGGTATTACTTAACGCTAATTGCGACGTCGGATATTTTTTAAGACGGTTCCGATATACGGCTATTATCGTCTTACCGAAGCCCGGGAAGATAGCGGCCTAGCTTTAATAAGCCCGGGGGTAAAGACTAATCTCTCTCCTTAGCATAGTAGGGAAGATCCTTAAGGCTATAGTCGCGAGGAGGATCGTAGACGTAGTAAAGGCGTATAACCTCTTGCCCGAGGGGTAGATAGGGAATAAGACTAAGAGGTCTACTAAGACGGCGATATAACTTATAATAGAGCTCGTAAAGACGACGTAGGCCTAAGGAGGGGTAGCGTCGTTCCTTTAGCTCGACCTTAAGGGAGCTTTTAATAAGGTAGACTATACGTACCTTATTAAGACCTTCCGCTAGAGGGGTTTCTTAGGCTAGGTGGTCGCGTAGGTCGGGAGCTTCCTTAAGGGGAGGACGGCCTAGCTTTACTTCGACGACGCGCTAGTAGAGACTTAAGAGGTACTTACAGGCGTGCCTTAAGGCTTGCCCCTCTCCTTAATCCTCTTCCTCCTTTATATCGCGCTACTATACGACGACCTCGAGCTAGAGATAGGGGTTACTACCGTCGGCTTTACCGACGATATAAACCTTTTAGCCTACGGTAAGACCGTAGCCGCGACTATATAGCGTTTAAGGAGCGCTTAGAAAAAGTACGATTAATAAGTAAGGGAGGTCGGCGCTAAGTTTAAGCTAGAGAAGAGCGAGCTAATCTACTTTACGCGGACTTATAAGCCGATACCGACGAAGCTTCGGCTTAGGATAAATATAGTCCGGCCGGTCGAGGATAGGCGGTTCTTAAGGGTTTAGTTTAACCGAAAGCTACGATAGAAAGCCTAAGTTAGGAAGCTTAAGACGAAAATAGGCATATAGGCGCTAGCCTTTACTAAGCTCGCGGCGTCTATATAAGGCATACGACTATAAAGCGCGAGGACGGTCTATGCTAGTATAGTTTAAAACGCGCTTGCCTATAAGGCGTCGACGTTCTATAAGCCTACGCTTAAAGGAGGGAAACCTACCGGCTTAGTAAAAGCGCTTATAGTATATTAGTCGAGCTGCCTATAGGTAGTAGCTAAGGCGTTTAAGGCGACCTTAATCTAGAAGCTAAAGATATAGACGGCGGTCCCGCCGCTCGACCTTTACCTTAACGACCGCCTCGCGTAGTACGAGGAGCGAACTAAGGAGTTAGGTATAGCGGACCGGATCTAACGCGCTTACGAGAAGCCGGCGAGAGTGCTGCCTTAACCCCGTCGGCCGACCCGGCCGCCCGGCCGGCCGCACGACGCGTGGCTTTAGGACTAGTGCCCTTAGGGCACTATAACGGAGGAGGCGGTCCTCCGCGATTAGGAGGCGCGCTAGAAGGAGGATCTCCGAGCGACGGAAGCAAAGCGACTACGAAGAGTACGGCAGCCGGCAGATATTAACCTTTACTTCAACCGGCCGAAGAAGGCACTAAAGGTATATAATAGATTATATAAGTACGAAAGCTCCGCGTTTATCTAGATTTAGACCGGGAAGATCGGTCTACGGGGGTTCTTATTTAACCGGAACGTCCCCGACGTTAACTCGCCGCTTTATTAGTACGGGACCGCGTATAAAACCGCGTTCTACCTCTTCCTCCGGTGCCTTGCCTTTGCTAACGCGAGGGCGGCCTTACTAAGAGGCATCCGACGGGAGAGCGACCTTAGGGCGGCGCTTAACCGCCCCGCCGCCGCGAAGCCGCTTATCCGGTAGTTCCTTAAGCACCGCCTACTATAGCAGTTCTAGGCCGCGATAGCCCTTACGGAGAAGATAGACCGCCGTAATACTAGCGGGGGGGAGCTCTAAGAGTAGGACGATAAGGCTCTTAGCGCTAGCCCCTTTTAACGTTTATATGTGTTTATATGTGTTTATATATTCGATTATACGCTTACTAAGATTTGTTTTTCTACGTTCCGACCCGCTAGGCGGGGCCCCGGCCTATACCCTATCGCCCGCGTGCCGTCTACGCGCCGGCTTTACTAAGTTAGACTATCCGCCCGACCCCGACGCCCCTAGGCCTGCCCGGGCGGGGTAACCTTTATTAGGCACTAGACCGGCGGTAGTAACTAAACTTAATTAACCGTAGCGAACATAGGCCGTATCCGGCCCGACGTTTAAATAGATAGACGTTGCATAGGTTTTCCCTTAGGCCGCCTAGTTTTTCCTATGCTAGCTAAACGCAAGGGCACTAGGCCCGTTAGGGCAGCTAGAGTACTTTAATAATAATAATAATAGTATATTCGGTTTAATAGGTTAAGGGTTTTTACCCTCCTTAGGTATCCCGCTAGGCTACTAGTATAGGATTAATAAACGACTTTAAGGCGGAGATCTAAGGTATCGGGGACGAAGAGTCGATCGCGGAAAAAGATACGTCTATTAATTAACTAACATTCGGATATATCGTAACGTAAGAGCTTCCGGATATACTTTAGCTAGCGTTAGGCGTATAGATCCTAGAGTATCGCTACTATATCCCGGGCAAGATTATCTTATTAGTATGCCTTACGGATAAGCTTATTAAGTAATTTACTAGCTGCGTTTAGTCCGAGGGCGGCGACTACGTTAAGGTCCTCCTTTAAGGCATAGGAATCGGTTAAGAGTTCTTCTAAGATAGTCGGGTCGACTTTCTCTTTAAGGATAACTACCTAATTTCGATAGAGGAGTCTATCGTCGTCTACGGTAGCTAGTCTATCGCTAGGGAGCTTGCTAAAAGCGTTAGGGAGAATTGCCTTATTGCCTAAGCGGTATATAATCACAAAGTTAAACTAGGAAAGGAACTCGGCCTAGCGTACTTATCGTTAGTTAAGTTGCTTTATAGATATAAACGTTTAAAGATTCTTATAGTCTATAATAACGTCGAACGCCTTAGTAGTCCCTTAGAGTTCTAAGCGCTATTCCTTAAGCGCCTTAACAATTGCTAATAGCTTTTTATTATAGATCTCGTAGTTATACTTAAGGGCAGTATGCTTTAACGAAAAAAACGCAATAGGGTAAAGATATCCGTCGTTTCCGGTCTATAAAAAGACTCCTCCCGAGGCCTAATTTAAGGCGTTAGTTTTAATAACTATTTTCTTCGAATAGTTAAAATAGGCTAGGACCGGGGCAATAGTAAAAGCAAGTTTAAGGGCCTTAAACGCGGCAGCTTATTTAGGTCCTTAAGACTAACGGGAATCCTTTCGAAGTAGCGTAGTTATCGGGGAGATAACACTAAAGTATCCCTTAATAAAACGGCGGTAGAAGTTTATAAACCTAAGAAACTACTAAAGTTCTTTTACTAAAGTCAGGGTATTCTAAGCCGTGATTATACGTACCTTCTTAAGGTCTATGCTTATGCTAGATATCGAAATAATTAGTCTAAGATACTTAGTCCTTGTCGTATAAAACTCTAATTTCCCGATGTCGATTTAAAGCCCTACGTTGCTTAAGCGTTAGATAACTATTCGCACGTAGTTCTTATATTCCGCTCTAGTCTTTAAAAAGACTAGTACGTTATTAAGATATACTATATAGAAGTCATCGAGGGCATTATAAAGCATATAATTAATATAGTTCTAGAAGGTCGACGGTGCGTTATAAAGGCCGAAGGGGGTAACTAGCATTTCGAACAATCCGAAGCGTATAATAAATGCTATAAGCTATTTATAACCCTCGGCGATTTAAATACGGTTAAATACAGCAATTACGTCTAGCTTTATATAAAACTTAGCGTCGTAGAGAGAATCTAGTATTTCGCGGATTAAAGGTAAAGGATATCGATTCTTAACTATAACCTAATTTAAACCTTAGTAGTTATAATAGATACGGATACTACCGCCTAGTTTATAAGCGAGGATTAATAGTACCGCGGCTAGAGAAGAAGACTCCTAAATAAAGCCTTTATTAAGCATATCGTTAATCTACTTCTTAATATAGCGGAGTTCTATAGGTAATATAGGCCGATTTCTATAGTACGGAGCTTATTTACTAAGTGTAAGTTCGATCTTATAATCCTAAGGGCGGTATAGGGGGAGCTCGTTCGCATTCTTTAGAAGGAAATAAGGAAGCTTATCCTAGAACTCTTTTAGGAGCTTCTTTAGGATATCTACCTTTGTAACTTCCGGTTTTACTTAGAGGAATTTTTCTACGTCGGCCTCGTCGACCTTCTAAAATAAAGATTCGGAATTAGCTATATCCCGGAGGTTCGTCTAAAGGAAATTATAAAAACGTTAAGGGAAAGCGGCCTAGGCTACCTCTATTATATAGTCCCCGGTAATAACGCGTTAAAAAGAGGTTTTAGATAGTTCTAAGACCTTAACTAAGCCTATTAGGAGTTCGTTAAGGAGTTATAGATTTTCTCCCTCCTCGACTAGCTTAGCTAATTTAGATATACTAATTCGTATCGCTTAAATACTATCCTATTTATAGAATTAAACGAAGTTAACTACTCGTACGTAGCGGATGTCGTTTATATCTAAAGGTATTTAATCTTCCTATTATATACGCCGGTAGGGGCGTCTCGTCTAGCCCTATCGGGCGGGAACGTAGCGACGGCCGGCGGTAAGACGAATAGGGAGTAAGCGAGCTACTAAAGTAGTCTACGGCGGAGTGGCCTTAAAGGCTTAAGTCTTAAGGGAGTCTAGAGGGCTAATTAAGGATATTAAGCAGGCGGTTTCTTAAGCGAATAGCTATATCCTATATAAGGGGTATTAAATCGGTTAGCTAAGGTTTAAGGGATACGATGCCTACTTAGGTAGATATTCCTTAGTAGACGAGTCTATAGGTATATAACTTCCCGGTAGGATAGTCTAGTCTTCTAGGATATTAGTCTCTTCCTACCGAAAGGGAATTTCCGGTATATCTTTTATTATTATAGGGACCCTTTATTTTAGGATAAACGTCGGGGTAGTTTAAATCTTTACGACGTTAGAAAAATATACTTTTCGACGTAACTAATGCCCTCCGGGCGCGGGAGTAATAGGAGTCCTAAGAGCTATCCTATCCTCGGCTATTATACTTAAAGGCAGGTAGTATCTTATATAGTAATCGGAATCGAAGCGGACTTAAAGAGATTTCTAAAGTATAGTTAGTTCGTATTCCTAAAGCTAAAGGATGCCTAAGATAATTAAGGTAAAAGGTAATAGATTTATAACAAAGAAGAGCATAAGTTCTATATGCTTACTAATAGTTATTCGGGCTATAAAGTAGTCCGTTATATATATTAAGGGTATACCGTCGGCTAGTCGAAGCGGTTAAGGTTTAAGGAGCTTCTTTATAGTAACGTTATATTTCCGTACGATAGCGTAAAGATCGGCGAACGCTATAGTAGTATAGCTAGAATCTACGAGGGATAACGTATTAACGTAGTAAAGGGACTAAAGGTTACGCATAAAGGAGAGATAAGTATAGAGAAGGATTAACTTTTTATTACTATTCGACGAACTAATCCGAAGATCCGTTCTATCTAAAAGCAACGACCTAATCCTCTTATCCTCCCCTATATATAACCCCTAAGAGCGATTTAATTTAAGGGTATATCTTTTAGCAGTAGCCTTAACGCCGGCCGCTCGCTTTATAAATCTATATCCTCTTCCCTAAGGATACGGCCTTATTTATAGTCGGCCGTACGGACGAGCTAGCCTTAGCTTTACCCGCCGCCGTAAGCGCCCTAAGATCCTCGGCCGAAGCTAAAGGAGGGGGCGCCCCGGTCCTAAAACTAAGGACTACTTTAACGTAAGGGCATTAGAAGCGGATTCGCTATCTTAGCCGGGTCGTAAGCCTCCTTCTAGTATCTAGGCTCTCCGTAAGCTATATAGAGTTTATAATCGATCTTAAATTATCGTTTAGTATCGGAAAGCCGGTCGAGGTCTATAGGGTTACTATATAAAGGTTAGGCTAGGGCGGTTAAGGTAAGGGTAGGTATAGGCGTCGGCGGGAACTATAAATAGGGGGCGGCCTTTTTCTTAAGCTTCTAACGATAAGTATAGTTAGTGAGATTCTTTATAAAGATATCTATCTACGCTAACTACTTCTCGTAGTCGGTATTAGGGATCTTAGTCTATATGTTTTTAATAAGATCGCTTATATCCTTCGATATAAACTTCTAGAGGAGGTCGACTTACTATTCCTTTATCTTCCTTGCCTTACGTATATAGGCGTTAAGGTCTGCCTTTTAGATCTAATAGTTTTTATCGCCTTAAGGGAAATTATCGAGGATATTCTTAGCGGCTTACGTTAAGTCTAGAACCTTATACTACTTACCTAAAGCTATAAAGAGCGTTATCGTAGTAGGCTATTCCTACTTCTCCCTCTCGGATAGGTTAGCTATAATAGTAGCTATCCTATCTTTAACGAAGTCGTAGGCCTGTTTACTAAGCCTATCGCTAATGTAAAGGAGGTAGGCGCTATCTAAGTCGAACTATATGCTATCGCGGAGGAAGATACCCTATATCTTAAGTTCTTAGGCCTCGTACTTACGTTAACGGTTAAAGGTAGACCCCTTTCTAATAAAGATCGGAAGGTCTACTATCTTTCGTTTTCCGGACGACTATACTAGGGTTATCGTCTAAGACTATAATATCTTTATAGTTAAGATTATAAGGTCTTTAGCCTCGAGAAGTTGCTCTTTTATAGCTAAGAGCTAATCCTTTATAGCTAAGAGCTAATCCTTTATAGCTAAGAGCTAATCTCGTATAGTTATACGTTCCTTTAACCTAATATTTCGGTTAACCTAAGAGGCCTCTACTACGCGAAAGGAGCGAAGACTCTCCTCGATATATATAAGAATATATTAGGTATTTAAGCTCTAAAGGTTTTCCTAGGTCTCTTACGCATTAGCGACCGGGACTACGTTATCGAACCTTTTAATCGCCTAAGCGATCTAAGGAAATTCACTAATAAACTCCTTAGTAAAGGCCTTTAGACCGTCGCCCGTAGCGTTAAAGGCTATAGGTATACCTACTATAAGGAGGAAGGAGGAGTATTTAATCTAAGGTGTTTGTTAAGGACTATAAAAAAATTTCTATAGGCTATATAGGTTTCTATAGGCTAGGGAAAAATTCTTAAGGGCTTAAGGGCTTAGGGGAATGATTTCTTAAGGGTTACGCTTAGGTCGCGACGACTAAAGGGATAAGGTAATAGAGCTACTAAGACTATATTTATAAAGCTAGGGATCGCGACGGGGCGCAATAGGAGATAGAATAAACTATTACGGCACTAGGTAATAGCTAGATAACCTTATTATTCTATAAAGAGGAGAAGAACCATAGAGGCTAAAGGCTCGTTTATATATAGGACTATATATCACGTAGCATATTACTATATACTATGTTATATAATGTAGTACTATGACACTTATTAAGGCCCCGATAACAGCGTTATCGGGAGCGTTACGTGCCGCGACTAGGCTCCCTTTAGAGCCTAGGACAGGCTCGGTTAGGACGCATAAAGGGGCCCCCTTTGCTCTCCTCTTCGCCTTAGCTAGATAACCTATATAGACTAGAATTCAGCCTATTTACAACCCCTTTGTTTATTTAACTAACTAATACTAATTAGTAATTAAACGATTAATCACAAATTGGCAAGGTTAAAGAGGCAAAGGTTATTATCACGATATAGGACCGTTATCTTTAGTAGTACCGTCCCTCCTGCGTTAAGAACGACCCTTCGTGCTAAGAATAAGGCATCTTACTAGATTACCGGTCGAGATACCTTCTAAGCTGTTAATTAACGTTGCTGCTTTTGCAGACTATAGCGACCTTAATCGATAGTGCGTCTATAACGCGACGAGCCCGCTGCTAGCTCCCGGCAAGCATTGACCCTTAAACGTTGCTAGAGGAATCCACTTAGATTACCGACTAGATCCCTTCTTTAACGACCTAATCGACAACCGTTGCCCTAAAGAATAAGCATTACGGGACCCCCTTAACGTCGCTGCTTTCGCAGACTATAGCGACCTAATCGGCGACCCGCTGCTTATTTCGATAAAAACACATCGCGAAGACCCTCGCGATCCCTATAAACCTTAGTCATCTACGATAATACCGACGGACCCGATATCCGCCGCCGCCGCCGCCGCCGCCGCCGCCGCCCTAGCGGCAACCACCCTAACGGCAGACACCTATACGGTAGACAACCCTATTACCCTACGAGCTCTTCCGATAGCTCCTATAAACCTAGAATATACTAAATAGCTAAATAATATCCCTATCCACGAGTTATTATATAACTAAGTTAACCTTAACCTTAACCTTGAGAATGCATACGTTAGCCCTAACGAATAATGTTATATTATAATAACTTCCTACGTCGTATTCTTCCTTATAGGCGGAAGGATAAGCCTATACGATGCGATTAACGACTTTTAGGACTGCTTTAGAATATAGACTAAAGCTATATAGGATAAGGTCTAAAGGGTCTATAAAAGGGCATTGCGAACGTTCTTACAGAGGCGCGGGATCTATATAGGCCGAAAAGACTAGCTAAATAGCCTTTAATTCGTAATGCTTTAGGCTATTAGCAAGCCCCTGCCTTAGCCTAAAGAAGAATTCCTCGAGATAGACTTCGATATTAAAACGGAGGCCTACGCAGAAAGGAATAAGCTGCGATCCTAGCTCGGCTTGCCGCCGTATAAAGCGCCTATAAAGACGTTACCTTCGTTAGTCTCGGCAGCTACGCTAACGTCGCCTTCTTCGACAGCAATAGCAGCTCCGCTATTAGCAAAATAAGTTCCCTATGTTATTCCCGCCGCTGCTCCTACTCTTGCTCCTACTCTTACTCCCGCCGTTATAAGCACGACCGTTCCGATAACTGCTCCGCCGACTGTTTAAAGTCCGCTAATTAATTTAGCTTTAATAGCCTCGCCCTTAGCCTCGCCGTCCTTATCCTCGCCGGCACCTATACCCTTATCGTTACCCTAAAGCCGGCACGACCCTAGAGAAACCCCTAACTCCCGCCGGCACGACTTAGTTTCCTATAGGGAAGACCCTATAGCTGCCCCTAGCTTCTATAGGCATAGCCCCGGTGCTAGCCCTATAGCAATAATAACAACCACGACTTCGCCTTTAAATAAAAGTCCGCTAGTTATTCCCGTTATTTTAAGCCGGCCCCTTGCTTTTCTAAGCCGGCTCTCTCTTTTAAGCCGACTCCCCGTTCCAAGCCGGCTCTCCTATTCGCCCGCTCTAAGCAGCAGCTCTTCGGACTACTCTTTCGACCCTTAAAGCAGCTTACCAAGCTGCTCTTCTATTAGCTGTCGCAGTAGCTCGCTAAGCTGCTCGCAACCCACGAAGCTATAGGTCCTATAGCAGCTTCCTTAATAGCACGCTCTACGGCATATCCTAAAGCTAAGCTAATACCGCCGCTGCTAATTACCCTTTGAGTCTTGTAGCGCACTCTTTCGCCACCTCGGCGAAGGATATTACTATACAAAACGCGTGTAGACTTCCTCCTAGACCGGTATGCCCTAAGCCCGGCATATACCACTAAAGCAGGCTAATTGCTAGCACTATAAATCTTACTTTAACTCCCGAGGCGTACTCTTCTATTACCTCGCTAAAGGATGTCGTTACTAAAAGCCCTTATAAGCTTCCCCCTAGCTTATTAAACAGCAGGGCAAGAGATACTCTCCCCTACGGCCTTAGACTATCCGACATACCCTCTTATAGGACCGTAACGCAAGAGACTCTCACTAGAAGCCCGCCTAGGCTTCCTCCCTGCTAGTTACCCGGCAGGCTCTTTCGTCCCGGCAGTCGCCTTCGTCCCGGCAGTCGCCTTCGTCCCGGCAGACGGCCTCGTCCTTACTCGTTGTTTTTCCGAGGTTTAGCAACGCACCCCTCGTTACGCGTGGCTAGCTAGCCTCGCGAGCTTCCGCACCGTTAGCCTCGCGAGCCTAGCAGAAGAAAAGCTCTCGAGGGATTCCCCTGCCTATTGCCCCTTCCGGCCCCTCTAGCCCTCTGCTTAGCTACCCCTCTAGCCCTCTGCTCGGCCGTTCCTTTATATATTCTCGTTGCTCGTTACTTCGCCTATTTCCCTAATGCCCCGTTCGCGCGTTTATCGTATATTTATTCCATATAGATTTTCCGTATATCATTCTTTATTATTTCTACAATTTGTTCGTCCTTTTCTACGCGTTATTCCCCTTTTCCCGCTTTATTATATTATTTTATTCGTTATTCGCAGCTTTTACTAATTGCCTGTTATTTCCGGTCGATTATTTCCTTACTATTTCCCGCCCGCTAAGTGCAATTTATACTTATTATTTATATTTATTAGGCAATTTCTAGCTTAATACGTCTTTTCCGTTGTTCCTTCGTTTGTGCTTATAGCCCGAATTAAGGCCCTGCAAAGACTTAACTAAGGTCTATTCCTGCTCAAATAGACGCTTTATTCCGCCCCGAACGCCCTAAGGATGCCCTCGAATCGGCTCTTCCGAACGCTCTTTCCCCGCTATATTCGTTGCGTTTGCTATATTCGTTGCGTTTGCTATATTCGTTGCGTTCGCTATATTCGTTGCGTTCGCGTTCGGTTATTCGATCGTTCGATTAAGCGATTAGTCCGTTAGTATAGTGTTTATAGCCTCTAAAAGAAGAACTACTAGTGTCGGACCAATCTAGTTACATAAGGGAGAAAAGGGTTATAAGTTATAACCCTTATTAAGGCCCCGATAATAGCGTTATCGGGAGCGTTACGTGCCCCGACTAGGCTCCCTTTAGAGCTTAGGATAGGCTCGGTTAGGACGTATAAAGGGGCCCCCTTTCCTCTCCTCTTCGCCTTAGCTAGATAACCTATATAGACTAGAATCCAGCTAGTTTATAACCCCTTTGTTTATTTAACTAACACTTATTAGTCTCTTTAACCAGCAGGGAAAATAGCTATATATATAGATTACATTAATAAATCCTATTTAGGTTATTTTACGGGCTTATAATAGCTTTAATTTAGTATATAGGTTTTTTAGCGTTATACGCAAAAAGTCTAATCCTAATAGTAAGGGCGGGTGCAAGCAGATACCGGCCTAATATAAATTTAATAGCGCTAAGACCTATAGGGCCCCCGCTTCCCTAGACCGCTAAGACCGGTCTAATTCTATGAGTTTCTACGGTATATATATTTGGTCGCGCTAAGACATGCGGGCCCCCCACTTCCCCACACCGCCAAGACCGTCCGAATTTTACGAGTTTCTACGGTAGACCCTAACATATATTATGCCGCAAGCGAACCGGCCCGCATTTACTAGATGAATATTTTACACATAAAGCTCGTTGAATTTTCATGACCTGGGGCTCAGACACCCGCAGGCTGCGTTCGGTAGGTACTTGGCCCTGCCCCTTGATTCTCCCATAAACTCCAATCACTCGGCGCCACTTCCATGAGACTTGATGGCGAGATGCCTATTGTTACCATGCCCTAAGCAACCATCGCTCCTACCTGTAATGTCAAGCGCTACGAGAAGTCATGACGGCTCAACCTAGAGACAGGCGTCGAGATTCAGCGCGCTCGCGTCACCGTTGATGCCAAAGAATTGAAACCTATACGTCATTAGTGGCGATGAAGGACAGATCGTGGGCTGGTCACTGGGCAGGGAGCTTCATACCAGTCCTCCACGTTGAGTGTCGTCGGGGCCGGCTGTCCCTGCGCCGAGCCGGTGCTCCAGCTGTCCGGACTCTGTCCATCGTGCATGCCGCCGTCGACATTGGACTGCCACATGCTCGACTGGCCCTGGAAGCTAGGCACGGGCATGATGCCGTTTCCCTGGCCTTGAACCCTGGCCTGGAACTGAGTGCCCGGCTGGCTCTGCGTGCTGGGCGCCATGCTGCTTGGCGTGAGCCGGGCAATAAGGTTCTGGTCCAAGCTCTGGTACGTCTGCGTTGGCGACAGACTGGGGAAAGCCGGCATGCTCGAACTCTCTGGGAACAGCTGTTCGGGCTGAAAGTTCTCCCATAGTGACTGTGAAATGTTGGGTGAGTTCCTCGTCACCAGGTAAAGGTCCGGCGGCGTTGCAGGAACCGAGAAGGACGGGTTGAAGGGGGACGCGGGCCTGGTTTGTGGGCGCGAGCTGGTGCCGCCCATGAAGGTATCGGCTCCGCCCACCGGACGAGAACTGGGCGATGGCACGTTGGGCGGCTGCATTGAGCTCGTGCTCTCATTCTTGCAGGCACTGGGAGTCTGCGGCCTCGACCGTTCGTACGACTCCTGCGGCGTCGGTGCGTTGGCGGTGAAATCAATGGCCATGTCGTCGTATTTCCGCTTCGGCGCATCCTGTGTCCTGCTCTGGTGCTCCAGCTGCCACAGGCTCTGATGCGTTTTCCGAAGTCGCTTGGCCCCCGCCTTTTGTAGCCTTTCCTCGAACATCTTGTTGCCAATAATGGACTCAAAGAGGGTGTAGACCATCTTGCCCACCAGCCAAACCCGCGACACCTCTTTCAGGGCTTGCATGCAGCTTCGCAGTCTGTCCTGCGTCACCTGCTGGATTGACGGAACCGGTGATCTCATCTGGTAGACGTGCATGATGAGGGCCGAGAACAGGCTGTAGACGATGAAGGCCGGACAGTAGCGCAGCTCGTCGTGGGCAGCTAGGTTCTCGACGATCGAGGTAATCATGGCGGCCGCCTGGAAGGCAATGTTCCGTGACGGATATGGCGTATCCGAGGGGAAGCGGCTCGAGCCACTGGGGGGCATGTGAGCGCGGTGCAAAAGGCACAGGGTAGTATAATAGTTGGAGTGCAGGAGAGCCGACCAGAAGTGGTGGCGAGGCATCTCCCAGTACACACTCTTTGGACAGTTTTGCAGCCAGTCGGCCAGAGCCATGTCACTGTGCGTCAGGTCGATGGCGTTTCGCTGCCGGCCCTTGGAGGCCACCGAGTATTGCTGCGACAGCACAAGACCCATGATCTCGCACAGCTTGACGTACTGAAGGAAGAACTGAACGTGAACCGAATCCGGCGGGAACTCGCTGCCTCGGTCCAGCTCGTCCTCGATGAAGTCGTCCTCGGTCAGCATCTCGACATCGGCGTCGTCGAGGTTGATGTGGACCGGACGGCCCAGGGCCACGGCGACCGATCGATCGCGAGTGAAGAGCGTCCACCAGATTCGCTTCCACAGCCGCTTGTCCGACTTGCTGAGCTGCGACTGCTCCACGCTGCGGTGCATTCCGGACCCCTGGGCAACAATGGTGGCCACGCGGCTCCAGTAAAAGACATTTTTCGTGACATCCTCTGGACCCTCCCAGTACCAGCCCAGCAACAGCAGAGATTGCACGATTGTAACGCGGTCGTCTTCGTAGCTGGCATCGTAGAGGGCCTTGGCCCGTTTGTAAAAAGTCAGTGCGGCGGGCGTCGTCGAGCCGTTTGCGTCCATGATTTGGGCGTTTGTACAGACACGAGAGCCGGCCAGGAGCACAGCCTGGAGAAGCAGGAGGGAGGGGGGGGTTTGGGGGTCGCGATACTGCCTCATGAAGCGAGCCCGGTTGATGACAGGCACGATGGGGTGGACCCATTTGAAATAGGCGTTGATGAGCTCGTCGCACAGGGACCGAGGAGGAAGAAGGAAGGCCCCCCTCTGGTGCAGGATGTCGATTTCGACATTGTCCAGCTCGGTAAGCCTGGCACGAGAGCCGCGGACGTTCTCGGGGAGTGGGTAATGCACAACGTCAGAGGAGCCCTGGCGGTCGTGGACGAGCAGGGTCAAGTTGGAGGATTCGCCAAGGAACGCAACTCGGCCGGCTTCGGTAATGGGCGCACGCGTAAACTGCGGCTTCATCACCAGGTTGAGGTATGTGCTGCTGTCGACCTCTTCCTGTCTAGCTTGCGCCTCTGTCCTGGATGACGGAGGGGTCCCGTCCGAAGTGTGCGACACGGTTGGTGCACGTGGATATGCGGCAGCAGCACCTGCTGGCGTCGTTCGCCGTAGTCGTTCGTCGGGGCCGTCGCGGTCGCTGCGTGACGGAGCAAGCCTATGTTAGCCGAGAAGCTACACACAAGGCCCCAAGAGGGTGGAGGAGAGTGCCGGTTACCTGTCCGAGTCTTTTCCGTTTTGGCTTCCGGTATTCTGAGTCTTCTTGCGCTTAGGCGTCGGAATGCGACACTCGATCTGAAATGCCACGCAGTTGGTACAAGGGACCCCGAGACTGGCAGCATCGCATCGGACCTGCGACGATGAGATGAGCGTGACTGGGGAGGCGACGTCGGGAAGCCAAGTGCTTGCACGTACCTTTCGCGCATGACAGGTCTAGCAAGCCGGAAACCGGTCATGGTTAGCGTAAAGCGTAAGCTGCGCGGGCGGGCGGGCAAAGGGAGCGGAAGAAAGGCCCCGGCTCGCAACGAGTTGCACAGACAAGAGGCAAGGGAAAAAAAAACGCACCTCACAGGCTCGTGATGCTCGCTGCCTAAAAGAAGACGACATGCCCGTCAGCGTGTGCGACCAAAAACAGGACTGCGTCGATCGTGTGTCGTCGTCGCGCAATACCTTCGGAAGCTGGTCTGGCCGGCCGCCATGGCGGCAGCGTTTGCGGCGCTCGGGGGCGAAGCGTTGGCCCGCGAATCGCATTGCGACTGATGGGAGTGGGAGGGAGACTGGCTTGGGCCGTGGGAAATCGACTGTGGCGGGGCGGCATCAGCCCCGGTCGACATGTCAACGTCCATGATGGGGTCGGCGGGCCCGCGGGTAGCCTCGTGGGACGGAGCGCGGGAGCGATTAATGGATGGGCAGCGACACGACACGTGGTTATGCGGGCGTCGCTCTGTTGATGGAAAGTGAGGACGAGGCGGCGACGACGGCAGCGGCGGATGCCGAGGCCGGGGCCGAACAAAAATTGGGTGGATGGTGGCAATGTTGGGAAGGTACGAAGTACGAATAATAGTAATAAATGCATGACAGCTTCATTGCGTACGGGGCGGCATTAATTAGTGCAGTCATATGCCTTAAAGGACGAAAGGCTGAGGATCCCGCTGTAGGCGCATTAGTCAGCATCGCATAGGGTTTTCCCTAAAAACCCTGCGCGCCCACAACCTCTAGATAATCAAATCAACACACAGAATATAACCTTAACGTAGCTTCCTTACAACCACGCAACGCGAAGCCACGAGGTCTCTATGCAGCTATTCCGAGGACTAAAAGCTTTAAAAATACGTATTTTTAAAGAGTCACCCTTAGCTCTTTAGAAATCGGATTCTACCTACTTAAACGCGCGTAACGCACTCTCTATAACGAACGCAACGCAACGCAATAACTCTACCACGAACGCTACCCAACGCACCGACTAAGATGTTAGGCCTCGCAGGCTCTTTCCCTTAGGGCTCGGATGCTTCCTTACAGCAACGCAACGCGAAGCTAGATAAGCTTCGCCACGAGCTTCTTTAGCTCGCGGGTTAAATAACGGGCATAATAAACCGGGTGACACGGCTGGTGGCAATCGTCGCTGCCCTAGCGCCTACGAAGCCCACGCCGTTAGTCCCCTCGTCTGCCCTAGCCGGCAATTCTGCCCTTATGCCTATTGCTGCCGCGTCGGTTCCCTTGCCCTCGTCGCCGCCGACTGCATCGCCGCAGCCGACTTCGGGCCTAGCTGCCCTAACCAGCGAGGAGCGTTTTAAACGCTCTAAGCAGTAGGCCTAGCAGCAGCAGCCGGCCTAGCAGCAGCAGCCGGCCTAGCAGCCGGCCTAGCAGCCCTAGCGGCTGCCCGCGAACACGCCGTTCCCGTGCTGCGAGGAAGAAACGGGCAAGCGAGAGCGAGAGCATTATCCTCGTTAGCGCCTTAATTTCGACGGCCCGGCCTACGTGCCCTACGACGCCTCGTACGACTAGGCTACACAGGCTCTCGTTAAGTCCGTGTGGCCGCGAGCTAAGGCGGCTGACGATATCACGGGGGTTACGAACAAATAGACCGTACTATAGAAATTGCAGTAGATATAGTCCTTCGTAATCAGCCAAATCCCGTATAACTCAGCCGTTAGGAATATAGTATGTTTCTATTGCTTGTTTTATTGCTTGTTTTATATCTCTTTGTTTAATACGTTATTTCCTATTTAGGTTCTATTAATTGCCTTATAAGCAGCGGACTGCTTATTTAAGCAAAGGGCATCTAAGGATCCTACTATAGGCGCATTAGTTAGCATCGCATAGGGTTTTCCCTAAAAACCCTACGCGCCTACAACCTCTAGATAATTAAATTAACATATAGAATATAATCTTAACGTAGCTTCCTTATAACCACGCAACGCGAAGCCACGAGGTCTCTATATAGCTATTCCGAGGACTAAAAGCCTTAAGGCCCTACCTACGAAGTACCCGTTGGCTGGGTCATACTGCTGCGACTATGCTGTCCGGCTAAAGCGACTATATGTCTAACTAAATTTAGGCTAAGGCCGGAGGACGTAGGGCCGGGACGCACGCCCCCCCCGGCTATATTAAATTTTACTAGCAACGCGTAGTCTAGCTATCGCGCCTTTACTATCGTAGCCTACTACCTAAAAAAACGTACCTATATAAAGTAAAGCTCTTGCTAAAGCCTACTAGTATACCTACTAGCTTACTTACCTCCCGCTTCTACGATACTTAAAGCCCTTACCGACCTTAGCCCGTTTAAATATCTTAAGGACGTAATTAAGGCTATCTAAAGCTTTATAAAAAGCGAGGGATACGCTATAGTACGTAAGCGGGTAAGCAACTATTATAACGGGCTTATTAAACGATATAACCTCTCCTACGTATACAGCGGCTAAGAATACATTAAGAGTATTGCTATTCGTATGATACTAAATGTCTAATCTATTATAGAACGAGCTTAGGGGGGGTATATAACTGTTGTTAATCCACGAAGGAGCGCAGCTATAGACTAAGTCTAAGGGTCTATATATACGATGTAGAGGTTACGTAGGATGATATATAATATGACCTAACACTATGATAGTACATCCCTCTTAAATCGGCGTTCGACTTAAACGCTTAAAAAGGGGCAATAGTAGAAGAGCGAGAGCTAAGGGAATCCCGTGTTAATCGACCTAAAAGGTAGGCCCCTATAATATAAAGGAAGGAAAGAAAATAAAGCTCGAGGTCGGAAAGCCTATACGCGCTAAGATGAATTATATTTATTAATTATATCTATTATTATCTAGGTAAGGGGGACGAGGCGAGGAAGGTAGTATAAAAGGCGGGGCGAGGCTTAGCCGGGTTCGCGGCGTAGAAGGACTTAAGGTCGTCCTAACATCCGTTAAGGCATAAGGAATCCTCTTACGTAGGGGGGCTATAACGCTACTAAATGCGATATTTAATCTTCCTAGACGCGTACTAACGTTGCGCGAGGATAGAGGAGAATTCCTACTCGAGGTACGCGTCGTTATCGTTATCGCCGTCCGGGGAGAGTAGGATGCCCCCGTTAGTAAGCCGGATATTTAGGTCGGCTTAGCCGGGCAAGGGGGGCTCTTAGGTCCGGGTAAGGAGTAAGTAGTAGAAAATAGGGTAAAGACGGCTACCCTTAGGGAGGCGGAGGAGGCAAGCCGTCTTATACGCCTTAAGGACCTTATATAGGCCCTCCCGTTTATAGTTAAGCTTCTTTATCGGGCGGAGGGTATAGATCTAATAGGTGCTAAGAAAGACTATATCGCTAGGCTAGTACGTCGGGGCGGGCGCCCGGCGGGCATCGGCGTGCCGGGCTTAAGTAGCTTAAGCGTCCTCGATTGCGTTACGAAGGAAGTCGGATACACGTTAAAGGCGTAAGGCGAGCGCGTCGCTATAGAGGTACTCCTTACGCTGCTAAGGGGTTATGCTAGGGGGGGGTAGTCTTAAGGGCTTAGTGCTAAGCTTTAGGTCGAAGCCGTAGTTAGCGAAGAAAGGGGAGAGGCCGGTAGACTTAGAAACCTAGTTATTAGCGGTAAACTCGGCGAGGGGAAGGAGATCTACCTAATCGTCCTAAAGGAAGGTAGTATAGCAGCGGAGGTAGACCTCTATTTAAGCGTTCGCGATCTTAGTCTAGCTATTAGTCTAAGGGTAGTAGGCGGAACTAGGGCATAAGCGGTAGCCGAGGCGGCGGCTAAGCTACTACTAGAAGGCGGAGACGAACTAAGTGCCCTTATTACTAACTATTAAGGTAGGGGTGCTATAGAGAGACTAAACGCGAGAAACAAACGCGTTAACAACGTCCTCGACCGTTATTAAAGGCGTTAGGACGTAGTAGCGTATCTTCGTAAGACGGTTAACGATAACTAAAATGCTTGAAAACTTAACGCTATAACGGCGGTAGACGGGAAGGTCTATAACGAAATCAATAGAGATATCGGTCTAAAGGGCGAAAGGGATGCTTAGGGGTTAAAGAAGGCCCTAAGGGGCGGAACGGGGGGACTTAGCGCGGAGGCAGACGTAGCAATTGCGAATAAAGCTAGAAATAGACTCGTATATACTAGGCTAAACGTAGGTTCGGCGGTAGAGGCTCGCGGTCTTAGTACGCTTAAGGTAGCTAGCTAGCGGGGAAGTATAGGTGCGGATTAAGATCTAAAGGATAAAGGCGTCGTTAGGGGAAACGAATAACCGGCCCTAAAAGTAGAACCGGCCCCGGGCCTTTAAGAGGGCGGACTTCGGGATTAAGCGGAAAGGTACGTGAAGAGAACTAGGCTAATAGAGCTAAGGAGACCGGAGAGCCGCGCGAATGTCGGCGATAAGCGGAGAGGAGAAATAAGCCCGGTCGATAAGGTCGTCGATCGGCTTAAAGTCGTTAAAGGCATAGAGGGTAAGGCAGTCGGAGTCGTTAGAATTATATTTATTAATTATATTTATAGACGAGTCGGGCTCCTTAAACCCGTTAGGGAGTAAGGAGGCGTCGACCTTAGACCGTAGAAGGATAACTTAGTAACGATAGTCGATCCTTTCGTCGGCGCGGTCGGTTAAGAAGGTAAGGCGAGAACTAAAGAGTCGGCAAAAGGCGTTAGGGAGGGTAGCTTAAGAGCTAGGCTAGAAGACAATCTTAAAGTTAAAGCGATTTAAGAACTCGGCCTAGCGGGCCTACCGTTAGTTAAGGAGCTTTATAGTTATAAAATACTAAAGGTTCTTATAATCCGAAGCGATCTTAAACTTAGGTAGGCCTTCGAGCTTAAGGCGCTATTCCTTAAGGGACTTTACGATCGCGAGGAGTTCTTTATCGTAGATCTTATAGTTATATTCCTAGGCGGAGTGTTTCGACGAGAAGAATGCAATATAGTAGTAGCGGCCGTCGTTAGAGAGCTATATTAGTATATCCCTAGCGGCTTAGTCGGAAGCATCGGTCTAAACCATAGTCTTTTAAGAGGGGTTAAAGTATACGAGGACTAAGGCGGCGGTAAAGGCGTGCTTTAGGGCTCCGAAGGCGTAAGCGTAGGCGGGGGACTAGATCTAGGGGGTAGAGTTCTTAGTAAAGGCGTTTAAAGGGTTCGCGAGCTTAAAGAAGCCACGGATAAAACGTCGATAAAAATTAGCGAACCCTAAGAAACGCCGGAGGTCTTTTATAAAGGAGGGGGCTAGCTAGTCGAGGACGGCGCGGACCTTTTTAAGATCTATGCGTATGCCTTTATCCGAGATAATTAGGCTAAGGTACTTAGTCTCGGTAATATAGAAATCGCACTTATCGACGTCGAGCTAGAGGCTAGCGGCGTTAAGGCGCTTAAGGACCTCCCGGACGTAGGCCTAGTGCTCCTCCCGTATAGTAGAGAAGATTAAAATATTATCTAAGTAGGCGGAATAGAAATCATCGAGGATATCGTATAAGGCCGTATTAATAAAGCTCTAGAAGTAGGACAGCGCGTTAGAGAGACTAAAGGGTATAACGCAATACTCGAAAAGCCTATACCGCGTAGCGAAAGCCGTCTTCTACTTATAGCCCTCGGCGATATAAAGGCGATTAAACACTATAATAACGTTAATCTTAGTAAAGAACTTCGCCTTCCTAATTCGGGCGAAGGTATTATAGACTAAGGGCAAGGGGAAGCGGTTCTTAATCGTAGCCTTATTTAAGCTATAGTAATTAACGTAGAAACGGACGCTGCCGCTAGGCTTATAAGCGAGTATAATAGGGGCGGTAGTAGCGGAGGTCGAACGGCGAATAAAGCCTTTCCTAAGCTGCTCGTTAACGTAAGCGCGGATAATACAGTTCTCGGCTTTACTAAAGGGGCGGGGGTAGGTATAAGGGGGTTATATTCCCTCCTTAAGGTTAATCTAGGTGTCGATAGCGCGGTAGGGGGTAAGCTTATCGGCCTTACTTTAGAGCTATATATAGATTATATAGTAAAGCTCCTTTAGGACCTTAGCTTAAAGCTTATCGAGAGTATAAAAGACTTTATCGTATTTTAGAAAAAACTTAGCGATATTATCGGGTGAAACCTTATTAAGGAAGATTTTATTAAGGTAGTTATCGACGAAGTCGTAAAGGCGGGGGTTAAGTTAGGCTTTAGCGGCATTAGGATTAATAGACCTAGATAGAACGGCCTAATAGAGTTCCTTAGGGATCTCTTAGTCGATAAAAGGCGGAGGCTTAATAGGCAAAGGTTTAGCGGCTAAGGCTTTAATTATAGTCTAGGAAGTCGTAACGGAGGGCTAGCGGTAGAATACTACTATAGCGGCTACGTTAAGCATCCGGATAGAGAACGTAAGGTCGCCTAGAGGGATTATAAAAGGGCGGGGTCCTAACGCTCGATGCCTAAGTTAAAGAGCCGGGTAATAGAAGCCGGCAGCCTAACGTATAGGCCGAGGGCGGGGGGGGCGGACGTAACGGCGGGGGTAAAGGGTATCCGGGGGGTCGGAGTTATAGCTTAAGTCGAGGTCGGTCTAACGGGAGGAGTCTAGGTAAGCAGGTTTACCTACGTCGGGAGCATCTTTAAAGGACGTTAAGAGGCCGAGGGAAAAATAAGGCGATAGGGGAATAAACTTTAGTATATTAGAAAAGCGGATAGTATAGGCAAAAGCCCGAAAGGCAAGAGGCGAGGATAAGGCAAAGGGCTCGCCCTTATCGTTAAAGCTAGCGATAAAAGGGGCGGGGGGGGAACGAATTATATTTATAAATTATATTCCCTTAAGGGCGGGAACGGGAATAGTAAGAGCGGCCGGGAGGCTAAGGATAAGATAAAGCTAAGGGTCCGAGAGGCAAGAGGCGAGGTAGAATAAGGACTAGAAGGAGAGGGAGTTATCGCGCTAGCTAATAACGGGGTTATAGCGGCGTAGCTAAAAGAGGCCGAGAATAACCTTATAGCTAAGCTTCGTAAGGAAGAAGTAGATAGACTTAGCGTAGGCGCCGACTTAAGCGACTAAGTAAGCGCAATAGGTAATAGCGCCGGACTTATAGTCGCTGCTATTAGCGAGAGAGAGCCGGCGAGGGAACTAGAGCTAGCGGACGGGCAGGGTAAGGCAGTACGCGGTCTAAGTATATATAAAGGCGAATCCGGAATAACTTAAGTCGACTAAAGCACTTACGGCGACGTTAGTAGGCATAAGGGAGAAAGGTAGTAGTAAAGCGTAAGGTTATATTCCCGTCGGGAGATAAAGGTCCTCCCCTATATTAAATAAAGCTATAAAATCAGAAATAGAAAGCTCCGTCGCGCGATAAAGCGAGGGAGCTAGGCGTTTCCTAGGGGGGGAGAAGCGCTAGAGGCAAGGGTAGGAGAGTCGGTAACCTCGCCCTCGACGAAGCCTTACTTAATCGCCCGGACGTTAAGCCGGGGAGGGGGCGCGAGGAGGCGCGGGGCGGGAGTACCGCCGCCTTAGCCGCGACCCCGGCTAGCACCCTTCTTAGGATAGGTCCGGGCCGTATAGGTTAAGGTCACCGGGGCGGCGTAGTAGAGATAGAGATAGTTCTCGTACCGTCGTTACTTCTCGGCGTCCGTAAGACTAGCCTAAAACGCGTTAAGATCTATCGGGTCGCTAGCGGGCGTAGAGGCGGCGGGGCCGGCGGACCTGGTAAAGGAGGGGGGGGGAATAGTCTAAGGCTAAACGAGCCTCTTATAGGCTTAAATACGCTTATAGTTCTCCTAGAGGGCGGCGTAAAGCTTAGCCTAGCCGTAGAAGTCGTTAGTATTAGGGCTAGGGACTTAAAGAGCGGCGGCATCGGCGAGCTTATTAGTAACCTTTTAATAAAGGTATCTAACGCAAGCGCTCTCGTTATAATCGAGGTCGGCCTATAGCTAAGTAAACCGCGAGAAGAAATCTAGCTAAAAGGTACCCTTTATAGCTAAGGTATTAAATTCCGCCTTAGACTAAGCGCGGTAGTTTAAAGCACTAAAGATAAAGGCGAGCTCGTAAGTAAGGGAGTCGAGGGACTAAAAGCGCTATTGCTTAAAGGGGGTATCGTCGCGGATAT
Source organism: Ophiocordyceps sinensis (assembly GCA_012934285.1). Taxonomy (NCBI): domain Eukaryota; kingdom Fungi; phylum Ascomycota; class Sordariomycetes; order Hypocreales; family Ophiocordycipitaceae; genus Ophiocordyceps; species Ophiocordyceps sinensis. Next base: position 14,250,401 of record JAAVMX010000001.1, on the reverse strand, counting down.
AGCGGGGGATATTAGCGGCGATAGAAGCGGCCCGGCCGGAAAGTCGGCCGGTCGCGTAGACGACTTAGTCCCTATCGGTAGGGAATATATAAGGGTCGGAGGCGATCTTAAGGGATATACCGTCGCGCTAGACGCGGAAGGCGTCCTAGCGCTGCTTTTAAGTGCTAATATCGCCGGAGAAGCGTTTAAGGTCGGCGAAGCAGGTATAAGGACTTACGGTAAAAGGGGCAAAGGCAGCCTAAAGGGCGGTAAGGTAGGCGAGGGCGGCGTTAGACTAATTAAGCTAATCCTAAAGTCCCTCCGTATACTGCCGGTAGCCGAAGGCCTCCTTACGGGCGGTAGTAGCGGAGGTAGCGGCCTTAAGGAAACTAGACTTAAGAAGGACGAGAGACTAAGTCTAATCGGTATACCGGAGGAAATTCGTCTAAAGGTCGGCGAAGACGGATAAAGCGACGGAAGAGCCCTAGAGAATAGAGGCTAAGTAAGGGAAGGCGGAGAGGGCGTTAGGCTAAGGGACGTCTAAGAGGGGAACGCCTGCCGGAGGGCCGGGCGAAGAGGAGAGGGAGGGGGTAGAAACGGGAGTAGCTATCGTAGCGGCGGAAAAAGGGGCTAGAAAAATCTATAGGAGGGTAGAAAAAAGGCGGAAAGAGGCGTAATAAGATAAAGAACGAAGGCAAGCGTATAGGCGAAGCTAGGGGGGCTAAGGAATCGTAAAGGCTCGGCGGGAGGGCAGAAGAATAGTAGATTAAACTATTATAGAACGAGCTTAAGGGGGGTATATAACTATTATTAATCTACGAAGGAGCGCAGCTATAGACTAAGTCTAAGGGTCTATATATACGATATAGAGGTCACGTAGGATAATATATAACATAACCTAACACCGTAATATAATCGCACGATAACCCCGTTTTTCCCTAGCCTTAATCCCGCTATGCCCCGCCATACGATTTAGCCTATATAGCCTAGCGCCGCAGGGAGTCACTCGAAGTTCCCTACGTTAAGCCTTTATACGTGCATCATCGTAATCGTCGTATTATCGCATCGTCGCATCGTCGCAATCGTCGCAATCGTCGCATCGTCGCATCGTCGTATCGTCGCAATCGTCGCAATCGTCGCAATCGTCGCAATCGTCGCAATCGTCGCACGTATATCGCATCGCGGGGGTAGGAACGTTAGCGTAGGAACGTTAGAGCTACGTATACGTATACGATGCCGATAAAAAATTCTTAGTGACTTTAAGTAACTCCCGGCGGCGCTAGGCTATATAGGCTAAATCGTGTGGCGGGCTATAGCGGGGTCTAGGCTAGGAAAAAACGGGGTTATCGTACGATTAGACATTTAGTATCGTGCGATTAGCAATACTCTATATTAATAAGTCCGCTAGGCTTAAGGCTAACGGCATAAGGAAGATAAAATAACCTTTTAAACTTAAGGTCGTATAACGCATTATAGATAAAGACCTTTAGTACGTTAAGGTAATATATAACGAGTAGAACTATCCTAGCTTTAAACCTATCGCCTATAAGGGTCTTCGACTATTAGTAAGATTAGGTCTACGACCTAATCCGCATTCTTATATACGAGCGGGGAAGAGGCACGTACGGGCGGGGAAAGGGGCTTATGCGAATAGGGGTAAGGGGCTTGTGCGGATAGGGGTAAGAGGCACGTGCGGATAAAAGGGTACGTGCGCAAAGCTATATACCCGTATGCATAAGTACGCTTACACTTAGTTCTTTATAGATGATTTCCACACTTATATAGAGGGCACCTATATAATCACTCTGCCTACTATATTACAGTATTATCTATCTCTCTTTTTCACGGACTTATTAATATAATAACGTCCCGCTTTTATAATAGCGGCACGCATCGACTAAAACAATAGGCCGCTACGATAAAAGCGGCATGCGTAGTAATACTAGCTGCTATTATAGACTTATTAGACAACGATATAAAGGACGTCTTCGAGCAATAGGCCGAGGGGTCCTACTAGCTATAGCTGCGATAAGAATCGCTAAATAAGCGGGCCTTCGCAAAAGCCCGCCTTTAATAGGAAATAATAAAAGCCTATTTAAGTAAGGCGACGGCGGATACTATACCTTCTATAGCGGAAGAAGAGCGCCTTTTAGTACTACTATAGAAAAAGAAAATAGCCGTTAATCCGGTTAAACAAAGGGGGTTGCTAAAAGTCCTTAGAGTTAAAATAGGATCTATAGCGCTTACTTCTACGGATACGCTACTCGCGCCTACGGCTACGTCGACGAACTCTCCCGCGGCTAAGGACGCTAGCATAGCTAACCTAAGGACGGCCCTTAAAGCCGCCTTCGGCAAAAGAAAGCCTCTACCGTAGCCTATATAGGACGGTAAGCTAGAGTCTTTTTACTTCTTCCTATATCGCCTCCGCAGTAAGTTTACCGTTAACGAGAAGTAAGGCCTTAACGGTTACCGCTATACCGCCTAGTATTCGCTGCTCTATACGTTGCCTAAGCCTTAGATACGGCGGATTTCTAAGTTCTAAGAGAGTAGCGGGCTTAGTAGCGCCTACGACCTTTATGCCTTCTTTAACTACTTTATCTACGCGTTCGGCAACGTATAGGAGTAGGAGAAAGCGTAAGATAGGTTACGGATCCTCTTTTAGAAAGACGGCTAAACGTTTAAGGACTTCCTTTATGACTTTAAGGAGACTATTACTTATACCGCCGGAAATAGCGTTTAAGGAAATAGCGCTAAGCTTATATAGCTGCGAAATTCGATTACTCTATAACTACGGGAGATACTTATCCTAATCGAGATACCTACTAACTTTCGGGAGTACGTAGGTCGCTTTATAAAGGTAGCCTAGAACTATAAGCAAAGCCTTAGCTTCTAGAAGTTACGAAAGCGCGCTAGCATAAACGGCGTTAGCAATAGGAACGGAGGAATTACTATTAAAAACGCTATAACGCTCCCGCCGCTTAAATCCGCGCCCGATACTACGGTAGACTATAAAAGCGACGTTATAATATCTACTATATAGCCCGCTCGTAGGAAAGCGAGGATACTATCCGCTGCCTTAGGCAGCGCGCCCTCCTCTTCTATATAGCGAGCTAAGTAGGTATCGAAGGCGGAGCTTTAGAAGCGGAGAGAGGAAGGGCTTTACGTACGCTATAGCGCGGATAGATATTTTACTACGGACTGCCCGTATCGTCCCGCTCGCCCTACGGCGAAGCGAGCCGAACGGCCTATAGCGATTCGCGCTACCCGACCTTCTCTTAAGTCTAATATTAAGGAGGATAATAATATCCCCGCCGCTACCGGTATAGAGGGAAACGTATAGCTCCGGAGCATAGACAGGCCCTAGAGCCTAATTCGCTAGCACTAGAGAAAAAAGAGTTAACTAACCGTATTAAGACTTCTCTTACCTTAATACCTATTATTGTTAACCGTATAAACCTCGTCTTTACTCTTATAGACGAGGGTTGCTAATACTACGCCGCTATCGATAAGGCATTCGCACGAGAATTAGTTTGCTAGTTAAAGATATAAGACCTTAGTACGTACGAGGAGCCTTAAGCGTAATAGAGGAGGCGAAGATTAAAGGTATCGTATAGATAGCTACGGAGATTAACGGGTATAAGCAATTGCTCGTGGTATACGTTATCCCTTAGCTAGAATTTAACCTAATCCTTAGAAAGCCTTAGCTTCTTTATATAGAGTCTTACTCTATGCTATACTAAGGAAGGCTTTAGTATAGGAATTCGCAGCGTTAGCTACGGCATATTAATAAAAACGAGCCTAAGGACACCGAGTGTGCTATAGAGCTTCGAGAGGCTAAAGAGGTTATAGCTTTAGTGTTTATCGGTATAATTAACCGAATCCGCAGACGATACGGCTCGGAAGCCGCTATAGCTGCTATTTACATAGTTAGCCTCGCGGATATCGAAAAAGCCTTACGACTAAAGAAGCTAAAGGCGGAAGCCGAATTGCGTTAAATAATCCTCACGTAGTTCTATAACCTACTGCCGCTCTTTTAGAAAAGCGAGGCCGATAAATTAAACCTATATAAGCCCGGCATTAACTACGCGATACTACTTCGCAAGGATTCCCGCGGATAAGATATAGTTTCGCCCTTTAGGCCGCTATATACGATATCTTAAGACGAGTTGCTTATATTAAAGAAAACACTACGCGGCCTTCTAGATAAAGGGTTTATTTAGGTTAGCTCTTCTAAAGCCGCCGCTTTAGTGCTATTCGCGCGGAAACCTAAAGGAGGACTACGTTTCTATATAGACTACCGAGTACTTAACGTAATAATACGACCGGACCGCTACCCGCTTCCGCTTATTAAGGAGATACTCTATAATATCGCTAAAGCGAAGTAGTTTACTAAGTTAGATATCTATTAGGCGTTCTATAAGGTGCGAATTACGGAAGGTAATAAGTAAAAGACTGCGTTCCGTACTCGCTATAGCCTTTTCGAATAGATAGTAATACCGTTTAGGCTTATAAAGGCTCCTAGCACCTTCTAACGGTATATTAACAGCATTCTTCGCGAATTTCTAAACGAGTTTACTTCCGCCTATATTAATAATATTCTTATCTATATAAGCGGCAGCCTAGAGGATTATATAGATAAAGTACGGAAGGTGCTAGACCGGCTCTTTAAGCATAGGCTATACCTCGACCTTAATAAATACGAATTCGGCGTCCGCTAGGTTAAATACCTTAGATTTATTATTATCGCGGGCGTTAGTATATAGGCGGACCTTATAAAGATTTAGGCTATTCGAGACTAAATAGCCCTAACTTCGCAAAAGGGTATACGGAGTTTTTTAGGATTTACGAACTACTATTAGATTTTTATTTATTAATTTTCTCGTATCGTCGGTCTACTTATAGCCCTTACCGGCAAAGGGGTAGCCTTCTATTAAGGCGCTATATAGGCAGAGGCGTTTTAGACGTTAAAGGACCTATTTTCGTAAGCCCTAGTGCTACTATAGTAGGACTTTAATTATCCTATAATACTTAAGGCGGACTATAGTAGATTCGCGCTTAAAGGCACGCTTTCGCAAAAGGTAGACGGCTAACGCCGCCCTATAGCTTTTTACTCCCGTAAGCTTACCCCCGCCGAACGGAACTACGCTATCTACGATAAGGAAATACTCGCTATAATTAGCTATTTAAAGCAATAGTAAGCGGAGCTCCGTAGCTATAAGAACTTCGAAATCCTTATAGACTATCGTAACCTTAAGTATTTTATAACTCGATGTTATCTCTTTAAGCGATAGGCCTGCTAGGCGGAATACCTTTCGCGGTTCCGTTTCCGGATTAAGTACCGACCCGGAAAAGAGGCTATAGTACCGGACGCTCTATCCTAAAGAGATTAAGATCGGCCTTCTAACGAAGATTATAATGCCTAAGAGCTTTAAATGCTCCTAAAGGAGGCGCTACGCATATACCTTAAAGCAACGCTTATTAGTATAGACGGCGTAGTCTTAGTTAATAGTTAGGGCGATAAGGACGAGGACGATAGCGAGGAGGATAATAATTCGTTAATTAGTTCGGAAAGTAAGGGGATAATCGAAGAAAACGTAGAGCCCGATATATAAGAAGCGGACTTTATAGCGGCTACGACCTAGGACGACCTCGACGCGTAGGACGCGGAGCTAACTACTAATATAGGCCTTAACCGACGGACTTTTTAGGACGAGGAGCTTTAGCGTATATAAGACCGCTTAGCAGCTTAAGACGTTACCTACGGGAGCGTGCGCCGCGCCGTAGAGGCAGGAGCATAACGATTCGACCTTAAACTTAACCTTAAGGTATAAATAGCCGACTACTACGTAGACCTACGTAAGCACCTACGGTTCCGCGGACGGCTTTAAGTTCTTAGTTCTTCTATAACTATAGAGGCCGTAGTAAGAGACGCTCCCCTAGAGCTAGAAGAAGGGAACGCGCTTTAAGGACGGCTTATTTAAATAGTATATAACGCTAGCGTCGTCGGCTACCTTAGCCGTAAAGGAATAGTTACCGCTATATCCCGCGACTTCTATTAGCCGCTCCTTTAGCTATACGTTAGACGATTCCTCTATAACTATAATATCTATAAGCGTATAAAGATTAAGCATATGCTTAAGAAAAGGCTATTTAAATCGCTCCTTATACTAGACCGGTTCTATACGTATATTTAAATAGACTTAATTATAGACCTCCCCTTTATAGAGAGCGTTAACCGCAATCTTTAGGTAATTAAGGACTGTCTAAGTAAGGAAGTTATATTAGAACCTATGCCCTCTATAGAAGCGGAGATCTACGCGGAGCGCTTTCTTATATACTACGTGCGATACTATTAGTAGCTAACGTTAATTATAAGCGATAGGGGCTTAAATTAAATAAGCCGCTTCTAGTAGTACTTATATCGGCTGCTATAGATTATATAGCTACTAAGTATAGCATATTATCCGTAAACCGATAGGAGGCCGGAACGGCTTAACTAGGAAGTTTAGGCTTACCTTTAGGGCGTTATCGACTATAACTAAGGGGACTAGGATAAGTAGCTCCCCGTAGCGCAAATAGTGCTTAACGGAAGAAATCACTCTTTAATTAGTATATTACCTTTCTTCGCACTATATAGGTATAAACCGGTATCCTTATTTCCTATCGCCGTAGATATAGCAGCGGAAAAGCCGTTTAGCAATAGCCCGGAGGGGCGCGTAGCCTCCTTTATATAGCGACTTAAGTAGGTCTCGGACTTCTACTAGTCTTTAATAGCCTCGGCAGCGTAGGACTAAAAGCGGTATACTAATAAACGGCGAGAACCTATAGAGCGATTTACGGTAAGTGATAAAGTCTAGGTAGACCTACGGAACTACGCATCCTTAAGGCCGAAAAAGAAGCTCGATTAGGTATACGTAAAATTTACGGTTAAGAGAGTGCTAAACCCGTAAGCCGTCGAGCTAAAGGGACTGCCTAACGGGATTTACCTTAATTTTAATATAGACCTTCTTCGTCGCGTAGTAGTAGATCCGATGCCCGGCTAAGTAATAGCGGACCTATAGCCTCTCGTAAACTTAGTAGAGGGAGAAGAAGAGTTCTTAGTAAAGTAAATTCTTACCGTACGGTAGAAGAAAGTCGGCCGCGGTAGTAGGCGCGAGGTCTTCGTAAGGTAGTAAAGGTATTAAGACCCGACGTAGCACCTAGCAGCGGACTTCGCAGATATAGAAGCGGTCGATCGCTTCGAAGAGCGCTTTAAGGCTATTAGAAAAAACGACGGACCGCCCGACGCTATATTACCGGCAAAGATACGACGGAAGAAGGTGCGTTTTACGCTCCCTAAAGCGAGCCGCGTAGCCTAAGGCGCGGCCGGGCCCTACGTAATATATCGTTAATTTTCGCTTAGGTAAGGTAAAGGTCTTATATAAAGGTCTTCGACTATTAGTAAGATTAAGTCTACGACTTAATCCGTATTCTTATATACGAGCGGGGAAGAGGCACGTACGGGCGGGGAAAGGGGCTTGTGCGAATAAGGGTAAGGGGCTCGTGCGGATAGTAGTAAGGGGCACGTGCGGACAAAGGGGTACGTGCGTAGAGCTATATATCCGTATGCATAGGTGCGCTTACACTTAGTTCTTTATAGATGATTTCTATACTTATATAGAGGGCACCTATATAATCACTCTGCCTACCCTATTATATCGCCTTCCCTAAGCATAGGAGACTTAAAGACGCTTAGCTTAATGAGATTAGTATCCTCTCTCGTAAGGCTAGGCTTATAGCTTGTTTAATCTACCTATCTCTTATAGCCCGCGACTATAAGGTTCTCGCTATAGAGAAGGATATCGCTAACGCTTAAACACGCCTTTAGACTTAATTCTTTAGCGCTTATATATCTACGTAGGCCTTTATTGCAAAGCTTAATAAAGATAGCGTTAGGCATTAGGAATACTATAATAAATAACGTCTTTAACGTATCGTCGTCCTCTTAGATAAGAGTCTTAAGTTCTAAAGCCGCTACTTATACCTTCTAATGCTTAACGTAATATATAATATTAATAGATTCGGATTAAAGCTATTAGAGATAAATAGGATTACTACCTACGGTACTATCTTTCCTATTGCCTTTTGCCTTTCTTTAGATAAGTTAGGAAAGGTCTTTTTATAGTGCCTTAGCGCCGTAAAGGAGTAGCTTACTAACTTCGCCTAAGAAAAGGGGGTCCTTAACGATTACTTTTACTTATATATTACTATTACCGACTTTAACGCCGCGGAGCGATTTAGAATTAATGCTATTTTCTTAGTCTATTAGAAATAGATCTACGTCTAGTATATAGCGAAAAACGTTCTTAAAGCCGTAAAAGAGCGCTAGCTTAATCTAAGACGCGCTCTTTACGCGTATCTTACGATTATAAGGGAGTAGATATCTCCCGATTGGTTTATCCTACCGGCATATAAAGATATATATTAGAACCGCCGTGCATTTTGCATATAATATAAGTCACCCGGCTGTATTAGCTGCCCGGATGCTCGAGATACCGAATGCCGAAGTATATAGTGTGTGTAGGGACTAATGTACGCATAGTCCACAGTCGGGCCCTAGTCAACTAAGGTCACCCACACCACCTCCTATTACTCGCGCATTTAATCACGCAACAACTAGGATACTATACGAGGTTAGACCACATGCACCTAGCACAAATTTAATAGCGCTTTCTATCCTAATAATTAGTTAAGTCATATGTACCTTTATCCCTATGCAATTGGCTATATAAAGGGATCTTGGTCCGCACCTAGACAGACTATTACTAAGCAATTCCACATCCTCTTCTCTCTCTTATCTTTGCATCTTCCTCGACACTTTCTACATTGCTGTGATCCTCTGCCTCTAAGCTTCCCTTTAGGCTCTTATTACGATCGATTAGCTTCTTAAAGAGCTACCGAACGAGCTTAAGCCCGCATAAGCCTTACTAAACGGGAACGACTTTATTAAGGCCTAATAAGGCCTCTTTTACGCTTTAATAAAGGCCGTCTTTAAATAGCGGTAGTAGGTAATATAAGTAGACTTTATTACGTAAGAAAACCTCCTCGCATACCTAAGGAATATATATATCTAGCTCCGGCCGTAATAGGTAAAGGCATTTACGAAGAATTATCGGAATTACGGTTATATAACGTCTTCTCCTTACGAATCCCTTTATATAAGCGCTTAAAGCTTTATCCGTAATAGCAACTCGAACCTCCTTTAGCTTTATTCCGCCTTATAACTTTAATAAGAAATAATACGAAGACGATATAAAGCATAAACTATAAGAGAGTTATTACGCAACCGGAATAAATTTAGATTTAATCTATACGAAGATATAGTTAAGAAGGTATATAATAGCCTTAAGCGCCCTTATAGTTAATACCTCTTCGCTAAGGGCTACCGCCTCGACCTAATATAAAACCCTCTTCTTAATTATATAAATAGCTATACGTCGTAATTCGGGCTGCCTTATCGGTATTAAATCCTTAGCTATCTTTAGCTTACTATAGAGGGCGGCGAGAGGAAGGTAAAGGCGTTAAGCGTATTGCCCTTAACTCTCTAAGATAGTTATTAGCTTCTTCGCTACGATTTAGTTAGTTTACCTACGCCTATTAGCGGCTTTATCTCTCCTAACCGCTTTAATAGGCCGATATAGACCTATATTAACGCATCCGTAACCTTCGGGTCGTGCCTAAGCGCCGCCGGGCATAGAATACGGCGATCGAGCTTCTAAGAGCAGCTTTACGAGTAGCTCTATAAGCACCTCTACGAGCTAGACCGCCGCCTTTATAGCCGCGAGCTTTATAATAAGCGTTATAATAAGCGTTATTATAAGCGTCGCAATAAGCATCGCAATAAGCACTATCGCAATAAGCACTAAAAGCGTTATAAAGAGCTACGGCGGGCGCCCCTATTGCCGCTAACGTGCCCGTTACTGCTAACGTAAAAGAGCTACTTTATAGCATAATAGTAGAGGTAATCTAATAATAACTCTAGCAGTAGCTTACGGGCTTCTAAATACTACCGCTAGCGTTGCCGTTGCCGCCGGCGTTGCCGTTACCGCCGGCGTTACTATTGCCGCTAGCGTTAATACTATTATAGCAGCTTAGGCAGTAGCTTAGGGGCTTCGAAATGCCGCCGCTAGCGTTCCCGCTAGCGTTAACACTATTATAGCAGCTTAGGCAGTAGTATTAGGGCCTCTAATAGCTAGTGCAACAACCGCTCTTGCTTTAATAACTAGTACTGCCGGCGTTAAGCTAGTAGCTACGAAGCTTCCGTCTCTAATTAGCGGTATATCGCGTGCCTTTAAGCTAAGAGAGATACAAGCCGCCGTCTAGCAGTCGCGGCCCGTAGCGAGGGTATCGCGAGAGACCTCGATTTTTCCTATAGTAGCCGCTATAGCAGCCACTATAGCAGCCGCCTAGAGGAGACGGAAGAGATAGAGGATTAAAAGAAGGAATACTATAGTTTATTTACTATAAACCCCTACGATAGCTTTAACTAATGCTTTAATTAATACCGTTATATAATATATATAACGGCATCCTTAGGTATAGGCACGTTTTTTTAGGTGGCAGGCTGCGATAGTAAAGGCGCGATAGCTAGACTACGCGTTGCTAGTAAAATTTAGTATAGCCGGGGGGGCCGCGCGTCTAGGCCCGACGGCCTCGGCCTGCCTAACCTAAATAGGTTAGACACATAGTCGCTTTAGCCGGATAGGACAGTCGCAGCAGTATAACCCCGTTGGCTCTCTTTATGCCAACTTAATTAGCTCCGCATTAAGTTAGGAAGAATACGCTTAGACACCTAGTAAACGTTTAGACGCTTTTTAGGTGGCAAGGCTAGCTAAAAAAATAACAATATATTCTACAAACGTCGTATAGGAATCTTTTATCATTCTTAATAGGTATTATATTAGTTAGGCTCTGCTATTAGGGTTAACTAGTATGTGTGTATTGTCTATCTTACTAGCTAGAGAGGGGAAGGTATCGCGGAGATATAGTCTCGTTGCGTATACGTGATTACGTAGATTACGTATACGCAATAGCACCTTACGTATCCCTACGTATCTAATATGTATGTCCCTATGCAATAGAAATAGGATCTCTATAGGGGCAGACACGGACTAAATACCGGTCGTTTATAGGAATAAGCATAAGGTAAAACTAAATAATATAGGTAAATACCTAATTATAAAAAGCTTATCCCCCTTTCCTAGTCTAAGGAACCTATCGTCTAAATACTATAGGCCTTCTATAGTAGAATTCTAATGTCTTCTATAGTAGAATTCTAATATCTTCTACGGTAGAATTCTAATGTCTTCTATAGTAGAATTCTAATGTCTTCTATAGTGGAATTCTAATGTCTTCTACGGTGGAATTCTAATGTCTTCTATAGTAGAATTCTAAATGTCTTTTATAATAGAATTCTAAATGTCTTTTATAGTAGAATAAATAAGTAATATCGCTAGTTGTATATAGCGTGCTTATAGAGGTATTCTGCCTAGAATAGATATCTAGGCAGATCCCGTAATAATTGCCCTAACTTAAAGATTTGCAATGCCTTTATTGCGTTAGTTTAAGGGACTTTAAAAATATATTGTAGTATTATAGGCGGGTAAGGATATAGCATATAGTCGTATTAAGCGATAGATTAAATTCATTTTATTAACTATATTCACTTAACTATAGTAGGCAATAAAGAAAACAAAAAACAAAAAGTTTTATATCGAGAGCTATAACGCTTAAATCGTATAGGTCGTAGTAGAAGGTATAAACGAAAATTAAAAAATAAAACTTTTGCGTAATTATAAGAGACTTATCTCGCTTAATCTATATACGCCGTAGTAGAAGGGAATCCGAATGGATTATTCTTATTATCCTCCGCGACTATATTAGCCTCTATTATAGCCTTTAAGTCGGTTGATTTTATAACTCGAATTCCGGCGGGGTTAAATACCGTCGTTTCGCGTCTTTTAGTAAACGCTACGTTAAAAGGTTATTAGACGGGAACTGCTATTCTACGAAGTTATATATCTAGGTTAGTTATATTAGCATTATATAGGCGCGCTAACGACTAATTAAGCGTATTAAAGTATTTACACACGCTTACCGAGTGTTTTACTACTTCGTTTAGCAAACGGAAGGCGCTAACCTTTATAGTCTAATGCATTACGTAGCTAAGGCTTATTTCTAATAGCACGCACACGAATAGGTTAAACTTAATAATCTATTATACTAGGACGCCGTATAGCCACGCGTATATTAATATCGGCAGCGGCGTATTAGTATTAGTCTATATTTCGGCGAAAAGTACGGCCTAAATAGTAACGATATCTGCTATTTTTAAGATTATAGCTTCGTGCTTACCGTATAATATAAAGCAATTCGATAGTGTTAGTAGGGATCACACGTGAGATATCTTATTAAGAGGTCTTCTAGTTGGTATTTAAGTGTGTTCTATTCTGCCTAGCTAGAAAGGGGGGAAAGGGGCCCCCTTTATAGGTCCTTTAAAGAACCTAACCCGGGCCTGCCGGGCTCCCAACAGAGCCCTGTTAGGAGCACGTGACCCAGCCGCTGACGCTGTTATCCGAGTTATAACAAGGCTGCTGCCGGGGTTATAACGGGGCTAATAACGCTGCCGTCGGGACCGGCGGGGTCATTAGGGGTCATGACTTATAACCCTTTTCCTCGTGGTGTTTATCCTATATTCCCACATTCCCACAGATAGGGTTATATATTCTACGATAAAGAACGCGGTTATCTCGCGCTTTAGGAGCAATAAATTAAACGTATCCGGCTAGGCAATACTAGCTACTAAAGCGGACGCGAATTACGCTTTTAGCGAGCTTTATTTAGATAGAGTAACGAAGGTCTACTTATAATCGATGGCTAGAGATATAGCCTACCGTTTAAGGCTTCGCCCGAATCGCGGTCCGGTAGGAGTTTTAATATCCGTAATTATATCTTCGAATGCTTTAAGATAAGCTAGTAGGCATTTCTATTGCTTAATAATAGCTAAAATGCCCTTAATCTCTTCTAGGTCGCTTAAGGTAACGTCTCCGACGGCTTATATATCTACTGCTTTAAGAAAGACGGCGAGCATTAATGCGAGGCTTAAGCCATTCTTTACAACGTCGCTAGGGATATAGTAGATATTCCCCTCTAATCCCGTTAAGGATATAGGAAGCTTAGAGGGTTATTATACGATAAATTTGCCGGCTAGCGTTCGTAGTTTAATAGGCATAATGCTTAAAAAGGAATCGTCGTCTTTATCGTCCTTTAGATATTTAATAAGTGGCGAGTCTTAAATAAGTATCGCGGTAGCTAAGAGGGGGGCAAATTATAGCGGCGCGTCTAAAGGTATATAGTAAAAGGTTCTATCGCTTAATCCGTTAACGATATTAAAGTCTTATTGCTTAAGTAAACGTATTTAGTCACTAAACTCTCGCCTATAGCCGGCCTTTTAAGCTAAGTATTTTAGTACTAAGGACCGTAGGTTTTACAGAAGATTATACTCCGACCTATATAGCTCGATCGCCCTCTTAAAACCTCGGAAGGTTAGTTAAGGCGGATTTCGTAATAGCGGAATCGAAAAGTCTAATCGCAAGCGTTAGTTCCTACTTTAGCTAAGGCTATAATAGTTATAGATAAATAAGCGGTGTTAGGGCATAGGCAGACGTATATAGTAGGTTAGAGAAAATGTTAGGTATTAATAGGGTAGTAACTAATTATAGAAGGTTTTAGAAGAGTCTATAGAAGCCTATAGAAGCGCCATACGTTATTTTAGAATTAGCTAGGGAACTATAAGGTAATAGTAGTAAATTATAAAGGTAGAGGAAAGTAGTTATAAAGGGAGTAACGTAGAGTTAGTTTCGACTTTTCCCTTAGTTATAAAGGTCTATATTCTTTTAGTACGTTTTGCCTATCTCTTTGAGTTTTAGTAATACGTATAGTAAGACTTGCCTTATAAGCGTTAAATTCGGCTATTAGATTTAGGAAGTCTATTTCCGTTACTACGAGCTAGGAATTATAACTGCTTAGCTATCCTTTCTAAGATATAAAGTACTTTTGCCTTACCTTTCCGCGATTGTATTTTCGTTAACGTAAATCTAGGATACGGTCTACTTTCCAATGTAAAGTTTCTTCGGATATAGGACTTAAGCGTAAGTCCGGTTTCTTAGCTAGGCGAAGTTAAACTACGGAAATAATAAGGTAACTATTTATTAAGTTATTTATATCTAATCGATAGGCTAAGTGCTTAATACGCCCTACGATTTTTAAAGGACTTATTCTTTGTTTAGTAAGCTTAGCTATTCGTCTATCGGCGATAGAGTAGCCTTTGCCGAGTTATAGCTATACTTAGTCTCTTAATTTAAACTCTAGTTTACGATATTTACCGTTATAGCGGCGCTTTATTACTGCTTAAGTATATACGATAGAGATAGACGCTTAATGGTATAGAAACGCTTTTAACTTTCCTAATAATTAGTCGCTAAGGTAGCGTATTCCGTCGTCTATCCTAAAACCTATTATTAGTTTACTTAGGTATATTTTAATTACCGAGGAGTAGGAATTATTTAAGGAGAATTATAGCGCTAATAGCGCGTCTAACTATCGTTTGTCTAGAAAGTCTAACGTAAAGAAATATAAAGCGATTTCTACTATCTAATTCCGTCGTTCTAAAAGACCGTCGGTTTAAGGGTGCTAGGCTATTAAGACAAGTAGTTTAAAGCCGAACGCTATCTTAAGGGATTTCTAAAAGGCGGATAGAAATTTCGGGTTATAGTCGGAGATAATATATTTTAAAATACCCTAATTCGAGCGGAGGAGTTCTTAGTATAACCTCTACGCTTAATCTTCCGCGGTAAAAGCATTATGCCTTAGAGTAAGTATATATATCTTAGAGAATTTATCTAAAACTATAAGGAGATAGTTATAGAATTCTCTAACTAGCGGAGACTATAGGGAATTTTCCGATATAATAAGAGGCAATCTAATAACGAAGTCTATAGCTATCGTATTACATCCACCTATAAGGGCCCGCACCCGTAGGCGCGAGGAGTAGTCAATAGGTGCGCTTAAGGTCACGAAAAGAGGCACTAATTAATAAGAGAAAAAGGTCTAATCTTACGATGTATAGTCGTAGGCTAGCTATCTTATAAGGCACCTTAAATAGGTGCGCAAGCGGACACGTGACCTGCACTAGTATAGAGCTATATCTAACACCTCCTTATAGGCACGCTCCGATGCGACACACCCCCTAGCGTTAAGAGATTAAATTAACGCTAAAGAAGAAGCTATCGTAAGCGCTTATTAAGGTGCAAACGTGCCCTTTTCCTTAGTGTTCTAGCCTTCCCTAGTCCTTTATTCCTTCTAGTATTCGCCCTCGTATATCCTTTAACTTTAACAGCGCCCTAAATCGCTCGAATTTTGCTTATAGCAGCGCCTTCGTTAGACCATCGGCGGGTATATCGGCAGTAGGCATATATTCAACCACGAAGCGGGCCTTCTTAAACTCCTACTTTAACTATATGCTTTATATATCTACGTAGCGTAGCTTTATTAAGATACGGCCTTCCTCTACCACTAGTCTAATAGTCTAGAGGTTATCGTAGTATATTCTTAATAGCCTAAGCTCGATAGAGATATCCCTTATAAGCCTTAAGAAGGCGAACGCCTCCTTTATAGCCCGTTCTAGGCTAAGCAGCTCTGCCTTTATCGTCGAGGTTGTTACCGTATCTTATAGGCTCGCTTTCTATACGACTAGGCCGCCGTAGAGTATTATAATATAGCCTTATACAGAGCGGCGGGTCTCCGGGTCGTCTGCGAAAGAAGCGTTAGTTATAATAATAAGAGCTTCCCCCTTAAGGCCGTCGTATTCGATCGTAAGGAACCTCGTTGTATAGAGGTAGCGGATGCAATCGTTAGCTAGCTCCTTCTGCTGCGGCGAGGGGTTCGTAAGGAACCTCGAGAGCTATAAGGCTATAAGGGCTATATCCGGTCTTATAGTGACTGCCGCATACATAATAGAGCCGATCCTCTTTTAAAAGTCCTTAATCTCTCGAAAGGTCGCTTATCTAAGGTTCTTAAAGAGCGGTAAGGGCGGTAGAGGGATTATCGGGGCTTTCCTAGTGCCGTTAAGGCCGAATTTGCGTGCGATCTTCTCGATATAGGCATCTTAGTATAGAAAGATCTTCCGATTCGGTCGGTCTTAAATAACTCGGATCCTTAGATACTAACTAAAAGCTTCCTCGCGGACCTCGTACTTACCGTGCAGAAAGTCGACAAGCTCGTCTACGGAATAGCCCTTTAGAGACAAGATAAGGATATCGTTAACGTATATAAGAACGAGGATCTTGCCGTTTGTAAATATATAAGGTTCCTCGTTAATGCGGTCTAGCCCTTAAGCTTTTAACGCCTATTAGAGCTTATTATACTAGAGGAGAGGTAATTCACGTAGGCTATAAAAAGCTTTATTAAGCTCGGCGATTATAGAGGAATTCTTACCTTCCTTTAGGAAACTAAGCTTAATATACCCTTTTAAAAGCTCTACGTATATAGGCTCCCTTCCCTTATCTAAGCTAGTATTAAAAAATGCGTTAGCAATGTTAAGTTATCTAACGTCGAGATCTCGCTTCGCTGCTACTACGATAACGGTTCGAAAGGTCTTAATAGCGAGGGTTACGGTGTAAGTGTTTTCGCCTTAATCCCCTTAGAGGTCTCCGCGTACGTAGATGCGGGCTTTACACCGAATTAGGTATCTATCTATATCGAATTTATAGAGAAAGACCTATTTAAGGGGAATCGGCGTGCCTCTAGCGCGCTCTCTGCTTAAAACTCGCTAAGTGCCTCGTCTAAGGAGGTCTTAAAGCTCCTTTCTACATCCCTCTTAAAACTCCCTCCCGTACGGGTGTCTATTAAGATCCTAGTATCGTCTTAGCAAGCGGACGAGGTCGTTACGATAGTTACGGTATAATGTTTGCTAAATAGCTACTATAAATACTAAATGAAAAGTCGTAAGGTCTCCCTTTAGATAGTAAGCCTCGGGAAGCAGAATGCTAAAAACACTAAAAGCACTAGAAATACTATTACTCTATTGTCTTAGCCGTTTTATTCGAGAGCTTCGTCGTATGGCTTTAGTGCTATAAAGCTCTTATTGCGTTCTTTAAGTCCGGCGAGTTCTCGATTGTATTAATAGTGCGTCTAAAGGCGCCTCTATAGGCGCTTCTAAAGGCGCTATCGTAAGCGTCCCTAATTGCGCTTTAGAGGGCGCTTCTGTCTTTTTAGGCTCTATGCCTACGGATATATTACCTTATTCTGTTAAAGGTATACTTACGTCGTCTTAGGCGGTGCCCTGTCTTAGTAAGACTCGCGATCCTTACTAGCCTTATTTATCCTCGCTGTCGGGCGGCTGCGAAGCTTTAGCAGTATTCCGGTCTAGAGTTAATAAGTATTGCCGGGGCTAGGGATCCGGCAATTCCTCTAGCTCTTTAGGCGTGGGATATACGAGGAATAGTGCGGCTTCGTAATCCTATATGCTTACCGGTGCCTCTAGACCTTATTGCCCCGTCGGGTTAAGCGTTTGTAACGGTATAAGATATACTTCGGGAGGAGTAGGTATCGCTAATAGTAACTTCGCCGGTTTATTAGGTAATAATAGTATTATTAGAGAAGTATCTATTTCTAAAGCCTTACCGGCGTCGTCCCTTTATAGGATATCGAACTCTTCTACTAATATAGAAACAGTAGGTTTAATTCCTAAGATATATTCGTTAAAGTCCTATAGGAAATCCTTAAGTAGAGCGTTTTAGTCGCGTTTAATAGGAAGATTAATTAATCTTACGATAGGCTTATATTCTTAGATAGGAAACTATAGATCCTTTATATTTAGGTCGAAAAAATAGTTCTCGTTAAACGTTATATCTTAGGTAATAATCACTTTGCTAAGTTAAGGCACTTAGACGTAGAATAGGTTGCTCGCTTAGTAACCTACGAGGTAGCTAATATACGCTCTCGGGTGTGTTTTAAAAGCCTTTTTGTTTAGGTTAGCCTTTAAGTTAATATAAAGAGGGTAGGCTCGGCAGCCGTAGGCGTAAAGACCGCTCTATAATAGGCGGAAGTCCTTCTCGCTGTTAGCTATAACGCTTAACTTGCTATACTAGCGAAGATGCCGGTTAAACTACCTATCGAAGGTCTCTTTCGGCGATTTCTACTAGTTGCGGGCCTTAAGAAGGATGTTATATGTTCTCACTAATGCCTAATATGCTTTAGGCTATAGGTTCTAAGGCAGCTTTCCTATAGCGTAGCGGAGTCTTTATTGTATAATTCCCCTAGGTCGTTCGGCTCCCCCTATAGGCTCTTTTGTATGTGCTAGTAGAAGCTCGATCTTAATGCCTTCCCTTACTGCCTAGTCTTAAAATTTTAAAGCTACCTAGTTCGGAAGATTTACTAAGGACCTCTCGTTATCTATCTTAATCTTGTAAATCGCTGCGCTTATATAGCGGCGGACTAGACCCTCGAAGTTCTTAATTAGGAATAGCGTGTTTTTCTTTCGGCTAATGCTCTATAAGAATATTATTCCGCTGTATTCGTCGGTAATTAAAAGGATGTATTAATGGCCGTTATAGCCTCGCTCGAATTCGAAGATGTTAAGGAAGATGCGGAAAAAAAGCTGCGTTAAACGGCTAGCGGGCTCGCGGGGTGAGATCATTTAGTGGGATTTTCCTTATGCGTAGCCTACGCATTTAACCGATGTTAGTCTATAAATTCGAACCCTTCGAGCCTAGTATATAAGTTGTTTAAGTACTCGAGGGCTCGCGTGCCTTAATCGTAGGTGCTATAGTTCTATAGTATTAACCGTAGGCCGAAGTAGAACTCGGGATAATGCTAGGCGGCCCTTAGGGTACTATAAAAACCCTTCTTATATCGTGGCAAAAGTGTATTATTCTTCTTTGTTAGAAAGGGGCACCGTAAAATAAGAATTAACCGGCTTTAATTAAGCTACCGTTAGGCTATACTTTAGCTCTAGGTTTATTACTATATTATTATCCCTAATAGAGCCGCACCGGACCGTATAGTCGGCTCCGTAAATCTATAACCCTCCCTTTATAAGCCTCTCTACGCTAATAATATTCGTATAAAAGCCGGGGACGAAGGCGGGGTCTTTTAATACTAAATCCCTTATATTAAGACTATCCGGGCCGTAAAGAAGGTTCTTTATAGTTCGGGTTTCTCTATACACAACCGTAAGGGCCGTATTACCTACTAGCATAACGTTATCCTCTATAGCGGCGACAATATTACCCTCTAGAAGATTAAGTTTATTAACAATATGCGTATTAGCGCAGTTATTAAATAAGGTTAAGTTATAGAGCGGGTATAGTCCTTGCCTATGCGCACTAAAGGCCGCATTCGGGGCATCGTCGTTCTCCGCGGAAAACTTAAGGTCGATGATTATATATGCCTATAATCCCTAAGCGGACTTGCCCTAGTTCGGCGCGCCGGGCGGTGCGGTCTAGCCCTTTATGCCCGTAATGGCTTCGACGGTTTGCTTCCAACGAGGCTAGTTCTTAGCCTTTTCGCACTTCTTAATGCGGGCTAGGTTCTCCTTAAGCTCGGGCTTATAGGAGACCCTATTAACTGCCTTATAGAAAGCCGTGCAGTCTATCGGCTTCTAAGGATAGCGAGCCTTCTTAATTCCGTAGGCGTAGTTAAAGCCCTAACGAGATGCTATTATCGGCGTGTTAGGGGGTGCGGGTGGCATTTATGCTTATGCGTTAAAAGCTCCTAAAGGTCCTAAAGGCTTCGCGTGGATTGTCGTACGATCGTGATAAGCCTAGTTAAATTAGCGACTTACAGCCTTAAGTGTTATATTAATTGTCCTAGCAAGCTACTGCTTGTAGAGCTTTCCTAGCATTTAACGACCCTATAGCTCGTCTATTGCTATAACCGCTTTAAGGAAGTCGGCGATAGCCTATTCCCCGTTAATATTTAAGATCTTTATAATAACTGCCTCGAGATACGTAAGCTCCTACTAAAGGTACTAAGTCATAGGGCTTATCCTCTAATTAGTCTCTAAGGCATTGCGATAGTTAATATAGGTAAGGCCGACTTAAATAGAGTTAGTAACCCCGAGGAGATTACGCAAATAATTAACGATGCCTCGAAGGTCCGGGCTTTCCGGGAAGTAGGCGATATAGGACTAGTTAACGGTCTTATAGACCTAAGTTAAAAGGTTAGCGATGGCTTGCTTATCTTAGAGGTACTTAGCGTAGTCTTCCTTATAGTTATAACCCTTAATCTTAAAGCTTTAGTACTAAGCTAGAGTAAGGCCCGTAATAGGGTTCTTAAGGGTTAAGGTATTTAGCCTTATAATCCCTTATTCCTTAGTTACCTTAGTCGGCGGAACTAGCTAAAGGACCTCTTTAGCGGCGATGCCTCTAGTGTTAACGTACTTTTAAACCTCTACGCCTTTCGCTATACCGCGGAAGGTCGAGAACTATATAGCCTAATATTCTAACGTAGTTAGAGTTACCTTCGACTTAGTAGTATTAGCAGTGTTAGTTATAATTAAATAGTTATTATTGTTTAAGTTAAAGTCAATAATGTTCTTAAGTAAGAGAAAGCGGTTGTTGTATAATCCTTTGTAAAGGGATCTAAGGACCTATTTATAAGTGCTCGCGGGTAAAACACATATAGCGGTAAAGGTAGCCGTATAGCGATGCCTCCCTTAAACACCTATTAATAACGGTATCGATAGCCGTGTTATAAGTTACCTTTCTAGTTTAAGGCTTAATCGCGGCGTCGATGTCGATGCCTTACTAAGCAACCGATTAAGGGCTTATGCAGTCGATCGAGTGCCTTATACGCTTTCTTAAGAACCTTATATACTTTCTTAGCAATAACCCTCGGATGGATTATGCTCCGAGTGTGCCCCGGCATAGGCCCTACATATAATGTATTGGCCTTAAAGCTACCCTACTAGGCATATCCGTAGGAGCGATGCCGGGAGGGCTTAGGTCGTAATTCTAAGGCTTCGTAAAGCTATTGAAATCTTTAAGGATAAGTTCCTTATAGGAAGATACGTCGTTTGTTTAGATCGTCGTCTATAGTAGCAATTTGCGCTAGTTCGCATACCGGGCTTATAACTATTGCATCTACCTATAAGGGCCCGCACCCGTAGGCGCGAGGAGTAGTTAATAGGTGCGCTTAAGGTTACGAAAAGGGGCACTAATTAATAAGAGAAAAAGGTCTAATCTTACGATATATAGTCGTAGGCTAGCTGTCTTATAAGGCACCTTAAATAGGTGCGCAAGCGGACACGTGACCTGCACTAGTATAGAGCTATATCTAATACCTCCTTATAGGCACGCTCTAATACGATATATCGTATAGAAACGAATAGCTAAGGAAGTAATAGGAATAAGATTACTAGGTAGTAGTAAGCGGTCGGCCTAGTTATATACATAAGTATCGTATTTTAATATTAGGTTATTATAAAGTTTTTTTAAGTATATAATTACAAAGCTAGAAGAGAGGTCTTCTTAAAGACGTCTTCTTCTTATATAAAGTTTTCGCGTATGCTTATCTACGATAATTTCTTCTATATAAGCGTCGGGAATATATAATCGTCTTCTATTATTAGGGTTTAATTAATTAATTAAAGTACTCTAGCTACCCTAACCGGCCTAGTGCCTCGATCTTAGCTAGTATAGGAAACGGGAAGACCCTAGGAAAAACCTATATATTTCCTACTACGGTCGTTTAGGCCGCTTAAGCGCGTCGCATCCTTATAACGTGCGGGTTATATAGCGCCCCCGGCCCGGCTTCGCTTCGGTCGATTTAGTTAGTCGCGGCTACGTCGGACAAATAGTCGGACGGTATTTTCTTAGTATAGCGAGTAGCCCGACTGTTTAATTAGCTATCGGGGGGCTAGGCAAGGTTCCCTTAGTTATACTGTATTTAAATTAGCCTAGTCCCCGTATATACGTACCCGCGTAGTTACGCGGCGGGCACGTGCTATAGTCGTAGTTGTCGGTGCGGGATTATCGCTACCCCTCCTTTTCCCTAGTGTAGCTGTGCGTAGGCCTAGTACCGGGCCGTGCGGCTTAGTGGCTAATATCGGGAGCGCCTTGCCCGGCCTTCTGTTTTTTCCGATAAATAACGTAGTCGGGCACTATACGTGATTTCGCCTACGTAACCTACTTACTAGCGACGCGATAACAGGGCGCGGCCGGCTTATTTTTTCCCCGCGACTACGGGCGTAGTCGTAAAAAGTCACCTTAGCCGGATTCAAACAGACTCCTATCTATAGGCTTATCCAGGCGGTTGACTACTCCGCTATAGGGACTCTATTATCGGGGTCTTAAAGGTATAATAGACCGTCGATATAGAAGAATAATAATCCCTCGATAGAGTCCTTTTCGCCGAGCTAAGCGATAATATCCGACTATCGTAGATCGTTATCGTAGCCGTCCTTAAATCTTTAGCGTAAATTAGGTTAGATTAAGGACTTAGTAAAGATATTAATATAGTCTATAAAGGTTCTTTCCTCCTAGATTTAGTTAAGTTCCCTAAGTCTTAGTTTTATTACGGCTTATAATAGTAGCTAAGAAAGTAAGTCTACTAAAATATTTATAATGCCTAAAATATAGTAAACCTTAAGTAGGAACTAGCTAAGATACTATAAGGCTAGTATAAGCCTTATATTCGCTCTTAGGGCTAAGGTATATATAAAGGTTTGCTTAACAATAGTAGTAGTAGCGGCGTAGTCGGTAAGCACGATAATTAAAGAAACCGTCGTAGCGATTAGGTAAGAACGTAGCTTTCGATAAGCCTATATAAGGTAGGCTACTTCTAATTTAGTAGGCTAATACCTTAGCTCGCCGCCCTTTAGTTTACGGCTTAAGTATACGATAGGTTTAATATTATTGCGAGGTAGTCCTTTAAAGGGTAACTAATTAGATTTACTATTAATATAGAATAAAACGGCTAAAAGTCCGTTATTATAACTCGCGTTAACTTATATAAATAGTTGCTAGTTAGGGAAAAATTAGTAGATAGCGGAATCCAAATATAGCGCGTCGGTAATATCTTAGAAGCAATATCTTTTAATCGCTATAGGTTTAAAGACCGTTTTTAACGTAAAGCGAGAACGGGCGTAGCCTTTAGGGATTAAGCCCGTAAGGCGGCCTTCTTTTAGTAACGCCCTTTTGCGGACTTAGAGTAGTTTAATCCGCGCCGCGAATCGTAGAACTAAACTTCGCATCTACCCGACTAGTTAATATTGCGAAGCTGGGCTGGGATTTGTGAGACTCAGGTAGCCTAGGCGGGCTCTCGACCTAGAGGACCACCCGGGGGACTACCAGCGGCCCGTGCATCGCTGTGCGGCCTATAGGGCACCCGAAGCTAGTTGGAAAAGGGGCTTGGAAAAGGGGCTTAGAAAAGGGGCTTGGAAAAAAGGCTTGGAAAAAGGGGCTTAGAAAAAGGGTTTAGAAAAAGGGTTTAGAAAAGGAGGCTTAGAAAAGGGGCGTGGAAAAGAGGCGTGAGAAAACAGGGCTTTGGAAAAAGGCGTGGGAAAAAGGCTGGGAAAAAGGCTGGGCAGGAAAAAGGAAATAGGGGGCTGTGTCTCAAACTCAGACACTCAGGTGGAACGCCAAAGGGGACTACTGATTTGGGAGGGACAGGACTGCCTATAAAAGGGGGCAGTCCCCCCTAGTAAGGAAGGGAGAGGTTAGAGATCAATCAATTACTTCTGCACTACATTTCCTGCCTGCATAAGATTCAAACAGCTCTACACAGACTGTCTAAGTCTTCGACCCCCTTTTTAGTCATTGACTTCTATATGCATAGCGTATATCTCTCTTCTCGAGAGTTATAAGCCCGGGAGGAATAGAGTTCCTATAACTTCCGGACACTACGCAATACTATACCGCACACTAGTTATTACTACGGTTGCATAGCACCCTACAAATTGCTCTAAGACAAACGACCGATATACTCTTCGGCTTATGCCTCCGACGACGACATAGTTCCCTTACTCCTTAGCAGGAGTATCTTAGACCTACGAACACTTAATATAACACTACACGATACACCTACGGGGAAGACCCGACGTACAATCCTTACGGGCCCGGAGGACTAGGACAAATAGATAAAGGAAACAAAGGCTCGCGTGGATTAGACTATCCACAACCTTATCTTCTCGGACGAACAATAGCCTCTAGAGCCCCCTATTCGACCGAGATATAGTAACTTTATAGAGGAAGCTATAAGCTTTGCCTAATTAAGTGCCCTAAAACAAAAAGCTTATACGGCATCGATCTATAACTATAAGAGTCTCCGGAAGGAATATCTATATAAAACAAAGCTTATTATAGCTGCCCGGACAACGATTTCCGAGTCTATCTTAGCTGCTAAACTTCTAGCCCTACGAGATAATAAGACCCTTCGATAGTAGATAAAGAAGCTAGAAACCTCGATAGCCCCGTCTCTAGGTTATATAACCGACCGGATCCGGAAGAGATATACGGCCTACTTATAAGTGTTTCCAACCGGGACTTCGATAATAGAGATATCGGCCTAGCTAGATAAGTAGGAAGAAACCGTAGAAGAAGCTAACTAGTATTTCCTTTCTAAAGCTATCTCTAGGCAGTAGCTAAGGGATATTGCTATACGAGTTTAACCACTAAGCGATAGATACTCGTCTATATTCCGGGAAGCCAGCAGGGAAATCGACGAAGCAGTAGCTTAAGTACAGCAGCAAGCAGCCCTTTTAGTCTAAGGGGTTTACCCGAGAGAAGTTATACGAGCCCCGTTTACGGCTAAATGGACTATCTAGTTAGTATCCCGGAAGATTAGGGAAATAGTCGAAGAGATGCCATAGGCCTAAACCTAGAAACAGTCAGGGGTTAGACGAGGAAGTGTCTACTAGACCGAAAAACGGGGAAATAAGGATACGGATACCCCTAAGGCAAAACGGGGAAATAGTAAGGATACGGATACCCCTAAGGCAAAACGACTAAAAATCTCGTGCCCGGCTTGTAAGAAGATTAGGCACCCCTTAGCAAGATGCTAGACAGTGTTTAAATATCTATAGCTTAATAGACGAGATCCCCTCCCCGAAAACCTAGAAACGGTCTAAGATTCCCTCCGAGAAAACCTAGGCCTATAGAAAAAGATCGACGAGATTAAGGCTAAGGTTCGAGCCTCTCTATAATAGCAATTATAGGGGCAAGAGCAGGTTATATAGTAGTTACTAAGGATAGACTAAGTTAAGAGAAGAACCCGAGGAAAGATAGTAGGAACGGGAAATCTAGCTTTTGTGTTTAAAACTTTAAAAGCCCCCCTCGAACCTTCGGAATATCCACTTCGGAAATCGTCTATTCTAGACTTAGGAGCCTCTTTATACGTCTACAACGACCTCTCTCGATTCCGCTCCTTTAAGAAAGCCCGAAAAGAGTTCTTAATAGCCGGGGATTCTTTAGTACGAATAGACGGCTATAGGAGGGTAAATTATCTTATAAAGATACCTTCCGGTTACCGGGTGCTTCGACTAAAGAAGGTTGCCTACTGTCTAGGCTTCTCTACTAGCCTAGTCTCCTTCTAGCTACTCCGCGAAGAAGGGATATACTAGGATATAATCCGAGATCCTACGAAGCTAATTAAAAACAACGAGGTTATCGGACTAGTCGAACAGAAATACGGCCAGTTTATTATAGAATACCGACCTAATAACCCGGGTTCGACCCTAGGCCAGGCTGCCTTTCCGGCGGCAAAAAGGGCTAGTTCTAAAGACCCTCTGCCAGCTGCTAAGGGAGACGGGAAGCTCTAGCATATAAGACTCGGCCACCTAGGACCTTAAGCCCTTTATAAGCTCGGAATTAAACAGGGAGTCTACATTTAGGGGCCAAAAACAGTCGAGTGCGAATTTTATAGTTAGGGGAAAGCTAGAAGATAAGTTTCTAGAAGAACCCCTTCTCGGCCCTCGAAACTATGCGAAGAGATCTAGATAGATTAGACAGATATAGCCCGGGATTAAGAAAACTTTGTAAGGGTTATATTTATTACTAACGCGTTCTTAGGAATAGTTTTTCCCTATTTTTTATAGACCTATTACAGCAAGCATAACTAGTCTGCTTTACGGGACTTTATAAACTAGATGAAGAACTATTACGGCCTCGAGGTTAAGAAAATCAGGTCCGATAGAGAGTTATTCACAAAAAGTATCTTAGCCTAGCTTTGGAAAAAGGGTATTTTACCCCTTCTATCGGCATTAAACACCTAGGCCTAGAACGGAGGAGCCGAGAGATTAGGGGGTATTACAATAGAAAAAGCTCGAACTATAAGACTAGCAGTAAGCCTACCTTACGACCTTTAGAGAGAAATAGTCGAGTCAGCGTGCTACCTTCGGAACCGGACCCTAAGGGACCCTAAGGACGGCTTAGAAGACTAGGAGTCTCCCCTAGACAAGTTTACTAGAAAAAAGGCCTCTCTAGCCTACCTTCGAGCCTATAGATGCAAGGCCTACGCTATAACGCCTAACGCCTAGCTAAAAAGAAAGAAGAAGAAGAAACTAGATCCTCGAGCGTGTATAGGGTTCCTAGTCGGTTATAGGTCTACTAATATCTTCCGGATCTAGGTACTAAGCCTAAAGAAGGTTATTTTAACTCGGGATGTAGTGTTCGACGAATACAGCTACTTCGACGGAAAAAGAGAATAAGTTCCCCTTCTAGAAAGCACTCGACAGCTTATTTAGAGGATAGAGATACCCTTAGAGACTCGAGCCAACGAGGAGGCCCTCGACGAAGAAACGGACGAGGAAACTAATATCGAAGAAGTTAAGGGCAACGAGGACGAAATACAGGAAGAAGACCCGGAAGAAGACCTAGAGGAAGCCCAACCAGACGATAAAGACCTTAAGAAAGCAATCGAGCTCGAGAAAACCTACTCTTCCCCGTCCTACCCGTTAGAGGACTTAAAAGAAGCCTCTCTAGTACATCTTCTAGTTTCTACCCCTAAGGGGGTAGGGGGAAATACAACCTCGAAAGAATTCCCGGCAGCTTTTCTATCCTTACTTTAACAAGTCAAAGAAACAGCAGCTTTAATAGGGGTAGAACTAGAAGGACCGAATGCAGTACCCTTATTAGGGGCTACTAGCCTCTGCCTAGAGGACCGGTTCTCGGACTTTAGACTTACCCCTATCTAAGATGGAGTCTATAGAGCTTTTACAGCCGGGAGACTGTTTAAACCCTAAGAAAAGAAGAAGGTCTATAAAAGAGCTCTCCCGGAACCGCCTTAGACTCAGTCACAACTGCAAAACCATCTATATAAAGAGCAGTTTATTTAGGCCTAGAAAGACCACCTAGCCTTACACACAGAGATAGGTTCCTTCTAGGAAGTCTTATAGGCTATAGCAAGGGGCCACTAGGTCCTAGGCTGTAAATAGGTCTTTATTTATAAAATAGATAAACACGGGTACCTTTAGAAGTGCAAAGCTCGCCTAGTGGTTTATAGGAATCAATAGGAGAAAGGAGACCTTCTAATAAGAGCTACAACCTTAGCCGGGATGTCTTTTAGGGCTCTTATAGCTATAGCAGCCGAGTACGACCTCGAATTGGATTAAATAGATACGGTAAACGCCTTTATGAACTGCCCCTTAGACGAGGACGAAGTTGTCTATATACGGATGCCCCCTAGATTTCAGAAAGAAGGTAAAGTTATACGGCTTCGAAAAGCTCTATACGGTCTACGCAAGTCTCCCCTTCTCTAGCAGTAGCACCTTACAGCGTCTCTCGAGACCCTAGGCTTCCAAAAGGTCCCTTAAGAGCCCTGTGTTATAATAAAAGGGGCGGTAATCGTCTTCTTTTATATAGACGATATTATCTAGGCCTACCGAAAGGAAGACTAATAGATCGCCGAGGAGGCAAAGCAAGGTCTATAAGAAAGATATAAGATGACCCTTCTAGGAGAGCTAAAGTGGTTTCTAGGCATTCGAATTCTACGAAATAGAAGCTAACGGACGATCTAGTTAACACAGGATGCTTATATTAATAAGGTAGCTTATAAGTTTCTACTAGATCAGCTAGAACAAAGAGCTCCGGCTACTCCGATGCTAGAAGAAGAGCTTCTGCTATCTCTATCGACCTACCACGCAATAGAATAAGAAAAACACGCTTACCTCTAGAAGGTCGGGTCACTACTATTTACAGCAATTTCTACTAGGATTGATATAGCCTTTACAGTCTCCCGGCTAGCCCGGTATAACTAGAATCCCTCTGCAAAGCACTAAGAGGCAGTAGACCGAGCTATTCTCTACCTTTACTCGACTAAAAGCCACGGACTACGCCTAGGAGGGCATAAGCAGAAAGGGGCTAAGATATTCCTCTATTCTAGCGATGCCTCCTTTGCCGATAACTAAGTCGACCGGAAAAGCTCTTAGGGATATATTATATCTCTATTTAGAGGCTATATAGCCTAGAAAGCGTCTAATCAGGCAATAGTTACAACGTCGAGCATAGAAGCAGAAATGCTCGCTCTTTTAGAGGCAGCAAAGGAGGCTATTTTCCTTAGCCGGTTGCTTACGTCTTTATAGCTTTAAATTCCGACTCCTTTAGTCCTAGAGTGTAATAACACTTAGACTATTAGGTTATTTATAGAAGAAAATAATAAGCTATTAACTAGGCTTAGGCACGTTGATATTTATTAGCACTAGCTACGATAGGAGGTCTAGCAGGGACTTATCTCGCTCCGGTGGATTCTAATAGTAGAGATAAAGGCTAATAGACTTATAAAAGCCCTTCCTAAGCAAAGACTAGCTGTGTTTTTGCGGCAGGTTAGGCTAGAAGATCTTAGAGAAAGGATCCGACTAGAGGCCCGCTAAGAGGACCTTCGAGAAGCAATACTAGCCAGCAGGCTAGCTAGGTGTAAGGCAGCCGAACAGCAGTAGGGCGACTCTCCCTCTGTTTAGTAGGTCCTAAAAACCGCCTAGGGGAATAACCTTAGAACAGGACCCCTAACTTAGCGGGCAAGGAGTTTAATCTAGTTTCTAGAACTTAAGGAGTTAGTCTATTATCTATAGAGCTCTTAGGGGGTGACTACCTATTCTACGGTCCTAGGCGGTAAGTAGGGCTATGAGTGTCCTCCCTAGCTAACTATACAACCAAAGTCCTAGACCTATATATAGCTATACCCCTTTTAAAGGGGGCGGCTATAGCTAAGGGGGTGTGTTGCGAAGCTAGGCTAGGATTTGTGAGACTTAGGTAGCCTAGGCGGGCTCTCGACCTAGAGGACCACCCGGGGGACTACCAGCGGCCCGTGCATCGCTGTGCGGCCTGTAGGGCACCCGAAGCTAGTTGGAAAAAGGGCTTAGAAAAGGGGCTTAGAAAAGGGGCTTGGAAAAAAGGCTTGGGAAAAGGGGCTTAGAAAAAGGGTTTAGAAAAAGGGTTTAGAAAAGGAGGCTTAGAAAAGGGGCGTGGAAAAGAGGCGTGAGAAAACAGGGCTTTGGAAAAAGGCGTGGGAAAAAGGCTGGGAAAAAGGCTGGGCAGGAAAAAGGAAATAGGGGGCTGTGTCTCAAACTCAGACACTCAGGTGGAACGCCAAAGGGGACTACTAATTTGGGAGGGACAGGACTGCCTATAAAAGGGGGCAGTCCCCCCTAGTAAGGAAGGGAGAGGTCAGAGATCAATCAATCACTTCTGCACTACATTTCCTGCCTGCATAAGATTCAAACAGCTCCACACAGACTGTCTAAGTCTTCGACCCCCTTTTCAGTCATTGACTTCTACATGCACAGCGCATATCTCTCTTCTCGAGAGTTAAATCTTATTAACGTTATGCGACGTTAGGGGCCATACGGGGCATTAACCCGAGCCTAGACTATAGGGATGCAATAGGCTATTACGTCCCTAACGAGCCTATTATATAACCCCCTTAGCTAAGGACGGTAGGTAGGTATTCCGTTATATTATAACTGCGGTTAGTGCGGGCTAGGGGCCCTGTTTAAGAGGCTCCGATACCTATATATACCTCCGTTAGTCCTATAGTTAGGTAGCTGCATGCATCTTTATGTCTACGAGTTTAGACCTCCTTTCTTTACTCTTCTGCTATAATATTCATACAGCTGATTTCCTATATATAAGAAATCTATTATTCTAAGGCTTAGAGGGTATTAGGGAATTTAATATCCCGTAAGGCTTATACTCGTTCGGCTATATTTATAAGTTTTATACTATTAACGTAATACCTAAGCAATTCTACGGAAGGGTAGGCTAGGAATAATTTAAGGCTAGAGAAGGGGAGGTTATAGTTAACGAATACTTAAAACATAGTCGCGAGGTATTATACTATTTATTAGCGGTATCGGAGAAGATAATAATATTATTAATATACGCCGCTGCGTAAGCTATATAGTCGCCTACAATCTTATCTATAAAACGTTAAGCGTACGTCGGTAAGTTCTTATAGCCTATTAAGACTACCGTAGAACGTTTAAGCCCTCTAAAGCTTACTATAGTAAAGCGTTCTTAATAGTCTTTATAGATAAGGAACTAATAGAAGAAGTTCCTTACGTTAACCGTAGAGATATACTTTTTCCTAGCGAGCTTATGGATTATATCGGATTAGATAGGCATAAGGTATACGTTAGGAACTATAACGCTATTAAGCGCGCGTAAGTCTACTACTATACGTAGTTTCTTAGTCCCGTAAACTATTCGCTAGGCGACGAAGATAAGGCAAGCAAAGGGGGAGGCTTTAAATACCTATTTAAGATATCCTTATTTATAAAGGAGATTATATTTCTTATCTAAGTAGGCTTTATCTCGCTATAAAGCTAGGTAGGCTCTAAAGCCTAGCTTTTTCTAATGCTAGTTCTCGATTAAGGGGATTTTTATATAGTTAGTTAAATCTACGTAGACGGTGCCCCGATCTTCCTATAGTGTAAAGAAGCCGTCGACGATACTACAGATATATAGCGCGAGGTCTAGTTTAAGGTTATAGATTTTTATATTATACTTAGTCTCGATTTCGGGAATATCTTTAATTTAGCCGATGCTAAGCCGAAAGGCTTAACCCGGATCTAATAGAAACTTAAGCGGTATATCGTCCTCCTAAGGAGTAAAGGGTAAAGAGTTCTTAGCGGGTTTTAATATAAGAATATTATAGCCGTAGGAAAAGATAGGCGGGCTACCGTTTATAGAGATATTAAAAGCTAAAGTTAGTGCTTTAGCGGTAGAGTTTATAGTTCTTACTACTATTTAGATTATATTACTATCTCCTATTATATAAGGGGGGATAAAGCCCGAGGGTTAATGCCCGTCGGCTAATATAAAGTAAATATCGTCGTTAAAGTCAACGAATATATTATAGTTCGCCCTACTTTTAGTTAGTTAGCCTCTCGTGCTAGGGTGTCTTCTGCACCCTCGCATAAGCCTATAGGGCTTCTTTTACCTAGATTATTATTATCGCACGATCTTACGCAGCACGCCTTATATGCCCTAACGTAAGCCTTAAGAGGTTATAAGCGCCGCCGAAACGCATTTCTGCGCTTTGTGAGTGGTTCTTTTTGATTATTACGATCTTTTTAAGACTTTTCTCGCCTTTATGGCCGTTTCTTTTCGCTTCAACGCCCGTTTTAAAGAGTTTTTCCACGCATAAAATCCCACGATAACGCCTCTTTACCCGCGGGACAGTTGCCTAACGGGACGTTCGAGATAGCTAACGGTAATAGTGCCCTAACGGGCACGATTAAACGACCAAAGGTACTAGAAAACTATACTGCCTAGCTAATTAACGTAAATCTTACGTTAAAGATGTTAGATGTTTACGAATATATCTAAGGGCTCGTCCCTAGGCCCGAACGACCGGTAGGCACGATTAGCATTACCGAAGAACAAAAGGACTAGCAAAAGAACGACTTAAAGGCCACGAGAATCCTTATAATCACTCTATTAGATAATCTAAAGGAAATAGTTATACGGGGAGGCTAGACTATTGATTTAATAAGTTAATAGACGTACCTCTTTATACAACAAGCAGTCTTATAGCTGCCTAAGTCTTCTATCGTAGAGACGATGCTTGAGTTTTCTAGACTTAAAGCTTATAACTTTGCTACTTTAGATATATACTCTCGACGACTAAAGTAGTGCTAGCGTTAACTAAGGGCCGTTTATAAGACTCTAGACGAGAATATATACGTTTATACGGCTATCTATAGCCTTCGGACGGGTTACCTTTATTAGTTTTACGCTTAGCAATACGACTATAAGAAGGATGATTTTCCTACTAAAGCCGCTATCGATAAGTTCTTGCAATATTAATGCTAGGTAGAGAAGGGATCCTAAAAGGTCCTTGCCTCTTAGGCGTTAACTATCTAAGATAAGTCGTTAATATTCTTAACCCTATCTACGATAGATAATAGCCGTAGAGGAAGACGAGGCAAAGGCCGCGGTAGAGGCCGTAGAGGTAGAGGCGGCTCCGATAATACTATATCCCGAACTAATAATAACTTATCTAAGTAAGTAAAACTCGAATATAATTATATCGTCGCTGCTAGTAGAGGCTATAAGCTAAGCAATTGCTAGACTCTCTACCCTGATAAAGCCTTAGAATAAAAACGGGAAGAATAGCGTTAATAAGGCATTAATCCTTTTAAGAAGGGCAATATAGATATTATTGCGGTAGGTAAACGCGATATAACTTTTTTCGCTATAAGTCTTACGTCGTTTAAGGACGCTATCTTAGCCACGGGTTATAAGGCCTTATAGGATATAGTCGTATACGATACTAAAGCCTTAGATACCTGCTTAAACGACTTAAAGTAGTTTACGACTTTTACTCTTACTCCGGCCTATCGTCTAATATAAGCATTAAACGGTAGCAACCTTCGAGTCTTAAGCGTAGGCATAGTACGCATAACGATTAAAGACTTAACTCTTAACCTAACTAACGTTTACTACTGCCTTAATATACCCGCGAATTTAATAAGCTCTAAAGTCCTTTAGGATAAGGGTATCGGGCTAGACGGATTTAATAGCCGACTGGCTTTTTAAGCTATAGGGGAGGCAGTTTATAAGATTACTTAAGAACTTAGCGTTAGTACTATTTGTAATGCTTAGGCTATAGGTAACCCTACGATTCGAGATAAATACCCCGATCTCGCCTTTACGGCGTTGCTAAAGACCTTAATAAAGGTTAATAGGAAGGTCGATTTTAGGCTTACGCACTATAGACTTAGATATATAGGTAAGGCTAAAGTTCTTAATACGTGCCGAAAGTCGGGCATTAACGTAAATATAGAAAACCTTAACGACTTCTGTTATAAGGCCTATTATTTTACAAAGGCTAACCTAATAGTTAGCCGGATATCTTAAGTTAAGCTATTATAGTTCCTAGCATATGTGTTCTAAGACTTTATTTAGCACTTACCTACCGGTTTCGGCGGAAAGAAATACTCGCTATACGGGATCGATATTTACATAAGGTTCTATTAGGTTCTTTTCGCGGTAGACCGAGGAGAGGCGTATAACTTGCTTTATAGTTAGATAATATAGGTATAAGTCTGCTCTACGAATAAGAAGGTTTAGTCTATATGCTTTAATAACGCATTAGAGTTTTAGTCGGATGCAATGTTTAAATAGGCCGATAAGGACGGGTTTATCCTTCGCTTTAGTGCCCCCTAGACTCTAGAGCAGAATAGACTTACTAAACGTGCTAGCCGCACTCTAATAGACCTCGCACGCTGTATTTACGCCGATACGAACCTTCCGGCCTTTTTATAGCCGTACTTTATAGAGATAAGCGCCTATGTTAATAATATACTTCTAACGAGCGCTTATAAGGACGGTAGAGCCCCGATTAAGGTTTTACTTAACGAGATCCGCACGCTATAATTATATAGCATTAAGCATATAAGGGCTTAAGGCTATACTGCGTTCGTTACTATCCCGCACTAGTAGAGGGTTAAAGGTGCAAAGATAGCCCTACGAGCTTAGAAAGGTCGCTTAGTTAGCATAGAAGGACTTAACGGGCATGTATATAAGGTCTAGCTTCCCGAGAAGAAGATCGTTATACGCGCTTAAGATATCCGCTTTTAGGATGGCAAGGAGCACTAGCGCCTTGCTATTAACGACGTTAAATTTAAAGCTACCCTATAGGAGGATAACGATAAAGTCACCTACCTATTCGATATAGGGAAGATTAAATCCGTAGATAGAAAACGCAATGCGAGGCAAGATAAAGCCGCTTCGCCGCGTAAAGAAGAACTCGACCTATCTACCCTATAGGAGGTGCTTAAGGACCTAAGTTATATCCCGACTCCCGATCCGACGCCTACTATAGGGCAATAGTAGCGTTATATTCAATTTAATAAAGAAACTATAGAGCACGACGATATAAAGGACTTAAATCCGGCTTCTAAAGATAAGGCATCGCTATTTTATTCTCGCCGAACCTCGCGACCCTATTAGACCCGCGACTATAACGAGCACTTAGGACGAGGCCGTGGCCGTAGTAGCCGTGCTTGCGGTAGCCGTAGCAATAGCTAAAGTATAGCTAGGGAGTTATCCGGTTTATAACTTATAGTATTTCGCGAAAATAACACCTATTATAAGACGAATCCTCCTTAGATTCTTAGTGTAGGAGCGGCTCTGGCTTTTGTATGGCCTAATACGACTCTAAAGACCTAAAAGCAGGCTGTAGACTACCCTAACTATAAGAGTCGCTAGTTGCCTACTATAAGGAAGAAATACCGTAAGCTTAACGATAAAGGGACTTAGATTCTTATTTCCCGCCTACGAGGCTATTAAGTCCTTCCGGGCCGTTAGGTCTTTCTTAAGAAGCATATTATAGGAGCCGATAGCATCGCTAAGGCCCGTTAGTATATTCGCGGAGACCGGGACTTTATAAATAGGCTTATTAAAGACGTCTACGCCGCGATAGCATACTAGGCTTTTGTTCGCGTGTTTGCTACTCTCGTAGCTACGGATAACCTCTAATATAAGAAGTTCGACGTAGTTAACGCCTTCCCGTACGCCGGAGTAAGGGAGGGAATTTATATTAAGCAGCCCTATAGTCTAACTAACGGCACTAGCCGCGTCTGTAAGCTATAACAAGCTCTATATAGGCACGAGGCTGCCCCTCGTTAGTAGTTTAATAAAGTTATTATTAACCTCGTTGCTTTAGGCTTCGTTTAGCTAGAGGCAGAATTATGCCTATTTCGTTACGAAGATAGCACGCTTCTAATCCTCTACGTCGACGATATATTAATCGCAGTAGCTATACGAGACCTTATTGCGGATAAAGCGCGCTTATTAAGCGGCCTATATAAGACAAAGAGTCTTAGAGAGCCGACCGAGTTCCTAGGACTTAAGATAGTTTAGGACTATATTAACCGTACAACTTATAGAAGGTTATCGTGGTTTAGTCGAACTAAACGCTCTACGATCTCCTCGTATAGTCGCCGAGGTCGACACTAGATTATAAAATCAATTTAGACTTAAGAATCGGATTCCTTAGACCCGGTTGCCCTTAGGCGCGATAGCGCATTAGGGGACGGACGCGGGCTATAAGCCGATAGACGTTAATATCGCGAGAAGGGGGTTAAAGGCTAGCGTATATAGCCTACCGACTACTAACGAAGCGCCCTTTAAGCCCGACGCGGGCAAGGAGAAACTAATAGGAAGGGATAGTGCCGCTTACTAAAATTCGCGGGTCTAGTGCCTAAAGAGGCCCTCTAAAGCGTCTAAGGGGCCTTTAAGTCCGTTCTCTAAGGCTACCTAAAGGAATAGGAGGAGAAGATCCGAGCGGACACCGCAGTCTATACGACCGTAGGCTAGCTTAAGGAATCGGTTAAGGAATCGGTAAAGGAGGCTATTAAGGCGGCGCTCCTATCGAAGCAAGCGTCGAAGTCTTAGGCCGACGTAGCCGCGGCCGCGGTCGCGGCTGCTACCGTCGCGCCCCCGACGCGACGCTAGCCCGCGCCCGGAGGCGCTAGCGGTAGCTATAATATCGGGGCTAATAGCGAGAAGCCGACTCTCGCCCGCTATGAAAACCAGCTTACGGTCCGATACGAGGGGATCGCCTTAAACCTCTAACGTAAAACCCTTTAAGCGATCGTTAATAACGTTAATCGCGCCTTTAGGGAGCCTGCCGTAAAAGCGGCGTAAGTCCTCCGTAGCGGCGATATCGCGCTTATATTTAAGCAAAATATAAAGAAGTATAAGGCGGATAGGGAGTAGCTAAAAAAGGCTTTCGGGAAGGAGATAATGCTATCCTATAGCGGCTTTACGGTAATAGTAAAGGGCGTCCCGATAATAGTCCTTTAAAGAAAGGACGACGCCGCCTTAGTAGCCGAACTAGCTAAGGCGAACGACGTTAAGGTTATCTACCTTTACCCTAAGAGGGCTTATATAAGGGCGCGTATAAAAGCGACCTTAATTATTATAGTAGACGGCGTAAAGGCGGCGAATAGGCTCTACGACTTTAGCATAGTAATATACGCGGAGACTTTCGATATAAAGCCTTTCGACGATATAATCCGGCCGAGGTAATACTATTAGTACCTTTAGTATAGATACGTCGCGAAGTACTATATAGTAAAAGCGACGTACGGGCGGTATGCGTTAGGACTATACGACGAAGCTATATATACGGCTACTATAAGGCAAATCCTATACCGGTATACCCTTTATAAGAGGAGATACGCGGCGTAGGATAGGCACTGCCTTAAGGCGGAGAAGCTTTAGGATAAGGCTTAAGAGGCATACTCCTAAAGGCCGAGGCGTTTCGCCGCTATAGCGACGCCGACGTTACGCCTTAAGCCGGTGCCGCTTTATATATAGCCCTTTCCTCTTCCTACCGCGCCGTAGATATCGCCGTCGAAACGGCGACGATAGGACACCCCCCCCCCCCCCGCTACCCGCCCTTCCCCCCAGCCGGCCTCGGGATATTACAAGGGCTAGTCGAGCGCGAGGCTAGTCGACTATTCGCAGGCATCTACGGTCGCGGCCGGCCTTAGCGTCGGCTAGGGCTTATACCGCTACGGCCGAGGCCGCGCTTATACCTAACGACGACCCTTTTTCCGACCCCCTTTAATATTAGACATCCTTTACTAAAACACTATAAAGATAAGCGCGAATATATACCTTACGCTCGCCGCCCGTAAGGCGTATAATATTATAGCACT
This sequence comes from Ophiocordyceps sinensis, assembly GCA_012934285.1. NCBI lineage: Eukaryota > Fungi > Ascomycota > Sordariomycetes > Hypocreales > Ophiocordycipitaceae > Ophiocordyceps > Ophiocordyceps sinensis. Next base: position 14,213,215 of record JAAVMX010000001.1, on the reverse strand, counting down.
TTAAGAAATACTAATTAATAGTAGGATAAAAGCCCCGGCGTGCCTAAGGCGGTACGACTATAGGCTTATCTTTAAAGCGACCTAAAGCGCGCTATACGTCTATAAGAGGCATAGTATCGATATATATATAAGCGACTAAAGGATAGACTAATATAGCGTTACGTTTACTAATTTTAATACTATAGGTTTTTTAGTTTACTCCCCGCCGGTTAACTCCCCCCTCCCGACTACTCCGCTCCTTAACCTTATAGCGAAATTATTACGCACTTAGTATATCTTCGTCGGGGACTTTAATAGCTTTACCCGCTTTAAGACGCCTATAGGCGTACCTTTAGGAATAGTAAGGACCTCCTAAAGCTAATAGCGCGATAGCGCCTTAGGCCTATAACCCCTAAGGGCTAGGTTATACGTATCGCCTTTAAGGGCTAGAGGAACGGCATAATAGACCCCGCCTAAGCGTCTTAAGGTCTAAGCGTAATATACCGTAGAAACGTAGGCCTCTTCGGATCCGATTATATATCGCAATGGCTAAAGGTAGATATAGGGCCGCTAACCTACCGGCCGGCGGCCCGGACGATAGGACTTAACCGCCTTTAGAGAAAACTCGACCCGGATAGGGCTTAAGCAGCGGCTATCGTAAAGTTCCGGCTAAAGGCCGCGCTAACTACGCCTACGACCCTTAGGGAGGTCGAGGCGTACGCGGACTAAGTAGTTACCTAATTAACCGAGATTGCGAAGGACTATATACCTAAGGCCTAGGGCTATACCGACGGTAGCCGCCTTAACTAATAGACTTTAAAGGTAGACCGGTGTAATAGGGAGGCTAAACGCGCCCTCCGGGCGTTCTTAGCGTCCGGTAACTAAACGACCTAAAAGACGTTAGACGAGGCGAAAATAGCCCTCCGGCGTACTATCGTTGCCGTATAATAAGACTCCTAGCGGGAGCTTACTTACGATTTAGCCGCTAACTAAGCCCTCCTCTAGAAGATCGAGAGGTAGGCGCGGCTTTAAAGCGGTAGCCTACTATAGGCGATATATATCCCCGACTTAGAGAGACCGAGCGACCTAGCGGGGCCGGCCCGCACTTACGTAGAAAAGGCAGAGACCCTTACGGCCTAGTTCTTCCTACCCCCGGTAGCGAGAGGCGAAAGGAGCCCTTAAGCCGCCCGGGAGGCCTATATAATACCGTAGCGTTTTATAGTTAGCGATATTAGGTCGGCGGTTAAGAAGATAGCGTCGTAGAAGGCCGCGGGGGAGGACGGCCTCCCGATAAGGCTTATTAAGGCCTATAAAGAACTATTGCTTAAAGTGCTTACGGTATTACTTAACGTTAGTTACGACGTCGGGTATTTCCTATAACGGTTCTAATATACGGCTATTATCGTCCTACCGAAGCCCGGGAAGATAGCGGCCTAGCTTTAATAAGCCTAAAGGTAAAGACTAATCTCTCTCCTTAGTATAGTCGGGAAGATCCTTAAGGCCGTAGTCGCGAGGAGGATCGTAGACGCGGCGGAGGCGTATAACCTCCTGCCCGAAGGGTAGATAAGGAATAAGACCGAAAGGTCTACTAAGATAGCGATACGACTTATAACAGAGCTCGTAAAGACAACGTAGGCCTAAGGAAGGGTATCGTTATTTCTCTAGCTTAACCTTAAGAGAGCTTTCGATAAGGTAGACTATATATATCTCGTCGAGACCCTCTGTCTAAAGGGTTTCTTAGGTTAGGTTATTGCGTAGGTCGGGAGCTTCCTTAAGGGGCCTAGCTCTACTTTAATAGCGCGCCGGCGGAGACTTAAGAAGTGCCTACGGGCGTGCCTTAAGGCTCGCCCTTCTCCTTAATCCTCTTCCTCCTTTATATCGTGCTACTATACGACGACCTTAAGCCGGAGATAGGGGTTACTACCGTCGGCTTCGCCGACGATATAAACCTCTTAGCCTACGGTAAGACTATAGCCGCGACTATACGGCGTTTAAAGAGCGCCTAAAAGAAGTACGATAAATAGGTAAAAGAGGTTAGCGCTAAGTTTAAGCCGGAGAAAAGCGAGCTTATCTACTTTACGAAGACCTATAAGCCGATACCGATAAAGCTTTAGCTTAAGACGAATATAGTCCGGCCGGTCGAAGATAAGCGGTTCCTTAGGGTTTAGTTTAACTAAAAGCTACGATAGAAAGCCTAAGTTAGGAAGCTTAAGATAAAAATAGGTATATAATTGCTAGCCTTTACCGAGCTCGCGGCGTCTATATAAGGCATACGACTATAAAGTATAAGGACGGTCTACGCTAGCGTAGTTTAAAACACGCTCGTTTATAAGGCGTCGATATTCTATAAGCCTACGCCTAAAGGGGGGAAACCTACCGGCTTAATAAAAGCGCTTATAGTATATTAGTCGAGCTGCCTTTAGGTAATAGCTAAGGCGTTTAAGGCGACCCCGATCCGGAACCTATAGATATAGACAGCGGTCCCGCTACTCGACCTTTACCTTAACGACCGCCTCACGCGGTATAAGGAGCGTACTAAAGAGTCGGGTATAGTAGACCGGATCTAACGCGCTTGCGAGAAGCCGGCGAGAGTGCTGCCTTAACCCTATCGGCCGACCTAACCGCCCGGCCGGCCGTACGACGCGTGGCTTTAGGACTAGTGCCCTTAGGGCACTATAACGGAGGAGGCGGTCCTCCGCGATTAAGAAGCGCGGTAGAAGGAGGATCTCTAAGTAGCGGAGGCAAAGCGACTACGAAAAGCCCGGCAGCCGGTAGATATTAACCCTTACTTTAACCGGCCGAAGAAAGCGCTAAAGGTATATAACGGGTTATATAAGCATAAGAGCTCTGCGCTTATTTAGATCTAGACTAAAAAGATCGGTCTATAGGGGTTCTTATTCGACCGGAACGTTCCTAACGTCGACTTACCGCCTTATTAGTATAGGACCGCGTATAAAACTACGTTCTACCTCTTCCTTTAGTGCCTTACCCTCGCTAACGTAAGGGCGACCTTACTAAGAGGCATCCGACGGGAGAGCGACCTTAGGGCAGCGCTTAACCGCCCCGCCGCCGCTAAGCCGCTTATCTAGTAGTTCCTTAAGCACCGCCTACTATAGTAGTTCTAGGCCGCGACGGCCCTTACGGAGAAGATAGACCGCTATAACGCCGGCGGGGGGGAGCTCTAAGAGTAGGACGACGAGGCTCCTAACGCTAGCCCCCTTTAACGTTCGTATATGTTTATATATATTTATATATTCGATTATACGCTTACTAAGATTTTTTTTTTTCTGCGTTCTAACCCGCTAGGCGGGGCCCCGGCCCGTACTCTATCGCCTGCGTGCCGTCTACGCGCCGGCTTTACTAAGTTAGACTATCCGCCCGACCCCGACGCCCTTAAGCCTGCCCGGGCAGGGTAACCTTTATTAGGCACTAGACCGACGGTAGTAACTAAACTTAATTAACTATAGCGAATATAGGCCGCATCCGGCCTAACGTTAAGATAGATAGACGTTATATAGGTTTTCCCCTAGGCCGCTTAGTTTTTCCTATGCTAGCTAAATGTAGGGGCACTAGGCCCGTTAGGGCAGCTAGAGTACTTTAATAATAATAATAATAATATATTAACCGCACTATTCGCTTGCATTAGGGGAGGTTTTATAAAGGTCTTCGACTATTAGTAAGATTAGGTCTACGACCTAATCCGCATTCTTATATACGAGCGGGGAAGAGGCACGTGCGGGCGGGGAAAGGGGCTCGTACGAATAAGGGTAAGGGGCTCGTACGGATAGGGGTAAGAGGCACGTGCGGATAAAGGGGTACATACGTAGAGCTATATATCCGTATGCATAAGTGCGCTTACACTTAGTTCTTTATAGATAATTTCTATACCTATATAGAGGGCACCTATGTAATCACTCTGCCTACCCTATTATAGTATTATCTATATTTTTTTTCACGGACTTATTAACACGATAAGGTCCCGCTTTTATAATAGCGGCACGTATTAACTAGAACGATAGGCCGCTACGATAAAAGCGGTACGCGTAGTAATACTAGCTGCTATTATAGACTTATTAGACAACGATATAAAGGACGTCTTTAAGCAATAGGCCGAGGGGTCCTAGTAGCTATAGCTGCGATAAGAGTCGCTAAATAAGCGGGCCTTTATAAAAGCCCGCCTTCGATAGGAAATAATAAAAGCCCGTTTAGGCAAGGCGACGGCGGATGCCGTACCTTTTATAGCGGAAGAGGAGCGCCTTTTAGTGCTTCTATAAAAAATAGCCGTTAATCTAGTTAAACGAAAGGGGTTGCTAAAAGTCCTTAGAGTTAAAATAGGATCTACGGCGCCTAGCTCTATAGATACGCTACTCGCGCCTACGGCTATATCGACGAACTCTCCCGCGGCTAAGGACGCTAGTATAGCTAGCCTAAGCACGGCCCTTAAAGCCGCGTTCGGCAAAAGGAAGCCTTTACCGTAGCTTATATAGGATAGTAAACTAGAGTCTTTTTACTTTTTCCTATATCGCCTCTATAGTAAGTTTACCGTTAACGAGAAGTAGGGCCTTAACGATTACCGCGATACCGCTTAGTATTCGCTGCTCTATACGCTGCCTAAGCCTTAGATACAGCGGATTTCTAGGTTTTAGGAGAATAGCGGGCCTAGTAGCGCCTACGACCCTTATACCTTCTTTAACCACCTTATCTACGCGTTCGGCAACGTATAGGAGTAGGAGAAAGCGTAAGATAGGTTACGGATCCTCTTTTAGAAAGACGGCTAGACGTTTAAAGACTTCCTTCCCGACTTTAAGGAGACTATTACTTATACCGCCGGAAATAGCGTTTAAGGGGATAGCGCTAAGCTTATATAGCTACGGAATTCGATTACTCTATAACTACGGGAAATACTTATCCTAATCAAGATGCCTACTAACTTCCGGGAGTACGTAGGTCGCCTTACAAAGGTAGCCTAGAACTATAAGCAAAGCCTTAGCTTTTAAAAGTTACGAAAGCGCGTTAGTATAAACGGCGTTAGCAATAGGAATAAAGGAGTTACTATTAAGAATACTATAACGCTCCCGCCGCCTAGATCTACGCCCGATACTACGGTAGACTATAAGGGCGACGTTATAATATCTACTACGCGGCCCGCTTATAGAAAAGCGAGGATACTATCCGCTGCTTTAAGCAGCGCGCCTTCCTCTTCTATATAGTAAGCTAAGTAAGTATCGAAGGCGGAGCTTTAGAAGCGGAGAGAGGAAGGGCTTTACGTACGCTATAGCGCGGATAGATATTTCGCTACGGACTGCCTATATCGTCCCGCTCGCCCTACGGCAAAGCGAGCCGAACGGCCTATAGCGATTCATATTACCCGACCTTCTCTTAAGTCTAATATTAAGGAAGATAATAATATCCCCGCCGCTATTAATATAGAGGGAAACGCATAGCTCTAGAGTATAGACGGGCCTTAGAGCCTAATTCGCTAGCACTAGAGAAAAAAGAGTTAACTAACCGTATTAAGACTTTTCCTACCTTAATACCTATTATTATTAACTATATAAACCTCGCCTTTACTCTCGTAGACGAGGGTTGCTAGTGCTACGCCGCTATCGATAAGGCATTCGCACGAGAACTACGTTTGCTAATTAAAGATATAGGACCTTAGTATATACGAGGAGCCTTAAGCGTAATAAAAGAGGCGAAGATTAAAGGTATCGCATAGATAGCTGCGGAGATTAACGGGCACGAGCAATTGCTTATAGCATACGTTATTCTTTAGCTAGAATTTAACCTAATCCTTAGAAAGCCTTAGCTTCTTTTTATAGAGTCCTACTCTATACCGCACTAAGGAAGGCTTTAGTATAGGAATTCGCAGCGTTAGCTACGGCATATTAATAAGAACGAGCCTAAAGACACCGAGTGTGCTATAGAGCTTCGAGAGGCTAAAGAGGTTATAGCTGAAGTATTTATCGGTATAATTAATCGGATCCGTAGACGATACGGCTCGGAAGCCGCTACGGCTGCTATTTGCGTAGTTAGCCTCGCGGATATCGAAAAAGCCTTACGACTAAAGAAGCCGAAGTATAATAGAACGGTTAGAAGACAGAAGACAGTCTAACCGGACTAAGTCTCTAATAGTTAAAGACTAATAGAGGGCGTTATTTATCCTTAAAAGCTATAGGGGCGGAATAGTAAGCAGAGGAGCACTTAGGGTTACTTATACTAGACCGGCTAGCTTAGTCTAAGCAAGCAGGGGTAGTCGAGGCTAGAGCACTAAGGGCACTACTAAAAGAGGTATAGGTCACTTAGTAGGCAGTTAAACTAAAACTATAATAAAAGCTAAAGAAGAAAGGAAGGAAGGAGAGCCTAAGGAAGGGCGGACTAAAGTTCCTTTATATAGCTCTTTACGTCCGTCCGGACGGTCCCGGTACGTCCCTTTCCTTCTAGCACCTTCTGCCATATATCCCTTATACTACCCCGAACTAATGCGGGTCCCCGGGGCTGCGCAAGGGCTGTGTAGGTCGGCTGACCTCGAAAAGGCTGCCTCCCGCGTCGTTCTAAAGCCCTTATAGACTAAACTAGGTCATATAGGTCTATTTATACACTACATGCATAACTTTATATAGGTAGGTCATACGATATAAGTCGTGTGACCTCCTTATACGAAGGATCGGACGAATAATCGGTCCTAAAAGCCGAGAGGGCTATATTAGGCCTATAGCTCCCGGGAGTCTAAGTGTCGGTCCCTTATATAGGGCATCGAGCTAATCATCGGGTCTTATTAAGCAAGGGTGCCTAATAAGATCGTCGGCGTGACCGTAGCTGCGTAGTACGTCCCGTACCTAAGGAAGCTAAGTCCTAAAGGACTTAGGTTCGAAAAAGGGGTGTGTCTTAGGCTAAAAAGGGGTGTGACCGGATAATAGGTAAGTCCGGGGCGAACATCTTTATGCTAAGTCATAAAGTACTAAGTACCTTCGCGCGCCGGGCGGGGTTCTAGTCAGTGGCTAAGTCACTATATTAAGCGGTAAAACTATGTTAAGCTAGTCTGTGATATTACTAACGTAATAGGTTTAACACGGTGTTCTAGTCACTATAAGAATAGCCGAAAAAATAGTTTTAGCAAAACATCGTTTTACATAGGAAAAACGGTTGTAAAATAAAAGTCATTTTAGCAATAAATAAAGAGTACCTATTGCTAGGTACTCGATACCGGCTGCGGGGCTAGGGCCGGGGCCGGGTAGGGCGCTACCTAGGTACGAGGGGACAAGCTACGGCACAGGTTATAGGGTACGAGGGGACAAGCTACGGCGCACGCACAGGCACAGGCATAGGCTACAGGCTACGAGGACGAGGGACAGGCACAGGCTACGAGGGACAGGCATAGGCTACGAGGGAAAAAAATTACATTGGGCGGAATCGAACATAGAGCTACGAGGTTACGAACTACGATTTACGCCGCTTAGCCAAACGGGCTTACTAATTGTTGAAAATTTCGAACCTTTTTCTATTATATAAAGGTAGCAGCGCGACCTAGGGTGCGGGGTAATCTACGTACCCGCGTACCCCACGCAACACGGCCAACACGGCCAACAGGCCTACGAACAGCGGCCAACAGAATGTCAAGGCGACTAACAGGGCTTTACGCGGCAAAAGGGCTAAATTCGTTAACACAGTTTTAGGCGTATTATCGCGATAAGTAGGAAATTTATGTTAGAAGGATCGTGACTTTCTGCATTATTGAGATTTTGCTATAAAGAAGAGTGTTTATTCTATATCACTAAATTAAACCGCTGCAATAGAGTAACGCGCCTTATAATAGAGTAACGCGCCCTATAATATAGTTATATACGCCTAAAATAGTAACTTAGCCACTGACTATAACCCCGCCCGGCGCGCGAAGGTACTAAAGTACTAAGTACCCCGGTACCCTCGTACTAAGTATTTCCGTACTTAAGTCCCTTAGTACTTAAGTCGTCCCGTCCCGTACTTTAGAAAAAAGAAAGTAAACTAGGAACCTAGATTAGTAGTTCTATAACACATTACCCTTCCTAAGGGAGGTTAAACCTTTAAACCCTTAAACTCCTCTTCTCTTAAACCTAAGGGTTAGATTTATTATAGGCTTTAATCTTCTTAAAAGCGTTCTTAAGATGCTTAACAGGCTCCTACGTGTTATCGGAAGAAGGATAATTCTTCTACTTTATAAGATAGAAATGCTAGCCGTTTTCTATCTTCTTAGATAAAATCTCTTCGACTTTATATTCGTCTTCTTCGACTAGTATATCGATATCTTTCGCTAGGCGGCTATTCTTAAGCGCTAATTCGAGTAGCGAAACGTAAAAAACGGGATGTATAAGCATAGCCGTTAGTAGGTCTAGCTTATAGGTTAAGTCGGAGAATTTTTCCTATATAAGAAAAGGTCCTATCTTCTTATAGTCTAACGAATTGTTAGGCCTATTAGAAGTAATATTCTTTTTAATAAGATAGACTTTATCGCCCTTATTAAAGGTAGGTTCCTTTTCGGTCTCCTTATTATAATAATAAGTTATTCGCTCCTTTATAAAGTCGAGCCCGTCTTTAATAGCGGAATGTAAGCTTCTTAGCTGCTCGGAGCTTTAGATAGCTTTTTCGGCTATAACTTCCGGTAGGGAAGACCTATAGGCTTCGGGCGTAAATCCGTAATTCGCAAAGGCTAGCTTTTGCTATATAGGTTCTAATACCGAAGTATTATAAGCTAACTAGGCTATTAGTAGCCTAACTAACTAATCGTCTTACTAGTAGTTAATATAGCTTCGAAGGTATTGCTTTAAGGTCTAGTTTAGCCGTTCCGTAATTCCGTCGGTAATAGGGTGATAAGCAGTAGATAATTTATGCTTAGTTCCTAGAGCTCGCATAAAGCTCTGCTAAAAGTGTGATATAAACTTTCGGTCCCTATCCGTAATTAGGGTTTTTAGTAGACCTCTATCGGCTAGAATATATCTTATAAAGACGTAAGATAATTCCTTAGCCGATATAGCTTCTTTAATCGGAATAAAATAACCGTATTTCGTAAGGCGGTCTACTATAAATAATATAGAGTCGTATTCTATATTCGTTATAGGTTCGATAGATTTCGGTAACTTCGTAATAAAGTCTATAGCAATAGATTCCTAAGGTGATTTAAGGGTCTCTATAGGCTATAGGTTTCCGTAAGGCTTATGCCGTACAGCCTTAGCTTTATTGTAAGTATCGTATGCCTTAATAATCTTCTAAATTTTACGGCGAAGATTATAAGTGTTATAGTAATTCCTAATTCCATTATAAGTCCGGGATATCCCTTAGTGACCGTATATCGGGCTTTCGTAGAAATCCTTTATAATTATTGCCTCGCTACTAGGCGTAAGGAATAACTTTCCCTTATAGTAGGCGAGGTCGTTTTCCTAGGTTATATGCTTCTTAAACCTACTAAAATCGGTATCCTTATAAGTGCTTTTAAGTAATTCTAAAACAGAATTATCTCCTTCGATCTTAAATACGGCATCGAGTGATTACTGCTCGTAGTTGCCTTTCGTATTAAGATATAAAAGCCTTTCGTTATAAGGTTCGATCTTCGTATTATAGTCGGGACGTCGACTAATAGCGTCGGCACGGGAATTTTCTATTCCCTTCTTATGCAGAATTTCGTAGTTAAAATCTGCTAAGAACTCTGCCTAACGGATTTGCCGTGCGTTAAGCTACTGCGTACTAGCGAAATAGGTGATATTCCTATAGTCTATATAGACCTTCGTCTTATAGGAATTCCCTAGAATATAATGCCGAAATTCTTTAAAGGCGTTTATAATCGCTAGAAATTCTTTATCGTAGATCGGATAATATATCTCTGCCCTACTTAGCTTTTTAGAGTAAAAGGCTATAGGATGCAATATATTATCGTTGTCCCTTTAGCTTAACTACGCACCTAATGCGAAATTAGAAGCGTCGGTTTCTAATTCGCACGGCTTTTCCGCATCGTAGCTATATAGTACTAGGGCGGAATTTAATAGGCTCTTAAGCTTAATAAAAGCGTTATTAGCTTCGTCCGTCCAGGTATAGGGTTTCGTCCTAGCTAGCTTTATTACTGCTAGTATAGGGATTAACTCTTTAGAAAAATCTACTATAAAGCGTCGGTAGTAATTAGCGTAGCCTATAAAGCTCTATATTTCCTTAATCTTAGAAGGAATAGGCCAACGGCTAATTGCCTCTAACTTATACGGGTCTATCCGTATAGTGTTTAGGGTAATTATATAGCCTAAGAATTCGACTTCCTACGTATAGAATATGCATTTTTCTAGCTTAATATAAAGGCTAGCTGCTTCGAGAGCCTTAAGCACTTTTATAACGTCGAGTTTATGCGTTTCCAAATCGTCTAAATAGACGATTATATCGTCTAAATAAGCTAAGACGAATATATCGAGGTGTTTATATAGGGCGTTATTAATACGCTTCTAAAAAGTTGCTAGGGCATTTGTAAGCCTTAGAGGGAGGATTAAAAATTCGTATAAGCCGTATCGAGTTCTAAAAGCGGTCTTATGTTCGTCTCCTTCCCTAATTCGTATCTAGCTATAAGCTACTTTAAGGTCGATTTTCGTATAATATCTTTTTTTAGATAATCGATCCCTTAATTCGATAATAAAGGGTAAAGGGGTCCGGTCTTTAATAGTATCGTTATTAAGCTAGCGGTAGTCGATGCATAGCCTAGTCTTAACCTTATCTTTGCTGTTTTTCGGAGCAAATAGTACTAGGGCCCGATATTCTAATTTCGACTCCCTTATATAACCTTTTCGAAGTTTTTCGTCGATATAATCCTAAAGCAATTTTAAATATAATTTATCGAGGTTATATATCTTATAGAAGCGAGGCTTCCCTCTGTCTTTAAGGTTGATTTCGTAATCCTATTGCGTTTAAGTATAAGAAGACAGACTAGAGGTACGTTTAGGAAGGTAGGAACGATAGTCAAAAGTACGAATAATCCTTTTTATTATAATGCGGTTGCCCTCTCGTAGTAAGACTAAAGCTTGCCCCTCTTCTAAGATATGTCGGGGCCTTAGGGTTATACCCTTAGGCCTCGAGAGGGGTTGTCGGGGACTAGTTGGCGACTAATGGCCGAATAGTCCCCGAGCTAAAATGCATTATCTATCGTGCATATATCCCTATCTCCCGGCTTTATAGTTACGCGGGTAGCTGCGTTATAATTATCCCCCCCTTCTAAGGCGGACGCCTTAAACGCTAGGATAGCTTTAGGTACGAATAAAGTCGTAATAGCAAATAGGACTAAAATAGGATTAAACGTAGTATAAAAATCAACGACGATAGTTATTATTATATATATTATAATAATTATCGTATTAGTTACGCGTTATAATAGTTATTGCGTAATAGGGGGCTAGTCGCTTACGTATAGTTAGCGAACTATAATAGAGTGCTGCTTTTAATATATAAAGATTTTTCCTTCTCTTCTCTTATTATATAACTATATTGAGATCTTATAGAGAAGTATATTCGGAATTAGACGAGTATATTCTAAATCTAACGAGCATATTCCGAATTAGTTTAACGCTATAGGTCCTAAGCGAACGGCAAGCGCAACGGTATAGACGCCCCGAAAGCGAGGAAAACAGATAGACGATATTTAGCCGATAGGCCCTTTAGCTATTGCTTAAGTCCTAGAGTTATCGGCGAATAGAGTATCGATTAAGGACGCCGTAGCGATAGCATAGGAAGAGATAAAGCTAAAAAAGACGCGCGGAGAGAAAATAACCCTATTAGAACGACACTTTATAGAGAAAAACATACGAAATGCATTAGAGAAGTCGATATCCTTATTAGAGGAAGAAACCGAAGATTAACTATATCGTTAATTATTTAAGGGACCTTTTATAAGTATAAAAAAACCTATTATAGTAGAGTCTTAAGAAGATTACGCGAATATAAAGCGTATAACGCTAGCGGTTATTAAATCCGAAACATTTTCGTCGTTTAGTAAAGAGGATAAAGACGAAGATATAGAGGCGAATACTAAAGGAGACACTAGCGATAAGAGGAATATCTAGAAAGGGATATCGCCTAAGAAAAAGGGTAAGAAAGCCGTGTATATAAAAAGTCGCCGGGCGAAAGGGTGCTAAGTTACCGAGCTATACTATATTAAGTGCCTTAATAGCAGTATATAAAGGTTTAGCGATAACGAGGATAATACTAAAATAGTCGAACTATATTATATATAAGAGGATATACGATTAAGTAGATATATTTAATATAACTTATACAGTGACCTTTATAAACCTATAAGCTCTTCGTTCCTTATTAAGTCGGGATATAGTTGCTAATAAAATTATAGGTGCTAGTAATAATATCCGAGGATATAGTAGATCTATACGCTATTTAGACGAAGATAGCTAAGTTATAGACCACTTAGGACGAGATAGAGAAGAAGAAGATAAAGTCAATCTTCTACTAAGTTTATACGTCGTTTATAGCCGTAATAACGGCCTACCGAGAGGAATAAAGGGTATTAAGTGCTAAACGTTTATATATAAAACGTCGTTTCGAATACCGGTAGGTATCGATAGAGCGACGGAAAGCTATACGTGAGAATAAGGACTAAAAGCTTCGTTTAGTAATTAGGGACGTAGGTTTTACCCTATAGCGGGTAGGACGAGAATATATATACGATAATTTATACGAAATAATCGAGGAGAGTAGTCGCTAAGGAAAAGGCGAGTAGGTAAAGCGTCTCTTAGTTATTACGGAGTTTACAAACGAGATAGAAGTAAAAGACTTCTACCGTATAGATATTAAGGAATAAAGGCGAGGTAGCGGCGGAGTAGCAATAGAAAAGTTAAGGTAAGCTAAAAAGAAGTTATTTCGTAATGTGTAATTTCCGCTATTTCTTTAGCCGTATCTCTAGGTATTCGTTAATAAGTTCTTAGGCATTCGCTATATCGTCTTAAGCAACCTACTTATTGTATTCGGCTAGCTAACCTTCCTATTTTACTAAGTAGTAGGTAATGCTTTTCTTCTTCTTATAGTCCTTAATTTACTAGACCGACTATTCTCCTTCGGCATCGTTAAGGTTAGGCATCGGCAGTAATTCGCTAGGGTATTAGTTAGTAGCCTGTTCTACCTACGGCTTAAGAAGACTAATGTAAAATATATTATAAAGCCGGTCGTATTTCTCTAGTAGGGCTAAGCGGTACGCCTGCTTGCTAATAGCTTAAAGGACCCTAAAAGGTCTAATGTATTTAGGTAATAACTTCCTTCTTTAGTCCTTAAGGCGTAAGTTCTTCGTAGAGAGTCCTATTAGGTCCTTAACCTTAAGGGTAAGTAGCTTATAATAGAGGTTATAGAATTTCTTTTACGACTCGATAGCTTATCGCTAATAAGTTTCTAGCTTTTTCCTTAAGTCTGCTAATTTGCTAATGCGAGCTTTCGCTTTAGGTACTCCCTTACTAATAGCATCGTCCGTAAGGTAGATATAGTAGTCTAGTTAGTATTTAAATAATGCCTTATTAGGCGAAAAGCCTATAGTTGTATTTTTCGCATTATTATAAGCGAACTAAGCCTCTCGTAGCAGTCTAGGCTGATTGTTTTATTCGGCATTCGTATAATACCGAAGGTAGTATTATAGTATCTAATTTACCCGTTCGGTCTAACCGTTGGTTTATAAGTAAAAGGCTATCGATAACCTACATTTTATCCGTAATATATAATAGAGGTCTAACTAAAATTTACTAGTAAATAAGGATCCTCTATCGGAAATAATGCCTTTCGGTACTCTATAGATAAGCTTAATCTTATAATAAAAAGCCTTAGCTAACTTAAGCGCTATTATTGTCTTAGAGACCGCGAGAAATACGCTATACTTAGTGTATCGGTTAACGATTACTAGTATTGCGTTAACTTCTCTACTATCGAACTATAACTCCGGAAAACCGGTAGTAAAGTCTATAAAGACTTCTTCCTAAGGTCTTATAGGAATAGGCAGCGACTTAAGGACGCCGTATAGGCGATGCCGCTTTAGGATAGCGCCTTAATAGATATAATATAAACGTATATAGCTATTTATATTACGAGCTATTCCTTCCTAAAAGAATTTCCGGGATAGGAGGTCTTTCGTGCGGGCTATTCCAAAGTATCCTATAAGGGGATCGTCGTAGTAGAGCTAAATAAGCTCTTGCCTTAAGGCAACCTCTACGGGTACTAAGACTTTTCCTAAATGCAAAATAAGTCTATTTAAGCTTAATAACTAAGGACTTACCCTTTCTTTTAGGGTACTTTCGGCCTATACTCGCTATATAGTCTACGGATCTTCCGCTTAAGTCTTCTTAAAGAGCTTAAAAAAGGGCTTAAAGATATTGCTCTTATAGACCCTTTTATAACGAGCTGCTAACCTAGCTAATTGTCTTTAACACCGTTGTTTATAATTAACGATATCTTTAACCTAGGTGGCTAACTTAGCGGGACTCGTTCCCGAATGCTAAGCGATCGAATCTTAGAGAGCTTATGTATTTTCGTTACGTAAAGATATCTCGTTAATCTTAGAGATAGTAGAGACCTAAGAACTCGTCTTTAGGTCGCTCTATAAAGAATTTATAGCTATATATACCTACCGAATAACTGCTAACTTTTATTATAGTTCCGGGAGTAGCTCTATAGACGGTAGGGCTTCGCTTATAAATTCTAGCTTCCTTAATAAAGCATCGGTAGGATTTAATTTACCGGCTCGGTGTTTAATCATAAAATCGAAAGGAGCTAGGTATATATACTAACGTACTTATCTTCTATTAAAGGATACTTGCTTTATAAAGGCTTAAAGGTTTTAGTAATCTAATAAAACTTTAACGGTATTCGCCGCCCCTTTAACGTAGTGTCGCTAGTGTTTAAATAACTTAACGATAGTAAATATCTCTTAATTAAGGGTGCTATAGTTAAGCTTAGGGCTAGTAAACTTCCGTAACTAAAAAGCAATCGGATGATAGTAGCCTTCGTTATCGGGCTACGAAAGAATACTAGCTATTGCGAAAATTAAGGCATTAGTCTCGATGCGAATCGGTCTTTAAGGGTCGAAGTGTCGGAGAAGTAGGGCTATTGTAAAGGCGTTCTTTACGGCGTAAAACGCTATTAATTCGCTAGTGTTTAGCTATACTCGTCTAGCCTTTCTTCCTTTAACGCTCCCCTTTAATAATATAGTAAGAGGGGCAATAATGCTAGAGTATCCTAAAATAAATCGTCGGTAATAATTTATAAAACCGAGAAAAACTCAAATATTATAGAAAGAATAAGGTTCTTCCTAATTTATAATAGCCTTAACGTAGGCTAAGTCTATTGCAACTCCGTTAATAGATAAGATAAATCCTAAAAACTCTTAAGACTACTTATAGAAAGTATACTTCGATAAATTAGCGAATAGCTCGGTATTCCTTAGTCGTTTAAGGACTTATCGTAAGTATTCTATATGCTCTTCGTAGGTCTTAGAAAAGATTAAAATATTATAAAGGTAGACGACGTAAATAGTATCTATAAGGCCTTTAAGAGCTTAGTTAATATATAACTAAAATATAGTAAGGGCGTTAGTTAATCTAAACGGTAATACTAAATACTTATAGTAACTATAGCGAGTACGAAAGGCTGTCTTTTATTTATCCCTTCCTTTAATCTAGATGCATTAGTATGCGTTTTTTAGGTTAATCTTCGAAAAGTACTTAGCCCTTTAATAACGGTCTATAATCTCCGAAATAAGGGGGAGTAGGTAGCGATTCTTATCGGTAATGCTATTAACCCCCCGGTAGTCTACATAAAGGCGTAAAGTGCCGTCTTTCTTAGGCATAAAAAGGATAGGAGCCCCGGCCGAACTCTTAGATTTCCGAATAATGCTACGCTTAAGGGACTAATCTAACTACTCCTTTAAAACCTAAAGTTCGGATTAAGAAAGAGGGTAAATAGGTCTAAAAGGCGGCTTAGAGTTAGGCAATAGGTTAATCGTATAATCGGTGCCTTTCTTCCTTAGCAATAAATCGGCCTTATGCTTAGAAAACACGTCTGAAAAGTCTAAAAGAGTCGCCGGTATTTCCTCCCCTATTCGCTTAGGGTTCGCCGAGTTATTATCTTTATCGGGAAATAGCATAAAATTTAGGTCCGGTGTAACTATATAGACCTATGCCTTATTCCGATACTTATGCAAAGATTTCTGCGGTTAGCGTAATAATACCTTAAAAAGTTAGTGTTTAAACTTTTAAGCGCGCTTAAAAGGAATAAGATAAATATATTCCTAAGAAAGTGCGGGCATACTAAGCAAAACTAATGCGTCGTCGGGTTTTAATCCGTTATCGACGCCGATATAAGGGCGAGTGACTATCTTTTCCCTATAGCGATTGTCCTAGAGTTAGATAGAAACTTCCTAAACTCCGTACCGTCTTACTAGCGTATTCCTAACTACCTTTAATCTAAGGGTTAATAAAGGAAGCTATCGTAGCCCTTATTTTCGAGCAAAACTTATATCTACTAGGTCTACTTTACTACCGCAATCGAGATTAACGATAATTTTATAAGGTATTCGCCTTAGTAGCTTTCTAATAGCACGTAGTCTCTTAACTACCTCTACCTATAGCTTAGTCGAAGGAGAGGAGATAACGCAATAAGTGCTTTAAGATAGCTATATACGTTATAGTCGGGTTATAATTTGCCTCCGACAACTTATTTACCGTGTATAATAAGTCTAGCCTAGTCCCTATTGCTAGCTAATTTAGGCTGCCGGTCCTTCGGAGCTACTATTTAAAGGGCATTACCGATTGTTATTGTTTCTAGTCCGCTAAGATAACGGTTTTTAGCGGCCACGGCGTTATTGCTGTGTTCGTAATATCGCTGCCGAACTCCTTAAGGATCTTTATCGCGAATCTTATCTAATATAGGCGAATCGTCCGGTTGACGCGATCCCGGTCTATTTCTAGTCTTAGGAACTCGGTCGGCTCCCTAGGACTCTTTATCTTATATAGGCCGCTTAATAGGCGAGCCTTATCCGCAATAAGGTCTTATATAGCTACTGCGATTAATATATCGTCGACGTAGAGGATTAGAAGCGTGCTATTATCGTAACGAAATAGGCATAATTCTACCTCTAGCTAAACAAAGCCTAAAGCAACGAGGCTAACAATAACTTTATTAAACCACTAACGAAGGGCGGCCTCGTGCCCGTATAGAGCTCGCTATAGCTTGCAGACGCCGCTAGTGCCGTTAGTTAGACCGTAGGGCTGCTTAATATAGATTTCCTCCCTTACTTTAGCGTGCGGGAAAGCGTTAACTACGTCAAACTTCTTATATTCTAGGTCATCCGAAGCCACGAGGGTGGCAAACACTCGAATAGAAGCCTAGTATGCTATAGCGGCGTAGACGTCTTTAATAGGCCTGTTTGTAGAATCTCGGTCCCCGCGAATACACTAACGGGCCTTCGCAATACTATCTGCTCCCGCAATGTGTTTCTTAAGAAATACCTAACGGCCCGGAAGGACCTAATAGCCTCGTAGGCGAGAAATAAGAATCTAGGTCCCTTTATCGTTAAGCTTGCGGTATTCCTTCCTTATAGCAGGCAACTAGCGACTCTTATAGTTAGGGTAGTCTATAGCCTGCTTCTACTTCTTTAGAGTCGTATTAGGCTATACAAAAGCTAGAGCCTCTCTTACACTAAGAACCTAGGGAGGATTAGTCTTACAATAGGTATTATTTTCGCAAAATACTATAAGTTGTTGTAAACCGGATGACTCCCTAGCTGTGCTACTACTACGGCTGCCTCTACGGCTGCCGCGAGCACGGCTACTACGGCTACGGCCTCGTCCTAACCGCTCGTTGTAGTCGTAGGTCTAATAGGGACGAGATGTGCGACGAGGATGGAAAGGCGATGCCTTATCCTTAGAAGCCGGGTTAGAGTCCTCTATGTCTTCGTGCTCCGTAGTCTCCTCGTTAAAATGAATATAACGCTGCTATTGCCCTATAGTAGGCGTCGGATCGGGTGTTAGGATATAACTTAGGTCCTTAAGCACCCCCTATAGGGTGGATAGGTTAAGTTCTTCTTTACGTGGCGAAGCGGCTTTGTTATCGTGCCTTGCATTGCGTTTTCTATCTACGGCTTTAATTTTCCCTATGTCGAATAGGTAGGTGACTTTATCGTTATCCTCCTATAGGGTAGCTTTAAATTCGACTTCGTTAATAGCAGGGCGCTAATGCTCCTTGCCTTCCTAAAAGCGGATATCTTAAGCGCGCATAACGATCTTCTTCTCGGGAAGCTAGACCTTGTATATATGCCCGTTAAGTCCCTCTATGCCTACTAGGCGACCTTTCTAAGCTCGTAGGGCTATTTTTACACTTTTAACCTTCTGCTAGTGCAGGATAGTAACGAACGTAGTGCAGCCTTAAGCCCTTATATGCTTAATGCTATATAAGTATAGCGTACGGATCTCGTCGAATAAAACCTTTATTAAGGCTCTACCGTCCTTATAGGCGCTCGTCGGAAGTATATTATTAACGTAGGCGCTTATCTCTATAAAGTACGGCTATAAAAAGGCCGGAAGGTTCGTATCGGCATAAATACAGCGTGCGAGGTCTATTAAAGTACGGCTAGCACGTTTAGTAAGTCTATTCTACTCCGGAGTATAAGGGGCACTAAAGCGAAGGATAAACCCGTCTATATCGGCCTATTTAAACATTACATCCGACTAAAACTCTAAGGCGTTATTAAAACATATAGACTAAACCGACTTATTCGTAGAGCAGGCTTATACCTGCCTTATCCAACTATAAAGTAAGTCGTATGCCTCTCCTCGGTTTACTACAAAGAGAACCTAATAGAACCTTATATATATATCGATCCTATATAGCGAGTACTACTTACCGCCGAAACCGGTAGGTAAGTGCTAAATAAAGTCCTAGAAGACGTATGCTAGGAACTACAATAGCTTAACTAAAGAAGTCCGGCTGACTATAAGGTCGGCCTTTGCAAAGTGATAGGCCTTATAAAAGAAGTCGTTAAAACTTTCTATATTAACGTTAATGCCTAACTTTCGGCACGCATTAAGGACTCTAGCCTTGCCCGTATGTCTAAGTCTGCGGTGCATAAGCCTATAGTCGACCTTCTTAACCTTTGTTAAGGTCTTCGGCAACGCCGTAAAGGCGAGGTCGGGATGCTTATCTCAAATCGTAGGGTTACCCGCAGCCTAAGCATTACGAATAGTGCTAACGCTAAGTTCCTAGGTGATCTTATAGACTGCCTCCCCTATAGCTTAAAAAGCCAGTTAGCTCTTAAATCCGTCTAGCACGACGCTTTTGTCCTATAGGACTTTAGAGCTTATTAAATTCGCGGGTGCATTAGGGCAGTAGCGAATGTTAGTTAGGTTAAGAGTTAAGTCTCTAATCGTTATGCGTGTAGTGCCTAAGCCTAGGACTCGAAGGTTGCTACTATTTAATGCTTGCATTAGACGGTAGGCCGGAGTAGGAGTAAAGGTCGTAAACTACTTTAAGTCGTTAAAGCAGGTGTCTAAAGCTCCTATATTATAGACGACTATATCCCGCAAGGACTTACAGCCCGTGGCTAGTATAGCGTCTTTAAACGACGCAAGACTTATAGCGAATAGGGTTATATCGCGTTTGCCTACCGCTACGATGTCTATATTGCCCTTTTTAAAAGGATTAATGCCTTATTAACGCTATTCTTCCCGTTTCTATTCCGGGGCTTTGTCGGGGTAGAGAGTCTAGTAGTTGCTTAGCTTATAACCTCTGCTAGCAGCGACGATATAACTATATTCGAGTTTTACTTACTTAGATAAGTTGTCTTTAGTTCGGGATCTAGTATTATCGGAGCTACCTCTGCCTCTACGGCCTCTACCGCGGCCTCTGCCTCGTCCTCCTCTACGGCTATTGTCTATTATAGATAGGGTTAAGGATATTGACTTATCTTAAACAGCTAACGCCTAGGAGCCGGGGACCTTTTAAGATCCCTTCTCTACCTAGCATTAATATTGTAAAAACTTATCGATAGCGGCTTTAGTAGGAAAATCATCCTTCTTAACGTCGTATTGCTAAGCGTGAAACTAGTAAGGGTAACCCGTCCGAAGGCTATAGATAGCCGTATAAACGTATATATTCTCGTCTAGTATCTTATAGACGGCCCTTAGTTAACGCTAGCACTACTTTAGTCGTCGAGAGTATATATCTAAAGTGGCAAAGTTATAGGCTTTAAGTCTAAAAAACTAGAGCATCGTCTCTACGATAGAAGACTTAGGCAGCTATAAGGCTATACGTTGTATAAGGAGGTATGTCTATTAACTTATCGAATTAATAATCTAACCTCCCTTAGTGACTATCTCCTTTAGATTATCCGATAGGGTAATTATAAGGATTCTCGTAGCCTTTATGTCGTTCTTTTGCTAGTCCTTTTATTCTTCGGTAATGCCAACTATGCCTACCGGTCGTTCTAGCCTAGGGACTTGCCTTTAGATATATTCGTAAATATCTGGTATCTTAAGCGTAAGATTTACGTTAATTAGCTAGGCGGTATAATTTTCTAGTCCCTTTAGACGTTTAATCGTGCCCGTAAGGGTACTATCGTCGTTCGCTATCTTAAACGTCCCGTTAGGCAACTGTCCCGCGGGCAAAAGAGGCGTTATTATAGGAAGGGAATTTAGTATTGTGTGTAGAAAAACTCTTTAAATAGGCGTTTAGGCGAAAAAACAGCTATAAAGGCGAGAAAAGTTAGAAAAAGATCGTGATAATTAAAAAGAACTACTTCTAAAGCGCAGGGATGCGTTTTAGCGGCGCTTATAACCTCTAAAGGCTTACGTTAGGGCATATAAGGCGTGCTGCGTAAGATCGTGCGATAATAATAATCTAGCTAGGAAGAAGCCCTATAGGCTAGTGCGAGGGTGTAGAAGGCACCCTAGCACGAGAGGCTGACTAACTAAAAGTAGGGCGAACTATAACAATCTTTATGCTAAGTTATAAAGTACCTTCGCGCGCCGGGCATACTTAAGAATAGTAGGTAGGTGACTATGTTTAGTACGTATAACGGTTATATATAGGTCTAACATCGTGTTGTGATTAGTGTAACGGTGTTGCATTACGTATTACGGCGATAAACGCATATAGCTACTATAGTTATATTATAGTAACTAGAGCGTAATAGTTATACCGCGTATAATAGTCACCGTACGCGATAAAATAAGCAGTATTATATAGAAGTTATTTAGCCTTTAACCGTATTAGGATTATAACTATGTTAGGTAAGCATAATACGTATAGACCTATAACCGTTATACGGCTTAAAGCTATATTAGCCGCTAGTAACTATATTAGCCGCTAGTGACTGTATTAGCCGCTAGTGACCGTGTTAGCCGCGTGACTGTGTTAGGTGTTAGCCGCGGGCGTGGGTACGTATTCCCTTTGCCGCTTAGGTAGCGGGGTTCCCTTTATATAGTAAAATAAGATTCGAAATTTTCAACAATTAGTAACCCCGTTTGGCCTAGCGGCAAGCGGCGTAGATCGTAAATACGTAACCTCGTAGGTCCGGGTTTAATTCCCGGTATATAAAACTTTTTGTCCTTTGCCTCGTGACCTATAACCCGTAACCCGTGCCCGTGCCTCGTAGCCTATAACCCGCCCGTGCCTATGCCTCGTAGCCTGTAATCCGTACCTATGCCTTATAGCCTATAACGTAACCCGTACCTATACCACGTGACCTGCCGGCCCCGGGCCTAGACCCGGCCCTACAGCCGGCGTCCTATACCTAGGGCTAAGTACTCTTTATTTAATACTTAAAATAATTATTTTTTTATAACCGTTATATTATATATAACAGTTATATATTTAAAACCGTTTTTTAGGCTATTCTTATTACGCTTATAACACTATTTTTTACTATTATAACTATTTTAGGTATATAACGGTTAATAAGCGTATAATAGTTACGATCCTAATACTATTATAGGTCTAATAGAGTTATAAGACACGTAGCGGGACTAATATAGTTATAGCGCGTATAACGGTCACCTAGCCACTAATAGGAACCCCGCCCGGCGCGCGAAGGTACTAAGTACTAAAGTACTAAGTACCCCGGTACTAAAGTACTAAGTACCCCGGTACCCTCGTACTAAGTATTTCCGTACTTAAGTCCCTTACCTTCGCGCGTTAGGCGGGGTTATAGTTAGTAGTATTAGATCTTTAATCTACGGCTCGGACTAAATAGGCACGATTGTAGGTCTTAATAGGTCTAATAGGTTGTATAGCAAAAGAGGTTATATTAATATAATATAAAGATATATGTATAGCCCTTATTTTCTTAAGGGGCTTGTTTTATAGGAAATTTTCCACGAAGCCATATAACGGTTATACTAACCTAATATAGTAGCCTCTATTATATAATCTAACACACCCTCCTAGCTTCGAACCTATATCCGCGGGAGGGAAGCTAGCGTAAAGAGGTCGCTAAATAGCTTAAATCCGATAAGTTTTCAATCCTCGTTCTATCGTTAAGCCATCGGGTCGGGACATTATTAATCCCTGCCCTTTTATTCCTACGCCTAAGCGCCCTAGAGAGTGCGGCTTCTTAAGCTCTTATACCTCTTCTTAATCCTTCGAGGACCCCTCGTCCTTACTATTTTCCTTCTTAGCTCTCTACGCCCAATCGAGCTATAGAGCCTTTAAGCGCAGCCATACGCAGCCTCTTTAAGCCCTAGGTCCGTCGTCTCCCTAACGTCGTCGCGGGGCGCAAAGCACACTTCGAGGCTATCTATAGCCTTACACCTCTTAATCTTCCTATACTATATAATTATCGGTTTATATCGCTTCGTCGGTCGATTTAGGGAGCTCTCGATCGGCGAGGCGTTATAAGATATCGTAGAGGCCGATTTATTTAATAAAGGCCTTAAAGGAGGGCCCTTAAAGCGCCTTTATAAGGCCGTCTGCTATTATCTTCGCGGTAGGAGTATACTTAACTTCGATAGTCTCGTTAAGGACCTCCTAATAAAGCTAGTAGTTATATATATCTATATAGCGAAGCTTCGTCTATAGAGTTACGACTTCGGCTATAACTAGTCGGATAGTCTAAGTGTTATTACATTAAATACGAATTCGGGAGTTATCGAGGGAGACGTCGAGCTCTTTAATAAGCTTGCTTACGTAGATCGACTCCTTTACTGCCTATAATAAAGCTAGAAGCTCCGCCTCTATTATTAAAGTTATAATAGTATCCTATTTATTAGCTCTCTAGCCGATTAGGCCTTTAAATAGCTTTATAGCAAATGCCTAAGAGCTTTTGCGATTAGTATTATTAGCGAAAGAGGCGTTACTTACTACCTTAAAGTCGTCTCTACCCCCTAGACGAAGCGTAAGTCTATAAGTGCGGTGCAAATAGTAGATAACTCAATCGACAGCTTCTTTATAGTTCGGTCTAAGGTTGGTGTTATATTTGCAGAGTTTCAATATAGCAAACGCGATATCGGGTCGGGTAATAACCGCCGCGTATAGTATAGAGCCTACATTTACTTAGTAGGACCGTATCTCGTAGTGTTTAGCGATCCCTTTATAGGGAAGGAGGTCGTTTATTCCCATCGGTGTGTTAAATAACCTACGTTTCTTCGCTAGTCGGTATATCTTATTAATATAGGCGGCTTATAATAGCTAAATATAACCCTATTTGCGATCACGTAGAATCTTAATACTAAGGAACTATTGCAGGCTATTACCGCCTATAAGCTTATACTTTCCTTTAAGCTAATTTTAGAGCGATTTAGCCCTCTCTTAATCCTTCTTATAATATACAAAAACGATATTATCTATATAGAAGAAGACGATAATGCCGTTAAACGCTAAGCAGTAAGGTTCGTGCGGTACTATCTAGAATCCTATCTCCTAGAGCGTTAACGTAAGTTCGCGATGCTATAGAAGAGGGGATTTCCGTAGTCTATAGAGTGCCTTATCGAGCCTAAGCACGATCGAGTGTTTCCTATATCCTAGAGGCATCTTTATATAGATAATCTCGTCGAGGGTAGCGTTAACGAAGGCGTTAATAGCGTTATACTATACTAGCTTAAGATCGAACCTTGCCGCGATCGTTATAAGTGTCCGAAAACTCCGTCCCGCGAGAGTGGCTGCGTAGGTCTCTTACCCGTTTCTAAGCTATTAATCTCCTCGTACAACCAATCTCGCCTTGCATTTAGAGAGTCTCCCGTGTTTATCTATCTTATATACGTATACCTATATATAGTTAAGCACTTGGCCTTTCTTCGTGAGTGTTTTATAGTCGACTTTAGTCTACGACCTTATTTCCTTATAGCTTTAAAGATGTAATCGCTCCGCCTCCTCGAAGTAAGGGCCGAGTGGATAGTGTTTAAGCTATCTATAATATATTAGCATAGCGGGAAGGTCTCGCCGATGCACCTGCCTTTTTAGGATTAGGCGGTCGAGGTAAGCCTTATCCTTAAATCGTAGCGTATTAGTGTCTCTTAAGGTCGGTGCGGCTTAAGTGCCTACTATAAATGCCGAGTGCTAGTAGGCGTATTTTTAATCGTGCTATAGAGGGGATTATTCCTAAGCTTTTAGCTCGTATAGGCTTATTTTTAGTGCTACGAAGGGGTTCGCTCCTTATTTATATAGACTTAATGATAATGCTACGGAGGGGTTTACTCCTTATGTATATAGACTTAATAAAGATAATACGGAGGGGTTTACTCCTTATGTATGTGGATTTATATTTATATACGGCAAAGGAAGTGTTCCCGCCTAAAAGGCTGCTCGCGAGTGTTTGTGATTTTCGCTCTATAGTTTTATCGACTAGTTAGCGAAATATAATTAGATTGCAGCTATAAATAAAGCCGCCGGGGGAGTATTCGGAGGAGTAGGTAGAGGCTTAAATCTAGCTTCTGTATACTGCTTCGTGCTCTCTCGGTCGTTCTTAGGCGCTATTGCGTAGTCTATATCGTCTTCTTAGCTCGCCGCGTATACTAGGTTTATATCTTCGTAGACGAGAATATCGTTAAAGACTTAATTATTAAGTACCTATAGCGCGTTAATTCGGTTATTGTCGGGAAGGCTAATGTTCCTTAGGGCTAGGGCTAGCTCCTTAAGGTCGCTCTCCTTAACGCTATCGGTAAGACTCTCGAAGGTTCTATCGAAAATCTCCCGCTCGTTAAACGCAACGTCTCGTATAGTAATAACTTTTCCTTTAGTAGGCACTTATACGCGGTAGATGTTAGATAATATATATCCTACTAGAAAGCCTACCTAAGCTCGTAGGTCGAGCTTCTTAAGGCGTTGTCTTTTTTCCTAAGCTATAGTAGTTATCGCGAATACTTTACACCCGTAGGCACGAAGATGCTATTGCGTAGGCTTCCTGCCGGTCAGTCTTTCGTAAGGACTTTCCTACTTATAACTATACTTTAGTATACAGTTATAGAGATATACTACTAACTTATATATCTCTCGCTAAAGTTACGTTAGAAGTTTGCCTCGCATTGCCTGCGATTTATCCTTAATTATACCCCCTAAGCGCTCGGCGCTACTATTTTAGTCCTATATATATAGGGCCGAGGGCTCGATTTTAAGGAGTCTCGCCTTAAGGAAAGCTTCTACTACTAGCTTCTAATTAGTAATCTCGTTATTATATTCGATAGTCTTAGTATAGAATTAGTATTAATACGTAAGGTAGTTAAGGCCGGACTTAAGGGCCGCGATAATAGTTTCTATAAGGCGGTCTTATAGGTAGAAATCCTATATAAAGCCGCTCGCCCTATCTATTAAAAGCATTAGTAAATTATAACCTTTGTTATTAAGCACGAAGTTATAGAAGTTAATTGTAATTCTCTCGCCTACGACGCTTTTATCTCGAGGAGCTCGTCGTATTATCCGCTTTGCTTTAGCGGTGCTATAGTTATCGCACTAAGTCGTTGTAATGCCCTTAATCTTAACACCTTCGGAGCAGTTAACTAAGTGTTCGAGCGCTCGTAGTCCCGGATGTCCTATCCGGAGATGCTAAAGTTCTACCGTTGCCTTTTATAGCTTCCTCTTAGTATAGCTATCGAACTTATTTCGGCGGGTATAGAAGGCCCGCCTTATTATATCGTAAGGGATATATTCTAGGATAAACTATCCGTAGTGTTATTCGACGAGTCCGACTATAGTATTATTAGCTGCTTAAAGCGTCGGTAGTCTATAGGGTCGTTCGTCCTACTATATCCCCTATTGTTTTAATAACCTATAGGAGATTAGGTTATACGCAAAGTTCTTATAGAATGCGATATTAAGCAGCCGTAGTACTTAAGGCTTAAAGGAAGGGGTTTAAAGGCGGACGTTAACGTCGCTATATCCGAGGATAGGCACTTTTTCTACGCCTGCCTAAAGGAAGTCTCCTTCTTTAGCTATCCTAAAGTTCTTAAATCGTAAGATCTCGTTAAAGATATAGAGTATCGTTCTATAGTCTAGAATGGCCGAGTGGCAGAGGGGATAAACGTTAATGCTAAAGGAGGCCTTAACGAGGGAGATAAGGAAAGAAGCCGAAGGGCATCTTCCCTTTTCCCGTACTAGTTAATCCTTATCGTCTTTAAACGTTACCTTCTTCCCTTTTAGTCGTTGGACTTCTTTCGCGATCTTAGGGTCTTCTATGCTTTTCGTAATAGCTTCTTGTCTATTCCCTAGCCACTAGTCGGGGGCCTTATCGGACTTAATCTCCTAATAGTTCTCGAGCGTATAGCCCTTAAGCGTGCATAGCCTATACTTAGGAATACCTCGCTTATCCGAAGTAGTAGCCCGTAATCTCTTTTTGTTGTTTTTATTGTTTTTGTTGTTTTTATTGTTTTTGTTGTTTTTATTGTTTTTATTTTCTAACTAGCCGTCCTATTTATCGTCCTTTTAATCGTCCTATCCGGCGAAAGAAGGGCTAAAGGCGCCTCTCTTCGTATAGGACGGTTAAGCAGGTAGTTTATCGATAAAGACGGTAAACTCGTTAGTCATTGTATGGATATTAAAATCTACGTTATTCTTAAGGTGCGAAAGGTTAAAGGAATTAACCTAGTAATAATAGTAGGGATTGACAAAGGATAGGAAGTCAGACACCTAAATACTCTTATAGGTAGCTTTAGGGAGGTTTTCTTAAATCCCTTTATATATAACCTTCTTCTAGCTCTTGAGCTAACGGTGCTAGTTCTTCGGCTAACTCGTGGAAGGCTTAACTACCGCTTTATAGCGAACCTAAATAGCACGGAGGATATCTTCCGGCTTGCCCTTTGCCTCCTTCTTAAGCGTAGCGTACTACTCCTTAAGGTCCTTATCGGGCTTGCAATAAGTCTGGAAAAGGTAGTCGGAAATTGTTATAGCAATCTAAGTGCGTAGCTCTTTAATGTCCTTTCTCTAGCTCTCCTATTTCTTCTCCTTATAGAGGAATACCTGCTATTTCTAGGATCCTTTAGGCGGTTGGCCTTATTAGATTATTTCTTCGTCTGCGGTGCGAACGCGAGATCCCCTCGGGGCGTTGTCCTCGATAGGCATCGTCGGAGTAGGAAGGAGTTTTTCGGTCCCGAAGACCTAGTCCTAGAGGTTGCTATTAAGGGCCTACGCTTTAAACTTATTGTCCTAAAGGGACTAGTTAGCATTATCGTTGAGAATAACCTCGTTTTTCTTAGTAAGGGTAGACATAGTGATTGTCGGCCTAAAGGGAGCCTTTTTCGGTTTCTAGTTTACGGTTCCGGTGGATTAAAGTATAAGACTCTTAATTATTAGATCTTTAATCTACGGCTCGGACTAAATAGGCACGATTGTAGGTCTTAATAGGTCTAATAGGTTGTATAGCAAAAGAGGTTATATTAATGTAATGTAAAGATGTATGTATAGCCCTTATTTTCTTAAGGGGCTTATTTTATAGGAAATTTTCTACGAAGCTATATAACGGTCATACTAACCTAATGTAGTGGCCTCTATTATATGATCTAACAAGTGGCTGAGTTACTATTTTAGGCGTGTGTGACTATGTTATAGGGCGCGTTACTCTATTGTAGGGCGTGTTACTCTATTGCAGCGGTTTAATTTAGTGATATAGAATAAACACTTTTATTCACAGTAAAATCTCAATAATGCAGGAAGTCACGATCCTTCTAACATAAATTTCCTACTTATCGCGATAATACGCCTAAAGCTATGTTAGCGAATTTAGCCCTTTTGCCGCCTAAAGCCCTGTTAGTCGCCTTAACATCCTGTTGGCCGACTCGTAACCCTGTTCGGCCGTGTTACGCGGGTACGTAGATTACCCCGCACCCTAGGTCGCGCTATTACCTTTATATAGTAGAAAAAGGTTTAAAATTTTCAACAATTAGTAAGCCCGTTTAGCTAAGCGGCGTAAATCGTAGTTCGTATCCTCGTATTCGTAGCTCTATATTCGATTCCGCATAATGTAATTTTTTTCCCTCGTAGCCTATGCTTGTCCCTCGTAGCCTATGCCTGTCCCTCGTAGCCTGTGCCTATCCCTCGTAGCCTGTGCCTGTCCCTCGTAGCCTATAACCTCGTAGCCTGTAGCCTATAGCCTGTGCCTATGCCTATGCCTGTGCGTGCGCCGTAGCTTGTCCCCTTGTACCTAGGTAGCGCCCCACCCGGCCCCGGCCCCGGCCCCGCAGCCGGTATCGAGTACCTAGCACTAGGTACTCTTTATTTATTGCTAAAACGATTTTTATTTTATAACCGTTTTTCCTATATAAAACGATATTCTGCTAAAACTATTTTTTCGGCTATTCTTATAGTGACTAGAACACCGTGTTAAACCTACTACGTTAGTAATATTACGGACGAGTTTAATATGGTTTTGCCGCTTAACATAGTGACTTAGCCACTGACTAGAACCCCGCCCGGCGCGCGAAGGTAGTACTTAAGTCGTCCTATTGCGGTTAGCCCGCCATTAGTCAGCCTTATGCGAGGGGCAGCTATTAGGGCTACCCTCTCGCACAGCTAGCTAGCTTCCTCCTATAGAGACATACACACACATAAGACACGATTATTAGCTCCTGCTATATAAGCTCTAGAGGTTATAAGCCCTTACACGCTTCTACTTGCTTGCCTGCGTTATAAGACGACTATTGCATCGAGTGGCTATTCTTCGCCTCCTTCTAATTGTAGCGATCGATTTTCACGCCGAGAGACCGAAATAAAAGTCTTCTCGAGCATTATTTTTCACGACTTCGAGCCGAGAGACTAGAAGAGTCTTCTCGAGCATTTCTTCACCTACCTACGACACGGTTGTCCGTTAGGTCCGACCGAACGAAACGATAGGGAATTTTCTCGCGCCGTGTGGCCTATTGTCGCCCTCGAGCCGCCTTCTAAAAAATTTTCCCTCTACCGACGAACTATCCTAAGAGGCTTAGTCTGCCTGCTCTTGCGCAATATGACCACGATTTTGTCCTAAGAGGCTGGTTGCCTTCTCTTGCAATACGAACCTATCTTAAGAGGCTTGGTCTGCCTTCTCTTGCACGATATGACTACGAACGAACGATGCTGTCCTAAGAGGCTGATTTGCCTTCTCTTACAATACGAACGAACCTGTCCTAAGAGGCTTGGTCCGCCTGCTCTTGCAATAACATAACCACGACGAAAAAAGAATTGCTAGGCTACAGCCGCCTGAGATTTAACGAAGACTTCCCCGTTTAGGAAAACGAATTGATTGCCTATTCGGGCATTTAGAAGGGTAGAAAGCCCTGCGATAAAAGGAACAATAAGTTACGGAGGAAAGAGCTATAGAGTGCAGCTTTAAGAGCGCCTTAAGATAACCCTCGCGGCCCGCCTTATGTAGTAGTAGGATTCGGCTAAGGGGAGGTATTGCGGTTAGCCCGCTATTAGTCAGCCTTATGCGAGGGGCAGCTATTAGGGCTACCCTCTCGCACAGCTAGCTAGCTTCCTCCTATAGAGACACACACATATATAAGACACGATTATTAGCTCTTGCTATATAAGCTCTAGACGTCCCGTACTTAAGAAAAAAGAAAGTAAACTAGGAACCTAGATTAGTAGTTCTATAACACAAAGACGGAAGCCGAATTACGTTAAATAATCCCTATATAGTTCTATAACCTACTGCCGCTCTTTCGGAAAAGCGAGGCTAATAAATTAAACCTATATAAGCCCGGCATTAACTATGCGATACTACTTCGCAAGGATTCCACCGGATAAGACATAGTTCCGCCCTTCGGACCGCTATACGCAATGTCTTAAGACGAGTTGCTTATATTAAAGAAAACACTACGCGGCCTTTTAGATAAAGGGTTTATTT
The DNA here is from genome assembly GCA_012934285.1 of Ophiocordyceps sinensis. Taxonomy (NCBI): domain Eukaryota; kingdom Fungi; phylum Ascomycota; class Sordariomycetes; order Hypocreales; family Ophiocordycipitaceae; genus Ophiocordyceps; species Ophiocordyceps sinensis. The sequence continues at coordinate 14,182,947 of JAAVMX010000001.1, read as the reverse complement.
AAGCTAGCTCTTCTAAGGCCGCCGCTTTAGTGCTATTCGTGCGGAAACCCGGAGGAGGACTACGTTTTTGCGTAGACTACTAAGCACTTAATGCAATAATACGACCGGACCGCTACCTACTTCCGCTTATTAAGGAGATACTCTACGATATTACTAAAGCGAAGTAGTTTATTAAGTTAGATATCTATTAAGCGTTCTATAAGGTGCGAATTACGGAAGGTAATAAGTAAAAGACCGCGTTCCGCACTTGCTATAGGCTTTTTAAATAGATAGTAATACCGTTTAGGCTTATAAAGGCTCTTAGCACCCTCTAACGGTATATTAATAGCATTCTTCGTGAATTTCTAAACGAGTTCGCTTCCGCTTATATTAATAATATTCTTATTTATATAAGCGGTAGCCTAAAGGATTATATAGATAAAGTGCGGAAGGTGCTAGACTAGCTCTCTAAGCATAGACTATACCTCTACCCCGATAAATGCGAATTCGGCGTCCGCTAGGTTAAATACCTTAGATTTATTATTATCGTAGGCGTTAGTATATAGGCGGACCCCGTAAAGATTTAGGCTATTCGAGACTAAATAGCCTTAACTTTATAGAAAGGTATACTAAGTTTCTAAGGATTTATAAACTACTATTAGATTTTTATTCGTTAATTTTCTTATATCGTCAGTCCGCTCGTAGTCCTTACCGGTAAGAGGGTAGCCTTTTATTAAAGCGCCGTATAGTTAAAGGCGTTCTAGACGTTAAAAGACCTATTTTCGTAGGCCTTAGTGCTATTATAGTAGGACTTTAATTATCCCGTAATACTTAAGGCGGACTATAGTAGATTCGTACTTAACGGCATGCTTTCGTAAGAAGTAGACGGCTAACGCCGCCCTATAGCCTTTTACTCCTATAAGCTTACCTCCGCCGAACGGAACTACGCTATCTACGATAAGGAAATACTCGCTATAATTAGCTATTTTAAGTAATAGTAAGCGGATCTCTATAGCTATAAGAACTTCGAGATCCTTATAGACTATCGTAACCTTAAGTATTTTATAACTCGACGTTATTTCTTTAAGCGATAGGCCCGTTAGGCGGAATACCTTTCGCGGTTCCGTTTCTAGATTAAGTACCGATCCGGAAAAGAGGCTATAGTGCTAGACGCTCTATCCTAGAGAGATTAAGATCGGCCTTCTAACGAAGATTATAATGCCCGAGAGCTTTAAATACTCCGGGAGGAAGCGCTACGTATATATCTTAAAGTAACGCTTATCGGTATAGACGGCGTAGTCTTAGTTAATAGTAAGGCCGATAAGGACGAGGACGATAGCGAGGAGGATAATAAAGAAGACGTAGAGCCCGATACTTAGGAAGCGGACTTTATAGCGGCTACGACCTAGGACGACCTCGACGCGTAGGACGCGGAGCTAACTACTAATATAGGCCTTAACCGACGGACTTTTTAGGACGAGGAGCTTTAGCGTATATAAGACCGCTTAGCAGCTTAGGACGTTACCTACGGGAGCGTGCGCCGCGCCGTAGAGGCAAGAGCACGACGATTCGACCTTAAACTTAACCTTAAGGTATAAATAGCCGACTACTACGTATACCTACGTAAGCACCTACGGTTCCGCGGACGGCTTTAGGTTCTTAGTTCTTCTATAACTATAGAGGCCGTAGTAAGAGACGCTCCCCTAGAGCTAGAAGAAGGGAACGCGCTTTAAGGACGGCTTATTTAAATAGTATATAACGCTAGCGTCGTCGGCTACCTTAGCCGCGAAGGAATAGTTGCCGCTATATCCCGCGACTTCTATTAGCCGCTCCTTTAGCTATACGTTAGACGATTCTTCCGTAACTATAATATCTATAGGCGTATAAAGATTTAGCGTACGCTTAAGAAAGGGCTACTTAAATCGCTTCCTATACTAGACCGGTTCTATACGCATATTTAAATAGACTTTATTATAGACCTCCCCCTTATAGAGAGCGGCAATCGTAATCTTTAGGTAATTAAGGACCGTCTAAGTAAGGAAGTTATATTAAAACCTATGCCCTCTATAGAAGCGGAGATCTATACGGAGCGCTTTCTTATATACTATATACGATACTATTAGTAGCTAACGTTAATTATAAGCGATAGGGGCTTACATTAGATAAGCCGCTTCTAGCAGCACTTATATCGGCTGCTATAGATTATATAGCTACTAAGCATAGTATATTATCCGTAAACCGATAAAGGGCTAGAACGGCTTAACTAGGAAGTTTAAGCTTACCTCCGGGGCGTTATCGACTATAACTAAAAGGACTAGGATAAATAGCTCCCCGTAGCGTAAATAGCGCTTAACGGGAGAAATTATTCTTTAATTAGTATATCCCCTTTCTTCGCACTATATAGGTATAAACTAGTATCCCTATTTCCTATCGCCGTAGATATAGTAGCGGAAAAGCCGTCTAGCAATAGCCCGAAGGGGCGTATAGCCTCCTTTATATAGCGACTTAAGTAGGTCTCGGACTTCTATTAATCATTAATAGCCTTAGTAGCGTAGGACTAAGAGCGGTATGCTAATAAACGGCGGGAACCCGTAGAGCGATTTACGGTAGGTAATAAAGTCTAAGTAGACCTACGGAACTACGTATCCTTAAGGCCGAAGAAGAAGCTCGACTAATTATACGCAAAATCTACGGTTAAAAGAGTGTAAAGCCCGTAAGCCGTTAAGCTAAAGGGACGACTTAACGGGATTTACCTTAATTTTAACGAAGACCTTCTTCGTCGCGTAGTAGTAGATCCGATGCCCGGCTAAGTAATAGCGGACCTATAGCCTCCCGCAATCTTAGTAGAGGGAGAAAAAGAGTTCTTATTAAAGGAAATCCTTACCGTACGATAGAAGAAGGTCGGCCGCGGCAGTAGGCGCGAGGTCCTCGTAAGGTGGTAAAGGTACTAAGACCCGACGTAGCACCTAGCAGCGGACTTCGCAGACATAGAAGCGCTTAATCGCTTCGAAGAGCGCTTTAAGGCTATTAGAGAAAACGATAGACCGCCCGACGCTACGTTGCCGGTAAAAACACAACGGAAGAAGGTACGGTTTACGCTCCCTAAAGCGAGCCGCGTAGCTTAAAGCGCGGCCGGGCCTTATATATCGTTAATTTTCGCTTAGGTAGGGTAAGGGTCTTATATAAGGGTCTTCGACTATTAGTAAGATTAGGTCTACGACCTAATCCGCATTCTTATATACGAGCGGGGAAGAGACACGTACGGGCGGGGAAAGGGGGTTATGCGAATAAGGGTAAAGGGCTCGTGCGGATAGGGGTAAGGGGCACGTGCGGATAAAGGGGTACGTGCGTAGAGCTATATATCCGCATGCATAGGTGCGCCTATACTTAGTTCTTTATAGATAATTTCCACACTTATATAGAGGGCACCTATGTAATTACTCTGCCTACCCTATTATAGGTTTATAGTAAAAATCCTTAAGGAATTCATAAACGATATTACGAATACGGCACTAACGCCGTAGCCGCCGAAGACCGTTGTCCCCGCCGACTAGAAATATTAATAGCCTATAATAGCCTTACGAGACTAGCTTTATAGGACTAGCAGCCTAAACTAGCTAGCGATAGGGACTAGACCCGACCTCTCTTTTACTATAAATAAGCTGTCTAAAGCAAATTATAACCCGACTATAACGCATATAGCTATTTTAAAGCACTTATTGCGCTATCTTAAGGGCTCTTTAACCTAAGGCATTGTCTTTAGCGGTCGTTATTCGCCTAACGATTTAAAGCTCTACGTCTACGCCGACGCCTCTTTTACTAACGATCTTCGAACCCGCTGCTTAATAGCCGGGTATATAGTCTTTTTAGCTGACGGACCGATCTTTTAGCGTTTAAAGCGATAAACGTTAGTAATAACCTTATCTACCGAGGCAGAATTTATTAACCTTACGCCGGCTAGCATAGCAGCTATATAGTAAGCGAAGCCTTTGCACGATATAGGCTATCTATAGCCTACGCCGATAATTATATATACAGACAGTTAGAACGTAAGACTAGCCGTTCTTAATAAGGCGAATGCGGGCCGCACGAGGCATATTAATCGCTACTTTAAATAGATTATCTAACGCACGGCGATAGGCTATTTTCAGCTTTTTTAGGTCCGGACTAAGGAAATAATTGCTAACGGCTTAACGAAGCCGCTTTTACGGGTATGCTACGAGAAGCTTAGGCACTAGCTTAGACTTTAACCCGAGATTTAATAACGATCCCGATTCGGAAAGGATTAATAGCCTAATTAGGCAATTAGAAGGGCAAGAGCCTTATAAATAGAGGAACGATGACTTACGGAAGAAAGGAGCTATAGAAAGCAGTTTTAAGAGCGCGTTGCAATTGCGAGTTTGCCGTGTTGTTAAGAGCCTTATATAGGCTATTCGGCTGAGGGGAGGTGTTATAGTTCGCCCTACTTTTAGTTAGTTAGTCTCTCGTGCTAGGGTGTCTTCTATACCCTCGCACAAGCATATAGGGCTTCTTTTACCTAGATTATTATTATCGCACGATCTCACGCAGTACGCCTTACATACCCTAACGTAAGCCTTAAGAGAATATATCTAAGGAATAGTTTTTTAGGAAAGTAGGGGTACGCGAACTTAAATTAAATATAGTAATTAAAGAAAAATCCTATAATAACGAGCTACTAAGGTTTATGTTATTTAGGAAAAACACTAAGTCTTAATCCTACGGAGGGCTTTTAATCACCGTTATAACTATAACTATAGTTAAAGGTAGGATCTTAATAAGACTAGCGGTACGAACGCGTCGTCGGATAGTAGGTCCGCGGCTAGTAGTTCGGCATTCGACTATAAGGCCGCTATAGGCTTCGATCGTAATAGAATATTTAGTATTTAAGACGTTTACTCTATAAGGAACCGCCTATGCTTAACCTAATAGGAGGCCGGCTAAAGGATCTTCTACTACTTAAACGCCTACGCGTACCTTTACTAACGCGAACTTTCTATCTCGTTTGCTAAAGATAAAAATAGTAAATATAGCCTACCTAAGGGTCTTTGCCTAGCCGATGCTAAAGAGATCTGCCTTCCGGGATATATCGTAGGAGACCTAAAGGAATCTATCTAATAGATCCTCGCGGATAATATATCGTCTAGCGCTATAATTAACGCAAATTTCGACTATATTCGTAGGTCTAAGTTATCTATACCCTATAATTCTAGCGTAGGTATATCGAGACGGTTAAGTTAGAGGATTATCCTCTATCTATAGAGCGGCGTCGATAATAGGAATACTATTAACGAGCTCGTCTACGTACGTATCGATCGGTAATTCGTCTTCTTTAGTAGCTATAGTATTAGAGATAAAGAAGGCTTCTAATACTATATAGAAGTAGTCTTTATTACTAGAAGAAGAAGAGGAGGAATCGTCCGAGTAGTCGACGTTTAGTATTTCTACGGCTAGCAAAATTTAATCTCGTAAGGAGGACGAAATCGTTATACTCCCGTGCTTATCTAACGGGGCATTAGCGAGTTAATAAGCTAAGTTAACTATAATAGGGTTTAACTTATAGCCTTCGGGCGGTAAAGACCTAAAGGATTTATTCTACGGCCGGGTAGAAAAGGGAGAAGCAGGTATAAAAGGTATTTAAAAGGCTATCTTTTTACCTTTATCTACTAAGGAAGGAATAGTATTAGTAGGTCTAGGTTTATTCTATAGGTTAGAACGGCCGTATAGGCGTAATATAGAAGGACCGCTAGAAGTTTATTTACGTAGTTTTCGTAAGGCTAGACGGTCGGTCTATAGGCGGCCTTAGACTGTATTTTAGAGACGTCCTTAAGTGCTAATGATTAGTTTCGTATTAAGCTAAGGAATAATTCGCTCGCATTCTATAACTTATTCGTCGATCTTATTATCTCTAATAGGGCGACGGAAAGATTCCTAAAGCAGCGTGTCTAATCGTTAGTATATAATTAAGGTTAGATTATTCTCTAAGTAGCCCGCTACCTTAGCTTTTCGCTTTATTTTCGATATCTATCTACGGAAGTCTATTCTATCGATATTATCTTACGCTATAAATCTCTTACGTTATAGCGAACGAGAGGCGATTTCTAAGCGTATAAAGAAGCGCTTAAAGAGTTTATCGCACTAAATGCGAAAGCCTAGGCTTAGCTAGTAATCTAAAAGATCGCCTAAGTACTACTTAATAGCGGTTCCTTAAAGGAGTAATAGGATTATTAAGTCGAAGGCGTCGGCGTATTCTATGCTCTATATAGCTATTCGTTTTAAAGTATTAATAAAGCGATCTACGCCTTTATAAATTATAGTTTTCTCTATCTCTTTTAGGATATTAAGTAAGATATCCTATAGAGATACTAGGTTAAACGGCCGATATCCTTAGCCTAAAGTCTTACTTAAGAACATAAGGAAGATCCGTAATGCTTATCCTTAGATTAGGGAGGATTAGAAAGAAAACCTAAAGAAAACCTTTTAATAAAGCGTATTAATACCTTTTCGGATATTACTACTTTAGTAACTGCCGGAGCTAGTTAAAGGGTAGGAAAATTTACGCAATAGCGGGAAAGAATATAGCCGAAGGAGGAGGTAATATAATAGCCTACTTAAGGAGGGCGGTCGTCGACGTAGGCTAGAAAATCAGTGATTAGCCGGCTATAAGGTCGTCCTAAAATAAGGGACTAAGAAGGGGATTATTCTTAGATAATAGGCCGGGTGTTACGGTGTTAGGTTATATCACATGTCATCCCACGTGACCTTTACATCGCATATATATAGAAATTTAGACCTAGTCTATAGCTATGTCCCTTCGTAGATTAATAATAATTATATACCCCCCCTAAGCTCGTTCTCTTATAGTTTAATCTACTATTTTATCCTATTGCCCTTAATTAATAATCTCGCTATCTAATCCCTTTCTTTTCTAATCTCCCCTCTTCGCGACGCGAGTTCGCCTCCTCGCCGGACCCCTTCGACTAAGTTTTCCTCGATTATTAGAATTTCCCCGGTGTAAATACGCCGTCTCGACGCGAATTACATAAGATTTCCTTCTTCCCTCCTTACCCCTTCTTCTTCGTTGCCCTATCTAATCTACGATATCCGACCTCGTTATAGAGACCGATCCTTCGTCCGCCGCTACCCCGGCCGTTACTCCGCCGACTCCCGCCGACCTAAAGCCTTAGAACGACTACCTTTCCCGCTATCCCCGTCTCGCTACTCTGCTTTAGGCCTAACGGCCTATATTCGACTCGTTCGCCTATATCTAGGCTTACGCTACCCTTAATTTCCGCGCCCTATAGGCCGAGTCCTTTGCTTGCCTTAATAATGCTTACGTTAAGTTAGATATAGGAGTGCTCGTCTCCTAAGAGCACGCCGCCGACCTTTAGCGGTAGTATAACCGTACTACGTCCTCTCTCCTCGTCCTTACCGAGTGTAACGTAGCCTAGGACTAAGCCTTTGCCCTTGCCCCTGCCTTTACCTTTACCTATTCCTATATAGCCGACCTTAAGAGGTTCGCCGGCGACTCCGGCACTTAAAAGCAACGTTAGGAGGCTTTCCGGACCTAGCGTAACGGCCTTGCTATTAAGCTCCGTTAGGACGCCGCCTTATACCCTACGGAATAAGACCGTATTTTCTACGCGGCTAGCCGGCTTACTAGCCGGGCCGCCTTTATTATCGCTAGCGTTCCTTATAACGTCTTCGACAATAAGTCTTTCGCCGATTAGTAGTATACTACTGTTAAAGCCTTTACCGACGACTTTAGCCTAGTCTTTAGTGCTAATTTCACCCGCGCTTAGTCGGAGGCCGACTTTAACGCCCTATCGATAAAGAATATCTCTTAGCCGGACTTCTATTTAAAGTTTACCTAGCTTTAAGCCGACTTATCGTTAAACGGCACCGCTTATATCGCCTACCTTTATTTAAAGGTCTTTATCGAACTTACTAACGCCGCCGCTCTATAGGTCGAATTCCTAGCCTATAACGACTTTACGGCCTAGGCTAAGATATATTCTACGCTTTAGGATAACTAGCAGCGTATTAAGGCCTATTCTTAACTCTAGCCGCCTCGTAACCCTGCTCGCACCGGCCTTACCTCGCCCGCCCTACCCGCGTCTCCTACCGGTAACCCGATATAGCTTAATATATTCCGGGCCCGGCTTACTAACGCTAAGAAGCAACGGCGGTTTAAGAACCGTCTTTACCTCTACTACGCTTAGCCGGCTACCGCTACCTATACCGCCTAGACCTGCCTTAATAAGGGTATTAGTGCTAATTCTAGCGCTAACCCTAGCGCTAGTCCCGGCGCCGGTTCTAGCTCTAGCCGCGGCCGTAGCCGTAGTAGCGGTACGTCTGCCCTACGCCTGCTTAAACCCCCTCCCCCCCGCTACTAGGTTCGCGCTATTAAGCAAGGCTTTATCGAGGGCGAAGTAGACGACCTCCCCGCCTTTTCCCCGTCCTCGGGAAATACGTAGCTCCCTCGCTTTATTACGCGATAGAGCTCTTAGTATCTAAGTTTATAGCTTCGTTTAACACTAAGAAGGATCTTTGCCTCCCTACGGGAATATAACCGCGTGCTTTACTTATGCCTTTATCCCTTATGTCCGCCGATATCGTTATAAGTGCTTTAGTCGACTCTAGCTATTCCGGATACGCCTTTATACACGCTTAAACCGCGCACCGCCTTACCTTTCCTATCCGCTAACTCTAATTCCCTCGCCGGCTTTCTCTCGCCGATAGTAGCGACTATAAGTCCGGCTCTATTACCTATTACGCTTTTTTAGTCTCCTAGATTAGCGCTTATACTAAGTCTATTTACTTCTTTCTTACGAAGCTTAGCTATAAGGTTATTCTTAGCCTCCTTTAGCTACGCCGGCACGACCTTATTATTAGCTAGCGCGGTAACTCCCTTTCCTTTTAGTCCCCTTTTTATCTAGCCTCCTATCTCTCGGACTACTAGCCTTATCTTATCCTAGGCCTTTCGGCCACCCTTGCCCGCCTTACCCGCCTTATCCCGGCTTCCCTTATCTTTATTTCGGAGGGAATATAATTAATAAATATAATTCGTTTTCCCCCCGCCTTTTCTATCGGAGATTTCGACGATAGGGGCGAGCCCTTTACCGCGCCTTTACCTGCCTTTGCCTTAAGGGGGTTTCCCTTTAGTCCTTCCGTCGAGGATTTTAATAACGAGGGCGAGCCTTTTACTACTACGATCTTTATTCCCGCCGCTACAATCCTTATTCCCGCCCGTCCGGCCTTAGCCCGTCCTCCGGCCTTTATCTATTCCGCCCGCTTTAGCGATATTCTTAAGTTTATTCCCCCGTCCCTTAGCCCCTCCCTCTCTACGTTTTTCTAGGATGCTCTTAACGTAGGTAAACCCGCCTATCCGGACTCCTCCTACTAGGTTAACGACGCCGAATCTAACTCCGGCTATAACTCTAACTCCCCGGCTACCTTCTACCCTCGCTGCTACGTTCGACCTCCCCGCCCTTATCCTATCTATAAGACCGCTAGCTACCGCCGCTATATATTACGACCGAATTATAAGACTATTAGACCTTAGCCTTTCCGCTTCTCGTCCGCTAACGACTTAGCGTTTAACGTTTAAATACTTAACGTCGACGCGATAGTAATATTCTACCGGTAGCCTAGAGTCTAGACCTTTTAGACCTCGATTAAGGCCTTTACCGCCGAGCCTTTACTAACCGAGCCCTTACTACCTATCGACTAAGATATCCCTAAGGACTTCTATTAGGCTATTTTAACTAGATATATAGATGCCGAGGACGCGAAAGCCTGCCTTAACCCCCGCCTTTACGACTTTATCGACGACTACCTTAATAAGATCTACCTAAATAAGATCTCTATTAACGATATCGCTAAGTTCTTTAAAAAGTAAGAGAAGGTTATTTATACACTCGAGGAGCTTTAGGCTAAGGTCCTTAAAGAGCTCTACTATATAATCTATATATAGCTTTAAAGCGAGGCTAATAAGCTCGCCCTTTACCGTATTATTAATACTTAGATTAACCTTAAGGAAGGGATATACCCTTCTTATACCCGCTTACGTCTTTTCGTAAAGCCGAGAACCGGATCGTCCGCGCGTACGTTAATAAGCAGCTTAAAAAAGGCTTTATCCGCCGCTTTACCTCCCTTACTACCGCCTTTATTATGCTTACCTATAAGCCTAGCGGGGGTGTCCGTTTTTGCGTTAACAATCGCGGCTTAAATAAGGCTACGATTAAAAACCGTTTCCCTTTACCCTTTATCTACGATACCCTCGCCTATATCCGGAAGGCGAAGTTTTTTACTAAGATCGACGTTATCGTAGCGTTTAACTACCTTTATATTACTAAGGGATATAAGTAGAAGACCGCTTTTACTATATAGTATAGGCTTTTCGAGTATTATATTACCCCCTTTAGGCTTACCGCCGCTTTATCTTACTTTTAGAGTTTTATTAATACGGCCCTTTACGGTATATTTTATAAATTCTACTCCGCTTATTTAAACGACGTTTTAATCTTCTCGGAGACGTAAGAGGAGCACTAGACCTACGTTAACGCAGTCCTTAAGCGCTTTAACGCTACCGGCATTTAGCTTAACGTCGATAATTACGATTTCTACGTTACTAAGACTAATTATCTTAGCCTAATTATCTTAGATAAAGGCATTCGTATAGACCTTAAAAAGGTTTATACGGTCTTAGACTAGCTTACCCCCTCTGTTAGTAGGTCTCTAGGTCGACCTTATAGGGTAAACGGTGTGGTTGTATTAGGTTGGTTGCTAGCTAGGTAAGGGGAAGCTATCGTAGTAATATAGCCCTCCCGGATGACACGTAATCCCTACGATTACGTGTGTATGCGACAATAACGGCGCACGTAGCTACGTAGCTAGCTATTCCTACACTCGTAGTTTTTCCTTTATAGAAATAAACCGTACCTTATAGAACAAAAAGAAAGAGCCTAGTTAAGCAGGCTATTGCAGCTGCGCGGGCGCGATCGCGCGGGCGTAGGTATAGTTTCGCAATATTAAATTAATAAGATTAAAGGTATATTATAATAGCTATATAACCGTTAAATGCGCAGCCGGTTTATAACGTAATAACGTAACGCGAAAAAACACCTCTTTAACGCAGTGGTTAGGCTAGTAACCTCTATTAATAATTAGGCGGTCTAGACTACCGCTTCGTGCTAGTAACCGTGCTTCGGGGTGGCCTTACTAACTATCTTACCGAACGTTATAGTAGGAAATTAGGGAACTATAGGCAACTAGGGAAATGTTAAACTATAGGCTTATAGGCAACTAGGGCAAAATAAGGTTAGAAGTAATATAGACTATAATAGATAGTAAAAGAATATAAATGTATGCGTGACTATACTAAACAAATTGTTCGTTAAGGGATATTCGTCTAGGGCTTATTTATCTAGGGCTTATTCGTCGGGGGCGGTTGTAAGGATTAGACTCGTTAGACCTAATGTCTAAGGACCCTTTCTAGGACGATTCTTAGTTAGGCATATTAATAATATTACTCTACCGAAAGATTATTCTTTTTGTTAAACTTACTATTAGTGTTTAATATTTGCAGCGAATTATTAGAATGTGTTTAACCGAATAATAGCATACGATAAGATAACCTTCCCGATTAGTTTAAATATAAGCATCCGGAGGTTTAGGGTTTAAACCGTGCCGACGAATTCTTTTATTATAGTTAATTAAGCAATAGAATAGGTAAAGGAATAAGTGCGCGAATAAGCGCGCAATTGAGTAATAAAGTAAGCTAATAAAGTAAGCGCGCAATTAAATAAGGAAAGAGCGTTAAAGATTAAGGCCGCACGACGAAAGCTTCTATCCTTACGGTCAGCGCGTTAGTCTTAACGAAGCGTTTAAGAGACTTATTTAGGGAGGACTTCGTTAATGCATTAGCTAGGTTATTATTCCTATTGATCTATCGTACTTCTATAGTCTCCCTTCGCTTGTATAACTAACGAAGCGATATAATATCGATTATTAGTCGCTTTTCTTTCGTTATTACAAGTTTTATAAGACATTCGTAGAGCAAATACGAGTCTATACAAAGGATTAAAGGCACGGGAGGCAGCTGTAGGCGTTCTATAATTATCTTAATTATTATAGCGAGGCAAATCCCGATATTAACGCCTCTAGCTATACTATAGACCTCTTAGGCTAGAACGCTGCGTATGACTCTTTTGCACTTAGTAGAGCTCTAGTGCACGATGTTGCCTTTAATCTCGAAGTGGCTATTAAACCGGGTCTCTATAATAAGCGCAATAATAAAGCCTAGTTATAAAGAGAGGTCTACGTTATTTGTAAAAGAGCTATCCGTAAATACTAGCAGCTTCGCATTCGTAAGATTAACTAGTTCGTACGTTAGTTCGCGTTTCTTATAGTCTATTTGCTATTATAGGCGTTTGTTAATCGTTACGTAGTCTTTTTCATTAGGGTTTTAAACTTATGCTACTATAGAAAGGTTAAAAGAAGCTTCCGGTTGGCAGATTAACGCGACGTATGCTCCTCGGGCTCGCTGTTCTATATACCTCTACGCATAGTTATAATCCCGAGCGATAATAGTCTTAAGCTTTTCTAATTAACCCTTTTGCTAAAGAAGAAGATCCTAATCTTAGAGTATTAGCCTAGCCCTATTAAAATTAAGCACTAAGCCGGTAGATATTTTAGTCTTCGGCTTTACTTTAAACTTAGCCTTTTAAAGCTGCTCTTCTTTAGTATTTAAGAAGTTGCATATGCCTAACATTAACGTATTATCCGTCTATAGGCCAATTATACTAAATCTATTAAAGGTCTTATTCGCGATTAATAGGCATAAGTTATACGTCGAGGTTAATATATTAAGTCGGATAACGTAATACTTATTATACGTTCGGAACTAATGCAATCCTAACTCCGCGATCCTATAAAAAGGTCGAATTATATAGATAATAGTCCCTTCCGGGTATTGTCCTTATATCTCGGCGGGCAGCTTAGTTAAGATAGTCCTAAATAGCTTAGTTTTAGCTTATAGGTAGGCCTAAGGAATGTCTCGCAATAAAAGAGTGATACTATAATAACGAACGAGTCCCGGAGTAAGGGCTAGGATTAGCCGCTAGCTAACGCGTTAAATCGTCGGTAATTACGTTAATAGGGTCGTCTTTTCTTCGTTATTATATCCTTAAACAACGAGTCGGGACTTCTCGTAGGGCTTTTTATCCTTCCCTTTTACTTTACGTACTATCCTCGACTTAAAGATAAAGTAACCTCCGTAGATAGCTTTATCGTAGCGTTTAAAGCTGAAAATACCGCGGGCAATAAGGTTATCGATCTCTTGCCTATCTAAATCTTTAAATAGGGCTCTTAAGGTTATAATAACTCCTTTCTCCCGTAAATTAAGTGCTAATTCGTAGGCATCTTCTTCCTTCTTAATAATAAAGGCTTAAGGAGGGGGAAGGGGAATAAGGAGCTTTAGCTTATTCTTTGCACCGGGGGGACGGCTAAAGTTTATAGTATCGGGGGCGTAGGAGTCGGAGCGGGAAGTATAGTCCTTAGTGTATAGTTAAGGGTCTGGTTAGGAGGAGTCCCTTTATTCGGAGCAGGAGGAGCCGGTTTAATCGCGTAAAGTAGGGGCTAAGGAGACGAGTCGTCTCGAAGGTAGGGCTATACGACCATAGACCGAAAGACTTAAGGTCCGTTGACGGTGTTAATAGTAATATTATAACCGTTAATTATAGCAATCTTAAATAGTCCTTACTATCCGCCCTTTTCCCGCTAGACTTAGACTTTACTCTATAATAGGAGAGTAATAGTTTTAACTATTAACGGACCGTTCCTTATACGAAGAGTATCTTATACCTATCGTTTTATAGAGAGTTATCGAAGCATTTTTATCGCCTTTTATATAGCTATAGACCTTTTTAAGTTTATAGCTAACGGGGGCGAGTTAATAGTTATACGCGGGTACGCACTAAAGACGAGAAGTATAGGGATAAGGCTATAGGGTCCGGCTATATCGTTAACGGCTTTTACGGCTATCTAAAGGACTGCCTTAGGAGAGGTAATAGTCCCGATCTCTACGTAAAGGATCTTAAATACACGGCGTAAAGGAGCGTAATACCTCTCGACATTTTTAATCGACGTATATAATTCTATAGGGACCTGCTTATAGGTTATTTATAATTCTTGCCTTATTACGGAACTTAGTTAAGGCGAAGTTAGTTCTTATATTATATTTAATCGTATTAGGAGGTCTAAGGTAGCTATCGATCTAAAGGGCGCGAAGGATTTCCTAGGTATCCTTAGCTAACATCGAAGGAAGGAACCTAGCTCCTTAAAACGCTATTACGGAGTTAACGACGTATAGAATAAGTCGTTAAGGGTTCCTAATGTATATTACGTCTACTATAATCTCGTAATTAAATTCCTAGTTATCTTTTAGCGTAAATTTAAAACGCCTAAGTGCCTATAAGTGCATCTAGTAGTAATAATAGAATTTAGAGATTAACTTAAGCTATATAGTCGTTATATTATAGCCCGCCTGCTTAAGTAGGTAATACAGTCTCGAAATAGCTAAGTGCCTTAATCGGCGATATAGAGTTCGTATTTTACTTTCTATTAGAAAGATCGTTTCTTCTGCTTTTAATAAGAAGAACTATAAGTCACCCTATTCGCGAGTTACTAGGATCCGGTTGCCTAGATCGCTAGTCCCTAACGTATTCGTTATATTATTAAAGTAGATCCTAAGTCTGTCTATATTAGTAAGAGAGAGCAGAAAAGGGGTATAGGTCTTAAGAATATAAAAAGTTACTCGACTAACGGGGGTTTTAAGGGCGATTAAACTAATAGAATAAATAGGAGTGCTAGTTCTAAATCGGATGCTAGCTTACCCGGCTATAGAGCTATTAAGCATAATAGAAGGTTCCGTTCGCTATAAAGCGAAGTACTACTCCTATCCTACTGTTAATACTCTAGCCGTACTAATGTCGATTATAATCCCCTAAAACTATTAACGGGAGTAACGATCTTCGATTAGGAATTAGTCGGTAGGGATTAATTAGTCTATGCCGTAGACGTCTTCGCCGGTCTAAAGGTATATAAATACGGCCTCGTAGAGTATTTAAGTTGCTGCTTACTTTAGATCGCCGGCATTATTACTATCTTCTATATCCTAGTACTCGTTAGCTTCTATTTCGTCTATCTCGTGACTTTTAAACTCGGCTACGTATGCCGTAAAGTTAGTTATTAGGATACCATCGTTAAAACACTATGTAAGGTATTAGTCCTTAGACCGCTAGCGTTCCTTAGGCGTGTGTTTCGTAGACTAATAGCCCTCCTTATAACAAACGAAACATTTCTTAGTCTATGTTAAGCGGTTAGGACTATTGCTATAGCTGCCTTATCCTCGTAGGCGAAAGGGGGCGCTACGGTTATATCTAAAGCCTTATAAATAGCCTCTACGTCTACTACCTCGTCCGTAGCTTCGTCTACGGAATCTACCTTATCTACGATTGCTTAAGTATCTTCGGTCTAGGTACTATTAATCGTCGTGATTAAATGCTTTATCCTATAGGAACTAGCTAGACGGGTTGCGTGCTAGGTATATCTCGATTAACGCACGTAAGTCTTTAAATACGGTTTCGACCTTCTAAGCAGGCTTAAAGAGAGCGTATTCTAGCTCCGGAATACTATAGCACGCGTTAATAAACGACGTATAAAGTAGTATTTTACCTTCGTAGTCTTTTCCTAAGGCTCTCTAATATAGCTAAAGCTTATTGAAAAGTGTCTATAGTACTTTATAAAGCGGTATTATAGGATTTTCTACGCGGACCTTATTAAATATAGTTATTGTCTAGTCCGTAAAGTAATAACTATAGTTAATATCCGTATTAAAATATTACTTAATAGTATTATAGGTTATATAGAACGATATAGTTAATTTAACGTAGTAGGTATAAAAGATCTTAGCTCTATCCGTTAGGATCTAGGAGAATAAGTTATAGAATTAACCTAGTTAGACCTTAAGCTTATAATAGGTCCTTATAAATATATAGACCTTATCGTCGAAGAGGTTATAAGGCTATCCTATATAATACTTATCCTTCCTCTATAGTTTTACAAACTTCTGCTAAAGGTCTATATCTATATTAACGTTCGGAATATCGATTAGAAGGATCGTAGTATAAGCATTAAGGGACGGTAAAAGGGCAATAGTTATAATAGCGGGGGGAATAAAAGCTTAAGAAACAAAGGCATTAAAGGCAGTAGGGATATTAGGGATAGGGTATTACGGTGTTAGGTTATATTATATATTATTCTACGTAACCTCTATATCGTATATATAGACATTTAGACCTAGGTCTATAGCTATGTCCCTTCGTAGATTAATAATAATTATATACCCCCCTTAAGCTCGTTCTCTTATAGTTTAATCTACTATTTTATCTTATTGCCCTTAATTAATAATCTCGCTATCTTACCCCTTTCTTTTCTAATCTCCCCTTTTCGCGACGCGAGTCCGCCTCCTCGCCGGACCCCTTCGACTAAGTTTTCCTCGATTATTAGACTTTTCCTAATATAGATACGCCGTCTTAACGCGAATTATATAGATTTCCCTCCTTACCTTTCCCTTACCTTTACCCTATTCTATTGCCTTATAATCTACGATAACCGACTATATAGAGGCCGATCCTCCGTCCGCTACCCCGGCCGTTACCCTGCCGGCTCCTACCGACCTAGAGCCTTAGACTAAGTACGTTTCCTACTACCCTCGCCTCGCCGCCCTTCTTCGAGCCTAACGGCTTATATTCGGCACATTCGCCTATATTTAGGCTAACGCTACTTACGACTTCTACGCCCTTTAGATCGAGGCCTTTATTTGCCTTAATAATGCTTACGTTAAGTTAGATATAGGAGTACTCTTCGCTTAGGAGCATATAGCCGTTGCTTAAAAGCACGCTGCCGATCTTTAGCGTTAGCTTAACCGCGCTACGTCCTTTCTCCTCGTCTTAACCGAACGCGACGCGGCTTAGGACTAGGCCCTTGCCCCCGCCCCCGCCCTTACCCTTACCCGTTCCTATATCGCCGACCCTAAGAGGTTCGCTAGCGACTCCGGCACTTAAAAGCAACGTTAGGAGGCTTTCCGGACCTAGCGCAACGGCCTTACTATTAAGCTCCGTTAGGACGCCGCCTTATACTTTATAGAGTAGGATTATATTCTCTACGCGGCTAGTCGGCTTACCGGCCGGGCCGCCTCTATTATCGCTAGAGTTCTCTAGGACGTCCTCGATAATAAGTCTTTCGCCGATTAGTAGTATACTACTATTAAAGCCTTTACCGACGACCTTAGCCTCGTCTTTAGTGCTAATTCTACCTATGCTTAGTCGGAGGCCGACTTTAATACCCTATCGATAAAGAATATTTCTTAGCCGGACTTTTATTCGAAGTTTACCTAGCTTTAAGCCGACTTATTGTTTAATAGTACCGCTTACGTCGCCTACCTTTATTCGAAGGTCTTTATCGAACTTACTAACGCCGCCGCTCTATAGGTCGAATACCCGGCCTATAACGACTTTACGGCCTAGGCTAAGATATATTCTACGCTCTAGGATAACTAGCAGCGTATTAAGGCCTATTCTTAACTCTAGCCGCCTTATAACCTCGCTCGCACCGGCCCTACCTCGCCCGTCTTACCTACGTCTCCTGCCGGTAACCTAATATAGCTCGATATATTCTAGGCCCGGCTTACTAACGCTAAGAAGCAACGGCGGTTTTAGAACCGTCTTTACCTTTACTACGCTTAGCCGGCTACCGCTACCTATACCGCTTAGATCTACCTTAATAAGGGTATTAGTGCTAATCCCGGCGCTAACCCTAGCGCTAATCCTAGCGCCGGTTCCGGCTTTAGCCGTAGCTATAGCCGTAGTAGCGGTACGTCTACCCTACGCCTACTCGAACCCCCTCCCCCCCGCTACTAGGTTCGCGCTATTAAGCAGGGCTTTATCGAGGGCGAGGTAGACGACCTCCCCGCCTTTTCCCCGTCCTTAGGAAATGCGTAGCTCCCTCGCTTTATCGTGCGATAGAGCTCTTAGTATCTAAGTTTATAGCTTCGTTTAATACCGGGGAGGATCTTTGCCTCCCCGTAGGAATACAACCGCGTGCTTTACTTATGCCTTTATCCCTTATGTCCGCCGATATCGTTATAAGTGCTTTAGTCGATACCGGCTATTTCGGATACGCCTTTATATACGCTTAGACCGCGCACTGCCTTACCCTTCCTATCTGCTAGCTTTAATTCCTACGCCGGCTTTCTCTCGCCGATAGTAGCGACTATAAGTCCGGCTCTATTACTTATTGCGCCTTTTCGGTCTCCCGGATTAGCGCTTATACTAAGTCTATCTACTTCTTTTTTATAAAGCTTAGCTATAAGGTTATTCTTAGCCTCCCTTAGCTACGCTAGCACGACCCTATTATTAGCTAGCGCGGTAACTCCCTTTCCTTTTAGTCCCCCTTTTATCTAGCCTCCTGCCTCTCGGACTACTAGCTTTATCTTATCCTAGGCCTTTTAGCTACCTTTGCCCGCCTTGCCCGCCTTATCCTAGCTCCCCCCGCCCTTATTTTAAAGGGAATATAATTAATAAATATAATTCGTTTTCCCTTTGCTCCCTCCGTTAAAGACTCTAACGACGAGGGCGAACCTTTTACTGCCCCCTCTATCGAAGACTCTAACGACGAGGGCGAACTCCTTACCGCTACGATCTTTATTCCTACCGCTACGATCCCTATTCCCGTTCGTATAGCCCTAGCCCGTCCTCCGGCCTTTATCCGTTCCGTCCGCTTTAGCGACGTTCTTAAGTTTATTCCCCTATCCCTTAGCCCCTCTCTTTCGGCGTTTTTTAAGGATACCCCCGACGCGGGTAAACCCGCCTATCCGGACTCCTCCCGCTAGGTTAACGACGCCGACTCTAACTCCGGCTACGACTCTAACTCCCTAGCTACCCTTTACCCTTACCGCTACGTTCGACCTCCCCGCCCCTATCCCGTCTATAAGACCGCCGGCTACCGCCGCCTTATATTACGGCCGAATCGTAAGACTATTAGACCTTAGCCTTTCTACTTCTCGTCCTTTAACGCCTCGGCGTTTAACGTCCGGATGCTTAACGTCGATACGATAGTAATATTCTACCGGTAGCTTAAAGTCTAGACCTTTTAGACCTCGATTAAGGCCTTTACCGCCGAGCCTTTGCGTATTAAGCCTCCGCTACCTATTAACTAAGATATCCCTAAGGACCTTTATTAAGCCGTTTTAATTAGATATATAGACGCTAAGGACGCGAAAGCCTACTTTAACCCCCGCCTTTACGACTTTATTAACGACTACCTTAATAAGATCTACCTTAATAAGATCTCCTTTAACGATATCGCTAAGTTCTTTAAGAAGTAAGAGAAGGTCCTTTATACGCTCGACGAGCTTTAGGCTAAGGTCCTTAAGGAGCTCTACTATATAATCTATATATAGCTTAAGAGCGAGGCCGATAAGCTCGCCTTTTACTATACTATTAATACTTAAATTAACCTTTAGGAGGGAATATAACCTCTTTATACCTACCCCCGCCCCTTTAGCGAAGCCGAGAACTAGATCGTCTGTGCGTACGTTAACGAGTAGCTCGGGAAGGGCTTTATCCGCCGCTCTACCTCCCCTGCTATTGCCTTTATTATACTTACCTATAAGCCGGGCGGGGGCGTCTGTTTTTACGTTAACTATCGCGGCCTAAATAAGGCTATAATTAAGAACCGTTTCCCTTTACCCTTTATCTACGATACCTTCGCCTATATCCCGAAGGCGAAGTTTTTTACTAAGATCGACGTTATCGCGGTATTTAATTACCTTCGCATTGCCGAGGGATATAAGTAGAAGACCGCGTTCGCTATACGGTATAGGCTTTTCGAGTATTGTATTACCCCCTTTAGCCTTAGCCCTATCCTACTTCTAGAGTTTTATTAATATAGCCCTTTACGGCATCCTTAATAAGTTCTACTCTACCTATTTAAACGACGTCTTAATCTTCTTAAAGACGCGGGAGGAGCATTAAGCCTACGTTAATACGGTTCTTAAGCGCTTTAACGCCGCCGGCCTTTAGCTTAACGTAGATAAATATAACTTTTGCGTTACCGAGACTAAGTACCTCGGCCTAATTATCTTAGATAAAGGCATTCGCATAGATCTTAAAAAGGTTCGTGCGGTCTTAGACTAAGCTACCCCCTCCTTTATTAAGGACCTCCGGCGCTTCTTAGGATTCGCTAATTTTTATCGGCGATTTATTCGCGGCTTTTCTAAGCTTACGAACCCTTTAAACGCCCTTACTAAGAACTCTGCCCTTTAGATCTAGTCTCCCGCCTACGCCTACGCCTTTAAAGCCCTTAAGCACGCCTTTACTACCGCCTTAGTCCTCGTATACTTCGACCCTTATCGTAAGACTATAGTTTAGATAAATGCTTCCGATTAAGCCGCCGGGGGTATGCTAATATAGCTCCTCGACGATAGTCGTTACTATCCGGTTGCCTTTTTCTTATTAAAATACTCCGCTTAAGAGTATAATTACGAGATCTACGATAAGGAACCCCTCGCGATTATAAAATCTCTCGAGGAATAGCGCCTTAAGCTCGAGGGCCTACCTAAGTTTAAGATAGCCTCGGATTATAAGAATCTTTAGTATTTTATAACTACGAAGCTCTTTAACTAGCGATAGGCCCGCTAGGCCGAATTCCTTAGTCGTTTTAATGTTAAGATTATCTTTTAGCCCGGCTTTTAAGCTATTCTCCTAGACGCCTTTAGCCGCTTGCCTAGCTCCCGCCTTCTCTCCCTTACCGACCGAGCCGACGAAAGGATTAACCACCGATATTAGGTTATCCTCCTTAAGTCTAAGGTTAATGCCTTATTCTACCCTAATACTACTCCCGCCCCCGATACCGTCGAGGAGTCTAATTCGTTTATAAATATAATTTATAAATATAATTCCGACTGCCTTAACCTCTACGCCCTCGACGACTCTAAGCCGATCGATAACCTTATCGACCGGGCCTATTCCTCTACCCCGCTTATCTCCGCTATTCGCGTAGCTCTTTAGTCCCCTTAGCCCCGCTAGCCTTACCCCCTCCGAGCCCCCCTCCGCTTAATCCCTAAGACCGCTCTCTCTAAGGTCTAAGGCCGGTTCTATTTCTAAGGCCGGCTTTTCGTTCCCTTTAACGACGCCTTAATTCTTTAGATCCTCGTCCGCGCTTATACCTCCCCCCTTACCGGCTACCTTAAACGTACGAAGACCGCTAGCCTCTACCGCCGGTCTTACGTCTAGCCTAGTATATACGAGTCTATTTCTAGCTTTATGTGGAATTATTATATATGCTTACGCGCTAAATCCCCTCGTTCCTCCCCTTAGGGCCTACTCTAGCCCTTAAGTATTCCCTTCGCCCTATAGACCGATATAACCGTCGACTTTATTACCGACCTCCCTATCTACCGCTATAACGGCGTTAAGTTTTCTAATATCCTCGTTATCGTTAACCGCCTTACGAAGATACGCTACTACGTCCCGATACCCTTAATAATTATTAAAGACGTTATTAACGCGTTTATTTCCTACGTTTAGTCCTTCTATAGCACCCTAGCCTCTATTATTAGCGACTATAGCACTTAGTTTATTTCGGCTTTCTAACAGTAGCTTAGTTATCGCCTTAGTTACCGCTTTTACCTTAGCTCCGCTTACTACCCTTAGACCGACGGTTAGACTAAAATCGCGAACGCTTAGATAAAGGTTTACCTTCGTTATTATACTACCTACCTTTAGGATAATTAAGTTAACCTCCTTCCCTTCGCCGAGTTTACTACTAATAATTAAGTCTCTAAATCTACCGGCCTCTCCTTTTTCTTTGCTAACTATAGCTTCTACCTAAAGCTTAGCACTAAGCCCTTTAGTCCCCCCCCGCCCGGTATAACCCCCTAGGAGCGGAAGGAATACCTCTACGGTAACGCGCTCGCTTCCTATCTTTAGCGTATCTCTAACTTCCTCCGCAATGCGATCGAGG
This sequence comes from Ophiocordyceps sinensis, assembly GCA_012934285.1. Taxonomy (NCBI): domain Eukaryota; kingdom Fungi; phylum Ascomycota; class Sordariomycetes; order Hypocreales; family Ophiocordycipitaceae; genus Ophiocordyceps; species Ophiocordyceps sinensis. The sequence goes on along the minus strand of JAAVMX010000001.1, from coordinate 14,160,861 downwards.
ATACTTAGGCTACTTAGGCTCGCTACGCGGACGCCCGGCGGACTCCCGCCCTACTATACTAGCCCGGCGATATAGTATTCCTTAGCACCTACTAGATTTAGACCCTCCGCCTTATAAAGAAGCTCGACTATAAGCGGGAAGGCCTATATAAGGTCCTTAAGGTATATAAAATAGCGTATCTTTTTCGCCTCCTTAAGGGCAGCCGCCTTTACCCTGTTTTTTATTACTCCCTTCTTACTAAGACCTAAAAGCCCCCTTTGCCCGGCTAGTCGGAGCTTAACGTCCGGCCCGCCGATAACGGCGTTCTCTTTTCCCCCGGCGACGATAACGGCGATAACGCGCACCTTAAGTAGGAGTTTTCTTCTATCCTTACGTAACGCTAGTACGCCTCTAGGAATATTAAGTATCGCGTTTAATAACGTTATAGCCCCCCTACGTAAGAGGACTCCTCTTGCCTTAACGGCTGCTAGGACGACCTTAAGGCTTTTTACGCCTTTAACCTAACTAAGCCTAAACCGGCCTTTTATACGGCCTTCCTTACGTCTTTACCTTCGCCTAAGTGATAATAAGTATAATTTATTAATATAATTTATATTACGACGGCACGCGTTAGATTCTTAGTTTTACCCTTTATTTCTGCCTATTCTTCTCTCGTTCTATATTAGGCCCGCTTTTAGGACCGGTTAACATAGATTCCCTTTGTTTTTATTAGCCTATTGCCTCTTTTAAGCGTTTAAGTTAAACGCCGATTTAAGGGGGATATACTATTACGGTGTTAGGTTATATTATATATTATCCTACGTAACCTCTATATCGTATATATAGACATTTAGACCTAGGTCTATAGCTATATCCCTTCGTGGATTAACAACAATTATATACCCCCCTTAAGCTCGTTCTCTTACATAGGGGCAGGCATAAGGACAGTTGGCTGGTTAAACTAGTAAGTTATTAGGTATATAGTCTATTATTATTGCGTTACACTAGGGATAGTTGTCTAACCGGTTGGAGCCGGGTCTAGGGCCGGGCTTAGGGCTATAGTCGGTAGTATAAATATAACGATCGTGCCTTAATTAAATGTCTGATTTATATACTCTTTAGTAGACTATTATAGTGGTTCGGAGATAGTCTATAGTTTAAGGAACTATATATTAAAGCCTTAATTATCTAGGCCGGTATAGATCCTACGTTTCTTTAGGAGCTCACGTAAGGAACGTTTATAGCTTTAGTGCACCTTATTCTATATCTATAAAAGCTATCCTTAAAAGTGTTCTTAAAAGAAGGTAATAGCTTTATAGCCTTAGTTGTCTTTATCGTATATACACTTATAGAGGAATCTTATAACGTATATAGTAGCCTCTATCTTACTTAGGTTTTCGAGGTCGGGTTATTATCGTATATCCTAGATACCTATATAGGTATATTAGTAGTCGTTTTCTAAGATAAGGGTAGTCTTTAATAGCTTCTCGCGCTTTATATTATCTACGTAGGTAGGGCTTAATAAAGTTATAATATTAATATTATACGTAATAGTCTTTACGTAAGTGTCGGCGTAAGGGATTTCTTACGAAGTTATCTTCTACGTTAAGGACGTACTATAGGTTAACGTTATTCTTCTTCCTTTAGGAAGCGAGACGGGATTTAAAGATAGCTTAAGAGATCTCGAAATAGCGTTAACGCGGTAACGTTATAGATAAGAGAGCTTATTCTAAGCATAAAGATAACTACCTTTAGGTATTCCCTCGTAGGGTGTTTTATACCGTCGATAGTTACGTATCTTATCTCTTCTGCCTAGCTGTCTATAATTAACTAAGTTAACTACTAATTAGTATTAGTAGGTCTTTAGGTCGACCTTATAAGGTAAACGGTGTGGTTGTATTAGGTTAGTTGCTAGCTAAGTAAGGGGAAGCTATCGTAGTAATATAGCCTTCCCGGATAATATATAATCCCTACGATTACGTGTGTGTGCGATAACAACGTCGCACGTAGCTATATAGCTAGCTATTCCTATACCCTCTTTTATTAAAGACCTTTAGCGCTTCTTAGGATTCGCTAATTTTTATTAGCGTTTTATTTACGGCTTTTCTAAGCTTGCGAACCTTTTAAACGCCCTTACTAAAAACTCTACCCCTTAGATCTAATCCCCCGCCTACGCTTACGCCTTTAAAGCCCTTAAGCACGCTTTTACTACCGCTTTAGTCTTTATATATTTCGACCTTTATCGTAAGACCGTAGTTTTAATAGATACTTCCGACTAAGCTACTAAAGGTATATTAATATAGCTCTTCGACGATAGTTATTACTATCCGGTTGCTTTTTTTCGTCTAAATACTCCGCTTAAAAGTATAACTATAAGATCTACGATAAAGAACTCCTCGCGATTATTAAATCTCTTAAAAAGTAGCGCTTTAAGCTTAAAGGCCTACCTAAGTTTAAAATAGCCTTAGATTATAAGAATCTTTAGTATTTTATAACTATAAAGCTCTTTAACTAACGGTAGGCCCGCTAGGCCGAATTCCTTAGTCGTTTTAATTTTAAGATTATCTTTTAGCCTAGCTCTTAAGCTATTCTCCTTAACGCCTTTAGCCGCTTGCCTAGCTCCCGCCCCCTCTCCCTTACCGACCGCGCCGACGAAAGGATCGACTACCGGTATTAGGTTATCCTCCTTAAGTCTAAGGTCGCTACCCCCCTCTATCCTAACGCTACTACCGCCTATAATACTATTAAAGAGTCCGACCTATTTATAAATATAATTTATAAAGAGTATTACTATTTGGCCTAGTGTAAATCTCTATTTAGCCTAGTAACACTTTACGTACACCCGAAAAACGCCTATACCCCCTACGACTAGCCGCGCCCACTTAATTATAGTGCGTATGCCTGGCAGGCTGTATTGTCACTTCGCATCGTTAAATCGCATCGTTAAATCGCATCGTCAAATCGCATCGTTAAGTCGCATCTCGCCGCATCGTATCGCTTTAGCTAACGAGGCTCTAAGGCACGCAGCAGGGCACGCAGCAGAGCACGCAGCAGAGGGCACGCAGTAGGCGCAGCATACATTAAGGAGCCGCACATACAGCAGAAGGCACGCAGCAGGGCACGCAGCAGGGAGCCGGGCACGAAGCATACATCAAGAAGCCGCACACACAGCAGAGGGCACGCAGCAGGGCACGCAGCCGGGCATAAAGCATACATTAAGGAGCCGCACACACAGCAGAGGGCACGCAGCAAAGGGCACGCAGCCGGGCACGAAGCATACATCAAGAAGCCGCACACACAGTAGAGGGCACGCAGCAGGGCACGCAGCAGGGCACGCAGCAGGGAGCCGGGCACGAAGCATACATCGAGAAGCCGCCAGGCACGAAGCATACATTAAGAAGCCGCACACACAGCAGAAGGCACGCAGTAGGGCACGCAGCCGGGCACGAAGCATACATCAAGAAGCCGCACACACAGTAGAGGGCACGCAGTAGGGAGCGAGCCGTAGACGGATATTCGTACGTAAAGAATTATTAGTCTGCAGCCTGCCATAAATGCGCACTGTATTTGTGTAGGCGCGGCTGGGCGTACGGGGTTGGGCGTTTTCCGGGGTGTACGTAGGCTACAAAAAAAATATCACTGGGCTAAATAGAGATTTGCATTGGGCCAAATAGTAATACTCTTTATAAATATAATTCCGATTGCTTTAACCTTTACGCCTTTAACGACTTTAAGCCGATCGACGACCTTATTAACTAAGCCTATTCCTCCTCCCCGCTTATTTCCACTATTCGCATAGCTCTTTAGTCCCTTTAGCCCCGCTAGCCTTACCCCCTTTAAGCCCCCCTCCGTTCGATCCCTAAGACCGCTCTCTCTAAGGTCTAAGGCCGGTTCTATTTATAAGAAGATAGACTAGAGGTACGTTTAGGAAGGTAGGAACGATAGTTAAAAGTACGAATAATCCTTTATTACAATGCGGTTGCCCTCTCGTAGTAAGACTAAGGCTTGCCCCTCTTCTAAGATATATCGGGGCCTTAGGGATATACCCTTAGGCCTCGAGAGGGGTTATCTAGGACTAGTTAGCGACTAATGCCCGAATAGTCCTTAAGCTAAAATGCCTTATCTATCGTATATATATCCCTGCCTCCCGACTCTATAGTTACGCGGGTAGCTGCGTTATAATTATCCCCCCCTTTTAGGGCGGACGCCTTAGACGCTAGGATAGCTTTAGGTACGAATAAAGTCGTAATAGCAAATAGGATTAAAATAGGTTTAAAATAGGATTAAACGTAGTATAAAAATTAAAGACGATAGTTATTATTATATATATTATAATAATTATCGTGTTAGTTATACATTATAATAGTTACTACGCAATAGGTAGCTAATCGCCTACGTATAGTTAGTAAACTATAATAGAGTGCTGCTTTTTATATATAAAGTTTTTCTTTCTCTTCTCTTATTATATAACTATACCGAGATCTTATAGAGAAGTATATTCGGAATTAGACGAGTATATTCTAAATTAGACGAGTATATTCCGAATTAGTTTAACGCTATAGGTCCTAAGCGAACGGTAAGCGTAACGGTCGAGACGCCCTAAAAGCGAGGGAAATAGATAGATTATATTTAGCTAATAGGTCCCTTAGTTATAGCTTAAGTCTTAGAGTTATCGGCGAATAGAGTTATAAGGAAACGAGCTTAAAGGGGGTATATAATTGTTATTAATCTACGACAGCTATAGACTAGGTCTAAATATCTATATATATAGGAATAGTGTTAATATTACCGTCTTCCCTATTTGCTTTCTACCGGGAAATCCCCGGTTCTTCCTTAGATTCTACCATAGAATTCCACGGGCTTCTACGGGCATTACCCCGCACTTCTATAAGCGCATTTACTTACTTTTCTTCGGCTATATTTCACCGTGATTTTACGGTGATTTTACGGTTATTTACACGGACTTTACCTATAAAATCTCTTCCCTTCTACGGTCTTCTACCGTAGAATTCTAATTCCCTTCTACGGTCTTCTACCGTAGAATTCTAATTCTCTTCTACGGCTTCTACCGTAGAATTTACCGTAGAATTCACTAGTCTTCTACTAGGCTGCTTATTTATTTACTAACTATATGACTTATTTATCGTACGGCACGATCTATTGCTTTTCTTACCGATCCTTCCGTCCGATTATTTACGTTACCTATTTTTCCTTAGGTCTACGCGGCTGATTTCGTCTAAGGATTTTTCCTATATATAGAGACTAGTTAGCCTCCCTACTAGATAAGACAAGAGCTATTATTCTTAGTGATTTACATCCTTTTGCAGCTTCTAATCCTTCTTTGCAGGCTGTTTAAGCCTTAGAGTCTCTCTTCCCTTTTTAATTGCTATCACCTAAATGTCGAGAACCCGACTGCCTAGCGTTCGATAAATAGCTAGCTACGTAGCTACGTGCGACGTTGTTATCGCACACACACGTAATCGTAGGGATTATATGTTATCCGGGAAGGCTATATTACTGCGATAGCTTCCCCTTACCTAGCTAGCAATAAAACCTAATATAACTATAACATTTACCCTATAATGTCGACCTAGAGACCTACTAACACTAATTAGTGGTTAACTTAGTCAATTATAGACAGCTAAGTAAAAGAGATAAGATCCTTAACTATCGACGGTGTAAAACGCCCTATAAGGGAACACCTAGAGGTAGTTATCTTTATGCTTTAAACGAGCTCTCTTATCTATAACGTTACTGCGTTATCGCTATTTTAAGATCTCTTAAGCTATTTATTAATCCTGTCTCGCTTCCTAAAGGAAGAAGAGTAACGTTAACCTATAGTACGTCCTTAACGCAGAAGACAACTTCGTAAGAAATCCCTTACGCCGATACCTACGTAAATACTATTATATATAATATTAATATTATAACTTTATTAAGCCTTACCCGCGTAGATAATATAAAGCACGAGAAGCTATTAAAGATTACCCCTATCTTAGAAAACGACTATTAGTATACCTATATAGGTATCTAAGATATATAATAATAACCCGACCTCGAAAACCTAAGTAAGATAGAGGCTATTATATACGTTATAAGATTCCTTTACGAGTATGTATACGAAAAAGATAACTAAGGCTACGAAGCTATTGCCTTCTTCTAAGAATACTTTTAAGGATAGCTTCTATAGATATAGAATAAGGTGCACTAGAGCTATAAACGTTCCTTACGTAAGCTCTTAAAGAAACGTAGGATCTACACTAGCCTAGATAATTAAGGCTTTAACATATAGTTCCTTAAACTATAGACTATCTTAAAACTACTATAATAGCCTGCAAAAGAATATATAAATTAGATATTTAATTAGGGCACGATCGTTGCATTTATACCACCGACTATAGCCCTAAGCCCGGCCCCGGACCCGGCTTTAACCGATTAGACAACTATCCCCGGTGCAACGCAACAACAATAGACTATACACCTAATAATATACTAGTTTAACCAACCGACTGACCCTATGCCTGCCCTTATCCCCGATGTGCCTACTGTAACTAATGCCCTTATTTCTCAAGCTCTTATTCCCCCTGCTAATGCTATTATAACTATTGCCTATTTGCCGTCCCTTAATGCTTATACTATAATCCCTTTAATCGATGTTCTAAACGTCGATATAGATATAGACCTCTAGCAGAAGTTCGCAAAGCTATAGAGGAAGGATAAGTATTATACGGGATAGCCCTATAACCTCTTCGACGATAAGGTCTATATATTTATAAGGACCTACTATAAGCTTAAGGTCTAACTAGGTTAATTCTATAAACTATTCTCCTAGATCCTAACGGATAGAGCCGAGACCTTCTATATCTACTATATTAAATTAACTATATCGTTCCGTGCAACCTAGAATACTATTAAGCAATATTTTAATACGGATGTTAACTATAGTTATTACTTTACGGACTAGATAATAACTATATTTAATAAGGTCCGCGTAGAGAATCCTACGATACCGCTTTATAAGGTACTATAGACTCTTTTTAATAAGCTTTAGCTATATTAGAGAGCCCTAGGAAAAGACTACGAAGGTAATATACTACTTTGTACGTTGTTTATTAACGCGTGCCGTAGTATTCCGGAGCTAGAATACGCTCTCTTTAAGCCTGCCTAAAAGGTCGAAACCGTGTTTATAGACTTACGTACGTTTATCGAGATACACCTAATACGCAACCCGTCTAGCTAGTTCCTATAGGATAAGCATTTGATTATAACGATTAATAGTACCTAGACCGAAGATACTCGAGCAATCGGAGACGAGGTAGATTCCGTAGACGAAGCTACGGGCGAGGTAGTAGACGTAAAGGCTATCTACGAGGCTTTAAATACAACCGTAGCACACCCTTCCGTCTACGAGGACGCGGTAGCAGCTACGGGAATAGCTCTAACAACCGCTTAACATAGACTAAGAAATGTTTCGTTTATTATAAGGAGGGCTATTAGTCTACTAAACATACGCCTAAGGAACGCTAACGGTCTAAGGACTAATACCTTACGTAGTGTTTTAACGATAGCATCCTAATGACTAACTTTACGGCATACGTAACCGAGTTTAAAGGTTATAAGACCGACGAAATAGAAGCTAAGGAGTACTAAGACGTAGAAGATGCTAAAGATGCCGGCGATCTAGAGCAAGCAGTAACTTAAATGCTTTATAAGGCCGTATTTATATACCTTTAGACCGGCGAAGACGTCTACGGCATAGATTAATTAATCCCTACCGACTAATTCCTAATCGAAGATCGTTACTCCCGTTAATAGTTTTAAAGGGTTATAATCGATACTAATACGGCTAGAGTATTAATAGTAAGACAAAAGCAGTACTTCGCTTTATAGCGAACGGAACCTTCTATTATGCTTAATAACTCTATAGCCGGGTAAGCTAGCATCCGATTTAGAACTAGCACTCCTATTTATTCCCTTAGTTTAATTACCCTCGAAACCCCTATTAGTCGAGTAACTTTTTATATTCTTAAGACCTATACCCCTTTTCCGCTCTCTCTTACTAATATAGACCGACTTAGGATCTACTTCGATAATATAACGAACACACTAGGGACTAGCGATCTAGGCAACCGGATCCTAGTAATCCGCAAATAGGGTTACCTATAGTTCTTCTTATTAAATACAGAAGAAACGATCTCCTTTCTAATAGAAAGTAAAATGCGAACTCTATATCGCCGCTTTAGGCACTTAGCTGTTTTAAGACTCTATCACCTGCTTAAGCAGGCGGGCTATAATATAACGACTATATAGCTTAAATTAATCTCTAAATTCTATTATTACTGCTAAATACACTTATAAGCACCTAGACGTTTTAAGTTTACGCTAAAAGATAACTAGGAATTTAATTACGAGATTATAGTAGACGTAATATACCTTAGGAGCCTTTAACGACCTATTCTATACGTCGTTAACTCCGCAATAGCGTTCTAAGGGGCTAGGTTCCTTCCTTCTATATTAGCTAAGGATACCTAGGAAGTCCTTCGAGCCCTTTAGATTAATAGCTACCTTAGACCTCCTAATACGATTAAACACGACGTAGGGACTAATTTTGCCTTAATAGAGTTCCGTAACGAGGCAAAGATTATAGGGATAACCTATAAGTAGGTCCTTATAGAATTACATACGTCGATTAAGAAGGTCGAGAGGTATTACGCTCCTTTGCGCCGTGCGTTTAAAATCCTTTATATAGAGATTAGGACTATTACGTCTCCTAAGGCAGTCCTTTAGATAGCCGTAAAAGCCATTAACGACACAGCCGGACCCTACGGCCTTATCCCTATACTTCTCGTCTTTAGTGCGTACCTACGTATAACTATTAACTCGCCCCTATTAGCTATAACCCTAAAAAGGTCTATAGCTATATAAAAGGCACTGAAATTGCTTCGACAACTCTCTATAGAACGATAGGTGTAAGATACTCTTCGTATAAAGAACGGTCCGTTAATAGTTAAAACTATCACTCTCTTATTATAGAGTAAAGTCCGAATCTAGCGGGAAAAGGGAGGATAGTAAGGACTATTTAAGATTGCTATAATTAACAATTATAATATCACTATTAACACCGTTAACGGACCTTAAGTCTTTCGGTCTACGGTCGTATAGCCCTACCTTCGAGATAACTCGTCTCCTTAGCCCCTACTTTACGCGATTAAACCGGCTCCTCTTGCTCCGAATAAAGAGACTCCTCCTAACCCGACCCCTAACTATATACTAAAGACTATACTTCCCGCTCTAACTCCTATGCCCCTAATGCCACGCAGACGTAGCCGTCCCCCCGGTGCAAAGAATAAGCTAAAGCTCCCTATTCCTCTTCCCCCTCCTTAAGCCTTTATTATTAAGAAGGAAGAAGATGCTTACGAATTAGCACTTAATTTGCGGGAAAAGGGAATTATTATAACCCTAAGAGCCCTATTCAAAGAATTAGATAGGCAAGAGATCGATAACCTCGTTGCCCGCGGTGTTTTTAGCTTCGAACGCTACGATAAAGCTATCTACGGAGGTTACCGTATCTTTAAGTCGAGGATAGTACGTAAAGTAAAAGGGAAAGATAAGAAACCCTACGAGAAGTCCCGACTCGTTATTTAAGGACATAATAACGAAGAAAAGACGACCCTATTAACGCAATTACCGACGATTTAACGCGTTAGCTAACGGCTAATCTTAGCCCTTACTCCGGGACTCCTTCGTTATTATAGCATAACTCTTTCGTTGCGAGACATCACTTAGGCCTACCTATAAGCCGAAACTAAGCTATTTAGGACTATCCTAACTAGGCTGCCCGCCGAGATGTAAGGACGATACCCGGAAGGGACTATTATCCGTATAATTCGACCCCTTTACGGGATCGTAGATTTAGGACTGCATTAGTTCCGAACGTATTATAAGTATTATATTATCCGACTTAATATATTAACCTCGACGTATAACTTATGCCTATTAATCGCGAATAAGACCCCTAATAGATTTAGGATAGTTAGCCTATAGACGGATAATACGTTAATGTTAGGCATACGCACCTTCTTAAATGCTAAAGAAGAGCAGCTTTAAAAGGCTAAGTTTAAAGCGAAGCCGAAGACTAAGATATCTGCCGGCTTAGTGCTTAATTTTAATAGGGCTAGGCTAATACTCTAAGATTAGGATCTTCTTCTTTAGCAAAAAGGTTAATCGGAAAAGCTTAAGACTATTATCGCTCGGAATCATAACTATGCGTAGAGGTATATAGAACAGCGAGCTTAAGGAGCATACGTCGCGTTAATTTGCCAACCGGAAGCTTCTTTTAACCTTTCTATAGCAGCATAAGTTTAAAACCCTAACGAGAAAGACTACGTAACGATTAACAAACGCCTATAATAGCAAATAGACAATAAAAAACACGGCCTAACGTACGAACTAATTAATCTTGCGAATGCTAAGCTGCTAGTATTTACGGATAGCTCTTTTAAAAATAACTTAGACCTCTCTTTATAGCTAGGCTTTATTATTGCGCTTATTATAGAGACCCGGTCTAACAGTTACTTCGAGATTAAAGGCAACATCGTGCACTAGAGCTCTACTAAGTGTAAAAGAGTCATACGCAGCGTTTTAGCCTTAGAGGTCTACGGTATAGTTAGAGGCGTTAATATCGGCATTTGCCTCGCTATAACGATTAAGATAATTATAGAACGCCTATAGCTACCTCCGGTGCCTTTAATCCTTTATATAGACTCGTATTCGCTTTACGAATATCTTATAAAACTCACTATAACGAAAGAAAAGCGACTTATAATCGATGTTATATCGCTTCGTTAGTTATACGAGCGAAGGGAAATCACAGAAGTCCGATAGATTAATAGGAATAAGAACCTAGCTAATGCATTAACGAAGTCCTCCCCGAATAAGTCTCTTAAACGCTTTGTTAAGACTAACGCGCTAATCGTAAGGATAGAAGCTTTCGTTATACGGCCTTAATCTTTAACGCTCTTTCCTTATTTAATTGCGCGCTCTTTTCCTTATTCCTTATTTAATAACGCGCTCTTTCCTTATTTAATTACGCGCTTACTTTAAATTACGCGCTTATTCGCGCACTTATTCCTTTACCTATTCTATTGCTTAATTAACTATAATAAAAGAATTCATCGGCACGGTTTAAACCCTAAACCTCCGGATGCTTATGTTTAAACCAATCGGGAAGGTTATTTTATCGTATGCTATTATTTAGTTAAACACATTCTTGCAATTCGATGCAAACATTAATAGCAATATTAATAAAAATAATAATCTTTCGGTAGAGTAATATTATTAATATACTTAACTAGGAATAGTGCCTAAAGGGGTTCCTAGACATTAAGTCTAATAAGTCTAATCCCTACAACCGCACCCGTCGAACAACCTTAGTACGAATAGCCCCGAACGAATAGCCCTAACGAATATTTTGTTATTTTATCCCTAGTCTCTTTCCTTCCTACTATAACGTTCGGTAAGATAGTTAGCAAGGCTACCCTAAAGCACGGTTACTAGCACGAAGCGGTGGTCTAGACCGCCTAATCATTAATAAAGGTTACTAGCCTAACTACTACGTTAAAGAGGTGTTTTCTCGCGTTGCGTTATTACGTTGTAAACTAGCTACGTATTTAACGGTTATATAGCTATCACAATGTAGCTTTAACCTTATTGATTTAACATTACGCAACTATACCTACGCCCGCGCGATCGCGCCCGCGCAGCTGCAATAGCCTGCTTAACCAGGCTCTTTCTTTTGTTCTACAAGGAAAGGTTTGTTTCTATAAAGGAAAAACTACGAGTGTAGGAATAGCTAGCTCGTAGCTACGTGCGACGTTATTATTGCACACACACGTGATCGTAGGGATTATGTATTATCCGGGAAGGCTATATTACTGCGATAGCTTCCCCTTACCTAGCTAGCAATAAAACCTAATATAACCATACTATTTACCCTGTAAGGTCGACCTAGAGACCTACTAACAATATATATAATATAGAGGTCACGTAGGTTAATATATAATATAACCTAATACTATAATAGTATATCCCCTTTAAATTAGCGCTCGACTTAAACGCCTAAAAGGGGTAATAGGCTTATAAAGACGAAGGAAATCCGTGTTAATTAGTCCTAAAAGCGGGCCTAATATAGAACGAGAGAGAAATAAGGAGAAATAAATAGTAAGGCTAAGAAACTAACGCGTGCCGTTAAAACGTAAATTATATTAATAAATTATATTTATTATTACTTAGGCGAAGGGAAAGACGTAAGGAAGGCCGTATAAAAGGCCGGCTTTAGTTCAGTCGGGTTAAAGGCGTAAAAGGCCTTAATGTCGTCCTAATAGCCGTTAAGGCAAAAGGAGTCCTCTTATATAAGGGGGCTATAACGCTATTAAATGCGATACTTAATCTTCCCGGAGGCGTATTAACGTTATATAAGGATAGAAGAAAACTCCTACTTAAGGTATACGTTATTACCGTCGTTATCGCTAAAGGAAAGGAGAACGCCGTTATTAGCGGGCCGGACGTTAAGCTCCGACTAGCTAAGTAAAAGAGGCTCTTAGGTCTTAGTAAGGAGGGAGTAATAGAAAATAAGGTAAAGGCGGCTACCCTTAAGGAGGTAAAGAAGATATACCGTCTTATATACCTTAAGGACCTTATATAGGCCCTTTTGTTTAAAGTCGAGCTTCTTTATAAAGCGGAGGGTCTAGATCTAGCGAGTGCTAAAGAATACTATATCGCTAGGCTAATAGGCTAAGGCGTGAGTCTACTAAGCGTCTATATAGCGAGCCTAAGTAGCTTAAGCATCCTTAATCGTATCGCGGAGGAAGTTAAAGATATGCTAAAGGCGGGAAGCAAGCGTATTACCGCGGAGGTACTCCTTCCGCTGCTAAAGAGTTATGCTAGGCGGGGGGGGGCTAAAGGGCTTAGTGCTAAGCTTTAGGTAAAAATATTGCTATTTGCACGGATATAAATCTCTATTTGCACGGAAGTTCGCTAAAATCCCTACTTTTTCTACGTGACCCTACGCGCCTATATCCCGCCACTAAATTTTCCGTATAGGTATATAGCAATTAAGAGGGCCGCGCAAATCGTATATAGCCCTAATATATTTAGTTAATTCAACAGCTATAGCAGGTGCCCTCTACTGCGTGCCCTACTGCGTGCCCTACTGCGTGCCCTCTATTGTGTGTGCGGCTCCTTAATGTATGCTTCGTGCCCGGCTCCCGGCTGCGCGCTATCTGCTGCGTGCCTTGCTGCGTGCCCTGCTGCGTGCCCTGCTGCGTGCCCTCTGCTGTGTATGCGGCTCCTTAATGTATGCTTTATGCCCGGCTCCCGGCTGCGTGCTTGGCTGTAAAGTCGTGGCCTTCGCAGACTGGCACGATTTGCGCGGCTCTCTTAATTGCTATGTACCTACACTGGATTTTGGTGGCGGGACATAGGCGCGCGGGGTTCGCGCAGAAAGAGTAGGGATTTCCTAGACTTCCGTGCAAATAGAGATTTATATCCGTGCAAATAGTAATACTCTTAGGTAAAAGCTATAGTTAGCAAAGAAAAAGGAAAGGCCGGTAGATTTAAAGACTTAATTATTAATAGTAAACTTAGCGAAGGGAAGGAGGTCGACTTAATCGTCTTAAAGGTAGGTAGTATAATAATAAAGGTAAACCTCTATTTAAGCGTTCGCGATCTCGGTCTTACCCTCGGTCTAAAGGTAGTAGGCGGAGCTAAGGTAGAGGCAGTAACTAAGGCGACGATTAAGCTACTGCTAGAAGCCGAGATAAACTAAGTGCTATAGTCGCTAATAATAGAGACTAAAGTGCTATAGAGGGACTAAACGTAAGAAATAAATACATTAATAACGTCTTTAACGGTTATTAAAGGTATTAAGACGTAGTAGCGTATCTTTATAAAGCGGTCGATAATAACGAAGATATTAGAAAACTTAACGCTATTATAGCGGTAGATAGGGAGGTCGGTAATAAAGTCGACGGATATATCGGTCTATAGGGCGAAGGGAATACTTAAGGGCTAAAGTAGGCCTTAGGGGGAAGAATAAAGGGATTTAGCGTATAGGTATATATAATAATTCCGTATAAAGCTAGAAATAGACTTATATATACTAGGCTAGATATAGGACTAGCGGTAGAGGCTAGCGGTCTTCGTATGTTTAAGGTAGCCGGTAAGGGGGGAGGTATAAGCGCGGACGAGGATCTAAAGAATCAAGACGTCGTTAAGGGGAACGAAGAGCCGGCCTTAGAAATAGAACCGGCCCTAGACCTTAGAGAGAGCGGTCTTAGGGATCGAGCGGAGGGGGGCTTAGAGGTAGTAAGGCTAGCGGGGCTAAAGGGACTAAAGAGCTACGCGAATAGCGGAGATAAGCGGGGAGGAGGAATAAGCCCGGTCGATAAAGTTATCGATCGGCTTAAAGTCGTCGAAGGCGTAAAGATTAAGGCAGTCGAAATTATATTTAAAAATTGTATTTATAAATAAATTAAACTCTTTAACGGTATTAAAGACGGTAGTAGTATTAAAGTAAAGGGAGGCATCGACTTTAGACTTAAGAAGGATAACCTAATATCGGTGGTTGATCCTCTCGTTAGCTTGGTCGGTAAAGGAGAGTAAGCGGGAGCTAGGCAAGCGGCTAAAGGCGTTAGGGAGAATAGCTTAAAAGCGGGGCTAAAAGACAATCTTAAAATTCAAACGACTAAGGAATTCGGCCTAATAGGCCTATTATTAGTTATAGAGCTTTATAGTTATAAAATACTAAAGATTCTTATAATCCGAGGCTATCTTAAACTTAGGTAGGCCCTTAAGCTTAAGGCGCTATTCTTTAAGAGATTTTATAATTACGAGGATTTCTTTATCGTAGATCTCGTAATTATACTCTTAAGCGGAGTATTTCGATAAAAAGAAAGCAATTAGATAATAATAACTATTATCGAAGAGCTATATTAGTATACCTATAAGAATTATAGATAGAATTCTACGGTAGAAGGACTTCCCTTCTAAGGTAAATTCTATAGATAGAATTCTACGGTAGAAGGACTTCCCTTCTAAGGTGAATTCTATAGATAGAATTCTAATAGAATTCTACGGTAGAAGGACTTCCCTTCTAAGGTAAATTCCATAGATAGAATTCTACTTCCTTCTATAGACTTCTACGGTCGACGCATCCGTCCGCGGAAGGTCTTCCCTAACTAACGCATCTATCTTTACATTCTATTTATAGATCCCTTTCTATTCTTAGCTACCGAGGCTTCCCGGAAGGAAGCCCTAACCTTTCTCTTGTCTTATCTATAAGAAGGTAGTATAATCCTTAGCTAGATAGGTATTAATAATTCTAATAAGACTACTAGACCTATATTTGCATTTGTATTCGAGACACTTACTAATACTAATTAGTGATTATAAGGCTTAATTATAGATAGTAAGGTAGACGAGATAGTTCTATATCCTTTGAACGTATTATAGATCTTTATCGAACGGCTTCCGCCCGACGATTTTGTTCTATATACTTAGAGAATGATAACTATGCTAAGAATAAAAAGACTTTACCTTCTAAGTCTAGCTCGCCTTTAGGGGTTACGTATAGCTCTTCTTTAAACTTTTTGCTAACCGATTACCGCTTTAGAAGAAGAAGAGTAGCACTAGCAGAAAGTGCGTTAATAACGCCGAACGATAAATTCTTCGTAGAGAACCCTACGAATACACCGATAAACCGCGTGAAAAACAAGCACGTAATATAACTTCGATATACTAACCTACTAGTCCTTTATCCGATATAATAGAGGAGACTCTTAGGGAATAGATAGAAGGCATATCTATCTACCGATCCCTTTTTCTATATATTAACGTAAAACATTAGGATAGCAATATTAAACCCGACGATAATAATAGCATCGCGATTATAATATCCGTCGCTAAGTTTATTGCCTTTTGCGAAGCGTCAATCGATTTTTAAGGAAACGAGATCCTATTATACTTTTAAGACTACTTCTAAGGATAGATAGCGAATATATAGGGTCTAATACACGCAGACTATAAACGAGCGCTAAAAGTTCTAATAAGGAAAAGAGGAATATACACCGGTCGTAGTAATGCATTTTATACAACGATCTTCCTAATGTTATAAGCACTTAAGAAACTATTAGAATAGCCTATAGAAGATATAATAGCATAGAAATTTAACGATAGCACGGAGGAATACACTAAGAAAATAGAGATAAAGAATACGATATATCCTTCCACACCTATTACCGCTAGAATAGCCCCCTTCTAACTATTAGAAGCAGTTCTAATAGAAAAAGCAGCATCTATAGCAAACGTTCTAGAGATACTATAGACTATAGCAAACGTTCTAGAGATGCTATAAACGTCTAACACACTTCTAACGGTTCTGCAATTCGATTCTAGAGGGACTATTTATCTATGCAATAACCGATAGTTCTATATAAACAATAGCTATTTAACACTAATATTCCGGGTATAACTATTTACCTAACATTACACCGATTCAATCGTCTAGATCTCTTTATAAATCTAACGGACTAAGGTTCTACGGCGATTTCTAAATAGCTAAATAATTCTAACCTTATTCTATTAGAGGTATATATAAAACTTCCTCTAAATAATATTCTAAATGCTATCGCTAATATAGATATCTAATAACGCTTTATTAAGCTTTAGATAAAAGATAAGAACTATACCGGAGAACTATATAACTTACTTAACGATAAACTTTAGGTTTTTATAAACTTATACTATAACCTGCAAATTAAACTAAGTTAGTTTTATGCTTGTTCCCTAGGATCCTCGCAGGACGTACGTAAACCTATTATATTTAATATATTAACTAGATAGCAATATTCTAAAAGGCATACGATATAATTAAGAGACATTTTAACATAGAAGTCAATCACGTATATTATTGTATAGACTAAACAATAACGACCTTCTATAAGTTGCGAGGAGAACACCCGGCTAAGCTATTATATAAAATCCTTTAGGCTTTATTCGATAAATTGCAACTTTGCTAACGGGCACTTAGCAAAGACTTTATAGGCGATCTTCCCTTACGAACTATACTTATTAATGTATATAAAGGCGTTCTTAAACTAGATTACGCTCTATTTAAACCCTTAACTAATGCCGAAGCACTTTTTGCCGACCTAAGATCCTCGTTATAAATACACCTATCTCGCGGTTTATCTAACTAATTTATCTAGGAATATTAGTCTAATAACTAAGATACTAAAGAAGATACCTTCGACCCGTATAACTAAACATTCTATACGGATCGGAGATATAACAATAATAACCGCGGAAGATATAGATACTAAGGACGAGGAGGACGAAACTATAGCCGATTATTTAATCGTAGAGGATTCCGCGGAGGATTCCGTAGCGGATACTCCCTATTAGCTGCTAGATTATAAACAGGGTCTTAAGCCCGCAGCAGCTATAAAGGCAACTACGGTAATCGTCTATAGACTAAGAAGTGTTTTATATACGGAAAATAAAGATGATAGTTAACTAAATATACACCTAAGGAACGATAGAAATCGAAGGACTAGTATATCGCATAATGCCACTTTACGAATATCCTAACAATACGTTTTATAGCCTACGTAATATAATATAAAGGTCACGAGATAGACGATATAGTAGAAGACTTAAATAATAAATCTTGCCTAAGAGACGACGATAATTTTATAGGATAATAGTAAGCTAGTTAGATAATTCTAATAAGCTTTTATATATCTGCTTACTAGAGAAGACTTATATAGTAAATAAGAAGCTATTACTATATCTAACTAGTTTATTATTAATAAAAGATACTCTAAGACACGCTTCTAAGGCATTATAGTTAATATAGGTATAGCAAAAGTGTTAATAGCCGGATTTAACTAGTATATTGCCCTATAGAAAAAAGACCCTTTAATCACTATCGATAAGTTAACGGCAGGATAAGCTTCTATTAAGTTTAGTAGTAGAGATGCTATTAACTCACTTAGTTCTATTGCCCTTAGAACACCGATTAGAAGGATAACTTTTTACGTTTTAGAGACACCTATACCTTTCTTACTCTCTTTAGCCGATATAGACCGATTAAGTGTATACTTTAATAACATAATAGACATAATTATTAGTCGAGGTATAGTTCCCGTAATACGAAAATAGGGATATCTATAGTTCTTTCTTTCTAAAGATAAGGAATTAATTAACTTCCTTATAGAGGTTAAGATCCGAACACTCTATTATCGGTTTAGACATCCCGTAGTTATAAGACTATATTATCTACTACGTTAAGCAGGATATAATAATATATTAATCGGCAGACTCGAAACTATTTCTAAATTTTATCACTAATACTAGATATACTCCTAGGCTCCGAGACGATTTAAATTTATACTATAAGATAATCGAGCATTTAACTATAAGATTATTATTAACGTTATATACCTCGGAAACCTATAACGATTAGTGCTATACGTAGTGGATTTAGTAACTTTATTCTAAGGAGTAAGATTCCTTCTATTAATGTCCGCTAAAGATGCGTAGGAAACACTACGTGCGTTATAGATTAATATATATCTCGGTCTACTAGATATTATTAAACACGACGTAAGAACGAATTTTGCTTTTACTAAATTCCGAAACGAAGCTAAAGTTATAGGAATTACGTATAAGGAAGTTCTAGTTAAAGCCTATTAGTCTATCGGAAAGATTAAAAGATATTATAGACTACTTAAACGAATATTTAGTATTCTTTAGGAGGAAATTAGGAACGTTATATTAGCTAAAGCCATCCTTTTAATAGTAGTTAAGGCAATAAATAATATAGCTAGTCCTAATAGTTTAGTTCCTATATTATTAGTTTGTAGTGCTTACCCTCGGATTATATAGGAATCACCCCCTTCTACAACAACGATGCAAAGAGCTATAGCTATGCAAAAGGCTATAAGCCTCCGGTTCTATTTATCATTTACACCGATCCGTACTCCTTATATAAATGCCTTATTAAACTAAGTACTATAAAGGAGAAAAGATTAATAATCGATATTATAGCTTTACGATAGTTATACAAACGCCGTAAGATTATAGAGGTCCGATAGATTAACGGAGCCGATAACCTAGCTAATGCAATAACGAAAGTATTACTAAACTAGGCCTTTAAACGTTTCGTCGATATAAACAAATTGACTATTAGAATAGAAAGGTTTATTATTCGCCTATAACCCTTCTAATGCATTTTTTCTTTTAACGGTTATATAGTTTTAACACTATATAATATTACAACGAACTATTCTAATATAACGAATAGTCGATTTTATTATGCATTTTTGTTTCTTTTTTAAAGAAGGGTAATGCTTTAGGAAAAATAAGAGAGGTTCTTATAAACGGCATAAAGAAAAAGTTGCTAGTGTAGGAGTTATAGATGGAATTCCACGGTAGAAGGACTTCCCTTCTAAGGTAAATTCTATAGATAGAATTCTACGGTAGAAGGACTTCCCTTCTAAGGTGAATTCTATAGATGGAATTCCACTTCCTTCTATAGACTTCTACGGTCGACGCATCCGTCCGCGGAAGGTCTTCCCCGACTAACGCATCCGTCTTTACATTCTGTTTACGGATCCCTTTCTATTCTTAGCTACCGAGGCTTCCTAGAAGGAAGCCCCGACCCTTCTCTCGTCTTATCTACAAGAAGGTAGTATAATCCTTAGCTAGATAGGTATTAATAATTCTAATAAGACTACTAGACCTGCATTTGCATTTACATTCGAGACACCTACTAATAATACCTTTAGCGGCTTAATTAAAAGTATCTATCTAAACTATAGTCTTACGATAAAGGTCGAAGTATATAAGGACTAAGGCGGTAGTAAAAGCGTGCTTAAAGGCTTTAAAGGCGTAGGCGTAAGCGGGAGACTAAATCTAAAGGGTAGAGTTCTTAGTAAAAGCGTTTAGAGGGTTCGTAAGTTTAGAAAAGCCGTGAATAAAACGCCGATAAAAATTCGCGAATCCTAAGAAGCGCCGGAGGTCTTTAATAAAAGAAAAGGTAAGCTAGTCTAAGACTATATAAACCTTTTTAAGGTCTATACGAATGCCTTTATCTAAAATAATTAGGCCGAGGTACTTAGTCTTAGTAACGTAGAAATTATACTTATCTACGTTAAGCTAAAGGCTAGCGGCGTTAAAGCGCTTAAGAACCGTATTAACGTAGGCCTAGTATTCCTCTCGCGTCTTTAAGAAGATTAAGACGTCGTTTAGATAAGTAGAGTAAAACTTATTAAGGATACTATAAAAGGCTATATTAATAAAACTCTAAAAGTAGGATAAAGCGGCGGTAAGGCTAAAGGGGGTAATATAATACTTAAAAAGCCTATACTATATAGCGAATATAGTCTTCTATTCGTATGCTTTAGTAATATAAAGGCGGTTAAATACCGCGATAACGTCGATTTTTGTAAAACACTTCTCCTTCCGGATATAAGCGAGGGTATTATAAATAAAGGGTAAGGGAAAACGGTTTATAATCGTAGCTTTATTTAGGCCGCGATAGTTAACGTAAAAATAAACGCCCTTGCCTAGCTTACGGGCAAGTATAACGGGGGTAATAGTAAGGGAGGTAGAGCGGCGGATAAAGCCTTTCCTAAGCTACTTATTAACGTACGCGTGGACGATCCGGTTCTTAACTTCGCTAAAAGGGTAAAGGCGGGTATAAGGAGGTTATATTCCTCCCTTAAGGTTAATTTTTCTTAAGGTTAATTTAAGTATTAACGGTATAGTAAAAGGCGAGCTTATCGGCCTAACTCTTAAGCTATATATAGATTATATAGTAGAGCTCTTTAAGGACCTTAGCCTAAAGCTCGTCGAGCGTATAAAGAACTTTCTCTTACTTCTTAAAGAATTTAGCGATATCGTTAAAGGAGATCTTATTAAGGTAGATCTTATTAAGGTAATCGTCGACGAAGTCGTAAAGGCGAAGGTTAAGGCAGGCTTTCGTATCTTTAGCGTTTATATATTTAATTAAAACGGCTTAGCAAAAGTCTCTAAGGGTATCTTAGTCGATAGGTAGTAAAAGCTCGGTAGGTAATAGCTTAGCGGTAAAGGTAGTAAAAGCTCGGTAGGTAATAGCTTAGCGGTAAAGGCCTTAATTAAGGTCTAAGAGGTTTAGACTTTAGGCTACCGGTAGAATATTACTATCGTATTAACGTTACGTATTTAAACGTTAAACGCTAAGTCGTTAAAAAACGAAAAGCAGAAAGGCTAAAGTCTAATAGTCTTACGACTTAGCTATAATATAGGGCGGCGGTAGCTAGCGGTCTTATAGATAGGATAAAGGTAAGGAGGTCGAATATAGCGACGAGGGTAAAAGGGAGCTAAGGAGTTAAAGTTATAGCTAGAGTTAGAGTCGGCGTCGTTAACCTAGCGGGAGGAGTCTAGATAAGCGGGTTTACCTACGTTAAGAGTATCCTCGAAAAACATAAAGAAGGAGGGGCTAAAGGATGAAGGAATAAACTTAAGAACGTCGCTAAAGCGGACGGAATAGATAAAGGCTAGAGGATAGGCTAAGGCTAGACGGGCGGGAATAGGAATCGTAGCGGCGGGAATAAGGATCGTAGCGGTAAAGGGCTCGCCTTCGTCGTTAGAATCCTCGATAGAGGGACTAAAGGGAAACCCCTTAAGGTAAGGATAGGTAAAGGTACGGTAAGGGGCTCGCCCCTATCGTCGAAATCTTAAATAGAGAGAGTAGGGGGAAAACGAATTATATTTATTAATTATATTCCCTCTAAAATAAGGACTAAGAAAGCCGGGATAGGGCGGGTAAGATAGGCAAAAGTTGCCGAAAGGCTTAAGATAAGATAAGGCTAATAGTCTAAAAGGCAAAAGGCTAGATAAAAAAAGGACTAAATAGAAAGGGAGGTATTACGCTAGCTAATAATAAGGTCGTATTAGCGTAGCTAAAGGAAGCTAAGAATAACCTTATAGCTAAGCTTCGTAAGAAAGAAGTAGATAGACTTAGTATAAGCGCTAATCCGGGAGACCGAAAAGGCGTAATAGGTAATAAAGCCGGACTTATAGTCGCTACTATCGGCGAGAGAAAGCCGACGCGGGAATTAGAGTTAGCGGATAGGAAGGGCAAGGCGGTACGTAGTCTAAGCGTATATAAAGGCGTATCCGGAATAGCCGGAGTCGATTAAAGCACTTATAACGATTTCGCCGGATATAAGGGATAAAGGCATTAGTAGAGCATACGGTTATATTCCCCTAGGGAGGCAAAGATCCTCCTTAGTATTAAATAAAGCTATAAACTTAGATATAAAGAGCTCTATCACGCGATAAAGCGAGGGAGCTACGTATTTCCTAAAGACGGGAAAAAGGCAGGGAGGTCGTCTATTTCGCCCTCGATAAAGCCTTGCTTAATAGCGCGAACCTAATAGCGGGGGGGGGGGTTTAAGGAGGCGTAAGGCAGACGTACCGCTACTACGGCTATAGCCGCGGTAGAGCCGGAACCGGCGCTAGGACTAGCGCTAGGGTTAGCGCCGGGATTAGCACCGATACCTTTACTAAGGTAGGTCTAGGCGGTATAGGTAGCGGTAGTTAGCTAAGCGTAGTAGAGGCAAAGACGGTTCTTAAACCGCCGTTGCTTATTAGCGTTAGTAAGCCGGGCTTAGAATATATCGAGCTATATTAAGTTACCGGTAAAAGACGCGGGCAAGGTAAGCGAGGTAAGGCCGGTGCGAGCGGGGTTATAAGGCGGCTAGAGTTAAGAATAGGCTTTAATACGTTACTAATTATCCTAAAGCGTAGAGTATATCTTAGTCTAAGCCGTAAAGTCGTTATAGGCCGGGCATTCGACCTATAGAGCGGCGGCGTTAGTAAGTTTAATAAAGACCTTTAAGTAAAGGTAGGCGATATAAGTAGTGCTATTAAATAACAAGTCGGCTTAAAGCTAAGTAAACTTTAAATAGAAGTCCGGCTAAGAAATATTCTTTATCGATAAAGCATTAAAGTCGGCCTTTAACTAAGCATAGGTAAAGTTAGCACTAAAGACGAGGCTAAGGTTGTTAGTAAGAGCTTTAATAGTAGTATACTACTAATCGGCGAAAGACTTATTATCGAGGATATCTTAAGGAACGCTAGCGATAATAGAGGCGGCCTAGCCGGTAAGCCGGCTAGCCGTATAGAGAATGCGATCCTACTCTATAAGGTATAAAGCGGCGTTTTAATAAAGCTTAATAGTAAGGCCGTTGCGCTAGGTTTAGAAAGCCTCCTAACGTTGCTTCTAAGTGCTAGAGTCGCCGGCGAACCTTTCGGGGTCGGCTATATAAGAACGGGTAAAGGCGGGGGCGGGGGTAAGGGCTTAGTCTTAAGCCGCGTCGCGTTCGGTTAAAGCGAGGAGAGAAGACATAGCGTAGTTAAGCTAGCGCTAAAGATCGGCAGCGTACTCTTAGGCAACGGCTATATGCTTTTAAGCGATAAGCGCTCTTATATCTAACTTATCGTAAGCATTATTAAGGTAAGTAAGGGCCTTAATCTAAAGGGCACGGAAGTCGTAAGTAGCGTTAGCCTAAATAGAGGCGAACGTGCCGAATATAGGCCGTTAGGCCTAAAGAAAGGCGGCGAGATAGGGGTAGTAGGAAATATAGTCGGTCTAGGGCTTTAGGTCGGTAGGAGCTAGCGGGGTAACGGCTAGGGTAACGGACGGAGGATCGGCCTCTATATAGTTAGTTATTATAGATTATAAGGCAATAGGATAAAGTAAGGGTAAGGGAAAGGTAAGGAGGGAAATCTATATAATTCGCGTTAAGACGGTATATTTATACTCGGAAAATTCTAATAATCGAGGAAAACTTAGTTAAAAGGGTCTAGACGAGAAGGCGGACTTACGTCGCGAAGAAGGGAGATTAAAAAAGAAAGGGGTAAGATAGCGAGATTATTAATTAAAGGCAATAGGATAAAATAATAGATTAAACTATAAGGAAACGAGCTTAAGGGGGGTATATAATTATTATTAATATATAAAGGGATATAGCTATAAACTAGGTCTAAATGTCTATATATATAATATAGAGGTTACGTAGGATAATATATAATATAACCTAATACTATAATAAGAGTATTAATTACGGATGCCGTAGCGATAGTAAAGGAAGAGATAAAGCTAAAGAAGACGCGCGGAGAGAGGACTCCTACTAGAGAAAAGATAACCCTATTAGAACGACTCCTCGTAGAGAAGAATATACCGAATGTATTAAAGAAATCGATATCCTTATTAAAGGAAGAAACCGACGATCTACTATTTCGTTAGTTATTCAAGGGACTATTTATAAGCATAAAGAAACCTGTTATAGTAGAGTCTTAAGAAGATTAAGCGATTGCTAAGCGTGTACGATCTAACACCTAGCCCGCCTCACGCGCCACACTCCTCGTCCACCTCGAGCCCAGCTATAAACAGGGTGCTAACGCCCTCTAGACCGGCAACAAATACACATAAGAGACTGGCTATCGCGAAATGGCTAATGGTCGAGCCGATCTCCAGCCATGATCCTTCATCCTTAACTACCCAGAAGAAATAGAGTGTCAGAATGTCGCTTGCCGCCATGACCATCATGAAGAGGGCCGAAGGGGCTACGCCCAGTCTCTTATTCAAGATGCCCAGGTTCGCGGATATCAACGCAAACGGTATCATCAGCTTGAGGATCAACAGAGCGCCCTGTGAAAAGGGGTCAAATATCGGTATCAGGCGATACACGCTGTCAAGGCTAAAGGACGAAATCGAGGCGACGTTGCCGGTGCTGAAAAAGGCCGACTGCAAAAGCACCATGAAGAAGAGGGCGACCCGTGCATCGGATAGACGCAGCGGTCGGGGCCTTGTCCGGCCTCGCGCGGGAGTAGACGGCCCAGATGCGCTCGCTTGCGCCACGCAGAAACTCTTGCACGTGTACATTTCCACGGCGTACTCAAGGCGGACCCAGACGAGCAATGTCAGGCAAAACGCCACGTAAAACAGGCCCTCGTATGAGATGGTCAGAATCACGAACGTCGGGGCGCAAGTCAGAAAGATGACGGCCAATCGATGCATGTAGTGTGCGCTTGGTTGCAGCCGGTAGGTCAGTGGCATGAGCAACGATGCGACTTGTGGCCCAGTTAGTCTTCGAGCCATCCCGACAGTAAAGACCTGTGGCGACGTGGCCAGCGGGAGTGGAACAGGGGGGCATACCAAGAACAGTCCAGCCCAAAATCTGGTTGCCGGGGGGCAGCCCCCCCTTGGACTGAAGGCTCAATGCGCTGGAGCGCGTTATCACCATGGCTAGCAGCACAAGGCCAACCTACGTACGGTCATCTAGTCAGCTCGCGAACACTTCCCGGCGGCGGGAAAAGCATGGCCATACCTGAACACCTGTCAAGGAGCGCCTCGTCGTTGCACTTTGCCAAGTCGTCTCCTTCTTCTCGTCCAATGAGAAGTCTGAGAGCACAAAGTCTTCAAAAAGCAAATAGAGAAGTCCGACCACGGACATGAATGCGCCACCGGTGAGGCTGCGAAACAATCAGTCGCCTGCCGCGTGAGGAACGTGGATCGTTCACCAACATTAGAGGCAAGTTCTCAACCTTCATGGCCGGAAGCAGTGTGAAGACGCTCATGACGAGGCACAGGGCAGCCCAAACACCGCTCAGGCGGGAGTGAGACTGAAGAAACGACGCGCCGTACGTCGCTGGCCAGGCAGCTGCCAAGACGAATATACCAGTCAGGACTTCCCGATGAATGTAGCTCAGGGCCTGTTTTTGTCAATTGCCGAAACCTTAGAGCCGATAGGAGGGACTGACCAGAGACTGAATGATGGCAATAAATAAAGCGCCGTGCAGAACGACTGTCACGATAGACCCTGCCGAGGTGGCATGTCCCAACAGAGCCCCGCGAGCTTGCGTCAGGCTACCGCGATGGGCGTAAACCTGTTCCCAGAAAACGACTGGGAAAAATGCGTAAGCATAATAGGTCAAGGGTGACTTTGAAGTGAAGAACATGGCGTAAAGAGCAACGAGAAACGACGAGAAGGCGGCCAGGCTCATGGCGTTCCGCTCCGGGGATATCTTCTCCGGCAGCACAAACATGTCGATGACCGTGGTAATAGCATACGCCATCCAGCCCAGGTAGCCGGCGGTGATGAGCGCTCGGAGGAAAAGCCAATCGTACGTCTGAAGATAGCGGAGGCCCTCGAGCGTCAAACCAATCAAGGCATCCGACTCCTCTATGGCCTCTTCGTGCTTCCCAGTCTCCATCAGCTGTCGGATGGCGGCGATACGCTGGCTTGGCGTGCGCCCATCGTCGCTCAGGGGCTGATATGGTTTGAATCGCAGCTCATTGTCTCTCTTCTTTTCCTCCTTGACCTGATACATTTCAATGATACTCCGCGCGTTGGCAAGTGATGCTTCGGCCTTTTCGCGGCTGTCAGAGGACAAGTAGGAAAGCGGCAGCTGTCCCACTGAGTTAGCTGGAAACTCGGTGCCAATAAGATACGACATCAGAGCAGCGATGTCGGCCTGCGAAACATCGTGTCTTCGCACGTGGTCCAGTTTCCAATCCGATGAGTAACTGTCATGGCCAGGAGCAACAGCGTGGGGGTACAGTTCCGGGAGGGCCACGCCAGAGCCCCAGGTGATGAGGGGTGTACGAGTGTTGTCCGGGTGGCCGTCGCCGTGGCTGCCCCAGTCACTCATGCCATGGTCCGCCGTGAAGACGAAGGCGGTCCTGTCATCGGCAAAGAAACTATGTATGAGCTCCGTCACCTCCCTGACGCCTTGGTCCACAACTTGAATGTTATGTAGGTACTCGCGCGAATAAGGCCGATACGCATGACCGGAGGTGTCGAGTCCGAGGAGGTGAAGAAAGAAGACATTTTTGTCCTGCCGGAGTGACTTATTAAGCGTTTGATTGGATGCAGCTTCGGTCAGGAAGGCCTTGACGCGATCGAATACCCAGTAATCGAGCCGCGTGGCGTCCTTGGAGAAGTCCTCAAACTCGTGTCCGTACGTAAACGCATCGACACGTCCCGGTACTGCACCGCGTTCAAACATGGGTAGAATGTCGGGACTCCCCCAGCTCCAGGTGTGCCGACTGCGGTTGAAGACACTGTCGAAGTTGACTGGGTTGAGCTTCCAGCCCGTGGCCACGGCAGAGACGTCTTCGTACAGCCCGGCGATCAAGGCAACGTGGCCAGGGCGGGACTCAGTGGGTACACGGGTGTGGGAAACGCCAAAGGTGCCTTTCTCGAGGACGCGGGAGCGCAGAAAGGGCGCCAGAGGCCTCCGTAGCAAATCACCGTCCGACTTGGGGTAAGGTTCTGGAAACGATTGAAACGCCTTGTCCGCACGCAGTCCGTCGCCTGCGTCCCACGCGTAAGCGAAAAGATAGTCTTAAGAAAAGAGAAGGGACAGGGGCGCGCCGGCATACCCACGATCAGGACCAACCTGTCGGCCGGTGGCTTCGAGGTGACTGGACGCTCGACGCCAACGAGTCGCATCCCCGAAACGATAGGGCTGACAAAGTAAATGTCAAAGATGGAGAGCAAATAGACGAGGTGAAAGACAACGGCTGTGGCCAAAAAGGCCAAGCGAGTGACTGTCGCCATGGCGAGCTGGGGAACCTGGTGCCTGGTGGCGTGCTGTGCTGCTTGTGGCGCGATGTTCATAAGGGGGGATTGACCTTAGCCCTCATTCGTCAGCCAGCCTCATGCGGCTCTTAATTTTATAGGTATAGTAAACCTGGTCTAGAACGATACTCGTCGTTATACCTTTTTAATCGCTAGTCAAGACATCGGTATATTTAGGGAACTAGGCTCGAAGTATCTTTACGCGTTTTCCCCTGCTAAACTAGCTAAAAGATACTTCTTAATAGATAATTATAATGTTACCGCGTCTCGCGCCGCTTACTAATCCGCTTAAGCTTACCTTTACTCTCGCTTAAGAATATAAATGTATTCCTAGTTAAAACGCGGCTATAACTTTTATCGAACGCTAGGCAGTTAGGTTCCCGATATTTACGTAATAGCAATTAGAAAGAAGAGAGGCTCTAAGGCTTAAGCAACCTATAAGGAAGGATTAGAAGCTATAAGGTGTAAATCACTAAGAATAATAGCTTTTGTCTTTTTAATAAAGGGGCTAACTAGTCTCTATATAGGGAAATCCCTTAGACGAAATCAGCCGCGTAGACCTAAGGAAAAGGGGTAATAGAAAGAGTTAGACGGAAAACATAGGTCGGAAATCAATAGATCGTATCTATACGATAAATAGTTATATAGTAAGCAATAACGGAATTAATAATGCAATAGTCTATTAGGAGGACTAGTAAATTCTACGGTAGAAGCCGTAGAAGGGAATTAGAATTCTATAGTAGAAGACTATAAAAGGGAAGAGGAATTCGACGGTAGAAGACTATAGAAGGGAAGAGATTTTACGGATTAAGACCGTAGGAATAACCGTAAAATCACTATAAAATCACGGTAAAATATAACCGTAGAAGAAAAGCGGGGCGGTTGCCTATAGAAGTACGGGGTAAATGCCTATAGAAGCCTATAGAATTCTATAGTAGAAACTAAGGAAGAACTAGGGATTTCCCTATAGAAAGCAATAGGGAAGACGGTAATATTAATAAACCCCCTTAGCTAAAAGAAAAACAACTTCCGGCTAATTAGAATTATTATTAACTTCCTTATAGATCTTAGATAAAATATCCGTAAGTTAAAGCTCGTAAAAAAACATTTAAAAACGTTATTATAAAAGTAATTTAGTTAGAGTATTACTATTTATACTATAAGGAATCTCTATTTATACTATAAGACCTTATAAGACGCTAAAATCCTTACTTTTTCTACGCCTACCCCGCGCGCCTATGTCCCGCCACTTAAATCTAGTGTAGGTATATAGTAATTAAGAGAGCCGCGTAAATCGTGCGAAGAACGCGAAGAATACCACCGATACGTAGTAGGGCACGCAGCCGGGCACGCAGCCGGGCACGCAGCCGGGCACGCAGCCGGGCACGCAGCCGGGCACGCAGCCGGGCACGCAGCCGGGCACGCAGCCGGGCACGCAGCCGGGCACGCAGCATACATCAATAAGGAGCCGCGCACGTAGTAGAGGGCACGCAGTAGGGCACGCAGTAAAGCACGTAGTAAAGCACGTAGTAAAGCACGCAGTAGAGCATATAGTAGAGCACGTGGTAGAGCACGCAGTAGGGCATGCAGTAGGGCACGTAGTAGGGCACGAAGCAGGGCACGTAGTAGGGCACGTAGCTAAGAGCCGGGCATACATTAAGGAGCCGTATATATAGCAAAGGGCACGTAGTAGAGGGCAAGCAGTAGGGGACGTAGTAGGGCACGCAGTAGGGCACGTAGTAGAGAGCATGCAGTAGGGCACGCAGTAGGGCACGCAGTAGGGCACGCAGCCGGGCACGTAGCCGGGAGCCGGGCACAAAGCATATATTGAGGAGCTGTATATATAGCAAAGGGCACGCAGTAGAGGGCAAGCAGTAGGGCACGCAGTAGGGCACGCAGTAGGGCACGCAGTAGGGCACGCAGTAGAGGGCACGTAGTAGAGGGCACGCAGTAGGGCACGCAGTAGGGCACGCAGTAGGGCACGCAGCCGGGAGCCGGGCACAAAGCATAAATTAAGGAGCCGCACACATAGTAAAGGGCACGTAGTAGAGGGCACGTAGCAAAGCACGCGGCAGAGCACGCAGTAGGGAGCCGGGCACAAAGCATACATTAAGGAGCCGCACATATAGTAAAGGGCACGCAGTAGAGGGCACGCAGTAGGGCACGCAGTAGGGCACGCAGTAGAGGGCACGTAGTAGAGGGCACGCAGTAGGCCTACTATAGCTGTTAAATTGCTGTTATTAAATTCACTATTTAATTAAGGCTAGGCACGATTTACGCCGCCCTCTTTATTGCTATATACCTATACCCGATTTTAGTGGCGGGATATAGGCGCGCGGAGTACGCGTAGAAAAGGCGGGGACGATAGGGTCTTATAGTATAAATAGAGATTCCTTATAGTATAAATAATAATACTCTTTAGTTAATCTATCCGTAACTATTTAGTTAGAAGGTATATATTTAATATTAAAGGTATTGCGTAAGAATTTCTATTAGGCCTAGTAGTTATAAATTTAAATATACTTAAAGGCGGTCTAAATCTTTAGAATCTCGGCGGAAATAAGCGAATAGTTTAACGGAGGAAAGGGCATACACCCTAAAGCAAGCGCAGTAGTTGCTATACTAAGGGTTAGGAAGAATAGCAGAAATTCATAGGATAGTTGTGTTATAGCCTCGGCTAGTCGATTTCCGTATAACTACCCGGGGAGTAATCTCTCAAATTATATTTTTCGGGCTCCTATTTCGATTAGTCTCTTCGTATTTTTATGATTATTTAATTATGCTAATACCGACTACATGCGAGTTTCGCAGAAGCTATACGGCAATAATCGTTTAATAATTTATAGGTAGAAGTCCTTAAGGAGAAATCGTTAAATCTTTAAGAGGGCAAATTAAATTAATTCAGTCGTGTTATATTAATCTTATATATGTGATTAAATGCTTCCTCTTTTCCCTTTCCTTTTATACGCCTAGGTTATGCTAGTACGTTATATAACCCTCTTTTCCCCTTTATTTAATAAGGAGGGGGGAGAAATACCCCGCTAAAATCCTTCCTCGCGCCTTTCTATCTTAGATAAAAGCGCGACTAATGTCGGGGCTTTTTAGCCTTACATCCTCCTTTATACTCTTATATTTCGAGCGTCTCTCCTATCCTAAGTGCTTAGTCTAGCTAAGTCTCGCTCGACCTCGTTATATATCTTAGTCTATGCTTCGACTCTTATAATCCCTAAGGGCATTAAGGAAATAAACTAGTTTGCTCCCTCCTTTATCGCTTAGACTCTTTCGTATAGTTTACCTACTTTGCTTAATAACTCCCGGAGACCGAGGGTTATCGCTAGACTAGCCGTCTTTAATCGGCCTAAGCTAATATATCCCTACTTATCTTCGATATAGTTCTTATATATGCTTAACCCGTCGATACTTATAATAAGGACCTTAGCGATACCTTTTTAAAAGAGGTTATTTAGCTAAGGTCGCTTTATATTTCCTATCTACGTTTCTAAAGCGTGCTTAGCTTCGCTAGTCCTTGCTTAGGAGGGATAGGTGTCTTTACTCGTAGGCTAGGTGTAATAGTCGGTCGTAAGGTCGGGGTAATAACCTATATCCCTAAGGGTAAATCGATAACTAGCGTAGGTAGAGAAGCATAAGGTAGGCTAGCGAATTAGGCTCGAAAGGCGCTTCCTATACCGCTTAGTATCCCGCTTAGCTTAGACAATAGGGATAAGTCCCTTAATTTCGAAGCTTAAAGGGAGATAGCGCTTATAGCGAGCTTCTTAAGTCGTTCTCTCTATATCTAGCGTCTATTATAGAGGCTTTAAATATCCTAAGGAATTTATAGGCGCTAGTCTACTACTCGTCCTTAATATTAAAACTTAGGTATAAACTAGACATTAACTAGGTTAAGTCCGCTACGGATAAGCCTAGAAGCGTTAAAGATCTTTTCTATAGGGATTCTCTCGATACGGCATAGTCCTCCTAGTAATATTAAGATTTAATCTTAATGTGCCTATTTAAATCCCCTTATTTAGGTCTTTAGTCGGTAGAGGGGTCCGAATCTAAGCAGGCTTAGGTCTTTAATCCCTAATTTATTTCCTACTATAGCGCATAGGGTTATTATTGTCCGTGCTAAGCTTGCTTCGTAAGTGTCGGGTTCGTCCTTTAGGAAGAATCCTAAGTCCCTATAAGGGATTTCGGGGACCTAGTAGGGTTACTCCTTTAAGAATTAGTTATATTATATAATCTTAATGCCTAGGTATACCTTCGGCAGGAACTTAAATAGGATTCCGATAAGGCCTCTTACCTAATGTTAAATTATCGTAAGGGCAAGATATCCGTATTTTTAACCGAGTTTTTACTCTATTATCGGGATGCTAGTAAAGGCGAATAAATACGGGTATCCCGTCCTATATAGTAGCTATCGCTATACTCGCAAGAACCTATATAGTCGAGGCCGTCGTCTACTTCGTAAAGCGTTAAAGATAATAAGTTAGCTCTCTCGCCTATCCTATAAAAAGGTTAGGCCTTGCGCTAAAGGTACGAGTAGAGGCTAAGCTATTCCGTAACCTTAGAGACGGACGAGGGTCTTTTCGTATTGTAATAGTTAAGTCGATCGTTAGCGGTCTTAATTTGCTTAATATCGTGTGTGTAGTAGTGTTTAAGAAGTCGTTTCTTTACCTCGTCCTATAGAAGACCGTCGGTAAGGATCTTTACGGTCGGACCTTATTTAGTAGAGACGTAGCCCTTAAGCTAATCGATCTTCTCGTCTTCGTAAACCTTATTAAAACGTATCTCCCTCTTAAATTTCTCGATAAATCTTATTATATTCTTACCGTTAAACTTACTAATAAGGGGAAGCTTCCCCTACCGTAATAATTTAAAGAGACCGTTATTCTGCTAGGCAATTGTCTTACCTATAACTATAGATAGCTCGTTAATCCTAAGCATAGGCTACTATATAGTAGTCTTACCCCTTAAGGTAGGGTAGTCTTTAAAGATCGACGATATCTCTTATATAGCGGGAAGCCCCTATTAGGTAGAAGTTGTATTAGATTTCTCGGATATATTAATATTATTATTAGCTCCTAGGCAGCGCTTAGAAGAAGTGCGATAAGTAGGTAGGGGAGGTCGGCGCTAAGTTCGAGCCGGAGAAGAGCGAGCTTATCTACTTTACGAGGGCCTATAAGCCGATACTAACGAAGCTCCGGCTTAGGACGAATATAGTCCGGCCGGTCGAGGATAGGCGGTTCCTTAGGGTTTAGTTTAACTAAAAGCTGCGATAGAAAGCCTAAGTTAGGAAGCTTAAGACGAAAATAGGCATATAGGCGCTAGCCCTTACCGGGCTCGCGGCGTCTATATAAGGCATACGATTGCGAAGCGCGAGGACGGTCTACGCTAGCGTAGTTTAAAAGGCGCTTGCTTATAAGGCGTCGACGTTCTATAAGCCTACGCTTAGAGGAGGGAAACCTACCGGCCTAGTAAAAGCGCTTATAGTATATTAGTTAAGCTGCCTACGGGTAGTAGCTAGGGCGTTTAAGGCGACCTCGATCTAAAGCCTAGAGATATAGACGGCGGTCCCGCTACTCGACCTTTACCTTAACGACCGCCTCGCGTAGTATAAGGAGCGCACTAAGGAGTTAGGCATAGCGGACCGGATCCGACGCGCCTACGAGAAGCCGGCGAGAGTACTACCTTAACCCCGTCGGCCGACCCGACCGCCCGGCCGGCCGTACGACGCGTGGCTCTAGGACTAATGCCCTTAGGGTACTATAACTAAGGAGGCGGTCTTCTACGATTAAAAGGCGCGTTAGAAGGAGGACCTCTAAGTGACGGAGGCGAAGCGACTACGAAAAGCCCGGCAGCCGGCCGATATTAGCCCTTGCTTTAACCGGCCGAAGAAGGCGCTAAAGGTATATAACGGTTTATATAAGCACGAGAGCTCCGCGCTCGTTTAGATCCGGACCGGGAAGATCGGTCTATAAGGGTTCTTATTCGACCGGAACGTTCTTAACGTCGACTCGCCGCTTTATTAGTGCGGGACCGCGCGTAAAACCACGTTCTACCTCTTCCTCCGGTGCCTTGCCTTCGCTAACGCGATGGCGGCCCTACTAAAAGGCATCCGACGGGAGAGCGACCTTAGGGCGACGCTTAACCGCCCCGCCGCCGTAAAGCCGCTTATCCGGTGGTTCCTTAAGCACCGCCTACTATAGTAATTCTAGGCCGCGACGGCCCTTACGGAGAAGATAGACCGCCGTAACGCCGGTAGGGGGGAGCTCTAGGAGTAGGACGATAAGGCTCCCGACGTAGGCCCCCTTTAGCGTTTGTATGTATATAGTTATATATTCGATTATGCGTTTACTAAGATTTGTTTTTCTACGTTCTAACCCGCTAGGCGGGGCCCCGGCCCGCACCCTATCGCCTGCGTGCTGTCTACGCGCCGGCTTTACTATATTAGACTATCCGCCCGACCCCGACGCCCTTAGGCCTGCCTAGGCGGGGTAACCTTTATTAGGCACTAGACCGGCGGCAGTAACTAAACTTAATTAACCGCCGCGAACATAGGCCGCATCCGGCCCGACGCTAAGATAGATAGACGTTATATAGGTTTTCCCTTAGGTCTCCTAGTTTTTCCTATGCTAGCTAAATATAGGGGCACTAGGCTTATTAAGGCAGCTAGAGTACTTTAATAATAATAATAATAATAATGTTATTATTGTTTTTATCGTTTATTATATCTTATATATGTTTTTCTAATTTTTCTTATAAAGTAATGCTTTTTAAATCCGGTCCTCGTTTTCTTTCTTCTTTCTTATTCGTATATATATATACGTATATATATATATTCTTCTTTATTTAATCTAGGCATTTTAGTCTTCTTATCATAGTTAGAAGCTCTCCTTTATATAGTATAATTATATAAAGTATAGCTATAGAAAGAGTTATAGTAGTGTCTTCGGTTATCTTTTAGGTTGCTATTGCTAATATATAAAGAATTAAAAAGTTATAGTAAGGTATAAGGTTTCTATTTATACGTAGGGCAATTCTAATAGGGCGAATCTAAGAGGATTAAGTAGAGTCGTAGTCCGGACTTATCGAAGGAGTTATCCTACTTCGCTTTTTAGGTCGGACCCGACGGGCTCTAAGTCGACGACCTTTAGCAAGAATGCGCTCCTAGGAATAGGTAGCCTAAGCTCCCCCGCCGTTACCGTTTATTCTAGCTATCTCCCTCTTTTCCTAATATAAGGGATGCTCCCTTAGCTGCTTCTAAAGGCTTTATTAGGTCTATTCTCGTCGTTCTTCTTCTTATTGCTCTAGTCTTTTTATTTAGATCCTTTACTACTGCTTCTATAAGGTGCCGTTACTAAGCCGTGCTATTTAGGAACTCTTTCTACGATTTCTCGCGGAAAATAGATAGAGTCCCCCGCATTAAGCTCTAAGTTTTAACGGAGGAAAGGGCATATACCCTAAAGCAAGCGTAGCAGTCGCTATACTAAGGGTTAGGAAGAATAGCAGAAATTCGTAGGGTAGTTGTATTATAGCCTCGGCTAATCGATTTCCGTATAAGTTAGGATATCCTACCTAAGGAGTAATCTCTTAAATTATATTTTTCGGGCTCTTATCTCGATTAGTCTTTTCGTATTTTTAGGATTATTTAATTATGCTAATACCGACTAAATGCGAGTTTCGCAAAAGCTATACGGTAATAATCGTCTTTCTTCAATAATGTATAGGTAGAAGTCCTTAAGGAGAAATCGTTAAATCTTTAAGAGGGTAAATTAAGTTAATTTAGTCGTATTATATTAATCTTATGTATATAATTAAATGCTTCCTCCTTTCCCTTTCCTTTTATACGCTTAGGTTATACTAGTACGTTATATAACCCTCTTTTCCCCTTTATTAAATAAGGGGGGGGAGAAATGCCCCGCTAAAATCCTCCCTAGCGCCCTTCTATCTCCGATAAAGGCGCGACTAATATTAGGGCTTTTTAGCCTTACCTCTTCCTTTATACTCTCGCGTTTAGAGCGTCTCTCCTATCCTAAGTGCTCGGTTTAGCTTAGTCTCGCTCGACCTCGTTATATATTTTAGTCTATGCTTCGACTCTTATAATCCCTAAGGGCATTAAGGAAATAAACTAGTTCGCTCCCTCCTTTATCGCCTAGACTCTTTCGTACGGTTTAACTGCTTTACCTAATAACTCCTAGAGACCGAGGGTTATCGCTAGACTAGCCGTCCTTAGTCGGCCTAAGCTATTATATCCCTACTTATCTTCGATATAGTTCTTATATATGCTTAACCCGTCGATACTTATAATAGGGACTTAAGCGATACCTTTCTTAAAAGAGGTTATTCGGCTAAGGTCGCTCCGTATTCCCTATCTACGTTTCTAAAGCGTGCTTAGCTTCGCTAGTCCTTACATAGGAGGGATAGGTGTCTTTGCTCGTAGGCTAGGTATAATAGTCGGTCGTAAGGTTAGGGTAATAACCTATATCCGTAGGGGTAAATCGATGATTAGCGTAGGTAGAGAAGCACGAGGTAGGCTAGCGAATTAGGCTTAAAAGGCGCTTTTTATACCGCTTAGTGTCCCGCTTAGCTCGGATAATAGGGATAAGTCCCTTAATATCGAAGCTTAAAGGGAGATAGAGCTTATAGCGAGCTTCCTAAGTCGTTCTCTTTATATCTAGCGTCTATTATAAAGGCTTTAGATTTCCTAAGGAATCTATAGGCGCTAGTCTACTGCTCGTCCTTAATATTAAAACTTAGTTATAAACTAGATATTAATTAGGTCGGGTCCGCTATAGATAAGCCTAGAATAGTTAAAGATCTTTACTATAGGGATTCCCTCGATAGGGTATAGTCCTCCTAGTAATATTAAGATTTAATCTTAATATGCGTATTTAAATCCCTTTATCTAGGTCTTTAGTCGGTAGAGGGGTCTGAATCTAAGTAGGCTTAGGTCTTTAATCCCTAATTTATTTCCTACTATAGCGCATAGGGTTATTATTATCTGTGCTAAGCTTGCTTTATAAGTATCGGGTTCGTCCTTTAGGAAGAATCCTTAGTCCCTATAAGGGAATTTAAGGACCTAGTAGGGTTGCTCCTTTAAGAATTAGTTATCCTATATAATCTTAATGCCTAGGTATACCTATAAGGGAGCGGATATCACCCGATTGGCTTATCCTACCGGCATATAAAGATATGCATTAGAACCGCCGTGCATTATTGCATATAACATAAGTCACCCAGCTGCATTAGCTGCCCGGATGCTCGAGATACCGAATGCCGAAGTATATAGTGTGTGTAGGGACTAATGTGCGCATAGTCTATAGTCGGGCCCCGGTTAACTAAGGTCACCTATACTACCTCCTATTACTCGCGCAATTAATTACGTAACAACTAGGATACTATACGAGGTTAGACTATATACACTTAGCATAGAATTAATAGCGCTTTTTATCTTAATAATTAGTTAAGTTATATATACCTTTATTCCTATGCAATTAGCTATATAAAGGGATCTTAGTCCGCACTTAGATAGACTATTACTAAGTAATTCTATATCCTCTTCTCTCTCTTATCTTTATATCTTCCTCGATACTTTCTACATTTGCCGTAATTCTCTGCCTTTAAGCTTCCCTTTAGGCTCTTATTAGTTATAATCCCTATCTCTACTTAAGCTTTAAGTTGCTTCTTACCTAAAGCCTCCCTTAGATCCCCTAGATTACTCGCTATTATACTAAAAACGACCGTCTCTCCGCTATAACCTCCTCTTTGCCTTTTTAAGCTACTTGCCTTCTTAAGCCACCCTTAGTTTATATATATTACTACTTTCTTAGTGTTTTACCCCCTTTATTTCTCATTAGCCTTATTTTCGCTCCTACGACGCACCCTTTCTTAGCTATTGTTCTATACCTAGAAACCCTCGAAAAAATTAGAAGAAATTCCTTTATTACCCTTACCTAAGCCTATAGACGCCGAGCTTCTTCTAAGTTTCCTCCGGTACCTTTTAATCCGACATACGGCAAAAATAAGTTCTTTTAAGGACTACTTATTTATAAAGCTTAAAGGGAGCACTAACTTTTCGGCTTAGTCTCTACGTATAGAATATATATTTATATATAAAAAGCTCGGTCTAGCTATACTCGATGCTACTTATGCGAAGTCTTAGGACTATTTAGCCTTAATAAGGCTTATAGTTAATAATAGCCCTTTATCTTAGATAAAGCACTATACGTCTATAAAGGCGGCATAGGATGCACTTAAAACCCTATATAACCCTACAAACTTTACCTTTAACTTCCTCCTTATAAAGGAACTCTTTAATATAAAGATTAAGGGAGAGATATCTATCGAGACTTACCTAAATAAGGTAAAAGAGCTCTTCGACGAGCTAAATACTAAAGAGATCTATATCCTAGAGATCGTAGTAATAACCTAGATCTTAAAGAGCTTTAATAGCTCTTTCTCGAGTTATATTACGAATACTACGTAGACCCTTCGTACTAATGCTATAGCATATACCCTTAAATCACTCTCCTTGTTTCTTATAGATAGGTTTAAGAGAACGAAAGCTCTCGAGAATAATAAGTAGCTATTTATAGCCGGCGGCAGTAAGGTCTTTATTTGCTTTTACTATAAAAAGCAAGGGTATATCGAGAGGAAATGTTTTTAAACCCCTAAAAATAAAGATAAGGCTTAGGCTATAGGATTTATAATTAAAACCGTCTTTGCCTTCTCCTCTTCTCGCCGGGACCTTAAGGAGAATACTAACCGCAACTACCGGAGGCCGACCTCGGTTCTCTACTCTTAAGAGAGCTCTCCGTCTCCGGCGCTACGTCCGGCCGGCCGTCCCCGGACCTCCCGCCTCCGGAAGCGTAAGGCTACTCCGGAATCCTCCGAGACCTTTAATAAGGTCCTCGTCGTCTTAGACTCTACTTTTAGTATCGTAAGTACCCTCCTATCCTTTATAACACTCTATATATCCTTTATATCCTCTATACTATATATAATACCCCTAGTAGTACCCTATTCCTATACCCTATTTCCCTTAAATAACATCCTTCTATATACCCCTATGAAAATAAAGTCTTCCTCTAATAGAAAATAAATAATAGGACTTCTAAAGCCTCTTCTTTCGGCAATTTCGAGGGTAGTATTAAAGGTAGATAGGACTATAATACGGATTAGGAATTTCTATAACTTTAGCTTCGAGACTAAAGCTATTAGGTAGACCTCGTTCTCTAGCATAAACGGCTAGGCTATCTTAGCTATAAATCCCTATACCGATATCTTCGTAGACTGTACCTAGATATATCCGTAGACTAAAAAGATATTATAGATATAAAGCAATGCGAAGCTTATATATAAGCTAAATATATAGATAAAAAGAAGAAAACCCCTTTAAAACGACGATATCTCTTTCTAGATAAAATAAACGTTAATATCTAAGGTCCTATAAAAGTCCTTATATACGAGAAATTTAGATACTTTATAATATTTCTAGATACCTACTCTAGGTACCTAAGAATATACCTTATAAAAGATAAAGCCGAAAGCCTACCTATGTTCCTAGAATTTAAAACAGAGCTTAAGAATAATAAAGATAAGACAAAAATAAAAGAGGTCTTCTTAGATAATGCAAAAGAATTCATCTATAATATTAAACCATATGCTCTTAAAAACGGATTAAAATATAACTTAAGTCTACTATATACCCCCTACTTAAATAGTAGAATAGAGCGTATAAACAGAACAACACTTAATAAAGTTAGGTCTATGCTCTATATAGCTAAGCTACCTAAATACCTCTAGGGAGACGCTGTCCTAGCAGCTATATATATATACAACCGATCTCCCTATACTGCCCTAAGGTATATATGCCCTCTTAAAAAGAAAGAAGATAGAGCCCTTACTATAGAAGACATAGATAAGATCCGTGTCTCTAGAAGTATTATATACTATAAAAACAAAACACCTAGTGATAAGCTAGACGTACGAGCCTATAAAGGAATTATAATAGGCTATAAAGATACAGTATATAAAATATACGACTATAGCAGAAAGAAGGTTATTATCTTAAAAGATATAAGTATACTAGAAAACAACTTCTAAAAAGATAATAAAACCTTTAATTTTAATACTATATCTTCTATAAATAAAATACTAGATAATTATCTACACACAAAAACTTATATACTAGATATAAATCCTAAAAATACACAATCCTAGAATAATCCTAATGAAATACCCGATAATATATCCGAGGATAATATTCGTAACTATATAACATAGGACAATAATAATAAGGATTAAAGAATTAAGGTTAAAATACCTAAGAAGCCGGCTGAATTCTATAACGACTACTAAGAATACCTAATATATCTACTAATAAATAACGATAATATAACCATTCTATTTGCTTTAGAAGGTTGTAATCCTATAGAACTAAAAACGTATAAGCAAGCTATAAAAAGCGCTAAAGCTTTACACTAGGATAAAGGTATAGTAGTAGAAATACAGCAGCTTATAGATAATAATACTTAGGAAATAACTATAAGAAGACAGACTAGAGGTACGTTTAGGAAGGTAGGAACGATGGTTAAAAGTACGAATAATCCTTTTCTATAATGCGGTTGCCCTCTCGTAGTAAGACTAAAGCTTGCCCCTCTTTTAAGATATGTCGGGGCCTTAGGGATATACTTTTAGGCCTCGAGAGGGGTTATCGGGGACTAGTTGGCGACTAATGGCCGAATAGTCCCCGAGCTAAAATGCATTATCTATCGTGTATGTATCCCTATCTCCCGGCTCTATAGTTGCGCGGGTAGCTGCGTTATAATTATCCCCCCCTTCTAGGGCGGACGCCTTAGACGCTAGGATAGCTTTAGGTACGAACAAAGTCGTAATAGCAAATAGGACTAAAACAGGACTAAAACAGGACTAAAACAGGATTAAACGTAGTGTGAAAATTAACGACGATAGTTGTTATTATATGTGTTATAATGCTAGAGGAGCACATTCTGAATTAGTCTAACGCTATAGGTCCTAAGCGAACGGCAAGCGCAACGGTAGAGACGCCTAGAAAGCGAGGAAAACAGACAGACGATATTTAGCCGATAGGTCCTTTAGTTATAGCTTAAGTCTTAGAGTTATCCGCGAATAGAGTATCGATTAAGGACGCCGTAGCGATAGCATAGGAAGAGATAAAGCTAAAGAAGACGCGCGGAGAGAAAATAACCCTATTAGAACGACTTATTATAGAGAAAAATATGCGAGATGCCTCTAAGAAATCGACATCCTTATTAGAGGAAGAGACCGAAGATTAACTATTTCGTTAGTT
Organism: Ophiocordyceps sinensis; assembly: GCA_012934285.1. NCBI lineage: Eukaryota > Fungi > Ascomycota > Sordariomycetes > Hypocreales > Ophiocordycipitaceae > Ophiocordyceps > Ophiocordyceps sinensis. The sequence goes on along the minus strand of JAAVMX010000001.1, from coordinate 14,119,857 downwards.
ATTTAAGGGTCTATTTATAAGCATTAAGAAGCCTATTATAGTAGAGTCCTAAGAAGATCACGCGAATGTAAAGCGTGTGACGCTAGCGGTTGTTAAATCCGAAATATTTTCGTTATTTAGTAAAGACGACGGAGACGAGAATATAGAGGCGAGAACTAGAAGAGATACTATCGATAAGAGGAATGTCTAAAAAGGAATGTCGCCTAAGAAAAAGGGCAAGAAGGCCGCGAATATAAAAAGTCGCCGGGCGAAAGGGTGCTAAGTCACCGAGCTATACTGCATTAAGTGCCTTAATAGTAGTATATAAGGGTTTAGCGATAACGAGGACGATACTAAAATAGTCGAACTATCTTCTATATAGGAAGATACGCGATCGAGTAGATATATTTAATATAACTCGCGTAGTAACCTTTGCGAATCGGTAAGCTCCTCGTTCCTTATTAAGTCGGGATATAGTTGCTAATAAAATTATAAGTGCCGGTAATAATATCCGGGGATATAATAGATCTATGCGCTATTTAGACGAAGATAGCTAAGTTATAGACTACTTAGGACGAGAGTGATATTAAGAAAACATCTATACTTATATAGTCGCTAACAATCTAGCGAGTTAGTTAACGTTTAATTATAGCAATTGCAGCCGGAATGCTTAAAGAACACGGAATGACATTGTCTTTACGAGACATTACCTAAGCATATCCCTAGGCCACTATAGAGTTATCCCGAACAATCCTAATAGCTCTGCCCGCTAAACTAGTAAAGAAGTATCCGGAAGGCATAATCATCCGTATGATTAGACCTTTATACGGCATCGCGGAATCCGGACTATACTAGTTTAATATATACTATAGTTACTATATTAAAGAGCTTGATATAGCTTATTTAACATACGACGTATACTTGCTTATTTCTAACTATAGCCCTCCTATACCTTTTAGAATTATCGGGATGTAGATAGATAATACGTTAATGCTCGGGACTTAGAGTTTTTTAGACTACGAAGAAAAAGAGCTTTAGAAAGCACAATTTAAAGCTAAACCGAAAACTCTAATAACTGCTAGACAATCTATAGACTTTAACGGCGCGAAATTAATCCTATAATACGATAGAAGTTTGCTACTATAATAGAAGGGTTAAGTAGCTAAGATTAAAACCGTGAAACTATAGGCTATTAACCGCGCGCAAGGGTATATAGAGTAACGAGCTCGTAGTATATACGTTGTATCTATTTGTCAACTAGAAGCATCGTTTAACATCTCTATTGCTGCTTAAGTCTAGAACCTAGAACAAAAAGACTAAATAATCCTAAACAAGAGACTATAGTAGCAACTAGACAACTAATAACGTAGACTAATATATCTTCTAATTAACCTCGCATCGGCCAAGCTCTTAGTCTTTACCGATAGATCGTTTGCAAATAATAAAGACTTATCTTTATAGCTTAGATTCGTTATTGCTTTAGTTTACGAAACCGACCGAATAGATAAGCAATTTTCGATTAAAGGCAATATTATCTACTAGAACTCTACGAAATGCAAACGAGTTACTAAAAGCGTCCTTACATCGGAAATCTACGGTATAGTAAACGGATTCGATATTAGGATCTCTCTTACTATAACCCTTAAGATGATTATAGATCGCCTTAGTCTTCCTCCGGTTCTATTAATTATCTATACCAATTCGTACTCCTTATATAAATGCCTTATTAAACTAGGTACTATAAAGGAGAAAAGATTAATAATTGATATTATGGCTTTACGATAGTTATACGAACGCCGTGAGATTATAGAGGTCTAATGGATTAACGGAGCCGATAACCTAGCTAATGCAATAACGAAAGCATTACTAAACTAAGCCCTTAAACGTTTCGTCGATATAAACAAATTAACCATTAGAATAGAAGGGTTTATTATTCGCCTATAAACCCTTCTAACACATTCTTTCTTTTAACGGTTATATAGTCACAATACTATATAATATTATAACGAATTGTTCTAATATAACGAATAGTCGATTTTATTATGCATTTTTGTTTCCTTTTTAAAGAAGGGTAATGTTTAAGGAAAAACAAGAGAGGTTCTTATAAACGGCATAAAGAAAAAGTTGCTAGTATAGGAATTATAGATGGAATTCCACGGTAGAAGGACTTCCCTTCTATAGTAAATTCCATAGATAGAATTCTAATAGAATTCCACGGTGGAAGGAATTCCCTTCTAAGGTAAATTCTATAGATAGAATTCTACGGTAGAAGGACTTCCCTTCTAAGGTGAATTCTATAGATAGAATTCTACTTCCTTCTATAGACTTCTACGGTCGTCCCGATAGACGCATCCGTCCGCGGAAGGTCTTCCCCGACTAACGCATCGGTCTTTATATTCTATTTACGGATCCCTTTTTATTCTTAGCTACCGAGGCTTCCCGGAGGGTAGCTCCGACCCTTCTCTCGTCTTGTCTATAAAGAAGGTAGTATAGCCCTTAGCTAGATAGGTATTAACAATTCCAATAAGACTACTAGACCTGCATTTGCATTTGCACTAGAGACACCTACTAACACTTCAGGTTATTATAGTCTATAAGGATTGTAAACCGCCGATTATTCCTAAGTTTAGCCCCTTAAAAAGCTAGGCAACGGACAATTGCTAGCATCTCTTTATTATAAATTAGGTAGTTAAATTCGGCAAGGTTTATCTATTTAAAAAAGTACCCGACCGCGTATTATATCTTATTATAGCTAACCTATATTAGCACGCTACCTATAGCGGAGCTAGAGCCGTCTTTAGCGAAGGATCTTACTACGCGAGGACCGGCGCTTCGTAGAATAGTTACTTTAAATAAAAGAACGCTTACTCTTCGACCGCCCCCTACCGGATCTATACCCCCTTCTTATATAACGTATCTAAGGCTTAAGCTATATACGCATAGAGCGGAATAAAGATACGGTAGTAGTTAGCGAATCTAAGGAAGCTTTATACCCCCTATACGTTAGTTAATGCCTTTTACTCGCGGATAGTATAAATCTTATCTAGGTCGTAACTAATTTCCCGTCCGGCCGTTACGATAAAGCTAAGGTATTTTACTTACTTTACGTAAAACTCGTACTTCTTTAGGTCTAAGTATAACCCTATATCGCTAAGCGTTTTAAGCACGAGGCGGACCTTTTGCTAATAGTCCTTTTTCGACTTAAAGGAGTAAACGAGGATATTATCTATAAACGCCGTAATAAAGTCGTCGAGGAACCGTTAGAGCGTAGAATTAATGTACCGTTAAAAGGTCGCTAAGGTCCCGGTGAGCCTAAATAGGCATACCCTTTACTTAAAAAGACCTAGCCGTATACGAAAGGCGGTCTTATACTTATAGCCTTAGGCAATACGGATTTTATAGAACGCCGCGACGACGTCGAGCTTAGTAAACCACTTTACCTTCGCTAAGTTGTTAAGCGTCTCGGCGATTAATAGCGGTATATACCGATCCCGCCTTATAATCTTATTAAAGGCCTAATAGTCGTAGTAGAACTAAATGCCCCTATTAGGATTCTTTACGAATAATACTAGCGCCGCCGCCGCCGAGCTACTAGCTTAGATAAATCTATAGTTAAGGAGGTCTATTAACGTCTTCTTTAGGATTAGCAACTCCTCTCTCGATATATTATACAATAGGCCTTAAGGCAGCCGTAGCTCGCCGCCCTTTAGGGTTAGCTCTAAATAGATCTTATAGTCTACCCCCGGCCGGAATAGCGGTAGTATTATAGACTTATCTAGCGTAAAGAGGTTAAGGAAGTCCCGAAGTAAGTCCGCTAGGATATAGTCCGCCGGGTTAACTAGCTTCTTTGGCTCTAACGCTTATTTAATCTCCTTTAATAAGATCGCCTTTACTACGCCTATATCTCCTTATCGCCGCTTAAGCCGTCTTATCTCGGCGGCGGATACCGACGCCGAGACTAGCTTCGCGCATTTTAAGCGCTAGATCTAGGCCGGCTTAGCTTAGCCTAACAATCGAATCTAAACATCGGCCTTCTTATGCTAGATCGTATTATTCTTTGCGATATAGGTAACGTAGTTCCTTCTTATCTAAAGGCGGCCTAAGAATACGTTTTAGCTAAAGCCCTAAATAATATAAGCGAAGATACGCTCCTTAATGCCGTTAATGTCTATATCGAAGTAAACTATACCTTTAGAGCGTATAGGCTCTATATCGTTTAAGAAAGGCAGTAATGCCCTCTCCTTCCTCTCTATATACTTTAACCTAAGCCGTCTTACGACGTTAAGGTCGACTATAGTATAGCAATTATAGCCTAAGTCAACGAGGGCGCGAAAGTCGTTTACCTTATCTATCCTAATAAGTATCGATATAGGCTTTATTGTTATATAGCCCTTTGCCTTCTACTACTCCCGCTAGACCGCTTTATCTACCCTCCTAGCCTAACTTCGCTAAAGGGTTACATTTTTCCTAAGTTATTACTATTATCTACCTCTCCGATAACTTCGCCCTACGGCTATATGCCTTAGACCCTTAGAGGCGTTTATTAAAGGCCTTTACCTTTCTTATCCGGATACTTAAACGCCCGGTGGCCGGTCTTAGCGTATACTTAGTAGGCTCCCGATCCTAACGAGGATTTTCCCCTACCTTAGCCTCTACCGCCTTAGATGGCACCGCTACTATAAGGGGCACTAACTCCTTTAACTCCTGTTATTATAGTATTGCCCTTAGTATCTCGGCCGTTTCCTTCTATAGCTAGATAACTACGGCCGCGGCCGCTCCTTTAGGTAAGGGCGCTATATAAGCGCTCGATCTTAGCCGCGATTTAGGCTACCTTTATATAGAACTTATAGAAGCTATCCTTCGGCAGCTCTACGGTCACTAAGGCTATACGGAGGCGTAAGTTTAAAATACCCTTAAGGAAGATAATCTTTACCTTAGGCTCTTACTAGCTACCGCCGGCTTCTACTAGCTTCTATTCGAACTTAGGCATAAAGGTAGTAAAGGTCTAGTAGTCGCCTTACTTTATAGTGCGTAAGGCCGTCGTAGCTTATAGCTAAAGGTCTACGTTAAAGTATATACTATTAAGGTATTTTAGGAATTTCGCCGGGTCGTATTAGTATACGTCGCCTTAGCTATAGAAGGTCGCTATAGTCTATTAGGGTAATATATCTAAGCACGCGTAGATTAAATAAAAGATCTCCCGGTTAGTTAGGAAGAAGCCTTAGTCTAACTCGTATTTCTCTTTTATTTAGTATAACTACGCGACGTAGTAGCGCCGCTAGCCGTCGAACTTACTCGGTAATAAGAGTAGTTTCCGGTTTAGCGGGGTCTTCGGCAAGAGCTAGATATTCTCCGTCCCTACGTTAGGTAGTATTATCGACGGACCTAAGGTTATATTAAGGGCGGAGGCGGTCGGCGGTATCTAATTTAGCCGCTCTATAAAAGACAAGATAACGTTAGTTAACCTTATAATTGCTTCCTACTATATCGCGTCTATTGCTTAGACGCGCTCTATAGCGGCTGCCTATACCTCCCGAATTCGATCTAACTTAGCCTTAAGCGAGATCTCGTCTAAGGCCTACGCTATATCGGTATCGACGCGGTTATCTACTATTACGGGCGTCTATTATAAGAGCTTTAGATATATAAAGGGCCGGCATAGGGTTTAGCTTAACACTGCGTGGCTAGATAATTAACTATCTAAAGCTAAGGAAGAGAGGAAGAAGAGCCCGCCGTAGCTCGCCCTTCCCGTAGGTTTTATATATACGCCTTACCCTTACATAAGCCCTACGTTAGCCCGACTGTGCCCTCGTCTAGGGCATTGCTAGGCTATACGTGCTAGTAGCCGGCTTAATGCCGGGCTTACGCAGCGGCTAACCTAAGCGCCTACTACGGCATAGCCGTAGTACGTACTATAGCGCAGCCTGTAATAAAGGGTAAGGCGGTACGCGGTCTAAGCGTATATAAAAGCGTATCCGGAATAGCCGGAGTCGACTAAAGCACTTATAACGATATCGGCGGATATAAGGGATAAAGGCATAAGTAGAGCACGCGGTTATATTCCCGTAGGGAGGTAAAAATCCTCCTTAGTGTTAAATAAAGCTATAAACTTAGATATAGAGAGCTCTATCGCGCGATAAGGCGAGGGAGCTACGTATTTCCTAGGGATAGGGAAGAGGCGGGGAGGTCGTTTACTTCGCCCTTAATAAAGCCTTGCTTAATAGCGCGAACCTAATAGCGGGAGGGAGGGGGTTCGAGGAGGCGTAGGGCAAACGTACCGCTACTACGGCTACGGCCGTGGCTAGAGCTAGAACTAGCGCCGGGACTAGCGCTAGGGTTAGCGCTAGGATTAGCACCGATACCTTTATTAAGGTAGGTCTAAGCGGTATAGGTAGCGGTAGCTAGCTAAGCGTAGTAGAGGTAAAGACGGTTCTTAAACCGCCGTTGCTTCTTAGCGTTAGTAAGCTAGGCCCGGAATATATCGAGCTGCATTAAGTTACCGGCAAGAGACGTAGGTAAGGCGGGCGAGGTAAGGCTAATGCGAGCGGGGTTATAAGGCGGCTAGAGTTAAGAATAGGCTTTAATACGCTGCTAATTATCTTAAAGCGTAGAGTATATCTTAGCCTAAGCCGTAAAGTCGTTATAGGCCGGGCATTCGACCTATAGAGCGGCGGCGTTAGTAAGTTCGATAGAGACCTTTAAGTAAAAGTAAGCGATATAAGCGGTGCTATTAAACAATAAGTCGGCTTAAAGTTAGGTAAACTTTAAATAGAAGTCCGGCTAAGAAATATTCTTTATCGATAAGGTATTAAAGTCGGCCTCCGACTAAGTATAGGTAAAATTAGCACTAAAGACGAGGCTAAGGTCGTTAGTAAAAGCTTTAATAATAGTATACTATTAATCGGCGAAAGACTTATTATCGAGGACGTCTTAAGGAACGCTAGCGATAATAGAAGCGGCCCGGCCGGTAAGCCGGCTAGCCGTATAGAGAATACGATCTTACTCCGTAGGGTATAAAGCGGCGTCTTAACGGAGCTTAATAATAAGGCCGTTGCGCTAGGTCTAGAAAGCCTCTTAACGTTGCTTTTAGGTGCTAGAGTCGCCGGCGAACCTCTTAAGGTCGGCTATATAGGAATAGGTAGGGGAAAAGGCGGGAGTAAGTATAAGGGCCTAGTCTTAAGCTACGTCGCGTTTAGTTAAGACAAAGAGAGAGGACGTAGCACGGTTAAGCTAGCGCTAAAGATTAGCAGCGTGCTTTTAGGCAACGGCTACGTGCTGTTAGGCGACGAGTACTCCTATATCTAACTTAACGTAAGCATTATTAAGGTAAGTAAAGGCCTCGATCTAAAGGGCGCGGAAGTTATAATAAGTAGTGTTTGCTTAAATATAGGCGAATGTGCCGAATATAGGCCGTTAGGCCTTAAGAAGGGCGGTAAGATAAAGGTAGTAAGAAACGTAGTCGGTCTAAGGCTTTAGGTCGGTAGGAGCTAGCGGGGTAACGGCTAAGGTAGCGGACGAAGGATCGACTTTTATATAGTCGGTTATCGTAGATTATAAGGCAATAGGGTAGAATAAAGATAGGGGAAAGGTAAGGAGGGAAATTTATGCAATTCGCGTTAAGATAGCGTATCTATACCGGGAGAATTCTAATAATCGAGGAAAACTTAGTCGAAGGGGTCCGGCGAGGAGGCGGACTTACATCGCGAAGAGGTAAGATTAGAAAAGAAAAGGGTAAGATAGCGAGATTATTAATTAAAGGCAATAGGATAAAATAGTAGATTAAACTATAAGGAAAATAGCTTAAGGCGGGTATATAATTATTATTAATCTACGAAGGGATATAGCTATAGATTAGGTCTAAATGTCTATATATACGATATAGAGGTTATATAGGATGATATATAATATGACCTAATACTATAATAGATACGACTTATAATAGAGCTCGTAAAGACGGCGTAGGCCTAAGGAATAGTAGCGTTATTTCTCTAACTTAATCTTAAAGGAGCTTTCGATAAGGTAGACTATATATATCTCGTCGAGACTCTTTACTTAAGGGGTTTCTTAGGTTAAGTTATCGCGTAGGTCGGGAGCTTCCTTAAAGAGAGGACGGTCTAGCTCTACTTTAAAGGCGCGCCGGCGGAGACCTTAAAAGTGCCTACTAGCGTGCCTTAAGGCTCGCTCCTCTCCTTAATCCTCCTTTTTCCTCTATATCGCGCTATTATACGACGACCTTAAGCCGGAGGTAGGAGTTACTACCGTCGGTTTTACCGATAATACGAACCTTTTAGCCTACGGTAAGACTATAGCCGCGACTATATAGCGTTTTAAAAGCGCTTAGAAAAAGTATGATAAATAGGTAAGTAAGGTCGGCGCTAAGTTTAAGCCGGAGAAAAGCGAGCTTATATACTTTATAAAGACCTATAAGCCGATACTAACGAAGCTTCGGCTTAAGACGAATATAGTCCGGCCGGTCGAAGACGGGCGTTTCCTTAAGGTTTAGTTTAACTAAAAGCTACGATAGAAAGCCTAGGTTAGGAAGCTTAAGGCGAAAATAAGCATATAAGCGCTAGCCTTTACCGGGCTTACGGCGTCTATATAAGGCATACGGTTGCGAAGCGCGAGGACGGTCTACGCTAGCGTAGTTTAAAGCGCGCTCGCCTATAAGGCGTCGACGTTTTATAAGCCTACGCTTAAATAAGGGAAACCTACCGGCTTAGTAAAGGCGCTTATAGTATATTAATCGAGCTGCCTTTAGGTAATAGCTAGGGCGTTTAGGGCGACCCCGATCTAGAACCTAAAGACGTAGACGGCGGTCCCGCCGCTCGACCTTTACTATAACGACCGCCTCGCGCGGTATAAAGAGCGCACTAAGGAGTTAGGTATAGCGGACTAAATCCGACGCGCCTACGAGAAGCCGGCGAGAGTGCTACCTTAACCCCGACGGCCGACCCGACCGCCCGGCCGGCCGTACGACGCATGGCTTTAAGACTAAGGCCTTAATCTACGACGCGGAGCGGCGCTTAATAAAAACAATATAAGACGCGGCGAGAGACTTACTCCACTCAATTTTAGTACAGGGCTCCTCTTATACTGTCTTACATCCTTATCGGCTGTTTCGTTTACCGCCTTATGCCCCCGCTATGTGTATTTCGTAGTTCTTGCATTAACCGTAACCGCGTTTATTGCTTAATCGCATTAATCGCATTAATCGCATTAATCGCATTAATCGCATTAATCGCATTAATCGCATTAATCGCATTAATCGCATTAATCGCATTAATCGCATTAATCGCATTAATCGCAGCCCTCCTTATAGCTCTCGCGATGCCTCCCTCGTCCGAAAGCTAGCCTATTAATAAGCCCACTTAGCCTAGTCAGCCTACTACGCAGCGTTAGATTAAGCTATAGACCTTAAGGTTCCTCGTACTTCGTAGAAATCTAATATAGGCGATATATAAGTTTTATCAAGCGGCGATATATAAGTTTTATTAGGCGCCGCGCTGCCTAACGAATTTTACATATCGCTAGGGCAGAATTCGATAGAATTTGTTAATTTCCTTAGCAACTTTCCCTAATTAGGGACCCCTACTAGCTCGATACATTGTAAGCAGGGGTAGACATACAGCTATAGAAGGAGGAGTACGTCTCCTTGTATTTAGGCTAAAAATTACGACTAAACGGGGGACGAATACTCTTTTAGCCGGAACGCATGTCTAAGGTATCTTTTGTCAGGCGCCGCGGAGCGTCGTAGATTAGGGCCTAAGGCACTATACCTAAGGAGGCGGTCCTCCGCGATTAAGAGGCGCGTTAGAAGGAGGATCTCCGAGTAGCGGAGGCGAAGCGGCTACGACAAGCCCGGCAGCCGGTAGATATTAACCCCTACTTTAAACGGCCGAAGAAAGCGCTAAAGGTATATAACGGTTTATAATATAGCTTATAATAAGAGCCTAAAGGGAAGCTTAAAGGCAGAGAATTACGGCAAATGCAGAAAGTGTCGAGGAAGATACAAAGATAAGAGAGAGAAGAGGATGTGGAATTGCTTAGTGATAGTCTGTCTAGGTGCGGACTAAGATCCCTTTATATAGCCAATTGCATAGGAATAAAGGTATATATGACTTAACTAATTGTCGGGATGGAAAGCGCTATTAATTCTAAGCTAGGTGCATGTAGTCTGACCTCGTATAGTATCCTAGTTGTTGCGTGATTAAACGCGCGAGTAATAGGAGGTAGTATGGGTGACCTTAGTTAACCGGGGCCCGACTATGGACTATACGTACATTAGTCCCTACACATACTATATACTTCGGCATTCGGTATCTCGAGCATCCGGGCAGCTAATGCAGCCGGGTGACTTATGTTATATACAATAATGCACGGCGGTTCTAATGCATATCTTTATATACTAGTAGGATAAACCAATCGGGAGATATCTACTCCCTTATAGCCCTTCTTAAAGGGTACTTATTATATAAGAAGTGCGCTTTATATATATCCGTTTATAACTAACTAAGATTTGTAAAACTCTCTAAAAAAAAACCTTTTTATAGGAAAAAACTTTTTATATAGAGAAAAATAACTCTACTATATTATATAGAGAAAAATTAAAAACTCTACTATATTTTATTAGTCCGTTTAGTAAACCTATATATAAGGAAAAACTAAAGGGTATATAGAGGAAAGCTAGAAGAAAGCATAAGAAAGAGCAGCTAAAAACCTTTATTAATCTTTATATATAGGATCCTTTTTAAGACCTAAGAGGTCTCGAAATTTATTAAATAGTATACGCCCTAATTCTTTTGTAAATATATTAGCGATATTATTAGCAGATTTTATATAGAATACTTCTATTTCGCCTAGTAAAACACTATTGCGGGTGAAATTATAGGCAAGGCCGATGTGTTTCCGGAGTTTATATACTTCCGGGTTATTTGCTATTTTTAGCGCTAATTGACTATCGGAAAATATTAGAGGGACTTTATTAGATATAGGTATAGATAACTCTTTTGCGATGCTATTTAGATAGCTGTATAGATATAAGGCCTCTTTATTAGCCTCTCTAAGGCCTATAAACTCTGCTTCGTAAGTAGATAGTAATATTGATTTTTGCTTTTAATATAACTAGCTTATAAGATTATTGCGTATAAAGAAATAGTATCTAGAGACCGATCGTCGGTCTATAAGGTCACTAGCCTAATCGGAGTCCGTATAGGCTGTGAAATAAAAATCTAGTGTTAGTATATTGCAGTTATAGTATAAGCATAGGTTAGGAAATTTGTTGAGGTATTTCTATATAACATTAAGGGCTTTAAAATGCGAGGAGTCGGGTTGAGAAGAAAATCTTACGTAGGATATTACTGCGAAGAGGATATTAGGCCTTATAAATAGGGCTAAAAATAGTAAGGAGCCTATTTGCATTTAGTATAAGAGTATGTCTTTTTTAGAGGCGTTCTTTGTTCCTGATTTATTTAATTTAACGCCCCTAGTAGTAGGTGTATTCGAGGTTCCTATATTTTCTTTTTTAAAATCCTTTATTTTTTTTTATAGGTTGCTTAGGATATATATAATTCCTTTATATCTCTGTTTATTTGTATAGATAATCCTAAGAAGTCTTTAACTTCTCCTAGCGATTCGATCGGTAGGGTCTTATTTATTTAATCTATTACTTAGGTTATTACACGCTCTATAGGTCTATAGAAGAGGAGATCATCTATATAAACAGCTATAGCTATTCGTAGTATGCTATTTATAAACACTCCTTCGTCTATTAGAAGGCAGTAAAAACCAAGCTCGTTAAGTACGCTTTTTAATAGGTTATACTAGAGTAAAGGACTTTATTTTAAGCCGTATAGTGCTTTTCTTAATTTCGCTACGAGCTTCTTCGTCTTGTGTTTATTTAAGTAATTAAAGTAAGTCATGCCTTTATATTTTGTATTTTTATGCTAGATAAACCATACGTATAGTATTATATCTAGAAAAGCTTTAGGTATCTATATATACGTTTCTATATATATCCGCATAAAGAAAGGCATTTTTTATATTAAACTATAGTACTTTTTAGTTATTAGCGATAGCCTATACTAGTAGGAGCCTTATAGACTTAGGTCTTACTATAGTAGAGAAGGTTTTAATATAGTCTAAGCCGTATATTTGCTTATAGCCTAAAGCCATAAGTCGAGCTTTAAACTTTTTTATTTAGTTTTTATTATCCTTTTTCACTCTATAGACCTATCGGCTTCCGAGGGCTTCCCGGTCTTCGGGTAGCTCGGTTATTTCCTAAGTATTATTATCTATAAGCTGCTGTATTTCTGCTACTATGCCTTTTTCCTAGTGTAGAGGTTCGGCGCTTTTTATAGCTTGCTTATAGGTTTTTAGTTCTATAGGATTACAACCTTCTAAAGCAGATAGAAGGGTTATATTATCGTTATTTATTAGTAGATGTATTAGGTATTCTTAGTAGTCGTTATAGAATTCAGCCGGCTTCTTAGGTATTTTAACCTAAATTCTTTAATCCTTATTATTATTGTCCTATATTATACAGTCAGGAATATCATCCTCGGATATATTATCGGGTATTTCATAGGGATTATTCTAGGATTGTGTATTTTTAGGATTTATATCTAGTATAGAAGTTCTTATATATAGATAATTATCTAGTATTTTATTTATAGAAGGTATAGTATTAAAGTTAAAAGTTTTATTATCTTTTAAGAAGTTGTTTTCTAGTATAGTTATATCTTTTAAGATAACAACCTTCTTTCTACTATAGTCGTATATTTTATACACTATATCTTTATAGCCTATTATAATTCCTTTATAGGCTCGTACGTCTAGCTTATCACTAGGTGTTTTGTTTTTCTAGTATATAATACTTCTAAACACACGGATCTTATCTATGTCTTCCGTAGTAAGGGCTCTATCTTCTTTCTTTTTAAGAGGGCATATATACCCTAGGGCATTATAGGGAGATCGGTTATATATATATATAGCTGCTAAGACAGCTTCTCCCTAGAGGTATTTAGGTAGCTTAGCTATATAGAGCATAGACCTAACTTTATTAAGTATTGTTCTATTTATACGTTCTATTCTCCCGTTTAAGTAGGGGGTATATAGTGGACTTAAGTTATATTTTATTCCGTTTTTAAGAGCATAAGGTTTAATGTTATAGATGAATTCTTTTGCATTGTTTAAGAAGACCTCTTTTATCTTTATCTTATCTTTATTATTCTTAAGCTCTGTTTTAAATTCTAGGAACTTAGGTAGGCTTTCGGCTTTATCTTTTATAAGGTATATTCTTAGGTACCTAGAGTAGGTATCTAGAAATAATATAAAGTATCTAAATTTATCGTATATAGGGACTTTTATAGGACCCTTAATATCAACGTTTATTTTATCTAGAAAGAGATATCGTCGTTTTCAAGGGGTTTTCTTCTTTTTATCTATATGTTTAGCTTGTATACAAGCTTCGCATTGCTTTATAGCTATAATATCTTTTTAGTCTACGGATATATCTAGGTACAGTCTACGAAGATATCGGTATAGGGATTTATAGCTAAGATAGCCTAGCCGTTTATGCTAGAGAACGAGGTCTATTTTCTTTTTTATTTTAGGGGTTTTTATAGTTTTAGTTGGTATAGTATCTTAGAGTATAGCGTTATCTATTGTTTCTTTCGGGCTATGTTATATGTTATATATCTTGTTTTTAATTAGAAAACGTGTTTTCTTTATATCTTACGGGATATAGTAAAGTCCGTTTTTAATAAAACCGGTTATTAGTTTATTAAGATTTCTATTAAGGAGGGATATAGAGTCTAGGCATATAAGAGCGTATGTGTTTATTATAGCTAATTAGCTAATTATATTAATGCTGATTTTAGGTATATAAAGGCAGTTTTTTAAGGTATACTATTGTTTGCTATTAGGGAACTTAAAGATAAGATCCCTAGCCCCTCGCACGATAATAGAGGAGGCTTTTCCCTAGGTTATAGTAGTATATATTTCTTTATAGTTAGAGAGGAGAGATTTATTCGAAACTATATGCCTAATAGCTCTAGTATCGAAGATAAAGTTATAGAAATTCCTAATCCGTATTGCAGTTCTATCTACTTTTAATACTACCCTCGAAATTGCCGAAAGAAGAGGCTTTAAAGGTCCTATTATTTGTTTTCTATTAGAGGAGGACTTTATTTTCATAGGGGTATATAGAAGGATGTTATTCAGGGGAAATAGGGTAAAGAAATAAGGTACTACTAGGGGTATTATATATAGCATAGAGGATATAAAGGATATATAGAGTGTTATAAAGGATAGGAGGGTACTTACGATACTAAAAGCAGAGTCCGAGACGACGAGGACTTTATTAGAGGTCTCGGAGGATTCCGGAGTGGCTTTACGCTTCCGGAGGCGGGAGGTCCGGGGACGGCCGGCCGGACGTAGGGCCGGAGACGGAGAGCTCTCCCGAGAGTAGAGAACCGGGGTCGGCCTCCGGTAGTTGCGGTTGGTGTTCTCCTTAGGGTCCCGGCGAGAAGAGGAGGAGGCAGAGACCGTTTTCGGGGTGAATCCCGCAGCCCGAGCCTTATCTTTATTCTCGGGTTTCTAAAAACAATTCCTCTCGATATGCCCTCGCTTTTTGCAGTAAAAGCAAATAGGGACCTTACTGCCGCCGGCTATAAATAGCTGCTCGTTATTCTCGAGAGCTTTCGTCCTCTTAAACTTATCTATAAGAGACGAGGAGAGTGATTTAAGGGTATACGCCGTAGCATTAGTACGAAGGGTCTGCGTGATATTTATAATATAACTCGAGAAAGAGCTATTAAGGCTCTCTAAGATCTAGGTTATTACTACGATCTCCGGGATATAGATCTCTCTAGTGTTTAGCTTATCGAAGAGCTCTTTTACCTTATTTAGGTAAGTCTCGATAGATATCTCTCCCTTAATCTTCGTGTTAAAGAGTTCCTTTATAAAGATAAAGTTAGAGGTAAAGTTTATAGGGTTATATAGGGTTTTAAGTGCCTCTTACGCCGCCTTTACAGACGTATAGTGCTTTATCTAATATAAAGGGCCGTTATTAACTATAAGCCTTATTAAGGCTAAACAGTCCTAAGACTTTATATAAGTAGTATTAAGTATAGCTAGACCGAGCTTTTTACGTATAAACATAGATTCTATACGTAGAGACTAAGCCGAAAAGTTAGTGCTCCCCTTAAGCTTTATAAATAAGTAGTCCTTAAAAGAACTTATCTTTGCCGTATATCGGATCGGAAGGTACCGGAGGAAACTCGGAAGAAGCTCGGCGTCTACGGGCTAAGGTAGGGGTAATAAAGGAATTTTTTCTAATTTTTCGAGGATTTTTTAGGTATAAAACAATAGCTAAGAAAGGGTGCGTCGTAGGAGCGAAAATAAGGCTAACGAGAAACAGAGGGGGGCAAAAAACACTAAGAAAGTAGTGATATATACAAACTAAGGGTAGCCTAAGAAGGCAAGTAGCCTAAAAAAGCAAAGAGGACGTTATAGCGGAGAGACGGTCGTTTTTAGTGCAATAGCGAGTGATCTAGAGGATCTAAGAGAGGCTCTAGGTAAGAAGCAACTTAAAGCTTAAGCAGAGATAGGAATTATAACTAATAAGAGCCTAAAGGGAAGCTTAGAGGCAGAGGATTACGGCAAATGCAGAAAGTATCGAGGAAGATATAAAGATAAGAGAGAGAAGAGGATGTAGAATTGCTTAGTAATAGTCTGTCTAAGTGCGGACTAAGATCCCTTTATATAGCTAATTGCATAGGAATAAAGGTATATATAACTTAACTAATTGTCGGGATAGAAAGCGCTATCAAATTTAAGCTAGGTGCATATAGTCTAACCTCGTATAGTATCCTAGTTGTTGCGTTATTAAATGCGCGAGTAATAGGAGGTAGTATAGGTGACCCTAGTTGACCGGGGCCCGACTATAGACTATGCGCACATTAGTCCCCACACACACTATATACTTCGGCATTCGGTATCTCGAGCATCCGGGCAGCTAATGCAGCCGGGTGACTTGTGTTATATGCAATAATGCACGGCGGTTCTAATGCATATCTTTATATGCCGGTAGGATAAACCAATCGGGAGATATCTGCTCCCTTATACTTATGCCGCGGGGCACAACTATAAGCAAAGCTTTGCTATAGCTAGGGAACGCCTTAACAAAAGCGGGGCTTGTAGCATGTATCTGTTTACCTAATGCGGTTAAACCCCGGCAGAAGAATGTAGTAGCTAATAACCGTGTTGGATTTCATTAGTTAATATGTCGGGATAAGCCCTACGGGACGTACTACTAATAGAAACCGAGGGACTTTTAGCCGGTTAAACCCCGGGGGAAATGTAGCTAATAAGCGCACCGAATTTTTAGACTCTAGCCAATCATAGCGTGTCATTTAGGGCTAGCTAGTAGCCGTACTTCGTTAATATAAGGGACCCCTATAATAAAAAAGCTTACTATATATATTAAGTAAGCAAAGCGGCTTGCCGTAACTTACATACATTCTATGTTCTTCGTAGCGCAAAGCAAGCTTTGCTTAATAAGTATAAGAGCTCCGCGCTTATTTAAATCTAAACTAAGAAGATCGGTCTATAGGGGTTTTTATTCGACCGGAACGTTCCTAACGTCGACTTACCGCTCTATCGATATAGGAATATGCGTAAGACCGCGTTCTACCTATTCCTCCGGTGCTTTACCCTCGCTAACGCGAGGGCGGCCTTACTAAAAGGCATCCGACGGGAGAGCTACTATAACGCAGCTACCCGCGCAACTATAGAGTTAGGAGGCAGGGATATATATACAATAGATAATGCATTTTAGCTTAGGGACTATTCGGGCATTAGTTGCTAACTAGTCCCCGATAACCCCTCTCGAGGCCTAAGGGTATTATCCCTAAGGCCCCGATATATCTTAGAAGATTTAGTCTTACTATAAGAGGGCAACCGTATTGCAATAAAGGATTATTCGTACTTTTAACTATCGTTCCTACCTTCCTAAACGTACCTTTAGTCTATCTTCTTATAATTTCTAAAGCTTCTCTTTTTTAGTTACTTAGGAGCGATAGCGCTATGCGGTAAGTGCGTTTCCGGACGTATAGGCCGCGTAGGCCGAATAGGTCGTAGTAGCTATTAAGTCGCTAGCCTATCGCCGTTACCTCGTATAACGGAACTAATATTAGAAGATAAATATACTAACTTATATAAAGGTTATAACGAGCGTCTTAAGACGCTATTACTAATTTTTTCGCTACTTAAAGGGGCCCGATCTATCCCCTCGTGAAGTTAAACGTAAGCCGGGCCTTTACGACCTACCCCTCTGCGTATAGATGTCCTTATAGCCCTTTAAGCAAGAGCCGTAGAGCTAGAGGAAGAGAAGAGATTAAGAGATAGGATTGCTAAACTTTAAGAGGAATTTTCGCAATAGGGTAACTTATTTAGTAAGGACTTATATAAACGTCGCCGATAGTTAACCGAATCGAGGGAGAGTTATAGTAGGGAAATTAAAATAAAAAACATTCCTTAGTTATTATAACTAACTAACCCTTAAAAACGTCTCGATTAGATTAGCGATCTTAAGGATGCCTTTATCGCTGCTTTACGTCGTTTTAAGCGCAATAAGACTAAAATCTTATATACCTTTAACTATATATACGTAGACTATAAGGCGAGATAGAGGCGATACCTTAACGAAAAGCTCTTTATAGAGAGGGAATTGCTTTATACTAACTAAGACAATTTTCGTAACTAGACCTTAATTTTAATTTAAGATGCTATTAATCGCGAGACTCTTTTAGCTACGTAACTATAGGAAGCACGCTAACGAGAGGGTTAGTCCCCCCTCGATTTTAGTCTTTACTTAGATTCTCTCGAGCAATACCTAGAACGTCCGCTAGAAAAAACTCGTATACTTTCCTTTTTTACGAAGTTACGTCCCGATCTTTAGGACTAAATCTCCCTTTATTTAGCGTCTATTTAAGACAATACTCGTAAGGAGATAGTCTAACTCGCTTAACGCTTTTAGGATACTTTAGGAAATAAGAAGCGCTTTATAAAGCTAACTAACGACTAGTCGACCTTTACTTAAGGGGTAAGAGGCTCCCGTTCGATAGGCTATCGCCGACGTAAAGGCCGAAATAGATCTACTAATAACTATTAAGATTCCGACGCCGCTAGATAGACCTTAAATAGCCGTAGAAACGGTCGTAGTAACTATCGAACGCTAATTAGTCGGGTCCTCGATATTTAAGTAATAGCAATTAAGTAGAAGAGAGGTTCTAAGGCTAAAACAGCCTATAAGGAAGGATTAGAAGCTGCAAGGTGTAAATCACTAAGAATAATAGCTTTTGTCTTATCTAGTAGGGAGGCTAACTAGTCTCTATATATAGGAAAAATCCTCGGACGAAATCAGCCGCGTAGACCTAAGGAAAAACAGGTGACGTAAATAATCGGACGGAAGGATCGGTAGGAAAAACAAATAGATTATGCCATACGATAAATAATTTATACAGTTAGTAAATAAAACGTGGTCTAGTAGAATACTAGTAAATTCTACGGTGGAAGCCGTAACGATATAAAGGAATTCTACGGTAGAAGCCGTAGAAGAGAATTAGAATTCCACGGTAGAAGACCGTAGAAGGGAATTAGAATTCTTTGTTATATAATAGACTAATATAATTAGTGCACTGCGGGGTTATCGAAAGGATAGGATGCTGCTAGCCGTAATAAGGCCTAGGAAGGGAGTTAAGCCGGTTGATAGTTCTACTAAAGACGGACTAACTACCGGTTGTAAGGGCAAGTATAGTGTAAAGCAGGTTTTCAACTATTAAATGATATAGAAAATAATTACTTATCCCTTCTATTCTTAGGCCGGGGAAGATACCCGTTATATGCCTGTATTACCATCCGGGTTTTTACCTTAAAATCCCGGCGTATTACCGTAGCTTCCCTAGGGAATCTCCCTAATAATGCCTAATCGCGTATTACCGTATATACGCGATCCTCTCCTTATATATGCCTTAACGCGGTGATTTCCCCCTATTATACGCTTTACGTATTATAGTAAAATCCCTATAATACGCGTCTCGAGATAGCTATAGAGTTATAGCGTAATGCCGGGGTTTACCTATGCTAGATTTTACTATAATATCACCGTGCTATAACTATAAAATGCCTATAAAATGCCTATAAAATGCCTATAAAATGCCTATAAAATATAGTAGGACAATATTAGCGTAGTCTAGGGTTAACCCGCATCTATATAGGTATGTACCTATTAAGGTATTATACCGTAATAAATGCCTACCCTAAAAAGATATACTACGCCCTTATAGTGCTCGCGGATCGATAGGAAGCGATTAAGGCGACGGGAGATAAGGCGTAGAGCGTAGACATAAGAATAAAGGACGTATAAACGGTCGAGTAGAGATAAGGCGCGTAAGGAAAGGGCTAAGGCCGTATTAAACGACCGGTATAAAGTAGGTAGACCGTTGTATTAGGACGACGGGCGGCGAAGGCGAGAAGCTGTATTAGACGGCTAACGTAAAGCAGGCGGGGTGCTCTAGTAGAAGGCGAATATCAGGCGGCGAACGCCGAACGAATAAAAAGCTTAAAGGGACTAGATAGATAAGGCGAGACGCGGAAATAGACGAGGCGAGACGCGGAAAGACGAGTATAAAGCTATATTATATAGCTAAAATAAAAAGGAAAACGCCGAGATAGATAAGCCGTATTAAATAGCTACGGAAAGACGAGTATAAAGCCGTATTATATAGCTAAAATAAAAAGGAAAACGCCGAGAGGGCGAGATTAAAAGAATAAAGGATAAGCCCGGCTAAGCGGGGGTAGGGCCGGCGGCGCTAGGGGCCTCGTCGCTAAGGACCTTATCGCCGGCGATAATAACGGGGGCTACGACGAATGCTCCTAAGGATACCGTGCGTTATATCCCGGCGGTAGACGGGCGCGCGTAAGGGTGCGGATTATCCGACGAGCAATATACGGCCTAATCCTCTTAGGAAAGGGTCGTAAGCACTACTACGTCGTAGATAAGGACGCCGTATAGGTTAGCGGCGGATGGCTTACTAGTGCGCGCGATCTATAGGCCGCTACGGCGGCTAATAGGGAACGGTACTAGCGAAGCGAGTACGGTAACGTACGCGTCGCCTATAAGCGGGGAGCTTACTAGGACCGATAGGTCTAAGGCGAATCCGTTTCCGACTAGCCGTATCTAGCACGCGGCGGCGAATTCCGCCGCCGCTGCCCTATTAGCGAGGATTCCTAAGGCAGCGGACGTAAGGACGCGGGCGGCGAGGGCGTTATCGTCGATTAATATAGTTAGCATATTAAAGTAGACGAGCAAAGAGCTCGGCAACCCGGCGATAGTAGCGAATGCCGGTAAGGTAAGGCCGTCGCTAATTTCAGACTAAATATAGGTAAAGAGGCTTGCTAGAGTAATAGCAATAGCGGTATTCCCGTAAAGTAGTATTAAAGTGCTTAAGTAGATAACGGCGGCGGATATAATAGCGTCGTGCGTCGGGATCTTATACTCGACGATCTATAGACGTAGAGGTATTAGGAGGGTAGACGTAGCGATAAAAGTAAAGCGGGCAGTATTATCGTAGCGACGACGACGGAGCGTGCTATAGGAAACCGCGAAGATATTATCGGGTAATACGTTTCGTCGCTCGCGCGGCGAGTCGTTAGCGTCGGCCGGAGAGGAACGAGGGGCGCCGGCTAGTATACCGGGCGTGCGCTAGACGTGCCGTCTAAAAAGCAGGGCGGCGGGTATCGCCGGCGTCCTAAAAGCGGCGAAGGCCGCCTTAGCCGCGGTTATATACGCGGCTATCGCCCTAGCGTGCTAAACGACGCGGAGGATAGCTTAGATTTCCGTAGCTTTAGTTAGGGAGAGGTTTCCGGCTATAGCCGCTATAAGGGCATCGGCTAGCGTTAAGGCAAGCTATGCTATACCGAGGGCGTTCCTTATAGGGTCGTCCGTTACGTAAAAGACGTTCCTTATAAATCCTTCGAGCGTTATAGGTAAAGGGGCCTAGGTAGTATCGGTAAGAAGGGGGATAGCGTAGTAGTAGAAGCGCCTAAAAGGCCCCGCTTTATCGGCGAGGTCTTAGGTTCGAATCCCGCTCCCCCCCTAGCTGGAAAAGTTTTTCAGCTGCTCTACGCAGCCCCTCCTATAGGGCGGTAAAACCTCGGCTCGGGCTAACGAACAACCCCCCCCGAACGACCCCTACTACGAATTGCGTACCGACGTACCGGCGTCCTATATATTTAATTAACTACGCCCCGACTAGCGCACGCTATAATAAAATCAACGTACCTCCCCGACCCGTATTAATACCGCCACTAGCCAGCTACCCCCGCTAACCTACAATTAGTACGATTGCGAAGGGGTCCGTAGACCGAACGGGCAGAGAAGGCAGGGGGCTAGGCAGGAAGGAGTTAGGAGTATAGAATTAGGGTAAGGAGGCGGATTAATAACCTACGGGCCCTAGCCTATAGGGGGAAAAGACTATGCGAGGGAACTACTAGCCCGAAACTTTACCTTTAATATATATAGGACTAAGTCTAGCAAAGCTAGCGAAATCCGGGGCTCCCGCCCTAGCGCGTTATTTCCTAAACGGACACATACGCGTAAAAAAAAAAGGTATCGGTAAGAAAGCGCCCTATCGGGTCGCGATAAGGGCGAGTAGGCATAGGGCGCGCTATTAGCGTAGACTAATAGTCGTCCGAGGAGGATGCAATAGGGATAGCTAGACGATAGGGACGCTTTAGGGTAAAGGTAAAGGCCTTAGGAAGGTCGAGGTCCGGGAAGTATCGGCCGTCGACCGCCTCGCTAGATAGGCAATTATATCCTTCCTTCGTAACGGCGTTGATAAAGTCCTAGTAACCTTCTTCTTAGCTGTAGTAACTATATAAAGGAACGACAGACGCTTCGGAAGGCCTTACTAGGCCAACCGTTAGCCCTACCTACCCTATTTTCTACTAAGGTCGGGAGGAAAGCCCTCCTCGCCTTTATAGAAAAAACTAGGGTTTGCACGGCGGCGTGGTATGCGAAAGAGTAACCTATTAAGCCTTCGGGCTTTTAGGGTGGAACGATAATACGTGGGAATAGAACGACTAACTGTATTTTCCTTTGTTTGTCTTTTTCTTTATAAAATTACTAGCTTTTTAGCTAGCCTGCTAGTCTAAAAGCAGGGCCTCGCGGCCCTGCCCTAGCTAGCCGCGTTATATCCTAAACGGACACATACGCGTAATAAAAAAAAAAGATAAAGTCCCGGTAAAAAGCAAGGTTCGCGGTTTTCTACGCCGTAAAGGACGCGGCGGTACTCTTAAGCGAGCGGAGAAGATAGGGCTCGCTACCGTAGATTTATATAGCGCGCTTAAATCTAGGCAAGGTAAGGCAAGGAGGCTAGCGGGCGACTTAGTGGCTAAAGAAGGCACGAAATACCGGGTCGCGGGATATAATATAACTACTAGGGATAGGAGGAACCGCGAAGGACGGTATAAGGCCGCGGTAAGAAGTAGCGAGCTAAAAGCGTCGTACGACGAGCGAAGAGAAGGAAGCTCGACGGGGCGCGATAGTAAAGAGGAAAAAACAGAAATTTAAAATAAAAACGCGGAATAGGTAAGATAGCTAACGGTTAGCCGCCGAAGATCGGTAGTTAACGTAGTAACGCTCGCGGCGAGTCGGTAAGGACGTCCGCGGGCAACGCCCCGTAAGTCACGAGGATTTCTCCTTAGGCTAAGGGGGCTCGTACGCGGCGAAGGCCGGCGCGCGCTACTTCCTAGTCTAAGTAATCCTCGTAGCGAGTAACTCCTATTACGCGCGGAATTCGTCGATAATATCCTACTAGGCGAAGTCTTAGGCGGGAACCTAGGAATTATAACTGCTAGGCTATCCCTTCTAAGTGATTAAGAACTCTTCGCGTATCGCGCCGCGACCGTATTTACGCTTACGCGTATTAAGGATATAGTCGACTTCCTAGTAATCGGTGTCCGGTTTAAGGCTAAGGCGGGAGTCGGGTGTATCCGCCGGCTTAAGCTAGGCTACGGATACTATAGGGTGAATATTTATAGAGTTATCTATATCGAGGCGGTACGCTAGGTAGCCGATCCGCTCTATAACTAAGAAGGGGCCCGTACGCCGCTCTTTAAGCTTAGTAATACGCCTATCGGCGATAGAGTAGCCTTTACTAAGCTAAAGCTAGGCCTAATCGCCGGGTTTAAACTTAAGCTTACGGTATTTCGCGTTATATCGCCTCTTTATAGCGGCCTAAGCGTAGGCGAGAGATACGCAGGCTTACTCTTAGAGAACCTATCGGTCGCTAGCGCCGGCTTATTCGCCGAGGAAACGCAAGCTATCGTCTATACGTTAGCCGGTAACGAGCTCGCTTAGGGAACTCTAAATAACGGCGGAGGAGGAGTTATTAAGCGAGAACTATAGAGGTAGGAGGGCCTCGACCTAGCGCTTATCGGGGAAGTCGGCGGTAAAGAATCGTAGGGCGATTTCAACCGTCTAGTTCTAGCGCTCGGAGAGGCCGTCGGTCTAAGGGTGCTATACGGTAGAGACTAAGAGCTTAGATCTAAAGGCTTTCTATAATATATGCTAAAAGTTAGATATAAACTTAGGGTCGCGGTCTAAGATAATCTACTTAAGAATCCCCTAATTATAGCGAATAAGCGTATAGTATAAGGTCTATGCCTAATCGTCTACGGTAAATTAGTTATAGCCTAAAAGCAAAAGGCATATCTTAGAGAATTTATTAGTAACCGTAAGGAGAGTATTAAAGTATTCGCCTACGGGCGTCTTTTATAAAAGACCCTCGGAGGGGACGTTAAGCAACCCTATAACGAAATCTATAGCGACCGTATAGAAAGGGACGCTTAGCGTACGGATAGGGACTAGTTCGCCGGCGGGCTTAAGCCGGTTCGACTAGTTCCTTTTGTATATATCGTATTTCGCGACGAAATCGTCGATTCGACGAAAGAGCCGACTAATTATAAAGCTAGAGGAGAGTTCCTCCTATATATAGCGCCTACCGGCGTAGAACTTCCGCTAGTATTCGTCTTCGATTATCGGTTCAACGTACGCCTTAGGGATATAGAGGCGTCGCCGTCCGTCGGTCTCTTTAAGGTAAAGGAGACCGTCGAGGATAAAGAACGCGAGTCCCTCTATTATAGTACTATATCACATAACATAGTACATAGTGATATGCCACGTGACATATAGTCCTATATATAAACGAGCCCTTAGCCTCTATAGTTCTTCTCCTCTTTATAGAATAATAAGGTTATCTAGCTATTACCTAGTGCTATGATAGTTTGTTCTATCTCCTATTGCGCCCTGTCGCGATCCCTAGCTTTATAAATATAGTCCTAGTAGCTCTATCACCTTATCCCTTTAGTCGTCGCGACCCGAGCGCAACCCCTAAGAAATAATTCCCCTAAGCCCCTAAGCCCCTAAGAATTTTTCCTTAGCCTATAGAAACCTATATAGCCTATAGAATTTTTTTTATAGTCCCCGATAAACACCTTAGATTAGACACTCCTCCTTCCTCCTTATAACAGACACACCTATAGCCTCTAACGCTATAGGCGACGGTCTAGAGGCCTTTACTAAAGAGTTTATTAGTGAATTTCCTTAGATCGCCTAGGCGATTAAGAGGTTCGATAACGTAGTCCCGGTCGCTAATACGTAGGAGACCTAGGAAAACCTTTAGAGCCTAGATACCCGATATATTCTTATATATATCGAGGAAAGCCTTCGCTCCCTTCGCGTAGCGGAGGCCTCTTAGGTTAACCGAAATGCTAGGCTAAAGGAACGCGTGACTATACGAGATTAGCTCTTAGCTACGAAGGATAAGCTCCTAGCTATAAGGGAGTAACTTCTTAAGGCTAAAGACCTTATAATCTTAACTATAAAGATATTATAGTCCTAGACGATAACCTTAGTATAGTCGTTTAGAAAACGAAAGACGGTAGACCCTCCGATCTTTACTAAAAAGGGGTCTACCTCCGACCGTTAACGTAAGTATAAGGCCTAGGAACTTAAGATATAAGGTGTCTTCCTCCGCGATAGTATATAGCTCGACTTAGACAGCGTCTACCTCCTTTATATTAGCGATAGGCTTAGTAAACGGGCCTACGACTTCGTTAAAGATAGGATAGCTACTATTATAGCTAACCTATCCGAGAGAGAGAAGTAAATATAGCCTACTACGACGACGCTTCTTATAGCTTTAGGCAGGTAGTATAAGGTTTTAGACTTAACGTAAGCCGCTAAGAATATCCTCGATAATTTCCCTTAAGGCGATAAGAACTATTAGATCTAGAAGGTAGACCTTAACGCCTATATACGTAAGGCAAGGAAGATAAAGGAATAGTAAGTCGACCTCCTCCGGAAGTTTATATCGAAGGATATAAGCGATCTCGTTAAGAATATATAGACTAAGATCCCTAACACCGACTACGAGAAGTAGTTAACGTAGATAGATATCTTTGCGAAGAATCTCGCTAACTATACGTATTATTAGAAGCTCGAGAAGAAGGCCGCCCCCCGTTCGTAATTCCCGCCGACGCTTATACCTGCCTTTACCTTAACCGCCCTAGCCTAACCCCTATACGGTAACCCTATAGACCTCGACCGGCCTTCCGATACTAAACGATAATTTAGGATCGATAATAAACTCTATATAGCTTACGGAGAGCTTAGACACTAGAAGGAGGCTTACGACCCGGCTAAGATAGCGAATCCGCTTCTAATGCCCTTACGTCGGGGTGGTCCTTAGTTTCGGGGCCGGGGCGCCCCTTCCCCCGGCTTCGGCCGAGGATCTTAAAGCGCCCGCGGCGGCGGGTATAGCTAGGGCTAGCTCGTCTATACGGCCGACTACGAATAAGGCCGTATCCTTAGGGAAGAGGATACGGATTTATAAAGCGAGCGGCCGGCGTTAAGGCTATTGCTAAAAGATATACCCTTAGAATAAGTCGCTCCTAAGGGTTATATATAGGGGAGGATAAGAGGATTAGGTCGTTGCTTTTAGATAGAACGGATCTTCGGATTAGTTCGTCGAATAGTAATAAAAAGTTAATCCTTCTCTATACTCGTCTCTCCTTTACGCGCAACCCTTAGTCCCTTGACTACGTTAATACGTTATGCCTTATAGATTCTAGCTATACTGCCGTAGCGTTCGCCGATCTTTACGCTATCGTACGGAAATACAACGTTACTACGAAGAAGCTCTTTAAACCTTAACCGCTTCGACTAGCCGACGGTATACCCTTAATATGGATAACGGACTACTTTATAGCCCGAATAACTATTAGTAAGCATATAGAACTTATGCTCTTCTTCGTTACGAATCTATTACCCTTTACCCCGATTATCCTAGGTATCCCCTAGCTTTAGGAATATAAACTAACTATACTTTAGAAATCTCTTTAGGTCCGCTTCGACTCTGATTACTATATAAGATACTACCTGCCTTTAAGCATAATAGCCGAGGATAGGATAGCTCTTAGGACTCTTATTACTCCCGCGCCCGGAGGGCATTAGTTACGTCGGAAAGTATATTTTTCTAACGTCGTAGAGATTTAGATAAACCTAACGTTTACCCTAAAATAAGGGGTCCCTATAACGATAGAAAACGTACCGGAAATTCCCTTTCGGTAGGAAGAGACTAATATCCTAAAAGACTAGACTATCCTACCGGGAAGTTATATATCTATAGATTCGTCTACTAAGGAATATCTACCCGAGTAGGTATTATACCCCTTAAACCCTAGCCAACCGATTCGATATCCCTTATATAAGATATAGCTATTCGCCTAGGAAACCGCTTGCTTAATATCCTCGATTAGCCCTCTAGACTCCCCTAAGACTTAAGCCTTTAAGGCCACTCCGCTATAGACTACTTTAGTAGCTCGCCTACTCTTTATTCGTCTTACTGCCGGCCGTCGCTACGTTCCCGCCCGATAGGGCTAGACGAGACGCCCCCGCTAGCGTATACGATAGGAAGATTAAATACCTTTAGATATAAATAATATCCGCTATGTATAAGTAGTTAACTTAATTTAATTCTATAAATAGCATAGTGTCTAGGCGATGCGAATTAATATATCTAAATTAGCTAAGCTAGTTAAGGAGGGAGAAAATCTACGACTCCTTAACGAACTCTTAGTAAGCCTAGTTAAAGTCCTAGAACTATCCGAAACCTCTTTCTAACGCGTTATTACCGGGGACTATATAATAGAGGTAGCTTAAGCCGCCTTCCCTAAACGTTTTTATAATTTCCTTTAGACAAACCTCCGGGATATAGCTAATTCCGAATCTTTATTTCGGAGGGTCGACGAGGCCGACGTAGAAAAATTCCTCTAAGTAAAACCGGAAGTTATAGAGGTAGATATCCTAAAGAAACTCCTAAAAGAGTTCTAAAATAAGCTTCCTTATTTCCTTCTAAAGAATGCGAACGAGCTCCCCTTATACCGCCCTTAGGATTATAAGATCGAACTTATACTTAATAAATAAGCTCTATACTATAGAAATCGGCTTATATTACCTATAGAACTCCGCTATATTAAGAAGTAGATTAACGATATACTTAATAAAGGCTTTATTTAAGAGTCTTCTTTTTTAGCCGCGGTATTACTAATCCTCGCTTATAAACCGGGCGGTAGTATCCGCATCTATTATAACTACCGAGGTTTAAATTAGGTTATAGTTAAGAATTAATATCCCTTACCTTTAATCCGCGAAACACTAGATTCTCTTTACGACGCTAAGTTTTATATAAAGCTAGACGTAATTACTATATTTAACTATATTCGAATCGCCGAGGGTTATAAGTAGCTTATAGCATTTATTATACGCTTTAGACTATTCGAGATGCTAGTTACCCCCTTCGGCCTTTATAACGTACTATCGACCTTTTAGAACTATATTAATCACGTGCTTTATAATGCCCTTAATGAGTTCTATATAGTATATCTTAATAACGTACTAGTTTTTTTAAAGACTAAGGCGGAATATAAAAACTACGTGCGAATAGTTATCTAACGCTTAGGCAACGTAAGGCTTTAAATCGACATCGGGAAGTTAGAGTTTTATACGACGAAGACTAAGTACCTTAGATTGATTATTTCGATATCTAGTATAAGCATAGACCTTAAGAAGGTGCGTATAATTACGGCTTAAAATACCCCGACTTTAGTAAAAGAACTCTAGTAGTTCCTTAGGTTTATAAACTTCTACCGTCGTTTTATTAAGGGATACTTTAGTATTATCTCCCTAATAACTACGCTACTTCGAAAGGATTCCCGTTAGTCTTAAGGACCTAAATAAGCTGCCGCGTTTAAGGCCCTTAAACTTGCTTTTACTACTGCCCCGGTCTTAGCCTATTTTAACTACTCGAAGAAAATAGTTATTAAAACTAACGCCTTAAATTAGGCCTCGGGAGGAGTCCTTTTATAGACCGGAGACGACGGATATCTTTACCCTATTGCGTTTTTTTCGTTAAAGCATACTACCCTTAAGTGCAACTACGAGATCTATAATAAAGAGCTATTAGCAATTGTTAAAGCGCTTAAGGAATAGCGCTTAGAACTCTAAGAGACTACTAAAGCATTTAACGTTATTATAGAATATAAGAATCTTTAGACGTTTATATCTATAAAGCAACTTAACTAACGATAAGTGCGCTAGGCCGAGTTCTTTTCCTAATTTAACTTCGTGATTATATACCGCTTAGGCAATAAGGCAATTCTCCCTAACGCTTTTAGTAAGCTCCCCGGCGATAGACTAGCTACCGTAGACGACGATAGACTCTTTTATCGAAATTAGGTAGTTATCCCTAAAGAGAAAGTCGACCCGACTATCCTAAAAGAACTCTTAACCGATTCCCGTGCCTTAAAGGAGGACCTTAACGCAATCGCCGCCCTCGGACTAAACGCAGCTAGTAAATTACTTAATAAGCTTATCCGCGAAATATACTAATAAGATAATCTTACCCGGGATATAGTAGCGATACTCTAGGATCTATACGCCCGACGCTAGCTAAAGTATATCCGAAAGCTCTTACGTTACGATATATCCGAATATTAGTTAATTAATAAACGTATTTTTTTCCGCGACTAGCTCTTCGTCCTTAATACCTTAGATCTCCGCCTTAAAGTCGTTTATCGATCCTATAGTAATAGCTTAATAGGATACCTAAGGAAGGTAAAAACCCTTAATCTATTAAAATGAATATACTAATAGCCGAGGATTTCTTACTTTACCGCTACGTTTATTAAAGACTATACTCTCTATCTTTAGACTAAGACCCCCTGCTTATCTCTACCTAGATTCCTAAAACCCCTCGCTCTACCGGTCCGACTATAGGCCGATATATTAATTAATTATATTACGATACTCCCTAAGTGCACCTAAAACGGGAAGACTTATAAGAATATACTTACGATAGTTAATAGGCTTACGAAGATAAGATATTTTATCCCTATTACCGGCCTTTCTATAGAAGAACTAATTAACTCTTTTATCTACGTAGTCTATCGCTTATATAGAGCACCCGATACTATTATCTCCGACCGAGGCACTTAGTTTATCTTTAATCTTTAGCGATAGCTTAGCACTTATTTAAGAATAACGTTAAAACTAAGCTTAATATAGCACCTAAAGACTAATAGTTAAACCGAAATCGTTAACGCTATAATAAATAAATATATTCGAGCCTATATTAGCGTTACCTAAGATAATTAGGTCGACTAGCTCCCGCTCGCGGAATTCGCAACGAATAATTAAGTAAACGAAACAACCGGTATTTCTCCGTTCTTCGCTAACTACGGCTTTAATCCTCGTCTCGGCATCGAACCTATAGGCCCCCGACCCCTAACGCTCTTATTATAAGCAAAGAAGGAATTCCTTCGCGCGGACGTAATAGCTAATCGTTTCGACCGTATCTTTATTTAGCTTCGAGCTCCCGCATAAGCCTTATAATAGAAATATAAAGATAATACTAATATAAAGTAGGACGAAGGCTTTCTCTTCCGACCCGGTAATATAGTTATAGTTTTATTAGAGAATATAACTACTAATCGCCTAAAGAAAAAATAGGACGATAAATAGGACGGTCTTTATCCTATTCTTAAGGTCTACCGCGGCGCTATAGTTATCGACCTCCTAAAGTATATCTAAGTTAATAAGTCTTTCTATACGTCTAAGGTACGGCTCTAGACAACGGAAATAATACCGGGCTAGGCATAGATTAATCGAGAGGAACGACGCAGTAACGTAGGCCGTATCGTAGAACGCGATAATAACGGCAATATCGAAGAAATATAGGAATTTAAGAAGATCCTTAACGTATACGATAACGAAGCCCTAACCCTAACTTTTCTAATTAAATAGAAATATTACTAAGAACCGACCTAGTAGCCCGAAGATAACCTAAGAGGTTGCCCTAAAGCTATTTAACGCTTCTATAGATATAACCTAGATAAGCCGGGCCCCTTAGATTAGGCCCGCCTATAAAAGATTCCTCTATCACACACGGATTTCTAGCGAAAATAATACTTCTTATCGATTTAAGGACTAAATCGTCTTTAGAGGGGGAGTACTATTATAGTACTATATTATATAATATAGTATATAGTAATATACCACGTGATATATAGTCCTATATATAAACGAGCCCTTAGCCTCTATAGTTCTTCTCCTCTTTATAAAACAATAAGGTTATCTAGCTATCACCTAGTGCCGTAACACCCTCCTTAAAGCCGTCGGGGCGGAGCTAATCGATAATCTAAGACTATTAGGGATCGTCCGCGCATCCCGCCTTAATTTCCTAGCGGAGCGCTAGAGTTATAACGGCCTTAGTGACTAGGTAAACCCTATTAACGGGCGCCTCGTCTTCCTATATCCGATCGAGCTCGCCGGGCCCGACGGGAGGGGTCTCCGTCGTTAGCAGCCGAGAAAGCGAGTTAGCTAAGACGTTCTTAACGCGAGGAATATAATAAACCTCGAGCGGGAACTAGCTAAGGTACTAAGATACGAGGACGAGGCGGTTGCTGCTCTTTATGCTAGTCGTAAATAGTAATTGCTATTTAACGATCGCGTATATAGCGGCGTAGTCGGTAAGCACTATAATTTTCGGCTCTATCGTAGAGATAAGGTAAGACCGAAGCTTGCGATAGGCCTAGACGAGGCATCCTACTTCGAGCTCCGTAGGCTAGTATCGAGGCTCGCCTCCCTAAAGCTAATCGGACGGAAGGATCGGTAGGAAAAACAAATAGATTATGCCGTACGATAAATAAGTTATGCAGTTAGTAAATAAAACGTAGTCTAGTAGAAGACTAGTGAATTCTACGGTAGAAGCCGTAACTATATAAAGGAATTCTACGGTAGAAGCCGTAGAAGAGAATTAGAATTCTATAGTAAAAGACCGTAGAAGGGAATTAGAATTTTACGGTAGAAGACCGTAGAAGCAAGAAGAGATTCCTATAGAAGGGAATTAGAATTCTACGGTAGAAGACTATAGAAGGGAAGAGATTTTATAGGTAAAGACTGTATAAATAACCGTAAAATCACCGTAAAATCACGGTGAAATATAACCGTAGAAAAGTAGGTAAATACACCTATAGAAGTACGGGGTAAATGCCCGTAGAAGCCCGTAGAATTCTATAGTAGAATCTAGGGAAGAACCGGGGATTTCCCGGTAGAAAGCAAATAGGGAAGATAGTAATATTAATATACCCCCCTAGCTAAAAGGGGAATAACTTCCGGCTAGTTAGAATTATTATTAACTTCTTCTTAGATCCTAGAAGAAATATCCGTAAGTCGAAGCTAGCGAAGGAACGTTTAGAAACGTTATTATAAAAGCAATTTAGTTAATCTATCCGTAACTATCTAGTTAAAAGGGATATATTTAATATTAAAAGTATTGCGTAAGAATTTCTATTAGGCCTAGTAGTTGTAAATTTTAACGTGCTTTAAAGCGGTCTAAATCTTTAGAATCTCGGCGGAAACTAAGCGGATTATCTAAGTGTTATTATACTAAATAGTAGGAATAGGAATATCTAGCTATAGGTATTATAGTGTTAGGTTATATTATATATCATCCTACGTAACATCTATATCGTATATATAGACATTTAGATCTAGTCTATAGCTATATCTCTTCGTGGATTAATAATAATTATATACCCCCTTTAAGCTTGTTCTATTATAGTTTAATCTACTATTTTTATCCCGTTGCCTTTAATTAATAGTCTCGCTATCTTACCCCTTTCTTTTCTAATCTCCCCTCTTCGCGACGTAAGTCTGCCTCCTCGCCGGACCCCTTCGACTAAGTTTTCCTTAATTATTAGAATTTTCCTAGTATAGATACGCCGTCTTAACGCGAATTGCATAGATTTCCCTCCTTACCTTTTGCCTTATAATCTACGATAACCGACTATATAAAGGCCGATCCTCCGTCCGCTACCCCGGCCGTTACCCCGCCGGCTCCTACCGACCTAAAGCCTTAGACTAAGTACGTTTCTTACTACCCCCGCCTCGCCGCGCTTCTTTAAGCCTAACGGCCTATATTCGGCACGTTCGCCTATATTTAGGCTAACGCTACTCCCGACTTCCGCGCCCCTTAGATCGAGGCCTTTGCTTACCTTAATAATGCTTACGTTAAGTTAGATTTAAGAGTGCTTATTACTTAAGAGCACGCAGCCGTTGCCTAAAAGCACGCTACCGATCTTTAGCGTTAGCTTAACCGCGCTATATCTTCTCTCTTTGTCTTAACCGAACGCGACGCGGCTTAGGACTAAGCCCTTGCCCCTACCCCCGCCCTTACCCCTACCCGTTCCCGTATCGCCGACCCCGAGAGGTTCGCCGGCGACTCTAGCACTTAAAAGCAACGTTAGGAGGCTTTCCGGACCTAGCGCAACGGCCTTACTATTAAGCTCTATTAAGACGCCGCTTTATACCCTACGGAGTAATACTATATTCTCTACGCGGCTAGCCGGCTTACTAGCCGGGCCGCCTCTATTATCGCTAGCGTTCCTTAAGACGTCCTCGATAATAAGTCCTTCGCTAATTAGTAGTATACTACTATTAAAGCCCTTACCGACGACCTTAGCTTAGTCTTTAGTGCTAATTTTACCTACGCTTAGTCGGAGGCCGACTTTAACGCCTTATCGATAAAGAATATCTCTTAGCCGGACTTCTATTCGAAGTTTACCTAGCTTTAAGCCGACTTATTGTTTAACGGCACCGCTTACATCGCCTACCTTTATTCGAAGGTCTCTATCGAACTTACTAACGCCGCTGCTTTATAAGTCGAATGCCCGGCCTATAATAACTTTACGGCCTAGGCTAAAATATATTCCACGCTTTAGGATAACTAGCAGCGTGTTAAGGCCCGTTCTTAGCTCTAGCCGCCTTATAACCCCGCTCGCACCGGCCTTACCTCGCCCGCCCCGCCCGCGCCTCCCGCCGGTAACCCGATATAGCTCGATGCATTCTAGGCCCGGCTTACTAACGCTAAAAAGCAACGGCGGTTTAAGAACCGTCTTTGCCTCTACTACGCTTAGCCGGCTACCGCTACCTATACCGCCCGGACCTGCCCTAATAAGGGTATCGGTGCTAATCCCGGCGCTAACCCTAGCGCTAGTCCCGGCGCCGGTTCCGGCTTTAGCTATAGCCGTAGCCGTAGTAGCGGTACGTTTGCCCCGCGCTTGCTTAAACCCCTTCCCCCCCGCTACTAGGTTCGCGCTATTAAGCAAGGCTTTATTAAAGGCGAGGTAGACGACCTCCCCGCCTTTTCCCCGTCTTTAGGAAATACGTAGCTCCTTCGCCTTATCGCGTGATAGAGCTCTTAGTGTCTAAGTTTATAGCTTTATTCGATACTAAGGAGGATCTTTGCCTCTCCGCGGGAATATAACCGCGTGCCTTGCTTATGCCTTTATCCCTTATGTCCGCCGATATCGTTATAAGTGCTTTAGTCGACTCTAGCTGCTTTAGATACACCTTTATACACGCTTAGACCGCGTACCGCCTTGCCTTTCCTATCCGCTAGCTCTAGTTCCTACGCTAGCTTTCTCTCGCCGATAGTAGCGACTATAAGTCCGGCTCCGTTACTTATTACGCCTTTTTAGTCTCCCGGATTAGCGCTTATACTAAGTCTATCTACTTCTTTCTTATAAAGCTTAGCTATAAGGTTATTTTTAGCCTCTTTTAGCTATGCTAGCACGACCTTATTATTAGCTAGCGCGGTAACTCCCTTTCCTTTTAGTCCCCCTTTTATCTAGCCTCCTGCCTTTTAGACTATTAGCCTTATCTTATCCCGGGCCTCTCGGCTACCCTTACCCGCCCTGCCCGCCCCGTCCTAGCTCCCCCCGCCCTTATTTCGGAGGGAATATAATTAATAAATATAATTCGTTTTCCCTTTACTCCCTCCGTCGAAGACTCTAACGACGAGGGCGAACCCCTTACCGCTACGATCCTTATTCCTACCGCTATAATCCCTATTCCCGCCCGTAGAGCCTTAGCCCGTCCTCCGGCCTTTATCTATTCTATCCGCTTTAGCGACGTTCTTAAGTTTATTCCCCTATCTCTTAGCCCCTCTTTCTCGGCGTTTTTCGAGGATGCCTTTAACGTAGGTAAACCCGCCTATCTAGACTCCTCCCGCTAGGTTAACGACGCCGACTCTAACTCCGGCTATAACTCCGACTCCCCGGCTACCCTCTACCCTCGCCGCTATATTCGACTTCTTTACCCCTGTCTTATCTATAAGACCGCCGGCTACCGCCGTCCTATATTACGGCTAAGTCGTAAGGTTATTAAACCTTAGCCCTTCCGCTTCTTATCCTTTAACGACTTAGCGTTTAACGTCCGGATGCTCGACGTCGACGCGATAGTAATATTCTACTAATAGCCTAAAGTCTAAACCTCTTAGACCTTAATTAAGGCCTTTACCGCCGAGCCTTTGCTTACTAAGCCCTTACTACCTATCGACTAAGATATCCCTAAGGACCTTTACTAGGCCGTTTTAATTCGATATATAGACGCTAAGGACGCGAAAGCCTATCTTAACCTTTGCCTTTACGACTTCGTCGACGACTACCTTAATAAGATCTACCTTAATAAGATCTCTTTTAATAATATCGCTAAGTTTTTTAAGAAGTAAGAGAAGGTCCTTTATACGCTCGACGAGCTCCGGGCTAAGGTCTTTAAGGAGCTTTACTATATAATCTATATATAGCTTAAGAGCGAGGCTAATAAGCTTGCCCCTTACTATACCGTTAATACTTAAATTAACCTTAAGGAGGGAATATAGCCTCCTTAGACCCGCCTTTGCCTTTTTAGCGAAGCCGAGAACCGGATCGTCCGCGCGTACGTTAACGAGCAGCTTAGGAAAGGCTTTATCCGCCGCTTTACCTCCCCCGCTATTGCCTTTATTATAATTGCCCGTAAGCTAGGCGGGGGCGTCCGTTTTTACGTTAACTATCGTGGCTTAAATAAGGCTATAATTAAGAACCGTTTTCCCTTACCCTTTATCTACGATACTCTCGCCTATATCCGGAAGGCGAAGTTTTTTACTAAGATCGACGTTATTACGGCGTTTAATCGCCTTCGTATTGCCGAAAGATATAAGTAAAAGACCGCGTTTACTATATAGTATAGGCTTTTTAAGTATTATATTACTCCCTTTAGCCTTACCGCCGCTTTATCTTACTTCTAGAGTTTTATTAATATAGCCTTTTATAGTATCTTTAACGAGTTTTACTCTACCTATCTAAACGACGTCTTAATCTTCTTAAAGACGCGGGAGGAGTATTAGGCCTACGTTAATATAGTCCTTAAGCGCCTTAATGCCGCCGGCCTCTAGCTTAACGTAGATAAGTATAACTTCTACGTTACTAAGACTAAGTACTTCGGCCTAATTATCTTAGATAAGGGCATTCGTATAGACCTTAATAAGGTTTATACGGTCTTAGACTAGCCTACCTTTTCCTTTATTAAAGACCTCCGGCGCTTCTTTAGATTCGCTAATTTTTATCGGCGTTTTATTCGCGGCTTTTTTAGGCTTACGAACCCTTTAAACGCCTTTACTAAGAACTCTACCCCTTAGATTTAGTCTCCCGCCTACGCCTACGCTTTCGAAGCTCTTAAGCACGCCTTTACTACCGCCTTAGTCCTCGCATACTTCGACCTTTATCGTAAGACTATAGTTTAGATAGATGCTTTTAATTAAGCCGCTAGGGGTATGCTAATATAGCTCCTCGACGATAGTCGTTATTATCCGGTTGCTTTCTTCTCGTCGAAATACTCTACTTAAGAGTATAATTACGAGATCTACGATAAAGAGCTCCTCGCGATTATAAAATCTCTTAAGGAGTAGCGCCCTAAGCTTAAGGGCCTACCTAAGTTTAAGATAGCCTTAGACTATAAGAATCTTTAGTATTTTATAACTACGAAGCTCCTTAACTAGCGATAGGCCCGCTAGGCCGAATTCCTTAGTCGTTTTAATTTTAAGATCGTCTTTTAGCCCGGCTCTTAAGCTATTCTCCCTAACGCTTTTAGCCGCTTATATAGCTCCCGCCCTCTCTCCCTTACTAACTAAGCCGACGAGAGGATTAACCACCGATATTAGGTTATCCTCCTTAAGTCTAAGGTTAATGCCTCCCTTTACCCTAATATTATTACCGCCTTTAATACCGTTAAAGAGTCTAATTCGTTTATAAATATAATTTATAAATATAATTCCGACTGCCTTAACCTCTACGCCCTCGACAACTTTAAGCCGATCGATAACCTTATCGACCGGGCTTATTCCTCCTCCCCGCTTATCTCCGCTATTCGCGTAGCTCTTTAGTCCCCTTAGCCCCGCTAGCCTTGCCCCCTTCGCGCCCCCTTCCGCTCGATCCCTAAGACCGCTCTCTTTAAGGTCTAGGGCCGGTTCTATTTCTAAGGCCGGCTTTTCGTTCCCCTTAACGACGCCTTAATTTTTAAGATCCTCGTCCGCGCTTATACCTCCCCCTTTACCGGCTACCTTAGACGTACGAAGACCGCTAGCCTCTACCGCCGGTCCTATATCTAGCCCGGCATACATAAGTCTATTTCTAGCTTTATGCGGAACTATTATACGTGCCTATATGCTAAATCCCCTCGTTCCTCCCCTTAGGGCCTGCTTTAGCCCTTAAGTATTCCCTTCGCCCTATAGACCGATATATCCGTCGACTTTATTACCGACCTCTTTATCTACCGTCGCAACGGCGTTAAGTTTTCTAATATTCTTATTATCGTCGACCGCTTTACGAAGATACGCTACTACGTCCTAATACCTTTAATAACTATTAAAGACGTTATTAACGCGTTCGTTTCCCGCGTTTAGTCCCTCTATAGTACCCCGGCCTCTATTATTAGCGACTATAGTACTTAGTTTATTTCGGCTTTCTAGCAGTAGCTTAGTCATCGCCTTAGTTACCGCCTTTACCCTAGCTCCGCCTACTACCCTTAGACCGACGGTTAGACTAAGATCGCGAACGCTTAGATAGAGGTTTACCTTTAT
Source organism: Ophiocordyceps sinensis (assembly GCA_012934285.1). Lineage (NCBI taxonomy): Eukaryota > Fungi > Ascomycota > Sordariomycetes > Hypocreales > Ophiocordycipitaceae > Ophiocordyceps > Ophiocordyceps sinensis. The sequence goes on along the minus strand of JAAVMX010000001.1, from coordinate 14,082,298 downwards.
TATTATATTACCTACCTTTAGGACGATTAGGTCGACCTCCTCCCCCTCGCTAAGTTTACCACTAATAATTAGGTCTTTAAATCTACCGGTCTTTCCCTTTTCTTCGCTAACTATAGCTTCTACCTAAAGCTTAGCACTAAGCCCTTTAGTCCCTCCTTACCCGATATAACCCTTTAGTAGCGGAAGGAATACCTCCGCGGTAACGCGCTCGCTTCCCGTCTCTAGCGTATCTTTAACTTCCTCCGCGATGCGATCGAAGATGCTTAAGCTACTTAAGCTCGCTACGCGGACGCCCGGCGGACTCCCGCCCCGGCGTATTAGCCTAGCGATATAGTATTCCTTAGCACCCGCTAGATCTAGACCCTCCGCCTTATAAAGAAGCTCGACTATAAGCGGGAAGGCCTATATAAGGTCCTTAAGGTATATAAGACGGCGTGCCTTCTTCGCCTCCCTAAGGGCAGCCGCTTTTACCCTATTTTTTATTACTCCCTCCTTACTAAGACCTAAGAGCCCCCTTTGCCAGGCTAGTTAAAGCTTAACGTCCGGCCCGCCGATAACGGCGTTCTCTTTTCCCCCGGCGACGACGATAGCGATAACGCATACCTTAAGTAGGAGTTTTCTTCTATCTTTACGCAACGCTAGTACGCCTCCGGGAAGATTAAGTATCGCGTTTAATAGCGTTATAGCCCCCTTACGTAGGAGGACTCCTCCTGCCTTAACGGCTGCTAGGACGACCTTAAGGCTTTTTACGCCTTTAACCCGACTAAGCCTAAACCGGCCTTTTACACGGCCTTCCTTATATCTTCCCCTTCGCCCGAGTGATAATAAGTATAATTTATTAATATAATTTACGTTACGACGGCATGCGTTAGTTTCCTAGTTTTACCTTTTATTTCTTTCTATTTCTCTCTCGTTTTATATTAAGCCCGCTTTTAGGACCGATTGACATAGATTCCCTTCGTTCTTATTAGCCTATTGCCCCTTTTAGGCGTTTAAGTCGAACGCGGATTTAAGGGGGATATACTATTACGGTATTAGGTTATATTATATATTATCCTACGTGACCTCTATATTGTATATATAGACATTTAGATCTAGTCTATAGCTGTATCCCTTCGTGGATTAATAACAATTATATACCCCCCTAAGCTCGTTCTATTATAATAGGGAAATATCGTTAAATAAACAAAGAATAGAAATTAGCTCTTTCGCGGTGGAAGAGACTATAAGAAGTTCGGCTTCGGTAGAAGAAGTAGTAACCGTAGATTATTTCTAAGCACTCTACGCGATTAGACCGTTAAATAGGCTAATAAAATAGCCCTTAGAAGAATAACGAGTATTTAGGTCGTCGGCGTAAGCGGCATCGGAAGCCTAGAGTTCTTATTCGTCTATATCCGAAAACTTAATCGTAAGGAAACGCGATATATATAAGTAAGTTATTAAGCTTTTAGCAAGCTTAATATAGAGCGTAGATAGGTTCTATATATACTCCGCTTAAGAATTCGACGATTTTACGGCGTTAAGATAGGTAGAAATAGTCGCGTAATTGTAAGAACCGACTAAAGACTAAAAGTAGTGGATTTAGTTATCCGTAGCCTAACCTTAGTGTTTCTCTAGCTTTTCGGGAAGTAGGAATAGATAAAGGGTCGAAATAGGCCGTAGAACCGTAGAAGTAGGGATTAAACTAAACTTAGAAGCAATCTTATCTAAGTAAACGTCCTAGTATAACTATAGCTTTCGCTACTTACGGTCCTAAATAATCCTTATCCTAAGAAAGTAGGTAAGCTCTCCGCGGTTAGTAACTATATACTTTTGCCTAAAGCGACGGATAAAATCGTTAGTAGCCCTCCGGTGCTCCCTACGGAAAAGGATAATAATATTATCTATAAAGAAGAAAGTAATAATGCTACTTATAGTAGATATAAAAATGCAAGGATCCTCCGCACTTTGCTAAAGGCCTAGTTTGGTAAAAGACCTAGATAATTCCTATTGCTAAAGAAGAGGCGAACGGCGAAGCCTATATAAAGCCTTTATTAACCGAATTATAAAACTAAACACCTTAAATCCGTTTAGGAAGTAGATATATACTTCTTTATCTAGATCGGCATTCGTAAAGGCGTTAACCGCGTTAAGTAAGCGGGTTTTAGTGCTAAACTTAGCGGCAATAGCAATTATAATGCGAAAATTTCGCGCTATAAGCGTCGCGGCATATGTTTCCTTTCCGCTAAACGGCTAAAGGTCTCCTCGCATATAAAGGCGAGACTTTAACTTCCTAAGGTAGCCGTGCTTATTAAACTTATAATTAAATGCCTATATTAATAAAAGAGGACGCACTAAAGCATTCGCTCTTAGGGTAGGCGAAGAAAAGAAGGTCTTCCGCTAGTTTAAGGAGTCCTATTTAACCTTTCTAACGGCTTTAAACTTAGGTCCGTAAGGCCTGCCTAGCCTATAGCCTACGGACCCTATACTTTCAGAAAGACCACCCTACACGACAAGCCTACGATTAAGCAGCCCGAGACGACCTCGCGGACTCCGGCTCGGACCTCGGCGCCTTAGCTTCGATTAGGCCCTCTACGCAGCTATTCCGGCTCCTTAGGGAGTTACTAGCAGTTATAGGGCCTAGTTATAAGCTAGAACGACAGAAGGCTAGCTAGGAACCGCCTTAGCTAGCAGGCCCGAAGGCGACTATTCGGATCTCAGAGGCCCCGAAAGGGAAGGCTAAGCTATAACACCGACAGCTCCTAGCTAGCCTAGAATTCGAGGACCCCCTTCTCCTCTACACGGACGGCTCGCAGGGGACCTATCAAAAGGCCCTTACGAATAGCTAGTCCTACTGCGAAATAGGCCTCGAAGGGAGGCCTAGAAAGACAGCTTCCGGGAACCTAGGCCCATACGTCGAGGTAGCCGATGCAGAGCTATTTGCGATTTATAGGGTCCTAGCGGACCTCTCGGGGAGGCCCCTAGCGCCTCTACAGCCCGCCTAGCTTGTCTTTATTTTTATCAACAGCTAGGCAGCGATTCTCCGGCTAGAAGGTTATTCGGACCTAGCAGTACGGATAAGAGGCCTACTTAAACACCTTTGCCTAGCCTATACAATTAGGCTAGATTAGTGCCCGAGCCACGTTGGGATCTTTAGCAACGAGCTTGCCGATCGACTAGCTAAGAAGGGCCTAGAAGCTCCCTTTCGAGGGACCCCTACGGCCTCTATTAGCTACCTTCGAAGGAAAGTTCGGAAAACCTGCCTAGAGAGGTAGAAGACCCTTTAGGTAGAAGAGGAAACAAGGGGCCCTAAGGCGTAGGGCCTAGGAAAGCACTACCGAAGGGTAAAACGGGACTAACTTCGCTTTACCTATAAGCCGGATCCGGATCTAGCAAGGGCTCCGCGGCCTACGCTATCGGCTTACTACTAGCTTCTTTTCGGGATAGGCTATTTAAAAGCCTACCTAAAATAAACGAATAAGACGAGCTTCGAAGAGTATCGGTATAGCTACTATCGCTATTCTGCCTTATACCTTCTTCTTAGCTGCAGTAACTATATAAAGAAACGATAGACGCTTCGGAAGGCCTTACGTGGCTAACCGTTAGCCCTACCTACCCTATTTTCTACTAAGGTCGGGAGGAAAGCCCTCCTCGCCTTTATAGAAAAAACTAGGGTTTACACGGCGGCGTGGTATGCGAAAGAGTAACCTATTAAGCCTTCGGGCTTTTAGGGGGGAACGATAATGCGTAGGAATAGAACGACTAACTGTATTTTCCTTTATTTGTCTTTTTCTTTATAAAATTGCTAGCTCTTTAGCTAGCCTGCTAGTCTAGAAATAGGGCCTCGCGGCCCTGCCCTAGCTCGCCGTGTTATATCCTAAACAGACACATACGCGTATTGAATAAAAAAACAAAAGAAACTTAGGTCCGTAAGGATACGTCTCGAGATTAGACTAAAACCTTAGAAGCGGGTAAATCCCGTTTATATATCTTCTTAGGTTTAAGAGAAGTAGCAAATGCAGCCGTAAAAGCGGTGCTATTAGCTAATAATTGCCTAACGTAGGCGAAAGCGTAATATCGACCCGAAAAACGATTTAAACGAGTAGGGCGTAAATTTCGTCGTCTATAGATTATCTATAGGAATAGTATTATCGTAATCTATAGACCGAGAAGTAGCTTAAGGTAACTATACCTTAAGTCGGTCTATTAGTTCTACGGTTATAGTTAGTGAAAGAGTAGAAATATCGGGTTAGAAATCCCGTATATTCTTAAAAATATCCTCCGGCGGTTCCGGGGTTTAGTTAGGAGTCGGGAGCTAAGGATTGCCATCGGCTAAAACGTCTGCTAGACTCTTATTAGGGAGTAACATTAGCGTTAACTAGAATTCTGCTTTATCTTACTCTTCTTCCTATGCAATATATAGTAGAAATGCCGGTAATAATACCTGCATTAGTGGTTCGGATGCCTTAAACGCGGTGAAAAACTAAGTCTTATTAAACGTTATATTATAAACTCGACGAACCTCTTATCTCTATAGGATTTATATAGGAAAAATGTTAGTAGAATTACACCTAACTAAATAACTAACCTCTATATAAGGTTCTTACTTAAGATTACGTTTTTGCGTATTAGTTAAGGCCTTAATAGTTAGTAAGTAAGCTTTATAGCTAAAACCTTAAAGATAATCGAATCGTAACGGTTAGGGAAGGAGAAATGCCGGTATATTCCGGTCGTAATCCCTTAACTAGTCGTAAAGGATCTCTATTAGGGAAATCTACTTTAATAGAAATAACGTAGAGGAAGCTGCCTAACGGGCTAGAATCCGATTATATAAATACACTATAGTTTTCTACGTTTCTATCTATAAATGCTTAGGCAAATTTGCTTTAATCTTTATAGATCGAGCTTAAGTAGATATTACCCCCTTAGCTCGTTCGGCAGCGCCGTTCTAAGCGGGTGTATAGGGAGCAGTAGGCTTATTATAAATGCCCTACTAGTTAATAAAATCTTAAAAATGCCGTCGAAGGGCTTGGTCGTTATCTTAATAGATCGTACCGATAGAAAGTAAGAACTATCGGGAAATATACCGACCTAGGCTCTTAAAGCATAAAATTAGCTCGTCTATAGAGGCGTTTAGAAGCGCATATAGAAAAACAAGCTTCGTATAGTTATCCTTTATAAGAAATACAACGTTCTTATTGTTATAACTCTTATATATAGAAAAGATATCGTAAAACACTTTAGAAAAAGAAAAAGTCGCCTTAGAAAGCGGCGGTTCGCGGTTAATAATTCGTTTAGCTTACGTAAGTCTATAGCACTTATAGGAGATTATCTTATCGAAGGTTACCGACTATAGTATTCCGAGAGCTTTCGAAAGCGCCTTATTATTCGGATGTCTAAGTCGTTAGTGCTAAAGAGAAAGTTCCTCTATACTTATTAGTATAGAATCCGGTGTAATAGCCGAAAAAGGTGCTATAACCGGGGTTTCTACGGTAGAATCTATAGAAGGAACGGAAGCAATAGTTAAAAGCGTAGTAGAAGGTATTAACGGGTTATATTCAATAATATACTAGTTGTAAATTAGCTCCGTTATGTAAATTATATAGGTTAAATAAGAGATCTATTTAGTCTACGGGTTCTACGAAAGATTCGCCTTATAAAGAAGACGAAGCGAATAAAGGGACGTATAAAAAGACGGGATATATACTACTTAACTAAGCTAAAAAGTGCCCGTCGAAATGCGTATAAACACCGTGCCTATCCTAAGAATTAGAGTGCTTCTACTACCTCCGAGTATATACTCGGAAGAAGGCTAGAAGTTATAGAAACGCTCCCTATTATTGCAAATATGTCTATTAGACCCTAAATCTATAATAAAAGAATCCCTTAACGGGTATTCTATAGTAGTCTATAGAATAACTAATAGTAAAAAGGTCGTAAGAATATTAGCGGCAGCCGTAGCTTATACTATCTTTATCTCGGTCTTATTGTTCTTCCGCTACTCCTCGTCGCGAAGAAGTACCGCGTTAACTTTAGCCTTATTAGCCGGAACCTTAAGGTAATCGTCTATAGTCTTATAGACGTCTTTATTAGGTTTCTATAATAGAAGTCGAATAGAAGGGTTAAAGTAGTTACACTTAGAGAAGAAGTAACGTTCTCTATAAGTATACTATAGTTTAAATTTTAGCTTAATCTTATCCTTTTCTAAGGACGTCGCAGCCGGTGTTTTCGTAGGTTTTTTAGTAGATTCCGCGGCTAAGGATTGTGTTCCTTAGCCTTAGAACTTTGCAAATGCATGAGTCTTTAGTGCTTTAGTCGCAGCCTTTAAGGCCTACGAGCGCTCAAAAAGTTCGGATATCTTAAATCCGTCGGGGAAAGACTGCTTTTAACCTAGCTTATTTAAGCGGGCATCGTCCTTTATCTTATTTATCTAGTATTCTATAAAAGGGCTAGAAATTAGCTAAATAGCCTTAAGGAAAAGCTATATAGCCCGGAGACCTTCTAATTCCGGCAACTTAATTCGCTAGGCGTTGGTAAGGACCTTCTACTAGTTGGAAATCTATATCGTAATATCCGTCCGGTCTAATGCCTTTAAAATAGTATAGAACTACACGAGAATAGTCTTCTATTGCGTTTACGAAGTCGGCTTTATACGCCGCTATAGTAAAGCTAATTCCTTAGAAACCTTATATTCGTCGGCAATCGTTAAGTAATAGTTCTTAATATTCTAAACGATAAACTACTAGATTAACGTAAGATATTTCTATTAGTCCTTATAGGCTTAAAGCAATATGCGATACCGGGAAAAGAGAAACTTAAACCTCTTAAGTTCTTCTATAGATAAACTAGCAATATTAATAACGGTCGCGTTAACTATTTTAGCTATTAGTTCTACGGGAAGAGGCAATAAGGGTTTCTAAAGTTTAAGCGTAATAGAAGGATCGATTTTCTCTTTAATCCCTTAAGCGAGTGTGTATTTCTAGATCGTTAAAATCTATCGGTCCTAGTCCGCTAGTCTATTTAAAACGGTCTTTAAAGTAATATCGGCTATAATAGATATAGTAACGTAAGGGAAAGTATAGTAAAATCACTAGAAAAGGGTAGTTAGATATATAATATATATAAATAAACCGCAAAAACTAAACTAAGTATAGGAAAACACTAATAGAATATAGTAAACGTACTAACTAATCCTCTATAAGTTAATTCGCTAGATTAATAACGCTCTTTAAAAGACATACTAGTCCTTTATAAGTTAATTCGCTAGATATAAAGGCAAAGGCTTTACTACCGTAAGTCGTAGCGTTAGTAGGCTGGAAATATAAGCCGTTAGAACTCTCTATGCGTAGAAAAGTTCGTCCGGGCTTATAACTATCGAACGCTAATTAGTCGGGTCCTCGATATTTAGGTAATAGCAATTAAGTAAAACAGAGGTTCTAAGGCTAAAACAGCCTATAAGGAAGGATTAAAAGCTATAAGGTGTAAATCACTAAGAATAATAGCTCTTATCTTATCTAGTAAAGAGGCTAACTAGTCTCTATATATAGGAAAAATCCTTAGACGAAATCAGCCGCGTAGACCTAAGGAAAAATAGGTAACGTAAATAATCGGACGGAAGGATCGGTAGGAAAAACAAATAGATTATACTATACGATAAATAAGTTATATAGTTAATAAATTAAACGTAGTCTAGTAGAAGACTAGTAAATTCTATAGTAGAAGCCGTAACTATATAAAGGAATTCTATAGTAAAAGCCGTAAAAGAAAATTAGAATTCTACGGTAGAAGACTATAGAAGGGAATTAGAATTCTAGAGTAAAAGACCGTAGAAGCAAGAAGAGATTCCCGTAGAAGGGAATTAGAATTCTACGGTAGAAGACCGTAGAAGGGAAGAGATTTTACGGGTAAAGACTATATAAATAACTATAAAATCACCGTAAACTTACGGTAAAATATAACCGTAGAAAAGTAGGTAAATACACCCGTAGAAGTGCGGGGTAAATGCCCGTAGAAGCCCGTGGAATTCCATAGTAGAATCTAGGGAAGAACCGGGGATTTTCTAGTAGAAAGCAAATAGGGAAGATAGTAATGTTAATAGTAACGGCCGTAGGAACGGCCGAGGAAATAGTCGCAATAGTCGTAACGGTAGAAATAGATACGGTAGGAATAACCGTAGCAATAACCGGGGAGGAAATTCTTATAGAAATAGCGAAAGCTAATCCGGCATAGTAATGCACTAAGCAGCGTAGAAAGGTAGGTAAAGAAGGATGGTTTATTAAAGTAGGTAGCGAGCCTTAGGAGCTAGGTATAGCTCCCGCTATCTAATCTATAGCTAATATAAGCAGCCCCGGGATGCCTTATAAAGGGTGCTTTATATATATTATAATGCCGGTATAAAAGAAAAGCCTGCTAACTATAGCAGTAATAATAACAATCTCAATCGGGCTTCTATTGCCTAGATCCTCCGTTCCTTTCTCGTGAGTTATACTTACGCTAGCTAGTGATTATTTATCGTCTAGATCGAATTCCTTAATCGCCGAAAGGGGCATATAACGGCGATCTCTTTAGGCAGCGGAGCAGTCGGCTGCTCTCTAATCGTGCTAAAAGCGTGCAGCGGAACAGTCTTACTGCGAGCGCCTAAGGCGGCGCTAGTCGGTACGCTAAGGAGCGTAAGGCCGACGGGTCAACGATGCTGCAGCGGAAAGAAGAAGCTACTACGGCGACGACTTGCTAAAGGCGTTAACAGCAGGCGAGGCGGCAGGTTAAAGATCCCGAATAAGGCGAATTCGCTACGGCGGCGGCGGTTTGCCGAAGGCGTGATTAAACGGCTAGCCGGCAGGGTAAAAGCATCGCTGTGACGAGAGCTTGCCGGCAGAAAAAAGATGCTGCTGCGGCGGAGGGTTGCCGGTAGGGTGAAGACCTCGAAGAAGGCGAAACATATCCCGCCCCGGCTTAAAGATAGCGGCCGGAGGCGACGAGTTGCCGGGGGGTTAAAGACGTTGCTGCGAGGCGGCAGCTTAAAGAAGCTGCTACGGCGATAGGTTGCCGGGAGGTTAATAACGTTGCTGCGAGCCGGCAGGGAGAAGATGCTACTATAGCGGCGACGAAGACATCGTCTTAACAAGGCGTGCAGCCGATGGCGAAGACGTCGTCTCAACAGGATAAATCACAGATTTCTAGGCCTCGAGAGAAAGGGCCGCTTTGCCGGCAGGTTGGGAAACAGTCGTGCAGCCGGCGTTAACAGCAGCAGTAGATAAAGCGGCATCGGGAATAAAGGCCGCGGCAGGAGAGGCTGCGAGGCGGCGAATAACAGCCGCGAGAATAGTCGTATAGACGGCTTCGATAGCGGCAGAGAGTCCTTAAGCCGAGAAGCCGGAAGAGACGTTTTCGAGAGAAGAGGCAGGGTTGCCGGCAGGTTAGGGAACAGTCGGGCAACCGAAGTCATCGTTAATAAAAGGTAAGGCGGCCTCGGGAATAGCCGCAACAACGGCGGCGGGCGCCTTCTACTAGCCCGGACAGGTTTAGCGAAAGTGCTTAAAAAGAGCGTTTTAGGAAGCAAAGGGCGCCTTGCACTTTCGGCACGAAGAGGGCTTTAGGGCCGGAGGAGCCTTAGCCACGGAATACGCAGCAGGCGGCGGAGTAAGGCGCGCTATAGATATTACAATAGGGCGTGCAGCAGGCGGCGAGGACATCGTCGTAACGGCAGGCAGCGAAACAGAGCGCGCTATAGATATCGCAATAGAGCGTGCAGTAGGCGGTAAGACAAGGTACGGCAGAGGCGAAGCTGCCGTTATACGGCTAGCGGGCGGCAAGGATATCGCCGTAGTAGGACGTGCAGCAGACGGTAAAGGCAGCGGAACTATCGTCGGCAGAGGCGAAGCTGCCGTCACACGGCTAGCGGGCGGTAAGGACATCGTCCTAGCAGGGCGTGCGGCAGGCGGCAAAACAAGGTATAGTAGAGGCGAAGCTACCGTTATACGGCCAACGGGCGGCGAGGCTATCGTCGATTAGGCTCCTTTCGCCTCTTCCTTACTATATTCCTCGCCCTAACGGGTAGGGCGGCGATCGTCCCGTTCGTAGCGTCGGTCGTTATAGTAGGTTCTACCGCGGCGAGAAGAAGGATCTCGGTCCCTTAAGACTTAGGCGGTCTCTTAATAGCGGCGGTCTCGGGTCTCTTAACGGCGGCGTTCCTTAGTGTAGGCAAAGCGAGGTCGATCCTCGCGACAAGATAAGCTTGGTTGTTGCTCGTAACGAGGCATCGTAGGGAGCGAGGGGGGGTCGTAGGTGCAAGCCGAAGTAGCAGTAGGGCAGGCGGCACATAAAAAGGTCGGGCGGTATAAGAAAGGTCGGGCGGCATACAGAAAATCGGGTAGCATACAGAAAATCGGTTGGTGTATGCAAAAATTTGCAACCACCTAAAATAGGTGTAAAGAGGTTCGGGCATATATAGAAAAAAGGGAAGACTTAGTTAATAGTTTCTAGGCTTACTAAAAGAGAGAGGGAGGTTATCGTAATGTCGAAGGGCGCGTTAATAAAGCGCTAAGACGGGAAAGAGGAAGGTAGAAGATAGTAATTAGCTCTACTATCGGGGGCTCGACGCGGGCTAAGCCGAAAACAGCGGGGTAGTCGTCCGAAAGTAGACTAAAGGGTTATTGGCTTTTAGCGAGCGAACTAGCGCTCTAAAGCAACGCAAATAAAGGCGTCGCTAGTGCGGCTTTAAGAGGCGCTTAGTGCGGCTTTAAGAGGCGCTTAGTCGAGGGCTTATAAAGGCCTCTAATGCTTGCCGAAGAAGAGGCAAGGAATTGCTACTATTTTAATACACTAGGCACTAAGAATGTGTGTGTAAAGAAGGTAGGTAGCGAGCCCCGGGAGCTAGGTATAGCTCCCGCTATCTAATCTATAGCTAATATAAGCAGCCCCGGGATGCCCTACAAAGGGTGCTTTACATGCATTATATAGTTATTTATTAGTATTATAAGAAACTAGGCTATATATAAGCCGATTGCTAGGCGATAGCGAAAGCTAACCGAACCGTAGCCGATTTAAAGACGATAAAGAAGGAGGGAAACGCCTAAAAGTCGAAGTAAATGCCTCTCCTTCGACTAAGCTATAGGTAGAGGTAGTTAAGAGACTACGTGCTATTAGAAAGCTACTAGGGCGAACACCTTATAAAATTATCGTTAATCTTAATTACGGTAGTAAAGTAGACCTAGTAGATATAAACTTTGCTTAAAAATAGGGGCTACGATAGCTTCCTTTATTAACCCCTAGATTAAAGGTAGTTAGGAATACGCTTATAAGACGATACGGAGTCTAAGAAGTTTCTATCTAACTCTAAGATAGTTACTATAGGGAAAAGACAGTCATTCGCCCTTATATTAGCATCGATAACGGATTAAAACCCGACGACGCACTAGTTTTACTTAGCATACCCGTACTTTCTTAGGAATATATTTATCTCGTTCCTTTTAAGCGCGCTTAGTAGTTTAAACACTAACTTTCTAAGGTATTATTACGCTAACCGTAGAAATTTTTATATAAGTGTCGGAATAAGGCACGGGTCTATGCAGTTACACTAGACCTAAATTTTATGCTATTTCCCGATAAAGATAATAACTCGGCGAACCCCGAGCGAATAGGGGAAGAAATACCGGCGACTCTTTTAGACTTTAAAGACGTGTTTTCTAAGCACGAGACCGATTTATTGCTAAGAAAGAAGGGCACCGATTATACGATTAACCTATTGCCCGACTCTAAGCCGCCTTTTAGACCTATCTACCCTCTTTCTTAATCCGAACTTTAGGTTCTAAAGGAGTGGTTAGATTAGTCCCTTAAGCGTAGCATTATTTAGAAATCTAAGAGTTCGGCCGGGGCTCTTATCCTTTTTATGCCTCCTAAGAAAGACGGCACCTTACGCCTTTATATAGACTACCGGGGGGTTAATAGTATTACCGATAAGAATCGCTACCTACTCCCCCTTATTTCGGAGATTATAGACCGTTGTTAAAGGGCTAAGTACTTTTCGAAGATTAACCTAAAAAACGTATACTAACGCATCCGGATTAAGGGAGGGGATAAGTAGAAGACAGCCTTTCATACTCGCTATAGTTACTATAAGTATTTAGTATTGCCGTTTAGATTAACTAACGCCCCTACTATATTTTAGTTATATATTAACTAAGCTCTTAAAGGCCTCGTAGATACTATTTACGTCGTTTACCTTAATAATATTTTAATCTTTTCTAAGACCTACGAAGAGCATATAGAACACTTACGATAAGTCCTCGAACGACTAAGGAATACCGAGCTATTCGCTAATTTATCGAAGTGCACTTTCTATAAGCAGTCTTTAGAGTTTTTAGGATTTATCCTATCTATTAACGGAGTTATAATAGACCTAGCCTGCGTTAAGGCTATTATAAATTAGGAAGAACCTCGTTCTTTCTATAATATTTAAGTTTTTCTCGGTTTTACAAATTATTACCGACGATTTATTTTAGGATACTCTAGCATTATTGCCCCTCTTACTACGTTATTAAAGGGGAGCGTTAAAGGAAGAAAGCCCGGACGAGTATAGCTAAACACTAGCGAATTAATAGCGTTTTACGCCGTAAAAAACGCCTTTATAATAGCCTTACTTCTCCGATACTTCGACCCTTAAAGACCGATTCGCATTAAGACTAATGCCTTAATTTTCGCAATAGCTAGCATTCTTTCGTAGCCCGATAACGAAGGCTACTATCATCCGATTGCTTTCTAGTTACGGAAGTTCACTAGCCCTAAGCTTAACTACGGCACCTTTAATTAGGAGATATTTGCTATCATTAAGTTATTTAAACACTAGCGACACTACGTCGAAAGGGTAGCGAATACCGTTAAAGTTTTATTAGATTACTAAAACCTTTAAGGCTTTATAAAGCAAGTGTCCCTTAATAAAAGATAAACACGTTAGTGTATATACCTAGCTCCTTTCGATTTTACGATTAAACACTAAGCCGGTAAATTAAATCCTACCGATACTCTATTAAAGAAGCTAGAATTTATAGGCGAAGCCCTACCGTCTATAAAGCTACTCCTAGAACTATAATAAAAGTTAGCAGTTATTTAGTAGGTATATATAGCTATATATTTTACATAAAGCGACCTTAAGACGAGTTCTTAGGTCTTTACTATCTCTAAGCTTAACGAGATATCTTTACGTAACGAAAATACATAGGCTCTCTAAGATTCGATCGCTTAGCATTTAGGAACGAGTCCCGCTAAGTTAGCTACCTAGGTTAAAGATATCGTTAGTTGCAAACAACGTTATTAAAGACAATTAGCTAGGTTAGTAGCTCGTTATAAAGGGGTCTATAAAAACAATGTCTTTAAGCCCCTTTTTAAGCTCCTTAAGAGGACTTAAGCGGAAGATCCGTAGACTATATAGCGAGTATAGGCCGAAAGTACCCTAGAAGAAGGGGTAAGTCTTTAGTCATTAAGCTTAGACGGACTTATTTTGCATTCGGGAAGAATTATAGTGCCCGTAGAGGTTGCCTTAAGGCAAGAGCTTATTTAGCTCTACTACGACGATCCCTTTATAAGATACTTCGGAATAGCCTATACGAAAGACCTCCTATCCCGGAAATTCTTTTAGGAAGGAATAGCTCGTAATATAAACAGCTACGTGCGTTTATATTATATCTATTAAGGCGCCGTTTTAAAGCGGCATCGCCTATACGGCGCCCTTAAGTCGCTGCCTATTCCTATAAGACCTTAGGAAGAAGTCTCTATAGACTTTACTACCGGTTTTCCGGAGTTATAGTTCGATAGTAGAGAAGTTAACGTAATATTAGTAATCGTTAATCGATATACTAAGTATAGCGTATTTCTTATAGTCTTTAAGACAATAACAGCGCTTAAGTTAGCTAAGGCTTTTTATTATAAGATTAAGCTTATCTATAGAGTACTAAAAGGCATTATTTCTAATAGAGGATCTTTATTTACTAGTAAGTTTTAGTTAGACCTCTATTATATATTACGGATAAAACGTAGGTTATCGATAGCCTTTTACCTATAAACCGACGGTTAGACCGAACGGGTGAATTAAATACTATAATACTACCTTCGGTATTATATAAATGCCGAATAGAACAACTAGCCTAGACTACTATAAGAGGCTTAGTTTACTTATAATAATGCGAAGAATATAACTATAGGCTTTTCGCTTAATAAGGCATTATTCGGATACTAACTAGACTACTATATCTACCTTACGGACGATGCGACTAATAGGGGAGTGCCTAAAGCGAGAGCTCGTATTAGTAAATTAGCAAACTTAAGGAAAAAGCTAGAGACTTATTAGCGATAAGCTATCGAGTCGTAAAAGAAATTCTATAACCTTTATTATAAGCCACTTACCCTTAAGGTTAGGGACCTAGTAGGACTCTCTACGAAGAACTTACGCCTTAAGGACTAAAGAAGGAAGTTATTACCTAAATACATTAGACCTTTTAAGGTCCTTTAAGCTATTAGCAAGCAGGCGTACCGCCTAGCCCTACTAGAGAAATACGACCGGCTTTATAATATAGTTTATATTCGTCTTCTTAAGCCGTAGGTAGAACGGGCTACTTACTAACACCCTAGCGAATTACTGCCGATGCCTAACCTCGATAATGCCGAAGGAGAATAGTCGGTCTAGCAAATTAAGGACTATAAGAAGAAGAAAGGCGTTACCTATTACTAAGTGAAATAGGAAGGTTAGCTAGCCGAATATAACGAGTAGGTTGCTTAAGACGATATAGCGAATGCTTAGGAACTTATTAACGAATACCTAAAGATATAGCTAAAGAAATAGCGGAAATTACGTATTACGAAATAACTTCTTTTTAGCTTACCTTAACTTTTCTATTGCTACTCCGCCGCTACTTCGCCTTAATTTCTTAATATCTATACGGTAGAAGTCTCTTACTTCTATCTCGCTTATAAACTCTATAATAACTAAAAGACGCTTCGCTTACTCGCTTCTTCCTTAGCGATTACTCTCCTCGATTATTTCGTATAAATTATCGTATATATATTCTCGTCCTACCCGCTATAAGGTAAAACCTACGTCCTTAATCACGAGACGAAGCTTTTAGTCCTTATTCTCGCGTATAGCTTTCCGTCGCTCTATCGATGCCTACCGGTATTTAAAACGACGTTTCGAATATAAACGTTTAGCACTTAATACCCCTTATTCCTCTCGGTAGGCCGTTATTACGGCTATAAACGACGTATAAACTTAGTAAAAGATTGACTTTATCTTCTTCTTCTCCGTCTCGTCCTAAGTAGTCTATAACTTAGCTATCTTCGTCTAAATAGCGCATAGATCTACTATATCCTTAGATATTATTGCCGGCACCTATAATTTTATTAGCAACTATATCCCGACTTAAATAAAGAACGAGGAGCTTACTAATTCGTAGAGGTTACCGCACGAGTTATATTAAATGCATTTGCTTAATCGTATATCCTCCTATATATAATATAGTTCGACTATTCTAATATCGTCCTCGTTATCGCTAAACCTTTATATACTGCTATTAAGGCACTTAATATAGTATAGCTTAGTAACTCGGCACCCTTTCGCTAGGCGACTTTTTATATATACGGCTTTCTTGCCCTTTTTCTTAGGCGACATCCCTTTCTAGATATTCCTCTTATCGTCGGTATCTCTTTTAGTATTCGCCTCTATGTCTTTATCTCTATCCTCTTTACTAAATAACGAAAATGTTTCGGATTTAATAACCGCTAGCGTTATACGCTTTATATTCGCGTAATCTTCTTAAGACTCTACTATAATAGGGTTTTTTATACTTATAAAAGGTCCCTTAAATAATTAACGATATAGTTAATCTTCGGTTTCTTCCTTTAATAAGGATATCGACTTCTTTAAGGCATCTCGTATGTTTTTCTCTATAAGGAGTCGTTTTAATAGGGTTATTTTCTCTCTGCGCGTCTTCTTTAGCTTTATCTCTTTCTATACTATCGCTACGGCGTCCTTAATCGATACTCTATTCGCCGATAACTCTAAGACTTAAGTAATAACTAAAGGGCCTATCGGCTAAATATCGTCTATCTATTTTCCTCGCTTTCGGGGCGTCTATACCGTTACGCTTACCGTTCGCTTAGGACTTATAGCGTTAAACTAATTCGGAATATGCTCGTCTAATTCGGAATATGCTCGTTAGATTTAAAATATACTCGTTTAATTCCGAATATACTTCTCTATAAGATCTCGATATAGTTATATAATAAGAGAAGAAAAAAAAAACCTTTATATATAAAAAGCAGCACTCTATTATAGTTCGCTAGCTATACGTAAGCGACTAGCCCCTTATTGCGTAGTAACTATTATAACGCGTAGCTAATACGATAATTATTATAATATATATAATAATAACTATCGTCGTTGATTTTTATACTACGTTTAATCTTATTTTAGTCCTATTTGCTATTACGACTTTATTCGTACCTAAAGCTATCCTAGCGTCTAAGGCTACCCGCGCAACTATAGAGCTAGGAGATAGGGATATATATACGATAGATAATACATTTTAGCTTAAGGACTATTCGGCTATTAGTCGCCAACTAGTCCCCGACAACCCCTCTCGAGGCCTAAGGTCTTATCCCTAAGGCCCCGATATATCTTAGAAGAAGGGCAAGCTTTAGTCTTACTACGAGAGGGCAACCGTATTACAATAAAGGATTATTCGTACTTTTAACCATCGTTCCTACCTTCCTAAACGTACCTCTAGTCTGTCTTCTTATAGCTATACCTAACTCCTTAGTGCGCTCCTCGTACCGCATAAGGCGGTCGTTAAGGTAAAGGTCGAGTAGCGGGACCGCCGTCTATATCTCTAGGTTCTAGATCGGGGTCGCCTTAAACGCCTTAGCTACTACCCGTAGGCAGCTCGACTAATATACTATAAGCGCCTTTACTAAGCCGGTAGGTTTCCCCCCTTTAGGCGTAGGCTTATAGAACGTCGACGCCTTATAGGCGAGTGCGCTCCGAACTACGCTAGCGTAGACCGTCCTCGCGCTTTTTAGTCGTATGCCCTATATAGACGCCGCGAGCCCGGTAAAGGCTAGCGCCTATATGCCTATTTTCGTCTTAAGCTTCTTAACTTAGGCTTTCTATCGTAGCTTCCGGTTAAACTAAACCCTAAAGAACCGCCCGTCTTCGACCGGCCGGACTATATTCGTCTTAAGCCGAAGCTTTATTAGTATCGGCTTATAGGTCCTCGTAAAGTAGATAAGCTCGCTCTTCTCCGGCTCGAACTTAGCGTTAATCTCTTTTACCTACTTATCGCACTTTTTTTAAGCGCTCCCTAAACGCCGTATAGTCGCGTGTTGTATCGGAGCGTGCCTATAAAGAGGTATTAGATATAGCTCTATACTAGTGCAGGTTACGTGTCCGCTTACGCACCTATTTAAGGTGCCTTATAAGACAGCTAGCCTACGACTATATATCGCAATATTAGACCTTTTTCTCTTATTAATTAGTGCCCCTTTTCGTAACCTTAAGCGCACCTATTAACTACTCCTTACGCCTACGGGTGCGGGCCCTTATAGGTAGATGCAATAGTTATAAGCCCGGTATGCGAACTAGCGCAAATTGCTACTATAGACGACGATTTAAACAAACGACGCATCTTCCTATAAGGAGCCTATCCTTAAAGATTTCAACGGCTTTACGAAGCCTTAGAATCACGACCTAAGCCCTCCCGGCATCGCCCCTACGGATATACCTAGTAGGGTAGCTTTAAGGCTAATACGTTATGCGTAGGGCCTATGCCGGGGCACACTCGGAGGATAATCCATCCGAGGGTTATTGCTAAGAAAGTGTGTAAAGCTCTTAGAAAGCGTGTGAGGTTCTTAAGAAAGCGTGTAAGGCACTCGATCGACTGCATAAGCCCTTAATCGGTTGCTTAGTAAGGCATCGATATCGACGCCGCGATCGAGCCTTAAACTAGAAAGGTAACTTATAATACAGCTATCGATACTATTATTAATAGGTGTTTAAGAGAGGCATTACTATACGGCTATATCCCTTATAATCCCAGCCGTCGTATATACTTTACCTATAAGCACTTATAAATAGGTCCTTAGATCCCTTTACAAAGGATTAGATAACAACCGCTTTCTCTTACTTAGGAATATTATTGACTTTAACTTAAACACTAACAACTATTTAATTATAACTAACTATTAGTAGGTGATTCACTTGGATTAATCTAAACAAAGGGGGTTGTATTAGTTATAGTTGTATTTAATCTAGCTAGAGAAGGGGGAATAAAGGGACCCCTTTATACCCGTCTGCCGGGGTCCCTCTATAGAGCCTGCTATGTCTTAACAATGCATTGTTAAGGCCTACGCTAGGGCTTACTGCTTTAGTCATAACGATGCCTTTAGTTAATAACGAGGTTATTAACTATGTGGGTCACGTGGCGTTATACGCCGCGTGGTTATAACCCCTATTGCCCCTTTCCTATGTATAGTCGGCAATGTAGTTGCGACTCTATCCCTTAGTTATATAACTATATTCCTATACTAGCAGTCTTTCTTTCTAACTGCTAAGCAACCTTCCTAATCGCAAGGATAACGCGTATTAGACTAAAGGGGTCTAATAAATACAATACATAAGTATAAATAAAAGAGAGTCCTAAAAGGGGAACTTAGGGGCGTAGAACGTATGCCTCTATCCGAATGGTTAAGCTATTGTTGTCTACAAAGCGTTTAAGGGCTCGGTTCGGGGATGCCTTCGTTATAGCATCGGCCGGGTTATTATCGCCGTTAATCTAACGGATCTCTGCAATCTCTCGTTGCTCGTATAACTATCGAAGAGATATAATATTAATTATTAATCTCTTCTCTTTAGTTGTCCCGAGCTTTACGAGGCATTCGTAGAGCGAATACGAATCTATGTAGATGATTAATTAGATGTTCGGTAGCTTAAGCCGGTCGGTGATAATCTTTAGCGTGGTTGCTAAGGCGATCCCGAGGTTAACGCCGTTAACTATGCCGTATATCTCGGAGGCTAGCACGCTTTAGGTAACTCTCTTATACTTCGTCGAACTCTAGTAGATAATATTTCTAATAACCTTAAACTAGTTATTAGACCTTTCGGTCTTATTAACTAGTGCAATAATAAAGCCTAGTTGTAAGGATAGGTCTTTATTATTAGTAAACGACCTATCCGTAAATACTATTAGCTTCGCCTTTATAAGATTAATTAGTTTATATATTAAACCTCTCTCTAGTAGTCTATTTGCTACTTAAGTCGCTTATTTAAGATTATGTAATCCTTATTATCCGGGTTCTACACTTATGCCGTAATAGAGATATCGAATGCGGCTTCCGGTTGGCATACCGAGGCTATATAGGCTCTACGAGCACGTTGTTTTAGGTACTATTATATATAATCCGGAGCCTTAACATCGATTCGGTCGATTCGGGCAGCTTATCCTTTCTATTAGAGTAGGAGTATCTTATCCTATTGTAAGCTTACCTTCGCGTCGTTAAAATCCGTGACGGAGCCCTAAGTTATCGTGGTTTTCGGCTTCGCCCTAAATTATGCCTCTCGGAGCTTTTCTTCTTTAGCGGCCGAAAAACTCGTCGTTCTAAGCATAAGGGTATCGTCCGTTTGCATCCTAATAATGCTAAAGTGTTTTAGTCCTATATTAGATATTAGAAGGCAAGAGTCGAAGGTCGATATCGCTATATCGAGGCCCTCGATATAATGCTTCTAATACGTATTAAACTAGTGGACTCCCGATTCTACGATGCTATATAAGGGCCTAATAACTTAGATAATTATATAGGGCGGATACTTCCCTTATAATTCGGCGGGGAGACGTATTAAGACCGTTCGAAAGAGCTCTATATTCGCCTAAGGATATACCTAGGTAATGTCTCGAAGGGATAACGTTATCCTATAGCGTATAAGGCTAAGAGCAAGGGCTAAGATTAGTCGTTAGCTAACGCGTTAGATTATCGGGGACTGCGTTAGTAGGGAAGCCTTCTCCCTATTATTATAACCTTAGACGATAAGCCTTAATTTCTTATATAGCTTAGTGTCTTTGCCTTTAACCTCTCGAACTATACGGGAGCTAAAGATACGGTAGCCGCCGTAAATAGCTTCGTTATACCGTTCGAAACTAAATACTCCTTATGCCACGAGGTTATCGATCTCCGTGCTGTCTAACGCTTCGAATAGTGCTCCTAAGGTCGTAATAGCGCCTTTAGATCGGAGCTTAACGGCTAGCTTATAGGCCTCTTCCTCCTTTTTTATCGTAAAGGCCTCGTCCGCTTCTTCGTCGCTTAAATCGTCGAGATCTATATCGTCCTTATTATTATCTAGGTTATCCTCTACGTCTAATCCTTCTATAATTAAATGCCTAGCCTTATTCTTCGATCCGGGCGGGCGTCCTCGCTTACGGGGTGCTAGAGGGTCCGGTCGAGCAGGTTCGTCCGGCTGCTCGGATTCTATTGCCGGAAGGTCGTTAAGCATTTAATCACGATAATACGGTTATACTAGCGTAGATCTAAAGACCTAAGGTCTATTAACCGTATCGATCGTAATGTTATGCCTATTAATAGCTATAATCTTAAACGGTCCTTGCTATCCTAACTTCTCCCTCTGTACGCGGACTTCGCTTTAGAGAGGAAGGGCAAGTGTGTTCGCCGTGTCTAGACCGTTGCGGCTATGCAATACAGCCTAGACCTATCTTTTAGCCGTAAGCTGCCTAAGTGCCTTTATTGCTTTCTATACTATAACTGCTCGTTTAAAGGTCGTTAGTAACGGCGGCGAATTAAGAGTTATCTTAGGATATGCTCCGAATATAAGCAACGTAGGTACTAGTCCGTTCGGTCTAGTAGTATCGTTAACAGCTTTAACAGCTATCTAAAGGACTGCCTTAGGGGAGGTTACGCTGCCTATCTCTGCAAAAAGGATATTAAAAGCTTAGCGCAATAGGGCATAATACCTCTTAACCTTGCCGATAGACTAGTATGCTTTAATAGGAACTTATATATATATAATCCTTATAATACGGGCTTCGTTTCGGAATTATACCGCCGCGAAGTTCGTGCCGGCATTATATTTAATAATATTAGGGGGACTAAGGTATATATTAATCTAAAGGGCTTAAAGAGTCTCCTATATGTCCTTAGCTAATATAGAAGGGAGGAATCGAGCGCCTTAGAAGGCCGTCGATACGTTAACAATATATAATACTAGCCGTTATGCTAAATTCGGGACGTCTAAGTACATTACATTAACGATAACCTTATAATTAAAGTCTTAGTTATCTTTAAGGTTAAACGTAAACCGTTTTAGGGCAGGCGAATGCATCTAGCAATAGTAATATAGTTCTAAGATATTCTCTAGAGTGCTAAAAGACATATCGCCGTGGCTTGCTTGCTTTAATAGGTTATATAGCCTAGCTATAGTAGGATGTCCGAATCGACGGTATAGGGTCTTAATTTCCGTTTCTATAAGGAATACGGTCGATTATTCACTCTTCCTAAGGAAGAACTAAGGGTATCCCTATTTCCTAACTACCGGGATGTTTGCCTTAGGGCCGGTGAGGGTATTCGTCGTGTTATTAAAGAACACGCCTAGCCTATCTATATCCGCGAGATAAAGCAGGAAAGGGGTTAAAGTCTCTAGCATATAGAATATAATCCTTTTAATCGGAGTGATAAGATTAATTAATCCTAAAGACCTAATGATAGTGCCGGCGCCGAATCTAATTGATTCTTAGCCTACGGTTAATATGTCTAAATGGACTAAAGGGTCTTCTTACTATAGGGCTATGTACTATTCTTATCCGGCCGTTAAGACCTTCGCTGCTCCTATATTAATTAAGATGCCTTAAAAATAGAGTTTCGAGTAGCAGTCGTCGATAAGAAACTAGTCGGCCGAGACTATTAGTTCTATGCCGTAGACGTTATCTCCTATAATAAGGTGGTTGAAAGCTATTTAATAAAGCATTTGACTAGCTTGCTATTGTTCCGGCTCGTTATCCTCGCTATACTCTTCCTCCTTATCGTCCTTATGGCCTTCGTAGCTTGCTAAATAGGCTGTAATGTCCGGGGAGACACCGGTATAAAGACAATGCGAGAGATATTAGTCCTTAGCTTTCCGCCGTTCCTCTATAGGATGTTTCGTAGACTAATATCCCTCCTTTCTATACACAAAGCACTTCTTAGTCTAGGTCTTATTGCCGTATCCTTAGCCGTAGCCTCCTCTACCGCGGGGCCGGTAGCCTTATCCGGAGCCTCGTAGGCGAAATCCTCCGTTGCCTCTACTACGATTGTTAATATACCTACGGTCTATGTAAAACTAACTATTAGGGTTCTTCGAATTGTATTTATAATTTATATCTATCCTATCGTTATTACGATATCGGTCTTAGATAAATTAGCGGGAGGCATTTCTCGCTTATCGTATAAGGTACGTTATAAGGGAAGCTCGGAGGTCGGCATAGAGCTCCTTAGCCTCCTTAGCTTATTTAAAGAAGGCACCTTCGAGTTCCGGGACACTTTAGCACGCCTTAGTGAGATTTACTATAATCGGGGTTTCGCCTGCAAACTTAGGTCCTAAAGCCCGTTGATAAAGCAATAGCTTGTCGATTAGCAACTAAAGCACTTCTGGTAGGCCTTTCTTAGGGTTGCTAGCCCGAACTTAGTTAAACGTCGTGTTAGTCTAATTAGTATAGTACTAAGCCTAAGTCGCTTTAGTATCGAAATGTCGTTTAATCTTATCGTAAACGCTTCGGAAGGTAGTCGTCTAGGTGATATTCTCCGTATAGAAGCGGTCGGCTCGTCCCTTTAAGATCTAAGGGAGAAGGGTGTAGAAAAGCCCTAGCTTAATCTTAAGGTTGTAATATACGCTTATAAACTTACGGATAGTCTCGTTAAATAGGGCATATGGCTCGCCGGTGTAGCTCTTCTCCTTATCCTATATCTTAACGAATTTAGTCTATACGTCGGGATATAATAAGAGGTTCGGAATATCGGCCGGTAGGAGTGCTATATACTCCTTAATGTTATAATTAAATCCTTCGATAGCCTTTAAGGCGATTATTAAAGCAGATAGATCGAGCCTCGGTTTCGCCCTTAGGATATATAACGTTAGTTCCGGGAGAAATAGTAGTCGTAGCGTATAAAGCCGATTTATATAATTAAATAGTAGAAATGCCGGTATATCCGTTATAGCCGTATTCGGGTCTTAGTCTAGTTCTAGGGTCGGATCTATAATCGCCGCTCGGGCCGGGCCGCTATATTAGAATCGGTGCGAAGTCGGAAAGACCGTTAACTAGTTCGTTATAGTCGAGAAGGGATCCGGATTCGTTTATTCTTAGGCTGCTTAGTCTTATGTGTTTCTTATCTTTTCTTATTTACGGAAAGCCCTTATGCCTATCTTAAATTCTTCTTTTATAAACTCCTTCTTATTCTAGGGAAGTAGATCGTCCGATCGAAGCATAGCTATATATAACTTAGTATACGACGTGTTCTTAATTCCTATAGCGAGTCTACGTCTTCGTATAAGAGCTTTAAGGGCTCTCTTATAGTCCGTGGAAACTAGGTTCTATATAGATTCATTCTATCCCTAAAAATGCTCTTAGAATAAGTCGAAGAGCCGTTAGCCTTAGTAGTAGATAGATGCTTCGCTAACTATAATAAATCGGGCTATAAACGTCGTGACTTCGGCCTTACTAAGGTCTTCCGATATAATTTCCTCTATATCCTAATATTATATGTCTACGTCTCTACGAGCGGACGGGATAATGCTAATGTCCTTTATCTATCGTTCGATCGGTTCAACCGGGTTATCGGTGTTTTTAGGGGGAGCCGATGTATTTATAGTGAATAACGGTCCTGCCATTTTTGCTTATTTCGAATTCGTTAATAGGGGTTATCGTAGGGGTCTCGTGATAGTCTTTACGAGAGATGTCGAAGCGATTAGTCTCTATTCTAGATGACGTTACTCTTCCTCCTTAATAGAAGCGAGACAGGATTAAATAGTTATAGGGATTCGCGTTATTATTTTGCGTTATAGACGCACTGCCTATTAACGTTACTCTTCCTCCTTAATAGAAGCGAGACGGGATTAAAAGGAAGCTTAGAAGGGTCTATTTGCTAGTCGAGCTCGGTTTAAATAGTCTTATTCTTAGCATAGATAATCTTCTCTAGGTGTACGCAATAGAACCCGAGGGTAAAGATATGTGGGAGCCGCGTTCTTGCAACTACTGCCCCTTTTACACTTTCGAAGATTAAGATCTATCTCTTCTGCCTTACTGTTCTATAATTAAATCTATTTAATCACTAATTAGTGTTAGTAAGTAATTCACTTAGATTAATCTAAACAAAGGGGGTTGCATTAGTTATAGTTGTATCTAATCTAGCTAGAGAAGGGGGAATAAAGGGGCCCCTTTATACCCGTCTGCCGGGGTCCCTCTATAGAGCCTGCTGTGTCTTAACAATGCATTGTTAAGGCCCACGCTAGGGCTTACTGCTCTAGTTATAACGATGCCCTTAGTTAATGACGAGGTTATTAACTATGTAGGTCACGTGGCGTTATACGCCGCGTGGTTATAACCCCTATTGCCCCTTTCCTATGCATAGTCGGCAATGTGGTTGCGACTCCATCCCTTAGTCATATAACCACATTCCCACACTAATACTACTAATACTACTAAGTCGAAGGTAACTCTAACTACGTTAGAGCATTAGGCTATATAGTTCTCGACCTTCCGCCGTATAGCGAAGGGCGTAGAGGTTTAAAAGTATATTAATACTAGAGGCATCGCCGCTAAAGAGGTCCTTTAGCTAGTTCCGCCGACTAAAGTAACTAAGGAATAAGAGATTGTAAGGCTAAACACCCTAACCCCTAGGACCCCTATCATAGGCCTTACTCTAGCATAGTACTAGAGCTTTAAGATTAAGGGTTATAACTATAAGGAAGATTACGCTAAATACCTTTAGGATAAGCAAGCTATCGCTAACCTTTCGACTTAGGTCTATAAGACCGTTGACTAGTCTTATATCGCGTACTTCCCGGAAAGCCCGGACCTTTAAGGCATCGTTAATCATCTACGTAATCTCCTTAAGGTTACTAACTCTATTTAAGTTAGCCTTGCCTATATTAACTATTGCAATGCCTTAGAGACTAATTAGAGGATAAACCCTACTGCTTAGTACCTTTAGTAAGAGCTTAAGTATCTTAAGGCTATAAATATAAAGATCTCTAACATTAACGGGGAATAGGCTATAGTCGACTTCCTTAAAGCGGTTATAGCAATAGACGAGCTATAGGGTCGTTAAATGCTAGGAAAGCTACGCAAGCAGCAGCTTGCTAGGACAGTTAATATAACACTTAAGGCGGTAAGTCGCTAATTCAACCAGGCTTATCACAATCGTGCTATAATCCACGCGAAGCCTTTAGGGCCTTTAGGGGCTTTTAACGCATAAGCCTAATTGCTAGCTGCAACCTCTAACACGCCGACGATAGCATCTCGTTAGGGCTTTAACTACGGCTGCGGAATTAAGAAGGCTCGCTATCCTTAGAAGCTAATAGACTATACGGCTTTCTATAAAGCAGTTAATAGGGTCTCCTATAAGCCCGAGCTTAAGGAGAACCTAGCTCGAATTAAGAAGTGCGAAGAGGCTAAGAACCTGCCTTATTAAAAGGCAACCGTTAAAGCCATTAGGGGCATAGGGGGCTAGACCGCACCTCCCGGCGCGCCGAACTAGGGTAAGTCCGCTTAGGGATTATAGGCACACATAATCATCGACCTTAAGTTTTCCGCGTAAAACGACGATGCCCTAGATATAGCCTTTAGTGCGTAAGGGCAAGGACTATACCCGCTCTATAACTTAACCTTATTTAACAACTACGCTAATACGCATATTATTAATAAACTTAATCTTCTAAGAGGTAATATCGTCGCCGCCGTAGAGGATAATATTATGCTAGTAGGTAATACGGCCCTTACGGTTATATATCGAGGAACCCGAACTATAAAGAACCTTCTTTATAGCCCGGACGGTCTAAACATAAGGGATCTAGTGTTAAAAGACACTACCTTCGTCCCCGGCTTTTATACGAATATCATTAGCGTAGAGAGGCTTATAAAGGGAGGCTTATAGATTTACCCAGCCGACTATACAGTCCGGTACGGCTCCGTTAGGAATAATAATATAGTGATAAACCTAGAGCTAAAGTATAGCCTAACGGTAGCTTAATTAAAGCCGGTTGATTCTTATTTTGCGGTGCCCCTTTCTAACGAAGGAGAATATTGCACTTTTGCCGCGATATAAAAAGGGTTTTCGCAGTACCCTAAGGGCCGCGTTATATTATCCCGAGTTCTACTTCGGCCTAGGGTTAATACTATAGAACTATAGCACCTTCGATTAAAGCACGTAAGCCCTCGAGTATTAAAACAACTTATATACTAAGCTCGAGGGGTTCGAATTCATAGACTAATATCGGTTAAATACGTAGGCTACGCATAAGGAAAAGCCTACTAAATAATCTTACGCCGCGAGCCCGCTAGCCGTTTAACGCAGCCTTTTTTCCGTATTTTCCTCGATATCTTTAAATTCGAGCGAGGCTATAACGGCTATTAATACATCCTTTTAATTATAGACGAATATAGCGGAATAATGTTCTTATAGAGCATTAGCCGTAAGATAGACACTCCGTTCCTAATTAGGAACTTCGAGGGTCTAGTCCGCCGCTATATAAGCGCAGCGATTTGTAAGATTAAGATAGATAACGAGAGGTCCTTAGTGAATCTTCCGAACTAGGTGGCTTTAAAATTTTAAGACTAAGCAGTAAGGGAAGGCATCGAGATCGAGCTTCTACTAGCATATATAAAAGAGCCTATAGGGGGAGCCGAACGACCCGGGGGAATTATATAATAAAGACTCCGCTACGCTATAGGAAAGCTGCCTTAGAACCTATAGCCTAAAGTATATTAGGCATTAGTAAGAATATATAATATCCTTCCTAAGGCCCGTAACTAATAGAAATCGCCGAAAGAGACCCTCGATAGGTGGTTTAACCGGCATCTTCGCTAGTATAGCAAGTTAGGCGTTATAGCTAATAGCGAGAAGGACTTCCGCCTATTATAGAGCGGTCTTTACGCCTACGGCTGCCGAGCCTACCCTCTTTATATTAACTTAAAGGCTAACCTAAATAAAAAAGCTTTTAAAATACACCCGAGAGCGCATATTAGCTACCTTATAGGTTACTAAGCGAGCAACCTATTCCGCGTCTAGGTGCCTTAACTTAGCAAAGTGATTATTACCCGAGATATAACGTTTAACGAGAACTGTTTTTCGACCTAAATATAGAGAACCTATAGTTTCCTATTTAAGAATACGAGCCTATCGTAAGATTAATTAATCTTCCTATTAAACGCGACTAGAACGCTCTACTCGAGGATTTCCTATAGGACTTTAACGAATTTATCTTAGGAATTAAACCTACTATTTCTATATCGGCAGAAGAGTTCGATATCCTATAAAGGGACGACGCCGGTAAGGCTTTAGAAATAGATGCTTTTCTAATAACACTATTATTACCTAATAAACCGGCGAAGTTACTATTAGCGATACCTACTCCTCCTAAAGAATATCTTATACCGTTATAGACGCTTAACCCGATAGGGCAATAGGGTCTAGAGGCACCGGTAAGCATATAGGATTACAAGGCCGCACTATTCCTCGTATATCCTATGCCTAAAGAGCTAGAGGAATTGCCGGAACCCTAGCCCCGGCAACACTTATTAACTTTAGACCGGAAGACTGCTAAAGCTTCGCAGCCGCCTAAAAGCGAGGATAAGGAAGGCTAGCAAGGATCGCGAGTCTTACTAGGTCGGGGCACCGCCTAAGACGACATAAGTATACCCTTAATAGAATAAGGTAACGTATCCGTAGGCATAGAGCCTAAAAGGATAGAAGCGCCCTCTAAAGCGCAATTAAGGACGCTTACGATAGCGCCCTTAAAAGCGCTTATAGAGGCGCCTTTAGACGCACTATTAACATAATCGAGAACTCGCCGGACTTAAAGAACGCAATAAGAGCTTTATAGCACCGAAGCTATAAGACGAAGCTCTCGAATAAGACGGCTAAGACAATAGAGTAATAGTATATCTAGTGTTTTTAGTGTTTTTAGCACTTAGCTTCCCGAGGCTTACTATCTAAAGGGAGACCTTACGACTTTTTATTTAGTATTCTTAGCAGCTATTTAGCAAACATCACATCGTAACTATCGTAACGACCTCGTCCGCTTGCTAAGACGTTACTAGGATCTTAATAAACACCCGCACGGGAAGGAGTTTAAAGAGGGATGTAGAAAAAGCTTCGAGACCTCCTTAGAAGAGGCACCTAGCGAGTTCTAAGCAGAGAGCGCGCTAGAGGCACGCCGATTCCCCTTAAATAGGTCTTTCTCTATAAATTCGATATAGATGGATACCTAATTCGGTGTAAAGCCCGCATCTACGTGCGCGGAGACCTCTAAAGGAATTAAGGCGAAGACACTTACGCCGTAACCCTCGCTATTAAGACCTTTCGAACCGTTATCGTAGTAGTAGCGAAGCGAGATCTCGACGTTAGATAACTTAATATTGCTAACGCATTTCTTAATACTAGCTTAGATAAGGGAAGGGAGCCTATTTACGTAGAGCTTCTAAAAGGGTATATTAAGCTTAGTTTCTTAAAGGAAGGTAAGAATTCCTCTATAATCGCCGAGCTTAATAAAGCTCTCTATAGCCTGCGCGAATTACCTCTCCTCTAGTACAATAAGCTCTAATAGGCGTTAAAAGCTTTAGGGCTAGACCGCATTAACGAGGAACCTTATGTATTTACAAACGGCAAGATCCTCGTCCTTATATACGTTAACGATATTATTATCTTATCTCTAAAGGGCTATTCCGTAGACGAGCTTATCGACTTTCTGTACGGTAAGTATAAGGTCCGCGAGGAAGCATTTAGTTAGTATCTAAGGATCTAAGTTATTCGAGACCGACCGAATTAGAAGATCTTTCTATGCTAAGATGCCTATATCGAGAGGATTATACGCAAATTCGGCCTTAACGGCACTAGGAAAGCGCCGATAATCCCTCTACCGCCTTTGCCGCTCTTTAAGAACCCCGGACAAGCGACCTTTCGAGAGATTAAGGACTTTTAAGAGAGGATCGGCTCTATTATATATACGGCAGTCACTATAAGACTGGATGTAGCCCTTAGAGCCTTATAGCTCTCGAGGTTCCTTACGAACCCCTCGCTATAGTAGAAGGAGCTAGCTAACGATTGCATCCGCTACCTCTATGCAATAAGGTTCCTTGCGATTAAATACGACGGCCTCGAGGGGGAAGCTCTTATTATTGCAACTAACGCTTCTTTCGCAGACGACCCGGAGACCCGCCGCTCTTTATAAGGCTATATTATAATGCTTTACGGCGGCCTAGTCGTATAGAAAGCGAGCCTATAAGATATAGTAACAACCTCGACGATAGAGGTAGAGCTACTTAGGCTAGAACGGGCTATAAAGGAGGCGTTCGCCTTCTTAAGGCTTATAAGGGACATTTCCATCGAGCTTAAGCCATTGAGGATATACTGCGATAACCTCTAGACTATTAGACTAGTAGTAGAGGAAGGCCGTATCTTAATAAAGCTACGCTACGTAGATATATAAAGCATATAGTTAAAGCAGGAGTTTAAGAAGGGCCGCTTTATGGTTAAATATATACCTACTGCCGATATACCCGCCGATGGCCTAACGAAGGTGCTGCTACGAGCGAAATTCGAGCGATTTAGGGCGCTATTAAAGTTAAAGGATATTCGAGGGCGAATACTAGAAGGAATAAAGGACTAAGGAACGCTAGAACACTAAGGAAAAGGGCACGTTTACACCTTAATAAGCGCTTACGATAGCTTCTTCTTTAGCGTTAATTTAATCTCTTAACGCTAGGGGGTATATTGCATCGGAGCGTGCCTATAAGGAGGTGTTAGATATAGCTCTATACTAGTGCAGGTCACGTGTCCGCTTGCGCACCTATTTAAGGTGCCTTATTAAACAGCTAGCCTACGACTATATATTACAATATTAGACCTTTTTCTCTTATTAGTTAGTGCCCCTTTTCGTAACCTTAAGCGTACTTATTAACTACTCCTCGCGCCTACGGGTGCGGGCCCTTATAGGTAGATATAACATCGCGGCTATAGTCTTACCGTAGGCTAAGAGGTTTATATCGTCGGTAAAGCCGATGGTAGTAACCCCTATCTCCGGCTTAAGGTCGTCGTATAGTAGCGCAATATAAAGGAGGAAGAGGATTAAGGAGAGGGGCGAGCCTTAAGGCACGCCTATAGGCACTTCCTAAGTCTCCGCCGGCGCGTCGTCGAAGTAGAGCTAGGCCGTCCTCCCCTTAAGGAAGCTCCCGACCTACGCGATAACCTAACCTAAGAAACCCTTTAGATAGAAGGTCTCGACGAGATATATATAGTCTACCCTATTAAAAGCTCCCTTAAGGTCGAGCTAAAGAAACGATACTACCCTTCCTTAGGCCTACGTCGTCTTTACGAGCTCCGTTATAAGTTATATCGCTATCTTAGTAGACCTTTCGGTCTTATTCCCTATCTGCGCTTCGGGCAGGAGGTTATACGCTTCCGCCGCTTCTACGATCCTCCTTACGACTACGGCCTTAAGGATCTTCCCTACCGTGCTAAGGAGAGAGATTAGTCTCTACCCTTAGGCTTATTAAAGCTAGGCCGCTGTCTTCCTAAGCTTCGGTAGGACGATAATAGCCGTATGCCGGAACCGTCTTAGAAAATGCCCGACGTTATAACTAGCGTTAAGCAATACCGTAAGCACCTTAAGCAATAGTTCCTTATAGGCCTTAATAAGCCCTATCGGGAGGCCGTCCTCCCCTACGGCCTTCTATAACGCTATCTTCCTAACCGCCGACCTAACGTCGCCGATTATAAAACGCTACGGTATTATATAGGCCTCTTAGGCGGCTTAAGGGCTCCCCTCGCCTCTCGCTACTAAGGGTAGGAAGAACCGGGCCGTAAGGGTCTCTGCCTTTTCCGCGTAAGTATAGGCCGGCCCTACCGGGTCGCTCGGTCTCTTTAGGTTAGGGATATATATCGCCTATAGTAGGCTACCGCTTTAAAGCCGCGCCTACCTCTCGATCTTTTAAAGGAGGGCCTAATTAGCGGCTAAATCGTAGGTAAGCTCCCGCTAAAAGTCTCGTTATATAGTAACGACGGCACGCTAGAGGGCTATCTTCGCCTCGTCTAACGTCTCCCGGGTCGTCTAGTTGCCGGACGCTAAAAACGCCTAGAAGGCGCGTTTAGCCTCCTTATTATACCGGTCTACCTTTATAGTCTATTAGTTAAAGCGGCCGCCGTCGGCATAGCCCTAGGCCTTAGGTATATAGTCTTTCGCAATCTCGGTTAACTAGGTAATTACTTAGTCTATATACGCCTCGACCTCCCTAAGGGTCGTAGGCGTAGTTAGCGCGGCCTTTAGCCGGAACTTTACGATAGCCGCCGCTTAAGCTCTATCTAAGTTAAGTTTTCTCTAAAGGTAGTTAAGTCTTATCGTCCGGGCCGCCAGCCGGTAGGTTACCGGCCTTATATCTACCTCTAGCCGTTACGATATATAATTCGATCCGACGAGGCCTGCGTTTCTATAGTACGTTACGCTTAGACCTTAAGACGCTTAGGCGAGGTCTATCGTGCTATTCCTCCGGCCCTTAGAGGCGATACGTATAACCTAGCCCTTAAGGGTTATAAGCCTAAGGCGCTATCGCGCCGCTAGCTCTAGGAGGTCCTCGCTATTCCTAAAGGTACGCCTATAGGCGTCTTAAAGCGGGTAATAGCTATTAAAGTCCTTAACGAGGACGTATTAAGTATATAACGATTTTACTATAAGGTTAAAGAGCGGAGTAGTCGGGAAAGGGGAGTTAACTAGCGGGGAGTAAACTAAAAAAACTATAGTATTAAAATTAGTAAACGTAACGCTATATTAGTCTACCCTTTAGTCGCTTGTCTATATATTAATGCTATGCCTTTTATAGACGTATAGCGCGCTTTAGGTCGCCTTAAAGATAAGCCTATAGTCGTACCGCTTTAAGCACGCTAGGGCTTTTATCCTACTATTAATTAGTATCTCCTAAAGTGCTATAATATCGTACGCCTTAAGGGCGACGAGCGCGAGGTATATATTCGTGTTTATCCTATAGTGCTTTAGTAAAGGATGTCTAATATTAAGGGGGGTCGGAAAAGGGGTTATCGTTAGGTATAGGCGCGGCTTCGGCCGTAGCGGTATAAGCCCTAGCCGACGCTAAGGCCGGCCGCGACCGTAGATACCTACGAATAGTCGACTAGCCTCGCGCCCGACTAGCCCTCGTAATGTCCTAAGGCCGGCCGGGGGGGAGGGCGGGTAGTAGGGGGGGGGGGGGGGGGGGGGGGGGGGGGGGGGGGGGGGGGGGGGGTGGTGTCCTATCGTCGCCGTTTCGACGGCGACGTCTATAGCGCGGTAGGAAGAGGAAAGGGCTATATATAGGGCGGCACCGGCTTAAAGCGTACTATCGGCGTTACCGCGGCGGCGAAACGCCTCGGCCTTTAAGAATATGCCTCCTAAGCCTTATCCTAAAGCTTCTCCGCCTTAAGGCAGTGCCTATCCTACGCCGCGTATCTCCCCCTATAAAGGGTATACTAGTATAAGATCTACTCTATAGTAGCCGTATATATAGCTTCGTCGTATAGTCTTAACGCGTACCGCCTATACGTCGCCTTTACTATATAGTACTTCGCGATATATCTATACTAAAAGCACCGGTAGTACTACCTTAGCCGGATCGTATCGTCGAAGGGCTTTATATCGAAAATCTCCGCCTATATTACCGTATTAAAATCGTAGAGCTTATTCGCCGCTTCTACGCCGTCTACCGTAATAATTAAGGTCGCCTTTATGCCCGCCCTTATATAAGCCTTCTTAAAGTAAAGGTAGATAACCTCGACGTCGTTCGCTTTAGCTAGTTCGGCTACTAAGGCGGCGTTGTCCTTTCTCTAAAGGACTATTATTAGGACGCCTTTTACTATTACCGTAAAGCCGCTATAGGATAGTATCGTCTCCTTCCCGAAAGCCTTCTCTAGCTACTCCCTATCCGCCTTATACTTCTTTATATTCTGCTTAAATATAAGCGTAATATCGCCGCTATAAAGGACCCGCGCTGCTTTTATAGCGGGCTCTCTAAGGACGCGATTAAGGTTATTAACGATCGCTTAAAAGGTTCTACGTTAAAGATTTAAGGCGATCCCCTTATATCGGACCGTAAGCTAGTTTTCGTAGCGGGCGAGAGTTAGCTTCTCGCTATTAGCCCTAATATTATAGCTACCGCTAGCGCCTCCGGGCGTAGGCTAGCGTCGCGTTAAAGGCGCGACGGTAGCAGCCGCGACTGCGGCTATAGCTACGTCGGCCTAGGACTTCGACGCTTGCTTCGATAAGAGCGTTACCTTAATAGCCTCCTTTACCGATTCTTTAACCGATTTCTTAAGCTAGCCTACGGTCGTATAGACCGCGGTATCCGCTTAGATCTTCTCCTCCTATTCCTTTAGGTAGCCTTAAAGAACGGACTTAAAGGCCCTTTAGACGCCTTAAAGGGCCTCCTTAGGCACTAGACCTATAAACTTTAGGTAAGCGGCACTATCCCTTCCTATTAGTTTCTCCTTACCTACGTCGGGCTTAAAGGGCGCTTCGTTAGTAGTCGGTAGGCTATATACGCTAGCCTTTAACCCCCTTCTCGCGATATTAACGTCTATCGGCTCGTAGCCCGCGTCCGTCCCTTAATACGCTATCGCGCCTAAGGGCAACCGGGTCTAAGGAATCCGATTCTCGAGTCTAAATTGATTTTATAATCTAGTATCGACCTCGGCGGCGGTGCGAGGAGATCGTAAAGCGTTTTTAGTTATAGTTTAAAAAGCGCTAAAGGTCCTTAATAAAAGAAAGGGTAGGCTAGTCTAAGACCGTACGAACCTTTTTAAAGTCTATACGAATGCCTTTATCTAAAATAATTAGGCCGAGGTACTTAGTCTTAGTAACGTAGAAATTATACTTATCTACGTTAAGCTAGAGGCCGGCGGCGTTAAGGCGCTTAAGAACTATATTAACGTAGGCTTAGTATTCCTCCCGTGTCTTTAAGAATATTAAAACCTCGTTTAAATAGTTAGAGTAAAACTTATTAAAGATAGTATAAAAGGCCGTATTAATAAAACTCTAAAAGTAAGATAAAGCGGCGGTAAGGCTAAAGGGGGTAATATAATACTTAAAAAGCTTATATTATATAGCGAACGTAGTCTTTTATTTATGCCCTTCGGTAATACAAAGGCGGTTAAACACCGCGATAACGTTAATCTTAGTAAAAAACTTCGCCTTCCGGATATAAGCGAGGGTATTATAGATAAAAGGTAAGGGAAAACGGTTCTTAATTATAGCCTTATTAAAGCCGCGATAGTTAACGTAAAAATAAACGCCTTTACTAAGCTTATAAGTAAGTATAATAAAGGTAATAGCGGAAGAGGTAAAGCGGCGGATAAAGCCTTTCCTAAGCTACTCGTTAACGTATATATAAACGATCTAGTTTTCGGCTTTACTAAAAGGGCGGGGGTAGGTATATAGAAGTTATATTCCTTCTTTAAGGTTAATCTAAGTATTAACGGTATAGTAAAAGGCGAGCTTATCGGCCTTGCTCTTAAGCTATATATAGAAAATATAGTAAAGCTCCTTAAGGACCTTAGCCTAAAGCTCGTTAAGTATATAAAGGACTTTCTCTTACTTCTTATAGAACTTAGCGATATCGTTAAGGGAGATCTTATTAAAGTAAATCTTATTAAGGTAATTATCGACGAAATCGTAAAAGCAAGGGTTAAAGTAGGCTTTTACGTCCTTAGTATCTATATATTTAATTAAAACGGCCTAATAATAGTCTTTAGGGATATCTTAGTCGATAGGTAATAAAGGCTTAATAAGTAATAGCTCGGCGGTAAAGGCTTTAATCGAGGTCTAAAAGGTTTAGACTTTAGGCTATTAGTAGAATATTACTATAGCATTAACGTTAAGCATCCGGGCGTTAAACGCTAAATTATTTAAAAGATAAGAAATAGAAACGCTATAGTCTAATAGTCTTACGACTTAATTACGATATAAAGCGGTAGTAGCTAACAGTCTTTTAGATAGGATAAAGGTAAAGCGGTTAAATATAGCGGTAAGGGTAAAAGGTAGCTAGGTAGTTAGAGTTATAGCTAAAGTCGGTTAGCGTTATTAACCTAACGGGAGGAGTTTAGATAGGCGGGTTTACTTACATCGGGAGTATCCTCGAAAAACGTAAAGAAAGAAGGGCTAAAGGATAAAGGAATAAACTTAAGAATATCGCTAAAGCGGACGGAACGGATAAAAGCCGGAGGATAGGCTAAGGCCGTACGGGCGGGAATAAGGATTATAGCGGCGGGAATAAATATCGTAGCGGTAAAGGGTTCGCCCTCGTCGTTAAAATCCTCGACGGAAGGACTAAAAGGAAAACCCCCTTAAGGTAAAGGTAGACAAAAACGCGGTAAAGGCCTCGCCTATATTATCGACATCCTTAATAAAAAGGGCGAAGGGAAAGCGAATTATCTTTATTAATTATATTCCCTCTAAAATAAGGATAAAGGAAGCTAAGATAAAGCGGGCAAAGCGGGTAAAGGTAGCTAAAAGGCTTAGGATAAGGTAAGGCTTATAGTCCGAGAGGTAGGAGGCTAGATAAAAAGGGGACTAAAAGGAAAAGGAGTTACCGCGCTAGTTAATAATAAGGTTATACTAGCGTAGCTAAAGGAGGCTAAGAATAACCTTATAGCTAAGCTTTATAAGAAAGAAGCAGATAGACTTAGTATAGGCGTTAATCTAGGAGACCGAAAAAGCGTAATAGGTAATAAAGCTAGACTTATAGTCGCTACTATCGGCGAGAGAAAGCCGGCGTAGGAATTAAAGTAAGCGGATAAAAAGGGTAAGGCGGTACGCGGTTTAAGCGTATATAAAGGTATATTCGGAATAGCTAAAGTCGATTAAAGTACTTATAACGATATCGGCGGATATAAGGGATAAAGATATAAGTAAAGCACGCGGTTATATTCCCGTAGGGAGGTAAAGATCCTCCTTAGTATTAAACGAAGCTATAAACTTAAATATAAAGAGCTTTATCGCGTAATAAGGCGAAGGAGCTATATATTTCCTAAAGATAGGGAAAGGCAGGGAGGTTATTTACTTTGCCTTCGATAAAGCCCTGCTTAATAACGCGAACCTAATAGCAAAGGGGAGGGGGTTTAAGGAGGCGTAGGGCAGACGTACCGCTACTACGGCTACGGCCGCGGCTAAAGCCGGAACCGGCGCCGGGACTAGAGCTAGGGTTAACGCCGGGATTAGCACTAATACCCTTATTAAGGTAGGTCTAGGCGGTATAGGTAGCGGTAGCCGGCTAGGCGTAGTAAAGGCAAAGACGGTTCTTAAACCGTCGTTGCTTTTTAGCGTTAGTAAGCCGGGCCCGGAATATATTAAGCTACATTAGGTTACCGGTAGGAGATATAGGTAAAGCGGACGAGGTAAGGCTAGTATAAGCGGGGTGATAAAGCGGCTAAAGTTAAGAATAGGCCTTAATATGCTATTAGTTATCCTAAAGCGTAGAGTATATCTTAGCCTAAGCCGTAAAGTCGTTATAGGCCGGGCATTTAACTTATAAAGCGGCGGCGTTAGTAAGTTTAATAAAGACCTTAAAGTAAAGTTAGGCGATATAAGCAGTGCCGTTAAACGATAAGTCGGCTTAAAGTTAAGTAAACTTATAAATAGAAGTCTAGCTAAGAAATATTCTTTATTAATAGGGTATTAAAGTCGGCCTTTAATTAAGCATAGGTAAAATTAGTACTAAAGATGAAGCTAAGGTCGTCGGTAAAGGCTTTAATAGTAGTATACTATTAATCGGCGAAAGACTTATTATTAAAGACGTCTTAAGGAACGCTAGCGATAATAAAAACGGGCCGGCCGGTAAGCCGGCTAACCGTATAGAGAATACGATCCTACTCTATAGGGTATAAGGTAGCATCCTAACGGAGCTTAATAGTAAGGCCGTTACGCTAGGTTTAAAAAGCTTCCTAACGTTGCTTTTAGGTACTAGAGTCGCCGGCGAACCTCTTAAGGTCGGCTATACGAGAATAGGTAAAGGCAAAGGCGGGGGTAAAGGCAAAGGCCTAATCCTAAGCCGCGTTACATTTAGTTAAAACGAAGAGAGAAGACATAGCGCGGTTAAGCTAGCGCTAAAGATCGGCAGCGTGCTTTAAAGCAACGGCTATATGCTTTTAAGCGATAAGCACTCTTATATCTAACTTAACGTAAGCATTATTAAGGTAAGTAAAGGCCTTAATCTAAAAGACGTAGAAGTCGTAAGTAGCGTTAGCTTAAATATAGGCGAACGTACTAAATATAGGCCGTTAGGCCTAAAGAAGGGCGGCGAGACGGGGATAGTAAGAAACGTAGTCGGTTTAAGGCTTTAGGTCGGTAGGAGCCGGTAAAGTAACGGCTAGGGTAGTAGATAAAGGATCGGCCTTTATATAGTCGGTTATCGTAGATTATAAGGCAATAGGATAAGGTATTATTATTATTATTAAAGTACTCTAGCTGCCCTAACGGGCCTAGTGCCCTTACATTTAGCTAGTATAGGAAAAACTAAGCGGCCTAAGGGAAAACCTATATAACGTCTATCTATCTCGACGTTAGGCCGGATGCGGCCTATACTCGCTACGGTTAATTAATTTTAGTTACTACCGCCGGTCTAGTGCCTAATAAAGGTTACCCCGCCCGGGCAGGCCCGGGGGCGTTAGGGTCGGGCGGATAGTCTAACTTAGTAAAGCCGGCGCGTAGACGGCACGCGGGCGATAGGGTGCGGGCCGGGGCCCCGCCTAGCGGGTTAAAACGCAGAAAATAAATCTTAGTAAGCGTATAATCGAATATATAAATATATATAAATATTAAAGGGGGCTAGCGCTAGGAGCCTCGTCGTCTTACTCCTAAAGCTCCCCCCCGCCGGTATTACGGCGGTCTATCTTCTCTATAAGGGCCGTCGCGGCCCGGAACTACTATAGTAGGCAGTGCTTAAGGAACTACCGGATAAGCGGCTTCGCGGTGGTAGGGCGGTTAAGCGCCGCCTTAAGGTCGCTCTCCCGTCGGATGCCTTTTAGTAAGGCCGCCCTCGCGTTAGTAAAGGCAAGGCACTAGAGGAAGAGGTAGAACGCGGTTTTACGTATAGTCTTATACCGGTAGAGCGGTATATCGACGTCGGGGACGTTCCGGTCGAATAAAAACCCTTATAGACCGATCTTCTTAGTCTAAATCTAGATAAACGTAGAGCTCTTATGCTTATATAACCCGTTATATACCTTTAGTGCCTTCTTTAGCCGTTTAAAGTAAGGGTTAATATCTGCCGGCTGCCGGGCTTTTTATAGTCGCTTTGCCTCCGTCGCTTAGAGATCCTCCTTCTAGCGCGCCTTTTAATCGCAAAGGACCGCCTCCTCTATTATAGTGCCTTAAGGGCATTAGTCCTAAAGCCACGCGTCGTACGGCCGGCCGGGCGGCTAGGTCGGCCGACGGGGTTAAAGTAGTACTCTCGCCGGCTTCTTATAAGCGCGTCGGATCTAGTCTACTATACCCGACTCCTTAGTTCGCTCTTTATACCGCGCGAGGCGGTCGTTAAGGTAAAGGTCGAGCGGCAGGACCGCCGTCTATATCTCTAGGTTCTAGATCGGGGTCGCTTTAAACGCCTTAGCTATTACCTATAGGTAGCTCGACTAATATACTATAAGCGCTTTTATTAAGCCGGTAGGTTTCCTTCCTTTAAGCGTAGGCTTATAAAACGTTAACGCCCTATAGGCGAGCGTGCTTTAAACTATATTAGCGTAGACCGTCCTTACGCTTTATAGTCGTATGCCTTACGTAGACGCCGTAAGCCCGGTAAAGGCGAGCGCTTATATGCTTATTTTCGTCTTAAGCTTCCTAACTTAGGCTTTCTATCGTAGCTTTCGGTTAAACTAAACCCTTAGGAACCGCCCGTCCTCGACCGGCCGGATTATATTTATCTTAAGCTAAAGTATCGTCGGTATCGGCTTATAGGTCTACGTAAAGTAGATTAGCTTGCTTTTCTTTAGCTTAAACCTAGCGCCGACCTCCTTTACTTACTTATCGTACTTCTTTTAGGCGTTTTTTAAACGCCGTATAATCGTAGCTACGGTCTTACCGTAGGCTAAAAGGTTTATATCGTTAGTAAAGCCGACGGTAGTAACCCCTATCTCCGGCTTAAGGTCGTTGTATAGTAGCGCGATATAAAGGAGGAAGAGGATTAAGGAGAGGGGCGAGCCTTAAGGCACGCCTATAAGCACCTCTTAGGTCTCCGCCGGCGCGCCGTCGAAGTAAAGCTAGGCCGTCCTCCCCTAAAGGAAGCTCCCGACCTACGCGATAACCTAGCCTAAGAAACCCCTCTAGCGGAAGGTCTCGACGAGGTACGTATAGTCTACCTTATCGAAAGCTCCCTTAAGGTTAAGCTAGAGGAACGACGCTACCCCTCCTTAGGCTTACGTCGTCTTTACGAGCTCTATTATAAGTCGTATCGCTATCTTAGTAGACCTCTTAGTCTTATTCCTTATCTACCCTTTAGGCAGGAGGTTATACGCTTCCGCCGTATTTACGATCCTCTTCGCGACTATAGCCTTAAGGTCGTGCTAAAGAGAGATTAGTCTTTACCCTTAGGCTTATTAAAGCTAGGCCGCTGTCTTCCTAGGCTTTAGTAGGACGATAATAGCCGTATATTAGAACCGTCTTAGAAAATGCCCGACGTCGCAACTAGCGTTAAGCAATACTATAAGCACCTTAAGCAATAGCTCCTTATAGGCCTTAATAAGCTTAACCGGAAGGCCGTCTTCCCCTACGGCCTTCTATAACGCTATCTTCTTAACCGCCGACCTAACGTCGCCGACTATAAAACGCTGCAATATTATATAGGCCTCCCGGGCGGCTTAAGGGCTCCCTTCGCCTCTCGCTACCGGGGGTAAGAAGAACCGGGCCGCGAGGGTCTCTACTTTCTCCCTATAAGTGCGGGCCGGCCTTATTAAGTCGCTCGGTCTCTTTAGGTTAAGGATATATATCGCCTATAGTAGGCTGCCGCTTTAGAGCCGCGCTTACCTCTCGATCTTCTAGAGGAGGGCTTAGTTAGCGGCTAAATCGTAGGTAAGCTCCCGCTAGGAGTCTCGTTATACGGCAATAATAGCGCGCTAGAGGGCTATCTTTGCCTCGTCTAACGTCTCCCGGGTCGTTTAGTTACCGGACGCTAAGAACGCCCGGAGGGCGCGTTTAGCCTCCCTATCGCACCGGTCTACCTTTATAGTCTACTAATTAAAGCGGCCGCCGTTAACCCAGCCCTAGGCCTTAGGTATATAGTCCTTCGCAATCTCGGTTAATTAGGTAACTACTTAGTCTACGTATACTTCGACCTCCTTAAGGGTCGTAGGCGTAGTTAGCGTAGCCCCCGGCCGGAACTTTACGATAGCTATTGCTTAGGCCTTATCTAAGTCGAGTTTCCTCTAGATATAGTTAAGTCCTATCGTCTAGGCCGCCGGCCGATAAGTTAATAGCCTTATATCTACCTTTAGCCATTGCGATATATAATCCGATCCGATAAGGCCTACGTTTTTACGGTATATTACGCCTAGACCTTAAGACGCTTAAGCGAGGTCTATCGTGCCGTTCCTCCGGCCCTTAGAGGCGATACGTATAACCTAGCCCTTAAGGGTTATAAGCCTAAGGCGCTATCGCGTCGTTAGCTTTAGGAGGTCTTCGCTATTCCTAAAGTTACGCCCGTAGGCGTCTTAAAGCAGGTAGTAGCTATTAAAGTCCTTAACGAAGACGCATTAGGTATATAACGATTTAATCGTAAGGTTAAAGAGCGGAGTAGTTAAGAGGGGGGAGTTTACTAGCGGAAAGTAAACTAAAAAAACTATAGTATTAAAATTAGTAAACGTAACGCTATATTAGTCTATACCTTAGTCGCTCGTCTATATATTAATGCTATGCCTCTTATAGACGTATAGCGCGCTTTAAGTCGCCCTAAAGATAAGTCTATAGTCGTACCGCCTTAGGCACGCTAGGGCTTTTATCCTACTATTAATTAGTATTTCTTAAAATACTATAATATTATACGCCTTAAGGGCGATAAACGTAAGGTATATATTCGCGCCTATCCTTACGGTATTTTAGTAAAGGATATTTAATATTAAAGGGGGTCGGAAAAAAGGTCGTCGGTAAGAGCGGGCGCGGCCTTAACTATAGCGGTGCGAGCCCTTACCGACGCTAAGGCCGGCCGCGATTATAGAAGCCTATAAATAGTCGACTAGCCTCGCGCCCGACCGGCCCTCGTAATGTCCTAAGGCCGGCCGGGGGGAAGGGCGGGTAGTAGGGGGGGGGGGGGGGGGGTGTCCTACCGTCGCCGTTTCGACGGCGACGCTTACGATGCGGTAGGAAGCGGAAAGGGCTATATATAAGGCGGCGCCGGCTTAAGGCGTATCGTTAGCGTCGCCGCGGCGGCGAAACGCCTCGGCCTTTAAGAGTATGCCTCTTAAGCCTTATCCTAAAGCTTCTCCGCCTTAAGGCAGTGCTTATTCTACGCTATATATATCCCCCTATAGAGGGTATATTAGTATAAGATCTACCTAATAGTAGCCGTATATATAGCTTCGTCGTATAGTCTTAATATATACCGCTTATATATCGCTTTTACCGTATAGTACTTTACGATATATTTATATTAGAAATACCGGTAGTACTACTTTAGCTAGATTATATCGTCGAAGGGCTTTATATCGAAAATCTCCGCTTATATTACTATACTAAAGTCGTAAAGCCTATTCGCCGCCTTTACGCCGTCTACCGTAATAATTAAGGTCGCCTTTATACCCGCCTTTATATAGGCCCTCTTAAGGTAAAGGTAGATAACTTTAACGTCGCTCGCTTTAGCTAGTTCGGCTATTAAAGCGGCGTCGTCCCTTCTCTAAAGGACTATTATCGGGACGCCCTTTACTATTACCGTAAAGCCGCCTTAAGATAGTATTATCTCCTTCTTAAACGCCTTCTTTAGCTACTCCCTATCCGCCTTATATTTCTTTATATTCTGCTTAAATATAAGCGCGATATCGCCGCTACGGAAGACCTACGCCGCTTTTACAGCGGGCTCCCTAAAGGCGCGATTAACGTTATTAACGATCGCTTAAAGGGTTTTACGTTAGAGATTTAAGGCGATCCCCTTATATTAGACCGTAAGCTGGTTTTCGTAGCGGGCGAGAGTCGGCTTTTCGCTATTAGCCCCGATATTATAGCTACCGCTAGCGCCTTTAGGCGTAGGCTAGCGTCGCGTTAGGGGCGCGACTATAGTAGCCGCGACCGCGGCCGCGGCTATATCGGCCTAAGACTTTAACGCTTGCTTCGATAGGAGCGCTACCTTAATAGCCTCTTTTACTAACTCTTTAACCGATTTCTTAAGCTAGCCTATAGTCGTATAGACTATAGTATCCGCTTAGATCTTCTCCTTTTATTCCTTTAGGTAGCCTTAAAGAACGGACTTAAAGGCCCTTTAGACGCTTTAGAGGGCCTCCTTAGGCACTAGACCTACGAATTTTAGGTAAGCGGTACTATCCCTTCCTATTAGTTTCTCTTTGCCTACGTTAGGCTTAAAGGGCGCTTTGTTAGCGGTCGGTAGGCTATATATATTAGCCTTTAACCCCCTTCTCGCGATATCAACGTCTATCGGCTCGTAGCCCGCGTCTATCCTCTAATACGCTATCGCGCCTAAGGGCAACCGGGTCTAAGGAATCCGATTCTTAAGTCTAAATTGATTTTATAATCTAGTGTCGACCTCGGCGGCTATACGAGGAGATCGTAGAGCTTTTATATAGGATAAGGTAAAGGTAAAGGAAAGGTAAGGAGGGAAATCTATATAATTTACGTTAAGACGGCGTATTTATATTAGGAAAATTATAATAATCGAGGAAAACTTAGTCGAAAGGGTCTAGCGAGGAGGCGGACTTACGTCGTAAAGAGGGGAGATTAGAAAAGAAAGGGGTAAGATAGCGAGATTATTAATTAAAGGCAATAGGATAAAATAGTAGATTAAACTATAAGGAAATAAGCTTATAGGGGGTATATAATTATTATTAATCTACGAAAGAATATAGCTATAGACTAGGTCTAAATATCTATATATATAATATAGAGGTTACGTAGGATAATATATAATATAACCTAATACTATAATATTTACGAAAGTAGGAACGTAAAGGGGTTCTATAATGCTTGCCGGGAGCGAGTAGCGGGCTCGTCGCGTTATAAACGCACTATCGATTAAGGTCGCTATAGTCTACGAAAGCAGCGACTTCGATCGAGTAGCTTAGAAGGTATCTCGACCGGTAATCTAGTATAGAGATGTCTTATTCTTAGCACGAAGGGTCGTCTCTTAACGTAGGAGGGATAGCACTACTAAAGGTAATAGTCCTATATCGTAATAATAACCCTTGCCTCTTTAACCTTGCTAATCTATAATTAATCGTTTAATTACTAATTAGTATTAGTTAGTTAAATAAATAAAAGGGGTTATAAACTAGCTAGATTAGTCTATAATAGTTATTTCTAGCTAAAGCAAAGGAGAGTATAAAGGGGGCCCTTTTATACGTGCTGCAATAAGCCTACGTAGTCTTATTGCCGGGCACGTAATACTCCCGATAACGCTATCATCGGGGCTTTAATAAGGGTTATAACTTATAACCCTCTTTATCCCTTATATAACTAGATTAGTCCGATAAAAATCGTTATAAAAAATAATCATACCTTACTAAATATAGTATTAGATATAGCATACGAGTTTCATTTAAGCTTTTACTAATAATCCTCTAAAAAGAAAAATTAATTTAGTTAAGAGATAAGTACCTATCGGTCACGCTGACTTTCAACTCGTCGTTTTTAAAGTTGGGTCGTTGGTTGGACGGCGTCAATCTGGTTCGAACTTTGCTCCCTCCCTTTTATTTCCGTCCGCCCCCCCCCCCGGCCTTCAGCTAGTGTCATCAATCTCCTTTTCCCTGGTCCGGAGAACGGCTCCCTGCTGCTGGCTGCTGCATGCCAATGTACCGAGCGGGTGACTTTGCAGTAGTAGTGGTACCTAGCAGGTTAGCACGCACGCGCTCGAGCCACTCCTGCAATATGGATGTGGCCCTACCAAGTCGCCTTCTCTCTCATTGGTACAGGTCGGCAGTTCCCTTGCTAACCTCGACGACTTGTGTGGCGGGGGCTTGCCGCTACCGGCTCCCCTGTAGCTGATATTGGACGTACGACGTACCTGCAAGTACCGCGATTGTGTACCAATCTTTCGGTACTACTCCTTTTAGTGCCATGGGCAACCTTTTACTGCTCTGTCTCCCCCCCTCTCTGCCCCCTCCGGTCTGCTCTTCCTCGCGCGTCTGCCTTTTCAATACTCGACCGACGGCATTCTCGCGCCAAGTCGCCTGCCCACGGGCTCGTCACTCTTTTGGTTTCTTGCCTGCTCGCCTCCTCATCCCTTCTTTTCTCCCCTTCTCCAGTCCTCGTTCGTTTGACGGCTTTACACAGGCGAAT
The DNA here is from genome assembly GCA_012934285.1 of Ophiocordyceps sinensis. Classification (NCBI taxonomy): domain Eukaryota; kingdom Fungi; phylum Ascomycota; class Sordariomycetes; order Hypocreales; family Ophiocordycipitaceae; genus Ophiocordyceps; species Ophiocordyceps sinensis. The sequence goes on along the minus strand of JAAVMX010000001.1, from coordinate 14,037,555 downwards.
CCCCTCCTAGAGGCGCATATTGTTGTTTGCTCGGCATCGGTGCCTGCAGCGTCCGCATCGTCACACAGCAACGTCTGGTCTCGTCGTGTTTCAAGCCTCGGCGTGGCGGCAAAAGAGACTGGTGGCCCATCGGATGCCGATAATTGACAGGCCATGAAGAATTGCTTGGCTCTTTGATCCACGCTTCGGGATTGCAGTGTCGGGGAATCGGAGCAGCATAATGAAGCTTCCCATGCACCACCACCGCGGCCGCTCGACGACGCCGACAGCACAGCAAGACCATGCATTCAAGATGTCGCCGCGCGTCAACTCAGGTCGAGCCATTGGCCTCGCATCCTTGGCTGCTCCCGACGCCGCCGTCGGCCTGGCCAAGCGCGAGTGCTCCGGGGGCTCATGCGAGAAGAATGTCGACACCAATGTCACAAACATTGCCATTATTTTGGGAATCGGGTATGTCAAGCGAACCGCGCCAATATCTCACCTCTGACATGCAGCGACCAGGATTCCCGTCCTCGTGGGCGCCGTCGTTCTTTTCTTTCTTCACCGCCGCAATGTCCGTCGTCTGAAAATGGAGGATGCCAAGGACCCCAACACGGGGCTCGACTTTGGTCTCGACGAGAGTGCGCCCAAGACGAGCAAGCGCAAGAGCTTCTTCGGAGGCGGGGAGAAGACTGCGCACAAGCCGGGCCAGCTCTCCATGGACATGAACCTGTCCTCGCCATACCTGCTTCCGCCGGGCATCCAGCAGTCCCACGACTCGATCCACTCGTTGGCCCGCACCTTTCCCAACGAACAGGACCCTTACCGAACCATCAAGGAGTACACACACAGTGAAGGCGGCTCTCTTCATTCGTTTCATCCTAAGGACTCGTCACTGCATGGCAGCAGCAGCAAGCGCAACTCGGCCTTGACCAGCCGATCATTGGGTGGGCCGATGCACCCCCCACGAACCATCTCGGGGCCCCGATCCCCCATCTCTCCCGTGTCTCCCGACGTCCCGGTTGATCCGTTCGCCACTCCTCCGGCGCCCGAGCCGACTCAGGGGATACCCGCCGCACCGGGCGTCCAGGGACCGATTCGTCCTGCACAGCCCCTGGTGCCCGAGATTGACATTGTGTCGTTCCCAGACGACCACATGAACGGTGGTGGCTTCGACTTTCCAGACCGTCATTCGCCTGCCGTGGCCTTTTCTTCTGACACGCGCCGTGGGCTGTCCGCGTCGCCAGACCAGGCAACGTTGGCACGAGAGAGGGCCGACGCCGATATTGGCATCGCTCACGCCGTCGACGACGGTTTCGACTTCACGTCCCCTCACGAGGCAGGGCTCGCGCTCGCAGGCACGGGACTCTACACCGATATCCCTATGGCCCTATCGCCAGGATCTCACGCCGTCGCCTTCGAGCCCCACGTGCTGGACAGTGCCCCTGGCCTCGCCCACTCGTATGATGACTACGCGAGGCAGGGAGACGACCCCGAAATTACCATGTCACACTCCTTTGGTCAACACGAGGATGACGCCCGCGGCCGGGGCCTCGAGCGCCGGGCTCCTGGAGCACACGGCGGAAACGAGCAGCCGTCGCAAGGTCTGGGCGTTCCGCAGCAGCGGTCCAAGAGGCTTTCAGTCGGGTTCCGCCCACTGCCTCCAAACGAGGTGACGGAATCAGAGGACCCAGAGTACCGGGCCAACCGCATCCGATCCTTTTACAAGGAATACTTTGAGGACAGCAGCAAAGAGCATCCCCCGCCTCTGCCCACCCAGCGCGGCAGCCCCCAATACGAAGAGGACTACGACGAAAACTGGCTCGGCGACGCAGCCTACTTTGACGTGGAAACGAATGCCTTTGTCATGCCGTACGCGCAGCCCGTCACCCGCCGCGCCATGACGCCACCTCCTACAAATCGCTCCCACCGAGGACCGGGCGGGCGAGGGCCTCGGGGCCCGCATGGCCCTCACGGATCGATGAGCGGCACGGGCCGCCGTCCCCGAGCCGGGTCTGCCGTCACGCCGAGGCCGGGCTCGTCTGCCTCGAATGGGATGCGCGGAGCGCCTACAAAGCGCCTCCCGCCACCCACCGCCTTGAAGACGCTGCCGACGCCATCGAAGCTGCGAGACGACTCGTTTGCAATCATGAATGCCGTTGACTTTGCGCCTCCCGACTCGTACCAGGACCGGGCCGCCGGCCGTAGTCAGAGTCCGCTCGGGGAGCGACGCGCGTACCAGCTTAAGAAGCCGGTCGCGTCCCCCCTCGTGACGGCCTTTGACGAGCTGGCCGTCCTGCCGAGCCCGTGAGTGCCCGGTATTGAGGACGAGGGCGAGCCTGTTGAAGCTGACGACGACCTAGTCACTCGCTGCGAAAATCGTCGACATTTACCAACCTGGACTTTGCGCCGCCCAAGAAGTTCCAGGATTCAGACACGACGAGCGACGCGGGCAGCATCAAGAGCAACCGGAGCGGCATCTCGGCGGTGCAGCTGGGCGCTATCCGCAGCGGCGCGGGGCGAGTTAGTCGTTTGCCCGGCGACACCGTGTTCACGACAGCAGCCATGAACGATCAGTTGAAGCCCAATTGGACCATGCGACCCTGACGCGATTCGTCCCCTCCCCCTCCCTGTATTTAGATTCAAGGCATTGCATGGTGCCATCTGTTGGCGGTCCAGCCATGAACCTGCCATGAACCTGCTTGGATTTCACCGCCGGATTCATGGGTCTTCAATGGAGACTAGCCTTTCCCTTTATCTTTAATTGATTTGGGGGGACCGTTTGGAGGCTGCATATAGATCGCATCACAATAACAGACGCGTGTTGCGAAGAGGAGAGTTATTTCGGCCTGGTCTTACTAGGTTCTAGGATAGAGTATTTGTTGCACGCAGGAATGCATGACGGCTTTAGTGCGTACGGGGCGGCGTTAGTGCAACGAAGATAGGATAACGGCTAGGGAATCCTATCTCGATATATATACCTTATAGAGGCGAAATCTTTAGGATATTCTAAATAAACTTATAGGTATGCCTTCGACTAAGACTCCTTTTATTATAACCCGCTACCTAATTCCCGCCCGGTCTTATCTTTAACTTACTCTTATACTTCCGGACGATAATCTTTCCGGCCTTAATCCGCTTATACGCAGAGTCTCCCGCTCTTAAGATTAAGTTCCCGCCTTATCTTATTAACTACCTAAACGCTAGCCTCCCTATCGTATGCTAGATTTTAGCTACTACGATAGTAACTCTTCCGATTTAAGTAAGTATAGCGTTAGTATAGGCTAGCCTTTAAACGCTTACCTTTACTATAAGAACTTTACTTTCTCTTATCCCTTAAAGGCGTTAGCCTTTAATAAAGACGTAGTAAAACGTCTAAAGAGAGATAATATAAGAGTATTTAACTTAGATAAAAAGGACTTATATTACTTTAGGTTAATCGCTTAAGCCGACGGGAAGAATACTTATACCGACGTCTATCTATTTTATAAGCGTCTTTAACTCTACTATAATAAAGACCTTTATATATCTTATCCTTTCTACCTATTAGTTGGTTAAATAAACAAAGGGGTTATAAACTAGCTGGATTAGTCTATATGTCTATTAACTAAGGGGCGATGAGTGGCCCCTTTATATAGGCTATAAACGCGTATATTAATAAGGCACGAAGCCGGCCCTTTGCGAGCCCTTATTACGACGTCGGGGCTATGCCTATAAGGGCGATTGAGTTAATAACTTAATTATCGCAAGGGCGGCCGAGTTAGTAACGCTATTACCGGGGTCCCCGATGCATACAATGCATCGTATAGTTAATAACGCATCCGTATAAGCGTTACCCGTACGTAATCTATTTAATTACGTGGATTACAATCGTGCCTAAAGAGCGGATATCTATTATTCCTATACTAGCAACTTTTCTTTATAGTTGCTAAACAGTAAGTCTATAATTTAAATAAAGAGAGATAGGAAGAACGATATATTAGGTAAAGGGCCTAATAAATACATTTAATAAATATAAATAAAGAAGGGGGCAGAATAAAGGGAACGTTATAAGGAAACCGTTAGTAACTATAGGCGAAGGACGAAGGCTTCTATCCTAATTAAAAGGCTATTTATATCGATAAGGGTTTAAGGGCCTTATTTAGCGATGCCTTCGTTATAGCGTCGGCGGGGTTATCTTCCCTATAGATCTACCTAATCTCCTTAATCTCCTATCGCTTATACGACTAACGCAACGCTATAATATCGATTATTAAACATTTCTCCTTCGTAATGCCGAGCTTAATAAGGCATTCGTAGAGGGAGTATAAGTTAGTGTATATAATAAGAAGGATTAGTAAGAGCTAAAGCCGTTCTATAACTATATAGAGGGTCGTGATAAAGGAGATGCTAAGGTCTATACCGTTAACTATACCGTAGATCTCGCTCGTAAGAACGCTATAGGTTACTCGCTTATACTTCGTCGAGCTCTAATAGATAATATTGCTATTAATCCGGAAGTGCGTATCTATACGCTCGGTCTTTTTAACGAGCGTAATAACGAAGACTAACTAAGACGAAAGGTCTCGGTTGTTTGCGAACAAGCTATCCGTAAATACCACGAGTTTAGCTATCTCGAGATTAATTAGTCGGTACGTAAGTCTACGTTATTAATAGTCGATCTACTACTAAAGGCGCTTATTAAGGATATTATAATCCTTCTCTTCGGAGGCTTAGACCTAGGCTGCTACGGAGATATCGAATAAGGCCTCTAGCTAATAGATAGAGGCGACGTACGCAGCACGAGCGCGTTACTTAAGATACTGCTAGGCTTTATTATAAGCCCGTAAGTCGACTACCTCGATCCTTAAGGCTTATTCCTTTTGCTATAGAAGTAGAATATCGTCGTAGAGCGTTAACTTTGCTCTATTAAAGTCTAAAGCATTCCCTAGGGTTATTTAAGCCTTCGGCTTAGCGCGAAATTAGGCTATCTAGAGCTCTTTTTCTTCCTAGGCCGAAAAAGTGTCTAAACCGAGCATTAGGGTGTTATCGGTCTATATTCCGACGAGGCTAAAGTCGTCGGGTCTTTAATTTATAATTAGAAGGCACGAGTTATAGGTAGAGGGAGCTATATTAAGGCTCCTAATATAGTGCTTATAGTAGGTTTTCTACTAATATATACCGGCTTCTATAAGACTGTATAACGGTCTAATAACTCTTATAATTATGCCCTTTAAGTACTTGCCCTAAGGCTCTATCGGAAGAGCCGCTAATACTATACGATTAAGCTCTATTTAGGCTTAGGGATAGGCTTATATAATATCGCGTAGAGATAAGCTTATGCCTTAGCGAAGTAAGGCGGGGGCAAGGGCTAGGATTAAGCGCTAGCTAATACTTTAAATAGTTAGGGAATAGGTTAGAAGCGAGCTTTTCTCTATATCGCTATGCCCTTAGATCACTAGACGGGACTTTTCGTAGGGTTTAACGTTACGGCCCTTTACTTCCCGGACTATTCGGGAACGAAATAGGCGGTAGGACCTATAAATTAACTCGTCGAACTATTTAAAACTAAAGACCCCGCGGGCTACGAGATCGTTAATCTCTTGTTAGTTAGATTCTTTAAAAGGGGCGCTAGGTATAGTAATAACGCCGTTATTGCGTAGCTTAGTCGAAAGCCGTAGTATATCTTCTTCCTTCTTAACTAGGAATTAATTATAGAAGGTTACGGTCTTTAGCTTATTTCTTAAGCCCGGGGGACGTCTGCGTTTGCGGGGCTGCGGAGGAGCCGGCAGTGCCCGTACCGGAGAGGGGGAAGGGTCTAGCTCAGGAATTTCGTCCGGAGCATCGTCCGGAGCAAAGGAATCGACCTTAGAGAGGGTGTCTATATTATTAAGGGTAGGGGGATCCAGGGTATCGTTATTGCTATAGTAGTACGGCTATATAAGGGTAGAACAGAAGACTATAGGACCGTTAACGGTCTCGATAGTAATATCGTAGCCGTTAATAGAGACGATATTATATAAACCCTACTATCCTCGCTTTTCTCTCTAGACGCGGACTTTACTCTATAGCGGCAGTAATAGAGTATTAAGGGTTAAAGAGCCGTTTCGAGCTTATAGGGCATCCCTAACTTATCGCGCGGCGGAGAGCTGCCGTAAGGCTTTTATAGCCTTTTAGATAGTTACGGCTCTCTATACCGTAGTTGCCGAAGGAGGGGAGTCCTAAGTCATCCGAAGGTACGCTCTAAAGATAAGGAGCGTAGGGATAAGGCCGTTTAGTCCTACTATATTATTTACGGCTTTAATAGCTATTTATAAGACGGATTTAAGGGCTATTATCCTACCGATCTTAGCGTATATTATTTTCAACGCACGACGGAGCGGGCTATAATACCTTATAACCTTACCTATAGACTAATATGCCTTAACGGGGATCTAAGTATACGTAATACCTATAATACGAGCTTTATTGCGAAACTCGGTTAAGGCGAAGTTAGTGCCCGCGTTATGCTATATAAAGTTAGGGGGTCTAAGGTATATATCGATCTATAGTGCCTTAAGTGTTTCCTAAATATCCTTAGCCGATATAGACGGGAGGAATCGCGCTCTTTAGAAAGATATCGCTATATCAACTGCGTATAGTACTAGGCGGGTGCTACTACCGACCTTTAGGTATATTATATCGACGACGACCTTAAAATTAAATTCTTAGTTATCCTTTAATATAAACCTAAACCTCTAGGGTGCCGGCGCGTAGAGCTAGCAGTAATAGCAGAATTTTAAGATATCCTTAAGTATTTCCACTAAGATATCGTTATGCCTTACTTATTTTAATAGGTAATAAAGTCTATTAACGGCCGGGTGGCTAAATCGGCGGTAGAGCGTACGTATCTTAGCTTTAGTTAAGAAGACGACTACGTTCTTTTCTTTACTAAAGAAGAACTATAGATGCCCTTATTTACGAACGATAAGGGCGCTTACACTTAGACCGATAATTATATCGGTAGTATTATTAAAGTATACGCTTAATCTATCTATATTAGCTAGGCAGAGGAGGAAGGGGGTCGTTATTCTTAGTACGTAGAACGTAATGCGGCTAATAGGGGTCTTAAGGGCAACGGAGCTAAGGGAGCGTACGTCCTCGCCGCTGCTAAATTTAATATATGCCTAGCCGGCGGTAGACTCATCGAGCACAATAGACGGGTCTTCTCGCTATAGGGCGAGATATTAGTCCTAACCTACTATAGATACTATAGCTACTCCGGTGTCTACGAGGATACCGTAAAAGCGGTCCTTTAAGTAACGGTTGAAGACGAATTGCGTAGCCGGGACGCTTAACTAGTCTATCCCTTATACGTCTTCGCCCGTGATTAAATAGTTAAAGGACTATTAACATAGGATTTACGAGGCTTACTACTTAATTAGTTCTTCGTCGTTACTAGCCTTATCGTTACGCTATTTGATAGCGGCTTAAGGAGTCTTATTACCTTTATATTCGGTGAGATAGGCCTTAAATCCTATGCTAGGGTTGCCGGTTAGAAGGCATTAAGCGTAGTACTAAGCCTTAGACCTAGCTCGTTCCTTTAGGGTATGCTTTATCGACTAGCAGCCTTCCTTTTAATAGACGAAGCATTTCCTCGACTATTAGCGGTTGCTAAAGCTACTACCGCCGCTACGAAGGCTACGGTAGCCTCGTCCGCTGCTCCTACTAAACCTACGGCTATTGCCGCGGTTATTAGTATATCTTCGGTCGGTATAGAATACGCCTAATGAGTTATATTTATTATTTATATTTATTACCTTATTACGTTGTACGAACGTGCCGGACGTGCCGTTCTCGGCCTACATCGATAGATAGGTCTCTAAGGAGGAACGCAGCGCGGAGAATAGCTTTTCCACGGTCTTAAGGGGGTTATATAGCGTATAGCTAAATTCCGGGACGTTTCGGCACGCGTTAAGCAAAGTAGTGCGAAAGGGGAGGTCTCTAGCGAACTTAAATCCTAAGGCGCGTTGATATCGTTATAGCTTATTAAAAAGGGTTTATAAGACTTCCTATTAGGTCTTATTTCGCTTTTTAAAAGTTATAGTGCTTTAATCTACCTAATAGTGCTAATAGTTTACTTTAGTGTCGAAGTAAGCCTTTAGTAGGTCGTAGGCCTGCCTAAACGTGCTATCCTACTCTATATGCTAGATATAGTAGTCTTAAGCTCGCCCGGTAAGGATCTAGGGAAAGAGGGTATAGAAATAGCCGGGCCGGGCCTTAACTATATAACAAACGTCCGTAAAGATACGGACTTTATCATTAAGAATATTATAGGGCTCGCCCGTATACTTCTTGCTTTTATCCTATAGCTTAATAAACTTTTATAAGAGGTCTACGTCTATCTCTTTATTTAGAATATCGTAAGGGGGGACTATCGTATAGGCTGCCTTTAACGTTATATTAATTAGAGGGGTCTGGGAGAATTAGTATTAAGTCGGGTAAAGTATTATTAGCGTTTCTAATATATCTCGGAACGGAGGGGCCTAGGGGTTCGGGAACGTGCCGGGCATTTAATCTCGTAGGTATAGGTCGGGATCGATAGATATAGCACGTGTTAAGGTTATTAGGGCAAAGGAGGGTTTTAGCGCGAATATAACTGCCGGAGCGGTTAAAGGCATAAGGGGGATAGCCGCGGGCGTAGACGGTGCCGTCGCAAAGGTTGCTATAAGAGCCAGGGCATTAAGAGGTTCTATTAGGACCGTGCTTAGAATAATTAGGGAAGGAGGGTTAGTTATAGCTGCCGGGGCTATAACGGATGTATTCCTTACGAATTCTTAGGTTCTCTCGTTATAGAATTTCGACTATTCTAGTAGTAGTTCGTGTTTAGGCTAGATTAAAGGAATCTATTATCGTTAAAGCATTAAAAACAATGCCGTAAAGCTAAGGTTTAAGGCGCCGGTCTAGATTCTACGGGCCTATAAGAAGGATTTAAGGGCCTTCTTAAAATACCTATCTCCTTAGTTCTATATAGCCTCTATCTATCCGTTAAAGTAGTCCTAGAAGTCTATAAATAGCTCGTATCTATAAATAGTTAAGCAGATATTAATAATAATAAACCGGGCTACGTAGGTCGTAACTGCTTTCTTATTTATATTATCGTAGGTAACGTCTATCTCTTAGAATATAATATTAGCTTTATTTTAGTACAAACCGAAGATGCCGATGCCGTCTAGCCAACCGGGAAAAGGGTTATCGTTAGGCTTAGTTGCTTCCGGTGCGGGACCGGGAGCGTTAAGGTTATCGATAGGGTTCGATATAGTGTAATTAAATAAAATATATAGTTATTATTAAAGGGGATCGCGAGGGTCGTTACGAAGGTTGTCTTACGTTGCTAACGCACTATTGCTTAACGTAACTCTTCTTCTTCTCGAAGCGAGATAGGATTAAGCAAGAGCTAGGAAAGAACTTATCGGCGGCTACCGAGAGCTAGCTATATCGTAATAGCTTCGTCGGCTCTAACTCGCGTAGGTTCCTTATTCTTAGCATAAAGGACCGCCTTTAGGTATAGGCAATAGAATCCCGAGGGATAAAGATCCGGTATACTTTCGACGATTAGGCTCTATCTCTTCTACCTTACTAATCTATAATTAATCGTTTAATTACTAATTAGTATTAGTTAGTTAAATAAACAAAGGGGTTGCAAACTAGCTAGATTGGTCTATATGTCTATTAACTAAGGGGCGACGAATAGCCCTTTTATATAGGCTATAAACGCGTATATTAATAGGGCCCGAAGCCGGCCCTTTGCGAGCCCTTATTACGACGTCGGGGCTATGCCTATAAGGGCGATTGAGTTAATAACTTAATTATCGCAAGGGCGGCCGAGTTAGTAACGCTATCACCGGGGTCCCTAATGCATACGATGCATTGTATGGTTAATAACGCATCCGTATAGGCGTTGCCCGTATATAATCTATTTAATTATGTGGATTACAATCGTGCCTAAAGAGCGGATATCCCTTATTCCTATACTACCTATCTTTTTTTAGCGGAAGTACGCTTAATTAGTATATAAGTAAACTTTCCGTCGCTTAGCGATACCGTCTACGATCTATATCCTTTATAACTAATATACTAGGCAGTAAGAGTATATATATAAAGAAGGATAAGTCTATTAGGTAGGCGTAAGCCTTAGGAGCTAGGAATAGCTCCCTGCTTATCTTATCTATAGCTAATTATATTAGCCCCGGTATATAGCATAGAGGATGCTTTATATATATTAGAATGCCGGCTTAAAAGAGAAAATACTACTGCTTATAATAGTTATAATATAATCCTAATTAGGCAATTAGGAGGAATACTCCTATTGCTTAAATCCTTCCTTTTATTCTTATAAGTTATACTTATATCTGCTAGTAATTATTCCTTTAATTATTCCTTCTGCTAAGCGGCCTTAGTCTTGCTTTATATAGCGCGTGCTAGAGGGCGACCTTAGAAATCCGTAATAGCTTTAGCGGAGACCTAATCGGCTCGGACCTATTAGTTATATATAGCGGTCTATCCCTTCTATCGCATAAGGTATTTAGTTACTAATAACTTTAAACGGCCGATGCGGTAGACGCGGATGTCTATTAAACGTTCGACTTCGTAGTATTAATCCCCTTCGTTAGGCGCGTGCTCGATATTATAGGCGGCTTCTACTAGCCTAAGCTCGGGTTCGACGTAATGCCCGTTATACGTAAGCTTAAGGTGCTAGATAGAGATAATAGGGTAGATTTTAACTTAGCTTAAGAGGTCGAGCTTTATTACGAGGTCGTTAACTATACGCTTAATTACGAAGGGACTTTCTCGCTACCGCGACTACTTTTTAAGCGGCTAGCTAGGCTTATAATAGCCTATATAAAGCTTTAGGTAGACCTTATTGCCGGCTTTAAGAAGAACCGGCCGGTATTTCGCATTATACCGCTATTTAGCCTTTATAGCCGCTAGGTCTATAGCTAGGCTCGCTTATCTACGGATTACTTCTCGTAAGTAAGGTAAATCGTCTATAGCGGTACTTAGGATATTATCGATAGCTTTTAACGGTCTACGTATATTAAAGCTAAAGATAGACTTATAGGCGGAGATCTTCGTACTAGCGTTAAATGCTATATTTAGATTCTACTAAAGGGCGGGGGATTATTATTTTCTAATTAAGGCTAGGATCCTCGATATAGGATATCCGTAGAGCGGTCTCTACGGTCTAATTGCGCTATTCGGTAAGCCCGTTAGCCTATACGTAGTAGGCGGTAGTTATTGCAATTTTAGTGCCGAATGCGCTTTAAAGACCCTTTTAAAAGTCGGATATAAATTTACGATCCCGGTCGTTAATAATAGTTCTTAGTATGCCTTAATTAAAAAGAAGCAACTAACGGGCTAGGCTTTAAGCCTAGTCCTTTATGCCGTATTTAGCGTTGCTTAGAATTAGGGGCCACCCTAGCCGGACTATGTCTTATACCCTAACCGGACTATGTTTAGTCCTATTTTAGCAGCCCGAAGGCCTGAGTCAACCTCTAACGGCTAAATGCTAGCCTAAGGACTTCCTTAAGGCCTAGCGCGGCCTCCTTTATACACTAACGGAAGAGATCTTTAGCCAGCGCTAGGGAGCTTTATAGACCGACTTTTCTACGCAATCTTCCCTTATTTCCCACCTACGGAATATATATATTCCGCTTCGACCTTAGTAGGCAACTGCTTATACAAAGAAATATCGCAATTACGGTTATACAACGTCTTCGCCTTACGAATCACTTTACGCAAGCGCTTAAAGCTTTATTCGCAATAGCAACGCTAACCTCTCGTAGCTCTATAGTGCGCTTGCCCTCTAACGGGAGACTTCGAAGTTACGGTTTAATACAAAAGCCGAGAGAGAGTTACTACGCTAGCGAGACCGATTTCGGACGACATTATATAAGGACGTAGTGCAAAAGGTATTATACAAAAGTCTCGAGCTTATCTATAAGTAGACTCTACTTACGCGAGGCTACCGTCTTTACCTAAGCGAGCGGCCGCTTCCGCAATACATATATAGCTTCGTTGCTTAGTATAGGCTGCCTTATTAGTATATAATATCGGATTTCCTTTAACTACGCGTTAATAGGCAAAAAAGAGAGGTTATCGTTATAGGGCCGCTGCCTCTTTCCTTCTAGGATAGCTATTAGCTCCTACGCTTCGATTTAGTAAAGGTATATTCCTTAGCATCGCGAGAAGTATTATTTTAGGCTAATAATCCCGTTTGAGGCAGAAACCGACCCCTACTAGTGAATCCGCGATCCTACGATTATGCCTTAGCGGCGGCGGCTATAGAATAATCCCGCTCCCGCTCCCGCTCCCGCTCCTACTGCTCCTACTGCTCCTACTGCTCCTGCTTCCGCAGGCGCCCCGCCAGCTTCGTTAGGGCTAAAGGCGCTAATAAGGGCTCTAAGACTATCACAGCGAGGAAGAAGGCGCGCCCGCGGAGCTATAGCAGTTGCGGACTTAATAAGGGAAATAATAGTTAAGGTGCTACAATAGCAGCTTAGGCTGCCGGCATAGCAACAGCAGCTCGGGCTGCCGGCACAGCAGCAGCAGCTTAGGCTGCCGCAATAGCAGCAGCTTGGGCTGCCTACCGCGACGCCCTCACAACAGCAGCTTGGGCTGCCGGCACAGCAGCAGCAGCTTGGGCTGCCGCAATAGCAGCAGCTTGGGCTGCCTGCCGCGACGCCCTCACAACAGCAGCTTGGGCTGCCGGCACAGCAACAGCAGCTCGGGCTGCCGGCACAGCAGCAGCAGCTTAGGCTGCCGCAATAGCAGCAGCTTAGGCTGCCGCAATAGCAGCAGCTTGGGCTGCCTGCCGCGACGCCCTCACAACAGCAGCTTAGGCTGCCGGCATAGCAGCAGCAGCTTAGGCTGCCGCAACAACAGTAGCTTAGGCTGCCGTAATAATAGCAGCAGCTTGGGCTGCCGTAATAGCAGCAGCTTAGGCTGCCGGCCGCGACGCTTAGGATTATCTTCTAACAACCTATGCTACCGCCTATACGCACGCAGCTATATAGCTTCCGTTTAAACATAGCGCCGCGGCGCCTGCCCTTACGTTAGGAGCAGTAGGAGCCGCTAGTAGGTGGCCCTAGCGGGCCTTAGCGAGGTTATCGTAAGAGACCTCGTTCTTTCCTTTAGCCGCTACCTTAGGCACCCGCCTCTACGTCGTTTGCTCGGATCCCGACCACGCAGCTAAATCGTGTAGGCGGCGAAGCATAAGGTTAACCTAATAGAGTGCCGCCACTATAGTGGCAAGGCTAGGTTCTAAGAGCGGGAGCGGGAGCAGGAGCGGGAGCGGGAGCTATAATACCGTAAGATAAGCCTTATTTCGCGCCTTTCTAGCTATTCTAATATCTTTAATTAATGTACATTCGTTTAAGAAACGCTAGGCTACGCTAGCCGCTAGGCTAGTCTGCCCGATCTAGCAGTACATTAGTCTTGCTATTGCGCTCGGCGAAATTCATATACCCTATATTCCTATAGCCTGCCCCTTAGTCCTGCCGAATCGGGACTAAACACAGTCCGGTTAGGGTATAAGACATAGTCCGGCTAGGGTAGCCTAGAATTAGCAGGCATCTCTTACTAATTAGGCAAGTAACTATAAGAAGTTAGTTAAAGATATTAAAGCCTAGAATCTACTATAAGGAGCTTGCTAAAGGTAAGAGCGGTATATCGGTTATAAAGTCTATCGCGATACTCTATATTAAAAATAAGTATTGCTATTTGTATAGTAGAGAATTGCTATTTGTATAGTAAATTAGGATTATCTCTATAATTTCGGCGCGTACCCCGCGCGCCTATGTCCCGCCACTAAATTTCCGTAGAGGTATATAGCAATTAAGAGGGCTGCGCAAATCGTGCCTAGCCTTAATGCAATTTAATTTAATCCGGCTGCGTGCCCTCTGCTGCGTGCCCTCTACTGCGTGCCCTCTGCTGTGTGTGCGGCTCCTTAATGTATGCTTCGTGCCCGGCTCCCGGCTGCGTGCCCTACTGCGTGCCCTGCTGCGTGCCTTGCTGCGTGCCCTCTGCTGCGTGCCCTCCGCTGTGTGTGCGGCTCCCTGATGTATGCTTCGTGCCCGGCTGCGTGCCCTGCTGCGTGCCTTGCTGCGTGCCCTCTACTGTGTGTGCGGCTCCTTAATGTATGCTTCGTGCCCGGCTGCGTGCCCTGCTGCGTGCCCTACTGCGCCCTGCTGCGTGCCCTACTGCGTGCCCTTTGCTGCGTGCACTCTGCTGTGTGTGCGGCTCCTTAATGTATGCTTCGTGCCCGGCTGCGTGCCCTGCTGCGTGCCCTGCTGCGTGCCCTCTGCTGTATGTGCGGCTCCTTGATGTATGCTTCGTGCTCGGCTCCCGGCTGCGTGCCATCTGCTGCGTGCCCTGCTGCGTGTTGGGTGGATTGCGGCATAGTGTTATTCTTCGCACGATTTGCGCGGCTCTCTTATTAGTTGCCATGTACGAAGTACCCGTTGGGAACTAAGGAACGCTTCGTCCCTTAGTTGGGTCCGAATTAGCCGGACACGCCCCTAATCGCCGGACAAAAATTTCGCGGGGAGCGGCGGTGGTAGAGGTACCTTTAGGCGCCTAAGGGTTCCTTTTTATTTAAAAAGTACCTTTAAAAGCGATTTATAATATAAAAAAACTAATTAATAGTTTTTCTTTTTCTTCTTGCTTCTATTATATATAAAGCGATTTTTTTTATATACGCTCTAAGAGGAATTATAGCCTATTTTAAGTAAGTACCTTTAGTTTTTAGTAATAGGAAATTCTCTTTTTAAGGTAAGAATTAACTCATTTATATCTCAATAAAATGCTTACGTAATAGCTTATAATTAATAGTATTAAATTAAGAAATATTCTAAGAAAAATAAATATATCTTATAAGAATATTTAAAAAATGCCTTTTTCTAGTATTTAGTAACGTGGTAAGTACCTTTACATACTATCTAGTAGGAGAGATACTAAATTTTGTCCGGCGATTAGGGGCGTGTCCGGCTAATTCGGACCTAACTACCTACACTAGATTTTAGTAGCGGGATATAGGCGCGCGGGGTGCGTGTAGAAAAAGTGGTTTTACTATACAAATAGCAATTTATTACTATACAAATAGCAATACTCTTTAAAATAGCGGGGGGCGAATAGGCTTATAGCTGCGGGTAAGGGTCTAACGGTTTATTTAGCTAAGGCAATAGGCTTTATAGGCCGCGATATGCTTTTTTACTTAATAAGTAACTCCGCTAATTAAGTATATCTCTAAGTCCTTAATTATATAGACAACGCTAAAGTAATTATTATCGTTATAAGCTACTAAGATTATAGATAGGACGAAGGCGTTAGGGATATATAGCCGGGTAAAGCCGTTAAGGCATTTATAGTATAAGAGCTTATCGATTATAAAGAACGGTATGCCGTAGCGCTTAAATTACGCATTCGTTCGTGCCCTTAAGTTAGTAGATATAGCTATAGCTCCTTCTAAGGGCGCGGAAAGACTTCCGATAGCGTCTTCGCTATCTACGATTATTTAAAGTATTCGCTTATAGTAAAAGTTATATCGTAGGCGACGGCGAATTCCTTACGTTTCGTAAGAGCTATAATAGCTTTAGAGGCTATAAGTATATCGTTAAGCATACTTAAATTAGGAGGACAATAGTTAAGCAGCTAGTCGGACTCTTCGGCTAATAGGCGACTAAAGGCGTCGGGGATAAAGTTCTTCTTGCTAAAGAGGTAGTAAACCTCGATATTATACTCTAAGAGGTAAATTAAGGCTATAACTAAGCGACGGTTAGCTCGGTCTATATTAAAAGTATCGAAGGTCCTTTTAGCGACGATCTACTTTTAGATGACTTGTCTAGACTTAGAACACAAAGGCTTAATACTTACCGAGTGTAGCAAAATCGCGGAGTAATCGGTTAAGACTATAAGCGGGAGGGTTAACGACTATACTATAGTACGTATCTTTTTTATAGCCTATACGAGATTAGCGACCTTTAGTTTAAAAGGACTATAAGACTACTCGGCTCTTATTAAGGTATAGGAGAGGAAGCATATAGGCATAATAGCTTTAACCGGAATAGGCTAGCCTAGCTGCTAGATAGTGCCGTCGCGGAGGTAGAAGAAGACGGCGGCGAAGCCTTGCTATAAGGAGGCGTTAATCTAATAGAATAGCCTCTTCTATAGGTCTATATAGTAAATTATACGGCTAGAAGTAATTTCCTTCCAAAGAGAGGCGAAGGAGAAAAGCTCGGCTAAGGTCGGATAGAACGATATAATTTACGTATAGGACTTCCGCTTATTAAGGTTCTTATTTTTAACCTTACCGATTAAGCGACCTTAAGCTAAAAGACTAGTCTTACGTTCCTAAAGAGGGGCGATAGAGGCGCTATAGTATAGGATAAGGTTGCGAATATACCCTATAGCGCTGATATAGTATTTAAAAGCGCGAGTTTATTAGGGAATAAAAGCTTTACGAAAGCGGTAAGCCTATGCTTTATAGTATTTATCCTAAATACGTCGATACGAAATCCGAGTAACTCTATAAAAGGGTAGCCGATCTAGCTTTTAGCAAGGCTTATAGATAAGTTAAGCAACGCAAAGAGCTTAAAGATAGCCTTAAGATATTAAAAGTATTCCTCTTCCGTAGCGGAGTAAATAAAGATATTATTAATAAGTCTTGCTATTTGTATAGTAGAGAATTGCTATTTGTATAGTAAATTAGGATTGTCTCTATAATTTCGGCGCGTACTCCGCGCGCCTATGTCCCGCTACTAAATTTCCGTAGAGGTATATAGCAATTAAGAGGGCCGCGCAAATCGTGTATAGCCTTAATTTAGTTATTTAGTTAATTCAATAGCTATAGCAGCGCGCGCGCCCTGCTGCGTGCCCTACTGTGTGCCCTACTGTGTGCCCTGCTGCTTTGGCGGGGCATTTCTCCCCCCCTATTTAATAAGGGGGAAAAGAGGGTTATATAACGTACTAGCACAACCCAGGCGTATAAAAGGGAAGGGAAAGGAGGAAGCATTTAATCACATACATAAGATTAATATCATACAACTAAATTAACTAAATTAACTTAATTTGCCTTCTTAAAGATTTAACGATTTCTCCTCGAGGACTTCTACCTATAAATTATTAAAGAAAGACGATTATTGCCGTATAACTTCTACGACACTCGCATCTAGTCGGTATTAGTATGATTAAATAGTCCTAAAAATACGAAGAGACTAATTGAAATAGGTGCCTAAAAAACATAATTTAAGAGATTACTCCCCGGGTAGGATATCCTAACTTATACGGAAATCGACTAGCCGAGGCTATAATATAGCTACCCTACGAATTTCTACTATTCTTCCTAACCCTTAGTATAGCGACTGCTGCGCTTGCTTTAGGGTATATGCCCTTTCCTCCGTTAAAACTTAGAGCCTAATGTAGGGGTCTCTATCTGTTTTCCGCGAGAAATCGTAGAAGGAGTCCCCGAATAGCACGGCTTAGTGACGGCACCTTATAGAAGCAGCAGCAAAAGATATAAATGAAAAGACTAAAGTAATAAGAAGAATAACGACGAGAATAGACCCGATAAAGCCTGTAAAAGCAGTTAAGGGAGCATCCCTTATATTAGGAAAAGAGGGAGGCAGCTAGAATAAACGGTGACGGCGGGGGAGCCTAGGCTACCTATTCCTAAGAGCGCATTCCTACTAAAGGTCGTCGACTTAAAGCCCGTCGGGTCCGATTTAGAAAGCGAAGTAGGATAACTCATTCGATAAATCCGGACTACGACTCTACTTAATCCTCTTAGATTCGCCCTATTAGAATTGCCCTACGTATAAATAAAAACCTTATACCTTACTATAACTTTCTAATTCTTTATGCATTAGCAATAGCAACCTAGAAGATAACTTAAGACTCTACTATAACTCTTTCGATAGCTATACTTTATATAATTATACTATGTAAAGGAGAGCTTCTAACTATTATAAGAAGACTAGAATGCCTAGATTAAATAAAGAAGAATATACACACATACGTATATACACACACGGATAAGAAAGAAGAAAGAAAATAACGACCGGATTTAAAAAAGCATTTCTTTATAAGAAAAATCAGAAAAACATATATAAGACATAATAAACGATAAAAACAAGAATAATATTAATATATCTAAGATATCTAATACGACTTTTGTCTAGTAGGGGCTTCCCGCTATAGGAGAGATATCGTCGACCTCTAAAGACTACCCTGCCTTAAGGGGTAAGGCTGCTATATAGTAGCCTATGCTCGGGATTAATAAGCTATCTATAGTTATAGGTAAGACAATTGCCTAGCAGAATAATAGTCTCTTTAGAATATTACGGTAGGGAAAGCTTCCCTTTATTAATAAGTTTAACGGTAAGAACGTAATAAAATTCATTAAGAAATTTAAAAGGGAGATACGTTTCAATAGGGTTTATAAAGACGAGAAGATCAATTAGCTTAAGGGCTATATCTCTACTAAATAAGCTTCGACCGTAAAGATCTTTACCGACGGTCTTCTATAAGACGAGGTAAAGAAACGACTTCTTAAATACTACTATATATACAATATTAAGCAACTTAAGACCGCTAACGATCGACTTAACTATTATAATACGAAGAGACCCTCGTCCGTCTCTAAAGTTACGGAATAGCTTAGCCTCTACTCGTACCTTTAGCGTAAGGCCTAACCTAATAGATAGACCTAAGCTACTACGCAATCGCATTTTATCTACCGCGCTATACCTAAGGATTTAATTATTAGCATCCTCGAATATAATAAGGTAACTTTAGATACTCTCTTAAGGTTGCCTTACGAAGATATTATTAACCTAATTAATAGCTACTTAGCCCTACGATAGGACGTTAAAAGACGAGATATAGCTTTAAAAGTATATAATTAAAAGCTTAGGCAGACTAAGGAAGAGCAGGCGACTTCCCTTAAGGATAAGGAGGTAGGCATAATAGAGCTTCCTATAGATAAGCCTAATGCTAAAACGCCTAAGGAAAAGGCTACTACCTCTACGGAAGATATTACTAAGAAGGAAGACATTTACTAGCCGATATAAGACTTAACTAAGGCCTTTTAGGATATAACTATTAACTTAAACCGCTAGAATAAAGCTTTTATAAACCCCGTAGAGAGGGAATTACGCCGCGTTAGTTCTAATAGTCGAGGAAAAGGTAGTTACTACTCTAGCACGACGAATACCCTTAGATTGCATTAGCTAACGAACGATAAGTTCTACGTAAACTTCGTTAGGACCTAGAGGTACTTCTACTATAGAGAACCTAGACACTACCCGGACTAATGTCCTACGCTCTAAGCTAATTATATAGCCGGCGTTATTACCTATAATTCTTCCTTAAGAGTTCTCGCCTTTAAAAGACCGAAAGACATAAGCCCGATTCCTCCTATATTAGCTAGTAAGTACACGAGGCCTAGATCTTATATTTAGAGGCTTATCGTTTATTAGGCTAACGTATGGCCTAGATGCTTTATAACTCCGCTAATTGCCTAAGTTAAAGCGTTATCTACGCCTTCTTACTAGGATTAGATAGTAAATAAGAAAGAAATCGCTGCGATAGATGCCTTTTAGAAATACTCTTATATTTAGGAGTAGACACCTCGCGACCTTATCGGGACCGACGTCGCGATTAAGACCTCTATAATTCGATTTTAAGTGCCTTAGAAGGAAAGAGGGATAGATGATTAAATGCTTTATTCGACTATATAAGTTAATGCCTAAGAGGTAAAAAGACAATAAGTCGATAGAGATAACGTAGACTCTTAGGAGGATACGATTATAAAGACTATTCCCGTTAAAACTCTAGTCTATTATAAATATAGGATAGAACTTAGAAAGAAGTTCGATATTATAACGGACGAGATCGTCTATAATATTATATTAAAGAAGATACTAATCTCCCTATAGACCTTAGTTGAGTTTCTGCCCTTAGTTAGTTCTAAATTAGGCGTAAAATGCATCGATAAAGCCTAAGGCATTAAGACTACGTAATTCTAATACCCTAAAGAGCTAGCTACTTCTCCCCCTATTTTAGGGGCAATCGCCGTGGAAATCCTAACCGACGACGAGAAGGAGGAAGGATTAGACCTTCTAGGTCACCTATAAGAAAAGCTGTCTATAACGGTAGTGCACCTTAAAGAGCCTATCGGAGAATACTAGATCGAGCCGGAAGCTATTATATGCCTACTCTATAATAAAGAGATACTAGACCGGAAGATATATTAGTATACTAACTACGAGGGGTCGATGAAAGTTAATATGCGTATAATCGACTAAGGCAATAGCTAGCTATAACGGAGACTTATCGGTAAATTCCCTATCGAAGACGACTCTAAGACTAAAGGAAAAGGGAAGGAACTACCTTAAAGCAGATAGGACGAGTATATAACGCGGCAGAAAGCTATAATATACGAGTTTAATAGTCGGCTTACGTATTTCCACATAGGGACTATTAACCCGACTATATTAACAAATACGCCTTCTATTACGCACCTAATTCGTATAGTTAAATCTCGAGACGACTACGATAGAATAACTATATTTAGACTGCTATCTTTAACTTATTACTAA
The DNA here is from genome assembly GCA_012934285.1 of Ophiocordyceps sinensis. Taxonomy (NCBI): domain Eukaryota; kingdom Fungi; phylum Ascomycota; class Sordariomycetes; order Hypocreales; family Ophiocordycipitaceae; genus Ophiocordyceps; species Ophiocordyceps sinensis. Next base: position 14,016,961 of record JAAVMX010000001.1, on the reverse strand, counting down.
CCGTAACTATTTAATCTTATATACTAAGATCCTCTTATAGCATTAAAAGCCTCCTTTCTCGATTAAATAGACTTATTGTTCGCCTAGCGCTTGCTAAATAGAAGTATTAACCTTAACTTAATAAGAACTACGATAGAAGCGAATAAAAAAGAAGGGACTAGCGCCGACGCATCCCCGTATATCGAACGCTAATTAGTCGGGTCCTCGATATTTAAGTAATAGCAATTAAGTAGAAGAGAGGTTCTAAGGCTAAAACAGCCTGCAAAGAAGGATTAGAAGCTATAAGGTGTAAATCACTAAGAATAATAGCTCTTATCTTATCTAGTAGGGAGGCTAACTAGTCTCTATATATAGGAAAAATCCTTAGACGAAATTAGCCGCGTAGACCTAAGGAAAAACAAGTGACGTAAATAATCGGACGGAAGGATCGGTAGGAAAAACAAATAGATTATACCGTACGATAAATAAGTTATATAATTAGTAAATAAAATATAGTCTAGTAGATAATAATAATGATTAAAGTACTCTAGCTACCCGAATAGGCCTAGTGCCTCGATCTTAGCTAGTATAGGAAACGGGAAGACCTTAGGAAAAACCTATATACTTCCTACGGCGGTTGTTTAAGCCGCTTAGGCGCGTCGTATCCCCGCACGTGCGGGTTATATAGCGCCCCTAGCCCGGCTTCGCTTCGGTCGATTTAGTTAGTCGCGGCTACGTCGGACAAATAGTCGGACGGTATTTTCATAGTGTAGCGAGTAGCCCGACTATTTAATTAGCTATCGGGGGGCTAGGCAAAGTTCCCTTAGTTATATTATATTTAAATTAGCCTAGTCCCCGTATATACGTACCCGCGTAGTTGCGCGGCGGGCACGTGCTATAGTCGTAGTTATCGGTGCGGGATTATCGCTACCCCTCTTTTTCCCTTAGTATAGCTATACGTAGGCCTAGTACCGGGCCGTACGGCTTAGTGGCTAATATCGGGAGCGCTTTGCCCGGCCTTCTGTTTTTTCCGATAAATAACGTAGTCGTACACTATACGTAATTTCGCCTACGTGACCTACTTACTAGCGACGCGATAATAGGGAGCGGCCGGCCTATTTTTCCCCTACGACTACGGGCGTAGTCGCAAAAAGTCACCTTAGCCGGATTCGAACCGACTCCTATCTATAGGCTTATCTAAGCGGTTGACTACTCCGCTATAAGGGTATAGTCTAGTAGAAGACTAGTAAATTCCACGGTAGAAGCCGTAACTATATAAAGGAATTCTACGGTAGAAGACCGTAGAAGGGAATTAGAATTCTATAGTAGAAGACCGTAGAAGGGAATTAGAATTCTACGGTAGAAGACCGTAGAAGCAAGAAGAGATTCCTATAAAAGGGAATTGGAATTCTACGGTAGAAGACCGTAGAAGGGAAGAGATTTTATAGGTAAAGACTATGTAAATAACCGTAAAATCACTGTGAAATCACGGTGAAATATAACCGTAGAGAAGTAGGTAAATGCGCTTATAGAAGTATAGGGTAAATGCCTATAGAAGCCTATAGAATTCTATAGTAGAATCTAAGGAAGAACCGGGGATTTCCTAGTAGAAAGCAAATAGGGAAGACGGTAATGTTAATATACCCCCTTAGCTAGAAGGGAATAACTTCCGGCTAGTTAGAATTATTATCGACTTCTTCTTAGATCCTAGAAGAAATATCCGTAAGTCGAAGCTAGCGAAGGAACGTTTAGAAACGTTATCGTAGAAGCAATTTAGTTAATCTATCCGTAACTATCTAATTAGAAGGGATATATTTAATATTAAAAGTATTGCGTAAGAATTCCTATCGGGCCTAGCAGTTGTAAATTTTAACGTGCTTTAAGGCGGTCTAAATCTTTAGAATCTCGGCGGAAACTAGGCGAATTATCCAGGTGTTATCGCATTAAATAGTAGGAATAGGAATATCTAGCTATAGAGAAATATCGTTAAATAAACGAAGAATAGAAATTAGTTCTTTTACGGTAGAAGAGACTATAAGAAGTTCGGCTTCGGTAGAAGAAGTAGTAACCGTAGATTATTTCCGGGCACTCTACGCGATTAGACTATTAAATAGGCTAATAAAATAGCCCTTAAAAGAATAACGAGTGTCTAGGTCGTCGGCGTAGGCGGCATTAGAAGCTATAACGAGTTCTTACTTATCTATATCCGAAAACTTAATCGTAAGAAAACGCGATTCGTATAAGTAAGTCACTAAGCTCTTAGCAAGCTTAATATAGAGCGTAGATAGGTTTAATATATGCTCCGCTAAAGAATTCGACGATTTTACGGCGTTAAGACGGGTAGAAATAGTCGCGTAATTATAGGAACCGACTAAAGACTAAAAGTAGTGGATTTAATTATCTATAGCCTAACCTTAGTGTTTCTCTAGCTTTTCGGGAAGTAGGAACGGATAAAGGGTCGAAATAAGCCGTAGAACCGTAGAAGTAAGGATTAAACTAAACTTAAAAGCAATCTTATTTAGGTAAACGTCTTAGTATAACTATAGCTTTCGCTGCTTACGGTCTCGAATAATCCTTATCCTAAGGAAGTAGGTAAGCTCTCCGTGGTTAGTAACTATATACTTTTGCCTAAAGCGATAGATAAAATCGTTAGTAGCTTTACGGTGCTCCCTACGGAAGAGGATAATAATATTATCTATAAGGAAGAAAGTAATAATACTACTTATAGTAGATATAAAAATGCAAGGATCCTCCGCACTTTGCTAAAGGCCTAGTTCGGTAAGAGACCCGGATAATTCCTATTGCTAAAGAAGAGGCGAACGGCGAAGCCTATATAAAGCCTTTATTAACCGAATTATAAAACTAGACACCTTACATCCGTCTAAGAAGTAGATATATACTTCTTTATCTAAATCGGCATTCGTAAAGGCGTTAACCGCGTTAAGTAAGCGGGTTTTAGTGCTAAACCTAGCGGCAATAGCAATTATAATGCGAAAATTTCGCGCTATAAGCGTCGCGGTATATATTTCCTTTCCGCTAAACGGCTAAAGGTCTCCTCGCACACAAAGGCGAGACTTAAACTTCCTAAGGTAGCCGTACTTATTAAAGTTATAATCGAATGCCTATATTAATAGAAGAGGACGCACTAAAGCGTTCGCTCTTAAGGTAGGCGAAGAAAAGAAGGTCTTCCGCTAGTTTAAGGAGTCCTATTTAACCTTTCTCGCGGCTTTAAACTTAGGTCTATAAGGATACGTCTCGAGATTAGACTAAAACCTTAGAAGCGCGGGTAAATCCCGTTTGTATATCTTCCTAGGTTTAAGAGACGTAGTAAATATAGCTATAAAAGCGGTGCTATTAGCCGGTGATTGCCTAACGTAGGCGAAAGCGGGATATCGACCTAAAAAACGGTTTAAATAAGTAAGTTGTAAATCCCCTATAAACCTCGTCGTCCGTAGACTATATATAGGAATAGTATTATCGTAATCTATAGACTAAGAAGTAGCTTAAGGCAACTATACCTTAAGTCGGTCTATTAGTTCTACGATTATAGTTAGTAAAAGAGTAGAAATATTAGGTTAGAAATCCCGTATATTCTTAAAAGTATCCTCCGGCGGTTCCGGGGTTTAGTTAGGAGTCGGGAGCTAAGGATTGCCATCGGCTAAAACGTCTGCTAGACTCTTATTAAGGAGTAAAATTAGCGTTAACTAGAATTCTGCCTTATCTTACTCTTCTTCCTATGTAATATATAGTAGAAATGCCGGTGATAATACCTATATTAGTGGTTTAGATGCCTTAGACGCGGTGAAAAACTAAGTCTTATTAAACGTTATATTATAAACTTAACGAACCTCCCGTCTCTATAGGATCTATATACGAAAAATATTAGTAGAATTATACCTAACTAAGTAACTAACCTCTATATAAGGTTCTTACTTAAGATTACGTTTCTACGTATTAGTTAGGGCCTTAGTGGTTAGTAGGTAGGCTTTATAGCTAAAAACTTAAAGATAATCTAATCGTAACGGTTAAGGAAGGAGAAATGCCGGTATATTCCGGTCGTAATCCCTTAACTAATCGTAAAGGATCTCTATTAAGGAAATTCACTTCGATAGAAATAACGTAGAGGAAGCTGCCTAACGGGCTAGAATCCGATTATATAAATATACTATAGTTTTCTATATTTCTGCCTATAAATGCTTAGGCAAATTTACTCTAATCTTTATAGATCGAGCTTTCGTAGATATTACCCCCCTAGCTCGTTCGGCAGCGCCGTTCTAAGCGGGTGTGTATAGAGTAGTAGGCTTATTATAAATGCTATATTAGTTAATAAAATCTTAAAAATCCCGTCGAAGGGCTCGGTCGTTATCTTAATAGATTATACCGATAGAAAGTAAGAACTATCGGGAAATATACCGACCTAGGCTCTTAAAGCATAAAATCAGCTCGTCTTTAAAGGCGTCTAGAAGCGCATATAGAAAAACAAGCTTCGTATAGTCATCCTTAATAAGAAATGCAACGTTCTTATTATTATAACTCTTATATATAGAAAAGACATCGTAAAATACTTTAGAAAAGGAAAAAGTCGCTTTAGAAAGCGGCGGTTCGCGGTTAATAATTCGTTTAGCCTACGTAAGTCTATAGGACTTATAGGAGATTATCTTATTAAAGGTTACCGACTATAGTATTCCGAGAGCTTTCGAAAGCGCCTTATTATTAGGATATATAAGTCGTTAGTGCTAAAGAGAAAGTTCCTCTATACTTATTAGTATAGAATCCGGGATAGTAGCTAAAAAGGTACTATAACCGGGGTTTCTACGGTAGAATCTATAGAAGGAACGGAAGCAATAGTTAGAAGCGTAGTAGAAGGTATTAACGGGTTATATTCAATAATATACTAGTTGTAAATTAGCTCCGTTATGCAAATTATACGGGTTAAAGAAGAGATCTATCTAGTCTACGCGTTCTACGAAAGATTCGCCTTATAAAGAAGACGAAGCGAATAAAGGGACGTATAAAAGGACGGGATATATGCTACTTAACTAAGCTAAAAAGTACCCGTCGAAATGCGTATAAATACTATGCCTATCCCGAGAATTAGAGTGCTTCTACTGCCTGCGAGTATATACTCGGAAGAAGGCTAGAAGTTATAGAAACGCTCCTTATTATTGCAAATATGTCTATTAGACCCTAAATCTATAATAAAAGAATCCCTTAACGGGTATTCTATAGTAGTCTATAGAATAACTAATAGTAAAAAGGTCGTAAGAATATTAGCGGCAGCCGTAGCTTATACTATCTTTATCTTAGTCTTATTGTTCTTCCGCTACTCCTCGTCGCGAAGAAGTGCTACGTTAACTTTAGCCTTATTAGCCGGAACCTTAAGGTAATTGTCTATAGTCTTTTAGACGTCTTTATCGGGTTTTTATAATAGAAGTCGAACGGAAGGGTTAAAGTAGTTACACTTAGAGAAGAAGTAACGTTCTCTATAAGCATACTATAGTTTAAATTTTAGCTTAGTCTTATCCTTTTCTAAGGACGTTGCAGCCGGTGTTTTCGTAGGTTTTTTAGTAAATTCCGCGGCTAGGAATTGTATTCCCTAGCCTTAGAACTTTATAAATGCATTAGTCTTTAGCGCTTTAGTTATAGCCTTTAAGGCCTACAAGCGCTCGAAAAGTTCGGATATCTTAAATCCGTCGGGGAAAGACTGCTCTTAACCTAGCTTATTTAGGCGGGCATTATCCTCTATCTTATTTATCTAGTATTCCACAAAAGGGCTAGAAATTGGCTAAATAGCCTTAAGAAAAAGCTATATAGCCCGGAGACCTTCTAATTCCGGCAACTTAATTCGCCGGGCATCGGTAAGGACCTTCTGCTAGTTGGAAATCTATATTATAATATCTATCCGGTCCGGTGCCTTTAAAATAGTATAGAACTACGTAAGAATAGTCTTCTATTACGTCTACGAAGTCGGCTTAATACGCCGCTATAGTAAAGCTAATTCCTTAGAAACCTTATATTCGTCGGCAATCGTTAAGTAGTAGTTCCCGATATTCTAAACGATAAACTACTAGATTAACGTAAGAGATTTCTATTAGTCTTTATAGGCTTAAAGCAACGTGCGATACTAGGAAAAGAGAAACTTAAACCTTTTAAGTTCTTCTATAGATAAACTAGCAATATTAGCAACGGTCGCGTTAACTATTCTAGCTATTAGTTCTATAGGGAGAGGCAATAAGGGTTTCTAAAGTTTAAGCGTAATAGAAGGATCGAATTTCTCCTAAATCCCTTAGGCGAGTGCGTATTTCTAGATTGTTAAGATCTATCGGTCTTAATCCGCTAGTCTATTTAAAACGCTCTTCGAAGTAATATCGGCTATAATAGATACAGCAACGTAGGTAAAAGTATGGTAAAATCACCGGAAAATAGTGGTTAAATACATAATATATTTAAATAAACCGTAAAAACTAAACTAAGTGCGGGAAAACACTAATAGAATAAGGTAAACGTACTAATTAGTCCTCTATAAGTTAATTCGCTAGATTAATAACGCTTCTTAAAGACACATTAGTCCTCTATAAGTTAATTCGCTAGATGTAAAGGCAAAGGCTTTACCACCGTAAGTTATAGCGTTAGCAGGCTGAAAATATAAGCCGTTAGAACTCTCTATACGTAGAGAAGTTCGTCCGGGCTTATAACTATCGAACGCTAATTAGCTAGGTCCTCGACATTTAGGTAATAGCAATTAAGTAGAAGAGAGGTTCTAAGGCTAAAATAGCCTATAAGGAAGGATTAAAAGCTATAAGGTCTAAATCACTAAGAATAATAGCTTTTATCTTATCTAGTAGGGAGGCTAATTAGTCTCTATATATAGGAAAAATCCTCGGACGAAATCAGCCGCGTAGACCTAAGGAAAAACAAGTAACGTAAATCATCGGACGGAAGGATCGGTAGGAAAAACAAATAGATTATACCGTACGATAAATAAGTTATATAGTTAGTAAATAAAATATAGTCTAGTAGAAGACTAGTGAATTCTACGGTAGAAGACCGTAGAAGGGAATTAGAATTCTACGGTAGAAGACTATAGAAGCAAGAAGAGATTCCTATAGAAGGGAATTAGAATTCTACGGTAGAAGACCGTAGAAGGGAAGAGATTTTACGGGAAAAGACCGTATAAATAACCGTAAAATCACCGTAAAATCATAGTAAAATGTAACCGTAGAAAGGTAGGTAAATACGCCCGTGGAAGTACGGGGTAAATGCCTATAGAAGCCCGTGGAATTCCATAGTAGAATCTAAGGAAGAACCGGGGATTTCCCGGTGGAAAGCAAATAGGGAAGACGTTAATATTAACACCGTAAGATAGCGCTTACGCATCCCCGTAAGACGATAATAGACGCTATAGCTAATATATATAACGTCTTTAGACGCTATATACGACGACTCTAGTTTAATAGGAAAATTTAGAGACTACTACCCTTATGTCCGACGCGATAAGCATATATACTTTAGACACCGTTGATATAGTTATAGTATATACGTAGAGAAGATATCTATGCGATATAATAGACTAGGTTTCTTAAAGCCTATAAGACCGCGTCGACTTAGACGACCTAGTCTTTAAGACTATTAAAGAGGTTAGGCTCGAGCTTACGGCAGGCCCTCGGCCTAATATAGACGCGCTTATAATATAAACGGATACGAGTTTATAGGACTATCCTCGGCCGCCTTTATCGCCTTCGTTCCCCGCGCTATCCTCGGCGACTTCTATAGAACCGCTATCGGAGACGTCTAGCGTATTAGACCTTCTCCTTAGCTACGAGGAGACGTTTAGTCTAGAAGATAACGATCTAGATTATGCCTACGACGATAACTATATAATAAATAACGTCTATTTACTAATAGACGACTTACCGGAGCTTAACGAGACTACGTTAGCGCTATAAACCTTCGTGACTAACGCGATTAGTATAATAATATAACGCGACCGACGAGGGGTGCCGTCGCGCTAATAGCAAAAGCCACTCGTAATATTAATTATATTACTGCCCCTTACGTATACCTTATAAAGCCGGCTAACGCTGCGCGCCGCCGCCTTACATTTATCCCCTCTTTAATAGCAGTATGTCCTAGGCTGCACGTGTGCCCCGCACGTGACCTAGCGCGCTATAGGCCTCGGCAACCGCAGGCAGGAATAACTTAGTGGACGTTGACCTAAGGCGTAGATGACCGTCGCACTATGTGCGCCGCCTCTGCGGTACGTAAGCTGCGCCCACGCCGATGCACCTGCCTTACAGCCGCTGCCCAGCCCCTTTCTTCAAGGGGTCTCGAACAGAGAGGCTGTCAATTAATGTCACAATTGTAACGCGACCGACGAGGGGTGCCGTCGCGCTAATGGCAAAAGCCACTAGTAACATCAATTGTATCACTGCCCCTTACGTACACCTTATAAAGCCGGCTAACGCTACGCGCCGCCCCCTTATAAATAACTCCCTACCGTCTGCTAAGGCAGATGTAAGACTTACTATATATTTAAATTAGGCTAAGAGGAAGAAAATCAAGGCCCTTTAGTACACTTTTAGACACTAGGTCTAAAGGTAATCTTATTAGCAAGCACTACGTATAATCCTACGGCTTAAAGATTAGCACGACGAAGGCGACGACTAAGTAATACTCTAGCGCGGCTATCGAAATAGTTAAGGAGGTCGAGATAGAGTTGCATATAGGCTTAGCGTATATGCTAATCACGTTCTTTATCGCGCTAAACTATATTCTCGTTCCTCTTATTCTAGGCATGCCGTTTATCTAGACGGCCTAAGCGATATTTAATTATACTCCGAAGAATAGAGACATATATGTTAAGTATTAGATAGGAATAGTTAGAATTATCGCTCCTACGGCCGGCGCTATTAGATAGGAGGTTTCTTCCGTAGCTAATATAAAGGTTGTCTAGATAAATGTTATTATAACTAACGGACGATAAAATAAGTTCCGACCGACCGCTTTTACTAATAACGATAAGCATTCTAACGCAGAAGGTGCTCTTAAAGATAAAGATATTAATAACGATAAGGATTCTAACGCAGAAGGTATTCCCGAATATAAGAATGCGAATTTTTTTTCTCTTATTTCTTATGTTTTAAATTATATATCCACGTAGACCTATTTACGGTTAACGGTTTCCTACCTAATTTAATCTTCGCCGACTATCCTTACCTTACTAGGAGGCGAGATTCTTAGTTATAGAGGAGGGATATAGCGATAGATACCTATACCTACGTTATAAGCTCTAATTAGGCAGTAACTTATTACTAATAAGGAAGATTGAGCTATTCTCTCGATTAGATTAAAAACCGCTAAGGAAATCCTAAAAGTAATAATAAACGAGATAACTATAGAGCTAAGAAAGACTATAAGAAAGACATAAAGGAAATTCCGGAAAATGCAGAAGATTTAGGTATAGACTAGAAGAAAGAAGCCTATAAAGATATACGATATACGGGTTAATACGATGTTTAAAAGAAAAAGCGATAAAATTAACCCTTTAGATAATATTCCGTCTAACGGGATAGTTCCGACGGGTAATACTAATTAAAGAAAAATTAAGTAAGAAAAAGCTAAAAACAAAATTAAGAACGCTAAATACTATAATTAAATAACGGGAAAGTTTTCTAATATAGAAAAAGGGATAAGGCTTACGCTAGAACGACTTAAAGATATTTATAAGCAATTTAACGACCTCCTAACGAAATAAGAAATTGCTATCTTCGATTAAATTATGTTTAATAAGGAAGCCGTACTATTATAGAACTTTATAGAAAGAGGTAAGGTAGACCCGCTAGTCGCTCCTCCTTAGATTATTAAGACAATAGAATATAACGTATAGCAAGCATCGATAATCCCGATCCTAAGGGCAATAGAAAAGAAGGTTATCGATATCCTACGGGTTAGACTAGAAAGCGGTGTCCTTAAAGAGAGCTATAGAGCATATAGGAACCCCTTCTTCCTTATTGTAAAGAAAGACGGAGGCCTACGACTAATTCATTCGATTACCTAAGTAAATACGGTTACAATTAGGGACGCTAATCCTCCTCTAAGTACGGATAAATTTAGCGATTACTTCTCGATGTATAAGATCCTATCGCTGCTAGACCTATTCTCTAGTTATAATTAAGTGCCCCTTAACATTAGAAGCCGAGATATAACTACCTTTGCTACCCCTTTAGGCACTCTACGTATATACACGCTGCTATAAGGAGCTACTAATTTAGTGGGATAATTCACCCGAATTATGTAGAGAATCCTTAGAGACTTATTCTTTAGGCACTCTACGTATATACACGCTGCTATAGGGAGCTACTAATTTAGTAGGATAATTCACCCGAATTATGTAGAGAATCCTTAGAGACTTATTCCCTAATATTAGCAAGAACTTCGTAGACGATATAGGTGTTAAAGGACTAAAGACTACCTATAACGACGAGGAAGTTGCCCTTAGAGCTAGGAGGTATGTTTTTAAGCACCTTATTAACCTAGACTAAGTCCTCGTTAATTTCTTTAGGCACTCTACGTATATACACGCTGCTATAGGGAGCTACTAATTTAGTAGGATAATTCACCCGAATTATGTAGAGAATCCTTAGAGACTTATTCCCTAATATTAGCAAGAACTTCGTAGACGATATAGGGGTTAAAGGACTAAAGACTACCTATAACGACGAGGAAGTTCCCCCTAGAGTTAGGAGGTATGTTTTTAAGCACCTTATTAACCTAGACTAAGTCCTCGTTAATATCGAACTATTAGGCTATACAATAGCCGGAGGAAAATCCAAGTACTATCAAAAAGCGACTAAGATCGTAGGTTATATCTATAGGACGAACGGAAGAAGTCTTAGGGAGGCAAAGGTTATTCAGATTAAAGAATAGACTAAATGCTATAACACGACGTATATATAAGCCTTCCTTAGCATCGTAGGATACTAACGAATATAGATTCAATAGGTCGCTATTATAGTAAAGCCCTTAACCGACCTCTTAAGAAAAGAAGCACTATAGGATTAAGGCAAACTATAGAACCAGGCGATAGAGGCGCTAAAGGATGCCATTATAGACCCTATGTTCTTAGTGTCCTTAGACATCGGACTAGATAAAGGAGAAATTATCCTTATATGCGACGCTAGCCTTATTAGTTAGGGAGCTATTTAAATGCAAATTGTCGATAGAAAACAAAGACTAGTCCGGTACGAGAGCGGCATATAGAATAACGCCGAAGCAAAATACGATGCTACGAAAAAAGATTATAGAGCTATTCTTTACGCTCTACGACGGCTTAGAATACACATTTACGGCGTGTATTTCATCCTTAAGACTAATGCAAAGGTCCTAGTTGATTAATTAAAAGGCGCTATTAAAGATATGCCCGGAGCGTTAGTCACCCGCTATATTAGTTATATTTTCCTCTTCGACTTTACGGTCCGATATATAGTCGGAAAAAGGAATAGCGTTGCTAATAGGCTCTTACGAAAGCTAGAAGGACCCTCTAATATCGTTAATAAGACATTTAAAGGTAACGTTAAAGACTTCGTCGATCTATATCTTAATGTAGTTTATCTAAAGGGACCTCGACATTCCCCTAGACTATAAGCAGTTATAGAGTTCCTTTAAACGATAAAGAGACTAATTGATTATAATAAATAAGCTTATAGGAGACTACGTATAAGAAGCCTAAACTACTACATTAAAGACGGAAAACTCTAGCGACTACTAAGACGGATAGACCGAAGACCTATATTAGTAGTCTCCGACTAAGCTAAGTAACGACGAATTATAACGAAATATTACGTATAGATAGGTTATAAGGGACGATAAGTCACCTACGACTATATTCGCAGTAGATATTAGTAGACTTCTCTCTAAAACGACGTTTATACGGCTATATTAATATGTAAGGATTGCTAGAGCTTTGCACCTACGAGACTAAGGGAATTATCTATGCCTATAGCTCCTAGCCACCTAATAAGCAAGATTTACTTTAACAGCTAGTATATACCCTTAGACTATAGATACGCTTATTTAATAAAAGCCCGAGATAACCTTACTAAATAGGTCGAAGTAATACTAGTTAAGGAAATCATAGCTAGAGCTATAACGAAGTTTGCTTTATCCTTAATTTATAGGTATAGCGTAATGCTTTACGCTATAATTAATAGAGGACCGGAGATAAAAAAGGATTTTAAGTTTATTCTTAAAGACCTTAGCTTAAAAGTCATATAGACCTCTGCCTATAACCCGAAAGCTAACGCAGTCGTCGAATACGGCTACTAGAGGTTGATATTAGCCATTACGAAGATAGCTAAAGAAAGAGGAAAATAGCTAAAATACCTACACTAAGCTATTCTTATAGACCGCACCGCTATCCGAAATTTATATAGCATATCGGCTTTCTATTTAATCTACGGTTAGGATCCTATTTTACCTCTTAAAGTAGAATACTTAACCTAGCGACTTATTAACTAAGATAAAATCACTACGGAGGAGTCTTTATTTAAAGCACGCTTGCGAGTGCTTAAAAGGAAGGGAAAAAACGTAGCTAAAGCATAAGAAAGAGTCGAAAAATATAGGAAACGACTTACTATCCGGACTAACGAGGCGAATAAATATATAATGCGTAAGGACGAATTACGACTTAGCGACTTAGTCCTCTTATTCGATGTTAGAAGATTAAATAACCTAAGGAGGCAAGCTAAACACTAGATAAGGTAGTTAGGCCTATTCCGACTAGTCTCTTATGCGAAGGTAGCCGGGAGCTATAGGATTAAAACACTCGACGGTATAATACTTAATAAGACGATACCTAGCGAGCACTTAAAGAAATTCGTAAAGGACGAAATAAGATAGTAGTCTTCGTCTACGGACGGATAGCTGCTATAGGATAAATTAGACTTAAGGAGGAAAAGACAAGACAAATAGACGAACGATATAGACGACCTACTTCTTTTCCCTAGTAGAGAAGCATTAGATTAAATAATATTAAGACCTTAAAATAAAAAAGTATAAGATTAGGACTAAAGACATAAAGATAATTATATAAAAACGTAGAAAAAGGGACCCGACTAAATAATCGAAGTACGACTTCCCTAGCTTACAAAAGATAAGAGGGATCTATACGTAAGAGTTCTAAAGCATTTAATTATAAAGGAGCAAAAAGACTATAGTAACTAAGATCGGACGAGGACGTCCTTTCTTAGTTATAGAGGAGGTTCCCGCGGAAGCAATATAGAAGGCGAAAAACCCGAAAAACGAAAAATAATAAACTAACCGAAATACGATAAGACGGAGCATCGACGAGACCTTAGCTAAGGTTTAAGGAGCCTATTCCCTTTAGACGTTTAGAGGGAGTTGCGGGCGTCCCTTTACCCTAACCGTTAGCCTCCTTTAAGTTTATAGCCGGCCCGAATAGGTCCGGATTGTTAAATAAAAGACAAGGAGCGTTATAGTCGCTTAAGTACTCTAGGTAATATATTAGCCCGCTGCCTTTAGGAAGGTTACACTCTTCTCTTCCCGTAAGACGGGAAGAGTTACTATCCCTATTTCTACCTTAGTATCCGGGCAAAAGCCGCTAGCTATAAGTAAGAGCCTTTAACGCACTCTATATATAGTTTAAGCAAGAACTACTTAAGGCGCCCTCTAAAGAGATATATTCGTAAAAGGGAAATATTACGTATTCTTTCGTAGAGGTAATCGTCGATCGATACGTTAATAAACACCTATTATATATGCGAGGGTTCTTAGTCCTAAATAACGATATAAGGAAAGCCCGTATATACTCGGGCCTTTTTCCCGAAAGCTAGGAAAAGAAAAATCCGCGTAGATAGGCTACCTCGGCCGGAATATAGACGTTACGACGACGCTTAATAAGATTCTCGTATAAGGCCCGATCCTAAGGTCTAAGGAAGGTGTTAAGGAGGTACTCTAAAGGCTTCCTACCCTTCGTATCTAATTTAACGAAGTCTAGCGCTTAACTTAGGATCTTAAGGCGAATAACGACCTCGATATAGATCGGGAAGCCCTAATGTCTAAGGTTATAACCGCCGTAGACAAACGTTCCTAAGCAACTATAAATCTATTGCAATTACGAATTAGCAAACGACTAAGACTTAAAGGATTAAATAGTTCGTTACTATAAAATACTTAAGGCGCCGCGGAAAGATTATTATACGATAGTTCTACGATAAAAGAACGCTTATTAAGAAATCTTCGGGTTTAAGAGAGGTAAGGGAAAGCTTAAGGATATCTAAAAGGCCTTCGGCCTTTAAAGAAGATACGTCGATAGGCATAGTCGCGAAAATAAGGATGCTTTAAAGAAGAAAGTAAGAAGAAATAAAAGAGGGAAAATTGCGATCGGATAAGCCTAAGGGTAAGGAAAATAAAGATCGGATAAAGACTAATTATAGATAAACTAAGGAAGAGAAAGGGATTTAAAGGATTATAGACGATAGAACGATAAGCCACTAAGCCTACGTAGTAAAGCTTTTAGCCTAACACATTAGAAGACAACGCGCGCCTTAGAAGGCACTCCTTACGAGAAAAACCCTATTCTACCTACGTATACCCGCTTTCTTCCTTTTGCAATATAGACTATTTAATCGACGAATAGCGATAGACTAGCACGTAGTAGCACTAGGCAAAGCAAATAAGCTTTTAAATATAGCGACTACCTTTTATAAAAGGCTAACCGGAGATATCGGAATGCCTCTTAAGGGCGTCTACGGGAAAGTCTATATTAAAGAAGGCGTAGGGAAGTATTATAGCCCCGACGAAGAAACAATAGTCGACTAGATAAGAGTTAAAGCCTATAATAGGAGTTAACTAATATAGTTCTTATATAGATAAAATTAGCTAAGAAGACTACAATAAGCTAAAAGCGACTACGAAATAACCCGGGAGGAAGTAGAGAAGACCTACTAGTTTATATCCTCGATAAATGGATTTTATAAGAGCAAAAGCCGTTAGTATCAATATACGAATAAGGTATATAATTTCCTCGTATAAGTAAGCCGAAAAGAATAGGCCGAAGACGGTAGTTTAACTACGATACTACGAGTTATTACTAAAGGGGTAGAAGGTGCGGTAGCTATAATAGACTAACCTATAACAATCTATATAGACGAGAACTAGATCCTAAGGAAGGCCGCGCTAGACCGCAACCTAGGCCTTTACTATAGACTTCACGAAGGAGAGGAAATGCTAATGTTTAGCTAGCTATCCTTTAACGCTACGAATATTGCATTTAAAAGACGTTATATCGTCGGCACGGTATGCTTTACTAACGCCAAAGGCTACGATAGTATACATTAGATCGGGTTTTTATAGGATAGCAATAAGAGCCTAAAGGGAAGCTTAGAGGTAGAGGATTACGGCAGTGAAAAGAGTGTTGAGATTAATGCAGAAATGAGAGAGAAAGGTGTTGTTAAATTGCTTAGTAAAGGTCTGTCTAAGGGCGGACTAAGGTCCCTTTATATAGCTAATTCCACACGAACAAAGGTACATATGACTTAACTAATTGTGGTTATAGAAAGCGCTATTATTTGTCTGCATGATGTAAGTGGTCTAATCCTATTTGGTAGCTTAGTCGTTGCATGATTAAATGCGCGAGTAATACGAGGTGATGTAGATAACGCCGGTTGACCGAGTCATAAGTTATGACTTGTATGCCTCTGTCTCTACTTACACTACATACTTCGGGCTTCGGTATCTTAGCTATCTCGGGAGCTAATGCGACCGGGTGACTTATGTTATATGCAATAATGCAAGGCGGTTCTAATGCATATCTTTATGCATTGATAGGATGAACTAATTAGGAGATATCTCCTCCCTTATAGCCTCTTTTAAAGGGTAATTATTTTATAAAGAAGTGCGCTTTATATATGTCCGTTTATAACTAACTAGGATCTATAAAAACTCTCTAAAAACCTATTTCTAGGAAAAAAAAAACTTTTATATAGAGAAAAAGTAACTCTACTATTTTTTATAGAGAAAAGAATTAAAACTCTACTATATTTTATTAGTCCGTTTAGTAAACCTATATATAGGGAAAAACTAAAGGGTATATAGAGGAAAGCTAGAAGAAAGCATAAGAAAGAGCAGCTAAAAACCTCTATTTATCTTTATATATAGGATCCTTCTTAAGACCTAAGAGGTCTCGAAATTTATTAAATAGTATACGCCCTAATTCTTTTGTGAATATATTAGCGATATTATTAGCGGATTTTATATAGAAGACCTCTATTTCGCTTAGTAAAACACTATTACGGGTGAAATTATAGGCAAGGCCGATGTGTTTCCGGAGTTTGTATGCTTCTAGGTTATTTGCTATTTTTAACGCTAATTGACTATCGGAAAATATTAGAGGGACTTTATTAGATATAGGTATAGACAACTCTTTTGCGATGCTATTTAGATGGCTGTATAGATATAAGGCCTCTTTATTAGCCTCTCTAAGGCCTATAAACTCTGCTTCGTAAGTAGATAGCGATATCGATTTTTGCTTTTAGCATAACTAGCTTATTAGATTATTACGTATAAAGAAGCAATATCTAGAGACCGATCGTCGGTCTATAAGGTCACTAGCCTAGTTAGAGTCTGTATAAGCTGTGAAATAGAAGTCTAGTATAGGTATATTGCAGTTATAATATAAGCATAGGTCGGGGAATTTATTTAAGTATTTCTATATAACGTTAAGGGCTTTAAAATACGAGGAGTCTAGTTAAGAAGAGAATCTTACGTAGGATATTACTGCGAAAAGGATATCAGGCCTTGTAAATAGGGCTAAGAATAGCAATAAGCCTATTTGCATTTAGTATAAGAGTATGTCCTTTTTAGAGGCGTTTTTTATTCCTAACTTATTCAATTTAACGCCTTTAGTAGTAGGTGTATTAGAGGTTCCTATATTCTATTTATTAAATTCCTTTATTTTATTCTTTATATAGTTTGCTTAGGATATATATAGTTCCTTTATTTCTCTGTGTATTTGTATAGATAATCCTAAGAAGTCTTTTACTTCCCTTAGAGATTCAATCGGTAGGGTTTTATTTATTTAGTCTGTGACTTAGGTTATTGCACGTACAGTAGGTCTAAAGAATAAGAGGTCGTCTATATAGACGGCTATAGCTATTCTAAGCGTGCTGTTTATAAACACCCCTTCGTCTATTAGAAGGCAGTAAAAACCAAGCTCGTTGAGGACGCTTTTTAATAGGTTATACTAGAGTAAAGGACTTTATTTTAAGCCGTATAGTGCTTTTCTTAGTTTTGCTACAAGCTTCTTCGTCTTGTTTTTCTTTAAGTAATTAAAGTAAGTCATGCCTTTATATTTTGTATTTTTATGCTAGGAAAACCATGCGTGTAGTATTATATCTAGAAAGGCTTCGGGTATCTATATATACGTTGCTATGTCTATATCCGCATATAGGAAGGCATTTTTTATATTAAACTATAGTACTTTTTGGTTATTAGCGATAGCCTATACTAGTAGGAGCCTTGTAGACTTAGGTCTTGCTGTAGTAGAGAAGGTTTTAATATAGTCTAGGCCGTATATTTGCTTATAGCCTAAAGCTATAAGTCGAGCCTTGAATTTCTTTATCTGGTTTTTATTATCCTTCTTAACTCTATAGACCCATCGGCTTCCGAGAGCTTCCCGGTCATCGGGTAGCTCGGGTATTTCCTAAGTATTGTTGTCTATAAGCTGCTGTATTTCTGCTACCATGCCTTTATCCTAGTGTAGAGCTTCGGCGCTTTTCATAGCTTGCTTATAGGTTTTTAGTTCTATAGGATTACAACCTTCTAACGCAGATAGAAGGGTTATATTATCGTTATTTATTAGCAGACGTATTAGGTATTCTTAGTAGTCGTTATAGAATTTAGCCGGCTTCTTAGGTAGTTTAACCTAAATTCTTTAATCCTTATTATTATTGTCCTATATTATACAGTTAGGATTATCATCCTCGGATATAGTATCTGGTATTTCATTCGGAGTATTCTAGGATTTATTATATAGGGTATTGTTAGGTTTTATATGTAGTATAGAGGATCTCGTACGTAGATAATCCTCCGGAATTTTATTTATAGACGGTATAGTATTAAAGTTAAAGGTTTTATTATCTTTTAAGAAGTTGTTTTCTAATATAGTAATATCTTTTGATATCACGACCTTTTTTCTACTATAGTCGTATATTTTATAGGCTGTGTCTTCGTAGCTAATTACGATCCCTTTATAGGCTCGTACGTCTAGTTTATCACTAGGTGTTTTATTCTTGTAGTATATAATGCTTCTAAACACACGGATTTTTTTCTATATCTTCTCTAGTAAGGGCCCTGTTTTCTTTCTTTTCTAAAGGGCATATATACCCTAGAGCAGTATAAGGAGATCGATTGTATATATATATAGCTGCTAAAACAGCTTTACCCTAAAGATATTTAGGTAGTTTAGCCGTATAGAGCATAGATCTAACTTTATTAGGTATTGTTCTGTTTATACGCTTTATCCTGCCGTTCGAGTAGGGGGTAAACGGTAGGCTCGAGTTATATTTAATACCGTTTTTAAGGGCATATGGTTTAATGTTATACATGAATTCTTTTGCATTGTCTAAGAAGACTTCTTTTATCTTTGTTTTATCTATGTTATTCTTAAGTTCTGCTTTAAATTCTAGAAACTTAGGCAGGCTTTTAGCTTTATCTTTTATTAGGTATAATCTTAGGTACCTAGAATAGGTATTAAGAAAAGATATAAAGTATCTGAATTTATCGTAGGTAGGGACTTTAATAGGGCCCTAGATATCAACGTTTATTTTATTAAGAAAGAGATATCGTCGTTTTAAGGGAGTTTTCTTCTTTTTATCTATATGTTTAGCTTATATGCAAGCTTCGCATTGTTTTATAGCTATAATATCTTTTTGGTCTACGGATATGTCTAGGTATAGTCTACGGAGGTATCGGTATAGGGATTTATAGCTAAGATAGCTTAGCCGTTTATGCTAGAGAACGAGGTCTATCTTCTTTTTTATCTTAGGTGTTTTTATCTTAGTCTTAGGTGTTTTTATTGTATTAGTTAGTATAGTGTCTTAGAGTATAGCGTTGTTTATTATCTCTTTCGGACTATGTTGTATGTTGTATATTTTGTTTTTAATTAGAAATCGTGTTTTCTTTATATCTAGAGGGATATAGTATAGTCCGTTCTTAATAAAACCGGTTATTAACTTATTTAAACTTTTATCGAGGAGGGATATAGAGTCCGGGCCTGTTAAGGCGTATGTGTTTGTTATAGCTGATTGGCTAATTATGTTAATACCGATTTTAGGTATATAAAGGCAATTTCTTAAGGTATATTGTTAATTACTATTTGGGAATTTAAAGACGAGGTCTCTAGCACCTCGCATAATAATAGAGGAAGCTTTTCCCTAGGTTACGGTAGTATATATTTCTTTATAATTAGAGAGGAGAGTTTTATTCGAAACTATATGCCTAGTAGCCTTAGTATCGAATACAAAGTTATAAAAATTCCTAATCCGTAAAGCAGCCTAATCGACCTTTAAGGTTACCCTTAAAATTGCCGAGAGAAGCGGCTTTAGAGGTCCTATTATTTGTTTTCTATTAGAGGAGGACTTTGTTTTTATAGGGGTATAGAGAAGGATATTTTTTAAGGGAAACAGGGTATAGGAAGAAAAGGTATAAAGAAGGACTAGCATTTTATATAGTAACGAGCGTATAGAAAAGAATATCGAGGGTATAGACGAGAGTATCGAGGGTATAGACGAGAGTATCGAGGATATAAAGGATACAAGGAGTATAAAGAGGGGTAGGAGGGAACTTATAATGCTAGAAGCCGACTTAGAGATAATAAGGACCTTGCTAGACTTAGGAGAAGATACCGAGGGGGCCTTTCTCTTCCGGAGTCGAAAAGTCCAGGGACAGGCAGCCGGGCAAAGAGCAGGGGAGGGGGAACTCTCGAGAGAGTTTAGGATAGGCGTAGGCCTCCTATAGCTCCTGTTAGTATACTCCTTAAGCTCCCTTTTCGTCGAGGAGGAGGAGGCCAACGTCTTAGTGGTAAACCCAGCGGCCTTAGCCTTATCCCTATTCTCTAGTTTCTAAAAATAGTTTTTCTCTATATGCCCACGCTTCTTACAGTAGGAGCAAATAGGAATCTTATTATTATTCGCTATAAAGAGGTGCTTATTACTCTCTAAAGCCTTAGTTCTCTTAAACTCGTCGATAAAGGACGAGGAGAGCGACTTAAGGGTATATGCCGTAGCATCGGTACGGAGTGTCTAGGTTATATTTATAATATAACTCGAGAAGGAGCTATTTAGACTCTTAAGGATCTATATTACTACTACGATCTCCGGAATTCGGATCTCTCTAGTATTTAGCTT
This sequence comes from Ophiocordyceps sinensis, assembly GCA_012934285.1. Classification (NCBI taxonomy): domain Eukaryota; kingdom Fungi; phylum Ascomycota; class Sordariomycetes; order Hypocreales; family Ophiocordycipitaceae; genus Ophiocordyceps; species Ophiocordyceps sinensis. Next base: position 13,996,559 of record JAAVMX010000001.1, on the reverse strand, counting down.
ATTATAGAGCTCTTTTACCTTATTTAGGTAAGTTTCGATAGATAGTTTACCTTTAATCTTCGTATTAAAAAGCTCCTTAATAAAGAGGAAGTTTAAGGTAAAGTTCACCGGGTTATATAAGGTCTTAAGAGTATCCTAAGCCGCCTTTGCAGACGTATAATGCTTTATCTAAGAGAGAGGACTATCGTCGACTATTAGGCGTATAAGTGCGAGATAGTCTTAGGACTTCGCGTAAGAAGCGTCGAGGATTGCGGGAGTAAGCTTCTTACGTATAAAAACGGATTCTATCCGTAGAGACTAGGCAGAAAAGTTAACGCTCCCCTTAAGCTTTATAAACGAGTAGTCCTTAAACGAACTTATTTTCGGGGTCGGGAGGTATCGGAGAAACTTCGGAAGGAATTCGGAGTCGACGGGCTACTGTAGAGGTAGCGAAGGAATTTTAAAAGAATTCTTTTAGTATGTTTTTTTAGCGAAAGACAGTAGTTAGAAGAAGGTGTATACTAGGGTCGAATCGGGGCTAACAAGGAGAACGGGGGACAAAACACTAAGAAATTAGTAATATATGTAAACTAAGGGTGGCTTAGGAAGGCAAGAGGCCTAAAAAGGCAAAGAGGAGGTCGTAGTAAACGGGCGGTTGTTTTTAGTGCAGCGGCGAGTAGTCTAAAGGATCTAAAGAGGGCTCTAGATAAGAAGCAACCTAGAGCTTAGGCAGAGATAGGGATTATAACCAATAAGTGCCTAAAGGGAAGCTTAGAGGTAGAGGATTACGGCAGTGTAAAGAGTGTTAAGATTAATGTAGAAATAAGAGAGAAAGGTATTATTAAATTGCTTGGTGAAGGTCTGTCTAAGGGCGGACTAAGGTCCCTTTATATAGCTAATTCCACACGAATAAAGGTATATATAACTTAACTAATTGTAGTTATAGAAAGCGCTATTATTTGTCTGTATAATGTACGTGGTCTAATCCCATTTAGTAGCTTAGTTATTATATGATTAAATGCGCGAGTAATACGAGGTGATGTAGATAACGCCGGTTGACCGAGTCATAAGTTATAACTTGCATGCCTCTGTCTCCACTCACACTATATACTTCGGGCTTCGGTATCTTAGCCATCTTAGGAGCTAATACGACCGGGTGACTTATGTTATATGCAATAATGCAAGGCGGTTCTAATGCATATCTTTATGCATCAGTAGAATGAACCAATTAGGAGATATCTGCTCCCTTATAATAGGCAAAAGAGCTAACTTATTATCTTTAACGCTTTGCGAAGTAGACGACGACCTCGACTATATAGGTTCTTACGAGTATAGCGGTAGCTGCTATATAAGACGGGATAGCCGTATTTATTCGCCTTTACTAGCATCCCGACGATAGAGTAAAAACTTAGTTAAGAATGCGGATATCTTACCCTTACGATAATTTAACACTTAGTAAAAGGCCTTATCGGGATCCCGTTTAAGTTCCTACTAAAAATATACCTAGGCGTTGAGATTATATAGGATAACTAATTCTTAAAGGAGCAACCCTCCTAGGTCCTTAAATTCCCTTATAGGGACTAAAGATTCTTCCTAAAAGATAAACCCGATACTTACGAAGCAAGCTTAGCATAGATAATAATAACCCTATAGGCTATAGTAGGAAATAAATTAGGGATTAAAGACCTAAGCCTGCTTAGATTCGGACCCCTCTACCGACTAAAGACTTAGATAAGAGGATTTAAATACGTATATTAAGATTAAATCTTAATATCACTAGGAGGACTATGCCCTATCGAGGGAATCCCTATAGCAAAGATCTTAAACTATTTTAGGCTTATCTATAGCGGACCCGACCTAATTAATGTCTAGTTCGTAACTAAGTTTTAACATTAAGGATAAGCAGTAGACTAGCGCCTATAGATTCCTCGGGAGATCTAAAGCCTCTATAATAGACGCTAGACGTAGAGAAAACGACTTAAGGAACTCGCTATAAGCTTTATCTCCTTTTAAGCTTCGATATTAAGGGACTTATCCCTATTGTCCGAGCTAAGCGGGACACTAAGCGGTATAGGAAGCGCCTTTCGAGCCTAATTCGCTAGCCTACCTTATGCTTCTCTACCTACGCTAGTTATCGATTTACCCCTACGGATATAGGTTATCGCCCCGACCTCGCGACCGACTATTACACTTAGCCTACGAGCAAAGACACCTATCCCTCTTAAGCAAGGACTAGCGAAGCTAAGCACGCCTTAGAAACGTAGATAGGGAATGCGGAGCGACCTTAACTAGACAACCTCTTTTAAGAAAGGAATCGCTAAGGTCCTTATTATAGGTATCGACGGGTTAAGCATATATAAGAACTATATCGAAGATAAGTAGGGATATAATAGCTTAGGCCGACTAAGAACGGCTAGTCTAGCGATAACCCTCGGTCTCCGTAAGTTACTAGGCAAAGTAGTTAAACCGTACGAAAGAGTCTAGGCAATAAAGGAGGGAGCGAACTAATTTATTTCCTTAATGCCCTTAGGGATTATAGGAGTCGAAGTATAGACTTAGATATATAACGAGGTCGAGCGAGACTTAGCTAGACCGAGCACTTAGGATAGGAAAGACGCCCGAAACACGAGAGCGTAAAGGAGGAGGTAAGGCTAAAAAGCCCTAATATTAGTCGCGCCCTTATTAGAGATAGAAGGGCGCTAGGGAGGATTTTAGCAGGGCATTTCTCCCCCCCTATTTAACAAAGGGGAAAGGGAGGGTTATATAACGTACTAGTATAACCTAGGCGTATAAAAGGGAAGGGAAAGGAGGGAGTATTTAATTATATATTTGCCTTCTTAAAGATTTAACGATTTCTCCTCGAGGACTTCTACCTATAAATTATTAAAGAAAGACGATTATACCCGTATAACTTCTACGACACTCGTATTTAGTCGGTATTAGTATAATTAAATAGTCTTCAAAATACGAAGAGACTAATTAAAATAGGTGCCCGAAAAACATAATTTAAGAGATTACTCCCTAGGTAGGATATCCTAACTTACACGGAAATCGACTAGCCGAGGCTATAACACAGCTACCCTACGAATTTCTGCTATTCTTCCTAACCCTTAGTATAGCGACTGCTGCGCTTGCTTTAGGGTGTGTGCCCTTTCCTCCGTTAAACTGCGTGCCCTACTGCGTGCCCTACTGCGTGCCCTACTATATGCCCTACTGCGTGCCCTACTGCGTGCCCTACTGCGTGCCCTAATGCGTGCCCTCTACTGCGTGCTCTAATGCGTGCCCTCTACTGCGTGCCCTCTACTGCGTGCGCGGCTCCTTAATGTATGCTTCGTGCCCTACTACGTGCCCTACTACGTGCCCTACTGCGTGCCCTCTACTGCGTGTCCTCTACTACGTGCCCTCTACTACGTGCCCTCTACTGCGTGCGCGGCTCCTTAATGTATGCTTCGTGCCCTACTGCGTGCCCTACTGCGTGCCCTCTACTGCGTGCCCTACTGCGTGCCCTCTACTGCGTGCCCTCTACTGCGTGCCCTCTGCTGTGTGTGCGGCTCCTTAATGTATGCGTCGTGCCCTACTGCGTTTTCTACTACATGCGCGGCTCCTTATTAATGTATGCTTTATGCCCGGCTGCGTGGCCTGCTGTATAGCCTACTGCGTGCCCGGCTGCGTGGCCTGCTGTATAGCCTGCTGCGTGCCCGGCTGCGTGTTATTATTCTTCGCACGATTTACGCGGCTCTTTTAGTTGCTATATACCTATACTAGATTTTAGTGGCGGGATATAAGCGCGCGGGGTGTATGCCGAAAAAGTAGGTTTACTATATAAATAGCAATACTCTTATTAATAAACGTAAGAAGACCTCTTTTATTTAAATATTATTATCTACTGCTCTACGATCTCCTCGTATAGCCGCTAAGGTCGACACCGGATTATAAAATCAATTTAGACTTAAGAATCGGATTCCTTAGACCCGGTTGCCCTTAAGCGCGATAGGGCATCGGGGGATAGACGTAGGCTACGAGCCGATAGACGTTAATATCGCGAGAAGGGGGTTAAAGGCTAGCGTATATAGCCTACCGACTACTAACGAAGCGCCCTTTAACCCCGACGTAGGTAAGGAGAAACTAATAGGAAGGGATAGTGCCGCTTACCTAAAATTCGCGGGTCTAGTGCTTAAGGAGGCCCTTTAAGGCGTCTAAAGGGCCTTTAAGTCCGTTCTTTAAGGCTACCTAAAGGAATAAGAGGAGAAGATCTAAGCGGACACTACGGTCTATACGACCGTAGGCTAGCTTAAGAAATCGGTTAAAGAGTCGGTAAAGGAGGCTATTAAGGCGGCGCTCCTATCGAAGTAAGCGTCGAAGTCTTAGGCCGACGTAGCCGCGCCCGCGGTCGCGGCTACTACTATTACGCCCCTAACGCGACGCTGGCCTACGCCCGGAGGCGCTAGCGGCAGCTATAACATTAGGGCTAATAGCGAGAAGCCGACTCTCGCCTGCTACGAAAACTAGCTTACGGTCCGATATAAAGGGATCGCTTTAGATCTTAAACGTAAAACCCTTTAAGCGATCGTTAACGACGTTAATTACGCCTTTAGGGAGCCTACCGTAAAAGCGACGTAGGTCTTTCGTAGCGGCGATATCGCGCTTATATTTAAGTAGAATATAAAGAAGTATAAGGCGGATAGGGAGTAGCTAGAGAAGGCGTTTAGGAAGGAGACGATATTATCTTAAGGCGGCTTTATAGTAATAGTAAAGGGCGTCTTAATAATAGTCCTTTAAAGAGGGGACAACGCCGCTTTAGTAGCTAAACTAGCTAAAGCGAATAACGTCGAGGTTATCTACCTTTACCCTAAAAGGGCTTATATAAGGGTAAGTATAAAAGCGACCTTAATTATTACGGTAGATAGCGTAGAGGCGGCGAATAGGCTCTACGACTTTAGTATAGTAATATAGGCAGAGATTTTCGATATAAAGCCCTTCGACGATATAATCCGGCTAAGGTAGTACTACCGGTGTTTTTAGTATAAATATATCGCGAAGTATTATATAGCGAAGGCGATATATAGGCAGTATACGTTAAGACTATACGATAAAGCTATATACGCGGCTACTATTAGGCAGATCTTATACTAGTATACCCTCTATAAGGGGAGATACGCGGTATAGAATAGGCATTGCCTTAAGGCGGAGAAGCTTTAGGATAGGGCTTAAGAGGCATACTCTTAAAGGCCGAGGCGTTTCGCCGCCGCGGCGATACTAACGATACGCCTTAAGCAAGCGCCGCCTTATATATAGCCCTTTCCGCTTCCTACCGCGCCGTAAGCGTCGCTATCGAAACGGCGACGATAGGACACCCCCCCCCCCCCCCCTACTACCCGCCCTTCCCCCCGGCCGGCCTTAGGACATTACGAGGGCCGGTTAAGCGCGAGGCTAGTCGACTATTCGCGGGCTTTTATAATCGCGGCCGACCTTAGCGTCGGTAAGGGCTTATACCGCTACGGTTAAAGCCGCGCTTATTCCTAACGACGACCCTTTTTCCGACCCCCCTTAATATTAGATATCCTTTACTAAAATACCGTAAGGATAAGCGCGAATATATACCTCGCGCTCGCCGCTCTTAAGGCGTACGATATTATAGCACTTTAGGAGATACTAATTAATAGTAAGATAAAAGCCTTAGCGTGCTTAAAGCGGTACGACTATAGGCTTATCTTTAGGGCGACCTAAAGCGCGCTATACGTCTATAAGAGGTACGGTATCGATATATAAACGAATAACTAAAGTATAGATTAGTATAGTATTACGTTTACTAATTTTAATACTATAGTTTTTTTAGTTTACTCCCTGCTAGTTAACTCCCCCTTCTTAACTATTCCGCTCTTTAACCTCGCGATTAAATTATTACGTACCTAATACGTCCTTATCGGGGACTTTAATAGCTATTACCTGCTTTAAGACGCCTATAAGCGTACCTTTAGGAATAACGAGGACCTCCTAAAGCTAACGGCGCGATAGCGCCTCGGACTTATAAACCTTAAGGGCTAGGTTATACGTATCGCCTTTAAGGGCCGGAGGAATAGCACGATAGACCTCGCTTAAGCGTCTTAAGGTTTAAGCGTAATATACCGTAGAAACGTAAGCCTCGTCGGATTAGATTATATATCGCAATAGCTAAAGGTAGATATAAGGCCGCTAACTTATCGGCCGGCGGCCCGGACGATAGGACTTAACCGCCTTTAGAGGAAACTTAACCTAGATAAGGCCTAAGTAGTAGCTATCGTAAAGTTCCGGCCGGGGGCCGCGCTAACTACGCCTATAACCCCCGAAGAGGTCGAGGCGTACGCGGACTAAGTAGTTACCTTATTAACCGAGATTGCGAAAGACTATATACTTAAGGCGTAGGGCCGTGCCGACGGCGGCCGCCCTAACAAATAGACTATAAAGGTAGACCGGTGCGATAGGGAGGCTAAACGCGCCCTCCGGGCGTTCTTAGCGTCCGACAACTAGACGACCTAAGAGACGTTAGACGAGGCAAAGATAGCCCTTTAGCGTACCGTCGTTACTATATAATAAGACTCTTAGAAGGAGCTTACCTACGATTTAGCCGCTAACTAAGCCCTCCTCTAAAAGATAGAGAGGTAAGCGCGGCTTTAAAGCGGTAGCCTACTATAGGCGATATATATCCTTAACCTAGAGAGACTAAGCGACCCGACGGGGCCGGCCCGTACTTACGCGGAGAAGGTAAAGACCCTCGCGGCCTAGTTCTTCCTACCCCTAGTAGCGAGAGGCGAAGGGAGCCTTTAAGCCGCCCGGGAGGCCTATATAATATCGTAGCGTTTTATAGTCCGCGACGTTAGGTCGGCGGTTAAGAAGATAGCGTCGTAGAAAGCCATAGGGGAGGACGGCCTCCCGGTTAGGCTTATTAAGGCCTATAAAGAGCTATTGCTTAAAGTGCTTACGGTATTACTTAACGTTAGTTATAACGTCGGATATTTTCTAAGACGGTTCCGATATACGGCTATTATCGTCCTACCGAAGCTTAGGAAGACAGCGGCCTAGCTTTAATAAGCCTAAGGGTAAAGACTAATCTCTCTCCTTAGCACGGTAGGAAAGATCCTTAAGGCTATAGTCGCGAAGAGGATCGTAAACGTAGCGGAGGCGTATAACCTCTTGCCTAAGGGGTAGATAAAGAATAGGACCGAGAGGTCTATTAAAATAGCGATACGATTTATAATAAAGCTTATAAAGACGACGTAGGCCTAAGGAGGGGTAGCGTCGTTTCTCTAGCTCGACCTTAAGGGAGCTTTCGATAGGGTAGACTATACGTACCTTATCGAGACCCTCCGCTAAAGGGGTTTCTTAGGCTAGGTTATCGCGTAGGTTAAGAGCTTCCTTAAGGGGAGGATAGCTTAGCTCTACTTTAACGACGCGTCGGTAGAGACCTAAGAGGTGCCTACGGGCGTGCCTTAAGGCTCGCCCCTCTCTTTAATCCTCTTCCTCCTTTATATCGCGCTACTATACGACGACTTTAAGCCGGAGATAGGGGTTACTACCGTCGGCTTCGATAATAATATAAACCTCTTAGCCTATAGTAAGACCGTAGCCGCGACTATACGGCATTTAAAGAGCGCCTAAAAGAAATACGATAAATAGGTAAAGAAGGTCGGCGCTAAGTTTAAGCTAAAAAAGAGCGAGCTAATCTACTTTATATAGACTTATAAGCCGATACTAATAAAGCTTTAGCTTAAGACGAATATAATCCGGCCGGTCGAGGATAGGCGGTTCTTAAGGGTTTAGTTTAACTAAAAGCTACGATAGAAAGCCTAAGTTAAAAAGCTTAAGACGAAAATAGGCATATAAGCGCTAGCCTTTACTAAGCTTACGGCGTTTATATAAGGCATACGATTACAAAGCGTGAGGACGGTCTAGGCTAGTATAGTTTAAAGCGCGCTCGCCTATAAGGCGTCGACGTTTTATAAGCCTATGCCTAAAGGAGGGAAACCTACCGGCCTAATAAAAGCGCTTATAGTATATTAGTCGAGCTACCTATAGGTAGTAGCTAAAGCGTTTAAAGCGACCTTAATCTAGAACCTAAAGATATAGATAGCGGTCCCGCCGCTCGACCTTTACCTTAACGACCGCCTCGCGTAGTATAAGGAGCGAACTAAGGAGTTAGGCATAGCGGACTAGATCCGACGCGCCTACGAGAAGCCGGCGAGAGTACTGCCTTAACCCCGTCGGCCGACCCGGCCGCCCGGCCGGCTATCTAATATATAGCTTTAGGACTAGTGCCCTTAAGGCACTATAATAGAGGAGGCGGTCCTCCGCGATTAAGAGGCGCGCTAGAAGGAAGATCTCTAAGCGACGGAGGCGAAGCGATTATAAAAAGCCCGGCAGCCGGTAGATATTAACCCTTACTTCGACCGGCCGAAGAAGGCACTAAAGGTATATAATAGGTTATATAAGCACGAGAGCTCTACGTTTATCTAGATTTAGATTAAGAAGATCGGTCTATAAGGGTTTTTATTCGACCGGAACGTCCTTAACGTTAACTTACCGCTCTATTAGTATAAGACTACGTATAAAACCGCGTTTTACTTTTTCCTTTAGTGCCTTACCTTTACTAACGCGAGGGCGGCCTTACTAAAAGGCATCCGACGGGAGAGCGACCTTAAGGCGGCGCTTAACCGCCCCGCCGCTATAAAGCCGCTTATCCGGTAGTTCTTTAAGCACCGCCTACTATAGTAGTTTTAGGCCGCGACGGCCCTTACGGAGAAGATAGACCGCCGTAATACCGGCGGGGGGGAGCTTTAAGAGTAAGACGACGAGGCTCTTAGTGCTAGCCCCCTTTAACGTTTATATATATTTATATATTCGATTATACGCTTACTAAGATTTATTTTTCTACGTTTTAACCCGCTAAGCGGGGCCCCGGCCTACACCCTATCGCCTACGTGCCGTCTACGCGCTGGCTTTACTAAGTTAGACTATCCGCCCGACCCTAACGCCCTTAGGCCTACCCGGGCGGGATAACCTTTATTAAGCACTAGACCGGCGGTAGTAACTAAACTTGATTAACCGTAGCGAATATAGGCCGCATCCGGCCCGACGTCGAGATAAATAGACGTTATATAGGTTTTCCCTTAGGCCGCCTAGTTCTTCCTATGCTAGCTAAATATAGGGGCACTAGGCCCGTTAATGCAGCTAGAGTACTTTAATAATAATAATAATTATTATTAATAAACGCGCCGCTATAGCCTTAGTGCGGACGGAGAACTCGGTCTATATAGCGTTATATATACGCTAGGCTATTGCGAAAACCGATAGGTATAACTATTAAGCGCTTTAGACCTTAATAGCTTATAATAGTAAACCTGCCTTAATACTTAAGTTTAACTTAAAACTAATAGAAGAAGGCGGAAGCATCGATAGTAGTAATAAAGCGGGCGCTTAAGAGCTTAGTAATAATAGAGCTTTATAAAGGCAAAGGGTAAGAGTCTAGGATAGTAATACTATTAACGGCACGTAGGTTAATAACGACTCGGCCTTTAGTCTCGCCTTAGGCTATACGCTAGACTACGAAGATAGGCGCTACGAACGGCGTAAGCTCGTCGGCCTATTCTAAGCGACCTTACTTATAAAGTAGGTTAAACGTATCGTCGATAACCTTCCTATCCTAAAGCCCTTATAGGTAGGGCCTTTAAGCAACCTATTTTTCGTGCTAGTTATCGATTAAAGGAATTATTTATTGCTTTCCGGGTTCTATAACGGCGGTACCTATATCTCTCTAAAGCTAGGAGTATTTCCTAAGAAGCTTTTTAACTCGCTATATAAAAGAAGGACTATAGTCGAAGATATAGATACCTTCCTTAGTGTATTTTTCCTTAAGCTCTAGCGGGCGTTAAATATACGCTTAGTATAGAATATGGCTAGAAAAAGGATCCTCGATTCTATCCGCGGTGTCTATCTTAATAGCTACGGCAGCTGCCGTTATATTAGAGACAGCTGCTATAAGGTTCTAGCGAACCTTAGACTACTTACTAAGTCCTATAGAAGAAGCTATAACGTAGGCGTAGATAGAGTCGGATAGCGAAGGCGTTAGAGAAGTGCCTAAAGCTAGAGCTTCTATAGGCTAAGGTAAGGCGGGAGGCTATAGGCACTTTAGGACTTCCGGAGTAAGCGGGAAGGTGCTTATAACGTTAACCGATAAACTAATAGAAGAAGCAGTAGTAGTAATAGCGGCTCCTATAGAAGGTAAGGGCGTTATAGATATAGCTTTTAAAGCGGGCGAAATTATAGTAGCTAGCGTTAGAGCCTTTATAGCTAATTTCTAAGATAAGGCAGTAAAATAGCTAGACTCCTAATACTCTTATATCTAGCTAAGCTTCTGCTTGCGCTTAATAACTAGGTTAGCATTTATGCTATTAGTAATAAGAATAGTAGGAAGGGATTTAGCATCGACGATGCTATAAGTAGCGTTAGCGTAAGAGGCGAAAAAAGTATAAGCGCGGTCTTTAAGAAGTTCTTTCTAAGATATAGGGACTATAAGGGTAGTGCCGGGCGGTATAATAGTCTTTTAGACGGCCTTAATATAGCGAATAACTTCGTAAGACTATTTATAAATATCGGATACGATTTTAAACCCGTCGAGCACTTTAATACAAATAACCTCTTTATTATAATCGAGGGATCCTCGGTATAGCTTAAGGAAGACATTACTAAGGAGTGCGCTAGCTTCTACTTTAGAGACCTAAGCGGAATAAGTAAACTTAGCTATAGCTGCTTAAGCGGCCGGACTAGCTATAGTACCGCGTGTGTAGAAAGAGAACGTGGCTTAATCCTCGCAAAAAGAATGTGAGAAGACAGACTAAAGGTACGTTTAGGAAGGTAGGAACAATAGTAAAAGTACGAATAATCCTTTATTGCAATACGGTTGCCCTATCGTAGTAAGACTAAAGCTTGCCCCTCTTCTAAGATATGTTAGGGCCTTATGGATATACCCTTAGGCCTCGAGAAGGGTTATTAGGGACTAGTTAGCGACTAATGCCCGAATAGTCCCTAAGCTAAAATGCACTATCTATCGTGCATATATCCCTACCTCCCGACTTTATAGTTGCGCGGGTAGCTGCGTTATAATTATCCCCCCCTTTTAGGGCGGACGCTTTAGACGCTAGGATAGCTTTAGGTATAAATAAAGTCGTAATAGCAAATATAATTAAAATAGGACTAAACGTGGTATAAAAATCAAAGACGATAGTTATTATTATATATATTATAATTATTATTATATTAGTTACGCGTTATAATAGTTACTACGTAATAAGTGGCTAGTCGCCTATATATAGTTAGCGAACTATAATAGTATACTGCTCTTTATATATAAAGTTTTTTCTTCTCTTCTCTTATTATATAACTATACCGAGATCTTATAGAGAAGTATATTCGGAATTAAACAAGTATATTCCGAATTAATTTAACGCTATAGGTCTTAAGCGAACGGTAAGCGCAATAGTAGAGACGCCTTAGAAGCGAGAAAAATAGATAGATTATATTTAGCCGATAGGTCCTTTAGTTATAGCTTAAGTCCTAGAGTTATCGGCGAATAGTGTATCGATTAAGGACGCCGTAGCGATAGCATAGGAAGAGATAAAGCTAAAGAAGAAGCGTAGAGAGAGGACTCCTACCGGAGAGAAAACGATACTATTGCAACGACTCCTTAGAGATAAGAATATCCTAAGTGCATTAAAGCAATCGATATTATCGTTAGAGGGAGAAGTCGACAATCTACTATTTTATTAATCGTTTAAAGGACTATTTATAAGCATAAAGAAACCTATTATAGTTAAGTCTTAGGGGGATTAGGCGATTGCTAAGCGTATAACGCTAACGGTTATTAAATCTAAAATATTTTCGTCGTTTAGTAAAGACGATAGAAACGAGGATATAGAGGCGAATGCTAAGGGAGATACCGTCGATATAAAAAATCTCTAGAAAGGGATATCGCTAAAGAAAATAGCTAAGAAGGCTATATCTATAAAAAGTCGCTACGCAAAAGGGTGCTAAGTAACCGAGTTATACTGCATTAAGTGCTTAAATAGTAGTATATAAGGGTTCGGCGATAACGAAGATAATACTAAAATAGTTAAACTCTTTTATATCTAAAAAGACGCGCAATTAAGTAAGTGCATTTAGTATAACTCGCGTAGTAACCTTTATAAATCCGTAAGTTCTTCGTTCCCCCTTAAGTCGGTATATAATCGCTAATAAAATTATAAATGCCTGTAATAATATTTAGGGATATAGCGGATTTATACGGTATTTAGAAGAAGATAGCCGAGCTATAGATTACTTAGGATAAAACGAAAAAGAAAGATAAACTTAATCTTTTATTAAGTTTATACGTTGTTTTTAGCCGTAATAACGGCTTATAGAACGGAATAAGGGGTATTAAGTGCTAAACGTTTATATACGAAATATCGTCTCGAATACTAGTAGGCATCGTATTATTATTATTATTATTAAAGTACTCTAGCTGCCCTAACGGGCCTAGTGCCCCTGCATTTAGCTAGCATAGGAAAAACTAAGCGGCTTAGGGGAAAACCTATGTAACGTCTATCTATCTTAACGTTAGGCCGGATACGGCCTATATTCGCTATAGTTAATTAAATTTAGTTACTACCGCCGGTCTAGTGCTTAATAAAGGTTACCCCGCCCGGGTAGGCCTAAGGGCGTTAGGGTCGGGCGGATAGTCTAACTTAGTAAAGCCGGCGCGTAGACGGCATACGGGCGATAGGGTGTAGGCCGGGGCCCCGCCTAACGGGTTAAAATATAGAAAAATAAATCTTAGTAAGCGTATAATCGAATATATAAATATATATAAATATATATAAACGTTAAAAAGGGCTAGCGATAAGAGCCTCGTCGTTTTACTCTTAGAGCTCCCCCCCGTCGGCATTACGGCGGTCTATCTTCTCCGTAAGGGCTATCGCGGCCTAAAACTACTATAGTAGGCGGTATATAAGGAACTACTAGATAAGCGGCTTCGCGGCGGTAAGGCGGTTAAGCGCCGCCTTAAGGTCGCTCTCCTATCGGATGCCTTTTAGTAAGGCCGCCCTCGCGTTAGTAAAGGTAGGGCACTAGAGGAAGAGGTAGAATACGGTTTTACGTATAGTCCCGCACCGATAGAGCGGTATATCGACGTTAAGGACGTTTTAGTCGAATAAAAACCTTTATAGGCCGATCTTCCCGGTTTAGATCTAGATAAGCGCGGAGCTCTCGTGCTTAGATAACCTATTATATACCTTTAGCCCTTTCTTTAGCCGGTCGAAGTAAGGGTTAATATCTGCCGGCTGCTAGGCTTTTTATAGTCTCTTTGCCTCCGTCGCTTAGAGATCCTCCTTCTAACGCGTCTTTTAATCGCGGAGGACCGCCTCTTCCGTTATAGTGCCTTAAAGGCACTAGTCCTAAAGCCACGCGTCGTACGGCCGGCTAGGCGGCCGGGTCGGCCGACGGGGTTAAGGTAGTACTCTCGCCGGTTTCTTATAGGCGCGTCGGATCCGGTCCGCTATGCCTAACTCCTTAGTGCGCTCCTTATACTACGTAAAGCGGTCGTTAAGGTAAAGGTCGAGCGGCGGAACCGCCGTCTATATCTTTAGGTTCTAGATTAAGGTCGCCTTAAACGCCTTAGCTACTACCTATAGGCAGCTTAACTAATATATTATAAGCGCTTTTATTAAGCCGGTAGGTTTCCCTCCTCTAAGCGTAGGCTTATAGAACGTCGACGCCCTATAGGCGAGCGCGCTTTAAACTACGCTAGCGTAGACCGTCCTCGCGTATTATAGCCGTATACCTTATATAAACGCCGCGAGCTTAGTAAAGGCTAGCGCCTATATGCCTATCTTTATCTTAAGCTTCCTAACTTAGGCTTTCTATCGTAGCTTTTAGTTAAATTAAACCTTTAAGAACCGCCTATCTTCGACCGGCCGGATAATATTCGTCTTAAGCCGAAGCTTCGTCGGTATTAGCTTATAAGTCTTTATAAAGTAGATAAGCTTACTTTTCTCCGGCTTAAACTTAGCGCTAACCTCCCTTACCTACTTATCGTACTTCTTTTAAGCGCTCCTTAAGCGTTATATAGTCGCGGCTATAGTCTTACCGTAGGCTAAGAGGTTTATATCGTTAGCGAAGCCGATAGTAGTAACCCTTATCTCTAGCTTAAGGTCGTCGTATAGTAGCGCGATATAAAGGAGGAAGAGGATTAAGGAGAGGGGCAAGCCTTAAGGCACGCTTATAGGCACCTCCTAGGTCTTTACTAACGCGTTATTAAAGTAAAGCTAGGCCGTCCTCCCTTTAAGGAAGCTCTTAACCTACGCGATAACCTAGCCTAAAAAACCCCTTAGACTAAGGGTCTCGATAAGGTATATATAGTCTACCTTATCGAAAGCTCCTTTAAGGTTAAGCTAAAGGAACGACGCTACCCTTCCTTAGGCCTACGTCGTCTTTACGAGCTCTATTATAAGTCGTATCGCTATCTTAGTAGACCTCTCGGTCTTATTCTTTATCTACCCTTTAGGTAGGTAGTTATACGCCTCTACTACGTCTACGATCCTCCTCGCGACTACGGCCTTAAGAATCTTCCCTACTATGCTAAGGAGAGAGATTAGTCTCTACCCTTAGGCTTATTAAAGCTAGGCCGCTGTCTTCTTAGGCTTCGGTAGGACGATAATAGCCGTATATTAGAACCGTCTTAGAAAATGCCCGACGTCGTAACTAGCGTTAAGTAATACTATAAGCACCTTAAGCAATAGCTCTTTATAGGCCTTAATAAGCCTAACTAAGAGGCCGTCCTCCCCTACGGCCTTCTATAACGCTATCTTCCTAACCGCTAACCTAACGTCGCCGACTATAAAACGCTACGGTATTATATAAGCCTCTTAGGTAGCTTAAGGGCTCCCCTCGCCTCTCGCTACTAAGGGCGGGAAGAACTAAGCCGCGAGGGTCTCTGCCTTCTCCGCGTAAGTACGGGCCGGCCCCGTCGGGTCGCCCGGTCTCTTTAAGTCGGGGATATATATCGCCTATAGTAGGCTACCGCTTTAGAGCCGCGCCTACCTCTCGATTTTTTAAAAGAGGGCTTAGTTAGCGGCTAAATCGTAGGTAAGCTCCCGCTAAAAGTCTTATTATACGGCAATAACGGCACGCCGGAGGGCTATCTTCGCCTCGTCTAACGTCTCTTAGGTCGTTTAGTTGCCGGACGATAAGAACGCCTAAAGGGCGCGTTTAGCCTCCCTATTATACCGGTCTACCTTTATAGTCTACTAGTTAAAGCGGCCGCCGTCGGCACGGCCTTAGGCCTTAGGTATATAGTCCTTCGCAATCTTAGTTAACTAAGTGACTACTTAGTCTGCGTACGTCTCGACCTCTTTAAGGGTTATAGGCGTAGTTAGCGCGGCCTTTAGCCGGAACTTCGCGATAGCCGCTGCTTAAGCCTTATTTAGGTCGAGTTTCCTCTAAAGGCGGTTAAGTCCTATCGTCTAGGCCACCGGCCGGTAGGTTAACGGCCCTATATCTACCTTTAGCCGCTGCGATATATTATCCGATCCGACGAGGCCTACGTTTCTATAGTATATTACGCTTAGACCTTAAGACGCTTAAGCAAGGTCTATCGTGCTATTTCTCCGGCCTTTAGAGGCGATACGTATTACCTAGCCCTTAAGGGTTATAAGCTTTAGGCGCTATCGCGCTATTAACTCTAGGAGGTCCTCGCTATTCCTAAAGGTACGCCTATAAGCGTCTTAAAGCGGGTAATAGCTATTAAAGTCCTTAATAAAGACGTATCGGGTGCGTAACGATTTAGTAATAAGGTTAAAGAGCGGAGTAGTCGGGAGGGGGGAGTTAACCGGCGGGGAGTAAACTAAAAAAACTATAGTATTAAAATTAATAAACGTAACGCTATATTAGTCTACGCTTTAGTCGCTCGTCTATATATCGATATTATGCCTCTTATAGACGTATAGCGCGCTTTAGGTCGCCCTAAAGATAAGCCTATAGTCGTACCGCCTTAGGCACGCCGGGGCTTTTATCTTACTATTAATCGGTATCTCTTAAAGTACTATAATATCGTACGCCTTAAGGGCGACGAGCGTAAGGTATATATTCGCGCTTATCCTTACGGTGTTTTAATAAAGGATATCTAATATTAAGGGGGGTCGGAAAAAGGGTCGTTATTAAAAGCGGGCGTAGCCTCGACTATAGCGGTACGAGCCCTTACCGACGCTAAGGCCGGCCGCGACTATAGGTACCCGCGAATAGTCGACTAGCCTCGCGCCCGACTAGCCCTCGTAATATCCTAAGGCCGGCCGGGGGGAAAGACGGGCGGCGGGGGGGGGGGGGGGGGGGTGTCCTATCGTCGCCGTTTCGACGGCGACGTCTATAACGCAGTAGGAAGAGGAAAGGGCTATATATAGGGCGGCACCGGCTTAAGGCGTAACGCCGGCGTCGCTATAGCGGCGAAGCGCCTCGGCCTCTAAAAGTATACCCCTTAAGCCCTATCCTAAAGCTTCTCTACCTTAGGGCAATGCTTATCCTACGCCGCGTATCTCCCCCCGTAAATAGTATACCGGTACGGGATTTGCCCTATAGTAGCCGTATATATAGCTTCGTCGTATAGTCTTAACGCGTACCGCCTATACGTCGCCTTTACTATATAGTACTTCGCGATATATCTATACTAAAAGCACCGGTAGTACTACCTTAGCCGGATCGTATCGTCGAAGGGCTTTATATCGAAAATCTCCGCTTATATTACCGTATTAAAATCGTAGAGCTTATTCGCCGCTTCTACGCCGTCTACCGTAATAATTAAGGTCGCCTTTATGCCCGCCCTTATATAAGCCCCTTAGGGTAAAGGTAGATAACCTTAACGTCGTTCGCTTTAGCTAGTTCGGCTGCTAAAGCGGCGTCGTCCCCTCTTTAAAGGACTATTATCGGGACGCCCTTTACTATTACCGTAAAGCCGCCTTAAGATAGCACTATCTCCTTCCTAAACGCCTTCTCTAGCTACTCCTTATCCGCCTTATACTTCTTTATATTCTGCTGAAATATAAGCGCGATATTACTACTACGGAAGACCCGCGCCGCTTTTATAGCGGGCTCCCTTAAGGCGCGATTAACGTCGTTAATAATCGCTTAAAGGGTTCTATATTAGAGATCTAAGGCGATCCCCTTATATCGGACCGTAAGCTAGTTTTTATAGTAGGCGAGAGTCGGCTTTTCGCTATTTGCCTTAATATTATAGCTGCTACTAGCGCCTCCGGGCGTAGGCTAGCGTTGCGTCGGGGGCGCGATAGTAGCAGCCGCGACCGCGGCCGCGGCTACGTCGGCCTAAGACTTCGACGCTTGCTTCGATAAGAGCGCCGTCTTAATAGCCTCCTTTACCGACTCCTTAACCGATTTCTTAAGCTAGCCTATAGTCGTATAGACCGTAGTATCCGCTCGGATCTTCTCCTCCTATTCCTTTAGGTAGCCTTAGAGAATAGACTTAAAGGCCCTTTAAACGCCTTAGAGCGCCTCCTTAGGCACTAGACCTATGGATTTTAGGTAAGCGGTACTATCCCTTCCTATTAGTTTCTCCTTGCCCGCGTCGGGCTTAAAGGGCGCTTCGTTAGTAGTCGGTAGGCTATATACGCTAGCCTTTAACCCCCTTCTCGCGATATTAACGTCTATCGGCTCGTAGCCCGCGTCCGTCCCCTAATGCGCTATCGCGCTTAAGGGCAACCGGGTCTAAGGAATCCGATTCTTAAGTCTAAATTGATTTTATAATCCGGTGTCGACCTCGGCGGCTATGCGAGGAGATCGTAGAGCCCTTTTTTTAACTCTAGCAGGCATCGTAAAAGCGACGGAAAGCTATATACGAGAATAAGGACTAAAAGCTTCGTTTAGTAATTAAAGACGCGGGTTTTACCCTATAGCGGGTAGGCCGAGAATATATATACGACGATCTATACGAAATAATTAAGGAGAGTAGTCGCTAAGAGAAGGGTGAGTAGGTAAAACGTCTTTTAGTTATTACGGAGTTTACTAACGAGATAGAAGTAAGAGACTTCTACTGTATAGATATTAAGGAATAAGTGTAAAGTAGCGGCGGAGAAGAAATAGAAAAGTTAAGGTAAGCTAAAAAGAAGTTATTTCGCAATGTGTAATTTCCGCCGTTTCTTTAGTCGTATCTTTAGGTATTCGTTAATAAGTTCTTAAGCATTCGCTATATCGTCTTAAGTAACCTACTCGTTGTATTCGGCTAGCTAACCTTCCTATTTCACTAAGTAGTAGGTAACGCCCTTTTTCTTCTTATAGTCCTTAATTTTCTAGACCGATTATTCTCCTTCGGCATCGTCGAGGTTAGGCATCGGCAGTAATTTGCTAGGGTATTAGTTAATAGCCCTTTCTACCTACGGCTTAAGAAGACTAATATAAAAGACATTATAAAGCCGGTCGTATTTCTCTAGTAGGGCTAGGCGATACGCCTGCTTGCTAATAGCTTAAAAGACCCTAAAAGGTGTAATATATTTAAGTAATAGCTTCCTTCTTTAGTTCTTAAGGCGTAAGTTCTTTATAGAGAGTCTTACTAAGTCCTTAACCTTAAGGGTAAGTGGCTTATAATAGAGGTTATATAACCTCTTTTACGACTTAATAGCTTATTGCTAATAAGTCTCTAGCTTTTTCCTTAAGTCTGCTTATTTACTAATACGAGCTCTCGCTTTAGGGACTCCCCTACTAATAGCATCGTCCGTAAGGTAGATATAGTAGTCTAGTTAATATCCGAATAATGCCTTATTAAGCGAAAAGCCTATAGTTATATTCTTCGTATTATTATAAGCGAACTAAGCCTCTCGTAGTAGTTTAGGCTAGTTGTTTTATTCGGCATTTATATAATACCGAAGGTAGTATTATAGTATCTAATTTACCCGTTCGGTCTAACCGTTAGTTTATAAGTAAAAGGCTATCGATAACCTACGTTTTATCTATAATATATAATAAAGGTCTAACTAGAACTTATTAGTAAATAGAGATCCTCTATCGGAAATAATGCCTTTCTATACTCTATAGATAAGCTTAATCTTATAATAAAAGGCCTTAGCTAACTTAAGCGCGATTATTATCTTAAAGACTGCGAGAAATACGCTATACTTAGTATATCGGTTAACGATTACTAGTATTGCGTTAACTTCTCTACTATCGAACTATAACTCTAGAAAACCGGTAGTAAAGTCTATAGTAGGACGAGCTTAGGGGGGGTATATAACTATTGTTAATCTACGAAGGAGCGCAGCTATAGACTAAGTCTAAGGGTCTATATATACGATGTAGAGGTCACGTGGGATAACATATAATATAACCTAACACTGTAATAGTACATCCCCCTTAAATCGGCGTTCGACTTAAACGCTTAAAAAGGGGCAATAGTAAAAGAGCGAGAGCTAAGGGAATCCCGTATTAATCGACCTAAAGGTAGGCCCTTATAACACAAAGGAAGGAAAGAAAACAAAGCTTAAGGTTAGAAAGCCTATACGCGCTAAGATAAATTATATTTATTAATTATATCTATTATTATTTAGGTAGAGGGGACGAGGCGAGGAAGGTAGTATAGAACGTAGGGCGAGGCTTAGCTAGGTTTACGGCGTAGAAGGACTTAAGGTCGTCCTAGCATCCGTCGAGGCATAAGGAATCCTCCTACGTAAAGGGGCTATAACGCTACTAAATGCGATATTTAATCTCCTTAAACGCGTACTAACGTTACGCGAG
This sequence comes from Ophiocordyceps sinensis, assembly GCA_012934285.1. Lineage (NCBI taxonomy): Eukaryota > Fungi > Ascomycota > Sordariomycetes > Hypocreales > Ophiocordycipitaceae > Ophiocordyceps > Ophiocordyceps sinensis. The sequence continues at coordinate 13,976,783 of JAAVMX010000001.1, read as the reverse complement.
GATAGAGGAGAATTCCTACTTAAGGTATACGTTATTATCGTTATCGCCGTCTAGGGAAAGCAAGATGCCTCCGTTAGTAGGCCGGATATTTAGGTCGGCTTAGCTAGGTAAGGGGGGCTCTTAGGTCTAGGTAAGGAGTAAATAGTAGAAAATAGGGTAAAGACGGCTACCCTTAGGGAGGCGGAGGAGGTAAGCCGTCTTATACGCCTTAAGGACTTTATATAAGCCCTCCCGTTTATAGTTAAGCTTCTTTATCGGGCGGAGGGTATAGATCTAACGGGTGCTAAGAAAGACTATATCGCCGGGCTAGTACGTTAGGGCGGGCGTCCGGCGGGCATCGGCGTGCCGGGCTTAGGTAGCTTAAGCGTCCTCGATCGCATTACGAAGGAAGTCGGATACGCGTTAAAGACGTAAGGCGAGCGCGTCGCTACGGAAGTACTCCTTACGCTACTAAGGGGTTATACTAAGGGGGGGTAGTCCTAAGGGCTTAGTGCTAAATAAAGATATCGGTCTAAAGGGCGAAAGGGATGCTTAAGGGTTAAAGAAGGCCTTAAGGGGCGGAATAAGGGGACTTAGCGCGGAGGCAGATATAGCAATTGCGAACGAAGCTAGAAATAGACTTATATATGCTAGGCTAAACGTAGGTTCGGCGGTAGAGGCTTACGGTCTTAGTGCGCTTAAGGTAGCTAGCTAGCGGGGAAGTATAGGTGCGGATTAAGATATAAAGGATAAGGGCGTCGTTGGGGGGGACGAATAACCGGCCCTAAAAGTAGAACCGGCCCCGGGCCTTTAAGAGGGCGGACTTTAGGATACAGCGGAGAGGTACGCGAAGAGAACTAGGCTAACGGAGCTAAAGAGACCGGAGAGCCGCGCGAATATCGGCGATAAATAGAGAGGAGAAATAAGCCCGGTCGATAAGGTCGTCGATCGGCTTAAAGTCGTTAAAGGCATAGAGGGTAAAGCAGTCGGAGTCGTTAGAATTATATTTATTAATTATATTTATAGATAAGTCGGACTCCTTAAACCCGTTAGGGAGTAAGGAGGCGTCGACCTTAGACTATAGAAGGATAACCTAATAACGATAGTCGATCCTCTCGTCGGCGCGGTTAGTTAAAGAGGCAAGGCGGGAATTAAGAAGCCGGCTAAACGCGTTAAGGAGGGTAGCTTAAGAGCTAGGCTAAAAGACGATCTTAAAGTTAAAACGATTAAGGAACCCGGCCTAGCGGGCCTACTATTAGTTAAAGAGCTTCGTAGTTATAAAATACTAAAGGTTCTTATAGTCTAAAGCGATCTTAAATTTAGGGAGGCCTTTAAGCTTAAAGCGCTATTCTTTAAGGGACTTTACGATCGCGAGGAGTTCTTTATCGTAGATCTTATAGTTATATTCCTAAGCGGAGTGTTTCGATAAGAAGAACGCGATAGGGTAGTAGCGGCCGTCGTTAGAGAGCTATATTAGCACGCCCTTAGCGGCTTAGTCGGAAGCATCGGTCTAAACTATAGTCTTTCGAGAGGGGTTAAAGTATACGAGGACTAGGGCGTCGGTAAAGGTATGCTTAAAGGCTCTAAAGGCGTAAGCGTAGGCGGGGGACTAAATCTAAAGGGCAGAGTTCTTAGTAAGGGCGTTTAAAAGGTTCGTAAGCTTAGAGAAGCCGTAGATAAAACGCCGATAACAATTAGCGAACCCTAAGATACGCCGGAGGTCTTTAATAAAGGAGGGGGCTTGCTAGTTAAGGACTACGTAGACCTTTTTAGGATCTATATATATGCCTTTATCCGAGATAATTAAGCTAAGGTACTTAGTCTTAGTAATATAGAAATCGCACTTATCGACGTAAAGCTAAAGGCTAGCGGCATTAAGGCGCTTAAGAACCTCCTAGACGTAGACCTAGTGCTCCTCCCGTATAGTAGAGAGGATTAAAATATTGTTTAAGTAAGCGGAATAAAAATCATTAAGGATATTATATAAGGCTATATTAATAAAGCTCTAGAAGTAGGACGGCGCGTTAGAGAGACTAAAGGGTATAACGTAATACTCGAAAAGCCTATACCGCGTAGTAAAAGCCGTCTTCTACTTATAGCCCTTAGCGATGCGAAGGCGATTAAACGCTATAATAACGTTAATCTTAGTAAAGAACTTCGCCTTCCTAATTTAGGCGAAGGTATTATAGACGTCGGGAGGCCGGGGGGAAAATAAAGCGATAAAGGAATAAACTTAAAGGTATTAGAAAAACAGACGATATAGGCAGAAGCCCGGGGGGCAAGAGGCGAGGATAAGGTAAAAGGCTTACCCTTATCGTTAGAGTTAGCGATAGAGGGGGCAAAAGGGGAATAAATTATATTTATAAATTATATTCCCCTAGGGGCGGGAACGGAAATAGCGGGAGCGACCGGAAGGCTAGGGATAAGATAAGGCTAAAGGTCTAAAAGGTAAGAAGCGAGGTTAAATAAAGACTAAAAGGAGAGGGAGTTATCGCGCTAGCTAATAATAGGGTCGTAGCGGCGTAGCTAAAGGAGGCCGAGAATAACCTTATAGCTAAGCTTCGTAAGGAAGAAGTAGATAGACTTAGTATAAGCGCCGACTTAAGCGATTAATTAAGCGCAATAGGTAATAGCGCCGGACTTATAGTCGCCGCTATCGGTAAGAGAAAGCCGGCGAGGAAACTAAAGCTAGCGGACGGGGAGGGTAAGGCGGTACGCGGTCTAAGTATATATAAAGGCGAATCCGGAATAACTAAAGTCGACTAAAGCACTTACGGCGACGTTAGTAAGCATAAGGGAGAAGGGCAATAGTAAAGCGCGAGGCTATATTCCCGCCGGGAGATAAAGGTCCTCCCTTATATTAAATAAAGCTGTAAAATTAGAAACTAAAAGCTCTATCGCGCGATAAGGCGAGAGAGCTAGGCGTTTCCTAAGGGAGGAGAAGCGCCGGAGGTAAAGGCAAGAGAGTCGGTAACCTCGCCCTCGACGAAGCCTTACTTAATCGCCTAGACGTTAAGCCGGGAAGGGGGCGCGAGGAGGCGTAGGGCGGGAGTACCGCCGCCTTAGCCGCGACCTTATCTAGCACCCTTCTTAAGATAGGTCCGGGCCGTATAGGTTAGGGTCACTAAGGCGGCGTAGTAGAGATAGAGACGGTTCTTATACCGTTATTACTTCTCGGCGTCTATAAGACTAACCCGGAACGCGTTAAGGTCTATCGGGTCGCTAGCGGGCGTAGAGGCGGCGGGGCTAGCGGATCCTATAGGGGCGGGGGGGGGGATAGTCTAAGGCTAGACGAGCCTCTTATAGGCTCGAATACGCTTATAGCTTTCCTAAAGGGCGGCGTAAAGCTTAGCCTAGCCGTAGAAGTCGCGGTATTAGGGCTAAGGACTTAAAAAGCGGCGGCATCGGCGAGCTCGTTAGTAACCTTTTAATAAAGGTATTTAACGTAAGCGCTCTCGTTGTAATCGAGGTCGGCCTATAGCTAGGTAAACCGCGAGAAGAAATCCGGCTAAGAAATGCCTTTTATAGCTAAGGTATTAAATTCCGCCTTAGACTAAGCGCGGTAGTTTACGGTACTAAAGATAGAGGCGAGCTCGTAGGTAAGGGAGTTAAGGGACTAAAAGCGCTATTGCTTAAAGGGGGTATCGTCGCGGATATAGTAGGGGATACTAGCGGCGATAGAAGCGGCTTAGCCGGAAAGTCGGCCGGTTATATAGACGACTTAGTCCCTATCGGTAGGGAATATATAAGGGTTAGAGGCGATATTAAGGGATATACCGTCGCGCTAGACGCGGAAGGCGTCCTAGCGCTACTTCTAAGTGCCGATATCGCCGGAAAAGCGTTTAAGGTCGGTAAAGTAGGTATAAGGACTTACGGTAGGAGGGGTAAAGGCAGCCTAAAGGGCGGTAAGGTAGGCGAAGGCGGCGTTAGACTAATTAAGCTAATCCTAGACTCCCTTTACGTACTGCCGGTGGCCGAAGGCCTTCTTACGGGCGGTAGTAGCGGAGGTAGCGGCCTTAAGGAAACTAAACTTAAGAAGGACGAGAGACTAGGTTTAATCGGTATGCCGGAGGAAATTCGTCTAAAGGTCGGCGAAGATAGACGAGGCGACGGAGGAACCCCGGAGAATAAAAGCTAGGTAAGGGAAGGCGGCGAGGGCGTTATGCTAAAGGACGTCCTAAAGGGGAACGCCTGCCGGAGGGCTAGGCGAAGGGGAGAGGGAAGGGGTAGAAACGGGAGTAGCTATCGTAGCGGCGGGAAAAAGGGGTAGCGGCGGGAAAAAGGGCTAGAAAAATCTAGAGGAGAGTAGAAAAGAGGCGGAAAAAGGCATAATAAGATAAAGAACGAAGGCAGACGTATAGGCGAAGCTAAAGGGACTAAGGAATCGTAAAGGCTTAGCGGAAGGGCAGAAGAATAGTAGATTAAACTATTCTAAGACGAGCTTAAAGGGGGTATATAACTATTGTTAATCTACGAAGGAGCGCAGCTATAGACTTAGTCTAAGGGTCTATATATACGATATAGAGGTTACGTAGGATAATATATAATATAACCTAATACTATAATAGACTTCTCCCTAAGGTCTTATAGGAATAGGCAGTGACTTAAGGGCGCTATATAGGCGATGCCGCTTTAAAACGGCGCTTTAATAGATATAATATAAATATACGTAGCTATTTATATTATAAGCTATTCCTTCCTAAAAGAATTTCCGGGATAGGAGGTCTTTTATACAGGCTATTCCGAAGTATCCTATAAGGGGATCGTCGTAGTAGAGCTAAATAAGCTCTTGCCTTAAGGCAACCTCTATAGGCACTACGATTCTTCCCGAATGTAAAATAAGTCCGTTTAGGCTTAATAACTAAGGACTTACTCCTTTTTCTAAGGTACTTTCGGCCTATACTCGCTATATAGTCTACGGATCTTCCGCTTAAGTCTTCTTAAGGAGCTTAAAAAAGGGCTTAGAGATATTACTCTTATAGACCCTTTTATAACGAGCTGCTAACCTAGCTAATTGTCTTTAATATCGTTCTTTATAACTAACGATATCTTTAACCTAAGTGGCTAACTTAGCGGGACTTATTCCCGAATGCTAAGCGATCGAATCTTAAAGAGCTTATGCATTTTCGTTATATAAAGACATCTCGTTAAGCTTAGAGATAGTAAACACCTAAGAACTCGTCTTAAGGTCGCTCTATGAAGAATCTATAGCTATATACACCTGCCGAATAACTACTAACTTCTATTATAGTTCTAGGAGTAGCTTTATAGACGGTAGGGCTTCGCCTATAAATTGTAGATTCCTTAATAAAGTATTAGTAGGATTTAATTTACCGGCTTAGTATTTAATTATAAAATCAAAAGGAGCTAGGTATATATACTAACGTGCTTATCTTCTATTAAAAGATACTTACTTTATAAAGCCTTAAAGGTTTTAGTAATCTAATAAAACTTTAACGGTATTCGCCGCCCTTTCGACGTAATATCGCTAATATTTAAATAACTTAACGATAGCAAATATCTCTTAATTAAAGGTGCCGTAGTTAAGCTTAAGGCTAGTAAACTTCCGTAACTAAAAAGAAATCGGATAATAGTAACCTTCGTTATTAGGCTACGAAAGCATGCTAGCTATTACGAAAATTAAGGCATTAGTCTTAATGCGAATCGGTCTTTAAGGGTTAACGTACTAGAGAAGTAGGGCTATTATAAAGGCGTTCTTTACGGCGTAAAACTGCTATTAATTCGCTAGTGTTAAGCTATACTCGTCCGGGCTTTCTTCCCTTAACGCTCCCCTTTAATAACATAGTAAGAGGGGCAATAATACTAAAGTATCCTAAAATAAACCGTCGGTAATAATTTATAAAACCGAGAAAAACTTAAATATTATAGAAAGAACGAGGTTCTTCCTAATTTATAATAGCCTTAACGCAGGCTAGGTCTATTATAACTCCGTTAATAGATAGGATAAATCCTAAAAACTCTAAAGACTGCTTATAGAAAGTACACTTCGATAAATTAGCGAATAGCTCGGTATTCCTTAGTCGTTCGAGGACTTATCGTAAGTGTTCTATATGCTCTTCGTAGGTCTTAGAAAAGATTAAAATATTATTAAGGTAAACGACGCAAATAGTATCTACGAGGCCTTTAAGAGCTTAGTTAATATATAACTAAAATATAGTAAAGGCGTTAGTTAATCTAAACGGCAATATTAAATACTTATAGTAACTATAATAAGTACGAAAGGCTATTTTCTATTTATCCCCTCCCTTAATCCGGATGCGTTAGTATATGTTTTTTAGGTTAATCTTCGAAAAGTACTTAGCCCTTTAATAACGGTCTATAATCTCCGAAATAAAGGGGAGTAGGTAGCGATTCTTATCGGTAATACTATTAACCCCCCGGTAGTCTATATAAAGGCGTAAAGTACTGTCTTTCTTAGGCATAAAAAGGATAAAAGCCCCGGCCGAACCCTTAGATTTCCGAATACTACTACGCTTAAGGGACTAATCTAACCACTCCTTAAGAACCTAAAGTTCGGATTAAGAAAAAGGGTAGATAGGTCTAAAAGGCGGCTTAAAGTCGGGCAATAGGTTAATCGTATAATCGGTGCCTTTCTTCCTTAGTAGTAAATCGGCCTTATGCTTAGAAAATACGTCTTTAAAGTCTAAAAGAGTCGCCGGTATTTCCTCCCTTATTCGCTTAGGGTTCGCCGAGTTATTATCTTTATCGGGAAATAGCATAAATTTTAGGTCTAGTATAACTATATAGACCTATGCCTTATTCCGGCACTTATGTAAAGATTTCTACGGCTAGCGTAATAACACCTTAGAAAGTTAGTGTTTAAACTATTAAGCACGCTTTAAAGAAATAAGATAAATATATTCTTAAGAAAGTATAAGTATACTAAGCAAAACTAGTGCGTCGTCGGGTTTTAATATATTATCGACGCTAATATAAGGGCGAGTAATTATCTTTTCCCTATAGCGATTATCTTAGAGTTAGATAGACACTTCCTAGACTCTATATCGTTTTATAAGCGTATTCCCGACTACCTTTAATCTAAGGGTTAATAAAGGAAGCTATTATAGCCCTTATTTTTAAGCAAAATCTATATCTATTAGGTCTACTTTACTACCGTAATCGAGATTAACGATAATTTTATAAAGTATTCGCCTTAGTAGCTTTCTAATAGTACGTAGTCTCGTAACTACCTCTACCTATAGCTTAGTCGAAGGAGAGGCATTTATTTCGACTTTTAAGCGTTTCCCTCCTTCTTTATTAAATCCGAATCGGCTATAGTTCGGTTAGCTTTCGCTAGCGCTTAGCAATCGGCATATATATAGCTTAGTTTCTTATAATATTAATAAATAACTATGCCGGATTAGCTTTTACCGTTTCTATAAGAATTTCCTCCTTAGTTATTGCTATAGCTATTCCTACCGTATCTATTCCTACTATTACGACTATTACGACTATTTCCTCGGCTATTCCTACGGCCGTTGCTACGACTGTTTCTACGGCTATTTAAGGTCGATCTAGCGGCGTCGGAATCTTAATAGTTATTAGTAGATCTATTTCGGCCTTTACGTCGGCGATAGCCTATCGAACGGGAGCCTTTTACCCCTTAAGTAAAGGTCGACTAATCGTTAGTTAGCTTTACGGGGCGCTTCTTATTTCCTAAAGTATCTTAAAAGCGTTAAGCGAGTTAGACTATCTCCTTATAAGTATTATCCTAAATATATGCTAAGTAAAGGGAGATTTAGTCCTTAAGATCGGGACGTAACTTCGTAAAAAAAGGAAAGTATATAAGTTTTTTCTAGCGGACGTTCTAAGTATTACTTAAGGGAATCTAAGTAAAGACTAAAATTAAGGGGGGATTAACCTTCTCGTTAGCGTGCTTCCTATAGTTACGTAGCTAAGAGAGTCTCGTAATTAATAATATCTTTAATTAAAATTAAGGTCTAGTTACGAAAATTATCTTAATTAGTATAAAGCAATTCCCTCTTTATAAAGAGCTTTTCGTTAAAGTATCGCCTCTATCTCGCCTTATAGTCTATGTTTATATAGTTAAAGGTATATAAGATTTTATTCTTATTGCGTTTAAAACAACGTAGAGTAGCGATAAAGGCATCCTTAAGATTGCTAATCTAATCGAGACGTTTTTAAAGGTTAATCGGTTATAATAACTAAGGAATATATTTTATTTTAATTTCCTTACTATAACGCTCCTTTAATTCGGTTAATTATCGGCGACGTTTATATAAGTCCTTGCCGAATAAGTCACCCTACTATAAAAATTCCTTTCGAAGTTCCGTAATCCTATCTCTTAATCTCTTCTCCTCCTTCAGCTCTATAGCTCTTGCTTAAACAGCTATAAAGACATCTATACGCGGAGGGGTAGGTCGTAAAGGCCTAGCTTACGTTTAACTTCGCGAAGGGATAGATTAAGCCCCCTTAGGTATCGAAAAATTTAATAATAGCGTCTTAAGACGCTCGTTATAGCCCTTATATAAGTAAGTGTATTTATCTTTTAATATTAGTTCCGTTATATAAGGTAACGGCGATAGGCTAGCGACTTAATAGCTACTACGACCTATTCGGCCTACGCGACCTATACGTTTAGAAACGCGCTTACTACGCGGCGCTATTGCTTTTAGGTAACTAAAAAAGAAAAGCTTTAGAAATTATAAGAAGATAGACTAAAAGTACGTTTAGAAAGGTAGGAACGATAGTTAAAAGTATAAATAATCCTTTATTATAATACGGTTGCCTCTCGTAGTAAGACTAAAGCTTGCCCCTCTTTTAAGATATATCGGGGCCTTAGGGATATACCCTTAAGCCTCGAGAGGGGTTATCGGGGACTAGTTAGCGACTAATGCCCGAATAGTCCCCGAGCTAAAATGCATTATCTATCGTGTATATATCCCTGCCTCCCGACTCTATAATTACGCGGGTAGCTGCGTTATAAAGAACGACCGTTAACTCCGTTAATAATAACGGGAGGCTTCTTCTCGATAGTATAGTTAAGAGTCTAAAGAAGGTCGCGATTAATTATAGGCTTACTATAGCTAGAGTTAGGGCAAACTTAGACTTCCTGCCTACCGGGTTAAGCAAAGACCTTAATTCTTATATAGGAGTATAAATACGGCGGGGAATCCTAATCCTATTAGGGCTCCTTGGCTTTGGCTTTTAGGATCTAATTTAGTCGGGGTACTATAGTAAGCGCTACATAAAAAACGGGCTCCTTAATAATAAGTGCGGGAAGAATAGGCTTTAAGGCAGCGGGGGCGTTAGGCTTAATAACAATAGGATCGGCAACGTTCCCTACGGTAATAATAGCAGGGGACTTTTTATACCTAAGACGGAGGTAAGAGAAAAAGGCGTTATAAGGAAGAAAAAAGGCCTTATAAACCTTATAGGTTAACGGCTTAAGCGCGCGTTCTTTACTATAGAGCTACTACTTAAAAATATAGTAGTTAGCGTATATATGCTCTTTAAGCACAGAGGCGAGGGCGAATATACGGTCGTAGGTGCTATATTTAAACTTGCCGGCCCTTTTTATAAGGTGGCGAGAGTTTATATAGCCTACGAAGTTAGCTTCCGAGGAGGCGTAAGAGGATATATTATCCTAAGAGTCGTCGTTTAAGTATAGCTCGTTATTAGCTTTATCGCCGCTAGGAGTAGTCTTCTTATCGGTCTAATACTTCGACTTAAAGCGCACTTTCTTCTTATTATTATTACCCTTATATTTACCTTAGCGGTATTCCGATCGTCGGTCGTCTCGTTAATCGTCCTAGCGAGGGTAACGCTTATCGCGGCGTAGTAGGCGTAAGCTTAACTAATTACAGTTATTGCCGGAGCTTTAACTTTTAGGGCTACGGTTGCGATTATAGCCTTAGTTTTAATCCCGGCGGTTAGCTTAACGGTAGTTATTACTTCGGTTGCCTTAACGATAGTTATCGCGACGACTATTACAACGGCTGCGATTACGGTCACCTTAACGGTAACTATTATTATAGCGATAGTTATCTTAATAATAGTTATTATCCCAATGAGAAAAGCTGCCGCGGCGAGAATAGTCTCGGTCTCCGGAGATATATAGCTTAAGGGAGGCTATAATAAAGGGCTTCCGTTCCTTAATAATACGAATCTATTTATCGATCGGAGTCTTCTTTATTAATATAGGAAGGAGCGAAGAGATCTTAACGGCAATAAGAGGATAGATAGCCTTAATAATCTAGGCATCCTTGCCTATCTTAAGTTAGCGGGCGAGCGAAACCTTTCTTTAGATCTACTACGCGAGAGTAATAGAGCTAAAGAACTATATAGGTATCGTATACCTTTCTCTATAAAGTTCCTTTAAGATATCGGCGTTAAGACGCTTAAAACGCTTAGTTAAGAACTTATAGAAGGGTTTAAAAGAGGAGGAGCTAAGGATATCGCGTTATTCCGCTATAAGCTTACTTATATACTATATAAGGGCTCCTCCTACTAAGAAGGAGAAGTAGTATAAGCAAAAGGCGAACGGATCCTCGTTTTAATAGATCCTTAAACGCTTTGCGAAAAGGTAAACGTCTATATAGATAGAGTATTGCTATTTGCACGGATATAAATCTCTATTTGCATAGAAGTCTAGGAAATCCCTACTCTTTCTACGCGAACCCCGCGCGCCTATATCCCGCTACTAAAATCTAGTGTAGGTATATAGTAATTAAGAGAGCCGCGCAAATCGTGCGAAAAACACTATGCCGCAAACTTAACAGCAGGGTACGCAGCCGGGCAAGCAGCAGAAGGCACGCAGCAAAGGGCACGCAGCAAAGGGCACGTAGTAGAGCCGGGCACAAAGCATACAGTAGGGCACGCAGTAGGCCACGCAGCCGGGCACAAAGCATACATTAAGGAGCCGCACATATAGCAGAGGGCACGCAGTAGGCCACGCAGCAGGCCACGCAGTAGGCCACGCAGCAAGGCACGCAGTAGGGCACGCAGTAGGGCACGCAGTAGAGCACGCAGTAGAGGGCGCGCAGCCGGGAGCCGGGCACGAAGCATACATTAAGGAGCCGCACATACAGTAGAGGACACGCAGTAGGGCACGTAGTAGGGCACGCAGTAGAGGGCACGCAGTAGAGGGCACGGAGTAGGGCACGCAATTGAATTAATTGAATTAAGGCTAGGTACGATTTACGCGGCCCTCTTAATTGCTATGTACCTATACGGAAAATTCAGTGGTAAGATATAGGCGCGCGGGGTCGCGTAGAAAAAGTAGGGATTTTAGCAAACTTTTGTATAAATATAGATTTATATCCGTATAAATAGCAATACTCTATAGATATTCTTTCTATCGCTAAGAGCGATAATGCCTAGGTTCTTCGGATTATCTTTATAAGTATTACTATTTATACTATAAGAAATCTCTATTTATACTATAAGACCCTATCGTCCCTACTTTTTCTACGTAAACCCCGCGCGCTTATATCCTGCTACTAAAGTCGGGTATAGGTATATAGCAATTAAAAGGGCGGCGGAAATCGTGCCTAGCCTTAATTAAACGAATAGTTAATTTAATAATAGCAATTTAATAGCTATAGCAGCGCGCGCGTAAGGAGCCCTACTACGTGCCCTCTACTGCGTGCCTTCTACTACGTGCCCTACTGCGTGCCCTACTGCGTGCCCTACTACGTGCCCTACTGCGTGCCCTACTGCGTGCCCTACTGCGTGCCCTACTGCGTGCCCTACTACGTGCCCTTTGCTACGTGCCCTCTACTATGTGTGCGGCTCCTTAATGTATGCTTCGTGCCCGGCTGCGTGCCCTACTACGTGCCCTTTACTGCGTGCCCTCTGCTATGTGTGCGGCTCGGCGGCTTCTCGATGTGTGCTTCGTGCCCGGCTCCCGGCTGCGTGCCCTCTACTGCGTGCCCTCTACTGCGTGCTCGGCTGCGTGCCCTACTGCGTGTCGGTGGTTCGTGTTCTTCGCGTTCTTCGCACGATTTACGCGGCTCTCTTAATTACCATATACCTACACTAGATTTTAGTAGCGGGACATAGGCGCGCGTGGTACGCGTAGAAGAAGTAGGGATTTCAGCGTCTTATAGGGTCTTCTAGTATAAATAGAGATTCTATTAGTTAGTTAAACAAACAAAAGGGGGTTATAAACTAGCTGGATTAGTCTATAATTCTATTAACTAAGGGGCGACGAATAGCCCCTTTATATAAGCTATAAACGCGTATATTAATAAGGCCTAAAGCCGGCCCTTTATAAGCCCTTATTGCGACGTCGGGGCTATGCCTATAAGGGCGATTAAGTTAATAACTTAATTATCGTAAGGGCGGCCGAGTTAGTAACTTTAGGAATATAGTTATATAACTAAGGGATAGAGTCGCAACTATATTGCCGACTATACATAGGAAAGGAGCAATAGGGGTTATAACCACGCGGCGTATAACGCCACGTGCCCTATATAGTTAATAACCTCGTTATTAACTAAGGGCATCGTTATAACTAGAGCAGTAAGCCCTAGCGTAGGCCTTAATAATGCATTGTTAAGGCATAGCAGGCTCTATAGAGGGACCCCGGCAGACGGGTATAAAGCGGCCCCCTTATTCCCCCTTCTTAGCTAGAGTAGATACAACCACGACTAATGCAACCCCCTTTGTTTAGATTAATCTAAGTAAATCACCTACTAATACTAATTAGTGATTAAATAGATTTAATTATAGAATAGTAAGGCAGAAGAGATAGATCTTAATCTTCGAAAGTGTAAAAAGGGCAGTAGTTATAAAAACGCGGCCCCTACGCATCTTTACCCTCGGGGTTCTATTGCGTACACCTAGAGAGGATTATCTATGCTAAGAATAAGACTATTTAAACCGAGCTCGACTAGCAAATAGACCCTTCTAAGCTTCCTTTTAATCCCGTCTCGCTTTCCTTAAGGAGGAAGAGTAACGTCAATAGGCAGTGCGTCTATACCGTAGAATAATAACGCGAACCCCTATAACTATTTAATCCCGTCTCGCTTCTATTAAGGAGGAAGAGTAACGTTATTTAAAATAAAGACTAATCGCTTTAATATCCCTCGTAAAGATCCTTACGAGACCCTTACGATAACCTTATTAACGAATTCGAAATAAGCATAATAGCAGGACCGTTATTAGCTATAAACACGCCGGCTCCCCTTAACCCTACCGATAAACTAGTTAAACCAATCGAACGATAGATAAAAGAAATCGGCATGCTTACCTCGTCTTATAAAGAGGTAGACATACGATACTAGGATATAGAAGAGATTATATTAGAAGACCTTAGCCCGGCTAAAGTCACGACGTTTATAGCCCGATTTATTATAACCTACGAAGCATCTATCTATTGCTAAGGTTAACGACTCTTTAACTCGTTTTAAGAGCGTTTCTAAGGATAGAATAAATATATATAGAATACGGTTAGCTACGAATATAAGAAAGTCCTTAAGGCTTTCTTACGTAGGCGTGGTCTTTTTATAAGGATAAAGAATATATCGTTTACTAAATCCTATATAGCGATGCTTCGATCTAAGGATCTACTACCTTAGAACGAGAAGGAGTTTATAATAGAAGAATTTAATATAGGCATAAAGGCCTTCCGTAAATAAGAAAAGAAGAAAAACGATAAAGAATAAGCAGCCCGAGACCCTTTCTCTGCTATAATAAGTTAGTTAACGGTCTACCCGACTTCGCACCGATTCTAATATAACGACCCGGCCTAAGCGGCGACTACGGGTCCGACCCTAGAACTAGACTAAGACCTAAATACGGCTACGACGGATGCACTAACATTTGCACTATTTAATCGTATAAATCGGATTTATGCGCTACGACTACTATTTGTCCTAGAACTAACGTTATATATCCTAAGAGCGAAGCCGAGGCTTAATCTATCTGCTTTAACAATCGCCTTAAAGACTACGGTCGAAGCATTTAATTATAACATTAAGAAGTATATAGCACTCCTACCCGCCGATGTTTTAAACCTCTCGTCTAATCCCGACGTTTAGACTAAGTTTATTAAGATATAGGATAAAGAGAAGGGCTATACCGGCGAGCTATATGCTCTATTTAACGAGACTATCCGTAAGTTTATAGGCGTATATTACAACCTTAAGATTAAGCTAGGACTATTTTATACCCTTCTCCCTTAGATCTTAAAGGGACGTGCCGACCGCTTCTATACGGAGAATATTACCTAGACGACTACCTTCCGAAGCGCATACGATAAGATTAAACGATATTTCGATACTAAAGCGACTTAGGCTTAGTACTAGACCGATTAGACTAATATAAAATTTAACTAAGTTCGAGCTATAACCCTAAGAAAGGCCTACCGGAAGTGCTCTAGTTGCTAATCGATAAGCTATTGCTTTATTAACGAGCTTTAGAACCTAAGTTTGTAGGCGAAACCCCGCTTATAGTAACCCTTACTAAGGCGTGCTAAGGAGTCCCGGAACTCGAAGGTGCCTTCTTTAAATAAGCCGACGAGGCTAAAGAACTCTATGCCGACCTCCGAGCTTCCCTTACGACGTACCTCGTACGATAGGCGAGGAATGCCTCGCGCTAATTTATCTAAGACCGGAATCGTAATAACGATAGGATAGATATAAATTATAAATATAATTCGAGGAACCTTAATAGTTAGTTTTATATAGACCGTAGGTATACTAATAATCGTAGTAGAGGCAACGGAGGATTTCGCTCGCGAGGCTTTAGATAAAGCTATCGGCCCTACGGTAGAGGAGGCTACGGCTAAAGATACGGCAATAAGACCTAGACTAATAAGTGCTTTATATATAGAAAGGAGGGATATTAGTCTACGAAACATCCTATAGAGGAACGGCGGAAAGCTAAGGACTAATATCTTTCGTATTGTCTTTACACCGGCGTCTCCCCGGATATTATAGCCTATTTAGCGGGCTATAAAGGCCATAAGGACGATAAGGAGGAAGAGTATAGCGAGGATAATAAGCCGGAATAGTAGTAAGCTAGTTAAATGCTTTATTAAATAGCTTTTAACCACCTTATTATAGGAGATAACGTCTACGGCATAGAACCGATAGTCTCGGCCGACTAGTTCCTTATTAATAACCGTTACTTAAAGCTCTATTTTTAAGGCATCCTAATTAATACGGGAGTAGCGAAGGTCTTAACGGCCGGATAAGAATAGTATATAGCCCTTTAGTAAGAAGACCCTTCTATCTATTTAGATATATTAACCGTAGGCTAAGAAGCAATTAGATTTAGCGCCGGCACTATTATAAGGTCTCTAGGATTAATTAATCTTATTACTCCGATTAGAAGGATTATATAAGAGAACGAGCTTAGGGGGGGGTATATAATTATTGTTAATCTATAAAGGGACATAGCTATAGACCTAGGTCTAAATGTCTATATATACGATGTAGAGGTCACGTGGGATAATATATAATATAACCTAACACCGTAATAGTATATCCCCCTTAAATCGGCGTTCGACTTAAACGCCTAAAAGGGGCAATAGGCTAATAAAAACGAAGGGAATCTATATCAACTAGTCCTAAAAGCGGGCCTAACATAGAACGAGAGAAGAATACGTAGAAACAAAGGGTAAAACTAAGAATCTAACGCGTGCCGTCGTAACGTAAATTATATTAATAAATTATACTTATTATCACTTAGGCGAAGGTAAAGACGTAAGGAAGGCTATATAAAAGGCCGGTTTAAGCTTAGTCGGGTTAAGGGCGTAAAAAGCCTTAAGGTCGTCCTAGCAGCCGTTAAGGCAGGAGGAGTCCTCTTACGTAAGGGGGCTATAACGCTATTAAACGCAATACTTAATCTTCCTAAAGGCGTACTAGCGTTGCGTAAGGATAGAAGAAAACTCTTACTTAAGGTACGCGTTATCGCCGTCGTCGTCGCTAAAGGAAAGGAGAACGCCGTTATCGGCGGGCCGGACGTTAAGCTCCGACTAGCCGGGTAAAGGGGGCTCTTAGGTCTTAGTAAAGAGGGAGTAATAAAAAATAGGGTAAAGGCGGCTACCCTTAAGGAGGCGAAGAAGATACGCTATCTTATATACCTTAAGGACCTTATATAGGCCCTCCCGCTTATAGTCGAGCTTCTTTATAAGACAGAGGGTCTAGATATAGCGGGTGTTAAGGAATACTATATCGCCGGGCTAATACGCTAGGACGGGAGTCCGCCGGGCGTCCGCGTAGCGAGCCTAAGTAGCTTAAGCATCCTCGATCGTATCGCGGAGGAAGTTAGAGATACGCTAAAGACGGGAAGCAAACGCGTTACCGCGGAGGTATTCCTTCCGCTGCTAAAGGGTTATGCTAGGTAGGGGGGGACTAAAAGGCTTAGTGCTAAGCTTCGGGTAGAAGCTATAGTTAGCGAAGAAAGGGGAGAGGCCGGTAGATTTAAAGACCTAATTATTAGTAATAAACTTAGTAAAGGGAAAGAGGTCGACCTAATCGTCTTAAAGGTAGGTAATATAATAACGAAGGTAAACCTTTATCTAAGCGTTTGCGATCTTAGTCTAACCGTCGGTCTAAGGGTAGTAGGCGGAGCTAAGGTAAAGGCGGTAACTAAGGCGACGACTAAGCTACTACTAAAAAGCCGAAATAAACTAAGTGCTATAGTCGCTAATAATAAAGGCCGGGGTATTATAAAGGGACTAAACGTAGGAAACGAACGCGTTAATAACGTCTTTAACGGTTATTAAGGGTATCGGGACGTAGTAGCGTATTTATATAAGGCGGTCGACGATAATAAGGATATTAGAAAACTTAACGCCGTTGCGGCGGTAGATAGGGAGGTCGGTAATAAAGTCGACGGATATATCGGTCTATAGGGCGAAGGGAATACTTAAGGGCTAGAGCAGGCCTTAGGGGGAGGAACGAGGGGATTTAGCACGTAGGCACGTATAATAATTCCGCACGAAGCTAGAAATAGACTTATGTATGCCGGGCTAGATATAGGACCGGCGGTAGAGGCTAGCGGTCTTCGTACGTCTAGGGTGGCCGGTAAGGGCGGAGGTATAAGCGCGGACGAGGATCTAAAGAATTAGGGCGTCGTTAGGGGGAACGAAGAGCCGGCTTTAGAAATAGAACCGGCCTTAGACCTTAGAGAGAGCGGTCTTAGGGATCGAGCGGAAGGGGGCTCGGAAGGGGTAAGGCTAGCGGGGCTAAAGGGACTAGAGAGCTACGCGAATAGCGGAGATAAGCGGGGAGGAGGAATAAGCCCGGTCGATAAGGTTATTAATTAGCTTAAAGTCGTTAAAGGCGTAAAGGTTAAGGCAGTCGGAATTATATTTATAAATTATATTTATAAACGAATTAGACTCCTCGACGGTATTAAGGGCGGTAGTAGTATTAAGGTAAAGGGAGGCATTAACCTTAGACTTAGGGAGGATAACCTAATATCGGTAGTTAATCCTCTCGTCGGCTTAGTCGGTAAGGGAGAGAGGGCGGGAGCCGGATAGGCGGCTAAAGGCGTCTAGGAGAATAGCTTAAGAGCCGGGCGAAAAGATAATCTTAAAGTTAAAACGACTAAGGAATTCGGCCTAGCGGGCCTATCGCTAGTTAAAGAGCTTTGTGATTATAAAATACTAAAGATTCTTATAATCCGAGGCTATCTTAAACTTAGGCAGGCCCTTAAGCTTAAGGCGCTACTCCTTAAGAGATTTTATAATCGCGAGGAGTTCTTTATTATAGATCTCGTAATTATACTCTTAAGCGGAGTATTTTAATAAAAAGAAAGCAACCGGATAGTAACGACTATCGTCGAGGAGCTATATTAGCATACCTTTAGCGGCTTAGTCGGAAGTATCTATTTAAACTATAGTCTTACGATAGGGGTCGAAGTATACGAGGACTAGGGCGGTAGTTAAGGCGTGCTTAAGGGCTTCGAAGGCGTAAGCGTAGGCGGGAGACTAGATCTAAGGGGTAGAGTTTTTAGTAAGGGCGTTTAGAGGGTTTATAAGCTTAGAAAAGCCGCGAATAAAACGCCGATAAAAATTAGCGAATCCTAAGAAGCGCCGGAGGTCCTTAATAAAGGAGGGGGTAGGCTAGTCTAAGACTATATAAACCTTTTTAGGATCTATGCGAATGCCTTTATCTAAGATAATTAGGCCGAGGTACTTAGTCTCGGTAACGTAGAAGTTATACTTATCTACGTTAAGCTAGAGGCCGGCGGCGTTAAGGCGCTTAAGAACCGTATTAACGTAGGCCTAGTCCTCCTCCCGCGTCTTTAAGAAGATTAAGACGTCGTTTAGATAGGTAGAGTAGAACTTATTAAAGATGCCGTAAAAGGCTATATTAATAAAACTCTAGAAGTAAGATAAGGCGGCGGTAAGGCTAAAGGGGGTTATATAATACTCGAAAAGCCTATACTATATAGCGAACGCGGTCTTTTACTTATATCCTTCGGTAATATAAAGGCGATTAAACGCTACGATAATATCGATCTTAGTAAAAACCTTCGCCTTCCGGATATAGGCGAGGGTATTATAGATAAAAGGTAGGGGGAAACGGTTTTTAATCGTAGCTTTTTTTAGGCCGCGATAGTTAATATAAAAACGGACGCCCCCGCCCGGCTTATAGGCAAGTATAATAAGGGCAATAGCGGGGGAGGTAAAGCGGCGGATAAAGCCCTTCCTAAGCTGCTCGTTAACGTACGCGTAGACGATCTAGTTCTCGGCTTTACTAAAAGGGCGAGGGTAGGTATAAGGAGGTTATATTCCCTCCTTAAGGTTAATTTACGTATTAACGGTACGGTAAAGGGCGAGCTTATCGGCCTCGCTCTTAAGCTATATATAGATTATATAGTAAAGCTCCTTAAGGACCTTAGCCTAAAGCTCGTCGAGCGTATAAAGGACTTTCTCTTACTTCTTAAAGAACTTAGCGATATCGTTAAGGGAGATTTTATTAAGGTAGATCTTATTAAAGTAGTCGTCGACGAAGTCGTAAAGGCGGGGGTTAAAGCAGGCTTTCGCATCCTTAGCGTCTATATATCTAATTAAATCGGCCTAATAAAGGTCTTTAGGGATATCTTAGTCGATAGGTAGTAAAGGCTCGGTAGGTAAAAGCTCGGCGGTAAAGGCTTTAATTAAGGTCTAAAAGGTCTAGACTTTAGGCTACTAGTAGAATATTACTATCGCGTTAACGTTAAGCATTTAGATGTTAAACGCTAAGTCGTTAGGGGATAAAAAGCGGAAGGGCTAAGGTCTAATAGTCTTACGACTCGGCCGTAATATAGGGCGGCGGTAGCCGGCGGTCTTATAGACGGGACGGGGGTAAGGAGGTCGAACGTAGCGGCGAGGGTAGAGGGTAGCTAAGGAGTTAGAGTCGTAGCCGGAGTTAGAGTCGGCGTTGTTAACCTAGCGGGAGGAGTCTAGATAGGCGGGTTTACCTACGTTAAAGGCATCCTTAAAAAACGCTAAGAGAGAGGGGCTAAGGGATAGGGGAATAAACTTAAGAACGTCGCTAAAGCGGATAGAACGGATAAAGGCCGGAGGACGGGCTAAGGCCGCACGGGCGGGAATAGGGATTATAGCGGTAGGAATAAGGATCGTAGCGGTAAAGGGTTCGCCCTCGTCGGTAGAGTCTTCGATAGAGGGGGCGGTAGGGGGTTCGCCCTCGTCGTTAGAGTCTTCGACGGAGGGAGCGGGGGAAAAACAAATAGTATTTATTAAATATATTCCCTTTAAAATAAGGGCGGGGGGAGCCGGGATAGGGCGGGTAAGGCGGGTAAAGGTAGCCGAGAGGCCGAGGATAAGATAAGACTAATAGTCTAAGAGGCAAGAGGCTAGACAAAAGGGGGACTAGAAGGAAAAGGAGTTACCGCGCTAGCTAATAATAAGGTCGTGCTAGCGTAGCTAAAGGAGGCTAAGAATAACCTTATAGCTAAGCTTTATAAGAAAGAAGTAGATAGACTAAGTATAGGCGCTAATCCGGGAGACCGAAAAGGCGTAATAAATAACGGAGCTAGACTTATAGTCGCTACTATCGGTGAGAGAAAGCCGGCGTAGGAATTAGAGCTAGCGGATAGGAAGGGTAAGGCGGTACGCGGTCTAAGCGTATATAAAAGCGTATCGAAAATAGCCGGAGTCGATTAAAGCACTTATAACGATATCGGCGGACATAAGGGATAAAGGCATAAGTAAAGCACGCGGTTGTATTCCCGTAGGGAGGTAAAGATCCTCCCCGGTGTTAAACGAAGCTATAAACTTAGACACTAAGAGCTCTATTACGCGATAAAGCGAGGGAGCTACGTATTTCCCGAAGATAGGGAAAAGGCGGGGAGGTCGTTTACCTCGCCTTTAATAAAGCCTTGCTTAATAGCGCGAACCTAGTAGCGGGGGGGAGGGGGTTCGAGTAGGCGCGGGGCAGACGTACCGCTACTACGGCTACGGCCGCGGCTAGAGCCGGAACCAGTGCTAGGACTAGCGCTAAGGTTAGCGCTAGGATTAGCACCGATACCCTTATTAAGGCAGGTCCGGGCGGTATAGGTAGCGGTGGCCGGCTAAGCGTAGTAGAGGCAGAGATAGTTCTTAAACCGCCGTTGCTTCTTAGCGTTAGTAAGCCGGGCCTAGAATGCATCGAGCTGCATTAGGTTACCGGTAGGAGACGCGGGTAGGGCGGGTAAGGTAAGGCTAGTGCGAGCGGGGTTACAAGGCGGCTAGAGTTAAGAACGGGCCTTAATACGCTGCTAGTTGTCCTAAAGCGTAGAATATATCTTAGCTTAGGCCGTAAAGTCGTTATAGGCCGGGCATTCGACGTATAGAGCGGCGGCGTTAGTAAGTTCGATAAAGACCTTTAAATAAAGGTAGGCGACGTAAGCGGTGCTATTAAACGATAAGTCGGCTTAAAGCTAGGTAAACTTCGAATAAAAGTCCGGCTAAGAAATATTCTTTATCGATAGGGTATTAAAGTCGGCCTCCGACTAAGCATAGGTAAAATTAGCACTAAAGACGAGGCTAAGGTCGTCGGTAAAGGCTTTAATAATAGTATACTACTAATCGGCGAAAGACTTCTTATCGAGGACGTTCTAAGGAACGCTAGCGATAATAGAGGCGGCTTAGCCGGTAAGCCGGCTAGCCGTATAGAGAATACGATCCTACTCTATAGGGTATAAAGCGGCGTCTTAACGGAGCTTAATAGTAAGGCCGTTGCGCTAGGTCCGGAAAGCCTTCTAACGTTGCTTTTAAGTGCCGGAGTCGCTAGCGAACCTCTTAGGGTCGGCGATATAGGAACGGGTAAAGGCAAGGGCGGGGGCGGGGGCGGGGGCCTAGTCTTAAGCTGCGTTGCGTTCGGTTAAGACGAGGAGAGAGGACGTAGCGCGGTTAAGCTAACGCTAGAGATCGGCAGCGTGCTTTTAGGCAACGGCTGCGTGCTTATAAGCGATAAGCACTCCTATGTCTAACTTAACGTAAGCATTATTAAGGTAAGTAAAGGCCTCGATCTAAAGGGCGCGGAAGTCGTAAGTAGCGTTAGCCTAAATATAGGCGAACGTGCCGAATATAGGCCGTTAGGCTTAAAGAAGGGCGGCGAGGCGAGGGTAGTAGGAAACGTACTTAGTCTAAGGCTCCGGGTCGGTAGGAGCCGGCGGGGTAACGGCTAAGGTAGCGGATAGAGGATCGGCCTTTATATAGTAGGTATTCGTAGATTATAGGGCAATAGGATAGGGTAACGGTAGGGGAAAGGTAAGGAGGGAAATCTATGTAATTCGCGTCGAGACAGCGTATCTATACCGGGAAAATTCTAATAATCGAGGAAAACTTAGTCGAAAGGGTCCGGCGAGGAGGCGGACTTACGTCGCGAAGAGGGGAGATTAAAAAAGAAAGGGGTAAGATAGCGAGATTATTAATTAAGAGCAATAGGATAAAATAGTAGATTAAACTATAAGAAAACGAGCTTAAGGGGGGGTATAGAATTATTATTAATCTACGAAGGGATATAGCTATAGACCTAGGTCTAAAGGTCTATATATACGATGTAGAGGTCACGTGGGATAATATATAATATAACCTAATACTATAATAGATTACATTCTATATGCTAGAAACTTCGACCCCTTTCCTACTATATCTCGCGGATATAGATAGGCTAAGCGTATTCTTTAATAATATAACGAATACCCTTACTAGCCCTAAGGCAAACATTCCGGTAGTTAGGAAATAAAGACACCTTTAGTTCTTCCTTAGGAAGAGTAAACAATCGACCGTATTCCTTATAGAAACGGAAATTAAGACCCTATACTATCGATTCGGACATCCTACTATAGCTAGGCTATATAACCTATTAAAGTAAGCAGGCTACGGCGATATATCTCTTAGCACTCTAGAGAATATCTCGGAAATATATTACTATTGCTAGATATATTCGCCTGCCCTAAAACGGTTTAAGTTTAACCTTAAAGATAACTAAGACTTTAATTATAAGGTTATCGTTAATATAATATACTTAGACGTCCCGAATTTAGCATAACGCCCGGTATTATATATTATTAACGTATCGACGGCCTTTTAAAGCGCTTAATTCCTTCCTTTTATATTAGCTAAAGACATATAGGAGACTCTTTGAGCCCTTTAGATTAATATATATCTTAGTCCCCTTAACATTATTAAATATAATACCGGCACGAATTTCGCGGCTATAGAATTCCGAAACAAAGCCCGCATTATAGGAATTATATATATATAAATCCCTATTAAGGCATATTAGTCTATCGGCAAGGTTAAAAGGTATTATACCCCCTTACGCCGAGCTTTTAATATCCTTTTCGCAGAAATAGGCAGCTTTACCTCCCCTAAGGCAGTTCTCTAGACGGCTATTAAAGCCATTAACGATACTGCTAGACCGAACGGACTAATACCTACGTTACTTATATTCGGAGCATATCCTAGGATAACTCTTAATTCACCGCTATTACTAACGACCTTTAAACGAGCAGCCGTAGTATAGAAAGCGATAAAGGCACTTAGGCAGCTTACGGCTAAAAGATAGGTCTAGGCTATATTATATAGCCGGAACGGCCTAGATATAGCGAACACACTTGCCCTTCCTCTTTAAAGCGAAGTCCGTATATAGAGGGAGAAGTTAGGATAGTAAAGACCGTTTAAAATTATAGTTATTAACGGGCATAACATTACGATCGATACGGTTAATAGACCTTAGGTTTTTAGATCTATATTAATATAACTGTATTATTGTGATTAAATGCTTAATAACATCCCGGCCCTAGAGTCCGAGCAGCCGGACGAACCCGCCCGACCGGACCCTCCGGTACCCCGTAAGCGAGGACGTCCGCCCGGATTAAAGAATAAGGCTAGGCATTTAATTATAGAAGGAATAGACGTAGAGGATAATCTAGACAATAACGAGGACTATATAGACCTCGACGATTTAAGTAACGAAGACGCGGACGAGGCCTTTACGATAAAAAAGGAAGAAAAGGCCTATAAACTAGCCGTTAAGCTCTAATCTAAAGGCGCTATCACGACCCCGGGAGCACTATTCGAAGCGTTAGACAGCACGGAGATCGACGACCTTATAGCACGAGGAGTATTTTATTTCGAACGTTATAACGAAGCTATTTACAGCGGCTACCGTATCTTTAGTTCCCGTATAGTTTAAGATGTTAAAGGCAGAGACACTAAGCTATATAAGAAATTAAGGCTTATAGTCTAAGGTTATAATAATAGGGAGAAGGCTTCCCTACTAACGTAGTCCCTAATAATCTAACGCGTTAGCTAACGACTAATCTTAGCCCTTGCTCTTAGCCTTATACGCTATAGGATAACGTTGTCCCTTCGAGATATTACCTAGGCATATCCCTAGGCGACTATAGAGCTCTTTCGAACGGTCTTAATACGTCTCCCCGCCGAATTATAAGGGAAGTATCCGCCCGATACGATTATCCGAGTTATAAGGCCCTTATATAGTATTATAGAATTAAGAGTCTATTAATTTAATACGTATTAAAAGCACTATATTAAAGGCCTCGATATAGCGATATCGACCTTCGACTCTTGCCTTTTAATATCTAATATAGGGCTAGAATACTTTAGCATCGTTAGGATATAAACGGATAATACCCTTATGCTTAGAACGACGAGTTCTTCGGCCGCTAAAGAAGAAAAACTCCGAGAGGCATAATTTAGGGCGAAGCCGAAAACCACAATGACTTAGGGCTCCGTCACGGATTTTAACGGAGCGAAGGTAAGCTTACAATAGGATAAAATACTCCTACTTTAATAGAAGGGATAAGCCGCCCGGATCGACCGAATCGATATTAAGGCTCCGGATTATATACAATAGTACCTAAAATAACGTGCTTATAGAGCATATATAGCCTCGGTATACTAACCGGAAGCAGTATTCGATATCTCGATTGCGGTATAAGAGTAAAACCTAGATAATAAGGATTATATAATCTTAAACAAGCGACTTAAGTAGTAAATAGACTACTAAAGCAGATTATTATTATTATTAAAGTACTCTAGCTGCCCTAACGGGCCTAGTGCCCCTGCATTTAGCTAGCATAGGAAAAACTAAGCGGCCTAAGGGAAAACCTATATAACGTCTATCTATCTTAACGTCGGGCCGGATGCGGCCCGTGCTCGCTACGGTTAATTAAGTTTAGTTACTACCGCCGGTCTAGTGCCTAATAAAGGTTACCCCGCCCGGGCAAGCCCGGGGGCGTCGGGGTCGGGCGGATAGTCTAACTTAGTAAAGCCGGCGCGTAGACGGCACGCGGGCGATAGGGTGCGGGCCGGGGCCCCGCCTTAGGGGTTAGAACGTAGAAAAACAAATCTTAGTAAGCGTATAATCGAATATATAAATATATATAAATATTTATAAACGTTAAAGGGGGCTAGCGATAGGAGCTTTATCGTCTTACTCCCGGAGCTCCCCCCTGCCGGCATTACGGCGGTCTATCTTCTCCGTAAGGGCCGTCGTAGCCCGGAACTACTATAGTAGGCGGTACGTAAGGAACTACCGGATAAACGGCTTCGCGGCGGTAAGGCGGTTAAGCGCCGCCCTAAGGTCGCTCTCCCGTCGGATGCCTCTTAGTAAAGCCGCCCTCGCGTTAGTAAAGGCAAAGCACTAGAGGAAAAGGTAGAATACGGTTTTATACGCGGTCCCGCAACGATAAAGCGGTATATTAACGTTAGGGACGTTCCGGTCGAATAGGAACCCCTATAGACCGATCTTCCCGGTCTAGATCTAGATAAGCGTAAAGCTCTCGTGCTTATATAACCCGTTATATACCTTTAGCCTTCTTCGGCCGGTCGAGGTAGGGGTTAATATCTACCGGCTACCGGGCTCTTTATAGTCGCTTCGCCTTTATCGCTTAGAGATCCTCCTTCTAACGTGCTTTTTAATCGCGGAGGACCGCCTCTTTATAACGCAGCTACCCGCGCAACTATAGAGCCGGGAGATAGGGATACATGCACGATAGATAATGCATTTTAGCTCGGGGACTATTCGGCTATTGGTCGCTAACTAGTCCCCGACAACCCCTCTCAAGGCCTAAGGGTATATCCCTAAGGCCCCGACATATCTTAGAAGAGGGGCAAGCTTTAGTCTTACTATAAGAGGGCAACCGTACTATAATAAAGGATTACTTATACTTTTAACCATCGTTCCTACCTTCCTAAACGTACCTTTAGTCTATCTTCTTATAAGTTCTAAAGCTTCTCTTTTTTAGTTACCTAAGAGCGATAGCGCCGCGCGGTAGGCGTGTTTCCGGACGTATAGGCCGCGTAGGCCGAATAAGTCGTGCTAGCTATCGAGTCGCTAGCCTATTACTATTACCTCGCGTAATAGAACTAATATTAGAAGATAAATACACTTACTTATATAAGGGCTATAACGAGCGTTTTAGGACGCTATCACTAATTTTTTCGCTACCCGAGGGGGCTTAATCTATCCCCTCGCGAAGTTAAACGCAAGCCGACCCTTTACGACCTACCCCTCCGCGTATAGATGTCCTTATAGCCCTTTAAGCAAGAGCCGTAGAGCTAGAGGAGGAGAAAAGATTAAGAGATAGGATAGCGGAACTTCGAGAGGAATTTTCGCAGTAGGGTGACTTATTCGGCAGGGACTTATACAAACGTCGCCGATGGTTAACCGAATCGAGGGAGAGTCGTAGTAAGGAAATTAAAATGAAAAACATTCCTTAGTTATTACAACCGACTAACCCTTAAAAACGTCTCGATTAGATTAGCGATCTTAAGGATGCCTTTATCGCTGCCCTACGTTGTTTTAAACGAAATAAGAATAAAATCTTATATGCCCTTAACTATATACACGTAGACTATAAAGCGAGATAGAGGCGATACCTCGACGAAAAGCTCCTTATAGAGAGGGAATTGCTTTATACTAACTAAGATAATTTTTATAACTAGACCTTAATTTTAATTAAAGATACTACTAATCGCGAGACTCTCCTAGCTATATAACTATAGGAAGCACGCTAACGAGAGGGTTAGTCCCCCCTCGATTTTAGTCTTTACCTAAATTCCCTTAAGTAATACCTAGAACGTCCGCTAGAAAAAACTCGTGTACTTTCCTTTTTTACGAAGTTACGTCCTAATCTTCGGGACTAAATCTCCCTTTATTTAGCGTCTATTTAAGACAACACTCGTAAGAAGATAGTCTAACTCGCTTAACGCTTCTAGGATACTTTAGGAAATAAAAAGCGCCCCGTAAAGCTAACTAACGACTAGTCGACCCTAACTTAAGGGGCAAGAGGCTCCCGTTCGATAGGCTATCGCCGACGTAAAGGCCGAAATAGATCTACTAATAACTATTAAGATTCCGACGCCGCTAAATCGACCTCGAATAGCCGTAGAAACGGTCGTAGCAACGGCCGTAGGAACGGCCGAGGAAATAGTAGTAATAGTCGTAACGGTAGGAATAAATATAGTAGGAATAGCTATAGCAATAACTAGGGAGGAAATTTATATAGAAACGGCGAAAGCTAATCCGGCATTATTATTTATTAGTATTATAAGAAACTAGGCTATATATAAGCCGATTGCTAGGCGATAGCGAGAGCTAACCGAGCCGTGGCCGATTTAAAGACGATAAAGAAGGAGGGAAACGCCTAAAAGTCGAAGTAAATGCCTCTCCTTCGACTAAGCTATAGGTAGAGGTAGTTAAGAGACTACGTGCTATTAGAAAGCTACTAGGGCGAACACCTTATAAAATTATCGTTAATCTTAATTACGGTAGTAAAGTAGACCTAGTAGATATAAACTTTGCTTAAAAATAAGGGCTACGATAGCTTCCTTTATTAACCCTTAGATTAAAGGTAGTTAGGAATACGCTTATAAGACGATACGGAGTCTAGGAAGTTTCTATCTAACTCTAAGATAGTTACTATAGGGAAAAGACAGTTATTCGCCCTTATATTAGCATCGATAACGGATTAAAACCCGACGACGCACTAGTTTTACTTAGTATACCCGTACTTTCTTAGGAATATATTTATCTCGTTCCTTTTAAGCACGCTTAGTAGTTTAAACACTAACTTTCTAAGGTGTTATTACGCTAACCATAGAAACTTTTACATAAGTGTCGGAATAAGGCATAGGTCTATATAGTTATACTAGACCTAAATTTTATGCTATTTCCTAATAAAGATAATAACTCGGCGAACCCTAAGCGAATAAGGGAGGAAATACCGGCGACTCTTTTAGACTTTAAAGACGTATTTTCTAAGCATAAGGCCGATTTACTACTAAGGAAGAAAGGCACCGATTATACGATTAACCTATTGCCCGACTTTAAGCCGCCTTTTAGACCTATCTACCCTCTTTCTTAATCCGAACTTTAGGTTCTAAAGGAGTGGTTAGATTAGTCCTTTAAGCGTGGCATTATTCGGAAATCTAAGAGTTCGGCCGGGGCTCCTATCCTTTTTATGCCTAAGAAAGACGGCACTTTACGCCTTTATATAGACTACCGGGGGGTTAATAGTATTACCGATAAGAATCGCTACCTACTCCCCCTTATTTCGGAGATTATAGACCGTTGTTAAAGGGCTAAGTACTTTTCGAAGATTGACCTAAAAAACGCATACTAACGCATCCGGATTAAGGGAGGGGATAAGTAGAAGACAGCCTTTCGTACTCGCTATAGTTACTATAAGTATTTAGTATTGCCGTTTAGATTAACTAACGCCCTTACTATATTTTAGTTATATATTAACTAAGCTCTTAAAGGCCTTATAGATACTATTTGCGTCGTCTACCTTAATAACATTTTAATCTTTTCTAAGACCTACGAGGAGCATATAGAACACTTACGATAAGTCCTCGAACGACTAAGGAATACCGAGCTATTCGCTAATTTATCGAAGTACACTTTCTATAAGCAGTCTTTAGAGTTTTTAGGATTTATCCTATTTATTAACGGAGTTATAATAGACCTAGCCCGCATTAAGGCTATTATAAATTAGGAAGAACCCCGTTCTTTCTATAATATTCGAGTTTTTCTCGGTTTTATAAATTATTACCGACGATTTATTTTAGGATACTCTAGCATTATTGCCCCTCTTACTGCGTTATTAAAGGGGAGCGTTAAAGGAAGAAAGCCCGGACGAGTGTAGCTAAATACTAGCGAATTAATAGCGTCTTATACCGTAAAGAACGCCTTTATAATAGCCCTACTTCTCCGATACTTCGACCCTTAAAGACCGATTCGCATTAAGACTAATGCCTTAATTTTCGCAATAGCTAGCATTCTTTAGTAGCTTAATAACGAAGGCTACTATTATCCGATTGCTTTTTAGTCACGGAAGTTTACTAGCCTTAAGCTTAACTACGGCACCTTTAATTAGGAGATATTTACTATCGTTAAGTTATTTAAATACTAGCGATACTACGTTAAAGGGGCGGCGAACACCGTTAAAGTTTTATTAGATTACTAAAACCTTTAAGGGTTTATAAAGTAAGTGTCCCTTAATAAAAGATAAGTACGTTAGTGTATATACCTAGCTCCTTTCGATTTTACGATTAAACACCGAGCCGGTAAATTAAATCCTACTAATGCTTTATTAAGGAAGCTAGAATTTATAAGCGAAGCCCTACCGTCTATAAAGCTACTCCTAGAACTATAATAGAAGTTAGTAGTTATTTAGTAGGTGTATATAGCTATGGATTCTATAAAGAGCGACCTCGAGACGAGTTCTTAGGTCTTTACTATCTTTAAGCTTAATGAGATATCTTTACGTAACGAAAATACACGAGCTCTCTAAGATTCGATCGCTTAGCATTTAGGAACGAGTCCCGCGGAGTTAGCTACTTAGGTTAAAGATATCGTTAATTACAAACAACGGTGTTAAAGACAATTAGCTAGGTTAGCAGCTCGTTATTAAGGGGTCTATAAGAGCAATATCTCTAAGCCCTTTTTTAAGCTCCTTAAGAGGACTTAAGCGGAAGATCCGTAGACTATACAGCGAGTATAGGCCGAACGTACCCTAAAAGAAGGGGTAAGTCCTTAGTTATTAAGCCTAAATAGACTTATTTTACATTCGGGAAAAATCGTAGTGCTTATAGAGGTTGCCTTAAGGCAAGAGCTTATTTAGCTCTACTACGACGATCCCCTTATAGGATACTTCGGAATAGCCCGCACGAAAGACCTCCTATCCCGGAAATTCTTCTAAGAAGGAATAGCTCGTAATATAAATAGCTACGTGCGTTTATATTATATCTATTAAAGCGCCGTTCTAAAGCGGCATCGCCTATACGGCGCCCTTAAGTCGCTGCCTATTTCTATAAGACCTTAGGAAGAAGTCTCTATAGACTTTACTACCGGTTTTCCAGAGTTATAGTTCGATAGTAGAGAAGTTAACGCAATACTAGTAATCGTTAATCGATATACTAAGTATAGCGTATTTCTCGCGGTCTCTAAGATAATAATAGCGCTTAAGTTAGCTAAGGCTTTTTATTATAAGATTAAGCTTATCTATAGAGTACCGAAAGGCATTATTTCCGATAGAGGATCTCTATTTACTAGTAAGTTTTAGTTAGACCTTTATTATATATTATAGATAAAACGTAGGTTATCGATAGCCTTTTACTTATAAACCGACGGTTAGACCGAACGGGTAAATTAGATATTATAATACTACCCTCGGTATTATATAAATGCCGAATAGAATAACTAGCCTAGACTACTACGAGAGGCTTAGTTCGCTTATAATAATGCGAAGAATACAACTATAGGCTTTTCGCTTAATAAGGCATTATTCGGATACTAATTAAACTACTATATCTACCTTATAGACGATGCTATTAGTAAGGGAGTGCTTAAAGCAAGAGCTTGTATTAGTAAATTAGCAGACTTAAGGAAAAAGCTAGAGACTTATTAGCGATAAGCTATCGAGTCGTAAAAGAAATTCTATAACCTCTATTATAAGCCACTTACCCTTAAGATTAAGGACCGAGTAGGACTCTTTACGAAGAACTTACGCCTTAAGGACTAAAGAAGGAAGTTATTACCTAAATATATTAGACCTTTTAAGGTCCTTTAAGCTATTAGCAAGTAGGCGTACCGCCTAGCCCTACTAGAGAAATACGACCGGCTTTATAATATGTTTTACATTAGTCTTCTTAAGCCGTAGGTAGAACGGGCTATTAACTAACACTTTAGCGAATTACTACTAATGCCTAACCTTAACGATGCCGAAGGAGAATAGTCGGTCTAGCAAATTAAGGACTATAAGAAGAAGAAAGGCGTTACCTACTACTTAGTGAAATAGGAAGGTTAGCTAGCCGAATATAACGAGTAGGTTGCTTAGGACGATATAGCGAATGCCTAAGAACTTATTAACGAATACTTAGAGATACGGCTAAAGAAACGGCGGAAATTACATATTATAAAATAACTTTTTTTTAGCTTACTTTAACTTTTCTCTTACTACTCTACCGCTACTTTATCGTTATTCCTTAATATCTATATAGTAGAAGTCTCTTACTTCTATTTCGCTAGTAAACTCTGTAATAATAGGGAGACGTTTTAACTACTCCCCCCTTCCTTAGCGACTACTCTCTTAGATTATTTCGTATAAATTATCGTATATATATTCTCGTCCTACCCGCTATAGGGTAAAACCTAGGTCCTTAATCACTAGGCGAAGCTTTTAGTCTTTATTCTCGCGTATAGCTTTCCGTCGCTCTATCGATACCTACCGGTATTTAAAACGACGTTTTATATATAAACGTTTAGCACTTAATACCCCTTATTCCTCTCGGTAGGCCGTTATTACGGCTACGAACGATATATAAACTTAGTAGAAGATTGACTTTATCTTCTTCTTCTTTATCTTATCCTAAGTAGTCTATAACTTAGCTATCTTCGTTTAAATAGCGCATAGATTAGCTATATCTTTAGATATTATTACCGGCACTTATAATTTTATTAGCAACTATATCCCGACTTAATAAGGAACGAGGAACTTACCGATTCGTAGAGGTTACTACGTGAGTTATATTAAATATATCTGCTTAATCGTATATCCTCCTATATATAATATAGTTCGGCTATTTTAGTATTGTCCTTATTATCGCTAAACCCTTATATACTGCTATTAAGGCACTTAATGCAGTATAGCTCGGTAATACGGCACCCTTTCGCCCTACGACTTTTTATATATATAGCCTTCTTGCCCTTTTTCTTAGGCGATATCCCTTTCTAGATATTTCTCTTCTCGCCGGTGTCTCCTTTAGTATTCGCCTTAATATCCTCGTCTCTATTATCTTTACTTAACGACGAAAATGTTTTAGATTTAATAACCGCTAGCGTTATACGCTTTACATTCGCGTAATCTTCTTAGGACTCTACTACGATAGGTTTTTTTATGCTTATAAAAGGTCCTTTAAATAATTAACGATATAGTTAATCTTTAGTTTCTTCTTTTAATAAGGATGTCGACTTCTCTAAGGCATCTCGTATGTCTTTCTCTACGAGGAGTCGTTCTAATAGGGTGGTTTTCTCTCCGCGCGTCTTCTTTAGCTTTATCTCTTCTTATGCTATCGTTATAGCGTCCTTAATTAAAACTCTATTTACGGATAGCTCTAGGACTTAAGCAATAACTAAAGGGCCTATCGGCTAAATATTGCCTTACTTTCCTCGCTTTTAAGGTATCTATACCGTTCCGCTTGCCGTTCGCTTAGGAGGTATAACGTTAAACTAATTCGGAATGTGCTTGTCTAATTCGGAATATGCTCGTTAGATTTAGAATATACTCGTCTAATTCCGAATATACTTCTCTATAAGATCTCGATATAGTTGTATAATAAGAGAAGAGAAGAAAAAAATCTTTATATATAAAGAGCAGCACTCTATTATAGTTCGCTAACTATACGTAGGCGACTAGCCCCTTATTGCGTAGTAACTATTATAACGCGTAATTAATACGATAATTATTATAATATATATTATAATAACTATCGTCGTTGATTTTTATACTACGTTTAATCCTATTTTAGTCCTATTTACTATTACGACTTTATTTATACCTAAAGCTATCCTAGCGTCTAAGGCGTCCGCCTTAAAAGGGGGGGATAATTATAACGCAGCTACCCGCGTAACTATAGAGCCGGGAGATAGGGATATATACACGATAGATAATGCATTTTAGCTTAGGGACTATTCGGCTATTAGTCGCTAACTAGTCCCCGATAACCCCTCTCGAGGCCTAAGGGTATATCCCTAAGGCCCCGACATATCTTAGAAGAGGGGCAAGCTTTAGTCTTACTACGAGAGGGCAACCGTACTACAATAAAGGATTATTCGTACTTTTGACTATCGTTCCTACCTTCCTAAACGTACCTCTGGTCTGTCTTCTCACATTAGTCTAGTCCTAGGGTCGGATCCGTAGCCGCCGCTTAGGCCGGGCCGCTATATTAGAATCGGTGTAAGGTCGGATAGACTATTAACTAGTTCGTTATAGCCGAGAAGGGATCTAGGTTTATCTATTCCTAGACTGCTTAGTCTTACGTATTCCTTATCTTTTCTTATTCACGGAAAGCCCTTATGTCTATCTTAAATTCTTCTTTTATAAACTCTTTCTTATTCTAAGGGAGTAGGTCGTCTGCTCGAAGGATCGCTATATAGGATCTAACGAACTACGCGTTCTTTAGTCCTATTAAAACGCCGCGTCTTCGCAGAAATATCTTAAGGACCCTCTTATAGTTAATATCTACTATATTCTATATCGACTTATTCTATGCTTAGAAATGCTCCTAGAATAGGTTAAATAGCCGTTAACCTTAGTAGTAGATAGATGCTTCGCCTATTATAATAAACCGGGCTATAAATATAGTAACTTCCGCTTTACTAAGATCTTCTATTATAATCTCTTCTATATCTTAGTATTATATATCTACCTCTTTACAAGTGGTAGTAGGTATGCTTATTTCCTTTATCTATAGCTCGATTAGTTCGACCGGGTTATTAAGGGAAGCTAGTGCGTTTGTGGTTAATAATAATCCTACTATTATTATCTATTTTTCGAATTCGTTTTAGGGTGTTATAGAACGAGCTTAGGGGGGGTATATAACTATTATTAATCTACGAAGGAGCGTAGCTATAGACTAAGTCTAAGGGTCTATATATACGATATAGAGGTTACGTAGGATAATATATAATATAACCTAATACTATGATAGTACATCCCCCTTAAATCGGCGTTCGACTTAAACGCTTAAAAAGGGGCAATAGTAAAAGAGCGAGAGCTAAGGGAATCCTATGTCAATCGACCTAAAAGGTAGGCCCTTATAATATAAAGGAAGGAAAGAAAATAACGCTCGAGGTTAGAAAGCCTATACGCGCTAAGATGAATTATATTTATTAATTATATCTATTATTATCTAGGCAAAGGGGACGAGGCGAGGAAGGTAGTATTAAACGTAGGGCGAGGCTTAGCCGGGTTCGCGGCGTAGAAGGATTTAAGGTCGTCCTAATATCCGTCGAGGCATAAGGAATCCTCCTACGTAAGGGGGCTATAACGCTATTAGATGCGATATTTAATCTTCTTAAACGCATACTAACGTTACGTAAGGCGGTTCCCGCCTTACCTCCTTAACCGACCGCGCTAACGAGAGGATCGACTATCGTTACTAGGTTATCCTTCTATAGTCTAAGGTCGACGCCTCCTTACTCCTTAACGGGTTTAAGGAGTCCGACTTATCTATAAATATAATTAATAAATATAATTCTAACGACTCCGATTGCTTTACCTTCTATACCCTTAACGACTTTAAGCCGATTGACGACCTTATCGACCGGGCTTATTTCTCCTTTCTGCTTATCGCCGATATTCGCGCGGCTCTCCGGTCTCCTTAACTCCGTTAGCCTAATTCTCTTCGCGCACCTCTCCGCTTAATCCCAAAGTCCGCCCTCTCGGAGGCCTAAGGCCGGTTCTACTTTTAAGGCCGGTTATTTATTCCCCCTAACGACGCCCTTATCCTTTAGATCTTAATCCGCACCTATACTTCCCCGCTAGCTAGCTACCTTAGGCGTACTAAGACCGTAAGCCTCTACCGCCGAACCTATATTTAGCCTAGTATATATAAGTCTATTTCTAGCTTTATTCGCAACTGCTATATCTGCCTCCGCGCTAAGTCCCCCCGTTCCGCCCTTAAGGGCCTTCTTTAACCCTTAAGTATCCCTTTCGCCCTTTAGACCGATATCTCTATTAATTTCGTTATAGACCTTCCTATCTACCGCCGTTATAGCGTTAAGTTCTTAAGTATTTTAGTTATCGTTAACCGTCTTACGAAGATCCGCTACTATATCCTAACGCCCTTAATAACGGTCGAGAACGTCGTTAACGCGTTTGTTTCTCGCGTTTAGTCTCTCTACGGCACCTTTACCTTAATCGTTAGTAATAAAGGCACTTAGTTTATCTCCGCCTTCTAGTGGTAGCTTAGCCGCCGCCTCGGCTACCGCTTATACCCTAGTTCCGCCTACTACCTTTAGACTAATAGCTAGACTAAGATCGCAAACGCTTAGATAAAGGTCTACCTCCGCTACTATACTACCTTCCTTTAAGACTATTAGGTAGATCTCCTTCCCTTCGCTAAGTATACCGCTAATAACTAAGTTTCTAAGTCTATCGGCCTTTCCTCTTTCTTCGCTAACTACGGCTTTAACCTAAAGCTTAGCACTAAGCCCTTAAGACTACCCCCCTTTAGTATAACCCCTTAGTAGCGTAAGGAGTACCTCCGTAGCGACACGCTCGCCTTACGCCTTTAACGCATATCCGACTTCCTTTATAACGCGATCGAGGACGCTTTAGCTACTTAAGCCTAGCACGCCGATGCCCGCCGGGCGCCCGCCCTAACGTACTAGCCTAGCGATATAGTCTTTCTTAGCACCTATTAGATCTATACCCTCCGCTTAATAAAGAAGCTTAACTATAAACGGGAGGGCTTATATAAGGTCCTTAAGGTATATAAGACGGCTTGCCTCCTCCGCCTCCTTAAGGGTAGCCGTCTCTACCCTATTTTCTACTACTTACTCCTTACCTAGACCTAAGAGCCCCCTTTATATAGCTAAGCCGACCTAAATATCCGGCCTACTAACAGGGGTATCTTGCTTTCCTTAGACGGCGATAACGATAATAACGTATACCTTAAGTAGGAATTCTCCTTTATGTCGGCTAAGGGCGTTAAAGAGGGTAGCTTAAGAGCTAGGCTAAAAGACGATCTTAAAGTTAAAGCGACTTAGGAACTCGGCCTAGCGGGCCTACTATTAGTTAAAGCGCTTTATAGTTATAAAATACTAAAGGTTTTTATAATCTAAAGCGATCTTAAACTTAAGTAGGCCTTCGAGCTTAAGGCGCTATTCCTTAGGGGACTTTACGATCGCGAGGAGTTCCTTATCGTAGATCTTATAGTTATATTCTTAGGCGGAGTATTTCGACGAGAAGAACGCGATAGGGTAGTAGCGGCCGTGGTTAAAGAGCTATATTAGCACGCCCTTAGCGGCTTAGTTAAAAGCATTAGTCTAAACTATAGTCTTTTAAGAGGGGTTAAAGTATACGAGGACTAAGGCGGCGGTAAAGGCGTGCTTAAGGGCTCCGAAGGCGTAAGCGCAGGCGGGGGACTAGATCTAAGGGGTAGAGTTCTTAGTAAAGGCGTTTAAGGGATTCGCAAGCTTAAAGAAACCGCGGATAAAACGCCGATAAAAATTAGCGAACCCTAAGAAACGCCGGAGGTCTTTTATAGAGGAGGGGGCTAGTAAGTCGAAGACGGCGCGGACCTTTTTAAGATCTATATATATGCCTTTATCCGAGATAATTAGGCTAAGGTATTTAGTCTTAGTAATATAGAAATCGCACTTATTAACGTCGAGCTAAAGGCTAACGGCGTTAAGGCGCTTAAGAACCTCCCGGACGTAGACCTAATGCTCCTCCCGTATAGTAAAGAAGATTAAAATATTATCTAAATAGGCAGAATAAAAATCATCGAGTATATTATATAAGGCCGTATTAATAAAGCTCTAAAAGTAAGACGGCGCGTTAGAGAGACTAAAGGGTATAACGCAATACTCGAAAAGCCTATACCGCGTAGTAAAAGCCGTCTTCTACTTATAGCCTTCGGCGATGCGAAGGCGATTAAACGCTATAATAACGTTAATCTTAGTAAAGAACTTCGCCTTCCTAATTTAAGCGAGGGTATTATAGACTAAAGGCAAGGGGAAGTAGTTCTTAATTATAGCCTTATTTAAGCTACGGTAATCGACGTAGAAATAAACGCCGCCGTCGGGCTTATCAGCGAGTATAATAGGGGCGGCGGTAGTAGAGGTCGAACGGCGAATAAAGCCTTTCCTAAGCTACTCGTTAACGTAGGCGTAGATAATACGGTTCTCGGCTTTACTAAAGGGATAAAGACGGGTATAAAGGGGTTATATTCCCTCCTTAAGGTTAATCTAGGTATCTACGGCGCGGTAGGGGGCGAGCTTATCGGCCTTACTCTAAAGCTATATATAGATTATATAGTAAAGCTCCTTTAAGACCTTAGCCTAAAGCTTATCGAGAGTATAAAGGACCTTATCGTATTTTAAAAAAAACTTGGCGATATTATTAAGCGAAACCTTATTAAGGAAGATCTTATTAAAGTAGTTATCGACGAAGTCGTAAAGGCGGGGGTTAAGTTAGGCTTTAGCGGTATCGGGATTAATAGACTTAAATAAAACGGCTTAATAGAGTTCCTTAGGGATCTTTTAGTTAATAAAAGGCAAAGGCTTAGTTAATAAGGGTTTAGCGACTAAGGCTTTAATTATAGTCTAAGAAGTCGTAATAGAGGGCTAACGGTAGAATACCGTTATAGCGGCTACGTTAAGTATTTAAATAGAGAACGTAAGGTCGCTTAAAGGGATTATAAAAGGGCGGGGTCTTATCGCTCGATGCTTAGGTTAAGGAGCTAGGTAGCGGGAGCCGGTAGCCTAACGTATAGGCCGAGGGCGGGGGGGGCGGACGTAACGGCGGGGGTAAAGGGTATCTAAAGGGTCGGAGTCGTAGCCTAAGTCGAGGTCGGTCTAACGGAAGGAGTCTAGGTAAGTAGGTTTACCTACGTCGGGAGTATCTTTAAAGGACGTCGGGAGGCTAGGGGAAAAACAAGGCGATAAGGGAATAAACTTAAGGGTATTAGAAAAGCAGACGGCATAGGCAAAAGCCTAAAGGGCAAAAGGCAAGGATAAGGTAAAGGGCTCGCCCTCGTCGTTAGAGTTAGCGATAGAGGGGGTAAAGGGGGAATAAATTATATTTAGAAATTATATTCCCTTAAGGGCGGGAATAAGAATAGCGGGAGCGGCCGGGAGGCTAGGGATAAGATAAGGCTAAGGGTCTAAGAGGTAAGAGGTAAGGTAGAATAAGGACTAAAAGGAGAGGGAGTTATCGCGCTAGCTAATAATAAGGTCGTAGCGGCGTAGCTAAAAAAGGCTAAGAATAACCTTATAGCTAAGCTTTATAAGGAAGAAGTAGATAGACTCGGCATAAGCGCTAACTTAGGCGACTAAATAAGCGTAATAGGTAATAGCGCTAGACTTATAGTCGGTGCTATCGGCGAGAGAGAGCCGGCGAGGGAACTAAAGCGAGCGGACGGGGAGGGTAAGGCAGTACGCGGTCTAAGTATATATAAAGGCGAATCCGGAATAACTAAAGTTAACTAAAGCACTTACGGCGACGTTAGTAAGCATAAAGGAGAAGGGCAATAGTAAAACGTAAGGCTATATTCCCGCCGGGGGATAAAGGTCCTCCCCTATATTAAATAAAGCTATAAAATTAGAAACCGAAAGCTCTATCGCGCGATAAGGCGAGGGAGCTAGGCGTTTCCTAAGGGGGGGGAAGCGCCGGAGGTAAGGGTAAGAGAGTCGGTAACCTTACCCTCGACGAAGCCTTACTTAATCGCCCGGACGTTAAGCCGGGGAGGGGGCGCGAGGAGGCGTAGGGCGGGAGTGCCGCCGCCTTAGCCGCGACCTTAGCTAGCACCCTTCTTAAGATAGGTCCGGGCCGTATAGGTCGGGGTTACTAAGGCGGCGTAGTAGAGATAGAGTCGGTTCTTATACCGTCGTTACTTCTCGGCGTTTATAAGACTAGCCCGGAACGCGTTAAGGTCTATCGGGTCGCTAGTAGGCGTAAAGGCGGTAAGGCTAACGGACCCGGTAGGAGCGGGGGGGGGAATAGTCTAGGGCTAGACGAGCCTTTTACGGGCTCGAATACGCTCGTAGTTCTCTTAGAGGGCGGCGTAGAGCTTAGCCTAGCCGTAGAAGTCGTCGGTATTAAGGCCGGGGACTTAAAGAGTAGCGGTATCGGCGAGCTCGTTAGTAACCTTTTAATAAAGGTATCTAACGCAAGCGCTTTCGTTATAATCGAGGTCGGCCTATAGCTAAATAAACCGCGAGAAGAAATCCGGCTAAAAGGTGCCTTTTATAGCTAAGGTATTAAATTCCGCCTTAGACTAAGCGCGGTAGTTTACGGCACTAAAGATAGAGGCGAGCTCGTAGGTAAAGGAGTCGAGGGACTAAAAGCGCTACTACTCGAAGGGGGTATCGTCGCGGATATAGCGGGGGACGCTAGCGGCGATAGAAGCGGCCGAGCCGGAAAGTCGGCCGGTCGTATAGACGACTTAGTCCCTATCGGTAAGGAATATATAAAGGTCGGAGGCGATCTTAAGGGATATACCGTCGCGCTAGACGCGGAAAGCGTCCTAGCGCTGCTTCTAAGTGCCGATATCGCCGGAGAAGCGTTTAAGGTCGGCGAAGTAGGCATAAGGACTTACGGTAGGAGGGGTAAGGGCAGCCTAAAGGGCGGTAAGGTAGGCGAGGGCGGCGTTAGACTAATTAAGCTAGTCCTAAAGTCCTTTTACGTACTACCGGTAGCTAAAGGCCTCCTTACGGGCGGTAGTAGCGGAGGTAGCGGCCTTAAGGAAACTAGACTTAAGAAGGACGAAAGACTAGGTCTAATTAGTATGCCGGAGGAAATTTATCTAAAGGTCGGCGAAGATAGACGAGGCGACGGAGGAACCCTAGAGAATAGAGGCTAAGTAAGGGAAGGCGGAGAGGGCGTTAGGCTAAAGGACGTCCTAAAGGGGAACGCCTACTAGAGGGCCGGGCGAAGGGGAGAGGGAGGGGGTAGAAACGGGAGTAGCTATCGTAGCGGCGGGAAAAAGGGGTAGCGGCGGGAAAAAGGGCTAGAAAAATCTGTAGGAGAGTAGAAAAGAGGCGGAAAGGGGCGTAATAAGATAAAGAACGAAGGCAGGCGTATAGGCGAAGCTAAGGGGACTAAGGAATCGTAAATGCTCGGCGGAAGGGCAGAAGAATAGTAGATTAAACTATTATAGAATAAGCTTAAGGGGGGTATATTACTATTATTAATCTATAAAGGAGCGCAGCTATAGACTAAGTCTAAGGGTCTATATATACGATATAGAGGTTACGTAGGATAATATATAATATAACCTAATACTATAATAGCATTATTTAGATACTAACTAGACTACTATATCTACCTTACGGACGATACTACTAATAGGGGAGTGCTTAAAGCGAGAGCTTGTATTAGTAAATTAGTAGACTTAAGGAAAAAGCTAGAGACTTATTAGCGATAAGCTATCGAGTCGTAAAAGAAGTTCTATAACCTCTATTATAAGCCACTTACCCTTAAGGTTAAGGACCTAGTAGGACTCTCTACGAAGAACTTACGCCTTAAGAACTAAAGAAGGGAGCTATTACCTAAATATATTAGACCTTTTAGGGTCCTTTAAGCTATTAGCAAGCAGGCGTATCGCCTAGCCCTACTAGAGAAATACGACCGGCTTTATAATATCTTTTATATTAGTCTTCTTAAGCCGTAGGTAGAAAGGGCTACTTACTAATACCTTAGCGAATTACTGCCGATGCCTAACCTTAACGATGCCGAAGTGTTATAGAACTATTAATCTAGGTTCCTAGTTTACTTTCTTTTTTCTAAAGTACGGGACGACTTAAGTACTAAGGGACTTAAGTACGGAAATACTTAGTACGAGGGTACCGGGGTACTTAGTACTTTATGACTTAGCATAAAGATGTTCGCCCTAGACTTACCTATTATCCGGTCACACCCCTTTTCGGCCTAAGACACACCCCTTTTTTAAACCTAAGTCCCTCGGGACTTAGCTTCCTTAGGTACGGGACGTACTACGTAGCTACGGTTACGCCGACGATCTTATTAAGCACCCCTGCCTAATAAGACCCGATAATTGGCTCGATGCCCTGTATAATAGACCGACACTTAGACTACCGGGAGCTATAGGCCTAATATAGCCCTTCCGGCTTTCGGGACCGATTATTCGTCCGATCCTCCGCATAAGGAGGTCACACGACTTATATCGTGTGACCTACCTATATAACGTTATGCACGTGGTGCATAAATGGACCCACATAACCTAGTTTAGTCTATAAGGGCTTTAGAACGACGCGGGAGGCAGCCTTTTCGAGGTCAGCCGACCTACACAGCCCCTACGCAGCCCTAGGGACCCGCATTAGCTTAGGGCAGTGCAAGGGATACGTGGCAGAAGGTGCTAGAAGGAAAGGGACGTACCGGGACCGTCTAGACGGACGGAAAGAGCTATATAAAGGAACTTTAGTCCGCCCTTCCTTAGGCTCTCCTTCCTTCCTTTCTTCTTTAGCTTTTATCATAGTTTTAGTTTAACTGCCTACTAAGTGACCTACACCTCTTCTAGTAGTGCCCTTAGTGCTCTAGCCTCG
Organism: Ophiocordyceps sinensis; assembly: GCA_012934285.1. NCBI lineage: Eukaryota > Fungi > Ascomycota > Sordariomycetes > Hypocreales > Ophiocordycipitaceae > Ophiocordyceps > Ophiocordyceps sinensis. The sequence continues at coordinate 13,935,543 of JAAVMX010000001.1, read as the reverse complement.
ACTACCCCTACTTGCTTAGACTTAGCTAGCCGGTCTAGTATAAGTAACCCCGAGTGCTCCTCTACTTACTATTCCGCCCTTATAGCTTTTAAGGATAAATAACGCCCTCGATTAGTCTTTAACTATTAGAGACTTAGTCCGGTTAGACTATCTTCTGTCTTTTAACCGTTCTATTATATAAAGGAGAATAGTCGGTTTAGTAAATTAAGGACTATAAAAAGAAAAAAGGCGTTACTTACTACTTAGTAAAATAAGAAGGTTAGCTAGCCGAATACAACGAGTAGGTTGCTTAAGATAATATAGCGAATGCCTAAGAACTTATTAACGAATACCTAGAGATACGACTAAAGAAATAGCGGAAATTACGTATTACGAAATAACTTCTTTTTAGCTTACCCTAACTCTTCTATTTCTTCTCTACCGCTACTTTACCCTTATTCCTTAACATCTATACGGTAGAAGTCTCTTACTTCTATCTCGCTAGTAAACTCTATAATAACTAAGAGACGTTTTGCCTACTCGCCCCTCCTTCGGCGACTACTCTCCTTAATTATTTCGTATAAATCGTCGTATATATATTCTCGGCCTACCCGCTATAGGGTAAAACCCGCGTCCTTAATCACTAGACGAAGCTTCTAGTCCCTACTCTTACGTATAGCTTTCCGTCGCTTTTACGATGCCTACCGGTATTTAAAACGATATTTTGTATATAAACGTTTAGCAATTAATACCTTTTATTCCTCTCTATAAGCCGTTATTACGGCTAAAAACGACGTATAAACTTAATAGAAGATTAAGTTTATCTTTCTCTTTTCCGTTTCGTCCTAAGTAATCTATAGCTTAGCTATCTTCGTCTAAATGCCGTATAAATCCGCTATATCCCCGGATATTATTATAGGCACTTATAATTTTATTAGCGATTATATCCCGACTTAAAGGGGAATAAGGAACTAACGGATTTATAAAGGTTATTACGCGAGTTATACTAGATGCACTTACTTAATCACGCGTCTTTCTAAATATAAGAGAGTTTAACTATTCTAGTATTATCCTTATTATCGCCGAACCTTTATATACTGCTATTTAAGCACTTAATGTAGTATAACTCGGTTACTTAGCACCCTTTCGCGCGGTGACTTTTTATAGTTACGGCCTTCTTAGCCCTTTTCTTTAGCGATATCCCTTTCTAAAGATTCTTCGTATCGAGGGTATCTCCTTTAGCATTCGCCTCTATATCCTTGTCTCTATCGTCTTCGCTAGACGACGAAAGTGTTTTAGATTTAACAACCGTTAGCGTTATACGCTTAGCAATCGCCTAATCCTCTTAGGACTTAACTATAATACGTTTCTTTATGCTTATAAATAGTCCCTTAAACGACTAACGAAATAGTAGATCGTCGACTTCTCCCTCTAACGATAATGTCGATTGCTTTAATATACTCGGGATATTCTTATCTACGATAAGTCGTTATAATAGTATCGTTTTCTCTCCGGTAGGAGTTATCTCTCTACGCTTCTTCTTTAGCTTTATCCCTTCTTATACTATCGCTACGGCGTCTTTAATTAATACTCTATTCGCCTATAACTCTAAGACTCGAGCTATAACTAAAGGACCTATCGGCTAAATATAGTCTATTTGTTTTCCTCGCTTCTAGGGCGTCTCTACCGTTGCGCTTACCGTTCGCTTAGGACCTATAGCGTTAAACTAATTCGGAATATACTTATATAATTCCGAATATACTTCTTTATAAGATCTCGGTATAGTTATATAATAAGAGAAGAGAAGAAAAAACTTTATATATAAAAAGCAGCACTCTATTATAGTTCGCTAACTATACGTAGGCGACTAGCTACCTATTGCGCAATAACTATTATAACGCGTAACTAATACGATAATTATTATAATATATATAATAATAACTATAGTCTTTAATTTTTATACTACGTTTAGTCCTACTTTAATCCTATTTGCTATTACGACTTAATTCGTACCTAAAGCTATCCTAGCGTCTAAGGCGTCCGCCTTAGAAGGGGGGGATAATTATAACGCAGCTACCCGCGTAACTATAGAGTTAGGAGGCAGGGATATACACAAGATAGATAATGCATTTTAGCTCGGGGACTATTCGGCTATTAGTCGCTAACTAATCCCCGATAACCCCTCTCGAGGCCTAAGGGTATATCCCTAAGGCCCCGACACATCTTAGAAGAGGGGCAAGCTTTAGAAATTGTAAGAAGATAGACTAGAGGTACGTTTAGGAAGGTAGGAACGATAGTTAAAAGTACGAATAATCCTTTATTACAATGCGGTTGCCCTCTCGTGGTAAGACTAAAGCTTGCCCCTCTTCTAAGATATGTTAGGGCCTTAGGGATATACCCTTAGGCCTCGAGAAGGGTTATCGGGGACTAGTTAGCGACTAATAGCCGAATAGTCCCTCAGCTAAAATGCATTATCTATCGTATATATATCCCTATCTCCTAGCTCTATAGTTGCGCGGGTAGCTGCGTTATATTAGGTTAGTTATTAGCTAAGTAAGAGAAAGCTATCGTAGTAATATAGCTTTTATATAATCCCTAGGATTACGTATATTACGTATATATAACTATATTATTATAAGTATTGCTATTTGTTAGATAGGCTCTAGGGTCGACCTTTTAGGTAAACGGGGTGGTTGTTATATTCTATATATCCTAGCTAAGAAGGATAGGAAGGTCTCGTAGAGATATAGCCTTATTACACGCACGTAATTACGTGGATTACGTAGCTATAACTATCTCGTACGTATCCCTTATCCCTTATTCCTATACTAGCAGTCTTTATAAGATAATAACAATAAGAAGAAGAAACCGGTTTTCCTACTAAACAGAGGTTCGCAATAGATAAAGGAAAAAGGGCCGGTCGGGCCGTATAATGCAATAAAGGAAAGATGGCCGTTCGGGCCGTGTAATATAAGGAGCGTAGGGTGGCTGCTAAGGCGTTTTATAAGGCGTTGTAAAGGGCGTTGCAAAAGCGTTAGTATTGCAACGGGCGTTGTAAGTAGTATTATAAAGGGCGTTGCAAAAGCGTTAGTATTACAACGGGCGTTGTAAGAGCGTTGTAAGGGGCGTTATAAGAGTATTGCAAGGGGCGTTATAAGTCGTATTATAAGGGGCGTTGCAAGAGCGTGCTAAGAGCGTTGCTAAGAATGCAGAAAAATAGCGTAGAAAAATAAGGCGAATTCGAGGGGAAAAACAGGGCGAATTTAAGGTAACGAGCGTTAGGAAAAGAAAGGGCTAGTAATACAACGATTAGCCACGGGCTACTGCGGCGGCGTTAAAGTCCTTAACGAGGGCTATTAAAGACTCTAACGAAGGCTATTAAAGTCCTTAATAATGCCGTATTTACGCCCTCTAGAGCTCTTTAGAAGGTGGCGGGCTTAAATCATCGTACGGGCTTAGAAGCAGCGTGCGGGCTTATAGTTGACTTATTTATTAAAGCAAGCCACTAGCGACTTTTGTTTTCGTAGCTTAAGGCAGCAAGCGGACTATATGTATGCCGGGCTTAAATTAGCAAGCGGACTATAGTGTGCCGGGTCGGAAGACGGCGGGGTATTTATCGTACGCGAGGTTCTTCGCGATGCTTATCGGAAGCAGGCGGCGGGCTTTTTAGGGCGAGTGGTCCGACGAGAGAGTCGGGCTCGTACTTATCTAGTGCGCCGTTAGAAGAGCTTTCTTAAGGGAGTGCGAGCTCTTTAGCGGTTAATAGGGTATATACCGCGTTAGCGGTGGCATTAGTTGCTCGAACTAGCTATTAAAGGAGTCGAGGTTATCGGTCGTAAGGTTCTTTACGATAGTCTTATCGGAAGTAGGCGGCGGGCTTTCTTTCTAGTATGTTATTTATTTAATATAGCTTCTTCGTCTCTTTCTCTAGTTTATAGGCCGAGACTATAGATAAAGCTAGAATCTACGATATTACGTTCTCCTCGAAAGGGCAGTAACGTTAGCGGACTTGCTTAGCATAAGATCCTCGTAGAGGTCGTAGAACGGGTTTACCGTACGAGCTATCTTAAGGATTATATATCTTATCTCTTCTATCCTTGCTAATCTATAATTAAGCCGAGTTAATTACTAATTAGTATTAGATAGGCTTTAGGGCCGACCTTTTAGGTAAACGGGGTAGTTATTATATTCTATATATCCTAGCTAAAAAGGAGGGGAAGGTCTCGTAAAGATATAACCTTATTGCAGGCACGTTATTACGTAGATTACGTAGCTATAACTATCTTATATATATCCCTTATCCCTTATTCTTATACTATTCGTATAATACTAAATGTCTAATCGTACGATAACCCTATTTTATCTTAGCCCTAACCCTACTATACCCTACTATACGATTTAGCTTAGGTAGCTATTAGATTATATAATAGAGGCTACTATATTAGGTTAGTATAACCGTTACTTAGCTTTAGGAAAACTTCCTATAAAATAAGCCCCTTAAGGATATAAGGGCTATATATATATCTTTAGATAGTAGAAAAACTACTCTACGATCTCCTCGCATAGCCGCTAAGGTCGATACCGGATTAAAAAATCAATTTAGACTCGAGAATCGGATTTCTTAGACCCGGTTGCCTTTAGGCGCGATAGCGTATTAGGGGACGGACGCAGGCTATAAGCCGATAGACGTTAATATCGCGAGAAGGGGGTTAAAGGCTAGCGTATATAGCCAACCGACTACTAACGAAGCGCCCCTTAAGCTCGACGCGGGCAAAGAGAAACTAATAGGAAGGGATAGTGCCGCTTACCTAAAATTCGCGGGTCTAGTGCCTAAGGAGGCCCTCTAAGGCGTCTAAGGGGCCTTAAAGTCCGTTCTTTAAAGCTACCTAAAGGAATAGGAGGAGAAGATCTAAGCGGACACCGCGGTCTATACGACCGTAGGCTAGCTTAAGAAATCGGTTATAGAGTCGGTAAAGGAGGCTATTAAAGCGGCGCTCCTATCGAAGCAAGCGTTAAAGTCTTAGGCTAACGTAGCCGCGGCTACGGTCGCGGCTGCTACCGTCGCGCCCCCGATGCGACGCTAGCCCGCGCCCGGAGGCGCTAGCAATAGCTATAACATCGGGGCTAATAGCGAGAAGCCGACTCTCGCCCGCTACGAAAATCAGCTTACGGTCTAATACGAGGGGATCGCCTTAAATCTCTAACGTAGAACCCTTTAAGCGATCGTTAACGACGTTAATCGCGCCCTTAAGGAGCCCGCCGTAAAAGCGGCGTAGGTCCTCTATAGCGGCGATATCGCGCTCGTATTTAAGCAGAATATAAAGAAGTATAAGGCGGATAGGGAGTAGCTAAAGAAGGCGTTTAGGAAGGAGACGATGCTATCCTAAGGCGGCTTTACGGTAATAGTAAAAGGCGTCCTAATAATAGTCCTTTAGAGAAGGGACGACGCCGCCTTAGCAGCCGAATTAGCTAAGGCGAACGACGTTAAGGTTATCTACCTTTACCTTAAAATAGCTTATATAAAGGCGGGTATAAAAGCGACTTTAATTATAACGGTAGATAGCGTAAAAGCGGCGAATAGGCTTTATAACTTTAGCACGGTAATATAAGCGGAGATTTTCGATATAGAGCCCTTCGACGATATAATCCGGCCGAGGCAATACTACCGGTATTTTTAGTATAAATACGTCGCGAAGTACTATATAGCGAAGGCGATATACGGGCGGTACGCGTTAGGACTATACGATAAAGCTATATACGCGGCTACTATTAGGCAGATCCTATACCGGTATACCCTTTATAGGGGGAGATACGCGGCGTAGGATAGGCATTGCCCTAAGGCGGAGAAGCTTTAGAATAAGGCTTAAGAGGCATACTCTTAAAGGCTAAGGCGTTTCGCCGCTACGGTAACGCCGACGATACGCCTTAAGCCGGCGCCGCCCTATATATAGCCCTTTTCGCTTCCTACCGCGCTATAAGCGTCGCCGTCGAAACGGCGACGATAAGACACCCCCCCCCCCCCCCCCCCCCCTACCACCCGCCCTTCCCCCCGGCCGGCCTTAGGATATTACGAGGGCTAGTCGGGCGCGAGGCTAGTCGACTATTCGCGGGCTTTTACGGTCGCGGCCGGCCTTAGCGTTAGTAAGGGCTTATACCGCTATAGTCGAGGCCGCGCTTACTCTTAACGACGACCCTTTTTCCGACCCCCTTTAATATTAGATATCCTTTACTAAAATACTATAAGGATAAGCGTAAATATATACCTTACGTTCGCCGCCCTTAAGGCGTACGATATTATAGTACTTTAGGAGATACTAATTAATAGTAGGATAAAAGCCTTAGCGTACTTAAAGCGGTACGACTATAGGCTTATCTTTAAGGCGACTTAAAGCGCGCTATACGTCTATAAGAGGCACGGTATCGATACGTAGACGAGCGATTAAAGCGTAGACTAATATAGCGTTACGTTTACTAATTTTAATACTATAGTCTTTTTAGTTTACTCCCCGCTAGTTAACTCCCCCTTTTTAACTACTCCGCTCTTTAACCTCGCGACTAAATCGTTATATACCTAATACGTCTTCGTTAGGGACTTTAATAGCTATTACCTACTTTAAGACGCCTACGGGCGTACCTTTAGGAATAATAAGGACCTCCTAAAGCTAACGGCGCGATAGCGCCTTAGGCTTATAACCCTTAAAGGCTAGGTTATATATATCGCCTCTAAGGGCCGGAGGAACGGTACGATAGACCTTACCTAAGCGTCTTAGGGTTTAGGCGTAATATTCCGTAGAAACGCAGGCTTCGTCGGATCGGATTATATATCGCAACGGCTAGAGGTAGATATAAGGCCGCTAACCTACCGACCGACGGCCTAGACGATAGGACTTAACCGCCTTTAGAGGAAACTCGACTTAGATAGGGCCTAAGTAGTAGCTATCGTAAAGTTCCGGCTAAAGGCCGCGCTAACTACGCCTACGACCCTTAAGGAGGTCGAGGCGTACGTAGACTAAGTAATTACCTAATTAACTAAGATTGCGAAAGACTATATACCTAAGGCCTAAGGCCGTACCGACGGCGGCCGCCCCGACTAATAGACTATAAAGGTAGACCGGTGCGATAGGGAGGCTAAACGCGCCCTTTAAGCGTTCTTAGCGTCCGGCAACTAGACGACCTAAGAGACGTTAGACGAGGCGAAGATAGCCCTCTAGCGTGCCGTCGTTACCGTATAATAAGACTCTTAGCGGGAGCTTACCTATAATTTAGCCGCTGACTAAGCCCTCCTTTAGAAGATCGAGAGGTAAGCGCGGCTTTAAAGCGGCAGCCTACTATAGGCGATATATATCCCCGATTTAGAGAGACCGAGCGACCTAACGGGGCCGGCCCGCACTTACGCGGAGAAGGCAGAGACCCTCGCGGCCTAGTTCTTCCTACCCCCGGTAGCGAGAGGCGAGGGGAGCCCTTAAGCCGCCCGGGAGGCCTATATAATACCGTAGCATTTTATAGTCGGCGACGTTAGGTCGGCGGTTAAAAAGATAGCGTCGTAGAAGGCCGCGGGGGAAGACGGCCTCCCGGTTAGGCTTATTAAGGCCTATAAAGAGCTATTGCTTAAGGTGCTTACGGTATTGCTTAACGCTAGTTATAACGTCGGGCATTTTCTAAGACGGTTCCGATATACGGCTATTATCGTCTTACTAAAGCCCGGGAAGATAGCGGCCTAGCTCTAATAAGCCTAAGGGTAGAGACTAATTAATCTCTCTCCTTAGCACGGTAGGGAAAATCCTTAAGGCTATAGTCGTAAGGAGGATCGTAGACGCAGCGGAGGTATATTACCTCCTGCCTAAGGGGTAGATAGGGAATAAGACCGAGAGGTCTACTAAGACGGCGATACGACTTATAATAGAGCTCGTAAAGATAACGTAGGCTTAAGGAGGGGTAGCGTTATTCCTCTAGGTCGACCTTAAGGGAGCTTTCGATAGGGTAGACTATATATACCTTATTAAGACCCTTTATTTAAGGGGTTTCTTAAGCTAGGTTATTACGTAGGTTAAGAGCTTCTTTAAGGGAAGGACGGCCTAGCTCTACTTTAACGACGCGCTAGCGGAGACCTAAGAGGTGCCTATAGGTATACCTTAAGGCTCGCCCTTCTCTTTAATCCTCTTCCTCTTTTATATCGCGCTATTATACAACGACCTTAAGCCGGAGATAAGGGTTACTACCGTCGGCTTCGCCGACGATATAAACCTTTTAGCCTACGGTAAGACTATAGCCGCGACTATAGAGCGTTTAAGGAGCGCTTAAAAGAAGTGCGATAAGTAGGCGGGGGAGGTTAGCGCTAAGTTCGAGCCGGAGAAAAGCGAGCTTATCTACTTTACGTAGACCTATAAGCCGATACTAACGAAGCTTCGGCTTAAGATAAATATAGTCCGGCCGGTTAAAGATAGGCGGTTCCTAAAGGTTTAGTTTAACTAAAAGCTACGATAGAAAGGCTAAGTTAGGAAGCTTAAGACGAAAATAGGCATATAAGCGCTAGCCTTTACCAGGCTCGCGGCGTTTATATAAGGCATACGATTGCGAAACGTAAGGACGGTTTACGCTAGCGTAGTTTAAAGCACGCTCGCCTATAAAGTGTTAACGTTTTATAAGCCTATACCTAAAGGAGGGAAACCTACCGGCCTAGTAAAAGCGCTTATAGTGTATTAATTAAGCTGCTTATAGGTAGTAGCTAAAGCGTTTAAGGCGACCCCGATCTAGAACCTAAAGATATAGACGGCGGTCTTACCGCTCGACCTTAACCTTAACGACCGCCTCGCGTAGTATAAAGAGCGCACTAAGGAGTCGGGCATAGCGGACTAGATCCGACGCGCCTACGAGAAGCCGGCGAAAGTACTGCCTTAACCCTATCGGCCGACCCGGCCGCCCGGCCGGCCGCACGACGTATAGCTCTAGGACTAGTGCCCTTAGGGCACTATAACGGAGGAGGCGGTCCTCCGCGATTAAGAGGCGCGTTAAAAGGAGGATCTTTAAGCGATAGAGGCGAAGCGACTATAAAAAGCCTAGCAGCCGGTAGATATTAACCTTTACTTCGACCGGCCGAAGAAAGCGCTAAAGGTATATAACGGGTTATATAAGCACGAGAGCTCCGCGCTTATTTAGATTTAGATCGGGAAGATCGGACTATAAGGGTTCTTATTCGACCGGAACGTCCTTAACGTCGATATACCGCTCTATTAGTACGGGACTATACGTAAAACCGCGTTTTACCTCTTCCTCCGGTGCCCTGCCTTTACTAACGCGAGGGCGGCCTTACTAAGAGGCATCCGACGGGAGAGCGACCTTAAGGCGGCGCTTAACCGCCCCGCTACCGTAAAGCCGCTTATCCGGTAGTTCCTTAAGCACCGCCTACTATAGTAGTTCCGGGCCGCGACGGCCCTTATAGAGAAAATAGACCGCCGTAATACCGGCGGGGGGGAGCTCTAAGAGTAGGACGACGAGGCTCTTAGCGCTAGCCCCCTTTAACGTTTATATATATTTATATATATTTATATATTCGATTATACGCTTACTAAGATTTAATTTTTCTACGTTTTCACCCGCTAGGCGGGGCCCCGGCCCGCACCCTATCGCCCGCGTGCCGTCTACGCGCCGGCTTTACTAAGTTAGACTATCCGCTTAACCCCGACGCCCTTAGGCCTGCCCGGCCGGGGTAACCTTTATTAGGCACTAGACCGGCGGCAGTAACTAAACTTAATTAACCGTAGCGAATACAGGCCGCATCCGGCCCGACGTCGAGATAGATAGACGTTATATAGGTTTTCCCTTAGGCCGCTTAGTTTTTCCTATAGTAGCTAAATACAGGGGCACTAGGCCTATTAAAGCAGCTAGAGTACTTTAATAATAATAATATATATCTTTAGAGTATTGCTATTTGCATAGTAATAAATTGCTATTTAGATAGTAAACCTACCTTTTCGGCGCGTACCCTACGCGCTTATATCCCGCTACTAAATTTTCCGTATAGGTATATAGTAATTAAGACGGCCGCGTAAATCGTATATAGCCTTAATTAAGTTATTTAATTTAATAGCTATAGTAGCGCGCGCGTCCTACTACGTGCCTTCTACTACGTGCCCTCTAGGATATACTATCTGCTATATGCCCTACTATATGCCCTACTACGTGCCCTCTACTACGTGCCTTCTACTACGGGCCCTCTACTATATATACGGCTCCTAAATGTATGCTTTATGCCGGCTGCGTGCCTTACTGCGTGCCTTACTACGTGCCCTACTGCGTGCCTTCTACTCCGTGCCCTCTACTATATATACGGCTCCTAAAAGTATACGTCGTGCCCTACTATATGCCTTCTACTACGTGCCCTCTACTATATATACGGCTCCTTAATGTATGCTTCGTGCCCGGCTGCGTGCCCTACTGCGTGCTCTACTATATGCCCTCTACTACGTACGCGGCTCCTTATTAATATATGCTTTATGCCCGGCTTACGTGCTCTACGGCGTGCCCTCTACTGCCTGCCCTCTACTATGTATACGGCTCCTTAATGTATGCTTTATGCCCGGCTGCGTGCCCTACTAAGGCCTTTTAAAGGTCGGATTAGGTGCATACACAATAGAGAGTCTTAGGGCTTCCTGCTAGGGGAAGCTTTGTTAAGACTATGTTCTATATGTGGTTGATTGACTAGCTAAGGTTGTAGGCGCTTAGGGATTTAGGGAAAACCCTGCAGTAGGGCGCTGACTAATGCGCCTACCTAATAGGAGCCTTAATACCCCTTTGCTTAAACAAGCAGTCCCTTGCTTGCTAAAGCAATTAATAGAACCTAAATAGGAAATAGTGCATCGGTATGTGCGATGCGAAACAATAATAAAAATACCCTTAATCCTCTATTATATAGTAGCAGCGGCCCTTAGGCGCTCGCGATCCTTCTCTAATATCGTGCGGCTCGCGTACTATAAGCTACGGACCGGGTGTCCGTCGCGACTATACGCGGGGAATAGATTTATTCTATTATACCTACTAGGAAGGCCGAATCCTCCTTAGGACGCGAGAGAGTAGGCATTGCCCGGATAGGCGGCCGTAATAGCCTAAGGACCGTCGTAGTAGGGTTCGTGCTTTCTAATACGCTAACGCACTCGTAAGACTTAATCTCTAAGCGCGTATACGCGGATTAGTCCCTTACGTTCCTATAAGTAAGCTCGTATACGGACGCGAGCGGCTTTAAGGCTAGTGATATATCCTCGTGCGATAGGAGCAAGATGTTATTGCACGAGTTCTTAGGCTTACGCGATATCTTCCTCTACTATAGGATCGCGGGTATAGGCTGCGTACGTAGCTTTATAGTGCTGCTCTAGAGGCTACGTTCTATATAATAAGAAGAATAGGCTATAGCCGTACGGGCCTTCCTAACGATTATATAGGTAGACGGCTCGTATTAAACGCTATGCTAATAGTATAGAGGGATTATTAAGGTAAAGGCGATAGATAATAGCTTTAAGCACGCCGTTTGCTTATTCGACCTTTCCGTTCCTACGAGGTCTAGCGGGTGTAACGGGCTTAACGGTTATACTAAAACGCTTATAATAGTCTTAGGCTTATTGCCTAGTAAAGCAACCTATATTATCGCTAATAATCTCGCGTAGTAGGCCGAATCGCGTGGTAATAGTCTATAGGACTAGGATTATTCCCTTAAAGTCTATAGACTACGTAATAGCAGAGATAAGCCAACCGGTTGTATACTCTATAGCGTTAAGCAGCTATTGCCCTTTACACCCGGTATAGTCGATGGCCTACCTTATTAAGGGCGGCATAAGTGCTAAAGGCATTAGGTTAAGGAGCGTCGGGTCCGGCGGCTTAATTAGTTAGTAGGACTAGCAACGGCGAATAGCTTTATAAGCTACGAGCGGGAGTTTTAGGTGCTAGTATCGCATAGATAGATATCGCATAACGTAGCTAACGGTGCTATACCCTAAGGCCTTATATGCTTGCTTAGCTACATCTACGAGAGCGTTATACTCTAGTACTAGTAGTAGTGCAATTGCTCCTATAGGGTTTAGCGGCTCGCTAAGGGGAAGGGAACGCTTATTCTAGCGAATGCGGTATAGACTGCCCTTTAACTCACAGAAGTATGTATTCGCCTACTATAGCGTGATGTTATACGGTAGGGTCTCCTTAAATATAAGGAATTCGAAGATCGCTTGTAAATCGATTCGTGCTAGCTGTTTTAGTTAAGTAACGAGCTCTATAACGTTAGGAGCGGCGTTATCGGCTTTAGGCGTAGGTTTAAGCGCTATATCGTGTGCGGGATCGTCTTTTAGGATCGTTGTAAGCTCGTCGTTATCGTTAATCGCAGCTATCCTCCCCTCGTCGGCGTTATAAGTAGTATCCTTATCGTATAGCGGGCGAGAGAGATAATCGGCGAGCACGTTCGCTTTGCCGCTGCAATATACGATTCTAATGTTATAGTATTCGATAATATCGAGGAACCGAATAATTCGCATAGGTTAGTCTATCTTAATGCGAAGAGTCTTAAGAGACTTATAATCCGTAATGATAGTAATATCCGCGCCTTTAACCTAATGCTTCTAATATTATAGGGCTATTATAATTCCTAAAAGCTCTCGTTTTTATATAGAATAACGCTACTACGTCTCGGTAAGCTTCTTAGAAAAGTAGGCTATTAGGTAAAGGTAGGAACGCTCTTTACCACCCGTTAGGTATATATACAGCTATAGAAGAGCTGCGCCTATATATTTCCTAGACGTATCGCTCTTAATAATTATAGGAAGCATCTAGCTAAACTTAACGAGGACTAGTGTTATTATAATAGTATTACGGATCCGTTCTTAAGCAGCTTTAGCTTCCGCAGTTAGGGTGATAGGGACATTCTTACTACCGAGGGACTATTCGATTAACGGGATAGATAGGTCCGAAAAGTTCGGGATTAGTTTGCGTAGGTATCCGGCAGTATAAATAAAAGCGCGGATTTCCGTAGTAGTTGTAGGCATCGGGCGGTCGCGAATAGCGGCAATCTTAAGAGGATCTGCCCGAATGCCTCTAAAACAGACGATAAAGCCTAAGAACACACCTATATCGACGAAGAGCTTTGTCTTCTTAGCGTTTAAGAGTAGGCCGTACTCGACGGCGCGGGCAAAGAAGGCAAGCAGGCGTTCGTAAAGCTACTCGACTATATCGGCTTAAAGGCATATATCGTTAAGGAGACTAGCGGCGAACTCGCGTAGCGGCTATAAAACTTCCTCTATAAAAGCTTAGAAAGTAGCCGGGGCGTTCGTAAGGCCTATAGGCATAACTTCCTATTCGTATAGGCCGAAAGGCGTAACGAAAGCAGTCTTCTCGTAGTCTTCTAAGGCGATACGGATATGCTAAAACCCGTCTTATAGGTCGATAAAAGCGTAGTAATAGTAGCCGGCTGCGCGCTAGATTTTATCTATAGTATTTAAGAGAGGATGCGCATACTTCTTCGTTAGGGTGTTAAGTATACGGTAGTCGGCATAGATACGCTAAATCACTTGCCTACGGGTATTATGCTATAGGCCCGTAGGTGCCTTCTTCGGCGTTAATAGTAGAGGAGACGACTATAGGCTAACGGACTTTCGAATAATACTCCCCTTATGTTTTTTAATAAAGTCCCTAATAGCTTAGGCCTACGAGGGACTATAGCGTCGGGGAGCCTACCGTATAGGCGTGCTATTGCCTATATTAATTCGATAGACTATCTATGCTAATTTTTCTATACGTTAAAGCGATACGTCGAAGAGCTCTAGGAATTTAGCGAAATAAACGTCTATAAAACATTTCGCCTATTCCGGCGTATTAGCGTAAAAGCGAATAGCACGCGTAGGAGTAGGTTAAACGTCGGTCGAATTAGCGAAAATAGCTATAAAGAAAACGTTCGATAGCCGCGGCTATAATAAAGGCTTGCCCTTAAGATTGCGAAGTCGTATAGCGCCGTTGCCTTTATAAGCGACTCTAAGGGCGTAAAAGATAGATCGTCTAAAGGTTAAGTCACTAGGGAAAGTCCCGTTAGGGATAATACCGTAAGAGAGGGCAACCGAACTAGTCTAGTCGTCGTTGCCTTACTATTGCATAGCGATAACGATATCGTCTTAAACGCTTAGTCTAGGAATCCCTCCTATCCCCTTTATAGTAAAGGCGACTTAGGACGGGTATAGGGCTAGCTTATATATAAGTAAAGAAGAAACGTAATAAGATATAAAACTATAGTCGAAGAAAGAAGAAAGAGTAAAGGATAGGGAAGTCGTTAGTTAGTAAAGGAAAATACTATAACGATCGCTAAAGCCCTCGCGGAGAGGCTTTTAGCTAGTGTTAATACCGCTATCTATAGTTATAAAGTAGATAGCGTCGCCTCCCTATTAGAGATACGCTAAGTCTATCCCCTCTTATATAGCTATAAGGATAGCTTCTATTTCTACGTCGTCTTCCTTAAGTTAGTACGTCGGATCTTAGTCTTCGTCGGTATTATCTATAACCTTATCGTCGAAGTGTATATATTAGCGGTTAGCGCAATTGCGATAATTTCCTCGCGTGCCCTTACGTATGCTTCTGCCTCGGTTACCTCTACCGCGATTACTACCGCGGCCGCGGCTACTCCCTCTAAAGCGCTAGCGGGAACTAAATGCCTTAGTAGCTTCGTATATCTTCCCTTTTATCGTAACGTCTTAAGGCGGGCTAGACGGTAAGGATAACGTAGTGGTAGGTGCCGGCGAAGATAAGAGACGGTAGTCTTAAGCCTAATGTCTAGCCTTACTATAGTTAAAGCAGGTATTCGCCTTAGATAAGGCCGTAAAAGTCGAAGCGGCGATAGCTTTATCGTCGGCGGCGTAGACGAGAGTATTAGTCGTACGCGGATCGGCTATAACAATGCCTAAGGGGCCTAAATAAAAGAAGGCGGATAATAAGCTAGGATTAGCCTTAACGACTTTTATTATCGCTAGTTTATTACTAATAAACTTATTTATCTTCTATATCTAATATAGTTAGCCCTCTTATATACGGATAGAAGTAGCTAGCTTACCGTAGATGTCTTCTATAGGCTAACGCGTTTGCTTGCTAGCTAATAGCATAAGACGCTAAATAAGGGCTATACTATATAGTATAGTAATGTCGGAACCGATTCGTAATTAGATATATAGGAGGTTATTCCGAATGTACTAGAGGGTAATAGTACGGACACTAAGGCTACGTTTCTTAATATTAGGAAGGTTTAAGAACGCGTTACGAATACGCTAGGCAAAATTAACGAAGGCCTCGTCCTTAACTAGCGCTAGTTAGGCGTAAATAGCCAACGGCGCGTCTAAAACACCGTAGTCCCTTAGGACTATAAAAATGCCCTTAAGGAGCAATATCTAGTCTAAGTGCCTAACGTTAACCTAATACGCGATAGGGCCGAAGTCCTTAGACAACTCGTTGGCTATCTGAGTAGGCTAGAGGTTATATAGTATCTATCCGATAAGAAACGCGGATTGTATCTATTAGAGTTTCTAAAGGACGGTATAGTCCGCCTAGTGCAACTTCTATTTAGGCTTTATAGTAATCTTATTTCGGTTATTAGTTACTATATCGTTAACGTCTCTAGCAGCTTTCGCTTAAGGCTAGATGCTTTTTATAAGAGTCTTAGTAGCTCGATCGTAAGTGGCATTATACGGGACGTATATAGGATAGTCGAAGTTTAAACGTAAGTTAGGACCTCGTTCTAGGAATGTATACTAGTCGACGGCTCTATCGTCGTAGTATAGGAAAGGCTTTACCGGCAGCTAGTGCTATTGCAGTAGAACCGGTTGCTAAGCGGGTTGCCTATACTACGGCTAAGCCACTTGCCCTTACTGCTACTGCTAATTCGAACGAGTAAATCGCTGCTCGCTTATAAGGTTAGTAGTAGGCGTTGTAGCAACACTCTCCGGATCTACGGGAGGAGTAGGAGGCGATAAGTAGTCCGGCACGGGAGGCGCGGGAGGAACGGGAATAAGTCCTAAAGCTAAGGGGCTAGCAGTAGGTGGTAGTGCTAGAAGAGGAGGTGCTTATGCTCGAAAGAGACTAGTCAGGCGCTCCTCTATACGCTCTATCTAGGCAGCTTAACGCTCTAGCTAGGTAGCTTAACGCTCCTCGAGACGCTTTATCTAAGTGATTTAGTTGTCTTCTAGCTGTTTAAGCTAGTTAGCTTACTATCGAGACTGCTAACGCATTTCACCGCGAAGTTCTTTACGCAAGTCGTTAAGGTAAGTATTAAAGACTTTGTTTTAGCGGGTTATCTTCTAGTCTACCTATCTTCCTAGGCTAGCGACTAAACTCGTCCTATTCGGCTTAGGGCCGATAGCAGAGCTTGCTATAGAGCTCCGGCGAGAGCTTCGGTCTGCTTTAAGCTCGTCCTTAGACGGCGAATTCGGCGGCAACGCTGCCGACATACTATGCAACGTTAAAGAAAAACTAGGGTAGAACGTGAGTTTAGGGTGATACGATAGGTCTGCGTGGCGTAAACGCTAGGATGCGTGATTCGTCCGATTCTTAAAGAGGCTAAGGTTTGCTCTTCAAAAATACGTATTTTTAAGGCCTTTTAAAGGTCGGATTAGGTGCACACATAATAGAGAGTCTCGGGGCTTCCTGCTAGGGGAAGCTTCTTTAAGACTATGTTCTGTGTGTGGTTGATTGACTAGCTAAGGTTGTAGGCGCTTAGGGCTTTAGGGAAAACCCTGTAGCGGGGCGCTGACTAATGCGCCCACCCAATAGGATCCTCACTACTGCGTGCCCTACTGCGTGCCTTACTACGTGCTCTACTATATGCCCTCTACTACGTGCGCGGCTCCTTAATGTATGCTTTATGCCTAGCTCCCGGCTGCGTGCTCTACTATATGCCTTCTACTACGTGCCCTCTACTGCGTGCCTTACTACGTATCGGGCTCCCGGCTGTGTGCTTTACTACGTGCCTTCTACTGCGTGCCTTCTATTATATAGCCTCTACTGCGTGCCCTACTGCGTGTCGAGGGGGCTTAGTATTCTTCGCGTTCTTCGCACGATTTACGCGGCTCTCTTAATTGCTATATACCTATACTTAATTTTAGTAGCGGGATATAAGCGCGTAGGGTACGCGCCGAAAAAGTAGAGATAATCGTAGTTTACTATCTAAATAGCAATTTACTATTATATAAATAGCAATACTCTATCTTTATAAGTCTTACTATTTGTCCTATAGGAGATCTTTATTCGTCCCGGAGGTGCTAAAGTACTATATATCCCTATATCTCCCCGCGCCTCCTTACACCTATACCTACTAACATAAATTACGTACGTATACCTAGTAGGCTATAGGCCTAACTAGTCCTACTTAGTAACTACTTCGTAAGAGCAATTGCGTACGCCGCAATTTGTTAATATTACCGTCTCCTTTATTGCTTCTATCGGGAAATCCCCGGTTCTTTCCTAGATTCTACTATAGAATTCTATAGGCTTCTATAGGAATTTACCCTATACTTCTATAGTCTTCTACCGTAGAATTCTAATTCCCTTCTGCGGGAATCCTCTTGTGTTTTTACCGCCTTCTACCGTAGAATTCTAATTCCTTTCTACGGTCTTCTACCGTAAAATTCTAGTTCCCTTCTATAGTCTTCTACCGTAGAATTCTAATTCTCTTCTACGGCTTTTACTATAGAATTCCTTTATATGCCTACGGCTTCTACCGTAGAATTTATATATCCTTCTAATAGACTATTGCATTATTGATTTCTTTATTTACTAACTATAGCTAACTGTATAATTATTTTGTCATACGGACACGATCTATTGATTTCCAACCGGTGTTTTCCGTCTGACTCTTTCCTTTACTGCTTTTCCTTAGGTCTACGCGGCTGTTTTCGTCCGAGGGATTTCCCTATATATAGAGACTAGTCAGCCCCCCTTATTAGAAAAGACAAGAGCTATTATTCTTAGTGATTTGCATTATTTGCAGCTTTTAATCCCTTTATATAGGCTATTTTAGCCTTATAGCCTCTCTTCCTTCGAATTGCTATTACCTAAATGTCTAGGACCTTTATATAGGCTGTTCTAGCCTTAGAGCCTCTCTTCCTTCTAATTGCTATTATCTAAATGTCGAGGACCCGACTAATTAGCGTTCGATATAGTTTAAGGCTATTACGAGATAAACGCACGCATATTTATTCGGCTTATTAATTTAACGTATATCCGGCTGCGTTCTTACTGCGTGCCCTCTACTACGTGCCCTCTACTATGTGTGCGGCTCCTTAATATATGCTTCGTGCCCGGCTCCCGGCTGCGTGCCTTACTATATGTCTTCTGCTGCGTGCCCTCTACTGCGTGCCCTCTACTATATATACGGCTCCTTATTATAGGACGAGCTCAAGGGGGGTATATAACTGTTATTAATCTACGAAGGAGCGTAGCTATAGACTAAGTCTAAGGGTCTATCTATACGATGTAGAGGATACGTAGGATAATATATAATATAACCTAATACTATGATAGTATATCCCCCTTAAATCGGCGTTTAACTTAAACGCTTAAAAAGGGGCAATGGTAGAAGAGCGAGAGCTAAGGGAATCTTATGTTAATCGAACTAAAGGTAGGCCTAACCTATAATATAAAGGAAGGAAAGAAAATAAAGCTCGAGGTTAGAAAGCCTATACGCGCTAAGATAAATTATATTTATTAATTATATCTATTATTATCTAAGTAGAGGGGATAAGGCGAGGAAGGTAGTATAGAACGTAAGGCGAGGCTTAGCCGGGTTTACGGCGTAGAAGGACTTAAGGTCGTCTTAGCATCCGTTAATGCATAAGGAATCCTCCTACGTAAGGGGGCTATAACGCTATTAAATGCGAAATTTAATCTTTTTAGACGTATACTAACGTTGCGTAAGGATAAAGGAGAATTCCTACTTAAGGTACGCGTCGTTATCGTCGTCGCCGTCTAGGGAAAGTAGGATACCTCTATTAGAAGGTCGGATATTTAGGTCGGCTTAGCTAGGCAAGGGGGGCTCTTAGGTCTAGGTAAAGAGTAAATAGTAGAAAATAGGGTAAAGACGGCTACCCTTAAGGAGGCGGAGGAGGTAAGCCGTCTTATACGCCTTAAGGACCTTATATAGGCCCTCCCGTTTATAGTTAAGCTTTTTTATCGGGCGGAGGGTATAGATCTAATAGGTACTAAGAAAAACTATATCGCCGGGCTAATACGTTAGGGCAGGTGCCTGGTATGTATTAGCGTGCCGGGCTTAAGTAGCTTAAGCGTCTTTAATCGCGTTACGAAGGAAGTCGGATATACGTTAAAGGCGTAAGGCGAGCGCGTTGCTACGGAGGTACTCCTTACGCTACTAAAGGGTTATGCTAAGGGGGGGTAGCCTTAAGGGCTTAGTGCTAAGCTTCGGGTTAAAGCCGTAGTTAGCGAAGAAAGGGGAGAGACCGGTAGACTTAGAAACCTAGTTATTAGTGGTAAACTTAACGAAGGGAAGGAGGTCTACCTAATCATCCTAAAGGAAGGTCGTATAGTAGCGGAGGTAGACCTTTATTTAAGCGTTCGCGATCTTAGTTTAGCTATAGGTCTAAGGGTAATAGGCGGAACTAAGGTATAGGCGGTAGCCGAAGCGACGGCTAAGCTACTACTAAAAGGCAGAGACGAACTAAGTGCCTTTATTACTAACGATTAAGGTAAAGGTACTATAGAAGGACTAAACGCGAGAAAAGAATACGTTAACGACGTCCTTAACTATTATCGAGGGCGTTAGGATATAGTAGCGTATCTTCGTAAGATAGTTAACGATAACTAAGATACTAAAGAACTTAATGCTATAACGGCGGTAGACGGGAAGGTCTATAACGAAATTAATAGAGATATCGGTCTAAAAGGCAAAAGGGATGCTTAAGGGTTAAAGAAGACCTTAAGGGGCGGAATAAGGGGACTTAGCGCGGAGGTAGATATAGCAGTTGCGAATAAAGCTAGAAATAGACTTATATATACTAGGCTAAACGTAGGTCTAGCGGTAGAGGCTTGCGGGCTTAGTACGCTTAGGGTAGCTAGCTAGCGGGGAAGTATAGGTACGGATTAAGATCTAAAGGATAAGGGCGTCGTTAAAGGGGACGAATAGCCGGCCCTAAAAGTAGAACTAGCCTTAGGCCTCCGAGAGGGCGGACTTTAGGATTAAGCGGAGAAGTACGCGAAGAGAACTTAGCTAATAGAGCTAAAGAGACTAAAGAGCTACGCGAATATCGGCGATAAGTAAAGAGGATAAATAAGCATAGTCGATAAGGTCGTCGATCGGCTTAAAGTCGTTAAAGGTATAAAAGGTAAAGCAGTCGGAGTCGTCGGAATTATATTTATTAATTATATTTATAGATAAGTCGGACTCCTTAAACCCGTTAGGGAGTAAGGAGGCGTCGACCTTAGACTATAGAAGGATAACCTAATAACGATAGTCGATCCTCTCGTCGGCGCGGTTAGTTAAAGAGGCAAGGCGGGAATTAAGAAGCCGGCTAAACGCGTTAAGGAGGGTAGCTTAAGAGCTAGGCTAAAAGACGATCTTAAAGTTAAAACGATTAAGGAACCCGGCCTAGCGGGCCTACTATTAGTTAAAGAGTATTATAGTTATAAAATACTAAAGGTTCTTATAGTCTAAAGCGATCTTAAACTTAGGCAGGCCTTTGAGCTTAAGGCGCTATTCCTTAAGGGACTTTATAATCGCGAGGAGTTCTTTATTATAGATCTTATAGTTATATTCTTAAGCGGAGTATTTCGACGAGAAAAAGGCAATAGGGTAATAGCGGCCGTCGTTAGAGAGCTATATTAGCATGCCCCTCGCGGCTTAGTTAAAAGCATCGGTCTAAACTATAGTCTTTCGAGAGGGGTTAAAGTATGCGAGGACTAAAGCCGTAGTAAAGGCGTGCTTTAGGGCTCCGAAGGCGTAAGCGTAGGCGGGGGACTAAATCTAAGGGGTAGAGTTCTTAGTAAGGGCATTTAAGGGGTTCGTAAGCTTAAAGAAGCCGCGGATAAAACGCCGATAAAAATTAGCGAACCTTAAAAAACGCCGGAGGTCTTTTATAAAGGAAGGGGCTAGCTAGTCGAGGACTACGTAGACCTTTTTAGGATCTATACGTATGCCTTTATCTAAGATAATAAGGCTAAAGTACTTAGTCTCGGTAATATAGAAATCGCATTTATCGACGTCGAGCTAAAGGCCGGCGGCATTAAGGCGCTTAAGAACCTCTTTGATATAGACCTAGTGCTCCTCCCGTATTATAGAGAAGATTAAGATATCGTCTAAGTAAGCGGAATAAAATTCATCGAGGATATTATATAAGGCTATATTAATAAAGCTCTAAAAGTAAGACGGCGCGTTAGAGAGACTAAAGGGTATAACGTAATACTTAAAAAGCCTATACCGTATAGCGAAAGCCGTCTTCTACTTATAGCCCTCGGCGATATAAAGGCGATTAAATACTATAATAATATTAATCTTAATAAAGAACTTCGCCTTCTTAATTTAAGCGAGGGTATTATAGACTAAGGGTAAGGGGAAGCGGTTCTTAATCGTAGCTTTATTTAGGCTACGGTAATTAACGTAGAAATAAACGCCGCCGCTAGGCTTATAAGCTAGTATAATAAGAGCGGCGGTAGTAGAGGTTTATAAGAAGACAGACTAGAGGTACGCTTAGGAAGGTAGGAACGATATGCAAAAGTACGAATAATCCTTTATTGTAATACGGTTGCCCTCTCGTAGTAAGACTAAAGCTTGCCCCTCTTTTAAGATACATCGGGGCCTTATAGATATACCCTTAGGCCTCGAGAGGGGTTATCGGGGACTAGTTAGCGACTAATAGCCGAATAGTCCCCGAGCTAAAATGCATTATCTATCGTGTATATATCCCTATCTCCCGGCTCTATAGTTAAGCGGGTAGCTGCGTTATAAGGTTAACCGGTGAATAAAGCCTTTCCTAAGCTACTCGTTAACGTAAGCGTAGATAATACGGTTCTCGGCTTTACTAAAAGGGCGGGGGCGGGTGTAAGGGGTTTATATTCTTTTCTTAAGGTTAATCTAGGTATCGACGGCGCGGTAAAGGGCGAGCTTATCGGCCTTACTTTAGAGCTATATATAGATTATATAGTAAAGCTCTTTTAGGACCTTAGCCTCAAGCTTATCGACAGTATAAAGGACTTTATCGTATTTTAAAAAGAATTTAGCGATATTATTAAGCGGGACCTTATTTAAGAAGATTTTATTAAGGTAGTTATCGACGAAGTAGTAAAGGCAAAGGTTAAGTCGGGCCTTAGCGGCATTAGGATTAAAGTAGAGTATATATAGAACCTATCTACGTTTTATATTAAGCTTATAGAGAGCTTAGTAATATACCTATACGAATCGCGTTTTCTCGCGATTGAGTACTTTAATATAGACGATTAAGAACTTATCGTAGCTTTAGATACCGCTTACGCTAATAATTTAGATACTCGTTACTCTTTAAAAGGCTACTTTATTAATCTTTTTAATAGTCCGGTTGCGTAGAGTGCCCGGAAATAATCTATAGTTACTACGTCTTCTACTAAGGCCGAACTTCTGATAGTCTCTTCTACCGTAAAAGAGCTAACTTCTATTTTTTATTTATTTAACGATATTTCTCTATAATTAGATATTCCTATTCTTACTATTTAATGCGATAATCCTTAGCCTATTCGCTTAGTTTCCGCCGAGATTCTAAAGATTTAGACCGCCTTAAAGTATATTAAAATTTACAACTACTAGGCCCGATAGGAATTCTTACGCAATACTTTTAACATTAAGTATATCCCTTTTAATTAGATAGTTACGGATAGATTAACTAAGTTACTTCTACGATAATGTTTCTAAACGTTTCTTTACTAACTTCGACTTACGAATATTTTATCTAAGATCTATAAGGAAGTCGATGATAATTCTAACTAGCCGGAAGTTATTTTCCCTTTTAGCTAGGGGGGTATATTAATATTACCGTCTTCCCTTCTTGCGTTCTACTAGGAAATCCCCGGGTTTACTATAGAATTTATATAGAAGTATTATGTGTTTCTACTATAGAATTCTACGGGCTTCTATAGGTTGTTACCCCGCACTTCTACGGTCTTCTACCTTGGAATTCTAATTCCCTTCTATAGTCTTCTACCGTAGAATTCCAATTCCCTTCTAACGACTTCTACCGTGGAATTCCAATTCCCTTCCAACGGCTTCTACCGTAGAATTCATATATCCTTTTAATAGACTATTTCATTATTAATTTCTTTATTTACTAACTATAGCTAACTGCATAACTCTTTGTCGTATAGATACGATCTATTGATTTCTAACCGGTGTTTTCCGTCTAACTTATTCCTTTACCCCTTTTCCTTTTCCTTAGGTCTACGCGGCTGTTTTTATCCGAGGGATTTCCCTATATATAGAGACTAGTTAGCCCTCCTTATTGGAAAAGACAAGAGCTATTATTCTTAGTGATTTGCATTATTTACAGCTTCTTATCCTTTCTTATAGGCTGTTTTAAGCCTTAGAGCCTCTCTTCTTTTTTAATTGCTATTACCTAAATGTCGAGGACCCGACTGCCTAGCGTTCGATAATTTACCTCTCTAAGTACGATATTAAGGTTTATACTAATTATTAGGATGGAAAGCGCTATTAATTCTTTGTAAGGTGTATATAGTTTAACCGCGTATAGTATCCTAGTTATTGCGTGATTAATTACGCGAGTAATAGGAGGTAGTGTAGGTAACCTATACGCATATTAGTCCCTACACACACTATATACTTCGGCATTCGGTATCTCGAGCATCCGGGCAGCTAATGCAGCCGGGTGACTTATGTTATATACAATAATACACGGCGGTTCTAATGCATATCTTTATATACTAGTAGAAGAAACCAATAAGGAGATATCTACTTCCTTATAGCCCTTCTTAAAGGGTACTTATTGTATAAGAAGTACGCTTTATATATGTCCGTTTATAACTTACTAATGCTTTACAAAGACTCTCTTAAAACCTATAAGGAAGCGAGCTTAGGGGGGATATATAATTGTTATTAATCTACGAAGGGATATAGCTATAGACTAGGTCTAAAGGTCTATAGCTATAGACTAGGTCTAAAGGTCTATATATACGATATAGAGGTTACGTAGGATAATATATAATATAACCTAATACCGTGATAGTATATCCCTTTTAAATCGGCGTTCGACTTAAACGCTTAAAAGGGGCAATAGGCTAACGAAAACGAAGGAAATCTATATTAATCGGTTCTAAAAGCAGGCTTAATATAGAACGAGAGATAAATAAGGGGAAATAAAGGGTAAGGGTAAGAAACTAACGCGTGCCGTCGTAACGTAAATTATATTAATAAATTATATTTATTCTTACTTAGTTTAAGGTAAAGACGTAAGGAAGGCTATATAAAAGGTCGGCTTAGGTTTAATCGGGTTAAAGGCGTAAAAGGCCTTAAGGTCGTCCTAGCAGCCGTTAAGGCAGGAGGAGTCCTCTTACGTAAAGGGGCTATAACGCTATGAAACGCGATACTTAATCTTCCCGGAGGCGTATTAGCGTTACGTAAGGATAGAAGAAAACTCCTACTTAAGGTATATATTATCGCCGTCGTCGTCGCTAAGGGAAAGGGGAACGCCGTTATCGGCGGGCCGGACGTTAAGCTCTAACTTAATAAGCAAAGGAGGCTTTTAGGTTTTAGTAAAGAGGGAGTAATAGAAAATAAGGTAAAGGCGGCTGCCCTTAGGAAGGCGAAGAAGATACGCTGTCTAATATACCTTAAGGACTTTATATAGGCCCTCCCGTTTATAATCGAGCTTCTTTATAAAGCGGAGGGTCTAGATTCAGCGAGTGCTAAGGAATACTATATCGCTTAGTTAATACGCTAAGGTAAGAGTCCGCCGGGCGTCTACGTAGTAAGCCTTAGTAGCCTAAGCATCCTTAATCGCATTACGGAGGAAGTTAAAGATACGCTAAAGGTAGGAAGCGAGCGCGTTACCGCGGAGGTATTCCTTCTACTACTAAAGGGTTATACCGGGCGGGGGGGGACTAAAGGGCTTAGTGCTAAGCTTTAGGTAAAAGCTATAGTTAGCAAAGAAAGAGGAGAGGCCGGTAGATTTAAAGACCTAATTATTAGCAATAAACTTAGCGAAAGG
This sequence comes from Ophiocordyceps sinensis, assembly GCA_012934285.1. Taxonomy (NCBI): domain Eukaryota; kingdom Fungi; phylum Ascomycota; class Sordariomycetes; order Hypocreales; family Ophiocordycipitaceae; genus Ophiocordyceps; species Ophiocordyceps sinensis. The sequence continues at coordinate 13,910,362 of JAAVMX010000001.1, read as the reverse complement.
AAGGAGGTCGACCTAATCGTCCTAAAGGTAGGTAGTATAATAACGAAGGTAAACCTCTATCTAAGCGTTCGCAATCTTAGTCTAACCGGCGGTCTAAAGGTAGTAGGCGGAGCTAAGGTAAAAGCGGTAACTAAAGCAACGATTAAGCTACTACTAAGAAGCCGAGATAAACTAAGTGCTATAATCGCGAGTAATAAAGGCTAGGGTATCGTAGAAAGACTAAACGTAGGAAATAAATACGTTAATAACGTCTTTAATAGTTATTAAAGGTATTAAGACGTAGTAGCGTATCTTCGTAAGGCGGTCGACGATAACGAGGATATTAGAAAACTTAACGCCGTTATAGCGGTAGATAAAAAGGTCGGTAATAAAGTCGATAGATATATCGGTCTATAAGGCAAAGGGAATACTTAAAGGCTAGAGTAGGCCCTAAGGGGAGGAACGAGGGGACTTAGCGTATAGGCACGTATAGGAATTCCGCACGAAGCTAGAAATAGACTAATATATACCGGGCTAAATATAGGACCGGCGGTAGAGGCTAGCGGTCTTCGTACGTCTAAGGTACCTAGCAAAGGGGGAGGTATAAGCGCGGACGAGGACCTAAAGGATTAAGGCGTCGTTCGGAGGAATAAAGAGCCGGCCTTAGAAATAGAACCGGCCTTCGACCTTAGAGAGAGCGGTCTTAGGGATCGAGCGGAGGGGGGCTTAGAGGGGGTAAGGCTAGCGGGGCTAAAGGGACTAAAGAGCTACGCGAATAGCGGAAATAAGCGGGGAGGAGTATCGAACGCTAGGCAGTCGGGTCCTCGACATTTAGGTAATAGCAATTAAAAAAGAAGAGAGGCTCTAAGGCTTAAAACAGCCTGTAAGGAAGGATTAGAATCTGCAAATAATGCAAATCACTAAGAATAATAGCTTTTATCTTTTCTAATAAGGAGGGCTAAGTAGTCTCTATATATAGGGAAATCTCTCGGACGAAAACAGCCGCGTAGACCTAAGGAAAAGGGGTTAAGGAAAGAGTTAGACGGAAAACACCGGTTAGAAATCAATAGATCGTATCCATACGATAAATAGTTATATAGTTAGCTATAGTTAGTAAATAAAGAAATCAATAATGCAATAGTCTATTAGAAGGATATATAAATTCTACGGTAGAAGCCGTTAAAAGAGAATTAGAATTCTATAGTAAGAGACCGTAGAAGAGAATTAGAATTCTACGGTAGAAGACCGTAGAAGGGAATTGGAATTCTACGGTATAAGACTATAGAAGGGAATTAGAAGTGCGGGGTAACACCCCGTAGAAGCCCGTGGAATTCTATAGTAGAAACACGTAATACTTCTATGTGAATTCTATAGATACGTCTTTATAAATTCTATAATAGAACCGGGGATTTCCCGGTGGAAAGCAATAGGGGAAGACGGAAATATTAATATACCCCCCTAGCTAAAAGGAAAATACCTTCCGGCTAGTTAGAATTATTATCGACTTCTTTATAGATCTTAGATAAAATATCCGTAAGTCGAAGCTAGTAAAGGAACGTTTAAAACCGTTATCGTAGAAGTAACTTAGTTAATCTATCCGTAACTATCTAGTTAGAAGGGATATACTTAATTTTAAAAGTATTACGTAAGAGTTCCTATCGGACCTAGCAGTTGTGAATTTTAATATGCTTTAAGGCGGTCTAAATCTTTAGAATCTCGGCGGAAACTAGGCGAATAGTCTAGGTATTATCGCACTAAATAGTAGGAATAAGAATATCTAGTTTTAGAGGAATATCGTTAAATAAATAAAGAATAGAAATTAGCTCTTTTACTATAGAAGAGACTATAAGAAGTTCGGCCTCGGTAGAACACGTAGTAACTAAAGATTATTTCCGGGGACTTTACGCAATTAGACTGTTAAAAAGACTAATAAAGTAGCCTTCTAAAGAGTAATAAGTATCTAAATCATCGGCGTAGGCGGTATCTAAAGCTATAACTAATTCTTTATCGTCTATATTAAAGCACTCGATCGCGAGAAAACGCGATTCGTATAGGTAAGTTATTAAGCTTTCTATAAGCTTAATATAAAGCGTAGACGGGTTCTATATATGCTTCGCTAAAGAATTCGACGACTTTACCGCGTTAAGTTAGGTAAAAATAGTCGTATAATTGCAGGATCCGACTAAAGACTAAAAGTAGTAGATCTAGTTATCCGTAGCCTAACCTTAGTGTTTCTCTAGCTTTTCTAGAAGTAGGAACGGGCAAAGGGTCGAAATAGGCCGTAGAACCGTAGAAGTAAGGATTAAACTAAACTTAAAATCAATTTTGTCTAAGTAAACGTCCTAATATAATTATAGCTTTCGCTACTTACGGTCCTAAATAATTCTTATCTTAAGAAAATAGGTTAGCTCTCTATAGTCGGTAACTATATACTTCTATCTAAAGCGATAGATAAAGTCGTTAGTAGCCCTCCGGTGCTCCTTACGAAAAAGGATAATAATATTATCTATAAAGAAGAAGGTAATAATACTACTTATAGTAGATATAAAAATTTAAGGGTCTTCCGCACTTTACTAAAGGCCTAGTTCGGTAAGAGACCTAGATAATTCCTATTGCTAAAGAAGCGGCGAACGGCGAAGCCTATATAAAGCCTTTATTAACCGAATTATAAAGCTAAATATCTTAAATCCGTTTAGGAAGTAGATATATATTTCTTTATCTAAATCGGTATTCGTAAAGACGTTAACCGCGTTAAGTAAGCGGGTCTTAGTGCTAAACTTAGCGGTAATAGCGATTATAATATAAAAGCTTTACGTAGTAAGCGTAGCGGCGTAGGTTTCCTTTCCGCTAAACGGCTAAAGATCTCCTCGTATATAAAGGCGAGACTTAAACTTCCTAAGGTAGCCGTGCTTATTAAACTTATAATTAAATACCTAAGTTAATAAAGGAGGACGTATAAGCGCGTTCGCTCTTAGGGTAGTCGAAGGAGAGAAGGTCTTCCGCTAGTAAAGGGAGTCTTATTTAACCTTTCTAGCGGCTTTAAACTTAGGTCTATACGGATGCGTCTATTAGACTAAAACCTTAAAAGCGCGGGTAAGTCCTATTTATATATCTTCCTAGGTTTAAGAGAAGTAGCGAATATAGCCGTAAACGTAGTGCTATTAGCCGGTAAATGCCTAATATAAGCGAATATAGGATATCGACTTAAAAAACAGTTTAAATAAGTAAGGCGTAAGTCTTTTATAAACATCGTGGTCTATAGACCGTTTATAGGAATAGTATTAAGTATTGCTATTTGCATAGCACGATATTGCTATTTACATAGTAAGACATATACACCCCTACTATTTCTATACGTACCCCGCGCGCCTATGTCCCGCCACTAAATTTTAGTAGAGGTATATAGCAATTAAGAGGGCCGCGTAAATCGTGCCTGTCGATTTTTCCTATAATAGCGATGTAAAGCTATTCGCGATGGATTCGCAACGCCCTCCCTAAGAGCTAATGCACGAGCAGCTACGCGCCGATAAGCCCTCTTAAGACGAGGAGAGGAGGCCTCTTTACGAACCCGACGACTACGATAGCCTACTAATTCGACCCTTACCGCCCTCGCCGACCTTTAATACGTACGATAAGCTATAGGACTTCCTATAACGTTTCTACCGCGAGAACGGCGCCGCTATCGTAAAGAAGAATAGCGCCTATAAGCGTAAGATTAACGGCTAGCTAGTTCTAACCTACGTTATCTTTATATGCGATCGTAGGCCTTAACGAGCCTCGAAAAGCGCTAGGCTCCGTAAAGCCTCCTCTATAAAGATTAACTGCCCTATTACGATTATAGCCTTAGTAACCTAAAGTTTAAACTAGAAGTAGACCTTCCGCGTTAATAATAGTTAGTATAACTATAGGCAGTTAATTAATCCCTTAGCGTATAATATATATCGCCGATGAACCGTTGTTTAGTAAGAGCTTAAGAGCCGGCTTTCTAAGCTTTAAGCCGTCCTTACTCGCGAGATCGCATCGATCCTTAGGGAGTCGTTAACTGCCGAAGAATCCTTCTTTCGGCAAAAGGACATCTACAACGATCGTTAGAAGATCCGCGCCGTAGCCCTTAGTAGGAAGACTGCCACCTAAGCCTTTATCGCCTACCTCTAAGACGCCGGCCTTAAATATATCGTTAAGCTCGCCGACGCCGACGCCGACGCCGACGCCGATAGCGATAGCGACGATAGTAACGGCGACGACGGCGACGGCAATAACGGTCGGAAGGTTAAGGCTATCTTCTAGACCTACCCTTAGTGCGAGAAGATATAGAAGCGGTTCCCTAAGGTTCTCGGCCTTAATAATATATATAACACTAACCGCTTTAAGATATTTCTCTTCTAGGCTATTAGAATCACCGATTAGAATTCTATTGCTAACTTCGCCTTTAGCCTTATTAATACGGAAAAGGAGGAGGGCTTCTAGTAGCTAGTAGAGCGGCTTAACGAGCTACGACTAGAGGTCGAGGCTATAGAGCCGACTATTATTATTACAGATAAGGAAAAGGCCCTTAAAAACGCCCTCTCGAACGTTTTCCCCTCCTTATAGCAATAGCTTTGCGTATAGCATATTAACGCTAAGATCTACGCGAGAATAAAGACGCGGTAGAAGGAGCCTAGCTGCGACGACGACGACGACGACGACGACGACGACGACGACGATAACGAAGCTAACGAGGCTAACGAGGCTAACGAAGGCGATCCTAACGGACGAGCTCGCATACAATAAGAGGTAGAAGCGGCAGAAGCGGTAGGGAACGCACCCCCCCCCTCCGGCCGATAAATACACCCGTAAGAGTATGTTTATAGCTTAGAAACTCGTAATCTACGCTTCTACGGAAGAAGAATTTAAGGCTAATTAGAAGACTTTCGATAAAACCTACGGAGAGCTCTAGGCCCGTATTATTAGGTATATTTCGAAGGAATATATGCCTTAGCGGGAGTAATAGGCTGCCTGCTTTCTTAGCAGGTATCGCAACTTCGGCTAAAGGGTTAATAGCCCTATAAAGACCGCCTATAAAGACGTTAAATCGTACCTTCTTATAGGTATAGGAGACCTCTTTTACCTCTATACCGCCTTGCTCTAGATAATCGAGAATAAAGAGCGCTACTACTAGTAGGAGGCCGCCCGATAGTAAGGACGGCAGCGGCTAGTTTATAGCGGTTAGAAATAGCTTAGCAAGCTGACTTTCTAAATTATATACTAAGCTATTAACATGCTTGCTATATAGCACCGGCTTGCCTTAGCCGCGATGCCTATAAAGGCAGGGATAGAACTATAGGAGCTAATACCGCTACTACGTTATACCGGCCGATTTACTTAACAATAGGGGCTTCCTTATGCCTACGTTATTCTCTAGCGCCTTAAAGCGAACCCTCCGCTTCCGCTTGTTAGACTTAACATTCTTCCCCGGTAGTAGCTTAAGAAGCCTTTAGTTCGACCCCCCCCCCCTTTATTACTATAAACGATGCTAATAACGACCTCTAGGACCTCGAGGAGCTACTCCTCCGTATCTAAGACCCTAGCGTAGTGCAAACGCTTAAGCGCCGGCCTCGTACTACGAAAAATACTAGTCTAACTATGCCCTCAACCTTATAACACTAAGAGGAAGACGACGATTAATAGGCGCCGGCAGCTTTACAAGCAGCCTTATAGCCACGAGGACGAGGACGAGGACGAGGACGAGGACAAGGGATATAAAGGCAGCTGCCGCGATTGAGTTAGGCTAGTCCCCGCCGACTTAACGCAAGCGTGCGGCGCACACGCATATAGAATAAGGTAGACGTATTACAATAAGCGTTATAAAGAAGATCGCGTGCACGCGCAAATACATAGGCAAGGGGATCTCGAGGGAGACGGGCTAGGGGCGGAAGAGCTGCAAGAGCTACGGCATCGCCGTCGCTATCGCCGTCGCCGTCGCTATCGCCGTCGCCGTCGCCGTCGCCGTCGCCGTCTATTAAAGAGGGTATTCTAGCTACGCAGGCCACGTAGTCCGGGCCGGACTAATAAACGGGCCGATTGTGCGAATATCTCGCGATCCCTTTAAACATACGTTATTTGCGTTATTTAAGCTTCTTGCGCGAGCGCTGCTAAATTGCGCGCTGCTATGACTATTGAATTAAATTAAGGCTAAGGACGATTTACGCGGCCCTCTCAATTGCCATATACCTCTACCTTATTTTAGTGGCGGGACCTAAGCGCGCGGGGTACGTGTAGAAAGAGTGGCGATTTAGGTATCTTACTATGCAAATAGCAATATCGTGCTATGCAAATAGCAATACTCATAGTATTATCGTAATCTATAGATCGAGAAGTAGCTTAAGGCAACTATACCTTAAGACAGTCTATAGGTTCTATAATTACAGTTATAGAAAGGGTAGAGATATTAGGTTAGAAATCCTATATATTTTAAAAAACGTCCTCCGGTAGTTCTAGGGTTTAGTTAAAAGTCGGGAGCTAAGGGTTTCCGTCGGTTAAAATGTCTACTAGACTAATATGCTTATTAGGAAGTATTATTAACGTCGACTAAAATTCGGCCTTATCTTACTCTTCTTCTTATAAAATATATAGTAGAAATGCCGGTAATAATACCTATATTAGCGGTTCGGATGCCTTAAACGCATTAAAAAACTAAGTCTTATCGAACGTTATATTACGAACTTAACGAACCTCCTGTTTCTATAGGATCTATATACGAAAAAGATTAATATAATTATACCTAACTAAGTAACTAACCTCTATATAAGGTTCTTACTTAAGTTACGTTTCTTTGTGTTAGTTAGGGCGTTAGTAGTTAGTAGGTAGGCTTTATAGCTAAAAACTTAGAGATAATTGAATGGCGATAGTTAGGGAAAGAGAAAACCCGGTATATTCCGGTTATAATCCTTTAATTAATCGTAAAGAATCTCTATTAGGGAAATCTACTTCGATAGGAAAGACGTAGAGGAAGCTGCCTAACTGGCTAGAATCCGATTATATAAATATACTATAGTTTTCTACGTTTCTATCTATAAATGCTCGGGCAAATTTGCTTTAATCCTTATAGATCGAGCTTTTATAGATACTACCCCCTTAGCTCGTTCGGTAGCGCCGTTTTAAGCGGGTGTATAAAGAGTAGTAGGCTTATTATAAATGCCCTACTAGTTACAAAAGCCTTAGAAATCCCGTCGAAGGGCTCGGTCTTTATCCCGATAGATCGTACCGATAGAGAGTAAGAACTATCGGGTAATATACCGACCTAAGCTCTTAAAGCATAAAATTAGCTTATCTATAGAGGCGTTTAGAAGCGTATATAGGAAAATAAGCTTCGTGTAGTTATCCTTAATAAGGAATGTAACGGTCTTATTATTATAGCTTTTATATATAGAAAAGATATCGCAAAATACCTTAGAAAAGGGAAAAGTCGCTTTAGAAAGCGGCGGTTTACGGTTGATAATTCGTTTAGCTTACGTAAGTTTATAAGGCTTTTAGGAGATTATCTTATCGAAGGTCACCGACTATAGTATTCCGAGTGCTTTCGAAAGCGCTTTATTATTCGGATGTCTAAGTCGTTAGTGCTAAAGAGAAAGTTCCTTTACACTTATTAGTGTAAAATCCGGTATAGTAGCTAAAAAAGGTGCTACCCCTAGGGTTTCTACGGTAGAATCTATAGAAGGAATAGAAGGAATAGAAGTAATAGTTAGAAGCGTAGAAGAAGGTATTAACAGGTTATACTCGATAATATACTAGTTGTAAATTAGTTCTATTATGCAAATAGTATAAGTTAAGGAAGAGATTACGCTAGTCTACGGGTTCTATAAAAGGTTCGCCTTATGCAAAAGACGAAGGGAATAAAGGGACGTGTGAAAAGACGGGATATATACTACCTAACTAAGCTAAAAAGTGCCCGTTAAAATGCGTATAAATACCGTGCCTATCTAGAGAATTAGAGTGCTTCTACTGCCTACGAGTATATACTTAGAAGAAGGCTAGAAGTTATAGAAACGCTCCCTATTATTGCAAATAAGCCTATCTAACCCTAAATCTATAATAAAAGAATCCCTTAATAGGTATTCTATAGTAGTTTATTAAGTAATAGGCGGTAAAAAGGTCGTAATAATATTAGCGGTAGCCGTAGCTTAAACCGTCTTAGTCTTACTCTTATTATTCTTTTTCTACTGCTTAGCTTTAAGCAGTGCTATATCGACTTTAGCCTTATTAGCCGGAACCTTAAGAAAATTATCTATAGTCTTTTAGATATTCTTATTAGGTTTCTATAATAGGAGTCGTAAAGCAGGGTTAAAGTAGTTATACTTAGCGTAGAAGTATTTCTCCCCGTAAGTATACTATGGTTTGAATTTCGGCTTAGTTTTATCGTTCTTAAAGTATAAAGCCGCGGAAGCCGTCGTAGATTTTGCCGTTAAGTTCGTAGCTAGGTTTTAAGTTCCTTAGCCTTAGAACTTAGCGAATACGTTAGTCTTTAGCGCCTTTATAGTAGCTTTTAAGGCCTACGAGCGCTCGAAAAGTTAGGATATCTTAAATCCGTTAAAGAAAGACTTCTTCTAATCTAGTTTATTTAATTAAGCATCGTCCTCTATCTTATTCGCCTAGTATTCCGCAAGAGGGCTAGAAATTAGCTAAATAGCCTTAAGAAAAAGCTATATAGCCTAAAGACCTTCCGATTCCGGCAATTTAATTCGCCGTGCGTCGGTAAGGTCCTTTTGCTAGTTAGAAATCTATATTATAATATCCGTCCGGTCTAATGCCTTTAAAATAGTTTAAAACTACGCGAGAATAGTCTTTTATTGCGTTTACGAAGTCGGCTTTATACGCCGCTATAATAAAGCTAATTCCGTAGAAACCTTACATTCGTCGGCAATTATCGAATAGTAATTCCCGATATTTTAAATAATAAACTGCTAGATTAACGTAAGAGATTTCTATTAGTCCTTATAGGCTTAAAGCAATATACGATACTAGGAAAAGAGAAACTTAAACCTCTTAAGTTCTCCTATAGATAAACTAGCAATATTAGTAACGGCTATATTAATTATTCTAGGTGTGAGTTCTACTAGAAGAGGCAGTAAGGGTTTCTAAAGTTTAAGCGTAATAGAAGGATCGATTTTCTCCTAAATCCCTTAGGCAAGTGCGTGTTTCTAGATCGTTAAGATCTATCGGTCTTAATCCGCTAGTCTATTTAGGACGGTCGTTAAAGTAATATCGGCTAAAATAGATATAGTAATATAGGTAAAGGTATAGTAATATCTACGGAAAAGATAGTTAAATATATAATATATATAAATAAACCGTAAAAATTTAAACTAAGTATAAGCAAGCACTATAGAATAAGGTAAACGTATTAATTAGTCCTCTATTAGTCGATTTACTAAATTAAAGCACCGTTCTTAAAAAAGATATACTAGTCCGTTATAAGCTAATTCGCTAAATATAGAAAAGGCTTTACTATAGTAGGTCGTAGTATAGTAGGCTAAAAATATAAGCCGTTAGAACTCTCTATGCATAGAGAAGTTCGGCCGGGCTTATAACTATCGAACGCTAGGCAGTCGGGTCCTCGATATTTAAGTAATAGCAATTAAAAAAGAAGAGAGGCTTTAAGGCTTAAAATAGCCTATAAGGAAGGATTAAAAGCTGTAAATAATATAAATCACTAAGAATAATAGCTCTTATCTTTTCTAATAAGGAGGGCTAACTAGTCTCTATATATAGGGAAATCCCTCGGACGAAAACAGCCGCGTAGACCTAAGGAAAAGGGGTAAAGGAAAGAGTTAGATAGCAAACACCGGTTAGAAATCAATAGATCGTGTCCGTACGACAAATAGTTATACAGTTAGCTGCAGTTAGTAAATAAAGAAATTAATAATGCAATAGTCTATTAGAAGGATATATAAATTCTACGGTAGAAGCCGTTAGAAGAGAATTAGAATTCTATAGTAGAAGACTATACAAGAGAATTAGAATTCCATAGTAGAAGACTATAGAAGGGAATTAGAATTCTACGGTAGAAGACCGTAGAAGGGAATTAGAAGTATAGGGTAACACCCTATAAAGCCCGTGGAATTATAGTAGAAACACGTGACACTTCTATGTAAATTCTATAGACACTTCTATATGAATTCTATAATAGGACCGGGGATTTCCTAGTAGAAAGCAATAGGGAAGACGGTAATATCAATAAGGAGGAATAGGCCCGGTCGATAAGGTTATCGATCGGCTTAAAGTCGTTAAGAGCGTAAAGATTAAAGCAGTCGGAATTATATTTATAAATTATATTTATAAACGAATCGGACTCCTTAACGGTATTAAGGGCGGTAGTAGTATTAGGGTAAAGGGGGGCATTAACCTTAGACTTAAGGAGGATAACCTAATATCGGTAGTTAATCCTCTCGTCGGCTCGGTCGGTAAAGGAGAGTAGGCGGGAGCTAGGCAAGCGGCTAAAGGCGTTAGGGAGAATAGCTTAAGAGCTAGGCTAAAAGACAATCTTAAAATTAAAATAACTAAGGAATTCGGCCTAGCGGGCCTACCGGTAATTAAAAAGCTTTATAGTTAGAAAATACTAAAGATTCTTATAATCTAAGGCTATCTTAAACTTAAGTAGGCCCTTAAGCTTAAGGCGCTACTCTTTAAGAGGTTTTATAATCGCGAGGAGTTTCTTATCGTAGATCTCGTAGTTATAATCTTAAGCGGAATATTTTAAAGAAAAGAAGGCAACCGGATAATAACGACTATCGTCGAGGAGCTATATTAATATACCTTTAGCGGCTTATTCGGAAGCATTTATCTAGGCTATAGTCTTACGATAGGGGTCGAAGTATGCGAAGACTAAGACGGTAGTAAAAGCGTGCTTAAAGGCTTTAAAGGCGTAGGCGTAAGCGGGGGACTAAATCTAAAGGGCAGAGTTCTTTATAAAGGCGTTTAAAGGGTTTATAAGCTTCGAAAAGCCGCGAATAAAACGCCGATAAAAATTAGCGAATCCTAAGAAGCGCTAGAGGTCTTTAATAAAAGAAAGGGCAGGCTAGTCTAAGACCGTATACATTTTTAAGGTCTATGCGAATGCCTTTATCTAAGATAATTAGGCTAAGGTACTTAGTCTTAGTAACGTAGAAATTATACTTATTTACGTTAAGCTAGACGCCGGCTGTTATAGTACTATATTATATAATATAGTACATAGTGATATGCCACGTGATATATAGTCCTATATATAAACGAGCCCTTAGCCTCTATAGTTCTTCTCCTCTTTATAGAATAATAAGGTTATCTAGCTATTACCTAGTGCCGTAATAGTTTATTCTATCTCCTTTTGCGCCCTATCGCGATCCTTAGCTTTATAAACACAGTCCTAGCAGCTCTATTACCTTATCCCCTTAGTCGTCGCGACCTAAGCGCAACCCCTAAGAAATTATTCCCCTAAGCCCCTAAGCCCCTAAGAATTTTTCCCTAGCCTATAGAAACCTATATAGCCTATAGAAACTTTTTTATAGTCCTTAATAAACACCTTAGACTAGATACTCCTCCTTCCTCCTTATAGCGGATATACTTATAGCCTCTAACGCTACGAGCGACGGTCTAAAGGCCTTTGCTAAGGAGTTTATTAGTGAATTTCCTTAGATCGCCTAGGTGATTAAGAGGTTCGATAACGTAGTCCCGGTCGCTAATACGTAGGAGACCTAGGAAAACCTTTAGAGCCTAGATACCCGATATATTCTTATATATATCGAGGAGAGTCTTCGCTCCCTTCGCGTGACGGAGGCTTCTTAGGTTAACCGAAATACTAAGTTAAAGGAACGTATAACTACACGAGATTAGCTCTTAGCTACGAAGGATTAGCTCTTAGCTATAAGGGAGCAACTTCTTAAGGCTAAGGACCTTATAATCTTAACTATAAAGATATTATAGTCTTAGACGATAACCCTAGTATAGTTGTTAGGAAAACGAAAGACGGTAGACCCTCCGATCTTTACTAAAAAGGGGTCTACCTCCGACCGTTAACGTAAGTACGAGGCCTAGGAACTTAAGATATAGGGTGTCTTCCTCCGCGATAGTATATAGTTCGACTTAAATAGCGCCTGCCTCTTTTATATTAGCGATAGGCTTAGTAAACGGGCCTACGACTTCGTTAAAGATAGGATAGCTACTATTATAGCTAACCTATCCGAGAGGGAGAAGTAGGAATAGCCTACTATAACGACGCTCCTCGTAGCTTTAGGCAGGTAGTATAAGGTTCTAGACTTAACGCAAGCCGCTAAGAATATCCTCGATAATTTCCCTTAAGGCGATAAGAACTATTAAATCTAGAAGGTAGACCTCGACGCCTATATACGTAAGGTAAGGAAGATAAAGGAATAGTAAGTCGACCTCCTCCGGAAGTTTATATCGAAGGATATAAGCGATCTCGTTAAGAATATATAGACTAAGATCCCTAATACTAACTACGAGAAGTAGTTAGCGTAGATAGATATCTTTATAAAGAATCTCGCTAACTATACTTATTGTTAGAAGCTCGAGAAGAAGGCCGCCTTTTATTCGTAGTTCCCGCTAACGCTTATACTAACCCTTACCCTAACCGCCCCGGCCTAACCCTTATATAGTAACCCTATAGACCTCGACCGGCTTTCCGATACTAAACGATAATTTAGGATCGATAATAAACTCTATATAGCTTACGGAGAGCCTAGATACTAGAAGGAGGCTTATAACCCGGCTAAGATAGCGAATCCGCTTCTAATGCCCTTACGTTAGGGTATTCCTTAGTTTTAGGGCTAGGGCGCCCCCTCCCCCGGCTTCGGCCGAGGATCTTAGGGCACCCGCGGCGGCGGGTATAGCTAGGGCTAGCTCGTCTATACGGCCGACTATAAATAAGGCCGTATCCTTAGGGAAGAGGATACGGATTTATAAGGCGAGCGGCCGGCGTTAAGGCTACTGCTAAAAGATATACCCCTAGAGTAAGTCGCTCTTAGGGGTTATATATAGGAGAGGATAAAAGGATTAAGTCGTTACTCTTAGATAGAATAGATCTTTAGATTAGTTCGTTAAATAGTAATAAAAAGTTAATCCTTCTTAATACTTATCTCTCCTCTACGCGTAACCCTTAGTCCCTTTACTATATTAATACGTTATCCCTTATAGATCTTAGCTATACTACCGTAGCGTTCGCGGATCTTTACGCTATCGTATGGAAATATAACGTTACTATAAAGAAGCTCCTTAAACCTCGACCGCTTTAACTAGCCGACGGTATACCCTTAATATAGATAACGGACTATTTTATAGCCTAAATAACTATTAGTAAGCATATAGAACTTATACTCTTCTTCGTTATAAATCTATTACCCTTTACCCCGATTATTTTAGGCATCCCCTAGCTTTAGGAATATAAACTAACTATACTTTAGAAATCTCTTTAAGTCCGCTTTAATTCCAATTACTATATAAGATACTACCTGCCTTTAAGCATAATAGCCGAGGATAGGATAGCTCTTAAGACTCTTATTACTCCTACGCCCGGAGGGCATTAGTTACGTCGAAAGGTATATTTTTCTAAAGTTATAGAGATTTAGACTACCCTAACGTTTACCCTAAAATAAGAGGTCTTTATAACAATAGAAGATATACCGGAAATTCCCTTTCGGTAAGAAGAGACTAGTATCCTAGAAGACTAGACTATCCTACCGGGAAGTTATATACCTATAGACTTATCTACTAAGGAATATCTACTTAAGTAGGTATCGCACCCCTTAAACCTTAGCTAACCGATTTAATATCCCTTATATAGGATATAGCTATTTACCTAGGAAACCGCCTGCTTAATATCCCCGATTAGCCTTCTAAACTCCCTTAAGACTCGAGCCTTTAAGGCTACTCCGCCGTAGACTACTTTAGTAGCTCGCCTACTCCTTATTCGCCTTACCGCCGGCCGTCGCTACGTTCCCGCCCGATAGGGCTAAACGAGACGCCCCCGCCGGCGTATACGATAGGAAGATTAAATACCTTTAGATATAAACGATATCCGCTACGTACGTGTAGTTAACTTCGTTTAATTCTATAAATAGGATAGTATTTAGGAGATGCGAATTAGTATATCTAAATTAGCTAAGCTAGTCGAGGAGGGAGAAAATCTACGACTCCTTAACGAACTCTTAGTAAGCCTAGTTAAAGTCCCGGAACTATTTAAAACCTCTTTCTAACGCGTTATTGCCGGGGACTATATAATAAAGGTAGCTTAAGCCGCCTTCCCTAAACGTTTTTATGATTTCCTCTAGACGAACCTCCGGGATATAGCTAATTCTAAATCTTTATTTCGGAAGGTCGATAAGGCCGATATAGAAAAATTCCTCTAAGTAAAGCAGGAAGTTATAAAGGCAGATATCCTAAAGAAACTCCTAAAAGAGTTCTAAGATAAACTTCCTTATTTCCTTTTAAAGAATACGAACGAGCTTCCCCTACACCGCCCTTAGGATTATAAGATCGAACTTACACTAGGTAAATAAGCTCCGTACTATAGAAATCGGCCTATATTACCTATAGAACTCCGCTATATTAAGAAGTAGATTAACGATATACTTAATAAAGGCTTTATTCGGGAGTCTTCTTCTCTAGCCGCGGTACTATTAATCCTCGCTTATAAACCGGGCGGTAGTATCTGTATCTATTATAACTACTAAGGTTTAAATTAGGTTATAGTTAAGAATCGATATCCCTTGCCTTTAATCCGCGAAATACTAGATTCCCTCTACGACGCTAAGTTTTATATAAAGCTAGACGTAATTACTGCGTTTAACCGTATTCGAATCGCTAAGGGTTATAAGTGGCTTATAGCATTTATTATACGCTTCGGACTATTCGAGATATTAGTTACCCCCTTTAGTCTTTATAACGTACCGTCGACCTTCTAGAACTATATTAATTACGTGCTTTATAATGCCTTCGATAACTTTTATATAGTATATCTTAATAACGTATTAGTCTTTTTAAAGACTAGGGCAGAATATAAGAACTATATACGGATAGTTATCTAACGCTTAGGCAACGTAGGGCTTTAAATCGATATCGGGAAGTTAGAGCTTTATATAACGAAGACTAAGTATCTTAGACTAATTATTTCGATATCTAGCATGTGTATAGACCCGGAGAAGGTGCGTATAATTGCGGCTTAGAATACCCTAACTTTAGTAAAAGAACTCTAGCAGTTTCTTAGGTTTATAAACTTCTACTACCGTTTTATTAAGGGATACTCTAGTATTATCTCCTTAAAAACTACGCTACTTTAGAAAGATTCCCGTTAGTCTTAAGGACCTAAATAAGCTGCCGCGTTTAAGGTCCTTAAACTTGCTTTTACTACTGCCCTAGTCCTAGCCTATTTTAACTACTCGAAGATTATTATTATTATTAAAGTACTCTAGCTGCCCTAACGGGCCTAGTGCCCCTGCATTTAGCTAGCATAGGAAAAACTAGGCGGCCTAGGGGAAAACCTATATAACGTCTATCTATCTTAACGTCGGGCCGGATATAGCCTATATTCGCTACGGTTAATTAAGTTTAGTTACTACCGCCGGTCTAGTGCTTAATAAAGGTTACCCCGCCCGGGCAGGCCTAAGGGCGTCGGGGTCGGGCGGATAGTCTAACTTAGTAAAGCCGGCGCGTAGACGGCACGCGGGCGATAAGGTACGGGCCGGGGCCCCGCCTAGCGGGTTAAAACGTAGAAAAACAAATCTTAGTAAGCGTATAATCGAATATATAAATATATATAAACGCATACAAACGTTAAAGGGGGCTAGCGCTAAGAGCCTCGTCGTCCTACTCTTAGAGCTCCCCCCCGCCGGTATTACGGCGGTCTATCTTCTCCGTAAGAGCCGTCGCGGCCCGGAACTACTATAGTAGGCGGTGCGTAAGGAATTACTAGATAAGCGGCTTCGCGGCGGTAGGGCGGTTAAGCGCCGCTCTAAGGTCGCTCTCCCGTCGGATGCCTTTTAGTAAGGCCGCCCTCGCGTTAGCAAAGGCAAGGCACTAGAGGAAGAGGTAGAACGCGGTTTTACGCGCTATCCTATACCGATAGAGCGGTATATCGACGTTAAGGACGTTCCGGTCGAATAAAAACCCCTATAGACCGATCTTCCCGGTCCGGATTTAGATAAGCGCGGAGCTCTCGTACTTATATAACCCGTTATATACCTTTAGCGCCTTCTTTAGCCGGTCGAAGTAGGGGTTAATATCTACCGGCTGCCGGGCTTTTCGTAGTCGCTTTACCTCCGTCGCTTAGAGATCCTCCTTCTAACGCGCTTCTTAATCGCGGAGGACCGCCTCTTCCGTTATAGTGCCTAAGGGGCACTAGTCCTAGAGCTACGCGTTATACAGCCGGCCGGGCGGCCGGGTCGGCCGACGGGGTTAAGGCAGCACTCTCGCCGGTTTCTCGCAGGTGCGTTAGATCCGGTCCGCTATGCCCGACTCCTCGGTGCGCTCCTCGTACCGCGCGAGGCGGTCGTTAAGGTAAAGGTCGAGCGGCGGGACCGCCGTCTATATCTCTTAGTTCCGGATCGGGGTTACCTTTAACGCCTTAGCTACTACCCGTAGGCAGCTCGACTAATGCACTATAAGCGCCTTTACTAGGCCGGTAGGTTTGTCTCCTCTAGGCGTAGGCTTATAGAAAATCGACGCCCTATAGGCGAGCGCGCTTTAAACCACGCTAGCGTAGACCGTCCTCGCGCTTCGCAGTCGTATGCCCTATATAGACGCCGCGAGCCCGGTAAGGGCTAGCGCTTATATGCCTATCTTCGTCTTAAGCTTCCTAACTTAGGCTTTCTATCGCAGCTTTCGGTCGAACTAAACCCTTAGAACTACTTAAAGAAAATAGTTGTTAAAACTAACGCCTTAAATTAGGCCTTAAGAGGAGTCCTTTTATAGACCGGAGACGACGGATATCTTTACCCTATTGCGTTTTTTTCGTTAAAGCATACTGCCCTTAAGTATAACTACGAGATCTATAATAAAAAGCTATTAGTAATTATTAAAGCGCTTAAGGAATAGCGCTTAAAACGCTAAGGGACTACCGAAGCGTTCGACGTTATTATAGACTGTAAGAATCCTTAGACGTTTATATTTATAAAGTAACTTAACTAACGATACGTGCGTTAGGCCGAGTTCCTTTCCTAGTTTAACTTCGTAATTATATACCGCTTAGGCAATAAGGCAATCTTCTCTAACGCTTTTAGTAGGCTCCCCGGCGATAGATTAGCTACCGTAGACGACGATAGACTCCTCTATCGAAATTAGGTAGTTCCTTAAAGAGAAAGTCGACCCGACTATCCTAAAGGAACTCTTAACCGATTCCCGTGCCTTAAAGGAGGACTTTAATACAGCCTTTAGACTAAACGCAGCTAGTAAATTACTTAATAAGCTTATCCGCGAAGTATATTAATAAGATAATCTTACCTAGGATATAGTAGCGACGCTTTAAGACCTATACGCCTAACGTTAGCTAAAGCATATCCGGAAGCTCTTACGGTACGATATATCTAAATATTAGTTAATTAACGGACGTATCTTTTTCCGCGACCGGCTCTTCGTCCTTAATACCTTAGATCTCCGCCTTAAAGTCGTTTATCGATCCTATAGCAATAGCTTAGTAGGATACCTAAGGAGGGTAAAAACCCTTAATCTATTAAACTAAATATATTAATAGCTAAGAATTTCTTACTTCGCTGCTACCTTTGTTAAAGACTATACACTTTGTCTTTAGACTAAGACCCCCCGCTTATCTCCTTTTAGATTCCTAAAACCCTTCGCTCTATTAGTCTAGCTATAGGCCGATATATTAATTAATTATATTGCAATACTCCTTAAGTATACCTAAAACGGGAAGACTTACGAGAATATACTTACGATAGTTAATAAGCTTACGAAAATAAGATATTTTATCCTTATTACCGGCCTTTCTATAAAAGAATTAATTAACTTCTTTATCTATATAGTCTATCGTTTATATAAAGCACCCGATACTATTATCTCCGACTAAAGCACTTAGTTTATCTCTAATTTTTAGCGATAGCTTAGCATTTGTTTATAAATAACGTTAAAACTAAGCTCGGTATAGTACTTAAAGACTAATAGTTAAACCGAAATCGTTAACGCTATAATAAATAAATATATTCGAGCCTATATTAGCTTTATCTAAGATATTTAGGTCGACTAGCTCCCGCTTGCGGAATTCGCAATAAATAATTAAGTAAACGAAATAACCGGTATTTCTCCGTTCTTCGCTAACTACGGCTTTAATCCTCGTCTCGGCATTAAACCTATAGGTCCTTAACCCTTAACTCTCTTATTATAGGTAAAGAAGGAATTCCTTCGCGTAGACGCAATAGCTAGTCGTTTCGACTATATCTTTATTTAACTTTAAGCTCTCGCATAAGCCTTATAATAGAAATATAAAGATAATACTAATATAAAGCGGGACGAAGGCTTTTTCTTCCGACTTAGTAATATAGTTATAGTTTTATTAGAGAATATAACTACTAATCGCTTAAAGAAGAAATAGGACGATAAATAGGACGGTCTTTATCTTATTCTTAAGGTCTACCGTAGCGCTATAATAGTCGACCTCCTAAAGCATATCCGGGTTAATAAGTCTTTCTATACGTCTAAGGTGCGGCTTTAGATAACGGAAATAATACCGGGCTAGGCATAGATTAATCGAGAGGAACGACGCAACGTCGTAGGCCGTATCGCGGAACGCGATAATAACGGCAATATCGAAGAAATATAGGAATTTAAGAAGATCCTTAACGTATATAATAATAAAGCCCCGACTCTAACTTATCTAATTAAATAGAAATATCACTAAGAACTAACCTAGTAGCCTAAAGATAACCTAAGAGGTTGTCCTAAAGCTATCTAACGCTTCTATAGATGTAACCTAGATAAGCCGGGCCCTTTAGATTAGGCCCGCTTATAAAAGATTCTTTTACTATATACTAATTTCTAGCGAAAATCATATTTCTTAGCGATTTAGGGACTAAATCGTCTCTAAAGGGGGAGTACTATTATAGTACTATATTATATAATATAGTATATAGTACTATATTATATAATATAGTATATAGTAATATACTATATAATATATAGTCCTATATATAAACGAGCCTTTAGCCTCTATAGTTCTTCTCCTCTTTATAGAACAATAAGGTTATCTAGCTATTACCTAGTGCTATAACACCGGCGGCGTAAAGGCGCTTAAAACCCGTATTAACGTAGGCCTAGTATTCCTCCTACGTCTTTAAGAAGATTAAGACGTCGTTTAAATAGGTAAAGCAGAATTTATTAAGGATGCCGTAAAAGGCCGTATTAATAAAACTCTAAAAGTAAGATAGGGCGGCGGTAAGGCTAAAGGGGGTAATATAATACTTAAAAAGCCTATACTATATAGCGAACGTAGTCTTCTACTTATATCTCTCGGCAATACGAAGGCGGTTAAACGCCGCGATAACGTCGATCTTAGTAAAAAACTTCGCCTTCCGGATATAGGCGAATGTATCGTACATAAAGGGTAAGGGAAAACGGTTCTTAATTATAGCTTTATTTAGGCCGCGATAGTTAACGCAAAAACGGACGCCCCCGCCGGGCCTACGGGTAAGTATAATAAGGGTAATAGCGGGGGAGGTAAAGCGGCGGATAAAGCCCTTCTTAAGCTGCTTATTAACGTATGCGCGGACGATCCGGTTCTCGGCTTCGCTAAAGGGGCGAGGGCGGGTATAAGGAGGTTATATTCCTTCCTTAAGGTTAATTTAAGTATTAACGGCACGATAGTTATTTTAGCGATAGTCGTTATCCTAATAAGAAAAGCTACCGTAGCGAGAACGGTCTTAGTCTCCGGAGATATATAGCTTAAGGGAGGCTATAATAAAGGGCTTTTATTCCTTAATAATACGAATCTATTTATCGATCGGAGCCTTTTTTATTAGAATAGGAAAGAGCGATAAAGATTTAGACGATAATAAGAGGATTGTTAGTTAGTTAAACAAACAAAGGGGTTGTAAACTAGCTGGATTCTAGTCTATAATAGGTTATCTAGCTAAGGCGAAGAGGAGAGGAAAGGGGGCCCCTTTATGCGTGCTGCAACGAGCCTACGTAGCCTCGTTGCCGGGCACGTAACGCTCCCGATGACGCTGTCATCGGGGCCTTGACAGGGGTTATGACTCATAACCCTTTTCTCCCTTATGTGACTAGATTGGTCCGACACTAGCAGTTCTTCTTTTAGAGGCTGCAAACACTATACCAACGGACCAATCGCCCAATCGAACGACCGAACAACCGAACGCGAATGCAACGAACAAGCAAGGAAAGAGCGTTCGGAAGAGCCGATTCGAGGGCATCCTTAGGGCGCTGCCGAAGAGTCGATTCGAGGGCATCCTCGGGGCGCTAGGGCGGAACAAAGCGTCTGTTCGAGCCGGAACAGAGCGTCTATTCGAGCCTTAATTCGGGCCATAAACGCGAACAAAGAAACAACGGACCGCTAATAAGAAACAACGGAAAAGACGCATTAAGCTAGAAATTGCCTAATAAATACAAATAATAAGTATAAATTGCAATCAGCGGCTGAGGAATAATCGTGCGGAAAATAACGAGCAATTCGTAGGAAATACGAATAACGAATAAGATAATGCAATAAAGCGGGAAAAGGGGAACAACGCCGGGAAAAGGGCAAACAACGCGTGGAAAAGGCGAATAAATTGCAGAAATAGCAAAGAATAATGCGCGGAAATTCTATACGGAATAAACAGGCGATAAACGCGCGTAACACGCGAAGGGACGGGGCATTAGGGAAACAGGCGAAGTAACGAGCAACGAGAACAACGAGAACACACGAAGGAACGGCTAAGCAGAGGGCTAGAGGGGTAGCTAAGCAGAGGGCTAGAGGGGCGGCCGAGCAGGGGGCTAGAGGGGGCAATAGGCAGGGGAATCCCTCGAGAGCTTTTCTTCTGCTAGGCTCGCGAGGCTAACGGCGAGGCTGACGGTGCGGAAGCTCGCGAGGCTGGCTGGCCACGCGCAACGAGGGGTGCGTTGCTAAACCTTAGGAGAACAACGTATAGAGACGAGGGCGTCTGCCGGGACGAAGGCGACTGCCGGGACGAAAGAGCCTGCCGGGTGACTGGCAGGGAGGAAGCCTAGGCAGGCTTCTAGTAAGAGTCTCCTACGTCACGGTCCCGCAAGAGGGTATGCCGGATAGTAGGCTAGGGCCGGGCGGACGAGTGTCCCTTGCCTCGAGGGGGAGGGTGCCGTTTGTCCTACTGTTTATCCTATCTAGCAACGGGCTAAGAGGAAGCTTGCATACGCTTCCGGTAGTAACATCCTTTAGCGAGGTAACGGAAGAGGGCGCCTCGGGAGTCGAAGTAAGATTTATAGTGCTAGCAATTAGCCTGCTTTAGTAGATGCCTTTAGGGCAGGGGGGTCTACTATAGTATATGCCGGGCTTAGGGTATAACGGTCTAGGAGGGAGTCTACACGCGTTTTATATAGTGATATCCTTCGCCGAGGTGGCGAAAGAGTACGCTACGAGACTCAAAGGGTAATTAGCAGCGGCGGTATTAGCTTAGCTTAGGGATATGCCGTAGAGCGTGCTGCTAACGTTAAGGAAGCTGCTGTATGACCTATAGCTTCGTGGGTTGCGAGCAGCTGCTTAGAGAGCTGCTTCGAGAGCTATTAGAAGAGCAGCTTAGTAAGCTGCTTTAAGGGCCGAAAGAGCAGTCCGAAGAGCTGCTGCTTAGAGCGGGCGAATAGGAGAGCCGGCTCGGGATAGGGAGTCGGCTTTAAAAGGGGAGCCGGCTTAGAACAGGGAGCCGGCTTAAAGCAGGGAGCCGGCTTAAAGCAAGGGGCCGGCTTAAGTCAACGGGAACAACTAGCGGACTTTTGTTTAAAGGCGAAGTCGTGGTTATTGTAGGGCCGGCACCGGGGCTATGCCTATAGAAGCTAGGGGTAGCTACGGGATCTTCCCTATAGGAAACTAAGTCGTGCCGGCGGGAGTTAGGGGTCTTCCCGGGGTCGTGCCGGCTTAAAGGTAACGGTAAAGGTGCCGGTAAGGTTAAGGACGGCGAGGCTAAGGGCGAGGGTGTAGGTGTCGGCGAGGATAAGGACGGCGGCGATAAGGACGGCGGGGCTAAGGGCGAGGCTGCCGAAGCTAAATCAACTAGCGGACTTTAAACAGTCGGCGGAGCAGTTGTCGGGACGGGCGCGCTTATAACGGCGGGAGCAAGCGTAGGAGCTTTATACGGCGGCAAGCCGAGCTAGGATCGCAGCTTATTCCGTTCTATATAGGCTACCGTATCGACGTCGAAGTCTATCTTAAGGAATTCTTCTTAATGCTAGGGTAGGAGCTTAGCTATAGCCTAGAGCATTACGAGTTAGGGGCTAATCGGCTAGTCTTTTCGGCCTATATAGATCCCGCGCCTCTATAAGAATGTTCGCAATGCCCTCCTATAGTCCCGTTAGACCTTATCCTAGGTGGCTTCGGTCTATGTTCTAAAGGAGTCCTAAAAGTCGCAATCGTATAGACTTATCCTTTCTTCTATAAGAAAGAATACGACGTAGGAAGTTATTACAATATAATATTATTCGTCGGGGCTAACGTATATACTCCCGAAGTTAAGGTTAATGTTAACCTAGTTATATAATAACTCGTGGATGCCGATGCTATTTAACAAATTAGTATAGTTCGGGTCTATAGGAGCTATCGGAAGAGCTCGTAGGGTGACGGGGTTATCTACCGTTAGGGTAGTTGCCGCGTAGGTGTCTGCCGCTATAGTAGTTGCCGCTAAAGCGGCGGCGGCGGATGTTAGGCTCGTCGGTGTTATCGTAGATGACTAGGGTTTATAGTAATCGCGAGGGTTTTCGCGATATGTGTCGGAATAAGCAGCGGGTCGCCGATTAAGTCGCTATAGTCTACGAAAGCAGCGACGTTAAAGGGGTCCCGTAATGCTTATTCTTCGGGGCAACCATTTGCCAATTAGGTTACTATAGTCTGCGAAAGCAGTAACTTCAAAAGGGTCGATGCTTGCCGGGAGCGGGCAGCGGGCTCGTCGCGTTATAGACGCACTGTCGATTAAGGTCGCTATAGTCTGCGAAAGCAGCAACGTTAATTAACAGCTTAGAAGGTATCTCGACCGGTAATCTAGTATAGAGATGCCTTATTCTTAGCACAAAGGATCGTCTCTTAACGCAGGAGGGACGGCACTACTAAAGGTAACGACGGTCCTATATCGTAATAATAATCCTTGCCTCTTTAACCTTGCCAATCTATGATTAATCGTTTAATTACTAATTAGTGTTAGTTAGTTAAACAAACAAAGGGGTTGCAAACTAGCTGGATTCTAGTCTATAATAGGTTATCTAGCTAAGGCGAAGAGGAGAGAAAAGGGGGCCCCTTTATGCGTGCTATAACAAGCCTACGTAGCCTTATTGCCGGGCACGTAACGCTCCCGATAACGCTATTATCGGGGCCTTAATAAGGGTTATAACTTATAACCCTTTTCTCCCTTATATAACTAGATTGGTCCGATAAGGATAGATAGCCTTAATAATCTAGGTATCTTTGCCTATCTAAAGTTAGCGGGCGAGCGAAACCTTTCTTTAGATCTATTACGCGAGAGTAATAGAGCTAAAGCACTATATAGATATCGTATACCTTTCTCTATAAAGTTCCTTTAAGATATCGGCGTTAGGACGCTTAAAACGCTTAATTAAGAACTTATAGAAGGTTTTAAGATAGGAGGAACTAAAGATATCGCGTTATTCCGCTATAAGCTTACTTATATACTATATAAGAGCTCCTTCTATTAAGAAGGAGAGATAATATAGGCAAAAGGCGAATAGATCTTCGTCTTAATAGATCCTTAGACGCTTTACGAAGAGATAGACGTCTATATAGATATTCTTTCTATCGCTAAGAGCGATAATGCCTAAGTTCTTTAGATTATGCTTATTTAGGTTAAAAGTATTAATATTATCCTATTTAAAGCGGTTAGTTACAGCCTTATTATTATAAGCTAAAGAGGAGGTATAAGACGCCTCGTCGTGCCTACGCGGATTAAGATAGTTAGACTTTAGCGGACGATAGATAAAACTATTATTAGATCTAAAAGAACTATTATTATTATTGTCTAAATCCTTCTATCGACGAGAGTAAAATATATACGAATGCTTAGATAACTTAGACTAAAGAGAATAATATATAGCTTAAGGCTGCTCCTTAAGGCGATATTACTGCCTAATAGAGTATTGCTTAAATAAGCGAAGGATTCCTTACGGTCGAGGAGGAGGTTATTCCTTTAATTAATAACCGTTAGAAAGGTCCCCGTCGATTATCTATAGGTTAAAAGGCACGGTATAAACTAGCCGGTATACTAGAGTTATTATAGCGTAGAGAGGGGTTTCTTTAGAGTATTACTATTTGCACTAAGTGTTTTCTCTATTTGCACTAAGTTAATATTAAGTAGACCTAATTCTTCTACGCCTACCCTCCGCGCCTACCCCGCCTAACCTAATTTATATGCAATAATATAGCCACGGCGGGGCCCGCGTAAAGTAAAGAGTCTAGGCGGGCGCTTAATTCGTATGAATAAATAGCACATATTAATCCGCCCTTATAACGCATCTTAATTCGTGGCCTTAGGCTGCGTGGCCTTGGGCTATGTAGTGGGAACCTAACTCGAGCCCTTTCCCTCGGGGCAGGCTTATAGGCAGGCTTGTGGGCAGGCTCGTCGGCAGCCTCCCTCGAGGGCTCCCTCGACGGCTGCTTCGTCGGCAGCTTCGTGGGCAGCTTCGTGGGCAGGCTCGTCGGCAGCTTCGTGGGCAGCTTCGTGGGCAGCTTCGTCGGCAGGCTCGTTGGCAGGCTCCCTCGACGGCTCCCTCGACGGCTGCTTCGTCGGCTGCTTCGTCGGCAGCTTCGTGGGCAGCTTCGTGGGCAGCTTCGTGGGCAGCTTCGTGGGCAGCTTCGTGGGCAGCTTCGTGGGCAGCTTCGTGGGCAGCTTCGTGGGCAGCCTTCGTGGGCAACTTCGTCGGCAGCTTCGTCGGCAGCTTCGTCGGCAGGCTCGTCGGCAGGCTCGTCGGCAGGCTCCCTCGACGGCTCCCTCGACGGCTGCTTCGTCGGCTGCTTCGTCGGCAGCTTCGTCGGCAGCCTCCCTCGACGCAGCTTCGTGGGCAGCTTCGTGGGCAGCTTCGTGGGCAGCTTCGTGGGCAGCTTCGTGGGCAGCTTCGTGGGCAGCTTCGTAGGCAGCTTCGTGGGCAGCCTCGTGGGCAGCCTCGTGGGCAGCCTCGTAAGACTCTTTACTTTACGCGGGCCCCGCCGTTACTATATTATTGCATACAAATTGGGTTCGGCGGGGTGGGCGCGGAGGGTAGGCGCAAAAATATTTTAGGTCCACTTAGTGTAAATAGAGAAAACACTTAGGGCAAATAGTAACACTCGTTTCTTTATCTAAACCCTGCCTATAAAACGAAGATACGCGCAAATTTAATTTAGCTAAATATCGGCGTACTATAGATGCTTCTCCTTTATAGGCGGGAGCTTTATAATCTTAAGGATAGTCTCCGACTTAAAGGCTAAAGAGCCTAAGAGAATATAGGCTTCCTTTATATATATTAGGTCTATATCGGTAAAGGTCTTAATAACCCTTTCCGTAGGTAGTGTCTTAATTAACATTAAGTAGCGAACGGCTTATTTTAATAGATTATTATAATCCTTATCCTTTAAGGCTAGTAAAGTAGATTACTTACGTAATACCTTAGTTTCTATAGATAAGCGAGGGCGACGATAGATAGGAGGAGGATTTTTATAATTACTCTTAGATTCCCTAAAGGGGGCGGCTCTAAAAACACTTTCCGGCTAAGTATAAGTCGGCTAAATATAAATCGGTAAGCGAGGAAAAAGGTCGTCGTTTAAATAAGATATAGACGCTATAGCTTTACGGGCTTTTTTATCCTTAGCTATAGTAATAATAGCTTAAATAAAACGAGGGAAAAAGGCAAAAAGGTCGATAGATAGAGAAGAAAAGGAATTACGAAAGAAGAGTTATAGGAGAAAACAAAAGTCTATAGTAGGGAGGTATAACGTATTTTGATTAAGTATTGCTATTTATATAGTAATAAATTGCTATTTAGATAGTAAACCTACTTTTTCGGCGCGCACCCCGCGCGCTTATATCCCGCCACTAAGATTAAGTATAGGTATATAGCAATTAAGAGAGCCGCATAAATCGTGCGAAGAACGCCCCGACACGCAGTAGGGCACGTAGTAAAGGGCATATAGCACGCAGCCGGAAGCCGGGCACGAAGTATATATTAAAGAGCCGCGCACGTAGTAAAAGGCACGCAGTAGAAGGCACGCAGTAGGGCACGCAGTAAGGCACGCAGTAAGGCACGCAGCCGGAAGCTAGGCATAAAGCATATATTAAGGAGCCGCGCACGTAGTAGAGGGCACGTAGTAGAGGGCACGTAGTAGAGCACGCAGCCGGGAGCTAGGCACGAAGTATATATTAAGGAGCCGCGCACGTAGTAGAGGGCACGTAGTAGAAGGCACGTAATAAGGCACGCAATAAGGCACGTAGTAGAAGGCGCGCAGCCGGGAGCTAGGCATAAAGCATATATTAAGGAGCCGTATATATAGCAGAAGGCATATAGTAGGGCACGTAGTAGGGCACGCAGTAGGGCATATAGTAGGGCACGTAGTAGGGCACGTAGTAAGGCACGCAGTAGGGTATATAGTAGAGGGCACGTAGTAGGGCGCGCGCGCTGCTATAGCTATTAAATTAACTAAGTAACTAAATTAACGCTATATACGATTTACGCGGCCTACTTAATTACTATATACCTATACGGAAAATTTAGTAGCGGGATATAAGCGCGCGGGGTGCGCGCTAAAAAAGTAGAGATAATCGTGGTTTACTATTTAAATAGCAATTTATTACTATGCAAATAGCAATACTTTTTTAATTTAGCGTAAGAACGGGTATACGTAGGAAATCGAAATTATAGAGAAAACTTTTCCTTACGGCTAATTACGTAAGGACTCGAAATAAAGGAATTAGGTAGTAGACCTTTATTTTAATAATGCTTAGGAAGGCGAGCCTTATCGGATCGTAAGGCTTAGGTTAGTAGTTATATAGGCGTGCTAGCTAAGGTTAGATAAGCTAGTTATACTATAGGTGTCGGGAGCCTTTAGGCGGCTTCTAACGAATAGTAATAGCTTTAAGAAGCTCTTAGCGAATATATCGTAGTAAAGCGAAGCTCTAGTAATAGGAAGGGAGTTCCTAATAGTAGCTTAAAAGCAGAAGGTGCGAATTACTACTAATTTTAATATACTAGGCAGTAAGAATATATCTATAAACTAGGATAATTCTATTAGGTAGGCGTAAGCTCCGGGAGCTAGGAATAGCTCCCTGCTTATCTTATCTATAGCTGATAATATTAGCCCCGGCATATAGCGTAGAGGATGCTTTATATATATTATCCCCCTTCCGGCCCTTTTAGCCCTTTGCTCGGCCGTTCCTTCGTGTATTCTCGTTGTTCTCGTTGCTCTTTACTTCGCCCGTTTCCTTAATGCCCCGTTCCTTTGCGTGTTTATCGCATATTTATTCCGTATGGAATTTCCGCGTATTATTCTTTGCTATTTCCGCGAGTTATTCGCCCTTTTCTACGCGCTATTCCCCTTTTCCCGCGTTATTCTCCCTTTTCCCGGCCTTTTTGCATTATCTTATTCGTATTTATACTTTTCTATTAATTGCTCGTTATTTCCGTACGATTATTTGTCGGCCGTTAACTGCAATTTATACCTATTATTTATATTTATCACGCACTTTCTAATTTAATGCGCATTCTTCCGATATTCTCTATTCACGGTTATTAAACTAAATTAAGGCCTATTTCGACCTTATTCTAGCCCGAATAGACGCTTTATTCCGCCCCGGCAACGCGCTTAGGATGCCCTCGAATTAGCTCTTCTAAACGCTCTTTTCCTAGTTATTCATTGCGTTAGATCGTTCGGTTATTCGATTAGTCTATTAGAATAGTGTTTATAGCCTCTAAAAAGAAGAACTGCTAGTGTCGGACCAATCTAGTTATATAAGAGAGAAAAGGGTTATAAGTTATAACCCTTATTAAGGCCCTAATAATAGCGTTATTAGGAGCGTTACGTGCCCGGCAACGAGACTACGTAGGCTTATTATAGCATGTATAAAGGGGCCCCCTTTCCGCTCCTCTTCGCCTTAGCTAGACAACTATAGACTAATACTAACTAGCTTACAACCCCCTTTTTGTTTTATTAACTAACTAATAAGATAAATAATATTAAGAATAATGCTTTAGTTCCTCTTATTAATTACTAAGAATAAGGAAGAAATACTTATAACCCGAGATATTATAACTTAAAACTAGCCGTATATAAAAGTAGAGTCCTATAAATCGACGCCTATAGCTTTAAAAGACTAGCCTTATAACTTATAAATAGTTATACTAAAGTAAACACGGATAGGAAACTATAAACGTATAATAAGAAAAGCAAACTTATCCTCGTTAGTAGAGAGCTTAATGCGAGGGATTAAATTTCTCTAGGAGATAAAATCTGTAGATAGAATCTAGATATCTAAAATATACTTAGTAAACCGGATAGAAGATAGACGGGTGCTATTATAAAGACCCTACTTAAGATCTAAGTTATAGAGTAGAATAATAGGGCATTATATCTTAAGTTTAAGCCGCGTAGGAGAGATAAATTGAAATTAAAGGGAGGAAATAAACTTAAGGGAAAGTATATATATAGCGCTATCGGGGTTACTCGCCCTATTTTTAGCAATAGTACTCGTAAGAGATAGATAGACTAAGTCTAAAAATAGGCTAAGACCTTACTATTTAAGACCGTAATATTCTTATTTATTATTATAAGAATATAACGGTCTGCGAGAAGTATAGGCTTAAAACGGGCTTTACGTAAAAGAGTATCTAGATAGACCCTTAAAAAGAAATCCGGTAGGGAGACGTCCTTACAGATAGAAGGGTAACGGTATAACTAGCCCGTTTAAGTCTACCCTATAAGGTAATTCGCCTAGCCACTAACTAAACTCGCGATTTTCCGGTATAGCACCTTAGACCTATATATTCTTAGTAAGGTAACGGACCTTTAAGCCTAGCTAAAGATAGGAGCGTTATAGGCATGCCGAAATAATCTATCGTCTGATATATAGCTAAAGGAGCGGCTAATAAAAGTCGCGGGATACGGCGGCAATTATTCCTTCGCGGCTAAGGTAGCCGACGACGCTAGCGTTATATACTATTTAAATAAGCCGTCCTTAAAGCGCGTTCCCTTCTTCTAGCTTAAAGGGAGCGTCTCTTGCTACGGCCTTTATAGTTATAGAGGAATTAAGAACCTAAAGCCGTCTGCGGAACTATAAGTGCTTATATAGGCCTATATAGCAGTCGGTTACCTATACCTTAAGGTTAAGTTTTAGGTTAAACCGTCGTGCTTTTGCCTTTATAGCGCGGCGTATACTACCGTAGGTAATATCCTAAGCTACTAAGCGGTCTTATATACGCTAAAGCTTTTCGTCTTAAAAAACCCGTCGGTTAAGGCTTATATTAAGGGTTAGCTTTACGTTCTACGCGCCGAGGTCGTCCTAAGTCGTAGCTACTATAAAGTTGTCCGCTTCATAAGTATTAAGCTCCGCTTCTTCTTTAATTAACTCCTTAATCTCTTAATAAATAGACGAATTATTATCCTCCTTACTATTAATATTATTATCGTTAACTAAGACTATACCGTCTATACTAATTAGTATTCCTTTAAGATATATGCGTAGCGCGTCCTCCGGAAGTATTTAAAGCTCTTAAGGATTATAATATTCGTTAGAAGGTTAGTCTTAATCTTTTTAGGATAGAGCGTCCGGTACTATAGCCTTTTTTCTAGGTCGGTACTTAATCCGGAAGCGGAAGCGCGAAAGCTATTCCGCCTAGCGGGCCTATTGCTTAGAGAGATATCTTTAAGTTATAAAATACTTAAGGTTACGATAGTCTATAAGGATCTCGAAGTTCTTATAGCTACGGAGCTCCGCTTACTATTGCTTTAAATAGCTAATTATAGCGAGTATTTCTTTATCGTAGATAGCATAATTCCGCTTAGCAAAGGTAAGCTTACGGGAGTAAAAAGCTATAAGGCGGCGTTAGCCGTCTACCTTTTGCGAACGCGTGCCTTTAAGCGCGAATCTATTATAGTCCGCCTTAAGCATTATAGGATAATTAAAATCCTATTAAAGTAATACTAAGGCTTACGAAAATAGGTCCTTTAACGTCTAGAATGCCTCTACTTATATAGCGCCTTAATAGAAGGCTACCCTTTTGCCGGTAAGGGCTATAAGCGGATTAACGATATAAGAAAATTAACGAATAAAAGTCCGGTAGTAATTCGTAAACCTTAAAAAACTCCGTATACCCTTTTGCGAAGTTAAGGCTATTTAGTCCTAGATAGCCTAAATCTTTAAGGGGTCCGCCTATATACTAACGCCTACGGTAATAGTAAATCTAAGGTATTTAACCTAGCGGACGCTAAATCCGTATTTATTAAGGTTAAGGTATAGCCTATGCTTAAAGGGCCGGTCTAGTGAGGATCCTATTGGGTGGGCGCATTAGTCAGCGCCCCGCTGCAGGGTTTTCCCTAAAGCCCTGCGCGCTTATAACTCTAGATAATCAATCAACACACACAGAATATAGTCTTAACGAAGCTTCCTAGCAGGAAGCCCCGAGACTCTCTGTTGTGTGTGCACCTAATCCGACCTTTAAAAGGCCTTAAAAATACGTATTTTTAAAGAGCAAAACTCAGCCTCTTTAGAAATCAGACGAATCACGCATCCTAGCGTTTACGCTACGCAGACCTATCGTATCACCTTAAACACACGTTCTACCCTATTTTTATTTCGCCTAACGTTATATAAGCCTAACGTTGCATAATATATCGGCAGCGTTGCCGCTGAATTCGCCGTTAGAGGACGAGCTAGGAGCCGACTAAAGCTCTCGCCGGGGCTCTATAGCAAGCTCTACTATCGGCTCTAAGCCGAATAGGACGAGTTTAGTCGCCGGCCTAAGAAGATAGGTAGACTAGAAGATAACCCGCTAAAACGAAGTCTTTAATACTTACCTTAACGACTTGCGTAAAGAACTTCGCGGTGAAATACGTTAGCAGTCTCGATAGTAAGCCAACTAGCTTAAATAGCTAGAAGATAACTAAATCACCTAGATAGAGCGTTTCGAGGAGCGTTAAGCTACCTAGATAGAGCGTTACTAAGCGAGCTAAGCTACCTAGATAGAGCGTCTCAAGGAGCGTCTTTAGGAGCGTTAGACTACCTAGATATAGCGTATAGAGGAGCGCCTAGCTAGTCTCTTTCGAGCATAAGCACCTCCCCTTCTAGCACTACTACCTACTGCTAGCTCCTTAGCTTTAGGACTTATTCCCGTTCCTCCCGCACCTCCTATGCCGGACTACTTATCGCCTCCTACTCCTCCCGTAGACCTACCTAACTAAAGTACTACGGCAACGCTTACTACTAACCTTATAAGCGAGCAGCGATTTGCTCGTTCAAATTAGCAGTAGTAGTAAGGGTAGGTGGCTTAGCCGTAGTATAGGCAACCCGCTTAGCAACCGGTTCTACTATAATAGCACTAGCTGCCGGTAAAGCCTTTCCTATACTACGACGATAGAGCCGTCGACTAGTACGTATTCCTAGAACGAGGTCCCGACTTACGTTTAAACTTCGACTATCCTATATACGTTCCGTATAATGCTACTTACGATCGAGCCACTAAGACTCTTATAAAAAGCATCTAGCCTTAAGCGAAAGCTGCTAGAGACGTTAACGATATAGTGACTAACAACCGAAATAATATTACTATAAAGCTTAAATAGAAGTTGCATTAAGCGGACTATACCGTCCTCTAAAAGCTCTAATAGATATAATCCGCGTTTCTTATCGGATAGATACTATATAACCTCTAGCCTACTTAAATAGCTAACGAGTTGTCTAAGGACTTCGGCCCTATCGCGTATTAGGTTAACGTTAGGCACCTAGACTAAATGTTGCTCCTTAAGGGCATTTTTACGGTCTTAAAGGACTACGGTGTTTTAGACGCGCCGTTGGCTATTTACGCTTAACTAGCGCTAGTTAAGGACGAGGCCTTCGTTAACTTTGCCTAGCGTATTCGCGACGCGTTCTTAAACCTTCCCGATATTAAGAAACGCAGCCTTAGTATCCGCACTATTACCCTCTAGTATATTCGGAATAACCTCCTACGCATTTAGTTATAGATCGGTTCCGATATTACTACGCTATATAGCATAGCCCTTATATAGCGTCTTATACTATTAGCTAGCGAGCAAACGCATTAGCCTATAGAAGATATCTATAGTAAGCTAGCTACTTCTATCCGTATATAAAAGGGCTAACTATACTAGATATAAAAGATAAACGAGGTTATTAGCAATAAACCGGCGATAATAAAAGTCGTTAAGCCTAATCCTAGCTTATTGTCCGCCTCCTTTTATTTAGGCCCTCCGGGCATCGTTATAGCTAATCCGCGTACGACCGATACCCTCGTCTACGCCGCCGACGATAAAGCTATCGCCGCTTTAACTTTTACAGCCTTATCTAAGGCGAATACCTGCTTTAACTATAGTAAGGCTAGACATTAGGCATAAGACTGCCGTCTATTGTCTTCGCTAGCACCTACTACTGCGTTATCCTTACCGTCTAGCCCGCCGCGAGACGTTACGATAAAAGGGAAGATATACGAAGCTGCTAAGGCATTTAGTTCCCGCTAGCGCTTAAGAGGGAGTAGCTATAGCCGCGGCAGTAATCGCGGTAGAGGTAACTAAGGTAGGAGCATACGTAGGGGCACGCGAGGAAATTATCGCAACTACGCTAACCGCCTATATATACACTTCGACGACGAGGTTATAGATAATGCCGACGAAGACTAAGATCCGACGTACTAACTTAAGGAAGATAACGCGGAAACGGAAGCTATCCTTATAGCTATATAAGAAGGGATAGACTTAGGGCATTTCTAATAGGGATACGACGCTGTCTACTTTATGACTATAGATAGCGGTATTAATATTAGCTAGAAGCCTCTCCGCGAGGGCTTCGGCGATCGTTATAGTATTTTCCTTTGCCGACTAACGACTTCCCTATCCTCTACTCTTTCTTCTTTCTTCGACTACGGTTCTATATCTAATTACGTTTTTTCTTTACTCGTACTTAAGCTAGCCCTATACCCGTCCTAAGTCACCTCTACTATAAAGGGGATAGGAGGGATTCCCGGACTAAGCGTTTAAGACGATGTCGTTATCGCTATATAATAGTAAGGCAACGACGATTAGACCGGTTTAGTTGCCCTCTCTTATAGAGTCGTCCCTAACGGGACTTTCCCCGGTGACTTAACCCTTAGACGATCTATCTTTCACGCCCTTAGAGTCGCTTATAAAGGCAACGGCGCTATACGACTTCGCAATCTTAAGGGCAAGCCTCTATTATAGCCGCGGCCGTCGAACGTTTTCTCGGCAGCTGTTTTCGCTAATTCGACCGACGTCTAACCTGCTCTTACGCGTGCTGTTCGCTTTTACGCTAACACGCCGGAATAGGCGAAGTGCTTTACAAACGTCTACTTCGCAAAATTCCCGAAGCTCTTCGACGTATCGCTTCGACGCATAGAAAAATTAGCACAGATAGTCCATCGAATTAACATAGGCAATAGCACGCTTGTGCGGCAGGCTCCCCGACGCTATAGTCCCTCGCAGGCCTAAGCTATTAGGGACTTTATTAAGAAACATAAGGGGAGTATTATTCGAAAGTCCGTTAGCCCGTAGTCGTCTCCTCTACTATTAATGATAACGACGAGCTTATAACGATCCTAGAAGACGATCCCGTGTATAATAACGATATAGCGCTTAAACCTGCGCCCGAAGCCGATAACGCCGCTCCTAACGCTATAGAGCTCGTTACTTAATATAACGCCGCTCCTAACGCTATAGAGCTCGTTACTCAACTAGAATAGTTAGCACGAATCGATCTCTAGGCTGTCTTCGAATTCCTTACGTCTAGAGAAGCTCTACCGCCGAACATCACGCCGCATTAGGCGAATATATACTTCTGCGAGTTAAAGGGCAGTCTATACCGTATTCGCTAGAATAAGCGTGCCCTTCCCCTTAGCGAGCCGCTAAACCCTATAGGAGCAATTGCACTACTACTAGTACTAGAGTATAACGCTCTCGTAGATATAGCTAAGCAAGCATATAAAGCCTTAGGGCATAGCACCGTTAGTCACGTTATGCGATACCTATCTATGTAATACTAGCACCTAGAACTCCCGCTCGCAGCTTACGAAGCTATTCGCCGTTGCTAGTCCTACTAACTAATAAAGCCGCCGGACCCGACGCTCCCTAACCTAATGCCTTTAGCACCCGTGCCGCCCTTAATCAGGTAGGCTATCGACTATATAGGGTGTAAAAGGCAACAGCTGCTTAACGCCGTAGAGTATACGACCGGGTGGCTTATCTCTGCTATTACGTAGTCTATAGACTTCAAGGGAATAATCCTAGTCCTATAGACTATTACCACGCGATTCGGCCTACCCTACGAGATTATTAGCGATAATATAGGTTGCTTTGCTAGGCAATAAGCTTAAGACTATTATAAGCGTTATAGAATACTTATTAAGCTAGTCACGCCCGCGAGACCTCGCGGGAACGGCAAAGTCGAGTAAGCAAACGGCGTGCTTAAAGCTATTATCTATCGCCTTTACCTCGATAATCCCTCTATACCGTTGGCATAGCGTTTAATGCGAGCCGTCTACCTATACAACCGTTAGGAAGGCCCGCACGGCTATAGCCTATTCTTCTTATTGTACGGAACGCAGCCTCCGGAGCAGCACTATAAAGCCACGTACGTAGCCTATACCCGCGATCCTATAGTAGAGGAAGATATCGCGTAGGCCTAAGAACTCATGCAATAGCATCCTGCTTCTATCGCATAAGGATATATCACTAGCCTTAAAGCCGCTCGCGCCCGTATATAAGCTTATTTATAGGAAACGTAAGGGACTAATTCGGGTGTATGCGCCGGGAGATTAGGTCTTACGAGTGCGTTAGCGCACTAGAAAGCACGAACCTTACTACGACGGTCCTTAGGATATTACGGCCGCCCATCCGGGCAATGCCTACTCTCTCGCGTCCTTAGGAGGATTCGGCCTTCCTAGCAGGTATAATAGAATAAATCTATTCCCCGCGTATAGTCGCGACGGACACCCGGTCCGTAGTTTATAGTACGCGAGCCGCACGATGTTAAAGAAGGATCGCGAGCGCCTAAGAGCCGCTGCTGCTATATAATAGAGGATTAGGGGTATTTTTATTTCGCATCGTATATGCCGATGCACTATTTCCTATTTAGGTTCTATTAATTGCTTTAGTAAGCAGGGGACTGCTTGTTTAAGCAAAGGGGTATTAAGGATCCTATTAGGTAGGCGTATTAGTTAGCGCCCTACTGCAGGGTTTTCCCTAAAGCCCTACGCGCCTATAACTCTACATAATTAATTAACACACATAGAACATAGTCTTAACGAAGCTTCCTAGTAGGAAGCCCCGAGACTCTCTATTATATACACACTTAATCCGACCTTTAAAAGGCCTTACTAGTACTTTCCGAACTTTACCTATATAATCCTTTAGGCTACCGCTTAAGTAGATAAGAATATTATCAATATAGGCGGAAGCGAAGTTATTTAGAAATTAATAAAGAATACTATTAATATACTATTAAAAGGTGCTAAAAGCCTTAATAAGCCTAAACGGTATTACTATCTATTTAAAGAGCCTATAATAAGTGCGGAATACGGTCTTTTATTTATCCCCTTTTTTAATTCGTATTTTATAAAACGCTTAATAAGTATCTAACTTAATAAACTATCTCGCTTTAGCGATATTACGGAGTATCTCCTTAATAAGCGGAAGTAGGTAGCGGTCCGGTCGTATTATTACGTTAAGTGCTCGGTAGTCTACGTAGAATCGTAGTCTACCTTAAGGTTTTCGCGCGAATAGTACTAGAGCGGCGGCCTTAAAAGAGCTAGCCTAAGTAAACCCTTTATCTAAAAGGCCGCGTAGTGTTTTCTTTAATATAAGCAACTCGTCTTAAGATATCGCGTATAGTAGCCTAAAGAGCGGAACTATGTTTTATCCGCGGGAATCCTTACGAAGTATAATAGGGTAGGCAGAGTAATTATATAAGTGCCTTCTATATAGGTATAGAAATCATCTATAAAGAACTAAGTGTAAGCGCACCTATACATACGGATATATAGCTCTACGCACGTACCCCTTTGTCTGTACGTGCCCTTTACCCCTATCCGTACGAGCCCCTTACCTTTATTTATATAAGCCCCTTTCCCTACCCGCACGTGCCTCTTCCCCGCTCGTATATAAGAATGCGGATTAGGTCGTAGACCTAATCTTACTAATAGTCGAAGACCCTTATATAAGACCCTTACCTTACCTAAGCAAAAATTAACGATATATTACGTAGGGCCCGGCCGCGTCTTAGGCTACGCGGCTCGCTTTAGGGAGCGTAAACCGCACCTTCTTCCGTCGTATCTTTGCCGGCAATATAGCGTCGGGCGGCCCGTCGTTTTTTCTAATAGCCTTAAAGCGCTCTTTAAAGCCATCGAGCGCTTCTATATATATAAAGTCCGCTGCTAGGTGCTACGTCGGGTCTTAGTACTATTACTACCCTACGAGGACCTTACGCCTACTGCCGCGGCCGACCTTCTTCTATCGTACGGTAAGAATTTCCTCTACTAGGAACTCTTCTTCTCCCTTTACTAAGATTATAGGAGGCTATAGGTCCGCTATTATTTAGCCGGGCATTAGATCTACTACTACGCGATAAAGAAGGTCTACGTTAAAATTAAGGTAAATCCCGTTAGGCAGTCCTTCTAGCTTAATAGCTTACGGGCTTAGCACTCTTTTAACCGTAAATTTTATATATAACTAATCGAGCTTCTTCTTCGGCCTTAAGGATACGTAGTTCCGTAGGTCTACCTAGACTTTATTACCTACCGTAAATCGCTCTACGGGTTCCCGCCGTTTATTAGTATACCGCTCTTAGTCTTACGCTACTAAGGCTATTAACGACTAATAGAAGTCTAAGACCTACTTAAGTCGCTATATAAAGAAGGCTATACGCCCTTCCGGGCTATTGCTAAACGGCTTTTCCGCTGCTATATCTACGGCGAAAGGAAATAGGGATACCGGTTTATACCTATATAGTACGAAGAAAAGGGATATACTAATTAAAGAGTGATTTCTCCTATTAAGCGCTATTTACGCTATAGGGAGCTACTTATCCTAGTCCCTTTAGTTACGGTCGATAACGCCCTAAAGGTAAGCTTAAACTTCCTAGTTAAGCCGTTCCGGCCTTTTATTAGTTTACGGATAATATACTATGCTTAGCAGCTATATAATCTATAGCAGCCGATAAAAGTGCTACTAGAAGCGGCTTATCTAATTTAAGCCCCTATCGCTTATAATTAACGTTAGCTATTAATAGTATTATATATAGTATATAAGAAAGCGCTCCGCGTAGATCTCCGCTTTTATAAAGGGTATAGGTTCTAATATAACTTCCTTACTTAAATAGTCTTTAATTACCTAAAGATTGCGGTTGCCGCTCTCTATAAAGGGGAGGTCTATAATAAAGTCTATCTAAATATATATATAGAACCGGTCCGGCATAGGAAGCGATTTAAGTAGCCCTTTCTTAAGCGTACGCTAAATCTTTATACACCCGTAGATATTATAGTTACGGAGGAATCGTCTAACGTATAGCTAAAGGAGCGGCTAATAGAAGTCGCGGGATATAGCGGTAACTATTCCTTCGCGGCTAAGGTAGCCGACGACGCTAGCGTCGTATGCTATTTAAATAAGCCGTCCTTAAAGCGCGTTCCCTTCTTCTAGCTCTAGGGGAGCGTCTCTTACTACGGCCTTTATAGTTATAGAGGAACTAAGAACCTAAAGCCGTCTACGGAACCGTAGGTGCCTACGTAGGTCTATATAGCAGTCGGCTACCTATACCTTAAGGTTAAGCTTAAGGTCGAATCGTCGTGCTCTTGCCTTTACGGCGCGGCATACGCTCCCGTAGGTAACGTCTTAAGCTGCTAAGCGGTCCTATATACGCTAAAGCTCCTCGTCCTAAAAAGTCCGTCGGTTAAGGCCTATATTAGTAGTTAGCTCCGCGTCTTACGCGCCGAGGTCGTCCTAAGTCGTAGGCGCTATAAAGTCCGCTTTATAAGTATTAGGCTCTACGTTTTCTTCGATTATCACTTTACTTTCCGAACTAAAAGACGAATTATTATCCTCCTTACTATCGTATTCGTCTTTATTACCCTTATTATTAACTAAGACTACGCCGTCCGCATTAATAAGCGTTGCTTTAAGATATATATATAGCGCCTCCTCTAGGAGTATTTAAAGCTTTCGGGCATTATAATCTTCGTAGAAAGGCCGATCTTAATCTCTCTAGGATAAGGCGTCTAGCACTATAGCCTTTTTTCTAAGTTAGTACTTAATCCGGAAACGCAACCGCGAAAGATATTCTACCTAGCGGGCCTATCGCTTAAAGAGATAACGTTAAGTTATAAAATACTCGAGGTTACGATAGTCTATAAGGATCTCGAAGTTCTTATAGCAATAGAGCTCCGCTTACTATTGCTTTAAATAGTTAATTATAGCGAGTATTTCTTTATCGTAGATAGCGTAGTTCCGTTCGGCGGAGGTAAGCTTACGGGAGTAAAAAACTATAGGGCGGCGTTAGCCGTCTACCTCTTATAAAAGCGTGCCTTTAATCGCGAATCTACTATAGTCCGCCTTAAGTATTATAG
Source organism: Ophiocordyceps sinensis (assembly GCA_012934285.1). NCBI lineage: Eukaryota > Fungi > Ascomycota > Sordariomycetes > Hypocreales > Ophiocordycipitaceae > Ophiocordyceps > Ophiocordyceps sinensis. Next base: position 13,871,395 of record JAAVMX010000001.1, on the reverse strand, counting down.
GAAAATTAAAGTCCTACTATAGTAGCACTAGAGCTTACGAAAATAAGTCCTTTAACGTCTAAAACGCCTTTACTTATATAGCGCCTTAATAAAAGGCTACCCTTTTGCCGGTAAGGGCTATAAGCGGACCGATGATATAAGAAAATTAATAAATAAAAATCCGGTAGTAGTTCGTAAATCCTAAGAAACTCCGTATACCTTTTTGCGAAGTTAAGGCTATTTAGTCTAAAATAGCCTTAATCTTTATAAAGTCCGCTTATATACTAACGCCCGAGAGAATAATAAATCTAAGGTATTTAACCTAGCGGACGCTAAATTCGCATTTATCGGGGTTAAGGTATAGCGTATGCTTAGAGAGCCGGTCTAGCACCTTCCACACTTTATCTATATAATTCTTTAGGCTACCGCTTATATAGATAATAATATTATTAATATAGGCGGAAGCAAACTCATTTAGAAATTCGCGAAGAGTGCTATTAATATACCGTTAGAAAGTGCTAAGAGCCTTTATAAGCTTAAACGGTATTACTATCTATTCGAAAAGCCTATAGCGAGTACGGAACGCGGTCTTCTACTTATTACCTTCCGTAATTCGCACCTTATAGAACGCCTAATAGATATCTAACTTAGTAAACTACTTCGCTTTAGCGATATAACGGAGTATCTCCTTAATAAGTAGAAGCAGGTAGCGGTCCGGTTATATTATTACGTTAAGTGCTCGGTAGTCTACGTAGAAACATAGTCTTCCTCCGGGTTTCCGCGCGAATAGCACTAAAGCGGCGGCCTTAGAAGAGCTAGCCTAAATAAACCTTTTATCTAAAAGACCGCGTAGTATTTTCTTTAATGTAAGCAATTCGTCTTAAGACATCGCGTATAGCGGCCCGAAGGGCGGAACTATATCTTATCCGCGGGAATCCTTACGAAGTAGTATAACGTAGTTAATTCCGGGCTTAAATAGGTTTAATTTATCGGCCTCGCTTTTCCGAAAAAGCGGTAGTAGGTTATCGAACTACGTAGGGATTATTTAACGTAATTCGGCTTCCGTCTTCGGCTTCTTTAGTCGTAAGGCTTTCTTAATATCCGCGAGGCTAACTACGTAAATAGCAGCCGTAGCGGCTTCCGAGCTATATCGTCTATAGATTCGGTTAATTATGCCGATAAATACTAAAGCTATAACCTCCTTAGCCTCTCGAAGCTCTATAGCACACTCGGTGTCTTTAGGCTTATTCTTATTAATATACCGTAGCTAACGCTGCGAATTCCTATACTAAAGCCTTCCTTAGTGCGGTATAAAGTAAGACTTTATATAAAGAAGCTAAGGCTTACTAAAGATTAGGTTAAATTCTAGCTAAGGGATAACGTATGCTATAAGCAATTGCTTATACCCGTTAATCTCCGTAGCTATCTATACGATACCTTTAATATTCGCTTCTTCTATTACGCTTAAGGCTCCTCGTATATACCGAAGTCCTATATCTTTAACTAGCAAACGTAGTTCTTATGCGAATGCCTTATCGATAGTAGCGTAGCATTAATAACCCTCGTCTATAAGAGTAAAGATAAGGTTTATACGGTTAGTAATAATAGGTATTAAGGTAGGAGAAGTCTTAATACGGTTAGTTAACTCTTTTTTCTTTAGTGCTAGCGAATTAGGCTCTAGGGCCTATCTATGCTCTAGAGCTATGCGTTTCCCTCCGTATTAGTAGCGGCGGGGACTATATTATCCTCCTTAATATTAGAATTAAGAGAAGGTCGGGTAGCGCGAATCGCTATAGGCCGTTCGGCTCGCTTCGCCGTAGGGCGAGCGGGACGATACAAGCAGTCCGTAGCGAAATGTTCATCCGCGCTATCGTATATATAAAGCCCTTCCTCTCTCCGCTTCTAAAGCTCTGCCTTCGATACCTACTTAGCTGGCTATATAAAAGAGGAAGGCGCGCTGCCTAAAGCGGCGGATAGTATCCTCGCTTTTCTATAAGCGAGCCGCGTAATAGATATTATACCGTCGCCCTCGAAGTCTACCGTAGTATCGGGCGTAGATCTAGGCGGCGGGAGCGTTATAGCGTTCTTAGTAGTAACTCCTCCGTTCCTATTGCTAACGCTGTTTATACTAGCGCGCTTTCGCAACTTCTAGAAGCTAGGGCTTTGCTTATAGTTCTAAGCTACCTCCGTAAGGCGACCTACGTACTCCCGGAAGTTAATAAGCATCTCGATTAGGATAAGTATCTCCCGTAGTTATAGAGTAATCGAATTCCGTAGCTATATAAGCTTAGCGCTATCTCCTTAAACGCTATTTCCGGCGGCGTGAGTAATAATCTCTTTAAAGTCGGGAAGGAAGTCCTTAAACGTCTGGCCGTCTTTCTAAAAGAGGGTCCGCAACCTATCTTACGCTTTCTCCTACTCCTATAGGTTGCCGAACGCGTAGATAAGGTGGTTAAAGAAGGTATAAAGGTCCTAAGTGCTATTAGGCCCGCTACTCTCCTAAAACCTAGAAATCCGCCGTATCTAAGGCTCGGGCAGCGTATAGAGCAGCGAATACTAAGCGGTATCGCAGCAACCGTTAAGGCCCTACTTCTCGTTAACGGTAAACTTACTACGGAGGCGATATAAGAAGAAGTAAAAAGACTCTAGCTATACTAGCGTCCTTAGCCGCGGGAGAGTTCGTTAACGCAGCTATAAGCGCGAGTAGCGTATCTATAGGGGTAGGCGCTATAGATCCTATTTTAACTCTAAGGACTTTTAGCAACCCCCTTTGTTTAACCGGATTAACGGCTATTTTATATAGTAGTACTAGAAGGCGCTCCTCTTCCGCTATCGAAGGTGCGGCATCCGCCGTCGCCTTGCTTAAACAGGCTTTTGTTATTTCCTATCGAAGGCGGGCTTTTACGAAGGCCCGCTTAATTAGCGACTGTTATCGCAGCTATAGCTGCTAGGACCCTTCGGCCTATTGCTTAAAGACGTCCTTTATATCGTTATTTAGTAAGTCTATAATCGAAGCTAGTGTTACTACGCGTGCCGCTTTTATCGTAGCGGCCTATCGTTCTAGTTAATATATACCGCTATTATAAAAGCGGGACGTTATCGTATTAATAAGTCCGTAAAAAAGAGAGATAGATAATACTATAATAGGGTAGGCAGAGTAATTACACAAGTGCCCTTTATATAGGTTAAGAAATCATCTATAAAGAACTAAGTATAAGCGCACTTATGCATACGGATATAGAGCTCTACGCACGTACCCCTTTATCCGCACGTGCCCTTTACCCCTATCCGCACGAGCCCCTTACCCTTATTCGCACGAGCCCCTTTCCCCGCCCGCACGTGCCTCTTCCCCGCTCGTATATAAGAATGCGGAATAGTCGAAGACCCTTATATAAAGCAGTATCGCGTAGTTAATCCCGGGCTTATATAGGTTTAATTTATCGGCCTCGCTCTTTTAAAAGAGCGGTAGTAGGTTATAGAGTTACGTAGGGATTATTTAACGTAATTTAGCTTCTATCTTTAGCTTCTTTAGTCGTAAGGCTTTTTCGATATCCGCGAGGCTAACTACGTAAATAGCAGCCGTAGCGGCTTTTAAGCCGTATCGTCTACGGATTTAGTTAATAGTACTAATAAATACTAAAGCTATAACCTCCTTAGCTTTCTAAAGCTCGGTAGTATACTTAGTGTCTTTCGGCTCGTTCTTATTAATATACTATAGCTAACGCTGCGAATTCCTATACTAAAGCCTTCTTTAGTACGGCATAAAGTAAGACTTTATATAAACAAGCTAAGGCTTTTTAAGGATTAGGTTAAATTCTAGCTAAAGGATAAAGTACGCTACAAGCAATTGCTTATACCCGTTGATTTCCGTAGCTATCTATATAATACTTTTAATCTTCGCTTCTTCTATTACGCTTAAGGCTCCTTATATATACCGAGGTCTTATATCTTTAATTAGCAAACGTAGTTTTTATATAAATGCTTTATCGATAGCGGAGTAGCATTAGCAACCTTCGTCTATAAGAGTAAAGACGAGGTTTATATATTTAATAGTAATAGGTATTAAAGTAAGAAAACTCTTAATACGGTTAGTTAATTCTTTTTTCTTTAGTGCTAGCGAATTAGGCTTTAGGGCCCGTCTATGCTTTAGAGCTATGCGTTTCCCTCTGTATTAGTAGCGACGGGGACTATATTATCCTCCTTAATATTAGACTTAAGAGAAGGTTAGATAGCGCGAATTACCGTAGGCCGTTCGTCTCGCTTTACCGCGGGACGAGCGTGATAATATAGGCAATCTATAGCGAAATGCCTATCCGCGCTATAGCGTACGTAAAGCCCCTCCGCTCTCCGCTTCTAAAGCTCCGCCTTGCGATACCTACTTAACTTACTATATAAAAGAGGAAAACGCGGGACTTAAAGCGGTAGATGCTATCCTCGCTTTTCTACGCGCGGGCTATATAGTAGATATAATAACGTCGCCCTTATAGTCTACCGTAGTATTAAACGCGGATCTAAGCGGCGGAAGCGTTATAGCGTTCTTAGTAATAACTCCTTTTTTCCTATTGCTAACGCCGTTTATACTAGCGCGCTTTTATAACTTCTAAAAGTAAGGGCTTTACTTATAGTTCTAGGCTACCTTCGTAAAGCGAACTATATACTCCCGGAAGGTAATAGGCATCTCGATTAGGATAAGTATCTCCCGTAGTTATAGAGTAATCGAATTCCGTAGCTATATAAGCTTAGCGCTATCTCCTTAAATGCTATTTCCGGCGGCGTAAGTAATAGTCTTTTTAAAGTCGGGAAAGAAGTCTTTAAATATCTAGCCGTTTTTCTAAAAGAGGGTCTATAACCTATCTTACGCTTTTTCCTACTCTTATATATTGCCGAACGCGTAGATAAAGTGCTTAAAGAAGGCTTAAGTATCGTAGGCGCTATTAGGCCCGCTACTCTACTAAAACCCGGAAATCCGCTATATCTAAGGCTAAGGCTTTTAGTCCTCGGAATAGCTATATAGAGACCTCGTGGCTTCGCGTTGCGTGGTTATAAGGAAGCTACGTTAAGGTTATATTCTATGTGTTAATTAATTATCTAGAGGTTGTAGGCGCGTAGGGTTTTTAGGGAAAACCCTATGCGGTGCGCTAACTAATGCGCTTATACTAATAGGATCCTTAATATCCCCTTCCTTAAATAAGCAGTCCGCTGCTTATAAGGCAATTAATATAACCTAAATAGGAAGTAGCGTATTATCGTAAGTAATATAGAACAAGCAATAAACAACAATAAAAACTCCTTTGCCTCTAATAAATTATCTTCCTCCTATACTCCTTCCTTAGCTATATACGGCCGGTCTACTCGCTATTGCGAGATACGCGAAGCTGCGTAAGAGCTTAAGGTTAGCTAGCCTATATATTAGGCTCGACTTGCCGGCCGCGGACTTATTAAGCTATAGCCGTTCGAAGGCGCTCGCGGTCGCGCTATAGCATTATACGACTACTTTAACAGAGGAAAGGGCATACACCCTAAAGCAAGCGCAGCAGTCGCTATTCTAAGGGTCAGGAAGAATAGCAGAAATTTGTAGGGTAGTTGTATTATAGCCTCGGCTAGACGATTTCCGTGTAAGCTAGGATATCCTACTCGGGGAGTAATCTCTTAAATTATGTTTTTCGGGCTCCTATTTCGATTAGTCTCTTCGTATTTTTAGGATTATTTAATTATGCTTATACCGACTAGATGCGAGTGTTATAGAAGCTATACGGCAATGATCGTTTTTCTTTAATAATTTATAGGTAGAAGTCCTCGATAAGAAATCGTCTAATCTTCAAGAGGGCAAATCAAGTCAATTTAGTTGTGTTATATCAATCTTATGTGTGTGATTAAATGCTTCCTCCTTTACCTTCCCTTTTATACGCTTGGGCTGTGCTAGTACGTTATATAACCCTCTTTTTCCCCCTTATTAAATAGGGGGGAGAAATGCCCCGCTAAACTACCGTACTATAAGCTGCGCATAGGGTGCCTATTACGACTATAGGCATAGAAGAGATTTATACTATTATAACGGCTAGGCAACGCGTAGCTACTAGGGGACGCTAAAGAGTAAGCGTTGCCGGGGTAGGCTGCTATAATTGCCTATAGGCCGTTATAATACGGCTCTTACTTCTTCGTGCGTTGCCGTACGCGCAATACCTAATCCCCGGGTGCGTATACGCGAATTAGCCCCTTCCGCTCCTATAGGTAGGAGCGGGTGTAGGCACGAGCTGCCTTAAGGCTTACGACGTATCGTCTCGCAATAGGGGCCTCGTGCTATTATATAAGCTCGTGTGCCTAAGCAATGTCCTCCTCGACCGTAGGGCCGCGTATATAGGCGGTATACGTAGCCTCGTGGTATTATTTAGGTAGCTGCGTGCCGTATAGCAGGAAGAAGGGGCTATACCTATAGGGACCTTCCTGCCGATTATAGAGGTATATAGCGCGGACGAGTCGCTAGTGTAAAGACGCCTAGGGATCGTTAAGGCGTAGTCGATAGAGGATCGCCTTAAGGGCGCTATTAGCTTGCTCTACTTTACCGTTGCCTCGCGGCCTTATAGGCGTTATAGGCCTAATCTCGGTGCCGTACTAGCGATAGTAATCTTACGCTTACTAGCCTATAAAGCAGCTTGCGTTATCGCTAATAATCTCCTTTAGGGGGCTAAAGCGGGCGACGATAGACTTTAAGAGCGGAAGTATGCCCTTAAAGTCGGTTAAGGGCGTAATAGCCGATACGAGCTAGCTAATAGCGTATTCCACGGCGTTAAGGAGCTGCTTGTCCTTATAGCCCGTATAGTTAACCGCCTAACGCGTTAACGGGGGAACTAGCATAAATAGTATTAGGTTAAGCAGTATTAGGTTAAGCGGCTTTATTAACTAATAGGCCTAATAATAGCGTACGGCTTTATACGCCGCGAGGGGCAATTCGGGATACTAATAGCGTATAGCTAGGAATCGCATCGTATAGCCTATAGTGCTATAGCCTAAAGTCTTATATGCGTTCTTAGCTACTGCTATAAGGGCCTCGTATTCCGGCACTATTAATAAGGCAATTGCTCTTGCCTTAGTAGGCGGATCGCGAGGGGGGAGGCGCTCGTTCTACCTAATGCGGTATAGCCTGCCCTTAAGCTTATAGAAGTACTCGCGAGCCTAATGCGGCGTAATATTAACTAGAAGAGCTTCGCCGGCGGTTAGGAACTTAAAGACGGCTTATAGGTTAATGCTGGTTAATTAATTAGGTCGTTCTATAAGCCTATTCTTTAGCGTCGCCGGCGTGCCGTTCGCAGCTTTGTTATCCTTAGTAGCGGCTTCTTCTTCTTCTTTTAGTACCGTAGCAGTAGGTTTATCGCTATCGTCATCGAGCTTAACTATCCTTCCCTCGCCTATCGCGAGAGCTATAGACTTAGGGTCGGGCGGGTAGGAAATGTAGTCGGCTAGCATATTAGCCTTACCGCTACGATATACTATATTAATATTATAGTGTTTAATCGTATTAAGGAAGCGGACTATACGAGCAGGTTATTCTATCTTTGTACGTAAGGTGCGAAAGGACTTATAGTTAGTAATAACAGTAATATCGGCACCTATAACTAAAAGGGAGTAGATATCTCCCGATTGGTTTATCCTACCGGCATATAAAGATATGCATTAGAACCGCCGTGCATTATTGCATATAACATAAGTCACTCGGCTGCATTAGCTGCCCGGATGCTCGAGATACCGAATGCCGAAGTATGTAGTATATATAGGGACTAATATACGTATAGTCTATAGTCGGGCCCTAGTCAACTAGTATTACCTACACTACCTCCTATTACTCGCGCAATTAATCACGTAATAACTAGGATACTATACGAGGTTAGACTATATACACCTAGCATAGAATTAATAGCGCTTTCTATCCCGACAATTAGTTAAGTTATATATACCTTTATTCTTATGCAATTAGCTATATAAAGGGATCTTAGTCCGTAGTTAGATAGACTACTACTAAGCAATTCTATATCCTTTGCTCTCTCTTATCTTTATATCTTCCTCGATACTTTCTATATTACTATAATCCTCTGCCTTTAAGCTTCCCTTTACGCTCTTATTAGGTATAATCTATTACGGGATCTGCCTAGACATCTATTCTAGGCAGAACACCTCTATAAGCACGCTATATACAACTAGCGATACTACTTATTTATTCTACCGTAGAAGACATTTAGAATTCCGCCGTAGAAGACATTTAGAATTCTACTATAAAAGACATTTAGAATTCTACCGTAGAAGACATTTAGAATTCTACCGTAGAAGACATTTAGAATTCTACCGTAGAAGACATTTAGAATTCTACCGTAGAAGATATTGGAATTCTACCGTAGAAGACATTAGAAATCTACCGTAGAAGGACTATAGTATCTAGACGATAGGTTCCCTAGACTAAGAAAAAGGGACAAGCTTTTTATAATTAGGTATTTACCTATATTATTTAGTTTTACCTTATGCTTATTCCTATAAACGACCGGTATTTAGTCTATGTCTGCCCCCCGTAGAGATCCTATTTCTATTGCATAGGGATATATATATTAAATAGTAGTAATTCTAGCATAGCTAGACTCCTCTTATTTTTACCTTTAACCGTATTATTAGAGGCTACGCTTTACGGACCTCTTTTAGAGTCGTATTAAACCACGACGAGTAGAAGGTCTTCCTAGCGATCTATCGTCGGCAACCTCGCTTTTATAGTTGCCTACGATTAATCGTAGTAAGTCTTTACCTTAGCTTCCCGTCCGCTGCTAAACGGGTCGCTACGGTAGCACGATCAATTTCTTCCGTAGATACCCTTAGATACCTTCTTAAGAAGAAAGCTCTTACGAGCTTACGTAGGACAACCGACTACGCGCGACCTCTTCCCTATAGCTATCCTTAAAGAGCTTAGGGCTAAATCACACGCCCGATTCGAAGAAGCTACTATATATAACTTCTATACGTCTTAAGATAAGCCTTACCCTTTCGACGGATCCTTTAAACCCGGAATATATAGGAAACACGCCGGACCTATAAAATTCCCGGCCCGTTAGATTAATTATCTAAGCGATATTCGAGCCGCACTATAAATATTTTCTTCCCTTGCTTTTTAGGATAAGCGTAATTAACTCTTTTTAAGAGTTAACGCTCTTTAGTATACGGAATCCTATTAGCTATATCGACCGAATATCGACTTTAATTATTAACTAGACTTAATTTAATACTAATTACGATCTAATATAGCGGAAGGGAAACGTCCGGCTCTTAGTTTCGAAAGGGATATCGAGGATAAACCCTTTTCCGGCCCGTTATCCGAGAATAATCCCTTTCTTAGTCCCTTATTTTAGGACGACCTTATAGCCGGCTAGTTACCGATTTTCTAGCCTACGTTAACGACCGCCCTCCTTAAGCAGGCTATTGTATTACCTCCTCCTTCGGCTATATTCTTTCCCGCTGCTCTGTAAATTTCCCCTACTCTTTAACTAGCTCTAGCAGTTATATAAGTAGTAATATCCGAAGAGGTATTAATACGCCTTATTAAAAGGATTTCTTTACGTTTACTTTCTAATCCTCCCCGATCTAAGGACGAGTATCGCGGATCTTCCTTATGTTCTTAAGTAAGACTTCGGGCCGAGGATATCGGCCGTTTTAACCTAGTACTTCTATAGGATATCTCGTTTAATATTCTAAAAGAGATAGAGAAAACTATAATTTATAAAAGCGTAGATCGCTTTATTAATGCTTTAAAATAGGTGGCTATATAGAGTATAGAATACGCTAACGCCTTCGCCTTAATAATCCTATTACTCTTTTAGGGAACCGCTATTAAGTAATACTTAGGCGATCTTTTAGACGAGGAACGAGCCTCTCTTTACTAGCTAAGCCTAGGCTTTCGTATTTAGTGCGATAAACTCTCTAAGCGCTTCTTTATATACTTAGAAATCGCCTCTCGTTCGCTATAACGTAAGAGGTTTACGGCGTAGGATATTATCGACGGAACAGACTTCCGTAGATAGATATCGAGAATAAAGCGAAAAGCTAAGGCAGCGGGCTATTTAGAGAATAATCTAACCCTAATTATATATTAACGATTAGACACGCTGCTTTAGGAATCTTTGCGTCGCCTAGTAGGAGACGATAAAATCGACGAATAGGTTATAAAGTGCGAGCGAATTATTCCCTAGCTTAATACGAAACTAACTATCGGCACTTAAGGACGTCTCTAAAATGCGGTCTAAGGCCGCCTACGGACCGACCGTCTAGCCTTACGAGAACTACGTAATTAAACTCCTACCGGTCCTTCTATACTACGCCTATACGGCCGTTCTAACCTATAGAATAAACCTAGACCTACTAACACTATTCCTTCCTTAGTAGATAAAGGTAAAAAGGTAGCCTTCTAAACACCTTTTATACCTACTTCTACCTCTTCCACCCGGCCGTAGAATAAATCCTTTAGGTCTCTACCGCCCGAAGGCTATAAGTTAAACCTTATTATAGTTAACTTAGCTTATTAACTCGCCGACGCTTTATTAGATAAGCACGGGAGCATAACGATTTCGTCCTCCTTACGAGATTAAATTTTACTAGCCGTAGAAACACTAGACGTCGACTATTCGGACGATTCCTCCTCTTCTTCTTCTAGTAATAAAGACTACTTCTATAAAGTGTTAGAAGCCTACTTTATCCCCGATACTATAGCTACCGAAGAGGACGAATTACCGATTGATATATACGTAAACGAGCTCGTTAATAGTATTCCTATTATCGACGCCGCTCTATAGATAGAGGATAATCCTTTAACTTAACTATCTTAATATACCTACGCTAGAATTATAGCGTATAGATAACTTAGACCTACGGATATAATCGAAATTTACGTTAACTATAGCGCTAGACAATATATTGTCCGCGAGGATCTATTAGATAGATTCCTCTAGGTTACCTACGATATATCCCGGAAGGCAGATCTCTCTAGCATCGGCTAGGCAAAGACCCTCGGGTAGGCTACGTTTACTATTTTTATCCCTAGAAAACGAGATAGAAAGTTCGTGGTAGTAAAGGTACGTATAAACGCTTAGGTAGTAAAAGATCTCTTAGCCGGCCTTTTATTAGGTTACGCATAGGCGGTTCCTTACGGAGTGGACGTCTTAAATACTAAATAGTCTATTACGATCGAAGCCTATAGCGGCCTTATAGTCGAATGCCGAACCACTAGCCGCGGACCCGCTATCCGACGACGCGTTCGTACCGCTAGTCTTACTAAGATCCTACTACTAACTACCGTTATAGTTAAAACGGTGATTAAAAGTCCTCTATAGGATTAAGACTTAGTGTTTTTCTTAGACAACGTAAACCTTAGTAGCTCGTTATTATAGGATTTTTCTTTAGTTACTATATTTAATTCAAGTTCGTAGACCCTTACTTTCCTAAAAAACTATTCCCTAGGTACACTCGTCGACCTAAACGACGATATTTACTTTATATTAGCCGATAGGCACTAACCCGCGGGCTTTATCCCCCCCTACGTAATAAGAGATAATAATATAATCCGAACGGTAGTAAGAACTATAAACTCTACCGCTAAATCACCGACTTTAGCTTTTAATATCTCTATAGGCAGCCCGCCGACCTTTCCCTACGGCTATAATGTTTTAATATTAAAAGCCGCGGAGAACTCTCTACCCTTTACTCCTTAGGAGGATAATATACCGCCTAAGTTTCTATTAGATCTAGGTTAAGCCTTTCGGCTCGGCATCGGCCGAATGAAAGATATTCCGGAAATCGAGACTAAGTATAATATAAAAATCTACAACCTCGAACTAGACCTCGCGCTACGCATCCGTAGTATCGCCGACGGCTTCCCTACGCTATAGGAAGGTCGGGGCACTATCTACGTAGATCTAACTAACTATATAAAAATCCCCTTAATCTAGAACTAGCACTAAAAGAAGCTAGGCTTTAGAGCCTACCTAGCTTTATAGCGAGATAAAGCCTACTCAGACGAGAAATATAATCTCCTTTATAAATAAGGACGTCTAGAATAGGTATCCGAAGCCTCCCCCTTCGCTTGCCCTATCTTCGTCGCCTAGCGAATAGTTTACGGGACTAAGAAACCACGTATAGTAGTAGACTTACGCGCGTTTAATAGCGTTATAGTTCCCGACGTATACCCTATGCCTATCTAGTCCGATATAATCTATAAGCTCGTTAGGAAAAAGTATATCTCTATAGTCGACGTAAGGAACTTCTTCTCCTAATTCCTCGTCTATAAAGACTACTAAGAACGCTTTACTATAGTAAGCTATAGAAGGCTCGAACGTTCTATAGTAGTCTTAATAAACTATAAGAACTTACCAGCGTACGCTTAACGTTTTATAGATAAGATTCTACGCGATTACGTAGCCTACGCGGCGGCGTATATTAATAATATTATTATCTTCTCTAATACCGCTAATAAATACGTATAATACCTCGCGACTATGTTTTAAGTATTCGTTAACTATAACCTCTCCCTCTTTAGCCCTAAATTATTCCTAGCCTACCCTTTTATAGAATTGCTTAGGTATTACGTTAATAGCATAAAACTTATAAATAGAGTATTGCTATTTATACGGTAGAAAATATCTATTTGTACGGTAAACCTACTTTTTCGGCGCGCACCCCGCGCGCTTATATCCCGCTACTAAAATTAAGTATAGGTATATAGCAATTAAGAGAGCCGCGCAAATCGTATAAAGAACGCGAAGAATACTATACGCAGTAGGGCACGTAGTAGGGCACGAAGCATACATTAAGGAGCCGCCGAGCCGTATATATAGTAGAGGGCACGCAGTAGAGCACGAAGCATACATTAAGGAGCCGCCGAGCCGTACACACAGCAGAGGGCACGCAGCAAAGCACGCAGTAGGGCACGCAGTAGAGGGCATGCAGTCGGGAGCCGGGCATAAAGCATATATTAGGAGCCGCACACGCAGCAGAAGGCACGCAGCCGGGAGCTAAGCACGGGAGCCGAGCATAAAGCAAATATCGCACGAAGCATACATTAAGGAGCCGCACACATAGTAGAAGGCACGCAGTAGAGGGCACGTAGTAGGGCACGCAGTAGGGCACGCGGTAGAGCACGCAGTAGGGCACGTAGTAAAGGGCACGCAGCCGGGAGCCGGGCATAAAGCATATATTAAAAGCCGCACATACAGTAGAGGGCATGTAGTAAAAGGCACGCAGCCGGGCACAAAGCATATATTAAGAAGCCGCACACACACAATAGAAGGCACGTAGTAGAGGGCACGTAGTAGGGCACGTAGTAAAAGGCACGCAGTAAGGCACGCAGCCGGGCACGAAGCATATATTAAGAAGCCGTATATATATAGTAGAGGGCACGTAGTAAAGGGCACGCAGTAAGGCACGCAGCCGGGCACGAAGCATATATTAAGAAGCCGTATATATAGCAGAGGGCACGCAGTAGAGGGCACGCAGTAGGGCACGTAGCCGGGCATAAAGCATACATTAAGGAGCCGCACATATAGTAGAGGGCACGCAGTAGAGAGCTAGGGATATACCTTATTTAAGCTCTTTGCGCGCGCGCGCTACTATGACTATTAAATTAAATTAAGGCTAGGCACGATTTGCGCGGCCCTCTTAATTGCTATACGAAGGCAGAGCCTAAAAGAAAGTAAAGTCCTCGAGGTCACGAGGGCCCCCTGTCACCGTGTAAGTCGGAGGTTCTTTGACTTTCGTACTGTTTTCCTTTACCCCGCTAAAAGAGCATTAGGTAATCTGCTCACGACGTACACGGTGCCCGGGTCGCCTATTAGCAGAGCGCCCGGGTCCGCTATGCTCGCCTGTCAATCCGCTATGCACGTCCCCGCATAGCGCCCGAGTCGCCTATTAATTAACTATGCATAGTAGCTCAACCACTAGACTTACACGGTGACAGGGAGCCCTCGTGACCTCGAGGACTTTACTTTCTTTTGGGCTCTGCCTTCGTATACCTCTACCTAATTTTAGTGGCGGGATATAGGCGCGGGGGGTGCGCGCTGAAAAAGTAGAGATTTCCTTAATTTACCGTACAAATAGAGATTTCTTACCGTATAAATAGCAATACTCTATAAATATAGCCGAACGAATATAAGCCCTATAGGATATTAAATTCCCCGATACCCTCTAAGCCCTAGAACAATAGATTAGATTAGTCGGGTAGATACGAAGTTTAGTTCTACGATTCGCGGCGCGGATCGAACTACTCTAGGTCTATAAAACGGCGTTGCTAAAAGAAGGCCGCCTCGCGGGCTCGATCCCTAAAGGCTACGCCTATTCTCGCTTTACGTTAAAAACGGTCTTTAAACCTATAGCGATTAAAAGATATTGCTTTTAAGATATTACTAACGCGCTATATTCGGATTCCGCTATCTACTAATCTTTCCCTAACTAGCAACTATTCCTATAAGTTAACGCGAGTTATAATAACGGATTTTTAGCCGTCTTATTCTATATTAACGGTACATCCAATTAGTTACCTTCTAAAGGACTACCTCGTAATAATATTAAACCTATCGTATACTTAAGTCGTAAACTAAAGGGCGGCGAGCTAAGGTACTAGCCTACTAAATTAGAAGTAGCCTACCTTATATAGGCTTATCGAAAGTTACGTTCCTACCTAATCGCTACGACGGTTCCTTTAATCGTCGTGCTTACCGACTATACCGCTACTACTATTATTCTTAAGCAAACCTCTATGCATACCTTAGCCCTAAGAGCGAACATAAGGCTTATGCTAGCCTTATAGTATCTTAGCTAGTTCTTACTTAAGGTTTACTATATTCCGGGCACTATAAATATTTTAGTAGACTTACTTTCCCGGCTGCTATTATAAGCCGTAGTAGAACTAAGACCTAGGGAACTTAACTAAATCTAGGAGGATGAAACCTCTATAGACTATATTATTATCTTTACTAAGTCCTTAATCTAACCTAATTTACGCTAAAAAATTAAGGACGGCTACGATAACGATCTACGATAGTCGGATATTATCGCCTAGGTCGGCGAAAAAGACTATATCGAGGGATTATTATTCTTCTATATCGACGGTCTATTATACCTTTAAGACCCTAATAATAGAAGACGATTATATATTCCCGATATACATACGGAAGAAATTATCGCGGATAAGTATACGCGAAAATTTCACACGGGAAGAAGACGTCTTTAGGAAGACCTCTCTTCTAGCTTCGTTATTATATACTTAAAAAAACTTTATAATAACCTAGTATTAAAATGCGATACTTACGCACGCAACTAGACCGACCGCTTACTACTACTTAGTAATCTTATTCCTATTACTTCCCTAGCTATTCCCTTCTATACGATAGCTATAGACTTCGTTATTAGATTACCTCCCGTTATATCGGAAAATTCCCTATAGTCTCCGCTAATTAGAGAATTCTATAACTAATCCTTATAGTTTTAGATAAATTCTCTAAGATATATATACTAATTCTAAGGCACGATGCCTTTACCGCGGAAGATTAGGCATAGAGGTTATACTAAGAACTCCTCCGCTTAAACTAGGGTATTATAAAGCATATTATCTCCGACCGTAACCCGAAAATTTTATCCGCCTTTTAGAAATCCCTTTAGATAGCGTTCGGCTTTAAACTACTCGTCTTAATAGCCTAGCACCCTTAAACCGACGGTCTTTTAAAACGACGGAACTAGATAGTAGAAATCGCTTTACGTTTCTTTACGTTAGACTTTCTAAATAAACGATAGTTAGACGCGCTATTAGCGCTATAATTCTCCTTAAATAATTCCTACTCCTCGGTGATTAAGATATTACTAAATAAACTAGTTATAGGATTTAGGATAGACGACGGGATGCGCTACCTTAGCGACTAATTATTAGGAAAGTCGAAAGCTTTTCTACGCGATTAAGCGTCTATCTCTATCGCATATACTTAAGCAGTAATAAAGCGCCGCTACGACGGTAAATATCGTAAACTAGAGTTTAAACTAAGAGGCTAGGCATAGCTATAACTCGGTAAAGGCTACTCCGTCGCTAATAGACGTATAGCTAAGCTTACTAAACGAAGAATAGGTCCTTTCGAAATCGTAAAGCGTATCGGGCACTTAGCCTATCGACTAGATATAGATAAATTAATAAACATTTACCTTATTATTTCCGTAGTTTAACTTCGCTTAGCTAAGAAACCGGACTTACGCCTAGGTCCGGTGTCCGAAGAAACTTTATATTAGGGAGTAGACTATATCTTAGATTTACGTAAACGAAAATATAATCGCGGAAAGGCAAGGCAAGAGTACCTTATATCTTAGAAAAGATAGCTAAGTAGTTATAATTCCTAGCTCGTAGTAACGGAAATAGACTCCTTAGATCTAATAGCCGAATTTAACGCCTATAAGGAAAGTCTTACTATACGTATTACTAAAACTCAAAAGGATAGGCAAAACGTACTAGAAGAATATAGACCTTTATAACTAAGGGAAAAATCAAAACTAACTCTACGCCGATCCCCCTATAACTACTTTCCTCTACCTTAATGATTTACTACTACTGCCTTACGGTTCCTCGGCTAATTCTAGAATAACGCGCAGCGCTTCTACGGGCTTCTATAGACTCTTCTAAAACCTTCTACAATTAGTTAATACCCTATTAACAACTAAAACTTTCTTCTACCTACTATATACGTCTGCCTTTGCCCTAATACCGCTTATTTATCTATAACTATTATAGCCTTAGCAGAAGGCCTATATACATAGTTCCGAAGTAGGGACTAGCGCCTACGACTAGACTTTTCGATTCCGCTATTACGAAATCCGCCTCGATTAACCTTCCGAGGGTTTAAGAAGGCAATCGAGCTATATAGGTCGGAGCATAATCTTCTATAAAACCTACGGTCCTTAGCCTTAAAATACTTAGCTTAGAAGGCTAGCTATAGGCGAGAGTTTAGTGACTAGATACGTTTACTTAAACAATAAGGCTTTAATATCGTTAACGGCTCAAGCGACGGAACCCTCTACTATATACCTCCGGACGCACCGCTATAAGTCGCCCCCCTCTTAGCTGCTATAACACCTATCTTAGACTCGCTACCCGTTAAATATCTAAAGGACGATAAAGACGACGATTCCTATTTAATTATTATGCCTATTAAACTATAAACGCTAGCCGGCAAATTTATCGCATAATAACCCTCTAAGCTACCTATATCCCTAACGGGATTAGAGGGAAATATTCACCACGTCCCTAGTGACGTCGCAAAGAATAGCTTAGGCCTTATCTTAATGCTCGCCGCCCTTCTCGAAGCAGTCGATACATTAGCCGTCGGAGACGTTACCTTAAGCGACCTAGAAGAGATTAAAGGCATTTTAGCCACTATTAAGCAATAGAAATGCCTGCTAGCTTATCTTAAAGCATTCGAATATATAGTTATAGACACTAAAACTCCTACCTAACCGCGATTCGAGCGAAACCTTAAACGGTAGGCTATATCTCTAGCGATCGATTATAAAAAGACCTTCGTTACTCTAACTAAATAAAGCTCGCTAAGAGCGTAATTCGCGTCCGCCTCAGCAGCTAGTATTGCCTAGCCGGATATATTTAATATATTGCTCCTAAAGCGCGAGCTAACCGAGTTCTTTATTATAGAATATACGACCCTATCGAATTGCTTTATATTATACGGTAAGCACGAAGCTATAGTCTTTAAAATAGTAGATATCGCTACTATTTAGGCCGTGCTTTTTACCGAAATATAGACTAATACTAATACGCCGCTGCCGATATTAATATACGCGTAGCTATACGGCGTCCTAGCGCAATAGATTATTAAGTTTAACCTATTTATATGCGTGCTATTAGGAATAAGCCTTAGCTACGTAATGCATTAGACTACGAAGGTCGACGCCTTCCGTTTTCTAAACGAAGTAGTAGAATACTCGGCAAGCGTATATAAACACTTTAACACGCTTAACTAATCGTTAGCGCGCCTATACAATGCTAATATAACTAACCCTAATATATAACTTCGTAGAACAGCAGTTGCCGTATAGCAACCTCTTAACGTAGCGTTTACTAAAAAACGCGAACCGACGGTATTTAACCCCGCCGGAATTCGAGTTATAAAATCAACCGACTTAAAGGCTATAATAAAGGCTAATATAGTCGAGGAGGATAATAAAGATAATCTATTCGGATTTCCTTCTACTATAGCGCATATAGATTAAGCGAGATAAGTGTCCTATAACTACGCAAACGTTTTATTTTTTAAATTTTCATTTACACCTTCTACTACGACCTACACGATTTAAGCGTTATAGCTCTCGACCTAAAAGTTTTTATTTTTTATTTTTTTATTCCCTACTATAGTTAAGAAAATGCAGTTAATAAAATTGATTTAATCTATCGCTTAAACACGACTATATGCTATATTATTACCCGCCCGTAATACAATAATATATTTTAAAATCCATTAAACTAATACAATAAGCGCATTACAAATCTTTAAGTTAGGGCAATTGGTATAGGATCTACCTAGACATCTATTCTAGGCAGAACACCTCTATAAGCACGCTATATACAACTAGCGATACTACTTATTTATTCTACTATAGAAGACATTTAGAATTCTACTATAGAAGACATTTAGAATTCTACTATAGAAGACATTTAGAATTCTACTATAGAAGACATTTGGAATTCTACCGTAGAAGACATTAGAATTCCACCGTAGAAGACATTAGAAATCCACCGTAGAAGTACTATAGTATTTAGACGATAGGTTCCCCGGACTAGGAAAGGGGGACAAGCTTTTTATAATTAGGTATTTACCTATATTATTTAGTTTTACGTTATGCTTATTCCTATAAACGACCGGTATCTAGTCTATCTCTACCCCCGTAGAAATCCTATTTCTATTGCATAAGGACATGCATATTATAATCCCTATCTCTGCTTAAGCTTTAAGTTGCTTCTTACCTAAAGCCTCCCTTAGATCCCTTAGATTACTCGCTATTGCATTAAAAACGACCGTCTCTCCGCTATAACCGCCTCTTTGCTTTTTTAAGCTACTTGCCTTCTTAAGCTTCCCTTAGTTTATATATATTACTACTTTCTTAGTGTTTTGCCCCTTTTATTTCTTATTAGCCTCGTTTTTGCTCCTACGACGCACCCTTTCTTAGCTATTATTCTATACCTATAAAACCCTCGAAAAAATCTAGAAAGATTCCTTTATTACCTTTACTCTAGCCCGTAGACGCCGAGCTTCTTCCGAGTTTCCTCCGGTACCTTCCGATCCGATGTACGGCAAAAATAAGTTCTTTTAAGGACTACTTATTTATAAAGCTTAAGGGGAGTACTAACTTTTCGGCTTAGTCTTTACGTATAGAATCTATCTTTATACGTAAAAAGCTCGGTCTAGCTATACTTAATGCTACTTATATAAAGTCCTAACACTATTTAGCCCTAATAAGGCTTATAGTTAATAACAGCCCTTTATCTTAGATAAAACACTATACGTCTATAAAAGCGGTATAGGAAGCACTTAAAACCTTATATAACTTTATAAACTTTACCTTTAACTTCCTCCTTATAAAGGAACTCTTTAATATAAAGATTAAGGGAGAGATATCTATTAAGACTTACCTAAATAAGGTAAAAGAGCTCTTCGACGAGCTAAACACTAGAGAGATCTATATCCTAGAGATTATAGTAATAACCTAGATCTTAGAGAGCCTTAATAGCTCTTTCTTGAGTTATATTACAAATATTATATAGACCTTTCGTACTAATGCTACGGTATATACCCTTAAATCACTCTCCTTGTCTCTTATAGATAAGTTTAAGAGAACTAAAGCTTTTAAGAATAATAAGCAGCTATTTATAGCCGGCGGCAGTAAGGTCTTTAGCGTAGGCCTTAATAATGCATTGTTAAGGCATAGCAGGCTCTATAGATAGACCCCGGCAGACGGGTATAAAGGGGCCCCCTTATTACCCCTTCTCTAGCTAGATTAGATATAACTACAACTAATACAACCCCGTTTGTTTGGATTAATCTAAGTAAATCACCTACTAACACTAATTAGTGATTAAACAGATTCAATCATAGAATAGCAAGGCAGAAGAGATAGATCTTAATCTTCGAAAGTGTAAAAGGGGTAGTAGTTATAAGAACGCGGCTCCTACGCATCTTTACCCCCGGGTTCTATTGCGTACACCTAGAGAAGATTATCTATGCTAAGAATAAGACTATTTAAACCGAGCTCGACTAGCAAATAGACCCTTCTAAGCTTCCTTTTAATCCCGTCTCGCTTCCCTTAAGGAGGAAGAGTAACGTTAATAGGCAGTGCGTCTATAACGTAGAATAATAACGCGAACCCCTATAACTATTTAATCCCGTCTCGCTTCTATTAAGGAGGAAGAGTAACGTTATTTAAAATAGAGACTAATCGCTTCGATATCCCTCGTAAAGATCCTTACGAGACCCCTACGATAACCTTATCGACGAATTCGAAATAAGCATAATAGTAGGACCGTTATTAGCTACGAACACGCCGGCTCCCCTTAACCCTACCGATAAACTAGTTAAACTAATCGAACGATAGATAAAAGAAATCGGCATCCTTACCTCGTCTTATAAAGAGGTAGATATATAATACTAGGATACGGAAGAGATTATATTAGAAGACCTTAGCCCGGCTAAAGTCACGACGTTTATAGCCCGATTTATTATAACCTACGAAGCATCTATCTATTGCTAAGGTTAACGACTCTTTAACTTATTTTAAAAGCGTTTCTACGGATAGAATAAACCTATATAGAATATAGTTAGCTAAGAATATAAGAAAGTCCTTAAGGCTCTCTTACGTAGGCGTAGACTTCTTATAGGGATAAAGAATATATCGTATACTAGATCTTATATAGCGATGCTTCGATCTAAGGATCTACTCCCTTAGAACGAAAAGGAGTTTATAATAGAAGAATTTAATATAGGTATAAAGGCCTTCCGTAAATAAGAAAAGAGGAAAAACGATAAGGAATAAGCAGCCCGAGACCCTTTCTCTACTATGATAAGTTAGTCAACGGTCTACCCGACTTCGCACCGATTCTAATACAACGACCCGGCCTAAGCGGCGACTACGGATCCGACCCCGGAACTAGACTAAGACCCGAATACGGCTACGACGGATGCACCGGCATTTCCACTATTTAATCGTATAAATCGGGTTTATATACTACGACTACTATTTCTCCCGGAACTAACGTTATATATCCTAAAAGCGAAGCCAAGGCTCGATCTATCTGCTTTAACAATCGCCCTAAAGGCTACGGTCGAAGCATTTAATTATAACATTAAGGAGTATATAGCACTCCTACTAGCCGATGTTCCGAACCTCTCGTCTAATCCTAACGTTAAGACTAAGTTTATTAAGATATAGGATAAAGAGAAGAGCTACACCGGCGAGCTATATGCCCTATTTAACGAGACTATCCGTAAGTTTATAGGCGTATATTATAACCTTGAGATTAAGCTAGGGCTCTTTTACACCCTTCTCCCTAAATCTTAAAGGGACGAGCCGATCGCTTCTATACGGAGAATATTACTTAAACGACTACCTTCTAAAGCGTATACGATAAGATTAAACGATATTTCGACACTAAGGCGACTTAAGCTTAGTACTATACCGATTAGACTAATACGACGTTTAACTAAGTTCGGGCTAGCAACCCTAAGAAAGGCCTACCGGAAGTGCTCTAATTGCTAATCGATAAGCTATTGCTTTATTAACGGGCTTTAGGACCTAAGTTTATAGGCGAAACCCCGCTTATAGTGACCTTAACTAAGGCGTGCTAAGCAGTCCCGGAACTCGAAGGAGCCTTCTTTAAATAAGCCGACGAGGCTAAGGAACTCTATGCCGACCTCCGAGCTTCCCTTACGACGTACCTCGCACGACAGGCGAGGAATGCCTCGCGCTAATTTATCTAAGACCGAAATCGTAATAACGATAGGATAGATATAAATTATAAATATAATTTAAGGAACCCTAATAGTTAGTTTTATATAGACCGTAGGTATACTAACAATCGTAGTAAAGGCAACGGAGGATTTCGCTCGCGTAGCTCCGGATAACGCTATCGGCCCCGCGGTAGAAGAGGCTACGGCTAAAGATACAGCAATAAGACCTAGACTAAGAAGTGCTTCGTGTATAGAAAGGAGGGATATTAGTCTACGAAACATTCTATAGAGGAACGGCGGAAAGCTAAGGACTAATATCTCTCGTATTATCTCTATACTAGCGTCTCCCTAGACATTACGGCCTATTTAGTAGGCTATAAAGGCTATAAGGACGATAAGGAGGAAGAGTATAGCAAGGGTAATAAGCCGGAATAGTAATAAGCTAGTTATATGCTTTATTAAATAGCTTTTAACCACCTTATTATAGGAGATAACGTCTACGGCATAGAACTAATAGTCTCGGCCGACTAGTTCCTTATTAATAACCGTTACTTAAAGCTCTATTTTTAAGGCATCCTAATTAATATAGGAGCAGCGAAGGTCTTAACGGCCGGATAAGAATAATATATAAACCTATAGTAAGAAGACCCTTCCGTCTATTTAGATATATTAACCGTAGGCTAAGAATTAATTAGATTCGGCGCCGGCACCGTTATAAGGTCTTTAGGATTAATTAATCTTATTACTCCGATTAGAAGGATTATATTCTATATGTTAGAAACTTTAACCCCTTTCCTACTATATCTCGCGGATATAGATAGGCTAGGCGTATTCTTTAATAACACGACGAATACCCTTACCGGCCCTAAGGCAAACATCCCGGTGGTTAGGAAATAGGGATAGCCTTAGTTCTTCCTTAGGAAGAGTAAACAATCGACCGTATTCCTTATAGAAACGGAAATTAAGACCTTATACCGTCGATTCGGATATCCTGCTATAGCTAGGCTATATAACCTATTAAAGCAAGTAGGCTACGGCGATATATCTCTTAGTACTCTAGAGAATATCTTAGAACTATATCACTATTACTAGATGCATTTACCTACCCTAAAACGGTTTAAGTTTAACCTTAAAGATAACTAAGACTTTAATTATAAGGTTATCGTTAATATAATATACTTAGACGTTCTAAATTCGGTATAACACCCGGTGTTATATATTATTAACGTATCGACGGCCTTTTAAAGCGCTCGATTCCTTCCTTTTATATTAGCGAAGGATATATAGGCGACTCTTCGAGCCCTTTAGATTAACATATACCTTAGTCCGCCTAATATTATTAGACATAATGCCGGCACGAACTTCGCGACGGTAGAATTCCGAAACGAAGCCCGTATTATAGGAATTATATATATATAAGTTCCTATTAAAGCATATTAGTCTATCGGTAAGGTTAAGAGGTATTATGCCCTTTTGCGCCGAGCTTTTAATATCCTCTTCGCAGAAATACGTAGCTTTACCTCCCCTAAGGCAGTTTTTTAGACGGCTGTTAAAGCTATTAACGATACTACTAGACCGAACGGACTAATACCTACGTTGCTTATATTCGGAGCATATCCTAGGATAACTCCTAATTCGCCGCTATCGCTAACGACCTTTAAATAAGCCGCTATAGTATAGAAAGCGATAAAGGCACTTAAGCAGCTTATAGCTAAACGATAGGTCTTAGCAGCGTTATATAGCCGCAACGGTCTAGATATAGCGAACATACTTGCCCTTCCTTTCTAAAGCGAAGTCCGTATATAGAGGGAAAAGTTAGGATAGTAAGGACCGTTTAAGATTATAGCTATTAAGAGGTATAATATTACGATTAATATAGTCAATAGACCTTAGGTCTTTAGATCTACGCTAGTACAACCGTATTATTGTAATTAAATGCTTAACGACCTTCCGGTATTAGAATCCGAGCAGCCGGACGAACCCGCCCGACCGGACCCTTTAGCACCCCGTAAGCGAGGACGCCCGCCTAGATCGAAGGATAAGGCTAGGCATTTAATTATAGAAGGACTAAACGTAGAGGATAACCTAGACAATAACGAGGACGATATAGATCTCGACGATTTAAGCGATAAAGAAGCGGACGAGGCCTTTACGATAAAAAGGGAGGAAGAGGCCTACGAGCTAGCCGTTAAGCTCCGATCTAAAGGCGCTATCACGACCCCGGGAGCACTATTCGAAGCGTTAGACAGCACGGAGATCGATAACCTTATAGCATAAGGAGTATTTAGTTTCAAACGGTATAATAAAGCTATTTACGGCGGCTACCGTATCTTTAGCTCCCGTATAGTTCGAGAGGTTAAAGGCAAAGACACTAAGCTATATAAGAAATTAAGGCTTATAGTCTAAGGTTATAATAATAAGGAGAAGGCTTCCCTACTAACGCAGTCCCCGATAATCTAACGCGTTAGCTAACGATTAATCTTAGCCCTTGCTCCTAGCCTTATGCGCTATAGGATAACGTTATCCCTTCGAGATATTACCTAGGCTTATCCTTAGGCGACTATAGAGCTCTTTCGAACGGTCTTAATACGTCTCCCCGCCGAATTATAAGGGAAGTATCCGCCCGATACGATTATCTAAGTTATTAAGCCCTTATATAGCATTATAGAATCGGGAGTCTATTAGTTTAATACGTATTAGAAGCACTATATCGAGGGCCTTAATATAGAGATATCGACCTTTAACTCTTGCCTTCTAATATCTAATATAGGACTAGAATACTTTAGCATTATTAGGATATAAACGGACGATACCCTTATGCTTAGAACGATGAGTTTTTCGGCCGCTAAAGAAGAAAAGCTCCGAGAGGCATAATTTAAGGCGAAGCCGAAAACCACGATGACTTAAGGCTCCGTTACGGATTTTAACGGAGCAAAGGTAAGCTTACAATAGGATAAAATACTCCTGCTTTAATAAAAGGGATAAGCCGCCCGGATCGACCGAATCGATATTAAGGCTCCGGACTATATATAATAGTACTTAGAATAACGTGCTCGTAGAGCCTATATAGCCTCGGTGTATTAACTAGAAGCAGCATTCGATATCTTAGTTACGGGATAAGTATAAAACCCGGATAATAAGGATTGTATAATCTTAAATAAGCGACTTAAGTAGCAAATAGACTACTAGAGTAAAGGTTTAATATATAAACTAATTATTATAGTATTAGGTTATATTATATATTATCCTACGTAACCTCTATATCGTATATATAGACATTTAGATCTAGTCTATAGCTATATCCCTTCGTAGATTAATAACAATTATATACCCCCCTTTAAGCTCGTTCCCTTATAGTTTAATCTACTATTTTTATCCTATTGCCTTTAATTAATAATCTCGCTATCTTACCTTTTTCTTTTCTAATCTCCCCTCTTCGCGACGCGAGTCCGCCTCCTCGCTAGACCCCTTCGACTAGGTTTTCCTCGATTATTAGAATTTTCCTAGTGTAGATACGCCGTCTCGACGCGAATTGCATAGATTTCCCCCCTTACCCTTTGCCTTATAATCTACGATAACCGACTATATAGAGGCCGATCCTCCGTCCGCTACCCTAGCCGTTACCCCGCCGGCTCCTACCGACCTAAAGCCCTAGACCGAGTACGTTTCTTACTACCCCCGCCTCGCCGCCCTTCTTTAAGCCTAACGGCCTATATTCGGCACGTTCGCCTATATTTAGGCTAACGCTACTCCCGACTTCCGCGCCCCTTAGATTAAGGCCTTTGCTTACCTTAATAATGCTTACGTTAAGTTAGATATAAGAGTGCTTATCGCTTAAGAGCACGTAGCCGTTGCTTAAGAGCATGCTGCCGATCTTTAGCGTTAGCTTAACCGCGCTACGTCCTCTCTCTTCGTCTTAACTAAACGCGACGCAGCTTAGGATTAGGCCCTTACCCTTACCCCCGCCCTTACCCCTACCCGTTCCTATATCGCCGACCCCGAGAGGTTCGCCGGCGACTCTAGCACCTAAAAGCAACGTTAGGAGGCTTTCCGGACCTAGCGCGACGGCCTTACTATTAAGCTCCGTTAAGACGCCGCTTTATACCCTACGGAGTAGGACTATATTCTCTACGCGGCTAGCCGGCTTACTAGCCGGGCCGCTTCTATTATCGCTAGCGTTCCTTAAGACGTCCTTAATAATAAGTCCTTCGCTAATTAGTAGTATACTACTATTAAAGCCCTTACCGACGACCTTAGCTTAGACTTTAGTGCTAATTTTACCTACGCTTAGTCGGAGGCCGACTTTAACGCCTTATCGATAAAGAATATCTCTTAGCCGGACTTTTATTCGAAGTTTACCTAGCTTTAAGCCGACTTATCGTTTAATAGCACCGCTTACGTCGCTTACCTTTATTTAAAGGTCTTTATTAAACTTACTAACGCTACCGCTCTATAGGTCGAATGCCCGGCCTATAATAACTTTACGGCCTAAGCTAAGATATATTCTACGCTTTAGGACAACTAGCAGCGTATTAAGGCCCGTTCTTAGCTTTAGCCGCCTCGTAACCCCGCTCGCACCGGCCTTACCTCGCCCGCCCCGCCCGCGCCTCCTGCCGGTAACCTAATGCACCTTAATGTATTCCGGGCCCGGCTTACTAACGCTAAAAAGCAACGGCGGTTTAAGAACCGTCTTTGCCTCTACTACGCTTAGCCGGCTACCGCTACCTATACAGCCTAGACCTACCCTAATAAAGGTATTAGTGCTAATCCCGGCGCTAACCCTAGCGTTAGTCCTAGCGCCGGTTCCGGCTCTAGCCGCGGCCGTAGCCGTAGTAGCGGTACGTCTGCCCCGCGATTGCTTAAACCCCTTCCCCCCCGCTACTAGGTTCGCGCTATTAAGCAGGGCTTTATCGAGGGTAAGGTAAACAACCTCCCCGCCTCTTCCCTACCCTTAGGAAATACGTAGCTCCCTCGCCTTATCGCGCGATAGAGCTCTTAGTGTCTAAGTTTATAGCTTCGTTCGATACTAAGGAGGATCTTTGCCTCCCTACGGGAATATAACCGCGTGCTTTACTTATGCCTTTATCCCTTATATCCGCCGATATCGTTATAAGTGCTTTAGTCGACTCCGGCTGCTTTAGATACGCCTTTATATACGCTTAGACTACGCACCGCCTTGCCCTTCCTATCCGCTAGCTCTAGTTCCTACGCTAGCTTTCTCTCGCCGATAGTAGCGACTTTCTCTCGCCGATAGTAGCGACTATAAGTCCGGCTCCGTTACTTATTACGCCTTTTCGGTCTCCCGGATTAGCGCCTATACTAAGTCTATCTACTTCTTTCTTATAAAGCTTAGCTACGAGGTTATTCTTAGCCTCCTTTAGCTACGCCGGCACGACCCTATTATTAGCTAGCGTAGTAACTCCCTTTCCTTTTAGTCCCCTTTTTATCTAGCCTCCTGCCTCTCGGACTACTAGCTTTATCTTATCCTAGGCCTCTCGGCTACCTTTACCCGCCTTACCCGCCTTATCCTAGCTCCCCCCGCCTTTATTTCGGAGGGAATATAATTAATAAATATAATTCGTTTTCCCCCCGCTCCCTCCGTCGAAGACTTTAACGACGAGGGCGAACCTCCTACCGCCCCCTCTATCGGAGACTTAAACGACGAGGGCGAACCCCCTACCGCTACGATCCTTATTCCTACCGCTACGATCCCTATTCCCGCCCGTACGGCCTTAGCCCGTCCTCCGGCCTTTATCTAGTCTATCTGCTTTAGCGACGTTCTTAAGTTTATTCCCTTATCTCTTAGCCCTTCTCTCTCGGCGTTTTTCGAGGATGCCCTTAACGCGGGTAAACCCGCCTATCCGGACTCCTCCCGCTAGGTTAACGACGCCGACTTTAACACTAGCTACGACTCTAACTCTCCGGCTACCCTCTACCCTCGCCGCTATATTCGACCTCCCCGCCCTTAGCCCGTCTATAAGACCGCCGGCTACCGCCGTCCTATATTACGGCCGAGTCGTAAGGTTATTAAACCCCGGCCCTTCCGCTTTTCGTCCCTCGACGGCTTAGCGTTTAACGTCCGGATGCTTAACGTCGACGCAATAGTAATATTCTACCGGTAGCCTAAAGTCTAAACCTCTTAGACCTTAATTAAGGCCTTTACCGCTAAGCCTTTAGCTACCGAGCCCCCGCTACTTATCGACTAAGATATCCTTAAAGACTTCTATTAGGCTATCTTAATTAGATATATAGACGCTAAGGACGCGAAAGCCTACCTTAACCCCCGCTTTTACGACTTTATCGACGACTACCTTAATAAGATCTACCTTAATAAGATCTCCCTTAACGATATCGCTAAATTCTTTAAGAAGTAAGAGAAAGTCCTTTATACGTTCGACGAGCTTTAGGCTAAAGTCCTTAAGGAGCTCTACTATATAATCTATATATAGCTTAAGAGCGAGGCCGATAAGCTCGCCTTTTACCGTACCATTAATACTTTAATTAACCTTAAGGAGGGAATATAGCCTCCTTATACCCGCCCCCGCCTCTTTAGCGAAGCCGAAAACCGGATCGTCCGCGCGTATATTAACGAGTAGCTTAGGAAGGGCTTTATCCGCCGCCCTACTTCCCCCGCTACTACCTTTATTATACTTACCCGTAAGTTAGGCAGGGGCGTCCGTTTTTGCGTTAACTATCGCGGCTTAAATAAGGCTACGATTAAAAACCGTTTTCCCTTGCCCTTTATTTACGATACTCTCGCCTATATCCGGAACGCGAAGTTTTTTACTAAGATCGACGTTATTACAGCGTTTAATCGCCTTTGCATTACTATAGGATATAAGTAAAAGACCGCGTTCGCTATACGGTATAGGCTTTTTAAGTATTATATTACTCCCTTTAGCCTTACCGCCGCCCCGTCCTACTTCTAGAGTTTTATTAACATAGCCCTTTACGGTATCCTTAATAAGTTCTGCTTTACCTATTTAAACAACGTCTTAATCTTCTTAAAGACGTAAGAGGAGCACTAGGCCTACGTTAATACGGTTCTTAAGCGCCTTAATGCCGCCGGCCTCTAGCTTAACGTAGATAAATATAACTTCTCCGTTACTAAGACTAAGTACCTTAGCCTAATTATCTCGGATAAGGGCATTCGTATAGACCTTAATAAGGTTCGTACGGTCTTAGACTAGCCTGCCCCCTCTTTTATTAAAGACCTCCGGCGCTTAGGATTCGCTAATTTTTATCGGCGTTTTATTCACGGCTTTTTTAGGCTTACGAACCCTTTAAACGCCCTTACTAAGAACTCTGCCCCCTAGATCTAGTCTCCAGCCTGCGCCTACGCCTTCGAAGCCCTTAAGCACGCTTTTACTCCCGCCCTAGTCCTCGCATACTTCGACCCTTATCGTAAGACTATAGTTTAGATAGATGCTTCCGACTAAGCCGCTAAGGGTATACTAATATAGCTCCTCGACGATAGTCGTTATTATCCGGTTGCCTTCTTTTCGTCTAAACACTCCGCTTAAGAGTGTAATTACGAGATCTACGATAAAGAGCTACTCGCGATTATTAACTCTCTTAAAGAGTAGCGCCCCGAGCTCGAGGGCCTGCCTAAGTTTAAGATAGCCTTAGACTATAAGAATCTTTAGTATTTTATAACTATAAAGCTTCTTAACTAGCGATAGGCCCGCTAGGCTAAATTCCTTAGTCGTTTTAATTTTAAAATCGTCTTTTAGCCCGGCTCTTAAGCTATTCTCCCCGACGCCCTTAGCCGCTTGCCCGGCTCCCGCCCTCTCTCCCTTACCGACCGAGCCGACGAGAGGATTAACCACCGATATTAGGTTATCCTCCTTAAGTCTAAGGTTAATGCCTCCCTTTACCCTAATATTATTACTACCCCCGATACCGTTAAGGAGTCCGATTCGTTTATATATATAATTTATAAATATAATTCCGACTGCCTCGACCTTTATGCCCTCGACGACTTTAAGCCGATCGATAACCTTATCGACCGGGCTTATTCCTCCTCCCCGCTTATCTCCGCTATTCGCGTAGCTCTTTAGTCCCCTTAGCCCCGCTAGCCTTGCCCTTTTCGCGCCCCCCTCCGCTCGATCCCTAAGACCGCTCTCTCTAAGGTCTAAGGCCGGTTCTATTTCTAAGGCCGGCTCTTCGTTCCCCTTAACGACGCCCTAATTCCTTAGATCCTCGTCCGTGCTTATACCTCCCCCCTTACCGGCTACCTTAGACGTACGAAGACCGCTAGCCTCTACCGTCGGTCCTATATCTAGCCCGGCATATATAAGTCTATTTCTAGCTTCGTGCGGAACTATTATATATGCCTACGCGCTAAATCCCCTAGTTCCTCCCCCTAAGGCCTACTCTAGCCCTTAAGTATTCCTTTCGCCCTATAGACCGATATATCCGTCGATTTTATTACCGACCTCCCTATCTACCGTCGCAATAGCGTTAAGTTTTCTAATATCCTCGTTATCGTCGACCGCCTTACGAAGATACGCTACTACGTCCTAACACCTTCGATAACCGTTAAAGACGTTATTAACGCGTTTGTTTCCTACGTTTAGTCCTTCTATAGTACCCCGGCCTTTATTATTAGCGACCGTAGTACTTAGTTTATTTCGGCTTTCTAGTAGTAGCTTAGTCGTCGCTTTAGTTACCGCCTTTACCTTAGCTCCGCCTACTACCCTTAGACCGACGGTTAGACCGAGATCGCGAACGCCTAGATAAACGTTTACCTTCGTTATTATACTACCTACCTTTAAGACGATTAGGTCGACCTTCTCCCCCTCGCTAAGTTTACTACTAATAATTAAGTCTTTAAATCTACCGGCCTTTCCCTTTTCTTCGCTAACTATAGCTTTTACCTAAAGCTTAGCACCGAGCCCTTTAGTCCCCCCCTACCTAGTATAACCCCCTAGTAGCGGAAGGAATACCTCCGCGGTAACGCGCTCGCTTCCCGTCTTTAGCGTATCTTTAACTTCCTCCGCGATGCGATTAAGGATGCTTAAGCTACTTAGGCTTACCACGCGGACGCCCGGCGGACTCCCGCCCTAGCGTACTAGCCCGGCGATATAGTATTCCTTAGCACCCGCTAGATCTAGACCCTCCGCCCTATAAAGAAGCTCGACTATAAGCAGGAGGGCCTATATAAGGTCCTTAAGGTATATAAGACGGCGTGCCTTCTTCGCCTCCTTAAGGGCAGCCGCCTCTACCCCGTTTTTTATTACTCCTTCTTTACTAAGACTTAAGAGCCCCCTTTGCCCGGCTAGTCGGAGCTTAACGTCCGGCCCGCCGATAACGGCGTTCTCCTTTCCCCTAGCGACGACGACGGCGATAAGGTATACCTTAAGTAAGAGTTTTCTTCTATCCTTACGTAACGCTAGTACGCCTCCGGGAAGATTAAGTATCGCGTTTAATAGCGTTATAGCCCCCTTACGTAGGAGGACTCCTCCTGCCTTAACGGCTGCTAGGACAACCTTAAGGCTTTTTACGCCTTTAACCCGACTAAGCTTAAACCGGCCTTTTACACAGCCTTCCTTATATCTTCCCCTTCGCTTAAGTAATAATAAGTATAATTTATTAATACGATTTACATTACAACGGCATGCGTTAGTTTCCTAGTTTTACCTTTTGTTTCTTTCTATTTCTCCCTCGTTCTATATTAGGCCCGCTTTTAGGACCGATTAACATAGATTTCCTTCGTTTTTATTAGCCTATTAACCCTTTTAAGCGTTTAAGTTAAACGCCGATTTAAGGGGGATATACTATTATAGTGTTAGGTTATATTATATATTATCCTACGTGACCTCTATATCGTATATATAGACATTTAGATCTAGTCTATAGCTATGTCCCCTTCGTGGATTAATAACAATTATATACCCCCCCCTAAGCTCGTTCCCTTACACTAATTAATATTATAAAGGCGAAGCTAATAGTATTTACGGATAGGTCGTTTGCTAATAATAAAGACCTATTATCGCAATTAGGCTTTATTATTGTATTAGTTAATAAGACCGAAAGGTCTAATAACTAGTTTAAGGTTATTAGAAACATTATCTACTAAAGTTCGACGAAGTATAAGAGAGTTACCTAAAGCGTGCTAGCTTCCGAGATATACGGTATAGTTAACGGCGTTAACCTTAGGATCGCCTTAGTAACTACGTTAAAAATTATAACCGACCGGCTTTAGCTACCGAATATTTAATTAATTATTTGCATAGATTCGTATTCGCTCTACGAATATCTCGTAAAGCTTAGGATAACTAAGGAGAAGAGATTAATAATTAATATTATGTCTCTTCGATAGTTATATAAGCAACGAGAGATTATAGAGATCCGTTAGATTAACGGCGATAATAACCCGGCCGACGCTATAACGAAGGCTTTACCGAACCAAGCCCTCGAACGCTTTATAGACAATAATAGCTTAACTATTCGGATGGAGGCATACGTTCTACGCCCCTAAGTTCCCCTTTTAGGACTCTTTTTTTTATTTATACTTATGTATTGTATTTATTTAACCCTTTTAGTCTAATACGCGTTATCCTTACGATTAGGAAGGTTGCTTAGCAGTTAGAAAGAAAGACTGCTAGTATAGGAATATAGTTATATAACTAAGGGATAGAGTCGCAACTACATTGCCGACTATACATAGGAAAGGGGCAATAGGGGTTATAACCACGCGGCGTATAACGCTACGTAACCTATATAGTTAATAACCTCGTTATTTACTAAGGGCATCGTTATAACTAGAGCGGTAAGCCCTAGCGTAGGCCTTAACAATGCATTGTTAAGGCATAGTAGGCTCTATAGAGGGACCCCGGCAGACGGGTATAAAGGGGCCCCCTTATTCCCCCTTCTCTAGCTAGATTACATACAACTATAACTAATGCAACCCCCTTTGTTTAGATTAATCTAAGTAAATTACCTACTAACAATACCCTGAGTAGTACCCTATTTCTATACACTATTTCCCTTAAATAACATCCTTCTATACACTCCTATAAAAATAAAGTCCTCCTTTAATAGAAAACAAATAATAGGACCTTTAAAGCCTCTTCTTTTAGCAATTTCGAGGGTAGTATTAAAAGTAGATAGGACTATAATACGGATCGGGAATTTCTATAACTTTATCGTCGATACTAAAGCTACTAGGCATATAGTTTCGAATAAATCTCTCCTTTCTAACTATAAAGAAATATATACTACTATTATTAGTAGGTAGTTCACTTAGATTAATCTAAACAAAGGGGGTTGCATTACTTGTATTTATATCTAATATAGCTAAGAAGGGGGAATAAGGGGGCCCCTTTATACCCGTCTGCCGGGGTCTTTTTATAGAGCCTGCTATGCCTTAACAATGCATTGTTAAGGCCTACGCTAGGGCTTACCGCTCTAGTTATAACGATGCCCTTAGTTAATAACAAGGTTATTAACTATATAAGGCACGTAGCGTTATACACTACGTAGTTATAACCCCTATTGCCCTTTTCCTATGTATAGTCGGTAATATAGTTGCGACTCTATCCCTTAGTTATATAACTATATTCCTATACTAGTAGTCTTTCTTTCTAACCGCTAAGGAACCTTCCTAATCGTAAGGATAACGCGTATTAGACTAAAGGGGTCTAATAAATATAATACATAAGTATAAATAAAAGAGAGTTCTAAAGGAGAACTTAAGGACGTAGAACGTATGCCTCTATCCGAATAGTTAAGCTATTATTATCTATAAAGCGTTCGAGGGCTCGGTTAAGTAATGCCTTTATTATAGCATCGGCCGGGTTATTATCGCCGTTAATCTAACGGATCTCTACGATCTTACGCTACTTATATAACTATCGAAGAGATAATAATATTAATTATAAATCTCTTCTCCTTAGTTATCCCGAGCTTTATAAGACATTCGTAGAGTAAGTACGAATCTATATAGATAATTAATTAGATATTCGGTAGCTTAAGCCGGTCGGTGATAATTTTTAGCGTTATTACTAAAGCGATCCTAAGGTTAACGCTATTAACTATACCGTATATCTTAGAGGCTAGCACGCTTTAGGTCACTCTCTTATACTTCGTCAAACTCTAATAGATAATATTCCTAGTGACCTTAAACTAGTTGTTAGACCTTTCGGTCTTATTAACTAATGCAATAATAGAGCCTAGTTGCAATAATAGGTCTTTATTATTAGCAAACGACCTATCCGTAAATACTATTAGCTTCGCCTTTATAAGCTTAATTAGTTTATATATTAAACCTCTGCTTTAGTAGTCTATTTACTACTTAAGTCGCCTATTTAAGATTATACAATCCTTATTATCCGGGTTCTACACTTATGCTACAACCGAGAGATCGAATGCTGCTTCCGGTTAGCATACTAAGGCTATATAGGCTGTACGAGCACGTTATTTTAGGTACTATTATATATAATCTAGAGCCTTAATATCGATTCGGTCGATTTAAGCGGCTTATCCCTTCTATTAAAGCAGGAGTATTTTATCCTATTATAAGCTTACCTTCGCGCTGTTGAAATCCGTAATAGAGCCCTAAGTCATCGTGGTTTTCGGCTTCGCCCTAAATTATGCCTCTCGGAGCTTTTCTTCTTTAGCGGCTAAAAAACTCATCGTTCTAAGCATATAGGTATCGTCCGTTTACATCCTAACGATGCTAAAGTATTCTAGTCCTATGTTAGATATTAGAAAGTAAGAGTTAAAGGTCGATATCGGTATATTAAGAGCTTAAACGTAATACTTCTAATACGTATTAAACTAGTAGACTCTTAATTCTATAATTCTATATAAGGGCTTAATAACTTAGATAATTATATTAGGCGGATACTTCCTTTATAATTCGGCGGGGAGACGTATTAAGACTGTTTAAAATAGCTCTATAGTCGC
Source organism: Ophiocordyceps sinensis (assembly GCA_012934285.1). NCBI lineage: Eukaryota > Fungi > Ascomycota > Sordariomycetes > Hypocreales > Ophiocordycipitaceae > Ophiocordyceps > Ophiocordyceps sinensis. Next base: position 13,836,497 of record JAAVMX010000001.1, on the reverse strand, counting down.
CTAAGGATATGCCTAGGTAATATCTCGAAGGGATAACGTTATCCTATAGCGCATAAGGCTAAGAACAAGGGCTAAGATTAGTCGTTAGCTAACGCGTTAGATTATCGGGGACTACGTTAGTAGGGAAGCCTTCTCCCTATTATTATAACCTTAGACTATAAGCCTTAATTTCTTATATAGCTTAGTGTCTCTACCTTTAACCTCTCGAACTATACGGGAGCTAAAGATATAGTAGCCGCCGTAAATAGCTTTATTATAACGTTTAAAACTAAATACTCCTTATACTACGAGATCGTCGATTTCCGTGCTGTCTAACGCTTCGAATAGTGCTCCTAGGGCTATAATAGCGCTTTTAGATCGGAGCTTAACGGCTAGTTTATAGGCCTCTTCTTCCTTTTTTATCTTAAAGGCCTCGTCCGCTTCTTCGTTACTTAAATCGTCGAGGTCTATATCGTCCTTATTATCGTCTAGGTTATCTTCTACGTCTATTCCTTCTATAATTAAATGCCTAGCTTTATTCTTCGATCCGGGCGGACGTCCTCGCTTACGGGGTGCTAGAGGGTCTAGTCGGGCGGGTTCGTCCGGCTGCTCGGACTCTAGGGCCGGGATATTATTAAGCATTTAATTACGATAATACGGTTATACTATTATTATTATTATTAAAGTACTCTAGCTGCCCTAACGGGCCTAGTGCCCCTGCATTTAGCTAGCATAGGAAAAACTAGGCGGCTTAAGGGAAAACCTATATAACGTCTATCTATCTCGACGTCGGGCCGGATGCGGCCTATATTCGCTACGGTTAATTAAGTTTAGTTACTGCCGCCGGTCTAGTGCTTAATAAAGGTTACCCCGCCCGGGCAGGCTTAGGGGCGTTAGGGTCGGGCGGATAGTCTAACTTAGTAAAGCCAGCGCATAGACGGCACGCGGGCGATAGGGTACAGGCCGGGGCCCCGCCTAGCGGGTTAAAACGCAGAAAAATAAATCTTAGTAAGCGTATAATCGAATACATAAATATATTTAAATATATATAAACGTTAAAGAGGGCTAGCGCTAAGAGCTTTATCGTCCTGCTCTTAGAGCTCCCCCCCGCCGGCATTACGGCGGTCTATCTTCTCCGTAAGGGCCGTCGCGGCTTAGAACTACTATAGTAGGCAGTGCTTAAGGAACTACCGGATAAGCGGCTTCGCGGCGGCGGGGCGGTTAAGCGCCGCCCTAAGGTCGCTCTCTTATTAGATACCTCTTAGTAAGGCCGCCCTCGCGTTAGTAAAGGTAAGGCACCGGAGGAAGAGATAAAACGCGGTTTTACGCGCGGTCCTATACTAATAGAGCGGTAAATCGACGTTAGGGATATTCTAGTCGAATAAGAACCCCCGTAGACCGATCTTCCCGGTCTAAATCTAGATAAACGTAGAGCTCTCGTGCTTATATAACCCGTTATATACCTTTAGTGCCTTCTTCGGCCGGTCGAAGTAAGGGTTAATATCTACCGGCTGCCGGGCTTTTTATAGTCGCTTTATCTCTATTACTTAGAGATCCTCCTTTTAGCGCGCCTCTTAATCGCGGAGGACCGCCTCCTCTGTTATAGTGCCTTAGGGGCATTAGTCCTAAAGCTATATATCGTACGGCCGGCCGGGCGGCCGGGTCGGCCGACGGGGTTAAAGTAGTACTCTCGCCGGCTTCTCGTAGGCGCGTCGGATCTAGTCCGCTATACCCGACTCCTCGGTTCGCTCCTTATACCGCATAAAGCAGTCGTTAAAGTAAAGGTCGAGCGGCGGGACCGCCGTCTATATCTCTAGGTTCTAGACCGGGGTCGCCTTAAACGCCTTAGCTATTACCTATAGGCAGCTTAACTAATATACGATAAGCGCCTTTACTAAGCTAATAGGTTTCCCTCCTTTAAGCGTAGGCTTATAGAACGTCGACGCTTTATAGGCGAGCGCGCTTTAAACTATACTAGCGTAGACCGTCCTCGCGCTTTACAATCGTATGCCTTATATAGACACCGCGAGCTTAGTAAAGGCTAGCGCTTATATGCCTATTTTCGTCTTAAGCTTCCTAACTTAAGCGTTCTATTATAGCTTTTAGTTAAACTAAACCTTTAAGAACCGCCCGTCTTCGACTAGCCGGACTATATTTATCTTAAGCTAAAGCTTTATTAATATCGGCTTATAGGTCTACGTAAAGTAAATTAGCTCGCTTTCCTCCGGCTTAAACTTAGCGCTAACCTCCCTTACTTACTTATCGTACTTTTTTTAAGTGCTTCTTAAACGCTATATAGTCGCGGCTACGGTCTTACCGTAGGCTAGGACGTTTATATCGTCGGCGAAGCCGACGGTAGTAACCCCTATCTCTAGCTTAAAGTCGTCGTATAGTAGCGCGATATAAAGGAGGAAAAGGATTAAGGAGAGGGGCGAGCCTTAAGGCACGCCTATAGGCACCTCCTAGGTCTCCGCTAGCGCGTCGTCGAAGTAAAGCTAGGCCGTCCTCCCCTCGAGGAAGCTCTTAACCTACGCGATAACCTAGCCTAAGAAACCCCTCTAGCAGAGGGTCTCGATAAGGTACGTATAGTCTACCCTATCGAAAGCTCCCTTAAGGTCGAGCTAGAGGAACGACGCTACCCCTCCTTAGGCTTACGTCGTCTTTACGAGCTTTATTATAAATCGTATCGCCGTCTTAGTAGACCTCTCGGTCTTATTCCTTATCTACCCTTTAGGCAAGAGGTTATACGCCTCCGCCGCGTCTACGATCCTCCTCGCGACTATAGCCTTAAGGATCTTCCCTACCGTGCTAAAGAGATAGATTAGTCTCTACCCTTAGACTTATTAAAGCTAGGCCGCTGTCTTCCCGGGCTTCGGTAGGACGATAATAGCCGTATGCCGGAACCGTCTTAGAAAATACCCGATATCGTAACTAGCGTTAAGCAATACCGTAAGTACCTTAAGCAATAGCTCCTTATAGGCCTTTAATAAGCCTAACCGGGAGGCCGTCTTCCCCTACGGCCTTTTATAACGCTATCTTCCTAACCGCTAACCTAACGTCGCTAACTATAAAACGCTGCGATATTATATAGGCCTACCGGGTGGCTTAAGGGCTCCCCTCGCCTCTTACTACTAAGGGTAGGAAGAACCGAGCCGCGAGGGTCTCTACCTTCTCCGCGTAAGTGCGGGCCGGCCCCGTCGGGTCGCTCGGTCTCTCTAGGTCGGGGATATATATCGCCTATAGTAGGCTACCGCTTTAGAGCTACGCCTACCTCTCGATCTTTTAGAGGAGGGCTTAATTAGCGGCTAAATCGTAGGTAAGCTCCCGCTAGGAGTCTTATTATACGGTAATAACGGCACGCTGGAGGGCTATCTTCGCTTTATCTAACGTCTCTTAGGTCGTTTAATTGCCGGACGCTAAAAACGCCCGGAAGGCGCGTTTAGCCTCCCTATCGCACCGGTCTACCTTTATAGTCTATTAGTTAGGGCGGCTGCCGTCGGTATAGCCCTAGGCCTTAGGTATATAGTCCTTCGCAATCTTAGTCAATTAGGTGACTACTTAGTCTACGTACGCCTCGACCTCTTTAAGAGTTATAGGCGTAGTTAGCGTAGCCCCCGGCCGGAACTTTACGATAGCTATTGCTTAGGCCTTATCTAGGTTAAGTTTCCTCTAGAGGTGGTTAAGTCCTATCGTCCGGGCCGCCGGCCGATAAATTAGCGGCCCTATATCTACCTCTAGCCGTTACGATATATAATCCGATCCGACGAGGCCTACGTTTCTACGGTACGTTACGCTTAAACCTTAAGACGCTTAGGCGAGGTCTATTATACCGTTCCTCCGGCCCTCGGAGGCGATATATATAACCTAGCCCTTAGGGGTTATAAGCCTAAGGCGCTATCGCGCCGTTAGCTTTAGGAGGTCCTCGCTATTCCTAAAGGTATGCCCGTAGGCGTCTTAAAGCGGGTAGTAGCTATTAAAGTCCTTAACGAAGACGCATTAAGTGCGTAACGATTTAGTCGCGAGGTTAAAGAGCGGAGTAGTCGGGAGGGGGGAGTTAACTAGCGGGGAGTAAACTAAAAAGACTATAGTATTAAAATTAGTAAACGTAACGCTATACTAGTCTATACCTTAGTCGCTCGTTTATATATCGATACCGTGCCTCTTATAGATATATAGCGCGCTTTAGGTCGCCCTAAAGACGAGCCTATAGTCGTACCGCCTTAGGCACGCTAGGGCTTTTATCCTACTATTAATTAGTGTCTCCTAAAGTGCTATAATATCGTACGCCTTAAGGGCGGCGAGCGCGAGGTATATATTCGCGTCTATCCTTACGGTATTCTAGTAAAGGATATCTAATATTAAGGGGGGTCGGAAAAGGGGTCGTCGTTAAGAGCGGGCGCGGCCTCGACCGTAGCGGTGCGAGCCTTTGCCGACGCTAAGGCCGGCCGCGACTATAAAAGCCCGCGAATAGTCGACTAGCCTTACGCCCGACCGGCCCTCGTAATATCCCGAGGTCGGCCGGGGGGAAGGGCGGGTAGTAGGGGGGGGGGGGGTGTCCTATCGTCGCCGTTTCGACGGCGACGCTTACGGCGCGGTAGGAAGCGGAAAGGGCTATATATAGGGCGGCGCCGGCTTAAGGCGTATCGTCGGCATCGCCGCGGCGGCGAAACGCCTCGGCCTTTAGGAGTATGCCTCCTAAGCCTTATCCTAAAGCTTTTCTGCCTTAGGGTAGTGCTTATCCTACGCCGTATGTCTCCCCTTATAGAAGGTACACCGGTACGGGATCTACCTAATAGTAGCCGCGTATATAGCTTCGTTATATAATCCTAACGCGCACCGCCCGTACGTCGCCTTCGCTATATAGTACTTTACGATATATCTATATTAGAAAAACCGGTAGTATTACCTCGGCCGGATTATATCGTTAAAGGGCTTTATATCGAAAATCCCCGCCTATATTACTATGCTAAAGTCGTAAAGCCTATTCGCCGCCTCTACGCCGTCTACTATAATAATTAAGGTCGCCTTTATGCCTACCTTTATATACGCCTTTTTAAGGTAAAAGTAGATAGCCTCGACGTCGTTCGCCTTAGCTAATTTAGCTGCTAGGGCGGCGTCGTCCTTTCTCTAAAGGACTATTATTAGGACGGCCCTTTACTATTACCGTAAAGCCGCCTTAGGATAATAACGTCTCCTTCCCGAACGCTTTCTCTAGCTACTCTCTATCCGCCTTATACTTCTTTATATTCTGCTTAAATATAAGCGCGATATCGCTACTACGGAGGACCTACGCCGCTTTTATAGCGGGCTCCTTAAGGGCGCGATTAACGTCGTTAACGATCGCTTAAGGGGTTCTACGTTAAAGATCTAAGGCGATCCCCTTATATCGGACCGTAAGCTAGTTTTCGTAGCGGGCGAGAGTCGGCTTCTCGCTATTAGCCCCGATGTTATAGCCGCCGCTAGCGCCTCCGGGCGTAGGCTAGCGTTACGTCGGGGGCGCGACGGTAGTAGCCGCGACCGCGGCCGCGGCTACGTCGGCCTAAGACTTCGACGCTTACTTCGATAGGAGCGCCGCCTCGATAGCTTCCTTTACCGACTCCTTAACCGATTTCTTAAGCTAGCCTATAGTCGTATAGACCGCGGTGTCCGCTTAGATCTTCTCCTCCTATTCCTTTAGGTAGCCTTAGAGAACGGACTTAAAGGCCCTTTAGACGCCTTAGAGGGCCTCTTTAAGCACTAGACCCGCGAATTTTAGGTAAGCGGCACTATCCCTTCTTATTAGTTTCTCCTTACCCGCGTCGGGCTTAAAGGGCGCTTCGTTAGTAGTCGGTAGGCTATATACGCTAGCCTTTAACCCCCTTCTCGCGATATTAACGTCTATCGGCTCGTAGCCCGCGTCCGTCCCTTAATGCGCTATCGCGCTTAAGGGCAACCGGGTCTAAGGAATCCGATTCTTAAGTCTAAATTGATTTTATAATCCGGTGTCGACCTCGGCGGCTATACGAGGAGATCGTAGAGCAGTTTCTTTTTTAACGGTTATACTAATATATATCTAAAACCCTAAGTATTAGTTAGTTAAACAAACAAAGGGGTTATAAACTAGCTGGATTCTAGTCTATATGTCTATTAACTAAGGGGCGACGAATACCCCCTTTATACAGGCTATAAACGCGTATATTAATAGGGCCTAAAGCCGGACCTTTGCGAGCCCTTGCTTAGGACGTCGGGGCTATGCCTATAAGGGCAATTGAGTTAATAACTTAATTATCGCAAGGGCGGCCGAGTTAGTAACGCTATCACTAGGGTCCCTAATGCATACGATGTATCGTATAGTTAATCGCGCATCCGTTTAGGCGTTGCCCACACATAATCTATTTAATCACATAGATTGCAATCGTGCCTAGGGAACGGATATCCCTTATTCCTACACTAGTAACTTTTCTTTATAGTTGCCGTATAGTAAGCCTATAATCTAAACAAGGGGAGATAGAAAGAACGATATATTAGGTAGAAGGCCTAATAAATACATTTAATAAATATAAATGAAAAAGGGATAGAATAAAGGGAATACCGTTAGTCGCTATAGGCGAAGGACGAAGGCTTCTATCCTAATCGAGAGGCTGTTTGTATTAACAAGGCGTTTAAGGGCCTTATTTAGCGATGCCTTCGTTATAGCGTCGGCGGGGTTATCTTCCCCGTAGATCTACCTAATCTCCTTAATCTCCCGTCGCTTATACGACTAATGCAACGCTATAATATCGATTATTAAGCGTTTCTCCTTCGTAGTGCCGAGCTTAATAAAGCATTCGTAGTAGGAGTATAAGTCAGTGCATATAATAAGAGGGATCGGTAGGAGCTAAAGCCGTTCTATAACCATACGGAGGGTTATAATAAAGGAGATACTAAGGTCTACGCCGTTAACTATGCCGTAGATCTCGCTCGTAAGAACGCTGCGGGTTACTCGCTTACACTTCGTCGAGCTCTAATAGATAATATTGCTATTAACCCGAAAGTGCGTATCCGTACGCTCGGTCTTATTAACGAGCGTGATAACGAAGGCTAACTAAGACGAAAGGTCTCGGTTGTTTACGAATAAGCTATCTATAAATACTACGAGCTTAGCGGTCTCGAGATTAATTAGTCGGTACGTAAGTCTACGTTGTTAATAGTCGATCTACTACTAGAGGCGCTTATTAAGGATATTATAATCCTTCTCTTCGGGGGCTTAGACCTAGGCTGCTACGGAGATATCGAATAAGGCCTCGGGCTAATAGATAGAGGCGACGTACGCAGCGCGAGCGCGTTGCTTAAGATACTGCTAGGCTCTATCACAAGCCCGTAAGTCGACTACCTCGATCCTTAAGGCCTATCCCTTCTGCTGTAGGAGCAGAACGTCGTCTTAAAGCGTTAGTTTTGCTCTATTAAAGTCTATAGCATTCCCTAGGGTTATCTAAGCCTTCGGCTTAGCGCGAAATTAGGCTATCTCGAGCTCTTTTTCTTCTTAGGCCGAAAAAGTGTCTAAACCGAGCATTAGGGTATTATCGGTCTGTATTCCGACGAGGCTAAAGTCGTCGGGACCTTAGTTTATAATTAGAAGGCACGAGTTATAAGTAGAGGGAGCTATGTTAAGGCTCTTAATATAGTGCTTATAGTAGGTTTTCTACTAATATACACCGGCTTCTGCTAGTCCGTATAACGGTCTAATAACTCTTATAATAGTGCCCTTTAGGTACTTGCCCTAGAGCTCTATCGGAAGAGCCGCTAATACTATACGATTGAGCTCTATTTAAGCTTAGGGATAGGCCTATATAATATCGCGGAGAGATAAGTTTATGCCTCGGCGAAGCAAGGCGGGGGCAAGGGCTAGGATTAAGCGCTAGCTAACACGTTAAATAGTAGGGGAATAGGTTAGGACCGAGCTTTTCTCTATATCGCTATAGCCTTAGATCACTAGTCGGGACTTCTCGTATAGTTTAACGTCACGGCCCTTTACTTCCCGGACTATTCGGGATCGAAATAAGCGGTAAGACCTATAAATTAACTTATTGTATTATTCGAAGCTAAACACTCCGCGGGCCACGAGATCGTTAATTTCCCGTTAGTCGGATTCTTTAAAAAGGGCGCTAGGTATAGTAATAACGCCGTTATTGCGTAGCTTAGTCGAAAGCCGTAGTGTATCTTCTTCCTTCTTAACGAGGAATTAATTATAGAAGGTTACGGTCTTTAGCTTATTCCTCGAGCCTAGGGGACGTCCGCGTTTGCAGGGCTATAGCGGAGCCGGCAGTGCCCGTACCGGAGAGGGGGAAGGGTCTAGCTCGGGAATTTCGTCCGGAGTAGAGGAATCGACCTTAGAGAGGGTGTCTATATTATCGAGGGCAGGGGGATCTAGGGTATCGTCCTTACTATAGTAGTACGGCTGTATAAAGGTAGAACGGAAGACTATAGGGCCGTTAACGGTCTCGATAGTAACGTCGTAGCCGTTAATAAAGGCAATCTTATATAGACCCTACTATCCTCGCTTCTCTCTCTAGACGCGGACTTTACTCTATAGCGGCAGTAATAGAGTATTAAGGGTTAAGGGGCCGTTTTAAGCTTATAGGCTATCCCTAACTTATCGCGCGGCGGAAAGCTGCCGTAAGGCTTTTACAGCCTTTTAGATAGTCGCGGCTCTTTATACCGTAGTTGCCGAAGGAGGGGAGTCCTAAGTTATCCGTAGGTATGCTTTAAAGACGAGGAGCGTAAGGACGAGGCCGTTTAGTCCTACTATATTATTTACGGCCTTAACAGCTATTTATAGGACGGATTTATAGGCTATTGTCCTACCGATCTTAGCGTATATTATTTTAAACGCACGACGGATGTAACGCAGCTACCCGCGCAACTATAGAGCCGGGAGATAAGGATACATATACGATAGATAATACATTTTAGCTCGGGAACCATTCGGCTATTAGTCGCTAACTAGTCCCCGACAACCCCTCTTAAGGCCTAAGGGTATATCCCTAAGGCCCTAATATATCTTAGAAGAGAGGCAAGCTTTAGTCTTACTACGAGAGGGCAACCGCACTATAATAAAGGATTATTCGTACTTTTAACTATCGTTCCTACCTTCCTAAAGTTACCTCTAGTCTATCTTCTTATAAGTTCTAAAGCTTCTCTTTTTAGTTACCTAGGAGCGATAGCGCCGCGCGGTAGGCGCGTTTCTAAACGTATAGGCCGCGTAAGCTAAATAGGTCGTGCTAGCTATCGAGTCGCTAGCCTATCGCCGTTACCTCGCGTAACGGAACTAATATTAGAAGATAAACACACTGACTTATATAAGGGCTATAACGAGCGTCTTAGGACGCTATTACTAATTTTTTCGCTGCCCGAGGGGGCCCGATCTATCCCCTCGCGAAGTTAAACGTAAGCCGGCCCTTTACGACTTACCCCTCCGCGTATAGATGTCCTCGCAGCCCTTTAAGCAAGAGCCGTAGAGCTAGAGGAGGAGAAAAGATTAAGAGATAGAATTACGGAACTTCGAGAGGAATTTTCATAGTAGGGTGACTTATTTAGCAGGGACTTACACAAACGTCGCCGATAGTCAACCGAATCGAGGGAGAGTCGTAGTAGGGAAATTAAAATAAAAAACATTCCTTAGTTATTATAACCGACTAACCCTCGAAAACGTCTCGATTAAATTAGCGATCTTAAGGATGCCTTTATCGCTGCCCTACGTCGTTTTAAGCGTAATAAGAATAAAATCTTATATGCCCTTAACTATATACACGTAGACTGTAAGGCGAGATAGAGGCGATACCTTAACGAAAAGCTCCTTATAGAGAGGGAATTGCTTTGCACTAACTAGGACAATTTTCGTGACTAGACCTTAATTTTAATTAAAGATGCTGCTAATCGCGAGACTCTCCTAGCCACGTGACTATAGGAAGCACGCTAACGAGAGGGTTAGTCCCCCCTCGATTTTAGTCTTTACTTAGATTCCCTTAAGCAATACTTAGAACGTCCGCTAGAAAAAACTCGTGTACTTTCCTTTTTTACGAAGTTACGTCCTAATCTTTAGGACTAAATCTCCCTTTATTTAGCGTCTATTTAAGACAACACTTATAAGGAGATAGTCTAACTCGCTTAACGCTTCTAGGATGCTTTAGGAAATAAAAAGCGCTTTATAAAGCTAACTAACGACTAGTCGACCTTAACTTAAGGGGCAAGAGGCTCCCGTTCGACAGGCTATCGCCGACGTAGAGGCTGAAATAGATCTACTAATAACTATTAAGATTCCGACGCCGCTAAATCGACCTCGAATAGCCGTAGAAACGGTCGTAGCAACGGTCGTAGGAACGGCCGAGGAAATAGTCGTAATAGTCGTAACGGTAGGAATAGATATAGTAGGAATAGCCGTAGCAACAACCGGGGAGGAAATTCGTATAGAAACGGCGAAAGCTAATCCGGCATAGTTATTTGTTAGTATTATAAGAAACTAGGCTATATGCAAGCCGATTGCTAGGCGATAGCGAGAGCTCACCGAGCTATGGCCGATTTAGAGACGACGAAGAAGGAGGGAAACGCCTAAAAGTCGAAGTAAATGCCTCTCCTTCGACTAAGCTATAGGTAGAGGTAGTTAAGAGACTACGTGCTACTAGAAAGCTACTAGGGCGAACACCTTATAAAATCATCGTTAATCTCAATTATAGTAGTAAAGTAGACCTAGTAGATATAAACTTTGCTCGAAAATAAGGGCTACGATAGCTTCCTTTATTAACCCCTAGATTAAAGGTAGTCGGGAACACGCTTATAAGACGATACAGAGTCTAGGAAGTTTCTATCTAACTCTAAGATAGTCGCTATAGGGAAAAGACAGTTATTCGCCCTTATATCGGCATCGACAACGGATTAAAACCCGACGACGCACTAGTTTTGCTTAGTATACCCGTACTTTCTTAGGAATATATTTATCTCGTTCCTTTTAAGCACGCTTAGTAGTTTAAACACTAACTTTCTAAGGTGTTATTATACTAACCGTAGAAATTTTTACATAAGTATCGGAATAAGGCATAGGTCTATATAGTTATACCGGACCTAAATTTTATGCTATTTCCCGATAAAGATAATAACTCGGCGAACCCCGAGCGAACGGGGGAGGAAATACCGGCGACTCTTTTAGACTTTAAAGACGTGTTTTCTAAGCATAAGGCCGATTTATTGCTAAGGAAGAAGGGCACCGATTATATAATTAACCTATTGCCCGACTTTAAGCCGCCTTTTAGACCTATCTACCCTCTTTCTTAATCCGAACTTTAGGTTCTAAAGGAGTAGTTAGATTAGTCCCTTAAGCGTAGTATTATTTAGAAGTCTAAGAGTTCGGCCGGGGCTCCTATCCTTTTTATGCCTAAGAAAGACGGCACTTTACGCCTTTATATAGATTACTAAGGGGTTAATAGTATTACCGATAAGAATCGCTACCTACTCCCCCTTATTTCGGAGATTATAGACTATTGTTAAGGGGCTAAGTACTTTTCGAAGATTAACCTAAAAAACGCATACTAACGCATCCGGATTAAGGGAGGGGATAAATAGAAGACAGCCTTTTATACTCGCTATAGTTACTATAAGTATTTAGTATTGCCGTTTAGATTAACTAACGCCCCTACTATATTTTAGTTATATATTAACTAAGCTCTTAAAGGCCTCGTAGATACTATTTACGTCGTCTACCTTAATAATATTTTAATCTTTTCTAAGACCTATAAGGAGTATATAGAACACTTACGATAAGTCCTTAAACGATTAAGGAACACCGAGCTATTCGCTAATTTATCGAAGTGTACTTTCTATAAGCAGTCTTTAGAGTTTTTAGGATTTATCTTATCTATTAACGGAGTTGTAATAGACCTAGCCCGCGTTAAGGCTGTTATAAATTAGGAAGACCCTCGTTCTTTCTATAATGTTTAAGTTTTTCTCGGTTTTGCAAATTATTACCGACGATTTATTTTAGGATACTCTAGTATTATTGCCCCTCTTACTATATTGTTAAAGAGGAGCGTTAAGGGAAGAAAGCCCGGACGAGTATAGCTAAACACTAGCGAATTAATAGCGTTTTACGCCGTAAAGAACGCCTTTACAACGGCCCTACTTCTCCGACATTTCGACCCTTAAAGACCGATTCGCATCGAGACTAATGCCTTAATTTTCGCAATAGCTAGTATTCTTTCGCAGCCCGATAACGAAGGCTACTATTATCCGATTGCTTTCTAGTCACGGAAGTTTACTAGCCCTAAGCTTAACTACGGCACCCTTAATTAGGAGATGTTTGCTATCGTTAAGTTATTTAAACACTAGCGATACTACGTCGAAGGGGCGGCGAATACCGTTAAAGTTTTATTAGATTACTAGAACCTTTAAGGCTTTATAAAGCAAGTATCCCTTAATAAAAGACAAGCACGTTAGTATATATACCTAGCTCCTTTCGATTTTACGATTAAATACCGAGCCGGCAAATTAAATCCTACCGATGCTTTATTAAGGAGGCTAGAATTTATAGGCGAAGCCCTACCGTTTATAAAGCTACTCCCGGAACTATAACAGAAGTTAGCAGTCATCCGGCAGGTGTATATAGCTATAGATTCTTTATAAAGCGACCTAGAGACGAGTTCTTAGGTCTCTACTATCTCTAAGCTTAACGAGATGTCTTTACGTAACGAAAATGCACGAGCTCTCTAAGATTCGATCGCTTGGCATTCGGGAACGAGTCCCGCTAAGTTAGCTACTTAGGTTAAAGATATCGTTAGTTATAAACAACGGTGTTAAAGACAATTAGCTAGGTTAGCAGCTCGTTGTAAAAGGGTCTATAAGAGCAATGTCTTTAAGCCCCTTTTTAAGCTCCTTAAGAGGACTTAAGCGGAAGATCCGTAGACTATATAGCGAGTATAGGCCGAAAGTACCCTAGAAGAAGGGGTAAGTCCCTAGTTATTAAGCTTAGACGGACTTGTTTTACATTCGGGAAAAATCGTAGTGCCTATAGAGGTTGCCTTAAGGCAAGAGCTTATTTAGCTCTACTACGACGATCCCCTTACGGGATACTTTAGAATAGCCCGTACGAAAGACCTCCTATCCCGGAAATTCTTCTAGGAAGGAATGGCTTGTAATATAAACAGCTACGTGCGTTTATATTATATTTGTTAAGGCGCCGTCCTAAAGCGGTATCGCCTATACGGCGCCCTTAAGTCGCTGCCTATTTCTATAAGACCTTAGGAAGAAGTCTCTATAGACTTTACTACCGGTTTTCCGGACTTATAGTTCGATAGTAGAGAAGTTAACGCAATACTAGTAATCGTTAATTAATACACTAAGTATAGCGTATTTCTCGCGGTCTCTAAGATAATAACAGCGCCTTAGTTAGCTAAGGCTTTTTATTATAAGATTAAGCTTGTCTATAGAGTACCGAAAGGCATTATTTCCGATAGAGGATCTTTATTTACTAGTAAGTTCTAGTTAGACCTCTATTATATATTACGGATAAAACGTAGGTTGTCGATAGCCTTTTACCTATAAACCGACGGTTAGACCGAACGGGTGAATTAGACACTATAATACTACCTTCGGTATTATATAAATGCCGAATAGAACAACCAGCCTAGACTACTACGAGAGGCTTAGTTCGCTTGTAATAATACGAAGAATATAACTATAGGCTTTTCGCTTAATAAGGCATTGTTCGGATACTAACTAGACTACTATATCTACCTTACAGACGATGCTACTAGTAGGGGAGTGCCTAAAGCAAGAACTCGTATTAGTAAATTAGCAGACTTAAGGAAAAAGCTAGAGACTTATTAGCGACAAGCTATTAAGTCGTAAAAGAAATTCTATGACCTCTATTATAAGCCACTTACCCTTAAGGTTAAGGACTTAGTAGGACTCTCTACGAAGAACTTACGCCTTAAGGACTAAAGAAGGAAGTTATTACCTAAATACATTAGACCTTTTAAGGTCCTTTAAGCTATTAGCAAGCAGGCGTACCGCCTAGCCCTACTAGAAAAATACGACCGGCTTTATAATGTGTTTTATATTAGTCTTCTTAAGCCGTAGGTAGAACGGGCTATTAACTAATACCTTAGCAAATAACTGCCGATGCCTAACCTTAACGATGCCGAAGGAGAATAGTCGGTTTAGTAAATTAAGGACTATAAAAAGAAGAAAGGCGTTACCTACTACTTAGTGAAATAGGAAGGTTAGCTAGCCGAATACAATAAGTAGGTTGCTTAAGACGATATAGCGAATGCCTAGGAATTTATTAACGAATACTTAAAGATACGGCTAAAGAAACGGCGGAAATTACGTATTATAAAGTAACTTCTTTTTAGCTTACCTTAACTTTTCTATTACTACTCCGCCGCTACTTCGCCTTTATTCCTTAATATCTATACGGCAGAAGTCTCTTACTTCTATTTCGCTAGTAAACTCCGCAATAATAAAGAGACGTTTTAACTACTCCCCCCTTCCTTAGCGACCGCTCTCTTCGATTATTTCGTATAAATCATCGTATATATATTCTCGTCCTACCCGCTATAAGGTAAAACCTACGTCCTTAATTACTAGACGAAGCTTCTAGTCCTTATTCTCGCGCATAGCTTTTCGTCGCTCTATCGATGCTTACCGGTATTTAAGACGACGTTTCGTATATAAACGTTTAGCACCTAATACCCCTTATTCCTCTTTATAGGCCGTTATTACGGCTATAAACGACGTATAGACTTAGTAGAAGATTAACTTTATCTTCTTCTTCTCCGTCTCGTCTTAAGTAGTCTATAACTTAGCTATCTTCGTCTAAATAGCGCATAGATCCGCTATATCCCTAGACATTATTGCCGGCACCTATAATTTTATTAGCGATTGTATCTCGACTTAAGGGGGAACGAAGAGCTTATAGATTTATAGAGGTTACTATATAAGTTATATTAAATATATCTACTTAATCGCGCATCCTCCTATATATAATATAGGTCGACTATTTTAGTATCGTCCTTATTATCGCTAAACCCTTATATACTGCTATTAAGGCACTTAATATAGTATAGCTTAGTAATATAGCACTCTTTCGCCCGGCGACTTTTTATATTCCCGGCATTCTTGCCCCTTTTCTTAGGCGACATCCCTTTCTAGACATTCCTCTTATCGACGGTGTCTCCTTTAGTATTCGCCGCGATATCCTCGTCTCTATCGTCTTTACTAAACGAAAAAAATGTTTCGGATTTAACAACCGTTAGCGTTATACGCTTTATATTCGCGTGAAATAGTTAATCTTCGGTTTCTTCCTTTAATAAAGATATCGACTTCTCTAAGGCATCTCGTATATTTTTCGCTATAAGGAGTCGTTCTAATAGGGTTGTTTTCTCTCCGCGCGTCTTCTTTAGCTTTATCTCTTCCTATGCTATCGCTACGGCGTCCTTAATAAATACTCTATTCGCCGAAAACTCTAGGACTTAAGCTATAACTAAGGGACCTATTAGCTAAATATCGTCTATCTGTTTTCCTCGCTTTTAGGGCGTTTCTACCGTTGCGCTTACCGTTCGCTTAGGACTTATAGCGTTAGACTAATTCGGAATATGCTCGTCTAATTCCGAATATGCTTCTCTATAAGATCTCGGTATAGTTATATAATAAGAAAAGAGAAGAAAAAACTTTATATACAAAGAGCAGCACTCTATTATAGTTCGCTATTTATACGTAGGCGACTAACCCCTTATTGCGCAGCAACTATTATAACGCGTAACTAACACGACAATTATTATAATATATATAATAACAACTATCGTCGTTGATTTTTATACTATGTTTAATCCTATTTTAGTCCTATTTGCTATTACGACTTTGTTTATACCTAAAGCTATCCTAGCGTCTAAGGCGTCCGCCCTAGAAGGGGGGGATAATTATAACGCAGCTACCCGCGTAACTATAGAGCCGGGAGATAAGGATATATATACGATAGATAATGCATTTTAGATTAAGGACTATTCGGCCATTAGTCGCCAACTAGTCCCCGATAACCCCTCTCGAGGCCTAAGGGTATATCCCTAAGGCCCCGATATATCTTAGAAAAGGGGCAAGCTTTAGTCTTACTACGAGAGGGCAACCGCATTGCAATAAAGGATTATTCGTACTTTTGACTATCGTTCCTACCTTCCTAAACGTACCTCTAGTCTGTCTTCTTATAGATAAACGGCGTAATACGTAAAAGAACGGGGCATTAAGGAAACGGGCGAAGTAACGAGCAATAAGAACACACGAAGGAACGGCTAAGTAGAGGGCTAGAGGGGCGGCGTAGTAGAGGGCTAGAGGGGCCGGAAGGGGCAATAGGTAGGGGAGTGGCAATAGGCAGGGGAGTAGCAATAGGTAAGGGAATCCTTCGAGAGCTTTTCTTCTGCTAGGCTCGCGAGGCTAACGGTGCGGGAGCTCGCGAGGCTAGCTAGCTATACGGAACGAGGGGTGCGTTGCTAAATCTTAGAAGAATAACATATAGAGGCGAGGGCGGCGTCTGCCTAAACGAAGGTGTCTATTAGGACGAAAGAGCTTAGCCGAGAGTCTGCCGGGTGACTAGTAGGGAGGAAGCTTATACAGGCTTTTAGTAAGAGTGTCTTACGTTATAGTTACGTAAGGGGGTATGCCTAATAGTAGGTTAAAGCCGGGCGGACGAGTATCCCTTGCCTTAAGGGGGAGGGTGCCGTTTATCCTACTATTTTTCCTATTAGGCAACGGGCTAAGAGGAAGCTTATATACGCTTCCGGTAGTAATATCCTTTAGCGAGGTAACGGAAGAGTGCGCCTTAGGAGTTAAAGTAGGAAAAACAGTGCCTATAATTAGCCTGCTTTAGTAGATGCCTTTAGGGCAAGGGGGTCTACTATAGTATATACTAGGCTTAGGGCATAATAGTCTAAGAGGAAGTCTACACGCGTTTTATATAGTAATATCCTTCGCTAAGGTAGCGAAAGAGTACGCTATAAGACTTAAAGGGTAATTAGCAGCGGCGGCATTTGCTTAGCTTTAGGGTATACCGTCTGCGTTATTAAGGAAGCTGCTATATAGGCGGCTTTATAGGAGAGCAGCTTAGAGACTTACTGCGAGAGCTATTAGAAGAGCAGCTTAAAGAGCTGCTTTAAGGGCCGAAAGAGCAGTCCGAAGAGCTGCTAGAAGAGCTTAACATAGGCGAATAAGAGAGCCGGCTTAAAACGGCGAGTCGGCTTCGAAGAGGGAGCCGGCTTAGAAGAGGGAGCCGGCTTAGAAGAGGGAGCCGGCTTAGAATAGGGAGCCGGCTTAAAGTAAGGGGCCGGCTTAAAACAACTAGAACAACTAGCGGACTTTTGTTTAAAGGCGAAAAAGTCGTTATTATTATAGGGCTAGCACCGGGGCTATGCCTATAGAAGCTAGGGGCGGCTATAAGGTCTTCCCTATAGGAAATAGAGTCGTGCCGGCGGGAGTTAGGGGTCTCTCTAGGGTTATGCCGGCTTAATAGCGAAGACATAGGTGCTAGCGAGGATAAAGAGGGCGAGGCTAAGAGCGAGGCTGCTAAGACTAAATTAACTAGTAGACTTACCGAGACTAAATTACCTAGCGGACTTTAAACGGTCGGTAGAACGGTCGGCAGAGTAGTTGTCGGAATAGGCGTGCTTATAACGGCGGGAGTAGGAGTAGGAGTAGTTCTCGAGAAGAGAGATATACGCTATGCATGTAGAAGTCAAAGACCTAAAAGGGGTCGAAGACGCAGACAGTCTGTGTAGAGCTGTTTAAATCTTATGCAGGTAGGAAATGTAGTGCAGATGTGATTGATTGATCTCTAACCTCTCCCTGCCTTACTAAGGGGGACTGCCCCCTTTTATAGGCAGTCCTATCCCTCCTAAATCAGTAGCCCCCTTTGGCGTTCCACCTGAATGTCTGAGTTTAAGACATAGCCCCCTGTTTCCTTTTTCCTGCCCAGCCTTTTTCCTAGCCTTTTTCCCACGCCTTTTTCCAAAGCCCTATTTTCTTAAGCCTGTTTTCTTAAGCCTCTTTTCTACGCCCCTTTTTCTAAGCCTCTTTTTCTAAACCCTTTTTCCAAGCCCCCTTTTCCAAGCCTCTTTTCCAAGCCTCTTTTCCAAGCCACTTTTCCAAGCCCCTTTTCCAAGCCCCTTTTCTAACTAGCTTCGGATGCCCTACAGGCCGCACAGCGATGCACGGGCCGCTAGTAGTCCCCCGGGTAGTCCTCTAGGTCGAGAGCCCGCCTAGGCTACCTAAGTCTTATAAATCCTAGCCTAGCTTCGCAACACACCCCCTTAGCTATAGCCTGCCCCCTTTAGAAGGGGTATAGCTATCTATAGGTCTAGGACTTTAGTTATATAGTTAGCTAGGGAGGACACTTATAGCCCTACTTACCGCCTAGGACCGTAGAATAGGTAGTCACCCCCTAAGAGCTCTATAGATAATAGACTAACTCCTTAAGTTCTAGAAACCAGATTAAACTCCTTGCCCGCTAAGTTAGGGGTCCTGTCCTAAGGTTATTCCCCTAGGCGGTTTTTAGGACCTACTAGATAGAGGGAGAGTCGCCCTACTGCTATTCGGCTGCCTTACACCTAGCTAGCCTACTAGCTAGTATTATTTCTCGAAGGTCCTCTTAGCGGGCCTTTAGTCGAATTCTTTCTCTAATATCTTCTAGCCTAACCTACTATAAGAGTACAGCTAGTCTTTGCTTAAGAAGGGCCTTTATACGCCTATTAGCCTTTATCTCTACTATTAGGATCTACCGGAGCGAGATAAGTTACTACTAGACCTCCTATCGTAGCTAGTGCTAATAAATATCAACGTGCCTAAGCCTAGTTAATAGCTTATTGTTTTCTTCTATAAATAACCTAATAGTCTAAGTGTTATTATACTCTAGGACTAAAGGGGTCGGAATCTAAAGCTATAAAGACGTAAGCAACCGGCTAAGGAAAATAGCCTCCTTTACTGCCTTTAAAAGAGCTAGCATTTCTGCTTCTATGCTCGACGTTATAACTATTGCCTATTTAGACGCTTTCTAGGCTGTACAGCCTCTAAACAGAGACATAATATATCCCTAAGAGCTTTTCCGGTCGACTAAGTTATCGGCAAAGGAGGCATCGCTAGAATAGAGGAATATCTTAGCCCCTTTCTGCTTATGCCCTCCTAAGCGTAGTCCGTGGCTTCTAGTCGAGTAAAGGTAGAGAATAGCTCGGTCTACTGCCTCCTAGTGCTTTATAGAGGGATTCTAGTTATACCGGGCTAGCCGGAAAACCGTAAAGGCTATATCGATCCTAGTAGAAATTGCTACAAGCAGTAGTAACCCGACCTTCTAGAGGTAAGCGTGTTTTTCTTATTCTATTACGTAGAAGGTCGATAGAGATAGTAGAAGCTCTTCTTCTAGCATCGGAGTAGCCGGAGCCCTTTTTTCTAGCTGGTCTAGTAGAAACTTATAAGCTACCTTATCGATATAGGCATCCTATGTCAACTAGATCGTCCGTTAGCTCCGATTTCGTAGAATTCGAATGCCTAGAAACCATTTTAGCTCTCTTAGAAGGGTTATCTTATATCTTTCTTATAGACCTTGCTTTGCCTCCTCGGCGATCTATTGGTCTTCCTTTTGGTAGGCCTAGATAATATCGTCTATATAGAAGAAGACGATTACCGCCCCTTTTATTATAACATAGGGCTCTTAAGGGACCTTTTGGAAGCCTAGGGTCTCGAGAGACGCTGTAAGGTGCTGCTGCTAGAGAAGGGGAGACCTGCGTAGACCGTATAGAGCTTTTCGAAGCCGTATAACTTTACCTTCTTTCTGAAATCTAAGGGGCATCCGCATATAGACAACTTCGTCCTCGTCTAAGGGGTAGTTTATAAAGGCGTTTACCGTATCTATTTAATCCAATTCGAGGTCGTACTCGGCTGCTATAGCTATAAAAGCCCTAAAAGACATCCCGGCTAAGGTTATAGCTCTTCTTGGAAGGTCCCCTTTTTCCTATTGATTTCTATAGACTAATAGGCGAGCTTTACACCTCTAAAGGTACCTATATTTGTCTGTTTTATAAATAAAGACCTATTTACAGCCTAAGACCTAGTGGCCCCTTACTATAGCCTATAAGACTTCCTAGAAGGAACCTATCTCTGCGTGTAAGGCTAGGTGGTCTTTCTAGGCCTAAATAAACTGCTCTTTATATAGATGGTTTTATAGCTATAACTAAGTCTAAGGCGGTTCCGGGAGAGCTCTTTTATAGACCTTCTTCTTTTCTTAAGGTTTAAATAGTCTCCCGGCTGTAAAAGCTCTATAGACTCTATCTTAGATAGGGGTAAGTCTAAAGTCCAAGAACCGGTCCTTTAGGCAGAGGCTAGCCCTTAATAAGGGTACTGCATTTAGTCCTTCTAGTTCTACCCTTATTAAAGCTGCTGTTTCTTTGACTTATTAAAGTAGGGATAGAAAAGCTGCCGGAAATTCTTTCGAGGTTGTATTTCCCCCTACCCCCTTAGGGCTAGAAACTAGAAGATATACTAGAAAGGCTTTTTTTAAGTCCTCTAACGGGTTAGACGGGGATAAGTAGGCTTTCTTAAGCTCGATTGCTTTCTTAAGGTCTTTATCGTCTAGTTAGGCTTCCTTTAGGTCTTCTTCCGGGTCTTCTTCCTATATTTCGTCCTCGTTGCCCTTAACTTCTTTAATATTAGTTTCTTCGTCCGTTTCTTCGTCGAGGGCCTCCTCGTTGGCTCGAGTCTCCGAGGGTATATCTATCCTCTAAATAAGCTATCGAGTGCTTTCTATAAGGGGAACTTATTCTCTTTTTCCGTCGAAGTAGCTATATTCGTCGAACACTATATCCCGAGTTAAAATAACCTTCTTTAAGCTTAGTACCTAGATCCGGAAGATATTACTAGACCTATAATCGACTAAGAACCCTATATACGCTCGAGGATTTAGTTTTTTCTTCTTCTTCCTTTTTAGCTAGGCGTTAGGCGTTATAGCGTAGGCCTTACACCTATAGGCTCGAAGGTAGGCTAGAGAGGCCTTTTTTCTAGTAAACTTATCTAGGGGAGACTCCTAGTCTTCTAAGCCGTCCTTAGGGTCCCTTAGGGTCTAGTTCCGAAGGTAGTACGCTAACTCGACTATTTCTCTCTAAAGGTCGTAAGGTAGACTTACTGCTAGTCTTATAGTTCGAGCCTTTTCTATTATAATACCCCTTAATCTCTCGGCTCCTCCGTTTTAGGCCTAGGTGTTTAATGCTAATAGAAGGGGTAAAATACCCCTTTTCCCAAGCTAGGCTAAGATATTCTTTATAAATAACTCTCTATCGGGCCTAATTTTCTTAACCTTAAGGCCGTAATATTTTTTAACCTTAAGGCCGTAATAGTTCTTCGTCTAGTTTATAAAGTCCCGTAAAGTAGACTAGTTATGCTTGCTATAATAGGTCCGTAAAGAATAGGGAAAATATATTTCTAAGAAAGCGTTAGTAATAAATATAACCCTTATAAAGTTTTCTTAATCCTAGGCTATATCTATCTAATCTATCTAGATCTCTTTATATAGTTTCGAGGGCCGAGAAAGGGTTCTATTAGAAACTTATCTTCTAGCTTTCCCCTAACCGTAAAATTCGTACTCGACTCTTTTTAGCTACTAAATGTAGACTCCCTATTGAATTCCGATCTTATAAAGGGCTAAAGGTCCTAGGTGGCCGAGTCTTACATACTAGAGCTTCCCGTCTCCCTTAGCAGCCGGTAGAAGGTCTTTAGAACTAGCCCTCTTTGCCGCCGGAAAGGCAGCCTAACCTAAGGTCAAAGCCGGGTTATTAGGTCGGTATTCTATAATAAACTAGCCGTATTTCTATTCGACTAGTCCGATAACCTCGTTGTTTTTAATTAGCTTCGTAGGGTCTCGGATTGTATCTTAGTGTATCCCTTCTTCGCGGAGTAGCTAGAAGGAGACTAGACTAGTAGAGAAGCCTAGATAGTAGGCAATCTTCTTTAGTCGAAGCACCCGGTGACCGGAAGGTATCTTTATAAGATAATTTACCCTCCCGTAGCCCTCTATTCGTACTAGAGAATCCCCGGCTACTAAGAACTCTTTTCGGGCCTTCTTAAAGGAGCGGAATCGAGAGAGGTCGTTATAGACGTATAAAGAGGCTCCTAAGTCTAGAATAGATAATTTCCGAAGTGGATATTCCGAAGATTTAAGGGGGGCTTCTAAAGTTTTAAATATAAAAGCTAGATTTCCCGTTCCTACTATCTTTCCTCGGGTTCTTCTCTTAACTCGGTCTACACTTAGTAACTACTATATAACCTGCTTTTGCTATTATAAATGCTATTATAGAGAGGCTCGAACCTTAGCCTTAATCTCGTCGATCTTTTTCTATAGGCCTAGGTTCTCTCGGAGGGAATTATAGACCGTTTCTAGGTTTTTAGGGAAGGGATTTTGTCTATTAAGCTATAGATGTTTAAATACCGTCTAGCATCTTGCTAAGGGGTGCTTAATCTTTTTATAAGCCGGGCATAAGATTTTTAGTCGTTTTGTCTTAAGGGTATCTATATCCTTACTATTTCCCCGTTTTTCGGTCTAGTAGACACTTCTTCGTCTAACCCCTAACTGTTTCTAGGTTTAGGCCTATAGCATCTCTTCGACTATTTCCTTAATCTTCCGGGATACTAACTAAATAGTCTATTTAGCCGTAAACGGGGCTTGTATAACTTCTCTTAGGTAAACCCCTTAGACTAAGAGGGCTGCTTACTGCTATACCTAAGCTACTGTTTCGTCGATTTCCCTATTAGCTTCCCGGAATATAGACGAGTATTTATCACTTAAGGGTTAAACTCGTATAGCAATATCCCTTAGCTATTGCCTAAAGATAGCTTTAGAAAGGAAATACTAATTAGCTTCCTCTACGGTTTCTTCCTATTTATCTAGCTAGGCCGATATCTCTATTATCGAAGTCCCGGTTAGAAATACTTATAAATAGGCCGTATATCTCTTCCGGATCCGGTCGGTTATATAACCTAGAGATAGGGCTATCGAGGTTTTTAGCTTCTTTATCTACTATCGAAGGGTCTTATTATCTCGTAGGGCTAGAAGCTTAGCAGCTAAGATAGACTCTAAAATCGTTGTCCGGGCAGCTGTAATAAGCTTCGTTTTATATAGATATTCCTTCCGGAGACTCTTATAGTTATAGATCGATGCTATATAAGCTTTTTATTTTAAGGCACTTAACTAGGCAAAGCTTATAGCTTCCTCTATAAAGTTAGTATATCTCGGTCGAATAGGGGGCTTTAGAGGCTATTATTCGTCCGAAAAGATAAGGTTATAGATAGTCTAATCTACTTAAGCCTTTATTTGCTTTATCTATTTGTCCTAGTCCTCCGGGCCTATAAGGATTATACGTTGGGTCTTCCCTATAGGTATATTATATAGTATTATATTAAGTAAAAAAGAAGAACTATAGATAGCCTTATTTACGAATAATAGGGACGTTTATACTTAGACCGATAATCGTATTAGTAGTATTACGGTGTTAGGTTATATTATATATTATCCTACGTAACCTCTACATTATATATATAGATATTTAGATCTAGTCTATAGCTATGTCCCTTCGTGGATTAATAACAATTATATACCCCCCCTAAGCTCGTTCCCTTATAGTTTAATCCACTATTTTATCCTATTGCCCTTAATTAATAATCTCGCTATCTTACCCCTTTCTTTTCTAATCTCCCCTCTTCGCGACGTAAGTCCGCCTCCTCGCCGGACCCCTTTCGACCGAGTTTTCCTCGATTATTAGAATTTTCCCGGTGTAAATACGCCGTCTCGACGCGAATTACATAAGATCCCCTCCTTTTCACCCCCCCTTACCCCTTCCCCGTTGTCTTCTTCGTTGCCTTATCTAATCCACGATGTCCGACCTCGTTGTAGAGACCGATCCCTCGTCCGCCGCTACCCCGGCCGTTACTCCGCCGGCTCCCGCCGACCTAGAGCTTTAGAACGACTACCTTTCCCGCTATCCCCGTCTCGCCGCGCTACTCCGGGCCTAACGGCCTATGTTCGACTCATTCGCCTATATCTAGGCTTACGCTACCCCTAATTTCCGCGCCCTATAGGCCGAGTCCCTTGCTTGCCTTAATAATGCTTACGCTAAGTTAGATATAGGAGTGCTCGTCTCCTAAGAGCACGCCGCCGACCTCTAGCGGTAGCTTAACCGTGCTACGTCCTCTCTCCTCGTCCTTACCGAGCGTAACGTAGCCCGGGACTAGGCCCTAGCCCCTGCCTTTACCCCTTCCTATTCCTATATCGCCGACCCTAAGAGGTTCGCCGGTAACTCCGGCACCTAAAAGTAATATTAGGAGGCTTTCTAGACCTAGCGCGATGGCTTTACTATTAAGCTCTGTTAGGACGCCGCCTTATACCCTACGGAATAAGACTGTATTCTCTACGCGGCTAGCCGGCTTACTAGCCGGGCCGCCTCTATTATCGCTAGCGTTCCTTAGGACGTCCTCGATAATAAGTCTTTCGCTAATTAGCAGTATACTATTATTAAAGCCCTTACCGACGACCTTAGCCTAGTCTTTAGTGCTAATTTTACCTATGCTTAGTCGGAGGCTAACTTTAACGCCTTATCGATAAAGAATATCTCTTAGCCGGACTTCTATTTAAAGTTTACCTAGCTTTAAGCCGACTTATTGTTTAACGGCACCGCTTGCGTCGCCTACCTTTATTTAAAGGTCTCTATCGAACTTACTAACGCCGCCGCTCTATAGGTCGAATGCCCGGCCTATAATAACTTTACGGCCTAGGCTAAGATATATTCTACGCTTTAGGATAACTAGTAGTATGTTAAGGCCCGTTCTTAGCTCTAGCCGTCTCGCAACCCCGCTCGCACTAGCCCTACCTCGCCCGCCCCGCCCGCGCCTCCTACCGGTAACCTAATACAGCTTAATGCATTCCGGGCCCGGCTTACTAACGCTAAAAAGCAACGGCGGTTTAAGAACCGTCTTTGCCTCTACTACGCTTAGCCGGCTACCGCTACTTACACCGCTTAGACCTACTCTAATAAGGGTATCGGTGCTAATCCCGGCGCTAACCCTAGCGCTAGTCCCGGCGCCGGTTCCGGCTCTAGCCGCGGCCGTAGCCGTAGTAGCGGTACGTCTGCCCCGCGCTTACTTAAACCCCCTCCCCCCCCGCTACTAGGTTCGCGCTATTAAGTAGGGCTTTATCGAGGGCGAGGTAGACGACCTCCCCGCCTCTTCGTCCTTAGGAAATGCGTAGCTCCCTCGCCTTATCGCGCGATAGAGCTCTTAGTGTCTAAGTTTATAGCTTCGTTCGACACCGGGGAGGATCTTTGCCTCCCCGCGGGAATATAACCGCGTGCTTTGCTTATGCCTTTATCCCTCGTGTCCGCCGATGTTATTGTAAGTGCTTTAGTCGACTCCGGCTATTCCGGATACGCCTTTATACACGCTTAGACCGCGTACCGCCTTACCCTTCCTATCCGCTAGCTCTAATTCCTACGCCGGCTTTCTCTCGCCGATAGTAGCGACTATAAGTCTAGCTCTATTACTTATTACGCTTTTTCGGTCTCCCGGATTAGCGCCTATACTAAGTCTATCTGCTTCTTTCTTACGAAGCTTAGCTATAAGGTTATTCTTAGCCTCTTTTAGCTACGCCGGCACGACCCTGTTATTAGCTAGCGCGGTAACTCCCTTTCCTTTTAGTCCCCCTTTTGTCTAGCCTCCTGCCTTTCGGACTACTAGCCTTATCTTATCCCGGGCCTTTCGGCTACCTTTGCCCGCCTTACCCGCTTTGTCCCGGCTCCCCCCGCCCTTATCTCTAAGGGAATATAATTAATAAATATAATTCGTTTTCCCCCCGCCCCTTCCGTCGAAGACTCTAACGACGAGGGCGAACCCCTTACTACCCCCTCCGTCGAAGACTCTAACGACGAGGGCGAACTCCCTACCGCTGCGATCCCTATTCCCGCCCGTCCGGCTCTAGCCCGTCCTCCGGCCCCTATCCGTTCCGTCCGCTTTAGCGACGTTCTTAAGTTTATTCCCCCGTCCTTTAGCCCGTCCTTTTCTACGTTCTTCGAGGATGCTCCCGACGCGGGTAAACCCGCCTATCCGGACTCCTCCCGCTAGGTTAACGACGTTAACTCCGACTCTAGCTACGACTCTAACTCCCCGGCTACCCTCTACCCCCGCCGCTACGTTTAACCTCCCCGCCCTTATCCCGTCTATAAGACCGCTAGCTACCGCCGCCCTATATTATAGCTAAGTCGTAAGACTATTAGACCCCGGCCTTTCCGCTTTTTATCCCCTAACGACTTAGCGTTTAACGTCCGGATGCTTAACGTCGACGCGATAGTAATATTCTACCGGTAGCCCGGAGTCTAAACCTCTTAGACCTCGATTAAAGCCCTTACCGCTAAGCCTTTACTTACTAAGCCCTTACTACGTATCGACTAAGATATCCCCGAGGACTTCTATTAGGCCGTTTTAATTAGGTATATAGATACCGAGGATGCGAAAGCCTGCCTTAACCTCCGTATTTACGACTTTATCGACGACTACCTTAATAAGATCTACCTTAATAAGATCTCCCTTAACGATATCGCTAAGTTCTTTAAGAAGTAGGAGAAAGTCCTTTATACGCTCGACGAGCTCCGGGCTAAGGTCCCTAAGGAGCTCTACTATATAATCTATATATAGCTTAAGAGCGAGGCCGATAAACTCGCCCCTTACTATACCGTTAATACTTAAATTAACCTTAAAGAGGGGATATAACCTCCTTACACCCGCCCTCGCCCCTTTAGCGAAGCCGAGAACTAAATCGTCCGCGCGTATATTAACGAGCAGCTTAAGAAGGGCTTTATCCGCCGCTTTACCTCCCCCGCTACTGCCTTTATTATACTCGCCTATAAGCCGGGCGGGGGGGGCGTCTGTTTTTGCGTTAACTATCGCGGCTTAAATAAGGCTATAATTAAAAACCGTTTCCCTTTACCCTTTATCTATAATACTCTCGCTTATATCCGGAAGGCGAAGTTTTTTACTAAGATCGACGTTATCGCAGCGTTTAATCGCCTTCGCATTACCGAAGGGCATAAGTAAAAGACCGCGTTCGCTATATAGTACGGACTTTTCGAGTATTATATTACCCCCTTTAGCCTTACCGCCGCCCCGTCCTACTTCTAGAGTTTTATTAATACGGCCTTTTACGGCATCCTTAATGAGTTTTGCTCTACCTATCTAAACGACGTCTTAATCTTCTCGGAGACGCGGGAGGAGCACTAGGCCTACGTTAACGCGGTTCTTAAGCGCCTTAATACCGCCGGCCTCTAGCTTAACGTAGATAAGTATAACTTCTGCGTTACCGAGACTAAGTACCTCGGCCTAATTATCTTAGATAAAGGCATTCGTATAGACCTTAATAAGGTTCGTACGGTCTTAGACTAGCCTACCCCCTCCTTTATTAAAGACCTCCGGCGCTTCTTAGGATTTACTAATTTTTATTAGCGTTTTATTCGCAGCTTTTCTAAGCTTGCGAACCCCTTAAACGCCCTTACTAAGAACTCTGCCCCTTAGATCTAGTCTCCCGCCTACGCTTACGCCTTCGAAGCCCTTAAGCACGCCTTTACTACCGCCTTAGTCCTCGTATACTTCGACCCTTATTGTAAGACCGTAGTTTAGATAGATGCTTCCGACTAAGCCGCTAAACGTATGCTAATATAGCTCCTCGACGATAGTCGTTACTATCCGGTTGCCTTCTTCTTATTAAAGCACTTTACTTAAGAGTATAATTACGAGATCTACGATAAGGAGCTCCTCGCGATTGTAAAATCTCTCGAGGAGTAGCGCCTTAAGCTCGAGGGCTTGCCTAAGTTTAAGATAGCCTTAGACTATAAGAATCTTTAGTATTTTATAACTACGAAGCTCTTTAACTAGCGATAGGCCCGCTAGGCCGAATTCCTTAGTCGTTTTAATTTTAAGATTGTCTTTTAGCCCGGCTCTTAAGCTATTCTCCCTAACGCCTTTAGCCGCTTGCCCGGCTCCTGCCCTCTCTCCTTTACCGACTAAGCCGACGAGAGGATTAACCACCGATATTAGGTTATCCTCCTTAAGTCTAAGGTTAATACCTCCCTTTACCTTAATACTACTACCGCCCTTAATACCGTTAAGGAGTCCGATTCGTTTATAAATATAATTTATAAATATAATTCCGACTGCTTTAACCTCTACGCTCTCGACGACTCTAAGCCGATCGATAACCTTATCGACCGGGCTTATTCCTCCTCCCCGCTTATCTCCGCTATTCGCGTGGCTCTCTAGTCCCCTTAGCCCCGCTAGCCTTGCCCCCTTCGCGCCCCCCTCCGCTCGATCCCTAAGACCGCTCTCTCCGAAGTCTAGGGCCGGTTCTATTTCTAAGGCCGGCTCTTTGTTCCCCTTAACGACGCCTTAATCCTTTAGATCCTCGTCCGCGTTTATACCTCCCCCTTTGCCGGCTACCCTAGACGTACGAAGACCGCTAGCCTTTACCGCCGGTCCTATATCTAGCCCGGCATATATAAGTCTATTTCTAGTTTCGTGCGGAACTATTATATATGCCTACGCGCTAAATCCCCTCGTTCCTCCCCTTAGGACCTGCTTTAGCCCTTAAGTATTCCCTTCGCCTTATAGACCGATATATCCGTCGATTTTATTATTAACCTCCCTATCTACCGTCGCAACGGCGTTAAGTTTTCTAATATCTTTATTATCGTCGACCGCCTTACGAAGATACGCTACTACGTCCTAATACCCTTAATAACCGTTAAAGACGTTATTAACGCGTTTATTTCCCGCGTTTAGTCCTTCTATAGTACCCCGGCCTTTATTATTAGCGACTATAGCACTTAGTTTATTTCGGCTTTCTAATAGTAGCTTAATTATCGCCTTAGTTACCGTCTCTACCTTAGCTCCGCTTACTACCCTTAGACCGACGGTTAGACCGAGATCGCGAACGCTTAGATAGAGGTTTACCTCTATTATTATACTACCTACCTTTAAGACGATTAGGTCGACCTCCTCCCCCTCGCTAAGTTTACTACTAATAATTAGGTCTTTAAATCTACCGGCCTCTCCTCTTTCTTCGCTAACTATAGCTTTTACCTAAAGCTTAGCACCGAGCCCTTTAGTCCCCCCCCGCCCGGTATAACCCCCTAGTAGCGGAAGAAATACCTCCGCGGTAACGCGCTTGCTTCCCGCCTCTAGCGTGTCTCTAACTTCCTCCGCGATGCGATCGAGGATGCTTAGGCCACTTAGGCTCGCTACGCGGACGCCCGGCGGACTCCCGCCCTAGCGTACCGGCCCGGCGATATAGTATTCCTTAGCACCTACTAGATCTAGACCCTCCGCCCTATAAAGAAGCTCGACTATAAGCAGGAAGGCCTATATAAGGTCCTTAAGGTATATAAGACGGCGTATCTTCTTCGCCTCCTTAAGGGCAGCCGCCTCTACCCTGTCTTTTATTATTCCCTCCTTACTAAGACTTAGGAGCCCCCTTTGCCCGGCTAGTCGGAGCTTAACGTCCGGCCCGCCGATAACGGCGTTCTCCTTTCCCCCGGCGACGACGACGGCGATAACGAGCACCTCGAGTAGGAGTTTTCTTCTATCCTCGCGTAACGCTAGTACGCCTCCGGGAAGATTAAGTATCGCGTTTAATAGCGTTATAGCCCCCCTACGTAAGAGGACTCCTCCTGCCTTAACGGCTGCTAGGACGACCTTAAGGCTTTTTACGCCCTTAACCTAACTAAGCTTAAACCGGCCTTTTATACAGCCTTCCTTATATCTTCCCCTTCGCCTAAGTAATAATAAGTATAATTTATTAATATAATTTACGTTACGACGGCACGTATTAGTTTCTTAGTTTTGCCTTTTATTTCTTTCTATTTCTCTCTCGTTCTATATTAGGCCCGCTTTTAAGGCCGATTAACATAGGTTTCCTTCGTTTTTATTAGCCTATTAACCCTTTTAGGCGTTTAAGTCGAACGCCGATTTAAAGGGGATATACTATTATAGTATTAGGTTATATTATATATTATCCTACGTGACCTCTATATCGTATATATAGACATTTAGATCTAGTCTATAGCTATATCCCTTCGTAGATTAATAACAATTATATACCCCCCTTAAGCTCGTTCCCTTATAGGTAGTATTATTAAAGTATACGCTTAAGCAATCTATATTAGCTAGGTAGAGGAGGAAGGGAGTTATCGTCTCTAATATCTAGAACGTAATAGGGCTAATAGATGTCTTAAGGGCAATAGAGCCGAAGGAACGCACGTCTTCGCCGCTGCCGAATTTAATATAGGCCTAGCCGGCGGTAGACTCGTCGAGCATAATAGAAGGGTCTTCTCGTTATAGGGCGAGATATTAGTCTTAACCTATAGTAGAGACTATAGCTGCCTTAGTGTCTATAGGGATGCTATAGAAGCGGTCCTTTAAGTAACGGTCGAAGACGAATTAGTAGCCGGGACGCTTAACTAGTCTATCCCTTATACGTCTTCGCCCGTAATTAAATAGTTAAAAGACTACTAGCATAGGATTTACGAGGCTTACCACTTAGCCGGTTCCTTATTATCTATAATGGAGCGGATATCTCCTAATTGGTTTATCCTACCGGCATATAGAGATTTGCATTAGACCCGCCGTACATTATTGCATATAATATATGTCACCCGGTTGCATTAGCCGCCCGGATGCTCGAGATACCGAATGCCGAAGTATGTAGTGTAAATAGGGACTAATGTACGCATAGTCTATAGTCGGGCCCCGGTTAACTAAGGTTACCTATACTACCTCCTATTACTCGCGTAATTAATCACGCAATAACTAGGATACTATACGAGGTTAGACTATATACACCTAGCATAGAATTAATAGCGTTTTCTATCCCGATAATTAGTAAAGTTATATATACCTTTATTCCTATACAATTAGCTATATAAAGGGATCTTAGTCTACACTTAGACAGACTACTACTAAGAAATTCTATATCCTCTTCCCTCTCTTATCTTTGCATCTTTATTATGCAATAGACTAATATAACTAGTGCACTACGGGGTTGTCGAAAGGATAGGATGCTGCTAGCCGCAATAAGGCCTAGGAAGGGAGTTAAGCCGGCTAATAGTTCTACTAGTGACGGACTATCTACCGGTTGCGAAGGCAAGTATAAGGTAAAGCAGGTTTTTAACTATTAAATAATATGGAAAATAATTACTTATCCCTTCTATTCTTAGGCCGGGGAAGATACCCGTTATATGCCTGTATTGCCATCCGGGTTTTCACTATGAAATCCCGGTGCATTACCGTAGCTTCCCTAGGGAATCTCCCTAACAATGCCTAATCGCGTATTACCGTGTATGCGTAATCCTCTCCCTATATATGCCTTAACGCGGTGATTTCCCCCTATTATGCGCTTTGCGTGTTATAGTAAAATCCCTATAATATGCGTCGCGAAATAGCCGTAGAGTCGTAGCGTAATGCCGGGGTTTACCTATGCTGGATTTCACTATGATATCACCGTGCTATAACCGTAAAATGCCCGTAAAATGCCTGTGAAATATAGTAGGGCAATATTAGCGTAGTCCGGGGTTAACCCGCATCTATGTAAGTACGTACCTATTAGGGTCCTATACCGTAATAATCTTCCTCGATACTTTTTATATTGCTGTAATACTCTGCCTTTAAGCTTCCCTTTAGGCTTTTATTAGTTATAATCCCTATCTCTGCTAAAGCCTTAAGTTGCTTCTTACCTAAAGCCTCCCTTAGATCCCTTAGATTACTCGCTATTATACTAAAACGACCGTCTCTCCGCTATAACCTCCTCTTTGCCTTTTTAAGCCACTTGCCTTCTTAAGCTACCCTTAGTTTATATATATTACTACTTTCTTAGTGTTTTGCCCCCCCTATTTCTTATTAGCCTTATTTTCGCTCTTACGACGCACCCTTTTTTAGCTACTATTCTATACCTAAAAACCCTCGAAAAAATCGGAAGAATTCCTTTATTACCCCTACCTTAGCCTATAGACGCCGAGCTTCTTCTAAGTTTCCTCTAGTACCTTCCGATCCGATATACGGTAACAATAAGTTCTTCTAAAGACTACTTATTTATAAAGCTTAAGGGGAGCACTAACTTTTCGGCTTAGTCTCTACGTATAGAATCTATATTTATATATAAAAAGCTTAGTCTAGCTATACTTAATACTACTTATACGAAGTCTTAGGACTATTTAGCCTTAATAAGGCTTATAGTTAATAACGGCCTTTTATCTTAGATAAAGCACTATACGTCTATAAAAGCGGTATAGGAGGCACTTAAAACCCTATATAACCTTATAAACTTTACCTCTAACTTCCTCCTTATAAAAGAATTAAAAAACTGCTCTACGATCTCCTCGTATAGCCGCCGAGGTCGACACCGGATTATAAAATCAATTTAGACTTAAGAATCGGATTCCTTAGACCCGGTTGCCTTTAGGCGCGATAGCGCATTAGGAGACGGACGCGGGCTACGAGCCGATAGACGTTAATATCGCGAGAAGGGGGTTAAAGGCTAGCGTATATAGCCTACCGACTACTAATAAAGCGCCCTTTAAGCCTAACGTAGGTAAAGAGAAACTAATAGGAAGGGATAGTGCCGCTTACCTAAAATTCGCGGGTCTAGTGCCTAAGGCCCTTTAAGGCGTCTAAAGGGCCTTTAAGTCCGTTCTTTAGGGCTACTTAAAAGAATAAGAGGAGAAGATCTAAGCGGATACCGTAGTCTATACGACCGTAGGCTAGCTTAAGAAATCGGTTAAGAAGTCGGTAAAGGAGGCTATTAAGGCGGCGCTCCTATCGAAGTAAGCGTTAAAGTCTTAGGCCGACGTAGCCGCGGCCGCGGTCGCGGCTGCTACCGTCGCGCCCCCGACGCGACGCTAGCCTACGCCCGGAGGTGCTAGCGGCAGCTATAATATCGGGGCGAATAGCGAAAAGCCGACTCTCGCCCGCTACGAAAACTAGCTTACGGTCCGATATAAGGGGATCGCCTTAGATCTCTAACGTAGAACCCTTTAAGCGATCGTTAACGACGTTAATTACGCCTTTAGGGAGCCCGCTATAAAAGCGGCGCGGGTCTTCCGTAGCGGTAATATCGCGCTTATATTTAAGCAGAATGTAAAAAAGTATAAGGCGGATAGGGAGTAGCTAGAGAAGGCGTTTAAGAAGGAGATAATGCTATCCTAAGGCGGCTTTACGGTAATAGTAAAGGGCGTCCCGATAATAGTCCTTTAGAGAGGGGATAACGCCGCCTTAGTAGCCGAATTAGCTAAGGCGAACGACGTTAAGGTTATCTACCTTTACCTTAAAAAGGCCTATATAAAGGCAGGTATAAAGGCGACCTTAATTATTATAGTAGACGGCGTAAAGGCGGCGAATAGGCTTTATAACTTTAGTATAGTAATATA
This sequence comes from Ophiocordyceps sinensis, assembly GCA_012934285.1. Classification (NCBI taxonomy): domain Eukaryota; kingdom Fungi; phylum Ascomycota; class Sordariomycetes; order Hypocreales; family Ophiocordycipitaceae; genus Ophiocordyceps; species Ophiocordyceps sinensis. Next base: position 13,803,033 of record JAAVMX010000001.1, on the reverse strand, counting down.
AGCGGAGATTTTCGATATAAAGCCCTTCGACGATATAATCCGGCTAAGGTAGTACTACTAGTGCTTCTAATATAGATATATCGCGAAGTACTATACGGTAAAGGCGACGTACGGGCGGTACGCGTTAGGACTATACGACGAAGCTATATATACGGCTACTATAGGGTAGATCCCGTACTAGTATACCTTCTATAGGGGGAGATATACGGCATAGGATAGGCACTGCCCTAAGGCGGAGAAGCTTTAGGATAGGGCTTAGGAGGCATACTCTTAAAGGCCGAGGCGTTTCGCCGCCGCGGCGACGCCGACGTTACGCTTTAAGCCGGTGCCGCCCTATATATAGCCCTTTCCTCTTCCTACTGTGTCGTAAACGTCGCCGTCGAAATAGCGACGATAGGACACCCCCCCCCCGCCGCCCGTCTTTCCCCCCGGCCGGCCTTAGGATATTATAAGGGCAAGTCGGGCGCGAGGCTAGTCGACTATTCGCGGGTATCTACGGTCGCGGCCGGCCTTAGCGTTGGTAAGGGCTTATACCGCTACGGTCGAGGCTACGCTTACTCTTAACGACGACCCTTTTTCTAACCCCCCTTAATATTAGATATCCTTTACTAAAATACCGTAAGTATAAGCGCGAATATATACCTCGCGCTCGCCGCCCTTAAGGCGTACGATATTATAGCACTTTAGGAGACACTAATTAATAGTAGGATAAAAGCCCCGGCGTGCTTAAGGCGGTACGACTATAGGCTTATCTTTAGGGCGACTTAAAGCGCGCTATACGTCTATAAGAGGTACGGTATCGATACGTAGATAAGCGACTAAAGCGTAGATTAGTATAGCGTTACGTTTACTAATTTTAATACTATAACGTCTATAAGAGGTACGGTATCGATACGTAGATAAGCGACTAAAGCGTAGATTAGTATAGCGTTACGTTTACTAATTTTAATACTATAGTTTTTTTAGTTTACTCCCCGCCGGTTAAGTCCCCCCTCCCGACTACTTTACTCTTTAACCTCGCGATTAAATCGTTACGTACTTAATACGTCTTTATTAGGGACTTAAATAGCTATCACCCGCTTTAGGACGCCTATAGGCGTACCTTTAGGAATAGCGAGGACCTCTTAGAGCTAATAGCGCAATAGCGCTTTAGGCTCGTAACCCTTAAAGGCTAGGTTATACGTATTGCCTTTAAGGGCCGGAGGAACGGCACGATAGACCTTATTTAAGCGTCTCGGGGTTTAGGCGTAATATACTATAGAAACGTAGGCCTTATCGGATTAGATTATATATCGCAACGGCTAAAGGTAGATATAGAGCCGTTAACCTACCGGCCGGCGGCCCGGCCGATAGGACTTAACTACCTTTAGAGGAAACTCGACCTAGATAGGGCCTAAGCAGCGGCTATCGTAAAGTTCTAGCTAAAGGCCGCGCTAACTACGCCTACGACCCTTAAGGAGGTTAAGGCATACGCGGACTAAGTAGTCTCTTAATTAACTAAGATTGCGAAGGACTATATACCTAAGGCCTAAGGCCGTGCCGACGGCGGCCGCCTTAACTAATAGACTATAAAGGTAGACCGGTATAATAGGGAGGCTAAACGCGCCCTCTAGGCGTTCTTAGCGTCCGGCAACTAGACGACCTAAGAGACGTTAGACGAGGCGAAGATAGCCCTCCGGCGTGCCGTCGTTGCTATATAATAAGACTCCTAGCGGGAGCTTACCTACGATTTAGCAGCTAACTAGGCCTTCCTTTAGAAGATCGAGAGGTAGGCGCGGCTTTAAAGCGGTAGCCTACTATAGGCGATATATATCCCCGACCTAAAGAGACCGGGCGACCCGACGGGGCTAGCCCGCACTTATATAGAAAAGGCAAAGACCCTCGCGGCTTAGTTCTTCCCGCCTTTAGTAGCGAGAGGCGAGGGGAGCCCTTAAGCTACTTAAGAGGCCTATATAATACCGTAGCGTTTTATAGTCGGCGACGTTAGGTCGGCGGTTAGAAAGATAGCGTTATAGAAGGCCGCGGGGGAAGAAAGCCTCCCGGTTAGGCTTATTAAGGCCTATAAGGAGCTATTGCTTAAGGTACTTACGGTATTGCTTAACGCTAGTTACGACGTCGGGCATTTTCTAAGACGGTTTTAATATACGGCTATTATCGTCTTACCGAAGCCCGGGAAGACAGCGGCCTAGCTTAAATAAGCCTAAAGGTAGAGACTAATCTCTTTCTTTAGTACGGTAGGGAAGATCCTTAAGGCCGTAGTCGCGAGGAGGATTATAGACGCGGCGGAGGCGTATAACCTCCTGCCTAAGGGGTAGATAGGGAATAAGACCGAAAGGTCTACTAAGACAGTAATACGACTTATAATAGAGCTCGTAAAGATAACGTAGGCCTAAGGAGGGGTAGCGTCGTTCCTCTAGCTTAACCTTAAAGGAGCTTTCGATAGGGTAGACTATAAATACCTCGTCGAGACCCTCTATCTAAGGGGTTTCTTAGGCTAGGTTATCGCATAGGTCGGGAGCTTCCTTAAGGGGAGGACGGCCCGGCTCTACTTCGACGGCGCGCTAGCGGAGACCCGGGAGGTGCCTACGGGCGTGCCTTAAGGCTCGCCCTTCTCTTTAATCCTCTTCTACCTTTATATCGCGCTACTATACGACGACCTTAAGCCGGAGATAGGGGTTACTACCGTCGGCTTCGCCGACGATATAAACCTCCTAGCCTATAGTAAGACTATAGCTACGACTATACGGCGTTTAAGAAGCGCTTAAAAGAAGTGCGATAAGTAGGTAAAGGAGGTTAGCGCTAAGTTTAAGCCGGAGAAAAGCAAGCTTATCTATTTTATAAAAACCTAAAAGCCGATACTAATAAAGCTTCGGCTTTAAGATAAATATAGTCCGGCCGGTCGAAGATAAGCGGTTCCTAAGGGTTTAGTTTAACTAAAAGCTACGATAGAAAGCCTAAGTTAAGAAGCTTAAGACGAAAATAGGCATAAAAGCGCTAGCCTTTACTAAGCTCGCGGCGTCTATATAAGGCATACGACTATAAAGCGCGAGGACGGTCTACGCTAGCGTAGTTTAAAGCGCGCTCGCTTATAAAGCATCGACGTTCTATAAGCTTACGCTTAAAGGGGGGAAACCTACCGGCTTAATAAAAGCGCTTATAGTATATTAGTCGAGCTACTTACGGGTAGTAGCTAAGGTGTTTAAGGCGACCTTAATCCGGAATCTAAAGATATAGACGGCGGTCCCGCCGCTCGACCTTTACCTTAACGACTGCCTCGCGCGGTATAAAGAGCGCACTAAGGAGTTAGGTATAGCGGACCGGATCCGACGCGCCTATAAGAAACCGGCGAGAGTGCTACCTTAACCCCGTCGGCCGACCTAGCCGCCCGGCCGGCCGTATAACGCGTAGCTTTAGGACTAATACCCTTAAGGTACTATAATAGAAGAGGCGGTCCTCTACGATTAAGAGACGCGTTAGAAGGAGGATCTCTAAGCGATAGAGGCAAAGCGACTATAAAAAGCCCGGCAGCCGGTAGATATTAACCTTTACTTCGACCGGCTAAAGAAAGCGCTAAAGGTATATAATAGGTTATATAAGTATAAGAGCTCTGCGTTTATCTAGATCTAGACCGGGAAGATCGGTCTATAGGGGTTCTTATTCGACCGGAACGTCCCTAACGTTAATATACCGCTTTATTAGTGCGGGACTATATATAAAACCGCGTTTTACCTCTTCCTCCGGTGCCTTACCTTTACTAACGTAAAGGCGGCCTTACTAAGAGGCATCCGACGGGAGAGCGACCTTAAGGTAGCGCTTAACCGCCCTACCGCCGTAAAGCCGCTTATCCGGTAGTTCCTTACGCACCGCCTACTATAGTAGTTCTAAGCCGCGATAGCCCTTACGGAGAAGATAGACCGCCGTAATACTAGCGGGGGGGAGCTCCGGGAGTAAGACGATAAGGCTCCTATCGCTAGCCCTCTTTAACGTTTATATATATTAATATATATTTATATATTCGATTATACGCTTACTAAGATTTATTTTTCTACGTTCTAACCTCTTAAGCGGGGCCCTAGCCCGCACCCTATCGCCTACGTGCCGTCTACGCGCCGGCTTTACTAAGTTAGACTATCCGCCCGACCCTAACGCCCTTAGGCCTACCCGGGCGGGGTAACCTTTATTAAGCACTAGACCGGCGGTAGTAACTAAACTTAATTAACCGTAGCGATTATAGGCCGTATCCGGCCCGACGTTAAGATAGATAGACGTTATATAGGTTTTCCCTTAAGCCGCTTAGTTTTTCCTATACTAGCTAAATGTAGGGGCACTAGGCCCGTTAGGGCAGGTAGAGTACTTTAATAATAATAATAATCCTTTTTATAAAGGAACTCTTTAATACGAAGATTAAAGGAGAGATATCTATTAAGACTTACTTAAATAAGGTAAAAGAGCTCTTCGACGAGCTAAACACTAGAGAGATCTATATCTTAGAGATCGTAGTAATAACCTAGATCTTAGAGAGCCTTAATAGCTTTTTCTTAAGTTATATTACGAATATTACGTAGACCCTTTATACTAATGCTACGGTATATACCCTTAAATCACTCTCCTCGTCTCTTATAGATAAGTTTAAGAGAACGAAAGCTCTCGAGAATAATAAGTAGCTATTTATAGCCGGTAGTAGTAAGGTCCTTATTTACTCTTATTATAAAAAGCGAGGGTATTTCGAGAGGAATTATTTTTAGAAACCCGAGAATAAAGATAAGGCTTAAGCTACGGGATTTACCTAGAAAACGGTCTCTACCTCCTCCTCTTCTCGCCGGGACCGTAAGGAGAACACTAACCGCAACTACTAGAGGCCGAGCCCGGTTCTTTACTCTCGGGAGAGCTCTCTATCTCCGGCCCTACGTCCGGGCTGCCGTCTATAGACCTCCCGCCTCCGGAAGCGCAAGGCTACTCTAGAATCCTCCGAGACCTCTAATAAGGTCCTTATCGTCTTAGACTCTACTTCTAGTATTATAAGTACCCTCCTATCCTTTATAATACTCTATATATCCTTTATATCCTCTATACTATATATAATACCCCTAGTAGTACCTTATTTCTATACCTTCTCTCTAACTATAAAGAAATATATACTACTATAACCTAGTAGAAAGCTTCCTCTATTATCGTACGAGGGGCTAGGGATCTTATCTTTAAGTTCCTAAATAGCAAATAATAGTATCCCTTTAAAAACTGCCTTTATATACCTATTATTATTATTATTAAAGTACTCTAGCTGCCCTAATAGGCTTAGTGCCCCTACATTTAGCTAGCATAGGAAAAACTAAGCGGCTTAAGGGAAAACCTATATAACGTCTATCTATCTTAACGTCGGGCCGGATACGGCTTATATTCGCTACGGTTAATTAAGTTTAGTTACTACCGCCGGTCTAGTGCCTAATAAAGGTTACCCCGCCCGGGTAGGCTTAAGGGCGTTAGGTTTAAGCGGATAGTCTAACTTAGTAAAGCCGGCGCGTAGACAGCACGTAGGCGATAGGGTGCGGGCTAAGGCCCCGCTTAGTAGGTTAGAACGTAGAAAAATAAATCTTAGTAAGCGTACAATCGAATATATAAACATATATAAACATATATAAACGTTAAAGGGGGCTAGCGCTAAGAGCCTCGTCGTCCTACTCCTAAAGCTCCCCCCCGCCGGCGTTACGGCGGTCTATCTTCCCTATAAGGGCTATCGCGGCCTAGAACTACTATAGTAGGCGGTGCTTAAGGAACTACTAGATAAGCGGCTTTACGGCGGCGGGGCGGTTAAGCGCCGCCTTAAGGTTGCTCTCCCGTCGGATGCCTTTTAGTAAGGCCGCCCTCGCGCTAGTAAAGGCAAGGCACTAAAGGAAGAGGTAGAACGCGGTTTTACGCGCGGTCTTATACCGATAGAGCGGCGAGTCGACGTTAGGGACGTTCCGGTCGAATAAAAACCTTTATAGACCGATCTTCCCGGTCTAAATCTAGATAAGCGTAGAGCTCTCGTGCTTATATAACCCGTTATATACTTTTAGTGCCTTCTTTAGCCGGTCGAAGTAAGGGTTAATATCTACCGGCTGCCGAGCTTTTCGTAGTCGCTTTACCTCCGTCGCTCGGAGATCCTCCTTCTAGCGCGCTTCCTAATCGCGGAGGACCGCCTCCTCTGTTATAGTGCCTTAGGGGCACTAGTCCTAGAGTCACGCGTTATACGGCCGGCCGGGCGGCTAGGTCGGCCGACGGGGTTAGGGCAGCACTCTCGCCGGCTTCTCGTAGGCGCGTCGGATCCGGTCCGCTATGCCTAACTCCTCGGTTCGCTCCTCGTACTACGCGAGGCGGTCGTTAAGGTAGAGGTCGAGCGGCGGGACCGCCGTCTATATCTCTAGGTTCCGGATCGGGGTCGCCTTAAACGCCCTAGCTACTACCCGTAGGCAGCTCGACTAATATACTATAAGCGCTTTTACTAAGCCGGTAGGTTTCCCTCCTCTAAGCGTAGGCTTATAGAACGTCGACGCCCTATAAGCGATCGCGCTTTAAACTATACCTTTATATACCTAAAATCGGTATTAATATAATAAGCCAATTAGCTATAATAAATATATACGCTCTTATAGGCTTAGACTCTATATCCTTCTTTAATAAAAATCTTAATAAACTAATAACCGGTTTTATTAAAAACGGACTTTACTATATCCCGTTAGATATAAAGAAAATACGTTTTCTAATTAAAAACAAAATATATAATATATAATATAGCCCGAAAGAAAAATAGATAACGCTATACTCTTAGATACTATACTAACGAATATAATAAGAACCCTTAATAGAAAAAAGAAAATAGACCTCGCTCTTTAGTATAAACGGCTAGGCTATCTTAGCTATAAATCCCTATACCGATATCTCCGTAGACTATACCTAGACATATCCGTAGACTAAAAAGATATTATAGCTATAAAGCAATGCGAAGCTTATATATAAGCTAAACATATAGATAAAAAGAAGAAAACCCCTTTAAAACGACGATATCTCTTTCTAGATAAAATAAACGTTAATATCTAGGGTTATAGGAATAAGGGATATCTATTCTTTAGGCACGATTGCAATCTATGTAATTAAATAGATCACGTGCGGGCAACGCTTATATAGATGCGTTATTAACTATACGATACATTGTATGTATTAAGGACCCCGGTGATAGCGTTACTAACTCGGCCGCCCTTACGATAATTAAGTTATTGACTTAATCGCCCTTATAGGCATAGCCCTAACGTCGTAATAAAGGGTCGTAAAGGGCCGGCTTCGGGCCCTATTAATATCCGCGTTTATAGCTTATATAAAGGGGCTATTCGTCGCCCCTTAGTTAATAGATATTATAGACTAATCTAGCCAGTTTATAACCCCCTTTGTTTATTTAACTAACTAACACTAATAAGTAATTAAACGATTAATTATAGATTAGTAAGGTAGAAGAGATAGAGCCTAATCGTCGAAAGTATACCGGATCTTTATCCCTAGGGATTCTATTGCCTATACCTAAAGACGGTCCTTTGTGCTAAGAATAAGGAGCCTACGCGAGTTAGAGCCGACGAAGCTATTACGATATAGCTAGCTCTCGGTAGCCGCCTATAAGTTCTTTCCTAGCTCTTATTTAATCCCGTCTCGCTTCGAGAAGAAGAAGAGTTACGTTAAGCAATAGTACGTTAGTAACGCAAGACAACCTTCGTAACGACCCTCGCGATCCTCTTTAATAACAACTATATGTTTTATTTAATTATACTATGTTAAACCCTATCGATAGCCCTAACGCTCCCGGTCCCCTACCGGAAGCAACTAAGCCTAACGATAACCCCCTTCCCGGTTGGCTAAAGGGTATCGATATCTTCGGTTCGTACTAAAATAGAGCTAATATTATATTCTAAGAGATAGACGTTACCTACGATAATATAAATAAGAAAGCAGTCACGACCTATATAGCCCGATTTATTATTATTAATGCTAGCATAACTATTTATAGATATAAGCTATTTATAGACTTTTAGGACTACTTTAACGGGTGGATAAAGGCTATATAGAACCGGGGAGATAGGTATTTTAAGAAGGCCCTTAAATCCTTCTTACGGTCCTATAGAATCTAGACCGGCGCCTTAAACCTTAGCTTTACGGCATTATGTTTAATGCTTTAGCGCTAATAGATTCCCCCGATTTAGCCTAAGGACGAACTACCGCTAGAATAGTTAAAGTTCTATAATAAGCGAACCTAAGAGTTTATAAGGAATACATCCGTTATAGCCCCGGCTGCCGTAACTAACCCTCCTTTCCTAGTCGCCTTAGGCACGGCCTTAACGGCACCTCTTACTGCCTTAACCCCGGCTCCTATAGCAACCTTTGCGACGGCACCGTTAACCCCCGCGGCTATTCCCTCTACGCCTCTAACCGCCCCGGTAGTTACATTCGCGCTAGAACCCTCCTTTGCTCCGATAGACTTAATACGTGCTACCTCTATCGATCCCGGCTTATACTTACGAGATTAAATGCCCGGCATATTCCTAAACCCTTAGGCCCCTCCGTTCTAAGATATATTAGAAACGCTAATAATACTTTACCCGACTTTATATTAGTTCTCTAAGACCCCTTTAATTAACATAATATTAAAGGCAGCCTATATAATAGTGCCCCCTTACGACGTTCCGAACGAGGAGATAGACGTAGACCTCCTATAAAAGTTTATTAAGCTATAGGATAAAAGCAAGAATTATATAGGCGAGCCCTATAATATTCTTAATAATAAAGTCCGTATTTTTACGGACGTTTATTATATAGTTAAGGCCCGGCCCGGCTATTTCTATACTCTCTTTCCCTAGATCCTTACCGGGCGAGCTTAAGACTACTACATCTAGTATATAGAGTAGGATAGCACGTTTAGATAGGCCTACGACCTACTAAAGGCTTACTTCGATACTAAAGTAAACTATTAGCACTATTAGGTAGATTAAAGCACTATAACTTTTAAAAAGCTCTAAGTTAAGCATTTAAATAAGACCTAATAGGAAGTCCTATAGACCCTTTTTAATAAGCTATAACGATATTAACGCGCCCTAGGATTTTAGTTCGCTAGAGACCTCCCCCTTCGCACTATATTGCTTAACGCGTGCCGAAACGTCCCGGAATTTAGCTATACGCTATATAACCCCCTTAAGACCGTAGAAAAGCTATTCTCTACGTATAAGAGAACGAGCTTAAGGGGGGTATATAATTGTTATTAATCTACGAAGGGATACAGCTATAGACTAGATCTAAATGTCTAAATATACGATATAGAGGTCACGTAGGATAATATATAATATAACCTAATACCGTAATAGTATATCCCCCTTAAATCGGCGTTTAACTTAAACGCTTAAAAAGGGTTAATAGGCTAATAAAAACGAAGGAAATCTATATTAATCAGCCTTAAAAGCGGGCCTAATATAAAACGAGAGAGAAATAGAAAGAAATAAAAGGCAAAACTAAGAAACTTATATATACCGTTATAACGTGAATTATATTAATAAATTATACTTATTATTATTTAAGCGAAGGGGAAGATATAAGGAAGGCCGTATAAAAGGCCGGTTTAAGCTTAGTTAGGTTAATAGCGTAAAAAGCCTTAAGGTCGTCCTAGCAGCCGTTAAGGTAAGAGGAGTCCTCTTACGTAAGGGGGCTATAACGCTATTAAACGCGATACTTAATCTTCCTAAAGGCGTACTAGCGTTACGCGAGGATAGAAGAAAACTCCTACTTAAGGTACGCGTTATCGCCGTCGTCGTCGCCGGGGGAAAAGAAAACGCCGTTATCGGCGGGCCGGACGTTAAGCTCTAACTAGCCGGGCAAAAAGGGCTCTTAGGTTTTAGTAAAAAGGGAGTAATAAAAAACAGGGTAAAGGCGGCTGCCCTTAAGGAGGCGAAGAAGATACGCCGTCTTATATACCTTAAGGACCTTATATAGGCCCTCCCGCTTATAGTCGAGCTTCTTTATAAGGCGGAGGGTCTAGATCTAGCGGGTGCTAAGGAATACTATATCGCCGGGCTAATACGCTAGGGCGGGAGTCCGCCGGGCGTCTATATAGCGAGCTTAAGTAGCTTAAGCATCCTCGATCGTATCGTAGAGGAAGTTAGAGATATACTAAAGGCGGGAAGCGAGCGCGTTACCGTAGAGGTATTCCTTCCGCTACTAAGGGGTTATACTAGGCGGGGGGGGATTAAAGGGCTTAGTGCTAAGCTTTAGGTAAAAGCTATAGTTAGCGAAGAAAGGGGAGAGGCCGGTAGATTTAGAGACTTAATTATTAATAGTAAACTTAGCGAAGGGGAGGAGGTCGACTTAATCGTCTTAAAGGTAGGTAGTATAATAACGGAGGTAAACCTCTACCTAAGCGTTCGCGATCTCGGTCTAACCGTTAGTCTAAGGGTAGTAGGTAGAGCTAGGGTAGAGACGGTAACTAAGGCAATAACTAAGCTACTACTAGAAAGCTAAAATAAACTAAATACTATAGTCGCTAATAATAAAGGCCGGGGTGCTATAAAAGGACTAAACGTAGGAAACAAACGCGTTAATAACGTCTTTAATAGTTATTAAAGGTATTAGGACGTAGTAGCGTATCTTTATAAGGCGGTCGATAATAACGAGGATATTAGAAAACTTAACGCCGTTGCGACGGTAGATAAGGAGGTCGGTAATAAAATCGACGGATATATCGGTCTATAGGGCGAACGGAATACTTAAGGGCTAAAGCAGGCCTTAAGGGGAGGAACGAAGGGATTTAGCACGTAGGCACGTATAATAGTTCCGTACGAAACTAGAAATAGACTTATATATGCCGGGCTAGATATAGGACCGGCGGTAGAGGCTAGCGGTCTTCGTACGTCTAAGGTAGCCGGTAAGGGGGGAGGTATAAACGCGGACGAGGATCTAAAGGATTAAGGCGTCGTTAAGGGGAACGAAGAGCCGGCCTTAGAAATAGAACCGGCCTTAGACCTTAGAGAGAGCGGTCTTAGGGATCGAGCGGAGGGGGGCGCGAAGGGGGTAAGGCTAGCGGGGCTAAGGGGACTAAAGAGCTACGCGAATAGCGGAGATAAGCGGGGAGGAGGAATAAGCCCGATCGATAAGGTTATCGATCGGCTTAAAGTCGTCGAGGGCGTAGAGGTTAAGGCAGTCGGAATTATATTTTTAAATTATATTTATAAACGAATTAGACTCCTTAACGGTATTAAGGGCGGTAGTAGTATTAGGGTAAAGGGAGGCATTAACCTTAGACTTAGGGAGGATAACCTAATATCGGTGGTTAATCCTCTCGTCGGCTTAGTTAGTAAGGGAGAGAGGGCGGGAGCCGGGCAAGCGGCTAAAGGCGTCGGGGAGAATAGCTTAAGAGCTAGGCTAAAAGACGATCTTAAAATTAAAACGACTAAGGAATTCGGCCTAGCGGGCCTATCGCTAGTTAAAGAGCTTTATAGTTATAAAATACTAAAGATTCTTATAGTCTAAGGCTATCTTAAACTTAGGCAGGCCCTCGAGCTTAAGGCGCTACTCCTCGAGAGATTTTATAATCGCGAGGAGTTCTTTATCGTAGATCTCGTAATTATACTCTTAAGTAGAGTGCTTTAACGAGAAGAAAGCAACCTAATAGTAATAACTATCGTTAAGGAGCTATATTAGCATACCCCTAGCGGCTTAGTTAGAAGCATTTATTTAGACTACGGTCTTACAATAAGGGTCGAAGTATATAAAGACTAAGGCGGTAGTAAAGGCGTGCTTAAGGGCTTCGAAGGCGTAGGCGTAGGCGGGAGACTAAATCTAAGGGGCAGAGTTCTTAGTAAGGGCGTTTAAAGGGTTTATAAGCTTAGAAAAGCCGCGAATAAAACGCCGATAAAAATTAGCGAATCCTAAGAAGCGCCGGAGGTCTTTAATAAAGGAAAGGGTAGGCTAGTCTAAGACCGTACGAACCTTATTAAGGTCTATGCGAATGCCTTTATCTAAGATAATTAGGCCGAGGTATTTAGTCTTAGGAACGCAGAAGTTATACTTATCTACGTTAAGCTAAAGGCCGGCGGCATCGAGGCGCTTAAGAACTACGTTAACGTAGGCTTAGTGCTCCTCCCGCGTCTTTAAGAAGATTAAAACGTCGTTTAGATAGGTAGAGTAGAACTCGTTAAAGATATCGTAAAGGGCTATATTAATAAAACTCTAGAAGTAGGATAAAGCGGCGGTAAGGCTAAAGGGCGTAATATAATACTTAAAAAGCCTATACTATATAGCGAACGCGGTCTTTTACTTATATCCTTCGGCAATGCGAAGGCGATTAAACGCTGCGATAATATCGATCTTAGTAAAAAACTTTGCCTTCTAGATATAGGCGAGAGTATCGTAGATAAAGGGCAAAGGGAAACGGTTCTTAATTATAGCTTTATTTAAGCCGCGATAGTTAACGTAAAAACAAACGCCCCCGCCTAGCTTATAGGCGAGTATAATAAGGGCAATAGTAGGGGAGGTAAAGCGGCGGATAAAGCCTTTCCTAAGCTACTCGTTAACGTACGTATAGATAATCCGGTTCTCGGCTTTGCTAAAAGGGCGAGGGCGGGTATAAGGAGGTTATATCCCCTCTTTAAGGTTAATTTAAGTATTAACGGTATAGTAAAGGGCGAGCTTATCGGCCTCGCTCTTAAGCTATATATAGATTATATAGTAGAGCTCCTTAAGGACCTTAGCCTAAAGCTCGTCGAGTGTATAAAGGACTTTCTCTTACTTCTTAAAGAACTTAGCGATATAGTTAAAGGAGATCTTATTAAGGTAGATCTTATCGAGGTCATCGTCGATAAAGTTATAAAGGCGGGGGTTAAGGTAGGCTTTTATATCCTTAGCGTCTATATATTTAGTTAAAACGGCTTAATAAAAGTCCTTAGGGATATCTTAGTTAATAAGTAGCGGGGGCTTAGTAGGCAAAAGCTTAACGGTAAGGGCCTTAATTAAGGTCTAAGAGGTTTAGACTTTAGGCTACCGGTAGAATATTACTATCGCGTCGACGTTAAGTATTTAAACGTTAAACGCTAAGTCGTTAGGGGACGAAAAGCGGAGGGGCTAAGGTCCGATAGTCTTACGACTTAGCCGTAATATAAAGCGGCGGTAGCTAGCGGTCTTATAGACGGGACGGGGGTAAGGAGGTCGAATGTAGCGGCGAGGGTAAAAGGTAGCTAAGGAGTTAGAGTCGTAGCCGGAGTTAGAGTTAGCGTCGTTAACCTAGCGGGAGGAGTCCGGATAGGCGGGTTTACCTACGTTAAGAGTATCCTTAAAAAACGTAGAGAAGGAGGGGCTAAGGGATAGGGGAATAAACTTAAGAATATCGCTAAAGCAGACGGAACGGATAAAGGCCGGAGGACGGGCTAAGGCCGTATAGGCGGGAATAAAGATTATAGCGGTAGGAATAGGGATTATAGCGGTAGGGGGTTCGCCCTTATCGTCTAAGTCTCCGATAGAGGGGGCGGTAGAGGGTTCGCCCTCGTCGTTAGAGTCTTCGACGGAAAGAGCGAGGGGAAAACGAATTATATTTATTAATTATATTCCCTCCGAAATAAGGGCGGGGGGAGCCGGGATAGGGCGGGCAAGGCGGGTAAGGGTAGCCGAGAGGCCTAGGATAAGGTAAGGCTAGTAGTCCGAAAGGTAGGAGGCTAGATAAAAGGGGGACTAAAAGGAAAAGGAGTTACCGCGCTAGCTAATAATAAGGTCGTGCCGGCGTAGCTAAGGGAGGCTAAGAATAACCTCGTGGCTAAGCTTCGTAAGAAAGAAGTAGATAGACTTAGTATAGGCGCTAATCTAAGAGACCGAAAAGGCGCAATAAGTAACGGAGCTAGACTTATAATCGCTACTATCGGCGAGAGAAAGCCGGCGTAAGAACTAAAGCTAGCGGATAGGAAGGGCAAGGCGGTACGCGGTCTAAGCGTATATAAAGGCGTATCTAGAGTAGCCGGAGTCGATTAAAGCACTTACAACGATATCGGCGGGTATAAGGGATAAAGGTATAAGTAGAGCACGTAGTTGTATTCCCGCGGGGAGGCAAAGATCCTCCCTAGTATCAAACGAAGCTATAAACTCGGATACTAAGAGCTCTATTACGTAATAAGGCGAGGGAGCTATGTATTTCCCGAGGACGAAGAGGCGGGGAGGTTATCTACCTCGCCCTTAATAAAGCCCTGCTTAATAGCGCGAACCTAGTAGCGGGGGGGAGGGGGTTTAAGCAAGCGTAAGGCAGACGTACCGCTACTACGGCTACGGCCGCGGCTAGAGCCGGAACCGGCGCCGGGACTAGCGCTAAGGTTAGCGCCGGGAATAGCACCGATACCTTTATTAGGGTAGGTCTAGGCGGTATAGGTAGCGGTAGCCGGCTAAGCGTAGTAGAGGCAAAGATAGTTCTCGAACCGCCGTTGCTTTTTAGCGTTAGTAAGCCGGGCTTAGAATGCACTAAGCTATATCGGGTTACCGGTAAGAGGCGCGGGCGGGGCGGACGAGGTAGGGCTAGTGCGAGCGGGGTTACGAGGCGGCTAGAGCTAAGAACGGGCCTTAACACGCTGCTAGTTATCCTAAAGCGTGGAATATATCTTAGCCTAGGCCGTAAAGTTATTATAGGCTAGGCATTCGACCTATAGAGCGGCGGCGTTAGTAAGCTTAATAAAGACCTTCGAATAAAGGTAAGCGACGTAAGCGGTGCTATTAAATAATAAGTCGGCTTAAAGCTAGGTAAACTTTAAATAGAAGTCCGGCTAAGAGATATTCTTTATCGATAAGGCGTTAAAGTCAGCCTCCGACTAAGCGCGGGTAAAATTAGCATTAAAGACTAAGCTAAGGTCGTCGGTAAGGGCTTTAATAGTAGTATATTGCTAATTAGCGAAAGACTTATTATCGAGGACGTCTTAAAGAACGCTAGCGATAATAGAAGCGGCCCGGCTAGTAAGCCGGCTAGCCGCGTAGAGAATATAGTCCTACTCTATAGGGTATAAAGCGGCGTCTTAATAAAGCTTAATAGTAAGGCCGTCGCGCTAGGTCCGGAAAGCCTCCTAACGTTACTTCTAAGTGCTAAAGTCGCCGGCGAACCTCTTAGGGTCGGCGATATAGGAACGGGTAAAGGTAAAGGCGGGGGCGGGGGTAGGGGCCTAGTCCTAAGCCGCGTCGCGTTCGGTTAAGACGAGGAGAGAAGACGTAGCGTAGTTAAGCTAACGCTAAAGATCGGTAGCGTGCTCTTAGGCAACGGCTGCGTGCTCTTAAGCGACGAGCACTCTTATATTTAACCTAACGTAAGCATTATTAAGGTAAGCAAAGGCCTCGATTTAAGGGGCGCGGAAGTCGGGAGTAGCGTTAGCCTAAATATAAGCGAACGTGCCGAATATAAGCCGTTAGGCCTAAAGAAGAGCGGCAAGGCGGGGGTAGTAAGAAACGTACTTAGTCTAAGGCTTTAGGTCGGTAGGAGCCGGCGGGGTAACGGCTAAGGTAGCGGATAGAGGATCGGCCTTTATATAGTCGGTTATTATAGATTATAAGGCAAGGGGTAAGGAGGGAAATCTATATAATTCGCGTTAAGACGGCGTATTTACACCGGGAAAATTCTAATAATCGAGGAAAACTCGGTCGAAAAGGGTCCGGCGAGGAGGCGGACTTACGTCGCGAAGAGGGGAGGTTAGAAAAGAAAGGGGTAAGATAGCGAGATTATTAATTAAAGGCAATAGGATAAAATAGTAGATTAAACTATAAGAGAACGAGCTTAAGAGGGGTATATAATTGTTATTAATCTACGAAGGGACATAGCTATAGACTAGATCTAAATGTCTATATATATAATATAGAGGTTATATATAATAATATATAATATAACCTAACACCGTAATACTACGCTACGTTCCTCCCTAAAGACCTATCTATTAATATAGGCCGAGAACGGCACGTCCGGCACGTTTATATAATATCGTAACGAGGTAATAAATATAAGTATTGCTATTCGCACGATACTAAATGTCTAATCGCACGATAACCCCGTTTTTCCCTAGCCTTAATCCCGCTATGCCCCGCTATACGATTTGGCCTATATAGCCTAGCGCCGCGGGGAGTTACTCGAAGTCCCTACGTTAAGTCTTTATATATATATCGTCGTAATCGTCGCATCGTCGCATTGTCGTATCGTCGCATCGTCGCATTGTCGTATCGTCGCATCGTCGCATCGTCGCAATCCTCGCAATCCTCGCATCGTCGCAATCGTCGCAATAGTCGCATCGTCGCATCGTCGCAATCGTCGCAATCGTCGCACGTGTATCGCATCGCGGGCGTAGGAGCGTTAGAGCTACGTATACGTATGCGATGCCGATAAAAAATTCTTAGTGACTTCGAGTGACTCCCGGCGGCGCTAGGCTACATAGGCCAAATCGTATAGCGGGCTATAGCGGGGTTTAGGCTAGAAAAAACGGGGTTATCGTGCGATTAGACATTTAGTATCGTGCGAATAGCAATACTTATAAATATAAATAATAAATATAATTTATTAGGCGTATTCTATACCGACCGAAGATATACTAACAACCGCGGCAACGGCCGTAGGTTTAGCGGGAGTAGTAGACGAGGCTACCGTAGCCCTTATAGCGGCGGTAGTAGCTTTAGCAACCGCTAATAGTCGAGGAAATGCTTCGTTTATTAGAAGGAAGGCTGCTAGTCGATAAAGCATACCCTAAAGGTACGAGCTAGGTCTAAGGCTTAGTACTACGCTTAATGCCTACTGACCGGTAACCCTAGCATAAGATTCGAGGCCTATCTTACCGAATATAAAGGTAACGAGACTCCTTAGGCCGCTATTAAGTAGCGTAACGATAAAGCTAGTAACGATAAAGAACTAACTAAGTAGTAAGCCTCGTAAATCCTATATTAGCAGTCCTTTAACTATTTAATTACTAGCGAAGACGTATAAGGGATAGACTAATTAAGCGTCCTAGCTACGTAGTTCGTCTTCGACCGTTACTTAAAGGACCGCTTTTACGGCATCCTCGTAGATATAGGAGCAGCTATAATCTCTACGGCAGGCTAAGACTAATATCTCGCCCTACAACGAGAAGACCCGTCTATTATGCTCGATAAGTCTACCGCCGGCTAGGCATATATTAAATTCGGCAGCGGCGAGGACGTACGCTCCTTTAGCTCCGTTGCCTTTAAGACCCCTATTAGCCGCATTATGTTCTACGTGCTAGGAATAACGACCCCCTTTCTCCTTTACCTAGCTAATATAGATAGATTAGGCGTATACTTTAATAATACTACCGATATAATTATCGGGCTAGGTATTATCGTCCCCGTTATTCGCAAATAGGGTTATCTATAGTTCTTCTTTAGTAAGGAAGAAAACGCAGTCGCCTTTTTAACTAAAGCCGAGATATAAACGCTCTACCGCCGATTTAGCTACCTAGCCGTTAATAGGCTTTACTATCTATTAAAGCAAGCAAGGCATAACGATATCCTAATAGAAACACTCGAGGATATCTTAAAATTCTGCTATTACTGCTAGCTTTACGCACCGGCGCCCCGGAGGTTTAGGTTTATATTAAAGGATAACTAAGAATTTAATTTCGAGGTCGTCGTCGATATAATATACCTAAAGGTCGGTAGTAGCACCCGCCCGGTACTATACGCGGTCGATATAGCGATATCTTTCCAAAGAGCGCGATCCCTCCCGTCTATATCGGCTAAGGATATATAAGAGACACTTAGGGCACTATAGATCGATATATACCTTAGACCCCCTAACTTTATCCGGTATAACGCGGGCACTAACTTCGCCTTAACCGAGTTTCGTAATAAAGCTTGTATTATAGGTATTACGTATACTAAGATCCCCGTTAAGGCATATTAGTGTATAGGTAAGGTTAAAAAGTATAATAGCCCGCTCCGTCGTGCGTTTAAAATAATATACGCTAAGATCGGTAGGACAACGGCCCTTAAATCCGTCCTATAAATGGCTATTAAAGCCGTAAATAACATAGTAGGACTAAACGGCCTCGTCCCTACGCTCCTCGACTTTAGAGCGTACCTACGGATAACTTAGGACTCCCCTCCTTCGGCAAGTACGGTATAGAGAGCCGCGACTATCTATAAGGCTATTGGTATAAGAAAGGGATGCACTAGGCAAAGGGTGTATATAAAAGAAGAAGGATAATAAATTTAAGGTAGCCCGGCCTGCCCTACGGGAAGTAGGCTGGCCGGAGCCCGGACTAATGCTAGCCCGTAGGCACTTCTAACAGGTGCCTACCTATTGCGTATTATAATAGGGGCCCGAAAAAGAAAGCCCTACTATCCTTAGCAGCATGAAAAACTAACGTATAATAATAGCGTAATTAATCCTTTAATTCGCGTTTTTTACTCGCATCCGTGCCTATAAGTTATATGTTCTAATCTTAACTATGCTTCCTAGATGGATTCCTTTAGAGGGCCGCGTTAAGGGGCATTCGCGGTAGAGCGCGTAACGCGCTTAGTAGAGAAGGTATCGATAGCTTCCTGCGAGACCGAACCGGCGGGCACCTACTAATCGTAGGCTATACCCTAGCCTTTCTACCGCACCTAATATTCGGTTACTAAAGTCTTTAAGCGGCCTACGAAGCGTTGCCGTATCTTTATAATTCGTTTAACCTCGTAGTGCTAATCGCCCTCCCGTAGGGCATCGGTAAGATCTTCGGCTACTTCGACGGCGCCTAGCTTATCTTCTTTAAAACAGCCGTCGTAGGCTAGTCGGAGATGCTCGACGGAGATTACAGGATAGACTTTAATCTGCGGTAAAAGCTCGAGTTCCGCGGCGAGGTCGTTTACTATTCGGATAACTTAAAAGGGTCCTTTACGCTGCCGAGACTACTTTTTCGAGGGTTTAGTCGGCTTATAATATCTATAGTATAGCTTTAAATACACTTTATCACCGGCTAAAAAGACGACTTAACGATATTTGCTATTATATCGGCGCTTAATACGTATTACTACTATATCTATCGCTAGACTAGCCTATCGTCGTACTATTTCATAAAGGTACGGGCTATTATCGGCAGCGGCTAGGTTATTAGCCTTAAGCGGAGACCGGAGGCCGTAGCTAAAAAGGTAGTTATAGGCTAACATCCGGGTTCCCGCGTTAAATACCGAGTTAAGGTTCTATTAAAGACTAAGAAGCAATAGCTTTTAATCGAGATAAAGATCCTCGATATAAGCTATGCGAATAGCAATCTCGACGGTTTAGTTGCGTTATTCCGCGAGGCCGTCCGCCTAAGGGTAATAGGCGGTCGTTATTGCGATTTTTATTCTAAATGCCTTCTAGAGGGATCGCTAAATTTCGCTATTAAAACGACGATCCCGATTACTAATAAAAGTAGACGGTATCCCCTAATCTGCTAGGAGGAGGAGCCTTAAAAAGGATACGCCCTAATCCGCAGCGGTGTATTTAGCGTTCCTAGGAATTAGAAGGCAACGTTTGCTAGACAAACACGTTATAGTAAGCAATTAATTAAAACTATCGAAACTAGCGATAGCCTAGGGAGAGGAGGCTAAAGGCGTAATAGGCATATCCGTAATAAAGTCTATCCTAACTAAACGCATAGGTTAAACCGGAGCCTAGATAGGCTTATAAGCGCCTACTAGCTGCTAACAATTAGTCTAGCCTAGGCAATAAGCCTTACAACCTACGATATACTTCTTAACTTTAGCGGTTAGGTTTCGAATCGAATAACGCTTAAGATCCTATAACATCCGCGTAGTCTTAAATTAATTTTTCCTATCGTAGGCTACTGCTAATATAGGTAGGACTACAGCGGAGGGGACGTAGAGACGAAGATAGCTATCCCGTCCCTTATAATAGAGCAATTAGTCTTATAGAAGGAAAGGAACGCCGCGCTTTTTAAGACGTAGTAAGGGTGCCTTACGTTCCTCCTAGGTTAGGGCGATATTAGCAGTAGGCGTAAGAACGACGGGAGAAGCGCTAGTCGTGCTAAGGTCGGGGGCTATAGCTATAGAAGGGCCGTCTAAGAGTATATCGATAATCTTCGCAAAATGCGAATCCGCGGCGTAGCCGGCTATAAATTAGGCCTTTGTCTTAAGGTCTATAACTGCTTCGGAAACGAGTAGGATATCGTCTAACGTAGTATAGTTAGGGCGCTATCGTTCGGCAATTATATTAGTCTTAGGGGCCGCGAGCTTGCTAAGGGCATCTAGAACTAGATTATCCTTTCCGGGTAGGTGGTAGATCTTAAGGCGAAACTAAGAGAGGTAGATAGACGCAACGATTAAGCGCTTATTTATACAGTCTATACTCGAAGTATCGAGAGTTCTCTTTTTATAGATTTGCTCGTAGCCGAGTGATCGGTAAGGACGACTAAGGGTAGCGTAGAGGACTAAATAACTATTCGTATCTTCGTAATAGCCTAAATAAGGCAGGCTACTTCTAGTTCCGAGGGGCCGTAACTACGCTTAGCCTACGTAAGTGTAATAGAACGGTTAAAAGACAGAAGACAGTCTAACCGGACTAAGTCTCTATTAGTTAAAGACTAATAGAGGGCGTTATTTATCCTTAAAAGCTGTAGGGGCGGAACAGTAAGTAGAGGAGCACTCGGGGTCACTTGTACTAGACCGGCTGGCTAAGTCTAAGCAAGCAGGGGTAGTCGAGGCTAGAGCACTAAGGGCACTACTAGAAGAGGTGTAGGTTACTTAGTAGGCAGTTAAACTAAAACTGTGATAAAAGCTAAAGAAGAAAGGAAGGAAGGAGAGCCTGAGGAAGGGCGGACTAAAGTTCCTTTATATAGCTCTTCCCGTCCGTCAGACGGTCCCGGTACGTCCCTTTCCTTCTAGCACCTTCTGCCACGTATCCCTTACACTGCCCTAAGCTAATGCGGGTCCCTAGGGCTGCGTAAGGGCTATATAGGTCGGCTGACCTCGAAAAGGCTGCCTCCCGCGTCGTTCTAAAGCCCTTATAGACTAATCTAGGTCATATAGGTCCATTTATGCACTACGTGCATAATGTTATGTAGGTAGGTCACACGACATAAGTCGTGTGACCTCCTTATGCGGAGGATCGGACGAATAATCGGTCCCGAAAGCCGGGAGGGCTATATTAGGCCTATAGCTCCCGGTGGTCTAGGTGTCGGTCTATTATACGGGGCATCGAGCCAATCATCGGGTCTTATTAGGCAGGGGTGCCTAATAAGATCGTCGGCGTGACCGTAGCTGCGTGGTACGTCCCGTACCTAAGGAAGCTAAGTCCTAAGGGACTTAGGTTCGAAAAAGGGGTGTGTCTTAGGCCGAAAAGGGGTGTGACCGGATAATAGGTAAGTCCGGGGCGAACATCTTTATGCTAAGTCATAAAGTACTAAGTACTAAAGTACTAAGTACTAAAGTACTAAGTACCTCGGTACCCTCGTACTAAGTATTTCCGTACTTAAGTCCCTTAGTACTTAAGTCGTTCCGTACTTTAGAAAAAAGAAAGTAAACTAGGAACCTAGATTAGTGGTTTTATAATAGTAAGGGTGCGGGATTAAAAATAAATTGGCATTATTATTTTCACCGGAATAGGTTAGCCCGGCTTTTAGGCCGTATCGTCTAAGATATAATAGAAAACGACTCTAAATGCTCTTTTAAGAGAGGCATCGGTCTAGTAGAATAGCTTCTTCCGAGGGTTTATATAATAAAGCATGCGACCCGAGGCAATCTCGGCTTAAAGGGCTGCGAAAGCTAAACGCTCCGTCTTCGTCGGTATATACAAAGAGGAGCGGGCGAAAGCTTTCCTTCGGTTCGGATTCCTAGGCGTAACCTTACCGACTTATCGACTAGCAGCGAGGAGGGTAGTTTTCCGTGCCTAGAGAGGCTCTACTAGCTGACTATAGTATAGAATTTTTAACTATAGGTAGCCGGCTGCGCCGACGTAGTGTTTTAGGCTCTATAAGGAGTTAGGGAAATCGAGTTTCGTAAAGGCAGTAATGCGATCCTCGGAGGTGCTAAGGCCGAAAGCGTCGATACGGGATATACCGAAGGATATCCTATCTAGCTTTTAGTAGGCGACATCGTAAGGTTAAGCTTTATAAAAAGCTAAAAGATAGTACGGAGATACTTAATATGCGCTGCTTAAGACTTAAAATAGATAACGATATCGTTAATAAACGCGCGAGAAAAGTCCTTATGCGGACGTAGAACGCGGTCTATAAAACGTTAGGCGTAGGCGGGGCTATTATAGAAGCCGATAAGCGCTACGGTAAGGTTTTTAAGGCTACGGTAACTAGTGACTATAAACCTATTCTAATACATATGCCGAATACCGAACTAATAGAAGAAAGATGCCGTATCGACGACCGTAATATAGGTTGCGCTAAGGAGTTCTACAGCGATATCCTCTTAGGAGGAAGCGGGTAGGCATTAGGGACTATAACCCTATTAATGCTACGTATATTAATTACCACACGTCCTTTTATAACTCTACGGGAGGTACGCTAAACTATAAAAACTAAGGCGGCGAAGGGCGTCGGCTAAGTAGTCTACTCTATGCGTTTCTATTAATAAAGCTTATCGAAGGTTTTTAATGCACTAGGCACTAAGAATGTATGTGTAAAGAAGGATGATTCTCTTAGGTAGGCGTAAGCCCCGGGAGCTAGGAATAGCTCCCTGCTATCTTATCTATAGCTAATTACATTAGCCCCGGCATATAGCATAGAGGATGCTTTATATATATTAGAATGCCGGCTCGAAAAAGAAAACACTACTGCCTATAGCAGTTATAAATACAATCCTAATTAGGCAATTAAGAGGAATACTCCTATTGCCTAAATCCTTCCTTTTATTCTTATAAGTTATACTTATACCTGCTAGTGATTATTCCTTTAATCGTTCCTTCTGCTAAGCGGCCTTCTTACTTCGTATAGCGCGTGCGGGAGGGCGACCCTAGAACTCCGTAATGGCTTTAGCGGAGACCTAGTCGGCTCGGACCTATTAGTCGTATATAGCAGCCTATCCCTTCTATCGTACGAGGTATTCGGTTATAAGTGACTTCGACCGACCGATGCGACAAACATAGATGTCTATTAGGCGTTCGACTTCGTAGTGCTAATCCCCTTCGTTAGGTGCTTCGATATCGCGAGCGGCTTCTATAGGTCTAGGCTCGAGCTCGACGTAATGCCCTTTATATACAAGCTTAAGGTGCTAAATAGAAACGACTAAGTGGATTTAGACTTAGCTAAGGAGGTCGAGCTCCGCCGCGAGGTTATTAACTATACGCTTAATAACGAAAGGACCTTCTCGTTGCCGCGACTATTTCTTTAGCGGCTAGCTAGGCTCGTAATAGCCCGTATATAGCTTTAGGTAGACTTTATTACTAGCTTTAAGAAGAACCGGCCGGTGTTTCGCGTTATACCGCTGCTTAGCCTTTATAGCTGCTAGGTCTATAGCTAGGCTCGCTTATCTACGGGTAACTTCTCGTAAGTAGGGCAGTTCGTCCGTAGTAGTGCTTAAGACATTATCGGCAGCTTCTAACGGTCTACGTATATTAAAGCCGAAGATAGATTTATAGGCGGAGATCTTCGTACTAGCGTTAAATACCGTATTTAGATTCTACTAAAGGGCGGGGATTATTATCTTTTAATCTAGGCTAAGATCCTCGATGTAGGACATTCGCAAAGCGGTCTCTATAGTCTAGTTGCGCCGTTCGGTAAGTCCGTTAGCCTAGGGGTAGTAGGCGGTGGTTATTATAATTTTAGTACCGTATACGCTCTAAAGGCCTTTCTAAAAGTCGGATGTAAATTTGCGATCCCGGTCGCTAACAATAGTTCTTAGCATGCCTTAATCGGAAAGAAGCAACTAACGGGCTAGGCTTTAAGCCTAGTCCTTTATGCCGTACTTCGCGTTGCCTAGGATTAGCAAGCATCTCTTATTAGTTAGGTAAATAACCGTAAGAAGTTAGTTAAAGATATTAAAGCCTAGGATCTACTATAGGGAGCTTGCTAAAGGTAAGGGCGGTATATCGGTTATAAAGTCTATCGCGATACTCTATATTAGAAGTAGCGGAGGGCGAATAGGCTTATAGCTGCCGGTAAAGGTCTAACGGTCTATTTAGCTAAGGCAATAGGCTTTATAGGCCGCGATATGCTTCTTTACCTAACGGGTAACTCCGCGAATTAAGTATATCTCTAGGTCCTTAATTATACGGACGACGCCGAAGTAGTTCTTATCGTTATAGGCTGCCGAGATTATAGATAGGACGAGGGCGTTAAGGATATACAGCCGGGTAAAGCCGTTAAGGCCTTTATAGTATAGAAGCTTATCGACTATAAAGAATAGTATGCCGTAGCGCTTAAGCTATGCTTTCGTTCGTGCTATAGAGTTAGCGACTATAGCTCCTTCTAAGGGCGAGGAAAGACTCTTAATAGCGTCCTCGCTATCTGCGATTATTTAAAGTATTCGCTTATAGTAAGGGTTATTATCGTATACGACGGTAAATTCCTCGCGTTTCTTAGGAGCTATAATAGCTTCGGAGGCTATAAGCATATCGTTAAGCATAGTAAAGTTAGGACGACGACGATTAAGCAGCTAGTCGGACTCCTCGGCTAGTAGGCGACTAAAGGCGTCGGGGATAAAGTTCTTCTTGCTAGGGAGGTAGTAAACCTCGATATCGTACTTAGAGAGGTAAATTAAGGCTATAACTAAGCGACGGTTGGCTCGGTTTATACTAGAAGTATCGAAGGTCTTTTTAGCGACGATTTGCTTAGTCGCGGAGTAGTCGGTTAAGACTACGAGCGGAAGGGTTAACGACTGCACTATAGTACGTATCTTCTTTATAGCCTATATAAGACAGGCGACCTCTAGTTCTAAGGGACTATAGGACTGCTCGGCTCTTATTAAGGTGCGGGAGAGGAAGTAGATAGGCATAATAGCTTTAACCGGAATAGGCTAGCCTAGCTGCTAAATAGTGCCGTCGCGGAGATAGAAAAAGACGGCTGCGAAGCCTCGCTATAAGGAGGCGTTAATCTAATAGAATAGCCTCTTCTGCAGGTCTATATAGTAAATTATACGGCTAAAAGTGATTTTCTTCTAAAGGGAGGCGAAGGAGGAAAGCTCGGCTAAGGTCGGCTAGAACGATATAACTCGCGTGTAGGACTTCCGCTTATTAGGGTTCCTATTCTTAACCTTACCGACTAAGCGACCCTAGGCTAGAAGACTAGTCTTACGATCTTATAGAGGGGCAATAGAGGCGCTGTAGTACGGGATAAGGTTGCGAATATACCCTATAGCGCCGATGTAGTGTTTAAGAGCGGCAAGATTGTCGGGAAACAGAAGCTTTGCAAAGGCGGCAAGCCTATGCTTCGTAGTGCTTATCCCGAACGCGTCGATACGAAATCCGAGTAGCTCTACGGAAGGGTAGCCGTTCTAGCTCTTAGTAGGGCTTATAGATAGGTTAAGCGATGCGAAGAGCTTAAAGATAGCCTCGAGATATTAAAAGTGTTCCTCTTCCGTAGCGGAGTAAATAATAATATTATTAATAAACGCGCGGCTATAGCCCTAGTATAGACGGAGGACTTAGTCTATATAGCGTTATACGTACGCTAGGCTATTGCGAAAGCCGATAGGTGCAACTATTAGGCGTTCTAGACCTTTATAACTCGTGATAGTAAACCTGCCTTAATGCTTAAGTTTAACTTAAAACTAATAGAAGAAGGCGGAAGCGTCGATAGTAGTAATAAAACGGGCGCCTAAGAGTTTAGCAATAATAGAGCTTTACAATAGCAAAGGGTAGGAATCCGGGATAGTAATACTATTAACGGCACGTAGGTTAATAACGACTCGGCCTTTAGTCTCGCCTCGGGCTATACGCTAGACCACGAAGACAGGTGCTACGAACGGCGTAGGCTCGTCGGCCTACTCTAAGCGACCCTGCTTATAAAGTAGGTTAAATATATCGTCGATAACCTTCCTATCGCGAAGTCCTTATAGGTAAGGCCTCTAAGCGACTCGTTTTTCGTGCTAATTGTCGATTAAAGGGACTATTAATTCCTTTCCGGGTTCTACGACGGCGGTGCCTATATCCCGCTAGAGCTAGGAGTATTTCCTAAGAAGCTTCTTAACGCAGCGCACGAAAGAGGGGCTATAGTCGAAAATATAAATCCCTTCCTTAGTGCATTTTTCTTAAAGCTCCGGTAGGCGCTAAACGTGCGTTTAGTATAGAATACGGCTGGAGAGGGGATCCTCGATTCTATCCGCGGCGTGTATCTCGACAGCTACGGCAGCTGCCGTTACGTTAGTAGTAGCTGCTGCGAGGTTCTAGCAAACCTTAGACCACTTAGCGGGTCCTGCCGAAGAAGCTATAACGTAGGCGTAGATAGAGTCGGATAGCGAAGGCGTTAGAGAAGTGCCTAGAACAAGAGCTTCCACGGGCTAAGACGGAGCGGGAGCCTATAGGCACTTAAGGACTTCCTAAGTAAGCGGAAAGGTGCTCGCAACGTTAACCGATGAATTAATAAAAGAAGCAGCAGTAGCAATAGCGGTTCCTATAGAAGAGGATAGTATAGCCGCGGCTCTAAGAGCAGGCGAAACTGCCGTAGCTAGCGTTAGAGCCTTTATAGCTGATTTCTAGGATAGGGCGGTAAAATAGCTAGACTCCTAACACTCCTATATCTAGCTAAGCTTCTACTTACGCTTAATAACAAGGTTAACGTTTGTGCTATTAGTGATAAAGACAGTAGGAAGAGATTTAGCATTAACGATGCTATAAACAGCATTAGCGCGTAAGAGGCAAAGAAAGTATAGGCGCGGTCCTTAGGAAGTTCTTTCTAAAAGGCAGGGACTATAAGGGTAGTGCCGGGTGGCATAATAGTCTTTCGGACGGCTTAGACACGGCGAACAACTTCGCGGGGCTATTTATAGATATCGAATAGGATTTTAAACCCGTCGAGCACTCTAATGCGAATAACCTCTTTATTATAATTAAGGGATCCTTAGTATAGCTTAAGGAAAGCATTGCCTAGAAGCGCGCCGGCCTCTACTTTAGAGACCTAGGCGGAGCAAGTGAATTTAGCTATAGCTGCTTAGGCGGTCGGGCTAGCTATAGTGCCGCGCGCGTAGAAGGAGAACGTAGCCTAGTCCTCGCAAAAAGAGCGACCGTTAACTCCGTTAATAGTAACGGGAGGCTTCTTCTCGACGGTATGGTTAAGAGTCTAAAGAAGGTCGCGATTAATCATAGGCTTACTATAGCTAGAGTTAGGGCAAACTTAGACTTCCTGCCTACCGGGTTAGGCAAAGACCTTAATCCTTATATAGGAGTATAAGTGCGGCGGGGAATCCTAATCCTATTAGGGCTCCTCGGCTTTAGCTTCTAGGACTTAATCTAGTCGGGGTGCCGTAGTAGGCGCTGCGTGAAAAACAGGGTCCTTAATAATAGGTGCGGGAAGAATAAGCTTTAATACGACGGGGGAATTAGGCTTAGTAGGAGTAGGAATAGAGTCGACGATATTCCCTATAGGAATAGCAGGAGTAGAAGGGGTCTTCTTACACCCGAGACGGAGATAAGAGAAAAGTACGTTATAAGAAAGAAAAGAGGCCTTATAAACCTTATAGGTTAAAGGCTTAAGCGCGCGCTCTTTACTACGGAGCTATTGCTTAGATATATAGTAGTTAGTGTATATATACTCCTTAAGCATAAAGGCGAGGGCAAAAGTGCGGTCGTAGGTGCTATATTTAAACTTGCCGGCCCGTTTAGTAGGGTGGCGAGAGTTTATATAGCCTACGAAGTTAGCTTCCGAAGAGGCGTAAGAGGACGCGTCGTCCTAAGAGTCGTTTAAGTACAGCTCGTTATTAGCTTCGTCGCCGCTAGGAGTAGTCTTCTTATCGCTTTAATATTTCGACTTAAAGCGCACTTTCTTCTTATTGTTATTACCCTTATATTTACCTTAGCGGTATTCCGTTCGGTTATCTCGTCGGTCATCCCGGCGAGGGTAACGCTTATCGTAGCGTAATAAGCGTAAGCTTAACTAATCACGGTTATTACCTAAGCTTCGTCCCTTAGGGCTACGGTTGCGATTATAACCTCGATCCCGATCCTAGCGGTTAGTCTATCGGTAGTTATTGCCTTAGTTACTTTAACGATAGTTATCGCGATAATTATTACGACGGCTGCGATTACGGTTACCCTAACGGTAACTATTATTATAGCGATAGTTATCCTAACGATAGTTATTGTCCCGACGGGAAAAGCTGCCGCGGCGAGAATAGTCTCGGTCTCCGGAGATATATAGCTTAAGGGAGGCTATAATAAAGGGCTTTCGTTCCTTAATAATACGAATCTATTTATCGATCGGGGTCTTCTTCGTATAAATAGGAAGAAGCGAGGAGATCTAGACGGCAATAAGAGGATAGATAGCCTTAATAATTTAGGCATCCTTGCCTATCTTAAGTTAGCGGGCGAGCGAAACCTTTCTCTAGATCTACTACGCGAGAGTGATAGAGCTAGAGGACTATATAGATATAGTATACCTTTCCCTATAAAGTTCCTTTAAGACGTCGGCGTTAGGACGCTTAAAACGCCTAGTTAAGAACTTACAGAAGGTTTTAAGAGGGGAGGAACTAAAGATATTGCGTTATTCCGCTATAAGCTTACTTATATACTATATAAGAGCTCCTCCTACTAAGAAGGAGAGGTAATACTAGCAAAAGGCGAATAAATCCTCGTCCTAATAGATCCTTAGACGCTTCGTAAAGAGATAGACGTTTGTATAGATATTCTTTCTATCGCTAAGGGCGATAATGCCTAGGTTCTTCGGATTATGCTTATCTAGGTTAAAAGTACTAATATTGTCCTGTTTAAGGCGTTTAGTAATAGCCTCGTCGTTATAGGCCGAGGAGGAGGTATAACTCGCCTCGCGGTCCCTACGCGGGTTCGGATAAGACTTTAAAGGGCGGTAGATAAAACTATTATCGGACCTAGACGAATTATTATTATTATTATTATCCGAATCCTTCTATCGACGAGAATAGAAGGCGTGCGAATACTTAGATAACTTAGACTAAAGAGAGTAATATAGAACCTAAGGTTGCTCCTTAGGGTAATGCTGCTATCTAATAGAGCGCTGCTCGGATAAGCGAAGTATTCCTTACGGACGAAGAGGAGGCTATTCCTCCGATTGACTGTTAGAAAGGTCTCCGTCGATTATTTCCGGGTTAAGAGGCACGGCTCGGACTAGCCGATATACTAGAGTTATCGTAGCGTAGAGAGGAGTCTCTTTATCGGGAAGCTCTCCTATAAAACGAAGATGCGCGCGAATTCCCTTTCGCTAAGTATCGGCGTGCTATAGATGCTTTTCTTTTGCGGGCGGAAGATCTAAGATATTAAAGATAATCTCCGACTTAGAGGCTAAAGAGCCTAAGAGAATACGGGCTTGCTTTATATATATTACGTCTATATTAGTAAAGGTCTTAATAACCCCTTCCGTAGGCAGTGTTTTAATTAACTTAGAGTAGCGAACGGCCTATTTTAATAGGTTATTATAGTCCCTATCCTATATAGCTAGTATAGTAGACTGCTTGCGTAGCACCTCGGTTTCTAAGGATAGGCGAGGACGACGGCGGGCAGGAGGAGGAGGATCTTTATAATCACTCTTAGAGTCCCTAGAGGGGGTAGCGCTATAGACACTGTCCGGCGGAGCGTACTCCTATATCGGCAAGCGAGGGTAGACGTTATCGTCTAAACGAGATACGGATGCCGTAGCTTAACGGGCTTCTTCGTCCTTAGCTATAGTAATAATAGCTTAATAAAACGAGGGAAGAAGGCGAAGAGGTTAATAGATAGAGAAGAGGAGGGATTACGAAGAAAGAAGAGTTATAGGAGAGGAGAAAAGTCTGCAGTAGGAGGTATAGGGTGTTTTAATTTTAGCGTAGGAACGGGTACGCATAGGAAATCGAAAACATAAAGAGAAAATTTTTCCTTACGGCTAATTACGTAGGGACTTAAGAATAAAGAACTAGGTAGCGGACCCTAGTTCTAATAATGCCTAGAAAGGCGAGCCTCGTCGGATCGTAAGGCTTATGCTAGAGGTTATATAGGCGTGCTAGCTAAGGTTGCATAAGCTAGTTATACTATAGGTGTCGGGAGCCTTTAGGCGGCTTCTAACGAATAGCGAGAGCTTTAGAAGCTCTTAGCGAACGTGTCGTGGTAGAGCGAAGCTCTAGAAATAGGAAGGGCGTTCCTAATAGTAGCTTTAAAGACAGAAGGTGTAGAATTACTACTAATTTAATGCATTAGGCACTAAGAATATATGTGTAAAGAAAGATGATTCTCTTAGGTAGGCGTAAGCCCTAGGAGCTAGGAATAGCTCCCTGCTATCTTATCTATAGCTAATTACATTAGCCCCGGCATGCAGTATAGAGGATGCTTTACATACATTAGTTTTATTAATAATCGCTCGATCCTAGAGGCCTTATGGATACGGTCGCTACGAGATCTTCTAATTCTACTAACCTTAAATAAGCGGGATTAATAATTCCTAGCTAGGTTCTACTATAGCTATGCCTATATCCTTCCAAAGAGATAGGTAGCGTGCTAATAGCTTTATCACCTTAGAGATAAATATAGGGTCCTTAGCGTAAATGTAAATGCCTTCCTCGGTAACGCGTTCCGGCAATAACCTAGGCTTCTGCACTTACGGTTAAAAGGGAACCGTATTTAGCTTAGGGAAAGGAGCAGAAGTAGGGAAAGCAGACTACGGGACGGAGGCAGCTTTAGCGGGCGTAAGGGCGATAGCTAAGGCCTAACCGTCGGCTTTAGAGGAGAATATAGCTATAGGCGAAACGTTAAAGATACTACCGACGGCGGGAGTAATCGACTTATTAATAGGTGGCCTTAAAGGGAGTATAGTCGCTGTAGCCGCGGAGGCTACTATTAGAGTTTTAAGGGCCGACTGCTAAGAAGGGGCAATAAAGAAACCGGAATTATAATATTCTAAAATCTAGCCGAGGCGCTATTTACGAGAGATAATAAGGTCTTAGTCCGAGCTATTAATAACGGTAACGCTAGGAAAGGTCTTATCGTCTACGATAGCATAGGCGGTGAAGTTAGAGGCCGAGTAGAAGGCAAAAGCTCTCCCTTTAAGGACTTCCTTCTAAGAAGCAGGGACGATTATTGTTTAGCTAGTAAGAACTATAGTCTTTCGAACGGCTTAGACTCTTTATACTATATCGCGCCCCGGGCGGTATAGGTTAAAAGGGACCTTAAAGTCCGTAAGGGTTCTAAAGCGAATAACGTCTTTTCTAAAGTCTACGTTTCCTTAGTAAGGTTTAAGGAAAGCATTCCTAAGAAGGGCACCGGCTTCTACCTTAGTGACCTAAGCGGAGTAGATAAACTCTATAAGACTAGCTTCTATTCTATCCGCGCGGAAACCTTAAATAAAGAAGGAAAAGGTTGCTTACTTATCTATAACGATATTGCCTATAATATCTTTAACAACAATAGGAGGCTGCTTTTCGAAAGAGTAAGGGAGCTTCTATAGTAGGTCCGGGTCGATTAAGGGTCGGCTATATCTAGTGTTAAGGCAGATCTTAACTTCTTACCTATCCGGGGAGCCTATAATTTTAATCCTTATAAAGGAGAAAAGGATAGGCATGCCGTCCTAGTCTTAGGCGACTAGAAGAGGAACTAGCTTAAGGATAGACGGGGAGTCGAGAAGCGAAGTATTTCCTAAAGGTTGCGGAGTAAAAGGCGCCGAGGTTATAAGGTATACTATATCGGTAGAGATATCCTTAGTCGGAGGGGGCGGAGTAGCGATTGCGCTAATAGGTGCAATAAGCACGGCTATAGGAGCGACGGTTACTTACTTAGCTGCCTATTTTCTTACCTAGGTGTAGCTATCACCCGCTAGATGCCGGAAGAGGAGGTTACGCGAAGGAAAAGCCGTCTTATATCTACGGCATTTTGCAGGCTTTAGGGTAGTAGCTTCGCGGACGAGCTACTACTTAGCAACGCAGTATTTAGCGCGGATATACTCTTCTAATACGAGGGCTAGCGGAAAATATCTATTATAGATACCGTATTTAAAAACCCCTTTAGATAGAAGATTAGACATAGTTATATAACTAATAAAGTTAACCTTAGAAGGGTATAAATCCTTAGACACTATGCTTTATTTAGAGTCGGAAGCTTTGTTATTAGCTTTACTACCGCTTAGGGCGGGTGCCTCGCTTATCTAGTATTTCTCCTTAAAGCGTACCTTTTTCTTACCCTTCTCTTTATCCTCTCTATATACATCGCCTTAAGGAGCGGGGCGACGATCGCTTTAATCGCGACGGCGGTTATTCGGCTAGTCTTAACGATTATAGTTATTTTAGGTATTATCGCGTCGATTACGATCTCGATCGTCGTTATAGCGACGGTTGCCTTAATCCCGATCTTAGTTACGGTTACGACGGTCGTCGGAACGGCGGCCGTTAGTACGCCTATCGCGGCGGTCTAAGCCTTAATACCTACCGGTGCTATAATCGTCTACGATAAATTAAAGGAGGGTAGCTAAGATTAAAGGGCGATACTGCTTAATTTCGCGGATCTACTTATTAATAGTAGTGCGTTTAGTAAGGAGAGAGAGAAGAGTCGAGATCTTAACTATAATAAGTAGGTAGAAAGCCTAAATAACCTAAGAGTCTTTAGTAATTCCTAGCTGCCGGGCTAAAGACACTTTTCTTTAGATCTACTAAGCTAGGGAAATTTCCCTTACGTTTTATATTAAGATAGTATACTCTATGCTATAAAGCTCTTTTAAAATCTCTACGTTTAGTCTGCTAAATCTACGCGTAATCTCTTTTATAAACGTACTAAGTAAAGAGTAACTAAGCCGGTAACGTTGCTCGTCCGTTAGCTCGCTTATATATTAGTTAAGTAAACTCCCGGCTAGAAACGATATATAGAAGGAGCAAAGGGCGTAGGGATCTTTATCCTAATAGAGCTTAAAGCGCTCGTAAAAAAGATAAACGTCCGTATAGATATTCTTCCCGTCCGCTTAAGTAATTAGACTAAGATTCTTAAGGTCCCTTTTATTAAGGTTAAAAGCCCTAACGTTATCTCTTTTAAGACGTTTCCCTATAGCTTTATTAGCAACCGATATATCCGATGTTATAACTAAGGCTTATATAGTATAAGAGTTATAAGTACCTTCGCGACGAATCCGACGGTTTTAATAGAAACTAACGCCGTTAATACTACTATCGACGCTAGAGTCGGAAGTATAGCTATCGTCTAAATCGTCTGGGTCTAGACGCTAAGGAATATGCTTCTAAGTCCTCTATATAGGAGCAGTAGCAGCTTTTTAGGCAAAAGGGCGCTCCGTAGAGTATACAATCGCCGGGCGAAAGGAGCGAGCCTAAGGCATAGCTATATTTTCGCTACCGGAATAAACGGCTAGTATATTATAGTCCGCGGAGACTAAGGAAAGAGACCGACGAAGAGACATAGGGCGTTAAGTCTCGATTAAGAGAGTCTCTTCCTCGGGAAAGTTATCCGGCTTATCTAAGACATCGCGAAGGATTATTCGCTATTTATCGTTTATCTTTAGATAGGCCTCTCGGGCAGCCTTAGGATTATAAAGCGGACGAAAAGCGGTATTACTAATCGCGAGACGATAGACTAAGCGGGAAGCGTCTTTAAGATATAAGAGGTCGCTATCGGTAAAGGTGCGGAGAACTGCTTTAGTCGGGTTGCCTATAACTAACTTATAGAATCCTAAGCTTTAGCCTATAACCTTAAAGTATAAGTTATTTCCGAGAATAGCGTCGAATATTGCGTTCGTAAGGTCTTCTTAATTAAAAGAGTGCTAATTTAGTCGGCGTCGCTTAGTCTATAAGCGAGGAGGAAAAGAGTCTACCTCTCTACTAGGAAGATAAGATAGGAGCTTAAGATACTGATTTTCTAAAGAGAATTCCCTTTCGCGGTCCGCACGATCGCGGTCGCGATTATCCGAGTCTCGAGCTATAATAAAAGGGTTTACGAGAGATAAGACGAGAAGGTAAAGAAGGTAAAGGAGGAGAATAGCGAAAAGTAAGGGTAAAGGTAGGGTACGGTCGGTGTGCGTAGAAAATTCTCTACTACCTAAGTTTACTACGGGAAAATTCTACTAAACATAGAAGAGAGAAAGGGAAGATATAGCTTATCGGCCTCCTAGCGGTGCTAGGAGGAAAAGGACGAGAGTATCGTAAACCGCTAAGACCGCTAAGATAAGGTTAGTTAATAGTAATTAGGCCTACTATCTACGGATAGACGTAGGTCTTACTAAAAATAGCGGGGTGACTGTCTATAACTAGACGAAGGTTTTATAGGGAGCTAAAACGCTCTAAAGCAACGCGGAATACGCTACTAGTGCGACTCGTAAGGCGCTTAATTAAGGGCTTATTAAGGGCCTTAAAAAGCTTACGAAGGCAAGGTGTTACTACTAAATCTAGTGTAAGAAAGGGATGTACTAGGCAAAGAGTGTATATAAAGGAAGAAGGATAATGAATTTAAGGTAGCCCGGCCTGCCCTACGGGAAGTAGGCTAGCCGGAGCCCGGACTAATGCTAGCCCGTAGGCACCTCTAATAGGTTCCTACCTATTGCGCATTAGCTATAAAAGCCTTACGGCAGCTCTCCGCCGTACGATAAGTTAGGGATGCCTTATAAGCTTAAAACGGCCCTTTAACCCTAGACACTCTATTACTACCGCTATAGAGTAAAGTCCGCGTCTAGAGAAAGAAGCGTGGATAGTAGGGACTATATAAGATCGCCTCTATTAACGGCCACGACGTTACTATCGAGACCGTTAACGGCCCTATAGTCTTCCGTTCTACCCTTAT
The DNA here is from genome assembly GCA_012934285.1 of Ophiocordyceps sinensis. Taxonomy (NCBI): domain Eukaryota; kingdom Fungi; phylum Ascomycota; class Sordariomycetes; order Hypocreales; family Ophiocordycipitaceae; genus Ophiocordyceps; species Ophiocordyceps sinensis. The sequence goes on along the minus strand of JAAVMX010000001.1, from coordinate 13,768,157 downwards.
ACAGCCGTACTACTACGGCAATAACGATACCCTAGATCCCCCTATCCTTAATGATATAGACACCCTCTCTAAGGTCGACTCGTCTACTCCGGACGAAATTCCCGAGCTAGACCCTTCCCCCTCTCCGGTACGGCATTGCCGGCTCTGCCGTAGCCCCGCAAACGCAGACGTCCCCCGGGCTTTAGGAATAAGCTAAAGACCCTAACCTTCTATAATTAATTCCTAGTTAAGAAGGAAGAAGATACACTACGGCTTTCGACTTAGCTACGCAATAACAGCGTTATTACTACACCTAGCGCCCTTTTTAAAGAATCCGACTAACGAGAGATTAACGATCTCGTGGCCCGCGGAGTCTTTAGCTTCGAATAGTACGACGAATCTATTTATAGGCAATACCGTCTATTTTGATCCCGAATAGTCCGGGAGGTAAAAGGCCGTAACGTTAAACTATACGAAAAGTCCCGTCTAGTAATCTAAGGCTATAGCGATATAGAGAAAAGCTCGCTTCTAACCTATTCCCCTACTATTCAACGTGTTAGCTAGTGCTTAATCCTAGCCCTTACCCCCGCCTTACTTCGCCGGGGCATAACATTATCCCCTTAAGCCTACCTATAAGCTTAAATAGAGCTTAATCGTATAGTATTAGCGGCTCTTCCGATAGAGCTTTAGGGTAAGTACCCGGGAGGCATAATTATAAGAGTTATTAGGCCGTTATATAGTCTTATAAAAGCCGGTGTATATTAGTAGAAAACCTACTATAAGCACTATATTAAGAGCCTTAATATAGCTCCCTCTACCTATAACTTATGCCTTCTAATTACGAATTAAGGACCCGACGACTTTAGCCTTATCGGAATATAGACCGATAATACCCTAATGCTCGGTTTAGATACTTTTTTAGCCTAAGAAGAAAAAGATCTTAAGATAGCTTAATTTCGCGCTAAGCCGAAGGCTTAAATAACCCTAGGGAATACTATAGACTTTAATAGAGTAAAACTAACGCTCTACAACGACGTTCTACTCTTATAGCAGAAGGGATAGGCCTTAAGAATCGAGGTAGTCGACTTACGGGCTTATGATAAAGCCTAGCAGTACCTTAAGCAACGCGCTTATACTACGTACGTCGCCTCTATTTATTAGCCTAAGGCCTTATTCGATATCTCCGTAGTAGCCTAAGTCTAAGCCCCCGAAGAGAAGGATTATAATATCCTTAATAAGCGCCTCTAGTAGTAGATCGACTATTAATAACGTAGACTTACGTACCGACTAATTAATCTCGAGATAGCTAAACTTATAGTGTTTATAGATAGCTTATTTATAAATAACTAAGACCTTTCGTCTTAGTTAGGCTTCGTTATTACGCTTGTTAATAAGACCGAGCGTACGGATATATACTTCCGGATTAATAGCAATATTATCTATTAAAGCTCGACGAAGTATAAGCGAGTAACCCGTAGCGTTTTTACGAGCGAGATCTACGGTATAGTTAACGGCGTAGACCTTAGTATCTCCTTTATTACGACCCTCCGTATAGTTACGGAACGGCTTTAGCTCTTACTAATCCCTCTTATTATATATACTCACTTATACTCCCTCTACGAATGCCTTATTAAGCTCGGCACTACGAAGGAGAAACGCCTAATAATTGATATTATAGCGTTGCGTTAGTCGTATAAGCGACGGGAGATTAAGGAGATTAGGTAGATCTATAGGGAAGATAACCCCGCTAATGCTATAACGAAGGCATCGCTAAACAAGGCCCTTAAACGCCTTATTAATATAAATAGCCTCTCGATCCGGATAGAAGCCTTCGTCCTTCGCCTATAATAACTAAGGGTGTTCCTTTTATTCCACCCCTTTTTTTATTTATACTTATTAAATATATTTATTAGGTCTTCTACCTAATATATCGCTCTTCCTATCTCCCTTTATTTAGATTATAGGCTTACTATATAGCAACTATAAAGAAAAGTTACTAGTGTAGGAATAAGGGATATCCGTTCTTTAGGCACGATTGCAATCTACGTGATTAAATAGATTACGTATAGGCAACGATTAAACGGATGCGCTATTAACTATACGATGCATTGCATACATCGGGGACCCCGGTAATAGCGTTACTAACTCGGCCGCCCTTACGATAATTAAGTCATTAACTTAATCGCCCTTATAGGCATAGCCCCGACGTCGTAAGCAAAGGCTCGCAAAGGTCCGGCTTCGGGCCTTATTAATGTACGCGTTTATAGCCTATTGTTAGTGTTAGGGGTCTAGGGGCTGACCCGGGCTCTAACTATAGGCTCCGACGAGCCTAACATATATAACCTCGTTAGCTAAGGACGGCAGGTGGGTATTCCGTTATATTATAACTGCGGTTAGTGCGGGCTAGGGGCCCTGTTTAAGAGGCTCCGGTACCTATATATACCTCCGTTCGTCCTATAGTCAGGTAGGGGTTAGGGTTAGGGTTAGGGTTAGGGATAGTGCCGCTTACCTAAGATTCGCGGGTCTAGTGCCTAAGGAGGCCCTCTAAGGCGTCTAAAGGGCCTTTAAGTCCGTTCTTTAAGGCTACCTAAAGGAATAGGAGGAGAAGATCTAAGCGGACACCGCGGTCTATACGACCGTAGGCTAGCTTAAGAAATCGGTTAAGGAGTTAGTAAAGGAGGCTATTAAAGCGGCGCTTTTATCGAAGCAAGCGTTAAAGTCTTAGGCCGACGTAGCCGCGGCCGCGGTCGCGGCTGCTACCGTCGCGCCCTTAACGTAACGCTAGCCTACGCCCGGAGGCGCTAGCGGCAGCTATAGCATTAAGGCTAGTAGCGAGAAGCCGACTCTCGCCCGCTACGAAAACTAGCTTACGGTCCGATACGAGGGGATCGCCTTAGATCTCTAACGAGAAACCCTTTAAGCGATTATTAACGACGTTAATCGCGCCTTAAGGGAGCCCGCCGTAAAAGCGGCGCGGGTCCTCCGTAGCGGCGATATCACGCTTATGTTTAAGTAGAATGTAAAGAAGTATAGGGCGGATAGGGAGTAGCTAGAGAAGGCGTTTAGGAAGGAGATAATGCTATCCTAAGGCGGCTTTACGGTAATAGTAAAGGGCGTCTTAATAATAGTCCTTTAGAAAGGGGATAACGCTGCCCTAGCAGCCGAACTAGCTAAAGCGAACGACGTTAAGGTTATCTACCTCTACTTTAAAAGGGCCTATATAAAGGCGGGTATAAAGGCGACCTTAATTATTACGGTAGACGGCGTAAAGGCGGCGAATAGGCTCTACGACTTTAGCATAGTAATATAGGTAGAGATTTTCGATATAGAGCCCTTCGACGATATAATCCGGCTAAGGCAATACTATTAGTGTTTCTAATATAGATATATCGCGAAGTACTATATAGCGAAGGCGACGTATAGGCGGTATGCGTTAGGACTATATAATAAAGCTATATACGCGGCTACTATTAGGTAAATTCTATATTAGTATACCCTTTATAAGGGGAGATACACGGCGTAGGATAGGCACTACCCTAAGGCGGAGAAGCTTTAGGATAGGGCTTAGGAGGCATACTCCTAAAGGCCGAGGCGTTTCGCCGCCGTAGCGATGCCGACGATACGCCTTAAGCCGGCGCCGCCCTATATATAGCCCTTTCCGCTTCCTACCGCGCCGTAGGCGTCGCTATCGAAACGGCGACGATAGGACACCCCCCCCCCCCCCCCCCCCCCTACCACCCGCCCTTCCCCCCGGCCGGCCTTAGGATATTACGAAGGCTAGTCGGGCGAGAGGCTAGTCGACTATTCGCGGGCTTCTACGGTCGCGGCCGGCCTTAGCGTTAGTAAGGGCTCGCACTACTATAGTCGAGGCCGCGCTTACTCCTAACGACGACCCTTTTTCCGACCCCCCTTAATATTAGACATCCTTTACTAAAATACCGTAAGGATAGGCACGAATATATACCTCGCGCTCGCCGCCCTTAAGGCGTATAATATTATAGCACTTTAAGAGACACCGATTAATAGTAGGATAAAAGCCCCGGCGTGCTTAAGGCGGTACGACTATAGGCTTATCTTTAGGGCGACTTAAAGCGCGCTATACGTCTATAAGAGGTACGGCATCGATACGTAGACAAGCGACTAAGGTATAGACTAATATAGCGTTACGTTTACTAATTTTAATACTATAGTTTTTTTAGTTTACTCCCTATTAGTTAACTCCCCCCTCCCGACTACTCCGCTCTTTAACCTCGCGATTAAATCGTTATATACCTAATACGTCTTCGTTAGGGACTTTAATAGCTATTACCCGCTTTAGGACGCTTATAGGCGTACCTTTAGGAATAGCGAGGACCTCTTAAAGCTAACGACGTAATAGCGCCTTAGGCTTATAACCTTTAAGGGCTAGGTTATATATATCGCCTTTAAGGGCCGGAGGAATAGTACGATAGACCTCGCCTAAGTGTCTTAAGGTTTAGGCGTAACGTACCGTATAAACGTAGGCCTTATCGGATCGGATTATATATCGCAACGGCTAGAGGTAGATATAGGGCCGCTAACTTATCGGTCGGCGGCTTAGACGATAGGACTTAACCGCCTTTAGAGGAAACTCGACCTAGATAGGGCCTAAGTAGTAGCTATCGTAAAGTTCCGGCCGGGGGCCGCGCTAACTACGCTTATAACCCTTAAGGGGGTTAAGGCGTACGTAGACTAAGTAATCACCTAGTTGACTAAGATTGCGAAAGACTATACGCCTAAGGCCTAAGGCCGTGCCGATAGCGGCCGCCCTAACTAGTAGACTATAAAGGTAGACCGGTGCGATAGGGAGGCTAAACGCGCCCTCCGGGCGTTTTTAGCGTCCGGCAATTAGACGACCTAAAAGACGTTAGACGAGGCGAAGATAGCCCTTCGGCGTGCCGTCGTTACTATATAACGAGACTCCTAACGGGAGCTTACATACGATTTCGCCGCTAATTAGGCCTTCCTCTAGAAGATCGAGAGGTAAGCGCGGCTTTAAAGCGGTAGCCTACTATAGGCGATATATATTCTTAACTTAGAGAGACTAAGCGACCCGATAAGGCCGGCCCGTACTTACGCGGAGAAGGTAGAGACCCTTACGGCCTAGTTCTTCCTACCTTTAGTAGCGAGAGGCGAAGGGAGCCCTTAAGCCGCTTAAGAGGCCTATACGATATCGCAGCGTTTTATAGTTAGCGACGTTAGGTCGGCGGTTAGGAAGATAGCGTTATAGAAGGCCGTAGGGGAAGACGGCCTCCCGGTTAGGCTTATTAAGGCCTATAAGGAGCTATTGCTTAAAGTGCTTACGGTATTACTTAACGCTAGTTGCAACGTTAGATATTTTCTAAGACGGTTCTAATATACGGCTATTATCGTCCTACTAAAGCCCGGGAAGATAGCGGCCTAGCTTTAATAAGCCTGAGGGTAGAGGCTAATCTCTCTCTTTAGTACGGTAGGGAAAATCCTTAAGGCTATAGTCGCGAGGAGGATCGTAGACGCGGCGGAAGTATATAACCTTTTGCCTAAAGGGTAGATAGGGAGTAGGACTAAGAGGTCTATTAAGACGGCGATACGATTTATAATAGAGCTCGTAAAGATAACGTAGGCCCGGCGAAAGGTAGCATCGTTCCTCTAGCTCGACCTTAAAGGAGCTTTCGATAGGGTAGACTATATATACCTCGTTAAGACCTTCCGCTAGAAGGGTTTCTTAGGCTAGGTTATCGCGTAGGTGGGGAGCTTCCTTAAGGGGAGGACGGCCTGGCTCTACTTTAATAACGCGCTAGTAGAGACCTAAGAGGTGCCTACGGGCGTGCCTTAAGGCTCGCCTTTCTCTTTAATCCTCTTCCTCCTTTATATCGCGCTATTATATAACGACCTTAAGCCGGAGATAGGGGTTACTACCGTCGGCTTTACCGATAATATAAACCTCTTAGCCTACGGTAAGACTATAGCTACGACTATATAGCGCTTAAGGAGCGCTTAAAAGAAGTACGATAAGTAGGTAGGGGAGGTCGGCGCTAAGTTCGAGCCGGAGAAGAGCGAGCTAATCTACTTTACGCGGACTTATAAGCCGATACTAACAAAGCTTCGGCTTAAGACGAATATAGTCCGGCCGGTCGAGGATAGGTAGTTTTTAAGGGTTTAGTTTAACTAAAAGCTACGATAGAAAGCCTAGGTTAAAAAGCTTAAGATAAAAATAAGCATATAAGCGCTAGCCCTTACTAAGCTCGCGGCGTTTATATAAGGCATACGATTGCGAAGCATAAGGACGGTCTATATTAGTATAATTTAAAGCACGCTCGCCTATAAGGCGTTAACGTTCTATAAGCCTACGCTTAAAGGAGGGAAGCCTACCGGCTTAATAAAGGCGCTTATAGTATATTAGTCGAGCTACTTACGGGTAGTAGCTAAAGCGTTTAAAGCGACCCCGATCTAGAACCTAGAGATATAGACGGCGGTCCCGCCGCTCGACCTCTACCTTAACGACCGCCTCGCGCGGTATAAGGAGCGAACTAAAGAGTCGGGTATAGCGGACCGGATCTAACGCGCCTACGAGAAGCCGGCGAGAGTACTGCCTTAACCCCGTCGGCCGACCTAGCCGCCCGGCCGGCCGTACGACGTATAGCTTTAGGACTAGTGCCCTTAGGGTACTATAACGGAGGAGGCGGTCTTCCGCGATTAAGAGGCGCGCTAAAAGGAGGATCTTTAAGCGATAAAGGCAAAGCGACTATAAAGAGCCTAGCAACCGGCAGATATTAACCCCTACTTTAACCGGCCGAAGAAAGCACTAAAGGTATATAATAGGTTATATAAGTACGAGAGCTTAGCGCTTATCTAGATTTAGACCGGGAAGATCGGTCTATAAGGGTTTTTATTCGACTAGAACGTCCTTAACGTCGACTTACCGCTCTATTAGTATAAGACCGCGTATAAAACCGCGTTTTACCTCTTCCTCCGGTGCCTTACCTTTACTAACGCGACGGCGGCCTTACTAAGAGGCATCCGACGGGAGAGCGACCTTAAGGCGGCGCTTAACCGCCTTACCGCCGTAAAGCCGCTTATCCGGTAGTTCTTTAAGCACCGCCTATTATAGTAGTTTTAGGCCGCGACGGCCCTTACGGAGAAGATAGACTACCGTAATGCCGGCGGGGGGGAGCTCTAGGAGTAGGACGATAAAGCTCCTAGCGCTAGCCCTCTTTAACGTTTATATGTATTAGTATGTATTTATATATTCGATTATACGCTTACTAAGATTTATTTTCTGCGTTTTAACCTACTAAGCGGGGCCCTAGCCCGCACCCTATCGCCTGCGTGCCGTCTACGCGCCGGCTTTACTAAGTTAGACTATCCGCCCGACCCTAACGCCCTTAGGCCTACCCGGGCGGGGTAACCTTTATTAAGCACTAGACCGGCGGTAGTAACTAAACTTAATTAACTATAGCGAATATAGGCCGCATCCGGCCCGACGTTAAGATAGATAGACGTTATATAGGTTTTCCCTTAGGCCGCTTAGTTTCTCTTATACTAGCTAAATATAAGGGCACTAGGCCTATTAGGGCAGCTAGAGTACTTTAATAAAAATAGTATAGTTACGACTTTATTCCTTAGTTATATAAGTATATTCTTATATATATTACGTTATTAATTAATTCCTATACTTATTTCTAAAGTTAAAAAACTTATATAAATTTTTTATTATTCCTTTTTAAATATACTCTTATATAGTATTACTAATAGAAAAAGTTTTTATATAACCTTTCTATTTATAGAAAGTTATAGTATGTAAAGTTTTATAAGATAGGGGAGGTAGGGGGGGGGGACATTACCCCTATAGCCTTTTTTATTTTCCCCCCTAGGTGCTCGTAGGGGTTTTCGGCTACGTCGAGGTTTTAAAACATATGTAGCTATGGCCTTCCGTACCTAGCCTCAATTCAATTAATTCAATTGCGTGCCCTACTACGAAGTACGTGCCCTCTACTGCGTGCCCTCTGCTGCGTGCCCTCTGCTACGTGCGCGGCTCCTTAATGTATGCTTCGTGCCCGGCTCCCGGTTGCGTGCCTTACTGCGTGCCCTGCTGCGTGCCCTACTGCGTGCCCTCTGCTCCGTGCCCTCTGCTGTGTGTGCGGCTCCTTGATGTATGCTGCGTGCCCTCTGCTGCGTGCTCTGCTGCGTGCCCTTTGCTGCGTGCCCTCTGCTGTGTGTGCGGCTCCTTAATGTATGCTTCGTGCCCGGCTGCGTGCCCGGCTGCGTGGCCTGCTGCGTGGCCTGCTGCGTGCTCTGCTGCGTGCCTTGCTTCGTGCCTTGCTGCGTGCCCTCTGCTGCGTGCCCTCTGCGGCGTGCGCGGCTCCTTAATGTATGCTTCGTGCCCGGCTCCCGGCTGCGTGCTCTGCTGCGTGCCCTGCTGCGTGCCCTGCTGCGTGCGCGGCTCCTTGATGTATGCTTCGTGCCCGGCTCCCGGCTGCATGCCCTACTGTGTGCCCTGCTGCGTGCTCTGCTGCGTGCCCTGCTGCGTGCCCTCTGCTGCGTGCCCTCTGCTGCTTGCCCGGCTGCGTGCCCTGCTGTGCTGTTAAGTTTGCGGCATAGTGTTTTTCGCACGATTTGCGCGGCTCTCTTAATTGCCATGTACCTACACTAGATTTTGGTGGCGGGACATAGGCGCGCGGGGTGCGCGCCGAAATTGTAGAGACCATCCTGATTTACTATACAAATAGCAATTCTCTACTGTACAAATAGCAATACTTAATAGCAATACTTATAAAATATAGTAGAGTTTTTTATTTTTCTCTATATAATATAATAGAGTTATTTTTCTCTATATAAAAAGTTTTTTCCTATAAATAGGGGTTTTTAGAGAGTTTTATAAATCTTAGTTAGTTATAAACGGACATATATAAAGCGCACTTCTTATACAATAAGTACCCTTTAAGAGGGGCTATAAGGGAGCAGATATCTCCCAATTAGTTTATCCTACCGGTATATAAAGATATGTATTAGAACCGCCGTGCATTATTGTATATAATAAAAGTCACCCGGTTGCATTAGCTGCCCGGATGCTTAAGATACCGGATGCCGAAGTATATAGTGTGTATAGGGACTAATGTACGTATAGTCCATAGTCGGGCCCCGGTCAACTAGGGTCACCCACACTACCTCCTATTACTCGCGCAATTAATCACGCAACAACTAGGATACTATACGAGGTAAAACCACATACACCTAGCATAGAATTAATAGCGCTTTCTATCCCGACAATCAGTTAAGTTATATATACCTTTATCGTTATGTAATTGGATATATAAAGGGATCTTGGTCCGCACTTAGACAGACCACTACTAAGCAATTCCACATCCTCTTCTCTCTCTTATCTTTATATCTTCCTCGACACTTTCTGCATTGCCGTAATCCTTTGCCTCTAAGCTTCCCTTTAGGCCCTTATTTTATCATTAGTCTTATTGTTACGCTATTCGATAGCGGCCTAAGGAGTCTCATAACCTTTATATTCGGTAAGATAGGCCTTAAACCCTATGCTAGGGGTGCCGGTTAGAAGGCATTACGCGTAGTACTAAGCCTTAGACCTAGTCCGTTCCTTTAGGGTATATTTTATCGACTAGCAGCCTTCCTTCTAATAAACGAAGTATTTCCTCGACTATTAGCGGTTGCTAAAGCTACTACCGCCGCTACGAGGGCTGCGGTAGCCTTATCCGCTGCTCCTACTAAATCTACGGCCATTGTCGCGGTTGTTAGTATATCTTCGGTCGCTATAGAATACGCCTAATGAATTGTATTTATCATTTGTATTTATTACCTTATTATAATGTTATACGAACGTGCCGGGCGTGCCGTTCTCGGCTTGCATTAATATATATGTTTTTAGGGAGGAGCCTAGCGTAGAGAATAACTTCTCTACGGTCTTAAGGGGGTTATATAGCGTATAGCTAAATTCTAGGATATTTCGGCACGCGTTAAGTAGGGTAGTGCGAAGGGGGAGGTCTCCGGCGAACTTAAATCCTAGGGCGCGTTAACATCGTGATAGCTTATTAAAAAGGGTCTATAGGACTTCCTATTAGGTGTTATTAGGATACTATAGACTTTAATAAAACAAAATAAACGCTTTATAACAACGTTCTACTCTTATAGTAGAAGGGATAAGCCTTAAGGATTAAGGTAGTCGACTTACGGGCTTATAATAAAGCCTAGTAGTACCTTAAGCAACGCGCTCGTGCTATATACGTCGCCTCTATCTATTAGCTAAAGGCCTTATTCGATATCTCCGTGGCAGCCTAGGTTTAAGCCCCCGAAGAAAAGGACTATAACATCCTTAATAAGCGCCTTTAGTAGTAGATCGACTATTAATAACGTAGACTTACGTATAGGCTAATTAATCTTAAGATAGCTAAACTCGTAGTATTTACGGATAGCTCGTTCCTAAACAACCGAGACCTTTCGTCTTAATTAGGCTTCGTTATTACGCTCGTTAATAAGACCGAGCGTATAAATACGTACTTTCGGATTAATAGAAATATTATCTATTAGAGCTTAACGAAGTAAAAACGAGTAACCTAAAGCGTTCTTATAAACGAGATCTACGGAATAGTAAACGGTATAGACCTCGGCATATCTCTTATTACCACCCTCCGTATAGTTATAGAGCGAGTCTAGCTCCTACCGATTCCTCTCGTTATCTATACCGACTTATACTCCCTCTACGAGTGCTTTATTAAGCTCGGCACTACGAAGGAGAAACGCCTAATAATTAACATTATAGCGCTACGTTAGTCGTACGAGCGACGGGAGATTAAGGAGATTAGGTAGATTAACGGGGAAGATATTCCCGCCGACGCTATAACGAAGGCATCGCTAAATAAGGCCCTTAAACGCCTTATCGATATAAGTAGTCTTTTAATTAGGATAAAAGCCTTCGTCCTTTGCCTATAACTACCTACGGTTTTCCTATAGTATTTCTTTTATTCTATACTCTTTTTTATTTATATTTATTAAATATATTTACTAAGCCTTCTACTTAATATATCGTTCTTCCTATCTCCCTTTATTTAGATTACGGATTTACTATTTAGCAACTATAGAGAAAAGTTACTAGTATAGGAATAAAGAATATCCGTTGTTTGGGCACGATTGCAATCTACGTAATTAAATAGATTACGTGCGGGCAACGTTTATACGGATGCTGTCGGACTAATCTAGTTATATAAGGGAGAAAAGGGTTATAAGTTATAACCCCTATTAAGGCCCCGATGACAGCGTTATCGGGAGCGTTACGTGCCCCGACTAGGCTCCCTTTAAAACCTAGGACGGGCTCGGTTAGGACGCATAAAGGGGCCCCCTTTCCTCTCCTCTTCGCCTTAGCTAGATAACCTATTATAGACTAAAGTCCAGCCAGTTTACAACCCCTTTGTTTGTTTAACTAACTAACACTAATTAGTAATTAAACGATTAATCATAGATTGGCAAGGTTAAAGAGGTAAGGACCCTCGTTACGATATAAGACTATTGCCTTTAGTAGTACCGTCCCGCCTACGTCGGAACGAGGATCCTTTATGCTAAGAATAAGGCATCTTACTAGATCACCGGTCGAGATACCTTCTAAGCTATTAATTAACGTTACTGCTTTCGCAGACTATAGCGACCTTAATCAATAGTGCGTCTATAACGCGACGAGCCCGCTGCCCGCTCCCGGCAAGCATCGACCCTTTAACGTTGCTAGAGGAATCTACTTAGATTACCGACTAGATCCCTTCTTTAACGACCTAATCGACAACCGTTGCCCCGAAGAATAAGCATTACGGGACCCTCTTTAACGTTGCTACTTTCGCAGACTATAGCGACCTAATCGGCGACCCGCTGCTCGTTTCGACATACATCGCGAAGACCCTCGCGATCCCTACGAACTTAGTCATCCACGATAACACCTACGAACCCGGCTTTTAGGGCCACCCTAGCCGGACTGTGTCTTATACCCTAACCGGACTGTGTTTAGTCCTCTTTTAGCCCTAGGACTAGACCGTTAGCTAATAGACGGCAGGGACTTTAATTTCCCTATAAATTCACAATATACTCTACGTACCTTACGTCGTCTATACGACTAGGCTAAGTCTCTTCGTAGCAGTTAATACCGCAATACTAAAAGAACACCGCAATACGATTTTCTTATAGCAGTAGCTTAAGCTGCCGGCCGCGATGCCTAGGTTATAATAGCAGCAGTAGCAGTAGCTTAGGCAGCAGTAGTAGCAGTAGCAGCAGCTTAATCTTCTAACAACCTGTGCTACCGCTTACACGCACGCAGCTATATAGCTTCCGATTAAACATAGCGCCGCGGCGCCTGCCCTTACGTTAAGAGCAGTAGGAGCCGCTAGCAGCCCGCCCTAGCGGGCCCTAGCGAGGGAGTGCCGCTACTATAGTAGCAGGGCTAGGTTCCGGGAGCGGGAGTAGGAGCTATAACACCGTAAGATAAGCCTTATTTCGCGCCTTTCTAGCTATTCTAATATCTTTAATTAATGCACATTCGTTTAAGAAACGCTAGGCTGCGTTAGCCGCCGCCGGGCTAGTCTGCCCGATCTAGCGGTACATTAGTCTTGCCGTTGCGCTCGGCAAAATTTATATACCCTATGTTCCTATAGCCTGCCCCTTAGTCCTGCCGAATCGGGACTAAACACAGTCCGGTTAGGGTATAAGACACAGTCCGGCTAGGGTGGCCCTAAAACTCTGCACCTTTATATAAAGAGTGTTACTATTTGTCCCGTAGCAAATCTCTATTCGTCCCGGAGGTACCGAAGTACTATATGTCCCCGCACCTCCCCGCGCCTGCCCGTACCTACACGCGCCAACCTAAATTACGTGCGCATACCTAGCAGGCTATAGGCCTAATTAGTCTTGCCTAGTACTTCGTAGGAGCAATTGCGTACGCCGTAATTTAAGGCGTGCCCTACTGCGTGCCCTCTATTGCGTGCCCTCTACTATGTGTGCGGCTCCTTAATGTATGCTTTATGCCCGGCTGCGTGCCTTCTACTGCGTGCCTTACTGCGTGCTCTACTGCGTGCCTTGCTGCGTGCCTTGCTGCGTGCCTTGCTGCGTGCCTTACTGCGTGCTCTACTGCGTGCCCTATAGTGGCGGGGAGGCGCGGGGAGATGCGGGGATGTAAAGTACTTCGGTACCTCCGGGACGAATAGAGATTTACTACGGGACAAATAGTAAGACTCTATATAAATACCCCCGTAGGGTTATTTTACATTACGTAGATATAATTATTATATATACGCTAGCTACTTCGGGAATCTATTATCGTTATAGCGTATCTTATGCGCTTATACTAGCTGCTTAATTACTAATTTCTCTTTAAGCTGCTATAGCGATAAGAGCTTTTTTTCTTCCTTAACTATCGCTTTTTGCATCGCTTTTTGCAAGGTGAAAAGCCCGGCCGCCTCGCCGCGCTATAGACGCTGCCGCCCTCCTTACCTGCCTTTATCCTTCTCCTTAGAGCTTTACGCTACGTTGCGCGACTTTTATAGGCGCGTATATTCTACTCGCGGGCGCGTATATGCCTCGCGGGCGTGCATATGCCTACCCTACGCTAAGGATAGGCAACCCTAGGAATAATTGCTAATAAACTACTAATACTAGATAAGTACGACGAATTATCCTTCCCTTTAAGGCAAGGCGGCGAAGAACGTTGCCTTTAAGAATAATACGGGGGTTAACGCTACTAGCGATAGTATAAGGAAAGATAGGCATAAGGCAAAGGGTACGTATGTTAGAAGAAGCATAATAATTATAGGTAGCCCGGCATGCTATACGAGGTATAGGGCTGCCGGAGCCCGGACTATCTACTAATCCGTAGGCACTTAATAGGTGCCCTGCCTTAACGCATTATAATGCCGGCCCGAAAAACGAGCCCTAACTATCCTAAGTAAAATAAAATGAATAACTAATTAAGAAGGAAAAAACAATTTATAATAACGTAACGCGATCCTTTTAATCTATGCTCCTTTGCTCTATGCGTTACTATAGGATCTTTTCCTAACTAAACAATTAGATCGAGATCCTTTAATTAATCGTAGCTAAGGTAGCGCCGGCGGAACGCGTAATGCGCTTTAAGGCGAATTTTACGATTGCTTCCTAGGAAATAGTGCTAGCGGGGACCTACTAGTCGTAGGCGGCCCCCTAGCCCTTCTAGCGGACTTAATACTTAGTGACGGGAGTCTTTAATCGGCTAATGCGGCGCTTACGAGATTTAAGTATACGCTTGAGCTCGTAGTACTCGTCGCCCTCGCTTAAAGCGTTATCGAGATCTTACGCTGCTTTAACCGCGCTAGGTTTTTCTTCCTTAAAGCATCTATCGTACGCAGGCTTTAAATACTCTACCGAAATAACTAGATAGATTCGAATATAGGCGGGTAAGTTAAGCTCGGCTATAAGGTCGTTAACTATTCTTTTAATAAAGAAGGGCCCTTCCCTCTAATAGGACTATTTCTTCGCGGGCTAAGATAGTTCGTAATAACCCTAATGCAATTTAAGGTATACCTTATCGTTAGCTTAAAAGAGGACCTAGCGATATTTGCCGTTATAACGGCGTTTAGCTTTTATCGCGGCGAGGTCTATTGTAAAACCGGCCTATCGTCTTACCGCTTCCCGCAAATAGGGGAGGTTATCCGTAACGGAGATATCGTCGGCCTTAAGAGGGGAGCGGAGATCGTAACCGAAGATATAGTTATACGCGGATATACGGGTGCTAGCGTTAAAAGCCGAATTTAGGTTCTATTATAAGGCAGGCAAAAGCAATTTCTAATTAAGGTCTAGGTCCTCGATGTAGGCTATCCTTAATGCGGTTTCGACCGTTTAATTGCGACGCTCTACTAGTCCGTCTGCTTAAGGGTGATAAGCTATCGTTATAGCGATTTTAGTCCTAAAGGACTTCTATAGCAAACGCTAAATATTAGTATTAAAGCGCCTATCGCGATTACTAACAATAGTAGAAGTTATTCCTTAGTCTATAAGCAGAAGAAGCTAAGAAATGGATACGCCTTAGTTCGTCGTAGAATACTTAGCGTTTCCGGGGATTAGAAGATAACGTTTGCTAGCTAGGCAGGTTACCGTAAGCAGCTAGTTAAATACATCGAAGCTCGAGATAGCCTAAGGCGAAGAGGCGGAGGATATAACGGGTATATCCGTAATAAAGTCTATTCTAATAGAACGTATAGGTTAAACCGGGGCCTAAATAGGCTTATAGGAGCCTATAAGTAGCTAGCGGTCTATCTATCTTAGATAGTAAGCCTTATAAGACGTAATATATTTCTTAACTTTAAAAGTTAAGTTCTAGATAAAGTAGCGCTTAAGGTCTTATAGTATATAAGTAGTCCTAACGTGATTTTTCGTATCGTAAGCGGCCGCTAGTATAGGCGATACTATAAAGACGGGGATATAAAGGCGGAGGTAGCTATTACGACCCTCGTGATAGAGCAGCTAGTCCTAAAGAAGGAAGGGAATACTACGTCTTTTAAGGCGTAGAAAGGCGGCCTTACGCTCTTCTTAGCTAGAGGCGGCACTTAGAACGGGTATAGGAGGAAGAGGAGTGCCGTTAGGATCGGGCGCAAAAGCCGTAGTAGCCGGCGCGGCTAGGTTATCGGAAAGTATATCGATAATCTTAGAAAAGTACGGGTTAAAGGCATAACTAATAACGAATTAAGTCTTTATCCTAGGATCTATAACGGCTTTAGATATAAGTAGTACGTCGTTAAGCGTAGTATAGTTAGGGCGGCAACGGTCGGGGATAAGATCCGTTTCTAAGGCGGCTAGTCTACTAAGGACGTTAAGGATAAGATTATTATTAGCGGGCATATAATAAATCTTAAGATTAAATTGCGAGAGGTAGATAGAAGCAACTATAAGTCGGCGGTTACTATAGTCAGCGCTAGACGTATTAAGTATATACTTTTTATAAATCTGCTTTATAGCGGAGTAATCCGTAAGGACTATAAGCGGTAGAGTTAACGACTAGATTATAGTTCGCATTTTCTTAGTTGCTTAGACGAGATAGGCAACTTCTAGCTTAAATAGACTATAGTTCCGTTCGGCGGGGGTAAGCACTTAAGAGAGGAAGCATATAGGCATTATCTATTTTATAAGGTTCGGCTAGCCTATAACCTAAGTAAAGTCGTCTAAGAGATAATAGAATACCGCTTTAAAGCTACGCTAGAGGGAGGCGTCGATTTAGGCGAATAGCTTCTTAGCCGGGTTAAGGTAGTATAGCATCCGTCCCGACGCAATTTCGGCTTAAAGGGCCTAAGAGGATAGCTTCTCCGCAGCTATAGGTAGGAAGGCAGTATTCTATGCAAAAGCTTTACGGCGATTTAGGTTCCCGTCGGTTACTTTACCGAGCGCGCGGCCTAAAGCGAGGAGGGCCGTCTTCCGGGCTTAGAGAGGTTCGATAAAGGGACTAAAGTAAGGGATCTTTAATTATATAAAACCTACTACGCTAATATAATGCTTAAGTTTCTATAGGGTGTTTAAGAACGCGAGTTTTACGAATACGGCTATATAGTCCTCTAACGTACGTATGCTAAAGGCATTAATATAGTGCCCGAGAAGGTATACGGATAGGTAACCGACCTAGCTTGTCGTCGGGGATATAGTTAGGTTAAGCTTAGCAAAAAGTTCTATAATAGTTTAAAGGTAATAAAGATAATCTGCCTAAGTGCGCGAATAAATTACGATATCGTCGATAAACACGCGGGAGAAGGCTTAGTAAGGTTAAAGAACGCGGTCTATATATCTCTAGGCGTAGGCAAGGCTATTCCGAAATCCAATCGGTACTACGGTAAGATTCTTAAGTCTATAGTAGCTAGTAACGGTAAACCGGTTGCGATAGTTACGACGTACGCTAAATTAGTAAAAGAACGAAGCTATATCGATAATAGTAATATACTCGGCTTTTAGTAGCTCGGCGATAATACTCTCTTAAAGAGGAAGTAGATAGGCGTTAGGGACTATAATGCTATTTATTTTACGTATATCTATAACGGCGCGGCCTTTCGTAATACCTCGAGAGGTACGCTAGATAATAAAAACAAGCGCTGCGAAAGGCGTTAATTACGTAGTCTATTCTATGCAATTCTATTAGTGTAGTTTATCGAAGGTCTTATTAATAATCGTACGGTCGCGGAGTCCTTACGGGTAAAGACGCTAGGCAATCTTCTAATGCTACTATCCGTCGACGAAAGGTACGGTAAGCTCTTTACCGGGTTAGACAACGGCTATACCTATATCTTTCTAAAGAGAGGGGAAACGCTAGAGGAGCTTAATAACTTTATCGATAAAGCGAAGGTCTCCGGCGTAAATATAAAAGCCCTCCTCGGTAATATACTCTAGAAGAGAGCTTAGCTTCTAGGCTTAGCGCTAAAAAAGGACTACGTTAGGCTCCGGGAAGGGCGCTACGGAAGGGAAATCGACCTAATTAACGAGGGGAGGCGCTAGAGCTACTAGCTGCAAAGCGGCCGAGATAACGTTAGAGGAGAATATAATAAATGCCGAGATATTAAAGCTACTGCCGATTATAGGAACTTACTAAAGGTCGGTAGCTAAAGAAGAGGCTATAGAAGGGTTAAGGGCTACTATAGCTAAAGAGGCAGTAGATAAGGCTTAAAGGGCGGAAGTCTATAATAGGACTATAAGGAATCCTAAATTATAGCACTTTAAAATCTAGCTAAGTTATTACTTACGTAAGACAACTACGTCTTTAGCGGAGTTATTAATTATAGCGACGCTAAGGAAAGAGGAATTATCTACGATAGCGTATACGGCTAGGTCGTAAGAAGAATAAAAGACGTATAGCCGGCCTTTAGGAATTTCTTTCTAAGAGATAGGCATAATAATAGTTTAACCGGTAGGAACTAAGGTCTTTCGGACGGCCTAAACGCGACGTACTATATCCTAACTAAGGCGATAGATATTAAAAAGGATCTTAAAGTCTTAGAGAGTACCGATGCGAATTATATCCGATCCGTAGTCGATATTGCTAAAGTGCGGTTTAAGGAAAGCATTCCTAAGTAAGGCGCTTACGGCGACCTTAGTAACCTAGGCGGAATAAGAAAACTCCGCGAGCCCTACGTTAGAACCGTTAGCGTAACGGCCTTAGACTAGAAAGGAAAAGGTAGCTTAGTCTTCGACGTAAGCGTAACCGGTAATGCCTTTAAGGGCTATAGGAGGCAGCTTCTTAATAGTATATAGCAAATGCTATAATAAGTCCTAATTAATTATAGGCTTACCGCATCCGGTATCCGGATAGATCTTAAACGCCTTCTTAAACGGCTTGCCTATAATCTTAATCCTTATATAGGAAAATAGAACGGGCATACCTTCTTTATCTCGATAAAGGGGTTAGGGCATAGGCTTAAGAATAGATAAGGAGTCGAGAAGAGACGTAGGGCCTACGGCCTCGGCTAGATAAACTAGCTCGGCTATTAAGGACGTAGGGCTAAGAAGAGCGGTTACCTTATAAGAAGCAGAAGGAGGTATAACGACTAGAGGGGTAAAGCATTAGCTTAAGACAATGCCTTTACGCACCTAGGTGCAGCCGTTAGTAGCTAAGTGCTAAAAGAGGAGGTTTTATAACGGAAAACTAGTCTTATAATAGCGATATTTAGCGGGTTTTAGGGCTATCGTCTCCTTAGCAAGCTGCTGCTTTAAAACGTAGCACTTAGCGTAGATATGCTCGTCTAGAATAAAGGCGAGGGGGAAGCATCGATCGTAAGTAGCGTACTTAAAAAGGCCTTTATCGGGTAAGGCATACGTCGTTATATAACCGACGAAGTAGGCCTTAAAGAGGTCTAAGTTAGAATAAATAAAGCTTTAATCGTCCTTAAAGGCTTTATCGCCTGCCTTACTGCTACTTAAGGCAAGGGCCTTGCTAGCTTAGTACTTTAATTTAAAGCGCACCTACTTCTTTACTTTTTCCTCTCTATATATATCTCCTTATCCGGCGGGGCAGCGACCGTCCTAATCCCGGCGATAGGGAGCTTAGTCGTTACGACGATCGTTATTACGACGGTCGTTAGGGCGGCGATCGTACTCGCGGCGGTTATAGTCGCGGGTAGAAGGCCTAGCACAACGACGGTTACCTCGGCCGCGGCTGCTATTAAAACGGCGAGTATCTTACTTACGGTCTCTATTATAATCGTTATTATAGCAGCGGGAGTCGCGATAGTTATAGTCGCGGTCGTAGTAGTCGAAGCTATAGGAGTCGTTACGGCGAGAGTCTCGAGAGATATACTAGTTAAGTAACGTAGTAATAAAAGGCTTCCTCTCTTCGATTTCCTAAATCTACTTCTTAATAAAAGTCTTTTTATTAAGCAGCGGAAGGAGGGAAGCGATTTATACGGCAATAAGTCTATAAAAGGTTTAAATAATCTAATAGTCTTTTTTAAAGCGAAGCTATCGTATAAGTAAAACCTTACGTTAGATCTACTATAGGAGGGATAACTCTCTTACGTTCTATATAGAGATAGTATATTCTCCGCTATATAGCTTATAGGAGATTTCCGTATTAAGGCGGTTAAACCTCTTAGTAAACTTCTTTATAAAGGTTATAAAAGACGTAGATTGTAGACGGTATCGCTAAGCGACGGAAAGTTTACTTATATACTAACTAAGCGTACTTCCGCTAAAGAACGATAGGTAGAAAGAATAGAGTATATAAAGGTCCTTATCGTAGTAGAGTTAAAGACGCTTATAAAATAGATAGACGTCGGTATAGGTATTCTTCCCGTCGGCTTAAGCGATTAGCCTAAGGTAGCGTAAGTCCCTCTTATCTAAGTTAAATACTCTTATATTATCTCTCTTAAGACGTTTTACTATAGCTTCGTCGGGGGCTAACGCCTTTAAGGGATAAGAGAAAGCAGAGTTCTTACGGCGGAGATAAGCGTTTAAAGGCTAGCCTATGCTAGCGCTATACCTACTTAAATCGGAAGAGTCGCCGTCGTAGTAGCCGGAATCCGGCACGCGACGGGGAGGCTAGCGTCCGGGTGGCTAATAAGACGAAGAGGGGACTTAATCCTAGGAGCGGGAGGCTCTACGTATAGGGGGATTAAGGCCGGAGAGGTTTCCATCCGGAAGCATAAGAGTAGGTTATAGACGAGACCGGGCGGGAATTAAGTAGTAGGTTATAATAAGAGGAGTCTTAGTTAAAGGTATACCTATAGGTTTATCTAAAATATCCCGAAGATTTCGCCTCTATAGGGTATATATATTAAGGTAGGATTCCCTAGCCGTTACGTTATTAAGATAAACTTAGAATTTAAGGTAGTCTTTTGTAAGGCGATAGATAAGATTAACTACCTCTTAAATATAGAGAATATCTCTATTAGTAAAGGTTTATAAGATAAGCTCGGTAGGATTATTAAGAATTAAGCGGTTAAAACGCATACTCTATCCTACGACCCGCTTATAGAGGTTATTATTAAGGATCGCGGCCGCTAAGTTGCTAAGCTCGTCGGGTGAATTCTAAGAGTATTAGTTAAAGCGACGACGCTAGGGCGGCGGGATATAAGCATCTTAGGATCGATTCTTATCGGAGAACTAATCGTCGTTAGGAGGAAGAGAGTTTTCGCGATCGCGAGAATTTGCCTTATCGGCCTAAGCGCGGTCCTCTACGTCCTAAGCTATACTTACTAAAGAACGAAGAGCTTATAGCGAGGGTAAAGAACGCGAGGTGCAATAATATAAGGAAGTAAAAAGAATCGTACGTATAGAGAGTAAGGCGAAAAGCATACGAAAGATATCGGCGAGAAAAAAAAATCGCCTTATAAGAAAACAAAAAGAACTTCTCGTAGCGATAGAAGGAAGATATAGATTAGCTACGATACTTCCTAAATAGCGTATAAGGCTATCGTAAAGCCGTTAGGGCGCTAAGACTAAAGGCGACGGCGATTAGCTAACGGTAGGCTCTACTATCGAAGATCGGACGCGGAACGTATAGAAAATTAAAGGGGGTTCGTCCTAAGTGAGATAAGCGTATACTATAAGTTTAGGCTTACGTAACGTCCTTATATAACGCTCCGAAAGCGATGCTAATAAGAACCTTACGGATCTTTAGTCTTACCGGAAAGAGGGTAAGGTATTACTACTATATAGTATAGGGAAAGATAGGCATAAGGCAAAGGGTGCGTATGTAAGAAGAAGGATAATAATTATAGGTAGCCCGGTATGCCCTATAAGTTCTAGGGCTGCCGGAGCCCGGACTATCTACTAATCCGTAGGCACCTAACAGATGCCCTGCCTTTGCGTATTAAGCGATATAATATAGATAAGTAGGTATATAATCGTTCTCTTTACGTTCCCTTTATACAAACCTTTACGTTGCTAACGTTAATATAGACGCCTACGATATCGACCGTATAGATACCTACGATATCGACCGTATAGACACCTATAATATCGACCGTATAGACGCTTACGACATCGACCGTAACCGAACGCGATAAGCATAGTGCTACCTAAGATAGTCCTACTAAAAACGCCGAACCTACTATTAAGCCTAGCACCTTTCTTAGGTTCCTAAAAAACCGCGTGCTATTTTATTATAGAACTACTAATCTAGGTTCCTAGTTTACTTTCTTTTTTCTAAAGTACGGGACGATTTAAGTACTAAGGGACTTAAGTACGGAAATACTTAGTACGAGGGTACCGGGGTACTTAGTACTTTAGTACTTAGTACTTTATGACTTAACATAAAGATGTTCGCCCCGGACTTACCTATTATCCGGTTATACCCCTTTTTAGCCTAGGATACACCCCTTTTTTAAACCTAAGTCCTTTAGGACTTAGCTTCCTTAGGTATAGGACGTACCACGCAGCTACGGTCACGCCGACGATCTTATTAAGCACCCCTGCCTAATAAGACCCGATGATTGGCTTAATGCCACGCATAAGGGACCGATACCTAGACTACCGGGAGCTATAGGCCTAATATAGCCCCCTCGGCTTTCGGGACCGATTATTCGTCCGATCCTTCGCATAAGGAGGTCACACGACTTATATCGTATAACCTACCTACATAACGTTATGCACGTGGTGTATAAATAGACCTATATAACCTAGTTTAGTCTATAAGGGCTCTAGAACGACGTAGGAGGTAGCCTTTTCGAGGTTAGCCGACCTATATAGCCCTTACGTAGCCCCGGGGACTTGTATTAGTTCGGGGCAGTGTAAGGGATATATAGCAGAAGGTGCTAGAAGGAAAGGGACGTACCGGGACCGTGGACGGACGGGAAGAGCTATATAAAGGAACTTTAGTCCGCCCTTCCTCGGGCTCTCCTTTCTTCCTTTCTTCTTTAGCTTTTATTATAGTTTTAGTTCAACTCCCTACTAAGTAACCTATACCTGTTCTAGTAGTGCCCTTAGTGCTCTAGCCTCGACTACCCCTACTTGCTTAGACTTAGCCAGCCGGTCTAGTATAAGTGACCCTAAGTGCTCCTCTACTTACTATTCCGCCCCTATAGCTTTTAAGGATAAATAACGCCCTCTATTAGTCTTTAACTATTAGAGACTTAGTCCGGTTAGACTATCTTCTGTCTTTTAACCGTTCTATTATATAATAAAAGCTCTTACCTTTTGCTTAGCCGCGGAGTGTGTTTTTAAAGACCGTTGCTTAATCTTTATTTAATCTTTGCTTAGTCTTTATTTTACCCCTTAATCTTTTTCTAATCTTTCTAATCTATTAGATCTTAGATCTTGTTTTAATCTTTATAGATTCGAAGAAACCTTTTTAGAAAAAAACACTAAAAATAACTACTTCTTTAAGAATGTCTTCCTCTACTTCTTTAACCTCTCGCCCGGCAGCTCGCCCGGCAGCTCGCCCGGCAGCTCGTCCGGCTGCAGCTATAGCTGCTGCTTCTACTACTACGCCTACGGGCCCGGCTCCGGCTTATACCGCCGCCCTAGGACCGCCGCCGCCTCCGGGCCCGGCCGGGTTCGCCCCGGTCCCGGCCCCGGTTCCGGATTTCCGCTACCCCTAGTAGTTCGGGGAAATTATTAAAACCCCGAAGCCGGCTGTTTACACCGGAAAAGCCGGCAAGCTATAGGAATTTCTTACCTAGCTAAAGGCCTTCTTTCTTTCCTTTCCGGATTCCTTCTCTATTAATAAAGCGAAGGTCTTCTTTTTAGCTAGCTACTTAAGGGGATTAGCTTTAACCTAGTTTAAACCTATTCTTAGGGATAGGGTTACCGAGGCAGAGGGGGACTAGGATAAACTTACGGACGATATCTTTAATAGTTATTAAGCTTTTAAAACTAACCTCTAGTAGACCTTCGGTATAGGTAACGAGAAGAGAGCCGTAAAGCATAAGCTACGGTATTTACGATAAAAAACCTCTACTTCTAATTATACTGCCTCGTTTAGGCAGATAACATTGAAATTAGAATAAGACAACGATGCTATAATGGCGGTTTTTTACGAGGGGCTAAAGGACGATGTAAAGGACGAGATCTCTAAATAAGACCGTCCCGATACCCTCGTCGAGTTTATAGCCTAAGCAGTTAGAATCGACGACCGGCTTTTTAAACGCCGGCAATAGAAGAAAGACCCCCGAGGGGGGTATAAGGTTTTTTCGAAGAAAAAGGGGAAATAGACGAATTACGGCGATCCTATAGACCTAAATGCTATTCTAAACCCGGGAATAACTAGCTATTCGGCACCGGCCGGAAGCTCGAAAAACAATAGCATTTACAAAAGCCTTACCTACTTCTTTTATAAGAAGGCAGGGCATATTGCTAAAGATTGCTACCGGAAGAAAAATCTAGCTTAAGGAAAGCCGGCGGCTTCTAGAAGCCTTAATACCTTAGAGTAAGGACCTCTTAGGCTCTCTCTACCGCCTTTAAGAGAAGCTCTCGATCCTACGCTCTTTAATAGCGATCCTATAGGCTTTTCTGCCTATCCCTACTACGGAAACGTTTTACGACTATTAGGGATCCTAAGGATAAATCAGCACCTATTTTAGATAGCTTAGTTAGGGCCTCTATCGAAGAAGAGAAGGACCTATTTAGATAGTCGGACCTAGACGACGACCCGGCCGGCCCGGAGGACCCGGCTAGTCCGGATAGTCCGGACGCTCTAGACAGCGTGATAGAGGATCTAGTAATCGACTTAGAGGACGGAGAGATTATAGATAACTCTATAGATAACGCGGGGGTCGGTCTAGCACCCCCGGACTCCCCGGACTCCCCGGATTCCTCTATAGAGTCCGCTCCGGACTTAGACGGGCCGGAGCCCGGGCCGGAGCCGGACGACGACGACGACATACCCTTAACAACCTAATACGACTCCGAGGAATTCCCTTAAGAAACCTAGTACTAGCATAATCATAGCTAGGCCCTAGAGTTAGAAGATCTTACTAAAGGCTATATACCCAATGCTTATAGCCCCGCTAATACTAAGGAATTCTCGGAGGGTAGCGTAGCTACGGCTGCCCCGTACGACGGCTCGGAGTCCCCTCCGGCCTACTAAGAATTCGAAGACGACGAGGACCTTCTTAATACCCTTAACCTAGAATATAGCAGCTATGCGGAATACCTAGCTATTACGAACTATTTAGAAGGAGTTATCGAATAAGAAGCCTAGGGTTACGGTTACCCTAGCGCTAAGGATAGGCCCCCGGAGTGCCTTACCGATATAGCCGAAGAGACTTTAGCTTTACTTCGAAGCTATAAGCGTAAAGCAAATCGGCTAGAGGCAACGCTTTTAGATAACGAGCACGAAACCCACGAGGAATTTAGCAGGAAATTGCGTCCCTAGCAGACCTTATGTAAGAGAAAGAACGCGAGAAGCTTAACCTCTATTACGGCACTAGGTAATAGCTAGATAACCTTATTATTCTATAAAGAGGAGAAGAACTATAGAGGCTAAGGGCTTATTTATATATAGGACTATATATTACGTAGTATATCACTATATACTATATTATATAATATGGTATTGTTATAGTACTCCCCCTCTAGAGACGATTTAGTCCTTAAATCGCTAAGAAATATCATTTTCGCTAGAAATTAGTTTATAGTAAAGGAATCTTTTATAGGCGGGCCTAATCTAGGGGGCCCGGCTTATCTAGGTTGCATCTATAGAAGCGTTAGATAGCTTTAGGGCAACCTCTTAGGTTATCTTCGGGCTACTAGGTTAGTTCCTAGTGATATTTCTATTTAATTAGATAAGTTAGAGTCGGGGCTTCGTTATCGTATACGTTAAGGATCTTCTTAAATTCCTATATTTCTTCTATATTGCCGTCGTTATCGCGTTCCGCGATACGGCCTACTATATTACGTCGTTCCTCTCGATTAATCTATGCCTAACCCGGTATTATTTCTGTTATCTAGAGCCGCACTTTAGACGTATAGAAAGACTTATTAACCTAGATATACTTTAGGAGGTCGATAACTATAGCGCTACGGTAGACCTCGAGAATAAGATAAAGACCGTCCTATTTATCGTCTTATTTATTCTTTAGGCGATTAGTAGTTATATTCTCTAATAAAACTATAACTATATTACTAGGTCGGAAGAGAAAGCCTTCGTCCCGCTTTATATTAGCATTATCTTTATATTTCTATTATAAAGCTCGCGCGAGAGCTTAAAGCTAAATAAAGATATAGTCGAAACGATTAGCTATTACGTCCGCGCGAAGGAATTCCTTCTTTACCTATAATAAGAGCGTTAGGGGTTAAGGGCCTATAGGTTTAATGCTAAGACGAGGATTAAAGCCGTAGTTAGCGAAAAACGGAGAAGTACCGGTTATTTTGTTTACTTAATTATTTATTGCGAATTCCGCAAGCGGGAGCTAGTCGACCTAGTTATCTTAGGTAAAGCTAATATAGGCTCGGATATATTTATTTATCGTAGCGTTAACGCTTTCGGTTTAACCGTTAGTCTCTAAGTGCTATACCGAGCTTAGTTTTAATATAATTCGTAAACGAATGCTAAGCTATCGCTATAAATTAAAGATAAACTAAGTGCCTTAGTCGGAGATAATAGTATCGGGTGCTTTATATAAGCAATAGACTACGTAAATAAAGGAGTTAATTAGTTCTTTTATAGAAAGGCCGGTAATAGGGATAAAATACCTTATCTTTGTAAGCTTATTAACTATCGTAAGTATATTCTCGTAAGTCTTCCTATTTCGGGTATACTTAAGGAGTATTATAATATAATTAATTAATATATCGGCCTATAGCTAGACCGGTAGAGCGAGGGGTTTTAGGAATCTAGGTAGAGATAAGCGGGGGGTCTTAGTCTAAAGATAGAGAGTATAGTCTTTAACGAACGTAGCGGCGAAGTAAGAAATTCTCGGCTATTAGTATATTCGGTTTAATAGATTAAGGGTTTTTACCCTCTTTAGGTATCCTATTAGGCTACTACTATAGGATCGATAAACGACTTTAAGGCGGAGATCTAAGGTATTAAGGATAAAGAGCCGGTCGTAGAAAAAGATACGTCTATTAATTAACTAATATTCGGATATATCGTAACGCAAAAGCTTCCGGATATACTTTAGATAGCGTCGGGCGTATAAGTCTTAGAGTATCGCTACTATATCTTAGGTAAGATTATCTTATTAATATGCCTCGCGGATAAGCTTATCGAGTGATTTACTAGCTGCGTTTAGTCTAAGGGCGGCGATTGCGTTAAGGTCCTCCTTTAAGGTATAGGAATCGGTTAAGAGTTCCTCTAAGATAGTTAGGTCGACTTTCTCTTTAGGGATAACTACTTAATTTCGATAAAGGAGTTTATCGTCGTCTACGGTAGCTAATCTATCGCCGGGGAGCTTACTAAACGCGTCGGGGAGGATTGCCTTATTGCCTAGACGGTATATAATCACGAAGTTAAACTAGGAAAGGAACTCGGCCTAGCGTACTTATCGTTAGTTAAGTTGCTTTATAGATATAAACGTCTAAAGGTTCTTATAGTCTATAATAACGTCGAACGCTTTAGTAGTCCCTTAGAGTTCTAAGCGCTATTCCTTAAGCGCTTTAGCAATTGCTAATAGCTCTTTATTATAGATCTCGTAGTTATACTTAGGGGTAGTATACTTTAATAAAAAAAACGCAATAGGGTTAAGATATCTATCGTCTCCGGTTTATAAAAGGACTCCTCCTAAAGCCTAATTCGATGCGTTAGTTTTAACAATTGTTTTCTTTAAGTAGTTAAAATAGGCTAAGACTAAGGCAGTAGTAAAAGCAAGTTTAAGGGCCTTAAACGCGGTAGCTTATTTAGGTCCCTAAGACTAATAGAAATCTTTTCGAAGTAGCGTAGTTATTAAGGAAATAATACTAAAGTATCCTTTAATAAAACGGCGGTAGAAGTTTATAAACCTAAGAAACTACTAGAGTTCTTTTACTAAAGTCGGGGTATTCTAAGCCGTGATTATATATACCTTCTCGGGGTCTATACTTATGCTAGATATCGAAATAATTAGTCTAAGGTACTTAGTCTTCGTTATATAAAACTCTAACTTCCCGATATCGATTTAAAGCCCTACGTTGCCTAAGCGTTAGATAACTATTCGCACGTAGTTCTTATATTCCGCCTTAGTCTTTAAAAAGACTAGTACGTTATTAAGATATACTATATAGAAGTTATTAAAGGCATTATAAAGCACGTGATTAATATAGTTCTAAAAGGTCGACGGTGCGTTATAAAGGCCGAAGGGGGTAATTAGCATCTCGAATAGTCCGAAGCATATAATAAATACTAGAAGCCATTTATAACCCTCGGCGATTCGAATATAGTTAAACGCAGTAATTACGTTTAGCTTTATATAAAACTTAGCGTCGTAGAGAGAATCTAGTGTTTCATAGATTAAAGGCAAGGGATATCGATTTTTAACTATAACCTAATTTAAACCTCGGTAGTTATAATAGATACGGATACTACCGCCCGGTTTATAAGCGAGGATTAGTAGTACCGCGGCTAGAGAAGAAGACTCCTAAGTAAAGCCTTTATTAAGTATATCGTTAATCTACTTCTTAATATAGCGGAGTTCTATAGGTAATATAGGCCGACTTTTATAGTATAGAGCTTATTTGCCTAGTATAAGTTCGATCTTATAATCCTAAGGGCGATATAAGGGAAGCTCGTTCGCATTCTTTAGAAGGAAATAAGGAAGCTTACCTTAGAATTCTTTTAGGAGTTTCTTTAGGATATCTGCCTCTATAACTTCCGGCTTTACTTAGAGGACTTTTTCTATATCGGCCTCGTCGACCTTGAGAAATAAAGATTCGGAATTAGCTATATCTTAAAGGTTCGTCTAAAGGAAATTATAAAAACGTTTAAGGAAGGCGGCTTAAGCTACCTCTATTATATAATCTCCGGTAATAACGCGTTAGAAAGAGGTTTTAGATAGTTTTAGGACCTTAACTAAGCCTACTAAGAGTTCGTTAAAGAGTCGTAGATTTTCTCCCTCCTCGACTAGCTTAGCTAATTTAAATATACTAATTCGCATTGCCTAGACACTATCCTATTTATAGAATTAAACGAAGTTAACTACTCGTATATAGCGGATATCGTTTATATCTAAGGGTATTTAATCTTCTTATCGTATACGCTAGTAAGGGCGTCTCGTCTAGCCCTATCGGGCGGGAACGTAGCGACGGCCGGCGGTAAGGCGAATAAAGAGTAAGCGAGCTACTAAAGTAGTCTACGGCGGAGTGGCCTTAAAGGCTTAAGTCTTAAGGGAGTCCGGAGGGCTAATCGGGGATATTAAGCGGGCGGTTTCCTAAGCGAATAGCTATATCCTATATAGGGGATATCGAATTAGTTAGCTAAGGTTTAAGGGGTACGATGCCTACTTAGGTAGATATTCCTTAGTAAACGAGTCTATAGATATATAACTTCCCGGTAGGATAGTCTAGTCTTTTAGTTAGGATATTAGTCTCTTCCTACCGAAAGGGGATTTCCGGTATATCTTCTATCGTTATAAGGACCCCTTATTTCGGAGTAAACGTTAAGGTTATTTAAATCTCTACGACGTTAGAAAAATATACTTTCCGACGTAACTAATGCCCTTTAAGCGCGGGAGTAATAGGAGTCTTAAGAGCTATCCTATCCTCGGCTATTATACTTAAAGGTAGGTAGTATCTTATATAGTAATCGGAATCGAAGCGGACCTAAAGAGATTTCTAAAGTATAGTTAGTTTATATTCCTAAAGCTAGGGGATGCCTAAGATAATTAGGGTAAAAGGTAATAGATTCGTAACGAAGAAGAGCATAAGTTCTATATGCTTACTAATAGTTATTTAGGCTATAAAGTAGTCCGTTATCTATATTAAGGGTATACCGTCGGCTAGTCGAAGCGGTCGAGGTTTAAAGAGCTTTTTTATAATAACGTTGTATTTCCGTATAATAGCGTAAAGATCGGCGAACGCTACGGTAGTATAGCTAGAATCTACGAGGGATAACGTATTAACGTAGTAAGGGGACTAAAGGTTATACGTAGAAGAGAGATAAATATAGAGAAGGATTAACTTTTTATTACTATTCGACGAACTAATCTAAAGATCCGTTCTATTTAAGAGCAACGACCTAATCCTTTTATCCTCCCTTATATATAACCCTTAGGAGCGACTTATTCTAAGGGTATATCTTTTAGCAGTAGCCTTAACGCCGGCCGCTCGCCTTATAAATCCGTATCCTCTTCCCTAAGGATACGGCCTTATTCGTAGTCGGCCGTACGGACGAGCTAGCCTTAGCTATACCCGCCGCCGCGGGCGCCTTAAGATCCTCGGCCGAAGCCGGGGGAAGGGGCGCCCCGGCCCTAAAACTAAGGACCACCCCGACGTAAGGGTATTAAAAGCGGATTCGCTATTTTAGCTAGGTCGTAAGCCTCCTTCTAGTGTCTAAGCTCTCCGTAGGCTATATAGAGTTTATTATCGATCTTAAATTATCGTTTAGTATCGGAAAGCCGGTCGAGGTCTATAGGGTTACTATATAAGGGTTAAGCTAAGGCGGTTAAGGTAAAGGCAGGTATAAGCGTCGGCGGAAACTACGAATAAAGGGCGGCCTTCTTCTCGAGCTTCTAACGATAAGTATAGTTAGCGAGATTCTTCGTAAAGATATCTATCTACGCTAACTATTTCTCATAGTCGGTATCGGGGATCTTAGTCTATATATTCTTAATAAGATCGCTTATATCCTTTAATATAAACTTCCGGAGGAGGTCGACTTACTATTCCTTTATCTTCCTTACCTTACGTATATAGGCGTCGAGGTCTACCTTCTAGATCTAATAGTTCTTATCGCCTTAAGGGAAATTATCGAGGATATTCTTAGCGGCTTACGTTAAGTCTAGAGCCTTATACTACTTACCTAAAGCTATAAGAAGCATCGTTATAGTAGGCTATTCTTACTTCTCTCTCTCGGATAGGTTAGCTATAATAGTAGCTATCCTATCTTTAACGAAGTCGTAGGCCCGTTTACTAAGCCTATCGCTAATATAAAGGAGGCGGGCGCTATTTAAGTTAAACTATATACTATCGCGGAGGAAGATACCTTATATCTTAAGTTCCTAGGCCTTATACTCGCGTTAACGGTCGGAGGTAGACCCTTTTCTAATAAAGATCGGAGGGTCTACCGTCTTTCGTTTTCCGGACGACTATGCCGGGGTTATCGTCTAAGACTATAATATCTTTATAGTTAAGATTATAAGGTCCTTAGCCTTAAGAAGTTACTCCCTCGTGGCTAAGAGCTAATCCTTTATAGCTAAGAGCTAATCTCGTATAGTTATACGTTCCTTTAACCTAGTATTTCGGTTAACCTAAGAGGCCTCCGCTACGCGAAGGGAGCGAAGACTCTCCTTAATATACGTAAGAATATATCGGGTATCCGGGCTCTAAAGGGTTTCCTAGGTCTCTTACGCATTAGCGACCGGGACTACGTTATCGAACCTTTTAATCGCTTAGGCGATCTAAGGAAATTCACTAATAAACTCCTTAGTAAGGGCCTTTAGACCGTCGCCTATAGCGTTAGAGGCTATAGGTATGTCTACTATAAGGAGGAAGGAGGAGTGTCTAATCTAAGGTGTTTGTTAGGGACTATAAAAAAAATTCTATAGGCTATATAGGTTTCTATAGGCTAGGGAAAAATTCTTAAGGGCTTAGGGGCTTAGGGAATGATTTCTTAAGGGTTGCGCTCGGGTCGCGACGACTAAGGGGATAAGGTAATAGAGCTGCTAGGACTGTGTTTATAAAGCTAGGGATCGCGAGGCGCAATAGGAGATAGAATAAACTATTACGGCACTAGGTAATAGCTAGATAACCTTATTGTTTTATAAAGAGGAGAAGAACTATAGAGGCTAAGGGCTTGTTTATATATAGGACTATATGTCACGTGGCATATCACTATATACTATGTTATATAATGTGGTACTATAACAATACATTAGGGAGCC
This sequence comes from Ophiocordyceps sinensis, assembly GCA_012934285.1. Taxonomy (NCBI): domain Eukaryota; kingdom Fungi; phylum Ascomycota; class Sordariomycetes; order Hypocreales; family Ophiocordycipitaceae; genus Ophiocordyceps; species Ophiocordyceps sinensis. Next base: position 13,736,727 of record JAAVMX010000001.1, on the reverse strand, counting down.
GTATATATAGCAGAGGGCACGTAGCAAAGGGCACGTAGTAAAGGGCACGCAGCTAGGAGCCGGGCATAAAGCATACATTAAGGAGCCGCATATATAGCAGAGGGCATATAGCAAAGGGCACGCAGTAGGGCACGCAGCCGGGAGCCGGGCACGAAGCATACATTAGGGAGCCGCACATATAGTAGAGGGCACGCAGTAGAGCACGCAGTAGAGCACGCAGTAGAGCACGCAGTAAGGCACGCAGTAAGGCATGTAGTAGAGGGCGCGCAGCCGGGAGCCGGGCACGAAGCATACATTAAGGAGCCGCACACATAGTAGAGGGCACGCAGCCGGGAGCCGGGCACGAAGCATACATTAAGGAGCCGCGCACGTAGTAGAGGGCACGTAGTAGAGGGCACGTAGTAGAGGGCACGCAGTAGAGGGCACGCAGTAGAGGGCACGCAGTAGAGGGCACGCAGTAGAAGGCACGCAGCAGAAGGCATGCAGTAGGGCACGTAGTAGAGAGCTAAGCATATACGTTATTTAAGCTCTTTGCACGCGCGTGTTTATTAAATTAAATTAAGGCTAGGCACGATTTGCGCGGCCCTCTTAATTGCTATATACCTCTACCTAATTTTAGTAGCGGGACCTAAGCGCGTAGGGTACGTATAGAAAAAGTAGGGATTAAGGTATCTTACTATGCAAATAGCAATATCGTGCTATGCAAATAGCAATACTCTTTATAAATGCCGTAAAAGGCTATTCGTCTAAGATAATTAACTTTATCGACCGAAAGGGCCTTATCAACGAGGTACGTTTTATAACGTCACTTATTAAACTCCTTACTAAGTTTTACTAAGATATATATATGCTTAAGCTTTGTATAAAACGCTCTATAAACCTTATCGAAGAGCTATACGTTCTTAACCTTACGACTATATAAAACTACGATGCGATATTAAAGCATTTATAGGACGCTATATAAGAGGATACGAACGCGTGCACTAAATATCGCTTTAATATAGGCGCTATTTTATCTACGAGGAACTTGCTCCTAGCTATAGGAACTATAACTAGAACCGCTCTAGCGCCGGCTGCTCTTTTAGTCTTAAGTCCTTTATTATCCCCGTATGTTTTATATCCTTCTTATATTAACTACTATTTTTTAGGCAAGTCGTAGGCGAAGTCCCTAGCTAGAAGCAAAGGTAAGTATAAAGGTGCTTCTAAGAAGCGTAAGTACGACTCCGAAGAGGACGATTTAAACGATATCGACTCTAACGACGAAATAACATTACTTTTCGGTAAAGTCTACCGCCTAACTTTAAAGAAGCTCGCTAAGTCTCTTACTAAGCTTTTTAAGAAATAGAAATGCTTTATAAGCTCTAGAGTTAAGAATGTTTTTAGCTTAGTCTAGAGTTACGTATTATACATAGACGTACGCGGAAATACCCTAAGATAATAATTTTTAGTACTAGGCTAGGAAAATAGTCTTCCGTAGTATAATTTATATAGATAGTATTACCTTATACGTAACCGTAGTAAAGTTTTTTCCTTACCTTAGATTTTATATTATCGTAGAGTATTGCTATTTACATAGCACGAAATTGCTATTTGCATAGTAAGAATATCTAAATCCCTACTTTTCTATATATACCCCGCGCGCCTATATCCCGCTACTAAAATTAGGTAGAGGTATATAGCAATTAAGAGGGCTACGCAAATCGTATATAGCCTTAATTTATTTAATTTAATAGCTATAGCAGGTGCCCTCTACTACGTGCCCTACTGCGTGCCTTACTGCGTGCCCTACTGCGTGCCCTCTACTGCGTGCCCTCTACTATATGTGCGGCTCCTTAATGTATGCTTTATGCCCGGCTCCCGGCTGCGTGCCCTGCTGCGTGCCCTACTGCGTGCCCTGCTGCGTGCCCTGCTGCGTGCCCTACTGCGTGCCCTACTGCGTGCCCTACTGCGTGCCCTACTGCGTGCCCTACTGCGTGCCCTGCTGCGTGCCCTACTGCGTGCCTTGCTGCGTGCCCTCTGCTGCGTGCCCTCTGCTGTATATGCGGCTCCTTAATGTATGCTTCGTGCCCGGCTCCCGGCTGCGTGCCCTACTGCGTGCCCTGCTGCGTGCTCTCTGCTGTGTGTGCGGCTCTTTAATGTATGCTTCGTGCTCTGCTGCGTGCCCTCTGCTGCGTGTGCTGCGTGCTCTCTGCTGTGTGCGCGGCTGCTTAGGCCCTAATCTACGACGCGGAGCGGCGTCTGACTTAAGATACTTTAGACATGCGTTCCGGCTAGAAGAGTATTCGTCCCCCGATTAGTCGTAATTTTTGGCCTAAATGCAAGGATACGTACTCCTCCTTACATAGCTGTATGTCTACCCCTGCTTATAATATATCGAGCTATAATAGCTCTCTAAAAGTTACGATTAGACATAAGTAAGAGTAATAGAAAGGTACTTCTCTCTTAACTTAATTTATTTATATTTACTTATAGTAATTAGTTTTCGGCAAACTAAAAACACGATATTATACCTTATATTATATATAATAAGTATACGATCCTTTCTATTCTTTATATTTAGTGTTACGTTTTATATTAAATACGATAGTTAATTCCTTTTACTATTTAAGTATTTTTTAAAGTTTTTTAAACCCTTTCTATTAGTAGGTGTCTTAAATACAAAAGCAAATGCAGGTCTAGTAGTCTTATTGGAATTGTTAATACCTATCTAGCTAAGGGCTATACTACCTTCTTTATAGATAAGACGGGAGAAGGGTCGGGGCTACCCTCCGGGAAGCCTCGGTAGCTAAGAATAGAAAGGGATCCGTAAATAGAATGTAAAGACGGATGCGTTAGTCGGGGAAGACCTTCCGCGGACGGATGCGTCGACCGTAGAAGTCTATAGAAGGAAGTAGAATTCCATCTATAGAATTCACCTTAGAATCCTTCCACCGTAGAATTCCATTGGAATTCCATCTATAGAATTCACCTTAGAAGGGAAGTCCTTCCACCGTAGAATTCTATTAGAATTCCATCTATAGAATTCACCTTATAAGGGAAGTCCTTCTACCGTAGAATTACATCTATAATGCCTATACTAGCAACTTTTTCTTTATGCCGTTTCTAAGAACCTCTCTTGTTTTTCCTTAAACATTACCCTTCTTTAAAAAAGAAATAAAAATGCATAATAAAATTAACTATTCGTTATATTAGAATAGTTCGTTGTAATATTATCTAGTATTATAACTATATAACCGTTAAAAGAAAGAATGTGTTAGAAGGGTTATAGGCGAATAATAAACCCTTCTATTCTAATAGTTAATTTGTTTATATCGACGAAACGTTTAAGGGCCTAGTTAAGTAATGCTTTCGTTATTGTATTAGCTAGGTTATCGGCTTTATTAATCTATCGGACCTCTATAATCTTACGGCGTTTGTATAACTATCGTAAAGCTATAATATCGATTATTAATATTTTCTCCTTTATAGTACCTAGTTTAATAAGGCATTTATACAAGGAGTACGAATTAGTGTAGATAATTAATAGAACCGGAGGAAGACTAAGGCGATCCGTGATTATCTTAAGAGTTATAGTAAGAGATATCCTAATGTCGAATCCGTTTACTATACCGTAGATTTCCGATATAAGGACGCTTCGGGTAACTCGTTTGCATTTCGTAGAGTTTTAGTAGATAATATTGCCTTTAATCGAAAATTGCTTATCTATTCGGTCGGTCTCGTAAACTAAAGCAATAACGAATCTAAGCTATAAAGATAAGTCTTTATTATTTATAAACGATCTATCGGTAAAGACAAAGAGCTTAGCCGATGCGAGGTTAATTAAAAGATATATTAGTCTACGTTATTAATTGTTTAGTTGCTACTATAGTCTCTTATTTAGAATTGTATAGTCTTTTTAATCTAGGTTCTAGACTTAAGCAGTAATAGAGATATTAAACGATGCTTCCGGTTAATAGATAGATACAACGTATGCACTACGAGCACGTTGCTCTATATACCTTTACGCGCGGTTAATAGCCTAGGGTTTTATATTTTTAATCTTAGCTGCTTAACCCTTCTATTATAGTAGTAAACCTCTATCGTATTATAGGGTTAATTTCGCGCCGTTAAAGTCTATAGATTGTCTAGCAGTTACTAGAGTTTTCGGTTTAGCTCTAAATTATGCTTTCTAAAGCTTTTTTTCTTTATAGTCCGAAAAACTCTAAGTCCCGAGCATTAACGTATCGTCTATCTATATCCCGACGATTCTTCAAGGTATAGGAGGGCTATAGTTAGAGATAAGCAAACATATGTTGTATATTAAATAAGCTCTATTAAGTTCTTTAATATAGTGACTATATTATATATTAAACTAATATAGTCCGGATTCCGCGATGCCGTATAAAGGTCTAATCATACAGATGATTATGCCTTCCGGATACTTCTTTAGTAGTTTAGCGGGTAGAGCTATTAGGATTATTTAGGATAACTCTATATTAGCCTAAGGATATGCTTAGGTAATGTCTCGTAAAGATAATATTATTCTATATTCTTTAAGCATTCCGGCTGTAATTGCTATAATTAAACGTTAACTAACTCGCTGGATTATTAGCGACTATACGAGTATAAATGTCTTCTTAACATTCCTATAGCCTTAGATCACTAGTCTCGACTTTTCTTATGGTTTAGTGTTACGTCCTTTAACTTCTCTAACTATCCGAGAACAGGAGATTCGATATCCTCTATATTTTTCTTCGTTATATTATTCGAAACTAAACACACTAGGAATAACTAGGTCGTTAATCTCTTTTATATTAGATTCTTCGAATAGGTTATTAGGTATTATAATTACGCTATCGGCACGGAGTTTAAGTATAAGATCGTATGCGTTAACCTCTTTTTTAGCTAAGAACTGCTAATTCTTTAGTTTATTTTTCGCACCTAGTAGGCGACTACGTTTTCGGGGTATACGAGGAGGTTCTTATATAGTTTTATATTCTTCTATTAGTTTATTATCTTAAGAATTATATTCCGGTGTTTCTTAATTTATAGCTAGGAGTTCTTCTAATAGTAGTACCGATATTTCGTCTTAGAAGTATAGTTACATATGTGTTGACCTAAATACTTATAGTCTATTGATAGTGTTAATTATTATATTATGGCCTTTAATTGCTGCGATTTTAAATAGACCTTACCAACCGTTCTTTTCTCTTTAGACATAGACCTTACTTTATAGTAGAAGATTAAGAATCTCCTTTATTAATAGTCCGTTTCGGCTATAAATAGCATCTTTAATTCTTCGTTTAGTAGAGATCTAGCGAAGCAATTTTATAGCCTTTTATATAACTATAGCTCTTTACATCGTTATTATAGAAGGGGGTAATTCCTATGTAATCCGAGGGTAAGCATTAAAAACTAACAATATAGGAACTAAACTATTAGGACTAGCTATATTATTAATTGCCTTAACTACTATTTACAGGATAGCTTTAGTTAATATAACGTTCTTAATTTCCTCCTAAAGAATACTAAATATTCGTTTAAGTAGTCTATAATATCTCTTAATCTTTCCGATAGACTAGTAGGCTTTAACTAAAACTTGCTTATACGTAATTCCTATAACTTTAGCTTCGTTTCGGAATTTAGTAAAAGCAAAATTCGTTCTTACGTCGTGTTTAATAACATCTAGTAGACCGAGATATATATTAATCTATAACGTACGTAGTGTTTCCTACGCATCTTTAGCGGACAATAATAGCAGGAATCTTACTCCTTAGAATAAAGTCGCTAAATCTACTACGTATAGCACTAGTCGTTATAGGTTTCCGAGGTATATAACGTTAATAATAATCTTATAATTAAATTCTCGATTATCTTAAAGTGTGAATTTAAATCGTCTAGGAGCTTAAGAGTATATCTAGCATTAGTGATAAATTTTAGGAATAGTTTTAAGTCTGCCGATTAATATATTATTATATCCTACTTAACGTAGGAGATAATGTAGTCTTATGACTGCGGGATGTCTAAAACGACGATAGAGCGTTCGGATCTTAACTTCTATAAGGAAGTTAATTAATTCCTTATCTTTAGAAAGAAAGAATTATAGATGTCCTTATTTTCGTATTATAAGAACTACGCCTCGACTAATAATTGTATCTAGTGTGTTATTAAAGTATATACTTAGTCGGTCTATATCGGCTAAAGAGAGTAAGAAAGGTATAGGTATCTCTAGAACGTAAAAAGTTATTCTTCTAATCGGTGTTTTAAGGGCAATAGAACTAAGTAAGTTAATAGCATCTCTACTACTAAACTTAATAGAAGCTTATCCTGCCGTTAACTTATCGATAGTAATAGAAGGGTCTTCTTTCTATAGGGCAATATACTAGTTAAATCCGGCTATTAATACTTTTGCTATACCTATATTAACTATAATGCCTTAGAAGCGTGTCTTAGAGTATCTTTTATTAATAATAAACTAGTTAGATATAGTAATAGCTTCTTATTTACTATATAGGTCTTCTCTAGTAAGCAGATATATAAAAGCTTATTAGTAAATTATTTAACTAGCTTGCTATTATCCTATAAAGTTATCGTCGTCTCTTAGGCAAGATTTATTATTAAATTCTTCTGCTATATCGTCTATCTTATAACCTTTATATTGTATTACGTAGGTTATAAAACCTTTTGTTAGGATGTTCGTAAAGTGGCATTATACGATATACTAGTCCTTCGATTTCTGCCGTTACTTAGGTATATACTTAGTGAACTAGCATCCTTATTTTCTATATATAAAACACTTCTTAGTCTATAGACGATTGCCGTAGTTGCCTTTATAGCTGCTGCGGGCTTAGGACCCTGCTTATAATCTAGTAGCTAATAGGGAGTATCCGCTACGGAATCCTCCGCGGAATCCTCTATAATTACATAATCGGCTATAGTTTCGTCCTCCTCGTCCTTAGTATCTATATCTTCCGCGGTTATTATTATTATATCTCCGATCCGTATAGAATGTCTAGTTATATAGGTCGTAGTTATCCTCTTTAGTGTTTTAGTTATTAGACTAATGTTCTTAGATAAATTAGTTAGATAAACCGCGAGATAGGTGTGTTTACAATGAGGATCTTAGGTCGGCAAAAAGTGCTTCGGCATTAGTTAAGGGTTTAAATAAAGCGTACTCTAGTTTAGAAACGCCTCTATATACATTAATAAGTATAGTTCGTAGGGGAAGATCGCCTATAAAGTCTTTGCTAAGTGCCCGTTAGTAAAGTTGCAATTTATCGAATAAAGCCTAAAGGATTTTATGCAATAGTTTAGCCGGGTGTTCTCCTCGCAACTTATAGAAGGTTATCGTTATTTAGTCTATATAATAATTTACGTAATTAACTTCTATATTAAAATATCTCTTAATTATATTATATGCCTTTCGGAATATCGCTATCTAGTTAATGTGTTAAATATAATAGGTTTACGCACGTCCTACGAGGATCTTAGGGAATAAAGCATAGAACTAACTTAGTTTAATTTACAGGTTGTAGTATAAGTTTATAAAAACCTGAAGTTTATCGTTAAGTAAGCTATATAGTTCTCCGGTATAGTTCTTATCTTTTGTCTAAAGCTTAACAAAGCGTTGTTAGACATCTATATTAGCGATAGCATTTAGAACATTGTCTAAAGGAAGTTTTATATATGCCTCTAATAGAATAAGGTTGGAATTATTTAGCTATTTAGCAATCGCCGTAGAACCTTAGTCCGTAGGATTTATAAAGAGATCTAGACGATTAAATCGGTGTAATGTTAGGTAAATAGTTATACCCGGAACATTAGTATTAAATAGCTATTATTTATATAGAACTATCGGTTATTGCTTAGATAGAATAGTCCTTTTAGAATCGAATTACGGAACCGTTAGAAGTGTGTTAGACGTCTATAGCATCTCTAGAACGTTTGCTATAGATACTGCTTTTTCTATTAGAACTGCTTCTAATAGTTAGAAAGGGGCTATTCTAGCGGTAATAGGTATAGAAGGATATATCGTATTTTTTATCTCTATTTTCTTAGTGTATTCCTCTATGCTATCGTTAAAGTTCTATGCTATTATGTCTTCTATAGGCTATTCTAATAGTTTCTTAAGTGCTTATAACATTAGGAAGATCGTTATATAGGATGTATTACTACAACCGGTATATATTCCTCTTTTCCTTATTAGAACTTTTAGCGCTCGTTTATAATCCGCGTGTGTTAGACCCTATATATTCGCTATCTATCCTTAGAAGTAGTCTTAGAAGTATAATAGGATCTCGTTTCCTTAAAAATCGATCGACGCTTCGCAAAGGGCAATAAACTTAGCGACGCATATTATAATCGCGATGCTATTATTCTCGTCGGGTTTAATATTGCTATCCTAATGTTTTATATTAATATATAGAAAAAGGGATTGGTAGATAGTTATGCCTTCTATCTATTCCCTAAGAGTCTCCTCTATTATATCGGATAAAGGACTAGTAGGTTAGTATGTCGAAGTTATAATACGTGCTTGTTTTTTACGTATATTATCGGTGTATTTATAGGGTTCTCTACGAAAGATTTATCGTTCGGCGTTATTAACGTACTTTCTGCTAGTATTACTCTTCTTTTTCTAAAGCGGTAATCGGTTAGCAAAAAGTTTAAAGAAGATCTATATATAACCCCTAAGGGCGAGCTAGACTTAGAAGGTAAAGTCTTCTTATTTTTAGTATAGTTATCCTTCTCTAAGTGCATAGAATAGGATCGTCGGGCGGAAGCCGTTCGATAAAGATCTATAATACGTTCGAAGGATATAGAACTATCTCTTCTACCTTACTGTCTGTAATTAAGCCTTATAATCACTAATTAGTATTAGTAGGTATCTTAAATACAAATGCAAATATAGGTCTAGGAGTCTTATTAGAATTGTTAATACCTATCTAGCTAAGGGCTATACTACCTTCTTTATAGATAAGACGGGAGAAGGGTCGGGGCTACCCTCCGGGAAGCCTTAGTAGCTAAGAATAGAAAGGGATCCGTAAATAGAATATAAAGACGGATGCGTTAGTTAGGGAAGACCTTCCCCGGACGGATGCGTCGACCGTAGAAGTCTATAGAAGGAAGTGGAATTCCATCTATAGAATTCACCTTAGAAGGGAAGTCCTTCCACCGTAGAATTCTATCTACAATTCCTATACTTTCCTTTATATCTAAAGGAAAAGCTTTTATATTTAAAAAAAAAGTTTCCTATATACCGACGCTATTCTTTCTATTTATAGTATAGAGTTTATAGTAGTAGAGAATCCGTATATTTAACTATATATTAATATAGAGAGTACCTTCCTTCTAGCAAAAAATATATACTTAACGTATTTCTATATTAATCATTTCTTAATTCTAACTAGTATAATATATATGTTTTATTATCTGTATAATAAATTAATTTACATATAGTATTTATACAAATATTATGTATATAATAACTAATTCTCTCTTTTACTTTTAAAAGTTTTTAAACTCGCTTTTACTTAGTAATAAGTACTATAAAGTAATACTCTTTATATTTAAATCGGTTTATAATTCTATATAAATATCTAATAGAAGAGAGTTTTTACATATCTATATTATATATTTTAGTACCTCGAAATAAATTGTTCGTAAATTGTTGAGTTATAATAAGCTCTATCTTAATAGAAGAAGTAAAAATAAGAAAGTAAGTACAAAATGTTTTTAAATATCATGTTTTTTTAAAAAATAAAAGTACCTATAGCGTTATAAATTATAAGTAAAATGTCTTTATTAACGTTAGTATGTTATATAGGTTTAGTAAAATTTATAGAGGTTTTAAGTAACGCGCTAAGTTTTAGTAGAGTTTTTATTATTCCCGTAGAAGTATAGGGTAGGTATACAAACATCGGGCTAATCGTAACTTTTGTTACCCTACTATAGTAGGGGCTATGCAGGGCCGCGTAAATGCCTATATTAAGGAAAGTTACTAAGAGAAATTACAAATTCTATCGAAATCTAATATAGCGATACATAAAATTCGTTAGGCGGCGCGCCGCCTAACAATCCTTATATATCGCTATGTTAGATTTCTAAGGCGCTTTCGAGGCATTCGTTCGGTACGGCTAGAGGCATTCATTCGGTGGCTAGGCACTTTCGAGGCGTTCGTTCGGTTATTAGGCTTAATAGCCTTATTAATAAAAGGTCTTTTAGACGATAGAGGCATCGCGAGAGCTTTACTAAGTGCGATTAATAAGTGTTATAAGGGCGATTAATAAGTGCGACGATAGCGATAGAGTGCGAATACGTACATACGCCGACAAGGATGTAAGACAGTATAAGAGGAGCCCTATACTAAAATTAAGTAGAGTAAGTCTCTCGCCGCGTCTAATATTTCTTTTATTAAGCGCCGCTCCGCGTCGTAGATTAGGGCCTTAATGTATGCGTCGTGCCCTACTGCGTGCCCTCTACTGCGTGCCCTCTACTACGTGCCCTATGCTATATATGCGGCTCCTTAATGTATGCTTCGTGCCCGGCTCCCGGCTGCGTGCCCTACTGCGCGCCCTACTGCGTGCCCTACTGCGTGCCGTGTCGGGGTGGCCTAACTGGATTAAGGCCTAGTGTTCTTCGCGTTATTCGCACGATTTAAGCGGCTCTCTTAATTGCTATATACCGGCACTAGATTTTTATAGCGGGATATAGGCGCGTAAGGTACGTATAGAAAGAGTAGGGATTTAGGTATCTTACTATATAAATAGCAATATCGTGCTATGTAAATAGCAATACTCTTATCGTATAGTATATTACGAAGCTTTAACCTAAGATGAAACTTTTACTCTTTTATACTTAGATTAAAGATGAGAAAAAAAGCGAGACGCTTTAGAAGATAATTCTACGGCTACTTAAGGTAGAGTTTAATATTAAAGCAAGTCGTATAACGCTATAGCATATACTTAAAGCCTAGGATTAACCGACACAAGCATTTACGTAGGATATACCTAATCTTTAAGCACGGATTAAAGAACTCTTCTTTAATTTTATTCTAAACGACTACTTTATGCTCCTTAAACTTTACTCTAAGGGGTATATCCTTACGTATCGATTCCTATAGCGCGAACTTAATCATTCACGGCGCTAAATAGTAGATAAGCTTAAACTTCGTAAATAAGAACTTAAACGCTTTTTTATAAAGCAGTCGGAAGTAAGTACGGCAATATAAGGACTTAAACGCACGTATCTTTATGCGAACGTCCGCTAATATTAGCATATTTTTAGTCGACGGGCTCTCTACGAGTTATTCCGGGACTTTTATCTAGTTAATATTGCCTAACGCTAGAATACGATGCGGAATAATCCTTAGGTAGACTACGCTTAGTTTAGACTTTATATAGTTAACTAATAGCCTCGATAAATTAAAGGCTTAAGGCTTTAAGATCTACGGTAGTATCGACGTATATTCCCGGATAATAGTTTAGTTCTACGTTAGCGTATCTTTAGGTATATTACGTAGTATGCTTGTATAATACCTTAACGTTCTATAGGAGCGAGGTAAGATACTAAACACTATTCGTACGGTCTATAGAAAGGAGATAGTCCTTATTGCTACGGCATATCTTTGCCTCTCCTAAGAGCGCCTTATCGTACGAGACGGTATACGCTAAGACGTATAGTTAAACGACTATTAGGTATTTAGCAAGAGTATATAGAACTAAAGAATTAAGAGCTAGTAGGGACGTCTCTCTAATAGCCGTTTAATATTCTAGCGGGTAAGTATCTACCTTTACTCTTTAGTATATATATATATTGCTAACTATACCGAAATAGGAGTACTTCTCCTACCTAACGGCTAATAACCTTTTCGTTAAGAGTTCTTTTCCCAATCGTATTATAATGCTCTTTATCTTTATGCTAATCATCCGTGCGGAGTTTGCCGACTTTATACGTCTTTAGAATTCGTATTATATTCGTAAACAATGTATAAGACCTTACGTTATACTTAGCTAGCCGTAGACTCTCTACTTTTAGCTAAATAACCCGACTATACGGAACTTTATAGAAGTTATCCCTTAATATCTACTCGATACGCTTTATAAGATCTTCGAAGATAACGAACACGACCTTAACGCCTACCTGTTAGAGGATATAATAACTATTTACGTAGATATCCTTTCCGAACGGTATAATATAGGCTTTAATCCGCTATACTAGCTGTATTTCTTAACGTATATCTACTTACAAAGGCGGCTATAGCAGTATATCGAATCTATGCAAAAACCTAGTCTCTCTTTACTAGAGTTACTAACTAAAGGGATAAAACGCGTCTATAAGAAGCTTATAGAATACGATATTAACTATACGACTTTATTTAATAACGTAGTAGATACTATTAATACTAGGAAAGAAGGAGAGGAAGTAAGTGACTTAGAAGGTAGTATAGGCGACGGTAGTTACATAGAAATTTAGTATTAGACTATACGCCCGTAATCGTTCTATAATACCCCGCTTTTAGCTAGATATATTTCCTTAAACTACTTTATCGAATCTTAAGCTTAATCTTTATTAGTTCTAAAACCTCGCTTTAGTTATTACTGCCCTATATATTATCGATCTCGGTATTACCGCCTTATATATCTTCGTCTTAGCCGCCTTACGTATCCTCGTCTTAGCTACTATCGCCCTATATATCGAGAGGCGAAGGAGATAGAAAATTACGATCGATATTAAAGTCGGTCGGCCGTTCGTCTTATATCGGAGTCGTAAGAGCATCGTACTGCTTAATACGTTAAGATTCGGACTTAATTAGTCGAGATTCGGACTTAATTGCCTACTCCCGTTTAATGCGAGGGACTTTAGGCTTATTAAGCGGTAGTAAGGTATCGTACTTACCTTTAAGCGACCTCTTCTTCGATCGTACGGGACGTAGAGAAGTAGGTCGGCCTATATCGTAGAATACTTAGAAAGAGAGCTAGACTTTATCTATCTCTCTACTTACGACGATACTCGCCTCTTTAAAAAACCTCGAAATCGAAGTTATCTAATACGCCGTATAGTTAAAGTATACGGGCCTAATCGTAGCTTTAGTAAGCTATATACTTTAAACTATAGACTAATCCTTATTAGCGAGCATCGGCCGATATTAGGTTACGATTTCTCGCACTATATTCTTATAAGATTTATACTTATAGTCTAAAGAAAAGGCGCACTTGCCCTTACTCTTATATACGGCTTTTAGAAGAAGCGTATACTTAGTATACGTTATTCTACTTATTCTACCGGCGAATTAATCTACGTATCCCTCTACGACCTAAAACATAGCTTAAATATCGACCGATAATAGGGCTCGACGGGCTCGTATGCTTGCGATACTCTACGTACGAGCGTATAAGGCTGATTTAAGGGCCTTAGCGTAGGTGTTTAACGTAAAGCGAGTCCGTTCTATCGGAATCGTTATCGCTCCTCTATAGTTTTAGGCTATACGAGGCGATAGCGCCGTAAGGTCGATAGTTTATACTATCTTAGCCGTAGGTAAGCGTTAATAGTAGTTTAGGCAAAATCTAGCATTGCCGTAAACTTCCTTAACTCTACCAGCTCTTATCGATCGATAGGGCAGTAACGGGTCGGCTTAAGGGAGGGGGGGCGGCGGTAGGTAGTATTATAAATATACTTTATCGAAAGGAGTTATAGGACCTTATATTAAAGGAAACGATTCCGTAGTAGGAGAAGAAAGCTCTATTAAGTAGAAAGTGCGTTCGTAAGTAATAATACGACTTTATATAGGTAGGAAGAGTTACGTAGTAGGAAGAAAATTCTACTAAAGTAAAAAGTACGTTCGCGACTTAAGTACTTCGTAAGTACGTTCTATATGCTTTAATATATAGTTTGATCGTATTAAATTAATATATACGACTCTATAATAGATAGGAGGAGGATCTTTATAATTACTCTTAATTCTCTAAAGGGGGCGGCCCTATAGATACTTTCCGGCGGAGCATATTACTAAGTCGGTAAGCGAGGATAAAGGTCGTCGTCTAAATAAGATATAGACGCTATAGCTTAACGGGGTTCTTCGTCCCTAGCTATAGTAATAATAGCTTAAATAAAACGAGGGAAGAAGGCGAAGAGGTCGATAGATAGAAAAGAGAAGGGATTACGAAAGAAGAGTTATAGGAGAAGAGAAAAGTCTATAGTAGGAGGTATAAGGTATTTTAATTTTAGCGTAAGAATAAATACGCGTAGGAAATCGAAAATATAGAGAGAAATTCTTTCCTTATAGCTAATTGCGTAAGGACTTAAAATAGAGAACTCAGCAGTAGACCTTAGTTCTAATAATGCTTAGAAAGGCGAGCCTTATCGGATCGTAAGGCTTAGGTTAGTAGTTATATAAGCGTGCTAGTAGGGTTATATAAGCTAGTTATACTATAAGTGTCGGGAGCTTTTAAGCGGCTTCTAACGAATAGCGAGAGCTTTAAGAAGCTCTTAGCGAACGTATCGTAGTAGAGCGAAGCTCTAGAGATAGGAAGGGCGTTCCTAATAATAGCTTAAAGGCAGAAGGTGTAAATTGCTACTAATTTAATATACTAGGCACTAAGAATATATATAGAAAGAAGGATGCTTCTATTAGGTAAGCGTAAGCCCCGGGAGCTAGGAATAGCTCCCTGCTTATCTTATCTATGGCAAATTACATTAGCCCCGGTATATAGCATAAAGGATGCTTTATATATATTAAGCACCTTTAACTCCGTTACCTAGCGGGCATAGATTCCTTCGTAGCCTTATCCTAATAGAAACTAAGTAAGTAGCATATAGTCGGTATAGACCGTTAATAATCTTCTACCGTAAAAGAAGTAATAGTGTCTCTTATAGAACTTAACGAAGGCGTAAAGCTCTCTTTATTAGTGCTATAGTTTCGCTATGTCTTTATAAATAGAAAAGAGTTATATAAGATTAGGAAGTCCTATTTATCCTAGTGCTATAATAGCGTATATCCGGCCTTAAATTTGCTCGCGTCGGTATAGAGCTATACTAGGATATTAGATAGATATCTATATATCGCTACTACTACTTAGCACTACGCCTTTAGGATCGCGAAAGAGAGGGCTTCGCTATTACCCTTACGCTAGGGAACGTTTCCTATTAATATATTTTAAGGTCGTGCAATTTCCGCATAGTTTAGCAGGGCATTTCCCCTCCCCCTATTTAATAAGGGGGAAAAAGAGGGTTATATAACGTACTAGCACAATCTAGGCGTATAAAAGGGAAGGAAAAGGAGGAAGCATTTAATTACACCTAGAAGATTAATACAACACAACGAAATTAACTTAATTTGCCCTCTTTAAGATTTAACGATTTTCTCCTCGAGGATTTCTACCTATAAATTATTAAAGAAAGACGATTATTTCCGTATAACTTCTATAATACTCGCATCCAGTCGGTATTAGCATAATTGAATAATCCTAAAAATACGAAGTTATTATTATTATTAAAGTATACTAGCTGCCCTAACGGGCCTAGTGCCCTTACATTTAGCTAGCATAGGAAAAACTAGGCGGCCTAGGGGAAAACCTATATAACGTCTATCTATCTTAGCGTCGGGCCGGATGCGGCCTATATTCGCTATGGTTAATTAAGTTTAGTTACTGCCGCCGGTCTAGTGCCTAATAAAGGTTACCCCGCCCGGGTAGGCCCGGGGGCGTTAAGGTCGGGCGGATAGTTTAACTTAGTAAAGCCGGCGCGTAGACGGCATGCGGGCGATAGGGTGCGGGCCGGGGCCCCGCCTAGCGGGTTAAAACGCAGAAAAAACAAATCTTAGTAAGCGTATAATCGAATATATAAATATATATAAATATATATAAATATATATAAACGTTAAAGAGGGCTAGCGTTAGGAGCCTTATCGTCTTGCTCTTAGAGCTCCCCCCCGCCGGCGTTACGGCGGTCTATCTTCTCCGTAAGAGCCGTCGCGGCTTAGAACTGCTATAGTAGGCGGTGCTTAAGGGACTACCGGATAAGCGGCTTAGCGGCGGCGGGGCGGTTAAGCGCCGCCTTAAGGTCGCTCTCCTATCGGATGCCTTTTAGTAAGGACGCCCTCGCGTTAGCGAGGGTAAGGCACTAAAGAAAGAGGTAAAACGCGGTTTTACGCATAGTCTTATACCGATAGAGCGGTAAGTCGATATTAAGAACGTTCCGGTCGAATAAAAACCCCTATAGACCGATCTTCCCGGTCTAGATCTAAATAAGCGTAGAGCTCTTATGCTTATATAACCTATTATATATCTTTAGCGCTTTCTTCGGCCGGTTAAAGTAAGGTTAATGTCTGCCGGCTGCTAAGCTCTTTATAGCCGCTTTACCTCCGCCGCTTAGAGATCCTCCTTCTACCGCGCTTCTTAATCGTAAAGGACCGCCTCCTCCGTTATAATGCCTTAAGGGCACTAGTCCTAGAGCTACGCGTCGTACGGCCGGCCGGGCGGTCGGGTCGGCCGACGGGGTTAAGGTAGCACTCTCGCCGGCTTCTCGTAGGCGCGTTGGATCTAGTCCGCTATGCCCGACTCTTTAGTGCGCTCCTCGTACCGCGTGAGGCGGTCGTTAAGGTAAAGGTCGAGTAGCGGGACCGCCGTCTATATCTCTAGGTTCCGGATTAAGGTCGCCTTAAACGCTTTAGCTATTACCTATAGGCAGCTTAACTAATATACTATAAGCGCCTTTATTAAGCCGGTAGGTTTCCCCTCTTTAAGCGTAGGCTTATAGAATATCGACGCTTTATAAGCAAGCGCGCTTTAAACTACGCTAGTATAGACCGTCCTCGCGTTTTATAGTCGTATGCTTTATATAAACGCTATAAGCTTAGTAAAAGCTAGCGCTTATATGCCTATTTTCGTCTTAAGCTTCTTAACTTAGGCTTTCTATCGTAGCTTCCGGTTAAACTAAACCCTAAGAAACCGCCTATCTTTAATCGGCCGGACTATATTTATCTTAAGCTAAAGCTTCGTTAGTATCGGCTTATAGGTCTTTAAAAAGTAGATAGGCTCGCTCTTATCTAGCTTAAACTTAGCGCCGACCTCCTTTACCTACTTATCGTACTTCTTTTAAGCGCTCCCTAGACGCCGTATAGTCGCGGCTACAGTCTTACCGTAGGCTAAGAGGTTTATATCGTCGGCGAAGCCGACGGTAGTAACCCCTATCTCCGGCTTAAGGTCGTCGTATAGTAGCGCGATATAAAGGAGGAAGAGGATTAAGGAGAGGGGCGAGCCTTAAGGCACGCCCGCAGGCATTTCCTAAGTCTCCGCTAGCGCGCCGTCGAAGTAGAGCCGGGCCGTCCTCCCCTTAAAGAAGCTCCCGACCTACGCGATAACCTAACCTAAGAAACCCCTTAAACGGAGGGTCTCGACGAGATATATATAGTCTACCCTATCGAAAGCTCCCTTAAGGTCGAGCTAGAGAAACGACGCTACCTTTAAAAATACAAAGAGACTAATCGAAATAAGTGCCTAAAAATATAATTTAAGAGATTACTCCCCGGGTAGGATATCCTAACTTATACGGAAATCAACTAGCCGAGGCTATAATACAACTACCCTACGAATTTCTACCATTCTTCCTAACCCTTAGTATAGCGACTACTGCGCTTGCTTTAGGGTATATGCCTTTTCCTCCGTTAAAACCTAGAGCCTAATACAGGGGACTCTATCTGTTTTCCGCGAGAAATCGTAGAAAGAGTCCCCGAATAGTACGGCTTAGTAACGGCACCTTATAGAAGCAGTAGCAAAAGATCTAAATAAAAAGGCTAAAGCAATAAGAAGAAGAACGACGAGAATAGACCCGATAAAGCCTCTAAAAGCAGCTAAGGGAGCATCCCTTATATTAGGAAAAGAGGGTGTAAGGGTCTTCGACTATTAGTGAGATTAGGTCTACGACCTAATCCGCATTCTTATATACGAGCGGGGAAGAGGCACGTGCGGGCGGGGAAAGGGGCTCGTGCGAATAGGGGTAAGGGGCTCGTGCGGATAGGGGTAAGGGGTCCGTACGGACAAAGGGGTACGTGCGTAGAGCTATATATCCGCATACATAGGTGTGCTTACACTTAGTTATTTATAGATGATTTCTATACCTATATAGAAGGCACTTATGTAATTACTCTACCTACCCTATTATAGTACTATCTATCTCTCTTTTTCATAGACTTATTAATACGATAACGTCCCGCTTTTATAATAGCGGCACGTATTAATTAGAACGATAGGCCGCTACGATAAAAGCGGCACGCGTAGTAATACTAGCTGCTATTATAGACTTACTAGACAACGATATAGAGGACGTCTTAAAGCAATAGGCCGAGGGGTCCTAGCAGCTATAGCTGCGATAAAAGGCGCTAAATAAGCGGGCCTTCGCAGAAGCCCGCCTTCGATAGGAAATAACAGAAGCCCGTTTAGGCAAGGCGACGGCGGATGCCGCACCTTCTATAGCGGAAGAGGAGCGCCTTCTAGTGCTGCTATAGAAAATAGCCGTTAACCTAGTTAAACAAAGGGGGTTGCTAGAAGTCCTTAGAGTGAAAATAAGATCTATAGCGCCTACCTCTACGGATACGCTACTCGCGCCTACGGCTACGTCGACGAACTCTCCCGCGGCTAAAAACGCTAGCATAGCTAACCTAAGGACGGCCCTTAAAGCCGCCTTCGGCAAAAGGAAGCCTCTACTATAGCCTATATAGGATAGTAAGCTAGAGTCTTTTTACTTCTTCCTATATCGCCTCCGTAGTAAGTTTACCGTTAACGAGAAGTAAGGCCTTAACGGTTGCCGCGATACCGCCTAGTATTCGCTGCTTTATACGCTGCCTAAGCCTTAGATACGGCGGATTTCTAGGTTTTAGGAGAGTAGCGGGCCTAGTAGCGCCTACGACCCTTATGCCTTCTTTAACTACCTTATCTACGCGTTCGGCAACGTGTAGGAGTAGGAAGAAGCGTAAGATAGGTTGTAGATCCTCTTTTAGAAGGACGGCTAGACGTTTAAGGACTTCCTTCCCGACTTTAAGGAGACTATTACTTATACCGCCGGAAATAGCGTTTAGGGAGATAGCGCTAAGCTTATATAGCTGCGAAATTCGATTACTCCGCAACTACGGGAGATACTTATCCTAATCGAGATGCCTACTAACTTCCGGGAGTACGTAGGTCGCCTTACGAAGGTAGCCTAGAACTATAAGTAGAGCCCTAGCTTCTAGAAGTTGTAAAAGCGCGTTAGTATAAACGGCGTTAGCAATAGGAACGGAGGAGTTACTACTAAGAACGCTATAACGCTCCCGCCGCTTAGATCCGCGCCCGATACTATAGTAGACTATAAGGGCGACGTTATAATATCTACTACGCGGCCCGCTCGTAGAAGAGTAAGGATACTATCCGCCGCCTTAGGCAGCGCGCCCTCCTCTTTTATATAGCGAGCTAAGTAGGTATCGAAGGCGGAGCTTTAGAAGCGGAGAGAGGAGGGGCTTTACGTACGCTATAGCGCGGATAGACATTATGCTACGGACTGCCTATATCGTCCCGCTCGCCTTACGAAGCGAGCCGAACGGCCTATAGCGATTCGCGCTACCCGACCTTCTCTTAAGTCTAATGTTAAGGAGGATTATACTATCCCCGCCGCTACCGGAGCGGAGGGAAACGCATAGCTCCGGAGCATAGACGGGCCCTAGAGCCTAATTCGCTAGCACTAGAGAAAAAAGAGTTAACTAACCGTATTAAGACTTCTCTTACCTTAATACCTATTGTTATTAACCGTATAAACCTCGTCTTTACTCTTATAGACGAAGGTTGCTAATGCTACGCCGCTATCGATAAGGCATTCGCATGAGAACTACGTTTGCTAGTTAAAGACATAGGACCTTAGTACGTACGAAAAGCCTTAAGCGCTATAGAAGAGGCGAAGATTAAAGGTATCGTATAGATAGCTATAGAGATAAATAAGCATAAGCAATTGCTCGTAGCATACGTTATCCCTTAGCTAGAATTTAACCTAATCTTTAGAAAGCCTTAGCTTCTTTATATAGAGTCCTACTCTATACCGCACTAAGGAAGGCTTTAGTATAGGAATTCGCAGCGTTAGCTACGGTATATTAATAAGAACGAGCCTAAGGATACTAAGTATGCTATAGAGCTTCGAGAGGCTAAAGAAGTTATAGCTTTAGTATTTATCGGTATAATTAACCGAATCCGCAGACGATATAGCTCGGAAGCCGCTACGGGCGCTATTTACGTAGTTAGCCTCGCGGATATCGAAAAAGCCTTACGACTAAAGAAGCCGAAGACGGAAGCCGAATTGCGTTAAATAATCCTTACGTAGTTCTATAACCTACTGCCGCTCTTTCGGAAAAGCGAGGCCGATAAATTAAACCTATATAAGCCCGGCATTAACTACGCTATACCGCTTCGCAAGGATTCCCGCGGATAAGACATAGTTCCGCCCTTCGGGCCGCTATACGCGATATCTCGAGATAAGTTGCTTATATTAAAGAAAACACTACGCGGCCTTTTAGATAAAGGGTTTATTTAGGCTAGCTCTTTTAAGGCCGCTGCTCTATTGCTATTCGCGTGGAAACCCGGAGGAGGACTACGTTTCTACGTAGACTACCGAGCACTTAACGCAATAATACGACCGGACCGCTACCCGCTTCCGCTTATTAGGGAGATACTCCGCAATATTGCTAAAGCGAAGTAGTTTACTAAGTTATATAGATATCTATTAGGCGTTCTATAAGGTGCGAATTACGGAAGGTAACGAGTAGAAGACCGCGTTCCGCACTCTCTATAGTCTTTTCGAATAGATAGTAATACCGTTTAGGCTTATAAGGGCTCCCGGCACTTTCTAATAGTATATTAATAGCATTCTTCGCGAATTTCTAGACGAGTTCGCTTCCGCTTATATTAATTATATTTTTATCTATATAAGCGGTAGCCTAGAGGATTATATAGACAAAGTGCGGAAGGTGCTAGACCGGCTCTCTAAGCATAGGCTATACCTCGACCCTAATAAATACGAATTCGGCGTCCGCTAGGTTAAATACCTTAGATTTATTATTATCGCAAGCGTTAGTATATAGGCGGACCTCGTAAAGATTTAAGCTATTCGAGACTAAATAGCCTTAACTTCGCAAAAGGGTGTGCGGAGTTTCTTAGGATTTACGAACTACTATCGGATTTTTATTCGTTAATTTTCTTATATCGTCGGTCCGCTTATAGCCCTTACCGGCAAAAGGGTAGCCTTCTATTAGGGCGCTATATAGGCAAAGGCGTTTTAGACGTTAAAAGACCTATTTTCGTAAGCCTTAGTGCTACTATAGTAAGACTTTAATTATCCCGTAATACTTAAGGCGGACTATAGTAGATTCGCGCTTAAAGGCACGCTTTCGTAAGAGGTAGACGGCTAACGCCGCCCTATGGCTTTTTACTCCGGTAAGCTTACCCCCGCCGAACGGAACTACGCTATCTACGATAAGGAAATACTCGCTATAATTAGCTATTTAAAGCAATAGTAAGCGGAGCTCTATAGCTATAAGAACTTCGAAATCCTTATAGACTATCGTAACCTTAAGTATTTTATAACTTAACGTTATCTCTTTAAGCGATAGGCCCGTTAGGCGGAATACCTTTCGCGGTTCTATTTCCGGATTAAGTACCGACCTGGAAAAGAGGCTACGGTACTAGACGCTTTATCCCGGAGAGATTAAGATCGGCCTTCTAACTAAGATTATAATGCCCGAGAGCTTTAAATACTCCCGGAGGAAGCGCTACGTATATATCTTAAAGCAACGCTTATCGGTATAGACGGCGCAATCTTAGTTAATAGTAAGGACGATAAGGACGAGGACGATAGCGAGGAGGATAATAATTCGTTAATTAGTTCGGAAAGTAAGGGGATAATCGAAGAAGACGTAGAGCCTAACGCTTAAGAAGCGGACTTCGTAGCGGCTACGACTTAAGGCGACCTCGACGCGTAAGACGCGGAGCTAACTACTAATATAGGTCTTAACCGACGGATTTTTTAGGACGAAGAGCTTTAGCGTACGTAAGACCGCTTAGTAGCTTAAGACGTTACCTACGGGAGCGTGCGCCGCGTCGTAAAGGCAAGAGCACGACGATTCGACCTTAAGCTTAACCTTAAGGTATAGGTAGCCGACTGCTATATAGACCTACGTAGGCACCTACGGTTCCGCAGACGGCTTTAGGTTCTTAGTTCCTCTATAACTATAGAGGCCGTAGTAAGAGACGCTCCCTTAGAGCTAGAGGAAGGAAACGCGCTTTAAGGACGGCTTATTTAAATAGTATACGACGCTAGCGTCGTTAGCTACCTTAGCCACGAAGGAATAGTTGCCGCTATATCCCGCGACTTCTATTAGCCGCTCCTTTAGCTATACGTTAGACGATTCCTCCGCAACTATAATATCTATAAGCGCACGAAGATTTAGCGTGCGCTTAAGAAAGGGCTGCTTAAATCGCTCCTTATATCGGACCGGTTCTACACGTATATTTAGATAGACTTTATTATAGACCTCCGCTTTATAGAGAGCGGTAACCGCAATCTTTAGGTAATTAAAGACCGTCTAAGTAAGTAGGTTATATTAGAACCTATGCCCTTTATAGAAGCGGAGATCTACGCGGAGCGCTTTCTTATATACTACGTACGATACTATTAGTAGCTAACGTTAATTATAAGCGATAGAGGCTTAAATTAGACGAGCCGCTTCTAGCAGCACTTATATCGGCTGCTATAGATTATATAGCTGCTAAGCATAGTATATTATCCGTAAACCGATAGGGGGCTAGAACGGCTTAACTAGGAAGTTTAAGCTTACCTCCGGAGCGTTATCGACCGTAACTAAAGGGACTAAGATAAGTGGATCCCCGTAGCGTAAATAGCGCTTAACGGAAGAAATCACTCTTTAATTAGTATATTACCTTTCTTCGTACTATATAGGTACGAACCGGTATCCTTATTTCCTATCGCCGTAGATATAATAGCGGAAAAGCCGTCTAGCAATAGCCCGGAGGGGCGCGCAGCCTCCTTTACATAGCGACTTAAGTAGGTCTTAGACTTCTGCTAGTCTTTAATAGCCTCGGCAGCGTAGGACTAAGAGCGGTATACTAATCAACGGCGAAAACCCGTAGAGCGATTTACGGTAGGTAATAAAGTCTAGGTAGACCTACGGAACTACGCATCCTTAAGGCCGAAAAAGAAGCTCGATTAGTAATACGCAAAATTTACGGTTAAGAGAGTGCTAAGCCCGTAAGCCGTCGAGCTAGAGGGACTGCCTAATATAATTTACCTTAATTTTAACGTAGACTTTCTTTATCGCGTAGTAAGTAGTAGATCCGATGCCCGGCTAAATAACAACGGACCTATAGCCTCCCGTAATCCTAGTAGAGGGAGAAGAAGAGTTCTTAGTAGAGGAGATTCTTACCGTATAGTAGAAGAAAGTCGGCCGCGGCAGTAGGCGCGAGGTCCTTATAAGGTAGTAAGGGTACTAAGACCTAACGTAGCACTTAGCAGCGGACTTCGTAGATACGGAAGCGCTCGATCGCTTCGAAAAGCGCTTTAGGGCTATTAGAGAAAACGACGGACCGCCCGACGCTACGTTACCGATAAAGACACGACGGAAGAAGGTGCGTTTTACACTCCCTAAAGCGAGCCGCGTAGCCTAAGGCGCGGCCGGGCCTTACGTAATACGTCGTTATTTTTCGCTTAGGTAGGGTAAGGGTCTTATATAAGGGTCTTCGACTATTAGTGAGATTAGGTCTACGACCTAATCCGCATTCTTATATACGAGCGGGGAAGAGGCACGTGCGGGCGGGGAAAGGGGCTTGTGCGAATAGGGGTAAAGGGCTCGTGCGGATAGGGGTTAGAGGCACGTGCGGATAAAGGGGTACGTGCGTAGAGCTATATATCCGCATGCATAGGTGCGCTTATACTTAGTTCTTTATAGATGATTTCCATACCTATATAGAGGGCACCTATGTAATCACTCTGCCTACCCTATTATAGAGGGAGATAGCTAGAATAAACGGTAACGGCGGGGGAGCTTAAGCTACCTATTCCTAAGAGCGTATTCCTGCTAAAGGTCGTCGACTTAAAGCCCGTCGGGTCCGACCTAAAAAGCGAAGTAGGATAACTCCTTCGATAAATCCGGACTATAACTCTACTTAATCCTCCTAGATTCGCCCTATTAGAATTGCCCTACGTATAAATAGAAACCTTATACCTTACTATAACTTTCTAATTCTTTATATATTAGCAATAGCAACCTAGAAGATAACCGAAGACTCTACTATAACTCTTTCGATAGCTATACTTTATTTAATTATACTATGTAAAGGAGAGCTTCTAACTATTATACGAAGACTAGAATGCCTAGATTTAATAAAGAAGAATATATATACACACACATACGCATACACACATACGAATAAGAAAGAAGAAAGAAAACGACAACCGGATTTAAAAAGCATTACTTTATAAGAAAAATTAGAAAAATATATATAAGATATAATAAACGACAAAAACGATAATAATATTAATATTTCTAAGATATCTAATACGACTTCTGCTTAGTAAGGGCTTCCCGCTATAGGAGAGATATCGTCGACCTTTAGAGACTACCCTACCTTAAGGGGTAAGGCTGGTATATAGTAGCCTATGCTCGGGATTAATAAGCTATCTATAGTTATAGGTAAGACAATTGCCTAGCAGAATAATAGTCTCTTTAGAATATTACGGTAGGGAAAGCTTCCCTTTATTAATAAGTTTAACGGTAAGAACGTAATAAAATTCATTAAGAAATTTAAAAGGGAGATACGTTTTAATAGGGTTTATAAAGACGAGAAGATCAATTAGCTTAAGGGCTATATCTCTACTAAATAAGCTTCGACCGTAAAGATCTTTACCGACGGTCTTCTATAAGACGAGGTAAAGAAACGACTTCTTAAATACTACTATATATACAATATTAAGCAACTTAAGACCGCTAACGATCGACTTAACTATTATAATACGAAGAGACCCTCGTCCGTCTCTAAAGTTACGGAATAGCTTAGCCTCTACTCGTACCTTTAGCGTAAGGCCTAACCTAATAGATAGACCTAAGCTACTACGCAATCGCATTTTATCTACCGCGCTATACCTAAGGATTTAATTATTAGCATCCTCGAATATCATAAGATAACTTTAGATACTCTCTTAAGGTTGCCTTACGAAGATATTATTAACCTAATTAATAGCTACTTAGCCCTACGATAGGACGTTAAAAGACGAGATATAGCTTTAAAAGTATATAATTAAAAGCTTAAGCAGACTAAGGAAGAGCAGGCGACTTCCCTTAAGGATAAGGAGGTAGGCATAATAGAGCTTCCTATAGATAAGCCTAATGCTAAAACGCCTAAGGAAAAGGCTACTACCTCTACGGAAGATATTACTAAGAAGGAAGATATTTACTAGCCGATATAAGACTTAACTAAGGCCTTTTAGGATATAACTATTAACTTAAACCGCTAGAATAAAGCTCTTATAAACCCTATAGATAGGGAATTACGCCGCGTTAGCTCTAATAGTCGAGGAAAAGGTAGTTACTACTCTAGCACGACGAATACCCTTAGATTGCATTAGCTAACGAACGATAAGTTCTACGTAAACTTCGTTAGGACCTAGAGGTACTTCTACTATAGAGAACCTAGACACTACCCGGACTAATGTCCTACGCTCTAAGCTAATTATATAGCCGGCGTTATTACCTATAATTCTTCCTCGGGAGTTCTCGCCTTTAGAAGACCGAAAGACATAAGCCCGATTCCTCCTATATTAGCTAGTAAGTATACGAGGCCTAGATCTTATATTTAGAGGCTTATCGTTTATTAGGCTAACGCATAGCCTAGATGCTTTATAACTCCGCTAATTGCCTAAGTTAAAGCGTTATCTACGCCTTCTTGCTAGGATTAGATAGTAAATAAGAAAGAAATCGCTGCGATAGATGCCTTTTAGAAATACTCTTATCCTTAGGAGTAGAAACCTCGCGACCTTATCGGGACTAACGTCGCGACTAAGATCTCTATAATTCGATTCTAAGTGCCTTAGAAGGAAAAAGAGATAGATAATTAAATGCTTTATTCGACTATATAAGTTAATGCCTAAGAGGTAAAAAGACAATAAGTTAATAGAGATAACGTAGACTCTTAGGAGGATACGACTACGAAGACTATTCCTATTAAAACTTTAGTCTATTATAAACATAAGACGGAACCTAAAAAGAAGTTCGATATTATAATAGACGAGATCGTCTATAATATTATATTAAAGAAGATACTAATCTCCCTGTAGACCTTAGTTAAGTTTCTGCCTTTAGTTAGTTCTAAATTAAGCGTAAAATACATCGTTAAAGCCTAAGGCATTAAGACTACGTAATTCTAATACCCTAAAGAGCTAGCTACTTCTCCCCCTATTTTAAGGGTAATCGCCGTAGAAATCCTAACCGACGAGGAGGAGGAGGAAGGACTAGACCTTCTAAGTCACCTATTAGAGAAGCTATCTATAACGGTAGTACACCTTAAAGAGCCTATCGGAGAATACTAGATCGAGCCGGAAGCTATTATATGCCTACTCTACGATAAAGAGATGCCGGACCGGAAGATATATTAGTATGCTAACTATAAGGGGTCGATAAAATTCAACGTGCGTATAGTCGACTAAGGCAATAGCTAGCTATAACGGAGACTCGTCGGTGAATTCCCTATCGAAGACGACTCTAAGACTAAAGAAAAGGGAAGGAACTACCTTAAAGTAGATAGGACGAGTATATCACGCGGTAGAAAGCTATAATAGACGAGTTTAACAATCGGCTTATGTGTTTTTATATAGGGACTATTCACCCGACTATATTAATAAACACGCCTTCTATAGGAATAAGGGATATACGCATTATTGAGATAGTTGCGACACGTGACCCCACGTAATCACGTGCACGCAACGAGGCTATATCTCTACGAGACCTTCCCCTCCTTCTTAGCTAGAAAACATATAGAATATAATAACCACCCCGTTTACCTAAAAGGTCGACCCTAGAGCCTCTCTAACATTGATCAGTGATTGACTCGGCTTAATTATAGATTGGCAAGGATAGAAGAGATGAGATATACAATCCTCGAGAGTGCTCGCACGAAAATTCGTTCTACGACCTCTGCGAGGATCTTATGCTAAGCGAGTCCGCTAACGTTACTGCCCTTTCGAGGAGAACGTAATAGCGCGGATTCTAGCTTTGTCTATAGTCTCGGCCTATTAAATAGAGAAAGAGACGAAGAAGCTGTATTAAATAAATAATATACTAGAAAGCCCGCCGCCTGCTTCCGACAAGACTATCGCGAAGACCCTCGCGATCGATAACCTCGACTCCTTTACTAGCTAATTCGAGCAACCTATGCCGCCGCTAACGCGGCACATACCCCTATCAACCGCTAAAGAGCTCTTCTAAACGCTCCCTTAAGAGAGCTCTTCCAACGGCGCACTAGACAAGTACGAGCCCGACTCTCTCGTCGCCCGACTCTCTCGTCGGACTACTCGTCTCCCTAAAAGCCCGGCATATACACACACAGTCCGCTTGCTGCTTTAAGCCCGGCATACACACAGTCCGCTTGCTGCTTTAAGCCCGGCATACATATAGTCCGCTTGCTGCTTTAAGCCCGGCCTGCTGAGTTATTCTTTGCTGTTTAAAGAACTGCCATAGTATCCCTGCCTGCTTTGCTCTTTGTAGCACCGATGTAGACCCTACATCGACCCGGCCGCGTGCTACTTTAACCCGGCAAAAGACCTGCTTCGCCTAGGCACGAGAATAAGTCCGCTTGCTCCCTTAAGCACGAACGAGAATATAGTCCGCTTGCTGCCTTAAGCCACGAAAAACAAAAGTCACTAGTTGCTTGCTTTAACGACTAAGTCAACCATAAGCCCGCACGCTGCTCTAAGCCCGCACGCTGCTCTAAGCCCGTACGATGATTTAAGCCCGCCGCCTTCTAAAGAGCTCTCGAGGCGCAATACGGCATTATTAAGGACTTTAACGGCACGTGATTTAATAGCCCTCGTTAGAGACTTTAATAGCCCTCGTTAAGGACTTTAACACCGCTGTAAGCAGTAGCCTATAGCTAATCGTGCATTACTAGCACTTTCTTTTCCTAACGCTCGTTACCTTAAATTCGCATTGTTTTTCACTAACGAGTTCGACCTATTTTCTGCGCTCTTTTCTGCATCTTTAGCAACTCTCCTTATCACGCTAGCGACCTTACAACACTCTTATAACGCCCGTTGTAATATAAACGCCCCTTACAATACGATTTGCAACGCCCTTTGCAACGCTCTTACAACGCCTTTTGCAACGCCTTAGCAGCCGCCCTACGCTCTTTATATCACACGGCCCGAACGGCCCTCTTTCCTTTGTTGCATTACACGGCCCGACCGGCCCTTTTTCCTTTATCTATTGCGAACCTCTGTTTAGTAGGAAAAACCGGGTTCTTCTTCTTCTTATGTTATTCTTATCATCTTATAAAGACTGCCAGTATGGGAATAAGGAATATACGCATTGTTGAGATGGTTGCGACACGTGACCCTACGTGATTACGTGTACGCAACGAGGCTATATCTCTACGAGACCTTCCCCTCCTTCTTAGCTAGAAAACATACAGAATATAACAACCACCCCGTTTACCTAAAAGGTCGACCTTAGAGCCTCTCTAACACCTTCTATTATATACCTAATTCCTATAGTTAAACCTTAAGACGACTACGATAGAATAACTATATTTAGACTGCTATCTTTGTCTTATTACTAACCGTAACTATTTAATCTTATATACTAAGATCCTCTTATAGTATTAAAAGCCTTTTTTCTCGATTAAATAGCCTTATTGTTCGCCTAGTGCTTGCTAAATAGAAGTATTAACCTTAACTTAATATAAACTACGATAGAAGCGAACGAAGAAGAAAGGACTAGCGCTTACGTATCCCCGTAAGACAGCGCCTAGGCATCCCCGTAAGACGATAATAGACTCTATAGCTAATGCGCATAACGTCTTTAGACGCTATATACGACGACTTTAGTTTAGGAGGAAAGTTTAAAGACTATTACCCTTATATCCGACGCGATAAGCGTATATACTTTAGATACCGTTAATATAGTTATAGTATATACGTAAAGAAGATATCTTTGCGATATAATAGGCTAGGTTTCTTAGAGCCTATAAGACTGCGTCGACCTAAACGACTTAGTCTTCGAGACTATTAAAGAGGTTAGGCTCGAGCTTACGGTAGGCCCTCGGCTTAATATAGACGCGCTTATAATATAGACGGATACGAGTTTATAGGACTATCCTCGGCCGCCCTTATCGCCTTCGTTCCCTACGCTATCCTCGGCGACTTTTATAAAACCGCTATCGGAGACGTCTAACGTATTAGACCTTCTCCTTAGCTATAAGGAGACGTTTAGTCTAGAAGATAACGATCTAGACTATGCCTACGACGATAACTATATAATAAATAACGTCTATTTGCTAATAGACGACTTACCGGAGCTTAATAAGACTACGTTAGCGCCGTAAACCTTCGCGACTAACGCGATGAGTATAATAAATCCCTACCGTCTACTAGGGCAGATATAAGACTTACTATATATTTAAATTAGGCTAGGAGGAAGAAAATCAAGGCCCCTTAGTGCACTTTTAGACACTAGGGCTAAAGGTAATCTTATTAGCAAGCACTACGTATAATCCTACGGCTTAAAGATTAGCACAACGAAGGCGACGACTAAGTTATACTCTAGCGCGGCTATCGAAATAGTTAAGGAGGTCGAGATAGAGTTATATATAGGCTTAGCGTGGATGCTAATTTCGTTCTTTATTATACTAAACTATATTCTCGTTCCTCTTATTTTAGGCATACCGTTTATCCGGACGGCCTAGGCGATATTTAATTATACTCCGAAGAACGGAGACATATATATTAGGTATTAGATAGGAATAGTTAGAATTATCGCTCTTACGGCCGGCGCTATTAGATAGGAGGTTTCTTCTATAGCTAATAAGAAGGTTATCCGGACAAATGTTATTATAACTAATAGACGATATAATAAGTTGCGACCGGCCGCTTTTACTAATAACGATAAGGATTCCGACGCAGAAAGTGCTCCTAAAGACAAAGATATTAATAACGATAAGGATTCTAACGCAGAAGGTATTCCCGAACATAAGGATGCGAAAACATTTTCTCTAATTTCTTATATTTCGAATTATATATCTATATAGACCTATTAACGGTTCACGGTTTTCTATTTAATTTAATCTTCGCCGACTATCCTTACCTCGCTAGGAGGCGAGATTCTTAGTTATAGAGGAGGGATACGGCGATAGACACCTATACCTACGTTATAAGCTCTAATTAGGCAGTAACTTATTACTAATAAAGAAGATTAAGCTATTCTCTCGATTAGATCGGAAACCGCTAAGGAAATCCTAAAAGTAATAATAAATAAGACGACTATAGAGCTAAGAAAGACTATAAGAAAGATATAAAGGAAATTCTGGAAAATGCAAAAGATTTAGGTATAGACTAGAAGAAAGAAGCCTATAAAGATATACGATATACGGGTTAATACGATATTTAAAAGAAAAAGCGATAAAATTAACCCTTTAGACAATATTCCGTCTAATAGGATAGTTCTAACAGGTGACACTAATTAGAGAAAAATTAAGTAGGAAGAAGCTAAAAACGAAATTAAGAACGCTAGATGCTATAATTAAATAACGGGAAAGTTTTCTAATATAGAAAAAGGGACGAGGCTTACGCTAGAACGACTTAAAAATATTTATAAGCAATTTAACGACCTCCTAACGAAATAAGAAATTGCTATCTTCGATTAGATTATATTTAATAGGGAAGCCGTACTATTATAAAATTTTACGGAAAGAGGTAAGGTAGACCCGCTAGTCGCTCCTCCTTAGATTATTAAGACAATAGAATATAACGTATAGTAAGCATCGATAATCCCGATCCTAAGGGCAATAGAAAAGAAGGTTATCGATATCCTACGGGTTAGACTAAAAAGCGGTATCCTTAAAGAGAGCTATAAAGCATATAGGAACCCTTTCTTCCTTATTGCAAAGAAAGATAGAGGCCTATAACTGATTAATTCGATTACCTAAGTAAATACGGTTATAATTAGGGATGCTAATCCTCCTCTAAGTACAGATGAATTTAGCGACTACTTCTCGATGTATAAGATCCTATCGCTGCTAGACCTATTCTCTAGTTATAATTAAGTGCCCTTTAACATTAGAAGCCGAGATATAACTACCTTTACTACCCCTTTAGGCACTCTACGTATATACACGCTGCTATAGGGAGCTACTAATTCAGTAGGATAATTCACCCGAATTATATAGAGAATCCTTAGAGACTTATTCCCTAATATTAGTAAGAACTTCGTAGACGACATAGGGGTTAAGGGACTAAGGACTACCTATAACGACGAGGAAGTTGCCCCTAGAGTTAGGAGGTATGTTTTTAAGCACCTTATTAACCTAGACTAAGTCCTCGTTAATATCGAACTATTAGGCTATACAATAGCCGGAGGAAAATCTAAGTACTATTAAAAAGCAACTAAGATCGTAGGTTATATCTATAGGACGAACGGAAGAAGTCCTAGGGAGGCAAAGGTCATTAAGATTAAAGAATAGACTAAATACTATAACACAACGTATATACGAGCCTTCCTTAGCATCGTAGGATACTACCGAATATAGATTAAATAGTTCGCTATTATAGCAAAGCCCTTAACCGACCTCTTAAGAAAAGAAGCACTATAGGATTAAGGCAAACTATAGAACTAGGCGATAGAGGCGCTAAAGGATGCTATTATAGACCCTATGTTCTTAGTGTCCTTAGACATCGGACTAAATAGAGGAGAAATTATCCTTATATACGACGCTAGCCTTATTAGTTAAGGAGCTATTTTAATGCAAATTGTAGATAGAAAACGAAGACTAGTCCGGTATAAGAGCGGCATATAGAATAACGCCGAAGTAAAATACGATGCTACGAAAAGAGAGTGTAGAGCTATTCTTTACGCTCTACGACGGCTTAGAATGTATATTTACGGCGTGTATTTTATACTTAAGACTAATGCAAAGGTCTTAGTTAATTAATTAAAAGACGCTATTAAAGATATGCCCGGAGCGTTAGTTAACCGTTAGATTAGTTACATTTTCCTCTTCGACTTTACAGTCCGATATATAGTCGGGAAAAAGAATAGCGTTGCTAATAGGCTCTTACGAAAGCTAGAAGGACCCTCTAATAGCGTTAATAAGATATTTAAAGGTAAAGTTAAAGACTTCGTCGATCTATATCTTAATAAAGTTTATCTAGAGGGACCTCGACATCCCTTTAAACTATAAGCAGTTATAAAGTTCCTTTAAACAATAAAGAGACCAATTAATTAAAATAAACAAGCTTATAGGAGACTACGCATAAGAAGCCTAAACTACTATATCGAAGACGGAAAACTCTAGCGACTACTAAGATAGATAGACCGAGGACCTATATTTATAGTCTCTAACTAAGCTAAGCAACGACGAATTATAACGAAATATTACGTATAGATAGGTCATAAGGGACGATAAGTCACCTACGACTATATTCGTAGTAGATATTAGTAGACTTCTTTCTAGAACGACGTTTGTGCGGCTATATCGATATATAAGGATTGCTAAAGCTTTACATTTATAAGACTAAGGGAATTATCTATGCCTATAGCTCCTAGCTACCTAATAAGCAAGATTTACTTTAATAGCTAGTATATGCCCTTAGACTATAGATGCGCTTATTTAATAGAAGCCCGAGATAATCTCACTAAATAGGTTAAAGTAATGCTAGTTAAGGACATTACGGCTAGAGCTATAACGAAGTTTGCTCTATCCTTAATTTATAGGTATAGCGTAATGCTCTACGCTATAATTGATAGAGGACCGGAGATAAAAAAGGATTTTAAGTTTATTCTTAAAGACCTTAGCTTAAAAGTCATATAGACCTCTACCTATAACCCGAAAGCTAACGCAATCGTCGAACATAGCTACTAGAGATTAATATTAGCCTTTGCGAAGATAGCTAACGAAAGAGGAAAATGGCTAAAATACCTATACTAAGCTATTCTTATAGACCGTACTACTATCCGAAATTTATATAATATATCGGCTTTCTATTTAATCTACGGTTAGGATCCTGTTTTACCTCTTAAAGTAGAATACCCGACCTAGCGACTTATTGATTAAGATAAAATCACTATAGAGGAGTCCCTATTCGAAGCACGCTTGCGAGTGCTTAAAAGGAAGGGGAAAGACGTAGCTAAAGCATAAGAAAGAGTCGAAAAATATAGAAAACGACTTACTATCCGGACTAACGAGGCGAATAAATATATAATACGTAAGGACGAATTAAGATCTAGCGACTTAGTCCTCCTATTCGATATTAGAAGATTAAATAACCTAAGGAGGCAAGCTAAACACTAGATAAGATAGTTAGGCCTATTCCGACTAGTCTCCTATACGAAGGTAGCCGGGAGCTATAGGATTAAAACACTCGACGGTATAATACTTAATAAAACGATACGTAGCGAGCACTTAAAGAAATTCGTAAAGGATAAAATAGGATAGTAGTCTTTGTCTACGGACGGATGGCTGCTATAGGATAAATTAGACTTAAGGAGGAAAAGATAAGACGAATAGACGGACGATATAGACGACCTGCTTCTTTTACCTAGCAGAGAAGCATTAGATAAAATAATATTAAGACCCCGAAATAAAGAAACACGAGATTAAGACTAAGGACATAAGATAATTACATAAGAACGTAGAAAAAGGGACTTAACTAAAGGATCGAAGTACGACTTCCTTAGCTTACGAAAGACAAAAGGGATCTATACGTAGGAGCTCTAAAGCATTTAATTATAAAGGAGCCGAAAGACTATAGCGACTAAGATTAGACAAGGACGTCCTTTCTTAGTTATAGAGGAGGTTCCCGCGGAAGCAATATAGAAGGCGAAAACCCTAAAAAACGAAAAACAACGAACTAACTAAAATATAATAAGAGGGAGCATCGACGAGACCTTAGCTAAGGTTAAAGGAGCCTATTCCCTTTAGACGTTTAAAGGGAGTCGCGGGCGTCCCTTTACCCTAACCGTTAGCCTCCTCTAAGTTTATAGCCGGCCCGAATAGGTCTAGATTGTTAAATAGAAGACGAGGAGCGTTATAGTCGCTTAGGTACTCTAGGTAATATATTAGCCCGCTGCCTTTAGGAAGGTTATACTCTTTTCTTCCCGTAAGACGGGAAGAGTTACTATCCCCGTTTCTACCCTAGTATCCGGGCAAAAGCCGCTAGCTATAAGTAAGAGCCTTCGACGCACTCTATATATAGTTTAAGCAAGAACTACTTAATGCGCCCTCTAAAGAGACATATTCGTAAAAGGGAAACATTACGTATTCGTTTATAAAGGTAATCGTCGATTAATACGTTAATAGACACCTATTATATATACGAGGGTTTTTAGTCCTAAATGACGATATAAGAAAAGCCTATATATACTTAGG
The DNA here is from genome assembly GCA_012934285.1 of Ophiocordyceps sinensis. NCBI lineage: Eukaryota > Fungi > Ascomycota > Sordariomycetes > Hypocreales > Ophiocordycipitaceae > Ophiocordyceps > Ophiocordyceps sinensis. The sequence continues at coordinate 13,702,093 of JAAVMX010000001.1, read as the reverse complement.
CCTCTTTCCCGAAAGCTAGGAAAAGAAAACTCCGCGTAGATAAGCCACCTCGGCCGGAATATAGATAATACGACGACGCTTAATAAGATTCTCGTATAAGGCCCGATCCTAAGGTCTAAGGAAGGTATTAAGGAGGTACCCTAAAGGCTTTTTACCCTTCGCATCCGATTTAATAAAGTCTAGCGCTCGACTTAGGATCTTAAGGCGAATAACGACCTCGATATAGATCGGGAAGCCCTAATGTCTAAGGTTATAACCGCCGCGGATAAACGTTCTTAAGCAACTATAAATCTATTATAACTACGAGTTAGTAAGCGACTAAGACTTAAAGGATTAAATAGTTCGTTACTATAAAATACTTAAGGCGCCGCGGAAAGATTATTATACGATAGTTCTACGATAAAAGAACGCTTATTAAGAAATCTTCGGGTTTAAGAGAGGTAAGGGAAAGCTTAAGGATATCTAAAAGGCCTTCGGCCTTTAAAGAAGATACGTCGATAGGCATAGTCGCGAAAATAAGGATGCTTTAAAGAAGAAAGTAAGAAGAAATAAAAGAGGGAAAATTGCGATCGGATAAGCCTAAAGGCAGGGAAAATAAAGATCGGATAAAGACTAATTACGGATAAAGTAAGGAAGAGAAAGGGATTTAAAGGATTATAGACGATAGAACGATTAGCTACTAAGCCTACGTGGTAAAGCTTTTAGCCTAATACTTTAGAAGATAACGCGCGCTTTAGAAGGCACTCCTTACGAGAAAAGAAAAGGATTTAAAGGATTATAGACGATAGAACGATTAGCCACTAAGCCTACGTGGTAAAGCTTTTAGCCTAACACCTTAAAAGACAACGCGCGCCTTAGAAGGCACTCCTTACGAGAAAAACCCTATTCTGCCTACGTATACCCGCTTTCTTCCTTTTGCAATATAGACTATTTAATCGACGAATAGCGATAGACAAGCACGTAGTAGCACTAGGCAAAGCTAATAAGCTTTTAAATATAGCGACTACCTTCTATAGAAGGCTAACCGGAGACATCGGAATGCCTCTTAAGGGCGTCTATAGGAAAGTCTATATTAAGGGAGGCGTAGGGAAGCATTATAGCCCTAACGAAGAAACGACAGTCGACTAGACAAGAGTTAAAGCCTATAACGGGAGTTAACTAATATAGTTCTAATATAGATAAAGTTAGCCGGGACGACTATAATAAGCTAAGAGCGACTACGAAATAACCCGAGAGGAAGTAGAGAAGACTTACTAATTTATATCCCCGATAAATAGGTTTTATAAGAGCAAAAGCTATTAGTATCGATATACGAATAAGGTATATAATTTCCTTATATAAATAAGCCGAAAAGAATAGGCCGAAGACGGTAGTTTAACTACGATACTACGAGTTATTACTAAAGGGGTAGAAGGTGCGGTAGCTATAATAGACTAACCTATAATAATATATATAGACGAGAACTAGGTCTTACGAAAGGCCGCGCTAGACCGTAACCTAGGCCTTTACTATAGGCTTTACGAAGGAGAGGAAATACTAATATTTAGCTAGCTATCCTTTAACGCTACGAATATTGCATTTAAAAGACGTTATATCATCGGCACGGCATGCTTTACTAACGCCGAAGGCCACGATAGTATACATTAGATCGGGTTTTTATAGGATAGGCGAGAGAGCTAACTTATTATCTTTAACGCCTTGCGAAGTAGACGACGACCTCGAATATATAGGTTCTTACGAGTATAGCGGTAGCTACTATATAGGACGGGATACCCGTATTTATTCGCCTTTACTAGCATCCCGACTATAGAGTAAAAACTCGGTTAAGAATACGGATATCTTACCCTTACGATAATTTAACACTAGGTAAAAGGCCTTATCGGGATCTTATTTAAGTTCCTGCTAAAGGTATACCTAGGCGTTAAAATTATATAGGATAACTAATTCTTAAAGGAGCAACCCTACTAAGTCCCCGAATTCCCTTATAGGGACTAGGGATTCTTCCTAAAAGACGAACCCGATACTTACGAATTAAGCTTAGCATAGACAGAAATAACCTTATGCGCTATAGTAGGAAATAAATTAGGGATTAAAGACCTAAGCTTGCTTAGATTTAGACCCCTCTACCGACTAAAGACCTAGATAAGAGGATTTAAATACGTATATTAAGATTAAATCTTAATATCACTAGGAGGACTATGCCCTATTAAGGGAATCCCTATAGTAAGGATCTTTAACTATTCTAGGCTTATCTATAGCGGACCCGACCTAATTAATATCTAGTTTATAACTAAGTTTTAATATTAAGGACGAGCAGTAGACTAGCGCCTATAGATTCCTCGGGAGATCTAAAACCTCTATAATAGACGCTAGATATAGAGAGAACGACTTAAGGAACTCGCTATAAGCGTTATCTCCCTTTAAGCTTCGACATTAAGGGACTTATCCCTATTGTCCGAGCTAAGCGGGACACTAAGCGGTATAGAAAGCGCCTTTTAAGCCTAATTCGCTAGCCTACCTCGTGCTTCTCTACCTACGCTAGTTATCGATTTACCCCTACGGATATAGGTTATCGCCCCGACCTCGCGACCGACTATTACACCTAGCCTACGAGCAAAAACACCTATCCCTCCTAAGCAAGGACTAGCGAAGATAAGCACGCCTTAGAAACGCAGATGGGGAATACGGAGCGACCCTAACCGGACAACCTCTTTTAAGAAAGGTATCGCTAAGGTCCCTATTATAGGTGTCGACGGGTTAGGCATATATAAGAACTATATCGAAGATAAGCAGGGATATAATAGCTTAGGCCGACTAAGAACGGCTAGTCTAGCAATAACCCTCGGTCTCCGTAAGTCACTAGGCAAAGCAGTTAAACCGTATGAAAGAGTCTAGGCAATAAAGGAGGGAGCGAACTAATTTATTTCCTTAATGCCCTTAGGGATTATAAGAGTCGAAGTATAGACTAAGATATATAACGAGGTCGAGCGATACTTAGCTAGACCGAGCACTTAGGATAGGAAAGACGCCCGAAACGCGAGAGCGTAGAGGAGGAGGCAAGGCTAAAAAGCCCTAATATTAGTCGCGCCTTTATTAGAGATAGAAGGGCGCTAGGGAGGATTTTAGCGGGGCATTTCCCCTCCCCCTATTTAATAAGGGGGAAAAAGAGGGTTATATAACGTACTAGCATAACCTAGGCGTATAAAAGGGAAGGGAAAGGAGGAAGCATTTAATCACATATAGAATATTAATATAATATAACTAAATTAACTTAATTTGCTCTCTTAAAGATTTAACGATTTTCTCCTTAAGGATTTCTACCTATAAATTATTAAAGAAAGACGATTATTGCCGTATAACTTCTGCGACACTCGCATCTAGTCGGTATTAGCATAATTAAATAATCCTAAAAATACGAAGAGACTAATCGAAATAGGTGCTTAAAAAACATAATTTAAGAGATTACTCCCAGGGTAGGATATCCTAACTTATACGGAAATCGACTAGCCGAGGCTATAATACAACTACCCTATGAATTTCTGCTATTCTTCCTAACCCTTAGTATAGCGACTGCTGCGCTTGCTTTAGGGTGTGTGCCCTTTCCTCCGTTAAAGTAGTTTAGGATCTATCTTCGGCACGGTTCTACTATACCGACGAAGGACTTAATACCCGTCTAGTCTATTAGTATTAGCCACTCTTTTAGCTTTACTGCCCTCTTTAGCTTAATAAGGACCTAGCCCCCGATGCGGTAGGTCTAACTAATGGCTATAATCTCTTCTATGCTAAGTCTTACCTTCTTAAAACTTAACTTAAGCAGTTCCTATAGGAATCGAGGTAAGAGATAATCCCGCACGAAAGCCGACTGCCCCTTAAAGTTCTTATACTTGCTAAATACGTTATCGATATATACGTTAACGGGTGCTATATTTCTAATAGTAGGAGGGGCTATAAGGGAGGGTTCTATAAGGGGTATAGGGATAGGTCCTATCACAATCTTTATAAACTCAGTAAAAAAGAAAGGCGCCGTCTAGGTCCTTTAATGTATCCTTATTGGCTGTAATTACGTAAAACCTAATATTACAAAGGCTAAGACGTATCGAAGTTCTAGGTCTACTAGTATAGCCTAATATCTATATTTAAGGTTAAATTAATAGTAGGTTCCTACCCTAAGATCCGAGAGGTTATCGTAGATCTCGGCTAATAGCGGAATCTCTATGCCTAGTAAGTCCTCCTCGATATAGCTATAGTTAATCGTTAATCGTTATTCTGCCTATAGGTTATTCTTATCCTTAATTACGGCCGAGTCGTAAGACTATTAAACCTTAGCCCCTCCGCTTTTCGTCCTCCGACGACTTAGCGTTTAACGTCCGGATGCTTAACGTTAATACGATAGTAATATTCTACCGGTAGCCTAAAGTCTAAACCTCTTAGACCTTAATTAAAGCCCTTACCGCTAAGCCTTTGCCTATCGAGCCCTTACTACCTATTGACTAAGGTATCCTTAAAGACCTTTATTAAGCCGTTTTAACTTAATATATAAATGCTAAAGACACGAAAGCCTGCCTTAACCCCCGCCTTTACGACTTTATCGACGACTACCTTAATAAGATCTGCCTTAATAAGATCTCCTTTAATAATATCGCTAAGTTCTTTAAGAAGTAAGAGAAAGTCCTTTATACGCTCGACGAGCTTTAAGCTTAAGTCCCTAAGGAGCTTTACTATATGGATTATATATAGCTTAAGAGCGAGGCTGATAAGCTCGCCCTTTACTATACCGTTAATACTTAAATTAACCTTAAAGAAGGAATATAACCTCTTTATACCCGCTTTTACCCTTTTAGCAAAGCCGAGAACTAGATCGTCCGCGCGTACGTTAACGAATAGCTCGGGAAGGGCTTTATCCGCCGCTCTACCTCCCCCGCTATTGCCTTTATTATACTCGCCCGTAAGCCGGGCGGGGGCGTTCGTTTTTACGTTAACTATCGCGGCCTAAATAAGGCTACGATTAAGAACCGTTTCCTTTTGCCTTTTATCTACGATACCTTCGCCTATATCCGGAAGGCGAAGTTTTTTACTAAGATCGACGTTATCGTAGTATTTAATCGCCTTTATATTGCCGAAAGATATAAGTAGAAGACCGCGTTCGCTATACGGTATAGGCTTTTTAAGTATTATATTACCCCCTTTAGCCTTACCTCCGCTTTATCCTACTTCTAGAGTTTTATTAATACGGCCCTTTACGGTATCTTTAATAAGTTTTGCTTTACCTATCTAAACGACGTCTTAATCTTCTTAGAGACGTAGGAGGAGCACTAGGCCTACGTTAACGTAGTTCTTAAGCGCCTTAATACCGCCGGCCTTTAGCTTAACGTAGATAAGTATAACTTCTATATTACTAAGACTAAGTACCTTGGCCTAATTATTTCGGATAAAGGCATTCGTATAGACCTTAAAAAGGTTTATACGGTCTTAGACTAGCCTGCCTTTTCCTCTATTAAAGACCTCCGGCGCTTTTTAGGATTCGTTAATTTTTATCGGCGTTTTATTCGCGGCTTTTTTAAGCTTACAAACCCTCTAAACGCCTTTACTAAGAACTCTACCCCTTAGATCTAGTCTCCCGCCTATGCCTACGCCTTTAAAGCTCTTAAGCACGCCTTTACTACCGCTTTAGTCCTCGTATACTTCGACCTTTATCGTAAGACTATAGTTTAGATAGATGCTTCCGATTAAGCCGCTAAAGGTATACTAATATAGCTCTTCGACGATAGTCGTTATAATCCGGTTGCCTTCTTCTTATTAAAACACTCCGCTTAAGAGTATAATTACGAGATCTACTATAAAGAACTCCTTACGATTATAAAATATCTTAAAGAGTAGCGCCTTAAGCTTAAGGGCCTGCCTAAGTTTAAGATAGCCTTAGACTATAAGAATCTTTAGTATTTTATAACTATAAAGCTCTTTAACTAGCGATAGGCCCGCTAGGCCGAATTCCTTAGTCGTTTTAATTTTAAGATCGTCTTTTAGCCCGGCTCTTAAGCTATTCTTCCTAACGCCTTTAGCCGCTTGCCTAGCTCCCGCCCTCTCTCCCTTACCGACCGAGCCGACGAGAGGATTAACAACCGATATTAGGTTATCCTCTTTAAGTCTAAGGTTAATGCCTCCTTTTACCCTAATACTACTACCGCCCTTAATACCGTTAAGGAGTCCGATTCGTTTATAAATATAATTTATAAATACAATTCCGACTGCCTTAACCTTTACGCCTTTAACGACTCTAAGCCGATCGATGACTTTATCGACCGGGCCTATTCCTCCTCCCCGCTTGTCTCTACTATTCGCATAGCTCTTTAGTCCCTTTAGCCCCGCTAGCCTTACCCCTTTCGAGCCCCCCTCCGCTTAATCCCTAAGAACGCTCTCTCTAAGGTCTAGGGCCGGTTCTATTTCTAAGGCCGGCTCTTCGTTCCCTTTAATAACGCCTTAATCTTTTAGATCCTCGTCCGCGCTTATACTTCCCCCTTTGCCGGCCACCCTAGACGTACGAAGACCGCTAGCCTCTACCGCCGGTCTTATATCTAGCCCGGTATATATAAGTCTATTTTTAGCTTCGTGCGGAATTATTATATATACCTACGTGCTAAATCCCTTCGTTCTTCCCCCTAAGGCCTACTCTAGCCCTTAAGTATTCCCTTCGCCCTATAGACCGATATATCCGTCGACTTTATTACCGACCTCCCTATCTACCGCCGCAACGGCGTTAAGTTTTCTAATATCCTCGTTATTATCGACCGCTTTACGAAGATACGCTACTATATCCCGATACCTTTAATAACCGTTAAAGACGTTATTAACGCGTTTATTTCCCGCGTTTAGTCCTTCTATAGTACCTTAGCCTTTATTATTAACGATTATAGCACTTAGTTTATTTCGGCTTTCTAGCAGTAGCTTAATTATCGCCTTAATTACCGCCTTTACCTTAGCTCCGCCTACTACCCTTAGACCGACGGTTAGACTAAGATCGCGAACGCTTAAATAAAGGTTTACCTTCGTTATTATACTACCTACCTTTAGAACGATTAGGTCGACCTCCTTCCCTTCGCTAAGTTTACTATTAATAATTAGGTCTTTAAATCTACCGGCCTCTCCCTTTTCTTCGCTAACTATAGCTTTTACCTAAAGCTTAGCACTAAGCCCTTTAGTCCCCCCCCGCCTAGTATAACCCCCTAGTAGCGGAAGGAATACCTCCGCGGTAACGCGCTTGCTTCCCGCCTTTAGCGTATCTCTAACTTCCTCCGCGATACGATCGAGGATGTCCCGCCTTTAGCGTATCTCTAACTTCCTCCGCGATACGATCGAGGATGCTTAAGCTACTTAGGCTCGCTATGCAAACGCCCGGCGGACTCCCGCCTTAGCGTATTAGCCCGGCGATATAGTATTCCTTAGCACCCGCTAGATCTAGACCCTCCGCTTTATAAAAAAGCTCGACTATAAGTAAGAGGGCCTATATAAGGTCCTTAAGGTATATAAGATAGCGTATCTTCTTCGCCTCCCTAAAGGTAGCCGCCTTTACCCTATTTTTTATTACTCCCTCTTTACTAAGACCTAAGAGCCCTTTTTGCTTAGCTAGTCGGAGCTTTAACGTCCGGCCCGCCGATAACGGCGTTCTCCTTTCCCTTAGCGACGACGACGGCGATAACGCGTACCTTAAGTAGGAGTTTTCTTCTATCCTCGCGTAACGCTAGTACGCCTCCGGGAAGATAAAGTATCACGTTTAATAGCGTTATAGCCCCTTTATATAGGAGGACTCCTCTTGCCTTAACGGCTGCTAGGACGACCTTAAGGCTTTTTACGCCTTTAACCCGACTAAGCTTAAACCGGCTTTTTATACGGCCTTCCTTACGTCTTTACCTTCGCCTAAGTAATAATAAGTATAATTTATTAATATAATTTACGTTACGACGGCACGCGTTAGATTCTTAGTTTTACCCTTTATTTCTCCTTATTCTTCTCTCGTTCTATATTAGGCCCGCTTTTAGGACCGGTTAATATAGATTTTCTTTGTTTTTATTAGCCTATTGCCCTTTTTAAGCGTTTAAGTCGAACGCCGATTTAAGGGGGATATACTATTACGGTATTAGGTTATATTATATATTATCGTACGTTACCTTTATATCGTATATATAGACATTTAGACCTAGTCTATAGCTATGTCCCTTCGTGGATTAATAATAATTATATACCCCCCCTAAGCTCGTTCTCTTATAATATTTATATATGCCTATATTAACGCAATCGCTTACGATTTTATTTAGCTAATACTTTTACGGCTTAGTCTAGCGTCTCCTTAGGGATCTATTCTACGGCTTTACGCCTCCCTTAACGTAAGGCCTATGTATATAAAGGTCTTTTAAGGGTAGGTTATATACCGTCTTTCTATTAAGCTCCCGGTAGGTAAAGAATACTCGCTATACCTCTTCCTTAAGGTCTTTTAGTACTAATAGGCCTAGTCGAATCCCTATCTAAGCAAACCAGGCTGTAATAGTCTCTAACGGGGTTGCTTAGTCAATCGGTTTCCTTTAGACCCTTCTCTACGTCGGGAATAGGTATATAGAAGGTGTTGCATCCACCTATGAGGGCCCGCACCCGTGGGCGCGAGGAGTAGTTAATAGGTGCACTTAAGGTTACGAAAAGGGGCACTAATTGATGAGAGAAAAAGGTCTAATGTTACGATGTGTAGTCGTAGGCTAGCTGTCTTGCAAGGCACCTTAAATAGGTGCGCAAGCGGACACGTGACCTGCACTAGTATAGAGCTATCTCTAACACCTCCTTATAGGCACGCTCCGATGCGACACACCCTATAGCGTTAAGAGATTAAATCAACGCTAAAGAAGAAGCTATCGTAAGCGCCTATTAAGGTGCAAACGTGCCCTTTTCCTTAGTGTTCTAGCCTTCCCTAGTCCTTTATTCCTTCTAGTATTCGCCCTCGTATATCCTTTAACTTTAATAGCGCCCTAAATCGCTCGAATTTCGCTCGTAGCAGCGCCTTCGTTAGGCCATCGGCGGGCATATCGGCAGTAGGCATATATTTAACCACGAAGCGGCCCTTCTTAAACTCCTGCTTTAACTATATGCTTTATATGTCTATATAGCGTAGCTTTATTAAGATACGGCCTTCCTCTACTATTAGTCTAATAGTCTAGAGGTTATCGCAGTATATTCTTAATAGCTTAAGCTCGATAGAGATATCCCTTATAAGCCTTAAGAAGGCGAACGCCTCCTTTATAGCCCGTTTTAGCCTAAGCAGCTCTGCCTCTATCGTCGAGGTTGTTACCGTATCTTATAGGCTCGCTTTCCACACGACTAGGCCGCTGTAGAGCATTATAATATAGCCTTATAAAGAGCGGCGGGTCTCCGGGTCGTTTGCGAAAGAAGCGTTAGTTGTAATAATAAGAGCTTCCCCCTCGAGGCCGTCGTATTTAATCGCAAGGAACCTTATTGCATAGAGGTAGCGGATGCAATCGTTAGCTAGCTCCTTCTACTACGGCGAGGGGTTCGTAAGGAACCTCGAGAGCTATAAGGCTATAAAGGCTACATCCGGTCTTATAGTAACTGCCGTATATATAATAGAGCCGATCCTCTCTTAAAAGTCCTTAATCTCTCGAAAGGTTGCTTGTCCGGGGTTCTTAAAGAGCGGTAAGGGCGGTAGAGGGATTATCGGCGCTTTCCTAGTGCCGTTAAGGCCGAATTTGCATGCGATCTTCTCGATGTAGGCATTTTAGTATAGAAAGATCTTCCGATTCGGTCGGTCTCGAATAACTCGGATCCCTAGATACTAACTAAATGCTTCCTCGCGGACCTCGTACTTACCGTGCAGAAAGTCGACAAGCTCGTCTACGGAATAGCCCTTTAGAGACAAGATAAGGATATCGTTAACGTATATAAGAACGAGGATCTTGCCGTTTATAAACACATAAGGTTCCTCGTTAATGCGGTCTAGCCCTTAAGCTTTTAACGCCTGTTAGAGCTTATTATACTAGAGGAGAGGTAATTCGCGTAGGCTATAGAGAGCTTTATTAAGCTCGGCGATTATAGAGGAATTCTTACCTTCCTCTAGGAAACTAAGCTTAATATACCCTTTTAGAAGCTCTACGTAAATAGACTCCCTTCCCTTATCTAAGCTAGTATTAAGAAATGCGTTAGCAATATTAAGTTGTCTAACGTTGAGATCTCGCTTCGCTGCTACTACGATAACGGTTCGAAAGGTCTTAATAACGAGCGTTGCGGCGTAAGTGTCTTCGCCTTAATCCTCTTAGAGGTCTCCGCGCACGCAGATGCGGGCTTTACACCGAATTAGGTATCTATCTATATCGAATTTATAGAGAAAGACCTATTTAAGGGGAATCGGCGTGCCTTTAGCGCGCTCTCTGCTTAGAACTCGCTAAGTGCCTCTTCTAAGGAGGTCTCGAAGCTCCTTTCTATATCCCTCTTTAAACTCCTTCCCGTGCGGGTGTTTGTTAAGATCCTAGTAACGTCTTAGCAAGCGGACGAGATCGTTACGATAGTTACGGTATAATGTTTGCTAAATAGCTACTAAAAATACTAAATAAAAAGTCGTAAGGTCTCCCTTTAGATATTAAGCCTCGGGAAGTAGAGTGCTAAAAACACTAAAAACACTAGAAATACTATCACTCTATTGTTTTAGCCGTCTTATTTAAGAGCTTCGTCGTATGGCTTTACTGCTATAAAGCTCTTATTGCGTTCTATAAGTCCGGCGAGTTCTCGATTGTGTTAATAGTACGTCTAAAGGCGCCTTTATAAGCGCTTCTAAAGGCGCTATCGTAAGCGTCCCTAATTGCGCTTAAGAGGGCGCTTCTATTCTTTTAGGCTCTATGCCTACGAATATATTACCTTATTCTATTAAGGGTATACTTACGTCGTCTTAGGCGGTGCCTTATCCTAGCAAGACTCGCGATCCTTGCTAGCCTTCCTTATCCTCGCTGTCGGGGGGCTGCGAAGCTTTAGCAGTCTTCCGGTCTAGAGTTAATAAGTATTACGCGGGCTAGGGTTCCGGCAATTCCTCTAGCTCTTTAGGCGTAGGATATACGAGGAATAGTACGGCCTCGTAATCCTATATGCTTACCGGTGCCTTTAGACCCTATTGCCCTATCGGGTTAGGCGTCTATAACGGTGTAAGATATACTTCGGGAGGAGTAGGTATCGCTAATAGTAACTTCGCCGGTTTATTAGGTAATAATAGTGTTATTAAAGAAGTATCTATTTCTAGAGCCTTACCGGCGTCGTCCTTTTATAAGATATCGAACTCTTCTGCCGATGTAGAAATAGTAGGTTTAATTCCTAAGATGTTTTCGTTGTAGTCTTATAGGAAATCCTCGAGCAGAGCGTTTTAGTCGCGTTTAATAGGAAGATTAATTAATCTTGCGATAGGCTCGTATTCTTAGATAGGAAACTATAGATCTTCTATATTCGGGTCGAAAAAATAGTTCTCGTTAAACGTTATATCTTAGGTAATAATCACTTTGCTAAGTTAAGGGACCTAGACGCGGAATAGGTTGCTCGCTTAGTAACCTATAAGGTAGCTAATATACGCTTTCGGGTTTATTTTAAAAGCCTTTTTGTTTAGGTTAGCCTTTAAGTTAATGTAAAGAGGGTAGGATCGGCAGCTATAGGCGTAAAGACTGCTCTATAATAGGCGAAAGTCCTTCTCGCTATTAGCTATTACGCCTGACTTACTATACTAGCGAAGATGCTAGTTAAACTACCTATCGAGGGTCTTTTTCGGCGATTTCCACTAGTTGCGGGCCTTAGGAAGGATATTGTGTATTCTTACTAATGCCTAATATACTTTAGGCCATAGGTTCTAAGGCAGCTTTCCTATAGCGTAGCGGAGTCTTTGTTATGTAATTCCCCCGGGTCGTTCGGCTCCCCCTATAGGCTCTTTTGTGTGTGCTAGTAGAAGCTCGATCTTAATGCCTTCCCTTACTGCCTAGTCTTAAATTTTTAAAGCCACTTAGTTCGGAAGATTTACTAGGGACCTCTCGTTATCTATCTTAATCTTATAAATCGCTACGCTTGTGTAGCGGCGGACTAAACCCTCGAAGTTCCTAATTAGGAACGGCGTGTCTATCTTTCGGCTAATGCTCTATAAGAACATTATTCCGCTATATTCGTCGGTGATTAAAAAGATGTATTAATAGCCGTTATAGCCTCGCTCGAATTCGAAGATATCGAGGAAGATACGGAAAAAAGGCTGCGTTAAACGGCTAGCGGGCTCGCGGCGTAAAATCATTTAGTAGGCTTTTCCTTATACGCAGCCTACGCATTTAACCGATGTTAGTCCGTGAATTCGAACCCCTCGAGCTTAGTACATAAGTTGTTCTAGTACTCGAGGGCTTATATGCCTTAATCGAAGGTGCTATAGTTCTATAGTGTTAACCCTAGGCCGAAGTAGAACTTAGGATAATGCCACGCGGCCCTTAAGGTACTGCGAAAACCCTTCTTATATCGCGGCAAAAGTGCAATATTCTCCCTCGTTAGAAAGGGGCACCGTAAAATAAGAATCAACCGGCTTTAATTAAGCTACCGTTAGGCCATACTTTAGCTCTAGGTTTATTACTATATTGTTATCCCTAACGGAGCTATACTAGACCGTATAGTCGGCTCCGTAAATCTATAACCCTCCCTTTATAAGCCTCTCTACGCTAATAATATTCGTATAAAAGCTAGGGACGAAGGCGGTGTCTTTTAACACTAGATCCCTTATGTTAGGACTATCCGGGCCGTAAAGAAGGTTCTTTATAGTTCGGGTTCCTCTATATATAACCGTAAGGGCCGTATTACCTACTAGCATAACGTTATCCTCTACGGCGGCGACGATATTACCCCCTAGAAGATTAAGTTTGTTAATAATATACGTATTAGCGTAGTTGTTAAATAATGTTAAGTTATAGAGCGGGTATAGTCCCTGCCTATACGTACTAAAGGCCGTATCTAAGGCATCGTCGTTTTACGCGGAAAACTTAAGGTCGATGATTATGTATGCCTATAATCCCTAAGCGGACTTGCCCTAGTTCGGCGCGCCGGGAGGTGCGTTTTAGCCCTTTATACCCTTAATAGCTTTAACGGTTTGCTTCTAACGAGGCTGGTTCTTAGCCTCTTCGCACTTCTTAATGCGGGCTAGGTTCTCCTTAAGCTCGGGCTTATAGGAGACCCTATTAACTGCCTTATAGAAAGCGGTATAGTCTATCGGCTTCTACGGATAGCGAGCCTTCTTAATTCCGTAGGCGTAGTTAAACCCTTAACGAGATGCTGTCGGCGTGTTAGGGGGTACGGGTGGCAATTAGGCTTATGCGTTAAAAGCCCCTAAAGGTCTTAAAGGCTTTGCGTAGATTGTCGCACGATCGTAATAAGCCTAGTTAAATTAGCGACTTATAGCCTTAAGTGTTATATTAACTATCCTAGCAAGCTGCTGCTTGCGTAGCTTTCCTAGCATTTAACGACCCTATAGCTCGTCTATTGCTATAACCGCTTTAAGGAAGTCGACGATAGCCTATTCCCCGTTAATGTTAGAGATCTTTATAGTAACTGCCTTAAGATACGTAAGCTCCTACTAGAGGTATTAATCTATAGCGCTTATCCTCTAATTAGTCTTTAAGGCATTGCGATAGTTAATATAGGCAAGGCCGACTCGAATAGAGTTAGTAACTCCGAGGAGATTACGTAGATAATTGACGATGCCTCGAAGGTCCGGGCTTTCCGGGAAGTGCGCGATATAGGACTAGTCAACGGTCTTATAGACCTAAGTCGAAAGGTTAGCGATGGCTTACTTATCCTAGAGGTATTTAGCGTAGTCTTCCTTATAGTTATAACCCTTAATCTTAAAGCTCTAGTACTAAGCTAGAGTAAGGCCTATAATAAGGGTCCTAAGGGTTAGGGTGTTTAGCCTTACAATCTCTTATTCCTTAATTACCTTAGTCGGCGGAACTAGCTAAAGGACCTCTTTAGCGGCGATGCCTCTAGTATTAATATACTTCTAAACCTCTACGCCCTTCGCTATACGGCAGAAGGTCGAGAACTATATAGCCTAATGCTCTAACGTAGTTAGAGTTACCTTCGACTTAGTGGTATTAGTAGTATTAGTTATAATTAAATAGTTATTAGTGTTTAAGTTAAAGTTAATAATGTTCCTTAGTAGGAGAAAGCGGTTATTGTCTAATCCTTTGTAAAGGGATCTAAGGACCTATTTGTAAGTGCTCGCGGGTAAAACACATATAGCGGCGAAGGTAGCCGTATAGTAATGCCTCCCTTAAACACCTGTTAATCACGGTGTCGATGGCTGTGTTATAAGTTACCTTTCTAGTTTAAGGGTCGATCGCGGCGTCGATGTCGATGCCTTACTAAGCAACCGATTAGGGGCTTATGCAGTCGATCGAGTGCCTTACACGCTTTCTTAAGAACCTTACACGCTTTCTAAGAGCTTTATACACTTTCTTAGCAATAACCCTCGGATAGATTATGCTCCGAGTGTGCCCCGGCATAGGCCCTACACATAATGTATTGGCCTTAAAGCTACCCTACTAGGTATATCCGTAGGGGCGATGCCGGGAGGGCTTAGGTCGTAATTCTAAGGCTTCGTAAAGCTATTAAAATCTTTAAGGATAGGCTCCTTATAGGAACATGCGTCGTTTGTTTAGATCGTCGTCTATAGTAGCAATTTACGCTAGTTCGCATACCGGGCTTATAACTATTGCATCTACCTATAAGGGCCCGCACCCGTAGGCGCGAGGAGTGGTTAATAGGTGCACTTAAGGTCACGAAAAGGGGCACTAATTGATAAGAGAAAAAGGTCTAATGTTGCGATGTGTGGTCGTAGGCTAGCTGTCTTGCAAGGCACCTTAAATAGGGGCGCAAGCGGATACGTGACCTGCACTAGTATAGAGCTACATCTGACACCTCCTTATAGGCACGCTCCGATGCGATAGAAGGTCCCTCGCTCTATAGTCCGGGCTAGTTAACGATATACACGCGGTCTTTAGTAGGTAGCCTATCCTTCGCAAAGTCTATTAGGGCTATCGGGATTAAATCCTCCTTTATATAGCACTTATCCGTAATATATAATAGGCCTATATAGTATATTCCTAAGCGATATATTCTCTTAAAAGCTGCTTAGTCCTTCGGCTTAGTTAGGCGCGGTATATGCCTTAAAAGCCATAGTAAAGGCTCTATAAAGAACTAGGAGAAAGGAAGGTATAGGGTATAGTTAAATAATAATACTATTAACCACACTTTAACGATATACTCGGGTCGAAGCAGTAAGTCTAGTTTCTAAAGATACGGTATATCTAGTAGAGGAGGAGTCTTCTTCCGATAAGGAATTATCTTCTAATACGGCAATAGCCTCGCGTATATCCTTCTTTCCTACGAAACTCTTTAGCAGCGAGGGCGCTACTAGGGATAGTAATAATTTCTGCCGGCTACTTATAGTTATAATTAGACCTTATATCTTCTAACGTTATTTAATAATAGATAGAAGTCTAATCTTAAGGGTGCTTGCTCGGATGTCGAATAATGCATGAGTCTTATAGAGCTACGGGAGCTTAAGTAGGACTAGAATATCGTCCTTTAGTACTCCTTTATAAAGGTCCGGTCGAATAATAGCTAGGATTTCCCGCTTAATCCCTTCTTAAACGACGGTATACTTTACGAACTCTATAATAGGTATCCTCGATCTATTAGCGTTCGTTATTAATAGTTCTTTAAACCCGATTTCGGATAGTTACTAGCGTAGCTAGTTATATTCTACGGCGAACTTTTGCGATATAATATTAGCTTCCGAGCCTTAGTCTACCTAAATAGTCTACGATAGCATAGCGATATATATTGCTTCCTACTAAATGCTAGCGAAGATAACTATAATAGCTACTTTAAACGTCTTTAGGGTTACTACCGCTTTGCTAATAACTAGGTATTATAGAAAGGCAAAGCACACTTATATACCGCCGCGGCTATCGCCGGCATAGCTCCTTTCCTAGGCTTAGACTATCGTCCCTATTTATATAATAATAAATAACGAAACTGCTTAGCACCCTCCGGGCTTACTTACTAAAAGTCGGCAAGGCTTAAAGGCACTATAACCTTACGTATTAGGTTAATCTAATCGAAGGATCTAAGCCCTTCTTTTGCCTAGATCTCCGTAAGACTCCTTAGCTTTACTCCCTTCTTTACCTTCGCAATAGTAATAGTAGTAGTTGCTAGGAGGTTAACCTCTCCTTAGGGCGCCTTATACCTCCGCAGCGCTTCTTTATAATCTTTTTTTTTTATTTAATACGCGTATGTGTCCGTTTAGGATATAATGCGGCTAGCTAGGGCATGGCCGCGAGGCCCTGCTTCTAGACTAGCAGGCTAGCTAAAGAGCTAGCAATTTTATAAAGAAAAAGACAAACAAAGGAAAATACAGTTAGTCGTTCTATTCCCACGCATTATCGTCCCCCCCTAAAAGCCCGAAGGCTTAATAGGTTACTCTTTCGCATACCACGCCGCCGTGCAAACCCTAGTTTTTTCTATAAAGGCGAGGAGGGCTTTCCTCCCGACCTTAGTAGAAATTAGGGTAGGCAGGGCTAACGGTTGGCCACGTAAGGCCTTCCGAAGCGTCTATCGTTCCTTTATGTAGTTACTGCAGCTAAGAAGAAGGTGTAGGGCAGAATGGCGATAGTAGCTATACCGACACTCTTTAAAGCTCGTCCTATTCGTTTGTTTTAGGTAGGCTTTTAAATAGCCTATTAGTTAGAATCTATCGCTAGCTAGATAACTATAGGTACCGCGTCGCTACCTACTTGCCTCTTTACAAGAAGATAGACCAGAGGTACGTTTAGGAAGGTAGGAACGATAGTTAAAAGTACGAATAATCCTTTATTGCAATGCGGTTGCCCTCTCGTGGTAAGACTAAAGCTTGCCCCTCTTCTAAATATATTAGGGCCTTAGGGATATACCCTTAAGCCTCGAGAGGGGTTGTCGGGGACTAGTTAGCGACTAATAGCCGAATAGTCTCTAAGCTAAAATGCATTATCTATCGTGCATATATCCCTATCTCCCGGCTCTATAGTTGCGCGGGTAGCTGCGTTATAATTATCCCCCCCTTTTAGGGCGGACGCCTCGGACGCTAGGATAGCTTTAGGTATAAATAAAGTCGTAATAGCAAATAGGAATAAAATAGGATTAAACGTAGTGTAAAAATCAACGATAATAGTTATTATTATATATATTATAATAATTATTGTATTAGTTACGGCTGTGATAGTTGCTGCGCAATAGGTGGCTAGTCGCCTACGTATAGTTAGCGAACTATAATAAAGTGCTGCTCTTTATATATAAAGATTTTTTTCTTTTCTTCTCTTATTATATAACTATATTAAGATCTTATAGAAAAGCATATTCGGAATTAGACGAGTATATTCTAAATCTAAAGAGCATATTCCGAATTAGTTTAACGCTATAGGCCCTAAGCGAACGGTAAGCGTAACGGTAGAGACGCCCCGAAAGCGAGGAAAACAGATAGACGATATTTAGCCGATAGGTCCCTTAGTTATAGCTTAAGTCCTAGAGTTATCGGCGAATAGAGTATCGATTAAGGACGCCGTAGCGATAGCATAGGATGAGATAAAGCTAAAGAAGACGCGTAGAGAGAAAACCACTCTATTAGAACGACTCTTTACCGAGAAGAATATACGAAATGCCTTAGAGAAATTAACATCTTCGTTAGAGGAAGAAACCGAAGATTAACTATTTCGTTAATTATTTAAAGAACCCTTTATAAGCATAAAAAAACCTATTATAGTAGAGTCTTAAGAAGATTACGCGAATGTAAAGCGTATAACGCTAGCTATTATTAAATCCGAAACATTTTCGTCGTTTAGTAAAGACGATAGAGAAGAGGATATAGAGGCGAATACTAAAGGAGATACCGTCGATAAGAGGAATGTCTAGAAAGGGATATCGCCTAAGAAAAAGGGCAAAAAGGCCGTATATATAAAAAGTCGCCGGGCGAAAGGGTGCTAAGTTACCGAGCTATACTGCATTAAGTGCCTTAATAGTAGTATATAAGGGTTTAGCGATAATAAGGACGATACTAGAATAGTCGAACTATATTATATATAGGAGGATGCGCGATTAAGCAGATGTATTTAATATAACTCGCGTAGTAACCTTTACGAACCTATAAGCTCTTCGTTCCCCCTTACGTCGAGATGCAATCGCTAATAAAATTATAGGTGCCTATAATAATGTCTAGGGATATAGCGGATCTATACGGCATCTAGACGAAGATAGCCGAGTTATAGATTACTTAGGACGAAATAGAGAAGAAGAAGATAAAGTCAATCTTCTACTAAGTTTATACGTCGTTTATAGCTATAATAACGGCCTACCGAGAGGAATAAGGGGTATTAGGTGCTTAACGTTTATATACGAAACGTCGTTTCGAATACCGGCAGGCATCGATAGAGCGATAGAAAGCTATGCGCGAGAATAAGGACTAAAGGCTTCGTTTAGTAATTAAAGACGTAGGTTTTACCCTATAGCGGGTAGGACGAGAATATATATACGATAATTTGCATACAATAATCGAGGAGAGTAGTCGCTAAGGAAGAGGCGAGTAGGCGAAGCGTCTCTTAATTATTACGGAGTTTATAAGCGAGATAGAAATAGGAGACTTCTGCCGTATAGATATTAAGGAATAAAGGCGAAATAGCGGCGGAGTAGCAATAGAAAAGTTAAGGTAAGCTAAAAAGAAGTTATTTCGTAATATGTAATTTCCGCCGTTTCTTTAGCCGTATCTTTAGGTATTCGTTAATAAGTTCCTAGGCATTCGCTATATCGTCTTAAGCAACCTACTTATTATATTCGGCTAGCTAACCTTCTTATTTTACTAAATAGTAGGTAACGCCTTTCTTCTTCTTATAGTCCTTAATTTACTAGACCGACTATTCTCCTTCGGTATTATTAAGGTTAGGCATCGGTAGTAATTCGCCGGGATATTAGTTATTAGCCCTTTCTGCCTACGGCTTAAGAAGACTAATATAAAACATATTATAAAGCCGGTCGTATTTCTCTAGTAGGGCTAAGCGGTACGCTTACTTACTAATAGCTTAAAGGACTTTAAAAGGTCTAATGTATTTAGGTAATAACTTCCTTCTTTAGTCTTTAAGGCGTAAGTTCTTCGTAGAGAGTCCTACTAGGTCCTTAACCTTAAGGGTAAGTAGCTTATAATAGAGGTTATAGAATTTCTTTTACGACTCGATAGCTTATCGCTAATAAGTCTCTAGCTTTTTCCTTAAGTCTACTAATTTGCTAATGCGAGCTCTCGCTTTAAGCACTCCCTTACTAATAGCATCGTCCGTAAGGTAGATATAGAAGTCTAGTTAGTATCCGAACAATGCCTTATTAAGCGAAAAGCCTATAGTTGCATTCTTCGTATTATTGTAAGCGAACTAAGCCTCTCGTAGTAGTCTAGGCTAGTTATACTATTCGGCATTCGTATAATACCGAAGGTAGTATTATAGTGTCTAATTCACCCGTTCGGTCTAACCGTCGGTTTATAAGTAAAAGGCTATCGATAACCTACGTTTTATCCGTAATATATAATAGAGGTCTAACTAAAACTTACTAGTAAATAGAGATCCTCTATCGGAAATAATGCCTTTTAGTACTCTATAGATAAGCTTAATCTTATAATAAAAAGCCTTAGCTAACTTAAGCGCTATTATTGTCTTAAAGACCGCGAGAAATACGCTATACTTAGTATATCGGTTAACGATTACTAGTATTACGTTTACTTCTCTACTATCGAACTATAACTCTAGAAAACCGGTAGTAAAGTCTATAGAGACTTCTTCCTAAGGTCTTATAGGAATAGGCAGCGACTTAAGGGCGCTATATAGGCGATGCCGCTTTAGAACGGCGCTTTAATAGATATAATATAAACGCACGTAGCTATTTACATTACGAGCTATTTCTTCCTAAAAGAATTTCCGGGATAGGAGGTCTTTCGTACGGGCTATTCCGAAGTATCTTATAAAGGGATCGTCGTAATAAAGCTAAATAAGCTCTTGCCTTAAGGCAACCTCTACGGGCACTACGATTCTTCCCGAATATAAAATAAGTCTGTCTAAGCTTAATAACTAAAGATTTACCCCTTCTTTTAAGGTACTTTCGGCCTATACTCGCTATATAGTCTATAGATCTTCCGCTTAAGTCCTCTTAAGGAGCTTAAAAAAGGGCTTAGAGATATTACTCTTATAGACCCTTTTATAACGAGCTACTAACTTAGCTAATTGTCTTTAACACCGTTATTTATAACTAACGATATCTTTAACCTAAGTGGCTAACTTAGCGGGACTCGTTTCCGAATGCTAAGCGATCGAATTTTAGAGAGCTTATGTATTTTCGTTACGTAAAGATATCTCGTTAAGCTTAGAGATAGTAGAGACCTAAGAACTCGTCTTAAGGTCGCTTTATAAAGAATCTATAGCTATATATACCTACCGAATAACTGCTAACTTCTATTATAGTTCTAAGAGTAGCTCTATAGACGGTAGGGCTTTACTTATAAATTCTAGCTTCTTTAATAAAGCATTAGTAGGATTTAATTTACCGGCTCGGTATTTAATCGTAAAATCGAAAGGAGCTAGGTATATATACTAACGTGCTTATCTTCTATTAAGGGATATTTGCTTTATAAAGCCTTAAAGGTTCTAGTAATCTAATAAAACTTTACTAGTATTCGCCGCCCTTTCGACGTAGTATCGCTAGTATTTAAATAACTTAACGATAGTAAATATCTCCTAATTAAAGGTGCCGTAGTTAAGCTTAAGGCTAGTAAACTTCCGTAACTAGAAAGCAATCGGATAATAGTAGCCTTCGTTATTAGGCTATAAAAGAATGCTAGCTATTACGAAAATTAAGGCATTAGTCTCGATGTAAATCGGTCTTTAAGGGTTAAAGTATTAGAGAAGTAGGGCTATTATAAAGGCGTTCTTTACGGCGTAAAACGCTATTAATTTGCTAGTGTTTAGCTATACTCGTCCGGGCTTTCTTCTATTAACGCTCCCCTTTAATAACGTAGTAAGAGGGGCAATAATGCTAGAGTATCTTAAAATAAATCGTCGGTAATAATTTGCAAAACCGAGAAAAACTTAAACATTATAGAAAGAATAAGGTTCTTCCTAATTTATAATAGCCTTAACGCGGGCTAAGTCTATTACAACTCTATTAATAGATAAGATAAATCCTAAAAACTCTAAAGACTGCTTATAGAAAGTATACTTCGATAAATTAGCGAATAGCTCGGTATTCCTTAGTCGTTTAAAGACGTATCGTAAGTATTCTATATACTCCTTATAGGTCTTAGAAAAGATTAAAATGTCATTAAGGTAGACGACGTAAATAGTGTCTATAAGGCCTTTAAGAGCTTAGTTAATATATAACTATAATATAGTAAGGGCGTTAGTTAATCTAAACGGTAATACTAAATACTTATAGTAACCGTAGCGAGTACGAAAGGCTATCTTCTATTTATCCCCTCCCTTAATCCGGATGCGTTAGTATACGTTTTTAAGGTTAATCTTCGAAAAGTACTTAGCCCTTTAACAACGGTCTATAATCTCCGAAATAAGGGGGAGTAGGTAGCGATTCTTATTAGTAATACTATTAACCCCCTAGTAGTCTATATAAAGGC
Source organism: Ophiocordyceps sinensis (assembly GCA_012934285.1). NCBI lineage: Eukaryota > Fungi > Ascomycota > Sordariomycetes > Hypocreales > Ophiocordycipitaceae > Ophiocordyceps > Ophiocordyceps sinensis. Next base: position 13,680,348 of record JAAVMX010000001.1, on the reverse strand, counting down.
GTAAAGTGCTGTCTTTCTTAGTTATAAAAAGGATAAGAGCCCCGGCCGAACTCTTAGATTTCCGAATAATGCTATGCTTAAGGGATTAATCTAACCACTGCTTTAGAACCTAAAGTTCGGATTAAGAAAGAGGGTAAATAGGTCTAAAAAGCGGCTTAGAGTTAGGCAATAGGTTAATCGTATAATCGGTGCCTTTCTTCCTTAGCAATAAATCGGCCTTATGCTTAGAAAATACGTTTTAAAAGTCTAAAAGAGTCGCCGGCATTTCCTCCCCCGTTCGCTTAAGGTTCGCTAAGTTATTATCTTTATCGGGAAATAGTATAAAATTTAGGTCCGGTGTAACTATATAGACCCGTGCCTTATTCCGATACTTATGCAAAGATTTCTGCGATTAGCGTAATAATACCTTAGAAAGTTAGTGTTTAAACTACTAAGCGCGCTTAAAAGGAATAAGATAAATATATTCCTAAGAAAGTACGGGTATGCTAAGTAAAACTAATATATCGTCGGGTTTTAATCCGTTATCGACGCCGATATAAGGGCGAATGACTATCTTTTCCCTATAGCGATTGTCTTAGAGTTAGATAGAAACTTCCTAGACTCTATATCGTCTTATAAGCGTATTCCCGACTACCTTTAATCTAAGGTTTAATAAAGGAAGCTATCGTAGCCCTTATTTTCGAGCAAAATTTATATCTACTAGGTCTACTTTACTACCGTAATCGAGATTAACGATAATTTTATAAGGTATTCGCCTTAGTAGCTTTCTAATAGCACGTAGTCTTTTAACTACCTCTACCTATAGCTTAGTCGAAGGAGAGGTATTTACTTCGACTTCTAAGCGTTTCCCTCCTTCTTCGTCGTCTCTAAATCGGCTATAGCTCGGTTAGCTTTCGCTATCGCCTAGCAATCGGCTTATATATAGCCTAGTTTCTTATAATACTAATAAATAACTATGCCGGATTAGCTTTCGCCGTTTCTATACGAATTTCCTCCCCGGTTATTGCTACGGCTATTCTTACTATATCTATTCCTACCGTTGCGACTATTGCGAGTATTTCCTCGGCTATTCCTACGGCCGTTGCTACGACTATTTCTATAGCTATTTAAAGTCGATCTAGCGGCGTCGGAATCTTAATAGTTGTTAGTAGATCTATTTCGGCCTTTATATCGGCGATAGCCTATCGAACGGGAGCCTCTTGCCCCTTAAGTAAAGGTCGACTAATTGTTAGTTAGCTTTACGGGGCGCTTTTTATTTCTTAGAGTATCCTAGAAGCGTTAAGCGAGTTAGACTATCTCCTTACGAGTATTATCTTAAATAGACGCTAAATAAAGGGAGATTTAGTCCTAAAGATCGGGACGTAACTTCGTAAAAAAGGAAAGTATATAAGTTTTTTCTAGCGGACGTTCTAGGTATTGCTTAAGGGAATCTAAGTAAAGACTAAAATCGAGGGGGGATTAACCCTCTCGTTAGCGTACTTCCTATAGTTATATAGCTAAAAGAGTCTCGCGATTAGTAGTATCTTTAATTAAAATTAAGGTTTAGTTATAAAAATTATATTAATTAGTATAAAGCAATTCCCTCTCTATAGGGAGCTTTTCGTTAAGGTATCGCCTTTATCTCGCTTTATAGTCTACGTATATATAGTTAAAGGCATATAAGATTTTATTCTTATTGCGCTTAAAATAACGTAAAGTAGCGATAAAGGCATCCTTAAGATCGCTAATCTAATCGAGACGTTTTTAAGGGTTAGTTAGTTATAATAACTAAGGAATGTTTTTTATTTTAATTTCCTTACTATAACTCTCCCTCGATTCGGTTAACTATCGGCGACGTTTATATAAGTCTTTGCTAAATAAGTTACCCTACTGCGAAAATTCCTCTCGAAGTTCTATAATCCTATCTCTTAATCTTTTCTCCTCTTTTAGCTCTACGGCTCTTGCTTAAAGGGCTACGAGGATATCTATACGCGGAGAGGTAGGTCGTAAAGGGCCGGCTTACGTTTAACTTCGCGAGGGGATAGATTAAGCCCCCTTAAGCAGCGAAAAAATTAGTAATAGCGTCTTAAGACGCTTATTATAGCCCTTATATAAGTTAGTATATTTATCTTCTAATATTAGTTCCGTTACGTAAGGTAACGGCGATAGGCTAGCGACTCGATAGCTACTACGACTTATTCGGCCTACGCGGCTTATACGTCCGGAAACACGCCTACTACGCGGCGCTATCGCTCTTAGGTAACTAAAAAAGAGAAGCTTTAGAAATTGTAAGAAGATAGACTAAAGGTACGTTTAGGAAGGTAGGAACGATAGTTAAAAGTACGAATAAATTTTTATTATAATACAATTGCCCTCTTATAGTAAGACTAAAGCTTGCCCCTTTTCTAAGATATATTAGGGCCTTAGGGATATACCCTTAGGCCTCGAGAGGGGTTATTAGGGACTAGTTAGCGACTAATGGCCGAATAGTCCCCGAGCTAAAATGCATTATCTATCGTGCATATATCCCTATCTCCCGGCTCTATAGTTGCGTAGGTATCTGCGTTATACTCTTCTTTACGGCTTAAGGTAGGTTTACCCCCCCCCCCCCCCCCCGCTAGTATTATAATCGCTAAAGCGCCTTAGATTAAGGCTACTATATCCTAGTCCTTAACGTCCTCCTCGGTTGTAACTTTCTAAAGGCGCTTTATTATTAATAGCGCCCTTACTCCCTCCGGGTCTTAGTCTTAGTCTAGGGAATCCTATATAATATCGGCATTAGGTTTTAATCCTATAGCCCGGGCTCTAACGGATAGCTCTTTATTAATATAGGTCTCCTCTATAAGGTTAGCGAGGATACTATAGTTATACTCGTTATCGCTATTTAAGATATCCTATAACTTAGTTAAGTAAACTACCCTCAAACTAAGCGCGGCCTTAGCAATATAGGTCTTTAGTTCCTCCTTAACGTATCTATAGTTCGCTTAAACTATAGCTTAAGGTAGAGGCCTAATCCCGCTTAATCCTTTAGGCAATTGCCTATTTACTTCCTACTATTATACTCTTTTAGCGAAATACTTCTCGCGTAGGATATCTCTTTCCTAATCCTAAAGTCTATTTATAAATAGGGCAGAATCTATTAACGGGTAGTAGCTATACTACCTATATATAAAGCAGATCGGTTAATCTAGAATAAAAGAGGATCTATTTATACACTAGTTCTAGGAGTCCTTTAGCTTTAATAGTCCCGCTCGGCTTTTAAAGGGCGGCAATCCCCTTCGTCTATAGCTATATAATACTCCTCGCTAGTTATTATATATATTAAGTCTTACTATTTATATAGTACGAAATCTCTATTTATATAGTAAGATAGGTATACCCCTACTCTTTCTATACGTACCCTGCGTGCTTATATCCCGCTATTAAATTTTCCGAATAGGTATATAGTAATTAAAAAGGCCGCGTAAATCGTATATAGCCTTAATTTAGTTAATTTAATTACGTGCCCTACTACGTGCCCTCTACTACGTGCTCTACTGCGTGCTCTACTACGTGCCCTACTACGTGCCCTCTACTAAGTGCTCTTTACTACGTGCGCGGCTCCTTAATGTATGCTTCGTACCTAGCTCCCGGCTGCGTGCCTTTCTGCGTGCCCTCTACTGCGTGCGCGGCTCCTTAATGTATACTTCGTGCCCGGCTCCCGGCTGCGTGCCTTTCTGCGTGCCCTCTACTACGTGCGCGGCTCTTTAATGTGTGCTTCGTGCTCGGCTCCCGGCTGCGTGCTCTACTACGTGCCTTCTACTACGTGCCCTACTGCGTGCCCTCTACCGTATATACGGCTGCGTGCCTTCTACTACGTGCGGCTCCTTAATATATGCTTCGTGCCTTACTACGTGCCTTCTACTACGTGCCTTACTACGTGCCCTCTACTATATATACGGCTCTTTAATATATGCTTCGTGCCTTACTTCGTGCCCTACTACGTGCCCTACTGCGTGCCCTTTGCTGCGTGCGCGGCTCCTTAATGTATGCTTTATGCCCGGCTCCCGGCTGCGTTCCTTTCTGTGTGCCCTTTACTGCGTGCGCGGCTCCTTAATGTGTGCTTCGTGCCCGGCTCCCGGCTGCGTGCTCTACTGCGTGCCTTCTACTACGTGCCCTACTACATGCCCTCTACTACGTGCCCTACTGCGTGTCGGTAGTATTCTTTGCGTTCTTCGCACGATTTACACAGCTCTCTTAATTGCTATATACTAGCACTAGATTTTAATAGCAGGACATAGGCGCGCGGGGTATATATAGAAAAGTAGAGATTTAGATATTCTTACTATACAAATAGAGATTTCGTGCTATATAAATAGCAAGACTCTATTATATAGTCCTATAGTCCTCTCCGATCGCTCTTCCTATATCTATCCTTAAATAGGCTGTTAATAGGTAGGCTACTAATAGGTAGGCTACTAATAGCTAGGCTACTAATAGCTAGGTAGTATAAGGAGTACTTTCTAAATAAAAGCTTACCTAATAGGCTGCTTAACTATTCTTTTAGTATTTCCCTCTATCTGCTAATATATGCCTTACCTTACGTACGGGTATAGAGCGGATAGTAAAAACATAGGATCTAGCGTTATTATAGCTATATATAGAGATCCTATATAGGATAAGGTCTACCCTCTCTTAATTATATTCTCCGGCGTAAGTGCTAACTAATAAGGGTTAAAGCTATACTTATCTATAAAGACTTTCTAAGCACTCTATTTAATCTAGCGGCGAATGTAATTAGCTATAGTAGTAACTAAGGCATTATAGGCTACTTATTAAGTATCGTTTACCTTTACTATAAGGATGCCTTAGGTCTTTTAGATAATTATTATCGCATTAGATAGACTATCTATAGCGAGAGCATTTTGCTTAATTAATCCTTGCTTCTTAAGTTCGGCATTAGCTAACCCGTTAATAAAACTCTTAATAAAGTGCGAGAGATAGTAGAGCGCTCTCTCTCTAAGGCTAGGTCGGTCTCGCCCGCTATACTGCCTTATGAATTTTTAAGCTCGCTTATAGTACGCTATTAGTAGCTTATCCTATCTTTACTAAATAGGCTGCTTAATATTCGTATCGACTTTATTAATAATTATCGCTTTAAATTAGACCGTTAATACGGTCTTAAGCTCTTCTAGGTCCTTTAGAGAGGCATAGTCCCCTTTAGCTAGGATAATAATCTCCTTAAGCCTCTTAAAGCTATTAACGAATACTATAGTATCTATATATAGCCCTTTATCTATAGCCTATATAATAAGAGATAGGTCTAAGGCGTTTCTATTAAGTGCTTAGAACGTCTACTTAAGCTAGGATAGATATCGGTTAGCGGCGTTATTCCCGTTGAAATTTCTAATCTTAGGTACCGTAGGCAACCTAAACTCGCCTTAAACTAAAGCTATTTTAGAAGGTGTATATACTAACGGTTTAAGTAAAGGGAAGGCTAAGGAAAGCACTTTTAATAAAAAAGAAAATATAGACTTCTTTAATTTCGTCGGCGATATTAATAAGATTATTGCCTCTTAAAGAGGAGATCTTACCTTATAAAAGGCTTTACTAAAAAGGTCTAGCTTATTAGCTAGATAACGCAAAGAAGGCGTAAAGTCTACGATCCTAAAGATAGATCCTAAAGGTCTTAAAAAAGGCGAGGCGGTAGTTAACGCTCTATACACCCTAGTCTTACCACTAAAATAGACCACACGATATTATACGAGGTTGTATAGAAAACAAGGCTTAAAGAGGGCCTAAAAAAGGAAGTGATTATAGATGCAGAATAGCTCTGCCGGGCCCTACGAAAAACACGTATCTAGTGGGCTTTTTTCTGCCCCACTTGACCGCCCTGCCACCTGCATCCTTAGAGGCCTCCACGGGGGCTGTTAACCCAACACACCCCTAAAACCAGCCATGCACACGCCCAGTCTTGTCCGTCGACTTCTCCTAGCCTCGCCCTCATCTAAATCCGCGCGGCCGCTTCTTCTCCTTCCCCTTCTTCCTGTCTCCAGGCTGGCCGATGTTTATCCGCGGCCCCTGCGTCTGCACCGGTTCCCCCACCTGCACCACCTGCACCGGTTCCAAGTATTCAAACATTCCTGGTTCAAGAGACGAAGCGAGGAGCCTCAGCCGCTGCAAGGGGAGATCCACAGGCGCCGATGGAAGAGAGGCGCTTGAAGAGGGCTTAGGCTTGAGGGACGGGCTGCGACGTGGCAATGGTTGAAGAGACGTAGCGAGGAGCTTCAGCCGCTCCAAGGGGATATCCGCAGGCGCCGATGGAGGAGAGGCGCTTGAAATGGCGCTCAAAGAGGCGCTTGAAGAGGGCTCAAGCTTACGACTCGGCAACTGGCTGGACAATGTCGCCCATTTGTCTTTGTCTCTAGCGTCAGAGCCACTAGGTCTTAGGAAAGGCACGTCCTGAACCATCACCCCATGGCTTGACAAGAAAACGTCGCGAGCAATATCGGACACCCACGTCTCCCGGGCCCTCTCGAGCCTCGTGCTGGGGTTGCCGCCCCCGGATTCTAGCCAGAAGTCGGACAGCTGCTGCTTTAAGGCCGCTACGCCAAGTGGTGCGTTTGGCTCATGCTTTCGCAGTGGTCCCACAAAGGTTCGCTCGTCGCTTATGCTAAGCAAGTGCTCTGCGCTCTCATCGATTTTGGCATCGTCCGCGAAGTACGCCGTCGGTTGTTCGATGCCTTCGGCTACCTCCGCCCTATTCGTGAGTTAGCCTTCGTCCGACCATTATCAACAATATAATGCTCACCAAGTCGTCAAAGGCAGGCTGCCATTGCGCAGACCATCCTTCAGTATCCTCTGAGTGATATCGAATAACTCGGCCGGCACCCGAGATTTACCTTGTGCCAGTGCTACATCAATTTGCTCGCGAATAGCCGCCTCCCAGGACGGTTCATCTGCAGAATCCCCGGACGAGTCATCTGCAGAATCCCCAGACGAGTCATCTCCAGAATTCTGTTGAGGCGCCTCCCCAGCCTCGTCCGTCTCCATGCCGTCTGGAACCACAAATGGCTCCCTCGTGCGGCGCAAACCCCGGTTGTACTTCCTTGTCCAGCGCCGCTGCTGCTTGTTTCCCGACCGCCTGATTGGCTTATCAGGGAGGGAGATTTCAGACACAGGGCCGGTGGACGTTGTGCAGATGCAATACCGCACGCCGAGGTCTTCTCCTAGAATGCTGACTTGGAAAAAGTTCAAGCCGTGCCGCAGGTAGCTTGAGCCTGGCCTAGCGGCCGAACGGCCCGGCCATCTTTCGAGCGTGGCTGGATGAATATGAAGCTGTTGAACTTTAGTGCGAGACGATAATTCCGTGCACCCCGGCAACTGCGTGACGTAGCGATGCCAATTTTCGACGTCCCTAAGCCAGTAGACGTACAATTTCGTCGCCTTTGAGGAGTAGATGAAGACGAGCGAGGTGTCGGCATCGTTAATAGAGGCTCGGGAAACCGACATTCTTACGTCCTGACAATGAATGGGAAAGTGCAAGGGAGCGAGCACAATTTCTGCATCCCATAATGCATACCGGCAGCGGAGATCCAGCCAGATCAATCTTCGAGCAGTTAGTACGAAGACGTGGTCCTCGTTCAGGAGGCTGCATCGGACGTCCAGGATCTGGTCCTTCTTCGGCCCTGTGCGGAAGAGGAGCGTTGGTATGGACAGCGTGCTCTTCGATTCGAGGTCCATCACCTCACATAGCGCAGAGTTCCATATGAGCATGTATCGTGACGGTCTTATCGTTGTTGCCTGCAGATTCCTGGCCTGCCGGGGAGGAACCCCCTCTGGCTCTAAAACCCCCTCTGGCTCTGACTTGCCGACATAAAGCAGTCCATACCTCATAGCCGGGTAAGCCGATTGTGATGGGATCGTGGGCAAGAAGCCCTCGCGTATGTGGCCACACATGTACTGAGACAGGCGCAGCGTTTTCTTGTTGAAAGTTCTGGTCTCTAAGACGTTCCAAATGGTCCAGTAGCCACATTCGTCCAAGATGGTCAGTTGCGGCGGGCGCTCGGACGCTGGTGGATTGAAGCACACATCAGAATGCGCGTTGCCGCCAGTCTCTTGGTGGTGCAGCGTCAGCAGCGGGTTTGGGTTGATGTATGACGGTCGCTGATGAGTCGAGTCGGCCGCGTCATGGTCGAGCACAGCAAACGGATGATATTCGGGCTCAAGAATTGCCGTCCAAGCTGGTTTCTGCACCAGAAGCCATCGGAAAGATCCGTTCGGGGTATATTCTACGGCCTTAACCTGCGAGATGGGCACCGGGTCCGTGGCCCACACTGCCCCCTCCTCCTTGTGAATAGAGGTGACGATGGTTAGATGCAGGATGGCTTCCGTGTTTTTTCCCCACTGCCACTGCGAATCGTCCATGCGTGTGAGCCGCAGCTGTTCGCCACAGCTTCCAGTAGCGACAGCGAGCACCGGCAGCGCTTCGGGGGTCGAGGCATCTCCCCGGTTAGACATCAGACCGACTGCGAGCAACGGCCGGCGCTGAGTCGTCTCCTCTAACTGGCCGAAGCGCTCCATCTCTTCCTTGAGGTAGTCCTTGAAGATCTGGTTGCCCATAAAGGCCTCGGGGTGGGTGTCGAGCAGCCATTGCTCCTGAAGCCGGCGCGCTGGAGGGAGCTGGGACGAGACACGTGTGTTGGATGGCGGATAGAGCTCAGCGGACGAGCCGACTATGTCAAAGTGTGGGGCTGGACGAAGCGTAAGCGCAAACCTGGGTTCGTTTGGAGGAGCTCATCGACTTACTGCTGGCGGTGAGCCTGGACGTATGAAGCAATCCGGGACCGTCCTCGGCATCACCAGCAGGTGCGCGGGCTATAGGCGGCCAAGGATGATCCATCTCGCTGGAGCGAAGAGGTTCCACTCTACTTCGTACCCCAGGCAAACAAGGTCTCACGATATTGTGTGAGGTTGCACAAGAAGAAAGGCACTAATAAGGGCCGAAAAGAAGAAGTGATCATAGATGCAGAATCCCTCTGCAGGGCTCTACGAAAAAACACGTATCTAGTAGGCTTTTTTCTGCCTCACTTGACCGCCCTGCCACCTATGCCCTTAAGAGGCCTCTAAGAGGGCTCTTAGCCTAACATATTCCCCGGCAACCAGAATGCCTCCGGCATGCATATAAACAAATAAAATAGCACTAATTTTCCCTACTTGCTAGTAATAACCTCGTTATCGTTATGCCTTCGCCTTTCCTCTTTGCGCTCTTAATAATAGTCGGAAGGGGTATACCTACGGAAAACGCCCCTCTAAATGCGCTAGTCTTATATATACCTTTAGGAGCCCGTTCTCGTAGAATTCTAGTTCTTAAGCCCCCTTAATATACGATCTATCTACGTATACTAATAAGTATATTGCCTAGCCTTTTCTCTAATAAATTATAGATAGGCCTCGCTACCTAAGTATTAGCTTTTATAGCTTTCCTTCCTAAGCTATAAGAACTATCTATACCTCTAGCCTTAAATCCGGGCTGCTTCTATGCTTAATATAATTATCGTTACTAGTCTGCCTTATATTAAAATATAGCTCTTATATTTAATCGTCGTAATGCTAAGGAGGCTAAATGCGATATTATAAGGTCTACTAGCTCTCTTCCTAATAGCTATATATATTTTCTTACTATAAGGGCCGCCTACTTATCGTCTCGCGAGTCATTCTAATCGTCTATAATAGTATTATCTTCTAGCTTAAAGAGGATATAGCTTAGCGAGTATTTTAATAAGTATTACTTTTTATACTATAAGGAATCTATAGGAATAGCTAGCTACGTGCGACGATATAGTCGCATATACGTAATGCACGTAATCCCTAGGATTACGTACACATACGAAGGAGCTACGTTACCGCGATAGCTTACCCTTACCTAGCTAGCAACCAACCTAATACAACCACACTATTTACCCTATAAGGTCGACCTAAAGACCTACTAACACTAATTAGTAGTTAACTTAGTTAATTATAGACAGCTAGGTAGAAGAGATAAGATACGCAACTATCGAAGGTGTAAAATACCTTACGAGGGAATACCTAGAGGTAGTTATCTTTATGCTTAGAACGAGCTCTCTTATCTATAACGTTACCGCGTTAACGCTATTTCGAGATCTCTTAAGCTATCCGTTAATCCCGTCTCGCTTCCTAAAGGAAGAAGAGTAACGTTAACCTATAGTACGTCCTTAACGCAGAAGATAACTTCGTGAGAAAATCCCTTACGCCGATAAAATATATAAAGACTATAACGTATAATATTATAACTTTATTAAGCCTTACCCACGTAGATAATACAAGGCGCGAGAAGCTATTAAAGATTACCTATATCCTAGAAAACGACTATTAGTATACTTATATAGGTATCTAAGATATATAATAATAACCCGACCTCGAAAACCTAAGTAAGATAAAGGCTACTATATATGTTATAAGGTTCCTCTACGAGTATATATACGATAAAGATAACTAAGGCTACAAAGCTATTGCCTTCTTCTAAGAATACTTTTAAGGATGGCTTTTATAGATATAGAATAAGGTGCACTAAAGCTATAAACGTTCCTTACGTAAGCTCCTAAAGAAATATAGGATCTATACCGGCCTAGATAATTAAGGCTTTTGTTAGTAGGTGATTTACTTAGATTAATCTAAACAAAGGGGGTTGTATTAATTATAGTTGTATCTAATCTAGCTAAGAAGGGGGAATAAGGGGGCCCCTTTATACCCGTCTGCCGGGGTCCCTCTATAGAGCCTGCTATGCTTTAACAATGCATTGTTAAGGCCTACGCTAGAGCTTACTGCTCTAGTTATAACGATGCCCTTAGTTAATAACGAGGTTATTAACTATATAAGGCACGTAGCGTTATGCGCCGCGTGGTTATAACCCCTATTGCCCCTTTCCTATGTATAGTCGGCAATATAGTTGCGACTCTATCCCTTAGTTATATAACAATCTTCCTATACTAGCAGTCTTTCTTTCTAACTGCTAAGCAACCTTCCTAATTGTAAGGATAACGCGTATTAGACTAAAGGGGTCTAATAAATATAATATATAAGTATAAATAAAAGAGAGTTCTAAAGGGAAACTTAGGGACGTAGAACGTATGCCTCTATCCGAATGGTTAAGCTATTATTATCTACGAAGCGTTCGAGGGCTCGGTTAGGTAATGCCTTCGTTATAGCATCGGCCGGGTTATCTTCGCCGTTAATCTAACGGATCTCTACGATCTTACGCTACTTGTATAACTATTAAAGAGATATAATATTAATTATTAATCTCTTCTCCTTAGTTATCCTAAGCTTTACGAGACATTCGTAGAGTAAGTACGAATCTATATAGGAAATTAATTAGATATTTAGTAGCTTAAGCCGGTCGGTAATGATTTTTAGCGTTATTGCTAAGGCGATCCTAAGGTTAACGCCGTTAACTATACCGTATATCTTAGAGGCTAGCACGCTTTAGGTAACTCTCTTATACTTCGTCGAACTCTAATAGATAATATTCTTAGTGACCTTAAACTAGTTGTTAGACCTTTCGGTCTTATTAACTAAGAGTATTGCTATTTGCAAGGATATAAATCTCTATTTATACGGAAGTTCGCTAAAATCCCTACTTTTTCTACGCGACCCTACGCGCTTATATCCTGCCACTAAATTTTCCGTATAGGTATATAGCAATTAAGAGGGCCGCGCAAATCGTGTATAGCCTTAATTTATTTACCTAGTTAATTTAATAGCTATAGCAGGTGCCCTCTACTACGTGCCCTACTATATGCCTTGCTGCGTGCCCTTTGCTGCGTGCCCTCTACTGCGTGCCCTCTACTACGTGCCCTCTACTATATGTGCGGCTCCTTAGTATGCTTCGTGCCCTGCTGCGTGCCCTGCTGCGTGCCCTGCTGCGTGCCCTTTGCTGCGTGCCCCTCTGCTGTGTGTGCGGCTCCTTAATGTATGCTTTATGCCCGGCTGCGTGCCCTACTGCGTGCCCTGCTGCGTGCCCTTTGATGCGTGCCCTCTGCTGCGTGCCCTCTGCTGTGTGTGCGGCTCCTTAATGTATGCTTCGTGCCCTACTACGTGCCCTACTGCGTGCCCTACTGCGTGCCCTGCTGCGTGCCCTACTGCATGCCCTGCTGCGTGCCCTACTGCGTGCCCTTTGCTGCGTGCCCTCTGCTGTGTGTGCGGCTCCTTAATATATGCTTTATGCCCGGCTGCGTGCCCTGCTGCGTGCCTTACTGCGTGTTAGTAGTGTTCTTCGCGTTTTTCGCACGATTTGCGCGGCTCTCTTAATTGCTATATACCTACACTGGATTTTAGTGGCGGGACATAGGCGCGCGGGGTTCGCGCAGAAAGAGTAAGGATTTCCTAGACTTCTATGCAAATAGAGATTTATATCCGTATAAATAGCAATACTCTTAACTAATACAATAATAAAGCCTAGTTGCGATAATAGGTCTTTATTATTAGCAAACGACCTATCCGTAAATACTATTAGCTTCGCCTTTATAAGATCAATTAGTTTATATATTAAACCTTTGCTTTAGTAGTCTATTTGCTACTTAAGTCGCTTATTTAAGATTATACAATCCTTATTATCCGGGTTTTATACCTATGCCGTAACGGAGATATTAAACGCTGCTTCCGGTTAGTATACTAAGGCTATATAGGCTCTACGAGCACGTTATTTTAAGTACTATTATATATAATCCGGAGCCTTAACATCGATTCGGTTAATCCGGGCGGCTTATCCCTTCTATTAAAGTAGGAGTATTTTATCCTATTATAAGCTTACCTTCGCTCCGTTAAAATCCGTGACGGAGCCTTAAGTTATCGTGGTTTTCGGCTTCGCCCTAAATTATACCTCTCGGAGCTTTTCTTCTTTAGCGGCCGAAAAACTCATCGTTCTAAGCATAAGGGTATCGTCCGTTTGTATCCTAACGATGCTAAAGTGTTCTAGTCCTATATTAGATATTAGAAGATAAGAGTTAAAGGTCGATATCGCTATATCGAGGCCCTCGATATAGTGCTTCTAATACGTATTAAACTAGTAGACTCCTAATTTTACAATGCTATATAAGGGCCTAATAACTCGGATGATTGTGTTAGGCGGATACTTCCCTTATAATTCGGCGGGGAGATATATTAAGACCGTTCGAAATAGCTCTATAGTTGCCTAGGGATATGCCTAGGTAATGTCTCGAAGGGACAACGTTATCCTATAACGCATAAGGCTAAGGGCAAGGGCTAAGATTAATCGTTAGCTAATGCGTTGGATTATCGGGGACTGCGTTAGTAGGGAAGCCTTTTCCCTATCGTTAGAACCTTAGACTATAAGCCTTAATTTCTTATAGGGCTTAGTGTCTCTGCCTTTAACCTCTCGCACTATACGGGAACTAAAGATATAGTAGCCGCTGTAAATAGCTTTATTATAACGTTCGAAACTAAATACTCCTTATGCTATAAGGTCGTCGATCTCTATGCTATCTAACGCTTCGAATCGTGCTCTTAGGGTCGTAATAGCGCCTTTAGATCGGAGCTTAACGGCTAGTTTATAGGCCTTTTCTTCCTTTTTTATCGTAAAGGCCTCGTCCGCTTCTTCGTTACTTAAATCGTCGAGGTCTATATCGTCCTCGTTATCGTCTAGGTTATCTTCTACGTCTATTCCTTCTATAATTAAATGCCTAGCCTTATTCTTCGATCCGGGCGGACGTCCTCGCTTATAGGGTACCGGAGGGTCCGGTCGGGCGGGCTCGTCCGGTTGCTCGGACTCTAAGACCGGAATGTTATTAAGCATTTAATCACGATAATACGGGTATACTAATATAGATCTAAAAACCTAAGGTCTATTAACTATATCGATCGTAATGTCGTGCCTATTAATAGCTATATTTTTAAACGGTCTTTACTATCCTAACTTTTCCTTCTATACGCGGACTTCGCTTTAGAGAGGAAGGGCAAGTGTATTCGCCGTATCCGGGCCGTTCCGGCTATATAATATAGCCTAGACCTATCTTTTAGCTATAAGCTGCCTAAGTGCCTTTATTGCTTTTTATACTACGGCTGCTCGCTTAAAGGTCGTTAGTAATAGCGGCGAATTAAGAGTTATCCTAGGATATGCCTTAAACATAAGCAACGTAGGTATTAGTCCGTTCGGTCTAATAGTATCGTTAATAACTTTAATAGCCGTCTAAAGAACTGCCTTAAGGGAGGTAAAGCTGCCTATTTCTGCGAAGAGGATATTAAAAGCTTAGCGCAAAGGGGTATAATACCTCTTAACCTTACTAATAGACTAGTATGCTTTAATAAGAACTTATACATATATAATTCCTATAATACGGGCTTTATTTCGGAATTCTACCGCCGCGAAGTTCGTGCCGGCATTATATTTAATACTATTAAGGGGACTAAGGTATATATCAATCTAAAGGGCTCGAAGAGTCTCCTATATATCCTTAGCTAATATAGAAGGAAGGAATCAAGCGCTTTAAGAGGCCGTTAATACGTTAATAATATATAATACTAGGCGTTATGCTTAATTCAGGACGTCTAAGTATATTATATTAACGATAACCTTATAATTAAAGTCTTAGTTATCTTTAAGGTTAAACTTAAACCGTTTTAGGGTAGGCGAATGCATCTAGCAATAGTAATATAGTTCTAAGATATTCTCTAGAGTGCTAAGAGATATATCGCTATAGCCTGCTTGCTTTAATAGGTTGTATAGCTTAGCTATAGTAGGATATCCGAATCGACGGTATAAGGTCCTAATTTCCGTTTCTATAAGGAATGCGGTCGATTATTCACTCTTCCTAAGGAAGAACTAAAGGTATCCCTATTTCGTAACCACCGGGATGTATGCCTTAGGGCCGGTAAGGGTATTCGTTGTGTTGTTAAAGAATACGCCTAGCCTATCTATATCCGCGAGACATAGTAGGAAAGAGGTCGAAGTTTCTAGCATATAGAATATAATCCTCTTAATCGGAGTAATAAGATTAATTAATCCTAAAGACCTTATAATAGTGCCGGCGCTAAATCTAATTGCTTCTTAGCCTACGGTTAATGTGTCTAAATAGACGGAAGGGTCTTCTTACTAGAGAGCTATATACTATTCTTATCCGGCCGTTAAGACCTTCGCTACTCCCGTATTAATTAGGATGCCTTAAAAATAGAGCTTTAAGTAACGGTCATTAATAAGGAACTAGTCGGCCGAGACTGTCGGTTCTATGCTATAGACGTTATCTCCTATAATAAGGTAGTTAAAAGCTATTTAACAAAGCATTTAACTAGCTTGCTACTATTACGGCTCTTTATCCTCGCTATACTCTTCCTCCTTATCGTCCTTATAGCCTTTATAGCCTGCCAAATAGGCTATAATGTCTAGGGAGACGCCGGTGTAAAGACAATGCGAGAGATATTAGTCCTTAGCTTTCCGCCGTTCCTTTATAGAGTGTTTCTTAGACTAATATCCCTCCTTTCTATACATAAAGCACTTCTTAGTCTAGGTCTTATTGCCGTATCCTTAGCTATAGCCTCCTCTACCGTAGGGCCGATAGCCTTATCCGGAGCCTCGCGAGCGAAATCCTCTATTGCCTCTACTGCGATTATTAGTATACCTACGGTCTATATAAAACTAACTATTAGGGTAACTTAAATTATATTTATAATTTATATCTATCCTATTATTATTACGATTTCGGTCTTAGATAAATTAGCGTAAGGCATTCATCGCCTATCGTATAAGGTACGTCGTAAGTAAAGCTTAGAGGTCGGCATAGAGTTCCTTAGCCTTATTAGCTTATTTAAAAAAGGCTCCTTTAAGTTTTAGGACTCCTTAGCACGCCTTAGTAAGGGTTACTATAAGCGGGGTTTCGCCGATAAACTTAGGTCCTAAAGCTCGTTAATAAAGCAATAGCTTATCGATTAGTAACTAAAGCACTTCCGGTAGGCCTTTCTTAGGGTTACTAGCCCGAACTTAGTTAAACATCGTATTAGTCTAATCGGTATAGTACTAAGCCTAAGTCGCCTTAGTATCGAAATATCGTTTAATCTTATCGTATACGCCTCGGAAGGTAGTCGTCTAGGTAATATTCTTTATATAGAAGCGATCGGCTCGTCCCTTTAAGATCTAAGGGAGAAGGGTATAAAAGAGCCCTAGCTTAATCTTAAGGTTATAACATACGCCTATAAACTTACAGATAGTCTCGTGAAATAGGGCATATAGCTCGCCGGTATAGCTCTTCTCCTTATCCTATATCTTAACGAACTTAGTCTATACGTCGGGATCGGACGAGAGGTCCGGAACATCGGCGGGTAGGAGTGCTATATATTCCTTAATATTATAATTAAATGCTTCGACCGTAGCCTTCGGAGCGATAGTTAAAGCAGATAGATCGAGCCTCGGTTTCGCTCCTAAGATATACAATATTAGTTCTAGGATAAATAGTAGTCGTAGCGCATAGATCTAACGTATAGGATTAAATGCTAGTGCCTCCGTCGTAGCTATATTCGGTTCTTAGTCTAGTCCTAGAGTTAGATCCGTAGTCGCCGCTCGGGTCGGGCCGTTATATTAAAATCGGTGCGAAGTCGGATAGATCGTTGACTGGTTTATTATAGCGGAGAAAAGGTCTTTATCTGCCTAATCCTAAACTGCTCGGTCCTAGGTGTTCCTCTTCTTTTCTTATTTACGGAAATCCCTTATGCCTATCTTAAATTCTTCCTTTATAAACTCCTTCTCGTTCTAAGGGAGTAGGTCTTTAGCTCGGAGCATCGCTATATAGGATTTAATAAACTGCGCATTTTTTAGTCCCGTCGAAACGCCGCGTCTTTGTAAAAACATCTTAAGGACCCTCTTATAGTTATTATCCACTATATTCTATATTGACTTATTCTATCCCTAAAAATGCTCTTAGAATAGGTTAAAGAGTCGTTAACCTTAGTAGTAGATAGATGCTTCGCCGGTTATAATAAACCGGGCTATAAATATAGTAACTTCCGCTTTACTAGGATCTTCTATCGTAATCTCTTCCTTATCCTAGTATCGTATATCTACCTCCTAACGAGCGGCAGTAGGTATGCTAATTTCCTTTATCTATAGTTCGATTAGTTCGACCGGGTTGTTAAAGGGAGCCGGTGCGTTTATAGTTAATAGTAATCCTACTATTATTATCTATTTTCGAATTCGTTTAAGGGCTAGTTAGTGTCGTAAGGGTCTTTACGAGAGATATCGAACTGGTTAGTCTTTATTCTAGAGGACGTAACTCTTCCTCCTTAAGGGAAGCGAGTATAGGATTAAATAGTTGTAGGGGTTCGCGATGTTATTCTACGTTATAGACGCACTGCCTATTAACGTTTACTCTTCCTATACTAGGCGAGAACGGGATTAATAGAGAGCTTAGAAGGTCTATTCGCTAGTAGAGCTCGATACGAATAGTCCTTATTTTTAGCATAGATAAACTTCTCTTAGGTGTGCGCAATAGAACCTTAAGGGTAAAGATACGCGGAAACAGCGTCCGTAAGGAATAAAGATTCTACTATACTTTCGAAGATTAAGATCTATCTCTTCTGCCTTACTATTCTATGATTAAATCTATTTAATCACTAATTAGTATTAGTAGGTAATTCACTTAGATTAATCTAAATAAAGGGGGTTGTATTAATTATAGTTGTATCTAATCTAGCTAAGAAGGGGGAATAAGGGGGCCCCTTTATACCCGTCTGCCGGGGTCTCTCTATAGAGCCTACTATGCCTTAATAATGCATTGTTAAGGCCTACGCTAGAGCTTACTACTCTAGTTATAATAATACCCTTAGTTAATAACGAGGTTATTAACTATGTAGGGCACGTGGCGTTATACGCCGCGTAGTTATAACCCCTATTGCCCCTTTCCTATGTATAGTCGGCAATATAGTTGCGACTCTATCCCTTAGTTATATAACCACATTCCCACAGCTTTAATATATAGTTCCTTAAACTATAGACTATTTCTAAACTACTATAATAGCCTGCTAAAGAGTATATAAATTAGATATTTAATTAAGGCACGATCGTTGCATTTATACTACCGACTATAGCCCCGAGCCCGGCCCTAGACCTAGCTCTAACACCCGGTTAGGCAACTATCCCCGGTGCGACGCAATAATAATAGACTATACACCTAATAATATACTAGTTTAACTAGCCAACTGTCCTTATGCCTGCCCTTATCCCTAATGTCCCTACTGCCCTTAATACCCCTATTTCTTAAGCTCTTTTCCCCTTGCTAATGCTATTATAACTATTGCCCCTTTGCCGTCCCTTAATGCTTATACCACGATCCCTCTAATCGATATTCCGAACGTCGATATAGATATAGACCTTTAACAGAAGTTCGTAAAGCTATAGAGGAAGGATAAGTATTATACGGGATAGCCCTATAACCTCTTCGACGATAAGGTCTATATATTTATAAGGACCTACTATAAGCTTAAGGTCTAACTAGGTTAATTCTATAACCTATTCTCCTAAATCCTAACGGATAGAGCCGAGACCTTCTATATCTACTACGTTAAATTAACTATATCGTTCTATATAACCTATAATGCTATTAAGCAATATTTTAATACAGACGTTAACTATAGTTATTACTTTACGGACTAGATAATAACTATATTTAATAAGGTCCGCGTAGAGAATCCTACGATACCGCTTTATAAGGTACTATAGACTCTCTTTAATAAGCCTTAGCTATATTATAGAGCCCTAGGAAAGGACTACGAAGGTAATTATTTATTTCGTACGTCGTTTATTAACGCGTGCCGCGGTATTCCGGAGCTAGAATACGCTCTCTTTAAGCCTGCCTAAAAGGTCGAACCCGTATTTATAGACTTACGTGCGTTAATCGACACACACTTAGCACGCAACCCGTCGGCCTAGTTCCTATAGGATAAAGCATTTAATTATAATAATCAATAGTACCTAGACCGAAGATACTTAAATAACCGTAGACGAGGTGGATTCTATAGCCTACGAGGCTATAGACGTAGATATAATCGTAAAAGCCGTAGAGGCTATTTACAAGGCTTTAGCTATAACCGTAGTACCCCTTTTCGCCTACGAGAACGCGGCGGCTATAGCAATAGCCCTAACCGCTTAACCTAGACTAAGAAGTGTTTCGTCTATTATAAGGAAGGCTGTTAGTTAACTAAACACACGCCTAAGGAACGTTAACAGTCTAAGGACTAATACCTTACGTAGTGTTTTAACGATAGTATCCTAATAATTAACTTTACGGGATACGTGACCGAATTTAAAGGCTACGAGACCGACGAGATAGAAGCTAACGAGTATTAGGACGTAGAAGACGCTAATAATGCCGCCGATCTAAAGCAAATAGTAACTTAAATGCTCTACGAGGCCGTATTTATACACCTTTAGACCGGCGAAGACGTCTACGGCATAGACTAATTAACCCCTACCGACTAATTTCTAATCGAGGATCGTTACTCCCGTTAATAGTTCTAGGGAATTATAATCGATACTAGTACGGCTAGAGTATTAACTATAGGATAGGAATAGTACTTCGCTTTAAAGCGAACGGACCCTTCTATTACGCTTAATAACTCTATAGCCGGCTAAGCCTCTATCCGATTTAGCACTAGCACACCTATACATTTACTTAGTTCGATCGCTCTTTAAACCCCTATTAGTCGAGTAACTTATTATATTCTTAAGACTTATACCCTTTTCTTGCTTTTACTTACTAATATAGACCGACTTATAATCTACTTCGATAATATAACGAATACGCTCGCTAGTGACCCGGGATCTAAGCAACCGTATCCTAGTAATCCGTAAATAAGGTCACTTATAGTTCTTCTTGCCTAAAGAAGAAGAGACGATATTATTCCTAATAGAAATCGAGATTAGGATACTATATCGCCGCTTTAGGCACCTAGCTGTTTCGAGACTCTATTACCTGCTTAAGCAAGCGGGCTGTAATATTACAACTATATAGCTTAAATCGATCCCTAATTTTTATTATTACTGCTAAATACACTTATAGGTATCTAAGCGTTTTAAATTCACGCTAAAAGATAACTAAGAATTCAATTATAAGATTATAGTAAACGTAATATACCTTAAAAGCCTCTAACGGCCTATTCTATACGTTATTAACTCCGTAATAGCGTTCTAAGGAGCTAGGTTCCTTCCTTTAATATTAGCTAAGGATACCTAGGAAGTTCTTTAAGCCCTTTAGATCGACAGCTACCTTAGACCTCCTAATACGATTAAACATAACGTAGGAACTAACTTCGCCTTAACTAAGTTCCGCAACGAGGCAAGGATTATAGAAATAACCTGCAAGCAGGTCCCTATAGAAGCACATACGTCTATTAGGAAGGTCGAGAGGTATTATGCTCCTCTCCGCCGACCGTTCGAAATCCTACACGTAGAAATAGGCACTATTATAAGTGCCGAAGCAGTTCTCTAAATAGCTGTAAAAGCCGTTAATAATATAGCCGGACCCTACGGCCTTATCCCTATACTTCTCGTCTTTAGTGCGTATCCGCGTATAACTATTAACTCGCCCCTACTAGCTATAACCTTAAAAAGGTCTATAGCTATATAAAAGGCAATGAAAATTCTTCGATAACTCTCTGCAGAAAGATACGTGTAGAATGCCCTTTATGTGAGGAACGGTCCTTTAATAGTTAAGACTATTACTCTCCTATTATAGAGTAAAGTCCGAGTCTAGCGGGAAAAGGGAGGATAGTAAGGACTATTTAAGATTACTATAATTAACGGTTACGATATTACTATTAATACCGTCAACGGACCTTAAGTCTTTCGGTCTACGGTCGTATAGCCCTACCTTTAAGACGACTCGTTTTATTAGCCCCTACTTCCCGCGATTAAACCGGCTCCTCCTACTCTAACTAAAGAGACTCCTCTTAACCCGACCCCTAACTATACACTAGGGACTATACTTCCCGCTCCGACTCCTACGCCCCTAATGCCACGCAGGCGTAGCCGTCCCCCTAGTGTAAAGAATAAGCTAAAGCTCCCTATTCCCCTTCCCCCTCCTTAAGCCTTTATTATTAAGAAGGAAGAAGATGCCTATAAATTAGCACTTAATTTATAGGAGAAGGGAGTTATTATAACGCTAGGAGCCCCGTTTAAAGAGTTAGATAGATAAAAGATCGATAATCTCGTTGCACGTAGTGTTTTTAGCTTTAAACGCTACGATAAAGCTATCTATAGAGGTTACCGTATCTTTAAGTCGAGAATAGTACGTAAAGTGAAAGGGAAGGATAAAAAACCCTACGAGAAGTCCCGACTTATTATTTAAGGATATAATAACGAAGAGAAGACGACCTTATTAACGTAATTACCGACGATTTAATGCGTTAGCTAGCGGCTAATCCTAGCCCTCGCTCTAGGACTCCTTCGCTATTACGGCATAACTCTTTCGTTGCGAGACATTACTTAGGCCTACCTATAAGCCGAAACTAAGCTATTTAGGACTATCCTAACTAGACTGCCCGCTGAGATATAAAGACGATACCTAGAAGGGACTATTATCTATATAATTCGACCCCTTTACGGGATCGCAGAGTTAAGACTATATTAATTCCGAACGTATTATAAGCATTACGTTATCCGACTTAATATATTAACCTTAACGTATGACTTATGCCTCTTAATCGCGAACGGGACCTTTAATAGATTTAGCATAGTTAGCCTATAGACGGATAATACGTTAATGTTAGGCATACGCAGCTTTTTAACTACTAAGGAAGAGCAGCTTTAAAAGGCTAAGTTTAAAGCAAAGCCGAAGACTAAGATATCTACCGGCTCGGTGCTTAATTTCAATCGGGCTAGGCTAATACTCTAAGATTATTATTATTATTATTAAAGTACTCTAGCTGCCCTAACGGGCCTAGTGCCCCTATATTTAGCTAGCATAGGAAAAACTAGGCGGCCTAGGGGAAAACCTATACAACGTCTATCTATCTTAGCGTTAGGCCGGATACGGCCTATATTCGCTACGGTTAATTAAGTTTAGTTACTGCCGCTAGTCTAGTCCCTAATAAAGGTTACCCCGCCCGGGCAGGCCCGGGGGCGTTAGAGTTAAGCGGATAGTCTAACTTAGTAAAGCCGGCGCGTAGACGGTATATAGGCGATAGGGTATAGGCCGGGGCCCCGCCTAGCTGGTTAAAACGCAGAAAAAGAAATCTTAGTAAGCGTATAATTAACTACATAAATATATACAAATATATACAAACGTTAGAAAGGGCTAGCGTTAAGAGCCTCGTCGTCTTACTCTTAAAGCTCCCCCCCGCCGGCGTTACGGCGGTCTATCTTCTCCGCTAAGGCCGTCGCGGCCTAGAACTACTATAGTAGGCGGTGCTTAAGAAACTACCGGATAAGCGGCTTAGCGGCGGCGGGGCGGTTAAGCGCCGCCGTAAGGTCGCTCTCCTATCGGATGCCTCTTAGTAAAACCGCCCTCGCGTTAGCGAAGGTAAGGCACTAGAGGAAGAGGTAGAACGCGGTTTTACGCGTAGTCCTATACCGATAGAGCGGTAAGTCGACGTTAAGAACGTTCCGGTCGAATAAAAACCCCTATAGACCGATCTTCCCGGTCTAGATCTAAATAAGCGCGGAGCTCTCGTGCTTATATAACCCGTTATATACCTTTAGCGCTTTCTTCAGCCGGTTAAAGTAAGGGTTAATATCTACCGGCTGCCGGGCTTTTTATAGTCGCTTTGCCTCCGCTACTTAGAGATCCTCCTTCTAACGCGCCTTTTAATCGCGGAAGACCGCCTCCTCCGTTATAATGCCTTAAGGGCATTAGTCTTAAAGCTACGCGTCGTACGGCCGGCCGGGCGGTTGGGTCGGCCGACGGGGTTAAGGCAGTACTCTCGCCGGCTTCTCGTAGGCGCGTTAGATTTAGTCCGCTATACCCGACTCCTCGATGCGCTTTTTATACCGCGTGAGGCGGTCGTTAAGGTATAGGTCGAGCGGCGGGACTACCGTCTATATCTCTAGGTTCTAGATTAAGGTTGCTTTAAACGCCTTAACTACTACCTATAGGTAGCTTAACTAATATACTATAAGCGCCTTTATTAAGCCGGTAGGTTTCCTTCCTCTAAGCGTAAGCTTATAGAACGTCGACGCCCTATAGGCGAGCGTATTTTAAACTACGCTAGCGTAGACCGTCCTTATGTTTTATAGTCGTATGCCTTATATAAACGCCGTAAGCCCGGTAAGGGCTAGCGCTTATATACCTATTTTTATCTTAAGCTTCCTAACTTAGGCTTTCTATTATAGCTTTTAGTTAAACTAAACCTTAAAGAACCGCCTATCTTCGACCGGCTAGACTGTATTCGTCTTAAGCCGAAGCTTCGTCGGTATTAGCTTATAGGTCTTCGTAAAGTAGATAAGCTCGCTTTTCTCCGGCTCGAACTTAGCGCTAACCTCTTTTACCTACTTATCGTACTTCTTTTAAGCGCTCCTTAAACGCCGTATAGTCGCGGCTATAGTCTTACCGTAGGCTAAGAGGTTTATATTATCGGCGAAGCCGATGGTAGTAACCCCTATCTCCGGCTTAAGGTCGTTGTATAGTAGCGCGATATAAAGGAGGAAGAGGATTAAGGAGAGGGGCGAGCCTTAAGGCACGCCCGTAAGTACTTCCCGGGTCTCCGCCCGGCGCGCTATTAAAGTAGAGCTAGGCCGTCCTCCCCTTAAGGAAGCTCCCGACCTATGCGATAACCTAACCTAGGAAACCCTTTAGTTAGAGGGTCTCGACGAGATATATATAGTCTACCTATCGTATCGGAGCGGCGCCTATAAGACCGAGCTAGATATAGCTCGGTACTTATACGGTTATTATATCTACTTACGCACCTATTTAAGGTGCCTCGTAAGACAGCTAGCCTTCTATAGAACTAGATAAGAATAACATAGTTTTCCCTCGCTTTACTACCTTAATTACGTATAATTAACGGTATCTTAATCGCGCCCTTAGGTACGGGTCCTTATAGGTCGGCGCGATAGTTATAAGCCCGGTATACGAACCCGCGCAAATTGCTACTAAGTTAACGCATTTAAGAATTATCGCATCTTCCTATAAGGAGCCTAAAGCCGCCTTAGCCGGGCAGCTTTAAGGGACCGTAGCTCTCTAAGGCCTCTAGTAATAGTATAACGTCAGGTATAACGATTGTCCGCGTGAGCCGTTAGGGGGTCTCGAGGTATAACGTCTAGGTTAGCCTTAAGAAGCTAAGGTCCCTAAAAGCTGCCTTAACTAAGGCAGCTATATAAGCCCTCGATCGACTGTTTAGTAATGCATTAATATCGAGATCCTAATAGCATCGATATAATAACCGTATAGGACCTTAATGCTCCTTAACCTCTAAGACAGTCGCAATAAATAAGGCAGTAAGGAGAAGATTACCGTAAGGGGCGAAAAGGTAACGTACGATGTCTCCTTTACCGCTTAACGGGTGACTATCTCTAGTGCCTATAAAGAGCAAGTTATATATGCTCGGAAGCCTCTTTCCTCGAATATCTTTAATATCTTCTATAATAAGCACTCTTGTTTTATAACCCCTTTCTTTAATAACTTTAACTTTAATACTAAATAATAGCTATAACTCTTACGTCTCTAGCAATTAACACTAAGGTTAGCCTATCTAAGGCAGACTACTAGGCAATATAGTTTACGACGTTCCGTCGCATAGCTAAGGGTGTAGAGGTTTAGAAGTATATAAACACCGGCGATAAAGGGGCTAATAAGACCCTTAAGCTAGTTAAACCTCCGGTCGTTACCTATATAAGCTAGGTCGCGAAGATTAATAGCCTCGCAGCTTAAGCACACGTAGAAGCTATGCTTAATAACACAGTAGCGCTAGACCCGCTAGTCCCGATTATAGAGCTTAACGTAAGACAGCTTATATGCTTTAAGTCTAACCGAGATAACCGTAAGATAGCCTACGCTAAATACGTCTCTAAGAAAAAGGCCGTAACGGACCTTTCGAATTAGGTCTATTAAACCGTTAATTAGTCTTACGTATGGCATTTCCTAGATAATCTAGACCTCCGTAGGATCGTAAATAAGCTAAGAGAGCTTCTTAAGGTCTCTAACGCCTACCGTATCGGCATCGCACGACTAAACTATCGCAGGGCGCTAAAGACACCCCGAAGGATTAACCTAGTAGATTAGTACCTTTAGTAGGAACTAGCATACCTTAAAGCCTTTACTACGATAACTACTAACATCGAGGGAGATTAGGCTATCGTAAACTTCCTTAAGGCAACTATACCGCTAGACGAACTATAGTCTCGTAATTAGCTTAGTAAGCTACGCAAGTAGTAGCAAAAAGGCAACGTCGTTACAATAACCCTCTAGAGCGTTAGTAAACTCTTCCACTCCGTAAGCCTCGATCGCAATATATATAGTAAGCCATTCGGGCTAGCAGGCGCGTTCTCTATACCCGGAGGAAATACTAACACGCCGGCTCGATAGGAACACGAGTGCCCCTACGGCATTAGCAAGAATCGCTATTACTAAAAGCCTATAGACTATATAGCTTTCTATAAGGCTATTAACGGGGTCTCCTATAGGCCCGGGATTACCGAGGTCCTTAACCGCGTTAAGAAGTATAAGGAAGCTAAGGACTTACCGCGCTAGAAGACTACAGTCGAGGCGATTAAGGCTTTAAAAGGCTAGCCAGCGACGTAGACATTCGACTTAGCTAAAGAAAGCGACGTCTAGACCGCCGGCTTTAGCCTATACGGTGATCTAATAGACCGTTAAAGAGCAGTATGAATTTAGCACCTCGCCGAACGCGTACGCGGCTATTTATCCGCTATAGAGCTCGACCTTTATCGATAGTTACGCAAGCACCTATATTATTAATAAGCTCGAGCTTCTCCGGTGTAACGTCGTTAAGGCAACCGAAACCGATATCGTGCTAGTTGGCGATACGGCGCTCGCGGTGCTATATAGAGGCACGCGGATTATCGAGAATATCGTTAACGGACCTAATAGTAAGAAAACGGAGGACCTAATCCTCTAAGACGCTGCCATCGTCCCCGGATTCTACACTAACCTAATTAGCGGGGAGAAGCTTAAGGACTTTAGCTTTTAGCTATATAGGTATAACAATACGTTAAGGTACGGAAGCATTAAGTGCAATAAGATCCTTATAAGCTTTAAGAGCATATACGGCCTCTTAATAGCTAAATTAAAGCCACTTACGTCCTGCTTTACGTTGCCTAATGCTCCTTAGTATACGTTATTAGCGGTCTAAGATAAGATTCCGTAGTACCTCCGGCGGTAGATCGCAGCATTAAGAAACCTAGTTCCGCCTAGGGTTAACACGGCAAAGATTTAGCACTTAAGATTAGGGCATAGAAGCCCTTAAGTACTCGAGCAACTAGTCTTTTAGGCGAGAGGAGTGCGGATATATAGCCTAACTACGGTTAAATGCGAGGGCTATACGCTAGGAAAAGCATACAAGCAAATCTCTCGTAGAGAGCCGGCTAATCGCTTAAGGCAACCTTTCTACTATATCTTCCTTAACCTCTTCGACTTCGAGCTAGGCTATAACGGCTACCGATATATCCTACTGCTATCCGACGAATATAGCGGGATAATATTCTTATAGAGCATAAGTTTAAAGACAGAGACCCCCCCCCCTTATACGTAACTTTAAGGCATTAGTCCGCCGATATATAAGCGCAGTGATTTATAAGATAAAAATAGACAATAAGAGAGCTTTAGTTAACCTCTTAGGACAGAAGATATCGAAGTTCTAGGAATAGGCAGAATAGGAAGGCATCGAGCTCGAGCTTCCGCCCGTATATACGAAAGAGCCTACGGGAGGCGCGGAAAGACTAAGCGGAGTTATATAATAACGACTCCGTTCGGCAATAGGGAAGCTGCCTCGTAACCTCTAGCTAGAGGCTTACTAAGCTATAGTTAGGACGCACAATATCCTGCCGAGATACCGTAACTAGTGGAAATCGGCTAAAGAGACACTCGATAGATAGTTTAATTAATATCTTCGCTAGTTCGGCCGGTTTAGCGTTATAGCATATAGAGAAGCTAACTTCCGCCTATATTAGGACGGGCTCTACGCCTTTAGCTGCCGCGCTTACCCTTTACACCTTAATATAAAGGCTAACTTATATAAACGAGCCTTTAAAACACACCCTAAAGCGCATATTAGTTATCTCGTTAGCTACTACGCTAGTAACCTATATCGCGTCTAGGTTCCCTAACTTAAGAGGGTTATTATTACTTAAGATATAGTGTTTAACGAGAACTATTTCTTCGACCTATAGATAAAGGACCTATAAGTCCTAATATAAGAATATATAACTATCGTCGAGTCAATCGAAATATCGATTTAACGGAACTAAAATACTATTCTTAATGATTTTTTGCAGGAGTTCGACGAATATATCTTAGGTATTAAGCCCGCTGTTTCGAACTCGGGGGTAGAGGGCGTAGGTAAGGTCGCAAGAGAGGCTCTAATTCGTATAGAAGCCTCCTCGTTAGCCTAAGCAAACGCGGCGAAGCTATAACCTATATTATTACCTCCCCCTAAAGGACTTCTTATACTAGAATAGACGCTTAACCCGACGGGGCAAGGTCTCGAACCGACCGTAGGATTATAGAATAACGAGACCGACACCCCTCTCGTACATCTATAGCCTAAAGAGCTAGAGCAACTGCCGTAGCCCTAGCTCGGGCAAACACCTCCCTCACCGAGGAGGGAAGCCTTAGCTAGGCAACCTCCCGACTAAGAGGAAGAGGTAGGCCTATAATAAGGTATATACGCTAAAGATCGCTAGGATCCTAATTAACGTAATGCGACTTTAGCAGAAGAAGGTAAGGTTTCCGCGGGACTACCTACGGAAGAAGCCCTAATATAAGAGAGGACCTATCGCCTTCGTCGAACACAATAAGAGCTCTACGGAATAGAAGCCATAAGGTAGAGCTCTCGACCGAGACGCACGAGGCAGAGGGATAACGTTTTTAGTACCCTACTGCCCGAAGATCTCTAGCTAAAAGGAGATCTTACGATATTTTATTTAGTATTCGTAGCTATAGTCTAACAAAAGGCATATAAGCATTATCGAGATAACTTCGTCCGACTGCCTAAACGCTATTAAGATCTCGACTACTACCCGCACGGGAAGGAGTTTAAAGAGGGCTACCGTAAGGAGCTATACGACCTCCTCCGAAGAGGTACGTAGCGCCTCCTTAGCCGGGAGCGCGCTAAGGGAACCCTAATCCCGCTTAAATAGGTCTTCCTCTATAAGTTCGATAAAGATAGATACCTTACATAATGTAAGGCACGCATTATTGTGCGTAGAGACCTCTAGGGCGATTAAGGCGAGGAGACCTACGCTATAACCCTCGCTATTAAAACCTTTAGGACAGTAGTGTCTATAGCGGCAAAGTATAATCTTAATGTTCGGCAACTTAATATCGCTAACGCTTTTCTAAACACTAACATTAATAAGACGAAGCGGCCGGTCTACGTAGAACTACTAAAAGGGTACGTCGAGCTAGGTTTTCTTAAAGGAGATAAGAATTCTTTAATAATAGCCGAGCTCGATAAGGCTTTATACAGACTACGCGAATCGCCTCTTCTTTAGTACAACGAGATACACTAAGCGTTAGAGGAATAAGGGCTTATCCGCACCGGCGAGGAGCCTTACGTCTTTATAAACGGCAAGATCCTCGTGCTAGTATACGTTAATAATATCCTTATCCTAAGTCCTAAAGGGATTAGCGTAAACGACCTTATTAAGTACTTTAACGGGAAATACGAGGTCCGCGAGGAGGCCTTTAGATAGTATCTCGGGATTAGAGTTATCCGCGACCGATAGCTTCGGAAGATCTTTCTCTACTAAGACGTATATATCGAGAAGATTATACGTAAGTTTAGCCTTAACGATAATAGTAAAGCGCCGGCGGTTTTAATCCCGCTTTTTCTACTCGTTAAGAACACTAAATAAGCCTCCTTTCGCGAGATTAAAAACTTTTAGGAAAGGGTCGGGTTAATTATATACACCGCGATTACCGTAAGACCTAACGTAGCGCTCGTAGCCTCGCAGCTTTCGAGGTTCTTAACGAACCCTTCCCCCGAGCATTTAAAGGCGGCGAACTAGTGCATCCGCTACCTATACGCAATAAGGTTCCTTACAATTAAGTTCGACGGACTCGCTATAGGTAAGGCTCTTATTATCGCGACCGATGCGTCTTTCGCAGACGATCCCGATATACGCCGCTCGTTATAAGGGTATATTATAATGCTCTACGGCGGCTTAGTCGTTTAGAAAGCAAGCCTATAAGATATAGTAATAACCTCGACTATAGAGGCGGAACTCTTAGGACTCGAGCGTATAACGAAGGAAGGCATCGCGCTATTAAGGCTACTGCGAGACATCTTAGAGGACCTTAGGCTATTGAAAATATACTGCGATAACCTCTAGACTATACGATTAGTAGTCGAAGAAGGCCGTATCTCTACGAAGCTCTATTATACCGATATTTGGAATATATAGCTTAAATAAGAATATAGGAAAGGGCGCTTTACGGTGGAATATATCCTAACGGCCGAGATGCCTATAGACGGCTTGATAAAGGCGCTCCTAAGAGCTAAGTTTAAGAGGTTTAGAGCGTTGCTTAATTTAAAGGATATACGCGGGCGGATATAGGGAATAAAGGAAACACAGGAGGATTAGAGGCAAGGAATAAGGATAGTCGTAACACTAGGGGAGGGTGTATTTAAGGCTTTATAGGCGCTTGCGATAGCTTCTTCTCGCAGCGTTAAATTGATTACTTAACGCTAGGGGGTGTGTCGCATTAGAGCGGCGCCTATAAGACCGAGCTAGATGTAGCTTAGTACCTATGCGGTTATTATATCTACTTACGCACCTATTTAAGGTGCCTCGTAAGACAGCTAGCCTTCTATAGAACTAGACAAGAATAACACAGTTTTCCCTCGCTTTGCTACCTTAATTACGTATAATTAACGGTATCTTAATCGCTCCCTCGGGTGCGGGTCCTTATAGGTCGGTGTGATACTACCCTATCGAAAGCTCCCTTAAGGTCGAGCTAGAGAAACGACGCTACCCCTCCCCGGGCCTACGTTGTCTTTACGAGCTCCGTTATAAGTCGTATCGCCGTCTCGGTAGACCTCTTAGTCTTATTCCCTATCTACCCCTCGGGCAGGAGGTTATACGCCTCCGCCGCGTTTGCGATCCTCCTCGCGACTACGGCCTTAAGGATTTTCCCTACCGTACTAAGGAGAGAGATTAGTCTCTACCCCTAGGCTTATTAAAGCTAAGCCGCTATCTTCCTAAGCTTTAGTAGGATAATAATAGCCGTATATTAGAACCGTCTTAGAAAATGCCCGACGTCGTAACTAGCGTTAAGCAATACCGTAAGCACCTTAAGCAATAGTTCCTTATAGGCCTTAATAAGCCCTATCGGGAGGCCGTCCTCCCCCGCGGCCTTCTATAACGCTATCTTCTTAACCGCCGACCTAACGTCGCCGACTATAAAACGCTACGGTATTATATAAGCCTCCCGGGCGGCTTAGGGGCTCCCCTCGCCTCTCGCTACCGGGGGCGGGAAGAACTAGGCCGCGAGGGTCTCTGCATTTTCTACGTAAGTGCGGGCCGGCCCCGCTAGGTCGCTCGGTCTCTCTAAGTCGGGGATATATATCGCCTATAGTAGGCTGCCGCTTTAGAGCCGCGCCTACCTCTCGATCTTCTAAAGGAGGGCTTAGTTAGCGGCTAAATCGTAGGTAAGCTCCCGCTAGAAGTCTTATTATACGGTAACGACGGCACGCTAGAGGGCTATCTTCGCCTTATCTAACGTCTCCTAGGTCGTCTAATTGCCGGACGCTAAGAACGCCCGGAAGGCGCGTTTAGCCTCCCTATTACACCGGTCTACCTTTATAGTCTATTAGTTAAGGCGGCCGCTATCGGCATAGCCCTAGGCCTTAGGTATATAGTCCTTCGCAATCTTAGTTAATTAGGTTACTACCTAGTCCGCGTACGCCTCGACCTTCCTAAGGGTCGTAGGCGTAGTTAGCGCGGCCTTTAGCCGGAACTTTACGATAGCCGCTACTTAAGCCCTATCTAGGTCGAGCTTTCTCTAAAGGCGGTTAAGTCCTATCGTCCGGGCCGCCGGCCGGTAGGTTAGCGGCCTTATATCTACCTTTAGCCGTTACGATATATAATCCGATCCGATAAGGCCTGCGTTTCTATAGTACGTTACGCTTAGACCCTTAGACGCTTAGGCGAAGTCTATCGTATCGTTCCTCCGGCCCTCGGAGGCGATACGTATAACCTAGCCCTTAGGGGTTACGAGCCTAAAGCGCTATCGCGCCGTTAGCTCTAGGAGGTCTTTACTATTCCTAGAGGTACGCCTATAGGCGTCCTAAAGCGGGTAATAGCTATTAAAGTCCCTAATAAAGACGTATTAAGTGCGTAATAATTTCGCCGCGAGGTTAAGGAGCGGAGTAGTTAGGAGGGGGGAGTTAACTAGTAAAAAGTAAACTAAAAAAAACTATAGTATTAAAATTAGTAAACGTAACGCTATATTAGTCTACCCTTTAGTCGCTCGTCTACGTATCGATACTATGCCTTTTATAGACGTATAGCGTGCTTTAGGTCGCCTTAAAGACGAGCCTATAGTCGTACCGCCTTAGACACGCCGGGGCTTTTATCCTACTATTAATCGGTGTCTCTTAAAGTGCTATAATATCGTACGCCTTAAGGGCGGCGAGCGCGAGGTATATATTTACGCTTATCCTTACGGTGTTTTAGTATAGGATGTCTAATATTAAGGGGGGTCGGAAAAGGGGTCGTCGTTAGGAGCGGGCGCGGCTTCGGCCGTAGCGGTATAAGCCCTAGCCGACGCTAAGGCCGACCGCGACCGTAGATACCCGCGAATAGTCGACTAGCCTCATGCTTAACTAGCCCTCGTAATGTTCTAAGGCCGGCCGGGGGGAAGGGCGGGTAGCGGGGGGGGGGGGGTAGGGGGTGTCTTATTATCGTCGTTTCGACGGCAACGCCTACAGCGCGGTAGGAAGAGGAAAGGGCTATATATAAGGCGGCACCGGCTTAAGGCGTATCCCTAGCGTCGCCGTAGCGGCGAAACGCCTCGGCCTTTAGGAGTATACCTCTTAAGCCCTATCCTAAAGCTTCTCCGCCTTAAGGCAGTGCCTATCCTACGCCGCGTATCTCCCCCTATAGAGGGTATACCGGTATAGGATCTACCCTATAGTAGCCGTATATATAGCTTCGTCGTATAGTCCTAACGTATACCGCTTATACATCGCCTTTACCGTATAGTACTTCGCGATATATCCGTACTAAAAGCACTAATAGTACTGCTTCGGCCGGATTGTATCGTCGAAGAGCTTTATATCGAAAATCTCCGCCTATATTACCGTACTAAAGTCGTAGAGCCTATTCGCCGCCTCTACGCTATCTACCGTAATAATTAAAGTCGCCTTTATGCCCGCCCTTATATAGGCCCTCTTAAGGTAAAGGTAGATAACCTTAACGTCGTTCGCTTTAGCTAGTTCGGCTGCTAAAGCGGCGTTATCCCTTCTTTAAAAGACTATTATTAAGACGCCCTTTACTATTACCGTAAAGCCGCCTTAGGATAGTATTATCCCCTTCCCGAAAGCCTTCTCTAGCTATTCCCTATCCGCCTTATACTTTTTTACATTCTGTTTAAATATAAGCGCGATATCGCCGCTACTATAAAAGACCTACGTCGCTTTTACGGCAGGCTCCTTAAAGGCGCGATTAACGTTATTAACGATCGCTTAAAGGGTTTTACGTTAGAGATTTAAGGCGATCCCCTTATATCGGACTATAAGCTAGTTTTTATAGCGGGCGAGAGTCGGCTTCTCGCTATTAGCCCTAATGTTATAGCTACCGCTAGCGCCTCCGGGCGTAGGCTAGCGTCGCGTTAGGGGCGCGACGGTAGTAGCCGCGACCGCGGCCGCGGCTACGTCGGCCTAAGACTTCGACGCTTGCTTCGATAAGAGCGCCGCCTCGATAGCCTTATAACGACGACGAGGGGTGCTATCGCGCTAATAGCCAAAAGCCACTAGTGATATTAATTGTATTACTGCCCCTTACGTATACTATCGCATCGGAGCGGCGCCTATAAAGGCCGGTTAGATATAGCTCGGTACCCGAGCAGGCCACTGTGTCTACTTTGCCGCCTATTTAAGCAGGCGCGTAAGACAGCTAGCCCTATGCCCACACTAGACTAGAACAACAGACTTTTCCGACCTTAATTATATACGTGCCTAATTAACCACCCGACCGCGCCTACGGCTACGGCCCCTTTTAGGTAGATACGATAGTTATAAGCCCGGTATATAACCCGCGTAAATTGCTACTAATGCCTACTATTGCAATAACACGCGCGTCTACCTACGAGGCGGCCTAACGCCCCGCAGGCGACCTAATAAGCCCACGATGTGCTATAGAAATACAGCTATCGTTATATCTTAGAATACGTTAAGGCATACGCGAGGATGCGGATTACACCGCTCCTCTTACACCGCTGCTCTTAGCGTGGTTCTCTCGCACCTATAAGTACGCCGTAATATACGGTCTTAGAAGAGCTCTTTATCCCTAAGCACTATAGCATTATTGCCCCTTTTTAGCCCTTTTTCTCTTAAACACTCTTAACGTTAACTATTATTATTATATCTTCCTTTAGCGCAACTAAAGCCACGGATAACACTAAGATTATCCTTACTAAGTTAGTCTATTAGGCCACTTAGTACTCTACGTACGAGATTAATGCTAGGACCGCACGCATCTAGGAGTTTATTAACTTTAAGGACACTACGGTCTCCCTTAAAGAGCCTATAGAGGCATCGTTCGAAGGAGAGCTCACGAGGCTAAATGAGCTCGTAGCCGCTAACCACGCAGAGGATGTCCGTCTCGGCTAAGCAACGGGTGCGCATAAGCAGATCCGCACGCTCGACGAAGCCTAGCTTAAGGGCCTTACGGCCTAACGCAAGGACTATAAACAGAGGTACATTAAGTATATCACGAAGCTTAAAGCGTATATAGAGCTTACAACCTAAGTGTATATAACGGTAGACCCGGCCTTAGTAAAGTTCTTTCTAAAGACTTAGGACATCCGTAAGACTATCGTAAAGCTGCGTAAGATGCTTAAGGTCACAGATAAGTACCGAGTAGACTATGCTCGCTTAGACTATCGCAAGGCCTTATAGATAATAAAGCGGACTAACCCGAGCGATTAGTACCTTTAATAAGAGCTCGTATATCTCGAAGCCGTCGAATTAGACATCCTAGACATTAAGGGGTCTTAGGGCATAACCGACTTCCTTAACGCCGTTATAATGCTAGACTCCGAGTAGGCCCGGCAATAGCTTAGTGCGCTTCGCGTGGAATAGCTAAGGAAGAACGTTACTATAACCCTTTAGATCCTTAGCGAGCTATTCTATTACGTTAGTTAGGATCGAGCCCGTACCTCTAGTAAGTCCGCGCCGTCCGGGGCGTTCGCTACGACACAAGCTCCGCCGGCGACCTTAGGAGCCCGCTAATCCTACGACTGCCCCTACGGTATCATTAAGGCGCGCTATAGCTAGAAGCCCGCGGACTACGCAGCGTTTTATATTACCGTTAATAGGGTCTCTTATAGGCCCTAGCTTCTCGTTAGTGCTAACCGTATTAAGAAGTTCGAGGAGGCAAAGTCCCTATCTTACTAAAAGCAGATAGTAGAGGCTATTAAAGGCATAAAGGGGAAGACCCCTACTGCCTTAACCGAGACGACGCCTGCTATATAGGGTGCCTAGGCATATATAGTAATAGACTCGAGGTTCGTAGGTAGTAAGGCGAGCTCCGCTCCGACCTAGGCTAGCTTTAGCACCTTCGGCTCGCCCGATAGCTTTATCTCCTCCGTCTTTAGCAACTAGCGCTATAAGCACCCGCTAATTAAATCGACTCTATTCGACTGCTACGCGAGCACCTATATTATTAATAAGCTCGAGCTTCTAAAGGGTAACGTTATCGCCGCTATAGAGACCGACATTATGCTTATAGGCGATACCGCCCTTACGGTGCTATATCGTAGGACCCGTACGATAAAGAACCTGCTCTACGGACCGGATAGCCCTAACACGCGAGATCTCGTCCTTTAAGGACACCGCCTACGTCCCCGGCTTTTATACTAACATTATTAGCGTGGAAAAGCTTAAGGTAGGCGGCTTCTAGATCTATAGCTGCGATAACACGATCTAAGTTAGCGCTATAGAGAATGTCAACGTAGTTATATACATCGAGAGCAAGTATAGGCTCTTAATAGCTGAATTAAAGTCCTCTTACTCTTGCTTTACCTTGCCCTACGCTCCTACGTGCCTATTTTTAGCAGTATAAGACGCCGTCCTAAGATACCCTAGGCGCCGTATCGCCGTATCTAAGAACCTACGCCTACTAAGGATAGACACCGTAGAGCTTTAGCATTTAAGGGCCGGGCACCTAAGCCCTCGAGTGCTTAAGCAACTAGTCTTTCGGGCACGCGGTGTGTAAATTAAAGGGCCTACAACGGTTAAGTGCCTAGGCTGCGCTTAAGGAAAAGCGCACGAGCAGATTTCTTATAGAGAGCCCGCTAACCGCTCGCGGTAGCCCTTTTTCCGCATCTTCCTCGATATCTTTAACTTCGAACTCGGCTATAACGGCTACCGATATATCCTACTACTCTCTAACGAATATAGCGGGATAATGTTCTTATAGAGCATAACGCGGAAAACGGAATCGGACGACTTAATCCGCAACTTTAAGGCCTTAGTCCGCCGCTATACAAGCGCGGTGATTTGCAAGATTAAGATAGATAATAAGAGAGCTTTAGTCAACCTCCTAGAGTAGAGAAATTCGCCCTTTTAAGATTAGGCTAAGCGGGAGGGCATCGAGCTTAAGCTCCCGCCGTTATATATAAAAGAGCCTATAGGTGGCGCGGAGAGACCGGGAGGCGTAATCTAATAACGCCTCCGCTCCGTTATAGGGAAGCTGCTACGCAACCTCTAGCCGGAGATATACTAAGCGCTCGTTCGCATATATAACATCCTGCCGAGATACCGCAACTAGTAGAGAACTCCTAAGGAGACTATCGATAGGTGGTTTAACTAGCACCTCCGCTAGTACGGCAGGATCGGCGCTATAGCGCATAGGGACGTAGACCTCCGCCTTAAGTAGAACGGCATATATGCCTACGGCTGCCGCGCTTACCCCTTATATAAGGATATAAAGGCTTACCTCTATAAGAGAGCCTTTAAGGTCTTCCCCCGGGCGTATATAGGTTACCTCGTCGGCTACTAAGCTAGTAACCTATTCTACGTCTAGGTTCCTTAACTTACCTAGGTTATTATTACCCGGGATGTGATTTTTAATAAGCACTACTACTTTAATCCTTAGACCGAGGATCTATAAATGCCTATCTAAGAATACGCTCCTCTCGCTAAGTCGATCGAATTGCCGATTTAATACGATTAGAATGCTATACTTAAGGATTTTTTATAGGAATTTAACGATTATATCTTAGGAATTAAGCCCGACGGTTCGAACTCGGGGGTAGAGGGTAGGGCATTGCTATCGCCGTCGCTAGCCGCTTTAGAAGCGGCTCCGACTCTAAAGGATGCCTCGCCTGCCCTTAAAGGACTTCTTACGCCGGAACGAACGCCTAACCCAACGGGGTTAAGCCCGTTGCCCGCACCGAGATCACCCCCCCGTGTTAGATCGTAGATCTACGGCTCGGACTAAATAGGCGTTATGATAGGTCTAGATGGGTTGTATAGCAAAGAGGTTATATTAATATAATATATAGTAGCGTGTTATACGTCCTTCCCCTCTTTTTATAAGGGGGCCGTATTTAAGGGATATTTCCCTTACGTTACGTAGCGGTTATACTAACCTAATCGTTGTGACCTCTATTATATAATCTAACACACCCCCCTAGCTTCGATCCCGAATTTAAGGGAGGGAAGCTAGCATTAAGAGGTCGCTAAATAGCTTAAATCCGATGAGTTTTTAATCCTCGTTCTATCGTTAAGCTATCGGGGCGGGATATCTTTAATCCCTGCCCTTTTAATCCTGCGCTTAAGCGCTCTAACGAGTGCGGCTTTACAAGCTCTTATACTTCCTCTATTCCTTCCGCCGCTATATACAGCAGATGCCCTCACTACGTAAAAGCATCGTTCCTCTTTAGTCCACCGTCGTTAAGGGTATTCGTAGTCGTTTGTAAGTCGTTTAGCAGCTAATGCTTATAGCGATATTGCGAGACTAGTCGTTTAGCAGCCTATGCTTAATTCCCCTAGTGCGTCGTGCCGAAATCGACGGAATAGTCGCTATTGCGAGATACGCTAATATGCCCTCGCTACGGGAGAGCTTTCTTTTAACACTTAATCGGGCGTTTAAACGCCTCTAGCCTAGTTAATGCTCGTAGATATTTAATAAGGCCCCTTATCTATCGTCTCCCTAACGTATTTATATAGGGCTTAGTAATGCGCATAAGGAACTATATTCCTTACGGTTATTTCTTATCACCGGCGCCTATGCGTAGTGTTTCCTCTAACGCGTGTGTATTATGCCTAACATCGAACCTATTACCCTTAAGGATGCGGCTTTATCGGCCTATTTATATCTCCTAACCTTCCTACACTATATATATATCGGTTTATATTGTTTGGTCGGTCGTTTCGGGGAGTTCTCGATCGGCGAGGCGTTAGGTAATATCGTAAAGGCCTATTTATTCGACAAAGGCCTTAAAGAAGGGCCCTTAAAGTGCCTTAGTAAGGCCGTCGGCTATTATCTTCGCGGTAGGTGTATATTTAACATCGAGGGTCTTATTAAGGACTTCTTAACGAAGCTAGTAGTTGTAAATATCTATATAGTAAAGCTTCGTCTATAGAGTAGCGACTTCGGCAGTAACTAGTCGGATAGTCTATGTGTTATTATATTAAATGCAAATGCGGGAGTTATTAAGGGAGACGTCGAGCTCTTTAATAAGCCTGCTCACGTAGATTAACTCCTCTACTGCCTATAATAACGCTAGGAGCTTAGCCTCGGTTATTAAGGTTATAACTATATCTTATTTATTAGCTCTCTAGCCGATTAAGCCTCCGAATAGCTTTATAGCAAATGCCTAAAAGCTTTTCCGGTCGGTGTTATTAGCGAAAGAGGCGTTACTTACTACTTTATTATCGTCCTTACCCCCTAGACGAAGCGTAAGTCCCCGGGTGTAGTATAGATAATAGAGAACTCGATCGACGGCGTCTTTATAGTCCGGTCTAGGGTTAGCGTTGAATTTGCATAGTCTTAACGTAGCAAACGCGATATCGGGGCGGGTAATAACCGCCGCGTATAGCACGGAACCTACGTTTACCTAGTAGGCTCGTATCTTATAGTATTTAGCGATTCCTTCATAGGGGAGAAGCTCTTTTACCCCTATTAGTATATCGAAGGGGCGGCGTTTCTTTGTAAGTCGGTAGATCTTATTAATATACGCGGCTTATAATAGCTAAATGTACCGTTAATTACGGTCTCGTAGAATCTTAATGCCGAGGAACTATTATAGGTTATCGCCGCCTATAAGCTTATATTTTTCCCGAAGTTGATTTTAGAGAGATTTAGCCCTATCTTAATCCTTCTTATAATATGCAAAGACAATATCATCTATATAGAAGAAGACGATAATGCCGTTAAACGTTAAGCAGTATAGTTCGTGCGGCACCGTTTAAAACCCTATCTCCCGAAGTATTAACGTAAGTTCGCGATGCTATAGAAGAGGGGATTTTCGCAGTCCGTAGAGGGCTTTATTAAGTCGGAGGATAATAGAGTGTTTTCTATGCCCTAGCGGCATCTTTACATATATAATCTCG
This sequence comes from Ophiocordyceps sinensis, assembly GCA_012934285.1. Classification (NCBI taxonomy): domain Eukaryota; kingdom Fungi; phylum Ascomycota; class Sordariomycetes; order Hypocreales; family Ophiocordycipitaceae; genus Ophiocordyceps; species Ophiocordyceps sinensis. The sequence continues at coordinate 13,641,408 of JAAVMX010000001.1, read as the reverse complement.
TCGAGCCTTACGTTAACGAACGCGTTAACCGCATCGTACTATATTAGTTTAAGGTCGAACCTTATAGCTATCGTTATAAGTGTTCGAAAGCTTCGTCCTACGAGGGTTGCCGCGTAGGTCTTTTATCCGTTTCGAAGCTATTAATCCCCTCGGACGACTAGTCTTGCCTTACTCTTCGAGAGCCTTCCGTGCTTATCTATTTTATATACGTATACCTATATATAGTCGAGGACTTAGCCTTTCTTTATAAGTGTTTTAGAGTTAACCTCGGTCTAGGACTTTATTTCTTTATAACTCTAAAGATGCGTTCTCTCCGCCTCCTTAAATTAAAGGCCGAGTAGGTGTTATTTAAGCTATCCATAATGTGTTAAGACAGCTAGAAGGTCTCGTTAATATACCTGCCTTTTTAAGATAAGGCGGTCGAGGTAAGCCTTATCTTTAAACCGCAATATGTTAGTGTCTTTCGAGATCGGTGCGGCTCGAGTGCCTACTATAAATGCAGAGTGCTAATAGGCGAGTTTTTCTTTCTACGGAGGGGTTAACTCCTTATTTATAGGCTACGGAGGGGTTAACTCCTAATTATATAGACTTTTTGCCACGGAGGGGTTTGCTCCTTATTTAAGTAAACTTTTGTTTGCCTATAGAGGGGTTAACTCCTAATTATATAGACTTACCGCGGAGGGGTTTACCCTTTATTTATGCGGACTTAATGCTACGGAGGGGTTTACTCCTTATTTATATAGACTTAATGCCGCGGAGGGGTTTACTCCTTATTTATGCGGACTTAGTGCTACGGAGGGGTTTACTCCTTATTTATATAGACTTAATGCCGCGGAGGGGTTTACTTCTTATTTATACGGACTTAGTGCCGCGGAGGGGTTTACTCCTTATTTATGCGGACTTAGTGCTATAGAGGGGTTTACTCCTTATTTATATAGACTTATGTTTGCCTAGAAGGCTGCTCGAGAGGGATCGAGATGCTCGCTCTATGGCTTTATAGTCTAGTTAGCGAGATGTAATTGTATTATAGCTGCAAATAGGGCCGCCGGGGGAGTGCTTAAAGGAGTAGGGAGAGGCTTAAATCGAGCTTTAGTATACTGCTTTATGTTTCCCCAATCGTTTTTAAGCGCTATTACGTAGTCTATATCGTGGTTTGCCTTAAGTTCGGGGTTTGCATCTTAGTAGACGAGGATATCGTCGAATACTTAATTATCGAGAACTTATAGTATGTTAATTTAATTATTATCGGGGAGAGTGATGTTCCTTAGGGCTAGGGCTAGCTCCTTAAGGTCGTACTCCTTAACGCTCTCGGCAAGGTTCTCGAATATTCTATTGAAAATCTCTTACTCGTCGAAAATAATATCTCGAGTAGTAATAACCTTCCCTTCTATAAGAACCTAGACTTAGTAGATATTAGAAGATATATATCCTACTAGGAAGCCTATCTAGGCTTATAGGTCGAGCTTCCTAAGGCGTTATTTCTTCTCTTAAGCCGTAGTTATTATTGCAAACGCTTTACACCTATAGGCATAAAGATGCTATTGCGCTAGCTTTCTCCTAGTTAGCTTCTCGTAGGGGGATTCCTACTTATAGTTGTATTTTAGCGTGCGATTATAGAGATATATAGCGGACTTATAAATCTCTCGCTAAATATAAGGGAGCAAATATCTCCCGAACCAGATATCGTATAGGTATATAATAATATGCATAAAATCCACCGTTTAATATTGCATAATATACTTATATCCCGGTTGCATTAGCCAGTCGGGGTGATAAGATACAGGAGTTATAGCATAAGGTGTAGGTGCTAAGACAGAGACGTCGGTACTTACATATCTCGCTTAAAACTACCCTCCATTCCGTAACAATAACTCCGCGATAACGGTGCGATATATCGGCGATGTCTTATGCGTGTTCTTTTCTCCGGAAATAGCACTGTTAGACGGCACAATAAGCTAATTAATATATACCCTAGTTCCTAAGATATTTGGCTATAAGAAGGCGCCGATGTCCTTAGCTAGATAGACTATTACTAATAATTTAATAACCGCTTTCTCTCTTAATTCTGCTTTAATCTTTATACTTCTTGTATCTCTGTAATCCTCTACTATTGTTCTTTATCTTAATCTCTTAGTGGTTATAATCCCTGCCGCTTCCTAAGCTCTAATAAATTGCTTTACCTAGAGCCTTACTCTACTCTTCCGGATCACTCGGCTGTACTACATATACCGCTAAATCAACTCATCCCTACCTTTTTAGGCCACTTGCCTTCTCACGCCACACACGGTTTGCCTAGATCACTAGTTTCTTAGTGTTTTTACCCTTTTTCCCCTATTACCCCCGATTTGCCTTTAGGACCCCCCCCTCTTAAAGTCTGTTTTCTATACTTAAACCCTTCTTTAAAAATCTTTTTAAAATTCCTTCGCCTACTCCTTCCTAGCCTATTTCCACCGAATTTCTGCCGAATTTTCTCCGGTATCTTCCTGCCACGCAAAACTCAACAAAACACAAAAACACCAACAAACACTAACACTACTAATAAAAAAACATTATAGCCAGCTTTAAGGATTACTCTTTCTCTAAGCTTAAGGGAAGCGCAAACTACTCGTCTTAGTCCCTTAGGATGGAGTCTGTGTTTATTAGGGAAAAGCTTGCTTAAGCTATTCTCGATTAGGGATATAATAAGTCCTCTAAATGCCTCGCCTTAATAAGGCTGATGATTGATGATAGGCCTCTGTCTTAGATAAAACACTAGGCTTCTGCTGAAGCCGCTTAGGAGGCTTTTAAAACCCTCTATAACCCCGTGAAATTTACGTCTAATTTCCTACTAATAAAGGAATTGTTTAATACTAAGATAGAAGGGTACTCTTCTATTAAAGATTACCTTAATAAGGTGAAAGAGCTCTTTAATAAGCTTAACACTCGGGAAATCCTTATCCCTAAGATTGTTATAATCACCTGGATTTTAGAATCCTTAAATAGCTCGTTTTCGAGCTATATAACTAATATAACGCAGACCCTACGGGTCGATGCCTTAGCCTATACGCTTAAGTCCCTGTCCTCCTCTTTAATCGATGAATTTAAGAGGACTAAGGCGCTTAATAGCGGTAAGCAGTTGTTCTATTCGAACAATAATAAAAATAATAAAATACCGGTTTACTCTTACTATAAAAAGCGAGGCTATATAGAACGAAACTGCTTTTAGAAACTAGAAAATAGAGATAAGGCTAAAGCTGCTAGCTTTATACTAAGAAACAATACGCCCTCTTCGAATTCGAATTCGAAGAAATACTAGCTAAGAGAGCTAAGGGACTATACTAATAGAAATCATAGGAGGCCGACCCCTATTCTACACTCTCGGGAGAGTTCTTAGTCCCCTCGCCCTGCTGCTCGCATCTCTCGACCTCGGAAGAGAAAGACGCCGTCTCGAAAGACGCCTTCTCGAGATACCTCTTCCGAAGCCTCTCGAAAGGTTATAGTTGTAACGGATTCGGGCTCGGGTATTATAAGTTTTTTCCTATCCCTTTATACACTCTTTATATCCTTTATACTCTTTATACCCTCTATACCCTTTTTATACCCTTTGTCATCACTCTATAACCCGTCACCGTATAAAGATACCCTTCTCTATACCCTTATAAAGGCAAGATCTAAGTCTAATAGAAAACAAATAATAGGACCTTTAAAGCTACTTCTTTCTGCAATCTCGAGAGTTGTTTTAAGGGTTAATAAGTGTATTATACGGATAGGGAATTTTTACAATTTTGTGTTTAACATTGGGGCTACGAGGCATATAGTTTCTAATAAATCCCTCCTCTCTAATTATTAAGATATCTATACAACTGTGACCTAGGGAAAAGCCTCTTCGATTATTGTACGAGGGGCTAGGGATCTTGTTTTTAAGTTCCCTAATAATACGCAATAATACATATTAAAAGACTGCCTATATATACCTGAAATCGGCATAAATATAATAAGCCAGTCTGCTATGAAAAACACATATGCTCTTACAGGCCTAGACTCTATATCTCTTCTCGATAAAAATCTTAAACAATTAATATTAGGCTTTATTAAAAACGGCCTATACTATATCCCTCTAGAAATAAAGAAAACTCGCTTTCTTATTAAAAATAAGATATATAACATCCGGCATAGTCCGAAAGAAACGGTTGAAAATACTATACAAAAACCCTTACTAGATAAATAAGATAAAGAGATTAAAAATAAATCTTTACAAAATAAAAAGAAGGTAGATTTACTACTTTAGCATAAACGCTTAGGTCACCTTAGCTATAAATCCCTATACCGATACCTCCGTAGACTATACCTAGACATATCCGTAGACTAAAAAGATATTATAGCTATAAAACAATGCGAAGCTTGTATATAAGCCAAATATACCGATAAGAAAAAGAAGACTCCCTCGAAACGACGATATCTCTTTCTCGATAAAATAAATGTTGATATTTAGGGCCTTATAAAGGTCCCTATATACGATAAATTCAGATACTTTATATCCTTTCTTAATACTTATTCTAGGTATCTAAGAATATACCTTATAAAAGATAAAGCCGAAAGCCTACCAAGGTTTCTAGAGTTTAAATCAGAACTCGAAAACAATAAATATAATATTAAAATAAAAGAGGTCTTCTTAGACAATGCAAAAGAATTTCTATATAATATTAAACTATATGCCTTAAAAAAGGGTATAATATATAACTTAAGTCCGCCGTATATACTATACTCAAACGGTAGAATAGAACGTATAAATAGAACGATACTTAATAAAGTTAGGTCTATGCTTTATACGGCTAAACTACCTAAATATCTTTAGGGAGAAGCTGTTTTAGCAGCTACATATATATATAATAGATCCCCCCATACTGCTTTAGGATATATATGTCCTCTAGAAAAGAAGAACAATATAGCCCTTTCTATAGAAGATATAGAAAAAATCCGTATTTTCGGAAGTATTATATACTATAAAAATAAAACCCTAAGTGATAAACTCGATGTACGAGCCTATAATGGAATTATAATAGGCTATGAAGATATAGCCTATAAAATATACGACTATAGCAGAAAAAATGTCGTTATCTTAAAGGATATAACTATATTAGAAAATAACTTCTTAAAAAATAATAAAACCTTTAATTTTAATACTATACCTTCGCTAAATAAAATACCAGAGAGGCACTACGGTCCTCTATAGATATAACTCCTACACATACTAATAATATACCCTAGAATGATCTAAATTATATAACCGATGATATACCCTTAGATTATAATCCTGACAATATTGATAATATATTAGATAATATACCTATGCGCTAGGATAATAATAATAAGGATTAAAGAATTTAGGTTGAAATACCTAAGAAGCCGGCTGAATTCTATAACGAATATAAATAATACCCCATATATGTTTTATTAAATAATAGTAATATAACCCTTCTATGTGCTTTAGAAGGTAGTAATCCTATAGAACTAAAAACCTATAAGCAAGCTCTAAACAGCAACGAAGCTATACACTAGGATAAAGGCATGGTTGCTGAGATACAACAGCTTATAGATAACGATACTTGGGAAATAACCGAGCTACCCGAAGGCCGGGAAGCCCTCGGAAGCCGATGGGTCTATAGAGTTAAAAAGGATAACGAAAATAATATAAAGAAATTCAAGGCCCGACTTATAGCTTTAGGCTATAAGCAGATATATAGTCTAGATTATATGGAAACCTTTTCTACTATAGTAAGACCTAAGTCTATAAGGCTCTTATTAGTATAGGCTGTTTCGAATAACCAAAAGATTATGCAGTTTGATATAAAAAATGCCTTCCTACATGCAGAAATAGACATAGAAACCTATATTCTTATACCCGAAGCTTTTATTGATATGATACTAAAAGCATGGTTTAATAAATATAAGAAAACAAAATATAGAGGCATGACTTACTTAGACTATCTTAATAAACATAAAACGAAAAAGCTCGTAGCTAAACTAAGAAAAGAACTATACGGCTTAAAACAAAGTCCTTTACTCTAGTATAACCTATTAAAAAAGGTCCTTAATGAATTAGGTTTTTAATGCCTTCCGATAGACGAAGGGGTGTTTATAAACAGCACACTGAAAATAGCTATAGCCGTCTATATAGATGATCTTCTGTTTTTTAGGCCTATAGAGCGTCTAATAACCTAAGTAATAGATAAAATAAATAACATCCTACCGATTAAATCGTTAGGAGAGGTAAAAGACTTCTTAGGATTATCTATATATATAAACAGAGATACAAAGGAATTATATATATCCTAAGAAAATTATATAAAGAATAAAATAAAGGAATTTAATAAATAAAATATAGGAACCTCTAATACACCTGCTATAAAAGGCGTGAAATTGAATAAATTAGGAACAAAAACCGCGTTAAAAAAGGATATACTCTTATACTAAATGCAAATAGGCTCTCTATTATTTCCAGCCCTTTTTATAAGGCCTAATATCTTATATGCTGTTATATCCTGCGCGAGATTTTCTTCTTAACCAGACTCTTCGCATTTTAAAGCTCTCGATGTTATATAGAAATATCTCAATAAATTTCCTGACCTTTGCTTATACTATAACTATAATATACCGGCACCGGATTTTCACTTTACAGCTTATATAGATTCTAACTAGGCTAATGACCTTATAGACCGACGATCGGTCTCTAGATACTGTTTCTTTATACGTAATAACCTAATAAGCTAGTCATGTTAAAAACAAAAATCTATATCGCTATCTACTTGCGAAGCGGAGTATATAGGCCTTAGAGAGGCTAATAAAGAGGCCTTATACCTATATAGTCACTTAAATAGCATAGCAAAAGAGTTGTCTATACCTATATTAAGAAAAGTCCCTTTAATATTTTCTAATAGCCAATTAGCGCTTAAAATAGCAAATAACCTAGAATCCTATAAACTTCGGAAACATATAGGCCTTGCTTATAATTTCACTCGTATTAGTGTCTAGCTAGGCGAGATAGAGGTCTTTTATATAAAATCTATAGACAATATTGCTGATATATTTACAAAAGAATTAGGGCATATATTATTTTCTAAATTTCGAGGTCTTTAAGGCCTTAAAAAGGATCCTATATATAAAGATAAATAGAGGTTTTTAGCTGCTCTTTCTTATGCTTTCTTCTAGCTTTCCTCTATATACCTTTAGCTTTTTCCTCTATATAGGTTTACTAAAGAGAATACCCTTAAAAGTTTTTCCCTTTATAAAAGGTTTTCTAAAAAGGTATAAAACATAATAGAGTTTTAAAAGTTTTTCTCTATATAAATAAGAATTTTTCCTATAAAATAGGTTTTTTAAAAATAGAGAGTGAGTTTTTATTATTAGTTAGTTATAACGGACATTTATAAAGCGCACTTCTTTCTTAAAAAACAAGTACCCTTTAAGAGAGGCTATAAGGGAGCGAATATCTCCCGAACCAGATATCGTATAGGTACATAATAATATGCATAAAATCCACCGTTCAATGTTGCATAACATACTTATATTCCGGTTGCATTAGCTAGTCGGGGTGACAAGATATAGGAGTTATAGCATAAGGTGTGGGTGCTAAGATAGATACGTCGGTACTCACATGTCTCGCTTAGAACTACCCTCTATTCCGCAACAATAACTCCGCGACAACGGTGCGATATATCGGCGATGTCTTATACGCGTTCTTTTCTCCGGGAATAGCGCTATTAGACGGCACAATAAGCCAATTGATATATACCCTAGTTCCTAAGATATTTGGCTATAAGAAGGCGCCGATGTCCCCAGCTAGACAGACTATCACTAACAATTTAACAACCGCTTTCTCTCTTAATTCTGCTCTAATCTTCATACTTCTTACATCTCTATAATCCTCTACTATTAGTCTTCATCTTGATCTCTTAGTCTAAAGCTAGGTTAAGAGCTTTCCTCGCATCGCTCTAGACTTATCCTTAATTATACCCCTTAAGCGCTCGGCGCCGCTATTTTAGTCTTATATATATAGGGCCGAGGGCTCGATTTTAAGGAGCCTTACCTTAAGGAATGCTTCTACTGCCGGCTTCTAAGTAGTAATCTCGTTATTATACTTAATAATCTTAGTGTAAAACTAGTACTAGTGCTTTAAGTAGTTAAGGCCGGACTCGAGGGCCGTAATAATGGTTTCTACGAGACGGTCTTAGAGGTAGTAATCCTATATAAAGCCGCTCGCTCTATCGGTTAAAAGCATTAGCGAGTTATAGCCCTTATTATCTAGCATAAAGTTATAGAAGTCTATCGCAATTCTCTCGCCTACGATACCGTTGTCTTAAGGGGCTCGTCGTATTATCCGTTTTGCTTTCGCGGTGCCGTAGTTATCGCACTGCATGGTTAAGATGCCTTTAATCTTAATACCTTTAAAGCAGTTAACGAGGTGTTCTAGGGCTCGTAGTCCCGGATGCCCTATTCGGAGATACTAGAGTTTAGCAGTAGCCTTTTGCAGCGTCCGTTTAGTATAGCTATTAAACTTATTTCGGCGGTTGTAAAATGCCCGCCTTATTGTATAGTAGGGGATATACTCGAGAACGAACTAGCCGTAGTGCTATTTAATAAGACCGACGATAGTATCGTCGGCCGAACGAAGCGCTAATAGCCTACGGGGTCGTTCGTCCTACTAGAGTCCCTACTGCTTTAATAGTCTGTAAGAGATTAGATTATATATAAAGTTCTTAGAGAAAGCAATGTTAAGTGAGCGCAGTACTTACGGTTTAAACGATAGGGTTTACAAGCGGACGTTGACTTTACTATAGCTAAGGATAGGCACTTTTTCGGCGCCTGCCTAAAGGAAATCTCCCTTATCTACTATTCTAAAGTTTTTAAACCGGGAAATCTCGTTAAAGATATAGAGGGTTATGCTATAATCTAGGATTAAAGAGTAATAAAGAGGGTAGATATCGACGTTAAAAGACGCATCGAGTAAAGGGGCGAGGAATAAAGCCGAAGGGCATCTTCCTCTCTCCCGCATAAGTCAATCCGTCTTATTATTATTCTTAGTTCCCCTCTTGCCTCTATGTCTCTAGGCTTCTTTCGCGACCTTAGGGTTCTTTATGTTCTTAGAGATAATATCCTTTTTGCTTCTAGGCTATTAGTCGGGCGCCTTATTAAGGTTAACCTCCTAGCAATTCTCTATTAAGTAGCCTTTTATAGAATAGAGCTTATAGTAAGGGACACCTCTTTTGTCTATATTAGTAGGTCGCGACCTCTTTTTATTGTTTTTGCCTTTCTAGTTGTTCTGCTAGCTGCTCTACTCCTCGTCTTATCCCGTATAGGAAGGGCCGAAGGAGCCTTTCTTAGTTTAAGATAGTTAAGTAGGCAGCTAGTCTATAAGCATAGTGAATTCGTTAGTTATAGTATAGATATCGAAATCCTCCTGCCTCTCTAAGTGTAAGAGGTAGAAGGAATAGACCTAGGTAGGATAATAAGGTTAGATAAAGGCGAGAAAGTTAGCAACCTAAATACTCTTATAAATAGCTTTAGGAAGTTCTTCCTTAATCCCTTTATATATAATCTTCTTCTAGCCCTTAAGCTAAAGGTGCTAGTTCTTTAGCTAACTTAGAGAGGGCTTAACTACCGCTTTAGAGCGAACCTAAAGGGCTCGATAGATATCTTCCGGCTTGCCCTTTACCTCTTTCTTAAGCGTGGCGTACTAGTCCTTAAGGTCTTTGTCTAGCTTACAATAGGTCTAGAAAAGGTAGTTAGAGATAGTTAAGGCGATCTAAGTTCGGAGCTCCTTAATGTCTTTCTTCTAACTCTCCTATTTCTTCTCCTTATATAGAAACATCTGCTATTATTAGGTGCCTTAAGGAGGTTAGCGTCCCTATTAGACTATTTCTTCGTCCGCTATACGAGAGCGAGATCCCTTCGGAGAGTCGTCTTCGATAGGCATATCCGGAATAGGAAAGAGCCTTTCGGTACCGAAGACCTATTCCTATAGGTTGCTATCGAGAACCTACGCCTTAAACTTATTGTCCTAAACGGACTAGTTAGCATTTTTGATAAGGATAACTTCGGTGTTCTTCTTAGTAGACATAGTGATTGTTTTTGCCTAAAGGGAGCCTGTTTTTAGTGTTTTATATCGTATTTTCGATAGATTAAAGGCTAAGACTCTTAATTATTAGATCGTAGATCTACGGCTCGGGCTAAATAAGCGTTATAATAGATCTAGATAGGTTGTATAGCAAAGAGGTTAGATTAATATAATATATAATAATGCGTGTTATACGTCCTTCCCCTCTTTTTATAGGGGGGCCGTATTTAAGGGATATTCCCCTTACGTTACGTAGCGGTTATGCTGACCTAATCGTTATGACCTCCATTATGTAATCTAACACCCCGCGACGAGGACACAGACACAGACACACCCCTCGTCCCGGCGCCCTAAGAGCTAGGCGCACAGCCGAAGCCCTAGCTCGGGCGAACCTCCTCGACACCTAGAGCTACTACCCCCGCTTATTAGGAGACCTAGCTTACAACCTAGCAGCCGCCTACACCCACGCAGGAGATAGGCCTATAGAGTATATAGCAACCCGACGACCGAACGGATCCCGGTTACGGCATTATAGCTCTACTAGTATCGACATAGATAAGTAACGCCGAGGGCCCCGAAGCGGGCCTATCGGGCATACAACTAGATGCGAGGTCACGACGACCTCGCCGGACATAGAAAGAGCTCTACGGTATAGAAGCCACGAGATAGAGCTCCTAAGCGAATAGGGGGATAAGGAGAGACAATATCTTTACCACCCTGCTTCCGGAGGCCCTCTATCTATAGGGGGGAATAACCTAGTAGACGTTGACCTAAGGCGTAGGTGACCGTCGCACTATATGCGCCGCTACGGGCGGTACGTAAGCTACGCCTACGCCGATGCACCTGCCTTACAGCCAGCTGCCCTAAGCCCCTTTCTTTAAGGGGTCTCGAATAGGAAGGCTATTAATTAATATCACAATTGTAACGACGACGAGGGGTGCTATCGCGCTAATAGCTAAAAGCCACTAGTGACATTAATTATATTACTGCCCCTTACGTACACCTTATAAAGCCGGCTAACGCTGCGCGCCGCCGCTTTATAAGCCTCCTTTACCGATTCTTTAACCGATTTCTTAAGCTAGCCTACGGTCGTATAAACCGTAGTGTCCGCTCGGATCTTCTCCTCCTATTCCTTTAGGTAGCCTTAGAGAACGGACTTAAAGGCCCTTTAGACGCCTTAGAGGGCCTCTTTAGGCACTAGACCCGCGAATTTTAAGTAAGCGGCACTATCCCTTCCTATTAGTTTCTCCTTACACACGTCGGGCTTAAGGGGCGCTTCGTTAGTAGTCGGTAGACTATATACGCTAGCCTTTAACCCCCTTCTCGCGATATTAACGTCTATCGGCTCGCAGCCTACGTCCGTCCCCTAATGCGCTATCGCGCTTAAGGGCAACCGGGTCTAAGGAGTCCGATTCTCGAGTCTAAATTAATTTTATAATCCGGTGTCGACCTTAGCGGCTATGCGAGGAGATCGTAGAGCGTTTTTACTCTAAGATTAAGATCTTCTTCTTTAGTAAAAGGGTTAATTAGAAAAGCTTAAGACTATTATCGCTCGGGATTATAACTATACGTAGAGATATATAGAATAGCGAGCCTAAGGAGCATACGTCGCGTTAATTTGCCAACCGGAAGCTTCTTTTAACCTTTCTATAGTAGTATAAGTTTAAAACCCTAACGAAAAAGACTGCGTAATAATTAACAAACGCCTATAATAGCAAATAGACTATAAGAAACGCGGCCTAACGTACGAACTAATTAATCTTGCGAATGCGAAGCTGTTAGTATTTACAGATAGCTCTTTTGCAAATAACGCAGACCCCTCTTCGCAACTAGGCTTTATTATTGCACTTATAATAGAGACCCGATCTAAAAGCCACTTCGAGATTAAAGGCAATATTATACACTAGAGCTCGACTAAGTGCAAAAGGATTATACGCAGCGTTCTAGCCTTAAAGGTCTACGGCATAGTTAGAGGCGTTAATATCGGCATTTGCCTTACTACGACGATTAAGATAATTATAGAACGCCTATAGCTGCCTCTAGTGCCTCTAATCCTTTATATAGATTCGTATTCGCTCTACGAATGCCTTATAAAGCTTACTATAACGAAAGAAAAGCGACTAATAATCGATATTATATCGCTTCGTTAGTTATATAAGCGAAGGGAGATTATAGAAGTGCGATAGATTAATAGGAATAACAACCTAGCTAATATATTAACGAAGTCCTCCTTAAATAAGTCTCTTAAACGCTTTGTTAAAACCAACGCGCTAACCGTTAGGATAAAAGCTTTCGTCGTGCGGCCGTAATCCTTACCTTCCTTACTTTAATACATCTATAAGGCTAACTGTAATATATATAGACTGTTTTTTTTAATAGCAAACGCGCGCTATTTTATTTCATTGCGCGGTCTTTCCTTATTTAATTGCGCGCTATTTCCTTATTTAATTGCGCGCTCTTTCCTTATTTAATTACGCCCTTATTCGCGCACTTATTCCTTTACCTATTCTATTGCTTAATTAACTACAATGAAAGAATTCGTCGACGTCGGCACGGTTCGAACCTTAAACCTTCGGCTGCTTATATTTAAACCAATCGGGAAGGTTATCTTATCGTATGCTATTATTCGGTTAAATACATTCTAGCAATTTACTATAAACATTAATACTTAATAGCAACTTTAATAAAAAGAATAATCTTTTAGTAGAGTAATATTATTAATATACCTAACTAGGAATCGTCCTAGAAGGGGTCCTTAGACATTAGGTCTAACGAGTCTAATCCTTACAACCGCCCCCGATAAATAAGCCTTAGATAAAGAGTCTTGCTATTTACATAGCACGAAATCTCTATTTATATAGTAAGGATAAGGCTTTTAGTCCTCGGAATAGCTGTATAGAGACCTTGTGGCTTCGCGTTGCGTGGTTGTAAGGAAGCTACGTTAAGGTTATATTCTGTGTGTTAATTAATTATCTAGAGGTTGTAGGCGCGCAGGGTTTTTAGGGAAAACCCTATGCGATGCGCTGACTAATGCGCCTACACTAATAGGATCCTTAATATCCCCTTCCTTAAATAAGCAGTCCGCTGCTTATAAGGCAATTAATATAACCTAAACAGGAAATAACGTATTATTATAGGTAATATAGAATAAGCAATAAAAACAACAAAAACTCCTATGCCGCGCGAGCGGTATGCCTTTCTAATAAATTATCTTCCTCTTATACTCCTTCCTTAGCTATATACGGCCGGTCCACTCGCTATTGCGAGATACGCAAATAGGAGCTCGAGGTTGGCTAGCCTATACATAAGGCTCGATTTGCCGGCCGCGGACTTACAAAGCTATAGCCGTTCGAAGGCGCTCGCGGTCGCGCTATAGCATTATACGGCTGCCGTACTATAAGCTGCGCATAGGGTGCCTATTACGACTGTAGGCAGGGAAGAGATTCGTGCCGTTATAACGGCTAGGCAACGCGTAGCTACCTAAGGATGCTAAAGAGTAGGCTTTGCCGGGGTAAGCCGCTGTAATTGCCTATAGGCCGTTATAATACGGCTCTTACTTCTTCGTGCGCTACCGCACGCGTAATACCTAATCTCCGGGTGCGTATACGCGGATTAGCCCCTTACGCTCTTATAGGTAGGAGCGGGTACGGGCACGAGCTGCCTTAAGGCTTACGACGTATCGTCTCGCAATAAGGGCCTCGTGCTACTACACGAGCTCCTATGCCTAAGTAATATCCTCCTCGACCGTAGGGTCGCGTATATAGGCGGCGTACGTAGCCTCGTAGTGTTATTCGGGTGGCTATATGCCGTATAGTAGGAAGAAGGGGCTATACCCGTAGGGACCTTCCTGCCGATTATAGAGGTATATAGCGCGGACGAGTCGCTAGTGTAAAGACGCCTAGGGCTCGTCGAGGCGCACTCGATAGAGGATCGCCTTAAGAGCGCCGTTGGCTTACTCTACTTTGCCGTTGCCTCGCGGCCTTATAGGTATTATAGGCCTAATCTCGGTGCCGTACTAGCGATAGTAATCTTACGCTTGCTGGCCTGCGAAGCAGCTAGCGTTATCGCTAATAATCTCCTTTAGGGGGCCGAAGCGGGCGACGATAGACTATAAGAGTAGGAGTGTGCCTTCGAAGTCGGTTGAGGGCGTAATAGCCGACATAAGCCAGCTAGTAGCGTATTCTACGGCGTTAAGGAGCTGCTTGCCCTTACAGCCCGTATAGTCAATCGCCTAACGCGTTAACGGGGGGACCGGCATTAACGGCATTAGGTTAAGCAGTATTAGGTTAAGCGGCTTTATTAACTAATAGGCCTAATAATAGCGTACGGCTTTATACGCCGCGAGGGGCAATTCGGGATGCTAATAGCGTATAGCTAGGAATCGCATCGTATAGCCTATAGTACTATAGCCCGAAGTCTTATATGCGTTCTTAGCTGCTGCTACGAAGGCCTTATATTCCGGCACTATTAATAGGGCAATTGCTCCTGCCTTAGTAGGCGGATTACCGGGAGGGAGGCGCTCGTTCTGCCTAATACGGTATAGCTTGCCCTTAAGCTTATAGAAGTGCTTGCGAGCCTAATGCGGCGTAATATTAACGGGAAGAGCTTCGCCGGCGGTTAGGAACTCGAAGACGGCTTAAAGGTCGATGCGAGTTAATTAATCGGGTCGTTCTATAAGCCTAGTCTTTAGCGTCGCCGGCGCGCCGTTCGCGGCTTCGTTATCCTTAGTAGCGGCTTCTTCTTCTTCTTCTAGTACCGTGGCGGTAGGTTTATCGCTATCGTCATCGAGCTTAACTATCCTTCCCTCGCTTATCGCGAGAGTCGTAGACTTTAGGTCGGGTAGGCGGGAAAGGTAGTCGGCTAGCATATTAGCCTTACCGCTATAATACACTATATTAATATTATAGTGTTTAATCCGCATCGAGGAAGCGGACTATACGAGCAGGTTATTCTATCTTCGTACGTAAAGTGTAAAGGGACTCGTGGTTAGTAATAATAGTAATATCGGCACCTTTAACCTAATGTCGCTAGTGCTATACGGCTATTATAATGCCGAGGAGCTTACGCTCTTACGCGGAATAGCGCTATTATATGTCTATAAGCTTCTTTAAGAAGTAGGCGACGGGGTAAAGGAAAGAACGCTCTTTGCCATTAGTTATAAGGTATAAGTACGGTTGTAGAAGTGCTATACTAACGCACTTGCCCGAAGCATTACTCTTAATTATCGCGGGAAGCTGCTAGCTATACTTCTTTAAGATCGGCGTAGTCGTAATAACCTCGCGGATCTATTTCTAAGCCGACTTTACTTCCTTAGTTAACGTTATAGCGACGTTCTTACCGCTAAGAGAGAGTTCGATTAGCGGGGCGGAGAGGTTAGAGAAGTTAGCGATTAACATTCTTAAATAGCCTACCGCGTATACGAAAGCCCTAATCTCTATAGTAGTTGTCGGCATAGGGCGGTCGCGAATAGCGGCAACCTTTAAAGGGTCGGCACGGATGCCGGCCGTAGAGACTAGGAAGCCTAAGAAGATACCTTTATCCACGAAGAGGTAAGTCTTTAAGGCGTTAATAAGGAGCCCGTATATAGCGGCGCGGGCAAAAAACTATAGTAGGCGTTCGTATAGTTATTTACGCGTATCGGCCTAAAGGGCCACATCGTCTAAAAGACCGGCTATAAAGGCCCGGAGCGGCTCTAGCACTTCCTCTATAAAGGCTTAGAATATAGCCGGGGCATTAGTTAGGCCTATCGGTATAGCATCCTATTCGTAGAGCCTAAAGGGGGTTACGAAGGCGGTCTTCTCGCAGTCCTCTCGAGCGATGCGTATATAGTAGAAACCATCTTTTAGGTTAATAAAGGCATAATAGCTATGCCTAGTAATACGCTAGATCTCGTCTATTGTGTTTAGCAGAGGATATACGTGCTTCTTCGTATAGTTATTAAGGATATAATAGTCGGCGCAAATGCGCTAAATGACTTAGCTATAGGCGTTATACTAAAGGCCCGTAGGTGCCTTTTTCGGTGTTAACAATAGGGGCGAAGCCTAAGGGCTAACAGACTTCCGGATGATAGAGCCCTTATGTTTCTCGACGAAGTCCCTAATAGCCTACGCCTATAAGGGACTATACCGTCGTAGGCTTTACCGAATAGGCGTAGCGTCGCCTATATTAATCCGGTAGACTGTTTAAGCTAATTTATTACTATGACGAAGAGCAGGATTAAAGCATTCGGGGAACTAGGCGAGATACTAGTCTATATAGATCTTAGCCTAGTCCGGTGTAGTCTCGTAGAAACGCGTAGTAAAGATCGGCTCTATTAACGACGCGAAGGATGCTCGCTAGTTATTCTTTACCGCCTAGGAAGCGTCGCTAGCGGTAAGGGCGAAATTATCCTCGTTATCTTCTATTGCGGAATAGACGTACGACTTCTACGGTCGTAGCATAGGCTAGTCTAGGAGGCGACGCAGTCGAATCGCGCCGTTATCCTCGTACGAGAGACCTAAGGTGTAAAAAAGAGAGCGGCTAAGGGTTAGGGAGCCGGGGAATATACCGTTAGGGACGATACTATAAGAAATAGTAACTAAGACGGTCTAGCCGTCGTCGTATAGCTACTATACTAAAATAAGGGTATTATCGTAGACGCTAGGCCCTAGGATTCCTCCGATTCCCTTTATCGTAGAGGAGACCCGAGAAGGGTATAAGGCGAGCTTATCGGCAAGGGAAGAGGCGACGTAATAAAAAGTCGACCTATAGTCGAAGAACGTAGATAAAGAAATAGCTAAGGATGCCGTTAAACGAGTAAGAAAAACACTATATAGCTTACTAAAGCCTTTACGAAGAGGCTTTTATTTAGTATTAATGCTGCCGCTTACTGCTATATAGTAAGCGGCATCGCTATCTTAGTCGTAATAACCGGACTCTATTCCTTTATACATCGCGGCGAGGATAGCCTCCGTTTCGGCGTTATCCTCTTTAAACTAGGAGATAGGGTCCCGATCCTCGCTATTAGTGTCGAGGACCTCTATATCGAAGTAAACGTACGGGCGGTTAACGCCTAAATTACCGCGATAGCTTCCTCTACTACCTCTGCCTCGATCGCCGCCGTGTTAGGCACGGCCGCGGCTAGTGCTAGTATTGCCGCAGTTGCGCTAGCGGCTGCCGAATGCCTTAGCCGCTTCGTATAACTTGCCTATAATCTTAATATCGCGGCCCGGGGCAGAAGACGAAGAGAAGGATACATTGCCCGAGCCTCTATAGGCAAAGGCGGGCGTCGAAAGAAGCCTGCAATCCTTAGCCTAATAGCTAGGCTTGCCGTAATTAAAATAGGTGTTACCCTAAGACGTAGTAGCAAAAGACGATAAGGCGGCATCGTTAGCGGGGTAGACTATAATATCCGTTGTTCGTAGGTCGGCAATAACGATGCCGGGCGGTGTAGAGAGTATAGAGGCAGACAGCTAGGATAGACTCGGCTTAACTATTTCCATAGTGGCCGGCTTATTCCCTATAGCCTTATTAACTCGCTAAGTCTAGTAGGGCGAGGCCTCTTACGTGCGAATAGACGTAGAGGGCTTTCTATATATATCCTCTATAGGCTAGCGAGCCTATTCGCTAGCTAATAATATTAAGCGTTTAATTAACGCTATGCCGTAGAGGGTCGCGATGTTAAGGCTTAGTTAAGCCTAAATACGCGGGAGATTATTGCGGAGGTACTAAATTATGATTTTTCATACGCCCGCGTTCCTTTTCTCGATGTCTAGGAGGTTAAGAAATATATTCCTAATACGTTAGGCGAAGTTAAGAAGGGCTTCGTCCTTAACTAGGGCTAACTATACATAGATAGCTAATAGAGCATCGAGGGCACTATAGTCCCGAAGTACGGTGAAAATGCCCTCGAGAAGGAGCAACTAACTAAGGTAACGAACGTTAACCTAGCAGGCAACGTGGCTAAAATCTCCGGATAGCTCGTTAACTATACGAGCTAGCTATAGGTTGTAGGGGATTTAGCCTACGACGAGGGTAGACTATATTAGCTATAATTTCTATAGCACGGTATAGTCTGCCCGGTAGAGCTTCTACTTAGGCTTTAGGATTACTTTATTCCTATTATTGTAAACCTCTTTGTTAACCTCGCGGGCTGCCTTAGCCCGTAGCTATACGTTCTTAATAAGGGCCTCCGTAAAGACGTTAAAAAAGGCATTGTGCGGCACGTATTATAGGCAGTCGAAGTTAATATAAAGGCGGTGCCCTCGTTCTTAGTAAGCATACTAGTCACCGGTGCCTTCCTCGATATATAGGAAGACAATAAGTTGCCTTAGCTAGGGCTGCTTACGTTATTATCCCGGCTGCTATGCCGGCTATTTACGCTATCGCTAGTACGCCTATTGCTCTCGAAGAAGGGATTATTAGTAACGCTCGTCGCTAGTTATAGTAGCGGGCGGTCGAGCAGCAGTATCTACCGGTAGGGTAGCAGTCGGCGGAGTTATAGTCGGCGGAGTTATAGTCTACGGCGAAGAGGGCAATAGGGTAGACTTAGTAAGGGGGGGAACGGGAATAAGAGCCGATAGACTATTAGGTTAAGTAGAGAGTTAAGCAAAGGACAAACGAGGCCGTAGCTATAGAGCGGTAACTATGTCTAGGATGCGCTTAATATCTTTACGCTAATTAAGGACCTTAGCGCGTATGCTTTAGTTAAAGTCGCTCTACTTCTATAGATGCTAATTAGTCTATTTGCCGAGGTTAGCAACGCTTTTGCCTTTCTTAGGCTCTAGCTGCTGCTCTTGCTCCTGCTCCTAAGAGCTAGGGCCCGCTACGGTAGACTTACGGGTACGAGTCTTATAAAGCAATTAGCTCGTTGCCTTATCGTTAGAACGGGGAGAGCCCGGGGGGAATGCTCTTATAATGTTCGATATATTAATAGGTTCGGTTAAGGTAGTATTCGTTATAGGTTATTATATTGCGTTCGCTATAGGTTAGTAGGAATCCGATTTCTAAAGAGCTAAGGGTAATTCTTTAAAAATACGTATTTTTAAGGCTTTTAGTCCTCGGAATAGCTATATAAAGACCTTATAGCTTCGCGTTGCGTAGTTATAAGGAAGCTACGTTAAGGTTATATTCTATGTGTTAATTAATTATCTAGAGGTTATAAGCGCGTAGGGTTTTTAGGGAAAACCCTATGCAATACGCTGACTAATGCGCTTATACTAATAGGATCCTTAAGGATATCTAAATCTCTACTTTTCTATACGTACCCCGCGCGCCTATATCCCGCTACTAAAATCTAGTGCCGGTACATAGCAATTAAGAGAGCCGCGCAAATCGTACGAAGAACGCGAAGAACACTACCGACACGCAGTAGAAGGCACGCAGCAGGGCACGACGCATACATTAAGGAGCCGCACATACAGCAGAGGGCACGCAGTAGAGGGCACGCAGTAGGGCACGCAGTAGGGCACGCAGTAGGGCACGCAGTAGAGGGCACGCAGTAGGGCACGCAGCCGTGCATAAATCATATATCAAAGAGCCGCACACACAGCAGAGGGCACGCAGTAGGGCACGCAGTAGGGCACGCAGCCGGGCACGAATCATACATTAAGGAGCCGCACACACAGCAGAGGGCACGCAGCAGAGGGCACGCAGCAGGGCACGCAGTAGGGCACGCAGCAGGGCACGAAGCATACATCAAAGAGCCGCACACATAGTAGAGGGCACGCAGTAGGGCACGCAGCAGGGCACGCAGCAGGGCACGCAGCGAATTGACTGAATTAAGGCTATATACGATTTGCGCGGCCCTCTCAATTGCCATGTACCTTCGCGCGCCGGGCGGGGTTCCTGTCAGTGGCTGGGTGACCGTTATACGCGCTATAACCGTGTTAGTCCCGCCACGTGTCTTACAACTCTATTAGACCTATAATAGTGTTGGGTTTATGACCGTTATAGGCCTATTAACCGTTATATGCCTATAATCGTTATAATAGTATAAAATAGTGTTATAAGCGTGATAAGGATAGCCTAAAAAACGGTTTTAAATATATAACCGTTATACGTAATATAACGGTTATAAAAAAATAATTATTTTAAGTATTAAATAAAGAGTACTTAGCCTTAGGTACGCGACGCCGGCTGTAGGGCCGGGTCTAGGCCCGGGCCCGGCAGGTCACGTAGTATAGGTACGGGTTACGTTATAGGCTACGAGGCATAGGCACGGGTTATAGGCTACGAGGCACGGCACGGATTATAAGTCACGAGGCAAAGGACAAAAAATTTTATATACTAGGAATCGAACCTAGATCTACGAGGTTATACTACGATCTACGCCGCTTGCCGCTTAGCCAAACGGGATTACTAATTAATGAAAATTTTAGACTTTATTTTACTATATAAAGGGAACCCCGCTACCTAAGCGGTAAAGGGGATACGTACCCTACGCCCCGCGCGGCTAATACAGTCACTAGCGGCTAACACAGTTATAAGCGGCTAGCACAGTCACTAGCGGCTAATAGGGCTTTAAGCCGTATAACGGTTATAGGTCTATACGTATTATGCTTACCTAACATAGTTATTTTCCTAACACGGTTAAAGACTAAATAACTATTATACAATAGTGCTTATTTTATCGCGTACGGTAACTATTATACGCGGTATAACTATTACGCTTTAGTTACTATAATATAGCTATAATAGCTATATGCGTTTATCGCCGTAATACGTAATACAACACCGTTACACTAATTACAACACGATGTTAGACCTATATATAACCGTTATACGTACTAAACATAGTCACCTACCTACTGTTCTTAAGTATGCCCGGCGCGCGAAGGTACCTCTACGGAAAATTTAGTGGCGGGACATAGGCGCGCGGGGTACGTACAGAAAGAGTGGGGGTATACCTATCTTACTATGCAAATAGAGATTTCGTGCTATGCAAATAGTAAGACTCTAGATAAATAGCCTAAGACAAACAGCCGTCGACGAATAAATTTGTTTAATATAATCACGCATATATTCACTTTCTTTTACTATCTATTATAGTCTATATTACTTCTTACCTTATTTTGCCTTAGTTGCCTATAAGCCTATAGTTTATTTTCCCTAATTGCTTATAGTTCCCCGATTTCCTACTATAACGTTCGGTAAGATAGTTAGTAAGGCTACCTTAAAGCACGGTTACTAGCACGAAGCGGTAGTCTAAACCGCCTAATTATTAATAGAGGTTACTAGCCTAACTACTACGTTAAAGAGGTGTTTTCTCGCGTTGCGTTATTACGTTATAGACCGGCTGCGCATTTAACGGTTATATAGCTATTATAATATAGCTTTAACCTTATTAATTTAATATTGCGTAATAACTATACCTACGCCGCCCGCGCGATCGCGCCCGCGTAGCTATAATAGCCTGCTTAACTAGGCTCTTTCGTTTATTTACTTCTATAAGGTATAGTTTGCTTCTATAAAAGAAAAACTACGAGTATAGGAATAACTAGCTACGTGCGACGATATAGTCGTATACATATAATGCACGTAATTCCTAGGATTACGTATACGTACGAGGGAGCTATACTACCGCGATAGCTTCCCCTTACCTAGCTAGCAACTAACCTAATATAACTATACCGTTTACCCTATAAGGTCGACCTAGAAACCTACTAATAGAATCTCTGTTTATACTATAAGACTATTATAGGACGAGCTTAGGGGGGGTATATAACTGTTGTTAATCTACGAAGGAGCGCAGCTATAGACTAAGTCTAAGGGTCTATATAAATATAATATAGAGGTCACGTAGGATAACATACAACATAACCTAACACCGTGATTGTAGGAATGTGGGAATATAGGATAAACACCACGAGGAAAAGGGTTATAAGTTATAACCCCTAATAACCCCGACGATCCCGACGGCAGCGTTATTAGCCCTGTTATAACCCCGGCAGTAGCCTTATTATAACCCGGATGACAGCGTCAGCGGCTGGGTCACGTGCTCCTAACAGGGCTCTGTTAGGAGCCCGGCAGGCCCGGGTTAGGTTCTTTAAAGGACTTATAAAGGGGGCCCCTTTCCCCCCCTTTCTAGCTAGGCAGAACACAATACACTTAAATACCAACTAGAAGACCTAATAAGATATCTTACGTATAATCCCTACTAACACTAATTAGTGGTTAAACGATTAACTATAGAATAGTAAGGCTAGAAGAGGTAGGTCTTAATCCCTAAAAGTATAGTAGAATCTTTATCCCCTCTATAGGCGCTATTTCCACGTATCTTTACCCTCGGGTTCTATTGCGTATACTTAGAGAGGATTATCTATGCTAAGAATAAGGCATCTCCGCTGGTTTTACCTATAAGAGACTCCTTTAAACTTCCGAATTAATCCTATACTCGCCTCCCTTACAGAGGAAGAAGTTACGTTAATAAGGAAGCGCGTTAGCAACGCACTAACGCGAGAAGAAGAAGAATACCGCTGGTTTTACCTATAGGAGTTCTCTTCGGACCGTAAGGACGAGAGGAAAAGAAACACCGCTGGTTTTACCTACTAAGAGATTCTTTTTCGGACCGTTATAATAACATCGCGAAGACCCTCGCGACCTTAGTCATCCACGATAACAACCACGAGCCCGACCCCTAGCGCCGCAGCTACCGACGCAGCAGACAACCCTATCGCACTATTTAATCTACAGATCGAAGAGATTATAACAGGCATAACCGTCCTATAAGCCTCTTAGAAATACATCGATATCGACCTCGTCGTTAAGACCTTAATTCGCGATATTAAGCTAAATAGTTAGACCGCTACTACGTCTGCCGTTGCCGTATTTCTTTCGAATCGAAGGGATAACGTAATGCTATTCGGCGACGATTATTACGACGTCTAGCTTATCTTCTACGAAGAGGCCTAAAAGAAGGTCTATCGGGACTATAAGAGAGCACTATAGGACTAGCTGAAAAAGCGCGGAATTTATATTAGGAATAACTAGCTATTTACGATGCAATTTATCGGAGTATAGACTAAGGAAGATATTTAACCTTAGCCTTAATAGGAATTCCTCGATAGCGATTTCTACCCGGGAATAAGGGTCTGCCGAGACCGAGATAGGATGCGAGCTTAACTCGGCTTAACGCCGTACGAAGCAGTAGCCTTAAAGACGTCGTCTTTACCCTCGCCCTCGCCCCCGCCCTCGCTCCTGCCTTTAGACTTCGATCCCCTTAGGCACGGCCCCGATGCCGACTTACTAAGATCTCGCAGTTCTTCGGACTGCCCCCTAAGCGACTAATTCGGCTCCCCTATTAATTCTCGCAGCAGCAGCTCTTACAGCAGCCTCTAATACGAACCTACGAAGCCACCGAATAAACAGAAGCTTCCTTTAGCAAAACCCTAGCAGAAAGCCGTTACTGCTCCTATTAAGCCTTAAAGCAGCTCTCGAAGTAGCTCTATCAAACCTATAACGAAGCCGCCCTAATAGACGCTTTAAACCATAAAGCCGCCCCTATAGACGCTTCCCCTAGCAAAACCCTAGCAGCTATACCGTTACTGCGAAAAGACCCTCGTGCCCTAAGCCTAGTATACACTAAAGCAGGCTAAATATAGGCTCTATAAATCCTAGTTCGACTCCCGAAGCGCACTTTTCCGCTACCTCGCCGAAGGATGCTAACACTAGAAGCATACATAAGCTTCCCCCTAGCCCGTGATACAATAGGGCAACTAAAGCCGGCCCTAGCTCGCCACCTAGGCAAAAGCCACCTAGGCACACCCTCCTTCGAAACCCGAACGTAGGATGCTACTACGGAAAGCCCGTACGGGCTTCCTCCTAGTTAGTCACCCAGTAGGCGCAGACGCCCTAGCTAACGACCATATTCTTTATTCTTCCGAGATTTAGTAGAGCGCCTATAGCTCCGCGTGATAATAATAGTAGCCTCGCGAGCCTAGACCTCCGCTAATCTTACTGTATTCATTAGGGAATTCGGCCTAATACGCGTTCTTTTAATCAATTAGTTATTAGCTACGGTTGCAAGCTTTAAAGAAAAAGCTTTTAAAGAAAAACTGCTAGTATAGGAATGTAGGAATGTGGGATAAACACTACGAGGAAAAGGGTTATAAGCTATAACCCCTAATGACCCCGACGATCCCGACGGCAGCGTTATTAGCCCCGTTATAACCCCGGCAGTAGCCTTATTATAACCCGGATAATAGCGTTAGCGGCTAGGCCACGTGCTCCTAATAGGGCTCTATTAGGAGCCCGGCAGGCCCGGGTCAGGTTCTTTAAAGGACCTATAAAGGGGGCCCCTTTCCCCCCCTTTCTAGCTAGGCAGAACACAACACACTTAAATACCAACTAGAAGACCTAATCAGATATCTCACGTGTGATCCCTACCAACAGTGATAGTATATCCCCCTTAAATCGGCGTTCGACTCAAACGCTTAAAAAGGGGTAATAGTAGAAGAGCGAGAGCTAAGGGAATCCCGTGTTAATCGACCTAAAATTAGGCCCCTATAACATAAATGAAGGAAAGAAAATAAAGCTCGAGGTTAGAAAGCCTATACGCGCTAAGATAAATTATATTTATTAATTATATCTATTATTATCTAGGCAGAGGGGACGAGGTAAGGAAGGTAGTATAGAACGTAGGGTAAGGCTTAGCCGGGTTTACGGTATAGAAGGACTTAAGGTCGTCCTAGCATCCGTCGAGGCATAAGGAATCCTCCTAAGTAAGGGGGCTATAACGCTACTAGATGCGATATTTAATCTTCTTAAACACGTACTAACGTTACGCGAGGATAAAGAAGAATTCCTACTTAAGGTACGCGTCGTTATCGTTATCGCCGTCTAAGGAAAGCAGGATACCTCTATTAGTAGGCCGGATATTTAGGTCGGCTTAGCTAGGTAGGGGGGGCTCTTAGGTCTAGGTAAGGAGTAAGTAGTAGAAAATAGGGTAAAGACGGCTACCCTTAGGGAGACGGAGGAGGTAAGCCGTTTTATACGCCTTAAGGACCTTATATAGGCCCTCCCGTCTATAGTTAAGCTTCTTTATTAGGCGGAGGGTATAGATCTAACGGGTGCTAAGAAAGACTATATCGCTAGGCTAATACGTTAGCGCGGGCGTCCGGCGGGTATCGGCGTGCCGGGCTTAACTAGCTTAAGCGTCCTCGATCGCGTTACGAAGGAAGTCGGATACGCGTTAGAGGCGTAAGGTAAGCGCGTGGCTATAGAGGTACTCCTTACGCTATTAAGGGGTTATACTAAAGGGGGGGTAGTCCTAAGGGCTTAGTGCTAAGCTTTAGGTTAAAGCCGTAGTTAGTAAAGAAAGGGGAGAGGCCGGTAGACTTAAAAACCTAGTTATTAGCGGTAAACTTAGCGAAAGGAAGGAGGTCTACCTAATCGTCTTAAAGGAAGGTAGTATAGTAGCGGAGGTAGACCTCTATCTAAGCGTTCGCGATCTTAGTTTAGCTATCGGTCTAAAGGTATTAAGCGGAACTAAGGTATAAGCGGTAGCCGAGGCGGCGGCTAAGCTACTGCTAGAAGGCGGAGATAAACTAAGTGCCCTTATTACTAACGATTAAGGTAAAGGTGCTATAAAGAGACTAAACGCGAGAAACAAACGCGTTAACGACGTCCTCGACTATTATTAAAGGCGTTAGGACGTAGTAGCGTATCTTCGTAAGACGGTTAACGATAACTAAAATACTAAAAAACTTAACGCTATAACGGCGGTAGATAGGAAGGTCTATAACGAAATTAATAAAGATATCGGTCTAAAAGGCAAAAGGGATACTTAAGGGTTAAAAAAAGCCTTAAAGGGCGGAACGGGGGGACTTAGCGCGGAGGTAGACGTAGTAGTTGCGAATAAAGCTAGAAATAGACTTATATATACTAGGCTAAACGTAGGTTCGGCGGTAGAAGCTCGTGGTCTTAGTACGCCTAAGGTAGCTAGCTAGCGGGGAAGTATAGGTACGGATTAAGATCTAAAGGATAAGGGCGTCGTTAGGGGGGATAAATAACCGGCCTTAAAGGTAGAACCGGCATTAGGCCTTTAAGAGGGCGGACTTTAGGATTAAGCAGAAAGGTACGCGAAGAGAACTAGGCTAAGGGAGCTAAGGAGACCGGAGAGCCGCGCGAATATCGGCGATAAGTAGAGAGGAGAAATAAGCCCGGTCGATAAGGTCGTCGATCGGCTTAAAGTCGTTAAAGGCATAGAGGGTAAGGCAATTAAAGTCGTTAGAACTATATTTATTAATTATATTTATAGATAAGTTAGACTCCTTAAACCTATTAGGGAGTAAGGAGGCGTCGACCTTAGACTATAGAAGGATAACTTAGTAACGATAGTCGATCCCTTCGTTAGCGCGGTTAGTTAAAGAGGTAAGGCGGGAACTAAGGAGCCGGCTAAAGACGTTAAGGAGGGTAGCTTAAGAGCTAGGCTAAAAGACAATCTTAAAGTTAAAGCGACTAAAGAACTCGGCCTAGCGGGCCTACCGTTAGTTAAAGAGCTTTATAGTTATAAAATACTAAAGGTTCTTATAGTCTAAAGCGATCTTAAACTTAGGCAGGCCTTTAAGCTTAAGGCGCTATTCCTCGAGGGACTTTACGATCGCGAGGAGTTCTTTATCGTAGATCTTATAGTTATATTCTTAAGCGGAGTATTTCGACGAGAAGAACGCGATAGGGTAATAGCGGCCGTCGTTAGAGAGCTATATTAGCACGCCTTTAGCGGCTTAGTCGGAAGCATTAGTCTAAACTATAGTCTTTCGAGAGGGGTTAAAGTATGCGAGGACTAAAGCGGCGGTAAAGGCGTGCTTAAGGGCTCTAAAGGCGTAGGCGTAGGCGGGGGACTAAATCTAAGGGGCAGAGTTCTTAATAAGGGCGTTTAAGGGGTTCGTAAGCTTAAAGAAGCCGCGGATAAAACGCCGAAAAAAATTAGTAAACCCTAAGAAACGCTAGAGGTCTTTAATAAAAGAGGGGGCTAGCTAGTCGAGGACTACGCGGACCTTTTTAAGATCTATACGCATGCCTTTATCTAAGATAATTAGGCTAAGGTACTTAGTCTTAGTAATATAGAAATCGCACTTATTAACGTTAAGCTAAATGCTAGCGGTATTAAAGCGCTTAAGAACCTCCTAAACGTAGACCTAATGCTCCTCCTATATAGTAGAGAAGATTAAAATATTATTTAAGTAGGCGGAATAAAAATCATCGAGGATATTATATAAGGCCGTATTAATAAAGCTCTAAAAGTAAGATAGCGCGTTAGAGAGACTAAAGGGTATAATGCAATACTCGAAAAGCCTATACTACGTAGCGAAAGCCGTCTTCTACTTATAGCCCTTAGCGATATAAAGGCGATTAAACGCTATAATAACGTTAATCTTAGTAAAGAACTTCGCCTTCCTAATTTAAGCGAGGGTACTATAGACTAAAGGCAAGGGGAAGCGGTTCTTAATCGTAGCCTTATTTAGGCTATAGTAATCGACGTAGAAACAGACGCCGCCGCTAGGCTTATAAGCGAGCATAATAAAAGCGGCGGTAGCGGAGGTTAAATAGCGAATAAAGCCTTTCTTAAGCTGCTTATTAATATAAGCGTAGATAATACGGTTTTCGGCTTTATTAAAAAGATAAGGGCGGGTATAAGGGGGTTATATTCCCTCCTTAAGGTTAATCTAAGTATCGACGGCGCAGTAGGGGGCAAGCTTATCGGCCTTACTTTAAAGCTATATATAGATTATATAGTAAAGCTCCTTTAGGACCTTAGCCTAAAGCTTATCGAGAGTATAAAGGACTTTATCGTATTTTAAAAAGAACTTAGCGATATTATCGGGTAAAACCTTATTAAGGAAGATTTTATTTAAGGTAGTTATTAACGAAGTCGTAAAGGCGGGGGTTAAGTCGGGCTTAAGTAGTATCGGGATTAATAGACTTAGATAAAACGGCCTTATAGAGTTCTTTAAGGATCTCTTAGTCGATAGAAGGCAAAGGCTTAATAGGTAAAGGTTTAGCGGCTAAAGCTTTAATTATAGTTTAAGAATTCGTAATAGAGGGCTAGTAATAGAATACTATTATAGCGGCTACGTTAAGCATCCGGATAGAGAACGTAAGGTCGCCTAAAGGGATTATAAAAGGGCGGGGTCCTAACGCCTAATGCTTAGGTCGGGGAGCCGGGTAGCGGGAGCTAGTAGCCTAACGTATAAGCTAAGGTCGGGGGGGGGCGGACGTAACGGCGGGGGTAGAGGGTGTCTAAAAGGTCGGAGTTATAGCTTAAGTTAAGGTCGGTCTAACGGGAGGAGTCTAAGTAAGTAGGTTTACCTACGTCGGGAGTATCTTTAAGGGACATTAGGAGGCCGGGGGGAAAACAAGGCGATAGGGGAATAAACTTAACGGTATTAGAAAAGCGGATAATATAGGCAAAAGCCTAAAGGGTAAGAGGCAAAGATAAGGCAAAAGGCTCGCCCTCGTCGTTAGAGTCAGCGATAGAGGGGGTAGGGGGGGAACGAATTATATTTATAAATTATATTCCCTTAAAGGCGGGAATAGGAATAGCGGGAGCGGCCGGGAGGCTAGGGATAAGATAAGGCTAAGGGTCTAAGAGGTAAAAAGCGAGGTAGAACGGGGACTAAAAGGAGAGGGAGTTATCGCGCTAGCTAATAATAAGGTTATAGCAGCGTAGCTAAGCGAAGCTAAGAATAACCTTATAGCTAAGCTTCGTAAGGAAGAAGTAGATAGACTTAGTGTTAATATTACCGTCTTCCCTATTTGCTTTCCCCCGGGAAATCCCCGGTTCTTCCCTAGATTCTACTATAGAATCCTACGGGCTTCTACGGGTATTACCCCGTACTTCTACGGGCGTATTTACCCACTTTTCTTCGGTTATATTTCACCGTGATTTCACGGTGATTTTACGGTTATTTACACGGTCTTTACCCGTGAAATCTCTTCCCTTCTACGGTCTTCCACCGTAGAATTCTAATTCCCTTCTACGGTCTTCTACCGTAGAATTCTAATTCTCTTCTACGGCTTCTACCGTAGAATTCACCGTAGAATTCACTAGTCTTCCACTAGGCTGCTTATTTATTTGCTGACTGCATAACTTATTTATCGTACGGCACGATCTATTGCTTTTCTCACCGATCCTTCCGTCCGATTATTTACGTCACCTGTTTTTCCTTAGGTCTACGCGGCTGATTTCGTCCGAGGATTTTTCCTATATATAGAGACTAGTTAGCCTCCCTACTAGACAAGACAAGAGCTATTATTCTTAGTGTTTTGCATCCTTTTGCAGCTTCTAATCCTTCCTTACAGGCTGTTTAAGCCTTAGAGCCTCTCTTCCCTTTTTGATTGCTATCACCTAAATGTCGAGAACCCGACTGCCTAGCGTTCGATACTTAGTATAAGCGCCGACTTAAGCGACTAAATAAGCGTAATAGGTAATAGCGCTAGACTTATAGTCGCCGCTATTAGCGAGAGAGAGCCGGCGAGGAAACTAAAGCTAGCAGACGGGGAGGGCAAAGCGGTACGCGGTCTAAATATATATAAAGGCGAATCCGGAATAACTAAAGTCGATTAAAGCACTTATAGCGACGTTAGTAAGCATAAGGGAGAAAGGCAATAGTAAAGCGCGAGGCTATATTCCCGTCGGGAGATAAAGGTCCTCCTTTATATTAAATAAAGCTATAAAATTAGAAACCGAAAGCTCTATCGCGCGATAAAGCAAAAGAGCTAGGCGTTTCCTAAGGGGGGAGAAGCGCTAGAGGTAAGGGTAAGAGAATTAGTAACCTCGCCTTTAACGAAGCCTTACTTAATCGCCCGGACGTTAAGCCGGGGAGGGGGCGCGAGGAGACGTAAGGCGGGAATACCGCCGCCTTAGCCGCGACCCCGGCTAGCACCTTTCTTAGGATAGGTCTAAGCCGTATAGGTTAAAGTCACTAAGGCGGCGTAGTCGAGATAAAGATAGTTCTTATACCGTCGTTGCTTCTTAGCGTCTATAAGACTAGCCTAAAACGCGTTAAGGTCTATTAGGTCGCTAGTAGGCGTAAAGGCGGCGGGGCTAGCGGACCCGGCAAAAGCGGGGGGGGGGAATAGTCTAGGGCTAAATAAGCCTCTTACGGGCTTAAATACGCTCGTAGTTTTCCTAAAGGGCGGCGTAAAGCTTAGCCTAGCTATAGAAGTCGTTAGTATTAAGGCTAAGGACTTAAAGAGCGGCGGCATAAGCGAGCTTATTAATAACCTTTTAATAAAGGTATCTAACGTAAGCGCTCTCGTTATAATCGAGGTCGGCCTATAGCTAGGTAAACCGCGAGAAGAAATCCGGCTAAAAGGTGCCTTTTATAGCTAAGGTATTAAATTCCGCCTTAGACTAAGCGCGGTAGTTCGCAGTACTAAAGATAGAGGCGAGCTTATAGGTAAGGGAGTCGAGGGACTAAAAGCGCTATTGCTTAAAGGGGGTATTATCGCGGATATAGCGGGGGATATTAGCGGCGATAGAAGCGGCCCGGGCGGAAAGTCGGCCGGTCGTATAAACGACTTAGTCCCTATCGGTAGGGAATATATAAGGGTCGGAGGCGATCTTAAGGGATATACCGTCGCGCTAGACGCGGAAGGCGTTTTAGCGCTGCTTTTAAGTGCCGATATCGCCGGAGAAGCGTTTAAGGTCGGCGAAGCGGGTATAAGGACTTACGGTAGAAAAGGTAAAGGCAGCCTAAAAGGCGGTAAGGTAGGCGAAGGCGGCGTTAGACTAATTAAGCTAGTCCTAAAGTCCCTCCGCGTACTACCGGTAGCTAAGGGCCTCTTTATAAGCGGTAGTAGCGGAGGTAGCGGCCTTAAGGAAACTAGACTTAAGAAAGACGAGAGACCGGGTCTAATCGGTATGCTAGAGGAAATTCGTCTAAAGGTCAGCGAAGATAGATAAAGCGACGGAGGAACCCCGGAGAATAAAGGCTAGGTAAAGGAAGGCGGCGAGGGCGTTAGGCTAAAGGACGTCCTAAAGGGGAACGCCTACCGGAGGGCCGGGCGAAGGGGAGAAGGAGGGGGTAGAAATAAGAGTAGCTATCGTAGCGGCGGGAAAAAGGGGTAGCGGCGGGAAAAGGGGCTAGAAAAATCTATAGGAGAGTAGAAAAGAGGCGGAAAGGGGCGTAATAAGATAAAGAACGAAGGCAGGCGTATAGGCGAAGCTAAAGGGACTAAGGAATCGTAAAGGCTCGGCGGAAGGGCAGAATAATAGTAGATTAAACTATTATAGGACGAGCTTAAGGGGGGTATATAACTATTATTAATCTACGAAAGAGCGTAGCTATAGACTAAGTCTAATAGTATATATATATACGATATAGAGGTTACGTAAGATAATATATAATATAACCTAACACCGTAATAAAGACCTTATAAAACGCTAAAATCCCTACTTTTTCTACGCCTGCCTTACGCGCCTATATCCCGCTACTAAAATCTAGTATAGGTATATAGTAATTAAGAGAGCCGCGTAAATCGATTAGATCCGCGGGTAAAGGGATTACGTAAAGGGAATATAGCTTATACCGCGGGGTATAACTATAAGCAAAGCTTTGCTATAGCTAGGGGCTTATTAGGAAATACGGTTAATCCCTAGGAGGAGACCTATCTAATAGTAGTATAGGATTTTAGCAGGAGCCCCGTTAGACAGGTAGCTAATAGGCGCTAAGTATCTTTTAGCCGGTTTAACCCCGGCCCCTAATATAGCTAATTAGCGCACTAAAATTTTAGACTCTATCTAATTATAGCGTGTTATTTCTTAGCAGCTAATAGCCGTACTTCGTTTTTATAGTAGGGGACCCTTACAATAAAAAAGCTTACTATATATATTAAGTAAGTAAAGCGGCTTGCCGTAACTTATATATATTCTATGTTCTTTATAGCGTAGAGCAAGCTTTGCTTAATTACGTATAGGGAATTCGGCTAAAAGGCCCTTTAAATAAGGTCTTAAAGTAGTATATTTTTAGGCACAATATACATTATTATCACATATATTAATATACTGCGTTTAGCGGTATTATAGCCGCTACAACCGATATCTCTTATATTATTATTTAGTAAGCCGTAGGTCTATAATATAATAATTAAGTGTTATAGTATAGGATCTTAAGGGGTATATACCTATATAGATGCGGGTTAACCCCGGGCTACGCTAACATTGCCCTACTATATTTTATAGTTATAATATAGTAACGTTACGGCGAAATCTAGCATAGGTAAAACCCGGCATTACGCTAGGATTGCCCCGTTATATTACGCTACGGCTTTATAGCTATTTCGCGACGCGTATTATAGGGATTTTACTATTATATGCAAAGCGTATAATAGGGTGAAATCACTATATTAAGGCAAATATAGGGAGATAGCCGCGTATATATAGTAATACGCGATTAGGGATTATTAAGGAGATTCCTTAGGGAAGCTCTAGTAATACACCGGGATCTTATAGTAAAAGCCCGGATGGTAATTTAGGCATATAACGGGCATTTCCGCGGCCTAGGAATAGAAGGGATAATATAGGAATAAGGGATATCCGTTCTTTAGGCTTAATTGCAATCCACGTGATTAAATATATCATATGCGAACAACGCCTATACGGATGTATTATTAACTATACAATGCATCGTATGCATTAAGGACCCCGGTAATAGCGTTACTAACTCGGCCGCCCTTACGATAATTAAGTTATTAACTTAATCGCCCTTATAATCATAGCCCTAACGTCGCAATAAGGGCTCGTAAAGGGCCGGCTTTAGGCCCTATTAATATACGCGTTTATAGCCTATATAAAAGGGCTATTCGTCGCCCTTTAGTCGATAGAATATTATTATTATTATTAAAGTACTCTAGCTGCCCTAACGGGCCTAGTGCCCTTACATTTAGCTAGCATAGGAAAAACTAAGCGGCCTAAGGGAAAACCTATATAACGTCTATCTATCTTAACGTCGGGCCGGATGCGGCCTATATTCGCTACGGTTAATTAAGTTTAGTTACTACCGCTAGTCTAGTGCCTAATAAAGGTTACCCCGCCCGGGCAAGCCTAAGGGCGTCGGGGTCGGGCGGATAGTCTAACTTAGTAAAGCCGGCGCGTAGACGGCACGCGGGCGATAGGGTGCGGGCCGGGGCCCCGCCTACCGGGTTAGAACGTAGAAAAACAAATCTTAATAAGCGTATAATCGAATATATAAATATATATAAATACATATAAACGTTAAAGGGGGCTAGCGCTAGGAGCTTTATCGTCTTACTCCCGGAGCTCCCCCCCGCTAGCATTACGGCGGTCTATCTTCTCCGTAAGGGCTATCGCGGCCTAGAACTACTATAGTAGGCGGTGCTTAAAGAACTACCGGATAAGCGGCTTCGCAGCGGTAGGGCGGTTAAGCGCCGCCCTAAGGTCGCTCTCCCGTCGGATGCCTCTTAGTAAGGCCACCCTCGCGTTAGTAAGGGCAAGGCACCGGAGGAAGAGGTAAAACGCGGTTTTACGCGCAGTCCTATACCGATAGAGCGGTAAGTCGACGTTAAGGACGTTCCGGTCGAATAAGAACCCCTATAGACCGATCTTCCCGGTCTAAATCTAAATAAGCGCGGAGCTCTCGTGCTTATATAACCCGTTATATACCTTTAGTGCCTTCTTTAGCCGGTTAAAGTAAGGGTTAATATCTACCGGCTGCCGGGCTTTTCGTAGTCGCTTTATCTCCGTCACTTAGAGATCCTCCTTCTAGCGCGCCTTTTAATCGCGGAGGACCGCCTTATCCGTTATAGTGCCCTAAGGGCACTAGTCCTAGAGCTACGCGTCGTACGGCCGGCCGGGCGGCCGGGTCGGCCGACGGGGTTAAGGCAGTACTCTCGCTAGCTTCTCGTAGGCGTATTAAATCCGGTCCGCTATACCCGACTCCTCGGTTCGCTCCTTATACCGCACGAGGCGGTCGTTAAGGTAGAGGTCGAGCGGCGGGACCGCCGTCTATATCTCTAGGTTCTAGATTAAGGTCGCCTTAAACGCCCTAGCTATTACCTATAGGCAGCTCGACTAATATACTATAAGCGCTTTTACTAAGCCGGTAGGTTTCCCTCCTTTAAGTATAGGCTTATAGAACGTCGACGCCCTATAAGCGAGCGCGCTTTAAACTATACTAACGTAGACCGTCCTCGCGTTTTATAATCGTATGCCTTATATAGACGCCGCGAGCCTAGTAAAGGCTAGCGCTTATATGCCTATTTTTATCTTAAGCTTCCTAACTTAGGCTTTCTATCGTAGCTTTTAGTTAAACTAAACCCTTAAGAACCGCCTATCCTCGACCGGCCGGACTATATTTGTCTTAAGCTAAAGCTTCGTCGGTATTAGCTTATAGGTCTACGTAAAGTAGATTAGCTCGCTTTTCTCCGGCTTAAACTTAGCGCCGACCTCCCCTACCTACTTATCGTACTTCTTCTAAGCGCTCCTTAAACGCTATATAGTCGCGGCTACGGTCTTACTATAGGCTAAGAGGTTTATATCGTCGGTAAAGCCGACGGTAGTAACCCCTATCTCCGGCTTAAGGTCGTTATATAGTAGCGCGATATAAAGGAGGAAGAGGATTAAGGAGAGGGGCAAGCCTTAAAGCACGCCTATAGGCACCTCCCGGGTCTTTACTAGCGCGTCGTTAAAGTAGAGCTAGGCCGTCTTCCCCTTAAGGAAGCTCTTAACCTACGCGATAACCTAGCCTAAGAAACCCCTCTAGCGGAGGGTCTTAATAAGGTACGTATAGTCTACCTTATCGAAAGCTCCCTTAAAGTCGAGCTAAAGGAATAACGCTACCCTTCCCTAGGCCTACGTCGTCTTTACGAGCTCCGGTATAAGTCGTATCGCCGTCTTAGTAGACCTCTTAATCCTATTCCCTATCTACCCTTTAGGCAGGAGGTTATACGCCTCCGGCGCGTCTACGATCCTCCTCGCGACTATAGCCTTAAGGATTTTCCCTACTATGCTAAAGAGAGAGATTAGTCTTTACCCTTAGGCTTATTAAAGCTAGGCCGCTATCTTCCCGGGCTTCGGTAAGACGATAAAAGCCGCGTGCCGGAACTATCTTAGAAAATGCCTAACGTCGTAACTAGCGTTAAGTAATACCGTAAGTACCTTAAGCAATAGCTCCTTATAGGCCTTAATAAGCCTAACCGGGAGGCCGTCCTCCCCTACGGCCTTTTATAAAGCTATCTTCCTAACCGCCGACCTAACGTCGCCGACTATAAAACGCTGCGATATTATATAGGCCTTTTAGGCGGCTTAAGGGCTCCCCTCGCCTCTCGCTACCGAAGGTAGGAAGAACCGGGCCGCGAGGGTCTCTACCTTCTCTACGTAAGTACGGGCCGGCCCCGTTAAGTCGCTCGGTCTCTTTAAGTTAGGGATATATATCGCCTATAGTAGGCTACCGCTTTAGAGCCGCGCCTACCTCTCGATCTTTTAGAGGAGGGCTTAGTTAGCGGCTAAATCGTAGGTAAGCTCCCGCTAGGAGTCTCGTTATATAGTAACGACGGTACGCTAGAGGGCTATCTTCGCCTCGTCTAACGTCTCTTAGGTCGTCTAGTTGCCGGACGCTAAGAACGCCCGGAGGGCGCGTTTAGCCTCCCTATCGCACTAGTCTACCTTTATAGTCTACTAGTTAGGGCGGCCGCCGTTAGCACGGCCTTAGGCCTTAGGTATATAGTCTTTTGCAATCTTAGTTAATTAGGTAACTACTTAGTCTATATACGCCTCGACCTTTTTAAGGGTCGTAGACGTAGTTAGCGCGGCCCCCGGCCGGAACTTTACGATAGCTACTACTTAGGCCCTATCTAGGTCGAGTTTCCTTTAAAGGTAGTTAAGTCCTATCGTCTAAGCCGCCGGCCGATAAATTAGCGGCCCTATATCTACCTCTAGCCGTTGCGATATATAATCCGATCTAACGAGACCCGCGTTTCTATAGTACGTTACGCTTAAACCCTAAGACGCTTAGGCGAGGTCTATCGTGCCGTTCCTTTAGCTCTTAGAGGCGATACGTATAACCTAGCCCTTAAGGGTTATAAGCCTAAGGCGCTATCGTGCCGTTAGCTTTAGGAGGTCTTCGCTATTCCTAAAGGTACGCCCGTAGGCGTCCTAAAGCGGGTGGTAGCTATTAAAGTCCCCGACGAAGACGTATTAAGTGCGTAATAATTTAATCGTAAGGTTAAGGAGCGGAGTAGTCGGGAGGGGGGAGTTAACCAGCGGGAAGTAAACTAAAAAAACTATAGTATTGAAATTAATAAACGTAACGCTATACTAGTTTATACTTTAATCACTCGCTTATATATCAATACTATGCCTTTTATAGATATATAACGCGCTCTAGGTCGCCCTAAAGATAAGCTTATAGTCGCACCGCCTTAAGCACGCCGGGGCTCCTATTCTATTATTAATCGGTATTTCCTAAAGTGCTATAATATCGTACGCCTTAAGGGCGACGATCGCGAGGTATATATTCGCGCCTATCCTTACGGTATTTTAATAAAGGATATCTAACATTAAGGGGGGTTAGAAAAAGGGTCGTCGTTAGGAGCGTGCGCGGCCTCGACCGTAGCGGTATAAGCCCTTGCCGACGCTAAGGCCGGCCGCGACCGTAGAAGCCCGCGAATAGTCGACTAGCCTTACGCCCGACCGGCTCTCGTAATGTCCTAAGGTCGGCCGGGGGGAAGGGCGGGTAGTAGGGGGGGGGGGGGGGGGGGGGTGTCCTATCGTCGCCGTTTCCACGGCGACGCTTACGGTACGGTAGGAAGCGGAAAGGGCTATATATAAAGCGGCGCCGGCTTAAGGCGTATCGTCGGCATCGCCGCGGCGGCGAAACGCCTTAGCCTTTAGAAGTATACCTCCTAAGCCCTATCTTAAAGCTTCTCCGCCTTAAGGCAATGCCTATCCTACGCCGCGTATCTCCCCTTATAGAGGGTGTATTAGTATAGGATCTGCCTAATAGTAGCCGCGTATATAGCTTCGTCGTATAGTCCTAACGTATACTACCCGTACGTCGCCTTTGCCGTATAGTACTTTACGACGTATCTATACTAGAAATACTAGTAGCACTACCTTAGCCGGATTATATCGTCGAAGGGCTTTATATCGAAAATCTCCGCTTATATTACTATGCTAAAGTCGTAGAGCCTATTCGCCGCCTTTACGCTATCTACCGTAATAATTAAGGTCGCCTTTATGCCCGCCCTTATATAGGCCTTTTTAGGGTAGAGGTAGATAACCTTAACGTCGTTTGCTTTAGCTAGTTCGGCTACTAAGGCGGCGTCGTCCTTTCTCTAAAGGACTATTATAGGGACGCCTTTTACTATCACCGTAAAGCCGCCTTAGGATAGCAACGTCTCCTTCCCGAACGCCTTCTCTAGCTACTCCTTATCCGCCCTATACTTCTTTGCATTCTGCTTAAACATAAGCGCGATATCGCTACTACGGAAGACCCGCGCCGCTTTTACGGCGGGCTTCCTAAGGGCGCGATTAACGTCGTTAACGATCGCTTAGGGGGTTCTACGTTAGAGATCTAGGGCGATCCCCTTATATCGGACCGTAAGCTGGTTTTCGTAGCGGGCGAGAGTCGGCTTATCTAGTCGATAGAATAATATAGACTAATCTAACTAGTTTACAACCCCCTTTATTTATTTAACTAACTAATAATTATTAGTAGTTAAACGATTAAT
The DNA here is from genome assembly GCA_012934285.1 of Ophiocordyceps sinensis. Classification (NCBI taxonomy): domain Eukaryota; kingdom Fungi; phylum Ascomycota; class Sordariomycetes; order Hypocreales; family Ophiocordycipitaceae; genus Ophiocordyceps; species Ophiocordyceps sinensis. The sequence goes on along the minus strand of JAAVMX010000001.1, from coordinate 13,603,643 downwards.
TATAGATTAGTAAGGTAGAAGAGATAGAGCTTAATCGTCGGAAGTGTATTAGATCTTTATCCCTTAGGATTCTATTGCCTATACTTAGAGACGGTCCTTTATGCTAAGAATAAGGAACCTACGCGAGTTAGAGCCGACGAAGCTATTACGATATAGCTAGCTCTCGGTGGCCGCTGATAAGTCCCTTCCTAGCTTTTATTTAATCCTATCTCGCTTTAAGAAAAGGAAGAGTTACGTTAAGCAATAGTACGTTAGCAACGTAAGATAACCTTCGTAATAACCCTCGCGATCCTCTTTAATAATAACTATATATTTTATTTAATTATACTATATTAAATCCTATCGATAACCCTAGCGCTCCCGGTCCCGCACCGGAAGCAGCTAAGCCTAACGATAACCCCCTTCCCGGTTGGCTAGACGGCATTAGCATCTTCGGTTTATACTATAATAAAGCTAATATTGCATTCTCAGAGATAGACGTTACCTACGATAATATAAATAAAGCAATTACGACCTACGTAGCCCGGTTTATTATTATTAATGCTAGCTTAACTATTTATAAATACGAGCTATTTACGGACTTCTAGGAATACTTTAACGGGTAGAAAGAGGCTATATAGAACCGGGTAGATAAGCATTTTAGGAAGGCCTTTAAATCCTTCTTACGGTCCTATAGAATTTAGACCGGCGTTAAAAACATTCGCTATATAGCATCGTTTTTAATGCTTTAGCGCTAATAGATTCCCCCGATTTAGCTAAAAGACAAACTACTATTAGACTAGTCGAAATTCTATAATAAGTAAACCTAAGAATTCGTAAGGAATATATCCGTTATAGCCCCGGATGCTATAACTAACCCTCCTTCCCTAATTGTCCTAAGCACGGCCTTAACGGTACCTCTTATTGCCTTAACTCCGGCTCCTATAGTAACCTTTACGACGGCACCGTTAACGCCCGCGGCTATTACCTCTACGCCTTTAACCGCCCTAGCAGTTATATTCGCACTAGAACCCTCCTTTGCCCCGACTGCTTTAATACGCGCTACCTCCGTCGATCCCGCCTTATACTTACGAGATTAAATGCCCGGCATATTCTTTAACCCTTAGGCCCCCTCCGTTCTAAGATATATAAAAGACGTTAATAATACTTTACCCGACTTTATATTAATTCTCTAAGACCCCTCTAATTAATATAACGTTAAAGGCAGCTTATATAATAATTCCCTTATACGACGTTTTAAATAAGGAGATAAATACGGACCTCCTATAAAAGTTTATTAAGCTATAGGATAAGAGTAAAAACTATACGGGTGAGCCTTATAATATTCTTAATAATAAAGTCTATATCTTTATAGACGTTTATTATATAGTTAAGGCCCGACCTAGCTATTTCTATATACTCTTTCCCTAGATCCTTACCGGAAGAGCCTAAGACTACTATATCTAGCATATAGAGTAAGATAGCACGTTTAGGTAGGCCTATAACCTACTAAAGGCTTACTTTAATATAGAAGTAAACTATTAGCATTATTAGGTAGATTAGAGTACTATAACTTTAAAAAAGCTATAAGTTAAGTATCCGAATAAGACCTAATAGGAAGTCCTATAGATCCTTTTTAATAAGCTATAACGATATTAATGCGCCCTAGGATTTAAGTTCGCTAGAGACCTTCCCCTTCGCACTACCTTGCTTAACGCGTGCCGAAACGTCCTAGAGTTTAGCTGTACGCTATATAACCCCCCTAAGATAGTAGAAAGGCTATTCTCTACGCTACGTTCCTCTCTCAAGACCTATCTATTAATATAGACCGAGAACGGTATATCCGGCACGTTTATATAATATCGTAACGAGGTAATAAGTATAAATAATAAATATAATTTATTAGGCGTATTCTATACCGACTAAAGATATATTAACAACCGCGGCAACGGCCGTAGGTTTAGCGGAAGCAGTAGACGAGGCTACCGTAGCCCTCGTAGCGGCGGCAGTAGCTTTAGCAACCGCTAATAGTCGAAGAAATGCTTTATTTATTAGAAGGAAGGCTGCTAGTCGATAAAGCATACCCTAGAGGAACGAGCTAAGTCTAAGACTTAGTACTACGCTTAATACCTTCTAACCGGCAACCCTAGCATAAGATTTAAGGCCTATCTCACCGAATATAAAGGTAATAAGACTCTCTAAGCCGCTATCGAATAGCGTAACGATAAGGCTAGTAACGATAAAGAACTAACTAAGTAATAAGCCTCGTAAATCCTATATTAGTAGTCCTTTAACTATTTAATTATAGGCGAAGACGTATAAGGGATAGACTAATTAGGCGTCCTAGCTACGTAATTCGTCTTCGACCGTTACTTAAAGGACCGCTTCTATAGCATCCTTATAGACACTAGAGTAGCTATAGTCTTAACGGTAGGCTAAGACTAGTATCTCGCCCTATAACGAGAAGACCCCTCTATCGTGCTCGATAAGTCTACCGCCGGCTAGGCATATATTAAATTCGGCAGCGGCGAGGATATACGCTCCCTCGGCTTTATTGCCCTTAAGACTCCTATTAGCCGTATTACGTTCTACGTGCTAGGAACGACGACCCCCTTCCTCCTCTACCTAGCTATTATAGATAGATTAAGCGTATACTTTAATAACACTCCCGATACGATTATTGGTTTAGGTATTAGCGTCCCTACTATTCGTAAATAGGGCTACCTATAGTTCTTCTTTAGTAAGGAAGAGAACGCAATCGCCTTTTTAACTAAAGCCGAGATACGAACGCTCTACCGCCGATTTAGCCACCCGGCCGTTAATAGGCATTACTACTTATTAAAATAAGTAAGGCATAATAATATTTTAGTAGAAATACTTAAGGATATTTTAAAATTCTGCTATTACTGCTAGCTCTACGTGTAACGCAGCTACCCGCGCAACTATAGAGCCGGGAGACAAGGATACATGCACGATAGATAATGTATTTCAGCTCGGGGACCATTCGGCCATTAGTCGCCAACTGGTCCCCGACAACCCCTCTCGAGGCCTAAGGGTATATCCCTAAGGCCCCGACACATCTTAGAAGAGGGGCAAGCTTTAGTCTTACCACGAGAGGGCAACCGCACTGCAATACAGGATTATTGGTACTTTTAACCATCGTTCCTACCTTCCTAAAGTTACCTCTGGTCTGTCTTCTTACACTACGCCTTAGCACCCCAGAGGTTTAGGTTTATATTAAAGGATAACTAAGAATTTAATTTCGAGGTCGTCGTCGATATAATATACCTAAAGGTCGGTAGTAGCACCCGCCCGGTGCTATACGCGGTCGATATAGCGATATCTTTTTAAAAAGCGCGATTCCTCCCGTCTATATCGGCTAAGGATATATAGGAGATACTTAAGGTACTATAGATCGATATATACCTTAGGCCCCTTAACTTTATCCGGCATAACGCGGGAACTAACTTTACTTTAACTAAGTTTCGCAATAAAGCTCGTATTATAGGTATTATATATACCTAAATCCCCGTTAAGGCATATTAGTCTATAGGTAAGGTTAAAAGGTATTACGGCCCGCTTAATCGTACGTTTAAAATAATATACGCTAAGATCGGTAGGATAACGGCCTTTAAATCCGTCCTATAAATAGCTATTAAAGCCGTAAATAATATAGTAGGACTAAACGGCCTTATCCCTACGCTCTTCGTCTATAGGGCGTACCTATAGATAACTTAAGACTCCCCTCCGTCGGCAACTATAGTATAGAAAGCCGCGACTATCTAAAAGGCTATAAAGGCCTTACGGTAGCTCTCTACCGCACGGTAAGTTAAGGATGCCCTATAGGCTCGAAACGGTCCTTTAACCCTTAATACTCTATTACTACCGCTATAGAGTAAAGTCCGTATTTAAAAAGAGAAACGAGGATAGTAAGGTCTATATTAGATCGCCTTGATTAATAGCTACGATATTACTATTAAGACTATTAATAGCCCTACGGTCTTCCGTTCTACTTTTATATAGCCGTACTACTATAGTAATAACGATACCTTAAATCCTTTTATCCTCGATAATATAGATACTTTCTTTAAGGTCGGTTCCTTTACTCCGGACGAAATTCCTAAGCTAGACCCTTCCCCTTCCCCGGTGCGAGCGCTACTTACTCCCCCGTAGCCCCGTAAGCGCGGATGCCCCCTCGGCTTAAGGAATAAGCTAAAGACCGTAACCTTTAATAATTAATTCTTAGTTAAAAAATAAGAAGATATATTACGGCTTTTGCATAAGCTTCGCAATAACGGCGTTATTACTATACCTAGCGCCCCTTTTAAATAATCCGACTAACGAGAGATTAACGATCTTATAGCCCGCGGAGTCCTTAGTTTTAAATAGTTCGATGAATCCCTTTATAGATCTTATAAATTATTAAGTTCCCGAATAGTCCGGGAAGTAAAAGGCTGTAATATTAAACCCTACGAAAAGTCTTGTCTAGTAATCTAAGGTTATAGCGATATAGAGAAAAGCTCGCTTCTAATATATTCCCCTAGTATTTAATATATTAGCTAACGCTTAATCCTAGCCCTTACTCCCGGCCTACTTCGCTAAGGCATAAGCCTATTTCTACGCGATATTATATAAGCCTATCCTTAAGCTTAGATAGAGCTTAATCGTATAGTATTAGCAGCTCTTCTAATAGGGCTTTAGGGTAAGTACCTAAAGGGCATAATTACAAGAGTTATTAGACTATTATATAGCCTTATAGAAGCCGGTATATATTAATAGAAACCTACTATAAATACTATATTAAGAGCCTTAATATAGCTCCTTCTACTTATAACTCGTGCCTTCTAATTATAAATTAAGAACCCAACGACTTTAGCCTTGTCGGGATATAAACCGATAATACCTTTACGCTCGGTTTAAATACCTTTTCGGCCTAGGAAGAAAAAGAGCTTTAGATAGCTTAATTTCGCGCTAAGCCGAAGGCTTAAATAACCCTAGGGAATGCTATAGACTTTAATAAAGCAAAATCAACGCTTTACGACGACGTTCTACTTCTATAGCAGAAGGGATAAGCCTTAGAAATTAAGGTAGTCGACTTACGGGCTTATAATAAAGCCTAATAGTACCTTAAGCAATGCGCTTATGCTATATACGTCGCTTATATCTATTAGCTAAAGGCCTTATTTAATATCTCCGTAGTAGCCTAGGTCTAAGCCCTTAAAGAGAAGCACTATAATATCCTTAATAAGCGCTTCTAGTAGTAGATCGACTATTAATAACGTAGACTTACGTATAGACTAATTAATCTTAAGATAGCTTAACTCGTAGTATTTACGGATAGCTTATTCGCGAATAATCGAGACCTTTCGTCTTAGTTAGGCTTTATTATTACGCTTATTAATAAGACCGAGCGTACGGATACGTACTTTCGGATTAATAGAAATATTATATATTAAAGCTCGACGAAGTATAAGTAAGTAACCCGTAGCGTTCTTACGAGCGAGATCTACGGTATAGTTAACGGTATAGACTTAAGCATATCTCTTATTACGACCCTCCGTATAGTTATAGAACGGCTTTAGCTCCTACCGATCGCTCTTATTATATATACCAACTTATACTCCCTTTATAAATGCCTTATTAAGCTCGGCACTACGAAGGAGAAACGCTTAATAATCGATATTATAGTATTACGTTAGTCGTATAAGCGATAGGAGATTAAGGAGATTAGGTAGATCTATAGGGAAGATAACCTAGCCGACGCTATAATAAAAGCATCGCTAAATAAAGCTCTTAAACGCCTTATAGATACGAATAGCCTTTCGATTAGGATAAAAGCCTTTATCCTTCGCTTATACTTCGTAGTTACCTATAGTATATCCTTTATTCTACCCCTTCTTTTATTTATATTTATTAAATATATTTATAAGGCTATCTACCTAATATATCGTTCTTCCTATCTCCTTTATTTAGATTACGGACTTACTATTTCGCAACTATAAAGAAAAGGTTACTAGTATAAGAATAAAGGATATCCGTTCTTTAAGCATGATTGTAATCTACGTAATTAAATAGATTACGTGCGGGCAACGCTTATATAGATGCGCTATTAACTATATAATGCATTATATATATTAAGGACCCCGGTTATAGCGTTACTGTTAGTAGGTGATTTACTTAGATTAATCTAAACAAAGGGGGTTGTATTAGTTATAGTTGTATCTACTCTAGCTAAGAAGGGGGAATAAGGGGGCCCCTTTATACCCGTCTGCCGGGGTCCCTCTATAGAGCCTACTATGCCTTAACAATGCATTGTTAAGGCCTACGCTAGGGCTTACTGCTCTAGTTATAACAATGCTCTTAGTTAATAACGAGGTTATTAACTATGTAGGGCACGTGGCGTTATACGCCGCGTGGTTATAACCCCTATTGCCCCTTTCCTATGTATAGTCGGCAATGTAGTTGCGACTCTATCCCTTAGTTATATAACTATATTCCTATACTAGCAGTCTTTCTTTCTAACTGCTAAGCAACCTTCCTAATCGTAAGGATAACGCGTATTAGACTAAAGGGGTCTAATAAATACAATATATAAGTATAAATAAAAAAGAGTTCTAAAGGGGAACTTAAGGACGTAGAATATATGCCTCTATCCGAATGGTTAAGCTATTATTGTCTACGAAGCGTTTAAGGGCTCGGTTAAGTAATGCCTTCGTTATAGTATCGGCCGGGTTATTATTACCGTTAATCTAACGGATCTCTACGATCTTACGCTGCTTATATAACTATCGAAGAGATATAATATTAATTATTAATCTCTTCTCCTTAGTTATCCCGAGCTTTACGAGACATTCGTAGAGTAAGTACGAATTTATATAGATAATTAATTAGATATTCGGTAGCTTAAGCCGGTCGGTGATAATTTTTAGCGTTATTACTAAGGCGATCCCGAGGTTAACGCCGTTAACTTTACCGTATATCTTAGAGGCTAGCACGCTTTTAGTAACTCTCTTATACTTCGTCGAACTCTAATAGATAATATTCCTAGTGACCTTAAACTAGTTGTTAGACCTTTCGGTCTTATTAACTAGTGTAATAATAAAGCCTAGTTGCGATAATAAGTCTTTATTATTAGCAAACGACCTATCCGTAAATACTATTAGCTTCGCCTTTATAAGATTAATTAGTTTATATATTAAACCTCTGCTTTAGTAGGAGAAAAAGACATAATAATCGGATAGGGAAAAAACTGCTTTACGATCTCCTCGTATAGCCGCCGAGGTCGATACTAGATTATAAAATCAATTTAGACTCGAGAATCGGATTCCTTAGACCCGGTTGCCCTTAAGCGCGATAGCGTATTAGGGGACGGACGCGGGCTACGAGCCGATAGACGTTAATATCGCGAGAAGGGGGTTAAAGGCTAGCGTATATAGCCTACCGACTACTAACGAAGCGCCCTTTAAGCCCGACGCGGGCAAGGAGAAACTAATAGGAAGGGATAGTACCGCTTACCTAAAATTCGCGGGTCTAGTGCCTAAGGAGGCCCTCTAAGGCGTCTAAAAGGCCTTTAAGTCCGTTCTTTAAGGCTACCTAAAAGAATAAGAGGAGAAGATCTAAGCGGACACCGCGGTCTATACGACTATAGGCTAGCTTAAGAAATCGGTTAAAGAGTCGGTAAAGGAGGCTATTAAGGCGGCGCTCCTATCGAAGCAAGCGTTAAAGTCTTAGGCCGACGTAGCCGCGGCCGCGGTCGAGGCTACTACCGTCGCGTCCTTAACGCGACGCTAGCCTACGCCCGGAGGTGCTAGCGCTAGCTATAACATCGGGGCTAATAGCGAAAAGCCGACTCTCGCCGGCTACGAAAACTAGCTTACGGTCCGATATAAAGGGATCGCTTTAGATCTCTAACGTAAAACCCCTTAAGCGATCGTTAACGACGTTAATTACGCCTTTAAGGAGCCCGCTATAAAAGCGGCGCGGGTCCTTTATAGCGGTAATATCGCGCTTATATTTAAGCAGAATATAAAGAAGTATAAGGCGGATAGGGAGTAGCTAGAGAAGGCGTTTAGGAAGGAGATAATACTATCCTAAGGCGGCTTTACGGTAATAGTAAAGGGCGTCCTAATAATAGTCCTTTAGAAAGGGGACGACGCCGCCCTAGCAGCCGAACTAGCTAAAGTAAACGACGTTAAGGTTATCTACCTTTACCTTAAAAAGGCCTATATAAAGATAGGCATAAAGGCGACCTTAATTATTACGGTAGACGGCGTAAAGGCGGTGAATAAGCTCTATGACTTTAGTATATTAATATAGGCGGAGATTTTCAATATAAAGCCCTTCGACGATATAATCCGGCTAAGGTAATACTACCGGTGCTTTTAGTATAGATATATCGCGAAGTACTATACGGTAAAAGCAACGTGCAAGCGGTATACGTTAAGACTATACGATAAAGCTATATATACGGCTACTATAGGGTAGATCCCGTACTAATATACCCTCTATAGGGGGAGATACGCGGCGTAGGATAAGCACTACCCTAAGGCGGAGAAGCTTTAGGATAGGGCTTAGGAGGCATACTCCTAAAGGCCGAGGCGTTTTACCGCCGCGGTAACGCCGACGTTGCGCCTTAAGCCGGTGCCGCCCTATATATAGCCTTTTCCTCTTCCTACTGCGTTTTAGACGTCGCCGTCGAAACGGCGACGATAGGATACCCCCTCCCCCCCCCCGCCGCCCGCCTTTCCCCCCGGCCGGCCTTAGGACATTATAAAGGCTAGTCGGGCGCGAGGCTAGTCGACTATTCGCAGCTATTTACGGTCGCGGCCGGCCTTAGCGTCGGCAAGGGCTTATACTACTACGGTCGAGGCTACGCCCGCTCCTAACGACGACCTTTTTTCCGACCCCCCCTAATATTAGATATCCTTTACTAGAATACCATAAGGATAGGCGCGAATATATACCTCGCGCTCGCCGCCCTTAAGGCGTACGATATTATAGCACTTTAGAAGACACTAATTAATAGTAGGATAAAAGCCCCGGCGTGCTTAAGGCGGTACGACTATAGGCTTATCTTTAAGGCGACCTAAAGCGCGCTATACGTCTATAAGAGGCACGGCATCGATATATAGACGAGCGACTAAGGCGTAGACTAATATAGCGTTACGTTTATTAATTTTAATACTATAGTTTTTTTTAGTTTACTCCCCGCCGGTTAACTCCCCCCTCCTAACTACTCCGCTTTTTAACCTTGCTACTAAATCGTTATATACCTAATACGTCTTTATTAAGGACTTTAATAGCTATTACCTACTTTAAGACGCCTATAGGCGTACCTCTAGGAATAGCGAGGACCTCTTAAAGCTAACGGCGCGATAGCGCCTTAGGCTTATAACCCTTAAGGGCTAGGTTATACGTATCGCCTCCGAGGGCCGGAGGAACGGCTCGATAGACCTCGCTTAAGTATCTTAAGGTCTAGGCGTAACGTACCGTAGAAGCATAGGCCTTATTAAATCGGATTATATATCGCAACGGCTAGAGGTAGATATAGGGCCGCTAACCTACCGGCCGGCGGCCTAGACGATAGGACTTAACCGCCTTTAGAGGAAACTCGACCCGGATAAGGCCTAAGCAGCGGCTATCGTAAAGTTCCGGCTAAAGGCCGCGCTAACTACGCTTATAACCCTTAAGGAGGTCGAGGCGTACGTAGACTAAATAGTCACCTAATTAACCGAGATTGCGAAGGACTATATACCTAAGGCCTAAGCCGTGCCGACGGCGGCCGCTTTAACTAATAGACTATAAAGGTAGACCGGTATAATAAGGAGGCTAAACGCGCCCTCTAGGCGTTCTTAGCGTCCGGTAACTAAACAACCCGGGAGACGTTAGATAAGGCGAAGATAGCCCTCCGGCGTGCCGTCGTTGCCGTATAACGAGACTCCTAGCGGGAGCTTACCTACGATTTAGCCGCTAACTAAGCCCTCTTTTAGAAGATCGAGAGGTAAGCGCGGCTTTAAAGCGGTAGCCTATTATAGGCGATATATATACTTAACCTAAAGAGACCGGGCGACCCGATAGGGCCGGCCCGCACTTACGTAGAAAAGGCAAAGACCTTCGCGGCCCGGTTCTTCCCGCCTCCGGTAGCGAGAGGCGAGGGGAGCCCTTAAGCCGCCCGGGAGGCCTATATAATACCGTAGTGTTTTATAGTCGGCGACGTTAGGTCGGCGGTTAGGAAGATAGCGTTATAGAAGGCCGCGGGGGAAGACGGCCTCCCGGTTAGGCTTATTAAGGCCTATAAAGAGCTATTGCTTAAGGTGCTTACGGTATTGCTTAACGCTAGTTACGATATTAGGCATTTTCTAAGACGGTTCCGATATACGGCTATTATCGTCCTACCGAAGCCTAGGAAGACAGCAGCCTAGCTCTAATAAGCCTAAGGGTAAAGACTAATCTCTCTCCTTAGCATAATAGGGAAAATCCTTAAGGCCGTAGTCGCGAGGAGGATTATAAACGCGGCGGAGGCGTATAACCTCCTACCCGAAAGGCAGATAAGGAATAAGACCGAAAGGTCTATTAAGATAGCGATACGACTTATAATAGAGCTTATAAAGATAACGTAGGCTTAGGGAGGGGTAGCGTTATTCCTTTAGCTTAACCTTAAAGGAGCTTTCGATAGGGTAGACTATATATACCTCGTCGAGACCCTCTGTCTAAGGGGTTTCTTAGGCTAGGTTATCGCGTAGGTCGGGAGCTTTCTTAAAGGGAGGACGGCCTAGCTTTACTTCGATAGCGCGCCGGCGGAGACCTAAGAGGTGCCTACGGGCGTGCCCTAAGGCTCGCCCTTCTCCCCGATCCTCTTCCTCCTTTATATCGCGCTACTATACGACGACCTTAAGCCGGAGATAGGGGTTACTACCGTCGGCTTCGCCGACGATATAAACCTCTTAGCCTACGGTAAGACCGTAGCCGCGACTATATAGCGTTTAAAGAGCGCTTAAAAAAAGTACGATAAATAGGTAAAGGAGGTTAGCGCTAAGTTCGAGCCGGAGAAAAGCAAGCTTATTTATTTTATAAGGATTTATAAGCCGATATTAACGAAGCTTCGGCTTAAGGCGAATATAGTCCGGCCGGTCGAAGATAGGCGGTTCTTAAAGGTTTAGTTTAACCGAAAGCTACGATAGAAAGCCTAAGTTAAAAAGCTTAAGACGAAAATAAGCATATAAGCGCTAGCCTTTACCGGGCTTACGGCGTTTATATAAGGCATACAATTGCGAAGCGTAAGGACGGTCTACGCTAGCGTAGTTTAAAGCACGCTCGCCTATAGGGCGTCGACGTTTTATAAGCCTATGCTTAAAGAAGGGAAACCTACCGGCTTAGTAAAAGCGCTTATAGTATATTAGTCGAGCCGCCTATAAGTAGTAGCTAAGGCGTTTAGGGCGACCTTAATCCGGAACCTAGAGATATAGACAGCGGTCCTACCGCTCGACCTTTACCTTAACGACCGCCTCGCGTAGTATAAAGAGCGTATTAAAGAGTCGGGTATAGCGGACCGGATCTAACGCGCCTATAAGAAACCGGCGAGAGTACTGCCTTAACCCCGTCGGCCGACCCGGCTACCCGGCCGGCCGTACGACGCGTGGCTTTAGGACTAATGCCCTTAAGGCACTATAACGGAAGAGTGTAAGAAGACAGACTAGAGGTACGTTTAGGAAGGTAGGAACGATAGTTAAAAGTACGAGTAATCTTTTATTATAGTGCGGTTGCCCTCTTATAGTAAGACTAAAGCTTGCCCCTCTTTTAAGATATATCGGGGCCTTAGGGATATACCCTTAGGCCTCGAGAGGGGTTGTCGGGGACTAGTTAGCGACTAATAGCCGAATAGTCCTTAAGCTAAAATGCATTATCTATCGTGTATATATCCCTATCTCCCGGCTCTATAGTTGCGCGGGTAGCTGCGTTATAATAATCCCCCCCTTCTAAGGCGGACGCCTTAGACGCTAGGATAGCTTTAGGTACGAATAAAGTCGTAATAGCAAATAGGATTAAAATAGGATTAAACGTAGTATAAAAATCAACGACGATAGTTATTATTATATATATTATAATAATTATCGTATTAGTTACGCGTTATAATAGTTACTACGCAATAGGGGGCTAGTCGCCTACGTATAGTTAGCGAACTATAATAGAGTGCTGCTTTTTATATATAAAGATTCTTTTCTTCTCTTCTCTTATTATACAACTATATTAAGATCTTATAGAGAAGCACATTTAGAATTAGACGAGTATATTCTAAATTAGACGAGCACATTCCGAATTAGTTTAACGGCATGCCTCCTAAGCGAACGGCAAGCGAAACGGTATAAATACCTCGAAAGAGAGGAAAGCAGACGGACAACATTTAGCTAATAGGCCCTTTAGTTATTGCTTAAGTCCTAGAGCTATCCGCAAATAGAGTATCGATTAAAGATGCCGTCGCGATAGCATAGGAAGAGATAAAGCTAAAGAAGACGCGCGGAGAGAAAACCACTCTATTAGAATAACTCCTTACCGAGAAGAATATACGAGATGCCTTAGAGAAATCGACATCCTTATTAAAGGAAGAAACCGACGATTAACCCTTTCGTTAATTATTTAAGGGACCCTTTATAAGCATAAAAAACCCTATAGTAGTAGAGTCCTAAGAAGATTACGCGAATGTAAAGCGTATAACGCTAGCGGTTGTTAAATCCGAAACATTTTCGTTATCTAGTAAAGACCACGGAGACAAAGACATAGAGGCGAATATTAGAGGAGATACTATCGATAAGAGGAATATCTAAAAAGGGACGTCGCCTAAGAAAAAAGGCAAGAAAGCCGCGAATATAAAAAGTCGTAGGGCGAAAGGATGCTATTATATTACCGAGCTATACTTTATTAAGTGCCTTAATAGCAGTATATAAGGGTTTAGTAATAACAAAGACAATACTAAAATAGTCGAACTATATTATATATAAGAGGATATACGATTAGGCAGATGTATTTAATATAACTCGCGTAGTAACCTTTGCGAATCGGTAAGCTCCTCGTTCCTTATTAAGTCGGGATACAGTTGCTAATAAAATTATAGGTGCCGGTAATAATGTCCGGAGATATAGCTAATCTATGCGCTATTTAGACGAAGATAGCTAAGTTATAGACTACTTAGGATAAGACGGAGAAGAAGAAGATAAAGTTAATCTTCTGCTAAGTCTATACGTCGTTCGTAGCCGTAATAACGGCCTACCGAGAGGAATAAGCGGTATTAGGTGCTAAACGTTTATATATAAAACGTCGTCTTAAATACCGGTAAGTATCGATAGAGCGACGGAAAGCTATACGCGAGAATAAGGGCTAGAAGCTTCGCCTAGTGATTAGGGACGTAGGTTTCACCCTATAGCGGGTAGGACGAGAATATGCATACGATAATTTACACGAAATAATCGAGGAGAGCGGTCGCTAAGGAAGGGGGGAGTAGTTAAAACGTCTCCTTATTATTACGGAGTTTACTAGCGAAATAGAAGTAGGAGACTTCTGCCGTATAGATGTTAAGGAATAATAATAAAGTAGCGGCGGGGTAGTAAGAGAAAAGTTGGGGTAAGCTAAAAAGAAGTTATTTCGTAATACGTAATTTCCGCTGTTTCTTTAGCCGTATCTTTAGGTATTTGTTAATAAGTTCCTAGGCATTCGCTATATCGTCCTAAGCAACCTACTCGTTGTATTCGGCTAGCCAACCTTCCTATTTCACTAAGTAGTAGGTAACGCCTTTCTTCTTCTTATAGTCCTTAATTTGCTAGACCGACTATTCTCCTTCGGTATCGTCGAGGTTAGGCATCGGCAGTAATTCGCTAGGGTGTTAGTTAGTAGCCCGTTCTACCTACGGCTTAAGAAGACTAATATAAAACACATTATAAAGCCGGTCGTATTTCTCTAGTAGGGCTAGGCGGTACGCCTACTTGCTAATAGCTTAAAGCACTTTAAAAGGTCTAATGTATTTAGGTAATAACTTCCTTCTTTAGTCCTTAAGGCGTAAGTTCTTCGTAGAGAGTCCTACTAAGTCCCTAACCTTAAGGGTAAGTGGCTTATAATAGAGGTTATAGAATTTCTTTTACAACTCGATAGCTTATCGCTAATAAGTCTCTAGCTTTTTCCTTAAGTCTGCTAATTTACTAATACGAGCTCTCGCTTTAAGCACTCCCCTACTAGTAGTATCGTCTATAAGGTAGATATAGTAGTCTAGTTAGTATCCGAATAATGCCTTATTAAGCGAAAAGCCTATAGTTGTATTCTTCGCATTATTGTAAGCGAACTAAGCCTCTCGTAGTAGTCTAGGCTAGTTATTCTATTCGGCATTTATATAACACTAAAGGTAGTATTATAGTGTCTAATTCACCCGTTCGGTCTAACCGTCGGTTTATAGGTAAAAGGCTATTGATAACCTACGTTTTATCTATAATATATAATAAAGGTCTAACTAGAACTTACTAGTAAATAGAGATCCTCTATCGGAAACAATGCCTTTCGGTACTCTATAGATAAGCTTAATCTTATAATAAAAAGCCTTGGCTAACTTAGGCGCTATTATTATCTTAGAGACCGCGAGAAATACGCTATACTTAGTATATCGATTAACGATTACTAGTATTGCGTTAACTTCTCTACTATCGAACTATAACTCTGGAAAACCGGTAGTAAAGGCTATAAAGACTTCTTCCTAAGGTCTTATAGGAATAGGCAGCGACTTAAGGGCGCCGTATAGGCGATGCCGCTTTAAAACGGCGCCTTAATAGATATAATATAAACGCATATAGCTATTTATATTACGAGCTATTCCTTCCTAAAAGAATTTCCGGGATAGGAGGTCTTTCGTACGGGCTATTCTAAAGTATCCCGTAAAGGGGTCGTCGTAATAGAGCTAAATAAGCTCTTGCCTTAAGGCAACCTCTATAGGCACTACGATATTTCCCGAATGTAAAATAAGTCTATCTAGGCTTAATAACTAAAGACTTACCCCTTCTTCTAAGGTACGTTCGGCTTATACTCGCTATATAGTCTACGGATCTTCCGCTTTAGTCCTCTTAAGGAGCTTAAAAAGGGGCTCGGAGATATTGCTCTTATAGACCCTTTTAAAACGAGCTATTAACCTAGCTAATTATCTTTAACACCGTTGTTTATAACTAACGATATCTTTAACCTAAGTGGCTAACTCCGCGGGACTTATTCCCGAATGCTAAGCGATCGTATCTTAGAGAGCTTATGTATTTTCGTTACGTAAAGACATCTCGTTAAGCTTAGAGATAGTAAAGACTTAAGAACTCGTCTTAAGGTCGCTCTTTATAGAATCTATAGCTATATACACCTACCGAATAACTACTAACTTTTATTATAGTTCCGGGAGTAGCTCTATAGACGGTAGGGCTTCGCCTATGAATTTTAGCTTCCTTAATAAAGCATTAGCAGGATTTAATTTGCCGGCTTAGTATTTAATCGTAAAATCGAAAGGAGCTAGGTATATACACTAACGTGCTTATCTTCTATTAAGGGACACTTACTTTATAAAGCCTTAAAGGTTCTAGTAATTTAATAAAACTTTAACGGTATTCGCCGCCCTTTTAACGTAGTGTCGCTAGTGTTTAAATAACTTAACGATAGCAAATATCTCCTAATTAAAGGTGCCGTAGTTAAGCTTAAGGCTAATAAACTTCTATAACTAAAAAGCAATCGGATAATAGTAGCCTTCGTTATTAAGCTACGAAAGAATGCTAGCTATTGCGAAAATTAAGGCATTAGTCTTAATGCGAATCGGTCTTTAAGGGTCGAAGTGTCGGAGAAGTAGGGCTATTATAAAGGCGTTCTTTACGGTATAAAACGCTATTAATTCGCTAGTGTTTAGCTATACTCGTCCGGGCTTTCTTCCTTTAACGCTCCCCTTTAATAACGTAGTAAGAGGGGCAATAATGCTAGAGTATCCTAAAATAAATCGTCGGTAATAATTTATAAAACCGAGAAAAACTCGAATATTATAGAAAGAACGAGGTTCTTCCTAATTTATAATAGCCTTAACGCGGGCTAGGTCTATTATAACTCCGTTAATAAATAGGATAAATCCTAAAAACTCTAAAGACTGCTTATAGAAAGTATACTTCGATAAATTAGCGAATAGCTCGGTATTCCTTAGTCGTTCGAGGACTTATCGTAAGTGTTCTATATGCTCCTCGTAGGTCTTAGAAAAGATTAAAATGTTATTAAGGTAGACGACGCAAATAGTATCTATAAGGCCTTTAAGAGCTTAGTTAATATATAACTAAAATATAGTAAGGGCGTTAGTTAATCTAAACGGCAATACTAAATACTTATAGTAACTATAGCGAGTACGAAAGGCTGTCTTCTACTTATCCCCTCCCTTAATCCGGATGCGTTAGTATGCGTTTTTTAGGTCAATCTTCGAAAAGTACTTAGCCCTTTAACAACGGTCTATAATCTCCGAAATAAGAGGGAGTAGGTAGCGATTCTTATCGGTAATGCTATTAACCCCCCGGTAGTCTATATAAAGGCGTAAAGTGCTGTCTTTCTTAGGCGTAAAAAGGATAGGAGCCCCGGCCGAACTCTTAGATTTCCGAATAATGCCACGCTTAAAGGACTAATCTAACCACTCCTTTAGAACCTAAAGTTCGGATTAAGAAAGAGGGTAGATAGGTCTAAAAGGCGGCTTAAAGTCGGGCAATAGGTTAATTACATAATCGGTGCCCTTTTTTCTTAGCAATAAATCGGCCTCGTGCTTAGAAAACACGTCTTTAAAGTCTAAAAGAGTCGCCGGTATTTCCTCTTTAGTTCGCTTAGGGTTCGCCGAGTTATTATCTTTATTAGGAAATAGCATAAAATTTAGGTCTAGTATAACTATATAGACCTATGCCTTATTCCGACACTTATGTAAAAGTTTCTATGGTCAGCGTAATAACACCTTAGAAAGTTAGTGTTTAAACTACTAAGCGTGCTTAAAAGGAACGAGATAAATATATTCTTAAGAAAGTACGGGCATGCTAAGTAAAACTAATACGCCGTTAGGTTTTAATCTATAATCGATGCCGATATAAGGGCGAATAACTGTCTTTTCCCTATAGCGACTGTCTTAGAGTTAGATAGAAATTTCCTAGACTCCGTATCGTCTTATAAGCGTATTCCCGACTACCTTTAATCTAAGGGTTAATAAAGGAAGCTATCGTAGCCCTTATTTTCGAGCAAAATTTATATCTATTAAGTCTACTTTACTACCGTAATCGAGATTAACGATAATTTTATAAGGTGTTTGCCCTAATAGCTTTCTAATAGCACGTAGTCTCTTAACTACCTTTACCTATAGCTTAGTCGAAGGAGAGGCATTTACTTTGACTTTTAGGCATTTCCCTCTTTCTTCGTTATTTTTAAATCGGCCACGGCTCGGTTAGCTTTCGCTATCGCCTAGCAATCGGCTTATATATAGCCTAGTTTCTTACAATACTAATAAATAACTATGCCGGATTAGCTTTCGCCGTTTCTATACGAATTTCCTCCCCGGTTATTGCTACGGCTATTCCTACTATATCTATTCCTGCCGTTACGACTATTGCGACTATTTCCTCGGCCGTTCCTACGGCCGTTGCTACGACTGTTTCTACGGCTATTTAAGGTCGATCTAGCGGCGTCGGAATCTTAATAGTTATTAATAGATCTATTTCAGCCTTTACGTCGGCGATAGCCTATCGAATAAGAGCCTTTTGCCCTTTAAGTAGAGGTCGACTAATCGTTAGTTAGCTTTACGAGGCGCTTCTTATTTCCTAGAGCATCCTAAAAGCGTTAAGCGAGTTAGACTATCTCCTTACGAGTATTGTCTTAAATAGACGCTAAATAAAGGGAGATTTAGTCCTAAAGATCGGGACGTAACTTCGTAAAAAAGGAAAGTATATAAGTTTTTTCTAGCGGACGTTCTAGGTATTACTCGAAGGAATCTAAGTAGAGACTAAAATCGAGGGGGGACTAACCCTCTCGTTAGCGTGCTTCCTATAGTTATATAGCTAAGAGAGTCTCGCGATTAGTAATATCTTTAATTAAAATTAAGGTCTAATTACGAAAATTGTCTTAATTAGTACGAAGTAATTCCCTCTCTATAAGGAGCTTTTCGTTAAGGTATCGCCTCTATCTCGTCTTATAGTCTACGTGTATATAGTTAAGGGTATATAAGATTTTATTCTTATTGCGCTTAAAACGACGTAAGGCAGCGATAAAGGCATCCTCGAGATTGCTAATCTAATCGAGACGTTTTTAAGGGTTAGTTAGTTATAATAACTAAGGAATGTTTTTTATTTTAATTTCCCTACTATAACTCTCCCTCGATTCGGTTAACTATCGGCGACGTTTGTATAAGTCTTTGCTAAATAAGTTACCCTACTGCGAAAATTCCTCTCGAAGTTCTATAATCCTATCTCTTAATCTTTTCTCCTCCTCTAGCTCTACGGCTCTTGCTTAAAGGGCTACGAGGACATCTATACGCAGAGGGGTAAGTCGTAAAGGGCCGGCTTACGTTTAACTTCGCGAAGGGATAGATTAAGCCCCCTTAGGCAGCGAAAAAATTAGTAATAGCGTCCTAAGACGCTTGTTATAGCCCTTATATAAGTTAGTATATTTATCTTTTAATATTAATTCCCTTACGTAAGGTAACGGCGATAGGCGAGCGACTTAATAGCTACTACGACCTATTCGGCCTACGCGGCTTATACGTCCGGAAACGCGCCTACTGCGTAGGGCTATCGCTCTTAGGTAACTAAAAAAGAGAAGCTTTAGAACTTATAAAAAGATAGACTAAAGGTACGTTTAGGAAGGTAGGAACGATAGTTAAAAGTACTAATAATCCTTTATTATAGTACGGTTGCCCTCTCGTAGTAAGACTAAAGCTTGCCCCTCTTCTAAGATATATCGGGGCCTTAGGGATATACACTTAGGCCTTAAGAGGGGTTGTCGGGGACTAGTTAGCGACTAATAGCCGAATAGTCCCCGAGCTAAAATACATTATCTATCGTATATATATCCCTATCTCCCGGCTCTATAGTTTTACGGGTAGCTGCGTTATAACTAAGACCTAAATACAGCTACGACGGATACACCGGCATTTCTACTATTTAATTATATAAATCGGATTTATACGCTACGACTACTATTCGTCCTAGAACTAACGTTATATATCTTAGGAGCGAAACCGAGGCTCGATCTATCTGCTTTAACAATCGCCTTAAAGGCTACGGTCGAAGCATTTAATTATAATATTAAGGAGTATATAGCACACCTACTAGCCGATATTCTAAACCTCTCGTCTAATCCCGACGTTTAGACTAAGTTTATTAAGATATAGGATAAGGAGAAGAGCTATACCGGCGAGCTATATGCCCTATTTAACGAGACTATCCGTAAGTTTATAGGCGTAGGTTATAACCTTAAGATAAGCTAAAGCTCTTTTATACCCTTCTCCCTTAGATCTTAAAGGGACGAGCCGATCGCTTCTATACGGAGAATATTACCTAAACGACTACCTTCCGAAGCGTATACAATAAGATTAAACGATATTTCGATACTAAAGCGACTTAGGCTTAGTACTATACCGATTAGACTAATACGACGTTTAACTAAGTTTAGGCTAGCAACCCTAAGAAAGGCCTTCTAAAAGTGCTTTAGTTATTAATCGATAAGTTATTGTTATATTAACGAGCTCTAGGACCTAAGTTTGTAGGCGAAACCCCGCTTATAGTAAATCTTACTAAGGCGTGCTAAGGTGTCCTAGAACTCGAAGGTGCCTTCTTTAAATAGGCTAAGGAGGCTAAGGAGCTTTATACCGACCTCCGAGCTTCCTTTACGACGTACCTCGCACGATAAGCGAGAAATGCCTCGCGCTAATTTATCTAAGACCGATACCGTAATAACGATAGAATAGATATAAATTATAAATATAATTCGAGGAACCTTAATAGTTAGTTTTATATAGACCGTAGGTATACTAACAATCGCCGTAGAGGCAACGGAGGATTTCGCTCGCAAGGCTTTAGATAAGGCTATCGACCTTACGGTAGAGGAGGCTACGGTTAAGGATACGGCAATAAGACCTAGACTAAGAAGTGCTTCGTGTATAGAAAGGAGGGATATTAGTCTACGAAACATTCTATAGAGGAACGGCGGAAAGCTAAGGACTAATATCTCTCGTATTATCTCTACACCGGCGTCTCCTTAGACATTACGGCCTATTTCGTAGGCTATAAAGGCTATAAGGACGATAAGGAGGAAGAGTATAGCGAGGATAATAAGCCGGAATAGTAGTAAGCTAGTTAAATGCTTTATTAAATAGCTTTTAACTACCTTATTATAGGAGATAACGTCTACGGCATAGAACTAATAGTCTCGGCCGACTAGTTTCTTATCGACGACCGCTACTTAAAGCTCTATTTTTAAGGCATCCTAATCGATATAGGAGCGGCAAAGGTCTTAACAGCCGGATAAGAATAGTATATAGCCCTCTAATAAAAAGACCCTTCCGTCTATTTAGACATATTAACCGTAGGCTAAGAAGCAATTAGATTTAAAGCCGGCACTATTATAAGGTCTTTAGGATTAATTAATCTTATTACTCCGATTAAAAGGATTATATTCTATATGCTAGAAACTTCGACCCCTTTCCTACTATATCTCGCGGATATAGATAGGCTAGGCGTATTCTTACTAACACGACGAATACCCTCACCGGCCCTAAGGCAAACATCCCGGTGGTTAGGAAATAAGGATACCTTTAGTTCTTCCTTAAGAAGAATAAACAATCGACCGTATTCCTTATAGAAACGGAAATTAAGACCTTATACCGTCGATTTAGACATCCTACTATAGCTAGACTATATAACCTATTAAAGCAAGTAGGCTACGGCGATATATCTCTTAGCACTCTAGAGAATATCTCGGAACAATATTACTATTGCTAGATATATTCGCCTACCCTGAAATAGTTTAAGTTTAACCTTAAAGATAACTAAGACTTTAATTATAAGGTTATCGTTAATGTAATATACTTAGACGTCCTGAATTTAGTATAACGCCCGGTATTATATATTATTAACGTATCGACGGCCTTTTAAAGCGCTCGATTCCTTCCTTCTATATTAGCTAAGAATATATAGGAGACTCTTCGAGCCCTTTAGATTAATATATACCTTAGCCCCCTTAACATTATTAAATATAATGCCGGCATAAACTTCGCGGCGGTAGAATTCCGAAATAAAGCCCGCATTATAGGGATTATATATATATAAGTTCTTGTTAAAGTATATTAGTCTATCGGTAAGATTAAGAGGTATTATGCCTCTTTGCGCCGAGCTTTTAATATCCTCTTCGCAGAAATAGGCAGCTTTACCTCCCTTAAGGCAGTTCTTTAGACGGCTATTAAAGCTATTAACGATACTGCTAGACCAAACGGACTAATACCTACGTTGCTTATATTTAAAGCATATCTTAGGATAACTCTTAATTCGCCGCTATCGCTAACGACCTTTAAACGAGCCGCTATAGTATAGAAAGCGATAAAGGCACTTAGGCAGCTTACGGCTAAACGATAGGTCTAAGCAGCGTTATATAGCCGCAACGGTCTAGATACGGCGAATACACTTGCCCTTCCTCTCTAAAGCGAAGTCCGCGTATAGAGGGAAAAGTTAGGATAGTAAAGACCGTTTAAGATTATAGCTATTAACGGGTATAATATTACGATCGATATAGTTAATAGACCTTAGGTCTTTAGATCTACGCTAGTATAACCGTATTATCGTGATTAAATACTAGACGACCTTCCGGCATTAGAATCCGAGCAGCCGGACGAACCCGCCCGACCGGACCCTCTAGCACCCCGTAAGCGAGGACGCCCGCCTAGATCGAAGAATAAGGCTAGGCATTTAATTATAGAAGGACTAGACGTAGAGGATAACCTAGACGATAATGAGGACGATATAGATCTTAACGATTTAAGCGACGAAGAAGCGGACGAGGCCTTTACGATAAAAAAGGAGGAAGAGGCCTATAAGCTAGCCGTTAAGCTCCGATCTAAAGGCGCTATTACGACCCTAGGAGTACTATTCGAAGCGTTAGATAGCACGGAGATCGATAACCTTATAGCATAAAGAGTATTTAGTTTTAAACGGTATAACGAAGCTATTTATAGCGGCTACCGTATCTTTAGCTCCCGTATAGTTCGAGAGGTTAAAGGTAAAGACACTAAGCTATATAAGAAATTAAGGCTTATAGTCTAAGGTTATAATAATAGGGAGAAGGCTTCTCTACTAACGTAGTCCCCGATAATCTAACGCGTTAGCTAACGACTAATCTTAGCCCTTGCTCTTAGCCTTATGCGCTATAGGATAACGTTGTCCCTTCGAGACATTACCTAGGTATATCTATAGGCGACTATAGAGCTCTTTCGAACGGTCTTAATACGTCTCCCCGCCGAATTGTAAGGGAAGTATCCGCCTGATATAATCATCCGAGTTATTAGGCCCTTATATAGTATTATAGAATCGGGAGTCTATTAGTTTAATACGTATTAGAAGCACTATATCGAGGGCCTCGATATAGCGATATCGACCTTCGACTCTTGCCTTCTAATATCTAATATAGGACTAGAACACTTTAGTATTATTAGGATGTAAACGGACGATACCCTTATGCTTAGAACGATAAGCTTTTCGGCCGCTAAAGAAGAAAAGCTCCGAGAGGCATAATTTAGGGCGAAGCCGAAAACCACGATGACTTAGGGCTCCGTTACGGATTTCAATAGAGCAAAGGTAAGCTTACAATATAATAAAATACTCCTGCTTTAATAGAAGGGATAAGCCGCCCGGATCGACCGAATCGATATTAAGGCTCCGGACTATATACAATAGTACCTAAAACCACGTGCTCGTAGAGCCTATATAGCCTCGGTATACTAACCGGAAGCAGCATTCGAGATCTTAGTTACGGCATAAGTGTAGAACCTAGATAATAAGGATTATATAATCTTAAATAAGCGACTTAAGTAGCAAATAGACTACTAAAGCAAAGGTTTAATATATAAACTAATTAATCTTATAAAGGCGAAGCTAATAGTGTTTACGGATAGGTCGTTTGCTAATAATAAAGACCTATTATCGCAATTAGGCTTTATTATTACACTAGTTAATAAGACCGAAAGGTCTAATAACTAGTTTAAGGTTATTAGAAATATTATCTACTTAAGTTCGACGAAGTATAAGAGAGTTACCTAAAGCGTGCTAGCTTCTAAGATATACGGTATAGTTAACGGCGTTAACCTTAGGATCGCCTTAGTAACTACGTTAAAGATTATTACCGACCGGCTTAAGCTACCGAATATCTAATTAATTATTTATATAGATTCGTATTCGCTCTACGAATGTCTCGTAAAGCTCGGGATAACTAAGGAGAAGAGATTAATAATTAATATTATGTCTCTTCGATAGTTATATAAGCAACGAGAGATTATAGAGATCCGTTAGATTAACGGCGATAATAACCCGGCCGATGCTATAATAAAGGCATTACCGAACTAAGCCCTCGAACGCTTTATAGATAATAATAGCTTAACTATTCGGATAGAGGCATACGTTCTAGGCCCTTAAGTTCCCCTTTTAGGACTCTTTTTCATTTATACTTATGTATTGTATTTATTAGACCCCTTTAGTCTAATACGCGTTATCCTTGCGATTAGGAAGGTTGCTTAGCAGTTAGAAAGAAAGACTGCTAGTATATAAATATAGTTATATAACTAAGGGATAGAGTCGCAACTATATTGCCGACTATGCATAGGAAAGGGGCAATAGGGGTTATAACCACGCGGCGCATAACGCTATATAACCCACATAGTTAATAACCTCGTTATTAACTAAAGGCATCGTTATAACTAGAGCAGTAAGCCCTAGCGTAGGCCTTAACAATGCATTGTTAAGGGATAGCAGGCTCTATAGAGGGACCCCGGCAGACGGGTATAAAAGGGCCCCCTTATTCCCCCTTCTCTAAGCTAGATTAGATATAACTATAACTAATGCAACCCCCTTTGTTTAGATTAATCTAAGTGAATCACCTACTAACAGCTATAATATAAGCATAGGTCGGGAGATTTACTTAAGTATTTCTATATAACGTTAAGGGCTTTAAAGTGCGAGGAGTTAGGTTAAGAAGAGAATCTTACGTAGGATATTACTGCGAAAAGGATATCGGGCCTTGTAAATAGGGCTAAGAATAGCAGGGAGCCTATTTGCATTTAGTATAAGAGTATATCCTTTTTAAATGCGTTTTTATTCCTAACTTATTTAATTTAACGCCTTTAGTAGTAGGTGTATTAAAGGTTCCTATATTTTGTTTATTAAATTCCTTTATTTTGTTTTTTATATAGTTTGTGTGGGAATAAGGGATTTCCGTTCTTTAGGCACGATTTCAATCCACGTGATTAAATGGATTACGTGCGGGCAACGCTTAAACGGATGCGCTATTAACTATACGATGCATCGTATGCATTAGGGACCCCGGTAATAGCGTTACTAACTCGGCCGCCCTTACGATAATTAAGTTATTAACTTAATCGCCCTTATAGGCATAGCCCCGACGTCGCAATAAGGGCTCGTAAGGGGCCGGCTTCGGGCCTTATTAATATACGTGTTTATAGCCTATATAAAGGGGCTATTCGTCGCCCCTTAGTTAATAGATATTATAGACTAATCGAGCTAGTTTATAACCCCCTTTGTTTATTTAACTAACTAATACTAATTAGTAATTAAACGATTAATTATAGATTAGTAAGGTAGAAGAGATAGAGCTTAATCGTCGAAAGTATACCGGATCTTTATCCCTCGGGATTCTATTGCCTATACCTAGAGACGGTCCTTTATGCTAAGAATAAGGAACCTACGTGAGTTAAAGCCGACGAAGCTATTACGATATAGCTAGCTCTCGGTAGCCGCCGATAAGTTCTTTCCTAGCTTTTGCTTAATCCCGTCTCGCTTCGAGAAGAAGAAGAGTTACGTTAAGCAATAGTGCGTTAGCAACGCAAGATAAACCTTCGTAACGACCTTCGAAATCCCCTTTTTAATAATAATTATATGTTTTATTTAATTACATTATATCGAACCCTATCGATAACCCTAACGCTCCCGGTCCGGCACCGGAAGCAACTAAGCCTAACGATAACCCCCTTCCCGGTTGGTTAAAAAGCATCGACATCTTCGGTTCGTACTAAAATAAAGCTAGTATTGCATTCTAAGAGACAGACGTTACCTACGATAATATAAATAAGAAAGCAGTCACGACCTATATAGCCCGGTTTAGTATTATTAATGCTAGCTTAACTATTTATAGATATAAGCTATTTACGGACTTTTAGGAATACTTTAACGGGTAGATAGAGGCTATATAAAACCGGGTAGATAAGTATTTTAGACGGGCCCTTAAATCCTTCTTATAGTCCTATAGAATCTAGACCGGCGCTAAAAACCTTAGCTACGTAGTATTATTTTTAATGCTTTAGCGCTAATATATTCCCCCGATTTAGCTAAGAGACGAGCTACTACTAGACTAATCGAAGTTCTATAATAAGCGAACCTAAGAATTCGTAAGGAATACATCCGTTATAGCCCCGGATGCCGTAACTAACCCTCCTTCCTTAGTCGCCTTAGGCACGGCCCTAATAGCACCTCTTAATGCCCTAACCCCGGCTCTTATAGCAACCTTTGCGACGGCACTATCTACGCCCGCGGCTATCCCCTTTACGCCTCCGACCGCCCCGGCAGTTATATTCGCGCTAGAACCCTCCTTTGCCTTAATAACCTCGATACGTGCTACCTCCGTCGATCCTAGCTCGTACTTATAAGATTAATTACGCGGCACGTTCCCGAACCCCTAAACCCCTACGTTCTAAGATATATTAGAAACGCTAATAACACTCTACCTAACTTCGTACTAATTCTCTAGGGCCCTCTGATTAATATAACGGCAAAGGCAGCTTATACGAAAGTCCCCCCCTACGACGTTCCGAACGAGGAGATACACGTAGACCTCTTATAAAAGTTTATTAAGCTATAGGATAAAAGCAAGAATTATATAGGCGAGCTCTATAATATTCTTAATAATAAAATCCGTATCTTTACGGACGTTTATTATATAGTTAAGGCCTAGCCCGGCCATTTCTATGCCCTCTTTCCCTAGATCCTTACCGGACGAGCCTAAGACTACTACATCTAGCATATAGAGTAAGATAGCACGTTTAGGCAAGCCTATAACCTACTAAAGGCTTACTTCGACACCGAAGTAAACTATTAGCACTATTAGGTAGACTAAAGCACTATAACCTTTAAAAAGCTACGAGTTAAGCATCCGAATAAGACCTAATAGGAAGTCCTATAGACCCTTTTCAATAAGCTATAACGATGTTAACGCGCCTAAGGATTTAAGTTCGCTAGAGACCTCCCCTTTCGCACTACCTTGCTTAACGCGTGCCGAAACGTCCCGGAATTTAGCTATACGCTATATAACCCCCCTAAGACCGTGGAAAAGCTATTCTCCGCGCTACGTTCCTCCTTAGAGACCTATCTATCCATGTAGACCGAGAACGGTACGTCCGGTACGTTTATATAATATCGTAATAAGGTGATAAATATAAATAATAAATATAATTTATTAGGCGTATTCTATACCGACCGAAGATATACTAACAACCGCGGCAACGGCCGTAGGTTTAGCGGGAGCAGCGGACGAGGCTACCGTAGCCCTTATAGCGGCGGTAGTAGCTTTAGCAACTGCTAATAGTCGAGGAAATGCTTTATTTATTAGAAGGAAGGCTGCTAGTCGATAAAGTATACCTTAGAGGAACGAGCTAGGTCTAAGGCTTAATACCACGCGTAATGCCTTTTAACCGGCAACCCTAGCATAGGATTTAAGGCCTATCTCACCGAATATAAAGGTAACGAGACTCCCTAGGCCGCTATCGAATAGCGTAACGATAATGCTAATAACGACGAAGAACTAACTAAATAGTAAGCCTTATAAATCCTATATTAGCAGTCCTTTAACTATTTAATTACGGGCGAAGACGCATAAGGGATAGACTAGTTAAGCGTCCCGGCTATATAGTTCGTCTTCGACCGTTACTTAAAGGACCGCTTTTACGGCATCCTCGTAGATATAGGAGCAGCTATAGTCTCTACGGTAGGCTAAGACTAATATCTTGCGCTATAACGAGAAGACCCTTCCGTCGTGCTCGATAAGTCTACCGCCGGCTAGGCCTATATCAAATTCGGCAGCGGCGAGGACGTGCGTTCCCTCGGCTCTATTGCCCTTAAGACCCTTATTAGCCGTATTACGTTCTATATGCTAAGAACTACGACCCCCTTTCTCTACTACCTAGCTAATATAGATCGCTTAGGCGTATACTTTAATAATACTACCGATACAATTATCGGTGTAGGTGTTAGCGTCCCTATTATTCGTAAATAGGGATATCTATAGTTCTTCTTTAGTAAAGAAGAGAACGCAGTCGCCTTCTTAACTAAAGCCGAGATACGTACGCTCTACCGCTGCTTTAGCCACCCGGCCGTTAATAGACTTTATTACCTATTAAAATAAGCAAGGCATAACGATATCTTAGTAAAAACACTCGAGGATATCTTAAAATTCTGCTATTACTGCTAGCTCTACGCGCCGGCACCCCGGAGGCTTAGGTTTATATTAAAGGATAACTAAGAATTTAATTTCGAGGTTATCGTCGATATAATATACCTAAAGGTCGGTAGTAGCACCCTCCCGATGCTATACGCGGTCGATATAGCGATATCTTTCTAAAGAGCGCGATTCCTCCCGTCTATATTAGCTAAGGATATATAGGAGACACTTAAAGCACTATAGATCGATATATACCTTAGACCCCCTAACTTTATCCGGTATAACGCGGGCACTAACTTCGCCTTAACCGAGTTTCGCAACGAAGCTCGTATTATAGGTATTATATATACCTAGATCCCTATTAAGGCATATTAGTCTATAGGTAAGGTTAAAAGGTATTATAGCCCGCTCTATCGTGCGTTTAAAATAATATACGCTAAGATCGGTAAGATAACGGCCCTTAAATCCGTCCTATAAATAGCTATTAAAGCCGTGAATAATATAGTAGGACTGAACGGCCTCGTCCTTACGCTCTTCGTCTTTAGAGCGTACCTACGGATAACTTAGGACTCTCTTCCTTCGGCAACTACGGTATAGAGAGCCGCGACTATCTAAAAGGCTATAAAAGCCCTACGGCAGCTCTCCGCCGCACAATAAGTTAGGGATGCCCTATAAGCTTGAAATAGCCCTTTAACCCTTAACACTCTATTACTACCGCTATAGAGTAAAGTCTACGTCTAGAGAGAGAAGCGAGGATAGTAAGGTCTATATAAGATTGCCTCTATTAACGGCTACGACGTTACTATCGAGACCGTTAACGGCCCTATAGTCTTCCGTTCTACCCTTATATAGCCGTACTACTATAGTAAGGACGATACCTTAGATCCCCCTACTCTTAATGATATAGATACCCTCTCTAAGGTCGATTCCTCTGCTCCGGACGAAATTCCCGAGCTAGACCCGTCCCCCTCTCCGGTACGGGCACTGCCGGCTCCGCCGTAGGCCCGCAAACGCGGACGTCCCCCGGGTTTAAGGAATAAGCCGAAGACCGTAACCTTCTATAATTAATTCTTAGTTAAAAAGGAAGAAGATATACTACGGCTTTCGACTAAGCTACGCAATAACGGCGTTATTACTACACCTAGCGCTCCTTTTAAAGAATCCGACTAACGAGAGATTAATAATCTCGTGGCCTACGGAGTCTTTAGCTTCGAATAATACGACGGATCTATTTATAGATAACACTGTCTATTTTAATCCCGAATAGTCCGGGAAGTAAAAGGCCGTAACGTTAAACTATACGAAAAGTCCCGTCTAGTAATCTAAGGCTATAGCGATATAGAGAAAAGCTCGCTTCTAAGCTATTCCCCTACTATTTAACGTATTAGCTAACGCTTAATCCTAGCCTTTGCCCCCGCCTTACTTCGCCGAGGCATAAGCTTGTCTCTACGCGACATTATATAAGCCTATACCTAAGCTTAAATAGAGCTTAATCGTATAGTGTTAGCGCCTCTTCCGATAGAGTTTTAGGGCAAGTACCTAGAGGGCACAATTATAAGAGTTATTAGACCGTTATACGGTCTTATAGAAGCCGGTGTATATTAGTGGAAAACCTACTATAAGCACTATGTTAAGAGCCTTAATATAGATCCTTCTACCTATGACTTATGCCTTTTAATTATAAATTAGGGACCCGACGACTTTAGCCTCGTCGGAATATAGACCGATAACACCCTAATGCTTAGTTTAGATACCTTTTCGGCCTAGGAAGAAAAAGAGCGCGAGATAGCTTAATTTCGCGCTAAGCCGAAGGCTTAAATAACCCTAGGGAATGCGATAGACTTTAATAGAGTAAAACTCACGCTCTACGACGACGTTCTACTCTTGCAGTAGGAGGGATAGGCCTTAAGAATCGAGGTAGTCGACCTACGGGCTTATAATAAGGCCTAGTAGTACCTCGAGCAACGCGCTCGTGCTGCGTACGTCGCCTCTATCTATTAGCTAAAGGCCTTATTCGATATCTCCGTAGTAGCCTAGGTCTAAGCCCTAGAAGAGAAGGATTGTAATATCCTTAACAAGCGCCTCTAGTAGTAGATCGACTATTAATAACGTAGAATTACGTACCGACTAATTAATCTCGAAATAGCTAAACTCGTGGTATTTATAGATAGCTTATTCGCAAATAACCGAGACCTTTCGTCTTAGTGAGGCTTCGTTATTACACTCGTTAATAAGACCGAGCGTACGGATATATATTTCCGGATTAATAGCAATATTATCTATTAGAGCTCGACGAAGTATAAACGAGTGACCCGCAGCGTTTTTGCAAGCGAGATCTACGGTATAGTTAATAGTATAGACCTTAGCATCTCCCTTATCACGACCCTCCGTATGGTTACGGAACGGCTTTAGCTCCTATTAATCCCTTTTATTATATATACTAACTTATACTCCTTCTACGAATGCCTTATTAAGCTCGGCACTACGAAGGAGAAACGTCTAATAATCGATATTATAGCGTTGCGTTAGTCGTATAAGCGACGGGAGATTAAGGAGATTAGGTAGATCTACGGGGAAGATAACCCTACCGACGCTATAACGAAGGCATCGCTAAATAAGGCCTTTAAACGCTTTATTAATACAAATAGCCTCTCGATTAGGATAGAAGCCTTCGTCCTTCGCCTATAGCTACCTACGGTCTCCCCTACGGTATTCCTTTTATTCTGCCCCCTTTTTATTTATATTTATGAAATATTTATTAAGCCTTCTACCTAATATATCGTTCTTTCTATCTCCCTTTGTTTAGATATAGATTACGGACTTACTGTTTAGCAACTATAAAGAAAAGTTGCTAGTATAGGAATAAGGAATATCCGTTCTTTAGGCATAATTGCAATCTACGTGATTAAATAGATTACGTACGGGCAACGCTTAAACGGATGCGCTATTAACCATACGATGCATCGTATGCATTAGGGACCCCGGTAATAGCGTTACTAACTCGGCCGCCCTTGCGATAATTAAGTTATTAACTAATCGCCCTTATAGGCATAGCCCCGACGTCGTAAGCAAAGGCTCGCAAAAGGCCGCCTTCGGGCCCTATTAATATACGCGTTTATAGTCTATATAAAGGGGCTATTCGTCGCGCCTTAGTTAATAGATATATAGACTAATCTAGCCAGTTTGCAACCCCCTTTGTTTGTTTAACCAACCAACATTAAGCGTATTTTATACCGACCGAAGATATACTAATAAATACGGCAACGGCCGTAGGTTTAGCGGGAGTAGCGGACGAGGCTACCGTAGCCCTTATAGCGGCGGTAGTAGCTTTAGCAACCGCTAATAGTCGAGGAAATGCTTCGTCTATTAGAAGAAAGGCTGCTAGTCGATAAAGCATACCCTAGAGGAATAAGCTAGGTCTAAGGCTTAGTACTATACTTAATGCCTGCTAACCGGCAACCCTAGCATAGGATTTAAGGCCTATCTCACCGAATATAAAGGTAACGAGACTCCCTAGGCCGCTATCGAATAGCGTAACGATAATGCTAATAACGACGAAAAACTAACTAAATAGTAAGCCTTATAAATCCTATATTAGCAGTCCTTTAACTATTTAATTACGGGCGAAGGCGCATAAGGGATAGACTAGTTAGGCGTCCCGGCTATATAGTTCGTCTTCGACCGTTACTTAAAGGACCGCTTTTACGGCATCCTCGTAGATATAGGAGCAGCTATAGTCTCTACGGTAGGCTAAGACTAATATCTTGCCCTATAACGAGAAGACCCTTCCGTCGTGCTCGATAAGTCTACCGCCGGCTAGGCCTATATTAAATTCGGCAGCGGCGAGGACGTGCGCTCCCTCGGCTCCGTTGCCCTTAAGACCCTTATTAGCCGTATTACGTTCTATATGCTAGGAACGATAACCCCTTTCCTCCTCTACCTAGCTAATATAGATCGCTTAGGCTTATACTTTAATAATACTACCGATACGATTATTAGTCTAAGTGTTAGCGTCTTTATTATTCGTAAATAGGGTTACCTATAGTTCTTCTTTAGTAAGGAAGAGAATATAGTCGTCTTCTTAACTAAAGCCGAGATACGTACGCTTTACCGCCGATTTAGCTACCCGGCTATTAATAGGCTTTACTACCTATTAAAATAAGCAAGGCATAACGATATCTTAGTAAAAATACTCGAGGATATCTTAAAATTCTGCTATTACTACTAGCTCTACGCGCCGGCACCCTAGAGGTTTAGGTTTATATTAAAGGATAACTAAGAATTTAATTTCGAGGTCGTCGACGATATAATATACCTAAAGGTCGGTAGTAGCACCGGCCTAGTGCTATACGCGGTCGATATAGCGACTTCTTTCTAAAGAGCGCGATTCCTCCTATCTATATCGGCTAATAATATATAAGAGATACTTAAGGCACTATAGATCGATATATACCTTAGACCCCCTAACTTTATCCGGCATAACGCGGGCACTAACTTCGCCTTAACTAAGTTTCGCAACGAAGCTCGTATTATAGGTATTATATATACCTAGATCCTTATTAAGGCATATTAGTCTATAGGTAAAGTTAAAAGGTATTACGGCCCGCTCCGTCGTGCGTTTAAAATAATATACGCTAAGATCGGTAGGACAACGGCTCTTAAATCCGTCTTAGAAATAGCTTTTAAAGCCGTAAATAATATAGTAGGACTAAACGGCCTCGGCCCTACGCTCCTCGTCTTTAAAGCGTACCTACGGATAACTTAGGACTCCCCTCCTTCGGTAACTACGGTATAGAGAGCCGCGACTATCTAAAAGGCTATAAAAGCCTTACGGTAGCTCTCCGCCGCGCGATAAGTTAGGGATGCCCTATAAGCTCGAAACGGCCCCTTAACCCTAGACACTCTATTACTACCGCTATAGAGTAAAGTCCGCGTTTAGAGAGAGAAGCGAGGATAGTATAGTCTATATAAGATCGCCTTTATTAACGGCTACGACGTTACTATTAAGACCGTTAACGGCCCTATAGTCTTTTATTCTACCCTTATATAGCCGTACTACTATAGCAATAACGATACCCCGGATCCCCCTACCCTTAATAATATAGATACCCTCTCTAAGGTCGATTCCTCTACTCCGGACGAAATTCCCGAGCTAGACCCTTCCCCCTCTCCGGTACGGGTACTACCGGCTCCTCCGTAGCCTTATAAACGCGGAGGTCCCCCGGGCTTAAGGAATAAGCTAAATACCGTAACCTTCTATAATTAATTCCTAGTTAAGAAAGAAGAAGATACACTACGGCTTTTGACTAAGCTCCGCAATAACGGCGTTATTACTACACCTAGCGCCCCTTTTAAAGAATCCGACTAACGAGATATTAACGACCTTATAGCCCGTAGAGTCTTTAGCTTCGAATAGTACGACGAATCTATTTATAGGCAATACCGTCTATTTCGGTCCCGAATAGTCCGGGAGGTAAAAGGTCGCGACGTTAAACCCTACGAAAAGTTCCGTCTAGTAATCTAAGGCTATAGCGATATAGAGAAAAGCTCGCTTCTAATCTATTCCCCTACTATTTAACGTATTAGCTAGCGCTTAATCCTAGCCCTTGCCCCCGCCTTACTTCGCCCGGCATAATATTATCCCTTCGCGATATTACATAAGCCTATCTATTAGCTTAAATAGAGCTTAATCGTATAGTATTAGCAGCTCTTCTAGTACCCGTTAGCTGTCTTTATGCTAACTTAATTAGCTCTGCATTAAGTTGTGCAGAAAACCTTTAGACAGCTATGTCTACGAATCTTCTAGTATATAAAAAGTATCTTAAAATAGGCTAGAATTTATCTTCTTTATTTTAAGCTAGGGAAGGGGTTATTTTAAAAGCGTTATGCGGAATGCATCGCGAAATGGCTGTATTTTGCACCTAAAACAATTTTTTAATGACTTTTAATAACCGACCCTACCCTATCCCTCTTCCTCTTTCGATTGGCCGATTCGACTGTCTAAAGGTTTTCTGCCTATCTAAAGGTTTTCTGCCTAACTTAATGCGGAGCTAATTAACTTAGCATCTAATAGTCAACGGGTAGAGCTCTAGGGCAAGTACTTAAAGGGCATAATTATAAAGATTATTAGACTATTATACAGCCTTATAGAGGCCGGGGTCTATTAGTAGAAAACCTACTATAAGCACTATATTAAAAGCCTTAATATAGCTCCCTCTACCTATAACTCGTGCCTTCTAATTATAAATTAAGGACCTAACGACTTTAGCCTCGTCGGAATATAGACCGATAATACCCTAATGCTCGGTTTAGACACCTTTTCGGCCTAGGAAGAAAAAGAGCTCTAGATAGCTTAATTTCGCGCTAAGCTAAAGGCTTAAATAACCCTAGGGAATGCGATAGACTTTAATAGAGTAAAACTAACGCTTTACGACAACGTTCTACTCCTATAGCAGAAGGGATAGGCCTTAAGGATCGAGGTAGTCGACCTATAGGCTCGTAATAAAGCCTAGCAGTACCTCGAGCAACGCGCTTATACTACGTACGTCGCTTCTATCTATTAGCTCAAGGCCTTATTCGATATCTCCGTAGCAGCCTAGGTCTAAGCCCCCGAAGAGAAGGATTATAACATCCTTAACAAGCGCCTTTAGTAGTAGATCGACTATTAACGACGTAGACTTACGTACCGACTAATTAATCTCGAGATAGCTAAACTCGTGGTGTTATAGATGGCTTATTCGTAAACAACCGAGACCTTTCGTCTTAGTTAGGCCTTATTATTACGCTCGTTAATAAGACCGAGCGTACGGATACGCACTTCCGGATTAATAGCAATATTATCTATTAGAGCTCGACGAAGTATAAGTAAGTGACCTATAGCGTTCTTACGAGCGAGATCTACGGCATAGTTAACGGTATAGACCTTAGCATCTCCTTTATTACGACCCTCCGTATAGTTACGGAACGGCTTTAGCTCCTACTAATCCCCTTTAATATATATACTAACTTATACTCCCTCTACGAATGCCTTATTAAGCTCGGCATTACAAAGGAAAAACGTCTAATAATCGATATTATAGCGTTGCGCTAGTCGTATAAGCGACGGGAGATTAAGGAGATAAGGTAGATCAACGGGGAAGATAACCCCGCCGACGCTATAACGAAGGCATCGCTAAATAAAGCCCTTAAACGCCTTATTAATATAAACAGCCTCTCAATTAGGATAGAAGCCTTTATCCTTCGCCTATAGTTACTAACGGTTTCCCTACGACGTTCCCTTTACTCTACCCCTTTTTTCATTTGTATTTATTAAATATATTTATTAGGCCTTCTACCTAATATATCGTTCTTCCTATCTCCCTTTATTTAGATATAGGTCACGGACTTACTATTTAGCAACTATAAAGAAAAGTTGCTAGTATAGGAATAAGGGATATCCGTTCTTTAGGCACGATTCCAATCTACGTAATTAAATAGATCACGTGCGGGCAACGCCTAAACAGATGCGCTATTAACCACACAATGCATCGTATACATTAGGGACCCCGGTGATAGCGTTACTAACTCGGCCGCCTTTGCGATAATTAAGTTATTAACTCAATCGCCCTTATAGGCATAGCCCCGACGTCGCAATAAGGGCTCGTAAGGGGCCGGCTTTAGGCCCTATTAATATACGCGTTGATAGCCTATATAAAGGGGCTATTCGTCGCCCCTTAGTTAATAGACATTATAGACTAATCCAGCTAGTTTGCAACCCCCTTTGTTTATTTAACCAACTAACAGTTTGCTTAGGATATATATAGTTCCTTTATTTCTCTATATATCTATATAGATAATCCTAAGAAGTCTTTTACTTCCCTTAGAGATTCAATCGGTAGGGTTTTATTTATTTAGTCTATGACTTAGGTTATTACACGCATAGTAGGTCTAAAGAATAAGAGATCGTCTATATAGACGGCTATAGCTATTCTAAGTGTGCTGTTTATAAACACCCCTTCGTCTATTAGAAGGCAGTAAAAACCAAGCTCGTTAAGGACGCTTTTTAATAGGTTATACTAGAGTAAAGGACTTTATTTTAAGCCGTATAGTGCTTTTCTTAGTTTTACTACGAGCTTCTTCGTCTTATTTTTGTTTAAGTAATTAAAGTAAGTTATGCCTTTATTTTCGTATTTTTATGCTAGGAAAACTATGCGTATAGTAATATATCTAGAAAAGCTTCGGGTATCTATATATACGTTTCTATATCTATATCCGCATGTAGAAAGGCATTTTTTATATTAAACTATAGTACTTTTTAGTTATAAGCGATAGCCTATAGTAGTAGGAGCCTTATAGACTTAGGTCTTGCTATAGTAGAGAAGGTTTTAATATAGTCTAGGCCGTATATTTGCTTATAGCCTAAAGCTATAAGTCGAGCCTTGAATTTCTTTATCTGGTTTTTATTATCCTTTTTAACTCTATAGACATATCGGCTTCTAAGGGCTTCCCGGTCTTCGGGTAGCTCGGTTATTTCCTAAGTATTGTTATCTATTAGCTACTGTATTTCTGCTACTATGCATTTATCCTAGTCTAGAGCTTCAGCGCTTTTTATAGCTTGCTTATAGGTCTTTAGTTCTATAGGATACAACTTTCTAAAGCAGATAGAAGGGTTATATTATCGTTATTTATTAGTAGGTGTATTAGGTATTCTTAGTAGTCGTGATAGAATTTAGCCGGCTTCTTAGGTATTTTAACCTAAATTCTTTAATCCTTATTATTATTGTCCTATATTATATAGGTAGGATTAGTATCCTTAGATATATTATCTAGTATTTCATTCGGAATATTCTAGGATTTATTATATAGGGTATCGTTAGGTTTTATATCTAGTATAGAGGATCTCGTACGTAGATAATCCTCCGGAACTTTATTTA
Organism: Ophiocordyceps sinensis; assembly: GCA_012934285.1. Classification (NCBI taxonomy): domain Eukaryota; kingdom Fungi; phylum Ascomycota; class Sordariomycetes; order Hypocreales; family Ophiocordycipitaceae; genus Ophiocordyceps; species Ophiocordyceps sinensis. The sequence goes on along the minus strand of JAAVMX010000001.1, from coordinate 13,567,035 downwards.
TAAAGGGTATAGTATTAAAGTTAAAGGTTTTATTTGTTGCGAAGCTAGGCTGGGATTTGTGAGACTTAGGTAGCCTAGGCGGGCTCTCGACCTAGAGGACCACCCGGGGGACTACCAGCGGCCCGTGCATCGCTGTGCGGCCTGTAGGGCACCCGAAGCTAGTTGGAAAAGGGGCTTAGAAAAGGGGCTTGGAAAAGGGGCTTGGAAAAGGGGCTTGGAAAGGGGGCTTGGAAAAGAGGCTTGGAAAAAAGGGGCTTGGAAAAAAGGTTTGGAAAAAAGGTTTGGAAAAAGAGGCTTAGAAAAGGGGCGTGGAAAAGAGGCTTGAGAAAATAGGGCTTTGGAAAAAGGCGTGGGAAAAAGGCTGGGAAAAAGGCTGGGCAGGAAAAAGGAAACAGGGGGCTATGTCTTAAACTCAGACACTTAGGTGGAACGCCAAAGGGGACTACTGATTTAGGAGGGATAGGACTGCCTATAAAAGGGGGCAGTCCCCCCTAGTAAGGAAGGGAGAAGTTAGAGATCAATCAATCACTTCTACACTACATTTCCTGCCTGCATAAGATTCAAATAGCTCCACACAGACTGTCTAAGTCTTCGACCCCTTTTTCAGTCATTTAACTTCTATATGCATAGCATATATCTCTCTTCTCGAGAGTTATAAGCCCGGGAGGAATAGAGTTCCTATAACTTCCGGACACTGCGTAATACTACACCGCACACTAGTTATCACTACGGTTGTATAGCACCTTGCAAAATTGCTTTAAGACAAATAACTAATATACTTTCTCGAGTGTGTCTTTAACGATATAGTTCCCCTACTCCTCGGCAGACGTTCCTTAGACCTACGGATACTCGATATATCACTATACGATACACCTATAGGGAAGACCCGGCGTACGATGCTTACGGGCCCGGAGGACTAGGATAAATAGATAAAGGAAACGAAGGCTCGGGTAGATTAGACTATCTATAACCTTATCTTCTCGGATGAATAGCAACCTTTAGAGCCCCCTATCCGACCGAGGTATACTGACTTTGCAGAGGAAGCTATAAGCTTCGCTTAGTTAAGCGCCCTAAAATAAAAGGCCTATACGGCTTTAATCTATAACTATAAGAGTCTCCGGAAGGAATACCTTTATAAAACTAAGCTTATTATAGCTGCCCGGACAACGATTCTAGAGTCTATCTCGGCTGCTAAGCTTCTAGCTCTACGAGATAATAAGACCCTTCGATAGTGGATAAAGAAGCTTAAGACCTTAATAGCCCTATCCCTAGGTTATATAACTAACCGGATCCGGAAGAGATATACGGCCTACTTATAAGCTTTTCCAACCGGGACCTCGATGATAGAGATATTAGCCTAGCTAGATAAGTGGGAGGAGACCGTAGAGGAAGCTAACTAGTACTTCCTTTCTAAAGCTATCTCTAGGCAGTAGCTAAGGGATATTTCTACACGAGTCTAACCCCTAAGTGACGGATACTCGTCTATATTTCGGGAAGCTAGTAGGGAAATCGACGAAGCAGCAGCCTAGGTATAGCAGTAAGCAGCCCTCTTAGTCTAAGGGGTTAACCCGAGAGGAGCTATAAGGGCCCCGTTTACGGCTAAATAGACCGTTTAGTCAGTATCCCGGAAGATCCGAGAAATAGTTAAAGAAATGCCATAGGCCTAAACCTAGAAACAATAGTTAGGGGTCAGACGAAGGAGTGTCTACTAGACTAAAAAACGAGGAAATAGCGAAAAGGATATAGATACCCTTAAAGCAAAACGACTAAGGGTCTCTTGCCCGGCTTGTAAGAAGATTGGGCACCCCTTAGCAAGGTGTTAGACAGTGTTTAAACATTTACAGCTTAATAGACGAGATCCCCTCCCCGAAAACCTAGAAATAGTCCGGAATTCCCTCCGAGAAAACCTAGGCCTATAAAAAAGGATCGATGAAATTAAGGCTAAGGTTTAAGCGTCTCTATAATAGCAATCATAGGGGCGAAAGCCGGTTATACAGTGGTTGTTAAGGGTAGACCGAGTCTAGAGAAAAACCCGAGGAAAGATAGTAGGAACGGGAAATCTAGCTTTTATGTTTAAAACTTTAGAAGCCCCTCTCGAACCTTCGGAATATCTACTTCGGAAATCGTCTATTCTAGACTTAAGAGCCTCTCTATACGTCTATAACGACCTCTCTCGATTCCGCTCCTTTAAGAAAGCCCGAAAAGAGTTCTTAGTAGCCGGGGACTCTCTAGTACGAATAGAGGGTTACGGGAGGGTGAATTATCTTATGAAGATACCTTCCGGTCACCGGGTGCTTCGGCTAAAGAAGGTTGCCTACTGTCCAGGCTTTTCTACCAGTCTAGTCCCCTTCTAGCTACTCCGGGAAGAAGGGATACACTAGGATACAGTCCGAGACCCTACGAAGCTAATTAAAAACAACGAGGTTATCGGACTAGTTAAACAGAAGTACGGTCAGTTTATTATAGAATACCGACCTAATAGCCCGGCTTCGACCTTAGGCCAGGCTGCCTTCCCGGTGGCAAAAAGGGCTAGTTCTAAAGACCCTCTACCGGCGGCTAAGGGAGACGGGAAGCTCTAGCATGCAAGACTCGGCCACCTAGGACCTTTAGCCCTTCACAAGCTCGGAATCCAACAGGGAGTCCAAATTCAGGGACTAAAAACAGTCGAATGCGAATTTCACGGGCAGGGGAAAGCTAGAAGATAAGTCTCTAGAAGAACCCCTTCTCGACCCTCGAAGCTATATAAAGAGATCTAGATAGACTAGACAGATGTGGCCCGGGATTAAGAAAACTTTATAAGAGTTATGTTTATTACTAACGCTTTCATAGGAATAGTTTTTCCTTATTTTTTACGGACCTATCACAGCAAGCATAACTGGTCTACTTTACGGGATTTTGTAAACTAGATAAAGAACCATCAGGGCCTTAAGGTTAAGAAAATTAGGTCCGATAGAGAGTTATTTATAAAGAATATCTCAACCTGGCTTCGAAAAAGGGGTATTTTACCCCTTCTATCGGCGTTAAATACTTAGGCCTAGAACGGAGGGGCCGAGAGATTAGGGGGTATTACGATAGAAAGGGCTCGAACAATAAGACTAGCAGTAAGGCTACCTTACGACCTTTAGAGAGAAATAGTCGAATTAGCTTGCTACCTTCGGAATCGGACTCTAAGGGACCCTAAGGACGGCTTAGACGACTGGGAATCCCCCCTAGACAAATTCACAGGGAAAAAGGCTTCTCTAGCCTACCTTCGAGCCTATAGGTATAAGGCCTACGCTATAACGCCTAACGCTTAGTTAAAAAGAAAGAAGAAGAAGAAGCTAGACCCTCGAGCGTTTATAGGGTTTCTAGTCGGTTATAGGTCTACTAATATCTTCCGGATCTAGATACCTAGCCTAAAGAAGGTTATCTCGACCCGGGATATAGTGTTTAACGAATATAGCTACTTCGACGGGGAAAAAGAATAAGTTCCCCTCTTAGAAAGCACTCGATAGCTAATTTAGAAGATCGACATACCTTTAGAGACTCGAGCTAACGAAGAGGCCCTCGACGAAGAAACAGACGAAGAAATAGATATAGAGGAGGTAGAGGGCAACGAGGACGAAATACAGGAAGAAGACCCGGAAGGAGACCTAAAGGAAGCCCAAACAGACGATAAAGACCTTAAAAAAGCAATCGAGCTCGAGGAAGCTTACTCTTCCCCGCCCTACCCGTTAGAGGACTTAAAAGAAGCCTTTCTAGTATATCTTCTAGTTTCTACCCCTAAGGGGGTGGGGGGAAATACAACCTCGAAAGAATTTCCGGCAGCTTTTCTATCCCTACTTCAATAAGTCAAAGAAACAGCAGCTTCAATAGGGGTAGAACTAGAAGGACCGAATGCAGTACCCTTATTAAGGGCTAGCCTTTGCCTAGAGGACCGGTTCTCGGACTTTAGACTTACCCCTATCTAAGATAGAGTCTATAGAGCTTTTACAGCCGGGAGACTATTTAAACCCTAAGAAAAGAAGAAGGTCTATAAAAGAGCTCTCCCGGAACCGCCTTAGACTTAGTCATAGCTGCAAAACCATCTATATAAAGAGCAGTTTATTTAGGCCTAGAAAGACCACCTAGCCTTACACATAGAGATAGGTTCCTTCTAGGAAGTCTTATAGGCTATAGTAAGGGGCCACTAGGTCTTAGGCTGTAAATAGGTCTTTATTTACAAAACAGACAAACATAGGTACCTTTAGAAGTGTAAAGCTCGCTTAGTGGTTTGTGGAAATCAATAGGAGAAAGGGGACCTTCTAATAAGAGCTACAACCTTAGCCGGGATGTCTTTTAGGGCTCTTATAGCTATAGCAGCCGAGTACGACCTCGAATTAGATTAAATAGATACGGTAAACGCCTTTGTGAACTGCCCCTTAGACGAGGACGAAGTTGTCTATATACGGATGCCCCCTAGATTTTAGAAAGAAGGTAAAGTTATACGGCTTCGAAAGGCTCTATACGGTCTACGTAGGTCTCCCCTTCTCTAGCAGCAGCACCTTACAGCGTCTCTCGAGACCCTAGGCTTCTAAAAGGTCCCTTAAGAACCCTGTGTTATAATGAAAGGGGCGGTAATCGTCTTCTTCTATATAGACGATATTATCTAGGCCTACCGAAAGGAAGACTAATAGATCGCCGAGGAGGCAAAGTAAGGTCTATAAGAAAGATATAAGATAACCCTTCTAGGAGAGCTAAAATGGTTTTTAGGCATTCGAATTCTACGAAATAGGAGCTAACGGACGATCTAGTTGACATAGGATGCCTATATCGATAAGGTAGCTCATAAGTTTCTACTAGACTAGCTAGAATAAAGGGCTCCGGCTACTCCGATGCTAGAAGAAGAGCTTCTACTATCTCTATCGACCTTCCACGCAATAGAATAAGAAAAACACGCTTACCTTTAGAAGGTCGGGTTACTACTATTTGCAGCAATTTCTACTAGGATCGATATAGCCTTTATAGTCTCCCGGCTAGCCCGGTATAACTAGAATCCTTCTGCAAAGCACTAAGAGGCAGTAGACCGAGCTATTCTCTACCTTTACTCGACTCAAAGCTACGGACTACGCCTAGGAGGGCATAAGCAGAAAGGGGCTAAGATATTCCTCTGTTCTAGCGATGCCTCCTTTGCCGATAACTTAGTTGACCGGAAAAGCTCTTAGGGATATATTATGTCTCTATTTGGAGGCTGTATAGCCTAGAAAGCGTCTAAATAGGCAATAGTTATAACGTCGAGCATAGAAGCAGAAATGCTCGCTCTTTTAGAGGCAGTAAAGGAGGCTATTTTCCTTAGCCGGTTGCTTACGTCTTTACAGCTTTAAATTCCGACTCCTTTAGTCCTAGAGTGTGATAACACTTAGACTATTAGGTTATTTATAGAAGAAAACAATAAGCTATCAACTAGGCTTAGGCACGTTGATATTCATTAGCACTAGCTACGACAGGAGGTCTAGCAGGGACTTATCTCGCTCCGGTGGATTCTAATAGTAGAGGTAAAGGCTAATGGACTTACAAAAGCCCTTCCTAAGCAAAGACTAGCTGTGTTTTTACGGCAGGTTAGGTTAGAAGATCTTAGAGAAAGGATCCGACTAGAGGCCCGCTAAGAGGACCTTCGAGAAGCAATACTAGCCAGTAGGCTAGCTAGGTGCGAGGCAGCCGAACAGTAGTAGGGCGACTCTCCCTCTGTCTAGTAGGTCCTAAAAACCGCCTAGGGGAATAACCTTAGGACAGGACCCCTAACTTAGCGGGCAAAGAGTTTAATTTGGTTTCTAGAACTTAAGGAGTTAGTCTATTATCTATAGAGCTCTTAGGGGGTAACTACCTATTCTACGGTCCTAGGCGGTAAGTAGGGCTATAAGTGTCCTCCCTAGCTAACTATACAACTAAAGTCCTAGACCTATAGATAGCTATACCCCTTTTAAAGGGGGCAGGCTATAGCTAAGGGGGTGTATTGCGAAGCTAGGCTGGGATTTGTGAGACTTAGGTAGCCCAGGCGGGCTCTCGACCTAGAGGACCACCCGGGGGACTACCAGCGGCCCGTGCATCGCTGTGCGGCCTGTAGGGCACCCGAAACTAGTTGGAAAAGGGGCTTGGAAAAGGGGCTTGGAAAAGAGGCTTGGAAAAAAGGGGCTTGGAAAAAGGGTTTAGAAAAAAGGTTTAGAAAAAGAGGCTTAGAAAAGGGGCGTGGAAAAGAGGCTTAAGAAAACAGGGCTTTGGAAAAAGGCGTGGGAAAAAGGCTGGGAAAAAGACTGGGCAGGAAAAAGGAAATAGGGGGCTATGTCTTAAACTCAGACACTCAGGTGGAACGCCAAAGGGGACTACTGATTTAGGAGGGACAGGACTGCCTATAAAAGGGGGCAGTCCCCCCTAGTAAGGAAGGGAGAAGTCAGAGATCAATCAATCACTTCTACACTACATTTCCTGCCTGCATAAGATTCAAATAGCTCCACACAGACTGTCTAAGTCTTCGACCCCCTTTTCAGTCATTTGACTTCTATATACACAGCATATATCTCTCTTCTCGAGATTATTATCCTTTAAGAAGTTATTTTCTAATATAGTAATATCTTTTAATATTACGAACTTTTTTCTACTATAGTCGTATATTTTATAGGCTATGTCTTCGTAGCTAATTACGAATCCTTTATAGGCTCGTACGTCTAGTTTATTACTAGGTGTTTTATTCTTATAGTATATAATGCTTCCGAACATACGGACTTTTTCTATATTTTCTCTAGTAAGGGCTCTATTTTCTTTCTTTTCTAAAGGGCATATATACCCTAGAGCAGTATAGGGGGATCGATTGTATACATATATAGCTGCTAAAATAGCTTTACCCTAAAGATATTTAGGCAGTTTAGCCGTATAGAGTATAGATCTAACTTTATTAAGTATTATTCTATTTATACGCTCTATTCTACTGTTTAAGTAGGGGGTAAACGGTAGGCTCGAGTTATATTTCATACGGTTTTTAAGGGCATATGGTTTAATATTAGAGTATTACTATTCGCACAGTTGAAAATGTCTATTCGCACAGAAGGTCCGCTTTTTCTACGCCGACCCCGCGCGCCTATACCCCGCCACCCAATTTAGGTGTATATGCCGTCGTCGGCTGTAGAGGAAGTTATTCCCGCCACACAGCCTATATAGTCAGGCAGGCAGGGGCGGAGTAATTGACGGGCCGATCACACGCGCCGCATCTTGCGATCGCCTCAAACATGCGTTATTTGCACGAATTGAGCTCTCTTACGCGCCGGGCGGCGAGCGCCCCTTTAGTCTTCATATTGCCCTTTAGGGTGCTAGGCATATGCACCTAAATTGGGTGGCGGGGTATAGGCGCGCGGGGTCGGCGCAGAAAAACTAGGTCCCTTCTATGCGAATAGACATTTTCAACTGTGCGAATAGTAATACTCTAATATTATAGATGAATTCTTTTGCATTGTCTAAGAAGACTTCTTTTATCTTTGTTTTATCTTTATTATTCTTAAGTTCTGCTTTAAATTCTAGAAACTAAGGCAGGCTTTTAGCTTTATCTTTTATAAGGTATATTCTTAGGTACCTAGAATAGGTATTAAGAAAAGATATAAAGTATCTGAATTTATCGTAGGTAGGGACTTTAATAGGGCCCTAGATATTAACGTTTATTTTATTAAGAAAGAGATATCGTCGTTTTAAGGGAGATTTCTTCTTTTTATCGGTATATTTAGCCTATATATAAGCTTCGCATTGTTTTATAGCTATAATATCTTTTTAGTCTACGGATATGTCTAGGTATAGTCTACGGAGGTATCGGTATAGGGATTTATAGCTAAGATAGCCTAGCCTTTTATACTAGAGAACGAGGTCTATCTTCTTTTTTATCTTAGGTGTTTTTATTTTAGGTGTTTTTATTGTATTAGTTAGTATAGTATCTTAGAGTATAGCGTTGTCTATTGTCTCTCTCGGGCTATATTATATATTGTATATTTTATTTTTAATTAGAAATCGTGTTTTCTTTATATCTAAAGGGATATAGTATAGTCTGTTTTTAATAAAATCGGATATTAACTTATTTAGATTTTTATTAAGGAGGGATATAGAGTCCGGGCCTATTAAGGCGTATGTGTTTATTATAGCTAATTGGCTAATTATATTAATGCCGATTTTAGGTATATAAAGGCAATTTCTTAAGGTGTACTGTTAATTACTATTTGGGAATTTAAAGATAAGGTCTCTAGCACCTCGCACAACAATAGAGGAAGCTTTTCCCTAGGTTACGGTAGTGTATATTTCTTTATAATTAGAGAGTAGAGTTTTATTCGAAACTATATGCCTAGTAGCCTTAGTATCGAATATAAAGTTATAAAAATTCCTAATCCGTAAAGTAGCCCTATCGACCTTTAAGGTTACCCTTAAAATTGCCGAGAGAAGCGGCTTTAGAGGTCCTATTATTTGTTTTCTATTAGAGAAGGACTTTGTTTTTATAGGGGTATAGAGAAGGATATTCTTAGAGGGAAATAGGGTATAGGAAGATAAGGTATAAAGAGGGGCTAGCATTTTATATAGTAACGAGGGTATAGAGGAGAGTATCGAGGGTATAGAAGAGAGTATCGAGGATATAAAGGATATAAAGAGTATAAGGAGATATAGGAAGGAACTTATAATACTAGAAGCCGACTTAGAGACAATAAGGATCTTGCTAGACTTAGGAGAAGATACCGAGGGGGCCTTTCTCTTCCGGAGTCGAGAAGTCCGGAGATAGGCAGCCGGGCGAGGAGTAAAGAAGGGGGAACTCTCTCGAGAGTTTAGGATAGGCGTAGGCCTCTTATAGCTCCTATTAGTATACTCCTTAGGCTCCCTTTTAGTCGAGGAGGAGGAGGGCAACGTCTTAGTAGTAAATCCAGCGGCCTTAGCCTTATCCCTACTCCTTAGTTTCTAAAAATAACTTTTTTCTATATACTTACGCTTTTTATAGTAGGAGTAAATAAGAACTTTATTATTATTCGCTATAAAGAGGTGCTTATTACTTTCTAAAGCCTTAGTTCTCTTAATCTCGTCGATAAAGGACGAGGGGAGGGACTTAAGGGTATATACTATAGTATCGGTACGGAGTGTCTAGGTTATATTTATAATATAACTCGAAAAGGAGCTATTTAGACTCTTAAAGATCTATATTATTACTACGATCTCTAGGATTCGGATCTCTTTAGTATTTAGCTTATTATAGAGCTCTTTTACCTTATTTAGATAAGTTTTAATAGATAGTTTACCTTTAATCTTTATATTAAAGAGCTCCTTCATAAGGAGGAAGTTAAAGGTAAAGTTTACCGGGTTATATAGGGTCTTAAGAGCATCCTAAGCCTCTGTTTTAAACGTATAATGCTTTATTTAAGAGAGAGGACTATCGTCGACTATTAGGCGTATTAGTGCTAGATAGTCTTAGGATTTCGCGTAAGAAGCGTCGAGGATTACGGGAGTAAGCTTCTTACGTATAAAGACGGATTCTATACGTAGAGACTAGGCAGAAAAGTTAACGCTCCCTTTAAGCTTAGTAAACGAATAGTCCTTAAACGAACTTATTCTTAGGGTCGGGAGGTATTAGAGGAAATTCGGAAGAAATTCGGAAGAAATTCGGAATCGACGGGCTAGGGTAGAGGTAGCGAAGGAATTTTACAAGCTCTTTTATAGTAGGTTTTTTAGCGAAAGACAGTAGTTAGAAGAAGGTGTATGCTAAAGTCGAATCGGGGCTAACGAGGAGAACGGGGGATAAAACACTAAGAAAGTAGTAATATATATAAACTAAGGGTAGCCTAGGAATATAAGAGGCTTAAAAAGGCAAAGAGGAGGTCGTAGTAGACGGGCGGTTGTTTTTAGTGCAGCGGCGAGTAATCTAAAGGATCTAAAGAGGGCTCTAGGTAAGAAGCAACTTAAAGCTTAGGCAGAGATAGGGATTATACCCAATAAGGGCCTAATAGGAAGCCTAAAGGCAGAGGATTACGGGAGTGCAAAAAGTGTTAAGATTAATGCAGAAATAAGAGAGAAACCTTTTATTAAATTGCTTAGTAAAGGTCTATATAAAGGCGGACTAAGGTCCCTTTATATAGCTAATTCCATACGAATAAAGGTATATATAACTTAACTAATTGTAGTTATAGAAAGCGCTATTATTTATTAATATAATGTAATAGTGTAATCCTATTTAATAGCTTAGTTATTGCATAATTAAATACGCGAGTAATACGAGGAAAAATAGATAACGCCGGTTGACTAAGTTATAAGTTATAACTTATATGCCTCTATCTCAACTTATACTATATACTTCGGGTGTAAGAGAACGAGCTTAAGGGGGGTATATAATTGTTATTAATCTACGAAGGGATATAGCTATAGACTAAGTCTAAATGTCTATATATACGATATAGAGGTTACGTAGGATAATATATAATATAACCTAACACCGTAATAGTATATCCCCCTTAAATCGGCGTTCGACTCGAACGCCTAAAAGGGGCGATAGGCTAATAATAACGAAGGAAATCTATATTAACCGTTCCTAAAAGCGGGCCTAATATAGAACGAGAGAAGAATAAGGAGAAACAAAGAGTAAAATAATCTAACGCGTGCCGTCGTAACGTAAATTATATTAATAAATTATACTTATTATTACTTAGGCGAAGGGGAAGATATAAGGAAGGCCGTATAAAAGGCCGGTTTAGGCTTAGTCGGGTTAAAGGCGTAAAAAGCCTTAAGGTCGTCCTAGCAGCCGTTAAGGCAAGAGGAGTCCTCTTATATAAGGGGGCTATAACGCTATTAAACGCGATACTTAATCTTCCCGGAGGCGTACTAGCGTTGCGCGAGGATAGAAGAAAACTCTTACTTAAGGTGCGCGTTATCGCCGTCGTCGTCGCCGGGGGAAAGGAGAACGCCGTTATCGGCGGGCCGGACGTTAAGCTCCGACTAGCCGGGCAAAAGAGGCTTTTAGGTCTTAGTAAGGAAGGAGTAATAAAAAACGGGGTAAAGGCGGCTGCCCTTAGGGAGGCGAAGAAGGCACGCCGTCTTATATACCTTAAGGACCTTATATAGGCCCTCCCGCTTATAGTCGAGCTTCTTTATAGGGCGGAGGGTCTAAATCTAGCGGGTGCTAAGAAATACTATATCGCCGGGCTAATACGCTAAGGCGGGAGTCCGCCGGGCGTCCATATAGTAAGCCTAAGTGGCCTAGGCATCCTTAATCGCATCGCGGAGGAAGTTAGAAATACGCTAGAGATAGGAAGCGAGCGCGTTACCGTAGAGGTATTCCTTCCGCTGCTAAGGGGTTATACTAGGTAAGGGGGGACTAAAAGGCTCGGTGCTAAGCTTTAGGTAGAAGCTATAGTTAGCGAAGAAAGGGGAAAGGCCGGTAGATTTAGAGACTTAATTATTAATAATAAACTCGGCGAGGGGGAGGAGGTCGACCTAATCGTCCTAGAGGTAGGTAGTATAATAACGAAGGTAAACCTCTATCTAAGCGTTCGCGATCTTAGTCTAACCGTCGGTCTAAGGGTAGTAGGCGGAGCTAAGGTAAAGGCGGCTACTAAGGCGACGACTAAGCTACTGCTAGAAAGCCGAAATAAACTAAGTGCTACGATCGCTAATAATAGAGGCCGGGGTGCCGTAGAGGGACTAAACGCGGGAAACGAACGCGTTAATAACGTCTTTAACGGTTATCGAGGATGTTAGGATATAGTAGCGTATCTTCGTAAGGCGGTCGACGATAATAAGGATATTAGAAAACTTAACGCTATTGCGACGGTAGATAGGGAGGTCGGTAATAAAATCGACGGATATATTAGTCTATAGGGCGAAGGGAATACTTAAGGGCTAAAGCAGGCCCTAAGGGAAGGAACGAGGGGATTTAGCGCGTAAGCACGTATAATAGTTCCGTACGAAGCTAGAAATAGACTTATATATGCCGGGCTAGATATAGGACCGGCGGTAGAGGCTAGCAGTCTTCGTATGTCTAAGGTAGCCGGTAAGAGGGGAGGTATAAGCGCGGACGAGGATCTAAAGAATTAAGGCGTCGTTAAGGGGAACGAAGAGCCGGCCTTAGAAATAGAACCGGCCCTAGACCTTAGAGAGAGCGGTCTTAAGGATCGAGCGGAGGGGGGCGCGAAGGGGGTAAGGCTAGCGGGGCTAAAGGGACTAAAGAGCTATGCGAATAGCGGAGATAAGCGGGGAGGAGGAATAAGCCCGGTCGATAAGGTTATCGATCGGCTCGGAGTCGTCGAGGGCGTAGAGGTTAAGGCAGTCGGAATTATATTTATAAATTATATTTATAAACGAATCGGACTCCTTAACGGTATTAAGGGCGGTAGTAGTATTAGGGTAGAGGGAGGCATTAAACTTAGACTTAAGGAGGACGACCTAATATTAATAGTTAATCCTCTCGTCTGCTCGGTCGGTAAAGGAGAGAGGGCGGGAGCCGGGCAAGCGGCTAAAGGCGTCGGGGAGAATAGCTTAAGAGCCGGGCTAAAAGACGATCTTAAAATTAAAACGACTAAGGAATTCGGCCTAGCGGGCCTATCGCTAGTTAAAGAGCTTTATAGTTAGAAAATACTAAAGATTCTTATAGTCTAAGGCTATCTTAAACTTAGGTAGGCCCTTAAGCTTAGGGCGCTCCTCCTCGAGAGATTTTATAATCGCGAGGAATTTATTATCGTAGATCTCGTAATTACACTTTTAAGCGGAGTGCTTTAACGAGAAAAAGGCAACCGGATAGTAACGACTATCGTCGAAGAGCTATATTAGCATACCCCTAGCGGCTTAGTCGGAAGTATCTATCTAAACTACGGTCTTACGATAGGGGTCGAAGTATACGAGGACTAAGGCGGTAGTAAAGGCGTGCTTAAGGGCTTTAAAGGCGTAAGCGTAGGCGGGAGACTAAATCTAAGGGGTAGGGTTCTTAGTAAGGGCGTTTAAAGGGTTTATAAGCTTAGAAAAGCCGCGAATAAAACGCCGATAAAAATTAGCGAATCCTAAGAAGCGCCGGAGGTCTTTAATAAAAGAGGGGGCAGGCTAGTCTAAGACCGCACGAACCTTATTAAAGTCTATATAAATGCCCTTATCCGAGATAATTAGGCCGAGGTACTTAGTCTCGGTAACGTAGAAGTTATACTTATCTACGTTAAGCTAAAGGCCGGCGGCATCGAGGCGCTTAAGAACCGCGTTAACGTAGGCCTAGTGCTCCTCCTACGTCTCTAAGAAGATTAAGACGTCGTTTAAATAGGTAGAGCAAAACTCGTTAAAGATACCGTAAAGGGCCGTATAAATAAAACTTAAGAAGTAAGATAGGGCGGCGGTAAGGCTAAAGGGGGTAATATAATACTTAAAAAGCCTATACTATATAGCGAAAACGGTCTTCTACTTATATCCTTTAGTAATATAAAGGCGATTAAACGCCGCGATAACGTCGATCTTAGTAAAAAACTTCGCCTTCCGGATATAGGCGAGAGTATTATAGATAAGGGGTAAGGGGAAACGGTTCTTAATCGTAGCTTTATTTAGGCTGCGATAGTTAACGCAAAAACAGACGCCCCCGCCCGGCTTACGGGCGAGTATAATAAAGGTAGTAGCGGGGGAGGTAAAGCGGCGGATAAAGCCCTTCTTAAGCTACTCGTTAACGTACGCGCGGACTATCCGGTTTTCGGCTTCGCTAAAAGGGCGAGGGCGGGTATAAGGAGGTTATATCCCTTCTTTAAGGTTAATTTAAGTATTAACGGCATAGTAAAGGGCGAGCTTATCGGCCTCGCTCTTAAGCTATATATAGATTATATAGTAGAGCTCCTTAAGGACCTTAGCCCGGAGCTCGTCGAGCGTATAAAGGACCTTCTCTTACTTCTTAAAGAACTTAGCGATATCGTCGGGGGAGATCTTATTAAGGTAATCGTCGATAAAATCGTAAAGGCGGGGGTTAAGGCAGGCTTTCGCGTCCTCGGCATCTATATATCTAATTAAAACGGCCTAATAGAGGTCCTTAAGGATATCTTAGTCGATAGGCGGTAGGGGCTTAATAGGCAAAGGCTCGGCGGTAAAGGCCTTAATTAAGGTCTAAGAGGTCTAGACTCCGGGCTACCGGCAGAATATTACTATCGCATCGACGTTAAGTATCCGGACGTTAAACGCTAAGTCGTTAAAGGACGAGAAGCAAAAGGGCTAAGGTCCGATAGTCTTACGATTTAGCCGTAATATAGGGCGGCGGTAGCTAGCGGTCTTATAGATAGGATAGGGGCGGGGAGGTCGAATATAGCGGCGAGGGTAGAAGGTAGCCGGGGAGTCGGAGTCGTAGCTAGAGTCGGAGTCGGCGTCGTTAACCTAGCGGGAGGAGTCCGGATAGGCGGGTTTACCCGCGTTAGGAGCATCCTCGAAAAACGTAGAGAAGGAGGGGCTAAAGGACGGGGGAATAAACTTAAGAACGTCGCTAAAGCGGACGGAACGGATAAAGGCTAGAGGACGGGCTAAGGCCGTACGAGCGGAAATAGGGATCGCAATAGTAGGAATAAGGATTATAGTAGCGGGGGTTTTATCCCCGTCGTTAGAGTCTTCGATAAAGGAGGCGGTAAGAGGCTCGCCCTCGTCGTTAGAGTCTTCGACGGAGGGAGTAGGGGGAGGGAAAACGAATTATATTTATTAATTATATTCCCTCTAAAATAAAGGCGGGGGGAGCTAGGATAGGGCGGGTAAGGCGGGCAAGAGTAGCCGGGAGGCCTAGGATAAGATAAGGCTAGTAGTCCGAGAGGCAGGAGGCTAGACAAAAGGGGGACTAAAAGGAAAGGGAGTTACCGCGCTAGCTAATAATAAGGTTATGCCGGCGTAGCTAAAGGAGGCTAAGAATAACCTTATAGCTAAGCTTCGTAAGAAAGAAGTAGATAGACTTAGTATAAGCCTTAATCCGGGAAACTAAAAAAGCGTAATAAGTAATAGAGCCGGACTTATAGTCGCTACTATCGGCGAGAGAAAGCCGGCGTAGGAATCGGAGCTAGCGGATAGGAAGAGTAAGGCGGTACGCGGTCTAAGCGTGTATAAAGGCGTATCCGGAATAGCCGGAGTCGACTAAAGCACTTATAATAACATCGGCGGATACGAGGGATAAAGGCATAAGTAAAGCACGCGGTTATATTCCCGCAGGGAGGCAAAGATCCTCCCCGGTATCGAATAAAGCTATAAACTTAGACACTAAAAGCTCTATCGCGCGATAAGGCGAGGGAGCTACGTATTTCTCGAGGACGGGGAAGAGGCGGGGAGGTTATCTACCTCGCCTTCGATAAAGCCTTACGCAATAGCACGAACCTAGTAGCGGGGGGGAGGGGGATCGAGCAAGCGTAGGGCAGACGTACCGCTACTATAGCCACGGCCGCGGCTAGAACTAGAACCGGCGCTAGGACTAGCGCTAGGGTTAGCGCTAGGATTAGCACTAATACCCTTATTAGGGTAGGTCCGGGCGGTATAGGTAGCGGTGGCCGGCTAAGCGTAGTAGAGGCAAAGACGGTTCTTAAACCGCCGTTGCTTTTTAGCGTTAGTAAGCCGGGCCCGGAATACATCGAGCTATATTAAGTTACCGGTAGGAGGCGCGGGCGGGGCGGGCGAGGCAGGGCCGGTGCGAGCGGGGTTGCGAGGCGGCTAGAGCTAAGAACGGGCCTTAATACGCTGCTAGTTATCCTAAAGCGTGGAATATATCTTAGCTTAGGCCGTAAAGTTATTATAGGCCGGGCATTCGACTTATAGAGCGGCGGCGTTAGTAAGTTTAATAAAGACCTTCGAATAAAGGTAGGCGACGTAAGCGGTGCCGTTAAACGATAAGTCGGCTTAAAGCTAGGTAAACTTCGAATAGAAGTCTAGCTAAGAGATATTCTTTATCGATAAAGCGTTAAAGTCGGCCTCTAACTAAGCGCGGGTAAAATTAGTACTAAAGACTAAGCTAAGGTCGTCGGTAAGGGCTTTAATAGTAGTATATTACTAATCGGCGAAAGACTTATTATCGAGGACGTCCTAAGGAACGCTAGCGATAATAAAGGCGGCCCGGCTAATAAGCCGGCTAGCTGCGTAGAGAATACGGTCCTATTCCGTAGGGTATAAGGCGGCGTCTTAATAGAGCTTAATAGTAAGGCCGTCGCACTAGGTCCGGAAAGCCTCCTAACGTTGCTTTTAGGTGCTAGAGTCGCCGGCGAACCTCTTAGGGTCGGCGATACGGGAACGGGAAGGGGTAGAGGTAGGGGCTAGGGCTTAGTCCCGGGCTACGTTACGCTCGGTAAGGACGAGGAGAGAGGACGTAGTACGGTTAAGCTACCGCTAGAGGTCGGCGGCGTGCTCTTAGGAGATAAGCACTCCCGTATCTAACTTAGCGTAAGCATTATTAAGGTAAGCAAAGGACTCGGCCTATAAGACGCGGAAATTAAAGGTAGCGTAAGCCTAGATATAGGCGAATAAGTCGAATATAGGCCGTTAAGCCCGAAGTAGCGCGGCGAGACGAAAATAGCGGGAAAGGTAGTCGTTCTAAGGCTTTAGGTCGGCGGGAGCCGGCGGAGTAACGGCTGGGGTAGCGGCGGACGAGGGATCGGTCTCTATAACGAGGTCGGATATCGTAGATTAGATAGGGCAACGAAGAGACAACGGGGAAGGGGTAAGGGGGGGCGGGAAGGAGGGGATCTTATGCAATTCGCGTCGAGACGGCGTATTTACACCGGGAAAATTCTAATAATCGAGGAAAACTCAGTCGAAAGGGGTCCGGCGAGGAGGCGGACTTACGTCGCGAAGAGGGGAGATTAAAAAAGAAAGGGGTAAGATAGCGAGATTATTAATTAAAGGCAATAGGATAAAATAGTAGATTAAACTATAAGAGAACGAGCTTAAGGGGGGTATATAATTGTTATTAATCTATAAAGGGACATTAATTAATTAAAGTACTTTAGCTACCCTAACGGGCCTAGTGCCTCGATCTTAGCTAGTATAGGAAACGGGAGGACCTTAGGAAAAACCTACACACTTCCTACTATAGTCGTTTAGGCCGACTAAGCGCGTTGTATCCCCGCACGTGCGGGTTACATAGCGCCCCTAGCCCGGCTTCGCTTCGGTCGATTTAGTTAGTCGCGGCTACGTCGGACAAATAGTTAGACGGTATTTTCTTAGTATAGCGAGTAGCCCGACTGTTTTAATTAGCTGTTAGGGGGCTAGGCAAGGTTCCCTTAGTTATGCTATATTTAAATTAGCCTAGTCCCCGTATATACGTACCCGCGTAATTACGCGGCGGGCACGTATTATAGTCGTAGTTATCGGTGCGGGATTGTCGCTACCCTTCTTTTTCCCTTAGTGTAGCTATGCGTAGGCCTAGTACCGGGCCGTGCGGCTTAGTGGCTAATGTCGGGAGCGCTTTACCCGGCCTTCTGTTTTTTTTAATAAATAACGTAGTCGGGTACTACACGTCATTTCGCCTACGTAACCTGCTTGCTAGCGACGCGATAACGGGGCGCGGCCGGCCTATTCTTTCGCCGCGACTATAGGCGTAGTCGTAAAAAGTCACCCTAGCCGGATTTAAACCGACTCCTATCTATAGGCTTATCTAGGCGGTTGACTACTCCGCTATAGGGCTACGAAGGGACATAGCTATAGACTAAGTCTAAATGTCTATATATACGATATAGAGGTTACGTAGGATGATATATAATATAACCTAATACCGTGATATCGGGCTTCGGTATCTTAGCTATCTTAGGAGCTAATGCGACTAAGTGACTTACGTTATATATAATAATGCAAGGCGGTCCTAATGCATTTCTTTATGCATTGGTAGGATAGACCAATTAGGAGATACCTACTCCCTTATACTATTTTTATAGACTTTTAGTAGCCCGGTTAATAGTGCGTCTATAACGCTAATAAGAGTGTTATTAGCTCCTCTTAAAGGATTACCGCTTTAACGAAGCTTATGCTAAAAAGGGAAGTGCGTCTACGACGCTAACCCTATCCTAAAGACCCCTTCGTAAACCCGTTAAATACTCCCGATAGCCTACGGGATATACGATTAATACGAACTATTTAATCACGACCCTTGCGTAAAGACCCTTACGTACGATAAACACCCCGCCGTCTTCCGGCCCGGCATATATATATAGTCCGCTTACTGCTTTAAGCCTTTTTCAATAAGAATACCCTAAAAGACACGATGTTAACCCTAAGCCCGGCTCTTATTAGCCTGCTCGAATAGTAGATAAAGGACGTGCCGATCTATAGCTCCTTCTTAAAGTATATCGATATCGACTATTAAGAGACTAATATAATACCGGACGAAGGAAGGGAAGTTATCGTAATAACCTCTATAGCTAAGTTCTTATAATAGGGTAGGCAGAGTAATTACATAGGTGCCCTCTATATAGGTGTAGAAATTATCTATAAAGAACTAAGTATAAGCGTACCTATATATACGGATATATAGCTTTACGCACGTACCCCTTTATCGGCACGTGCCCCTTACCCCTAGCCGCACGAGCCTCTTACCCCTATCCGTATAAGCCCCTTACCCTTATTAGCATAAGCCCTTTTCCCCGCCCGTACGTGCCTCTTCCCCGCTCGTATATAAGAATACGGATTAAGTCGTAGACCTAATCTTACTAATAGTCGAAGACCCTTATATAAGACCTTTACCCTACCTAAGCGAAAATTAACGACGTATTACGTAGGGCCCGGCCGTGCTTTAGGCTGCGCGGCTTACTTTAGGGAGCGTAAAACGTACCTTCTTCCGTCGTATCTTTGCCGGCAATATAGCATTAGGTAGTCCGTCGTTTTCTCTAATAGCCCTAAAGCGCTCTTCGAAGCGATCGAGCGCTTCTATATTTACGAAGTCCGCTGCTAGGTGCTACGTCGGGTCTTAATACCCCTATTACCTTACGAGGACCTCGCGCTTACTACCGCGGCCGACTTTCTTCTATTATACGGTAAGAATTTCCTCTACTAGGAACTCTTCTTCTCCCTCTACTAGGATTACGGAACGCTATAGGTCCGCTATTACTTAGCCGGGCATTAGATCTATTACTAAGCGATAAATAAGGTCTATATTAAACTTAGAGTATTGCTATTTATACGATAAGAAATCTCTATTTACACGATAAATACCTAAGTTCTCTACTTTTTCTACGCGACCCCGCGCGCCTAGGTCCCGCCACTAAAATTAGGTATAGGTATATAGCAATTGAGAGGGCTGCGTAAATCGTCCCTAGCCTCCCTTAATTTAATAGTTATAGCAGCGCGTGCGTAAGGTAAGGAAAAGAGCTTCAAAGAGCTTAAATAACGCATATTCGCGAGATATACGCACAATCGGCCAGTTAATTAGTCCGGCCCGGACTACGTGGCCTATGTAGCTAGAATAACCTTTTTAATAGACGGCTGCGACGGCTGCATCGGCGCCGTCGCCGTCGTAGCTCTTCTAACCCTAGCCTATCTCCCTCGAGATCCCCTTGCCTATGTATTTACGCGTATACGCGATCTTCCTTATAACGCTTATAAGGCTTATAACTATATGTCGTCTACCTTATTCTATGTGCGTGTGCGCTATACGCTCGCGTTAAGTCGGTGGGCACTAGCCTAACTTAATCACGGCAGCCGCCTCTATATCCCTCGTCTACGTAGCTATAAGGCTGCTTATAAAGCTGCTTATAAAGCTACTTGTAAAGCTGCTAGTGCTTATTAATCGAGGCCTTCCTCTTGCTCTTAGTGTTATAAGGTTAAAGGCATAGTTAGACTAGTGTTTTTCGTAGCGCGAGGCCGGCTCTTAAGCGTTTACACTACGTTAGGGTTACGAATACGGAGGAGTAGCTCCTTAAGGTCCTAAAGGTCGAAAGGTCGTTATTAGCATCGTTTATATAGACAAAGGGGCTATACTCGCGGTAGAATGTCTAAAGGAAGTTATAAAGCTTATCGTATATATTAAAGGTCGGCGATAGCGGTAGGGGTAGAATTAGCCGTGCGTCGTAGGCGTTAGGTTAGTAGGCATTCGGATCGAGGGCCTCTTTGTCTTTAAGAGGCTCTTTAATAGGCTGTTAAGCGGGAGGAATTTAGACTATCGTAAAGGCTTTACTTTATGTACGAATACGCGATGTAGAATTAAGGATAGAAAATTAGGCTAGGGACGATTTGCGCGGCCCTCTTAATTGCTATATACCTCTACCTAATTTTAATGGCGGGACCTAGGCGCGTGGGGTCGAGGCGAAAAAGCGGGGCTTAGAGGTATTTATCGTGTAAATAGAGATTTCTTATCGTGTAAATAGCAATACTCTAAACTTAAGGTAAATCCCGTTAGGCAGTCCCTCTAGCTCGACGGCTTACGGGCTTAGCACTCTCTTAACTGTAAATTTTGCGTGCAATTAGTCGAGCTTCTTCTTTAGCCTTAAGGATACGTAGTTCCGTAGGTCTACCTAGACTTTATTACCTACCGTAAATTGCTTTACGGGTTCCCGCCGTTTATTAGTATACCGCTATTAGTCCTACGCTACCGAGGCTATTAACGACTAATAGAAGTCTAAGACCTACTTAAGTCGCTGCATAAAGGAGGCTGCGCGCCCCTCCGGGCTATTGCTAAACGGCTTTTCCGCTACTATATCTACGGCAATAGGAAATAGGGATACCGGTTCGTACCTATATAGTGCGAAAAAAGGTAATATACTAATTAAAGAGTGATTTCTTCCCTTAAGCGCTATTTACGCTACGGGGAGCTACTTATCCTAGTCCCCTTAGTTACGGTCGATAACGCCCTAGAGGTAAGCTTAAACTTCCTAGTTAAGCCGTTCTAGCCCCCTATCGGTTTACGGATAATATGCTATGCTTAGCAGCTATATAATCTATAGCAGCCGACATAGGTGCTACTAGAAGCGGCTTATTTAATTTAAGCCTTTATCGCTTATAATTAACGTTAGCTACTAATAGTAATACATATAGTATACGAGAAAGCGCTCCGCGTAGATCTCCGCTTCTATAGAGGGCATAGGTTGTAATATAACTTCCTTACTTAGACGGTCCTTAATTACCTAAAGATTACGGTTGCCGCTATATATAAGGGGGAGGTCCGTAATAAAGTCTATCTAAATATACGTATAGAACCGGTCTAGCATAGGAAGCGATTTAAGCAGCCTTTTCTTAAGCGTATGCTAAATCTTTATACGCCCGTAGATATTATAGTTGCGGAGGAATCGTCTAACGTATAGCTAGAGGAGCGGCTAATAGAAGTCGCGGGATACGGCGGTAACTATTCCTTCGCGGCTAAGGTAGCCGACGACGCTAGCGTCGTATACTATTTAAATAAGCCGTTCTTAGAGCGCGTTCCCTTCTTCTAGCTCTAAGGGAGCGTCTCTTACTACGGCCTCTATAGTTATAGAGGAACTAAAAACCTAAAGCCGTCCGCGGAACCGTAGGTGCCTACGTAGGTCTACGTAGCAGTCGGCCACTTATACCTTAAGGTTAAGCTTAAGGTTAAATCGTCGTGCTCCTGCCTCTAAGGCGCGGCGCACGCTCCCGTAGGTAACGTCCTAAGCTGCTAAGCGGTCCTATATACGCTAAAGCTCCTCGTCCTAAAAAGTCCGTCGGTTAAGGCCTATATTAGTAGTTAGCTCCGCGTCTTACGCATTAAGGTCGTTCTTAATCGTAGCCGCTCTAAAGTCCGCTTCCTAAGTGTTAGGTTCCGCGTCTTCTTCGATTATCCTTTTACTTTCCGAACTAAAGCACGAATTATTATCCTCTTCGCTATCGTCCTCGTCCTTATCGTCCTTACTATTAACTAAGACTACGCCGTCCGTACCGATAAGCGTTGCTTTAAGATATATACGTAGCGCTTCCTCCGGGAGTATTTAAAGCTCTTAGGCATTATAATCTTCGTTAGAAGGCCGATCTTAATCTCTCCGGGATAGAGCGTCTAGCACTATAGCCTTTTTTCTAAGTCGGTACTTAATCTAGAAATAGAACCGGGAAAGGTATTCCGCCTAGCGGGCCTATCGCTTAAAGAGATAACGTCGAGTTATAAAATACTTAAGGTTACGATAGTCTATAAGGATTTCGAAGTTCTTATAGCTACGGAGCTCTGCTTACTATTGCTTTAAATAGCTAATTATAGCGAGTATTTCCTTATCGTAGATAGCGTAGTTCCGTTTAGCGGGGGTAAGCTTACGGGAGTAAAAAGCCATAGGGCAGCGTTAGCTATCTACCTTTTGCGAAAGCGTGCCTTTAAGCGCGAATCTACTATAGTCTGCCTTAAGTATTGCGGGATAATTAAAGTCCTACTATAGCAGCACTAAGGCTTACGAAAACAAGTCCTATAACGTCTAGAACGCCTTTGCCTATACGGCGCCCTAATAGAAAGCTACCTTTTTGCCGGTAAGGGCTATAAAAGGACCGACGATATGAGAAAATTTACGAATAAAAATCCGGTAGTAGTTCGTAAATCCTAAGAAACTCCGTATACCCTTTTACAAAGTTAGGGCTATTTAGTCTCGAATAGCCTAAATCTTTACGGGGTCCGCCTATATACTAACGCCCGCGATAATAATAAATCCGAGGTATTTAACCCGGCGGACGCCGAATTCGCATTTATTAAGGTCGAGGTATAGCCTATGCTTAGAGAGCCGGTCTAGCACTTTCCGCACTTTATCTATATAATCCTTTAGGCTACCGCTTATATAGATAAGAATATTATTAATATAGGCGGAAGCAAACTCGTCTAGAAATTCGCGAAGAATGCTATTAATATACCGTTAGAAGGTGCCGGGAGCCCTTATAAGCCTAAACGGTATTACTATATTCGAAAAGACTATAGCGAGTGCGGAACGCGGTTTTCTACTTATTACCCTCTATAATTCGCACCTTATAGAACGCCTAATAGATATCTAACTTAGTAAACTACTTCGCTTAAGCGATATTATAGAGTATCTCCTTAATAAGCGGAAGCGGGTAGCGGTCCGGTTGTATTATTGCGTTAAGTGCTCGGTAGTCTACGCAGAAACGTAGTCCTCCTACGGGTTTCCGCGCGAATAGCACTAGAGCGGCGGCCTTAGAAGAGCTAGCCTAAATAAACCCTTTGTCTAAAAGGCCGCGTAGTGTTTTCTTTAATATAAGCAACTCGTCTTAAGATATCGCGTAGAGCGGCCTAAAGGGTAGAACTATATCTTATCCGCGGGGATCTTTGCGAAGTAGTATCGCGTAGTTAATGCCGGGCTTATTTAAGTTTAATTTATCGGCCTTGCTTTTCCGAGAGAGCGGTAGTAGGTTATAGAACTACGTAGGGATTATTTAACGTAATTCGGCTTCCGTCTTTAGCTTCTTTAATCATAAGGCTTTTTTAATATCCGCGAGGCTAATTACGTAAATAGCAGCCGTAGCGGCTTCCGAGCCGTATCGTCTACGGATTTATTTAATTATGCCGATAAACACTAAAGCTATAACCTCTTTAGCCTCTCGAAGCTCTATAGCATACGCGGTATCCTTAGGCTCGTTCTTATTAATATGCCGTAGCTAACGCTACGAATTCCTATACTAAAGCTTTCCTTAGTACGGCATAGAGTGAGACTCTATATAAAAAAGCTAAAGCTTTCTAAAGATTAGGTTAAATTCTAGCTAAAGGATAACGTATGCTACGAGCAATTGCGTATGCCCGTTAATCTCTATAGCTATCTATATAATACCTTTAATCTACGCCTCTTCTATTACGCTTAAGGCTCTTTATATATACCAAGGTCTTATATCTTTAACTTATAAACGTAGTTCTTATGCGAATGCCTTATCGATAGCGGCGTAATACTAGCAACCCTCGTCTATAAGAGTAAAGACGAGGTTTATATAGTTAATAACAATAGGTATTAAGGTAGGAGAAGTCTTAATATAGTTAGTTAACTCTTTTTTCTCTAATGCTAGCGAATTAGGCTCTAGGGCCCGTCTATGCTCTAGAGCTATGCGTTTCCCTCCGTACTAGTAGCGGTAGGGATATTATTATCCTCCTTAATATTAGACTTAAGAGAAGGTCGGGTAGCGCGAATTACTATAGGCCGTTCGGCTCGCTTCGCCGTAGGGCGAGCGGGACGATACGGGCAGTCCGTAGCGAAATATCTATCCGCGCTATAGCGTACGTAAAGCCTTTCCTCTCTCCGCTTCTAAAGCTCCGCCTTCGATACCTACTTAGCTCGCTATATAGAAGAGGAAGGCGCGCTGCCTAAAGCGGCGGATAGTATCCTCGCTTTTCTATAAGCGGGCCGCGTAGTAGATATTATAACGTCGCCCTTATAGTCTACCGTAGTATCGGGCGCGGACTTAGGCGGCGGGAGCGTTATACTATTCCTAATAGTAACTCCTCCGTTCCTATTGCTAACGCCGTTTATACTAGTGTGTTTTCGTAACTTTTAGAAGCTAAGGCTTTGCTTATAGTTCTAAGCTACCTTCGTAAGGCGACCTACGTACTCCCGGAAGTTAGTAGGCATCTCGATTAAGATAAGTATCTCCCGTAGTTATAGAGTAATCGAATTTCATAGCTTCGATTAAGATAAGTATCTCCCGTAGTTATAGAGTAATCGAATTTCACAGCTTTTATTAAGATAAGTATCTCCCGTAGTTATAGAGTAATTGAATTTCGCAGCTATATAAGCTTAGCGCTATCTCCCTAAACGCTATTTCCGGCGGCATAAGTAATAGTCTCCTTAAAGTTAGGAAGGAAGTCCTTAAACGTCTAGCCGTCTTTCTAAAAGAGGATCCGCAACCTGTCTTACGCTTTCTCCTACTCCTACACATTGCCGAACGCGTAGATAAGGTAGTTAAAGAAGGCATAGGGGTCGTAGGCGCTACTAGGCCCGCTACTCTCTTAGAACCTAGAAATCCGCCGTATCTAAGGCTCGGGCAGCGTGTAGAGTAGCGAATACTAAGCGGTATCGTGGCAACCGTTAAGGCCTTACTTCTTATTAAAGGTAAACTTACTACGGAGGCGATATAGGAAAAAGTAAAAAGACTTTAGCTTGCTATCCTATATAGGCTATAGTAAAGGCTTCCTTTTGCTAAAGGCGGCTTTAAGGGCCGTCCTCGGGTTAGCTATACTAGCGTCCCTAGCCGTAGGAGAGTTCGTCGACGCAGCCGTAGGTGCGAGTAGCGTATCCGTAGAGGTAAGCGCCGTAGATCCTATTTTAACTCTAAGGACTTCTAGCAACCCCCTTCGTTTAACCGGATTAACGGCTATTTTCTATAGTAGCACTAGAAGGCGCTCCTCTTCCGATATAGAAGGTATGGCATCCGCCGTCGCCTTGCTTAAACGGGCTTCTATTATTTCCTATCGAAGGTAGGCTTCTGCGAATGCCCGCTTATTTAGCGCTTCTTATCGCAGCTATAGCTGCTAGGACCCCTCGGCCTATTGCTTAAAGACGTCCTTTATATCGTTGTTTAGTAAGTCTATAATAGCAGCTAGTATTACTACGCGTATCGCTTTTATCGTAGCGGCTTATCGTTCTAGTCGATATATACCGCTATTATAAAAGCGGGACGTTATTATATTAATAAGTCCGTAAAAAAGAGAGATAGATAATACTATAATAGGATAGGCAGAGTAATCACATAGGTGCCCTCTATATAGGTATAGAAATTATCTATAAAGAACTAAGTGTAAGCGCACCTATACATACGGATATATAGCTCTACGCACGTACCCCTTTGTCCGCACGTGCCCCTTACCCCTATCCGCACGAGCCCTTTACCCCTATCCGCACGAGCCCCTTACCCCTATTCGCACGAGCCCCTTTTACCGCCCGCACGTGCCTCTTCCCCGCTCGTATATAAGAATGCGGATTAGGTCGTAGACCTAATCTCACTAATAGTCGAAGACCCTTATAGTTCTTAGCTATTTCCGAAGCTAATATCTATGCTAACGGGTATAAGATATTCTACGACTTCTAAAAACACCTCGAAGGGTAGACCGAGGCTACGTAGAATAAGGCTAATAAGAAATACCGGAAAGTTCTAAAGAACCTGCTAAAAAGGCGAGGTATCTATATAGGCCGAAAAGGAAGCTCGTTAGCGAAACAGTTCGTCGCCTTATAAACCCTCGACGAACCGCTAACCTAGCCTGCCGACGAATTCTCGGAAGTATAATTTGACATTAGTATAGCAGCTTATGCGAAATAGACAGCTACTACCGCTATATCGTTAGTTCCGCCGTCGCCTTTCCCTACCGCTTTAAGGGCTACGCTCTCGTTAGTCCCGGCTTCCGTTATTTAAAGAGCCGCTAAAGTATCCTTGCCTACGTCTTCGCCCGTTATTCCGCCGCTAGTTGTTCCCGGCCCGCCGCCGCTAGTTATTCCCAGCCCGTTCGTTCCCTAGGCTCCGCAATATACGGTCTATCCGATAAGTTACTAGTTCCGGCACCCCGAGTTTATCGTCCTAGCTACCGCCTAACCGTTCTAGCCTACCGCCGTTCCTACCGCTATTCTAGCTGCCTAAGTTCCCCGTGCTCCCGTCTTAAATTTCCCTTTAAGGCATATATAACTATGCCCCCTCCTAAGGTCCCGAACGTCCCTACCGACGGGAACCTTATGCTATAATTTACTAAAGTATAGAAAAAATATTATAATTATATAGGAGACCTATACGATATCCTCGACGATAAAGTCCGGCTTTTTATATAGACTTACTATAGCCTTTAAATCGCCTTAGACTAGTTTTACGGGCTAGTTGCTTAAATCCTCGCTAGTCGTGCCGAGGACTACTACATCCGGCAGATTAATTAGTCCTCGCTAGCGACTACGTTCCGGGCTATATATTATGCCCTTAAACGCCGTTTTAAGGTCTATCGGCAATAGTACTTTACGGAATAGACGATAACGACGTTTTAGTCACTTCGCAACTAGAACCCTAGCAAGCTACTATAAGAGGTCCTGAAGCTATAGTTTAATAAGTTATAGCTTTGCTAACGTGCCTTTAGCCCTGCTTTCGCAGATAGGGACCCGGAAACTAATATCCCCTTGCGAATAGCTATTACGAACGCCTATCGAGGCGTTCCGGAACTCGAAAAGGCCCTCTTTCGCCTAGCCGAACGGGTAGAAGAGCTATTTTCCGACCTTCGCTTATGCCTCGAAACGCACCTCGCACGCCGCCCCGACTACTAATACTTTAACTAACGCGGACGTAGAAGAGGTCGTATATAAGGCTCCGAACGAAGCTATAGACAATAACAACACGGATACGTTCTAGGCGAAGAGGATAATAGGGCTAACGAGTTCGGCTAGCTAACCCTTTCGGATACTCCGTAGTCCCTAAGATAACGTCTTTATTCTTATTCTTTGTTTAAAAATTGCTAATGTATTCCCTATTTTCCTGCTTCGACCCGGCAACGATACGTTCCGGCCCTACTTCGACCCTACGTCGTACCGGCTACGTTCTATCCCGGCCCGAATACGCTTCTTTAATCGTTTTGCGATTTTTATTTATTATTTATATTTATTAGGCAATTTTGCCCAATATGCATTTTCCCCTCCTCTTTGTTTAGCTAAATCCACGACAATAAATACGGCCCGTTTAACCGGGCTATAGATCCCTATTTTTCCCTTTGCTTTAGCCGGATCCGAGATAACAAACAATACGGCCTATTCAACCGGGCCGCGGATCCCTCTATTTTCGTTACGTCCGATTAGTCCGTAATACGCTTCGCAGGCTCTTAGAGAAGAACTGCTAGTATCGGACTAATCTAGTTATATAAGGAGGAAAAGGGCTATAAGTTATAACCCCTAATGACCCCGACGACAACGCTGTTATTAGCCTCGTTATAACCTAGGCAATAGCCTCGTTATAACCCGGATAATAGCGTTAGCGGCTAGGTCACTTGCTCCTTATAGGGCTCTGTTAGGCGCCCGGCTAAGCCGGGCAGGCTCTTCGCAGCACCTATAAAAGGGCCTCCTTTTCCCCCTTTCCTAGCTAGTAAGACAAGAGAATAGAACCTAATGCACCTAAACACACGTGCAATAGGTTTACCTTCCGGCCGCTGTACGCAGTAGAGCCCTGCTAATAGTAGGAAGATTAAGAGGTATAAGAGCTATTAAAGCCGTTCTCTTAGAGTATTAATATTACTATTAGTATCGATTTCGGCGCTATATATATACGCATAATAGGAGAATAATTAAGGGCGCTGGAGTAAAGAGGTAATTAGGGAAGCCTAGTTCCTTATCCGGAATAGAGAGGAAAGGATATAAAGCTATAGATAGCCTTAAAGTGTGTTTTTTGCGCTACGACGACGTTAGAGAGACGACGGACCTAGGGTATAAAGATCTAAGGCTATGCATAGCGGCGTTCGAGCTATAGCTACGCTTAAAGGCTCTATAGCTCGATTAGGCGTATAGAGCTAAGAAGGAAGATACTTAGGATAAGGGGTCCTTAAAGGATTAAGAAGAGGTATAAGAGCTTAGGAAGCCGCACTCTCTAAGGCGCTTAAGCGTAGGAATAAACGGGCAGGGATTAACGATATCCCGCCCCGATAGCTTAACGGTAGAACGAGGATTAAAAACTTATTGGATTTAAGCCTTTTAGCGACCTCTTTACGCTAGCTTCCCTCCCTCGGATGCGGGTTCGAAGCTAAGGGGGTATATAAGATTATATAATAAAGGCTACTACATTAGGTTAGCCTAACCGTTATATAGCTTCGGGAAAGTTTCTATAAAATAAGCCCCTTAAGAAAATAAAGGCTATACAAATATCTTTATTATTATATTAATATAACCTCTTTTACTATAAAACCTATTAAACCTATTAAGATATATAATCGTGCTTATTTAGTCCGAGCCGTAGATCGAAGATCTAATATAACTTAATTAGCTCCGTATTAAGTTAGGCAGAAAACCTTTAGATAAAATCGCTATATAAAAACGTATAGGATAGAAGGGTAAAGGGGGAAAATCGACTCTACGAATATCTACGAATCTTCTAGTATTTAAAAAGTATTTTAAAATAGGCTAGAATTTATCTTATTCTTTTAAGCTAGGGAAGAGGTTATTTTAAAAGCGCTATACAGAATGCATCGCGAAATAGCTATATTTTATACTTAAAATAGGTTTTTAATAGCTTTAAATAACCTGCCCTACCCTATCCCTCTTCCTCTATTAATTAGCCGATTCGACTATCTAAAGGTTTTCTACCTATCTAAAGGTTTTCTGCCTAACTTAATACAGAGCTAATTAAGTTAGCATTTAATAGTTAACGGGTAGGTACCTTCGCGCGCCGGGCATACTTAAGAAGAGTATTGCTATTTGCACGATATAAAATTGCTATTTATACGATAGATACCTAAATTCTCTACTTTTTCTACGCGACCCCGCGCGCTTAGGTCCCGCTAGCAAAATTAGGTGTAGGTATATAGCAATTAAGAGAGCCGCGCAAATTGTGCGAAGAATACTATTATACTATACCGCAATCTATACGCAGCCGGGAGCCGGGCACGAAGCATATATTAAAGAGCCACGCACGTAGTAGAGGGCACGTAGAGGGCACGCAGTAGGGCACGCAGCCGAAGGCACGCAGTAGGGCACGCAGTAGGGAGCCGGGCATAAAGCATATATTAAAGAGCTACGCACGTAGTAGAGGGCACGTAGAGGGCACGCAGTAAGGCATATATATAACGCAGCTACCCGCGCAACTATAGAGCCGGGAGACAGGGATATATGCACGATAGATAATGCATTTTAGCTCGGGGACTATTCGGCCATTAGTCGCCAACTAGTCCCCGACAACCCCTCTCGAGGCCTAAGGGTATATCCCTAAGGCCCCGATACATCTTAGAAGAAGGGCAAGCTTTAGTCTTACTACGAGAGGGCAACCGTACTATAATAAAGGATTATTCGTACTTTTAACTATCGTTCCTACCTTCCTAAACGTACCTTTAGTCTATCTTCTTATAAGTTCTAAAGCTTCTCTTTTTTAGTTACCTAGGAGGGATAGCGCCACGCGGCAAGCGCGTTTCTAAACGTATAGGCCGCGTAGGCCGAATAAGTCGTAGTAGCTATTAAGTCGCTAGCCTATCGCCGTTACCTCGCGTAACGGAACTAATATTAGAAGATAAATACACTAACTTATATAAGGGCTATAACGAGCGTCTTAGGACGCTATTACTAATTTTTTCGCTGCCTAAGGGGGCCCGATCTATCCCCTCGCGAAGTTAAACGTAAGCCGGCCCTTAACGACCTACCCCTCCGCGTATAGATGTCCTCGTAGCCCTTTAAGCAATAGCCGTAGAGCTAGAGGAGGAGAAAAGATTAAAAGATAGGATTACGGAACTTCGAGAGGAATTTTCGCAGTAGGGTGACTTATTTAGTAAAGACTTATATAAACGTCGGCGATAGTTAACCGAATCGAGGGAGAGTCGTAGTAGGGAAATTAAAATAAAAAACATTCCTTAATTATTACAACCGACTAACCCTTAAAAACGTCTCGATTAGATTAGCGATCTTAAGGATGCCTTTATCGCTACCCTACGTCGTTTTAAGCGTAATAAGAATAAAATCTTATATACCTTTAACTATATATACGTAGACTATAAGGCGAGATAGAGGCGATACTTTAATAAAAAGCTCCTTATAGAGAGGGAATTGCTTCGTACTAACTAAGACAATTTTTATAACTAGACCTTAATTTTAATTAAAGATACTATTAATCGTAAGACTCTTTTAGCTACGCAACTATAGGAAGCACGCTAACGGGAGGGTTAGTCCCCCCTCGATTTTAGTCTTTACTTAGATTCCCTTAAGTAATACCTAGAACGTCCGCTAGAAAAAACTCGTATACTTTCTTTTTTTACGAAGTTACGTCCTAATCTTCGGGACTAAATCTCCCTTTATTTAGCGTCTATTTAAGACAACACTCGTAAGGAGATAGTCTAACTCGCTTAACGCTTCTAAGATGCTTTAGGAAATAAAAAGCGCCTTATAAAGCTAACTAACGATTAGTCGACCTTTACTTAAGGGGCAAGAGGCTCCTGTTTAATAGGCTATCGCCGACGTAAAGGCCGAAATAGATCTACTAATAACTATTAAGATTCCGACGCCGCTAGATCGACCTTAAATAGCCGTAGAAACGGTCGTAGTAACGGCCGTAGGAACGGCTGAGGAAATAGTCGCAATAGTCGTAACGGTAGGAATAAATACGGCAGGAATAGCTATCGCAATAACCGGGGAGGAAATTCGTATAGAAACAGCGAAAGCTAATCTAGCATAGTTATTTATTAGTATTATAAGAAACTAGGCTATATATAAGCCGATTGCTAGGCGATAGCGAAAGCTAACCGAGCCGTAGCCGATTTAAAGATAACGAAGAAGGAAGGAAACGCCTAAAAGTCGAAGTAAATGCCTCTCCTTCGACTAAGCTATAGGTAGAGGTAGTAAAGAGACTACGTGCTACTAAAAAGCTACTACGGCGAATACCTTATAAAATTATCGTTAATCTCGATTATAGTAGTAAAGTAGACCTAGTAGATATAAATTTTGCTCGAAAATAAGGGCTACGATAGCTTCCTTTATTAACCCTTAGATTAAAGGTAGTCGGGAATACGCTTGTAAAACGATATAGAGTCTAGGAAGTTTCTATCTAACTCTAAGATAGTCGCTATAGGGAAAAGACAGTTATTCGCCCTTATATCGGCATCGACAACGGATTAAAACCTAACGACGCATTAGTTTTACTTAGTATACCCGCACTTTCTTAGGAATATATTTATCTTATTTCTTTTAAGCGCGCTTAGTGGTTTAAACACTAACTTTCTAAGGTGTTATTACGCTAACCGCAGAAATTTTTACATAAGTGTCGGAATAAGGCATAGGTCTATACAGTTATACTAGACCTAAATTTTATACTATCTCCCGATAAAGATAATAACTTAGCGAACCCCGAGCGAACGGGGGAGGAAATACCGGCGACTCTTTTAGACTTTAAAAACGTATTTTCTAAGCATAAGGCCGATTTATTGCTAAAGAAGAAAGGCACTAATTATGCGATTAACCTGTGGCCCGACTCTAAGCCGCCTTTTAGACCTATCTACCCTCTTTCTTAATCCGAACTTTAGGTTTTAAAGGAGTGGTTAGATTAGTCCCTTAAGCGTAGCATTATTCGGAAATCTAAGAGTTCGGCTAGGGCTCTTATCCTTTTTATGCCTAAGAAAGACGGCACCTTACGCCTTTATATAGACTACCGGGGGGTTAATAGTATTACCGATAAGAATCGCTACCTACTCCCCCTTATTTCGGAGATTATAGACCGTTCTTAAAGGGCTAAGTACTTTTCGAAGATTAACCTAAAAAACGCATACTAACGCATCCGGATTAAGGGAGGGGATAAGTAGAAGACAGCCTTTCGTACTCGCTACGGTTACTATAAGTATTTAGTATTACCGTTTAGATTAACTAACGCCCCTACTATATTTTAGTTATATATTAACTAAGCTCTTAAAGGCCTTATAGATACTATTTACGTCGTTTACCTTAATGATATTTTAATCTTTTCTAAGACCTATAAGGAGTATATAGAATACTTACGATAAGTCCTTAAACGACTAAGGAATACCGAGCTATTCGCTAATTTATCGAAGTGCACTTTCTATAACTAGTCTTTAGTTTAGAGTTTTTAGGATTTATCCTATCTATTAACGGAGTTGCAATAGACCTAGCCTGCGTTAAGGCTATTATAAATTAAGAAGAACCTTATTCTTTCTATAATGTTTAAGTTTTTCTCGGTTTTACAAATTATTACCGACGATTTATTTTAGGATACTCTAGCATTATTGCCCCTCTTACTACGTTATTAAAGGGGAGCGTTAAAGGAAGAAAGCCTAAATAAATACAGCTAAACACTAGCGAATTAATAGTGTTTTACGCCGTATAGAACGCCTTTATAATAGCCCTACTTCTCCGATACTTCGACCTTTAAAGACCGATTTATATTAAGACTAATGCCTTAATTTTCGCAATAGCTAGCATTCTTTTATAGCCCGATAACAAAGGCTATTATTATCCGATTGCTTTCTAATTACGGAAGTTTACTAGCCCTAAGCTTAACTACGGCACCCTTAATTAAGAGATATTTACTATCGTTAAGTTATTTAAACACTAGCGATACTACGTTAAAAGGGCGGCGAATACCGTTAAAGTTTTATTAGATTACTAGAACCTTAAAGGCTTTATAAAGTAAGTGTCCCTTAATAAAAGACAAGCACGTTAGTGTATATACCTAGCTCCTTTCGATTTTACGATTAAACACCGAGCCGGTAAATTAAATCCTACCGATGCTTTATTAAGGAAGCTAGAGTTTATAGGCGAAGCCTTACCGTCTATAGAGCTACTCCCGGAACTATAATAGAAGTTAGCAGTCATTCGGCAGGTGTATATAGCTATAGATTCTGCAAAAAGCGACTTTAAGACGAGTTCTTAGGTCTCTGCTATCTTTAAGCTTAACGAGATGTCTTTATATAACGAAAATGCACGAGCTTTCTAAGATTCGATCGCTTAGCATTCGGGAACGAGTCCTACGGAGTTAGCCACTTAGGTTAAAGATATTATTAGTTGCAAACAACGGTATTAAAGACAATTAGCTAGGTTAGCAGCTCGTTGTAAAGGGGTCTATAAGAGCAATATCTCCGAGCCCCTTTTTAAGCTCCTTTAGAGGACTTAAGCGGAAGATCCGTAGACTATATAGCGAGTATAGGCCGAACGTACCTTAGAAGAAGAGGTAAGTCCTTAGTTATTAAGCCTAGATAGACTTACTTTACATTCGGGAAAAATCGTAGTGCCTATAGAGGTTGCCTTAAGGCAAGAGCTTATTTAGCTCTACTACGACGATCCCCTTACGGGATACTTTAGAATAGCCCGTACGAAAGACCTCCTATCCCGGAAATTCTTTTAGGAAGGAATAGCTCGTAATATAAACAGCTACGTATGTTTATATTATATCTATTAAAGCGCCGTTCTAAAGCGGCATCGCCTATACGGCGCCCTAAAATCGCTGCCTATTCCTATAAGACCTTAGGAAGAAGTCTCTATAGACTTTACTACCGGTTTTCCGGAGTTATAGTTCGATAGTAGAGAAGTTAACGTAATACTAGTAATCGTTAATCGATATACTAAGTATAGCGTATTTCTTACGGTCTTTAAGACAATAATAGCGCTTAAGTTAGCTAAGGCTTTTTATTATAAGATTAAGCTTATCTATAGAGTACTAAAAGGCATTGTTTCCGATAGAGGATCTTTATTTACTAGTAAGTTCTAGTTAGACCTCTATTATATATTACGGATAAAACGTAGGTTATTAATAGCCTTTTACCTATAAACCGACGGTTAGACCGAATAGGTAAATTAGATACTATAATACTACCTACGGTATTATATAAATGCCGAATAGAATAACTAGCCTAGACTACTACGAGAGGCTTAGTTCGCTTATAATAATGCGAAGAATATAACTATAGGCTTTTCGCTTAATAAGGCATTATTTAGATACTAACTAGACTACTATATCTACCTTATAGACGATACTACTAGTAAGGGAGTGCCCGAAGCGAGAGCTTATATTAGTAAATTAGCAGACTTAAGGAAAAAGCTAGAGACTTATTAGCGATAAGCTATCGAGTCGCAAAAGAAATTCTATAACCTCTATTATAAGCTACTTACCCTTAAGGTTAAGGCTTAGTAGGACTCTCTACGAAGAACTTACGCCTTAAAGACTAAAGAAGGAAGTTATTACCTAAATATATTAGACCTTTTAAGGTCCTTTAAGCTATTAGCAAGCAAGCGTACCGCCTAGCCCTACTAGAGAAATACGACCGGCTTTATAATATGTTTTAAATTAGTCTTCTTAAGCCGTAGGTAGAACGGGCTACTAACTAACACCCTAGCGAATTACTGCTAATGCCTAACCTTAACGATACCGAAGGAGAATAGTCGGTCTAGCAAATTAAAGACTATAAGAAGAAGAAAGGCGTTACCTACTACTTAGTAAATTAAGCAGGTTAGCTAGCCGAATATAACGAGTGGGTTACTTAGGACGATATAGCGAATGCCTAAGAACTTATTAACGAATACCTAGAGATACGGCTAAAGAAACAGCGGAAATTACGCATTACGAAATAACTTCTTTTTAGCTTACCCTAACTTTTCTCTTACTACTCTACCGCTACTTTATCGTTATTCCTTAACATCTATACGGCAGAAGTCTCCTACTTCTATTTCGCTAGCAAACTCCGTAATAATAAGGAGACGTTTTAACTACTCCCCCCTTCCTTAGCGACTACTCTCCTCGATTATTTCGTATAAATTATCGTATATATATTCTCGTCCTACCCGCTATAGGGTAAAACCTACGTCCTTAATTACTAAGCGAAGCTTTTAGTCTTTATTCTCACGCATAGCTTTCCGTCGCTCTATTAATGCCTACCGGTATTCGAAACGACGTTTTATATATAAACGTTTAGCACTTAGTACTACTTATTCCTCTCGGTAGGCCGTTATTACGGCTATAAACGACGTATAAACTTAATAGAAGATTAACTTTATCTTCTTCTTCTCTATCTTATCCTAAGTAGTGTATAACTTAGCTATCTTCGTCTAAATAGCGTATAGATTAGCTATATCTCTAGACATTATTACCGGCACTTATAATTTTATTAGCAACCGTATCCCGACTTAATAAGGAACGAGAAACTTACTAATTCGTAGAGGTTACCCCGCGAGTTATATTAAATATATCTGCTTAATCGTATATCCTCCTATATATAATATAGTTCGGCTATTTTAGTATCGTCCTCGTTATCGCTAAACCTTTATATACTATTATTAAGGCACTTAATGTAGTATAGCTTAGTGATATAGCACCCTTTCGCCTTACGACTTTTTATATATATAGCCTTCTTGCCTTTTTTCTTAAGCGACATCCCTTTCTAGATATTTCTCTTCTCGCCGGTGTTTCCTTTAGTATTCGCCTCGATGTCCTCGTCTCTATTATCTTTACTTAACGACGAAAATATTTCGGATTTAATAACCGCTAGCGTTATACGCTTTACATTCGCGTAATCTTCTTAAGACTCTACTACGATAGGTTTTTTTATACTTATAAAAGGTCCTTTAAATAATTAACGATATAGTTAATCTTCGGTTTCTTCCTCTAATAAGGATATCGACTTCTTTAAGGCATCTCGTATATCTTTCTCTACGAGGAGTCGTTCTAATAGGGT
The DNA here is from genome assembly GCA_012934285.1 of Ophiocordyceps sinensis. NCBI lineage: Eukaryota > Fungi > Ascomycota > Sordariomycetes > Hypocreales > Ophiocordycipitaceae > Ophiocordyceps > Ophiocordyceps sinensis. The sequence goes on along the minus strand of JAAVMX010000001.1, from coordinate 13,530,803 downwards.
GGTTTTCTCTCCGCGCGTCTTCTTTAGCTTTATCTCTTCCTATGCTATCGCTACGGCGTCCTTAATCGAAACTCTATTTACAAATAGCTCTAAGACTTAAGCAATAACTTAAGGGCTTATCGGCTAAATGTTATCCTACTTTTCTCGCTTTCGAGGTGTTTATACTATTCCGCTTACCGTTCGCTTAGGAGGTATAACGTTAAACTAATTCGGAATATACTCGTCTAATTCCGAATATACTTCTCTATAAGATCTCGATATTATTATACAATAAGAGAAAAAAAGAAAAAAATCTTTATATATAAAGAGCAGCACTCTATTATAGTTCGCTAACTATACGTAAGCGACTAGCCCCTTATTACGTAGTAACTATTACAACGCGTAACTAACACGATAATTATTATAAAATATATAATAATAACTATCGTCGTTAATTTTTATACTACGTTTAATCCTATTTTAATCCTATTTGCTATTACGACTTTATTCGTACCTAAAGCTATCCTAGCGTCCGAGGCGTCCGCCCTAGAAGGGGGGGATAATTATAACGCAGCTACCGGCGCAACTATAGAGCCGGGAGATAGGGATATATACACGATAGATAATGCATTTTAGCTTAAGGACCATTCGGCCATTAGTCGCTAACTAGTCCCCGACAACCCCTCTCGAGGCCTAAGGGTATATCCCTAAGGCCCCGACATATCTTAGAAGAGGGGCAAGCTTTAGTCTTGCTACGAGAGGGCAACCGCACTATAATAAAGGATTATTCGTACTTTTAACCATCGTTCCTACCTTCCTAAACGTACCTCTAGTCTGTCTTCTCACAATATAGCAGGGCACGCAGTAGGGCACGCAGTAGGGCACGCAGTAGGGCACGCAGTAGGGCACGCAGTAGGGCACGTAGTAGGGCACGCAGTAGGGCACGCGTGCAATAGGGCATAAAGCATACATTAAGGAGCCGCTATATAGAAGAGGGCATGTAGTAGGGCACGTAGTAGAGCACGCAGTAGGGCACGCAGCCGGGAGCCGGGCATAAAGCATACATTAAGGAGCCGTAGATATAGCAGAGGGCACGCAGTAGAGGGCACGCAGTAGGGCACGCAGCTAAGAGCCGTGCATAAAGCATATATTAGGGAGACGCATATATAGCAGAGGGCACGCAGTAGGGCACGCAGTAGGGAGCTAAGCATAAAGCATACATTAAGGAGCCGCACATATAGTAGAGGGCACGTAGTAGAGGGCACGCAGTAAGGCACGGCACGTAGTAGGGCACGCAGTAGAAGGCACGCAGCCGGGCACGCGGTAGAGAGCTAGGCACGTAGTAGAGGGCACGCAGTAGAGGGCACGCAGTAGGGCACGCAGTAGAGAGCTAGGCATACACGTTATTTAAACTCTTTACGCGCGTATGTTTATTAATTAAATTAAGCTTAGGCACGATTTGCGCGGCCTTCTTAATTGCTATATACCTCTACCTAATTTTAGTAGCGGGACCTAGGCGCGCGGGGTTACGTAGAAAAAACAAGGCTTAAAGGTATTTATCGTATAAATAGCAATTTTATCGCATCGGAGCGGCGCCTATAAGACCGAGCTAGATATAGCTCGGTACCTATATCGTTATTATATCTACTTACGCACCTATTTAAGGTGCCTCGTAAGATAGCTAGCCTTCTATAGAACTAGACAAGAATAATATAGTTTTCCCTCGCTTTACTATCTTAATTACGCATAATTAACGGTATCTTAATCACGCCTTCGGGTGCGGGTCCTTATAGGTCGGTGCGATAGTTATAAGCCCGGTATACGAACCCGCGTAAATTACTACTAAGTTAACGCATTTAAGAATTATCGTATCTTCCTATAAGGAGCCTAAAGCCGCCTTAGCCGGGCAGCTTTAAAGACCGTAGCTCTCTAAGGCCTTTAGTAATAGCATAACGTCGGGTATAACGATTGTCCGCGTTAGCTATTAAAGGGTCTCGAGGTATAACGTCTAGGTTAGCCTCGTAAAGCTAAGGTCCCCGAAGGCTGCTTTAACTAAGGCAGCTATATAAGCCCTTAATCCACTATTTAGTAAAGCATCGACATCGAGATCCTAATAGCATCGATATAATAACCGTATAAAACCTCGATGCTCCTTAACCTTTAAGACAATCGCAATAAATAAGGCAGTAAGGAGAAGATTACCGCAAAGGGCGAAAAGGTAACGTACGACGTCTTATTTACCGCTTAATAGGTAACTATCTCTATTGCCTATAAAGAGCAAGTTGTATATACTTAGAAGCCTCTTTCCTTAAGCATCTTTAGCATCTTCTGCAATAAGCACTCTTATTTTACAACCCCTTTCTTCTATAACTTTAACTTTAACTTTAATACTTAACAATAGCTATAACTCTTATGTCTCTAGCAATTAACACTAAGGTTAGCCTATCTAAGGCAGACTATTAAGCAATATAATTTACGACGTTTCGTCGTATAGCTAAGGGTATAGAGGTTTAAAAGTATATAAACACCGGCAATAAGGAGGCTAATAAGACCCTTAAGCTAGTTAAACCTCCGGTTGTCTCCTACACTAGCTAAGTCGCGAAGATTAATAGCCTCGTAGCTTAGGCATACGTAGAAGCCGTGCTTAACAATATAGTAGAATCGCTAAACCCGCTAGTTCCGATTATAGAGCTTAACGTAGGATAGCTTATATGCTTTAAGTCTAACCGAGATAACCGTAAAATAGCCTACGCTAAATACATATCTAGGAAAAAGGCCGTAATAGACCTTTCGAATTAGGTATATTAAACCGTTAATTAATCCTACGTAAGGTATTTCCTAAACGATCTAAACCTCTATAGGATCGTAAATAAGCTAAGAGAGCTTCTTAAGGTCTTTAACGCCTACTATATCGGCATCGCACGACTTAACTATTATAGGGCGCTATAGACACCCCGAAGGATTAACCTAGTCGATTAGTACCTTTAGTAAGAACTAGCATACCTTAAAGCCTTTACTACGATAACTACTAACATTAAGGGAGATTAGGCTATCGTAGACTTCCTTAAAGCAACTATACCGCTAGACGAACTATAGTCTCGCAATTAGCTTAGTAAGCTACGTAAGTAGTAGCAAAAAGGCAACGTCGTTACTATAACCCTTTAGAGCGGTAGTGAACTCTTTTACTCCGTAAGCCTTAATCGCAATATATATAGTAAGCCATTCGGGCTAGCAAACGCGTTCTCTATACCCGGAGGAAATACTAACACGCCGGCTCGATAGGAATATAAGTGCCCCTACGGCATTAGCAAGAATCGCTATTACTAAAAGCCTATAGACTATATGGATTTTTATAAGGCTATTAATAGGGTCTCCTATAAGCCCGGGATTACTAAGGTCCCTAACCGCGTTAAGAAGTATAAGGAAGCTAAGGACTTACCGCGCTAGAAGACTACGGTCGAGGCGATTAAGGCTTTAAAGGGCTAGCCGCCGCCGTAGATATCGACTTAGCCGAAGAAATCGACGTTAAGACCGCCGGCTTTAGCCTATACGGTGATCTAATAGACCGTTAAAAAGCAGTATGCATTTAGCACCTCGCCGAACGCGTACGCGGCTATTTATCCGCTATAGAACTCGAGCCTTACCGATAGTTACGTAATCACCTATATTATTAATAAGCTCGAGCTTCTCTAGTATAACGTCGTTAAGGCAACTAAGACCGATATCGTGCTAGTTACCGATATAGCGCTCGCGGTGCTATATAAATGCACGCGGATTATCTAGAATATCGTTAACGGACCTAATAGTAAGAAAACGGAGGACTTAATCCTCTATAACGCTACATTCGTCCCTGGATTCTATACTAACCTAATTAGCGGGGAGAAGCTTAAGGATTTCGGCTTTTAGCTATATAGGTATAATAACACGTTAAGGTATAGAAGCATTAAGTGCAATAAAATACTTATAAGCTTTAAGAGCATATACGGCCTCTTAGTAGCTAAATTAAAGCCACTTAAGTCCTGCTTTACGTTGCTTAATGCTCTATATCTTCCTCGACCTCTTCGACTTCGAGCTAGGCTATAACGGCCACCGGTATATCCTACTACTATCCGACGAATATAGCGGGATAATGTTCTTATAGAGCATAAGTTGAAAGATAGAGAGTCCCCCCCTTATACATAACTTTAAGGCATTAGTCCGCTAATATATAGGCGCCGTAATTTATAAGATAAAAATAGATAATAAGAGAGCCTTTAATACGCAATAGGCGGGCACCTATTAGAGGTGCCTATAAACTCGTCTTAGTCCGAGCTCCGGCAGCCCTACTTCCCGTAGGGCACGCTAGGCCACCCTAAAATCATTATCCTTCTTCTTTTATATACACTCTTTGCCCTATATATAACTTTCCCTATACTATATAGTAGTAACACCTTACCCTCTTTCCGGTAAGACTAAAGATCCGTAAGGCTTTTATTAGCATCGCTTTCGGAGCGTTATAAAAGAGCGTTACGTAAGCCTAGACTTATAGCTTATACCTATTCTACTTAAGACGAATCCCCTACAATTTTCTATACGTTTTGCGTCTAACCCTCGATAGCGGAGTCTACCGCTAGCTAATCGCTATCGCCTTTAGTCTTAGCGCTTAAACGGCTTTACGATAGCCTTATATATCGGTAGGGAAGTATCGCAGCAACCTATATCTTTCCTCTTATTATTGCGAGAAGCTCCTCCTATTATCTCGTAAGGTAAAAATATTTCTCCTCCTTTATACTCTTTCGTATACTTCGCCTTACTTATATCGCCCTTTTCGCATATATAATTCTTTTCGCTTCTTCGTATTATCGCCCTTCGCGCTTTTTACCCTCGTTAAAGTTTATTAGTCTTTAGTATAGCTTAGGACGTAGAGGAACGTGCTTAAGCCGATAAGGCAAATTCTTACGATAACTCTCTTCCCCTTAACGATAAGTAGTTCTCCGAAAGGAATTAATCCTAGGATACTTATATCCCGCCGCACTAACGGCGCTATTTTAACTAATACTCTTAGAATTAACCCGACGAGCTTAGAAACTTAGCTACTATAATCCTTAAGAATAACCTCTATAAGTAGGTTATAGGATAAAGTATACGTTTTAATCGCTTAATTCTTAATAATCTTACCGAGCTTATCTTATAAACCTTTACCGACGGAGATATTCTTTATATTTAAGAGGCGGTAAATCTTATCTATCGCCTTACGAAAGACTACCCTAAATTCTAAGTCTATCTCGATAAAATAACGGCTAGGGAATCCTATCTCGATATTTACACCCTTTAAAGGCGGAATCTTCGGGATATTTTAGATATGCCCGTAGGGATGCCTTTAACCGAGACCCCTCTTATTATAACCCGCTACCCGATTCCCGCCCGGTCCCGTCCTTAGCCTGCTTTTATGCTTCTAAACGATAATATTTCCGGCCTTAATCCCCTTATACGTAGAGGCTCTCGCCCTTAGGATTAAGTAGCCGCTTTATCTCGACTAACACCCGGACGTTAACCTCCCCGCCGCGTTATAAACCCCGGCTACTACGAAGGTAACTCTTCCGACTTAAGTAGACGTAGCGCTAGCATCGGCCAGCCTCTAAATGCTTATTTTTATCGTAAGAATTCCGCCTTTTCTTACCCCTCTAAGGCGTTAGCCCCCGACGAAGCCGTAGCTAAACGCCTTAAGAGAGATAATATAAGAGTTTTTAACCTTAATAAGAGGGACCCGCGCTATTTTAGCCTAATCGCTTAATCCGAAGGGAAGAATACCTATACCGATATTTACTTATTCTATAAGCGTCTTTAACTCTATTATAATAAAGACCTTTATATACTTTATCCTTTCTACCTCTCGTTCCTTAGCGGTAGTACGCTTAGTTAGTATATAAGCGAACTTTCCGTCGCTTAGCGAGATCGTCTCCGATCTATATCTCTTATAACCTTTATAAAGAAACTTACTAAAAGGTTTAGCCGCCTTAATGCGGAAACCTCCTACGAACTATATAGCGGAGAATATACTATCCCTATATAGAACGTAGGAGAACTATCCCTCCTATAGTAGATCTAGCGTAAGGTCTCCCTCGTGTGTTAGCTTTGCCTAAAGAAAGAATATTAGATTATTTAAACCATCTATAGACTTATTGCCGCGTAAATTGCTTCCTTTCTATATTATTTAATAAAAAGACCTTTATTAAAAAGTGTATTTAGGAAATTAAAGAGAGGAAGCCCTTACTGCCTCGCTTAACCGATATATCTCTTAAGACTCTCGCTATAACGACCTTCGCGGTTCCGACCGCTAAGACCGTAACTATAATCGTCGCGACGCTCGCCGCTATAATAATAATCGCGGTAAAGAACGTAAGCGAGATAATCGCTGCTTTAATAGCAATCGCGGCCGAAGTAACTATCGCCGCACTAGCCTTTTTAACCGCGACTACGACCGTCGCGAGTACGACCGCCGCCCTAACGACCGCCGCGATAACGACCGCCGTAACGAATAACCCGCCCGCCGTCGGGACTAAGACGGTCGCCGCCTTGCCGGATAAGGCGATATATATAGAGAGGAAAAAGTAAAGAAGTAGGTCTACTTTAAGCTAAAGTACTACGCTAGTAAAGCCTTTGCCTTAGGTAGTAGTAAGGTAGGTAACGAAGCTTTTAAAGACGATTAAAGTTCTATTCGCTCTAACTTAGACCTGTCGGAAGCCTACTTCGTCGGTTATATAATAATATATAACCTACTTAATAAAGGCTTCTTTCAGTACGCTATCTACGATCGACGCTTCCCTCTCGCCTCTATCTTAGATAAGCACGTGCGTGTTAAGTGCTATATCTTAAAGTAGTAGCTTACGAAGGAGATAATAGCCCTAAAGCCCGCTAAATATCGTCGCTATAAGACCGGCTTCCCCTTATAAAACCTCCTCTTTTAGCACCTAGCAACCGACGGCTATACTTAGGTGCGTAGGAGTACTATTCCGAGTTAATGCTTTACCCCGCCTATTATTACTCCCCTAGTACCTACTGCGATAATCTCTTAGCCTACTATAACGACTACGATAGTTAAGTTAGTATTCTTAGCCGATTCCCTAACCTACGTATCTCTCCTCGACTCCCTATCTATTCTTAAGCCTATGCCCCGACCCTTTTATTAAGATAATAAAGGCACGCCTATTCCTTTTTCCTATATAAGGATTAAAATTATAGGCAAGCCGTCCGGGAAGGAATTCAAAATCTATCCGGACACCGGATATAGAAAACCTATAATCGACTAAGATCTATTATAGCACTTACCGTATACTATTAAAAAGCTGCCCCCTATAGCTATTAAAGGCATTACTGGCTACGCTTACGTTAAAGATTAAGCGACTTTCTCCTTCTTAGTCTAAGGCCGTTAAGCTTACGGCTTCAATATAGGGCTCGCGGAGTTTTCTTACTCCGCCTAGGTTATAAAGGTAGCTGCCGGTGCCTTACTTAGAAACACCTTCCTTAAACCGCACTTTAGCAACGTCGACTACGGCATAGATATTATCCGTATCGGCACTCTTTATAACTTTAAAATCCCCTTTAATATCTACCGCCTTAAGCAAGATATAGTATAACGCGTTTAAGCCGTCCGTAAGACCTTCGTTCCCACTAGCTAAACCGTTATTATGCCCGCTTCCTAAAAGCAGATCCCTAAGGGTAGGCCGTACGCTTTCTATTCCTCTTATAATTTAGCAATATATACTATTATAGATAATTCCTCCTTCCCTAGCGTCGCCGTAGTAAATAACTCTACTAAAGACGTAATTATCTCTCGTAAGCAACGCCTAAGGCAAATCTTAGAATATTACGACTTAGGATTCCTTACTATCCCCTCTTAGAAGGGAGCCCTCTAAGCCCTAACCGTCGCTTTTCCGCTACTACCGTAGCTTTAGATCCTTCCGTGCCTCTCTCGACTAAGGATTATTAGTAAGTCCCTACGGTCGGCGGTATCTTTAACGTATCCTCTTCCGTTATATTCTCATCCGATGTTATTATAGCGGCTTTATAGCCGCTAGCCCCTTCGTCTCCCCTCCTTAAGTAGGTCGATTTTCCGTCCGCGGCGCCCTTCCTAAAGCCCGACGTAGTTCTATTTTAACGCCGAGCTTAAAACCCGAGCTCCCTTCCGGAATATATTATAGACGAGGGCATTTACATTTATACTAAAGACCCTCGCTTTATCGATAAAGTCGTTTAGCTCCTCTAGCGTTTCCCTTCTCTTTAGAAAGATACCGGTATAGCTATTATCTAGCCTAGCTAAGAACTTTCGGTCCCTCTCGTCGATAGATAGCAGCATTAGAAGATCGCCTAGCGTCCCTACCTATAAGGACTCCGCGACCGCGCGGTTATCGATAAAACCTTCGATAAACTCTACTAGTAGGATCGCATAGAATAGACGACGCAGCTATTACCCTTCGTAGCGCTAGTTTTTATTATCTAGCGTACCTCTTAAGGTATAACGAAAGGCCGTGCTATTATCGATATACGTAGTATTAACGGCGTTACGGTCCTTAACGCCTATCCCCTACCTCTTTAAGAAAGTATTATCTTTAAACTACTAGGCGCTAAATATATTACTATAATCGACGCCGCCTTATTCTTCTACTAATTCGGCGTGCGTTATAACTATCGCAACTGGTTTACCGTTATTAGCTACCGTAGACTTAAGAATCTTACTATAGCACCGATTGGATTTTAAAATAGCCCTACCTACGCTTAAATATATATAGACCGCGTTCTCCGACCTTACTAAGCCTTCTCCTACGCGTTTATCGACGATATCGTAATTTATTCGCGCACTTAGTTAGATTATCTTTGTTACCTCTAAACTATTATAGAACTATTTAATAAGCTTAACCTAACTATATCCCTAAGGAAAAGCTAGATCGGCTACCTATCCGTATACCTTCTTAAGGACTGCGTCGATGCCTTTAGCATAAGCACCTTAGAGGACCGTATAGCCGTATTCGCAAAGCTTAAGTTCCTAAACACCCTATAGAAACTCAAGCATTATATTAGCGCAATAGGTTTTATACGATCGACGATCTCTTACTTTAGCCCTTTCGTTAAGCTACTCTAAGCCCGGAAGATATCCCTCCTCGCGTTAGGCCGCGCGCTTAGTAAAGTAACTAATAGGAACCTAATTATAGTATTAGGTTATATTATATATTATCCTACGTAACCTCTATATCGTATATATAGACATTTAGACCTAGTCTATAGCTATATCCCTTCGTAGATTAATAATAATTATATACCCCCCCTTAAGCTCGTTTCCTTATAGTTTAATCTACTATTTTATCCTATTGCCCTTAATTAATGCTTTTACCCCTTTCTTTTCTAATCTCCCCTCTTAGCGACGCGAGTCCGCCTCCTCGCCGGACCCCTTCGACTAAGTTTTCCTCGATTATTAGAATTTTCCCGGTATAAATACGCCGTCTCGACGCGAATTGCATAATATTTTCTTCTTCCCTCCTTACCCCTTCCCTATTATCTTCTTCGTTGCCTTATTTAATCTATAATATCCAACCTCGTTATAGAGACCGATCCTTCGTCCGCCGCTACCTTAGCCGTTACTCCGCCGACTCCCGCCGACCTAGAGTCTTAAAACGACTACCTTTCCCGCTATCCCCGTCTTACTAATCTACTTTAGGCCTAACGGCCTAAATTCGACTTATTCGCCTATATTTAGGCTTACGCTACCCTTAATTTCTACGCCCTATAGGCCGAGTCCTCTACTTACATTAATAATACTTAAATTAAGTTAGATATAAGAGTGCTTATCTCTTAAGAGCACGCCGCCGACCTTTAGCGGTAGCTTAACCGTACTACGTCCTCTCTCCTCGTCCTTACCGAGCGTAACGTAGCCTAGGACTAAGCCCTAGCCCTTGCCTTTGCCTTTACCCGTTCCTATATCGCTAACCCCGAGAGGTTCGCTAGCGACTTTAGCACCTAAAAGCAACGTTAGGAGGCTTTCCGGACCTAGCGCAACGGCCTTGCTATTAAGCTCCGTTAAGACGCCGCCTTATACCCTAAAGAATAGGACCGTATTCTCTACGCGGCTAGTCGGCTTACTAGCCGGGCCGCCTTTATTATCGCTAGCGTTCTTTAGGATATCCTTAATAATAAGTCTTTCGCCGATTAGCAATATACTACTATTAAAACCCTTACCGACGACCTTAGCTTAGTCTTTAGTGCTAATTTTACCTACGCTTAGTCGGAGGCCGACTTTAACGCCTTATTAATAAAAAACATCTCTTAGCCGGACTTCTATTCGAAGTTTACCTAGCTTTAAGCCGACTTATCGTTTAATAGCACCGCTTACGTCGCTTACCTTTATTTAAAGGTCTCTATCGAACTTACTAACGCCGCCGCTTTATAAGTCGAATGCCCGGCCTATAACGACTTTACGGCCTAGGCTAAGATATATTCTACGCTTTAGGACAACTAGTAGCGTATTAAGGCCCGTTCTTAACTCTAGCCGCCTCGTAACCCCGCTCGCCTTATCCCTACCTTACCCGCCCTACTTACGTCTCCTGCCGGTAACTTAATGCAGCTTAACGCATTCCGGGCCCGGCTTACTAACGCTAAGAAGCAACGGCGGTTTAAGAACCGTCTTTGCCTCTACTACGCTTAGCCGGCTACCGCTACCTATACCGCCCGGACCTACCTTAATAAAGGTATTAGCGCTAACCCTAGCGCTAACCCTAGCGCTAGTCCCGGCGCCGGTTCCGGCTCTAGCCGCGGCCGGGGCTATAGTAGCGGTATGTCTGCCCTTCGCCTCCTCGAACCCCTTCCCTCTCGCTACTAGGTTTACGCTATTAAGTAAGGCTTTATCGAGGGCGAAGTAGACGACCTCCCCGCCTTTTACCTATCTTCGGAAAATACGTAGCTCCTAAGCCTTATCGCGCGATAGAGCTCTTAGTATCTAAGTTTATAGCTTCGTTCGATACCGGGGAAGATCTTTGCCTCCCCGCGGGAATATAACCGTATGCTCTACTTATACCTTTATCCCTTATATCCGCCGATATTGTTATAAGTGCTTTAGTCGACTCCGGCTATTTTAGATACGCCTTTATATACGCTTAGACCGCGTACCGCCTTGCCCTTCCTATCCGCTAGCTCTAATTCCTACGCCGGCTTTCTCTCGCCGATAGTAGCGACTATAAGTCAGGCTCTATTACTTATAACGCTTTTTCGGTCTCCTAGATTAGCGCTTATACTAAGTCTATCTACTTCTTTCTTATAAAGCTTAGCTATAAGGTTATTCTTAGCCTCCCTTAGCTACGCCGGCACGACCTTATTATTAGCTAGCGCGGTAACTCCCTTTCCTTCTAGCCCCCCTTTTGTCTAGCCTCTTGCCTCTCGGACTACTAGCCTTATCTTATCCCAGGCCTTTCGGCAACTTTTACCCGCCCTACCCGCCCTATCTTAGGTCCTTTTATCCCTATTTTAGATGGAATATAATTAATAAATATAATTTATTTTCCCCTTACCCCCTCTATCGAAGATTCTAACAACGAGGGCGAACCCCCTATCGCTACGATCCTTATTCCCGCCGCTGCGATCTTTATTCCCGCCTTTACGATCCTTATTCCCGCCTATACGGCCTTAGCCCGTCCTCCGGCCTTTATCCGTTCTATCTGCTTTAGCAATATTCTTAAGTTTATTCCCTTATCCCTTAGCCCCTCCCTCTCGGCGTTTTTTAAGGATACTCCCGACGTAGGTAAACCCGCCTATCTAGACTCCTCCCGCTAGGTTAATAACGCCGACTCTAACTCCGGCTACGACTTTAACTCCCCGGCTACCTTTTACCCTCGCCGCTACGTTCGACCTCCTTACCCCTATCCCGTCTATAAGACCGCTAGCTACCGCCGCCTTATATCGCGATTAAGTTATAAGACTATTAGACCTTAGCCTTTCTATTTCTTATCCTTTAACGACTTAGCGTTTAACTTTTAGATGCTTAACGTTAACGCGATAGTAATATTCTACTAGTAGCCTAAAGTCTAAACCTCTTAGACCTTAATTAAGGCCTTTACCGCCGAGCTATTGCCTATTAAGCCTCTACTATCTATCGACTAAGATATCCTTAAAGACCTTTATTAAGCCGTTTTAATTAGATATATAAACGCTAAGGACGTAAAAGCCTACCTTAACCCTCGCTTTAACGACTTTGTCGACGATTACCTTAATAAGATCTACCTTAATAAGATCTACCTTAATAAGATCTACCTTAATAAGATCTACCTTAATAAGATCTCTTTAAACGATATCGCTAAGTTCTTTAAGAAGTAAGAGAAAGTCCTTTATACGCTCGACGAGCTTTAGGCTAAGGTCCTTAAGGAGCTTTACTATATAATCTATATATAGCTTAAGAGCGAGGCCGATAAACTCGCCTTTTACTATACCGTTAATACTTAAATTAACCTTAAGGAGGGAATATAACCTCTTTATACCCACCCTAACCTTTTTAGTAAAGCAGAAAACCGGATCGTCTATACGTGCGTTAACGAGTAGCTCGGGAAAGGCTTTATCCGCCGCTCTACCTCCCTCGCTACTACCCTTATTATACTTACCTATAAGCCGGGCGGGGGCGTCTATTTTTACGTTAACTATCGCGGCTTAAATAAAGCTATAATTAAGAACTATTTTCCTTTACCCTTTATCTACGATACCCTCGCCTATATCCGGAAGGCGAAGTTTTTTACTAAGATTAACGTTATCGTAGCGTTTAACCGCCTTCGTATTACTAAAAGATACGAATAGAAGACCGCGTTCGCTATACGGTATAGGCTTTTTAAGTATTATATTACCCTTTTTAGCCTTACCGCCGCCTTATCCTACTTCTAGAGTTTTATTAATATAGCCCTTTACGGTATCCTTAACGAGTTCTACTTTACTTATCTAAACGATATCTTTATCCTTTTAGAGATACGGGAGGAATAGTAGGCCTACATTAATACGGTTCTTAAACGCCTTAACGCCGCCGGCCTTTAGCTTAACGTAGATAAGTGTAATTTCTATATTACTAAGACTAAATACCTCGGCCTAATTATCTTAGATAAAGGCATTCGTATAGACCTTAAAAAGGTTCGTGCGGTCTTAGTCTAGCCTACCCCCTCTTTTATTAAAGACCTTTAGCGCTTTTAAGGATTCGCTAATTTTTATCGGCGTTTTATTCGCGGCTTTTCTAAGCTTATAAACCCTTTAAACGCCCTTACTAAGAACTTTGCCCTTTAGGTTTAGTCCCTAGCTTGCGCTTACGCCTTCGAAGCCTTTAAGTACGGCTTTACTACCGCCTTAGTCCTTATATACTTCGACCCCTATCGTAAGACTATAGTTTAGATAGATACTTTTAATTAAGCCGCTAAAGGTATACTAATATAGCTCTTTAACAATAGTCGTTACTATTCGGTTGCTTTCTTCTTATTAAAATACTCCGCTTAAGAGTATAATTACGAGATCTACGATAAGGAACTCCTCGCAATTATAAAATCTCTCGAAGAATAACGCCTTAAGCTTAAAGGCTTACCTAAGTTTAAGATAGCCTGAGATTATAAAAATCTTTAGTATTTTATAACTACGAAGCTCTTTAACTAGCGATAGGCCCGCTAGGCCGAATTTATTAGTCGTTTTAATTTTAAGATTATTTTTTAGCCCGGCTCTTAAGCTATTCTCCCCGACGCCTTTAGCCGCCTACCTAGCTCCCGCCTACTCTTCCTTACCGACTAAGCCGACGAGAGGATTAACCACCGATATTAGGTTATCCTCCCTAAGTCTAAGGTTAATGCCTCCCTTTACCCTAATACTACTACCGCCCTTAATACCGTTAAAAAGTTTAATCCGTTTATAAATATAATTTATAAATATAATTCCGATTGCCTTAACCTTTACGCCCTCGACGACTTTAAGCCGATCGATAACCTTATCGACTAGGCTTATTCCTCCTCCCCGCTTATCTCCGCTATTCGCGTAGCTCTTTAGTCCCTTTAGCCCCGCTAGCCTTACCCCCTCCGAGCCCTCCTCCGCTCGATCCCTAAGACCGCTCTTTCTAAGGTCTAAGGCCGGTTCTATTTCTAAGGCCGGCTCTTCGTTCCCCTTAACGACGCCCTAATTCTTTAGATCCTTATCTACGCCTATACCTCCCCCTTTGCCGGCTACCCTAGACGTACGAAGACCGCTAGCCTCTACCGCCGGTCCTATATCTAGCCTAGTATATATAAGTCTATTTTTAGCTTTATGCGGAATTATTATATATGCCTATGCGCTAAATCCCCTTATTCCTCCCCTTAAGGCCTGCTTTAGCCCTTAAGTATTCCCTTCGCCTTATAGACCGATATATCCGTCGACTTTATTACCGACCTCCTTATCTACCGCCGTAACGGCGTTAAGTTTTCTAATATCCTTATTATCGTCGACCACTTTACGAAGATACGCTACTACGTCTTAATACCCTTAATAACTATTAAAGACGTTATTAACGCGTTTATTTCCTACGTTTAGTCCCTTTATAGCACCTTAGCCTTTATTATTAGCGACCGTAGCACTTAGTTTATCTCGGCTTTTTAATAGTAGCTGAGTCGTCGCTTTAGTTACAGCCTTTACCCTAGCTCCGCCTACTAACCTTAGACCGACGGTTAGACTAAGATCGCGAACGCTTAGATAAAGGTTTACCTTCGTTATTATACTACCTACCTTTAGGACGATTAGGTCGACCTCCTTCCCTTCGCTAAGTTTACTGCTAATAATTAGGTCTTTAAATCTACCGGCCTTTCCCTTTTCTTTGCTAACTATAGCTTCTACCTAAAGCTTAGCACTAAGCTCTTTAGTCCCTCCCCGCCCGGCATAACCCCTTAGCAGCGGAAGGAATATATCACGGCATTAGGTAATAGCTAGATAACCTTATTATTCTATAAAGAGGAGAAGAACTATAGAGGCTAAGTGCTCGTTTATATATAGGTCTATATGTTACGTAATATATCACTATATACTATATTATATAATATAGTACTATAATAGTACTCCCTCTTTAAAGACGATTTAGTCCCTAAATCGCTAAGAAATGTCATTTTCGCTAGAAATCCGTATGTAATAGAGGAATCTTTTATAGGCGGGCCTAATTTAAAGGGCCCGGCTTATTTAGGTTGCATCTATAGAAGCGTTAAATAGCTTTAGGGCAACCTCTTAGGTTATCTTCGGGCTATTAGGTCGGTTCTTAGTAATATTTCTATTTAATTAGATAAGTTAAGATCGGGGCTTTATTATTATATACGTTAAGGATCTTCTTAAATTCCTATGTTTCTTTAATATTGCCGTTGTTATCGCATTCCGCGATATAGCCTACGACGTTACGTCGTTCCTCTCGGTTTATCTATACCTAGCCCGGTATTATTTCCGTTATCTAAAGCCGTACCTTAGACGTATAGAAAGACTTATTAACTTAGATATGCTTTAAGAGGTCGATAACTATAGCGCTACGGTAGACCTCGAGAATAAGATAAAGACCGTCCTATTTATCGTCTTATTTTTTCTTTAGGCGATTAGTAGTTATATTCTCTAATAAAACTATAACTATATTACTAAGTCGGAAGAGAAAGCCTTTATCCCGCTTTATATTAGTATTATCTTTATATTTCTATTATAAGGCTTATATAAGAGCTTAAAGCTAAATAAAGATACGGTCGAAACGACTAACTATTGCATCCGCGCGAAGGAATTCCTTCTTTGCCTATAATAAGAGCGTTAGAGGTTAAGGGCCTATAGGTTTAATACTAAGACGAGGATTAAAGCCGTAGTTAGCGAAGAACGGAGAAATACCGGTTATTTCGTTTACTTAATTATTCGTTGCGAATTCCGCAAGCGGAAGCTAGTCGACCTAATTATCTTAAGTAAAGCTAATATAGGCTCGAATATATTTATTTATTATAGCGTTTACGATTTCGGTTTAACCGTTAGTCTCTAAGTGCTATACTAAGCTTAGTTTTAACGTTATTCTTAAACGAGTGCTAAGCTATCGCTAAAAATTAGAGATAAACTAAGTGCTTTAGTTAAAGATAATAGTATCGTGTGCTTTATATAGGCGATAGACTATATAAATAAAAGAGTTAATTAGTTCTTCTATAGAAAAGCCGGTAATAAGGATAAAATGTCTTATCTTCGTAAGCTTATTAACTATCGTAAGTATATTCTTATAAGTCTTCCCGTTTTAGGTGCACTTAGGGAGTATTATAATATAATTAATTAATATATCGGCCTATAGTCGGACTAGTAGACCGAAGGGTTTTAGGAATCTAGGGGCAGACGAGCGGGGGGTCTTAGTCCGAAGATAGAGAGTATAGTCTTTAATAAACGTAGCGGCGAAGTAAGAAATCCTCGGCTACTAGTATATTTAGTTTAATAGATTAAAGGTTTTTACCCTCTTTAGGTATCCTGCTAGGCTATTACTATAGGATCGATAAACGACTTTAAGGCGGAGATCTAAGGTATTAAGGACGAAGAGCTAGTCGCGGAAAAAGATACGTCTATTAATTAACTAATATTCGGATATATCGTAACGTAAGAGCTTTCGGACGTGCTTTCGCTAGCGTTAGGCGTATAGATCCTAGAGTATCGCTACTATATCCTAGGTAAGATTATCTTATTAATATACTCCGCGGATAAGCTTATCGAGTGATTTACTAGCTGCATTTAGTCCGAGGGCGGCGACTACGTTAAGGTCCTCCTTTAAGGCATAGGAATCGGTTAAGAGTTCTTTTAGGATAGTTAGGTCGACTTTCTTTTTAGGGATAACTACCTAATTTCGATAGAAGAGTCTATTGTCGTCTATAGTAGCTAGTCTATCGCTAAGGAGCTTGCTAAGAGCGTTAAGGAGAATTGCCTTATTGCTTAAGCGGTATATAATCACAAAGTTAAACTAGAAAGGAACTCGGCCTAGCGCACTTATCGTTAGTTAAGTTGCTTTATAGATATAAACGTCTAAAGATTCTTATAGTCTATAATAACGTCGAACGCTTTAGTAGTCCCTTAGAGTTTTAGGCGCTATTCCTTAAGCGCTTTAACAATTGCTAATAGCTCTTTATTATAGATCTCGTAGTTGTACTTAAGGGTAGTATGCTTTAACGAAAAAAACGCAATAGGGTAAAGATATCCGTTGTCTTTAGTCTATAAAAGGACTCCTCCTAAGGCCTAATTCGAGGCGTTAGTTTTAATAACTATTTTCTTTAAGTAGTTAAAATAGGCTAAGACTAGGGTAGTAGTAAAAGCAAGTTTAAGGGCCTTAAACGCGGTAGCTTATTTAGGTCCCTATAGGAATCCTTTCGAAGTAGCGTAGTTATCGGGGAGATAATACTAGAGTATCCCTTAATAAAACGATAGTAGAAGTTTATAAACCTAAGAAACTGCTAGAGTTCTTTGACTAAAGTCGGGGTATTTTAAGCCGTGATTATACGCACCTTCTCGGGGTCTATACTTATGCTAGATGTCGAAATAATTAATCTAAGGTACTTATTCTTCGTTATATAAAACTCTAACTTCCCGATATTAATTTAAAGCCTTACGTTGCTTAAGCGTTAGATAACTATTCGCACGTAGTTTTTATATTCCGCCCTAATCTTTAAAAAGACTAGTACGTTATTAAGATATACTATATAGAAGTCATTAAGGGCATTATAAAGCACGTGATTAATATAGTTCTAAAAGGTCGACGGTGCGTTATAAAGGCCGAAGGGGGTAACTAGCATCTCGAATAGTCTAAAGCGTATAATAAATACTATAAGCCATTTACAACCCTCGGCGATTTAAATACGGTTAAATATAGCAATTACGTCTAGCTTCGTATAAAACTTAGCGTCGTAGAGAGAATCTAGTGTTTCGCGGATTAAAGGTAAGGGATATCGATTCTTAACTATAACCTAATTTAAACCTTAGTAGTTATAATAAATACAGATACTACCGCCCGGTTTATAAGCGAGGATTAGTAGTACCGCGGCTAGAGAAGAAGACTCTTAAATAAAGCCTTTATTAAGTATATCGTTAATCTACTTCTTAATATAGCGGAGTTCTATAGGTAATATAGGCCGATTTCTATAGTACGAAGCTTATTTGCTAAGTGTAAGTTTAATATCATAATCCTAAGGGCGTTATAAAGGGAGCTCGTTCGTACTCTTTAAAAGGAAATAAGGAAGCTTATCCTAAAACTCTTTTAGGAGTTTCTTTAGAATATCTAAGAAGGAAATAAGGAAGCTTATCCTAGAACTCTTTTAGGAGTTTCTTTAGAATATCTGCCTCTATAACTTCCGGTTTCACTTAGAGGAATTTTTCTACGTCGGCCTTATCGACCTTCCGAAATAGAGATTTAGAACTAGCTATAACCTAGAGGTTCGTCTAAAGGAAATCATAAAAACGTTTAGGGAAAGCGGCCCGGGCTACCTCTATTATATAGTCCCTAGTAATAACGCGTTAGAAAGAGGTTTCGGATAGTTCTAAGACCTTAACTAGGCCTATTAGGAGTTTGTTAAGGAGTCGTAGGTTTTCTCCCTCCTCGACTAGCTTAGCTAATTTAAATATACTAATTCGTATCGCTTAGATACTATCCTGTTTATAGAATAAAATAAAGTTAACTACTCGTACGTAATAGATATCGTTTATATCTTAAGGCATTTAATCTTCCTATTATATGCGCCGGCGGGGGCGTTTCGTTTAGCCCTATCGGGCGGGAACGTAGCGACGGCCGGCGGTAAGACGAATAAGGAGTAGGCGAGCTACTAAAGTAGTCTACGGCGGAGTGGCCTCGAAGGCTTAAGTCTTAGGGGAGTCCGGAGGGCTAATTAAGGATATTAAGCGGGCGGTTTCTTAGGCGAATAGCTATATCCTATATAAGGGATATCGAATTAGTTAGCCGGGGTTTAAGGGGTGCGATGCCTACTTAGGTAGATATTCCTTAGTAGACGAGTCTATAGATATATAACTTCCCGGTAGGATAGTCTAGTCTTCTAGGATATTAGTCTCTTCCTACCGAAAGGGAATTTCCGGCATATCTTCTATCGTTATAAGGACCCTTTATTTTAGGGTAAACGTTAGGGTTACCTAAATCTCTACGACGTTAGAAAAATATACTTTCCGACGTAACTAATGCCCTCCGGACGCGGGAGTAATAGGAGTCTTAAGAGCTATCCTATCCTCGGCTATTATACTTAAAGGTAGGTAGTATCTTATATAGCAATCGGAATCGAAGCGGACTTAAAGAGATTTCTAAAGCATAGTTAGTTTATATTCCTAAAGCTAGGGGATGCTTAGAATAATCGGGGTAAAGGGTAATAGATTCGTAACGAAGAAAAGCATAAGTTCTATATGCTTGCTAATAGTGATTCGGGCTATAAAGTAGTCCGTTATCTATATTAAGGGTATACCGTCGGCTAGTCGAAGCGGTCGAGGTTTAAGGAGCTTCTTTATAGTAACGTTATATTTCCGTACGATAGCGTAAAGATCGGCGAACGCTACGGTAGTATAGCTAGAATCTACGAAGGATAATATATCGACGTAGTAGGGTGACTAAGGGTTATGCGTAGAGGAGAGACGCGTGTAGAGAAAGATTAACTTTTTATTACTATTCGACGAACTAATCTAAAGATCCGTTCTATCTAAGAGTAACGACCTAATCCTTTTATCCTCCCTTATATATAACCCTTAAGAGCGACTTATTCTAAGGGTATATCTTTAGCAATAGCCTTAACGCCGGCCGCTTGCCTTATAAATCCGTATCCTCTTCTGTAAGGATACGGCCTTATTTATAGTCGGCCGTACGGACGAGCTAGCCCTAGCTATACCCGCCGCCGCGGGCGCCCTAAGATCTTCGGCCGAAGCCGGGGGAGGGGGCGCTACGGCCTTAAAACTAGGGACCACCCCGACGTAAGGGTATTAAAAGCGGATTCGCTATCTTAGCTAAGTCGTAAGCCTCCTTCTAGTGTCTAAGCTCTCCGTAAGCTATATAGAGTTTATTATCGATCTTAAATTATCGTTTAGTATCGGAAAGCCGGTCGAGGTCTATAGGGTTACTATATAGGGGTTAGGCTAGGGCGGTTAGGGCAGGGGTAGGTATAAGCGTTAGTAGGAACTATAAATAGAGGGCGGCCTTCTTCTCGAGCTTCTTACGATAAGTATAGTTAGCGAGATTCTTCGTAAAGATATCTATCTACGCTAACTACTTCTCGTAGTCGGTGTCGGGGATCTTAGTCTATATATTCTTAACGAGATCGCTTATATCCTTCGGTATAAACTTTCAGAGGAGGTTAACTTATTATTCCTTTATCTTTCTTGCCTTACGTATATAGGCGTTAAAGTCTGCCTTTTAGATCTAATAGTTCTTATCGCCTTAAGGGAAATTATCGAGGATGTTTTTAGCGGCTTACGTCGAGTCTAGAACCTTATACTACTTGCCTAAAGCTATAAGAAGCGTCGTTATAGTAGGCTATTCCTACTTCTCCCTCTCGGATAGGTTAGCTACGATAGTAGCTATCCTATCTTTAACGAAGTCGTAGGCCCGTTTACTAAGCCTATCGCTAATATAAAGGAGGCGGGCGCTATTTAAGTCGAACTATATACTATCGCGGAGGAAGATACCCTATATCTTAAGTTCCTAGGCCTTATACTTATATTAACGGTCGGAAGTAGACCCTTTTTTAGTAAAGATCGGAGGGTCTACCGTCTTTCGTTTCCCGGACGACTATTCTAGGGTTATCGTCTAGGACTATAATGTCTTTATAGTTAAGATTATAAGGTCCTAAGCCTTAAGAAGTTACTCCCTCGTGGCTAAAAGCTAATCCTTTATAGCTAGGAGTTAATCTCGTATAGTTATACGTTCCTTTAACCTAGCATTTCGGTTAACCTAAGAGGCCTCCGCTACGCGAAGGGAGCGAAGACTCTCCTCGATATATATAAGAATATATTAGGTATCTAGGCTCTAAAGGTTTTCCTAGGTCTCCTACGCATTAGCGACCGGGACTACGTTATCGAACTTTTTAATCGCTTAGGCGATCTAAGGGAATTTACTAATAAACTCCTTAGCAAGGGCCTTTAGACCGTCGCCTATAGCGTTAGAGGCTATAAGTATGTCTGCTATAAGGAGGAAGGAGGAGTGTCTAATCTAAGGTGTTTATCAGGGACTATAAAAAAGATTCTATAGGCTATATAGGTTTCTATAGGCTAAGGAAAAATTCTTAAGGGCTTAAGGGCTTAGGGGAATAATTTCTTAGGGGTTGCGCTCGGGTCGCGACGACTAAGAGGATAAGGTAATAGAGCTGCTAAGACTGTGTTTATAAAGCTAGGGATCGCGACGGGGCGTAATAGGAGATAGAATAAACTATTACGGCACTAGGTGATAGCTAGGTAACCTTATTATTCTATAAAGAGGAGAAGAACTATAGAGGCTAAAGGCTCGTTTATATATAGGACTATATATTACGTAGTATATCACTATGTACTATATTATGTAATGTAGTACTATAATAGAATACCTCTACGGTAATACGCTCGCTTCCCGCTTTTAGCGTATTTTTAACTTCCTCTACAATACGATTAAGGATGCTTAAGCTACTTAAGCTCGCTATATAGACGTCCGGCGGACTCCCGCCCTAGCGTATTAGCCCGGGGATATAGTATTCCTTAGCACTCGCTAGATCTAGACCTTCCGTCTTATAAAGAAGCTCGACTATAAACGGGAGGGCCTATATAAGGTCCTTAAGATATATAAGACGGCGTATTTTCTTCGTCTCCCTAACGGCAGCCGCCTTTACCCCGTTTTTTGTTACTCCCTCCTTACTAAGACCTAAGAGCCTCCTTTGCCTAGCTAGTTGGAGCTTAACGTCCGGCCCGCTAATAATAGCGTTTTCCTTTCCCTTAGCGACGACGACGGCGATAACTTATACCTTAAGTAGGAGTTTTCTTTTATCCTCGCGTAACGCTAGTACGCCTTTAGGAAGATTAAGTATTGCGTTTAATAGCGTTATAGCCCCCTTACGTAGGAGGACTCCTCCTGCTTTAACGGCTGCTAGGACGACCTTAAGGCCTTATACGCCCTTAACCCGACTAAGCCTAAGCCGGCCTTTTATACAGCCTTCCTAACGTCTTTACATTCGCCTAAGTAATAATAAGTATAATTTATTAATATAATTTACGTTACGACGGCACGCGTTAGTTTCTTAGTCTTACCCTTTGTTTCTCCTTATTCCTCTCTCGTTCTATGTTAGGCCCGCTTTTAGGACCGATTGACATAGATTTCCTTCGTTTTTATTAGCCTATTGCCCCTTTTAGGCGTTTAAGTCGAACGTCGATTTAAGGGGGATATACTATTACGGTATTAGGTTATATTATATATTATTCTACGTGACCTCTATATTATATATATAGACATTTAGACCTAGTCTATAGCTATGTCTCTTCGTAGATTAATAATAATTATATACCCCCCCTTTAGCTCGTTTCCTTATAACCCCGAATCGCCGTAAAGCTTTTATATAGAATACTATACTCCTACCTACAGCTGCGGAGAAGCTATCCTTTTAGACCCTTTAAGACGAAATTGCGTTAGGACGGATACTATACCACCCTAACCCGGCTAACAAGCTATTCGCCTAAATCGACGCCTCCTTTTAGCGCGGCTTTAGAGCGGTATTCTATTATCTCTTAAACGACTCCGTATAGGCTTTAGGTCAACCGATCCCGGTAAAGATAATAATACCTATATGCTTCCTTTCTTAGGTTCTTACCCCCGCCGAACGGAACTATAGTCTATTTAAGCTAGAAGTTGCCTATCTTATCTAAGCAACTAAAAAGATGCGAACTATAATCTAGTTATCGATACTACCGCTTACGGTCCTTATAGACTACTCTATAATAAAGCAGATCTATAAGAAACACACGCTCGATACGTCTAGCGCGGACCGTAGCAACCGTCGGCTCGTAGTCGCATCTATCTACCTCTCTTAATTTAATCTCGAGGTTTACTATATGCTTAGAAATAATAACCTTATCCCTAATGCCTTTAGCCGGCTAGCCGCCTTAGAAACGGATCTTATACCCGATCGCTACCGTCCCGACTATACAACGATTAACGATATATTAATTATTTCTAAGAAAATTATAGATCCTAAGGCGGAAACGAAGTTCGCTATAGGATATATAGCTAATCCTTACTACGCTCGCATTATCTCTATGCTCGCCGATAGCGAAGCCGACTTTAACCCTCCGCCTACGGCTATGGCACTCGACTTACCCCCTCCTTCCTTAGAGCTCCCCGCTAGTAATATAGCTGCGAATCGTAGATTCGCTATTTCCCGCCTTAAGCACCGGGGAATTCTCTTTATCCTATAGAATAGCCTCCTCTACTATAAGGGACGCGACGGCTATCTTTAACTTTATATCCCCGCCTCTATAATTTAGCCTATACTTCTTATAGCGTATAATATTAAGAACTATCTTAGAGCTACCCGTATAATAAAAGACCTTAAGCGGTTTTCTATCCGCAACCTTATGACTAAGGTTAAAAAGCATATCGCCGGTTGTAAAGCTTACTATCTCGGCTAGACAGATCGATAGCCCCTCGTAGGCTTATATTAACATATTCGAGCCCCGATTTAGCCTATACGGTCGATTGCTATAGACTTTATTACCGACATACCGTCTAGCCCCGCCTCTAACTCTCTATAGTCTATCTCCGGTTTTAATGCCTTCGATTAGCTCCTAATAGTTACCTACCTCGCTTCTAAGCGTTGCCTTTTTATTCCTAGAAACGCCCGCTTTTCCGTAGCCTATTAGGGAACCTCCCTAGCGCGCCTCCTCCTCCTTACTAACTAAGGAATGCCTTCTACTATTATTAGCGATCGTAATCGCAGATTTAATAATAAGGTCTAGCGCGTCTTATAGTCTGCCTTCGGAATAAATATCGCTATAACTATAGCATATTACCCTTAAGCAGACGGATTATCTAAACGCCGCAATTAGACTATTAAGATAGCACTACGTATAGTATACATCGACGACCTAGACCTTAATTAGAAATTGCTTTTGCTTACTCTATAATAGAACCTTAACTTAGCCTTTAACGCTAGTACTCGTATCTCCGTATATAACTATATCTTTAGACATAATCTACGCTCCCCCCTTAAGGCCGACGATATCTCCGTTGCGGATAACCTCCCCTATTTGCGGGAAGCGGTAAGACGATAGGCCGGTTTTGCAATAGACTTAGCGGCGATAAGAGCTAAACGCCGTTACGACGGCAAGCACCGCTAAATCCTCTTTTAAGCTAGCGATAAGGTTTACCTTAAATTGCATCGAGGTTATTATAAACTATCTCGGCCCGCGAAGAAATAGTCCTATTAAAGAGAGGGGCCCTTCCTTATTAAGAGAATAGTTATAACGCAGCTACCCGCGCAACTATAGAGTCGGGAGATAGGGATATATATACGATAGATAATGCGTTTTAGCTTAAGGACTATTCGGCTATTAGTCGCTAACTAGTCCCCGATAACCCCTCTCGAGGCCTAAGGGTATATCCCTAAGGCCCCGATATATCTTAGGAGAGGGGCAAGCTTTAGTCTTACTATAAGAGGGCAACCGTATTGCAATAAAGGATTATTTATACTTTTAACTATCGTTCCTACCTTCCTAAACGTACCTTTAGTCTATCTTCTTATAATTTCTAAAGCTTCTCTTTTTTAGTTACCTAAGAGCGATAGCACTGCGCGGTAGGTGCGTTTCCGGACGTATAGGCCGCGTAGGCTAAATAGGTCGTAGTAGCTATTAAGTCGCTAGCCTATTACCTTTACCTTACGTAACGGAACTAATATTAAAAGATAAATATACTAACTTATATAAGGGCTATAATAAGCGTCTTAAGACGCTATTACTAATTTTTTCGCTACCTAAGGGGGCTTAATCTATCCCTTCGCGAAGTTAAACGTAAGCCGGCCCTTTACGACCTACCCCTCCGCGTATAGATATCCTCGTAGCTCTTTAAGCAAAAGCTATAGAGCTTAAAGAGGAGAAAAGATTAAGAGATAGGATTACGGAACTTCGAGAGGAATTTTCGCAGTAGGGTGACTTATTTAGCAAAGACTTATATAAACGTCGCCGATAGTTAACTAAATCGAAGGAGAGTTATAGTAAGGAAATTAAAATAAAAAACATTCCTTAGTTATTATAACCGACTAACCCTCGAAAACGTCTCGATTAGATTAGCGATCTTAAGGATGCTTTTATCGCTGCCTTACGTCGTTTTAAGCGCAATAAGAATGAAATCTTATATACCTTTAACTATATATACGTAGACTATAAGGCGAGATAGAGGCGATACCTCGACGAAAAGCTCCTTATAGAAAGGGAATTGCTTTATACTAACTAAGATAATTTTCGTAACTAGACCTTAATTTTAATTAAAGATATTACTACCGTAAGACTCTTTTAGCTATATAACTATAGGAAGTACGCTAACGAGAGGGTTAATCCCCCCTCGATTTTAGTCTTTACTTAGATTCCTTCGAGTAATACTTAGAACGTCCGCTAGAAAAAACTCGTATACTTTCCTTTTTTACGAAGTTACGTCCCGATCTTTAAGACTAAATCTCCCTTTATTTAGCGTCTATTTAAGGTAACACTCGTAAGGAGATAGTCTAACTCGCTTAACGCTTTTAGGATACTTTAGGAAATAAGAAGCGCTTTATAAAGCTAACTAACGACTAGTCGACCTTAACTTAAGGGGTAAGAGGCTCTTATTCGATAGGCTATCGCCGACGTAGAGGCCGAAATAAATCTACTAATAACTATTAAGATTCCGACGCTGCTAGATCGACCTTAAATAGCTATAGAAACGGTCGTAGTAACGGCCGTAGCAACGGCCGAGGAAATAGTCGCAATAGTCGTAACGGTAGGAATAGATATAGTAGGAATAGCCGTAGCAATAACCGGGGAGGAAATTCGTATAGAAACGGCGAAAGCTAATCCGGCATAGTTATTTATTAGTATTATAAGAAACTACGCTATATATAAGCCGATTGCTAGGCTATAGCGAAAGCTAACCGAACTATAGCTAATTTAAAAACGACGAAAAAGGAGGGAAACACCTAGAAGTTAAAATAAATGCCTCTCCTTTAACTAAGCTATAGGTAGAGGTAGTTAAAAGACTATATACTATTAGAAAGCTACTAAAGCGAACACCTTATAAAATTATCGTTAATCTCGATTACGGTAGTAAAGTAGACTTAGTAGGTATAAATTTTGCTCGAAAATAAAGGCTATAATAGCTTCCTTTATTAACCCTTAAATTAAAGGTAGTTAGGAATACGCTAGCTAGACGATATAGAGTCTAGGAAGTTTTTATCTAACTCTAAGACAATCGCTATAGGGAAAAGATAGTTATTCGCTCTTATATCGGCGTCGATAACGGATTAAAACCCGACGACGTATTAGTTTTACTTAGTATACCTATACTTTCTTAAGAATATATTTATCTTATTCTTTTTAAACGCGCTTAGTAGTTTAAACACTAACTTTCTAAGGTGTTATTACGCTAGCCGTAGAAATGTTTATATAAGTATCGGAATAAGGCATAGGTCTATATAGTTATACCGGACCTAAATTTTATGCTATTTCCTAATAAAGATAATAACTTAGCGAACCCTAAGCGAACGGGGGAGGAAATACCGGCGACTCTTTTAGACTTTAAAGACGTATTTTCTAAGCATAAGGCCGATTTATTGCTAAGGAAGAAGGGCACCGATTATGCGATTAACCTATTGCCCGACTTTAAGCCGCCTTTTAGACCTATCTACCCTCTTTCTTAATCCGAACTTTAGGTTCTAAAGGAGTAGTTAGATTAGTCCCTTAAGCGTAGTATTATTCGGAAATCTAAGAGTTCGGCCGGGGCTTTTATCATTTTTATACCTAAGAAGGACGGCACTTTACGCCTTTATTTAGACTACTAGGGGGTTAATAGTATTACCGATAAAAATCGCTACCTACTCCCCCTTATTTTAGAGATTATAGACCGTTGTTAAAGAGCTAAGTACTTTTCGAAGATTAACCTAAAAAACGTATACTAATGCATCCGGATTTAAGGAGGGGATAAGTAGAAGATAGCCTTTTGTATTCGCTATAGTTATTACAAGTATTTAGTATTGCCGTTTAGATTAATAAACGCCTTTACTATATTTTAGTTATATATTAACTAAGCTCTTAAAGGCCTTATAGATACTATTTACGTCGTCTACTTAGATAATATTTTAATCTTTTTTAAGACCTATAAGGAGTATAGAGAATACTTACGATAAGTCCTTAAACAACTAAGAAATACTAAGCTATTTACTAATTTATCGAAGTATACTTTCTATAAGCAGTCTTTAGAGTTTTTAGGTTTTATCTTATCTATTAATAGAGTCGTAATAGACTTAGCCTATATTAAGGCTATTATAAATTAGGAAGAACCTTGTTTTTCTATAATGTTTAAGTTTTTCTCGGTTTTATAAATTATTACCGACGATTTATTTTCAGATACTCTAGTATTATTGCCCCTCTTACTACGTTATTAAAAAAGAGCGTTAAGGGAAAAAAGCCCGGACGAGTATAGCTAAATACTAGCGAATTAATAGCGTTTTACGCCGTAAAGAACGCCTTTATAATAGCCCTACTTCTCCGATACTTCGACCTTTAAAGACTAATTCGCATTAAGACTAATGCCTTAATTTTAGCAATAGCTAGCATTCTTTCGTAGCTTAATAATAAAGGCTATTATTATCCGATTGCTTTCTAATTACGGAAGTTTACTAGCCTTAAGCTTAACTACGGCACCTTTAATTAGGAGATATTTACTATCGTTAAATTATTTAAATACTAGCGATACTACGTTAAAGGGGCGGCGAATACCGTTAAAGTTTTATTAGATTACTAAAACCTTTAAGGCTTTATAAAGGAAGTATCTTTTATTAAAAGATAAGCACGTTAGTATATATACCTAGCTCTTTTTGATTTTACGATTAAATACCGAGCCGGTAAATTAAATCCTACCGATGCTTTATTAAGGAAGCTAGAATTTATAGGCAAAGCCCTACCGTTTATAAAGCTACTCCCGGAACTATAATAGAAGTTAGCAATTATTTAGTAGGTATATATAGCTATAGATTCTTTATAGAGCGACCTTAAGACGAGTTCTTAGGTCTCTACTATCTTTAAGCTTAACGAGATATCTTTACGTAACGAAAATACATAAGCTCTCTAAGATTCAATCGCTTAATATTTAGGAATAAGTCCCGCTAAGTTAGCTATTTAGGTTAAAGATATCGATAGTTATAAACAACGGTGTTAAAGATAATTAGCTAGGTTAGCAGCTCGTTATAAAAAGGTCTATAAGAGCAATATCTCTAAGCCCCTTTTTAAGCTCCTTAAGAGAACTTAAGCGGAAGATCCGTAGACTACATAGCGAGTATAGCCCGAAAGTACCTTAGAAGAAGGGGTAAGTCCTTAGTTATTAAGCCTAGACGGACTTATTTTACATCCGGGAAGAATCGTAGTACCCGTAGAGGTTGCTTTAAGGCAAGAGCTTATTTAGCTCTACTATAACGATACCCTTATAGGATACTTTAGAATATCCCGTACGAAAGACCTCCTATCTTAGAAATTCTTTTAGGAAGAAATAGCTCGTAATATAAATAGCTACGTACGTTTATATTATATCTATTAAAGCGCCGTTCTAAAGCGGCATCGTCTATATAGCGCCCTTAAGTCGCTGCCTATTCCTATAAGACCTTAGGAAGAAGTCTCTATAGACTTTACTACCGGTTTTCTAGAGTTATAGTTCGATAGTAGAGAAGTTAACGTAATACTAATAATCGTTAACTAATATACTAAGTATAGCGTATTTCTCGCGGTCTTTAAGATAATAATAGCGCTTAAGTTAGCTAAGGCTTTTTATTATAAGATTTAGCTTATCTATAGAGTACCAAAAGGCATTATTTCCGATAGAGGATCTTTATTTACTAGTAAGTTTTAGTTAGACCTCTATTATATATTCCGGATAAAACGTAGGTTATCGATAGCCTTTTACCTATAAACCGACGGTTAAACCGAACGGGTGAATTACATATTATAATACTACCTTCGGTATTATATAAATGCTAAATAAAACAATTAGCCTAAACTGCTATAAGAGGCTTAGTTCGCTTATAATAATACAAAGAATATAACTATAGGCTTTTCGCTTAATAAGGCATTATTCGGATACTAACTAGACTACTATATCTACCTTACGGACGATGCTATTAGTAAGGGAGTGCCTAAAGCGAGAGCTTGTATTAGCAAATTAGTAGACTTAAGGAAAAAGCTAGAGACTTATTAGCGATAAGCTATTAAGTCGTAAAAGAAGTTCTATAACCTCTATTATAAGCTACTTACCCTTAAGGTTAAGGACCTAGTAGGACTCTCTACGAAGAACTTACGCCTTAAGGACTAAAGAAGGAAGTTATTACCTAAATATATTAGACCTTTTAGGGTCCTTTAAGCTATTAGCAAGCAGGCGTACCGCCTAGCCCTACTAGAGAAATACGACCGGCTTTATAATATATTTTATATTAGTCTTCTTAAGCCGTAGATAGAAAGGGCTATTAACTAATACCTTAGCGAATTACTACCGATGCCTAACCTTAACGATGCCGAAGGAGAATAGTCGGTCTAGTAAATTAAGGACTATAAGAAGAAGAAAGGCGTTACCTATTACTTAGTAAAATAGGAAGGTTAGCTAGCCGAATACAACGAGTAGGTTGCTTAAGACGATATAGCGAATGCCTAAGAACTTATTAACGAATACCTAAAGATACGGCTAAAGAAACAGCGGAAATTACGCATTACGAAATAACTTCTTTTTAGCTTGCCTTAACTTTTCTATTACTACTCCGCCGCTACTTTACCTTTATTCCTTAATATCTATACGGTAGAAGTCTCTTATTTTTATCTTACTTATAAACTCTATAATAACTAAGAGACGCTTCGCCTACTTGCCTCTTCCTCGGCGACTACTCTCTTTAATTATTTCGTATATATTCTCGTATATATATTCTCGTCCTACCCGCTATAGGGTAAAGCCTACGTCCTTAATTACTAGACGAAGCTTTTAGTCCCTATTCTCGCGTATAGCTTTCCGTCGCTCTATCGATGCCTACCGGTATTTAAGACGACGTTTCGTATATAAACGTTTAGCACTTAATACCCTTTATTCCTCTCGGTAGGCCGTTATTACGGCTATAAACGACGTATAAACTTAGTAGAAGATTAACTTTATCTTCTTTTTCTCTATTTTATCCTAAGTAATCTATAGCTCGGCTATCTTCGTCTAAATACCGTATAGATCCGCTATATTCCTAGACATTATTATAGGTACCTATAATTTTATTAGCGATTATATCTTAACTTAAGGGGGAACGAAGAACTTACGGATTTATAGAGGTTACCACGCGAGTTATATTAAATACACCTACTTAATCGCATATCCTCTTATATATAAGATAGTTCGACTATTATAGTATTATCTTCGTTATCGCTAAACCCTTATATACTGCTATTAAGGCACTTAATGTAGTATAGCTTAGTTACTTAGCACCCTTTCGCGCGGCGACCTTTTATAGTTACGGCCTTTTTGCCCCTTTTCTTTGCGATATCCCTTTCTAGAGATTCCTTATATCGACGGTATCTCCCTTAGTATTCGCCTCTATATCCTTATCTCTATCGTCTTTACTAAATAACGAAAATATTTTAGATTTAATAACCGTTAGCGTTATACGCTTAATAGTTATATAATCTTCCTAAGACTCTACTATAATAGGTTTCTTTATGCTTATAAATAGTCCTTTAAATAACTACGAAATAGTTAATCTTTAGTTTCTTCCTTTAACGAGGATGTCGATTTCTCTAAGGCATTTCGTATATTCTTCTCTATAAGGAGTCGTTTTAATAAGGTTGTTTTCTCTTTATACGTCTTCTTTAGCTTTATTTCTTTATATACTATCGCTACGGCGTCCTTAATCGATACTCTATTCGCCGATAACTCTAGGACTTAAGCTATAACTAAAGGACCTATCGGCTAAATATCGTCTATCTATTTTCCTCGCTTTTAAAGCGTCTCTACCGTTACGCTTGCCGTTCGCTTAGGACCTATAGCGTTAAACTAATTCGGAATATACTTATCTAATTCGGAATATACTTATTAGATTTAGAATATACTTATCTAATTCCGAATATACTTCTCTATAAGATCTCGATATAGTTATATAATAAGAGAAGAGAAGAAAAGAATCTTTATATATAAAGAGTAGTACTCTATTATAGTTTACTAACTATACGTAGGCGATTAGCTACCTATTGCGTAGTAACTATTAATTATAACGTATAACTAATACGATAATTATTATAATATATATAAGAATAACTATTATCGTTGATTTTTATACTACGTTTAATCCTATTTTAGTCCTATTTGCTATTACGACTTTATTTATACCTAAAGCTATCCTAGTGTTTAAGGCGTCCGCTTTAGAAGGGGGGGATAATTATAACGCAGCTACCCGCGCAACTATAGAGTCGGGAGATAGGGATATATATACGATAGATAATGCATTTTAGTTTAAGGACTATTCGGCTATTAGTCGCTAACTAGTCCCCGATAACCCCTCTCGAGGCATAAGGGAATATCCCTAAGCCCCTAATATATCTTAAGAGAAGGGCAAGCTTTAGTCTTACTACGAGAGGGCAACCGCATTGTAATAAAGGATTATTCGTACTTTTAACTATCGTTCCTACCTTCCTAAACGTACCTTTAGTCTATCTTCTTATAATAGTCAACGACCTCGTAGTTAAGCTAGACTTACCCGTATATATTCGAATCTACCTTGTTATTTTAGTAAAGCATTTAAAGCCCGCGTACGATAGATGCTTTAAGGAAGAGAAGCCCGGCGCGGTTAAAGCGACGTAAGACCTCGATAACGCCTTAAACGAAGGCGACGAGCACTACGAGCTCGAACGTATTATTAAGACTCGTAAGCGCCGTATTAAGCGCTTAAAGAATCCCGTCACGGAATATTTATATACACCCTTTGCCCTATGTATAACTTTCCCTATACTAGCCTTAGTAAAACTCCTAGGATAGAAGATATCAAAGTTCTAGGAATAGGCAGAATAAGAAGGCATCGAGCTCGAGCTTCCGCCTATATATATAAAAGAGCCTATAGGAGGCGCGAAAAGACTAGGCGGCGTTACGTAATAACGACTCCGTTCTACAATAGGGAAGCTGCCTTATAACCTCTAGCTAAAGGCTAACTAAGCTATAGTTAGAACGTATAATATCCTACCGAGATACCGCAACTAGTAGAAATCGCTTAAAGAGACACTCGATAGGTAGTTTTATTAATATCTTCGCTAGTTCGGCCGGTTTAGCGTTATAGCGTATAGAGAAGCTAACATCCGCCTTTATATTAGGACGGGCTCTACGCCTTAAGCTGCCGCGCTTACCCTTTACACCTTAATATAAAGGCTAACTTATATAAATAAGCCTTTAAAATATACCCTAAAGCGTATATTAGTTATCTCGTTAGCTACTACGCTAGTAACCTATATCTCGTCTAGGTTGCCTAACTTAAGAGGGTTATTATTACTCGAGATATAGTGTTTAATAAGAATTATTTCTTCGACCTATAGATAGAGGACCTATAAGTCCTAATATAAGAATATATCCCTATCGTCGAGTCGATCGAAATACCGATTTAACGCGACTAAAATACTATTCTTAATGATTTTTTACAGGAGTTCGACGAATATATCTTAGGGATTAAGCCCGCTATTTCGAACTTAAGGGTAAAGGGCGTAGGTAAGGACGTAAGAGAGGCTCTAATTCGTATAGAAGCCTCCTCGTTAGCCTAAGCAGAGGCGGCGAAGCTATAACCTATATTATTACCTTCCCCCGAAGGACTTCTTACACCGGAATAGACGCTTAAACCGACGGGGTAAGGTCTCGAACCGACCGTAGGATTATAAGATAACGAGACCGACACCCCTCTTATATATCTATAGCTTAAAGAGCTAGAGCAGCTAACGTAGCCCTAGCTCGGGCAAACACCTCCCTTACCGAGGAGGGAAGCCTTAGCTAGGCAACCTCCCGACTAAGAGGAAGAGGTAGGACTATAATAAGGTATACACGCTAAAGATCGCTAGGATCTTAATTAACGTAATATAACCTTAGTAAAAGAAGGTAAGGTTTCCGTAGGACTACCTACGAAAGAAGCCCTAATATAAAAGAGGACCCGTCGCCCTCGTCGAATATAATAAGAGCTTTACGGCATAAAAGCTATAAGGCAAAGCTCTCGACCGAGACGCATAAGGCAGAGGGATAACGTTTTTAGTACCCTACTACCCGAAGATCTTTAGCTAAAAGGAGATCTTACGATATTTTATTTAGTATTCGTAGCCGTAGTCTAATAAAAGGTATATAAGCATTATTAAGATAACTTCGTCCGACTGCCTAAGCGCTATTAAGATTTCGACTATTACTTGTATAGGAAGGAGTTTAAAGAGGGCTACCGTAAGGAGCTATATAACCTCCTCCGAAGAAGTACGTAGCGCCTCCTTAGCTAGGAGCGCGCTAAAGGAACCCTAATCCCGCTTAAATAGGTCTTCCTCTATAAGTTCGATAAAGATAGATACCTTATACGATATAAGGCACGCATTATTATACGTAAAGACCTTTAGGGCGATTAAAGCGAGGAGACCTACGCTATAACCTTCGCTATTAAGACATTTAGGATAGTAGTGTCTATAGCGGCGAAGTATAATCTTAATGTTCGGCAACTTAATATCGCTAACGCTTTTCTAAAACTAATATTAATAAGACAAAGCGGCCGGTCTAGGTAGAACTACTAAAAGGGTACGTTAAGCTAGGTTTTCTTAAAGACGATAAGAATTCTTTAATTAAGCAAAGCTTGCTTTACGCTACGAAGAATATAGAATGTATGTAAGTTACGGCAAGCCGCTTTACTTACTTAATATATATAGTAAGCTTTTTTATTATAAGGGTCCCCTATAAAAACGAAGTCCTTCTACTAGTCGCTTAAATTCGGCGTCTATAATTAGCCACGAAAAGGTTTTTAACGATAACTATTAGCTAGACTTTTCCCGATAATAAACCGTTACGCTAGTAATTAGCTATATGTCTCCCCCGGCAATTTAGCGACTAGCAACTAGCTAGAATTATCCCGGCGATTAACCGTTAGTATTCCTAGCAACCGAGCAAAAAATCATAATAAAAGCATCGCGCGCCTTTATTACGACTTATATCTATAGCATCGCGCGCCCTTATTAGCGCGTACCTAATAGCTTCTATAGTAGTAGCTCCCCTACTCCCGCCTCCGCCTTTAGTTAGTACTAATAACGGCAGCCGCGATAATAACTTACCTACTTATCTTTATAAGCGCTATAATATAATTAAGCCTAATAATTAATTTATTAACCTTAGATTCCTAATAAGGCGGACGCTTAAGTGCTTTATATATCGGCAGCCTAATATATACCCCCTAACCTCCCTTTCTACGTCTTGCTCTACTAATTATAGTCACTACTAGGCTTAAGGCACGGCGAAATATACTAGCTCGACTTCCTATAAGCGAACGGCTAATTACGTATAGTCCCTTAAGATATAGAGCCTACGCCCTCCTCGCCCTTAAACACCCGTTATACTACTAGGCGGAACACAAAGGTCGTAGCCTCGCCCTTAAACTCCTATTGCATTACTAGGCGAAATATAAAGATCGCGCTCTTACTATTTATATAAAATAGTTAGGCCTATTAGTTAATTTCTTAGCCTTAAAGACCTAATAAAGCGCACCCTAAAGTGCCTTATATATCGTTAAGCTTAAGCTAGTGCTATATACTCCCTAACTTCCCTTTTCTTTATCCCCCTACTAATTAACAATAGGGTTAACGCTTCGATATAGCGACTCGTAGTATCTTCCGTCGTAGAATTCGCTCGTAGGATAGCCTAAGCTACGCTTAAGCATACGCCCGCTAGGCTAATCTTAGCCGTTATTATAGGGTCTAGCGACAAGTAGGTAAAGAGCCTTCTGCAATTCTAAGCATATCGCAGCTGCTCCCTTTAGTTAAGCCTTCCTCTTAGCTACTAGCTCCGCCGTCCTCGCTAGCGGCTACGATATAATAAGCTCCGCCGTCCTCGTCCCTAGCCCTAATACAATAAGCTCCGCCGTCCTCGCCTCTAGCCTCGATAGAATAAGCTCCCCCGTCCTCGCCTCTATACTAGCTAGACTTTACGGGTGATCTTAATATGCCTGCTATATCTCTTTCTAACTAAGATCTTATAGGTTAATAGAATAACTATCTCTAAGCCGATATCCTTAAGTACTATAACTGCTATAAGGAATCCTAGTTTAGTATACAGCTTATAGGATCTATCTATTAACCCTATCGTCGTCGAGATAGTAAGATAAAGGATAGTAAGCCTTACTTCTTCTTAGAAGAAAACAACCTAGACTTTAGCAGCGTTTTAGAATATCTTCTAAAGCTCTTATAAGTCGAAGAGATGCTCGTTACCTAGATCTATATTTATATTTAGGTCTTTTAGTATCGTAGTTAGTAATATAAATATCGCGGCTATATTATTAACTTCCTATAAGATATTAGCTATATATATATATAGCTTCCGCTTTTACATTACGACTTAGATATTATTGTCCTACGACTACGGGAATTAATAGACTAGCCTTATTTTATTCGATAGTTTAGACGTTAATTCCGGGTTCGATAAGCTAATATCCGTGCCTAGCTTATATATCTTTAGCTTAATTACCTTAGCTACTATAATATTATTATCGACGAGGACCGTATTAGCTAACTACCTATTAACGGTAACGTTAGTGACTAGCTACTTAATAAGGTAGGCGACGCTAGTTTAAATGCTACCTTTAACGCTGCGCATCTTAACCCTAATGCTGCTTAAATCGCCAAGGCTGCCGATATTAATAATTACGATGCCGCGGCTATCCTAAACTTTATTGCAGCCTAGCCGGACCTTAAGCGTTTACGGGCTTAGCTTAAGGGTTAGGTTATACCCGAATAAGTCCCTTTACGCAAGCAATAGCCGTATATCTAAATGCTAGATATGCGATCTACCCCTTTTAACGAGTTTAATCGCTTATAGCCTCTTCTATCTCTCGCCTTTCTAACCCTCTACCCTACCGGGCAGGGAGACTATATAGCCCTTCGTTAAAGAATAATTCAGTATAGCGAGTATATCGAATATGCTTTAAAGTACTACGACGGCCGTTTTGCTAGGCACTTACGCTTTTATTATATTAGCTTTAATACGCTTATGCGTTAGGAAGTTAATTCTTAAAGCTCCTTTTATATTAAGAGGTTATAGTCCTATTGCCTAATAGAGATTAAGGAGCTACGCGCCGCTTTTAGCGAGGATACCCCTAATTCTCGAGCTCTACTTAATTCTATTATTCGCTTCTCTAGTAGCTTAAGAGGCACGCGGGCTTACTAAGGTGGCTATAGATATTAACTTAAGGCTATAATTTATAGCTTAGGCTGTCCAAGAGTATTCCTAACGTTCTTAGCGGCCGATTAACATTAGGATAGCCTATAAAGGTATATGCCGTTATATCACGAGTAGTATAAGGCCGACGCCCGTAGTAAGGCTATAATCGCGTTTAAGAACTTACGAGAGAATCTATATATTGCCGCCTACTACTTCTATATCCGATTTACCTCCTTCCTTAAGCTTATCTTAACGCCTAAATTTAATATTATAGACTACTAGTTTTAGTATAAGTAGTAGGCCTATAGGAGCACTTATATATATAGTCTCTATTAGGTTAATAGATGCCCGCCGCTTAATATATCTACTAATTCTACTTAAGAGGACTTTGCCTACTTTTAGGGCAAGCACGTTACTGCCTTTAACCTAGAGCTATAACGAGTGATATAGTAAGGGGATTTAAACCCGTTAGTAATAGTTCGCCTTAGGTTTAACTTCTAATTCCTCTCTAAGATTATTAACCGAGCGTAACGTTACCGCTATAATAAGGCGTATTGCCTACGCTTTCGCCGTCTCCTAGATAGATCTCGATCTAATTCGAAGAGCTACCGTTTCTATTTCCTACGTACGTGCTATAAAGACGCCTATATCGCTAAAGATCTTAATCTATAATACTTTATATTTAATAGCGTTTAGAAAGATCCTCTTCTTAACAACTATAATCCTACCTTAGCTATTAGCTAGCTAGCGTATTACGATATATCCCCTTATACCTCTATATATACCGTTATTAACTATATTAAGAAGTACTACTTAAAGGGAGAGACGTAGTTAGAAAGCTACCGTAATATTGCCCGGGCTATCTTGCCTAAGACTAATATATAATAGGGCCTTATAAGCTTTATTGCTAAGTTTATAAACAAGCTTACTATAAAGCGTGACTAATCTGCAATAGAAGTTAGTCACCTATTGCTAAACTTACCGCTTTAAAAAGACAGAAGGGCTTTTTAGTCTATTAATCACCGCCCCCCTAAGCTTTAGTAGTAGGTAGATATTATTAATATAATAGAGGGTATATAATAGAGGGTATAGACGGGGTTCGTATATCTCGTAACGTCTATTAGAAATACCTTACCTAAGACGACGAATAGGCTGATTTAACCTTCTTTAAACTATTAGCTAAGTTCGACTTTACGCGCACTCTCTAGCGACCCTTTCCTTAGGCGGCCGATCGTATCTTAAACTACTTTCCTCGCTATAAGCCTTAATAGGGGCATAACTAATACTAGGACTTTTGCCGGGTTAAGTTAACTCTTTACTATCCTTATCGATATGCCTAAGAGGTTAAGGAGGTTAAAGGCATTACGTTTAAGACCTTCTTTAAGGCATCTAACTATTGCCTATCTATCTATAGCAACGCTTATCCCGACGATTACTATAGTAACCTTCCCTCCCTTATTTAAGACGAATTTAAGGATAACCCTTAGAACGATAAAGATATTACGGCCGGGGAGTAGGAAGAACTTACTGCTCTACTACTATATCGTGGTCTTAATACGGAAGACATTAAGCTACTTAGAAATCGCGACCTTAATCTTTAGTACGATTAGCAGCCTTATATCGGCAAATATCCCGACTTAAAGGCATAAGGGAATAACTATTAGAAGCTAGTTAAGTTATAGTATGCCTTTACTAATAAGTAAGATAATAATATATTTAATAATATCTTTACTCGTCTTAACGTAAAGTAACGCATAGTTTTCGACCTCTTTACTTAGCACTTAGAATAAGCCCTCGACCCTAATAAGTAAGACCTAGCGCCTCTTCTCGTGTAAGTAGATAGATAAGGCGGTATATGTAAGTCCTTTATAATTTACGCCCTCTATGCCTAGTTAAAGCAGCTCTCCCCGGGCTGCTTTATACAAGCGGCGCCTACGGGTATTACTACTAACGTAATTAACGGCGTGACTTTACACTCCCTACTATACCTACCTATCTCTAAGACTCTCGAAGAGGTGCTTTTATTACGCACTATAGAGCTTAGTAACGTTTAGTCTTAGCTACGCCTCCTACGTTACCTTATTATCGACGAAAAGTTAATAATTAGCCTACGAACCTTTTCTTATAGCTAATGCCTTAGGGACTATCTACGACTTCGCCTAGAATGCTAATATAGACGACCCTCGAGCGCAACTACCCTTTATTATTTTAGTCTACTTTAATTACTATATAAGTCCGCCTTACTTTAACGACCTAAAGCTAGCGACTATTATACCTATCTTTTAAATAATGCGAGACTTCTTTAAGGGCGGCGCCTCTTACTATCGCACTTAGTTCCCCCTAACGATTATATATACTATTACTATTTATAAGGCATAAGGTGCTACGCTTAAGTAGGTTATAGCGGATATATCCTATCGCGATTTTTAGTCTAGCCTTACTTACGTAGCTATCTTATAGGCTAAGACGCTATATAGCATTATATTTAATGCCTGCTTTAATCTTAATAATATTATTCGAGGTAGTAATATCTCTATGCTAGCGTAAGAGGCTAACGCCGTTCGCCGTGCTAGCTAGGTTGTTAAGTAATAAGGAAGAAGGGTTATTAAATCATTAGTTATATTGCTTTATTACGCGCTTACTACTGCGTGGCTTAGTTCTATGCCTGCCGTGCCTGCTATACCTGCTTTCCGTGCTTACTATTCCGTGCCTACTATTGCGTACGTAGCTTTATTACGCGCCGTCTATTACGTAGCTTAATTACGTGTCTATTACGTTCGTTGCTTGATTACGTGCCTATTGCGTTCGTTGCTTTATTGCGTGCCTATTGCGTTCGTTACTTCGTTACGCGCTTACTATTATTATACTATATTGCTTCGTTACGCGCTTGCTATTATTATACTACGTTACTTCGTTACGCGCCTACTATTATTATACTACGTTGCTTTATTACGCCCTTGCTATTATTATACTACTTCGTTACGCGCCGCGCCTAGCTATAATAGGGTTATAAAGGGGTATTAGAATTGCAATTATAATAACCCGAGAATATAGGATCGTACTAATAGTATATCGGTAAGGCGCTAACCCTTTAAGAACCGGAAGTAGATAGGTAATAGCCTCTGCCTTAAGGTTCTATATTTCGAAAGGTTAAAGCATAGTGCTTACTACCTATTCGGTCTTTAGTCTAAGTCTATATTCGTATAGCTAGCTAAAGAGAAAAAACTTAAGGGTTTCTTTCGCTTAGGCGTCTACTATAATAGTAAGCCGGGTGTCTAGGTTAATTAATCTAGCCCGTATAATTTAGTATCCGTTTAAGCTTAAGTTTTTGCTTATTAACCTTTTTAGTAGTATTCCTTCCTTCGTTACGGCGTTAAATAACTTTCCGGTTCGGTAGCCGAAAATGCATAGAGTATATAACTCGTAATAATTACGCGTGGCCTTGTCTTAGCCTTATATACAATCGCGCGTAAGGAACTTAGGGCCCGCTTTTATTAAGGCTTAGGGTTCGATTCCCGCTTATAGCTAAAAAAATGTGCCCTAGCTATAGCTAAAAATAAAAGGTCCCCCGGCTATAGTAAAGCTTTGCTTATAGTTATACCCTACGGCATACTCGTATTTTAGAAGCCGAGCTTAATAAGGCTCTCTACGGATTACGTAAATCGCCTCTTCTTTAGTATAACGAGATACACTAAGCGTTAGAGGAATAAGGGCTTATCTATACCGGCGAGGAGCTATACGTCTTTAGAAACGGTAAGATCTTTATGCTAGTATACGTTAATAATATCCTTATCCTAAGTCCTAAAGGGATTAGCGTAGACGATCTCGTTAAATACCTTAATAGGAAATACGAGGTCCGCGAGGAGGCCTTTAGATAGTATATTAGGATTAAAGTTATCTACGACCGATAGCTTTAGAAGATCTTCCTTTGCTAAGACGTATACATTAAGAAGATTATACGTAAGTTTATATAACGCAGCTACCCGCGTAACTATAGAGTTAGGAGATAGGGATATATATACGATAGATAATGCATTTTAGCTTAGGGACTATTCGGCTATTAGTCGCTAACTAGTCCCCGATAACCCCTCTCGAGGCCTAAGGGTATATCCCTAAGGCCCTAATATATCTTAGAAGAAAGGCAAGCTTTAGTCTTACTAAGAAAGGGCAACCGTATTATAATAAAGGATTATTTATACTTTTAACTATCGTTCCTACCTTCTTAAACGTACCTTTAGTCTATCTTCTTATAATATCTAAAGCTTCTCTTTTTTAGTTACTTAAGAGCGATAGCGCTATATAGTAGGCGTGTTTCCGGACGTATAGGCCGCGTAGGCCGAATAGGTCGTAGTAGCTATTAAGTCGCTAGCCTATCGCCGTTACCTTGCGTAACGGAACTAATATTAGAAGATAAATATACTAACTTATATAAGGGTTATAACGAGCGTCTTAAGACGCTATTACTTATTTTTTCGCTGCCTAAAGAGGCCTAATCTATCCCCTCGCGAAGTTAAACGTAAGCCGGGCCTTTACGACCTACCCTTCTACGTATAGATATCCTTATAGCCCTTTAAGTAAGAGCCGTAGAGCTAGAGGAGGAGAAGAGATTAAGAGATAGGATTATAGAACTTCGAGAGGAATTTTCGTAGTAGGGTGACTTTTTTAGTAAAGACTTATATAAACGTCGCCGATAGTTAACCGAATTAAGAGAGAGTTATAATAAGGAAATTAAAATAAAAAACATTCTTTAGTTATTATAACCGACTAACCCTTAAAAACGTCTTAAGTAGATTAGCGATCTTAAGGATGCCTTTATCGCTACTCTACGTCGTTTTAAGCGCAATAAGAATAAAATCTTATATACCTTTAATTATATATATATAGACTATAAAGCGAGATAGAGGCGATACCTAGACGAAAAGCTCCTTATAGAGAGGGAATTGCTTTATATTAACTAAGATAATTTTCGTAATTAAACCTTAATTTTAATTAAAGATACTATTAATCGCGAGACTCTCTTAGCTACGTAACTATAGGAAGTACGCTAACGAGAGGGTTAGTCTTTACTCGATTTTAGTCTTTACTTAGCTTCCCTTAAGCAATATACTTTCCTTTTTTGCGAAGTTACGTCCCGATCTTTAGGACTAAATCTCCCTTTATTAAGCGTCTATTTAGGATAATACTCGTAAGGAGATAGTCTAACTCGCTTAACGCTTTTAGGATGCTTTAGGAAATAAGAAGCGCCTTATAAAGCTAACTAACGATTAGTCGACCTTAACTTAAGGGGTAAGAGGCTCCCGTTCGATAGGCTATCGCCGATTTAAAGGCCGAAATAGATCTACTAATAACTATTAAGATTCCGACGCCGCTAAATCGACCTTAAATAGCCGTAGAAATAGTTATAGTAATAGCCGTAGGAACGGCCGAGGAAATAGTCGCAATAGTTATAACGGTAGGAATAGATACGGTAGGAATAGCTATAGCAATAACCGGGGAGGAAATTCGTATAGAAACGGCGAAAGCTAATCCGGCATAGTTATTTATTAATATTATAAGAAACTAGGCTATATATAAGCCGATTGCTAAGCGCTAGCGAAAGCTAACCGAACTATAGCCGATTCGGATTTAACGAAGAAGGAGGGAAACGCCTAAAAGTTAAAGTAAATGCCTCTCCTTCGACTAACTTATAGGTAGAGGTAGTTAAGAGACTACGTGCTACTAAAAAGCTACTAAGGCAAACACCTTATAAAATTATCGTTAATCTCGATTACGGTCGTAAAGTAGACCTAATAGATATAAATTTTACTTAAAAATAAGGGCTACGATAGCTTCCTTTATTAACCCTTAGATTAAAGGTAGTCGGGAATACGCTTATAAGACGATATAGAGTCTAGGAAGTTTCTATCTAACTCTAAGACAATCGCTATAGGGAAAAGATAGTTATTCGCCCTTATATCGGCGTTAATACCGGATTAAAACCCGACGACGCATTAGTTTTACTTAGTATACCTATACTTTCTTAGGAATATATTTATCTCGTTCTTTTTAAACGTGCTTAATAGTTTAAACACTAACTTTCTAAGGTATTATTACGCTAGCCGTAGAAACTTTTATATAAGTGCCGGAATAAGGCATAGGTCTATGCAGTTATACTAGACTTTAACTTTATGCTATTTCCCGATAAAGATAATAACTTAGCGAACCCTAAGTGAATAAGGGAGGAAATACTAGCGACTCTTTTAGACTTTAAAGACGTATTTTCTAAGCATAAGGCCGATTTACTACTAAAGAAGAAAGGCACCGATTATGCGATTAACCTATTGCCCGACTCTAAGCCGCCTTTTAGACCTATCTACCCTCTTTCTTAATCCGAACTTTAGGTTCTTAAGGAGTAGTTAGATTAGTCCCTTAAGCGTAGTATTATTCGGAAATCTAAGAGTTCGGCCGGGGCTCTTATTCTTTTTATGCCTAAGAAAGATAGCACTTTACGCCTTTATATAGACTATTAGGGGGTTAATAGCGTTACTAATAAGAATCGCTACCTACTCCCCCTTATTTCGGAGATTATAGACCGTTATTAAAGGGCTAAATACTTTTCGAAGATTAACCTAAAAAACGCATACTAACGCATTTAGATTAAAGGAGGGGATAAATAGAAGATAGCCTTTCGTACTTACTACGGTTATTACGAGTATTAAGTATTACTATTTAAATTAACTAACGCCTTTACTATATTTTAGTTATATATTAACTAAGCTCTTAAAGGCCTTATAGATACTATTTACGTCGTCTACCTTTATAATATTTTAATCTTTTCTAAGACCTATAAGGAGTATATAGAATACTTACGATAAGTCCTTAAACGACTAAGGAATACTAAGCTATTCGCTAACTTATTAAAGTATACTTTCTATAAGCAATCTTTAGAATTTTTAGGATTTATCTTATGTATTAACGGAGTCGTAATAGGCCTAGCCCGCATTAAGGCTATTATAAATTAGGAAGAACCTCGTTCTTTCTATAATATTTAAGTCTTTCTTAGTTTTGTAAATTATTACCGACGATTTATTTTAAGATACTCTAGCATTATTGCCCCTCTTACTACGTTATTAAAGGGGAGCGTTAAAGGAAGAAAGCCCGGACGAGTATAGCTAAACACTAGCGAATTAATAGCGTTTTACGCTATAAGAACGCCTTTATAATAGCCTTACTTCTCCGATACTTTAACCCTTAAAGACCGATTCGCATTAAGACTAATGCCTTAATTTTCGTAATAGCTAGCATTCTTTCGTAGCCTAATAATAAAGGCTACTATTATCCGATTGCTTTCTAGTTACGGAAGTTTATTAGCCTTAAGCTTAACTATAGTACCCTTAATTAAGAGATATTTACTATCGTTAAGTTATTTAAACACTAGCGATACTACGTCGAAGGGGCGGCGAATATTATTAAAGTTTTATTAGATTACTAAACCCTTTAACGCTTTATAAATTAAGTCTCGTTTAATAGAAAATAAGCACGTTAGTATATATACCTAGCTCCTTTCGATTTTACGATTAAATACTAAGCCGGTAAATTAAATCCTGCCGATGCTTTATTAAAGAAGTTAGAATTTATAGGCGAAGCCCTACCGTCTATAAAGCTACTCCTAGAACTATAATAGAAGTTAGTAGTTATTTAGTAGGTATATATAGCTATAGATTCTTTATAAAGCGACTTTAAGACGAGTTCTTAGATCTTTACTATCTCTAAGCTTAACGAGATATCTTTACGTAACGAAAATGCACGAGCTCTTTAAGAATCGATCGCTTAGCATTCGGGAACGAGTCTTACTAAGTTAGCTACATAAGTTAAAAATATCTTTAATTATAAACAACGGTATTAAAGACAATTAGCTAGGTTAATAGCTTATTATAAAAGGGTCTATAAGAATAATATCTCTAAGCCCTTTTTTAAGCTCTTTAAGAGGATTTAAGCGGAAGATCCGTAGACTATATAGCGAGTAAAGGCCGAAAGTACCCTAAAAGAAGGGGTAAGTCTTTAGTCATTAAGCCTAAATAGACATATTCTACATTCGGGAAGAATCGTAATGCCTATAAAGGTTGCCTTAAGGCAAGAGCTTATTTAGCTCTACTATAACGATCGCCTTATAGGATACTTCG
This sequence comes from Ophiocordyceps sinensis, assembly GCA_012934285.1. Classification (NCBI taxonomy): domain Eukaryota; kingdom Fungi; phylum Ascomycota; class Sordariomycetes; order Hypocreales; family Ophiocordycipitaceae; genus Ophiocordyceps; species Ophiocordyceps sinensis. The sequence continues at coordinate 13,486,046 of JAAVMX010000001.1, read as the reverse complement.
GAATAGCCCGTACGAAAGACCTCCTATCCCGGAAATTCTTTTAGGAAGGAATAGCTCGTAATATAAATAGCTACGTGCGTTTATATTATATCTATAAGAGCGCTGTTCTAAAGCGGCATCGCCTATATAGCGCCCTTAAGTCGCTGCCTATTCCTATAAGACCTTAGGAAGAAGTCTCTATAGACTTTACTACCGGTTTTCCGGAGTTATAGTTTAATAGTAAAGAAGTTAACGCAATATTAGTAATCGTTAACCGATATACTAAGTATAGCGTAATTCTCACGGTCTTTAAGACAATAATAGCGCTTAAGTTAGCTAAGGCTTTTTATTATAAGATTAAGCTTATCTATAGAGTACCGAAAGGAATTATATCCGATAGAGGATCTCTATTTACTAGTAAGTTTTAGTTAGACCTCTATTATATATTATAGATAAAACGTAGGTTATCTATAGCTTTTAACCTATAAACCGAAAATTAAACACTATAATACTGCCTTCGGTATTATATAAATGCCGAATAGAATAACTAGCCTAGACTACTACGAGAGGCTTAGTTCGCTTATAATAATGCGAAGAATATAACTATAGGCTTTTCGCTTAATAAGGCATTATTCGGATACTAACTAAACTACTATATCTACTTTACGGACGATGCTACTAGTAGGGGAGTGCCTAAAGCGAGAGCTCGCATTAGCAAATTAGCAGACTTAAGGAAAAAGCTAGAGACTTATTAGCGATAAGCTATCGAGTCGCAAAAGAAATTCTATAACCTCTATTATAAGCTACTTACCCTTAAGGTTAAGGACCTAGTAGGACTCTCTATAAAGAACTTACGCCTTAAGGACTAAAGAAGGAAGCTATTACCTAAATACATTAGACCTTTTAGGGTCCTTTAAGCTATTAGCAAGCAGGCGTACCGCTTAGCCCTACTAGAGAAATACGACCGACTTTATAATATGTTTTATATTAGTCTTCTTAAGCCGTAGGCAGATAGGGCTACTAACTAATACCCTAGCGAATTATTGCCGATGCCTAACCTCGATGATGCTTAAGGAGAATAGTCGGTTGAGTAAATTAAGGATTATAAGAAGAAGAAGGGCGTTACTTACTACTTAGTAAAGTAGGAAGGTTAGCTAGCCGAATACAACGAGTAGGTTGCTTAGGACGATATAGCGAATGCCTAGGAACTTATTAACGAATACCTAGAAACACGACTAAAAAACGGCGGAAATTATACATTACGAAATAACTTCTTTTTAGCTTACCCTAACTTTTCTATTCCTTCTCTACGTTTCTCCCGCTACTTTACCCTTTTTCCTCGATATCTATACAATAGAAGTCTCCTACTTCTATCTCGCTAGTAAACTCCGCAATAACTAGGAGACGTTTTCCCTATTCGCCCCTCCCTCGGCGACTACTTTCCTTAATTACGTTGTATAGGTCGTCGTACGTATATTCTCGGGCTACCCGCTATAGGGTAAAACCCGCGTCCCCGATTATTAGACAGAGCTTTTAGTCTCTATTCTAGCGTATACCTTTAGATACCTTCTTAAGAAGAAAGCTCTTACAAGCTTACGTAGAATAACCGACTAAGCGCGACCTTTTCCCTATAGCTATCCTTAAAGAGCTTAAGGCTAAATCGTACGCCCGATTTAAAAAAGCTACTGCCTATAACTTCTATATGTCTTAAGGCAAGCCCTACCCTTTCGATAGATCTTTAAACCCGCGATATACGGGAAATACGCTAGACTTATAAAATTCCCGGCCTATTAGATTAATTATCTAAGCGACCTTTAAGCTATACTATAAATATTTTCTTTCTTTACTTTTTAGGACGAGCGTAACTAACTCTTTTTAAGAGTTAACGCTCTTTAGTATACAGAATTCTATTAGCTATACCGACCGAATATCGACTTTAACTATTAACTAGACTAAATTTAATACTAATTGCGATCTAATATAGCGGAAGGAAAACATCCGGCTCTTAGTTTCGAAAGGGATATCGAGGATAAACCCTTTCCCGGCCCGTTATCCGAGAACAATCCATTTTTAGTCCCTTATTTTAGGACGACCCTATAGCCGGCTAATTTCCGATTTTCTAGCCTACGTCGACGACCGCCCTCCTTAGGTAGGCTATTGCATTAACTCCTCCTTTAGCTATATTCTTTCCCGCTACTGCGTAAATTTCCCTTACCCCTTAACTAGCTCCGGTAGTTATATAAGTAGTAATATCTAAAGAGGTATTAATACGCTTTATTAAAAGGATTTCTTTATATTTACTTTTTAATCCTCCTTAATCTAAAGATAAGCATTATAGTCTTTCCTTACGTTCTTAAGTAAGACTTTAGGCCGAGGATATCGGCCGTTTTAACCTAGCATCTCTATAGGATATCTCGTTTAATATCCTAAAGAAGATAGAGAAAACAATAATTTATAGAAGCGTAGATCGCTTTATTAATGCTTTAAAACGAATAGCTAGATAGAGTATAAAATACGCCGACGTCTTCGCCTTAATAATCTTATTACTACTTTAAGGACCCGCTATTAAGTAGTACTTAGGCGATCTTTTAGATAAAGAATAAGCCTCTCTTTATTAGCTAAGCCTAGGCGTTCGCATTTAGTGCGATAAACTCTTTAAGCACTTCTTTATACGCTTAGAAATAGCCTCTTATTCGCTATAATATAAGAGATTTACGGCGTAGGATATTATCTACGGAATAGACTTCCGTAGATAGATATAGAAAACAAAGCGAAAAGCTAAGGCAGCGGGCTACTTAAAGAATAATCTAACCTTAATTATATACTAACGATTAGATACGCTGCTTTAGGAATCTTTCCGTTGCCCTATTAGAGACGATAAGATCGACGAATAGGTTATAGAGTGCGAGCGAATTATTCCCTAGCTTAGTGCGAAACTAACTATCGGCACTTAAGGACGTCTCTAAAATGCGGTCTAAGGCCGCTTACGGACCGACCGTCTAGCCTTACGAGAACTACATAAATAAACTTCTAGCGGTCTTTCTATATTACGCTTATACGGCCGTTCTAACCTATAGAATAAACCTAGACCTATTAATACTATTCCTTCCTTAATAGATAAAGGTAAAAAGGTAGCCTTTTAAATACCTTTTATACCTACTTCTACCTCTTCCACCCGGCTATAGAATAAATCCTCGAGGTCTCTATCGCCCGAAGGCTATAAGTTAAACCCTATAATAGTTAACTAGGCTTATTAACTCGCCGACGCCCCGTTAGATAAGCATAGGAGTAAGCATAGGAGTATAACGATTTCGTCCTCCTTACGAGATTAAATTTTACTAGCCGTAGAAACACTAGACGTCGACTATTTAGACGATTCCTCCTCTTCTTCTTTTAGTAATAAAGACTACTTCTATATAGTATTAAAAGCCTTCTTCGTCCTTAATACTATAGCTACCGGAGAGGATAAATCACCGATCGATATATACGTAGACGAGCTTGTTAATAGTATTCCTATTATCGACGCCGCTTTATAGATAAAGGATAATCCTTTAACTTAACCGTCTCGATATACCTATGCTAGAATTATAGCGTATAGATAACTTAGACCTACGGATATAGTCGAAATCTGCGTTAACTATAGCGCTAGACGATATATTATCCGCGAGGATCTATTAGATAGATTCCTCTAGGTCTCCTACGATATATCCTAAAAGGCAGATCTCTCTAGCATCGGCTAGGCAAAGACCCTTAGGTAGGCTACGTTTACTATTTTTATCTTTAGAAAACGAGATAGAAAGCTCGCGGTAGTAAAGGTACGCGTAGGCGCTTAGGTAGTAGAAGATCTCTTAGCCGGCCTCCTATTAGGTTAGGCATAAGCAGTTCCCTACGGAGTAGACGTCTTAAATACTAAATAGTCTATTACGAATCTAAGGATATCCGCGGAAGAAATCAATCGTGCTACTATAGCGACCCGCTTAGCAGCGGACGAAAAGCGAAGGTAAAGACTTACTACGATTAATCGTAGGCAACTATAAAAGCGAGGTTGCCGACGATAGATCGCTAGGAAGACCTTCTACTCGTCGTGGTTTAATACGACTCTAAAAAGGTTCCGCAAAGCGTAGCCTTTAATAACATAGTTTAAGGTAAAAATAAAAAGAGTCTAGCTATACTAGAATTACTACTATGTAATATATATATCCCTATACAATAGAAATAAGATCTCTATAAGGGCAGATATAGACTAAATACCGGTCGTTTATAGGAATAAGCATAAGGTAAAACTAAATAATATAGGTAAATACCTAATTATAAAAGGCTTATCCCCCTTTCTTAGTCTAGGGAACCTATCGTCTAAATACTATAGTCCTTCTATAGTAGAATTCTAATGTCTTCTACGGTGGAATTCTAATGTCTTTTATAGTAGAATTCTAATATCTTTTATAGTAGAATTCTAATATCTTTTATAGTAGAATTCTAATGTCTTTTACGGTGGAATTCTAATGTCTTCTATAGTAGAATTCTAATATCTTCTACGGTGGATTTCTAATGTCTTCTATAGTAGAATTCTAAATGTCTTTTATAGTAGAATTCTAAATATCTTCTACGGTAGAATTCTTAATGTCTTCTACGGTAGAATTCTAAATGTCTTTTATAGTAGAATAAATAAGTAGTATCACTAGTTGTATATAGCGTGCTTATAGAGGTGTTCTGCCTAGAATAGATGTCTAGGCAGCTCCCGTAACATTAGGGCTCCGTTACGGATTTTAACGGCGCGAAGGTAAGCTTGCAATAGGATAAAATACTCCTGCTTTAATAGAAGGGACAAGCCGCCCGGATCGACCGAATCGATGTTAAGGCTCCGGATTATATACAATAGTACCTAGAACAACGTGCTTATAAAGCCTATATAGCCTCGGTATACTAACCTAAAGCAGCATTCGATATCTCGGTTACGGCATAGGTATAGAACCCGGATAATAAGGATTATATAATCTTAAATAAGCGACTTAAGTAGCAAATAGACTACTAGAGTAGAGGTTTAATATATAAACTAATTAATCTTATAAAGGCGAAGCTAATAGTGTTTACGGATAGGTCGTTTGCTATTAATAAAGACCTATCGTTATAACTAGGCTTCGTTATTGCATTAGTTAATAAGACCGAAAGATCTAATAGCTAGTTTAAGGTTATTAGAAACATTATCTACTAGAGTTCGACGAAGTATAAGAGAGTTACTTAAAGCGTGCTAGCTTCTAAGATATACTGTATAGTTAACGGCGTTAACCTAAGGATCGCTTTAGCAACTACGCTTGAAATTATCACCGACCGGCTTAAGCTACTAAATATCTAATTGATTATCTATATAGATTCGTACTCGCTTTACAAATATCTCGTAAAGCTTAGGATAACTAAGGAGAAGAGATTAATAATTAATATTATTTCTCTTCGATAGTTATACAAGTAGCGTGAGATCGTAGAGATCCGTTAGATTAACGGCGATAATAACCCGGCCGATACTATAACGAAGGCATTACTTAACCGAGCCCTCGAACGCTTCGTAGATAATAACAGCTTAACCATTCAGATAGAGGCATACGTCCTACGCCCTTAAGTTCCTCTTTAGGACTCTCTTTTATTTATATTTATATATTGTATTTATTAGACCCCTTTAGTCTAATACGCGTTATCCTTACGATTAGGAAGATTGCTTAGCAGTTATAAAGAAAGACTGCTAGTATAGGAATATAGTTATATAACTAAGGGATAAAGTCGTAACTATATTGCCGACTATATATAGGAAAGGGGCAATAGGGGTTATAACTACGCGGCGTATAACGCTACGTGCCTTATATAGTTAATAACCTCGTTATTAACTAAGGGTATTGTTATAACTAGAGTAGTAAGCCCTAGCGTAGGGCTTAATAATGCATTGTTAAGGCATAGTAGGCTCTATAAAGGAACCCCGGCAGACGGGTATAAAGGAGCCCCTTTATTCCCCCCTTTCTAGCTAGATTAGACAAAACTATAACTAATACAACCCCCTTTGTTTAGATTAATCCAAGTGAATTACCTACTAACATTAAGGTTATATTCTATATATTAATTTATTGTCTAGAGTTATACACGCAGAGGGTTTTAGGGAAAACTCTATGCGTAGGGTGCTAACTAATAGTCTATACTAATAGGATCCTTATAAGCGCGTAAGGGTCACGTAGAAAGAGTAGGGATTTCCTAGACTTCTATATAAATAGAGAGTTATACCCGTAAAAATAGCAATACTCTTTTCTATTACTTAGTATGTTTTTATTGCTTGTTTTATATCTCTATTTTAATACGTTATTCTATATTTAGGTTATATTAACCGCTTTATAAGTCGCGGACTGCTTATTTAAAGAGTATTGCTATTTGCACGGATATAAATCTCTATTTGCACGGAAGTTCGCTAAAATCTCTACTTTTTCTATACGACCCCGCGTGCCTATATCCCGCTACTAAATTTTCCGTATAGGTATATAGTAATTAAGAGGGCCGCGCAAATCGTGCCTAGCCTTAATTCAATTATTTTAATTACGTGCCCTACTACGTGCCCTCTACTACGTGCCTTACTGCGTGCCCTACTACGTGCCCTCTACTATATATGCGGCTCCTTAATATATGCTTCGTGCGCGGCTCCCGGCTGCGTGCCCTACTACGTGCCCTGCTATATGCTTCCTGCCCGGCTCTACTGCGTGCCCTTTGCTACGTGCCTTCTGCTGTGTGTGCGGCTCCTTAATATATGCTTCGTGCCCGGCTCCCGGCTGCGTGCCCTACTGCGTGCTCTCTGCTGCGTGCCCTCTACTTCGTGCCCTACTGCGTGCCCTACTGCGTGCCCTGCTGCGTGCCCTACTGTATGCTTCGTGCCCGGCTCCCGGCTGCGTGCCCTACTGCGTGCTCTCTGCTGCGTGCCCTCTACTTCGTGCCCTACTGCGTGCCCTATTGCGTGCCCTGCTGCGTGCCCTACTGTATGCTTCGTGCCCGGCTCTACTGCGTGCCCTTTGCTGCGTGCCTTTTGCTGCGTGCGCGGCTTCTTAATATATGCTTCGTGCCCGGCTCCCGGCTGCGTAGCCTTCGCAGACTAGTGTTTTTCGCACGATTTACGCGGCTTTCTTAATTGCTATATACCTACACTAGATTTTAGTGGCGGGACATAGGCGCGCGGGGTTCGCGTAGAAAGAGTAGGGATTTCCTAGACTTCCGTATAAAGAGAGATATATATCCGTGTAAATAGCAATACTCTATTAAAAAAAAGGGCTAATAAAGAACCCGCTATATACGTATTTATTAGCATACTACGTAGGGTTTCCTAAAAGCCCTTTATACGTATAACCGTTAGATAAAAAAATCAATATATAGAATATAACCTTAACGTAGCTTCCTTATAACTACGCTACGCGAAGCTACGAGGTTATCTATATAGCTATTCCGAGGACTAAAAGCCTAAACTCTCCGCGTAGTACGCTAACTAATAGCGTGTACTAATAGGATCCTTAACCCGCCTAAATAATATCGCAATTATAGCACGTTGCCTTAGTTAGCCTCACCGCGTAGAGATTTAGCCCTCTACGCGCCGTATAGTTTTTAGCTCTTTCTTAATCTATTAGAGCTTTCTTAATAGGTTATAGCCCTCGCGCATACTTTTTCTAGCGCACGCATTTTAATTATCGTGAGATTAATTCTACGATAGCTCTAATCTTTAATTTCCTAGGTATCCGAAAAACGATACATTTGCCGATCGGGACCTTTTTCATAGCTTTCTATTACTTATTATAAAATAGAGGCGTTTTCTACGTAATATACCTCGCACTACGCTAAGAACGCTAAGATAGCATTAGTAGCCCTACGGAGGGCCTAAGACGCTAGACTTAATAAGCTTCGAGGATAAGAAAATTATAGCTTATAGTTTATTAAGCTATCGATCGCCTTAGGTATCGAGCACCTAGAAGGGCATATTAATAGTAAGATTAAGCCTGTAGAAGAGGGCTCTCCCGGCTTTAAGAAATAGGATATAAACGATAGAGTGATAAAGTATTGCATTATTGCGAGTCTTTCCCCCGAATTACGGGATTAAATCTAAAAGAGAGGTTAAGACCTAGAGATAATAGCTTTTAAGACTATAAAGTAGATTAAGATAACCTCTATAGAGGTGCCTATATAATAGGGTAGGCAGAGTGATTATATAGGTGCCCTCTATATAGGTGTAGAAATCATCTATAAAGAACTAAGTGTAGGCGCACCTATGTATACGGATATATAGCTCCACGCACGTACCCCTTTGTCCGCACGTGCCCTTTACCCCTATCCGTATAAGCCCTTTACCTTTATTCGCACAAGCCCTTTTCCCCGCCCGCACGTGCCTTTTCCCCGCTCGTATATAAGAATACGGATTAGGTCGTAGACCTAATCTCACTAATAGTCGAAGACCCTTATATAAGACCCTTACCCTACCTAAGTAAAAAATAACGATATATTACGTAAGGCCCGGCCGCGCCTTAAGCTACGCGGCTCGCTTTAGGGGGCGTAAAACGCACCTTCTTCCGTCGTGTCTTTGCCGGCAACGTAGCGTCGGGCGGTCTATCGTTTTCTCTAATAGCCCTAAAGCGCTCTTCGAAGCGATCGAGCGCTTCTATATCTGCGAAGTCCGCTACTAAGTGCTATATTAGGTCTTAGTACCCTTACCACCTTACGAAGACCTCGCGCCTACTACCGCGGCCGACTTTCTTCTACTATACGGTAAGAATTTCCTCTACTAAGAACTCTTCTTCCCCCTCTACTAGGATTACGGGAGGCTACGGGTCCGCTATTACTTAGCCGGGCATCGGATCTACTACTACGCGATAAAGAAGGTCTACGTTAAAATTAAGGTAAATTCCGTTAGGCAGTCCCTCTAGCTCGACGGCTTACGGGCTTAGCACTCTCTTAACCGTAAATTTTACGTATAATTAGTCGAGCTTCTTCTTCGGCCTTAAGGATGCGTAGTTCCGTAGGTCTACCTAGACTTTATTACCTACCGTAAATCGCTTTATAGGTTCTCGCCGTTTATTAGTATACCGCTCTTAGTCTTACGCTGCCGAGGCTATTAAAGACTAGCAGAAGTCCGAGACCTACTTAAGTCGCTGCATAAAGGAGGCTACGCGCCCCTCCGGGCTATTGCTAGACGGCTTTTCCGCTGCTATATCTACGGCGATAGGAAATAGGGATACCGGTTCGTACCTATATAGTGCGAAGAAAGGTAATATACTAATTAAAGAGTGATTTCTTCCGTTAAGCGCTATTTACGCTACGGGGAGCTACTTATCTTAGTCCCTTTAGTTACGGTCGATAACGCCCCGGAGGTAAGCCTAAACTTCTTAGTTAAGCCGTTCTAGCCCTTTATCGGTTTATAGATAATATACTATGCTTAGCAGCTATATAATCTATAGCAGCCGATATAGGTAATACTAGAAGCGGCTTATCTAATTTAAGCCTTTATCGCTTATAATTAACGTTAGCTACTAATAGTATCGCACGTAGTATATAAGAAAGCGCTCCGCGTAGATTTCCGCTTCTATAGAGGGCATAGGTTCTAATATAACCTCCTTACTTAAACGGTCTTTAATTACTTAAAGATTGCGGTTGCCGCTTTCTATAAAGGGGAGGTCTATAATAAAGTCTATCTAGATATACGTATAAAACCGGTCCGGTATAAGGAGCGATTTAAGCAGCCCTTTCTTAAGCGTACGCTAAATCTTCGTGCGCCCGTAGATATTATAGTTGCGGAGGAATCGTCTAACGTATAGCTAGAGGAGCGGCTAATAGAAGTCGCGGGATATAGCGGTAATTATTCCTTCGCGGCTAAAGTAGCTAACGACGCTAGCGTCGTATACTATTTCTTAAAGCGCGTTTCCTTCCTTTAGCTCTAAGGGAGCGTCTCTTACTACGGCCTCTATAGTTATAAAGGAACTAAGAACCTAAAGCCGTCCGCGGAACCGTAGGTGCCTACGTAGGTATACGTAGCAGTCGGCCACCTATACCTTAAGGTTAAGCTTAAGGTCGAATCGTCGTGCTCTTGCCTTTACGACGCGGCGCACGCTCCTATAGGTAACGTCCTAAGCTGCTAAGCGGTCTTACGTACGCTAAAGCTCCTCGTCCTAAAAAATCCGTCGGTTAAGACCTATATTAGTAGTTAGCTCCGCGTCCTATGCGTTAAGGTCGCCCCGGGTCGTAGCCGCTACGAAGTCCGCTTCTTAAGCGTCGGGCTTTACGTTTTCTTCGATTTCCCTTTTACTTTCCGAACTAATTAACGAATTATTATCCTCCTCGCTATCGTTATCGTTCTTATCGCCCTTACTATTAACTAAGACTACGTCGTCCGCACCGATAATTATTGCTTTAAGATATATACGTAGCGCCTCCTCCGGGAGTATTTAAAGCTCTTAGGTATTATAATCTTCGTTAGAAGGCCGATCTTAATCTCTCTAGGATAAAGCGTCTAGCACTATAGCCTTTTTTCTAAGTCGGTACTTAATTCGGAAATAGAACTACGAAAGGTATTCCGCCTAACGTGCCTATCGCTTAAAGAGATAACGTCGAGTTATAAAATACTTAAGGTTACGATAGTCTATAAGGATTTCGAAGTTCTTATAGCTATAGAGCTCCGCTTACTATTGCTTTAAATAGCTAATTATAGCGAGCATTTCCTTATCCTAGATAGCGTAGTTCCGTTCGGCGGGGGTAAGCTTATAGGAGTAAAAAGCTATAGGGCAGCGTTAGCCGTCTACCTTTTATAAAAGCGTGCCTTTAAGCGTAAATCTACTATAGTCTGCCTTAAGTATTACGGGATAATTAAAGTCTTACTATAGCAGCACTAAGGCTTACGAAAATAGGTCCTTTAACGTTTAGAACGCCTTTGCCTATACGGCGCCCTAATAGAAGGCTACCCGTTTGCCGGTAAGGGCTACGAGCGGACCGACGATACGAGAAAATTCACGAATCTAAATCCGGTAGTAGTTTGTAAATCCTAAGAAACTCCGTATACCCTTTTGCGAAGTTAGGGCTATTTAGTCTTAAATAGCCTAAATCTTAATAGGGTCCGCTTATATACTAACGCCCGCGATAATAATAAATCCGAGGTATTTAACCTAGCGGACGCCGAATTCGTATTTATTAAGGTCGAGGTATAGCCTATGCTCGGAGAGCCGGTCTAGCACCTTCCGCACTTTATCTATATAATCCTTTAGGCTGCCGCTTATATAGATAAGAATATTATTAATATAGGCGGAAGCGAACTCGTTTAGAAATTAGCGAAGAATGCTGTTAATATACCGTTAAAAGGTGCTAGGAGCCCCTATAAGCCTAAACGGTATTACTATCTATTCGAAAAGACTATAGCGAATATAGAACGCGGTTTTCTATTTATTACCCTCTATAATTCGCACCTTATAGAACGCCTAATAGATATCTAACTTAGTAAACTACTTTGCTTTAGCGATATTATAGAGTATCTCCTTAATAAGCGGAAGCGGGTAGCGGTCCGGTTGTATTATTGCGTTAAGTGCTCGGTAGTCTACGCAGAAACGTAGTCCTCCTCCGGGTTTCCGCGCGAATAGCACCGGAGCGGCGGCCTTAGAAGAGCTAGCCTAAATAAACCCTTTATCTAAAAGGCCGCGTAGTGTTTTCTTTAATATAAGCAACTCGTCTCGAGATATCGCGTATAGCGGCCTAAAGGGCGGAACTATGTCTTATCCGTAGGAATCCTTACGAAGCGGTATCGCGTAGTTAATACCGGGCTTATATAGGTTTAATTTATCGGCCTCGCTTTTCCGAAAGAGCGGTAGTAGGTTATAGAACTACGTAGGGATTATTTAACGCAATTCGGCTTCCGTCTTTAGCTTCTTTAGTCATAAGGCTTTTTCGATGTCCGTAAGGCTAATTGCGTAAATAGTAGCCGTAGCGGCTTCCGAGCCGTACCGTCTACGGATTCGGTTAATTATACCGATAAAGACTAAAGCTATAACTTCTTTAGCCTCTTAAAGCTCTATAGCACACTTAGTGTCCTTAGGCTCGTTCTTATTAATATACCGTAGCTAACGCTGCGAATTCCTATACTAAAGCCTTCCTTAGTGCGGTATAGAGTAGGACTCTATAAAAAGAAGCTAAGGCTTTCTAAGGATTAGGTTAAATTCTAGCTAAGGGATAACGTATACTATAAGCAATTGCTCGTGCCCGTTAACCTCCGTAGTTATCTATGCGATACCTTTAATCTTCGCTTCTTCTATAGCGCTTAAGGCTCCTCGTACGTACTAAGTTCCTATATCTTAAACTAGCAAACGTAGTTCTTATACGAATGCCTTATCGATAGTAGCGTAGCATTAGTCACCCTCGTCTATAAGAGTAAAGACGAGGTTTATACGGTTAATAACAATAGGTATTAAGGTAGGAGAAGGCTTAATACAGTTAGTTAACTCTTTTTTCTCTAGTGCTAGCGAATTAGGCTCCGGGGCCTATAAGAGAACGAGCTTAAGGGGGGTATATAATTGTTATTAATCCACGAAGGGACACAGCTATAGACTAGATCTAAATGTCTATATATACGATATAGAGGTCACGTAGGATAATATATAATATAACCTAACACAATAATAGTATATCCCCTTTAAATCGGCGTTCGACTTAAACGCCTAAAAGGGTTAATAGGCTAATAAAAACGAAGGAAATCTATGTTAATCGGTCTTAAAAGCGGGCCTAATATAGAACGAGAGAGGAATAAAAAGAAATAAAGGGTAAAACTAAGAAACTAACGTATACTATCGTAACGTAAATTATATTAATAAATTATACTTATTATTACTTAGGCGGAGGTAAAGATATAAGGAAGGCTATATAAAAGGCCGGTTTAGGCTTAATCGGGTTAAAAGCGTAAAAAGCCTTAAGGTCGTCCTAGCAGCCGTTAAGGTAGGAGGAGTCCTCCTACGTAAAGGGGCTATAACGCTATTAAACGCGATACTTAATCTTCCCGGAGGCGTATTAGCGTTACGCGAGGATAGAAGAAAACTCCTACTCGAGGTGCGCGTTATCGCCGTCGTCGTCGCTAAGGGAAAGAAAAACGCCGTTATCGGCGGGCCGGACGTTAAGCTCCGACTAGCCGGGCAAAGGGGGCTCTTAAGTCTTAGTAAAGAGGGAGTAATAAAAAACGGGGTAAAGGCGGCTGCCCTTAGGGAGGCGAAGAAGATACGCTATCTTATATACCTTAAGGACCTTATATAGGCCCTCCCGCTTATAGTCGAGCTTCTTTATAGGGCGGAGAGTCTAGATCTAGCGGGTGCTAAGGAATACTATATCGCCGGGCTAATACGCCGGGGCGGGAGTCCGCCGGGCGTCCGTATAGTAAGCCTAAGTAGCCTAAGCATCCTCGATCGTATCGCGGAGGAAGTCGGAGATACGCTAAAAACGGGAAGCGAGCGCGTTACTATAAAGGTATTCCTTCCGCTGCTAGGGGGTTATACCAGGCGGGGGGGGACTAAAGGGCTTAGTGCTAAGCTTTAGGTAAAAGCTATAGTTAGTAAAGAAAGGGGAGAAGCCGGTAGATTTAAAGACCTAATTATTAGTAATAAACTTAGCGAGGGGAAGGAGGTCGACTTAATCGTCCTAAAGGTAGGTAGTATAATAACGAAGGTAAGCCTCTATTTAAGCGTTCGCGATCTCGGTCTAACCGTCGGTCTAAGGGTAGTAGGTAGAGCTAAGGTAAAGGCGGTAACTAAGGCGACGATTAAGCTACTACTAAAAAGCCGAAATAAACTAAGTGCTACGGTCGCTAATAATAAAGGCCGGGGTGCTATAAAGGGACTAAACGTAGGAAATAAACGCGTTAATAACGTTTTCGACGGTTATCGAAGGTATTAAGACGTAGTAGCGTATTTTCGTAAGGCGGTCGACGATAATAAGGATATTAGAAAACTTAACGCTATTACGGCGGTAGATAGGGAGGTCGGTAATAAAATCGACGGATATATCGGTCTATAGGGCGAAGGGAATACTTAAGGGCTAGAGTAGGCCTTAGGGGGAGGAACGAGGGGATTTAGCGCGTAGGCACGTATAATAGTTCCGCATAAAGCTAGAATTAGACTTATATATGCCGGGCTAGATATAGGACCGGCGGTAGAGGCTAGCGGTCTTCGTATGTCTAGGGTGGCCGGCAAAGGGGGAGGTATAAGCGCGGACGAGGATCTAAAGAATTAAGGCGTCGTTAAGGGGAACGAAGAGCCGGCCTTAGAAATAAAACCGGCCTTCGACCTTAGAGAGAGCGGTCTTAGGGATCGAGCGGAGGGGGGCGCGGAGGGGGTAAGGCTTGCGTAACTAAAGGGACTAGAGAGCTACGCGAATAGCGGAGATAAGCGGGGAGGAGGAATAAGCCCGGTCGATAAGGTTATCGATCGGCTTAGAGTCGTCGAAGGCGTAAAGGTTAAGGCAGTCGGAATTATATTTATAAATTATATTTATAAACGAATCGGACTCCTTAACGGTATCGGGGGCGGTAGTAGTATTAGGGTAAAGGGAGGCATTAACCTTAGACTTAGGGAGGATAACCTAATATCGGTGGTTAATCCTCTCGTCGGCTCGGTCGGTAAAGGAGAGAGGGCGGGAGCTAGGCAGGCGGCTAAGGGCGTCGGGGAGAATAGCTTAAAAGCCGGGCTAGAAGACGATCTTAAAATTAAAACGACTAAGGAATTCGGCCTAGTAGGCCTATCGCTAGTTAAGGAGCTTCGTAGTTATAAAATACTAAAGATTCTTATAGTCTAAGGCTATCTTAAACTTAGGTAGGCCCTTAAGCTTAAGGCGCTACTCCTCGAGAGATTTTATAATCGCGAGGAGTTCCTTATTATAGATCTCGTAATTATACTCTTAAGCGGAGTGTTTTAACGAGAAGAAGGCAACCGGATAATAACGACTATCGTCGAGGAGCTATATTAGTATACCCCTGGCGGCTTAGTTAAAAGCATCTATCTAAACTATAGTCTTACGATAGGGGTCGAAGTATGCGAGGACTAAGGCGGTAGTAAAGGCGTGCTTAAGGGCTTCGAAGGCGTAAGCGTAGGCGGGAGACTAAATCTAAGGGGCAGAGTTTTTAGTAAAGGCTTTTAAAGGGTTTATAAGCTTAGAAAAGCCGCGAATAAAACGCCGATAAAAATTAGAGAATCCTAAGAAGCGCTAGAGGTCTTTAATAAAGGAGGGGGCAGGCTAGTCTAAGACTATATAAACCTTATTAAGGTCTATGCGAATGCCTTTATCTAAGATAATTAGGCCGAGGTACTTAGTCTCGGTAACGTAGAAGTTATACTTATCTACGTTAAGCTATAGGCCGGCGGCATTAAGGCGCTTAAAAACCGCGTTAACGTAGGCCTAATGCTCCTCCTATGTCTTTAAGAAGATTAAGACGTCGTTTAGATAGGTAGAGTAGAACTCATTAAGGATGCCGTAAAGGGCTATATTAATAAAACTCTAGAAGTAGGACGGGGCGGCGGTAAGGCTAAAGGGGGTAATATAATACTTAAAAAGCCTATATTATATAGCGAATGCGGTCTTTTACTTATATGCTTCGGTAATACGAAGGCGATTAAACGCCGCGATAACGTCGATCTTAGTGAAAAACTTCGCCTTCCGGATATAGGCGAGAGTATCGTAGATAAAGGGTAAAAGGAAGCGGTTCTTAATCGTAGCCTTATTTAGGCCGCGATAGTTAACGTAAAAACGGACGCCCCCGCCCGGCTTACGGGCGAGTATAATAAAGGCAATAGCGGGGGAGGTAGAGCGGCGGATAAAGCCCTTCTTAAGCTGCTCGTTAACGTACGCGCGGACGATCTAGTTCTCGGCTTTGCTAAAGGGGCGAAGGCGGGTATAAGGAGGTTATATCCCCTCTTAAAGGTTAATTTAAGTATTAACGGCACGGTAAGGGGCGAGCTTATTAGCCTCGCTCTTAAGCTATATATAGATTATATAGTAAAGCTCTTTAAGGACCTTAGCCTAAAGCTCGTCGAGCGTATAAAGGACCTTTTCTTACTTCTTAAAGAACTTAGCGATATCGTTAGGGGAGATCTTATTAAGGTAGATCTTATCGAGGTAGTCGTTAACGAAGTCGTAAAGGCGGGGGTTAAGGCAGGCTTTTACGTCCTTAGCGTCTATATATCTAGTTAAAACGGCCTAGTAGAGGTCCTTAGGGATATTTTAGTCGATAGGTAGTAGAGGCTCGGTAGGCAAAGGCTCGGCGGTAAAGGCTTTAATTAAGGTCTAAAAGCTCTAGACTTTAGGCTACCGGTAGAATATTACTATCGCGTTAAAGTTAAGCATCCGGACGTTAAACGCTAAGTTATTAAAGGACGAAAAGCGGAAGGGCTAAGGTCTAATAATCTTATAACTCGGCCGTAATATAGGGCGGCGGTAGCCGGCGGTCTTATAGACGGGATAAAGGCGGGGAGGTCGAACGTAGCGGCGAGGGTAGAAGGTAGCCGGGGAGTTAGAATCGTAGCCGGAGTTAGAGTTAGCGTCGTTAACCTAGCGGGAGGAGTCCGGATAGGCGGGTTTACCTACGTTAAGGGCATCCTTAAAAAACGCTAAGAGAGAGGGGCTAAGGGATAGGGGAATAAACTTAAGAACGTCGCTAAAGCGGACGGAACGGATAAAGGCCGAAGGATAGGCTAAGGTCGTATAGGCGGGAATAGGGATTATAGCTATAGGAATAGGGATCGTAGAGGTAAGGGGTTCGCCCTCGTCGTTAGAGTCTTCGACGGAAGGGGCGGTAGGGGGTTCGCCTTCGTTATTAAAGTCTTTAACGGAAGGAGCGGGGGGAAAACGAATTATATTTATTAATTATATTCCCTCTAAAATAAGGGCGGGGGGAGCTAAGACAGGGCGGGTAAGGCGGGCAAGGGTAGCCGAGAGACCCGGGATAAGATAAGGCTAGTAGTCTAAAAGGCAAGAGGCTAGATAAAAGGGGGACTAGAAGGAAAGGGAGTTACCGCGCTAGCTAATAACAGGGTCGTGCCGGCGTAGCTAAAGGAGGCTAAGAATAACCTTATAGCTAAGCTTTATAAGAAAGAAGCAGATAGACTTAGTATAGGCGCTAATCCGGGAGACCGAAAAGGCGTAATAAGTAACGGAGCCGGACTTATAGTCGCTACTATCGGCGAGAGAAAGCCGGCGTAGGAATTAGAGCTAGCGGATAGGAAGGGCAAGGCGGTGCGTGGTTTAAGCGTATATAAAGGCGTATCCGGAATAGCCGGAGTCGACTAAAGCACTTATAACGATATCGGCGGATATAAGGGATAAAGGCATAAGTAAAGCACGCGGTTATATTCCCGTAGGGAGGTAAAGATCCTCCTAAGTGTCGAATAAAGCTATAAACTTAGATACTAAGAGCTCTATTACGCGATAAGGCGAGGGAGCTACGTATTTCCTAAGGACGGGGAAGATGCGGGGAGGTCGTCTACTTCGCCCTTAATAAAGCCCTGCTTAATAGTGCGAACCTAGTAGCGGGGGGGAGGGGGTTTAAGCAAGCGTAGGGTAGACATACCGCTACTACGGCTACGGCCGCGGCTAGAGCTAGAACCGGCGCCGGGACTAGCGCTAGGGTTAGCGCTAGGATTAGCACCGATACCCTTATTAGGGCAAGTCCGGGCGGTGTAGGTAGCGGTAGCCGGCTAAGCGTAGTAGAGGCAAAGACGGTTCTTAAACCGCCGTTGCTTCTTAGCGTTAGTAAGCCGGGCCCGGAATACATCGAGCTGTATTAGGTTACCGGTAGGAGGCGCGGGCGGGGCGGGCGAGGCAGGGCCGGTGCGAGCGGGGTTATAAGGCGGCTAAAGCTAAGAACGGGCCTTAATACGCTGCTAGTTGTCCTAAAGCGTAGAATATATCTTAGCCTAGGCCGTGAAGTTGTTATAGGCCGGGCATTCGACCTATAGAGCGGCGGCGTTAGTAAGTTCGATAGAGAGCTTTAAATAAAGGTAGGCGACGTAAGTAGTGCCGTTAAACGATAAGTCGGCTTAAAGCTAGGTAAACTTCGAATAGAAGTCCGGCTAAGAGATATTCTTTATCGATAAGGCGTTAAAGTCGGCCTCCGACTAAGCGTAGGTAAAATTAGCACTAAAGACTAGGCTAAGGTCGTCGGTAAGGGCTTTAATAGTAGTATACTACTAATTAGCAAAAGGCTTATTGCCGAGGACGTCCTAAGGAACGCTAGCGATAATAGAGGCGGCCCGGCTAGTAAGCCGGCTAGCCGCGTAAAGAATACAGTCTTATTCCGTAGGGTATAAGGCGGCGTCCTAACGGAGCTTAATAGTAAGGCCGTCGCGCTAGGTCCGGAAAGCCTCTTAACGTTACTTTTAAGTGCCGGAGTCGCCGGCGAACCTCTCGGGGTCGGCGATATAGGAATGGGTAAGGGTAGGGGTAGGGGCTAGGGCTTAGTCTTAGGCTACGTTACGCTCGGTAAGGACGAGGAGAGAGGACGTAGTACGGTTAAGCTACTGCTAAAGGTCGGCGGCGTGCTTTTAAAAGACAAGCACTCCTATATCTAACTTAGCGTAAGCATTATTAAGGCAAGTAAGGGACTTAGCCTATAGGGCGCGGAAATTAGGGGTAGCGTAAGCCTAGATATAGGCGAACGAGTCGAACATAGGCCGTTAGGCCCGAAGCAGCGCGGCGAGATAGGGATAGCGGGAAAGGTAGTCGTTCTAAGGCTCTAGGTCGGCGGGAGCCGGCGGAGTAACGGCCGGGGTAGCGGCGGACGAGGGATCGGTCTCTATAACGAGGTCGGATATCGTAGATTAGATAGGGTAACGAAGAAGAGAACGGGGAAGGGGTAAGAGGGAAGGAGGGGATCTTATGTAATTCGCGTCGAGACGGCGTATCTATACTAGGAAAATTCTAATAATCGAGGAAAACTTAGTCGAAAGGGTCCGGCGAGGAGGCGGACTCGCGTCGCGAAGAGGGGAGATTAGAAAAGAAAGGGGTAAGATAGCGAGATTATTAATTAAGGGCAATAGGATGAAATAGTAGATTAAACTATAAGAGAATAAGCTTAGGGGGGGTATATAATTATTATTAATCCACGAAGGGACATAGCTATAGACTAGATCTAAATGTCTATATATACGATGTAGAGGTCACGTAGGATAATATATAACATAACTTAACACTATAATAGGGCCCGTCTATGCTCTAGAGCTATGCGTTTCCCTCCGCTCCGGTAGCAGCGGGGATATTATTATCCTCCTTAATATTAGACTTAAGAGAAGGTCGGGTAGCGCGAATCGCTATAAGTCGTTCGGCTCGCTTCGTAGGGCGAGCGGGACGATATAGGCAGTCCGTAGCAAAATGTCTATCCGCGCTATAGCGTACATAAAGCCCCTCCTCTCTCCGCTTCTAAAGCTCCGCCTTCGACACCTACTTAGCTCGCTATATAGAAGAGGAAGGCGCGCTGCCTAAAGCGGCGGATAGTATCCTCGCTCTTCTACGAGCGGGCCGCGTAATAGATATTATAACGTCGCTATCGTAGTCTACCGTAGTGTCGGGCGCGGATTTAAGCGGCGGGAGCGTTATAGCGTTTTTAGTAGTAACTCCTCTATTCCCGTTACTAACGCCGTTTGTGCTAGCGCGCTTTCGTAACTTTTAGAAGCTAAGGCTCTGCTTATAGTTCTAGGCCACCTTCGTAAGGCGACCTACGTACTCCCGAAAGTTAGTAGGCATCTCGATTAGGATAAGTATCTCCTATAGTTGCGGAGTAATCGAATTTCGCAGCTATATAAGCTTAGCGCTGTCTCCTTAAACGCTATTTCCGGCGGCACGAGTGATAGTCTCCTTAAAGTCGGGGAGGAAGTCCTTAAACGTCTAGCCGTCTTTCTAAAAGAGGATCCGCAACCTATCTTACGCTTTCTCCTACTCCTATACGTTGCCGAACGCGTAGATAAGGTGGTTAAAGAAGGCATAGGGGTCGTAGGCGCTATTAGGCCCGCTACTCTCCTAAAACCTAGAAATCCGCCGTATCTAAGGCTCGGGCAGCGTATAGAGCAGCGAATACTAGGCGGTATCGCGGCAACCGTTAAGGCTTTACTTCTCGTTAACGGTAAACTTACTGCGGAGGCGATATAGGAAGAAGTAAAAAGACTCTAGCTTACTATCCTATATAGGCTACGGTAGAGGCTTCCTTTTGCCGAAGGCGGCTTTAGGGGCCGTCCTTAGGTTAGCTATGCTAGCGTCCCTAGCCGCGGGAGAGTTCGTCGATATAGCCGTAGGCGCGAGTAGCGTATCCGTAGAGGTAGGCGCCGTAGATCCTATTTTAATACTAAGGACTTCTAGCAACCCCCTTTGTTTAACCGGATTAACGGCTATTTTCTATAGTAGCACTAGAAGACGCTCCTCTTCCGCTATAGAAGGTGCGGCATCCGCCGTCGCCTTGCTTAAACAGGCTTCTATTATTTCCTATCGAAGGCGGGCTTTTGCGAAGGCCCGCTTATTTAGCGCCTCTTATCGCAGCTATGCCTGCTAGGACCCCTTAGCCTATTGCTCGAAGACGTCCTCTATATCGTTATCTAGTAAGTCTATAATAGCAGCTAGTATTGCTACGCGTGCCGCTTTTATCGTAGCGGCCTATCGTTCTAATTAATACGTGCCGCTATTATAAAAGCGGGACGTTATTAAGTTAATAAGTCCGTGAAAAAGAGAGATAGATAATACTATAATAGGGTAGGCAGAGTGATTACATAGGTGCCCTTTATATAGGTATAGAAATCATCTATAAAGAACTAAGTGTAAGCGCACCTATATATACGGATATATAGCTCTGCGCACGTACCCCTTTATCCGCACGTGCCCCCTACCCCTATCCGCTTAAGCCCCTTACCCTTATTCGCACGAGCCCCTTTCCCCGCCCGCACGTGCCTCTTCCCCGCTCGTATATAAGAATGCGGATTAGGTCGTAGACCTAATCTCACTAATAGTCGAAGACCCTTATAGCCTAAGGTAATATTTTACTCTACGTTTATAGAGCTTACTACTATCGACGCGAGAATATTCGCAGATACGGCTTAATATTTAAAGAAGCTTGATTTCTGCTAGGACTAGCTTATCGCGGTCTCGAAGGGCTTAAACAGAAGAATCTTCGTTATCTTTGCCCTTAAGGGACTAAAGACACATCGACCGGACTAGTTTAATAACTAGAGCCACGACTAGCAGAAAGGCAAAGAAATCTCTAAAGACGAGATTTATAAGTAGCTCGCCGGGAGAGCTCGAGCCGAGCAATTAAACTCTCTTACTAATGCCGCGTTTAATAATAAGAACACTCGACGCAATAATAGCAGCACCGGTAGCAATAATAACACCGGCAATAATAATACCTCTAGTAGGAATAACAATAACTAGGGAGGCGGCTATCTAAGGAGGAAGAAGAACCTTACGGACGCGCTAATGAAGATTAAATATGGCTGTTTTATTAAGCCTAGCTGGTTATTTTATAAAGAGGATAAATGCCATCGCAAACACCCGGAAAAAGCCCTTAGATAGTAGGTTAATAAGTCTAAGGACTATAACGGCAATGCTAGGAATCCCGACATTATTATAGCCGGCGGAGAATTTAACGATTGCTTGCTAAACTACGCAACGATCGAGGACCCCGTCGAAGTTATCGCTAAGGCGGGTTTACTAAGCGGCACCGCAATTAATAAGCCTATCTGCGACGAGGTTATCGCCGATTCGGGCTACGCTAACTATTATTTCAACGACTTAAAGTGGTTTTTAGATATAACCTCTCTTAGACCTTTTTCTATAATATCCTCTAATAGCTCCCCTTTATAGGTTAAAGCCGTAGGAACGGTTAAAGTAGTTATAGAAGGCGTTATACTAAAGCTATCTAAGGTTAATTATTCCCTATCGGCACTAGCTAATCTTATTAGCTCTTAGTATTTACGGGAGAAGGGCATTAAGTTAGATAACGTTATTAAGTGCCTTATGTATATGCCTACTGCGTCGAAGATCTGCCTTATTAAATAGAAACTAAGTATTGCGATAATTCTTAACGTAGAGCCTAAGGGCAACTACACCGACCTTAACCTAATGTCTTTACTATAAGGCGATAAAGGGAAGTTATCGTATAAAACGATATACCGTCGACTTAGCTACGCCGGATAAGAAAGAGTCCTTAAGGCTTATAAAAAGGCCGACATTAAGATTAATAAGGACGAGGCTAAGACCTTCTATTGCGAACTATGCTATCTTACTGCGGTAGATAGGATAATATGCCGGAATCCGAGCGTTATCGCTACCGGCTTTCTATCCTATGTGTATTAGGATTTCTTTAGCTATAAGCTAGTCGGATATAGCGGGATTAATTACTGCCTATACGGCATTAATGTCTAAACTAGCTTTTATTAAAGCATCTTCTTACCTTCTAGGGATAGGGCCTTCGAGATGCTTAAGGGTTAGAAGGCGTAGGTTAAGAACTACGCCGGCGATGCCTTAGTCTAAGTAATAGCGTTTAACGACGCTAGGAAATTCTACCCTAAGAAGATAAAGAAATAGTCGTAGGGGGATTACTTTATGCTACGCTATAGCGCACTATATATATCTAAATAGAACGGCAAGGCCGAAAGGGCCGGCCGCACCCTTATAGAGTCTATACGTACGATTTGCCTTAACGTTAGCCTCCTAAACTTCCTTTAGCCGCTTTACATCGAGATAGCCACTTATATTAACAACCTCTTTCCGATATAAGGCAACGCCTTAAGGGAGGCTCTTATAGAACTACTAATACGGGAAATTAGGATCCTATATAAGTATACCCTTAAATATATAAGGACTTCGGGTTATATAGCGTACGTAATAAAGCTATAAAAGGCTATTATAAAGTCTAGGAAGATAGACCTAAAGGCCTAGAAGGGGAAGCTCGTAGGATTTAAGAGTCTTTATAAGCACCTCTATAAGGTATAGTTGCTTAAATTAAAGACTATTATTATAGCTAAAGACGTTCGTTTCTATAAGGCTACTAGGACTACTCCTTCGCTAGGCAAAGACGCCTATAATATCGCGATCTTTAACGAAGACGATAATAGCGACGAGGTTATAAACGTGCGGGATGTAATGCCTTAACCGAGCCGTTATAAGGATTATCGCGATCCCGATCTAGACCGCTATTAGGAAAGTTATAACGACGTTCCTCGCACGCCTAAATAAGAACGGTATATGCACTTTAATAGTAAACATTAGGATAAGGCTAAAAGGCAGATATTGCCGACGCTATAGTCTAGCCTAAGCGTATAATATCCTCGAATCACCGAGCTAAGGGATAATAACGCCTATATCCTTATATTA
Source organism: Ophiocordyceps sinensis (assembly GCA_012934285.1). Taxonomy (NCBI): domain Eukaryota; kingdom Fungi; phylum Ascomycota; class Sordariomycetes; order Hypocreales; family Ophiocordycipitaceae; genus Ophiocordyceps; species Ophiocordyceps sinensis. Next base: position 13,462,697 of record JAAVMX010000001.1, on the reverse strand, counting down.
GAGGCTCTTATTCTAAGAGTAGAGATCCTTCCTAAAGCGTTCCCTAAATCACCGAGACAAAAGCAATAATTAATCCCCTATACGCTAGTTTAAAGTAGGAAGCGAATAATAGAGCCTCTAAAGGCGCTAAAGGCTTTTAAAATAGTCCGGCTTAATAATAGGCCTACCCGTCGCTAAACGAAGCAGGCAGCCGTAGTTAAGGGCGAAATACTATATCTCGGGTTAACTAGGCTAAACACCGAACTTATTATTAATCCCAATAACCGCGTAGACCTTTTTCGGCTTAATGTAAGCGTATTACTTACTCTTTTAGCTATTTATCGTAAATAAGATTAATTCGACGATCCCGGCCCTTAGTTAGTGCTATCCGCTTTTAGTATAGCAATTCTCGTAGCCTTAAGCGCGCCGACTCTCGCCCGCTACGAAAACTAGCTTACGGTCCGGCATAAAGGGATCGCCCTTAATCTCTAACGTAGAACTCCTTAGGCGATCGTTAACGATATTAACCGCGCCCTTAAGGAGCCCGCCGTAAAAGCGGCGTAGGTGTTCCGTAGCGGTAATATTACGCTCGTATTTAAATAGAATATAAAGAAGTATAAGGCGGATAGGAAGTAGCTAGAGAAGGCTTTCGGGAAGGAGATAATGCTATCCTAAAGCGGCTTTACTATAATAGTAAAGGGCGTCCCGATAATAGTCTTTTAGAGAAAGGACGACGCCGCCTTAGCGGCCGAGGTAGCTAAGGCAAACGACGTTAAGATTATCTACCTTTATCCTAAAAGGGCCTATATAAGGGCGGGTATAAAGGCGACCTTAATTATTACGGTAGACGGCGTTAAGGCGGCGAATAGGCTTTACGACTTCGGTACGGTAATATAAGCGGAGATCTTCGATATAAAGCCCTTCGATCATACGATCTAGCCGAAGTAGTACTACTAGTGCTTTTAGTATAAATACGTCGCGAAATACTATACGGCAAAAGCGATATATATATAGTACGCGTCGGGACTATATAACGAAACTACTAACGCGGCTACTATAAGGTAGATCCTATACCGGTGTACCCTCTATAAAGGGAGATATACGGCGTAGGATAGGCGCTGCCCTAAGGCGGGGAAGCTTTAGGATAGGGCGTAGGAGGCATACTCCTAAAGGCCGAGGCGTTTCGCCGCTACGGCGACGCCGACGATACGCCTTAAGCTAGCGCTACCTTATATATAGCCCCCCCTCTCCCTACCGCGTTGTAGACGTCGCCGTCGAAACGGCGTCGATAGGATACCCCCCCCCCCCCCCCCCCCCCCCGCTACCCGCCCTTCCCCCCGGCCGGCCTTAGGATATTATAAGGGCCGGGCGCGGGGCTAGTCGACTATTCGCGGGCATCTACGGTCGCGGTCGGCCTTAACGTCGGCTAGGGCTAGCACCGCTACGACTAAGGCTACGGCCGCTCCTAACGACGACCCCTTTTCTAACCCCCTTTAATATTAGACATCCTTTACTAAAACACCGTAAGGATAAGCGCGAATATATACCTTACGCTCGCCGCCCTTAAGGCGTATAATATTATAGTACTTTAAGAGACACCGATTAATAGTAGGATAAGGGCTTAAGTATGCCTAAAGCGGTATAACTATAGGCTTATCTTTAAGGCGACTTAAAGCGCGCTATACGTTTATAAGAGGCACGGCATCGATATATAGACGAGCGACTAAAGGGTAGACTAATATAGCGTTACGTTTACTAATTTTAATACTATAGTTTTTTTAGTTTACTCCCCGCTAGTTAACTCCCCCCTCCCGACTACTCCGCTCCTTAACCTCGCGGCGAAATCGTTACGCACTTAGTATGTCTTCGTCGGAGACTTTAATAGCTACTACCTACTCTAAGATACTTATAGACGTACCTTTAGGAATAGCAAAGACCTCCTTAAGCTAACGACGCGATAGCGCCTTAGGCTTATAACCCTTAAGGGCTAGGTTATACGTATCGCCTCTAAGGGCCGGAGGAACGGCATAATAGACCTCGCTTAAGCGTCTTAGAGTCTAGGTATAACGTACCGTAGAAACATAGGCCTCGTTAGGTTAGATTATATCTCGCAGCGGCTAGAGGTAGATATTAAGCCGCTAACCTACCGGCCGGCGGCCTAAACGATAGGGCTTAACCGCCTCTAAAGAAAACTCGACTTAGATAAGGCTTAAGCGGCAGCCGTCGTAAGGTTCCGGCTAAAGGCCGCGCTAACTACGCCTACGACCCTAAGGGAGGTCGAAGCGTATATAGACTAAGTAGTTACCTAACTAACCGAGATCGCGAAGGACTATACACCTAAGGCCTAAGGCTATACCGACGGCGGCCGCCCCGACTAGTAGACTATAAAGGTAGACCGGTGCGATAAGGAGGCTAAACGCGCCCTCCGGGCGTTCTTAACGTCCGGCAATTAGACGACCTAAGAGACGTTAGACGAGGAGAAGATAGCCCTCCGGAAGGCCGTCGTTACTATATAACGAGACTCTTAGCGGGAGCTTACCTACGATACTACCGCTAACTAGGCCCTCCTCTAGAAGATCGAGAGGTAAGCGCGGCTTTAAAGCGGTAGTCTACTATAGGCGTTATATATCCTAGACTTAAAGAGACCGGGCGACCTAATAGGGCCGGCCCGCACCTACGTAGAAAAGGCAAATACCTTTATAGGCCGGTTCTTCCCGCCCCCGGTAGCGAGAGGCGAGGGGGGCCCTTAAGCCGCCTAGGAGGCCTATATAATACTATAGCGTTTTCCAATCGGCGACGTTAAGTCGGCAGTTAGGAAGATAGCGTTATAGAAGGCCGCGGGGGAGGATAGCCTCCTAATAGGGCTTATTAAGGCCTATAAAGGGCCGTTGCTTAAAACGCTTACGGTATTGCTTAACGCTAGTTACGACGTCGGACACTTTCTAAGACGGTTCTAATACGCGGCTATTATTATCTTACTAAAGCCCGGGAAGATAGCGGCGTAGCTTTAATAAGCTTAAGGGTAGAGACTAATCTTTCTCCTTAGCATAGTAGGGAAGATTCTTAAGGCCGTAGTCGCGAGGAGGATCGTAAACGCGGCGGAGGCGTATAACCTCCTGCCCGAAGGGCAGATAAGGAATAGAACCGAGAGATCTACTAAAATAGCGATACGGCTTATAATAAAGCTCGTAAAGATAGCGTAGGCTTAAAGAGGGGTAGCGTCGTTTCTCTAACGTAATCTTAAAGGAGCTTTCGATAGGGTAGACTATATATATCTCGTCGAGACCCTCTATCTAAAAGGCTTCCTAAGTTAAGTTATTGCGTAGGTCGGGAGCTTCTTTAAGGGGAGAACGGCCTAGCTTTACTTCGACGGCACGTCGGCGGAGACCTAAGAGGTGCCTATAAGCGTGCTTTAAGGCTCGCCCCTCTCCTTAATTCTTTTCCTCTTTTATATCGCACTACTATATAACGACCTTAAGCTAGAGATAGGAGTTACTACCGTCGGTTTTACCGACGATATAAACCTCTTAGCCTACGGTAAGACTATAGCCGCGACTATATAGCGTTTTAAAAGCGCTTAGAAAAAGTACGATAAGTAGGTAAGGGAGGTCGGCGCTAAGTTTAAGCCGGAAAAAAGCGAGCTTATATATTTTACAAGGACTTATAAGCCGATACCGATAAAGCTTCGGCTTAACACGAATATAGTCTAGCCGGTTAAGGATAGACGTTTCCTTAGGGTTTAGTTTAACTAAAAGCTACGATAGAAAGCCTAAGTTAGGAAGCTTAAAGCAAAAATAGGAATATAGACGCTAGCCTTTACCGGGCTTACGGCGTCTATATAAGGCATACGGTTATAAAGCGCGAGGACGGTCTATACTAATATAGTTTAAAGCGCGCTCGCTTATAGGGCGTCGACGTTCTATAAGCCTACGCTTAGAGGGGGGGAAACCTACTAGCCTAGTAAAGGCACTTAGAGTATATTAGTTAAGCTACCTTTAGGTAATAGCTAAGGCGTTTAAGGCGACCTTAATCCGGAACCTAGAGATATAGACGGCGGTCCTACCGCTCGACCTTTACCTTAACGACCGCCTCGCGTAGTATAAGAAGCGTACTAAGGAGTTAGGCATAGCGGACCGGATCCGACGCGCCTACGAGAAGCCGGCGAGAGTGCTGCCTTAACCCTAACGGCCGACCTAGCCGCCCGGCCGGCCGTACGACGCGTGGCTTTAAGACTAATGCCCTTAGGGCACTATACCTAAGGAGGCGATCCTCCGCGATTAAGAGGCGCGTTAGAAGGAGGATCTCTAAGTAGCGGAGGCGAAGCGGCTACGATAAGCCCGGCAGCCGGCAGATATTAACCCCTACTTTAACCGGCTAAAGAAAGCGCTAAAGGTATATAACGGTTTATATAAACACGAGAGCTCCGCGCTTATTTAGATCTAGACCGGGAAGATCGGTCTATAAAGGTTCTTATTCGACTAAAACGTTCTTAACGTCGACTTACCGCTCTACTAGTACGGGACCGTGCGTAAGACCGCGTTCTACGTCTTCCTTTAGTGCCTTACCCTCGCTAACGCGAGGGCGGCCTTACTAAGAGGCATCCGACGGGAGAGCGACCTTAAGGCGGCGCTAAACCGCCCCGCCGCCGCTAAGCCGCTTATTTAGTAGTTCCTTAAATACCGCCTACTATAGTAATTCCGGGTCGCGACGGCCTTTATAGAGAAGATAGACCGCTATAACGCTAGCGGGGGGGAGCTCTAGGAGTAAGGCGATAAGGCTCCTAACGTAGACCCCCTCTAGCTTTTATATATTTATGTTTATATATTTAAATATATACTTACTAAGATTTGTTTTCTGCGTTTTAACCCGCTAGGCGGGGCCTTAGCCCGCACTCTATCACCCGCGTGCCGTATGCGCGCCGGCTTTACTAAGTTAGACTATCCGCCCGACCCTAACGCCCCCGGGCCTACCCGGGCGGGGTAACCTTTATTAGGCACTAGACCGGCGGTAGTAACTAAACTTAATTAACCGCTGCGAACATAGGCCGCGTCCGGCCTAACGCTAAGATAGATAGATGTTATATAGGTTTTTCCCTAAGCCGCCTAGTTTTTCCTATGCTAGCTAAATGCAAGGGCACTAGGCCCGTTAGGGCAGCTAGAGTACTTTAATAATAATAATAATAATCTTGTTAGTAGGTGATTCACTTGGATTAATCTAAACAAAGGGGGTTGCATTAGTTGTGGTTGTATCTAATCTAGCTAGAGAAGGGGGAATAAGGGGGCCCCTTTATACCCGTCTGCCGGGGTCCCTCTATAGAGCCTGCTATAGCTTAATAATGGATTGTTAAGGCCTACGCTAGGGCTTACTGCTTTAGATATAACGATGCCCTTAGTTAATAACGAGGTTATTTAACTATGTGGGTTACGTAGCGTTATACGCCGTGTGGTTATAACCCCTATTGCCCCTTTCCTATGCATAGTCGGCAATATAGTTGCGACTCTATCCCTTAGTTATATAACTATATTCCTATACTAGCAGTCTTTCTTTCTAACTGCTAAGCAACCTTCCTAATCGCAAGGATAACGCGTATTAGACTAAAGGGGTTTAATAAATACAATATATAAGTAAAAATAAAAGAGAGTCCTAAAAGGGGAACTTAGGGGCGTAGAACGTATGCCTTTATCCGAATAGTTAAGCTATTGTTGTCTATAAAGCGTTTAAGGGCTCGGTTTAGGGATGCCTTCGTTATAGCATCGGCCGGGTTATTATCGCCGTTAATCTAACGGATCTCTATAATCTCTCGTTGCTTATATAACTATCGAAGAGACATAATATCAATTATTAATCTCTTCTCCTTAGTTATCCCGAGCTTTACGAGGCATTCGTAAAGCGAATACGAATCTATGTAGATAATTAATTAGATATTCGGTAGCTTAAGCCGGTCGGTAATAATCTTTAACGTAGTTACTAAGGCGATTCCGAGGTTAACGCCGTTAACTATACCGTATATCTTAGAGGCTAGCACGCTTTAGGTAACTCTCTTATACTTCGTCGAACTCTAGTAGATAATGTTTCCTATAACCTTAAACTAGTTATTAGACCTTTCGGTCTTATTAACTAGTATAATAATAAAGCCTAGTTGCGAGGATAGGTCTTTATTATTAGCAAACGACCTATCCGTAAATACTATTAGCTTCGCCTTTATAAGATTAATTAGTTTATATATTAAACCTCTACTCTAGTAGTCTATTTACTACTTAAGTCGCTTATTTAAGATTATATAATCCTTATTATCTAGGTTCTACACTTATGCCGTAATAGAGATATCGAATACGGCTTCCGGTTAGTATACTAAGGCTATATAGGCTCTACGAGCACGTTATTCTAGGAACTATTGTGTATAATCCGGAGCCTTAATATCGATTCGGTCGATTCGGGCAGCTTATCCTTTCTATTAGAGTAGGAGTATCTTATCCTATTGTAAGCTTACCTTCGCGCCGTTGAAATCCGTGACGGAGCCCTAAGTCATCGTGGTTTTCGGCTTCGCCTTAAATTATGCCTCTTAGAGCTTTTCTTCTTTAGCGGCCGAAAAACTCGTCGTTCTAAGCATAAGGGTATCGTCCGTTTGCATCCTAATAATGCTAAAGTGTTCTAGTCCTATGTTAGATATTAGAAGGCAAGAGTCGAAGGTCGATATCGCTATATCGAGGCCCTCGATATAGTGCTTCTAATATATACTAAACTAGTAAACTCCCGATTCTACGATGCTATATAAGGGCCTAATAACTTAGATAATCGTATCGGGCGGATACTTCCCTTATAATTCGGCGGGGGGACGTATTAAGACCGTTCGAAAAAGCTTTATATTCGCCTAGGGATATACCTAGGTGATGTCTTAAAGGGATAACGTTATCCTATATCGCATAAGGCTAGGAGCAAGGGCTAAGATTAATCGTTAGCTAACGCGTTAGATTATCGGGGACTACGTTAATAGGGAATCCTTCTCCCTATTATTATAACCTTAGACTATAAGCCTTAATTTCTTATATAGCTTAGTGTCTCTACCTTTAACCTCTCTAACTATACGGGAGCTAAATATACGGTAGCCGCTATAAATAGCTTCGTTATATCGTTCGAAACTAAATACTCCTCGTGCTATAAGGTTATCGATCTCCGTGTTGTCTAACGCTTCGAATAGTGCTCCCGGGGTCGTAATAGCGCCTTTAGATCGGAGCTTAACGGCTAGCTTATAGGCCTCTTCCTTCTTTTTTATCGTAAAGGCCTCGTCTGCTTCTTTATCGCTTAAATCGTCGAGATCTACGTCGTCTTCGTTATTATCTAGGTTATCCTTTACGTCTAGTCCTTCTATAATTAAATACCTAGCCTTATTCTTCGATCCGGGCGGGCGTCCTCGCTTACGGGATGCCGGAGGGTCTAGTCGAGTAGGTTCGTCCGGCTGCTCGGATTCTAGTGCCGGAAGGTCGTTAAGTATTTAATCACGATAATACGGTTATACTTGCGTAGATCTAAAGACCTAAGGTCTATTAACCGTATCGATCGTAATATCGTGCCTGTTAATAGCTGCAATTTTAAACAGTCCTTACTATCCTAACTTTTCCCTCTATACGCGGACTTCGCTTTAAAGAGGAAGGGCAAGTATATTCGCTATATCCGGACCGTTGCGGCTATATAGCGCTGCTTAGACCTATCGTTTAGCCGTAAGCTATCTAAGTGCCTTTATCGCTTTCTATACTATAGCAGCTTGTTTAAAGGTTGTTAGCGATAGCGGCGAATCGAGAGTTATCTTAGGATATACCCTAAATATAAGCAACGTAGGCATTAGTCCGTTCGGTCTAGCAGTATCGTTAATAGCTTTAATAGCCGTTTAAAGAACTGCCTTAAGGGAGGTAAAGCTGCCTATTTCTACGAAAAGGATATTAAAAGCTCGGCGTAAAAGGGCATAATACCTCTTAACCTTGCCGATAGACTAGTATGCTTTAATAGGAACTTATATATATATAATCCCTATAATACGGGCTTTGTTTCGGAATTCTACCGCCGCGAAGTTCGTGCCGGTATTATATTTAATAATATTAAAGGGACTAAGGTATATATTAATCTAAAGGGCTCGAAGAGTCTCTTATATATCCTTAGCTAATATAGAAGGGAGGAATCGAGCGCTTTAGAAGGCCGTCGATACGTTAATAATATATAATACCGGCCGTTATACTAAATTCGGGACGTCTAAATATATTATATTAACGATAACCTTATAATTAAAGTCTTAGTTATCTTTAAGGTTAAACTTAAACCGTTTTAAGGCAGGCGAATGTATCTAGCAATAGTAATATAGTTCTAAGATATTCTCTAGAGTGCTAAGAGATAAATCGCTATAGCCTGCTTGCTTTAATAGGTTATATAGCCTAGCTATAGTAGGATATCCGAATCGACGGTATAGGGTCTTAATTTCCGTTTCTATAAGGAATGCGGTCGATTGTTTACTTTTCCTAAGGAAGAACTAAGGGTATCCCTATTTCCTAACCACCGGGATGTTTGCCTTAGGGCCGGTAAGGGTATTCGTCGTATTATTAAAAAACACGCTTAGCCTATCTATATCCGCGAGATATAGTAGGAAAAGGGTCGAAGTTTCTAGCATATAAAATATAATCTTCCTAATTAGAGTAACGAGATTAATTAATCCTAAAGACCTAATAATAGTGCCGGCGCTAAATCTAATTGATTCTTAGCCTACGGTTAATATGTCTAAATAGACGGATATATCTTCTTATTAAAGGGCTATATACTATTCTCGTCCGGCCGTTAAGACCTTCGCCGCTCTTATATCGATTAAAATGCCTTAGAAATAGAGCTTCGAATAGCGGTTATCGATAAGGAACTAGTCGGCCGAAACTATCGGTTCTATGCCGTAGACGTCGTCTCCTATAATAAGGTAGTTAAAGGCTATTTAGCAAAGCATTTAACTAGCTTACTACTGCTCCGGCTCGTTATCCTCGCTATATTCTTCCTCCTTATCGTCCTTATAACCTTTATAGCTTGCTAAATAAGCTATAATGTCCGGGGAGACGCCGGTATAAAGATAATGCGAGAGATATTAGTCCTTAGCTTTCCGCCGTTCCTCTATAGAATGTTTCGTAGACTAATATCCCTCCTTTCTACACATAAAGCACTTCTTAGTCTAGGTCTTATTGCTATATCCTTAGCCGTAGCCTCCTCTACCGCGAGGTCGATAGCCTTATCTAAAGCCTCGTAGGCGAAATCCTCCGTTGCCTTTACTACGATTATTAGTATACCTATAGTCTATGTAAAACTAACTATTAGGGTTCTTCGAATTGTATTTATAATTTATATCTATCCTATCGTTATTACGATATCGGTCTTAGATAAACTAGCGTAAGGCATTTCTCGCTTATCGTGCGAGGTACGTCGTAAGGGAAGCTCGGAGGTCGGCATAAAGCTCCTTAGCTTCCTTAGCCTATTTAAAGAAGGCACCTTCGAGTTCCGGGACCCCTTAGCACGCTTTAGTAAGATTTACTATAAGCGGGGTTTCGCCTATAAACTTAGGTCCTAGAGCCTATTAATAAAGCAATAGTCTATCGATTAGCAACTAAAGCACTTCCGGTAGGCCTTTCTTAAGGTTACTAGCCCGAACTTAATTAAACGTTGTATTAGTCTAATCGGTGTAGTACTAAGCCTAAGTTGCTTTAGTATCGCAGTGCTATTTATTCTTATCGTATACGCTTCGGAAGGTAGTCGTTAAAGTAATGTTTTCCGTATAGAAGCGGTCGGCTCGTCCCTTTAAGATCTAAAGGAGAAAGGTATAAAAGAGCCTTAGTTTAATCTTAAGGTTATAACATACGCCTATAAACTTACGGATAGTCTCGTTAAATAAGGCATATAGCTCGCCGGTATAGCTCTTCTCCTTATCCTATATCTTAACGAACTTAGTCTATACGTCGGGATCTAATAAGAGGTTCGGAATATCGGCCGGTAGGAGTACTATATACTCCTTAATGTTATAATTAAATACTTCGATAGCCTTTAGGGCAATTATTAAAGCAGATAGATTAAGCCTCGGTTTCGCCCTTAAGATATATAACGTTAGTTCCGGGAGAAATAGTAGTCGTAGCGCATAAAGCCGATTTATACGATTAAATAGTAGAAATGCCGGTGCATCCGTTATAGTCGTGTTCGGGTCTTAGTCTAGTTCTAAGGTCGGATCTATAGTCGCCGCTTAGGCCGGGTCGTTGTATTAGAATTAGTGTAAAGTCGGGTAGACCGTTAACTAACTTATTATAGTAGAGAAAGGGTCTTAGGCTACTTACTCTTTATCGTTTTTCTTCTTTTCTTATTTACGGAAGGCCCTTATGCCTATATTAAATTCTTCTATTATAAACTCCTTCTTATTCTAAAGGAGTAGATCTTTAGATCGAAGCATCGTTATATAGGATCTAGTATATAATATATTCTTTATCCTTATAAAAAGTCTACGCTTACGTAAGAGAGCTTTAAGGACTTTCTTATATTCTTAGCTAACTATATTCTATATAGATTCGTTCTATCCGTAGAAACACTCTTAAAATAAGTTAAAAAGTCGTTACCCTTAGCAATAGATAAATGCTTTATAGGTTATAATAAATCGGGCTATAAACGTCGTGACTTTAGCCGGGCTAAGGTCGTCTAATATAATCTCTTCTATATCCTAATATCGTATATCTACCTCTTTACGAGATAAGGTAAGGATGCCGATCTCTTTTATCTATCGTTCGATTAGTTTAACCGGTTTATTAGTAGGGTTAAGGGGAGCCGGCGTGTTTATAGCTAATATCGGTCCTACTATTATACTTATTTCGAATTCGTCGATAAGGTTATCGTAAGGGTCTCGTAAGGATCTTTACGAGGGATATTAAAGCGATTAATCTCTATTCTAAATAACGTTACTCTTCCTCCTTAATTAGAAGCGAGATAGGATTAAATAGTTATAAGGGTTTGCGTTATTATTCTACGTTATAGACGCACTGCCTATTAACGTTACTCTTCCTCCTTAAAGGAAGCGAGACGGGATTAAAAAGAAGCTTAGAAGGGTCTATTTGCTAGTCGAGCTCGGTTTAAATAGTCTTATTCTTAGCATAGATAATCTTCTCTAGGTGTACGCAATAGAACCTAAGGGTAAAGATACGTAGGAGCCGCGTTCTTATAACAACTGCCCCTTTTATACTTTCGAAGATTAAGATCTATCTCTTCTGCCTTACTATTCTATAATTAAATCTATTTAATCACTAATTAGTATTAGTAGGTGATTTACTTAGATTAATCTAAACAAAGGGGGTTGCATTAGTTATAGTTATATCTAATCTAGCTAGAGAAGGGGGAATAAGGGGGCCCCTTTATACCCGTCTGCTAGGGTCCCTCTATAGAGCCTACTATGCCTTAATAATGCATTATTAAGGCCTACGCTAGGGCTTACTGCTCTAGTTATAATAATGCCCTTAGTTAATAACGAGGTTATTTAACTATATAGGTTACGTAGCGTTATACGCCGCGTAGTTATAACCCCTATTGCCCCTTTCCTATATATAGTCGGCAATATAGTTGCGACTCTATCTCTTAGTTATATAACCACATTCCTATATTATACCTTATATTATATATAATAAGTATACGATCTTTTCTATTCTCTATATTTGGTTTTACGTTTTATATTAAATACGATAGTTAATTACTTTTACTATTTAAGTATTTTTCAGAGTTTTTTAAAACCTTTCTTTTATATCTAAAAAAAACGCTCTACGATCTCCTCGCATAGCCGCTAAGGTCGACACCGGATTAAAAATCAATTTAGACTTAAGAATTAGACTCCTTAGACCCGGTTGCCCTTAGGCGCGATAGCGTATTAGGGGACTAACGCGGGCTGCGAGCCGATAGACGTTAACGTCGTAAGAAGAGGATTAAAGGCTAGCGTATATAGCCCGCCGACCCCTAACGAAGCGCCCTTTAAGCCCGACGCGGGCAAGGAGAAACTAATAGGAAGGGATAGTGCCGCTTACCTAAAATTCGCGGGTCTAGTGCCTAAGGAGGCCCTTTAAGGCGTTTTAAGGGCCTTTAAGTCCGTTCTCTAGGGTTACCTAAAGGAATAGGAGGAGAGGATCTAAGCGGATGCCGCGGTCTATACGACCGTAGGCTAGCTTAAGAAATCGGTTAAAGAGTTAGTAAAGGAGGCTATTAAGGCGGCGCTCTTATCGAAGCAAGCGTTAAAGTCTTAGGCTAACGTAGCCGCGGCCGTAGTCGCGGCTACTACCGTCGCGCCCTCGACGCGACGCTAGCCCGCGCTTAGAGGCGCCGGCGGCACTTATAACATCGGGGCTAATAGCGAGAAGCCGACTACTTAGAGATAGGCTGCTAAGTAGGATAACTACGAGACTAAGTGGCTTCCTGCTATAAAGAGGGAGATAGCTACGCTTTACGGGAAGAACGCATAAAGCCTCGTACGCCGACTACTAGGCGTATAAGTTTTTAATAGTAAATAGGTCTTCCTAAAGAAGCCACGCGCGGATTAAGATCCTTTAGCTAAGGCTAGGTAGGTTGTACGCGGGGATTATAACAACGAGGAGAGGCCGATAGAGGAGCTTTACGTAGCGGTCGTATACTAAGCCTTATTAAAGCTTTTCGTAACGATCGTAGCTACTTAGTTTAACGTCGTATACGCCTACGGCTATGCTAAAGCATAGGAAGAAGTATTCGTAATATAGCCGTTAGGACTTAATAACGGCTTTAAGCGTATTTATCGTCTAAATAAAGCCCTTTATAGGCATCTTAGCTCTACTAAATAGGAGTATTACTATTTGCCTAAGTACAAATCTCTATTTGCCCAAGTGACACTTCGGGTACCCCCCTAAAATGCCTAACCCCCCCCCGCCCAGCCGCGCCTACATAGATACAGTGAGCATGCCTGGCAGGCTGTAGGCCAATTCTTCGCATCGTCAAATCGCATCGTCAAATCGCATCGTCAAATCGCATCGTCAAATCGCATCGTCAAATCGCATCGTCAAATCGCATCGTCAAATCGCATCGTCAAATCGCATCGTCAAATCGCATCGTCAAATCGCATCGTCAAATCGCATCGTCAAATCGCATCGTCAAATCGCATCGTCAAATCGCATCGTCAAATCGCATCGTCAAATCGCATCGTCAAATCGCATCGTCAAATCGCATCGTCAAATCGCATCGTCAAATCGCATCGTCAAATCGCATCGTCAAATCGCATCGTCAAGTCGCATCTCGCCGCATCGTATCGCTCTAGCTAACGAGGCTCTAAGGCACGCAGCAGGGCACGCAGCAGAGCACGCAGCAGAGCACGCAGCCGGGAGCCGGGCACGAAGCATACATTAAGGAGCCGCACACACAGCAGAGGGCACGCAGCAGGGCACGCAGCAGGGCACGCAGCAGGGCACGCAGCAGGGCACGCAGCAGGGCACGCAGCAGGGCACGCAGCAGGGCACGCAGCAGGACACGCAGCAGAGCAACGCAGCAGAGCATGCAGCAGGGCACGCAGCCGGGCACGAAGCATACATCAAGGAGCCGCACACACAGCAGAAGGCACGCAGCAGGGCACGCAGCCGGGCACGCAGCAGAGCAACGCAGCAGAGCACGCAGCAGGGCACGCAGCCGGGCACGAAGCATACATTAAGGAGCCGCACACACAGCAGAAGGCACGCAGCAGGGCACGCAGCCGGGCACGCAGTAGAGGGCACGCAGTAGAGCACGCAGCAAGGCACGCAGCAGAAGGCACGCAGCAGGGCACGCAGCCGGGCACGCAGCAGGGCACGCAGCAGAGGGCACGCAGCAGAGCACGCAGCAAGGCACGCAGCAGAAGGCACGCAGTAGAGCACGCAGCAGAGGGCGCGCAGCCGGGAGCCGGGCACGAAGCATACATCAAGGAGCCGCACATACAGCAGAAGGCACGCAGCAGGGCACGCAGCCGGGAGCGAGCCGTAGACGGATATTTCGTACATAAAGAATTATTAGTCTACGGCCTGCCAGAAATGCGCACTGTATTTGTATGGGCGCGGCTAGGCGCGGGGGGGTTGGGCGTTTTCCGGGGTGTACGTAGGCTATAAAAAAAATGTCACTTAGGCAAATAGAGATTTGTACTTAGGCAAATAGTAATACTCCTAAATAGTAGTATAATTAGGTTAGAATAGACCTTAAGACATATAGATACGAGAGGCTAAAGATAGACCGATATTTGCTTCGATATTTAAATAGCACTCTTATTATAGTTTATATTAATAACTTTATTATAGCCGCACTAATATAACGGCTAATTTAGGCCGCTAGGGATATGCTCGATTAACTCTACGAGATTAAGAGATTAAGGGAACCTAAGGAATTCCTCGGGATCTAGCTCGAGAGGAATAAAGATACTTAAACGATCCGTATAACCTAGACGAAGTACGTAACTAAGATTATTAATAAGTTCGGTAAAGGCATCCTCGGCGGTATTTCTACGCTATAGCCGCCGAAATACGAGATCCTATACGACTAAAAGGCCTAAGAGCTAGTTATAACTTCTAAGGTATAGCTTTAACGCACCGGTAGTATTAATTACCTATTAATAGGCATAAGGCCCGATATTATATTTACTGCGAATAAGCTATCGGAGGCAAATAGCAATCTAATAGAGATATATAAGGCGATTTTAAAGCATTTACTTTAATATATTCGGGGTTCTTTAAAGTAAGGCGTTATTCTTAAAGGTAAGTACCCTATAACCGACCTTAAGCTATAGGTGTATTTTAATATATCTTTCGCCGACGATAAGAGTATACGATGCTCTACGGCCGGATACGTAGTATTCCTTAGAGATAGACCTATCTTTTAGAAGTCGAAGCGTTAAACTATAGTAGCTATATCGTTAATAAAGGCAGAGTTTATAAATCTTATACTAGCTAGGATAGCTTCGATATAGATCTATTAACTTCTCGATAAAATAGGGTATACGCAGCCGACCCCGTCCGTAATATTTACGGATAGCTAAAATACGAGGCTTACGGTTCTTAATAAGAATAACCCGGCGCGAACGCGCTATATTAATATACGATATAAGTAGATCGTTTACCGCACTAGCGAGGGCTTCTTCTAGCTTATATAGCTTCGGACCGACGAGATAATAGCCGATAGGATAATAAAAGGGCTTTTAAAGGAGAAATACGCGCAGTTTATACGTCAATTAGGAATGCGAAAGTCCCTCTAAAAGAGGGCAATATAAGTCATAGGCAAGTAAGCCTATTTAAGCGAAGAAAAGGGCGGAATAGAAGGCGAGGCAATTAGAGGGCGAAAAGGGGCTAAGGGCTCGGGAGCTCGGCTAAGGGGAGGTGTCGCAATTGTGGCACGGACCACCCTTGCCTTAGTCAGCCTCGCCGCGCAGAGATTTAGCCCTCTGCGCGCCGCACAGTTTTTAGCTCTTTCTTAATCCATCAGAGCTTTCTCAACAAATAAAGCCACACATTGCCCAAGACGATACACACGGCCAAGCGCGGAAGTCTAGCTCACATGGACTTGCGCTCAAAATACTCCCACTGCCCCTAAACGTGCTTCTCGTCAAGGCCGTCCCAGCTGGGGTCTAGGGTCAGCATCAGCACAGGTAGCTGAGCGAGGAGAATCGGATGTGCACCTACATCTTGGCCTTTTCCATCATGCCGATAAGCCGTAGCTCGCCCTCGGCAACTTGGATAACCTCTTCAATCAGGCCTGCGCCAATCTTTTGCTCCAGTTCCGAAACTCTGTCCACATCATTAGCATGATAAAGCCTATGGCCTTTCCGCGACAACTCAGTCGGAACGTACTGCTCAGCCGTCAACTGCGGCTCATCTTTCCATTCCACCTTTTCGTGATCCTCGAGAGGCTTCCGCTCAGCCCAAGTCGCCTGGTCCTTTCTCTCCGCGACTGTCCGGATGCCCTCGAGCTGACCGCCGTCGTTCTCCTCGCCATCCCATTCTTCGTACCGGATATCGCCCTCTTCATGCTTGGAGCCAACGACGAAGAGGCGATCTCTGAACTTCACTGTCCTAGCCTCACTGCCGTCGACGCGGCCGCTGGCGAAGCGGAACTGATCTGGATTTTTGCTCACCAAATCCCTCGCCTTGTCTGCCCACTCCTGGTATCCCGGAGGGGAAGCCTCCTCAACGAGGCCCATCCGATGCTTGGTAACCGCTTCGACAGACTGGCGATAGAGTGACGTCTCAGGTATCGATTGAAGCTTGCCGAGGGTGCTGCCGTAGAGATAGAGCAATGTGGATCGGGGCGTGCTGTGCGTCCAGAGTCCGGTCAAGCCCGTCGGAGTGCCCGGCTCGAGGTAACGCGCGAGCGCGCGAACTGTTGGCCGCATCCTCGTAAGTGCAATGGCAGTGTCTGGCGATTGATGTTACGGCTCGCGCCCGCCAAGCCCAGTCCGGGACAGGTGCGATTAGCAGGCTGGTCGCGATCACGTGGGACTTACGTGATCTTACCCGCGATGAGCTAGATCGGCTATAGTAAACATAGTCTATAACGATGCTCGGTGCTTTGAGGATCCCATTGGTGCAGACCATTAGTTAGCACCCTACGCGCAGATTTTTCCCTAAAAACCCTCTGCGTGCACAACTCGAGATAATTAATTAATATATAGAATATAACCTTAACGTAGCTTCCTTATAACTATGCAACGTAAAGCTACGAGGTCTTTATATAGCTATTCCGAGGACTAAAAGCCTTAAAAATACGTATTTTTAAAGAGTTACCTTTAGCTCTTTAGAAATCGGATTCCTACTAACCTATAGCGAACGCAACGCAATAACCTATAACGAACGCTACCTACCCCGACCGAACCTATTAATATATCGAATATCGTAGGAGTATTTCCCCTAAGCTCTCCCCGTTCTAACGATAAGGTAAAGAGCTAATTGCTTTATAAGACTCGTTCTCGTAAGGCTACTATAGCGGGCCCTAGCTCTTAAGAGCAAAAGCAAGACTTAGAGCCTAATAAAGGCAAAACCATCGCGAACCTCGGCAAATAGACTAACTAGCATCTATAGAAGTAGAGCGACTTTAACTAAAGCATACGCGCTAAGCTTCTTACTTAACGTAATAATACTCTTGCCTAAGGCAAGGATATTAAGCGTATTCTAGATATTCTCGCTGCTTAGTAGCCGCTTTATTTATCCTTTACTTAACTCTCTAATAGTCTATCGGCTCTTATTCCTATTCCCTTAGTTGCTAAGTCTACCCTATTGCCCTTTTCGCCGTAGACTATAACTCCGCTAACTACTACCCCTCCGGTAGATACTACTACTCGACCACCTACTACTATAACTAGCGTAAAGCGTTTCTTACGCTCTAACTAGTAGGAATAGCTAAGATAGCAACCGGGATACTAGCCGTAATAGAGGCAGCGTAAACACCTATAACTAAGATAAGTTATTATATTCCTATACGTTAAGAAAGGCAATAGTAATTAGTTTACTCTTTAAGAATAAGGCTACCGCCTCCGGTTTAATTTTAATTGCCTTTAGTATATTCTATACGATGCTTTTTTTAGCGCCTCTATAGAGGCTTTTATTAAGAATATATAGCCGCGAGCTAAGGCAGCCCGTAAGATCAACGAGGAGGTTTATAATAGTAGGAATAAGGTTATCCTAAAGTATAAGTAGAAGCTATACTAGGCGGACTATACTATGCTATAGAAATTGCAATAGATTTAGTCTGCCTTAGTCGTTAGCTAGATCCTATATAACCTATAGCTAGCTCGTATAGTTAATAAGTTATCTAAAGATTTCGGCTCGTTACTTAAGTTAGTTGCTCTTTATCGAAGGTATTTTCACCGTGCTTTAGGACTATAATGCCCTCGATGCTCTTTTAGCTATCTTCGCGTAGTTAGCTCCCGTTAAGGACGAAGCACTTCTTAATTTCGCCTAGCGTATTAAGGAGGCGTTTCTTAACCTCCCCGATATTAAGAAAAGGAACGTAGGTATACGAAATATTACTATATAGTATATATAGAATAATCTCCTACGTATTTAGGCCTAGCTAAGGCCTAATATCGCAACCCTCTACGGCACGGCGTTAATTAAACGCTTAGTGTTATTAGCTAGCGAATAGACCCGCTAGCCCGTAGAAGATATATATAGAAAGCCTTTTACGTCTATTCGTACGTAAGAGGCCTCGCCTTACTAGACTTAGCGAGTTAATAAGGCTATAGGGAATAAGCCGGCTACTATAGAAATAGTTAAGCCGAGCCTATCCTAGCTATTTGCTTTTATACTCTCTTTACCGCCCGGTATCGTTATTACCGACCCTTAAACCACGGATATTATAGTCTGCCCTACTAACGATACCGCCTTATCGTCTTTTGCTACTACGTCTTAAGGTAATACCTATTTTAATTACGGGAAGCCTAGCTATTAGGCTAAGGATTATAGGCTTCTTTCGACGCCCGCCCTTGCCTACGGAGGCTTAGGTAATATATCCTCCTCTTCGTCTTCTACCTTAGGCCGCGATATTAAGATTACGGGCAAGATATACGAAATAGCTAAAACCTTTAGCAGCCGCTAGCGTAACCGCGGTAATACTAGCACTAGCCGCGGCTATGCCTAATGCAGCGGCGATAGAGGCAAAGGTAGTAGAGGAAGCTATCGCGGTAACTTAGGCGTTAACCACCCGTACGTTTACTTTAACACTAAGGTCTTTAATACTAATAGCGAGGATCGGGACTCTATCTCTTAGTTTAAAGAGGATAACGCCGAAATAAAGGCTATCCTTACCGCGATATAGGAAGGAATAGATTCCGGTTATTATAACTAAGATAGCGATACCGCTTACTATATAGCAGTAAGCAGTAGTATTTATACTAAAGAGAAGCTTCTTTATAAAGGCTTTAGTAAGCTATATAGTGTTTTTCTTACTTATTTAACGGTATCCTTAGCTATTTCTTTATCTACGTTCTTCGACTATAGGTAGACCTTTTATTACGTCGCTTCTTCCCTTACCGATAAGCTCGCCCTATACCCTTCTTAGGTCTCCTCTACGATAAAGGGAATCGGAGGAATTCTAAGGCCTAGCGTCTACGATAATACCCTTATTTTAGTATAATAGCTATACGACGACGGCTAGACCGTCTTAGTTACTATCTCTTATAGTATTATCCCTAACGGTATATTCCCCGGCTCTTTAACCCTAAGCCGCTCTCTTTTTTATACCTTAGGTCTCTCGTGCGAGGATAACGGCGCGATTCGCCTACGCCGCCTCTTAAACTAGCCTATGCTACGACCTTAAAAGTCGTAGGTCTATTCCGCAACGGCGGAAGAAGATAATAAGAATGATTTCGCCCTTACCGCTAGCGACGCTACCTAAGCGGTGAAAAACGATTAGCAAGCATCCTTTGCGTCGTTAATAAAGCCGATCTTTACTATGCGTTTCTACGAGACTACCTTAGACTAGGCTAAGTTCTATATAGACTAATATCTCGCTTAATTCCCTAAATGCTTTAATCCTACTCTTCGTCGTAGTAATAAATTAGCTTAAATAGTCTACCGGATTAATATAAGCGACGCTACGCTTATTCGGCAAAGCCTACGACGGTATAGTCTTTTATAGGCGTAAGCTATTAAGGACTTCGTTAAGAAATATAAAGGCTCTATCATCCGGAAGTCTATTAGCCCTTAGGCTTCGCCCTTATTATTAACACCGAAAAGGGCACCTACGGGCCTTTAGTATAACGCCTATGGCTAAGTTATTTAGCGTATTTATGCCGACTATCGCGTCCTTAATAACTATATAAAGAAGCACGTATATCCTCTGCCGAATACGATAGACGAGATCTAGCGTATTGCTAAGCACCGCTATTATGCCTTTATTAACCTAAAAGATAGCTTCTAGTATATACGCATCGCTCGAGAGGACTGCGAGAAGACCGCCTTCGTAACTCCCTTTAGGCTCTACGAATAGGATGCTATGCCGATAGGCCTAACTAATGCCCCGGCTATATTCTAAGCCTTTATAAAGGAAGTGCTAGAGCCGCTCCGGGCCTTTATAGCCGGTCTTTTAGACGATATAGCCCTTTTAGCTAATACGCGTAAATAACTATACGAACGCCTACTATAGTTTTTAAGTATTACTATTTGTACTATAAGGAATCTCTATTTGTACTATAAGACCTTATAAGACGCTGAAATCCCTACTTCTTCTACGCGTACCCCGCGCGCCTATGTCCCGCCACTAAAATCTAGTGTAGGTACATGGCAATTAAGACGCGCAAATCGTGCGAAGAACGCAAAGAATACAGCAGAGGGCACGCAGTAGAGGGCACGCAGCCGAGCACGCAGCAGAGGGCACGCAGCCGGGAGCCGGGCACGAAGCATACATCGAGAAGCCGCCGAGCCGCACACACAGCAGAGGGCACGCAGCAAAGGGCACGCAGCAGGGCACGCAGCAGAGGGCCACAGACACGCAGCAGGGCGTAGCCGAGCACGCAGCAAAGGGCACGCAGTAGAGGGCACGCAGTAGAGGGCACGCAATAGGGCACGCAGTAGAGGGCACGCAGCAGGGGGCACGTATAGTGGGGTAACAAAAGTTACGATTAGCCCGATGTTTATATACCTACCCTATACTTCTACGGGAATAATAAAAACTCTACTAAAACTTAGCGCGTGATTTAAAACCTCTATAAATTTTACTAAACCTATATAACATACTAACGTTAATAAAGACATTTTACTTATAATTTATAACGCTATAGGTACTTTTTTTTTAAAAAAACTAGAATATTTAAAAACATTTAGTACTTACTTTCTTAATTTTACTTCTTCTTTTAAAGTAGAGCTTATTATAACTAAACAATTTACGAATAATTTATTTTAAGGTTCTTAAATATTTAATATAGATATATCAAAATCTCCACCTATTAAGTATTTATATAGAATTATAAATCGATTTATATATTAAGGGTATTACTTTTAGTACTTATTACTAAGTAAAAGCGAGTTTAAAAGCTTTCATAAGTAAAAGAGAGAATAAGTTATTATATATATAATAGTCGTATAAATACTATACGTAAATGCCCTTATTATAACGATAATAAAATGTATATATTATGCTAGTTAGAATTAATAAATAATTAATATAGAAATTTGTTAAGTATATATTTTTTGCTAGAAGGAAGGTACTCTTTATATTAATATATAGTTAAATATAGGGATTCTCTACTACTATAAACTCTATACTATAAATAGAAACAATAGCGTCGGTATATAGGAAACTCTTTTTTAAATATAAAAGCTTTTTCTTTAGATATATAAGATTTATAGGAATGTAGTTATATAACTAAGGGATAGAGTCGCAACTATATTACCGACTATGCATAGGAAAGGGGCAATAGGGGTTATAACCACGCGGCGCATAACGCCACGTGACTTATATAGTTAAATGACCTCGTTATTGACTAAGGGCATCGTTATGACTAGAGCAGTAAGCCCTAGCGTAGGCCTTAACAATGCATTGTTAAGGCACAGCAGGCTCTATAGAAGAACCCCGGCAGACGGGTATAAAGGGGCCCCCTTATTCCCCCTTCTCTAGCTAGATTAGATACAACTATAACTAATGCAACCCCCTTTGTTTAGATTAATCTAAGTAAATCACCTACTAATATATAATATAGTATTTTTAGTTCCCCGAAAACTAATTACTATAAGTAAATATAAATAAATTAAGTTAAGAGAGAAGTACCTTTCTATTACTCTTACTTATGTCTAATCGTAACTTTTAGAGAGCTACTATAGTAGGGCTCCTTACGCACGGGCTGTTATAGCTGTTAAATTGCTATTGTTGAATTAAATTGCTATGTACCTATACCTAATTTTAGTAGCGGGATATAAGCGCGCGGGGTACGCGTAGAAAAAGCGGGGACGATAGGGTCTTATAGTATAAATAGAGATTCCTTATAGTATAAAGAGTATTACTCTAGTTTTTTGCCCGCGCCGCTATATATAGGCTCCTTATTAACGCCTTAAAGACTTACCTCTTTATAGATAAAGGTATCTTCTTAGGCTTCTTAGTCTCTACGGCCGGCATCCGCGCCGACCCTTTAAAGACCGCCTTATGCCGATAACTACTATAGCGACTAAGGCTTTCGTATATACGGTAGGCTATTTAAGAATATTAATCGCTAACTTCTCCGACCTCTCCGCCCCGCTAATTAAGCTCTCTTTCGGCGGTAAGAATATTGCCGTAATATTAACCGAAGAAGCAAAGGCAGCTTAGAAATAAATCCGTAAGGTTATAACGATTACGCTAGTGCTAAAGAAGTATAGCTAGCAGCTTCCTGCGATAATTAAAAGTAATACTTTAGGTAAGTGCGTTAGTATAGCACTTCTATAACCGCACTTATACCTTATAACGAGTAGTAAAGAGCGTTCCTTCCTCTACCTTATCGCCTACTTCTCGAAGAAGCTTACGGAAACACAATAAAGCTATTCCGCGTAAAAAGGTAAGCTCCTCGGCATTATAATAGCCGTATAGCACTAGCGACATTAGGTTAAAGGTGCCGATATTACCGTTATTACTAACTATAAGTCCTTTCGCACCTTATGTATAAAGATAGAATAACCTACTCGTATAGTCCGCTTCCTTAATGCGATTAAACACTATAATATTAATATAGTATATCGTAGCGGTAAGGCTAATATACTAGCCGACTACCTTTCCTACCCGCCTAACCCTAAGTCTACGACTCTCGCAATAGGCGAGGGAAGTATAGTTAAGCTCGATAACGATAGCGATAAACCTACCGCTACGGCACTAGAAGAAGAAGAAGCCGCTATTAAGGATAACAAAGCCGCGAACGGCACGCCGGCGATACTAAAGAATAGGCTTATAGAACGACCTAATTAATTAACCCGCATCGACCTATATATAAGCCGTCTTCGAGTTCCTAACCGCCGGCGAAGCTCTTTTAGTTAATGTTACGCCGCATTAGGCTCGCGAGTACTTCTATAAGCTTAAGGGCAGGCTATACTATATTAGGTAGAACGAGCGCCTCCCTCCCGGTAATCCTCTTACTAAGGCAGGAGCAATTGCTCTATTAATAGTGCTAGAATACGAGGCCCTTATAGCAGTAGCTAAGAACGTATATAAGACTTCGGGCTATAGCACTATAGGCTATACGATGCGATTCCTAGCTATACGCTATTAGCATCCCGAATTGCCCTTCGTAGCGTATAAAGCAGTACGCTATTATTAGGCCTATTAGTTAATAAAGCCGCTTAACCTAATACTGCTTAACCTAATGCCGTTAATGCCGGTTCCCCTATTAACGCGATAGGCGATTAACTATACGGGCTATAAGGGCAAGCAGCTCCTTAACGCCGTAGAATACGCTACTAGCTAGCTTATATCGGCTATTACGCCTTTAACTAACTTCGAAGGCATACTTCTACTCTTATAGTCTATCGTCGCCCGCTTCGGCACTCTAAAGGAGATTATTAGCGATAACGCTAGCTGCTTTATAGGCTAGCAAGCGTAAGATTACTATCGCTAGTACGGCACCGAGATTAAGCCTATAACGCCTATAAGGCCGCGAGGCAACGGCAAAGTAAAGTAAGCTAATAGCGCCCTTAAGGCGATCCTCTATCGACTACGCCTCGACGACCTATAGGCGTCCTTATACTAGCGACTCGTCCGCGCTATATACCTCTATAATCGGCAGGAAGGTCCCTACGGGTATAGCTCTTTCTTCCTACTATACGGCACGCAGCCGCCTAAATAATACTATAAGGCTACGTACGCTACCTATACACGCGACCCTACGGTCGAGGAGGATATTGCTTAGGCATACGAGCTTATATAGTAGCACGAGGCCTATTACGGTATTAGGTTATATTATATATTATCCTACGTAACCTCTATATCGTATATATAGACCTTTAGACCTAGTCTATAGCTATATCCCTTCGTGGATTAATAACAATTTTATACCCCCCTTTTAAGCTCGTTTCCTTATAGTTTAATCTACTATTTTATCCTATTGCCTTTAATTAATAATCTCGCTATCTTACCCCTTTCTTTTTTAATCTTCCCTCTTCGTAACGTAAGCCCGCATCCTCGCCGGACCCTTTTAACTAAGTTTTCCTCGATTACAAGAATTTTCCTAGTATAGATACGCTATCTTAACGCGAATTATATAGATTTCCCTCCTTACCTTTCCCTTACCTTATCCTATTGCCTTATTATAAGGGAGCAAATATCTCCCGAACTAGATATCGTATAGGTACATATGCATAAAATTCACCGTTTAATATTGCATAACATACTTGTGTCCCGGTTGCATTAGCTAGTCGGGGTGACAAGATATAGGAGTTATAGCATAAGGTGTAGGTGCTAAGACAGATACGTCGGTACTTATATGTCTCGCTCACAACTACCCTCCATTCCGCAACAATAACTCCGCGACAACGGTGCGACATATCGGCGATGTCTTATGCGCGTTCTTTTCTCCGGAAATAGCGCTGTCAGACGGCACAATAAGCCAATTGATATGTACCCTGGTTCCTAAGATATTTGGCTATAAGAAGGCGCCGATGTCCCCAGCTAGACAGACTATCACTAACAATTCAACAACCGCTTTCTCTCTCAATTCTGCTCTAATCTTCACACTTCTTGCATCTCTATAATCCTCTACCATTAGTCTTCATCTTGATATCTTAGTCTTATAATCTACGATAACCGACTATATAGAGGCCGATCCTTTGTCTATTACCCCGGCCGTTACCCTACCGGCTCCTACCGACCTAAAGCCCTAGACTGACTACGTTTCCTACTACCCCTATCTCGCCGCCCTTCTTTAGGCCTAACGGCCTATATTCGGCATATTCGCCTATATTTAAGCTAACGCTACTTATAACTACCGCGCCCTTTAGATTAAGGCCTTTACTTACTATCGAACGCTAGGCAGTCGGGTTCTCGACATTTAGGTAATAGCAATTAAAAAGGTAAGAGAGACTCTAAGGCTTAAACAGCCTGCACAGAGGGATTAGAAGCTGTAAAAGGATGTAAATCACTAAGAATAATAGCTCTTATCTTCTCTAGTAGGGAGGCTAACTAGTCTCTATATATAGGAAAAATCCTCGGACGAAATCAGCCGCGTAGACCTAAGGAAAAACAGGTGACGTAAATAATCGGACGGAAGGATCGGTAGGAAAAGCAATGGATCGTGCCGTACGATAAATAAGCCATATAGTTAGCAAATAAATAGGCAGTCTAGTAGAAGACTAGTAAATTCTACGGTAGAAGCCGTAACTATATAAAGGAATTCTATAGTAGAAGCCGTAGAAGAGAATTAGAATTCTACGGTAAAAGACCGTAGAAGGGAATTAGAATTCTACGGTAGAAGACCGTAGAAGGGAAGAGATTTTATAGGTAAAGACCGTGTAAATAACCGTAAAATCACCGTAAAATCACAGTGAAATATAACCGAAGAAAAGTAGGTAAACGCGCTTATAGAAGTGCGGGGTAATGCCCGTAGAAGCCTATGGAATTCTATAGTAGAATCTAGGGAAGAACCGGGGATTTCCCGGTAGAAAGCAAATAGGGAAGACGGTAATATTAATATACCCCCCTAGCTAGAAGGGAATAACTTCCGGCTAGTTAGAATTATTATCGACTTCTTCTTAGATCCTAGAAGAAATATCCGTAAGTCGAAGCTAGTAAAAGAACGTCTAAAAACGTTATCGTAGAAGCAATTTAGTTAATCTATCCGCAACTATCTAATTAAAAGGGATATATTTAATATTAAAAGTATTACGTAAGAATTCCTATTAGGCCTAGCAGTTGTGAATTTTAACGTGCTTTAAGGCGGTCTAAATCTTTAGAATCTCGGCGGAAACTAAGCGGATTGTCTAAGTATTATTACACTAAATAGTAGGAACCGGAATATCTAGCTATAGGGAAATATCGTTAAACAAACGAAGAATAGAAATTAGCTCTT
Source organism: Ophiocordyceps sinensis (assembly GCA_012934285.1). Classification (NCBI taxonomy): domain Eukaryota; kingdom Fungi; phylum Ascomycota; class Sordariomycetes; order Hypocreales; family Ophiocordycipitaceae; genus Ophiocordyceps; species Ophiocordyceps sinensis. Next base: position 13,436,689 of record JAAVMX010000001.1, on the reverse strand, counting down.
TCGCGGTAGAAGAGACTATAAGAAGTTCGGCTTTAGTAGAAGAAGTAGTAACTATAGATTATTTCCGGGCACTCTACGCGATTAAACCGTTAAATAGGCTAATGAAATAGCCTTTAGAAGAATAACGCGTATCTAGATCGTCGGCGTAAGCGGCATCGGAAGCTATAACGAGTTCTTACTTATCTATATCGGAAAACTTAATCGCAAGGAAACGCGACTCGTATAAGTAAGTCACTAAGCTTTCTACGAGCTTAATATAAAGCGTAGACGGGTTCTATATATACTCCGCTAAAGAATTCGACGATTTTACGGCGTCGAGACGGGTAGAAATAGTCGCGTAATTGTAGGAACCGACTAAAGACTAAAAATAGTAGATTTAGTTATCTATAGCCTATCCCTAGTGTTTCTCTAGCTTCTCGGGAAGTAAGAACGGACAAAGGGTCGAAATAGGCTATAGAACCGTAAAAGCAAGGGTTAAACTAAACTTAGAAGCAATCTTATCTAGGTAAACGTCTTAGTATAACTATAGCTTTCGCTACTTACGGTCCTTAATAATCCTTATCCTAAGGAAATAGGTAAGCTCTCCGCGGTCGGTAACTATATACTTCCTCTTAAAGCGACGGATAAAATCGTTAGTAGCCCTACGGTGCTCCTTACGAAAAAGGATAATAATATTATCTATAAAGAAGAAAGTAATAATACTACTTATAGTAGATATAAAAATATAAGGATCCTCCGCACTTTGCTAAAGGCTAAGTTCGGTAAGAGACCTAGATAGTTCCCGTTGCTAAAGAAGCGGCGAACGGCGAAGCCTATATAAAGCCTTCCTTAACCGAATTATAAAACCAAACACCTTAAATCCGTCCGGGAAGTAGATATATACTTCTTTATCTAAATCGGCATTCGTAAAGGCGTTAACTACGTTAAGTAAGCGGGTTTCTATGCTAAATTTAGCGGCAAGAGCAATTATAATGCGAAAATTTCGCGCTATAAGCGTCGCGGCGTAAGTTTCTTTTCCGCTAAACGGCTAAAGATCTCCTCGTATATAAAGGCGAGATTTAAACTTCCTAAGGTAGCCGTGCTTATTAAACTTATAATCGAATGCCTAAGTTAATAAAAGAGGACGTATAGGGGCGTTCGCTCTAAGGGTAGGCGAAGGAAAGAAGGTCTACCGCTAGCGAAAAGAGTCCTATTCTACCTTTCTAGCGGCTTTAAACTCGGGTCTATACTAATGCGTCTCGAGATTAGACTAGAACCTTAAAAGCGCGGGCAAATCCCGTTTATATATCTTCCTAGGTTTAAGAGAAGTAGCAAATGCAGCCGTAAACGTAGTGTTATCAGCCGGTAAATGCCTAACGTAGGCGAAAGCGGGATATCGACCCGAAAAACGGTTTAAGCGAGCAAGGCGTAAATCCCCTATAAATCTCGTCGTCTATAGACTATCTATAGGAATAGTGTTATCGTAATCCATAGACCGTAAAGTGGCTTAAGGCAGCTATACCTTAAGTCGGTCTATTAGTTCTACGGTTGCAGTAGGTAAAAGAGTAGAAATATCGGGTTAGAAGTCCTGTGTATTCTTAAAAATGTCCTCTAGCGGTTCTAGGGTTTAGTTAGGAGTCGGGAGCTAGGGATTGCTATCGGCTAGAAGGTCTACTAGATTAAAATGCTTATTAGGAAGCACTATTAGCGTTAACTAGAATTCTGCCTTATCCTACTCTTCTTCCTATACAATATATAGTAGAAATGCCGGTAATAATACCTATATTAGCGGTTCGGATATCTTAGACGCGGTGAAAAACTAAGTCTTATTAAACGTTATATTACGAACTCGACGAACCTCCCGTCTCTATAGGATCTACACATAGAAAATGTTAGTAGAATTATACCCGACTAAATAACCAACCTCTACATAAGGTTCCTACTTAAGATTACGTTTCTACGTGTTAGTTAAGGCCTTAGTAGTTAGTAGGTAGGCTTTATAGCTATAAGCCCGAAGATAATCGAATCGTAATAGTTAAGGAAGGAGAAAAGCCGGTATATTCCGGTCGTAATCCCTTAACTAATCGTATAGGATCTCTATTAGGGAAATCCACTTCGATAGAAATAACATAGAGGAAGCTGCCTATCGGGCTAGAATCCGATTGTGTAAATATACTGTAGTTTTCTACGTTTCTATCTATAAATACTTAGGCAAATTTGCTTTAATCCTTATAGATCGAGCTTTCGTAGATACTACCCCCTTAGCTCGTTCGGCAGCGCCGTTTTAAGCGGGTATATAGGGTATAGTAGGCTTATTATAAATGCCCTACTAATTAATAAAGTCCTAAAAATCGTATCGAAAGGCTCGGTCGTTGTCTCGATAGATTATACCGATAGAAAGTAAGAGTTATTAGGAAATATACCGACCTAAGCTCTTAAAGCATAAAATCAGCTCGTCTATAGAGGCGTCTAGAAGAGCATATAGAAAAACAAGCTTCGTATAGTCATCCTTAATAAAAAATACAACGTTCTTATTATTATAACTCTTATATATAGAAAAGATATCGCAAAACACCTTAGAAAAGGGAAAAGTCGCCTTAGAAAGCGGCGGTTCGCGGTTAATAATTCGTTTAGCCTACGTAAGTTTATAGGACTTATAGGAGATTATCTTATCGAAGGTCACCGACTATAGTATTCTAAGTGCTTTCGAAAGCGCCTTATTGTTCGGATGTCTAAGTCGTTAGTGCTAAAGAGAAAGTTCCTCTACACTTATTAGTGTAGACTCCGGTATAATAGCCGAAAAAGGTGCTACAACCGGGGTTTCTACGGTAGAATCTATAGAAGGAACGGAAGCAATAGTTAGAATTATTAAAAGCGCAGTAGAAGGTGTTAACGGATTATACTCGATAATATACTAGTTATAAATTAGCTCCGTTATGCAAATAGTACGTATTAAAGAAGAGATCTATCTAGTCTACGGGTTCTACGAAAGATTCGCCTTATGCAAAAGACGAAGGGAATAAAGGGACGTATAAAAGGACGGGATATATGCTACCTAACTAAGCTAAAAAGTGCCCGTCGAAATACGCATAAACACCGTACCTATCCCGAGAATTAGAGTGCTTCTACTGCCTACGAGTATATACTTAGAAGAAGGCTAGAAGTTATAGAAGCGCTCCTTATTATTGCAAATGTGTCTATTAGAATAAGACGACGACGCTATAATAGCGGGTTTTTACGAGGGGCTAAAAGACGATGTAAAGGACGAGATCTCTAAATAAGACCGTCCTAACACCCTCGTCGAGTTTATAGCCTAAGTAGTTAGAATCGACGACCGGCTTTTTAAACGCCGGCAATAGAAGAAAGACCCCCGAGGGGGGTATAAGGTTTTTTCGAAGAAAAAGGGGAAATAGACGAATTACGGCGACCCTATAGACCTAGATGCTATTCTAAACCCGGGAATAACTAGCTATTCGGCACCGGCCGGAAGCTCGAAAAACAATAGCATTTATAAAAGCCTTACCTACTTCTTTTATAAGAAGGTAGGGCATATTGCTAAAGATTGCTACCGGAAGAAAAATCTAGCTAAAGGAAAGCCGGCGGCTTTTAGAAGCCTTAATACCTTAGAGCAGGGACCTCTTAGGCTCTCTCTACCGCCTTTAAGAGAAGCTCTCGATCCTACGCTTTTTAATAGCGATCCTATAGGCTTTTCTGCCTATCCTTACTACGAAAAACGTTTTACGACTATTAGGGATCCTAAGGACAAAATAGCACCTATTTTAGATAGCCTAGTTAGGCCCTCTATCGAAGAAGAGGAGGACCTATTTAGATAGTCGGACTTAGACGAGGATCCGGCCGGACCGGAGGACCCGGCCGGCCCGGATAGTCCGGACGCTCCGGATAGCGTGATAGAGGATCTAGTAATCGACTTAGAGGACGGAGAGATTATAGATAACTCTATAGATAACGCAGGGGTCGGTCTAGCACCCCCGGACTCCCTAGACTCCCCGGATTCCTTTATAGAGTCCGCTCCGGACTTAGAGGGTCCGGAGCCCGGGCCGGAGCCGGACGACGACGATATACCCCTAATAACGCAATACGACTCTAAGGAATTCCCTCGAGAAACCTAGTACTAGCATAACTATAGCTAGGCCCCGGAGTTAGAAGATCTCACCGGAGGCTATATACCCGATGCTTATAGCCCCGCTAATACCGAAGAATTCTTAGAGCGTAGCGTAGCTACGGCTGCCCCGTACGATGGCTTAGAGTTCCCTCCGGCCTACCGCGAACTTAAAGACGTTAAGGACCTTCTCGATGGCCTTAACCCGGAATATAGCAGCTATAGGGAATACCTAGCTGTTATAAACTATTTAGAAGGAGTTATCGAACGAGAAGCCTAGGGTTACCTTAGCGCCGAAGATAGGCCCCCGGAGTGCCTTACCGATATAGCCGAAGAGACTTTAGCTTTACTTCGAAGCTATAAGCGTAAAGCAAATCGGCTAAAGGCAATGCTTTTAGATAACGAGCACGAAACCTACGAGGAATTTAGCAAGGAAATTGCATCCCTAGTAGACCTCGTGGAAGAGAAAGAACGCGAGAAGCTTAACCTCCTTACTAGACTAGACCGTCTAGGAGGTTATGTGCTAAAGCTATACCCGGAACCCTCTTTCGAGGTCCGGACTCTCTAGGAGGCCCTCCGGATGCTAGAAGGCGTCTATTGCCTCGCCTCCCGGACCCTCGGACTCGCTTCTTAAGTTAACCGAGACTTACTTAAACAGGTCCGGCAACTATAAGGTCTCCTTTTCGAGACTACTAATTATAGGGTTATATAATAACCTATACCCTAGGGAACTACTAATAGACCTAATAGTAAGTCTATTAGAGAAGAGTCGGGTTCTACTAGGTTTAAAAGAGAACCCCTTAGGTTTAAAAGACAACCCCTAGAGCTTAAAAGAGAGCTTAATCTATATAGACTTAAAAGATAGTCTAGTAGGCTTAAAAGAGAGTCTACTAGGTTTAAGAGAGAACTTAATCCCCTTAAGACTGTTTTAGGGGAGGGGATATAGGGTAATAGCACCCTTACTACCGAGGATATAAAAAACCTCTATTACTAAAAGTAAAAGGGCTATTTACTAGTAATTAAGATCTTTTTATTACTAATAAAACTATTAGTAAGAAGATAACCTTTACGATTAACTACTAAGGATATAGACTTTCCGCTTTAGTAGATAGCGGATCTATAAGCAACTATATTGCCTTAGAAACGATAAATCGTCTACGCCTTCGTTACCGGTAGAAAACTACGCCTTATACGCTATTTATAGCCGAAGGGAAACCCTTTACGTATAACAACGGGAATATTATCTACGAAACTAATCCTTTCGAGGATTCTATCGGAAACTTATCGTTTAAAGAACCTTTCGATATCTTATCTATACGATACGATATTATACTAAGACTACCCTTATTGCAATAATATAACCCTTCTATCGACTAGAATAAAGGCCTTCTAAGGTTTAAAGACTATTATACAACGAGCTTAGGGGGGGTATATAACTATTGTTAATCCACGAAGAAGCGCAGCTATAGACTAAGTCTAAGGGTCTATATATACGATGTAGAGGTCACGTGGGATAATATATAATATAACCTAATACCGTAATAGTATATCCCCCTTAAATCGGCGTTTGACTTAAACGCTTAAAAAGGGGCAATAGTAGAAGAGCGAGAGCTAAGGGAATCCCGTGTTAATCGACCTAAAGGTAGGCCCTTATAACATAAAGGAAGGAAAGAAAACAAAGCTTAAGGTTAGAAAGCCTATACGCGTTAAGATGAATTATATTTATTAATTATATCTATTATTATATATGTAGAGGGGACGAGGCGAGGAAGGTAGTATAGAACGTAGGTCGAGGCTTAGTCGGGTTTACGGCGTAGAAGGACTCGAGGTCGTCCTAACATCCGTCGAGGCATAAGGAATCCTCTTACGTAGGGGGGCTATAACGCTACTAGATGCGATATTTAATCTTCCTAGACGCGTACTAACGTTATGCGAGGATAGAGGAGAATTCCTACTTAAGGTACGCGTCGTTATCCTTATCGCTGTCCGGGGAAAGCAGGATGCCCCCGTTAGTAGGCTAGATATTTAGGTCGGCCTAGCCGGGTAGGGGGGGGCTCTTAGATCTAGGTAAAGAGCGAGTAGTAGAAAATAAGGTAAAGACGGCTACCCTTAAAGAGGCGGAGGAGGTAAGCCGTCTTATACGCCTTAAGGACCTCGTATAGGCCCTCCCGTTTATAGTTAAGCTTCTTTATCGGGCGGAGGGTATAGATCTAACGGGTGCTAAGAAAGACTATATCGCTAGGCTAGTACGTTAAGGCGGGCGCTTAGCGGGTATCGGCGTACCGGGCCTAAGTGGCTTAAGCGTCCTCGATCGCGTTACGAAGGAAGTTAGATACGCGTTAAAGGCGTAAGGCGAGCGCGTCGCTATAGAGGTACTCCTTACGCTACTAAGGGGTTATACTAAGGGGGGGTAGCCCTAAGGGCTCGGTGCTAAGCTTTAGGTTAAAGCCGTAGTTAGCGAAGAAAGGGGAGAAGCCGGTAGACTTAGAAACCTAGTTATTAGCGGTAAACTTAGCGAGGGGAAGGAGATCTACCTAATCGTCCTAAAGGAAGGTAGTATAGTAGCGGAGGTAGACCTCTATCTAAGCGTTCGCGATCTTAGTCTAGCTATTAGTCTAAAGGTAGTAAGCGGAACTAAGGTATAAGCGGTAGCTAAGGCGGCGGCTAAGCTACTACTAGAAGGCGGAGACGAACTAAGTGCCTTTATTACTAACGATCGAGGTAAAGGTACTATAGAGAGACTAAACGTGAGAAACAAACGCGTTAACGACGTCTTCGACCGTTATCGAAGGCGTTAAGACGTAGTAGCGTATCTTCGTAAGACGGTTAACGATAACTAAGATGCTTAAGAACTTAACGCTATAATAGCGGCAGACGGGAAGGTCCGTAACGAAATTAATAGAGATATCGGTCTAAAGGGCGAAAGGGATGCTTAAGGGTTAAAGAAGGCCTTAAGGGGCGGAACGGGGGGACTTAGCGCGGAGGTAGACGTAGTAGTTGCGAACGAAGCTAGAAATAGACTTATATATGCTAGGCTAAACGTAGGTTCGGCGGCAAAGGCTTACGGTCTTAGTACGCTTAGGGTAGCTAGCTAGCGGGGAAGTATAAGTGCGGATTAAGATCTAGAGGATAAAGGCGTCGTTAGGGGGAACGAATAACCGGCCCTAAAAGTAGAACCGGCCTTAGGCCTTTAAGAGGGCGGACTTTAGGATTAAGCGGAGAGGTGCGCGAAGAGAACTAGGCTAATAGAGCTAAAGAGACCGGAGAGCCGCGCGAATATCGGCGATAAGGAGAGAGGAGAAATAAGCCCGGTCGATTAGGTCGTCGATCGGCTTAAAGTCGTTAAAGGCATAGAGGGTAAGGCAGTCGGAGTCGTTAGAATTATATTTATCGATTATATTTATAGATAAGTCGGACTCCTTAAACCCGTTAGGGAGTAAAGAGGCGTCGACCTTAGACTATAGAAGGATAACCTAATAACGATAGTCGATCCTCTCGTCGGCGCAGTCGGTTAAGGAGGTAAGGCGGGAACTAGGGAGTCGGCTAAGGGCGTTAAGGAGGGTAGCTTAAGAGCTAGGCTAAAAGACGATCTTAAAGTTAAAGCGACTTAAGAACTCGGCCTAGCGGGCCTACCGTTAGTTAAAGAGCTTTATAGTTATAAAATACTAAAGGTTTTTATAATCCGAAGCGATCTCGAACTTAGGCAGGCCTTCGAGCTTAAGGCGCTATTCCTCGAGGGACTTTACGATCGCGAGGAGTTCCTTATCGTAGATCTTATAGTTATATTCTTAGGCGGAGTATTTTAACGAGAAGAACGCGATAGGGTAGTAGCGGCCGTCGTTAGAGAGCTATATTAGCACGCCTTTAGCGGCTTAGTTAGAAGCATCGGTCTAAACTATAGTCTTTCGAGAGGGGTTAAAGTATGCGAGGACTAAGGCGGCGGTAAAGGCGTGCTTAAGGGCTCTAAAGGCGTAGGCGCAGGCGGGGGACTAGATCTAAGGGGCAGAGTTCTTAGTAAGGGCGTTAAAAGGGTTCGCAAGCTTAAAGAAGCCGCGGATAAAACGCCGATAAAAATTAGCGAACCTTAAGAAACGCCGGAGGTCTTTTATAGAGGAGGGGGCTAGCTAGTTAAGGATAGCGCGGACCTTTTTAGGATCTATACGTATGCCTTTATCTAAGATAATTAGGCTAAGGTACTTAGTCTTAATAACGTAAAAATCGCACTTATCGACGTTAAGCTAGAGGCTAGCGGCGTTAAGGCGCTTAAGAACCTCCCGGACGTAGGCCTAGTGCTCCTCCCGTATAGTAGAGAAGATTAAAATATCGTCTAAGTAAGCGGAATAAAAATCATTAAGGTTATTATATAAGGCCGTATTAATAAAGCTCTAGAAGTAGGACGGCGCGTTAGAGAGACTAAAAGGTATAACGTAATACTCGAAAAGCCTATACCGTATAGCAAAAGCCGTCTTTTACTTATAGCCCTCGGCGATACGAAGGCGATTAAACGCTATAATAACGTTAATCTTAGTAAAGAACTTCGCCTTTTTAATTCGGGCGAGGGTATTATAGACTAAGGGCAAGGGGAAGCGGTTCTTAATCGTAGCCTTATTTAGGCTACGGTAATCGACGTAGAAACGGACGCCGCCGCCGGGCTTATAAGCGAGCATAATAGGGGCGGCGGTAGCGGAGGTCGAACGGCGAATAAAGCCTTTCCTAAGCTGCTCGTTAACGTAGGCGCGGATAATACGGTTCTCGGCTTTACTAAAAGGACGGGGGCGGGTGTAAGGGGGTTATATTCCCTCCTTAAGGTTAATCTAGGTATCGACGGCGCGGTAGAGGGCAAGCTTATCGGCCTTACTCTAAAGCTATATATAGATTATATAGTAAAGCTCTTTTAAGACCTTAGCCCGGAGCTTATCGAGAGTATAAAAGACTTTATCGTATTTTAAAAAGAACTTAGCGATATTATCGGGCGAAACCTTATTAAGGAAGATTTTATTAAGGTAGTTATTAATAAATTCGTAAAGATAAGGGTTAAGTTAGGCTTTAGCGGCATTAGGATTAATAGACCTAAATAAAATAGCCTAATAGAGTTCCTTAAGGATCTCTTAGTCGATAGAAGGCAGAGGCTTAGTAAGTAGGGGTTTAGCGGCTAAGGCTTTAATTATAGTCTAGGAAGTCGTAATAGAAGGCTAGCGGTAAAATACCGCTATAGTAGCAACGTTAAGCATTTAGATAGAGAACGTAAGGTCGCTTAGAGGGATTATAAAAGGGCGGGGTTCTAACGCTTAATGCTTAAGTCGGGGAGCCGGGTAGCGGGAGCCGGTAGCCTAACGTATAGGCTAAAGGCAGGGGGGGCGGACGTAACGGCGGGGGTAGAGGGTATCTAAAAGGTCGGAGTCGTAGCCTAAGTCGAGGTCGGTCTAACGAAAGGAGTCTAAGTAAGCAGGTTTACCTACGTCGGGAGCATCTTTAAGGGACGTCGGGAGGCCGGGGGAAACATAAGGCGACGGGGGAATAAACTTAAGGGTGTTAGAAAAGCGGACGGCATAGGCAAAAGCCCGGAGGGCAAAAGGCGAGGATAAGGCAAAAGGCTCGCCCTCGTCGTTAGAGTTAGCGATAAAAGGGGCGGGGGGGGAACGAATTATATTTATAAATTATATTCCTTTAAGGGCGGGAATAGGAATAGCGGGAGCGGCTGAAAGGCTAGGGATAAGATAAGGCTAAGGGTCTAAGAGGCAAGAGGCGAGGTAAAATAAGGACTAAAAGGAGAGGGAGTTATCGCACTAGCTAATAATAAAGTCGTAATAGCGTAGCTAAAAAAGGCCGAGAATAACCTTATAGCTAAGCTTTATAAGGAAGAAGTAGATAGACTTAGCATAAGCGCTAACTTAGGCGATTAAGTAAGCGCAATATATAATAGCCTTAGACTTATAGTCGCCGCTATCGGCGAGAGAGAGCCGGCGAGGGAACTAAAGCTAGCGGACAGGGAGGGTAAAGCGGTATACGGTCTAAGTATATATAAAGGCGAATCTAGAATAACTAAAGTCGACTAAAGCACTTACGGCGACGTTAGTAGGCTTAAAGGAGAAAGGCAATAGTAAAGCGCGAGGCTATATTCCCGCCGGGAGATAAAGGTCCTCCCTTATATTAAATAAAGCTATAAAATTAGAAACCGAAAGCTCTATCGCGCGATAAGGCGAGGGAGCTAGGCGTTTCCTAAGGGGGGAAAAGCGCCGGAGGTAAGGGTAAGAGAGTAAGTAACCTCGCCCTCGACGAAGCCTTACTTAATCGCCCGGACTTTAAGCCGGGGAGGGGGCACGAGGAAGCGTAGGGCGGGAGTACCGCCGCCCCGGCCGCGACCCCGGCTAGCACCTTTCTTAAGATAGGTTCGGGCCGTATAGGTTAAGGTTACCGGGGCGGCGTAATAGAGATAAAGACGGTTCTCGTACCGTCGTTGCTTCTCGGCGTCTATAAGGCTAGCCTAGAATGCGTCGAGGTCTATTAGGTCGCTAGCGGGCGTAGAGGCGGCGGGGCTAGCGGACCCGGTAGGGGCAGGGGGGGGAATAGTCTAAGGCTAGACGAGCCTCTTATAGGCTCGAATACGCTTATAGTTCTCCTAGAGGGCGGCGTAGAGCTTAGCCTAGCCGTAGAAGTCGTTGGTATTAGGGCTAGGGACTTAAAGAGCGGCGGTATTAGCGAGCTCGTTAGTAACCTTTTAATAGAGGTATCCGACGCAGGCGCTCTCGTTATAATTAAGGTCGGCCTATAGCTAGGTAAACCGCGAAAAGAAATCCGGCTAAAAGGTGCCTTTTATAGCTAGGGTATTAAATTCCGCCTTAGACTAAGCGCGGTAGTTTACGGTACTAAAGACGGAGGCGAGCTCGTAGGTAAAGGAGTTAAGGGACTAAAAGCGCTACTACTTAAAGGGGGTATCGTCGTAGATATAGCGGGGGACGCTAGCGGCGATAGAAGCGGCCCGGCCGGAAAGTCGGCCGGTCGCGTAGACGACTTAGTCCCTATCGGTAGGGAATATATAAGGGTCGGAGGCGATCTTAAGGGATATACCGTCGCGCTAGACGCGGAAGGCGTCCTAGCGCTGCTTTTAGGTGCCGATATCGCTAAAGAAGCGTTTAAGGTCGGCGAAGCAAGCGCGGGGACTTACGGTAGGAGGGGTAAAGGCAGCCTAAAGGGCGGTAAGGTAAGCGAAGGCGGCGTTAGACTAATTAAGCTAGTCCTAGAGTCCCTCCGCGTGCTACCGGTAGCCGAAGGCCTCCTTACGGGCGGTAGTAGCGGAGGTAGCGGCCTTAAGGAAACTAGACTTAAGAAAGACGAGAGACCGGGTTTAATCGGTATACCGGAGGAAATTCGTCTAGAGGTCGGCGAAGACGGACGAGGCGACGGAGGAACCCCGGAGAATAAAGGCTAAGTAAGGGAAGGCGGAGAGGGCGTTAGGCTAAAGGACGTCCTAAAGGGGAACGCCGGCCGGAGGGCTAGGCGAAGGGGAGAGGGAGGGGGTAGAAACGGGAGTAGCTATCGTAGCGGCGGGAAAAAGGGGTAGCGGCGGGAAAAAGGGCTAGAAAAATCTATAGGAGAGTAGAAAAGAGGCGGAAAGGGGCGTAATAAGACAAAGAACGAAGGCAAGCGTATAGGCGAAGCTAAGGGGACTAAGGAATCGTAAAGGCTCGGCGGAAAGGCAGAAGAATAGTAGATTAAACTATTATAAAACGAGCTTAAGGGGGTTATATAACTATTGTTAATCTATAAAGGAGCGCAGCTATAGACTAAGTCTAAGGGTCTATATATACGATATAGAGGTCACGTAGGATAATATATAATATAACCTAACACTGTGATAAAGATAATACCTTAGATATTCTACTTTATAACGAATTAAAGGACTTAACCGGACTAAAAACCTCGGAACTTAATACTAGCTTAGAAAGGCGAAGCCTAGGAATTAATAAAGTTGCTACCTTATTCGAAGAGGAACTTCCGGACTAATTTAATACGGTCCTAGAACCGCTTAACCTATTATTAAAAGACGCTTTAAATAGCGCCTTTATTAAAGAAATAGAGACGGACCTTAAAGCGGATAGATTTAAGACTATACCGCACGATATCCTCGTTAAATTCGGTATACTATTCTTCTTCCTAATAGTCCGTTAGGCTGCTAATCTTATAACCTTCGTACTCTATTACGTATGTTATTAAGTTAGCGGCGGGCGTTCCCTAAAAGTAATATTAGGCTAAGTATTATTCTTTAGCCTTCTATCGTTCCTCCGGGGAGTATTAGTTAACTAGCAACCTTCCTTATTGCATATAAAGCACTTCTTGCTCTAGGGGCGGTTGCCTATCTAGTAGCCGCCTCGCCCTCTATTGCCTAAGCTATACCCGCGGCCGGAGTTACTACGGTAACTGCCCTAATCGTAGCCTCGTCTATAGCCTCGCGTAAAGCCACGGTATCCTCCTCTACTTCGGTTATTAGTATACCTACGGTCTAGGTATATCGCGTTCGCGTTAAATTAGTCTATATCCTTAGTTAGAAATTAGCCTAAATTACTAAGGGTTAGGTTTGTCTCGAGGGAGGACTAGAGCTTAGAAAATAAGGTCTCGATATTCTTAGCGGGTCGAAATAGAGCTTATATAAGCTCTAGCATATTACGGCACGCCTTAATAACTATCGCTCGCAATTAGTCTTTACCTACGAATATACCGCCGAGAGCTCGTTAGTATAGCTAAAGCTTATCGAAGAGAAGCTCTAAGACGTCTTATAGGGGTAATATAATAGAACGGTTAGAAGACAAAATACAGTCTAACCGGACTAAGTCTCTAATAGTTAAAGACTAATAGAGGGCGTTATTTATCCTTAAAAGCTATAGGGGCGGAATAGTAAGCAGAGGAGCACTTAGGGTTACTTATACTAGACCGGCTGGCTAAGTCTAAGCAAGTAGGGGTAGTCGAGGCTAGAGCACTAAGAGCACTACTAGAAGAGGTGTAGGTCACTTAGTAGGCAGTTAAACTAAAACTATAATAAAAGCTAAAGAAGAAAGGAAGGAAGGAGAGCCCGAGGAAGAGCGGACTAAACTTCCTTTATATAGCTCTTCCCGTCCGTCCGGACGGTCCCGGCACGTCCCTTTCCTTCTAGCACCTTCTGCCATGTATCCCTTGCATTGCCCGGAACTAATGCGGGTCCCCGGGGCTGCGTAAGGGCTGTATAGGTCGGCTAACCTTAAAAAGGCTGCCTCCCGCGTCGTTCTAAAGCCCTTATAGACTAAACTAGGTCATATGGGTCCATTTATGCGCCACGTGCATAATGTCATATATGTGGGTTATACGACATAAGTCGTGTGACCTCCTTATGCGAAGGATCGGACGAATAATCGGTCCCGAAAGCCGAGAGGGCTATATTAGACCTCTAGCTCCCGGTAGTCTAGGTGTCGGTCCCTCCTATAGGGCATTAAGCCAATCATCGGGTCTTATTAGGCAGGGGTGCTTAATAAGATCGTCGGCGTGACCGTAGCTGCGTGGTACGTCCCGTGCCTAAGGAAGCTAAGTCCCGAAGGACTTAGGTTCGAAAAAGGGGTATGTCTTAGGCTAAAAAGGGGTATAACCGGATAATAAGTAAGTCCGGGGCGAACATCTTTATACTAAGTCATAAAGTACTAAGTACTAAAGTACCAAGTACCCCGGTACCCTCGTACCAAGTATTTTCGTACTTAAGTCCCTTAGTACTTAAGTCGTCTTATACTTTAGAAAAAAGAAAGTAAACTAGGAACCTAGATTAGTGGTTCTATAATAACTTCGCTAATCGCTATCGCTAGCTAGCGGAAAGGTTCTAAGTCGGCGATAAGGCGTGGCTTTATATAGGCAACTACCTCTCGGATAGACCTTGCCCGAAGATTGATTAAATCTACTATAAATACCCGGTAAAGGCAGTCCTTAGTTTATATACTATCAAGCTTAAAGTGCCGTAAGGTATATACCTACGCTTCTACGTCGACCTATTGTAACGCGCCGCTATAGATCCTCTCCCCGGCTAGGTCCTCTACGACGCTTAGCCGCCGCTAGTTATCACGCATAAGGGTGGCCGGGAATAGGGCGTAGAGGAGATCCTCGTAGTGCAATAGAAAAGGCGAGGCCCCCGCCGAAAGCGCTAGGTGCTTGTTCGATAGCGTAGGTATACGGAGCCGACCTTAGAGCCCTTAGAAGAATTCCGTAATATAAAGGCGCTTAATGACTTTAAAGGGTTATATAGCGACGTACTTAAGTATAACGGCGACTAAGTATACTTTAGTCGACGAGCCCGTCGCGCTATAGAAGGTAATTAGCTCGCGTAGGGCGGAGCGCCGGTAAATAGAGTAAGTATAGACGGAGGGCGAACCTTATATACGCTTAGTAAAACCACTAGGAGCCCGGCTCTTAGTCGGCCCTAAACTAAGGGCCGATAGAACCACCCGCGATTAAAAACCAATAGTATAGTAACGGACGACGACGATAGAATTACGACGAGGATTAAGGAAGCTAGGAAGCTATATATATTAGCTATAGAGACAAAAAGAAACCGCTACTACCTAACCCCCGTTTCCTACCGGTTTCTACCTTATGTCGGTTTACTTTCGGGTCGATATAGTAGCGCGTGCTAAATAGGTAAACTACGAATTGATAAGTTAGCGGCCGGTCTTTTTATTCTTATATAGCGAGTTGCTTATATACGGGTCGCGTGCTCCCTCGGCGGAGGGGTTAAAGCCGTGTATAGCTAGGTACTCCGCGAGCGTACGAGCGGCGGCCTCCCCGGTAGCGATAACCTAAGAATATTTAATACCACCGATACGTCTAGTAATAACGAGGGCGACTTACGGCGCAGCATTATATGCCCGTCTTTACGCACGTATAGCAGGCCCGCGCGAGAGGGGAGGCTTGCTCCTAGCAAGCCTCCGCCTCCCCGTGGGCTATCTTACCTATATAGGGCGCGCACGGGACTAGCCTCTTTTCATCGGAATATATTAGCGGCTTCCTTTTAGATAGGGTCTTCGCCGGTGTTAGAGTAGTCGGGGCCGGCAGCGAGGGAGTGCGTGCGGGAGTCGCTATATTTATTTTTATTAGTTAAGAAAAAGAAAGAAAAGAGGAAGAGGACCTAGGGGAGGGGCGACGAGCTTTTATAGCGGTAGGAGGGGCAGAAAAAAAAAGCGTTACCCCGCTCGGCGGTAAGGCGGAGCGTAACGTTATTTCTATTAAAGGGGGAGGGGACTAATATTACGGGCTGCGCCGTAGTACGTACTACGGCTATGTCGTAGTAAGCGCTTAGGTCAGCCGCTGCGTAGGCCCGGCATTAAGCCGGCTACTAGCACGTATGGCCTAGCAATGCCCTAGATAAGGGCACGGTCGGGCCGATATAAGGCCCGTGAAGGGGCAAGGCGTATATATAAAACCTACGGAAAGGGCGAGCCACGGCGGGCTCTTCTTCCTCTCCTCCTTAGCTTTAGATAGTTAATTATCTAGCCACGCAGTGTTAAGTTAAACCCTATGCCGGCCCCTTATAGGCCACGACCCTTAAGAGAGCCGCCGTAGTTTATAAGGCGATAAAGATATTGCCCTAGCTCTCTATAAAGAGGTAAGTTAAGGAGGCCTTATAAGCCCGAAATAGACCGAATACGTCCGAAATAGACCGAATACGTCCGATATTCTCTCTCTTCCCTTATAAAGTAAAGTTTGTATATAGCGAGAGAAAACCGGCTAGTAAGGGCTATTTAAGATTGCTTTAATTAACGGCTATAACGTAACGATCGATACGGTTAATAGACCTTAAGTTTTTCGTTCTACGCTTATACAACCGTATAACCGTAATAAGAAGACCGAAGAGCTTCCTACTCTACGTCTTAAAGAAGATTCCCCGCTTTATTAGGCTAAGCCCCCTCGACTAAGCCCTTTAGCGCCTCGAAAGCGCGGACGCCCCCCCGGCTCTAAGAATAAGCCGAAGCAATTAATTATAAGTATTGCTATTTGCCCGACACGAAATTGCTATATACACGACATATACATCTAGGCCCCGTTTTTTCTACGCGACCCCGCGCGCCTAGGTCCCGCTACTTAAATTAGGTAGAGGTATATAGTAATTAAGAGGGCCGCGTAAATCGTCCCTTAGCTAAATTTTCTATCCTTAACTCTATATCGCGTATTCGTACGTAAAGTAAAGCCTTTACGATAGACTAAATTCCTATTTAATAGCCTATTAAAAAGCCTCCTTAAGACGAAGAGGCCTTTAATCCGAATGCCTACTAGCCTAACGCCTACGACGCACCGCTAATTCTACCCCTAACGCTATCGCCGACCTTTAATACATACGATAAGCTTTATAACTTCCTATAGATATTCCACCGAGAGAATAGCGCCGCTATCGTAAAGATAAATAGCGCTAATAAGCGTAAGGTCGACGGATAGCTAGTTCTTACTTACGTTATCTTTATATACGTTCGTAGGCCTTAAAGAGCCTCGAAAAGCGCTAGCCTCCGTAAAACCTCCTTTATAAAGCTTAACTATCCTATTACGATTATAGCCTTAGCAATTTAGCGTTTAAACTTTAAGTAGACTTACCGTATTACTAATAGTTAGCATAATTATAGGCAGTTAATTAATCCTTCGGCGTATAATATATATCGCCGACGAACCGTTGCTTAGCAAGAGCTTAAGAGCCGGCTTTCTAAGCTTCGAGCCGTCCTTACTCGCGAGATCGCATCGATCCTTAGGGAGTTAACTACCGAAGAGTCTTTCTTTCGGCAAAAGGATATCTATAACGATCGTTAGAAGATCCGCGCCGTAGCCTTAAGCGGGAAGACTACTACCTAAGCCTTTATCGCCTACCTCCGAGACGCCGGCCTTAAATATATCGT
Organism: Ophiocordyceps sinensis; assembly: GCA_012934285.1. Lineage (NCBI taxonomy): Eukaryota > Fungi > Ascomycota > Sordariomycetes > Hypocreales > Ophiocordycipitaceae > Ophiocordyceps > Ophiocordyceps sinensis. The sequence goes on along the minus strand of JAAVMX010000001.1, from coordinate 13,419,700 downwards.
TAAGCTCGCCGACGCCGATAGCGATAGCGACGATAGTAACGGCGACGGCGATAGCGATAGCGACGGTAATAACGGTCGGAAGGTTAAGGCTATCTTCTAGACCTACTCTTAGTGCGAGAAGATATAAAAGCGGTTCCTTAAGGTTCTCGGCCTTAATAATATATATAATACTAACCGCTTTAAGATATTTCTCTTTTAGGCTACTAGAATCACTAATTAGCATTCTATTGCTAACTTCGCCTTTAGCCTTATTAATACGGAAAAGGAGGAGGGCTTTTAATAGCTAGTAGAGCGGCTTAACGAGCTACGACTAGAGGTTAGGGCTATAGAGCCGACTGTTATTATTATAGATAAAGAAAAGGCCTTTAAAAACGCCCTTTCGAACGTTTTCCCCTCCTCGTAGCAATAGCTTTACGTATGGCATATTAACGCTAATATCTACGCGAGAATAAAGACGCGGTAGAAGAAGCCTAGCTGCGACGATAACGACGACGACGACGATAACGACGACGAGGCTAACGAGGCTAACGAAGGCGATCCTAACGGACGAGCTCGTATATAATAAGAGGCAGAAGAGGCAGAAGCGGTAGGGAACGCACCCCCCCCTCCGGCCGATAAATACACCCGTAAGAGTGTGTTCGTAGCTTAGAAACTTATAATCTACGCTTCTTCGGAAGAAGAATTTAAGGCTAAATAAAAGACTTTCGATAAGACTTACGGAGAGCTCTAGGCCCGTATTATTAGGTATATCTCGAAGGAATATATGCCTTAGCGGGAGCAATAGGCTGCCTGCTTTATTAGTAGGTATCGCAACTTCGGCTAAAGGGTTAATAGCCCCGTAGAGACCGCCTATAAAGACGTTAAATCGTACCTTCTTATTAGTATAAGAGACCTCTTTTACCTCTATACCGCCTTACTCTAGATAATCGAGAATAAAAAGCGCTACTACTAGCAGGAGGCCGCTAGATAGTAAGCACGGCAACGGCTTATTTATATCGGTTAGGATTAGCTTAGTAAGCTAACTTTCTAGATTATATATTAGGCTATTAACATACTTGCCGTATAGCACCGGCTTACTATAGCCGCGATGCCCTTAGAGCTAGGGAAAGAGCCGCGGGAGCTAATCCCGCTGCCGCGTTATACTAAGCGATTTATACAATAGTAGGGGCTTCCTTATGCCTACGTTATTCTCGAGCGCCTTAAAGCTAACCCTCCGCTTCCGCTTGTTAGGCTTAACATTCTTCCCCGGTAGTAGCTTAAGAAGCCTCTAGTTCGACCCCCCCCCTTTATTGCTATAAACGATGCTAATAACGACCTCTAGGACCTCGAGGAGCTACTCCTCCGTATCTAAGACCCTAACGTAGTGCAAACGCTTAAGGGCCGGCCTCACGCTGCGAAGAATATTAGTCTAACTATGCCCTTAACCTTATAACACTAAGAGGAAGACGATTAATAGGCATTAGTAGCTTTATAAGCAGCCTTATAGCGTAGAAGAGGACGAGGAGCACCGGCAGCTTTATAAGCAGCCTTATAGCGTAGAAGAGGACAAGGACGAGGACGAGGGATATAGAGGCGGCTACCGCGATTAAGTTAGGATAGTCCCCGCCGACTTAACGCAAGCGTACGCCGTATACGTATATAAAATAAGGTAGACGAGATACAATCGTCGCAAGCGTTATAGGGAAGATCGCGAGCACGCGCAAATATACGGGCAAGGGGATCTCGAGGGAGACAGGCTAGGGGCGGAAGAGCTACGCCGTCGCCGTCGCCGTCGCCGTCTATTAAGGAGGTTATTCTAGCTACGTAGGCCACGCAGTCCGGGCCGGACTAATAAACGGGCCGATTGTGCGAACATCTCGCGATCCCTTTAAATATGCGTTATTTACGTTATTTAAGCTTCTTGCGCGAGCGTTGCTAAATTACACGCGCGCTGCTATAACTATTAAATTAAATTAAGGCTAGGGACGATTTACGCGGCCCTCTTAATTGCTATATACCTCTACCTAAATTTTAGTAGCGGGACCTAGGCGCGCGGGGTCACGTAGAAAAAGTAGAGAACTTAGGTATATATCGTGCAAATAGCAATTTCGTATCGTGCAAATAGCAATACTCTTATTAATTATAGCTAGCACAGCTCTTAGGTTCTTGCTTAGAAGCAACCCTACGTATAGCTTCCTTATTAGGAAAGAGGAAGACGCGTGCGCGTTAGCCCTTAAGCTACGTAACGACGGCGTTATTACGACTCCCGGCGCCCCGTTTAAGGAAGCTAATAATTAGGAAATCGACGACCTCCTTATACGCGGAGTCTTTAGCTTCGAAAGGTATAACGAGGCAATACACGGAGGACACCGTATCTTTCGCTTACGTATAGTTCGCGAAATAAAGGGACGAGAGACGAAGCTATATAAGAAATCGAGGCTCGTCGTTTAGGGTTATAACAATTAAGAGAAGCAGTATTTATTAACCGTATCGCTAACAATCTAACGCGTTAGCTAACGGCTAATACTTACGATCGCGCCCGCGATAATACGGGACTAAAGCATAACGTTATCCCTTCGTAATATAACGTAGGCCTACCTATAGGCTTAAACGAAGCTATTAAGGACTATTCTAACGTACCTTCCGAAGGAGTTAGAAGGTAGATACCCGAAAGGGACTATTATTCGCGTTATTCGACCGCTATACGGTATCGCGGAGTCTAGTATATATTAGTTCTATACTTACTAAAGTCACTACGTTAAATAGCTTAACATATCTTCCTTAACCTATAACTTATGCCTTTTAATCACGAATAAGGGCATAGAGAATTTAGGCATAGTAGGCATCTAGACCGACGATACCCTTATCCTCGGCACCCCCGCTTTCTCGGCCGCCGAAGAGGACAAATTGCAGGAAGCTAAGTTCCGGGCTAAGCTAAAGACCTTAATAACAGCTGGTTCTATTATAGACTTTAACGGCGCGAAGGTAATACTATAACAAAGCGGTAACATACTATTGCAGCAAAAAGGGCAGGCTATACGCATTAACATAATTAACACGATAGCACCTAATAGCCCTTAGCGCTACTTAGAATAATAGGCCTAAGGAAGCTACGTTGCGTGTGTCTATTAGCTAAAAGCTTCCTTTAATATCTCTATTATAGCCTAAGTTTACGAACCTAAAGAAAGACTATAAGAGGCTAAACAAGCGTCTCTAGTAGCAAAAGGATAACTAAGATCGAGGACTAAAATACGTCCCGATAGACCTAGCAATAGTAAAGCTAATAGTCTTTACCGACGGCTCCTTCGCAAATAATAGAGACCTCTTATCGCAACTAGGTTTTATTATTGCAATTATTAACAAGGAAAGGACCGATACTAAATTCGACGTTACCGGCAATATTATTTATTAGAGTTCGACTAAGTGCAAGCGCGTGATATAAAGCGTGCTTATATCGGAGATCTATAGGATAGTAAATAGTATCGACCTCGGCATCGTCTTAGTAATAACTATAAAGATAATTACTAAACACTTGCAAATTCCGCCCCTTCTGCTAGTAATTTACATAGACTTATACTCGCTTTACGAGAACCTCGTTAAGCTAGGGATAACTAAGGAGAAGAGGCTAATGATTAATATTATAGCCCTTCGATAGTCGTACGAGAAGCGCGAAATCTTAGAGATTAAGTAGATTAATAGTGACGATAACCTAGCTAACGCGATAATAAAGGACTTCTTTAACCGATCTCTATAGCGCTTAATTAATTCGAACCGATTAACGATTCGAATAGATGCCTTTATTATAAGGCCGTAATCGATGCGCTTTAGCTATTACCTACCTTACACCGGCACTATTCTATGCCGACCTTAATGCGGCCCTACTACGCCCCGGCCACGTTTTAACATAGGCTTAATTTAATATCACTAGTTGTTTCGTACCGGCCTATTTAATAAGGCCGCGTACTATTTTATTTATACGGACATTAGGTTGTTTTACGCGTTTATAAGCACGTGGTTTAAGGTTATAAAGAAAGACTGCTAGTATAGGAATGCAGTGTTATAAGATATAGTTGCGTATACGTAATCCATACGATTACGTGCGCACGTGACTTTAGGGAGGCTATATCACAACACGGTCGCCTCCTCTCTAGCTAGCCGGATTATATAGAATACAGACCCTATTAGTTAACCCTAATAGACCTCTATCTAATATTAAGTATAAATCTTTTACTAAAAGGAAGGTACTCTTTATATTAATCTATAGTTAAATATATGGAATCCCTACTACTATAAACTCTATACTATAAGTAGAAACAATAGCGTCGGTATATAGGAAACCCTTTTTCAAATAGAAAAGCTTTTTCTTTAGATATAAAAGAAAGGTTTTAAAAAACTCTGAAAAATACTTTAATAGTAAAAGTATTTAACTATCGTATTTAATATAAAACGTAAAACTAAATATAGAGAATGGAAAAGATCGCATACTTATTATATATAATATAAGGTATAATATAGTATTTTTAGTTTGCTAAACACTATTTACTATAAGTAAATATAAATAAATTAAGTTAAGAGAGAAGTACCTTTCTATTACTCTTATATCGCATCCGCCCGCGGGGGCACGCGGCACTAGGCACGGGAAAAGGGCTTAAGTTAAGGGGTGCAAAGTCTATTAATCTATGTGTGTGTTCTATAGGCGCTTGGTGTCCCTCGAGCCTGCTTAAATAGGCGTGGCAGCGGACACCGTATCGACTACGTATACTAGGCCCTATCTACCGCGTTATCCTAGCTCCGTTCCGATGCGATATACCTCTTCGCGTTAATTAATTCGTTGATTTACGCTGCACGAAGCTATCGCGAATGCTAGATATAAGCGGGTAGGGGGTCTTGCCTAGTTGCAGTAATAAGAAGAGGAAAGAGGTAGCGAAGCCGTCGTAGCGACGCGACGAAGAGCAAGGGAAATAAGGGCGACGAAGCTATCGTGGCGACGAAGCCGGCGTGACTAAAAGCAAGGGAAAGGGGCAACGAAGCCATCGTAGCGACGAAGCCGGCGTGACTAAAAGAAGCAAGGGAAGAAAAGGGGGCAACGAAGCCATTATAGCGACGAAGCCGGGCAAAGGGGGCCGATAAGGCCAACGTAGCGATAAGGCCGAAAATAGGGCGACGAGGCCGTCGTAGCGACGAAGCCGGGAATAGGGCGACGAAGCCGTAAGCAAGGCGACGAAGCCGTCGTAGCGACGAAGCCGTCGTAGCGACGAAGCCGTCGTAGCGACGAAGCCGTCGTAGCGACGATGCCGAGAATAAGGCGAGGAAGCCGGGAATAAGGCGATAAAGCTGTCGTAGCGACGATGCCGAGAATAGAAAAAAGGCAAAGACAATGCTAAATAGCGAGACTCGCCTCGTAGCGCATTGCGATCCGTATTAGCCTCTCGTAGGCGTACGGTATTGTGTTTTATTTACGGATCCGCTAGGCCCGCCCGAGGTCTAGCTAGACCCGTCTTTAGGGCTCGCGGCATTACGCATCTTTCTATAAGAGCTATACTATCGTAACCGGGATCTTCGGTCGACGTATAGCTATAGGCTCTATAGGCCTATCTCCTCCGTATGTTTAAGCGACTCCCGGTCGTAAGCTAGGTCTCCTAATAAGAGGGGGTATAGTAGTTCTAGGTAGTAAAGCGAGATCGCCCTAAGCTAGGGCTACGGCTATGCCCCTAGCTCCTAGGGCTCCGGGACGAGGGAGGGATATATATATCCTCGTCCGATATCTAACGATAACCTCGTTGCGGCTACGAACTCTAGGACCCCGTCGGGTCTAGTGTTTACACTAAGCTCGGTACGGTCTATAGACCCTAGAGCCCCGTCGGGATAGGCGTCTGTTCCTAGGTAAGGCAATAGGTCTCGCGGTTAAAGAGTTAGAGTCACGAGGGGTTCCGTAGTGCCCTCGTTTGCTCCGATGTAAGAAGTCCCTAGGGGCAAGGGCAAGGCGGTCTAGTCTCTTTGCCCTGCCCTCTACCCCTAAGTTCGAACAGCGGCTAATTTAATTCCCGGAATATACGTACTAATTAGCTGCTCTATAGGAAAAGAAAATTCATGCTAATTAAGGGAAGGTAGCGATAGTGCCGCGCGGCGAGAGTGGCTGAGGTGGCTTGTAAAGCTAGGACGAAGAAGGCGACGAAGCTAGCGTGGCGACGAAGCCGAATGTGGCGATAATGCCGTACGGCGTGGAGTGGCCGAGGGCGGCAGCATTAAAGCCGGCAGTGGAAGGTGCAAGCGGCGATAGTGCCGTGCGGTAGGCTTACCCGAGACGGTCTGTAAAGCCGATGTAAAGGAGGGCGCGAGGAAGGGCGCGGGGCGACGAAGCCGACGTGGCGACGAAGCCGGGGCGGCGATAGTGCCGTACGGCGGGAGCAGCCGATGCGGCAGCAATAAAGCCGATGTAGAGAAGGCGACGAAGCCGGCGTAGCGACGAAGCCGGAAAGACAAGGAGGCGGAGGCGTGAGGCGACGAAGCTATTGTAGCGATAAAGCCGGGCGGCGATAGTGCCGAACGGCGGGAGCAGCCGAGTCGGCAGCAACGCCGAGAAAGAGGGGGGCGGAGGCGTAAGGCGACGAAGCCAACGTGGCGACGAAGCCTGGGGAAAAGGTATATGGCGGCGATTTAAGGCCGGGACGAAGAAGGCGACGAAGCCGACGTGGCAACGAAGCCGGGCGGCGATGGTGCCGTACGGCGGGAGTAGCCGATGCGGCAGTAAAGCCAGCACAACAAAGGTAGCGACGAAGCCGTTATAGCGACGAAGCCGGGCGGCGATAGTGCCGTGCGGCGGGAGCAGCCGAGGCGGCAGCAAGGCCAGCAGTATAAATAAGGCGACGAAGCCGTTATAGCGACGAAGCCGGGCGGCTATGGTGCCGTACGGCGGGCGTGGCCGTGTCGGTCAGCAAAGCCGAAAGAAAAGAAGGTGCAAGCGGCGATAGTGCCGTGGGGTAGGCTTAGCCGAGACGGTCTTTAAAGCCGATGCAAAGGAGGAGGACGACGAAGTCATCGTAGCAACGAAGCCTAGGAAGACGGCGATAGTGCCGTACGGCGGGAGCAGCCGAGACGGCAGCAATAAAGTCGGGATAAGATAAGGGCGACGAAGCCGTTATAGCAACGAAGCCCGAATGTAACGATAGTGCCGTACGGCGTGTAGCCGAGGCGGCGGTAGTAAAGCCGAGACGAAGGAGGCGCAAGCAGCGATAGTGCCGTGCGGCGGGCGTGGCCGAGGCGGTTAGCAAAGCCGATGCGAAGGGAGGAAGGGGGGCGACGAAGCCGTCGTGGCAACGAAGCCCGAATGTGGCGATAATGCCGTACGGCGTGTAGCCGAGGGCGGCGGCATTAAAGCCGGGTTAAAAGAAGGGCGACGAAGCCGACGTGGCAACGAAGCCGAATGTGGCGATAATACCGTACGGCGTATAGCCGAGAGCAGCATTAAGGCTAGGACAAGAGGGAGGGCGACGAAGCCGTTGTAGCAACGAAGCCCGGGCGGCGATAGTGCCGTACGGCGGACGCCGAGGGCGGTAGTAGTAAAGCTAGAATAAGATAAGGGCGAGGGGCGACGAAGCCGTCGTAGCGACGAAGCCCGAATATAGCGATAATGCCGTACGGCACGAAGCCGAGGGCAGTAGTATTAAAGCTAGAAGAGCAAAGAGGGCGGCATTAAGGCCGGGCTAAAGGGGCGTTTAGCACCCCTAAGGGAGCGTGTGCGTGTAACGCCTCGGGCGCTGGGGAAAAAGGGGGATTAGCCTAGCACCGCAGTCGCCTCCTCGCGGGACGTAATGCTTCTTGCGTTAGTCGTACTCGCGGCGGTTATAGTCGTAGGTAGACGGACCTCTACGACGGTTGCCTTAGCCGCGACTGCTATTAAAACGGCGACTATCTCGCTTACGGTCTTTATTATAATCGTCGTTATAGCGGCGGGCGTCGCGACGGTCGTAGTCGCGGTCGCGGCGATTAAAACCGCGGGAATCGTTGCGGCGAGAGTCTTAAGAGATATACCGGTTTAGTAATACGGTAATAAAGGGCTTCCTCTCTTCGATTTCCCGGATCTACTTTTTAATAGAAGTCTTTTTATTAAGCAACGGAAGGAGGGAAGCGATTTACGCGGTAATAAGTCTATAAAAGGTCTAAATAATCTAATAGGCTTTCTTAAGGTAAAGATGCCGTATAAGTAAAACCTTGCGTTAGATCTACTATAGGAGGGATAACCCTCCTATATTCTATATAGAGATAGTGTATTCTCCGCTATATAGTTCGTAGGAGATTTCCGTATAAAGGCGGCTAAACCTCTTAGTAAGCTTCTTTATAAAGGTTATAAGGGACGTAGATCGCAGATAGTATCGCTAAGCGATAAAAAGTTTACTTATATACTAACTAAGCGTACTCCCGCTAAAGAACGATAGGTAGAAAGGATAAAGTGCATAAAGGTCTTTATCGTAATAGAGTTAAAGACGCTTGTAAAATAGATAGACGTTAGTATAGGTATTCTTCCCGTCGGCTTAAGCGATTAGCCTAAGGTAACGTAGGTCCCTTTTATCGGGGTTAAATACTCCTATATTTTCTCTCTTAAAACGTTTTGCTATAGCTTCGTCGGGGGCTAACGCCTCTAAGGGATAAGAGAAAGCGGAGTTCTTACGGCGGAGACGAGCGTTTAAAGGCTAGCCTATGCTAGCGCTATACCTACTTAAATCGGAAGAGTTACCGTCTAGCTAGCCGGAATCCGGCAAACGACGGGGAGGCTAACGTCCGGGTGGCTAACGAGACGAAGAGGGGACTTAATCCTAAGAGCGTAAGGCTTTACGGGCAAGGGGATTAAGGCCGGAGAGGTTATCGTCCGGAAGCATAAGAGTAGGTTATAGATAAGACCGGGTGGGAATCGGGTAGCGGGTTATAATAAGAGGCGTCTCGGTTAAAGATATACCCGCGGGTTTATCTAGAATATCCTAAAGATTTTGCCTCTATAAGGTATATATATCGAGGTAGGATTCCTTAGCTATTATCTTATTAAGATAAACTTAGAATTTAAGGTAGTCTTTCGTAAGGCGATAGATAAGATTAACTACTTCCTAAATATAGAGAATATCTCTATTAGTAAAGGTTTATAGGATAAGCTCGGTAGGATTATTAAGAATTAAGCGGTTAAAATATATACTCTATCCTACGACCCGCTTATAGAGGTTATTATTAAGGATCGCGGCCGCTAAGTTGCTAAGCTCGTCGGGTTAATTCTAAGAGTATTAGTTAAAGCGACGACGCTAAGGCGGCGGGATATAAGCATCTTAAGACCGATTCTTATCGGAGAACTAATCGTCGTTAGGAGGAAGAGAGTTTTCGCGATCGCGAGAATTTGCTTTATCGGCCTAGGCGCGGTCCTCTACGTCCCGAGCTATACTTACTAAAGAAAGAAGAGCTTATAGCGAGGGTAAAGAACATAAGGTACGAGGATATAAGGAAGTAAAAAGAATCGTATATATAGAGAGTAAGGCGAAAGGCATACGAAAGAGTATAGGCGAGAAAACCTTTTTTACCTTACGAGAAAATAAGAAGAACTTCTCGCAGCGATAGAAGAAAGATATAGACTAGCTGCGATACTTCCTAAATAGCATATAAGGCTATCGTAAAGCCGCTAGGGCGCTAAGACTAAAGGCGACGGCGATTAGCTAACGGTAGGCTCCGCTATCGAAGATCGGACGCGGAACGTATAGAAAATTACAGGGGGTCGTCCTAAGTAAGATAGGCGTATACTATAAGTTAAGGCTTACGTAACGTCCTTATGCAACGCTCCGAAGGCGATGCTAATAAAACCCTTACGGATCTTTAGTCTTACCGGAATAAGGGCAAGGTGTTACTACTATATAGTATAGGGAAAGATAGGCATAAGGCAAAGGGTGCATGTATAAGAAGAAGGATAATAGTTGCAGGTAGCCCGGCATGCCTTACGAGCTGTAGGGCTGCCGGAGCCCGGACTATCTACTAATCCGTAGGCACTTAATAGGTGCCCTGCCTTTGCGTATTAAAGCTACCGCCGCTTCTACCGTCGCGGCTACGTCGAAGTCGAATATATGCTTTAATTATAGCAAAGCTAGCTATTAGGCCTAAGACTATAGACTATTGTCTTCGCCCGCACCCGCTACTATACCGTCTAGCACGCCTCGAGAAGTTATAATTAAGGGCATAATATACGAAGCCGCTAAGGCTTTCGGCACCCGCTAGCGCTCTTAAGGCAATAGCTCCCGTAGTCGCGGCAGCGACCGTAGTAGAGGTATAGACTAAGGCAGAAGCACCCGAGGGGGAATATAAGGCAATTAGCGTAGCTAAGCTAGCCGCCCGTACGTCTACTACGATATAGAGGTCCTTAATAAAACCGAAGAAGATTAAGACCCTACGTATTAATATAAGGAAGACGATACGGAAACCGAAGCTATTCTTACCGCGATAGAGAAAGGTATAAACACGAATTACTAATAGGGATACGACGCCGCCTACTATATAGCCGTAGGCGGTAGTATTAATGCTAAATAGAAGCCTTTATAAAAAGGCTTTAGTAAGCGATATAGTGTTTTTCTTTCTCGTCTAATAGCCTCCCCGTCCTTAACCCTCTCTACCTTTTTTAACTACGGCTCGACCGCTTATTACGTCTCCGCTTCTCTCGCGAATAAGCTCGCCCTATACCTATTATAGGTCTCCTCTACTATAAAGGGCATTAGAGGAATCCCCGGCCCTAGTATAAGCAATAATATCCTTATCGCTATATAATAGAAAGGTAATAACACTTAGATAAGCTCGGTAGGCCTTTCCTACGGTATCGTGCCTAACGGCACTTTCCTTAGCGATCTCACCTTAGGAAGGTCTGTTTTTTATGCCCTAGGAGTCTCCTATAAGGAAAAGCGCGTAATTTAATTACGCAACCTTAAGGGCTAGCCTCTATTACACCCGCAATATTCTCTATAGTAGTATTTGCTAATTCGATAGATACAAAATCTGCTAATACTATTCGTTTTTATACTAATACTCCGGACTAAGCGAAACGCTATATAGATAATGCGCTAAAGGCGGGCACCTAGCTAGGTGCCTACGGACTAGCAGTTAGTCCGGGCTCCGGCAGCCCTTATATCTCGTAGGGCATACCGGGCTACCTTTAATTTATTATCATTTTTCTTTTATAGCACCCCCTTTGCCTAGTGCCCTCTTATTTACACTAAATGGTAGTAACACCTTGCCTCTTCTTCGGCAACTACTAGAGAGCCTACGAGAGCTCTCGCCTAAAGCGCTAAGCCGCTTGCAGCGACGCCTTCCGTTGCGTTGCAATAGAGCTACGGCTCCCTAGAACCTTAAGTCTACTCTTAGACGACTACCCTACTGTTTTCGGCCTAGCCCGTGTTAAGCTATCGATAAGTAGAGCTAATTACTACTATCTTCCTCTTCCGTCCTCCGTTTTAGCGCTTTCTCGCTATTACGACGACCTCTTTTCCCTTTTAGGAAACCCGGAAGCTAACCCCTCCTTCTTCCCTTTTTCTATGTGCAGCTAAATTACTTCGCACTTATAAGGGAGCAAATATCTCCCGAACCAGATATTGTATAGGTACATAATAATATGCATAAAATCCACCGTTTAATATTGCATAACATACCTATGTCCCGGTTGCATAAGCTAGTCGGGGTGACAAGATACAGGAGTTATAGCATAAGGTGTAAGGTGCTAAGACAGATACGTCGGTACTTATATATCTCGCTTACAACTACCCTACATTCCGCAATAATAGCTCCGCAACAACGGTGCGATATATCGGCGATGTCTTATACGCGTTCTTTTCTCCGGAAATAGCGCTATTAGACGGCATAATAAGCCAATTGATATATACCCTAGTTCCTAAGATATTTGGCTATAAGAAGGCGCCGATGTCCTTAGCTAGATAGACTATTACTAACAATTTAATAACCGCTTTCTCTCTTAATTCTGCTCTAATCTTTATACTTCTTGCATCTCTATAATCCTCTACTATTAGTTTTTATCTTAATCTTTTACTAGTTATAACCCCTGCCGCTTCCTAAGCTCTAACAAATTGCTTTACCTAAAGCCTTACTCTACTCTTCCGGATTACTCGGCTGTACTATACCTACCGCTAAATCAACTTATCTCTACCTTTTTAGGCCACTTGCCTACTCACGCTACACACGGTTTGCCTAGATCACTAGTTTCTTAGTGTTTTTACTATTCTTTTTCCCCTATTACCCCCGATTTGCCCTTAGGACCCCCCCCCCCTCTCTAAGTCTGCTTTCTGTACTTAAACCCTTCTTTAAAATTCTTTTCAAAATTCCTTCGCCTACTCCGTCCCAGTCTATTTCCACCGAATATCTACCGGATTTTCTCCGGTATCTTCCCGCTAAAAACAGAACACACGATGCAGTGCGACGTTGCATAGGAAAATAAGGCTAAAAGAGGGCCTGAAAAAGGAAGTGATCGTGGATGTAGAATAGCTCTGCCGGGCCCTACGAAAAACACGTATCTAGTGGGCTTTTTTCTGCCCTACTTAACCGCCCTGCCACCTACACCCTTATAGGCCTCTACGGGGGCTGCTAGCCTAATATGTTCCCCGGCAACTAGCATGCCTCCGGCATGCGAATAAAATAAATAAAGAAACAGCACTAATTTTCCCCCTCTCTCGTAACATCCTCGTCATCGTTATCGTTATGCCTTTGCCTTCCCTCTCTACACTCTTAATAATAGCCTAAAGGGGTATTTCTATAAGAAACGTCCTTCTAGGCGCGCCGGCCGTATATATATCTTTAGCAGGCTATCTTTATAAAACTCTAACCCCTAGGCTCCCCGAATAGGTGTTCTATCTATATGCACTAATGCGTATGTTGCCCGGCCTTTTCTCTAATAAATCATAAAGGGTCCGCGCTATCGTAGAGTCAGCTTTTAAGGCTTTCCTTCTTAGGCTATAAGAACTATATCTCTAGCTTTACATCCCGGTTGCCGTTATGCCTCGTAGAGCTGCCGTTGCTAATCTGCTTTATAATAAAATGCAGCTCTTACTGCTAGTCGGCGTAAGGTTATTTCAGCCAAATATAACATCACTAGATCGGCTAAATCCCCCCCTAATAGCCATAAGCACTTTCCCGATGTAAGTGCAGCTTGTTTATCGGTCTATTAGTCGTTCTAGTCCTTTATAATAGCATCGTCTTCTAACCTAAGGAGGATTTAACTTAGTGAGTATCCTAGCGACCGAATGTAACGATAGTTAAGGAACTTTATAATAGAGGGCAAGGTCTTGTCTTATTCTAGTTGCGATGCTCTAATGCGCCCTATAACTTCCTATAGGATCCTATTTATAATCTTAATTAGGCCTACGCTTTTATGCGATTGTAAAAGTGCTCTTACTATCTCTATATTATGCCGTGCTATAACTACTCTAAATTCTCTTAATCGGAAGGACGAGCCTAAATCTATATAAAAGGCTAGGGGAGATATTATTATAGAGTTAAGCTAACTCTTAACTTTATATAACGCCTTTATTGCCTACGTTATATAATACTCTATTAACTAAGTGAATCTTAAGAAGTAATCTATAATAACTAAGATATACCTTATCCCTAAAGCTAACTACGGAAAAGGGCTAATATAGTCTATGCTAACGACTTCTAGTAGCTGCGTGATTATAATAGGCTAGTCTAGCGCCTTTAGTTTATTTGCCCTAAAGGTAGCGTAGGGAAAGCAGCTCGCAATATAGTTAATAATGTCTTATGCTATCTTAGGCTAGTATACGTACGTATGTAGTCTACGGCGAGTATAGTCTGCTCTAAAGTGTCCGCTATTATCGTAAGCCCTCATTAATACTTCCGGGATCTCTTCTTTTAGTAGGCATCTTTGCTAAGAACTATTAGCACCGCGGTGCTAAAGCCGGTCTTTTGTCTACTTAAAGCTCTACGCTCTGCTAGAGATTCGTCGTCGTGCGTGTCGGTCTAGCGGGTCCTTTAGTATTCCCTATAGTAGATATCGTAAGACCTTACCGAAGTCCGGATGCATTTAGAAACGCTCCTCTAAGGTAGGGTCCTCTCCTTTAGTCGATAACGCCTTTACCTCCCCTAGGGTTTTCTCCCTATCCTATCGCTATTGCTTCCGGAGTATCGTCTACTAGTCTATAGAGAAGTAGGGGCATAGGGCTCCTTTGCGTCCCTAGGGCGGCTGCAGTTGTAGTTAACGTCTAAGCTCTCTAATAAGCTCCTTAAAGCCTCCCTTACTATCCTTCTAGATCTATAAGCCGGCGGCATTAACATAACCCTATAACTCTAGGCCGTCGTCGTTATACTCTTACGAAGGAAAGATAGTCCTTAATAGCCTATCTACGGCTCTATTGCGGGTACCCTTAATGTAATAGATGCGAATGTTAAGCACCCTTAACTCAGTCACTTAGCGGGCATAGATTCCCTTATAGCCTTATCCCGAAAGAAACTAGGTAAGCGGTATATAGTTGGTATAGACTATTAATAAGCTCCTGCCGTAAAAGAAATAGCGGTGCCTCCTATAAAACTCTACGAGGGCATAAAGCTCCCTTTTGTAAGTGCTATAGTTCCTCTATGTCTTTATAAACAGAAAAGAGTTATATAGGATAGGGAAGTCCTAATTATCGCGGTGCTATAGCAGCGCACATCCGGCCCCGAATTTGCTCGCATCTATATAGAGCTATACTAGCACGTTGAATAGGTAGCTATGCATCGCTACGACTACTTAACACTACGCCTTAAGAATGGCAAAAGAGAGAGCTTTACTATCACCCTAACGCTAGGGCACGTTTCCTATTAGTCTGTTTAACGGCCTTATAATCTCGGCATAATTAGGGATCTATCGTCGATAAGGTCCTACTATACTAACGAAGGACCTAACACCCGTCTAGTATATTAGTATTAGCTACTCCTTTAGCTTTACTACTCTCTTTAGCTTAATAAGGACTTTACCCCCGATACGGTAGGTCTAGCCGATCGCTGTAATCTCTTCTATACCGAGCCTTACCTTCTTAAAACTTAACTTAAGTAGTGCCTATAGGAATCGAGGTAAGAGATAGTCCTATACGAAAGCCTACTGCTCCTTAAAGGTCTTATGTTTGCCGAATACGTCATCGATATATATATTAACGGGGGCTATATTGCTAACAGCAGGAGGGGCTATAAGTAAGGGCTTAGTAAGGGGTATAGGGATAGGTCCTATTATAATCTTTATAAATTCGGTGAAAGAGAAAGGCGCCGTTTAGGTCCTTTAGGGCATCCTAATTAGCTATAACTGCGTAAAACCTAGTATCGCGAAGGCTAAGACGTGTCGAAGTTCCGGGTCTATAGGAATAGCCTAGTATCTATATTTAAGGTTAAATTAGCAGTAGGTTCTTACCCTAAGATCCGAGAGGTTATCGTAGATCTCGGCCAATAGTAGGATCTTCGTTCCCGGTAGGTCCTCCTCGATATAGCTGTAGTTAAACGTTAATCGTAGTTCTGCCTATAGGTTATTCTTATCCTTAACTACTAGTACCGGCTCGGCCGACTATAATTATAGCGTGCTATTCGCTATAGCTATGTATTTATATATGCCTGTATTAACGCAGTCGTTTACGATCTTATTTAGCTAATACTTTTGCGGCTCGGTCTAACGTCTCCTCGGGAATCTATTCCACGGCTTTACGCCTCCCTTAACGTAGGGTCTATGCGTATAAAGGTCTATTAGGGGTAGGTTATACACCGTAGTCCTATTAAGCTCCCGATAGGTAAAGAACACTCGCTATACTTCTTCCTTAAGGTCTTTTAGCACTAATAGGCCTAGCCGAATCCCTATCGTGGCAAACCAGGCTGTAATAACCTCTAACGGGGTTATCTTATCAATTGGCTTCCTCTAGACCCTTCTTTGCGTTAGGAAAGGGTATATAGAAGATCCCTCGCTCTATAGTCTAGGCTAGTTAACTGCATCCACGCGGTCTCTAGTAGGTGGCCTATCTTTCGTAAAGTCTATCGGGGCTGTCGGGATTAAGTCCTCCTCTAGCGTGCACTTATCTATAACGTATAATAGGCCTATATAGTATATTCCTAGGCGGTATATTCTCTTAAAAGCTGCCTGGTCCTTCGGCTTCGTTAGGCGTAGTGTATGCCCTAAAAGCCATAGTAAAGGCTCTATAAAGAACTAGGAGAAAGGGAGGTATAGGGTAGAGTTAAATAATAATACTATTAATCGCACTTTAACGATATGCTTGGGTCGAAGTAGGAGATTTAGTTTTCCGAAGATATAGTATATCTAGTAGAGGAGGAGTCTTCTTCCGATAAGGAATTATCCTCTAATACAGTAATAGCCTCGCGTATGTCTATCTTTCCTACGAACCTCTTTAACAATAAGGGCGCTGCTAGGGATAGCAATAACTTCTAACGGCTACTTATAGTTATAATTAGACCTTATATCTTCTAACGTTATTCCTTAATAGAGGAAAGTCTAATCTTAAGAGTGCTTACTCGGATGTCGAATACTATACTAATCTTATAGAGCTATAGGAGTCTAAGCAAGATTAGGATATCGTCTTTTAGCGTTCCTTTATAAAGGTCCGGTCGAACAATAGCTAGGATCTCCCGCTTAATCCCTTCGCAAACGATAGTGCACTTTACGAACTCTATAATAAAGGTCCTCGATCTATTAGCGTTCGTTATTAATAGTCCTTAAAACCCGATTTCAGATAGTTGCTAGCGTAGCTAGTTATATTCTACGGCAAACTTCTACGATATAATATTAGCTTCCGAGCCTTAGTCTGCTTAAACGGTCTACGATAGCATCGCGATATATATAGCTTCCTGCTAAGTGCTAGCGAAGATAACTATAATAGCTACTCTAAACGTCTTTAAGGTTACTACCGCCTTTGCTAACAACTAGGTGTTATAGAAGGGCGAAGCATACTTATATACCGCCGCGGCTATTGCCGGCATAGCTCCTTTCCTAGGTTTAGCCTATCGCACCTGCTTACGTAAAGACAAATAACGAAACTGCTTAGCACCCTCTAGGCTTACTTGCTAAAAGTCGGCTAGGCTAAGAGGCACTATAACCTTACGAGCTAGGTTAATCTAATCGAAGGATCTAAGCCCTTCTCTTGCCTAGATCTCCGTAAGGCTTCTCGGCTTAGCTCCCCTTTTCACCTTCGCAGTAATAACAGTAGTGGTTGCTAGGAGGTCTACCTCTCCCTAAGGCACCTTATGCCTCCTTAGCGCTTCTTTAGAATCCGTCGCTAGCTAGATAACAACGGGGACTATATCGCCTCCTACCTACCTCTTCTTTATAGCACGAGGTAGGTTCGCCCCCCCTACTAGCATTATAATCGCTAAGGCGCCTTAAATTAGGGCCGATGTATCTTAGTCCTTAACATCCTCCTCGGTTATAACTCTTTAAAGGCGCTTAATCATTAATAACGCTTCTGCTCCCTCCGGGTCTTAGTCCTAGGCTAGGGAATCCTAAATAGCATCGGCATCGGGCTTTAATCCTATAGCGCGGGCTCTAACGGATAGTTCCTCCTTAATGTAGGTTTCCTCTATAAGGCTAGTAAGGATACTATAGCTATACTCGTTATCGCTATCTAGAAGGTCCGGCGACTAGGCAAAGTAAACCACCCTCGTACCTAGCGCAGCCTCTATAATATAGGTCTCTAGCTCCTCTTTAATATATCTATAGTTTGCTTAGACCGTAGCTTAGGGTAGAGGTCTAGTCCCTCCTAATCCCTTAGGCAATTATCTATTTGCCTCTTGCTGCTATACTCTCTTTGCGAAACACTTCTCGCGAAGAATATCTCTCTCCTAATCCCGAAGCCTTTCTGTATATAAGGCAGAACACATTGACGGGTAGTAGCTATATTGCCCGTATGTAAAGCAGATTAGCTAATCCGGAATAGGAGAGGATCTATTTATATACTAGTTCCGGGAGTCCTCTAGCTTTAATAGTCCCGCTCGGCTTCTAAAGGGCGGTAACCCTCCTCGACTACGGCTACGCAATACTCCTCGCTAGTTATTATACGGTCCTATAGTCCTCTCCGATCTTTCTTCCTATGTTTATCCTTAAATAGGCTGCTAGTAGGTAGGCTGCTAACGAATAAGCGGTATAGGGAGCACCTTCTAAGTAAGAGCTTGCCTATAAGGCTGCTTAACCACTCGTCTAGTATTCCCCCCTATCTGCTAGTATATGCCCTGTCTAACGTACGGATATAGGGCGGATAGCAAAAACATAGGATCCGGTGTCGTTATAGCTATATATAGAGATCCTACATAGGATAGGGTCTGCCCTCGCTTACTTATATTCTCCGGCGTAAGTGCTAACTAGTAGGGATTAAAGCTATATTTATCTATAAGGACTTTCTAAGCACTCTATCTAGTCTAGCGGCGAATGTAATTAGCTATAGCAGTAAGTAAGGCATTATAGGCTATTTATCGAGTATCGTTCGCCTTTGCCGCGAGAATGCCTTAGGTCTTTTAGACAATTATTATCGCACTAGATAGACTATCGGCAGTAAGAGCATTCTGCTCGATTAATCCTCGCTTAAGTTCGGCATTAGCTAACCCGTTAATAAAACTCTTAATAAAGTGCGAGAGATAATAGCGCTTAAGAAGGGTAAGAGCCCTCTCTTTAAGTCTTAGCCGGTCTCTACCGCCGTACTGCCTTATAAGCTTCTAGGCTCGCTTATAGTATACAACTAATAGTTTATCTAGTTTTTGCTAAATCGGCTGCTAAAAGTTCGCATTAATTTCATCGATAAGTATTAACCTAAACTAGTCTATTAACGCGGTCTTTAGTTCCTTAAGGTCCTTTAGTAAGGCATAGTCTCCCTTAGCAAGCGCTACGATCTCTCTAAGTCTTTCCGAGCTGTCTATAAACACAGCGGCATCCCTAAGAAGTCCTACCCTATACCCGGCGGCCTACCCTATACCCGCTTAGCACTAACCCGTCTAGCACTAAGTTAGGCTGCCTACCTTATACCTAAGGTATAGGGTAGGTCGGCTACCCTATACCCGCCTAGCATTAAGTCGGGCTGCCTACCCTATACCCGAGGTATAGGGTAGGTCGGCTACCCTATACCCGCCTAGCACTAAGTCGGGCTGCCTACCTTATACCTAGCTGCCTACCCTATACCTAAGGTATAGGGTAGGTCGGCTACAGCCTAGACTATAAGAGAGGCATCTAGTGTATTAATATTAAGTGCTTAAAACGTCTACTTAAGCTAGGATAGCCATCGGCTAGCGGCTCTATTACCGTTAGAATTCCTAATCTCGGGCGCCGTAGGCAGCCTAAATTCGCCTCTAGCTAATATCTCGACGAATTTACAAACTAACGACTTAGGTAGAAGGCAAGCAGGATTAAGAACTTCTAATAATAAGGAAAATATAGACTTCTCTAATCTCGATAGTAATGTCGATAAGATTATTGCCTCCTAAAGAGGAGATCGTGCCTTAGAAAAGGCTGTTTTAGAAAGGTCTAGTATATCGGCTAGGTGTCGCGAAGAATGCGTAAGGTCCGTGATTCTAAGGGTCTTAAGAAAGGCGTGGCGGCGAATGACGCTCTACACACCCTAGTCTTGCCACTACAAATAGAACACACGATGTAGTGCGACGTTGCATAGGAAAATAAGGCTTAAAGAGGGCCTAAAAAGGGAAGTGATCGTAGATATAGAATAGCTCTGCCGGGCCCTACGAAAAACATGTATCTAGTGGGCTTTTTTCTGCCCTACTTAACCGCCCTACTACCCACACCCCTAGAGGCCTCCACGGGGGCTGCTAGCCTAACACCGCTACGCAAAACTCAACAAAACACAAAAAGACTAATAAACACTACTACTAACAAAAAAACATTATAGCTAGCTTTAAGGATTACTCTTTCTCTAAGCTTAAGGGAAGCGCAAACTACTCGTCTTAGTCCCTTAGGATAGAGTCTATGTTTATTAAGGAGAAGCTTGCTTAAGCTCTTCTCGATTAAGGATATAATAAGCCCTTTAAATGCCTCGCCCTTATAATGCTAATGATTAATGATAGGCCTCT
The DNA here is from genome assembly GCA_012934285.1 of Ophiocordyceps sinensis. Classification (NCBI taxonomy): domain Eukaryota; kingdom Fungi; phylum Ascomycota; class Sordariomycetes; order Hypocreales; family Ophiocordycipitaceae; genus Ophiocordyceps; species Ophiocordyceps sinensis. The sequence continues at coordinate 13,399,648 of JAAVMX010000001.1, read as the reverse complement.
ATCGTAGATAAAACACTAGGCTTCTGCTAAAGCCGCTTAGGAGGCCCTTAAGATCCTCTATAACCCCATGAATTTTACGTCTAATTTCCTACTAATAAAGGAATTGTTTAATACTAAGATAGGAGGGTACTCTTCTATTAAAGATTACCTTAATAAGGTAAAAGAGCTCTTTAATAAGCTTAACACTCGGGAAATCCTTATCCCTAAGATTGTTATAATCACCTAGATTTTAGAATCCTTAAATAGCTCGTTTTCGAGCTATATAACTAATATAACGTAGACCCTACGGGTCGATGCCTTAGCCTATACGCTTAAGTCCCTATCCTCCTCTTTAATCGATGAATTTAAGAGGACTAAAGCGCTTAATAGCGGTAAGTAGTTATTCTATTCGAATAAAAATAAAAATAATAAAGTACCGGTTTACTCTTGCTATAAAAAGCGAGGCTATATAGAACGAAACTGCTTCTAGAAACCAGAAAATAGAGATAAGGCTAAAGCTGCTAGCTTTATACTAAGAAATAATACGCCCTCTTCGAATTCGAATTCGAAGAAATACTAGCCAAAAGAGCTAAGGGACTATACCAATAGACATTATAGGAGGCCGACCCCTATTCTACACTCTCGGGAGAGTTCTTAGTCCCCTCGCCCTACTGCTCGTATCTCTCGACCTCGGAAGAGAAAGACGCCGTCTTAAAAGACGCCTTCTCGAGATACCTCTTTCGAAGCCTCTCGAAAGGTTATAGTTGTAACGGATTCAGGCTTAGGTATTATAAGTTTTTTCCTATCCCTTTATACACTCTTTATATCCTTTATACTCTTTATACCCTCTATACCCTTTTTATACCCTTTGTTATTACTCTATAACCTATCACCGTATAAAGATACCCTTCTCTATACCCTTATAAAGGCAAGATCTAAGTCTAATAGAAAACAAATAATAGGACCTTTAAAGCTACTTCTTTCTGCAATCTCGAGAGTTATTTTAAGGGTTAATAAGTCTATTATACAGATAGGGGATTTTTATAATTTTGTATTTAACACTAGGGCTACGAGGCATATAGTTTCTAATAAAGCCCTCCTCTCTAATTATAAAGATATCTATAAAACTATAACCTAAGGGAAAGCCTCTTCGATTGTTATACGAGGGGCTAGGGATCTTGTTTTTAAGTTCCCTAATAGCATACAATAATACACGTTAAAAGACTGCCTATATATACCCGAAATCGGCATTAATATAATAAGCCAGTCTGCTATAAAAAACACATATGCTCTTATAGGCCTAGACTCTATATCTCTTCTCGATAAAAGTCTTTAATAATTAATAGTAGGATTTATTAAAAACGGCCTATACTATATCCCTCTAGAAATAAAGAAAACTCGTTTTCTTATTAAAAATAAGATATATAATATCCGGCATAGTCCGAAAGAAACGGTTGAAAATACTATAAAAAAACCCTTACTAAATAAACAAGATAAAGATATAAAAAATAAACCTATACAAAATAGAAAGAAGGTAGATTTACTACTTTAGCATAAACGCTTAGGTTACTTTAGCTATAAATCCCTATACCGATACCTCCGTAGACTATACCTAGATATATCCGTAGACTAAAAAGATATTATAGCTATAAAACAATGCGAAGCTTGTATATAAGCCAAACATACCGATAAGAAAAAGAAGACTCCCTCGAAACGACGATATCTCTTTCTCGATAAAATAAATGTTGATATTTAGCGCCCTATAAAGGTCCCTATATATAATTAATTCAGATACTTTATATCCTTTCTTAATACTTATTCTAGGTATCTAAGAATATACCTTATAAAAGATAAAGCCGAAAGCCTACTAAAGTTTCTAGAATTTAAATAAGGACTCGAAAACAAGGAAGATAATATTAAAATTAAAGAGGTCTTCTTAGATAATGCAAACGAATTTCTATATAATATTAAACTATATGCCTTAAAAAAGGGTATAATATATAACTTAAGTCCGCTATATACACTATACTCAAACGGTAGAATAAAACGTATAAATAGAACGATACTTAATAAAGTTAGGTCTATGCTTTATACGGCTAAACTACCTAAATATCTTTAGGGAGAAGCTATTTTAGCAGCTACATATATATATAATAGATCCCCCTATACTGCTTTAGGATATATATATCCCTTTGAAAAGAAGAATAATATAGCCCTTTCTATAGAAGATATAGAGAAAATCGGTGTTTTCGGAAGTATTATATACTATAAAAATAAAACCCTAAGTGATAAACTCGATGTACGAGCTTATAAAAGAATTATAATAGGCTATAAAGATATAGCCTATAAAATATACGACTATAGTAGAAAAAAGGTCGTTATCTCAAAGGATATAACTATATTAGAAAATAACTTCTTAAAAGACAATAAAACCTTTAACTTTAATACTATACCTTCGCTAAATAAAATACTAGAGAGTTATCTACGGTCTTCTATAGATATAACTCCTAAATCTACTAATAATATACCCTAGAATAATCTAAATTATATAACCGATAATATACCCTAAGATTATAATCCTAACAATATTGATAATATATTAGATAATATACCTATGCGCTAGGATAATAATAATAAGGATTAAAGAATTTAGGTTAAAATACCTAAGAAGCCGGCTGAATTCTATAACGAATATAAAGAATACCCGATATATGTTTTATTTAATAATAGTAATATAACCCTTCTATGTGCTTTAGAAGGTAGTAATCCTATAGAACTAAAAACCTATAAGCAAGCTATAAACAGCAACGAAGCTATACACTAGGATAAAGGCATAGTTGCTAAAATACAATAGCTTATAGATAACGATACTTAGGAAATAACTAAGCTACCCGAAGACCGGGAAGCCCTCGGAAGCCGATAGGTCTATAGAGTTAAAAAGGATAACGAAAACAATATTAAGAAATTTAAGGCCCGACTTATAGCTTTAGGCTATAAGCAGATATATAGTCTAGATTATATAGAAACCTTTTCTACTATAGTAAGACCTAAGTCTATAAGTGTTAGTAGGTGATTCACTTAGATTAATCTAAATAGGGGGGTTGTATTAGTTGTAGTTGTATCTAATCTAGCTAAGAAGGGGGAATAAGGGGGCCCCTTTATACCCGTCTGCTAGGGTCCCTTCTATAGAGCCTGCTGTGCCTTAATAATACATTATTAAGGCACACGCTAGGGCTTACTACTCTAGTTATAACGATGCCCTTAGTTAATAACGAGGTTATTAACTATATAGGGCACGTAGCGTTATACGCCGCGTAGTTATAACCCCTATTGCCCTTTTCCTATGCATAGTCGGCAATGTAGTTGCGACTCTATCCCTTAGTTATATAACTATATTCCTATACTAGCAGTCTTTCTTTCTAACTGCTAAGCAACGTTCCTAATCGTAAGGATAACACGTATTAGACTAAAGGGGTCTAATAAATACAATACATAAGTATAAATGAAAAAAGAGTCCTAAAGAGGAACTTAGGGACGTATAACGTATGCCTCTATCCGAATAGTTAAGCTATTATTGTCTACGAAGCGTTCGAGGGCTCGGTTAGGTAATGCCTTCGTTATAGCATCGGCCGGGTTATTATCGCCGTTAATCTAACGGATCTCTACGATCTTACGCTGCTCGTATAACTATCGAAGAGATATAATATCAATTATTGATCTCTTCTCCTTAGTTATCTTAAGCTTTACGAGACATTCGTAGAGCAAATACGAATCTATGCAAATGATTAATTAGATATTTAGTAGCTTAAGCCGGTCGGTGATAACTTTTAGCGTAATTACTAAGGCGATCCCGAGGTTAACGCTATTAACTATACCGTATATCTCGGAGGCTAGCACGCTTTAAGTAACTCTCTTACACTTCGTCGAACTCTAATAGATAATGTTTCTAGTAACCTTAAACTAGTTGTTAGACCTTTCGGTCTTATTAATTAATGCAATAATAAAGCCTAGTTGCGATAATAGGTCTTTATTATTAGCAAACGACCTATCCGTAAATACTATTAGCTTCGCCTTTGTAAAATCAATTAGTTTATATATTAAACCTTTACTCTAGTAGTCTATTTGCTACTTAAGTCGCTTATTTAAGATTATATAATCCTTATTATCCGGATTCTACGCTTATGCCGTAATAGAGATATTAAATACTGCTTCCGGTTGGCATACTAAGGCTATATAGGCTCTACGAGCACGCTATTTTAGGTACTATTGTATATAATCCGGAGCCTTAATATCGATTCGGTTGATTTAGGCGGCTTATCCCTTCTGTTAAAGTAGGAGTATTTTATCTTATTGCAAGCTTACCTTCGCGCCGTTGAAATCCGTAACGGAGCCCTAAATCATTGCGGTTTTCGGCTTCGCCCTAAATTATGCCTCTCGGAGCTTTTATTCTTTAGCGGCCGAAAAACTCGTCGTTCTAAGCATAAGGGTATCGTCCGTTTGTATCCTAACGATGCTAAAGTATTCTAGTCCTATATTAGATATTAAAAGGCAAGAGTCGAAGGTCGATGTCGCTATATTAAGGCCCTCGATGTAGTGCTTTTAATACGTATTAAACTAGTAGACTCTAGATTCTGCAATACTATATAGGGGCCTAATAACTCGGATAATCGTATCGGGCGGATACTTCCCTTATAATTCGGCGGGGAGACGTATTAAGACCGTTCGAAATAGCTCTATAGTTGCCTAAGGATATGCCTAGGTAATATGTCGAAGGGACAACGTTATCCTATAACGCATAAGGCTAAGGGCAAGGGCTAAGATTAGTCGTTAGCTAACGCGTTAAATTATCGGGGACTGCGTTAGTAGGGAAGCCTCTTCCCTATCGTTATAACCTTAGACTAGAAGCCTTAATTTCTTATAGGGCTTAGTGTCTCTAGCTTTAACCTCTCGAACTATACGGGAACTAAAGATACGGTAGCCGCCGTAAATAGCTTTGTTATAACGTTTGAAACTAAATACTCCTCGTGCTATAAGGTCGTCGATCTCCGTGCTATCTAACGCTTCGAATAGTGCTCTTAGGGTCGTAATAGCGCCTTTAGATCGGAGCTTAACGGCTAGTTTATAAGCCTCTTCTTCCTTTTTTATCGTAAAGGCCTCGTCTGCTTCTTCGTTACTTAAATCGTCGAGGTCTATATCGTCCTCGTTATCGTTTAGGTTATATTCTATGTTTATTCCTTCTATAATTAAGTGCCTAGCTTTATTCTTCGATCCGGGCGGACGTCCTCGCTTACGGGGTACCGGAGGGTCCGGTCGGGCGGGTTCGTCCGGCTGCTTAGACTCTAGGGCCGGGATATTATTAAGCATTTAATTACGATAATACGGTTATACTAATATAGATCTAAAAACCTAAGGTTTATTAACCGTATCGATCGTAATATCGTGCCTATTAATAGCTGCAATTTTAAACGGTCCTTACTATCCTAACTTCTCCTTTTATATATAGACTTCGCTTTAGAGAGGAAGGGTAAGTGTGTTCGCTATATCCGGGCCGTTCCGGCTATATAATACAGCCTAGACCTATCTTTCAGCCGTAAGCTGCCTAAGTGCCTTTATTGCTTTTTGCACTACGGCTGCTTATTTAAAGGTCGTTAGTAATAGCGGCGAATCTAGGGTTATCCTAGAATATGCTCCGAATATAAGCAACGTAGGCATTAGTCCGTTTAGTCTAGCAGTATCGTTAATAGCTTTAATAGCCGTCTAAAGAACTGCCTTAGGGGAGGTAAAGCTGCCTATCTCTACGAAGAGGATATTAAAAGCTCGACGTAAGGGGGCATAATACCTTTTAACCTTACCGATAGACTTATGTGCCTTAATAGGGATCTATATATATGTAATTCCTATAATTCGGGCTTTATTTCGGAATTCTATAGCCGCGAAGTTCGTTCCTATATTATGCTTAATAATATTAAGGGGACTAAGGTATATATTAATCTAAAGGTCTCGAAGGGTTTCCTACGTATGCTTAGCTAATATAGAAGGAAGGAATCGAGCGCTTTAGAAGGCCGTCGATGCGTTAATAATATGCAATACCGGGCGTTATGCCGAATTCGGAACGTCTAAGTATATTATATTAACGATAACCTTATAATTAAAGTCTTAGTTATCTTTAAGGTTAAATTTAAACCGTTCCGGGGTACGCTAATATATCTAGCAATAGTAATATAGTTCCGAGATATTCTCTAGAGTACTAAGAGATATATCGCTATAGCCGGCTTACTTTAATAGGTTATATAGCCTAGCTATAGCAGGATATCCGAATCGACGGTATAAGGTCCTAATTTCCGTTTCTATAAGGAATGCGGTCGATTATTCACTCTTCCTAAGGAAGAACTAAGGGTGCCCTTATTTCCTAATCACTAGGATGATCGCCTTAGGGCCGGTGAGGGTGTTCGCTATGTTATTAAAGAATACACCTAGTCTATCTATATCCGCGAGATATAGTAGGAAAATAGTCGGAGTTCCTAGCATATAGAATATAATCCTTCTAATCGGAGTAATAAGGTTAATTAATCCTAAGGACCTTATAATAGTGCCGGCGCCGAACCTAATTGCTTCTTAACCTACGGTCGATATGTCTAAATTAACGGAAGGGTCTTCTTATTAAAGGGCTATATACTATTCTTATCCGGCCGTTAAGACCTTTGCCGCTCCCGTATCGATTAGGATACCTTAAAAACAGAGCTTTAAGTAACGGTTATCGATAAGAAATTAGTCGGCCGAGACTATCGGTTCTATGCCGTAGACGTTATCTATTGGTAGGTAATTCACTTAGATTAATCTAAACAAAGGGGGTTGCATTGGTTGTAGTTGTATCTAATCTAGCTGGAGAAGGGGGAACAAGGGGGCCCCTTTATACCCGTCTGCCGGGGTCCCTCTATAGAGCCTTCTATGCCTTAATAATGCATTGTTAAGGCCTACGCTAGGGCTTACTGCTCTAGTTATAACGATGCCCTTAGTTAATAACGAGGTCATTAACTGTGTAGGTCACGTGGCGTTATACGCCGCGTGGTTATAACCCTTATTGCCCCTTTCCTATGTATAGTCGGCAATATAGTTGCGACTCCTTCCCTTAGTTATATAACTATATTCCCATACTAGTAGTCTTTCTTTCTAACTGCTAAGCAACCTTCCTAATCGCAAGGATAATGCGTATTAGACTAAAAGAGGTCTAATAAATATAATATATAAATATAAATAAAAGAGAGTCCTAAAAGGGGAACTTAAGGGCCTAAAACGTATGCCTCTATCCGAATGGTTAAGCTATTATTGTCTATAAAGCGTTCGAGGGCTCGGTTCGGTAATGCCTTCGTTATAGCATCGGCCGGGTTATTATCGCCGTTGATTTAACGGATCTCTATAATCTCTCGTTGCTTATATAACTATCGAAGAGATATAATATTAATTATTAATCTCTTCTCCTTAGTTATCCCGAGCTTTACGAGGCATTCGTAGAGCGAATACGAATCTATATAGATAATTAATTAGATGTTCGGTAGCTTAAGCCGGTCGGTGATAATCTTTAACGTAGTTGCTAAGGCGATCCCAAGGTTAACGCCGTTAACTATACCGTATATCTCGGAGGCTAGCACGCTTCGGGTGACTCTTTTACACTTCGTCGAACTCTAGTAGATAATATTTCTAATAACCTTAAACTAGTTATTAGACCTTTCGGTCTTATTAACTAGTGCAATAATAAAGCCTAGTTGCGATAATAGGTCTTTATTATTAGCAAACGACCTATCTGTAAATACTATTAACTTCGCCTTTATAAGATTAATTAGTTTATATATTAAACCTCTACTCTAGTAGTCTATTTGCTACTTAAGTCGCTTATTTAAGATTATACAATCCTTATCATCCGGGTTCTATACTTATGCTATAATAGAGATATCGAATACGGCTTCCGGTTAGTATACTAAGGCTATATAGGCTCTACGAGCACGTTGTTTTAGGTACTATTGTGCGTAATCCGGAGCCTTAATATCGATTCGGTCGATTTAGGCAGCTTATCCTTTCTATTAGAGCAGGAGTATCTTATCCTATTGTAAGCTTACCTTCGCGCCCTTGAAATCCGTGACGGAGCCCTAAGTTATCGTGGTTTTCGGCTTCGCCCTAAATTGTGCCTCTCGGAGCTTTTCTTCTTTAGCGGCCGAAAAACTCGTCGTTCTAAGCATAAGGGTATCGTCCGTTTGCATCCTAATAATGCTAAAGTGTTCTAGTCCTATGTTAGATATTAGAAGGCAAGAGTCGAAGGTCGATATCGCTATATCGAGGCCCTTAATATAGTGCTTTTAATACGTATTAAACTAATAGACTCCTAATTCTACGATGCTATATAAGGGCTTAATAACTCGGATGATTGTATTAGGCGGATACTTCCTTTATAATTCGGCCGGGAGACGTATTAAGACCGTTCGAAAGAGCTCTATATTCGCCTAAGGATATGCCTAGATAATATCTCGAAGGGATAACGTTATCCTATAGCGCATAAGGCTAAGAGTAAGGGCTAAGATTAATCGTTAGCTAACGCGTTAGATTATCGGGGACTGCGTTAGTAGGGAAGCCTTCTCCCTATTATTATAACCTTAGACTATAAGCCTTAATTTCTTATATAGCTTAGTGTCTCTGCCTTTAACCTCTTAAACTATACGGGAGCTAAAGATACGGTAGCCGCCGTAAATAGCTTTATTATAACGTTCGAAATTAAACACTCCTTATGCTATAAGATCGTCGATCTCCGTACTGTCTAACGCTTCGAATAGTACGCCCGGGGTCGTAATAGCGCCTTTAGATCGGAGCTTAACGGCTAGCTCGTAGGCCTCTTCCTCCTTTTTTATCGTAAAGGCCTCGTCCGCTTCCTCGTCGCTTAAATCGTCGAGATTTATATCGTCCTCGTTATCGTCTAGGTTATTCTCTACGTTTAGTCCTTCTATAATTAAATGCCTAGCCTTATTCTTCGATCCGGGCGGGTGTCCTCGCTTACGGGGTGCCGGAAGGTCCGGTCGGGCGGGTTCGTCCGGCCGCTCGGATTCTAAAGCCGGATGTTATTAAGCATTTAATCACGATAATACGGTTATACTAATATAGATCTAAAAACCTAAGGTCTATTAACCGTATCGATCGTAATATCGTGCCCGTTAATAGCTGCAATTTTAAACGGTCCTTACTATCCTAACTTCTCCCTCTACACGCGGACCTCGCTTTAGAGAGGAAGGGCAAGTATGTTTGCTATGTCTAGACCGTTGCGGCTATATAGCGCTGCTTAGACCTATCGTTTAGCTATAAGTTGCCGAAGTGCCTTTATCGCTTTCTATACTATAGCAGCTCGTTTAAAGGTTGTCGGCGATAGCGGCGAATTAAGGGTTATCCTAGGATATGCCCCGAATATAAGCAACGTAGGTATTAGTCCGTTCGGTCTAGTAGTATCGTTAATAGCTTTAACAGCCGTTTGAAGAACTGCCTTAAGGGAGGTAAAGCTGCCTATTTCTACGAAGAGGATATTAAAAGCTCGGCGTAAAGGGGCATAATACCTCTTAACCTTGCTAATAGACTAGTGTGCTTTAATAGGAACTTATATATATATAATCCTTATAATATAGGCTTTATTTCGGAATTTTACCGCCGCGAAGTTCGTGCCGGCATTATATTTAATAATGTTAGGGGGACTAAGGTATATGTTAATCTAAAGGGCTCGAAGAGTCTCCTATATATCCTTAGCTAATATAGAAGGGAGGAATCGAGCGCTTTAAAAAGCCGTCGATGCGTAAACAATATATAATACCGGGCGTTATGCTAAATTTAGGACGTCTAAGTATATTACATTAACGATAACCTTATAATTAAAGTCTTAGTTATCTTTAAGGTTAAACTTAAACCGTTTCGGGGTAGGCGAATGCATCTAGCAATAGTAATATAGTTTTAAGATATTCTCTAGAGTGCTAAGAGATATATCGCCGTAGCCTGCTTGCTTTAATAGGTTGTATAGCCTAGCTATAGCAGGATGTCCGAATCGACGGTATTAGGTCTTAATTTCCGTTTCTGTAAGGAATACGGTCGATTATTCACTCTTCCCGAGGAAGAACTAAGGGTGTCCCTATTTCCTAACCACCGGGATGTTTGCCTTAGGGCCGGTGAGGGTGTTCGTCGTATTATTAAAGAACACGCCTAGCCTATCTATATCCGCGAGATAAAGTAGGAAAGGGGTCGAAGTCTCTAGCATATAGAATATAATCTTTCTAATCGGAATAATAAGATTAATTAATCCTAGAAACTTAATAACGGTGCTAGCGCTAAATCTAATTAACTCTTAGCCTACGGTTAATGTGTCTAAACGGACGGAAGGGTCTTCTTACTATAGGGCTATGTACTGTTCTTGTCCGGCCGTTAAGACCTTCGCTACTCCTATATTAATTAGGATGCCTTAAAAGTAGAGTTTCGAGTAGCGGTCGTCGATGAGAAACTAGTCGGCCGAGACTATTAGTTCTATGCCGTAGACGTTATCTCCTATAATAAGGTGGTTGAAAGCTATTTAATAAAGCATTTAACTAGCTTACTACTATTCCGGCTCGTTATCCTCGCTATACTCTTCCTCCTTATCGTCCTTATGGCCTTCGTAGCCTGCTAAATAGGCTATAATATCCGGGGAGACGCCGGTGTAAAGATAATGCGAGAGATATTAGTCCTTAGCTTTCCGCCGTTCCTCTATAGAATGTTTCGTAGACTAATATCCCTCCTTTCCACACATAAAGCACTTCTTAGTCTAGGTCTTATTGCCGTATCCTTAGCCGTAGCCTCCTCTACCGCGAGGTCGATAGCCTTATCTAAAGCCTCGCGGGCGAAATCCTCCGTTGCCTCTACTACGATTGTTAGTATACCTACGGTCTATATAAAACTAACTATTAGGGTTCTTCGAATTATATTTATAATTTATATCTATCCTATTGTTATTACGATGTCGGTCTTAGATAAATTAGCGTAAGGCATTTCTTACTTATCGTGCGAGGTATATCGTAAGGGAAGCTCGGAGGTCGGCATAGAGCTCCTTAGCTTCCTTAGCCTGTTTAAAGAAGGCACCTTCGAGTTCCGGGACACCTTAGCACGCTTTAGTAAGATTTACTATAAGCGGGGTTTCGCCTATAAACTTAGGTCCTAGAGCCTGTTAATAAAGCAGCAGCTTATCGATTAGTAACTAAAGCACTTCCGGTAGGCCTTTTTTAGGGTTGCTAGCTCGAACTTAGTTAAACGTCGTGTTAGTCTAATCGGTATAGTACTAAGCCTAAGTCGCTTTAGTATCGAAATATTGTTTAATCTTATCGTATGCGCTTCGGAAGGTAGTCGTCTAGGTAATATTCTCCGTATAAAAGCGATCGGCTCGTCCCTTTAAGATCTAAGGGAGAAGGGTGTAAAAGAGCCTTAGTTTAATCTTAAGGTTATAATACACGCTTATAAACTTACGGATAGTCTCGTTAAATAGGGCATATAGCTCGCCGGTATAGCTCTTCTCCTTATCCTATATCTTAACGAACTTAGTCTATACGTCGGGATCTAATAAGAGGTTTAGAATATCGGCCGGTAGGAGTGCTATATACTCCTTAATATTATAATTAAATGCTTTAATAGCCTTCGGGGCGATTATTAAAGTAGATAGATCGAGCCTCGGTTTCGCCCCTAGGATATACAACGTTAGTTCCGGGAGAAATAGTAGTCGTAGCGCATAAAGCCGATTTATACGATTAAATAGTAGGAACGCCGGTGCATTCGTCGTGGCTGTGTTTAGGTCTTAGTCTAGTTCTAGGGTTAGATCCGTAGTCGCCTCTCGGGCCGGGCCGCTATATTAGAATCGGTGCGAAGTCGGAAAGACCGTTGACTAGTTCGTTATAGTCGAGAAAGGATCTTTATCTGCCTAGTCTTAGGCTATTCGTTCCTTTTCGTTTCTCCTCTTTTCTTACTTACTAAAGGCCTTTATGCCTATATCGAATACCTCCGTTATAAACTCCTTCTCGTTCTAAGGGAGTAGATTATTAGATTAAAGCATTATTATATATAATCTAATAAACGGCGCGTTCTTTAGTCCTATCGAAACGCCGCGTCTTCGCAATAGCATCTTAAGGACCTTCTTTTAGTTTTAGTCTACCGTATTCTATATAGATTTATTCTATCCTTAGAAATGTTCTTAGAATAGATTAAAGAGCCGTTAACCTTAATAGTAGATAGATGCTTCGCCTATTATAATAAACCGGGCCACGAATGTTATAACCTCCGCTTTATAGGGATCTTCTATCGTAATCTCTTCTATATCCTAGTATCGTATATCTACCTCTATGCGAGCGGCAAGAGGGATACTAATCTCCTTTATCTATTGTATAATCGGTTCTAGGCTATTAAAGGGAGCCGGTGCGTTTATATTCGGTAGTAATCCTACTATTGTTATTTGTTTTTCGGGTTCGTTTAGGGGTTAGTTAGTGTCGTAAGGGTTTTTACGAGAAATATCGAAGCGATTAGTCTCTATTCTAAAGGACGTAACTCTTCCTCCTTAAGGGAAGCAAGCATAGGATTAAATAGTTATAGGGGTTCGTGATATTATTCTGCGTTATAGACGCACTGCTTATTAACGTTTACTCTTCCTATAATAGGCGAGAACGGGATTAATAGAGAGCTTAGAAGGTCTTGTTTGCTGTAGAGCTAATATAAATAATCCTTATTCTTAGCATAGATGAACTTCTCTTAGGTATACGCAATAGAACCTCGAGGGTAAAAATGCGCGGAAATAGCGTCCGTAAGGAATAAAGATTCTGCTATACTTTCGAAGATTAAGATCTATCTCTTCTGCCTTACTATTCTATAATTAAATCTTTTTAATCACTAATTAGTGTTAGTAGGTAATTCACTTAGATTAATCTAAACAAAGGGGGTTGCATTAGTTATAGTTGTATCTAATCTAGCTAGAGAAGGGGGAATAAGGGGGCCCCTTTATACCCGTCTGCCGGGGTCCCTCTATAGAGCCTGCTGTGCCTTAACAATGCATTGTTAAGGCCTACGCTAGGGCTTACTGCTCTAGTTATAACGATGCCCTTAGTTAATAACGAGGTTATTAACTATGTAGGTTACGTAGCGTTATACGCCGCGTGGTTATAACCCTTATTGCCCCTTTCCTATGCATAGTCGGCAATATGGTTGCGACTCCTTCCCTTAGTTATATAACTACATTCCTATATTATCTCTTATAATAAGGTGGTTAAAAGCTATTTAATAAAGCATTTAACTAGCTTACTACTATTCCGGCTCTTTATCCTCGCTATACTCGTCCTCCTTATCGTCCTTATAGCCTTTATAGCCTACTAAATAGGCTATAATATCCGGGGAGACGCTAGTGCAAAGACAATGCGAGAGATATTAGTCCTTAGCTTTCCGCCGTTCCTCTATAGAGTGTTTCGTAGACTAATATCCCTCCTTTCTATACACAAAGCACTTCTTAGTCTAGGTCTTATTGCCGTATCCTTAGTCGTAGCCTCCTCTACCGCAGGGCCGATAGCCTTATCCGGAGCCTCGCGAGCGAAATCCTCCGTTGCCTCTACTACGATTATTAGTATACGTACGGTCTATATAAAACTAACTATTAGGGTTCTTTAAATTATATTTATAATTTATATCTATCCTATTGTTATTACGATTTCGGTCTTAGATAAATTAGCGCGAGGTATTCCTCGCCTATCGTACGAGGTACGTCGTAAGTAAAGCTCGGAGGTCTATATAGAGTTCCTTAGCCTTATTAGCTTATTTAAAGAAGGCTCCTTTAAGTTCTAGGACTCCTTAGCACGCTTTAGTAAGGTTTACTATAAGCGGGGTTTCGCCTATAAACTTAGGTCCTAGAGCTCGTTAATAAAGAAAAAGCTTATCGATTAGCAACTAGAGTACTTCCGGTAGGCCTTTCTTAAGGTTACTAGCCCGAACTTAGTTAAACGTCGTATTAGTCTAATCGGTATAGTACTAAGCCTAAGTCGCCTTAGTATTAAAATATCGTTTAATCTTATCGTATGCGCTTCGGAAGGTAGTCGTCTAGGTAATATTCTCCGTATAAAAGCGATCGGCTCGTCCCTTTAAGATCTAAGGGAGAAGGGTGTAAAAGAGCCTTAGCTTAATCTTAAGGTTATAACATACGCTTATAAACTTACGGATAGTCTCGTTAAATAGGGCATATAGCTCGCCGGTATAGCTCTTCTCTTTATCCTATATCTTTACGAACTTAGTCTATACGTCGGGATCGGACGAGAGGTTCGGAATATCGGCGGGTAGGAGTGCTATATATTCCTTAATGTTATAATTAAATGCTTCGACTATAGCCTTCGGGGCTATAGTTAAAGCAGATAGACCGAGCCTCGGTTTCGCTCCTAGGATATATAATATTAGTTCTAGAATAAATAGTAGTCGAGGCGCGTAAATCCGACGTATAGGATTAAATGCCGGTGTATCTATCGTGGCTATATTCGGTTTTTAGTCTAGTCCTAGGGTTAGATCCGTAGTCGCCGCTCGGGCCGGGCCGTTATATTAAAATCGGTGCGAAGTCGGATAGATCGTTGACTAATTTATTATAGCGGAGAAAGGGTCTTTATCTGCCTAATCCTAAACTGCTCGGTCTTAGGTATTCCTCTTCTTTTCTTATTTACAGAAAGCCCTTATGCCTATCTTAAATTCTTCTTTAATAAACTCCTTCTCGTTTTAGGGGAGTAGATCTTCCGCTCGAAGCATCGCTATATAGGATCTAATAAACTGCGTATTTTTTAGTCCCGTCGAAACGCCGCGTCTTCGTAAAAACATCTTAAGGACCTTCTTATAGTTATTATCTACTGCATTCTATATCGACTTATTCTATAGCATAGATAAACTTCTCTTAGGTATGCGTAATAGAACCTTAAGGGTAAAGATACGCGGAAATAGCGTCCGTAAGGAATAAAGATTCTACTAGACTTTCGAAGATTAAGATCTATCTCTTTTGCCTTACTATTCTATAATTGAATCTATTTAATCACTAATTAGTATTAGTAAGTGATTTACTTAGATTAATCTAAACAAAGTGGTTGTATTAGTTGTGGTTATATCTAATCTAGCTAAGAAGGGGGAATAAGGGGGCCCCTTTATACCCGTCTGCCGGGGTCCCTTCTATAGAGCCTGCTATGCCTTAATAATGCATTGTTAATATAAGGGAGCAGATATCTCCCGATTGGTTTATCCTACCGGCATATTAAGATATGCATTAGAACCGCCGTGCATTATTGCATACAATATAAGTCACCCGGCTGCATTAGCTGCCCGGATGCTCGAGATACCGAATGCCGAAGTATGTAGTGTGTGTGGAGACTAATGTACGCATAGTCTACAGTCGGGCCCCGGTTAACTAGGGTCACCTACACTACCTTCTATTACTCGCGCATTTAATCACGCAATAACTAGGTTATTATACGAGGTTAGACTATATGCACCTAGCATAGGATTAATAGCGCTTCCTATCCCGACAATTAGTTAAGTTATATATACCTTTATTCCTATGCAATTAGCTATATAAAGGGATCTTAGTCCGCACTTAGACAGACTATCACTAAGCAATTCCACATCCTCTTCTCTCTCTTATCTTTGCATCTTCCTCGACACTTTCTGCATTTGCCGTAATCCTCTGCCTTTAAGCTTCCCTTTAGGCTCTTATTGTTAAGGCCTACGCTAGGGCTTACTACTCTAGTTATAACGATGCCCTTAGTTAATAACGAGGTTATTAACTATGTAGGGCACGTAGCGTTATGCGCCGCGTGGTTATAACCCCTATTGCCCCTTTCCTATGCATGGTCGGCAATGTGGTTGCGACTCTATCCCTTAGTTATATAACCACATTCCTACAATAAGGCTCTTATTAGTATAGGCTGTTTCGAATAACCAAAAGATTATGCAGTTTAATATAAAAAATGCCTTCCTACATATAGAAATAGACATGGAAACCTATATTCTTATACCCGAAGTTTTTTATTAATATAATACTAAAAACATAGTTTAATAAATATAAGAAAACAAAATATAGAGGCATGACTTACTTAGACTATCTTAATAAACATAAAACGAAAAAGCTCGTAGCTAAACTAAGAACAGCACTATACGGCTTAAAACAAAGTCCTTTACTCTAGTATAACCTATTAAAAAAGGTCTTTAATAAATTAGGTTTTTAATGCCTTCCGATAGACGAAGAGGGGTTTATAAACAGCATACTGAAAATAGCTATAGCCGTCTATATAGATAATCTTCTGTTTTTTAGGCCTATAGAGCGTCTAATAACCTAAGTAATAGATAAAAAAAACATCCTACCGATTAAATCGTTAGGAGAGGTAAAAGACTTCTTAGGATTATCTATATATATAAACAAAGATACAAAGGAATTATATATATCCTAAGCAAATAATAAAAAGAATAAGATAAAGGAATTTAATAAATAAGATATAGGAACCTCTAATACACCTCCTATTAAAGGCGTGAAATTAAATAAATCAGGATTAAAAACCGCGTTAAAAAAGGACATACTCTTATACTAAATGCAAATAGGCTCTCTATTATTTCTAGCCCTTTTTATAAGGCCTAATATCTTATATGCTGTTATATCCTACGCGAGATTTTCTTTTTAACTAGACTCTTCGCATTTTAAAGCTCTCGATGTTATATAGAAATATCTTAAAAAATTTCCTAACCTTTGCTTATACTATAACTATAATATACCGGCACCGGATTTTCACTTTACAGCTTATACAGATTCTAACTAGGCTAATAACCTTATAGACCGACGATCGGTCTCTAGATACTGTTTCTTTATACGTAATAACCTAATAAGCTAGTTATATTAAAAACAAAAATCTATATCGCTATCTACTTGCAAAGCGGGGTATATAGGCCTTAGAGAGGCTAATTAAGAGGCCTTATACCTATATAGTCACTTAAATAGCATAGCAAAAGAGTTGTCTATACATATATTAAGAAAAGTCCCTTTAATATTTTCTAATAGCTAATCAGCGCTTAAAATAGCAAATAACCCGGAATCCTATAAACTTCGGAAACATATAGGCCTTGCTTATAATTTCACTCGTAATAGTATCCAGCTAGGCGAGATAGAGGTCTTTTATATAAAATCTATAGACAATATTGCTAATATATTTATAAAAGGATTAGGGCATATATTATTTTCTAAATGTCGAGGTCTTTTAGGCCTTAAAAAAGATCCTATATATAAAGATAAATAGAGGTTTTTAGCTGCTCTTTCTTATGCTTTCTTCTAGCTTTCCTCTATATACCTTTAGTTCTTTCCTCTATATAGGTTTTACTAAAGAGAATACCCTTAAAAGTTTTTCCCTTTATAAAAGGTTTTCTAAGGTATAAAACATAATAGAGTTTTAAATTGTTCTCTATATAAATAAGAATGTTTTCTATAAAATAGGGTTTTTAACATAAAGAGAGAGTTTTTATTATTAGTTAGTTATAACGGACATTTATAAAGCGCACTTCTTTCTTATAAAATAAGTACCCTTTAAGAGAGGCTATAAGGGAGCAAATATCTCCCGAACTAGATATCGTATAGGTATATAATAATATGCATAAAATCCACCGTTTAATATTGCATAACATACTTATGCCCCGGTTGCATAAGCTAGTCGGGGTGATAAGATATAGGAGTTATAGCATAAGGTGTAGGTGCTAAGACAGATACGTCGGTACTTATATGTCTCGCTTATAACTACCCTCTATTCCGCGATAATAACTCCGCGACAACGGTGCGATATATCGGCAATGTCTTATGCGCGTTCTTTTCTCCGGAAATAGCGCTATCAGACGGCACAACAAGCCAATTGATATATACCCTAGTTCCTAAGATATTTGGCTATAAGAAGGCGCCGATGTCCCTAGCTAGACAGACTATTACTAACAATTTAACAACCGCTTTCTCTCTTAATTCTACTCTAATCTTCACACTTCTTATATCTCTATAATCCTCTACTATTAGTCTTTATCTTAATCTCTTACTGCACTTATTTTAGGTAAGTGCAATTTTTGCATACACTAACCCGATTTTTCTATATGCCGCTTAATATTACTTCGGCGCGTACCTACGATCCCTTTCTCTTCTCGAGCCGAACTCTCTCGAGCTATTCCGTCTCCCTAAGGTTTACCTTCCTCAAGCTATTTCCCCTCTCTTCCTTAAGGTCTTCCTTCCTTAAGCTATCCGCCTTTCTCGTCTCCTTAAGATGCCTACCTAACTAGACAAAGATACCTTTTGAGTCTGTATTAACGGCGTTAACGAATTAGTATAGATGCCGTTACCTTAGGATAACGATAACGCTATTCGCCTCTCCTATCGGGAACGTCGCTAATAAGAAGCTCGGGACTATTAAAAGACCGCTTAAGCCTCGAGGGACTAAGACCACCTCTCGAGGGACCGAGAGTCTTCCTCTCGCCGCGGTAGAGCTTAAGACAACCGCCGCGAACGCTACGACCGGAACGATCGCCGCCTTGCCCACTAAGGCGAAGAATACGGTGAGGAAGAGGCGAGAGGAGCCTAAATTAGCCGTGTGACGGTAGCTTCGCCGGCTGCTATTTTATCTGCAGCGCGCCCTATTGCGATGTCTATAGAGCGCCCCGTTGCGATAACATCGCCGCCGCTAGCTATACGCCTAATTGCAACGTCTGCAGCGCGCCCTGTTCCGCCGCCTGCTATTGCCAAGCCTTCGGCGCCTACTGTTGCTAAGCCTTCGCAGTAGCACCTTTAGCCTGCCAACAAACCGTCGCCCCCGGCCGCATTGACTTCGCCGCCTACTGCCTCTCCCGTCGCGGCCTCTATTCTCGGGAACGCCTCTTAGTAACTCGCTGTCGTTAACGGCACGGCTGTTTCCTAACCTGCCGGCAAAGCGGCCCTTTCTCTCGAGACCCCCTAGGAATCCATGATTTGTCCTATTGCGGCAATATCCTCGCCGCCTGCTGTTTTACCTGCTATTGCTAAGCCTCCGCAGCAGCACTTTCCGCCCGGCAACCCGTCGCCGCCTGCTGCTTGCCCTATTACGGCAATATCCTCGCCGCCTCTTACAACTATAGTCCCGCCGCCTACTGCACGCCCTATTGCGATGTCTATAGAGCGCCCCGTTGCGACGATATCTTCGCCGTCTGCTATAGGCCCTTTTCCTAAGGACCCTCCGGCCGTATTAAGCATCTCTCCCGCCGCGGCCTTTTCTCTCGAGGCCCCTTAGGATTCTATAATTTATCCTATTAGGACGATATCCTCGCCGCTTACTATACGCCTTATTGCGATATCTATAGCGCGTTTCGTTACGACGATGCCTTCGCCGCTTGCCGTATATCCTATAGCTAAGGCTCCCCCGGCCCTAAAGCCCTCTACGTGCCGAAAGTACGAGACGCTCTTTGCTTCCCGGAACGCACTTTTTAAGCACCTTCGTTAGACCTATCCCGGCTAGTATAAGGCACCCGTCGCCGTTATTGCGACTATTCCCGCGCCTACTGCTAACGATAACTTCGGCAACCCGTCGCCTACGGCCGAATTAAGCACTCTTCTCGCGACTGCCCTTACTCCTGCTTTAGCCGTTATTAAAGCCGTCTATGCGACTATTCTCGCGGCCGTTGTCCGCCGCCTTATAGCCTTTCCCGCTACGGCTTCTGCCTCGCCTACTGCTGCTATTAACGCCGTTAGCACGATTATTCCCGCGGCTATTCCTCCGGATAAGTCGCCGTAGTAGTATCTTCTTCCTGCCGGCAACGTCTCGCTATAGCGATATCTTCTCCCTGCTAGTAACCCTTCGCCTCCGGCCGTCGTCTTTAAGCCGGGGCGGGATATTATTCGCCTATAACGATGCTTTCTTTCTGCCGGCAAGCCCTTATTATAGCGATGCTTTCCGTTTAATAACGCCTTCGGCAAGCCGCTACCGCCGCCGCAAAGATGCTCCTAACCTACGCAAGCAGTATCATTGACCCGCCGGCCCTACGGTCCTTAGCGCACCGATTAGCGCCGCCTTAGACGCTTGCAGCACGACTAGAGAGCACCCGTTTAAGGCTGCTGCTCCGCCTAAAGAACTCGCCGTTACATGCCCCTTTCGGCGATTAAGGAATTCGATCTAGATAAACGCTTAATAATTAGGCATACCTCATTGGCAAAGGAATGCATTTAGAGGATTAATTAGCCTTGCAATTTAAGGTCTTAATTTAGCTTGTTCTACTTATTCTTTGTGTTTAGTTAGTTAGTTGTTTGTTTGTTCCTGCTAAGGTTAGCAGAGGTTCCCTTTTAGGGCCCGTATTATAATGCGCTAAAGGCGGGCACCTAGCTAGGTGCCTACGGACTAGCAGTTAGTCCGGGCTCCGGCAGCCCCTATATCTCGTAGGGCATGCCGGGCTACCTTTAATTTATTATCCTTCTTCTTTTATAGCACCCCCTTTGCCTAGTGCCCTCCTATTTGCACTAATAGACCTCTACTTTGCTAAATTCCCTAAGCTTTTTAACGCTTTGCTTCGTCGTATAGAGAAATTAGCTAAGACAGTCTACCGCATTAATATAGGCGATAGCACGCTTATACGGCAGGCTCCTCGACGTCATAGTCCCTCGTAGGCTTAGGCTATTAAGGACTTTATTAAGAAGCATAAGGGAAGTATTATTTAGAAGTCTATAAGCCTATAGTCTTCTCCTCTACTATTAACGCCTAAGAAGGCGCTTATAGGCCTATAGTATAATACCTATAGGTAGGTTATTTAGCGTATTTACGCCGACTTCCGTATACTTAAGACCTTAATGAAAAAGTATGCGTTTCCTCTCTTAAATACTATAGATAAAATCTAGCGCGCAGCCGGCTACTATTACTACGCCTTTATCGACCTATAAGACGGTTTTTAGCATATCCGCATCGCTCTAAAAGACTGTAAAAAGACTGCCTTTATTACGCCTTTTAGCCTATACAAATAGGAAGCTATGCCTATAGGCCTTACGAGCGCCCTAGCTACTTTCTAGGCTTTTATAGAGGAAGTCTTATAGCCGCTACGTAAGTTTGCCGCGGGTCTCTTTAACGATATATGCCTTTAGGCCGATATAATCGAGTAGCTTTATAAACGCCTGCTCGCCTTCTTCGCCCGCGCCGTTAAGTACGGCTTATTGTTAAACGCTAAGAAGATAAAGCTCTTCGTCGATATAAGTATATTCTTAGGCTTTATCGTCTGCTTTAAAGGCATTCGGGCAGATCCTCTTAAGATTGCCGCTATTCGCGACCGCCCGATGCCTACGACTACTACGGAAATCCGTGCTTTTATCTACTCAGCCGGATACCTACGTATATTAATCCCTAACTTCTCCGACCTATCTATCCCGTTAATCGAATAGTCTCTTAGAAGTAAGAATATCCCTATTACTTTAATAAAGAAAGCAAAAGCTACGTAAGAGCGGATCCGTAATATTATTACGACGATACTAGTCCTCGTTAAGTTTAGCTAGATGCTTCCCGTAATTATTTAAAGCGATGCGTTTAGGAAATATATAGGCGTAGCCCTCCTATAGCCGTATATATACCTAACTAATAGTAAGGAGCGTTCCTACCTTTACCTAATAGCCTACTTTTCTAAGAAGCTTACTAAGACGTAGTAGCGTTATTCTATATAAGAACGAGAGCTTTTAGGAATTATAATAGCTGTATAATACTAAAAGCATTAGGTAGAAGGTGCGGATATTACTACAATTATAGATTATAAGTCTCTTAAGACCCTATACACTAAGATAGATTAGCCTATACGAGTTATTTATTTCCTTAACGTTATCGAATACTATAATATTAAGATCGTATATCGTAGCGGCAAAGCGAATATACTCGCCGATTATCTCTCTCGCCCGCTATATAATAAGGCGGCTACTGCTCTTCCCGTAGACGAGGGGAGGATAGCTGCGATTAACAATAACGACGAGCTTATAACGATCCTAGAAGACGATGCCGTAATATCGCGGTTAACCCTACGCCCGGAGCCGTATATAATAATAACGCCGCCCCTAATGCTATAGAGCTTATCACCCGATAAGAACAGCTAGCACGAATTAACCTATAAGCGATCTTCGAATTCCTTATATCTAGCGAGACTCTACTATATAATATTACGCCGCACTAAGCGAATATATACTTCTATAAGTAAAAGGGCAGCTTATATCGCGCTCGCTAGAATAAGCGTTCCCTTCCCCTTAGCGAGCCGCTAAGCCCCGCTAGGGCAATCGCACTACTGCTAGTACTAGAGTATAAAGCTCTCGTAGATACAGCTAGACAAGCGTATAAGGCCTCTAGGCATAGCACCGTTAGTTACGTTATGCGATACCTAGCCATACGGTACTAGCACTTAAAGCTCCTTCTTACTATATATAAGGCTGTTCGTAGGTGTTAGTCCTATTAACTTATAAAGCCGCTAGATCCTATGCTTCTATTAGATCTACGGGTAAAGGGATTACATGCAGGATTACGTGCGGGATTACGGACGGGAAATTAGGCCAAAAGACCCCTTAAATAAGGTCTCGAGGCAGCCCCTTTTCAGGCACAACAAGCATTATCATTATCATTATTAATATACTGCTTTTAGCGGCATTACAGCCGCTATAACCTATATCTCTCGCATCCTTGTTTAGTAGGCCGTAGATCGAAGATCTAATAATTAAGAGTCTTAGTCTTCTAGCCACTACTACTAAGAGAAGCTACTATTCAACCATTAGGCCCCCTTTAAACCGCGAGAAAAAGCCTAGCTAATCATGCTCGGTAAGAGGACTAGATTCCTCTCGTATCGAAAGAAAAGCCCGCGAGAACTACCTCGCGGAACCTTATTAAATAAAGCCCGTGAGAACTATCCTCGCGGCACTTATATATCGAAATAAGCCCGCGAGAACTACCTCGCGGCACCTTATTAAATAAAGCCCGCGAGAACTATCCTCGCGGCACTATATCGAAAGAAAGCCCGTAACGCGGCACTATATCGAACTAAGCCCGCGAGAACTATCTACGCGGCACTATATCGAAAGAAAGCCCGCGAGAACTATCCTCGCGGCACTATATCGAAAGAAAGCCCGCGAGAACTATCCTCGCGGCACTATATCGAAGAAAGCCCGCAACACGCGGTATAAATACATCGAAAAAGCCCGTAAGACTCACGGCACTAATACATCGAAAGAAAGCCCGTAATACGCGGCATAAATACATCGAAAAAGCCCCTTATAAGAGACTACCTTACGGCACTAGAAAGAATAATATATCCTGCTTCTAGTAGAGGCGAGAGGGTAACTCCTTCGTTAGCTAGCTAAACACATATCCTACTACTAGTAGAGGCGAGAGGGTAATTCCCTCGTTAGCTAGCTAAGACACATCCTGCTACTACTAGCAGAGGCGAGAGGGTAATTCCCTCGTTAGCTAGCTAAACACATATGCTACTACTAGTAAAGGCGAGAGGGTAATTCCCTCGTTAGCTAGCTAAGCTAAAAACAAGCCTATAGTAAGGAGCAAACCCCTCCGTAGTATTAAATAAGCCTACATTAAGGAGTAAACCCCTCCGTAGTATTAAACAAGCCTATATTAAGGAGTTAACCCCTCCGTAGTATTAAATAAACAAGACTATATAAGCTATTCGCGGCGAGCGGTAGAGACCCCTCGTCCGCACACTTAGATAAGACATAAGCTATTAGCTTATAAGCTAATAGCTCGCGGCGGCGGAAGAAAGAAAAAGACTCTTTCGTCGTCGTAGCAATAATATATCGCGGCGGCGGGAGGAATACTCTCTCGTCGTAGTAAATAGCAATCGCAGCGGTAGAAGAGAAGAAGACTCTTTCGTCGTTGCGGTAAGCGCTCGCGGCAGCGGGAAGAGAAGAAGAAGACTCTCTCGTCGCAGCATACACAGTTCGCGGCGGCGGGAGGAAGACTCTCGTCGCAGCACACATAGTTCGCGGCGGCGGGAGGAAGACTCTCTCGTCGCAGCACACAT
The DNA here is from genome assembly GCA_012934285.1 of Ophiocordyceps sinensis. NCBI lineage: Eukaryota > Fungi > Ascomycota > Sordariomycetes > Hypocreales > Ophiocordycipitaceae > Ophiocordyceps > Ophiocordyceps sinensis. The sequence goes on along the minus strand of JAAVMX010000001.1, from coordinate 13,375,600 downwards.
AGTTCGCGGCGGCGGGAGGAAGACTCTCGTCGCAGCACACATAGTTCGCGGCGGCGGGAGGAAGACTCTCTCGTCGCAGCACACATAGTTCGCGGCGGCGGGAGGAAGACTCTCTCGTCGCAGCACACACAGTTCGCGGCGGCGGGAGGAAGACTCTCTCGTCGTAGCACACATAGTTCGCGGCGGCGGGAGGAAGACTCTCTCGTCGTAGCACACATATTTCGCGACGGCGAGAGGAGAAGAGAAAGACTCTCTCGTCGTAGTACGCAGCAGTCGCGGCGGCGGGAAGAGAAGAAGACTCTTTCGTCGTTACGGCAAGCGCTCGCGGCGGCGGGAAGAGAAGAAGAAGACTCTTTCGTCGTCGCTAGTAAACATACAACGCGGCGGGAGGAAGACTCCCTTATCCGCGCATTTATCTAACGCACGAGCTAATAGCTCTCGACGAGCTAATAGCTCGCGGCGGCGGAAAGAAGGAAAAGTCCCTTTCCCTCGTATACACTCTAACACTCGAGCAAATAGCTCTTACGGCGAGCGGTAGAGTCCCTCGTCGCACTTATTCGAGCAAGCAGCTCTCGAGCAAGTAGCTCCCGCGGCGACGGAAGACTCCTTCGTCGCGGCATAATAAAGAAGCAATAATCGCTTAAAAATAGCAACACTCGCGGCGTCGGAAAACCCCCTCGTTACGCACACTCATTCGAGCAAATGGCTCTCGAGCAAGTAGCTCTCGCGGCGAGCGGTAGAAGCCCTCTTCGCACTTATTCGAGCAAATGGCTCTCGAGCAAGCAGCTCTCACGGCGAGCGGCAGAGTCCCTCGTCGCACTCATTCGAGCAAACGGCTCTCGAGCAATACACACATTACAGCGAGCGGCAGAGTCCTTTGTCGCAGCGAGCGGCAGAGTCCTTCGTCGCAGCAAGACGAAAGACCACCCTCGTTATAAACACTTATTTAAGCAATACGCATATCGCAGCGAGCGGCAGAGTCCCTCGTCGCAGCGAGCGGTAGAGTCCCTCTCCCTCGTATATACTTACTTACTCGAGCAAATAGCTCTCGCGGCTTCGTCCGCATCACTTAATTAACAACTCGAGCAAGCAGCTCTCGCGGCGACGGAAGACTCCCTCGTCCACACCTATCACGGCATTCGTCCGCATTAAGCAGGCAATACACGAGCCTCGGCTATACGAGCCTCGACTTTATACACGAGCCTCGACTTCATCCACGAGCCTCGGCTATACGAGCCTCGACTTTACATAAGCCTCGGCAACACAAAGCCCTCGGCAATATAGAGCCCTCGGCAACACAAAGCCCTCGGCGATACACACACGAGCCCTCGGGAACACAACCCTCGGCCACACACATAAGCCCTTAGGAATACCAGCCTCGGCTATATAAAGCCCTCGTCCGCCCGCATACTCTAATAAACCATACGAACCTTCCGAAGCGATCGACTAATCGACTAATATAGGAGGAACAAGGCGTGTTATTGCCGCTAAAGGCGCATACGGCAGCGTAAAGGCATAAAATGCCGAGTTGTAATTACTAGTCGGTCGTAAGGAGGACCCGGAAGAATACGATAAACCGCCCCGATTAATAGATTTATTAGCAAAGACCCCGGATTTAAGCTATTTAAGCTCTTTAGTCTAGCTTCCCTCGCACTGCGATCGAAGCTAAAGGGGTATGTTAGATCCGCGGGTAAAGGGATTATATATAGGATTACGTGCGGGATTACGGACGGGAAATTAGGCTAAAAGACCCCTTAAATAAGGTCTTAAGGCAGCCCCTTTTCGGGCATAATAAGCATTATTATTATTATTATTAATATACTACTTTTAGCGGTATTATAGCCGCTATAACCTATATCTCTCGCATCCTTATTTAGTAGGCCGTAGATCGAAGATCTAATAGCTTCCTAACCTAATGCCTTTAGCACCCGTGCCGCCCTTAATAAGATAGGCTATTAATTATATAGGGTATAAAGGATAATAGCTGCTTAACGCCGTAGAGTATACGACCGGCTGGCTTATTTCCGCTATTACGTAGTCTACCGACTTTAAGGGGACTATTCCGGTCCTATAGACTATTAACACGCGTTTCGGCCCGCTATAAGAAATCATTAGTAATAATATAGGTTTCTTCGCTAGTTAATAGGCCCGAGACTATTACTAACGCTTTAGCACGACTATAAAGCCGGTTCCGCCCGCTCGGCCCTATAGAAACGGAAAAGTCGAGTAAGCAAATAGGGTACTTAAAGCTATTATTTATCGCCTTTGCCTTAACGACCTTTCCGCACCTTTAGCGCAGCGCCTTATACGAGCTATTTACCTATACAACCGTTAGGAAGACCCGCACGGATATAGCCCGTTCTTCTTACTATACGGAACTTAGCCTCCGGAGTAGTATTATAAAGCTACGTACGTAGTATATACCCGCGATCCTATAGTAGAAGAGGATATCGCGTAGGCTTAAGAGCTCGTATAATAATATCCTGCTCCTATCGCATAAGGCTATATCGTAAGCCTTAAAGCTACTCGCGTACGTATATATACGTACCTATAAGAACGCAAAGGGTTAATCCGCGTATACGCGCTAGGCGATTAGGTCTTACAAATGCGTTAGCGCACTAGAAAGCACGAACCTTACTACGACGGCCTTTAGGCTATTACGGCTGCCTACCTAAGCAACGCTTATTCCCTAGCGTCCTTAGGCGGTTATACCCTTCCTAGTAGGTATAACGGAATAAACCTATTTCCCGCTTATAGTCGAGATAGTTATCCTATACGCAGCCTTTAGTATAAAAGTAGGACTATATTAGAAAGGGATCGCGAGCGCCTAAAGGCCGCTGCCGCTTTATAATAGAGGATTAGGGGTATTTTTACTACTATTGTTTCGCATCGTATATACCGATGCATTATTTCCTATTTAGGTTTTATTAATTGCTTTAGCAAGCAGGGGACTGCTTGTTTAAGCAAAGGGGTATTAAGGATCCTATTAGGTAAGCGCATTAGTTAGCGCCCCGCTATAAGGTTTTTCTAAAGCTCTACGCGCCTATAACTCTAGATAATTAATTAACACACATAGAATATAGTCTTACGAAGCTTCCTAGTAGGAAGCCCTAAGACTCTCTATTATACTACGATCCGACCTTTAAAAGGCCTTAATACTACTTATGTATTCTACTAGGGAAGACATTAGAATTCTACCGTAGAAGACATTATAATTCTACTATAGAAGACATTAGAATTCCACCGTAAAAGACATTAGAATTCTACTATAGAAGATATTAAAAGTCTACTATAGAAGATATTAGAATTCCACTATAGAAGATATTAGAGTTTTACTATAGAAGGACTATAGTATTTAAACGATAGATTCCTTAGACTAAGAAAGAGGGATAAGCTTCTTATAATTAGGGATTTATCTAAATTATTTAGTTTTACCTTATGCTTATTCTTATAAACGACTAGTATTTAGTCTATATCTGCCCTTATAGAGATTATATTTCTATTGCATAGGGATATATATATTAAATCATAGTAATTCTAGTATAGCTAGACTCTTTTTATTTTTACCTTTAACCGTATTATTAAAGGCTACGCTTTGCGGACCCTTTCTTAAGTCGTAATAAACTACGATAAGTAGAAGGTCTTCCGAGCGATCTATCGTCGGCAACCTCGCTTCTATAATTGCCTACGATTAATCGTAGTAAGTCTTTACTTTAGCTTCCCGTCCGCTGCTAAGTAGGTCGCTATAGTAGCACGATTAATTTCTTCCGCGGATATCCTTATATACCTTCTTAAGAAGAAAGCTCTTATAAGCTTATATAGAATAACCGACTATACGCGACCTCTTCCTTATAGCTATCCTTAAAGAGCTTAAGGCTAAATCGCACGCCTAATTTAAAGAAGATACTACTTATAACTTCTATACGTCTTAAGGTAAGCCTTACTATTTCGACGGATCCTTTAACCCTACGATATATAGGAAATACGCCGGACCTATAAAATTCCCGGCCCGTTAGATTAATTATTTAGGCGACCTTCGAGCCGTACTTTAAATATTTTCTTCTTTTGCTTTTTAAGATAAGCGTAATTAACTCTTTCTAAGAGTTAACGCTCTTAAGTATACGGAATCTTTTTAGCCGTACTAACTAAATATCGACTTTAACCGTTAATTAGACTTAATTTAAGAGTATTGCTAATCGCACGATACTAAATGTCTAATCGTACGATAACCCCGTTTTTTCCTAGCCTAGACCCCGCTATAGCCCGCTACACGATTTGGCCTATATAGCCTAGTATCACAAGCCTTGTTGCACAAGGGCTTTATTTCCCGCACGCATTAGCGTTAGTGTAGCTAATAGGGGCACACACTAAGGGGTGGGCTCGTTAGGTGACTAACGGAACCCGGACTCGCCGAGAAATAGGGGTAAGTAGCTTTACGGTCATTTAGAACAACCAACCACTGTTTTTATATAGGAAGCTGTTAGCGCTAGTAGGTTTAGGTACCTATATAGACCCCCGGCTGCGTCCCCCTCTAGATTAAAGGATTAGAGCATTTTACACACACTAAGACTTTATGCATTGCGCTTAGTAACTGTGATAGTTATAAGCCCGGGATAAAGTCTATGGCTTCGCAACGACGCTTCTTTTTAGGAGATTAAATCCTCCTCTTTATTAAAAGCCGCCGACTGCTTTAGATTAAAGTCTTGCCCTTATTCTCAACCTATTTATAATAAAGCTATTACTACGGTTTCGACCCTTTAATAATATCACCTTTTTTAAAGCTATTTAGCTTTAACTTTTAACTATAGATACGAATTCGTCTTTTAAGATTACAACTATAACGCCTACCTATATCCTTAGGAAGCCTAAGGATTAAACGCGCTAGTATATATAGGTTAAGACCGTGGCCGAATTATATTAGATTTAGCCGTATATTAACCCCTTTTCTAACATCGTTCTAAGGAGGCCGGATTTACCGGTCTTTAACGATAAGGAGGGACCGACTACGGCGCTAAAGGAATCCAGCGTAACTTCTTAAATCACCACGCAACTCACAGAGTCACGCCCTTAACCATAGGAAACGCCGGTTCGTCAGCCGGAGGAAGAAGAAGCTAAGGAGGAAGGACCTACGATCCTTTCGGCCGTAGCCCTTAAGGCTACGAAAAGTACGAGCCTAGGCATTTCCGTTAGCAACTTCGAGAGGATTATTATCCCGAAGTACGAAAGAGACCTTAGGGTCTATAATAAACAGCAGGCTCTTTTACAGTCTATAAGCCTATTTATTTTAGCGAGCATCTCGTAGGAATACAACTATTATATCACAAGCGTTATTACGGCTTGTGCGAAGCTTTATAAGCTTTTTATCCGTGTTTATCTAGGCAAGTGGGCAGAGAAGAGGTTTATAGAAAAGACTCTTTAAAAGCTGCTTGCGATAGACCTTAAGAAGGTTAACCTTAGTGCTTAGGTAGGCAACGTTATTAACGCCTTTAACCTTTGCAAGGACCTTAAGTCGCCTTAGGGCGACGATAGGGAGGCTATCCAGCAATTCCTAGATTGCATATTAACGCAGCATCCTACGTAGTCTAACTTATAGATAGAGACCTATACAGCAGCCGAGGAATACGGCGGTAAGGTCCTAACCTTCGATAGGGTAGCTTCTAGCTTCCTTAAGCGCGTTGCAGCAAGGTTAACGCAATAAGATAACTCTACTTTCCCTGCTAATTTCTAGGGCAGAGACAAGGATAGAAAAGAAACCGGCAGCTTAAGCGGCAATAAGGAGTCGTCGGGGGGTTAGGGGAAGCGAGGTTCGCGCCCTAACTACGGAAAATGCAAGTAGTGCGAAAGACCTTACATTAACCCTGCTAAACACAGAGCCGAACCTTATTAGAAGAGCTGTTTTTATGCTCTTAACCGGAAGCCGAGCTTTTAGAATAAGCCCCTTAATGAGGAGCTTATCCGGAAGGTCGCAGCTAAGGTAGAAAAAGAACTAGGTCTTAAGGCGAAGATTGACGCGTAGAAGCAGGAAAATCCTAACGCGGCGGGATCTAGGTCTACCCCTAGAGGCGGTGTTTTCGCTACTTTAAGCTATAACAACTTCGAAGATAGCGTTTTCGCTATAATAGACGAGGAATTAGCTTTTCTAGCTAGCAATACGGCGACTAACATCTACGACCGCACCCTTTAGGATATAGGGGCCTTGAAACACATTTTCAACGACCTTTCTTAGTTTATCGATATAGACTATATATAGGGCTCGAGGCTTCTTTCCGGGACTTAGACGGTAGGCGCGGAAGCGATTAGAATAGCCCGGGTTGTTATAGACACGGGTTTCGTCTTAACGCTTAAAAAAGCCCGCTTTATTCCGGGTTTTCACACAAATATAGTCTCTATAGATAAGTTTATAGAGAAAGGCTACCTTTAGAATAATATTACGGGTTAGCTCTTCGACCCTGCTGGCCGCTGCGTGTTTACGACGTTTCGGTTGTACGAATAGTCCTAGGTGCCGCTTAAGGCGCTTAACGGGGCGTTTCTAGTGGTTTATAAGTCAAAGGGCCTAATTAAGGCTCCTCGACGCTATCCGGAGACCCCGACAGGGACTATTAACCCGCTTTAGCACGCAAGAATAGGCCATCCGGGAAAGGGTGCGATACAGTATCTTTTCGGAGGTTAAGACGATAATATTATTAAGCTTTAAGGCATCGACCTTACCGACTGCGAGGTTTATAGCACTACGAAGAATAGGCGCCTAATTTCGCGGGCACCTTAAGAACCCTCTTATCCGAAGAGGCCTTACGGCGCGGTATTATTTAATCTCTTTTACCTAGGAACGGCGTATTACGGCATTAACAATATGGCCGTTTTTACGTGTTTTAAGACAGGCATACGGCACTACTTTAAGGTCAATGAGAAGACAGACCTTTAGGGCATCTTTCGGGGCCTTAGGGAGTCCCTTATCGCTAAATTCAGGCTTACGATAGCCTTCCTAGTTTCTAACGGCGAGACGGCTTTCCTAATAGAGGAATACATTAGGGAGATGCTTAAGGCCGGGACGGATGTAAGACCTTTATCCCCTTCGCATCCTTATTAGAACGGACATACCGAACGGTCCGGGGGCATCGTCACGCAGCTTATAACAACGCTGCTTGCCTAATCCGGCTTTCCACACACAATGTAGCCTCTTGCAATAGAGGCAGCCGTCTACCTTCTTAATCGCACACCCGTTAAGTCTAAGGGGTAGAAGCCGCCGCTATAACGCCTTAACGAGTGGCTTCGAGACAATAGAGCCGAAGGGGCTTATTTCCGCGTTAAGCCTTGCAAGCAACACATCCGTAGCTTCGGCTGTAAGGCTTTTCCTATAACAAGGCAGAGGCTAAATAAGACCTCGGCCAAGCTAGATTTAAGGGGACACATCGGCTACCTTACGGGCTATATTTCGAGCACGCAGTACCTCATTTAGGTCCCTAGTCTACAGAGGAACGCCTTTTTCAATACGTCATACGTCATTTTCAACGAAAAGGTCTTCTTCGGTAGAGACTAGCGCGAAGGGGTGGAGAAGCAGCAACTAGAGCAGGTCGCGTAGATCGACCTATTAGAAGACCTCCCGGACTATATAGACGAGCCTGTCCGAGCCCCTAAGGGAGACGATGCGGTCCTAGACCCTAAAACCGAAGCCGAAGCCGCTTCTAAGCCCGCCGCCGAGTCTACGGTAGAAAAAGACGCTCTAGAAGGGGTGAGGCAGCTATTAACGCTGGAATAGACCCTAGAACTATTTAATCTTATAGGCATTAACAACATCCTTAATCTAGCAGAGGAAGAACTTACGCTAGCGTTAATAGCTTCGGACCTTACAGCGCGGCTACATCGCGACTACATTCCCCCTATTCTAATAAGCTATAAAGAAGCAATGTCCCGACTAGACTAGTATTACTAGATAGGAGGCATAAAAGGGGAAGTCGTAGGCCTTAAGACCGCCGAGGTCTATAAGGTTATAGACGAATCAACCGTTAACCTATTAAAGGTCCGGACGATCCCTCTAATATAGGTATATGCCTATAAGTTCGATCCCTAAGGCTTCGTTATTAAGTATAAAGCTCGCCTCGTCGTTAGGGGTGATTAGCAACCACACAATAACCTTACGATTACAGCTTGCACTCTAGCTGCTCGAACGTTCCGTATCCTTATAGGCATCTTATGCTATTTCAACCTTAACGCAAAGCAATACGACTTTATCCGCGTCTTTTGCAACGCAACCCTTAACGAAGTTGTGTATTGCCGTCTCCCTAAAGGCTTTAAACAGCCTAGGAAGCTATAGCTGCTTTTAAGGGCCTTATATAGTCTACGACGATCCCCCCTACTATAGTATAAAGAACTAGCGACTTTTCTAAAGGCATAGGGATTTATTACTATTATAGAAGACCCTTATATAATGCACAATAGGAATATTATCGTATTTTTCTACGTTAATAACTTCGTGGCTATATTCCGGGACGGATAGGAAGCTTTATATTAGTCGTTTTATAATGCCCTCGTCGGTAGATATAACGTAAAGGTCCTTAGGGACCTTAAATAGTTTATCGGGATTAAGGTAATTCGGGATCGGGATAATAGGAAGCTTTAGCTAAGCTAAGGGTCCTATATTAAAAAGATAGCATAGCGATTCGGCTGCATCTCGACATCTCGAAAGCTTAAGCAACCCCTCGGACTAGAACCCCTCGAGGCGTTTAAAGGGATCGCCCTAAGCAACGACGTTTCTCTCTTCTAGGCCCTAATTAGTTCGCTTCTTTACGCAACGGTTATTATAAGGGTTAATAGAGCGTACGCCGCTAGGAAATTCTCCTAATTCCTAACGAACCTAAGCTAGGAATATATTAAGCGGGCGAAAGAGGCTATTGAATTCCTATATAAGGATATTAACCGTATTATTAAGTTCGATAGGAATAGCTCCGCCCTTTGCGAGGCTATGTTAGACGCTTTATTCGCGGATGATACGCATAACCGGAAGAGCACCTAAGGATACGCTATTAAGCTATTCGGTGGCCCCGTTCTCTAGAAGTTAGGGAAACAGAAGACGGTAATAACCTCATCTATAGAGGCTAAGTTGCTAGCTCTATCTCAGGCTTTAAAAGAGCTTATAGCTTTTCATCGACTCTACGATAAGATCTCGTTGCAGCTAGAATCGACGGACAAAGTTATCTAGTGCGATAATTAGCAGACTATTCGCCTTCTAACGAAAGAGATCGTTACTCTCGTTACGAAGCTCCGGCACGTTGATATCTATTATCATTGGCTTCGTAAATAGGTTTAGACTAGGAACCTTAACGTTGTCTAGGTTCTAACGGCCTAAATGGCCGCTAATAGCCTCACAAAGCCCCTATAGGGGCAGAAATTCGCCGAGTTCTAACGATAAATCGGCCTCGTTAAGTTGCCCCTTCCCTAGGGCTTTACTTTTATTCTTAGGTAATTAGGATTATTTAATCCTTCTTTTATAGTCTTAACACTACACACGTGCAAGGCTATTCTAATATAACGAACAGTCCTCCTTTTCTCCTTGTTTTCTTATTTTCTATTCTTAGTTAGGTCTTAATACTAACAATGCGCTATTTGCCCTCTTTTCGGGTTATTTTTAGGCCTCACTTTGCTGCAAGCCCTAAAGGGGTGTGTTATAAGCCTTGTTGCATAAGGGCTTTATTTCCCGCACGCATTAGCGTTAGTATAGCTAATAGGGGCATACACTAAGGGGTAGGCTCGTTAGGTGACTAACGGAACCCGGACTCGCCGAGAAATAGGGGTAAGTAGCTTTACGGTCATTTAGAACAACCAACCACTGTTTTTATATAGGAAGCTATTAGCGCTAGTAGGTTCAGGTACCTATATAGACCCCCGGCTGCGTCCCCCTCTAGATTAAAGGATCAGAGCATTTTACACACACTAAGACTTTATGCATTGCGCCTAGTAACTGTGATACCTAGCGCCGCCGGGAGTCACTCGAAGTCACTAAGAATTTTTTATCGGCATCGCATACGTATACGTAGCTCTAACGTTCCTACGCTAACGTTCCTACCCCCGCGATGCGATACACGTGCGACGATTGCGACGATGCGACGATGCGACGATGCGACGATTGCAACGATTGCAACGATGCGACGATGCGATAATGCGACGATTACGACGATGCGACGATGCGACGATGCGACGATTGCAACGATTGCAACGATGCGACGATGCGATAATGCGACGATTACGACGATGCGACGATGCGACGATGCGACGATTGCAACGATTGCAACGATGCGACGATGCGATAATGCGACGATTACGACGATGCATGTATAAAGGCTTAACGTAGGGACTTCGAGTGACTCCCCGCGGCGCTAGGCTACATAGGCCAAATCGTGTGGCGGGGCATAAGGATCCCATTGGTGTAGGCGCATTAGTCAGCGCACCGCACAGGGTTTTCCCTAAAAACCCTACGCGCTTATAACCTTTAGATAGTTAATTAACATATAGAATATAACCTTAACGTAGCTTCCTTACAACTACGCAACGCGAAGCTATAAGGTCTTTATATAGCTATTCCGAGGACTAAAAGCCTTAAAAATACGTATTTTTAAAGAGTTACCCTTAGCTCTTTAGAAATCGGATTCCTACTAACCTATAGCAAACGCAACGCAATAACTCTATAACGAATACTACCTACCCTAACCGAACCTATTAATATATCGAATATCGTAGGAGTATTCCCCCTAGGCTCTCCCTATTCTAACGATAAGGTAGGGAGCTAATTGCTTTACGAGACTTATTCTCGCGAGGCTACCGTAGCGGGCCTTAGCTCCCGAGAGTAAGAGTAAGACCCGGAGCTAGATAAAGGCAAAACTATCGTAAACCTAGGCAAATAGACTAACTAGCATCTATAGAAGTAGAGCGATTTTAACTAAAGTATACGCGCTAAGATTCTTACTTAACGTAATAATCTCTTTGCTTAGCGCGAAGACCTTCGTAATTAGCGTAAGGACATTAAGCGCATTCTAGATATCCTCGCTGCTTAGCAGCCGCCTCGTTTATCCCTTGCTTAACCTAATAGTCTATCGGCTCTTATTCCCGTTCCCTTAGTTGCTAAGTCTACCCTATTGCCCTCTTCGCCGTAGACTATAACTCCGCCGACTACTACTACTACCCCTCCGGCAGATATTACGGCTCGACCGCCTACTACTATAACTAGCGTAGAGCGTTTCTTACGCTCTAACTAGTAGGATTAGCTAAAGCAGCAACCGGGATAGCAGCCGGAATAGCGGTAGAGTAAACACCTATAACTAAGATAAGTTATTATATTCCTATACGTTAAGGAAGGCAATAGTGATTAGTTTACTCTTTAGGAATAAGGCTACCGCCTCCGGATTAATTTCGATTGCCCTTAGCATATTCTATACAATGCTTTTTTTAACGCCTCTACGGAGGCTCTCGTTAAGAATATCTAGCCGCGAGCTAAAGCAGCCCGCGAGATCGATAAAGAGGTTTATAATAATAGGAATAAGGTTATCCTAAAGCAGGAGTAGAAGCTATATTAAGCGGACTATACTATACTATAGAAATTGCAGTAGATTTAGTCTGCCTTAGTCGTTAGCTAGATCCTATATAACCTATAGCTAGCTCGTATAGTTAATAAGTTATCTAGGGATTTTAGCTATATTACTTCCTAGGTTAACGTTTATTACCTAAGCTAGTTGCTCCTTATAGAAGGCATCTTTACTATTCTTTAGGACTATAGTGCCCTCGATGCTCCTTTAGCTATCTTTGCGTAGTTAGCCTTTATTAAGGACAAAGCACTCCTTAACTTCGCCTAGCGTATTAAGGAGGCGTTTCTTAACCTCCCCGATGTCGAGAAAAGGAGCGCGGGTATACGAAGCATTACCGTATAATATATACGGAACAATCTCCCGCGTATTTAGACCTAGATAAAGCTTAACATCGCAACCCTCTATAGCACGGCGTTAATCGAACGTATAATACTATTAGCTAGCGAATAGGCCCGCTACCCTATAGAGGATATATATAGAAAGCCCTCTACGTCTATCCGTACGTAAGAGGCCTCGCCCTACTAGACTTAGCGAGTTAATAAGGCTATAGGGAATAAGCCGGCTACTATAGAAATAGTTAAGCCGAGCCTATCCTAACTGTCTGCCTTTATACTCTTTATACCGCCCGGCATCGTTATTGCCGACCCTTAAACCACGGACATTATAGTCTACCCCGCTAACGATTCCGCTTTATCGTCTTTTACTACTACGTCTTAAGGTAATACCTATTTTAATTACGGCAAGCCTAGCTATTAGGCTAAGGATTATAGGCTTCTTTCGACGCCCGCCCCTACCTATAGCTTAGGCGACGCATCCTCTTAAGGCCGCGACGTTAAGTTTAAAGGCAAGTTATACGAAGCGGCTAAGGCATTCGGCAGCCGCTAGCGCAACCGCGGTAATACTAGCACTAGCCGCGGCCGTGCCTAACGTAGCGGCGATCGAGGCAGAGGTAGTAGAGGAAGCTATCGCGGCAATTCGGGCGCTAGCCGCCGATACGTTTACTACGACGACGAGGTCCTCGATACTAAAGGCGAGGATCGGGACCCCGCCTCGCAGATTAAAGAGGATAACGCTAAAACAGAGGCTATCCTCGCCGCGATGCAGGAGGGAATAGATTCCGGTCATTACGACTAAGACAGCGATGCCACTTACTATATAGCAGTAAGCGGTAGCATTAATACTAAAGAGAAGCCTCTTCGTAAAGGCTTTAGTAAGCTATATAGTGTTTTTCTTACTCGTTTAACGGCATTACTAGCTATTTCTTTATCTACGTTCTTCGACTACGGGTCGACCTATTATAGAACTACTAATCTAGGTTCTTAGTTTACTTTCTTTTTTCTAAAGTACGGGACGACTTAAGTACTAAGGGACTTAAGTACGGAAATACTTGGTACGAGGGTACCGGGGTACTTGGTACCTCGATACTTAGTACTTTATGACTCAGCATAAAGATGTTCGCCCTAGACTTACCTATTATCCGGTTATACCCCTTTTCGGCCTAGGACACACCCTTTTTTCGAACCTAAGTCCCTCGGGACTTAGCTTCCTTAGGTACAGGACGTACCACGTAGCTACGGTCACGCCGACGATCTTATTAAGCACCCCTGCCTAATAAGACCCGATGATTGGCTCGATGCCCCGCATAATGGACCGATACCTAGACCACCGGGAGCTATAGGCCTAATATAGCCCTCCCGGCTTTCGGGACCGATCATTCGTCCGATCCTCCGCATAAGGAGGTCATACGACTTGTGTCGTGTGACCCACCCACATGACATTATGCACGTGGTGCATAAATGGACCTATATGACCTAGATTAGTCTATAAGGGCTTTAGAACGACGCGGGAGGCAGCCTTTTCGAGGTCAGCCGACCTACACAGCCCCTACGCAGCCCCGGGGACCCGCATTAGCTCGGGGCAGTGCAAGGGATACGTGGCAGAAGGTGCTAGAAGAAAAGGGACGTACCGGGACCGTCTAGACGGACGGGAAGAGCTATATAAAGGAACTTTAGTCCGCCCTTCCTCGGGCTCTCCTTCCTTCCTTTCTTCTTTAGCTTTTATCACAGTTTTAGTTCAACTGCCTACTAAGTGACCCACACCTCTTCTAGTAGTGCCCTTAGTGCTCTAGCCTCGACTACCCCTGCTTGCTTAGACTTAGCCAGCCGGTCTAGTATAAGTGACCCCGAGTGCTCCTCTGCTTACTATTCCGCCCCTACAGCTTTCAAGGATAAATAACGCCCTCTATTAGTCTTTGACTATTAGAGACTTAGTCCGGTTAGACTGTCTTCTGTCTTTTAACCGTTCTATCACACGACCTCTTATTACGTCGCCTCTTCCCTCGCCGATAAGCTCGCCCTATACCCTTCTCGGGTCTCCTCTACGATAAAGGGAATCGGAGGAATCCTAGGGCCTAGCGTCCGCGATAATACCCTTATTTCGGTATAGTGGCTATATAATAACGGCTAGACCGTCTTAATTACTATCTCTTATAGTATCGTCCCTAACGGTACATTCCCCGGCTCCTTAACCCTTAGCCGCTCTCTTTTTCACACCTTAGGTCTCTCTTATAAGGATAACGGCGCAATTCGCCTCTACCGCCTCTTAAACTAGCCTATGCTACGACCTCGGAAGTCGTAGGTCTACTCTACCGTTAAGGATTACGACGATACTGCTTTTATCGCTAGTGATAATGCTTTAGCGGTAGACTATAATTAGGAAGCAGCATTCGCATCCTTAATAAAGCCGGTCTTTACTACGCGTTTCTACGAGACTACCCCGGACTAGGCTAAGATCTATATAGACTAGTATCTCGCTTAATTCCCCGAATGCTTTAATCCTACTCTTAGTCGTAGTAATAAATTAGCTCGAATAGTCTACCGGATTAATACAGGCGACGCTACGCTTATTCGGTAAAGCCTACGACGGTATAGTCCCTTATAGGCGCAGGCTATTAGGGACTTCGTCGAGAAACATAAGGGCTCTATCATCCGGAAGTCTGTTAGCCCTTAGGCTTCGCCCCTATTATTAACACCGAAAAAGGCACCTACGGGCCTTTAGCATAACGCCTATAGCTAAGTCATTTAGCGTATTTGCGCCGATTATCGTATCCTTAACAACTATACAAAGAAGCACGCATATCCTCTGCCGAACACGATAGACGAGATCTAGCGTATTGCTAGGCACCGCTATTATGCCTTTATTAACCTAAAAGATAGCTTTTAGCATATACGCATCGCTCGAGAGGACTACGAGAAGACCGCTTTCGTAACCCCCTTTAGGCTCTACGAATAGGATACTATGCCGATAGGCCTAACTAATGCCCCGGCTATATTCTAAGCCTTTATAAAGGAAGTGCTAGAGCCGCTCCGGGCCTTTATAGCCGGTCTTTTAGACGATATAGCCCTTTAGGCCGATACGCGTAAACAACTATACGAACGCCTACTATAGTTTTTTACCCGCGCCGCTATATACGGGCTCCTTATTAACGCTTTAAAGACTTACCTCTTCGTAGATAAAGGTATCTTCTTAGGCTTCTTAGTCTCTACGGCCGGCATCCGCGCCGACCTTTTAAAGGTTGCCGCTATTCGTAACCGCCCTATGCTAATAACTACTATAGAGATTAGGGCTTTCGTATATACGGTAGGCTATTTAAGAATGTTAATCGCTAACTTCTCCGACCTTTCCGCCCCGCTAATCGAGCTCTCTCTCGGCGGTAAGAACGTCGCCGTAATATTAATAGAGGAAGTAAAGTCGGCTTAGAAATAGATCCGCGAGGTTATTACTACTAGCCGGTCTTAAAGAAGTATAGCTAGCAGCTTCCTACGATAATTAAAAGTAATGCTTTAGGCAAGTGCGTTAGTATAGCACTTCTATAACCGCACTTATACCTTACAACGAGTAGTAAAGAGCGTTTTTTCCTCTACCCTATCGCTTACTTCTCGAAGAAGCTTACGGATATATAATAGTGCTATTCCGTATAAGAACGTAAGCTCCTCGGCATTATAATAGCCGTATAGCACTAGCGATATTAGGTTAAAGGTGCCGATATTACTACGATAATTAAAAGTAATGCTTTAGGCAAGTGCGTTAGTATAGCACTTCTATAACCGCACTTATACCTTACAACGAGTAGTAAAGAGCGTTTTTTCCTCTACCCTATCGCTTACTTCTCGAAGAAGCTTACGGATATATAATAGTGCTATTCCGTATAAGAACGTAAGCTCCTCGGCATTATAATAGCCGTATAGCACTAGCGATATTAGGTTAAAGGTGCCGATATTACCGTTATTACTAACCACGAGTCCTTTCGCACCTTACGTACGAAGATAGAACAACCTGCTTATATAGTCCGCTTCCTTAATGCGATTAAGCACTATAACATTGATATAGTATATCGCAGCGGTAAGGCTAATATGCTAGCCGACTACCTTTCCCACCCACCCGACCCTAAGTCTACGACTCTCGCGATAGGCGAGGGAAGGATAGTAGAGCTCGATAACGATAGCGATAAACCTACCGCTACGGCACTAAAAGAAGAAGAAGAAGCCGCTACTAAGGATAACGAAGCCGCGAACGGTACGCCGGCGACGCTAAACACTAGGCTTATAGAACGACCCGATTAATTAACTCGCATCGACCTATAAGCCGTCTTTAAGTTCCTAACCGCCGGCGAAGCTCTTCCCGTTAATATCACGCCGCATTAGGCTCGCGAGCACTTCTATAAGCTTAAGGGCAGGCTATACTGCATTAGGCAGAACGAGCGCCTCCCTCCCGGCGATCTACCTACTAGGGCAAGAGCAATTGCCCTATTAATAGTGCTAGAATACGAGGCCCTCGTAGTAGTAGCTAAGAACGTATATAAGACTTCGGGCTATAGTACTATAGGCTATACGATGCGATTCCTAGCTATGCGCTATTAGCATCCCGAATTGCCCCTCGCGGCGTATAAAGCCGTACGCTATTATTAGGCCTATTAGTTAATAAAGCCGCTTAACCTAATACTGCCTAACCTAATGCCGTTAATACCGGTCCCCCCGTTAACGCGTTAGGCGATTAACTATACGGGCTATAAGGGTAAGCAGCTCCTTAACGCCGTAGAATACGCTACTAGCTAGCTCGTGTCGGCTATTACGCCCTTAACGGACTTCGAAGGCATACTCCTACTCTTATAGTCTATCGTCGCCCGCTTCGGCCCTTTAAAAGAGATTATTAACGATAATGCTAGCTGCTTCGTAGGCTAGCAAGCGTAAGATTACTATCGCTAGTACGGCACTAAGATTAGGCCTATAACGCCTATAAGGCCGCGAGGCAACGGCAAAGTAGTGTAAGCTAACGGCGCCCTTAAGGCGATCCTCTATCGACTGCGCCTCGACGATCCCTAGGCGTCTTTACACTAGCGACTCGTCCGCGCTATATACCTCTACAATCGGCAGGAAGGTCCCTACGGGTATAGCCCCTTCTTCCTACTATATAGCACACAGCCACCCGAATAACACTACGAGGCTACATACGCCGCCTATACACGCGACCCTATTGTCGAGGAGGACATTGCTTAGGCATAGGAGCTTATATAGTAGCACGAGGCCCCTATTGCGAGACGATAAGTCGTAAGCCTTAAGGCAGCTCGTGCCCGTACCCGCTCCTACGTATAAGAGCGGAAGGGGCTAATTCGCGTATACGCACCTAGAGATTAGGTATTACGCGTGCGGCAGCGCACGAAGAAGCAGGAGCCGTATTATAACGGCCCTTAAGCAATTATAGCTGCCTACCCTAGCAACGCCTACTCTTTAGCGTCCCTTAGTAGCTACGCGTTAACTAGCCGTTATAATAGCACGAATCTCTTCCCTGCCTATAGTCGCGATAGGCACCCTATGCGTAGCTTATAGTACGGCAGCCGTATAATGCTATAGCGCGACCGCGAGCGCCTTCGAATAGCTATAGCTTTATAAGTCCGCGGCCGGTAAGTTAAGCCTTATATATAGGCTAGCCAATCTCGAGCTCCTACTCGCGTATCTCGCAATAGCGAGTAGACCGGCCGTATATAGCTAAGGAAGGAGTATAGGAGGAAGATAATTTATTAGAAAGGCATGCCGCTCGCGCGGCATAGGAGTTTTTATTGTTTTTATTGCTTATTCTACATTACTTATAATAATACGCTATTTCCTATTTAGGTTATATTAATTGCCTTATAAGCAGCGGACTGCTTATTTAAGGAAGGGGATATTAAGGATCCTATTAGTATAAGCGCATTAGTCAGCGCACCGCAAAGGGTTTTCCTTAAAAACCCTCCGCGCCTACAACCTCTAGATAATTAATTAACACATAGAATATAACCTTAACGTAGCTTCCTTACAAACACGCAACGCGAAGCCACGAGGTCTTTATATAGCTATTCCGAGGACTAAAAGCCTTAGGCATAGCGGGATTAAGGCTAGGGAAAAACGGGGTTGTCGTGCGATTAGACATTTAGTATCGTGCAAATAGCAATACTCTAATTTAATATTAGTTGCGATCTAATATAGCGGAAGTATTATTTAGGCTCTACTATATAGGGTTAACTAAAGGGGGTGTATTATATCTCTCTTACTAGCTAGAGAGGGGAAGGCATCGCGGAGATATAGCCTCGTTGCGTGCACGTGATTACGTAGATCACGTGTCCGCAATAACACCTTGCGTATCCCTTATCCCTTATTCCTATACTAGTAGTTCTTCTTTAGAAGGCTGCAATACATTAACAACATAGTAAGGTCGAACTAAAGGAACGTAACCTAATTAAACGCATCGAACGAATAACGCAACGAAAAAGGGAAAGAGGGATCTTGCGATGCTATCGAGGGATAGGCTAAATAGCCTTACAAAGTATGGTATTATAACTACGGAAAGAGGGAACGAATAACGAGCAACGAAGCAAGCAACAAGCAAAGAGCGTAACGCAATAAGCGAAGGAAGGAAGGAGCGTTAGGAAGGCGGGCAAAACAACGAGCAACGAGAACACACGAAGGAAGGGTCGGGTAGAGCAACGGAGCCGAAAGAAGCGGGCAGGGAAGCTTACGAAGCTCGCGAGGTTATCCCTCGAGAGTTCTTCTTCTTCGGGGCTCACGAGGCTTGCTGCTATGCCGTTGCCTCGAGCTAGCCACGCGGCACGAAGGGTGCGCTGCCAAAGCTCGGAAGAACAACGTATAGAGGCGCCTGCCGGGACGAAGGCGACTGCCGGGTCACTAGCCAGGAGGAAGCCTATATAGGCTTCTAGCGGTAGTCTCTTGCTCTACGGTGATAAGAGAGTAGCCGGGTGGCAAGCTAAGGCCGTTAGGGAGAGTGTCTCTTGCCCTATTGTTTAACGGGCTAAGGGGAAGCTCGTATGCGTTTCTAATAGCGACATCCTTTAGCGAGGTGACGGAAGAGTGCGCCTCGGGAGTCGAAGTAGGTGTTATAGTACTAGCAATTAGCCTACTTTAGTAGGTGCCTTTAGGGCAAGGTCTACTATAGTGTATGCCGGGCTTAGGGCATGACGGTCTAGGAGGAAGTCTGTACGAGCTTTGCGTGGTGACATCCTTCGCTGAGGTGGCGAAAGAGTGCGCTGCGAGACTTAAAAGGGGATCTGCAGCAGCGGCATCTGCTTGGCTTTAGGGCATGCTAAAGAGCGCGCTGTTGATAGGGAAGCTGCTGTGTGGGCTGCTTTATGGGTTCCGAGCAGCTTGGCGAGCTGCTGCGAGAGCTAATAGAGGAGCAGCTTGACGAGTTGCTGCTAGGGAATCGCTGTTAGAGCAGTCCGAAGAGCTGCTGGTTAAAGCGGGTGACGCGGGCGAAGCTAATAGAGCGGGCGGCTGGGTTCGAATAAGGAGCCGGCTTAGAACGGGAAGTCGGCTTAGCCGGCTTGGCGAAGCGTGCGGTTGTGGCTTCTGCTGCGGACTTATAGCAATTGGCAGACTTTAAAGAGTCGTGGCCGCTAGTGTTATTACTGCTTGGGAGGGCGAGGAAGAGGCTGGCTTTAGCGTTAGGGCCGGCTTTAGCGATAGTGCCGGCTTTAGCAATAGTGCCGGCTTTAGCGATAGTGCCGGCTTTAGCGTCTAGCTGAGTTAGGCTCGCATCTCTTTTTGCCTCGTGTAGTCGTATGTCTTCCCATCGAAGTCTATCTCGAGATATTCTTCTTAAGGCTAAGTTAGCGGGTCCTTAAGCGCTTATAGGGCGGCGAATTGCTTTGCGAAAGGGTCGTTCTTCTTGCCTATATAGATCCCACGCCTTTTTAAGAAGTCTCGTAAAGCCCTCTTATATTCCCGATAGAACTTATTCTAGGTCTCTTTAGTCTAGCCGTAAAATTCTTCCCGAAAATAGTAAAAAAGAGCGCTATCGTCGCCGTATTCGTAATTCGCTAGCATCTTAGCAACGTATAACGTAGCCGCAATCTTATTATCTAGCGTATTCTTCTCGTAACGCTGAAAGATAATATTAGCATCGACGTATTTATAAAAGGCTTATAGAATAGTCGTTTTCTTTATTATTTGCTCGAGCTACTATTAGAGTTCTTAGGCGGCGGCGGCGGCTGCGGCGGCGTCGTTCTAGGCGGCTGTTTCGGCGGCGGGATTCTCTACCGTATAGGCGGCTGCGCCGGCGGCTGTAGGAGTCGGGCTCGTGGGTGTTATCGTAACTAACTAGGTTTATATATAGGGATCGCGATGTTCTTCGCGATAGTTATCGTAACGGTCGGAGGAATCTCTTAGTAGGTAAGACTAGCGGAGATGTCTTCTTCTATCGGATGCGTTGCTAACGCACTTACAAGCTAGTGCTACTCTTTAATCGTTTAAAAGCGGTGACTATTAGTTGCAAGCTTAAAGGGATCTCTTAGTAGGTATAACTAGCGGAGATGCCTTATTCTTAGCACGTATAACCCTCTCTAAATGCACGGAATAAGGTTACTAAAGACGAAGATCCGTAGTACGTTCGAGGATGCGTATCTGCCTTTTCTATACCTAGCTGTCTATAATTAAGCGGATTAATCACTGATTAGTGTTAGTTAGGCTCTGCTGTATAGGGTTAACTAAAGGGGGTGTATTATGTCTCTCTTACTAGCTAGAGAGGGGAAGGCATCGCGGAGATATAGCCTCGTTGCGTGCACGTAATTACGTAGATCACGTGTCCGCAATAACACCTTGCGTATCCCTTATCCCTTATTCCTATAGGAAGGAAAACGTCTAGCTCTTAGTTTTAAAAGGGATATTAAGGATAAACCCCCCCCCCCTAGCCCGTTATCTAAGAATAATCCCTTTCTTAATCCTTTATTTTAGGACGACCCTATAGCCGGCTAATTACCGATTTTCCGGCCTATATCGACGACCGCCCTCCTTAGGCAGGCTATTATATTACCTCCTCCTTCGGCTATATTTTTTCCTGCTATTACGTAAATTTCCCTTACTATTTAACTAGCTCTAGCAGTTATATAAGTAGTAATGTCTAAAGAGGTATTAATACGCTTTATTAAAAAGATTTCTTTACGTTTATTTTTTAATTATCCCCGATCTAAAGATAAGCATCGCGGATCTTCCTTACGTTCTTAAGTAAGACTTTAGGCCGAGGATATCGGCCGTTTAAACCTAATATCCTTATAGGATATCTCGTTTAAAATCGTAAAAAGGGATAAAGAAAACTATAATTTAAAAAAGCATAGATCGCTTTATTAATGCTTTAAAACGAATAGCTATATAAACTATAAAATACGCTAACTATTGCACGTAGGAATGCATAACGGCTTTAGTACGTACGGGGCGGCGTTAGTATAACAAAGGAAAACGTAGTCTAGATAGGGCAAGAGGCTAGTAGAAGTCCCTTTTATAGTAACCTTAAACGACTACCTACTAAATATGTATGTAAAGCTATTAGGCCGGGGAGGCTAAGGTACCTATAAATACCTGCTCCTCTATCGGTCCCTAGATTAGATTAGACAGAGCAATACACACACTCTAAGACATATAAGACTTTATGCATTGCGCTTAAATAACTATATTACTAACGCCCTCGCTTTAATAATCCTATTACTCCTTTAAGGAACCGCTATTAAGTAATACTTAAGCGATCTTTTAGACGAAGAACGAGCCTCTCTTTACTAGCTAAGCCTAGGCTTTCGCATTAAGTCTTACTATTTGTCCCGTAGTAAATCTCTATTCGTCCCGGAGGTACCGAAGTACTATATATCCCTATATCTCCCCGCATCTCCCCGCGCTCCCCGCGCCTTCCCGCCCCTACACCCGCGCACGGTAGTATATGGCAATTAATAGAGCCGCGCAAATCGTGCGAAGAACGTAGAACACTAGGCCTTAATCCACCCCGACACGCAGTAGGGCACATAGCCGGGCAAGTAGAGCACGCAGTAGGGCACGCAGCCGGGCACGAAGCATATATTAAGGAGCCGCACATACAGCAGAGGGCACGCAGCAGGGCACGCAGTAGGGCACGAAGCATACATCAAGGAGCCGCACACACGGCAGAGGGCACGCAGCAGAGGGCACGCAGCAGGGCACGCAGCAGGGCACGACGCATACATTAAGGAGCCGCACACACAGCAGAGGGCACGCAGCAGGCCACGCAGTAGAGCACGCAGCCGGGCACGAAGTATACATCAATAAGGAGCTGCGCACGCAGCAGAGAGCACGCAGCAGAGCACGCAGCAGGGCACGCAGTAGAGGGCACGTAGCAGAGGGCACGCAGCAGAGGGCACGCAGCAGAGGGCACGCAGCACAGGGCACGCAGCAGAGGGCACGCAGCAGAGGGCACGCAGTAGAGGGCACGCAGCAGAGGGCACGCAGCAGAGGGCACGCAGCAGAGGGCACGCAGTAGAGGGCACGTAGTAGAGGGCACGCAGTAGAGGGCACGCAGTAGAGGGCACGCAGTAGAGGGCACGCAGTAGAGGGCACGCAGTAGAGGGCACGCATATACAGTAGCTCTCTAAAAGTTACGATTAGACATAAGTAAGATATCGCATCGGAACGGAGCTAGGATAACGCGGTGGATAGGGCCTAGTATACGTAGTCGACACGGTGTCCGCTGCTACGCCTATTTAAGCAGGCTCGAGGGACACTAAGCCCCTATAGAACACACACATAGATCAACAGACTTTTCACCCTTTAATTTAAGCCCTTTTCCCGTGCCTAGTGCCGCGTGCCCCCGCGGGCGGATGCGACAGTTATAAGCCCGGTATACGTCCCGCGTAAGTTACTACCTAACACGATCGCCGCCCTAACGACCGTCGTAATAACGATCGTCGCACCGACTAAGCTCCCCGCCGCCGGGACTAAGACGGTCGCCGCCCCGCCGGGCAAGGCGATATACACGGCGAGGAAAAAGTAAAGAAGTAGGTACGCTTTAAATTAAAGTACTAAGCTAGCGAGGCCCCCGCCCTAAGTAGCAGTAAGGCTAGCGACGAAGCCTCTAAGGACGATTAGAGTTCGGTTCGTTTTAACTTAGACCTCTCTAAGGCCTACTTCGTCGGTTATATAACGACGTGTACCTTACCCGATAAAGGCCTTTTTAAGTGCGCTACCTACGATCGATGCTTCCCCCTCGCCTCCGTTCTAGACGAGTATATCCGCGCTAAGTGCTACGTTTAGAAGCAGCAGCTTGCTAAGGAGACGATAGCTCTAAAGCCCGCTAAATGTCGCTATTATAAGACTAGTTTTCCGTTACGAAACCTCCTCTTTTAGCACCTAGCCACCGACGGCTGCACTTAAGTGCGTAAAGGCATTATCCTAAGCTAATGCTTTACCCCTCTAGTCGTTATACCTCCCTCGGCTTCTTATAAAGAGACTACTCCTCCTAGCCCTACGCTTTCTATAGCCGAGCTAGTTTATCTAGCCGAGGCCGTAGTCCCTGCGTCTCTTCTTAACTCCCTATCTATCCTTAAGCCTATGCCCCGACCCCTTTATTGAGATAACGAGGGTATGCCTATTCCCTTTTCCTATATAAAGATTAAGATTATAGGTAAGCCGTTTAAGAAGGAATTTAAGATCTATCCGGACACTAGATACGGTAAGCCTATAATTAATTAGGACCTACTATAGTATTTGCCGTATACTATTAAGAAGTTGCCTCCTATAGCCGTTAAGGGCATTACCGGTTACGCCTATGTTAAAGACTAAGCCACTTTTTCCTTTTTAGTCTAAGGCCGTTACGCTAACGGTTCTAACGTAGGGCTCGCGGAGTTTTCTTACTCCGCCTAGGTCACTAAGGTCGCTATAAGCGCCCTGCTTAGGAATGCTTTCCTTAAACCTTACCTTAGCAACGTCGACTACGGATCGGATGTAATCCGCATCGGCACGCTTTAGGACTTTAAGATCCTTTTTAATATCTATCGCCCTAGCCGGGATATAGTGCGTCGCGTCTAGGCCGTCTAAAAGACCTTAGTTCCTGCCGGTTAAACTATTATCGTGCCCGCCTCTTAGAAAGAAATCTCTAAAGGCCGGCCGTACGCCTTTTATTCCTCTTACGACCTAGCCGCGCACGCTATTATAGATAATTCCTCTTTCCCTAGCGTCGCTATAATTAATAACTCCGCTAAGGACGTAGTTATCTTACGCAAGCAGCGACTTAGCTAGATTTTAGAGTGCTATAATTTATGATTCCTTATAGTCCTATTATAGACTTCCGCCTTCTAAGCCCTAATTGCTGCTTCTCTAGCTACGGCAGCCCTTAACCCTTCTATAGCCTCTCCTTCGGCTACCGACCCTTAGTAAGTTCCTATAGTCGGCAGTAGCTTTAATATCTCGGCATCCGTTATATTCTCCTCTAACATTATCTCGGCCGCTTCGCAGCCGGTCGCTCTAGCGCCTCCCCTCGTTAATTAAGTCGATTTCCCTTCCGTAGCGCCCTTCCTAAAGCCTAACGTAGTCCCTTTTTAGCGCCGAGCCTAGAAGCTAAGCTCCCTTCCGGAGTATATTACCGAGGAGGGCATTTACATTTACGCCGGAGACCTTCGCTTTATCGATAAAGTTATTAAGCTCCTCTAGCGTTTCCCCTCTCTCTAAAAAGACATAGGTATAGCCGTTGTTTAACCCGGTAAAGAGCTTACTATACCTCTCGTCTACGGATAGTAGTATTAGAAGATTGCCTAACGTCCTTACCTATAAGGACTCCGCGATTATACGATTATTAATAAGACCTTTAATAAACTATATTAGTAGAATCGCATAGAATAGACTATATAACTAACATCTTTCGCAGCGCTTATTTTTATCGTTTAGTATACCTCTCGAGGTATTACGAAAGGCCGCGCCGTTATAGATATACGTAGAATAAACGGCGTTACGGTCTCTAACGCCTATCTACTTCCTCTTTAAGAGAGTATTATCGCCGAGCTATTAAAAACCGAGTATATTACTATTATCGATATATCTTTATTCTTCTACTAATTTAGCGTACGTCGTAACTATCGCAACCGGTTTACCGTTACTAGCTACCGCAGACTTAAGAATCTTACCGTAGCACCGATTAGATTTTAGAATAGCCCTGCCTACGCCTAGAGATATATAGACCGCGTTCTCCGACCTTACTAAGCCTTCTCCCGTGCGTTTATCGACGATATCGTAATTTATTCGCGTACTTAGGTAGATTATCTTCGTTACCTCTAAACTATTATAGAACTATTTGCTAAGCTTAACCTAACTATATCCCCGACGAAAAGCTAGATCGGTTACCTATCCGTATTACTTCTTAGGCATTATATTAACGCCTTTAGCATACGTATGTTAGAGGACCGTATAGCCGTATTCGTAAAACTCGAGTTCTTAAACACCTTATAGAAACTTAAGTATTATATTAGCGCAGTAGGTTTTATATAGTCGAAGATCCCCTACTTAAGCCCCCTCGTCGAACCTCTCTAAGCCCGGAAGACGGCTCTCCTCGCGTTAGGCCGCGCGCTCGGTAAAGTAACTAACGGGAACCTAAATCGCCGTAAAGCTTTTACATAGAATACTGCCTTCCTACCTATAGCTATAGAGAAGCTATCCTTTTAGGCCCTTTAAGCCGAAATTGCGTTAAGACGAATGCTATACTACCTTAACCCGGCTAAGAAGCTATTCGCGTAGATCGACGCCTCCTTCTAACGCGGCTTTAGAGCGGTATTCTATTATCTCTTAAACGACTCTACTTAGATTATAGGCTAGCCGATCCCTATAAAATAGATAATGCCTATATGCTTCCTCTCTTAGGTGCTTCCCCCCGCTAAACGGAACTATAGTCTATTTAAGCTAAAAGTTGCCTATCTCGTCTAAGCAACTAAGAAAATGCGAACTATAATCTAGTCGTTAACTCTACCGCTTATAGTCCTTACGGATTACTCCGCTATAAAGTAGATTTATAAAAAGCGTATACTTAATACGTCTAGCGCCGACCGTAGCAACCGCCGACTTATAGTTGCTTTTATCTACCTCTCGCAATTTAATCTTAAGATTTATTATATGCCTAGTAAGGATAACCTTATCCCTAACGCCTTTAGTAGGCTAGCCGCCTTAGAAACGGATCTTATCCCCGACCGTTGCCGCCCTAACTACACCGCGCTTAACGACGTACTGCTTATGTCTAAAGCCGTTATAGATCCTAGGATAAAGACTTAATTCGTTATTAGTTATACCTTTAACCCGTACTTCTCTAAGATTATTAGCATACTTTCTAACGACCTAATTGCGCCGGCTACTACGGCTTCTACGCCCGACCCTAACGGCACTCCTCTTCCTCCTACACCCGTTTTAGGTGCCGCCTTTAGCTAGGAAGAGCGTAAGGCCGCCTTTCTACGCTTTAAAAGACGTAGTATTTCTTTCCTCCTTTAGGACTAGCTGCTCTATTATAAGGGTCGTAATAGCTACCTCCGCCTTTATATCCCCGCCTCTATAGTATCGCTTATGCTAGCGGCCGCTTACGATGCGAAAAATCACTTCGGGACTACTCGCATACTATAGGACCTTAAGCGCTACTTTATCCGGAACCTAACTTCTAAAGTTAAGAAACACATTGCGGTTTAAAAGGCTTGCTATCTAAGGCAGATAGACCGCTAGCTACTCGCAGGCTCCTATAAGCCTATCTAGGCCCCGGTTTAACCTATACGTTCTATTAGAATAGACTTTATCACGGATATACCCGTTATATCCTCCGCCTCTTCGCCTTAGGCTATCTCAAGCTTCGATACCTTTAACTAGCTGCTTACGGTCACCTGCCTAGCTAGCAAACGTTGTCTTTTAATCCCCGGAAACGCTAAGTACTCTATAACGAACTAAGGCGTATCCCTTTCTCGGCTTCTTTTGCTTACGGACTAAGGAATGCTATCTACTATTATTAATAATCGCGATAGACGCTTTAATGCTAAGGTTTAGCGTTTACTATAGAAGTCCTTTAGGACTAAAATCGCTATAACTATAGTATACTACCCCTAGGCCGATAGCCTAGTAGAGCGTCGTAATTAAACAATCGAAACCGTATTAAGGATAGTATCGCACCGACCTATAAGGACCCGCACCTAAGGGCGTGATTAAGATACCGTTAATTATACGCAATTGAGGTAGTAAAGCGAGGGAAAACTGTGTTGTTCTTGTCTAGTTCTATAGAAGGCTAGCTGTCTTACGAGGCACCTTAAATAGGTGCGCAAGTGGATATAATAACCGTATAAGTACCGAGCTATATCTAGCTCGGTCTTATAGGCGCCGCTCCGATGCGATACACCCCCTAGCGTTAAGTGATTAATTTAACGCTACGAGAAGAAGCTATCGCGAGCGCCTATAAAGCCTTAAATACACCCTCCCCTAGTGTTGCGACCGTCTTTATTCCTTTCCTCTAATCCTCCTATGTTTCCTTTATTCCCTATATCCGCCCGCGTATATCCTTTAAATTAAGCAACGCTTTAAACCTCTTAAACTTAGCTCTCGGGAGCGCCTTTATTAAGCCGTCTATAGGCATCTCGGCCGTTGGGATATATTCCACCGTAAAGCGCCCTTTCCTATATTCTTATTTAAGCTATATATTCTAAATATCGATATAACGGAGCTTCGTAGAGATACGGCCTTCTTCGACTACTAATCGTATGGTCTAGAGGTTATCGCAGTATATTTTCAATAGCCTAAGGTCCTCTAAGATATCTCGCAGTAGCCTTAATAGCGCGATGCCTTCCTTCGTTATACGCTTAAGACCTAAGAGCTCCGCCTCTATAGTCGAGGTTGTTACTATATCTTATAGGCTCGCTTTCTAGACGATTAGGCCGCCGTAGAGCATTATAATATAGCTTTATAACAAGCGGCGTGTGTCGGGATCGTCTGCGAAAGACGCGTCGGTCGCGATAATAAGAGCCTTACCTATAGTAAGTCCGTCGAACTTAATTATAAAGAACCTTATTGCGTATAGGTAGCGGATGCATTAGTTCGCCGCCTCTAAATGCTTAAGGGAAGGGTTCGTTAGGAACCTCGAGAGCTACGAGGCTGCGAGCGCTACGTTAGGTCTTACGGTAATCGCGGTATATATAATTGACCTAACCCTTTCTTAGAAGTCCTTAATCTCGCGAAAGAAGGCCTATTCGGTGTTTTTAACGAGTGGAAAAGGCGGGATTAAAACCGCCGGCGCTTTGCTATTATCGTTAAGGCTAAACTTACGTGCAATCTTCTCGATGTATACGTCTTAGCAGAAGAAGATCTTTCGAAGCTATCGGTCGCGGATAACTCTAATCCCGAGATACTATCTAAAGGCCTCCTCGCGGACCTTATATTTCCTATTAAGGTACTTAATAAGGTCGTTTACGCTAATCCCTTTAGGACTTAGGATAAGGATGTCATTAACGTATACTAGCATAAGGATCTTGCCGTTTGTAAAGACGTAAGGCTCCTCGCCGGTGCGGATAAGCCTTTATTCCTCTAACGCTTAGTGTATCTCGTTGTACTAAAGAAGAGGCGATTCGCGTAGTCCGTAGAGAGCCTTATCGAGCTCGGCTACTATTAAAGAATTCTTATCTCCTTTAAGAAAACCTAGCTTAACGTACCCTTTTAGTAGTTCTACGTAGACCGGCCGCTTCGTCTTATTAATATTAGTGTTTAGAAAAGCGTTAGCGATATTAAGTTGCCGAACATCGAGATTATGCTTCGCCGCTACGGATACTACTATCCTAAAGGTTTTAATAGCGAGGGTTATAGCGTAGGTCTCCTCGCCTTAATCGCCCTAAAGGTCTCTACGCATAATAATGCGTGCCTTATATCGTATAAGGTATCTATCTTTATCGAACTTATAGAGGAAGACCTATTTAAGCGGGATTAGGGTTCCTTTAGCGCGTGTAAGAGTCTTCGACTATTAGTAAGATTAGGTCTACGACCTAATCCGCATTCTTATATACAAGTGGGGAGGAGGCACGTGCGGGCGGGGAAAGGGGCTCGTGCGAATAGGGGTAAGGGGCTCGTGCGGATAGGGGTAAGGGGCACGTGCGGACAAAGAGGTACGTGCGTAGAGCTATATATCCGCATACATAGGTGCGCCTACACTTAGTTCTTTATAGATGATTTCTACACCTATATAGAGGGCACCTATGTGATTATTCTGCCTACCCTATTATAGTATTATCTATCTCTCTTTTTTACGGACTTATTAACACAATAACGTCCCGCTTTTATAATAGCGGCACGTATTAATTAAAACGATAGGCCGCTACGATAAAAGCGGCACGCGTAGTAACACTAGCTGCTATTATAGACTTACTAGACAACGATATAGAGGACGTCTTTAAGCAATAGGCCGAGGGGTCCTAGCAGCTATAGCTACGATAAAAGGCGCTAAATAAGCGGGCCTTCGCAAAAGCCCGCCTTTAATAGGAAATAACAGAAGCCTGTTTAGGCAAGGCGACGGCGGATGCAGCACCTTCTATAGCGGAAGAGGAGCGCCTTCTAATGCTACTATAGAAAATAGCTGTTAATCCGGTTAAACGAAGGGGGTTGCTAGAAGTCCTTAGAGTTAAGATAGGATCTATAGCGCCTACCTCTACGGATACGCTACTCGCGCCTACGGCTACGTCGACGAACTCTCCCGTGGCTAAGGACGCTAGCATAGCTAACCCGAGGACGGCCCTTAAAGCCGCCTTCGGCAAAAGGAAGCCTCTACCGTAGCCTATATAGGATAGCAAGCTAGAGTCTTTTTACTTCTTTCTATATCGCCTCCGCAGTAAGTTTACCGTTAACGAGAAGTAAGGCCTTAACGGTTGCCGCGATCCCGCTTAGTATTCGCTGCTCTATACGCTGCCCGAGCCTTAAATATAGCGGATTTCTAAGTTCTAGGAGAGTAGCGGGCCTAGTAGCGCCTACGACCCCTATGCCTTCTTTAACCACCTTATCTACGCGTTCGGCAACGTATAGGAGTAGGAAAAAGCGTAAGATAGGTTATAGATCCTCTTTTAGAAAGACGGCTAGACGTTTAAGGACTTCCTTCCCGACTTTAAGGAGACTATCACTTATGCCGCCGGAAATAGCGTTTAGGGAGACAGCGCTAAGCTTATATAGCTGCGAAATTCGCTTACTCCGCAACTACGGGAGATGCTTATCCTAATCGAGATGCCTACTAACTTCCGGGAGTACGTAGGTCGCCTTACGAAGGTGGCCTAGAACTATAAGCAGAGCCCTAGCTTCTAGAAGTTACGAAAGCACGCTAGCATAAACGGCGTTAGCAACGGGAATAAAGGAAATATTACTAAGAACGCTATAACGCTCCCGCCGCCTAGATCCGCGCCCGACACTACGGTAGACTATAAGGGCGACGTTATAATATCTACTATATAGCCCGCTCGTAGAAGAGCGAGGATACTATCCGCCGCCTTAGGCAGCGCGTCCTCCTCTTCTATATAGCGAGCTAAGTAGGTATCGAAGGCAGAGCTCTAGAAGCGGAGAGAGGAGGGGCTTTACGTACGCTATAGCGCGGATAGACATTTTACTACGGATTGCCTATATCGTCCCGCTCGCCTTACGAAGCGAGCCGAACGGCCTATAGCGATTTACGCTACCTAACCTTCTCTTAAGTCTAATATTAAGGAGGATAATAATATCCCCGCCGCTACTAAAGCGGAGGGAAACGCATAGCTCTAAAGCATAGACGGGCCCCGGAGCTTAATTCGCTAGCACTAGAGAAAAAAGAGTTAACTAAGCGTATTAAAACTTCTCCTACCTTAAAACCTATTATTATTAACCGTATAAACCTCGTCTCTACTCTTATAGACGAGGGTTGCTAGTGCTATGCCGCTATCGATAAGGCATTTACATAAGAACTACGTTTACTAGTTAAAGATATAGGAACTTAGTACGTACGAGGAGCCTTAAGCGTAATAGAGGAGGCGAAGATTAAAAGTTTCGTATAGATAGCTACGGAGATTAATAGGCACGAGCAATTGCTCGTAGCATACGTTATCCCTTAGCTAGAATTTAACCTAATCCTTAGAAAGCCTTAGCTTCTTTATATAGAGTCTTACTCTATACCGTACTAAGGGAGGCTTTAGTATAAGAATTCGCAGTATTAGCTACGGCATATTAATAAGAATAAGCCTAAGGATACTAAGTATACTATAGAGCTTTAAAAGGCTAAAGAAGTTATAGCTTTAGTGTTTATCGGCATAATTAACCGAATCCGCAGACGATACGGCTCGGAAGCCGCTATAGCTGCTATTTACGTAGTTAGCCTCGCGGATATAGAAAAAGCCTTACGACTAAAGAAGCCGAAGACAGAAGCCGAATTACGTTAAATAATCCCTACGTAATTCTATAACCTACTGCCGCTCTTTCGAAAAAGCGAGGCCGATAAATTAAACCTATATAAGCCTAGCATTAACTACGCGATACTACTTTATAAAGATTCCCGCGGATAAGACATAGTTCCGCCCTTCGGGCCGCTATACGTAATGTCTCGAGATAAGTTGCTTATATTAAAGAAAACACTACGCGGCCTTCTAGATAAAGGGTTTATTTAGGCTAGCTCTTCTAAGGTCGCCGCTCTAGTGCTATTCGCGCGGAAACCCGGAGGAGGACTATATTTCTACGTAGACTACCGAGCACTTAACGCAATAATACGACCGGACCGCTACCCGCTTCCGCTTATTAAAGAGACACTCCGCAATATCGCTAAAGCGAAGTAGTTTACTAAGTTAGATATCTATTAGGCGTTCTATAAAGTGCGGATTGCGGAAGGTAATAAGTAGAAGACCGCGTTCCGCACTCGCTATAGGCTTTTTAAATAGATAGTAATACCGTTTAGGCTTATAAAGGCTCCCGGCACCTTCTAACGGTATATTAATAGCATTCTTCGCGAATTTCTAAACGAGTTCGCTTCCGCCTATATTAATAATATTCTTATCTATATAAGCGGTAGCCTAGAGGATTATATAGATAAAGTGCGGAAGGTGCTCGACCGGCTCTCCGAGCATAGGCTATACCTCGACCCCGATAAATGCGAATTCGGCGTCCGCCGGGTTAAATACCTTAGGTTTATTATTATCGTAGGCGTTAGTATATAGGCGGACCCCGTAAAGATTTAGGCTATTTAAGACTAAATAGCCTTAACTTCACAGAAGGGTTTACGGAGTTTCTTAGGATTTACGAACTACTACCGGATTTTTATTCGTTAATTTTCTCGCATCGTTAGTCCGCTTATAGCCCTTCCCGGCAAAGGGGTAGCCTTCTATTAGGGCGCCGTATAGGTAGAAGCGTTCTAGACGTTAAAGGACCTATTTTCGCAAGCCCTAGTGCTACTATAGTAGGACTTTAATTATCCCGCGATACTTAAGGCGGACTATAGTAGATTCGCACTTAAAGGCACGCTTTCGCAAGAGGTAGACGGCTAACGCCGCCCTATAGCTTTTTACTCCCGTAAGCTTACCTCCGCCAAACGGAACTACGCTATCTACGATAAGGAAATACTCGCGATAATTAGCTATTTAAAGCAATAGTAAGCGGAGCTCTATAGCTATAAGAACTTTAAGATCCTTATAGACTATCGTAACCTTAAGTATTTTATAACTCGACGTTATCTCTTTAAGCGATAGGCCCGCTAAGCGGAATACCTTTCGTAGTTCCGTTTCTAGATTAAGTATCGACCTAGAAAAAAGGCTACGGTACCGGACGCTCTATCCTAAAGAGATTAAGATCGGCCTTCTAGCGAAGATTATAATACCCGGGAGCTTTAAATACTCCCGGAGGAGGCGCTATATATATATCTTAAGGTAATACTTATCGGTACGGACGGCGTAGTCTTAGCTAATAGCAAAGGCGATAAAGACAAAGACGATAGCGAGGAGGATAATAAAGAAGACGTAGAGCCTAATAGAGCAATACTTATCGGTATAGACGGCGTAGTCTTAGTTAATAGTAAGGGCGGTAAGGACGAGGACGATAGCGAGGAGGATAATAAAGAAGACGTAAAGCCCGAGACTTAAGATACGGACGATAATTAGGATACAGACTTCGCAGCGGCTACGACCTAGGACGACCTTAACGCGTAGCACGTAGAGCTAACTACTAATATAGGCCTTAACCGACGAATTTTTTAGGACGAGGAGCTTTAGCGTATATAGGACCGCTTAGTAGCTTAAGACGTTACCTACGGGAGCGTACGCCGCGCCGTAGAGGCAAGAGCATAACGATTCGACCTTAAGCTTAACCTTAAGGTATAGGTAGCCGACTACTACGTAGACTTACGTAGGCACCTACGGTTCCGCGGACGGCTTTAGGTTCTTAGTTCCTCTATAACTATAAAGGCCGTAGTAAGAGACGCTCCCCTAGAGCTAGAAGAAGGGAACGCGCTCCGAGGACGGCTTATTTAAATAGTATATAACGCTAGCGTCGTCGGCCACCCTAGCCGCGAAGGAATAGTCGCCGCCGTATCCCGGGACTTCTATTAGCCGCTCCTCTAGCTATACGTTAGACGATTCCTCCGCAACTATAATATCTACGGGCGCATAAAGATTTAGCGTGCGCTTAAGAAAGGGCTGCTTAAGTCGCTTCCTATACCGGACCGGTTCTATACGTATATTTAAATAGACTTTATTATAGACCTCCCCCTTATAGAGAGCGGCAACCGCAATCTTTAGGTAATTAAGGACCGTCTAAGTAAGGAAGTTATATTAGAACCTATGCCCTCTATAGAAGCAGAGATCTACGCGGAGCGCTTCCTCGTATGCTATATGCGATACTATTAGTAGCTAACGTTAATTATAAGCGATAAGGGCTTAAATTAGATAAGCCGCTTCTAGCAGCACTTATATCGGCTGCTATAGATTACATAGCTGCTAAGCACGGTATATTATCCGTAAACCGATAAAAGGCCGGAACGGCTTAACTAGGAAGTTTAAGCTTACCTCTAGGGCGTTATTAACCGCAACTAAAGGGACTAGGATAAGTAGCTCCCCGTAGCGTAAATAGCGCTTAACGGGAGAAATCACTCTATAATTAATATATCCCCTTTCTTCGTACTATATAGGTACGAACTAGTATCCCTATTTCCTATCGCCGTAGATATAGCGGCGGAAAAGCCGTCTAGCAATAGCCCGTAGGGGCGTATAGCCTCCTTTATATAGCGACTTAAGTAGGTCTCGGACTTCTATTAGTCGTTAATAGCCTCGGCAGCGTAGGACTAAGAGCGGTATACTAACAAACGGCGGGAACCCGTAGAGCGATTTACGGTAGGTAATAAAGTCTAGGTAGACCTACGGAACTACGCATCCTTAAGGCCGAAGAAGAAGCTCGACTAGCTATACGTAAAATTCACGGTTAAGAGAGTGCTAAGCCCGTAAGCCGTCGAGCTAGAAGGACTACTTAACGGGATTTACCCGAATTTTAACGTAGACCTTCTTCGTTTAGCAGTAGTAGATCCGATGCCCGGCTAAGTAATAGCGGACCCGCAGCCTTCCGCAATCCTAGTAGAGGGAGAAAAAGAGTTCTTAGTAAAGGAAATTCTTACCGTACGGTAGAAGAAGATCGGCCGCGGCAGTAAGCGCGAGGTCCTCGTAAGGTAGTAAGGGTACTAAGACCCGACGTAGCACCTAGCAGCGGACTTCGTAGATACGGAAGCGCTTAATCGCTTTAAAGAGCGCTTTAGGGCTATTAGAGAAAACGACGGACCGCCCGACGCTATATTGCCGGCAAAGCGAAAGAAGGTGCGTTTTACGCTCCCTAAAGCGAGCCGCGTAGCGTAAAGCGGCCGGGCCTTACGTAATACATCGTTATTTTTTCGCTCGGATAGGGTAAAAGTCTTATATAAGGGTCTTCGACTATTAGTAAGATTAGGTCTACGACCTAATCCGTATTCTTATATACGAGCGGGGAAGAGATACGTGCGGGCGGGGAAAGGGGCTTGTGTAAATAAGGGTTAGGGGCTCGTGCGGATAGGGGTAAGGGGCACGTGCGGATAAAGGGGTACGTGCGTAGAGCTATATATCCGCATACATAGGTGCGCCTACACTTAGTTCTTTATAAATGATTTCTATACCTATATAGAGGGCACCTGTGTGATTACTCTGCCTACCCTATTACAGCGCGCTCCCGGCTAAGGAGGCGCTATATACCTCTTCGGAGGAGGTCGTATAGCTCCTTACGGTAGCCCTCTTTAAACTCCTTCCTATGCGGGTAGTAGTCGAGATCTTAATAGCGCTTAGGCAGCCGGACGAGGTTATCTCGATAATGCTTATATGCCTTTTGTTAGACTACGGCTACGAATACTAAATGAAATATCGTAGGATCTCCTTTTAGCTAGAGATCCTCGGGCAGTAGGGTAATAAAAAAGTTATCCCTCTGCCTTATGCGTCTCGGTCGAGAGCTCTGCCTCGTGGCTTCTATACCGTAGAGCTCTTATTGTGTTCGACGAAGGCGATAGGTCCTCTCTTATATTAAGGCTTCTTCCGTAGGTAGTCCCGCGGAAACCTTATCTTCTTCTACTAAGGTCGCATTACGTTAATTAAGATCTTAGCGATCTTTAGCGTATATACCTTATTGTAGGCCTACCTCTTCCTCTTAGTCGGGAGGTTGCCTAGCTAAGGCTTCCCTCCTCAGTGAGGGAGGTGTTTGCCCGAGCTAGGGCTACGGCAGTTGCTCTAGCTCTTTAGGCTCTAGATGCATAAGAGGGGTATCGGTCTCGTTATCCTATAATCCTACGGTCGGTTTAAGACCTTGCCCCATCGGGTTAAGCGTCTATTCCGGTGTAAGAAGTCCTTTGGGGGGGGGTAATAATATAGGTTATAGCTTCGCCGCCTTTGCTTAGGCTAATAAGGAGGCTTCTATACGAATTAGAGCCTCTCTTACGACCTTACCTACGCCCTCTACCCTTAAGTTCGAAACAGCGGGCTTAATACCTAAGATATATTTATCGAACTCCTGTAAAAAATCATTAAGAATAGCATTCTAGTCCCGTTAAATCGGTATTTTAATCGACTCGACGATAGGGATATATTCTTATATTAGGACTTCTAGGTCCTCTATCTATAGGTCGAAAAAACAGTTCTCGTTAAACACTATATCTCGAGTGATAATAACCCTCTTAAGTTAGGGAACTTAGACGCGATATAGGTTACTAGCGTAGTAGCTAACGAGATAACTAATATACGCTCTAGGGTGTGTTTTAAAGGCTCGTTTGTATAAGTTAGCCTTTATATTAAGGTGTAAAGGGTAGGCGCGGCAGCTAAAGGCGTAGAGCCCGTCCTAATGTAGGCGGAAGTTAGCTTCTCTATGCGCTATAATGCTAAACCGGCCGAACTAGCGAAGATGTTAATTAAACTATCTATTAAGTATCTCTTTAGGCGATTTCTACTAGTTGCGGTATCTCGGCAGGATATTATGCGTTCTAACTATGGCTTAGTAAGCCTTTAGCTAGAGGTTGCGAGGTAGCTTCCCTATTGCCGAACGGAGTCGTTATTATATAACTCCGCCTAGTCTTTCCGCGCCTCCCGTAGGCTCTTTCGTATATATAGGCGGAAGCTCGAGCTTAATGCCTTCCTATTCTGCCTATTCCTAGAACTTCGATATCTTCTATCCTAGGAGGTTAACTAGGGCTCTCTTATTGTCTATTTTTATCTTGCAAATCACTACGCCTATGTATCGGCGGACTAATGCCTTAAAGTTGCGTATAAGGGGGGGGCTCTCTATCTTTAAACTTATGCTCTATAAGAATATTATCCCGCTGTATTCGTCGGACAGCAGCAGGATGTATCGGTGGCCGTTATAGCCTAGCTTAAAGTCGAAGAGGTCGAGGAAGATACGGTAGAAAGGTTGCCTTAAGCGATTAGCCGGCTCTCTACGAGAGATTTACTCGTGTGCTTTTCCTAGCGCGTAGCCCTCGTATTTAACCGTAGTTAGGCCGTGGATCCGTACTCCTCTCGCCTAAAAGACTAGTTGCTCGAGTACTTAAGGGCTTATATGCCTTAATCTTAAGTGCTAAATCTTTGCCGTATTAACCCTAGGCGGAACTAGGTTTCTTAATACTGCGATCCGCTGCCGGGGGTATTGCGGAATCTTATCTTAGACCGCTAATAACACATACTAAAGAGCATTAGGCAACGTAAAGCAGGACGTAAGTGGCTTTAATTTAGCTACTAAGAGGCCGTATATGCTTTTAAAGCTTATAAGGATCTTATTGCACTTAATGATTCTATACCTTAATGTGTTATTATACCTATATAGCTAAAAGCTAAAGTCCTTAAGCTTCTCCCCGCTAATTAGGTTAGTATAGAATCCGGGGATAAATACAGCGTCCTAGAGGATTAGGTCCTCCGTTTTCTTACTATTAGGTCCGTTAACGATATTCTCGATAATCCGCGTGCCTCTATATAGCACCGCGAGCGCCGTATCGCTAACTAGCATAATATCGGTCTCGGTTGCCTTAACGCCGTTATACTAGAGAAGCTCGAGCTTATTAATAATATAGGTGCTTACGCAACTATCGATAAGGGTCGAGTTCTATAGCGGATAAATAGCCGCGTACGCGTTCGGCGAGGTGCTAAATGTATACTGCTCTTTAACGGTCTATTAGATTACCGTATAGGCTAAAGCCGGCGGTCTAGACGTCGCTTTCTTCG
Source organism: Ophiocordyceps sinensis (assembly GCA_012934285.1). Taxonomy (NCBI): domain Eukaryota; kingdom Fungi; phylum Ascomycota; class Sordariomycetes; order Hypocreales; family Ophiocordycipitaceae; genus Ophiocordyceps; species Ophiocordyceps sinensis. The sequence continues at coordinate 13,337,983 of JAAVMX010000001.1, read as the reverse complement.
GCTAAGTCGATGTCTACGGCGCCGGCTAGCCCTTTAAAGCCTTAATCGCCTCGACCGTAGTCTTTTAGCGCGGTAAGTCCTTAGCTTCCTTATACTTCTTAACGCGGTTAGGGACCTCGGTAATCCCGGGCCTATAGGAGACCCCGTTAATAGCCTTATAGAAAGCTATATAGTCTATAGGCTTTTAGTAATAGCGATTCTTGCTAATGCCGTAGGGGCACTTGTGTTCCTATCGAGCCGGCGTGTTAGTATTTCCTCCGGGTGTATAGAACGCGCTTACTAGCCTAAATAGCTTACTATATATATTGCGATCGAGGCTTATAGAGTGGAAGAGTTTGCTAACGCTCTAGAGGGTTATCGTAACGACGTTGCCTTTTTACTACTACTTACGTAGCTTACTAAGCTAATTGCGAGACTATAGCCCGTCTAGCGGTATAGTTGCCTTAAGGAAGTCTGCGATAGCCTAATCTCCCTTAATATAAGCAGTTATCGTAGTAAAGGCTTCGAGGTATACTAGTTTCTACTAGAGGTACTAATCTACTAGGTTAATCCTTCGGGGTGTCTATAGCGCTTTACGATAGTTTAGTCGTGCGATGCCGATGCGGTAGGCGTTAGAGACCTTAAGAAGTTCTCTTAGCTTATTTACGAACCTACGGAGGTCTAGATTATCTAGGAAATGCCTTACGTAGGACTAATTAACGGTTTAATAGACCTAGTTCGAAAGGTCCGTTACGGCCTTTTTCTTAGAGATGTATTTAGCGTAGGCTATCTTACGGTTATCTCGGTTAGACTTAAAGCATATAAGCTGTCTTACGTTAAGCTCTATAATCGGGACTAGCGGGTCTAGCGCTGCTGTGTTATTAAGCATAGCTTCCACGTGTGCTTAGGCTGCGAGGCTGTTAATCTTCGCGGCCTAGCTTATATAGGTAACGACCGGAGGTTTAACTAGCTTAAGGGTCTTATTTGCCCCCTTGCCGCCGGTGTTTACATACTTTTAAACCTCTACACCCTTAGCTATGCGACGGAACGTCGTGAACTATATTGCCTAGTAGTCTGCCTTAGATAGGCTGACCTTAGTGTTAATTGCTAGAGACGTAAGAGTTATAGCTATTGTTAAGTATTAAAGTTAAAGTTAAAGTTATAGAAGAAAGGGGTTGTAAAACAAGAGTGCTTATTATAGAAGATGTTAAAGATATTCGAGGAAAGAGGCTTCCGAGCATATATAACTTGCTCTTTATAGGCACTAGAGATAGTCACCCGTTAAGCGGTAAAGGAGACGTCGTACGTTACCTTTTCGCCCCTTACGGTAATCTTCTCCTTACTGCCTTATTTATTACGACTGTCTTAGAGGTTAAGGAGCATTAAGGTCCTATGCGGTTATTATATCGATGCTATTAGGATCTCGATGTCGATGCCTTACTAAACAGTCGATCGAGGGCTTATATAGCTGCCTTAGTTAAGGCAGCCTTCGGGGACCTTAGCTTCTCGAGGCTAACCTAGACGTTATACCTTAAGACCCCCTAACGGCTAACGCGGACAATCGTTATGCCCGACGTTATACTATTACTAGAGGCCTTAGAGAGCTACGGTCCCTCGAAGCTGCTAGGCTAAGGCGGCTCTAGGCTCCTTATAGGAAGATGCGATGATTCTTAAATACGTTGACTTAGTAGCAATTTACGCGGGTTCGTATACCGGGCTTATAACTATCGCACCGACCTATAAGGACCCGCACCTAAGGGCGCGATTAAGATACCGTTAATTGTGCGTAATTAAGGTAGTAAAGCGAGGGAAAACTATGTTATTCTTGTCTAGTTCTATAAAAGGCTAGCTGTCTTATAAGGCACCTTAAATAGGTGCGCAAGTAGATATAATGACCGTATAGGTACCGAGCTACATCTAGCTCGGTCTTATAGGCGCCGCTCCGATGTGATAGATAGCCTACATCGAGGACCTAGACCTTAATTAGAAATTGCTTTTGCCTGCCCTATAATAGAACTTAAACTTAGCTTTTAACGCTAGCACCCGTATATCCGCGTATAACTATATCTTCGGTTACGATCTCCGCTCCCCTCTTAAGGCCGACGATATCTCCGTTACGGATAACCTCCCCTATTTGTAGGAAGCGATAAGACGATAGGCCGGTTTTATAATAGACCTTACGGCGATAAAAGCTAAACGCCGTTACGACGGCAAATATCGCTAGATCCTCTTTCGAGCTAGCGATAAGGTATACCTTGAATTGCATCGTAGTTATTACGAACTATCTCGGCCCGCGAAGAAATAGTCCCGTTAGAGGGAGGGGCCCTTCCTTATTAAAAGAATAGTTAACGACCTCGCAGCCGAGCTTAACTTACCCGCTTATATTCGAATCTATTTAGTTATTTCGGTAAAGCATTTAAAGCCCGCGTACGATAGATGCTTCGAGGAAGAAAAACCCGGCGCGGTTAAAGTAGCGTAAGATCTCGATAACGCCCTAAGCGAGGGCGATAAGCACTACGAGCTCGAGCGTATACTTAAATCTCGTAAGCGCTATATTAGCCGATTAAAGACCCCTATCACTAAGTATTCAGTCCGCTAGAAGGGCTAGGGGGCCGCCTACGACTAGTAGGTCCCCGCTAGCGCTATTTCCCGGGAAGCAATCGCAGAATTCGCCTCGAAGCGCATTACGCGTTCCGCCGGCGCTGCCCTAGCTGCGATTGATTAAGGGATATCGATCTAATTATTTAGTTAGGAAAAGATCCTATAGTAACGTATAGAGCAAAGGAGCATAGATTAAAAGGATCGCGTTACGTTGTTCTAAATTGTTTTTTCCTTCTTAATTAGTTCTTTGTTTTATTCTGCTAAGGACAGTAGGGGCTCGTTTTTCGGGCCGGCATTATAATACGCAAAGGCAGGGCACCTATTAGGTGCCTACGGATTAGTAGATAGTCTGGGCTCCGGCAGCCCTACAGCTCGTAGGGCATGCCGGGCCACCTGCAATTATTATCCTTCTTCTTACACACGCACCCTTTGCCTTATGCCTATCTTTCCCTACACTAAGCTTCGTCGTTATCTAAGGCGGCTAGGTAGACTATATTATTAGTCGTGCGTAGGTCGGCGATAATAATACTTAGTAGACCCGAATATAATAAGGCCGATAGTAAGCTAGGATTAGGCTTAATGACTTCTATCGTTGCCGGCTTATTGCTAATAGCCTCGTTAATCCTCTAGGTTTAGTATAGCTAACCTTCCTACGTGCGGATAGAAGTAGTAGGCTTACCGTAGATATCTTCTACGGGCTAACGCGTCTGCTCGCTAGCTAGTAGTATAAGACACTAGATAAGGGCTATGCTATATACCGTAGTAATATCGGAACTAATCTATAACTAAATACGAGGGAGGTTATTCCGAATATGCTAGAGGGTAATAGTACGGACGCTAGGGCTACGTTTCTTTATGTCGGGAAGGTTAAAGAACGCATTACGGATACGCTAGACGAAGTTAATAAGAGCCTTGTCCTTAACTAGCACTATCTAGGCGTAAATAGCTAGCGGCGCGTCTAAAACACCGTAGTCACTTAGGACTATAAAAATGCCCTTAAGGAGCAACATTTAGTATAAGTGCTTAACGTTAACCTAATACGCGATAGGGCTAAAGTCCTTAAACAACTCGTTGGCTATCTAAGTAGGCTAGAGGTTATATAGTATCTGCCCGATAAAAAACGCGGATTATATATATTAGAGCTTTTAGAGGATAGTATAGTCCGCTTAATATAACTTCTATTCTAGCTTTATAACAATCTTATTTCTATTATTAGTCACTATATCGTCTACGTCCCTAGCAGCTTTCGCTTAAGGCTAGATGCTTTTTATAAGGGTCTTAGTAGCTCGATCGTAAGTAGCATCGTGCGGAACGTATATAGGATAGTCGAAGTTTAAACACATATTATAACCTCGTTTTAGGAATACGTACTAGTCGACGGCTCTATCGTCGTAGTATAGGAAAGGCTTCGTAGTAGGGTGCTACTGCTAAATAGGTTGCTTATACTACGGCCGATCTAGCTAAGCCGACTGCTCTTACTATTGCTAGTTCGAACGAGTAAATCGCTGCTTACTTATAAGGTTAGCAGTAGGCGTTGTAGTAATACTCTAGTCCGGGTCTACGGGAGGGATAGGAACGGGAGGAGACGAGTAGTCCGGTAAGATAGGAGGTGCGGGCACTAGCCTTAGGCCAGCAGGACCCGAAGGACTAGCGGTTAGCAGTACGGGCTAAGGTAGTTATTCCGCAAACCTTAAGAGCAAGCGTTTAATCTTTAAGTCTAGTCTTTCGATCTAGTTTAACTATTGGCGAGATTATTAGCGTAGCTCGCTTCGGAGCTCGTTAATTCGTACGTTAAAGACCTCGCCCTAATAGGCTAGCTTCCACTCGGTCTATTTAACTAAGCCTAAGACGGACGTGGTTTTACTAGGTTTAGAGCCGAGAGAGGAGCTTATAGTCGAAGTCTATCGAGTGTTTCGATTAAGGCTAAGCTTATCCTTAGACTGAGAGGTCGGCGGGAAAGCTCCCGGCTTTGGGAAAGCTGCCGATATACTATACAACGTCGGGTAAAAGAAAATAGGGTAGAAAGTAGGCTTAGGGTAATACAATAGGTTATATAGCGTAAACAAATGCGTGGTATAACGCGAAACGCTAGGGACGTGGTTTAGTCCGATTCTTAAAGAGGCTAAGGTTCGCTATTTAAAAATACGTATTTTAGAGGCCTTTTAAAGGTCGGATCGTGGCATAATAGAGAGTCTCGGGGCTTCCTACTAGGAAGCTTCGTAAGACTATGTTCTATGTGTGTTAGCTGATTATCTAAAGTATCGAACGCTAGGCATTCGGGTTCTCGACATTTAGATAATAGCAATTAAAAAAGAAGAGAGGCTCTAAGGCTTAAACAGCCTATAAGGAAGGATTAGAAGCTATAAATAATGCAAATCACTAAGAATGATAGCTTTTGTCTTGTCTTTTCTAATAAAGGGCCTAACTAGTCTCTATATATAGGGAAATTCCTCGGACGAAAACAGCCGCGTAGACCTAAGGAAAAGGGGTAAAGGAAGCAGTTAGACGGAAAACACCGGTCGGAAATCAATAGATTATATCCGTACGATAAATAGTTATATAGTTAGCTATAGTTAGTAAATAAAGAAATTAATAACGCAATAGTCTATTAGAAGAACTAGTGAGTTCTACGGTAGAAGCTATAGAAGGGAATGAGAATTATACGGTAAAAGACCGTAGAAGGGAAAGGATTTTACGGGTAAAGACTATGTAAATAACCGTGAAATCATTATAAAATTACGGTGAAATATAACCGTAGAAGAAAAGCGGGGCGAACGCTTATAGAAGTACGGGTTTTAAAAAGCCCGTAGAATTCTATAGTAGAAATACGTAATACTTCTATATAAATTCCATAGATACTTCTATATAAATTGTATAGACACTTCTATATAAATTGTATAGACACTTCTATATAAATTCTATAGACACTTCTATATAAATTCTATAGACACTTCTATATAAATTCTATAGACACTTCTATATAAATTCTATAGACACTTCTATATAAATTCTATAGACACTTCTATATAAATTCTATAGACACTTCTATATAAATTCTATAGTATAAAAACTAGGGAAGAACCGGGGATTTCCTAGTAGAAAGCAATAGGAGAAGACGGTAATATTAATATACCCCCTTAGCTAGAAGGAAAATAACTTCCGGCTAGTTAAAATTATTATCGACTTCCTTATAGATCCTAGATAAAATATCCGTAAGTTAAAGCTAGTAAAGAAACGTTTAGAAACGTTATCGTAGAAGTAACTTAGTTAATCTATCCGTAACTATCTAGTTAGAAGGGATATATTTAATATTAAAAGTATTGCATAAGAATTACTATTAGGCCTAGTAGTTATAAATTTCAATATACTTTAAGGCGGTCTAAATCTTTAGAATCTTAGTGGAAACTAAGCGAATAGTCTAGGTGTTATTATACTAAATAGTAAGAATAGGAATATCTAGTTATAAAGAAATCTCGTTAAATATACAAAGAATAGAAATTAGCTCTTTTATAGTATAAGAGGTTATAAGAAGTTCGGCCTTAGTAGAAGATATAGTAACTATAGATTGTTTCCGGGTATTTTACGCGATCGGACTATTAAAAAGAGTCTTACTATTTGCATAGCACGAAATCTCTATTTGCACAGCAAGACAGGTATACCCCCACTCTTTCTATACGTACCCCGCGCGCCTATGTCCCGCCACTAAATTTTCCGTATAGGTACATGGCAATTAAGAGGGCCGCGCAAATCGTGTATAGCCTTAATTTAGTTAATTCAATAGCTATAGCAGCGCGCGCGCCCTACTGCGTGCCCTACTGCGTGCCCTCTGCTGTGTGTGCGGCTCCTTGATGTATGCTTCGTGCCCGGCTCCCGGCTGCGTGCCCTCTGCTGCGTGCCCTACTGCGTGCCCTCTGCTGTGTCTACGGCTCCTTAATGTATGCTTCGTGCCCTGCTGCGTGCCCTGCTGCGTGCCCTCTGCTGTGTGTGCGGCTCCTTAATGTATGCTGCGTGCCCTGCTGCGTGCCCTGCTGCGTGCCCTCTGCTGTGTGTGCGGCTGCGTGCCTTCTGCTGCGTGCGGCTCCTTAATGTATGCTTCGTGCCCTGCTGCGTGCCCTACTGCGTGCCCTGCTGCGTGCCCTCTGCTGCGTGCCCTGCTGCGTGTTGTTGTTCTTCGCACGATTTGCGCGGCTCTCTTAATTGCCATGTACCGGCACTAGATTTTGGTGGCGGGACATGGGCGCGCGGGGTACGTGCAGAAAAGTGGAGATTTGGATGTCCTTGCTGTGCAAATAGAGATTTCGTGCTGTGCAAATAGTAAGACTTATTAAAAAGACTAATAAAATAGCCTTTTAAAGAATAACGAGTATTTAAACTATCGGCGTAAGCGGTATCTAAAGCTATAATAAGTTCTTAATTATCTATATTAAAATACTAGATCGTAAGAAAACGCGATTTATATAGGTATATTACTAAGCTCTTTATAAGCTTAATATAGACCGTAGATAGGTTTTATATATACTCCGCTAAAGAATTCGATAACTTTACGGCGTTAAGCCGAGTAGAAATAGTCGCGTAATTATAAGATCTAACTAACGACTAAAAGTAGTAGATTTAGTTATCTTTAGCCTAACCCTAGTGTTTCTCTAGCTTTTCTAAAAGTAGGAATAGGCAAAGGGTCGAAATAGGCTATAGAACTATAAAAGTAGGGATTAAACTAAACTTAAAAGCAATCTTATTTAGGTAAACGTCTTAGCATAACTATAGCTTTCGCTGCTTACGGTCCTAGATAATTCTTATCTTAAGAAAATAGGTTAGCTCTCCGCGGTCGGTGATTATATACTTTTATCTAAAGCGATAGATAAAATCATTAATAGCCCTATAGTGCTCCCTACGGAAAAGGATAATAATATAAGAATTGCTATTTGCACAATACGAAATTGCTATTTATACGATATATACATCTAGGCCCTGTTTTTTCTACGCGACCCCGTGTGCCTAAGTCCCGCTACTAAAATTAGGTAGAGGTATATAGCAATTAAAGGGCCGCGTAAATCGTCCCTTAGCCTAATTTTCTATCCTTAACTCTATATCGCGTATTCGTATATAAAAGCAAGCCTTTACGATAGACTAAATTCCTATTTAATAGCCTATTAAAAAGCCTCCTTAAGACGAAGAGGCCCTCGATCTAAATGCCTATTAGCCTAACGCCTACGACGTACCGCTAATTCTACCCCTACCGCTATCTCCGACCTTAAATATATACGATAAGCTTTATAACTTCCTAAAGATATTCTACTAAGAGAATAGCGCTGCTATCGTAAAGATAAATAGCGCTAATAAGCATAAGGTCGACGGATAGCTAGTTTTTACTTATATTACCTTTATATACGATCGTAGGCCTTAAAGAGCCTAAAAAAGCGCTAAGCTCTATAAAACCTCCTCTATAAAGCTTAACTATCCTATTACGATTATAGCCTTAGCAATTTAGCATTCGAACTATAAGTAGACCTACCGCGTTACTAATAATTAGTATAATTATAGGTAGTTAATTAATCCTTTGGCGTATAATATATATCGCCGACGAACTATTGCTTAGTAATAGCTTAAAAGCCGGCTTTCTAAGCTTTAAGCCGTCTTTACTTACGAGATCGCATCGATCCTTAGGGAGTTAACTGCCGAAGAGTCCTTCTTTCTGCAAAAGGATATCTATAACGATCGTTAGAAGATCCGTACCGTAGCCCTTAGTAGGAAGACTACTACCTAAGCTTTTATCGCCTACCTCCGAGACGCCGGCTTTAAATATATCGTAAAGCTCGCCGACGCTAATAGCAATAGCGACGATAGTAACGGCGACGGCGACGGCAACGGCGATAGCAATAACGGTCGGAAGGTTAAGGCTATCTTCTAGACCTACCCTTAGTGCGAGAAGATATAGAAGCGGTTCCTTAAGGTTCTCGGCCTTAATAATATATATAACACTAACCGCTTTAAGATATTTCTCTTTTAGGCTATTAAAATCACCGATTAGCATTCTATTACTAACTTCGCCTTTAGCTTTATTAATACGGAAAAGGAGGAGGGCTTCTAGTAGCTAGTAGAGCGGCTTAATAAGCTACGACTAGAGGTTAAGACTATAAAGCCGACTATTATTATTATAGATAAAGAAAAGGCCTTTAAAAACGCCCTTTCGAATGTTTTCTCCTCCTCGTAGTAATAGCTTTACGTATAGCATATTAACGCTTATATCTACGCGAGAATAAAGACGCGGTAGAAGAAGCCTAGCTGCGATAATAACGACGACGACGACGACGATAACGACGACGAGGCTAACGAGGCTAACGAAGGCGATCCTAAAGGACGAGCTCGTATATAATAAGAGGCAGAAGAGGCAGAAGCGGTAGGGAACGCACCCCCCCCTCCGGCCGATAAATACACCCGTAAGAGTATATTCGCAGCTTAGAAACTTATAATCTACGGAAGAAGAATTTAAGGCTTGTTGATATTACTATTATACCAACTAGGCAAAAGTAAGATATATCCCGACCGTAGACGTAATATAATAGCTTATAAATGAAATGTCGATATACCCCCCTACGTATACGGTGGCCTGCCCGACCGTGCTAAATAAGCCGTAGTATCAATCGCCGCCGAATGTGCCGTGCCGTGCCGTGCCGTGCCGAATGCCGTAAGGTGCCTTAGCGCAAATGCGCCGCCGGCCAATGTCACAATGTATGATATGCCGATCGAAGGCGTAAGGGTAGCGCGCGGCCGCTAAAAGTGCGACCGGGCCAGAAGTGGCGAATGTGGCGTCTTGTGGCGTTTGTGGCGTCTTATAGCGTTTGTGGCGAACGTAGCGAAAAAATAACGAATTGACGCGGGGTTCGAAAAGAATGTTAATAGCAGTGGAAGTTACAGCTAGGTCAAAAATAGACTTCGCTCCCGGGCTTATAACTATTAACATTACTATTATACTAACTAGGCAAAAGTGAGATATATCCCGACCGTAGACGTAATACAATGGCTTATAAATGAAATGTCGATAAGGCTAAATAAAAGACTTTCGATAAGACCTACGGAGAGCTCTAGGCCTGTATTATTAGGTATATCTTAAAGGAATATATACCTTAGCGGGAGCAATAGGCTGCCTGCTTTATTAGTAGGTATTATAACTTTAGCTAAAGGGTTAATAGCCTTATAAAGACCGCCTATATAAACGTTAAATCGTACCTTCTTATAGGTATAGGAGACATTTTTTACCTTTATACCGCCTTACTCTAGATAATTAAGAATAAAAAGCGCTACTACTAGTAGGAGGCCGCCCGATAGTAAGCACGGCAACGGCTTATTTATAGCGGTTAGGATTAGTTTAGCAAGCTAACTTTCTAGATTATATATATTAGGCTATTAATATGCTTGCCGTATAGCACCGGCTTGCTATAGCCGCGATGCCCTTAGAGCTAGGTAAAGAGCCGCGGGAGTTAATCCCGCTGCCGCGTTATACTAGGCGATTTATATAATAGTAAGGGCTTCCTTATGTCTACGTTATTCTTAAGCGCCTTAAAGCTAACCCTCCGCTTCCGCTTATTAGGCTTAATATTCTTCCCCGGTAGTAGCTTAAAAAGCCTTTAGTTCGACCCCCCCCCTTTATTACTATAAACAATGCTAATAACGACCTCTAAGACCTCGAGGAGCTACTCCTCTATATCTAAGACCCTAACGTAGTATAAACGCTTAAGGGCCGGCCTCGCGCTACGAAGATTATTAGTCTAACTATAATCTTAACCTTATAACACTAAGAGGAAGACGATTAATAGGCATTAGCAGCTTTATAAGCAGCCTTATAGCGTAGAAGAAGACGAGGAGCACTAGCAGCTTTATAAGCAGCCTTATAGCGTAGAAGAGGACGAAGATAAGGACGAGGGATATAAAGGCGGCTATTGCGATTAAGTAAGGCTAGTCCCCGCCGACTTAACGTAAGCGTACGCCGTATACGTATAGAAAATAAAGTAGACGAGATGCAATCGTCGCAAGCGTTATAGGAAAGATCGCGAGCACGCGCAAATATATAGGCAAAGGGATCTTAAGGGAGACGGGCTAGGGGCGGAAGAGCTACGCTGTCGCCGTCGCCGTCTATTAAGGAGGTTATTCTAGCTACGCAAGCCACGTAGTCTAGGCCGGACTAATAAACGGGCCGATTATACGAATATCTCGCGATCCCTTTAAACATACGTTATTTGCGTTATTTAAGCTTCTTGCGCGAGCGTTGCTAAATTACACGCGCGCTACTATAACTATTAAATTAAATTAAGGCTAGGGACGATCTACGCGGCCCTTTTAATTGCTATATACCTCTACGTAATTTTAGTAGCGGGACCTAGGCGTGCGGGGTCGCGTAGAAAAAGTAGAGAACTTAGGTATATATCGTGCAAATAGCAATTTCGTGTCGTGCAAATAGCAATACTTAATAATATTATCTATAAAGAAGAATATAATAATACTACTTATAGTAGATATAAAGATATAAGGGTCTTCCGCACTCTACTAAAGGACTAGTTTAGTAAAAGACCTAGATAATTCCTATTGCTAAAAAAGCGGCGAATAGCGAAGCCTATATAAAGCCTTTATTAACCGAATTATAAAACTAAATATTTTAAATCCGTCTAGGAAGTAGATATATACTTTTTTATCTAAATCGGCATTCGTAAAGGCGTTAACTACGTTAAGTAAGCGGGTTTCTATGCTAAACTTAGCGGTAATAGCAATTATAATACAAAACTTTCGCGTAGTAAGCGTAATAGCGTATATTTCCTTTCCGCTAAACGGTGAAAGTTCTCCTCGTATATAACGGCGATATTTAAACTTCTTAAGGTAGTCGTGCTTATTAAACTTATAATTAAATGCCTAAGTTAATAAAAGAGGACGCATAAGCGCGTTCGCTTTTAGGGTAGGCGAAGGAAAGAAGGTCTTTAGCTAGTAAAGGGAGTTATATTTAACCTTTCTAGCGGCTTTAAACTTAGGTCTATACGGATGCGTCTTAAGATTAGACTAAAACCTCGGAAATACGGGTAAGTCCCGTTTATACATCTTCTTAGGTTTAAGAGAAGTAGCGAATATAGCCGTAAAAGCAGTGCTATTAGCTAGTAAATGCGTAACGTAGGCGAATGCGGGATATTAAACTAAAAAACAGTTTAAACGAGTAGGGCGTGTATCCCCTATAAATCTCGTCTTCTATAGACTATCTATAGGAATAGTATTATTATAATCTATAGATCGAGAAATAGCTTAAGGCAATTATACCTTAAGACGGTCTATAGGTTCTACGGTTGCAGTTAGGGAAAGGGTAGAGATATCGGGTTAAAAATCCCGTATATTCTTAAAAACGTCCTTCGGTAGTTCCGGGGTTTAGTTAGGAGTAGGGAGCTAAGAGTTTCCATCGGTTAGAACGTCTATTAGACTTATATGCTTATTAAGAAGTACTATTAACGTCGACTAGAATTCGGCCTTATCTTATTCTTCTTCCTATAAAATATATAGTAGATATACCGATAATAAAACCTATATTAGCGGTTTAAATACCCTAGACGAAGTAAAAACCTAAGTCTTATTAAACGTTATATTACGAACTTTACGAACCTCCCGTCTCTATAGGATCTAAATGTAAAAGATATTAGTAGAATTATACCCGACTAAATAACCGACCTTTATATAAGGTTCCTACTTAAGATTACGTTTCTACGTGCTAGTTAATACCTTAGTAGTTAGTAGGTAGGCTTTATAGCTAAATGCTAGGAGATAACCGAATTATAACGGTTAGAGAAAGAGAAAAGAAAGTATATTCCGGTTATAATCCCTTAACTAGTTGTATAGAATCTCTATTAGGGAAATCCACTTCGATAGGAAAGACGTAAAGGAAGCTACCTAACGGGCTAGAATCCGATTGTATAAATATACTATAGTTTTTTACGTTTCTAGCTATAAATGCTCGGGCAAATTTGCCTTAATCCTTATAGATTAAGCTTTCGTAGATACTACCCCTTTAGCTTATTCGGTAGCGCCGTTTTAAGTAGGTGTATAAAGAGTAGTAGGCTTATTATAAATACCCTTATTACGGTATTAGGTTATAGTATATATTATCCTATATAACCTCTACATCGTATATATAGACCCTTAGACTTAGTCTATAGCTACGCTCCTTTATAGATTAACAATAGTTATATACCCCCCTTAAGCTCGTTCTATAATAGTTTAATCTACTATTCTTCTGCCCTCCCGCTAAGCCTTTACGATTCCTTAGTCCCCCTAGCTTCGCCTATACGCTTGCCTTTGTTCTTTATCTTATTACGCCTCTTTCCGCTTCTTTTCTACTCTCCTATAGATTTTTTTAGCCCCTTTTCCCGCCGCTACCCCTTTTTCCGCCGCTACGATAGCTACTCCCGTTTCTACCCCCTCCCTCTCCCCTTCGCCCGGCCCTCTAGCAGGCGTTCCCTTCTAGGACGTCCTTTAGCCTAACGCCCTCTCCGCCTTCCCTCACTTAGCCTTTATTCTCTAAGGCTCCTCCGTCGCCTCGTCCGTCTTCGCCGACCTCTAGACGAATTTCCTCCGGTATACCGATTAAACCCGGTCTTTCGTCCTTCTTAAGTCTAGTTTCCTTAAGGCCGCTACCTCCGCTACTACCGCCCGTAAGGAGGCCCTCGGCTACCGGCAACACGTAGAGGGACTTTAGGACTAACTTAATTAGTCTAACACCGCCCTCGCCTACCTTACCGCCCTTTAGGCTGCCCTTACCCCTCCTACCGTAAGTCCTTATGCCCGCTTCGCTAACCCTAAATACTTCTCCGGCGATATCGGCACTTAAAAGCAGCGCTAGGACGCCTTCCGCGTCTAGCGCGACGGTATATCCCTTAAGATCGCCTCCGACCCTTATATATTCCCTACCGATAGGGACTAAGTCGTCTATACGACCGGCCGACTTTCCGGCTAAGCCGCTTCTATCGCCGCTAGTATCCCCCGCTATATCCGCGACGATACCCTCTTCGAGTAGTAGCGCTTATAGTCCTTCGACTCTTTTACCTACGAGCTCGCCTTTATCTTTAGTGCCTTAAACTACCGCGCTTAGTCTAAGGCGGAATTTAATACCTTAGCTATAAAAGGTACTTTTTAGCCGGATTTCTTCTCGCGGTTTACCTAGCTATAGGCCGACCTTAATTATAATAAGAGCGCTTACGTTAGATACCTCTATTAAAAGGTTACTAATAAGCTCGCCGATACCGCCGCTCTTTAAGTCCCCGGCCCTAATACTAACGACTTCTACGGCTAGGCTAAGCTTTACGCCGCCCTTTAAGAGAACTACGAGCGTATTCGAGCCTATAAAAGGCTCGTCTAGCCCCGGACTACCCCCCCCCCCGCCTTTGCCGGGTCCGTTAGCCCCGCCGCCTCTACGCCCGCTAGCGACCTAATAGACCTTAACGCGTTCTAGGCTAGTCTTACGGACGCCGAGAAGCAACGACGGTACGAGAACCGTCTCTATCTCTACTACGCCGCCTTAGTAACCCCGACCTATACGGCCCGGACCTATCCTAAGAAGGGTGCTAGTAAGGGTCGCGGCTAAGGCGGTAGTACTCCCGCCCCGCGCTTCTTCGCGCCCCCTCCCCGGCTTAACGTCTAGGCGATTAAGTAAAGCTTCGTTAAGGGCGAGGTTACTAACTCTCTTACTCTTACCTCTAGCGCTTCTCCCCCCTTAGGAAACGCTTAGCTCTTTCGCCTTATCGCGCGACGGAGCTTTCGGTTTCTAATTTTATAGCTTTATTTAATATAAAGGAGGACCTTTATCTCCCGGCGGGAATATAGCCTCGCGCTTTACTATTGCCCTTCTCCCTTATGCTTACTAACGTCGCCGTAAGTGCTTTAGTCGACTTTAGTTATTTTAGATTCGCCTTTATATATACTTAGACCGCGTACCGCTTTGCCCTCCCCGTCCGCTAGCTTTAGTTCCCTCGCCGGCTTTCTCTCGCCGATAGCGGCGACTATAAGTCCGGCGTTATTACTTATTGCGCTTACTTAGTCGCCTAAGTTAGCGCTTACGCTAAGTATATCTACTTCTTCCTTACGAAGCTTAGCTATAAGGTTATTCTCGGCCTCCCTTAGCTACGCCGCTACGACCTTATTATTAGCTAGCGCGATAACTCCCTCTCCTTTTAGTGCCCGTTCTACCTCGCCTCTTGCCTCTTAGACCCTTAGCCTTATCTTATCCTTAGCCTCCCGGCCGCTCCCGCTATTCCCGTTCCCGCCCTTAAAGGAATATAATTTATAAATACAATTCGTTCCCCCCCCGCCCCCTTTATCGCTAACTCTAACGACGAGGGCGAGCCTTTTGCCTTATCTTCGCCTTTTGCCCTTCGGGCTTTTGCCTATGCCGTCCGCTTTTCTAATACCCTTAAGTTTATTCCCCTATCGCCTTATTTTTCCCTTAGCCTCCCGACGTCCCTTAAAGATACTCCCGACGTAGGTAAACCTATTTACCTAGACTCGTCCCGTTAGACCGACCTCGACTTAGGCTATAACTCCGACCCCTTAGATACCTTCTACCTTTACCGTTACGTCCGCCCCCCCCGCCTTTAGCCTATACGTTAGGCTACCGGCTCCCGCTACCTAGCTCCCCGACCTAGGCATTAAGCGTTAAGACCCCGCCCTTTTATAATCCCTCCGGGCGACCTTACGTTCTCTATCCGGATGCTTAACGTAGCCGCTATAGCGGTATTCTACCGCTAGCCCTCTATTACGACTTCCTAGACTACGATTAAAGCCTTAGCCGCTAAACCCCTACCTATTAAGCCTTTGCCTCCTATCGACTAAGAGATCCCTAAGGAACTCTATTAGGCCGTTTTATCTAGGTCTATTAATCCCGATGCCGCTAAAGCCCGACTCGACCCCTATCTTTACGACTTCGTTAATAACTACCTCGATAAAATCTTCCTTAATAAGGTTTCGCCCGATAATATCGCTAAGTTCTTTTTAAAATACGATAAAGTCCTTTATACTCTCGATAAGCTCCGGGCTAAGGTCCCGAAGGAGCTTTACTATATAATCTATATATAGCTCTAGAGTAAGGCCGATAAGCTCGCCCTTTAACGTGCCGTCGATACTTAGATTAACCTTAAGGAGGGAATATAACCCCCTTATACCCGCCCCCGCCCCTTTAGTAAAGCCGAGAACCGTATTATCCGCGCCTATATTAACGAATAGCTTAGGAAAGGCTTTATTCGCTGTTCGACCTCTACTACCGCCGCCCTTATTATGCTCGCTTATAAGCCCGGCGGCGGCGTTTATTTCTACGTCGATTACCGTAGCCTAAATAAGGCTACGATTAAGAACCGCTTCCCCTTGCCCTTAGTCTATAACACCCTCGCCTAAATTAGGAAGGCGAAGTTCTTTACTAAGATTAACGTTATTATAACGTTTAATCGCCTTCGCATCGCCGAGGGCTATAAGTAGAAGACGGCTTTCGCTACGCGGTATAGGCTTTTCGAGTATTACGTTATACCCTTTAGTCTCTCTAACGCGCCGTCCTACTTCTAGAGCTTTATTAATATAGCCTTATATAATATCCTCGATAATTTTTATTCCGCCTACTTAGATAATATTTTAATCTTTTCTACTATACGGGAGGAGCACTAAGCCTACGTCCGGGAGGTCCTTAAGCGCCTTAACGCCGCTAGCCTCTAGCTCGACGTCGATAAGTGCGATTTCTATATTACTAAGACTAAGTACCTTAGCCTAATTATCTTAGATAAAGGCATACGTATAGATCTTAAAAAGGTCTACGCCGTCCTCGACTAGCTAGCCCCCTCCTCTATAAAAGACCTCCGGCGTTTCTTAGGGTTCGCTAATTTTTATCGGCGTTTTATCCGCGGATTCTCTAAGCTCGCGAACCCTTTAAACGCCCTTACTAAGAACTCTGCCCCCTAGATCTAGTCCCCCGCTTGCGCCTACGCCTTCGGAGCCCTTAAGCACGCCTTTACCGCTACCTTAGTCCTCGCATACTTTAACCACTCTCGAAAGACTATAGTTTAGACCGATGCTTCTAACTAAGCCGCTAAGGGCGTGCTAATATAGCTCTCTAACAACGGCCGCTACTACCCTATCGCGTTCTTCTCGTCGAAACACTCCGCCTAGGAATATAACTATAAGATCTACGATAAGGAACTCCTCGCGATTGTAAAGTCCCTTAAGGAATAGCGCCTTAAGCTTAAAGGCCTGCCTAAGTTTAAGATCGCTTCGGATTATAAGAACCTTTAGTATTTTATAACTATAAAGCTCCTTAACTAACGGTAGGCCCGCTAGGCCGAGTTCCTAAGTCGCTTTAACTTTAAGATCGTCTTTTAGCCTAGCTCTTAAGCTACCCTCCCTAACGCCTTTAGCTAACTCCTTAGTTCCCGCCTTACCTCCTTAATCAACCGCGCCGACGAGAGGATCGACTATCGTTACTAGGTTATCCTTCTACGGTCTAAGATCGACGCCTCCTTACTCCCTAACGGGTTTAAGGAGCCCGACTTATCTATAAATATAATTAATAAATACAATTCTAACGACTCCGACTGCCTTACCCTCTATGCCTTTAGCGACTCTAAGCTAATCGACGACCTTATCGACCGGGCTTATTTCTCCTCTCCGCTTATCGCCGATATTCGCGCGGCTCTCCGGTCTCCTTAGCTCTATTAGCCTAGTTCTCTTCGCGTATCTCTCCGCTTAATCCCGAAGTCCGCCCTCTCGGAGGCCTAAGGCCGGTTCTACTTTTAGGGCCGGTTGTTCGTTCCCCCTAATAACGCCTTTATCCTTTAGATCTTAATCCGCACCTATACTTCCCCGCTAGCTAGCTACCTTAAGCGCACTAAGACCGCGAGCCTCTACCGCCGAACCTACGTTTAGCCTAGCATATATAAGTCTATTTCTAGCTTCGTTCGTAATTGCTACGTCTGCCTCCGCGCTAAGTCCCCCTATTCCGCCTTTTAAGGCCTTCTTTAACCCTTAAGCATCCCTTTCGCCCTTTAGACCGATATCTCTATTAATTTCGTTATAGACCTTCCCGTCTACCGCCGTTATAGCGTTAAGTTCTTAAGCATCTTAGTTATCGTTAACCGTCTTACGAAGATACGCTATTACGTCTTAACGCCCTCGATAACGGTTAAGGACGTCGTTAACGCGTTCGTTTCTTACGTTTAGTCTCTCTATAGCACCCCTACCTCGATAGTTAGTAATAAGGGCACTTAGTTCGTCTCTGCCTTCTAGTAGTAGCTTAGCCGCCGCCTCGGCTGCCGCTTATACCTTAGTTCCGCTTACTACCCTTAGACTAATAGCTAGACTAAGATCGCGAACGCTTAGATAGAGGTCTACCTCCGCTACTATACTACCTTCCTTTAGGACGATTAGGTAGATCTCCTTCCCCTCGCTAAGTTTACCGCTAATAACTAGGTTTCTAAGTCTACCGGCCTCTCCCTTTTCTTCGCTAACTACGGCTTTAACCTAAAGCT
The DNA here is from genome assembly GCA_012934285.1 of Ophiocordyceps sinensis. Lineage (NCBI taxonomy): Eukaryota > Fungi > Ascomycota > Sordariomycetes > Hypocreales > Ophiocordycipitaceae > Ophiocordyceps > Ophiocordyceps sinensis. The sequence goes on along the minus strand of JAAVMX010000001.1, from coordinate 13,319,876 downwards.
TAGCACCGAGCCCTTAAGACTACCCCCCCTTAGCATAACCCTCTAGCAGCGTAAGGAGTACCTATATAGCGACGCGCTCGCCTTACGCCTTTAACGCGTATCCGACTTCCTTCGTAACGCGATCGAGGACGCTTAAGCTACTTAGGCCCGGCACGCCGATGCCCGCTAAGCGCCCGCCCCGACGTACTAGCCTAGCGATATAATCTTTCTTAGCACCCGTTAGATCCGTACCCTCCGCCCGATAAAGAAGCTTAACTATAAACGGGAGGGCCTATACGAGGTCCTTAAGGCGTATAAGACAGCTTGCCTCCTCCGCCTCCCTAAGGGTAGCTGTCTCTACCCTATTTTCTACTACTTACTCCTTACCCGGACCTAAGAGCCCCCCCTACCCGGCTAAGCCGACCTAAATATCCGGCTTACTAACGGGGGCATCTTACTCTCCCCGGACGGCGATAACGATAACGACGCGCACCTTAAGTAGGAATTCTCTTCTATCCTCGCGCAACGTTAGTACGCGTCTAGGAAGATTAAATATCGCATCTAGTAGCGTTATAGCCCCCCTACGTAAGAGGATTCCTTATGCCTTAACGGATATTAAGACGACCTTAAGTCCTTCTACGCCGCGAACCTAGCTAAGCCTCGCCCCGCCTTCTATACTACCTTCCTCGCCTTATCCCCCTTACCTAGATAATAATAGATATAATTGATAAATATAATTCATCTTAGCGCGTATAGGCTTTCCGACCTCGAGCTTTATTTTCTTTCCTTCCTTTATGTTAAAGGGGCTTACTTTTTAGGTCGATTAACACGGGATTCCCTTAGCTCTCGCTCTTCTACTATTGCCCCTTTTTAAGCGTTTAAGTCGAACGCCGATTTAAGGGGGATATACTATTATAGTGTTAGGTTATACTATATATCATCCTACGTAACCTCTATATCGTATATATAGACCCTTAGACTTAGTCTATAGCTACGCTCCTTCGTAGATTAACAATAGTTATATACCCCCCCTAAGCTCGTTCTATAACAGCCCTACTAGTTAATAAAGTCTTAGAAATCCCGTCGAAGGGCTCGGTCGTTATCCCGATAGATCGTACCGATAGAAAGTAAGAACTATCGGGTAATATACCGACCTAGGTATAAGGTGCGATACGGGTGGTGCGGCCTAGGGTCGGCTTTATAACGTATACGTAAGGGACAGTAATATAATTAATATTACTAGTAGCTTTTAGCTATTAGCGCGATAGCACCCCTCTTCGTCGTTACAATTGTAATATTAATTAATAGCCTTTCTATTCTAGGGCCTTAAAGAAAGTGTTAGATTATATAATAGAGGTTATAAAGATTAGGTTAGTATAACCGCTACGTAACGTAACGGAAATATCCCTTAAATACGGCCCCCTTATAAAAAGAGGGGAAGCACGTATAACACGCATTATTATATATTATATTAATATAACCTCTTTGCTATACAACCTATCTAGACCTATTATAACGCCTATTTAGTCTAAGCCGTAGATCTACGATCTAATAATTAAGAGTCTTAGCCTCTAATCTATCGAAAATACGATATAAAGTACTAAAAATAGGCTCCCTTTAGGCAAAAACAATCACTATGTCTACTTAGAAGAATACCGAAGTTATCCTTATCGAAAATGCTGACTAGTCTATTTAGGACAATAAGTTTAAGGATTAGGTCCTCGATAGCAACCGATAGGACTAGGTCTTCGGCACCGAAAGGCTCCTTCCTATTCCGGCTATGCCTATCGAAGACGACTCTCCGAGGGGATCTCGCTCTCGTATAGCAGACGAAGAAATTGTCAATAGGGACGCTAACCTCCTTAAGGCACCTAATAATAGCAGATATTTCTGCATAAGGAGAAGAAATAAGACAGTTAGAAGAAGGATATTAAAGAGCGCCGCACTTAGATCGCCTCGATAATCTCCGACTACCTTTTTTAGACCTATTGTAAGCCCGATTAAGACCTTAAGGACTAGTACGCTACGCTTAAGAAGCAGGCAAAGGGCAAGCCGGAAGATATCTATCGAGCCCTTTAGGTTCGCTATAAAGCGGTAGTTAAGCCCTCCTTAAGTTAGCTAAAGAACTAGCACCTTTAGCTTAAGGGCTAGAAGAACATTATATATAAAGGGATTTAGGAAGAACTTCCTAAAGCTACTTACAAGAGTATTTAGGTTGCTGACTTTCTCGCTTTTGTCTAACCTTATTATCCTACCTAGGTCTATTCCTTTTACCTCTTATACTTAGAGAAGCAGAAGGATTTCGATATCTATTCTATAACTAACGAATTCACTATATTTATAGACTAGCTGCCTGCTTAACTATCTTATACTAAGAAAGGCTCCTTCGGCCTTTCCTATGCGGGATAAGACGAGGAGTAAAGCAGCTAGCAGAATAACTAGAAAGGCAAGAATAATAAAAAGAGGTCGCGACCTACTAATATAGATAAGAGAGGTATCTGTTGGTAGGGATCACACGTGAGATATCTTATCGCAAAGGGCTATTGTTGTTGTCTTAAAATATCTGCTCTAGCTAGGAAGGGGGGGAAAGGGGCCCCCTTTATAGAGCCTATAAAGAGCTTAACCCGGGCCTGCCAGGCTCCTAACAGAGCCCTGTTGGGAGCACGTGACCCAGCCGCTGACGCTGTCATCCGGGTTATAACAAGACTACTGCCGGGGTTATAACGTAGCTAATAACGCTACGGTTGTTAGGGTTATAACTTATAACCCTTTTCCTCGTGGTGGTGTTTATCCTATATTCCTACATTCCTATACTAGCAGTTTTCTCTTTAAAGCTTCTTCTTTTAAAGCTTGCAACCGCAACTAATTGATTACGGGTATTAGACTAAAGGGGTCTAATAAATACAAATAATAAATATAAATAAGAATGTAAGATCGGCGGAGGTCTAGGCTCGCGAGGCTGCTTATTATCACGCGGAGCTATAGGCGCTCTGCTAAATCTCGGAAGAATAAAGAATATAGTCGTTAGCCGGGGCGTCTGCGCCTGCCGGGTGACTAACTAGGAGGAAGCTCGTACGGGCTTTCCGTAGTAGCATCTAATAAGAGCCCAAAGGGAAGCTCAGAGGCAGAGGATTACGGCAGTGCAAAGAGTGTTGAGATTGATGCAGAAATGAGAGAGAAAGGTGTTATTAAATTGCTTAGTAAAGGTCTGTTTAAGGGCGGACCAAGGTCCCTTTATATAGCCAATTCCACACGAACAAAGGTATATATAACTTAACTAATTGTGGTCATAGAAAGCGCTATTATTTGTCTGCATAATGCAAGTGGTCTGATCCTATTGAGTAGCTTAGTTGTTGCATAATTAAATGCCCGAGTAATACGAGGTGATATGGATGACGCCGGTTGACCGAGTCATAAGTCATAACTTACATGCCTCTGTCTCCACTCACACCACATACTTCGGGCTTCGGTATCTCAGCCATCTCGGGAGCTAATGCGACCGGGTGACTTATGTTATATGCAACATCGCAAGGCGGTTCTCATGCATATCTTTATGCATTGGTGGGATGAACCAATCAGGAGATATCTGCTCCCTTATAGCCTTTCTTAAAGGGTACTTATTTTATAAAGAAGTGCGCTTTATATATGTCCGTTTATAACTAACTAGGATTTATAAAAACTCTTTAAAAACCTATTTCTAAGGGAAAAAAAACTTTTATATAGAGAAAAAGTAACTCTACTATTTTTATAGAGAAAAGAATTAAAACTCTACTATATTTTATTAGTCCGTTTAGTAAACCTATATATAGGGAAGAACTAAAGGGTATATAGAGAAAAGCTAGAAGAAAGCATAAGAAAGAGCAGCTAAAAACCTCTATTTATCTTTATATATAGGATCCTTCTTAAGACCTAAGAGGTCTCGAAATTTATTAAATAGTATACGCCCTAATTCTTTTGTAAATATATCAGCGATATTATTAGCGGATTTTATATAAAATACTTCTATTTCGCTTAGTAAAACACTATTGCGGGTGAAATTATAGGCAAGGCCGATATGTTTCCGGAGTTTGTGTGCTTCCGGGTTATTTGCTATTTTTAACGCTAATTAACTATCGGAAAATATTAGAGGGACTTTATTAGATATAGGTATAGACAACTCTTTTGCGATGCTATTTAGATAGCTATATAGATATAGGGCCTCCTTATTAGCCTTTCTAAGGCCTATAAACTCTGCTTCGCAAGTAGATAGCGATATTAATTTTTGCTTTTAGCATAACCAGCTTATTAAATTATTACGTATAAAGAAGCAATATCCAGAGACCGATCGTCGGTCTATAAGGTCACTAGCCTAGTCAAAGTCTATATAAGCTGTAAAACAGAAGTCTAGTATAGGTATATTGCAGTTATAATATAAGCATAGGTCGGGGAATTTATTTAAGTATTTCTATATAACTTTAAGGGCTTTAAAATGCGAGGAGTCTAGTTAAGAAGAGAATCTTGCGTAGGATATTACTGCGAAAAGGATATCAGGCTTTATAAATAGGGCTAAGAATAGCAATAAGCCTATTTGCATTTAGTATAAGAGTATGTCCTTTTTGGAGGCGTTTTTTCTTCCTAACTTATTCAATTTAACGCCTTTAGTAGCAGGTGTATTAGAGGTTCCTATATTTTGTTTATTAAATTCCTTTATTTTATTCTTTGTATAGTTTGCTTAGGATATATATAGTTCCTTTATTTCTCTATGTATCTATATAGATAATCCTAAGAAGTCTTTTACTTCCCCTAGAGATTCAATCGGTAGGGTTTTATTTATTTAGTCTATGACTTAGGTTACTACACGTACAGTAGGTCTAAAGAATAAGAGGTCGTCTATATAGACGGCTATAGCTATTCTAAGCGTGCTGTTTATAAACACCCCTTTGTCTATTAGAAGGCAGTAAAAACCAAGCTCGTTAAGGACGCTTTTTAATAGGTTATACTAGAGTAAAGGACTTTATTTTAAGCCGTATAGTGCTTTTCTTAGTTTTACTACGAGCTTCTTCGTCTTGTTTTTATTTAAGTAATTAAAGTAAGTCATACCTTTATATTTTGTATTTTTATGCTAGGAAAACCATACGTGTAGTATTATATCTAGAAAGGCTTCGGGTATCTATATATACGTTTTTATATCTATATCCGCATATAGGAAGGCATTTTTTATATTAAACTATAGTACTTTTTAGTTATTAGCGACAGCCTATACTAGTAGGAGCCTTATAGACTTAGGTCTTACTATAGTAGAGAAGGTTTTAATATAGTCTAGGCCGTATATTTGCTTATAGCCTAAAGCTATAAGTCGAGCCTTGAATTTCTTTATCTGGTTTTTATTATCCTTCTTAACTCTATAGACCCATCGGCTTCCGAGAGCTTCCCGGTCATCGGGTAGCTCGGTTATTTCCTAAGTATTGTTATCTATAAGCTACTGTATTTCTACTACCATGCCTTTATCCTAGTATAGAGCTTCGGCGCTTTTCATAGCTTGATTATAGGTTTTTAGTTCTATAGGATTACAACCTTCTAACGCAGATAGAAGGGTTATATTATCGTTATTTATTAGCAGATGTATTAGGTATTCTTAGTAGTCGTTATCGAATTCAGCCGGCTTCTTAGGTATTTCAACCTGAATTCTTTAATCCTTATTATTATTGTCCTGTATTATACAGTTAGGATTATCATCCTCGGATATATTATCTAGTATTTCATTCGGATTATTCTGGGATTTATTATATAGGGTATTGTTAGGTTTTATATCTAGTATAGAGGATCTCGTACGTAGATAATCCTCCGGAATTTTATTTATAGACGGTATAGTATTAAAGTTAAAGGTTTTATTATCTTTTAAGAAGTTGTTTTCTAATATAGTAATATCTTTTAATATCACGACCTTTTTTCTGCTATAGTCGTATATTTTATAGGCTATGTCTTCGTAGCTAATTACGATTCCTTTATAGGCTCGTACGTCTAGTTTATCACTAGGTGTTTTATTCTTATAGTATATAATGCTTCCGAACACACGGATTTTTTCTATATCTTCTCTAGTAAAGGCCCTGTTTTCTTTCTTTTCTATAGGGCATATATACCCTAGAGCAGTATAAGGAGATCGATTGTATATATATATAGCTGCTAAAATAGCTTTACCCTAAAGATATTTAGGCAGTCTAGCCGTATAGAGCATAGATCTAACTTTATTAAGTATTATTCTATTTATACGCTCTATCCTGCCGTTTAAGTAGGGGGTAAACGGTAGGCTCGAGTTATATTTAATACCGTTTTTAAGGGCATATGGTTTAATGTTATAGATAAATTCTTTTGCATTATCTAAGAAGACTTCTTTTATCTTTGTTTTATCTATATTATTCTTAAGTTCTGCTTTAAATTCTAGAAACTTAGGCAGGCTTTCAGCTTTATCTTTTATCAGGTATATTCTTAGGTACCTAGAATAAGTATTAAGAAAAGATATAAAGCATCTGAATTTATCGTAGGTAGGGACTTTAATAGGGCCCTAGATATCAACGTTTATTTTATTAAGAAAGAGATATCGTCGTTTTAAGAGAGTTTTCTTCTTTTTATCTATATATTTAGCCTATATGCAAGCTTCGCATTGTTTTATAGCTATAATATCTTTTTAGTCTACGGATATGTCTAGGTATAGTCTACGGAGGTATTAGTATAGGGATTTATAGCTAAGATAGCCTAGCCGTTTATGCTAGAGAACGAGGTCTATCTTCTTTTTTATCTTAGGTGTTTTTATCTTAGTCTTAGGTGTTTTTATTATATTAGTTAGTATAGTGGCTTAGAGTATAGCGTTGTTTATCGTCTCTTTCGGACTATATTATATGTTATATATTTTGTTTTTAATTAGAAATCGTGTTTTCTTTATATCTAAAGGGATATAGTATAGTCCGTTCTTAATAAAACCGGTTATTAATTTATTTAAATTTTTATCGAGGAGGGATATAGAGTCTAGGCCTATTAAGGCGTATGTGTTTGTCATAGCTGATTGGCTAATTATGTTAATGCCGATTTCAGGTATATAAAGGCAATTTCTTAAGGTATATTATTGATTACTATTTAGGAATTTAAAGACGAGGTCCCTAGTACCTCGCACAACAATAGAGGAAGCTTTTCCCTAGGTTACGGTAGTGTATATTTCTTTATAATTAGAGAGGAGAGTTTTATTCGAAACTATATGCTTAGTAGCCCTAGTATCGAATACAAAGTTATAAAAATTCCCAATCCGCAAAGCAGCCTTATCGACCTTTAAGGTCACCCTTAAAATTGCCGAGAGAAGCGGCTTTAGAGGTTCTATTATTTGTTTTCTATTAGAGGAGGACTTTGTTTTTATAGGGGTATAGAGAAGGATATTTTTTAAATGAAATAGGGTATAGGAAGAGAAGGTATAAAGAAGGACTGGCATTTTATATAGTAACGAGAGTATAGAGAAGAGTATCGAGGGTATAGACGAGAGTATCGAGGGTATAAAGGATATAAGGAGTATAAAGAGGGGTAGGAGGGAACTTATAATGCTAGAAGCCGACTTAGAGATAATAAGGACCTTACTAGACTTAGGAGAAGATACCGAGGGGGCCTTTCTCTTCTAGAGTCGAGAAGTCCGGGGAAGGGCAGCCGGGCGAGGAGCAAGGTAGGGGGAACTCCCTCGAGAGTTTAGGATAGGCGTAGGCCTCCTATAGCTCCTATTGGTATACTCCTTAGGCTCCCTTTTAGTCGAGGAGGAGGAGGGCAACGTCTTAGTGGTAAACCCGGCGGCCTTAGCCTTATCCCTATTCTCTGGTTTCTAAAAACAATTTTTCTCTATATGCCTACGCTTCTTATAGTAGGAGCAAATAGGAATCTTATTGTTGTTCGCTATAAAGAGGTGCTTATTACTCTCTAAAGCCTTAGTTCTCTTAAACTCGTCGACGAGGGACGAGGAGAGCGACTCGAGGGTATATACCGTAGCATCGGTACGGAGTGTCTAGGTTATATTTGTAATATAACTCGAGAAAGAGCTATTTAGACTCTTAAGGATTTATATTATTACTACGATCTCCGGGATTCGGATCTCTCTAGTATTTAGCTTATTATAGAGCTCTTTTACCTTATTTAGGTAAGTTTCGATAGATAGTTTACCCTTAATCTTCGTATTAAAGAGCTCCTTAATAAGGAGGAAGTTTAAGGTAAAGTTTACCGGGTTATATAGGGTCTTAAGAGCATCCTCAGCCGCCTTTATAGACGTATAATGCTTTATTTAAGAGAGAGGACTATCGTCGACTATTAGGCGTATAAGTGCGAGATAGTCTTAGGACTTCGCGTAGGAAGCGTCGAGGATTGCGGGAGTAAGCTTCTTACGTATAAAAACGGATTCTATCCGTAGAGATTAGGCAGAAAAGTTAACGCTCCCCTTAAGCTTTATAAACGAGTAGTCCTTAAACGAACTCATTTTCGGGGTCGGGAGGTATCGGAGAAACTTCGGAAGGAATTCGGAGTCGACGGGCTACGGCGGAGGTAGCGAAGGAATTTTAAAAGATATTTTTTAGTAGGTTTAGCGAAAGATAGTGGTTGGAAGAAGGTGTATGCTAGGGTCAAATCGGGGCTAACGAGGAGAATAGGGGACAAAACACTAAGAAAGTAGTGATATATGCAAACTAAGGGTGGCTTAGGAAGGCAAGAGGCCTGAAAAGGCAAAGAGGAGGTCGTGGTAGACGGGCGGTTGTTTTTAGTGCAGCGGCGGGTGGTCTAAAGGATCTAAAGAGGGCTCTAGATGAGAAGCAACTTAAAGCTTAGGCAGAGATAGGGATTATAACCAATAAGAGCCTAAAGGGAAGCTTAGAGGCAGAGGATTACGGCAGTGCAAAGAGTGTTAAGATTGATGCAGAAATGAGAGAGAAAGGTGTTATTGAATTGCTTAGTAAAGGTCTGTCTAAGGGCGGACTAAGGTCCCTTTATATAGCCAATTCCACACAAATAAAGGTATATGTGACTTAACTGATTGTGGTTATAGGAAGCGCTATTATTTATCTGTATAATGCAAGTGGTTTAATCCTATTTGGTACCTTAGTTGTTGTATGATTAAATACGCGAGTAATACGAGGTGATGTGGATAACGCCGGTTGACCGAGTCATAAGTTATGACTTGCATGCCTCTATCTCCACTCATACTACATACTTCGGGCTTCGGTATCTTAGCTATCTCGGGAGCTAATGCAACCGGGTGACTTGTGTTATATGCAATAATGCAAGGCGGTTCTAATGCATATCTTTATGCATTAGTGGGATGAACCAATCAGGAGATATCTGCTCCCTTATACATCCTGCGTTCGGGTTTCGAATAAGGGTATGCCTAGGTGGCGAGCTAGGGCCGGCCTTAGTTGCCCTGTTGTATCACGGGCTAGGGGGAAGCTTGTGTGTGCTTCTAGTGTCGGCATCCTTCGGCGAGGTGGCGGAAAAGTGCGCTTTAGGAGTCGAACTAGGATTTATAGAGCCTGTATTTAGCCTGCTTTAGTATATACTAGGCTTAGGGCACGATAATCTTTTCGTAGTGACGGTATAGCTGCTAGGGGCTTAATAGGGGAAGCTTCTGTGTATTCGGCGGCTTTGTGGGTTTGTAGTAACGGCTTTTCTACTAAGGGCTTATTAAGGGAAGCGTCTGTATAGGCGGCTTCGTTATAGGTTCGATAGAGCTGCTTTAAGAGCTGCTTCGAGGCTTAATAGGAGTAGTAACGGCTTTCTGCTAGGGTTTTACGGGGGGAAGCGTATATTTAGGCGGTGGCTTTATAGGTTCGCATTAGAGGCTACTATAAGAGCTACTACTGCGAGAATTAATAGGGGAGCTTAAGTCGGTAGGGGAGTTGCTTAGGGAGCAGTCCGAAGAACTACGAGAGCTTAGTGGGTTGGCATCGGGGCCGTGCCTATAGGAGCTAGAGGCGGGATCGAGGTCTAAAGGCGGGGGCGAGGGCAGGGGCGAGGGCGAGGCTAAAGACGACGTCTTCGAGGTTACTTCGTACAGCGGCAAGCCGAGTTAGGCTCGCATCCTATTCCTCTCTACGTAGGCCCTCGTTCTATCGTCGAAGTCTATCTCGAGGAATTCTTATTATAGCTAGGGTAGTAGGTCTTTAGAAGCCTATAGCAATACGAATTACAGCACGATCGGTCCGTCTCTTCGTCCTATGTATACCCTATTCCTCCTAACGATATTTTATAGGGCCCTCCTAATATCCCGATAGATCTTATCTTAGGTAGTCTCTTTCTAGGATCCGAACTCCTAATAAGATTAGCTAAGCAGAGTATACCCTTATGTGTATTTACAGCAATCCATACTTAATATAAACCGGACGACGTATATTATTAAAGCTAATTGACTTTATTCGTTAGGATTAGCCTCTTCGTTAAGATCCGGGATATTAAAGTCGACTTATTAATATAGTGACTTATAGATCGAGATGCTATTTAACTAGTCGGTAGACCCTTCCGGCTAGGGAGCTCTTATTGCGACGGGATTATCTATATTCGGGCTCGTTGATATTATCGTGGATAACTAGTCGCGAGGGTCTTCGCAATGTTATCGTAATAAATAGCGGTCGTCGCTTTAGGTCGGTTGCAGTCTGCGAAAACAATGTCGTAAAGGGGTTCCGATACTTGCCCTTCGGGGCAATAGGTGTCGATTGTAGATATGCTATAGTCTGCGAAAGCAGCAATCTTTAATAGATTCGTGCTTGCCGGGAGCGGGCAGCGGGCTCGTCGCGTTAGGGACGCACTATCGATTAGGCTACTATAGTCTGCGAAAGCAGTGGCATTAATTAATCAGCTTAAAGGTATCTCAACCGGTGGTCTAGCGAGATGCCTTATTCTTAGCATAGATGAACTTCTCTAGGTGTGCGTAATAGAACCCGAAGGTAAAGATATGCGGAAACAGCGTCCGTAAGGAACAAAGATTCTACTACACTTTCGAAGATTAAGATCTGCCTCTTCTAGCCTTACTGTTCTATAATTAAATCTATTTAATCACTAATTAGTGTTAGTAGGGATTATACGTGAGATATCTTATCGCAAAGGGCTGTTATTATTGTCTTAAAATATCTGCTCTAGCTAGGAAGGGGGGGAAAGGGGCCCCCTTTATAAAGCCTATAAAGAGCCTAACCCGGGCCTGCCGGGCTCCTAACAGAGCCCTGTTAGGAGCACGTGACCCAGCCGCTAACGCTGTCATCCGGGTTATAATAAGGCTGCTGCCGGGGTTATAACGTGGCTAATAACGCTGCGGTTGTTAGGGTTATAACTTATAACCCTTTTCCTCGTAGTAGTATTTATCCTATATTCCCACATTCCTATAGTATCCCTTACTATAAGCTCTATTCTATAAAAGGCTACTTAATAGAGAATTGCTAGGAGGTTAACCTTAATAAGGCGCCCGACTAGTAGCCTAAAAGCAAAAAGGACATTATCTCTAAGAATATAAAGAACCCTAAGGTCGCGAAAGAAGCCTAGAGACATAGAGGCAAGAGGGGAACTAAGAATAATAATAAGACGGATTAACTCGTGCGGGAGAGAGAAAGATGCCCTTCGGCTTTATTCCTCGCCCCTCTAGTCGATGCGTCTTTTAACGTCGACGTCTACCCTCTTTATCACTCTTTAATCCTAGATTATAGCATAACCCTCTATATCTTTAACGAGATTTCCCGGTTTTAAAACTTTAGAAGTAGATAAGGGAGATTTCCTTTAGGCAAGCGCCGAAAAAGTGCCTATCCTCGGCTACGGTAAAGTCAATATCCGCCTAAAGACCCTATCGTTTAAACTATAAGTATTGCGCTTACTTAACGTTGCTTTCTATAAGAACTTTATATATAATCTAATCTCTTATAGGCTATTAAAGCAGTAGGGACTTTAGTAGGACGAACGACCCTATAGGCTATTAGCGCTACGCTTGGCTAACGATGCTATCGTCGGTCTTATTAAATAGCACTACGGCTAGTTCGTTCTTAAGTATATCCCTTACTATATAATAAGGCGGGCATTTTACAACCGCCGAAATAAGTTTAATAGCTATACTAAACAGACGCCGCAAAAGGCTATTGCTAAACTCTAGTATCTCCGAATAAGACATCCGGGACTACGAGCCTTAGAACACCTCGTTAACTGCTCCGAAGGTATTAAGATTAAAGGCATCTTAATAGTGCAGTACGATAACTACGGCACCGCGAAAGCAAAACGGATAATACGACGAGCCCCTTAAGACAGCGGCATTATAGGCGAGAGAATTACGATAGACTTCTATAACTTTATGCTAGACAATAAGGGCTATAACTCGCTAATGCCTTTAACCGATAGAGCGAGCGGCTTTATATAGGATTACTACCTCTAAGACCGTCTCGCAGAAACTATTATTACGGCCCTTAAGTCCGGCCTTAACTACTTAAAGCACTAGTACTAGTTTTACACTAAGATCGTTAAGTATAATAACGAGATTACTACTTAAAAGCCGGTAGTAGAAGCATTCCTTAAGGCAAGGCTCTTTAAAATCGAGCCCTCGGCCTTATATATATAAGATTAAAATAGCGGCGCCGAGCGCTTAAGGGGTATAATTAAGGATAAGTCTAAAGCGATGCGAGGAAAGCTCTTAACCTAGCTATAGCGAGAGATTTATAAGTCCGCCGTATATCTCTATAATAGCACGCTAAAATACAGCTATATGTAGGAATCCCCCTACGAGAAGCTAACTAAGAGAAAGCTAGCGCAATAGCATCTTTATGTCTATAGGTATAAAGCGTTTATAATAACAACTACGGCCTAAGAGAAGAAACAACGCCTTAGGAAGCTCGACCTATAAGCCTAGAAAGGCTTCCTAGTAGGATATACATCTTCTAATATCTACTAAGTCTAGGTTCTTATAGAAGGGAACGTTATTATAACTCGAGATATTATGTTCGACGAGCAAGAGATTTTCGATAGAATATTCGAGAACCTCGCCGAGAGCGTTAAAGAGTGCGACCTTAAGGTGCTAGCCTTAGCCCTAAGGAATATCACTCTCCCCGACAATAATTAAATCAATGTACTATAAGTTCACGATAATTAAGTATTTAACAATATCCTCGTCTACTAAGATATAAACCCCGAACGCGAGGTAAACTACGATATAGACTACGCAATAGCGCTTAAAAAGGACCGGGAAAATATAAAGCAGTATACTAAAGCTCGATTTAAGCCTCTCCCTATTCCTTTAAGCACTCCCCCGGCGGCCCTATTTACAGCTGCAATATAATTACATCTCGCTGATTAGACTATAAAGCTATAGAGCGAGTATCTCGATTCCTATCGAGCAGCCTTTAAGGCAAATATAAGTCTATATAAATAAGGAGTAAACCCCTCCGTAGCACTAAGTCCGCATAAATAAAGAGTAAACCCCTCCGCGGCATTAAGTCTATATAAATAAGGAGTAAACCCCTCCGTAGCACTAAGTCCGTATAAATAAGAAGTAAACCCCTCCGCGGCATTAAGTCTATATAAATAAGGAGTAAACCCCTCCGTAGCATTAAGTCTATATAAATAAGGAGTAAACCCCTCCGTGGCATTAAGTCCGTATAAACAAAGAGTAAACCCCTCCGCGGTAAGTCTATATAATTAGGAGTTAACCCCTCTATAGGCAAACATAAGTCTACTTAAACAAAGAGTAAACCCTTCTATAGCATAAAGTCTATATAATTAGGAGTTAACCCTTCTATAGCCTATAAATAAAGAGTTAACCCCTCCGTAGAAAGAAAAACTCGCCTATTAGCACTTTATATTTATAGTAGGCACTCGAGCCGCACCGATCTCGAAAGACACTAATATATTGCGGTTTAAAGATAAGGCTTACCTCGACCGCTTAATCCTAAAAAGGGAGGTATATCGACGAGACCTTCTAGCTGTCCTAATATATTATAGATAGCTTAAATATTACCTACTCGGCCTTAAATCCGAGGAGGCGGAGCGAACGCATCTTTAGAGTTATAAGGAAATAAAGTCCTAGACTAAGGTTAACTCTAAAACACTCACGAAGGAAGGCTAAATCCTTAACTATATATAGGTATACGTATATAAAATAGACAAGCACGGAAGGCTCTCGAAGTATAAGGCAAGACTAGTAGTCCGAGGGGATTAATAGCTTCGAAACGGATAGGAGATATACGCGGTAACTCTCGCGGGACGAAGCTTTCGAACACTTATAACGATAGCTATAAGGTTCGACCTTAAACTAATATAGTATAATACGGTTAACGCATTCGTTAACGTAAGGCTCGACGAGATTATATACATAAAGATGCCGCTAAGGTATAGAAAACACTCTATTATCCTCCGACTTAATAAGGCCTTCTACGGACTGCGAAAATCCCCTCTTCTATAGCATCGCAAACTTACGTTAACGCTTTAGGAGATCGGGTTATAGATAGTGCCGTACGAACTATACTGCTTAACGTTTAACGGCATTATCGTCTTCTTCTATATAGATAATATTATCTTTATATATTATAAGAAGGATTAAGATAGGGCTAAAGCTCTCTAAAATCAACTTTAGGAAAAATATAAGCTTATAGGCGGCGATAACCTATAATAGTTCCTCGGCATTAAGATTCTACGAGACTGTAATTAACGGTATATTTAGCTATTATAAGCCGCCTATATTAATAAGATCTACCGACTTATAAAGAAATACCGCCCCTTCGATATACCGATAGGGGTAAAAGAGCTTCTCCCCTACGAAGGGATCGCTAAACACTATAAAATACGAGCCTACTAAGTAAACGTAGGTTCTATACTATACGCAGCGGTTATTACCCGCCCCGATATCGCGTTTGCTACGTTAAGACTATGCAAATTTAATACTAACCTTAGACCGGAATATAAAGACGCCGTCGATTAAGTTCTCTACTATCTATACTACACCCGGGGACTTACGCTTCGTCTAGGGGGTAGGGACGACTTTAAAGTGGTAAGTAACGCCTCTTTCGCCGATAACACCGACCGGAAAAGCTCTTAGGCATTTGCTATAAAGCTATTCGGAGGCTTAATCGGCTAGAGAGCTAATAAATAAGATATAGTTATAACCTTAATAACCGAGGCTAAGCTCCTAGCGTTATTATAGGCAGTAAAGGAGTTAATCTACGTAAGCAGGCTTATTAAAGAGCTTAACGTCTCCCTTTATAACTCCCGCATTTGTATTTAATATAATAACATATAGACTATCCGACTAGTTACTGCTAAAGTCGCTACTCTATAGACGAAGCTTCGCTATATAGATATTTACAACTACTAGCTTCGTTAAGAAGTCCTTAATAAGACCCTCGATGTTAAATATACGCCTACCGCGAACATAATAGCCGACGGCCTTACGAAGGCACTTTAAGGGCCCTTCTTTCGGGCCTTTATCGAATAAATTGGCCTTTACGATATTACCTAACGCCTCGCCGATTGAGAACTCCCCGAAACGACCGACGAAACGATATAAACCGATATATATATAATATAGGAAGGTTAAGAGATATAAATAGGCCGATAAAGCCGTATCCTAAGGGGTAATAGTTTCGATATTAGGCATAATACACACGCGTTAGAAGAAACACTACGCATAGGCGCCGGTGATAAAAAATAACCGTAGGGAACCTAGTTCCTAATGCGAATTAGGGGGCCCTATATAAAAGCGTTAGGGAGACGATAGATAAAGGGCCTCGTTAAATATCTACGAGCATTAACTAGGCTAGAGGCGTCTTAACACTCGATTAAGTGATTAAATAAGAAGGAAGCTCTTACGCAGCGAAGATATATTAGCGTATCTCGCAATAGCGACTATGCCGTCGATTTCGGCACGACGCAATAGGGAACCTAATTCCTCTTACGCATTACTACGGTAGGGGAATTAATAGCATTAGATGTTATACGACTAGCCTCGCTAAATCGCTACGAGCATTAGCTGCTAAATAACTTACAAACGACTACGAATACCCTTAACGGCAGTAGAACTAGGAGGAAAGGAACGATGCTTTTACGCAGTAAGGGCATCTGCTATATATAGCGGCGGAAGAAATAGAGGAAGTATAAGAGCTTGTAAAGCCGCACTCGTTTCTAAATAATCCCGAAAGACGCGCTAAGCATATATCTTAGCGCTACCCTTATAGGTGCGGAGGACGGCGAGGAGGGCATAGCGCCCGATACCCTAGACGAGGAGGATATAGCGCCTAACGCCTTAGACGAGGAGGACGCGCCCGACGCCTTAAGCGAGGAGGATATAACGCCTAACCCCTTAAGCGGGGAGGGCACTACTATAGTAACGCTCGACGTCTTAAGCGGGATTAGCCGCCGTATCTTTAATAATAACGAACTCTAGCGCCTATAGGACCGGCTAGCCGCCTAAGATAGCCCGTATAAAAGCGTTCGCCGCTTTATAAAGACAAGCGCCTACACTCTTAACCCTAAGCTTAAACTAAAGGTCTAAGTTGCAGATTGCTATATCGACCCTAAAGGCTACCTTCGGTTCCGAGGGCGGCTTTAGGTCCCCGGCTCTCCTATCGCAATAGAGGCTATAGCACGAGATTCGCCGCTAGAACTTAAGGAACGGAACGAACTTTACGGCCGCGTTACGCAGCTAGTATATAACGCCGGCGTCGTCGGCTATCTTAGCCGAGAGGGCATAATCGCAGCGGTTTTATAGGACTTCTATTAGCCGCTTATATAATCGTATATCCGCCGCTTCCTCCGCAACTATAATATCTATAGCCGTACGAAGATCTAGCGCGCGCTAAAGAAAGGGCTACTTAAGTCTCTGCTAATCTTAGACCGTTTTTACGTATATATCTAAATAGACTTTATTATAGACCTACCCCTACGGAGAGCGGTAACCTTAACCTTTAGGTTATTAAAGACCGCTTAAGTAAAGAAGTCGTGCTTAAGCTAATGCCTTCTATAGTAGCGGAGGCGTATGCTAAGCGCTTCCTTATATACTACGCCCGGTACTATTAATAGCTAGCGTTAATTATAAGCGATAGGGGTTTAAACTAGACGAGCCGCTTTTAGCAGCACTTATATAAGCTGCTTTAGATTACCTAGCTGCTTAATATAGCGTACTACCCTTAGACTAACGGAGGGCCGGAGCGGCTTAACTAAGAAGTTTAGGCTTACCTACGAGGTGTAATAGACTATAACTAAGGGGACTAAGATAAGTGGCTGCCCGTAGCCTAGATAGCGCTAAACGGAAGGGTATATAGCTCGATTAGTATATCCCCTTTCTTCGCCTTATATAGGTACGAGCTATTATTCCTATTCCCCGTCGCCGCGGACGTAGAGATAGAGAAGCATTTAAGAGCCTTACCGGAAGGTAAAGCGACCTCGTTTATATAGAAGCTTCGGGAGGTTACCGACCTCTACTAATCCTCTATAGCTTCGGCCGCGTAAGACTAAGAACGTTATACTAATAAGCGTAGGGACCCCGTAGACCGGTTTACGGTAGGCGATAAGGTATAGCTCGACCTCCGGAACTATACCTCTATACGCCTAAAGAAGAAGCTCGACTAGCTATACGCGAAGTTTATAGTTAAAAGGGTGCTTAGCCCGTAGGGAGTATAGATAGATAGGCTGCTTAACGGTATTTATAGCAATTTTAACGTAGACCTTCTTTACCGCGCCGCTATAGACCCCTTGCCCGGCTAGGTAACTATAGACTTATAGCCTTTAGCTATCCTAGTCGAGGGGAATAAGAGCCTAAAGGGAAGCTTAGAGGCAGAGGATTACGGCAAATGCAGAAAGTGTCGAGGAAGATGCAAAGATAAGAGAGAGAAGAGGATATAGAATTGCTTAGTAATAGTCTGTCTAAGTGCGGACTAAGATCCCTTATTTAGCCAATTGCATAGGAATAAAGGTATATATAACTTAACTAATTGTCGGGATAGAAAGCGCTATTAATTCTATGCTAGGTGCATATAGTCTAAACTTATATAGTATCTTAGTTATTGCGTGATTAATTGCGCGAGTAATAGGAGGTAGTATAGGTGACCTTAGTTAACCGGGGCCCGACTATAGACTATACGCACATTAGTCCCTACACACACTACATACTTCGGCATTCGGTATCTCGAGCATTTAGGCAGCTAATACAGCCGGGTGACTTATGTTATATACAATAATGCACGGCGGTTCTAATGCATATCTTTATATGCTGATAGGAAAAACCAACCGGGAGATATCTGCTCCCTTATAAGGGGGAGGAGGAGTTTATAATCGACGAGGTCCTCGCCGCTCGCTAAAGATAGGTTAATCGCGGTAGGAGACGCAAAGTCCTCGTCTAATAGCGCGGATATTACGACCCGACTTAGCAGCTATTATCCGAGCTTTAGGATATAGCGGCCTTTAACCGCTTTAAAATACGCTTTAGGCCGGCTAATAAGGATAGCGATACGCTACTAGCTAAAGATAGTACGCTACTACGTCGGTCCGTAAGGCCTAAAGCGGTGCGCTTTAATACGACGATTATAGTTATTCCTAAGGCGAGCGCTTATACTACGATAGAGGGAGCCTTTATTTATATAGACGAGCGCCCTTTATCTAGTTTTAGCAAGCGCGTTTTTTTACCGGCGTCTTTATAGACTTAATATCCTTATCTTCCTCCGAGTTATCGTCTACCGCGCCCTTTAAAGCGCTTTCTCGGCTCTTTAAGCCCGCTAGCTACGTAAAGGCCTATACTAAAGCGCTAAAAGCGTAGGCCGCGACGGGGGGCACGTTAAGGGCGTATAATAAAACGGTAATCGTAGTATCCTTATTCTTTATTAGCATCCTTAGGGGCTAACGAACGGACGAGGAGGGGGAGTAGGTTCTTACTTAGCGATAAGCCCGGTACGCTCTAATACGCGTATATTACGGTACGTAGTAGCGGCGGCGGTATAGACCCGCTTCGCCTTTCCCGCCTCCTTACCGGCGGAAGCCGCCTTTTAAGCGGCGACCGCCGATAGGAGGACGGATAGCGTAGGGTCGTAGGCGCGTCTTACGTAAGCGTAGTAGTAATAACTCCCGCCGGGCCGCTTAGCCTAATAGGCGTAGGGCAGGTCTTAAGCCGCGCAATGAAAATAAAGCATATCGCGGTCCTCCCCGCGCGCTACGGTACGCTTATACTATAAACGGATTAGCTTATACGTAATAATAAAGGCAGGAGGTAAGGCAAAAGGGCGTATAAAAGGCGGGCATTCCGCCTCTTCCTTATAAGACAGCGGCGATAGGGTGTTTATAGGCATTTCGTTAATAAGCGCCTTAGCGACTAGGGACGCGGCGGTAGGGGCAAGCGCAAGCGGCGACGGCTAGAGCGTGTTTATTTCGTTAATAAGCGCGTTTATTTCGTTAATAAGCGCGTTTATTTTATTAATAAGCGCGTTTGTTTCGTTAATAGGCGCTTTAGCGACTAAAGACGCGGCGGCAGGCGTAAGCAGCGACGGTAAGGGCGTATTAACAAACGCATTATCTATAAACGCCTCCGCTATAGCGGAGAAGAGCGGCGATAACGCAGGCGAAATTAAGGGTAACTAACCGCGGTTAGCATAAGCTACGCCGGTCGTATCGTCGGGAGCGGCACGTACTATATTATTTAAGGCTATTCGGACCGTAGCGCTTAAAGAAGGGAAGGAAGGGAGGGCGGCGATAGAAGCACGCGAGGAAGAGGGGCGGGGTAACCTAGCACCTCGCATAACGTTACTTTTTCGGGCGGCTAGGTAGGGACCTTATATAAGGGTCTTTAACTATTATATAAGATTAGGCCTACGGCTTAATCCGTGTAGTTATATACGGGGCGGGCAAGGGCAGCGCATAGGGGCATATACCCGCACGTATATATACGCATACACTTAGTCCTTAATAGAAGATTTCTATACCTATACGGAGGGCACTTATGCGATTACTCTGCTTACCCTATTATAATAAGCCGATTATATTACTGCCGGCAACTTATATAACTATCTGCCTGTCTATATAAGTGCTAGGGTAATATTAATAGCGAATATTTAAACCCCTCCTAGCCTCGTTAATAGTGCCTTAAAGACTATCTACGACTTAGCTTAAAATGCTAATATAGACGACCCTTAAGCGTACCTACCCCTTATTATATTAGTCCGCTTTAATCGCTAGCGCTAGTTAAGGACGAGGCCTTCGTTAACTTTGCCTAGCGCATCCGTAACGCGTTCTTAAACCTTCCCGATATTAAGAAACATAGCCCTAGCGTCTATACTATTACCCTCTAGTATATTCTAGATAGCCTCCCTCGCATTTAGTTATAGATCGGTTCTAATATTACGACGCTATATAGTATAGCTGTTGGTAGGTCTCTAGGTCGACCTTATAGGGTAAATAGTATGGTTGTATTAGGTTGGTTGCTAGCTAAGTGAGGGGAAGCTATCGCGGTGACGTGGCTCCCTCGTACGTGCACGTAATCCTAGGGATCACGTGCATTACGTGTGTGCGACTACATCATCGCACGTAGCTAGCTATTCCTACACTCGCAGTTTTTCATTTATAGAAACAAACCGTAGAACAAAACAAAGAAAGAGCCTAGTTAAGCAGGCTATTGCAGCTGCGCGGGCACGCGATCGCGCGGGCGTAGGATCGCGCGGGCGCAGGTATAGCTACGCAATGTTAAATTAATAAGGTTAAAGCTATATTATGATAGCTATATAACTATTAAATGCGCAGCTGGTTTATAACGTAATAACGCAACGCGAGAAAACACCCTTCGTAACGCAGTGGTTAGGCTAGTAACCCTATTAATAATTAGGCGGTCTAGACTACCGCTTTGTGCTAGTAACCGTGCTTCGTAGTAGCCTTACTAACTATCCTACCAAACTTTATAGTACGAAATCGGGGAACTATAAGCAACTAGGGAAAAATAAACTATAGGCTTATAGGCAACTAAGGCAAAATAAGGTAAGAAGTAATATAGACTATAATAGATAGTAAAAGAATATAAATGTATGCGTAACTATACTAAATAAATTGTTCGTCGAGGGCTATTCGTCTAGGGCTATTTATCTAGGGCTTGTTTATCGGGGGCGGTTATAAGGATTAGACTCGTTAGACCTAATGTCTAGGGACCCCTTCTAGGACGATTCCTAGTTAGGTATATTAATGATATTACTTTACCGAAAGATTATTCTTTTTATTAAACTTACTATTAGTGTTTAATATTTACAGCGAATTATTAGAATATGTTTAACCGAACAATAGCACACGATAAGATAACCTTCCCGATTGGTTTAAATATAAACATCCGGAGGTTTAGGGTTTAAACCGTATCGACGAATTCTTTTATTATAGTTAATTAAGCAATAGAATAGGTAAAGGAATAAGTGCGCGAATAAGCGCGTAATTAAACAATAAAGGAGCGCGCAATTAAACAAGGAAAAAGCGCGTAATTAAATAAGGAAGGAAAAAAAAGCGTTAAAGATTAAGGCCGCACGACGAAAGCTTCTATCCTTACGGTTAGCGCGTTAGTCTTAACGAAGCGTTTAAGAGACTTATTCAGGGAGGACTTCGTTAATACATTAGCTAGGTTGTTATTCCTATTAATCTATCGGACTTCTGTAATCTCCCTTCGCTCGTATAACTAACGAATCGATATAACATCGATTATTAGTCGCTTTTCTTTCGTTATAGTAAGCTTTATAAGACATTCGTAGAGCGAATACGAGTCTATATAAAGGATTAAAGGCACCGGAGGCAGCTGCAGGCGTTCTATAATTATCTTAATCGTTATAGCGAGGCAAATGCCGATATTAACGCCTCTAACTATGCCGTAGACCTTTAAGGCTAGAACGCTGCGTATAACCCTTTTGCACTTAGTAGAGCTCTAGTGCACGATGTTGCCTTTAATCTCGAAGTAGCTATTAGACCGGGTCTCTATAATAAGCGCAATAATAAAGCCTAGCTGTAAAGAGAGGTCTAAGTTATTTGCAAAAGAGCCATCCGTAAATACTAGCAGCTTCGTATACGTAAGATTAACTAGTTCGTACGTTAGGCCGCGTTCCTTATAGTCTATTTGCTATTGCAGGCGTTTATTAATCGTTACGTAGTCTTTTTCGTTAGGATTTTAAACTTATGCTGCTATAGAAAGGTTAAAAGAAGCTTCCGGTTGGCAAATTAACGCGACGTATGCTCCTCGGGCTCGCTGTTTTATATACCTCTACGTATAGTTATAATCCCGAGCAATAATGGTTTTAAGCTTTTCTAATTAACCCTTTTGCTAAAGAAGAAGATCCTAATCTTAGAGTGTTAGCCTAGCCCTATTAAAATCAAGCACCGAGCTAGCAGACATCTTAGTTTTCGGCTTCGCTTTAAATTTAGCCTTTTAAAGCTGCTCTTCCTTAGCATTTAAGAAGATACGTATGCCTAACATTAACGTATTATCCGTTTATAGGCCAACTATCCTAGATCTATTAAGGGTCCTATTCGCGATTAATAGGCACGAGTCGTACGTCGAGGTTAATATATTAAGTCGGATAACGTAATACTTATAATACGTTCGGAACTAATGCAATCCTAACTCCGCGATTCCGTAAAGGGGTCGAATTACACAGATAATAGTCCCTTCCGGGTATCGTCCTTACATTTCGGCGGGCAGCTTAGTTAGGATAGTCCTAAATAGCTTAGTTTCGGCTTATAGGTAGGCCTAAGTGATATCTCGCAACGAAAGAGTTATTCCGTAATAGCGAAGAAGTCCCGGAGCGAGGGCTAGGATAAGCCGCTAGCTAACGCATTAAATCGTCGGTGATTGCGTTAATAAGGTCGTCTTCTCTTTGTTATTATGTCCCTAAATAACGAGTCGTGACTTCTCGTAGGGTTTTTTATCCTTCCCTTTTACTTTACATACTATCCTCGACTTAAAGATACGGTGACCTCCGTAGATAGCTTTATCGTAGCGTTCGAAGCTAAAAACACTATAGGCAACGAGGTTATCGATCTCTTGCCTATCTAACTCTTTAAACGGGGCTCCTAGGGTTATAATAACTCCCTTCTCCCGCAAATTAAGTGCTAATTTATAGGCATCTTCTTCCTTCTTAATTACAAAGGCTTAAGGAGGGGGAAGGGGAATAGGGAGCTTTAGCTTATTCTTTGCACCGGGGGGACGGCTACGTCTGCGTAGCATCGGGGGCGTAGGAGTCGGAGCGGGAAGCGTAGTTATAGCTGGTTTAGGAGAAGTCCCTTAAGTTGGATTAAGGGGCGTCGGTTTAATCGCGTAAAGTAGGGGCTAAGGGGACGAGTCGTCTCGAAGATAGGGCTATACGACTATAGACCGAAAGACTTAAGGTCTATTGACGGTATTAATAGTGATGTTATAACCGTTAATTACAGCAATCTTAAATAGTCCCTGCCATCCTCCCTTTTCCCGCTAAACTCGCACTTTACTCTATAATAGGAGAGTAATAGTTTTAACTATTAACGGACCGTTCCTTACACGAAGAGCATCTTACACCTATCGTTCTACAAAGAGTTATTAAAGCAATTTCATCGCCTTTTGTATAGCTATAGACCTTTTTAAGGTTATAGCTAACGGGGGCGAGTTAATAGTTATACGTAGGTATATACTAAAGACGAGAAGTGTAAGGATAAGGCCGTAGGGTCCGGCTGTATCGTTAACGGCTTTTACGGCTATCTAAAGGACTGCTTCGGGAGACGTAATAGTCCCGATCTCTGCATAAAGAATCTTAAACGCACGTCGCAAAGGAGCGTTATACCTCTCGACCTTCCTAATCGACGCATATAATTCTATAGGGACCTACTTATAGGTTATCCCTATAATCTTTGCCTCGTTGCGGAACTCTATTAAGGCAAAATTAGTTCTTACGTCGTGTTTAATCGTATTAAGAGGTCTAAGGTAGCTATCGATTTAAAGGGCTCGAAGGACTTCCTAGGTATCCTTAGCTAATATAGAAGGAAGGAACCTAGCCCCTTAGAACGCTATTATAGAGTCAACGACGTATAGAATAAGTCGTTAAGGGCTCCTAAGATACATTACGTCTACCACAATCTCGTAATTAAATTCCTAGTTATCTTTTAGCGTAAACTTAAAACGTCTAGGTGCCTATAAGTGCATTTGGCAGTAATGATAGAATTTAGAGATTGATTTAAGCTATATAGTCGTTATATTATAGCCGGCCTGCTTAAGTAGGTAATAGAGTCTCGAAACAGCTAGGTGCCTAAAGCGGCGATGCAGAGTTCGCATCTCACTCTCTATTAGAAAGGAGATCGTCTCTTCTGCTTTTAACAAGAAGAACTATAGGTAACCCTATTTGCGGATTACTAGGATCCGGTTGCCTAGATCGTTAGTCCCTAGTGTGTTCGTTATATTGTTAAAGTAGATCCTAAGTCGGTCTATATTAGCAAGAGAGAGCAGAAAAGGGGTATAAGTCTTAAGAATGTGAAAAGTTACTCGACTAACGGGGGTCTTAAGGGCGATTAAACTAAGGGATTAAATAGGAGCGCTAGTTCTAAATCGGATGCTAGCTTACCCGGCTGTAGAGCTATTAAGCATAATAGAAGGTTCCGTTCGCTATAAAGCGAAGTACTGCTCCTATCCTGCTATTAATACTCTAGCCGCACTAGTGTCGATTATAATTCCCTAGAATTATTGACGGGAGTAGCGATCCTCGATTAGGAATTAGTCGGCAGGGGTTAATTAATCTATGCTATAGACGTCTTCGCCGGTCTAAAGGTGTGTGAAGGCGGCCTTATAGAGCATTTAAGTTGCTGTTTGCTCTAGATCGGCATTATTAGCATCTTCTACGTCCTAGTACTCGTTAGCTTCTATTTCGTCGGTCTCGTAGCCTTTAAACTCGGTCACGTATGCCGTAAAGTTAGTCATTAGGATGCTATCGTTAAAACACTGCGTAAGGTATTAGTCCTTAGACCGTTAGCGTTCCTTAGGCGTGTGTTTAGTAGACTAACAGCCCTCCTTATGATAGACGAAACACTTCTTAGTCTAGGTTAAGCGGTTGTTAGAGCTATTCCCGTAGCTGCTACCGCGTCCTCGTGGACGGAAGGGTGTGCTACGGTTGTATCTAAAGCCTCGTAGATAGCCTCTACGTCTACCACCTCGTCCGTAGCTTCGTCCACGGAATCTACCTCGTCTACGATTGCTCGAGTATCTTCGGTCTAGGTACTATTAATCGTTATGATTAAATGCTTTATCCTATAGGAACTAGCTAGACGGGTTGCGTGCTAGGTATGTCTCGATAGATATACGTAAGTCTATAAACACGGTTTCGACCTTTTAGGCAGGCTTAAAGAGAGCGTATTCTAGCTCCGGAATACTACGGCACGCGTTAATAAACGACGTACGAAGTGGTATATTACCTTCGTAGTCTTTTCCTAGGGCTCTCTAATATAGTTAAAGCTTATTAAAGAGAGTCTATAGTACCTTATAAAGCGGCATTATAGGATTCTCTACGCGGACTTTATTAAATATAGTTATTATCTAGTCCGTAAAGTAATAACTATAGTTAACATCCGTATTAAAATGTTACTTAATAGTATTATAGGTTGCATAGAACGATATAGTTAATTTAACGTAGTAGATATAGAAGGTCTCGGTTCTATCCGTTAGGATCTAGGAGAATAGGTTATAGAATTAACCTAGTTAGACCTTAAGTTTATAGTAGGTCCTTATAAACATATAGACCTTATCGTCGAAGAGGTTATAGGGCTATCCCGTATAACACTTATCCTTCCTCTATAGCTTTGCGAACTTCTGCTAGAGGTCTGCATCTATATCGACGTTCGGAACGTCGATTAGAGGGATCGTTGTATAAGCATTAAGGGACGGCAAAGGGGCAACAGTTATAATAGCATTATTAGTAGGGGGAATAGGAGCTTAAGAAATAGGGGCAGCTTAAGAAATAGGGGCAATAGTTACAGCAAGCACATCGGGGATAGGGGCAGGCATAGGGACAGTCGGCTGGTTGAACTAGTATATTATTAGGTGTATGGTCTATTGCTATTGCGTTGCACCGGGCATAGTTATCTAATCCGGGGCTAGAGCCGTGTCTAGGGCCGGGCTCGAGGCTGCATTTAGTAGTGTAAATGCAACGATCGTGCCTTAATTAAATATCTAATTTATATACTCTTTTGTAGGCTATTGTAGTGGTTCTAAGATAGTCTGTAGTTTAAGGAACTATATGTTAAAGCCTTAATTGTCTAGGCCGGTGTAGATCCTACGTCTCTTTAGGAGCTTGCGTAAGGAACGTTTGTAGGTCTAGTGTACCCTATCCTATGTCTATAGAAGCTATCCTCGAAAGTATTCTTAGAAGAAGGCAATGGCTTCGTAGCCTTAGTTGTCTTTATCGTACGCATACTTATAGAGGAACCTTGCAACGTATATAGTGGCCTCTGCTTTACTTAGGTTCTTAAGATCGGGTTATTGTTATGCATCCTAGATACCTATGTGGGTGTACTAGTAGTCGTTTTCTAGGATAGGGGTGATCTTTAACAGCTTATCGCGCCTTATGTTATCTACGCGGGTAGGGCTTAATAAAGTTATAATATTAATGTTGTACGTAATAGTCTTTACGTGTTTTATCGGCGTAAGGGATTTTCTCACGAAGTTGTCTTTTGCGTTAGGGACGCACTATAGGTTAACGTTACTCTTCTTCCTTTAGGAAGCGAGATAGGATTAATAGATAGCTTAGGAGATCTCGAAATAGCGTTAACGCGGTAACGTTATAGATACGAGAGCTCGTTTAAAGCATAAAGATAACTACCTCTAAGTGTTCCCTCGTAGGGTGTTTTACACCGTCGATAGTTAAGGATCTTATCTCTTCTACCTAACTGTCTGTAATTGACTAAGTCAACCACTAATCAGTGTTAGTATGTCTCTAGGTCGACCTTATAGGGTAAACAGTATAGTTATATTAGGTTAGTTACTAGCTAAGTGAGGGGAAGCTATCGCGGTAACGTGGCTCCCTCGTACGTGCACGTGATCCTAGGGATTACGTGCATCACGTGTGTGCGACTACATTATCGCACGTAGCTAGCTATTCCTACAATAGCCCTTATTTAGCGTCTTATGCTACTAGCTGGCGAGTAGACGCGTTAGCCTATAGAAGACATTTATGGTAAGCCTATTACCTCTATCCGCACGTAGAAAGGTTAGCTATACTAAACCTAAAGGATTAATAAGGCCGTTAGCAATAAGCCGGCGATAATAGAAGTCATTAAGCTTAACCCTAGCTTACTATCGGGCTTATTATATTCGGGTCTACCGGGTATTATTATCGCCGACCCGCATACGACTAATACTATAGTCTACCCTACTACTACCGCCGATAATAATAAAGCTGCCGCCGCTTCTACCTTCGCGGCTACGTTAAAGTCGAATACATACTTTAACTACGGCAAAGCTAGCTATTAGGCCTAGGACTATAGACTATTATCTTCGCCCGCACTAGCTACTACGTCGTCCTTATCTAGCACGCCTCGAGAAGTTATAATTTAGGGCATAATATATAAAGCCGCTAAGGCTTTCGGCACCTGCTAGCGTTCCTAAGGCAATAGCACCTATAGTCGCGGTAGCGACCGTAGCAAAGGTATAGACTAAGGCAGAAGCACCTAAGGGGGAATATTAGGCAATTAGCGTAGCTAAGCTAGCCGCCTATACGTCTACTACGATATATAGGTCTTTAATAATTCTAAAGAAGATTAAGACCTTACGTATTAAAACGAGGAGGACGATACGGAAACCGAAGCTATTCTTACCGTAATAGAGGAGGGTATAAACGCGAATTACTAATAGGGGTGCGACGCCGCCTACTATATAGCCGTAGGCGGTAGTATTAATGCTATATAGTAGCCTCTACGAGAAGGCTTTAGGGAGTAGTATAGTATTTTTCTTTCTCGACGAATAGCCTTTTTATCTATAACTCTTTTTCTACCTTTTTCGACTATAGGTCGACCGCCTATTACGTCTCCTCTTCCTAAGTAAATAAGCTCGCCCTATACCTATTATAGGTCTCCTCTACTATACAAGGCATTAGAGGAATCCCCGGTCCTAGTATAAGCGATAATATCCTTATCGCTGTATAATAGAAAGGTAATAATACCTAGATAGGCTCGGTAAGCCTTTTCTACGGTATTATGCCTAACGGCACTTTTCCCGGCGATCTTACCTTTAGAAGGTCTGTTTTTTATGCTTTAGGAGTGTGAGAAGACAGACTAGAGGTACGTTTAAGAAGGTAGGAACGATAGTTAAAAGTACGAATAATCCTTTATTGCAATGCGGTTACCCTCTCGTGGCAAGACTAAAGCTTGCCCCTCTTCTAAGATGTGTCGGGGCCTTAGGGATATACCCTTAGGCCTTAAGAGGGGTTGTCGGGGACCAGTTGGCGACTAATAGCCGAATAGTCCCCAAGCTAAAATGCATTATCTATCGTGCATATATCCCTATCTCTTGCTTCTATAGTTGCGCGGGTAGCTGTGTTATAAGGAGTCTCCTATAAGGAAAAGGGCGTAATTCGACTACGTAACCTTAAGGGCTAGCCTCTATTACACCTACAATAGACGAATATCTTCTCTATAACGGTATTTGCTAATTCGACAGATATATAATCCGCTAACACCGTTCGCTTTTATACCGATACTCCGGACTAAGCAAAACGCTATATAGATATCTACTTCGCTAAATTCCTTAAGCTTTTTAACGCGTTACTTCGTCGCTATCACGGTGTTAGGTTATATCACATGTCATCCCACGTGACCTCTACATCGTATATATAGACCTTTAGACCTAGTCTATAGCTATGTCCCTTCGTGGATTAACAATAATTATATACCCCCTTAAGCTCGTTTCCTTATAGTCGTATAGAGAAACTAGCTAAAATAGTCTATAGGATTAATATAGGCGATAGCAGGCCTATACGGCGGGCTCTTTAACGCTATAGTCCCTAGTAGGCCTAAGCTATTAGGGACTTTATTAAGAAATATAAAGGAAGCATTATTCGGAAGTCTATAAGCCTACAGTCTTCTCCTCGACTATTAACGCTAAAGAAGCCGCTTATAGGCCTATAGTATAATGCCCGTAGGTAAGTTATTTAGCGTATTTACGCCGACTACCGTATACTTAATACCCTAACAAAGAAGTATGCGCACCCTCTCTTAAATACTATAGACGAGATATAACGAGCAGCCGGGCATTACTATTATGCCTTTATCAACCTATAAGACGGTTTTTAGCATATCCGCATCGCCTTAAAAGACTATAAGAAGACTGCCTTCGTTACGCCTTTCGGCCTATATAAATAAGAAGTTATGCCTATAGGCCTTACGAACGCCCCGGCTACTTTCTAAGCGTTTATAGAGGAAGTTTTATAGCCGCTACGCGAATTCGCCGCGGGTCTCCTTAACGATATATACCTTTAGGCCGATACGGTCGAGCAGCTTTACGAACGCTTACTCGCCTTCTTCGCCCGCGCCGTAGAATACGGCCTACTATTAAACGCTAAGAAGACGAAGCTCTTCGTTAATATAAGTGTATTTTTAGGCTTTATCGTCTATTTTAAAGGCATTCGGGCAGATCTTATTAAGATTACCGCTATTCGCGACCGCTTAATGCCTACGACTACTATAGAAATCCGTGCTTTTATTTACGCAGCCGGATACCTACGTATATTAATCCCTAACTTCTCTAACCTATCTATCCCGTTAATCGAATAGTCCTTCGGTAGTAAGAACGTCCCTATTACCTTAACTATAGAAGCTAAAGCTGCCTAAGAATAAATCCGTAATATTATTATAATAATACTAATCCTTATTAAGTTTAGCTAAATGCTTCCCGTAATTATTAAAAGCGATACGTTTAGGAAATATATCCGCGTAGCCCTCCTATAGCCGTATATATACCTTACGGGTAGTAAGGAGCGTTCCTACCTTTACCTAATAGCCTATTTTTCTAAAAAGCTTACTAAGATATAATAGCGTTATTCTATATAAGAACGAGAGCTTTTAGGAATTATAATAGCCGTTTAATACTAAAAGCATTAGGTAAAAAGCGCGGATATTACTATTATTATAGATTACGAGTCTCTTAAAACCTTACGCACTAAGATAGACTAGCCTATACGAGTTATTTATTTCCTCGACGTTATTAAATACTATAATATTAAGATTATATATCGCAGCGGTAAAGCGAATATGCTTGCCGATTATCTCTCTCGCCCGCTATACGATAAGAATGCTTATAACGCCGACGAAGAGAGGATAGCTGCGATTAACGATAATAACGAGCTTATAACAATCCTAGAAGACGATGCCGTCCTTAAACCTATACACGATATAGCGCTTAACCCTACGTCCGAAGCCGACTACGCTGCCTTTAATGCTATAGAGCTTATCACCCGACTAAAATAGCTAGTAAGGCTTAATCTCTAGGCTATTTTTAAGTTCCTTACGTTAGGTAAGGCTTTGCCGCCTAATATTATACTATATTAGGCACGCAAGCAATTCTATAAGCTACGAGGCGCACTTTATCGCATTAGGCAAAATAAACATCTCCCTCCTAGTAAGCCGCTAAGCCCCGCTAGGGCAATCGTATTACTGCTTATGCTAGAGTAGAAAGCTCTTATAGATACTACGAAGTAGGCATATAAGGCCTCCGGGCATAGCACCGTTAGTTACGTTATATAATTCCTAGCTATACGGTACTAGCACTTAGAACTCCCGCTCGCAGGCTACGAAGCTATTCGTAGGTATTAGTCCTATTAACTTATAAAGCCGCCGGATCCTATGCTCCTTAACCGAATGCCTTTAGCACCCGTGCCGCCTTTAATAAGGTAGGCTATTGATTATATAGGGAGTAAAGGATAATAGCTACTTAACGCCGTAGAGTATACGACCGGCTAGCTTATTTCTACTATTACGTAGTCTACCGACTTTAAGGGGACTATTCCGGTCCTATAGACTATTAATACGTGATTTAGCCCGCTATAAGAAATTATAAGTAATAATACGGGTTGCTTTGCTAGTTAATAGGCCTAAGACTATTACTAACGCTTTAGCACGATTATAAAGCCGGTTACGCCCGCTCGGCCCTATAGGAACGGAAAAGTTAAGCAAGCAAACGGGGTACTTAAAGCTATTATTTATCGCCTTTATCTTAACGACCCCTCCGTACCTTTAGCGTAGCGCCTTATACAAGCTGTTTACCTATATAACTATTAGAAAGGCCCGTACGGATATAGCCTATTCTTCTTACTATATAGAACCTAGCCTCCGGAGTAGCATTATAAATATTAACATTACTATTATACTAACTAGGCAAAAGTAAGATGCATCCCGATATAAGGGAGCAGATATCTCCCGATTGGTTTATCCTACCGGCATATAAAGATATGCATTAGAACCGCCGTGTATTATTGCATACAACACAAGTCACCCGGCTGCATTCGCTGCCCGGATGCTCGAGATACCGAATGCCGAAGTATGTAGTGTGTGTAGGGACTAATATGCGCATAGTCTATAGTCGGGCCCCGGTCAACTAGGGTTACCTACACTACCTCCTATTACTCGCGCATTTAATCACGCAACGACTAGGATACTATACGAGGTTAGACCACATACACCTAGCTTAGAATTAATAGCGCTTTCCATCCCGACAATTAGTTAAGTTATATATACCTTTATTCCTATGCAATTGGCTATATAAAGGGATCTTAGTCCGCACCTAGACAGACTATCACTAAGCAATTCTACATCCTCTTCTCTCTCTTATCTTTGCATCTTCCTCGACAATTTCTGCATTTGCCGTAATCCTCTGCCTCTAAGCTTTCCTTTGGGCTCTTATTCCCGACTATAGACGTAATACAATGGCTTATGAATGAAATATCAATATACCCCCCTACGTACTTCGTACACAGTGGCCTATCCGACCGTGCTAAATAACGCGGTGTTAATCGCCGCCGAATGTGCCGTGCCGTGCCGAATGCCGTAAGGTGCCTTAGCGCAAATGCGCCGCCGGTGTTACAATGTATGACTGTCATAAGACATACCGATCGAAGGCGTAAGGTAGGGGTTACACTGCTGCGACTGTGCTGTCCGGCTAAAGCGACTGTATATCTAACCTATTTGGGTTAGGCAGGCCGGGGCCGTCGGGCCCGGACGCGCGGCCCCCCCGGCTACACTAAATTTTACTAGCAACGCGTAGTCTAGCTGTCGCGACTTTACTATCGTAGCCTACCACCTAATAAAAAACGTGCCCGAAAAGTAAAGCTCTTGCTAAAGCTAAGCCACTAGCCTACCTACCGTCGCCATAATGCTCGGCTCGAAGCCCCTCCCGAACTAGGCCTATTCGAATTCCTCGAAGATGTACGAGCAATAACGGCTGCGTGCCCTCTACTGCGTGCTCTACTGCGTGGTCTACTGCGTGGTCTGCTTGCCCTACTGCGTGCCCTCTACTACGTGCCCTCTGCTGCGTGGTCTACTGCGTGGTCTACTACGTGCTTTACTGCGTGGTCTACTGCGTGGTCTGCTTGCCCTACTGCGTGCCCTCTACTGCGTGCCTTCTACTGCGTGCTCTACTACGTGCTCTACTGCGTGCTCTACTACGTGCTCTACTGCGTGCTCTACTACGTGCTTTACTACGTGCTCTACTACGTAGTCTACTACGTGCTCTACTATATATTTATGCCCGGCTGCGTGCCTTATTGCGTGCCCTACTACGTGCTCTACTGTATGCTTTATGCCCTACTATAGTAGGTCAACAAAAATAACGACGATATATATATAAAGCTACTACCCTATACTTTTTGTAGAACTATAAAAAAACCTACTAAAACCTAGAACGTGACTTAAAATCTCTAAGGTTTTTACTAAAGCTATATAGTATTATAAAGTATATAATGATTTTTAAGTTATAATTTATTAAGTTATAGGTGCTTTTTAATTAACATTTAAATAAATTTTATTTTTATAGGTACTTCTTTTTTAGGAATTTCTTATTTTCGTTCTTCTTAGCGTAAAATAAAGAAAGAATTTGCGTTTTTATAATTTATACGTTACGATATATATAACGTTTATTATACAAAAAAGGGTCTATATATAATTAGAGTTATAGAATTAGGGAGAAATAAAAACGTAAG
This sequence comes from Ophiocordyceps sinensis, assembly GCA_012934285.1. Taxonomy (NCBI): domain Eukaryota; kingdom Fungi; phylum Ascomycota; class Sordariomycetes; order Hypocreales; family Ophiocordycipitaceae; genus Ophiocordyceps; species Ophiocordyceps sinensis. The sequence continues at coordinate 13,286,745 of JAAVMX010000001.1, read as the reverse complement.
GGAAATTACGTTTAGTACTTTTCTTTACGTTTTTACCATTTTATAAACTTTTATAGCTTTTTAAGTTAATTAGGTATAATAATATTTAAAATACCATAAGTAAGATAGCTTTAACGTGGAATATATAACGAAGTAAGATATTTATATAAATCTTATTATAAATAAAGAGAAATTATTAAAGAAAGTACGTAAAGTACCTATTTTTAAGAAAAAAAGAGGTACTCGCAATATTAATCTTTAGTTAAGTATAGAGAGGTATAATAGCTAGAAAACGAGTATTAATAGTTAGTTTAATAGTAAACCTATATATAAACCCTTTTGTTTATTTTATAGCATTTTCGCTATTTATAATAAAAGGGTTTAAAAAAGATGTTAAGTTTTACTCCGATTTAAGAAAACTATTTACTATTTTATTTAATTTAGAGCTGAATTCTATATTAAGAAATAAAATAATAATGACATCTTTATATATATAGTATTAGATATAGCATATAATATTTATAAAAGCTTTTACTAATAATACTCGAAAAAGAAAAATTAATTTAGTTAAGAGATAAGTACCTATCGGTTACGCTGACTTTTAACTCGTCGTTTTTAAAGTTAGGCTACTATACGTGCCCTACTACGTGCCCTCTACTATATATACGGCTTAGCGGCTTCTCGATATATACTTTGTGCCTTACTATATGCTTTATGCCCTACTATATGCCCTCTACTACGTGCTCTACTACGTGCTTTACTACGTGCTCTACTACGTGCTCTACTACGTGCTTTACTACGTGCTTTACTACGTGCTCTATTGCGTAGTCTACTACGTGCTCTACTATATACTTCGTGCCCGGCTGCGTGCCCTATTGCGTGCCCTACTACGTGCTCTACTATATGCTTTATGCCCTACTACGTGCCCTACTACGTGCCCTCTACTATATATACGGCTCGGCGGCTTCTCGATATATGCTTTATGCCCTACTATATGCTTCGTGCCCTACTATATGCCCTACTACGTGCCCTCTACTATATATACGGCTCGGCGGCTTCTCGATATATGCTTCGTGCCCTACTATATGCTTCGTGCTTTGCTATATGCTTCGTGCCCTACTGCGTGCCCTCTACTACGTGCCTTACTACGTGCTCTACTATATGCTTTATGCCCTACTATATGCTTTATGCCCTTCTACGTACCCTCTACTACGTGCCTTACTACGTGCTCTACTACGTGCTCTACTACGTGCCCTACTACGTGCCCTACTGCGTGCCTTACTGCGTGCTCTGCTATATGCTTCGTGCCCTACTATATGCTTCGTGCCCTACTATATACCCTCTACTACGTGCCTTACTGCGTGCTCTACTACGTGCTCTACTACGTGCTCTACTGCGTGTCCTTTGCTATGTGTGCGGCTCCTTAATGTATGCTTTGTACCCGGCTGCGTGCCCTCTACTACGTGCCTTACTGCGTGCTTTACTGCGTGCTCTACTGCGTGCCTTACTGCGTGCTTTACTGCGTGCTCTACTACGCGCTCTACTACGTGCTTTGCTGCGTGCTCTACTGCGTGCTTTACTGCGTGCTCTACTACGTGCCCTCTACTGCGTAGTCTACTACGTGGTCTGCTTGCCCTACTGCGTGCCTTCTGCTACGTGCCCTCTACTGCGTGCTCTACTACTAGGGAGTGACCCCGCTTCGCGGGGTGCACTCCCTAGTTGGTAGCTAGGGGTTTGCACGTGACTGCCTTAGAGAGTGACCCCGCTCCGCGGCGTGCACTCTCTAATTGGTAGCCCTACCCGCTCCGCGGGGTGTTAGCTTAGTTGGTAGCCTTAGGGCACGTGATTATAAATCAATCCTTAGGGTTAAGATTATTTAAATCCCCTATTTAAGCCCCTTTTTAAAATTCCTCTTTAAAGTCCCTCGTTTAAATCCCCTGTTTAAATCCCCTGTTTAAATCTCTCGTTTAAATCCCTTATTTAAGCCCCCCGTTTAAGTCCCTTATTTAAGTCCCTTATTTAAGTCCCTTATTTAAGTCCCTTATTTAAGTCCCTTATTTAAGTCCCTTATTTAAGTCCCCCTTTAAAAATCCCCTTTAAAGTCCCTTAAATCCCCTGTTTAAATCCCCTGTTTAAATCCCTTGTTTAAGGCCTTTGTTTAAGTCCCCTTTAAAGTCCCCTATTTAAGTCCCCCTTTAAATACCTTGTTTAAGCCCCCCGTTTAAGTCCCCCGTTTAAGTCCCCCGTTTAAGTCCCCTGTTTAAATCCCCTATTTAAATCTCCCGTTTAAGTCACTATTTAAAAATCCCTTTTAAAGCCCCTTATTTAAATCCCTCGTTTAAATACCTTGTATAAAGCCCTCGTTTAAATCCCTTGTTTAAATCACCTGTTTAAATACCCCGTTTAAATCCCCCGTTTAAATCCCCTGTTTAAATCCCTTGTTTAAGTCCCTTGTTTAAATCCCTCGTTTAAATCCCCCGTTTAAATCCCCCGTTTAAATCCCCCGTTTAAATCCCCCGTTTAAATCCCCCGTTTAAATCCCCTGTTTAAGTCCCTTGTTTAAATCCCTCGTTTAAATCCTACGTTTAAATCCCACGTTTAAATCCCACGTTTAAATCCCACGTTTAAATCCCACGTTTAAATCCCACGTTTAAATCCCTTGTTTAAATCCATCGTTTAAATCCCTCGTTTAAATCCCTCGTTTAAGTCTCCTATTTAAGTCCCCTATTTAAACCCCCCGTTTAAATCCCCTATTTAAATCCCCCATTTTAATAACCTATTTAAGTCCCCCGTTTAAGTCCCTCGTTTAAATCCCCCGTTTAAATCCCCTATTTAAATCCCCCGTTTTAATAACCTATTTAAGTCCCCCGTTTAAGTCCCTCGTTTAAATCCCTTGTTTAAGTCCCCCGTTAAAATCCCTCGTTTAAGTCCCCTATTTAAATCCCTCGTTTAAATCCCCCGTTTAAATCCCTCGTTTAAATCCATCGTTTAAATCCCTTCTTTAAATCCCTCGTTTAAGCCCCCTATTTAAGTCCCCCGTCTAAATCCCTCGTTTAAGCCCCCTATTTAAATCCCTCGTTTAAATCCCTCGTTTAAATCCCTCGTTTAAGTCTCCTATTTAAGTCCCCTATTTAAACCCCCCGTTTAAATACCCTATTTTAATAACCTGTTTAAGTCCCCCGTTTAAATCCCCTATTTTAATAACCTATTTAAGTCCCCCGTTTAAGTCCTTATTTAAAAAGCCAATTTAAAGTCCCTTAAATCCCCCTATTAAATCCCCCTATTAAACCCCCCTATTTAATCTCCTTATTTAATCTCCCTATTTAATCCCCGGGAGCCGGGCATATAGCCGGGAGCTAGAAGCTAGGCACGTAGCCGGAAGCCGGGCGCGCTCCCGGGCCTATATATACGTAGCAAGGCGGCTAGAAGCGGCTTGCGTCGCATGCACATAGAGCCTATCAAAAAGTTATTCGTGGCCGTAGCCAATTAACATCGCGGGCTAGCACTAACAGAAATAATCCCGGTCGTGTTAGCATACGTATAGAAATAGGCCGTAAAGACAAACAGAATGTTTATAGGTACATCGCTTCCCGCTATTCTACTACGACTACCTAAGTATAGCGCTAATCCCCTTACCCGGGAAATGAAAACACGCAAAAATACCTAAAAGCAGGCCCTAGGGCGTTAAGGGCAGAGTGTCACAATAGGCTATAAGGCTAACGCGACCGCGGGAATTTGTTAGTAACTGTTAGATTATATAATAGAGGCCACTACATTAGGTTAGCATGACCGTTACGTGGCTTCGTGGAAAATTTCCTATAAAACTAGCCTCTTAAGAAAATAGGGGCTACATATATATCTTTATTATTACATTAATACAACCTCTTTTGCTATACAACCTATTAGACCTATTAAGACCTACAACCTTGCTTATTTAGTCCGAGCCGTAGATTAAAGATCTAATAATTAAGAGTCTTATACTCTAATCTACCGGAACCGTAAACTAGAAACCGAAAAAGGCTCCCTTTAGGCCGATAATTACTATGTCTACCCTTACTAAGAAAAACGAGGTTATTCTTAACGATAATGCTGACTAGTCCCTTTAGGACAATAAGTTTAAGGCGTAGGCCCTCGATAGCAACCTCTAGGACTAGGTTTTCGGGACCGAAAAACTCCTTCCTACTCCGACGATGCCTATCGAGGATAACGCCATACGGGGATCTCGCGTACGCACCGTAGACGAAGAAATAATCTAATAAGGCCAACCGCCTAAAGGATCTTAGAAATAGCAGGTATTCCTCTATAAGGAGAAGAAATAGGAGAGCTAGAGAAAGGATATTAAAGAGCTACGCACGTAGATTGCTATAACAATTTCCGACTACCTTTTCTAGACCTATTATAAGCCGGACAAAGACCTTAAGGAGTAGTACGCTACGCTTAAGAAGCAGGCAAAGGGCAAGCCGGAAGACATCCTCCGCGTTATTTAGGTTCGCTATAAAGCGGTAGTTAAGCCTTCCACGAGTTAACTAAAGAACTAGCACCGTTGGCTCGAGAGCTAGAAGAAGGTTATATATAAGGGGATTTAAGAAAAACTCCCTAAAGCTACCTATAAGAGTATTTAGGTGTCTAACTTCCTATCCTTTATTAATCCCTACTATTATCACTAGGTTAATTCCTTTAACCTTTCGCACCTTAAGAACAACGCAGATTTTAACATCTATATAATAACTAACGAGTTTACCGTCTTTATCGATAAACTACCTACTTAACCGTCCTATACGAAGAGAAGCGCCTTTAGCCCTTCTTTCGCCGGACAAGACGATTAAAAAGACGATAAATAGGACGGCTAGTTAGAAAATAAAAAACAATAAAAACAATAAAAACAATAAAAACAATAAAAACAATAAAAACAATAAAAACAATAAAAAGAGATTACGGGCTACTACTTTAGATAAGCGAGGTATTCCTAAGTATAGGCTATGCACGCTTAAGGGCTATACTCTCGAGAACTATTAGGAGATTAAGTCCGATAAGGCCCCTAAGTAGTAGCCCGGGAACAGATAGGAAGCTATTACGAAGAGTATAGAAGACCTTAAGATTGTGAAAAAAGTCTAACGACTAAAAGGGAAGAAGGTAACGTTTAAAGACGATAAAGATTAACTAATGCGGGAAAAGGGAAGATGCCCTTCGGCTTCTTTCCTTATCTCCCTCGTTAAGGCCTCCTTTAGCATTAACGTTTATCCCCTCTACCACTCGGCAATTCTAGATTATAGAACGATACTCTATATCTTTAACGAGATCTTACGATTTAAGAACTTTAGAATAGCTAAGGAGGGAGACTTCCTCTAGGCAAGCGTAGAAAAAGTGCCTATCCTCGGATATAGCGACGTTAACGTCCGCCTCTAAACCTATTCCTTTAAGCCTTAAGTACTACGGCTGCTTAATATCGCATTCTATAAGAACTTTGCGTGCAACCTAATCTTTTATAGGTTATTAAAACAATAGGGCATATAGTAGGACGAACGACCCTATAGACCGTCGACGCTTCGAGCAGCTAATAACACTATTGTCGGACTCGTCGAATAACACTACGGATAGTTCGTCTTAGAATATATCCCCTACGACACGATAAAGCGGGCCTTCTATACCCGCCGAAATAAGTTCGATAGCTATACTAAGAGGAAGCTATAAAAGGCAACTATAGAACTTTAGTATCTCTAGATAGGATATCTAGGACTACGAGCGCTCGAACACTTTATCAACTGCTCCGAAGGTGTTAAGATTAAAGGCATTACAACGACCTAGTACGATAACTACGGCACCGCTAAAGCAAAGCGGATAATACGACGAGCTCCTCGAGATAAAGGAGTTATAGGCGAGAGAATTGTAATTAACTTCTATAACTTCGTGCCTAATAATAAAGGCTATAATTCACTAATGCTCTTAACAGATAGGGCGAGCGGATTTATATAGGATTTCTACCTATAGGACCGCCTTGTAGAAACTATTATCGCGGCCCTTAAGTCCGGCCTTAACTACCTTACGCATTAATACTAGTTCTATACTAAGACTATCGAATATAATAACGAGATTATTAGTTAGAAGCTAGTAGTAGAAGCTTTCCTTAAGACGAGACTCCTTAAAATCGAGCCCTCGGCCCTATATATATAGGACTAAAATAGTAGCGCCGAGCGCTCGGGGGGTGTAATTAAGGATAAATTATAGGCAATACGAGGCAAACTTCCAACGCAACTTTAGCGAGAGATATATAAGTTAGCAGTATATCTCTATAACCGCACACTAAAGTATAGTCATAAGTAGGAAAGCCCCTACGAAAGACTAACCGGCAGGAAGCCTACGCAATAATATCTTTGTGCCTACGGGTGTAAAGTATTCGCGATAACTACTATAGCTTAGGAAAAGAGACAACGCCTTAAAAAGCTCGACCTACGAGCCTAGGTAGGCTTTCTAGTAGGATATATATTATTAAACATCTACCGCGTATAAGTGCTTACTAAAGGAAAAGTAATTACTACACGAGACGTTATATTTAACGAGCGGGAGATCTTTAATAGAACCTTTAAGAGTCTTGCCGATAGCGTTAAGGAGAGCAACCTTAAGGAGCTAGCCCTAGCCCTAAGGAATATTAGCCTTCCTAACAATAACCGAATTAACGTGCTATAGGTACTTAATGATTAAGTTTTTAACGACATTCTCGTCTATAAAGATATAAACCTAGCATACGCGGCGAGCTAAGAAGACGGTATAGACTACGCAATAGCGCTTAAGAACGACCGAGAGAGCATAAAGCAGTATACGGAAGCTAGATTTAAGCCTCTACTTACTCCTCTAAATACTCCCCCAGCGGCCCTATTTATAGCTGCAATCTAATCACATCTCGCTAACTAGTCGATAAAACCATAGAGCAAAAATCATAAACCCTCGCGAGCAGCCTTCTAGGCGGGAATACTTCCTTTACTATATACAAACATAAGTCTATATATATAAGGAGTAAACCCCTCCGTAGCATTATTATTAAGTCTATATAAATAAAGAGCGAACCCCTCCGTAGCACTAAAAACAAGCCTATATAAGCTAAAAGCTTAAGAATAATCCCCTCTATAGCACGATTAAAGACACGCCTACTAGCACTCGGCATTTATAGCAGGCACTTAAGCCGCACCGACCTCGAGAGACACTAACACGCTACGATTTAAGGATAAGGCTTACCTCGACCGCTTAATCCTAAAAAGGCAGGTGCATCGGCAAGACCTTCCCGCTATGCTAACATATTATAGATAGCTTAAACACTATCTACTCGGCCCTTACTTCGAGGAGGCGGAGCGATTATATCTTTAGAGCTATAAGGAAATAAGGTCGTAGACTAAAGTCGACTATAAAACACTCACGAAGAAAGGCTAAGTGCTTGACTATATGTAGGTATACGTATATAAGATAGACAAACATAGGAGACTCTCTAAATATAAAGCGAGATTAGTTATGCGAGGAGATTAATAGCTTAGAAACGGGCAAGAGACCTATATAGCCACTCTCGCGGGACGGAGTTTTCAGACACTTATAACGATCGCGGCAAGGTTCGATCTCGAGCTAATATAGTATAACGCTATTAACGCCTTCGTTAACGCTACCCTCGACGAGATCATCTATATAAAAATGCCTCTAGGATATAAGAAACACTCGATCGTGCTTAGGCTCGATAAGGCACTCTACGGACTACGGAAATCCCCTCTTCTATAGCATCGCGAACTCACGTTATCGCTCCGGGAGATAGGATTCTAGATAGTACCGCACGAACCTTACTGCTTAACGTTTAACGGCATTATCGTCTTCTTCTATATAGATAACATCGTATTTGCATATTATAAGAAGGATTAAGAGAGGGCTAAATCGCTATAGAATTAGCTCTAAGGAAAGTACAAGCTTATAGGCGGTAATAGCCTATAATAGTTCCTCGGTATTAAGATTCTACGTAATCGCAAATAGGGCTATATTTAGCTATTACAAGCCGCCTACATTAATAAGATCTACCGACTAGTAAAGAAACGTAGGTTATTTAACACACCGATAGGAGCGAACGACCTCTCTCCCTATAAAGAGATCGCTAAACACTATAAGATACAATCCTACTAGGTAAACGTAGGCTCTATACTATACGCGGCGGTTATCACCCGACCCGACATCGCGTTTGCTATATTAAAACTCTGCAAATATAACACTAACCCTAGACCGAACTATAAAGAAGCTATCGATCGAGTTATCTGCTATTTGCACCGCACTTATAGGCTTACGCTTCGTCTAAGGGGTAGCGACGACTTTAAGGTAGTAAGTAACGCCTCTTTTGCTAATAACACTAATCGTAAGAGCTCTTAGGCATTTGCTATAAAGCTATTCGGAGGCCTAATCGGCTAAAGAGCTAACAAATATAATACTATTATAACTTTAACGATAGAGGCGGAGCTTCTAGCTCTATTACAGGCAGTAAAGGAGTCGATCTACGTAAGCAGGCTTATTAAAGAGCTCGACGTCTCCCTCGATAACTCCCGAATTCGCATTTAATATAATAACACTTAGACTATCCGACTAATCACGGCCGAAGTCGCGACTCTATAGATAAAGCTTCGCTATATAGACATTTACAACCACTAGCTTCGTTAGGAGGTCCTTAACGAGACTATCGAAGTTAAGTATACTCCCACCGCGAAGATAATAGCAGACGGCCTTATAAAGGCGCTTTAAAGGCCCTCCTTTAAGGCCTTTATTAAATAAATCGGCCTCTATAATATCTCACAACGCCTCGCCGATCGAGAGCTCCCTAAATCGACCGACGAAGCGATATAAACCGATAATTATATAGTGTAGGAAGATTAAGAGGTATAAGGCTGCAGATAGCCTTGAAACGTGCGTGTGCTTTACGCCCCGCGACGACGTTAGGGAGACGACGGACCTAAGGCTTAAAGAGGCTGCGCATAGCTGCGCTTAAAGGCTCTACAGCTCGATTAGGCGTAGAGAGCTAAGAAGGAAAATAGTAAGGACGAGAGGTCCTCGAAGGATTAAGAAGAGGTATAAGAGCTCGAGAAGCCGCACTCTTTAGGGCGCCTAAGCGCAGGAATAAAAGGGCAGGGATTAATAATATCCCGACCCGATAGCTTAACGATAGAACGAGGATTAAAAACTCATCGGATTTAAGCTATTTAGCGACCTCTTTTACGCTAGCTTCCCTCCCGCGGATGTAGGTTCGAAGCTAGGGGGGTGTGTTAGATTATATAATAGAGGCCACTACATTAGGTCAGCATAACCGTCACGTGGCTTCGTGGAAAATTTCCTATAAAACTAGCCTCTTAAAAAAATAAGGGCTATATATATATCTTTATTATCACATTAATACAACCTCTTTTGCTATGCAACCTATTAGACCTATTAAGACCTACAACCTTGCCTATTTAGTCCGAGCCGTAGATTAAAGATCTAATAGTAACCGTCGAGCAGATCTACCGTTGCTTGCGTATATAGTAGACGTGCCCTATACTACGTGCCTTGCTCTCTACTATATGCTCGGCTGCGTGCCCTACTGCGTGCCCTTTCCTATAGCAGCCGCTATAGAACGCTGTAATTTATTTACTATTAACCCTCGCAATAGCTTTAATTATTATTAATGCCGTGTACGGTTATAGCGCGATAGCTAGACTGCGCGTTGCTAGTAAAATTTAGTGTGGCCGGGAGGGGCACGCGTCCGGGCCCGACGGCCTCGGCCTACCTAACCTAAATAGGTTAGACATATAGTCGCTTTAGCCGGGCAGCACAGTCGCAGCAGTGTGACCCTAAGGTAGCGTGGCGCGCAGCCGCTAAAAGTACGACCGGGCCCGAAGTAGCGAAAGTAGCGAAGTAGCGAAAGTAGCGAAAAAATAACGAATTAACGCGGGGTTCGAAGAGAATATTAATAGTAGTAGGAGTTACAGCTAGTTTAAAATAGGCTTCGCTCCCGGGCATATAACTACTAATATTACTATTTCACTAACTAGGCAAAAGTAAGATATATCCCGACCGTAGACGTAATACAATAGCTTATAGATAAAATATTAATAATAAAGCTATATACGTAGTATATACCCGCGATCCTATAGTAGAAGAGGATATCGCGTAGGCTTAAGAGCTTATATAGTAATACCTAGCTCCTATCGCATAAGGATATATCACTAGCCTTAAAGCCGCTCGCACTTATATACGAGCCTACTTATAGGAACGTAAGGGACTAATCTATATATACGCGCTAGGAGATTAAGTCTTACGAGTGCGGTAGTATACCTAAAAGCATAAACCCTATATAACGACGACGAGGGGTGCTATCGCGCTAATAGCTAAAAGCCACTAGTAATATTAATTGTGTTACTGCCCCTTACGTATACCTTATAAAGCCGACCCCGGGCCGTACTACCTATATCGCACTTTATACTTATCCCCTCTTTAATAGCAGTATGTCCTAGGCTATATATGTCTCCCTTAGTCTCCCTCGATTATATAACCCGGCGTAAACTATAGGCCTTAGCAACCGCAGGCAGGAATAACCTAGTAGACGTTGACCTAAGGCGGAGATAACCGTCGTACTACGTGCGCCGCCTCTACGGGCGGGTACGTAAGCTACGCCTACGCCGATGCACCTATCTTATAGCTAGCTGCCCTAAGCCCCTTTCTTAAGGGGTCTCGAATAGGAAGGCTATTAATTAATATTATAATTATAACGACGACGAGGGGTGCTATCGCGCTAATAGCTAAAAGCTACTAGTAATATTAATTATATTACTGCCCCTTACGTATACCTTATAAAGCCGACCCTATGCTATACTACCTATATTACACCTTATACTCTACTACGACGGTCCTTAGGCTATTACGGCCGCCTATCCGGGTAATATATACTCTCTCGCGTCCTTAGGAGGATTCGCCCTTCCTAATAGGTATAATAGAATAAATATATTCCCCGCGTATAGTTTTAACGGATACCCGGTCTATAGCTTATAGTACGCGAGCCGTGCTATATTAAAGAAGGATCGCGAGCGCTTAAGGGCCGCTACCGCTTTATAAAGGATTAAGGGTATTTTTATTACTTTGCTATTTATTCCGCATCGCCGATTTCGATATACTATTTCTGTTATAAGCCTTATTGCATAAGGGCTTTATTTCCCGCACGTATTAGCGTTAGTATAGCTAATAGGGGCATACACTAAGGGGTAGGCTCTTTAGGTAACTAACGGAACCCGGACTCGCTGAGAAATAGGGGTAAGTAGCTTTACGGTCATTTAGAACAACCAACCACTGTTTTTATATAGGAAGCTATTAGCGCTAGTAGGTTTAGGTACCTATATAGACCCCCGGCTGCATCCCCCTCTAGATTAAAGAATCAGAGCATTTTACACACACTAAGACTTTATGCATTGCGCCTAGTAACTGTGACAATTTCCTAGTTAGGTTCTATTAATTGCTTTAGCAACAAGGGGACTGCTTATTTAAGCAAAGGGGTATTAAGGATCCTATTGGGTAGGCGCATTAGTCAGCGCCCCGCTGCAGGGTTTTCCCTAAAGCCCTGCGCGCCTATAACTCTAGATAATCAATCAACCACACACAGAATATAATCTCACGAAGCTTCCCAGCCGGAAGCCTAGAGACTCTCTGTTGTGCCACGATCCGACCTTTGAAAGGCCTCAATGCTAAACTAATCTATGTGACCTCCATCATGTGATCTAACAAAGGTCCGGGGTCCGTAATAAGGCTGCCTCGTCTGTGAACCGTTTGCGCAGACCTGTTGGTTGCCGAGCTCGACATTCACACCGACACCAGGCGGGTGGCAGCCGACGTCGGACGCGAGATTCTCCATCCCTAGCAGTAAATAACCTCCCTCTGCGTCGCTGCCAGCCGACCATCATTTACAGCCACCAATCAATCTCTGGCCTCGCAGCCCAAGCTTTGCGCACAGGTCCAAGCTACCTCCACAGCCAAGCTTCATGCGCGCGTCATCCTCCTTGCCCAATTGGCTAGCCGTTTCCACAATGACAAGTAGCACTCCCTCTTCACCGGGGGAATGCGGTGCGCTGCCGACTTCAGACCTGGAGAGCTAGTCACTATTGGGCACAGAGCTTGCCGTGACTGTAGGCCTGCAGACCCTTCTTCACTCAAGGAAACATGACTGAGGCATGCAAGCATCGTGGGATGCGGTTAGGCACACACATCGCGATTGCACGTGCGTGTCGCTTTGATGGTCCCCCGAATGGCGGCTCGACTTTGCTCTCGTGTCTTTGCATACAGCAGCACTCACCAATCGACGTCGCTTAGCTGCAACTTTCGGATCCGTTGTCCCCGATCCTTACTCGGTTTCTCGGTCCGGTTCTGGTGGAACGTCGGCAGTCGATCGTTGCCTGGGTAGGGAGGGGGAGACGTTAGTTCAGCTTCTGCCGACGCCCGCTGCGGGTGGATTTGGGCCTGCCTTCTTGATCCTCGCTCTGTTGAAGGTCATAGTTGAGAACGAGATTCTTGATTCTCTGCTGTTCTTCCTTTTCTGCTTGTTGCTGAAATTTCATTGCAATTGCAAATGTCGAGTCCGACGGCAGCTCCACCGTTCGAGTCTGCTTCAGTGTCAGTGCATCAGTTTCTTTTCTCCACAGTTTGCGGCTGGCTCACCTGTTGACGATTGCCTCGCTTGGTCAAGAGCGAAAAGGCCATGGTGTTGCCCGGAGCAGGGCCCTCCTCGCCATGCGGGGTCGACGTGGCCAAATCGCGATTCTTAGGCCGCACTGGCAGCGGCACGTCAAAAAGCTGCTTGCGCTCAAACTTGCGGGACTCGAGGCTCTCAGCCATCATCCTGGCATACTCCCGCTCAAACTCAGCTTCGTCCTGGAGATCAATTGCCTCCTCCTGTCGAGTAACGATGATGGCTTCTTCGTTGAAATCACTCTCGTGCGCGGAATCATCCTCGTCTTCTTGCTGTTCAGGAGTCAGCCGGCTGGTATGCTGATTCGACCGGTATACGTTGCCTACCTCGACCTCGTCCTCATCCGAAACGCTTTCGTCCTCGCCATCGCCATACGGCTCAATATCGTCCACGTCCCCATTCTCATCCTCGGACGACATCCCACTGGTGGCATCGTCCGGCTCAATCGCCTTGTCGGCTCCGGCTGTTCTTTGGTCCTGGGCAATGGCGAGCTGAAAAGCCTTGGTCGCCTCCTCCAGGCTCGCAGCCAGCTTCCATTGTGGCCGAGTAACGGTAAGGAGGTCTTGGACGACGAATTCCATCTCCATTGGAAGGGACGCCTTTGTGTGGACGTAGTACTGGTGGCACCGTGGTTAGATTTGAAATCCATGTAAAAGCGCTCGACCCTAGACTGACCTGGAAGAACGACAGAAAGTAGTCCAGCTTCTTTCCTGCAGCTCCTCGGTTGAAAAACATCCCACACGTCTCCAAGATTGTGGCGATGAGACGAATTCGAAAAAAGTCGTCGGGCGGGTCGAACAGGTTTAGCCGGCCAGGGACAGGCGGGCCACCTGTGAAAGTGTCAGCTCGGGGCAACCGGGTTTGGTAGGCTGCTCTGGCCGACTCACCGTATCCAAAGGTCATGATCTTGTACATTGTGTCAAATATCACGGGATGCTCTAGCATCCGATAATTGTAAAGCTCTCCGAGATACTTCACCTCTGCGATGCGACGTTGGAAGAATCTGAAATCATTCTGCTCCAGGCCAAAGTTCACAGACTCGACGACATTGTCGATGACCTTGACGACAAAGTCCGGGTGATAGCGGTGCAGGGCGCTCAACAAAATCCCAAGGAGGTGGATGTTTCCGTACTTAACCTTTCCGGGCTTGGAGAAGACCTTTTCCAGGATAGCGACGACCTAGATCCGGCGTCAGTCGCGGGTTCATCCCATGCCAGTCAGGGGCCGGGCATCTCACGTCTGTCTCCTCCCAATGAAACCTTCGAATCTGCTTCAAAATCTTGCCGTAGTTCCTCTTAGTGAGATCACTGTAGAGCAGTTTCCGGACAAAGAGCTCCATGGGAGTGCGCTCCTTTTGCTCGATGGCGGGTCGCTCGGGCGGGTCCACGTAGTAGACAGCGTTGTCGATGAGCATCCTCTCGGGCTGGCCAATGTGCTGCACCGACTTTTTCCGCTGAAGAGTCTCCAAAAAGCTGGCCATGCGCGGGGCCGTATCTGGACTCTTGAGCAGGTACCGGCCGCAGTTTTCGATCAAGTTGCAGAGGATCTCAATGTTCATCCGAGAAAAGTCGTCGAGACTGACTTTGAGGCAATGAAACACGACGTGCTCGGGGACAACGCCAAACTTGGTCAGCTCTGCAAGGTACCGAATGTTACTGAGCCGTACTTGACCGAGGAAGTCCTTTTCCTTGCGCCGCTGGAGGCTGCGGAACTCGGCGTCGAGATAGTCCACGAGCCCCTTGGGCACGTCGGGCATATATCGACCAAGTGTGGCAACGAGTCGTGACCACGACGGGAGCAGGTCGCTCCGGCCCTTGGGAACTTCGGTCAAGGCCTTGACCAAGCGGTTGCGGGAAGCCTTGGAATTGAGAAAGCAAAAGTCGACGGCGGTTTGGTCAATGGCTTCCTTGTTGGGGAGCTCGGGCAGACGGGCCAGCAGCTCATCAACCTGAGCCCCGATTGTCTTGTTTGCGATGGCCATGGACTGTTCCTCGGCCGCTTCAGCTGCCTTGTTGTTGTTGTTGTTGTTGTTTTCTGCAGCCTCGGTCGCCTCGACCTTTCTTCCCACCTGCTCATCTGCATCTGGTTTCCTTTTCCGCCAATCTTCGAGGAGGATCGGAGGAACCTTGCCTTTCAGGTCCACCAGATTCTCGTAGAAACGGCGTTCATCCTCGTCTGCCCAGATCCCCGGGCCTTCACCCATCGATCGCAAATAATCGCTCGTTTTTACAAGACCAATCGAGCCGCTCGATGTCGCCAAAGGGTCGTCGGAATCCTTGAGGTCTGGCATTTCGGCACCAATGACGTCGGCAATGACTTGAGCGTTGGATACCATACGATCCTGGGCCTTGACCAGTCTCTCGTAGTTTGCTTGGCGGTCCTCGAAGACTTCGCCCGACTTGACGTAGGCTTCGGCGTTCCTGCGAGCCTGGGACAGAATGGACTTTTGGTCTCGGATCAAGTGTGCCGCAACGTCGTCAAAGTATCGTTGCAGAACGCTTCGGAAGCGCTCGGCCACGTCTTGGGGCGTGAAAGGGTGTTCTGAGATAGGCGACTCGAGGGCATCTTCAGCTTCCAGATGTGCCCCAGTAGTTGCGCTGGCGACGCCGTCCTCCTCGACCGTCTTTCGCCCCTCGGATCCTGCCGTTTGGACACCAAGGATATCCCAGCTGAAGGCTTTGACGAAGACGACTAGCAAGGGTAGATTGGTATGCTCCCGGTCATGGCCCAGAAGATCCTTGAGAACTTCGAGAGGAAATGGATCGGCACTGCCACCCTTGCTAGAAGTACCACGTGCTTTGAGCTCGGCAGCCTTGCCGGTTGCGCCCTTTATTGCATCGTCGGGCTTGGTCGCATCGTCCAGAGTTCGGAGGACGCCAACGAGCCAGAGTTCGGTAATGACGCGTAGGAGAGATCTCTGGCGGGTGATGCGTTCCTTTTCTTCTTTCTCGCGAGCTTCCGGAGCCAGTATCTTGAGAAAGCTCTTGTCGGGGGTGGCCATTCCCTTGCCGAGTAACCAGGCGAGATATTCGGTGAACTCGGCGGGACCAAAGCGTTGGTGAAGGGCGCTCACGATCTCGACGCCAGCTTCGATCTCACCTGGCGACTTGAGTTTGCAGAGACCCTCATAGCAGGCGGAGACGATTTCGGAAAGATATTTGTTCAGACTCAAGGTGCGGATGTCTTGTAAAAAGGTACCGAGGGTGGCGGAGGTTATGGCAGTTCGCAGTCGTTTGATGAAGGCCGTGTTCTTTTTGAGGGACGAGTCGAGTGCGCCGCCGACGGGGTATAGTCCTGGGGTTCAAACCATTAGCATTCCAAGTGCGCCTTGTGTTGTCTCTGTCCTTTCGCTTTCGCTCCCATAGACGGAAGGGGGCATGGAAAGGGTGAGGGGTTACTAACCGTTGTCGCCGGACCAAGCTTTCCCATTAAGGGAGCGCAGCTCTTCTGCAGAGCAGTCAGCAGAAGGAACGATGTGGCCGGGAAGGGGAGCTGCGCAGCTTACGCTTCCTCGCGCGATCCATGTCGGCGCAACGGTGAGGATTCCGTGACGGGAGGTGAACGAGACACGCGGATGTATCGCCCTGGCGATTGATCCTTCGACCCCCTCTATTCGTCCTGTGTGCCGACACTATCCTCCCTGTGTACAAGGTCTACCATACTAAGTTCCTAGCCAATTAAGTACCGATAGCGACCCACCCCGCCAAAATTCACACCAATAGACTATAGGTTTCTAAGTTATATAAAAATACCTAAATGACCGATGGATTATACCGTAAGGTGATAATCGTAAAGATTAGCTATTAAAGAGCCTATATTTAAAAGTTTAACTTTCTAGTAAATCTTTTGCAATTCTAGTAAATAGTTAAAGATAGTCTGCTATATCGGTGTTAGGTGGGGTATAGCGGGGTATTCGGTACCTCTCTCTCCCGCTATTTTACGTGGAACAAGATGTCCCCTTTCTCCCGAGCCAATCAGAACCTTAGACTATATAGGGAGGATAGTGTCGGCACATAGGACGAATAGAGGGGGTCGCCTAAAGGATCAGTGATCCTTTGGGCAGGCGATGCGAGCGAGCATAGGGAGGTCGTTTACCGGGGCAAGCCAGTCATCCAGCCGGGGCGCAGTTTGGCCGAGTCGCTACCTATTGCACGCAGGGATGTATAACGGCTTTAGTGCGTACGGGGCGGCGTTAGTGCAACGAAGGAAAACGTAGTCTAGATAGGGCAAGAGACTAGTAGAAGTCTCTTTTACGGTAACCCTAAACGACTACCTACTAAAAATGTATATAAAGCTATTAGGCCGGGGAGGCTAAGGTACCTATAAGTACCTACTCCCCTATTGGTCTTAGATTAGATTAAATAGAGCAATATATATACTTTAAGATATATAAGACTTTATATATTACGCTTAAATAACTATATTAGTTATAAGCCTAGGATAAGGTCCGTAGCTTTATAATAGACGTTTTTTAGAGATTAAATCCTCCTTTCGTTAAAAGCCACCGATTGCTTTAATTTAAAGTCTTATCCCTTTATTCTTATTATATTCCTTAGTTAAAGCCTTATTAAAGCTATTACTACTTTAACTTTAACCCCCTTTTTAATAACTATTTAATTATTTTAGACTTATTATTAAAGTCTATCTTCGTAACCCTTAAGTATACCCTTAAGAAGCCTAAGGATTAGATTAGGTAGTATAGCTAGGTTAAGACTATAGCCGAGCTGCTTTAGGTTTAGCAATACGTTAACCTTATTTAAACATCGTCCCTAAAATGCCTAAAGTGCCGTCCTTTAACGAGAAAGAGATTAAGGCAGAGTTAGAAAGCCCTACTGCCGAGGGTGCTATAAAAGCGGTATTATAACCTTAGGAGAGGTTAACCTAGCTAAGACCTTAAGAAATCGGACTCCCGGTTCTTTAGGAAGACTAAGAGGAATTAAGGCTTTAGGCATTAGATTTTCTCTCGGCTATAGCCCTTAGGGCAACTAAATCTAATGCATTAGGTTAAGCTATTTATAACTTCGAGAGAGTTATCGTCCTATAATACGAACGGGTAGTTAAGGTCTATAAGAAGAAGATAAATGCGCTTTAAGATATTAGTCTATATACCTCGGCTAGTATCTCTTAAGACTATTATAATTTTATTACCTATATTACCGCGGCCTAAGAAAAGCTTTAGGAACTCTCTATCTAAGTCTATCTAAGGGCTAAGGACGAGAAAAAGTTCGCCGAGAGGTCTTTACGGAAGCTCTTAGCAATAGACCTTCGAAAGGTTAATTTAACGGCCTAGATTAGTTATATCGTAGATAGCTTTAACCTCTATAGGGATATAGGGTCTATATTAAGCGAAAAGTCGGAAATTATCGAATAGTTCCTTAACGCTATCGCTACTTAATATTAGGCTTAGTCGAACTATAACGCAGCTACCCGCGTAACTATAGAGCCGGGAGATAGGGATATATACACGATAGATAATGCATTTTAGCTTAAGGACTATTCGGCTATTAGTCGCTAACTAGTCCCCGATAACCCCTCTCGAGGCTTAAGGGTATATCCCTAAGGCCCCGATATATCTTAGAAGAAGGGCAAGCTTTAGTCTTACTACGAGAAGGCAACCGCACTATAATAAAGGATTATTCGTACTTTTAACTATCGTTCCTACCTTCCTAAATATACCTTTAGTCTATCTTCTTATAAGTTCTAAAGCTTCTCTTTTTTAGTTACCTAAGAGCGATAGCGCCGCGCGGTAGGCGCGTTTCCGGACGTATAGGCCGCGTAGGCTAAATAAGTCGTAGTAGCTATCGAGTCGCTAGCCTATCGCCGTTACCTCGCGTAACGGAACTAATATTAGAAGATAAATACACTAACTTATATAAGGGCTATAACGAGCGTCTTAGGACGCTATTACTAATTTTTTTACTACCCGAGGGGGCCCGATCTATCCCCTCGTAAAGTTAAACGTAAGCCGGCCCTTTACGACCTACCCCTCCGCGTATAGATATCCTCGCAGCCCTTTAAGTAAGAGCCGTAAAGCTGGAGGAGGAGAAAGGATTAAGAGATAGGATTACAGAACTTTAAGAGGAATTTTCGCAGTAGGGTGACTTATTTAGCAAGGACTTATATAAACGTCGCCGATAGTTAACTAAATCGAGGGAAAGTTATAGTAGGGAAATTAAAATAAAAAACATTCCTTAGTTATTATAACCGACTAACCCTCGAAAACGTCTCTATTAGATTAGCGATCTTAAGGATGCCTTTATCGCTGCCCTACGTCGTTTTAAGCGTAATAAGAATAAAATCTTATATGCCTTTAACTATATATACGTAGACTATAAGGCGAGATAGAGGCGATACCTCGACGAAAAGCTCTTTATAGAGAGGGAATTGCTTCGCACTAACTAGGATAATTTTCGTAACTAGACCTTAATTTTAATTAAAGATACTACTAATCGCGAGACTCTCTTAGCTATATAACTATAGGAAGCACGCTAACGAGAGGGTTAATCCCCCCTCGATTTTAGTCTCTACTTAGATTCCCTCGAGCAATACTTAGAACGTCCGCTAGAAAAAACTTATATACTTTCCTTATTTACGAAGTTACGTCCCGATCTTCGGGACTAAATCTCCTTTTATTTAGCGTCTATTTAAGACAATACTCGTAAGGAGATAGTCTAACTCGCTTAACGCTTTTAAGATGCTCTAGGAAATAAGAAGCGCTTTGTAAAGCTAACTAACGATTAGTCGACCTCTACTTAAGGGGTAAGAGGCTCCCGTTCGATAGGCTATCGCCGACGTAAAGGCCGAAATAGATCTATTAATAACTATTAAGATTCCGACGCCGCTAGATCGACCTTAAATAGCCGTAGAAACGGTCGTAGCAATAGCCGTAGGAACGGCCGAGGAAATAGTTATAATAGTCGTAACGGTAGGAATAAATACGGTAGGAATAGCCGTAGTAATAACCGGGGAGGAAATTCGTATAGAAACGGCGAAAGCTAATCCGGCATAGTTATTTATTAGTATTATAAGAAACTAGGCTATATATAAGCCGATTGCTAAGCGATAGCGAAAGCTAACCGAGCCGTAGCCAATTTAGAGATAACGAAGAAGGAGGGAAACGCTTAGAAGTCGAAGTAAATAGCTCTTTTTCGACTAAGCTATAGTTAGAGGTAGTTAAGAGACTACGTACTATTAGAAAGCCATTAGGGAAAATACTTTATAAAATTATCGTTAATCTCGATTACGGTAGTAAAGTAGACCTAGTAGATATAAATTTTGCTCGAAAATAAGGGCTACGATAGCTCCCTTTATTAACCCTTAGATTAAAGGTAGTCGGGAATACGCTTATAAGACGATATAGAGTTTAAGAAGTTTCTATCTAACTCTAAGATAGTCGCTATAGGGAAAAGACAGTCATTCGCCTTTATATCGGCATCGATAACGGATTAAAACCCGACGACGTATTAGTTTTGCTTAGCATACCCGCACTTTCTTAGGAATATATTTATCTTATTCCTTTTAAGCGCGCTTAGTAGTTTAAACACTAACTTTCTAAGGTGTTATTACGCTAACCGTAGAAATTTTTGCATAAGTGTCGGAATAAGGCATAGGTCTATATAGTTACATTAGACTTAAATTTTATACTATTTCCTAATAAAGATAATAACTCGGCGAACCTTAAGCGAACGGGGGAGGAAATACCGGCGACTCTTTTAGACTTTAAAGACGTGTTTTCTAAGCATAAGGCCGATTTATTACTAAGGAAGAAAGGCACTAATTATGCGATTAACCTATTGCCCGACTTTAAGCCGCCTTTTAGACCTATCTACCCTCTTTCTTAATCCAAACTTTAGGTTCTAAAGGAGTGGTTAGATTAGTCCCTTAAGCGTAGCATTATTCGGAAATCTAAGAGTTTAGCCGGGGCTTTTATCCTTTTTATGCCTAAGAAAGACGGCACCTTACGCCTTTATATAGACTACCGGGGGGTTAATAGTATTACCGATAAGAATCGCTACCTACTCCCCCTTATTTCGGAGATTATAGACTGTTGTTAAAGGGCTAAGTACTTTTCGAAGATTAACCTAAAAAACGCATACTAACGCATCCGGATTAAGGGAGGGGATAAGTAGAAGATAGCCTTTCGTACTCGCTATAGTTACTATAAGTATTTAGTATTACCGTTTAGATTAATTAACGCCCTTACTATATTTTAGTTATATATTAACTAAGCTCTTAAAGGCCTTATAGATACTATTTGCGTTATCTACTTTAATAATATTTTAATCTTTTCTAAGACCTATAAGGAGTATATAGAATACTTACGATAAGTCCTTAAACGACTAAGGAATACCGAGCTATTCGCTAATTTATCGAAGTGTACTTTCTATAAGCAGTCTTTAGAGTTTTTAAGATTTATCCTATCTATTAACGGAGTTGCAATAGACTTAGCCCGCGTTAAGGCTATTATAAATTAGGAAGAACCTCGTTCTTTCTATAATGTTTAAGTTTTTCTCGGTTTTATAAATTATTACCGACGATTTATTTTAGGATACTCTAGTATTATTGCCCCTTTTACTACGTTATTAAAGGGGAGCGTTAAGGGAAGAAAGCCCGGACGAGTATAGCTAAACACTAGCGAATTAATAGCGTTTTACGCCGTAAAGAACACCTTTGCAAAAGCCCTACTTCTCCGATACTTCGACCCTTAAAGACCGATTCGCATTAAGACTAATGCCTTAATTTTCGCAATAGCTAGCATTCTTTCGTAGCCCGATAATAAAGGCTACTATTATCCGATTGCTTTCTAGTTACGGAAGTTTACTAGCCTTAAGCTTAACTACGGCACCTTTAATTAGGAGATATTTACTATCGTTAAGTTATTTAAACACTAGCGATACTACGTTAAAGGGGCGGCGAATACCATTAAAGTTTTATTAGATTACTAAAACCTTTAAGGCTTTATAAAGCAAGTATCCTTTAATAGAAGATAAATACGTTAGTAGATATACTTAGCTCCTTTCGATTTTACGATTAAATACTAAGCTAGTAAATTAAATTCTACTAATGCTTTATTAAGGAAGCTAGAATTTATAGGCGAAGCCCTACCGTCTATAGAGCTACTCCCGGAACTATAATAGAAGTTAGTAGTTATTCGGTAGGTGTATATAGCTATAGATTCTATAAAGAGCGACCTTAAGACGAGTTCTTAGGTCTCTACTATCTCTAAGCTTAACGAGATGTCTTTACGTAACGAAAATACACGAGCTCTTTAAGATTCGATCGCTTAGCATTAGGGAATAAGTCCCGCGGAGTTAGCCACTTAGGTTAAAGATATCGTTAGTTGTAAATAACGGTGTTAAAGATAATTAGCTAGGTTAGCAGCTCGTTGTAAAAGGGTCTATAAGAGCAATATCTCTAAGCCCCTTTTTAAGCTCCTTAAGAAGACTTAAGCGGAAGATCCGTAGACTATATAGCGAGTATAGGCCGAACGTACCTTAGAAGAAGGGGTAAGTCCTTAGTCATTAAGCCTAGATAGACTTATTTTACATTCGGGAAAAATCGTAGTGCCCGTAGAGGTTGCCTTAAGGCAAGAGCTTATTTAGCTTTACTATAACGATCCCTTTACGGGATACTTCGGAATAGCCCGTACGAAAGACCTCCTATCCCGGAAATTCTTTTAGGAAGGAATAGCTTATAATATAAATAGCTATATGCGTTTATATTATATCTATTAAAGCGCCGTTCTAAAGCGGTATCGCTTATACGGCGCCCTTAAGTCGCTGCCTATTCCTATAAGACCTTAGGAAGAAGTCTCTATAGACTTTACTACCGGTTTTCTAGAGTTATAGTTCGATAGTAGAGAAGTTAACGTAATACTAGTAATCGTTAATCGATATACTAAGTATAGCGTATTTCTCGCGGTCTTTAAGATAATAATAGCGCTTAAGTTAGCTAAGGCTTTTTATTATAAGATTAAGCTTATCTATAGAGTACCGAAAGGCATTATTTCTAATAGAGGATCTTTGTTTATTAGTAAGTTTTAGTTAGACCTCTATTATATATTACGGATAAAACGTAGGTTATCGATAGCCTTTTACCTATAAACCGACGGTTAGACTAAACGGGTAAATTAGATACTATAATACTACCTTCGGTATTATATAAATGCCGAATAGAATAACTAGCCTAGACTACTACGAGAGGCTTAGTTCGCTTACAATAATACGAAGAATGCAACTATAGGCTTTTCGCTTAATAAGGTATTATTCGGATACTAACTAGACTACTATATCTACCTTATAGACGATGCTACTAGTAGGGGAGTGCCTAAAGCGAGAGCTCGCATTAGTAAATTAGCAGACTTAAGGAAAAAGCTAGAGACTTATTAGCGATAAGCTATCGAGTCGTAAAAGAAATTCTATAACCTCTATTATAAGCCACTTACCCTTAAGGTTAAGGACCTAGTAGGACTCTCTATAAAGAACTTACGCTTTAAGGACTAAAGAAGGAAGTTATTACCTAAATACATTAGACCTTTTAAGGTCCTTTAAGCTATTAGCAAGCAGGCGTACCGCCTAGCCCTACTAGAGAAATACGACCGGCTTTATAATATGTTTTATATTAGTCTTCTTAAGCCGTAGGCAGAACGGGCTACTAACTAATACCTTAGTGAATTACTGCCGATGCTTAACCTCGATAATACCGAAGGAGAATAGTCGGTCTAGCAAATTAAAGACTATAAGAAGAAGAAAGGCGTTACCTACTACTTAGTAAAATAGGAAGGTTAGCTAGCCGAATACAACGAGTAGGTTGCTTAAGACGATATAGCAAATGCCTAAGAACTTATTAACGAATACCTAGAGATACGGCTAAAGAAACGGCGGAAATTACGCATTACGAAATAACTTCTTTTTAGCTTACCTTAACTTTTCTCTTACTACTCTACCGCTACTTTATCGTTATTCCTTAATATCTATACGGTAGAAGTCTCCTACTTCTATTTCGCTAGTAAACTCCGCAATAATAAGGAGACGTTTTAACTACTCCTCCTTTCCTTAGCGACTACTCTCCTCGATTATTTTATATAAATTATCGTATATATATTCTCGTCCTACCCGCTATAGGGTAAAACCTACGTCCTTAATCACTAGGCGAAGCTTCTAGTCCTTATTCTCGCGTATAGCTTTCCGTCGCTCTATCGATGCCTACCGGTATTTAAAACGACGTTTTATATATAAACGTTTAGCACCTAGTACCCCTTATTCCTCTCGGTAGGCCGTTATTACGGCTACGAACGATGTATAAACTTAGTAGAAGATTGATTTTATCTTCTTCTTCTCTATCTTATCCCGAGTAGTCTATAACTTAGCTATCTTCGTCTAAATAGCGTATAGATTAGCTATATCTCCGGATATTATTACTAGCACTTATAATTTTATTAGCAACTATATCCCGATTTAATAGGGAATAAGGAACTTACCGATTCGTAGAGGTTACCGCGTGAGTTATATTAAATATATCTGCTTAATCGTGCATCCTCCTATATATAATATAGTTCGGCTATTTTAGTATCGTCCTTATTATCGCTAAACCTTTATATACTGCTATTAAGGCACTTAATATAGTATAGCTCGGTGATACGGCACCCTTTCGCCCTACGACTTTTTATATATATAGCCTTCTTGCCCTTTTTCTTAGGTGATATCCCTTTCTAGATATTTCTCTTCTCGCTAGTGTCTCCTTTAGTATTCGCCTTAATGTCTTCGTCTCTATTATCTTTACTCGACGACGAAAATGTTTCGGATTTAACAACCGCTAGCGTTATACGCTTTATATTCGCGTGATCTTCTTAAGACTCTACTATAATAGGTTTCTTTATGCTTATAAAAGGTCTTTTAAATAATTAACGATATAGTTAATCTTCAGTTTCTTCCTTTAATTAGGATATCGACTTCTCTAAGGCATCTCGTATGTCTTTCTCTACGAGGAGTCGTTCTAATAGGGTGGTTTTCTCTCCGCGCGTCTTATTTAGCTTTATTTCTTCCTATGCTATCGCTACGGCGTTTTTAATCGAAACTCTATTTACGGATAGCTTTAGGACTCGAGCAATAACTAAAGGGCCTATCGGCTAAATATTGTCTTGCTTTCCTCGCTTTCGAGGTATCTATACCGTTCCGCTTGCCGTTCGCTTAGGAGGCATAACGTTAAACTAATTCGGAATGTACTTATCTAATTCGGAATATGCTCGTTAGATTTAGAATATACTCGTCTAATTCCGAATATACTTCTCTATAAGATCTCGATATAGTTGTATAATAAGAGAAGAGAAAAAAAAAATCTTTATATATAAAGAGCAGCACTTTATTATAGTTCGCTAATTATACGTAAGCGACTAGCCCCCTATTGCGTAGCAACTATTATAACGCATAACTAACACGATAATTATTATAATATATATAATAATAACTATCGTCGTTGATTTTTATACTACGTTTAATCCTATTTTAGTCCTATTTGCTATTACGACTTTATTCGTACCTAAAGCTATCCTAGCGTCTAAGGCGTCCGCCTTAGAAGGGGGGGATAATTGTAACGCAGCTACCCGCGCAACTATAGAGCCGGGAGATAGGGATATATACACGATAGATAATACATTTTAGCTCGGGGACTATTCGGCTATTAGTCGCTAACTAGTCCCCGATAACCCCTCTCGAGGCTTAAGGGTATATCCCTAAGGCCCTAATATATCTTAGAAGAGGGGCAAGCTTTAGTCTTACTACGAGAGGGCAACCGTACTGCAATAAAGGATTATTCGTACTTTTGACTATCGTTCCTACCTTCTTAAACGTACCTCTAGTCTGTCTTCTCACACGAACCTATAGACTATAACCTATTAACGGGCTAAGAAAGAAGGGAAACAGATCCTTACGTTTAAGGAGATTATATCTAATTTCCGCATTTAGGTTGCCGCTAATTTAACCTAATAAGATTCTATATTCCTAGCGACTTATTAAGACCGGTATAAGGATAGGAAGGAGGTTAGTAACGGCAATAGCGGTAGTAGTAGTACTAAGCAGTTAGGAGGTTAAGGATAGCGGGTTTTACGGTCTAAATACTCTAAATGCAAATAGTATAAAAGGTCTTACGTAAATCCCTTTAAATATAAGGATTAACCTTATTAATAGAGCTATTTCTATACCTTTAACCGGAAGCCGTAATTCTAAAGTCGACCCTTAGATATAGAGCTTTTAAAGAAGGTTAAGGCTAAGATTAATAAAGAAATAGGCCTTAGAGCTAAGATTAACGCCTAAAAGGCTAAGAACCCTAAGAAATCCGTAGAGGTAGCCCCTAAGGGAAGAGTGTTCGCAACGACCGATAAGGAAGCTGTTTTTCTAGTAGGGGACTTCGGAAGCAATAGCCCTAAGAGCGATATTAAGGATCGAGCTCTCTAGGATATAAGGGCTTCTAAGTATATTTTTAACGACCTAGCTTAGTTTATCGACCTTAACTATTCGAAGAGCTCGAGGCTCCTCTTAGGCACTTAGACCGTCGGTGTTAAGGCTATTAGAATAGCCCGGGTAGTCGTAGATATAGGCTTTATCCTAACTTTTAAGAACGCCCGCTATATTCCTAGGTTTCACACGAATATAGTCTCTATAGATAAATTCACCGCTATAGGCTACCTTTAGAATAACCTTACGGGCGAACTTTTTAACCCGGCTGGAAAATGCGTGTTTATAACGTTCCGGTTGTACGAATAGTCTTAGATCCCGCTTTAAGCAGCCTTAGATAGGGCCTTTCTGATATATTACTCTAAGGGGCTCTTAAAGGCTCTTCCGCGATTCCTAAAGACCTTAACCGGGACCGTAGACGCCCTATAGCACGCACGAATAACCCACCCGGGAAAGGGTGTAATAAGGCATCTTTTTAATAGTTAAGACAATAATATTATTAAGCTTAACGGAATCGACCTTCTAGACTATAAGGTCTATTGCACGATAAAGAATAGGAGGCAAATCTCGCGGGTATATTAGGACCCCTTATACCTAAAGAGGCCGTACGGCGCGGTCTTTTTCGACCTATTTTATCTAGAAATAGCGTATTACAGCATTAATAATATAGCTATATTTACCTATTTTAATATAGGAATAAGGCATTATTTTAAGGTAGGTAAAAAGACCGAGCTTTAGGGCATCTTCCGAGGCCTTAAGAAGACTATTAACGCTAAATTCGGGATTAAGATTGCGATCCTAATATTCAACGGCGAGACGGCCTTCTTAACCGAGGAATACGTTAAGGATATACATAATGCAGGAATAAAGGTCCGGGAATTATCGCTATTACACCCGTATTAGAATAGTTATGCCGAGAGGTCTAAGGGCATAGTAGTTTAATTAATAATAACCCTACTAGCTTAGTCCGGCTTCCCGCATACGATATAGCTATTAGCGATAGAGGCAGCTATCTACTTACTTAATCAAACACTATAAGGGAGCAGATATCTCCCGATTGGTTTATCCTACTAGCACATAAAGATATACATTAGAACCGCCGTGCATTATTGCATATAACATAAGTCACCCGGCTGTATTAGCCGCCCGGATGCTCGAGATACCGAATGCCGAAGTATGTGGTGTGTGTGGGGACTAATGTGCGTATAGTCTATAGTCGGGCCCCGGTTAACTAAGGTTACTTACACTACCTCCTATTACTCGCGTAATTAATCACGCAACAACTAGGATACTATACGAGGTTAGACTATATACACCTAGCATAGAATTAATAGCGCTTTCTATCCCGACAATTAGTTAAGTCATATATACCTTTATTCCTATGCAATTAGCTATATAAAGGAATCTTAGTCCGCACTTAGACAGACTATTACTAAGCAATTCTACATCCTCTTCTCTCTCTTATCTTTATATCTTTAACTATCTATCTTTATTAACTAAGCGTAAGCAGCCCCTCGGTCTAGAACCCTTTAAGCTATTTAAAGGGCCTGCTTTAAGCAACGACGTCTCTTTATTCTAAGCTTATATAGCTAGCCTCTTTATGCTATAGTTATTATAAAGGTTAATAAAGCGTACGCGGCTAGGAAATTCTCCTAATTTCTAACGAACCTAAGCAAGGAATACATTAAGCGGGCAAAAGAGGCTATTAAATTCCTATACAGGGATATTAACCGTATCATTAAGTTCGACGGGAATAGCTCCGCCCTTTGTAAGGCTATATCCGATGCCTTATTCGCGTATAATACGCATGACCAGAAGAGCACCTAAGGATACGCTATTAAGCTGTTCGGTGGCCCTATTATATAGAAGTCCGGGAAATAGAAGACTATAATAACCTCGTCTATAGAGGCTAAGTTGCTAGCTTTATCGCAGGCTTTAAAGGAGCTAATAGCCTTTTATAGGCTCTGCGAAGAGATATCGCTAAAGCTAGAAGGGATAGATAAAATAATCTAGTGCGACAACTAGTAGACTATTCGCCTTCTAACGAAGGAAATTGTTACCCTTATTACGAAGCTCCGGCACCTTAATATCTATTACTATTAGCTTCGGGAATAGGTTTAAACCGGGAACCTTAACGTAACCTAGATTCCGACAGCTTAAATAGCCGCTAATAGCCTTACTAAGCCTCTTTAGGGACAGAAATTCGCCGAGTTCTAGCGTTAAATCGGACTCGTTAAGTTGCCCCCTTCCTAATAATCCTCTTTGCGATCGTTCCTTTATTTTTGCTTTATTTAGTAGTCTTAACACCACTCATCACGAGGCTGTTCTAATAATAGCTTTACTCGTTATTTGTGATTCGTTTTCTTCGTCTTAGTTAGGCTAGATTAGGCACCCCCTTTTCCTTTCGTTTTCCTTTCTTATTAGAACACTAACAACCCTCGCATTCACTAGTTATCCCGCTTATTTAATAGGCCTCGTATGATCTCGAGACTTAAAGGGGTGTGTTATACGTAGGAATGCATAACGGCTTTAGTGCGTACGGGGCTACGTTAGTATAATAAAGGAAAACGTAGTCTAGATAGGGCAAGAGACTAGTATAAGTCTCTTTTACGGTGACCTTAAACGACTACCTACTGAAAATGTATGTAAAGCTATTAGGCCGGGGAGGCTAAGGTACCTATAAATACCTGCTTACTATCGGTCTCTAGATGAGATTAGATAGAGCAATACACACACTCTAAGATATATAAGACTTTATGTATTGCGCTTAAATAACTATATTACTACCTATTTAAGGATGAAATTAGCGTTAGTTGCTCCCGCCGCTAACGTAAAGACCTAGGTATATACTTCGTATAGTAAACCTAGTCTATAACGATTACATAAGGTTACGTCTATTCGGGTTATACCGATAAGATTACGAGCATCGGGCTATAATTACGGCTTTAGTCCTCGGAATAGCTATATAGAGACCTCGTGGCTTCGCGTAACGTAGTTATAATAAAGCTACGTTAAGGTTATATTCTATAAATTAATTAATTATCTAGTAATATACGTATAGAGGGTTTTTAAGGAAAGCTCTACGTATAAGGTGTTAACTAATAGTATATACTAATAGAATCTTTAATATCCCCTTCCTTAAATAAGTAGTCCGCTGCTTATAAAGCAATTAATATAGAGTATTACTATTTGCATTAGTAAGTAATATATATAAAGCATCCTCTACGCTATATGCCGGGGCTAAAATAATTAGCTATAGATAAGATAAGCAGGGAGCTATTCCTAGCTCCTAGGGCTTACGCCTACCTAATAGAATTATCCTTCTTTATATATATATTCTTAATGCCTAGTATATTAAAATTAGTAGTAATTTGTACCTTCTGCTTTAAAGCTACTATTAGGAACTCCCTTTCTATTACTAGAGCTTCGCTTTACTACGATACGTTTGCAAGAGCTTCCCTAAGCTTTTACTATTCGTTAAAAGCCGCTTAAAGGCTCCTAATACATATAGTATAACTAGCTTATATAACCCTAGCTAGCACGCCTATATAACTACTAACCTAGGCCTTACAATCCGACGAGGCTCGCCTTTCTAAGTATTATTAGAATAAGGGTCTACTACCTAATTCCCGTATTTTAAGTCTTATGCAATTTAGCCGTAAGGAAAAAAGTTCTCTATATTTTTGATTTCCTACGCATACCCGTTTTTAGGCTAAAATTGAAATACCCTATCCCTCCCTATTATAGACTTTTCTCTTCTCCTATAACTCTTCTTTCGTAATTCCTTTTCTTCTCTATCTATCGACCTCTTTGCCTTCTTCCCTCGTTTTATTTAAGCTATTATTACTATAGCTAAGGACGAAGAAGCCCGTTAAGCTATAGCGTTTATATCTCGTTTAGACAACGACCTCTATCCTTACTTACCGACTTATACTTAGCCGGAAAGTATTTATAGCGCCGCTCCCTTTAAGGAATCTAAGGGTAATTACAAATATCCTCCTCCTATCCGTCGTCGCCCTCGCCTATCTATAGAAACCGAGGTATTACGTAAGTAGTCTGCTTTACTAGCCTTAGAGGATAAGGATTATAATAATCTATTAAAATAGTCCGTTCGCTACTTAAGGTTAATTAAAACACTACCTACGGAAGGGGTTATTAAAGGCCTAATCTATAACGCCTCGACTAAGTTAAGGCGGATATATATATATAATAGATAGGTATTAAAACCCCGATTAGCATATGTTTTTAGTATAAATAAAAGATTTATAGCTCCTCTTTTTATATTTATATATCTACCCTTACTCTTAATATACTAAGCTAGAAGGGGTCGTATATAGTCGCGTAAATGCCCGTATTAGGAAAAGACGCTAAGTAAAACGCATTTTTCTACCGCTAGCCGCTTCGACTTCGTCGAGGCGGCTAGCGAATATAGTACGTGCACTTTACACACGTCTTTGTGTAATAGGGTAGGCAGAGTGATCACATAGGTGCCCTCTATATAGGTATAGAAATCATCTATAAAGAACTAAGTGTAGGCGCACCTATGCATACGGATATATAGCTCTACGCACGTACCCCTTTGTCCGCACGTGCCCCTTACCCCTATCCGCACGAGCCCCTTACCCCTATTCGCACGAGCCCCTTTCCCCGCCCGCACGTGCCTCTTCCCCGCTCGTATATAAGAATGCGGATTAGGTCGTAGACCTAATCTCACCAATAGTCGAAGACCCTTACACTTTGCCGCTATACGCGCGCTTTATTATTAGTAGTACGCTGCTACTACCGGCGCCGCTGCTACTACCGGCGCTACTGCTACTACCGGCGCTACTACTACTACCGACGCTACTACTACTGCCGGCGCCGCTGCTACTACCGACGCCGCTACTACTGCCGACGCCTTCCGCTAGCGAAGCAGTTGCGATAACCTTAAAATGCGTGAAACACCCGGCAGGCGGTAAGGAAATTCGCCGATAAGGGTATACGACGGTATAAAAGGACCCGGCCCGAAAAAGATATATAGGCTATATCTCTACGTGCGTCCGCCTCGACTTAGTCGAGGCGTTATAGATTAAGCCCTAAGACCTTTATAGATATAGACCTAATGTATATAAAGGAAGCCTGTGTTTTCTTAGGCTCTTTAGCCTTTAAGTCGGAGACTATCCTTAAAATCATCGAGCTCCCGCTTATAAAGGAGAAGCATCTATAGTACGCCGATATTTAGTAAAAAGGAATTCGCTTATATCTTCGTTTTACAGGTAGACTTTTAGATAAAGAGACTCCTCTCTACGCTATAATAACTCTAGTATATCGGCTAGTTTACGCTATGCTTTTTAACCTATAAATAATCGACAGAGACTTTTCTTACGGTTATTAATCGGAGGAATAACCTCTTCCTTAACTATAAGGAATCCTTCGCTTATCTAAGCAATAATCTATTAGGCAGCAATATCGCCTTAAAGAGTAGCCTTAGGTTATATATTATTCTCCTGAGTCTAAGTTATTTAGGCATTTATATATATTCTACTCTCGTCGATAAAAGGATTTAGACGATAATAATAACAATTCTTCTAGATCCGATAATAGTTTTATCTATCGTCTACTAAAGTCTAACTATCTTAATCTGCGTAAGCAACGTAAGACGTCTTAAGACATACCTCCTCTTTAGCTTATAATAACGAGGCCGTTACTAAACGCCTTAAACGGGATAATATTAGTACTTTTAACTTAGATAACTATAATCCGAAGAACTTAGGCATTATCGCTTTTAGCGATAGAAAGAATATCTATACGGACGTCTACCTCTTCGCGGAGCGTCTAAAGATCTATTAGGGCGAAGATCCGTTTGCCTTTTGCATATATTATCTCCCCTTTTTAATAAAAGGAGCTCTTATATAGTATATAAGTAAGCTTATAGCGGAATAACGCGATATCCTTAGTTCCTCCCCTTTTAGAACCTTCTATAAGTTCCTAACTAGGCGTTTTAAGCGTCCTAACGCCGATGTCTTAAAAGAACTTTATAAAGAAAGGTATATAATATCTATATAGTCCTTGAGCTCTATTACTCTCGCGCAATAGATCTAAAGAAAGGTTTTGCTTACTTGCTAACCTAAGATAGGTAAGGATGCTTAGATTATTAAGGCTATTTATCCTCTTATTTCCGTTTAAATCTCCTCGCTTTTTCCTATTCTAACGAAGAAGACTCCGATCGATAAATAGATTCGCATTATTAAGGAACGGAAGCCCTTTATTATAGTCTCCCTTAAGCTATACATCTCCGGAGACTTAGACTATTCTCGCCGTAGTAGCTTTTCTCGTCGAGATAACGACTAGCGCTAAAAAGACCGTCGCTATAATAATAGTTACCGTTAGGGTAATCGTAATTATAGTCATCGTAATAATCGTCGCGATAACTATCGTTAAGGTAACTAAGGCAATAACTACCGTTAGACTAACCGCTAGGATTAAGACCGAGGCTATAATCGTAATCGCAGCCCTAAAGGTCGAAGCTTCGGTAGCAACCGTAATTAGTTAAATATACGCCTACTACGCCGCGATAAGCGTTACCCTCGCCGGGATAACCGACGAGACGACCGAAGATCGGAATACCACTAACGTAAATATAAAGGTAACGATAATAAAAAGAAAGTACGCTTTAAGTCGAAGTATTAAACTAATAAAAAGACTACTTCTAGCGGCGATAAAGCTAGTAATAAGCTATACTTAAACGACTCTTAGGACGATACGTCCTCTTACGCCTCCTTAAAAGCTAATTTCGTAAGCTTTATAAACTCTCGCTACCTTACTAAAAGGGCCGGTAAGTTTAAGTATAGCACTTACGACTATACCTTCGCCCTTGCCTCTATGCTTAAGGAGCATATATATGCTAACTACTACGTATTTAAGCAGTAGCTCCGTAGTAAAGAACGCGCGCTTAAGTCTTTAGCCTATAAGGTTTATAAGACCTCTTTTCCTTCTCGTAACGCTCTTTTCTCTTATCTTCGTCTTAGGTATAAAAAGACCCTTTTTACTCCTACTATTACCGTAAGGAACGTTATCGATTCTATTCCTACTAAGCCTAATTCCCCCGCTGCCCTTAAGCCTATTCTTCCTATACCTATTATTAAAGAGCCTGTTTTTTACGTAGCGCCTACTATAATACCCCGATTAAATTAGATCCTAAAAGCTAAAGCCGAAGAGCCTTAGTAGGATTTAGATTCCCCGCCGCATTTATACTCCTATATAAGAATTAAGGTCTCTACCTAACCCGGTAGGCAGGAAGCCTAAGTTTGCCCCGACTCTAGCTATAGGAAGCCTATAATTAATCGCAACCTCCTTAAGACTCTTAACTATATCGTTGAGAAGAAGCCTCCTATTACTATTAACGGAGTAAACGGTCGCTCTATCTACGAAGATTAGGCTATATTCTCCTTCTTTACGCGTAATACTATAGCTAGTCCGGCCGCTTAAGCAGCTATAGCTAAGTTTACTTATTCCGCTTAGGTCTTTAAACTAAAAGCTAGCGCACTCCTTAGCAATGCTTTCCTTAAGCTGTACCGAGGGTCCCTCGATTATAATAAAGAGGTTATTCGCATTAGAGTGCTCGACGGGTTTAAAATCCTATTTAATATCTATAAAAAGTCTTACGAAGTTATTCGCCGTATTAAGGCCGTCCGGAAGACTATTTTACCGCCTAGCACTACCCTTATAGTCCTTATATCTTAGAAAGAACTTCCTAAAGACCGCGCTTATACTTTCTTCGCCTCTTACGCTAATATAGTTTATAGCATCGTTAATGCTAAATCCCTTCCTACTATTCTCGTTATAAATAGCACGAGTGTTAATCTAATTATTAAGCGCAAGCAGAAGCTTAGCTAGATATAAGAGTATTAAGAGTCTAGCTATTTTGCCGCCCTATCTTAGAAATTAGCTATAAAGGCTCTAATACTAGCTACGGCAATCTCGCTTACTCTTAGAGCCGCTGCTATTCTATCCTCCTCCGTAGGAACCGCCGTCGCTACTATTGCTTCTATTAGTCTATCGGTTAACGTTTCGAGCACCTTCCCGCTTACTTAGGAAGTCCTTAAGTGCCTATAGCCTCCCGCCTTGCCTTAGCCCGTAGAAGCTCTAGCTCTAGGCACTTCTCTAACGCCTTTGCTATCCGACTCTATCTACGCCTACGTTATAGCTTCTTCTGTAAGACCTAGCAAATAGCCTAAGGTTTGCTAGAACCTTATATTCGCTGCTTTAAATATAACGGCAGCTGCCGTAGCTATTAAGATAGACACCGCGGATAGAATTAAGGATTACTTTTCTAGCCGCATCCTATACTAGATGTTATAGTATTAGGTTATATTATATATTATCCTACGTAACCTCTATATTATATATATAGACATTTAGACCTAGTCTATAGCTATATCCCTTTGTAGATTAATAATAATTATATACCCTCTTTAAGCTCGTTTCCTTATAGTTTAATCTCTTATTTTATTCTATTGCCTTTAATTAATAATCTCGCTATCTTACCCTTTTCTTTTCTAATCTCCCCTCTTCGCGATATAAGTCTACCTTTTCGCCGGACCCCTTCGACTAAGCTTTCCTCGATTATTAGAATTTTCCTAGTATAGATACGCCGTCTCGACGCGAATTACATAAGATTTCCTTCTTCCCTCCTTACCCCTTCCCTATTGTCTTCTTCGTTGCCCTATTTAATCTACGATATCCGACCTTATTATAGAGACCGATCCTTCGTCCGCCGCTACCCCAGCCGTTACTCCGCCGACTCCCGCCGACCTAAAGCCCTAGAACGACTACCTTTCCCGCTATCCCTATCTCGCTACTCTACTTTAGGCCTAACGGCCTATATTTAACTTATTCGCCTATATCTAGGCTTACGCTACCCTTAATTTCCGCGCCCTATAGGCCGAGTCCTTTACTTACCTTAATAATGCTTACGTTAAGTTAGATATAGGAGTACTCGTCTCTAAAGAGCATGCCGCCGACCTTTAGCGGTAGCTTAACTATACTATATCCTCTCTCCTCGTCCTTACCGAGCGTAACGTAGCCCGGGACTAAGCCCTAGCCCTTGCCCTTACCCCTACCCCTACCCGTTCCTATATCGCCGACCCTAAAAGGTTCGCCGGCGACTCTAGCACTTAAAAGCAATGTTAGGAAGCTTTCCGGACCTAGTGCAACGGCCTTACTATTAAGCTCCGTTAAGACGCCGCTTTATACCCTACGGAATAGGACTATATTCTCTACGCGGCTAGCCGGCTTACCGGCCGGGCTACTTCTATTATCGCTAGCATTCCTTAGGACGTCCTCGATAATAAGTCTTTCGCTAATTAGTAGTATACTACTATTAAAGCCCTTACCGACGACCTTAGGTTAGTCTTTAGTGCTAATTTTACCCGCCCTTAATTAAAGGCCGACTTTAACGCGCTATCGATAAAGAATATCTCTTAGCTAGACTTCTATTCGAAGTTTACTTAGCTTTAAGCCGACTTATTGTTTAACGGCACCGCTTACGTCGCTTTACTTTACTTAAAGGTCTCTATCGAACTTACTAACGCCGCCGCTCTATAGGTCGAATGCCCGGCCTATAACGACTTTACGGCCTAAGCTAAGATATATTCTACGCTTTAGGATAACTAATAGCGTATTAAGGCCTATTCTTAACTTTAGCCGCCTCGTAACCCCGCTCGCCTTAGCCTTACCTCGCCCGCCTTACCTACGTCTCCTGCCGGTAACCTAATATAGCTTAACGCATTCCGGGCCTAGCTTACTAACGCTAAGAAGCAACGGCGGTTTAAGAACCGTCTTTGCCTCTAGTACGCCTAGCCGGCTACCGCTACCTATACCGCTTTAGACCTACCTTAATAAAGGTATTAGCGCTAACCTTAGCGCTAACCCTAGCGCTAGTCCTAGCGCCGGTTCTAGCTTTAGCCGCGGCCGGGGCCGTAGTAGCGGTACGTTTGCCCCGCGCCTCCTTAAACCCCCTCCCCCCCGCTACTAGGTTCGCGCTATTAAGTAAGGCTTTATCGAGGGCGAAGTAAGCGACCTCCCCGCCTCTTTCCTATCTTTAGGAAATGCGTAGCTCCCTCGCTTTATCGCGCGATAGAGCTCTTAGTGTTTAAGTTTGTAGCTTTATTTAACATTAAGGAGGATCTTTGCCTACCCGCGGGAATATAACCGCGTGCTTTACTTATCCCTTTATCCCTTATATCCGCCGATATCGTTATAAATGCTTTAGTCGACTCCGGCTATTCCGGATACACCTTTATATACGCTTAGACCGCGTACCGCCTTGCCCTTCCTATCCGCTAGCTTTAATTCCTACGCCGGCTTTCTCTCGCCGATAGTAGCGACTATAAGTCCGGCTTTATTACCTATTATGCCTTTTCGGTCTCCCGGATTAGCGCTTATATTAAGTCTATCTGCTTCTTTCTTACGAAGCTTAGCTATAAGGTTATTCTTAGCCTACTTTAGCTACGCTAGCACGACCTTATTATTAGCTAGCGTAGTAACTCCCTTTCTTTTTAGTCCCTTTTTTATCTAGCCTCTTGCCTTTTAGACTATTAGCCTTATCTTATTCTAGGCCTTTCGGCTACTTTTGCCCGCTTTACCCGCCCTATCCCGGCTCCTTTTACCTTTATTTCGGAGGGAATATAATTAATAAATATAATTCGTTTTCCTTTTACCCCCTCCGTTAAAGATTCTAACGATAAGGGCGAACCCCTTACCGCTATAATCCTTATTCCCGCCGCTGCGATCCTTATTCCCGCCCGTACGGCCTTAGCCTATCCTCCGGCCTTTATCCGTTCCGTCTGCTTTAGCGACGTTCTTAAGTTTATTCCTTTATCCCTTAGCCCCTCCCTCTTTATGTTTTTCGAGGATGCTTCCGACGTAGGTAAACCCGCTTATCTAGACTCCTCCCGCTAGGTTAACGACGCTAACTCTAACTCCGGCTATAATTCCGACTGCCTAGCTACCTTTTACCCTCGCCGCTATATTTAACCTCCTTACCTTTATCCTATCTAAAAGACCGCTAGCTACCGCCGCCCTACGTCGCGACTAAGTCGTAAGACTATTAGACCTTAGCCTTTTTATTTCCTATCCCTCGATAACTTAGCGTTTAACGTCCGGATGCTCGACGTTAACGCGATAGTAATATTCTACCGATAGCCTAAAGTCTAAACCTCTTAGACCTTAATTAAAGCCCTTACCGCTAAGCTATTGCCTACTAAGCCTCCGCTACCTATCGACTAAGATATCCTTAAGGACTTTTATTAGGCTATTTTAATTAGATATATAAACGCTAAGGATATAAAAGCCTGCCTTAACCTTTACCTTTACGACTTCGTCGACGACTACCTTAATAAGATCTACCTTAATAAGATCTCCTTTAACGATATCGCTAAATTCTTTAAGAAGTAAGAGAAAGTCTTTTATACGCTCGACGAGCTTTAGGCTAAGGTCCTTAAGGAGCTTTACTATATAATCTATATATAGCTTAAGCGCGAGGCCGATAAGCTCGCCCTTTACTATACCGTTAATACTTAGATTAACCTTAAGAAAGGAATATAACCTTTATATACCCGCCCCCGCCCCTTTAGCGAAGCCGAGAACTAGATCGTCTACGCGTACGTTAACGAATAGCTTAGGAAGGGCTTTATCCGCTGCTTTACCTCTTTTACTATTGCCTTTATTATACTTACCTATAAGCCTAGCGGGGGCGTCCGTTTTTATATTAACTATCGCGGCCTAAATAAAGCTATAATTAAGAACCGTTTTCCTTTACCTTTTATCTATAATACCCTCAATAGGAATAAGGGATATCCGTTCTTTAGGCACGATTGCAATCCACGTGATTAAATAGGTTACGTGCGGGCAACGCCTATACGGATGCGTTATTAACTATACGATGCATCGATCGTATGCATCGGGGACCCCGGTGATAGCGTTACTAACTCGGCCGCCCTTGCGATAAGTAAGTCATTAACTTAATCGCCCTTACAGGCATAGCCCCGACGTCGCAAGCAAGGGCTCGTAAAGGGCCGGCTTTAGGCCCTATTAATATACGCGTTTATAGCCTATATAAAGGGGCTATTCGCCTTTTACGGTATCCTTAATAAGTTTTACTCTACCTATTTAAACAACGTCTTAATCTTCTTAAAGACGCGGGAGGAATACTAAGCCTACGTTAAAACGGTTCTTAAGCGCTTTAACGCCGCCGGCCTCTAGCTTAACGTAGATAAATATAATTTCTACGTTACTAAGACTAAGTACCTCGGCCTTATTATCTTAGATAAAGGCATTCGCATAGACCTTAAAAAGGTTCGTATAGTCTTAGACTAGCCTACCCCTTTTTCTATAAAAGACCTTTAGCGCTTCTTAGGATTCGCTAATTTTTATCGACGTTTGATTTATAGCTTTTCTAAGCTTATAAACCTTTTAAACGCCTTTATTAAGAACTCTACATCTTAGATTTAGTCCCCTACCTACGCCTACGCTTTCGAAGCCCTTAAGCACGCCTTTACTACCGCCTAAGTCCTTATATACTTTAACCCCTATCGTAAGACTATAGTTTAGATAAATGCTTTCGACTAAGCCGCTAAAGGTATGCTAATATAGCTCCTCGACGATAGTCGTTACTATCCGGTTGCTTTCTTCTTATTAAAATACTCCGCTTAAGAATATAATTACGAGATCGACGATAAAGAACTCCTCGCTATTATTAAATCTCTCGAAGAGTAGCGCTTTAAGCTTAAGGGCCTACTTAAGTTTAAGATAGCCTCGGATTATAAGAATCTTTAGTATTTTATAATTATAAAGGTCTTTAACTAGCGATAGGCCCGCTAGGCCGAATTCATTAGTCGTTTTAATTTTAAGATTATTTTTTAGCCTAGCTCTTAAGCTATTCTCCTTAACGCCTTTAGCCGCCTGCCCGGCTCCCGCTTACTCTCCTTTACCGACCGAGCCGACGAGAGGATTAACTACCGATATTAGGTTATCCTCCTTAAGTCTAAGGTTAATGCCTCCTGCTACCCTAATACTACTACCGCCTTTAATACCGTTAAGGTGTCTAATTTATTTATAAATATAATTTATAAATATAATTCCGACTGCTTTAACCTCTATGTCTTTAACGTCTTTAAGCCGATCGATAACCTTATCGACCGGGCCTATTCCTCCTCCCCGCTTATCTCTGCTATTCGCGTAGCTCTTTAGTTCCCTTAGCCCCGCTAGCCTTACCCCCTCTAAGCCCCCCTCTACTTAATCCCTAAAACCGCTCTCTCTAAGGTCTAAGGCCGGTTCTATTTCTAAGGCCGGCTCTTTATTCCCTTTAACGACGCCCTAATTCTTTAGATCCTCGTCCGCGCTTCTACCTCCCCCCTTACCGGCTACCTTAGACGTACGAAGACCGCTAGCCTCTACCGCCGGTCTTATATCTAGCCCGGCATATATAAGCCTATTTCTACCTTCGTACGGAATTATTGTATATACCTATACGCTAAATCCCTTCGTTCCTTCCCTTAAGGCTTACTCTAGCCCTTAAGTATTCCCTTCGCCTTATAGACCGATATATATATCGACTTTATTACCGACCTCCCTATCTACCGCCGTAACGGCGTTAAGTTTTTTAATATCCTCGTTATCGTCGACCGCCTTACGAAGATACGCTACTATATCCTAGTACCTTTAATAACTATTAAAGACGTTATTAACGCGTTTATTTCTTACGTTTAGTCCCTCTACGGCACCTTCGCCTTTATTATTAGCGACTATAGCACTTAGTTTATCTCGGCTTTCTAATAGTAGCTTAGTTATTGCTTTAGTTACCGCCTCTACCTTAGCTCCGCTTACTACCCTTAGACCGACGGTTAGACTAAGATCGCGAACGCTTAGATAGAGGTTTACCTTCGTTATTATACTACCTACCTTTATATAAGGGAGTAGATATCCCCCGATTGGTTTATCCTACCGGCATATAAAGATATGTATTAGAACCGCCGTGCATTATTGTATATAACATAAGTCACTCGGCTGCATTAGCTACCCGGATGCTCGAGATACCGAATGCCTAAGTATGTAGTATGTATAGGGACTAATGTACGTATAGTCTATAGTCGGGCCCCGGTTAACTAAGGTCACCTACACTACCTCCTATTACTCGGGTAATTAATTATGCATTAACTAAGATACTATACGAGGTTAGACTATATACACCTAGCATAGAATTAATAGCGCTTTCTATCCCGATAATTAGTTAAGTTATATATACCTTTATTCCTATGCAATTAGCTATATAAAGGGATCTTAGTTCGCAATTAGATAGACTACTACTAAGTAATTCTATATCCTTTTCTCTCTCTTATCTTTATATCTTCCTCGATACTTTCTGTATTACCGTAATCCTCTGCCTTTAAGCTTCCCTTTAGGCTCTTATTAGTTATAATTCCTATCTCTACTTAAGCTTTAAGTTGCTTCTTACTTAAAGCCTCCCTTAGATCCCCTAGATCACTCGCTATTGCACTAAAAACGACCGTCTCACCGCTATAACCTCCTCTTTGCCTTTTTAGGTCACTTGCCTTCTTAGGCTACCCTTAGTTTACATATATTACTACTTTCTTAGTGTTTTGCCCACCCTTTATTTCTCATTAGCCTTATTTTCGCTCTTATAACGCACCCTTTCTTAGCTATTATTCTATACTTAAAAACCCTCGAACAGAATTAGGAAAGATTCCTTTATTACCTTTACCTTAGCCTATAGACGCCGAGCTTTTTCTAAGTTTCCTCCGGTACCTTCCGATCTAATATACGGTAAAAATAAGTTCTTTTAAGGACTACTTATTTATAAAGCTTAAAAAGAGCACTAACTTTTCGGCTTAGTCTCTATATATAGAATCTATATTTATACGTAAAAAGCTCGGTCTAGCTATACTCGATGCTACTTATATAAAGTCTTAGGACTATTTAGCCCTTATAAGGCTTATAGTTAATAATAGCCCTTTATCTTAGATAAAACGCTATACGTCTATAAAGGCGGTATAGAAGGCACTTAAAACCTTATATAACCTTATAAACTTTACCTTTAACTTCCTCCTTATAAAGGAACTCTTTAATACGAAGATTAAGGGAGAGATATCTATCGAGACTTACCTAAATAAGGTAAAAGAGCTCTTCGATCAGCTAAACACTAGAGAGATCCGTATGCTAGAGATAGTAGTAATAACCTAGATCTTAAAGAGCTTTAATAGCTCTTTCTTAAGTTATATTACGAATATTACGTAGACCCTTTATACTAAAGCTACGGCATATACCCTTAAATCACTCTCCTAGTCTCTTATAGATAAGTTTAAGAGAACGAAAGCTCTTAAGAATAACGAGTAGCTATTTATAGCCGGCGGTAGTAAGGTCCTTATTTGCTTTTGCTATAAAAAGCGAGGGTATATCGAGAGGAATTATTTTTAGAAACCCGAGAATAAAGATAAGGCTTAGGCTATAGGATTTACCTTAAAAACGGTCTCTACCTCCTCCTCTTCTCACCGGGACCTAAAGGAGAACACTAACCGTAACTACTAAAGGCCGACCCCGGTTCTCTACTTTTAGGAGAGCTCTCCGTCTCCGGCCCTACGTCCGGCCGGCCGTCCCCGGACCTCCCGCCTCCGGAAGCGTAAGGCTACTCCGGAATCCTCCGAGACCTCTAATAAGGTCCTCGTCGTCTTAGACTCTGCTTTTAGTATCGTAAGTACCCTCCTATCCTTTATAACACTCTATATATCCTTTATATCCTTTATGCTATATATAATACCCTTAGTAATACCTTATTTCTATACCTTATTTCCCTTAAATAATATCCTTCTATATACCCTTATAAAAATAAAGTCCTCCTCTAATAGAAGATAAATAATAGGACTTCTAAAGCCTCTTCTTTCGGCAATTTCTAGGGTAGTGTTAAAAGTAAATAGAACTATAATACGGATTAGGAATTCCTATAACTTTATCTTTAATACTAGAGCTACTAGGCATATAGTTTCGAATAAATCTCTCCTCTCTAACTATAAAGAGATATACACTACTATAACCTAGGGAAAAGCTTCCTCTATTATCGTACGAGGGGCTAGGGATCCTATCTTTAAGTTCCTAAATAGTAAATAATAATATACCTGAAAAAACTGACTTTATATACCTAAAATCGGCATTAATATAATTAGCCAATTAACTATAATAAACACATACGCTCTTATAGGCCTAGACTCTATATCCCTCCTTAATAGAAATCTTAATAAACTAATAACCGCTTTTATTAAAAACGGACTTTACTATATCTCGTTAGATATAAAGAAAATACGTTTTCTAATTAAAAACAAAATATATAATATATAATATAGCCCGAAGGAAACAATAGATAACGCTATACTCTAAGATACTATACTAACTAATATAATAAAAACCCTTAAGATAAAAAAGAAAATAGACCTTGTTCTTTAGCATTAACGGCTAGGCTATCTTAGCTATAAATCCCTATACCGATATCTTCGTAGACTATACCTAGACATATCCGTAGACTAAAAAGATATTATAGCTGTAAAGCAATGCGAAGCTTATATATAAGCTAAACATATAGATAAAAAGAAGAAAACTCTTTTCAAACGACGATATCTCTTTCTAGATAAAATAAACGTTAATATCTAGTGTTATAGTACTACATTATATAACATAGTATATAGTAATATACTACGTAACATATAGTCCTATATATAAACAAACCCCTAGCCTCTATAGTTCTTCTCCTCTTTAT
The DNA here is from genome assembly GCA_012934285.1 of Ophiocordyceps sinensis. Lineage (NCBI taxonomy): Eukaryota > Fungi > Ascomycota > Sordariomycetes > Hypocreales > Ophiocordycipitaceae > Ophiocordyceps > Ophiocordyceps sinensis. Next base: position 13,243,790 of record JAAVMX010000001.1, on the reverse strand, counting down.
AGAATAAGAAGGTTATCTAGCTATTACCTAGTGCCGTAATAGTTTATTCTATCTCCTATTACGCCCCGTCGCGATCCCTAGCTTTATAAACACAGTCCTAGTAGCTCTATTACCTCGTTACCTTAGTCGTCGCGACCCGAGCGTCACCCCTAAGAAATCATTCCCCTAAGCTCCTAAGCCCCTAAGAATTTTTCCCTAGCCTATAGAAACTTTTATAGCCTATAGAAATTTTTTTATAGTCCTAGATAATACCTTAGACTAGATACTCCTTCTTCCTCCTAATAGCGGATATACCTATAGCCTTTAACGCTATAGGCGACGGTCTAAAGGCCTTTACTAAGGAGTTTATTAGTGAATTTCCTTAGATCGCCTAGGCGATTAAGAGGTTCGATAACGTAGTCTTAGTCGCTAACGCGTAGGAGACCTAGGAAAACCTTTAGAGCTTAGATACCCGATATATTCTTATATATATCGAGGAGAGTCTTCGATCCCTTCTCGTAGCGAGGGCCTCTTAGGATAACCGAAATACTAGGTTAAAAGAACGTCTAACTATATAAGATTAGCGCTTAGCTATAAAGAATTAGCTCCTAGCTATAAGGGAGCAACTTCTTAAGGCTAAGGACTTAACGATCTTAACTATAAAGATATTATAGTCTTAGACGATAACCTTAATATAGTCGTTAGGAAAACGGAAGACGGTAGACCCTCCGATCTTTACTAAAAAAGGGTCTACCTCCGACCGTTAACGTAAGTATAAGGCTTAGGAACTTAAGATATAGGGTATCTTCCTCCGCGATAGCATATAGTTCGACTTAGATAGCGCCTGCCTCCTTTATATTAGCGATAGGCTTAGTAAACGGGCCTACGACTTCGTTAAAGATAGGATAGCTACTATTATAGCTAACCTATCTAAAAGGGAGAAGTAGGAATAGCTTACTATAACGACGCTCCTTATAGCTTAAGGCAAGCAGTATAAGGTTCTAGACTTAACGTAAGCCGCTAAGAATATTCTTAATAATTTCCCTTAAGGCGATAAGAACTATTAGATCTAGAAGGTAGACCTTAACGCCGATATACGTAAGGCAAGGAAGATAAAGGAATAGTAAGTCGACCTCCTCCGGAAGTTTATCTTAAAGGATATAAGCGATCTTATTAAGAATATATAGACTAAGATTCTTAATACCGACTACTAGAAGTAGTAAGCGTAGATAGATATCTTTATAAAGAATCTCGCTAACTATGCTTATCGTTAAAAGCTTAAGAAAAAGGCCGCCCCCCGTTCGTAGTTCCCGCTAACGCTTATACCTACCCTTACCCCGACCGCCCCGGCCTAACCCCTATATAGTAACCCTATAGACCTCGACCGGCTATCCGATACTAAACGATAATTTAAGATCGATAATAAACTCTATATAGCTTATAAAGAGCTTAGACACTAGAAGGAGGCTTACGACCTAGCTAAGATAGCTAATCCGCTTCTAATGCCCTTACGTTAGGGTAGTCCTTAGTTTCGGGGCTAAGGCGCCCCCTCCCCCGGCTTCGGCCGAGGATCTTCGGGCGCTTACGGCGGCGGGTATAGCCGGGGCTAGCTCGTTCGTACGGCCGACTACGAATAAGGCTATATCCTTAGGGAAAAGGATACGGATTTATAAAGCGAGCGGCCGGCGCTAAGGCTACTACTAAAAGATATACCCTTAGAGTAAGTCGCTCTTAAGGGTTATATATAGTGGAGGATAAGAGGATTAAGTCGTTGCTTTTAGATAGAACGGATCTTTAGATTAGTTTATCGAATAGTAATAAAAAGTTAATCCTTCTCTATACTCGTCTCTCCTCTACGTATAACCTTTAGTCCCCTTACTATATTAATATATTATCCCTTATAGATTCTAGCTATACTACCGTAGCGTTCGCCGATCTTTACGCTATCGCGGAAATATAACGTTACTATAAAAAAGCTCCTTAAACCTCGACCGCTTCGATTAGCCGACGGCGTGCCTTTAATATAGATAACGGACTATTTTATAGCCTAAAGAACTATTAGCAAGCATATAAAACTTATACTCTTCTTTATTACGAATCTATAACCTTTTACCCTAATTATCCTAGGCATCCCCTAGCTTTAGGAATATAAACTAACTATACTTTAGAAATCCCTTTAGGTCCGCTTCGATTCCTATTACTATATAAGATACTGCCTGCCTTTAAGTATAATAGCCTAGGATAGGATAGCTTTTAAGACTCCTATTACTCCCGCGTCTAGAGGGCATTAGTTACGTCGAAAGGTATATTTTTCTAATATCGTAGAGATTTAGACTATACTAACGTTTACCTTAAAATAAAGGGTCTTTATAACGATAGAAGATATACCGGAAACTCCTTTTCGGCAAAAAGAGATTAATATCCTAAAGGATTAGACTATCCTACCGGGAAGTTATATACCTATAGACTTATCTACTAAGGAATATCTACTTAAGTAAGCATTATACCCTTTAAACCTTAGCTAACCGATTTAATATCCTCTATATAGGATATAGCTATTTGCTTAAGAAACCGCTCGCTTAATATCCCCGATTAGCCTTCCGAACTCCCTTAAGACCGAAGCCTTTAAAGCCACTCCGCCGTAGACTACTTTAGTAGCTCGCCTACTCTTTATTTATCTTACCGCCGGCCGTCGCTACGTTCCCGCCTGATAAGGCTAGACGAGACGCCCCCGCCGGCGCATACGATAGGAAGATTCAATGCCTTTAGATATAAACGATATCCGCTATATATACGTAGTTAACTTTATTTAATTCTATAAATAGGATATTATCTAAGCGATGCGAATTAATATATCCGAATTAGCTAAGCTAGTTAAAGAAGGAGAAAATCTACGACTCTTTAATAAACTCTTAGTAGGCTTAGTTAAAGTCCCGGAACTATTTAAAACCTCTTTCTAACGTATCGTTACTAAAGACTATATAATAGAGGTAGCTTAAGCCGCTTTCCCTAAACGTTTTTATAACTTCCTTTAGATAAACCTCTAGGATATAGCTAATTCCGAATCTCTATTCCGGAGGGTCGACGAGGCCGATATAGAAAAATTCCTCTAAGTAAAGCTAGAAGTTATAGAGGTAGATATCCTAAAGAAACTCCTAAAAGAGTTCTAAGATAAGCTTCCTTATTTCCTTCTTAAGAATATAAACGAGCTTCCCTTATACCGCCCTTAGGATTATAAGATCGAACTTATACTTAGTAAATAAGCTCTATACTATAGAAATCGGCCTATATTACCTATAGAACTCCGCTATATTAAGAAGTAGATTAATAATATGCTTAATAAAGGCTTTATTTAGGAGTATTCTTTTCTAGCCGCGGTATTACTAATCCTCGCTTATAAGCCGGGCTATAGTGCCTATATCTATTATAACTACCGAGGTTTAAATAAGGTTATAGTTAAGAATCGATATCCTTTACCTTTAATCCGCGAAACGCTAGATTCTCTCTATAACGCTAAGTTTTATATAAAGCTAGACGTAATTACTACGTTTAACTATATTTAAATCGCCGAGGGTTATAAGTAGCTTATAGCGTTTATTATACGCTTTAGACTATTCGAGATGCTAGTTACCCCTTTCGGCCTTTATAACGCACCGTCGACCTTTTAGAACTATATTAATTATATACTTTAAAATGCCTTTAATAACTTTTATATAGTATATCTCGATAACGTATTAGTCTTTTTAAAGACTAGGGCAGAATATAAGAACTACGTGCGAATAGTTATCTAACGCTTAGGCAACGTAGGGCTTTAAATCGATATCGGGAAGTTAGAGTTTTATACGATAAAGACTAAGTACCTTAGACTAATTATTTCGATATCTAGCATAAGTATAGACCCTAAGAATGTATATATAATTACGGCTTAAAATACCCCGACTTTAGTAAAAGAACTTTAGTAGTTTCTTAGGTTTATAAACTTCTACCGCTGTTTTATTAAGGGATACTTTAGTATTATCTCCCCGATAACTACGCTACTTCGAAAAGATTCCTATTAGTCTTAAGGACCTAAATAAGCTACTGCGTTTAAGGCCCTTAAACTTACTTTTACTACTGCCCCGGTCTTAGCCTATTTTAACTACTTAAAGAAAATAGTTATTAAAACTAACGCCTTAAATTAGGCCTTAAGAGGAGTCCTTTTATAGACTAAAGATAACGGATATCTTTACGCTATTACGTTTTTTTCGTTAAAGTATACTACCCTTAAGTATAACTACGAGATCTATAATAAAGAGCTATTAGCAATTATTAAAGCGCTTTAGGAATAGCGCTTAGAACTATAAGGAACTACTAAAGCGTTTAACGTTATTATAGACTATAAGAATCTTTAAACGTTTATATCTATAAAGCAACTTAACTAACGATAAGTACGCTATGCCGAGTTCCTTTCCTAATTTAACTTTATAATTATATACCGCTTAGGCAATAAGGCAATCCTCCTTAACGCTTTTAGTAGGCTCTTTAGCGATAGACTAGCTACCGTAGACGACGATAGACTCTTCTATCGTAATTAGGTAATTATCCTTAAAGAGCAAGTCGACCTAACTATCCTAAAGGAACTCTTAACCGATTCCCGTGCCTTAAAGGAGGACCTTAACGCAGTCGCCGCCCTTAGACTAAACGTAGTTAGTAAATCACTTAATAAGCTTATCTACGAGGCATATTAATAAGATAATCCTACCTAGGATATAGTAGCGATACTCTAGGACCTATACGCTCGACGCTAGCTAAAGTATATCCGGAAGCTCTTACGTTACGATAGATCCGAATATTAGTTAATTAATAGACGTATTTCTTTCCGCGACCGGCTCTTCGTCCTTAATATCTTAGATCTCCGCCTTAAAGTCGTTTATCGATCCTATAGCAGTAGCTTAATAAGATACCTAAAGAGGGTAAAAACCCTTAATCTATTAAACCGAATATACTAATAGCCGAGAATTTCTTCCTTTACCACTACGTTTATTAAAGACTATACTTTTTATCTTTAGACTAAGACCCCCCGCTTATCTCCCTTTAGATTTCTAAAACCCTTTGCTCTACCGGTCCGGCTATACGCCGATATATTAATTAATTATATTATAATACTTCCTAAGTATACCTAAAACGGGAAGACTTACGAGAATATACTTACGATAGTTAATAGGCTTACGAAGATAAGATATTTTATCCTTATTACCGGCCTTTCTATAGAAGAACTAATTAACTCTTTTATCTTTATAGTCTATCGTTTATATAGAGCACCCGATACTATTATCTCCGACTAAGGCACTTAGTTTATCTCTAATTTTTAATAATAGCTTAGCACTCGGTTATAAATAACGTTAAAACTAAGCTCGGCATAGTACTTAAAGACTAACGGTTAAACCGAAATCGTTAATGCTACGATAAATAAATATATTCGAGCCTATATTAGCTTTACTTAAGACGATTAAGTCGACTAGCTCCCGCTTACGGAATTCGTAACGAAAAATTAAGTAAATAAAATAACCGGTATTTCTCTATTCTTCGCTAACTACGGCTTTAATCCTTATCTTAGCATCGAACCTATAAGTCCCCGACCTCTAACTCTCTTGTTATAGGCAAAGAAGGAATTCCTTCGCGCGGACGTAATAGCTAGTCGTTTTAACCGTATCCTCGTTTAGCTTTAAACTCTCGCATAAGCCTTATAATAGAAATATAAGGATAATGCTAATATAAAGCAAGATTAAGGCTTCCTCTTTTAACCCGGTAATATAGTTATAGTTTTATTAAAGAATATAACTACTAATCGCCTAAAGAAGAAATAGAATAATAAATAGGATAGTTCTTATCCTATTCTTAAGGTCTACCGCGGCGCTATAGTTATCGACCTCCTAAAGTATATCTAGGTTAATAAGTCTTTCTATACGTCCAAGGTGCGGCTTTAGATAACGGAAATAATACCGGGCTAGGCATAGATTAATCGAGAGGAACGACGTAACGTCGTAGGCTATATCGCGGAACGCGATAACGACGGCAATATCGAAGAAATATAAGAATTTAAGAAGATCCTTAACGTATACAATAATAAAGCCTTAACTCTAACTTATCTACTTAAATAGAAATATCACTAAGAACTAACCTAATAGCCCGAAGATAACCTAAGGGGTTGCCTTAAAGCTATCTAACGCTTCTATATATATAACTTAGATAAGCCGGGCCTTTTAGATTAGGCCCGCCTATATAAGATTCCTTTACTATATACTAATTTCTAGCGAAAATGATATTTCTTAGCGATTTAAGGACTAAATCGTCTCTAGAGGGGGAGTACTATTATAGTACTATATTATATAATATAGTATATAGTAATATACTACGTGATATATAGTCCTATATATAAACGAACCCTTAGCCTCTATAGTTCTTCTCCTCTTTATAGAACAATAAGGTTATCTAGCTATTACCTAGTGCTATAATATCTAAGGTCTTATAAAAGTCCTTATATACGATAAATTTAGATACTTTATATTATTTCTAGATACCTACTCTAGGTACCTAAGAATATACCTGATAAAAGATAAAGCCGAAAGCCTATCTAAGTTCCAAGAATTTAAAATAGAGCTTGAGAATAATCAAGATAAGATAAAGATAAAAGAGGTCTTCTTAGACAATGCAAAATAATTCATCTATAACATTAAACTATATGCTCTTAAAAACGGAATAAAATATAACTTAAGTCTACTATATACCCCCTACTCAAACGGTAGAATAGAACGGATAAATAGAACAATACTTAATAAAGTTAGATCTATGCTCTATATAGCTAAGCTACCTAAATACCTCTAGGGAGAAGCTGTCCTAGCAGCTATATATATATATATACAACCGATCTCCCTATACTGCCCTAGGGTATATATGCCCTCTTAAAAAGAAAGAAGATAGAGCCCTTACTATAGAAGACATAGATAAGATCTATGTCTTTAGAAGTATTATATACTATAAAAACAAAACACCTAGTGATAAGCTAGACGTGCGAGCCTATAAAGGAGTTATAATAGGCTATAAAGATACAGTATATAAAATATACAACTATAGCAGAAAGAAGGTTATTATCTTAAAAGATATAACTATACTAGAAAACAACTTCTTAAAAGATAATAAAACCTTTAATTTTAATACTATAACTTCTATAAATAAAATACCAGATAATTATCTATATATAAGAACTTCTATACTAGATATAAATCCTAAAAATACACAATCCTAGAATAATCCCTATGAAATACCCGATAATATATCCGAGGATGATATTCCTAACTATATAATATAGGACAATAATAATAAGGATTAAAGAATTTAGGTTAAAATACCTAAGAAGCCGGCTGAATTCTATAACGACTACTAAGAATACCTAATACATCTACTAATAAATAACAATAATATAACCCTTCTATCTGCTTTAGAAGGTTGTAATCCTATAGAACTAAAAACCTATAAGCAAGCTATGAAAAGCGCCGAAGCTCTACACTAGGATAAAGGCATAGTAGTAGAAATATAGCAGCTTATAGATAATGATACTTAGGGAATAACCGAGCTACCCGAAGACCGGGAAGCCCTCGGAAGCCGATAGGTCTATAGAGTTAAAAAGGATAATAAAAACCAAATAAAGAAGTTTAAAGCTCGACTTATGGCTTTAGGCTATAAGCAAATATACGGCTTAGACTATATTAAACCCTTCTCTACTATAGTAAGACCTAAGTCTATAAGACTCCTACTACTATAGGCTTTCGCTAATAACTAAAGAGTACTATAGTTTAATATAGAAAATGCCTTTCTTTATGCGGATATAGATATAGAAACGTATATATAGATACCTAAAGCTTTTCTAGATATAATACTATACGTATGGTTTTCCGAGCATAAAAATACAAAATATAAAGGCTGTTAGTAGGTCTCTAGGTCGACCTTATAGGGTAAATAGTATGGTTGTATTAGGTTGTATTGCTAGCTAAGTAAGGGGAAGCCATCGCGGTAACGTAGCTCCCTAGATTACGTATATTACGTGTGTGCGACTATATCGTCGCACGTAGCTAGCTATTCCTACACTCGCAGTTTTTCCTTTATAGAAACAAACCGTATACCTTATAGAATAAAACAAAGAAAGAGCCTAGTTAAGCAGGCTATTGCAGCTGCGCGGGCGCGATCGCGCGGGCGCGATCGCGCGGGCGTAGGTCTAGTTGCGCAATATTGAATTAATAAGGTTAAAGCTATATTATAATAGCTATATAACTGTTAAATGCGCAGCTAGTTTGTAACGTAATAACGCAACGCGAGAAAACACCTCTTTAACTTAGTGGTTAGGCTAGTAACCTCTATTAATGATTAGGCGGTCTAGACCACCGCTTCGTGCTAGTAACCGTGCTTTAGGGTAGCCTTGCTAACTATCTTGCCGAACGTTATAGTAGGAAGGAAAGTAACTAGGGATAAAATAACAAAATGTTCGTCGGGGCGGTTCGTTCGGGGCTATTCGTACTAAGGTTATTCGACGGGGGCGGTTGTAAGGATTAGACTTATTAGACTTAATGTCTAAGAACCCCTTTAAGGACGATTCCTAGTTAAGCATATTAATAATATTACTCTACCGAAAGATTTTTATTTTTATTAATATTGCTATTAATATTTGCATCGAATTGTAAGAATATGTTTAACCGAACAATAGCATACGATAAAATAACCTTCCCGATTGGTTTAAATATAAGCAGCCGGAGGTTTAGGGTTCGAACCGTGCCGACGAATTCTTTTATTGCAGTTAATTAAGCAATAGAATAGGTAAAGGAATAAGTGCGCGAATAAGCGCGTAATTAAACAAGGAAAGAGAGTGCGTAATTAAATAGGGAAAGAGCGCGCAATTAAATAAGGAAATAGCGCGCGTTTGCTAGGCAACGAACAACAGTCTACACACATTACAGTCAGCCTTATGTATATATTAAAGTAACGAAGTTAAAGATTACGGCCGCACGACGAAAGCTTCTATCCTAACGGTCCGCGCGTAAGTCTTAACGAAGCGTTTAAGAGACTTATTCGGGGAGGACTTCGTTAATACATTAGCTAGGTTATTATTCCTATTAATCTATCGTACTTCTATAATCTCTCTTCGCTCGTATAACTAACGAAGCGATATAACATCGATTATTAGTCGCTTTTCTTTCGTTATAGTAAGCTTTATAAGACATTCGTAGAGCAAATACGAGTCTATACAAAGGATTAAAGGCACCGGAGGCAGCCGTAGGCGTTCTATAATTATCTTAATCGTCGTTGCGAGGCAAATGCCGATATTAACGCCTCTAACTATGCCGTAGACCTCTAAGGCTAGAACGCTGCGTATAACCCTTTTGCACTTAGTAGAGCTCTAGTGCACGATGTTGCCTTTAATTTCGAAATAGCTATTAGACCGGGTCTCTATTATAAGTGCAATAATAAAGCCTAGTTGCGAAGAGAGGTCTACTTTATTTGCAAAAGAGCTATCTATAAATACTAGCAGCATCGCATTCGTAAGATTAATTAGTTCGTACGTTAGGCCGCGTTTCTTATAGTCTATTTACTATTGCAGGCGTTTATTAATCGTTATATAGTCTTTTTCGTTAGGATTTTAAACTTATGCTGCTATAGAAAGGTTAAAAGAAGCTTCTAGTTGGAAGATTAACGCGACGTATGCTCCTCGAACTCGCTATTCTATATACCTCTACGTATAGTTATAATCCTATGCGATAATAGTCTTAATCTTCTCTAACTAGCCCTTCTATTAAAGTAGGAGGCCTTAATTCTTATCTTAAAGAGTTAGTCTAGCTCCGTTAAAGTTAAGCACCGAGCCGGTAGATATCTTAGTCTTTAGCTTTGCTCTAAATTTAGCCTTTTAAAGCTGCTCGTCCTTAGCTATTAAGAAGCTACGTATGCCTAACATTAACGTATTATCTATCTATAGGCCAACTATCCTAAATCTATTAGGGGTCCCGTTCGCGATTAAAAGGCATAAGTCATACGTCGAGGTTAATATATTAAGTCGGATAACGTAATGCTTATAATACGTTCGGAACTAATACAATCCTAACTCCGCGATCCCGTAAAGGGGTCGAATTACATAGATAATAGTCCCTTCCGGGTATCGTCTTTGCATTTCGGCGGGCAGTCTAGTTAGGATGGTCCTAAATAGCTTAGTCTCGGCCTATAGGTAGGCCTAAGTAATGTCTCGCAATAAAAGAGTTATGCCGTAATAACGAAGAAGTCCCGGAGCGAGGGCTAGGATTAGCCGCTAGCTAACGCGTTAAATCGTCGGTGATTACGTTAATAGAGTCGTTTTCTCTTCGTTATTATATCCTTAAACAACCAATCGGGATTTCTCGTAGGGTTTTTTATCCTTCCCTTTTACTTTACGCACTATCCTTAACTTAAAGATACGGTGACCTCCGTAGATAGCTTTATCGTAGCGTTCGAAGCTAAAAATACTATAGGCAATAAGGTTATCGATCTCTTAATAATCTAACTATTTAAATAGGGCTCCTAGGGTTATAATAACTCCTTTTTCCCGTAGATTAAGTGCTAATTCGTAGGTGTCTTCTTCTTTCTTAATGACAAAGGCCTAGGGAGGTAGAAGTGGAATTAGAAGCCGAACTAGGGGTTTTAGCTTATTCTTTACACCGGGAGGACGGCTACGTCTACGTAGCATCGGTGCTATAGGGATCGGAATAGGTAGTATAGGCCTTAGTGTATAGTTAGGGGGATTAGGAGGAGTCTCGTTAGTTAGAGTAAGAGGAGCCGGCTTAATCGCGGTAAGTAGGGGCTAAGGCGACGAGTCGTCTCGAAGGTAGGGCTATATAAGGGTAGACCGAAAAACTTAAGGTCCGTTAACGGTGTTAATAGTAATATCGTAACCGTTAATTACAGCAATCTTAAATAGTCCTTACTATCCCCCCTTTTCTCTCTAGACGCGAACCTCGCTTTATAGCGGTAGAGTAAGTGTTTCGGCTATAGAAGGGCCGTTGCGAGCGCGAAAAGCATCCTAAACTTATCGTTCTACAGAAAGTTATCGTAGTATCTTTATCGCCTTTTGTATAGCTATAGACCTTTTTAGGGTTATAGCTGACGGAGGCGAGTTAATAGTTATACGCGGGTACGCACTTAAGATAAGAAGTATAGGGATAAGGCCGTAAGGTCCGGCTGTATCGTTAACGGCTTTTACGGCTATCTAAAGGACTGCCTCGGGAGACGTAATAGTCTTAATCTCTATATAAAGGATTTTAAACGCACGGCGTAAAGGAGCGTGATACCTTTCGACCTTCCTAATCGACGTATATAATTCTATAGGGACCTGCTTATAGGTTATCCCTATAATCTTTGCCTCGTTACGGAACTCTATTAAGGCAAAATTAGTCCCTACGTCGTGTTTAATCGTATTAGGAGGTCTAAGGTAGCTATCAATCTAAAGGGCTCGAAGGACTTCCTAAGTATCTTTAGCTAATATAGAAGGAAGGAACCTAGCCCCTTAGAACGCTATTACGGAGTCAACGACGTATAGAATAGGTCGTTAAGGGCTCCTAAGGTATATTACGTCTACTATAATCTCGTAATTAAATTCCTAGTTATCTTTTAGCGTGAATTTAAAACGCTTAGGTGCCTATAAGTATATTTAGCAGTAATGATAAAATTTAGAGATCGATTTAAGCTATGTAGTCGTAATATTATAGCCCGCCTGCTTAAGTAGGTCATAGAGTCTCGAAACAGCTAGGTGCCTAAAGCGGCGATATAGAGTTCGTATCTTACTCTCTATTAGAAAGGAGATCGTTTCTTCTGCTTGTGATAAGAAGAACTATAGGTGACCCTATTGGCGGATTACTAAGATCCGGTTGCCTAGATCGTTAGTCCTTAGTGTGTTCGTTATATTATTAAAGTAGATCCTAAGTCGGTCTATGTTAGTAAGGGAGAGCAGAAAAGGGGTATAGGTCTTAGGAATGTGAAAAGTTACTCGACTAACGGGGGTTTCGAGGGCGATTAAACTAAAGGAATAAATAGGATTGCTAGTTCTAAATCGGATGCTAGCTTACCCGGCTATAGAGCTATTAAGCGTAATAGAAGGTTCCGTTCGCTTTAAAGCGAAGTACTGCTCCTATCCTACTATTAATACTCTAGCCGCACTAGTGTCGATTATAATTCCCTAGAACTATTAACGGGAGTAACGGTCCTCGATTAGAAATTAGTCGGCAGGCATTAGTTAGTCTATGCCTTAGATATTTTCGCCGGTCTAAAGGTGTGTGAATGCCGCCTCGTAGAGCATTTAAGTTGCTGCTTACTCTAGATCGGCTGTATTATCGGCGTCTTCTACGTCTTAGTATTCGTTAGCTTCTATCTCGTCGGTCTCGTAGCCTTTAAATTCGGTCACGTATGCCGTAAAGTTAGTCATTAGGATGCTATCGTTAAAACACTGCGTAAGGTATTAGTCCTTAGACCGTTGACGTTCCTTAGGCGTGTGTTTAGTTAACTAACAACCTTCCTTATGATAGACGAAACACTTCTTTATCTAGGTTAAGCGGTTAGGGCTATTGCTATAGGCGCCGCGTCCTCGTAGGCGAAAGGGGGTCCTACGGTTATAGCTAAATCCTCGTAAATAGCCTCTACGGCTACTACGTTCGTATCCTCGTCTATAGCCTCGTCCGAGACTACGGAATCCGCCTCGTCTACGGTTGTTTAAGTATCTTCGGTCTAGGTACTATTAATTATTATAATTAAATGCTTTATCCTATATAAACTAAACCGACGGGTTCCGTGCGAGATAGGTCTCGATAGACGCACGTAAGTCTATAAAAACAGTCTAGACTTTCTAGGCGGGCTTAAAGAGAGCGTATTCTAGCTTAAGAACACTACGGCAAGCGTTAATAAGAGATATACGAAGGGGAATATCACTATCGTAGTCTTTGCTAAAGGCTCTCTAATATAGTTAAAGTTTATTAAAGAGAGTCTAAAGAACCTTATAAAGCGGTATAGAGGGGTTTTCCGTGCGGACCTTATTAAATGTCGTTATTGTTTAGTTAGTAAAATAATAACTATAGTTAACGTCTATGTTAAAATGTTGCTTAATAATATTATAGGTTGCACGGAACAATATAGTTAACTTAACGTATTAGATATAGAAGGTCTCGGCTCTATCCGTTAGAATCTAAGAGAATAGGTTAGAAATTAACTAGGTTAGACTTTAAGCTTATAGTAGGTTCTTATAAATAAGTAGACCTTATCGTCGAAGAGGTTATAGGGCTTTCCCGTATAACACTTATCCTTCCTCTAGAGCTTAGCGAATTTCTGCTAGAGGTAAGCGTCTATATCGACGTTTAGAACTTCGATTAGTAGGATCGTAGTGTAAGCATTAATAGGGGGTAAAGGGCTTATAGTTGCAATAGTGCCTTTACAGTAGGTGTTAGGCTAGCATTTAAGGGAACGGGAATAAGGGCAATAGGGGCAATAGGCGCAATTAGCTAAGTTAACTAGTGTGTTATTAGGTGTATAGTCTATTGTTATTACATTGCACTAGGAATAGCTACTAGGCCTAGAGTCGGGTTTAAGGCAGGAGACGGGTCTAGGGCAGGAGATATCGGGGCAGGAGACGGGGTGTTATCTTATTGCTTAATGCCTTAAATGTCCTAAAGCTTTATATTATATGCCGTTATTCCGACATCGAACTTCGTTATTGCTTAAGCTTGCTTAGGCTAGTTTAGCACTAATTCCGCCAATTGTAGAGTGATAAATTGTTTTAGGAACGAGGTGTTGTTTAGGCTAGGGTGATGCCTCGTCGTTTAAGGAGAAGCCTAACTTCCCTCTTAAACTCCCTCTTTAACACTTCCTAAGTCTCCTTAGTCTACCCTTAGAAATGCTCTTAAAAGTACCTAAAGAGCTCGTTATCCTATAGACTAATATCGTAGTAATAGAATAATAGGAATCGTATAGTATATATTATAAAGGCAGTCTTATTACGCTCCTTTAGTAACACTTTATTGTTCTAGAGGTCGATATCTATCGCCGAAAGGAAGCCATCTAGGATTAGCACGTTAGCGAGGTACTTTTTAAGAGTAGGTAAGGTCCTCTTTAATAGGCCTAGGGTTAAGGTTAAAGAAGAAGCTATTATCGTTAGTATCGTAAGGGATTTTACGATGGTTGTCTTGCGTTATAGACGCACTTTAATTAATGTTAGCCTAACCTATCTAATAGGAGTGACAGGCTTAATAGAAGCTGGGAAAGACGTCTCGACCGTTAGATCGGGTCGGAGATATCCTTATTTTTAGCACGAAGATAACCGTCCCTAAGTATTCCCGAAGGTGTTTTACACTACTCGATGGTTACGGATCTTATCTCTTCTACCTAGCTGTCTATAATTAACCGAATTAATCACTAATTAGTGTTAGTAGGTCTCTAGGTCGACCTTATAGGGTAAATAGTGTGGTTGTATTAGGTTATATTGCTAGCTAAGTAAGGGGAAGCTATCGCGGTGACGTGGCTACTTAGATCACGTGTATTACGTGTGTGCGACTATATCGTCGCACGTAGCTAGCTATTCCCAAAAAGGCATAACTTACTTTAATTACTTAAATAAAAACAAAACGAAGAAGCTCGTAGCGAAATTAGGAAAAGCACTATACGGCTTAAAATAAAGTCCTTTACTTTAGTATAACCTATTAAAAAGCGTCCTTAACGAGCTTAGTTTTTACTGCCTTCTAATAGACGAGGGAGTGTTTATAAATAGCATACTGCGAATAGCTATAGCCGTCTATATAGATAATCTCTTATTCTATAGACCTATAGAGCGTGTAATAACCTAAGTAATAGATTAAATAAATAAAACCCTGCCGATTAAATCGCTAAGGGAAGTTAAAGACTTCTTAGGATTATCTATATAAATAAACAAAGACACAAAGGAATTATATATATCCTAAGCAACCTATATAAAAAATAAAATAAAGGAATTTAAAAAAGAAAATATAGGAACCTTTAATACACCTACTACTAAAGGCGTTAAATTAAATAAATTAGGAATAAAAAACGCCTCTAAAAAGACATACTCTTATACTAAATGCAAATAGGCTCCTTACTATTTTAAGCCCTATTTATAAGGCCTGATATCCTCTTCGCAGTAATATCCTACGTAAGATTTTCTTCTTAACCCGACTCCTCGCATTTTAAAGCCCTCGATGTTATATAGAAATACCTAAAAAAATTCCCTAACCTATGCTTATACTAGAACTGCAATATACTAATACTAGATTTTTATTTTAGAGCCTATACGGACTCCGATTAGGCTAGTGACCTTAAAGACCGACGATAGGTCTTTAGATACTGTTTCTTTATACGCAATAATCTTATGAGCTGGTTATATTAAAAGCAAAAATTGATATTACTATCTACTTACAAAGCAGAGTTTATAGGCCTTAGAGAGGCTAATAAGGAGGCCTTATATCTATATAGCTATCTAAATAGCATCGCAAAAGAGTTATCTATACCTATATCTAATAAAGTCCCTCTAATAGTTTCCGATAGTTAATTAGCGCTAAAAATAGCAAATAACCCGGAAGCATATAAACTCCGGAAATACATCGGCCTTGCCTATAATTTCACCCGCAATAGTGTTTTACTAGGCGAAATAGAAATATTCTATATAAAATCTACTAATAATATCGCTGATATTTTTACAAAAGAATTAGGGCGTATACTATTTAATAAATTTCGAGACCTCTTAGGTCTTAAAAAGAATCCTATATATAAAGATAAAGAGAGGTTTTTAGCTGCTCTTTCTTATGCTTTCTTCTAGCTTTTCTCTATATACCCTTTAGTTTTTCCCTATATATAGGTTTACTAAACGGACTTATAAAATATAGTAGAGTTTTTCAACTTTTCTCTTTATAATATAGTAGAGTTATTTTTCTCTATATAAAAAGGGTTTTTCCTATAAATAGGGTTTTTAGACAGTTTTATAAAGAGTATTACTATTTGCCTAATATTAGATCGTAGATCTACGGCTCGGACTAAATAGGCGTTATAAGAGGTCTAGATAGGTTGTATAGCAAAGAGTTTATATTAATATAATATATTATAATGCGTGTTATACGTGCTTCCCCTCTTTTTATAAGGGGGGCCGTATTTAAGGGATATTTCCCTTACGTTACGTGGCGGTTATGCTGACCTAATCTTTATGACCTCTATTATGTGATCTAACACACCCCTCTAGCTTCGATCCCGAATTTAAAGGAGGGAAGCTAGCATTAAGAGGTCGCTAAATAGCTTAAATCCGATGAGTTTTCAATCCTCGTTCTATCGTTAAGCCATTGGGGCGGGATATCTTTAATCCCTGCCCGTTTAATCCTGCGCTTAAGCGCTCTAACGAATGCGGCTTTACAAGCTCTTATACTTCCTCTATTCCTTCCGCCGCTACATACAGTAGATGCCCTTACTGCGTAGAAGCATCGTTCCTTTCCTCCCTAGTCTACCGTCGTTAAGGGTATTTCTAGTCGTTTGTAAGTCGTTTAGCAGCTAATGCTCGCAGCGATTTAACGAGGCTAGTCGTATAGCAGCTAATGCTATTAATTCCCTTACCGTAGTAATACGCATAAGGGACTAGGTTCCCTATTGCGTTATGCCGAAATCGATAGTAAAGTCGCTATTGCGAGATACGCTAATATGCCCTCGCTACGGGAGAGCTTCCTACTTAATCGAGTCTTTAGACGCCTTTAGCCTAGTTAATGCTCGTAGATATTTAACGAGGCCTTTTGTCCGTCGTCTCCCTAACGTTTTCACGTAGGGTTACTAGCGCGGTAATACGTAAGAGGAATTAGGTTCCCCTACTGTTATTTCTTCTCACCGGCGCTTATACTAGTTATTCTCCTATTTTATATATATATCGTGCCTCTCTATACGTATAGTGCCGACATCGAGACTATTACCCCCGAGGATGCGGCTTTATCGGCCTTTTTATATCTCCTAACCTTCCTACACTATATATATATCGGTTTATATTATCTCGTCGGTCGTTTCGGGGAGTTCTCGATCGGCGAGGCGTTAGGTAATATCGTAAAGGCTAATTTATTCGATAAAGGCCCTAAAGGAGGGCCCTTAGAGTGCCTTAGTAAGGCCGTCGGCTATTATCTTCGCGGTAGGTGTATATTTAACATCGAGGGTCTTATTAAGGACTTCTTAACGAAGCTAGTAGTTGTAAATGTCTATATAGCGAAGCTTCGTCTATAGAGTAGCGACTTCGGCAGTAATTAGTCGGATAGTCTATATATTATTATATTAAATACAAATGCGGGAGTTATCGAGGGAGACGTTAAGCTCTTTAATAAGCCTGCTTACGTAGATTAACTCCTTTACTACCTGTAATAACGCTAGGAGCTTAGCCTCGGTTATTAAGGTTATAACTATATCTTATTTATTAGCTCTCTAGCCGATTAAGCCTCCGAATAGCTTTATAGTAAATGCCTAAGAGCTTTTCCGGTCGGTATTATCGGCGAAAGAGGCTTTACTTACTACTTTAAAGTCGTCTCTACCCCCTCGACGAAGCGTAAGTCCCTAGGTATAGTATAGATAGTAGAGAACTCGATCGACGGCGTCTTTATATTCCGGTCTAAGGTGAGTATTAAATTTGCATAGTCTTAACGTAGCAAACGCGATATTAGGGCGGGTAATAACCGCCGCAAATAGTATAAAACCTACGTTTACTTAGTAGGCTCGTATCTTATAGTATTTAGCGATCCTTTCGTAGGGAAGAAGCTCTTTTACCCCTATTAGTATATTAAAGGAGCGGCGTTTCTTTATAAGTCGGTAGATCTTATTAATATAAGCAGCTTATAATAGCCAAATATACCTTTAATTACGGTCTCGTAGAATCTTAATGCCGAGGAACTATTATAGGTTATCGCCCCCTATAAGCTTATATCTTTCCCGAAGTTAATTTTAGAGAGATTTAGCCCTATCTTAATCCTTCTTATAATATATAAAGATAATATTATCTATATAGAAGAAGACGATAATGCTATTAAACGTTAAGCAGTATAGTTCGTGCGGCACCGTCTAAAACCTTATCTCCCGAAGTGTTAACGTAAGTTCGCGATGCTATAAAAGAGGGGATTTTCGCAGTCCGTAGAGGGCTTTATTAAGTCGGAGGATAATAGAGTGTTTTCTATACCCTAGCGGCATCTTTATATATATAATCTCGTCGAGCCTTGCGTTAACGAACGCGTTAACCGCATTATACTATATTAGTTTAAGGTCGAACCTTACTGCTATTGTTAGTAGGGATCACACGTGAGATATCCTATCGCAATAGGCAGTCGTTGTTGTCTTAAAGTATCTGCTCTAGCTAGGAAGGGGGGGAAAGGGGCCCCCTTTATAGAGCCTATAAAGATCCTAACCCGGGCCTGCCGGGCTCCTAATAGAGCCCTATTAGGAGCACGTGACCTAGCCGCTGACGCTATTATCCGGGTAATGATAAGGCTACTGCCGTAGTTATAACGGGGCTAATAACGCTGCCGTCGGGACCGTCGGGGTTATTAGGGCTTATAACTTATAAACCTTTTCCTCGTAGTGTTTATCCTATATTCCTACATTCCCATACTAGTAGTCTTTCTCTTTAAAAGCTTCTTCTTTTAAAGCTTATAACCGCAACTAATTAATCACGCGTATTAGGCTAAAAGGGGCCTAATAAATACAAAGAATGAATATAAATGAGATAGTAAAATTGGCGGAGGTCTAGGCTCGCGAGGCTGCTTGTTGTTACGCGGAGCTATAGGCGCTCTACTAAATCTCGGAAGAATAACGAATGTGGTCGTTAGCCGGGGCGTCTGCCGGAACGAGGGCGCCTGCTAGCTAACCAATTAGGAGGAAGCCCGTACTAGGCTTCTAGTAGTAACATCCTTTAGCGAGGTGACGAAAGAGTACGCCTCGGGAGTCGAACTAGGATTTACAGAGCCTACATTTAGCCTGCTTTAGTATGTGCTAGGCTCGGGGCACGGGTGCTTTATAGTGAAGGCTTTTCTGCTAGGGGGTTAAGGGAAGCTTCTATGTGTTCGGCGGCTTCGTAATTTAAAGCGTCTTTTAGGGCGGCTTCATGGATTCGAGGGAGCTGCCTTAAGGGCTGCTTCGAGGCTTAATAGGAGCAGTGACGGCTTTTCTGCTAGGGGGTTTTACTAGGGGAAGCTTCTGTTTGTTCGGTGGCTTCTTAGGTTCGATAGAGCTACTTTAAGAGCTGCTTCGAGGCTTAATAGGAGCAGTAACGGCTTTCTGCTAGGGTTTTGTTAAATAAAGCGTCTGTAGGGGCGGCTTCGTGGATTCGCATTAGAGGCTGCTATAAGAGCTGCTACTACGAGAATTAATAGGGGAGCCGAATTAGGGAGTCGCTAGGGAGTAGTCCGAAGAACTGCGAGATCTTAGTAGGTCGGCATCGGGGCCGTGCCTCGAGGAGCTAGAGGCGGGATCGAAGTCTAAAGGCGGGAGCGAGGGCGGGGGCGAGGGCGAGGCTAAAGACGACGTCTTCGAGGCTGCTGCTTCGTACGGCGGCAAGCCGAGTTAAGCTCGCATCGTATCTCGGTATCGGTAGACCCTTATTCCCGGGTAGAAATCGCTATCGAGGAATTCCTATTAAGGCTAAGGTTAAATATCTTCCTCGGTCTATACTCTGATAAACTACATCGTAAATAGCTAGTTATTCCTAATATAAATGCCGCGCTTTTTTAGCTAGTCCTATAGTGCTCTCTTATAGTCCTAATAGACCTTCTTCTAGGCCTCTTTAGACTATCCCTCGAAATCCTCTCGGAAGATAAGCTAAACGCCGTAATAATCGTCGCCGAATAGCATTACGTTATCCCTATAATTCGAAAGGAATACGGCAACGGTAGACGTAGCAGCGGTCTAACTATCCAGCTTAATATCGCGAATTAAGGTCTTAACGACGAGGTCGACATCGATATATTTCTAGGAGGCTTATAGGACGGTTGTGCCCGTGATAATCTCTTCGATCCGTAGATTAAATAGTGCGACGGGGTTATCTGCCGCGTCGGTAGCTACGGCAATAGTCGGGCTCGTTAGTGTTATCGTAATAACTAGGGTCGCGAGAGTCTTCGCGATAATTGTCGTAACGGTCCGAAAGAATCTCTTAGTAGGTAAGACTAGCGGTGTTTCTTTTCTTCTCGTCCTTACGGTCCGAAGAGAACTCCTATAGGTAAAACCAGCGGTGTTCTTCTTCTTCTTACGTCGGGGGGTGCGTTGCTAACGCGCTTCCTTATTAACGTAGCTCTTCCTCCGCAAGGGAGACGAGCACGGGATTAATTCGGAAGCCTAAGGAGTCTCTCATAGGTAAAACCAGCGGATGTCCTTATCCTTAGCATAGATAATCCTCTCTAGGTATACGCAATAGAACCCGCAAAGGGGTAAAGATGCGTGGAAATAGCGCCTACGGAGGAGTAAAGATTCTGCTATACTTTCGAAGATTAAGACCTACCTCTTCTAGCCTTGCTATTCTATAGTTAAATCCGTTTAACCACTAATTAGTGTTAGTAGAGATCACACATAAGATATCTTATCGCAATAGGCAGTCGTTATTGTCTTAAAGTATTTGCTCTAGCTAGGAAGGGGGGGAAAGGGGCCCCCTTTATAGAGCCTATAAAGATCCTAACCCGGGCCTGCCGGGCTCCTAACAGAGCCCTATTGGGAGCACGTGACCCAGCCGCTAACGCTGTCATCCGGGTTATAACAAGGCTACTGCCGTGGTTATAACGGGGCTAATAACGCTGCCGTCGGGACCGTCGGGGTTATTAAGGGTTATAACTTATAACCCTTTTCCTCGTGGTGTTTATCCCACATTCCTACATTCCTACAGCTATCGTTATAAGTGTTCGAAAGCTTCGTCCTACGAGAGTTACCGCGTAGGTCTCCTATCCGTTTCGAAGCTATTAATCCCCTCGGACGATTAGTCTTGCCTTACACTTCGAGAGCCTTCCGTGCTTATCTATTTTATATACGTATACCTATATACAGTCGAGGACTTAGCCTTTCTTCGTGAGTGTTTTAAAGTTAACCTCGGTCTAGGACTTTATTTCTTTATAACTCTAAAGATGCGTTCTCTCCGCCTCCTCGAATTAAGGGCCGAGTAGGTGTTATTTAAGCTATCTATAATATATTAAGACAGCTAGAATGTCTCGTCGATATACTTGCCTTTTTAGGATTAGGCGGTCGAGGTAAGCCTTATCTTTAAACCGTATTATATTAGTGTCTTTCGAGATCGGTGCGGCTCGAGTGCTTAATCTAAATGTAGAGTGCTAATAAGCGAGTTTTTCTTTCTACGGAGGGGTTAACTCTTTGTTTATAGGCTACGGAGGGGTTAACTCCTAATTATATAGACTTTTTGCTACGGAAGGGTTTACTCCTTATTTAAGTAGACTTTTGTTTGCCTATAGAGGGGTTAACTCCTAATTATATAGACTTACCGTAGAGGGGTTTACTCTTTATTTATATAGACTTAATGCTACGGAGGGGTTTACTCTTTATTTATATAGACTTAGTGCCGCGGAGGGGTTTACTCCTTATTTATATAGACTTAGTGCCGCGGAGGGGTTTACTCCTTATTTATATAGACTTAGTGCCGCGGAGGGGTTTACTCCTTATTTATGCAGACTTAGTGCTACGGAGGGGTTTACTCTTTATTTATATAGACTTAGTGCTACGGAGGGGTTTACTCCTTATTTATATAGACTTATGTTTGCCTAAAAGAAGGCTGCTTAAGATAAATCGAGATGCTCGCTCTATAGCTTTATAGTCTAGTCAGCGAGATATAATTATATTATAGCTATAAATAGGGCCGCTAGGGAAGTGCTTAAAGGAGTAAGGAGAGGCTTAAATCGAGCTTCGGTATACTGCTTTATGTTTTCCCGGTCGTTTTTAGGCGCTATTGCGTAGTCTATATCGTAGTTTGCCTCGCGTTTAGGGTTTATATCTTAGTAGACGAGGATATCGTTTAATACTTAATTATCGAGAACTTATAGTATATTGATTTAATTATTATCGGGGATAGTAATATTCCTTAGAGCTAGGGCTAGCTCCTTAAGGTCGCACTCCTTAACGCTCTCGGCAAGGTTCTTAAATATTCTATTAAAAATCTCTTACTTATCGAAAGCAATATCTTAAGTAGTAATAACCTTCCCTTCTATAGGGACCTAGACTTAGTAGATATTAGAAGATATATATCCTACTAGGAAGCCTATCTAGGCTTATAGGTCGAGCTTCCTAAGGCGTTATTTCTTCTCTTAGGCCGTAGTTATTATTGCAAACGCTTTATACCCGTAGGCATAAAGATGCTATTGCGCTAGCTTTCTCCTAGTTAGCTTTTCGTAAAGGGATTCCCACTTATAGCTATATTTTAGCGTGCGATTATAGAGATATATAGCGGACTTATAAATCTCTCGCTAAAGCTAGGTTAAGAGCTTTCCTCGCATCGCTTTAGACTTATCCTTAATTATACCCCCTAAGCGTTTAGCGCCGCTATTTTAATCTTATATATATAGGGCCGAAGGCTCGATTTTAAGGAGCCTTGCCTTAAGGAATGCTTCTACTACCGGCTTTTAAGTAGTAATCTCGTTATTATACTTAATAATCTTAGTATAAAACTAGTACTAGTGCTTTAACTAGTCGAGGCCGGACTTAAAGGCCGTAATACTAGTTTCTATAAGATAGTCTTAAAGGTAGTAATCCTATATAAAGCCGCTCGCTCTATTAGTTAAAAGCATTAGCGAGTTATAGCCCTTATTATCTAGCACGAAGTTATAGAAGTCTATCGTAATTCTCTCGCCTATAATGCCGTTGTCTCGAGGGGCTTATTACATTATCCGTTTTGCTTTCGCGGTGCCGTAGTTATCGCACTATACTATTAAGATGCCTTTAATCTTAATACCTTCGGAGTAGTTAACGAGGTATTCTAAGGCTCGTAGTCTTAGATGCCTTATTCGGAGATACTAGAGTTTAATAGTAGCTTTTAACGGCGTCTGTTTAGTATAGCTATTAAACTTATTTTAGCGGTTGTAAAATACCCGCCTTATTGTATAGTAGGGGATATACTTAAGAACGAACTAGCTATAGTGCTATTTAATAAGACCGACGATAGTATTATCGGCCGAGCGTAGCGCTAATAGCCTATAGGGTCGTTCGTCCTACTAAAGTCCCTGCTATTTTAATAGCCTATAAGAGATTAGATTATATATAAAGTTCTTATAGAAAGCAACGTTAAGCAAGCGCAATACTTATAGTTTAAACGATAGGGTCTATAGGCGGATGTTAACTTTACTATAGCCGAGGATAGGCACTTTTTCGGCGCTTGCCTAAAGGAAATCCCCTTTATCTACTATTCTAAAGTTTTTAAACCGGGAAATCTCGTTAAAGATATAGAGGGTTATGCTATAATCTAAGATTAAAGAGTAATAAAGAGGGTAGATATCGACGTTAAAAGACGCATTAACTAAAGGGGCGAGGAATAAAGCCGAAGGGCATCTTCCTCTCTCCCGCATAAGTTAATCCGTCTTATTATTATTCTTAGTTCCCCTCTTGCCTCTATGTCTTTAGGCTTCTTTCGCGACCTCGGGGTTCTTTATATTCTTAGAGATAATATCCTTTTTGCTTCCGGGCTACTAGTCGGGCGCCTTATTAGGGTTAACCTCCTAGCAATTCTCTATTAAGTAGCCTTTTATAGAATAGAGTTTATAATAAGGGATACCTCTCTTATCTATATTAGTAAGTCGCGACCTCTTTTTATTATTTTTGCCTTTCTAATTATTCTGCTAGCTGCTTTACTCTTTGTCTTATCCTATATAAGAAGGGCCGAAAGAGCCTTTTTTAGTTTAAGATAGTTAAGTAAGCAGCTAGTCTATAAGTATAGTAAATTCGTTAGTTATAGAATAGATATCGAAATCCTTCTGTATCTTTAAGTGTAAGAGGTAGAAGGAATAGACCTAGGTAGGATAATAAGGTTAGATAAAGGCGAGAAAGTTAGCAACCTAAATACTCTTATAAATAGCTTTAGGAAGTTCTTCCTAAATCCCTTTATATATAATCTTCTTCTAGCCCTTAAGCTAAAAGTGCTAGTTTTTTAGCTAACTTAGGGAGGGCTTAACTACCGCTTTATAGCGAACCTAAAGAGCTCGATAGATATCGTCTAGCTTGCCTTTTGCCTCCTTCTTAAGCGTGGCGTATTAGTCCTTAAGGTCTTTATCGGGCTTACAATAGGTCTAAAAAAGGTAGTCGGGGATTATCGAGGCGATCTAAGTGCGGAGCTCTTTAATATCCTTTTTTAACTCTCCTATTTCTTCTCTTTGTGTAGAAATATCTACTATTATTAGGTACTTTAAGGAGGTTAGCGTCTCTATTAGACTATTTCTTCGTCCGCTATACGAGAGCGAGATCCCCTTAGAGAGTTATCTTTAATAGGTATATCTAGAATAGGAAGGAGCCTTTCGGTGCCGAAGACCTATTCCTATAGGTTACTATCGAGGACCTACGCCTTAAACTTATTGTCTTAAACGGACTAGTTAGCATTTTCAATAAGGATGACTTCGGTATTCTTCTTAGTAGATATAGTGATTGTTTTTTTGCCTAAAGGGAGCCTATTTTTAGTGTTTTATATCGTATTTTCGACAGATTAAAGGCTAAGACTCTTAATTATTAGATCGTAGATCTACGGCTCGGACTAAATAAGCGTTATAATAGGTCTAGATAGGTTGTATAGCAAAGAGGTTATATTAATATAATATATAATAACGCGTGTTATACGTGCTTCCCCTCTTTTTACAAGGGGGCCGTATTTAAGGGATATTTCCCTTACGTCACGTGGCGGTTGTGCTAACCTAATCTTTATGACCTTTATTATATAATCTAACACCTAAGTACAAATCTCTATTTGCCTAAGTGACATTTTTTTTATACCCTACGTACACCCCGGAAAACGCCTAACCCCCCCGCGCCTAGCCGCGCCCATACAAATATAGTGCGCATTTATAGCAGGCCGTAGATTAATAATTCTTCACGGATGTACGAAGTACGAAGTACGAATACGAATATCTATCTACGGCTCGCTCCCGGCTGCGTGCCCTGCTGCGTGCCCTACTGCGTGCCTTACTGCGTGCCCTCTACTGCGTGCCCTCTACTACGTGCGCGGCTCCTTAATGTATGCTTTATGCCCGGCTGCGTGCCTTACTGCGTGCCCTTTGCTGCGTGCCTTCTACTACGTGCGCGGCGGCTCTTTAATATATGCTTCGTGCCCGGCTGCGTGCCTTACTGCGTGCCCTTTGCTGCGTGCCTTCTACTATATGTGCGGCTCCTTAATGTATGCTGCGTGCCCTCTACTACGTGCCCTCTACTGTGTATGCGGCTCCTTAATGTATGCTGCGTGCCCTCTACTACGTGCCCTCTACTACGTGCGCGGCTCTTTAATAGATGCTTCGTGCCCGGCTGCGTGCCTTACTATATGCCCTTTACTGCGTGCCTTCTACTGCGTGCGCGGCTCCTTAATGTATGCTTCGTGCCCGGCTGCGTGCCTTACTGCGTGCCTTGCTGCGTGCCCTCTACTGCGTGTGGTGCGTGCTCTCTGCTGTATGCGCGGCTCCTTAATATATGCGTCGTGCCCGGCTGTATGCCTTGCTGCGTGCCTTACTGCGTGCCCTCTACTGCGTGTGCTGCGTGCTCTCTACTATATGCGCGGCTCCTAAATGTATGCGTCGTGCCCTACTGCGTGCCCTCTGCTGCGTGCCTTACTGCGTGCCCTACTGCGTGCCTTAGAGACTCGTTGGCTAGAGCGATGCGATGCGGCGAGATGCGTAACGATGCGATTTAACGATGCGATTTAACGATGCGATGCGAAGAATTAGCCTATAGCCTGCTAGGCATACGCACTATAATTAAGTAGGCGCGGCTAGGCGGGGGGGGGGGGGTTAGGCATTTTAAGGGGGTACCTAAAATATCACTTAGGCAAATAGAGATTTATACTTAGGCAAATAGTAATACTCTTTATAAATCTTAGTTAGTTTAAAACAGATATATATAAAGCGTACTTCTTATATAATAAGTACCCTTTAAGAAGGGCTATAAGGGAGTAGATATCTCCTAATTGGTTTATCCTACCGGTATATAAAGATATGCATTAGAACCGCCGTGTATTATTATATATAATATAAGTCACCCGGCTGTATTAGCTATACGGATGCTTAAGATACCAAATGCCGAAGTATATAGTGTGTGTAGGGACTAATATACGTATAGCCTATAGTAGGGCCCCGGTTAACTAAGGTTACCTATACTACCTCCTATTACTCGCGTAATTAATCACACAATAACTAGGATACTATATAAGGTTAGACTATTTACACCTAGCATAGAATTAATAGTGCTTTCTATCCCGATAATTAGTTAAGTTATATATACCTTTATTCCTATGCAATTAGCTATATAAAGGGATCTTAGTCCGCACTTAGATAGACTACTACTAAGCAATTCTACATCCTCTTCTCTCTCTTATATTTGCATCTTCCTCGATACTTTCTGCATTGCCGTAATCCTCTGCCTTTAAGCTTCCCTTTAGGCTCTTATTCGTTTAGCAAGCCTATTCTACTCTAGAGTATAGGGGGCACTAGAGCGAAGGATAAACCCGTCCTTATCGGCTTATTTAAATATTACATCCGACTAAAACTCTAAGGCGTTATTAAAGCATATAGACTAGACCGTCTTATTTATACCGTAGCTCTATACCTATATCTTCTAACTGTAAAGTAGGTTATAGGCCTCCCCTCGGTCTATAGCGAATAGAACCTAATAGAACCTCGTATAGATATCGATTCCGTGCAATAAGTAACGTTTCCCTCTTAAGCCGGTAGGAGAGTGTTAAATAAAGTTCTAGAATATATATAAAAGGAACTATTAAGGCTTAACTAAAGAAGTGCGGCTAACTATTAGGTCCGCCTTCGCAAAGTATTAGGCCTCGTAAAAGAAGTTATCGAGACTATCGGTATTAACGTTAATGCCTAACTTACGGTAAGCATTAAGGACTTTAGCCTTTCCGGTATATCTTAGTCTACGATGCATTAGACTAAAGTCGACCTTCTTATTAGTAGGCTTAGTTAAAGTCTTCGGCAGGGCTACGAGGGTAAGGTCGGGATGTCTTTATCGAATTATAAGGTCTCCCGTAACTTAAGCATTACGAATAGTGCTAACTCTAAGTTCTTAGGTAATCTTACATACTGCCTCCCCTATAGCTTAAAAAGCCAATTAGCTATTAAATCCGTCTAGTATAATACCTTTATCCTAAAGGACTTTAGAGCTTATTAAATTCGCGGGTGCGTTAAGGCAGTAGCAAACGTTAGTTAGGTTAAGAGTTAAGTCTCTAATTGTTATGCGTATTATGCCTACGCTTAGGACTTAAAGACTGCCACCGTTTAATGCTTGTATTAGACGATAGGCCGGAGTCGGAGTAAAAGTCGTGAATTACTTTAAGTCGTTAAAGCAGGTGTCTAAGGCTCCGGTGTTATATACGACTATATCCCGTAAGGCCTTATAATCTTTAGCTAAGACAGCGTCCTTAAACGACGTAAGACTTATAGCGAAAAGGGTTATATCGCGTTTGCTTACTACAATAATATCTATATTGCCCTTCTTAAAAGAAATAATGCCTTATTAACGCTACTCTTCCCGTTTCTATTCTAGGGCTTTGTCTAAGTAGAGAGTCTAGCAGTTGCTTAGCTTATAGCCTCTACTAGCAGCGACGATATAACTATATTCGAGTTTTACTTACTTAGATAAGTTATCCTTAGTTCGGGATCTAGTATTATTAAAGCCGCCTTTGCCTCTACGGCCTTTACCGCGGCCTTTGCCTCGTCCTCTATCACGGCACTAGGTAATAGCTAGATAACCTTATTGTTGTATAAAGAAGAGAAGAACTATAGGGGCTAAGGGCTCGTTTATATATAGGACTATATGTCACGTGGTATATCACTATATACTATGTTATGTGATATAGTACTATAATAGTACTCCCCCTCTAAAGACGATTTAGTCCCTAAATCGCTAAGAAATATCATTTTCGCTAGAAATCCGTGTGTGATAGAGGAATCTTTTATAGGCGGGCCTAATCTAAGGGGCCCGGCTTATCTAGGTTATATCTATAGAAGCGTTAAATAGCTTTAAGGCAACCTCTTAGGTTTCTTCGGGCTGCTAGGTCGGTTTTTAGTAATATTTCTATTTAATTAGATAAGTTAGGGTTAGGGCATCGTTATCGTATACGTTAAGGATCTTCTTAAATTCCTATATTTCTTCGATATTACTATCGTTATCGCGTTCTGCGATACGGCCTACGACGTTGCGTCGTTCCTCTCGATTAATCTATGCCTAGCCCGGTATTATTTCCGTTATCTAAAGCCGTACCTTAGACGTATAGAAAGACTTATTGACTTAAATATGCTTTAGGAGGTCGATAACTATAGCGCTACGGTAGACCCTAAGAATAAGATAAAGACCGTCCTATTTATCGTCTTATTTTTTCTTTAGGCGATTAGTAGTTATATTGTCTAATAAAACTATAACTATATTACCGGGTCGGAAGAGAAAGCCTTCGTCCCGCTTTATAGTAGCATTATCCTTATATTTCTATTATAAGGCTTATGCGAGAGCTTAAAGCTAAATAAGAATACGGTCGAAACGACTAGCTATTGCGTCCGCGCGAAGGAATTCCTTCTTTACCTATAATAAGAGCGTTAGGGGTTAAAGGCCTATAGGTTTAATGCCGAGATAAGGATTAAAGCTATAGTTAGCGAAGAACGGAAAAATACCGGTTATTTCGTTTACTTAATTATTGGTTGCGAATTCCGCGAGTAGGAGCTAGTCGACTTAGTTATCTTAGGTAAAGCTAATATAGGCTCGAATATATTTATTTATCGTAGCGTTAACGATTTCGGTTTAACTATTAGTCTCTAAGTGCTATACCGAGCTTAGTTTTAACGTTATTCTTAAACAAGTGCTAAGCTATCGCTAAAAATTAAAGATAAACTAAATGCCTTAGTCGGAGATAATAATATCGGGTGCTCTATATAAGCGATAGACTATATAAATAAAGGAGTTAATTAGTTCTTCTATAGAAAGGCCGGTAATAAGGATAAAATATCTTATCTTTATAAGCTTATTAACTATTATAAGTATATTCTTATAAGTCTTCCCGTTTCGGGTGTACTTAAGAAGTATCGTAATATAATTAATTAATATATCGGCCTATAGTTAGACCGGTAAAGCGAGGGGTTTTAGGAATCTAAGGGGAGATAAGCGGGGGGTCTTAGTCCGAAGATAGAGAGTATAGTCTTTAACGAATATAGCGGGGAAGTAAGAAATCCTCGGCTATTAGTATATTCGGTTTAATAGATTAAGGGGTTTTACCCTCCTTAGGTGTTTTACTAAGCTATTGCTATAGGATCGATAAACGACTTTAAGGCGGAGATCCGGGGTATTAAGGACGAAGAGCTAGTCGCGGAAATAAATACGTCCGTTAATTAACTAACATTCGGATATATCGTAACGTAAGAGCTTTCGGATATACTTTAGCTAGCGTTAGGCATATAGATCCCGGAGTATCGCTACTATATCCTAAGTAAGATTATCTTATTAATATACTTCGCGGATAAGCTTATCGAGTGATTTACTAACTACGTTTAGTCTAAAGGCGGCGATTGCGTTAAGGTCCTCCTTTAAGGCACGGGAATCGGTTAAAAGTTTTTCTAAGATAGTCGGGTCGACTTTCTCTTTAAGGATAACTACCTAATTTCGATAGAGGAGTCTATTATCGTCTACGGTAGCTAGTCTATCGCTAAAGAGCCTACTAAAAGCGTCGGGGAGAATTGCCTTATTGCTTAAGCGGTATATAATCACGAAGTTAAACTAAGAAAGAAACTCGGCCTAGCGTACTTATCGTTAGTTAAATTACTGTATAGATATAAACGTCTAAAGATTTTTATAGTCTGTAATAACGTTAAACGCCTCGGTAGTCCCTTAGAGTTTTAAGCGCTATTCCTTAAGCGCTTTAACAATTGCTATTAGCTCTTTATTATAGATCTCGTAGTTATACTTAAGAGTAGTATGCTTAAACGAAAAAAACGCAATAGGGTAAAGATATCTATTGTCTCCGGTCTATAAAAGGACTCCTCCTAAGGCCTAATTCGAGGCGTTAGTTTTAATAACTATTTTCTTCGAGTAGTTAAAATAGGCTAAGACCGGGGTAGTAGTAAAAGTAAGTTTAAGGGCCTTAAACGCGGCAGCTTATTCGGGTCCTTAAGACTAACGGGAATCCTTTCGAAGTAGCGTAGTTATTAAGGAGATAATACTAAAGTATCTCTTAATAAAACGACGGTAGAAGTTTATAAACCTAAGGAACTGCTAGAGTTCTTTTACTAAAGTTAGGGTATTTTAAGCCGTGATTATACGTACCTTCTTAAGGTCTATGCTTATGCTAGATATCGAAATAATTAATCTAAGGTACTTAGTCTTCGTCGTATAAAACTCTAACTTCCCGATATCGATTTAAAGCCCTACGTTGCTTAAGCGTTAGATAACTATTTGTATATAGTTCTTATATTCCGCTTTAGTCTTTAAAAAGACTAATACGTTATTAAGATATATTATATAGAAGTTATTAAGGGTATTATAAAGTATGTAATTAATATAGTCCTAAAAGGTCGATAGTGCGTTATAAAGGCCGAAGGGGGTAACTAGCATCTCGAATAGTCCGAAGCGTTTAATAAAAGCTATAAGCTACTTATAACCCTCGGCGATTTAAATACGGTTAAATACAGCAATTACGTCTAGCTTTATATAAAACTTAGCGTCGTAGAGAGAATCTAGTATTTCGCGGATTAAAGGCAGGGGATATCGATTCTTAATAATAACCTAATTTAAACCTCGGTAGTTATAATAGATATAGACACTACCGCCCGGTTTATAAGCGAGGATTAGTAGTACCGCGGCTAGAAAAGAAGTCTCCTAAATAAAGCCTTTATTAAGCATATCGTTAATCTACTTCTTAATATAGCGGAGTTCTACGGGTAATATAGGCCGATTTCTATAGTATAGAGCTTATTTGCCTAATGTAAGTTCGATCTTATAATCCTAAGGGCGGTATAAGGGGAGCTCGTTCGTATTCTTTAGAAGGAAATAAGGAAGCTTATCCTAGAACTCTTTTAGGAGTTTCTTTTGGATATCTACCTCTATACCTTCCGGTTTTACTTAGAGGAATTTTTCTACGTCGGCCTTATCGACCCTCCGAAATAAAGATTCGGAATTAGCTATATCCTAGAGGTTCGTCTAAAGGAAATTATAAAAACGTTTAAGGAAGGCGGCCCGGGCTACCTCTATTATATAGTCCTTAGTAATAACGCGTTAGAAAGAGGTTTCGGATAGTTCTAGGACCTTAACTAAGCCTACTAAAAGTTCGTTAAGGAGTCGTAGATTTTCTCCCTCCTCGACTAGCTTAGCTAATTTAGATATACTAATTCGCATTGCTTAAACACTATCCTATTTATAGAATTAAACGAAGTTAACTACTTATACGTAGCGGATGTCGTTTATATCTAAGGGTATTTGATCTTCCTATTATATACGCCGGCGGGGGCGTCTCGTCCGGCCCTATCGGGCGGGAATATAGCGACGGCCGGCAGTAAGACGAATAAGGAGTAAGCGAGCTACTAAAGTAGTCTATAGCGGAGTAGCCTCGAAGGCTCGAGTCTTAGGGGAGTCCGGAGGGCTAATCGAGGATATTAAGCGGGCGGTTTCCTAGGCGAATAGCTATATCCTATATAAGGGATATCGAATCGGTTAGCTAGGGTTTAAGGGGTATAATACCTACTCGGGTAGATATTCCTTAGTAGACGAGTCTATAGATATATAACTTCCCGGTAGGATAGTTTAGTCTTTTAGGATATTAGTCTCTTCCTACCGAAAGGGAATTTCCGGCACGTCTTCTATCGTTATAAGGACCCTTTATTTTAAGGTAAACGTTAGGGTTATCTAAATCTCTACGACGTTAGAAAAATATACTTTCTAACGTAGCTTATACCCTCCGGGCGCGGGAGTAATAGGAGTCCTAAAAGCTATCCTATCCTCGGCTATTATGCTTAAAGGTAGGCAGTATCTTATATAGTAATCGGAGTTAAAGCGGACCTAAAGAGATTTCTAAAGTATAGTTAGTTCGTATTCCTAAAGCTAAGGGATGCCTAAGATAATTAGGGTAAAGGGTAATAGATTCGTAACGAAGAAGAGCATAAGTTCTATATGCTTGCTAATAGTCATTTAGGCTATAAAGTAGTCCGTTATCTATATTAAAGGTATACCGTCGGCTAGTCGAAGCGGTCGAGGTTTAAGGAGCTTCTTTATAGTAACGTTATATTTCCGTACGATAGCGTAAAGATCAGCGAACGCTACGGTAGTATAGCTAAAATCTACGAAGGATAACGTATTAACGTAGTAGGGGGACTAAGGGTTGCGCGTAGAGGAGAGATAAGTATAGAGAAAGATTAACTTTTTATTACTATTCGACGAACTAATCCGAAGATCTATTCTATCTAAAAGCAACGACCTAATCCTTTTATCCTCCCCTATATATAACCCTTAGGAGCGACTTATTCTAAGGGTATATCTTTTAGCAATAGCCTTAACGCCGGCCGCTCGTCTTATAAATCCGTATCTTCTTCCCTAAGGATATAGCCTTATTCGTAGTCGGCCGTACGGACGAGCTAGCCCTAGCTATACCTACCGCCGCGGGTGCCTTAAGATCCTCGGCCGAAGCCGGGGGAGGGGGCGCCCTAGCCCTAAAACTAAGGACTACCCTAACGTAAGGGCATTAAAAGCGGATTCGCTATCTTAGCTAGGTTATAAGCCTCCTTCTAATGTCTAGGCTCTCCGTAAGCTATATAAAGTTTATTATCGATCTTAAATTATCGTTTAGTATCGGAAAGCCGGTCGAGGTCTATAGGGTTACCGTATAGGGGTTAGGCCGGGGCGGTCGGGGTAAGGCAGGTATAAGCGTCGGCGGGAATTACGAATAAGGGGCGGCCTTTTTCTTAAGCTTCTAACGATAAGCATAGTTAGCGAGATTCTTCGTAAACATATCTATCTACGCTAACTACTTCTCGTAGTCGGTGTCGGGGATCTTAGTCTATATATTCCTAACGAGATCGCTTATATCTTTCGATATAAACTTCCGGAGGAGGTCGACTTACTATTCCTTTATCTTCCTTACCTTACGTATATAGGCGTCGAAGTCTGCTTTCTAGATCTAATAGTTCTTATCGCCTTAAGGAAAATTATCGAGGATATTCTTAGCGGCTTACGTTAAGTCTAGAACCTTATACTATATGCCTAAAGCTATAAGAAGCGTCGTCGTAGTAGGCTATTCCTACTTCTCTCTCTTAGATAGGTTAGCTATAATAGTAGCTATCCTATCTTTAACGAAGTCGTATGCCCGTTTACTAAGCCTATCGCTAATATAAAGGAGGCGGGCGCCGTCCGAGTCGAACTATATGCTATCGCGGAGGAAGACACCCTATATCTTAAGTTCCTAGGCCTCGTACTTACGTTAACGGTCGGAGGCAGACCCCTTTTTAGTAAAGATTAAAGGGTCTACCGTCTTTCGTTTTCTAGACGACTATACTAGGGTTATAGTCTAAGACTATAATATCTTTATAGTTAAGATTATAAAGTCTTTAGCCTTAAGAAGTTGCTCCTTTATAGCTAGGAGCTAATCCTTCGTAGCTAAGAGCTAATCTCGTATAGTTACGCGTTCCTTTTGTCTAGTATTTCGGTTAACCTAAGAGGCCTCCGCTACGCGAAGGGAGCGAAGGCTCTCCTCGATATATGTAAGAATATATCGGGTATCTAAGCTCTAAAGGTTTTCCTAGGTCTCCTACGTATTAGCGACCGGGACTACGTTATCGAACCTCTTAATCGCTTAGGCGATCTAAGGAAATTCACTAATAAACTCCTTAGTAAGGGCCTTTAGACCGTCGCCTATAGCGTTAGAGGCTATAGGTGTATTTGCTATAAGGAGGAAGGAGGAGTATCTAATCTAAGGTGTTTATCGGGGACTATAAAAAAAATTCTATAGGCTATATAGGTTTCTATAGGCTAGGGAAAAATTCTTAGGGGCTTAAGGGCTTAAGGGAATGATTTCTTAGGGGTTACGCTTAGGTCGCGATAACTAAGGGGATAAGGTGATAGAGCTACTAGGACTATGTTTATAAAGCTAGGGATCGCGACGGGGCGTAATAGGAGATAGAACAAACTATTATAGCACTAGGTAATAGCTAGATAACCTTATTGTTTTATAAAGAGGAGAATAACTATAGAGGCTAAGGGCTCGTTTATATATAGGACTATATATCACGTAGTATATCACTATATACTATGTTATGTAATGTGATACTATAATAGTTCTCGTGATTATATAATTACGTGCGCACGTGACTTAAGGGAGGCTATATTACAATACGGTAGCCTCCTCTCTAGCTAGCCGTATTATATAGAATACACATACACCGGTTGACCCTAATAGACCCTATCTAACACTAATTAGTGGTTGACTTATAGTTAATTATAGAATAGTAAGGATAGAAGAGATAAGATACTTTATCCTCGAAAGTGCTCGCACGGAAACCCCGTTATACGACCTTTGCGAGGATCTTATGCTAAGCTAGATTACTAAAGTCACTGCCCTAAATAGGAGAACGTAACCTCGTAGACTCTAGCTCTATTAATAGTCTTAGCCTAAATTTTAAAGAAAGAGACGACGGAGCTATAATAAATAAACTACGCACGCAAACGCGTATACCGATAAGAACACCCCGTAATACCTAACATTACTACAACTTCTTTAAACCCTAATCCCTTACAGCCAGACGGTGGCCTATACGAACGACTGCTAGGAAGTATACTAGTTCTATAGCCCGCTCGTAATAACGTCGACGTCGATCGCTAGAATAATAGCATCGACCTTAATAAGCAACCGGACGAGAAAAACAGCAATAATATACGTTATAAGGTCCCTCGCAGATTGTCATATTAATCTTAGTATATAGGGATACGATATCTTTAGCTACTATTAAGAATATTTCTATAGATAGAAAGAGACTATATAGCAGGCAGTCTATATAACCCTTAAGAGGGCAGTGCGCAATCTTCTCCGCCGATAAGGCGTATATACCGGACCCCTTTAAGGCGGCTTTAATCGTTACCTTATAGCTACACAATCTCTATAAGATCCGCTAATATAGCCTAAGGGAGAACTAGCGAGAATCTAGTTCGATAGAGGCACTACCGTGCCTAAGGCTACGGATGCTAACTATACGCTCGCTAACGGTCCTTCCCCGCATAGTTAAATATATAGTAGAAATACGCCGGCTTAGCCCTTAACCCCGTCGAATAAAGCCTTAAGTATCGCCGGCATGCCCCCTAAAAGGCCCTTGCCTTTAGTAAGAACACAACCTAGGTAGGCCCTTATACTATTTCTTCCACTGTATTAATAGATAACGATTTACCCTATAAGCTATCGTTATTAATATATCGATTACGCCGTTCTTAACCTAAGAGATATAGCTTAAATCCCTAATCCCTAGCTTAAAGCTTATCTTTAGATTCCCCTAGCGTATGTTCTAAATAAGACTATTAATATAGAACTTTAATAGAAATTTGCGAAGCTTTAGGATAGCATAGAGAATTATACCGGCAAGCCCTACGACCTAGTCGATAATAAGATCCGCTAGTTTATAAGCGTCTGTTATAGCATTAATGCCACGCCCGGCTAATTCTATAGGCTGCTTCTAAGGATTCTTATAGGTCGCGCCTAAGCGTATTACCTTTAATACATTACGTAGACTACTACGTTTAAGGCAGCCTATAATAGTATAAAAAGGCATTTTAACACTAAGGTAAATAAGATATACTACTTTACCGATTAGACCTCTATCTCGTTTAATAAGCTACGCACCTAAAACCCTACGCTACCTCTATAAGATATCCTAGAGCTA
Organism: Ophiocordyceps sinensis; assembly: GCA_012934285.1. Classification (NCBI taxonomy): domain Eukaryota; kingdom Fungi; phylum Ascomycota; class Sordariomycetes; order Hypocreales; family Ophiocordycipitaceae; genus Ophiocordyceps; species Ophiocordyceps sinensis. The sequence continues at coordinate 13,207,683 of JAAVMX010000001.1, read as the reverse complement.
CTCTTCGATAAGCTCTAATTATATTAACGAGCTCTCGGCGGCACCTTTATCGGTAAAGACTAACTATAAGCTACCGTTATTAAGGCGTGCCGTAATGTTCCTAAACTTATATAGGCCCTATTCCAACCCTCTAAGCACATCGAGACCCTATTCTTAGAGCTCCGGTTATCCCTTAAGACGAGCTTAAACCTTAGCACACCCGGTTAGTTCCTAACTAAGGATATAGACTAATCTAACCTAAAGGCGATATACCTAGACCGTAGGTATACTAACAACCGCGGTAGAGGAGGTTATCGTAGCTTCTTATAAGGCTACGGGCGAGGCTATAATCGCGGCGGTTACCGCGGCAACTCTAGCCGTAGTTATAGCTCCGGTAGTAGAGGACGAGGCGGCTACCTAATAGGGAGCCGACCCTAAAGCAAGAAGTGCTTCGTCTATAATAAGGAAGGTTGCTAGTCTACCAATCATACCGTAGAAGAGAGGCAGAAGGCGAAAGACTAGTACTTAACCTAATGCTACTTCTAAGGAACGCCCGCTACGAACCTAGCAGCATACGTAATAGAATATAAAGGTTATAAGATCACTAGCCTAACTAACGACTAGAAGGTTAAAGAATACTAAGATAATAGTGCTAAAGGTGCTAAGATAGAATAATAGCAAGCGACCTAACTGCTCTATTAATAGGCATTTATATATCTCTTTATAAAGGAGGATATATTTAATATAAAGCAGGCTATACTAGCTGCCTAATTCCTTATCGACGATAGGTACTTAAGCAAGCAATTCTAAGGCATCTTAATTAACACCGGCGCCGCTAAGGCCTCTATAGCTAGTTAGGAATAGTATCTCGCCTTCTAACGAGAGAACCCTAACGTAAAGCTTAACGACTCTATAGCTAGTTAGGCCTCGATTAAATTCGGTAACGGTAATGCTATTAACTCCCTCGGCTTAATAGCTATTAATACACTAGTAGGAAGGATTACTTTCCACGTGCTTAAGTCCCTAACGCCTTTCCTATTTTCTCTCGCGGATATAGATCGTTTAAAAGTGTATTTTAACAATACTATAAACGTTATTATTAGCAAAAAGAAAGGCGTTACGGTCTTAGTAGTCCGTAAATAGGGCTACCCTTAGTTCTTCTTAGGTAAGGCAGAATAGGCTATCTTATTCTTAGCGGAAAGCGAACTCTATACGCTCTATCGCCGATTCGGCCACCCTATAGTAATAAGACTTTATTACTTACTGCGCTAAGCAGGCCATATAGTGTTTGTTAATATACTTAAGAATATCGCGAAGTACTATTATTACTGCTAGCTATACTCTTAGGCCCCTCGCCGATTTAAATTTACATTAAAGGACGACTAGGACTTTAACTACGAGATTATCGTCGACGTAATATACTTATATAACCGCCTAGTCCTCTACGTAGTTAACTTGGCTACGGCATTCCAAGGAGCCCGCTTCTTACCCTTAATATCCGCTAAAGATACGTAGGAAACGCTTTAAACCTTATAGATTAATACCTATCTTAGCCCGCCGGATACTATTAAATATAACGCTAGAACGAACTTTACGTTAGCAGGTTTCCGCAATAAGTCTAAGTTTATAGGCATTATATATAAGCAAGTTCCTATAGAAGTATATTAGTCTATCGGTAAGGTTAAAAGATACTACGCTCCGCTACGCTCCGCTACGCTATGCCTTCGATATTATATATACTAAACTCGGCGATATAACCTCTACCTAGGCAATTCTTTAGATAGTAGTAAAGGCTATTAATAATACTGCCGGACCTTAAGGCCTTATGCTAACGCTGCTTATATTCGGCGTATATCTACGTATAACGTTAGACTCTCCGCCCTCGGCTACGACCCTTAAGAGAGCCGCCGTAGTTTATAAAGCGATAAAGATATTGCGCTAGCTCTCTATAGAGCGGTAAGTTAAGGAGGCCTTATAAACCCGGAATAGACCGAATACGTCTGATATTCTATCTCTTCCTTTATAAAGTAAAGTTCGTATATAGAGAGAGAAAACCGGCTAGTAAGGGCTATTTAAGATTGCTTTAATCGACGGCTATAAAGTAACGATTAATACGGTTAATAGACCTTAGCTCCTTCGTTTAACGTTAGTGCAACCGTATAACCGTGATAAGAAGACCGAGGACCTTCCGGCTCTACGTCTTAAAGAAGATTCCCTATAGCTAATTTAGTAGGCTAAACCCCCTCGACTAAGCCCCTTAGCACCTTAAAGACGCGGACATCCCCCCGGCTCTAAGAATAGGCCGAAGCAATTAATTATAAGCAATATAACTCTTAGGTTCTTACTCTAAAGCAACCCTATATATACCTTCTTTATTAAGAAAGAGGAGGATACATACGCTTTAGCGATTAAGCTACGTAACGATAGCGTTATTATAACTCCCGGAGCCCTATTTAAAATAGCCGATAATTAAGAGATCGACGACCTCTTTATCCGCGGAGTCTTTAGCTTCGAAAAGTATAATAAGGTAGAGTATAGCGGCTATCGCATCTTCCGGTTACGTATAGTACGAGAGGTAAAGGGACGAGATATAAAGCTATATAAGAAATCGAGGCTTATCGTTTAAGGTTATAACGACCGCGAGAAGCACTGCTTATTAATAGCCTTACTAACGATATAGCGCGTTAGCTAACGGCTAATACTAGCAATCGCGTCTGTAATAATATAGGATTACGGGATAACTTTATCCCTACGTGATATTACGTAGGCCTACCCGTAGGCGACGACGAAGCTATTATAGATAATCCTAACGTACCTACCTAAGGAGTTAAAAGGTAGATACCCGAAAGGGACTATTATTCACATTATCCGACTACTATACGGCATCGCGGAGTCTAGTATTTACTAATTCTATATATACTAAGGTTATTACGTTAAGCAACTTAATATATCGACCTCGACTATTAACTAATATAGGACTTAAGAAATTAGGCATCGTAGGCATTTAGACCGACAATACCCTTATCCTTAGTACCCCCGCTTTCTCAGCCGTCGAAGAGGATAAATTGCAGGAAGCTAAGTTCTAGGCTAAGCTAAAGGCGTTAATAACAGCTAGCTCTATTATAGACTTTAACAGCGCGAAGCTAATACTATAATAGAGCGGAGACATACTATTATAGCAAAAAGGCTAGGCTATACGCATTAATATAATTAATACGATAGTATCTAATAGCCCTTAGCGCTACTTAGAACAACGGGCCTAAGGGAGCTATATAGCGTGTGTCTATTAGCTAGAAGCATCCTTTAATGTCTTTATTATAGCCTAGGTTTATAAGCCTAAAAAGGAAGACTATAAGAGGCTAAACAAGCGTCTTTAATAGCAAAAGGATAACTAAGATCGAGGACTAAAATACGTCCCGATAGACCTAGCAACGGTAAAGCTAATAGTCTTTATAAACGGCTCTTTCGCAAATAATAGAGACCTCTTATCGCAACTTAGCTTTATTATTGCAATTATTAATAAGGAGAGGACCGATACTAAATTCGAAGTTACCGGCAATATTATTTATTTAAGTTCGACTAAGTATAAACGCGTAACATAAAGCGTACTTATATCGGAGATCTACGGGATAGTAAATTGTATCGACCTCGGCATTTTTTAAGTAATAACTATAAAGATAATTACTAAACACTTATAAATTCCGCCCCTTCCGCTAGTGATTTACATAGACTTATACTCGCTTTACGAGAACCTCGTTAAGCTAAGGATAACCTAAGAGAAAAGGCTTATAATTAATATTATAGCCCTTCGATAGTCTTACGAGAGGCGCGAGATCTTAGAGATTAGGTAGATTAATAGTAATAATAACCTAGCTAACGCGATAATAAAGGACTCCCTTAACCGATCTCTATAGCGCTTTATTAATTCGAACCGATTAACGGTTCGAATAGATGCCTTTATTATAAGACCTTAATCGATATATTCTAGCTATCCCCTACGTTATACCGGCACTATTCTATGCCGGCCTTAATACGGCCCTACTTCGCCCCGGCCACGTTCTAGCCCGGGCCTAATTTAACATTAGGATTTATTTCGTACCGGCCTATTTAATAAGGCCGCGTACTATTTTATTTATACGGACATCGTATAAGAGAACGAGCTTAGGGGGGGTAAATGATTGTTATTAATCCACGAAGGGATACAGCTATAGACTAGGTCTAAATGTCTATATATACGATATAGAGGTTACGTAGGATAATATATAATATAACCTAACACCGTAATAGTATATCCCCCTTAAATCGGCGTTCGACTCGAATGCTTAAAAAGGGCAATAGGCTAATAAAAACGAAGGAAATCTATGTTAACTAGTCCTAAAAGCGGGCTAAATATAGAACGAGAGAAGAATAAGGAGAAATAAAAGGTAAAATAAAAGATAAAACTAAGAATCTAACGCGTGCCGTCGTAACGTAAATTATATTAATAAATTATACTTATTATTACTTAAGCAAAGGTAAAGACGTAAGGAAGGCCGTATAAAAGGCCGGTTTAAGCTTAGTTAGGTTAAAGGCGTAAAAAGCCTTAAGGTCGTCCTAGCAGCCGTTAAGGCAGGAGGAGTCCTCTTACGTAGGGGGGCTATAACGCTATTAAACGCGGTACTTAATCTTCCTAGAGGCGTACTAGCGTTACGTAAGGATAGAAGAAAACTCTTACTTAAGGTACGCGTTATCGCCGTTATCGTCGCTAAAGGAAAGGAGAACGCCGTTATCGGCGGGCCGGACGTTAAGCTCCGATTAGCTAGGCAAAGGGGCTTTTAGGTCTTAGTAAGGAGGGAGTAATAAAAAATAAGGTAAAAGCGGCTGCCCTTAAGGAGGCAAAGAAGATACGCTATCTTATTTACCTTAAGGACCTTATATAAGCCCTCCCGCTTATAGTCGAGCTTCTTTATAAGGCGGAGGGTCTAGATCTAGCGGGTGCTAAGGAATACTATATCGTCGGGCTAATACGCTAGGGCGGGAGTCCGCCGGGCGTCCGCGTAGCGAGCCTAAGTAGCTTAAGTATCCTTAATCGTATCGCGGAGGAAGTTAAAGATACGCTAGAGGCGGGAAGCAAGCGCGTTACCGCGGAGGTATTCCTTCCGCTGCTAAAGGGTTATACTAGACGGGGGGAGACTAAAGGGCTTAGTGCTAAGCTTCGGGTAGAAGCTATAGTTAGCGAAGAAAGGGGAGAGGCCGGTAGATTTAAAGACTTAATTATTAGTAGTAAACTTAGCGAAAGGAAGGAGGTCGACCTAATCGGTCTAAAGGTAGGTAGTATAATAATAAAGGTAAACCTCGATCAAAGCGTTCGCGATCTTAGTCTAACCGTCGGTCTAAGGGTAGTAGGCGGAGCTAAGGTAAAGGCGGTAACTAAGGCGACGATTAAGCTACTATTAGAAAGCCGAAATAAACTAAGTGCTATAGTCGCTAATAATAAAGGCTAGGGTACCGTAGAGGGACTAAACGTAGGAAACAAACGCGTTAATAACGTCTTTAACGGTTATCGAAGGTATTAGGACGTAGTAGCGTATCTTTATAAAGCGGTCGACGATAATAAGGATATTAGAAAATTTAACGCCGTTACGGCGGTAGATAGGGAGGTCGGTAATAAAATCGACGGATATATCGGTCTATAGGGCGAAGGGAATACTTAAAGGCTAAAGCAGGCCTTAAGGAGAGGAACGAGGGGATTTAGCATATAGGCATATATAATAATTCCGTATAAAGCTAGAAATAGACTCGTATATACTAGGCTAGATATAGGACTAGCGGTAGAGGCTAGCGGTCTTCGTATATCTAAGGTAGCCGGCAAGGGGGGAGGTATAAACGCGGACGACGATGTAAAGAATTAAGGCGTCGTTAAAGGGAACGAAGAGCCGGCCTTAGAAATAGAACCGGCCTTAGACCTTAGAGAGAGCGGTCTTAGGGATCGAGCGGAGGGGGGCTCGAAGGGGGTAAGGCTAGCGGGGCTAAGGGGACTAGAAAGCTATACGAATAGCGGAGATAAGCGGGGAGGAGGCATAGGCCTAGTCGATAAAGTCATCGATCGGCTTAAAGTCGTCGAGGGCGTAGAGGTTAAAGCAGTCTGAATTATATTTATAAATTATATTTATAAATAAATCGGACTCTTAAACGGTATTAAGGGCGGTAGTAGTATTAGGGTAAAAAGAGGCATTAACCTTAGACTTAAGGAGGATAACTTAATATCGGTAGTTAATCCTTTCGTTAGCTTAGTCGGTAAAGGAGAAAGGGCGGGAGCTAGGTAAGCGGCTAAGGGCGTTAGGGAGAATAGCTTAAAAGCCGGGCTAAAAGACGATATTAAAATTAAAACGACTAAGGAATTCGGCCTAGCGGGCCTATCGTTAGTTAAAGAGCTTTATAGTTATAAAATACTAAAGATTCTTATAGTCTAAGGCTATTATAAACTTAGGCAGGCCTTTAAGCTTAAGGCGCTATTCTTTTAGAGATTTTATAATCGCGAGGAGTTCTTTATCGTAGATCTCGTAATTATACTCTTAAGCGAAGTATTTTAACGAGAAGAAAGCAACCGGATAATAACGACTATCGTCGAAGAGCTATATTAGCATACCCTTAGCGGCTTAATCGGAAGTATCTTTTTAAACTATAGTCTTACGATAAGGGTCGAAGTATATAAAGACTAAGGCGGTAGTAAAGGCGTGCTTAAGGGCTTTAAAGGCGTAAGCGTAGGCGGGAGACTAGATCTAAGGGGCAGAGTTCTTAGTAAAGGCGTTTTGAGGGTTCGTAAGCTTAGAAAAGCCGCGAATAAAACGCCGATAAAAATTAGCGAATCCTAAGAAGCGCTTAAGGTCTTTAATAAAGGAAAGGGCAAGCTAGTCTAAGACTATATAAACCTTTTTAAGGTCTATGCGAATGCCTTTATCTAAGATAATTAGGCCGAGGTACTTAGTCTTAGTAACGTAGAAGTTATACTTATCTACGTTAAGCTAGAGGCCGGCGGTATTAAAGCGCTTAAGAACTGCGTTAACGTAAGCTTAGTGCTCCTCCCGCGTCTTTAAGAAGATTAAGACGTTATTTAAATAGGTAAAGTAGAACTTATTAAAGATACTATAAAAGGCTGTATTAATAAAACTCTAGAAGTAAGATAAAGCGGCGGTAAGGCTAAAGGGGGTAATATAATACTCGAAAAGCCTATACCGTATAGCGAACGCTGTCTTTTACTTATATCCCTTAGCAATACGAAGGCGATTAAACGCCGCGATAACGTTAATCTTAATAAAAAACTTCGCCTTCCGGATATAAGCGAGGGTATCGTAGATAAAAGGTAGGGGGAAACGGGTCTTAATTATAGCCTTATTTAAGCCGCGATAGTTAACGCAAAAACAAACGCCCCCGCCTAGCTTACGGGCGAGTATAATAAGGGTAGTAGTAATAGAGGTAGAGCGGCGGATAAAGCCTTTCTTAAGCTACTCGTTAACGTACGCGCGGACGATCCGGTTCTCGGCTTCGCTAAAGGGGCGGGGGCGAGTGTAAGGAGGTTATATTCCCTCCTTAAGGTTAATTTAAGTATTAACGGTATAGTAAAGGGCGAGCTTATCGGCCTCGCTCTTAAGCTATATATAAAGTATATAGTAGAGCTCTTTAGGACCTTAGCCTAAAGCTCGTCGAGCGTATAAAAGACCTTCTTTTACTTCTTAAAGAACTTAGCGATATCGTCGGGGGAGATCTTATTAAGGTAAATCTTATTAAGGTAGTCGTCGATAAAGTCGTAAAGGCGAGGGTTAAGGTAGGCTTTCGCATCCTTAGTATCTATATATCTAATTCAAACGGCTTAATAAAGGTCCTTAGGGATATCTTAGTCGATAGGTAGTAAGGGCTCGGTAGGTAAAGGCTCGGCGGTAAAGGCCTTAATTAAGTTCTAGGAGGTTTAGACTTTAGGCTACCGGTAGAATATTACTATCGCATTAACGTCGAGCATCTAGACGTTAAACGCTAAGTCGTTAAGGGATAAGAAGTAGAAAGGCCGGGGTCTAATAGTCTTACGACTCGGCCGTAATATAAAGCGGCGGTAGCTAGCGGTCTTATAGACGGGATAGGGGTAAGGAGGCCGAACGTAGCGGCGAGGGTAAAAGGTAGCCGGGGAGTTAGAGTTATAGCCGGAGTTAGAGTCGGCGTCGTTAACCTAGCGGGAGGAGTCCGGATAGGCGGGTTTACCCGCGTTAAGAGCATCCTTAAAAAAACGTAGAGAGGGAAGGGCTAAAGGACGGGGGAATAAACTTAAGAACGTCGCTAAAGCGGACGGAACGGATAAAGGCTAGAGGACGGGCTAAGGCTAAACGGGCGGGAATAAGGATTATAGCGGCGGGAATAAAGATCGTAGCGATAAAAGGCTCGCCCTCGTCGTTAGAATCCTCGACGGAGGGACTAAAGGGAAACCCCCTTAGGGTAAAGGTAGGTAAAGGCGCGGTAAGGGGCTTGCCCCTATCGTCGAAATCTCCGATAGAAGGGGCGAGGGGAAAACGAATTATATTTATTAATTATATTCCGTCCGAAATAAGGATAAAGGAAGCTAAGATAGGGCGGATAAGGCGGGTAAAGGTAGCCGAGAGGCCTAGGATAAGATAAGGCTAATAGTCTAAAAGATAAGAGGCTAGATAAAAGGGGGACTAGAAGGAAAGAGAGTTACCACGCTAGCTAATAATAAGGTTATACCAGCGTAGCTAAAGGAGGCTAAGAATAACCTTATAGCTAAGCTTTATAAGAAAGAAGTAGATAGACTTAGTATAGGCGCTAATCCGGGAGACCGAAAAGGCGTAATAGGTAACGGAGCTAGACTTATAGTCGCTACTATCTGCGAGAGAAAGCTAGCGCGGGAATTAGAGTTAGCGGATAAGAAGGGCAAGGCGGTACGTAGTCTAAGCGTATATAAAGGCGTATCCGGAATAGCCGGAGTCGACTAAAGCACTTATAACGATATCGGCGGACATAAGGGATAAAGGCATAAGTAAAGCACGCGGTTATATTCCCGCGGGGAGGCAAAGATCCTCCCCGGTATCGAACGAAGCTATAAACTCGGATACTAAGAGCTCTATCACGCGATAAGGCGAAAGAGCTACGCATTTTCCGAGGCTGGGAAAGAGGCAGTAAGGTCGTTTACTTCGCCCTCGATAAAGCCTTACTTAATAGCGCGAACCTAATAGCGGGGGGGAGGGGGTTTAAGTAAGCGTAGGGTAGACGTACCGCTACTACGGCTACGGCCGCGGCTAGAGCTAGAACCGGCGCCGGGACTAGCGCTAAGGTTAGCGCCGGGATTAGCACTAATACCCTTATTAAGGTAGGTCTAGGCGGTATAGGTAGCGGTAGCCGGCTAAGCGTAGTAGAAGTAAAGACGGTTCTTAAACCGCTATTGCTTCTTAGCGTTAGTAAGCCGGGCCCGGAATATATCGAGCTATATTAGGTTACCGGTAGGGGATATAGGTAAGGCGGGCGAGGTAAGGCCGGTGCGAGTAGGGTTATAAGGCGGCTAGAGTTAAGAATAGGCCTAAATACGCTGCTAGTTGTTCTAAAGCGTAGAATATATCTTAGCCTAGGCTGTAAAGTCGTTATAGGCCGGGTATTCGACCTATAGAGCGGCGGCATTAGTAAGTTCGATAGAGACCTTCGAATAAAGGTAGGCGACGTAAGCGGTGCCGTTAAACGATAAGTCGGCTTAAAGCTAGGCAAACTTCGAATAGAAGTCTAGCTAAGAAATATTCTTTATCGATAAGGTATTAAAGTCGGTCTCCGACTAAGCATAGGTAAAATTAGCACTAAAGATAAGGCTAAGGTCGTCGGTAAGAGCTTAAATAGTAGTATACTACTAATCGGCGAAGGACTTATTATTAAGGACGTCCTAAAGAACGCTAGCAATAATAGAGACGGCCCGGCCGGTAAGCCGGCTAGCCGTATAGAGAATATAATCCTACTCTATAGGGTATAAGGCGGCGTCTTAACGGAGCGTAATAGTAAGGCCGTTGCGCTAGGTCTAGAAAGCCTCCTAACGTTGCTTTTAGGTGCCGGAGTCGCCGGCGAACCTCTTAGGGTCGGCTATACGGGAATTAGTAAAGGCAAAGACAGGGGCGGGGGTAAGGGCTTAGTCCTAAGCCGCGTCGCGTTTAGTTAAGACGAAGAGAGAGGACGTAGCGCGGTTAAGCTAACGCTAAAGATCGGCAGCGTGCTTTTAGGCAACGGCTATATGCTCTTAAGCGACGAGCACTCTTATATCTAACTTAACGTAAGCATTATTAAGGCAAGCGAGGGCCTTAATCTAAGGGGCGTAGAAGTCGTAAGTAGCGTTAGCCTAAATATAGGCGAATATGCCGAATATGCCGAATATAGGCCGTTAGGCCTAAAGAAGGGCGGTAAGGCGGGGGTAGTAGGAAACGTACTTAGTCTAAGGCTTTAGGTCGGTAGGAGCCGGCGGGGTAACGGCTAAGGTAGCGGACGAAAGATCGGCCTTTATATAGTCGGTTATCGTAGATTATAGGGCAATAGTGTTAGATTACATAATAGAGGTTACAACGATTAGGTTAGTATGACCGCTACGTAACGTAAGGGAAATATCCCTTAAATACGGCCCCCTTATAAAAAAAAGGGGAAGTACGTATAACACGTATTATTATATATTATATTAATATAACCTCTTTGCTATGCAACCTATCTAGACCTATTATAACGCCTATTTAGTCCGAGCCGTAGATCTACGATCTAATAATTAAGAGTCTTAGCCTTTAATCCATCGAAAATACGATATAAAACACTAGAAACAGGCTCCCTTTAGGCAAAAACAATCACTATGTCTACTAAGAAGAACACCGAAGTTATCCTTATCGAAAATGCTGATTAGTCTGTTTAGGACAATAAGTTTAAGGCGTAGGTCCTCGATAGCAACCTATAGGAATAGGTCTTCGGCACCGAAAGGCTCTTTCCTATTCCGGATATGCCTGTCGAAGACGACTCTCCGAGGGGATCTCGCTTTCGCATAGCGGACGAAGAAATAGTCTAATAGGGACGACAACCTCCTTAAGGCACCTAACAATAGCAGATCTTTCTATACAAGGAGAAGAAATAGGAGAGTTAGAAAAAGGATATTAAAGAACTACGCACTTAGATCGCCTCGACGATCTCCGATTACCTATTTTAGACCTATTGCAAACCTAATAAAGACCTTAAGGACTAGTACGCTACGCTTAAGAAAGAGGCAAAGGGCAAGCCGGAAGACATCTATCGAGCCCTTTAGGTTCGCTATAAAGCGGTGGTTAAGCCCTCCCTAAGTTAGCTAAAGAACTAGCACCTTTAGCTTAAGGGCTAGAAGAAGATTATATATAAAGGGATTTAGGAAGAACTTCCTAAAGCTATTTACAAAAGTATTTAGGTTGCTGACTTTCTCGCCTTTATCTAACCTTATTATCCCACTAAGGTCTATTCCTTCTACCTCTTATACTTAGAGAGGCAGAAGGATTTCGATATCTATACTATAACTAACGAATTCACTATGCTTATAGACTAGCTGCCTGCTTAACTATCCTAAACTAAGAAAGGCTCCTTCGGCCCTTCCTATACGGGATAAGACAAGGAGTAAAGCAGCTAGTAGAACAACTAGAAAGGCAAAATCAACAAAAAGAGGTCGCGACCTACTAATATAGATAAGAGAGGTATCCCTTACTATAAGCTCTATTCTATAAAGGGCTACTTAATAGAGAATTACTAGGAGGTTAACCTTAATAAAGCGCCCGACTAGTAGCCTAAAAGCAAAAAGGACATTATCTCTAAGAATATAAAGAACCCTAAGGTCGCGAAAGAAGCCTAAAGACATAGAGGCAAGAGGGGAACTAAGAATAATAATAAGACGGATTAACTTATGTAGGAGAGAGGAAGATGCCCTTCGGCTTTATTCCTCGCCCCTTTAGTCGATGCGTCTTTTAACGTCGATATCTACCCTTTTTATTACTCTTTAATCTTAGATTATAGCATAACCCTCTATATCTTTAACGAGATTTCCCGGTTTAAAAACTTTAGAATAGTAGATAAGGGAGATTTCCTTTAGGCAAGCGCCGAAAAAGTGCCTATCCTTAGCTACGGTAAAGTTAACGTCCGCTTATAAACCCTATCGTTTAAACCGTAAGTACTGCGCTTGCTTAACGTTGCTTTCTATAAGAACTTTACGTATAATCTAATCTCTTATAGGCTATTAAAGCAGTAGGGACTCTAGTAGGACGAACGACCCCGTAGGCTATTAGCGCTTCGTTCGGCCGACGATACTATCGTCGGTCTTATTAAATAGCACTACGGCTAGTTCGTTCTCGAGTATATCCCCTACTATATAATAAGGCGGGCATTTTACAACCGCCGAAATAAGTTTAATAGCTATACTAAACGGACGCCGCAAAAGGCTATTGCTAAACTCTAGCATCTCCGAATAGGGCATCCGGGAATACGAGCCCTAGAACACCTCGTTAATTGCTCCGAAGGTGTTAAGATTAAAGGCATCTTAATAGTATAGTACGATAACTACGGCACCGCGAAAGCAAAACGGATAATACGACGAGCCCTTCGAGACAACGGCATCGTAAGCGAGAGAATTACGATAGACTTCTATAACTTCGTGCTAGATAATAAAGGCTATAACTCGCTAATGCTTTTAACCGATAGAGCGAGCGGCTTTATATAGGATTACTACCTCTAAGACCGTCTCGTAGAAACTATTATTACGGCCCTTAAGTCTAGCCTCGACTACTTAAAGCACTAGTATTAGTTTTATACTAAGATTATAAAGTATAATAATAAGATTACTACTTAGAAGCCGGTAGTAGAAGCATTCCTTAAGGTAAGGCTCCTTAAAATCGAGCCCTTAGCCTTATATATATAAGATTAAAATAGCGGCGCTAAGCGCTTAGGGGGTATAATTAAGGATAAGTCTAAAGCGATGCGAGGAAAGCTCTTAACCTAGCTTTAGCGGGAGATTTATAAGTCCGCTATATATCTCTATAATCGCACGCTAAAATATAGCTATAAGTAGGAATCCCCCTACGAGAAGCTAACTAAGAGAAAGCTAGCGCAATAGCATCTTCGTGCCTACGGTTGCAAAGCGTTTATAATAACAACTACGGCCTAAGAGAAGAAATAACGCCTTAGGAAGCTCGACCTATAAGCTTAGATAGGCTTCTTAGTAGGATATATATCTTCTAATATCTACTAAGTCTAGGTTCCTATAAAAGGGAAGGTTATTACTACTTGAGATATTATTTTCGATAAATAAGAGATTTTCGATAGAATATTCGAGAACCTTGCCGAGAGCGTTAAAGAGTGCGACCTTAAGGAGCTAGCCTTAGCCCTAAGGAAAATCACTCTCCCCGACAATATTTAAATTAATATACTATAAGTTCTCGATAATTAAGTATTCGACGATATCCTCGTCTACTAAAATATAAACCCCGAACGTAAGGCAAACTATAATATAGACTACGCAATAGCGCTTAAAAACGACCGGGAAAACATAAAGCAATATACCGAAGCTCGATTTAAGCCTCTCCCTACTCCTTTAAGCACTCCCTTAGCGGCCCTATTTATAGCTGCAATATAATTATATCTCGCTGACTAAACTATAAAGCTATAGAGCGAATATCTCGATTCCTCTCGAGCAGCCTTCTAGGCAAATATAAGTGTATATAAACAAAGAGTAAACCCCTCCGTAGCACTAAGTCTACATAAATAAAGAGTAAACCCCTCCGTAGCACTAAGTCTATACAAATAAGGAGTAAACCCCTCTGTAGCACTAAGTCCGTATAAACAAGGAGTAAACCCCTCCGCGGCATTAAGTCTATATAAATAAGGAGTAAACCCCTCCGTAGCATTAAGTCTATATAAATAAGGAGTAAACCCCTCCGTAGCATTAAGTCTATATAAATAAGGAGTAAACCCTTCCGCGGTAAGTCTATATAATTAGGAGTTAACCCCTCTATAGGCAAAAATAAGTCTACTTAAATAAGGAGTAAACCCCTCCGTAGTAAAAAGTCTATATAATTAAGAGTTAACCCCTCTGTAGCCTATAAATAAGGAGTTAACCCTTCCGTAGAAAGGAAAACTCGCCTATTAGCACTCTATATTTATAGTAGGCACTCGAGCCGCACCGATCTCGAAAGACACTAATATATTACGGTTTAAAGATAAGGCTTACCTCGACCGCCTAATCCTAAAAAGGTAGGTATATCGACGAGATCTTCTAGCTATCCTAATATATTATAGATAGCTTAAATAACACCTACTCGGCCCTTAATATAAGGAGGCGGAGAGAACGCATCTATAGAGTTATAAAGAAATAAAGTCTTAGACCGAGGTTAACTCTAAAATACTCAAGAAGAAAGGCTAAGTCCTCGACTATATATAGGTATACGTATATAAAATAGATAAGCACGGAAGGCTCTCGAAGTGTAAGGCAAGACTAGTAGTCCGAGGGGATTAATAGCTTCGAAACGGATAGGAGACTTACGCGGCAACCCTCGTAGGATAAAGCTTTCGAATACTTATAACGATAGCTATAAGGTTCGACCTTAAACTAATATAGTACGATGCGGTTAACGCGTTCGTTAACGTAAGGCTCGACGAGATTATATATATAAAGATGCCGCTAGGGTATAGAAAACACTCTATTATCCTCCGACTTAATAAAGCCCTCTACGGACTACGAAAATCCCCTCTTCTATAGCATCGCAAACTTACGTTAATACTTTAGGAGATATAGTTTTAAATAGTGCCGCACGAACTATACTGCTTAACGTTTAACGGCATTATCGTCTTCTTCTATATAGATAATATTATCTTTGCATGTTATAAGAAGGATTAAGATAGGGCTAAATCTCTTTAAAATTAACTTCGGGAAAAATATAAGCTTATAGGCGGCGATAACCTATAATAGTTCCTCGGCATTAAGATTCTATAAGACCGTAATTAACGGTATATTTAGCTATTATAAGCCGCCTATATTAATAAGATCTACCGACTTATAAAGAAACGCCGCCCCTTCGACACACTAATAGGGGTAAAAGAGCTTCTCCCTTACGAAGGGATCGCTAAATACTATAAGATACGAGCCTACTAGGTAAACGTAGGTTCCGTGCTATACGCGGCGGTTATTACCCGCCCCGATATCGCGTTTGCTACGTGAAGACTATGCAAATTTAATACTAACCTTAGACCGGAATATAAAAACGCCGTCGATCGAGTTCTCTATTATCTATACTACACCCGGGGACTTACGCTTCGTCTAAGGGGTAGGGACGACTTTAAAGTGGTAAATAACGCCTCTTTCGCCGATAACACCGACCGGAAAAGCTCTTAGGCATTTGCTATAAAGGTATTTAGAGGCTTAATCGGCTAGAGAGCTAATAAATAAAATACAGTCTTAACCTTAACAACCGAGGCTAAGCTCCTAGCGTTATTATAGGCAATAAAGGAGTTAATCTATGTAAGCAGGCTTATTAAAGAGCTTAACGTCTCCCTCGATAACTCCCGTATTTGCATTTAATATAATAATATATAGACTATCCGACTAATTACTGCCGAAGTCGCTACTCTATAGACGAAGCTTCGCTATATAAACATTTACAACTACTAGCTTAGTTAAGAAGTCCTTAATAAGACCATCGATGTTAAATATATACCTACCGCGATGATAATAGCCGACGGCCTTACTAAGGCACTTTAAAGGCCCTCCTTTTAGGCCTTTATCGAATAAATAGGCCTTTACGATATTACCTAACGCCTCGCCGATCGAGAACTCCCTAAAACGACCGACGAAATAATATAAACCGATATATATATAGTATAGGAAGGTTAAGAGATATAAATAAGCCGATAAAGCCGTATCCTCGGGGGGTAATAGTATCGATGTTAGGCATAATATATAAGCGTTAGAGGAAACACTACGTATAAGCGCCGGTAATAAGAAATAACCGTAGGGAATACAGTTCCTTATGCGTATTACTAAGCCTTATATAAAAACGTTAGGGAGACGATAGATAAGGGGCCTCGTTAAATATCTACGAGCATTAACTAAGCTAGAGGCGTCTAAACACTCGATTAAGTATTAAATAAGAAGGAAGCTCTCCCGCAGCGAGGGCATATTAGCGTATCTCGCAATAGCGACTAGGCCGTCGATTTCGGCACAACGCACTTAGGGAAACGAGCATCCGCTGCTAAACGACCTACAGACGACTACGAATACCCTTAACGGCGGCGGAGCTAAGAGGGACGAACAGAACGATGCTTCTACGCAGTAAGGGCATCTGCTGTGTGTAGCGGCGGAAGGAATAGAGGAAGTGTGAGAGCTTGTAAAGCCGCACTCGTTAGAGCGCTTAAGCGCAGGATTAAAAGGGCAGGGATTAAAGATATCCCGCCCTAATAGCTTAACGATAGAACGAGGATTGAAAACTCATCGGATTTAAGCTATTTAGCGACCTCTTAATGCTAGCTTCCCTCCCTCTTAGGATCGAAGCTAGGGGGGTGTGTTAGATTACATAATAGAGGTAATAACGATTAGGTTAGTATAACCGCTACGTAACGTAAGGGAAATATCCCTTAAATACGGCCCCCTTATAAAAAAGAGGGGAAGCACGTATAACACGTATTATTATATATCACAATAATATAACCTCTTTGCTATACAACCTATCTAGACCTATTATAACGCCTATTTAGTCCGAGCCGTAGATCTACGATCTAATAAATAGGATAAGGTAAGGGTAAGGGAAAGGTAAGGAGGGAAATCTATATAATTCGCGTCGAGACGGCGTATCTATACCGGGAAAATTCTAATAATCGAGGAAAACTTAGTCGAAGGAGTCCGGCGAGGAGGCGGACTTACGTCGCGAAGAGGGGAGATTAGAAAAGAAAAGGGTAAGATAGCGAGATTATTAATTAAGGGCAATAGAATAAAATAGTAGATTAAACTATAAGAGAACGAGCTTAAGGGGGGTATATAATTATTATTAATCTACGAAGGGATATAGCTATAGACTAGGTCTAAATGTCTATATATACGATATAGAGGTTACGTAGGATAATATATAATATAACCTAATACTATAATACATTAGGTTATTTCACGCGTTCGTAATTACTTAGTCTAAGGTTATAAAAGAAAGACTACTAGTATAGGAATACAGTGTTATAAGATATAGTAATATACACGTGATTATATAATTACGTGCGCACGTGACTTAAGGGAGGCTATATTATAATATAGTAGCCTCCTCTCTAGCTAGCCGTATTATATAGAATACACACACACCGGTTAACCCTAATAGACCCTATCTAATAATTTCCTTTAGATAATCTAATAGAGTGATTATAAGGATTCTTATAGCCTTTAAGTCGTTCTTTTGCTAGCCCTTTTGCTCTTCGGTAGTGCTAATCGTGCCTACCGGTCGTTTAGGTCTAAGGACTAGCCCTTAGACATACTCGTAAACATCTAACATCTTTAACGTAAGGTTTACGTTAATTAGCTAGGTAGTATAGTTTTCCGGTCCCTTAAGTCTTTTAATCGTGCCCGTTAAGGCACTATCATCGTTCGCTATCTTAAACGTCCCGTTAGGCAATTATCCCGCGGGCAAAAAAGCGTTATCGTGGGATTTTATGCGTGGAAAAACTCTCTAAAATAGGCGTTTAGGCGAAAAAACGGCTATAAAGGAGAGAAAGTCTTAAAAAAGATCGTAATAATTAAAAAGACCAACTTAAAGCGTAGGGTTACGTTTTAGCGGTGCTTATAACCTTTAGAAGCTTACGTTAGGGCATATAAAGCGTGCTGCGTAAGATCGTGCGATAATAATAATTTAGCTAAAAGAAGCCCTCTAGGCTTATGCGAGGGTGTAGAAGACACCCTAGCACGAGAGGCTAACTAACTAAAAGTAGGGCGAACTATAATAATATAGCTCTACGCACGTACCCCTTTGTCTATACGTGCCCTTTACCCCTATCCGCACGAGCCCTTTACCCCTATTCGCATAAGCCCCTTTTCCCGCCCGCACGTGCCTCTTCCCTACTCGTATATAAGAATACGGATTAGGTCGTAGACTTAATCTTACTAATAGTCGAAGACCCTTATACTATATATAATTAATAGGTTTAAGCCGACTAGGTTTCCGCTAAAGCTATTACGGAATTATAAGGTCGCTATCTAGCACGCGCTATATAAAGCAAGACTAAGGCCGCTTAGCAAAAGGAATAATTAAAGGAATAATTACTAGCAAGTATAAGCATAACTTATAAGAATAAAATAAAGGATTAAAGGCAATAGGAGTATTCCTCTTAATTGCCTAATAAGGATTACATTATAGCTGCTATAGGCAGTAGTATTTCCTTTTTCGAGCTAGCATTCTAATATATATAAAGCATCCTCTATACTATATGCTAGGGCTAATATAATTAGCTATAGATAAGATAGTAGGGAGCTATTCCTAGCTCCTAGGCCTTACGCTTACCTAATAAGATTATCCTTCTTTATATATATATTTACCTTACTAAGTGTATTAATTTTAAGTATTACTATTTATGCTATAAGGAATCTCTATTTATACTATAAGACCCTATAAGACGCTAAAATCCCTACTTTTTCTACGCTTACCCCGCGCGCCTATATCCCGCTATTAAAATATAGTATAGGTGTTAACGTTATACGACGTTAGGGGCCATACGGGGCATTGACCTAAGCCTAGACCACAGGGATGCAATAGGCTATTACGTCCCTAACGAGCCTATTATATAACCCCCTTGGCTAAGGACGGCAGGTAGGTATTCTATTGTATTATAACTACGGTTAGTGCGGGCTAAGGGCCCTGTTTAAGAGGCTCCGGTACCTATATATACCTCCGTTAGTCCTATAGTTAGGTAGCTGCATGCATCTTTATGTCTACGAGTTTAGACCTCCTTTCTTTACTCTTCTGCTGTGATATTTATACAGCTGATTTCCTGCATTTAAGAGTTATAAGCCCGGCCGCATAAGCTAGGTCTCTTTCGCTTAAACAACGCGAAATTAAAGCTATCGATATCGCATTTTTTACACCGCATTAGGCTCTAACCTTAGTGTTATTACGAGGAGCTAGCTTTAAAGAAGGATTAAGACGATGAAACAATACACATTCATCCCTCGTAAACCGGCGAGGTAAAATAACGACTATAGCGATATCTATATCTAGAGAGGTAAGTATCGTAACGCTTAAGGAAAGCCTTAATTAGACCCCCTAGATTTAGGCCATTAAGGGTTAGGCGAAGATCCACCACATTTAGGAATATATCGACCTAGCAGGATCCGAATTACTCGAAGAGCTTATTAAGATTAGCTAGGAAGAATTTAAAGCCAACCTTAGGGAACGACCTTAGAGAGGGGCCCTTATAGACATTAAGTTTAACAATAGGACTACTAACTATAACAATCGGCTTAATAATACGACGATAGAGTTCTGTTTTAAGCAAGATAGCTATAACTTAGCCGTTAGCCTATTTAAGACCTAGAAAAAGGCTATAATTCGCATCGAAGAGCTAATCAGTAAGTTAATTAATAAGGCTCTTAAGGGAGAGACCCTCGTATAGACCTTACCTCGAAGCAGGATCTAGGAACTCAAATAGAAGGTCCTACCCTTAGAGGAGGGGGAAAAAACCCTCGTGGATAACCGGTATTATTAAATTATCTGCAAAAAGGGGAATCGAGACTAGAAGGCGTAGGCCGATTAACTTAATTAAGTGATCGTCGACTCTAGGGACCTAAAAGTCACGACTTTAAATAATATTAAGATCCGATAGGATTTTCTTCGGGCTATAGAGGAATTCGACCTTAGTTAGGCCTCGAACGAGAGATTAAATAATGCCTTCTATAAACGACTTAAGGGCGTCGTTAGATTAACTCCGAACCCATTAAGGAACCTTATCGCGGAATTTAAACGTAAGGTAACCCTTCGGAAGAAATCTAAACCTTAGGTTAATTAGACCGCTCCGGCATTAAGGAAAGAGATAGGGCGGACTTAATGCCTATATATAACTTACCGGAATACGAAATAGGATTAGTAGGAAAGCTGCTTCTCTTTCCACGCGATGTTTAAAAAGGATGCCCCTAAAGGATAGGACGTACGGGATATATTAAGGGCTAAGATTAACAAATAGCTAAACGATAACCCGGAAGGTAAGAAGAAGGCAATAGCTTAAAAGCCATCCGGATCGGGTAAGTTAGACGAAATAATCATAGTCCCGAATAGTGGCAACGGCAATAAGCAGGCGAATGTGGTTTCTCGCATTAATACGATATTATAAGTTAACCTCACCTATGTTAAGGATAAACCTCTTAGAGATAAGGTTATCTACGATTTAAGGGCGAGTATATATATATTTAATAACATTAGGTAGTTTAATAAGAAGACGTTTACCTAAGGGTCGCAAGAAGAGGTCTACGTTAGTAAAACCGCGCTTATATTCTAGGGGGTAGGATCCGCAGTTATCCTACTCTTAGGGGGCAAGAAGCTCCTACTCGAAAACAGCTACTATATCCCTAAGATGCCGACAAGCGTCTTTTCCGTTCGATAAAGGATTAAGGCTTAGTTTTATTAGAACTAGCACGATAATACGCTATTCTATAAGCCGACGGGCGAGCAGCTTACTTAGCTTAAGGAATTCGAGGACTAATACGTTATTGCGAGCTTGCCGGATACCTTAGGAACTATTTTTGCAACGAGTCGACGACCTAAGCCACCTTCGAATAAGGATCTCGCGGACCTTTAGCATAAGCGCCTAAGGCACCTAGGACCGGAGGCTATAGGGCTGCTAGTTGATAAATCCGTAGGCACGAAGCTTTATAGACCGATAACCTGCAAATGCGAGGTATATACTACGGGAAAGGCGAAACGGTAAGTCTCCCGGGACCTACTAACGTTAAGGCCGTAAGGAGCCGGGGTTTAATTTAGCTTTAACCTCTATACTAGCTATCGAACGCTAGGCAGTCGGGTCCTCGACATTAGTATAATAGCAATTAAGTAGAAGAGAGGCTCTAAGGCTAAAACAGCCTATAAGGAAGGATTAGAAGCTGCAAGGTGTAAATCACTAAGAATAATAGCTCTTGTCTTTTCTAATAAGGAGGGCTAACTAGTCTCTATATATAGGGAAATCCCTCGGACGAAAACAGCCGCGTAGACCTAAGGAAAAGAGGTAAAAGAAAGAGTCGGACGGAGTCGCCGGTCGAAAGCGCCGGTTATAAACAATAAATTACATCCGTACGACAAATAGTCATACAGTTAGTAAATAACTAAACTAATAACGCAATAGTCTATTGGAAGGACTAGTGAATTCCACGGTAGAAGCTATGGAAGAGAATTGGAATTCTACGGTGGAAGACCGTAGAAGGGAAGAGATTTCACGGGTAAAGACTGTGTAAATAACCGTAAAATCACCGTAAAATCACGGTGAAATATGACCGAAGAAAAGTGGGTAAATGCACTAGTAGAAGTGCGGGGTAAATGACCGTAGAAGCCCGTGGAATTCTATGGTAGAATCTAGGGAAGAACCGGGGATTTCCCGGTAGAAAGCAAATAGGGAAGACGGTAATATTAACACTAGGCCGGAAGTAAGTGCCGCGGGATTTAAATACTACGCCTTATTTACCTATATAACAACTAGCATAAGGTTCTTCTACGCTATTAAGTAGAAAACCGAGGTCTAGGACGTCTTTAAGAAGCTAATTGCGAAGCTCGCTACGCACTACGGGATTTAAATAATTATCTTAGTTACTAACGGAGAGAAGGCCCTAATCACTAAGGAGATTAAGCAGTATACGGATAGACTTAGCCTATAGCTCTTTATATTAGCCCCTTTAACGCCGACTTAGAATAGTTATATAGAGCGATTAAGGGCTATTGTTAAGGAAAGAGCTAGACTAATAAGTCTCGACTCGTAGATCCCTAACACACTTTAGACCGAGACCTATCGAACGGCTGTCTACTTGCTAAACCTAACGCCCTTTATAGGGGTCGATAAGATAGGGATAAGTCCTTATAAGAGATAGTAGCAGTATATAAAGGAATATAACCCCTTATATAGCTATATTAAGGAGATTCGACCTACAATTACACATTTGCGTATATATAGATATATAGTATATCTAATAACAACGGATGCCTTAGAATATATTAAATTATATAAGTCCCTCTCGTAGACTATATAGAGGGCGTATATTAGATATCTAGTTAGGTATAAGTCTACTAACTAGTTCGTTATTTAGGTCCTTTCCCTAAGATAGACGAAGCTTTTAACCTCTACGAATGTTTAATTCGACGATGACGTTATATATAATCCGAAGAGGGAAGAGGGTGCGCAGGCTCTATATACCTATACTTATAACATCCTCCGATAGATAAACGCAATTAATATACCCGAAGATAATAAGGGCGATAAAGAGGGGGCCTACGAATACCCTCGAACCGATAAGACTACCCGGCTGCGATTTACGGCGGCTGAATTTATGCTAGCATTTAATCATAGGAGGCAGAATAAGGAGGTAATAACCCCGACGATAGAGGGTCTATACGTCTCGCCTCTACAGACTGGCAAGGTAGTCTTCTTTAATACCGCGATACTACCTAATCTTAAGGGTAGGGATCCTACGACACTAAGAACCGTAACACTAGGACCTATAGAGGAGTTAATTAGCCTTAGGACTCCTTTATCGGAGGTCTTAGGGATGCCTCTTCCTCTAGGGGGTAAAACGTCCGAATCGACAGCCGGGATAACGGCTAATAGACCCGACCTTAATAGCCGACTTCGCATAGAGGAGCTTTTAGACATAGAGGAAGATATACCGGCTTCGTCGAAGCCGTTACGCAAGCAGCGGGACACGTCTTAAGGTATAAACCCTAGCAACATCGTTAAAGGGAAGAGAAAGAGAACTTAAAGGACCCTATTTATTAACAATGTTATTACGAGGGGTTTAACCTATAGACTATACATCGAGGACATGCCTCCTATGCCTACCTCCTATAAGATAGCGATAGCCTCCCCCTATAAGACCTAGTAGCTTAGAGGAATAACCTACGAAATAAAGGATTAGGAGAGACTTCTAACCTAGGTTAAGACCTTAAAATCTAAGGCTAAGAAGAAGGGAGAACCCCTAATTCCGATAAGATAGGTCTACGCCTATAAGTGCGATCTATAGGGATATATATTTCGGTTTAAAGCCCGTCTAATTGTTCGAGGAGATCGCTAACCGGAAGATAACGAGGATACGTATGCGGCGACCTTTTGAGCGAGGACCTTTAGGCTGCTAATAGCCCTACTATATCTCGAGGATATAGAGTCCGCGTAGTATAACGTTAAGACGGCTTTTCTAAACACAATACTGCGATTTATAGTCTACTATTAGCTTCCACCCGGATATATAGAACTAGGCTTATGCATACGGCTTCTACGAGGGCTATACGGCCTAAGAATCGCCCTAAAGCTCTAGTATAAGGATCTCACCGGCTTCTTTAAGTCTTTAGGCGCAGAAACCCTAATTAAGGACGCCTATGTAATAGTCTATAAGGGAGTAATTATCTTCTTCTTTATAGACGATATCGCGATAATATATCCGAAGGAGCGGAAGGATAACTAGCTTAAACTCTATAAGGCCCTTAT
Source organism: Ophiocordyceps sinensis (assembly GCA_012934285.1). Taxonomy (NCBI): domain Eukaryota; kingdom Fungi; phylum Ascomycota; class Sordariomycetes; order Hypocreales; family Ophiocordycipitaceae; genus Ophiocordyceps; species Ophiocordyceps sinensis. The sequence continues at coordinate 13,184,001 of JAAVMX010000001.1, read as the reverse complement.
AGCGAAATACACCGTTAACTTTATAGGGGGGTTACGTTAGTTCTTTAGGATTAAGATAATCCGGGATAGACCTAATAGGAAGTTATAGCTTTCTTAGGCATCTTATATCTCTAAGATAGCGAAGAAGTTTTATATAGACGACGATTCGGGCTTTAGCGTGCTTAAGATCCCCTTAACGACGGATAAGCTAATTCCCTACGAGGAAAAGGCGAGTAACGAAGAGGTCTATTACTTTCTTTCTTTAGTAGGCACGATCCTACATCCGGCGATTTACACTAGGGCGGACGCGGCGTTCCCGGCGGCACGGCTAGCCTAGTTTAGCTATAACCCGGGTCTACGATACCTTCGAGAGGCAAAGAGGTGCCTAGCGTACTTATACACTACGCGGGACGTTATATCTATTTTAAAGCGACTAACGAGATAAAGAGGTTTCTCTATGCGTTAGACTCCTCGTTCGCGGACGACCCTACGTTAAGGAAGTTATTATAAGGGTATATATTCTTATTTCTCGGCGGGCCCGTAGATTAAACAGCCACTAAGCAGGCTACTATCACGACCTCGTCTACCGAAGCGGAACTCCTAGCTTTATTAGGCACCGCGAAAGAGCAGATGCAATTTGCTCGACTTATTAAAGAGCTTAGGATCTAGGTTAAGGGCACTATAGAGCTATAGTATAATAACCTCTAGACGATTAGGCTATTAACCGAGCTAAGTGCTCGACTTAAAACGAATTTGAAGCATATCGATATCTATCGATATTAGCTTCGTTAGGAAGTGTAAGAGGAACGGCTCTAGGTTAGGTAGATTAAATCCACTAAGAACCCGGCGGACGGCATAACTAAGGCCCTCCCTTTGCAAAAGCACGAAGATTTCGTAAAGCAGCTCGGCATAAGGGACCGCCCCGAGGACCTAGATAGGAATAACTAGGACGGTGCGGATAGGGCCCTTTAGGGTATGTTTTTATAGTTTATGTAATATTAGCCCCTATTTAATATTAAGGGTAGTATAATAGATATAAGCCGTTCTAACTAATTTAAACGTGCTATTTTATTTAATTATTGTTTTTTCTTTATATTGCTATAGTCTTTATAAGGACTATAGTAAGGGGGTGTATTAACGTTATACGACGTTAGGGGCTTTATAGGGCATTGACCCGAGCCTAGACTATAGGGATGCAATAGGCTATTCTATCCCTAACGAGCCTATTATATAACCCCTTTAGCTAAGGACGGTAGGTAGGTATTCCGTTGTATTATAACTGCGGTTAGTGCGGGCTAGGGGCCTTATTTAAGAGGCTCCGGTACCTATATATACCTCCGTTAGTCCTATAGTTAGGTAGCTGCATATATCTTTATGTCTACGAGTTTAGACCTCCTTTCTTTACTCTTCTGCTATGATATTTATACAGCTGATTTCCTATATTTAAGAATAGGTATATGGCAATTAAGAGAGCCGCGCAAATCGTGCGAAGAATACCAGTCTGCGAAGGTCACGCAGTAAGGCACGTAGCAAGGCACGCAGTAGGGCACGCAGTAGGGCACGTAGCAAAGGGCACGCAGTAGGGCACGCAGCAAAGGGCACGCAGTAAGGCACGCAGTAAGGCACGCAGTAGAGCACGCAGCAGAAGGCACGCAGTAGGGAGCCGGGCACGAAGCATACATTAAGGAGCCGCACACATAGTAGAGGGCACGCAGTAGGGCACGCAGCAAAGGGCACGCAGCAAGGCACGCAGTAAGGCATATAGTAGAGCACGTAGCAGAAGGCACGTAGTAGGGAGCTAGGCACGAAGCATACATTTAGGAGCCGCACACATAGTAGAGGGCACGCAGTAGAGCACAAAGCATACATTAAGGAGCCGCACATATAGTAAAGGGCACGCAGTAGGGCACGCAGTAGGGCACGCAGTAGAGGGCACGTAGTAGAAGGCATATAGTAGGGCACGTAGTAGAGGGCATGCAGTAGAAGGCACGTAGTAGGGAGCCGGGCACGAAGCATACATTAAGAAGCCGCACACATAGCAAAGGGCACGTAGTAGAGCACGTAGTAGAGCACGCAGCAGAGCACGCAGCAGAGCACGCAGCCGGGAGCCGGGCACGAAGCATACATTAAAGAGCCGCACACATAGCAAAGGGCACGCAGCAGAGCACGCAGCAGAGCACGCAGCAGGGCACGCAGAAGGGCAAGCAGCAGGGCACGCAGCAAAGGGCACGCAGCAGGGCACGCAGCAAAGGGCACGCAGCAAGGCACGCAGCAGAGCACGCAGCAGAAGGCACGCAGTAAGGCACGCAGCAGAGGGCACGCAGTAAGGCACGCAGTAGAGGGCACGCAGCAGGGCACGCAGCCGGGCACAAAGCATACATCAAGGAGCCGCACACACAGCAGTAGGGCACGCCGCAGAGGGCACGCAGCCTCTAGAGGGCACGCAGCAGAGGGCGCGCAGCAAGGCACGCAGCAGAGCACGCAGCAAGGCACGCAGCAGAGCACGCAGCAGAGCACGCAGCAGAGCACGCAGCCGGGAGCCGGGCACGAAGCATACATTAAAGAGCCGCACACACAGCAAAGGGCACGCAGCAGAGCACGCAGCAGAGCACGCAGCAGGGCACGCAGAAGGGCAAGCAGCAGGGCACGCAGCAAGGCACGCAGTAGGGCACGCAGTAAAGGGCACGCAGTAGGGCACGCAGCAAAGGGCACGCAGCAAGGCACGCAGCAAGGCACGCAGTAGGGCACGCAGTAGAAGGCACGCAGCAGACGGCACGCAGTAGAGGGCACGCAGTAGACGGAACTTAGCAGGGCTCCTTACGCGCGTGCTGCTATAGCTATTAAATTGCTATTATTAAATTAACTATTTAATTAAGGCTAGGCACGATTTGCGCCGCCCTCTTTATTAATATATACCTATACCCGATTTTAGTAGCGGGATATAAGCGCGCGGGGTACGTGTAGAAAAAGCGGGGACGATAGGTGTTAGATTATATAATAGAGGTTATAAAGATTAGGTTAGTATAACCGCTACGTAACGTAAGGGAAATATCCCTTAAAAGCGGTCCCTTTATAAAAAGAGGGGAAGTACGTATAACACGTATTATTATATATTATATTAATATAACCTCTTCGCTATATAACCTATCTAGACCTATTATAACGCCTATTTAGTCCGAGCCGTAGATCTACGATCTAATAATTAAGAGTCTTAGCCTTTAATCTATCGAAAATACGATATAAAATACTAAAAATAGGCTCCTTTTAGGCAAAACAATTACTATATCTACTAAGAAAAACACGGAAGTTATCCTTATCGAAAACGCTAATTAATCTATTTAGGATAATAAGTCTAAGGCGTAGGTCCTCGATAGTAACCTATAGGACTAGGTCTTTACTACCGAAAGGCTCTTTCCTATTCCGGCTATGCCTATTAAAGACGATTCTCCGAGGGGATCTCGCTCTCGTATAGCAGACGAAGAAATAGTCTAATAGGGACGCTAAGCTCCTTAAGGCACCTAACAATAGTAGATATTTCTATATAAGGAGAAGAAATAGGAGAGTTAAAAGAAGGATATTAAAGAGCTCTATACTTAAATCGCCTTAATAATCTCCGACTACCTTTTTTAGACCTATTATAAGCCCGATAAAGACCTTAAGGACTAATACGCTATGCTTAAGAAGTAGGCAAAAGGCAAACCGGAAGATATCTAACAGGCCCTTTAGGTTTACTATAAAACGGTATTTAAGCCCTCCCTAAGTTAGCTAAAGAACTAGCACCTTTAGCTTAAGAGCTAGAAGAAGATTATATATAGAGTATTACTATTTGCATAGGTAGAAATCTCTATTTAAACAGGAAACTAGGATTGTCTCTACAATTTCTACGCCGACCCCGCGCGCCTAGCCCGTGCCATATAATTTAGGTGTAGCGCTATAGCAATTAATAGACCCGCCTAAATAAACAGGTTCTTCCTTAACACACTAAGCTGTGCGAATTAAGCTGTTGCATTGCGAATGCGAAGTGTTAATTCGCATAGCTTAATTCGCCTAGATGACGCATCTCAATTCGCCTCTTAATTCGCCTAAATAACGCATCTTTAACTAGGCTGCGGGCTGCGTGGCCTTAGGCTGCGTGGCGGGAATAACCTCCTCTATAGCCGACGACGCGGGCGTAGCTCTAGCCCCTCTGCCCTTGCCCCTGCCTTATCTCCCCCTTAATCCTCTTCCCTATATATTTATACACGCACGCGATCCTCCTTACGACGACTAACTGGGCTAACTGCCTTACTCGTCTATCTCGTATTGCGTATATATACGGCGCACGCTTGCGTTAAGGCGGCGGGTGCCGGCTTAACTAGACCGCGGTAGCGTAGTGCCTCTACCTCTGCCTCTTCCTCTTCCTCTTCCTCGCGGCTATAAGGCTAGCTTAGGGCTATCGTCTTATTAATCTCGGAAGTGCTTTAGGGCTTAATGCATAGTTTAGCTAGTATTCTTCGCTAAGCGAGGCCGGCCACAGAGCTTTTCTATAACATCTAGGTCTTAGATTCGAAGGAGTAGCTCGTCGAGGTCCTTAAAGTAATAATTAGCATAATTTATATAGAGAAAAAGGGGGGGGTCCTTACTAATAGCTTCTTAAGCTACTACCGAAGGTAAACATTAAGCTTCGTTAGTGCAATATCCGCCTCGAGGCGTTAAAAGATAATATAGGCATAAGGAAGCCCTTATTGCTAAGTAAATCGCCCTATATAAGGTAGTAGCGGCTAGATCTCCCGCTCTTCCTCCCCCTCGCCTAAAGGCATTATAGCCTTAGTAAGCCGGTGCTAGATAGTAAGGAGGTAAACGCTTTAGTAGGTAACCTAAACGTTAAGCTTGCCGAGCTACGTTTGCCTACGGTAAACAAGCTAAAGCCGCTATCGCTGCCGGGCGGCCTCCTGCTTATAGTAGCGCTCTTTATTAGCGATTATCTAAAGCAACGCGTTATAAAGATAGAAGAGAACGCCGGTGCTTATAATAAGGTATAACTTTATATCTTTATAGGCGGTCTCGACTAGGCTATTAACTCTTTAGCCGAAGTTATAGTACCGGCTAATATAGCAATAAGCCTATTGCTCGCGCTACGGTATATATTCCTTTGAGATATATCTTACGATATATCCTTATTATTCTCCGAAGGTTCGATCTAAGCTCTGCTAGTTCGACTAAAACTCTTCCTCTATAGGTGCGTAGATAACTAATTTATAAGCGGCGAATATACTCTCCCGGCTGTATATATTAAGCGGGTTTAGGTCCGAGATACCGTTCTTAGCCTCTTCTTACGTACGAGCTCGTTCGGCAGCATCGTCTTCTTTAGCAGCATTGTCTTCTTTAGCAGCATCGTTATCGTTAGTATCGTTATCGTTATCGTTAGTATCGTCGTCACCGGGCTCCTTCTTCTAACGTAACTTAATCCTCGCGTTAATGTTAGCGTTAATATAGTAGACGTAAAGCTATTGCTATATAGCAGGAAAAACACACGAGAGTGCGTTTTTAAGGCCTTTTCCTTATCTATAATAACTATAGTCGGCTACGGTGCCCTAACTTACTACCGAAGGTCGTCTAGCTGCTTATAAAGCTATTGAAATCCCTCTTCCTTCTCTATATTAATAAGGCTAAAAGCGAAGTTAGCCACGGACTTTTAATTAGTTATTCTAGTGGCCTAGAAGAGGTATATATTAAAGCGGTTCGTTCTATATATATTATTAAGTCCTAAGACTTCCGGGAACCTTTTCTATATCTGCTTACTCTAAGGGTATGTCTAGAAGATAGCCTTAACCTTTCGAATATCGTTATCCTCGTTATCGCTTTCGCGATACTTAACCTTATGCTTAAGGCCGCCGCGTTAGAGGTAGTTAATAAAGACCTAGGTTGTAGTCTTACCACTAAGGAGTATAGCACGAATCTTCTAACGGTCGTTGTATATATCCCGCTGCTAGAAGAATAAATCTTCGGTAAAGTCCCTAACGATAGAGGCTATCTCGCGAGCTAAGAGGGCATAATGCTTAAAGAGGCTTATCTCGAGATCTTACTGCGCTAAGTTACAGCGGCGATAGATGTTATAAGCTAATAGATCGAGTGACTGCCTATAGTTATACTAACTACCGTAATCGACACGATAAGTCTACTTCTATTAAGCTCTCTTATATATTAGAGTATTACTATTCGCATAGTTGAAAATGTCTATTCGCATAGAAGGTCCGCTTTTTCTACGCCGACCCCGCGCGCCTATACCCCGCCACCTAATTTAGGTGCACATGCCTAGCACCCTAAACCGGCGTCGTCGGCTATAGAGGAAGTTATTCCCGCCATATAGCCTATATAGTCAGGCAGGCAGGGGCGGAGTAATTAACGGGCCGATTACGCGCGCAATTAACGGGCCGATCACGCGCGCCGCATCTTGCGATCGCCTCAAACATACGTTATTTGCACGAATTGAGCTCTCTTACGCGCCGGGCGGCGAGCGCCCCTTTGGTGTTTATATTGCCCTTTAGGGTGCTAGGCTAAATTGGGTGGCGGGGTATAGGCGCGCGGGGTCGGCGCAGAAAAACTAGGTCCCTTCTATGCGAATAGACATTTTCAACTGTGCGAATAGTAATACTTATATATTAAGGCGATAATCTTAACTAGGTAGTCTAGCTTTTGCGAGGAAGCCTTACGAAGCCCGGCGCTTAATAAAACTCGTTAAGGGCTACGATTATAGACGAAGAATAATATAGGTAGGTTAGACCTACCTATTAATCTTACGCTTATTAGAGCTAGACTTCTTTACGATAGCTGCTCCGTTCTCGCGATAGAAGCGTTAGAGGAAGCTATAGAGTTTATTATACGTATCGAAGGTTGGCGAAGGTAGAAGGCGTGGGATTAGAAGGCTATTATCGTTAGGCCGCTCGTTAGGCCGCTCGTTAGCAGGCATCGCGAAGGGGTAGGCAGGCTACTAGTCGGGCATCGTATCGCAAAAGCGCGCTACTAAAAAGCTTTAGTTAGAATTCTATTAGGGAGGAACCTATTTATTTAGGCGGGTCTATTAATTGCTATAGCGCTACACCTAAATTAGGTAGCACGGGCTAGGCGCGCGGGGTCGGCGCAGAAATTATAGGTTTCCTATTTAAATAGAGATTTCTACCTATGCAAATAGTAGTACTCTATATATAAAGGGATTTAAAAAGAACTTCCTAAAGCTACCTATAATAGTATTTAGGTTATTAACTTTTTAGCTTTTATTAATCTATATTATCTTAACTAAGTCGATGCCTTTAACTTCTCTTACGTAGAGAAGGAGAAGGATTTCGATATCTATTCTATAACTAACGAATTTACTATATTTATAGACAAATAGCCTACTTAACTATCTTATACTAAGAAAGGCTCCTTCGGCCCTTCCTATACGGGATAAGACGAGGAGTAAAGCAGCTAATAGAATAACTAAAAAAGTAAGAATAATAAAAAGAGGTTACGACCTAGTAATATAGATAAAAGAGGTGTCCCTTACTATAAGCTTTATTCTATAAAAGGCTATATAATAGAGAATTGCTAAGAGGTTAACCTTAATAAAGCGCCTAACTAATAGCCTAAAAGCAAAAAGGATATTATCTCTAAGAATATAAAGAACCCTAAGGTCGCGAAAGAAGCCTAGAGATATAAAGGCAATAGGGGAACTAAGAATAATAATAAGACGGATTAACTTATATAAGAGAGAGGAAGATGCCTTTCGGCTTTATTCCTCGCCCCTTTAGTCGATACGTTTTTTCACGTCGACGTTTACCCTTTTTATTACTCTTTAATCTTAGATTATAGTATAACCCTCTATATCTTTAATAAGATTTCCCGGTTTAAGAACTTTAGAATAGTAAATAAGGGAGATTTCCTTTAGGCAAGCGCCGAAAAAGTGCCTATCCTCGGCTATAATAAAGTCAACATCCGCTCATAGACCCTATCGTTTAAACCGTAAGTATTACGCTTGCTTAACGTTGCTTTCTATAAGAACTTTATATATAATTTAATCTCTTATAGGCTATTAAAGCAATAAGGACTTAAGTAAGACAAACAACCCTATAGGCTATTAGCGCTCCGTTCGGCCGACGATGCTATCGTCGGTCTTATTAAATAGCACTACGGCTAGTTCGTTCTTAAGTATATCCATTACTATATAATAAGGCGGGCATTTTATAACCGCCGAAATAAGTTTAATAGCTATACTAAACAGACGCTATAAAAGGCTATTGCTAAACTTTAGCATCTCTAAATAAGGCATCTAGGACTATAAGGCTTAGAATACCTTATTAACTACTTTAAAGGTATTAAGATTAAAGGCATTTTAATAGTATAGTGCGATAACTACGGCACCGCGAAAGTAATACGGATAATATAACGAGCCCTTTAAGATAACGGCATTATAGGTAAGAGAATTACGATAGACTTCTTTAACTTCGTGCTAGATAATAAAGGCTATAACTCGCTAATGCTTTTAACCGATAGAGCGAGCGTCTTTATATAGGATTACTACCTTTAAGACCGTCTCGTAAAAACTATTATTATAGCCCTTAAGTCCGGCCTCGACGACTTAAAGCACTAGTACTAGTTTTACACTAAGATCGTTAAGTATAGAAACGAGATTACTACTTAAAAGCTAGTAATAGAAGCATTCCTTAAGATAAGGCTCCTTAAAATCAAGCCCTCGGCCTTATATATATAAGATTAAAATAGCGGCGCTAAGCGATCGGGGGGTATAATTAAGGATAAGTCTAAAGCGATGCGAGGAAAGTTCTTCACCTAGCTTTAGCGAGAGATTTATAAGTCCGCTATATATCTCTATAATCGTACGCTAAAATATAGCTATAAATAGGAATCCCCTTATAAGAAACTAACTAAGAGAAAGCTAGCGCAATAGTATCTTCGTGCCTATAGATATAAAGCGTTTGCAATAATAACTACGTCCTAAGAGAAGAAACAACGCTTTAGGAAGCTCGACCTACGAGCTTAAATAGGCTTTATAATAGGATATATATCTTCTAATATCTACTAAGTCTAGGTTCCTATATAAGGGAAGATTATTACTACTCGAGATATTATTTTCGATAAGTAAGAGATTTTCGATAGAATATTTAAAAACCTTACTAAAAGCGTTAAACAGTGCGACCTTAAGGAGCTAGATAGCCCTAAGGAATATTACTCTCCCCGATAATAATTAAATTAATATACTATAAGTTCTCGATAATTTAGTATTTTACGATATCCTCGTCTACTAAAATATAAACTCTAAACGCGAGGCAAACTGCGATATAGACTACGCAATAGCACTTAAAAACGACCGAGAAAATATAAAGTAGTATACCGAAGCTCGATTTAAGCCTCTCCCTACGCCTTTAAGCACTACCCCGGCGGCTTTATTTACAGCTGTAATATAATTATATCTCTGTTAGTTAGTTAAACAAACAAAAGGGGGTTGCAAACTGGCTGGATTAGTCTATATGTCTATTAACTAAGGGGCGACGAACAGCCCCTTTATATAGGCTACAAACGCGTACATTAATAAGGCCCGAAGCCGGCCCTTTGCGAGCCCTTACTTACGACGTTAGGGCTATGCCTATAAGGGCGATTAAGTTAATGACTTAATTATCGCAAGGGCGGCCGAGTTAGTAACGCTATTACCGGGGTCCCCGATGCATACGATCGATGCATCGTATAGTTAATAACGCATCTATATAGGCGTTGCCCGTACGTAATCTATTTAATCACGTAGATTGCAATCGTGCCTAAAGAACGGATATCCCTTATTCCTATACTAGTAACTCTTCTTTATAGTTGCTAAACAGTAAGTCCGTAATCTATATCTAAATAAGGGGAAAAACAAAAAGAAGGATACATTAGGTAGAAGGCCTAATAAATATATTTAATAAATACAAATGAAAAGGGGGTAGAATAAAGGGAATACCGTAGGGGAGGCCGTAGGTAGCTATAGGCGAAGGACGAAGGCTTCTATTTTAATCGAGAGGCTGTTTATATTGATAAGGCGTTTAAGGGCCTTATTTAGCGATGCCTTTATTATAGCGTCGGCGGGGTTATCTTCCCCGTAGATCTACCTAATCTCCTTAATCGCCCGTCGCTTATATAACTAACGTAACGCTATAATATCGATTATTAGACGTTTCTCCTTCGTAGTGCCGAGCTTAATAAGGCATTCGTAGAGGGAGTATAAGTTAGTATATATAATAAGAGGGATTAGTAAAAGCTAAAGCCGTTCTATAACTATACGGAGGGTCGTAATAAGGGAGATGCTAAGGTCTACACCGTTAACTATGCCGTAGATCTCGCTCGTAAGAACGCTATAGGTCACTCGCTTATACTTCGTCGAGCTTTAATAAATAATATTGCTATTAATCTATAAGTGCGTATCTATACGCTCGGTCTTATTAACGAGCGTAATAACAAAGCCTAACTAAGACGAAAGGTCTTAGTTTTTTGCGAATAAGCTATCCGTAAACACTACGAGTTTAGCTATCTCGAGATTAATTAGTTAGTACGTGAGTCTACGTTATTAAAAGTCGATCTACTACTAGAGGCGTTTGTTAAGGATATTACAATCCTTCTCTTCGGGGGCTTAGACCTAGGCTGCCACGGAGATATCGAATAAGGCCTCTAGCTAATAGATAGAGGCGACGTATATAGCACAAGCGCGTTGCTTAAAGAAATACTAGGCTTTATTATAAGCCTATAGGTCGACTACCTCGATCCTTAAGGCCTATCCCTTCTACTATAGGAGTAGAACGTCGTCGTAAAGCGTTAGTTTTACTTTATTAAAGTCTATAGCGTTCTTTAAGGTTATTTAAGCCTTCGGCTTAGCGTGAAATTATAAGGGAGCAAATGTCTCCTAAACCAGATATCGTATAGGTATATAATAATATGCATAAAATCCACCGTTTAATATTGCATAATATACTTATGTCCCGGTTGCATTAGCTAGTCGGGGTGATAAGATATAGGAGTTATAGCATAAGGTGTAGGTGCTAAGACAGATACGTCGGTACTTATATTTCTCGCTTACAACTACCCTCTATTCCGCAATAATAACTCCGCGATAACGGTGCAATATATCGGCGATGTCTTATGCGCGTTCTTTTCTCCGGAAATAACGCTGTTAGACGGCACAATAAGCCAATTGATATATACCTTAGTTCCTAAGATATTTAAGTATAAGAAGGCGCCGATGTCCCTAGCTAGACAGACTATTACTAACAATTTAACAACCGCTTTCTCTCTTAATTCTGCTCTAATCTTCACACTTCTTGCATCTCTATAATCCTCTACTATTAGTCTTTATCTTAATCTCTTAGTAGGTATAATCCCTACCGCTTCCTAATCTCTAACAAATTGCTTTACCTAGAGCCTTACTCTACTCTTTCGGATCACTCGGCTGTACTATACATACCGCTAATTCAATATATCCCTACCTTTCTAGGCCACTTGCCTTCTCACGCTACACACGGTTTGCCTAGATCACTAGTTTCTTAGTGTTTTTTACCCTTTTTCTTCCCCTATTACCTCCGATTTGCCCTTAGGAACCCCCCCTCTCTAAGTCTGTTTTCTATACTTAAACTCTTCTGTAAAAATCTTTTCAAAATTCCTTCGCCTACTCCTTCCTAGCCCGTTTCCACCGAACTTCTGCCGAACTTTCTGCGGTATCTTCCCGCTACGCAAAACTCAACAAAACACAAAAACACTAACAAACACTAACACTACTAACAAAAAAACATTATAGCCAGCTTTCAGGATTACTCTTTCTCTAAGCTTAAGGGAAGCGCAAACTATTCGTCCTAGTCCCTTAGGATAGAGTCTATGTTTATAAGGGAGAAGCTTGCTTAAGCTATTCTCGATTAGGGACATAATAAGTCCTCTAAATGCCTCGCCCTTATAAGGCTAATGATTAATGATAGGCCTCTGTCCTAGATAAAACACCAGGCTTCTGCTAAAGCCGCTTAGGAGGCCCTTAAAACCCTCTATAGCCCCGTGAATTTTACGTCTAATTTCCTACTAATAAAGGAATTGTTTAATACTAAGATAGAAGGGTACTCTTCTATTGAAGATTACCTTAATAAGGTGAAAGAGCTCTTTAATAAGCTTAACACTCGGGAAATCCTTATCCCTGAGATTATTATAATCACCTGGATTTTAGAATCCCTAAATAGCTCGTTTTCGAGCTATATAACTAATATAACGTAGACCCTACGGGTCGATGCCTTAGCCTATACGCTTAAGTCCTTATCCTCCTCTTTAATCAATGAATTTAAGAGGACTAAGGCGCTTAATAGCGGTAAGCAGTTATTCTATTCGAATAACAATAAAAACAATAAAATACCGGTTTGCTCTTGCTGTAAAAAGCGAGGCTATATAGAACGAAACTGCTTTTAGAAACTAGAAAAGAGAGATAAGGCTAGAGCTGCTAGTTTTATACTAAGAAACAATACGCCCTCTTCGAATTCGAATTCGAAGAAATACCAGCTAAGAGAGCCAATGGACTATACCAACAGAAATCATAGGAGACCGACCCCTATTCTACACTCTCGGGAGAGTTCTTAGTCCCCTCGCCCTACTGCTCGTATCTCTCGACCTCGGAAGAGAAAGACGCCGTCTCGAAAGACGCCTTCTCGAGATACCTCTTCCGAAGCCTCTCGAAAGGTTATAGTTGTAACGGATTCGGGCTCGGGTATTGTAAGTTTTTTCCTGTCCCTTTATACACTCTTTATATCCTTTATACTCTTTATACCCTCTATACCCTTTTTATACCCTTTATTATTACTCTATAACCCGTCACTATATAAAGATACCCTTCTCTATACCCCTATAAAGGCAATATCTAAGTCTAATAGAAAACAAATAATAGGACCTTTAAAGCCACTTCTTTCTGCAATCTCGAGAGTTGTTTTAAGGGTTAATAAGTCTAATATACGGATAGGGAATTTTTATAATTTTGTGTTTAACACTAGGGCTACGAGGCATATAGTTTCTAATAAATCCCTCCTCTCTAATTATAAAGATATCTATATAACTGTGACTTGGGGAAAAGCCTCTTCGATTGTTATACGAGGGGCTAGGGATCTTGTTTTTAAGTTCCCTAATAGTATACAATAATACACATTAAAAGACTGCCTATATATACCCGAAATCGGCATAAATATAATAAGCTAGTCTGCTATGAAAAACACATATGCTCTTATAGGCCTAGACTCTATATCTCTTCTCGATAAAAATCTTGAATAATTAATATTAGGCTTTATGAAAAAAACGGCCTATACTATATCCCTTTAGAAATAAAGAAAACTCGCTTTCTTATTAAAAATAAGATATATAACATCCGGCATAGTCCGAAAGAAACGGTTGAAAATACTATACAAAAACCCTTACTAGATAAACAAGATAAAGATATTAAAAATAAATCTATATAAAATAAAAAGAAGGTAGATTTACTACTTTAGCATAAACGCTTAGGTTACCTTAGCTATAAATCCCTATACGGATACCTCCGTAGACTATACCTAGACATATCCGTAGACTAAAAAGATATTATAGCTATAAAACAATACGAAGCTTATATATAAGCCAAATATACCGATAAGAAAAAGAAGACTCCCTTAAAACGACGATATCTCTTTCTCGATAAAATAAATGTTGATATTTAGGGCCCTATAAAGGTCCCTATATACGATAAATTCAGATACTTTATATCCTTTCTTAATACCTATTCTAGGTATCTAAGAATATACCTTATAAAAGATAAAGCCGAAAGCCTACTAAAGTTTCTAGAGTTTAAATTAGAACTCGAAAACAATAAATATAATATTAAAATAAAAGAGGTCTTCTTAGACAATGCAAAAGAATTTCTATATAATATTAAACCATATGCCTTAAAAAAGGGCATAATATATAACTTAAGTCCGCCGTATACACTATACTCAAACGGTAGAATAGAACGTATAAATAGAACGAAACTTAATAAAGTTAGGTCTATGCTTTATACGGCTAAACTACCTAAATATCTTTAGGGAGAAGCTGTTTTAGCAGCTATATATATATATATTAGATCCCCTTATACTGCTTTAGGATATATATGTCCTCTAGAAAAGAAGAACAATATAGCCCTTTCTATAGAAGATATAGAGAAAATCCGTGTTTTCGGAAGTATTATATACTATAAAAATAAAACCCTAAGTGATAAACTCGATGTACGAGCTTATAAAGGAATTATAATAGGCTATAAAGATATAGCCTATAAAATATACGACTATAGCAGAAAAAAGGTCGTTATCTTAAAGGATATAACTATATTAGAAAATAACTTCTTAAAAGACAATGAAACCTTTAACTTTAATACTATACCTTTACTAAATAAAATACCAGAGAGGCACCTACGGTCCTCTATAGATATAACTCCTAAACATACTAATAACATACCCTAGAATAATCCAAATTATATAACCGATAATATACCCTTGGATTATAATCCTAACAATATTGATAATATATTAGATAATATACCTATGCGCTAGGATAATAATAATAAGGATCAAAGAATTCAGGTTGAAATACCTAAGAAGCCGGCTGAATTCTATAACAAATATAAAGAATACCCGATACAGGTTTTATTAAATAATAGTAATATAACCCTTCTATATGCTTGAGAAGGTAGTAATCCTATAGAACTAAAAACCTATAAGCAAGCTATAAATAGCAACGAAGCTATACACTAGGATAAAGGCATGGTTGCTAAAATACAATAGCTTATAGATAACGATACTTAGGAAATAACCGAGCTACCCGAAGGCCGGGAAGCCCTTAGAAGCCGATAGGTCTATAGAGTTAAAAAGGATAACGAAAATAATATAAAGAATTTCAAGGCCCGACTTATAGCTTTAGGCTATAAGCAGATATATAGTCTAGATTATATAGAAACCTTTCCTACTATAGTAAGACCTAAGTCTATAAGGCTCTTATTAGTATAGGCTGTTTCGAATAACTAAAAGATTATGCAGTTTAATATAAAAAATGCCTTCCTATATACAGAAATAGACATAGAAACCTATATTCTTATACCCGAAGCTTTCATTAATATAATACTAAAAGTATAGGAACAAGGGATAAAGGATACGTACGAGGCAGTTGCAGCCACGTGATCCCACGTGATCACGTGTATGCAACGAGGCTACGTTACCTATAAAGGGGCCCCTTTTCCCCTCTTCCTTCCTAGCTAGAAGACAAGACAATAAGAACCTAAACCGCATACTATTACACGTGCGATAGGTTGACTTCCGGCTGCTTACCGTAGAGAGCCTTACTAACACTAATTAGTGATTAACTCGGCTTAATTATAGATTAGCTAGGTGGAAGAGATAGATTCAACCTTTAAACGTGCGTAGATCCGATTGAATAGTTATTTAGTTAGCCTGCGATCCCGATCCGTACATTTAGAGAAGGCTATTTATACTAAGAACGAAGGATCTTCCCGAACTAAAACCGATATTGCTTTCGGTAGCCGAACGAAGAATACTTCCTAAGCTCCTTTAACGGATTACCGCTTTAATAAAGCTTATGCTATTAAGAAGAGTGCGTCCATAACGCTAATAAGGGTGTTATACTACCCTCGACGGATTACCGCTTTAACGAAGCTTATGCTATCGAGGAATACGACTAACCCTATCGCGAAGACCCCCTCGCGAACCCGATAAACACTCCCGAAACCACGGGACATTCGATTAACACACGAGCCATTTAATCACGACTATCGCGTAAAGACCCTCACGCAAAAACAACTATTTAAGCCCGCCGCCTACTCCCGATAAACTATCACAAAGACCCTCGTATACGATAAACACCCCGCCGTTCTTCCGACCTAGCACTATACAATAGTCCGCTTGCTGCCTTAAGCCCGGCCTGCTAGTTATTCTTTGCTATTTAAAGAACTACTAGTTGTTTTTCTGCCTTCGGCCGCTGCTTTGCTCTTTGCCGCCTTAAAGCAGGACCTATAAGAACACGGCCACGCTTTTTTTTTTTCGGCCCGGCAATAGACCTACTTCACCCCGGCACTAACATATAGTCCGCTTGCTTCTTTAAGCCCCTATCAATAAGAACACCCCGGACAACCGCTATACGATGTTAATTTCGGCCCTAACGCCCTTCCCGGAGGAAGAGAACCCCCTCGGCTACCTCGTGCATAAGACATTCTATAAGCACGTCGATATAAGTCGTTAGGAGGCAGATGTTACGCTAAACGATAATGCTATCGCCGTTACGACCTATACGGCTCGGTTCCTCGCCGTCTCGGACTATAGCGTGTACGTTAACGGCCTCTAGCTCTTTAACGACTTCTAGGAACACTTCTAGGGATAGAATAAAGCAACGTAGAATAGAGTTAATAAGGAATACACGAAGGCGCTAAAGACCCTCTTAAGAAGGCGCGGGATCTACCTAGACCGTCGGAACGGCTCGAATGCGGCGTAAATAGCCGCTTTGCTAGACCTCGACGAGCCGCTAACCTAGCCTACCGACGAATTCGCGAAGACCTAATTCGACATCGGAACAGCAGCTTATGCCAAACAGGCTACTGCTGCCGCCGCTGCCGTTGCTACCGCCGTATCGTTAGTTCCGCCCTCGCCCTTCCTAGCCGCATCGTTAATCTCGGCCTTAGTCTCGTCCGACGAAGGTTCCCCGGCTCCGGCTTCTACTATTCAAAAAGCCGCTAGAGTGTTATTACCTTCGTTATCCCCTATTGCCCCTGCCGCCGTTATTCCTTCGCCCGTTATTCCGCCCGTTGTTTATTCGCCTATTGCCCCGTTACCTATTATTTACGGCCCGCTACCACTAGTTATTCCCGGCCCGTTCGTCCTATAGGCTCCCTAGGCTCCGCAACACACGGTCTATCCGATAAGCCACCGGTTCCGGCACCCTAAGTTCGTCCCGGCCGCCTAGTACTAGCCTGCCGCCCAACCGTTCCTACCTACCGCTATTCCTACCGCTATTCCTACCGCCTTTGCCCGTATCCCCGCCCCTACTATCCCTACCGAATTCCCCCTTAAGGCATATATAACAATGCCGCCGCCCGAAGTCCCGAACGTCCCTACGGACGCTAACCTCGTGCTGCAATTCACTAAGGCGTAGAAGAAAGAATATAGCTATATAGGAAACCCGTACGACATCCTAGACAATAAGGTCCGGCTCTTTATGCGGACCTATTACAGCCTGCGTATCGCCCCCGGCTAGTTCTACGGGCTAGTTAGTTAAATCCTCGCCGGCCGTGCCGAGGACTACTACATCCGGCACGTTAATTAGACTACGGCTACGTTCCGGTCCGTGTACGACGCTCTTAAACGCTATTTCAATATAGGCGTTAACTAGCAACAGTACTTTACGGAGTAGACAACGACGTCATTCTAAAGGCTCTAGACTTAGAACCCTAGAAAGACTATATAGGAGGTGCTCGAGCTGCTATTTAATAAGCTGCAGCTTTATCAACGCGCCCTAGGAGGTACGTTCGTAAACTAGGACCCGGAGACTAACGTCCCCTTGCGAATAACTCTCGTCCGGGCCTACTGTAGCGTTCCGGAGCTTAAACCGGCCCTTTTCCACCCGGCCGTACGCATCGAGGAGCTGTTTTCGGACCTACGATCGTCCCTCGAAACGCACCTCGCACGCCGCCCCGACCAGCAGTTTTTCGGCCGTGCAAGAGGTCGTTCTAAGGCACTACGTTCCGTACGAGGCTCGAGACCCGGTCTTAGTTAGCCATACGGACGAGGCTACGGACGTTAACAGTAAGGCTACATCCTAGCCGAAGAGGATAACGATATCGATAGGACTAATATGCTCGGCTAGCTGACCCTATTAGACACTCCTTAGTGGCTAAGATAACGTTCTTTACGACCTTTGTTCTTTATGCCCTTATTTTTGTTCTTTATTTAAAGACTACGAGTGTATTCCCTGCTTTGTTTTTCCCCTTTTTAGCGCCCTATTTTTCCCCGGCTCGGCACCTTATTCTTCCCCTTTTCGGCGCCCTATTCCCTCTTTTGCTTCCCCTTTTAGTACCCCGAAATAAGCACCGAAATAAGCCCTATTTCGCCCCGGATGTGCCGACCCTACTACGCTCCGGCAACGTTCTTTCCCGGCCTGAACACACGCTCTATTTTACGTTCTTTTCCCGGCCCGAAGATAACTCTATCTCTTACTCTACTTCGCCCCTCTCTTTTTCCCCTTTTGCGATTTATATTCACGAATTGTATTTATTAGGCACCGTAACCTAATATACAGTTTTTTACGCTCTTTTTCCTAAGGCTATTGTAAGGTTAGAAAAGCCGGATCTACGATAACAAAGAGGCCCGTTTAACCGGGCTATAGATCCCTATTTAGCCCCTTATTGCGACCCTTATTGCTACGTTCGTTTAGGCTATTTCTACGATCTTATAAAGACTGCTAGTATGGGAATAAGGGATAAAGGATACGTACGACGTTGTTAAGGGCACGTGACCTACGTGACCTAAGGCTACGTTAGCGCCTATAAAGGGGCCCCCTTTCCCCTCTTCCTTCCTAGCTAGATAAGACAATAAGAACCTAAACCGCATACTATTACATATGCGATAGGTTCGCTTCCGGCTGCTTACCGTAGAGAGCCCTACTAACAAAAAGCATGGTTTAATAAATATAAGAAAACAAAATATAGAGGCATAACTTACTTAGACTATCTTAATAAATATAAAACGAAAAAGCTTATAGCTAAACTAAGAAAAGCACTATACGGCTTAAAATAAGAGTATTGCTATTTATACGATAAGAAATCTCTATTTATACGATAAATACCTCTAAGCCCCGCTTTTTCACCGCGACCCCGCGCGCTTAGGTCCCGCTACTAAAATTAGGTAGAGGTATATAGTAATTAAGAGGGCTGCGTAAATCGTATATAGCCTTAATTTAGTTGATTTAATAGCTATAGGCGCGCGCCCTACTACGTGCCCTACTGCGTGCCCGGCTATATGCCCTACTACGTGCCCTCTACTATATATACGGCTCCTTAATATATGCTGCGTGCCTAGCTCCCGGCTGCGTGCCCTCTACTACGTGCCCTACCGCGTGCCTTTTGCTACGTGCCCTCTACTATATATACGGCTCCTTAATGTATGCTTTATGCCCTCTGCTATATGTGCGGCTCTTTAATGTATGCGTCGTGCCCTACTGCGTGCCCTACTGCGTGCCCTACTGCGTGCCTTACTGCGTGCCCTACTGCGTGCCCTACTGCGTGCCTTACTGCGTGCCTTACTACGTGCTCTATTGCGTGGCCTACTGCGTGCCCTCTACTATATGTACGGCTCTTTAATATATGCGTCGTGCCCTACTGCGTGCCCTACGTCGTGCCCTACTGCGTGCCCTACTGTGTGCCCTACTGCGTGCCTTACTGCGTGCTCTACTGCGTGCCCTACTGCGTGCCTTACTGCGTGCCTTGCTGCGTGCTCTATTGCGTGGCCTACTGCGTGCCTTCTGCTGTGTGTGCGGCTCCTTAATGTATGCGTCGTGCCCTACTGCGTGCCCTCTACTGCGTACGCGGCTCCTTGTTAATATATACTTCGTGCCCGGCAGCGAGCTCTACTACGTGGCCTAGCTGCGTGCCTTCTACTGCGTATACGGCTCCTTAATGTATGCTTCGTGCCCTACTGCGTGCCCTACTGCGTGCCCTCTGCTGTGTATGCGGCTCCTTAATGTATGCTTCGTGCCCGGCTCCCGGCTGCGTGCCCTTAGGGTAGTGTTCTTCGTTCTTCGCACGATTTACGCGGCTCTCTTAATTGCTATATACCTACACCTAATTTTGCTAGCGGGACCTAGGCGCGCGGGGTCGCGTAGAAAAAGTAGAGAATTTAGGTATTTATCGTGCAAATAGAGATTTCTTATCGTGCAAATAGCAATACTCTAAAATAAAGTCCTTTACTCTAGTATAACCTATTAAAAAGGGTCCTTAATAAATTAGGTTTTTAATGCCGTCCGATAGACAAAGGGGTGTTTATAAACAGCATACTAAAAATAGCTATAGCCGTCTATATAGATAATCTTCTGTTTTTTAGGCCTATAGAGCGTTTAATAACCTAAGTAATAGATAAAATAAATAACATCCTACTGATTAAATCGTTAGGAGAGGTAAAAGACTTCTTAGGATTATCTATATATAAATAGAGATATAAAGGAATTATATATATCCTAAGCAAATTATATAAAGAATAAAATAAAGGAATTTAATAAATAAAATATAGGAACATCTAGTACACCTGCTATAAAAGGCGTGAAATTGAATAAATCAGGAATAAAAACCGCGTTAAAAAAGGACATACTCTTATACTAAATGCAAATAGGCTATCGCTATCTACTTACGAAGCGGAGTATATAGGCCTTAGAGAGGCTAATAAAGAGGCCTTATACCTATATAGTCACTTAAATAGCATAGCAAAAGAGTTGTTTATACCTATATTAAGAAAAGTCCCTTTAATATTTTCTAATAGCCAATCAGCGCTTAAAATAGAAAATAACTTAGAATCCTATAAACTTCGGAAACATATAGGCCTTGCTTATAATTTCACTCGTAATAGTGTCTAGCTAGGCGAGATAGAGGTCTTTTATATAAAATCTATAGACAATATTGCTGATATATTTACAAAAGAATTAGGGCATATTTCTTTTTCTAAATTTCGAGGTCTTTTAGGCCTTAAAAAGGATCCTATATATAAAGATAAATAGAGGTTTTTAGCTGCTCTTTCTTATGCTTTCTTCTAGCTTTCCTCTATATACCTTTAGTTTTTTCCTCTATATAGGTTTACTAAAGAGAATACCCTTAAAAGTTTTTCCCTTTATAAAAGGTTTTCTAAAAAGGTATAAAACATAATAGAGTTTTAAACTTTTCTCTATATAAATAAGAATTTTTCCTATAAAATAGGGTTTTTAAAAATAAAGAGAGAGTTTTTTATTTAGTTATAACGGACATTTATAAAGCGCACTTCTTTCTTATAAAATAAGTACCCTTTAAGAGAGGCTATAAGGGAGCAAATATCTCCCGAACTAGATATCGTATAGGTATATAATAATATGCATAGAATCCACCGTTTAATATTGCATAACATACCTATGTCCCGGTTGCATTAGCTAGTCGGGGTGATAAGATACAGGAGTTATAGCATAAGGTGTGGGTGCTAAGACAGATACGTCGGTACTTATATATCTCGCTTACAACTACCCTCCATTCCGCAACAATAACTCCGCGACAACGGTGCGATATATCGGCGATATCTTATGCGCGTTCTTTTCTCCGGAAATAGCGCTGTTAGATAGCACAATAAGCCAATTGATATATACCCTAGTTCCTAAGATATTTGGTTATAAGAAGGCGCCGATGTCCCTAGCTAGACAGACTATTACTAACAATTTAACAACCGCTTTCTCTCTTAATTCTACTCTAATCTTCACACTTCTTGCATCTCTATAATCCTCTACCATTAGTCTTTATCTTAATCTCTTAGTGAAATTAAGCTATCTTAAGCTCTTTTTCTTCCTAGGCCGAAAAGGTATCTAAACCGAGCATTAGGGTATTATCGGTTTGCATTCCGATAAGGCTAAAGTCGTCGGGTCCTTAATTCGTAATTAGAAGGCACGAGTTACAGGTAGAGGGAGCTATATTAAGGCTCTTAATATAGTGCTTATAGTAGGTTTTCTACTAATATATCCCGGCTTCTATAAGACCGTATAACGGTCTAATAACTCTTATAATTATACGCTTTAGGTACTTGCCCTAGAGCTCTATCGGAAGAGCCGCTAACACTATACGATTAAGCTCTATTTAAGCCTAGGGATAGGCTTATGTAATGTCGCGTAGAGACAAGCTTATGCCTCGGCGAAGTAAGGCGGGGGCAAGGGCTAGGATTAAGCGCTAGCTAATACGTTAGATAGTAGGGGAATAGGTTAAAAGCGAGCTTTTCTCTATATCACTATAGCCTTAGATCACTAGACGGGACTTTTCGTATAGTTTAACGTCGCGACCCTTTACCTCCCGGATTATTCGGGATTAAAATAGACGGTATTGCCTATAAATAGACTCGTCGTACTATTCGAAGCTAAAGACTCTATAGGCCACGAGATCGTTAATCTCTTATTAGTCGGATTCTTTAAAAAGGGCGCCGGGTATAGTAATAACGCCGTTATTACGTAGCTTAGTCGAAAGGCGTAGTATATCTTCTTCCTTCTTAACTAGGAATTAATTATAGAAGGTTACGGTCTTTAGCTTATTCCTTAAGCCCGGGGGACGTCCGCGTTTACGGGGCTACGGCGGAGCCGGCAGTGCCCGTACTAGAGAAAGGGAAGGGTCTAGCTCGGGAATTTCGTCCGGAGTAGACGAATCGACCTTAGAGAGGGTATCTATATCATTAAGGATAGGGGGATCCGGGGTATTATTATTGCTATAGTAGTACAGCTATACTAAGGTAGAACGGAAGACTATAGGGCCGTTAACGGTCTCGATAGTAATATCGTAGCCGTTAATAAAGGCAATCTTATATAGACCTTACTATCCTCGCTTCTGTCTCTAGACGCGGACTTTACTCTATAGCGGTAGTAATAGAGTGTTAAGGGTTAAAGGGCCGTTTTAAGCTTATAGGCTATCCCTAACTTATCGCGGGCGAAGAGCTACTATAAGGCTTTTATAGCCTTTTAGATAGTCGCGGCTCTCTATACCGTAGTTGCCGAAGGAGGGGAGTCCTAAGTTATCCGTAGGTACGCTCTAAAGACGAGGAGCGTAAGGAAGAGACCGTTTAGTCCTACTATATTATTTACGGCTTTAATAGCTATTTATAAGACGGATTTAAAGGCCGTTATCCTACCGATTTTAGCGTATATTATTTTAAACGCACGACGGAGCGGGCTATAATACCTTTTAACCTTACTTATAGACTAATATACCTCGACGGGGATCTAGGTATACTAATACCTATAATACGAGCTTTATTACGAAACTTAGTTAAGGCGAAGTTAGTGCCCGCGTTATACCGGATAAAGTTAAAGGGTCTAAGGTATATATCGATCTATAGTGCCTTAAGTATCTCTTATATATCTTTAGCCGATATAAACGGGAGGAATCGCGCTCTTTAGAAAGAGGTCGCTATATCGACCGCGTATAGTATTAAGCGGGTGCTACTGCCGACCTTTAGGTATATTATATCGACGACGACCTCGAAATTAAAAAATTCTTAGTTATCCTTTAATATAAACCTAAACCTCTAGGGTGCCGGCGCGTAGAGCTAGCAGTAATAGCTGAATTTAGAGATATTCTTAAGTATTTTTACTAAGATATCGTTATACTTTACTTATTTTAATAGGTAATAAAGTCTATTAACGGCTAGGTAGCTAAAGCGGCGGTAAAGCGTATATATCTCGGCTTTAGTCAAAAAGGCGATTGCGTTTTCTTCCTTACTAAAAAAGAACTATAGATATCCTTATTTACGAATAATAAGGACGCTAATACCTAGACCGATAATCGTATCGGTAGTATTATTAAAGTATACGCCTAAGCGATCTATATTAGCTAGGTAGAGAAGGAAGGGGGTCGTCGTTCTTAGCACGTAGAATATAATGCGGCTAATAGGGGTCTCGAGGGCAATAGAGCTAAAGGAGCGTACGTCCTCGCCGCTGCCGAATTTAATATATGCTTAGCCGGCGGTAGACTTATCGAGCACGATAGAGGGGTCTTTTCGTTATAGGGCGAGATATTAGTCTTAACCTACCGTAGAGACTATAGCTGCTCTTATATCTACGAGGATACCGTAAAAGCGGTCCTTTAAGTAACGGTCGAAGACGAATTGCGTAGCTAGGACGCTTAACTAGTCTATCCCTTATGCGTCTTCGCCTATAATTAAATAGTTAAAGGACTGCTAATATAGGATTTACGAGGCTTACTATTTAGTTAGTTCTTCGTCGTTACTAGCCTTATCGTTACGCTATTAAATAGCGGCTTAAGGAGTCTTATTACCTTTATATTCGGTAAGATAGGCCTTAAATCTTATGCTAAGGTTGCCGGTTAAAAGGCATTGCGCGTAGTATTAAGCCTTAGACCTAGCTTATTCCTCTAAGGTATGCTTTATCGACTAGCAGCCTTCCTTCTAATAAATAAAGCATTTCCTCGACTATTAGCGGTTGCTAAAGCTACTACCGCCGCTACGAGGGCTACGGTAGCCTCGTCCGCTACTCCCGCTAAACCTACGGCCGTTGCCGCGGTTGTTAGTATATCTTCGGTCGGTATAGAATACGCTTAATAAATTATATTTATTATTTATATTTATTACCTTATTACGATATTATACAAACATGCCAGACGTACCGTTCTCGGCCTATATCGGTAGATAGGTCTTTAAGGAGGAACGCAGCGCGGAGAATAGCTTTTATACGGTCTTAGGGGGGTTATATAGCGTATAGCTAAATTCCGGGACGTTTCGGCATACGTTAAGCAATATAGTGCGAAAGGGGAGGTCTTTAGCGAACTTAAATCCTAAGGCGCGTTAACATTATTATAGCTTAGTAAAAAGGGTCTATAGGACTTCCTATTAGGTTTTATATAGATGCTTAACTTATAGCTTTTTAAAAGTTATAGTGCTTTAATCTACCTAATAGTGCTAATAGTTTACATTAGTATGAAAGTAAGCCTTTAGCAGGTCGTAGGCCTATCTAAACGAGCTATCTTACTCTATATGCTAGATATAGTAGTCTTAGGCTCGTCCGGTAAGGATTTAGGGAAAGAGGGTATAGAAATAGCCGGGCCGGGCCTTAACTATATAACAAACGTCCGTAAAGATACGGACTTTATTATTAAGAATATTATAGGGCTTACCTATATAATTCTTACTTTTATCCTATAGCTTAATAAACTTTTATAGGAGGTCTACGTCTATCTCCTCGTTTAGAAAGTCGTAAGGGGGGACTATCGTATAGGCTGCCTTTACCGTTATATTAATCGGAGGGGTCTTAGAGAACTAGTATAAGGTCGGGCAAAGTGTTATTAGCGTTTCTAATATATCTCGGAACGGAGGGGCCTATAGGTTCGGGAACGTGCCGGGCATTTAATCTCGCGGGTATAAGCCGGGATCGACGGAGGTAGCACGTATTAAGGTTGCTAGGGCAAAGAAGGGTTCTAGCGCGAATGTAACTGCCGGGGAGGTCGAAGGCGTAGGGGGGATAGCCGTAGGCGTAAATAGTGCCGTCGTAAAGGTTACTGCAGGAGCTAGGACATTAAGAGGTGCCGTTAGGACTATGCTTAGGACAATTAGGGAAGGAGGGTTAGTTATAGCAGCCGGGGCTATAACGGATGTATTCCTTACGAATTCTTAGGTTCGTTCGTTATAGAATTTCGACTATTCTAGTAGTAGTTCGTCTCTTAGCTAAATCGGGGGAATCTGTTAGCGCTAGGCATTAAAAACGATGCTATATAACTAAGGCTTTTAGCGCCGGTCTAGATTCTACGGGCTCGTAAGAAGGATTTAAGGGTCCTCCTAAAATATTTATCTGCCCGGTTCTATATAGCCTCTATCTATCCGTTAAAGTATTCTTAGAAGTCTAAGAATAGCTCGTATCTATAAATAGTTAAGCCGATATTAACGATAATAAACTAGGCTACGTAAATTGTAACTGCTTTCTTATTTATGTTATTATAGGTAACGTCTGTCTTATAGAATGCAATATTAACTCTATTTTAGTACGAACCGAAGATACTAATGCCTTTTAGCCAACCGGGAAGGGGGTTGTCGTTAGGCTTAGTTGCTTCCGGTGCGGGACTAAGAGCGTTAAGGTTATCGGTAGGGTCCGATATAGTGTAATTAAATAAAACACACTATTATTATTATTAAAGGGGATCGCGAGGGTCGTTACGAAGGTTGTCTTGCGTTACGGACGTACTATTGCTTAACGTAACTCTTCTTCTTCTCGAAGCGAGACGGGATTAAGCAAAAGCTAGGAAAGAACTTATCGGCGGCTACCGAGAGCTAGCTGTATCGTAATAGCTTCGTCGGCTCTAACTCGCGTAGGTTCCTTATTCTTAGCCTAAAGGACCGTCTCTAGGTGCAGGCAATAGAATCCGCGGGGGATAAAGATCTAATGCACTTTTCGACGATCGGGCTCTATCTCTTCTACCTTACTAATCTATAATTAATCGTTTAATCACTAATTAGTATTACTTAGTTAAATAAACAAAAGGGGGTTATAAATTAGCTAGATTAGTCTATATATCTATTAACTAAGGGGCGACGAACAGCCCCTTTATATAGGCTATAAACGCGTACATTAATAAGGCCTAAAGCCGGCCCTTTGCGAGCCCTTGCTTACGACGTCGGGGCTATACCTATAAGGGCGATTAAGTCAATGACTTAATTATCGTAAGGGCGGCCGAGTTAGTAACGCTATTACCGGGGTCCTTAATGCATACGATCGATGCATCGTATAGTTAACAACGCATCCGTGTAGGCGTTGCCCGCACGTAATCTATTTAATTACGTAGATTGCAATCGTGCTTAAAGAACGGATATCCCTTATTCCTATAATCTCGCTAACTAAACTATAAAGCTATAGAGTAAGCATCTTAATTCCTCTCGAGTAGCCTTTTAGGCAAATATAAGTCTATATAAATAAAAAGTAAACCACTCTATAGCACTAAGTCCGTATAAATAAAGAGTAAACCCCTCCGCGGTACTAAGTCTATATAAATAAGGAGTACACCCCTCTATAGTACTAAGTCTACATAAATAGAGTATTCCTTTTTTTATAGTAGAGAATTGCTATTTGTATAGTAAATTAGGATTATCTCTATAATTTCGGCGCGCACCCCGCGCGCCTATATCCCGCCACTAAATTTCCGTACAGGTATATAGCAATTAAGAGGGCCGCGTAAATCGTGCCTAGCCTTAATTCAATTTAATTTAATCCGGCTGCGTGCCCTACTGCGTGCTCTACTACGTGCTCTACTACGTGCCCTCTACTACGTGCCTTCTACTACATACGCGGCTCCTTAATATATGCTTCGTGCCTAGTTCTACTACGTGCCCGGCTGCGTGCCCTCTACTACGTGCCCTCTATTGTATGTGCGGCTCCTTAATATATGCTTTATGCCCGGCTCCCGGCTGCGCGCTCTCTACTGCGTGCCTTACTATATGCTTCGTGCACGGCTCCCGGCTGCGTGCCCTACTGCGTGCCCTACTATATGCTTCGTGCCCGGCTCTACTGCGTGCCCTTTGCTGCGTGCCCTCTATTGTGTATGCGGCTCCTTAATGTATGCTTCGTGCCCGGCTCCCGGCTGCGCGCTCTCTGCTGCGTGCCCTACTGTATGCTTCGTGCCCGGCTCCCGGCTGCGTGCCCTACTGCGTGCCCTACTGCGTGCCCTGCTATATGCTTCGTGCCCGGCTCTGCTGCGTGCCCTCTACTGCGTGCCCTCTACTGCGTGTTATTATTCTTCGCACGATTTACGCGGCTCTCTTAGTTACTATATACCTACACTAGATTTTAGTGGCGGGACATAGGCGCGCGGGGTGCGTGCCGAAAAATTAGTTTTACTATACAAATAGCAATTTATTACTATACAAATAGCAATTTATTACTATATAAATAGCAATACTCTATAAATAAGGAGTAAGCCCCTCCGCGGCATTAAGTCTATATAAATAAGGAGTAACCCCCTTTATAGTATTAAGTCTATATAAATAAGGAGTAAACCCCTCTACGGTAGGTCTATATAATTAAGAGTTAACCCCTTTATAGGCAAAAATAAGTCTACTTAAATAAGGAGTAAACCCCTTTATAGCAAAAAGTCTATATAATTAAGAGTTGTCCCTTCTATAGCCTATAAATAAGGAGTTAACCCCTCTATAGAAAGAAAAACTCGCTTATTAGCACTTTATATTTATAGTAGGCACTTAAGCCGCACCGATCTCGAAAGATACTAATATATTGCGGTTTAAAGATAAGGCTTACCTCGACCGCTTAATCTTAAAAAGGTAGGTATATCGACGAGACCTTTTAGCTATCCTAATATATTATAGATAGCTTAAATATTACCTACTCGGCCTTTAATTTAAGGAGGTAGAGCGAACGTATCTTTAAAAGTATAAGGAAATAAAGTCCTAGACCGAGGTTAACTCTAAAACACTTACGAAGAAAGGCTAAGTCCTCGACTATATATAGGTATACGTATATAAAATAGATAATTTAGCGGGGCATTTCTCACCCCCCCCTATTTAACAAGGGGGAAAAAGAGGGTTATATAACGTACTAGTATAACCTAGGCGTACAAAAGGGAAGGGAAAGGAGAAAGCATTTAATCACACACACAAGATTGATATAATACAACTGAATTAACTTGATTTGCCCTCTTAAAGATTTGACGATTTCTCCTCGAGGACTTCTACCTATGAATTATTAAAGAAAAACGATTATTGCCGTATGACTTCTGCGACACTCGCGTCTAGTCGGTATTAGCATGATCAAATGATCCTAAAAATACGAAGAGACCAATCGAAATAGGTGCCCGAAAAACATGATTTAAGAGATTACTCCCGGGTAGGATATCCTAACTTACACGGAAATCGACTAGCCGAGGCTATAACACAACTACCCTACGAATTTCTGCTATTCTTCCTGACCCTTAGTATAGCGACTGCTGCGCTTGCTTTAGGGTGTGTGCCCTTTCCTCTATTAAAATAAGCACGGAAGGCTCTCGAAGTATAAGGCAAGATTAATAGTCCGAGGGGATTAATAGCTTTAAAACGGATAGGAGACCTACGCAGTAACTCTCGCGGGACGAAGCTTTCGAATACTTATAACGATAGCTATAAGGTTCGACCTTAAACTAATATAGTATAATACGGTTAATGCATTCGTTAACGTAAGGCTCGACGAGATTATATATATAAAGATGCCGCTAAGGTATAGAAAACACTCTATTATCCTCCGACTTAATAAAGCCCTCTACGGACTGCGAAAATCCCCTCTTCTATAGTATCGCGAACTTACGTTAACGCTTCGGGAGATAGGGGTTTAGATAGTGCCGTACGAACTATACTACTTAACGTTTAACGGCATTATCGTCTTCTTCTATATAGATAACATTGTCTTTATATATTATAAGAAGGATTAAGATAGGGCTAAATCCCTTTAGAATTAACTTTAGGAAAAATAAAAGCTTATAGGCGGCGATAACGTATAATAGTTCCTCGGCATTAAGATTCTACGAGACCGTAATTAACGGTACATTTAGTTATTATAAGCCGTATATATTAATAAGATCTACCGACTTATAAAGAAACGCCGCCTCTTCGATATACCGATAGGGTTAAACGAGCTTCTTCCCTACGAAGGGATCGCTAAACACTATAAGATATAAGCCTACTAAGTAAACGTAGGTTCCGTACTATACGCGGTGGTTATCACCCGCCCCGATATCGCGTTTACTATATTAAGACTATATAAATTTAATACTAACCTTAGACTAAAATATAAAGATACGGTCGATCGAGTCCTCTACTATCTATACTATATAGAAGGACTTGCGCTTCGTCTTAGGGGTAAGGACGACTTTAAAGTAGTAAATAACGCCTCTTTCGCCGATAACACCGACCGGAAAAGCTCTTAGGCATTTGCTATAAAGCTGTTCGGAGGCTTAATCGGCTAGAGAGCTAATAAATAAGATATAGTTATAACCTTAATAACCGAGACTAAGCTCTTAGCGTTATTATAGGCAGTAAAGGAGTTAATCTACGTAAGCAGGCTTATTAAAGAGCTCGCATCTCCCTCGATAACTCCCGCATTTATATTTAATATAATAATATATAGACTATCCGACTAGTTACTGCCAAAGTCGCTACTCTATAGACGAAGCTTCGCTATAGAGACATTTAAAACCACTAGCTTCGTTAAGAAGTCCTTAATAAGACCCTCGACGTTAAATATATACCTACCGCGAAGATAATAGCCGACGGCCTTACTAAGGCACTTTAAGGGCCCTCTTTTAAGGCCTTTATCGAATAAATTGGCCTTTACGATATCACCTAAAGCCTCGCCGATCGAGAACTCCTTAAAACGACCGACGAAACAATATAAACCGATCTATATATAGTATAGGAAAGTTAGGAGATATAAATAGGCCGATAAAGCCGTATCCTAAAGGTAATAGTCTTAATGCCGGCACTACACACGTATAAAGGCACGATATATATATATATATAATAGAGGAAACACTACGTATAGGCGTAGGTAAGAAAAAATAACCGTAAGGAACCTAATTCCTAATGCGCATTAAGGGGCCTTACGTAAAAACGTTAGGGAGACGATAGATAAAGGGCGTCGTTAAATATCTACGAGCATTAACTAAGCTAAAGGCGTCTAAACACTCGATTAGGCCTTAATAAAGAAGGAAGCTCCTACGTAGCGAGGGCATATATAGCGTATCTCGTAATAGCGACTATACCGGCAGTAAATCCGGCACGATACACCAGCGAACCTAGTTCCTTATGCGTATTACTACGGCCGGTGAGATCTATAAGCATTAGCTACTAAACGACTTAAGAACTACGAATACCCTTAACGGCGGTAGAGCGAAGATCGGAAGAATAAAGGTTTTACGCAGTAAGGGCATCTACTATGTATAGTAGCGGAAGGAATAGAGGAAGTATAAGAGCTTATAAAGCCGTACTTATTAAAGCGCTCGGGCGTAGGATTAAACAGGTAGGGATTAAAAGATATCCCGCCCTAATGGCTTAACGATAGAACGAGGATTGAAAACTCATCGGATTTAAGCTATTTAGCGACCTCTTTACGCTAGCTTCCCTCCCTTAATTACGGGTTTAGAGCTAGGGGGGTGTGTTAGATTATAGAATAGAGGTTATAAAGATTAGGTTAGCATAACCGCTACGTAACGTAAGGGAAATATCCTTTAAAAGCAGCCCCCTTATAAAAAGAAGGGAAGCACGTATAACACGCATTATTATATATCATATTAATATAACCTCTTTGCTATACAACCTATCTAGACCTATTATAACGCCTATTTAGTCCGAGCCGTAGATCTACGATCTAATAATATAGTCTTATAGTATAAATAGAGATTCCTTATAGTATAAATAGTAATACTCTTAATTTCTTTATAAAAGGGTATTAAAATTAAAGGTTTTATTATCATTTAAGAAGTTGTTTTCTAGTATTATAGGAATAGGGGATATCCGTATTATTAAGGTAGTTGCGTATACGTAATCTACGGGATTACGTGCACGTAATAAGGCTATATCTCTATAAGGCCCTCCCCTCTTTCTTAGCTAGAAGACATTATTAATATAATACACCCCGTTTAGTTAACCCTATATAGTAGAGCCTTACTAACACTAATTAGTAAAGGCTTCGCCTTTATTTATAAATAGTTAGGAAAGAAGAGACAAGGTCTATAACCCTCGAAAGTGTAAAACACCCTACGAGGGAATATTTAAAGAAGGTTATCTTATGCTAAGAACGAGACCTCTTAATTGAAATATCACTACGTTAACCTCTTTATTGCAATATCACCGCGTTAACCTCTTTATTTCGAAGTCTTCCTAGCTTTAAATTAGGCCGGTTACTTATATCTAATAGGTAAGCTAATACTAATTAAAAGTGCGTTAGCAACGTATTCCTACGATAACCTCGATTCCTTTAATAGCTAGTTTAAGCAACTAATGCCGCTGCCGCCGACGCGGTATACTTATTAACCGCTAAAGAGCTCTTCTAAACGCTCCCTTAAGAAAAGCTCTTCTAACGGCATACTAGATAACTACGAGCCCGACCCTTAGACCACTCGTTCTTATTAAGCCCGCCGCCTGCTTCAATAAGCATCGCGAAGACCCTTACGACCTTATAAAAATATAGTCCGCTTACTGCCTTAAGCCCTACGAGAATTTAGTCCGCTTACTGCCTTAAGCCACGAGAATATAGTCCGCTTGCTGCCTTAAGCCCTATAAGAATATAGTCCGCTTGCTGCCTTAAGCTATAAGAATATACTCCGCTTGCTGCCTTAAGCCACGAGAATATAGTCCGCCTGCTGCTTTAAGCCCTAGCCGCTGTAAACATAAAGTCGCTAGTTGCTTAAACGACTAGGTTAATCACTAATGCTGCCCGCTGCTTTAAGCCCGCCTGCTTCTTTAAGCCTGCCTGCTGCTTTAAGCCCGCCTACTGCTTTAAGCCTACCTACTGCTTTAAAGCCCGCACGCTGCTTTAAGACCGCCTACTGCTTTAAGCCCGCCTACTGCTTTAAAGCCCGCACGCTGCTTTACGCCTTTTATTCCAATTTATTAGAAAGAGCTCTAGAGGGCGTAATACGGCATCGTTAGGGACTTTAACGCCGTAAGCCGTAGCCCGTAGCCTTTAGCCACTCGTTGTATTACTAGCCCTTTCCTTCCTAACGCTCGTTACCTCGAATTTACCTACGCTCTTTACCTTATTTTTCGCCCTGCTTTCTACGCCTTAGCAACCCCCTTAGCAACGCCCTTTATAACGCCTTTTACAGCCTTAGCAGCCTATATTCGTTGCGTTACTTTTCGCCCTTAGCTTAGCAGCCTCGCCCTACGCCTTTAGCAGCCGCCCTAACGCTTTAACCGCCCCGACGCTCCTTACACTATACGGCTAGAACGGCCTTCTTTCCCTTTATTTATTACATACCTTAATCTAGTAGGAAAACCGGGTTCTTATTGCTCTTATTATTATCTTATTAAAAGAACTACTAGTATAGGAATAAGGGATATCCGCATTGTTAAGGTAGTTGCGTACACGTAATCTACGGGATTACGTACACGCAATAAGGCTATATCTCTATAAGGCCTTCCCCTCTTTCTTAGCTCGAAGACATTATTAATATAATACACCCCGTTTAGTTAACCCTATATAGTAGAGCCTTACTAATAGTTTATTTTATCTAGAAAGAGATATCGTTGTTTGAAAAGAGATATAAGAGAACGAGCTTAGAGGGGGTATATAATAGTTGTTAATCCACGAAGGGATACAGCTATAGACTAGATCTAAATGTCTATATATACGATATAGAGGTCACGTAGGATAATATATAATATAACCTAACACCGTAATAGTATATCCCCTTTAAATCGGCGTTCGACTTAAACGCCTAAAAGGGTTAATAGGCTAATAAAAACGAAGGAAATCTATATTAATCGGTTTTAAAAGCGGGCCTAATATAAAACGAGAGAGAAATAGAAAGAAATAAAGGGCAAAACTAAGAAACTAACGCATGCCGTCGTAACGTAAATTATATTAATAAATTATACCTATTATTACTTAGGCGAAGGTAAAGATATAAGGAAGGCCGTATAAAAGGCCGGTTTAGGCTTAGTTAGGTTAAGGGTGTAAAAACCCTTAAGGTCGTCCTAGCAGCCGTTAAGGCAAGAGGAGTCCTCCTACGTAGGGGGGCTATAACGCTATTAAACGTGAAACTTAATCTTTCCGGAGGCGTACTAGCGTTACGCGAGGATAGAAGAAAACTCCTACTCGAGGTACGCGTTATCGCCGTCGTCGTCGCCGGGGGAAAGGAGAACGCCGTTATCGGCGGGCCGGACGTTAAGCTCCGACTAACCGGGCAAAGGGGGCTTTTAGGTCTTAGTAAAGAGGGAGTAATAAAAAATAAGGTAGAGGCGGCTGCCCTTAGGAAGGCGAAGAAGATACGCTATCTTATATACCTTAAGGACCTTATATAGGCCCTCCCGCTTATAGTCGAGCTTCTTTATAAGGCGGAGGGTCTAGATCTAGCGGGTGCTAAGGAATACTATATCGCCGGGCTAATACGCTAGGGCGGGAGTCCGCCGGGCGTCCGCGTAGCGAGCCTAAGTAGCTTAAGCATCCTCGATCGTATTACGGAGGAAGTTAGAGATACGCTAGAGATAGGAAGCAAGCGCGTTACCGTAGAGGTATTCCTTCCGCTACTAGGGGGTTATACTAGGCGGGGGGGGACTAAAGGGCTTAGTGCTAAGCTTTAGGTAGAAGGTATAGTTAGCGAAGAAAGGGGAGAGGCTAGTAGATTTAAAGACATAATTATTAGTAGTAAACTTAGCGAGGGGGAGGAGGTCGACCTAATCGTCCTAAAGGTAGGTAGTATAATAACGAAGGTAAACCTCTATCTAAGCGTTCGCGATCTCGGTCTAAGCGTCGGTCTAAAGGTAGTAGACGGAGCTAGGGTAAAGGCGGCAACTAAGGCGACGACTAAGCTACTATTAGAAAGCCGAAATAAACTAAGTGCTATAGTCGCTAATAATAAAGGCCGGGGTGCTATAAAGGGACTAAACGCGGGAAATAAACGCGTTAATAACGTCTTTAACGGTTATTAAGGGTATCGGGACGTAGTAGCGTATCTTCGTAAGGCGGTCGACGATAACGAGGATATTAGAAAACTTAACGCCGTTGCGACGGTAGATAGGGAGGTCGGTAATAAATTCGACGGATATATCGGTCTATAAGGCGAAGGGAATACTTAAGGGCTAAAGCAGGCCCTAGGGGGAGGAACGAGGGGATTTAGCACGTAAGCACGTATAATAGTTCCGCATAAAGCTAGAAATAGACCTATATATGCCGGGCTAGATATAGGACCGGCGGTAGAGGCTAGCGGTCTTCGTACGTCTAAGGTAGCCGGCAAAGGGGGAGGTATAAGTGCGGACGAGGATCTAAAGAATCAGGGCGTCGTTAAGGGGAACGAAGAGCCGGCCTTAGAAATAGAACCGGCCCTAGACCTTAGAGAGAGCGGTCTTAGGGATCGAGCGGAGGGGGGCGCGAAGGGGGTAAGGCTAGCGGGGCTAAAGGGACTAAAGAGCTACGCGAATAGCGGAGATAAGCGGGGAGGAGGAATAAGCCCGGTCGATAAGGTTATCGATCGGCTTAAAGTCGTCGAAGGCGTAGAGGTTAAGGCAGTCGGAATTATATTTATAAATTATATTTATAAACGGATCGGACTCCTTAACGGTATTAGGGGCGGTAGTAGTATTAAGGTAGAGGGAGGCATTAACCTTAGACTTAGGGAGGATAACCTAATATCGGTGGTTAATCCTCTCGTCGGCTCTATCGGTAAGGGAGAGAGGGCGGGAGCTAGGCAGGCGGCTAAAGACGTCGGGGAGAATAGCTTAAGAGCTAGGCTAAAAGACGATCTTAAAATTAAAACGACTAAGGAATTCGGCCTAGCGGGCCTATCGCTAGTTAAAGAGCTTCGTAGTTATAAAATACTAAACATTCTTATAGTCTAAGGCTATCTTAAACTTAGGCAGGCCCTCGAGCTTAAAGCGCTACTCCTCGAGAGATTTTATAATCGCGAGGAGTTCCTTATCGTAGATCTCGTAATTTCACTCTTAAGCGGAGTATTTTAATAAAAAAAAGGCAATCGGATAATAACGACTATCGTCGAGGAGCTATATTAGCATACCCCCGGCGGCTTAGTCGAAAGCATCTATCTAAACTATAGTCTTACGATAAGGGTCGAAGTATACGAGGACTAAGGCGGTAGTAAAGGCGTGCTTAAGGGCTTCGAAGGCGTAGGGGCAAGCGGGAGACTAAATCTAAGGGGCAGAGTTCTTAGTACGGGCGTTTAAAAGGTTCGCAAGCTTAGAAAAGCCGCGAATAAAACGCCGATAAAAATTAGCGAATCCTAAGAAGCGCCGGAGGTCTTTAATAAAGGAGGGGGCAGGCTAGTCTAAGACCGCACGAACCTAATTAAGGTCTATGCGAATGCCCTTATCCGAGATAATTAGGCCGAAGTACTTAGTCTTAGTAACGCAAAAGTCATACTTATCTACGTTAAGCTAAAGGCCGGCGGCATCGAGGCGCTTAAGAACCGCATTAACGTAGGCCTAGTGCTCCTCCCGCGTCTTTAAGAAGATTAAGACGTCGTTTAGATAGGTAGAGTAAAACTCGTTAAAGATGCCGTAAAGGGCCGTGTTAATAAAACTCTAGAAGTAGGATAGGGCGGCGGTAAGGCTAAAGGGGGTAATATAATACTTAAAAAGCCCGTACTATATAGTAAACGCGGTCTTCTACTCGTGTCCCTCGGCAATGCGAAGGCGATTAAACGCCGCGATAACGTCGATCTTAGTAAAAAACTTCGCCTTCCGGATATAGGCGAGAGTATCGTAGACAAAGGGCAGGGGGAAGCGGTTCTTAATCGTAGCCTTATTTAGGCCGCGATAGTTAACGCAAAAACGGACGCCCCCGCCCGGATTACGGGCGAGCATAATAAGGGCAATAGTAGGGGAGGTAGAGCGGCGGATAAAGCCCTTCCTAAGCTGCTCGTTAACGTACGCGCGGACGATCCGGTTCTCGCCTTCGCTAAAGGGGCGAGGGCGGGTATAAGGAGGTTATATCCCTTCTTTAAGGTTAATTTAAGTATTAACGGCACGGTAAAGGGCGAGCTTATCGGCCTCGCTCTTAAGCTATATATAGATTATATAGTAGAGCTTCTTAAGGACTTTAGCCTAAAGCTCGTCGAGCGTATAGGGGACTATAAGGGAGCAGATATCTCCCGATTGGTTTATCCTACCGGCACATAAAGATATGCATTAGACCCGCCGTGCATTATTGCATACAACATAAGTCACCCGGCTGTATTAGCTGCCCGGATGCTTAACATACCGAATGCCGAAGTATGTAGTGTGTATAGGGACTAATGTGCGTAAAGTCTATAGTCGGGCCCCGGTTAACTAAGGTCACCTACACTACCTCCTATTACTCGCGTATTTAATCACGCAACAACTAGGATACTATACGAGGTTAGACTATATACACCTAGCATAGAATTAATAGTGCTTTCTATCCCGACAATTAGTTAAGTTATATATACCTTTATTCTTATGCAATTAGCTATATAAAGGGATCTTAGTCCGCACTTAGATAGACTATTACTAAGCAATTCTATATCCTCTTCTCTCTCTTATCTTTATATCTTCCTCGACACTTTCTGCATTTGCCGTAATCCTCTACCTCTAAGCTTCCCTTTAGGCTCTTAGTAGTTATAATCCCTATATCTGCTTAAGCTTTAAGTTGCTTCTTA
This sequence comes from Ophiocordyceps sinensis, assembly GCA_012934285.1. Lineage (NCBI taxonomy): Eukaryota > Fungi > Ascomycota > Sordariomycetes > Hypocreales > Ophiocordycipitaceae > Ophiocordyceps > Ophiocordyceps sinensis. The sequence goes on along the minus strand of JAAVMX010000001.1, from coordinate 13,146,896 downwards.
CCTAGAGCCTCCCTTAGATCCCTTAGATCACTCGCTATTGCACTAAAAACGACCGTCTCTCCGCTATAACCTCCTCTTTGCCTTTTTAGGCTATTTGCCTTCTTAGGCTACCCTTAGTTTGCATATATCACTACTTTCTCAGTGTTTTGCCCCCTTTTATTTCTCGTTAGCCTCGTTTTCGCTCCTACGACGCACTCTTTCTTAGCTATTATTCTATACCTAAAAAACCCTCGAAAAATTTAGAAAAAATTCCTTTATTACCCCTACTTTAGCCCGTAGACGCCGAGCTTCTTCCGAGCTTCCTCTAGTACCTTCCGATCCGATACACGGTAAAAATAAGTTCTTTTAAAGACTACTTATTTATAAAGCTTAAGGGGAGCACTAACTTTTCGGCTTAGTCTCTACGTATAGAGTCTATATTTATACGCGAAAAGCTTAGTCTAGCTATACTCGATGCTACTTATACGAAGTCCTAAGACTATTTAGCCCTAATAAGGCTTATAATTAATAACGGCCCTTTGTCTTGGATAAAGCACTATACGTTTATAAAGGCGGTATAGGAGGCACTTAAAACCCTATATAACCCTATAAACTTTACCTCTAACTTCCTCCTTATAAAAGAACTCTTTAATACGAAGATTAAAGGAGAGATATCTATCGAGACTTACCTAAATAAGGTAAAAGAGCTCTTCGACGAGCTAAACACTAGAGAGATCCGTATCCCGGAGATCGTAGTAATGACCTAGATCTTAGAGAGCTTTAATAGCTCTTTCTCGAGTTATATCACAAATATTACGTAGACCCTTCGTACTAATGCTACGGCATATACCCTTAAATCACTCTCCTCGTCTCTTATAGATAAGTTTAAGAGGACGAAAGCTCTCGAGAATAACGAGCAGCTATTTATAGCCGGCGGCAGTAAGGTCCCTATTTGCTCTTACTATAAAGAGCGAGGGCATATCGAGAGGAATTGTTTTTAGAAACCCGAGAATAAAGATAAGGCTCGGGCTACGGGATTCACCCCGAAAACGGTCTCTACCTCCTCCTCTTCTCGCCGGGACCCTAAGGAGAACACTAACCGCAACCACCGGAGGCCGACCCCGGTTCTCCACTCTCGGCAGAGCTCTCTGTCTCCGGCCCTACGTCCGGCCGGCCGTCCCTAGACCTCCCGCCTCCGGAAGCGCAAGGCTACTCCGGATACTCCGGAATCCTCCGAGACCTCTAATAAGGTCCTCGTCGTCTCGGACTCTACCTTTAGTATCGTAAGTACCCTCCTATCCTTTATAACACTCTATATATCCTTTATATCCTCTATACTATATATAATACCCCTAATAGTACCCTATTTCTATACCCTATTTCCCCCGAATAATATCCTTCTATATACCTTTATAAAAATAAAGTCCTCCTCTAATAGAAAATAAATAATAGGACCTCTAAAGCCTCTTCTTTCGGCAATTTCGAGGGTAGTATTAAAAGTAGATAAGACTATAATACGGATTAGGAATTTCTATAACTTTGTCTTCGATACTAGAGCTACTAAGCATATAGTTTCGAATAAATCTCTCCTCTCTAACTATAAAGAAATATATACCACTATAACCTAGGGAAAAGCTTCCTCTATTATCGTACGAGGGGCTAGGGATCCCATCTTTAAGTTCCCTAATAGCAAACAATAGTATACCTTAAAAAACTGCCTTTATATACCTAAAATCGGCATTAATATAATTAGCCAATTAGCTATAATAAACACATACGCTCTTATAGGCCTAGACTCTATATCCCTCCTTAATAGAAATCTTAATAAACTAATAACCGGTTTTATTAAAAACGGACTTTACTATATCCCGTTAGATATAAAGAAAACACGTTTTCTAATCAAAAATAAGATATATAATATATAATATAGCCCGAAAGAAACAATAGATAACGCTATACTCTAAGATACTATACTAACTAATACAATAAAACCCCCTAAAATAAAAAAGAAAATAGACCTCGTTCTCTAGCATAAACGACTAGGCTATCTTAGCTATAAATCCCTATACCGATATCTTCGTAGACTATACCTAGATATATCCGTAGAACAAAAAGATATTATAGCTATAAAGCAATGCGAAGCTTATATATAAGCTAAACATATAGATAAAAAGAAGAAAACCCCTTTAAAACGACGATATCTCTTTCTAGATAAAATAAACGTTAATATCTAGGGTCCTATAAAAGTCCCTATATACGAGAAATTTAGATACTTTATATTATTTCTAGATACCTACTCTAGGTATCTAAGAATATACCTTATAAAAGATAAAGCCGAAAGCCTACCTAAGTTCCTAGAATTTAAAACAGAGCTTAAGAATAATAAAGATAAGATAAAGATAAAAGAGGTCTTCTTAGATAATACAAAAGAATTTATCTATAACATTAAACTATATACTCTTAAAAACGGAATAAAATATAACTTAAGTCTATTATATACCCCCTACTTAAACGGTAGAATAGAATGTATAAACAGAACAATACTTAATAAAGTTAGGTCTATGCTTTATATAGCTAAGCTACCTAAACACCTCTAGGGAGAAGCTGTCTTAGCAGCTATATATATATACAACCGATCTCCCTATACTGCCTTAGGGTATATATGCCCTCTTAAAAAGAAAGAAGATAGAGCCCTTACTATAGAAGATATAGATAAGATCCGTGTCTTTAGAAGTATTATATACTATAAAAATAAAAGACCTAGTGATAAACTAGACGTACGAGCCTATAAAGGAATTATAATAGGCTATAAAGAGACAGCATATAAAATATACGACTATAGCAGAAAGAAGGTTATTATCTTAAAAGATATAACTATACTAGAAAACAACTTCTTAAAAGATAATAAAACCTTTAATTTTAATATTATACCTTCTATAAATAAAATACCAGATAATTATCTATATATAAGAACTTCTATACTAGATATAAATCCTGAAAATACATAATCCTAGAATAATCCCTAAGAAATACCCGATAATATATCCGAGGATGATATTCCTAACTGTATAATATAGGATAATAATAATAAGGATTAAAAATTCAGGTTAAAATACCTAAGAAGCCGGCTAAATTCTATAACGACTACTAAGAATACCTAATACATTTACTAATAAATAACGATAATATAACCCTTTTATCTGCTTTAGAAGGATGTAATCCTATAGAACTAAAAACCTATAAGCAAGCTATAAAAAGCGCCGAAGCTCCACACTAGGATAAAGGCATAGTAGCAGAAATACAGCAGCTTATAGATAATAATACTTAGGAAATAACCGAGCTACCCGAAGACCGGGAAGCCCTTAGAGCCGATAGGTCTATAGAGTTAAAAAGGATAATAAAAACCAAATAAAGAAGTTTAAAGCTGGACTTATGGCTTTAGGCTATAAGCAAATATACGGCTTAGACTATATTAAAACCTTCTCTACTATAGCAAGACCTAAGTCTATAAGGCTCCTACTACTATAGGCTATCGCTAATAACCAAAAAGTACTATAGTTTAATATAAAAAATGCCTTTCTTTATACGGATATAGATATAGAAACGTATATATAGATACCTAAAGCTTTTCTAGATATAATACTACACGCATAGTTTGTCTAGCATAAAAATACAAAATATAAAGGCATAACTTACTTTAATTACTTAAATAAACACAAGACGAAGAAGCTTGTAGCGAAATTAAGAAAAGCACTATACGGCTTAAAAAAAAGTCCTTTACTCTAGTATAACCTATTAAAAAGCGTACTCAACGAGCTTAGTTTTTACTGCCTTCTAATAGACGAAGGAGTGTTTATAAATAGCATACTACGAATAGCTATAGCTGTTTATATGGATAATCTCCTCTTCTATAGGCCTATAGAGCGTGTAATAACCTAAGTAATAGATTAAATAAATAAAGCCCTACCGATCGAATCGCTAGGGGAAGTTAAAGACTTCTTAGGATTATCTATACAAATAAACAGAGACATAAAGGAATTATATATATCCTAAGCAACCTATACAAAAAATAAAATAAAGGAATTCAAAAAAGAAAATATAGGAACCTCGAATACACCTGCTACTAAGGGCGTTAAATTAAATAAATTAGGAATAAAGAACGCCTTTAAAAAAGACATACTCTTATACTAAATGCAAATAGGCTCCTTACTATTTTTAGCCCTATTTATAAAGCCTGATATCCTCTTCGCAGTAATATCCTACGCAAGATTTTCTTCTTAACCCGACTCCTCGTATTTTAAAGCCCTCGATGTTATATAGAAATACCTAAATAAATTCCCTAACCTATGCTTATACTATAACTGCAATATACTAATACCAGATTTTCATTTAATAGCCTACACGGACTCCGATTAGGCTAGTGACCTTATAGACCGACGATCGGTCTTTAGATACTGTTTCTTTATACGCAATAATCTTATAAGCTAGTTATATTAAAAGCAAAAATCAATATCACTATCTACTTACGAAGCAGAGTTTATAGGCCTTAAAGAGGCTAATGAAGAGGCCTTACATCTATATAGCTATCTGAATAGCATCGCAAAAGAGTTGTCTATACCTATATCTAATAAAGTCCCTCTAATATTTTCCGATAGTTAATTAGCGCTAAAAATAGCAAATAACCTAGAAGCATATAAACTCCGGAAACACATCGGCCTTGCCTATAATTTCACCCGCAATAGTGTTTTACTAGGCGAAATAGAAGTATTCTATATAAAATCTGCTAATAATATCGCTAATATATTTACAAAAGAATTAAGGCGTATACTATTTAATAAATTTCGAGACCTCTTAGGTCTTAAAAAGGATCCTATATATAAAGATAAATAGAGGTTTTTAGCTGCTATTTCTTATGCTTTCTTCTAGCTTTCCTCTATATACCCTTTAGTTTTTCCCTATATATAGGTTTACTAAACGGACTTATAAAATATAGTAGAGTTTTTAATCTTTTCTCTATATAATATAGTAGAGTTATTTTTCTCTATATAAAAAGTTTTTTCCTATAAATAGGGGTTTCTTTTTTCAGAGAGTTTTATAAATCTTAGTTAGTTATAAACGGATATATATAAAGCGCACTTCTTATACAATAAGTACCCTTTAAGAGGGGCTATAAGGGAGTAGATATCTCCCGATTGGTTCATCCTACCGGCATATAAAGATATGCATTAGAACCGCCGTGCATTATTGCATATAACATAAGTCACCCGGCTGCATTAGCTGCCCGGATGCTCGAGATACCGAATGCTGAAGTATGTAGTGTGTGTGGGGACTAATGTACGTATAGTCTATAGTCGGGCCCCGGTCAACTAGGGTCACCTACACTACCTCCTATTACTCGCGTATTTAATCACGCAATAACTAAGATACTATACGAGGTTAGACTACATACACCTAGCATAGAATTAATAGCGCTTTCCATCCCGACAATTAGTTAAGTTATATATACCTTTATCCCTATGCAATTGGCTATATAAAGGGATCTTAGTCCGCACCTAGACAGACTATTACTAAGCAATTCCACATCCTCTTCTCTCTCTTATCTTTGTATCTTCCTCGACACTTTTTGCATTTGCCGTAATCCTCTGCCTCTAAGCTTCCCTTTAGGCTCTTAGTAGGACCTTCTCTTACTTCTTAAAGAACTTAGCGATATCGTTAAGGGAGATCTTATTAAGGTAGATCTTATCGAGGTAGTCGTTAACGAAGTCGTAAAGGCGGGGGTTAAGGCAGGCTTTCGCATCCTTAGCGTCTATATATCTAATTAGAATGGCCTAATAGAGGTCCTTAGGGATATCTTAGTCGATAGGTAGCGGAGGCTCGGTAGGCAAAGGCTCGGCGGTAAAGGCCTTAATTAAGGTCTAAGAGGTCTAGACTCCGGGCTGCCGGTAGAATATTACTATCGCGTCGACGTCGAGTGTTAATATCACCGTCTTCCCTATTTACTTTCCACCGGGAAATCCCCGGTTCTTCCCTAGATTCTACTATAGAATTCCACGGGCTTCTACGGGCATTACCCCGCACTTCTATAGGCGTATTTACCTACTTTTCTTCGGTTATATTTCACCGTGATTTTACGGTGACTTTACGGTTATTTATACGGTCTTTACCTATAAAATCTCTTCCCTTTTATAGTCTTCTACCGTAGAATTCTAATTCCCTTCTACGGTCTTCTACCGTAGAATTCTAATTCTCTTCTACGGCTTCTACCGTAGATTTCACCGTAGATTTCACTAGTCTTCTACTAGGCTGCTTATTTATTTACTAACTGTATAACTTATTTATCGTACGGCACGATCTATTGCTTTTCTTACCGATCCTTCCGTCCGATTATTTACGTTACCTATTTTCCTTAGGTCTTCGCCGCTGATTTCGTCCGAGGATTTTTCCTATATATAGAGACTAATTAGCCTCCCTACTAGATAAGACAAGAGCTATTATTCTTAGTGTTTTACATCCTTTTGCAGCTTCTAATCCCTCTATGCAGGCTATTTTAGCCTTAGAGCCTCTCTTCCCTTTTTGATTGCTATTACCTAAATGTCGAGAACCCGACTGCCTAGCGTTCGATAGTTATAAGCCCGGACGAACTTCTCTACGCATAGAGAGTTCTAACGGCTTATATTTTCAGCCTGCTAACGCTACGACTTACGGTAGTAAAGCCTTTGCCTTTACATCTAGCGAATCGACTTACGGAGGACTAGTGTGATTTTTAAAGAGCGTTATTTAATCTAGCGAATCGACTTACGGAGGACTAGTTAGTACGTTTACCCTATTCTATTAGTGTTTTCCCGCACTTAGTTTAGTTTTTGCGGTTTATTTGCATATATTACGCATTTAACTACCCTTTTCTAGTGATTTTACTATACTTTTACCTACGTTACTATATCTATTATAGCCGATATTACTTCGAAGACTATTTTAAATAGACTAGCGGATTAGGACCGATAGATCTTAACGATCTAGAAATACGTACTCGCCTAAGGGATTTAGGAGAAAATCGACCCTTTTATTACGCTTAAACTTTAGAAACCCTTATTGCCTCTTCCTATAGAACTAATAGCTAGAATAGTTAATGCGACTATTGCTAATATTGCTAGTTTATCTATAGAAGAACTTAAGAGGTTTAAGTTTCTCTTTTCATAGTACCGCACGTTGCTTTAAGCCTATAAGGACTAATAGAAATCTCTTACGTTAATCTAGTAGTTTATCGTTTAGAATATCGGGAACTACTACTTAACAATTGCCGACGAATATAAGGTTTCTAAGGAATTGGCTTTACTATAGCGGCGTGTAAAGCCGACTTTGTAAACGTAATAGAAGACTATTCTTACGTAGTTCTATACTATTTTAAAGGCACTAGACCGGACGGATATTATAATATAGATTTCTAACTAATAGAAGGTCCTTACCGATGCCCGGCGAATTAAGTTGCCGGAATCGGAAGGTCTCCGGGCTATATAGCTTTTTCTTAAGGCTATTTGGCTAATTTCTAGCTCTTTTACGGAATATTAGATAAATAAGATAGAGGACGACGCCCGCCTAAATAAGCTAGGTTAGGAATAGTCTTTCCCCGACGGATTTAAGATATCCGAACTTTTCGAGCGCTTATAGGCCTTAAAGGCTGCGACTAAACCGCTAAAGACTAACGCTTTTGCGAAATTCTAAGGCTAAGGAATAAAGCCCCTAGCCGCGGAATCCACTAATAAATCGGCAACTACTTTAGCAGCTGCGTCCTTAGATAAGGATAAGGATAAAGGCAAGAAAAAAGATAGTCTACTATGTATTTACGGAGAACGATACTATTTCCGATAGTGTTATTACTTTAACCCTTCCGTTCGACTTCTATTATAGAAACCCGATAAGGACGTCTAAAAGACTATAGACGACTACCTTAAGGTTCCGGCTAATAAGGCTAAAGTTAACGCGGCACTTCTTCGCGACGAAGAGTAGCGGAAGAATAATTAGACTAAGATAAAGATAGTGCAAGCTACGGCTACCGCTAACGTTCTTATAACTTTTTTACTATTAGTTATTCTATAGACTACTATAGAATACCCGTTAAGGGATTCTTTTATTATGGATTTAAGGTCTTATAGACATATTTGCAATAATAGGGAACGTTTCTATAACTTCTAGCCTTCTTCTAAGTACGCACTCGCAGGCAGTAGAAGCACTTATATTCTTAGGATAGGCACGGTGTTTATACGCATTTCGACGGGCACTTTTTAGCTTAGTTAAGTAGTATATATCCCGTCTTTTTATACGTCCCTTTATTTACTTCGTCTTCTTTATAAGGCGAATCTTTCGTAGAACCCGTAGACTGGATAGATCTCTTCTTTAATACGCACTATTTATATAACAGAGCTGATTTACAATTAGTATATTATCGAGTATAACCCGTTAACGCCTTCTATTGCGCTTCTAATAATTCTAACTATTGCTTCCGTTCTTTCTATAGATTCTACCGTAGAAACCCCGGTTGTAGCACCTTTTTCGGCTACTATACTAAAGCCTAAACTAATAAGTGTAGAGGAACTTTCTCTTTAGCACTAACGACTTAGACATCCGAATAATAAAGCGCTTTCGAAGGCACTCGGAATACTATAGTCGGTAACCTTCGATAAGATAATCTCCTATAAGTGCTATAAACTTACGTAGGCTAAACGAATTATTAACCGCGAACCGTAGCTTTCTAAAGCGACTTTTCCCTTTTCTAAGGTGTTTTGCGATGTTTTTTCTATATATAAGAGTTATAACAATAAGAATATTGCATTTCTTATTAAGGATAACTATACGAAGCTTGTTTTTCTATATGCTCTTCTAGACGCCTCTATAGACGAGCTGATTTTATGCTTTTAGAGCCTAGGTCGGTATATTTCCCGATAGTTCTTACTTTCTATCGGTATAATCTATCGAGATAACGACCGAGGCCTTCGATACGATTTTTAAGACTTTATTAACTAGTAGGGCATTTATAATAAGCCTACTGCTCCTTATACACCCGCTTAAAACGGCGCTGCCGAACGGGCTAGGGGGGTAGTATTTATAAAAGCTCGATCTATAAGAATTAAAGCAAATTTGCCCGAGCATTTATAGATAGAAACGTAGAAGACTATAGTGTATTTACACAATCGGATTCTAGCCCGATAGGTAGCTTCCTCTACGTTATTTCTATCGAAGTGGATTTCCCTAATAGAGATCCTTTACGATTAGTTAAGGGATTACGACCGGAATATACCGGTATTTCTCCTTCCTTAACTATTACGATTCGATTATCTTCGAGCTTTTAGCTATAAAGCCTACCTACTAACCACTAAGGCCTTAACTAATACGTAGAAACGTAATCTTAAGCAAGAACCTTATGCGGAGGTTAGTTACTTAGTCGGGTATAATTCTATTAATATTTTTCGTGTGTAGATCCTATAGAGACGGGAGGTTCGTCGAGTTCGTAATATAACGTTTAATAAGACTTAGTTTTTCACCGCGTCTAAGGCATCCGAACCGCTAATATAGGTGTTATTACTAGCATTTCTACTATACATTATATAGGAAGAAGAGTAAGATAAGGTAGAATTCTAATTAACGCTAATAGTGCTTCTTAATAAGCATTCTACCTTAGTAGACCTTCTAGCCGATGGTAATCCTTAGCTCCCGACTCTTAACTAAACCCTAGAACCGCCGGAGGACGTTTTTAAGAATACACGGGATTTCTAACCCGATATTTCTACTCTTTTACTTACTACAACTATAGAACTAGTAGACCGACTTAAGGTATAGTTGCCTTAAGCTACTTCTCGGTCTATAGATTACGATAATACTATTCCTATAGATAGTCTATAGACAACGAGGTTTATAGGGGATTTACGCCTTGCTTATTTAAACTGTTTTTTAGGTCGATATCCCGCTTTCGCCTATCTTAGGCATCTACCGGCTAATAGCACCGCTTTTACGGCTGCATTCGCTATTTCTCTTAAACCTAGGAAGATATATAAACGGGATTTACCCGCGCTTCTAAGGTTTTAGTCTAATCTCGAGACGCATCTATATAGACCTAAGTTTAAAGCCGCTAGAGCAGTTAAATAGGACTCCTTAAAACAGCGGAAGACCTTCTTTCCTTTGCCTACCCTAAGAGCGAACGCGCTAGTGCGTCCTCTTCTATTAATATAGGCATTCGATTATAAGTTTAATAAATACGGCTACCTTAGGAAGTTTAAGTCTCGCCTTTATATACGAGGAGATCTTTAGCCGTTTAGCAGAAAAGAAATATACGCCGCGACGTTTATAGCGTAAAATCTTCGCATTATAATTGCTATTACCGCTAAATTTAGCATTAAAACCCGCTTACTTAACGTAGTTAATGCCTTTACGAATGCCGATTTAGATAAAGAAGTATATATCTACTTCCTAGACGGATTTAAGATATTTGGTTTTATAATTCGGTTAATAAAGGCTTTATATAGACTTCGCCGTTCGCCGCTTTTTTAGCAACGGGAATTATCTAGGTCTTTTACTAAACTAAGCCTTTAGCAAAGTGCGGAAGATCCTTATATTTTTATATCTACTACGAGTAGTATTATTACTTTCTTCTTTATAGATAGTATTATTATCCTTTTCCGTAAGGAGTACTATAAGGCTACTAACGATTTTATCCGTCGCTTTAGGCAGCAGTATGTAATTACTAACCGCGGAGAGCTTACCTATTTCCTTAGGATAAGGATTATCCGGGACCGTAAGCAGCGAAAGCTATAGTTATACTAAGACGTTTACCTAGATAAGATTGCTTCTAAGTTTAGTATAATCCCTACTTCTACGGTTCTACGGCCTATTTTAACCCTTTGCCTATTCCTACTTCCCGAGAAGCTAGAGAAACACTAAGGATAGGCTATAGATAACTAAATCTATTACTTTTAGTCTTTAGTCGGTTTTTATAATTACGCGACTATTTCCACCCGTCCTAACGCCGTAAAATCGTCGAATTTATTAGCGGAGTATATATAGAACCCGTCTACGCTTTATATTAAGCTCGTAGAAAGCTTAGTGACTTATTTATATAAATTACATTTCCTTACGATTAAGTTTTCGGATATAGACGAGTAAGAACTCGTTACAGCTTCCGATACCGCCTACGCCGACGACCTAGACACTCGTTATTCTTCTAAGGGCTATTTTATTAGCCTATTTAATAGTCTAATCGCGTAGAGTGCCCGGAAATAATCTACGGTTACTACTTCTTCTACCGAAGCCGAACTTCTTATAGTCTCTTCTACCGCGAAAGAGCTAATTTCTATTCTTCGTTTATTTAACGATATTTCCCTTTAGCTAAATATTCCTATTCCTACTATTTAGTATAATAATATTTAGATAATCCGCTTAGTTTCCGCTAAGATTCTAAAGATTTAGACTACCTTAAAGCACGTTAAAATTCACAATTGCTAGGCCCGATAGGAATTCTTACGTAACACTTTTAATATTAAATATATCCCTTCTAACTAAATAGTTGCGGATAGATTAACTAAGTTACTTCTACGATAACGTTTCTAAACGTTCTTTCGCTAGCTTCGACTTACGGATATTTCTTCTAGAGTCTAAGAAGAAGTCGATAATAATTCTAACTAGCCGGAAGTTATTCCCTTCTAGCTAGGGGGGTATGTTAATATTACCGTCTTCCCTATTTGCTTTCTACTAGGAAATACCCGGTTCTTCCCTAGATTCTACTATAGAATTCCATAGGCTTCTACGGGCATTACCCCGCACTTCTATAGGCGTATTTACCTACTTTTCTTCGGTTATAGTTCACTATGATTTTACGGTGATTTTACGGTTATTTATATAGTCTTTAACTATAAAATCTCTTCCCTTCTACGGTCTTCTACTATAGAATTCTAATTCCCTTCTACGGTCTTCTACTATAGAATTCTAATTCTCTTCTATAGCTTCTACTATAGAATTTACTATAGAATTTACTAGTCTTCTACTAGGCTGCTTATTTATTTGCTAACTATATGACTTATTTATCGTACGGCACGATCTATTGCTTTTCTTACTAATCCTTCCGTCTGATTATTTACGTCACCTGTTTTCCTTAGGTCTACGCGGCTGATTTCGTCTAAGGATTTTTCCTATATATAGAGACTAGTTAGCCTCCCTACTAGATAAGATAAGAGCTATTATTCTTAGTGTTTTACATCCTTTTGCAGCTTTTAATCCCTTTATGCAGGCTGTTTTAGCCTTAGAGCCTCTCTTTCCTTTTTAATTGCTATTACCTAAATGTCGAGAACCCGAGTGCTTAGCGTTCGATATCGAGCATCCGGACGTTAAACGCCGAGTCGTCGGGGGACGAGAAGTAGAGGGGCTAGGGTTTAATAATCTTACGACTCGGCCGTAATATAAGGCGGCGGTAGCCGGCGGTCTTATAGACGGGATAGGGGCGGGGAGGTCGAACGTAGCGGCGAGGGTAGAGGGTAGCTAAGGAGTCGGAGTTATAGCCGGAGTTAGAGTCGGCGTCGTTAACCTAGCGGGAGGAGTTCGGATAGGCGGGTTTACCTACGTTAAGGGCATCCTCGAAAAACGCCGAGAGAGAAAGGCTAAAGGACGGGGGAATAAACTTAAGAAAGTCGCTAAAGCAGACGGAATAGACAAAGGCCGGAGGATAGGCTAAGGCCGTATAGGCGGGAATAAGGATCGTAGCGGTAGGAATAGGGATTATAGCGGTAAGGGGTTCGCCCTCGTCGTTAGAGTCTTCGATAAAGGGGGCGGTAGGGGGTTCGCCCTCGTCGTTAGAGTCTTTAATAAAGGGAGCGGGGGGAAAACGAATTATATTTATTAATTATATTCCCTTTAAAATAAGGGCGGGGGGAGCCGGGATAAGACGGGTAAGGCGGGCAAAGGTAGCCGAAAGGCCTAGGATAAGATAAGGCTAGTAGTCTAAGAGGCAGGAGGCTAGACAAAAGGGGGACTAAAAGGAAAGGGAGTTACCGCGCTAGCTAATAATAAGGTCGTGCCGGCGTAGCTAAAGGAGGCTAAGAATAACCTTATAGCTAAGCTTTGTAAGAAAGAAGTAGATAGACTTAGTATAGGCGTTAATCCGGGAGACCGAAAAGGCGCAATAAGTAATAGAGCCGGACTTATAGTCGCTACTATCGGCGAGAGAAAGCCGGCGTAGGAACTAAAGCTAGCGGATAGGAAGGGCAAGGCGGTACACGGTCTAAGCGTATATAAAAGCGTATCTAGAATAGCCGGAGTCGGCTAAAGCACTTATAATAATATCGGCGGACATAAGGGATAAAGGCATAAGTAAAGCACGCGGTTATATTCCCGTAGGGAGGTAAAGAAATCCTCCCCGGTATCGAATAAAGCTATAAACTTAGATACTAAGAGCTCTATCGCGCGATAAGGCGAGGGAGCTACTTATTTCCTAAAGACGGGGAAGAGGCAGGGAGGTCGTCTACTTCGTCCTTAATAAAGCCTTACTTAATAGCGCGAACCTAGTAGCGGGGGGGAGGGGGTTTAAGCAAGCGAGGGGCAGACGTACCGCTACTACGGCTACGGCCGCGGCTAAAGCCGGAACCGACGCTAGGACTAGCGCTAGGGTTAGCGCCGGGATTAGCACCGATACCCTTATTAAGGTAGGTCTAGGCGGTATAGGTAGCGGTAGCCGGCTAAGCGTAGTAGAGGTAAAGACGGTTCTTAAACCGCCGTTGCTTTTTAGCGTTAGTAAGCTAGGCCCGGAATGCATCGAGCTGCATTAAGTCACCGGTAGGAGGCATAGGCGGGGCGGGCGAGGTAGGGCCGGTGCGAGCTAGGTAGCGAGGCGGTTAGAGCTAAGAACGGGCCTTAATACGCTATTAGTTATCCTAGAGCGTGGAATATATCTTAGCCTAGGCCGTAAAGTTATTATAGGCCGGGCATTCGACCTATAGAGCGGCGGCGTTAGTAAGTTCGATAGAGACCTTTAAATAAAGGTAGGCGACGTAAGCGGTGCCGTTAAACGATAAGTCGGCTTAAAGCTAGGTAAACTTCGAATAGAAGTCCGGCTAAGAGATATTCTTTATCGATAAGGCGTTAAAGTCGGCCTTTAACTAAGCGCGGATAAAATTAGCACTAAAGACTAGGCTAAGGTCGTCGGTAAGGGCTTTAATAGTAGTATAGTGCTAATTAGCGAAAGACTTATTATCGAGGACGTCCTAAGGAACGCTAGCGATAATAAAGGCGGCCCGGCTAGTAAGCCGGCTAGCCGCGTAGAGAATATAGTCTTATTCCGTAGGGTATAAAGCGGCGTCCTAACGGAGCTTAATAGTAAGGCCGTCGCGCTAGGTCTAGAAAGCCTCCTAACGTTGCTTTTAAGTGCCGGAGTCGCCGGCGAACCTCTTAGGGTCGGCGATATAGGAACGGGTAGGGGTAGAGGCAAGGGCTAGGGCCTAGTCCTAGGCTACGTTACGCTCGGTAAGGACGAGGAGAAAGGACGTAGCACGGTTAAGCTACCGCTAGAGGTCGGCGGCGTGCTTTTAAGAGATAAGCACTCCTATATCTAACTTAGCGTAAGCATTATTAAGGCAAGTAAGGGACTCGGCCTATAGGGCGCGGAAATTAAGGGTAGCGTAAGCCTAGATATAGGCGAACGAGTCGAATATAGGCCGTTAGGCATAAAGTAGCGCGGCGAGACAGGGATAGCGGGAAAGGTAGTCGTTCTAAGGCTCCGGGTCGGCGGAAGCCGGCGGAGTAACGGCCGGGGTAGCGGCGGACGAAGGATCGGTCTTTATAACGAGGTCGGATATCGTAGATTAGATAGGGCAACGAAGAAGACAACGGGGAAGGGGTAAGGGGGGGAGGAGGGGATCTCGTGCAATTCGCGTTAAGACGGCGTATCTACACCGGGAAAATTCTAACAATCGAGGAAAACTTAGTCGAAAGGGGTCCGGCGAGGAGGCGGACTCGCGTCGCGAAGAGGGGAGATTAAAAAAGAAAGGGGTAAGATAGCGAGATTATTAATTAAGGGCAATAGGATAAAATAGTAGATTAAACTATAAGAAAACGAGCTTAATAAGGGTATATAATTATTATTAATCCACGAAGGGACATAGCTATAGACTAGATCTAAATGTCTATATATACAATATAAAGGTTACGTAGGATAATATATAATATAACCTAACACCGTAATAAGATATTTCTTTTTCTTATCTATATATTTAGCTTATATATAAGCTTCGTATTACTTTATAGTTATAATATATTTTTAGTCTACGGATATATCTAGGTATAGTCTACGAAGATATCGGTATAAGGATTTATAGCTAAGATAGCCTAGCCGTTTATACTAAAGAACTAGGTCTATTTTCTTCTTTATCTCTATTGTTTTAGTTAGTATAGTATCTTAGAGTATAGCATTGTCTATTATCTCTTTTAGACTATATTATATATTATATATCTTATTTTTAATAAGAAATTATGTTTTCTTTATATCTAAAGGGATATAGTATAGTCCGTTTTTAACGAAACCGGTTATCAGTTTATTAAGATTTCTATTAAGGAAAGATATAAAGTCTAGGCCTATTAGAGCGTATGTGTTTATTATAGCTAATTGGCTAATTATATTAATGCCGATTTTAGGTATATAAAGGCAGTTTTTTAAGGTATATTATTAATTGCTATTTAGGAACTTAAAGATAAGATTACTAGCCCCTCGTATAATTATAAAGGAAGCTTTTTCTTAGGTTATAGTAGTATATATTCCTTTATAATTAAAGAAGAAAGACTTATTTAAAACTATATGCTTAGTAGCTTTAACATCGAAGATTAAGTTATATAAATTCCCTATCTGTATTATAGTCTTATTTACTTTTAAAACCACCCTTAAAATTGCCGAAAGAAGAGGCTTTAGAGGTCCTATTATTTATTTTCTATTAAAGGAGGACTTTATCTTTATAGGGGTATATAAAAGGATATTATTCGAGGGAAATAAGGTATAGAAATAGGGTATTATTAAGGGTATTATATATAGTATAGAGGATATAAAGGATATACAGAGCATTATAAAGGATAGGGGGGTACTTACGATACTAGAAGTAGAGTCTAAGACGATAAGGACCTTATTAAAGGTCTCGGAGGAATCCGGATTAGCCTTTCGCTTCCGGAGGCGGGAGGTCTAGGGACGGGCGGCCGGACGTAGGGCCGGAGACGGAGAGCTCTCTTAGGAGTAGAGAACTAGGGTCGGCCTCCGGTGGTTACGGTTAGTATACTCTTTTAGGTCCCTTTAGCGAGAAGAGAAAGTAGAGGAGACGGTCTTTAGGGTAAATCCCGTAGCCTAAGCCTTATCTTTATTCTCGGGGTTTATAAAACAATTCCTCTTAATATATCCTCGCTTTTTATAGTAAGAGCAAATAGGGACTTTAGTGCCGGCTTTAAATAGCTACTCGTTATTCTTAAGAGCTTTTATCTTCTTAAACCTATCTATAAAAGATAAGGAGAGTAATTTAAGGGTATATACCGTAGCATTACTACGAAGAGTCTAAGTAATATTCGTAATATAACTCGAGAAAGAGCTATTAAGACTCTCTAAGATCTAGGTTATTACTACGATCTCCGGAATATAGATCTCTCTAGTGTTTAGCTCGTCGAAAAGCTCTTTTACCTTATTTAGGTAAATCTCGATAGATATTCCTCCTTTAATCTTCGTATTAAAGAGTTCCTTTATAAGGAGGAAGTTAAAGGTAAAGTTTATAGGATTATATAAGGTCTTAAGTGCCTCTTAGGCCGTCTTTATAAACGTATAGTATTTTATTTAGGAAAAAGGGCTATTATTAACTATAAGCCGTATTAAGGTAAGATAGTCCTAAGACTTCGTATAAGCAGTATTAAGTATAGCTAGACTTAGGTTTTTATATATAAAAATGAATTCTATACGTAGAGACTAAGCCGAAACGTTAGTGCTCTTTTTAAGCTTAGTAAGCGAGTAGTCTTTAAAAGAACTTATTTTTGCCGTATATCGGATCGGAAGGTACCGGAGGAAGCTCGGAAGAAGCTCGGCGTCTACGGGCTAAGGTAGGGGAAGGGAGGGAATATTTTCTATTTTTTCGGGTGGTTTATAGGTATATAATAGTAGTTAGGAAATCGGGGCTAACGAGAAATAAAGGGGGGGAAACACTAAGAAAGTAGTAATATATATAAACTAAGGGTGGCTTAAGAAGGCAAATAGCCTAAAAATGCAAAGAGGAGGTTATAGCGGAGAGACGGTTATTTTTAATATAATAGCGAGTAATCTAAAGGATCTAAGGGAGGCTTTAGGTAAGAAGCAACTTAAAGCTTAGGCAGAGATAGGGATTATAACTAAAAAAGAGCCTAAAGAGAAGCTTAAAGGTAGAGGATTACGGTAGCATAGAAAGTATTAAGAAAGATATAAAGATAAGAGAGAAAAGAGGATATAGAATTGCTTAGTAATAGTCTATCTAGGTGTAGACTAAGATCTCTTTATATAGCAAATTGCATAGGAATAAAGGTATATATAACTTAACTAATTATCGGGATAGAAAGCGCTATTAATTCTATATAAGGTATATATAGACTAACCTCGTATAGTATCTTAGTTATTGCGTGATTAATTACGCGAGTAATAGGAAGTAGTATAGGTGACCTTAGTTAACCAGGGCCTAACTGTGGACTATACGTACATTAGTCCCTATATATACTACATACTTCGGCATTCGGTATCTCGAGCATCCGGGCAGCTAATAGAGCCGGGTAACTTATTTCTTATGCAATAATACACGGCGGTTTCAATGCATATCCTTATATGCCGGTAGGATAGCCCAATCGGGAGATATTCGCTCCCTTATAAAGCAGCCCTACATAGGGCTTTTCCGATATATTACTCTAAGGGGCTCTTTAAGGCTTTTTAACCATTCCTAGAGATACTAACCGGGACTATAGACGCCCTATAGCACGTACGAATAGGCTACCTAGGAAAGGGTGCGATAAAGCACCTTTTTAGCGGTTAGGATAATAATATTATTAAGCTTAACGGAATCGACCTTCTAGACTACGAGGTCTACTATACGACGAAGAATAGGAGGTAGATTTCGCGGGCACCTTAGGACCTTTTATACCTAAAGAGGCCGTATAGCGTAGTGTCTTTCGATATCTTCTATCCTAGAATAGTATATTACGGTATTAATGATATAGCTATATTTACTTATTTTAATATAGGGATTAGGCACTATTTTTAGGTTAGAGAAAAGACGGAGCTTTAAGACATCTTCCTTCCGAAGCCTTAAGGAGACTATAAACGCTAAGTTCGGAATTAAGATTGCGATCTTAATATTAGACGGCAAGACGGCCTTTCTAACCGAGGAACACGTGAAGGATATACGCGAAGCCGGAATAAAGGTCCGGGAATTATTCTTAAGAAGAGAGATATGCGCTGTGCATGTAGAAGTTAAAGACTGAAAAAGGGGGTCGAAGACGCAGACAGTCTGTGTAGAGCTGTTTGAATCTTATGCAGGCAGGAAATATAGTGCAGAAGTAATTGATTTTTCTCTAACCTCTCTCCGCCTTACTAGGGGGGACTGCCCCCTTTTATAGGCAGTCCTGTCCCTCCTAAATCAGTAGCCCCCTTTGGCGTTCTACCTGAATGTCTAAGTTTAAGACACAGCCCCCTATTTCCTTTTTCCTGCCCAGCCTTTTTCCTAGCCTTTTCCCCACGCACTTTTCCAAAGCCCTATTTTCTCAAGCCTCTTTTCCACGCCCCTTTTCCAAGCCTCTTTTTCCAAACCCTTTTTTCAAGCCCCTTTTTCTAAGCCTCTTTCCCAAGCCCCTTTTCCAAGCCCCTTTTCCAACTAGCTTTAGGTGCCTTATAGGCCGCACAGCGATGCACGGGCCGCTAGTAGTCCCCCGGGTAGTCCTCTAGGTCGAGAGCCCGCCTAGGCTACCTAAGTCTCATAAATCCCAGCCTAGCTTCGCAATAATTATCGCTATTATACCTATATTAGAATAGTTATATATACCGAGAGGTTAGGAGGCATAGTAGTTTAATTAATAATAACCCTACTAGCCTAGTCCGGCTTCCCGCATACGATATAGCCTTTAGTAATAGAGGCAGCTATCTACTTACTTAATCGTATCCCCGATAAGTTTATAAGGTAGAAAGAAGCCGCCGCTATAGCGCCTTAACGAGTAGCTTAGTAATAATAGAGACGAATAGGCTTATATCCGGGTTAAGCTCTAGAAGCAGTATATCCGTTATTTCGGCTATAAGGCGTTCCTAATAACCCGTTAAAGACTTAATAAGACTATTAGGAAGCTAGATTTAACAGGCTATATTAGGTATCTTAAAGGCTATATCTAAGGCACTTAATATCTTATCTAGGTCCTAAGTCTATAACGAAACGCGTTTTTTAATACTTCTTATATTCCTTCTAATAAGAAGGT
This sequence comes from Ophiocordyceps sinensis, assembly GCA_012934285.1. Lineage (NCBI taxonomy): Eukaryota > Fungi > Ascomycota > Sordariomycetes > Hypocreales > Ophiocordycipitaceae > Ophiocordyceps > Ophiocordyceps sinensis. The sequence goes on along the minus strand of JAAVMX010000001.1, from coordinate 13,127,441 downwards.
CTTCTTCGGCCGTGACTAACGTAAAGAGGTAGATAAATAGCAATAGAAAGAGATTAATTAGATCGACCTATCCGAAGACCTTCCTAACTTTATTAATAAGCCGATTCGCGAACCTAAGGATAAAGAAGAGGCTATTCTAGACCTTTAGGAGCCTGCTACACCCGAATTAACGCTGAAGAAGCACTCGTAGGAAGGTTGACTTTAAACCCCGGATTAAACACATAAAGGGCCTAACTAAATAGGGCTCGCTAATATCCTTAACCTAAAAGACCTTAACCTAGAAGATAGTATAGTCGTCGCTATATCGGATTTTTAAGCGCGCTTATATCGAGACTATATTCTGCCGGTTCCTACGAGCTTTAAAGAGGCTCTATTAAGACCTAATAGTCCTCGATAGGTTATAGGTATAGAAAATAAGATTATAGGCCTTAAGAAAGAGGAAGTCTATAGAATCGTAGACGAAAATACCGACGACCTTAGAAAATATAGTACTATTCCGTGAATATAGGTATATATATATAAACTTAATGCCTTAGGCTTTAAATTAAGTATAAGGCTCGCCTCGTTCTTTAAAGCAATTAACAACCTTAGAACAAGCTCGCTATTATAGCTTATACGCTAGCGGCTTAGACCTTTTAATTGTTAATAGTCGTTACATGCTATTTTAATCTTAACGCAAAGTAGTATTATTTTTTTCGTGCCTTTTATAACGTAATCCTCGACGAGGTAGTCTATTATAGACTACTAGACGGCTTTAAATAAAAGGGGAAGCTTTAGCTACTCCTAAAGGCTTTATAAACCTTCGGCGTTCCCTCTTATTATAGTATAAAGAGCTCGCTGCCTTCCTTTAGACCTAAGGCTTTATCGTAGTAATAGAAGACCTTTACGTAATATATAACGGCAATATTATCGTCTTCTTTTGTATTAACGATCTTATAGCCCTCTTCCGGAACGGATAGGAAGCTAGTTACTAAACGTTCTACGATACCCTCGTTAGGAGGTCTAACGTTAAGGTCCTTAAGGACCTAAAGTAGTTTATTAGCATTAAGGTTATCTAAGACCGACTTAATAAGAAGCTTTATATAGGAATGCAGTGTTATAAGATATAGTTGCGTATACGTTATCTATATAATTACGTGCATACGTTACTTAAGGGGGGCTATATTATAATACGGTAGCCTCCTCTCTACCTAGTCGTAATATATAGAATATATACCTATTAGTTCACCCTAGTAGACCCTTTCTATTATTAATTAGTAGTTGACTTATAGTTAATTATAGAATAGTAAGGATAGAAGAGATAAGATCTATTATCCTCGAGAGTGCTTATATAGAAACCCTATTCTACGACCTTTGCGAGGATCTTATAAGCTAGATTACTAAAGTCACCGCCCTTCCTAGCAGAACGTAACCTCGTAGACTCTAGCTCTATTAATAGTCTCGGCCTATAATATAGAGAAAGAGACGACGGAGCTATATTAAATAAACCACGCACGCAAACGCGTATATCGATAATAACACCCCGTAATACCCGATATTATAATAACTTCTTCGAACCCTAATCCTATACAGCTAGACGGAGGCCTATTCGATAGATTATTAGGAAGTATACTAGTTCTATAACCCGCTTGCTATACTATCGACGTCGACCGCTAGAATAATAATATTAACCTAGATAAGCAACCGGACGAGAAAGAGGTAATAACCTACGCTATAAGGTTTATCGCAGACTATAATATTAATCTTAGTATATAAGGATGCGATATCCTTAGCTACTATTAAGAATATTTCTATAAATAGAAGGAGGCTATATAGCAGGTAGTTAATCCGACCTTTAAGAGAGTAGTGCGTAATCTTCTCCGCTAAAGAGGCATATACACCTCTTAAGGCTTACGTTAGGGTATGTAAGGCGTGCTGCGTGAGATCGTGCGATAATAATAATCTAGCTAGGAAGAAGCCCTATAGGCTAGTGCGAGGGTGTAGAAGGCACCCTAGCACGAGAGGCTGACTAACTAAAGTAGGGCGAACCACAACACCTCCCCTCAGCCGAATAGCCTACATAAGGCTCTTAATACTACGGCAAACGTGCAATTGCAACGCGCTCTTAAAAATGCTTGCGGCTTCGTTAAGCCGTTAGCGATTATTTCCTCGGTCCGGACCTAATAGAGCTAAAAATAGCCTATCGCCGTGCGCTAGATAATCTATTTAAAACAGCGATCAATATGCCTAGTACGGCCTGCATTCGCCTTATTAAGAACGGCTAGTCTTACGTTCTAACTGTCCGTATATATAATCATCGGCGTAGGTTGCGGGTAGCCTATATCGTATAGAAGCTTCGCTTGCTATATAGCTGCTATACCAGCCGGCGTAAGGTTGATGAATTCTGCCTTAGTAGACGAGGTTATTACTAACGTTTGCCGCTTCGACCGCTAAAAGATCGGTCTATCGGCTAAAAAGACTATATACCCGGCTATTAAATAGCGGGTTTAAAGATCGTTAGCAAAAGAGGCGTCGGCGTAGACGCGCAGCTTAAGATCGTTAGTCGAATAACGGCCGCTAAGGACAATGCCTAAGGTTAAAGATCCCTTAAGATAACGCAATAAGTGCTTTAGAATAGCTATATACGTTATAGTCGGGTTGTGATTTGCCTCCGATAACTTATTTACCGTATATAATAAGTCTAGCCTAGTCCCTATTGCTAGCTAATTTAGGCTGCCGGTCCTTCGAAGCCACTACTTAAAGGGCATTACTAACTATTGTTGTCTTTAGTCCGCTAGGATAACGGTTTTTACCGGGTACGGCGTTATTGCCGTGTTCGCGATATCGCTGCCGAACTCCTTAAGGATCTTTATCGCGAATCTTATCTAATATAGGCGAATCGTTCGGTTGATATAATCCCGGTCTATTTCTAGTCCTAGGAACTCGGTCGGCTCCCTAAGACTCTTTATCTTATATAGGCCGCTTAATAGGCGAGCCTTATCCGCAATAAGGTCTCGTATAGCTACTGCGATTAATATATCGTCGACGTAGAGGATTAAAACTGTGCTATTATCGTAACTAAATAGGCATAATTCTGCCTTTAGCTAAACGAAGCCTAAAGCAATAAGGTTAATAATAACTTTGTTAAACCACTAACGAGGGGCGGCCTTATGCCTATATAGAGCTCGCTGCAGCTTATAAACGCGGCTAATGCCGTTAGTTAGACCGTAGGGCTGCTTAATATAAATTTCCTCCCTTACTTTAGCGTGCGGGAAGGCGTTAACTACGTCGAACTTCTTATATTCGAGGTTATCCGAAGCCACGAGAGTATTAAACACACGAATAGAAGCCTAGTATGCTATAGCGGCGTAGATGTCTTTAATAGGCCTATTTATAGAGTCCCGGTCTCCGCGAATATACTAACGGGCCTTAGCGATGCTATCGGCTCCCGCAATATGCTTCTTAAGAAAGACCTAACGGCCCGGAAGGACTTAACAGCCTTATAGACGGGAAATAAGAATCTAAGTCCCTTTATCGTTAAGCTTGCGGTATTCCTTCCTTATAGTAGGCAACTAGCGACTCTTATAGTTAGGGTGGTTTATAGCCTGCTTCTAGTTCTTTAGAGTCGTATAGGGCTATATAAAAGCTAGAGCCGCTCCTACACTAAGAATCTAAGGAGGATTAGTCTTAAAATAGGTATTATTTTCGCGAAATACTACGAGTTGTTGTAAACCGGATGATTCCCTAGCTGTGCTACGGCTGCTGCTACGGCTGCCGCGAGCACGGCCACTACGGCCACGGCCTTGTCCTAACCGCTCGTTATAGTCGTAGGCCTAATAGGGACGAGATGTTCGGCGAGGATGGAAAGGCAATGCCTTATCCTTAGAAGCCGGGTTAGAGTCCTCCGTGTCTTTATGCTCCGTAGTCTCCTAGTTAAAATAAATATAACGCTGCTATTGCCCTATAGTAGGCGTCGGATCGGGTGTTAGGATGTGACTCGGGTCCTTAAGTACCCCCTATAGGGTGGATAGGTCGAGTTCTTCTTTACGCGGCGAAGCGGCTTCGTCTTACCTTACATTGCGTTTTCTATCTACGGCTTTAATCTTCCCTATATTAAATAGGTAGGTGACTTTATCGTTATCCTCCTATAGGGTGGCTTTAAATTCGACTTCGTTAATAGTAGGGCGCTAGTGCTCCTTGCTATCCTAGAAGCGGATATCTTAGGCGCGTATAACGATCTTCTTCTCGGGAAGCTAGACCTTATATATATGCCCGTTAAGTCCCTCTATGCTAACTAGGCGACCTTTCTAAGCTCGTAGGGCTATCTTTACACTTTTGGCCTTCTACTAATACGGGATAGTAACGAACGTAGTATAGCCCTAAGCCCTTATATGCTTAATACTATATAAGTATAGCGTGTAGATCTCGTTAAATAAAACCTTAATTAGGGCTCTATAGTCCTTATAGGCGCTCGTCGGAAGCATGTTATTAACTATCATAGCACTAGGTGATAGCTAGATAACCTTATTATTCTATAAAGAGGAGAAGAACTATAAGGGAGCAGATATCTCCTGATTGGTTTATCCTACCAATGCATAAAGATATGCATTAAAACCGCCTTGCATTATTGTATATAACATAAGTCACCCGGTCGCATTAACCCCTAAGATAGCTAAGATACCGAAGCCCGAAGTATATAGTGTAAGTAGAGACAAAGGCATATAAGTTATAACTTATAACTTAGTTAACTAGCGTTATCTATATTACCTCGTATTACTCGCGTATTTAATTATGTAATAACTAAGCTACTAAATAGGATTAGACTACTTGTATTATATAGATAAATAATAGCGCTTTCTATAACTATAATTAGTTAAGTTATATATACCTTTATTCGTATAGAATTAGCTATATAAAGGGACCTTAGTCCGCCTTTAGATAGACCTTTACTAAGCAATTTAATAATACCTTTCTCTCTTATTTCTACATTAATCTTAACACTCTTTATACTACTATAATCCTCTACCTTTAAGCTTCCCTTTAGGCTCTTATTAGTTATAATCCCTATCTCTGCCTAAGCTTTAAGTTGCTTCTTATCTAAAGCCTTCTTTAGATCTTTTAGACTACTCGCCGCTATACTAAAAACAACCGCCCGTCTACTACGACCTCCTCTTTGCCTTTTTAAGCCTTTTGCCTTCTTAAGCTACTCTTAGTTTATATATATTACTATTTTCTTAGTGTTTTATCCCCTATTCTCCTCGTTAGCCCTGATTCGACCTTAGTATATACCTTCTTCTTACTACTATCTTTCGCTAAAAACCCTATTAAAAAATTCTTTTAAAACTCCTTCGCTACTTCTACCGTAGCCCGTCGACTCTAAATTCCTTCCGAAGTTTCTCCGATACCTCCCGACCCCGAAAATAAGTTCGTTTAAAGACTACTCGTTTATAAAGCTTAAGGGGAGCGTTAACTTTTCTGCCTAGTCTCTATAGATAGAATCTATTTTTATATATAAGAAGCTTACTCTTATAATCCTTAACGCTTCTTACGCGAAGTCTTAAGACTATCTCGCACTTATACGCCTAATAGTTAACGATAGTCCTCTCTCTTAAATAAAGCATTATACGTCTATAAAAGCGGCTTAAGATACTCTTAAGACCCTATATAACCCGGTAAACTTTACCTTAAACTTCCTCCTTATTAAAGAGCTTTTAAATATAAAGATTAAAGGTAAACTATCTATCGAAACTTACCTAAATAAAGTAAAAGAGCTCTATAATAAGCTAAATACTAAAGAGATCCGAATTCTAAAGATCGTAGTAATAATATAGATCTTTAAGAGTTTAAATAGCTCTTTCTTAAGTTATATTATAAATATAACTTAGATACTCTATACTAATGCTATAGTATATACCCTTAAGTCGCTCTCTTCGTCCTTTATCGACGAGTTTAAGAGAACTAAGGCTTTAAAGAGTAATAAGCACCTTTTTATAGCGAATAATAATAAGATTCCTATTTACTCTTACTATAAGAAGCGTAGGCATATAGAGAAAAACTATTTTTAGAAACTTAAGAATAAGGATAAGGCTAAGGCCGCTGGGTTTACTACTAAGACGTTGCCTTCTTCCTTCTCGACGAAAAGGGAGCTTAAGGAGTATACTAATAAGAGCTATAGGAGGCCTACGCCTATCCTAAACTCTCGAGAGAGTTCCCTCTCCCTTACTCCTCGCCCGGCTGCCTATCCTTAGACTTCTCGACTCCGGAAGAGAAAGGCCCCCTTAGTATCTTTTACTAAGTCTAGCAAAGTCCTTATTATCTTTAAGTCGGCTTCTAGCATTATAAGTTCCCTCCTACCCCTCTTTATACTCTTTCTATCCTTTATATCCTCGATACTTTCGTCTATACCCTCGATACTCTCGTCTATACCCTCGATATTCTTTTCTATACGCTCGTTACTATATAAAATGCTAGTCCTTCTTTATACCTTTTCTTCCTATACCTTATTTCCCTTAAAAGATATCCTTCTCTATACCCCTATCAAAATAAAGTCTTCCTCTAATAGAAAATAAATAATAGGACTTTTAAAGCCGCTTCTCTTAGCAATTTTAAGGGTAACCTTAAAGGTCGATTAAGCTGCTTTACGGATTAGGAATTTTTATAACTTTATATTCGATACTAGGGCTATTAGGCATATAGTTTTAAATAAAACTCTCCTCTTTATATTATCTAGTATTTCATTCGGATGATTCTAGGATTTATTATATAGGGTATTATTAGGTTTTATATCTAGTATAGAGGATCTCGTACGTAGATAATCCTCCGGAATTTTATTTATAGACGGTATAGTATTAAAGTTAAAGGTTTTATTATCTTTTAAGAAGTTGTTTTCTAATATAGTAATATCTTTTAATATTACGACCTTTTTCTACTATAGTCGTATATTTTATAGGCTATGTCTTCGTAGCTAATTACGATTCCTTTATAGGCTCGTACGTTTAGTTTATCACTAGGTGTTTTATTCTTATAGTATATAATGCTTCCGAACACACGGATTTTTTCTATATCTTCTCTAGTAAAGGCCCTATTTTCTTTCTTTTCTAAAGGGCATATATACCCTAGAGCAGTATAAGGAGATCGATTGTATATATATATAGCTGCTATAATAGCTTTACCCTAAAGATATTTAGGCAGTCTAGCCGTATAGAGCATAGATCTAACTTTATTAAGTATTATTCTATTTATACGCTCTATCCTACCGTTTGAGTAAGAGGTAAACGGTAGGCTCGAGTTATATTTAATACCCTTTTTAAGGGCATATAGTTTAATATTATACATAAATTCTTTTGCATTATCTAAGAATACTTCTTTTATCTTTATTTTATCTATGTTATTCTTAAGTTCTACTTTAAATTCTAGAAACTTAGGCAGGCTTTTAGCTTTATCTTTTATTAGGTATATTCTTAGGTACCTAGAATAGGTATTAAGAAAAGATATAAAGTATCTGAATTTATCGTAGGTAGGGACTTTAATAGGGCCCTAAATATTAACGTTTATTTTATTAAGAAAGAGATATCGTCGTTTTAAGGGAGTTTTCTTCTTTTTATCTATATATTTAGCCTATATGCAAGCTTCGCATTGTTTAATAGCTATAATATCTTTTTAGTCTACGGATATGTCTAGGTATAGTCTACGGAGGTATTAGTATAGGGATTTATAGCTAAGATAGCCTAGCCGTTTATGCTAGAGAACGAGGTCTATCTTCTTTTTTATCTTAGGTGTTTTTATCTTAGTCTTAGGTATTTTTATTGTATTAGTTAGTATAGTGTCTTAGAGTATAGCGTTGTTTATTATCTCTTTCGGACTATGTTATATATTATATATTTTGTTTTTAATTAGAAATCGTGTTTTCTTTATATCTAAAGGGATATAGTATAGTCCGTTCTTAATAAAACCGGTTATTAATTTATTTAGATTTTTATCGAGGAGGGATATAAAGTCCGGGCCTATTAAGGCGTATATGTTTATTATAGCTAATTAGCTAATTATATTAATGCCGATTTTAGGTATATAAAGGCAATTTCTTTAGGTATATTATTAATTACTATTTAGGAATTTAAAGACAAGGTCTCTAGCACCTCGTATAATAATAGAGGAAGCTTTTCCCTAGGTCACGGTAGTATATATTTCTTTATAATTAGAGAGGAGAGTTTTATTTAAAACTATATGCCTAATAGCCCTAGTATCGAATATAAAGTTATAAAAATTCCTAATCCGTAAAGCAGCTTAATCGACCTTTAAGATTACCCTTAAAATTGCTAAGAGAAGCGGCTTTAAAGGTCCTATTATTTATTTTCTATTAGAGGAAGACTTTATTTTTATAGGGGTATAGAGAAGGATATCTTTTAAGGGAAATAAGGTATAGGAAGAAAAGGTATAAAGAAGGACTAGCATTTTATATAGTAACGAGCGTATAAAAAAGAATATCGAGGGTATAGACGAGAGTATCTAGGGTATAGACGAAAGTATTAAGGATATAAAGGATATAAAGAGTATAAAAAAGGGTAGGAGGGAACTTATAATGCTAGAAGCCGACTTAAAGATAATAAGGACTTTGCTAGACTTAGTAAAAGATACTAAGGGGGCCTTTCTCTTCCGGAGTCGAGAAGTCTAAGGATAGGCAGCCGGGCGAGGAGTAAGGGAGGGGGAATTCTCTCGAGAGTTTAGGATAGGCGTAGGCCTCCTATAGCTCTTATTAGTATACTCCTTAGGCTCCCTTTTCGTCGAGAAGGAAGAAGGCAACGTCTTAGTAGTAAACCCAGCGGCCTTAGCCTTATCCTTATTCTTAAGTTTCTAAAAATAGTTTTTCTCTATATGCCTACGCTTCTTATAGTAAGAGTAAATAGGAATCTTATTATTATTCGCTATAAAAAGGTGCTTATTACTCTTTAAAGCCTTAGTTCTCTTAAACTCGTCGATAAAGGACGAAGAGAGCGACTTAAGGGTATATACTATAGCATTAGTATAGAGTATCTAAGTTATATTTATAATATAACTTAAGAAAGAGCTATTTAAACTCTTAAAGATCTATATTATTACTACGATCTTTAGAATTCGGATCTCTTTAGTATTTAGCTTATTATAGAGCTCTTTTACTTTATTTAGGTAAGTTTCGATAGATAGTTTACCTTTAATCTTTATATTAAAAAGCTCTTTAATAAGGAGGAAGTTTAAGGTAAAGTTTACCGGGTTATATAGGGTCTTAAGAGTATCTTAAGCCGCCTTTATAGACGTATAATGCTTTATCTAAGAGAGAAGACTATCGTCGACTATTAGGCGTATAAGTGCGAGATAGTCTTAAGACTTTGCGTAAGAAGCGTTAAAGATTGCGGGAGTAAGCTTCTTACGTATAAAAACGGATTCTATCCATAGAGATTAAGTAGAAAAGTTAACACTCCCTTTAAGCTTTATAAACGAGTAGTCCTTAAACGAACTTATTTTTAGGGTCGGGAGGTATCGGAGGAAATTCGGAAGGAATTCGGAGTCGACGGGCTATAGTAAAGGTAGCGAAGGAATTTTAAAAGAACATTTTTTTTAATAGGGTTTTTAGCGAAAGATAGTAGTTAGAAGAAGGTATATACTAAGGTCGAATTAGGGCTAACGAGGAGAACGGGGGATAAAACACTAAGAAAGTAGTAATATATATAAACTAAGGGTAGCTTAGGAAGGCAAGAGGCCTAAAAAGGCAAAGAGGAGGTCGTAGTAGATAGGCGGTTGTTTTTAGTATAGCGGCGAGTAGTCTAAAGGATCTAAAGAGGGCTTTAGATAAGAAGCAACTTAAAGCTTAGGCAGAGATAGGGATTATAACTAGTAAGAGCCTAAAGGGAAGCTTAAAGGTAGAGGATTACGGTAGTGCAAAGAGTATTAAGATTAATGTAGAAATAAGAGAGAAAGGTATTATTAAATTGCTTAGTAAAGGTCTATCTAAAGGCGGACTAAGGTCTCTTTATATAGCTAATTCTATACGAATAAAGGTATATATAACTTAACTAATTATAGTTATAGAAAGTGCTATTATTTATCTATATAATATAAGTGGTTTAATCCTATTTAGTAGCTTAGTTATTGTATAATTAAATGCGCGAGTAATACGAGGTAATATAGATAACGCCGGTTGACTAAGTTATAAGTTATAACTTACATGCCTTTATCTCTACTTACACTATATACTTCGGGCTTCGGTATCTTAGCTATCTTAGGAGCGAATGCGACCGGGTGACTTATGTTATATGCAATAATGTAAGGCGGTTCTAATGCATATCTTTATGCATTAGTAGTATAAACCAATTAGGAGATATCTGCTCCCTTATACTTCTACGGTAGAATTCTAATGTCTTTTATAGTAGAATTCTAAATATCTTCTACGGTAGAATTATAAATGTCTTCTATAGTAGAATTCTAAATGTCTTCTATAGTAGAATTCTAAATATCTTATACGGTAGAATTCTAAATGTCTTTTATAGTAGAATTCTAAATGTCTTCTATAGAAGAATAAATAAGTAGTATCGCTAGTTGTATATAGCGTGCTTATAGAGGTGTTCTACCTAGAATAGATGTCTAGGCAGATCCCGTCATAGATATTAACTATATTATTAAGTTCGACAGGAATAGCTCCGCCCTTTACGAGGCTATGTCCGATCCCTTATTCGCGGATAACACGCATAACCGAAAGAGCACCTAAGGATACGCTATTAAGCTATTCGGTGGCCCTATTATATAGAAGTCCGGGAAATAGAAGACTATAACAACCTCGTCTATAGAGGCGAAGTTACTAGCTCTATCGCAGGCTTTAAAAGAGCTAATAGCCTTTTATAGGCTCTACGAAGAGATATCGCTATAGCTAGAAGGGACGGGTTAAATGATTTAGTGCGACAACTAGTAGACTATTCGCCTCCTAACAAAGGAAATCGTTACCCTTATCACGAAGCTCCGGCACGTTAATATCTATCACTATTGGCTTCGGGAATAGGTTTAGACCGGGAACCTTAACGTAACCTAGATTCCGATAGCTTCAATGGCCGTTAATAGTCTTACGAAGCCTCTTTAGGAATAGAAATTCGCCGAGTTCTAGCGTTAAATCGGACTCGTTAAGTTGCCCCTTCCTAACGATCCCCTTTTCTCGATCGTTTATTTATTTTGCTTTATTTTAGTAGTCTTAACACTACTTATCACAAGGCTGTTCTAATAATAGCTTTACTTATTATTTATAATTCGTTTTCTTCGTCTTTAATAGGCTAGATTAGGCAAACCCCCTTTTTCCTTTCGTTTTTCCCTTCTTATTAGAACACTAATAAACCCTCGCATTCACCTGTTATCCCGCTTATTTAGCAGGCCTTGTGTGATCTCGAGACCTAAAGGGGTGTATTACACGCAGGAATACATAACGGCTTTAGTGCGTACGGGGCGGCGTTAGTGCAACGAAGGAAAATGTAGTCTAGATAGGGCAAGAGGCTAGTAGAAGTCTCTTTTACGGTGACCCTAAACGACTACCTACTAAAAATGTATGTAAAGCTATTAGGCCGGGGAGGCTAAGGTACCTATAAATACCTACTCCCCTATCGGTCCCTAGATTAGATTAGACAGAGCAATACACACACTCTAAGACATATAAGACTTTATGCATTGCGCTTAAATAACTGTATTAGTTATTTAAGCTCTTTTACGCGCCTTGCTATAACTATTAAATTGCGCGCTACTATAACTATTAAATTAAATTAAGGCTAGGGACGATTTGCGCGGCCCTCTTAATTGCTATATACCTCTACTTAATTTAGTGGCGGGACATAGGCGTTGGGGGTGCGCGCCGAAAAAGTAGAGATTTCCTTAATTTACCGTATAAATAGAGATTTCTTACCGTATAAATAGCAACACTCTAATATTAACCTTAAGCCCGCCTCTTATAAAACGTAGCTTGCTTAAATAATAGATAAAGGACGTGCCGATTTACGGCTGCTTTTATAAGCATATTAACATTAGCTATTAGGAGACCGACGTCGCCCCGGACGAAGAAAGGAAGGTCGTCGTAACGACCTCTATAGCTAGGGTTTTAGCCGTCTATAAAGCTAATATATACATCTAAGACCACGATATATTAGACGAGTTCTAAGAATACTTCGAAGGATAGACTAAGGCAATATAAAATAAGGCTAATAAGGAATATCTTAAGGTCCTTAAGAACCTCTTAAATAAGCGCGGTATCTACGTGAATAAAAAGAACGACTAAAACGCAGCGCAATTCGTCGCCTTATAAACCCTCGAAAAGCCGCTAGCTTAGCCTAAAGCAGCTGCCGCCGCTTTAACGAATGCGCCCTCGTTAGCCCCGGCTTCCGTTGTTTAAAGAGCCGCTAGAGTGTTATTCCCGGCGTCGCTACCCGTTATTCCCGTTGTTCCCGGCCCGCCTCTACCAGTCATTCCCGACCCGTCTCCCGGTCCGTTTATTCCCTAGGTTTCCTAGGCTCCGCACTATACGGTCTATCCGATAAACCACTAGTTCCGGCACACTAAGTTTATCGTCCCGGCTGCCGCCGTTCCTACCGCCGTCCCCTAAGGCCCCGTCCCTACTACTCCCGTTCCCGTCTTCCCCCTAAAGGCATATATAACTATACTCCCACCCGAGGTCCTAAACGTTCTTACCGATAGGAACCTCGTGATATAATTTACTAAGGTATAAAGGAAGGACTATAACTATATAGGAGAGCTATATAACATCTTATATAATAAAGTCCGGCTCTTTATACAGACCTATTATAGCCTCCGAATCGTCTTAGAATTGTTCTACTAGCTAGTTGTTTAAATCCTCCCCGGTCGGGCCGAGAATTACTATATCCGGCAGATTAATTAGTCTACGGCCACGTTTTAGGCCGTATACGATGCCCTTAAACGCTACTTTAATACCGGCGTTAATTAGTAATAGTACTTTATAGCGTAGACGATAACGACGTTTTAGTTACTTCGCAACTAGAACCCCGGCAAGCTACTTTAAGAGGTCCTCTAGCTGCTATTTAATAAGCTTTAGCTTTACTAAAGTGCCCTTAGCCCTGCTTTTATAGGAGACGTCCCCTTACGAATAGCTATAACGAACGCCTGCCGAGGCGTTCTAGAACTTAAATAAGCCCTCTTTCGCCCGGCCGAATAGGTAGAAGAGCTATTTTCCGACCTTCGCTCGTGCCTCAAAACGCACCTCGCACGCCGCCCCGAATAGCAATACTTTAACTAACGCGGCTTTACGAGAGGTCGTATATAAGGCTCCGGACGAGGCTATAGACAATAATAATACGGCTACGTTCTAGGTAAAAAGGATAATAACAACGATAGGACTAATAATTTCGGCTTGCTAACCCTTTTAGATACTCCTTAGTCTCTAAGATAACGATTGCCCTTATTCTTATTCTTGATTTAAGAGTATTGCTATTTACACGATAAGAAATCTCTATTTGCACGATAAATACCTCTAAGCCCCGCTTTTTCGCCTCGACCCCGCGCGCCTAGGTCCCGCCACTAAAATTGGGTAGAGGTATATGGCAATTGAGAGGGCCGCGCAAATCGTCCCTAGCCTCCCTTAATTTAATAGTTATAGCAGCGCGCGCGCAATAAGGCAAGGAAAAGAGCTTTAAAGAGCTTAAATAACGCATGTTCGCGAGATATGCGTACAATCAGCCAGTTAATTAGTCCGGCCCGGACTGCGTGGCCTGTGTAGCTGGAATAACCTCCTTAATAGACGGCTGCGACGGCTGCGTCGGCGCCGTCGCCGTCGCAGCTCTTCTACCCCTAGCCTGTCTCCCTCGAGATCCCCTTGCCTATGTATTTGCGCGTGCACGCGATCTTCCTTATAACGCTTGTGAGGCTTATGACTGTATGTCGTCTACCTTATTCTATATGCGTGTGCGCCGTACGCTCGCGTTAAGTCGGCGGGCAATAGCCTGACTTAATCGCGGTAGCCGCCTCTATATCCTTCGTCTACGTGGCTGTAAGGCTGCTTGTAAAGCTGCTTATAAAGCTGCTTGTAAAGCTGCTTATAAAGCTGCTTGTAAAGCTGCTAGTGCTTGTTAATCGAGGCCTTCCTCTTGCTCTTAGTGTTATAGGGTTAAGGGTATAGTTAGACTGGTATTCTTCGTAATACGAGGCCGGCCTTTAAGCGTTTGCACTACGTCGGGGTTACGAATACGGAGTAGTGGCTCCTCGAGGTCCTAAAGGTCGTTATTAGCATCTTCTATATAGATAGACAAAGGGGGAAAAGGGGGGGTCGTACTAAAGGCTTCTTAAGCTACTACCGGGGAAGAATGTTAAGCCTAACAAGCGGAAGCGGAGGGTTAGCTTTAAGGCGCTTAAGAATAACGTAGGCATAAGGAAGCCCTTACTATTATATAAAACGCCCGGTATAACGCGGTAGTAGGATTAGCTCCCGCGGCTCTTTCCCTAGCTCTAAGGGCATCGCGGCTATAGTAAGCCGGTGCTATACGGCAAGTATATTAATAGCCTAATATATAATTTAGAAAGTCAGCTTACTAAGCCAATCCTAACCGCTATAGAGGAGCCGCTGCCGTGCCTACTATCGGGCGGCCTCTTGCTAGTAGTAGCGCTCTTTATTCTCGATTATTTAGAGTAAGGCGGTATAGAGGTAAAAGAGGTCTCTTATACCTATAAGAAGGTACGATTTAACGTCTTTATAGGCGGTCTCTACGGGGCTATTAACTCTTTAGCCGAAGTTACGATACCTACTAATAAAGCAGGCAGCCTATTGCTCCCGCTAAGGCATATACTCCTTCGAGATATACCTAATAATACGGGCCTAGAGCTCTCCGTAGGTCTTATCGAACGTCTTCTAATTGGCCTTAAAGGCTTCTTCCGTAGCCGTATAGATTACAGTCTTCTAAGCTATAAATATGCTCTTATAGGTATATTCATCGGCCGGGGGTAAGGGCGTGTTCCCTGCCTCTTCTGCCTCTTATTGTATGCGAGTTCGTCCGGCAGTATCGTCTTCGTTAGCCTCGTTAGCCTCGTCGTCGTTATCGTCGTTATCGTCGTCGTCGTCGTCGTCGTCGTTATCGCAGCTAGGCTCCTTCTACCGCGTCTTTATCCTCGCGTAGATATTAGCGTTAATATGCTATACGTAAAGCTATTGCTATAAGGAGGGGAAAACGTTCGAGAGGGCGTTTTTAAGGGCCTTTTCCTTATCTATAATAATAACAGTCGGCTCTATAGCCTCGACCTCTAGTCGTAGCTCGTTAAGCCGCTCTACTAGCCACTAGAAGCCCTCCTCCTTTTCTATATTAATAAGGCTAAAGGCGAAGTTAGCAACGGAATGCTAATCGGTGATTTTAATAGCCTAGAAGAGAAATATCTTAAAACAGTTAGTGTTATACGTATTATTAAGGCCGATGACCTTAGGGAACCGCTTCTATATCTTCTCGCACTAAGGGTAGGTCTAGAAGATAGCCTTAACCTTCCGACCGCTATCGCTATTGCCGTTACTATCGCCGTTAGCCTTGCTATCGGCGTTAGCAAGCTTTACGATATATTTAACCCCGGCGTCTCGGAGGTAGGCGATAAAGGCATAGGTAGCAGTCTTCCTACTAAGGGCTACGGCGCGGATCTTCTATCGGTCGTTATAGATATCGCGTTGCCGAAAGAAGGTCTCTTCGGCGGTTAATTCCCTAAGAATTAATACGATCTCGCGAGCGGGAACGGCTCGAAGCTTAGAAAGCCTGCTCTTAAGCTCTTATTGCGTAAGGGTTCGTCGACGATATATGTTATACGCTAAGGGATTAATTAACTGCCTATAATTATGCTAGCTATTATAACTAACGCGGAAAGTCTACTTTTAGTTTAAACGCTTAGTTGCTAAGGCTGTAATCGTAACGGGATAGTTAAGCTTTACGGATAAGGCTTTACGGAGCCTAGCGCTTTTCGAGGCTCGTCGAGGCCTACGATCGTATATAAAGGTAACGTTAGTAAGAACTAGCTGTCCGTCGACCGTACGCTTATTAGCGCTATTTATCTTTACAATAGCGGCGCCGTGCTCGCGGTGGAATGTCTAGAGGAAGTTGTAAAGCTTATCGTATGTATTAAAGGTCGGCGATAGCGGTAGGGGTGGAATTAGCCGTGCGTCGTAGGCGTTAGGTTGGTAGGCATTCGGGTCGAGGGCCTCTTTGTCTCTAAGAGGCTCTTTAATAGGCTGTTAAGCGGGAGGAATTTAGTCTATCGTAAAGGCTTTACTTTACGTACGAATACGCGATATAGAATTAAGGATGGAAAATTAGGCTAGGGACGATTTACGCGGCCCTCTTAATTGCTATATACCTCTACCTAATTTTAGTGGCGGGACCTAGGCGCGCGGGGTCGCGTAGAAAAAGTAGAGAACTTAGGTGTTTATCGTGCAAATAGAGATTTCTTGTCGTGTAAATAGCAATACTCTTATTTAAAGACTGCTAGTATATTTACTATTTCCCTGCTTTATTTCCTATTTCCGGCAACGGTCTATACCGGCCCTACTTCGACCCTACGTCTTCCCGGCTACGTTCTATTCCGGCCTAAATACGCTCTATTTTCCCTTTGCGATTTATATTTATAATTTATATTTATTAGGCAATTCAGCCTAATATGCATTTTTCCTCGTTGTTTTCCATACGTTATAATAGTTATTGCAACGTTGATTTTAGGCCGGATCTACGATAATAATACGGTCCGTTTAATCGGACTATAAATCTATGTTTTTCCTCGTTTATTAGCCGGATCCGGGATAATAATACGGCCTATTTAACCAGGCCGCGGATCCCTCTATTCGTTGCGTTTAATTAGTCCGTTAATATAACGCAGCTACCCGCGCAACTATAGAGTCGAGAGGCAGGGATATATACATAATAGATAATGTATTTTAGCTCGGGGACTATTCGGGGATTAGTCGCTAACTAGTCCCCGATAACCCCTTTTAAGGCCTAAGGGAATAGAGATACCCGAACGATCTATATAACCTAGACGAGGTATACGACGAAGATTATTAATAAGTTCGGTAAACGCATCGTTAGTGGTATTTTAACGCTAGAGCCGCCTAAGTATAAGATTCTATACGACTAGAAGGCCTAGGAGCTAGTTATAACTTCTAAAGTATAGCTTTAACATACCGGCAGCATTAATTATTTATCGATAGGCATAAGGCCTAATATTACGTTTATGGTAAATAAGCCGTCTAAGGCTAATAGCAATCTAATAGAAACGTATAGTACAATCCTAAAGCACCTTCTTTGCTATATTTAGGGTTCTTTAGAATAGGGCATTATGCTTAAAGGAGAATACGCTATAGATAACCTTAAGCTAAAGGTCTATACTAATACGTCTTTTGCCGACGATAAGAGCACTTAATGCTCTACGGCCGGATACGTAGTGTTTCTTAGAGATAAGCCTATCCTTTAGAAGTCGAAGGCTAAACTATTATAGCTATATCGTTAATAAAGGCGGAGTTTATAAATCTTACGCTAGCCGGGATAGTATTACAGTGTTAGGTTATATTATATATTATCCTATATAACTTTTATATCGTATATATAGACCTTTAGACCTAGTCTATAGCTATATCCCTTCGTAGATTATTAATAATTATATACCCCCCCTTTAAGCTTGTTTCCTTATAGTTTAATCTACTATTTTATCCTATTGCCTTTAATTAATAATCTCGCTATCTTACCTTTTTCTTTTCTAATCTCCCCTTTTCGCGACGCGAGCCCGCCTCTTCGCCGGACCCCTTCGACTAAGTTTTTCTTAATTATTAGAATTTTCCCGGTATAGATACGCTATCTTAACGCGAATTATATAGATTTCCCTCCTTACCCTTCCCCTACCCTATCCTATTGCCTTATTCGATCTATAATAACCGACTATATAGAAGCCGATCCTTTATCCGCTACCTTAGCCGTTACCCCGCCGGCTCCCGCCGACCTAAAGCCTTAAACCGACTACGTTTCTTACTATCCCCGTCTCGCTGCCTTTCTTTAGGCCTAACGGCCTATATTCGGCACATTCGCCTATATTTAAGCTAATGCTATTTATAACTTCCGCGCCCCTTAGATCGAGGCCTTTACTTACCTTAATAATGCTTATATTAAGTTAGATACGGGAGTGCTTATCGCTTAAAAGCACGCAGTCGTCGCTTAAGAGCACGCTACCGATCTTTAGCGCTAGCTTAACCGCGCTACGTCCTCTCTCCTCGCCTTAACCGAACGTAACGCGGCTCGGAACTAAGCCCTTACCCCCGCCCCCGCCCTTACCCCTACCTGTTCCTATATAGCCGACCTTAAGAGGTTTGCCGGCGACTCTAGCACTTAAAAGCAATATTAGGAAGCTTTCCGGACTTAGCGTAACGGCCTTACTATTAAGCTCCGCTAAGACGCCGCCTTATACTCTATAGAGTAAGACTATATTCTTTACGCGGCTAGCCGGCTTACCGGCCGGGCCGCCTTTATTATCGCTAGCGTTCCTTAGGACGTCTTCGATAATTAATCTTTCGCTAATTAATAGTATACTATTATTAAAGCCTTTACCGACGACCTTAGCTTAGTCTTTAGTGCTAATTTTACCTATTAGTTAGAGGCCGACTTTAATACCTTATCGATAAAAAATATCTTTTAGCCGGACTTTTATTCGAAGTTTACCTAACTTTAAGCCGACTTATCGTTTAACGGCACCGCTTATATCGCCTACCTTTACTTAAAGGTCTCCGTCGAACTTACTAACGCCGCCGCTTTATAGGTCGAATGCCCGCCCTATAACGACTTTACGGCTTAGGCTAAGATATAATCTACGCTTTAGGATAACTAGCAGCGTATTAAGGCCTATTCTTTACTCTAGCCGCCTTATAACCCCGCTCGCCTTAGCCCTACCTCGCCCGCTTTACCTACGTCTCCTATCGGTAACCCGATATAGCTTAATGCATTCCGGGTCCGGCTTACTAACGCCGAAAAGCAACGGCGGTTTAAAAACCGTCTTTACCTCTACTACGCCTAGCGGGCTACCGCTACCTATACCGCCTAGACTTACCTTAATAAGGGTATCGGCGCTAACCCTAGCGCTAGTCCTAGCGCCGGTTCCGGCTCTAGCCGCGGCCGTAGCCGTAGTAGCGGTAAGTTTGCCCTACGCCTCTTTAAACCCCCCCCCCCCCCTGCTATTAGGTTCGCTTTATTAAGTAGAGCTTTATCGAGGGCGAAGTAGACGACCTCCCTGCCTTTTCCCTATCTTTAGGAAATGCGTAGCTCCCTCGCCTTATCGCGCGATAAAGCTCTCTATATTTAAGTTTATAGCTTTATTTAATACTAAGGAGGATCTTTGCCTCCCTACGGGAATATAACCGCGTGCCTTACTTATGCCTTTATCCTTTATATCCGCCGATATCGTTATAAATGCTTTAGTTAACTCCGGCTAATTTAGGTTCGCCTTTATATATACTTAGACTATATACCGCCTTGCCTTTCCTATCCGCTAGCTTTAATTCCCTCGCTAGCTCTCCCTCGCCGATAGTAGCGACTATAAGTCCGGCTCTATTACTTATTTCGCTTTTTCCGTCTCTTAGATTAACGCCTATATTAAGTCTATCTACTTCTTTCTTACGAAGCTTAGCTATAAGGTTATTCTCGGCCTTCCTTAGCTACGTCGCTATAACCCCGTCGTTAGCTAGCGTAGTAACTTACTCTTTTTTTAGTCCCTATTTTACCTCGCCTTTTGCCTTTTCGACTATTAGCCTTATCTTATCTTAGGCCTTTCGGCCGCCCTTGCCTACTATATCCGCCCTATGATTCCTATCTTAAGGGGAATATAATTAAGAAATATAATTCGTTTCCCCTTTACCTTTTTTTTAAAGACTCTAATAATAAAGGCGAACCTCTTACCGCGTTTTTACCTATAGTTCTTACTTCCGGGGGAATATAATTAAGAAATATAATTCGTTTTCCCTTTGCCTTTTCTATCGAGGACTCTAACGATAAGGGTAAGCCCTTTACCGCCGCTTTTGCCTATTCTCCGGCCTTTATCCGCCTAGCCTTTATCTATTCCGTTTATTTTAGCAACGTTATTAAGTTTATTCCCCCCCCTCTTAGTCCTTCCCTCTCTACGTTTTTTAAGGACGTTCTTAACGTAGGTAAACCCGCTTATCTAGACTCCTCCCGCTAGGTTAATAACCCCGGCTTTAATTCCGGTTATAACTCCGACGGCCTAGCTACTCTCTACCCTCGCCGCTACGTTAGACCTCCTCGCCTTTATCCTATCTATAAGACCGCTAGCTACCGCCGTCCGGCATTACGGCTAAGTTATAAGACTATCGGACCTCGGCCTTTCTGCTTTCTTTCCCTTAATAACTTAGCGTTCGATATCCGGATGCTTAACGTCGACGCTATAATTATATTCTACTAATAGCCTAAAGTCTAGACTTCTTAGACCTTAATTAAAGACCTTATTGCCGAACCTTTGCTTACTAAGCCTTTACTACCTATCGATTAAGATATTCTTAAAGACTTTTGCTAAGCCGTTTTAATAAGGTATATAGACGCCGATAACGCTAAAGCCTACCTTAACCCCCGACTTTACGACTTTATCGACGACTATCTTAATAAGATCTACCTTAATAAAATCTCCTTTAACGATATCGCTAAATTCTTTAAGAAGTAAGAGAAAGTCCTTTATACGCTTAACAAGCTTTAGGCTAAGGTGTTTAAGGAGCTCTTCTATATAATCTATATATAGCTTTAAAGTAAGGCCGATAAGCTCGCCCTTTACTATACTATTAATACTTAGATTAACCTTAAGGAAAGGATATACCCTCCTTATACCCGCCTACGTCCTTTTAGTAAAGCCGAAAACCGGATCGTCCGTGCGTACGTTAATAAGCAGCTTAAGAAAGGCTTTATCCGCCGCTCTACCTCTTTTACTACCGCCTTTATTATACTTACCTATAAGCTTAGCAAAAGCGTCTATTTTTACGTTAACTATCGCGGCTTAAATAAGGCTATAATTAAGAACTATTTCCCTTTGTGTTGGTAGGTCTCTAGGTCGACCTTATAGGGTAAACAGTGTGGTTGTATTAGGTTGTATTGCTAGCTAAGTGAGGGGAAGCTATTACGGTGACGTGGCTCCATCGTACGTGCATATAATCCTATGGATTACGTGTATTACGTGTGTGCGACTATATCGTCGCACGTAGCTAGCTATTCCTATACTCGCAGTTTTTCCTTTATAGAAACAAACCGTAGAATAAAACAAAGAAAGAGCTTAGTTAAGCAGGCTATTGCAGCTACGCGGGCGCGATCGCGTAGGCGCAATCGCGTAGGCGTAGGTGTAGTTGCGCGATATTAAATTAAGGTTAAAGCTATGTTATGATAGCTATATAACCGTTAAATACGAAGCTAGTTTACAACGTAATAACGCAACGCGAGAAAACACCTCTTTAACATAGTAGTTAGGCTAGTAACCTCTATTAATGATTAGGCGGTCTAGACCACCGCTTCGTGCTAGTAACCGTGCTTTAGGGTGGCCTTGCTAACTATCTTACCGAACGTTATAGTAGGAAATTTAAGGAAAGGAACTAGGGAATTAAATAACAAAATGTTTATCGGGGCTATTCGTTCGGGGCTATTCGTACTAAGGCTTATTCGACGGGGGCGGTTATAAGGATTAGACTTATTAGACTTAATGTCTAGGAACCCCTTTAGGGACGATTCCTAGTTAAGCATATTAATGATATTACTCTACCGTAAGATTATTCTTTTTATTAATTTCGCTATATTATTTATTATAATGTTTGCAGCGAATTGCTAGAATGTGTTTAACCGAACAATAGCATACGATAAGATAACCTTCCCGATTGGTTTAAATATAAAAAGCTATAGGTCTAGGGTTCGAACCGTGCCGATGAATTCTTTTATTATAGTTAATTAAGCAATAGAATAGGTAAAGGAATAAGTGCGCGAATAAGCGCGTAATTAAACAAGGAAAAGAGCACGCAATTAAATAAGGAAATAGCGCGCGTTTGCTAGGCAACGAAAAACAGTCTGCATACGTTATAGTTAGCCTTATGTGTGTGTTAAAGTAAGGAATTTAAAGATCACGGCCGCACGACGAAAGCTTCCATCCTTACTATAAGCGCGTTAGTCTTAACGAAGCGTTTAAGAGACTTATTCGGGGAGGACTTCGTTAATGCATCTACGGGGTTGTTATTCCTATTAATCTATCGTACTTCTATAATCTCCCTTCGCTCGTATAACTAACGAAGCGATATAACATCGATTATTAGTCGCTTTTCTTTCGTTATAGTAAGCTTTATAAGACATTCGTATAGCGAATACGAGTCTATACAAAGGATTAAAGGCACTAGAGGCAGCCGTAGGCGTTCTATAATTATCTTAATCGTTATAGCGAGGCAAATGCCGATATTAACGCCTCTAACTATACCGTAGACCTCTAAGGCTAGAACGCTGCGTATAACCTTTTTGCACTTAGTAGAGCTCTAGTGCACGATGTTGCCTTTAATCTCAAAGTAGCTATTAGACCGGGTCTCTATTATAAGTGCAATAATAAAGCCTAGTTGCGAAGAGAGGTCTTCGTTATTTATAAAAGAGCTATCTGTAAATACTAGCAGCTTCGCATTCGCAAGATTAACTAGTTCGTACGTTAGGCCGCGTTTCTTATAGTCTATTTGCTATTGCAGGCGTTTGTTAATCGTTAAGCAGTCTTTTTCGTTAGGGTTTTAAACTTATACTGCTATAGAAAGGTTAAAAGAAGCTTTTAGTTAGTAGATTAACGCGACGTATGCTCCTCGGGCTCGCTATTCTATATATCGTTATGCGAAGTTATAATCCTATGCAATAATAGTCTTAATCTTCTCTAACTAGCCCTTTTATTAAAGGAGGAGACCTTAATTCTTATCTTAAAGAGTTAGTCTAGCTCTATTAAAGTTAAGCACCGAGCCGGCAGACATCTTAGTCTTTGGCTCTACTCTAAACTTAGCCTTTTAAAGCTGCTCTTCCTTAGCCGTTAAGAAGCTGCGTATGCCTAGCATTAATGTATTATCTATCTATAGGCCAACTATGCTAAATCTATTAGGGGTCCCGTTCGCGATTAAGAGGCACGAGTTATACGTCGAGGTTAATATATTAAGTCGGATAACATAATGCTTATAATACGTTCGGAACTAATATAGTCTTAACTCCGCGATCCCGTAAAGGGGTCGAATTATATAGATAATAGTCCCTTCCGGGTATCGTCCTTATATTTCGGCGGGCAGTTTAGTTAGGATAGTCCTAAATAGCTTAGTCTCGGCCTATAGGTAGGCCTAAGTGATGTCTCGCAATAAAAGAGTTATGCCGTAATAACGAAAGAGTCCCGGAGCGAGGGCTAGGATTAGCCGTTAGCTAACGCGTTAAATTATCGGTGAGTGCGTTAATAGGGTCGTTTTCTCTTCGTTATTATATCCCTAAACAACGAGTCGGGACTTTTCGTAGGGTTTCTTATCCTTCCCTTTTACTTTACGTACTATCCTCGACTTAAAGATATAATAACCTCCGTAAATAGCTTTATCGTAGCGTTTAAAGCTAAAAACACCGCGGGCAACGAGGTTATCGATCTCTTATTAATCTAACTGCTTAAATAGGGCTCTAGGGGTTATAATAACTCCTTTTTCTCGTAAATTAAGTGCTAATTCGTAGGCATCTTCTTCCTTCTTAATGACAAAAGCTTAAGGAGGGGGAAGTAGAATTAAAAGCCGAACTAGTAGCTTTAGCTTATTTTTTACACCGGGAGGACGGCCACGCCTGCGTGGCATAGGGGGTTTAGGGACTAGGGCAGGGAGTATAGACCTTAGTGTCTAGTTAGGGGTTAGTTCGGCATCCGGGGGCGCTTTAATCGCGGGCAGTAAGGGTAGAGGAGACGAATCGTCTCGAAGGTAAGGTTATACTAGTATAGACCGAAAGGATTAAGGTCCGTTAATAGTATTAATAGTAATATCGTAACCGTTAATTACAGCAATCTTAAATAGTCCTTACTATCCCCCTTTTTCTCTCTAGACGTAAACCTCGCTTTATAGCGGTAGAGCAAGTGTTTCGGCTATAGAAGGGCCGTTGCGAGCGCGAAGAGTATCCTAAACTTATCGTTCTGCAGAAAGTTGTCGTAGTATCTTTATCGCCTTTTGTATAGCTATAGACCTTTTTAGGGTTATAGCTAACGGAGGCGAGTTAATAGTTATACGCGGGTACGCACTAAAGACGAGAAGTATATAGACAAGGCCGTAAGGTCCGGCTGTATCGTTAACGGCTTTTACGGCTATCTAAAGAACTGCTTTAAGAGACGTAATAGTCCCGATCTCTGTATAAAGAATCTTAAACGCACGGCGTAAAGGAGCGTAATACCTCTCGACCTTCCTAATCGACGCATATAATTCTATAGGGACCTGCTTATAGGTTATCCCTATAATCTTTGCCTCGTTACGGAACTCTATTAAGGCAAAATTAGTCCCTACGTCGTATTTAATCGTATTAGGAGGTCTAAGGTAGCTATCGATCTAAAGGGCTCGAAGGACTTCCTAGGTATCCTTAGCTAATATTAAAGGAAGGAACCTAGCCCCTTAGAACGCTATTGCGGAGTTAACGACGTATAGAATAGGTCGTTAAGGGCTCCTAAGGTATATTACGTCTACTATAATCTCGTAATTAAATTCCTAGTCATCTTTTAGCGTGAATTTAAAACGCTTAGGTGCTTATAAGTGTATCTAGCAGTAATAATAGAATTTAGAGATTAACTTAAGCTATATAGTCGTTATATTATAGCCGGCCTGCTTAAGTAGGTAATAGAGTCTCGAAACAGCTAGGTGCCTAAAACGGCGATATAGAATTCGCATCTTACTCTCTGTTAGAAAGGAGATCGTTTCTTCTGCTTTTAATAAGAAGAACTATAGGTAACCCTATTTGCGAATTACTAGGATCCGGTTGCCTAGATTGCTAGTCCCTAGCGTGTTCGTTATATTATCGAAGTAGATCCTAAGTCGGTCTATATTAGTAAGAGAGAGCAGAAAAGGGGTATAGGTCTTAAGAATATAAAAAGTCACTCGACTAACGGGGGTTTCGAGGGCGATTAAACTAAGGGATTAAATAAGAGTGCTAGTTCTAAATCGGATGCTAGCTTGCCCGGCTATAGAGCTATTAAGCATAATAGAAGGTTCCGTTCGCTGTAAAGCGAAGTACTGCTCCTATCCTACTATTAATACTTTAGCCGCACTAGTGTCGATTATAATCCCTTAGAACTATTAACGGGAGTAACGGTCCTCGATTAGAAATTAGTCGGCAGGCATTAATTAGTCTATGCCGTAGATATCTTCGCCGGTCTAAAGGTATATAAATACGGCCTTATAGAGCATTTAAGTTACTGCTTGCTTTAGGTCGCCGGCATTATTAGCATCTTCTACGTCCTAGTACTTATTAGCTTCTATATCGTCGGCCTCGTGACCTTTAAATTCGGTTACGTATGCCGTAAAGTTAGTTATTAGGATGCTATCGTTAAAATATTACGTAAGGTATTAGTCCTTAGACCGTTGACGTTCCTTAGGCGTGTGTTTAGTTAACTAACAACCTTCCTTATAATAGACGAAACACTTCTTAGTCTAGGTTAAGCGGTTAGGGCTATTGCTATAGGCGCCGCGTCCTCGTAGGTGAAAGGGGGTCCCACGGTTATAGCTAAATCCTCGTAAATAGCCTCTACGGCCGCTACGTTTGTATCCTCGTCCGTAGCCTCGTCCGAGACTACGGAATCCGCCTCGTCTACGGTTATTTAAGTATCTTCGGTCTAGGTACTATTAATCATTATAATTAAATGCTTTATCCTATAGGAACTAGGCCGAAGGGTTCTGTGTGAGATAGGTCTCGATAGACGCACGTAAGTCTATAAAAATAGTCTAGACTTTCTAAGCGGGCTTAAAGAGAGCGTATTCTAGCTTAGGGATACTACGGCAAGCGTTAATAAGAGATATACGAAGGGGAATATTACTATCGTAATCTTTGCTAAAGGCTCTCTAATATAGTTAAAGTTTATTAAAGAGAGTCTAGAGAACCTTATAAAGCGGCATAGAGGGATTTTCCGTGCGGACTTTATTAAATATCGTTATTGTCTAGTTAGTAAAATAATAACTATAGTTAACGTCTATATTAAAATGTTGCTTAATAATATCATAGGTTATATAGAACGATATAGTTAACTTAACGTATTAGATATAGAAGGTCTCGGCTCTATCCGTTAGAATCTAGGAGAATAGATTATAAAATTAACTAGGTTGTACTTTAAGCTTATAGTAGGTTCTTATAAATAAGTAGACCTTATCGTCGAAGAGGTTATAAGGCCTTCCCGTATAGCACTTATCCTTTCTCTAGAGCTTGGCGAATTTCTGCTAGAGGTCGGCGTCTATATCGACGTTTAGAACGTCGATTGGTAGAATCGTTGTATAAGCGTCAACGGATGGCAAAGGGGCAATAGTTATAGCAGCAGCAGAAGGGACAATAGGGGCACTGGGGGCAATAGGGGCACTAGAGACAATAGGGGTACTAGGCACAATAGGGGCACTAGGCACAATAGGGGCACCGGGAACAATAGGGCCTATTGGCTGGTTGAATTAATAAGTTATTAGGTATACGGTCTATTGTTGCTGTATAGCACCGGGAACCTGTTGTTGCTATGTGTTGCTAGGCACTTGCGCGCCGGGGATAATAGGGGTTATTATCGGGGTCGGCAACGGTTGTATTAAGAGTTTCCTTATATATGCCGTTATTCCTATATTAAAATTTATGTTAATCTAGTCGTCTTCGGGCTAGTTAGGGAGTCTTTCTATATCTTATAAGGCAAGGAGTTGCTAAGCGAATAATCTATTGTTAGGTCTTAGATAGATGCCTCGGCGCTTTAATAAGGTCCTAATTTGCCTCCTTACTTTATGTCTTATAGCCTTCTATATTTCCTCTTCCTATCCTTAAAAGTGCTATTAGAAGTAGCTAAGAAGCTCGTATCCTTATTAGTGTATATTATACTCGCAATAGGATAGAAAGCGGGCACCGTATGTTATTGTTAGGATTTCTCTACGTTCCTCCGGGTTTACATTATTATCCTAGAGGTTAATATTAATTTTCTTCTAAATGCTCTTTAGTAAGGGTATATATAGCATATAGTCGTTAAGTAGATTGCCTAATAGAACGGTCGGGGCTAGTGTTAATAAAGAAGAAGTTATTTTAATAGTTATACGTAATGTTCTTTACGTATTAGATCGGGGTATTGTAAGGGATTTTACGATGGTTGTCTTAAGCGTTATTAACGCACTTGTAATTAATGTTAGCTTGCCTATTAGATAGAAGTGACTAGATTAATTAAAGCTACGAAAGATAACTCGACCGTCTAATTAGGCCGGAGGTATCCTTATTCTTAGCACGAAGACGACCTTCTTAGAGTGTTCTTAAGTTAATAGGTGTTTTGCATAATAAAGGGTAACGAATCTTGTCTCTTCTACCTAGCTGTCTGTAATTGACTAAGTCAACTACTAATCAGTGTTAGTAGGTCTTTAGGTCGACCTTATAGGGTAAATAGTGTGGTTGTATTAGGTTGTATTGCTAGCTAAGTGAGGGGAAGCCATTACGGTGACGTGGCTCCCTCGTACGTGCACGTGATCCTAGGGATTACGTGCATTACGTGTGTGCGACTACATCGTCGCACGTAGCTAGCTATTCCCACACTTTGCCTTTTATCTATTAATATTACTATTATACCAACTAGGCCAAGCAAAAGTAAGATATATCCCGACCGTAGACGTTATATAATGGCTTATAAATGAATTGTCGATATACCCCCCTACGTATACGGTGGTTATCCGACCGTGCTGGATAACGTGTGTTAATCGCCGCCGAATATGCCGTGCCGAATGCCGTAAGGTGCCTTAGCGTAAGTAAGCGCCGCCGGCCAATGTCACAATGTATAATATGCCGATCCGAAAGGCGTAAGGTGGCGCGTAGCCGCTAAAAGTACGACCGGGCCCGAAAGTAGCGAAAGTAGCGTCTTATAGCGAAAGTGGCGGAAAAATAACGAATTAACGCGGGGTTTAAAGAAAGAATGTTAATAGCAGTAGAAGTTGCAGCTAGGTTAAAAAAGACTTCGCTCCCGGGCTTATAACTGTTTATATTACTATTATACTAACTAAGCTAAGCAAAAGTAAGATATATCCCGACCGTGGACGTAATATAATAGCTTATAAATAAAATGTCGATATTATCTATAATACCCTCGCCTATATCCGGAAGGCTTACTAAGATCGATGTTATTACGGTGTTTAACTACCTTTATATTGCTAAAGGATATAAGTAAAAGACCGCTTTCGCTATATAGTATAGGCTTTTTAAGTATTATATTACCCCTTTTAGCCTTACCGCCGCTTTATCCTACTTTTAGAGTTTAATTAATACGGCCTTTTACGGTATCTTTAATAAATTATACTCCGCCTATTTAAACGATATCTTAATCTTTAGCAATAACGACGACGGCGATAATATATATCTTAAGTAGGAGTTTTCTTTTATTCTCGCGTAACGCTAATACGCCTCCGGGAAGATTAAGTATCGCATTTAATAGCGTTATAGCCTCTTTACGTAAGAAGACTCCTCCTACCTTAACGGCTGCTAGGACGACCTTAAGGCCTTTTACGCCCTTAACCCGACTAAACCTAAACCGGCCTTTTATACGGCCTTCCTTATATCTTTACCTTCGCTTAAATAATAATAAATATAATTTATTAATATAATTTATATTATAACGACGCGCGTTAGTTTCTTAGTGTTTTCCTCTTATTTTTCTCTTATTCCGTATTAGGCCTACTTTTAGGACCGTAGATATATATTTCCTTTGTTTTTATTAGCCTATTGCGCCTTTTAAGCGTTTAAGTCAAACGCCGATTTAAGGGGGATATACTATTATAGTATTAGTCTATAGAGGCTATTACTAAGGGGCGATAAATAGCCCCTTTATATAGGCTATAGCAGCGTATATTATTAGGGCCTAAAGCCGGCCCTTATAAGCCCTCGTTACGACGTTAGGGCTATATCTATAAGGGCGATTAAGTTAATAACTTAATTATCATAAGGGCGGCCGAGTTAGTAACGCTATTACCGGGGTCCTTAATGCGTATAATACATCGTATTATTAATACTATATCCGTATAGGTGTTGCCCGTACGTAATCTATTTAATCACGTGGATTGCAATCGTATATAATAAACGGATATCTCTTATTCCTATAAATAGACTTTAATAATAATAATATAAGAAAAAGAAGGAATATATTAATTATTAATATAACCCTAATAGTTAAAAACTATAAAATCATAATTAAAACCTATTGGATTTAAGATTTTTAATAACCGCTTAATACTAGCTTCCTACTCTTAAATATAAGATTAAAGTAAGGGGGGTATATAAATAATATAATAGAGGTTACTTAATTAAGCTATATAACTAAGAAGAAGTTTTCCTTAAAACCCCTCTTAAAGGAAATAGGGGCTATATATATATATCTTAACGTTATATTAATATAAACCTTTTTGCTATGCATTCTATAAAGACCTATTGAACGTACTTAATACTCACGATCGTGCCTATTTGGTCCGAGCCGTAGACCTACGAAGTACGATCTGGCACTATGGCCGCAACATCAAGAAACCATTTCGATCTTCCGAGGCTGTGCGTGTCGTTCGGGTTCGAGGTAACGCGTCACCTGTCGGAACTTGCTTGTCGCCTATTGACGCCGTCATAGAACGATGCGCGGTTCCTAGAGCACGACGACAATGTAGCCGGCACGTTGAACGCCTGGCGGCCACGATGCCGCCATCTCCATTGCACACGATCGCTGACTGCTATAGAATTCTTCGACGTCAAGTTTTGCCCGTACCAGCCTCTCGACTGCGATCCCGTCTTCGCTGCCGTCAGCAAGAAGCACGTTAGTCTCCAACAGCCCCGATGTTGCCTCATCCCGCAGTGCCAAGTAGCCCAAGTAGCCCAAGCTGAGCCGTCAACTTGCAGGTTGTCCTATGCAGGCTCCCCCAGAACTCAGGGGATGCCAACCCTTGCGAGGTTATCAAGGTCATCAGAGATGGTGATGTACATATTGATCCCCCCCCCCCCGCGGCTTGACGCTTCTTTCGGACTCTGACCACCCCGTAACTTTTCAGAGCGATGCATCGAGTTGCTGCTGCACATGGACCAAGGATCCCGTCACTAGTTCTCCTTACATCTGTGTCGGTGGAGTCGACGCCAAGGTCAAAATCTACAATGTCTCCGACGGTAGCTTGGTCGAGGTACACTATGAGACAGGCCTATTTATGGAATATTTCCCAAGCTGACATTTTCCTGCAGTGCCTCGTCGGTCATGGAGGCGTAAGTCCTATGTCCCTTTCCTCTTCAACTCCCTGACTGCAGCTTAAGCTCGACCAGGACGTCAACGATTTGGCTACCTGTCCCGTGGACTCGTCAGTCATTGCCTCAGCTTCAGACGACACCAGCGTCCGTATATGGAGCATCGACCCGGTACACAAGCACCAGCCTTGTCTCTGTATCTTGGCGGGTGAAGGGCACTCTTGGAACCTCTTGACGCTGGTATGACGCACCGCCTTGATGCCGTGCCACACCGAGGCAAAAACTTGGCATGGGCTCACACCTTTTCCAGGCGTTCCATAACAGCGGCCGATATCTTCTCTCCGGGGGCCATGACCAAGTGATTAACTTGGTACGTCCGTTACGATAACTATGCAGCACTGGTATCCATGTGCTGATGCTTCGTCTCACTTCGCTCGCATTCAAACAGTGGACGATTCCGAAACTTCCAGCAGCGCCCGTCGCGACCCCGCTGCAAGTTCACTACCCCCATTTCTCCACCTCGGCAGTCCACAGTGGCATTGTCGATTGGTAAGTCCAGAGCGCGAACCTGTTTCGCCGACGAGGCCATCCTCACGCACTAACTTGTCCAAGCGTCGCCTTCTACGGAGATCAGATCCTGTCAAGAGCTTGCCATGATAACGTAATCGTCCTGTGGAGGATAGAGGGCTTTTCGTCCGACGGCGAACCTCCTCCACAAAGCGCAGCCCCGACACCGCAGATTCCGGTCCCAACCAGCAGTGAGGAGTCAGGCCGCCTCACACGCTCCGCCTTTGTTCCGGCAACGTCACCGCTGTGTCCAGCCCAGTACACTCGCCTGCTTGAATTTCATACCCCGAATTGTGGCCCACAGTTCTTCATGAGATTCAACCTGCTTCATGTCCCTGGACAGAACCCCGTGCTGGCGTTCTGCAACGCTGCCGGAAACATATTTTTCTGGGACCTCACAAGGCTGACGGTGTACCGCGACGTCATGGCCAAGGTGCGCGATCCCTATCGTGATAGGAGCAAGGCGGTTCAGCTGCCCAGCTGGCTCAAGCCAGTGATCCCTCGACAGAGAGCAGATGCAATGGGCCGATTTCGAGCACTGGGTAGCGACAGAGACTCAATAGCTTCTAGCCAGGTTGATTCTACCGACCTAAGCACCGAAACTCTCGAGTCGTGGGCATCCAGATATAGCATGGAGGATCCTCAGGAGCCGCTGAGGGCACACAAAACGGAGTCATCGTCGACCAACTTCGTGGGACGGCAGGCAGCCTGGAGCCCCGGCGGTGAGTGGTGCGTGGTGGTCGGAAGTTCCAACACGGCGCTAGTGTTGCAGCGCTGGCCAAGACGGGCCGTTGCACTCCATGCTTATATAAGTCCAGACGTATAAGATGCTGTCAGATCCACGGGTAAAGGGGTCACGTGCGGGATCACGGATAGGAAATTAGGCTAATAGGCCTTGAATAAGGTCTCGAGGCAGCCCCTTTTCGGGCATAATAAGTATGCATAAGCATTACTATAGAGTATTGCTATTTGCACGGATATAAATCTCTATTTATACGGAAGTTCGCTAAAATCCCTACTTTTTCTACGCGACCCCGCGCGCCTATATCCCGCTACTAAATTTTCCGTATAGGTATATAGCAATTAAGAGGGCCGCGCAAATCGTATATAGCCTTAATTTAGTTAATTCGCTGCGTGCCCTACTGCTATTAGATTATATAATAGAGGTTATAAAGATTAGGTTAGTATAACCGCTACGTAATATAAGGGAAATATCCTTTAAAAGAGGCCCTTTTATAAAAAGAGGGGAAGGACGTATAATACGTATTATTATATATTATATTAATATAACCTCTTTACTATATAACCTATCTAGACCTATTATAACGCTTATATAGTCCGAGCTATAGATCTACGATTTAATAATTAAGAGTCTTAGCCTTTAATATATCGAAAATACGATATATATTAGTAGGTGTCTTAAATGCAAATGTAAATATAGGTCTAGTAGTCTTATTAGAATTATTACTACCTATCTAGCTAAGGATTATACTACCTTCTTATAGATAAGACGGGAGAAAGGTCGGGGCTTCCCTCTAGGAAGCCTAGGTAGCTAAGAATAGAAAGGGATCCGTAAATAGAATATATAGACGGATGCGTTAGTCGGGGAAGACCTTCCGCGGACGGATGCGTCTATCGGGACGACCGTAGAAGTCTATAGAAGGAATTGGAATTATATCTATAGAATTTACCTTAGAAAGGAAGTCCTTCTACCGTAGAATTCTATTAGAATTCTATCTATAGAATTTACCTTAGAAGGGAAGTCCTTCTACCGTAGAATTCTATTAGAATTCTATCTATAATTCTTATACTAGTAACTTTTTCTTTATACCGTTTATAAGAAACTATCTAATTGTGGGAATGTGGGAATATAGGATAAACACTACGAGGAAAAGGGTTATAAGTTATAACCCCTAATGACCCCGACGGTCCTAACGGCAGCGTTATTAGCCCCGTTATAACCCCGGCAGCAGCCTTGTTATAACCCGGATGACAGCGTCAGCGGCTGGGTCACGTGCTCCTAATAGGGCTCTGTTAGGAGCCCGGCAGGCCCGGGTTAGGATCTTTATATGCTCTATAAAGGGGGCCCCTTTCCCCCCCTTCCTAGCTAAAGTAGATACTTTAAGACAACACACTTAAATACTAACTAAAAGACCTCTTAATAAGATATCTTACGTATAATCCTTACTAATACTAATCAGTGATTAAATAGATTTAATTATAGCATAGTAAGGCAGAAGAGATAGATCTTAATCTTCGAAAGTGTAAAAGGGGCAGTAGTTATAATAACGCGGCTCCTACGCATCTTTACCCTCGGGGTTCTATTGCGTACACTAAGAGAGGATTATCTATGCTAAGAATAAGACTGTTTAAACCGAGCTCGACTAGCAAATAGACCCTTTAAGCTTCCTATTAATCCCGTTCTCGCCTAATGTAGGAAGAGTAAACGTCGATAGGAAGCGCGTTAGCAACGCATTTACGCGAAGAAGAAGAATACCGCTGGTTTTACCTATAGGAGTTCTCTTTAGACTATAAGGACGAGAAGAAAAAGAAACACCGCTGGTTTTACCTACTAAGAGATTCTTTTCGGACCGTTACGATAATTATCGCGAAGACCCTCGCGATAAAAAAAAACCAGTTATCTACGATAACTACTAACGAGCCCGACTATCGCCGTAGCTACCGACGCGGCAGACAACCCCGTCGCACTATTTGATTAACGACTTAAGGCCCTAATGCCGGCCTCTTTACGACCTATTCGGCTCCCTTATTAACTCTCGCAGTAGTAGCTCTTATAGCTGCCTCTAAAGCGAACCTACTATCGAAGCCGCCCTTATAGACGCTTCTAACTATAAAGCCGCCGAACGAATAGACGCTTTACTAATAAGCCCTTGGCAGTAATATAGTCACTATAAATCACCCCGTCGAGTAAAGCAAGCCTCGAAGCCGCTCTTAACGCAGCTCTTAAAGTAGCTCCCTTAAACACCTAACGAAGCCGCCGAATATACAGACGCTTCCCTTAAGCCCTTAGCAGAAAGCCGTTACTATACACTATTCATCGAGCGAAGCAGCCCTCGAAGTAAGCCTTAAAGCAGCTCTTAAAGCAGCTCTCGAAGCAGCTCCCTCGATACTACGAAGCCGCCGCCCATACAGACGCTTCCCTTAACCCTATAGTAGAAAGCCGTTACTATAAAGAGTCTCGTAGCGCATTCGTCCGATACCTTAACGAAGGATATTACTATACGAAGCGCATATAGACTTTCTTTTAATTCGTCACCCGGCAGGCGTAGAACGCCTTAGCTAACGACTATACTCCTTTTGTTCCGAGATTTAGCAGAGCGCCTATAGCTCCGCGTAATAATAAACAATAGTAGCCTCGCGAGCCTAGACCTCCGCTAATCTTACTATCTTATTTATATTTATCTTTTGTATTTATTAGGGAATTCGGCCTAATGCGCGTTCTTTTAATCAATTGGTTGCGGTTGTAAGCTTTAAAGAAGAAGCTTTAAAGAGAAAACTGCTAGTATAGGAATGTAGGAATATAGGATAAACACCACGAGGAAAAGGGTTATAAGTCATAACCCCTAATGACCCCGACGGTCCCGACGGCAGCGTTATTAGCCCCGTTATAACCCCGGCAGCAGCCTTGTTATAACCCGGATGATAGCGTTAGCGGCTAGGTCACGTGCTCCTAATAGGGCTCTGTTAGGAGCCCGGCAGGCCCGGGTTAGGATCTTAATAGGCTCTATAAAGGGGGCCCCTTTCCCCCCCTTCCTAGCTAGAGCAGATACTTTAAGACAACACACTTAAATACCAACCAGAAGACCTCTTAATAAGATATCTCACGTGTGATCCCTACTAACACTAATTAGTAATTAAACAGATATAACTACAACTAATGCAACCCCCTTTGTTTAGATTAATCTAAGTGAATCACCTACTAACACTTATTATCCTTAAACATTACCCTTCTTTAAAAAGAAAATAAAAATGCAAAATAAAATCGACTATTCGTTATATTAGAATAGTTCGTTATAATATTATATAGTATTATAACTATATAACTATTAAAAGAAAGAATGTGTTAGAAGGGTTATAGGCGAATAATAAACCCTTATATTCTAATTGTTAATTTATTTATATCGACGAAACGTTTAATGGCTTAGTTTAGTAATGCTTTCGTTATTATATTAGCTAGGTTATTAGCTCCGTTAATCTATCGGACTTCTATAATATTACGGCGTTTATATAACTATCGTAAAGCTATAATATCGATTATTAATCTTTTCTCTTTTATAGTACCTATTTTAATAAGGCATTTATATAAGGAGTACGAATCGGTATAGATAATTAATAGAACCGGAGGAAGACTAAGGCGATTCGTAATTATCTTAAGAGTTATAGTGAAAGATATCCTAATGTCGAATCTATTTACTATACCGTAGATTTCCGATATAAGGACGCTTTAGGTTACTCGTTTGCATTTCGTAGAGTTTTAGTAGATAATATTGCCTTTAATCGAAAATTGCTTATCTATTCGGTCGGTTTCGTAAACTAAAGCAATAACGAATCTAAGCTATAAAGATAAGTCTTTATTATTTACAAACGATCTATCGGTAAAGACTAAGAGCTTAGCCGATGCGAGGTTAATTAGAAGATATATTAGTCTACGTTATTACTTATCTAGTAGCTACTATAGTCTCTTATTTAGGATTATATAGTCTTTTTAATCTAGGTTCTAGACTTAAGCAGTAATAGAGATATTAAACGATGCTTCCGGTTAATAAATAGATACAACGCATATACTACGAGCACGTTGCTCTACATACTATTACGCGTAGTTAATAGCCTATAGTTTTACGGTTTTAATCTTAGCTGCTTAACCCTTCTATTATAGTAGTAAACTTCTATCGTATTATAGGGTTAATTTCGCGCCGTTAAAGTCTATAAATTATCTAGTAGTTATTAGAGTTTTCGGTTTAGCTCTAAATTATGCTTTCTAAAACTTTTTTTCTTTATAGTCCAAAGACCTTAAAGTCCTGAGCATTATTGTATCGTCTGTCTATATCGTAACGATTCTAAAAGGTATAGGAGGGCTATAGTTAGAAATAAGCAAGCATACGTCGTATATTAAATAAGCTATATTAAGCTCTTTAATATAGTGACTATAGTATATATTAAACTAATATAGTCCGGATTCCGCGATGCCGTATAAAGGTCTAATTATATAGATAATTATGCCTTCCGGATACTTCTTTACTAGTTTAGCGGGTAGGGCTATTAGGATTATTTAGGATAACTCTATATTAGCCTAAGGATATACTTAGGTAATGTCTCGTAGAGATAATATTATTCCGTATTCTTTAAGCATTCCGGCTATAATAGCTATAATTAAACGTTAACTAACTAGTTAGATAGTTAATAACTATATAAGTATAGATGTTTTCTTAATATTACTATATCCTTAGATTATTAGTCTTGACTTTTCGTATAGTTTAGTATTACGTCCTTTAACCTCTTTAACTATCTAAGAACGGAAGATTTAATGCCCTCTATATTTTTCTTCGTTATATTATTTAAAACTAAACACACTACGAATAATAAGGTCGTTAATCTCTTATATATTAGATTCTTTAAATAAGTTACCGGGTGTTATAATTACGCTATCGGCACGGAGTTTAAGTATAAGATCGTATGCGTTAACCTCTTTCTTAGCTAAGAACTACTAATTCTTCGGTTTGTTTTTCGCACCGGGTAGGCGACTACGCTTTTAGGGCATACGAGGAGGTTCTTATATAGCTTTATATTCTTCTATTAGTTTATTATCTTAAGAATTATATTCTAGTATATCTTAATTTATAGCTAAGAGTTCTTCTAATAGTAGTACCGATTTTTCGTCCCGGAAGTATAATTACATATATATTAACCTAAATACTTATAGTTAATTAATAGTAAGGATCCTATTAGTATAGGCGCATTAGTTAGCGCACCGCATAGGGTTTTCCCTAAAAACCCTACGCGCCTACAACCTCTAGATAATTAATTAACACATAGAATATAACCTTAACGTAGCTTCCTTATAACTACGCAACGTAAAGCCATAAGGTCTTTATATAGCTATTCCGAGGACTAAAAGCCTTAAAAATACGTATTTTTAAAGAGTTACCCTTAGCTCTTTAGAAATCGGATTCCTACTAACCTATAGCGAACGTAACGCAATAACTCTATAACGAATACTACCTACCCTAACCGAACCTATTAATATATCGAATATCGTAGGAGCATTCCCCCCGGGCTCTCCCCGTTCTAACGACGAGGCAAGGAGCTAATTGCTTTACGAGACTTATTCTCGCGAGGCTACCGTAGCGGGCCTTAGCTCCCGAAAGCAGGAGCAAGACCCGGAGCTAGATAAAGGCAAAACTATCGCAAACCTAGGCAAATAGACTAACTAGCATCTATAGAAGCAGAGCGATTTTAACTAAAGCATACGCGCTAAGATTCTTACTTAACGCAATAATCTCTTTGCTTAGCGCAAAGACCTTCGTGATTAGCGTAAGGATATTAAGCGTATTCTAGATATCCTCGCTATTTAGTAGCCGCCTCGTTTATCCCCTACTTAACCTAGTAGGCTATCGGCTCTTATTCCCGTTCCCTTAGTTGCTAAGTCTACCTTATTGCCCTCTTCGCTATAGACTGTAACTCCGCCGACTGCTATTGCTACCCCTCCGGCAGATGCTGCTACTCGACCGCCCGCTGCTATAACTAGCGACGAGCGTTACTAATAATCCCTTCTTTAAGAGCAATAAGCGCACTAGCGATAGCGTAAATAGCCGGTATAGCAGCCGGGATAATAACGTAAGCAGCCCTAGCTAGGGTATTTTATCGTCTTCCTATATATCGAGGAAGGCACCGGTGACTAGTACGCTTACTAAGAACGAGGGCACCGCCTTTATATTAACTTCGACTGCCTATAATATATACCGCACGATGCCTCTTTTAACGTCTCTACGGAGGCCTTTATTAAGAACGTATAGCTATAGGCTAAGGCAGCCCGCGAGGTTAACAAAAAGGGTTATAACAATAGGAATAAAGTAATCCTAAAGCTTAAGTAGAAGCTATACCGGGCAGACTATACCGTGCTATAGAAATTGCAGCTAATATAGTCTGCCCTCGTCGTAGGCTAAATCCCCTATAACCTATAGCTAGCTCGTATAGTTAACAAGCTGTCTAGAGATTTTAGCCATATAGCCTACTAGGTTAACGTTCGTTACCTTAGTTAGTTGCTCCTTCTCGAGGGCATTTTTACCGTGCTTCGGGACTATAGTGCCCTCGATGCTCTATTAGCTATCTATACACAGTTGGCCTTAGTTAAGGACGAAGCCTTTCTTAACTTCGCCTAGCGTATTAAGGATACGTTCCTTAACCTCCTAGACATCGAGAAAAGGAGCGCGGGCGTGCGAAAAATCACAATTTAGCACCTCCGCAATAATCTCCCGTATATTTAGGCTTAACTAAGCCTTAACATCGCGACCCTCTACGGCATAGCGTTAATTAAACGCTTAGTGTTATTAGCGGACGAATAAGCTCGCTAGCCCGTAGAGGACATATATAGAAAGCCCTCTATGTCTATTCGTATGTAAGAGGCCTCGCCTTACTAGACTTAGCGAGTTAATAAGGCTATAGGGAATAAGCCGGCTACTATAGAAATAGTTAAGCCGAGCCTATCCTAGCTGTCTACCTCTATACTCTCTATACTACCCGGTATTATTATTACCGACCCTCGAACTATAGACATTATAGTCTACCCCGCTAACGATACCGCCTTATCGTCTTTTGCTACTAGGTCGTAGGGTAACACCTGTTTTAATTACGGCAAGCCTAGCTATTAGGCTAAGGATTATAGGCTTCTTTCGACGCCCGCCCCTGCCTATAGCTCGGGCAATACATCCTCCTCTTCGTCTTTTGCCCTAGGCCGCGACATTAAGATCACGGGCAAGATGTATGAAATAGCTAAAACCCTTAGCAGCCGCTAGCGCAACCGCGGCAATACTAGCACTAGCCGCGGCCGTGCCTAACGCGGCGGCAATAGAGGCAGAGGTAGTAGAGGAAGCTATCGCGGTAATTCGGGCGTTAACCGCCCGTACGTTTACTTCGATATTAAGGTCCTCGATACTAATAGCGAGGATCGGGACCTTATTTCTTAGTTTAAAGAGGATAACGCCGAAATAGAGGCTATCCTTACCGCGATATAGGAAGGAATAGATTCCGGTTATTACGACTAAGATAGCGATACCGCTTACTATATAGCAGTAAGCGGTAGTATTAACACTAAATAGAAGCCTTTTCGTAAAGGCTTTAGTAAGCTATATAGTGTTTTTCTTACTCGTTTAACGGTATCCCTAGCTATTTCTTTATCTACGTTCTTCGACTACGGGTCGACCTTTTATTACGTCGCCTCTTCCCTTGCCGATAAGCTCGCCCTATACCCTTCTTAGGTCTCCTCTACGATAAAGGGAATCGGAGGAATCCTAGGGCCTAGCGTCCGCGATAATACCCTTATTTCGGTATAGTAGCTGCACGACGACGGCTAGACCGTCTTAGTCACTATCTCTTATAGTATCGTCCCTAACGGCATATTCCCCGGCTCCTTAACCTTTAGCCGCTCTCTTTTTCACACCTTAGGTCTCTCGTGCGAGGATAACGGCGCGGTTTGCCTACGCCGCCTCCTAAACTAGCCTATGCTACGACCTTAGAAGTCGTAGGTATTCCGTAACGGAAGGTAACGAGGATAATTTCGCCCTTACCGCTAGCGACGCTTCTTAGGCGGTAAACAATGACTGGCAAGCATCCTTCGCGTCGTTAATAAAGCCGATCTTTACTACGCGTTTCTATAAGACTACCCCGGACTAGGCTAAGATCTATATAGACTAGTATCTCGCCTAGTTCCCTAAATGCTTTAATCCTACTCTTCGTCGTAGTAATAAATTAGCTCGAACGGTCTACCGGATTAATATAGGCGACGCTACGCCTATTCGGCAAAGCTTATAATAGTATAGTCTCTCGCAGGCGTAAGCTATTAAGGACTTCGTCGAGAAATATAAGGGCTCTATTATCCGGAAGTCTGTTAGGCCTTAGGCTTCGCCCTTCTTATTAACACCGAAAAAGGCACCTACGGGCCTTTAGCATAACGCCTATAGCTAAGTCGTTTAGGGCATTTATGCCGACTATAGTATCCTTAATAACTATACGAAGAAGCACGTATATCCTCTGCCGAATACGATAGACGAGATCTAGCGTATTACTAAGCACTGCTATTATGCCTTTATTAACCTAAAAGATAGCTTCTAGCATATACGCATCGCTTAAGAGGACTGCGAAAAGACAGCCTTCGTAACCCCCTTTAGGCTCTACGAATAGGATGCTATGCCGATAGGCCTAACTAATGCCCCGGCTATATTCTAAGCCTTTATAGAGGAAGTGCTAGAGCCGCTTTAGGCCTTTACAGCCGGTCTTTTAGACGATATAGCCCTTTAGGCCGATACGCGTGAATAACTATATAAACGCTTACTACACTTTTTTGCCTACGCCGCTATATACGGGCTCCTTATTAACGCCTTAAAGACTTACCTCTTCGTGAATAAAGGTATCTTCTTAGGCTTCTTAGTCTCTACGGCCGGCATCCGTGCCGACCCTTTAAAGGTTGCCGCTATTCGCGACCGCTTTATGCCGATAACTACTATAGAGATTAAGGCTTTCGTACATACGGTAGGCTATTTAAGAATGTTAATCGCTAACTTCTCCGACCTCTCCGCCCCGCTAATCGAACTCTCTCTCGGCGGTAAGAACGTCGCTATAATATTAACTAAGGAAGTAAAGTCGGCTTAGAAATAGATCCGCGAGGTTATTACGACTACGCCGGTCTAAAAGAAGTATAGCTAGCAGCTTCCCGCAATAATTAAAAGTAATGCTTTAGGTAAGTACGTTAGTATAGCACTTTTACAACCGCACTTATACCTTATAACTAGTGGTAAAGAGCGTTCTTTCCTCTACCCTATCGCCTACTTCTTAAAGAAGCTTACGGATATATAATAGAGTTATTCTACGTAAGAACGTAAGCTCTTCGGCATTATAATAGCCGTATAGCACTAGCGACATTAGGTTAAAGGTGCTAACATTACTATTAATACTAACTATAAGTCCCTTCGCACCTTACGTACGAAGATAGAATAGCCTGCTCGTATAGTCCGCTTCCTTAATGCGATTAAACACTATAATATTAATATAGTATATCGCAGCGGCAAGGCTAATGTGCTAGCCGACTACCTTTCCAGCCCCCCCGACCCTAAGTCTACGACTCTCGCGATAGGCGAGGGAAGGATAGTTAAGCTCGATAACGATAGCGATAAACCTACCGCTACGGCACTAGAAGAAGAAGAAGAAGCCGCTACTAAGGATAACTAAGCCGCGAACGGCGCGCCGGCGACGCTAAAAACTAGGCTTATAGAACGACCCGATTAATTAACTCGCATTGACCTATAAGCCGTCTTCGAGTTCCTAACCGCCGGCGAAGCTCTTCCCGTTAATATTACGTCGCATTAGGCTCGCGAGCACTTTTATAAGCTTAAGGGCAGGCTATACCGTATTAGGTAGAACGAGCGCCTCCCTCCCGGCGATCTACCTACTAAGGCAGGAGCAATTGCCTTATTAATAGTGCCGGAATATAAGGCCCTTATAGCAGCGGCTAAGAACGCATATAAGACTTCGGGCTATAGCACTATAGGCTATACGATGCGATTACTAGCTATACGCTATTAGCATCCCGAATTGCCCCTCGCGGCGTATAAAGCCGTACGCTATTATTAGGCCTATTAGTTAATAAAGCCGCTTAACCTAATATTGCCTAACCTAATGCCGTTAATGCCGGTCCCCCTATTAACGCGTTAGGCGATTAACTATATAGGCTATAAGGGCAAGCAGCTCCTTAACGCTATAGAATACGCTACTAGCTAGCTTATATCTGCTATTACGCCCTTAACCGACTTAGAAGGCATACTCCTACTCTTATAGTCTATCGTTGCCCGCTTCGGCCTCTTAAAGGAGATTATTAGCGATAACGCTAGCTGCTTCGCAGGCTAGCAAGCGTAAGATTACTATCGCTAGTACGGCACTAAGATTAGGCCTATAACGCTTATAAGGCCGCGAGGCAACGGCAAAGTAAAGCAAGCTAACGGCACCTATAAGGCGATCTTCTATCGACTGCGCCTCGACGATCCCTAGGCGTCTTTACACTAGCGACTCGTCCGTGCTATATACCTCTACAATCGGTAGGAAGGTCCCTACGGATATAGCCCCTTCTTCCTACTATACGGCACGCAGCCACCTGAATAACACTACGAGGCTGCGTACGCCGCCTATACACGCGACCCTACGGTCGAGGAGGATATTGCTTAGGCATAGGAGCTTATATAGTAGCATAAGGCCCCTATTGCGAGACAATACGTCGTAAGCCTTAAGGCAGCTCGTGCTTATACCCGCTCCTACCTATAAGAGCGGAAGGGGCTAATTCGAGTATATGCACCCGGAGATTAGGTATTACGCGTGCGGTAGCGCACGAAGAAGCAAGAGCCGTATTATAACGGCCTATAGGCAATTACAGCGGCCTATCCCGGTAAAGCCTACTCTTTAGCGTCCTTAGGTAGCTATGCGTTGCCTAGCCGTTATAACGGCACGAATCTCTTCCCTACCTATAGTCGTAATAGGCACCCTATGCGTAGCTTATAGTACGGCAGCCGTATAATA
This sequence comes from Ophiocordyceps sinensis, assembly GCA_012934285.1. Classification (NCBI taxonomy): domain Eukaryota; kingdom Fungi; phylum Ascomycota; class Sordariomycetes; order Hypocreales; family Ophiocordycipitaceae; genus Ophiocordyceps; species Ophiocordyceps sinensis. The sequence continues at coordinate 13,084,641 of JAAVMX010000001.1, read as the reverse complement.
CTATAGTGCGACCGCGAGCGCCTTCGAACGGCTATAGCTTTATAAGTCCGCGGCCGGTAAATCGAGCCTTATATATAGGCTAGCTAACCTCGAGCTCCTATTCGCGTATCTAATAATAGCGAGTAGACCGGCCGTATATAGCTAAGGAAGGAATATAGGAGGAAGATAATTTATTAGAAAGGCATGCCGCTCGCGTAGTATAGGAGTTTTTATTGTTTTATTGCTTATTCTATATTACTTATAATAATGCGTTATTTCCTATTTAGGTTATATTAATTGCCTTATAAGCAGCGGACTGCTTATTTAAGGAAGGGGATATTAAGGATCCTATTAGTATAGGCGCATTAGTCAGCGCACCGCATAGGGTTTTCCCTAAAAACCCTACGCGCTTATAACCTCTAGATAATTAATAAACACATAGAATATAACCTTAACGTAGCTTCCTTACAACCACGCAACGCGAAGCCACGAGGTCTTTATACAGCTATTCCGAGGACTAAAAGCCTTAATAGTATTAATTATTATATTATAGCCTTTAATTACTGCGATTTTAAATAGACCTTACTAGTTCTATTTAATCGAAAGAAAAAAGCTCTACGATCTCCTCGTATAGCCGCCGAGGTCGACACCGGATTATAAAATTAATTTAGACTTAAGAATCGGATTCCTTAGACCCGGTTGCCCTTAAGCGCGATAGCGTATTAGGGGACAGACGCGGGCTGTAAGCCGATAGACGTTAACGTCGTAAGGAGAGGGTAAGAGGCTAGCGTATATAGCCCGCCGACCCCCGACGAAGCGCCCCTTAAGCCCGACGCGGGCAAAGAGAAACTAATAGAAAGGGATAGTGCCGCTTACCTAAAATTCGCGGGTCTAGTGCCTAAGGAGGCCCTCTAAGGCGTCTAAAAGGCCTTTAAGTCCGTTCTTTAAGGCTACCTAAAGGAATAAGAGGAGAGGATCTAAGCGGACGCTACGGTCTATACGACCGTAGGCTAGCTTAAGAAATCGGTTAAAGAATCGGTAAAAGAGGTAGTTAAGGCGGCGCTCCTATCGAAGCAAGCGTCGAAATCTTAGGCCGACGTACCCGCGGCCGCGGTCGCGGCTACTACCGTCGCGCCCCCGACGTAACGCTAGCCTACGCCTAGAGGCGCTAGCGGTATCTATAATATTAGGGCTAACGGCGAGAAGCCGACTCTCGCCCGCTACGAAAACCAGCTTATAGTCTAGTATAAGGGGATCGCCTTAGATTTCTAACGTGAAACCCTTTAAGCGATCGTTAACGACGTTAATTACGCCTTAAGGGAGCCCGCCGTAAAAGCAGCGCGGGTCTTCCGTAGCGGCAATATTACGCTTATATTTAAGCAAAATGTAAAGAAGTATAAGGCGGATAGGGTATAGCTAGAAAAGGCTTTTAGGAAGGAGACATTACTATCCTAAGGCGGCTTTACGGTAATAGTAAAAGAAGTCCCGATAATAGTCTTTTAGAAAGGGGACGACGCCGCCCTAGCCGCTAAGCTAGCTAAAGCAAACGACGTTAAGGTTATCTACCTTTACCCTAAGAGGGCCTATATAAAGGTAGGCATAAAGGCGACCTTAATTATTACGGTAGATAGCGTAAAGGCGGCGAATAGGCTTTATGACTTCGGTATAGTAATATAAATAGAGATTTTCGATATAAAGCCCTTTAACAATATAATCTAGCCGAGGTAGTATTACCGGTGCTTTTAGTATAGATATATTATAAAATATTATATAGCGAAGGCGACGTACAGGTAGTATACGTTAAGACTATATAATAAAGCTATATACGCGGCTACGATAGGGCAAATCCTATACCGATATACCCTCTATAGGGGGAGATATATAGCGTAGGATAGGCACTGCCCTAAGGTAGAGAAGCTCTAGGATAGGGCATAGGAGGTATACTTTTAAAGGCCGAGGCGTTTCGCCGCCGCGGCAACGTTGACGACGCGCCTTATGCCGGCGCTACTATATATTCCGCCCCCCTTTCGTCCTACCGCGTTATAGACGTCGCCGTCGAAACGGCGACGATAGGACACCCCCCCCCCCTACTACCTACCCTTCCCCCCGGCCGGCCCCGGGACATTACTAGGGCTAGCTAAGCGCGAGGCTAGTCGACTATTCGCGGATATCTACGGTTACGGCCGGCCTTAACGTCGGCGAAGGCTAATACCGCTACGACTAAGGCTACGCCCGCTCCTAACGATAACCCTTTTTCCGACCCCCCCTAATATTAGATATCCTTTACTAAAATACCGTAAGGATAGGCGCGAATATATACCTTACGCTCGCCGCCCTTAAGACGTATGATATTATAGTACTTTAGGAGATACCGGTTAATAGTAGGATAAGAGCCCTAGCGTGCCTAAGGCGGTTGTAAGAAGACAGACTAGAGGTACGTTTAGGAAGGTAGGAACGATAGTTAAAAGTACGAATAATCCTTTATTATAATGCGGTTGCCCTCTCGTAGTAAGACTAAAGCTTGCCCCTCTCCTAAGATATATCGGGGCCTTAGGGATATACCCTTAGGCCTCGAGAGGGGTTATCGGGGACTAATTAGCGACTAATAGCCGAATAGTCCCCGAGCTAAAATGCATTATCTATCGTGCATATATCCCTATCTCCCGACTCTATAGTCGCGCGGGTAGCTGCGTTATAATTATCCCCCCTTTCTAAGGCGGACGCCTTAGACGCTAGGATAGCTTTAGGTATAAATAAAGTCGTAATAGCAAATAGGACTAAAATAGGATTAAACATAGTATAAAAATCAACGATAATAGTTATTATTATATATATTATAATAATTATCGTATTAGTTACGCGTTATAATAGTTACTGCGCAATAGGTAGCTAGTCGCCTACGTATAGTTAGCGAACTATAATAGAGTACTGCTTTTTATATATAAAGATTTTTTTCTTCTCTTTTCTTCTTATATAACTATATCGAGATCTTATAGAGAAGTATATTCGGAATTAGACGAGTATATTCTAAATCTAACGAGCATATTCCGAATTAAACGAGTATATTCTAAATTAGTTTAACGCTATAGGTCCTAAGCGAACGGTAAGCGCAACGGTAGAGACACCCCGGAAGCGAGGAAAATAGATAGACGATATTTAGCCGATAGGTCCCTTAGTTATAGCTTAAGTCCTAGAGTTATCGGCGAATAGAGTATCGATTAAGGACGCTATAGCGATACTATAGGAAGAGATAAAGCTAAAGAAGACGCGCGGAGAGAAAACAACCCTATTAGAACGACTCCTTATAGAGAAGAATATACGAGATGCCTTAGAGAAATCGACATCCTTATTAAAGGAAGAAACCGAAGATTAACTATTTTATTAGTTATTTAAGGGACTATTTATAAGAATAAAGAAACCTATTATAGTAGAGTCCTAAGAAGATTACGCGACTATTAAGCGTATAACGCTAACGGTTATTAAATCTAAAATATTTTCGTCGTTTAGTAAAGACGATAGAGATAAGGATATAGAGGCGAATACTAAGGGAGACACCGTCGATATAAGGAATCTCTAAAAAGGGATATCGCTAAAGAAAAGGGGCAAGAAGGCCGTAACTATAAAAAGTCGCCGCGTAAAAGGGTGCTAAATAACCGAGCTATACTGCATTAAGTGCCTTAATAGCAGTATGTAAAAGTTTAGCAATAACGAGAATAATACTAGAATAGTCGAACTATCTTATATATAGGAGGATACGTAATTAAGTAAGTATATTTAATATAACTCGCGCGGTAACCTCTACGAATCCGTAAGTTCTTCGTTCCCCCTTAAGTCGAGATATAATCGCTAATAAAATTATAGGTGCTTGCAATAATATTCAGGGATATAGCGGATTTAAATAGCATTTAAACGAAGATAGCCGAGCTATAGATTACTTAAGATAAAACGGAGAAAAAGAAGATAAAGTCAATCTTCTACTAAGTTTATACGTCGTTTATAGCCGTAATAACGGCCTACCGAAAGGAATAAGGGGTATTAAGTGCTAAACGTTTATAGACGAAACGTCGTCTCGAATACCGGCAGGCATCGATAGAGCGACGGAAAGCTATACGTAAGAATAAGGACTAAAAACTTCGTTTAGTAACTAAGGACGTAGGTTTTACCCTATAGCGGGTAAGACGAGAATATATATACAATGATTTATACGAAATAATCGAGGAGAGTAGTCGCTAAGGAAGAGGCGAGTAAGCGAGGCGTCTCCTAGTTATTGCGGAGTTAATAAGCGAGATAAAAGTAAGAGACTTCTACCGTATAGATATTAAGGAATAAAGGCGAAGTAGCGGCGGAGTAGCAATAGAAAAGTTAAAGTAAGCTTAAAAGAAGTTATTTTATAATACGTAATTTCCGCCGTTTCTTTAGCCGTATCTTTAGGTATTCGTTAATAAGTTCTTAGGCATTCGCTATGTCGTTTTAAGCAACCTACTTATTATATTCGGCTAGCTAACCTTCCTATTTTACTAAGTAGTAGGTAACGCCTTTCTTCTTCTTATAGTCCTTAATTTACTAGACCGACTATTCTCCTTCGGCATCGTTAAGGTTAAGCATCGTATTAGATCGTAGATCTACGGCTCGGACTAAATAAGCGTTATAATAGGTCTAGATAGGTTGTATAGCAAAGAGGTTATATTAATATAATATATAATAATACGTATTGTGCGTGCTTCCCTTCTTTTTATAAGGGGGCCGTATTTAAGGGATATTTCCCTTACGTTACGTGGCGGTTATGCTGACCTAATCGTTGTAACCTCTATTATATAATCTAACACACCCCCTAGCTTTAATCCCGAGAGGGAGGGAAGCTGGCATTAAGAGGTCGCTAAATAGCTTAAATCCGATGAGTTTTTAATCCTCGTTCTATCGTTAAGCCATCGGGGCGGGATATCTTTAATCCCTGCCCTTTTAATCCTGCGCTTAAGCGCTCTAACAAGTGCGGCTTTACAAGCTCTTACACTTCCTCTATTCCTTCCGCCGCTATATACAGCAGATGCCCTTACTGCGTGGAAGCATCGTTCCTCTTTATTCTACCGTCGTAAGGGTATTCGTAGCCGTTTGTAAGTCGTTTAGCAGCCTATGCTCGATTCCCTTAGTGCGTCGTGCCGAAATCGACGGCATAGTCGCTATTGCGAGATACGCTAATGTGCCCTCGCTGCGGGAGAGCTTCTTCTTTAGACGCCTCTAGCCTAGTTAATGCTCGTAGATATTTAACGAGGCCCTTTATCCATCGTCTCCCTAACGCTTTTACGTAGGGTTACTACCGTAGTAATGCGTAAGAGGAATTAGGTTCCCCTACGGTTATTTTTTATCACCGACGCCTATACCCGTTATTCTCCTATTTTATATGTATATCGTGCCTCTATATATATATAGTGCCGACATCGAGACTATTACCCCCGAGGATGCGCCTTTATCGGCCTATTTATGTCTCTTAACCTTCTTATACCTTATATATATCGGTTTATATTATTTCGTCGGTCGTTTCGGGGAGTTCTCGATCGGCGAGGCGTTAGGTGACATCGTAAAGGCTAATTTGTTCGATAAAGGCCTTAAAGAAGGGCCCTTAAAGTGCCTTAGTAAGGCCGTCGGCTATTATCTTTACGGTAGGTATATATTTAACATTAAGGGTCTTATTAAGGACTTCTTAACGAAGCTAGTAGTTGTAAATGTCTATATAGTAAAGCTTCGTCTATGTTATAGAACTACTAATCTAGGTTCTTAGTTTACTTTCTTTTTTCTAAAGTACGGGACGACTTAAGTACTAAGGGACTTAAGTACGGAAATACTTAGTACGAGGGTACCGGGGTACTTAGTACTTCGGTACTTAGTACTTTATGACTTAGCATAAAGATGTTCGCCCCGGACTTACCTATTATCCGGTCACACCCCTTTCCGGCCTAAGACATACCCCTTTTTCGAACCTAAGTCCCTCGGGACTTAGCTTCCTTAGGTACGGGACGTACCACGCAGCTACGGTCACGCCGACGATCTTATTAAGCACCCTTGCCTAATAAGACCCGATGATTAGCTCGATGCCCCGCATAATGGACCGACACCTAGACTACCGGGAGCTATAGGCCTAATATAGCCCTCCTAGCTTTCGGGACCGATCATTCGTCCGATCCTCCGCATAAGGAGGTTATACGACTTATGTCGTGTGACCTACCCACATAACATTATGCACGTGGTGTATAAATGGACCTATATAACCTAGATTAGTCTATAAGGGCTCTAGAACGACGCGGGAGGCAGCCTTTTCGAGGTCAGCCGACCTACATAGCCCTTGCGCAGCCCCGGGGACCCGCATTAGCTTAGGGCAGTGTAAGGGATACGTGGCAGAAGGTGCTAGAAGGAAAGGGACGTACCGGGACCGTCTAGACGGACGGGAAGAGCTATATAAAGGAACTTTAGTCCGCCCTTCCTCGGGCTCTCCTTCCTTCCTTTCTTCTTTAGCTTTTATCATAGTTTTAGTTCAACTGCCTACTAAGTGACCTACACCTCTTCTAGTAGTGCCCTTAGTGCTCTAGCCTCAACTACCCCTGCTTGCTTAGACTTAGCCAGCCGGTCTAGTATAAGTGACCCCGAGTGCTCCTCTACTTACTGTTCCGCCCTTATAGCTTTTAAGGATAAATAACGCCCTCTATTAGTCTTTAACTATTGGAGACTTAGTCCGGTTAGACTGTCTTCTGTCTTCTAACCGTTCTATTACAGTCTATAGAGTAGCGACTTCGGCAGTAACTAGTCGGATAGTCTATATATTGTTATATTAAATGTAAATGCGGGAGTTATTAAAGGAGACGTCGAGCTCTTTAATAAGCCTGCTTACGTAGATTAACTCCTTTACTGCCTATAATAACGCTAGGAGCTTAGCCTCGGTTGTTAAGGTTATAACAATATCTTATTTATTAGCTCTCTAGCCGATTAAGCCTCCGAATAGCTTTATAGCAAATGCCTAAGAGCTTTTCCGGTCGGTGTTATCGGCGAAAGAGGCGTTACTTACTACTTTAAAGTCCTCCTTACCCCCTAGACGAAGCGTAAGTCCCCGGGTGTAGTATAGATAGTAGAGAACTCGATCGACGGCGTCTTTATATTCCGGTCTAAGGTTACTATTGAATTTATATAGTTTTAACGTAGCAAACGCGATGTTAGGGCGGGTGATAACCGCCGCGTATAGTATAGAACCTACGTTTACCTAGTAGGCTCGTATCTTATAGTATTTAGCGATCCCTTCGTAGGAGAGAAGCTCTTTTACCCCTATTCGTATATCGAAGGGGCGGCGTTTCTTTATAAGTCGGTAGATCTTATTAATAGAGGCGGCTTATAATAGCTAAATATACCGTTAACTACGGTCTTGTAGAACCTCGATGCCGAGGAACTATTATAGGTTATCGCCGCCTATAAGCTTGTATTTTCCCCGAAGTTAATTTTAGAGAGATTTAGCACTATCTTAATCCTTCTTATAATATATAAAGACAATGTTATCTATATAGAAGAAGACGATAATGCCGTTAAACGTTAAGTAGTATAGTTCGTGCGGCACTATCTAAAACCCTATCTCCCGAAGTATTAACGTAAATTCGCGATGCTATAGAAGAGGGGATTTTCGCAGTCCGTAGAGGGCTTTATTAAGTCGGAGGATAATAGAGTGTTTTCTATACCCTAGCGGCATCTTTATATATATAATCTCGTCGAGCCTTACGTTAACGAACGCGTTAACCGCATCGTACTATATTAGTTTAAGGTCGAACCTTATAGCTATCGTTATAAGTATTTAAAAGCTTCGTCCTACGAGGGTTGCCGCGTAGGTCTCCTATCCGTTTCGAAGCTATTAATCCCCTCGGACTACTAGTCTTGCCTTATACTTCGAGAGCCTTCCGTGCTTATCTATTTTATATACGTATACCTATATATAGTCGAGGATTTAGCCTTTCTTCGTAAGTGTTTTAGAGTTAACCTCGGTCTAAGACTTTATTTCCTTATAACTCTAAAGATACGTTCGCTCCGCCTCCTCGAATTAAGGGCCGAGTAGGTGTTATTTAAGCTATCTATAATATGTTAGGACAGCTAGAAGGTCTCGTCGATATACCTGCCTTTTTAGGATTAGGCGGTCGAGGTAAGCCTTATCTTTAAACCGCAATGTGTTAGTGTCTTTCGAGATCGGTATGGCTCGAGTGCCTACTATAAATGCAGAGTGCTAATAGGCGAGTTTCTCTTTCTATAGAGGGGTTAACTCCTCGTTTATAGGCTACGGAGGGGTTAACTCCTAATTATATAGACTTACCGAGGAGGGGTTTACTCCTTATTTATACGGCATTGCTGAGGAGGGGTTTACTCCTTATTTATACGGCATAGGTGCTACGGAGGGGTTTATTCCTCGTGAGTATAGACTTACCGAGGAGGGGTTTGCTCCTTATTTATACGGCATTACCGAGGAGGGGTTTACTCCTTATTTATACGGCATAGGTGCTACGGAGGGGTTTATTCCTCGTGAGTATAGACTTACCGAGGAGGGGTTTGCTCCTTATTTATACGGCATTACCGAGGAGGGGTTTACTCCTTATTTATACGGCATAGGTGCTATAAAGGGGTTTATTCCTCGTGAGTATAGACTTACCGAGGAGGGGTTTACTCCTTGTTTATGCGGCTTAAGTACTACGGAGGGGTTTATTCCTCGTGAGTATAGACTTATATTTGCCTAAAAGGCTGCTCGAGATATATCGCGATGCTTGCTCTATAGCTTTATAGTCTAGTTAGCGAGATATAATTAGATTGCAGCTATAAATAAGGCCGCCGGGGGAGTGCTTAAAGGAGTAGGGAGAGGCTTAAATCGAGCTTCGGTACACTGCTTTATATTTTCCCGGTCGTTTTTAAGCGCTATTGCGTAGTCTATATTATAGTTTACCTCGCGTTTAGGGTTTATATCTTAGTAGACGAGGATATCGTTAAACACTTAATTATCGAGAACTTATAGTATATTGATTTAATTATTGTCGGGAAGAGTAATATTCCTTAGGGCTAGGGCTAGCTCCTTAAGGTCGCACTCCTTAACGCTTTCGGTAAGGTTCTCGAATATTCTATCGAAAATCTCTTACTCGTCGAAAATAATATCTCGAGTAGTAATAACCTTCCCTTCTATAGGATCCTAGACTTAGTAGATGTTAGAAGAAGTATATCCTACTAGGAAGCCTATTTAGGCTCGTAGGTCGAGCTTCCTAAGGCGTTGTTTCTTCTCTTAGGCCGTAGTGGCTATTGCAAACGCTTTACACCTATAGGCACGAAGATGCTATTGCGCTAGCTTTCTCCTAGTTAGCTTCTTATAAAGGGATTCCTACTTATAGCTGTATTTTAGCGTGCGATTATAGAGATATATAGCGGATTTATAAATCTCTCGCTAAAGCTAGGTTAAGAGCTTTCCTTACATCGTTTTAGACTTATCCTTAATCACACCCCTTAAGCGCTCGGCGCCGCTATTTTAATCTTATGTATATAGGGCCGAGGGCTCGATTTTAAGGAGCCTTACCTTAAGGAATGCTTCTACTGCCGGCTTTTAAGTAGTGATCTCGTTATTATACTTAACGATCTTAGTGTAAAACTAGTATTAGTGCTTTAGGTAGTCGAGGCCGGACTTAAAGGCCGTAATAATAGTTTCTGCGAGACGGTCTTAGAGGTAGTAATCCTATATAAAGCCGCTCGCTCTATCGGTTAAAAGCATTAGCGAGTTATAGCCCTTATTGTCTAGCACGAAGTTATAAAAGTCTATCGTAATTCTCTCGCCTATAATGCCGGTGTCTCGTAGGGCTCGTCGTAATATCCGTTCTACTTTCGCAGTGCCGTAGTTATCGTACTATACGGTTAAGATGCCTTTAATCTTAATACCTTCGGAGTAGTTAACGAGGTATTCTAAGGCTCGTAGTCCCGGATGCCCTATTCGGAGATACTAGAGTTTAGCAATAGCCTTTTGCGGCGTCCGTTTAATATCGCTATTAAACTTATTTCGGCGGTTGTAAAATGCCCGCCTTATTGTATAGTAGGGGATATACTTAAGAACGAACTAGCCGTAGTGCTATTTAATAAGACCGACGATAGCATCGTCGGCCGAACGGAGCGCTAATAGCCTACGGGGTCGTTCGTCCTACTAGAGTCCTTACTGCTTTAATAGTCTATAAGAGATTAGATTATATATAAAGTTCTTATAGAAAGCAACGTTAAGCAAGCGCAATACTTATAGTTTAAACGATAGGGTCTATAGGCGGATATTAACTTTACCGTAGCCTAGGATAGGCACTTTTTCGGCGCTTGCCTAGAGGAAATCTCCCTTATTCGCTATTCTAAAGTTCTTAAACCGGGAGATCTCGTTAAAGATATAGAGGGTTATGCTATAATCTAAGATTAACGAATAGCAAAGAGGGTAAACATCGACGTTAAAAGACGCATTAACTAAAAGGGCGAGGAAAAAAGCCGAAGGGCATCTTCCTTTTTCCCGCACGAGTTAATCCGTCTTATTATTATTCTTAGTTCCCTTCTTGCCTCGTTGTCTTTAGACTTGTCTTACGACCTCGGGTTTCTTTATATTCTTAGCGATAGTATCCTTTCTTCCGCCGGGCTATTAGTCGGGTGCCCTTTTAAGGTTAACTTCCTAGCAATTCTCTAGAGTATAACCTCTTATAGAGTAGAGCCTGCATTTAGTAATGCCTTTCTTATCTATATCGGTAGGTAGCGATCTCTTTTTGTTATTCGTCTAGCTGCTATTTCCTTTCTCGTCTTTTTATCCTACGTCTTGCCCTATATAAGAAGGGCCGAAAGAGCCTTTCTTAGTATAAGATAGTTAAGCAGGCTGTTTATCTATAAACACAGTGAATTCGTTAGTTATAGAATAGATATTAAAATCTTTCTTCTTCTCTACGTAAGAGAGGTTAAAGGAATCGACCTAGTTAGGAAAATGTAGATTAACAAAAGCTAGAAAGTCAGCAACCTAAATACTCTTATAGGTGGCTTCGGGAAGCTCTTCCTAAATCCCTTTATATATAATCTTCTTCTAGCTCTTAAGCTAAAGGTGCTAGTTCTTTAGCTAACTTAGGGAAGGCTTAACCACCGTTTTATAGCGGACCTAAAGGGCCCGTTAGATATCTTCCGTTTTTCCCTTTGCCTACTTCTTTAGCGTGGCGTACTAGTCCTTAAGGTCCTTATCGGGCTTATAATAAGTCTAGAAAAGGTAGTCGGACATAGTTAAGGCGATCTAGGTGCGTAGCTCTTTAATATCCTTTTTCTAACTCTCCTATTTCTTCTCCTTATATAGAAAAATCTACTATTGTTAGGTGTCTTAAGGAGGTTAGCGTCCCTATTAGACTATTTCTTCGTTCGCTATGCGAGAGCGAGATCCCCTCGGAGAGTCGTCTTCGATAGGCATATCCGGAATAGGAAGGAGCCTTTCGGTGCCGAAGACCTATTCCCACAGGTTGCTATCGAGGACCTACGCCTTAAACTTATTATCCTAAACGGACTAGTCAGCATTTTCGATAAGGATGACTTCGGTATTCTTCTTAGTAGACATAGTGATTGTTTTTGCCTAAAGGGAGCTTGTTTTTAGTATTTTATATCGTATTTTCGATAGATTAAAGGCTAAGACTCTTAATTATTAGATCGTAGATCTACGGCTCGGACTAAATAGGCGTTATAATAGGTCTAGATGGGTTGTATAGCAAAGAGGTTATATTAATGTGATATGTGATAATGCGTGTTATGCGTGCTTCCCTTCTTTTTATAAGGGGGCCGTATTTAAGGGATATTTCCCTTACGTTACGTAGCGGTTATGCTAACCTAATCGTTGTGACCTCTATTATATAATCTAACACATCGGCAGTAATTCGCTAAGGTGTTAGTTAGTAGCCTTTTCTGCCTACGGCTTAAGAAGACTAATATAAAACATATTATAAAGCCGGTCGTATTTCTCTAGTAGGGCTAAGCGGTACGCCTACTTGCTAATAGCTTAAAGGACCCTAAAAGGTCTAATGTATTTAGGTAATAACTTCCTTCTTTAGTCCTTAAGGCGTAAGTTCTTCGTAAAGAGTCCTACTAAGTCCCTAACCTTAAGGGTAAATAGCTTATAATAGAGGTTATAGAATTTCTTTTGCGACTCGATAGCTTATCGCTAATAAGTCTCTAGCTTTTTCCTTAAGTCTGCTAATTTGCTAATACGAGCTCTCGCTTTAGGCACTCCCCAATTAGTAGCATCGTCCGTAAGGTAGATATAGTAGTCTAGTTAGTATCCGAATAATGCCTTATTAAGCGAAAAGCCTATAGTTATATTCTTCGCATTATTACAAGCGAACTAAGCCTCTCGTAGTAGTCTAGGCTAGTTATTCTATTCGGCATTTATATAATACCGAAGGTAGTATTATAGTATCTAATTTACCTATTCGGTCTAACCGTCGGTTTATAGGTAAAAGGCTATCGATAACCTACGTTTTATCCGTAATATATAATAGAGGTCTAACTAAAACTTACTAATAAATAGAGATCCTCTATCGGAAATAATGCCTTTCGGTACTCTATAGATAAGCTTAATCTTATAATAAAAAGCCTTAGCTAACTTAGGCGCTATTATTGTCTTAAAGACCGCGAGAAATACGTTATACTTAGTATATCGGTTAACGATTATTAGTATTACGTTAACTTCTCTACTATCGAACTATAACTCCGGAAAACCGGTAGTAAAGTCTATAAAGACTTCTCCCTAAGGTCTAATAGGAATAGGTAGCGACTTAAGGGCGCCGTATAGGCGATACCGCTTTAGAACGGCGCCTTAATAGATATAATATAAATATACGTAGCTATTTATATCACGAGCTATTCCTTCCTAAAAGAATTTCTAGGATAGGAGGTCTTTCGTATAGGCTATTCCGAAGTATCCTATAAAGGGATCGTCGTAATAGAGCTAAATAAGCTCTTGCCTTAAGGCAACCTCTACGGGCACTACGATTCTTCCCGAATGCAAAATAAGTCTGTCTAAGCTTAATAACTAAGGACTTACCCCTTCGTTTAGGGTACTTTCGGCCTATACTCGCTATATAGTCTACGGATCTTAAGTCCTCTTAAGGAGCTTAAAAAGTAGCTCGGAGATATTACTCTTATAGACCCTTTTATAACGAGCTGCTAACCTAGCCAATTGTCTTTAACACTATTATTTATAACTAACGATATCTTTAACCTAAGTGGCTACCTTAGCGGGACTTATTCCCGAATGCTAAGCGATCGAATCTTAAAGAGCTTATGTATTTTCGTTACGTAAAGATATCTCGTTAAGCTTAGAGATAGTAGAGACTTAAGAACTTATCTTAAAGTCGCTCTATAAAGAATCTATAGCTATATATACCTACCGAATAACTACTAACTTCTATTATAGTTCCGGGAGTAGCTTTATAAACGGTAAGGCTTCGCCTATAAATTCTAGCTTCCTTAATAAAGCATCGGTAGGATTTAATTTACCGGCTCGGTATTTAATTATAAAATCGAAAAGAGCTAGGTATATATACTAACGTGCTTATCTTTTATTAAGGGATACTTACTTTATAAAGCCTTAAAGGTTTTAGTAATCTAATAAAACTTTAACGGTATTCGCCGCCCCTTTAACGTAGTATCGCTAGTGTTTAAATAACTTAACGATAGTAAATATCTCCTATTTAAGGGTGCCGTAGTTAAGCTTAAGGCTAATAAACTTCCGTAATTAGAAAGCAATCGGATGATAGTAGTCTTCGTTATCGGGCTACGAAAGAATACTAGCTATTGCGAAAATTAAGGCATTAGTCTTAATGCGAATCGGTCTTTAAGGGTCGAAGTATCGGAGAAGTAAGGCTATAGTAAAGGCGTTCTTTACGGTATAAAACGCTATTAATTCGCTAGTATTTAGCTATACTCGTCCGGGCTTTCTTCCCTTAACGCTCCCCTTTAATAACGTAGTAAGAGGGGCAATAATACTAGAGTATCCTAATATAAATCGTCGGTAATAATTTATAAAACCGAGAAAAACTTAAACATTATAGAAAGAACGAGGTTCTTCTTAATTTATAATAGCCTTAATATAGGCTAGGTCTATTGCGACTCCGTTAATAGATAAGATAAAACCTAAAAACTCTAAAGACTACTTATAGAAAGTGCACTTCGATAAATTAGCAAATAGCTCGGTATTCCTTAGTCGTTTAAGGACTTATCGCAAGTGTTCTATATACTCTTCGTAGGTCTTAGAAAAGATTAAAATATTATTTAAGTAAACGACGTAAATAGTGTCTATAAGGCCTCTAAGAGCTTAGTTAATATATAACTAAAATATAGCAAAGGCGTTAGTTAATCTAAACGGTAATACTAAATACTCGTAATAACCGTAGCGAGTACGAAAGGCTATCTTCTATTTATCCCCTCCCTTAATCTAGATGCGTTAGTATGCGTTTTTTAGGTTAATCTTCGAAAAGTACTTAGCCCTTTAATAATAGTCTATAATCTCCGAAATAAAGGGGAGTAGGTAGCGATTCTTATCGGTAATGCTATTAACCCCCCGGTAGTCTATATAAAGGCGTAAAGTGCCGTCCTTCTTAGGCATAAAAAGGATAAGAGCCCCGGCCGAACTCTTAGATTTCCGAATAATGCCACGCTTAAAGGACTAATCTAACTACTCCTTTAGAACCTAAAGTTCGGATTAAGAAAGAGGGTAGATAGGTCTAAAAGGCGGCTTAAAGTCGGGCAATAGGTTAATCGCATAATCGGTGCCCTTCTTCCTTAGCAATAAATCGGCCTTATGCTTAGAAAATACGTCTTTAAAGTCTAAAAGAGTCGCCGGTATTTCCTCCCCCGTTCGCTTAGGGTTCGCCGAGTTATTATCTTTATCGGGAAATAGTATAAAATTTAAGTCCGGTGTAACTGCATAAACCTATGCCTTATTCCGGCACTTATGTAAAAACTTCTACGGCTAGCGTAATAATATCTTAGAAAGTTAGTGTTTAAACTACTAAGCGCGCTTAAAAGGAACGAGATAAATATATTCTTAAGAAAGTACGGGTATGCTAAGCAAAACTAATGCGTCGTTAGGTTTTAATCCGTTATCGACGCCGATATAAGGGCGAATAACTATCCTTTCCCTATAGCGATTGTCTTAGAGTTAGATAGAAACTTCCTAGACTCTATATCGTCTTATAAGCGTATTCCTAACTACTTTTAATCTAAGGGTTAATAAAAGAAGCTATCGTAGCCCTTATTTTCGAGTAAAATTTATATGTACTAAGTCTACTTTACTACCGTAATCGAGATTAACGATAATTTCCTAAGGTATTCGCCTTAGTAGCTTTTTAATAGCATATAGTCTCTTAACTACCTCTACCTATAGCTTAGTTAAAGGAGAGGTATTTACTTCGACTTCTAGGCGTTTCCCTCCTTCTTCGTTAAATCCAAATTAGCTATAGTTCGGTTAGCTTTCGCTAGCGCTTAGCAATCGGCTTATATATAGCCTAGTTTCTTATAATATTAATAAATAACTATACCGGATTAGCTTTCGCCGTTTCTATAAGAATTTCCTCCCCGGTTATTGCTATAGCTATTCTTACTATATCTATTCCTACCGTTGCGACTATTACGACTATTTCCTCGGCCGTTCCTACGGCCGTTGCTACGACCGTTTCTACGGCTATTCGAGGTCGATCTAGCGGCGTCGGAATCTTAATAGTTATTAGTAGATCTATTTCGGCCTTTACGTCGGCAATAGCCTATCGAATAGGAGCCTCTTACCCTTTAAGTTAAGGTCGACTAGTCGTTAGTTAGCTTTACGAGGCGCTTTTTATTTCCTAAAGCATCCTAAAAGCGTTAAGCGAGTTAGACTATCTCCTTACGAGTATTATCCTAAATAGACGCTAAATAAAGGGAGATTTAGTCCCGAAGATCGGGACGCAATTTTATAAAAAAGGAAAGTATATAAGTTTTTTCTAGCGGACGTTCTAAGTATTGCTCGAGGGAATCTAAGTAAAGACTAAAATCGAGGTAAGACTAACCCTCTCGTTAGCGTGCTTCTTATAGTTACGTAGCTAAGAGAGTCTTACGATTAGTAGTATCTTTAATTAAAATTAAGGTCTAGTTACGAAAATTATCTTAGTTAGTATAAAGCAATTCCCTTTCTATAAAGAGCTTTTCGTCGAGGTATCGCCTCTATCTCGCCTTATAGTCTACGTATATATAGTGAAAGGTATATAAGATTTTATTCTTATTGCGCTTAAAACGACGTAAGTATAATAGGGTAGGCAGAGTAATTATATAGGTGCCCTTTATATAGGTGTAGAAATCATCTATAAAGAACTAAGTATAGGCGCACCTATGTATACGGATATATAGCTCTACGCACGTACCCCTTTGTCCGCACGTGCCCTTTACCCCTATCCGCACGAGCCCCTTACCCTTATTCGCATAAGCCCCTTTCCCCGCCCGCACGTGCCTCTTCCCCGCTCGTATATAAGAATGCGGATTAGGTCGTAGACCTAATCTCACTAATAGTCGAAGACCCTTATATAAGACCCCTACCCTATCCGAGCGAAAAAATAACGACGTGTTACGTAGGGCCCGGCCGCCTTACGCTGCGCGGCTCGCTTTAGGGAGCGTAAAACGCACCTTCTTTCGCTTTGCCGGCAACGCAGCGTCGGGTGGTCCGTCGTTTTCTCTAATAGCCTTAAAGCGCTCTTCGAAGCGATCGAGCGCTTCTATGTCTGCGAAGTCCGCTGCTAGGTGCTACGTTAGGTCTTAGTACCCTTACTACCTTACGAAGACCTCGCGCCTACTGCCGCGGCCGATCTTCTTCTACCGTACGGTAAGAATTTCCTCTATTAGGAACTCTTCTTCTCCCTCTACTAAGATTGCGGGAGGCTGCGGGTCCGCTATTACTTAGCCGGGCATCGGATCTACTACTGCTCGACGAAGAAGGTCTACGTTAAAATTCGGGTGAATCCTATTAGGCAGTCCCTTTAGCTCGACGGCTTATAGGCTTAGCACTCTCTTAACCGTAAATTTTGCGTATAGCTAGTCGAGCTTCTTCTTCGGCCTTAAGGATGCGTAGTTCCGTAGGTCTACCTAGACTTTATTACCTACCGTAAATCGCTCTACGGGTTCCCGCCGTTTATTAGCATACCGCTCTTAGTCCTACGCTACCGAGGCTATTAACGACTAATAGAAGTCTAAGACCTACTTAAGTCGCTATATAAAGGAGGCTATACGCCCCTTTAGGCTATTGCTAGACAGCTTTTCCGCCGCTATATCTACGGCGATAGGAAATAGGGATACTAGTTTATACCCGTATAGTGCAAAGAAAGGGGATATACTAATTATAGAGTGATTTCTCCCGTTAAGCGCTATTTACGCTACGGGGAGCCATTTGTCCTAGTCCCTTTAGTTACGGTTAATAACGCCCCGGAGGTAAGCTTAAACTTCCTAGTTAAGCCGTTCCGGCCCCCTATCGGTTTATAGATAATATACCGTGCTTAGCAGCTATATAATCTATAGCAGCCGATATAAGTGCTGCTAGAAGCGGCTTATCTAATTTAAGCCTTTATCGCTTATAATTAACGTTAGCTACTAATAGTATCGTATATAGCATACGAGGAAGCGCTCCGCGTAGATCTCTGCTTCTATAGAGGGCATAGGTTCTAATATAACTTTCTTACTTAGATAGTCCTTAATCACCTAAAGATTACGGTTGCCGCTCTTAATAAAGGGGAGGTCCGTAATAAAGTCTATTTAAATATACGTATAGAACCGGTCCGGCATAGGAAGCGACTTAAGCAGCCCTTTCTTAAGCGTACGCTAAATCTTTATACGCCTATAGACATTATAGTTGCGGAGGAATCGTCTAACGTATAGCTAAAGGAGCGGCTAATAGAAGTCCCGGGATATAGCGGCGATTATTCCTTCGCGGCTAGGGTAGCCGACGACGCTAGCGTCGTATACTATTTAAATAAGCCGTCCTTAGAGCGCGTTCCCTTCTTCTAGCTCTAGGGGAGCGTCTCTTACTATAGCCTCTATAGTTATAGAGGAACTAAAAACCTAAAGCCGTCCGTAGAACCGTAGGTGCCTACGTAGGTCTACGTAGCAGTCGGCTACCTATACCTTAAGGTTAAGCTTAAGGTCGAATCGTCGTGCTCCTGCCTCTACGGCATAGCGCACGCTCCCGTAGGTAACGTCCTAAGCTGCTAAGCGGTCCTATATACGCTAAAGCTCCTCGTCTTAAAAAATTCGTCGGTTAAGGCCTATATTAGTAGTTAGCTCTACGTCCTACGCGTTAAGGTCGTCCCGGGTCGTAGCCGCTGCGAAGTCCGTATCCTAAGTGTCGTCTGTATCTTAAGTCTCGGGCTCCGCGTCTTCTTTATTATCCTCCTCGCTATCGTCTTTATCCTTACCGCCCTTACTATTAACTAAGACTACGCCGTCCGCATCGATAAGTATTACTCCGTCGGGCTCTACGTCTTCTTTATTATCCTCCTCGCTATCGTCCTTATCTTTATCGCCTTTACTATTAGCTAAGACTACGCCGTCCGCACCGATAAGTATTGCCCTAAGATATATACGTAGCGCCTCCTCTAGGAGTATTTAAAGCTCCTAGACATTATAATCTTCGCTAGAAGGCCGATCTTAATCTCTTTAGGATAAATCTTCCGGTACTATAGCCTCTTTTCTAAGTCGATACTTAATCCGGAAATAGAACCGCGAAAGGTATTCCGCCTAATAGGCCTATCGCTTAAAGAGATAACGTCGAGTTATAAAATACTTAAGGTTACGATAGTCTATAAGGATCTTAAAGTTCTTATAGCTATAGAGCTCCGCTTGCTATTGCTTTAAATAGCTAATTATTGCAAGCATTTCCTTATCGTAGATAGCGTAGTTCCGTTCGGCGGAGGTAAGCTTACGGGAGTAAAAAGCCATAAGGCGGCGTTAGCCGTCTACCTCTTGCGAAAGCGTGCCTTTAAGTGCGAATCTACTATAGTCTGCCTTAAGTATCGCGGGATACTTAAAGTCCTACTATAGCAGTACTAGGGCTTACGAAAATAGGTCCTTTAACGTCTAGAACGCCTCTACCTATACGGCGCTTTAATAGAAGGCTACCCTTTTGCCGGTAAGGGCTACGAGCGGACTAACGATGCGAGAAAATTAACGAATAAAAATCCGGTAGTAGTAAATCCTAAGAAACTCCGCATACCCTTCTACGAAGTTAAGGCTATTTAGTCTCGAATAGCCTAAATCTTTACGGGGTCCGCCTATATACTAACGCCTGCGATAATAATAAACCTAAGGTATTTAACCTAGCGGACGCCGAATTCGCATTTATCGGGGTCGAGGTATAGCCTATACTTAGAGAGCCGGTCGAGCACCTTCCGCACTTTGTCTATATAATCCTCTAGGCTGCCGCTTATATAGATAAGAATATTATTAATATAGGCGGAAGCGAACTCGTTTAAAAATTCGCGAAGAATACTGTTAATATACCGTTAGAAGGTGCCGGGAGCCCTTATAAGCCTAAACGGTATTACTATCTATTCGAAAAGCCTATAGCGAGTGCGGAACGCGGTCTTCTACTTATTACCTTCCGTAATTCGCACCTTATAGAACGCCTAATAGATATCTAACTTAGTAAACTACTTCGCTTTAGCGATATTACGGAATATCTCCTTAATAAGCGGAAGCGAGTAGCGGTCCGGTCGTATTATTGCGTTAAGTGCTTAGTAGTCTATATAGAAACGTAGTCCTCCTCCGGGTTTCCGCGCGAATAGCACCGGAGCGGCGGCCTTAGAAGAGCTAGCCTAAATAAACCCTTTATCTAAAAGGCCGCGTAGTATTTTCTTTAATATAAGCAACTCGTCTCGAGATATTGCGTATAGCGGCCCGAAGGGCGGAACTATGTCTTATCTACGGGAATCTTTGCGAAGTAGTATCGCGTAGTTAATGCCGGGCTTATATAGGTTTAATTTATTAGCCTCGCTTTTCCGAAAGAGCGGCAGTAGGTTATATAACTACGTAGGAATTATTTAACGTAATTCGGCTTCCGTCTTCGGCTTCTTTAGTCGTAAGGCTTTTTCGATATCCGCGAGGCTAACTACGCAAATAGCAGCCGTAGCGGCTTCCGAGCCGTATCGTCTACGGATTCGGTTAATTATACCGATAAATACTAAAGCTATAACTTCTTTAGCCTCTCGAAGCTCTATAGCATACTCGGTGTCCTTAGGCTCGTTCTTATTAATATACCGTAGCTAACGCTGCGAATTCCTATACTAAAGCCTCCTTTAGTACGGTATAGAGTAAGACTCTATATAAAGAAGCTAAGGCTTTCTAAAGATTAGGCTAAATTTTAGCTAAAGGATAACGTATGCTACGAGCAATTGCTTATACTAGTTAATCTCCGTAGCTATCTATACGATACCTTTAATCTTCGCCTCCTCTATTACGCTTAAGGCTCTTTATACATACTAAGTTCTTATATCTTTAACTAGCAAACGTAGTTCTCGTGCGAATGCCTTATCGATAGCGGCGTAGCATTAGTAACCCTCGTCTATAAGAGTAAAGACGAGGTTTATATAGTTAACAACAATAGGTATTAAGGTAGGAGAAGTCTTAATACGCTTAGTTAACTCTTTTTTCTCTAGTGCTAGCCAATTAGGCTCTAGAGCCCGTCTATATTCCGGAGCTATGCGTTTCCCTCCGCTCTAGTAGCGGCGGGGATATTATTATCCTCCTTAATATTAGACTTAAGAGAAGGTCGGGTAGCGCGAATCGCTATAGGCCGTTCGGCTCGCTTCGTAGGGCGAGCGGGACGATACGGGCAATCCGTAGCAAAATGTCTATCCGCGCTATAGCGTACGTAAAGCCTTTCCTCTCTCCGCTTCTAAAGCTCCGCCTTCGATACCTACTTAGCTCGCTATATAAAAAAGGAGGGCGCGCTGCCTAAGGCGGCGGATAGTATCCTCGCTCTTCTATAAGCGGGCCGCGTAATAGATATTATAACGTCGCCTTTATAGTCTACTATAGTATCGGGCGCGGATCTAGGCGGCGGGAGCGTTATAGCGTTCTTAGTAGTATTGCCTCCGTTCCTATTGCTAACGCCGTTTATGCTAGCGCGCTTTCGCAACTTCTAGAAGCTAGGGCTCTGCTTATAGTTCTAAGCTACCTTCGTAAGGCGACTTATATACTCCCGGAAGTTAGTAGTTATCTCGATTAGGATAAGCATCTCCCGTAGTTACAGAGTAATCGAATTTCGCAGCTATATAAGCTTAGCGCTATCTCCCTAAACGCTATTTCCGGCGGCATAAGTAATAGTCTCCTTAAAGTCTGGAAGGAAGTCCCTAAACGTCTGGCCGTCCTTCTAAAAGAGGATCCGTAACCTATCTTACGCTTTTTCCTACTCCTATACGTTGCCGAACGCGTAGATAAGGTTGTTAAAGAAGGCACGGGGGTCGTAGGCGCTACTAGGCCCGCCACTCTCCTAGAACCTAGAAATCCGCCGTATCTAAGGCTCGGGTAGTGTATAGAGCAGCGAATACTAGGCGGTATCGCGGCAACCGTTAAGGCCTTACTTCTCGTTAACGGTAAACTTACTACGGAGGCGATATAGAAAAAAGTAAAAAGACTCTAGCTTACTATCCTATATAGGCTACGGTAGAGGCTTCCTTTTGCCGAAGGCGGCTTTAAGGGCCGTCCTTAGGTTAGCTATGCTAGCGTCCCTAGCCGCGGGAGAGTTCGTCGACGCAGCCGTAGGCGCGAGTAGCGTACCCGTAGAGGTAGGCGCCGTAGATCCTATCTTAACTCTAAGGACTTCTAGCAACCCCCTTCGTTTAACCGGATTAACGGCTATTTTCTATAGCAGTACTAGAAGGCGCTCCTCTTCTGCTATAGAAAGTGCGGCATCCGCCGTCGCCTTGCCTAAACGGGCTTCTATTATTTCCTATCGAAGGCGGGCTTCTATAAAGGCCCGCTTATTTAGCGCCTCTTATCGCAGCTGTAGCTACTAGGACCCCTCGGCCTATTGCTTAAAGACGTCCTCTATATCATTGTCTAATAAGTCTATAATAGCAGCTAGTATTACTACGCGTGTCGCTTTTATCGTAGCGGCCTATCGTTCTAATTAATACGTGCCGCTATTATAAAAGCGGGACGTTATCGTATTAATAAGTCCGTGAAAAAGAGAGATAGATAATACTATAATAGGGTAGGCAGAGTAATTACATAGGTGCCCTCTATATAGGTGTGGAAATTATCTATAAAGAACTAAGTATAGGCGCACTTATATATACGGATATATAGCTCTACGCACGTACCCCTTTGTCCGCACGTGCCCCTTACCCCTATCCGCACGAGCCCCTTACCCTTATTCGCACGAGCCCCTTTCCCCGCCCGCACGTGCCTCTTCCCCGCTTGTATATAAGAATGCGGATTAGGTCGTAGACCTAATCTTACTAATAGTCGAAGACCCTTATAGTAAGGTAGCGATAAAGGCATCCTTAAGATCGCTAATCTAATCGAGACGTTTTTAAGGGTTAGTCGGTTGTAATAACTAAAGAATGTTTTTTATTTTAATTTCCTACGACTTTCCCTCGATTCGGTTAACTATCGGCGACGTTTATATAAGTCTTTGCTTAATAAGTCACTATACTACGAAAATTCTTCTCGAAGTTCCGTAATTCTATCTCTTAATCTTTTCTCCTCCTTAAGCTCTACGGCTCTTGCTTAAAGAGCTACGAGGATATCTATACGCGGAGGGGTAGGTCGTAAAGGGCCGGCTTACGTTTAAATTCGCGAAGAGATAGATCGGGCCCCCTTAGGCAGTAAAAAAATTAGTAATAGCGTCTTAAGACGCTCGTTATAGCCCTTATATACGTTAGTGTATTTATCTTTTAATATTAGTTCCGTTACGTAAGGTAACGGCGATAGGCTAGCGACTTAATAGCTACTACGACCTATTCGGTCTACGCGGCCTATACGTTTAGAAACGCGCCTACCGCGCGGCGCTATCGCTCTTAGGTAACTAAAAAAGAGAAGCTTTAGAAATTATAAGAAGATAGACTAAAGGTACGTTTAGGAAGGTAGGAACGATAGTTAAAAGTATAAATAATCTTTTATTGCAATACGGTTGCCCTCTCGTAGTAAGACTAAAGCTTACCCCTCTCCTAAAATATATCGGGGCCTTAGAGATATACCCTTAGGCCTTAAGAGGGGTTATCGGGGACTAGTTAGCGACTAATAGCCGAATAGTCCTTAAGCTAAAATGAATTATCTATTGTATATATATCCCTATCTCCCGACTCTATAGTCGCGCGGGTAGCTGCGTTATAGCGGTACGACTATAGGCTTGTCTTTAGGGCGACTTAAAGCGCGCTATACGTCTATAAGAGGCATAGCATCGATATATAGACGAGCGACTAAAGGGTAGATTAATATAGCGTTATATTTACTAATTTTAATATTATAGTCTTTTTAGTTTACTCCCCGCTAGTTAAACCCCCCCTCCCGACTACTTTACTCTTTAACCTTACGGTAAAGTCGATATACACCCGGTGCGTCTTCGTTAGGGACTTTAATAGCTATTACCCGCTTTAGGACGCCTATAGGCGTACTTCTAGGAATAGCGAGGACCTCCTAGAGCTAACGACGCGATAGCGCCTTAGGCTCGAAACCCCTAAGGGCTAGGTTATACGCATCGCCTCTAAGGGCCGGAGGAACGGCACGATAGACCTCGCCTAAGCGTCTTAAGGTCTAAGCGTAACGTACTATAGAAACGCAGGACTCGTTAGGTCGGATTATATATCGCAACGGCTAGAGGTAGATATAGGACCGCTAACCTACCGGCCGGCGGCTTAGACAATAGGTCTTAACCGCCTTTAGAGAAAACTCGACCTAGATAAGGCTTAGGCGGCGGCTATCGAGAACTTCCGGCTAAAGGCCGCGCTAGCCGCGCCTACGACCCTTAGGGAGGTCGAGGCATACGCGGACTAAGTAGTTACCTAGCTAACCGAGATTGCGAAAGACTATATACCTAAGGCCTAAGGCCGTACCGACGGCGGCCGCCCCGACTAGTAGACCTTAAGGGTCGACCGGTGCGATAGGGAGGCTAAACGCGCCCTTTAAGCGTTTTTAGCGTCCGGCAACTAGACGACCTAAAAGACGTTAGATAAGGCGAAGATAGCCCTCCGGCGTGCCGTCGTTACTATATAATAAGACTCCTAGCGGGAGCTTACCTATAATTCGGCCGCTAATTAAGCCCTCCTTTAGAAGATCGAGAGGTAAGCGCGGCTCTAAAGCGGCAGCCTACTATAGGCGATATATATCCCCGACCTTAAGAGACCGAGCGACCCGGTAGGGCCGGCCTATACTTACGTAGAAAAGGCAGAGACTTTCGTAGCCCGGTTCTTCCTACCTTTAGTAGTAAGAGGCGAAGGGGGCCCCTAAGCCGCCCGGGAGGCCTATATAATACTATAGCGTTTTATAGTCGGCGACGTTAGGTCGGCGGTTAGGAAGATAGCGTCGTAGAAGGCCGCGGGGAAGGATAGCCTACCGATAGGGCTTATTAAAGCCTATAAGGAGCCGTTGCTTAAGGCGCTTACGGTACTGCTTAACGCTAGTTGCGACGTTAGGCACTTTCTAAGATAGTTCCGATATACGGCTATTATCGTCCTACCGAAGCCTAAGAAGATAGCGGCCTAGCTTTAATAAACCTAAGGGTAGAGGCTAATCTCTCTCCTTAGCACAGTAGGGAAATTCCTTAAGGCCGTAGTCGTAAGGAGGATTATAGATATAGCGGAGGCGTATAACCTCCTGCCCGAAGGGTAGGTAAGGAATAAGACCGAGAGGTCTATTAAGACGGCTATACGACTTATAATAGAGCTAGTAAAGACGACGTAGACTTAGGGAAAGGTAGCGTCGTTTCTTTAACTTAACCTTAAGGGAGCTTTCGATAGGGTAGACTATATATATCTCGTCGAGACCCTTTGCCTAAAGGGTTTCTTAGGTTAGGTTATCGCGTAGGTCGTAAGCTTCCTTAAGGGGAGGATAGCTTAGCTCTACTTCGACGATGCGCTAGCGGAGACTTAGGAAGTGCCTACGGGCGTGCCTTAAGGCTTACCCCTCTCCTTAATCCTCTTCTTCCTCTATATCGCGCTACTATACGACGACCTTAAGCTAGAGATAGGAGTTACGACCGTCGGTTTTACCGACGATATAAACCTCTTAGCCTACGGTAAGACTATAGCCGCGACTATATAGCGTCTAAGGAGCGCTTAAGAGAAGTGCGATAAATAGGTAAAGGAGGTCGGCGCTAAGTTTAAACTAAAGAAAAGCGAGCTTATCTACTTTACGAAGGCCTATAAGCCGATACTAATAAAGCTTTAGCTTAAGACGAATATAGTCCGGCTAGTTAAAGATAAGCGGTTCTTTAGGGTTTAGTTTAACTAAAAGCTATAATAGAAAGCCTAAGTTAGAAAGCTTAAGACGAAAATAGGCATATAGGCGCTAGCCTTTACCGGGCTCGCGGCGTCTATATAAGGCATACGGTTATAAAGCGCGAGGACGGTTTACGCTAGCGTAGTTTAAAGCGCGCTCGCCTATAAGGCGTCGACGTTCTATAAGCCTAAGCCTACGCCTAAAGGAGGGAAACCTACCGGCCTAATAAAGGCGCTTATAGTATATTAGTCGAGCTACCTATAGGTAGTAGCTAGGGCGTTTAGGGCGACCCCGATCCGGAACCTAAAGACGTAGACGGCGGTCCTACCGCTCGACCTTTACCTTAACGACCGCCTCGCGCGGTATAAAAAGCGCACCGAGGAGTCGGGTATAGTAGACCGGATCTAACGCGCCTGCGAGAAGCCGGCGAGAGTGCTACCCTAACCCCGTCGGCCGACCCGACCGCCCGGCCGGCCGCACGACGCGTGGCTTTAAGATTAGTGCCCTTAAGGTACTATAACTAAGGAGGCGGTCCTTTATAACTAAGAGGCGCGTTAGAAGGAGGATCTCTAAGTAGCGGAGGCAAAGCAACTACGAAAAGCCCGGCAGCCGGCAGATATTAACCCTTACTTTAACCGGCCGAAGAAAGCGCTAAAGGTATATAACGGTTTATATAAGCATAAAAGCTCCGCGCTTATTTAGATCCGGACCGGGAAGATCGGTCTATAAGGGTTTTTATTCGACCGGAACGTTCCCGACGTTAACTCGCCGCTCTATCGGTACGGGACTACGCGTAAAACCGCGTTCTACCTCTTCCTCTAGTGCCCTACCTTCGCTAACGCGAGGGCGGCCTTACTAAGAAGCATCCGACGGGAGAGCGACCTTAGGGCTTTATTAATAGTCTGTTTCTATTATAAATAGCATCCTTAATTCGTCTTTTAGTAAAGATCTAGTAAAGCAATTTTATAGCCTTTTGCATAGCTATAGCTCTTTACATCGTTATTATAGAAGGGGGTAATTCCTATATAATCTAAGGGTAAGCACTAAAAACTAATAATATAGGAACTAAACCATTAGGATTAGCTATATTATTAATTGCTTTAACTACTATTAAAAGGATAGCTTTAGCTAATATAACGTTCTTAATTTCCTCTTAAAGAATACTAAATGCTCGTTTAAGTAGTCCGTAATATCTTTTGATCTTTCCGATAGATTAATAGGCTTTAACTAGAACTTACTTATATATAATTCCTATAACTTTCGCTTTATTTTGGAATTTATTAAAAGCAAAATTCGTTCCTACGTCGTGCTTAATAATATCTAAGAGACTAAGATATATATTAATCTATAACGTACGTAGTGTTTCCGACGTATCTTTAGCGGATATTAATAGTAGGAGTCTTACTCCTTAGAATAAAGTTACTAAATCTACTACGTATAGTACTAGTCGTTATAGGTTTCTAAGGTATATAAC
Source organism: Ophiocordyceps sinensis (assembly GCA_012934285.1). NCBI lineage: Eukaryota > Fungi > Ascomycota > Sordariomycetes > Hypocreales > Ophiocordycipitaceae > Ophiocordyceps > Ophiocordyceps sinensis. The sequence goes on along the minus strand of JAAVMX010000001.1, from coordinate 13,057,691 downwards.
GTTAATAATAATCTTATAGTTAAATTCTCGATTATCTTATAGTATAAATTAAAAACGTCTTAAAGCCTAGGAGTATATCTAGCATTAGTGATAAAATTTAGAAATAGTTTTAAGTCTACCGATTAATTCATTATTATATCTTGCTTAACGTAGTAGATAATATAGTCTTATAACTATAGGATATCTAAAACGACGATAGAGCGTTTAGATCTTAACCTCTATAAGGAAGTTAATTAATTCCTTATCTTTAGAAAGAAAAAACTATAGATATCCCTATTTTCGTATTATAGGAACTACGCCTCGACTAATAATTATATCTATTGTATTATTAAAGTATATACCTAGTCTATTTATATCGGCTAAAGAGAGTAGGAAAGGGGTAGGTGTCTTTAGAATATAGAAAGTTATTCTTCTAATCGGTGTTTTAAGGGCAATAGAACTAAGTAAGTTAATAGCCTTTTTACTACTAAACTTAATAAAAGCTTATCCTACCGTTGACTAATCGATAGTAATTAAAGGATCTTCTTTCTATAGGGCAATATATTAGTTAAATCCGGCTATTAATACTTTTATTACACCTATATTAACTATAATGCCTTAGAAGTATGTCTTAGAGTATCTTTTATTAATAATAAACTAATTAAATATAGTAATAGCTTTTTATTTACTATATAGGTCTTCTTTAGTAAGCAAATATATAAAAGCTTATTAGCAAATTATCTAACTAGCTTACTATTATCCTATAAAGTTATCGTCGTCTCTTAAGCAAGATTTATTATTAAAGTCTTTTACTATATCGTCTATCTTATAACCTTTATATTATATTACGTAGGCTATAAAACCTATTGTTAAGATATTCGTAAAGTGGCATTATGCAATATATTAGTCTTTCGATTTCTATCGTTCCTCGGGTGTATGCTTAGTCAACTAGCATCTTTATTTTCCGTATATACAATACTTCTTAGTCTATAGACGATTGCCGTAGTTTCTTCTATAGCTGCTACGGGCTTAGGACCCTAATTATAATCCGGCAGTTAATAGTAAGTATCCCCTACGGAATCCTCCGCGGAATCCTCTACGATTAAATAATCGGCTATAGTTTCGTCCTCCTCGTCCTTAGTATCTATATCTTCCGCGGTTGTTATTATATCTCTAATATATATAGAATGTCTAATTATACAGGTCGTAGTTATCCTCTTTAGTGTTTTAGTTATTAGACTAATGTTTTTAGAAAATTAGTTAGATAAACCGCGAGATAGGTGTATTTATAACGAGGATCTTAGGCCGGCAAAAAGTGCTTCGGCATTAGTTATTAGTTAAAGGTTTAAATAAAGCGTACTCTAGTTTAAGAACTCCTCTATATGCATTAATAAGTATAGTTCGTAGGGAAGATCGCCTGTAAAGTCTTTGCTAAGTGCCTATTGGCAAAGTTGCAATTATCGAATAAAGCCTAAAGGATTTTATGCAATAGCTTAGCCGGGTGTTCTCCTCGCAACTTATAGAAGGTCGTTGTTATCTAGTCTATATAATAATATACGTAATTAACTTCCGTATTAAAATGTCTCTTAATTATATCGTATGCCTTTCGGAATGTCGCTATCTAGTTAATATGTTAAATGTAATAGGTTTACGCACGTCCTATAAGGATCCTAGGAAATAAAGCATAGAATTGACTTAGTTTAATCTATAGGTTGTAGTATAAGTTTTTAAAAACCTAAAGTTTATCGTTAAGTAAGTTATATAGTTCCCCGGTATAGTTCTTATCTTTTATCTAAAGCTTAATAAAGCGTTATTAGATATCTATATTAGCGATAGCATTTAGAACATTATTAGGAGGAAGTCTTATATATGCCTCTAATAGAATAAGGTTAGAGTTATTTAGCTGTTTAGTACTAGCCGTAGAACCTTAGTCCGTAGGATTTATAAAGAGATCTAGACGACTAAATCGGTGTGATGTTAGGTAAATAGTTCTACCCGGAACATTAGTGTTAAATAGCTGTTGTTCTTATAGAACTATCGGTTGCTGCCTAGATAGAATAGTCCCTTTAGAATCGAATTGCGGAACCGTTAGAAGTATGTTAGACGTCTATAGCATCTCTAGAACGTTTGCTATAGATGCTGCTTTTCCTATTAGAACTGCTTCTAATAGTTAGAAGGGGGTTATTCTAGCGGTAATAGGCGTGGAAGGATGTATTGTGTTTTTATCTCTATTTTCTTAGTGTATTCCTCCGTGCTATCGTGAAATTTCTATATTATTATATCTTCTATAGGCTATTCTAAGGGTTTCTCAAGTGCTTATAACATTAGGAAGATCGTTATATAAAATACATTACTACGACCGGTGTATATTCCTCTTTTCCTTATTAGAACCTTTAGCGCTCGTTTATAGTCTACGTATGTTAGACCCTATATATTCGCTATCTATCCTTAGAAGTAGTCTTAGAAGTATAATAGGATCTCGTTTCCTTAAAAATCGATTGACGCTTCGTAGAGTGCGATAAACTTAGCGACGGATGTTGTAATCGCGATGCCGTTATTCTCGTCGGGTTTAATATTGCTATCCTAATGTTTTACATTAATATATAGAAAAAGGGATCGGTAGATAGTTATACCTTCTATCTATTCCCTAAGAGTCTCCTTTATTATATCGGATAAAGGACTAGTAGGTTAGTATATCGAAGTTATAATGCGTGCTTATTTTTCACGCGGTTTGTCTATATGCTCGTAGGGTTCTCTACGAAAAATTTTATCGTTCGGCGTTATTAACGCACTTTCTGCTAGTGCTACTCTTCTTCTTCTAAAGCGGTAATCGGTTAGCAAAAAGTTTAAAGAAGATCTATACGCAACCCCTAAGGGCGAGCTAGACTCGGAAGGTAAAGTCTTCTTATTCTTAGCATAGTTATCCTTCTCTAAGTGCATAGAATAGGATCGTCGGGCGGAAGCCGTTTAATAAAGATCTATAATACGTTTAAAGGATATAGAACTATCTCGTCTACCTTACTATCTATAATTAAGCCTTACAATCACTAATTAGTATTAGTAGGTGTCTCGAATGCAAATGCAAATATAGGTCTAGTAGTCTTATTGGAATTGTTAATACCTATCTAGCTAGGGGCTATACTACCTTCTTTATAGATAAGACAAGAGAAGGGTCGGGGCTACCCCCCGGGAAGCCTCGGTAGCTAAGAATAGAAAGGGATCCGTAAATAGAAGGCAAAGACGGATACGTTAGTCGGGGAAGACCTTCCGCGGACGGATGCGTCGACCGTAGAAGTCTATAGAAGGAAGTGGAATTCTGTCTATAGAATTCACCTTAGAAGGGAAGTCCTTCTACCGTAGAATTCTATTAGAATTCTATCTATAGAATTTACCTTAGAAGGGAAGTCCTTCTACTATGGAATTCCATTGGAATTCCATCTATGGAATTCACCTTAGAAGGGAAGTCCTTCTACCGTGGAATTCCATCCACAATTCCTACACCTATAATGCGGGCTTCGTTTCGGAATTCTACTACCGCGAAGTTCGTGCCGGCATTATATTTAATAATGTTAGGGGGGCTAAGGTATATATCAATCTAAAGGGCGCGAAGAGTCTCTTATATATCCTTAGCTAATATAGAAGGAAGGAATCGAGCGCCTTAAAAGGCCGTCGATACGTTAATAATATACAATACCGGGCGTTATGCTAAATTTAGGACGTCTAAGTATATTATATTAACGATAACCTTATAATTAAAGTCTTAGTTATCTTTAAGGTTAAACTTAAACCGTTTCGGGGTAGGCGAATGCATCTAGCAATAGTAACATAGTTCCGAGATATTCTCTAGAGTACTAAGAGATATATCGCTATAGCCTGCTTGCTTTAATAGGTTGTATAGCCTAGCTATAGCAGGATGTCTAAATCGACGGTATAAGGTCCTAATTTCCGTTTCTATAAGGAATACGGTCGATTATTTACTCTTCCCGAGGAAGAACTAAGGGTGTCCTTATTTCCTAACCACCGGGATGTTTGCCTTAGGGCCGGTAAGGGTGTTTATCGTATTATTAAAGAACACGCCTAGCCTATCTATATCCGCGAGATATAGTAGGAAAAGGGTCGAAGTTTCTAGCATATAGAATGTAATCCTTCTAATTAGAGTAATAAGATTAATTAATCCTAGAGACCTTATAACGGTGCCGGCGCCGAACCTAATTAATTCTTAGCCTACGGTTAATATATCTAAATGGACGGAAGGGTCTTCTTGCTAGAGGGCAATATACTGTTCTTGTCCGGCCGTTAAGACCTTCGCTGCTCCCGTATTAATTAAGATGCCTTAAAGATAGAGCTTTAAGTAACGGTTATTAATAAGGAATTAGTCGGCTAAGACTATCGGTTCTATGCCGTAGACGTTATTTCCTATAATAAGGTGGTTTAAAGCCATTTAGCAAAGCATTTAACTCGCTTGCTACTATTCCGGCTTATTATCCTCGCTATATTCTTCCTTCTTATCGTCCTTATAGCCTTCGTAGCCTGCGAAATAGGCTATAATGTCCGGAGAGACGCCGGTGTAAAGATAATACGAGAGATATTAGTCCTTAGCTGTAGGCTGTTCCTCTATAGGATGTTTCGTAGACTAACATCCCTCCTCTCTACATACGAAGCACTTCTTAGTCTAGGTCTTATTGCCGTATCTTTAGCCGTAGCCTCCTCTGCCGCGGGGCCGATAGCCTTATCTAAAGCAACGCGAGCGAAATCCTCCGTTGCCTCTACTGCGATTATTAATATACCTACGGTCCGTATAAAACTAACAATTAGGGTTCCTCGAATTATATTTATAATTTATATCTATCCTATTGCTATTACGATTCCGGTCTTAGATAAATTAGCGCGAGGCATTCCTCGCCTATTATATAAGGTATATCGTAAGTAAAGCTCGGAGGTCGGCATAGAGTTCCTTAGCCTCGTCGGCTTATTTAAAGAAGGCTCCTTCGAGTTCCGGGACTCCTTAGCACGCCTTAGTTAAGATTACTATAAGCGGGGTTTCGCCTATAAACTTAGGTCCTAGAGCCCGTAAATAAAGCAATAGCTTATCGATTAGTAACTAAAGTACTTCCGGTAGGCCTTTCTTAAAGTTACTAGCCCGAACTTAGTTAAACGTTATATTAATCTAATCGGTATAATACTAAGTCTAAGTCGCCTTAGTGTTAAAATATCGTTTAATCTTATCGTATGCGCTTCGGAAGGTAGCCGTCTAGGTAATATTCTCTATATAGAAGCGATCGGCTTATCTCTTTAAGATCTAGGGGAGAAGGGTGTAAAAGAGCCTTAGCTTAATCTTAAGGTTATAACACACGCCTATAAACTTACGGATAGTCTCGTTAAATAGGGCATATAGCTTGCCGGTATAGCTCTTCTCCTTATTCTATATCTTAACAAACTTAGTCTAAACGTTAGGATTAGATAAGAGGTTCGGAACATCGGCTAGTAGGAGTGCTATATACTCCTTAATGTTATAATTAAATGCTTCGACCGTGGCCTTTAAGGCGATTATTAAAGTAGATAGATCGATCCTCGGTTTCGCTCCCGGGATATATAGCGTTAGTTCCGAGAGAAATAGTAGTTATAGCGTATAAATCCGATTTATACGATTAAATAGTAGAAATATCGGCGCATCCGTCGTAGCCGTGTTTAGGTCTTAGTCTAGTTCTAGGGTCGGATCCGTAGTCGCCGCTTAGGCCGAGTCGTTATATTAGAATTAGTGCGAAGTCGGGTAGACCGTTAACTAACTTATTATAGTAGAGAAGGGGTTTTAGGCTACTTATTCCTTATCGTTTTTCCTTTTTTCTTATTTACGGAAGGCCCTTATGCCTACATTAAATTCTTCTATTATAAACTACTTCTCGTTTTAAGGGAGTAGATCTTTAGATCGAAGCATCGCTATATAGGATCTAGCGTACGATATATTCTTTATCCCTATAAAAAGTCTACGCCTACGTAAGAGAGCCTTAAGGACTTTCTTATATTCTTAGCTAACTATATTCTATATAGGTTTATTCTATCCGTAGAAACGCTCTTAAAACGAGTTAAAGGGTCGTTAACCTTAGCAATAGATAGATGCTTCGTAGGTTATAATAAATCGGGCTATAAACGTCGTAACTTTAGCCGGGCTAAGGTCTTCTAATATAATCTATTCTATATCCTAATATCGTATATCTACCTCTTTATAAGACGAGGTAAGGATGCCGATTTCTTTTATCTATCGTTCGATTAGTTTAACTAGTTTATCGGTAGGGTTAAGGGGAGCCGGCGTATTCGTAGCTAATAACGGTCCTACTATTATACTTATTTCGAATTCGTCGATAAGGTTATCGTAAGGGTCTCGTAAGGATCTTTACGAGGGATATCGAAGCGATTAGTCTCTATTCTAAATAACGTTACTCTTCCTCCTTAATAGAAGCGAGACGGGATTAAATAGTTGTAGGGGTTCGTGTTATTGTTCTACGTTATAGACGTACTGCCTGTTGACGTTACTCTTCCTCCTTAAGGGAAGCGAGACAGGATTAAAAGGAAGCTTAGAAGGGTCTATTTGCTAGTCGAGCTCGGTTTAAACAGTCTTATTCTTAGCATAGATAATCTTCTCTAAGTGTACGCAATAGAACCCGAGGGTAAAGATGCGTAGGAGCCACGTTCTTACAACTACTGCCCCTTTTACACTTTCGAAGATTAAGATCTATCTCTTCTGCCTTGCTATTCTATAATTGAATCTATTTAATTACTAATTAATGTTAGTAGGTGATTCACTTAGATTAATCTAAATAAAGGGGGTTGTATTAGTTATAGTTATGTCTAATCTAGCTAGAGAAGGGGGAATAAAGGGGCCCTTTTATACCCGTCTGCCGGGGTCCCTCTATAGAGCCTGCTATGCCTTAACAATGCATTGTTAAGGCCTACGCTAGGGCTTACTGCTCTAGTTATAACGATGCCTTTAGTCAATAACGAGGTTATTGACTATATAGGTCACGTGGCGTTATACGCCGCGTGGTTATAACTCCTATTGCCCCTTTCCTATGCATAGTCGGCAATATAGTTGCGACTCTATCCCTTAGTTATATAACTATATTCCTATAGTTTTATTTATTTAATCTATCACTTAGGTTATTACACGCTCTATAGGTCTATAGAATAGGAGATCATCTATATAGACGGCTATAGCTATTCGCAGTATACTATTTATAAACACTCCTTCGTCTATTAGAAGGTAGTAAAAACCAAGCTCGTTAAGGACACTTTTTAATAGGTTATACTAGAGTAAATGACTTTATTTTAAGCCGTATAGTTCTTTTCTTAATTTCGCTATAAGTTTCCTCGTCTTGTTTTTATTTAAGTCATTAAAGTAAGTTATGCCTTTATATTTTATATTTTTATGCTAGGAAAACCATGCGTGTAGTATTATATCTAGAAAAACTTCGGGTATCTATATATACGTTTCTATGTCTATATCCGTATAAAGAAAGGCATTTTTTATATTTAACTCTAGTACTCTTTAGTTATTAGCGATAGCCTATAATAGTAAGAGCCTTATAGACTTAGGGCTTACTAGAGTAAAGAAGGTTTTAATATAGTCTAAGCCGTATATTTGCTTATAGCCTAAAGCTATAAGTTAAGCTTTAAACTTCTTTATTTAGTTTTTATTATTCTTTTTAACTCTATAGACCTATCGGCTTCCGAGGGCTTCCCGGTCTTTAGGTAGCTCGGTTATTTCCTAAGTATTATTATCTATAAGCTGCTATATTTCTACTACTATACCTTTATCCTAGTATAGAGCTTCGGCGCTTTTTATAGCTTGCTTATAGGGTTTTAGTTCTATAGGATTATAACCTTTTAAAGCAGATAGAAGGGTTATATTATCGTTATTTATTAGTAGATATATTAGGTATTCTTAGTAGTCGTTATAGAATTCAGCCGGCTTCTTAAGTATTTTAACCTTAATTCTTTAAGAGTATTACTATTTAGCCTAGTGTAAATCTCTATTTAGCCTAGTAATATCTTTTTTATAGCCTACGTATACCCCGGAAAACGTCTAACCCCCCCGCGCCTAGCCGCGCCTATACAAATACAGTGCGCATACATAGCAGGCTATAGACTAATAATTCTTTACGTACGAATATCCGTCTACGGCTCGCTCCCGGCTATATGCCCTACTGCGTGCCCTTTGCTACGTACCCTTTGCTGCGTGCCCTTTGCTACGTGCTCTTTGCTACGTGCCCGCGTGCCCTTTGCTACGTGCCCTTTGCTATATGCCCTTTGCTGCGTGCCCTTTGCTACGTGCCCTTTACTGCGTGCCCTTTGCTACGTGCCTTTTGCTACGTGCCCTTTACTACGTGCCCTTTACTGCGTGCCCTTTACTACGTGCCCTTTGCTACGTGCCCTTTGCTACGTGCCCTTTGCTACGTGCCCTTTGCTGCGTGCCCTTTGCTGCGTGCCCTTTACTGCGTGCCTTTTGCTGCGTGCCCTTTACTACGTGCCCTTTGCTGCGTGCCCTTTACTGCGTGCCCTTTACTACGTGCCCTTTACTGCGTGCCCTTTGCTGCGTGCCCTTTGCTACGTGCCCTTGGCTGCGTGCCCTTTGCTGCGTGCCCTTTGCTGTGTGCCCTTCTCCCTACGTGCTCTGCTGCGTGCCTTACTGCGTGGCCTGCTGCGTGGCCTGCTGCGTGCCTTGCTGCGTGCCCTCTGCTGTGTGTGCGGCTCCTTAATGTATGCTTCGTGCCCGGCTGCGTGCCCTACTGCGTGCCCTCTGCTATTTGTGCGGCTCCTTAATGTATGCTTCGTGCCCTTTGCTGCGTGCCCTCTGCTGCGTGCTCTGCTTGCCCTACTGCGTGCCCTCTACTACGTGCCCTACTGCGTGCCCTGCTGCGTGCCTTAGACGTTAGCTAGAGCGATACGATACGGCGAGATGCGACTTAACGATGCGATTTAACGATACGATTTAACGATGCCATTTAACAATGCGATTTAACGATGCGATTTAACCATGCGATTTAACCATGCGATGCGAAGAATTATTAGCCTACAGCCTGCTAGGCATACGCACTGTAATTAAGTAAGCGCGGCTAGTCGTAGGGGGTATAGGCGTTTTTCGGGTATACGTAAAGTATTACTAGGCTAAATAGAGATTTATACTAGGCTAAATAGTAATACTCTTCTTTAATACTTATTATTATTATCCTATATTATATAGTTAGGAATATCATCCTCGTATATATTATCGGGTATGTTATAAGGATTATTCTAGCATTATGTATTTTTAGGATTTATATCTAGTATATAAGATTTTATATATAGATAATTATCTAGTATCTTATTTATAAGAGGTATTATAGGAATAAAGGATATCCGTTCTTTAGGCACGATTGTAATCCACGTGATTAAATAGATTACGTATAAGCAACGCTTAAACAGATGCGCTATTAACTATACGATACATCGTATACATTAGGGACCCCGGTAATAGCGTTACTAACTCGGCCGCCCTTACGATAATTAAGTTATTAACTTAATCGCCCTTATAGGCATAGCCCCGACGTCGTAAGCAAGGGCTCGCAAAGGGCCGGCTTCGGGCCCTATCAATGTACGCGTTTATAGCCTATATAAAGGGGCTATTCGTCGCCCCTTAGTTAATAAATATTATAGACTAATCCAGCTAGTTTACAACCCCCTTTGTTTATTTAACCAACCAATAGGTATAGTATTGAAATTAAAGGTTTTAGTATCCTTTAAGAAGTTGTTTTCTAGTATAGTTATTCTTAAATACAGGAAATCAGCTGCATAAATATTATAGTAGAAGAGTAAAGAAAGGAGGTCTAAACTCGTAGACATAAAGATACATATAGCTACGTAACTATAGGACTAACGGAGGTATATATAGGTACCCGAGCCTCTTATATAGGGACCCTCGCCCGCACTAACTATAGTGATAATACCTCGGAATACCCTCCAACCGTCCTTAGCTAAGGGGGTTATATAATAGGCTTGTTAGGGACGTAATAGCCTATTATATGCCTATAGCCCGGGCCTAGGTCAATGCCTCGTATAGCCCCTAACGTCGTATAACGTTAATACACCCCCTTGCTATAGTCCTTATAGAGACTATAGCAACGCAAAGAAAATACAATGATTAAATAAAATAGCTCCTTTAAATTAGTCGGAACGGCCTATAACTGTTATACCACCCCTAATGTTAGATAGGGAGCTAAACTCGCATAAACTATAAAAACACACCCTAAAGGGCCCTATCCGCGCCGTCCTAGTCCTTCCTATCTAAGTCCTCGGGGCGGTCCCTTATGCCGAGCTGCTTTACGAAGTCTTCGTGCTTTTGCAAAGGGAGGGCCTTAGTTATACCGTCCGTCTAGTTCTTAGTGGATTTAATCTATCTAACCTAGAGCCGTTCCTCTTGCACTTTCTAACGAAGCCAATGTCGATAGATATTAACATGCTTTAAATTCGTCTTAAGCCGAGCACTTAGCTCGGTCAATAGCCTAATCGTCTAGAGGTTATTACACTATAGCTCCGCGGTGCCTTTAACCTAGATCCTAAGCTCCTTAATAAGTCGAGCAAATTGCATCTGCTCTTTCGCTATTCTTAATAAAGCTAGGAGCTCCGCTTTAGTAGATAAAGTCGTGATAGTAGCCTATTTAGTAGCTTTTTAGTCTACGGGCCCGCCGAGAAATAAGAATATATACCCCTATAATAACTTCCTTAACGTAAGGTCGTCCGCGAACGAGGAATCCGACGTATAAAGAAACCTCCTTATCTCGTTAATGGCTTTAAAATAGATATAACGGTCCCGCGTAGTGTATAAGTACGCTAAGCACCTCTTTGCCTCCCGAAGGTGTCGTAGACCCGGGTTATAGCTAAACTAGGGCAGCCTCGCCGCCGGGAACGCCTCGTCCGCCCTAGTGTGAATTACCGGATGTAGGATCGTGCCTACTAAAGAAAGAAAGTAATAGACCTCTTTATTGCTCGCCTTTTCCTCGTAGGGAATTAGCTTATCCGTCGTTAGGGGGATCTTAAGCGCGCTAAAGCCCGAATCGTCGTCTATATAAAACTTCTTCGCTATCTTAGAGATATAAGATGCTTAAGATAGCTATAACTTCCTATTAGGTCTATCCCGGATTATCTTAATCCCTAAGAACTAACGTAGTTCCCTTATAAAGTTAACAGTGTATTTCGCTATAAGGGCCTTATAGAGTTCCAGCTAGTTATCCTTCCGCTCCTTCGGATATATTATCGCGATGTCGTCTACGAAGAAGAAGATAATCACTCCCTTATATACTATTATATAGGCGTCGTTAATTAGAGCTTCCGCGCCTAAAGACTTTAAAAAACCGGTAAGGTCCTTATACTAGAGTTTCGGGGCGATCCTTAGGCCGTATAGCCCTTATAGAAGCCGTATGCATAAGCCTAGTTCTACGTAACCGGGTGGAAGCTAATAGTAGACTGCAAATCGTAGTATTGTGTTTAGAAAAGCCGTCTTAACGTTATACTACGCGGACTCTATGTCCTTAAGATATAGTAGGGCTATTAGCAGCCTAAAGGTCCTCGCTCGAAGGGTCGCCGTATACTTATCCTCGTTATCTTCCGGTTAGCGATCTCCTCGTATAACTAGACGGGCTTTAAATCGAACTATATATCCCTATAGATCGCATTTATAGGCGTAGACCTATTATATCGGAATTAGGGGTTCTCCCTTCTTTATAGCCTTAGATTTTAGGGTCTTAACCTAGGTTAGATGTTTCTCTTAGTCCTTAATTTTACAGGTTATTCCTTTAAGCCACTAGGTCTTATAGGGCGAGGCTATCGCTATCTTATAAGAGGTAGGCATAGGAGGCATATCCTCGATGTATAGTCTATAGGTTAAAGGCCTCGCAATAATATTGTTAATAAATAGGGTCCTTTAAGTCCTCTTTATCTTCCCTTTAACGATATTGCTAGGGTTTATACCCTAAGACGTATCCCGCTCCTTACATAACGGCTTCGACGAAGCCGGAACGTCTTCCTATATGTCTAAAAGCTCCTCTATGCGAGGTCGGCCCTTAAGGTCGGGTTTATTAGGTCTAGCCGTTATCCCGGCTATAGATTCGGATGTTTCACCCCCTAGAGGAGGAGGCATCCCTAAGACCTCTAATAAAGGCGTCCTAAGGCTAATTAGCTCCTCCGTAGGTCCTAGTATTACGGTTTCCGGTGTCGTAGGATCCTACCCCTAAGATCGGGTGGTATCGCGGCATTAAAGGAGACTACCTTCCTAGTCTATAGAGGCGAGACATATAGACCCTCTATCGTCGGAGGTGATACCCCTTTATTCTGCCTCCTATAATTAAATGCTAGTATAAATTCAGCCGCTGTAAATCGCAGCCTAGTGGTTTTATCGGTTTAAGGGTACTCGTAGGCCCCCTCTTTATCGCCCGGGCTTATTATCTTCGGGCATATTAATTGCGTTTATCTATCGGAGGACATTATAAGTATAGGTATATAGTGCCTATATACCTTCCTCCCTCCTTAGATCGTATATAACATCCTTATTAAATTAAACTTTCGTAGAGGTTAAAAGCTTCGTAAGCTTCGTCTATCCTAGGGAAGGGACCTAAATAACGAACTAGTTAGTAGACTTATACCTAACTAGATATCTAATATATGCTTTCTACGCGGTCTGCGAGAAGGACTTATAAGATTTAATATGTTTTAGGGCATCCGTTGTCATTAGGTATGCTATATATCTATACACGCGTAGATGCGTGATTATCGGTCGAATCTCCTTAATATAGCTATATAAGGGGTTATAGTCCCTTATATACTACTACTATATCTTATAGGGACTCCTTCCTATCTTATCGACCCCTATAAAGGGCGTTAGGTTTAGCAAGTAGACAGCCGTTCGATAGGTCTCGGTCTAAAGCGTGTTAGGGATCTATAAGTCGAGACTTATTAGTCTAGCTCTTTCCTTAATAATAGCCCCTAATCGCTCCGTATAACTATTCTAAGTCGGCGTTAAAGGGGCTAACATAAAGAGCTATAGGCTAAGTCCATCCGTATACTGCTTAATCTCCTTAGTAATTAAGGCCTTCTCTCTATTAGTGACTAAGATAATAATTTAAATCCCGTAGCGCGTAGCGAGCTTTATAATTAGCTTCTTAAAGATATCCTAGACGTCGGTTATAACGCAGCTACCCGCGCAACTATAGAGTCGGGAGATAGGGATATATACACGATAGATAATGCATTTTAGCTCGGGGACTATTCGGCTATTAGTCGCTAACTAGTCCCCGACAACCCCTCTCGAGGCCTAAGGGTATATCCCTAAGGCCCCGATATAACTTAAAAAGGGGCAAGCTTTAGTCTTACTATAAGAGGGCAACCGCATTATAATAAAGAATTATTCGTACTTTTAACTATCGTTCCTACCTTCCTAAACGTACCTTTAGTCTATCTTCTTATAATTTCTAAAGCTTCTCTTTTTTAGTTACCTAAGAGCGATAGCGCCGTATAGTAGGCGTGTTTCCGGACGTATAGGCCGCGTAGGCCGAATAAGTCGTAGTAGCTATCGAGTCGCTAGCCTATCGCCGTTACCTCGCGTAATAGAACTAATATTAGAAGATAAATATACTAACTTATATAAGGGCTATAACGAGCGTCTTAGGACGCTATTACTAATTTTTTCGCTACCTAAGGGGGCCCGATCTATCCCCTCGTAAAGTTAAACGTAAGCCGGCCCTTTACGACCTACCCCTCCGCGTATAGATATCCTCGTAGCTTTTTAAATAAGAGCCGTAGAGCTTAAGGAGGAGAAAAGATTAAGAGATAGGATTACGGAACTTCGAGAAGAATTTTCGCAGTAGGGTAACTTATTCGGCAAGGATTTATACAAACGTCGCCGATAGTTAACCGAATCGAGGGAGAGTTATAGTAAGGAAATTAAAATAAAAAACATTCCTTAGTTATTATAACCGACTAACCCTTAAAAACGTCTCGATTAGATTAGCGATCTCGAGGATTCCTTTATCGCTGCCTTACGTCGTTTTAAACGCAATAAGAATAAAATCTTATATACCTTTAACTATATATATATAAACTATAAAGCAAGATAAAAGCGATACCTTAACGAAAAAGCTCCTTATAGAGAGGGAATTACTTTATACTAACTAAGATAATTTTCGTAACTAGACCTTAATTTTAATTAAAGATATTACTAATCGCAAGACTCTCTTAGCTACGTAACTATAGGAAGTACGCTAACGAGAGGGTTAGTCCCCCCTCGACTTTAGTTATAACTTAGATTCCCTCGAGCAATACCTAGAACGTCCGCTAGAAAAAACTTATATACTTTCCTTTTTTACGAAATTACGTCTTAATCTTTAGGACTAAATCTCCCTTTATTTAGCGTCTATTTAAGATAATACTCGTAAGGAGATAGTCTAACTCGCTTAACGCTTTTAGGATGCTTTAGGAAATAAGAAGCGCTTTATAAAGCTAACTAACGATTAGTCGACCTTTACTTAAGGGGCAAAAGGCTCCCGTTCGATAGGCTATCGCCGATATAAAGGCCGAAATAGATCTGTTAATAACTATTAAGATTCCGACGCCGCTAAATCGACCTCGAATAGCCGTAGAAACGGCTATAGCAACGGCCGTAGGAACGGTCGAGGAAATAGTCGTAATAGTCGCAACGGTAGGAATAAATACGGTAGGAATAGCTATAGCAATAATCGGGGAGGAAATTCTTATAGAAATAGCGAAAGCTAATCCGGCATAGTTATTTATTAGTATTATAAGAAATTAGGCTATATATAAGCTAATTGCTAAGCGATAGCGAAAGCTAACCGAACTATAGCCGATTTAAAGATAATAAAGAAAGAGGGAAACGCTTAAAAGTCGAAGTAAATGCCTCTCCTTCGACTAAGCTATAGGTAGAGGTAGTTAAGAGACTACGTGCTATTAGAAAGCTACTAAGGCGAATACCTTATAAAATTATCGTTAATCTCGATTATAGTAGTAAAGTAGATTTAGTAGATATAAATTTTGCTCGAAAATAAAGGCTACGATAGCTTCCTTTATTAACCCTTAGATTAAAGGTGGTTAGAAATACGCTAGTAAAACGATACGGAGTTTAGGAAGTTTCTATTTAACTCTAGGATAGTCGCTATAGGGAAAAGACAATCACTCGCCCTTATATTAGCGTCGATAACGGATTAAAACCTAACAACGCACTAGTTTTGCTTAGTATACCCGCACTTTCTTAGGAATATATTTATCTCGTTTTTTTTAAGCGCGCTTAATAGTTTAAACACTAACTTTCTAAGGTATTATTACGCTAACCGTAGAAACCTTTACATAAGTATCGGAATAAGGCATAGGTCTATATAGTTATATTAGACCTAAATTTTATACTATTTCCCGATAAAGATAATAACTTAGCGAACTTTAAGCGAACGGGGGAGGAAATACTAGCGACTCTTTTAGACTTTAAAGACGTGTTTTCTAAGCATAAGGCCGATTTACTACTAAGGAAGAAAGGCACCGATTATACGATTAACCTATCGCCCGACTTTAAGCTACCTTTAAGACCTATCTACCCTCTTTCTTAATCTAAACTTTAGGTTCTTAAGGAGTAGTTAGATTAGTTCTTTAAGCATAGCATTATTTAGAAATCTAAGAGTTCGGCCGGAGCTCTTATTCTTTTTATACCTAAGAAAGACAGCACTTTACGCCTTTATATAGACTACTAGGGGGTTAATAGTATTACCGATAAGAATCGCTACCTACTCCCCTTTATTTCGGAGATTATATACCGTTATTAAAGGGCTAAGTACTTTTCGAAGATTAACCTAAAAAACGCATACTAACGCATCCGGATTAAAGGAGGGGATAAATAGAAGATAGCCTTTCGTACTCGCTACGGTTACTATAAGTATTTAGTATTACCGTTTAGATTTACTAACGCTTTTACTATATTTTAGTTATATATTAACTAAGCTCTTAAAGGCCTCGTAGATACTATTTACGTCGTCTACCTTAATAATATTTTAATCTTTTCTAAGACCTATAAGGAGTATATAGAATACTTACGATAAGTCCTTAAACGACTAAGGAATACTAAGCTTTTCGCTAATTTATCGAAGTGCACTTTCTATAAGTAGTCTTTAGAGTTTTTAGGATTTATCTTATCTATTAATAGAGTTATAATAGACCTAGCCCGCGTTAAGGCTATTATAAATTAGGAAGAACCTCGTTCTTTCTATAATATTTAAGTTTTTCTCGGTTTTATAAATTATTACCGACGATTTATTTTAGGATACTCTAGCATTATTGCCCCTCTTACTACGTTATTAAAAGGGAGCGTTAAGGGAAGAAAGCCCGGACGAGTATAGCTAAATACTAGCGAATTAATAGCGTTTTACGCCGTAAAGAACGCCTTTATAATAGCCCTACTTCTCCGACACTTCGACCCTTAAAGACCGATTCGTATTAAGACTAATACCTTAATTTTTACAATAGCTAGTATTCTTTCGTAGCCCGATAACGAAGGCTACTATTATCCGATTGCTTTCTAGTTACGGAAGTTTACTAGCCTTAAGCTTAACTACGGTACAATTAATTAAGAGATATTTACTATTGTTAAGCTATTTAAATATTAGCGATACTACGTCGAAGGGGCGGCGAATACCGTTAAAGTTTTATTAGATTACTAGAGCCTTTAAGGCTTTATAAAGCAAATATCCCCTAATAGAAGATAAGCACGTTAGTATATATACCTCGCTCCTTTCGATTTTACGATTAAATACTAAGCCGGCAAATTAAATCCTGCCGATGCTTTATTAAGGAAGCTAGAATTTATAAGCGAAGCCCTACCGTCTAAAAAGCTACTCTTAGAACTATAATAGAAGTTAGCAATTATTCGGTAGGTATATATAGCTATAGATTCTTTATAAAGCGACCTTAAGACGAGTTCTAAGGTCTTTACTATCTCTAAGCTTAACGAGATGTCTTTACGTAACGAAAATACATAAGCTCTCTAAGATTTAATCGCTTAGCATTTAGGAACGAGTCCCGCTAAGTTAGCCACTTAGGTTAAAGATATCGTTAGTTATAAAGAACGGTGTTAAAGATAATTAGCTAGGTTAGCAGCTCGTTGTAAAGAGGTCTATAAGAGTAATATCTCCGAGCCCCTTTTTAAGCTCCTTAAGAGGACTTAAGCGGAAGATCTATAGACTATATAGCGAGTATAGGCCGAAAGTACCTTAAAAGAAGGGGTAAGTCTTTAGTTATTAAGCTTAGACAGACTTATTTTACATTCGGGAAGAATCGTAGTGCCCGTAGAGGTTGCCTTAAGGCAAGAGCTTATTTAGCTCTACTACGACGATCCCCTTATAGGATACTTCGGAATAGCCCGTACGAAAGACCTCCTATCCCGAAAATTCTTTTAGGAAGGAATAGCTTGTAATATAAATAGCTACGTACGTTTATATTATATCTATTAAGGCGCCGTTTTAAAGCGGCATCGCCTATACGGCCCCCTTAAGTCGCTGCCTATTCCTAGACGACCTTAGGAAGAAGTCTCTATAGACTTTACTACCGGTTTTCCGGAGTTATAGTTCGATAGTAGAGAAGTTAACGTAATATTAGTAATCGTTAACCGATACACTAAGTATAGCGTATTTCTCGCGGTCTCTAAGATAATAATAGCGCTTAAGTTAGCTAAGACTTTTTATTATAAGATTAAGCTTATCTATAGAGTACCGAAACGCATTATTTCTAATAGAGGATTTCTATTTACTAGTAAGTTTTAGTTAGACCTCTATTATATATTATAGATAAAACGTAGGTTATCGATAGCCTTTTACCTATAAACCGACGGTTAGACCGAACGGGTAAATTAGATACTATAATACTACCTTCGGTATTATATAAATGCGGAATAGAATAACTAGCCTAGACTACTACGAGAGGCTTAGTTCGCTTACAATAATACGAAGAATATAACTATAGGCTTTTCGCCTAATAAGGTATTATTTAGATACTAACTAGACTACTATATCTACCTTCCGGACGATGCTATTAGCGAGGGAGTGCTTAAAGCGAAAGCTCGTATTAGTAAATTAGCAGACTTAAGGAAAAAGCGAAAGACTTATTAGCGATAAGCTATTAAGTCGTAAAAGAAATTCTATAACCTCTATTATAAGCTACTTACCCTAAAAGTTAAGGACCTAGTAGGACTCTCTATAAAGAACTTACGCCTTAAGGACTAAAGAAAGAAGTTATTACCTAAACACATTAGACCTTTTAGAGTCCTTTAAGCTATTAGCAAGCAGGCGTACCGCCTAGCCCTACTAGAGAAATACGACCGACTTTATAATATGTTTTATATTAGTCTTCTTAAGCCGTAGGCAGAAAGGGCTACTAACTAACACCCTAGCGAATTACTGCCGATGCCTAACCTTAATAATGCCGAAGGAGAATAGTTAGTTTAGTAAATTAAGGACTATAAGAAGAAGAAAGGCGTTACCTACTACTTAGTGAAATAGGAAGGTTAGCTAGCCGAATACAATAAGTAGGTTGCTTAAGACGATATAGCGAATGCCTAAGAACTTATTAACGAATACCTAAAGATATAGCTAAAGAAATAGCGGAAATTACGCATTATGAAATAACTTCTTTTTAGCTTACCCTAACTTTTCTATTACTACTCTGCTGCTATTTCGCCTTTATTCCTTAATATCTATACGGTAGAAGTCTCTTACTTTTATCTCGCTCGTAAACTCCGTAATAACTAAGAGACGCTTCGCCTACTCGCCTCTTCCTTAGCGACTACTCTCTTCGATTATTTCGTATAGATTATCGTATATATATTCTCGTCCTACCTACTATAGGGTAAAACCTACGTCCTTAATCACTAGACGAAGCTTTTAGTCCTTATTCTCACGTATAGCTTTCCGTCGGTCTATCGATGCCTACCGGTATTTAAGACGACGTTTTATATATAAACGTTTAGCACCTAATACCCCTTATTCCTCTCGGTAGGCCGTTATTACGGCTATAAACGACGTATAAACTTAGTAAAAGATTAACTTTATCTTCTTCTTCTCCGTTTCGTCCTAAGTGATCTATAGCTCGGCTATCTTCGTCTAGATGCCGTATAGATCCGCTATATCCCCGGATATTATTACAGGCACTTATAATTTTATTAGCGATTATATCTCGACTTAAAGGGGAACGAAGAGCTTATAGATTCGCAAAAGTCACCGCGCGAGTTATATTAAATATATCTGCTTAATCGCATATCCTCCTATATATAAGATAGTTCGACTATTCTAGTATTATCCTCGTTATCGCTAAACCCTTATATACTGCTATTAAGGCATTTAATATAGTATAGCTCGGTCACTTAGCACCTTTTCGCCCGGCGACTTTTTATATTTACGGCCTTTTTGCCCCTTTTCTTTAGCAATATCCCTTTTTAGATATTACTTTTATCGACGGTATCTCCCTTAGTATTCGCCTCTATATCCTTATCTCTATCGTCTTTACTAAACGACGAAAATGTTTTAGATTTAATAACCGTTAGCGTTATACACTTTATAGTCGCGTGATTTTCTTAGGACTCTACTATAATAGGTTTCTTTATGCTTATAAATAGTCCCTTAAATAACTAACGAAATAGTTAATCTTTAGTTTCTTCCTTTAATAAAGATATCGATTTCTCTAAGGCATCTCGCATATTCTTCTCTATAAGGAGTCGTTCTAATAGGGTTGTTTTCTCTCCGCGCGTCTTCTTTAGCTTTATCTCTTCCTATACTATCGCTACGGCGTCTTTAATCGATACTCTATTCGCCGATAACTCTAAGACTTAAGCTATAACTAAAGGACCGTTCGGCTAAATATCGTCTATCTATTTTCCTCGCTTTCGGGGTGTCTTTACCGTTACGCTTCCCGTTCGCTTAGGACCTATAGCGTTAGACTAATTCGGAATATGCTCGTCTAATTTAGAATATGCTCGTCTAATTTAGAATATGCTCGTCTAATTCTAAATATGCTTCTCTATAAGATCTCGATATAGTTATATAATAAGAGAAGAGAAGAAAAAAATCTTTATATATAAAGAGCAATACTCTATTATAGTTCGCTAACTATACGTAGGCGATTAGCTACCTATTGCGTAGCAACTATTATAACGCGCGACTAATACGATAATTATTATAATATATATAATAATAACTATCGTCGTTAATTTTTATACTACGTTTAATCCTATTTTACTCTTATTTGCTATTACGACTTTATTCGTACCTAAAGCTATCCTAGCGTCTAAGGCGTCCGCCTTAGAAAGGGGGGATAATTATAACGCAGCTACCTATATAACTATAGAGTCGGGAGATAGGGATATATGCACGATAGATAATGTATTTTAGCTTAGGGACTATTCGGCTATTAGTCGCTAACTAGTCCCCGACAACCCCTCTCGAGGCCTAAGGGTATATCCCTAAGGCCCCGATATATCTTAGAAGAGGGGCAAGCTTTAGTCTTGCCATAAGATGGCAACCGTATTGCAATAAAGGATTATTCGTACTTTTAACCATCGTTCCTACCTTCCTAAACGTACCTCTAGTCTGTCTTCTTACATCGGGTTTCTACTTAATAGCGTAGAAGAACCGTATATTCGTCTTTATATAGGTAAATAAGGCGTAGTATTTAAATCCCGCAGTACTTACTTCCGGGCTAGCATAAAGGTTAAAGTTAAATTAAACCCCTGCTCTTTACGGCCTTAACGTCGGTAGGACCTTAAAGACTTACCGTTCCGCCTTTCCTATAGCATATACCTCGCATTTATAGGTTATCAATCTATAAAGCTTCGTGCCTACGGATTTATCAACTAGCAGCCCTATAGCATCCGGTCCTAGATGCCCTAGGCGCTTGTGCTAAAGGTCCGCGAGATCCTTATTCGAAGGTAGCTTAGGTCGTCGACTCGTTGCAAAAACAGTCCCTAAGGTATCCGGCAAGCTCGTAATAACGTATTAGTCCTTAAATCCCTAAAGCTAAGTAAGCTGCTCGCCCGTCGGCTTATAGAATAGCGTATTGTCGTGCTAGTTCTAATAAACCTAAGCCTTAATCCTTTATCGAACGGAAAAGACGCTTATCGGCATCTTAGGGATATAGTAGCTGTTTTCGAGTAAGAGCTTCTTGCCTCCTAAGAGTAGGATAACTGCGGATCCTACCCCTTAGACTATAAGCGCGGTTTTACTAACGCGGACCTTTTCTTACGACCCTTAGGTAAACGTCTTCTTATTAAACCACCTAATGTTATTAAATATACATACACTCGCCCTTAAATCGTAGATAACCTTATCTCTAAGAGGTTTATCCTTAATATAGATAAGGTTAACTTATAATATTATATTAATATAAGAGACTATATTCGCCTGCTTATTTCCGTTGCCGCTATTCGGAAACGTAATCGTATTGTCTACCTTACCTACTCCTAAAGGTTTTTATACTATAGCCTTCTTCTTACCTTCCGGGTTATCTTAAAGCTATTTATTAATATTAGTCCTTAGTATATCTCGCACGTCCTATCCTTTAAGGGCATCCTTTTTAAATATTGCTTAGAACGAGAAGTAGCTTTCCTACTAATCCGCCCTTGTGTTTTAGTAAGTGTCGTATAGGCACCTCGTTCGCCCTTTCGACGATAGAGCGGTCTCATTGACCTAAGGTTTAGATTTCTTCCGAAGGGTTACCTTACGTTTAAATTCCGCGATAAGGTTCTTTAGGGGGTTTAGAGTTAATCTAGCGATGCCCTTAAGCCGTTTATAGAAGGCATTACTTAATCTCTCGTTTAAGGCCTAACTAAGGTCGAATTCCTCTATAGCACGAAGGAAATCCTATCGGATCTTAATGTTATTTAAAGTCGTGACTTTTAGGTCCCTAGAGTCAACAATTACTTAATTAAATTAATCTGCCTATACCTTCTAGTCTCGATTCCCTTTTTTGCCGATAATCTAATAATACCGGTTATCTATAAGGGTCTTTTCCTCCTCCTCTAAGGGTAGGACCTCCTGATTAGTGTTAGTAAGGCTCTAATAACGGTGACTAGCCGGATGGATCTATTACGTTGTTATTGTTGTTAAATCTATAATCTAGTTAAGGAAGAGGGGAAGGCCTCGTAGAGATATAGCCTCGTTGCGTACACGTAATCCTACGGATTATGTGTGCGCAACTACCTTAATAATGCGGATATCCCCTATTCCTATAATACCCTTCTCTATGCCCTTATAAAGGCAAGATCTAAGTCTAATAGAAAATAAATAATAGGACCTTTAAAGCTACTTCTTTCTATAATCTCGAGAGTTGTTTTAAGGGTTAATAAGTCTGTTATACGGATGGGAAATTTTATAATGTTATGTTTAATACTAGGGCTATAGGGCATATAGTTTCTAATAAATCCCTCCTCTCTAATTATAAAGATATCTATACAACTATAACCTAGGGGAAAGCCTCTTCGATTGTTATACGAGGGGCTAGGGATCTTGTTTTTAAGTTCTCTAATAGTATATAATAATATACATTAAAAGACTGCCTATATATTCCCGAAATCGGCATAAATATAATAAGCCAGTCTGCTATAAAAAACACATACGCCACCCGGCCGTTAATGGACTTTATCACCTATTAAAATAAGCAAGGCATAACGATATCTTAGTAGAAATACCTAAGGATATCTTAAAACTCTACTATTACTGCTAGCTCTATGCGCCGGCACCTTAAAGGTTTAGTTTTATATTAATAGATAACTAAGAATTTAATTTCGAGGTCGTCGTCGATATAATATACCTAAAGGTCGGCAGTAGCACCCGCCCGGTGCTATACGCGGTCGATATAGCGATATCTTTCTAAAGAGCGCGATTCCTCCCGTCTATATCGGCTAAAGATATATAGGAAATACTTAAGGCACTATAGATCGATATATACCTCGGCCCCCCTAACTTTATCCGGTATAACGCAAGCACTAATTCGCCTTAACTAAGTTTCGCAACGAAGCTCGTATTATAGGTATTACGTATACTTAGATCCCCGTTAAGGCATATTAGTCTATAGGTAAGGTTAAAAGATATTATAGCCCGCTCCGTCGTGTGTTTAAAATAATATACGCCGAAATCGGTAAGACAACGGCCCTTAAATCCGTCCTATAAATAGCTATTAAAGCCGTAAATAACACAATAGGACTAAACGGTCTCGTCCCTACGCTTCTCGTCTTTAAAGCGTACCTACGGATAACTTAAGACTCCCCTCGTTCGGCAACTACGGTATAGAGAGCCGCGACTATCTAAAAGGCTATAAAAGCCCTACGGTAGCTCTCCGCCGTATGATAAGTTAGGGATACCCTATAAGCTCGAAACGGCCCCTTAACCCTTAACACTCTATTACTACCGCTATAGAGTAAAGTCTACGTCTAAAGAGAGAAGCGAGGATAGTAAGGTCTATATAAAATCGCCTTTATTAACGGCTATAACGTCACTATTAAGACCGTTAATAGCCCTATAGTCTTCCGTTCTACCCTTATATAGCCGTACTACTATAGCAATAACGATACCCCGGATCACCCTATCCTTAACGATATAGACACCCTCTCTAAGGTTAATTCCTCTACTCTAGACGAAATTCCCGAGCTAGACCTTTCCCCCTCTCCGGTACGGATACTACCGGCTCTTCCGTAGCCCCGTAAACGCGGACGTCCCCTAGGCTTAAGGAATAAGCTAAAGACCGTGACCTTCTATAATTAATTCTTAGTTAAGAAGGAAGAAGATACACTACGGCTTTCGACTAAGCTACGCAATAACGGCGTTATTGCTATACCCGGCGCCCTTTTTAAAGAATCCGACTAATAAGAGATTAACGATCTCGTGGCCCGTAGAGTCTTTAGCTTCGAATAGTACGACGAATCTATTTATAGGCAATACCGTCTATTTCGATCCTAAATAGTCCGGGAGGTAAAGGGTCGCGACGTTAAACCCTACGAAAAGTCCCGTCTAGTAATCTAAGGCTATAGCGATATAGAGAAAAGCTCGCTTTTAACCTATTCCCCTACTATTTAACGTATTAGCTAGCGCTTAATCCTAGCCCTTGCCCCCGCCTTACTTCGCCGAGGCATAACATTATCCCTTCGCGATATTACATAAGCCTATCCTTAAGCTCTAATAGAGCTTAATCGTATAGTGTTAGCGGCTCTTCCGATAGAGCTCTAGGGCAAGTACCTAAAGGGCATAATTATAAGAGTTATTAGACCGTTATACGGCCTTATAGAGGCCGGGGTCTATTAGTAGAAAACCTACTATAAGCACTATATTAAGAGCCTTAATATAGCTCCCTCTACCTATAACTCGTGCCTTTTAATTATAAATTAAGGACCCGACGACTTTAGCCTCGTCTGAATATAGACCGATGACACCCTATTGCTCGGTTTAGACACCTTTTCGGCCTAGGAAGAAAAAGAGCTTAAGATAGCTTAATTTCGCGCTAAGCCGAAGGCTTAAATAACCCTAGGGAATGCTATAGACTTTAATAAAGCAAAACTAACGCTCTACGACGACGTTCTACTCCTATAGCAGAAGGGATAGGCCTTAAGGATTGAGGTAGTCGACTTATAGGCTCGTGATAAAGCCTAGCAATACCTCGAGCAACGCGCTTATGCTGCGTACGTTGCCTCTATCTATTAGCCTAAGGCCTTATTCGATATCTCCGTAGCAGCCTTAGGTCTAAGCCCTTAAAAAGAAGGATTATAACATCCTTAATAAGCGCCTTTAGTAGTAGATCGACTATTAATAACGTAGACTTACGTACCGACTAATTAATCTCGAGATAGCTAAACTTATAGTGTTTACGGATGGCTTATTTGCAAATAACCGAGACCTTTCGTCTTAGTTAGGCTTCGTTATTACGCTTCTTAATAAGACCGAACGTACGGATTTATACTTCCGGATTAATAGTAATATTATCTATTAGAGCTCGACGAAGTGTAAGCGAGTGACCCGCAGCGTTTTTACGAGCGAGATCTACGGTATAGTTAATAGTATAGACCTTAGCATCTCCCTTATCACGACCCTCCGTATAGTTACGGAACGGCTTTAGCTCTTACTAATTCCCTTTGTTATATGCACTCACTTATACTCCCTCTATAAATGCCTTATTAAACTCGGTACTATAAAGGAGAAACGCCTAATAATCGATATTATAGCGTTGCGTTAGTCGTATAAGCGACGGGAGATTAAGGAGATTAGGTAGATCTATAGGGAAGATAACCCCGCCGACGCTATAACGAAGGCATCGCTAAACAAGGCCCTTAAACGCCTTATTAATACAAATAGCCTCTCGATTAGGATAGAAGCCTTCGTTCTTCGCCTATTGTTACTAATACGTTTCCCTACGGTATTCCCTTTATTCAACCCCTTTTTCATTTGTATTTATTAAATATATTTATTAGGCCTTCTACCTAATATATCGTTCTTCCTATTTGCCCTTATTTAGATATAGATTACGGACTTACTGTTTAGCAACTATAAAGAAAAGTTGCTAGTGTAGGAATAAGGGATATCCGTTCTTTTGGCTCGATTGCAATCCACGTGATTAAATAGATCACGTGCGGGCAACGCTTAAACGGATGCGCTATTAACTATCATCCGGGACCCCGGTGATAGCGTTACTAACTCGGCCGCCCTTGCGATAATTAAGTTATTAACTCGATCGCCCTTACAGGCATAGCCCCGACGTCGTAAGCAAGGGCTCGCAAAGGGCCGGCTTCAGGCCCTATTAATGTACGCGTGTGTGGAAGGGGCTATTCGTCGCCCCTTAGTTAATAGACATTATAGACTAATCTAGCCAGTTTGCAACCCCCTTTTGTTTGTTTAACTAACTAATAGAGGTCTTCTTAGACAATGCAAAAGAATTTTTCTATATAATATTAAACCATATGCCTTAAAAAAGGGTATAATATATAACTTAAGTCCGCCGTATATACTATACTGAAACGGTAGAATAGAACGTATAAATAGAACGATACTTAATAAAGTTAGGTCTATGCTTTATACGGCTAAACTACCTAAATATCTTTAGGGAGAAGCTGTTTTAGCAGCTATATATATATATAATAGATCCCCCTATACTGCTTTAGGATATATATATCCTCTAGAAAAGAAGAATAATATAGCCCTTTCTATAGAAGATATAGAGAAACTCCGTGTTTTCTAAAGTATTATATACTATAAAAATAAAACCCTAAGTGATAAACTCGATATACGAGCTTATAAAGGAATTATAATAGGCTATAAAGATACATCCTATAAAATACACGACTATAGCAGAAAAAAGGTCGTTATCTTAAAGGATATAACTATATTAGAAAATAACTTCTTAAAAGATAATAAAACCTTTTACTTTAATACTATACCTATAGGAATAAGGGATAAGGGATACGTATAAGTCAATTGCAGCCACGTAATCCTACGTAATCACGTGCGTGCAACGAGGCTACGTTACCTATAAAGGGGCCCCCTTTCCCCTTCTTCCTAGTTAGACAAGACATATAGAACACACAATAGAACGAGTTTTTACGAATGCAAATGCAAGAGATACCTACTAACACTAATTAGTGTTCGTAAGGCTTAAACACTAACAGTAAGGCAGAAGAGGCAGATCTCGATCTTCGAACGTATTATAAATCTTTATTAAACCGGCTTCGGCCTAATAATCCTATTTTAAATACTTAGAGAGGGTTATCTGCGCTAAGAATAAGAAGACTTTACCTTCTAAGTCTAGCTCGCCTTTAGGGGTTGCATATAGATCTTCTTTAAGCTTCCCGCTAACCGATTACCGCTTTAGAAGAAGAAGAGTAGCACTAGCAGGAAGTGCGTCTATTAACGCCGACCGATTCGCGAAGAACCTCGCGGTAACGATAAACTCGATTCCTTTATTAGCTAGTTCGAGACCTATCAACCGCCGAAAAGCTCTTCCGCTTCCTCGAGAAAAAGCTCTTCCAACGGTATATCAAAAGAAAACCACGAGCCCGACCCTTAAGACCCTCGCGACCAAGCCTGCCGCCGCGTCGGACCACTCGTTACGACTAAGCTCGCCGCCTGCTTCCGACAAGCATCGCGAAGACCCTCGCGAACCCGATAAACACTCCCGAATCCACGGGACATTCGATTAACACAAAAGCTATTTAATCACGACTATCGCGTAAAACCCCTTACGCAACAACCAAAAGCCCGCCGCCTGCTTCCGATAAGATCATCGCGTAAAGACCCTCGCGTACGATAAACACCCCGCCGTCTTCCGACCCGGCACGAGAATACAGTCCGCTTGCTGCCTTAAGCCCTAAGAATACAGTCCGCTTGCTGCCTTAAGCCCCGAGAAAACACAGTCCGCTTGCTGCTTTAAAGCCCCCCCGAAAACACAGTCCGCTTGCTGCTTTAAAGCCCCCCCGAAAACACAGTCCGCTTGCTGCTTTAAGCCCCCCCCCCCCGAGAAAACACAGTCCGCTTGCTGCTTTAAGCCCCCCCGAGAATAGAACGACGACTCCATCGGCACCCGGCACTATAAAGCCAGCTCTTTCGGCAACGCTTAAGACAACGCTTTCGGCAACGCTTAAGACAACGCTTTCGGCAACGCTTAAGACAACGCTCTCGGCAGCATCGAAAACGGCATCTTCCTTGCCTTTAGCAACAGCAATAACAGCGGCTCCGCAACCGTTAAAACAAGCTCCCGCAGTTGTTTTTCCGCCGTCCGCAAACGCCTTAAAAGCTCCGCCAAGCAGACAAAAGCTCCGCTAAAGCACACGCACGACGCTTTCGGCAACATTAATCCAATAGCCGAAGTCCGCAGCCGCAGTCAAACGCTCCGCCAAGCCTAACAGCCGAAGTCCGCAGCCGCAGTCAAACGCTCCGTCAATCCAACAGTCGAAGTCCGCAGCTACAGTCAAACGCTCCGCTAAACCCGGCAAGACCGCCTTTGCCCCGATAGACGCCCTCGTCCTTTACTCTTTGTTTTTCCGAGATATTCGTCTTTATTCGCGTTTGTTTTTCCTACTTCGTTTTTCCTACTTTGTTTTTCCTGCTTTATTTTCCCCCTTTTCGACGCCTTATTCTTCCCTTTTTCGGCGACCCGTTCCCTCTTTTGCTTTCCCTTTCGGTGCCTGAAACAAGCACCGAACAAGCTCTATTTCGCCCCGACAACGTCCTATGCCGACCCTACTACGCTCCGGCAACGTTCTTTCCCGGCCCAAACACACGCTCTATTTTATACTCTTTTCCCGGCCCGAAGATGACTCTATCTCTTGCTCTGCTTTGCCCCGAAGCTTAATGCTTCCTAACGCTCTTTTCCCCGTACGTTATACGGCTATTTACAAGGCTATTGTAAGGTTAGAAAAAGCCGGATCCACGACAATAATACGGCCCGTTTGACCGGGCTATAGATCCCTATTTAGACCCTTATTGCGACCCTATTTGGCTCCTTCCTTGTTTGGCTCCTTCCCTATTTAGCTCTTTGTTGCTACGTTCGTTTAAGCTACGTTCGTTTAGGCTGCTGTTTCTACGATCTTGTAAAGACTGCTAGTATAGGAATAAGGGATAAGGGATACGTACGAGTCAATTGCAGCCACGTGATCCTACGTAATCACGTGCGTGCAACGAGGCTACGTTACCTATAAAGGGGCCCCCTTTCCCCTTCTTCCTAGCTAGATAAGACATATAGAACACACAATAGAACGAGTTTTTGCGAATGCAAATGCAGGAGATACCTACTAACAATACCTTCGCTAAATAAAATACTAGAGAGGCACCTACGGTCCTCTATAGATATCACTCCTAAACATACTAATAATATACCCTAGAATAATCCAAATTATATAACCGATAATATACCCTTAGATTATAATCCTAACAATATTAATAATATATGAGATAATATACCTATACGCTAGGATAATAATAATAAGGATTAAAGCATTTAGGTTAAAATAGCTAAGAAGCCGGCTGAATTCTATAACGAATATAAAGAATACACGATATATGTTTTATTAAATAATAGTAATATAACCCTTCTATATGCTTTAGAAGGTAGTAATCCTATAGAACTAAAAACCTATAAGCAAGCTATAAATAGCAACGAAGCTATATACTAGGATAAAGGCATAGTTGCTAAAATACAATAGCTTATAGATAACGATACTTAGGAAATAACCGAGCTACCCGAAGACCGGGAAGCCTTCTAAAGCCGATAGGTCTATAGAGTTAAAAAGGATAACAAAAATAATATAAAGAAATTTAAGGCCCGACTTATAGCTTTAGGCTATAAGCAGATATATAGTCTAGATTATATAGAAACCTTTTCTACTATAGTAAGACCTAAGTCTATAAGGCTCTTATTAGTATAGGCTGTTTTAAATAACTAAAAGATTATGCAGTTTAATATAAAAAATGCCTTCCTACATATAGAAATAGACATAGAAACCTATATTCTTATACCTAAAGCTTTTATTAATATAATACTAAAAACATAGGTTAATAAATATAAGAAAACAAAATATAGAGGCATAACTTACTTAGACTATCTATAAGAGAACGAGCTTAGGGGGGGTATATAATTGTTATTAATCTACGAAGGGACACAGCTATAGACTAGATCTAAATGTCTATATATACGATATAGAGGTTACGTAGGATAATATATAATATAACCTAACACTATAATAGTATATCCCCCTTAAATCGGCGTTCGACTTAAACGCCTAAAAGGGTTAATAGGCTAATAAAAACGAAGGAAATCTATATTAATCGGTCCTAAAAGCGGGCCTAATATAGAACGAGAGAGGAATAAAAAGAAATAAAGGGTAAAACTTAGAAACTAACGCATGCTATCGTAATATAAATTATATTAATAAATTATACTTATTATTACTTAAGCGAAGGGAAAAATATAAGGAAGGCTATATAAAAGGCCGGTTTAGGCTTAGTTAGGTTAAAGGCGTAAAAAGCCTTAAGGTCGTCCTAGCAGCCGTTAAGGCAGGAGGAGTCCTCTTACGTAAGGGGGCTATAACGCTATTAAACGCGATACTTAATCTTCCCGGAGGCGTATTAGCGTTACGTAAGGATAGAAGAAAACTCCTACTTAAGGTGCGCGTTATTACCGTCGTCGTCGCTAAGGGAAAGGAGAACGCCGTTATCGGCGGGCCGGACGTTAAGCTCTAACTAGCCGGGCAAAGGGGGCTCCTAAGTTTTAGTAAAGAGGGAGTAATAAAAAATAAGGTAAAGGCGGCTGCTCTTAGGGAGGCGAAGAAGATACGCTATCTTATATACCTTAAGGACTTTATATAAGCCCTCCCGCTTATAGTCGAGCTTTTTTATAAGGCGGAGGGTCCGGATCTAGCGGGTGCTAAAGAATACTATATCGCCGGGCTAATACGCTAGGGCGGGAGTCCGCCGGGCGTCCGTGTAGCGAGCCTAAGTAGCCTAAGTATCTTTAATCGCATCGCGGAGGAAGTTAGAGATACGCTAGAGACAGGAAGCGAGCGCGTTACCGCGGAGGTATTCTTTCCGCTACTAGGGGTTTATACTAGGCGGGGGGGGACTAAAGGGCTTAGTGCTAAGCTTCGGGTAGAAGCTATAGTTAGCGAAGAAAGGGGAGAGGCCTATAGATTTAAAGACCTAATTATTAATAGTAAACTTAGCGAAAGGAAGGAGGTCGACCTAATCGTCCTAAAGGTAGGTAGTATAATAACGAAGGTAAACCTCTATCTAAGCGTTCGCGATCTTAGTCTAACCGTCGGTCTAAGGGTAGTAGGCGGAGCTAAGGTAAAGGCGGTAACTAAAGCGACGATTAAGCTACTACTAAAAAGCCGAAATAAACTAAGTGCTATAGTCGCTAATAATAAAGGCCGGGGTGCCGTAAAGGGACTAAACGTAGGAAACGAACGCGTTAATAATATCTTTAATAGTTATCGAAGGTGTTAAGACGTAGTAGCGTATCTTTATAAAGCGGTCGACGATAATAAGGATATTAGAAAACTTAATGCCGTTGCGGCGGTAGATAAGAAGGCCGGTAATAAAATCGACGGATATATTAGTCTATAGGGCGAAGGGAATACTTAAGGGCTAAAGCAGGCCCTAAGGGGAGGAACGAGGTAATTTAGCGCGTAGGCATATATAATAGTTCCGCATAAAGCTAGAAATAGACTTATATATACCGGGCTAGATATAGGACCGGCGGTAGAGGCTAGCGGTCTTCGTACGTTTAGGGTAGCCGGTAAGGGTGGAGGTATAAGCGTAGACGAGGATCTAAAGAATTAGGGCGTCGTTAAGGGGAACGAAGAGCCGGCCTTAGAAATAGAACCGGCCTTAGACCTTAGAGAGAGCGGTCTTAAGGATCGAGCGGAGGGGGGCTCGAAGGGGGCAAGGCTAGCAGGGCTAAGGGGACTAAAGAGCCACGCGGATAGCGGAGATAAGCGGGGAGGAGGAATAAGCCCGGTCGATAAAATTATCTATTAGCTTATTAAAGTCGTCGAGGGCGTAGAGGTTAAGGCAGTCGGAATTATATTTATAAATTGTATTTATAAACGAATCGGACTCCCTAATAGTATTAAAGGCGGTAGTAGTATTAGGGTAGAGGGAGGCATTAACCTTAGACTTAGGGAGGATAACTTAATATCGGTGGTTAATCCTCTCGTCGGCTTAGTCGGTAAGGGAGAGAAGGCGGGAGCTAGGCAAGCGGCTAAGGGCGTCGGGGAGAATAGCTTAAGAGCCGGGCTAAAAGACGATCTTAAAATTAAAACGACTAAGGAATTCGGCCTAGCGGGCCTATCGTTAGTTAAAGAGCTTCGTAGTTATAAAATACTAAAGATTTTTATAGTCTAAGGCTATCTTAAACTTAGGTAGGCCCTCGAGCTTAAAGCGCTACTCCTTTAGAGATTTTATAATCGCGAGGAGTTCTTTATTATAGATCTCGTAATTATACTCTTAAGCGGAGTGCTTTAACTAGAAGAAAGCAATTAGATAATAACGACTATCGTCGAGGAGCTATATTAGCATACCTTTAGCGGCTTAGTGGGAAGCATTTATCTAAACTACGGTCTTACGATAGGGGTCGAAGTATATAAGGACTAAGGCGGTAGTAAAGGCGTGCTTAAGGGCTTCGAAGGCGTAAGCGTAGGCGGGAGACTAGATCTAAGGGGTAGAGTTCTTAGTAAGGGCGTTTAAAGGGTTTACGAGCTTAGAAAAGCCGTAAATAAAACGCCGATAAAAATTAGCGAATCCTAAAAAGCGCTAGAGGTCTTTAATAAAGGAGGGGGTAGGCTAGTCTAAAACCGTATGAACCTTATTAAGGTCTATATAAATGCCCTTATCTAAGATAATTAGGCCGAGGTACTTAGTCTCGGTAACGTAGAAGTTATACTTATCTACGTTAAGCTAGAGGCCGGCGGCATTAAGGCGCTTAAAAACCGCGTTAACGTAGGCCTAGTGCTCCTCCTACGTCTTTAAGAAGATTAAAACGTCGTTTAGATAAATAAAGTAAAACTCGTTAAAGATACCGTAAAAGGCCGTATTAATAAAACTCTAGAAGTAGGATAAGGCGGCGGTAAGGCTAAAGGGGGTAATATAATACTCGAAAAGCCTATACTATATAGCAAACGCGGTCTTCTACTTATATCCTTCGGCAATACGAAGGCGATTAAACGCTACGATAACGTCGATCTTAGTAAAAGATTTTGCCTTCCGGATATAGGCGAGAGTATCGTAGATAAAGGGTAAAGGGAAACGGTTCTTAATTATAGCCTTATTTAAGCCGCGATAGTTAACGTAAAAATAAACGCCTTCGCCCGGCTTATAGGCGAGTATAATAAAGGCAATAGCGGGGGAGGTAGAGCGGCGGATAAAGCCTTTCTTAAGCTGCTTGTTAACGTACGCGCGGACGATCTAGTTCTCGGCTTCGCTAAAAGGGCGAAGGCGGGTGTAAGGAGGTTATATCCCCTCTTTAAGGTTAATTTAAGTATTAACGGTATAGTAAAGGGCGAGCTTATCGGCCTCGCTCTTAAGCTATATATAAATTATATAGTAGAGCTCTTTAAGGACCTTAGCTTAAAGCTCGTTAAGTATATAAAGGACTTTCTCTTATTTCTTAAAGAACTTAGCGATATCGTCGGGGGAGATCTTATTAAGGTAGATTTTATTAAAGTAGTCGTTAATAAAGTTATAAAGGCGGGGGTTAAGGCAGGCTTTCGCGTCCTCGGCATCTATATATCTAATTAAAACGGCCTAATAGAGGTCTTTAGGGATATCTTAGTCGATAGGTAGTTAAGGCTTAGTAGGCAAAGGCTTAGCGGTAAAGGCCTTAATTAAGGTCTAAGAAGTCTAGACTCTAGGCTACCGGTAGAATATTACTATCGTATTAACGTTAAGCATCCGGACGTTAAACGCTAAATCGTCGGGGGATAAGAAGCGGAGGGGCTAGGGTCTAATAGTCTTATAACTCAGCCGTAATATAGGGCGGCGGTAGCTAGCGGTCTTATAGACGGGATAGGGGCGGGGAGGTCGAACGTAGCGGCGAGGGTAGAGGGTAGCCGGGAAGTTAGAATCGTAGCCGTAGTTAGAGTCGGCGTCGTTAACCTAGCGGGAGGAGTCCGGATAGGCGGGTTTACCCGCGTTAAGAGCATCCTTAAAAGACGTAGAGAAAGATAGGCTAAAGGACGGGGGAATAAACTTAAGAACGTCGCTAAAGCGGACGGAATAGATAAAAGCCGGATAATAAGCTAAGGCCGGACGGACGGGAATAAGGATCGCAGCGGTAGGAATATAAATCGCAGCGGTAGGGGGTTCGCCCTTATTATTAAAGTCTTCGATAGAGGGGGCGGCAAAAGGTTCGCCCTTATCGTTAGAGTCTTCGATAGAGGGAACGGGGGGAAAGCGAATTATATTTATTAATTATATTCCCTTTAAAATAAGGGCGGGGGGAGCCGGGATAGGATAGGTAAGACGGGTAAGGGTAGCCGAAAGGCCCGGGATAAGATAAGGCTAGTAGTTTAAGAGGCAGGAGGCTAGATAAAAAGAGGACTAAAAGGAGAAGGAGTTACTACGCTAGCTAATAATAGGGTCGTGCCGGCGTAGCTAAGGGAGGCTAAGAATAACCTTATAGCTAAGCTTCGTAAGAAAGAAGTAGATAGACTTGGTATAGGCGCTTATCTAAGAGACTAAAAAAGCGTAATAAGTAATAGAGCTAGACTCGCAATCGCTACTATCGGCGAGAGAAAGCCGGCATAGGAATTAGAGCTAGCGGATAGGAATAGTAAGGCGGTACGTAGTCTAAGCGTATATAAAGGCGTATTTAGAATAGCCGGAGTCGACTAAAGCACTTATAATAATATCGGCGGATATAAGGGATAAAGGCATAAGTAAAGCACGCGGTTATATTCCCGCGGGGAGGCAAAGATCCTCCTTAGTGTTAAACGAAGCTATAAACTTAGACACTAAGAGCTCTATCGCACAATAAGGCGAGGGAGCTATGCATTTCCTAACAATAGGGAAAAGGCGGGGAGGTCGTTTACTTCGCCCTCGATAAAGCCTTACTTAATAGCGCGAACCTAGTAGTAAGGGGGAGAGGGTTCGAGTAGACGTAGGGCAGACGTACCGCTACTATAGCTATAGCTATAGCTAAAGCCGGAACCGGCGCTAGGACTAGCGCTAGGGTTAGCGCTAGGATTAGCACCGATACCTTTATTAAGGTAGGTCTAGGCGGTATAAGTAGCGGTAGCCGGCTAAGCGTAGTAGAGGCAAAGACGGTTTTTAAACCGCCGTTGCTTCTTTACGTTAGTAAGCCGGGCCCGGAATGCGTCGAGCTATATTAGGTTACCGGCAAAGGACGTAGGTAGGGCGGGCGAGGTAGGGCTAGTGCGAGCGGGGTTATAAGGCGGCTAGAGTTAAGAATAGGCCTTAATACGCTGCTAGTTATCCTAAAACGTGGAATATATCTTAGCCTAGGCCGTAAAGTTGTTATAGGCCGAGCACTCGACCTATAGAGCGGCGGCGTTAGTAAGTTCGATAAAGACCTTTAAATAAAGGTAGGCGACGTAAGCGGTACCGTCGAACGATAAGTTAGCTTAAAGCTAGGTAAACTTCGAAATAAAGTCAGGCTAAAAGATATTCTTTATCGATAAAGCGTTAAAGTCGGTCTTTAACTAAGCGCGGGTAAAATCAGCATTAAAAACTAAGCTAAGGTCGTCGGTAAGGGCTTTAATAGTAGTATACTATTAATTAGCGAAAGACTTATTATCGAGGACGTCTTAAGGAACGCTAGCGATAATAGAGGCGGCCCGGCCGGTAAGTCGGCTAGCCGTATAGAGAATGCGATCCTACTCTATAGGGTATAAAGCGGCGTCTTAACGGAGCTTAATAGTAAGGCCGTTACGCTAGGTCCGGAAAGCCTCCTAATATTGCTTTTAGGTGCTAGAGTCGCCGGCGAACCTCTTAGGGTCGGCTATACGGGAATAGGTAAGGGCAAAGGCGGGGGCAAGGGCAGGGGCCTAGTCTTAAGCCGTATCGCGTTCGGTTAAAACGAGGAGAAAGGACGTAGCGCGGTTAAGCTAACGCTAGAGATCGGTAGCGTGCTTTTAAGCAACGGCTGCGTGCTCTTAAGCGACAAGCACTCCTATATCTAACTTAACGTAAGCATTATTAAGGTAAGTAAGGGCCTCGATCTAAGGGGCGCGGAAGTCGTAAGTAGCGTTAGCCTAAATATAGGCGAACGTGCTAAATATAGGCCGTTAGGCTTAAAGAAGGGCGGCGAGGCGAGGGTAGTAGGAAACGTACTTAGTCTAAGGCTTTAGGTCGGTAGGAGCCGGCGGGGTAACGGCCGGGGTAGTAGACGGAGGATCGGCCTCTATATAGTCGGTTATCGTATATTATAGGGCAATAGGATAAGGTAAAGGTAGGGGAAGGGTAAGGAGGGAAATTAATGCATGCAAAGCACCCTTTACAGGGCATCCCGGGGCTGCTTACATTAGCTATAGATTAGATAGCAGGGAGCTATTCCTAGCTCCCGGGGCTCGCTACCTACCTTAATAAACCATCCTTCTTTACCTACCTTTCCACGCTGCTTAGTGCATTAGAAATCTATATAATTCGCGTCGAGATAGCGTATCTATACTAGGAAAATTCTAATAATCGAGGAAAACTTAGTCGAAGGGGTCCGGCGAAGAGGCGGACTTACGTCGCGAAGAGGGGAGATTAGAAAAGAAAGGGGTAAGATAGCGAGATTATTAATTAAAGGCAATAGGATAAAATAGTAGATTAAACTATAAGAGAATAAGCTTAAGGGGGGTATATAATTATTATTAATCTAGGAAGGGATATAGCTATAGACTAGATCTAAATGTCTATATATACGATGTAGAGGTTATATAGGATAATATGTAATATGACCTAACACTGTGATACTATCTTAATAAACATAAAACGAAAAAGCTCGTGGCTAAACTAGGAAAAGCACTATACGGCTTAAAACAAAGTCCTTTACTCTAGTATAATCTATTAAAAAAGGTCCTTAATGAATTGGGTTTTTAATGCCTTCCGATAGACGAAGGGGTGTTTATAAACAGCATACTAAAAAAAGCTATAGCCGTCTATATAGATAATCTTCTGTTTTTAGGCCTTTAGAGCGTCTAATAACCTAAGTAATAGATAAAATAAATAACATCCTACCGATTCAATCGTTAGGAGAGGTAAAAGACTTCTTAGGATTATCTATACATATTAATAGAGATATAAAGGAATTATATATATCCTAAGCAAATTATACAAAGAATAAAACAAAGGAATTTAATAAACAAAATATAGGAACCTCTAATATACCTGCTATAAAAGGCGTGAAATTAAATAAATTAGGAATAAAAACCGCGTTAAAAAAGGACATACTCTTATACTAAATGCAAATAGGCTCTCTATTATTTCTAGCCCTTTTTATAAGGCCTAATATCTTATATGCTGTTATATCCTATGCGAGATTTTCTTCTTAACTAGACTCTTCGCATTTTAAAGCTCTCGATGTTATATAGAAATATCTTAATAAATTTCCTAACCTTTGCTTATACTATAACTATAATATACCGGCACCTGATTTTCACTTTACAGCTTATATAGATTCTAACTAGGCTAATGACCTTATAGACCGACGATCGGTCTTTAGATACTGTTTCTTTATACGTAATAACCTAATAAGCTAGTTATATTAAAGACAAAAATCTATATTGCTATCTACTTGCGAAGCGGAGTATATAGGCCTTAGAGAGGCTAATAAAAAGGCCTTATACCTATATATTCACTTAAATAGCATAGCAAAAGAGTTATCTATACCTATATTAAGAAAAGTCCCTTTAATATTTTCTAATAGCCAATTAGCGCTTTAAATAGCAAATAACATAGAATCCTATAAACTTCGGAAACATATAGGCCTTGCTTATAATTTCACTCGTAATAGTATCTAGCTAGGCGAGATAGAGGTCTTTTATATAAAATCTATAGACAATATCGCAAATATATTTACAAAAGAATTAGGGCATATATTATTTTCTAAATTTCGAGGTATTTTAGGCCTTAAAAAGGATCCTATATATAAAGATAAATAGAGGTTTTTAGCAGCTCTTTCTTATGCTTTCTTCTAGCTTTCCTCTATATACCTTTAGTGTTTTCCTTTATATAGGTTTTACTAAAGAGAATACCCTTGAAAGTTTTTCCCTTTATAAAAGGCTTTCTAAAAAGGTATAAAAAATAATAGAGTTTTAAATTTTTTTCTATATAAATAAGCATTTTTCCTATAAAATAAGGTTTTTAAAATAAAGAGGGAGTTTGTATTATTAGTTAGTTATAACGGATATTTATAAAGCGCACTTCTTTCTTATAAAATAAGTACCCTTTAAGAGAGGCTATAAGGGAGCAAATATCTCCCGAACTAGATGTCGTATAGGTATATAATAATATGCATAAAATCCACCGTTTAATTTCGCATAGAATACCTATGTCCCGGTTGCATTAGCTAGTCGGGGTAATAAGATATAGGAGTTATAGCATAAGGTGTAAGGTGCTAAGACAGATACGTCGGTACTTATATGTCTCGCTTACAACTACCCTCTATTCCGCAATAAGAACTCCGCGATAACGGTGCGATATATCGGCGATGTCTTATTCGCGTTATTTTCTCCGGAAATAGCGCTATTAAACGGCACAATAAGCCAATTGATATATACCCTAGTTCCTAAGATATTTGGCTATAAGAAGGCGCCGATGTCCCTAGCTAGATAGACTATTACTACTAATTCAATAACCGCTTTCTCTCTTAATTCTGCTCTAATCTTTATACTTCTTGCATCTCTATAATCCTCTACTATTGGTCTTTATCTTGAACTCTTACTAGGAGCTAAGCAAGCGGTTAAAAGCGTTAGGGAGAATAGCTTAAAAGCCGGGCTAAAAGACAATCTTAAAATAAAACGACTAAGGAATTCGGCCTAGCGGGCCTACCGCTAGTTAAGGAGCTTCGTAGTTATAAAATACTAAAGATTCTTATAATCCGAGGCTATCTTAAACTTAGGCAGGCCCTTAAGCTTAAAGCGCTACTCCTTAAGAGATTTTATAATCGCGAGGGGTTCTTTATTATAGATCTTATAGTTATACTCTTAAGCAGAGTATTTAGATAAAAAGAAGGCAACCGGATAGTAACGACTATCTTCGGGGAGCTATATTAGCATACCTTTAGTAGCTTAGTTAAAAGTATTTATTTAAACTATAGTCTTATAATAGGGGTCGAAATATATAAAGACTAAAGCGGTAGTAAAAGCGTGTTTAAAGGCTTCGAAGGCGTAACCGTAGGCGGGGGACTAAATCTAAGGGGCCGAGTTCTTAGTAAAGGCGTTTAAAAGGTTTGCAAGCTTAAAAAAGCGGTAAATAAAACGCCGATAAAAATTAGTAAATCCTAAGAAGCGCTAAAGGTCTTTAATAAAGGAGGGGGTAGGCTAGTCTAAGACCGTATAAACCTTTTTCAAGTCTATGCGAATGCCTTTATTTAAGATAATTAGGCTAAGATACTTAGTCTCGGTAATATAGAAATTATACTTATCTACGTTAAGCTAAAGGCTAATAGCGTTAAGGCGCTTAAGAACCGCGTTAACGTAGGTCTAGTGCTCCTCCTACGTCTTTAAAAAGATTAAGATATTATCTAAATAGGCGGAGTAGAAGTTATTAAAGATACTATAAAGGGCCGTATTAATAAAACTCTAGAAGTAAGATAAGGCGGCGGTAAGGCTAAAGGGGGTAATATAATACTCGAAAAGCCTATACTATATAGCGAAAGCGGTCTTTTACTTATATCCTTCGGCAATGCGAAGGCGGTTAAACGCCGTAATAACGTCGATCTTAGTAAAAAACTTCGCTCTCCGGATATAGGCGAGGGTATTATAGATAAAGGGCAAAGGGAAACGGGTTTTAATCGTAGCCTTATTTAAGCCGCGATAGTTAATATAAAAACGAACGTCTTTACTAGGCTTATAGGCAAGCATAATAGGTACGATAGTAAGGGAGGTAGAGTAGCGGATAAGGCCCTTCTTAAGCTGCTTATTAACGTACGCGCGGACGATCCGGTTCTTAGCTTCGCTAAAAGGGCGAAGGCGGGTATAAAGAAGGTATATCCTTTCTTTAAGGTTAATCTAAGTATTAGTAGTATAGGAATATAGGAATATAGGATAAATACTACTATAAGGAAAAGGGTTATAAGTTATAACCCTAACAACCGCAGCGTTATTAGCCCCGTTATAACCCCGGCAGTAGCCTTATTATAACCCGGATGACAGCGTCAGCGGCTAGGTCACGTGCTCCTAACAGGGCTCTATTAGGAGCCCGGCAGGCCCGGGTTAAGCTCTTTATAGGCTCTATAAAGGGGGCTCCTTTCCCCCCCTTCCTAGCTAGATAGATACTTTAAGACAATAATAACAGCCCTTTGCGATAAGATATCTTACGTGTGATCCCTACTTACACTAATTAGTGGTTAAACGATCAACCATAGAATAGCAAGGCTAGAAGAGGCAGATCTTAATCTTCGAAAGTATAGTAGAATCTTTATTCCCTACGGACGCTACTTCCGCGTATCTTTACCTTCGGGTTCTATTGCGTACACCTAGAGAGGATTAACTATACTAAGAATAAGGACTATTCGTATCGAGCTCTACTAGCGAATAGACCTTCTAAGCTCTTTATTAATCCTATCTCGCTTCTATTAAGGAGGAGGAGTAACGTTAATAAGCAGTGCGTCTATAACGTAGAATAATAACGCGAATCCTTATAACTATTTAATCCCGTCTCGCTTCTATTTAGGAGGAAGAGTAACGTTATCTAGAATAGAGACTAATCGCGTCGACGAGAAGAAGAAGAAACACCGCTAGTTTTTACCTACTAGGCGTTTTTCCTTCGGACCGTTACGATAACATCGCGAAGACCCTCGCGACCTTAGTTATCTACGATAACACTAACGAGCTCGACTATCGCCGCAGCCGCCGACGCGGCAGATAGACAACCCCGTTGCACTATTTAATCAACGACTCGAGGCCCCGATGCCGGCCTTTGCGACTCCCTATTCGGCTCCCCTATTAATCCTCGCAGCAGTAGCTCTTGCAGCAGCCTCTAAAGCGAACCCTTAAAGCCGCCCTTACAGACGCTTCCTAGCAAACCCCCTAGCAGAAAGCCGTTACTGCGAACCTCGTCGAGCAAAGCAAGCCTCTAAGCAGCTCTTAAAGCAGCTCTCGAAGCAGCTCCCTCGACACTACGAAGCCGCCGAACAAACAGACGCTTCTCCCTTAAGCCTTTAGCAGAAAGCCGTCACTATACATCATCCATCGAGCGAAGCAGCCCTCGAAGCAAGCCTTAAAGCAGCTCTTAAAGCAGCTCTCGAAGTAGCTCCCTCTACACTAACGAAGCCGCCTATACAGACGCTTCCTAGCAAGCCCCTAGCAGAAAAGCCGTCACTATAAAGAGTCTCGCAGCGCACTCGTCCGATACCTTAACGAAGGATATTACTATACGAAGCGCATATAGACTTTCTTTTAATCAGTCACCCGACAGACGCCCCGGCTAACGACTACACTCCTTTTATTCCGAGATTTAGCAGAGCGCCTATAGCTCCGCGTAATAACAGCAGCCTCGCGAGCCTAGACCCCGGCTAATCTCACTATCTTATTTATATTTATTCTTTATATTTATTAGGCCCCTTTTAGCCTAATACGCGTGATTAATTAGTTACGGTTGCAAGCTTTAAAAGAAGAAGCTTTAAAGAGAAAACTACTAGTATAGGAATATAGGAATATAGGATAATTACTACTACGAGGAAAAGGGTTATAAGTTATAACCTTATTAACCGTAGGGTTATTAGCCCTGTTATAACCCCGGCAGCAGCCTTATTGTAACCCGGATAATAGCGTTAGCGGCTGGGTCACGTGCTCCTAATAGGGCTCTATTAAGAGCCCGGCAGGCCCGGGTCAAGCTCTTTATAGGCTTTATAAAAGGGGCCCCTTTCCCCCCCTTCCTAGCTAGATAGATACTTTAAGACAATAACAACATTAACGATAAGATATCTTACGTATAATCCCTACTAATAAGTAGTATAGTAAAGGGCGAGCTTATCGGCCTTACTTTAAAAAAGTCTTTAAGGATATCTTAATTAATAGGTAGTAGAGGTTTAGTAGGTAAAGGTTTGGTAATAAAGTCCTTAATTAAGGTCTAAGAAGTCTAGACTTTAGGCTATTAGTAGAATATTACTATAGCGTTAACGTTAAGCATCCGGATATCGAACGCTAAATCGTTAAAGGAGGAAAAGCGGAAGGGCTAAGGTCTAATAGTCTTACGACTTAGCCGTAGTGCTAGACGGCGGTAGCTAGCGGTCTTATAGACGGGACGGGGGCGAATAGGTCTAACGTAGTAGCGAGGGTAAAGAGTAGCTAGGCTATTAGAGTCGTAATTAGAATTAGAGCTAGCGTCGTTAACTTAGCGGGAGGAGTCTAAATAAGCGGATTTACCTATATTAGGAACGTCCTTAAAAAAACGCAAAGAAGGTATAATAGAGTAGGCAGAGTAGTTATATAAGTGCCCTCTATATAGGTGTAGAAATTATCTATAAAGAACTAAATGTAGGCGCACCTATGCATACGGATATATATCTCTACGCATGTACCCCTTTGTCCGCACGTGCCCTTTACCCCTATCCGCACGAGCCCTTTACCCTTATTTATATAAGCCCTTTTCCCCGCCCGTACGTGCCTCTTCCCCGCTCGTATATAAGAATGCGGATTAGGTCGTAGACCTAATCTTACTAATAGTCGAAGACCCTTATATAAGACCCTTACCCTACCTAAGCGAAAATTAACGACGTATTACGTAGGGCCTAGCCGCGCCTTAAGCTACGCGGCTCGCTTTAAGGAGCGTAAAACGCACCTTCTTCCGTTGTGTCTTTACCGGTAACGTAGCGTTAGGCGGTCTATCGTTTTCTCTAATAGCCTTAAAGCGCTCTTCGAAGCGATCGAGCGCTTCTATATCTACGAAGTCCGCTGCTAGGTGCTACGTCGGGTCTTAGTACCTTTACTACCTTACGAGGACCTTACGCTTACTACCGCGGCCGACTTTCTTCTACCGTACGGTAAGAATTTCCTTTATTAAGAACTCTTCTTCTCCTTCTACTAGGATTACGGGAGGCTATAGGCCCGCTATTACTTACCTAGGCATCGGATCTATTGCTACG
The DNA here is from genome assembly GCA_012934285.1 of Ophiocordyceps sinensis. Classification (NCBI taxonomy): domain Eukaryota; kingdom Fungi; phylum Ascomycota; class Sordariomycetes; order Hypocreales; family Ophiocordycipitaceae; genus Ophiocordyceps; species Ophiocordyceps sinensis. The sequence goes on along the minus strand of JAAVMX010000001.1, from coordinate 13,014,863 downwards.
CGACGAAAAAGGTCTACGTTAAAATTAAAGTAAATCCTATTAGGCAGTCCTTTTAGCTTAACGGCTTACGGACTTAGTATTCTTTTAACCGTAAATTTTATATATAACTAATCGAGCTTCTTCTTCGGCCTTAAGGATACGTAGTTCTATAGGTCTACTTAGACTTTATTACCTACCGTAAATCGTTCTATAGGTTCCCGCCGTTTATTAGTATACTGCTTTTAGTCTTACGCTACTAAGGCTATTAACGACTAATAGAAGTCCGAGACCTACTTAAGTCGCTATATAAAGGAGGCTATACGCCCCTCCGGGCTATTGCTAGACGGCTTTTCCACTGCTATATCTACGGCGATAGGAAATAAGGATACTAGTTTATACCTATATAGTATAAAGAAAGGTAATATACTAATTAAAGAGTGATTTCTTCCGTTAGGCGCTATTTGCGCTACGGGGAGCTACTTATCTTAGTCCCTTTAGTTATAGTCGATAACGCCTTAAAGGTAAGCCTAAACTTCTTAATTAAGCCGTTCTAGCCCCCTATCGGTTTACGGATAATATACTATGCTTAGCAGCTATATAATCTATAGTAGCCGATATAAGTGCTACTAAAAGCGGCTTATCTAATTTAAGCCTTTATCGCTTATAATTAACGTTAGCTACTAATAGTATCGTACGTAGTATATAAGAAAGCGCTTCGCGTAGATCTCTGCTTTTATAAAAGGCATAGGTTCTAATATAACTTCCTTACTTAGACAGTCCTTAATTACCTAAAGATTGCGGTTGCCGCTCTCTATAAAGGGGAGGTCTATAATAAAGTCTATCTAAATATACGTATAGAACTAGTCCGGCATAGGAAGCGATTTAAGCAGCCCTTTTTTAAGCGTATGCTAAATCTTTATACGCCCGTAGATATTATAGTTGCGGAGGAATCGTCTAACGTATAGCTAAAGGAGCTACTAATAGAAGTCGTAGGATACGGCGGCAACTATTCCTTCGCGGCTAAGGTAGCCGACGACGCTAGCGTTATATACTATTTAAATAAGCCGTCCTTAGAGCGCGTTCCCTTCTTCTAGCTTTATAGGAGCGTCTCTTACTACGGCCTCTATAGTTATAGAGGAACTAAGAACCTAAAGCCGTCCGCGGAACCGTAGGTGCTTACGTAGGTCTACGTAGCAGTCGGCTACCTATACCTTAAGGTTAAGCTTAAGGTCGAATCGTTATGCTCTTACCTCTATAGCGCAGCGCACGCTCCTATAGGTAACGTCTTAAGCTGCTAAGCGGTCCTATATACGCTAAAGCTCCTCGTCCCGAAAGATCCGTCGGTTAAGGCCTATATAAGTAGTTAGCTTTACGTCTTACGCGTCGAGGTCGTCTTAGGTCGTAGCCGCTATAAAGTCCGCTTCCTAAGTATTAGGCTCTACGTCTTCTTCGATTATCCCCTTACTTTCTAAACTAAAGCACGAGTTATTATCCTCCTCGCTATCGTCCTTGTTTTTATCGCCTTTACTATTAACTAAGACTACGCCGTTCGCACTAATAAGCGTTGCTTTAAGATATATACGTAGCGCTTCCTCTAAGAGTATTTAAAGCTCTTAGGCATTATAATCTTCGTTAGAAGGCCGATCTAAATCTCTTTAGGATAAAGCGTCCGGTACTATAGCCTCTTTTCTAGGTCGGTACTTAATCCGGAAATAGAACCGCGAAAGGTATTCCGCCTAGCGGGCCTAACGCTTAAAGAGATAATATCGAGTTATAAAATACTTAAGGTTACGATAGTCTATAAGGATCTCGAAGTTCTTATAGCTATAGAGCTCCGCTTACTATTGCTTTAAATAGCTAATTATAGCGAGTATTTCCTTATCGTAGATAGCGTAGTTCTATTTAGCGGGGGTAAGCTTACGGGAGTAAAAAGCTATAGGCCGTCGTTAGCCGTCTACCTTTTACGAAATCGTGCCTTTAAGCGCGAATCTACTATAGTCCGCCTTAAGTAGTACGGGATAATTAAAGTCCTACTATAATAGTACTAAGGCTTACGAAAATAGGTCTTTTAACGTTTAGAAAGCCTTTGCCTATATAGCGCTTTAATAGAAGGCTACCTTTTTGCCGGTAAGGGCTATAAGTAGACTAACGATACGAGAAAATTAATAAATAAAAATCCGGTAGTAGTTTATAAATCCTAAGAAACTCCGCACACCCTTTTACAAAGTTAGGGCTATTTAGTCTTAAATACCCTAAATCTTTATAAGGTCCGCTTATATACTAACGCCTGTAATAATAATAAATCCGAGGTATTTAACCTAGCGGACGCTAAATTCGCATTTATTAAGGTCGAGGTATAGCCTATACTTAGAGAGCCGGTCTAGCACCTTCCGCACTTTATCTATATAATCCTTTAGGCTATTACTTATATAGATAAGAATATTATTAATATACGCGGAAGCGAACTCGTTTAGGAATTCGCGAAGAATGCTATTAATATACTATTAGAAGGTGCTAGGAGCTTTTATAAGCTTAAATAGTATTACTATCTATTCGAAAAGCCTATAGCGAGTACGGAACACGGTCTTTTACTTATTACCTTCCGTAATTCGCATATTATAGAACGCTTAATAGATATCTAACTTAGTAAACTACTTCGCTTTAGCGATATTACGGAGTATCTCCTTAATAAGCGGAAGCGGGTAGCGGTCTAGTCGTATTATTACGTTAAGTGCTTAATAGTCTACGTAAAAACGTAGTCCTCCTTTAGGGTTCCGCGCGAATAGCATTAAAGCGGCGGCCTTAGAAGAGCTAGCCTAAATAAACCCTTTATCTAAAAGGCCGTATAGTGTTTTCTTTAATATAAGCAATTCGTCTTAAGATATCGCGTATAGTAGCCCGAAGGGCGGAACTATATCTTATCCGCGGGAATCCTTACGAAGTAGTATCGCGTAGTTAATACCGGGCTTATATAGGTTTAATTTATCGGCCTCGCTTTTCTAAAAAGCGGTAGTAGGTTATAGAACTACGTAAAGATAATTTAACGTAATTCGGCTTCTATCTTCGGCTTCCTTAGTCGTTAGGCTTTTTTAATATCCGTAAGGCTAACTACGTAAATAGTAGCTATAACGGCTTCCGAGCCGTATCGTCTACGGATTTAGTTAATTATACCGATAAATACTAAAGCTATAACCTCTTTAGCCTCTTAAAGCTCCGTAGTATACTTAGTATCCTTAGGATCGTTCTTATTAATATACCGTAGCTTAAGGCTCCTTATATATACTAAGGTCCTATATCTTTAACTAGCAAACGTAATTCTCGTGCGAATGCCTTATCGATAGCGGCGTAGCACTAGCAACCCTCGTCTATAAGAGTAAAGATAAGGTTTATACGGTTAATAATAATAGGTATTAAGGTAGGAGAAGTCTTAATACGGTTAGTTAACTCTTTTTTCTCTAGTGCTAGCGAATTAGGCTTTAGGGCCCGTCTATGCTCCGGAGCTATACGTTTCCCTCCGCACCGGTAGTAGCGGGGATATTATTATCCTCCTTAACATTAGACTTAAGAGAAGGTCGGGTAGCGCGAATCGCTATAGGCCGTTCGGCTCGCTTCGCCGTAGGGCGAGCGGGACGATATAGGCAATCCGTAGTAAAATATCAATCCGCGCTATAAAGTCCCTCCTCTCTCCGCTTTTAAAGCTCCGCCTTCGATACCTACTTAGCTTGCTATATAAAAGAGGAAGGCGCGCTGCCTAAGGCGGCGGATAGTATCCTCGCTTTTCTACAAGCGGGTGTAAGGGTCTTCGACTATTAGTAAGATTAGGTCTACGACTTAATCCGCATTCTTATATACGAGCGGGGAAGAGGCACGTATAGGCGGGGAAAGGGGCTCGTGCGAATAAAGGTAAAGGGCTCGTGCGGATAGGGGTAAGGAGCACGTACGGATAAAAGGGTACGTACGTAGAGCTATATATCCGTATATATAAGTACGCCTACACTTAGTTCTTTATAGATGATTTCTATACCTATATAGAGGGCACCTATATAATTACTCTGCCTACCCTATTATAGCGGGCCGCGTAGTAGATATTATAACGTCGCCCTTATAGTCTACTATAGTATCGGGCGTAGATCTAGGCGGCGGGAGCGTTATAGCGTTCCTAGTAGTAATTCCTCCGTTCTTATTGCTAACGCCGTTTGTGCTAGCGCGCTTTCGCAACTTTTAAAAGCTAGGGCTTTACTTATAGTTCTAAGCTACCTCCGTAAGGCGACCTATATACTCCCGGAAGTTAGTAGGCATCTTAATTAGGATAAGTATCTCCCGTAGTTACGGAATAATCGAATTTCGCAGCTATATAAGCTTAGCGCTATCTTCCTAAACGCTATTTCCAGCGGCATAAGTAATAGTCTCCTTAAAGTCGGGAAGGAAGTCCCTAAACGTTTAGCCGTCTTTCTAAAAGAGGATCCGTAACCTATCTTACGCTTTCTCTTACTCCTACACGTTGCCGAACGCGTAGATAAGGTAGTTAAAGAAAGCACGGGGGTCGTAAGCGCTACTAGGCCCGCTACTCTCCTAAAACCTAGAAATCCGCCGTATCTAAGGCTCGGGCAGCGTATAAAGCAGCGAATACCAGGCGGTATCGCGGCAACCGTTAAGACCTTACTTCTCGTTAACGGTAAACTTACTGCGGAGGCGATATAGGAAGAAGTAAAAAGACTCTAGCTTACCGTCCTATATAGGCTACGGCAGAGGCTTCCTTTTGCCGAAGGCGGCTTTAAGGGCCGTCCTTAGGTTAGCTATGCTAGCGTCCTTAGCCGGGGGAGAGTTCGTCGACGTAGCCGTAGGCGTGAGTAGCGTATCCGTAGAGATAAGCGCCGTAGATCCTATTTTAACTTTAAGGACTTTTAGTAACCCTCTTTGTTTAACCGGATTAACGGCTATTTTCTATAGTAGCACTAAGAGGCGCTCTTCTTCCGCTATAGAAGGTACGGCATCCGCCGTCGCCTTGCCTAAACGGGCTTTTATTATTTCCTATCGAAGGCGGGCTTCTACGAAGGCCCGCTTATTTAGCGACTCTTATCGTAGCTATAGCCGCTAGGACCCCTCGGCCTATTGCTTAAAGACGTCCTCTATATCGTTGTCTAGTAAGTCTATAATAGCAGCTAGTATTACTACGCGTGCCGCTTTTATCGTAGCGGCCTATCGTTCTAGTCGATACGTACCGCTATTATAAAAGCGGGACGTTGTTATATTAATAAGTCCGTGAAAAAGAGAGATAGATAATACTATAATAGGGTAGGCAAAGTAATTACATAAGTGCCCTCTATATAGGTATAGAAATCATCTATAAAGAACTAAGTATAAGCGCACCTATGTATACGGATATATAGCTCTACGTACGTACCCCTTTGTCCGCACGTGCCTTTTACCTCTATCCGCACGAGCCCTTTACCCTTATTCGCACGAGCCCCTTTCACCGCCCGCACGTGCCTCTTCCCCGTTTATATATAAGAATGCGGATCGGGTCGTAGACCTTATCTTACTAATAGTCGAAGACCTTAATAGAAGGAAAGACTAAAAGGGGGGGCAATAAACTTAATAACGTCGCTAAAATAAACGGAATAGATAAAGGCTAGGTAGATAAAGGCCGAAAAACAAGCAAAGGCGGCGGTAAAAGGCTTACCCTTATTATTTAAGTCTTTAATAGAAGAGTCTTGCTATTTATATAGCACGAAATCTCTATTTGCATAGTAAGAATATCTAAATCTCTACTTTTCTATATGTACCCCGCGCGCCTATATCCCGCTAATAAAATCTAGTGCCGGTATATAGCAATTGAGAGAGCCGCGCAAATCGTTAATTTAGTCAGGGTACCCTAACACGCAGTAGGGCACGCAGTAGAGGGCACGCAGTAGAGGGCACGTAGTAAGGCACGTAGAAGAGGGCACGTAGTAAGGCACGAAGCATACATTAAGGAGCCGTACGTAGTAGAAGGCACGCAGCCGCACACATAATAAAGGGCGGGCAGTAGGGCATATAGTAGAGGGCATGTAGTAAGGCGCGCGCGCTGCTATAGCTATTAAATTAACTAAATTAAGGCTATATACGATCTATACGGCCCTCTTAATTGCTATATACCTATACGGAAAATTTAGTGGCGGGATATAAGCGCGCGGGGTATATATAGAAAGAGTAGGGGTATACCTATCTTACTATGCAAATAGAGATTTCGTACTATGCAAATAGTAAGACTCTAATAGAAAGGGTAAGTGGAAAACGAATTATATTTATTAATTATATTCCCCCGGAAGTAGGAACTATAGGCAAAGACACGGCCGGAGGTTCGCCCTTATTGTTAGAGTCTCTAAAAGAGTAGGTAAAAAGGAAACGAATTATATTTATTAATTATATTCCCCTTAGGATAGGAATCGTAGGGCGGGCATAGTAGGCAAGGGCGGCCGAAAGACCTAAGATAAGATAAGGCTAATAGTCCGAAAGGCAAAAGGTAAGGGAAAATAAACACTAAAAGGAGAGTAAGTGACTACGCTAGCTAACGATAGGGTCGTAGCGACGTAGCTAAAAAAAGCCGAGAATAACCTTATAGCTAAGCTTTATAAGAAAGAAGCAGAAAGACTTAATATAAGCGCTAATCCGGGAGACGGAGAAAGCGCAATAGGTAATAGAGCTAGACTTATAGTCGCTACTATCGGCGAGGGAAAGCCGGCGAGGGAATTAAAGCTAGCGGATAGAAAGAGTAAGGCGGTACGCGGTCTAAGTATATATAAAAGCGACCCTAAAATAGCCGGAGTTAACTAAAGCACTTATAATAATATCGGCGGATATAAAGTATAAAGATATAAGTAAGGCATACGGTTATATTCCCGCGGGGAGGTAAAGATCCTCCTTAGTATTAAATAAAGCTATAAACTTAGATATAGAGAGCTCTATCGCGCGATAAAGCGAGGGAGCTATATATTTCTTTAAGGCGGGGAAGAGGCAGGGAGGTCGTTTACTTCGCCCTCGATAAAGCCCTACTTAATAACGCAAACCTAATAGTAGGGAGAAGGGGTTTTAAGGAGGCGCGGGGTAAACGTACCGGTCCTACGGCTACGGCCGCGGCTAGAGCCGGAACCGGCGCCGGGACTAGCGCTAGGGTTAGCGCCGATGCCCTTATTAAGGCAGGTCTAGGCGGTATAGGTAGCGGTAGCCGGCTAAGCGTAGTAAAGGCAAAGACGGTTTTTAAAACGCCGTTGCTTCTCGGCGTTAGTAAGCTAGGCCTAGAATATATTAAGCTATATAAGGTTACCGGTAGGAGACGTAGGTAAGGCGGGCGAGGTAGAGCTAGGATAAGCGGGGTTGCGAGGCGGCTAGAGTTAAAAACAGGCCTTAACACGCTGCTAGTTATCCTAAAGCGTAGAGTATATCTTAGCCTATGCCGTAAAGTCGTTTGAGGCCTAGTATTCGACTTATAAAGCGGCGGCGTTAGTAAGTTCGATAGAGACATTAAAGTAAAGGTAAGCGATATAAGCGGTGCTATTAAACGATAAGTCGGCCTAAAGTTAGGTAAACTTCGAATAAAAGTCCGGCTAGGAGATATTCTTTATCGATAGGGTATTAAAGTCGGCCTCCGACTAAGCATAGGTAAAATTAGCACTAAAGACTAAGCTAAAGTCGTCGGTAAGGGCTTTAATAGTAGTATACTATTCATCGGCGAAAGACTTATTATCGAGGACGTCTTAAGGAACTATAAGGGAGCATATATCTCCCGTTTGGTTTATCCTACCGGCATGTAAAGATATGCATTAAAACCGCCGTGTATTATTATATATAATATAAGTCACCCGGCTGTATTAACTGCTCGGATGCTCGAGATACCGAATGCCGAAGTGTGTAGTATATATAGAGACTAATGTGCGTATAGTCTATAGTCGGGCCCCGGTTAACTAAGGTGACCTATACTACCTTATATTACTCGCGTAATTAATCACGCAATAACTAGGATACTATACGAGGTTAGACTATATACACCTAGCATAAATTAATAGCGCTTTCTATCCTAATAATTAGTTAAGTTATATATACCTTTATTCCTATGTAATTAGCTATATAAAGAGATCTTAGTCCGTATTTAGATAGACTATTACTAAGCAATTCTATATCCTCTTCTCTCTTTTATCTTTGTATCTTCCTTAATACTTTCTGCACTACTATAATCTTCTGCCTCTAAGCTTCCCTTTAGGCTTTTATTGCTTATAATCCCTATCTTTGCCTAAGCTTTAAGTTGCTTCTTATATAAAGCCTCCTTTAGATCCCCTAGATTACTCGCTATTACACTAAAAACAACTATCTCTCCGCTATAACCTCTTCTTTGCCTTTTTAGGCTACTTGCCTTCTTAAGCTACCCTTAGTTTATATATATTACTACTTTCTTAGTGTTTTGCCCCTTTATTTCTCGTTAGCCTCGTTTTCGCTCTTATAACGCACCCTTTCCTAGCTATTGTTTTATACCTAAAAACTACTCGAAAAAATTAGAAGAAATTCCTTCTTTACCTTTACCTTAGCCTATAGACGCCGAGCTTCTTCCGAGCTTCCTCCGATACCTTCCGATCCGATATACGGCAAAAATAAGTTCTTTTAAGGACTACTCGTTTACTAAGCTTAAAGGACTAACTTTTCGGCTTAGTCCCTACGTATAGAATCGATCTTTATTCGTAAAAAACTTAGTCTAGCTATACTTAATACTATTTATGCGAAGTTATAGGACTATCTAGCCTTAATACGGCTTATAGTTAATAATAGCCCGCTCTCTTAAATAAAACACTATACGTTTATAAAGGCGGCCTAAGAGGCGCTTAAAACCCTATATAATCCTATATACTTTACCTCTAACTTCCTTCTTATAAAGGAACTCTTTAATACGAAGATTAAGGGAGAAATATCTATCGAGATTTACCTAATAAGGTAAAAGAGCTCTTCGACGAGCTAAACACTAGAGAAATCTATATCCTAGAGATCGTAGTAATAACCTAGATGTTTAAGAGCCTTAATAGCTCTTTCTCGAGTTATATTACGAATATTATATAGACTCTTCGTACCGATGCTATAGTGTATACCCTTAAATCACTCTCTTTATCTCTTATAGATAAGTTAAAAAGAATAAAAGCTCTTAAGAATAACGAGTAGCTATTTATAGCTAGCGGTAGTAAGGTCTTTATTTACTCTTACTATAAAAAGCGAGGGTATATCGAGAGGAATTATTTTTAAAAGCCCGAAAATAAAGATAAAGCTTAGGCTATAGGATTTACCTTAAAAACGGTCTCCCTTACTTCCTCTTCTCGCCGGGACCTAAAGGAGAATATTAACCGTAATTAAAAGACCGACCTTAGTTCTTTACTCTCGGGAGAGCTCTCTATCTCCGGCCCTACGTCCGGCCGCCTATCCCTAAACCTCCCGCCTCCGGAAGCGTAAGGCCACTCCGGATTCCTCTAAGACCTTTAGTAAAGTCCTCGTCGTCTTAGACTCTGCTTTTAGTATCGTAAGTACCCTCCTATTCTTTATAATACTCTATATATCTTTTATATCCTCTATACTATATATAATACCCCTAATAGTACAATATTTCTATACCCTATTCCCCTTAAATAATATCCTTCTATATACCCCTATAAAAATAAAGTTATCCTCTAATAGAGAATAAATAGTAGGACCTCTAAAGCCTCTTATTTCGGCGATTTTAAGGGTGGTTTTAAAAGTAGATAGGACTATAATACAGGTCGGGAATTTCTATAACTTTATCTTCTATTAGTAAGGCTCTAATAACGGTGACTAGCCGGATGGATCTATTAAGTTATTGTTATTATTAAATCTATAATCTAGCTAAGGAAGAGGGGAAGGCCTCGTAGAGATATAGCCTTATTGCGTACACGTAATCCTTAATAATGCGGATATCCCCTATTCCTATACTAGTAGTTCTTTTAAGAAGATAACAATAAGAATGTTAGTAGGTCTTTAGGTCGACCTTATAGGGTAAACAGTATGGTTGTATTAGGTTGTATTGCTAGCTAAGTGAGGGAAAGCCATCGCTATAACGTGGCTCCCTCGTACGTGCACGTAATCCCTAGGATTACGTGTATTACGTATGTGCGACTATATCGTCGCACGTAGCTAGCTATTCCTAAACTCGCAGTTTTTCCTTTATAGAAGCAAACTAATGAAAGAGCCTGGTTAAGCAGGCTATTACATACGTATGCGGGCATAATCGCGCCCGCGTAGCTATAGTTGCGCGTTGTTGTTTTAATAGGGTTAAAGCTATATTGTAATAGCTATATAACTATTAAATACGCAGCCGGTTTACAACGTAATAACGCAACGCGAGAAAACACCTCTTTAACGCAGTGGTTAGGCTAGTAACCTCTATTAATAATTAGGCGGTCTAGACTACCGCTTCGTGCTAGTAACCGTGCTTTAGGGTAGCCTTACTAACTATCTTACCGAACGTTATAGTAGGAAATTTTAGGAAAGGAACTAGGGAATTAAATAACAAAATGTTCGTCGGGGCTATTCGTTCGGGGCTATTCGTACTAAGGCTTATTCGACGGGGGCGGTTGTAAGGATTAGACTTATTAGAACTAATGTCTAGGAACCCCTTCGGGGACGATTCCTAGTTAAGCATATTAATAATATCACTCTACCGAAAGATTATTCTTTTTATTGATTTCGCTATAGTGTTTGTTATAGTATTTACAGCGAATTGCTAGAATGTGTTTAACCGAATAATAGCATACGATAAGATAACCTTCCCGATTAGTTTAAATATAAGCAGCCGGAGGTTTAGGGTTTAAACCGTGCCGACGAATTCTTTCGTTATAGTTAATTAAGCAATAGAATAAGTAAAGGAATAAGTACGCGATTAAATAAGGAAGTGCGTGATTAAATAAGGAAACAGCGCGCAATTAAACAAGGAAAAGTAATCGCGTAATTAAACAAGGAAAAGTAATCGCGTAATTAAATAAGGAAAAAGTATAGAAGATTAAGGCCGCACGACGAAAGCTTCTATCCTAACGGTTAGCGCGTTAGTCTTAACGAAGCGTTTAAGAGACTTATTTAGGGAGGACTTTATTAATGCATTAGCTAGGTTATCATTCCTATTAATCTATCGTACTTTTGTAATCTCCCTTCGCTAGTATAACTAACGAAGCGATATAATATCGATTATTAGTCGCTTTTCTTTCGTTATAGTAAGCTTTATAAGACATTCGTAGAGCGAATACGAGTCTATATAAAGGATTAGAGGCACCGGTGGCAGCTGTAGGCGTTCTATAATTATCTTAATCGTTATAGCGAGACAAATGCCGATATTAACGCCTCCTACTATGCCGTAGACCTCTAAGGCTAAGACGCTGCGTATAACCCTTTTACACTTAGTAGAGCTTTAGTGCATAATATTGCCTTTAATCTCGAAGTGGCTATTAGACCGGGTCTCTATTATAAGTGCAATAATAAATCCTAGTTGTAAAGAGAGGTCTGCGTTATTTGCAAAAGAGCTATCCGTAAATACTAGCAGCTTCGCATTTGCAAGATTAATTAGTAGGTACGTTAGGCCGCCCTTCTTATAGTCTATTTGCTATTGCAGGCGTTTGTTAATCGTTACGTAGTCATTTTCGTTAGGGTTTTAAACTTATGCTGCTATAGAAAGGTTAAAAGAAGCTTCCGGTTGGCAAATTAACGCGACGTATGCTCCTCGGGCTCGCTATTCTATATATCGTTGTGCGAAGTTATAATCCTATGCAATAATAGTCTTAATCTTCTCTAACTAGCCCTTCTATTAAAGGAGGAGACCTTAATTCTTATCTTAAAGAGTTAGTCTAGCTCTATTAAAGTTAAGCACCGAGCCGGCAGACATCTTAGTCTTTAGCTTTACTCTAAATTTAGCCTTTTCAAGCTGCTCTTCCTTAGCCGTTAAGAAGCTACGTATGCCTAACATTAATATGTTATCTATCTATAGGCCAACTATACTAAATCTATTAAGGGTCCCGTTTGCGATTAAAAGGCATAAGTTATACGTCGAGGTTAATATATTAAGTCGGATAACGTAATGCTTATAATACGTTCGGAACTAATATAGTCTTAACTCCGCGATCCCGTAAAGGGGTCGAATTATATAGATAATAGTCCCTTCCGGGTATCGTCCTTACATCTCGGCGGGCAGCTTAGTTAGGATAGTCCTAAATAGCTTAGTTTCGGCCTATAGGTAGGCTTAAGTAATATCTCGCAACGAAAAAGTTATGCTATAATAACGAAGGAGTCCTAAAGCAAGGGCTAGGATTAGCCGCTAGCTAACGCGTTAAATCGTCGGTGATTGCGTTAATAAGGTCGTCTTTTCTTCGTTATTATGTCCCTAAACAACGAGTCGGGACTTCTCGTAGGGTTTTTTATCCTTCCCTTTTACTTTACGTACTATCCTCGACTTAAAGATACGGTAACCTCCGTAGATAGCTTTATCGTAGCGTTTAAAGCTAAAAACACTATAGGCAATAAGGTTATCGATCTCTTATAAATCTAACTGCTTAAATAGGGCTCTTAGGGTTATAATAACTCCCTTTTCCCGTAGATTAAGTGCTAATTCGTAGGTATCTTCTTCTTTCTTAATGATAAAGGCCTAGGGAGGGGGAAGTAGAATTAGAAGCCGAACTAGGAGCTTTAGCTTATTCTTTGCACCGGGAGGACGGCTACGTTTGCGTGGCATCGAGGGTTTAGGGATCGGAGCAGGGGGTGTAGACCTTAGTGTTTAGTTAGGGGTTAGGTTAGCAGCTAAGGGCGCTTAAATTGCGGGAAGCAAAGGTAGAGGAGACGAATTATCTTAAAGGTAAGGCTATACTAGTATAGATCGAAAGACTTAAGGTCCGTTGACGGTATTAATAGTAATGTTATAACCGTTAATCGCAGCAATCTTTAATAGTCCTTACTATCCTCCCTTTTATCTTTAGACGCGAACCTCGCTTTATAGCGGTAGAATAAGTGTTTCGGCTGTAGAAGGGCCGAGCATCCTAAACTTATCGTTCCGCAGAAAGTTATCGTAGTATCTTTATCGCCTTTTATATAGCTATAGACCTTTTTAAGGTTATAGCTAACGGAGGCGAGTTAATAGTTATACGCGGGTACGTACTAAAGACGAGAAGTATAGGGATAAGGCCGTAAGGTCCGGCTGTGTCGTTAACGGCTTTTACGGCTATCTAAAGGACTGCCTCGGGAGATATAATAGTCCTAATCTCTACGTAAAGGATTTTCAAACACACGGCGCAAAGGAGCGTAATACCTCTCGACCTTCCTAATCGACGTATGTAATTCTATAAGGACCTGCTTATAGGTTATCCCTATAATCTTTGCCTTGTTATAGAACTCTATTCAGGCAAAATTAGTTCCTGCGTTGTGTTTGATTGTATTAGGAGGTCTAAGGTAGCTATCGATCTAAAGGGCTCGAAGGACTTATTAAGTATCCTTAGCTAATATAGAAGGAAGAAACCTAGCCCCTTAGAACGCTATTGCGGAGTTAACGACGTATAGAATAGGTCGTTAAGGGCTCCTAAGGTATATTACGTCTACTATAATCTCGTAATTGAATTCCTAGTTATCCTTTAGCGTGAATTTAAAACGCTTAGGTGCCTGTAAGTGCATCTAGTAGTAATAATAGAATTTAGAGATCGATTTAAGCTGTATAGTCGTGATATTATAGCCCGCTTGCTTAAGTAGGTAATAAAGCCTTAAAACAGCTAGGTGCCTAAAGCGGCGATATAGTGTCCTTATCTCGGTTTCTATTAGGAATAATATCGTCTCTTCTTCCTTAGGCAAGAAGAACTATAGGTAACCCTATTTGCGGATGACTAGGATCCGGTTGTCTAGATCTTTAGTCCTTAGTGTGTTTTTTATATTATCGAAGTAGATCCTAAGTCGGTCTATGTTAGTAAGGGAGAGCAGAAAAGGGGTATAGGTCTTAAGAATGTGAAAAGTTACTCGACTAACGGGGGTTTTAAGGGCGATCGAACTAAGTGACTATATAGGTATGCTAGTGCTAAATCGGATAGAGGCTTAGCCGGCTATAGAGTTATTAAGCGTAATAGAAGGGTCCGTTCGCTTTAAAGCGAAGTACTATTCCTATCCTACGGTTAATACTCTAGCCGCACTAGTGTCGATTATAATTCCCTAGAACTATTAACGTAAGTAACGATCCTCGATTAGGAATTAGTCGGTAGGGGTTAACGGGTCTATGCCGTAGACGTCTTCGCCGGTCTTAAGGTATATAAAGGCGGCCTCGCAGAGTATTTAAGTTACTGCTTAGTCGGGCTCGGCAGTATTATCGGCGTCTTCTACGTCCTAGTACTCGTTAGCGTTACCTTTAGCATCGGGTTCGTGACCTTTAAATTCGGTTACGTATGCTATAAAGTTAATAGTAGAGATACTATCGTTAAAACATTGCGTAAGGTATTAGTCCTTAGACCGTTAGCGTTCCTTAGGCGTGTGTTTAGTTAACTAATAGCCTTCCTTATAATAGACGAAACATTTCTTAGTCTAGGTTAAGCGGTTAGGGCTATTGCTATACCCGCCGCGTCCTCGTAGGCGAAAGGGGGTCCTACGGTTATAGCTAAATCCTCGTAAATAGCTTCTACGGCCACTACGTTTGTACCCTCGTCTATAGCCTCGTAGGCCACGGAATCTACCTCGTCTACGGTTGTTTAAGTATCTTCGGTCTAGGTACTATTAATTAATATAATTAAATGCTTTATCCTATAGGAACTAGGCCGACGGGTTCTATGCGAGATAGGTCTCGATAGACGCACGTAAGTCTATAAAAACAGTCTAGACTTTCTTAGCGGGCTTAAAGAGAGTATCGCATCCACCTAAAAGGGGCCGCAGCCGTAGGCGCGGTCGGGTGGTCAATTAGGCACGCATATAATTAAGGTCGGAAAAGTCTATTGTTCTAGTCTAGTGTAGGCACGGGGCTAGCTATCTTACGCGCCTGCTTAAATAGACGGTAAAGTAGATATAGTAGCCTGCTCGGGTACCGAGCTATATCTAACCGGCCTTTATAGGCGCCGCGCCGATGCGATATACCCCCTAGCGTTAAGTGATTAATTCAACGCTATAAGAAGAAGCTATCGCAAGCGCCCTATAAGGTATAGAAGCGTCCGTCCTTAGTGTTAATGCCCTTAGTCCTCCGTCCCTGCCTATATTCGCCCCCGTATATCCCTTAGGTTTAGTAGCGCCTTAAACTTCTTAAATTTAGCCCGCGGCAGCGCCTTCGTTAGACCGTCGGCCGGCATCTCGGCCGTAGAGATATATTCAACCGTAAAGCGACCCCGTCTATATTCCTGCTTAAGCTATATATTCTAGATGTTAACGTAACGCAGCTTTATAGAGATACGGCCTTCCTCGACTATAAAGCGGATAGATTAAAGGTTATTATAGTATATATTTAAGGGCCTAAGGTCGTGCGAGATATCGCGAAGTAGCTTAGCAAGCGTGTATCCCTCCTTAGCGGTACGCTCTAGCCCGAAGAGCTCTGCCTCGGTAGTAGAGGTCGTAACTATATCCTATAAGCTTGCCTTCTATACGACTAGGCCGCCGAAGAGCATTATAATATAGCCTTACGACGATCGGCGCGTCTTAAGGTCGTCGGCGAATAAGGCGTTAGTCGCGATAATAAGGGCTTCGCCTTAAGCGAGTCCGTCGAATATAATCGCGAGGAACCTCGTCGCGTAGAGGTAGCGGATATATTAATTAGCCGCCTCGAGGTGTTTAGCTAAAGGGTTCGTTAGGAACTATAAGAGCTACAGCTACGAAGCTGCGAGGGCTACGTCTAGCCTTGCCGTAACCGCGGTGTATATAATAGAGCCTACGCGTTCTTAAAAGTCCTTAATCTCGCGTAAAGAGGCTTATTCCGTATTCTTAATAAGCTGCTAGGTCGGCATAGGGATTGCCGGCGCCTTCCCTATATCATTAAGGCCGAATTTGCGTGCGATCTTCTCGATGTAAGCGTCTTAGCATAGGTAGATACGGCGGAGCTATCGGTCCTTAATAACGCGGATCCCGAGATACTATCTAAAGGCTTTATCGCGGACCTCGTATTTACCGTAAAGGAAGGCGATAAGGTCGTCTATAGAGTAGTCCTTTAGGCTTAAGATAAGGATGTTATTAACGTATACTAGCACGAGGACCTTCCCGTCTGTAAAGATATAAGGCTCCTCCCCGGTGCGGATTAGGCCTTATTCTTTAAGCGTTTACTAGATCTCGTTATACTAAAGGAGAGGGGATTCGCGAAGTCCGTAGAGGGCTTTATCGAGCTCGGCGACTATCGCGGGATTCTTATCCGGCTTAAGAAATCCGAGCTCTACGTAGCCCTTCGGGAGCTCTACGTACACCGGCCTCTTCTTATTAATGTTAGATGTTAAGGAACGCGTTAGCGATATTAAGTTGTCGGACGTTAAGGTCACGCTTCGCTACTATAGAGATTACGGTCCTAAAGGTCTTAATAGCGAGGGTTATAGCGTAGGTCTTTTCGTCGCCTTAGTCACCCTAAAGGTCTCCGCGTATATAAATACGAGCTTTATAACGTATAAGGTACCTATCCTCGTTAAACTTATAGAGGAAAACCTATTTAAGCGGAATTAGGGTTCCTTTAGCACGTTCTCGCAAAAGGAGGCGCTATATGCCTTTACGGAGGAGGTCTTAAAGCTCCTTACGATATCCCTCTTTAAACTCCTTACCGTATAGGTAGTAGTTAAGGTCTTAGTAGCGCTTAGGCAAGCGGAATAGGTCGTTACGAGATAATGCTTATAAGCTTCCTACGAGACTATAGCGGCGAATACTAAATAAAAAGTTATAAGGTCCCCCTATAGATAGAGGGCCTCGGGAAGTAGGGTAGTAAAGATATTATCTCTCTTTATCCCCCTATTCGCTTAGGAGCTCTATCTTATAGCTTCTATACTGTAGAGCTCCTTCTATATCCGGCGAGGTCGTCGTAACCTCGCATTTAGTTATATGCCCGATAGGCCCGCTTTAGGGCCCTCGGCGTCACTCGTCTATATACCTAATAGGCCCGCTTTAGGGCCCTCGGCGTTACTCGTTTATATCGATACTAGTAGAGCTATAATATAGTAACCGGGATCCGTTCGGTCGACGGGTTACTATATACTCTATAGGCCTATCTCCTACGTAGGTGTAGGCGGCTGCTAGGTCGTAAGCTAGGTCTCCTAATAAGCGGGGGTAGTAGCTTTATGTATCGAGGAGGTTCGCCTAAGCTAGGGCTTCGGCTATACGCCTAGCTCTTAAGGCGCCGGGACGAGGGGTATGTCTATATCCTCGTCGCGGGGGGGTAATCTCGGTGCGGGCAACGGGCTTAACCCTATTAGGTTAGGCGTTCGTTCTAGCGTAAGAAGTCCTTTAGGGGCAGGCGAGGCATCCTTCGGAGTTAGAGCCGCTTCCGGAGCGGCTAGTAACGGCGATAGCGATGCCCTACCCTCTACCCCTAAGTTCGAATCGTCGGGCTTAATCCCTAAGATATAATCGTTAAATTCCTATAAAAAATCCTTAAGTATAGCATTCTAATCGTATTAGATCGGTAATTCGATCGACTTAGCGAGAGGGGCGTATTCTCGGACGGGCATTTATAGATCCTCGGTCTAAGGATTAAAGTAGTAGAGCTTATTAAAAATTATATCCCGGGTAATAATAACCTAGGTAAGTTAAGGAACCTAGACGTAGAATAGGTTGCTAGCTTAGTAGCCGACGAGGTAACCTATATACGCCTAGGGGAAGACCTTAAAGGCTCTCTTATAGAGGTAAGCCTTTATATCCTTATATAGGGGGTAAGCGCGGCAGCCGTAGGCATATATGCCGTTCTACTTAAGACGGAGGTCTACGTCCCTATGCGCTATAGCGCTAATCCTACCGTACTAGCGGAGGTGCTAGTTAAACTACCTATCGATAGTCTCCTTAAGAGTTCTCTACTAGTTACGGTATCTCGGCAGGATGTTATATATACGAACGAGCGCTTAGTATATCTCCGGCTAGAGGTTGCGTAGTAGCTTCCCTATAACGGAGCGGAGGCGTTATTAGATTACGCCTCCCGGTCTCTCCGCGCCGCCTATAGGCTCTTTTATATATAACGGCGGGAGCTCGAGCTCGATACCCTCCCGCTTAGCCTAATCTTAAAAGGGCGAATTTCTCTACTTTAGGAGGTTAACTAAAGCTCTCTTATTATCTATCTTAATCTTATAAATCACTACGCCCGTATAGCGGCGGACTAAGGCCTTAAAGTTACGGATTAGGTCGTCCGATTCCGTTTTCCACGTTATACTCTATAAGAATATTATCCCGCTATATTCGTTAGAGAGTAGTAGGATATATCGGTAGCCGTTATAGCCGAGTTTAAAGTTAAAGATATTGAGGAAGATATAGAAAAAGGGCTACCGCGAGCGGTTAGCGGGCTCTCTATAAGAAGTCTGCTTGTGCGCTTTTCCTTAAGCGTAGCCTAAGCACTTAACCGTTATAGGCCCCCTAATTCGCACACCGCGTGCCCGAAAGACTAATTGCTTAAGCACTCGAGGGCTCGGGTGCCTAGCTCTTAGATGCTAAAGCTCTACGGTATCTACGCTTAGTAGGCGTAGGTTCTTAGATACGGCGATACGGCGCCTAAGGTATCTTAGGATAGCGTCTTACACTGCTAAGAATAAGCACGTAGGAGTGTAGGGTAAGGCAAAGCAAGAGTAAGAGGACTTTAATTTAGCTATTAAGAGCCCGTACTTACTCTCGATATATATAACTACGTTATTATTCTCTATAAGGCTAACTCGGATTGTGTTATCGTAGCTATAGATCTAGAAGCCGCCTACCTTAAGCTTCTCCCCGCTAATAATATTAGTATAAAAGCCGGGGACGTAAGCGGTCTCCTTAAGGACGAGATCTCGCGTATTAAGGCCATCCGGTCCGTAGAGCAGGTTCTTTATTGTATAGGTCTTACGATATAGCACCGTAAGGGCGGTATCGCCTATAAGCATAATATCGGTGTCTATAGCGGCGATAACGTTACTATTAAGAAGCTCGAGCTTATTAATAATATAGGTGCTCGCGTAGTAGTCGAATAGAGTCGATTTAATTAGCGGGTGCTCGTAGCGCTAGTTGCTAAAGACGGAGGAGATAAAGCTATCGGGCGAGCTAAAGGTGCTAAAGCTAGCCTAGGTCGGAGCGGAGCTCGCCTTACTACCTACAAACCTCGAGTCTATTACTATATATGCCTAGGCACCCTATATAGCAGGCGTCGTCTCGGTCGAGGTAGTAGGGGTCTTCCCCTTTATGCCTTTAATAGCCTTTATTATCTGCTTTTAGCGAGGTAGGGACTTTGCCTCCTCGCACTTCTTAATACGTTTAGCACTAACGAGAAGCTAGGGCCTATAAGAGACCCCATTGACGGCAATATAGAACACTACGCAGTCCGCGGGCTTCTAGCTATAGCGCGTCTTAACGATGCCGTAGGGGCAGTCGTAGGATTAGCGGGCTCCTAGAGTCGCCGGCGGAGCTATCGTAGTAAACGCCCCGGACGGCGCGGACTTACTAGAGGTGCGGGCTCGATCCTAACTAACGTAATAGAATAGCGCGCTAAGGATCGAGAGGGTTATAGTAACGTTCTTCCTTAGCTATTCCGCGTAAAGCGCACTAAGCTATTGCCGGGCTTACTTAGAGTCTAGTATTATAACGGCGAGGACTCCTATAGGTAAAACCAGCGGTATTCTTCTTCTTCGCGTAAATGCGTTGCTAACGCGCTTCCTATCGACGTTTACTCTTCCTACATTAGGCGAGAACGGGATTAATAGGAAGCTTAAAGGGTCTATTTGCTAATCGAGCTCGGTTTAAATAGTCTTATTCTTAGCATAGATAATCCTCTCTAGGTGTACGCAATAGAACCCGAGGGTAAAGATGCGTAAAGGCCGCGTTCTTACAACTACTGCCCCTTTTATACTTTCGAAGATTAAGATCTATCTCTTCTGCCTTACTGTTCTATAGTTAAATCCATTCAACCACTAATTAGTATTAGTAGGGATCACACGTGAGATATCTTATTAGGTCTTCTAGTTGGTATTTAAGTGTGTTGTATTCTGCCTAGCTAGAAAGGGGGGGAAAGGGGCCCCCTTTATAGGTCCTTTAAAGAACCTAACCTAAGCCTGCCGGGCTCCTAATAGAGCCCTATTAGGAGCACGTGACCCAGCCGCTAACGCTATCATCCGAGTTATAACAAGGCTACTGCCGGGGTTATAACGGGGCTAATAACGCTGCCGTCGGGACCGTCGGGGTTATTAAGGGTTATAACTTATAACCCTTTTCCTCGTGGTGTTTATCCTACATTCCCACATTCCCACACTTTACGTATTAGATTAGGGTATCGTAAGGGATTTCACGATAGTTATCTTAAGCGTTAATAACGCACTTGTAATTAATATTAGCTTGCCTATTAGATAGAAGTGACCGGATTAATTAAAGCTAGGAAAGATATCTCGACCGTCTAATTAAGTCGGAGATATCCTTATTCTTAGCACAAAGACGACCTTCTTAGAGTGTTCCTAAGTTAATAGGTGTTTTATATAATAGAGGGTAACGAATCTTATCTCTTCTACCTAGCTGTCTGTAATTAACTAAGTCAACTACTAATTAGTATTAGTAGGTCTTTAGGTCGACCTTATAGGGTAAACGGTGTGGTTGTATTAGGTTATATTGCTAGCTAAGTAAGGGGAAGCTATTGCGGTAACGTAGCTCCCTCGTACGTGCACGTAATCCTAGGGATTACGTGTATTATATATATACGACTATATCGTCGTACGTAGCACGTAGCTAGCTATTCCTATAATAACCTAATACTATAAGAGTATTACTATTTAGCCTAGTATAAATCTCTATTTAGCCTAGTGATATGTTTTTTCGTACCTACGTATACCCTTAAAAACGCCTAACCCCGCACGCCTAGCCGCGCCTACACAAATACAGTGCGTATATATGGCAAGCCGGGGACCGATTCTTTACGTACGAATACCCGGCTCTTTATTGCGTGTCTAGCTCCCTACTGCGTGCCCTACTGCGTGCCCTGCTGCGTGCCTTTTGCTGCGTGCTCTGCTGCGGGCCTTCTGCTGTGTGTGCGGCTCCTTGATGTAAGCTTCGTGCCCGGCTCCCAGCTGCGCGCCCTCTGCTGCGTGCTCTGCTGCGTGCCCTGCTGCGTGCCCTCTGCTGCGTGCCCTCTGCTGCGTGCCCTCTGCTTTGTGTGCGGCTCCTTGATGTATGCTTCGTGCCCGGCTCCCGGCTGCGCGCCCTCTGCTGCGTGCTCTGCTGCGTGCCCTGCTGCGTGCCTTAGAGCCTCGTTAGCTAGAGCGATACTAAGGATCCCATTGGGTGGGCGCATTAGTCAGCGCCCCGCTGCAGGGTTCTCCCTAAAGCCCTGCACGCCTACAACCTCTAGATAATCAATCAACCACACATAGAACATAGTCTTAACGAAGCTTCCCCTAGTAGGAAGCCCCGAGACTCTCTATTATGCACTTAATCCGACCTTTAAAAGGCCTTAAAAATACGTATTTTTAAAGAGTAAACCTTAGCCTCTTTAAGAATCGGACGAATCACGCATCCTAGCGTTTACGCCACGCAGACCTATTGTATCACCCTAAACACACGTTTTACCCTATTTTTCTTTCGCCTAACGTTGTATAAGCCTAACGTTGCATAATATATCGGCAGCGTTGCCGCCGAATTCGCCGTCTAAGGACGAGCTAGGAGCCGACCGAAGCTCTCGCTAGGGCTCTATAGCAAGCTCTACTATCGGCCTTAAGCCGAATAGGACGAGTTTAGTCGCTAGCCTAGGAAGATAGGTAGACTAGAAGATAACCCGCTAAAACGAAGTCTTTAACACTTACCTTAACGACTTACGTAAAGAACTTCGCGGTGAAATGCGTTAGTAGTCTCGATAGTAAGCTAACTAGCTTAAATAGCTAGAAGATAACTAAATCACTTAGATAGAGCGTTTTAAGGAGCGTTAAGCTACTTAGATAGAGCGTATAGAGGAGCGCTTAGCTAGTCTCTTTCGAGTATAAGCACCTCCTCTTCTAGTACTACTACCTACTGCTAGCTCCTTAGCTTTAGGACTTATTCCCGTTCCTCCCGCGCCTCCCGTGCCGGACTACTTATCGCCTCTTACTCCTCCCGTAGATCCGGAGAGTATTACTATAACGCCTACTACTAACCTTATAAGCGAGCAGCGATTTACTTATTCGAATTAGCAGTAGTAAGGGCAGGTAGCGTAGCCGTAGTATAGGCAACCCGCTTAACCGGTTCTACCGTAATAGCACTAGCTGCTGGTAAAGCCTTTCCTATACTACGACGATAGAGCCGTCGACTAGTACGTATTCCTAGAACAAGGTCCCGACTTACGTTTAAACTTCGACTATCCTATATATATCCTATATAATGCCACTTACGATCGAGCTACTAAGACTCTTATAAAAAGCATCTAGCCTTAAGCGAAAGCTACTAAAGACGTTAACGATACGGTAACTAATAACCGAAATAAGATTACTATAAAGCCTAAATAGAAGTTATATTAGGCGGACTACACCGTCCTCTAAAAGCTCTAATAGATACAATCCGCGTTTCTTATCGGATAGATACTATATAACCTCTAGCCTACTTAGATAGCTAACGAGTTGTCTAAGGACTTCGGCCCTATCGCGTATTAGGTTAACGTTAGGCACCTAGACTAGATGTTGCTCCTTAAGGGCATTTTCACAGTCCTAAGGGACTACAGGGTTTTAAACGCGCTATTAGCTATTTACGCCTAACTAGCGCTAGTTAAGGACGAGGCCCTCGTTAACTTTGCCTAGCGCATTCGTAACGCGTTCTTAAACCGTTCCCGATATTAAGAAACACAGCCCTAGTATCCGTACTATTACCCTCTAGTTCATTCGGAATAACCTCCTACGTATCTAGTTACGGATCGGTTCCGATATTACTATACTATATAGCATAGCCTTTATTTAGCGTCTTATGCTATTAGCTAGCGAGCAAACGCGTTAGCCTATAGAAGACATCTATAGTAAACTAGCTACTTCTATCCGTATATAAGAAGGCTAACTATACTAAATATAGAGGATAAATAAGGTCGTAGGCAATAAGCCGGCGATAATAGAAGTCGTTAAGGCTAATCCTAGCCTACTATCCGCCTCCTCTTATTTAGGCCTTTTAGGCATTGTTATAGCCGATCCGCGTACGACCGATACTCTCGTCTACGCCGCCGACGATAAAGCTATCGCCGCTTCGACTTTTACGGCCTTATCTAAGGCGAATACCTACTTTAACTATAGTAAGGCTAGACATTAGGCATAAGACTACCGTCTATTATCTTCGCCGGTACCTACTACTACGTTATCCTTACCGTCTAGCCCGCCTCGAGACGTTACGATAAAAGGGAAGATATACGAAGCTGCTAAGGCATTCGGTTCCCGCTAGCGCTTTAGAGGGAGTAGCCGCGGCCGCGGTAGTAATCGCGGTAGAGGTAACTAAGGCAGGAGTATACGTAAGGGCACGCGAGGAAATTATCGCAACTACGCTAACCGCTTATATATATACTTCGACGATAAGGTTATAGATAATACCGACGAAGACTAAGATCCGACGTACTAACTTAAGGAAGATAATACGGAAACGGAAGCTATCCTTATAGCTATATAAGAGGGGATAGACTTAGCGTATTTCTAATAGGGAGGCGACGCTATCTACTTTATAACTATAGATAGCGGTATTAATACTAGCTAGAAGCCTCTCTATAAGGGCTTCGGCGATTATTATAGTGTTTTCCTTTATTAACTAACGACTTCCCTATCCTTTACTCTTTCTTCTTTCTTCGACTATAGTTCTATATCTTATTACGTTTCTTCTTTACTCGTATATAAGCTAGCCTTATACCCGTCCTAAGTCGCCTCGACTATAAAGGGGATAGGAGGGATTCCTAGACTAAGCGTTTAAGACGATATTATTATCGCTATATAATAGTAAGGCAACGACGACTAGACCGGTTCGGTTGCCCTCTCTTATAGTATCGTCCTTAACGGGACTTTCCCGGGTGACTTAACCCTTAGACGATCTGTCTTTTACGCTCTTAGAGTCGCTTATAAAGGCAATAGCGCTATACGACTTCGCAATCTTAAAGGCAAGCCTTTATTATAGCCGCGGCCGTCGAACGTTTTCTCTATAGCTATTTTCGCTAATTCGACCGACGTTTAACCTACTCTTGCGCGTGCTATTCGCTTTTACGCTAATACGCCGGAATAGGCGAAATGTTTTATAGACGTTTATTTCGCTAAATTCCTAGAGCTCTTCGACGTATCTCTTCGACGTATAGAAAAATTAGCATAGATAGTCCATCGAATTAACATAGGCAATAGCACGCCTATACGGCAGGCTCCCCGACGCTATAGTCCCTCGTAGGCCTAAGCTATTAAGGACTTTATTAAGAAATATAAGGGGAGTATTATTCGAAAGTCCGTTAGCCTAAAGTCGTCTCCTCTACTATTAACGCCGAAGAAGGCACCTACGGGCCTATAGTATAATGCCCGTAGATAAGTGATTTAGCGTATCTACGCCGACTACTGTATACTTAATACCCTAACGAAGAAGTATGCGTATCCTCTCCCGAATACTATAGATAAAATCTAGCGCGTAGCCGGCTACTATTACTACGCTTTTATCGACCTATAAGATAGGTTTTAGTATATCCGCATCGCCTTAGAAGACTACGAGAAGACTGCTTTCGTTACGCCTTTCAGCCTATACGAATAGGAAGTTATACCTATAGGCCTTACGAACGCCCCGGCTACTTTCTAAGCTTTTATAGAGTAAGTTTTACAGCCGCTGCGCGAGTTCGCCGCTAGTCTCTTTAACGATATATGCCTTTAGGCCGATATAGTCGAGCAGCTTTACGAACGCCTGCTTGCCTTCTTCGCCCGCGTCGTTAAGTACGGCCTACTCTTAAACGCTAAGAAGATAAAGCTCTTTGTCGATATAGGTATATTCTTAGGCTTTATCGTCTATTTTAGAGGCATTCGGGCAGATCCTCTTAAGATTGCTGCTATCCGCGACCGCCCGATGCCTACGACTACTACGGAAATCCGTGCTTTTATTTACGCGGCCGGATACCTACGTATACTAATCCCGAACTTTTCGGACCTATCTATCCCGTTAATCGAATAGTCCTTTAGTAGTAAGAACGTCCCTATTACCCTTACTACGGAAGCTAAAGCTGCTTAAGAACGGATCTATAATGCTATTATAATAATACTAGTCCTCGTTAAGTTTAGCTAAATGCTTCCCGTAATTATTAAGAGCGACGCGTCTAGGAAATATATAGGCGTAGCTTTTCTATAGCCGTATATATACCTAACGGGTGGTAAGGAGCGTTCCTACCTTTACCTAATAGCCTACTTTTCTAAGAAGCTTACCGAGACGCAGTAGCGTTATTCTATATAAGAACGAGAGCTTTTAGGAATTATAATAGCCGTATAATATTAAAAGCATTAGGTTAAAGGCGCGGATATTACTATTATTATAGATTACGAGTCTCTTAAGACCTTACGCACTAAGATAGACTAACCTATGCGAATTATTCGGTTCTTCGACGTTATCGAATACTATAATATTAAGATCGTATATCGTAGCGGCAAAGCGAATATGCTCGCCGATTATCTCTCTCGCTTACTATACGATAAGGATACTGCTTATAACGCCGACGAGGGGAGGATAGCTGCGATTAACGATAACGAAGAGCTTATAACGATCCTAGAAGACGATCCCGCATACGATGCAGCGCTTAAACCTACGCCTAAAGCCGATAACGCCGCTCCTAACGCTATAGAGCTCGTCACTCGACTAGAATAGCTAATACGAATTGATTTATAAGCGATCTTCGAATTCCTTACGTCTAGAGAAGCTCTACCGCCGAACATTACGCTGTATTAAGCGAATACACACTTCTACGAGTTAAAAGGCAGTCTATACCGCATTCGCTAGAATAAGCGTTCCCTTCCCCCTAGCGAGCCGCTAAACCCTATAGGGGCAATTGCACTACTACTAGTACTAGAGTATAACGCTCTTATAGATATAGCTAAGCAAGCATATAAGGCCTCGGGGCATAGCACCGTTAGTCACGTTATGCGATACCTATCTATGCGATACTAGCACCTAAAACTCCCGCTCGCAGCTTACGAAGCTATTCGCCGTTGCTAGTCCTATTAACTTATAAAGCCGCCGGATCCTACGCTCCTTAACCTAATGCCTTTAGCACTTATGCCACCCTTAATAAGGTAGGCTATCGACTATATAGGGTATAAAAGGCAATAGCTGCTTAACGCCGTAGAGTATACAACCGGTTGGCTTATCTCTGCTATTACGTAGTCTATAGACTTCGAGGGAACTATCCTAGTCCTATAGATTATTAGCACGCGATTCGGCCTACTACGCGAGATTATTAGCGATAATATAGGTTGCTTTGCTAGGCAATAAGCCTAAGACTATTATAAGCGTTTTAGCATAACCGTTAAGCCCGTTACGCCCGCTAGACCTCGCGGGAACGGAAAGGTTAAATAAGCGAACGGAGTACTTAAGGCTATTATCTACCGCCTGCATCTTAATAATCCCTCTATACCGTTAGCATAGCGTTTAATGCGAGCCGTCTACCTATACAACCGTTAGGAAGACCCGTATAGCTATAGCCTATTCTTCTTATTATATAGAACCTAGCCTCCGGAGCAGCACTACGAAGCTACGTACGCAGCCTACACCCACGATCCTATAGTAGAGGAAGATATCGCGTAAGCCTAAGAACTTATGCAATAACATCCTGCTCCTATTACACGAGGATATATTACTAGCCTTAAAGCTACTCGCGCCCGCATACGAGCTTACTTATAGGAACGTAAGGGACTAATTCGCGTATACGCGCCGGGAGATTAGGTCTTACGAGTGCGTTAGCGTACTAGAAAGCACGAACCCTACTACGACGGTCCTTAGGCTATTACGGCCGCCCATCCGGGCAATGCCTACTCTCTCGCGTCCCTAAGAGGATTCGGCCTTCCTAGCAGGTATAATAGAATAAATCTATTCCCCGCATATAGTCGCGACGGACACCTAGTCCGCAGCTTATAGTACGCAAGCCGTACGATATTAGAGAAGGATCACGAGCGTCTAAAAGCCGCTGCTGCTATATAATAGAGGATTAAGGGTATTTTTATTATTGTTTCGTATCGCATATGCCGATGCACTATTTCCTATTTAGGTTCTATTAATTGCTTTAGCAAGTAGGGGACTGCTTGTTTAAGCAAAGGGGTATTAAGGATCCTATTAGGTAGGCGTATTAGTCAGCGCCCCGCTGTAGGGTTTTCCCTAAAGCCCTATACGCCTACAACCTCTAGATAATTAATTAACTACACATAGAACATAGTCTTAACGAAGCTTCCCCTAACAGGAAGCCCCGAGACTCTCTGTTATACACCTAATCCGACCTTTGAAAGGCCTTAATACGATGCGGCGCGATGCGACTTAACGATGCGATTTAACGATGCGATTTAACGATGCGATTTAATAATGCGAAGAATTAGCCTGCAGCCTGCTAGGCATACGCACTATAATTAAGTAGGCGCGGCTAGTCGTAGGGGGTATAGGCGTTTTTCGGGTGTGCGTAAAGTGTCACTAGGCTAAATAGAGATTTATACTAGGCTCAATATTAATAAGTATTGCTATTCGCACGACACTAAATGTCTAATCGCACGACAACCCTGTTTTTTCCTAGCTTAAACCCCGCTATAGCCCGCTATACGATTTAGCCTATATAGCCTTGCGCCGCCGGGAGTTACTTAAAGTCACTAAGAATTTTTATCGGCATCGTATACTAACGTTCCTACGCCCGCGATGCGATATACGTGCGAAGATTGCGAAGATTGCGATAATTACGACGATTGCGATAATACGACAATACGACGATACGACGATACGACGATATAACGATTGCGACGATTGCGACGATGCGATAATACGACGATACGACGATACGACGATTACGACGATATACGTATAAAGGCTTAACGTAGGGACTTTAAGTGACTCCCTACGACGCTAGGCTATATAGGCTAAATCGTAGAGCAGGGCATAGCGGGATAAAGGCTAGGGAAAAATAGGGTTATTATACGATTAGACATTTAGTATTATAGGAATAGTAATACTTATAGTAATACTCTACTATAATATTATATCCCCCTTAAGTCGGCGTTTAACTCGAACGCCTAAAAGGGGCAATAGGCTAACGAAAATAACGGAAATCTATATTAATCGGTCTTAAAAGCGGGTCTAATATAAAACGAGAGAGGAATAAGGAGAAACAAAAGGTAAGGCTAAGAAACTAACGTATGCCGTCGTAATATAAATTATATTAATAAACTGTATTTATTATTACTTAGGCGAAGGTAAGGATATAAGCAAGGCTATATAAAAGGCCGGCTTAGGTTTAGTTAGGTTAAAGGCGTAAAGGGCCTTAAGGTCGTCTTAGTAGCCGTTAAGGCAAGAGGAGTCCTCTTATATAAAGGGGCTATAACGCTATTAAACGCGATGTTTAATCTTCCTAGAGGCGTATTAGCGTTACGCGAGGATAGAAGAAAACTCCTACTTAAGGTATATATTATCGCCGTCGTCGTCGCTAAGGGAAAGGAGAATGCCGTTATCGGCGGGCTAGACGTTAAGCTCCGACTAGCCGGATAAAGGAGGCTCTTAGGTCTTAGTAAGGAAGGAGTAATAGAAAATAAGGTAAAGGCCGCTGCCTTTAGGGAGGCAAAGAAGATACGCCGTCTTATATACCTTAAGGACCTTATATAGGCCTTTTTATTTATAGTCGAGCTTTTTTATAGGGCGGAGGGTCTAGATCTAGCGAGTGCTAAGGAATACTATATCGCTAGGGTAATACGCTAGGGCGGGAGTCCGCCGGACGTCCGCGTAGCGAGCTTAAATAGCTTAAGCATCCTTAATTATATCGTAGAGGAAGTTAAAGATACGCTAAAGGTAGGAAGTTAGCGCGTTACCGTAGAGGTATTCCTTCCGCTATTAAAGGGTTATACTAGGCGGGGGGGACTAAAGGGTTTAGTGCTAAGCTTTAAGTAAAAGCTATAGTTAGCGAAGAAAAGGGAAAGGCCGGTAGATTTAAAGACTTAATTATTAGTAATAAACTTAGCGAAAGGAAAGAGGTCGACCTAATCGTCCTAAAGGTAGGTAGTATAATAACAAAAGTAAACCTTTATTTAAGCGTTCGCGATCTTAGTCTAACCGTCGGTCTAAGGGTAGTAGGCGGAGCTAAGGTAAAGGCGGTAACTAAGGCGATAATTAAGCTACTATTAGAAAGCCGAGAAAAACTAAGTACTATAGTCGCTAATAATAAAGGCTAAGGTGCTATAAAGGGACTAAACGTTAGAAACGAACGCGTTAATAACGTCTTTAATAGTTATCGAAGGTATTAAGACGTAGTAGTATATCTTTATAATGCGGTCGATGATAACGAGGATATTAGAAAACTTAACGCCGTTACGGCGGTAGATAGGGAGGTTAATAATAAAGTCGATAGATATATCGGTCTATAGGGCGAAGGGAATACTTAAGGGCGAAAGTAGGCCTTAAAGGGAGGAACGAGGGGATTTAACGCGTAGGTATATATAATAATTCCGCACGAAGCTAGAAATAGACTTATATATACCGGGCTAGATATAGGACCGTCGGTAGAGGCTAGCGGTCTTCGTACGTCTAAGGTAGCCGGCAAAAGGGGAGGTATAAGCGCGGACGAGGATCTAAAGAATTAAGGCGTCGTTAGGGGAAACAAAGAGCCGGCCTTAGAAATAGAACCGGCCCTAGACCTTAGAGAGAGCGGTCTTAAGGATTAAGCGGAGGGGGGCTTAGAGGGGGTAAGGCTAGTAGAGCTAAGGGGACTAAAGAGCTACGCGAATAGCGGAGATAAGCGGGAAGGAGGAATAATCCTAGTCGATAAGGTTATCGATCGGCTTAAAGTCGTCGAGGGCGTAAAGGTTAAAGCAGTCGGAATTATATTTATAAATTATATTTATAAACGAATCGGACTCCTTAATAGTATTAGGGCGGTAGTAGTATTAGGGTAAAGGGAGGCATTAACCTTAGACTTAAGGAGGATAACCTAATATCAGTAGTTAATCCTCTCGTCGGCTCCGTTAGTAAAGGAGAGTAGGCGGGAGCTAGGTAAGCGACTAAAGGCGTTAAGGAGAATAGCTTAAGAGCTAGGCTAAAAGATAATCTTAAAATTAAAACGACTAAGGAATTCGGCCTAAAGGGCCTATCGCTAGTTAAAGAGCTTTATAGCTATAAAATACTAAAGATTCTTATAATCCGAGGCTATCTTAAATTTAAGCAGGCCTTTAAGCTTAAGGCGCTACTCTTTAAGAGATTTTATAATCGCGAGGAGTTCTTTATTATAGATCTTATAATTATACTCTTAAGCGGAGTGTTTTAACGAAAAGAAGGCAACCGGATAATAACGACTATCGTTAAGGAGCTATATTAGTATACCTCTAGCGGCTTAATCGGAAGTATCTATTTAAACTATAGTCTTATAATAAAAGTCGAAGTATATAAGGACTAAAGCGGTAGTAAAAGCGTGCTTAAAGGCTTCGAAGGCGTAGGCGTAGGCGGGGGACTAGATCTAGGGGGTAGAGTTTATAGTAAGGGCGTTTAAAGGGTTCGTAAGCTTAGAAAAGCCGTGAATAAAACGCCGATAAAAATTAGCGAATCCTAAAAAGCGCTAGAGGTCTTTAATAAAAGAAAGGGTAGGCTAGTCTAAGACCGTATAAACCTTTTTAAGGTCTATGCGAATGCCTTTATCTAAGATAATTAAGCTAAGGTACTTAGTCTTAATAACGTAGAAATTATACTTATATACGTTAAGCTAAGAGCCGATAGCGTTAAAGCGCTAAAGAACTATATTAACGTAGGCTTAGTATCCCTCCTACGTCTCTAAGAAAATTAAGACGTCGTTTAGATAGGTAAAGTAAAACTCGTTAAGGATATCGTAAAGGGCCGTATTAATAAAACTCTAAAAGTAAGATAAGGCGGCGGTAAGGCTAAAAGGGGTAATATAATACTTAAAAAGCCTATACTATATAGCGAATATAGTCTTTTACTTATGTCTTTTAGTAATACGAAGGCGCTTAAACGCCGCGATAACGTCGATCTTATTAAAAGACTTCGCCTTCCGGATATAAGCGAGGGTATTATAGATAAAAGGCAAAGGAAAACGGTTTTTAATCGTGGCTTTATTTAGGCCGCGATAGTTCACGTAAAAATAAACGCTTTTATCGGGCTTATAGGCAAGTATAATAAGGGTAATAGCGGGGGAGGTAGAGCGGCGAATAAAGCCCTTCTTAAGCTGCTTATTAACGTACGCGCGGACGATCCGGTTTTCGGCTTTACTAAAGGGACGAAGGCGGGTATATAGAGGTTATATTCCTTCCTTAAGGTTAATCTAAGTATTAACGGTACGATAAAGGCTAGCTTATCGGCCTCGCTCTTAAGCTATATATAAATTATATAATAGAGCTCTTTAAGGACCTTAGCTTAAAGCTCGTCGAGCGTATAAAGGACTTTCTCTTACTTTTTAAAGAACTTAGCGATATCGTTAAAGGAGATCTTATTAAGGTAGATCTTATTAAGGTAGTCGTCGACGAAGTCGTAAAAGCAAAGGTTAAGGTAGGCTTTTACGTCTTTAGCGTTTATATATCTAATTAAAATAGCCTAATAGAAGTCCTTAAGGATATCTTAGTTAATAGGTAGCGGAGGCTTAGTAGGCAATAGCTCGGTGGTAAAAGCCTTAATTAAGGTCTAAGAGGTCTAGACTCTAGGCTATTAGTAGAATATTACTATCGCGTTAACGTTAAGCATCCGGACGTTAAACACTAAGTCGTTAAAGGACGGGAAATAAAAGAGCTAAAGTCTAATAGTCTTACGACTTAGTCGCGACGTAAGGTAGCGGTAGCTAATAGTCTTTTAGATAGGATAAAGGCAAAGAGGTTAAATATAGCGGCGAGGGTAGAAGGTAGCTAGGCAGTCGGAATTATAGCCGGAGTCGGAGTTAGCGTTATTAACCTAGCGGGAGGAGTTTAGATAGGCGGGTTTACCTACGTTAAGTATATCCTCGAAAAACGTAGAGAAGGAGGGGCTAAGGGATAAAGGAATAAACTTTAGAACGTCGCTAAAGCGGACGGAACGAATAAAGGCCGGAGGATAGGCTAAGGCCGTACGGGCGGGAATAAGGATCGTAGCGGCGGGAATAAGGATTATAGCGGTAAGGGGTTTACCCTCGTCGTTAAAATCCTTAACGGAGGGACTAAGGGGAAACCCTCTTAAGGCAAAGATAGGCAAAGGCGCGGTAGGGGGCTCGCCCCTATCGTCGAAATCTTCGATAAAAAGGGCAAAGGGAAAACGAATTATATTTATTAATTATATTCCCTCTAAAATAAGGATAAGGAAAGCCGGAATCCAGCGGGTAAGGCGGGCAAAGGTAGCCGAGAGGCTTAAGATAAGATAAAGCTAGTAGTCTAAAAGGCAGGAGGCTAGATAAAAGGGGGACTAAAAGGAAAAGGAGTTACTACGCTAGCTAATAATAGGGTTATACTAGCGTAGCTAAAGGAGGCTAAGAATAACCTTATAGCTAAGCTTCGTAAGAAAGAAGTAGATAGACTTAGTATAGGCGTTAATCCGGGAGACCGAAAAGGCGTAATAGGTAATCGATATAACGGGGTTATTCTAAGTAGGTATAAAGGAGGTCTTAGAAAGAGGTAGAATAACACTATAGAGGGGGAAAGGGAAGAGAGTATAAGCGTAGCCCTCGCCGGCGCGGACTACCTAAATACACGCAATCTAGTCACGTGCACTAGATAACAACACTAAGGTCTAGACCCTTATATTAGCCCGCCGCCCTAACTCTTCCGGAGCTACCTTCTAAGACACCTAAAGCCGTACCCTAACGCGCGACGGACGTTACGTACGGACTACGTAGTTTAGGCGAAACCTATACTAAAACGCATAGCCGAAAACACACATACGAAATCGCACTAAAAATCCCCTCGAGAGCGGCACGTAGCTTTTATAAACGCGGACATAACCTTCCCGATTCCCTTATCGTAATAAACATTAGTAGAACCGTATTTTTAGCTTTTTTAAAACGCGGGGAAGCTTGTTTTCCTAATTAGTAGAATAGACTACTTTAAGTAGGGCCGGTTATTCCTCTCCGACTTATGCGCTTCGCACGCCTAGGTGCTCTTAATGGCTCGCCTTATAGCGACTAGCTCTTTGTCTTTAAGCGCGTATCGCTATTACTATCTGCTCTCCCCGTATAGGGCTATACGGGCGCCGTTCTTTTTGCTACGGTCCCCCGGGCATAGGCAATATCCCCTCGTATCGCCCGCCATCGCCGCGCCGAGCGCGGTAGCATTCCTAATGTTTATT
This sequence comes from Ophiocordyceps sinensis, assembly GCA_012934285.1. Classification (NCBI taxonomy): domain Eukaryota; kingdom Fungi; phylum Ascomycota; class Sordariomycetes; order Hypocreales; family Ophiocordycipitaceae; genus Ophiocordyceps; species Ophiocordyceps sinensis. The sequence goes on along the minus strand of JAAVMX010000001.1, from coordinate 12,981,299 downwards.
ACTCGAATCGTCCGGTCGTATCCCGCTCGTAGTCGTACTGCCGTTCCTTCGGTCAATCCGGAGCTCGTTCGTATACGTACTTCTTCGTATATAATCTATGTGTTCCGCAGTTATAACTGCGCCCTACTACTATCTCGAAGGTCGTGCCTAATCTCGCAGGCATTACTTATACCGAAGCCGAAGAAGCGGGAGCTATTAGCGTTAATAACGTATATCGTCGTTAGCTCCTAACGTACCCGAGGCTTCTATAGATAGGCTCCTCCCGTAGCCCTTAAAGCGGAGACTATAAAGTCCTCCCTTCCGGTTAATAAAGGAAAAATGGCAGAAAGGTTATACTATAGGCAGGTAAATTAGCGGCTGCGAGTAGGGTAGGAAAAGCCGATTAATAGCGCATTCGTAGGTATAGGGACTAAAACCTTCGCATAAGCTAACATTAGCGCGGGGTCGCGTTCTCATTAGTGCGGGGTATTAAAAATCGCACGAGCGATTAAGGTCACAAAGCTAAAGGGCAGCTTAATTTATCCTTGTATTAAGCGAGGGCTACCTAAATACACGCAATCTAGTCACATGCACTAGACAATAACACTAGGGTCTAGACCCTTATATTAGCCCCCCGCTCCGACTCTTCCGGAGCTATTGTTCCGAGTAGGCATAGAGGAGGTCTTAGAAAGAGGTAGAATAATACTATAGAGGGGGAAAGGGAAGAGAGTGCGGGCGTAGCCCTCGCCGGTGCGGACCACCTAAATACACGCAATCTAGTCATATGCACTAGATAACAACACTAGGGTCTAGACCCTTACAATCGAGCCGGACTTATAGTCGCTATTATTGGCGAGAGAAAGCCGGCGCGGGAATTAGAGTTAGCGGATAGGAAGGGTAAGACGGTACGCGGTCTAAGCGTATATAAAGGCGTATCTAGAATAGCCGGAGTCGATTAAAGCACTTATAACGATATCAGCGGATATAAGGGATAAAGGCATAAGTAGAGCACGCGGTTATATTCCTATAGAGAGGCAAAGATCCTCCTTAGTATTAAACGAAGCTATAAACTTAGATAAAGAGAGCTCTATTGCGTAATAAAGCGAAAGAGCTACGTATTTCCTAGAGACGGGGAAGAGGTAGGGAGGTCGTCTACTTCGCCCTCGAGAAAGCCCTACTTAAAAGCGCGAACCTAATCGCGGGGGGGAGGGGGTTTAAGGAGGCGCGGGGCAGACATACCGCTACTACGGCTACGGCCGTAGCTAAAGCCGGAATAAGCGCCGGGACTAGCGCTAGGGTTAGCGCTAAGATTAGCACTAATATCTTTATTAAGGTAGGTCTAGGCGGTATAGGTAGCGGTAGCCGGCTAAGCATAGTAAAGGTAAAGGCGGTTCTTAAACCGCCGTTGCTTTTTAGCGTTAGTAAGCCGGGCCCGGAATATATTAAGCTATATCGGGTTACCGGTAGGAGACGTAGGTAAAGCGGGCGAGGTATAGCCGGTATAAGCGGGGTTATAAGGCGGCTAGAGTTAAGAACGGACCTTAATACGCTGCTAGTTATCCTAAAGCGTAAAGTATATCTTAGCTTAGGCCGTAAAGTCGTTATAGGCTAGGCATTCGACCTATAGAGTAGCGGCGTTAGTAAGTTCGATAGAGACCTTTAAGTAAAGGTAGGCGATATAAGCGGTGCCGTTAAACGATAAGTCGGCTTAAAGTTAGGTAAACTTTAAATAAAAGTCCGGCTAAGAAATATTCTTTATCGATAAGGCATTAAAGTCGGCCTTTAACTAAGTATAGGTAAAATTAGTACTAAAGACTAAGCTAAGGTCGTCGGTAAAAGCTTTAATAATAGTATTATAGGAATAAGGGATATCCGTTCTTTAGGCACGATTGCAATCCACGTGATTAAATAGATTACGTATAGGCAACGCCTAAACGGATGCGCTATTAACCACACGATGCATCGTATGCATCGGGGACCCCGGTAATAGCGTTACTAACTCGGCCGCCCTATATCTTAACTCTAGCCGCTTTATAACCCCGCTCGCTTTAGCCTTACCTCGCCCGCCTTACCTACGTCTCCTACCGGTAACCTAATATAGCTTAATATATTCTAGGCCTAGCTTACTAACGCTAAGAAGTACTAGCGGTTTAAGAACTATCTTTGCCTCTACTACGCTTAGCTAGCTACCGCTACCTATACCGCCTAGACCTACCTTAATAAGGGTATTAGCGCTAACCTTAGCGCTAACCCTAGCGCTAGTCCTAGCGCCGGTTCCGGCTCTAGCCGCGGCCGTAGCCGTAGTGGCGGTACGTCTGCCCCGCGCTTCCTTAAACCCCCTCCCTCCCGCTACTAGGTTTACGCTATTAAATAGGGCTTTATCGAGGGGCGCTCTGCCTTACGCGAGCTAATTACCTTCTATAGCGCGACGGGCTTATCGACCTAAGTATGCTTAGTCGCCGTTATGCTTAAGCACGTCGCTATATAACCCTTCGAAGTCATCGAGCGCCTCTATATTACGGAATTCTTTTAAGGGCTCTTAGGTCGGCTCTATATACCTACGCTATCGAATAAGCACCTAGCGCTTTCGGCGGGGGCCTCGCCCTTTTTATTACGCTACGAGGATCTCCTCTACGCCCTATTCCCGGCCGCCCTTATGCGCGATAACTAGCGGCGGCTAGGCGTCGTAAAGGACCTAGCCGGGGAGAGGATCTACGGCGGCGCGCCGCAATAGGTCGACGTAGAAGCGTAGTTTAACGGAGGAAAAGGCATATACCCTAAAGCAAGAGCAGCAGTCGCTATACTAAGGGTTAGGAAGAATAGCAGAAATTCGTAGGGTAGTTATATTATAGCCTCGGCTAGTGGATTTCCGTGTAAGTTAGGATATCCTACTTAGGGAGTAATCTCTTAAATTATGTTTTTCGGGCTACTATTTCGATTAGTCTCTTCGTATTTTTAGGATTATTTAATCATGCTAATACCGACTGGATGCGAGTGTCGTAGAAGTTATACGGCAATAATCGTCTTTCTTTAATAATTTATAGGTAGAAGTCCTCGAGGAGAAATCGTTAAATCTTTAAGAGGGTAAATTAAGTTAATTCAGTTGTATCGTATTAATCTTGTGTGTGTGATTAAATGCTTCCTCCTTTCCCTTCCCTTTTATACGCCTAGGTTGTGCTAGTACGTTATATAACTATCTTTTTCCCCCTTATTAAATAGGGGGGGGGGGGAGAAATGCCCCGCTAAAGTAGGTATATGCCTCGCGGCACTTTAAGCTTAATAGTATATAAACTAAGGACTGCCTTTACTAGGTATTTATAGTAGATCTAATCAATCTTTAGGTAAGGTCTATCCGAGAGGTAGTTGCCTATATAGAGCCACGCCTTATCGCCGACTTAAAACCTTTCCGCTAGCTAGCGATAGCGATTAGCGAAGTCCTCCTATCGTGCTTAGGCCGCTATTATCGCAGCCTATATAAAGTCAGGTACCTCCCGTATTCTAGCAATAAGGTCTCGTGCACTACGTTAGTTAAGCATTACGCGTGCCGGCTCGTTATATAGCTAGATAGCATTAACGTTATATCTTTATTCTGCAAAGAACGGACTTAGCCCTATAGTTGACGATACTCTATTGTTTATTGCTAACTAAGCGGCGGGCAATAGGTCCTCCTAATCGTTCTATATATAGTATACGTACGCGCGAAGGTAGGCCTAAATCTCCTAGTTTACTCTTTCCGGGCTACTATTAGTCTATAGGTAGTATACGGTGCTAAGTTTCTACTTAATATCGTAGAGTCGTTAGAATTTAATATAGAACTCGCCGAGCTAGTTGCTTCCTCGGTCTATTACGATAGACTTTAGCATACTATAAAAGCGGTAGTACGCTAAGAGGAACCTTACGGCGTACGCCTTTGCGTTTATAGTTTCTATCGCTTCTAACGTTACCGCCTTTATTAAACGGTCGACGATTACCTATAGATACCGGGCGCCGCTTTTAGTAGAACTTCGGAAGTCTATTATAAAGTCTATCGAGAGGTGCGCCTATAGCTAATCGGGGAGAGGCAGCGGCTTTAGCATTCCCTTTTTTATCTAGCGCTAGATATAACTCTAACTATATACGTCGTAGTTCCGGATAAACCTTCGAACGTCCTATAATTAGCCTAGCTAAAAGAACTACTAGGAAACTACTATAATCGTCCCGTCTCTCCCTAAGTGCCCGTTTGCCCGTAAGTTATATATCTATTAGATAATATTAGTGCGAAGGATACTATCCTCGCCGGGCACTTAAATCCGGTTACGAAAGCAAAGACGGTTGCTAAGGTCGATTAAGCACTCGGCGATTTATATCTTAAGCTTAAGCTACGGCGGGAAGCGTCGCTCTCCCTTCTATACCGCCTTAAAGGCAGCCTAGTATTTATAGTCCTAGGCTACTATCGTCTCTTACTAAGCTATAAAGCGTCGTCTAAGGATACTAGCGCTTATTCTAGCGCTTATATTACTCCGATTTGTCCTACTATAGGCCTTATATAAGGCCGTTAATTACTACTATTAGGGGAATATAAGGCCTCGCTTAAACATAGCGAGTCGTTTTATCGAAGGCGGTATAATAGATCCCCCTCCGGAACTCGTGCTATATTAGAGACGTACCTATTAGGTAGGAGCTAGACTACTCGTTCTTATTCGCGGGCGTCTTTAAACCTAAAGGGCTTATCCTATTCTCGGCGAGACAATGCGTCTAAGACGACCGCCTAACTGCCCGGACGATACGTTAGTGCGAAATTATAGATTAATAGTTCTAAGGCCTAGCGACTTTAGCGCTCGTTTAACGTCCGCTTTATTATAAAATACTTTAGGTTATCGTAGTCTATAAGGATTATAAACCGCCGATTCTTCCTAAGTTTAGCCCCCTAAAAGGCTAGGCAACGGACAATTGCTAGCATCTCTTTATCGTAAATTAGGTAGTTAAACTCGGTAAGGTTTATCTATTTATAGAAGTACCCGACCGCGTATCGTATCTTATTATAGCTAACCTATATTAGCACGCTACCTATAGCGAAGCTAGAGCTATCGGTCTTAAGGAACGTCTTTAGCGAGGGATCCTACTACGCGAGGACTAGCGCTTCGTAAAACAACTGCTTTAGACGGAGGAACGCTTACCCTTCGACCGCCCCCTACCGGAACTATACCCCCTTCTTATATAACGCATCTAAGGCTTAAGCTATATACGCATAAAGCGGAATAAAGATACGGTAGTAATTAGAGAATCTAAGGAAGCTTTATACCCCCCGTACGTTAGTTAGTGCCTTCTACTCGCGGATAGTATGAAGCTTATCTAGGTCGTAACTAATTCCCCGTCCGGCCGTTATAATAAAGCTAAGGTATTTTACCTACTTTACGTAGAACTCGTACTTCTTTAGGTCTAGGTGTAACCCTATATCGCTAAGCGTTTTAAGCATAAGGCGGACCTTTTACTAATAGTCATTTTTCGACCTAAAGGAGTAAACGAGGATATTATCTATAAACGCCGTAACGAAGTCGTCGAGGAACTATTAGAGCGTAGAATTAAGATACCGTTAGAAGGTCGCTAGGGTCCCGGTAAGCCCGAACGGGCATACCCTCTACTCGAAAAGACCTAGCCGTATGCGAAAGGCGGTCTTATACTCGTAGCCTTAGGCGATACGGATTTTATAGAACGCTACGACGACGTCGAGCTTAGTAAACCACTTTGCCTTTGCTAAGTTATTAAGCGTCTCGGCGATTAATAGCGGTACGTACCGATCCCGCTTTATAATCTTATTAAGGGCCCGGTAGTCGTAGTAGAACCGAATGCCCCCGTTAGGCTTCTTTACGAATAACACTAGCGCCGCCGCCGCCGAGCTACTAGCTTAAATAAATCTATAGTCGAGGAGGTTTATTAACGTCTTCTTTAAGATTAGTAACTCCTCTCTCGATATATTATACAATAGGCCCTAAGGCAGCCGTAGCTCGCCGCCCTTTAGGGTTAGCTCTAAATAGATCTTATAGTCTACCCCCGGCCGGAATAGCGGTAGTATTATAGACTTATCTAGCGCAAAGAGGTTAGGGAAGTCCTAAAGTAAGTCCGCTAGGTTAACCGGCTTCTTCGGCTCTAACGCCTATTTAATCTCCTTTAACGAGATCGCCTTTACTATGCCTATATCTCCTTATCGCCGCTTAAGTCGTCTTATCTCGGCGGCGAATACCGACGCTAAGACTAGCTTCGTGTATTTTAGGCGCTGGATCCGGGCCGGCTTAGCCTAGCCTAACAATCGAATCTAAACATCGGCCTTCCTATGCTAGATCGTATTATTCTTTGCGATATAGGTAACGTAGTTCTTTTTTATCTTAAGGCGGCCTAAGAATACGTCTTAGCTAAGGCCCCGAACGATATAAGCGAAGATACGCTCCTTAATGCCGTTAATATCTATATCGAAGTAAACTATACCTTTAGAGCGTATAGGCTCTATATCGTCCGAGAAGGGCAGTAATACCCTCTCCTTCCTCTCTATATAATTTAACCTAAGCCGTCTTACGACGTTAAGGTCGACTATAGCGTAGCAATTATAGCCCGAGTCGACGAAGGCGCGAAAGTCGTTTACCTTATCTATCTTAATAGGTATCGATATAGGCTTTATTGTTATATAGCCCTTCGCCTTCTGCTACTCCCGCTAGACCGCTTCGTCTACCCTCTTAGCATAACTTCGCTAGGGGGTTACTTATTTCCTAAGTCGTTACTATTATCTACCTCCCCTTTGACTTTGCCTTACGGCTATATGCCTTAGACCCTTAGAGGCGTTTGTTAAGGGCCTTTACCTTTCTTATCCGGATACTTAAACGCCCGGTGGCCGGTCTTAGCGTATACCTAGCAGGCTCCCGATCCTAACGAGGATTTTCCCCTACCTTAGCCTCTACCGCCCTAGACGGCACCGCTACTATAGGGGGCATTAACTCCTCTAACTCCCGTTATTATAGTATCGCCTTCGGCATTTCGGCCGTTTCCTTCTACAGCTAGATAACTACGGCCGCGGCCGCTCCTTTAGGCGGGGGCGCTATATAAGCGCTCGATCTTAGCCGCGATCTAGGCTACCTTTATATAGAACTTATAGAAGCTATCCCTTAGTAGCTCTATAGTTATTAAGGCTATATAGAGGCGTAAGTTTAGAGTGCCCTTAAGGAAGATAATCTTTACCTTAGGCTCCTACGAGCTACCGCCGGCTTCTACTAGCTTTTGTTCGAACTTAGGTATAAAGGTTGTAAAGGTCTAATAGTCGCCTTACTTTATAACTATCGTCGAGGAGCTATATTAGTATACCCCTAGCAGCCTAATTAGAAGCATCTATCTAAACTATAGTCTTACAATAAGGGTCGAAGTATACGAGGACTAGGGCGGTAGTAAAGGCGTGCTTAAGGGCTTTAAAGGCGTAGGCGTAGGCGGGAGACTAAATCTAAGGGGCAGAGTTCTTAGTAAGGGCGTTTAAAGGGTTTATAAGCTTAGAAAAGCCGCGAATAAAACGCTAATAAAAATTAGCGAATCCTAAGAAGCGCCGGAGGTCCTTAATAAAGGAGGGGGCAGGCTAGTCTAAGACTATATAAACCTTTTTAGGATCTACGCGAATGCCTTTATCTAAGATAATTAGGCTAAGGTACTTAGTCTCGGTAACGTAGAACTTATACTTATCTACGTTAAGCTAGAGGCCGGCGGCGTTAAAGCGCTTAAAAACCGTATTAACGTAGGCCTAGTGCTCCTCCCGCGTCTCCGAGAAGATTAAAACGTCGTTTAGATAGGTAGAGTAAAACTCATTAAGGATGCTATAAAAGGCTATATTAATAAATAAAACTCTAGAAGTAGGATAAGGCGGCGGTAAGGCTAAAGGGGGTAATATAATACTCGAAAAGCCTATACCGTATAGTAAACGCGGTCTTTTACTTATATCCCTCGGCAATATAAAGGCGATTAAACGCCGCGATAATATCGATCTTAGTAAAAAACTTCGCCTTCCGGATATAGGCGAGGGTATCGTAGATAAAGGGCAAAGAGAAACGGTTCTTAATTATAGCCTTATTTAAGCCGCGATAGTTAACGTAAAAACAGACGCCCCCGCCTAGCTTACGGGCAAGCATAATAGGGGTAGTAGCGGGGGAGGTAGAGCGGCGGATAAAGCCTTTCCCGAGCTACTTATTAACGTACGCGCGGACGATCCGGTTCTCGGCTTTGCTAAAAGGGCAAGGGCGGGTATAAGGAGGTTATATTCCCTCCTTAAGGTTAATTTAAGTATTAACGGTACGGTAAAAGGCGAGCTTATCGGCCTCGCTCTTAAGCTATATATAGATTATATAGTAGAGCTCCTTAAGGACTTTAGCCTAAAGCTCGTTGAGTGTATAAAGGACCTTCTCTTACTTCTTAAAGAACTTAGCGATATCGTTAGGGGAGATCTTATTAAAGTAGATCTTATTAAGGTAGATCTTATTAAAGTAGTCGTCGACGAAGTCGTAAAGGTAAGGGTTAAGGTAGGCTTTCGCGTCCTTAGCGTCTATATATCTAATTAAAACGGCTTAATAAAAGTCCTTAAGGATATCTTAGTCGATAGGTAGCGGAGGCTTAGTAGGTAAAGGCTCGGCGGTAAAGGCCTTAATCGAGGTTTAAGAGGTCTAGACTCCGGGCTACCGGTAGAATATTACTATCGCGTCGACGTTAAGTATCCGGACGTTAAACGCTAAGTCGTCGGGGGATAAAAAGCGGAAGGGCTAAGGTCTAATAGTCTTACGACTCAGCCGTAATATAAAGCGGCGGTAGCCGGCGGTCTTATAGATAGGACGGGGGTAATATCACGGTGTTAGGTTATGTTATATATTATCCTAGGTGACCTCTACATTGTATATATAGACCCTTAGACTTAGTCTATAGCTGCGCTCCTTCGTGGATTAATAATAGTTATATACCCCCCTTAAGCTCGTTCTACAATAGTTTAATATACTATTCTTCTGCCTTTCCGTCGAGCCTTTACGATTCCTTAGTCCCCTTAGCTTCGCTTATACGCCTGCCTTCGTTCTTTGTCTTATTACGTCCCTTTCCGCCTCTTTTCTACTCTCCTATAGATTTTTCTAGCCCCTTTTCCCGCCGCTACCCCTTTTTCCCGCCGCTACGATAGCTACTCCCGTTTCTACCCCCTCCCTCTCCCCTTCGCCCGGCCCTCCGGCCGGCGTTCCCCTCTAGGACGTCCCTTAGCCTAACGCCTTCTCCGCCTTCCCTTACTTAGCCTCTATTCTCTAGGGTTCCTCTATCGCCTCGTCTATATTCGCCGATCTTTAGACGAATTTCCTCCGGCATACCGATTAGACCCGGTCTCTCGTCCTTCTTAAGTCTAGTTTCCTTAAGGCCGCTACCTCCGCTACTGCCGCCCGTAAGGAGGCCCTCGGCTACCGGCAGTACGCGGAGGGACTTTAGGACTAGCTTAATTAGTCTAACGCCGCCCTCGCCTACCTTACCGCCCTTTAGGCTGCCCTTACCCCTCCTGCCGTAAGTCCCCGCGCCCGCTTCGCCGACCTTAAACGCTTCTCCGGCGATATCAGTACTTAAAAGCAGCGCTAGGACGCCTTCTGCGTCTAGCGCGACGGTATATCCCTTAAGTTCGCCTCCGACCCCTATATATTCCCTACCGATAGGGACTAAGTCGTCTACGCGACCGGCCGACTTTCCGGCTAAGCCGCTTCTATCGCCGCTAGCGTCCCCTGCTATATCCGCGACGATACCCCCTTCGAGCAGTAGCGCTTTTAGTCCCTTAACTCTCTTACCTACGAGCTTGCCTCCGTCTTTAGTACCGCGAACCACCGCGCTTAGTCTAAGGCGGAATTTAATACCTTAGCTATAAAAGGCACCTTTTAGCCGGATTTCTTCTCGCGGTTTACCTAGCTATAGGCCGACCTCGATTATAACGAGAGCGCCTACGTTAAATACTTTTATTAAAAGGTTACTAACGAGCTCGCCGATGCCGCCGCTCTTTAAGTCCCTAGCCCTAACACTAACGACTTCTACGGCTAGGCTAAGCTCTACGCCGCCCTCTAGGAGAACTATAAGCGTGTTCGAGCCCGTAAGAGGCTCGTCTAGCCCTAGACTATCCCCCCCCCGCCCCTACCGGGTCCGCTAGCCCCGCCGCCTTTACGCCCGCTAGCGACCCGATAGACCTTAACGCATTCCGGGCTAGTCTTATAGACGCCGAGAAGCAACGACGGTACGAGAACCGTCTTTATCTCTACTACGCCGCCTTAGTGACCCCGACCTATACGGCCCGGACCTATCCTAAGAAGGGTGCTAGCCGGGGTCGCGGCCGAGGCGGCGGTACTCCCGCCCCGCGCCTCCTCGCGCCCCCTCCCCGGCTTAACGTCCGGGCGATTAAGTAAGGCTTCGTCGAGGGCGAGGTTACCGACTCTCTTGCCCCTACCTCCGGCGCTTCCCCCCTAGGAAACGCCTAGCTCCCTCGCCTTATCGCGCGATAGAGCTTTCGGGTTTTGATTTTATAGCTTTATTTAATATAGGGGAGTACCTTTATCCCCCGGCGGGAATATAGCCTCGCGCTTTACTATTGCCCTTCTCCCTTATGCTTGCTAACGTCGCCGTAAGTGCTTTAGTCGACTTTAGTTATTCCGGGTTCGCCTTTATATATACTTAAACCGCGCACCGCCTTGCCCTCCCCGTCTACTAGCTTTAATTCCCTCGCTAGCTCTCTCTCGCTAATAGCGGCGACTATAAGTCCGGCGCTATTACCTATTGCGCCTACTTAATCGCCTAAGTCGGCGCTTATGCTAAGTCTATCTGCTTCTTCCTTACGAAGCTTAGCTATAAAGTTATTCTCGGCCTCCTTTAGCTACGCCGCTACGACCCTATTATTAGCTAGCGCGATAACTCCCTCTCCTTCTAGTCCCCGTTCTGCCTTACCTCTTGCCTCTCGGACCTTTAGCCTTATCTTATCCTTAGCCTCCCGGCCGCTCTTGCTATTCCTATTCCTACCCTCGGGGGAATATAATTTATAAATATAATTCGTTCCCCCCCTGCCCCCTCTATCGCTAACTCTAACGACGAGGGCGAGCCCTTTGCTTTATCCTCGCCTCTTGCCCCTTAGGCTTCCGCTTATACCGTCTGCTTTTCTAATACCCTTAAGTTTATTCCCCTATCGCCTCGTTTTTCCCCTAGCCTCCCGACGTCCCTTAAAGATACTCTTAACGTAGGTAAACCTATTTACCTAAACTCCTCTCGTTAGACCGACCTCGACTTAGGCTACGATTCCGACCCCTTAGATACCCTCTACCCCCGCCGTTACGTCCGCCCCCCCCGCCTTTAGCCTATACGTTAGGCTACTAGCTCCCGCTACCCGGCTCCCCGACCTAGGCATTAAGCGTTAGGACCCCGCCCCTTTATAACCCCTCCGGGCGAGCTTACGTTCTCTATCTAAATGCTTAACGTAGCCGCTATAGCGGTATTCTACCGCTAGCCCTTTATTACGACTTCCTAAACTACGATTAAAGCCTTAGCCGTTAAACCTTTGCCTACTAAGCCTCCGCCTCTTATCGACTAAGAGATCCCTAAGGAACTCTATTAGGCCGTTCTATCTAAGTCTATTAATACTAATACCGCTAAAGGCCGACTTAACCCCCGCTTTTACGACTTCGTCGATAACTACCTTAATAAAATCTTCCTTAATAAGGTTTTGCCCGATAATATCGCTAAGTTCTTTTTAAAATACGATAAGGTCCCTTATACCCTCGATAAGCTTTAGGCTAAGGTCCTAAAGGAGCTTTACTATATAATCTATATATAGCTCTAGAGTAAGGCCGATAAGCTTACCCCCTATAGCGCCGTCGATACCTAGATTAACCTTAAGGAGGGAATATAACCCCCTTATACCCGCCCCCGCCCCTTTAGTAAAGCCGAGAACCGTATTATCCGCGCCTACGTTAACGAGCAGCTTAGGAAAGGCTTTATTCGCCGTTCGACCTCCGCTACCGCCGCCCCCGTTATACTCGCTTATAAGCCTAGCGGCGGCGTCTATTTCTACGTCGATTACCGTAGCCTAAATAAGGCTACGACTAAGAACCGCTTCCCCTTGCCTTTAGTCTATAATACCCTCGCCCGAATTAGGAAGGCGAAGTTCTTTACTAAGATTAACGTTATTATAGCGTTTAATCGCCTTTGCATCGCCGAGGGCTATAAGTAGAAGACGGCTTTCGCTACGCGGTATAGGCTTTTCGAGTATTGCGTTATACCCTTTAGTCTCTTTAACGCGCCGTCCTACTTCTAGAGCTTTATTAATACGGCCTTATATAATATCCTCGATGATTTTTATTCCTCCTACTTAGACGATATTTTAATCTTCTCTACTATACGGGAGGAGCACTAGGCTTACGTCCGGGAGGTCCTTAAGCGCCTTAACGCCGCTAGCCTCTAGCTCGACGTCGATAAGTGCGATTTCTATATCACCGAGACTAAGTACCTTAGCCTAATTATCTTAGATAAGGGCATACGCATAGATCCTAAAAAGGTCCGCGCCGTCCTCGACTAGCTAGCCCCCTCCTTTATAAAAGACCTCCGGCGTTTCTTAGGGTTCGCTAATTTTTATCGACGTTTTATCCGCGGCTTCTTTAAGCTCGCGAACCCTTTAAACGCCCTTACTAAGAACTCTACCCCCTAGATCTAGTCCCCCGCCTACGCCTACGCCTTCGGAGCCCTTAAGCACGCCTTTACCGCCGCCTTAGTCCTCGTATACTTTAACCCCTCTCGAAAGACTATAGTTTAGACCGATGCTTTTAACTAAGCCGCTAGGGGCGTGCTAATATAGCTCTCTAACGACGGCCGCTACTACCCTATCGCGTTCTTCTCGTCGAAATACTCCGCCTAGGAATATAACTATAAGATCTACGATAAGGAACTCCTCGCGATCGTAAAGTCCCTTAAGGAATAGCGCCCTAAGCTCGAAGGCCTGCCTAAGTTTAAGATCGCTTCGGATTATAAAAACCTTTATGTATTTTATAACTATAAAGCTCTTTAACTAACGGCAGGCCCGCTAGGCCGAGTTCTTTAGTCGCTTTAACTTTAAGATCGTCTTCTAGCCTAGCTCTTAAGCTACCCTCCCTAACGCCCTTAGCCGACTCCTTAGTTCCCGCCCCGCCTCCTTAACTAACCGCGCTAACGAGAGGATCGACTATCGTTATTAGGTTATCCTTCTACGGTCTAAGGTCGACGCCTCCTTACTCCTTAATAAGTTTAAGGAATCCGACTCGTCTATAAATATAATTAATAAATATAATTCTAACGACTCCGACTGCCTTACCCTCTATGCCCTTAACGACTTTAAGCCGATCGACGACCTTATCGACCGGGCTTATTTCTCCTCTCTACTTATCGCCGACATTCGCGTGGCTCTCCGGTCTCCTTAGCTCTATTAGCCTAATTCTCTTCGCGCACCTTTCCGCTTAATCCTAAAGTCCGTACTTTCGGAGGCCTAAGGCCGGTTCTACTTTTAGGGCCGGTTGTTCGTTCCCCCTAACGACGCCCTTATCCTCTAGATCTTAATCCGCACCTATACTTCCCCGCTAGCTAGCTACCCTAAGCGCACTAAGACCGCGAGCCTCTACCGCCGAACCTACGTTTAGCCCGGTATATACGAGTCTATTTCTAGCTTCGTTTATAACTACTACGTCTACCTCCGCGCTAAGTCCCCCCGTTCCGCCCCTTAGGGCCTTATTTAACCCTTAAGCATCCCTTTCGCCCTTTAGACCGATATCTTTATTAATTTCGTTATAGACCTTCCCGTCTGCCGCCGTTATAGCGTTAAGTTCTTAAGTATCCTAATTATCGTTAACCGTCTTACGAAGATACGCTACTACGTCCTAACGCCCTCGATAACGGTCGAGGACGTCGTTAACGCGTTTATTTCTCGCGTTTAGTCTCTCTACGGCACCTTGACCTTAATCGTTAGTAATAAGGGCACTTAGTTTATCTCCGCCTTCTAGCAGTAGCTTAGCCGCCGCCTCGGCTGCCGCCTATACCTTAGTTCCGCCTACTACCCTTAGACTAATAGCTAGACTAAGATCGCGAACGCTTAGATAGAGGTCTACCTCCGCTATTATATTACCTTCCTTTAAGACGATTAGGTAGATCTCCTTCCCTTCGCTAAGTTTACCGCTAATAACTAGGTTTCTAAGTCTACCGGCCTCTCCCCTTTCTTCGCTAACTACGGCTTCGACCTAAAGCTTAGCACTAAGCCCTTAGGACTACCCCCCCTTAGCATAACCCCTTAGTAGCGTAAGGAGTACCTCTATAGCGACGCGCTTGCCTTACGCCTCTAACGCGTATCTAACTTCCTTCGTAACGCGATCGAGGACGCTTAGGCCACTTAGGCCCGGCACGCCGATACCCGCTAGGCGCCCGCCCTAACGTACTAGCCTAGCGATATAGTGTTTCTTAGCACCCGTTAGATCTATACCCTCCGCCCGATAAAGAAGCTTAACTATAAACGGGAGGGCCTATACGAGGTCCTTAAGGCGTATAAGACGGCTTGCCTCCTCCGCCTCCCTAAGGGTAGCCGTCTTTACCCTATTTTCTACTACTCGCTCCTTACCTAGACCTAAGAGCCCCCCCCTGCCCGGCTAGGCCGACCTAAATATCCGGCCTACTAACGGGGGCATCCTGCTTTCCCTAGACGGCGATAACGATAACGACGCGTACCTTAAGTAGGAGTTCTCCTCTATCCTCGCGTAACGTTAGTACGCGTCTAGGAAGATTAAATATCGCATCTAGTAGCGTTATAGCCCCCTTACGTAAGAGGATTCTTTATGCCTTAACGGATGTTAGGACGACCTTAAGTCCTTCTACGCCGTAAACCCGGCTAAGCCTCGCCCCGCGTTCTATACTACCTTCCTCGCCTTATCCCCTCTACTTAGATAATAATAGATATAATTAATAAATACAATTTATCTTAGCGCGTATAGGCTTTCTAACCTCGAGCTTTATTTTCTTTCCTTCCTTTATATTATAGGGGCCTACCTTTAGGTCAATTAATACGGGATACCCTTAGCTCTCACTCTTCTGCTATTGCCCCTTTTTAAGCGTTCGAGTCGAACGCCGATTTAAGAGGGATATACTATCACGGTGTTAGGTTATATTATATATCATCCTACGTAACCTCTATATCGTATATATAGACCCTTAGACTTAGTCTATAGCTGCGCTCCTTCGTGGATTAACAATAGTTATATACCCCCCCTAAGCTCGTTCTATAATAGGTAAGGAGGTCGAATATAGCGGCGAGGGTAAAGGGTAGCCGGGGAGTTAAAGTCGTAGCCGGAGTTAGAGTCGGCGTCGTTAACTTAGCGGGAGGAGTCCGGATAGGCGGGTTTACCGGCGTTAAGGGTATCCTCGAAAAACGCTAAGAGAGAGGGGCTAAAGGATAGGGGAATAAACTTAAGAACGTTACTAAAGCGGACGGAATAGATAAAGGCCGGAGGACGGGCTAAGGCCGTACGGGCGGGAATAAGGATCGTAGCGGTAGGAATAAGGATCGTAGCGGTAAGGGGTTCGCCCTTATCGTTAGAGTCTTCGACGGAGGGGGCAATAGGGGG
This sequence comes from Ophiocordyceps sinensis, assembly GCA_012934285.1. Taxonomy (NCBI): domain Eukaryota; kingdom Fungi; phylum Ascomycota; class Sordariomycetes; order Hypocreales; family Ophiocordycipitaceae; genus Ophiocordyceps; species Ophiocordyceps sinensis. Next base: position 12,965,691 of record JAAVMX010000001.1, on the reverse strand, counting down.
TTTACCCTCGTCGTTAGAGTCTTCGACGGAGGGAGCGGGGGGAAAATAAATTGTATTTATTAATTATATTCCCTCTAAAATAAAGGCGGGGGGAGCTAGGACGGGGCGGGTAAGGCGGGTAAAGGTAGCCGAGAGGCCTAGGATAAGATAAGGCTAATAGTCTAAAAGGCAAGAGGCTAGATAAAAGGGGGACTAAAAGGAAAGGGATTTACCGCGCTAGCTAATAATAGGGTTATGCCGGCGTAGCTAAGGGAGGCTAAGAATAACCTTATAGCTAAGCTTTATAAGAAAGAAGCAGATAGACTTAGTATAAGCGCTAATCCGGGAGATAGAAAAGGCGTAATAAGTAATAGAGCCGGACTTATAGTCGCTACTATCGGCGAGAGAAAGCCGGCGTAAGAATTAAAGCTAGCGGATAGGAAAGGCAAGGCGGTACGCGGTCTAAGCGTATATAAAGGCCTATCCGGAATAGCTAAAGTCGACTAAAGCACTTATAACGATATCGGCGGACATAAGGGATAAAGGCATAAGTAGAGCACGCGGTTATATTCCTATAGGGAGGTAAAGATCCTCTTTAGTATCGAACGAAGTTATAAACTTAGACACTAAGAGCTCTATCGCGCGATAAAGCGAAGGAGCTATCTATTTCCCGAGGATAGGGAAGAGGCGGGGAGGTCGTCTATCTCGCCCTCGATAAAGCCTTACTTAATAGCGCGAACCTAGTAGCGGGGGGGGGGGGGGTTTAAGGAGGCGTAGGGCAGACGTACTACTACTACGGCTACAGCCGCGGCTAGAGCTAGAACCGGCGCCGGGACTAGCGCTAGGGTTAGCGCCGGGATTAGCACTAATACCCTTATTAGGGTAGGTCTAGGCGGTGTAAGTAGCGGTAGCCGGCTAAGCGTAGTAGAGGTAAAGACGGTTCTTAAACCGCCGTTGCTTCTTAGCGTTAGTAAGCCGGGCCTAGAATATATCGAGCTATATTAGGTTACCGGTAGGAGATATAGATAAGGCGGGCGAGGTAAGGCCGGTGCGAGCGGGGTTATAAAGCGGCTAGAGTTAAGAACGGGCCTTAATACGCTACTAATTGTCCTAAAGCGTAGAATATATCTTAGCATAGGCCGTAAAGTTATTATAGGCCGGGCATTTAACCTATAGGGCGGCGGCGTTAGTAAGTTTAATAAAGACCTTCGAATAAAGGTAGGCGACGTAAGCAGTGCCGTTAAACGATAAGTCGGCTTAAAGCTAGGTAAACTTCGAATAGAAGTCCGGCTAAGAAATATTCTTTATCGATAAGGCATTAAAGTCGGCCTTTAATTAAGCATAGGTAAAATTAGTACTAAAGATAAGGCTAAGGTCGTCGGTAAGAGCTTTAATAGTAGTATACTATTAATCGGCGAAAGACTTATTATTAAGGACGTCCTAAGAAACGCTAGCGATAATAGAGGCGGCCCGGCCGGTAAGCCGGCTAGCCGCGTAGAGAATGCGATCCTACTCTATAGGGTATAAGGCGGCGTCCTAACGGAGCTTAATAATAAGGCCGTTACGCTAGGTCTAGAAAGCCTCCTAACGTTGCTTTTAAGTGCCGGAGTCGTTAGCGAACCTCTCGGGGTCGGCTATATAGGAATAGGTAAAGGCAAAGGCGGGGGCAAGGGTAAAGGCTTAATCCTAAGCCGCGTCGCGTTTAGTTAAGACGAAGAGAGAAGACGTAGCGTAGTTAAGCTAACGCTAAAGATTAGTAGCGTACTATTAAGCAACGGCTGCGTGCTCTTAATTAACGAGCACTCTTATATCTAACTTAACGTAAGTATTATTAAGGCAAGCAAAGGCCTCGATCTAAGGGGCGCGGAAGTTATAAGTAGCGTTAGCCGAAATATAGGCGAACGTGCCGAATATAAGCCGTTAGGCTTAAAGAAGGGCGGCGAGGCGAGGGTAATAGGAAACGTACTTAGTCTAAGGCTTTAGGTCGGTAGGAGCCGGCGGGGTAACGGCCGGGGTAGCGGACGGAGGATCGGCCTCTATATAGTCGGTTATCGTAGATTATAGGGCAATAGGATAGGGTAAGGGTAGGGGAAAGGTAAGGAGGGAAATCTATGCAATTCGCGTCGAAACGGCGTATTTATACTAGGAAAATTCTAATAATCGAGGAAAACTTAGTCGAAGGGGTCCGGCGAGGAGGCGGACTCGTATCGCGAAGAGGGGAGATTAGAAAAGAAAAGGGTAAGATAGCGAGATTATTAATTAAGGGCAATAGGATAAAATAGTAGATTAAACTATAAGAGAACAAGCTTAAGGGGGGGTATATAATTATTATTAATCCACGAAGGGATATAGCTATAGACCTAGGTCTAAATATCTGTATATACGATATAGAGGTCACGTGGGATAATATATAACATAACCTAACACCGTGATAACGCTACTATATCTTAATACCTTTAATAATTATTAAAGACGTTATTAACGTATTTATTTCCCGCGTTTAATCCCTTTATAGCACCTTAGCCTTTATCGTTAGCGACTATAGCATTAGCCTTTATCGTTAGCGACTATAGCACTTAGTTTATCTCGGCTTTTTAATAATAGTTTAATCGTCGCTTTAGTTACCGCTTTTACCTTAGCTTCGCCTACTACCCTTAGACCGACGGTTAGACTAAGATCGCAAACGCTTAGATAAAGGTTTACCTTCGTTATTATATTACCTACCTTTAGGACGATTAGGTCGACTTCCTTCCTTTCGTTAAGTTTACTATTAATAATTAAGTCTTTAAATCTACCGGCCTTTCCTTTTTCTTCGCTAACTATAGCTTTTACCTAAAGCTTAGTATTAAGCCTTTTAGTCCCCCCCCGCTTAACATAACCCTTTAATAGCGGAAGGAATACCTCTACGGTAATACGCTTGCTTCCCGCCTTTAGCGTATCTTTAACTTCCTCCGCGATATAATTAAGGATACTTAAGCCACTTAGGCTCGCTATATAAACGCCCGGCGGACTCCCGCCTTAGCGTATTAGCTAGGCGATATAGTATTCCTTAGCATTCGCTAGATTTAGACCTTCCACCTTATAAAAAAGCTTAACTATAAGCGGGAGGGCTTATATAAGGTCCTTAAGGTATATAAGATAGCGTATCTTTTTCGCCTTCCTAAGGGCAGCCGCTTTTACCCTATTTTCTATTACTCCCTCTATACTAAGACCTAAAAGCCTCCTTTACTTAGCGAATTAAAGCTTAACGTCCGGCCTGCTAATAACGGCGTTCTCCTTTTCCTTAGCGACGACAATAGCGATAATATATACCTTAAGTAAGAGTTTTCTTCTATCCTTACGTAACGCTAATACGCCTCCGGGAAGATTAAGTATCGCATTTAATAGCGTTATAGCCCCTTTACGTAAGAGGAATCCTCCTACCTCAACGGCTATTAAGACGACCTTAAGGCCTTTTACGCCTTTAACCCGACTAAACCTAAGCCGGCCTTTTATATAGCCTTCCTTACGTCTTTACCTTTGCCTAAGTAATAATAAAGATAATTTATTAATATAATTTACGATATAACGGCATACGTTAGTTTCTTAGTCTTATCTTTTATTTCTCCTTATTCCTCTCTCGTTTTATATTAGGCCCGCTTTTAAGACCGATTAATATAGATTTCCTTCGTTTTCGTTAGCCTATTGCCCTTTTTAAGCGTTCGAGTCGAACGCCGATTTAAAGGGGATATACTATTTTAGTATTAGGTTATATTATATATTATCCTACTTAACCTCTATATTATATATATAGACCTTTAGACCTAGTCTATAGCTATATCCTTTCGTGGATTAATAATAATTATATACCCCCTCCTAAGCTCGTTTCCTTATATAATCGCCGGATAAAAATTTCGCGGGGAGCGGCGGTAGTAGAAGTACCTTTAAGCGCTTAAGGGTTCCTTTAGATTTAAAAAATACCTTTAAAAGCGATTTATTATATAAAAACCCTAATTAATAGTTTTCCTTTTTCTTCTCGCTTCTATTATATATAAAGCGGGTTTTCTTATATACGTTCTAAGAGTAATTATAGCCTATTTTAAGTAAGTACCTCTAGTTTTTAGTAATAGGAAAGAGTATTACTATTCGCACGATACTAAATATCTAATCGCACGATAACCCTGTTTTTCCCTAGCCTTAATCCCGCTATACCCCGCTATACGATTTAGCCTATATAGCCTAGCGCCGTAGGGAGTTACTTAAAGTCCTTACGTTAAGCCTTTATACGTATATCGTCGTAATCGTCGTATCGTTAAGGATCCTATCGCTGTAGGCGCATTAGTCAGCATCGCACAGGGTTTTCCCTAAAAACCCTGCGCGCCTACAACCTCTAGATAATTAATTAACACATAGAATATAACCTTAACGTAGCTTCCTTACAACCACGCAACGCGAAGCTATAAGGTCTTTATGCAGCTATTCCGAGGACTAAAAGCCTTAAAAATACGTATTTTTAAAGAGTCACCCTTAGCTCTTTAGAAATCGGAAAATCGGATTCCTACTAACCTATAGCGAACGCAACGCAATAACTCTATAACGAATACTACCTACACCGACCGAACCTAACAATATGTCGAATATCGTAGGAGCATTCCCCCTAGGCTCTCCCCGTTCTAACGACAAGGCAGGGAGCTAATTGCTTTACGAGACTTATACCCGCGAGTCTACCGTAGCGGGCCCTAGCTCTTAGGAGCAGGAGTAGGAGTAGGAGCAATAGCTAGAGCCTAGGAAGGGCAAAAGCGTTGCTAACCTCGGCAAATAGACTGACTAGCATCTATAGAAGTAGAGCGACTTTAACTAGAGCATTCGTGCTAAGCTTCTTGCTTAACGCAATGCTACTCTTGCCTAAGGTAGGGACATTAAGCGCATTCTAGACATCCTCGCTGCTTAGCAGCCGCCTCGTTTGTCCTCTACTCTACCCTCTGCTTAACCTAGTGGTCTATCGGCTTTTGTTCCCGTTCCCCTAGTTGCTAAGTCTACCCTATTGCCCTCTTCGCCGTAGACTGTAACTCCGCCGACTGCCTCTACTACGCCTCCGGCAGATGCTACTGCTCGACCGCCTGCTGCTATAACTAGCGTAGAGCGTTTCTTACGCTTTAACTAGTAGGATTAGGTAAGGCAGCAACCGGGATAGCAGCCGCAATAGCGGTAGAGTAATCACCTATAACTAGGATAAGTTATTGCATTCCCGTACGTTAAGGAAGGCAATAGTAATTAGTTTACTCTTTAGGAATAAGGCTACCGCCTCTAGATTAATTTCGATTGCCTTTAGCATATTCTATACGATGCTTTTTTTAACGCCTTTACAAAGGCTCTCGTTAAGAATATCTAGCCGCGAGCTAAAGCAGCCCGCGAGATCGACGAGGAGGTTTATAATAATAGGAATAAGGTTATCCTAAAGCAGGAGTAAAAGCTATATCGGGCGGACTATACTATGCTATAGAAATTGCAGTAGATTTAGTCTGCCCTAGTCGTTAGCTAGATCCCGTATAACCTATAGCTAGCTCGTATAATTAACGAGTTGTCTAAGGATTTCGGCTACGTTACTTCCTAAGTTAACGTTCGTTACTTAAGCTAGTTGCTCTTTATCGAAGTTATCTTTACCGTTCTTTAGGACTATAGTGCCCTTAATGCTCTTTTAGCTATCTTCGCGCAGTTAGCCCCCGTTAAGGACAAAGCACTCTTTAACTTCGCCTAGCGTATTAAGGAGGCGTTTCTTAACCTCCCCGATGTCGAGAAAAGGAGCGCGGGTATACGAAGCATTACCGTATAGTATATACGGAATAATCTCCCGCGTATTTAGACCTAGATAAAGCTTAATATCGCAACCCTCTACGGCACGGCGTTAATTAAACGTATAATATTATTAGCTAGCGAATAGGCCCGCTACCCCGTAGAGGATATATATAGAAAGCCCTCTACGTCTATCCGTACGTAAGAGGCCTCGCCCTACTAGACTTAGCGAGTTAATAAGGCTATAGGGAATAAGCCGGCCACTATAGAAATAGTTAAGCCGAGCCTATCCTAGCTGTCTGCCTTTATACTCTTAATACCGCCCGGCATTATTATTGCCGACCCTTAAACTACGGACATTATAGTCTACCCTACTAACGATGCCGCTTTATCGTCTTTTACTACTACGTCTTAGGGTAATACCTATTTTAATTACGGCAAGCCTAGCTATTAGGCTAAGGATTATAGGCTTCTTTTAACGCCCGCCCCTGCCTATAGCTCGGGCGACGCATCCTCTTAGGGCCGCGACGTTAAGTTTAAAGGCAAGTTATACGAAGCGGCTAAGGCATTCGGCAGCCGCTAGCGCAATCGCGGCAATACTAGCACTAGCCGCGGCTATGCCTAACGAGGCGGCAATCGAGGCAGAGGTAGTAGAGGAAGCTATTGCGGCAATTCGGGCGCTAGCCGCCTATACGTTTACTACGACGATAAGGTCCTTAATACTAAAGGCGAGGATCGGGACCCCGCCTTACAGATTAAAGAGGATAACGCCGAAATAGAGGCTATCCTCGCCGCGATATAGGAAGGAATAGATTCCGGTTATTACGACTAATATAGCGATGCCGCTTACTATATAGCGGTAAGCGGTAGTATTAATACTAAAGAGAAGCCTCTTCGTAAAGGCTTTAGTAAGCTATATAGTATTTTCCTTACTTATTTAACGGTATTACTAGCTATTTCTTTATCTACGTTTTTCGACTATAGGTCGACCTTTTATTACGTCGCCTCTTCCCTCGCCGATAAGCTCGCCCTATACCCTTCTTAGGTCTCCTCTACGATAAAGGGAATCGGAGGAATCCTAGGGCCTAGCGTCCGCGATAATACCTTTATTTTAGTATAGTAGCTATATAATAACGGCTAGACCGTCTTAGTCACTATCTCTTATAGTATCGTCCCTAACGGTATATTCCCCGGCTCCCTAACCCTTAGCCGCTCTCCTTTTTACACCTTAGGTCTCTCTTATAAGGATAACGGCGCAATTCGCCTCTACCGCCTCTTAAACCAGCCTATGCTACGACCTTAGAAGTCGTAGGTCTACTCTACCGTTAAGGATTACGACGATACTGCTTTTACCGCTAGCGATAATACTTTAGCGGTAGACTATAATTAGGAAGCAGCATTCGCATCCTTAATAGAGCCGGTCTTTACTACGCGTTTCTACGAGACTACCCCGGACTAGGCTAAGATCTATATAGACTAGTATCTCGCCTAGTTCCCCGAATGCTTTAATCCTATAGTCTACCGGATTAATATAGGCGACGCTACGCCTATTTAGCAAAGCCTACGACGGTATAGTCCCTAATAGACGTAAGCTATTAAGGACTTCGTCGAGAAACACAAAGGCTCTATTATCCGGAAGTCTATTAGCCCCTAGGCTTCGCCCCTATTATTAACACTAAAAAAGGCACCTACGGGCCTTTAGCATAACGCCTATAGCTAAGTTATTTAGCGCATTTATGCCGACTATCGTATCCTTAACAACTGTACGAAGAAGCACGTATATCCTTTGCCGAATACGATAGACGAGATCTAGCGTATTGCTAGGCACCGCTATTATGCCTTTATTAACCTAAAAGATAGCTTTTAGTATATACGTATCGCTCGAGAGGACTGCGAGAAGACCGCTTTCGTAACCCCCTTTAGGCTCTACGAATAGGATGCTATGCCGATAGGCCTAACTAATGCCTTAGCTATATTCTAAGCCTTTATAAAGGAAGTGCTAGAGCCGCTCTAGGCCTTTAAAGCTAGTCTTTTACATAATATAGCCCTTTAGGCCGATACGCGTGAATAACTATACGAACGCTTACTATAGTTTTTTGCCCGCGCCGCTATATACGGGCTCTTTATTCACGCCTTAAAGACTTACCTCTTTATAGATAAAGGTGTCTTCTTAGGCTTCTTAGTCTCTACGCCCGGCATCCGCGCCGACCCTTTAAAAGTTGCCGCTATTCGCGACCGCCTTATGCCGATAACTACTACGGAGATTAAGGCTTTCGTATATACGGTAGGCTATTTAAGAATATTAATCGCTAACTTCTCCGACCTCTCCGCCCCGCTAATCGAGCTCTCTCTCGGCGGTAAGAACGTCGCTATAATATTAATAAAGGAAGTAAAGTCGGCTTAGAAATAGATCCGCGAGGTTATTACTACTACGCTAGTCTTAAAGAAGTATAGCTAGCAGCTTCCCGCGATAATTAAGAGTAATGCTTTAAGTAAGTGCGTTAGTATAGTACTTCTATAACCGTACTTATACCTTATAACAAATGGCAAAAAGCGTTCTTTCCTCTACCCTATCGCCTACTTCTCGAAGAAGCTTATAGAGATATAATAGCGCTATTCCGCGTAAGAACGTAAGCTCCTCGGCATTATTATAGCCGTATAGCATTAGCGATATTAGGTTAAAAGTGCCGATATTACCGTTATTACTAACTATAAGTCCTTTCGCACCTTACGTACGAAGATAGAATAACCTACTCGTATAGTCCGCTTCCTTAATACGATTAAACACTATAATATTAATATAGTATATCGCAGCGGTAAGGCTAATGTGCTAGCCGACTACCTTTGCCCCCCCCCCGACCCTAAGTCTACGAGTCTCGCGATAGGCGAGGGAAGGATAGTTAAGCTAGATAACGATAGCGATAAACCTACCGCTATAGCACTAGAAGAAGAAGAAGCCGCTACTAAGGATAACGAAGCCGCGAACGGCGCGCCGGCGACGCTAAAAACTAGGCTTATAGAACGACCCGATTAATTAACTTACATCGACCTATAAGCCGTCTTTAAGTTCCTAACCGCCGGCGACGCTAAAAACTAGGCTTATAGAACGACCTGATTAATTAACTTACATCGACCTATAAGCCGTCTTTAAGTTCCTAACCGCCGGCGAAGCTCTTCCCGTTAATATTACGCCGCATTAGGCTCGCGAGCACTTCTATAAGCTTAAGGGCAGGCTATACCGCATTAGGCAGAACGAGCGCCTCCCTCCCGGCGATCCGCCTACTAAGGCAGGAGCAATTGCCTTATTAATAGTGCCGGAATATAAGGCCCTCGTAGCAGTAGCTAAGAACGTATATAAGACTTCGGGCTATAGCACTATAGGCTATATAATACGATTCCTAGCTATACGCTATTAGCATCCCGAGTTGCCCCTCGCGGCGTATAAAGCCGTACGCTATTGTTAGGCCTATTAGTTAATAAAGCCGCTTAACTTAATACTGCTTAACCTAATGCCGTTAATACCGGTCCCCCCGTTAACGCGTTAGGCGATTAACTATACGGGCTATAAAGGCAAGCAGCTCCTTAACGCCGTAGAATACGCTACTAGCTAGCTTATATCGGCTATTACGCCCTTAACCGACTTTAAAGGCATACTCCTACTCTTATAGTCTATCGTCGCCCGCTTCGGCCCCTTAAAGGAGATTATTAGCGATAACGCTAGCTGCCTTATAGGCTAGCAAGCGTAAGATTACTATCGCTAGTATAGCACTAAGATTAGGCCTATAACGCCTATAAGGCTACGAGGCAATAGCAAAGTAGAGCAAGCTAACGGCGCCTTTAAGGCGATCCTCTATCGACTACGCCTTAACGATCCTAAGGTGTCTTTACACTAGCGACTCGTCCGCGCTATATACCTCTACAATCGGTAGGAAGGTCCCTACGGGTATAGCCCTTTCTTCCTACTATACGGCACGCAGCTACCTAAATAATACTATAAGGCTACGTATACCGCTTATACACGCGACCCTACGGTCGAGGAGGATATTGCTTAGGCATAGGAGCTTATATAGTAGCACGAGGCCCCTATTGCGAGACGATACGTCGTAAGCCTTAAGGCAGCTTATGCTTACACCCGCTCTTACCTATAAGAGCGGAAGGGGCTAATTCGCGTATACGCACCTAGAGATTAGGTATTACGCGTACGGTAGCGCACAAAGAAGCAAGAGCCGTATTATAACGGCCTATAGGCGATTATAGCGGCCTACCCCGGCAACGCTTACTCTTTAGCGTCCTTAGGTAGCTACGCGTTGCCTAGCCGATATAATAGCACGAATCTCTTCCCTACCTATAGTCGTAATAGGCACCTTATGCGTAGCTTATAGTACGGCAGCTCGTCGCTATCGTCGCTATCGTCGCTATCGTCGCTATCGTCGCCATCGTCGCTATCGTCGCTATCGTCTATCGCATCGCGGGCGTAGGAACGTTAGAGCTACGTATACGTATGCGATGCCGATAAAAAATTCTTAGTGACTTTAAGTAACTCCCGGCGGCGCTAGGCTATATAGGCTAAATCGTATAGCGGGCGATAGCGGGGTTTAGGCTAGGAAGAAACAGGGTTATCGTGCGATTAGACATTTAGTATCGTGCGATTAGCAATACTTATAGGAAATTCTTCTTTAAAGTAAGGATAAACTAATTTATATCTCGATAGACTGCTTACGTAATAGTTTTTAAGTAATCGTATTAAAACGAGAAAATTGCGAAGAAAAATAAATATATCTTATAAGAATATGTAAAAAATGCTTTTTTCTAGTCTTAAGTCACGTAGTAAGTACCTTTACATACTATCTAGTAGGAGAGATACTAAATTTTATCCGGCGATTAAGGGCGTGTCCGGCTAATTTAGACCTAACTAAGGGACGAAGCGTTCCTTAGTTCCTAACGGGCAGTAAGACTTATAGTAAGAGTATTGCTATTTATGTAGATATAAATCTCTATTTGCATAGAAGTCTATGAAATCCTTACTCTTCCTACGTAAACCCCGCGCGCCTATATCCCGCCACTAAAATCTAGTATAGGTATATAGCAATTAAAAGAGCCGCGTAAATCGTGCGAAGGCTACGCAGCTAGGAGCCGGGCATAAAGCATATATTAAGGAGCCGTATATATAGCAGAGGGCACGCAGTAAAAGGCACGTAGTAGGGCACGCAGCCGGGCATAAAGCATATATTAAGGAGCCGTATATATAGTAGAGGGCACGTAGTAAAGGGCACGTAGTAGGGCACGCAGTAGAGCACGCAGCCGGGCATAAAGCATATATTAAGGAGCCGTATATATAGTGGAGGGCACGCAGTAGGGCACGCAGTAAGGCACGCAGTAAGGCACGTAGTAGAGCACGTAGTAGAGGGCGCGCAGCCGGGAGCCGGAAGGCACGCAGTAAGGCACGCAGTAGAGCACGCAGTAGAGGGCGCGCAGCCGGGAGCCGGGCACGAAGCATACATTAAGGAGCCGCACATATAGCAGAGGGCACGCAGTAGAGGGCACGCAGTAGGGCACGCAGTAGGGCACGCAGTAGGGCACGACGTATATATTAAAGAGCCGCGCATATAGCAGAGAGCACGTAGCAAAGGGCACGCAGTAGAGGGCACGCAATAGGGCACGTAGTAGGGCACGCAGTAGGGCACCTAGTAGGGCACGCAGTAGGGCACGCAGTAGGTCACGTAGTAGGGCACGTAGTAAGGCACGCAGTAGGGCACGTAGTAGAGGGCACGTAGCTAAGCACGCAGTAGGGCACGCAGTTGTTAGATCTTAGATCTACGGCTCGGACTAAATAGGCGTTATAATAGGTCTAGATAGGTTGTATAGTAAAGAGGTTATATTAATATAATATATATTAATGCGTGTTATACGTGCTTCCCTTCTTTTTATAAGGGGGCCGCTCTTAAGGGATATTTCCCTTACGTTACGTAGCGGTTATACTAACCTAATCTTTATAACCTCTATTATATAATCTAACACACCCCCCTAGCTTAGAACCCGTATTTAAGGTAGGGAAGCTAGTGTAAAGAGGTCGCTAAATAGCTTAAATCCGATGAGTTTTTAATCCTCGTTCTATCGTTAAGATATCGGGGCGAGATATCTTTAATCCCTGCCCGTTTAATCCTACGCTTAGGCGCTTTAATAAGTGCGGCTTTATAAGCTCTTATACTTCCTCTATTCCTTCCGCTACTATATATAGTAGATGCCCTTACTGCGTAGAAGCTTTATTCTTCCCTCTTAGCTCTACCGCCGTTAAGGGTATTCGTAGTTCGTAAGTCGTTTAGTAGCTAATGCTCGTAGACCTCCCCGGCCGTAGTAATACGCATAAGGAACTAAGTTCGCTAGTGTATTATGCCGAATTTACTGCCGGTATAGTCGCTATTGCGAGACACGCTGTATATGCCTTCGCTGCGTAAGAGCTTCCTCCTTTATTAACGCTTAATCGAGTATTTAAACGCCTTTAGCCTAGTTAATACTCGTAGATATTTAACGAGGCCTTTTATCTATCGTCTCCCTAACGTTTTTACGTAAGGCCCTTTAATTTGCATTAAGGACTAGGTTCCCTACGGTTATTTTTTCTCACCCGCGCTTATGCGTAGTGTTTCCTCTATCGCGTGGGTATAATGCCTAACATCGAGACTATTTCCCCTAAGGATGCGGCTTTATCGGCTATTTTTATATCTCTTAACCTTTTTATACTATATATATATCGGTTTATATTATTTCGTCGGGCGTTTTAGGGAGTTCTCGATCGGCGAGGCGTTAGGTAATATCGTAAAGGCCAATTTATTTAATAAAGGCCCTAAAGGGGGGCCCTTAAAGTGCCTTAGTAAAGCCGTCGGCTATTATCTTTACGATAAGTGTATATTTAACATTAAGAGTCTTATTAAGGACTTCTTAACGAAGCTAGTAGTTATAAATGTCTATATAGCGAAGCTTCGTCTATAAAGTAGCGACTTTAGTAGTAATTAGTCGGATAGTCTATATATTATTATATTAAATATAAATGCGGGAGTTATTAAAGGAGACGTCGAGCTCTTTAATAAGCCTGCTTACGTAGATTAACTCCTTTACTGCCTATAATAACGCTAGGAGCTTAGCCTCGGTTGTTAAGGTTATAACTATATCTTATTTATTAGCTCTTTAGCCGATTAAGCCTCCGAATAGCTCTATAGCAAATGCCTAAGAGCTTTTCCGGTCGGTGTTATCGGCAAAAGAGGCGTTACTTATTACTTTAAAATCGTCCTTACCCCTTAGACGAAGCGTAAGTCCCTATATATAGTATAGATAGCAGAAGACTCGATCGACCGTATCTTTATGTTTTAGTCTAAGGTTAGTATTAAATTTGTATAGTCTTAACGTAGTAAACGCGATGTCGGGGCGGGTAATAACCGCCGCGTATAGCATAGAACCTACGTTTACCTAGTAGGCTCGTATCTTATAGTGTTGAGCGATCTCTTTATAGGGAAGAAGCTCGTTTACCTTTATTAGTATATCGAAGGGGCGGCGTTTCTTTATAAGTCGGTAGATCTTATTAATATATACGGCTTATAATAGCTAAATATACCGTTAATTACGGTCTCGTAGAATCTTAATGTCGAGAAACTATTATAGGTTATTACCGCCTATAAGCTTATATTTTTCCCGAAGTTAACTCTAGAGGGATTTAGCCCTATCTTAATCCTTCTTATAATATATAAAAACAATATTATCTATATAGAAGAAGACGATAATGCCGTTAAACGTTAAGTAGTATAGTTCGTGCGGCACCGTCTAAAACCCTATCTCCCGAAGCGTTAACGTAAGTTCGCGATGTTATAGAAGAGGGGATTTTCGTAGTCCGTAGAGGGCTTAATTCAGTCGGAGGATAATAGAGTGTTTTCTATACCCTAGCGGCATCTTTATATATATAATTTTATCGAGCCTTACGTTAACAAACGCATTAACCGTATCGTACTATATTAGTTTAAGGTCGAACCTTATAGCTATTGTTATAAGTATTCGAAAGCTTCGTCCCGCGAGAGTTACCGCGTAGGTCTCCTATCCGTTTTAAAGCTATTAATCCCCTCGGACTACTAGTCTTGCCTTATACTTTAAGAGCCTTCCGTGCTTATCTATTTTATATAAGTCTTACTATTTGTATAGCACGAAATCTCTATTTGCATAGTAAGACAGGTACACCCCTACTCTTTCTATACGTACCCCGCGCGCCTATGTCCCGCTACCTAATTTTAGTAGAGGTATATAGCAATTGAGAGGGCCGCGCAAATTGTGCCTATCGATTTTTCCTAAGCGTAAAGTACAACGTAAAGCTATTCGCGATAGATTCGCAACGCCCTCCCTAAGAGCCGATATATAAGCAGCTACGCGCCGATAAGCCTTCTTAAGACAAGGAGAGGCCTCTTTACGAGCCCGACGACTACGATAGCCTACTAATTCTACCCCTACCGCCCTCGCCGACCTTTAATACGTACGATAAGCTATATAACTTCCTACAACGTTTCTACCACGAGAACGGCGCCGCTATTATAAAGAAGAATAGCGCCTATAAGCGTTAGATTAACGGCTAGCTAGTTCTAACCTACGTCGTCTTTATATACGATCGTAGGCCTCGACGAGCCTCGAAAAGCGCTAGGCTCCGGAAAGCCTTCTTTATAAAGATTAACTGCCCCGTTATGATTATAGCCTTAGCAACCTAAAATTTAAACTAGAAGTAGACCTTCCGCGTTAATATTATTATTATTATTATTAAAGTACTCTAGCTGCCCTAACGGGCCTAGTGCTACTATATTTAGCTAGCATAAGAAAAACTAGGCGGCCTAGGGGAAAACCTATATAACGTCTATCTATCTTAGCGTCGGGCCGGATGCGGCCTATGTTCGCGGCGGTTAATTAAGTTTAGTTACTGCCGCCGGTCTAGTGCCTAATAAAGGTTACCCCGCCCGGGCAGGCCCGGGGGCGTTAGGGTCGGGCGGATAGTCTAACTTAGTAAAGCCGGCGCGTAGACGGCACGCGGGCGATAGGGTGCGGGCCGGGGCCCCGCCTAGCGGGTTAAAACGCAGAAAAACAAATCTTAGTAAGCGTATAATCGAATATATAAATATACGCAAACGCTAAAGGGGGCCTACGTTAGGAGCCTTGTCGTCTTACTCCTAGAGCTCCCCCCCGCCGGCGTTACGGCGGTCTATCTTCTCCGTAAGGGCTATCGCGGCCCGGAACTACTATAGTAGGCGGTGCTTAAGGAACTATTAGATAAGCGGCTTTACGACGGCGGGGCGGTTAAAAGCCGCCCTAAGGTCGCTCTCCCGTCGGATGCTTCTTAGTAAGGCCGCCCTTACGTTAGCGAGAGTAAGGCACTAGAGGAAGAGGTAAAACGCGGTTTTACGCGCGGTCCCGCATCGATAGAGCGGCGAGTCGACGTTAGGAACGTTCCGGTCGAATAAAAACCCTTATAGACCGATCTTCCCGGTCTAGATCTAAATAAGCGTAAAGCTCTTATACTTATATAAACCGTTATATACCTTTAGTGCCTTCTTCGGCTAGTTAAAGCAAAGGTTAATATCTACCGGCTGCCGGGCTTTTTATAGTCGCTTCGCCTCTATAACTCGGAGATCTTCCTTCTAGCGCGCCTTTTAGTTATAGAGGACCGCCTCCTTAGTTATAGTGCCTTAAGGGCACTAATCTTAAAGCCACGCGTCGTACGGCCGGCCGGGCGGTTAGGTCGGCCGACGGGGTTAGGGTAGTACTCTCGCCGGCTTCTCGTAGGCGCGTTGGATCCGGTCCGCTATGCCTAACTCGCGCTCTTTATACCGCGCGAGGCAGTCGTTAAGGTAAAGGTCGAGCGGCGGGACCGCCGTCCATATCTCTAAGTTCCGGATTAGGGTCGCCTTAAACGCCTTAGCTATTACCTATAGGCAGCTCGATTAGTATACTATAAGCGCTTTTACTAGGCCGGTAGGTTTCCCTCCTCTAAGCGTAGGCTTATAAAACGTCGACGCCCTATAGGTAAGCGCGCTCTAAACTATACTAGCATAGACCGTCCTTGCGTTTCGCAACCGTATGCCTTACGTAAACGCCGCGAGCCCGGTAAGGGCTAGCGCTTATATGCCTATTTTCGTCTTAAGCTTCCTAACTTAGGCTTTCTATCGCAGCTTTTAGTTAAACTAAACCCTAAGGAACCGCCTATCCTCGACCGGCCGGACTATATTCGTCTTAAGCCGAAGCTTCGTTAGTATTAGCTTATAGGCCTACGTAAAGTAGATAAGCTCGCTCTTCTTTAGTTTAAACTTAGCGCCGACCTCCCCTACTTATTTATCGTACTTTTTTTAAACGCTTTTTAAACGTCGTATAATCGTAGCTACGGTCTTACTATAGGCTAAGAGGTTTATATCGTTAGTAAAACCGACGGTCGTAACTCCTATCTCCGGCTTAAGGTCGTTGTATAGTAGCGCGATATAGAGGAGGAAGAGGATTAAGGAGAGGGGTAAGCCTTAAGGCACGCCTATAGGTACTTCCTAAGTCTCCGCCGGCGCGTTATTAAAGTAGAGCTAGGCTATCCTCCCCTTAAGGAAGCTCCCGACCTACGCGATAATATAACCTAAGAAACCCTTTAGATAGAGGGTCTTAACGAGATATATATAGTCTACCCTATCGAAAGCTTTCTTAAGGTCGAGTTAGAGAAACGACGCTACCCCTCCTTAAGTCTATATCGTCTTTACGAGCTTTATTATAAATCGTATCGCTATCTTAGTAGACCTCTCGATCTTATTCCTTTTCTACCCTTTAGGCAGGAGGTTATACGCCTCCGCTATATCTACAATCCTCCTTACGACTACGGCCTTAAGGATCTCCCCTACTATACTAAGGTGAGAGATTAGCCTTTACCCTTAGGCTTATTAAAGCTAGGCCGCTATCTTCCCGGGCTTCGGTAGGACGATAATAGCCGTATATCGGAACCGTCTTAGAAAGTGCCTAACGTTATAACTAGCGTTAAGTAGTACCGTAAGCGCTTTAAGCAACGGCTCCTTATAGGCCTTAATAAGCCCCATCGGGAGGCTATCTTCCCCCGCGGCCTTCTATAACGCTATCTTTTTAACCGCCGACCTAACGTCGCCGACTATAAAACGCTATAGTATTATATAGGCCTCCCGGGTGGCTTAAGGGCCCCCTTCGCCTCTCGCTACTAAGGGTAGGAAGAACCGGGCTACGAGGGTCTCTACCTTTTCTACGTAAGTGCGGGCCGGCCCCGCCGTGTTGCTCGGTCTCTTAAGGTCGGGGATATATATCGCCTATAGTAGGCTACCGCTTTAAAGCCGCGCCTACCTCTCGATCTTCTAAAGGAGGGCTTAATTAGCGGCTAAATCGTAGGTAAGCTCCCGCTAGGAGTCTCTTTATATAGTAACGACGGTACGCCGGAGGGCTATCTTCGCTTTATCTAACGTCTCTTAGGTCGTTTAGTTGCTAGACGCTAAGAACGCTCGGAGGGCGCGTTTAGCCTCCCTATCGCACCGGTCGACCCTTAAGGTCTATTAGTCGGGGCGGCCGCCGTCGGTACGGCCTTAGGCCTTAGGTGTATAGTCCTTCGTAATCTTAGTTAGCTAGGTAACTACCTAGTCCGCGTACGCCTCGACCTCCCTAAGGGTCGTAGGCGCGGCTAGCGCGGCCCTTAGCCGGAACTTCTCGACAGCCGCCGCCTAGGCCCTATCTAGGTCGAGTTTTCTCTAAAGGCGGTTAAGACCTATCGTCCGGGCCGCCGGCCGGTAGGTTAGCGGCCTTATATCTACCTCTAGCCGTTGCGATATATAATCCGACCTAATAAGTCTTACGTTTCTATAGTACGTGACGTCTAGACCTCGAGACGCTTAGGTAAGGTCTATCGTGCCGTTCCTCCGGCCCTCGGAGGCGATATATATAACCTAGCCCTTAGGGGTTACGAGCCTAAGGCGCTATCGCGCCGTTAGCTTTGGGAGGTCCTCGCTATTTTTAGAAGTACGCCCGTAGGCGTCTTAAAGCAGGTAATAGCCATTAAAGTCCCTAACGAAGACGCACTAGGTGCGTATTAACTTCGCTGTAAGGTCGAGGAGCGGAGTAGTTAAAAAGGGGGAGTTAACTAGCGGGGAGTAAACTAAAAAAACTATAGTATTAAAATTAGTAAACTTAACGCTATATTAGTCTGCCCTTTAGTCGCTCGTCTATATATCGATGCTATGCCTTTTATAGACATATAGCGTGCTTTAAGTCGCCTTAAAGACGAGCCTATAGTCGCACCGCCTTAAGCACGCTAGGGCTTTTATCCTACTATTAATCGGTATCTCTTAAAGTACTATAATATCGTACGCCTTAAGGGCGGTAAGCGCGAGGTATATATTCGCGCCTATCCTTACGGTGTTTTAGTAAAGAATGTCTAAATTTAGGGGGGGTCGGAAAAAGGGTCGTCGTTAGGAGCGGGCGTAGCCTTAGTCGTAGCGGTACTAGCCCTCGCTAACGTTAAGGCCGGGCGTAACCGTAAATACCCGCGAATAGTCGACTAACCTTACGCCCGGCTAGCTTTAGTAATATCCTAATTCCGGCCGGGGGGAAGGGTAGGTAGCGGGGGGGGTATCCTATCGTCGCCGTTTCGATAGCGACGTTTACGGCGCGGTAGGACGAAGGGGGGGCTAAATATACGGCAGCGCCGGCATAAAGCGCGTCGTCGACGTCGCTACGGCGGCGAAACGCCTCGGCCTTTAGGAGTATGCCTCCTATGTCTTATCCTAAAGCTTCTCCGCCTTAGGGCAGTGCCTATCCTACGCTGTATATTTCCCCCTATAGAGGGTATATTAGTATAGGATTTGCCCTATCGTAGCCGCGTATATAGCTTTATTATATAGTCCTAACGCGCACCGCCCGTACGTCGCCTTCGCTATATAATATTTCGTAATATATCTATACTAAAAGCACTAGTAGTATTGCCTCGGCCGGATTATATTGTTAAAGGGCTTTATATTGAAAATCTCCGCCTATATTACTATGCCGAAGTCGTAAAGCCTATTCGCCGCCTTTACGCCGTCTACCGTAATAATTAAGGTCGCCTTTATGCCTGCCTTTATATAGGCCCTCTTAAGGTAAAGGTAGATAACCTCGACGTCGTTCGCCTTAGCTAGCTCGGCGGCTAAGGCGGCGTTATCCCCTCTCTAAAGGACCGTTATTAAGACGCCTTTTACTATTACCGTAAAGCCGCCTTAGGATAGTAACGTCTCCTTCCTAAAAGCCTTCTCTATCTACTCTTTATCCGCCTTATACTTGTCTATATTCTACTTAAATATAAGCGTAATATCGCCGCTACGGAGGACCCGCGCCGAGGACCCGCGCCGCTTTTATAGCAGGCTCCTTAAGGACGCGATTAACGTTGTTAATAATCGCCTAAAGGGTTTTATGTTAGAGATCTAAGGCGATCCCCTTATGCCGGACCGTAAGCTGGTTTTCGTAGCGGGCGAGAGTCGGCTTCTCGCTATTAGCCTTAATGTTATAGATGCCGCTAGCGCCTTTAAACGTAGGCTAGCGTTACGTCGGGGGCGCGACGGTAGCAGCCGCGACCGCGGCCGCGGCTACGTCGGCCTAGGATTTCGACGCTTGCTTCGATAGGAGCGCCGCCTCGATAGCCTCCTTTACCGATTCCTTAACCGATTTCTTAAGCTAGCCTACTATCGTATAGACCGCGGCGTCCGCTTAGATCCTCTCCTCTTATTCCTTTAGGTAGCCCTAAAGAACGGACTTAAAGGCCCTTTAGACGCCTTAGAGGGCCTCCTTAGGCACTAGACCCGCGAATTTTAGGTAAGCGGCACTATCCCTTCCTATTAGTTTCTCCTTGCCCGCGTCGAGCTTAGCGTCGGACTTAAGGGGCGCTTTATCGGTAGTCCGCGGGCTATATACGCTAGCCTTTAACCCCCTCCTTACGATGTTAACGTCTATCGGCTCGCAGCCTACGTCTATCCCCCGATGCGCTATCGCGCTTAGGAGCAACCGGGTCTAAGGAATCTAATTCTTAAGTCTAAATTGATTTTATAATCCGGTGTCGACCTTAGCGGCTATACGAGGAGATCGTAGAGCTTTTAGTAACGTTAGTTTATAAGGGAAGATCGCTTAATTCCGCGTTAATAATAGTTAGCATAATTATAGGCAGTTAATTAATCCCTCGGCGCATAATATACATCGTCGACGAACCTTTGCGTAGTAAGAGGTTAGGAGTAGCCTTTCTAAGCTTTAAGCTATTCCTGCTCGCGAGATCGCATTAATTCTTAGGGAATTAACCGCCGAAGAGAGCTTCTTTCGGCAACGCGATATCTATAACGACCGACAGGAGATCCGCGCCGTAGCCCTTAGTAGGAAGGCCGTCATCTAAGCCTTTATCGCCTACCTCCGAGACGCCGGGCTTAAATATATCGTTAAGCTTGCTAACGCCGATAGCGAGGCTAACGCCGATAGCGAGGCTAACGCCGATAGCGAGGCTAACGGCGATAGTAACGGCGATAGCGATAGTAACGGCGATAGCGATAGCGGTAGGAAGGTTAAGGCTATCTTCTAGACCTACCCTTAGTGCGAGAAGATATAAAAGCGGTTCCCTAAGGTCATCGGCCTTAATAATACGTATAACACTAACCGTTTTAAGATATTTCTCTTCTAAGCTACTAAGATTACCGATTAGCATTCCGTTGCTAACTTCGCCTTTAGCCTTATTAATATAGAAAAGGAGGAGGGCTTTTAGTAGCTAGTAGAGCGGCTTAATAAGCTACGACTAAAGGTCGAGGCTATAGAGCCGACTATTATTATCATAGATAAGGAAAAGGCCCTTAAAAACGCACTCTCGAACGTTTTCCCTTCCTCGCAGTAATAGCTTTGCATATAGCATATTAACGCTAATATCTACGCGAGGATAAAGACGCGGTAGAAGGAGCCTAGCTGCGACGACGACGACGACGACGACGACGACGACGACGACGACGACGACGACGACGACGACGACGACGACGACGAGGCTAACGAAGACGATACTGCCGGACGAACTCGCACACAATAAGAGGCAGAAGAGGCAGAAGAGGTAGGGAACGCGCCCCCGCCCCCGGCCGATAAATATACCCGTAAGAGCATGTTCGCAGCTTAGAAGACTATAATCTATACGGCTATAGAAGAAGCCTTTAAGGCTAATTAGAAGACGTTCGATAAGACCTACGGAGAGCTCTAGGCCCGTATTATTAGGTATATCTCATGCCTTAGCGGCAGCAATAGGCTGCTTGCTTTATTAGTAGGTATCGCAACTTCGGCTAGAGAGTTAATAGCCCTATTGTGATAGAACGGTTAGAAGACAGAAGATAGTCTAACCAGACTAAGTCTCTAATAGTTAAAGACTAATAGAAGGCGTTATTTATCCTTAAAAGCTGTAGGGGCGGAATAGTAAGTAGAGGAGCACTCGGGGTTACTTATACTAGACCGGCTGGCTAAGTCTAAGCAAGTAGGGGTAGTCGAGGCTAGAGCACTAAGGGCATTACTAGAAGAGGTATAGGTCACTTAGTAGGCAGTTAAACTAAAACTATAATAAAAGCTAAAGAAGAAAGGAAGGAAGGAGAGCCCGAGGAAGGGCGGACTAAAGTTCCTTTATATAGCTCTTCCCGTCCGTCTAGACGGTCCCGGTACGTCCCTTTCCTTCTAGCACCTTCTGCCACGTATCCCTTATACTGCTCCGAACTAATGCGGGTCCCCGGGGCTGCGTAAGGGCTATATAGGTCGGCTGACCTCGAAAAGGCTGCCTCCCGCGTCGTTCTAAAGCCCTTATAGACTAAACTAGGTTATATAGGTCCATTTATGCACCACGTGCATAATGTCATATAGGTAGGTCACACGACATAAGTCGTGTGACCTCCTTATGCGAAGGATCGGACGAATAATCGGTCTAGAAAGCCGAGAGGGCTATATTAGGCCTATAGCTCCCGGTGATCTAGGTGTCGGTCCCTCCTAGAGGGCATCGAGCCAATCATCGGGTCTTGTTAGGCAAGGGTGCTTAATAAGATCGTCGGCGTGACCGTAGCTGCGTGGTACGTCCCGTACCTAAGGAAGCTAAGTCCCGAAGGACTTAGGTTTAAAAAAGGGGTGTATCCTAGGCTGAAAAGGGGTGTGACCGGATAATAGGTAAGTCCGGGGCGAATATCTTTATGCTAAGTCATAAAGTGCTAAGTACTAAAGTACTAAGTACCCCGGTACCCTCGTACTAAGTATTTCCGTACTTAAGTCCCTTAGTACTTAAGTCGTCCCGTACTTTAGAAAAAAGAAAGTAAACCAGGAACCTAGATTAGTGGTTCTATAACATATTACCCTTCCTAAGGGGGGTTAAACCTTTAAACCCTTAAACTCGTCTTCCCTTAAACCTAAGGGTTAGATTTATTATAGGCTTTAATCTTCTTAAGAGTGTTCTTAAGATGCTTAATAGGTTCCTATGTGTTATCGGAAGAAGGATAATTCTTCCACTTTATAAGATAGAAATAATAGCCGTTTTCTATCTTCTTAGATAAAATCTTTTCGACTTTGTATTCGTCTTCTTTAACTAGTATATCGATATCTTTCGCTAGGCGGCTATTCTTAGGCGCTAATTCGAGTAGCGAAACGTAAAAAACGGGGTGTATAAGCATAGCCGTTAGTAGGTCTAGCTTATAGGTTAAGTCGGAGAATTTTTCCTATATAAGAAAAGGTCCTATCTTCTTATAGTCTAACGAATTGTTAGGCCTATTAAAAGTAATATTCTTCTTAATAAGGTAGACTTTATCGCCTTTATTAAAGGTAGGTTCCTTTTCGGTCTTCTTATTATAATAATAAGTTATTCGCTCTTTTATAAAGTCGAGCTCGTCTTCAATAGCGGAATATAAGCTTCTTAGCTACTCGGAGCTTAAGATAGCTTTTTCGGCTATAACTTCCGGTAGGAAAGACCTATAAGCTTCGGGCGTAAATCCGTAATTCGCAAAGGCTAGCGTTTACTATATAGGTTCTGATACCTAGCGTTTGCTATATAGGTTCCGATACCGAAGTATTATAAGCTAACTAGGCTATTAGTAGCCTAATTAGCTAGTCGTCTTGCTGGTAGTTAATATAGCTTCGAAGGTATTGTTTTAAGGTCTAGTTTAGCCGTTCCGTAATTCCGTCGGTAATAGGGTAATAAGCAGTAGATAATTTATGCTTAGTTCCTAAAGCTCGCATAAGGCTTTGCCAAAAGTGTGATATAAACTTTCGGTTATCCGTAATTAGGGTTTTTAGTAGACCTCTATCGGCTAGAATATATCTTATAAAGACGTAAGATAATTCCTTAGCTAATATAGCTTCTTTAATCGGAATAAAATAAACGTATTTCGTAAGGCGGTCTACTATAACTAATATAGAGTTATATTCTATATTTATAATAGGTTCGATAGATTTTAGTAACTTCGTAATAAAGTCTATAGCAATAGATTCCTAAGGTAATTCGGGGGTCTTTATAGGCTATAGGTTTCTATAAGGCTTATGCCGTATAGCCTTAGCTTTATTATAAGTATCGCATGCCTTAATAATCTTCTGAATTTTGCGGCGAAGATTATAAGTGTTATAGTAATTCCGAATTCGATTATAAGTCCGGGATATCCCTTAGTGGCTATGTATCGGGCTTTCGTAGAAATCCTTTATAATCGTTGCCTTACTACTAAGCGTAAGGAATAACTTTCCCTTATAGTAGGCGAGGTCGTTTTCCTAGGTTATATGCTTCTTAAACCTGCTGAAATCGGTATCCTTATAAGTGCTTTTAAGTAATTCTAAAACAGAATTATCTCCTTCGATCTTAAATATAGCATCGAGTGATTGCTGCTCGTAGTTGCCTTCCGTATTAAGATATAAAAGCCTTTCGTTATAAGTTTCGATCTTCGTATTATAGTCGGGACGTCGACTAAAAGCGTCGGTACGGGAATTTTCGGTTTACTTCTTATATAGAATTTCGTAGTTAAAATCTGCTAATAATTCTGCCTAACGGATTTGCCGTACGTTAAGCTGCTGCGTGCTAGCGAAATAGGTGATATTCCTATAGTCTATATAGACCTTCGTCTTATAGGAATTCCCTAGAATATAATGCCGAAATTCTGTAAAGGCGTTTATAATCGCTAAAGATTCTTTATCGTAGATCGGATAATATATCTCTGCCCTACTTAGCTTTTTAGAGTAAAACGCTATAGGATGCAATATATTATCGTCGTCCCTTTGCTTAACTGCGTACCTAATGCGAAATTAGAAGCGTCGGTCTTTAATTCGCAAGGTTTATCCGCATCGTAGCTATATAGTACTAGGGCGGAAGTTAATAGGCTCTTAAGCTTAATAAAAGCGTTATTAGCTTCGTCCGTCTAGGTATAAGGTTTCGTCCTAGCTAGCTTTATTACTGCTAGTATAGGGATTAACTCTTTAGAGAAATCCACTATAAAGCGTCGGTAGTAATTAGCGTAGCCTATAAAGCTCTATATTTCCTTAATCGTAGAAGGAATAGGCTAACCACTAATTGCCTCTAACTTATACGGGTCTATCCGTATAGTATTTAGGGTAATTATATAGCCTAAGAATTCGACTTCTTACGTATAGAATATGCATTTTTCTGGCTTAATATAAAGGCTAGCTGCTTCGAGAGCCTTAAGCACTTTTATAACGTCGAGTTTATGCGTTTCTAAATCGTCTAAATAGACGATTATATCGTATAAATAAGCTAAGACGAATATATCGAGGTGTTTGTGTAAGGCGTTATTAATACGCTTCTGAAAAGTCGCTAGGGCATTTATAAGCCCTAGAGGGAGGATTAAAAATTCGTATAAGCCGTATCGAGTTCTAAAAGCGGTCTTATATTCGTCTCCTTCCCTAATTCGTATCTAGCTATAAGCTACTTTAAGGTTGATTTTCGTATAATATCTTTTCTTAGATAATCAATCCCTTAATTCGATAATAAGGGGTAAAGGGGTCCGGTCTTTAATAGTATCGTTATTAAGCTAGCGGTAGTCGATGCATAGCCTAGTCTTAACCTTATCTTTACTGTTTTTTAGAGCAAATAGTACTAGGGCCCGATATTCTAATTTCGACTCCCTTATATAATCTTTTCGAAGGCTTTCGTCGATATAATCGTAAAGCAATTTTAAATATAATTTATCGAGGTTATATATCTTACGGAAGCGAGGCTTCGCTCCGTCTTTAAGGTAAATTTCGTAATCCTATTGCGTTTAAGGCGGTAATTTATCCTCTAGTAGGTCGTTAAATATCACACCGAATTTAACGTGGATATCGTGCGGTATAGTCTTAAATCTATCCGCTTTAAGGTCCGTCTCTATTTCTTTAATAGAGGCGCTATTCGAAGCGTCTTTTAATAATAGGTTTAGCGGTTCCGGGACTATATTAAATCGGTCCGGAAGTTCCTCTTCGAATAAGGTAGCAACTTCCTTAATTCCTAGGCTTCGCCTTTCTAGGCTAGTATTAAGTTCCGAGGTTTTTAGTCCGGTTAAGTCCTTTAATTCGTTATAGAGCAGAATATCTAAAGTATCGTCTTTAAACCTTAGAAGGCCTTTATTCTAGTCGATAGAAGGGTTATATTATTATAAGAAGGGTAGTCCTAGTATAATATCGTATCGTATAGATAGGATATCGAAAGGGTCTTTAAACGATAAGTTTCTAATAGAATATTCGAAAGGATTAGTTTCGTAGATAATATTCCCGTTATTATACGTAAAGGGTTTCCCTTCGGCTATAAATAGCGTTTAAGGCGTGGTTTTCTACCGGTAACGAAGGCGTAGACGATTTATCGTTTCCGGGGCAATATAGTTGCTTATAGATCCGCTATCTACTAAAGCGGAAAGTCTATATCTTTAGTAATTAATCGTAAGGGTTATCTTCTTACTAATAGTTTTATTAGTAATAAGAAGATCTTAATTATTAGTAAGTAGCCCTTTTACTTCTAGTAATAGAGGTTTTTTATATCCTTAGTAGTAAGGGTGCTATTACCCTATATCCCCTCCCTTAAAACAGTCTTAGAGGGATTAGGTTCTCTCTTAAACCTAGCAGACTCTCTTTCGAGCCTACTAGACTACCTTTTAAGTCTATATAGATTAAGCTCTCTTTTAAGCTCCGGGGGTTCTCTTTTAAACCTAGTAGAACCCGGCTCTTCTCTTATAGACTTACTATTAAGTCTATTAGTAGTTCCCTAAGGTATAGGTTGTATTATAACCCTATAATTAGTAGTCTCGAAAGGGAGACCTTATAGTTGCCGGACCCGTTCGAGTAGGTCTCGGTTAACTTAAGAAGCGAGTCCGAGGGTCCGGGAGGCGAGGCAGTGGACGCCTTCTAGCCTCCGGAGGGCCTCTTAGAGAGTCTAGACCTCGAAAGAGGGTTCCGGGTATAGCTCCGGCACATAACCTCCTAGACGGTCTAGTCTAGTAAGGAGGTTAAGCTTCTCGCGTTCTTTTTCTTACATAAGGTCTACTAGGGATGCAATTTCCCTATAAAATTCCTCGTGGGTTTCGTGCTCGTTATCTAAAAGCATTGCCTCTAGCCGATTTGCTTTACGCTTATAGCTTCGAAGTAAAGCTAAAGTCTCTTCGGCTATATCGGTAAGGCACTCCGGGGGCCTATCTTCGGCGCTAGGGTAACCCTAGGCTTCTCGTTCGATAACTCCTTCTAAATAGTTCGTAACAGCTAGGTATTCCCTATAGCTGCTATATTCCGGGTTAAGGCCATCGAGAAGGTCCTTATCATCTTCGAATTCGCGGTAGGCCGGAGGGAACTCTAAGCTATCGTACGGGGCAGCCGTAGCTACGCTGCCCTCCGAGAATTCCTCGGTATTAGCGGGGCTATAAGCATCGGGTATATAGCCTCCGGTGAGATCTTCTAACTCCGGGGCCTAGCTATAGTTGTGCTAGTACTAGGTTTCTCGAGGGAATTCCTCGGAGTCGTATTGCGTTATTAAGGGTATGTCGTCGTTATCCGGCTATAGAGTTATCTATAATCTCTCCGTCCTTTAAGTCGATCACTAGATCCTCTATTACGCTATCCGGAGCGTCCGGACTGTCCGGGCCGGCCGGGTCCTCCGGTCCGGCCGGATCCTCGTCCGGGTCCGACTATCTAAATAGGTCCTCCTCTTCTTCAATACAGGGCCTAACAAGGCTATCTAGAATAGGTGCTATTTTATCCTGAGGATCCCTAATAGTCGTAAAACGATTTTCGTAGTAGGGATAGGCAGAAAAGCCTATAGGATTACTAATAAAAAGCGTAGGATCGAGAGCTTCTCTTAAAGGCGGTAGAGAGAGCCTAAGAGGTCCCTACTCTAAGGTATTAAGGCTTCTAGAAGCCGCCGGCTTTCCTTTAGCTAGAATTTTCTTCCGGTAGTAATCTTTAGCAATATGCCCTGCCTTCTTATAAAAGAAGTAGGTAAGGCTCTTATAAATGCTATTATTTTTCGAGCTTCCGGCCGGTGCCGAATAGCTAGTTATTCCCGGGTTTAGAATAGCATCTAGGTCTATAGGATCGCCGTAATTCGTCTATTTCCCCTTTTTCTTCGAAAAACCCTTATACCCCCCTCGGGGGTCCTTCTTCTATTGCCGGCGTTTAAAAAGCCGGTCGTCGATTCTAACTGCTTAGGCTATAAACTCAACGAGGGTGTCGGGACGGTCTTATTTAGAGATCTCGTCCTTTACATCGTCCTTTAGCCCCTCGTAAAAAACCGCTATTATAGCGTCGTCGTCTTATTCTAATTTCGATATTATCTGCCTAAATAAAGCAGCATAATTAAAAGCAGAGGTTATTTATTGTAAATACCGTAGCTTATGCTCTACGGCTCTCTTCTCGTCACCTATACCGAAGGTCTGCTAGAGGTTGGTTTTAAAAGCTTAATAACTATTAAAGATATCGTCCGTAAGTTTATCCCGGTCCCCCTCTGCCTTAGTAACCCTATCCCTAAGAATAGGTTTAAACTAGGTTAAAGCTAGCCCCCTTAAGCAGCTAGCTATAAAGAAGACCTTCGCTTCATTAATAGAGAAGGAATCCGGAAAGGAAAGAAAGAAGGCCTTTAGCTAGGTAAGAAATTCCTATAGCTTGCCGGCTTCTCCGGTGTAAACAGCCGGCTTTAGGGTTTTAACAATTTCCCCGAACTGCCGGGGGTAGCGGAAGTCCGGAACCGGGGCCGGGACCGGGGCGTACCCGGCCGGGCCCGGAGGCGGCGGCGGTCCCGGGGCGGCGGTATAAGCCGAGGCCGGGCCCGCAGGCGTAGTAGTAGAAGCAGCAGCCGTAGCTGCAGCCGGACGAGCTGCCGGGCGAGCTGTCTGGCGAGAGGTTAACGAAGTAGAAGAAGACCTTCTTAAAGAAGTAATTATTTTTAGTGTTTTTTCTAAAAAGGGTTCTTCGAATCCACAAAGATTAAAACAAGATCTAAGATCTAATAGATCGAAAAGATTAGAAAAGGATTAAGGGGTAAAACAAAGACTAAGCAAAGATTAAATAAAGATTAAGCAACGGTCTTTAAAACACACTCCGCGGCTAAGCAAAAGGTAAGAGCTTTTATCGTATAATAGAACGGTTAGAAGACAGAAGACAGTCTAACCGGACTAAGTCTCTAATAGTTTAAGACTAATAGAGGGCGTTATTTATCCTTAAAAGCTATAGGGGCGGAATAGTAAGCAGAAGAGCACTCGGGGTTACTTATACTAGACCGGCTGGCTAAGGGCCTAATCTACAACGCTATAACTTAGTCGAGGCGGACATACATATATAATAGATAGGTATTAGAACCCCGATTATCATATATTTTTAGTGTAAATGAAAGAATTGTAGCTCTACCTTCTATATTTGCAGATTAACTCTTGCTCTTAATGTACCGAGCTAGTAGGGGTCGTGCATAGTCGCGTAAATGCCTGTATTAGGGAAAGACGCTAAGCAAAACGCATTTTTCTGCCGCTAGCCGCCTCGAATAAGTCGGGGCGGCTAGCGAACTAGCGAATGCAGTACGTGCACTTTACATACGTCTAGCGCCGCTACTACTGCCGACGGCGCTACTAGTACCGCTGCTGCTGCTTTTTTCCTCCGCTGCTGCTGCTACCGCTACTGCTGCTGCTGCCGCTACTACTGCTACTGCCGCTACTACTGCTGCCGCTGCTATGCTCTTTTCCTCGTAGTTACGATAGCCTTAAAAAAATAAACGCGGGGCGCGAAAGCGGTAAGAAAATTCGCTAATAAGGGTATGCGACGGTATAAGAGGACCCGGCCCGCAAAAAATATATGGGCTATGTCTCTTCGTGCGTCCGCCTCGACTTAGTCGAGGCGTTGTGGATTAGGCCCTAAGTCTAAGCAAGCAGGGGTAGTCGAGGCTAGAGCACTAAGGGCACTACTAGAAGAGGTATAGGTCACTTAGTAGGCAGTTAAACTAAAACTATGATAAAATCTAAAGAAGAAAGGAAGGAAGGAGAGCCTAAGGAAGGGCGGACTAAAGTTCCTTTATATAGCTCTTCCTATCCGTCTAGACGGTCCCGGTACGTCCCTTTCCTTCTAGCACCTTCTGCCACGTATCCCTTACACTGCCCCGAACTAATGCGGGTCCTTAGGGCTGCGTAAGGGCTATATAGGTCGGCTGACCTCGAAAAGGCTGCCTCCCGCGTCGTTCTAGAGCCCTTATAGACTAAACTAGGTCATATAGGTCCATTTATACACTACGTGCATAATGTCATATAGGTAGGTCACACGATATAAGTCGTATAACCTCCTTATGCGGAGGATCGGACGAATAATCGGTCCTAAAAGCCGAGAGGGCTATATTAAGCCTATAGCTCCCGGTAGTCTAGGTGTCGGTCCCTCCTACGGGGCATCGAGCCAATCATCGGGTCTTATTAGGCAGGGGTGCCTAATAAGATCGTCGGCGTGACTATAGCTGCGTAGTACGTCCCGTACCTAAGGAAGCTAAGTCCCGAAGGACTTAGGTTCGAAAAAGGGGTGTATCCTAGGCTAAAAAGGGGTATGACCGGATAATAGGTAAGTCCGGGGCGAATATCTTTATGCTAAGTCATAAAGTGGCAAGTACTAAAGTACCAAGTACCCCGGTACCCTCGTACTAAGTATTTCCGTACTTAAGTCCTTTAGTACTTAAGTCGTCCCGTACTTTAGAAAAAAGAAAGTAAACTAGGAACCTAGATTAGTAGTTCTATAACACCTATAGAGACCGCCTAGAAAGACGTTAAATCGTACCTTCTTATAGGTATAGGAGACCTCTTTTACCTCTATACCGCCTTGTTCTAAATAATCGAGAATAAAGAGCGCTACTACTAGCAAAAGGCCGCCCGATAGTAGGCACGGCAGCGGCTCCTTTATAGCGGTTAGGATTAGCTTAGCAAGCTGACTTTCTAGATTATATATTAGGCTATTAATATGCTTGCCGTATAACACCGGCTTACTATAGC
This sequence comes from Ophiocordyceps sinensis, assembly GCA_012934285.1. NCBI lineage: Eukaryota > Fungi > Ascomycota > Sordariomycetes > Hypocreales > Ophiocordycipitaceae > Ophiocordyceps > Ophiocordyceps sinensis. The sequence goes on along the minus strand of JAAVMX010000001.1, from coordinate 12,935,449 downwards.
CGGGATGCCCTTAGAGCTAGGGAAAGAGCCGCGGGAGCTAATCCTACTACCGCGTTATACCAGGCGTTTTATATAATAGTAGGGGCTTCCTTATGCCTACGTTATTCTCAAGCGCCTTAAAGCTAACCCTCCGCTTCCGCTTATTAGGCTTAATATTCTTCCCCGGTAGTAGCTTAAGAAGCCTTTAGTACGACCCCCCTCTTTCCCCCTTTGTCTATATAAACGATGCTAATCGACCTCTAGGACCTCGAGGAGCTACTCTTCCGTATTCGTAACCCCTACGTAGTGCAAACGCTTAAAGGCCGGCCTCGCGTTGCGAAAAACACTAGTCTAACTATGCCCTTAACCCTATAACACTAAGAAGAGGAAGGCCACGATTAACAAACGCCGGCAGCTTTATAAGCAGCCTTATAACTACGTAGACGAGGACGAGGGATATAGAGGCGGCTGCCGCGATTAAGTTAGGTTAGTGTCCGCCGACTTAACGCAAGCGTATAGCGCATACGTATATAGAATAAGGTCGACGAGGCATCTTAAGCGTTATAAGGAGCATTATAAGGATAGGCGTTATAAGGAAGATCGCGTGCACGCGTAAATATACGGGTAAGGGGACCTCGAGGGAGACGGGCTAGGGGCGGAAGACCTATAAGAGCTGCGCTATCGCCGTCGCCGTCTATTAAGGAGGTTATTCTAGCTACGCAGGCCACGGACTAATTAACGGTCCGATTATACGCGCATCTCGCGATCTCTTTAAACATACGTTATTTGCGTTATTTAAGCTTCCTACGCGCGCTGCTATGGCTATTGAATTAACTATTTAATTAAGGCTAGGCACGATTTACGCGGCCCTCTTAATTGCTATATACCTCTACTAAAATTAGGTGGCGGGACATAGGCGCGCGGGGTACGTGTAGAAAGAGTAGGGATTTAGGTATCTTACTATGCAAAGAGAGATTTCGTGCTATGCAAATAGTAAGACTCTTTTATATAGGTATACCTATATATAGTCGAGGACTTAGCCTTTCTCCGTAAGTGTTTTAGAGTTAACCTTAGTCTAGGACCTTATTTCCTTATGACTCTAAAGATGCGTTCGCTCCGCCTCCTTAAATAAAGGGCTAAGTAGGTAATATTTAAGCTATCTATAATATATTAGGATAGCTAGAAGGTCTCGTCGATATACCTGCCCTTTTAGGATTAAGCGGTCGAGGTAAGCCTTATCTTTAAACCGTACTATATTAGTATCTTTTAAGATCGGTACGGCTTAAGTATATACTATAAATATAGAGTGCCAATAGGCGAGTTTTTCTTTCTACGGAGGGGTTAAATCCTTATTTATAGGCTACGGAGGGGTTAACTCCTAATTATATAGACTTTTTGCTATAGAGGGGTTTACTCTTTATTTAAGTAGACTTTTGTTTGCCTATAGAGTGGTTAACTCTTAATTATATAGACCTACCGTAGAGGGGTTTACTCCTTATTTATACGGACTTAATGCTACGGAGGGGTTTACTTTTTATTTATATAGACTTAATGCTATAGAGGGTTTACTCTTGTTTATATAGACTTAATAACGCGGAGGGGTTTACTCCTTATTTATACAGACCTAGTGCTATAGAGGGGTTTACTCTTTGTTTATATAGACTTAGTGCTATAGAGGGGTTTACTCTTTATTTATATAGACTTAATGCCGCGGAGGGGTTTACTCCTTATTTATACGGACTTATATTTGCCTAGAAGGCTGCTTGAGAGGAATCGAGATACTCGCTCTATAGCTTTATAGTCTAGTTAGCGAGATATAATTGTATTATAGCTATAAATAAGGCCGCCGGGGGAGTGCTTTAAGGAGTAAGGAGAGGCTTAAATCGAGCTTTAGTATACTGCTTTATGTTTTCTCAGTCGTTTTTAAGCGCTATTGCGTAGTCTATATCGTAGTTTGCCTTGCGTTCGGGGGTTATATCTTAGTAGATAAGGATATCGTTAAATACTTAATTATCGAGAACTTATAGTATAATTTAATTATTATTAGGGAGTGTTAGTTAGGCTCTACTGTAAAGGGTTAACCGGTGTGTGTATTGTGTCTGTCTTACTAGCTAAAAGAGGGGAAGGCATCGCGGAGATATAGTCTCGTTGCGTGCACGTGATTACGTAGGTCACGTGGATTACGTGCCCGCAACTGCACCTTGTACGTATCCCTTATCCCCTATTCCTATAGGGAGAGTGATATTCCTTAAGGCTAGGGCTAGCTCCTTAAGGTCGCACTCCTTAACACTTTCGGTAAGGTTCTTAAATATTCTATCGAAAATCTCTTACTTATCGAAAATAATATCTCGAGTAGTAATAACCTTCCCTTCTATAGGAACCTAGACTTAGTAGATATTAGAAGATATATATCCTACTAGAAAGTAAATCTAAGCTTATAGGTCGAGCTTCCTAAGGTATTATTTCTTCTCTTAGGCCGTATGTATTATTATAAACGCTTTATACCTATAGGCACGAAGATACTATTGCGCTAGCTTTCTCTTAGTTAGTTTTCTATAGGGGGATTCCTACTTATAGCTATATTTTAGCGTGCAATTATAGAGATATATAGCGGACTTATAAATCTCTCGCTAAAGCTAGGTTAAGAGCTTTCCTCGCATCGCTTTAGACTTATCCTTAATTATACCCCTTAAGCGCTCGGCGCCGCTATTTTAATCTTATATATATAGGGTAAATGCTTAATTTTAAGGAGCCTTATCTTAAGGAATGCTTCTACTACTAGCTTTTAAGTAGTAATCTCGTTATTATACTTAACGATCTTAGTGTAAAATTAGTATTAGTGCTTTAAGTAGTCGAGGCCGGACTTAAGGGACGTAATAATAGTTTCTACGAGACGGTCTTAAAGGTAGTAATCCTATATAAAGCCGCTTACTCTATCGGTTAAAAGCATTAGCGAGTTATAGCCTTTATTATCTAGCATAAAGTTATAGAAGTCTATCGCAATTCTCTTGCCTACGATACCGTTATCTTAAGGGGCTCGTCGTATTATCCGTTTTGCTTTCGTAATGCTATAGTTATTGCACTATACTATTAAGATGCCTTTAATCTTAATACATTGAGAGTAGTTAATAAGGTATTCTAAGGCTTATAGTCCCGGATGCCTTATTCGGAGATGCTAAAGTTTAGTAATAGCTTTTTACAGCGTTTATTTAGTATAGCTATTAAACTTATTTCGGCGGTTATAAAATACCTACCTTATTATATAGTAGGGGATATACTTAACAACGAACTAGCCGTAGTGCTATTTAAAAAGACCGATAATAGCATCGTCGGCCGAACGGAGCGCTAATAGCCTATAGGGTTATTCGTCTTACTAAAGTCCTTACTACTTTAATAGCCTATAAGAGATTAGATTATATATAGAGTTCTTATAGCAAGTAATATCGAGCAAGCGTAATACTTATAGTTTAAAGATAGGGTCTATAAGCGGATATTAACTTTACCGTAGCTAAGGATAGGCACTTTTTTAGCGCTTGCCTAAAGGAAATCTCCTTTATCTACTATTCTAAAGTTTTTAAACCGGGAAATCTCGTTAAAGATATAGAGGGTTATACTATAATCTAAGTTTAAAGAGTAATAAAGAGGGTAAACGTCGACGTTAAAAGAGGTATCGACTAAAGGGGCGAGGAATAAAGCTAAAGGGTATCTTCCTCTCTCCCGCACGAGTTAATCCGTCTTATTATTATTCTTAGTTCCCCTCTTGCCTCTATATCTCTAGGCTTCTTTCGCGACCTTAGGGTTCTTTATATTCTTAGATATAATGTCCTTTTTACTTTTAGGCTATTAGTCGAGCGCTTTATTAAGGTTAACCTCTTAGCAATTCTCTATTGCGTGGCCTTTTATAGAATAGAGCTTATAGTAAAGGATACCTCTTTTATCTATATTAGTAGGTCGCGACCTCTTTTTATTATTTTTGCCTTTTTAGTTATTCTACTAGCTGCTTTACTTCTCGTCTTATCCTATATAGGAAGGGCCGAAGGAGCCTTTCTTAGTATAAGATAGTTAAGTAGGCTATTTATCTATAAATATAGTAAATTCGTTAGTTATAGAATAGATATCGAAATCCTTCTCCTTCTTTACGCAAGAGAGGTTAAAGAAATCGACCTAGTTAAGATAATATAGTTAATTAAAGCTAGAAAGTTAATAACCTAAATACTCTTATAGGTAGCTTCGGGAAGTTCTTCTTAAATCCCTTTCTGAATAATCTTCTTCTAGCTTTTAAGCTAAAGGTGCTAGTTCTTTAGCTAACTTAAGGAGGGCTTAACTACCGTTTTATAGTAAACCTAAAAGGCCCGTTAGATATCTTCCGTTTTGCCTTTTGCCTGCTTCTTAAGCGTAGTATATTAGTCCTTAAGGTCTTTATCGGGCTTATAATAGGTCTAGAAAAGGTAGTCGGAGATTATCGAGGCGATCTAAGTATAGAGCTCTTTAATATACTTTTTTTAACTCTCTTATTTCTTCTCTTTATATAGAAATATCTACTATTATTAAGTGCCTTAAGGAGGTTAGCGTCCCTATTAGACTATTTCTTCGTCTACTATACGAGAGCGAGATCCCTTTAGAGAGTTATCTTCGATAGGTATATCCGGAATAAGAAGGAGCCTTTCGGTGCTAAAGACCTAGTCCTATACGTTGCTATCGAGGACCTACGCCTTAAACTTATTATCCTTAACGGACTAATTAGCATTTTCGATAAAGATAACTTCGGTATTCTTCTTAGTAGATATAGTGATTATTCTGCCTAAAGGGAGCCTGTTTTTAGTGTTTTATATTATAGGAATTATAGATGGAATTCTAATAGAATTCTACGGTAGAAGGACTTCCCTTCTAAGGTGAATTCCATAGATAGAATTCTAATAGAATTCTACGGTAGAAGGACTTCCCTTCTAAGGTGAATTCTATAGATAGAATTCTACTTCCTTCTATAGACTTCTACGGTCGTCCCGATAGACGCATCCGTCCGCGGAAGGTCTTCCCCGACTAACGCATCCGTCTATATATTCTATTTATGGATCCCTTTCTATTCTTAGCTACTAAGGCTTCCCGGAGGGAAGCCCCGACCTTTCTCCTATCTTATCTATAAGAAGGTAGTATAATCCTTAGCTAGATAGGTATTAACAATTCTAATAAGACTACTAGACCTATATTTACATTTATATTTAAGATACCTACTAATACTAATTAATAATTGTAAGGCTTAATTACAGACAGTAAGGTAGATGAGATAGTTTTATATCCTTCGAACGTATTATAGATCTTTATCGAACGGCTTCCGCCCGACGATCCTATTCTATACACTTAGAGAAGGATAACTATGCTAAGCATAAGAAGACTTTACCTTCCGAGTCTAGCTCGCCTCTAGGGGTTATATATAGCTCTTCTTTAACCTTTTTGCTAACCGATTACCGCTTTAGAAGAAGAAGGGTAATACTAGCAGAAAGTGCGTTAATAACGCCGAAAAACGATGAATTCTTTATAAAGAACCCTACGAATACACCGATAAACCGCGTGAAAAATAAGCACGCATTATAACTTCGATACACTAACCTACTAGTCCTTTATCCGATACAATAGAGGAGACCCTTAGGGAATAGATAGAAGGCATAACTATCTACCGATCCCTTTTTCTATATATTAACGTAAAACATTAGGATAGCAATATTAAACCCGACGAAAACAACGGCATCGCGATTATAACATCCGTCGTAAAGTTTATTGCTATCTACGAAGCATCGATCGATTTTTAAGGAAACGAGATCCTATTATACTTCTAAGACTACTTCTAAAGATAGATAGCGAATATATAGGGTCTAATACACGCAGACTATAAACGAGCGCTAAAAGTTCTAATAAGGAAAAGAAGGATATATACCGGTCGTAGTAATGCATCTTATATAACGATCTTCCTAATATTATAAGCACTCGAGAAACCATTAGAATAGCCTATAGAAGACATAATAGCATAGAAATTTAACGATAGCACGGAGGAATATATAAAGAAAATAGAGATACTATTAGTAGGTGTCTCGAATGCAAATGCAAATGTAGGTCTAGTAGTCTTATTGGAATTGTTAATACCTATCTAGCTAAGGGCTATACTACCTTCTTTATAGACAAGACGGGAGAAGGGTCGGGGCTACCCTCCGGGAAGCCTCGGTAGCTAAGAATAGAAAGGGATCCGTAAATAGAATGTAAAGACGGATGCGTTTAGTCGGGGAAGACCTTCCGCGGACGGATGCATCTATCGGAACGACCGTAGAAGTCTATAGAAGGAAGTAGAATTCCATCTATAGAATTTACCTTAGAAGGAAAGTCCTTCTACCGTAGAATTCTATTTGAATTCTATCTATAGAATTTACCTTAGAAGGGAAGTCCTTCTACCGTAGAATTCTATCTATAATTCCTATACTAGCAACTTTTTCTTTATACCGTTTATAAAAACCTCTCTTATTTTTCCTTAAATATTACCCTTCTTTAAAAAGAAACAAAAATGCATAAAAAAATCGACTGTTCGTTATATTAGAATAGTTCGTTATAATATTATATAGTGTTATAACTATATAACCGTTTAAAAGAAAGAATGTGTTAGAAGGGTTTATAGGCGAATAATAAACCCTTCTATTCTAATAGCCAATTTGTTTATATCGACGAAACGTTTAAGGGCCTGGTTTAGTAATGCTTTCGTTATTGCATTAGCTAGGTTATCGGCTCCGTTAATCTATCGGACCTCTATAATCTTACGGCGTTTATATAACTATCGTTAAGCTATAATATCGATTATTAATCTTTTTTCCTTTATAGTACCTAGTTTAATAAGGCATTTATATAAGGAGTATAAATCGGTGTAGATAATTAATAGAACCGGAGGAAGACTAAGGCGATCCGTAATTATCTTAAGAGTTATAGTAAGAGATATCCTAATATCGAATCCGTTTACTATACCGTAGATTTCCGATGTAAGGACGCTTTAGGTAACTCTTTTACATTTCGTAGAGTTTTAGTAGATAATATTGCCTTTAATCGAAAATTGTTTATCTATTCGGTCGGTCTCGTAAACTAAAGCAATAACGAATCTAAGCTATAAAGATAAGTCTTTATTATTTACAAACGATCTATTGGTAAAGACTAAGAGCTTAGCCAATGCGAGGTTAATTAGAAGATATATTAGTCTTTATTATTAATTATCTAGTTGCTACTATAGTCTCTTATTTAGGATTATACAGTCTTTTTAATCTAGGTTCTAGACTTAAGCAGCAATAGAGATATTAAACGATGCTTCCGGTTGATAAATAGATATAACGTATACACTACGAGCACGTTGCTCTATATACCTTTGCGCGTGGTTAATAGCCTATAGTTTTACGGTTTTAATCTTAGCTGCTTAACCCTTTTGTTATAGTAGCAAACTTCTATCGTATTATAGGGTTAATTTCGCGCCGTTAAAGTCTATAGATTATCTAGTAGTTATTAGAGTTTTCGGTTTAGCTTTAAATTATGCTTTCTAGAGCTCCTTTTCTTCGCAGTCTGAAAAACTCTAAGTCCCGAGCATTAACGTATCGTCTATCTATATCCCGACTATTCCAAAAGGTGCAAGAGGGCTATAGTTAGAAATAAGCAAGCATACGTCGTATATTAAGTAAGCTATATTAAGCTCTTTAATATAGTAACTATAGTATGTGTTAAACTAGTGTAGTTTAGATTCCGCGATTCCGTATAAAGGTCTAATTATATAGATGATTATGCCTTCCGGATACTTCTTTACTAATTTAGCGGGTAGAGCTATTAGGACTATTCGGGATAACTCTATATTAGCCTAAGGATATGCTTAGGTAATGTCTCGTAGAGATAATATTATTCCGTGTTCTTTAAGCGTTCCGGCTGCAATTGCTATAATTAAACGTTAACTAACTCGCTAGATTATTAATGACTATATAAGTATAGATGTCTTCTTAATATTACTATATCCTTAGATTACTAATCTCGACTTTTCGTATAGTTTAGTATTACGTCCTTTAACCTCTTAAACTATTCGAGAACGGAAGATTCGATATCCTCTATGTTTTTCTTTATTATATTATTCGAAACTAAACATACTACGAATAACTAGGTCGTTAATCTCTTTTATGTTAGATTCTTCGAATAGGTTACCGGGTGTTATAATTACGCTATCTACACGGAGTTTAAGTATAAGATCGTATGCGTTAACCTCTTTCTTAGCTAGGAACTACTAATTCTTTAGTTTATTTTTCGCACTAGGTAGGCGACTACGTTTTCGGGTTATGCGAGGAGGTTCTTACATAGTTTTGTATTCTTCTATTGGTTTATTATCTTAAGAATTCTATTCCGGTGTGTCTTAATTTTTAGCTAGGAGTTCTTCTAATAGTAGTACCGATTTTTCGTCTCGGAAGTATAGTTGCATATATATTAACCTAAATACTTATAGTCCGCTAATAGTGTTAATTTTTATATCATAGCCTTTAATTGCTGCGATTTTAAATAGACCTTACTAACCGTTCTTTTCTCTCTAGACATAGACCTTACTTTATAGTAGAAGATTAAGAATCTCCTTTATTAATAGTCCGTTTCGGCTGTAAATAGCATCTTTAATTCGTCGTTTAGTAGAGATCTATCGAAGCAATTTCATAGCCTTTTGTATAGCTATAGCTCTCTACATCGTTGTTATAGAAGGGGGTGATTCCTATATAATCCGGGGGTAAGCACTAAAAACTAATAATATAGGAACTAAACTATTAGGACTAGCTATATTATTAATTACTTTAACTGCTATTTAAAGGATAGCCTTAGCTAATATAACGTTCTTAATTTCCTTCTAAAGAATACTAAATATTAATTTAAGTAGTCTATAATATCTCTTGATTTTTCCGATAGACTAGTAGGCTTTAACCGGAACTTGCTTATACGTAATCCCTATTACTTTCGCTTCGTTTCGGAATTTATTAAAAGCAAAATTAGTTCCTACGTTATGCTTAATAATATCTAATAGACTAAGATATATATTAATCTATAACGCACGTAGTATTTCCTACGTATCTTTAGCGGATATTAATAGTAGGAATCTTACTCCTTAGAATAAAGTTACTAAATCTACTACGTATAGCATTAGTCGTTATAGGTTTCTAAGGTATATAACGTTAATAATAATCTTATAGTTAAATTCTCGATTATCTTATAGTATAAATTTAAATCGTCTTAAAGCCTAAGAGTATATCTAGCATTAGTGATAAAATTTAGAAATAGTTTTAAGTCTGCCGATTAATATATTATTATATTCTGCTTAACGTAGTAGATAATATAGTCTTATAACTATAGGATGTCTAAAACGACGATAGAGTGTTTAGATTTTAACCTCTATAAGAAAGTTAATTAATTCCTTATCTTTAGAAAGAAAGAACTATAGATATCCCTATTTTCGTATTACGGGAACTACGCCTCGACTAATAATTATGTCTATTGTATTATTAAAGTATACACCTAGTCGGTCTATATCGGCTAAAGAGAGTAAGAAAGGTATAAGTGTCTTTAAAACGTAAAAAGTTATCCTTTTAATCGGTGTTTTAAAGGCAATAGAACTAAGTAAGTTAATAGCATCTCTACTACTAAACTTAGTAGAAGCTTATCCTGCCGTTGACTTATCGATAGTAATAGAAGGGTTTTCTTTCTATAGGGCAATATACTAGTTAAATCCGGCTATTAATACTTTTGCTACACCTATGTTAACTATAATGCCTTAGAAGCGTGTCTTAGAGTATCTTTCATTAATAATAAACTAGTTAGATATAGTAATAGCTTCTTATTTATTATATAGGTCTTCTTTAGTAAGCAGATATATAAAAGCTTATTAGTAAATTATCTAACTAGCTTACTATTATCCTATAAAATTATCGTTGTCTCTTAGGCAAGATTTATTATTAAAGTCTTTTGCTATATCGTCTATCTTATAACCTTTATATTGTGTTACGTAGGCTATAAAACCTATTGTTAGGATATTTGTAAAGTGGCATTATGCGATGTATTAGTCCTTCGATTTCTATCGTTCCTCGGGTGTATATTTAGTTAACTAGCATCTTTGTTTTCTATATATAAAACACTTCTTAGTCTATAGACGATTACCGTAGTTGCCTCTATAGTTGCTACGGGCTTATGACCCTACTTATAATCTAGCAGCTAATAGGGAGTATCCGCTACGGAATCCTCCGCGGAATCCTCTACGATTAAATAATCGGCTATAGTTTCGTCCTCCTCGTCCTTAGTATCTATATCTTCCGCGGTTATTATTATTATATCTCTAATCCGTATAGAATATTTAGTTATACGGGTCGTAGTTATCCTCTTTAGTGTCTTAGTTATTAGACTAATATTCGTAGATAAATTAGTTAGATAAACCGTAAGATAGGTATATTTACAACGAGGATCTTAGGTCGGCAAAGAGTGCTTCGGCATTAGTTAAGGGTTTAAATTGAGCGTACTCTAGTTTAGGAACGCCTCTATATACATTAATAAGTATAGTTCGTAGGGGAAGATCGCCTATACAACTATAACTAATGCAACCCCCTTTGTTTAGATTAATCCAAGTGAATCACCTACTAACACTAATCGTATTAGATCGGAAATTCGATCGACTTAGCGAGAGGGGCGTGTTCTTAGACGGGCATTTATAGATTATCGGTCTAAGGATTAAAGTAGTAGAGCTTATTAAAAATTAGAGTATTACTATTTAGCCTAGTACAAATCTCTATTTGGCCTAGTAATATGTTTTTTTCGTACCTACGTATACCCCTTAAAATGCCTAACCCCGTACGCCCAGCCGCGCCTATATAAATACAGTGCGTACATATGGCAAGCCGGGGACCGATTCTTTATATACGAATACCCGGCTCTTTATTGCGTGTCTAGCTCCCTACTACGTGCCCTCTACTGCGTGCGCGGCTCCTTATTGATATATGCTTCGTGCCCGGCTGCGTGCTCTGCTGCGTGCCCTGCTGCGTGCCCTCTGCTGCGTGCCCTACTGTGTGCCCTCTGCTGCGTGCCGCTGCGTGCCCTCTGCTGCGTGCTCTGCTGCGTGCTCTGCTGCGTGCTCTGCTGCGTGCTCTGCTGCGTGCTCTGCTGCGTGCTCTGCTGCGTGCTCTGCTGCGTGCCCTCTACTGTGTGTGCGGCTCCTTGATGTATGCTTCGTGCCCGGCTGCGTGGCCTGCTGCGTGGCCTGCTGCGTGGCCTGCCGCGTGGCCTGCCGCGTGTTTGACGATGCGATTTGACGATGCGATTTGACGATGCGATTTGACGATGCGATTTGACGATGCGATTTGACGATGCGATTTGACGATGCGATTTGACGATGCGATTTGACGATGCGATTTGACGATGCGATTTGACGATGCGATTTGACGATGCGATTTAACGATGCGATACGACGATGCGACGATGCGAAGAATTAGCCTACAGCCTGCTAGGCATACGCACTATAATTAAGTAGGCGCGGCTAGTCGTAGGGGGTATAGGCGTTTTTCGGGTGTACGCAAAGTATTACTAGGCTAAATAGAGATTTATACTAGGCTAAATAGTAATACTTAAAAATTATATCCCGGGTGATAATAACCCGGGCAAGTTAAGGAACCTAGATACGGAATAAGTTACTAGCTTAATAGCCGACGAGGTAACCTATATACGCCTAGGGGAAGACCTTAAAGGCTCTCTTATAGAGGTAAGCCTTTATACCCTTATATAAAGGGTAAGTGCGGCAGCCGTAGGCATATATGCCGTTCTACTTAAGGCGGAGGTCTACGTCCTTATGCGCTATAGCGCTAATTCTACCGTACTAGCGGAGGTGCTAGTTAAACCACCTATCGATAGTCTCCTTAAGAGTTCTCTACTAGTTGCGGTATCTCTGCAGGATGTTATATATGCTAATAAGCGCTTAGTATATCTCCGGCTAGAGGTAATATAATAGCTTCCCTATAATAGAGCGGAGGCGTTATTAGATTACGCCTCCCGGTCTCTCCGCGCCGCCTATAGGCTCTTTTATATATAACGGCGGGAGCTCGAGCTCGATTCCCTTACGCTTAGCCTAATCTTAAAAAGGCGAATTTCTCTACTCTAGGAGGTTAACTAAAGCTCTTTTATTATCTATCTTAATCTTGCAAATCACCGCGCCTATATAGCGGCGGATTAAGGCCTTAAAGTTGCGGATTAGGTCGTCCGATTCCGTCTTCCGCGTTATACTCTAAAAGAATATTATCCCGCTATACTCGTTAAAGAGTAGTAGGATATATCGGTGGCCGTTATAGCCGAGTTCGAAGTTAAAGATATCGAGGAAGATACGGTAGAAGGGCTACCGCGAGCGGGTAGCGGGCTCTCTACGAGAAAGCTGCTCGTGCGCTTTTCCTTAAGCGTAGCCTAAGCACTTAACCGTTATAGGCCCCCTAATTCGCATACCGCGTGCCCGAAAGGCTTATTACTTAAGCACTCGAGGGCTAAGGTGCCCGGCCCTTAGATGCTAAAGCTCTACGGTATCTACCCTTAGCAAGCGTAGGTTCTTAGATACGGCGATATAGCGCTTAAGGTATCGTAAAACGGCGTCTTATACTACCGAGAATAGGCACGTAAGGGCGTAAGGCAAGGCAAAGCAAGAGTAAGAGGACTTTAATTTAGCTATTAAGAGCCTATACTTACTCTCGATGTATATAACTACGTTATTATTCTCTATAGGCCTAACTTAGATTAATTATCGCAGCTATAGATCTAAAAGCCGCCTACCTTAAGCTTCTTCCCGCTAATAATATTAGTATAAAAGCCGGGGACGTAGGCGGTATCCTTATAGATAAGATCTCGCGTATTAAGACTATCCGGTCTATAAAGCAGGTTCTTTATCGTACGGGTCCTACGATATAGCACCGTAAGGGCGGTATCGCCTATAAGTATAATATCGGTCTATATAGCGGCGATAACGTTACCCTTAAGAAGCTCGAGCTTATTAATAATATAGGTGCTTGCGCAATAGTCGAATAAAGTTAATTTAATTAGCGGGTGCTTATAGCGCTAGTTGCTAAAGATAGAAGAGATAAAGCTATTAAGCGAGCCGAAGGTGCTAAAGCTAGCCTAGGTCGGAGCGGAGCTCGCCTTACTACCTACAAACCTTAAGTCTATCACTATATATGCCTAAGCACCTTATATAGCAGGCGTCGTCTTAGTTTAGGCAGGAGGGGTCTTCCCCTTTAGGCCTTTAATAGCTTCTACTATCTATTTCCAGCGAGGTAAGGACTTCGCTTCCTCGTACTTTTTAATACAGTTAGCACTAACGAAAAGCTAAGGCCTATAAGAGACCCCGTTGACGGTAATATAGAACGCTACGTAGTCCGCGGGCTTCTAGCTATAGCGCGCTTTAACGATGCCGTAGGGGCAGTCGTAGGATTAGCGGGCTCCTTAAGTCGCTAGCGGAGCTTATATCGTAGCAAACGCCCCGGACGGCGCGGACTTACTAAAGGTACGGGCTCGATCTTAACTAACGTAATAGAATAGCTCGCTAAGGATCTAGAGGGTTATAGTAACGTTCTTTCTTAGCTATTCCGCGTAAAGTGTACTAAGCTAGTGATAGGCCTACTTAAAGTCTAGCATTATAACGGCATTAAGGAAGTCGGTTATACCCTAAGACCCCTTAATGTCTAGGATATCTAATTCGATAGCTTTAAGATATACGAGCTTTTATTAAAGGTATTAATCGCTTAGGTTAGTCCGCTTCGTTATCTATAAGGCCTTGCGATAGTCTAAGCGAGTATAGTTTACTCGGTATTTATCCGTAACCTTAAGCATCTTACGTAGCTTTACGATAGTCTTATAGATGTCCTATATCTTTAGAAAGAACCTTACTATAGCCGGGTCTACCGTTATATACACCTAGGTCGTAAGCTCCGTATACGCTTTAAGCTTCGTAACGTACTTAATATACCTCTATTTATAGTCCTTACGTTAGGCCGTAAGGCCCTTAAGCTAGGCTTCGTCGAGCGTATAGATCGGCCTATACGGTAGAAGCGGTGGCCGACCGAGCTAGACTTCTTCTATATAGTTAGCGGCTTTAAGCTTATTTAGCCTCGCGAGCTCTCCTTCGAACGATGCCTCTACGGGCTCTTTAAGGGAGACCGTAGTATTCTTAAAGTTAATAAACTCTTAGATACGTACGGTCCTAGCATTAATCTTATACGTAAAGTACTAAGTAGCCTAATAGACTAACTTAGTAAGGATAATCTTAGTATTATCTATAGCTTTAGTTACGCTAAAGGAAGATATATTAATAATAGTTAACGTTATAATGCATGTAAAGCACCCTTTACAAGGCATCCCGGGGCTGCTTACATCAGCCATAGATTAGATAGCGGGAGCTATACCTAGCTCCCGGGGCTCGCCACCTACCTTAATAAACCATCCTTCTTTACCTACCTTTCTACGCTGCTTAGTGCATTAAAATAGTAGTAACACCTTGCCTCTTCTTCGGCAAGCATTAGAGGCCCCTATAAGCCCTCCACTAAGCGCCTCTTAAAGCCGCACTAGCGACGCCTTTATTTGCGTTGCTCTAGAGCGCCCCTAGCTCACTAAGAACTTTCCGTCTACTTCCGGACAACCACCCCGCTGTTTTCGGCTTAGCCCGCGTTAAGCCCCTAATAGTAGAGCCAATCACTCTCTCTTCCGCCTTAGCGCCTTATTAACGCGCCCTTCGACATTACGACAACCTCTCTTTCTCTTCTAGCAAGCCTAGAAACTATTAACTAAGTTTTCTCCCTTTTTCTCCTTTTTCTATATGCCTTCTTCCCTTTTTTCTGTGTGTGCCTAAACCTCTTTACACCTATTTTAGGTGGTTGCAAATTTTTGCAAATACCAACCCGATGCGATGCTTTACTATAAGGAACTAAGCTTGTCTTATCGCGAGGAGCGACCTCGTTTTATTTACACCGATGTCTCTTTTAATCCTTGGAAGCACGACCCTTAGCTCGTCCGTGCCCTCTAGCAGCTATACACTCTTAAGATATACCAAGCAGGCGTTTCCCTTCTTAATTAGTATAAAGAAAGAGCTTGCCTTGCCTAAGACCTCGACGGGAAATTCTAAACCATATGCTCTTAAAAACGGAATAAAATATAACTTAAGTCTATTATATACCCCCTACTCAAACGGTAGAATAGAACGTATAAACAGAACAATCCGGAAGGAGTAGCGTGTCTATACCGAGCTTTTCTTCCTTATCCCTTCCGCGATTACCTTTATTTTACCTCTCCTAAAGAAAAAGACTACTATCTCAAAGTGGATTCGAATTCTTAAGGAAATACGCCTTTAATCGAGGCCGTAGTCTAACGTTACCTTTATCGGGAACGGTAACGCTATAAGACTACCCGAGCCTCGAGGGACCGAGATCCTTCTTCTCGTCGCGGCAGAATTTGTAACGACAGACGCTACGAACGGAACGATCGCCGATAAGAGCGTTAAGAGACCCGAGACCGCTGCCATTAAGAGACCCGAGACCGTCGGCAGCATCGAGAGTCTTCTTGCCGTAGTTCTTGCCGTAGAGATGTCTCGAGGGACCGAGCTCCTCCTTCTCGGCGCGGTAGAACCTATAACGACTAACGCCACGAACGGGACGAACGCCGCCCTGCTCGTTAGGGCGAGGAATATAGAGAGGAAGAGGCGAGAGGAGCCTAATCAAAGATGTCCCTGCCGCCCGCTAGCCGTAAGACGGCAGCTTCGCCGCCTCTACTAACGATAGTTCCGCGGCCTCTGCCGTACCTTATTTTGCCGCCTGCTGCACGCCTTATTACGACGATGGCCTCGCCGCCTGCTATACGCCCTATTGCGAGGTCTATAGCGCGCTTTATTTCGCCGCCTGCTGTACGGCCTATTGCGCCGCCCGCTAGCCGTATAACGGCAGCCTCGCTGTCTGCTGCACGCCCTACTGCGTTGTCTATAGCGCGCTCTGCTTCGCCGCCTGCCGTTACGACGATGGCTTCGCCGTCTGCTGTAGGCCTTATTCCTAAGGAACCTCCGGCCGCTAAGCCCTCTGCGTGCCGAAAGTGCAAGACGCCCTTTGCTTCCCGGAACGCTCTTTTTAAGCACCTTCGTTAGACCTATCCCGGTTAGCAGAAGGCGCCCGCCGCCGTTGTTGCGACTGTTTCCGCGCCTACTATTAACGCCGGCTATACGACCGCTTCCGAGGCCGCCTTGCCTATTGTTATTAAGCCGTCGCCTCCGGCCGAATTAAGCACTCCTCTCGCAACTGCTCTTATGCCTGCTTTAGCCGTTATCGAAGCCGTCTATGCGACTGTTCTCGCGGCTGTTATTCGCCGCCTTATAGCCGCTCCTGCCGCGGCTTCTCTTCCCGAGGCCGCCTTGCCTACTGCTGCTATTAACGCCTTCGGCAAGTCCTCTTCGCAGCAGCAACTTCTTCCTGCCGGCAATAACTCGTCTTCGCAGTAGTATCTTCTTCCTGCCGCCGCCTCGCCTGCTGTTAGCACTGTTAGCACGACTATTCCCGAGGCCGCTTCGCCTACTGCTGCTCTTAACGCTGTTGGCACGGCTGTCCCCGCAGTCGCCTTGCCTGCTGCTATTAACGCCGTTAGCACGGCTGTTCCCGTGGCCGCTTCGCCTGCTATTAGCACTATTAGTACGATTATTCCCGCGGCTGCTCCTCCGGATAAGTCATCGCCGCAATAGCTTCTTTAAGCTGCCGGCTCGCAGTAACGTCTTCTTCCTGCCGGCAACTCATCGCCCTAGCGATGCCCTTAACCTCCCGGCAAGTTATCGCCGCAGCGATATCTTTAACCTGCCGCCTTACTACGATATCTTCTTCCTGCCGGCAACTTCCCGCCGTAAAGATGCTTTTAGTCGCCGAAGTAGCTTCTTCTTTCCGCCGTAGCATCGTTGGCCCGCCGGCCTTACGCTCCTTAGCGTACCGACTAGCGCCGCCTTAAGCGCTCGCAGTAAGGCGATTCCGCTGCACGCTTTTAGCACGATTAGAGAGCAGCCGCTCGAGGCTGCCTCTCCGCTGCCTAAAGAACGATCGCCGTTATATGCCCCCTTTCGGCGATTAAGGAATTCGATCTAGACGAATAATCACTAGCAAGCGTAAGTGTAACTCACGAGAAAGGAACGAAGGATCCGGGCAATAGCCCGATTAAGATTGTTATTATAATATATTATTATAACTGCTATAGTTTGTAGAGCTTTTCTTTTGTGCCGGCATTATAATGTATGTAAAGCACCCTTTGCAGGGCATCCCGGGGCTACTTACATTAGCCATAGATTAGATAGCGGGAGCTATACCTAGCTCTTAGGGCTCGCTACCTACCTTAATAAACTATCCTTCTTTACCTACCTTTCTACGCTGCTTAGTGCATTACGTTAAGAGTATTTAAGAGAAAAAGGGCTAAAAAGGGGCAATAATACTAAGGTGCTTAAGGATAAAGAGCTCTTCTAAGACCGTATATTACGGCGTTCTTATAGGTGCGAGAGAACTACGCTAAGAGCGGTAGTGTAAGAGGAGCGGTATAATCCACATCCTCGCGTATGCCTTAACGTATTCTAAGATATAAGGATAGCGAAATTTCTATAGCATATTGTAGGCTTATTATATCGCCTACGGGGCGTTAGGCCGCCTCGTAGGTAGACGCGCGTATTATTGCAATAGTAGGCATTAGTAGTAATTTACGCGGGTCGTATACCGGGCTTATAACTATCGCATCTACCTAAAAGGGGCCGTAGCCGTAGGCGCGGTTAGGTAGTTAATTAGGCACGGATATAATTAAGGTCGGAAAAGTCTATTTTTTAGTCTAGTATAGGCATAGGGCTAGCTGTCTTACGCGCCTGCTTAAATAGGCGGTAAAGTAGACATAGTGGCCTACTTAGGTACCGAGCTATATCTAACCGGCCTTTGTAGGCGCCGCTCCGATGCGACACCTTACTTATATTAACTTTCGTAATACCTTAGGGACTAACTAAAGGATAAGCCCTATAGCTTAGTACCTTTAGTAGGAGCTCGCCTATCTTAAGGCAGTAACTATAAAGATCTCTAATATTAACGGCGAATAGGCTATCGTCGATTTCCTTAAACTAGTTATAGCTATAGACGAGCTATAGGGTCGTTAAATACTCGGAAAGCTATATAAGCAGTAGCTTACCGGTTCCGTTAACCTAACGCTTAAGGCTATAAGTCGCTAGTAGGTATAAGGAGGTTATATTCCCTCTTTAAGGTTAATTTAAGTATTAACGGTATAGTAAAGGGCGAGCTTATCGGCCTTACTCTTACGCTATATATAGATTATATAGTAGAGCTCCTTAAGGACCTTAGCCTAAAGCTCGTCGAGCGTATAAGGGACCTTCTCTTACTTCTTAAAGAATTTAGCGATATCGTTAAAGGAGATCTTATTAAAGCAAATTTTATCGAGGTAGTCGTTAATAAATTCGTAAAGGCGGGGGTTAAGGCAGGCTTTCGCGTCCTCGGCGTTTATATATCTAATTAAAACGGCTTAGTAAAGGTCCTTAGGGATATCCTAGTCGATAGGTAGCGGAGGCTCGGTAGGCAATAGCTTAGCGGTAAAGGCCTTAATCGAGGTCTAAGAAGTCTAGACTTTAGGCTACCGGTAGAATATTACTATTGCGTCGACGTCGAGCATCCGGACGTTAAACGCTAAATCGTTAAGGGACGAAAAGCAGAAGGGATAAGGTCTAATAGTCTTACGAATTAATTACGATATAGGGCGGCGGTAGCTAGCGGTCTTATAGACGGGATAAAGGCGGGGAGGTCGAACGTAGCGGTAAGGGTAGAAGGTAGCTAGGGAGTCGGAGTTATAGCTAGAGTTAGAGTCGGCGTCGTTAACCTAGCGGGAGGAGTCCGGATAGGCGGGTTTACCCGCGTTAAAGGTATCCTTAAAAAACGCCGAGAGGGAGGGGCTAAGGGACGGGGGAATAAACTTAAGAACGTCGCTAAAGCGGACGGAATAGATAAAGGTCGGAGGACGGGCTAAGGCTATACGGGCGGGGATAAGGATCGTAGCGGCGGGAATAGGGATCGCAGCGGCGGGAATAGGGATCGTAGCGTTAAGGGGTTCGCCCTCGTCGTCGGAATCTTCGATAGAAGGGGCGGGGGGAAAATAAATTATATTTATTAATTATATTCCCTCTGAAATAAGGGCAAAGGGAGCCGGGATAGGGTAGGCAAGGCGGGTAAGGGTAGCCGAGAGGCCTAGGACGAGATAAGGCTAATAGTCTAAGAGGCAGGAGGCTAGACAAAAGGGGGACTAAAAGGAAAGGGAATTACTACGCTAGCTGATAATAAGGGCGTGCTAGCGTAGCTAAAGGAGGCTAAAAATAACCTTATAGCTAAGCTTTATAAGAAAGAAGTAGATTGACTTAGTATAAGCGCTAATCCGGGAGACTAAAAAAGCGCAATAGGTAATAGAGCCGGACTTATAGTCGCTACTATCGGCGAGAGAAAGCCGGCGTAGGAATTAAAGCTAGCGGATAGGAAGGGCAAGGCGGTACGTAGTCTAAGCGTGTATAAAGGCGTATCCGGAGTAGCCGGAGTCGACTAAAGCACTTATAATAATATTAGCGGATATAAAGGATAAAGGCATAAGTAAAGCACGCGGTTGTATTCCCGCGGGGAGGCAAAGATCCTCCTTAGTATCGAACGAAGCTATAAACTTAGATACTAAAAGCTCTATCGCGCGATAAAGCGAGGGAGCTACGTATTTCCCGAAGACGGGAAAGAGGCAGGGAGGTCGTCTACTTCGCCCTCGATAAAGCCTTACTTAATAGCGCGAACCTAGTAGCGAAGGGGAGGGGGTTTAAGGAGGCGCGGGGCAGACGTACCGCTACTACGGCCCTAGCCGCGGCTAGAGCTAGAACTAGCGCCGGGACTAGCGTTAGGGCTAGCGCTAGGGTTAGCGCTAATACCCTTATTAAGGTAGGTCCGGGCGGTGTAGGTAGCGGTAGCCGGCTAGGCGTAGTAGATATAAAGATAGTTATTAAACCGCCGTTGCTTCTTAGCGTTAGTAAGCCGGGCTTAGAATGCGTTAAGCTATATTAGGTTACCGGTAGGAGACGTAGGCGGGGCGGGCGAGGCAGGGCTAGGGCGAGCGGGGTTATACGGCGGCTAGAGTTAAGAATAGGCCTTAACACGCTGCTAGTTGTCCTAAAGCGTAGAATATATCTTAGCCTAGGCCGTAAAGTCGTTATAGGCTAGGCATTCGACCTATAGAGCGGCGGCGTTAGTAAATTCGATAGAGACCTTCGAATAAAGGTAGGCGACGTAAGCGGTGCCGTTAAACAATAAGTCGGCTTAAAGTTAGGTAAACTTCGAATAGAAGTCCGGCTAAGAGATATTCTTTATTAATAAGGCGTTAAAGTCGGCCTCCGACTAAGTGCGGGTAAAATTCGCACTAAAGACTAGGCTAAGGTTGTCGGTAAGGGCTTTAATAGTAGTATACTACTAATTAGCGAAAGACTTATTATCGAGGACGTCCTAGGGAACGCTAGCGATAATAAAGGCGGCCCGGCTAGTAAGCCGGCTAGCCGCGTAGAGAATATAGTCCTATTCTATAGGGTATAAAGCGGCGTCCTAACGGAGCTTAATAGTAAGGCCGTTGCGCTAGGTCTAGAAAGCGTCCTAACGTTGCTTTTAAGTGCCGGAGTCGCCGGCGAACCTCTTAGGGTCGGCGATACGGGAACGGATAAGGGCAGGGGTAAGGGCTAAGGCTTAGTCCCGGGCTATATCACGCTCGGTAAGGACGGGGAGAGAGGACGTAGCACGGTTAAGCTACCGCTAAAGGCCGGCGGCGTGCTCTTAAGAGACGAGCACTCCTATATCTAGCTTAACGTAAGCATCGTTAAGGCAAGCAAAGGACTCGGCCTATAGGGCGTAGAAATTAAGGGTAGCGTAAGCCTAAATATAGGCGAATGAGTCGAATATAGGCCGTTAGGCCTAAAGTAGAGTAGCGAGATAGGGATAGCGGGAAAGGTAGTCGTTTTAAGGCTCCGGGTTAGCGGGAGTCGGCGGAGTAACGGCTAGGGTAGCGGCGGACGAGGGATCGGTCTCTATAACGAGGTCGGATATCGTAGATTAGATAGGGCAACGAAGAAGACAACGGGGAAGGGGTAAGGAAGGAGAAGAGGACAACGGGGGAGGGGATAGAAGAAGGAAATCTTATATAATTCGCGTCGAGACGGCGTATCTATACCGGGAAAATTCTAATAATCGAGGAAAACTTAGTCGAAGGGGTCCGGCGAGGAGGCAGACTTACGTCGCAAAGAGGGGAGACTAAAAAAGAAAGGGGTAAGATAGCGAGATTATTAATTAAAGGCAATAAGATAAAATAGTAGATTAAACTATAATAGAACGAGCTTAAGGGGGAGTATATAATTATTATTAATCTACAAAGGGATATACCTATAGACTAGGTCTAAATGTCTATATATACGATGTAGAGTATAAGAGAACGAGCTTAGGGGGGGTATATAATTATTATTAATCTACGAAGGGACATAGCTATAGACTAGATCTAAATGTCTATATATACGATATAGAGGTCACGTAGGATAATATGTAATATAACCTAACACTGTAATAGTATATCCCCTTTAAATCGGCGTTCGACTTAAACGCCTAAAAGGGTTAATAGGCTAATAAAAAAGAAGGAAATCTATGTCAATCGGTCCTAAAAGCGGGCCTAATATAGAACGAGAGAGGAATAGAAAGAAATAAAGGGTAAAACTAAGAAACTAACGCATGCCGTCGTAACGTAAATTATATTAATAAATTATACTTATTATTACTTAGGCGAAGGGGAAGATATAAGGAAGGCCGTATAAAAGGCCGGTTTAAGCTTAGTTAGGTTAAGGGCGTAAAAAGCCTTAAGGTCGTCCTAGCAGCCGTTAAGGCAGGAGGAGTCCTCCTACGTAAGGGGGCTATAACGCTATTAAACGCGATACTTAATCTTCCCGGAGGCGTACTAGCGTTACGCGAGGATAGAAGAAAACTCCTACTCGAGGTACGCGTTATCGCCGTCGTCGTCGCTAAAGGAAAAAAGAACGCCGTTATCGGCGGGCCGGACGTTAAGCTCCGACTAGCCGGGCAAAGGGGGCTCTTAGGTCTTAGTAAGGAGAGAGTAATAAAAAACGGGGTAAAGGCGGCTGCCCTTAGTAAGGCGAAGAAGATACGCTATCTTATATACCTTAAGGACCTTATATAGGCCCTCCCGCTTATAGTCGAGCTTCTTTATAGGGCGGAGGGTCTAGATCTAGCGGGTGCTAAGGAATACTATATCGCCGGGCTAATACGCTAGGGCGGGAGTCCGCCGGGCGTCCGCGTAGCGAGCCTAAGTAGCCTAGGCATCCTCGATCGCATCGCGGAGGAAGTTAGAGATACGCTAAAGACGGGAAGCGAGCGCGTTACCGTAGAGGTATTCCTTCCGCTGCTAGGGGTTTATACTAGGCGGGGGGGGACTAAAGGGCTTAGTGCTAAGCTTTAGGTAAAAGCTATAGTTAGCGAAGAAAAGGGAGAGGCCTATAGATTTCAAGACCTAATTATTAGTAGTAAACTTAGCGAAGGGAAAAAGGTCGACCTAATCGTCCTAAAGATAGGTAGTATAATAACGAAGGTAAACCTCTATCTAAGCGTTTACGATCTCAGTCTAACCGTCGGTCTAAGAGTAGTAGGCGGAGCTAAGGTAAAGGCGGCAACTAAAGCGACGACTAAGCTATTACTAGAAAGCCGAAATAAACTAAGTACTACGGTCGCTAATAATAGAGGCCGGGGTGCTATAAAGGGACTAAACGCGGGAAATAAACGCGTTAATAACGTCTTTAACGGTTATCGAAGGTATTAGGACGTAGTAGCGTATCTTCGTAAGGCGGTCGACGATAACGAGGATATTAGAAAACTTAACGCTATTACGGCGGTAGATAGGGAGGTCGGTAATAAAATCGACGGATATATTAGTCTATAGGGCGAAGGGAATACTTAAGGGCTAGAGCAGGCCCTAGGGGGAGGAACGAGGGGATTTAGCGCGTAGGTATATATAATAGTTCCGCACGAAGCTAGAAATAGACTCGTATATGCCGGGCTAGATATAGGACCGGCGGTAGAGGCTAGCGGTCTTCGTACGTCTAAGGTAGCCGGCAAAGGGGGAGATATAAGCGCGGACGAGGATCTAAAGAATTAAGGCGTCGTTAAGGGGAACGAAGAGCCGGCCTTAGAAATAGAACCGGCCCCGGACCTTAGAGAGAGCGGTCTTAGGGATTAAGCGGAGGGGGGCTTAAAGGGGGCAAGGCTAGCGGGGCTAAAGGGACTAAAAAGCCACGCGGATAGCGGAGATAAGCAAGGAGGAGGAATAAGCCCGGTCGATAAGATTATCGATTAGCTTAGAGTCGTCGAAGGCGTAAAGGTCGAGGCAGTCGGAATTATATTTATAAATTATATTTATAAACGAATTAGACTCCCTAATAGTATTAAGGGCGGTAGTAGTATTAGGGTAGAGGGAGGCATTAACCTTAGACTTAGGGAGGATAACCTAATATCGGTGGTTAATCCTCTCGTCGGCTTAGTCGGTAAGGGAGAGAGGGCGGGAGCCGGGCAGGCGGCTAAGGGCGTCGGGGAGAATAGCTTAAGAGCCGGGCTAAAAGACGATCTTAAAATTAAAACGACTAAGGAATTCGGCCTAGCGGGCCTATCGCTAGTTAAAGAGCTTCGTAGTTATAAAATACTAAAGATTCTTATAGTCTAAGGCTATCTTAAACTTAGGTAGGCCCTTAAGCTTAAGGCGCTACTCCTCGAGAGATTTTATAATCGCGAGGAGTTCTTTATCGTAGATCTCGTAATTATACTCTTAAGCTAAGTGCTTTAACGAGAAGAAGGCAATTAGATAGTAACGACTATCGTCGAAGAGCTATATTAGTATACCCCCGGCGGCTTAGTCGGAAGTATCTATTTAAACTACGGTCTTACGATAAGGGTCGAAGTATATAAAGACTAAGGCGGTAGTAAAAGCGTGCTTAAGGGCTTCGAAGGCGTAGGCGTAGGCGGGAGACTAGATCTAGGGGGAAGAGTTCTTAGTAAAGGCGTTTAAAGGGTTCGCGAGCTTAGAAAAGCCGTGAATAAAACGCCGATAAAAATTAGCGAATCCTAAGAAGCGCCGGAGGTCTTTAATAAAAGAGGGGGTAGGCTAGTCTAAGACCGCACGAACCTTATTAAAGTCTATGCGAATGCCTTTATCCGAGATAATTAGGCCGAGGTACTTAGTCTTAATGACGTAGAAGTTATACTTATCTACGTTAAGCTAAAGGCCGGCGGCATTAAGGCGCTTAAGAACCGCGTTAACGTAGGCTTAGTGCTCCTCCCGCGTCTCCGAGAAGATTAAGACGTCGTTTAAATAGGTAAAAAAACTCATTAAGGATAATGCCGTAAAAGGCCGTATTAATAAAACTCTAGAAGTAAGATAAAGCGGCGGTAAGGCTAAAAGGGGTAATATAATACTCGAAAAGCCTATACTATATAGCGAACGCGGTCTTTTACTTATATCCTTCGGCAATACGAAGGCGATTAAACGCCGCGATAACGTCGATCTTAGTGAAAATTTTTGCCTCCCGGATATAGGCGAGAGTATCGTAGATAAAAGGTAAAGGGAAATAGTTCTTAATTATAGCCTTATTTAAGCCGCGATAGTTAACGTAAAAATAAACGCCTTCGCCCGGCTTATAAGCGAGTATAATAAAGGCAATAGCGGGGGAGGTAAAGCGGCGGATAAAGCCTTTCTTAAGCTACTCGTTAATATACGCGCGGACGATTAAGTTCTCGGCTTTACTAAAGGGGCGAGGGC
Organism: Ophiocordyceps sinensis; assembly: GCA_012934285.1. Lineage (NCBI taxonomy): Eukaryota > Fungi > Ascomycota > Sordariomycetes > Hypocreales > Ophiocordycipitaceae > Ophiocordyceps > Ophiocordyceps sinensis. The sequence goes on along the minus strand of JAAVMX010000001.1, from coordinate 12,910,543 downwards.
GGGTATAAGGAGGTTATGTCCCCTCTTTAAGGTTAATTTAAGTATTAACGGTATAGTAAAGGGCGAGCTTATCGGCCTCGCTCTTAAGCTATATATAAATTATATAGTAGAGCTCCTTAAGGACTTTAGCCCGGAGCTCGTCGAGCGTATAAAGGACCTTCTCTTACTTTTTAAAGAACTTAGCGATATTATTAAGGGAGATTTTATTAAAGTAGATCTTATTAAGGTAATCGTCGATAAAGTCGTAAAGGTAAAGGTTAAGGCAGGCTTTCGCGTCTTTAGTATCTATATATCTAGTTAAAACGGCCTTATAGAAGTCCTTAGGGATATCTTAGTTAATAGGTAGCGGGGGCTCGGTAGGTAAAGGCTTAGCGGTAAGGGCCTTAATTAAGGTCTAAGAAGTCTAGACTCTAGGCTACCGGTAGAATATTACTATCGCGTTAACGTTAAGCATCCGGACGTTAAACGCTAAGTCGTTAAAGGACGAGAAGTAAAAGGGCTAAGGTCTAATAGTCTTACGACTCGGCCGTAATATAAGGCGGCGGTAGCTAGCGGTCTTATAGACGGGATAAAGGCGGGGAGGTCGAACGTAGTAGCGAAGGTAAAGGGTAGCCGGGAAGTCGGAGTCGTAGCCGGAGTTAGAGTTAGCGTCGTTAACCTAGCGTGAGGAGTTTAGATAGGCGGGTTTACCTACGTCGGGAGTATCCTCGAAAAACGCAGAAAGGGATAGGCTAAAGGACGGGGGAATAAACTTAAGAACGTCGCTAAAGCGGATAGAACGGATAAAGCCCGGATAATATGCTAAGGCCGGACGGGCGGGAATAAGGATTATAGCCGTAGGAATAAAAATCGCAGCGGCGGGGGGTTCGCCCTCGTCGTTAGAGTCTTCGACGGAAGGAGCGGTAGGGGGTTCGCCCTCGTCGTTAGAGTCTTCGATAGAGGGAGCGGGGGGAAAACGAATTATATTTACTAATTATATTCCTTCTAAAATAAAGGCGGGGGGAGCTAAGATAAGGCGGGTAGGGCGGGCAAAGGTAGCCGAAAGGCCTAGGATAAGATAAGGCTAATAGTCCGAGAGGCAAAAGGCTAGACAAAAGGGGGACTAAAAGGAGAGAGAGTTACCGCGCTAGCTAATAATAGGGTCGTGCCGGCGTAGCTAAAGGAGGCTAAGAATAACCTTATAGCTAAGCTTCGTAAGAAAGAAATAAATAGACTTAGTATAGGCGCTAATCCGGGAGACCGAAAAAGCGCAATAAGTAACGGAGCTAGACTTATAGTCGCTACTATCGGCGAGAGAAAGCTAGCGTAGGAATTAGAGCTAGCGGATAGGAAGGGCAAGGCGGTACGTAGTCTAAGCGTGTATAAAGGCGTATCCGGAATTACTAGAGTTAACTAAAGCACTTATAATAACATCGGCGGATATAAAGAATAAATGCATAAGTAAAGCACGCGGTTATATTCCTATAGGGAGGCAAAGATCCTCCCCGGTATTAAATAAAGCTATAAACTTAGACACTAAGAGCTCTATTGCGCGATAAGGCGAGGGAGCTACGTATTTCCAGATAATAGGGAAGAGGCGGGGAGGTCGTTTACTTCGCCCTCGATAAAGCCTTGCTTAATAGCGCGAACTTAGTAGCGGGGGGGAGGGGGTTTAAGTAGGCGTGGGGTAGACGTACCGCTACTACGGCTACGGCCGCGGCTAAAGCCGGAACCGGCGCTAGGACTAGCGCTAGGGTTAGCGCCGGGATTAGCACCGATACCTTTATTAGGGTAGGTCTAGGCGGTGTAGGTAGCGGTAGCCGGCTAAGCATAGTAGAGGCAAAGACGGTTCTCGAACCGCCGTTGCTTCTTAGCGTTAGTAAGCCGGGCCTAGAATACGTCGAGCTGTATTAGGTTACCGATAAGGGACGTAGGTAAGGCGGGCGAGGTAAGGCTAGTGCGAGCGGGGTTACGAGGCGGCTAGAGTTAAAAACAGGCCTTAATACGCTACTAGTTGTCCTAAAGCGTAGAATATATCTTAGCCTAGGCCGTAAAGTCGTTATAGGCCGGGCACTCGACCTATAGAGCGGCGGCGTTAGTAAGTTCGATAGAGACCTTTAAATAAAGGTAGGCGACGTAAGCAGTGCCGTCGAACGATAAGTCGGCCTAAAGCTAGGTAAACTTCGAATAGAAGTCTAGCTAAGAGATATTCTTTATCGATAAAGCGTTAAAGTCGGCCTCTAACTAAGCGTAGGTAAAATTAGCACTAAAAACTAAGCTAAGGTCGTCGGTAAAGGCTTTAATAGTAGTATACTGCTAATTAGCGAAAGACTTATTATCGAGGACGTCTTAAGGAACGCTAGCGATAATAGAGGCGGCTTAGCCGGTAAGTCGGCTAGCCGCGTAGAGAATGCGATCCTACTCTATAAGGTATAAGGCGGCGTCTTAACGGAGCTTAATAGCAAGGCCGTTGCGCTAGGTCCGGAAAGCCTCCTAACGTTGCTTCTAAGTGCCGGAGTCGCCGGCGAACCTCTTAGGGTCGGCTATATAGGAACGGGTAAGGGTAAAGGTAGGGGCGGTTATAAGGGCCTAGTCTTAAGCCGTATCGCGTTCGGTTAAGATAAGGAGAGAGGACGTAGCGTAGTTAAGCTAACGCTAGAGATCGGTAGCGTATTCTTAAGCAACGGCTGCGTGCTCTTAAGCGATAAGCACTCCTATGTCTAACTTAACGTAAGTATTATTAAGGTAAGTAAGGGCCTTAATCTAAAGGGCGCGGAAGTCGTAAGTAGCGTTAGCCTAAATATAGGCGAATATGCCGAATATAGGCCGTTAGGCTTAAAGAAAGGCGGCGAGGCGAGGGTAGTAAGAAACGTACTTAGTCTAAGGCTCTAGGTCGGTAAGAGCCGGCAGGGTAACGGCCGGGGTAGCGGACGGAGGATCGGCCTCTATATAGTCGGTTATCGTAGATTATAGGGCAATAGGATAGGGTAGGGGTAAGGGAAGGGTAAGGAGGGAAATCTATGCAATTCGCGTCGAGACAGCGTATCTATACCGGAAAAATTCTAATAATCGAGGAAAACTTAGTCGAAGGGGTCTAGCGAGGAGGCGGACTTACGTCGCGAAGAAGGGAGCTTAGAAAAGAAAGGGGTAAGATAGCGAGATTATTAATTAAAGGCAATAGGATAAAATAGTAGATTAAACTATAAGAGAACGAGCTTAAAGGGGGTGTATAATTATTATTAATCCACGAAGGGATATAGCTATAGACTAGATCTAAATGTCTATATATACGATATAGAGGTCATATAGGATAATATATAACATAACCTAATATCGTAATATAGAGGTTACGTAGGATAATATATAATATAACCTAATACTATAATAAATAGCTTTAAAACGGATAGGAGACCTACGCGGTAACTCTCGCGGGGTAAAGCTTTCGAATACTTATAATAATAGCTATAAGGTTCGACCTTAAAGTAATATAGTACGATACGGTTAACGCGTTCGTTAACGCAAGGCTCGAGGAGATTATATATATAAAGATACCGCTAGGGTATAGAAAACACTCTATTATCCTCCGACTTAATAAAGCCCTCTACGGACTGCGAAAATCCCCTCTTTTATAGCATCGCGAACTTACGTTAACGCTTTAGGAGATATAGTTTTAAACAGTGCCGCACGAACTATACTACTTAACGTTTAACGGCATTATCGTCTTCTTATATATAGATAATAGGTATATAGCAATTAAAAGGGCCGCGCAAATCGTGCCTAGCCTTATTCAATTTAGTAGTTATAGCAGCGCGCGTGTATAAAGAGCTTAATTATAAATAAGGTATATGCCTAGCTCTCTACTACGTGCCCTTTACTACGTGCCCTTTACTGCGTGCCCTCTGCTATATATACGGCTCCTTAATGTATGCTTCGTGCCCGGCTGCGTGCCCTCTACTACGTGCCCTACTGCGTGTCGGGGGGGGCTAGTATTCTTTGTATTCTTCGCACGATTTACGCGGCTCTCTTAATTGCTATATACCTACACTTAATTTTAGTGGCGGGACATAGGCGCGCGGGGTGCGCGCCGAAAAAGTAGGTTTACCGTAAAATAGAGATTTCCTACCGTATAAATAGCAATACTTATATTATAAGAAGGATTAAGATAGGGCTTAATCCCTTTAGAAATAAATTCGGGAAAAATATAAGCTTATAAGCGGCGATAACCTATAATAGTTTCTCGGCATTAAGATTCTACGAGACCGTAATTAACGGTATATTTAGCCATAATAATCCGTATATATTAATAAGATCTACCGACTCATAAAAAAACGCTGCCCCTTTAATATACCGATAGGGGTAAACGAGCTTCTTCCTTACGAAGGGATCGCTAAATACTATAAGATACGAGCCTACTAGGTAAACGTAGGTTCTATACTATACGCGGCGGTTATTACCCGCCCTAATATCGCGTTTGCTACCTTAAGACAATGCAAATTTAATACTAACCTTCGACTAAAACATAAAGATACGGTCGATTAAGTCCTCTACTATCTGCACTATACATAGGGACTTACGCTTCGTCTAGGGGGTAGGGACGACTTTAAAGTAGTAAGTAACGCCTCTTTTACCGATAACACCGACCGGAAAAGCTCTTAGGCATTTGCTTTAAAGCTATTCGGAGGCTTAATCGGCTAAAGAGCTAATAAATAAGATATAGTTATAACCTTAACAACCGAGGCTAAGCTCTTAGCGTTATTATAGGCAGTAAAGGAGTTAATCTACGTAAGGAGGCTTATTAAAAAGCTCGACGTCTCTTTTAATAACTCCCGCATTTGCATTTAATATAATAATATATAGACTATCCGACTAATTACTACCGAAGTCGCTACTCGATAGACGAAGCTTCGCTATATAGATATTTATAACTACTAGCTTTATTAAAAAGTCCTTAATAAGACCTTTAACGTTAAATATACACCTACCGCGAAGATAATAGCCGATAGCCTTACTAAGGTACTTTAAGGGCCCTTCTTTAGGACCTTTATCGAATAAATTAGCCTTTACGATATTACCTAACGCCTCGCCGATCGAGAACTCCTTAAAACGACCGACGAAATAATATAGACCGAAAAATATATAATATATAGTGTAGGAAGGTTAGGAGATATAAATAGACCGATAAAGCCGTATCCTTAGGGGTGATAGTCTCGATGTTAGCACTATATACGTATAAAGGCACGATATATATATATAATAGAGGAAACACTATATATAGGCGCCGGTAAGAAAAAACAACCGGAGGGAACCTAATCCCTAATGTGTATTAAAGAGCCTTACGTAAAAACGTTAAGGAGATAATAAATAAGAGGCCTTATAAAATATCTATAAGCATTAACTAGGATAAAGGCGTCTAAAGACTCGATTAAGCGTTAATAAAGAAGGAAGCTCTTATATAGCGAGGGTATGTATAGCGTGTCTCGCAATAGCGACTATACTAATAGCGATTTCGGCATAATATACTAGCGAACCTAGTTCCTTTTGCGTATTACTACGGCCGGGGAAGATTAATAGCATTAGTTGCTAAACGACTAGCCTTATTAAATCGCTAAAAGCATTAGCTACTAAACGACTTATAAACGACTACGAATACCCTTAACGGCGGTAGAGCTAAGAGGGATATAACGCGACCGACGAGGGGTGCCGTCGCGGTAATAGCAAAAGCCACTAGTAATATTAATTGTATTACTGCCCCTTACGTACACCTTATAAAGCCGGCTAACGCTGCGCGCCGCCGCCTTACATTTATCCCCTCTTTAATGGCAGTATGTCCTAGGCTACACGTGTGCCCCACACGTGACCTAGCGCAAACCATAGGCCTTAGAGTCCCGCAGGCAGGGATAACCTAATGCACGTTGACCTAAGGCGTAGATGCCACCGTCGCATTGCCCACCCAATGCGCCGCCCGTACGCCTCTACGGACGGTACGTGAGCTACGCCCACGCCGATGCACCTGCCTTACAGCCAGCTGCCCCGAGCCCCTTTCTTTAAGGGGTCTCGAATAGGGAGGCTGTCAATTGATGTCACAATTATAACGCGACCGACGAGGGGTGCCGTCGCGCCAATGGCAAAAGCCACTAGTGACATCAATTATGTCACTGCCCCTCACGTATACCTTATAAAGCCGGCCAACGCTGCGCGCCGCCGCCTTATAAGGGAAGATTAAAAGAACAATGCTTTTACGCAGTAAGGGCATCTACTATATATAGTAGCGGAAGGAATAGAGGAAGTATAAGAGCTTATAAAGCCGTACTTATTAAAGCGCTTAGGCGTAGGATTAAACAGGCAGGGATTAAAGATGTCCCGCCCTAATAGCTTAACGATAGAATAAGGATTAAAAACTCATCGGATTTAAGCTATTTAGCGACCTCTTTACGCTAGCTTCCCTCCCTTAAATACGGGTTTCTAAGCTAGGGGGGTGTATTAGATTATATAATAGAGGCTATAAAGATAAGGTTTATATAACCGCTACGTAACGTAAGGGAAATATCCCTTAAGAGCGGCCCCCTTATAAAAAGAAGAGAAGCACGTATAACACGCATTAATATATATTATATTAATATAACCTCTTTACTATATAACCTATCTAGACCTATTATAACGCCTATTTAGTCCGAGCCGTAGATCTACGATCTAACAACCGTTTACCCCTTACTTAAACGGTAGAATAAAGCGTATAAATAGAATAATACTTAATAAAGTTAGATCTATGCTTTATACGGCTAAACCGTTACGGTATAGGACCCTAAGGGTTACGTACCTATGTAGATGCGGGTTAACCCTAAGCTACGCTAATATTGCCCTACTATATTTTACGGTTATCTTATAGCTACTTTTCGGGTATAGCACGGTAACGTTATAGTAAAATCTAGCATAAGTAAAACCCGGCATTACGCTAGGATTGCCCCGCTATATTACGCTACGGCTCTACGGCTATTTCGCGACGCGTATTATAGGGATTTTACTATTATACGCAAAGCGTATAATAAAGGGAAATCACCGTATTAAGGCATATATAGGGAGATAGCCGTATATATATAGTAATACACGATTAGGCATTATTAAGGATATTCCCTAGGGAAGCTACGGTAATACACTAGGGTTTTATAGTAAAAACCCGGATGGCAATATAGGCATATAACGGGTATTTCCCCAGCCTAGGAATAAAAGGGATAAGTAATTATTTTCTATATTATTATAAGAAGATAGACTAGAGGTACGTTAAGGAAGGTAGAAACGATAGTTAAAAGTACGAATAATTCCTTATTGTAATGCGGTTGCCCTCTCGTAGTAAGACTAAAGCTTGCCCCTCTTCTAAGATATATTAGGGCCTTAGGAATATACCCTTAGGCCTCGAGAGGGGTTGTCGGGGACTAGTTAGCGACTAATAGCCGAATAGTCCCCGAGCTTAAATGTATTATCTATCGTGCATATATCCCTATCTCCCGACTCTATAGTTGCGCGTGTAGCTGCGTTATAATTATCCCCCCCTTCTAGGGCGGACGCCTTAGACGCTAGGATAGCTTTAGGTATAACTAAAGTCGTAATAGCAAATAGGACTAAAATAGGATTAAACGTAGTGTAAAAATTAACGACGATAGTTATTATTATATATATTATAATAATTATCGTATTAATCGCGCGTTATAATAGTTGCTGCGCAATAGGTAGCTAGTCGCCTATGTATAGTTAGCGAACTATAATAGAGTGCTGCTCTTTATATATAAAGTTTTTTCTCCTCTTCTCTTATTGTCCAACTATACCGAGATCTTATAGAGAAGCACATTCGGAATTAGACGAGTATATTAAGAATTAGTTTAACGCTATAGGTCCTAAGCGAACGGCAAGCGCGACGATAGAGACGCCCTAAAAGCGAGGAAAATAGATAGACTATATTTAGCCGATAGGTCCCTTAGTTATAGCTTAAGTCCTAGAGTTATCGGCGAATAGAGTATTATTAAGGACGCCGTAGCGATAGCATAGGAAGAGATAAAGCTAAAGAAGAAGCATAGAGAGAAGATAACCCTATTAGAACGACTCCTAGTAGAGAAGAATATACTAAATGCATTAGAGAAATCGATATCCTCGTTAGAGGAAGAAACAGACGATTAACTATTCGTTAGTTATTTAAGGGACTATTTATAAGCATAAAGAACCCTATTATAGCAGAGTCTTAGGAAGATTAGGCAATTGCTAAGCGTATAACGCTAACGGTTGTTAAATCTAAAACATTTTCTTCGTCTAGCGAAGACGATAGAGACGAGGATATAGAGGCGAATGCTAAAGGAGATACCGTAGATATAAAGAATCTTTAGAAAAGGATATCGCTAAATAAAAGGGCTAAGAAGGCTATAACTATAAAAAGTCGCTACGCGAAAGGGTGCTAAGTAACTAAGTTATACTGCATTAAGTGCTTAAATAGCAGTATATAAGGGTTCGGCTATAACGAGGAGAATACCCGAATAGTTAAACTCTCTTATATCTAAGAAGACGCGCGATTAAGCAGGTGTATTTAGTATAACTCGCGTAGTAACCTTTATAAATCCGTAAGTTCCTTATTCCCCCTTAAGTCGGGATACAATCGCTAATAAAATTATAAGTGCCTGTAATAATGTCCGGGGATATAGCGGATCTATACGGCATTTAGACGAAGATAGCTAAGCTATAGATCACTTAGGACGAAACGGAAAAGAAAAAGATAAAGTCAATCTTCTACTAAGTTTATACGTCGTTTATAGCCGTAATAACGGCCTATAGAGAGGAATAAAGGGTATTAAGTGTGATTGTCTTTTCCCTATAGCGATTATCTTAGAGTTAGATAGAAACTTCCTAGACTCTATATCGTCTTATAAGCGTATTCCTAACTACCTTTAATCTAAGGGTTAATAAAGGAAGCTATCGTAGCCTTGATTTTTAAGCAAAATTTATATCTACTAGGTCTACTTTACTACTATAATCGAGATTAACGATAATTTTATAAGGTATTCGCCTTAGTAGCTTTTTAATAGTACGTAGTCTCTTAACTACCTTTACCTATTGCTTAGTCGAAGGAGAGGCATTTACCTTAACTTTTAGGCGTTTCCCTCCTTCTTTATCGTCTTTATATTAGCTACGGTTCGGTTAGCTTTCGCTATCGCTTAGCAATCGGCTTATATATAGCCTAGTTTCTTATAATACTAATAAATAACTATGCTCGATTAGCTTTCGCCGTTTCTATACGAATTTCCTCCCCGGTTATTGCTATAGCTATTCCTACCGTATTTATTCCTACTATTACGACTATTACGACTATTTCCTCGGCCGTTCCTACGGCCGTTGCTATAACCGTTTCTAGAGCTATTTAAGGTCGATCTAGCGGGGTCGGAATCTTAAAAGTTATTAGTAGATCTATTCCGGCCTTTACGTCGGCGATCGCCTATCGAACGGGAGTCTTTTGCCCCTTAAGTTAAGGTCGACTAGTCGTTAGGTAGCTTTACGGGGCGCTTTTTATTTCCTAAAGTATCTTAAAAGCGTTAAGCGAGTTAGACTATCTCCTTATAAGTATTGTCTTAAATAGACGCTAAATAAAGGGAGATTTAGTCCTAAAGATTAAAACGTAACTTCGTAAAAAAGGAAAGTATATAAGTTTTTTCTAGCGGATGTTCTAGGTATTACTTAAGGGAATCTAAGTAAAGACTAAAATCGAGGGGGGACTAACCCTCTCGTTAGCGTACTTCCTATAGTTACGTAGCTAAAAGAGTCTCGTGATTAATAGCATCTTTAATTAAGAGTCTTACTATTTGCATAGCACGAAGTCTCTATTATATAGTAAGAACATCTAAGTCTCTACTTTTCTACACGTACCCCGCGCGCCTATGTCCTGCCACTAAAATCTAGTGCCGGTATATAGCAATTAAGAGAGCCGCGTAAATCGTGCGAAGGAGCTACGCAAATTGTGCGAAGGAGCCACGTAAATCGTACGAAGAATAACAACACGCAGCAGAGGGCGCGCAGCCGGGAGCCGGGCATAAAGCATATATTAAGGAGCCGTATATATAGCAGAAGGCACGCAGTAAAAGGCACGTAGTAAGGCACGCAGTAAGGCACGCAGTAAGGCACGTAGTAAGGCACGTAGTAAGGCACGACGTATATATTAAAGAGCCGTATATATAGTAGAGGGCATATAGTAGAGGGCACGCAATAGGGCACGTAGTAGGGCACGCAGTAAGGCACGCAGTAGAGCACGCAGCAAGGCATATAGTAGAGCACGTAGTAGAGGGCGCGCAGCCGGGAGCCGGGCACGAAGTATACATAAAGGAGCCGTATATATAGCAGAAGGCACGCAGCAAAAGGCACGCAGTAAGGCACGCAGTAAGGCACGCAGTAGGGCACGACGTAAACATTAAGGAGCCGTATATATAGTAGAAGGCACGTAGTAGAGGGCACGTAGTAAGGCACGTAGTAAGGCACGCAGTAGAGCACGCAGTAAGGCACGCAGTAGAGCACGTAGTAGAGCACGCAGCCGGGAGCCGGGCATAAAGCATACATTAAAGAGCCGCACATACAGCAGAGGGCACTTAGTAGAGGGCACGCAGCAGGGCACGCAGTAGGGCACTAAGCATACATTAAGGAGCCGCACGCAGTAGAAGGCACGCAGCAGAAGGCACGCAGCAGAAGGCACGCAGCAGAAGACACGCAGCAGAAGGCACGCAGCAGAAGGCACGCAGCAGAAGGCACGCAGCAGAAGGCACGCAGTAGAGCACGCAGCCGGCAGCCGGGCATAAAGCATATATCAAAGAGCCGCACATACAGCAGAGGGCACGTAGTAGAGGGCACGCAGTAGGGCACGCAGTAGGGCACGAAGCATACATTAAGGAGCCGCACGCAGCACAAGGCACGCAGTAGAAGGCACGCAGTAGAGCACGCAGCCGGGAGCCGGGCATAAAGCATACATTAAAGAGCCGCACATATAGCAAAGGGCACGCAGTAGAGGGCACGTAGTAGGGCGCGCGCGCTGCTATAGCTATTAAATTAACTAAATTAAGGCTATATACGATTTGCGCGGCCTTCTTAATTGCTATATACCTATACGGAAAATTTAGTAGCGGGATATAGGCGCGCGGGGTACGTATAGAAAGAGTAGGGGTATATATATCTTGCTATATAAATAGAGATTTCGTACTATGCAAATAGTAAGACTCTTAATTAAAATTAAGGTTTAGTTACGAAAATTATCTTAGTTAGTGCGAAGTAATTCCCTCTCTATAAAGAGCTTTTCGTTAAGGTATCGCCTCTATCTCGCCTTATAGTCTACGTATATATAGTAAAAGGTATAGGAATAAGGGATATCCGTTCTTTAGGCACGATTGCAATCTACGTGATTAAATAGATCACGTGCGGGCAACGCCTATACGGATGCGTTATTAACTATACGATGCATCGATCGTATGCATTAGAGACCCCGGTAATAGCGTTACTAACTCAGCCGCCCTTGCGATAATTAAGTTATTAACTTAATCGCCCTTATAGGCATAGCCCCGACGTCGCAAGCAAGGGCTCGCAAAGGGCCGGCTTCGGGCCTTATTAATATATGCGTTTATAGCCTATATAAAGGGGCTATTCGTCGCCCTTTAGTTAATAGATATTATAGACTAATCTAGCCAGTTTATAACCCCTTTTGTTTATTTAACTAACTAATACTAATTAGTAATTAAACGATTAATCATAGATTAGTAAGGTAGAAGAGATAGAGCCTAATCGTCGAAAGTATACCGGATTTTTATCCCTCGCGGATTCTATTGCCTATACTTAGAGACGGTCCTTTATGCTAAGAATAAGGAACCTACGCGAGTTAGAGCCGATGAAGCTTTTACGATATAGCTAGCTCTCGGTAGCCGCCGATAAGTCCTTTCTTAGCTTTTATTTAATCCCGTCTCGCTTTAAGAAGAAGAAGAGTTACGTTAAGCAATAGTGCGTCTATAACGCAAGACAACCTTCGTAACGACCCTCGCGATCCCCTTTAATAGTAATAGTATACTTTATTTAATTACACTATATCGGACCCTACCGATAACCCTAACGCTCCCGGTCCCGTACCGAAAGCAACTAAGCCTAAAGATAACCCCCTTCCCGGTTAGCTAGCAGGCATTAATATCTTCGGTTCGTACTAAAATAAAGCTAATATTGCATTCTAGGAGATAGACGTTACCTACGATAATATAAATAAGAAAGCAGTTACGACCTACGTAGCCCGGTTTATTATCGTTAATGCTAGCTTAACTATTTAAAGATACGAGCTATTCTTAGACTTCTAGGACTGCTTTAACGGGTGGATAGAGGCTATATAGAAACGGGTAGATAGGTATTTTAAGAAGGCCTTTAAATCCTTCTTACAGGCCTATAGAATCTAGACCGGCGCCTTAAACCTTAGCTTTACGGCATTATTTTTAATGCTTTAGCGCTAATAGATTCCCCCGATTTAGCCTAAGGACGAACTACCACTAGAATAGTTAAAGTTCTACGATAAGCGAACCCGAGAGTTCGTAAGGAATATATCCGTTATAGCCCCGGCTGCTGTAACTAACCCTCCTTCCTTAGTCGTCTTAGGCACGGCCCTAACGGCACCTCTTAATGCCCTAGCCTCGGCTCCTATAGTAACCTTTACGACGGCACCGTCTACGCCCGCGGCTATCCCCCCTACGCCTTTAACCGCCCCGGTAGTTACATTCGCGTTAGAACCCTCCTTTGCCTTAATAACCCTAATACGTGCTACCTCCGTCGATCCCGGCTTATACCCGCGAGATTAAATGCCCGGCACGTTCCTAAACCCTTAAGCCCCTCCGTTCCGAGATATATTAAAAACGCTAATAATACTGTACCTAACCTTATATTAGTTCTCTAAGACCCCTCCGATTAATATAATAGTAAAGGCAGCCTATACGATAGTCCCCCCTTACGACGTTCTAAACGAGGAGATAGACGTAGACCTCCTATAAAAGTTTATTAAGCTATAGGATAAAAGTAAGAATTATATAGGCGAGCCTTATAACATTCTTAATAATAAAGTCCGTATCTTTACGGACGTTTGTTATATAGTTAAGGCCCGACCTAGCTATTTCTATGCCCTCTTTCCCTAGATCCTTACCGGCCGAGCCTAGGACTATTACATCTAGTATATAGAGTAAGACAGCACGTTTAGGCAGGCCTACGACCTGCTAAAGGCTTACTTCGATACCGAAGTAAACTATTAGCACTATTAGGTAGATTAAAGCACTATAAGCTTTAAAAAGCTATAAGTTAAGTATCTAAATAAGACTTAATAAAAAGTCCTATAGACCTTTTTAAATAAGCTATAACGATGTTAACGCGCCTTAGGATTTAAGTTTACTAAAGACCTCCCCCTTCGCACTATATTGCTTAACGCGTGCCGAAACGTCCCGGAATTTAGCTATACGCTAAATAACCCCCTTAAGACCGTAGAAAAGCTATTCTCCGCGCTGCGTTCCTCCTTAAAGACCTATCTATCGATATAGGCCGAGAACGGCACGTCCGGCACGTTTATATAACATAGTAATTGTTAGTAGGTCTCTAGGTCGACCTTATAGGGTAAACAGTGTGGTTATATTAGATTAGTTGCTAGCTAAGTAAGGGGAAGCTATCGCGGTAACGTGCCTCCCTCGTACGTGCACGTAATCCTAGGGATTACGTGCATTACGTGTATGCGACTATATTATCGCACGTAGCTAGCTATTCCCATACTCGCAGTTTTTCCTTTATAGAAACAAACCGTACCTTATAGAATAAAACAAAGAAAGAGCCTAGTTAAGCAGGCTATTGCAGCTGCGCGGGCGCGATCGCGCGGGCGTAGGTATAGTTGCACAATGTTAAATTAAGGTTAAAGCTATATTATGATAGCTATATAACCGTTAAATACGCAGCTTGTTTGCAACGTAATAACGCAACGCGAGAAAACACCTCTTTAACGTAGTGGTTAGGCTAGTAACCTCTATTAATGATTAGGCGGTCTAGACTACCGCTTCGTGCTAGTAACCGTGCTTCGGGGTAGCCTTACTAACTATCTTGCCGAACGTTATAGTAGGAAATCGGGGAACTATAGGCAACTAGGGAAAAATAAACTATAGGCTTATAGGCAACTAGGGCAAAATAAGGTAAGAAGTAACATAGACTATAATAGATAGTAAAAGAATGTAAATATATACGTGACTATACTAAACAAATTGTTCGTCGAGGGCTATTCGTCTAGGGCTATTTATCTAGGGCTTGTTCGTCGGGGGCGGTTGTAAGGATTAGACTTATTAGACCTAATGTCTAAGGACCCCTTCTAGGACGATTCCTAGTTAGGCATATTAATAATATCATTCTACCGAAAGATTATTCTTTTTGTTAAACTTACTGTTAGTGTTTAATGTTTACAGCGAATTGTTAGAATGTGTTTAACCGAATAATAGCACACGATAAAATAACCTTCCCGATTGGTTTAAATATAAACATCCGGAGGTTTAGGGTTCGAACCGTGCCGACGAATTCTTTTTATTGCCGTTAATTAAGCAATAGAATAGGTAAAGGAATAAGTACGCGAATAAGCGCGTAATTAAATAAGGAAAGAGCGCGCAATTAAATAAGGAAAGAGCGCGCAATTAAATAAGGAAATAGCGCGCGTTTAGTAGGCAACGAAAAACAGTCTACACACATCATTACGGCCGCACGACGAAAGCTTCTATCCTTATAGTTAGTGCGTTAGTCTTAACAAAGCGTTTAAGAGACTTATTTAGGGAGGACTTCGTTAATGCATTAGCGGGGTTATTATTTCTATTAATCTATCGTACTTCTATGATTTCCCTTCGCTCGTATAATTAACGAAGCGATATAACGTCGATTATTAGTCGCTTTTCTTTCGTTATAGTAAGTTTTACAAAACATTCGTAGAGCGAATACGAGTCTATACAAAGGATTAAAGGCACCGGAGGCAGCTGCAGGCGTTCTATAATTATCTTAATCGTTATATCGAGGCAAATGCCGATATTAACGCCTCTAACTATGCCGTAGACCTCTAAGGCTAGAACGCTGCGTATAACCCTTTTGCACTTAGTAGAGCTTTAGTATACGATGTTGCCTTTAATCTCGAAGTGGCTGTTAGACCGGGTCTCTATAATAAGCGCAATAATAAAGCCTAGCTGTAAAGAGAGGTCTAAGTTATTTGCAAAAGAGCTATCCGTAAATACTAGCAGCTTAGCATTAGCAAGATCAATTAGTTCGTATATTAGGCCGCGTTTCTTATTGTCTATTTGCCATTGTAGGCGTTTATTAATCGTTACGCAATCGTTCTCGTTAGGGTTTTAAACTTATGCTGCTATAGAAAGGTTAAAAGAAGCTTCCGGTTGGCAAATTAATGCGACGTATGCTCCTCGGGCTCGCTATTCTATATACCTCTACGCAAAGTCGTGATCTCGAGCGATAATAGTCTTAAGCTTTTCTAATTGACCCTTTTGCTAAAGAAGAAGATCTTAATCTTAGAGTGTTAGCCTAGCCCTATTGAAATTAAGCACCGAGCCGGCAGATATCTTAGTCTTCGGCTTCGCTTTAAACTTAGCCTTTTAAAGCTGCTCTTCCTTAGCATTTAAGAAGGTGCGTGTGCCTAACATCAATATGTTATCCGTCTATAGGCCAACCATCCTAAATCTATTAGGGGTTCTATTCGCGATTAATAGGCATAAGTCGTACGTCGAGGTTAATATATTAAGTTAGATAACGTAATACTTATAATACGTTTGGAACTAATACAATCCTAACTCCGCGATTCCGTAAAGGGGTCGAATTACATAAATAATAGTCCCTTCCGGGTATCGTCCTTATATTTCGGCGGGCAGCCTAGTTAGGATAGTCCTAAATAGCTTAGTTTCGGCTTATAGGTAGGCCTAAGTAATGTCTCGTAACGAAAGAGTTATTCCGTAATAGCGAAGAAGTCCTAGAGCGAGGGCTAGGATTAGCCGCTAGCTAACGCATTAAATCGTCGGTAATTACGTTAATAAGGTCGTCTTCTCTTCGTTATTATATCCCTAAATAACGAGTCGTGACTTCTCGTAGGGTTTCTTATCCTTCCCTTTTACTTTACGTATTATCCTCGATTTAAAGATACAGTGACCTCCGTAGATAGCTTTATCGTAGCGTTCGAAGCTAAAAACACTATAGGCAATAAGGTCATCGATCTCTTGCCTATCTAAATCTTTAAATAGGGCTCTTAGCGTTATAATAACTCCTTTCTCCCGTAAATTAAGTGCTAATTCGTAGGCATCTTCCTCCTTCTTAATAATAAAGGCTTAAGGAGGGGGAAGGGGAATAGGGAGCTTTAGCTTATTCTTTGCACCGGGTGGACGGCCACGTCTGCGTAGCATCGGGGGCGTAGGAGTCGGAGCGGGAAGTATAGTCGTCGGGTTAGGAGAAGTCTCTTCCTTTAAAGTAGGAGGAGTCGGTTTAATCGCGCGAAGCAAGGGCTAAGGAGACGAGTCGTCTCGAAGGTAAGGCTATACGACTATAGACCGAAAGACTTAAGGTCCGTTGACGGTATTAATAGTAATATTATAACCGTTAATTGCAGCAATCTTAAATAGGCCCTACTATCCTCCCTTTTCCCGCTAGACTCGGACTTTACTCTATAGTAGGAGAGTAATAGTTTTAACTATTAACGGACCGTTCCTTATATAAAAGGCATCTTACACCTGCCTTTCTATAGAGAGTTGCCGAAGCAATTTCATCGCCTTTTATACAGCTATAGACCTTTTTAAGGTTATAGCTAACGGGGGCGAGTTAATAGTCATCCGCGGGTACGCACTAAAGACGAGAAGTATAGGGATAAGGCCGTAGGGTCCGGCTGTGTCGTTAACGGCTTTTACGGCTATCTAAAGGACTGCTTTAGGAGACGTAATAGTCCCGATCTCTATATAAAGAATCTTAAACGCATAGCGTAAAAGAGCGTAATACCTCTCGACCTTCCTAATCGACGCATATAATTCCATAGGGATCTACTTATAGGTTATCCCTATAATCTTGGCCTTATTGCGGAACTCTATTTAGGTAAAATTAGTCCCTACGTCGTGTTTTATCGTATTAAGAGGTCTAAGGTAGCTATCGATCTAAAGGGCTCGAAGGACTTCCTAAGTATCCTTAGCTAATATAGAAGGAAGGAACCTAGCCCCCTAGAACGCTATTGTAGAGTTAACGACGTGTAGAATAGGTCGTTAAGGGCTCCTAAAGTACATTACGTCTACTATAATCTCGTAATTAAATTCCTAGTTATCTTTTAGCGTAAACTTAAAACGTCTAGGTGCCTATAAGTGCATTTAGTAGTAATAATAGAATTTAGAGATTGATTTAAGCTATATAGTCGTTATATTATAGCCGGCTTACTTAAGCAGGTGATAGAGTCTCGAAATAGCTAAGTGCTTAAAACGGCGATATAGAGTTCGTATCTTACTCTCTATTAGAAAGGAGATCGTTTCTTCTGCTTTTAATAAGAAGAACTATAGGTAACCCTATTTGCGAATTACTAGGATCCGGTTGCCTAGATCGTTATTCCCTAGTGTATTCGTTGTATTATCGAAGTAGATCCTAAGTCGGTCTATATTAGCAAGAGAGAGCAGAAAAGGGGTATAGGTCTTAAGAATATAAAAAGTCACTCGACTAACGGGGGTTTCGAGGGCGATTAAACTAAGGGATTAAATAAGAGTGCTAGTTCTAAATCGGATGCTAGCTTGCCCGGCTATAGAGCTATTAAGCATAACAGAAGGTTCCGTTCGCTATAAAGCGAAGTACTGCTCCTATCCTACTATTAATACTCTAGCCGCACTAGTGTCGATTATAATTCCCTAGAACTATTAACGGGAGTAGCGATCCTCGATTAGGAATTAGTCGGCAGGGATTAATTAATCTATGCCGTAGACGTCTTCGCCGGTCTAAAGGTATATAAAGGCGGCCTCGCAAAGCATTTAAGTTGCTGCTTAGTCCGGCTCGGCAGCGTTATCGGCGTCTTCTACGTCCTAGTACTCGTTAGCGTCGCCTTTAGGATAGGGTTCGTGACTTTTAAATTCGGTCACGTAGGCTATAAAGTTAGTAGTAGAGATACCGTCGTTAAAACATTGCGTAAGGTATTAGTCCTTAGACCGTTAACGTTCCTTAGGCGTATGTTTAGTTAACTAATAGCCTTCCCTATAACAGACGAAACACTTCTTAGTCTAGGTTAAGCGGTTGTTAGAGCTATTCCCGTAGCTGCTACCGCGTCCTTATAGACGGAAGGGTGTGCTACGGTTATATCTAAAGCCTCGTGGATAGCCTTTACGACTACCTCGTCCGTAGCCTCGTCTACGGAATCCACCTCGTCTACGATTGCTCGAGTATCTTCGGTCTAAGTACTATTAATCGTTATAATTAAATGCTTTATCCTATAGGAACTAGCTAGACGGGTTGCGTGCTAGGTGTGTCTCGATAGATGCACGTAAGTCTGTAAATACGGTTTCGACCTTCTAGACAGGCTTAAAGAGAGCGTATTCTAGCTCCGGTATACTACGGCACGCGTTAAAAAAGGACGTACGAAGTAGTATATCACCTTCGTAGTCTTTTCCTAAGGCTCTCTAACATAGCTAAAGCTTATTAAAGAGAGTCTATAATACCTTATAAAGCGGCATCGTAGGATTTTCCACGCGGACCTTATTAAATATAGTTGTTATCTAGTCCGTAAAGTAATAACTATAGTTGACATCTATATTAAAATATTGCTTAATAGCATTATAGGTTATACGGAACGATGTAGTTAATTTAATATAGTAGATATAGAAGGTCTTAGCTCTATCTATTAGGATCTAGGAAAATAGGTTATAGAACTAACCTAGTTAGACCTTAAGCTTATAGTAGGTCCTTATAAATATATAGACCTTATCGTCGAAGAGGTTATAAGGCTGTCCTATATAATACTTATCCTTCCTCTATAGCTTTGCGAACTTCTGCTAGAGGTCTATATCTATATCGACGTTCGGAACATCGATTAGAGGGATCGTAGTATAAGCATTAAGGGACGGCAAAGGGGCAATAGTCACAATAGCATTATTAGCAGGGGGAATAGGAGCTTAAGAAACAGAGGCAATAGTTGCAGTAGGCACATCGGGGATAGGGGCAGGCATAGGGACAGTCGGTTAGTTAAACTAGTATATTGTTAGGTATATAGTCTATTATTATTGCGTTACACCGGGGACAGTTGTCTAATCGGGGGCTAGAGCCGTGTCCGGGGCCGGGTTTAGGGCTACATTTAGTAGTGTAAATGCAACGATCGTGCCCTAATTAAATGTCTGATTTATATACTCTTTTACAGGCCATTATAGTAGTTCTAAGATAGTCTACAGTTTGAGGAACTATATGTTAAAGCCTTAATTGTCTAGGCCGGTGTAGATCCTACGTCTCTTTAAGAGCTTACGCAAGGAACGTTTGTAGGTCTAGTATACCCTATCCTATATCTATAGAAGCTATCCTTAAAAGTGTTCTTAGAAGAAGGCAATAGCTTCGTAGCCTTAGTTGTCTTTATCGTACGCACACTTATAGAGGAACCTTGCAACGTATATAGTAGCCTCTGCTTTACTTAGGTTCTTATTATAGCACTAGGTGATAGCTAGATAACCTTATTATTCTATAAAAAGGAGAAGAACTATAGAGGCTAAGGGCTCGTTTATATATAGGACTATATGTCACGTGGCATATCACTATATACTATGTTATGTAATGTAATACTATAATAGTACTCCCCTTCTAAAGACGATTTAGTCCCTAAATCGCTAAAAAATGTCATTTTCGCTAGAAATCCGTATATAATAAAGGAATCTTTTATAGACGGGCGTAATCTAAGGGGCCCGGCTTATCTAGGTTATATCTATAGAAGCGTTGAATAGCTTTAGGGCAACCCCTTAGGTTATCTTCGGGCTGCTAGGTCGGTTCCTAGTGATGTTTCTATTTAATTAGATAAGTTAGGATCGGGGCTTCGTTATTATATACGTTAAGGATCTTCTTAAATTCCTATATTTCTTCGATATTGCCGTCGTTATCGCGTTCCGCGATACGGCCTACGACGTTGCGTCGTTCCTCTCGATTAATCTATGCTTAGCCCGGTATTATTTCCGTTATCTAAAGCCGCACCTTTAACGTATAGAAAGACTTATTGACTTAGATATGCTTTAGGAGGTCGATAACTATAGCGCTACGGTAGACCTTAAGAATAGGATAAGGACCGTCCTATTTATCGTCCTATTTTTTCTTCGGGCGATTAGTAGTTATATTCTCTAATAAAACTATAACTATATTACTAGGTCGAAAGAGAAAGCCTTCGTCCCGCTTTATATTAGCATTATCTTTATATTTCTATTATAAGGCTTATGTAAGAGCTCGAAGCTAAATAAAGATACGGTCGAAACGACTAGCTATTGCGTCCGTGCGAAGGAATTCCTTCTTTACCTATAATAAGAGCGTCGGGGGTCGGGGGCCTATAGGTTCGATGCCGAGACGAGGATTAAAGCCGTAGTTAGCGAAGAACGGAGAAATACCGGTTGTTTCGTTTACTTAATTATTTATTGCGAATTCCGCGAGCGGGAGCTAGTCGACCTAGCTATCTTAGGTAAAGCTAACATAGGCTCGAATGTATTTATTTATCGCAGCGTTAACGATTTCGGTTTAACTATTAGTCTCCGGGTGCTATACTAAGCTTAGTTTTAACGTTATTCTTAAACGAGTGCTAAGCTATCGCTAAAAATTAGAGATAAACTAAGTGCCTTAGTCGGAGATAATAGTATTAGGTGCTTTATATAAGCGATAGACTACGTAGATAAAGGAGTTAACTAGTTCTTCTATAGAAAGGCCGGTAATAGGGACGAAATATCTTATCTTCGTAAGCCTATTAACTATCGTAAGTATATTCTTATAAGTTTTCCCGTTTCGGGTGCACTTAGGGAGTATTATAATATAATTAATTAATATATCGGCCTATAGTCGGACCGGTAGAGCGAAGGGTTTTAGGAATCTAAGGGGAGATAAGCAGGGGGTCTTAGTCCGAAGATAGAGAGTATAGTCTTTAATAAACGTAGCGGCGAAGTAAGAAATCCTTAGCTACTAGTATATTCGGTTTAATAGATTAAGGGTTTTTACCCTCCTTAGGTATCTTGCTAAGCTACTGCTATAGGATCGATAAACGACTTTAAGGCGGAGATCCGGAATATCGGGAACAAAGAGCCGGTCGCGGAAAAAGATACGTCTATTAATTAACTAATATTCGGATATATCGTAACGCAAGAGCTTTCGGATATACTTTAGCTAGCGTCGGGCGTATAGATCCTAAAGTATCGCTACTATATCCTAGGTAAGATTATCTTATTAGTATACTTCGCGGATAAGCTTATCGAGTGATTTACTAGCTGCGTTTAGTCTAAGAGCGGCGACTATATTAAGGTCCTCCTTCGAGGCATAGGAATCGGTTAAGAGTTCTTTTAGGATAGTCGGGTCGACCTTCTCTTTAGGGATAACTACCTAATTTCGATAGAGGAGTCTATCGTCGTCTACGGTAGCTAGTCTATCGCCGGGGAGCCTACTAAAAGCATTAGGGAAGATTGCCTTATTGCCTAGGCGGTATATAATCTCAAAGTTAAACTAGGAAAAGAACTCGGCCTAGCGCACTTATCGTTAGTTAAGTTGCTTTATAGATATAAACGTCTAAAGATTCTTATAGTCTGTAATAACGTCGAACGCTTTAGTAGTCCCTTAGAGTTCCGGGCGCTATTCCTTAAGCGCTTTAACAATTGCTAATAGCTCTTTATTATAGATCTCGTAGTCGTACTTAAGGGCAGTATGCTTTAACGAAAAAAACGCAATAGGGTAAAGATATCCGTCGTCTCTAATCTATAAAAGGACTCCTCCCGAGGCCTAATTCGAGGCGTTAGTTTTAACAACTGTTTTCTTTAAGTAGTTAAAATAGGCTAAAACTAGGGCAATAGTAAAAGTAAGTTTAAGGGCCTTAAACGCGGCAGCTTATTTAGGTCCTTAAGACTAACGGGAATCCTTTCGAAGTAGCGTAGTTATTAAGGAGATAACACTAGAATATCCCTTAATAAAACGGCGGTAGAAGTTTATAAACCTAAGAAACTATTAAAGTTCTTTTACTAAAGTCGGGGTATTCTAAGCCGTGATTATACGCACCTTCTTAAGGTCTATGCTTATGCTAGATGTCGAAATAATTAGTTTAAGATACTTAGTCTTCGTTATATAAAACTCTAACTTCCCGATGTCGATTTAAAGCCCTACGTTGCTTAGGCGTTAGATAACTATTCGCACGTAGTTCTTATATTCCGCCTTAGTCTTTAAAAAGACTAGTACGTTATCGAGATATACTATATAGAAGTCATCGAAGGCATTATAAAGTACGTAATTAATATAGTTCTAGAAGGTCGACGGTGCGTTATAAAGGCCGAAGGGGGTAACTAGCATCTTAAATAACCTAAAGCGTATAATAAATGCTATAAGCCACTTATAACCCTCGGCGATTCGAATACGGTTAAATACGGTAATTACGTCTAGCTTTATGTAAAACTTAGCGTCGTAGAGAGAATCTAGTGTTTCGCGGATTAAAGGCAAAGGATATCGATTCTTAACTATAACCTAATTTAAACCTCGGTAGTTATAATAGATATAGATACTACCGCCTAGTTTATAAGCGAGGATTAGTAGTGCCGCGGCTAGAGAAAAAGACTCCTAAATAAAGCCTTTATTAAGCATATTGTTAATCTACTTCTTAATGCAGCGGAGTTCTACGGGTGATATAGGCCGATTTCTATAATATAGGGCTTATTTTCTAGGTGTAAGTTCGATCTTATAATCCTAGGGGCGGTGTAAGGGGAGTTCGTTCGCATTCTTTAAAAGGAAATAAGGAAGCTTATCTTAGAACTCTTTTAGGAGTTTCTTTAGGATATCTGCCTCTATAACTTCCGGTTTTACTTAGAGGAATTTTTCCACGTTAGCCTTATCGACCCTCTGAAATAGAGATTCGGAATTAGCTATATCCCGGAGGTTTATCTAAAGGAAATTATAAAAACGTTTAGGGAAGGCGGCCTAAGCTACTTCTATTATATAGTCCTTAGTAATAACGCGTTAGAAAGAGGTTTCGGATAATTCTAGGACTTTAACTAGGCCTACTAAGAGTTCGTTAAGGAGTCGTAGATTCTCTCCCTCCTTAACTAGCTTAGCTATTTTAGATATACTAATTCGCATCGCTTAGACACTATCCTATTTATAGAATTAAACGAAGTTAACTACTCGTACGCAGCGGATATCGTTTATATCTAAGGGCATTTAATCTTCCTATCGTATGCGCCGGCGGGGGCGTCTCGTCTAGCCCTATCGGGCGGGAACGTAGCGACGGCCGGCGGTAAGGCGAATAAGGAGTAGGCGAGCTACTAAAGTAGTCTACGGCGGAGTGGCCTTAAAGGCTCGAGTCTTAGGGGAGTCCGGAGGGCTAATCGGGGATATTAAGCGGGCGGTTTCCTAGGCGAATAGCTATATCCTATATAGGGGATATCGAATCGGTTAGCCGGGGTTTAAGGGGTACAATGCCTACTCGGGTAGATATTCTTTAGTAGACGAGTCTATAAATATATAACTTCCTAGTAGGATAGTTTAGTCTTTTAGGATATTAGTCTCTTCCTACCGAAAGGGAATTTCCGGCACGTCTTCTATCGTTATAAGGACCCTTTATTTCGAAGTAAACGTCGGGGTTATCTAAATCTCTACGACGTTAGAAAAATATACTTTCCGACGTAACTAATGCCTTTTAGGCACAGGAGTAATAGGAGTCCTAAGAGCTATCCTATCCTCGGCTATTATACTTAAAGGTAG
Source organism: Ophiocordyceps sinensis (assembly GCA_012934285.1). Taxonomy (NCBI): domain Eukaryota; kingdom Fungi; phylum Ascomycota; class Sordariomycetes; order Hypocreales; family Ophiocordycipitaceae; genus Ophiocordyceps; species Ophiocordyceps sinensis. The sequence goes on along the minus strand of JAAVMX010000001.1, from coordinate 12,886,597 downwards.
GCAGTATTTTATATAGTAATCGGAATCGAAGCGGACTTAAAGAGATTTCTAAAGTATAGTTAGTTTATATTCCTAAAGCTAGGGGATGCTTAGGATAATCGGGGTAGAAGGTAATAGATTCGTAACGAAGAAGAGCATAAGTTCTATATGCTTACTAATAGTTATTCGGGCTATAAAGTAGTCCGTTATCTATATTAAGGGTATACCGTCGGCTAGTCGAAGTAGTCGAGGTTTAAGGAGCTTCTTTATAATAACGTTATATTTCCGTACGATAGCGTAAAGATCGGCGAACGCTACGGTAGTATAGCTAGAATCTATAAGGGATAACGTATTAACGTAGTAAAGGGACTAAGGGTTACGCGTAGAGGAGATACGAGTATAGAAAAGGATTGACTTTTTATTACTATTCGACAAACTAATCCAAAGATCCGTTCTATCTAAAAGCAACGACCTAATCCTTTTATCCTCCCCTATATATAACCCCTAAGAGCGACTTATTCTAGGGGTATATCTTTTAGCAGTAGCCTTAACGCCGGCCGCTTGCCTTTTAAATCCGTATCCTCTTCCCTAAGGACACGGCCTTATTCGTAGTCGGCCGTACGGACGAGCTAGCCCTAGCTATACCCGCCGCCGCGGGCGCCCTAAGATCCTCGGCCGAAGCCGGGGGAGGGGGCGCCCTAGCCCCGAAACTAAGGACTACCCCGACGTAAAGGCATTAAAAGCGGATTCGCTATCTTAGCCGGGTCGTAAGCCTCCTTCTAGTGTCTAAGCTCTCCGTAGGCTATATAGAGTTTATTATCGATCTTAAATTATCGTTTAGTATCGGAAAGTCGGTCGAGGTCTATAGGGTTACTATATAAGGGTTAAGCCGGGGCGGTCGGGGTAAGGGCAGGTATAAGCGTCGGCGGGAACTACGAACGGGGGGCGGCTTTCTTCTTAAGCTTCTAACGATAAGTATAGTTAGCGAGATTCTTCGCAAAGATATCTTTCTACGCTAACTACTTCTCGTAGTCGGTGTTAGGGATCTTAGTCTATATATTCTTAACGAGATCGCTTATATCCTTCGATATAAACTTCCGGAGGAGGTCGACTTACTATTCCTTTATCTTCCTTGCCTTACGTATATAGGCGTCGAGGTCTGCCTTTTAGATCTAATAGTTCTTATCGCTTTAAGGGAAATTATCGAGGATGTTCTTAGCGGCTTACGTTAAGTCTAGAACCTTATACTACTTGCCTAAAGCTATAAGAAGCGTCGTCGTAGTAGGCTATTCCTACTTCTCTCTCTCGGATAGGTTAGCTATAATAATAGCTATCCTATCTTTAACGAAGTCGTAGGCCTGTTTACTAAGCCTATCGCTAATATAAAGGAGGCGGGCGCTGTCTAAGTCGAACTATATGCTATCGCGGAGGAAGATACCCTATATCTTAAGTTCCTAGGCCTTATACTTACGTTAACGGTCGGAGGTAGACCCCTTTTTAATAAAGATCGGAGGGTCTACCGTCTTTCGTTTTCTAGACGATTATACCGGGGTTATCGTCTAAGACTATAATATCTTTATAGTTAAGATCGTAAGGTCCTTAGTCTCGAGAAGTTGCTCCCTTGTGGCTAAGAGCTAATCCTTTATAGCTAAGAGCTAATCTCGTGTAGTTACGCGTTCCTTTAACCTAGTATTTCGGTTAACCTAAGAGGCTTCCGCTACGCGAAGGGAGCGAAGACTCTCTTCGATATGTATAAGAATATATCGGGTATCCGGGCTCTAAAGGTTTTCCTAGGTCTCTTACGCATTAGCGACCGGGACTACGTTATCGAACCTCTTAATCGCCTAAGCGATCTAAGGAAATTCACTAATAAACTCTTTAGCAAAGGCCTTTAGACCGTCGCCTATAGCGTTAGAGGCTATAGGTATGTCTACTATAAGGAGGAAGGAGGAGTGTCTAATCTAAGGTATTTATCGGGGACTATAAAAAAATTCTATAGGCTATATAGGTTTCTATAAGCTAGGGAAAAATTCTTAAGGGCTTAGGGGCTTAAGGGAATGATTTCTTAGGGGTTGCGCTCGGGTCGCGACGACTAAGGGGATAAGGTAAGAGAGCTGCTAGGACTATATTTATAAAGCTAGGGATCGCGACGGGGCGCAATAGGAGATAGAATAAACTATTACGGCACTAGGTAATAGCTAGATAACCTTATTGTTTTATAAAGAGGAGAAGAACTATAGAGGCTAAGGGCTCGTTTATATATAGGACTATATGTCACGTAGTATATCACTATGTACTATGTTATATAATGTGATACTATGACATCGTCGAAGGGCTCTATATCGAAAATCTCCGCCTATATTACTATGCTAAAGTCGTAGAGCCTATTCGCCGCCTCTACGCTATCTACTATAATAATTAAGGTCGCCTTTATACCTGCCTTTATACAGGCCCTCTTAGGGTAAAAGTAGATAACCTCGACGTCGTTTACCTTAGCTAGTTCGGCTGTTAGGGCGGCGTCGTCCCCTCTCTAAAGGACTATTATCGAGACGCCCTTTACTATTACCGTAAAGCCGCCTTAGGATAGCATCGTCTCCTTCCCGAAAGCCTTCTCTAGCTACTCCCTATCCGCCTTATATTTCTTTATATTTTGCTTAAATATAAGCGCGATATCGCCGCTATAGAGGACCCGTGCCGCCTTTACGGCGGGCTCCTTAAGGGCGTAATTAACGTCGTTAATAATCGCTTAAAGGGTTCTATATTAGAGATCTAAGGCGATCCCCTTATATCGGACCGTAAGCTAGTTTTCGTAGCGGGCGAGAGTCGGCTTCTCGCTATTAGCCCTAATATTATAGCTACCGCTAGCGCCTCCGGGCGTAGGCTAGCGTTACGTCGGGGGCGCGACGGTAGCAGCCGCGACCGCGGCCGCGGCTACGTCGGCTTAAGACTTTAACGCTTACTTCGATAGGAGCGCCGCCTCGATAGCCTCTTTTACTAATTCCTTAACCGATTTCTTAAGCTAGCCTACGGTCGTATAGACCGTAGTATCCGCTTAGATCTTCTCCTCCTATTCCTTTAGGTAGCCTTAGAGAATGGACTTAAAGGCCCCTTAAACGCTTTAGAGGGCCTCCTTAGGCACTAGACCCGCGAATTTTAGGTAAGCGGCACTATCCCTTCCTATTAGTTTCTCCTTGCCCGCGTCGGGCTTAAAGGACGCTTCGTTAGTAGTCGGTAGGCTATATACGCTAGCCTCTAACCCGCTTCTTACGATATTAACGTCTATCGGCTTATAGCCTACGTCCGTCCCTATATGCGCTATCGCGCCTAAGGGCAACCGGGTCGAAGGAATCCGATTCTTAAGTCTAAATTGATTTTATAATCTAGTGTCGACCTTAGCGGCTGTGCGAGGAGATCGTAGAGCGTTATCGTAAGTAATATAGAATAAGCAATTAATATTGCTAGTTTATCTATAGAAGAACTTAAGAGGTTTAAGTTTCTCTTTTCCTAATATCGCATATTGCTTTAAGCCTATAAGGACTAATAGAAGTCTTTTACGTTAATCTAGTAGTTTATCGTTTAAATTTCGGGAACTACTACTTAACGATTGCCGACGAATAAGAGGTTTCTAAGGAATTGGCTTTACTATAGCGGCGTGTAAAGCCGACTTTATAGACGTAATACAAGACTATTCTTACGTAGTTCTATACTATTTTAAAGGCACCGGACCGGACGGATATTACGATATAGATTTCCAACTAGCAGAAGGTCCTTACCGATGCCCGGCGAATTAAGTTGCCGGAATTAGAAGGTCTCCGGGCTATATAGCTTTTTCTTAAGGCTATTTAGCTAATTTCTAGCCCTTTTACGGAATACTAGATAAATAAGATAGAGGACGATGCCCGCCTAAATAAGCTAGGTTAGGAGCAGTCTTTCCCTAACGGATTTAAGATATCCGAACTTTTCGAGCGCTCGTAGGCCTTAAAGGCTACGACTAAAGCGCTAAGAACTAATGTATTTGCGAAGTTCTAAGGCTAGGGAACACAATCCCTAGCCGCGGAATCTACTAAAAAACCTGCGAAAACACCGGCTGCGACGTCCTTAGAAAAGGATAAGACTAAGCTAAAATTTAAACCGTAGTATACTTATAGAGAACGTTACTTCTTCTCTAAGTGCAACTACTTTAACCCTTCCGTTCGACTTCTATTATAGAAACCCGATAAAGACGTCTAAAAGACTATAGACGATTACCTTAAGGTTCCGGCTAATAAGGCTAAAGTTAACGCGGCACTTCTTCGCGACGAGGAGTAGCGGGAGAACAATAAGACCGAGATAAAGATAGTATAAGCTACGGCTGCCGCTAATATTCTTACGACTTTTTTACTACTAGTTATTTTATAGACTACTATAGAATACCCGTTAAGGGATTCTTTTATTATAGATTTAAGGTCTAATAGACATATTTGCAATAATAGGGAGCGTTTCTATAACTTCTAGCCTTCTTATAAGTACGTACTCGTAGGCAGTAGAAGCACTCTAACTCTTAGGATATGCACTGTATTTATACGCATTATAATAGGCACTTTTTAGCTTAGTTAAGTAGTATATATCCCGTCCTTTTATACGTCCTTTTATTCCCTTCGTCTTTTGCATAAAGGGAATCTTTTATAGAACCCGTAGACTAGATAGATCTCTTCTTTAACCCGTACTATATATATAACGGAGCTGATTTATAACTAGTATATTATCGAATATAACCCGTTAATACCTTCTACTGCGCTTTTAACTATTGCTTCCGTTCCTTCTATAGATTCTACTATAGAAACCCCGGTTATAGCACCTTTTTCGGCTATTACACCGGATTCTATACTAATAAGTATAGAGGAACTTTCTCTTTAGCACTAATAACTTAGACATCTGAATAATAAAGCGCTTTCGAAAGCTCTCGGAATACTATAGTCGGTGACCTTCGATAAGATAATATCCTATAAGTCCTATAGACTTACGTAGGCTAAACGAATTATTAACCGCGAACCGCTACTTTCTAAGGCGACTTTTCCCTTTTCTAAGGTGTTTTACGATGTCTTTTCTATGCATAAGAGTTATAATAATAAGAACGTTGTATTTCTTATTAAGGATAACTACACGAAGCTTGTTTTTCTATATACGCTTTTAGACGCCTCTATAGACGAACTGATTTTATGCTTTAAGAGCCTAGGTCGGTATATTTCCCGATAGTTCTTACTTTCTATTAGTATAATCTATTAAGATAATAACCGAGTCCTTCGACGAGATCTTTAAGATTTCATTAACTAGTAGGGCATTTATAATAAGCCTACTACGCCTTATACACCCGCTTAAAACGGCGCTGCCGAACGAGCTAAGGGGGTAGTATCTACGAAAGCTCGATCTATAAGGATTAGAGCAAATTTGCCTAAGCATTTATAGATAGAAACGTAGAAAACTATAGTATATTTACATAATCGGATTCTAGCTAGTTAAGTAGCTTCCTCTACGTTATTTCTATCGAAGTGGATTTCCCCGATAGAGATCCTTTACGACTAGTTAAGGGATTATAACCGGAATATACCGGCTTTTCTCCTTCCCTAACTATTACGATTCGATTATCTTCGAGCCTTTAGCTATAAATCCTACCTATTAACCACTAAGGCCTTAACTAACATATAGAAACGTAATCTTAAGCAAGAACCTTATATAGAGGTTAGTTACTTAGTTAGGTATAATTCTACTAACATTTTTCGTATATAGATCCTATAGAGACGGGAGGTTCGTCGAGTTTATAATATAACGTTTAATAAGACTTAGTTTTTCACCGCGTCTAAGGCATCCGAACTATTAATGCAAGTACTATTACCGGCATTTCTACTATATATTGCATAAGAAGAAGAGTAGGATAAGGCAGAATTCTAGTTAACGCTAATATTACTCCTTAATAAAAGTCTAGCAGACGTTTTAGCCGATAGCAATCCTTAGCTCCTAACTCCTAACTAAACCCCGGAACCGCCGGAGGATATTTTTAAGAATATACGGGATTTCTAACCCGATATTGCTACTCTTTTACTAACTGCAACCGTAGAACTAGTAGACCGACTTAAGGTATAGTTGCTTTAAGCTACTTCTCGGTCTATAGATTACGATAACACTATTCCTATAGATAGTCTACGGACGACGAGGTTTATAGAGGATTTACGCCCTACTTATTTAAACCGTTTTTCGGGTTAATATCCCGCTTTCGCCTACGTTAGGCATTTACCGGCTAATAGCACCGCGTTTACGGCTATATTCGCTACTTCTCTTAAACCTAAGAAGATATATAAACGGGACTTACCCGTACTTCTAAGATTTTAGTCTAATCTTAAGACGCATCCGTATAGACCTAAGTTTAAAGCCGCTAGAAAGGTTAAATAGGACTCTTTAAACTAGCGGAAGATCTTCTTTTCTTCGCCTACTATAAGAGCGAACGCTTTAGTGCGTCCTCTTTTATTAATATAGACATTCGATTATAAGTTTAATAAGTACGGCTACCTTAAGAAGTTTAAATCTCGGCTTTATATCTAAGGAGACCTTTAGCCGTTTAGCGGAAAGGAAACTTACGCCGCGACGCTTATAGCGCGAAATTTTCGCATTATAATTGCTATTACCGCTAAATTTAGCACTAAAACCCGCTTACTTAACGCGGTTAACGCCTTTACGAATGCCGATCTAGATAAAGAAGTATATATCTACTTCTTAGACGGATTTAAGGTATTTAGTTTTATAATTCGGTTAATAAATATTACGGGATCTGCTTAGACATCTATTCTAGGCAGAATACCTCTATAAGCGTACTATACACAACTAGCGATACTACTTATTTATTCTACTATAGAAGACATTTGGAATTCTACTGTAGAAGACATTTAGAATTCCACCGTAGAAGACATTTAGAATTCTACCGTAGAAGACATTGGAATTCCACCGTAGAAGACATTAGAATTCCACCGTAGAAGACATTGGAATTCCGCCGTAGAAGACATCGGAATTCCGCCGTAGAAGACATTGGAATTCCACTATAGAAGGACTATAGTATTTAGACGATAGGTTCCCCGCACTAAGAAAGGGGGATAAGCTTTTTATAATTAGATATTTACCTATATTATTTAGTTTTACCTTATGCTTATTCCTATAAACGACCGGTATTTAGTCCGTGTCTGCCCCCGTAGAGATCCTATTTCTATTGCATAGGGATATATTTATTAATAAAGGCTTTATATAAGCTCCGCCGTTCGCTTCTTCTTTAGCAACGGGAATTATCTAGGTCTTTTACCGAACTAGGCCTTTAGCAAAGTGCGGAGGATCCTTACATTTTTATATCTACTATAAGTAGTAATATTACTTTCTTTTTTATAGATAATATTATTATCCTTTTCCGTAGGGAGCACCGTAAGGCTGCTAACGATTTTATACATTGCTTTAGGCAGAAGTATATAGTTATTAACCGCGGAGAGCTTACCTACTTCCTTAAGATAAGGATTATTCGGGACTATAAGCAGCGAAAGCTATAGTTATGCTAGGACGTTTACCTAGATAAGATTGCTTTTAAGTTTAGTTTAATCCTTACTTCTATAGTTCTACGGCCTATTTTAACCCTTTATCCGTTCCTACTTCCCGAAAAGCTAGAGAAACACTAGGGATAGGCTATAGATAACTAAATCTACTACTTTTAGTCTTTAGTCGGTTTTTATAATTACGCGACTATTTCTACCCGTCTTAACGCTATAGAATCGTCGAATTCTTTAGCGGAGTATATATAGAACCCGTCTACGCTCTATATTAAGCTCGTAGAAAGCTTAGTGACTTACTTATACGAATCGCGTTTCCTTACGATTAAGTTTTTAGATATAGACGAGTAAGAACTCGTTATAGCTTCCGATGCCGCTTACGCCGACGACCCGGATACTCGTTATTCTTCTAAGGGCTATTTTATTAGCCTATTTAACGGTCTAATCGCGTAGAGTGCCTAAAAATAATCTACGGTTACTACTTCCTCTATAAAAGCCGAACTTCTTATAGTCTCTTCTACCGCGAAAGAGCTAATTTCTATTCTTCGTTTTTTTAACGATATTTCTTTATAGCTAGATATTCCTATTCCTACTATTTAGTATAATAACACTTAGATAATCCGCCTAGTTTCCGCCGAGATGCTAAAGATTTAAACCGCCTTAAAGCACGTTAAAATTTACAACTACTAGGTCCGATAGGAATTCTTACGCAATACTTTTAATATTAAATATATCCCTTCTAACTAGATAGTTACGGATAGATTAACTAAATTGCTTCTACGATAACGTTTCCAAACGTTTCTTCGCTAGCTTCGACTTACGGATATTTCTTCTAGGATCTAAGAAGAAGTCGATAATAATTCTAACTAGCCGGAAGTTATTCACTTCTAGCTAAGGGGGTTTATTAATATTACCGTCTTCCCTATTTGCTTTCTACCCGGAAATCCCCGGTTCTTCCCTAGATTCTACTATAGAATTCCACGAGCTTTTACGGTTATTTACCCTATACTTCTATAAGCGTATTTACTTACTTTTCTTCGGTTATATTTCACCGTGATTTTACGGTGATTTTACGGTTATTTATATAGTCTTTACCTATAAAATCTCTCTTCCCTTCTACGGTCTTTTACTATAGAGTTCTAATTCCCTTTTACGGCTTCTACCGTAGAATCCCTTTATAGAGTTACGGCTTCTACCGTAGAATTTACTAGTCTTCTACTAGACTGCCTTTTATTTGCTAACTATATAACTTATTTATCGTACGGCACGGTCTATTGCTTTTCCTACCGATCCTTCCGTCCGATTATTTACGTTACCTGTTTTTCCTTAGGTCTACGCGGCTGATTTCGTCCGAGGATTTTTCCTATATATAGAGACTAGTTAGCCTCCCTACTAGACAAGATAAGAGCTATTATTCTTAGTAATTTGCATTATTTTGCAGCTTTTAATACTTCCTTATAGGCTGTTTTAGCCTTAGAACCTCTCTTCTACTTAATTGCTATTACACTAATGTCGAGAACCCGACTGCCTAGCGTTCGATAGCAGCGGCCACGACCCGGGACGACCTCGACGCGTAGGACGCGGAGCTAACTATTAATATAGGCCTTAACCGACGAATCTTTTAGGACGAGGAGCTTTAGCGTATATAGGACCGCTTAGCAGCTTAGGATATAACCTACGGGAGCGTGCGCTATGCCGTAGAGGTAGGAGCACGACGATTCGACCTTAAGCTTAACCTTAAGGTATAGGTAGCCGACTGCCACGTAGACCTACGTAGGTACCTGCGGTTCCGCGGACGGCTTTAGGTTCTTATTTCCTCTATAACTATAGAGGCCGTAGCGAGAGACGCTCCCCTAGAGCTAGAAGAAGGGAACGCGCTCCGAGGACGGCTTATTTAAATAGTATATAACGCTAGCGTCGTCGGCTACCTTAGCCGCGAAGGAATAGTTGCCGCCGTATCCCGCGACTTCTATTAGCCGCTCCTCTAGCTGCACGTTAGACAATTCCTCCGCAACTATAATATCTACGGGCGTATAAAGATTTAGCGTACGCTTAAGAAAGGGCTGCTTAAATCGCTTCTTATGCTAGACCGGTTTTATACGCATATTTAAATAGACTTTATTATAGACCTCCCTTTTATAAAGAGCGGCAACCGCAATCTTTAGGTAATTAAGAACCGTCTAAGCAAGGAAGTTATATTAGAACCTATGCCCTCTATAGAAGCGGAAATCTACGTAAAGCGCTTTCTTATATGCTACGTGCGATACTATTAGTAGCTAACGTTAATTATAAGCGATAGGGGCTTAAATTATATAAGCCGCTTCTAGTAGTACCTATATCGGCTGCTATAGATTATATAGCTGCTAAGCATAGCATATTATCCGTAAACCGATAGGGGGCCGGAACGCCTTAACTAGGAAGTTTAAGCTTATCTTTAGGGCGTTATCGACCGTAACTAAGGGGACTAGGATAAGTAGCTCCCCGTAGCGTAAATAGCGCTTAACGGGAGAAATCACTCTTTAATTAGTATATCCCTTTTCTTCGCACTATACGGGTACGAACTAGTATCCTTATTTCCTATCGCCGTAGATATAGCAGTAGAAAAGCCGTCTAGCAATAGCCTAAAGGGGCGCGTAGCCTCCTTTATATAGTGACTTAAGTAGGTCTCGGATTTCTATTAGTCGTTAATAGCCTCGGTAGCGTAGGACTAAGAGCGGTATGCTAATAAACGGCGGGAACCCGTAAAGCGATTTACGGTAAGAGATAAAGTCTAGGTAGACCTACGGAACTACGTATCCTTAAGGCCGAAGAAGAAGCTCGATTAGTTATACGTAAAAATTACGGTTAAGAGAGTGCTAAGCCCGTAAGCCGTCGAGCTAAAGGGACTGCCTAACGGGATTTACCCTAATTTTAACGTAGACCTTCTCCGTCGCGTAGTAGTAGATCTAATGCCCGGCTAAGTAATAGCGGACCCGCAGCCTCCCGCAATCCTAGTAGAAGGGGAAAAAGAGTTCCTAATAGAAGGAATTCTTACCGCACGATATAAGAAGGTCGGCCGCGGTAGTAGGCGCGAGGTCCTCGTAAGGTAGTAAGGGTACTAAGACCCGACGTAGCACCTAGTAGCGGACTTCGCAGATATAGAAGCGCTCGATCGCTTCGAAGAGCGCTTTAGGGCTATTAGAGAAAACTACGGACCGCCTAACGCTATATTGCCGGCAAAGATACGACGGAAGAAGGTGCGGTTTACGCTCCCTAAAGCGAGCCGCGTAGCCTAAAGCGCGGCCGGGCCCTACGTAATATATCGTTAAATTTTCGCTCGGGTAGGGTAAGGGTCTTATATAAGGGTATTCGACTATTAGTAAGATTAAGTCTACGACCTAATCCGTATTCTTATATACGAGCGGGGAAGAGGCACGTACGGGCGGGGAAAGGGGCTCGTGCGAATAAGGGTAAGGGACTTATACGGATAGGAGTAAGGGGCACGTACGGACAAAAGGTTACGTGCGTAGAGCTATATATCTATATGCATAGGTGCGCCTATACTTAGTTCTTTATAGATGATTTCCACACCTATATAAAATACACCTATGTAATTACTCTGCCTACCCTATTACACTTAAAACTGCTTTTTATAGCTCCTCTTCTTCCGTAAGTTATCGTTCCTCTATTCGTAGGGCTTTTTGCCCTTCTAATTGCCTAATTAGGCTATTAATCCTTTCCTAATCGGGATCGTTATTAAATCTCGGGTTAAAGTCTAAGCTAATGCCTAAACTTCTCGTCGTTTATACGTAAGAGCGGCTTTATTAAGCCGTTAGCGATTATTTCCTTAGTCCGAACCTAATAAAGCTAAAAATAGTCTATCGCCGTGCGTTAGATAATCTATTTAAAGTAGCGATTAATATGCCTTATACGGCTCGTATTCGCCTTATTAAGAATAGCTAGTCTCGTATTTTAACTATCGGTGTATATAATTATCGGCGTAGGTTACGGATAGCCTACATCGTGTAAAAGCTTCGCTTGCTATATAGCTGCTATACTAGCCGGCGTAAGGTTAATAAATTCTGCCTCGGTAGACGAGGTTATTACTAAAGTTTATCGCTTCGACCGCTAAAAGATCGGTCCGTCGGCTAAAAAGACTATATACCCGGCTATAGAGCATCGGGTTCGAAGATCGTTAGTAAAAGAGGCGTTAGCATAGACGCGTAGCTTTAGATCGTTAGTCGAATAACGGCCGCTAAGGATAATGCCTAAGGTTAAAGATCCTTTAAGATAACGCAATAAGTGCTTTAAGATAGCTATATACGTTATAGTCGGGTTATAATTTGCCTTTAATAACTTATTTACTATATAAGATAAGTCTAGCCTAGTCCCTATTGCTAGTTAATTTAGGCTGCCGGTCCTTCGGAGCTACTATTTAAAGAGCATTACCGATTATTATTATTTCTAGTCCGCTAGGATAACGGTCTTTAGCGGCTACGGCGTTATTGCCGTATTCGCGATATTACTACCGAACTCCTTAAGGATCTTTATCGCGAATCTTATCTAATATAAGCGAATCGTTTAGTTAACGCGATCCCGGTCTATTTCTAGTCCTAGGAACTCGGTCGGCTCCTTAAGACTCTTTATCTTATATAAGTATTGCTATTTGCATAGTAACAAATTGCTATTTGGATAGTAAACCACGATTATCTCTACTTTTTCGGCGCGCACCCCGCGCGCCTATGTCCCGCCACTCAAATTAAGTGTAGGTATATAGCAATTAAGAGAGCCGCGCAAATCGTGCGAAGAACGCGAAGAACACTACGAGTTAGGCCCCCCCGACATACAGTAGGGCACGCAGTAGAGGGCACGCAGCAGAAGGCACGCAGCAGAAGGCACGCAGCAGAAGGCACGCAGTAGAGCACGCAGCCGGGCACGAAGCATATATTAATAAGCCGCGCACGCAGTAGAGGGCATATAGCAGAGCACGCAGTAGGGCACGCAGCATACATTAAGGAGCCGCACACATAGCAAAGGGCACGCAGCCGGGCACGAAGCATACATTAAACAACCGCACATATAGCAAAGGGCACGCAGTAGAGGGCACGCAGTAGGGCACGCAGTAGAGGGCACGTAGCAAAGGGCACGTAGCAGAGCACGTAGCAGAGCACGCAGGGAGCCGCACACACAGCAAAGGGCACGCAGTAGAGGGCACGCATTAGGGCAGCAGTAGAGCACGAAGCAGAAGGCACGCAGCCGGGCACGAAGCATACATTAATGGCCTAATCTACAACGCCTCGACTAAGTCGAGGCGGACGCACGAAGAGACATTATCGTAGTCTTAGGCAATGCACATAGGCGTAGGCGAATGAGGTGCTAAGATCGATGCTATAAAGAGCTATAGAGGAGGAAAGAGGGAAGGAAGCTAGCTAGCTGTGCGAGAGGGTAGCCCTAATAGCTGCCCCTCGCATAAGGCTGACTAATAGTAGGGACACCTACTATAACACCTCCCCTCAGCCGAATAGCCTAATAAGGCTAACAACAACACGGCTTAGAGCTATATTCTATAGCCTTTTCCTCTATAATTCATCGGTCGCTTATTCGTAGGGCTTTCTGCCCTTCTAATTGCCTAACTAGGCTTTTATCCCTAAATGCTTTTCCAATCGGGAAATCTATTATTAATCGTGGCGTTATAGCCTAAGCTAGTGCTTAAACTTCTCGTGGCCTATACGCAAAAGCGGCTTCGTTAAGCCGTTAGCAATTATCTCATTAGTGCGGACCTAATAAAGCTAAAAATAGCCTATCGCCGTGCGCTAAACGATCTACTTAAAATAGCGATTAATATGCCTCGTGCGGCCTACATTCGCCTTATTAAAAACAGCTAATCTCGCATTCTAACTATCGGTATATATAATTATTAGCGTGGGTTACGGATAGCCTACATCGTATAGTAGTTTCGCTTTCTATATAGCTGCTATGCTAGCCGGCGTAAGGTTAATGAATTCTGCCTCCGTAGACGAGGTTATTACTAACGTTTGCCGCTTCGACCGCTAAAAGATCGGTCTATTGTCTAAAAAGACTATATACCCGGCTATAGAGCATCGGGTTTAAAGGTCGTTAGTAAAAGAGGCGTCGGCGTAGACGCGTAGCTTTAGATCGTTAGTCGAATAACGACCGCTAAGAACGATGCCTAAGGTTAAAGATCCCTTACGATAACGCAATAAGTGCTTTAGAATAGCTATATGCGTTGCAGTCGGGTTGTAATTTGTCTCCGACAATTTGTTTACCGTGTATAATAAGTCTAGCTTAGTCCTTATTGCTAGCTAATTTAGGCTGCCGGTCCTTCGGAGCTACTACTTAGAGGGCATTACTAACTATTGTTATCTCTAGTCCGCTAGGATAACGGTCTTTAGCGGCCACGGCGTTATTACCGTATTCTCGATGTCGCTACCGAACTCCTTAAGGATCTTTATCGCGAATCTTATCTAATATAGGCGAATCGTCCGGTTAACGCTATCCCGGTCTATTTCCAGTCTTAGGAACTTAGTCGGCTCCCTAAGACTCTTTATCTTATATAGGCCGCTTAATAGGCGAGCCTTATCCGCAATAAGGTCTCGTATAGCTACTGCGATTAATATATCGTCGACGTAGAGGATTAGAAGCGTGCTATTATCGTAACGAAATAGGCATAATTCTGCCTCTAGCTAAATAAAGCCTAAAGCAACGAGGTTAATAACAACTTTATTAAACCACTAACGAGGGGCGGCCTTATGCCCGTATAGAGCTCGTTGCAGCTTATAGACGCGGCTAGTGCCGTTAGTTAGACCGTAGGGCTGCTTAACATAGATTTCCTCCCTTACTTCGGCGTGCGGGAAGGCGTTAACTACGTCGAACTTCTTACATTCGAGGTTATCTAAAGCCACGAGGGTAGCAAACACACGAATAGAAGCCTAGTGTGCTATAGCGGCGTAGACGTCTTTAATAGGCCTATTTATAGAGTCTCGGTCCCTACGAATACACTAACGGGCCTTTGTAATACTGTCTGCTCCCGTAATATATTTCTTAAGAAATACCTAACGACCTAGAAGAACTTAATAGCCTCGTAGGCGGGAAATAAGAATCTAAGTCCCTTTATCGTTAAGCTTACAGGATTCCTTCCTTATAGTAGGCAACTAGCGACTCTTATAGTTAGGGTAGTCTATAGCCTGCTTCTAGTTCTTTAGAGTCGTATTAGGCTATACAAAAGCTAGAGCCGCTCCTACACTAAGAATCTAGGGAGGATTAGTCTTATAGTAGGTATTATTTTCGCGAAATACTGCGAGTTGTTATAAACCGGATAACTCCCTAGCTATGCCACGGCTGCTACCACGGCTGCCGCGAGCACGGCTACTACGGCCACGGCCTAGTCCTAACCGCTCGTTATAGTCGTAGGCCTAATAGGGACGAGATATACGGCGAGGATAGAAAGGCGATGCCTTATCCTTAGAAGCCGGGTTAAAGTCAGTCTCCTCGTGTTCCGTAGCTCCCTCGTTAAAATAAACATAACGCTGCTATTGCCCTATAGTAGGCGTCGGATCGGGTGTTAGGATATAACTCAGGTCCTTAAGCACCCCCTATAGGGTAGATAGGTCGAGTTCTTCTTTACGCAGCGAAGCGGCTTTATCGTCGTGCCTCGCATTGCGTTTTCTATCCACGGCTTTAATCTTCCCTATGTCGAATAGGTAGGTGACTTTATCGTTATCCTCCTATAGGGTAGCCTTAAATTCAACGTCGTTAATAGCAAGGCGCTAGTGCTCCTTACTATCCTAAAACCGGATATCTTAGGCGTGTATAACGATCTTCTTCTCGGGAAGCTAGACCTTATATATATGCCCGTTGAGTCCCTCTATGCCTACTAGGCGACCTTTCTAAGCTCGTAGGGCTATCTTTACACTTTTAACCCTCTGCTAGTACGGGATAGTGACGAACGTAGTATAGCCCTAAGCCCTTATATGCTTAATGCTATATAAGTATAGCGTGCGGATCTTATTAAACAAAACCTTAATCGGGGCTCTGCCGTCCTTATAGGCGCTCGTCGGAAGCATATTGTTAACGTAGGCGTTTATCTCTATAAAGTACGGCTATAAAAAGGCTAGAAGGTTCGTATCGGCGCAAATGCAGCGTGCGAGGTCTATTAAAGTGCGGCTAGTACGTTTAGTAAGTCTATTCTGCTCTAGAGTATAGGGGGCACTAAAGCGAAGGATAAATCCGTCCTTATTGGCCTATTTAAACATTGCGTCCGACTAGAACTCTAACGCGTTGTTAAAACACATAGACTAAACTAACTTATTCGTAGAGCAGGCTTATACCTACCTTATCTAACCATAAAGCAAGTCGTACGCCTCCCCTCGGTTTACCGCAAATAGAACCTAATAGAACCTTATGTATATATCGATCCCGTATAGCGAATACTGCTTGCCGCCGAAACCGGTAGGTAAGTGCTAAATAAAGTCCTAGAAGACGTATACTAAGAACTGCAATAGCTTAACTAAAGATATACGGCTGATAATACGGTCGGCTTTTGCAAAATAATAGGCCTTATAAAAGAAGTCGTTAAGGCTTTCTATATTAACGTTAATGCCTGACTTTCGGCATGCATTAAGGACTCTAGCCTTGCCCGCATATCTAAGTCTACGGTGCATAAGCCTATAATCGACCTTCCTATTGACCTTTGTTAAAGTCTTTAGCAACGCCGTAAAGACGAGGTCGGGGTGCTTATCTTAAATAGTAGGGTCACCCGTAGCCTAAGCATTACGAATAATGCTAACGCTAAGTTCTTAGGTAATCTTACAGACTGCCTCCCCTATAGATTAAAAAGCCAGTCGGCTATTAAATCCGTCTAGCACGACGCCCTTATCCTAAAGGACTTTAGAGCTTATTAAATTCGCGGGTGCATTAGGGCAATAGCGAACGTTAGTTAGGTTAAGAGTTAAGTCTCTAATCGTTATACGTGTTATACTTACGCCTAGGACTTAAAGGTTACTACCGTTTAATGCTTATATTAGACGATAGGCCGGAGTAAGAGTAAAGGTCGTAAACTACTTTAAGTCGTTAAAGCAAGTGTCTAAGGCTTTAGTATCGTATACGACTATATCCCGCAAGGCCTTATAACCCGTAGCGAAGATAGCGTCCTTAAACGACGTAAGACTTATAGCGAAAAGGGTTATATCGCGTTTGCCTACCGCTACGATATCTATATTGCCCTTCTTAAAAGGATTAATGCCTTATTAATGCTATTCTTCCTGTTTCTATTCTAGGGCTTTATTAGGGTAGAGAGTCTAGCAGTTACTTAGCTTATAACCTCTACTAGCAGCGACGATATAACTATATTCGAGTTTTACTTACTCGGATAAGTTATTATTAGTTCGGGATCTAGTATTATCGGAGCTACCTTTACCTCTACGGCCTCTACCGTGGCCTCTGCCTCGTCTTCCTCTACGAGAGTTGTCTGTTATAGATAGGGTTAAGGATATTAACCACTTGTCTTAGATAGCTAACGCCTAGGAGCTAAGGACCTTTTAAAATCCCTTCTCTACCTAGCATTAATGTTATAAGAACTTATCGATGGCGGCTTTAGTAGGAAATTTATCTTTCTTACAATCGTATTGCTAAGCGTAAAACTAGTAAGGGTAACCCGTCCGAAGGCTATAGATAGCCGTATAAACGTATATATTCTCGTCTAGTGTCTTATAGACGGCCCTTAGTTAACGTTAACGCTAGCACTACTCTAGTCGTCGAGAGTATATATCTAAAGTAGTAAAGTTATAAGCTTTAAGTCTAAAAAACTCGAGCATCGTCTCTACGATAGAAGACTTAGGCAGCTGTCAGGCTATACGTTGTATAAGGAGGTATGTCTATTAACTCGTTGAATTAATAGTCTAGCCTCCCTATGTCACTATCTCCTTTAGATTATCCGATAGAGTAATTATAAGGATTCTTATAGCCTTTAGGTCGTTCTTTTGCTAGTCCTTTTATTCTTTAGTAGTGCTAATCGTGCCTACCGGACGTTCGGGTCTAGGGACGAGCCTTTAGATATATTCGTAAACATCTAATATCTTTAACGTAAGATTTACGTTAATTAGCTAGGCAGCATAGTTTTCTAGTCCCTTTAGACGTTTAATCGTGCCCGTAAGGGCACTATCGTCGTTCGCTATCTTAAACGTCCCGTTAGGCAACTATCCCACGGGTAAAAGAGGCGTTATTATAGGATTTTATACGTAGAAAAACTATTTAAATAGGCGTTTTAGCGAAAAAAACATCTATAAAGGCGAGAATAGTCGTAAAAAGATCGTGATGATTAAAAAGAACTACTTACAAAGCGTAGGGATGCGTTTTAGCGGCGCTTATAACCTCTTAAGGC
Organism: Ophiocordyceps sinensis; assembly: GCA_012934285.1. Taxonomy (NCBI): domain Eukaryota; kingdom Fungi; phylum Ascomycota; class Sordariomycetes; order Hypocreales; family Ophiocordycipitaceae; genus Ophiocordyceps; species Ophiocordyceps sinensis. The sequence goes on along the minus strand of JAAVMX010000001.1, from coordinate 12,868,681 downwards.
TTACGTTAGGGCATGTAAGACGTGCTGCGTGAGATCGTGCGATGATAATAATCTAGCTAAAGAAGCCCTATAGGCTTGTGCGAGGGTGTAGAAGACACCCTAGCACGAGAGGCTAACTAACTAAAAGTAGGGCGACCTACAACAGAAAGTAAACTAGGAACCTAGATTAGTAGTTCTATAATATATAAGCAACGTAAGATTATAGAGATCCGTTAGATTAACGGCGATAATAACCCGGCCGATGCTATAATAAAGGCATTACCTAACCGAGCCCTTAAACGCTTCGTAGATAACAATAGCTTAACTATTCGGATAGAGGCATATATTCTACGCCTTTAAGCTCCCCTTTAAGACTCTCTTTTATTTATACTTATATATTGTATTTATTAGACCCCTTTAGTCTAATACGCGTTATCCTTACGATTAGAAAGGTTGCTTAGCAGTTAGAAAGAAAGACTGCTTGTATAGGAATATAGTTATATAACTAAGGGATAGAGTCGTAACTATATTAACGACTATACATAGGAAAGGGGTAATAGGGGTTATAACCACGCGGCGCATAACGCCACGTGCCCTATATTATTAATAATCTCGTTATTAACTAAGGGCATCGTTACAACTAGAGCAGTAAGCCCTAGCGTAGGCCTTAATAATGCATTACTAAGGCATAGCAGGCTCTATAGAGGGACCCCGGCAGACGGGTATAAAGGGGCCCTCTTATTCCCCCTTCTTAGCTAGATTAGATAGAACTTTAACTAATGCAACCCCCTTTGTTTAGATTAATCTAAGTAAATCACCTACTAATAGATATATTTATATCTTTATTATAAGGCTTATGCGAGAGCTTAAAGCTAGGCGAAGATGCGATTAAAGCGGCTAGCTATTGCGTCTACGTAAAGAAATTCCTTTTTCGCTTATAAAGAGAGAATAAAGGGTCGAAGACCTATAGGTTTAACGCTAAGATAGGGGTTAAAGCCGTAGTTAATAAAAAACGGATAAATACCGGTTATTTCGGTTATAAATTATTTATTGCGAACTCTGCGAGCGGGAGCTAGTCGATTTAATTATCTTAAGTAAAACTAATAAAGGCTTAAAGATATTTATCTATCGCGGCGTTAACGATATCGGTCTTACCGTCGGTCTTTAAGTGCTATGCCGAGCTTAATTTTAACGTTATTTATAACTAAGTGCTAAGTTATCTCTAAAAATCGGAGATAAACTAAATGCTTTAGTTAAAGATAATAGTATTAAGTGCTTTATATAAATAATAGACTATATAGATAAAGGAATTAATTAATTCCTTTATAGAAAAACTAAAAATAGGAGTAAAATATGTTATCTTAGCAAGCCTATTAATTATCGTAAGTACGTTTTCGTAAGTCTTTATATTTCAAGTACTACCGTCGCGCCCCCGACGTAACGCTAGCCCGCGCCTAGAGGCGCTAGTAGCAGCTATAACATTAGGGTTTATAGCGAGAAGCCGACTCTCGCTAGCTACGAAAACCAGCTTATAGTCTAATACGAGGGGATCGCCCTAGATCTCTAACGTAGAAACCTTTAGTCGATCGTTAACGACGTTAATCGCGCCCTTAGGGAGCCCGCTATAAAAGCGGCGCGGGTCCTCCGCAGCGGCGATATCGCGCTTATGTTTAAGCAGAATGCAAAGAAGTATAGGGCGGATAGGGAGTAGCTAGAGAAGGCTTTCTAGAAGGAGATAATACTATCCTAAGGCGGCTTTACGGTAATTATAAAGGGCGTCCCGATAATAGTCCTCTAGAGAGGGGACGACGCCGCCTTAGCAGCCGAACTAGCTAAGGCGAACGACGTTAAGGTTATCTACCTCTACTTTAAAAAGGCCTATATAAGGGCGGGTATAAAGGCGACTTTAATTATTACGGTAGACGGCGTAAAGGCGGCGAATAGGCTCTACGACTTTAGTATAGTAATATAAGCGGAGATTTTCGAAATAAAGCCCTTTAACGATACGATTAGGCTAAGGTAGTACTACTAGTGCTTCTAGTATAAATACGTCGCGAAATACTATACGGCAAAGGCGACGTACAGGCGGTACGCGTTAGGACTATATAATAAAGCTATATATACGGCTACTATAGGGCAGATCTTAAACCGGTATACCCTCTATAAAGGGAGATATACGGCGTAGGATAAACACTACCCTAAGGCGGAGAAGCTTTAAGATAGGGCATAGGAGGCATACTCCTAAAGGCTAAGGCGTTTCGCCGCTATAGCGATACCGACGATACGCCTTAAGCCGGTGCTACCTTATATATAGCCCTTTCCTCTTCCTACCGCGCTATAGACGTCGCCGTCGAAACGGCGACGATAAGACACCCCCCCCCCCCCCCCCCCCCCCCGCTACCCGCCCTTCCCCCCGGCCGGCCTTAGGATATTATAAGGGCTAGTCGGGCACAAGGCTAGTCGACTATTCGCGGGTATCTACGGTCGCGGCCGGCCTTAGCGTCGGCTAGGGCTTATACCGCTACGGCTAAGGCTACTCCCGCTCCTAACGACGACCCTTTTTCCGACCCCCCTTAATATTAGATATCCTTTACTAAAATACCGTAAGGATAGCCGCGAATATATACCTCGCGCTCGCCGCCCTTAAGGCGTACGATATTATAGCACTTTAAGAGACACCGATTAATAGTAGGATAAAAGCCCCGGCGTATCTAAGGCGGTGCGACTATAGGCTTATCTTAAGGGCGACCTAAAGCACGCTATACGTCTATAAAAGGCACGGCATCGATATATAGACGAGCGACTAAAGAATAGATTAATATAGCGTTATATTTACTAATTTTAATACTATATTATTTTTAGTTTACTCCCCGCTGGTTAACTCCCCCCTCCCGACTACTCCGCTCTTTAACCTTACGGCGAAATCGTTACGCACTTAGTGCGTCTTCGTTAAAGACTTTAATAGCTATTACCTACTTTATAACGCCTATAGACGTACCTTTAGGAATAGCGAGGACCTCCTAGAACTAACGGCGCGATAGCGCCTTAGGCTTATAACCCTTAAAGACTAGGTTATACGCATCGCCTCTAAGGGCTAGAGGAATAGTATAATAGACCTCGCTTAAGCGTCTTAAGGTCTAAGCGTAACGTACCGTAGAAACGCAGGCCTTATCGGATCGGATTATATATCGCAACGGCTAAAGGTAGATATAAGGCCGCTAACCTACCGGCCGGCGGCCCGGACGATAGGACTTAACCGTCTCTAGAGAAAGCTCGACTTAGATAGGGCCTAAGCGGCGGCTATCGAGAAGTTTAAGCTAAAGGCCGCGCTAACTATACCTACGACCCTTAGGGAGGTCGAGGCGTACGCGGACTAAGTAGTTACTTAGCTAACCGAGATTACGAAGGACTATACACCCGAGGCCTAAGGCCGTGCCGACGGCGGCCGCCCTAACTAATAGACTATAAAGGTAGACTAATATAATAGGGAGGCTAAACGCGCCTTCCGGGCGTTCTTAGCGTCCGGTAACTAAACGACCTAAGAGACGTTAGGTAAGGCGAAGATAGCCCTCCGGCGTGCCGTCGTTGCTATATAATAAGACTCCTAGCGGGAGCTTACCTATAATTTAGCCGCTAACTAAGCCTACCTTTAGAAGATCGAGAGGTAGGCGCGGCTTTAAAGCGGCAGCCTACTATAGGTAATATATATCCCCGACCTAAAGAGACCGAGCGACCCGACGGGGCCGGCCCGTACTTACGTAGAAAAGGTAGAGACCCTTATAGCCTAGTTCTTCCTACCCCCGGTAGCGAGAGGCAAGTAGGGCCCTTAAGCCGCCCGGGAGGCCTATATAATACTATAGCGTTTTATAGTCGGCGACGTTAAGTCGGCGGTTAAAAAGATAGCGTTATAGAAGGCCGTAGGGGAGGATAGCATCCTAATAGGGCTTATTAAGGCCTATAAAGAACCGTTGCTTAAGGTGCTTACGGTATTACTTAACGTTAGTTACGACGTTAGGCACTTTCTAAGACGGTTCTAATACGCGGCTATTATCGTCCTACCGAAGCCCGGGAAGATAACGGCCTAGCTTTAATAAGCCTTAAGGTAGAGACTAATCTCTCTCCTTAGTATAGTAGGGAAAATCCTTAAGGCCGTAATCGCGAGGAGGATTATAGACGCGGCGGAGGCGTATAACCTCCTACCCGAAGGGTAGATAGGAAATAGGACTAAAAGGTCTATTAAGATAGCGATACGATTTATAATAAAGCTCGTAAAGACGATATAGGCTTAAGGAGGGGTACCGTCGTTCCTTTAACTCGACCTTAAGGGAGCTTTCGATAGGGTAGACTATATATATCTCGTCGAGACCCTCTATCTAAAGGGTTTCTTAGGTTAGGTTATCGCGTAGGTCGGCAGCTTCCTTAAGGGGAGGACGGCCTAGCTTTACTTTAATAATATGCCGGCGGAGACCCGGGAAGTGCCTATAGGCGTGCCTTAAGGCTCGCCCCTCTCCTTAATCCTCTTTTTCCTCTATATCGCGCTACTATACGACGACCTTAAGCCGGAGATAGGGGTTACGACCGTCGGCTTTACCGACGATATAAACCTCTTAGCCTACGGTAAGACTATAGCCGCGAGTATACGATATCTAAGGAGCGCTTAGAAAAAGTACGATAAGTAGGTAAAGGAGGTCGGCGCTAAGTTTAAGCCGGAGAAGAGCGAGCTTATCTACTTTACGAAGACCTATAAGCCGATACCGACGAAGCTTTAGCTTAAGACGAATATAGTCCGGCCGGTCGAGGATAGGCGGTTCCTTAGGATTTAGTTTAACTAAAAGCTATAATAGAAAGCCTAAGTTAAGAAGCTTAAGACGAAAATAGGCATATAAGCGCTAGCCTTTACCGGGCTCGCGGCGTTTATATAAGGCATACGATTATAAACCGTGAGGACGGTCTACGCTAGCGTAGTTTAAAACGCGCTTGCCTATAAAGCGTCGATATTCTATAAGCCTATACTTAAAGGAGGGAAACCTACTAGCTTAATAAAGCCGCTTATAGTATATTAGTTAACCTACTTATAGGTAATAGCTAAGGCGTTTAAGGCGACCTTAATCTAGAACCTAGAGATATAGACGGCGGTCCTACCGCTCGACCTTTACCTTAACGACCGCCTCGCGCGGTATAAAGAGCGCACCGAGGAGTTAGGCATAGCGGACCGGATCCGATGCGCTTACGAAAAGCCGGCGAGAGTACTACCTTAACCCCGTCGGCCGACCCGGCCGCCCGGCCGGCCGTACGACGCGTAGCTTTAGGACTAATGCCCTTAACGCACTATAACGGAGGAGGCAGTCCTCCGTAATTAAGAGGTGCGTTAGAAGGAGGACCTTTAAGTAGTAGAGGCGAAGCGACTATAAAAAGCCTAGCAGCCGGCAGACATTAACCCTTACTTTAACTAGCCGAAGAAAGCGCTAAAGGTATATAACGGTTTATATAAGCACGAAAGCTCTACGCTTATTTAGATCTAGACCGGGAAGCTCGGTCTATAAGGGTTCTTATTCGACCGGAACGTTCTTAACGTCGACTTACCGCTCTATCGGTATAAAACTACGCGTAAACCCGCGTTCTACCTCTTCCTCCGGTGCCTTACCCTCGCTAATGCGAGGGCGGCTTTACTAAGAGGCATCTAACGGGAGAGCGACCTTAAGGCGGCGCTTAACCGCCCCGCCGCCGCTAAGCCGCCTATCCGGTAGTTCCTTAAGCACCGCCTACTATAGTAGTTCTAGGCCGCGACGGCCCTTATAGAGAAGATAGACCGCCGTAACGCCGGCGGGGGGGAGCTCTAAGAGTAAGACGACGAGGCTTTTAACGCAAGCCCCCTATAGCGTTTATATATATTAGTATATTCGATTATACGCTTACTAGGATTTATTTTTCTACGTTCTAACCCGCTAACCGGGGCCCCGGCCCGCACCCTATCGCCCGCGTGCCGTCTACGCGCCGGCTTTACTAAGTTAGACTATCCGCTTAACCCTAACGCCCCCGGGCTTGCCCGGGCGGGGTAACCTTTATTAGGCACTAGACTAGCGGCAGTAACTAAACTTAATTAACCGCCGTGAATATAAGCCGCATCCGGCCCGACGCTAAGATAGATAGACGTTATATAGGTTTTCCCTTAAGCCGCTTAGTTTTTCCTATGCTAGCTAAATACAGGGGCACTAGGCCCGCTAGGGCAGCTAGAGTACTTTAATAATAATAATAATTATATTTTAAGTATATTTAGGAAGTATCGTAATATAATTAATTAATATATCGGCCTATAGGCGGACTAATAAAGCGAAGGATTTTAGGAATCTAAAGGGAGATAAGTAAGGGGTTTTAGTATAAAGATAAAGGGTATAGTTTTTTATAAATATAGCGGAGAAGTACTAGATTATCGGCTATTAGTATATCCGGTTTAATAGATTAAGGGTTTTTACCCTCCTTAAGTATCCTATTAAGCTATTGCCGTATAATTAATAAACGACTTTAAGGCAATACTCTAAGGTATTAAGGACGAAAAGCCGGTCGCGGAAAAAGATACGTCTTTTAATTAACTAATATTCGGATATATTGTAATATAAAAGCTTTAAAATATACTTTAACTAGCGTCGATTATATAGGTCTTATAGTATTACTACTATATCTTAGGCGAAATTATCTTATTAATATATCTTATAGATAAGCTCCTTAAGTAACTTACTAATAGCGTTTAATCCGAGCGCGGCGACTATATTTAGGTCCTTCTTTAAGGCACGGGAATCGGCTAGGAGTTCCTTTAGGATAATTAGGTCTATTTTCTCTTTAGGGATAGTTACTTAATTACGATAGAGGAGTCTATCGTCGTCTATAGTAGCTAGTCTATCGCTAAGGAGCTTACTAAAAGCGTCGGGGAGGATTGCCTTATTGCCTAAGCGGTATATAATTACGAAGTTAAACTAAGAAAGGAACTTAGCCTAGCGTATTTATCGTTAGTTAAATTGCTTTATAGATATAAATATCTAAATGATCTTTTAGTCTATTATAACTTTAAACGCTTTAATAGCTCCTTAGAGCTTTAAGCGCTATTCTTTAAGCGCTTTAATAATCGCTAATAACCTTTTTATTATAAATCTTATAGTTATACTTAATAGCGGTATGCTTTAACGAGAAGAACGCGATAGGGTAAAGATATCCGTCGTCCTTAACCTAAGAAAGGACTCTCCTTAAGGCCTAATTTAAAGCATCGGTTTTAATAACTATTTTCTTTAAGTAGTTAAAATAGGCTAAGATAGAGGCAATAGTAAAAGCAAGCTTAAGAGCTTTAAATACCGTAGTTTATTTAGGTCCCTAAGACTAACGGGAATCTTTTCTAAGTAGCGTAATTATAAGGAGATAATACTAAAGTATCTTTTAATAAAACGGCGGTAGAAGTTTATAAACCTAAGAAACTACTAAGGTTCTTTTACTAAAGTCGGGGCGTTTTAAGCCGTAATTATATATACCTTCTTAAGGTCTATACCTATGCTAGATATCGAAATAATTAGTCTAAGGTACTTAGTCTTTATCGTATAGAACTCTAACTTCCCGATATCGATCTAAAGCCTTATTTCGCCTAAGCGTTAGATATCTATCCGCACGTAGTTCTTATATTTTGCCTTAGTCTTTAAAAAGACTAAGATATCGTTAAGATATACTATATAGAGATTATCGAGGGTATTTTCAAGCACGTGATTAATATAGTTTTAAAAAGTCGACGGTGCGTTATAAAGGCCGAAAAGGGTAACTAATATCTCGAAAAGTCTAAAGCGTATAATAAATACCGTAAGCTATTTATAACCTTTAGCGATTTAGATATAGTTTAATATAGTAATTACGTCTAGCTTTATATAGAGCTTAGCGTTATTAATAGAATCTAATATCTTTCGGATTAAGGGTAAGGGATATCGATTTTTAACTATAACCTATTTTAAACCTTAATAGTTATGATAAATATAAATACTACCGCTTAGTTTATAAGCGAGGATTAGCGGCGCTACGGCTAGAGAAAAAGACTCTAAAGTAAAACCTTTATTAAGCATTTTATCGATCTACTTTTTAATATAGTAGAGTTCCGTACGTAATATAGGCCGGTTTCTATAGAACAAAGTTTATTTACCGGGTATAAGTTCGACCTTATAATCCTAAGAGCGGTATAAAGGAAGCTCGTTTATATTTTTCGGAAGGGAATAAAAGAGCTTTTCTTAGAACTCTTTTAGGAGTTTCTTTAAGATATCTGCCTTTATAATCTTAGGCTTTACTTAGAGGCACTTTTCTATATTAGCGTTATTAACCCTCTAGAATAATAATTCGGAATCGGCTATATCCTAGAGGTTCGCTTAAAGGAAGTTATAGAAGCGTTTAGGAAAGGCGTTTTAGGCTACCTCTATTATATAGTCCCCGGTAACGACGTATTAAAAAGAGGTCTTAAATTGTTCTAAGACCTTAACTAGGCCTATTAAGAGTTCGTTAAAAAGTCATAGATTTTCTCCCTCCTCGACTAGCTTAGCTAATTTAAATATACTAATTCGTATCACTTAGATAATATCTTATTTGTAGAATTAAACGAAGTTAACTATATATACGTAGCAGATATCGTTTATATCTAAGGGCATTTAATCTTCCTATCGTATACGTCGGCGGGGGCGTCTTATTTAGCCCTAACGGGCGTGAACGTAGCGGCGGCCGGCGGTAAGACTAATAAAGAGGGGGCGAGCTACTAAAGTAATCTACGGCGGAGTAGCCTTAAAGGCTTAAGTCTTAAGGGAGTTCGGGGAGCTAATTAAGGATATTAAGCAGGCGGTATCTTAAGCGAATAGCAATAATCTATATAAAGGATATCGAATCGGTTAGCTAAGGTTTAAAGGGTACGGTGCCGGCCCGGGTAGATATTCCTCGATAGATAAGTCTATAGGTTTTAAGTAAGGTATATAATATCCCGGTAGGACGGTTTAGTCCTTTAAAATATCGATCTCTTCCTACTAAAAGAGAGGTTTCGGCACGTCCTCTACTATTATAGGGACTATTTATTTTAAGATAATCGTTAGAGTAGTCTAAATATTTACGATATTAGAAAAATACACCCTTTAACCTAACTAATGCCCTTTAGACGCGGGAGTAATAGGAGTCTTAATAGCTACCCTATCCTCGATTATAACGCTTAGAGGTAGGCAGTATTCTATATAGTAGGGGGAATTAAAGCGGACTTAAAGATATTTTTAAAGTATAGTTAGTTTATATTCCTAAAGCTAAAGGATGCCTAAGATAACTAAGGTAGAAGGAGATAGGTTCGTAATGAAAAAGAGCATAAGTTCTATATATTTGCTAATAGTTATCCGGGCTATAAAGTAGTCCGTTATCTACGTAGATAGCACGCTATCTACTAATCGGAGCGGTCTAGATTTAAAGAGCTTTTTTATAGTAACGTTATATTTTCGTACAATAGCGTAAAGATCGGCGAATACCGCGGTAGTATAGCTAGAATCTACGAGGGAGGATGTATTAACGTAGTAAAAGGACTAAGGGTTGCGTATAGAGGAAAGACGAGTATAGAGAAGGATTAACTTTTTATTACTATTTAACGAACTAATCCGAAGATCTATTCTATCTAAAAGCAATAACTTAATCCTTTTATCTTCCCCTATATACGACCTTTAAAAGCGACTTACTTTAGGGGTATATCTTTTAGCAGTAGCCTTAACGTTTAATACTCGCTTTATAAATCTATATTATATTTACTAAGAATATAGCCTTATTTATAATCGATTGCATAAATAAACTAACCCCGGCTAAACCTACTACTATAGGCGCCCTAAGATCCTCGGCTAAAGCTAGGGGAGGGGGCACCTCGGCCCTAAAACTAAGGACTACCGCGGCGGGGAGGTCTTAAAAGCGGATTAGCCGTCTTAGCTAGGTCGTAAGCCTCCTTCTAATATCTAGATTCTCTATAAACTATATAGAGTTTATTATCGAGCTTAAATTATCGTTTAGTATTAGAAATTCGATCGAGGTCTATAGGGCTACTATATAGGAGTTAAGTAAAGGCGGTTAAGGTAAAGGTAGGTATAAGCGTCGGCGGGAACTATAAACAGGGGGCGGCCTTCTTCTTAAGTTTCTAATAATAAGCGTAGTTAGCTAAGTTCTTTATAAAGATATCTATCTACGACGACTACTTCTTATAGTCGGCGTCGGGGATCTTAGTCTATATGCCTTTAATAAAGTCGCTTATATTCTTTAAGATAAACTTCCGGAGGAGGTCGACCTACTATTTCTTTATCTTCCTTACCTTACGTATATAGGTAGGTGTTAAGGTCTGTGTAACGCAGCTACCCGCGCAACTATAGAGTCGGGAGGCAGGGATATATGCACGATAGATAATGCATTTTAGCTTAAGGACTATTCGGGCATTAGTCGCTAACTAGTCCCCGATAACCCCTCTCGAGGCCTAAGGGTATATCCCTAAGGCCCCGACATATCTTAGAAGAGGGGCAAGCTTTAGTCTTGCTATAAGAGGGCAACCGCATTGTAATAAAGGATCATTCGTACTTTTAACCATCGTTCCTACCTTCCTAAACGTACCTCTAGTCTGTCTTCTCACAGTCTGCCTTTGAGATCTAATAGTTCTTATCGCTTTAGAGAAAATTATCGAGCGTGTTTTTAGCGGCTTACTTTAAATCTAAAACCTTATACTGCCTGCCTAAAGCTGCGAGGAGCGTCGTCGTAGTAGGCTATTCCTATTTCTCCCTCTCGGATTAATTAGCTATAATAGTAGCTATCCTATCCTAAACGAAGTTATAGGCCCGTTTACTAAGCCTATCGGTAATATAAAGGAGGTAGGCGCCGTTTAAATCGAACTATATACTTTTGCGGAAGAAGATACCCTATATTTTAAGTTGGCTAGGCCTTATACTTACGTTAACGGTTAAAGGCAGACCCTTTTTTAGTAAAAATTAAAGGGTCTACCGTCTTTCGTTTTCCTAACGATTCGGTTAAAGCTATTATCTAAGATTGCAATATCGTTATAGTAGAGATCGTTAGATCTTTAGCCTTAAGAAGCTGCTTCTTTATAGCTAAGAGCTAATCTCGTACGGTTAGACGTTTCTTTAACCTAGTATTTCGGTTAACCTAAGAGGCTTCCGCTATACGGAGGGATCGAAGGCTCTTATTAATATATATAAGAATGTATCGGGGATTTAGGCTCTAAAGGTTTTCTTAGGTCTCCTACGCGTTAGCGACCGGGACTACGTTATTAAACCTTTTAATCGCTTAGGCGATTTAAGAGAATTTATTAATAAACTCTTTAGTAAAGGTCTTTACATCGTCGCCCGTAGCGTCGGAGACTATAGGTATATCGACTATAAGAAAGGAGTAGGGTCTAATCTAGGGCATTATCGGGGACTATAAAAAACTTCCTATAGGCTATACAAGTTTCTATAGGCTAGGGAAAAAAATTTAAGGGCTTAAGGGAAATAGTTTCTTAAGGGTTGCGCTCGGGTCGCGATGACTAAAGGAATAAGGTAATAGAGCTGCTAGGACTATGTTTATAAAGCTAAGGATCGCGACGGGGCGTAATAGAAGATAGAGTAACCTATTATAGCATTAGGTAATAGCTAGATAACCTTATTATTCTATAAAGAGAAGAATAACTATAGAGGCTAAGGGCTCGTTTAAATATAGGACTATATATTACGTAGCTATATTACTATATAGTACGTTATATAATATAGTACTATAATAGCAACTACCTAAAGATCGAGGCTTAGGTTAACTTCGAGGAGATTATCGCTAAACTAAGGGCTAAGAGGATTAAAAAAAGAAAAGAGTTAGTAATAAAAGAAAATAAAGACAATCGGTAGTCTACTTACCGACCTTATAGCTAAAGATGCGTAGACTAAGCAATATATAATTACTATAAGGGCATATGGCGTGTATAATTTCGAAGACGCTATCTAAGACTATATCTAGCTTGCCGATATATATGATATATAGCTTGCAATAATATTTATAGCCTGGTTAAAGAAAGACCTTATAAACCCGGTATTATAGAATTTACTTAGTATAAGCGAGGCTAAGTAGGCGTATATTAAAGCGATTATTATAGTAGATTAAGGATGGATTAAGGAGGGATATAGGGTTATTAAAATAGCTAGAAGTTCGGCCTAAAAATAGAGGTTGCTATGCCCTTATCCTTATCCTTTAAGCCCTTGCCCCGCAGCCCTCTTATTTTCTTTATATTCTTTATTCTCTTCCTCTTCCTTACTCTAGCCGCCCTTATCGCCTTTATAGCTCTCGTCGCTCTCGTCGCCCTCGTTAGTATTATCCCTACGCTCTCGCCTAGCTCAAACAGCCTAGTATATCTTCTATAGCCAGCCGATAATTAGCTCGCGTATTTCGGTACCTATACGGCCTTAAACAATCGAATTAGCTTATATTCGAGCGAATTTAAGAGCCTCGCGCTCTTAATCTATTAGGTATAACTCTTCCTCTATATCTCTCTTATTATAATCTTTCCCCTACGCATTTAAACGAAATTAAATAGCCCCGTTTGTTAGTAGGGCTCTACTATATAAAGCGGCCGGAAGGTAAACCTATTATATATATGTTAAGGTATATTAAGTTCTATTCTATTCTCTTACTAGCTAGGAAAGGGGGAAACGGGGGCCCTTTTAAAGGTGCTATAAAGAGCCTGCCCGGCTTAGCCGGGCGTCTAACAGAGCCCTGTTAAGAGCACGTGACCTAGCCGCTAACGCCATTATCCGGGATATAACGAGGCTATTGCCGGATTATAAAGAGGCTAATAACGAGGCCGTCGTTAGGGTTATTAGGGGTAATAACTTATAACCCCTTTCCTCCCTTATATAACTAGATTAGTCCTATCCTAGCAGTTCTTATTTAAGAGGCTATAAACGGACTAATCAAATATAACGAATAGAAATAGGATCTATAGCCCGATTAAACGGGCCGTATTATTTATCTCGGATCCGGCCAACTAATAAAGAGGGGAAAATAGGGATCTATAGCCCGGTTAAACGGGCCGTAATTATTATCGTGGATCCGGCTAAAAACAACCTTATAATGACCTTTACGACGTATAGAAAAAAGAGGGGAAAATACATATTAGAACAAATTACCTAATAAATATAAATTATAATTATAAATCGCAAAGTAAAAGAAGTGTTAGGAAGGGTTAAGCTTCTAGGCGAAATAAAGCGTATTCGGGCTGGAATAGAATATAACCGGGGCGACGTAAGGTTAAAGCGGGGCCGGAACGTAACGTTGCCGGGTTAAAGCAAGGGAATAGGGAATAAAGCAGGGAATATACTAGCAGTCTTTAAAAACAAAGAATAAAGATAGGGAGGGGCAAAAACGTTATCTCGGGAACTAGGGAGTATCCGAAAGGGTTAACTAGCTGAATTTATTAGTTCTATTGTTATCCTCTTCGCTAAGGACGTAGCCTTACTATTATCTATAGCCTCGTCCTAATATATATCCTTTAGAAACACCTGTTCTACGCCTAAAGTATTAGTAGTCGGGGCGGCGTGCGAGGTGCGTTTCGAGGCACGAGTAAAGGTCGGAAAATAGCTCTTCTACCTATAAGGCCGGACGAAAGAGGGCTTATTCGAGTTCCGGAACGCCTCGGCAGGCGTTCGTTAGGGCTATTCGTAAGGCCTCGGTTAGTCTCCGGGTCTCCTACGAAAGTAGGGCTAAGAGCACGCTAGCAAAGCTATAACTTATTAAATAGTAGCTTAAGGATCTCTTATATCGGGTTCTTAGGGTGCTAGGCTCGGAGCCTTAGCAACGTCGTCGTAGTCTATACCGTAAAGTACTATTGCTAATATATATTAAAACGGCGTTTAAAGGCATTGTATACGGCCTGGAATATAGTGGTTAGCGAGGACTAATTAATCTACCGGATATAGTAGTTCTCGGCACGGCCGGTAAGGATTTAAGCAACTAGCCCGTAGAACTAGCCTAAGGCTATTCGGAGACTATAATAGGTCCGTATAAAAAGCCGGACCTTATTATCTAAGATATTATATAGCTCTCCTATATAGTCATAGCCCTTCCTTTATATCTTAGCGAATTGTATTATAAGGTTCCTATCGGTAGGAACGTTTAGGACCTCGGGCGGGGGCATAGTTATATATATCTTAAGGGGGAAGACGGGGACGGGAGGGACGGGAGGGAAGGGAGGGACGGGGCCTCGGGGAACGGTAGTAGGAATAGCGGTAGGAACGGCGGTAGGCTAGAACGGTTAAATAGCCGGGACGAACTTAGGGTGCCGGAACTAGTAACTTATCGGATAGACCGTATATTACGGAGCTTAGGGACTAAATAGAGCCTAGGTAATTTAGCGGGCGAGAACTATACACCCTTAAGCCAGCGTAGCATATACGTAATTAAGCAAAGCTTGCTTTACGGTACGAAGAACATAGAATGTATGTAAGTTACGGCAAGCCGCTTTACTTACTTAATATATATAGTACGCTTTTTTATTATAGGGGTCCTTTATATTAACGGTGTACGGCTACTAGCTGGCCTTAAATAACACGCTATAATTGGCTAGAGTCTAAAAATATAGTGCGCTAATTGGCTGTATTTCCCCCGGGGTTTAACCGGCTAAAATTCCTACGGTTCCTATTAGTAGTGCGTCCCGTACGGCTTATCCCGATATTCTTTACGGCTATTGGCTGCTATAAGTGCCCTAGCTAGTATATAAAAAAAAATAGCTTAGTGCCGCGGGCATAGTAAAAAGCTTTGCTTATAGTTATGCCCGCGGCACTAAGCTATTTTATATACGTCCGGCACGGCACGGCATAGCACCTAGCACGGCACGGCACCTAGTACGGCACGGCACGGCACGTACCTAGCTCTATAACTCACCCGGAAATCCGAAAGCTTATACGGATATACGAAAGCTTATACGGATAACCGATAAATCCGAGTACCTCCGACCCTCCTATCTACTAAGGACTTAGTAACTTATACGGACCTAGCTAGCTTTAAAACCCCTCTTTCCCTTAAGTTAGATTTAGAATAATAACCCGAGAATTAAGTAGAATGCAATAAATATAAAATAAACCCGAAATAAAAGATCAACTAGAAAATCACTATAGAAATCACCTTTTAGAATACATCTTTCCCCCTTTTTCCTTCCTCTCTCTCTCTTTCTATTCCTCCTTTTCGCCTCTCTAAAGCTCCTACCGCTCCGACGGACTCTAGGGAGCGTAAGGGGTGCCCGTCGTCCTCGTTAAAACTAGAGCCTAATGCGCGGGACCTTTAACTTTAGGTCTTCGAACATTACCGATAGGACGGCAGGCGTACGAGAGAGAGAGAGGCAGGCTCGAGAGAGAGAAAAGCACGCACGAGAGAGATATATATGTACGCACGAGAGAGAGAGAGAGGCAGGCACGAGAGAGAGATATACACGCACGAGAAAACCAGGCACGCACGAGAGAGAGAGAGAGCCCGGGAACACGAGAAAGGGAGACCGTAGACTATCTATCTTTTAGTGGAAAACCTTCCCGGCAGGGCCTATACGACCCTTTTCCCGGAAAGGAAGCAGCCCCCCCTTTTTCCGGAAGGGACTACGACCCCCTTTTCCCGGCAGGACCTACGATACCCTCTTTCCCGTCCCTCGGCATTCGAGGACTAGCAATAACGGTAACGGCACAAAGAACAAACGGAAATAATACTCGGAATAACGGCAAACAACTAGGGCATTTTTAATAAGGAACCCTCTTTCGTAAGAGCTTTCTAATAAGGCCCCTTATTCTTCTTTTCTTCCCTTCGTCGGAGCTTTCTAATAAAGCCCCCTTTTCCCGTACTATACTTCGTACGGCAGACTATACGGCAGACTATACGGCAGACCACACGGCAGACCACACGGTAGACCACATAGCAGACTATACGGCAAACTATACGGTAGATAGACTACTCGTCCGGCAATAGCCTTAGCCGACGAGGGCGTCGGTAGACCACTCGCCCGACTACGCTAAGCAGCCTTAGCCGACGAGGGCATCGGTTCTTTATTATAGAGGAGGTGCCCGGCCACGCTAATAGGCCACGCTAATAACGCCTGCCTATATATATACGGATTTGTTTTCTAGTTTTCTTTAAGACGCTTAGGACCCCTTTCTTATACTATGATTAAATAGTTAGAGCAGCTTGCAGGACCCTACTAGTCCTAAAGCCCCGGCAGCTAAGTTAAGAAAGTCACTCGGCAGCTAGCTAAGTTAAGAGAGTCACTTATAGCTAAGTTAAGAGAGTTACCCGTAGCTAAGTTAAGAGAGTTACCCGTAGCTAAGTTAAGAGAGTTACCCGTAGCTAAGTTAAGAGAGTTACCCGTAGCTAAGTTAAGAGAGTTACCCGTAGCTAAGTTAAGAGAGTTACCCGTAGCTAAGTTAAGAGAGTCACCTATAGCTAACCTAGCCGGCTTGCTTTTTTAGACCGGCTTGCTTCCTTAGACCGGCTTCCTTCTTCGGACTAGCTTGCTTTTCTAGACCGGCTTCCTTCTTTAGACTAGCTTGCTTCCTCGGACTAGCTTACCTTTTTAGACCGGCTTGCTTCCCGGCCACGACTTCTTCTTTCCGGCTACCGTAGAAACTTATAAAATTCAGGCAGTCTTAAAGGCCTAGGGAAGCGGGGGCCCTATAGGTCTTAGCGCTACTAAATTTGTATACGCAATGTATCTGCCCGCACCCGCCCGAGCTATGCCCCTTAAAAAATTGCTTGGGCGGGTGCAGGCACGCAAGAGAGCCACGCAGGCATACGCAAGAGAGTCACGCAGTTACATACACGCAAGAGAGAGACACACAATTTCACGCAGTTACATGCACGCAAGAGAGAGCCACGCAATTACTATTGCGAAGCTAGGCTGGGATTTGTGAGACTTAGGTAGCCTAGGCGGGCTCTCGACCTAAAGGACCACCCGGGGGACTACCAGCGGCCCGTGCATCGCTATGCGGCCTGTAGGGCACCCGAAGATAGTTGGAAAAGGGGCTTAGAAAAGGGGCTTGGAAAAGGGGCGTGGAAAAGAGGCTTAAGAAAACAGGGCTTAGGAAAAAGGCGTGGAAAAAAGGCTGGGAAAAAGGGGGCTATGTCTTTAACTCAGACATTTAGGTAGAACGCTAAAGGGGGCTACTAATTTAGGAGGGATAGGACTGCCTATAAAAGGGGGCAGTCCCCCTTAGTAAGGCAGGGAGAGGTTAGAGATTAATTAATAACTTCTATACTATATTTCCTACCTATATAAGATTTAAATAGCTCTATATAGACTGTCTACGTCTTCGACCCCCTTTTTAGTCTTTAACTTCTATATATATAGCGTATATCCCTTTTCTTAAGAGTTATAAGCCCGGGAGGAATAGAGTTCCTATAACTTCCGGATACTGCGTAATACTACACCGTAAATTAGTTATTACTACGGTTGTATAGCACCCTATAAATTGCTCTAAGATAAACGACCGATATACTTTTCGGCTTATGCCTACGACGATATAGTTCCCTTGCTCTTCGGCAGGAGTATTTTAGACCTATAAATACTTAATATATTACTATACGATGCACCTATAGGGAAGACCTAGCGTATAATCCTTACGGGCCCGGAGGACTAGGATAAATAGATAAAGGAGACAAAGGCTCGAGTAGATTAGACTATCTATAACCTTATCTTCTCGGACAAACAATAGCCTCTAGAGCCCTTTATTCGACCGAGATATACTAACTTTGTAGAGGAAGCTATAAGCTTTGCCTAGTTAAGTGCCCCGAAACAAAAGGCTTATACGGCATCGATCTATAACTATAAGAGTCTCCGGAAGGAATATTTATATAAAACGAAGCTTATTATAGCTGCCCGGACAACGATTTAAAAGTCTATCTCGGCTGCTAAGCTTCTAGCCCTACGAGATGATAAGACCCTTCGATAGTAGATAAAGAAGCTAGAGACCTCGATAGCCCTATCTTTAGGTTATATAACCGACCGGATCTAGAAGAGATATACGGCCTACTTATAAGTGTTTTTAACCGGGACTTCGATAATAGAGATATCGGCCTAGCTAGATAAGTATAAAGAAACCGTAGAGGAAGCTAATTAGTATTTCCTTTCTAAAGCTATCTCTAGGCAGTGGCTAAAGGATATTGCTATACGAGTTTAACCCCTAAGTGATAGATACTCGTCTATATTCCGGGAAGCTAGTAGGGAAATCGACGAAGCAGCAGCTTAGGTATAGCAGCAAGTAGCCCTCTTAGTCTAAAGGGTTTACCTAAGAGAAGTTATATAGGCCCCGTTTACGGCTAAATAAACTATTTAGTTAGTATCCTAGAAGATTAAGGAAATAGTCGAAGAGATGCTATAGGCCTAAACCTAGAAACAATAATAGTTATGGGTTAGACAAGGAAGTATCTACTAGACTAAAAAACGGGGAAATAACAAGGATACGGATACCCTTAAGGCAAAACGACTAAAAATCTCTTGCCCGGCTTGTAAGAAGATTAGGCACCCCTTAGCAAAATGCTAGACGGTGGTTAAATATTTATAGGTTAATAGACGAGATCCCCTACCCGAAAACCTAAAAACGGTCTAGAATTCCCTCCGAGAGAACCTAGGCCTATAGAAAAAGATCGACGAGATTAAGGCTAAGGTTTAAGCTTCTCTATAATAGCAATCATAAGGGCAAAAGCAGGTTATATAGTAGTTACTAAGGGCAGACTAAGTCTAGAGAAGAACCTAAGGAAAGATAGTAGGAATAGGAAATCTAGCTTTTGTGTTTAAAACTTTAGAAGCCCCCCTTAAACCTTCGGAATATCTACTTTAGAAATCATCTATTCTAGACTTAAGAGCCTCTCTATACGTCTATAACGACCTCTCTCGATTCCGCTCCTTTAAGAAGGCCCGGAAAAAGTTCTTAGTAGCCGGGGACTCTTTAATACGAATAGAGGGTTACGGGAGGGTAAATTATCTTATAAAGATACCTTCCGGTCACTAGGTGCTTCGACTAAAGAAGGTTGCCTACTGTCTAAGCTTCTCTATTAGTCTACTCTCCTTCTAGCTACTTTATGAAGAAGGGATACACTAGGATATAACCCGAGACCTTACGAAGCTAATTAAAAACAACGAGGTTATCGGACTAGTCGAATAGAAATACGGCTAGTTTATCGTAGAATACCGACCTAATAACCCGGCTTCGACCCTAAGGCAGGCTGCCTTTCCGGCGGTAAAGAGGGCTAGTTCTAAAGACCCTCTACCGGCTGCTAAAAGAGATAGGAAGCTCTAGCATATAAGACTCGGCTACCTAGGACCTTTAGCCCTTTATAAGCTCAGAATTTAATAGGGAGTCTATATTTAGGGGCTAAAAATAGTCGAGTGCGAATTTTGCGGTTAAGAGAAAGCTAGAAGATAAGTTTCTAAAAGAACCCCTTCTCGGCCCTCGAAACTATATAAAGAGATCTAGATAGATTAGATAGATATAGCCCGGGATTAAGAAAACTTTATAAAGGTTATATTTATTACTAACGCCTTCTTAAGAATGGTTTTTCCCTATTTTTAGGGACCTATTATAGTAAGCATAACTAGTCTGCCTTACGGGACTTTATAAACTAGATAAAGAACTATTACGGCCTTAAGGTTAAGAAAATTAGGTCCGATAGAGAGTTATTTATAAAGAATATCTTAGCCTAGCTTTAAAAAAGGGGTATTTTACCCCTTCTATCGGCATTAAACACCTAGGCCTAGAACGGAGGAGCCGAGAGATTAAGGGGTATTATAATAGAAAAAGCTCGAACTATAAGACTAGCAGTAAGTCTACCTTACGACCTTTAGAGAGAAATAGTCGAGTTAGCTTACTACCTTCGGAACCGGACCCTAAGGGACCCTAAGGACGGCTTAGAAGAATAAGAGTCTCCCTTAGATAAGTTTCCTAGAAAAAAGGCCTCTCTAGCCTACTAGGGGGGCTATAACGTTGGCCTAATCCCCCTCCCCGCTCCGTAGGGAGGGGGGGTGCGTTAACTATATAAAAGATCGGCGAGTTAATAAAAAAAAGGTATATTAGCACCCCGCTAAATCTCCGCAAAACACATATAGTCTTATATATATAAATTCCTCTTTTAAGTGTATAACCTTCTACCCGCACTATTAGGAGGTATATCGTCAATCCGAATACCCTAGGCGTTAAACTCATCGCGCACCTATGAAAAACGATCCTCTTAATCGCCTCTATCTCGCTATCTTTATTGCACCCGCGCGTACGTCGTTGCGCACGCGCAATCGGGCTGCGTGACCTTAGTATCGCAGCGCGTAAATGTCTTTATGTTATTATATCGTTTTATTAAGAAAGGTGTAGAGACGGATATAAAGTTACGGCGAATATTAAACTAAACTAGTCTACTTAATGTTACGTATAGCTTGCACGTTAAAATAAGTACCTCCCTTTTTTTATTAACTCGGCGATCTTTTATATAGTCAACGTACCCCCCCTCCCTATAGAGCGGGGAGGGGGATTAGGCTAACTTTACGGCCCCCCTAGTACCTTTAAGCCTATAGGTATAAGGCCTACGCTATAACGCCTAACGCCTAGCTAAAAAGGAAGAAGAAGAAGAAACTAGATCCTCGAGCGTATATAGGGTTCCTAGTCGGTTATAGGTCTACTAATATCTTCTAGATATAGGTACTAAGCCTAAAGAAGGTTATTTTAACTCGGGACGTAGTGTTCGATAAATATAGCTACTTCCACGGAAAAAGAGAATAAGTTCCCCTCCTAGAAAGCACTCGACAGCTTATTTAGAGAATCGACATACCCTTAGAGGCTCGAGCTAACGAGGAGGCTCGAGCTAACGAGGAGGCCCTCGACGAAGAAACAGACGAAGAAACCGATATTAAAGAAGTTAAAGGCAACGAGGACGAAATATAGGAAGAAGACCTAGAAGAAGACCTAGAGGAAGCCTAAACAGACGATAAAGACCTTAAGAAGGCAATCGAGCTCGAAAAAGCCTACTCTTCCCCGTCCTACCCGTTAGAGGACTTAAAAGAGGCTTTTCCTAGGGATTGTTTAAAGACTTTAAAAAATAGCTAGAGGCATAACGCCCTCTTTCGATTTATTTCATATGATTTGTTAATCGGGCTATTGGAGTACACCTTACACTAATCCTATTCCCCCCCTTAGGGGATATTGAAAGAAGGTGTTTACTGGCTGTGGAATTAGATCCTCTAGAATCCCCTTGTCAGAGAAACTATACCCCGTTAGAGGACTTAAAAGAGGCTTTTCTAGTATATCTTCTAGTTTCTACCTCTAAGGGGGTAGGGGGAAAACAACCTTAAGATAATTTCCGGCAGTTTTTCTTTCCCTGCTTTAATAAGTTAAAGAAACAATAGCGTTAATAGGGGTAGAACTATCAGGACTAAATGCAG
The DNA here is from genome assembly GCA_012934285.1 of Ophiocordyceps sinensis. Lineage (NCBI taxonomy): Eukaryota > Fungi > Ascomycota > Sordariomycetes > Hypocreales > Ophiocordycipitaceae > Ophiocordyceps > Ophiocordyceps sinensis. The sequence goes on along the minus strand of JAAVMX010000001.1, from coordinate 12,847,248 downwards.
TACCCTTATTAGGGGCTAGCCTCTGCCTAGAAGACCGGTTTTCCGACTTTAGACCTACCCCTATCTAAAATAGGGTCTACGGAGCTTTTAAAGCCGGGAGGCTGTTTAAACCCTAAGAAAAGAAGAAGGTTTATAAAAGAGCTCTCTTAGAGCCTCCTTAGACTTAGTTATAGCTGTAAAACCACCTATATAAAGAGCAGTTTATTTAGGCCTAGAAAGATTACCTAGCCTTATGCGCAGAGATAGGTTCCTTCTAGGAAGTCTTATAGGCGATAGCAAGGGGCTACTAGGTCTTAGGCTATAAATAGGTCTTTATCTATAAGATAGATAAGTACGGGTACCTTAAAAAGTATAAAGCTCGTCTAGTAGTCTATAGAAATCAATAAGAAAAAGGGGACCTTCTAATAGGAGCTATAACCTTAGCCGGGATGTCTTTTAGGGCTCTTATAGCTATAGCAGCCGAGTACGACCTCGAATTAGATTAAATAGATGCGGTAAACGCCTTTGTGAACTACCCCTTAGACGAGGACGAAGTTATCTATATGCGGATGCCACCTAGACTTTAGAAAGAAGGTAGAGTTATACGGCTTCGAAAAGCTCTATACGGTCTACGTAGGTCTCCCCTTCTCTAGCAATAGTATCTTATAGCGTCTCTCGAGGCCCTAGGCTTCTAAAAGGTCCCTTAAGAGCCTTATGTTATAATAAAAGGGGCGGTAATCGTCTTCTTCTATATAGACGATATTATCTAGGCCTACCGAAAGGAAGACTAATAGATCGCCGAGGAGGCAAAGCAAGGTTTATAAGAAAGATATAAGATAACCCTTCTAGGAGAGCTAAAGTGGTTTTTAGGCATTCGAATTCTACGAAATAGAAGCTAACGGACGATCTAGTTAACATAGGATGCCTATATCGATAAAGTAGCTTATAAGTTTCTACTAGACTAGCTAGAATAAAGAGCTCCGGCTACTCTAATGCTAGAAGAAGAGCTTCTGCTATCTCTATCGACCTTCTACGCAATAGAATAAGAAAAACACGCTTACCTCTAGAAGGTCGGTTTACTACTATTTGCAGTAATTTCTACTAGGATTAATATAGCCTTTACGGTCTCCCGGCTAGCTCGGTATAACTAGAATCCCTCTATAAAGCACTAAGAGGCAGTAGACCGAGCTATTCTCTACCTTTACTCGACTAGAAGCTATAGACTACGCTTAGGAGGGCATAAGCAGAAAGGGGCTAAGATATTCCTTTATTCTAGCGATACATCCTTTGCTAATAACTTAGTCAACCGGAAAAGCTCTTAGGGATATATTATATCTCTATTTAAAGGCTATATAGCCTAGAAAGCGTCTAAATAGGCAATAGTTACGACATCGAGTATAGAAGTAGAAATGCTTGCTCCTTTAGAGGCAGTAAAAGAGGCTATTTTCCTTAGCCAGCTGCTTATATCTTTATAGCTTTAGATTCCGACCCCTTTAGTCCTAGAGTATAATAACACTTAGACTATTAGGTTATTTATAGAAGAATATAATAAGCTATTAACTAGGCTTAGGCATATTAATAGAGTATTGCTATTTACATAGTAATAAATTGCTATTTAGATAGTAAACCTACTTTTTCAGCGCGCACCCCGCGCGCCTATGTCCCGCCACTAAAATTAAGTGTAGGTATATAGTAATTAAGAGAGCCGCGTAAATCGTGCGAAGAACGCGAAGAACACTAGGCCTTAATCTAGTTAGGCTACCCCGATACAGCACGCAGTAGAGCACGTAGTAGAGGGCGCGTAGTAGAGGGCACGTAGTAGAGGGCACGCAGCTAGGCATAAAGCATATATTAAGGAGCCGCACATATAGTAGAGGGCACGTAGTAAGGCACGTAAAAGAGCACGCAGTAGGGCACGACGCTATTAAGGAGCCGCGTATATAGTAGAGGGCACGCAGTAGAAGGCACGTAGTAGAGCACGCAGTAGGGCACGTAGTAGGGCACGTAGTAGGTCACGACGCATACATTAAGGAGCCGCGTATATAGTAGAGGGCACGAAGTAAGGCACGCAGAAGAGCACGCAATAGGGCACGACGCATATATTAAGGAGCCGCGCACGTAGTAGAGGGCACGCAGTAAGGCACGCAGTAGAGCACGCAGTAGAGGGCGCGCAGCCGGGAGCCGGGCATAAAGCATACATTAAGGAGCCGCGCATGCAGTAGAGGGCACGTAGCAGAGGGCACGCGGTAGGGCACATAGTAAGGCACGCAGCCGGGCACGCAGCCGGGCATAAAGCATACATTAAGGAGCCGCGCACGCAGTAGAGGGCACGTAGCAAAAGGCACGTAGTAGAGGGCACGTAGTAGGGCACGCGCGCTGCTATAGCTGTTAAATTAACTAAGTAACTACGAAGTAAATTAAGGCTATATACGATTTGCGCGGCCCTCTTAATTGCTATATACCTATACGGAAAATCTAGTGGCGGGACATAGGCGCGCGGGGTGCGCGCCGAAAAAGTAGGTTTACTATCTAAATAGCAATTTATTACTATGCAAATAGCAATACTCTATTAATATTTATTAGCACTAGCTACGATAGGAGGTCTAGTAGGGACTTATGTCGCTCCGGTAGATTTTAATAGTAGAGATAAAGGCTAATAGGCTTATAAAGGCTATTCCTAAGCAAAGACTAGCTATATTCTTATAGTAGGTTAGGCTAGAAGATATTAGAGAAAGAATCCGACTAAAGGCCCGCTAAGAGGACCTTCGAGAAGCAATACTAGCTAGTAGGCTAGCTAGGTGCGAGGCAGCCGAATAGCAGTAGGGCGACTCTCCCTCTATCTAGTAGGTCCTAAAACCCGCCTAGGGGAATACCCTTAGGATAGGACCCTTAACTTAGCGGGCAAGGATTTTAATCTAGTTTCTAGAACTTAAGGAGTTAGTCTATTATCTATAGAGCTCTTAAGGGGTAACTACCTATTCTATAGCCGTAGGTGGTAAGTAGGGCTATAAGTGTCCTCCCTAGCTAACTATACAACTAAAGTCCTAGACCTAGAGATAGCTATATCCTTTTTAAAGGGGGCAGGCTATAGCTAAGGGGGTGTATTGCGAAGCTAGGCTAGGATTTATAAGACTTAGGTAGCCTAGGCGGGCTCTCGACCTTGAGGACTACCCGGGGGACTACTAGCGGCCCGTGCATCGCTATACGGCCTATAGGGCACCTAAAGCTAGTTGGAAAAGGGGCTTAGAAAAGGGGCTTAGAAAAGGGGCTTAGAAAAAGGGCTTAGAAAAAGGGGCTTAGAAAAGGGGCGCGGAAAAGAGGCTTAAGAAAACAAGGCTTAGGGAAAAGGCGTGGAAAAAAGGCTGGGGAAAAGGCTGGGCAGGAAAAAATGAAAAAGAGGGCTATGTCTTAAACTCAGACATTCAGGTGGAACGCTAAAGGGGGCTACTAATTTAGGAGGGATAGGACTGCCTATAAAAGGGGGCAGTCCCCCTTAGTAAGGCAGAGAGAGGTTAGAGATTAATCAATCACTTATGCACTACATTTCCTGCCTGCACAAGATTCAAATAGCTCCATACAGACTGTCTGCGTCTTCGACCCCCTTTTCAGTCTTTGACTTCTACATGCATAGCGCATATCTCTTTTCTCGAGAATTACACGCAAAAGAACCACGCAGTCAACCATAAGAAAACCACGTAATCACACGCACGTAAGAAAGAGCCACGCAGGCATATATAAGAAAAAGAAAGAACCACGTAGGAAAGAGCTACGTAGGAAAGAGCCACGCAATCACACGTAAGAGAACCACGCAGCAAGAGAGCCACGCAGGCTATACGTAAGAGAACCACGCAATCACACGCACGCAAGAGAGCCACGTAGTTAAGAAAGCCACGCAAGCTATACAACAAAATAGAATAAAGGAACTATTTGATTACGAGCAGCCGAAGCTGTTATAAAATTAGCCCGAAGAAGAAAGAAATATTAATTGTTTTTTCCCTCTGATAAAAAGCCCGGCTGCTATAGAATAAATACGCCCCGTAGCTAGACGAAGGTATAGCTAGGCAATAGAATATTACTTAGAGGGAAAGGACGATTTTCGATATTGGTTTTTCCCTCCGATAAAAGGGCTTGGCATAAAGAGTTGCCTCCCCGGACGAAGGTATAGCTACGCGATAGTATATTGCTTAGAGAGAAAGGACGATTTCAACGATACTTATTTTTCCCTCCGACGAAAGGGCTTAGCATAAAGAGTTGCTTCCCCGGACGAAGGTATAGCTAGGAATAAGAGCCTAAAGGGAGGCTTAAAGGCAGAGGATTACGATAGTGCAAAGAGTGTTAAGATTAATATAGAAATAAGAGAGAAAAGTATTGTTAAATTGCTTAGTGATAGTCTGTCTAAGAGCGGACTAAGGTCCCTTTATATAGCTAATTCTATACGAGAAAAGGTATATATAACTTAACTAATTGTAGTTGTACTTCGCCCGTATAAGGGATAGACTAGTAAGGCGTCCCGGCTACGCAATTCGTCTTAAACTATTACTTAAAGGACCGCTTCTATAGCATTGTAAAAAGACAGACTAGAGGTATATTTAGGAAGGTAGGAACGATAGTTAAGAGCACGAATAATACTTTATGGCGATAAGATTGCCCTCTTATAGCAAGACTGAAGCTTGCCCCTCTTCTAAGATATATCGGGGCCTTAGGGATATACCCTTAGGCCTCGAGAGGGGTTATCGGGGACTAGTTAGCATCTAATACCCGAATAGTTCTTAAGCTAAAATGCATTATCTATTATATATGTATCCCTACCTCCCGACTCTATAGTTGCGCGGGTAGCTGCGTTATAATTATCCCTACTTTCTAAGACGGACGTCTTAAACGCTAGGATAGCTTTAGGTACAAACAAAAAGTAAATAGGATTAAACGTAGTGCTTTAATAAAAGACAATAGTTATTATTATATATATTATAATAATTATCGTATTAGTTCCGTATTCTAACGGTTGCTACGCAATAGGTAGCTAGTCGCTTACGTATAGTTAGCGAACTAGAATAAAGTGCCGCTTTTTATATATAAAGCTTTTTCCTTTCCTTTTTTCTTTATATATTTCGCTCGTAGTACTATAAGATCTTTTAAGAACGATATAAACTTCACTCTAAAGCGGAAACGGTAAGCCATACGAAAGGGCAGGACGCCTTAAGCAAAGAAGATTATAACGACTTAGATCCGAGGGCGAATAACCCCTTAAAAGAAAACTAAGGGGAAGAAAGGGATTATAGCGAGTCATTAAGTCGTTGCTCGCGCGTTAGAGCTTACAGCGAGTAGTATGCCTCTAGTAGAGGCTCTAGCGGAGGCATAAAAAGAAATGATTTCTCACGAATATAAAGAACGTCTAGAAGCGGCTATTATAAAGAAAGAAACGCCTATAGAACTCCTGCTTAAGCGAAAGAGAGAGATTATTATCCGTTCGTCGCCGATTTCTATATTATCAGAGGATAAGGCACCGATTTATAAGCGCATGCTCTTTCTAAGATCGACTCGTAAGGCAGGCACGCTAGTGCCTATAGTTGCGCCGGTAGTAGTCTTAGAAACGTTCTCGTCGAGCGAGGAGGAATCTAACGAAGAACTAGAGCAAGACGCTTACTAGTGTAAGAAAGGGATGCACTAGGCAAAGGGTATATATAAAAGAAGAAGGGTAATAAATTTAAGGTAGCCCGGCATGCCCTACGGGAAGTAGGGCTGCCGGAGCCCGCACTAATAATAGTCCGTAGGCACCTTTAATAAGTGCCCGCCTATTGCGTATTATAATAAGGGCCCGGAAAGGAAAGCCCTACTATCCTTAGCAGTAAGAAAAAGTAATATATAATAATAGCGTAATTAATCCTTTATTTCGCTTTTATTCGCATCTATGCCTATAAGTCATACGTTTTAATCTCAACTATGCTTTTTAGATAGATTCCTTCGGAGGGCCGCGTTAAAGGGCATTCGCGGTAGAGCGCGTAATGCGTTTAGTAAATAAAGCATCGATAGCTTCCTATAAGAACGAGCCGGCGGGCACCTACTAGTCGTAGGCTATACCTTAGCCTTTCTACCGTCCTTAAATATTCGGTTACTAAAGTCATTAAGCGGCCTACGAAACGCTACTATATCTTTATAATTTATTTAACCTCGTAATGCTAATCGCCCTCCTATAGGGTATCGGTAAGATCCTAGGCTGCTTTAATTATTCTTAGCTTATATTCTTTAAAATAGCCGTCGTAGGCTAGTCGTAGGTGCTCGACTTAGATTATAGGATAAACTTTAATTTACGACGGGAGCTTAAGTTCTATAGTAAGGTCGTTTACTATTCGGATAACTTAAATAGGTCCTTTACGCTGCCGAAACTACTTTTTTAAGGGCTTAATCGGCTCGTGATATCTATAGTATCACTTTAAATATACTTTATTACCGGCTAAGAAAACGACCTAGCGGTATTTACTATCGTAACGGCGTTTAGCACGCATTACTATAAGGTCTATCGCTAGACTAGCCTATCGTCGCACTATCTTACAGAGGTATAGGATATTATCGGCAGCGGTAAGGTTATTAGCCTTAAGCGGAGACCGGAGGCCGTAGATAAAAAGATAGTTATAGGATAACAACCGGGTTCTTACGTTAAATGCCGATTTTAAGTTCTATTAGAGGCTTAGAAGCAATAGCTTTTAATCGAGATCTAAATCCTCGATATATACTATACGAATAGCAATCTCGACCGTTTAGTTACGTCGTTTTATAAGGCCGTCCGCCTAAGGATAATAGGCGGTCGTTATTATAATCCTTATTCTAAATGCCTTTTAGAGGGATCGCTAAATCTCGCCGTTAAAACGACGATTACGATTACTAATAATAGTAGACGGTATACCTTAATCCGCTAGGAGGAGGAGCCTCGAAAGGGATACGCCCTAATCCGCAGCGGCGTATTTAGCGTTTCTAAGAATTAAAAAGCAATGTTTGCTAGATAAATACGTTATAGTAAGCAACTAATTAAAACTATTAAAACTAGCGATAGCCTAAGGCGAGAAAGCGGAGGGCTTAGCAATACGCCTTATAACCTATAATATGCTTCTTAACCTTAAAGGTTAGGTTTTAAATCGAGTAACGCTTTAGATCCTATGATATCCGCGTAGTTCTAAAATGATTCTTTATATCGTAGGCTACTGCTAATATAGGCGGGACTATAGCGGAAGGGACGTAGAGTTAAAGATAGCTATTACGTCCCTTATAATAGAGTATTCTTTAGCATAGCTCGGGATAGAAAGGAACGCGCTTAGGCCGATAAGGCAAATTCTCGCGATAACTCTCTTCCTCCCGAAGATAAGTAGTTCTCCGATAAGAATTAGTCTTAGGATGCTAATATCCCGCCGCCTTAGCGATATTGCTTTAACCGATACTCTTAGAATTAACCCGACGAGCTTAGTAACTTAGCGGCCGTAATTCTTAAGAATAACCTCTATAAGCGGGTCGTAGGATAAAGCATACGTTTTAATCGCTTAATTCTTAATAATCCTACTAAGCTTATCCTATAAACCTTTACCGATAGAAATATTCTCTATATTTAGGAGGTAGTTAATCTCATCTATCGCCTTACGAAAGACTACCTTAAATTCTAAGTCTATCTTAATAAGATAACGGCTAGGGAATCTTATCTCGATATATATACCTTATAAAGGCGAAATCTTCGGGATATTCTAGATAAACCCGTAGGTATGCCTTTAACCGAGACTCTTTTTATTATATCCCGCTACCTAATTCCCGCCCGGTCTTATCCCTAACCTACTCCTATGCTTCCGGACGGTGACCTCTCCGGCCTTAATCCGCCTATAGGTAGAGTCTCCTACTCTAAGGACTAAGTCCTTGCCGCGTCTCGTTAACTATCCGGACGCTAGCCTCCCCGTCGTATGCCGGACGGCTACTTTAATAGTAATTCTTCCGATTTAAGTAAGTATAGCGCTAGTATAGGCTAGCCTCTTAACGCTTATCTCCGCTATAAGAACTCTACTTTCTCTTAACCCTTAAAGGCGTTAGCCCTTAATAAAGCTATAGTAAAACGTCTTAAAAGAGATAATATAAGAGTATTTAACCCGGATAAAAGAGACCTACGTTACCTTAGGTTAATCGCTTAAGCTAATGGGAAGAATACCTATACTAACTTCTATCTATTTTACAAGCGTCTTAAACTCTACTATAAGAGCTAATCGCGGAAGAAGATATATCTATTAATTAACTAATATTCGGATATATCGTAATACAAAAGCTTTTAAATATACTTTAGATAACGTTAAGCGTATAGGTCTTAAAGTATCGCTACTATATCTAAGGCGAGATTATCTTATTAATATGCCTTACGGATAAGCTTATTAAGTGATTTACTCCCTATGTTTAATCTAAGGGCGGCGATTACGTTAAAGTCCTCCTTTAAGGCACGGGAATCGGCTAGGAGTTCTTTTAGGATAGTTAGGTCGATTTTCTCTTTAGGGATAATTACTTAATTACGATAGAGGAGTCGGTCGTCGTCTATAGTAGCTAGTCTATCGCCGAAGAGCTATATTAAGATGTAGATTAACAATATACTTGATAAAAGCTTTATTTAGGAGTTTTCTTCTCCAGCCGCGGTATTACTAATCCTCTCTTATAAGCCGGGCGGTAGTATCCGTATTTATTATAACTATTAAGGTTTAAATTAGGTTATAGTTAAGAATCGATATCCTTTACCTTTAATCCGCGAAACGCTAGATTCTCTTTACGACGCTAAGTTTTATATAAAGCTAGACGTAATTGCTACGTTTAACTATATTCGAATCACTAATAGTTATAAGTAGCTTATCGCGTTTATTATACGCTTTAGACTATTCGAGATGCTAGTTAGCCTTTTCGGCCTTTATAACGTACTATCGACCTTTTAAAACTATATTAATTACGCGCTTTATAATGCCTTTAATAACTTCTATATAGTATATCTTAACGACGTCTTAGTCTTTTCAAAGACTAGAGTAGAATATAAGAACTATATGCGAATAGCTATCTAACGCTTAGGCAACGTAGGGCTTTAAATCGATATCGGGAAGTTAGAGTTTTATACGATAAAGACTAAATACCTTAGACTAATTATTTCGATATCTAGCATAGGTATAGACCCCGAGAAGGTATTTATAATTACGGCTTAGAATACCCCGACCTTAGTAAAAGAACTTTAGTAGTTTCTTAGATTTATAAACTTCTACCGCCGTTTTGTTAAGGGATACTTTAGTATTATCTCCCTAATAACTACGCTACTTCGAAAAGATTCCCGTTAGTTTTAAAGACCTAAATAGGCTACCGCGTTTAAGGCCCTTAAACTTACTTTTACTATTGCCTTAGTCTTAGCCTATTTTAACTACTTAAAGAAAATAGTTATCGAAACTAACGCTTTAAATTAAGCCTTAGGAGGTGTCCTTTTATAGACTATAAGAATCTTTAGACGTTTATATCTATAAAGCAACTTAACTAACGATAAGTACGCTAGGCCGAGTTCCTTTCTTAGTTTAACTTCGTAATTATATACCGCTTAAGCAATAAGGCAATCCTCCTTAACGCTTTTAGCAGGCTCCTTAGCGATAGACTAGCTACTATAGACGACGACCGAGTCTTCTATCGCATTTAGGTAATTATCCTTAAAGAGAAAGTCGACCCGACTATCCTAGAGGAACTTTTAGCCGATTCCTATGCCTTAAAGGAGGACCTTAACGCAATCGCCGCTATTAGACTAAACGTAGCTATTAAATCACTTAATAAGCTTATCCGCGAGGTATATTAATAAGATAATCTTACCTAGGATATAGTAGCGATACTCTAAGACCTATACGCTTAACGTTAGCTAAAGTATATTCGGAAGCTTTTGCGTTATAATATATCCGAATATTAGTTAATTAACGGACGTATCTTTTTCCGCGACCGGCTTTTTATCCCTAATACCTTAAATCTCCGCCTTAAAGTCGTTTATCGATCTTACGGCAGTAGCCTAATAGGATACTTAAGTAAGGTAAAAACCCTTAATCTATTAAACCGAATATACTAATAGCTAAGAATTTCTTACTTCGCCGCTATGTTTATTAAAGATTATACTCTTTATAGACTAAGACCCCCCGCTTATCTCCCTTGAGATTCTTAAAACCCCTCGCTCTATTAGTCCGGCTATAGGCCGATATATTAATTAATTATATTATAATACTCCTTAAATATACCTAAAATAGGAAGACTTATAAGAATATACTTACGATAGTTAAAAGGCTTACGAAGATAAGATATTTTATCCTTATTACCGGCCTTTCTATAGAATAATTAATTAACTCTTTTATCTATATAGTCTATCGTTTATATAAAGCACTTAATCCTATTATCTCCGACCGAGGCACTTAGTTTATCTCTATTTTTTAACGATAGCTTAGCACTCGGTTATAAATAAAGTTAAAACTAAGCTCGGTATAGTACTTAAAGACTAACGGTTAAACCGAAATCGTTAACGCTATAATAAATAAATACCTTTAAGCCTTTTTTAGCTTTACATAAGATAACTAAGTCGACTAGCTCCCGCTCGCGGAATTTATAACGAATAATTAAGTAAATAAAACAACCGGTATTTCTCTATTCTTCGCTAACTACGGCTTTAATCCTCGTTTTCGTATTAAACCTATAGGTCTCCGACTATTAACTCTCTCGTTATAGGCGAAGAAGGAATTCCTTCGCGTAGACGTAATAGCTAGTCGTTTCGACTATATCCTCGTTTAGCTTTAAGCTCTCGTATAAGCCTTATAATAGAAATATTAGGATAATACTAATATAAAGTAAGACGAAGGCTTCTTCTTCCGACTTAGTAATATAGTTATAGTTTTATTAGAGAATACAACTATTAATCGCCTATAAAAACGCTCTACGATCTCCTCGCACAGCCGCCGATGTCGATACTAGATTATAAAATCAATTTAGACTTAAGAATCGGATTCCTTAGACCCGGTTGCCCTTAGGCGCGATAGCGCATTAAGGGACGGACGCGGGCTACGAGCCGATAGACGTTAATATCGCGAGAAAGGGGTTAAAGGCTAGCGTATATAGCCTACCGACTACTAACGAAGCGCCCCTTAAGCCCGACGCGGGTAAGGAGAAACTAATAGGAAGGGATAGTGCCGCTTACCTTAAATTCGCGGGTCTAGTGCCTAAGGAGGCCCTCTAAGGTGTCTAAAGGGCCTTTAAGTTCGTTCTCTAAGGCTACCTAAAGGAATAGGAGGAGAAGATCTAAGCGGACACCGCGGTCTATACGACTATAGGCTAGCTAAAGAAATCGGTTAAGGAATCGGTAAAAAAGGCTATCGAGGCGGCGCTCCTATTAAAGCAAGCGTCGAAGTCCTAGGCCGACGTGGCTACGGCCGCGGTCGCGGCTACTACCATCGCGCCCCCGACGCGAGGCTAGCCTACGCCCGGAGGCGCTAGCGGTAGCTATAATATTAAGGCTAATAGAGAGAAGCCGACTCTCGCCCGCTATAAAAACTAGCTTACGGTCCGATATAAAAGGATCGCCTTAGATCTCTAACGCAAAACCCCTTAAGCGATCGTTAACGATATTAATCGCGCCTTTAGGAAGGCCGCTATAAAAGCGGCGCGGGTCCTCTATAGCGGCGATATCGCGCTTATATTTAAGCAAAATGCAAAGAAGTATAAAGCAGATAAAGAGTAGCTAGAGAAGGCTTTTAGGAAAGAGACGATGCTATTTTATAGCGGCTTTACGGTAATAGTAAAGGGCGTCCCGATAATAGTCCTTTAGAGAGGGGATAACGCCGCCCTAGTAGCCGAACTAGCTAAGGCAAACGACGTCGAGGTTATCTACCTCTACTTTAAGAGGGCCTGCATAAGGGTAAGGACGAAGGCGACCTTAATTATTACGGTAGATAGCGTAGAGGCGGCGAATAGGCTTTACGACTTTAGCATAGTAATATAGGCGGAGATTTTCGATATAAAGCCCTTCGATAATACAATCCGGCCGAGGTAATACTACCGGTGCTTTTAGTATAGATACGTCGCGAAGTACTATACGGTAAAGGCGACGTATAGGCGGTACGCGTTAAGACTATACGACGAAGCTATATATACGGCTACTATAGGGCAGATCCCGTACCGGTGTACCTTCTATAGGGGGAGATATACGGCGTAGGATAAGCACTACCCTAAGGCGGAGAAGCTTTAAGATAGGGCTTAGGAGGCATACTCTTAAAGGCCGAGGCGTTTCGCCGCCGCGGCGACGCCGACGGTACGCCTTAAGCCGGTGCCGCCCTATATATAGCCTTTTCCTCTTCCTACTATACTATAGACGTCGCCGTCGAAACGGCGACGATAGGACACCCCCCCCCCCCCCCCCCCCCCCCGCTACCCGCCCTTCCCCTTAGCCGGCCTTAGGACATTACGAGGGCTAGTCGGGCGTAAGGCTAGTCGACTATTCGCGGGCATCTATAGTCGCGGCCGGCCTTAGCGTCGGCTAGGGCTTATACCGCTACGGCCGAGGCCGCGCTTATACCTAACGACGACCCTTTTTCCGACCCCCCCGAATATTAGATATCCTTTACTAAAATACCGTAAGGATAAGCGCGAATATATACCTCGCGCTCGCCGCCCTTAAGACGTACGATATTATAGCACTTTAGGAGATACTAATTAATAGTAAGATAAAAGCCCTAGCGTGCTTAAGGCAGTACGACTATAGGCTCGTCTTTAAGGCGTCTTAAAGCACGCTATACGTCTATAAGAGGCACGGTATCGATACGTAGACGAGCGACTAAAAGGCAGACTAATATAGCGTTACGTTTACTAATTTTAATACTATAGGTTTTTTAGTTTACTCCCCGCCGGTTAACTCCCCCCTCCCGACTACTCCGCTCCTTAACCTTACGGCGAAATCGTTACGTACCTAATACGTCTTTATCGGGGACTTTAATAGCTATTACCCGCTCTAAGACGCTTACGGGCGTACCTTTAGGAATAGTAAGGACCTCCTAAAGCTAGCAGCGCGATAGCGCCTTAGGCTCGTAACCCTTAGGGGCTAGGTTATACGTATCGCCTCCGAGGGCCGGAGGAACGGCATAATAGACCTCGCCTAAGCGTCTTAAGGTCTAAGCGTAACGTACCGTAAAAACGCGGGCTTTATCGGATCGGATTATATATCGCAATAGCTAGAGGTAGATATAAGGCCGCTAACCTACCGGCCGGCGGCCTAGACGATAGGACTTAACCGCCTCTAGAGAAAACTCGACTTAGATAGGGCCTAAGCGGCGGCTATCGTAAAGTTCTAGCTAAAGGCCGCGCTAACTACGCCTACGACCCTTAGGGAGGTCGAGGCGTACGTAGACTAAGTAGTCACCTAATTAACCGAGATTGCGAAGGACTATATACCTAAGGCCTAGGGCCGTGCCGACGGCGGCCGCTTTAACTAATAGACTATAAAAGCGGTATAATAGGGAGGCTAAACGCGTCCTCCGGGCGTTCTTAGCGTCTAGCAACTAGACGACCTAAGAGACGTTAGATAAAGCGAAGATAGCCCTTTAGCGTACCGTCGTTACTATATAACGAGACTCCTAGCGGAAGCTTACCTACGATTTAGCCGCTAACTAAGCCCTCCTTTAGAAGATCGAGAGGTAGGCGCGGCTCCGAAGCGGCAGCCTACTATAGGCGATATATATCCCCGACCTAGAGAGACCGAGCGACCCGGCGGGGCCGGCCCGTACTTACGTAGAAAAGGCAAAGACCTTTACGGCCCGGTTCTTCCTACCTTTAGTAGCGAGAGGCGAGGGGAGCCCCCGAGCCGCCCGAGAGGCCTATATAATACCGTAGCGTTTTACAATCGGCGACGTTAGGTCGGCGGTTAAGAAGATAGCGTTATAAAAGGCCGTAGGGGAGGACGGCCTCCCGATAGGGCTTATTAAGGCCTATAAGGAACTATTGCTTAAGGTGCTTACGGTATTGCTTAACGCTAGTTACGACGTCGGGCATTTTCTAAGATAGTTCTAATACGTAGCTATTATCGTCTTACCGAAGCCTAGGAAGATAGCGGCTTAGCTTTAATAAGCCTAAGGGTAAAGACTAATCTCTCTCTTTAGTACGGTAGGGAAGATCCTTAAGGCCGTAGTCGCAAGGAGGATCGTAGACGCGGCGGAAGCGTATAACCTCTTGCCCGAAGGGTAGATAGGGAATAAGACCGAAAGGTCTACTAAAACGACGATACGACTTATAATAGAGCTTATAAAGACGACGTAAGCCTAGGGAGGGGTAGCGTCGTTTCTCTAGCTTAACCTTAAAGGAGCTTTCGATAGGGTAGACTATATATATCTTATCGAGACCCTCCGTCTAAGGGGGTTCTTAGGTTAGGTTATCGCATAGGTCGGGAGCTTCCTTAAGGGGAGGACGGCCCGGCTTTACTTTAATAACGTACTAGCGGAGACTTAGGAAGTACCTACGGGCGTGCCCTAAGGCTCGCCCCTCTCTTTAATCCTCTTCCTCCTTTATATCGCGTTAATATACGACGACCTTAAGCCGGAGATAGGGGTTACTACCGTCGGCTTCGTCGATAATATAAACCTCTTAGCCTACGGTAAGACTATAGCCGCGACTATACAGCGTCTAAGGAGCGCTTAGAAGAAGTACGATAAGTAGGTAAGGGAGGTCGGCGCTAAGTTTAAGCTAGAGAAAAGCGAGCTTTCCTACTTTACGAAGACCTATAAGCCGATACCGATAAAGCTTTAGCTTAAGACGAATATAGTCCGGCCGGTCGAAGATAAGCGGTTCCTTAGGGTTTAGTTTAACTAAAAGCTACGGTAGAAAGCCTAAGTTAGGAAGCTTAAGACGAAAATAAGTATATAGGCGCTAGCCTTTACTAAGCTCGCGGCGTTTATATAGGGTATACGACTAAAAAGCGCGAGGACGGTCTACGCTAGCGTAGTTTAAAGCGCGCTCGCTTATAAAGCGTCGACGTTCTATAAGCCTACGCTTAAAGGGGGGAAACCTACCGGCTTAGTAAAGGCACTTATAGTGCATTAGTTAAGCTGCCCCCGGGTAGTAGCTAAGGCGTTTAAAGCGACCTTAATCTAGAACCTAGAGATATAGACGGCAGTCCCGCTACTCGACCTTTACTTTAACGACCGCCTCGCGTAGTATAAGGAACGCACTAAGGAGTCGGGCATAGCGGACTAAATCCGACGCGCCTACGAGAAGCCGGCGAGAGTACTGCCTTAACCCCGTCGGCCGACCCGACCGCCCGGCCGGCCGTACGACGCGTGGCTTTAGGACTAATGCCCTTAGGGCACTATAATAAAGGAGGCGGTCTTCCGCGATTAAGAAGCGCGGTAGAAGGAGGATCTCTAAGTAGCGGAGGCGAAGCGACTACGAAAAGCCCGGCAGCCGGTAGATATTAACCCTTACTTTAACCGGCCGAAGAAAGCGCTAAAGGTATATAACGGGTTATATAAGCACGAGAGCTCCGCGCTTATTTAGATCTAGACCGGGAAGATTAGTCTATAAGGGTTCTTATTCGACTAGAACGTTCCCGACGTCGACTTACCGCTCTATTAGTATAGGACTACGCGTAAAACCGCGTTCTACCTCTTCCTTTAGTGCTTTACCCTCGCTAACGTAAAGTCGACCCTACTAAAAGGCATCTAATAGGAGAGCGACCTTAGGGCGGCGCTTAACCGCCCCGCCGCCGCTAAGCTGCTTATCCGGTAGTTCCTTAAGCACCGCCTACTATAGTAGTTCCGGGCCGCGACGGCCCTTACGGAGAAGATAGACTACCGTAACGCCGGCGGGGGGGAGCTTTAAGAGTAGGACGACGAGGCCCCTAACGCTAGCCCCCTTTAACGTTTGTATATATTTGTGTATATTTATATATTCGATTATACGCTTACTAAGATTTGTTTTTTCTACGTTTTAACCCGCTAAGCGGGGCCCCGGCCCGCACCCTATCGCCCGCGTGCTGTCTACGCGCCGGCTTTACTAAGTTAGACTATCCGCCCGACCCTAACGCCCCCGGGCCTACCTAGGCGGGGTAACCTTTATTACGCACTAGACCGACGGCAGTAACTAAACTTAATTAACCGTAGCGAACATAGGCCGTATCCGGCCCGACGCCGAGATAGATAGACGTTGTATAGGTTTTCCCCTAGGCCGCCTAGTTTTTCCTATGCTAGCTAAATGCAGGGGCACTAGGCCCGTTAGGGCAGCTAGAGTACTTTAATAATAATAATAACTATTAATCGCCTAAAGAAGAAATAAGACGATAAATAGGACGGTCTTTATCTTATTCTTAAGGTCTACCGTAGCGCTATAGTTATCGACCTCTTTAAGTATATCTAGGTTATAAAGTCTTTCTATACGTCTAAGATATAGCTTTAGATAACGGAAATAATACCGGGCTAAGCATAGATTAATTAAAAGGAACGACGTAATATCGTAAGCCGTATCGTAGAACGCAATAACGACGGCAATATCGAAGAAATATAGGAATTTAAAAAGATCCTTAACGTAAACGATAATAAAGCCTTAACTCTAACTTATCTAATTAAACAGAAATATTACTAAGAACTAACCTAATAGCCTAAAGATAACCTAAGAGGTTATCCTAAAGCTATCTAACGCTTCTATAAATATAACCTAGATAAGCTACGCCCTTTAGATTAAGCCCGCTTATAAGAGATTCTTTTACCGTATACTAATTTCTAGCAAAATAATATTTCTAGCTAACGATTTTAACGACTTAAGCAATTTCTTAGCGATTTAAGGACTAAATCGTCTTTAGAAGGGGGGTACTATTATAGTACTATATAACATAATATAGTATATAGTAATATACTACGTAACATATAGTCCTATATATAAACGAGCCCTTAGCCTCTATAGTTCTTCTCCTCTTTATAGAATAATAAGGTTATCTAGCTATTACCTAGTGCTATAATAGTATATGCCTTATAGCACTTCGAGCTCGATAGTATATAAACCGAGGACTGCTTTTACCGGGTATTTATAGTAGATTTAATTAATCTTTAGGTAAGGTCTATCCGAAAGGTAGTTGCCTATATAGAGCTACGCTTTATCGCCGACTTAAAACCTTTCCGCTAGCTAGCGATAGCGATTAGCGAAGTCCTTTTATTATGCTTAGGCCGCTATTATCGCAGCCTATATAAAGTTAGTTACCTCCTATATCCTAGCAATAAGGTCTGATACACTACGTTAGTTAGGCGTTATATATACCGGCTCGTCGTATAGCTAGATAGTATTAACGTTATATCTATATTCTATAAAGAACGGACTTAGCCCTATAGTCGACGATACCTTATTATTTATTGCTAGCTATACGGTAGGCAGTAGGTCCTCCTAATCGTTCTATATATAGTATACGTATACGCGAAGGTAGGCTTAGATCTCTTAGTTTGCCCTTTCCGGGCTACCGTTAGTCTATAGGTAGTATATAGTGCTAAGTTTCTATTTAATATCGTAGAGTCGATAGAACTTAACCTAGAACTCGCCGAGCTAGTTGCTTCCTTAGTCTATTACAATAGGCTTTAGCATACCGTAGAAGCGGTAGTACGCTAAGAAGAACCTCGCGGCGCACGCGTTTACGTTTATTATCCCTATTGCTTTTAATATTACCGCCTTTATTAAACGGTCGACAATTACCTATAGATACCGGGCGCCGCTTTTAGTAAAACTTAGGAATTCTATTATAAAGTCTATCGAAAGGTATGCTTATAGCTAATCGGGGACGGGTAGCGGCTTAAATATTCCCTTTTTTATCTAGCGCTAGATATAACTCTAACTATATATATCGTAGTTCTAAATAAACTTACGAACGTCTTATAATTAGCTTAGCTAAAAGAACTACCGGGAAACTACTATAATCGTCCTGTCTTTCCTTAAGTAGCCGTTTGCTCACGAGTTATATATCTATTAGATAATATTAATGCGGAGAATACTATCCTCGCCGGGCACCTAAATGCGGTTACGAAAGTAAAGACAATTGCTAAGGTCGATCGAATACTTAGCGATTTACGTTTTAAGCTCGAGCTATAGCGGGAAGCGTCGCTCTCCCTTCTATACCGCCTTAAAGGCAGCTTAGTATTTATAGTCTTAGGCTACTATCGTCTCCTATTAGTATTATAACGCTTTATATAGGAATACCAGCACTTATTCTAGCGCTTATAGTACTCTAATTCGTCCTACTATAGGCCTTATATAAGCTCGTTAATTACTAATATTAAGGGAATATAAGGCCTCGCCTAAACCTAGCGTATCGTCCCGTTAAAGGCGGTACGATAGATCCCCCTCTAGAACCTTTACTATATTAGAGACGTACTTATTAGGTAAAAGCTAGACTATTTGTCCTTATTCGCGGGCGTTCTTAAACCTAAAAGGCTTATCCTATTCTCGGCGAGACAAAACGTTTAAGACGACCGCCTAACTGCTTAAATAATACGTTAGTGCAAAATCGTAGATTAATAGTTCTAAGGCCTAACGACTTTAGCGCTTGTTTAACGTCCGCTTTATTCTAAAATACTTTAGGTTATTATAGTCGGTAAGGATCGTAAACCGCCGATTATTCCTAAGTTTAGCCCCTTAAAAGGCTAGGCAGCGGATAATTACTAGCATCTCCTTATCGTAAATCGGGTAGTTTAACTCGGTAGGGTTTATCTATTTAAAGAAGTACCCGACCGCGTATTATATCCTATTATAGCTAACCTATATTAGCATACTACCTATAGCGAAGCTAGAGCTATCGGTCTTAAGGAACGTCTTTAGCGAGGGATCCTACTACGCGAGGATTAGCGCTTTATAAAACAATTGCTTTAAATAGAGGAACGCTTACTCCTCGACCGCCCCCTACCGGAACTATACCCCCTTCTTATATAACGTATCTAAGGCTTAAACTATATACGCATAAAGCGGAATAAAGATAGGATAGTAGTTAGTAAATCTAAGGAAGCTTTATACCCCCTATACGTTAGTTAATGCCTTTCACTCGCGGATAGTATAAAGCTTATTTAGGTCGTAACTAATTCCCCGTCCGGCCGTTACGATAAAGCTAAGGTATTTTACTTACTTAACGTAAAACTCGTGCTTCTTTAGGCCTAGGTAAAACCTATATCGCTAAGCGTTTTAAGCACGAGGCGGACCTTTTGCTAGTAGTCCTTTTTCGACCTAGAGGAGTGAACAAGGATATTATCTATAAACTCCGTAATAAAGTCGTTAAGGAGCCGTTAGAGCGTAGAATTAAGGTACCGTTAGAAGGTCGCTAGGGTCCCGGTAAGCCCGAACGGGCATACCCTCTACTTAAATAGGCCTAGCCGTATGCGAAAGGCTATCTTATACTTATAGCCTTAGGCAATATAGATCTTATAGAACGCTATAACGACGTCGAGCTTAGTAAACTACTTTACCTTTGCTAAGTTATTAAGTATCTTAGCGATTAATAGCGGCGCGTATTAATCCCGCTTTATAATCTTATTAAAGGCTTAGTAATCGTAGTAGAACCGAATGCCCTTATTTAGCTTCTTTACGAATAATACTAGCGCTACTACTGCCGAGCTACTAGCTTAGATAAATCTATAGTCGAGGAGGTCTATTAACGTCTTCTTAAGGATTAATAACTCCTCCTTCGAAATATTATACAATAGGCCTTAAGGCAGCCGTAGCTCGCCGCCCTCTAAGGTTAGCTCTAAATAGATCTCGTAGTCTACTCCCGGCCGGAATAGCGGCAGTGTTATAGACTTATCTAGCGTAAAGAGGTAAGGGAAGTCCTTAAGCAAGTCCGCTAGGATATAGTCCGCTAGGTTAACCGGCTTCTTTAGTTCTAACGCCTATTTAATCTCCTTTAACGACATCGTCTTTACCGCGCTTATATCTCTTTATCGCCGCTTAAGCCGTCTTATCTTAGCGGTAAATACCGACGCTAAGACTAGCTTTACGCATTTTAGAGGCTGGATCTAGGCCGGCTTAGCCTAGCCTAATAATCGTATTTAAATATCGGCCTTCTTATGCTAGATCGTATTATTCTTCGCGATATAGGTAACGTAGTTCCTTTTTATCTAAGGGCGGCCTAAGAATACGTCCTAGCTAAGGCCTTAAATAATATAAGCGAAGATACGTTCCTTAATGCCGTTAATATCTATATCGAAGTAAACTATACCCTTAGAGCGTATAGGCTCTATATCGTCTAAGAAAGGCAGCAATGCCCTCTCCTTCCTTTCTATATACTTTAACCTAAGTCGTCTTACGACGTTAAGGTCGACTATAGCGTAGCAATTATAGCTAGATTCGACGAAGGCGCAAAAGTCGTTTACCTTATCTATCTTAATAGGTATTAATATAGGCTTTATCGTTATATAGCCCTTCGCCTTCTACTACTCCCGCTAGACGGCTTCGTCTACCTTCCTAGCCTACCTTCGCTAAGGGGTTACTTATTTCCTAAGTCGTTACTATTATCTACCTCTCCTATAACTTCGCCCTACGGCTATATGCCCTAGAACCTTAGAGGCGTTTATTAAAGGCCTTTACCTTTCTTATCCGGATACTTAAACGCCTGGTAGCCGGTCTTAGCGTATATTTAGTAGGCTCCCGATCCTAACGAGGATTTTCCCCTACCTCGGCCTCTTCCGCCCTAAACGGCACCGCTATTATAACGGGCACTAACTCCTCTAACTCCCGTTATCGTAGTATCGCCCTTAGCATCTCGGCCGTTTCCTTCTTAAGCTAGATAACTACGGCCGCGGCCGCTCCTTTAGGTAAAGGCGCTATATAAGCGCTCGATCTTAGCCGCGATCTAGGCTACCTTTATATAGAACTTATAGAAGCTATTCCTCGGCAGTTCTACGGCCACTAAGGCTATACGGAGGCGTAAGTTTAAAGTGCCCTTAAGGAAGATAATCTTTACCTTAGGCTTTTATAAGCTACCGCCGGCTTCTACTAGCTTCTATTTAAACTTAGGCATAAAGGTAGTAAAGGTCTAATAGTCGCCTTACTTTATAGTGCGTAAGGCCGTAGTAGCTTATAGCTAAAGGTCTACGTTAAGGTATACGCTATTAAGGTATTCTAAGAATTTCGCTAGGTCGTATTAATGCACGTCGCCCTAGCTATAGAAGGTCGCGATAGTCTTCTAAGGTAATATATCTAAGTACGTATAGATTAAATAAAAGTTTTCCTAGTTAGTTAGGAAGAAATCTTAGTCTAACTCGTATTTCTCTTTTATCTAGTATAACTACGCGGCGTAGTAGCGCCGCTAGCTATTAAACTTACTTAGCGATAAGAGCGGCTTCCGGTTTAGCGGGGTCTTCGGCAAGAGCTAGAAATTCTCCGTTCTTACGTTAGGGAGTATTATCGATAGACCTAAGGTTACATTAAGGGCGGAGGCGGTCGGCGGTATCTAATTTAGCTATTATATAAAAGACGATATAAGGTTAAATAACCTTATAATTGCCTCTTACTATATCGCGTCTATTGCTCGGACGCGCTTTATAGCGGCTGCTTATACCTCTTAAATTCGATCTAACTCGGCCCTAAGCGAGATCTTATCTAAGGCCTAGGCTATATCGGTATCGGCGCGGTTATCTACTATTACGGGCGGGGCATACTATCGTCTATCGTAAGAGCTTTAGATATATAAAGGGCCGGAATAAGGTTTAACTTAATACTACGTAGCTAAATAATTAACTATCTAAAGCTAAGGAGGAGAGGAAGAAAAGCCCGCCGTAGCTCGCCCTTCCCGTAGGTTTTATATATACGCCTTACTCTTAAACGGGCCTTGCTTCGGCCCGACCGTGCCCTTGTCTAAGGCATCGCTAGGCTATATATACTAATAGCCGGCTTAATGCCGGGCCTACGCAGCGGCTAGCCTAAGCGCCTACTACGGTATAGCCGTAGTATATACTACGGCGTAGCCCGTAATAATACGAGGGGCCGGTAATCTTATCTTAAAGTTCTTAAATAACAATTAATAATATCCCTTAAAAACTGCCTTTATATACCTTAAATCGGCATTAATATTATTAATTAGCTATAACAAACGTATACGCTCTTATAGGCCTAGACTTTATATCTCTCCTTAATATAAATCTTAATAAACTACTAACCGGTTTTATTAAAAACGGACTATACTATATCCCTTTATATATAAAGAAAACACGATTCCTTATTAAAAATAAGATATATAATATATAATATAGTCTAAAAGATATAATAGATAATGCTATACTCTAAGATACTATACTAACTAAAACAATAGAGATATAGAAGAAAATAGACCTAGTTCTTTAGTATAAACGGCTAGGCTATCTTAGCTATAAATCCCTATACCGATATCTTCGTAGACTATACCTAGACATATCCGTAGACTAAAAAGATATTATAGCTGTAAAATACTGCGAAGCTTATATATAAGCCAAAAATATAGATAAGAAAAAGAAAACCCCTTTAAAACGACGATATCTCTTTCTAGATAAAATAAACGTTGCTATCTAAGGTCCTATAAAAGTCCTTATATACGATAAATGTAGATACTTTATATTGTTTCTAGATACCTACTCTAGGTACCTAAGAATATACCTTATAAAAAATAAAGCCGAAAGCCTACCTAAGTTCCTAGAATTTAAAACAGAGCTTGAGAATAATAAAGATAAAACAAAGATAAAAGAGGTCTTCTTAGATAATTCAAAAGACTTTATCTAAAATCCTATTCGATATATATAAATAGTCTTACGAAGTTATTCGCTATATTAAGGCCGTCCGAAAGACTATTATACCGCCCGGCACTACCCTTATAGTCCCTATATCTTAGAAAGAACTTCCTAAGGACCGCGCCTATACTTTCTTCGCCTTTTTGCTAATACTATTTATAGTATCGTCGATGCTAAATCTCTTCCTACTATCTTTATTACTAATAGCACGAACGTTAACCTTATTATTAAGCGTAAGTAGAAGCTTAGCTAGATATAGGAGTGTTAGGAGTCTAGCTATTTTGCCGCCCCGTCTTAGAAATCAGCTATAAAGCCTTTATCGCTAGCTATTGCAATTTCGCCCGCTTTAGGAGCCGTAGCTATAACGCCCTCGCCCTCTACGGGAACCGCTATTGCTACTATTGCTTCTTTTATTAGTTTATCGATTAACGTTGCGAGCACCTTCCTACTTACTTAGGAAGTCCTTAAGTGCCTATAACCTCCCGCCTTGCCTTAGCCTATAGAAGCTCTAGGTACTTCTCCTACGCCTTCGCTATCCGACTCTATCTACGCCTACGTTATAGCTTCTTCTATAGGGCCCGGCAAGTAGTCTTAGGTTCGCTAGAACCATTTAGCAGCTGCCTTTAACGTAACGGCAGCTGCTATAGCTATCTAGATTAACGCCGCGGATAGAATCGAGGATCCCCTCTCTAGCCTTCCCTCTCTAGCCGCATTCCGTACTAAACGCACGTTTAGCGCCTACTAGAGCTTTAAGAGAAATGCACTAAAGAAGGTATTTATATTTTTAACTAGAGTCCCTCTTTCGTATAGCGGATTAAAAGGCTTTTTGTAAAATACTCTTAGCTTTAGCGAGATATAAGCACCGCCGTCGTAAAACCCGGAAAGGAATTAATAGTTCCCCTAATCGATAATTAGCATAAAAAACGAGTCGCGTAAAGGCCCTACCTATAAGGGCTTTAGGATAGGAAGGTTATCGACGATATATTTAACCTGCTTTATAAGCAGGGTCGCTTAGAATAGGCCGACGAGCCTACGCCGTTTATAGCACCTATCTTTATAGTTTAGCGTATAGCCCGAGGCGAGACTAAAGGCCGAGTCGTTATTAACATACGTGCTGTTAATAGTATTACTATTCCGGATTCCTATCCTCTGCCTTTATAAAGCTCTATTATTGCTAAGCTCTTAAGCGCTTGTTTTATTACTACTATCGACGCTTCCGCCTTCTTCTATTAGTTTTAAGTTAAACTTAAGCATTAAGGCAGGTTTACTATTATAAGTCATCGAGGTCTAAAGCGCTTAATAGTTACACCTATCGGCTTTCGCAATAGCTTAGCGTATGTATAACGCTATATAGACTAAGTTCTCCGTCCGCACTAGGGTTATAGCTGTAATACACTAGGCACTAAGAATGTGTGTGTAAAGAAGGATGCTTCTATTAGGTAGGCGTAAGCCCCGGGAGCTAGAAATAGCTCCCTACTATCTTATCTATAGCTAATTATATTCGCCCCGGTATATAGCATAGAGGATGCTTTATATATATTAGAATGCCGGCTTAAAAAAGAAAACACTACTGCCTATAGCAATTATAATACAATCCTAATTAGGCAATTAGGAGGAATACTCCTATTGCCTAAATCCTTCCTTTTGTTCTTATAAGTTATGCTTATATATGCTAGTAATTATTTCCTTTAATCGTTCCTTCTGCTAAGCGGCCTTCTTGCTTTGTATAACGTATGCTAGAGGGCGACCTTAGAACTCCGTAATAGCTTTAGCGGAGACTTATTTAGCTCGGACCTATTAGTTATATATAGCGGCCTATTCTTTCTATCGCATAAGGTATTCGGTTATAGGTGACTTCGACCGGCCGATGCGACGAATACGGATGTCTATTAAGCGCTCGACTTCGTAGTGCTAATCTCCTTCGTTAGGCGCGTGTTAGATATCGCGAGCGGCTTCTATAGGTCTAGGCTCGAATTTAACGTAATGCCCTTCGTGCTTAAGTTTAAGGTGCTAAATAGAGACGACCGGGTGGATTCTAACTTAGCTAAGGAGGTCGAGCTCCGCCGCGAGGTTATTAATTATACGCTTAATAACGAAAAGGCCTTCTCGTTGCCGCGACTATTTCTTTAGCGGCTAGCTAGGCTTATAATAGCCTATATATAACTTTAGGTAGACCTTATTACTAGCTTTAAGAAGAACCGGCCGGTGTTTCGCGTTATACCGCTGCTTAGCCTTTATAGCAGCTAGGTCTATAGCTAGGCTCGCTTATCTACGGATAACTTCTCGTAAGTAGGGCAATTCGTCCGTAATAGTGCCTTAGATATTATCGGCAGCTTTTAATAGTCTACGTATATTAAAGCCGAAGATAGATTTCTAGGCGGAGATCTTCGTACTAGCGTTAAATACTATATTTAAATTCTACTAAAGGGCGGGGATTATTATCTTTTAATCTAAGCTAAGATCCTCGATATAGGATATTTATAGAGCGGTCTCTACGGTCTAATTGCGCCGTTCGGTAAGTCCGTTAGCCTATAGGTAGTAGGCGGTAGCTATTGTAATTTTAGTGCCGAATGCGCTTTAGAGGCCTTTTTAGAAGTCGGATATAAATTTGCGATCCCGGTCGCTAACAATAGTTCTTAGTATGCTTAAATTAGAAAGAAGTAACTAACGGGCTAGGCTTTAAGCCTAGTCCTTTATGCCGTATTTAGCGTTGCCTAGGATTAGTAAGTATCTCTTATTAGTTAGGTAAGTAACTATAAGAAGTTAGTTAAAGATATTAAAGCCTAGGATCTACTATAGGGAGCTTGCTAAAGGTAAGGGCGGTATATCGGTTATAAAGTCTATTATAATACTCTATATTAGAAATAGCGGGGGGCGAATAGGCTTATAGCTGCCGGTAAAGGTCTAACGGTCTATTTAGCTAAAGCAATAGGCTTTATAGGCCGCGATATACTTCTTTACCTAACGGGTAACTCCGCGAATTAAGTATATCTCTAAGTCCTAAATTATATAGATAACGCCGAAGTAGTTTTTATCGTTATAAGCTACTAAGATTATAGATAGGATAAAGGCGTTAGGGATATATAGCTAGGTAAAGCCGTCGGGGCCTTTATAGTATAGAAGCTTATTAACTATAAAGAACGGTATGCCGCGGCGCTTAAGCTATACTTTCGTTCGTGCTATAGAGCTAGCGACTATAGCTCCTTCTAAGGGCGAGGAAAGACTCTCGATAGCGTCCTCGCTATCTACGATTATTTAAAGTTATTCGCTTATAGTAAAGGTTATTATCGTAGGCGACGGCGAATTCCTCGCGTTTTTTAAGAGCTATAATAGCCTTAAAGGCTATAAGCATATCGTTAAGCATAGTAAAGTTAGGGCGGCGGCGGTTAAGCAGCTAGTCGGATCCCTTAGCTAGTAAGCGACTAAAGGCGTTAGGAATAAAGTTCTTCTTACTAAGGAGGTAATAAACCTTAATATCGTACTTAGAGAGATAAATTAAGGCTATAACTAGACGACGGTTAGCTCGGTCTATGCTAAAAGTATCGAGGGTTCTCTTAGCGACGATCTGCTTAGTCGTAGAGTAGTCGGTTAATACTACGAGCGGAAGGGTTAACGACTATACCGTAGTGCGTATCTTCTTCGCAGCCTATATAAGATAGGCGACCTTTAGTTCTAAAGGACTATAGGACTGCTCGGCTCTCGTTAGAGTATAGGAGAGGAAGTAGATAGGCATAATAGCTTTAACCGGAATAGGCTAGCCTAGCTGCTAAATAATGCCGTCGCGGAGATAAGAAAACACGGCGGTAAAGCCTCGCTATAAAAAGGCGTTAATCTAATAGAGTAGCCTCTTCTATAGGTCTATATAGTAAATTATTTAACTAAAAGTAATTTCCTTCTAAAGAGAGGCGAAGGAGGAAAGCTCGGCTAAGGTAGGCTAGAACGATATAACTCGCGTATAGGACTTCCGCTTATTAAGGTTCCTATT
This sequence comes from Ophiocordyceps sinensis, assembly GCA_012934285.1. NCBI lineage: Eukaryota > Fungi > Ascomycota > Sordariomycetes > Hypocreales > Ophiocordycipitaceae > Ophiocordyceps > Ophiocordyceps sinensis. Next base: position 12,820,512 of record JAAVMX010000001.1, on the reverse strand, counting down.
CTTAACCTTACTAATTAAGCGACCTTAGGCTAGAAGACTAGTCTTACGGTCTTATAGAAGGGCAATAGAGGCGCCGTAGTACGGGATAAGGTTGCGAATATGCCCTATAGCGCCGATGTAGTATTTAAAAGCGGCGAGATTATTAAGGAATAGGAGCTTTATAAAGGCGGTAAGCCTATGCTTCGTAGTACTTATCCTAAATACGTCGATATAAAATCCGAGCAACTCTATAGAAGGGTAACCGATCTAGCTTTTAGCAGGGCTTATAGATAAATTAAGCGATGCGAAGAGCTTAAAGATAGCCTTGAGATATTAGAAGTATTCCTCTTCCGTAGCGGAGTAAATATTAATATCGTTAATAAACGCGCGGCTATAGTCCTAGTGCAGGCGGAGGACTTAGTCTATATAGCGTTATATATACGCTAGGCTATTGCGAAAGCCGATAAGTATAACTATTTAATGCATATAAAGCATCCTCTATACTATATGCCGGGGCTAATATAATTAGCTATAAATAAGATAGCAGGGAGCTATGCCTAGCTCCTAGGGCTTACGCCTACCTAATAGAATCATCCTTCTTTGCATATACATTCTTAGTGCCTAGTGTATTAAATTAGTAGCAATTCTACACCTTCTGCCTTAAAGCCACTATTAGGAACGCCCTTCTTGTCTCTAGAGCTTCGCTCTACTACGACACGTTCGCTAAGAGCTTTTTAAAGCTCTCGCTATTCGTTAGAAGCCGCCTAAAGGCTCCCGACCCCTATAGTATAACTAACTTATATAACCTTAGCTAGCACGCTTATATAACCTCTAATATAAGCCTTACGATCCGACGAGGCTCGCCTTTCTAAGCATTATTAGAACTAAGGCCTACTGCTTAGTTCTCTATTTTAAGTCCTTACGCAATTAGCCGTAAGGAAAAGTTTTCTCTCTATGTTTTCGATTTCCTACGCGTACCCGTTCCTACGCTAAAATTAAAACACCTTATACCTCCTACTATAGACTTTTCTTCTCTCCTATAACTCTTCTTTTTTTTCGCAATCCCTCCTCTTCTCTATCTATCGACCTCTTCGCCTTCTTCCCTCGTTTTATTAAGCTATTATTACTATAGCTAGGGACGAAGAAGCCCGTTAAGCTACGGCATCTATATCTCGTTTAGACGACGACGTTTACCCTCGCTTGCCGATATAGGAGTACGCTCCGCCGGATAGTATCTATAGCGCCGCCCCCTTTAAGGACTTTAAGAGTAATTATAAAGATCCTCCTCCTCCTACCCGCCGTCGTCCTCGCTTATCCTTAGAAACCGAGGTGCTACGCAAGCAGTCTGCTATGCTAGCTATAAAGGATAGGGACTATAATAACCTATTAAAATAGGCCGTTCGCTACTCTAAGTTAATTAAGACACTGCCTACGGAAGGGGTTATTAAGACCTTTACTAATATAGACGTAATATATATAAAGCAAGCCTATATTCTCTTAGGCTCCTTAGCCTTTAAGTCGGAGACTATCTTTAATATCTTAAATCTTCTATCCGTAAAGGAAAAGCATCTATAGCACGCCGATACTTAGCGAAAGGGAATTCGTACGTATCTTCGTTTTATAGGCGAGCTTCCCGATAAGGAGACTCCTCTCTACGCTACGATAACTCTAGTATATCGGCTAGTCCGAGCCGTGCCTTTTAACCCGGAAATAATCGACGGAGACCTTTCTAACGGTTAATTAGAGGACTAGCCTCCTCTTCGTCCGTAAGGAATACTTCGCTTATCTAAGCAGCGCTCTATTAGATAGCAGTATTACCCTAAAGAGCAACCTTAGGTTCTATATTACTCTCTTTAGTCTAAGTTATCTAAGTATTCGCACGCCTTTTATTCTCGTCGATAGAAGGATTTAGATAATAATAATAATAATAATAATTCGTCTAAGTCTAATAATAGTTTTATCCGCCGCCCCTTAAAGTCCTATCCGAACCCGCGTAGGCACTATAAGGCGAGTTATACCTCCTCCTCGGCCTATAACGACGAGGCTATTATTAAACGCTTTAAACGGGATAATATTAGTACTTTTAATCTAAATAAGCATAATCCGAAGAACCTAGGTATTATCGCTCTTAGCGATAGAAAGAATATCTATATAGACGTCTATCTCTTTACGGAGCGTCTAAGGATTTATTAAGACGAGGATCTATTCGCCTTTTGCCTATATTACCTCTCCTTCTTAGTAAGAGGAGCTCTTATATAGTATATAAGTAAGCTTATAGCGGAATAACGCGATATCCTTAGTTCCTCCCCTCTTAAAACCTTCTATAAGTTCTTAACTAAGCGTTTTAAGCGTCCTAACGCCGACGTCTTAAAGGAACTTTATAAGGAAAGGTATACGATATCTATATAGTCCTTTAGCTCTATTACTCTCGCGTAATAGATCTAAAGAAAGGTTTCGCTCGCTTACTAACTTAAGATAGGTAAAGATGCCTAAATCATTAAGGCTATCTATCCTCTTATTGCCGTCTAAATCTCCTCGCTTCTTCTTATTCCTATAAGGAAGACCTTAATTAATAAATAGATTTATATTATTAAGGAAGGAAAGCCCCTTATTATAGCCTCCCTTAAGCTATATATCTCTAAAGACTAAGACCGTTCTCGCTATAGTAGCTTTTCCTATCGGGATAATAACTACCGTTAGGATAACCGTCGCTATAATAATAATTACCGTTAAGGTAACCGTAATCGTAGCTATCGTAATAATCGTCGCGATAACTATCGTTAAGGTAACTAAGGCAATAACTACCGTTAGGGTAACTATCGGGATCGGGACCGAGGTTATAATCGCAACCGTAGTCCTAAAGGACGAAGCTTAAGTAACAACCGTAATTAGTTAAGCTTACGCCCGCTACGCCGCGATAAGCGTTACCTTCGCCGGGACGACCGACGAGATAACCGAACGGAATACCGCCGAGGTAAATATAAGGGTAATAACAATAAGAAGAAAGTACGTTTTAAGTCGAAATATTAGAGCGATAAGAAGACTACTCCTAGCGGCGACGAAGCTAGTAACGAGCTATACTTAAACGACTCTTAGGACGATGCGTCCTCTTACGCCTCTTTAAAGGCTAACTTCGTAGGCTATATAAACTCCCGCTACCTTACTAAACGGGCCGGTAAATTTAAATATAGCATCTACGACCGTACCTTCGCCTTTACCTCCGTGCTTAAAGAGCATATGCGTGCTAACTGCTATATATCTAAGCAGTAGCTCTATAGTAAAGAGCGCGCGCTTAAGCCTTTAACTTATAAGGTTTATAAGACCTTTTTTCTTTCTTATAACGCCCTCTTCTCTTACCTCCGTCTTAGGTGTAAGAAATCCCCTCCTATTACCGTAGGGAACGTCTCTAATCCTATTGTTATTAAGCCTAATGCCCCCGCCGCCCTAGAGCCTATTCTTCCCGCACTTATTATTAAGGAGCCTGTTTTTCACGAAGCGCTAACTACGGCACCCCGACTAGATTAAGTCCTAGAAGCTAAAGCCGAGGAGCCTTAGTAGGATTAGGATTCCCCGCCGCACTTATACTCCTATATAAGGATTAAGGTCTCTGCTTAACCCGGTAGATAAGAAGTCTAGGTTTGCCCTAACTCTAGCTATAGTAAGCCTATAATTAATCGCAACCTTCTTTAGACTCTTAACTATACCGTCGAGAAGAAGCCTCCTATTACTATTAACGGAGTTAACGGTCGCTCTTTTTGCGAGGACTAGGCTACGTTCTCCTTCTACGCGCGTGGCACTATAGCTAGCCCGACCGCTTAAGCAGCTATAGCTAAATTCACCTACTCCGCCTAGGTCTCTAAAGTAGAGGCCGGCGTACTTCTCGGCAATGCCTTCCTTAAGCTATACCGAGGATCCCTTAATTATAATAAAGAGGTTATTCGCATCGGAGTGCTCGACGGGTTTAAAATCCTATTCGATATCTATAAATAGCCCCGCGAAGTTATTCGCTGTGTCTAGGCCGTCCGAAAGACTATTATGCTACCCGGCACTACCCTTATAGTCCCTACCTCTTAGAAAGAACTTCCTAAAGACCGCGCCTATACTTTCTTCGCCTCTTACGCTAATGCTATTTATAGCATCGTTAATGCTAAATCTCTTCCTACTATCTTTATTACTAATAGCACGAACGTTAACCTCGTTATTAAGCGCAAGCAGAAGCTTAGCTAGATATCGGAGTGTTAAGAGTCTAGCTATTTTGCCGCCCCGTCTTAGAAATCAGCTATAAAGGCTCTAACGCTAGCTATAGCAGTTTCGCCTGCTCTTAAAGCCGCTGCTATGCCATCCTCCTCTATAGGAACCGCTATTACTATTATTACTTCTTCTATTAATTTATCGGTTAACGTTACGAGCACTTTTCCGCTTACTTAGGAAGTCCTCGAGTGCCTATAGGCTCCCGCCCTATCTTAACCCGTAGAAGCTCTTATTCTAAGCACTTCTCTAACGCCTTCGCTATCCGACTCTATCTACGCCTATATTATAGCTTCTTCGGTAGGACCCGCTAAATAGTCTAAGGTTCGCTAGAACCTTACAGCAGCTGCTACTAACGTAACGGCAGCTGCCGTAGCTATCGAGACAAACGCCGTAGATAGAATCGAGGATCCCCTCTCTAGCCGTATTCTATACTAAACGTACGTTTAGTGCCTACCGGAGCTATAAGAGAAATACACTAAAGAGGGTATTTATATTTTCGACTATAGCCCCTCTTTCGTACGCTACGTTAAGAAGCTTCTTAAGAGATACTCCTAGCTTTAGCGGGATATAGGCACCGCCGTCGTAGAACCCGGAAGGGAATTAATAGTCCCCTTAATCGACAATTAGCATAAAAAACGAGTCGCTTAAAGGCCTTACCTATAAGGACTTCGCGATAGGAAGGTTATCGACGATACGTTTAACCTACTTTATAAGCAGGGTCGCTTAGAGTAGGCCGACGAGCCTACGCCGTTTATAGCACCTATCTTCGTGGTTTAGCGTATAGCCCGAGGCGAGACTAAAGGCCGAGTCGTTATTAACCTACGTGCCGTTAATAGTATTACTATCCCGGATTCCTACCCTCTGCTACTATAAAGCTCTATTATTGCTAAACTCTTAGGCGCTTGTTTTATTACTGCTATCGACGCTTCCGCCTTCTTCTATTAGTTTCGAGTTAAACTTAAGCATTAAGGCAGGTTTACTATTACAAGTCATCGAGGTCTAGAACGCCTAATAGTTATACCTATCGGCTTTCGCAATAGCCTAGCGTACGTATAACGCTATATAGACCGAGTCCTCCGTCTATACTAGGGCTATAGCCGCGCGTTTATTAATAATATTATTATTTACTCCGCTACGGAAGAGGAATACTTTTAATATCTCAAGGCTATCTATAAGCTCTACGCATTGCTTAACCTATCTATAAGCCTTGCTAAGAGCTAGATCGGCTACCCTTCCGTAGAGCTACTCGGATTTCGTATCGACGCGTTTAGGATAAGTATTATAAAGCATAGGCTCGCTGCCTTCGTAAAGCTCTTATTCCCCGATAACCTCGCCGCTCTTAAATACTATATCGGCGCTATAGGGTATATTCGCAACCTTATCCCGTACTACGGCGCTTTTATTACCCCTCTATAGGATCGTAAGACTAGTCTTCTAGCTTAGGGTCGCTTAATCGGTAAGGTTAAGAACGGGAACCCTAATAAGCGGAAGTCCTATACGCGAGTTATATCGTTCTAGCCGACCTTAGCCGAGCTTTCCTCCTTCGCCTCCCTTTAGAAGGAAATAACTTCTAGCCGTATAATTCACTATATAGACCTGTAGAAGAGGCTATTCTATTAGATTAACGCCTCCTTATAGCGAGGCTTTATAGCCGTCTTTTTCTATCTCCGCGACGGCACCGTTTAGCAGCTAGGCTAGCTTATTCCGGTTAAAGCTATTATGCCTATCTACTTCCTCTCCCGCACTCTAACGAGAGCTAAGCAGTCCTATAGTCCCTTAGAACTAGAGGTCGCCTGCCTAGTATAGGCTGCGAAGAAGATACGCACTACGGTGTAGTCGTTAACCCTCCCGCTTATAGTCTTAACCGATTACTCCGCGACTAAGCAAATCGTCGCTAAAAAGACCCTCGATACTTCTAGCATAGACCGAGCTAACCGTCGCCTAGTTATAGCCTTAATTTACCTCTCTAAATATAATATCGAGGTTTACTACCTCTTTAGCAAAAAGAACTTTATCCCCGACGTCCTTAGTCGCTTACTAGCCGAGGAGTCCGACTAGCTGCTTAATCGTCGTCGTCCCGACTTTACTATGCTTAACGATATGCTTATAGCCTTTAAAGCTATTATAGCTCTTAAGAAACGCGAGGAATTCGCCGTCGTATACGATAATAACCCTTACTATAAGCGAATACTTTAAATAATCGTAGATAGCGAGGACGCTATTAAAAGTCTTTCCTCGCCCTTAGAAGGAGCTATAGTCGCTAACTCTATAGTATAAACGAAAGTATAGCTTAAGCGCCGCGGCATACCGTTCTTTATAATCGATAAGCTTTTATACTATAAAGGCCCCGACGGCTTTACCCGGCTATATATCCCTAACGCCTTCGTCCTATCTATAATCTTAGTAGCCTATAACGATAAAAACTACTTCGGCGTCGTCTATATAATTAAGGACCTAGAGATATACTTAATTCGCGGAGTCACCCGTTAGGTAAAGAAGCATATCGCGGCTTATAAAGCCTATTGCTTTAGCTAAATAGACCGTTAGACCTTTACTAGCAGCTATAAGCCTATTCGCCCCCCGCTACTTTTAATATAGAGTATCGCGATAGACTTTATAACCGATATACCGCCTTTACCTTTAGCAAGCTCCTTATAGTAGATCCTAGGTTTTAATATCTTTAACTAACTTCTTATAGTTACTTACCTAACTAGTAAGAGATACTTACTAATCTTAGGCAACGCGAAGTATAGCATAAAGGACTAGGCTTAAAGCCTAGCCCGTTAGTTGCTTCTTTCCGATTAAGGTATACTAAGAACTATTATTAGCGATCGGGATCGTAAATTTACATCCGACTTTTAGAAAGGCCTTTAAAGCGCATTCGGCACTAAAATTATAATAACTACCGCCTACTACTTATAGGCTAACGGACTTACCGAACGGCGCAATTAGACCGGAAAGACCGCTCTACGAATATCCTATATTAAGGATCTTAGCCTAGATTAAAAGATAATAATCCCCGCCCTCTAGTAGAATCTAAATACGGCATTTAACGCTAGTACGAAGATCTCCGACTATAAATCTATCTTCGGCTTTAATATATATAGACCGTTAGAAGCTGCCGATAATGTCTTAAGCACTACTACGGACGAACTGCCCTACTTGCGAGAAGTCACCCGTAGATAAGCGAGCCTAGCTATAGACCTAGTAGCTATAAAGGCTAAGTAGCGGTATAATGCGAAACACCGGCCGGTTCTTCTTAAAGCTAATAATAAAGTCTACCTAAAGCTATATACGGGCTATTATAAGCCTAGCTAGCCGCTAAAGAAATAGTCGCGGCAACGAGAAGGTCCTTTCGTTATTAAGCGTATAGTTAATAACCTCGCGGCGGAGCTCGACCTCCTTAGCTAAGTCCGAATCCACTTAGTCGTTTCTATTTAGCACCTTAAGCTCGTATACGAAGGGCATTACGTCGAGCTCGAGCCTAGACCTATAGAAGCCGCTCGCGATGTCGAAGCACCTAACGAAGGGGATTAGTACTACGAAGTCGAACGCCAAATAGACATCCGTATTCGTCGCATCGGTCGGTCGAAGTTACCTATAACCGAATACCTCGTACGATAGAAGGGATAGGCTGCTATATACGACTAATAGGTCCGAGCCGACTAGGTCTCCGCTAAAGCTATTACGGAGTTCTAAGGTCGCCCTCCCGCACGCGCTATATAAAGCAAGAAGGCCGCTTAGCGGAAGGAACGATTAGAGGAATAATCACTAGTAGGTATAAGCATAACTTATAAGAATAAAAGGAAGGATTTAGGCAATAGGAGTATTCCTCTTAATTGCCTAATTAGGATTATATTTATAACTGCTATAGGCAGTAGTATTTTCTTTTTTAAGCCGGCATTCTAATATATATAAAGCATCCTCTATACTATATGCCGGGGCTAATATAATCAGCTATAGATAAGATAGCAGGGAGCTATTCCTAGCTCCTAGGGCTTACGCCTACCTAATAGAATTATCCTTCTTTACACACACATTCTTAGTGCCTAGTGCATTACTATTAAGCGCTTTAGACCTCGATGACTTATAATAGTAAACCTGCCTTAATGCTTAAGTTTAACTTAAAACTAATAGAAGAAGGCGGAAGCGTCGATAGTAGTAATAAAACGGGCGTTTAAGAGTTTAGCAATAATAGAGCTTTATAGTAGTAGAGGGTAGGAATCCGGAATAGTAATACTATTAATAGCACGTACGTTAATAATAACTCGGCCCTTAGTCTCGCCTCGGGCTATGCGCTAAACTAAGAATACCGGCGCTACGAATAGCGTAGGCTCGTCGGCCTACTCTAGGCGACCCTGCTTATAAAGTAGGTTAAATATATCGTCGATAACCTTCCTATCGCGAAGCCCTTATAGGTAAGGCGTCTAAGCGACTCGTTTTTTATGCTAATTATCGATTAAAGGAACTATTAATTCCTTTCCGGGTTCTACGACGGTAGTGCTTATATCTTGCTAAAGCTAAGAGTATTTCCTAAGAAGCTTTTTAACGCGGCGTACGAAAGAGGGGCCATAGTCGAAAATATAAATACCTTCTCTAGTGTATTTCTCTTAAAGCTCTAGTAGGCGCTAAATGTACGTTTAGTATGGAATACGGCTAGAGAGAGGATCCTTAATTCTATTCGCGGCGTCTGTCTCGATAGCTACGGCAGCTGCCGTTACGTTAGTAGCAGCTGCTACGAGGTTCTAGCGAACCTTAGACTACTTAGCGGGTCTTGCCGAAGAGGCTATAACGTAGGCGTAGATAGAGTCGGATAGCGAAGGCGTCGGAGAAGTGCCTAGAATAAGAGCTTCTACGGGTTAAGGCGGGGCGGGAAGCTATAGGCACTTAAGGACCTCCTAAGTAAGCGGTAAGGTGCTCGCAACGTTAACCGATAAATTAATAAAAGAAGCAGTAATAGCAATAGCGGTTCCTATAGAGGAGGATAGCATAGCAGCGGCTCTAAGAGCAGGCGAGATTGCCGTAGCTAGTGTTAGAGCCTTTATAGCTAATTTCTAGGATAAGGCGGCAAAATAGCTAGACTCCTAATACTCCTATATCTAGCTAAGCTTCTACTTACGCTTAATAACGAGGTTAACGTTCGTGCTATTAGTAATAAGAATAATAAGAAGAGATTTAGCATCGACGATACTATAAATAGCATTAGCGTAAAAGGCGAAGAAAGTATAGGCGCGGTCCTTACGAAGTTCTTACTAAGATATAAGGACTATAAGGGTAGTACCGGGCGGTATAATAGTCTTTTAGACGGCTTAGATACGGCGAATAACTTTACGGGGCTATTTATAGATATCGAATAGGATTTTAAACCCGTCGAGTACTCTAATGCGAATAACTTCCTTATTATAATTAAAGGATCCTCGGTATAGCTTAAGGAAGGCATTGCCGAGAAGTACGCCGGCCTCTACTTTAGAGACCTAGGCGGAGTAGGTGAATTTAGCTATAGCTGCTTAAGCGGTCGGGCTAGCTATAGTGCCACGCGCGTAGAAGGAGAACGTAGCCTAGTCCTCGCAAAAAGAGCGACCGTTAACTCCGTTAATAGTAATAGGAGGCTTCTTCTCGACGGTATAGTTAAGAGTCTAAAGAAGGTTGCGATTAATTATAGGCTTACTATAGCTAGAGTTAGGGCAAACCTAGACTTCTTATCTACCGGGTTAAGCAGAGACCTTAATCCTTATATAGGAGTATAAGTGCGGCGGGGAATCCTAATCCTACTAAGGCTCCTTAGCTTTAGCTTTTAGGACTTAATTTAGTCGGGGTACCGTAGTAAGCGCTACGTGAAAAACAGGCTCCTTAATAATAAGGAGTCTTACTATTTACATAGCACGAAATCTCTATTTGCATAGTAAGATAGGTACACCCCTACTCTTTCTATACGTACCCCGCGCGCTTATGTCCCGCTACCTAATTTTAGTAGAGGTATATAGCAATTAAGAGGGCTACGTAAATCGTGCCTATCGATTTTTCCTAAGCGTAAAGTGCAACGTAAAGCTATTCGCGATAGCTTCGTAACGCCCTCCTTAAGAGCCGATACACGAGCAGCTACGCGCCGATAAGCCCTCTTAAGACGAGGAGAGGCCTCTTTACGAGCCCGACGACTACGATAGCCTACTAATTCCACCCCTACCGCCCTCGCCGACCTTTAATATATACGATAAGCTATATAACTTCCTACAACGTTTCTACCGCGAGAATAGCGCCGCTATCGTAAAGAAGAATAGCGCCTATAAGCGTTAGATTAACGGCCAGCTAGTTTTAACCTACGTCGTCTTTATATACGATTATAGGCCTTAACGAGCCTCGAAAAGCGCTAGGCTCCGGAAAGCCTCTTCTATAAAGATTAACTGCCCTATTACGATTATAGCCTTAGCAACCTAAAGTTTAAACTAGAAGTAGACCTTCCGCGTTAATAATAGTTAGCATAACTATAGGCAGTTAATTAATCCCTCGGTGTATAATATGCATCGTCGACGAACCTTTGCGTAGTAAGAGCTTAGGAGTAGCCTTTCTAAGCTTCGAGCTATTCCTACTCGTAAGATCGTATTAATTCTTAGGGAATCAACCGCCGAAGAGAGCTTCTTTCGGCAACGCGATATCTATAACGACCGATAGAAGATCCGCGCCGTAGCCCTTAGTAGGAAGACTGCTACCTAAGTCTTTATCGCCTACCTCCGAGACGCCGGCCTTAAATACGTCGTTAAGCTCGCTAACGCTAATAGCGAGGCTAACGCTAATAGCGAGGCTAACGGCGACGGCGATAGCGATAACGGTCGGAAGGTTAAGGCTATCTTCTAGACGTACCCTTAGTGCGAGAAGATATAGAAGCGGTTCCCTAAGGTTATCGGCCTTAATAATACGTATAATACTAACGTTTTAAGATATTTCTCTTCTAGGCTACTAAGATTACCGATTAGCATTCCGTTGCTAACTTCGCCTTTAGCCTTATTAATATAGAAAAGAAGGAGGGCTTCTAGGGGCTTGTAGAGCGGCTTAACGAGCTACGACTAAAGGTCGAGGCTATAGAGCCGACTGTTGTTATTATAGATAACGAAAAGGCCCTTAAAAACGCACTCTCGAACGTTTTCCCCTCCTTATAGCAATAGCTTTACGTATAGCATATTAACGCTAATATCTACGCGAGGATAAAGACGCGGTAGAAGGAGCCTAACTACGACGACGACTATAACGACGACGATAACGACGACGACGACGAGGCTAACGAGGCTAACGAAGACGATACTGCCGGACGAACTCGCATACAATAAGAGGCAGAAGAGGCAAAAGAGGCAGGGAACGCGCCCCCGCCCCCGGCCGATAAATATACCCGTAAGAGCATATTCGCAGCTTAAAAGACTATAATCTATACGGCTACGGAAGAAGCCTTTAAGGCTAATTAGAAGACGTTCGATAAGACCTACGGAGAGCTCTAGGCCTATATTATTAGGTATATCTTAAAGGAGTATATGCCTTAGCGGGAGCAATAGGCTGCCTGCTTTATTAGTAGGTATCGCAACTTCGGCTAGAGAGTTAATAGCCCCGTAGAGACCGCCTATAAAGACGTTAAATCGTACCTTCTTATAGGTATAGGAGACCTCTTTTACCTCTATACCGCCTTGCTTTAAATAATCGAGAATAAAGAGCGCTACTACTAGTAGGGGCCGCCTAATAAAAGGCACGGCAGCGGCTCCTCTATAGCGGTTAGGATTAGCTTAGTAAGCTAACTTTCTAGATTATATATTAGGCTATTAATATGCTTCCCGTATAGCACCGGCTTACTATAGCCGCGATGCCCTTAGAGCTAGGGAAAGAGCCGCGGGAGCTAATCCTACTGCCGCGTTATACCGGGCGTTTTATATAATAGTAGGGGCTTCCTTATGCCTACGTTATTCTCGAGCGCCTTAAAGCTAACCCTCCGCTTCCGCTTATTAGACTGAATATTCTTCCCTAGTAGTGGCTTAAGAAGCCTTTAGTACGACCCCCCCCCCCCTTTCCCCCTTTGTCTATATAGACGATGCTAATCGACCTCTAGGACCTCGAGGAGCTACTCCTCCGTATTTATAACCCCGACGTAGTGCAAAGGCTTAAAGGCCGGCCTCGCGTTGCGAAAAACACTAGTCTAACTATGCCTTTAACCCTATAACACTAAGAAGAGGAAGGCTACGATTAATAGGCGCCGGCAGCTTTATAAGCAGCCTTATAACTACGTAGACGAGGACGAGGGATATAGAGGCGGCTGCCGTAATTTAGTTAGGCTAGTGTCCGCCGACTTAACGCAAGCGTACGGCGTATACGTATATAGAATAAGGTCGACGAGGCATCTTAAGCGTTATAAGAAGCATTATAAGGATAGACGTTATAAGGAAGATCGCGTGCACGCGTAAATATACGGGCAAGGGGATCTCGAGGGAGACGGGCTAGGGGCGGAAGAGCTATAAGAGCTGCGCTATCGCCGTCGCCGTCGCCGTCGCCGTCTATTAAGGAGGTTATTCCAGCTACGTAGGCTACGGACTAATTAACGGTCCGATTGTACGCGTATCTCGCGATCTCTTTAAACATACGTTATTGGCGTTATTTAAGCTTCCTACGGGCGCTGCTATAGCTGTTAAATTAACTATTTAATTAAGGCTAGGCACGATTTACTCGGCCCTCTTAATTGCTATATACCTCTATTAAAATTAGGTGGCGGGATATAGGCGCGCGGGGTACGTATAGCAAGAGTAGGGATTTAGGTATCTTACTATAGAAATAGAGATTTCATGCTATGTAAATAGTAAGACTTATAATAAGTGCGGGAAGAATAGGTTCTAATACGGCGGGGGAATTAGGCTTAGTAGGAATAGAGTCGACGATATTCCCTACGGGAATAGTAAGAGTAGAAGGGGTCTTCTTACACCCGAGATAGAGATAAGAGAAAAGGGCGTTATAAGAAAGAAAAGAGGCCTTATAAACCTTATAGGTTAAAGGCTTAAGCGCGCGCTCTTTACTATAGAGCTATTGCTTAGATATATAGTAGTTAGCGTATATATACTCCTTAAGCATAGAGGCGAGGGCGAATGTACGGTCGTAGGTGCTATATTTAAACTTACCGGCCTGTTCGGTAGGGTAGCGAGAGTTTATATAGCCTACGAAGTTAGCTTCTAAGGAGGCGTAAGAGGACGCGTCGTCCTAAGAGTCGTTTAAGTATAGCTCGTTACTAGCTTTATCGCCGCTAAGAGTAGTCTTCTTATCGCTTTAATACTTCGACTTAAAACGCACTTTCTTCTTATTATCGTTACCCTTATATTTACCTTAGCGGTATTCCGTTCGGTTATCTCGTCGGTCGTCTTAGCGAAAGTAAGGCTTATCGCGGCGTAGCGGGCGTAAGCTTAACTAATTACGGTTATTACTTAAACTTCGACCTTTAGGGCTATAGTTGCGATTATAGCCTTAGTCTTAATCCTTACGGTTATTCTAACGGTAGTTATTGCCTTAGTTACCTTAACGATAGTTATCGCGACGATTATCGCGATAGCTATAATTATAGTTACCCTTATAGTAATTATTATTACGGCGATAGTTATCCTAACGATAGTTATTATCCCGATAGGAAAGGCTGCCGCGGTAAGAACGGTCTTAGTCTCTAGAGATATATAGCTTAAGGGAGGCTATAATAAGGGGCTTCCGTTCCTTAATAATATAAATCTATTTATCGATCGGGGTCTTTTTTATAGGAATAGGAAGAAGCGAGGAAATCTAAACGGTAATAAGAGGATAGATAGCCTTAATGATTTAGGCATCCTTGCCTATCTTAAGTTAGCGGGCGAGTAAAACCTTTCTCTAGATCTACTACGCGAGAGTAATAGAGCTAAAGGACTATATAGATATCGTATATCTTTCCCTATAAAGTTCCTTTAAGACATCGGCGTTAAGACGCTTAAAACGCTTAGTTAAGAACTTATAGAAGGTTTTAAGAGGGGAGGAACTAAAGATATCGCGTTATTCCGCTATAAGCTTACTTATATACTATATAAGAGCTCCTCTTACTAAGAAGGAGAGGTAGTATAGGTAAAGGGCGAATAGATCCTCGTCTTAGTAGATCTTTAAACGCTCCGTAAAGAGATAGACGTCTATATAGATATTCTTTCTATCGCTAAAAGCGATAATGCCTAGGTTCTTTAGATTATGCTTATTTAGGTTAAAAGTATTAATATTATCTTATTTAAGGCGTTTAGTAACGGCCTTGTTATTATAGGCCGAGGAGGAGGTATAACTCGCCTTATAGTGCTTACGCAGGTTCGGATAGGACTTTAGGGGGCGGCGGATAAAACTATTATCGGACCTAGACGAATTATTATTATTATTATCTAAATCCTTCTATCGACGAGAGTAAAAGGCCTACGAATACTTAAATAACTTAGACTAAAGAGAGTAATATAGAACCTAAGGTTGCTCTTTAAGGCGATACTACTATCTAATAGAGTATTGCTTAGATAAGCGAAGTATTCCTTACGGACGAGGAGGAGGCTAGTCTTCTAATTAACCGTTAGAAAGGTCTCCGTCGATTATTTACGGGTTAAGAGGCACGGCTTAAACTAGCTAATGCACTAAAGATATCGTAGCGTAAAGAGGAGTCTCTTTATCTAAAAGATCGCCTATAAAACAAAGATACGCGCGAATTCCCTTTCGCTAAGTATTAGCGTACTATAGATGCTTTTCCTTTACAGGCGGAAGGTCTAATATATTAAAGATAGTCTCTAACTTAAAGGCTAAAGTGCCTAAGAGAATATAGGCTTGCTTTATATATATTACGTCTATATTAGTAAAGGTCTTAATAACCCCTTCCGTAGGCAGTGTCTTTATTAACTTAGAGTAGCGAACGGCCTATTTTAATAGATTATTATAGTCCCTATCCTTTATAGCTAGTAAGGCAGACTGCTTGCGTAGCACCTCGGTTTCTAAGGATAGGCGAGGGCGGCGGCGGGCAAGAGGAGGAGGATCTTTATAATTACTCTTAGATTCCCTAGAAGGGGCGGCGCTATGGATACTTTCCGGCGGAGCATAATTCTATATCGGCAAGCGAGGATAAAGGTCGTCGTCTAAACGAGATATAGACGCTATAGCTTAACGGGCTTCTTCGTCCCTAGCTATAGTAATAATAGCTTAAATAAAACGAGGGAAGAAGGCGGAGAGGTCGATAGATAGAGAAGAGAAGGGATTGCGAAGGAAGAGTTATAGGAGAGGAGAAAAGTCTATAGTAGGAGGTATAGGGTGTTTTAATTTTAGCGTAGGAACGGGTACGCGTAGGAAATCGAAAATATAAAGAGAAAACTTTTCCTTACGGCTAATTACGTTAAGACTTAAAATAGAGAATTAGGCAGTAGGCCCTAGTTCTAATAATGCCTAAAAGGGCGAGCCTCGTCGGATTGTAAGGCTTATATTAGAGGTTATATAGGCGTGCTAGCTAAGGTTATATAAGCTAGTTATACTATAGGTGTCGGGAGCCTTTAAGCGGCTTCTAACGAATAGCGAGAGCTTTAAGAAGCTTTTAGCGAACGTATCGTAGAGGAGCGAAGCTCTAGAGATAGGAAGGGCGTTCCTAATAGTAGCTTTAAAGGCAGAAGGTATAGAATTGCTACTAATTTAATACACTAGGCACTAAGAATATATATATAAAGAAGGATGCTTCTATTAGGTAGGCGTAAGCCCCGGGAGCTAGGAATAGCTCCTTGCTATCTTATCTATAGCTGATTATATTAGCCCTAGCATATAGCATAGAGGATGCTTTATATATATTAAGCCGCGCGTTTATTAATAACATTGTTATTTACTCCGCTACGGAAGAGGAATACTTTTAATATCTTAAGGCTATTTTTAAGCTCTTCGCATCGCTTAACTTATCTATAAGCCCTACTAAAAGCTAGATCGGCTACTCTTCTATAGAGTTACTCGGATTTCGTATCGACGCGTTTAGGATAAGTACTATAAAGCATAGGCTTACCGCCTTTGTAAAGCTCCTATTCCCTAATAACCTCGCCGCTCTTAAACACTATATCGGCGCTATAAGGTATATTCGCAACCTTATCCCGTACTACGGCGCTTCTATCGCCCTTTTATAGGACCGTAAGACTAGTCTTCTAGCTTAAGGTCGCTTAATTAATAAGTTTAAGAATAAGAACCCTAATAAGCGGAAGTCCTATACGCGAGTTATATCGTTCTAGCCGACCTTAGCCAAGCCTTCCTCCTTCGCCTCTCTTTAGAAGGAAATTACTTCTAGCCGTATAATTTACTATATAGACCTATAGAAGAGACTATTCTATTAGATTAACGCCTCCTTATAGCGAGGCTTCGCCGCCGTCTTCTTCTACCTCCGCGACGGCACTATCTAGCAGCTAGGCTAGCCTATTCCGGTTAAAGCTATTATCCCTATCTACTTCCTCTCTTATACCCTAGCGAAAGCCGAGTAGTCCTATAGTCACTTAGAGCTAGAGGTCGCTTGTCTTATATAGGCTATAAAGAAGATACGCACTACGGTATAGTCGTTAACCCTCCCGCTTATAGTTTTACCCGATTACTCCGCGATTAAGTAGATCGTCGCTAAAAGGACCTTCGATACTTTAAGCATAGACCGAGCTAACCGTCGCTTAGTTATAGCCTTAATTTACCTCTCGGAGTACGATATCGAGGTTTACTACCTCTTTAGCAAGAAGAACTTTATCCCCGACGCCTTTAGTCGCCTATTAGCCGAAGAGTCCGACTAGCTGCTTAACCGTTATTATCCCGATTTTACTATACTTAACGATATGCTTATAGCCTCCGAAGCTATTATAGCTCTTAAGAAACGCGAGGAATTCGCCGTCGCCTACGATAATAACCCTTACTATAAGCGAATACTTTAAATAATCGTAGATAGCGAGGACGCTATTAAAAGTCTTTCCGCGCCCCTAAAAGGAGCTATAGCTGCATCCGCTAACCTAAGGGCACTATAACGAAAGCGCAACTTAAGCGCCGCGGCATACCGTTCTTTATAGTCGATAAGCTCCTACACTACGAAGGCCCTAACGGCTTTACCCGGCTGTATATCCCTAACGCCCTCGTCTTATCTATAATCTCGGCAGCTTATAACGATAAAAACTACTTCGGCGTCGTCTATATAATTAAGGACTAAGAGATATACTTAATTCCTAGAGTCACTCGTTAGGTAAAGAAGCATATCGCAGCCTATAAAGCCTATTGCCTTAGCTAAATAGACCGTTAGACCTTTGCCGGCAGCTATAAGCCTATTCGCCCCCCGCTACTTCTAATATAAAGCATCGCGATAGACTTTATAACCGATATACCGCCCTCGCTATTAGTAAGCTCCCTATAGTAAATCCTAGGCTTCGACCTCTTTAACTAACTTCTTACGGTCACCTACCTTACTAACAAGAGATATCTACTAATGCTTAGCAACGCTAAGTACGGCACGAAGGATTAAGCGTAGAGCTTAGCCCGTTAACTACTCCTCTCTAACTAAGGTATGCTAAGGACTATTATTAGCGACCGGGATCGTAAGTTTACTTCCGACTTTAGAAAGGTCTTTAAAGCGCATTCGGCACTAAAATTCCAATAACTACCGCCTACTACCTATAGGCTAACGGACTTACCGAACGGCGCAATTAGACTATAGAGACCGCCCTACGGATATTATATATCGAAGATCCTAGCATCGACTAGAAGATACTAATCCTAGCTCTATAGTAGAACCTTAATACTACCTTTAACGCCGGCACTAAAATCTTAGCGCATAAGTCAATCTTCGGCTTCGATATACGAGGACTACTAAAAGCCGTAGATAACGCTACCGGCATTGCCCCTAATAATTTACCCTATCTACGGGAAGTTATCCGTAAGTAGGCAAGCCTCGCTATAGACCTCGCTACTCTAAAGGCTAAGCAGTACTATAACGTAAAGCATCGACCGGTTATCCTTAAAGCTAGCGATAAGGTCTACCTAAAGCTATATACAGGCTATTACAAGCTTAGCTAGCCGCTAAAGAAATAGTCGCGGTAACGTAAAGGCCCTTTTATTATTAAACGTATAGTTAATAACCTCGCGGTAGAGCTCGACCTTCCGAGCTAAGTTAGAATCTACCCTATCGTCTTTATTTAGCACCTTAAGCTCACGCACGAAGGGCATTACGTCGAACTCGAGCCTAGGCCTATAGAAGCCGCTCGCGATATCGAAGCGCCTAACGAAGGCCTAATAGACATCCGTATTCGTCGCATCGGTCGGTCGAAGTTACCTATAACCGAATACCTCGTACGATAGAAAGGATAGGCCGCTATATACGACTAATAGGTCCGAGCCGACTAAGTCTCGCTAAAGCTATTACAGAGTTTTAAGGTCGCCCTCTAGCACGCGCTATATAAAGCAAGAAGGCCGCTTAGCAGAAGGAACGATTAGAGGAATAATTACTAGCAGATATAAGTATAACTTATAAGAATAAAAGCAAGGATTTAGGCATTAGGAGTATTCCTCCTAATTGCCTAATTAGGATTATATTATAATAAGTATTACTATTTGCATAGGTAAGAATCTCTATTTGCATAGGAAATACATTTTTTCTACGCCGACCCCGCGCGCTTAGCCTACGCTACCTAATTTAGGTATAGCGCTATAGCAATTAAAAGGCTTACGCAATATCTAGATTCGTATCTTAATTCGGCGTGCCTATTCGTCCTTCGTACGAATAGGTCTCTGCTATATGCTCTGCTTGCCCTACTGCTTGCCCTCTACTACGTGCGCGGCTCCTTAATGTATGCTTTATGCCCGGCTGCGTGCCCTCTACTGCGTGCCCTCTACTGCGTGCCTTGCTGCGTGCCTTACTGCGTGCCTTACTGCGTGCCTTGCTGCGTGCCTTGCTGCGTGCCTTACTGCGTGCCTTGCTGCGTGCCTTGCTGCGTGCCTTACTGCGTGCCTTACTGCGTGCCTTGCTGCGTGCCTTGCTGCGTGCCTTACTGCGTGCCTTACTGCGTGCCTTGCTGCGTGCCTTACTGCGTGCCTTGCTGCGTGCCTTACTGCGTGCCTTGCTGCGTGCCCTTTGCTGCGTGCCCTCTGCTATGTGTGCGGCTCCTTAATGTATGCTTCGTGCCCTACTGCGTGCTCTACTGCGTGCCTTGCTGCGTGCCCTTTACTACGTGCCTTACTGCGTGCCCTCTACTGCGTGCCCTTTGCTGCGTGCCCTCTACTATGTGTGCGGCTCCTTAATGTATGCTTTGTGCCCGGCTGCGTGCTCTACTACGTGCCTTACTGCGTGCCTTACTGCGTGCCCTTTGCTGCGTGCCTTACTGCGTGCCCTCTGCTGCGTGCCCTTTACTATATGTGCGGCTCCTTAATGTATACTTCGTGCCCGGCTCCCGGCTGCGTGCCCTCTACTGCGTGCTATTCTACGTGCCCTACTACGTGCCTTCTGCTTCGTGCCCTACTGCGTGCCCTTTGCTGCGTGCCTTACTGCGTGCCCTCTACTACGTGCCCTCTACTATATATACGGCTCCTTAATGTATGCTTCGTGCCCGGCTCCCGGCTGCGTGCCCTCTACTGCGTGCCCTCTACTATATGTGCGGCTCCTTAATATATGCTTTGTACCCGGCTGCGTGCCCTGCTGCGTGTTCTACCGTATGCTTTATCGAAAAACTGCGTGCTTTGCTTACCCGGCTGCGTTTTACACGGCTCTATTAATTACTATAGCGCTATACCTAAATTAGGTAGCGTAGGCTAGGCGCGCGGGGTTAGCGTAGAAAAAAATGTATTTCCTATGCAAATAGAGATTCTTACCTATGCAAATAGTAATACTTATTATAATTGCTATAGGCAGTAGTGTTTTCTTTTTTAAGCCGGTATTCTAATATGTATAAAGTATTATCTATGCTATATGCCGGGGCTAATATAATTAGCTATAGATAAGATAAGCAGGGAGCTATTCCTAGCTCCCGGGGCTTACGCCTACCTAATAGAATTATCCTTCTTTATATATATATTCTTAGTGCCTAGTGTATTAAATTAGCTTCTTAAAGACGTCCCGGACCTCGGTCTTCTGCTTAATAGCGTAGAAGAACCTTATATTAGTCGTTATATAGGTAAATAAAGCGTAGTATTTTAACCCCGCGGCACTTACTTCCGGGCTAGCATAGAGATTAAAGCTAAATTAAACCCCGGCTCCTTACGGCCTTAACGTCAGTAGGTCCTAGGAGACTTACCGTTTCGCCTTTCCTATTGCGTATACCTCGCATTTGTAGGTTGCCGGTCCGTAAATCTTTGTGCCTACGGGTTTATCTACTAATAGGCCTATAGCATCCGGCCCTAAGTGCCCTAGGCGCTTATGCTATAGGTTCGTAAGGTCCTTATTCGAAGGGAGCTTAGGCCGTCGACTTGTCGTAAAAATAGCCCTTAAGGTATTAGGCAGGCTCGCAATAATGTATTAGTCCTCGAATTCCTTAAGCTAAGTAAGCTGCTCGCCTATCGGTCTATAGAATAGCGTATTATCCTACTAGTTTTAATAAACTTAAGCCTTAATCCCTTATCGAACGGAAAAGACGCTTATCGGCATCTTAAGGATATAGTAGCTGTTTTTAAGTAAAAGCCTCTTGCCCCTTAAAAGCAGGATAACTATAGATCCTACCCCTTAGACTATAAGCGCGGTTTTACTAATACGGACCTCCTCTTGCGATCCTTAGGTAAACGTCTTCTCTTTAAACCACCTAATATTATTAAATACATATATACTCGCCCCCGAATTAGAGATAACCTTATCTCTAAGAGGTTTATCTTTAATAAAGGTAAGGTTAACTTATAATATTATATTAATATAAGAAACTATATTCCCCTATTTATTACCGTTGCCGCTATTTAGAACTATAATCGTTTCGTCTAACTTACTTAAGCCGGCTAGCTTTTAAGCTATAGCCTTCTTCTTACCTTCCGGGTGCTCGTAAAGTCACTTATTAATCCTAGTCCTTACTATATCCTTTACGTCCTATCCCTTAAGGGCGTCCTTTTTGAATATTGCATAGAATAAGAAGCAGCTTTCCTACTAACTCTCCTTATTAGTCCGGTAAGTGTTATATAGGCATTACGACTACCCTAACTCCTTCCTTAATGTCGGAGCGGTCTAGTTAACCTAAGGTTTAGATTTCTTCGGAAGGGTAACCTTACGTTTTAATTCCGCGATAAGGTTCCTTAAGGGGTTTTAAGTTATCCTAATAACGCCCTTAAGTCGTTTATAGAAGGCATTATTTAATCTCTTATTTAAGGCCTAGCTAAGGTCGAATTCCTCCGCGGCACGAAGGAAATCCTACCGGATCTTAATATCGTTTAAAGTCGTTACTTTTAGGTCCTTAGAATTAACAATCACTTAATTAAGCTAATCTACCTACGCCTTTTAGTCCCGATTCCCTCTTTTGCCGATAATTTAATAAGAGTATTACTATTTAGCCTAGTATAAATCTCTATTTAGCCTAGTGACACTTTACGCACACCCGAAAAACGCCTATACCCCCTACGACTAGCCGCGCCTACTTAATTACAGTGCGTATGCCTAGCAGGCTGTAGGCTAATTCTTCGCATCGTTAAATCGCATCGCATCGTTAAATCGCATCGTTAAGTCGCATCTCGCCGCATCGTATCGCTCTAGCTAACGAGGCTCTAAGGCACGCAGCAGGGCACGCAGTAGAGCACGCAGCAGAGGGCACGCAGTAGGGCACGCAGCATACATTAAGAAGCCGCACACATAGTAGAGGGCACGCAGCAGGGCACGCAGCAGGGCACGCAGTAGGGCACGCAGTAGGGCACGCAGCAGGGCACGCAGTAGGGAGCCGGGCACAAAGCATACATCGAGAAGCCGCTAGGCACGAAGCATATATTAAGAAGCCGCACACACAGCAGAGGGCACGCAGTAGGGCACGCAGCATACATTAAGAAGCCGCACACATAGCAGAGGACACGTAGTAGGGCACGCAGCCGGGCACGAAGCATACATTAAGAAGCCGCACACATAGTAGAGGGCACGCAGTAGGGAGCGAGCCGTAGACGGATATTCGTACGTAAAGAATTATTAGTCTACAGCCTGCTATATATGCGCACTGTATTTGTATTTAGCCGCGCGGGGGGGTTAGACGTTTTCTAGGGTGTACGTAGGCTATAAAAAAATATCACTAGGCCAAATAGAGATTTACACTAGGCCAAATAGTAATACTCTTTAATAATACCGGTTATTTACAAGGGTCTTTTCCTCCTCCTCTAAGGGCAGGACCTTCTGTTTAAGTTCTTAGATCCTACTTTAAGACGAGGTTGTAATAGGGTAGGCAGTCCCTTTAGCTTAACGGCTTACGGGCTTAGCACTCTTTTAACCGTAAATTTTGCGTGCAATTAGTCGAGCTTCTTCTTCGGCCTTAAGGATACGAAGTTCCGTAGGTCTACCTAGACTTTAGTACCTACCGTAAATCGCTCTACGGGTTCCCGCCGTTTATTAGTATACCGCTTTTAGTCCTACGCTATTAAGGCTATTAACGACTAATAGAAGTCCGAGACAATAAGAGCCTAAAGGGAAGCTTAGAGGGGCAGAGGATTACGGCAGTGTAAAGAGTATTAAGATTAATGCAGAAATAAGAGAGAAAGGTCGTGTTAAATTGCTTAGTAAAGGTCTATCTAAGGGCGGACTAAGGTCCCTTTATATAGCTAATTCCATACGAATAAAGGTACATATGACTTAAATGATAAGTATTGCTATTTGCACAATAACAAATTGCTATTTAGACAGTAAACCCACTTTTTCGGCGCGCACCCCGCGCGCCCATGTCCCGCCACTAAAATTAAGTGTAGGTACATGGCAATTGAGAGAGCCGCGCAAATCGTGCGAAGAACGCGAAGAACACTAGGCCCCCCCGACACGCAGCAGAAGCCGGGCACGAAGCACACATCAAGGAGCCGCACACACAGCAGAGGGCACGCAGCAGGGCACGCAGCAGAGGGCACGCAGCAGGGCACGCAGCCGGGCACGAAGCATACATCAAGGAGCCGCGCACGCAGCAGAGGCACGCAGCAGGGCACGCAGCAGAGGGCACGCAGCAGAGGGCACGCAGCAGAGGGCACGCAGCAGAGCACGCAGCTGGGAGCCGGGCACGAAGCATACATCAAGGAGCCGCACACACAGCAGAGGGCACGCAGCAGAGGGCACGCAGTAGAGGGCACGAAGCATACATTAAGGAGCCGCACACACAGCAGAAGGCACGCAGCAGGGCACGCAGTAGGGCACGCAGCATACATTAAGGAGCCGCACACACAGCAGAAGGCACGCAGCAGGGCACGCAGTAGGGCACGCAGCATACATTAAGGAGCCGCACACACAGCAGAAGGCACGCAACAGGGCACGCAGTAGGGCACGCAGCATACATTAAGGAGCCGCACACACAGCAGAAGGCACGTAGCAGGGCACGAAGCATACATTAAAGAGCCGCATATACAGTAGAGGGCACGCAGCAGAGGGCACGCAGCAGAGGGCATGCAGTAGGGCATATAGCAGAGGGCACGGAGCAGGGCGCGCGCGCGCTGCTATAGCTGTTGAATTAACTAACTAAATTGAGGCTATACACGATTTACGCGGCCCTCTCAATTGCCATGTACCTACAGTGGCTCTCCAAAAGTTACGATTAGACATAAGTAAGAGTAATAGAAAGGTACTTCTCTCTTAACCTAATTTATTTATATTTACTTATAGTAATTAGTTTTCGGCGAAACAAAAATACTATATTATACCTTATATTATGTATAATAAGTATGCGATCTTTTCCATTATCTATACTTAGCTTTACGTTTTATATTAAATACGATAATTAATTACTTTTACTATTTAAGTATTTTTTAGAGTTTTTTAAACCCTTTCCTTTATATCTAAAGAAAAAGCTTTTATATTTAAAAAAGAGTTTCCTATATACCGACGCTATTATTTCTATTTATAGTATAGAGTTTATAGTAGTAGGGATTCCGTATATTTAACTATATATTAATATAAAGAGTACCTTCCTTCTAGCTAAAAATTAATACTTAACGTATTTCTATATTAATTATTTATTAATTCTAACTAGCATAATATATATATGTTATTATTGTTATAATAAGGGCATTTACGTATCGTATTTATACGACTATTACGTATATAATAACTAATTCTGTCTTTTACTTAGAAAATTTTTTAAACTCGCTTTTACTTAGTAATAAGTACTAAAAGTAATACCCTTTATATTTAAATCGATTTATAATTCTATATAAATACCTAATAGAAGAAAAAAACCTCTATATCTATATTATATGTTTAAGAACCTTAAAATAAATTATTCGCAAATGTTTTAGTTATAGTAAGCTCTATTTTAAAAGAAGAAGTGAAAATAAGAAAGTAAGTACTAAATGTTTTTAAATATTCTATTTTTGAAAAAATAAAAGTACCTATAGCGTTATAAATTATAAATAAAATGTCTTTATTGGCTTTAGTAAGTTATATAGGTTTCGTAAAATTTATAGAGGTTTTAAGCAACGCGCTAAGTTTTAGTAGAGTTTTTATTGTTCTCGTAGAAGTATAGGGTAGGTATACAAACATCGGGCTAATCGTAACTTTTATTACCCTACTATACACTCAATTTTAGTAGCGGGACATAGGCGCGCGGGGTGCGCGCCGAAAAAGTGGAGATAATCGTGGTTTACTATCTAAATAGCAATTTATTACTATGCAAATAGCAATACTCTAGATGATTGTAGTTATAGAAAGCGCTATTATTTGTCTATATAATGTAAGTAGTCTAATCCCATTTAGTAGCTTAGTTATTCTATAATTAGATGCGTGAGTAATACGAGGTGATATAGATAGATAACGCCGGTTGACTAAGTTATAAGTTATAACTTGCATGCCTCTATCTCCACTCACACTATATACTTCGGGCTTCGGTATCTTAGTTATCTCGAGGGCTAATGCGACCGCGTGACTTGCGTTATATACAATAATGCAAGGCGGTTCTAATGCATATCTTTATGCATTAGTAGGATAAACCAATTAGGAGATATCTGCTCCCTTATAGCCTCTCTTAAAGGGTACTTGTTTTATAAAGAAGTGCGCTTTATATATGTCCGTTTATAACTAACTAGGAAAAACTCTCTAAAAACCAATTTCTAGGAAAAAACTTTTATATAGAGAAAAAATAACTCTACTATTTTATATAGAGAAAATATTAAAACTCTACTATATTTTATTAGTCCGTTTAGTAAACCTATATGTAGGGAAAAACTAACGGGTAAATAGAGGAAAGCTAGAAGAAAGCATAAGAAAGAGCAGCTAAAAACCTCTATTTATCTTTATATATAGGATCCTTTTTAAGACCTAAGAGGTCTCGAAATTTAACAAATAGTATACGCCCTAATTCCTTTGTAAATATATTAGCGATATTATTAGTAGAATTTATATAGAATACTTCTATTTCGCCTAGTAAAACACTATTACAGGTGAAATTATAGGCAAGGCCGATGTGTTTCCGGAGTTTATATGCTTCCGGGTTATTTGCTATTTTTAGCGCTAATTGACTATCGGAAAATATTAGAGGGACTTTATAAGATATAGGTATAGACAACTCTTTCGCGATGCTATTTAGATAGCTATATAGATATAAGGCCTCCTTATTAGCCTCTCTAAGGCCTATAAACTCTACTTCGTAAGTAGATAGCGATATCGATTTTTGCTTCTAATATAACTAGCTTATTAAATTATTACGTATAAAGAAGCAATATCTAGAGACCGATCGTCGGTCTATAAGATCACTAGCCTAGTTAGAGTCTGTATAAGCTATGAAACAGAAGTCTAGTATAGGTATATTGCAGTTATAATATAAGCATAGGTCGGAGAATTTATTTGAGTATTTCTATATAACGTTAAGGGCTTTAAAATGCGAGGAGTCTAGTTGAGGAGAGACTTAAACCGCCTTGCATTATTGCATATAACGCAAGTCACCCGGTCGTATTAGCCCCCGAGATAGCTAAGATACCGAAGCCCGAAGTAAATAGTATGAGTGGAGATAGAGGCATATAAGTTATAAGTTATAACTCTGTCTCTACTTACACCACATACTTCGGGCTTTAGTATCTTAGCTATCTTAGGGGCTAATGCGACTGAGTGACTTGCGTTATATGCAACTATACAAGGCGGTGTTAATGCATATCTTTATGCATTGGTGGAATAAACCAATCAGGAGATATCTGCTCCCTTATAGAGACCTACTTAAGTCGCTATATAAAGGAGCCTACGCGCCCCTTTAGGCTATTGCTAAACGGCTTTTCCGCTACTATATCTACGGCGATAGGAAATAGGGATACTAGTTTATACCTATATAGTGCGAAGAAAGGGGATATACTAATTAAAGAGTAATTTCTCCCGTTAAGCGCTATTTACGCTATAGGGAGCCACTTGTCTTAGTCCCTTTAGTTGCGGTCGATAACGCCCCGGAGGTAAGCTTAAACTTCTTAGTTAAGCCGTTCCGGCCTTTTATCGGTTTACGGATAATATACTATACTTAGCAGCTATATAATCTATAGCAGCCGATATAAGTGCTACTAAAAGCGGCTTATCTAATTTAAGCCCTTATCGCTTATAATTAACGTTAGCTACTAATAGTATCGTACGTAGTATATAAGAAAGCGATTTACGTAGATCTCCGCTTCTATAGAAGGCATAGGTTCTAATATAACTTCCTTACTTAGATAGTCCTTAATTACCTAAAGATTACGGCTGCCGCTCCCTATAAAGGGGAGGTCCGTAATAAAGTCTATCTAAATATATATATAGAACCGGTCCGGCATAGGAAGCGATTTAAGCAGCCCTTTCCTAAGCGTACGCTAAATCTTTATACGCCTATAGATATTATAGTTACGGAGGAATCGTTTAACGTATAGCTAGAGGAGCGGCTAATAGAAGTCGCGGGATATAGCGGCAACTATTCCTTCGCGGTTAAGGTAGCTAACGACGCTAGCGTCGTATACTATTTAAATAAGCCGTCCTTAGAGCGCGTTCCCTTCTTTTAGCTTTTAGGGAGCGTCTCTTACTACGGCCTCTATAGTTATAGAGGAACTAAGAACCTAAAGCCGTCCGCGGAACTATAGGTGCCTACGTAAGTCTACGTAGTAGTCGGCTACCTATACCTTAAGGTTAAGCTTAAGGTCGAATCGTCGTGCTCCTGCCTCTATAGCGCGGCGCACGCTCCTATAGGTAACGTCCTAAGCTGCTAAGCGGTCTTATATACGCTAGGGCTCCTCGTCCTAAAAAATCCATTAGTTAAGGCCTATATTAGTAGTTAGCTCTACGTCCTACGCGTCGAGGTCGTCCCGGGTCGTAGCCGCTATAAAGTCCGCTTTCTTAGTGTTAGGCTCCGCGTCTTCTTCGATTATCCTTTTATCCGAACTAAAAGACGAATTATTATCCTCCTCGCTATCGTCCTTATCCTTATCGCCCTTACTATTAACTACGACTACGCCGTCCGCACCGATAAGCGTTGCTTTAAGATATATACGTAGCGCCTCCTCCGGGAGTATTTAAAGCTTTCGGGCATTATAATCTTCGTTAGAAGGCCGATCTTAATCTCTCTAAGATAGAGCATCCGGCACTATAGCCTCTTTTCCGGGTCGGTACTTAATCCGGAAATAAAACCGCGAAAGGTATTCCGCCTAATAGGCCTATCGCTTAGAGAGATAACATTAAGTTATAAAATACTTAAGGTTATAATAGTCTATAAGGATCTTAAAGTTTTTATAGCTATAGAGCTCCGCTTGCTATTGCTTTAAATAGCTAATTATAGCGAGTATTTCCTTATCGTAGATAGCGTAGTTCCGTTCGGCGGAGGTAAGCTTACGGGAGTAATAAGCTATAGGGCGGCATTAGCTATCTACCTCTTACGAAAGCGTGCCTTTAAGTGCGAATCTACTATAGTCTACCTTAAGTATTATAGGATAATTAAAGTCCTACTATAGTAGTATTAAGGCTTACGAAAATAAGTCTTTTAACGTTTAGAACGCTTTTGCCTATACAGCGCTTTAATAGAAGGCTACCCTTTTGCCGGTAAGGGCTACGAGCGGACTAACGATATAAGAAAATTAATAAATAAAAATCCGGTAGTAGTTCGCAAATCCTAAGAAACTCTATATACCCTTCTGCGAAGTTAAGGCTATTTAGTCTCTAATAGCCTAAATCCTAATAAGGTCCGCTGATATACTAACGCCTGTAATAATAATAAATCTAAGGTATTTAACCCGGCAGACGCCGAATTCGTATTTATTAAGGTCGAGGTATAGCCTATACTTAGAGAGCTAGTCTAGCACCTTCCGCACTTTATTTATATAATTCTTTAGGCTACCGCTTATATAGATAAGAATATTATTAATATAGGCGGAAGCAAACTCGTCTAGAAATTCACGAAGAATGCTATTAATATACCGTTAGAAAGTGCCGGAAGCCCCTATAAGCCTAAACGGTATTACTATCTATTCGAAAAGCCTATAGCGAGTACGGAACGCGGTCTTCTACTTATTACCTTCCGTAATTTATACCTTATAGAACGCTTAATAGATATCTAACTTAGTAAACTACTTCGATTTAGCGATATTACGGAATATCTCCTTATTAGGCGGAAGCGGGTAGCGGTCCGGTTGTATTATTGCGTTAAGTGCTCGGTAGTCTACGTAAAAACGTAGTCCTCCTTTAGGTTTCCGCGCGAATAGCACTAGAGCGGCGGCCTTAGAAAAGCTAGCTTAAATAAACCCTTTATCTAAAAGGCCGCGTAGTGTTTTCTTTAATATAAGCAACTCGTCTTAAGATATCGCGTATAGCGGCCTAAAGGGCGGAACTATATCTTATCTATAGGAATCTTTACGAAGTAGTATCGCGTAGTTAATGCCGGGCTTATATAGGTTTAATTTATTAGCCTCGCTTTTCCGAAAGAGCGGTAGTAGGTTATAAAACTACATAAGGATTATTTAACGTAATTCGGCTTCCGTCTTTAGCTTCTTTAGTTATAAGGCTTTTTCGATATCCGCGAGGCTAACTATATAAATAATAGCCGTAGCGGCTTCCGAGCCGTATCGTCTACGGATTTAGTTAATTACACTAATAAACACTAAAGCTATAACCTCTTTAGCCTCTCGAAGCTCTATAGTATACTTAGTGTCTTTAGGCTTATTCTTATTAATATACCGTAGCTAACGCTGCGAATTCCTATACTAAACCCTTCCTTAGTGCGGTATAGAGTAAGACTCTATATAAAGAAGCTAAGGCTTTCTAAGGATTATATTAAATTCTAGCTAAAGGATAACGCATGCTATAAGCAATTACTTATGCCCGTTAATCTCCGTAGCTATCTATACAATACCTTTAATCTTCGCCTCTTCTATTATACTTAAGGCTCTTTATATATTCCGAGGTCCTATATCTTTAACTAGCAAACGTAGTTCTCGTGCGAATGCCTTATCGATAGCGGCGTAGTATTAGCAACCCTCGTCTACAAGAGTAGAGATAAGGTTTATATAGTTAATAATAATAGGTATTAAGGTAAGAGAAGTCTTAATACGGTTAGTTAACTCTTTTTTCTTTAGTGCTAGCGAATTAAGCTCTAAGGCCCGTCTATGCTCTAGAGCTATGCGTTTCCCTCCGTACTAGTAGCGGCGGGGATATTATTATCCTCCTTAATATTAGACTTAAGAGGAGGTTAGGTAGCGCGAATCGCTATAGGCCGTTCGGCTCGCTTCGCTATAAGGCGAGCGGGACGATACGGGCAGTCTATAGCGAAATATCTATTCGCGCTATAGCGTACGTAAAGCCCTTCCTCTCTCCGCTTTTAAAGCTCCGCCTTTAATACCTACTTAGCTCGCTATAAAGAAGAAGAGGGCGCGCTGCTTAAGGCGGCGGATAGTATCCTCGCTTTTCTATAAGCGGGCCGTATAGTAGATATTATAACGTCGCCCTCGTAGTCTACCGTAGTATCGGGCGCGGATTTAGGCGGCGGGAGCGTTATAGCGTTCTTAATAGTAACTTATCTATTCCTATTGCTAACGCCGTTCGTGCTAGCGCGTTTTCGTAACTTCTAAAAGCTAGGGCTTTGCTTATAGTTTTAGGCTACCTTCGTAAGGCGACCTACGTACTCCTAGAAGTTAGTATGCATCTCGATTAAGATAAGCATCTCCTATAGTTGCGGAGTAATCGAATTCCGTAGCTATATAAGCTTAGCGCTATCTCCTTAAACGCTATTTCCGGCGGTATAAGTAATAGTCTCCCTTAAGTCGGGAAGGAAGTCCTTAAACGTCTAGCCGTCTTTTTAAAAGAGGATCCGCAACCTATCTTACGCTTTCTCCTACTCCTATACGTTGCCGAACGCGTAGATAAGGTAGTTAAAGAAGGCATAAGGGCCGTAGGCGCTACTAGGCCCGCTACACTCCTAAAACCTAAAACCCCGCCGTATTTAAGGCTCGGGCAGCGTATAGAGCAGCGAATACTAAGCGGTATTACGGCAACCGTTAAGGCTTTACTTATTATTAATAATAAACTTACTATAGAGGCGATATAGAAAGAAGTAAAAAGACTTTAGCTTACTATCCTATATAGGCTATAGTAGAGGCTTCCTTTTGCCGAAGGCCGCTTTAAGGGCCGTCCTTAGGTTAGCTATGCTAGCGTCCTTAGCCGCGGGAGAGTTCGTCGACGTAGCCGTAAGCGCGAGTAGCGTATCTATAAAGGTAGGCGCCGTAGATCCTATTTTAACTCTAAGGACTTTTAGCAACCCCCTTTATTTAACTAGATTAACGGCTATTTTCTATAGCAGCACTAGAAGGCGCTCCTCTTCCGCTATAGAAGGTGCGGCATCCGCCGTCGCCTTACCTAAACGGGCTTTTATTATTTCCTATCGAAGGCGGGCTTTTGCAAAGGCCCGCTTATTTAGCGACTCTTATCGCAGCTATAGCTGCTAGGACCCCTCGGCCTATTGCTTAAAGACGTCCTCTGTATCGTTGTTTAGTAAGTCTATAATAGTAGCTAGTATTACTACGCGTTCCGCTTTTATCGTAGCGGCCTATCGTTCTAGTTAATACATACCGCTATTATAAAAGCGGGACGTTATTATATTAATAAGTCCGTAAAAAAGAGAGATAAATACTACTATAATAGGGTAGGCAGAGTAATTATATAGGTGCCCTCTATATAGGTGTAGAAATTATCCATAAAGAACTAAGTGTAAGTACACCTATATATACGGATATATAGCTTTACGTACGTACCCCTTTGTCCGCACGTGCCCCTTACCCCTATCCGCATAAGCCCCTTACCCTTATTCGCACAAGCCCTTTTCCCCGCCCGCACGTGCCTCTTCCCCGCTCGTATATAAGAATGCGGATTAGGTCGTAGACTTAATCTCACTAATAGTCAAAGACCCTTATAGAGGTTTATACGAGGGCCTCTCCCGCGAGAGCTTTACTAATTGATTTACTAATTAGCTCCTTAATGCGAATTATAGCCTTTTCCTAGGTCTTAAATAGGCCAACGGCTATATTATAGCTATCCTGCTTAAAGCGGAACTTAATTATCACATTATTATTCCGATTGTTATAGTTAGTAGTCCTATTGTTAAACTTAACGTCCGTAAGGGCCCCTCTCTAGGGCCGTTCCCTAAGGTTGCTTTTAAATTATTCCTAGCTAATCTTAGTAGGCTCTCCGAGCTCTTAAGATCCTACTAGGTCGATATATTACTAGATATAGTAGATCTTTGCCTATCACTTAATGGCTTAAATCTAGGGGGTCTAATTAAGGCTTTCCTTAAGCGTTACGATACTTACCTTACTAGATGTAGATGTCGCTATAGTCGTTATTTTACTTCGCCGGTTTACGAGGGATAAATATATATCGTTTCTTTCGTCTTAATCCCTCTTTAATGCTAGCTCTTCGTAATAATACTAAGGTTAAAGACTAATGCCGTAAAGAATTCCGATATTAATAGCTTTAATTTAGCGTTGTTTAAGCGAAAGAGACCTAGCTTATGCGACCGGGCTTATAACTCTTAAATATAGGAAATCAGCTGCATAAATTATAGCAGAAGAGTGAGAAAAGGGGTGACTAGACTATCGAACATAAAGATGCATATAGCTACCTAACTATAGGACTAACGGAGGTATATATAGGTACCGGAGCCTCCTAAACAAGGCCCCTAGCCCGCACTAACCGCAGTTATAATTCAACGGAATACCTACCTACCGTCCTTAGCGAAAGGGGTTATATAACAGGCTCGTTAGAAATGTAATAGCCTGTTGCATACCTATAGTCCGGGCTTAGGTCAATGCTCTATATAGCCCCTAACGTCGTATAACGTTAATAGTCCTAGATTGGTTTAGCCGAGTGACTAGGACCCTAACTATCGCCTCTACTAAAGCCCACGCCCCCCCTCTTTCCGTCCTCCTAATTCGTTACTAAAAGAGTCCTTTCTACTAGCTATATACTTTAGCTTTACTATATATACTAATATATACTTTACTATATACGTTACTATATACTTTACTTTACTATACTTTTTAAAAGAGGGGTTTTAGTATAAGAAAGGGATACACTAGACAATAGGTATATATAGATGAAGAAGTATAAAAATATAGGATTTTGTTAAGGTAGTTTAATAGGAAGAGGCAGTAAGGGTTTCTAGAGTTTAAGCGCGTAAGTAATCCTCGGGATTATATATACGTAACGAGGCTATATCTCGACGAAGCCTTCCCCGCTTCCTTAACTAGATTATAGATTTAACAATATAATAACTTAATAGATCTATCCGGCTAGTTACTATTATTAGAGCCTTACTAACACTAATTAGTAAAGGCTTTTTAACCTTACCCGTTCGAGATTTCTTTATAGACAGTTAGGAAGAAGATTTAAGATCTATAACCCTCGACGGTAAAACTGCCCTCGCATATACCTAGAGAGGATTATCTCGTGTTAAGAATAAAGGCATCTCCGACCCGATCTAATGGTCGAGACGTCTTTCTAAGCTTTTAATAGGGCCGATTACTTCTATCTAATAGGTATGCTAATACTAATTAAAAGGACGTTAGTAACGTATCCTACGATAAACTTAACTTATTTAATAGCTAGCTCAAGCAACTAATACCGCCGCCGCGGCATACCTATTAACCTCTAAAGAGCTCTTCTAAGCGCGCTCTTAAGAAAAGCTCTTCTAACGATATACTAGACAACTACGAGCCCGACCCTCGGACTACTCGTCCCTATAAGCCCGCCGCCTACTACGCCGCCTGCTTCTAATAAGCATCGCGAAGACCCTCGCGACCCTAAGAAAATATAGTCCGCTTACTGCCTTAAGCTATAAGAATATAGTCCGCTTACTGCCTTAAGCTATAAGAATATAGTCCGCTTACTGCCTTAAGCTATAAGAATATAGTCCGCTTGCTGCAATAATTCCGCCGTAAATATAAAGACGCTAGTTGCTATATAAGGTTAATTACTAATCCCGCACGCTGCCGTATACTGCTTTAAACCCGCACGCTGCTTTAAGCCCTTACGCTACTTTAAGCCTACACGCTACTTTAAGCCTATACGTAGCTCTAAGCCCGTACGTAGATTAAAGCCTGTACAATGGTTTAAGCCCCCGCCTTCTATTTTAATTTATTCGAAAGAGCTCTAGAAGGCCTAATACGTATTAGGCACTTTAATAGCCCTCGTTAGGGACTTTAATACCGCGAGCCGCAGCGAGCCGTAGCTCTTAGCTAGTCGTTATATTATAAAAAGGCATATAGTATATATGTGATTATATAAACACATACAGTATATTCGCTGTTTAATATTATATACGCACTTAGTCTCTCGGTCGTAATAGCTTATATATTGACCGAGTTATTAACCCTAAAACATGTAGTGTTTAAGGGAACGAGCGGAACGTTTCACACGTATAGCACCGTCTATACCTATACAATACGCTATACGTTTTAGTTAATCGTGTAATAACGGTAAGACGTTATAGCTTTAAATAAGTAATGCGATATGCCTTAGTTTTAGTGCTTTAGTATAACATTATTACTATATACCTATGTCACTTAGTTTAGGAGCAATTGCCTATATAAGGTCAACTTTAGTCCTACCTTAGACAGCATAACATATTAAGCAATTTAACTATGTTTTCTCTCTTAGTTTTCCTTTAATTAATAGTTCTTTTAACGACTGTGATTACTATTCTCTATAGAGCTTTTAATACGTTTCTTATTAGTAGGTGATTCACTTAGATTAATCTAAACAAAGGGGGTTGCATTAGTTGTAGTTGTATCTAATCTAGCTAGAGAAGGGGGAATAAGGTGGCCCTTTTATACCCGTCTGCCGGGGTCCCTCTATAGAGCCTACTGTGCCTTAATAATGCATTGTTAAGACCTACGCTAGGGCTTACTGCTCTAGTTATAACGATGCCCTTAGTTAATAACGAGGTTATTAACTATATAGGTTACGTAGCGTTATACGCCGCGTGGTTATAACCCCTATTGCCCCTTTCCTATGCATAGTCGGCAATGTGGTTGCGACTCTATCCCTTAGTTATATAACTATATTCCTATACTAGCAGTCTTTCTTTCTAACTGCTAAGCAACCTTCCTAATCGTAAGGATAACGCGTATTAGACTAAAGGGGTCTAATAAATACAATATATAAGTATAAATGAAAAAGAGTCCTAAAAGGGGAACTTAAGGGCGTAGAACGTATGCGTCTATCCGAATAGTTAAGCTATTATTGTCTACGAAGCGTTCGAAGGCTCGGTTCGGTAATGCCTTCGTTATAGCATCGGCCGGGTTATTATCGCCGTTAATCTAACGGATCTCTGCAATCTCTCGTTGCTTATATAACTATCGAAGAGATATAATATTAATTATTAATCTCTTCTCCTTAGTTATCCCGAGCTTTACGAGATATTCGTAGAGCGAATACGAATCTATATAGATAATTAATTAGATATTCGGTAGCTTAAGCCGGTCGGTAATAATCTTTAACGTAGTTGCTAAGGCGATCCCGAGGTTAACGCCGTTAACTATACCGTATATCTCGGAAGCTAGCACGGTTTAGGTAACTCTCTTACACTTCGTTAAACTCTAGTAGATAATATTTCTAATAACCTTAAACTAGTTGTTAGACCTTTCGGTCTTATTAACTAGTGTAATAATAAAGCCTAGTTGCGATAATAGGTCTTTATTATTAGCAAACGACCTATCCGTAAATACTATTAGCTTCGCCTTTATAAGATTAATTAGTTTATATGTTAAACCTCTGCTTTAGTAGTCTATTTGCTACTTAAGTCGCTTATTTAAGGTTATACAATCCTTATTATCCGGGTTCTATACTTATACCGTAACCGAGATATCGAATACTGCTTCCGGTTAGCATACCGAGGCTATATAGGCTCTATAAGCACGTTATTCTAAGTACTATTATATATAGTCTAGAGCCTTAACATCGATTCGGTCGATCCGGGCGGCTTATCCTTTCTATTAGAGTAGGAGTATCTTATCCTATTGTAAGCTTACCTTCGCGCCGTTGAAATCCGTGACGGAGCCCTAAGTCATCGTGGTTTTCGGCTTCGCCTTAAATTATGCCTCTCGGAGCTTTTCTTCTTTAGCGGCCGAAAAACTCATCGTTCTAAGCATAAGGGTATCATCCGTTTATATCCTAACGATGCTAAAGTATTCTAGTCCTATATTAGATATTAAAAGGTAAGAGTCGAAGGTTAATATCGCTATATCGAGGCCCTTTATATAGTGCTTCTAATATATATTAAACTAGTAGACTCCCGATTCTATAATACTATATAAGGGCCTAATGACTCGGATGATTGTATCGGGCGGATACTTCCTTTATAATTCGGCGGGGAGGCGTATTAAGACCGTTCGAAAGAGCTCTATAGTCGCTTAAGGATACGCCTAGGTGATATCTCAAAGGGATAACGTTATCCTATAGCATATAAGGCTAAGAGCAAGGGCTAAGATTAATCGTTAGCTAACGCGTTAGATTATCGGGGACTGCGTTAGTAGGGAAGCCTTCTCCCTATTATTATAACCTTAGACTATAAGCCTTAATTTCTTATATAGCTTAGTGTCTCTGCCTTTAACCTCTCGAACTATACGGGAGCTAAAGATATAGTAGCCGCCGTAAATAGCTTTATTATAACGTTCGAAACTAAATACTCCTTATGCTATAAGATCGTCGATCTCCGTACTGTCTAACGCTTCGAATAGTGCGCCTAAGGTCGTAATAGCGCCTTTAGATCGGAGCTTAACGGCTAGCTCGTAGCCCTCTTCCTTCTTTTTTATTATAAAGGCCTCGTCTGCTTCCTCGTCGCTTAAATCGTCGAGATCTATATCGTCCTCGTTATCGTCTAAGTTATCCTCTACGTCTAGTCCTTCTATAATTAAATGCCTATCCTTATTCTTCGATCCGGGCGGGCGTCCTCGCTTATAGGGTGCCGGAGGGTCCGGTCGGGCGGGTTCGTCCGGCTGCTCGGATTCTAATGCCGGAAGGTCGTTAAGCATTTAATCACAATAATACGGTTATACTAGCGTAGATCTAAAGACCTAAGGTCTATTAACCGTATCGATCGTAATATTATGCCCGTTAATAGCTATAATCTTAAATAGTCTTTACTATCCTAACTTTTCCCTTTATACGCGGACTTCGCTTTAGAGAGGAAGGGCAAGTGTGTTCGCTATATCTAGAAAATTGCGGCTATATAATGCTGCTTAGACCTATCGTTTAGCCGTAAGCTGCCTAAGTGCTTTTATCGCTTTCTATACTATAGCGGCTTATTTAAAGGTCGTTAGCGATAGCGGCGAATTAAGAGTTATCTTAGGATATACCCCGAATATAAGCAATATAGGTATTAGTCCGTTCGGTCTAGCAGTATCGTTAATAGCTTTAATAGCCGTCTAAAGAACTACCTTAAGGGAGGTAAAGCTGCCTATTTCTACGAAGAGGATATTAAAAGCTCGGCGTAAAGGGGCATAATACCTCTTAACCTTACCGATAGACTAGTATGATTTAATAAGAACTTATTAAGCAAAGCTTGCTTTGCGCTATAAAGAACACAGAATGTATGTAAGTTGCGGCAAGCCGCTTTGCTTACTTAATATATATAGTAAGCTTTTTTATTGCAAGGGTTCCCCTACTAGAAAACGAAGTACGGCGATTGGCTGTCGCGAAATAACACGCTATAATTAGATAGAGTCTAAAAATTCAGTGCGCTTATTAGCTATAGTAGGGCCGGGGTTAAACCGGCTAGAAAATCCAGTGCGGCTATTAGCTACCTGTCTAATAGATCCTAAACGGTGTTAACTAATAACATCCTTCACGGCTATTAGCTGCCTGCTATAGGTGCCCTAGCTATAGGAAAAAATAGCTTAGTGCCGCGGGCATAGCAAAGCTTTGCTTATAGTTGTGCCCGCGGCACTAAGCTATTTTATATATATAATCCCTATAATGCGGGCTTTGTTTTAGAATTCTACCGCCGCGAAGTTCGTGCCGGCATTATGTTTAATAATATTAGGGGGACTAAGGTATATGTTAATCTAAAGGGCTCGAAGAGTCTCCTATATATCCTTAGCTAATATAGAAGGAAGGAATCGAGCGCTTTAGAAGGCCGTCGATGCGTTAATAATATATAATACCGGACGTTATACCGAATTCGGAACGTCTAAGTATATCACATTAACGATAACCTTATAATTAAAGTCTTAGTTATCTTTAAGGTTGAACTTAAACCGTTTTAGGGCAGGCGAATATATCTAGCAATAGTGATATAGTTCTAAGATATTCTCTAGAGTGCTAAGAGATATATCGCCGTAGCCTACTTACTTTAATAGGTTATATAGCCTAGCTATAGCCGGATATCCGAATCGACGATATAAGGTCTTAATTTCCGTTTCTATAAGGAATACGGTCGATTGTTTACTCTTCCTAAGGAAGAACTAAAGGTATCCCTATTTCCTTACTACCGGGATGTTTGCCTTAGGGCCGGTGAGGGTATTCGTCGTGTTATTAAAGAATACGCTTAGCCTATCTATGTCCGCGAGATATAGTAGGAAAGGGGTCGGAGTTTCTAGCATATAGAATATAATCCTTCTAATCGGAGTAATAAGATTAATTAATCTTAGTGACCTTATTATATTGCTAGCGCCGAATCTAATTGCTTCCTATCCTACGGTCGATATATCTAAATCAACGGAAGGGTCTTCTTATTAAAGGGCTATATATTGTTCTCGTCCGGCCGTTAAGACCTTCGCCGCTCTTATATCGATTAGGATGCCTTAGAAATAGAGCTTTAAGTAACGATTATCGATAAGGAACTAGTCGGCCGAGACTATTAGTTTTATACCGTAGACGTTATCTCTTATAATAAGGTAGTTAAAGGCTATTTAGTAAAGCATTTAACTAGCTTGCTACTGCTCCGGCTCGTTATCCTCGCTATACTCTTCCTCCTTATCGTCCTTATAACCTTTATAGCCTGCTAAATAGGCTATAATGTCCGGGGAGACGCCGGTGTAAAGACAATGCGAGAGATATTAGTCCTTAGCTTTTCGCCGTTCCTCTATAGAATGTTTTATAGACTAATATCCCTCCTTTCTATATACGAAGCACTTCTTAGTCTAGATCTTATTGCCGTATCCTTAGCCGTAGCCTCCTCTACCGCGAGGTCGATAGCCTTATTTAAAGCCTCGCGGGCGAAATCCTCCGTTGCCTCTACTGCGATTATTAGTATACCTACGGTCTATATAAAACTAACTATTAGGGTTCTTCGAATTATATTTATAATTTATATCTATCCTATCGTTATTACGATATCGATCTTAGATAAATTAGCGCGAGGCATTTCTCGCTTATCGTACGAGGTTCGTTGTAATAGAAGCTCGGAGGTCGGCATAGAGCTCCTTAGCCTCCTTAGCCTATTTAAAGAAGGTACGTTCGAGTGCCGGGATACCTTAGCACGCCTTAGTAAGATTTACTATAAGCGGGGTTTCGCCTATAAACTTAGGTCTTAGAGCCTGTTAATAAAGCAATAGCTTATCGATTAGTAACTAAAGCACTTCCGGTAGGCCTTTCTTAGGGTTACTAGCCTAAACTTAGTTAAACGTTGTATTAGTCTAATCGGTATAGTACTAAGCCTAAGTCGCTTTAGTATCGAAATATCGTTTAATCTTATCGTATATGCTTCGGAAGGTAGTCGTTTAGGTAATATTCTCCGTATAGAAGCGGTCGGCTCGTCCTTTTAAGATCTAAGAGAGGAGGGTATAAAAGAGCCCTAGCTTAATCTTAAGGTTATAACATACGCTTATAAACTTACGGATAGTCTTGTTAAATAAGGCATATAGCTCGCCGGTATAGCTCTTCTCCTTATCCTATATCTTAACGAATTTAGTCTATACGTCGGGATCTAATAAGAGGTTCGGAACATCGGCCGGTAGGAGTGCTATATACTCCTTAATATTATAATTAAATGCTTCGATAGCCTTTAGGGCGATTATTAAAGCAGATAGATCGAGCCTCGGTTTCGCCCTTAGGATATATAACGTTAGTTCTAAGAGAAATAGTAGTCGTAGCGTATAAAGCCGATTTATACGATTAAATAGTAGAAATGCTAGTGCATCCGTTATAGCTGTGTTCGGGTCTTAGTCTAGTTCCGGGGTCGGATCCGTAGTCGCCGCTCGGGCCGGGCCGCTATATTAGAATCGGTGCGAAGTCGGAAAGACCGTTAATTAGTTTGTTATAGTCGAGAAGGGATCTTTATTTATCTAGTCCTAGGCTATTCGTTCCTTTTCGTTTTTCTTCTTTTCTTACTTACTAAAGGCCCTTATGCCTATATTAAATACCTCCGTTATAAACTCCTTCTCGTTTTAAAGGAGTAGATTATTAGATTAAAGCATCGTTATATATAATCTAATAAACAGCGCATTCTTTAGTCCTATCGAAACGCCGCGTCTTCGCAATAGTATCTTAAGGACCTTCTTATAGTTATAATCCACCGTATTCTATATAGATTTATTCTATCCTTAGAAATATTCCTAGAATAGGTTAAAGAGCCGTTTACCTTAATAGTAGATAGATACTTCGCCTATTATAATAAACTAGGCTATAAATATTATAACTTCCGCTTTATAAGGATCTTCTATCGTAATCTCTTCTATATCCTAGTATTGTATATCTATGTAACGCGACCGACGAGGGGTGCCGTCGCGCTAATAGCAAAAGCCACTAGTAATATTAATTATATTACTGCCCCTTACGTACACCTTATAAAGCCGACCCCGGCGCCCGACCTCGCCGTGCCGCACCTTACACTTATCCCCTCTTTAATAGCAGCATGTCTTAGGCTGCATGTGTCTCCCTCGATCACGTGACCCGGCGCGCTATAGGCCTCGGAGTCCCGCAGGCAGGGATAACCTAATGTACGTTGACCTAAGGCGTAGATGCCATCGTCGCACTACGTGCGCCGCCTCTACGGTACGTGAGCTACGCCCACGCCGATGCACCTGCCTTACAGCCGCTGCCTAGCCCCTTTCTTTAAGGGGTCTCGAACAGAGAGGCTATCAATTAATGTTATAATAGTAACGCGACCGACGAGGGGTGCCGTCGCGCTAATGGCAAAAGCCACTAGTAACATCAATTGTGTCACTGCC
The DNA here is from genome assembly GCA_012934285.1 of Ophiocordyceps sinensis. NCBI lineage: Eukaryota > Fungi > Ascomycota > Sordariomycetes > Hypocreales > Ophiocordycipitaceae > Ophiocordyceps > Ophiocordyceps sinensis. The sequence goes on along the minus strand of JAAVMX010000001.1, from coordinate 12,779,511 downwards.
CCTTACGTACACCTTATAAAGCCGACCCCGGCGCCCGACCTCGCCGTGCCGCACCTTACAATCTACCTCTATGCGAGCGGTAAGAGGGATGCCGATCTCCTTTATCTATTGTATAATCGGTTCTAGGCTATTAAGGGGAGCCGGTACGTTTATATTCGATAGTAATCCTACTATTGTTTTTTTTTTTCGAGTTCGTTCTAGGGTTAGTTAGTATCGTAAAGGTCTTTACGAGAAATGTCGAAGCGATTAGTCTCTATTCTAAAGGACGTAACTCTTCCTCCTTAAGGGAAGCAAGCACGGGATTAAATAGTTGTAGGGGTTCGCGATGTTATTTTACGTTATAGACGCACTGCCTATTAACGCTTACTCTTCCTATAATAGGCGAGAACGGGATTAATAAAGAGCTTAGAAGGTCTTATTTACCGTAGAGCTAATATAAACAATCCTTATTCTTAGCATAGATAAACTTCTCTTAGGTATACGCAATAGAACCTCGAGGGTAAAGATACGCGGAAATAGCGTCTATAAGGAATAAAGATTCTACTATACTTTTAAAGATTAAGATCTATCTCTTCTGCCTTACTATTCTATAATTAAATCTGTTTAATCACTAATTAGTGTTAGTAGGTAATTCACTTAGATTAATCTAAACAAAGGGGGTTGTATTAGTTATAGTTATATCTAATCTAGCTAGAGAAGGGGGAATAAGGGGGCCCCTTTATACCCGTCTGTCGGGGTCCTTCTATAGAGCCTGCTGTGCCTTAATAATGCATTGTTAAGACCTACGCTAGGGCTTACTACTTTAGTTATAACGATGCCCTTAGTTAATAACGAGGTTATTAACTATATAGGTTACGTAGCGTTATGCGCCGCGTAGTTATAACCCCTATTGCCCCTTTCCTATGTATAGTCGGTAATATAGTTGCGACTCTATCCCTTAGTTATATAACTACATTCCTATATTTCTATTAGTATTTCGAAAGTTTCTCCGGAATTCTATAGGCAGTATTCCTATTTCGTCCTCTCTTAACCTTTTTATCTACCTTTAATGTTTTATACTCGCCTCCTTCTACCTCTATTTTTAGGACTAATACCTTCGATATAATACTATTTTAACATCTTATTCGCATTCTTTTTCCGGCGCTATACGATATATATTAAACCGAAGTTCTACCGGGATTTTCCCGACTTTTTCAACGATATCCGCTCGATAACCTCCTCCGTCTACCCTACCCTATTTAAAACTATTTCCTACACGCACTAATAAATCCCCGATTAAACTATAGGCTCTATTTAAGACTATTAGTTTAGTAAACGTAAGAGATCCGTTAACTTCCCTTCTTAGGCTCTTAGGATAAAGTCTGTTTTTATTACGGTATTAGGGTATATTATATATTATCCTATATAACCTCTATATCGTATATAGAGACATTTAGATCTAGTCTATAGCTATATCCCTTCGTGGATTAATAATAATTATATACCCCCCCTTAAGCTCGTTCTCTTATAGTTTAATCTACTATTTTATCCTATTGCCCTTAATTAATAATCTCGCTATCTTAACCCTTTCTTTTCTTATCTCTTTTCTTCGTAACGTAAGTCCGCCTCCTCGCCGGACCCCTTCGACTAAGTTTTCCTAAATTATTAGAATTTTCCTAGTATAAATACGCTATCTTAACGCGAATTATATAGATTTCCCTCCTTACCCCTCCCTTACCCCTACCTTATCCTATTGCCCTATAATCTACGATAACCGACTATATAGAGGCCGATCCTCCGTTTGCTACCCCTGCCGTTACCCCGCCGGCTCTTACCGACCTAAAGCCTTAGACCGAATACGTTTCCTACTACCCTCGCCTCGCCGCTCTTCTTTAAGCCTAACGGCCTATATTCGGCACGTTCGCCTATATTTAGGCTAACGCTACTTACGACTTCCGCGCCCTTTAGATCGAGGCCTTTACTTACTTTAATAATGCTTACGTTAAGTTAGACATAGGAGTGCTCGTCGCTTAAAAGCACGTAGCCGTTGCCTAAAAGCATACTGCCGATCTCTAGCGTTAGCTTAACTACGCTATATCCTCTCTCCTCGTCTTAACCGAACGCGATACGGCTTAGGACTAAGCCTTTGCCCCCGCCCCCGCCCTTACCCTTACCCGTTCCTATATAGCCGACCTTAAGAGGTTCGCCGGCGACTCCGGCACTTAGAAGCAACGTTAGGAGGCTTTCTAGACCTAGCGCAACGGCCTTATTATTAAGCTCCGTTAGGACGCCGCTTTATACCCTACGGAGTAGGATTATATTCTCTATACGGCTAGCCTACTTACCGGCCGGGCCGCCTCTATTATTGCTAGCGTTCTTTAGGACGTCTTCGATAATAAGTCTTTCGCTAATTAATAGTATACTACTATTAAAGCCCTTACCGACGACCTTAGCCTAGTTTTTAGTGCTAAATTTACCTACGCTTAATCGGAGGCCGACTTTAACGCTTTATCGATAAAAAATATCTCTTAGCCGGACTTCTATTCGAAGTTTACCTAGCTTTAAGCCGACTTATCGTTCGACGGTACTACTTACGTCGCCTACCTTTATTCGAAGGTCTCTATCGAACTTACTAACGCCGCCGCTCTATAGGTCGAGTGCCCGGCCTATAACGACTTTACGGCTTAGTCTAAGATATATTCTACGCTTTAGGATAACTAGCAGCGTATTAAGGCCCGTTCTTAACTCTAGCCGCCTCGTAACCCCGCTCGCACTAGCCCTACCTCGCCCGCCTTACCCGCGTCCCCTGCCGGTAACTTAATGCAGCTCGACGTATTCTAGGCCCGGCTTACTAACGCTAAGAAGCAACGGCGGTTCGAGAACCGTCTTTGCTTCTACTACGCTTAGCCGGCTACCGCTACCTATACCGCCCGGACCTGCCTTAATAAGGGTATTAGTGCTAATCCTAGCGCTAACCCTAGCGCTAGTCCCGGCGCCGGTTCTAGCTCTAGCCGCGGCCGTAGCCGTAGTAGCGGTACGTCTGCCCCGCGCCTACTTAAACCCCCTCCCCCCCGCTACTAGGTTTACGCTATTAAGCAAGGCTTTATCGAGGGCGAAGTAAACGACCTCCCCGCCTTTTCCCTATCTTTAGGAAATACGTAGCTCCCTCGCCTTATCGCGTAATAGAGCTCTTAGTATCTAAGTTTATAGCTTCGTTCGACACTAAGGAGGATCTTTACCTCCCTACGGGAATACAACCGCGTGCTTTACTTATGCCTTTATCCCTTATATCCGCCGATGTTATTATAAGTGCTTTAGTCGACTCCGGCTATTCCGGGTACGCCTTTATATATGCTTAGACCGCGTACCGCCTTGCCCTTCCTATCCGCTAGCTCTAATTCCTACGCCGGCTTTCTCTCGCTAATAGTAGCGACTATAAGTCCGGCTCCGTTAATTATTATGCTTTTTCGGTCTACCGGATTAGCGCTTATACTAAGTCTATCTGCTTCTTTCTTATAAAGCTTAGCTATAAGGTTATTCTTAGCCTCCTTTAGCTACGCTAGCACGACCCTATTATTAGCTAGCGCGGTAACTCCCTTTCCTTCTAGTCCCCCTTTTATCTAGCCTCCTGCCTCTTAGACTATTAGCCTTATCTTATCCTAGGCCTTTCGGCTACCTTTACCCGCCTTGCCCGCCCTATCTCGGCTTCTACCGCCCTTATTTTAGAGGGAATATAATTAATAAATATAATTCGTTTCCCCCCCGCTCCTTTTATTAAAGACTCTAACGACGAGGGCGAACCCCTTACCGCCCCCTCCGTCGAAGACTCTAACGACGAGGGCGAACCCCCCGCCGCTATAATCCTTATTCCCGCCCGTCCGGCCCTAGCCTATCCTCTAGCCCCTATCCGTTCCGTCCGCTTTAGCGACGTTCTTGAGTTTATTCCCCTATCCCTTAGCCTATCCCTCTCTATGTTTTTCGAGGATACTCTCGACGTAGGTAAACCCGCCTATCCGGACTCCTCCCGCTAGGTTAACGACGCTAACTCCGACTCCGGCTATAACTCCGACTCCCCGGCTACCCTCTACCCTCGCCGGTACGTTCGACCTCCTCGCCTTTATCCTATCTATAAGACCGCTAGCTACCGCCGCCCTATATTACGGCCGAGTCGTAAGACTATTAGACCCCGGCCTTTCTACTTCTCGTCCCTTAACGACTTAGCGTTTAACGTCCGGATGCTTAACGTTATAGCGATAGTAATATTCTACTAGTAGCCTAAAGTCTAGACCTCTTAGACCTTAATTAAGGCCTTTACCGCCGAGCCTTTGCCTATTAAGCCCCCGCTACCCATCGACTAAGATATCCCTAAAGACTTTTACTAGGCCGTTTTAACTAGATATATAGATGCCGAAGACGCGAAAGCCTGCCTTAACCCCCGCCTTTACGACTTTATCGACGACTACCTTAATAAGATCTACCTTAATAAGATCTCCTTTAACAATATTGCTAAATTCTTTAAGAAGTAAGAGAAGGTCCTTTATACGCTCGACGAGCTCCGGGCTAAGGTCCTTAAGGAGCTCTACTATATAATTTATATATAGCTTAAGAGCGAGGCCGATAAGCTCGCCTTTTACTATACCGTTAATACTTAAATCAACCTTAAAGAAGGGATATAACCTCCTTATACCTGCCTTCGCCCCTTTAGCGAAGCTAAGAACCGGATCGTCTATACGTACGTTAATAAGCAGCTTAAGAAAGGCTTTATCCGCCGCTTTACCTCCCCTACTACTGCCTCTATTATACTCGCCCGTAAGCCGGGCGGGGGCGTCTGTTTTTACGTTAACTATAGCGGCCTAAATAAAGCTATAATTAAGAACCGTTTCCCTTTGCCTTTTATCTACGATACTCTCGCTTATATCCGGAAGGCGAAGTTTTTTACTAAGATCGATATTATCGTAGCGTTTAATCGCCTTCATATTACCGAAGGATATAAGTAGAAGACTGTATTCGCTATATAGTACGGGCTTTTTAAGTACTATATTACCTTTTTCAGCCTTACCGCCGCTTTATCCTACTTCTAGAGTTTTATTAATATAGCTCTTTACGGTATCCTTAATAAGTTTTACTCTACCTATCTAAACGACGTTTTAATCTTCTTAAAGACGCGGGAGGAGCACTAGGCCTACGTTAATGCGGTTCTTAAGCGCCTCGACGCCGCCGGCCTTTAGCTTAACGTGGATAAGTATAACTTCTACGTTACTAAGACTAAGTACCTCGGCCTAATTATCTTAGATAAGGGCATTCGCATAGATCTTAAAAAGGTTTATACAGTCTTAGACTAGCCTACCCCCTCCTTTATTAAAGACCTCTAGCGCTTCTTAGGATTCGCTAATTTTTATCGGCGTTTTATTTAGGGCTTTTCTAAGCTTATAAACCCTCTAAACGCCCTTACTAAGAACTCTACCCCTTAGATCTAGTTTCCCGCCTACGCTTACGCTTTCGAAGCCCTTAAGCACGCTTTTACTACCGCTTTAGTCCTCGTATACTTTAACCCCTATCGTAAGACTATAGTTTAGATAAATGCTTCTAATTAAGCCGCCGGGGGTATGCTAATATAGCTTTTCGACGATAGTCGTTATTATCCGGTTGCTTTCTTTTCGTTAAAGCACTCCGCTTAAGAGTATAATTACGACATCTACGATAAAGAACTCCTCGCGATTATAAAGTCTCTCGAAGAGTAGCCGCCCGAGCTCGAGGGCCTACCTAAGTTTAAGATAGCCTTAGACTATAAGAATCTTTAGTATTTTATAACTATAAAGCTCTTTAACTAGCGATAGGCCTATTAGGCCGAATTCCTTAGTCGTTTTAATTTTAAGATCGTCTTCTAGCCCGGCTCTTAAGCTACTCTCCCCAACGCCTTTAGCCGCTTGCCCGGCTCCCGCCTTCTCTCCTTTACCGACCGAGCCGACTTAAGGATTAACCACCGATATTAAGTTATCCTCCTTAAGTCAAAGATTAATGCCTCCCTCTACCCTAATACTACTACCGCCCCTAATACCGTTAAAGGGTCTAATTCGTTTATAAATATAATTTATAAATATAATTCCGACTGCCTTAACCTTTACGCCTTCGACGACTCTAAGCCGATCGATAACCTTATCGACCGGGCTTATTCCTCCTCCCGGCTTATCTCCGCTATTCGCGTAGCTCTTTAGTCCCTTTAGCCCCGCTAGCTTTGCCCCCTTCGAGCCCCCTTCCGCTTAATCCCTAAGACCGCTCTCTCTAAGGTCCGGGGCCGGTTCTATTTCTAAGGCCGGCTCTTTGTTTCCTTTAACGACGCCCTAATTCTTTAGATCCTCGTCCGCGCTTATACCTCCCTCTTAGCCGGCTACCCTAGACGTACGAAGACCGCTAGCCTCTACCGCCGGTCCTATATCTAGCCCGGCATATATAAGTCTATTTCTAGCTTCGTACGGAACTATTATACGTGCCTACGCGCTAAATCCCCTCGTTCCTCCCCTTAAGGCTTACTCTAGCCCTTAAGTATCCCCTTCGCCCTATAGACCGATATATCCGTCGATTTTATTACTAACCTCCCTATCTACCGCCGTAACGGCGTTAAGTTTTCTAATATCCTTATTATCGTCGACCGCTTTATAAAGATACGCTACTACGTCCTAATACCCTTAATAACTATTAAAGACGTTATTAAAGCGTTTGTTTCCTACGTTTAGTCCCTCTATAATACCCTAGCCTTTATTATTAGCGACTATAGTACTTAGTTTATTTCGGCTTTCTAATAGTAGCTTAGTCGTCGCCTTAGTTACCGCCTTTACCTTAGCTCCGCTTACTACCTTTAGACCGACGGTTAGACTAAGATCGCGAACGCTTAGATAGAGGTTTACCTTCGTTATTATACTACCTACCTTTAGGACGATTAGGTCGACCTCCTTCCCCTCGCTAAGTTTACTACTAATAATTAGGTTTCTAAATCTATAGGCCTTTCCCCTTTCTTCGCTAACTATAACTTTTACCTAAAGCTTAGCACTAAGCCCTTTAGTCCCCCCCCGCCTAGTATAACCCCCTAATAGCGGAAGGAATACCTCTACGGTAACGCGCTCGCTTTCCGTCTTTAGCGTATCTCTAACTTCCTCCGCGATGCGATTAAAGATGCTTAAGCTACTTAGGCTCGCTACGTAGACGCCCGGCGGACTCCCGCCCTAGCGTATTAGCCCGGCGATATAGTATTCCTTAGCACCCGCTAGATCTAGACCCTCCGCCTTATAAAGAAGCTCGACTATAAGCGGGAGGGCCTATATAAGGTCCTTAAGGTATATAAGATAGCGTATCTTCTTCGCCTCTTTAAGGGCAGCCGCCTTTACCTTATTTTTTATTACTCCCTTTTTACTAAGACCTAAGAGCCCCCTTTGCCCGGCTAGTCGGAGCTTAACGTCCGGCCCGCCGATAACGGCGTTCTTCTTTCCCCCGGCGACGACGACGGCGATAACGCATACCTTAAGTAAGAGTTTTCTTCTATCCTCGCGTAACGCTAATACGCCTCCGGGAAGATTAAGTATCGCGTTTAATAGCGTTATAGCCCCCTTACGTAGGAGGACTCCTCCTGCCTTAACGGCTGCTAGGACGACCTTAAGGCTTTTTACGCCTTTAACCCGACTAAGCCTAAACCGGCCTTTTATACGGCCTTCCTTATATCTTCCCCTTCGCCTAAGTAATAATAAGTATAATTTATTAATATAATTTACGTTACGACGGCATGCGTTAGTTTCTTAGTTTTACCCTTTATTTCTTTCTATTCCTCTCTCGTTCTATATTAGGCCCGCTTTTAAGACCGATTAATATAGATTTCCTTCGTTTTTATTAGCCTATTAACCCTTTTAGGCGTTTAAGTCGAACGCCGATTTAAGGGGGATATACTATTATAGTATTAGGTTATATTATATATTATCCTACGTAACCTCTATATCGTATATATAGACATTTAGATCTAGTCTATAGCTATATCCCTTCGTAGATTAATAACAATTATATACCCCCCTTAAGCTCGTTCTCTTATAGTTTTTATACGCGAGAAGCTCTAGCAAGTAGTACTAGACTAAAACTATATAAAGGCATAAGATACCCTCGCCCTTATACGATTAATAATAAAGAACGGTCTATTATCTTAGATAAAGTAGTATACTACCGCGAAGTCCGCTTAAGACGCGTTAAAGACTCTATATAACCCGGTGAATTTTACCTTTAAATTTCTGCTAATAAAATAACTCTTAAATACAAAGATAGAGAGTTATACCTCTATTAAGTTATATCTTAATAAGGTAAAAAGGCTTTTCGACGAGCTTAATACGCGGAAATAGCTATACCCCTAATTGTTATTATAACCTAGATTCTAAAAAGCTTAAGTCTAATACACTAGGCAAGGTAAATATATATATAAAGAAAGATAATCTTATTAGGTAGGCGTAAGCCTTAAGAGCTAGGAATAGCTCCCTACTATCTTATCTATAGCTAATTACATTAGCCCCGGCATATAGTATAGAGGATGTATTACATCCACCCGTAAGGGCCCGCACCCGTAGGCGCGAGGGGTAGTTAATAGGTGTACTTAAGGTTACGAAAAGGGGCACTAATTAATAAGAGAAAAAGGTCTAATATTGCGATGTATAGTCGTAGGCTAGCTGTCTTATAAGGCACCTTAAATAGGTGCGCAAGCGGATATATAACCTATACTAGTATAGAGCTATATCTAATACCTCCTTATAGGCACACTCCGATGCGATATACCCCCTAGCGTTAAGAGATTAAATTAACGCTAAAGAAGAAGCTAATGTAAGCGCTTATTAAGGTGCATACGTGCCCTTTTCCTTAGTGTTTTAGTCTTCCGTAGTCCTTCGTTCCTGCCTATTCTTATTCTTATTCCTATTCTTATTCCTATTCTTATTCCTTTCTATATTCGCCCTATATGTCCTTTAACTTCTACTTTAATTGCCTTATTTAGGCATAATGCCTGCGGACGAATGACCTACATAGTGTTTTTACGTTATCTTAGGCGGTGCCCTATCCTAAGATCCGCTATCCTTGCTAGCCTTCCTTATCCTCGCTTTCGGGCGCCTGCCTAGCTTCTTAGCAGTCTTTCCCTCTAGAGTTAATAAGTATCGCCTAGGCTAGGGGTTCGGCGGGTCCTCTAGCTCTTATAGAGATATACGAGGAATAATCCTTATATTCCTATATGCTTATCGTTGACTCTAGACCCTATTGCCCTATCCGGATAAGCGTTTATGCCGGTATAAGATTAGGAAAGTAAGGTGCGTAACGAAGTCCGTAACGGGGTTCCTAAGGGTAAGGGTGTTTAGCCTTATAATCTCTTATTCCTCGGTTATTTTAGTCGGTAGTAACGTACTTTAAACGTCTACGCTCTTCGCCTACGGCGGAAGGACGAGAGCTATATAGCCTAATGCGCTGCCTTAGTTAGACTAACCTATTGGCAGTATTAGTTATAATAAAGTCGATGTTCCGAAGCCAATAATATTCTTAAGTAAGAGAAAGCGGTTGTTATATAATCCTTAATAAAGGGATCTAAGGATCTATTTATAAGTGCTAACGGGTAAAACACATATAGCGGCTAGGATAATAAGGAATATAGCCGTATAGTAATGCCTCCCTTAAACACCTATTAATAACGGTATTAATAGCCGTGTTATAAGTTACGTTGCTAGTTTAAGGCTTAATCGCGGCGTCGATATTAATGCCTTACTAAGCAACCGATTAAAGGCTTATATAGTCGATCGAGTGCTTTATACGCTTTCTTAAGAACCTTACACGCTTTCTAAGAGCTTTACACACTTTCTTAGCGATATAACCCTAAGATAGGTTATGCTTTAAGTATGCCCCGGCATAGGCCTTATATATAACGTATTAGCCTTAAAGGTACCCTACTAGGTATATCCGTAGGGGCGATGCCGGGAGGGCTTAGGCCGTAATACTAAGGTCTCGTAAAGCCGTTAAAACCTTTAAGTATAGGCTCCTTATAGGAAGATGCGTTGTTTGTCTAGATCGTTCTATAGTAGCAATTTGCGCTAGTTCGTATACCGGGCTTATACCTATTGCATTTACGTAAGGGCCCGCACCCGTAGGCGCGAGGGGTGGTTAATAAGTGCACTTAAGGTTACGAAAAGGGGCACTAATTTATAAGAGAAAAGGTTCTAATATTGCGATGTATAGTCGTAGGCTAGCTATCTTATAAAGCACCTTAAATAGGTGCGCAAGCGGACACGTGACCTACACTAGTATAGAGCTATATCTAATACCTCCTTATACGCACGCTCCGATACGATAGGATGCTTTATATATATTAGAATGCCGGCTTAAAAAAGGAAATACTACTGCCTATAGTAGTTATAACACAATCTTAATTAAGCAATAAGGAGGAATGCTTCTATTGCCTAAATCCTTCCTTTTAATCTTATAATTTATACTTATACTTGCTAGTAATACTTCCTTTAATTATTTCTTCTATTAGGTAGCCTTAGTCTTACTACGTATAGCGCGTGCTAGAGGGCGGCTTTAGAATTCCGCAATAGCTTCTACGGAGGCCTATTCGGCTCGAACCTATTGATTATATATAGCAGCCTATCCTTTCTAACGCACGAGGTATTTAATCACGGGTGACTTTAAACGGCCGATGCAGCGAACGCGGATATCTATTAAACGCTTAACTTCGTAGTATTAGTCCCTTTCGTTAGGCGCGTGCTTAATATCGCGGGCGGCTTCTACTAGCCTAGGCTTAGGATCGACGTAATGCCCTTTATATATAAGCTTAAGGTGCTAGATAAAGACAACGGGGTGAATTCTAACTTAGCTCGGAAGGTCGAGCTCTACCGCGAGGTGGTTAACTATACGCTTAATTATAAAGGGGCCTTCTCGCTGCCGCGACTATTCCTTTAGCGGCTAGCTAGGCTTATAATAGCCCGTATAAAGCTTTAGGTAGACCTTATCGCCGGGTTTAAGGAGAATTAGCCTATGTTTTACATCGTACCGCTATTTGGCTTTTTTAGCCGCGAGGTCTATAGCTAGTCTCGCTTATTAATATATGCAATACACCCTTTAGCCGGTCGGCTAGGGTAATAACATTAGTTCGGCAAGCATTAGAGGCCCTTATAAGCCCTCGACTAACCGCCTTTTAAGCCGTACTAGCGACGCCTTTATTTACGTTGCTCTAAAGCACCCTAGCTCGCTAAGAACCTTCTTTCTACTCTTAGACAGCCACCCCGCTGTTTTCGGCTTAGCCTACGTTAAGCTACCAATAATAGAGCCAATTACTTCTTCTTCCGTCTTAGCGCCTTATTTATAAGGGTCTTTAACCCCTATTGTACAATCTAGTGCACGTGACTAGATAACCTGTATTTAGGTGGCTCTATAGTCTTAGAGGCTGCGCCCGTACTTCCCTTCCTTTCTCCTTTCGTAGTATTATTCTACCTCTTTTTAGGACCTCCTCTATGCCTACTTAGAATAACCCCGTGATATAATAATACTACCCTTCTAACTTACCTCTAGCCTCTTCTGCTTCTAAAAGTGCTATAATAAAGTTTCTCCGACGTTTAATTTAAGGGTAATTAAACCGCCCGCGCCCGCGAGCCGATATATCTACTTAATCCTAGAACCTCCCTTAGTCGTAGAACTAAGAAGAACGTGACCTTTAATTCGCATAGGCAATTAAGGGATTGCTTTAATAGTAGCGTAAACCCGCGCGAAAAGCTATTCTTCTATACCTTACGAAATTCAACGGTTTTACTAATAACCTTAAACTATAGATTCTTTACGCAAAAGCGAAGCTCCGCACGGACGGCGCCGCTATTAGTAACCTCTATGCTTAATTTAACTATCTCTACGTAAGCCTATCACTAAAAATTTAACGATAGCTACTGCCCTTTGCCTACGTTACTATAAACGCCCCCGTCGATATAATCGCGAAGCTCTAACTCTCTTACGGAGAATTAAATATAGCTAAAACTACGGCTCTTAAGCTTAATTCGCTCCGTTAAAAGCGGACTAAATCTATGCCGGCCTACCTTATGCGGTTTAAAGAAGTGCTATTCCGAGCCGACGCGAATATATAGCTTAATACGGTAAAGACTAACTATCTTATAGCTAGCTTAAATATAGACTAACGCGTACGCTTAAGCGAGAAGACCGGTCTCTTAGACGCGTACGACGCCCTTATATAGTACCTTCGCGAGCTAAGCGGTAATAAATTTCTTTTATTAGTTCCTATTTTACCCCTATAAGTAAGGGCGGCCCTTTAAGCGATGCGATAGATATCTACGTCTTAGCTATAAGCGCGATTAAAAGAAGGAAGTAGCGAAAAGAGGGCCGCTATATAAGATACGGCAGTAAGACTGACTAGTCTAAGGCATGCCTAAAGCGGGTAAACATCCGGCGTATAGCGGTAGGGCGTACGTAGGAGAGCGAAAGCGACGACGACTCCGGCTTAAGCGATAAGTAGTTAGGAATGCTTCCGCCGGCAGCCGGCGGCGATATTAGGAGGCTATATAAAGGAAGCTATGCCTGTATCCTAAGGGCCGTAGAGAACAGACGGAGCCCGTATAGCCTTATACGGGAAGAATAATAGGTAATAGCGGCTATAGTAGCGCTTAGAGATAAAGTCGTCGCTATAGGGCGAGTCCTTAAGAGCACCTAGGCGTGTAAAGCGAACGAGCCGGAAAGGAAAAACCGGCCCTACTTAAAGTAGTCCTTTAGTTATTCTTAGCAAGCAGCTTACCCTCGTTCTTATAAGCTAATAACGGCCTAGCTAACATTCGTTGCGTTAAGGGAGCTGCGAGGAGCGTTGTTTTCCGCACTTTCTAGTGCGTAGGCCGTACGCGACGTTTGCTCTCTACGTCGGGGTACGGCATCGGGTATTATACGTTAGGGGCCTTAGCGGGGTAGGGTCTAATGTAAGGGTCTTTAACCCTTAATATAAGGGTCTTTAACCCCTAATGTAAGGGTCTTTAACCCCTAATGTAAGGGTCTTTAACCCCTATTGTACAATCTAGTGCACGTAACTAGATGACTTATATTTAGGTAGCTCCGTAGCTTTAGAGGCTACGCCCGTACTTTTCTTCCTTTCTCCTCTCGTAGTATTATTCTACCTCTTTTAGGGACCTCCTCTATGCCTACTTAGAATAACCCCGTGATATAATTAACGCGTCTTATCGCTATTATAGCAACCTCTCTTTTCTTTTTTAGTAAGCCTAGAAGCTAGCCTTTCTTTCTTCTTATTCTCTATATGCTTAAACTTCTTCGTACTTATTTTAGGTAGTTGTAAATTTTTATAGATACTAACCCGATTTTCTTCCTATATGCCCCCCCCCCCCCTTCCTCCCTACGATGCCTCGTTATAAGCAAGAACTAAGCTTTGCCTATACCCGAGTTTCCTTTAATTATCGCAAGCACGACCCCTAGCTCGTTCGTGCCCTTTAGGAGCTATATACTCTAGAGATATAGCAAGCAGGCGTTTCCCTTCCCGATTAGTACGAGAAAAGAGCTTGCCTTGCCTAAGACCTTAATCGCGCCTTCGTCCGGAAGAAAGCGCGTACTTATACCGAGCTTTTCTTCCTAATCCCTAATGCATATAAAGCATCCTCTATACTATATGCCGGGGCTAATATAATGAGCTATAGATAAGATAGTATAGAGCTATTCCTAGCTCCCGGGACTTACGCCTATCTAATAGAAGCATCCTTCTTTATATATATATTCTTACTGCCTAGTGTATTAAATTAGTAGCAATTCGCACCTTCTGCTTTTAAGCTACTATTAGGAACTCCCTTCCTATTACTAGAGCTTCGCTCTACTACGATACGTTTGCTAAGAGCTTCTTAAAGCTCTTACTATTCGTTAGAAGCCGCTTTAAGGCTCCTAATACGTATAGTATAACTAGCTTATATAACCTTAGCTAGCACGCCTATATAACTATTAACCTAAGCCTTACGATCCGACGAGCTTCGCCTTTCTCGGCATTATTAGAATAAGGGTCTACTACCTAATTCCCCTATTTCGAGTCCTTCGTAAGGAAGATTTTTCTCTATGTTTTCGATTTCCTACGCGTACCCGTTCTTACGCTAAAATTAAAATACTCTATACCTCCCTACTATAGACGTTCCTCTTCTCTTATAACTCTTCTTTCGTAATTCTTTCTCTTCTTTATTTATCGACCTTTTCGCCTTCTTCCCCCGTTTTATTTAAGCTATTATTACTATAGCTTAGGATAAAGAAGCCCGTTAAGCTATAGCGTCTATATCTTATTTAAACGACGACCTTTATCCTCGCTTACCGACTTATACTTAGCCGGAAAGTATTTATAGCGCCGCTCCCTCTAGGGAATCTAAGAGTAATTATAAATATCTTCCTCCCGTCTATCGTCGCCTTCGCCTATCTATTGAAACCGAGGTATTACGTAAGTAGTTTACTCTACTAGCCTTAGAAGATAAGAATTATAATAATCTTTTAAAATAGGCCGTTCGCTACTTTAAGTTAATTAATATACTACCTACGGAAAGGGTTATTAAGACCTTTATAGATATAGACGTAATATGTATAAAGGAAGCCTATATTCTCTTAGGCTCTTTAGCCTTTAAGTCGGAAACTATCCTTAAGATTATCGAGCTCCCGCCCGTAAAGGAGAAGCATCTATAGTACGCTAACATTTAGCGAAAGAGAATTCGCTCGTATCTTCGTTTTACGGGTAGACTTTTAGATAAAAAGACCCCTGTCTACGCTATAATAACTTTAGTATATCGGCTAATTCGCGTCGTGCCTTTTAACCCGTAAATAATCGACGGAGACCCTTCTAACGGATATTAATTAAAGGAATAACCTCCCTCTCGACCGTAAGGAATCCTTCTCTTATCTAAGCAATACTCTATTAGGCAGTAATATCGCCCTAAGGAGTAGCCTTAGGCTATATATTATTCTCTTTAGTCTAAGTTATTTAAGCATTGATATAGAGTATTACTATTTATACTATAAGGAATCTCTATTTATACTATAAGACCCTATCGTCCCTGCTTTTTCTACGCGTACCCCGCGCGCTTATATCCCGCCACTTCAATCGGGTATAGGTATATAGCAATAAAGAGGGCGTCGCAAATCGTGCCTAGCCTTAATTAAATAGTCAATTTAATAACAGCAATTGAACAGCTATAGTAGCCCTACTGCGTGCCCTCTGCTGCGTGCCCTCTACTGCGTGCCTTCTGCTGCGTGCTCTACTGCGTGCCTTACTGCGTGCCTTGCTGCGTGCCCTTTGCTGCGTGCCCTACTGCGTGCCTTCTGCTGCGTGCTCTACTGCGTGCCCTTTGCTGTGTGTGCGGCTCCTTAATGTATGCTTCGTGCCCGGCTCCCTACTGCGTGCCTTCTACTGCGTGCTCTACTGCGTGCCTTACTGCGTGCCTTACTGCGTGCCTTACTGCGTGCCCTTTGCTGCGTGCCCTGCTGCGTGCCCTCTACGTGCCTTACTGCGTGACCTGCGTAGACTAGTGTTCTTCGCACGATTTGCGCGGCTCTCTTAATTGCTATATACCTACACTAGATTTTAGTGGCGGGACATAGGCGCGTGGGGTAGGCGCAGAAAAGGTAGGGATTTTAGCGTCTTATAGGGTCTTATAGTACAAATAGAGATTCCTTATAGTACAAATAGTAATACTCTAGTTAAAAATGTAAATGCCTTCTTAAGTGCATTTTTCCTTAAGCCCTATCGGGCGTTAAATATACGTTTAATATAGAATACGGCTAGAAATAGGATCCTTAATTCTATCTATAGTATCTATCTTAATAGCTACTATAGCTACCGTTACGTTAGAAGCGGCTGCTATAAGGTTTTAGCGAACCTTAGACTATTTGCTAGGTCCTAAAGAAGAAGCTATAACGTAGGCGTAGATAAAGTTAAATAGCGAAGGCGTCGGAGAAGTGCCTAAAGCTTAAGCTTCTATAGGCTAAGGTAAGGCGGGAGGCTATAGGCACTTAAGAACTTCCTAAGTAAGCGGGAAGGTGCTTACAACGTTAACCGATAGACTAGCAGAAGCAATAGTAGCAACGGTAGTTCCTATAGAGGAGGATAGTATAGCAGCGGCTCTAAGAGTAGGAGGGATTGCCGTAGCTAGTATTAGAGCCTTTATAGCTAATTTCTAAGATAAGACGGCAAAATAGCTAGACTCCTAATTAAGCTAAGCTTGCTTTACGCTACGAAGAACACAAAATGTATGTAAGTTACGGCAAGCCGCTTTGCTTACTTAATATATGTAGTAAGCTTTTTTATTGTAGGGGTCCCTTATATTAACAAAGTGCGGCTATTGGCTGGCCTTAAATAACACGCTATGATTGGCTAGAGTCTAAAAGTCTAGTGCGCTAATTAGCTATATTTCCCCCGGGGTTTAACCCGCTAAATAAATCCTCGCTTCCTATTAGTAACCCGTCCGGTAGGGTTTATCCCGAAATTCTTTACGGCTATTAGCTGCTATAGGTGCCTTAGCTATAGGAAAAAAAATAGCTTAGTGCCGCGGGCATAGCAAAAAGCTTTGCTTATAGTTATGCCCGCGGCAACAAGCTATTTTACTCCTATATCTAGCTAAGCTTCTACTTACGTTTAATAACTAATTTAACGCTTATGCTATTAGTAATAAAGATAGTAGGAAGGTATTTAGCATTGACTATACTATAAATAGCGTTAGCGTAAGAGGCGAAGAAAGTATAGGCGCGGTCTTTAGGGGGTTCCTTCTAAGAGGTAGGGACTATAAGGGTAGTGCCGGGCGGTATAATAGTCTTTCGGACTGCCTTTATACGATAAATAACTTCGTAAGACTGCCTATAGATATCGAATGGGATTTTAAACTTATCGAGGACTTTAATACGAATAACCTTTTTATTATAGTAGAGAGATCCTCGGTCTAACTTAAGAAAGGCGTTGCTAAAGAGTGCGCCGGCTTTTACTTTAGAGACTTAAGCAGAATAAGTAAACTTAGCTATAGCTGCTTAAGCGGCGGGACTAGCTATAGTACCGTAAGTAAAGAAGGAGAATATAGCCTAGTCCTTATAGATAGAGCGACGGTTTACTTTATTAATAGTAACTAAAGGCTTCTTCTCAACGATATAGTTAAAAGTCTAAAGAAGGTCGCAATCGATTATAGGCTTCCTATAACCGGAGTTAGGGCAAACTTAAACTTCCTGCCTACTTAGTTACACAAAGACTTAAATTCGCATATAAGAGTAAGAGTAAGGCGGGGAATCCTAATCCTACTAGGGCTCTTCGGCTTTAGCTTTTAGGATCTAATCTACTTAAGGTGCTATAGCGGGCGCTACGTAAAAAACGGGCTCTTTAATAGTAGATAAGGAAAGAATAGGTTCTAAAGCGGCGGGGGGATTAGACTTAGTAAGAATAGGACCGGTAACGTTCCTTACGGTAATAATAGGAGGGGACTTCTTATAATTAAGGCGGAGGTAAGAGAAAAGAGCGTTATAAAAAGGAAAAAAGGCCTTATAAACCTTATAGGCTAAAGACTTACGCGCGTATTCTTTATTATAGAGCTATTACTTAAAAACGCAGTAGTTAGCGTATATATACTCCTTAAGCACGGAGGTAAGGGCGAAGGTACGATCGTAAGTGCTATACTTAAACTTACCGGTCCTTTTAGTAAGGTAGCGAGAGTTTATAAACCTACGAAGTTAGCTTCCGTAAAAGCGTAAGAAGACATATCGTCCTAAAAGTCGCTTAAGTATAGCTTGTTATTAGCTTCGTTTCCGCTAAGAGTAGTCTTTTCGTTAGTTTAATACTTTAATTTAAAGCGTACTTTCTTTTTATTATCGTTACCTTTATATTTACCTTAGCGGTATTCCGACTATCGGTCGTCTCGTCGGTTATCCCGGCGAGGGTAACGCTTATAGTAGTATAGCGGGTATATACTAAACTAATTACGGTTCTTACTAGCCTTCGATTGCCTTTAGGGCTATAGTTACGATTATAGCCTTAGTCTCGATCTTAGCGGTTAGTCAACCGGTAGTTATTGCCTTAGTTACCTTAACGATAGTTATTACGACGATTGCGATTACGATTACCCTAACGGTAACTATTATTATAGCGATAGTTATCCTAACGGTAGTCGTTATCCCAACGAGAAAAGCTACCGCAGCGAGAATAGTCTTAGTCTTTAGAGATATATAGCTTAAGAGAGGCTATAATAAAAGGCTTCCGTTCCTTAATAATGCGAATCTATTTATCGATTAGAGTCTTCTTCGTCGGAATAGGAAAAAGCGAGGAGATCTAAACGGCAATAAGAAGATAGATAGCTTTAATAATTTAGGCATCTTTGCCTATCTTAAGCTAGCGGGCGAGTAAAACCTTTCTCTAGATCTACTATATAAGGGTAATAGAACTATAAAACTATATAGATATAGTATACATTTCTCTATAAAGTTCCTTTAAGACGTCGGCGTTAGGTTATTGAAAACGCTTAGTTAAAAGCTTATAAAAGGTTCTAAGGGGGAAGAACTAAGGATATCGCATTATTCCGCTATAAGCTTACTTATATAATATATAAGGGCTCCTCCTACTAAAAAGGAGTGGTAATATAGATAGAGGGCGAATAGATCCTCGTCTTAATAGATCTTTAAACGCTCTACGAAAAGGTCAACGTCCGTATAGACATTCTTCCTATCGCTAAGAGCGATAATGCCTAGGTTCTTCGGATTATACTTATCTAGATTAAAAGTACTAATATTATCCTATTTAAGGCGTTTAATAACGGCCTCGTTATTATAGGCTAAAGAGGAGGCGAAAGGCGGCTCGTAGTGCCTACGTAGATTAAGATAGTTAGACCTTAGTAGACGATAGTAAAAACTATTATCGGATCTAAAAGAATTATCGTTATTATCGTCTAATTCCTTTTATCGGCGAGAGTAGAATATATATAAATACTTAAATAACTTAGACTAAACGGAATAATATATAACTTAAGGTTGCTCTTTAAGGCGATGCTATTTAATAGGATATTGCTCGGATAAGCAAAGAATTTCTTAATGTCGAGGGGGGAACTCCTCCGATTAATATATATTAGAAGGGTCTCCGTTAATTATTTACGAGTTAAAAAGCACTACGTAAACTAATTAATATACTAGCTAAATCGTAGCATAAAGGGGAGTTTCCTTATCTAGAAGGTTGCTATAGAAAAGATATAATAAGCGGATTCCCTTTCGCTAAATATCGGCGTATTATAGATGTTTCTCTTTTATAGGCGGAAGCTCGATAATATCGAGGATAGTCTCCGACTTAAAGGCTAAAGAGGCTAAGAAAGAGCGAGCTTATTTTATATACGTAAAGTCGATATCGGTAAAGGTCTTAATAACTCCTTCGGTTAATAGTATCTTAATTAACTTATAGTAACGTATAGCCTATTTTAAAAGGTTATTGCATTCTTTATCTTCTATAGCTAGTAACGTAGACTGCTTGCGTAAAATCTCGGTTTTTATAGAAAGGCGAGGGCGACGACGCTTAGGAAGAGGATCTCTATAATCGCTTTTAGACTCCTTAAAGGGAGCGGCGCTATAAATACTTTCCGTTTAAGGCGGCAAGCGAGGGTAAAGGTCGTTGTCTAAGCGAGATAAAAACGCCGTAGCTTACTAGGCTTCTTCGTCTTTAGCTATAATAGTTTCAATAAAACGAGGAAAGAAGGCAAAGAGGTTAACGGATAGAGAAGAGAAGGAACTACGGAAGAAGAGAGAATTATAAGAGAAGAGAAAAGTCTATAGTAGGGAGGTATAGGGTGTTTTATTATAAGCGTAGGAACGGGTACGCGTACAAAATCGAAAATATAGAGAAACTTTTTCCTTACGACTAAATTACGTAGGGAGCTCGAAATAAGAGAATTAAGTAGTAGACCCTTATTCTAATAATGCCTAGAAAAGGCGAGCTTCGTCGGATGGTAAAGCTTAGGTTAGCGGTTATATAAGCGTGCTAGCTATAGAATATAGGCTAGTTTTACTATAGATTAGGAGCCTTTAAGCGGCTTCTAACGGATAGTAAGAGCTTTAAGAAGCCTTTAGTAAACGTATCGTAGTAGAGCGAAGCTTTAGTAATAGGAAGTATGTTCCTAATAGTAGCTTAAAAGCAGAAGGTGCGAATCACTACTAATTTAATGCACTAGGCAAGGTAAATGTATGTGTAAAGAAGGATTATCTTATTAAGTAAGCGTACGCCCCGAGAGCTAGGAATAGCTCCCTACTATTTTATCTATAGCTGATTACATTAGCCCCGGCATATAGTATAGAGGATGCTTTATATACATTAAAGTCCGATGTTTTCTAGCTATATAATGAACATTGCTTAAGCCCTACGGAACGACGCCTCCGCTTATACGCTCGAGACCTTTTCCTCCTCGCTTATCGATGAATTTAAACGAACTAAGGCCCTTAAATCTAACGAATAGCTTTTCTTTTTAAATAACAACAATAATAATAATAATAAGATCCCGATCTATAGCAACTATAAAAAGAGAGGGCATTTAGAAAAGAACTATTTGTAGAAGCTAGAAAATAGGGATAAGGCGAAGTCTGCCGGCTTTATACCTTAAGTAATACTATCTACTTAGTCTAATAGACCTCGACCGGAAAAAAGAAATAGAAGAGGAGGTAGTAGTAGTAGCAGCTACTAGAATAATAGGAACTCTAGGCGTAATACGCTTATTCTTTCTTCCCGGGAAATCTTACTCTCCCTACTACCGATTCGGAAGAAGAGACACACCCCCTAGCGCCCTTCTAGGTTAGCTTCCCCGGCTCCGGACGTAATGCAGATCTCTAAGTTATCTATAGCAGAGGTAAGTGTTTTTTTAACCCCTTTCTTTATAACCTACCTATATACCCTATTATATTATTTTATATCCCTAATAAATACCTTTATTTTGCCCTTTAAATAAGGCATTCCTACCTTAAATAACACCCTGTGCTAGTAGGGCTCTACTACAGTAAGCAGCCGGAAGCGAACCTATCGCACGTATAATAGTATGCGGTTGGGTTCTTATTGTCTTATCTAGCTAGGAAGGAAGAAAGGAAAGGGGGCCCCTTTATAAGTGCGAACGTAGCCTCGGGTCACGTAGGTCACGTGCCCTTAACGACGTCGTACGTATTCTTTATCCCTTATTCCTATACTAGCAGTCTTTATAAAATCGTGAAAAAAAGCCTTAACGAGTAATAAGGGCGCAATAAGGGGCTAAATAGGGATCTATAGCCCGGTTAAACAGGGCCGTATTGCTATCGCGGATCCGGCTTTTCAACCTTATAACAGCTGTATAACATACGGGAAAAAGAATGTAAAACTGCATATTAGGTCACAATGCCTAATAAATACAATTCGTGAATATAAGTCGCAAAAGGGGAAAAAGAGAGCGTTAGTAAGTATTAAGCTTCGGGGCGAAATAGAGCAAGAGATAGAGTTATCTTCGGGCCGGGAAAAGAGTGTAAAATAGAGCGTGTTCGGGCCGGGAAAGAACGTTGCCGGAGAGTAGTAGGGCCGGCATAAGACGTTGCCAGGGCGAAATAAGGCTTATTTCGGTGCTTAATTTAAGGCACTAAAAGGGGAAGCAAAAGAGGGAATAAGGCGTCGAAATAGGGAAGAATAGGGAATACACTTACGATCTTTAAACGAAGAATAAGAATAGGTGTAATAAAGAACGTTGAGTGGCTTACAGCATTTATTACACGCTTCGGACTATTCGAGATGCTAGTTACCCCCTTCGGCCTTTACAACGCACCGTCGACCTTCTAAAACTACATTAATCACGTGCTTTATAATGCCCTCGATGACATTTGTATAGTATATCTTAATAACGTACTAGTCTTTTTAAAGACTAGGGCGGAATACGAGAACTACGTGCGAATAGTTATCTAACGCCTAGGCAACGCAGGTATTACGGTATAGGACCCTAATAGGTACGTACCTACATAGATGCGGGTTAACTCCGGACTACGCTAATATTGCCCTACTATATTTCACGGGCATTTTATAGGCATTTTACGGTTATAGCACGGTAATATTACGGTGAAATCTAGTATAGGTAAACCCCGGCATTACGCTACGACTCTACGGCTATTTCGCGACGCGTATTATAGGGATTTTACTATAATACGCAAAGCGTATAATAAAGTGAAATCACCGCGTTAAAGCATATATAGGGAGAGGATCACGTATATACGGTAATACGCGATTAGGCATTATTAAGGAGATTCCCTAGGGAAGCTATAGTAATACACCGGGATTTTATAGTAAAAACCCGGATAGCAATATAAGTATATAACGGGCATCTTCCCCGGCCTAAGAATAGAAGGGATAAGTAATTATTTTCTATATTATTTAATAGTTAAAAACCTACTTTACCTTATACTTGCCTTCGCAACCGGTAGATAGTCCGTTACTAGTAGAACTATTAGCTAGCCTAACTCCCTTCCTAAGCCTTATTGCGGCTAGCAGTATCTTATCCTTTCGATAACCCCGTAGTGTATTAATTATATTAGTCTATTATATAACAAATAGTAGTAATTCTCTTTCCTTAATTCTAAACTAACTTTAGGAGCGCCGCGAGTTTAGAGCCTTACGGTGCTAAGAAGAAAGGAAGCATAGACTCGTGCCGATCGAGTACTATATACTAAAGGATATCTTCTAAGGAAGAAAACTCCTGCTTATATATAGCTAACTCCCGGAAGCCAACTAGTTCTTTACCGAACGACTTCTCCGGGATCTTTAGGAGGAAGTAGACGCCCGGACTAAGGAAGCTTAAGCGGTATAAAGCTTCTACGCTAACTACTCCTAATACCCTTTCGACGGATCGTATCTACGAAGGTTATACGGCGAACTTCCTATTAAGTTCTTAAACAGCTAGCGAAGAGACACTCGGCTAATCTAATAGGAAATCGCTAGTTTTAACTCCTCCCTCGGAAGATAATACTAAGACGCGCTCTTCCGTCGCGTTAACGAGCTACGGTACTACCCCGATAGACGCTTATATAGGATAGAACTAGACCTCGACCCGCCGGCCGGTAGCTTTTCTAGATCCGCGGAGTCTTAACTCGGCCCCGCCCTAGCGTTAAGCCCGGCCTAAGCGCTAGCTCTATAGGCCGGAATAATGCCCGCGCCGGTTATAATAACCGAAGATATACTCGCCTAGCTGCTAGACCGTCTATAGATAGGGATATCTTACCCTACGGGATAACCGAATAGCGCCGGCGATTGTATGCTAAATAAGCCTACGCCCCGGATTTAAGCCGAAGACGTCGGATTTTTTAATCCGGCTAGTCTATTCGACGCCTTATTCGATACCCTTTAGGAGACCGAGAAGACTATTACGTACCGAAGCGTCGAGAGATTTATCGACGCCCTCGAGAGGGTTGCTATCCGCGGGACTAAGTACGCCGATAAACTAGCCGCCTTAGTCCCTAGCCTCCTTAGAGGAACCGCGATCGAATAGTACTCTAGAGACCTTTTAGAGTTAGACCGGTTATTGCTCTATACCCCGGGCCTAGGCTATAGGGCATAGTACTAAAAGCTTAGGACTCGCTTCGCTACCTAGCCTAAAGTCGTAGCATAAGCGCTTTAGAAGGAATACTTTTCTATTAAGGATATTATTAGCGGTACTAACTTTCGCGGATAGATATCGCGCTTAAAGCGGAAGGCTAAAGCAGCCTTATACACCGATTAGCACCTTACTATAATAGTCTATTAGCGGCTTAACACCTTACTTTAAGAATCCTTTAGACGGCCTATAAGAGCCGACGACCTCGATAGTTAGGTTATAGAATGCGAACGGACGATTCCCTAGCTCTAGACTAAGCTTATAGCCGGATCTTAGGGCAGGCTAGCTAATAAGCTAGCCGCGAAACCCTAACAATCCGCCGGAGGTTAGCGGCCGAACTACGGCTAACGCAATACATAGGGATCGCTACGATCTAATTCCGCGCCGCGATCCGAGTATAGCACTAGAGCAAGCGGTTAGCGTTTAAATAAGCCTAACGCTACTAACCCCGGGAAGACGCCGATACTAGCCGCACGAGTCCCTCCCGCTTTAGTAATAACGCCCGCGCTTCGACCTTAGTCTAAGCCTAAAGACCCGCCTACGACTAAACCTATAAACGGTTCTAAAGATAACCCTATCGTTATTAACCTCGCTTAGGAAATCGAAGCTAAAGCAACTAACGGCGGAGGAGCTTACCTACCTTAGCACGTTATTAACTAGATTCTTTATGCCTACGAAGACGACCTAACGCCGAGCGGCGAGCTAGACCCTATAGACGTAGACGAAGAGGACGAGCCCGACTATATTAACTTTACTACGGACGATCCTTTACCTATAGGGCCTCGCGTTATCCTTACCCCGATCGGCGACGTGCTAATCGTATAAGCTACGCCGTTAAGGCCCGCCGACTCCTTAAATAAGCTATCCCGCTTTACGCACGCCCGTATTATAGCATACGGTAAGGACGGGCCTACCGACTAGCATAAAGTATGCGTTAATACTAGCGCCGATCGTAGTTACGTTTATCTAGACTTCCTCGCTAACTTTAATAACGTCTCGGTCGACTTTACTAAGAAACGCCCTTTTACCGGAATCGGTAGCGCTACTACGGAGGGATAGGCCGACTTCGATATATATATCCTAGGTAAGATTAATAAAGACCTCGCAGTCGGCGCTATGCGAGTTAGCGCTTAGATTAACCTTAAGCAGCCGACTAGGTTACTGCTCGGCTAATTCTAAAGCATCCCGTATTAGGTTAACGTTATAAACTTATCGAGCTACGTAATTATCGGAGCTTACGGTAATTTATCCGTCGACGCTCGTTTAGAATAGGACGGATCTTAAGTCCGTAGAACCGTCCGTAGTATAGCGGATATCTACGTTCCGCCCGGTATAACCGTAAGTCTTTTAGTTAATATTAAGGACCTTCCCGCTAATAGGGACTTAATGTTTTTTATAATAAAGATAGAGCTCGCCTATAGCTTATTTTCTAAAGGCTAATCCTTAGTTACGGTAAATACCGGCAGTCGTATAATAAGGATTCGTAAAAGGCAACGAATTAAAACTATCGTTAACTTTTATAACTAAATCTAGTTTATAAATATCGGTATATATACTACGATCCCTAATTCGTCCTTAGACGGCTAGTTTGCTTCGGAATCCTCTAAAGACTAAGACGACTTAGAGTTAGCCGAAGCGCTAGATATCCCCGACGGGAAACTACCCCTATAAGATAGCGGCCTTAACTAGCATCTTAAGCTCGGCATCGAGCGCGAGACCTCGTTTCTAAAGATCGAGTCGAAGGACGGAGTAAAAATCTACGCTACCGACCCTAAGTTTGCCGAGAAAATCAAGCAGTTAGCCGATAAATTCCCCCTACTTTAGACCGACTAAGGCACTATTAAGGTCTACCCGGATTACTATATAAAGATCCCGCTCGCCGATAATTAGCACTAGAAGAAGATCGCGTCTTATATATACCCCTTAAACTAACGGGATAGGGAATATATCGACGAGATATACGATAAGCTATACCGAAAAGGCCGAATAGAATAGGCTATAGAAGCGACCCCCTTCGCCTCCCCGGTCTTCGTCGTATAGCAGACTATTAACGGTAAGGAAAAACCCTAAATAGTCGTCGACCTACGCGCGCTTAATAACGTCGCTATACCCGATAGTTACCCTATGCCGCTTTAGGCCGATATAATCTAAAAGCTCTAAGGAAAACGATTTATCTCCGCTATTAACGCTCGATCCTTCTTCTACTAGTTCCTTATCTACCTCTACTATCGCGAACGCTTTACGATAGTTTCCTACCGAGGGCTAGAACGCCCTATAGTAGCACTAATAGGATATAAAAACTCCCTTATATACGTCTAGCGATTTATAGACTAGATCCTCCGGGACTATATAGATTACGCGGCCGCGTATATCGACGATATTATTATCTTCTCCGATTCCGCCGAAGAGTACCTCGCTTACTTTACGGCGATATTCTAGCTATTCGCCGACTATAACCTCGCCCTATCCGCGCCGAAGTCCTTCCTTAGGTACCCTTCCGTATAGCTGCTTAACTTTTAAGTCGACGGCATCGGCCTTATAAATACAGACGAGAGGGTCCGCGTATTACGCTCTATCGCGTTCCTTAACACCCTATAAGCCCTTAAGAACTAGATCGGCCTAGTTAACTAATTGCGATACTTAGTCGCCTACTTCTTATAGTATATCGAACCGCTATAGCGACGTAAGATAGACGAGCTTAAGTCCGCTCGAGACGAAGGGAAGCTACCCTTTAGGCAAGCCTAAGTCCGTTTTACCGCTAATGCTAAGTTCGATCTAACGCCGGAGGAGCTCTAGGCATTTTACGATATTACCGACGCCCTTACCGCCGACGCTAAACTCTATTACTTTAACCTAAAGAGCTAGCTATTTATCTAGCTCGACGCTAGTTACGACGGTTTTAGAGTCGTGCTTTTTTATATCGCTCCCGGCATAACGTAGAACCCGGCGTAAGGCCCCCCTTATATAAGCATTCGGCCTATTCTTTACCTTAGCCGCTAGCTTTAGGGAGGCGAGCCTTAATACTAGCCTACGGAGCTTAAAGTAGGATGCCTCGTCTAGGCCTATCGTAAGCTTCGGTCTTACCTTATCTCTACGACGGAGCCGAAAATTATAGTGCTTACCGACTACGCCGCTATATACGCGATCGTTAAATAGCAATTACTATTTACAATTAGTATAAAGAGTAGCAACCGCCTCGTCCTCGTATCCTAGTACTTTAGCTAGTTCCCGCTCGAGGTTTATTATATTCCCGGCGCTAAGAACGTCTTAGCCGACTCGCTTTCTTAGCTACTAACGACGGAGACCCCTCCCGTTAGGCCCGGCGAGCTCGATCGGATATAGGAAGACAAGGCCCCCGTTAATAGGGTTTACTTAGTTACTAAGGCCGTTATAACTCTAGCGCTCCGCTAGGAAATTAAAGCGGGATACGCGGAAGATCCCCGATAGTCTTAGATTATCGATTAGCTTAGCCCCGACGGCTCTAAGGAGGGACTCGCGTTCTTTATCCTCGACGGCCTCCTCTACCTTAAAGAGACCGACGGACGGCGACGCCTCTATATCCCTAAGGCGTGCGTTAAACCGATAATCGAAGACGAATACTAGCGGAAGTTCTACGCCGGTAGGCGCTATATATAGGAGGAGCTCTCCTTTAGCTTTATAATTAGTCGGCTTTCTTATCGAATCGACGATTTCGTCGCGAAATACAATACTTGCAAAAGGAACTAGTCGAACCGGCTTAAGCCCGCCGGCGAGCTAGTCCCTATCCGCACGCCGAGCGTCTCTTTCTATACGGTCGCTATAGATTTCGTTATAGGTTTGCCCGACGTCCCCTCTAAGGGTCTTCCGTAGAAGACGCCTATAGGCGAATACTTTAATACTCTACTTACGGTTACCGATAAATTCTCTAAGATATGCCTTTTGCTTTTAGGCTATAACTAATTTACCGTAGACGATTAGGCATAGACCTTATACTACGAGCTTATTCGCTATAATTAAGGGATTCCTAAGCAGATTATCTTAAACCGCGACCTTAAGTTTATATCTAACTTCTAGCGTATATTATAGAAAGCCTTTAGATCTAAGCTCTTAGTCTCTACTATATAGCACCTATAGACCGACGGCCTCTCCGAGCGCCGGAACTAGACGGTCGAAATCGCCCTACGATTCTTTACCGCCGACTTCCCCGATAAGCGCTAGGTCGAGGCCCTCCTGCCTCTATAGTTCTCGCTTAATAACTCCTTCTCCGCCGTTATCTAGACTTCCCTAAGCGAGCTCGTTACTAGCTAACGCATAGACGATAGCTTGCGTTTCCTCGGCGAATAAGCCGGCGCTAGCGACCGATAGGTTCTCTAAGAGTAAGCCTACGTATCTCTCGCCTACGCTTAAGCCGCTATAAAGCAGCGATATAACGTAAAGCACCGTAAGCTCGAGTTTAAACCCGGCGATTAGGCCTAGCTTTAGCTTAGTAAAGGCTACTCCGTCGCCGATAGGCGCGTCGCTAAGCTTAAGGAGAGGTATATAAGCCCTTTCTTAGTTATAGAGCGGATCGGCCACTTAGCGTACCGCCTCGATATAGATAACTCTATAAATATTTACCCTATAGTATCCGTAGCCTAGCTTAAGCCGGCGGATACACCCGACTCCCGCCCTAGCCTTAAACTAAACACCGATTACTAGGAAGTCGACTATATCCTTAATACGCGTAAGCGTAAATACAGTCGTAGCGCGGTACGCGAAGAGTTCCTCGTTACTTAGAAGGGATAGCCTAGCAATTATAATTCCTAGGTTCCCGCCTAAGACTTCGCTTAATAAGATATTATCGACGAGTTCCGTATATAATAGGAGTTACTTACTATAAGGATTACTTAGACTAAGAAGCAGCGCGCGCTAGCCTTCGCCGCGTATAAGCCCTCTTAGCCTAAGGAGAAATCTTTATAACTTACGGGGCGTTGCTTATAGACGTTTTTACCGGCTCGCCGCGAGCGTTACCGCGTTAACTACCGATCTTCGGCGGTTAACCGTTAGCTATTTTACCTATTCCGCGCTTTTATTTTAAATTTCTTTTTGTTTTCCCTTACCGCCGTGCCCCGTCGAGCTTCCTTCTCTTCGCTCGTCGTTAGACGCTCTTAGCTCGCTACTTCTCCCCGCGGCCGTATATAGTCCTTCGCGGTTCCTCCTATCCTTAGTAGTTGCGTTTTATCCCGCGACCCGGCATTTCGTGCCCTCTTTAGCGATTAGGTCGCCCGCTAACCTCCCCGCCTTACCTTGCCTAGATTTAAGCGCGCTATATAAATCTACGGCAGCGAGCCTTATCTTCTCCGATCGCTTAAGAGTACCGCCGCGTCCTTTACGGCGTAGAAAAACGCAAACCCTACTCTTTACCGGGATTTTATCGACGCTATTATAAAGGAAGGATATAATTGCCTATCCGGCGAGGCAGTCGATAGGCGATACTTCCCTAACCCCGACCTTCCTAAGGCCCTTACCTTTACCTTAGAGCGTCCCTATCGCCTAGCTATCCCTCTCGTATCTTCTTTAGACGACCGCTAGTCTACGCCGATAGCACGCCCTACGCCTACTTACCCCCGTCGCGACCTAGCGGGGGGCTTTCTTCCCGACGCGGCTTAGCCCCCTTTGCCTATAATACTTAAAGGATTTACGGGGAATATCTTTTACGTAACGGACGACCCTACTAGAAACGCCCTTGGTATAGCTTAGCTTGCCTTAACGCTAGCCGACGCCCTTACCGCGGCTATATTTAAAGCCCTCTCCCCGGCCGAAGCTGCGGAAATCTAAGCTATCCTCCGCGTCGTTTAGCACGCTAGGGCTATTACCGTATATATAACCGCGGCTAAGGCGGCCTTCGCCGCTTTTAGGACTCCGGCGACGCCCGCGGCCCCGCTTTTTAGATAGCACGTCTAGCGCACGCTTAGTATACTAGCCGGCGCCCTTCGTTCCTCCCCGGCCGATGCCGACGACTCGCCGCGCGAACGATAGGATACGTTACTTAATAATATCTTTGCGGTTTCCTATAGTACGCTCCGTCGTCGTCGCTACGATAATACGGCCCGCTTTACTCTTATCGCTACGTCCGCCCCGCTAATGCCTTTACGCTTATAGATCGTCGAGTATAAGATCCTAACGTACGACGCTATCGTATCCGCCGCTATTATCTACTTAAGCACCTTTATACTACTTTACGGGAATACCGCTATTGCTATTACTCTAGCGAGCCTTTTTGCCCGCACTTAGTGCTAAATCGGCGATAACCTTACCTTACCGGCATTCGCCGCTATAGCCGGGCTACCGAGCTTTTTGCTCGTCTACTTTAATATACTAACTATACTAATCGACGATAGCGCCCTCGCCGCCCGCGTCCTAGCGTCCGCCGCCTCGGCAATCCTAGCTAGTAGGATAGCGGCGGTAGAATTCGCCGCCGCGTGCTAGATACGGCTAGTCGGCAACGGATTCGCCTTAGACCTATCGGTCTTAGTAAGCTCCCCGCTTATAGGCGATACGCGTGTTACTATTCGCGCTACGTTAGTCCCGTTCCCTATTAGCCGCCGTAGCAACCTATAGATCGCGCGCGCCGGCGAACCATCCGCCGCTAACCCGCGCGGCGTCTTTATCTACGACGCGGTAGTGCTTACCGCCCTTTCTTAAGAAGATTAAGCCGAGTATTGCTTATCGGATGATCTACGCCCTTACGCGCGCTTGTCTACTACTAGGATACGACGTATAGCATCCTTAAGAGCATTCGCCGTAGCCCCCGTCGTTATTACCGGCGACGAAGTCCCTCGCGACGAGGCCTTTAGCGCCGCCGGCCTTACCCCCGCCCAGCCGGGCTCGTCCTTTATTCGCTTAGTCTCGCCCTCTCGGCGTTTTTCCTTTCTCTTTTAGCCGTTTAATATAGCTCTTTTATCTCGGCGTTTACTTCGTTATTTTAGCTATATAATATAGCCTTATACTTATCTTTCCGCGTCT
Organism: Ophiocordyceps sinensis; assembly: GCA_012934285.1. Taxonomy (NCBI): domain Eukaryota; kingdom Fungi; phylum Ascomycota; class Sordariomycetes; order Hypocreales; family Ophiocordycipitaceae; genus Ophiocordyceps; species Ophiocordyceps sinensis. The sequence goes on along the minus strand of JAAVMX010000001.1, from coordinate 12,748,924 downwards.
CGCCTCGTCTATTGCCGCGTCTCGCCTTATCTATCTAGTCCCTTTAAGCTCTATGTTCGTTCGGCGGTCGCCGCCCGATACTCGCCTTCCGCTATAGCACCCCGCCTACTTCGCGTTAGCCGTTTAATACGGTTTCTCGCCTTCGTCGCCCGCCGTCCTAATATAACGGTCTACCTACTTTATGCCGGTTGTCTAACACGGCCTTCGCCCTTTCCTTACGCGCTTTATCTCTACTCGACCGTTCCTACGTCCTTCGTTCTTATATCTATACTCTACGCCTTATCTCCTATCGCCCGGATTGCTTCCTATCGATCCGCGAGCACTACGAGGGCGTAGTATATCTCTTTAAGGTAGGCATTTATTACGGTATAAGACCCTAATAGGTACGTACCTATATAAATACGGGTTAACCTTAGACTACGCTAATATTGCCCTACTATATTTTATAGGCATTTTATAAGCATTTTACGGTTATAGTACGGTAATATTACGGTGAAATCTAGCATAGGTAAACCCCGGCATTACGCTACGACTCTACGGCTATTTTACGACGCGTATTATAGGGATTTTACTATAATATATAAAGCGTATAATAGGGGGAAATCACCGCGTTAAGGCATATATAGGGAGAGGATTATATATATATAGTAATGCGCGATTAGGCATTATTAAGGAGATTCCTTAGGGAAGCTACGGTAATGCACCGGGATTTTATAGTAAAAACCCGGATAGCAATATAGGCATATAACAGGCGTTTTCCCCGGCCTAAGAATAGAAGGGATAAGTAATTATTTTCTACATTATTTAATAGTTAAAAACCTACTTTACCTTATACTTGCCTTCGCAACCGGTAGATAGTCCGTTACTAGTAGAACTATTAGCCGGCCTAACTCCCTTCCTAGGCCTTATTGCGGCTAGCAGCATCCTATCCTTTCGATAACCCCGTAGTACACTAATTATATTAGTCTATTGTATAACAGCAGGGCTTTAAATCGACATCGGGAAGTTAGAGTTTTATATAACGAAGACTAAGTACCTTAGATTAATTATTTCGACATCGGGCATAAGCATAGACCCCGAGAAGGTGCGTACAATCACGGCTTAAAACACCCTAACTTTAGTAAAAGAACTCTAGCAGTTTCTTAGGTTTGTAAACTTCTACCGTCGTTTTATTAAAGGATACTCTAGTGTTATCTCCCCGATAACTACGCTACTTCGAAAGGATTCCCGTTAATCTTAGGGACCTAAATAAGCTGCCGCGTTTAAGGCCCTTAAACTTGCTTTTACTACTGCCCTAGTCCTAGCCTATCTTAACTACTTAAAAAAAACAGTTATTAAAACTAACGCCTTAAATTAGGCCTCGGGAGGAGTCCTTTTATACACCGGAGACGACGGACATCTTTACCCTATTGCGTTTTTTTCGTTAAAGCACACTGCCCCTAAGTGCAACTACGAGATCTATAATAAAGAGCTATTAGCAATTATTAAGGCGCTTAAGGAATAGCGCCTAAAACTCTAAGGGACTACTAAGGCGTTCGACGTTATTACAGACTATAAGAATCTTTAGACGTTTATATCTATAAAGCAACTTAACTAACGATAAGTGCGCTAGGCCGAGTTCCTTTCCTAGTTTAACTTTATGATTATATACCGCCTAAGTAATAAGGCAATTCTTCCTAACGCTTTTAGCAGGCTCTTAGGCGATAGACTAGCTACCGCAAACGACGATAGACTCCTCTATCGAAATTAGGTAGTTATCCCTAAAGAGAAAGTCGACCCGACTATCTTAGAAGAACTCTTAACCGATTCCTATGCCTCGAAGGAGGACCTTAATGCAGTCGCCGCCTTCGGACTAAACGCAGTTAGTAAATCACTTAATAAGCTTATCCGCAAAGCATACTAATAAGATAATCTTACCCGGGATATAGTAGCGATACTCTGGGATCTATACGCCTAACGCTAGCTAAAGTATATCTAAAAGCTCTTGCGTTACGATATATCCGAATATTAGTTAATTAACGGACGTATCTTTTTCCGCGACCGGCTCTTCGTTCTTAATACTCTAGATCTCCGCCTTAAAGTCGTTTATTAATCCTATAGTAGTAGCTTAGTAAGATACCTAAGGAGGGTAAAACCCCTTAATCTATTAAACCGAATATACTAATAGCCGAGGATTTCTTACTTCGCCGCTACGTTTGTTAAAGACTATACTCTCTATCTTTAGACTAAGACCCCCCGCTCGTCTCCCCTTAGATTCCTAAAACCCCTCGCTCTACCGGTCCGACTATAGGCCGATATATTAATTAATTATATTATAATACTCCCTAAGTACACTCGAAACGGGAAGACTTATAAGAATATACTTACGATAGTTAATAGGCTTACGAAGATAAGATATTTCGTCCTTATTACCGGCCTTTCTATAGAAGAACTAATTAACTCCTTTATCTACGTAGTCTATCGCTTATATAGAGCACTTAATACTATTATCTTTAACCGAGGCACTTAGTTTATCTCTTATTTTTAGCGATAGCTTAGCACTCGTTTAAGAATAACGTTAAAACTAAGCTTAGCATAGTACTTAGAGACTAACGGTTAAACCGAAATCGTTAACGCTACGATAAATAAATATATTCGAGCCTATATTAGCTTTACCTAAGATAACTAAGTCGACTAGCTCCCGCTCGCGGAATTCGCAACGAATAATTAAGTAAATAAAACAACCGGTATTTCTCCGTTCTTCGCTAACTACGGCTTTAATCCTTATCTCGGCATTAAACCTATAGGCCCCTAACCCTTAACGCTCTTATTATAAGTAAAGAAGGAATCCCTTCGCGAAGACGCAATAGCTAGTCGTTTCGACTATATCTTCATTTAGCTTTAAGCTCTCGCACGAGCCTTATAATAGAAATATAAGGATAATGCTAATATAAAGCGGGACGAAGGCTTTCTCTTCCGACCTAGTAATATAGTTATAGTTTTATTAGAGAATATAACTACTAATCGCCTAAAGAAAAAATAAAACGATAAATAGGACGGTCCTTATCCTATTCTTAAGGTCTACCGCGGCGCTATAGTTATCGACCTCTTAAAGTATATCTAAGTTAATAAGTCTTTCTATACGTTAAAGGTACGGCTTTAGACAACGGAAATAATACCGGGCTAAGCATAGATTAATCGAGAAGAACGACGTAACGTCGTAAGCCGTATCGCAGAACGCGATAACGACGGCAATATCGAAGAAACATAGGAATTTAAGAAGATCCTTAACGTATATAATAACGAAGCCCTAATCCTAACTTATCTAATTAAATAGAAACATCACTAAGAACCGACCTAATAGCCCGAAGATAACCTAAGAGGTTGCCCTAAAGCTATTTAACGCTTCTATAAATACAACCTAGATAAGCCGGGCCCCTTAGATTAGGCCCGCCTATAAAAGATTCCTTTATTATATACGGATTCCTAGCGAAAATGACATTTCTTAGCGATTTAGGGACTAAATCGTCTTTAGAGGGGGAGTACTATTATAGTACTACATTACATAACATAGTATATAGTGATATACTACGTAATATATAGTCCTATATATAAACGAGCCCTTAGCCTCTATAGTTCTTCTCCTCTTTATAGAACAATAAGGTTATCTAGCTATCACCTAGTGCTATAATATCTCGGCTACTAAAGAGCGTCGGAAAGGGTTAACTAGCCGAACGTATCGGTCCTATCGTTATCTTCCTTTTCGCTAAGGATATATCCTTACGGACCGGAACCTCGTCCGTATCCTTAGCTAAGGCCGGGTCTTAAGCGTACTAAACCTCGTATATATCCCTTAGAACGACCTCTTATACGGCCGTACTAATTGAAAGGCTAGTCGGGCCGGCGTGTAAGGTGCGTTTCTAAGGAGGGACGTAGGTCCGAAAATAGTTCCTCGATGCGTATAGCCGGGTGGAAAATGGCTAGTTCGAGCTCCGGAACGCTACGGTAGGCCTAGACGAGAGTCATTCGCAGCGGCTCGTTTATTTCCGGGTCCTAGTTTACAAAGAAACTACTAAGGGCTCGTTAGCAAAGCTATAACTTATTAAACAGCATCTTAAGGACTTTAGGAAAGGGCTTATCGGGATGCTAGGCTTAAAGCCTTAGGAACGTCGTCGTAGTCTACGCCGTAAAGTACTATTTGTAATTAACGCCTATATCGAAGTAGCGTTTAAGGGCGTCGTATACGGCCCGGAACGTAGCTATAGTCTAATTAACGTATCGAATATAGTAGTCCTTAGCACGGCCGGCGAGGATTTAACTAACTAGCCCGTAGAATTAGCCGGGGGCGACTCGTAGGCTATAATAGGTCCGTATAAAGAGCCGGACCTTATTATCGAGGATGTCGTATAGGTCTCCTATATAGCTATATTCCTTCTTCTACGCTTTGGCGAATTGCAGCACGAGGTTAGCGTCCGTAGGGACGTTCGGGACCTTAGGCGGCGGCATTATTATATATGCCTTAAGGGGGAATTTAGGGACGGTAGGGACGGGTATACGGGCAACGGCGGCGGGAATAGCGGTAGGAACGGCGGTAGGAATAGCGGCCGGAATAGCGGCAGGATAAAATAGCTAGGCGGTAGGCTAGAACGGTATAGGCGGTAAAAAGGTCGTAATAACGTTAGCGGCAGCCGTAGCTTAAACCGTCTTAGTCTTACTTTTATCGTTCTTCTTCTACTGCTCGGCCTTAAGTAGTTCTACGTCGACTTTAGCCTTATTAGCCGAAACCTTAAGGTAATTATCTATAGTCTTTTAGATATCTTTATCGGGTTTCTATAATAGAAGTCGTAAAGAAGGGTTATAGTAGTTACACTTAGCGTAAAAGTGTTTCTCTCCGTAAGCATACTATAGTTAGAATTTCGGCTTAGTCTTATCCTTCTTAAAGGATAAAGCCGCGGAAGCCGTCGTAGATTCTGCCGTTAATTCCGTAGTTAGGTTTTAAGTTCCCTAGCCTTAGAACTTAGCGAATGCGTTAGTCTTTAGCGCCTTTATCGTAGCCTTTAAGGCCTACAAGCGCTCGAAAAGTTCGGATATCTTAAATCCGTTAAGTAAAGACTTCTCCTAATCTAGTTTATTTAGTCGGGCATCGTCCTTTATCTTATTTATCTAGTATTCCGTAAAGGGACTAGAAATTAGCTAAATAGCCTTAAGAAAAAGCTTTATAACCTAGAGACCTTCCGATTCCGGCAAATTAATTCGCCGTGCGTCGGTAAAGACCTTTTGCTAGTTAGAAATCTATATCGTGATATCCGTCCGGTCTAATGCCTTTAAAATAGTATAGAACTACGCGAATAGTCCTTTATTGCGTTTACGAAGTCGGCTTTATACGCCGCTATAATAAAGCTAATTCTTTAGAAACCTTATATTCGTCGGCAATTATCGAGCAGTAGTTCCCGATATTTTAAATAATAAACTACTAATTTAACATAAGAGATTTCTATTAGTCCTTATAGGCTTAAAGCAAGGTATAATACCGGGAAAAGAGAAACTTAAACCTCTTAAGTTCTTCTATAGATAAACTAGCAATATTAGTAACAGCTATATTAATTATTCTAAGTGTTAGTTCTACGGGAATAGGCAATAAGGGTTTCTAAAGTTTAGATGTAATAGAAGGATTAATTTTCTCCTTAATCCCTTAGGCGAGTGCGTATTTCTAGATCGTTAAGATCTAACGGTCTTAATCCGCTAGTCCGTTTAAGACGGTCTGCGAAGTAATATCGGCTATAATAGATGCAGTAACGTAAGTGAAAGTATAGTAAAATCTACGGAAAGGGTGGTTAAATATATAATATATATAAATAAACCGTAAGAATTTAAACTAGGTATAAGCAAGCACTATAGAATAAGGTCAACGTATTAACTAGTCCTCTAATAGTCGATTCGCTAGATTAAAGCACCGTTCTTAAAAAGATATACTAGTCCGCCGTAAGTTAATTCGCTAGATGTAAAAAGGCTTTACTATAGTAAGTCGTAGTATAGTAGGCTGAAAATATAAGCCGTGAGAACTCTCTATGCATAGAGAAGTTCGGCCGGGCTTATAACTATTAAACGCTAGGCAGTCGGGTCCTTAATATTTAGGTAATAGTAATTAAAAAAGAAGAGAGGCTCTAAGGCTTAAACAGCCTATAAGAAAGGATTAAAAGCCATAAATTATATAAATCACTAAGAATAATAGCTTTTGTCTTTTCTAATAAGGAGGGCTAACTAGTCTCTATATATAGGGAAATCCCTCGGACGAAAATAGCCGCGTAGACCTAAGGAAAAGGGGAAAAGGAAAGAGTTAGACGGAAAACACCGGTTAGAAATCAATAGATAGTGTCCGTACAATAAATAGTTATACAGTTAGTAAATAAAGGAATCAATAATGCAATAGTCTATTAGAAGGATATATAAATTCTACGGTAGAAGTCGTAGAAGGGAATTAGAATTCTACGGTAGAAGACCGTAGAAGGGAAGTAGAATTCCACGGTAGAAGACCGTAGAAGGGAATTAGAATTCTACGGTAAAAGCCCGTAGAAGTATAGGGTAACACTCCGTAGAAGCCCGTGGAATTCTATAGTGGAAATACGTGATACTTCTATATGAATTCTAAGGACACTTCTATATGAATTCTATAGTAAAACCGGGGGTTTCCGGGCGGAAAGCAATAGGGGAAGACGGTGATATTAATAGAGAATAAGTAAAGGCGGCGGTAGGGGGCTTACCTTCGTCGTTAGAGTCTTCGATAGAAAGGGCGGGGGGGAAACGAATTGTATTTATTAATTATATTACCTTAAAAGTAAGAACTATAGGTAAGGACGTAGCGGGAGGTTCGCCCTTATCGTTAAAGTCTTTAAAAAGGGGGTAAAGGGGAAACGAATTATATTTATTAATTATATTCCCCTTAAGATAGGAATTATAAGGCGGGTATAGCGGGTAAAGGCGGCCGAAAGGCTTAGGATAAGATAAAGCCGGTAGTCCGAAATGCAAGAGGCGAGGTAGAATAAAGACTAAAAGGAGAGTAAGTTACTACGCTAGGTAAAGATAGGGTCGTAGCGATATAGCTAAAGGAGGCCGAGAATAACCTTATAGCTAAGCTTTATAAGAAAGAAGCAAATAGACTTAGTATAAGCGTTAATCCGGGAGACGGAAAAAGCGTAATAGGTAATAAAGCCGGACTTATAATTCCTACTATAGGCAAAGGAGAGCCGGCGGGGGAATTAAAGCTAGCAGATAGGAAGGGCAAGGCGGTACGCGGTCTAAGTATATATAAAGGCGAACCCGGAATAGCCGGAGTTAATTAAAGCATTTATAACGATATCGGCGGATATAAAGAATAAAGGCATAAGTAAGGCATACGGTTATATTCCCGTAGGGAGGCAAAGATCCTCCTTAGTATCGAACGAAGCTATAAACTTAGATATAGAGAGCTCTCTATCGCGCGATAAAGCGAAAGAGCTACGCATTTCCTAAAGGTAGGGAAGAGGCGGGGAGATCGTCTACTTTACCCTCGATAAAGCCTTGCTTAATAGCGCGAACCTAGTAGCGGGGGGGAGGGGGTTTAAGGAGGCGCGGGGTAAACGTACCGCTACTACGGCTACGGCCGCGGCTAAAGCCGGAACTAACGCTAGGACTAGCGCTAGGGTTAGCGCCGATGCCTTAATTAAGGTAGGTCCGGGCGGTATAGGTAGCGGTAGCCGGCTAGGCGTAGTAAAGGCAAAGACGGTTCTTAAACCGCTTTTACTTCTAGGCGTTAGTAAGCTAGGCCTAGAATAAATAAAGCTATATAAGGTTACCGGTAGGCGAGACGGGACCGGGACGAGTAGGACGGGGCGGCTAGAGTTAAAAATAGGCCTTAAAGCGCTGCTAGTTGTCCTAAAGCATAGAGTATATCTTAGCCTAGGCCGTAAAGTCGTTATATAGGATACTTAACCTATAAGGCGGCGGCGTTAGTAAGATCGATAGAGACCTTTACGTAGAGGTAGGCGACGTAAGCGGTGCCGTTAAACGAAAGGTCGGCTTAGAGTTAGGTAAACTTTAAGTAAAAGTCCGGCTAAGAGATATTCTTTATTAATAAGGCGTTAAAGTCGGCCTTAGACTAAACGTACGTAAAACTAGCACTAAAGACTAAGCGAAGGTCGTCGGTTAACGCCTTAATAGTAGTATACTACTATTAGGCGAAGGGCTTATTGTTAAAAACATCGCGGGGGATACTAGCGATAATAGAGGCGGCTCGGCCCGTAAGCCGGCCGGCCGCGTAGAGAATACGATCTTACTCCGTAGGGTATAAGGCGGCGTCTTAACGGAGCTTAATAGCAAAGGCGTTACGCTAGGTCCGAAAGGCCTCCTAGCGTTCCTTCGAAGTGCCGGAGTCGCTATTACGGCACTAGGTGATAGCTATATAACCTTATTATTCTATAAAGAGGAGAAGAACTATAGAGGCTAAAGGCTAGTTTATATATAGGACTATATTTCACGTAGTATATTACTATGTATTGTGTTATATAATATAGTACTATAATAGTACTCCCCCTCTAAAGACGATTTAGTCCTTAAATCGCTAAGAAATTGCTAAAATCGTTAAAATCGTTCGTTAGAAATATTATTTTACTAAAAATCGGTATATAGTAAAAGAATCTTTTATAGGCGGGCTTAATCTAAGGGGCCCGGCTTATCTAGGTTGTATTTATTAAAGCGTTAGTATAAGGGTCTTCGACTATTAGTAAGATTAGGTCTACGACTTAATCCGCATTCTTATATACGAGCGGGAAAGAGGCACGTACGGGCGGGGAAAGAGGCTTATGCGAATAAGGGTAAGGGGCTCGTGCGGATAAGGGTAAGGGGCACGTACGGACAAAGGGGTACGTGCGTAGAGCTATATATCTATATATATAGGTGCGCTTACACTTAGTTCTTTATAGATGATTTCTATACCTATATAAAAGGCACTTATATAATCACTCTACCTACCTTATTATAGTATTATCTATCTCTCTTTTTTACGGACTTATTATTATAGTATTAGGTTATATTATATATTATCCTACGTAACCTCTATATCGTATATATAGATATTTAGATCTAGTCTATAGCTATATCCCTTCGTGGATTAATAATAATTATATACCCTCCCTAAGCTCGTTCCTTTATAGTTTAATCTACTATTTTTATCCTATTGCCTTTAATTAATAATCTCGCTATCTTACCCTTTTTTTTTCTAATCTCCCCCCTTCGCGACGTAAGTCCGCCTCCTCGCCGGACCCCTTCGACTAAGTTTTCCTCGATTATTAGAATTTTCTTAGTATAGATACGCCGTCTTAACGCGAATTATATAGATTTCCCTCCTTACCCTTTGCCTTATAATTTACGATAACCGACTATATAGAGGCCGATCCTCCGTCCGCTGCCCTAGCCGCTACCCCGCCGGCTCCTACCGACCTAGAGCCTTAGACCGAGTACGTTTCTTACTACCCCCGCCTCGCCGCCCTTCTTCGAGCCTAACGGCCTATATTCGGCACGTTCGCCTATATTTAGGCTAACGCTACTCCCGACTTCCGCGCCCTTTAAATTAAGGCCTTTACTTACCTTAATAATGCTTACGTTAAGTTAGATATAGGAGTGCTCGTCGCTTAAGAGCACGTAGCCGTTGCCTAAGAGCACGCTACCGATCTTTAGCGTTAGCTTAACTACGCTACGTCTTTTCTCCTCGTCTTAACCAAACGCAACGCGGCTCGGGACTAAGCCCCTACCCCCGGCCCCGCCCTTACCCCTACCCGTTCCTATATCGCCGACCCTAAGAGGTTCGCCGGCGACTCTAGCACTTAAAAGCAACGTTAGGAGGCTTTCCGGACCTAGCGCGACGGCCTTACTATTAAGCTCCGTTAGGACGCCGCCTTATACCCTACGGAGTAAGACCGTATTCTCTACGCGGCTAGCCGGCTTATTAGCCGGGCCGCCTCTATTATCGCTAGCGTTCCTTAGGACGTCTTCGGCAATAAGTCCTTCGCTAATTAGTAGTATACTACTATTAAAGCCTTTACCGACGACCTTAGCCTAGTCTTTAGTGCTAATTTTACCCGCGCTTAATCGGAGGCCGACTTTAACGCCTTATTAATAAAGAATATCTTTTAGCCGGACTTTTATTCAAAGTTTGCCTAGCTTTAAGCCGACTTATCGTTTAACGGCACTACTTACGTCGCCTACCTTTATTCGAAGGTCTTTATTAAACTTACTAACGCCGCCGCTCTATAGGTCGAATGCCTAGCCTATAATAACTTTACGGCCTAGGCTAAGATATATTCTACGCTTTAGGATAACTAGCAGCGTATTAAGGCCCGTTCTTAGCTTTAGCCGCCTCGTAACCCTACTCGCACCGGCCCTACCTCGCCCGCCCCGCCCGTGCCTCCTGCCGGTAACATAATATAGCTCGATGCATTCTAGGCCCGGCTTACTAACGCTAATAAGCAACGGCGGTTTAAGAACCGTCTTTACCTCTACTACGCTTAGCCGGCTACTGCTACCTATACCGCCCGGACCTACCTTAATAAAGGCATCGGTGCTAATCCCGGCGCTAACCCTAGCGCTAGTCCCGGAGCCGGTTCTAGTTCTAGCCGCGGCCGTAGCCGTAGTAGCGGTACGTCTGCCCCGCGCTTACTTAAGCCCCCTCCCCCCCGCTACTAGGTTCGCGCTATTAAGCAGGGCTTTATCGAGGGCGAGGTAGACGACCTCCCCGCTTCTTCCCCGTCCTTAGGAAATACGTAGCTCCCTCGCCTTATCGAGCGATAGAGCTCTTAGTATCCGAGTTTATAGCTTCGTTCGATACTAGGGAAGATCTTTGCCTCCCCGCGGGAATATAACCGTATGCTCTACTTATACCTTTATCCCTTATATCTACCGATGTCGTTATAAGTGCTTTAGTCGACTCCGGCTATTCCGGATACGCTTTTATACACGCTTAGACCGCGTACCGCCTTGCCCTTCCTATCCGCTAGCTTTAGTTCCTACGCCGGCTTTCTCTCGCCGATAGTAGCGACTACGAGTCCGGCTCCGTTACTTATTACGCCTTTTCGGTCTCCCGGATTAGCGCCTATACTAAGTCTATCTACTTCTTTCTTACGAAGCTTAGCTATAAGGTTATTCTTAGCCTCCCTTAGCTACGCCGGCACGACCCTATTATTAGCTAGCGTAGGCACTCCCTTTCCTTCTAGTCCCCCTTTTGTCTAGCCTCCTGCCTCTCGGACTACTAGCCTTATCTTATCCTAGGCCTCTCGGCTACCCTTGCCCGCCTTACCCGCCCTATCCTAGCTCCCCTTGCCTTTATTCCGGAGGGAATATAATTAATAAATATAATTCGTTTTCCCCTCGCTCCCTCCGTCGAAGACTCTAACGACGAAGGCGAACCCCCTACCGCCCCTTCTATTAGAGACTCTAACGACGAGGGCGAACCCCCTACCGCTACGATCTTTATTCTTACCGCTGCGATCCTTATTCCCGCCCGTATGGCCTTAGCCCGTCCTCTAGCCCTTATCCGGTCCGTCCGCTTTAGCGACGTTCTTAAGTTTATTCCTTTATCTCCTAGCCCCTCTCTCTCGGCGTTTTTCGAGGATGCCCTTAACGCGGGTAAACCCGCCTATCCGGACTCCTCCCGCTAGGTTAACGACGCCGACTCCGACTCCGGCTACGACTCTAACTCCCCGGCTACCCTCTACCTTCGCCGCTATATTCGACCTCCTTGCCCCCGTCCCGTCTATAAGACCGCTAGCTACCGCCGTCCTATATTACGGCCGAGTCATAAGGTTATTAAACCCCGGCCCCTCTGCTTCTCGTCCTTTAACGACTCGGCGTTTAACGTCCGGATGCTCGACGTCGACGCGATAGTAATATTCTACCGGCAGCTTAAAGTCTAGACCTCTTAGACCTTAATTAAGGCCCTTACCGCCGAGCCTTTGCCTACCGAGCCCCCGCTACCTATCGACTAAGATATCCCTAAGGACCTCTACTAGGCCGTTTTAATTAGATATATAGACGCTAAGGACGCGAAAGCCTGCCTTAACCCCTGCCTTTACGACTTCGTCGACGACTACCTTAATAAGATCTACTTTAATAAGATCTCCCCCGACGATATCGCTAAGTTCTTTAAAAAGCAAGAGAAGGTCCCTTACACGCTCGACGAGCTCCGGGCTAAGGTCCTTAAAGAGCTCTACTATATAATCTATATATAGCTTAAGAGCGAGGCCGATAAGCTCGCCCTTTACTATGCCGTTAATACTTAAATTAACCTAAAGGAGGGAATATAGCCTCCTTATACCCGCCCCCGCCCCTTTAGCGAAGCCGAGAACCGGATCGTCCGCTTATACGTTAACGAATAGCTCGGGAAGGGCTTTATCCGTCGCTTTACCTCCCTTACTACTACCCCCGTTATGCTTACCTATAAGCCGGGCGGCGGCGTCTGTTTTTGCGTTAACTATCGCGGCCTAAATAAAGCTATAATTAAGAACCGTTTTCCCTTACCCTTTATCTATAATACTCTCGCTTATATCCGGAAGGCGAAGTTTTTTACTAAGATCGACGTTATTACGGTGTTTAATCGCCTTCGTATTACCGAGGGACATAAGTAAAAGACCGCGTTCGCTATATAGTATAGGCTTTTCGAGTATTATATTACTCCCTTTAGCCTTACCTTCGCCCTATCTTACTTCTAGAGTTTTATTAATACGGCCCTTTACGGTATCCTTAATAAGTTCTACTCTACCTATCTAAACGATGTCTTAATCTTCTTAAAGACATAGGAAGAGCACTAGGCCTACGTTTATATAGTTCTTAAGCGCTTTAATACCGCCGGCCTTTAGCTTAACGTAGATAAGTATAACTTTTGCGTTACTAAGACTAAGTACCTCGGCCTAATTATCTTAGATAAAGGCATTCGTATAGACCTTAATAAGGTTTATATAGTCTTAGACTAGCCTGCCCTTTCCTTTATTAAAGACCTCCGGCGCTTCTTAGGATTCGTTAATTTTTATTAGCGTTTTATTCGCGGCTTTTCTAGGCTTACGAACCCTTTAAACGCCTTTACTAAGAACTCTACCCCTTAGATCTAGTCTCCCGCCTACGCTTACGCCTTCGAAGCCCTTAAGCACGCCTTTACTACCGCCTTAGTCCTTATATACTTCGACCCCTATCGTAAGACTATAGTTTAAATAGATGCTTCCGATTAAGCCGCCGGGGGCGTGCTAATATAGCTCCTCGACGATAGTCGTTACTATCCGGTTGCCTTCTTCTCGTTAAAGCACTCCGCTTAAGAGTATAATTACGAGATCTATAATAAGGAACTCCTCGCGATTGTAAAATCTCTTAAAGAGTAGCGCCCTAAGCTTAAAGGCCTGCCTAAGTTTAAGATAGCCTTAGACTATAAGAATCTTTAGTATTTTATAACTATAAAGCTCCTTAACTAGCGATAGGCCCGCTAGGCCGAATTCCTTAATCGTTTTAATTTTAAGATTGTCTTTTAGCCCGGCTCTTAAGCTATTCTCCTTAATGCCTTTAGCCGCCTGCCCGGCTCCCGCTCTCTCTCCTTTACCGACCGAGCCGACGAGAGGATTAACTATCGATATTAGGTTATCCTCCTTAAGTCTAAGGTTAATGCCTCCCTCTACCTTAATACTACTACCGCCCCCGATACCGTTAAAGGGTCTAATTCGTTTATAAATATAATTTATAAATATAATTCCGACTGCCTTAACCTCTACGCCTTCGATAACTCTAAGCCGATCGATAACCTTATCGACCGGGCTTATTCCTCCTCCCCGCTTATCTCCGCTATTCGCGTAGCTCTTTAGTCCCCTTAGCCCCGCTAGCTTTGCCCCCTTCGAGCCCCCTTCCGCTTAATCCCTAAGACCGCTCTCTTTAAGGTCCGGGGCCGGTTCTATTTCTAAGGCCGGCTCTTCGTTCCCCTTAACGACGCCTTAATTCTTTAGATCCTCGTCCGCGCTTATACCTCCCCCTTTGCCGGCTACCTTAGACGTACGAAGACCGCTAGCCTCTACCGCCGGTCTTATATCTAGCCCGGTATATATAAGTCTATTTCTAGCTTCGTGCGGAACTATTATATATGCCTACGCGTTAAATCCCCTCGTTCCTCCCCTTAAGGCCTGCTTTAGCCCTTAAGTATTCCCTTCGCCCTATAGACTAATATATCCGTCGATTTTATTACCGACCTCCCTATCTACCGCCGTAATAGCGTTAAGTTTTCTAATATCCTCGTTATTATCGACCGCCTTACGAAGATACGCTACTACGTTCCGATACCCTTAATAACCGTTAAAGACGTTATTAACGCGTTTATTTCCTACGTTTAGTCCCTTTATAGCACCCTAGCCTCTATTATTAGCGACTATAGCACTTAGTTTATTTCGGCTTTCTAGTAGTAGCTTAGTCGTCGCCTTAGTTACCGCCTTTACCCTAGCTCCGCCTACTACCCTTAGACCGACGGTTAGACTAAGATCGCGAACGCCTAAATAGAGGTTTACCTTCGTTATTATACTACCTACCTTTAGGACGATTAGGTCGACCTCTTTCCCCTCGCTAAGTTTACTGCTAATAATTAGGTCTTTAAATCTACCGGCCTCTCCCCTTTCTTCGCTAACTATAGCTTCTACCTAAAGCTTAGCATTAAGCTTTTTAGTCCCCCTCCGCCCGGTATAACCCCTTAGTAGCGGAAGGAATACCTCCGCGGTAACACGCTCGCTTCCCGTCTCTAGCGTATCTCTAACTTCCTCCGCGATACGATCGAGGATGCTTAAGCCACTTAGGCTTACTACGTAAACGCCTAGCAGACTCCCGCCCTAGCGTATTAACCTAGCGATATAGTATTTATTAACACCCGCTAGATCTAGACCCTCCGCTTTATAAAGAAGCTCGACTATAAGCGGGAGGGCCTATATAAAGTCCTTAAGGTATATAAGACGGCGTGTTTTCTTTATCTCCCTAAAGGCAGCTGCCTTTACCCCGTTTTTTATTACTCCCTCTTTACTAAGATATAGGAGCCCCCTTTGCCCGGCTAATCGGAGCTTAACGTCCGGCCCGCCGATAACGGCGTTTTCCTTTCCCCTAGCGATAACGACGGCGATAACGCATACCTCGAGTAGGAGTTTTCTTTTATCCTCGCGTAACGCTAATACGCCTCCGGAAAGATTAAGTATCGCGTTTAATAGCGTTATAGCCCCCTTACGTTAGAGGACTCCTTCTACCTTAACAGCTGCTAAGACGACCTTAAGGCTTTTTACGCCTTTAATCCGACTAAGCTTAAACCGGCCTTTTATATAGCCTTCCTTATATCTTCCCCTTTGCCTAAGTAATAATATATATAATTTATTAATACAATTTACGTTACGACGGCACGTATTAGTTTCTTAGTTTTGCCCTTTATTTCTTTCTACTTCTCTCTCGTTCTATATCCGGCCCGCTTTTAAGGCCGATTAACATAGATTTCCTTCGTTTTTATTAGTCTATTAACCCTTTTAGGCGTTCGAGTCGAACGCCGGTTTAAGGGGGATTTACTATTATAGTATTAGGTTATATTATATATTATCCTAGGTGACCTTTATATCGTATATATAGACATTTAGATCTAGTCTATAGCTATATCCCTTCGTAGATTAATAATAATTATATACCCTCCCTAAGCTCGTTCCCTTACACTTATTAATATAATAACGTCCCGCTTTTATAATAGCGGCATATATTAACTAAAACAATAGGCCGCTATAATAAAAGCAGCACGCGTAGTAATACTAGCTACTATTATAGACTTACTAGATTACGATATAGAGGACGTCTTTAAGCAATAGGCCGAGGGGTCTTAGTAACTATCGCTGCGATAAGAGTCGCTAAATAAGCGGGCCTTCGTAAAAGCCCGCCTTCGATAGGAAATAATAGAAGCCTATTTAGGCAAGGCGACGGCGGACGCCGCACCTTCTATAGCAGAAGAGAAGCGCCTTCTAGTGCTACTATAGAAAATAGCCGTTAATCCGGTTAAACGAAGGGGGTTACTAGAAGTCCTTAGAGTTAAAATAGGATCTACGGCGCCTACCTCTACGGATACGCTACTCGCGCCTACGGCTGCGTTAACGAACTCTCCTACGGCTAAGGACGCTAGTATAGCTAACCTAAGGACGGCCTTTAAAGCTGCCTTCGGAAAAAGGAAGCCTCTACCGTAGCCTATATAGGATAGTAAGCTAGAGTCTTTTTACTTCTTCCTATATTGCCTCTATAGTAAGTTTACCGTTAACGAGAAGTAAGGCCTTAACGGTTGCCGCGATACCGCTTAGTATTCGCTACTCTATACGCTACCCGAGCCTTAAATACGGCGGATTTCTAAGTTCTAAGGGAGTAGCGGGCCTAATAGCGCCTACGACCCCTATGCCTTCTTTAACTACCTTATCTACGCGTTCGGCAATATATAAGAGTAGGAGAAAGCGTAAGATAGGTTATAGATCCTCTTTTAGAATAACGGCTAGACGTTTAAGTACTTTCTTCCTAACTTTAAGGAGACTATTACTTACGCCGCCGGAAATAGCGTTTAGGGAGATAGCGCTAAGCTTATATAGCTACGGAATTCGATTACTCTATAACTATAGGAAATACGTATCCTAATCGAGATGCCTACTAACTTCCGGGAGTACGTAAGTCGCTTTATAAAAGTAGCCTAAAACTATAAGCAAAGCCTTAGCTTCTAAAAGTTGTAAAAGCGCGCTAGTATAAACGGCGTTAGCAATAGGAACGGAGGAGTTACTACTAAAAACGCTATAACGCTCCCGCCGCTTAAATCCGCGCCTAATACTACGGTAGACTACGAGGGCGACGTTATAATATCTACTACGCGGCCCGCTCGTAGAAAAGCGAGGATACTATCCGCCGCCTTAGATAGCGCGCCCTCCTCTTCTATATAGCGAGCTAAGTAAGTATCGAAGGCAGAGCTTTAGAAGTAGAGAAAGGAGGGGCTTTACGTACGCTATAGCGTAGATAGATATTTTACTACGGACTGGCCGTATCGTCCCGCTCGCCCTACGGCGAAGCGAGCCGAACGGCCTATAGCGATTCGCGCTACCCGACCTTCTTTTAAGTCTAATGTTAAAGAGGATAATATAATCCCCGCCGCTACTAATATAGAGGGAAACGCATAGATCTAGAGCATAGACAGGCCCTAGAGCCTAATTCGCTAGCATTATAGGAAAAAGAGTTAACTAACCGTATTAAGACTTCTCCTACCTTAATATCTATTATTATTAACCGTATAAACCTTATCTCTACTCTTATAGACGAGGGTTGCTAATACTACGCCGGTATCGATAAGGCATTCGTATAAGAACTACGTTTGCTAGTTAAAGATATAAGACCTCGGTATATACGAGGAGCTTTAAGCATAATAGAAGAAGCGAAGATTAAGGGTATCGCGTAGATAGCTATAGAGATTAACGGGCATAAGCAATTGCTTATAGCATACGTTATCCTTTAGCTAGAGTTTAACTATGGTTAATCTTTAGTAAGACTTAGCTCCTTTACGTAAAGTCTTACTTTATACCGTACTAAGGAAGGCTTTAGTATAGGAATTCGTAGCGTTAGCTATAGTATATTAATAAAAACGAGCCTAAAGATACCGAGTATACTACGGAGCTTTAAGAAGCGAAGTAGGTTATAGCTTTAGTATTTATCGGCATAGTTAACCGAATCCGTAGACGATATAGCTCGGAAGCCGCTACGGCTGCTATTTACGTAGTTAGCCTCGCGGATATCGAAAAAGCCTTACGACTAAAGAAGCCGAAGACGGAAGCCGAATTATATTAAATAATCCCTACGTAGTTCTATAACCTACTGCCGCTCTTTTAGAAAAGCGAGGCCGATAAATTAAACCTATATAAGCCTAGCATTAACTATGCGATACTACTTCGTAAGGATTCCTACGGATATAATATAGTTCCGCCCTTTAGGCCGCTATACGCGATATCTTAAGACGAGTTACTTATATTAAAGAAAACACTACGCGGCCTTTTAGATAAAGGGTTTATTTAGGCTAGCTCTTTTAAAGCCGCCGCTTTAGTGCTATTCGCGCGGAAACCCGGAGGAGGACTACGTTTCTATATAGACTACTAAGCACTTAACGCAATAATATAACCGGACCGCTACCTACTTCCGCTTATTAAGGAGATACTCTATAATATCGCTAAGGCGAAGTAGTTTACTAAGTTAGATATCTATTAGGCGTTCTATAAGGTGCGAATTACGGAGGGCGATAAGTAAAAGACCGCGTTCCGTACTCGCTATAGGCTCTTCGAATAGAAAGTAATACCGTTTAGGCTTTTAAAGTCTCCCGGCACTTTCTAACGATATATTAATAGCATTCTTCGCGAATTTCTAAACGAGTTTACTTCCGCTTATATCGATAATATTCTTATCTATATAAGCGGTAGCCTAAAGGATTATATAGATAAAGTACGGAAGGTATTAGACCGGCTCTCTAAGTATAGGCTATACCTCGACCTTAATAAATGCGAATTTAGCGTCCGCTAGGTTAAATACCTTAGATTTATTATTATCGTAGGCGTTAGTATATAGGCGGACCCCGTAAAGATTTAAGCTATTTAGGAATAAATAGCCTTAACTTTGCAAAAAGGTATATAGAGTTTCTTAGGATTTATAAACTACTATTAGATTTTTATTCGTTAATTTTCTTATTTCGTAGGTCCGCTTATAGCCCTTACCGGCAAAAGGGTAGCCTTCTATTAAGGCGTCGTATAGGTAAAGGCGTTTTAAACGTTAAAAGACCTATTTTCGTAAGCCTTAGTGCTACTATAGTAGGACTTTAATTATCCTATAATACTTAAGGCGGACTATAGTAGATTTATACTTAAAGGCACGCTTTCGCAAAAGGTAGACGGCTAACGCCGCCCTATAGCTTTTTACTCGCGTAAGCTTACCTCCGCCGAACGGAACTACGCTATCTACGATAAAGAGATGCTCGCTATAATTAGCTATTTAAAGCAATAGTAAGCGGAGCTCTATAGCTATAAGAACTTCGAGATCCTTATAGACTATCGTAACCTTAAGTATTTTATAACTTAACGTTATCTCTTTAAGCGGTAGGCGCGTTAGGCGGAATACCTTTTGCGGTTCCGTTTCTAGATTAAGTACTAACTTAGAAAAAAGGCTATAGTGCCGGACGCTCTATCTTAGAGAGATTAAGATCGGCCTTTTAATTAAGATTATAATGCCCGAGAGCTTTAAATACTCCCGGAGGAGGCGCTATGTATATATCTTAAAGCAGCACTTATCGGTGCGGATAGCGTAGTCTTAGTTAATAGTAAGGGCGATAAGGATAAGGACGATAGTAAGGAGGATAATAATTCGTCTTTTAGTTCGGAAAGTAAGGGGATAATCGAAAAAGACGCGGAGCCCGATACTTAGGAAGCGGACTTCGCAGCGGCTACGACCTAAGACGACCTTAACGCATAAGACGTAAAGCTAACTACTAATATAGGCCTTAACCGACGGATTCTTTAGGACGAAGAGTGTAATAGAACGAGCTTAGGGGGGGTATATAATTGTTATTAATCTACGAAGGGACACAGCTATAGACTAGATTTAAATGTCTATATATACGATATAGAGGTTACGAAGGATAATATATAATATAACCTAATACTATAATAGTATATCCCCCTTAAATCGGTGTTTGACTTAAACGCCTAAAAGGGTTAATAGGCTAATAAAAACGGAGGAAATCTATATTAATTAGTCTTAAAAGCGGGCTTAATATAGAACGAGAGAGAGATAGAAAGAAATAAAAGGTAAAACTAAGAAACTAACGCGTGCCGTCGTAACGTAAATTATATTAATAAATTATACTTATTATTACTTAAGCGAAGGGGAAGATATAAGGAAGGCTATATAAAAGGCCGGTTTAAGCTTAGTTAGGTTAAGGGCGTAAAAAGCCTTAAGGTCGTCCTAGCAGCCGTTAAGGCAGGAGGAGTCCTCTAATATAGGGGGGCTATAACGCTATTAAACGCGATACTTAATCTTCCCGGAGGCGTACTAGCGTTGCGCGAGGATAGAAGAAAACTCCTACTTAAGGTGCGCGTTATCGCCGTCGTTATCGCCGGGGGAAAGAAGAACGCCGTTATCGGCGGGCCGGACGTTAAGCTCCGACTAGCCGGGCAAAGGGGGCTCTTAGGTCTTAGTAAGGAGGGAGTAATAAAAAATAAGGTAGAGGCGGCTGCCCTTAAGGAGGCGAAGAAGGCACGCCGTCTTATATACCTTAAGGACCTTATATAGGCCCTCCCGCTTATAGTCGAGCTTCTTTATAAGGCGGAGGGTCTAGATCTAGCGGGTGTTAATAAATACTATATCGCTAGGTTAATACGCTAGGGCGGGAGTCCGCTAGGCGTTTACGTAGTAAGCCTAAGTGGCTTAAGCATCCTCGATCGTATCGCGGAGGAAGTTAGAGATATACTAAAGACGGGAAGCGAGCGTATTACTATAGAGGTATTCCTTCCGCTGCTAGGGGGTTATACTAGGTAGGGGGGGACTAAAGGGCTTGGTGCTAAGCTTTAGGTAGAAGCTATAGTTAGTAAAGAAAGGGGAAAAGCCGGTAGATTTAAAGACCTAATTATTAGCAGTAAACTTAGCGAGGGGGAAGAGGTCGACCTAATCGTCCTAAAGGTAGGTAGTATAATAACGAAGGTAAACCTCTATCTAAGCGTTTACGATCTCGGTCTAACCGTCGGTCTAAGGGTAGTAGGCGGAGCTAAGGTAAAGGCGGTAACTAAAGCAATGATTAAGCTACTATTAGAAAGCCGAAATAAACTAAGTGCTATAGTCGCTAATAATAAAGGCTAGGGTGCCGTAGAGGGACTAAACGCGGGAAACAAACGCGTTAATAACGTCTTTAACGGTTATTAAAGGTATCGGGATATAGTAGCGTATCTTCGTAAGGCGGTCGACGATAACGAAGATATTAGAAAACTTAACGCTATTACGACGGTAGATAAAGAGGTCGGTAATAAAGTCGACGGATATATCGGTCTATAGGGCGAAGGGAATACTTAAGGGCTAGAGTAGGCCTTAGGGGGAGGAACGAGGGGATTTAACATATAGGCATATATAATAGTTCCGTACGAAGCTAGAAATAGACTCGTATATACTAGGCTAGATATAGGACCGGCGGTAGAGGCTAGCGGTCTTCGTACGTCTAAGGTAGCCGGTAAGGGGGGAGGTATAAGCGCGGACGAGGATCTAAAGAATTAAGGCATCGTTAAGGGGAACGAAGAGCCGGCCTTAGAAATAGAACCGGCCTTAGACCTTAGAGAGAGCGGTCTTAGGGATCGAGCGGAGGGGGGCGCGAAGGGGGTAAGACTAGCGGGGCTAAAGGGACTAAAGAGCTACGCGAATAGTAGAGATAAGCGGGGAGGAGGAATAAGCCCGGTCGATAAGGTTATCGATCGGCTTGGAGTTATTAAGGGCGTAAAGGTCGAGGCAGTCGGAATTATATTTATAAATTATATTTATAAACGAATTAGACTCTTTAACGGTATTAGGGGCAGTAATAATATTAAGGTAAAGGGAGGCATTAACCTTAGACTTAAGGAGGATAACGTAATATCGGTAGTTAATCCTTTCGTCGGCTCGGTCGGTAAGGGAGAGAGGGCGGGAGCTAGGCAAGCGGCTAAAAGCGTCGGGGAGAATAGCTTAAGAGCTAGGCTAAAAGACGATCTTAAAATTAAAACGACTAAGGAATTCGGCCTAGCGGGCCTATCGCTAGTTAAAGAGCTTCGTAGTTATAAAATACTAAAGATTCTTATAGTCTAAGGCTATCTTAAACTTAGGCAGGCCCTCGAGCTTAAGGCGCTACTCCTCGAGAGATTTTATAATCGCGAGGAGCTCTTTATCGTAGATCTCGTAATTTTACTCTTAAGCGGAGTATTTCGACGAAAAGAAGGCAATTAGATAATAACGACTATCGTCGAGGAGCTATATTAGCATACCCTTAGCGGCTTAGTCGGAAGTATCTATCTAAACTATAGTCTTACAATAGGGGTCGAAGTATACGAAGACTAAAGCGGTAGTAAAGGCGTGCTTAAGGGCTTTAAAGGCGTAAGCGCAGGCGGGAGACTAGATCTAAGGGGCAGAGTTCTTAGTAAAGGCGTTTAAAGGGTTTATAAGCCTGGAAAAGCCGCGAATAAAACGCTAATAAAAATTAGCGAATCTTAAGAAGCGCTAGAGGTCTTTAATAAAGGAGGGGGTAGGCTAGTCTAAGACCGTACGAACCTTATTAAGGTCTATGCGAATGCCTTTATCCGAGATAATTAAGCCGAGGTATATAGTCTTAGTAACGTAAAAGTTATACTTATCTACGTTAAGCTAAAGGCCGGCGGCATCGAGGCGCTTAAGGACCGTATTAACGTAGGCTTAGTGCTCCTCCTATATCTCCGAAAAGATTAAGACGTCGTTTAGATAGGTAGAGTAGAACTCGTTAAGGATACCGTAAAGGGCTATATTAATAAAACTCTAGAAGTAGGACGGGGCGGCGGTAAGGCTAAAGGGAGTAATATAATACTTAAAAAGCCTATACTATATAGCGAACGCGGTCTTCTACTTATATCCTTCGGTAATACGAAGGCGATTAAACGCCGTAATAACGTCGATCTTAGTAAAATACTTCGCCTTCCGGATATAGGCGAGAGTATCGTAGATAAAGGGTAGGGGAAAACGGTTTTTAATCGTAGCCTTATTTAGGCCGCGATAGTTAACGCAAAAACAGACGCCCCCGCCCGGCTTACGGGCAAGTATAATAGGGGCAATAGCGGGGGAGGTAGAGCGGCGGATAAAGCCCTTCCCGAGCTGCTCGTTAACGTACGCGCGGACGATCCGGTTCTCGGCTTTGCTAAAGGGGCGGGGGCGGGTGTAAGGGCAGGGGCTTAGTCCTAAGCCGCGTCGCGTTTAGTTAAGACGAAGAGAGAGGACGTAGCGCGGTTAAGCTAACGCTAACGATCGGTAGCGTGCTTTTAAGCAACGGCTGCGTGCTTTTAAGCGATAAGCACTCCTATATCTAACTTAACGTAAGCATTATTAAGGTAAGTAAGGGCCTTAATCTAAGGGGCGCGGAAGTCGGGAGTAGCGTTAGCCTAAATATAGGCGAACGTGCCGAACATAGGCCGTTAGGCTTAAAGAAGGGCGGCGAGGCGGGGGTAGTAAGAAACGTACTCGGTCTAAGGCTCTAGGTCGGTAGGGGCCGGCGGGGTAACGGCTTAGGTAGCGGACGGAGGATCGGCCTCTATATAGTCGGTTATCGTAGATTATAGGGCAAAGGGTAAGGAGGGAAATCTATATAATTCGCGTCGAGACGACGTATCTACACCGGGAAAATTCTAATAATCGAGGAAAACTTAGTCGAAGGGGTCCGGCGAGGAGGCGGACTTACGTTACGAAGAGGGGAGATTAGAAAAGAAAGGGGTAAGATAGCGAGACTATTAATTAAAGGCAATAGGATAAAAATAGTAGATTAAACTATAATAGAATAAGCTTAAGGGGGGTATATAATTATTATTAATCTACGAAGGGATATAGCTATAGACTAGATCTAAATGTTTATATATACGATGTAGAGGTTACGTAGGATAATATATAATATAACCTAACACTATAATAAAGAGCTTTAACGTATATAAGTCCGCTTAGCAGCTTAGGACGTTACCTATAGGAGTGTACGCTGCGTCGTAGAGGTAAGAGCACGACGATTCGACCTTAAGCTTAACCTTAAGGTATAGGTAGCCGACTACTACGTAGACTTACGTAGGCACCTACGGTTCCGCGGACGGCTTTAGGTTCTTAGTTCCTCTATAACTATAGAGGCCGTAGTAAGAGACGCTCCCTTAGAGCTAAAAGAAGGGAACACGCTCTAAGGACGGCTTATTTAAATAGTATACGACGCTAGCGTCGTTAGCTACCTTAGCCGCGAAGGAATAGTTACTGCTATATCCTCCGACTTCTTTTAGCCGCTCCTCTAGCTATACATTAGACGATTCCTCTGTAACTATAATATCTACGGGCGTATAAAGATTTAGCGTACGCTTAAGAAAAGGCTGCTTAAATCGCTTCTTATGCCGGACCGGTTCTATACGTATATTTAAATAGACTTTATTACGGACCTCCCCTTTATAGAGAGCGGCAACCGCAATCTTAAGGTAATTAAAGACCGTCTAAGTAAGGAAGTTATATTAAAACCTATGCCCTTTATAAAAGCGGAGATTTACGTAAAGCGCTTTCTTATATACTATATATAATACTATTAATAGCTAACGTTAATTATAAGCGATAGGGGCTTAAATTAGATAAGCCGCTTTTAGTAGCACTTATATTAGCTGCTATAGATTATATAGCTGCTAAGCATAGCATATTATCTATAAACCGATAGGGGGCTAGAACGGCTTAACTAAGAGGTTTAAGCTTACCTCTAAGGCGTTATCGACTATAACTAAAGGGACTAAGATAAGTAGCTCCCCGTAGCGTAAATAGCGCTTACTAGTAGAAATTACTCTTTAATTAGTATATCCCTTTTCTTCGCACTATATAGGTATAAATTAGCATCCTTATTTCCTATCGCCGTAGATATAGTAGCGGAAAAGCCGTTTAGCAATAGTCTAAAGGGGCGCGTAGCCTCCTTTATATAGCGACTTAAGTAAGTCTTAGACTTCTATTAGTTATTAATAGCCTTAGTAGCGTAGGACTAAGAGCGGTATATTAATAAACGGCGGGAACCCGTAAAGCGATTTACAGTAGGTAATAAAGTCTAAGTAGACTTACGGAACTATATATCCTTAAGGCCGAAGAAGAAGCTTAACTAATTATACGCAAAGTTTACGGTTAAAAGAGTGCTAAGCCCGTAAGCCGTTAAGCTTAAGGGACTACCTAATAGGATTTACCTTAATTTTAACGTAGACCTTCTTTATCGCGTAGCAATAGATCTAATGCCCGGCTAAGTAATAGCGGACCTATAGCCTTACGTAATCTTAGTAAAAGGAGAAGAAGAGTTTTTAGTAGAGGAAATTCTTACCGTATAATAGAAGAAGGTCGGCCGCGGTAGTAGGCATAAGGTCTTCGTAAGGTAGTAAAGGCACTAAGACCCGACGTAGCACTTAGCAGTAGACTTCGTAGATATAAAAGCGCTCGATCGCTTTAAAGAGCGCTTTAAGGCTATAAGAGAAAACGACGGACCGCCCGACGCTATATTACCGGCAAAGATACGATAGAAGAAGGTACGGTTTACGCTCCTTAAAGCGAGCCGCGTAGCCTAAAGCGCGGCCGGGCTCTACGTAATATATAGTTAATTCTCGCTTAGGTAAGGTAAAGGTCTTATATAAGGGTCTTTAACTATTAGTAAGATTAGGTCTACGATTTAATCCGTATTCTTATATACGAGTAGGGAAAAGGCACGTACGGGCGGGGAAAGGAGCTTATGCGAATAAAGGTAAGGGGCTCGTACGGATAGGGGTAAGGGGCACGTACGGACAAAGGGGTACGTACGTAGAGCTATATATCCGTATGCATAGGTGTGCCTATACTTAGTTCTTTATAGATAATTTCTATACCTATATAGAGGGCACCTATGTAATTACTCCGCCTACCCTATTATAGTTAGATAGCTTTAGGACAACCTCTTAAGTTATCTTTAGGCTGCTAGGTTAGTTCCTAGTGATATTTCTATTTAATTAGATAAGTTAGAGTTAGGGCTTTATTATTATATACGTAAAGGATCTTTTTAAATCCCTATATGTCTTTAATATTGCCGTCGTTATCGCGTTCTATAATACGGCCTACGACGTTGCGTTATTCCTCTCGATTAATTTATGCCTAGCCCGGTATTACTTCCGTTATCTAAAGCTATACCTTAGACGTATATAAAGATTTATTAACCCGGATATACTTAAGGCGTTCGATAACTATAGCGCTACTATAGACCTTAAGAAAAGGATAAGGACCGTTCTATCTATCGTCTTATTTCTTCTTTAGGCGATTAGTAATTATATTCTCTAATAAAACTATAACTATATTAATAGGTCGGAAAAGAAAGCCTTCGTCCCGCTTTATATTAGCATTCTCCTTATATTTCTATTAAAAGGTAATATATATAAAGCATCCTCTGTGCTATATATCGGGGCTAATGTAATTAGCTATAGATAAGATAGCAGGGAGCTATTCCTAGCTCCTAGGGCTTACGCCTACCTAATAGAGGCATCCTTCTTTACACACACATTCTTAGTGCCTAGTGCATTAAATTAGTAGCAATTCTACACCTTCTGCCTTTAAAGCCACTATTAGGAACGCCTTCCTGTCTCTAGAGCTTCGCTCTACTACGACACGTTCGCTAAGAGCTTCTAAAGCTCTCGCTATTCGTTAGAAGCCGCTTAAAGGCTCCCGACACCTATAGTATAACTAGCTCGTGTAACCTCAGCTAGCACGCCTATATAACCTCTAATATAAGCCTTACGATCCAACGAGGCTCGCCTTTCTAAGCATTATTAGAACTAGGGTCCGCTACCTAGTTCTCTATTCTTAAGTCCCTACGCAATTAGCCGTAAGGAAAATTTTTCTTTTTGTGTTTTCGATTTCCTACGCGTACCCGTTCTTACGCTAAAATTAAAACACCTTATACCTCCTACTATAGACTTTTCTCTTCTCTTATAAATCTTCTTCCTCCGTAATCCCTTCTCTTCTCTATCTATCGACCTCTTCGCCTTCTTCCTTCGTTTTATTTAAGCTATTATCGCTATAGCTAGGGACGAAGAAGCCCGTTAAGCTATAGCGTCTATATCTCGCTTAGACGACGACTCTTACCCTCGCTTGCCGATATAAGAGTACGCTCCGCCGGAAAGTATCTATAGCGCCGCCCCTTTTAAGGACTTTAAGAGTGATTATAAAGATCCTCCTCCTCCTACCCGCCGTTGTCTTCGCTTATCCTTAGAAACCGAGGTACTACGCAAGCAGTCTGCTATACTAGCTATAGAGGATAAGGACTATAATAACCTATTGAAATAGGCTATCCGCTACTTTAAGTTAATTAAGACACTGCCTACGGAAGGGGTTATTAAGACCTTTACTAATATAGACGTAATATATATAAAGTAAGCCTGTATTCTCTTAGGCTCTTTAGCCTCTAAGTCGGAGATTATCTTTAATATCTTAGATCTTCCGCCCGTAAAGGAAAAGCATCTATAGTACGCCGACACTTAGCGAAAAGGAATTCGCGCGTATCTTCGTTTTATAGGCGAGCTTCTCGATAAAGAGACTTACTTCTACGCTACGATATCTCTAGTATATCGGCTAGTTTAAGCCGTGCCTCTTAACCCGTAAATAATCGACGGAGACCCTTCTAACGGTTAATCGGAGGACTAGCCTCCTCTTCGTCCGTAAGGAATACTTCGCTTATCTAAGCAACGTTCTATTAGATAGTAGCATCGCCCTAAAGAGCAACCCTAGGTTCTATATTACTCTCTTTAGTCTAAGTGATCTAAGTATTCGTAGGCCTTTTACTCTCGTCGATAGAAGGACTCGGATAATAATAACGATGATTTATCTAAATCCGATAATAGCTTTATCCGCCGTCCCTTAAAGTCCTATCTAAATCCGCGTAAGTACCGCGAGGCGAGCTATACCTCCTCCTCGGCCTATAACGACGAGGCCGTTACTAAACGCCTTAATATCTATATAGACGTCTATCTCTTTACGAAGCGTCTAAAGATCTATTAGGACGAGGATCTATTCGCCTTTTGCCTATATTACCTCTCCTTCTTAATAGGAGGAGCTCTTATATAGTATATAAGTAAGCTTATAGCGGAATAACGCGATTTCTTTAGTTCCTCCCCCCTTAGAACCTTCTATAAGTTCTTAACTAAGCATTTTAAGCGTCCTAACGCCGATGTCTTAAAGGAACTTTATAGGGAAAGGTATACGATATCTATATAGTCCTCTAGCTCTATTACTCTCGCGCAGTAGATCTAGAGAAAGGTTTCGCTCGCCCGCTAACTTAAGATAGGCTAAGATGCCTAAATCATTAAGGCTATCTATCCTCTTATTGCCGTCTAGATTTCCTCGCTTCTTCTTATTCCTACGAAGAAGACCCCGATCGATAAATAAATTCGCATTATTCAAGAACGGAAGCCCTTTATTATAGCCTCCCTTAAGCTATATATCTCTAGAGACTATGACCGTTCTCGCCGCGGTAGCTTTTCCCGTCGGGATAATAACTATCGTTAGGATAACCGTCGCCGTAACAATAGTTACCGTTAGGGTAACCGTAATCGCAGCCGTCGTAATAATCGTCGCGATAACTATCGTTAAGGTAAATAAGGCAATAACTACCGATAGACTTACCGCTAGGATCGGGACTAAGGTTATAGTCGCAACCGTAGTCCTAAAGGACGAAGCTTAGGTAATAACTATAACTAATTAAGCTTACGCCCGCTACGCCGCGATAAGCGTTACCCTCGCCGGGACGACCGATAAGATAACCAAACGGAATACCGCTAAGGTAAATATAGGGGTAATAATAATAAGAAGAAAGTGCACTTTAAGTCGAAATATTAAAGCGATAAGAAGACTACTCTTAGCGGCGACGAAGCTAGTAACAAGCTATACTTAAACGACTCTTAGGACGACGCGTCCTCTTACGCCTCCTTAGAGGCTAACTTCGTAGGATATATAAACTCCCGCTACCCTACCGAACGGGCCGGTAAGTTTAAATATAGCACCTACGACCGCACCTTCGCCCTCGCCTCTATACTTAAGGAGCATATATATACTAACTGCTTTATATCTAAGCAGTAGCTCCGTAGTAAAGAGCGCGCGCCTAAGCCTTTAACCTATAAGGTTTATAAGGCCTCTTTTCTTTCTCGCAACGCCCTTTTCTCTTACCTCCGTCTTAGGTATAAGAAATCCCCTCCTATTACCGTAAGGAACGTCTCCGATCCTATCGTTATTAAGGCTAATGCCCCCGCCGCCCCGGAGCCTATTCTTCCCGCACTTATTATTAAGGAGCCTGTTTTTCACGTAGCGCCTACTATAGCACCCCGACTAGATTAGGTCTTAGAAGCTAAAGCCGAGGAGCCCTAATAGGATTAGGATTCCCCGCCGCACTTATACTCCTATATAAGGATTAAGGTCTTTGCCTAACCCGGTAGGCAGGAAGTCTAAGTTTGCCCCGACTCTAGCTATAGCAAGCCTATAATTAATCGCGACCTTCTTTAGCCTTTTAACTATACCGTCGAGAAGAAGCCTCCCGTTACTATTAACGGAGTTAACGGTCGTTCCTTTTGCTAGGACTAGGCCACGTTCTCCTTCTACGCACGCGGCACTATAGCTAGCTAAGCCGCTTAAGCAGCTATAGCTAAATTCACTTGCTCCGCCTAGGTCTCTAAAGTAGAGGCCGGCGTACTTCTTGGCAATGCCTTCCTTAAGCTATACCGAGGATCCCTTAATTATAATAAGGAAGTTATTCGCATTAGAGTACTCGACGGGTTTAAAATCCTATTCGATATCTATAAATAGCCCCGTAAAGTTATTCGCTATATCTAAGCCGTCCGAAAGACTATTATACCGCCCGGCACTACCCTTATAGTCCCTATATCTTAGAAAGAACTTCCTAAGGACCGCGCCTATACTTTCTTCGCCTCTTACGCTAATACTATTTATAGCATCGTCGATGCTAAATCTCTTCCTACTATCCTTATCACTAATAGCACGAACGTTAACCTCGTTATTAAGCGTAAGTAGAAGCTTAGCTAGATATAGGAGTGTTAGGAGTCTAGCTATTTTGCCGCCCTGTCTTAGAAATCAGCTATAAAGGCTCTAACGCTAGCTACGGCAATTTCGCCTGCTCTTAGAGCCGCTGCTATGCTATCCTCCTCTATAGGAACCGCTATTGCTACTACTAATTCCTCTATTAATTTATCGGTTAACGTTACAAGCACCTTCCTACTTACTTAGGAGGTCCTCGAGTGTCTATAGGCTCCCGCCCTATCTTAACCCGTAGAAGCTCTTATTCTAGGCACTTCTCTAACGCTTTCGCTATCCGACTCTATCTACGCCTACGTTATAGCTTCTTCGGTAAGACCCGCTAAGTAGTCTAAGGTTCGCTAAAACCTCGTAGCAGCTGCTACTAACGTAACGGCAGCTGCTATAGCTATTAAGATAGACGCCGCGGATAGAATCGAGGATCCCTTCTCTAGCCGTATTCTATACTAAACGCACGTTTAGCGCCTACCGGAGCTTTAAGAGAAATGCACTAAAGAGGGTATTTATATTTTCGACTATAGCCCCTTTTTCGAACGCCGCGTTAAAAAGCTTCTTAGGAAATACTCCTAGCTTTAGCGAGATATAGGCACCGCCGTCGTAAAACCTAGAAAGGAATTAACAGTCCCTTTAATCGATAATTAACACGAAAAACGAGTCGCTTAAAGGCCTTACCTATAAGGGCTTCGCGATAGGAAGGTTATAGACGATATATTTAACCTACTTTATAAGCAGGGCCGCCTAAAGTAGGCCGACGAGCCTACGCCGTTTATAGCACCGGTCTTCGTAGTTTAGCGTATAGCCTAAGGCGAGACTAAAGGCCGAGTCGTTATTAACCTACGTGCCGTTAATAGTGTTACTATTCCGGATTCCTACCCTCTGCTATTATAAAGCTCTATTATTGCTAAACTCTTAGGCGCTTGTTTTATTACCTCTATCGACGCTTCCGCCTTCTTCTATTAGTTTTAAGTTAAACTTAAGCATTAAGGTAGGTTTACTATTATAAGTTATCGAGGTCTAGAGCGCTTAATAGTTGCACCTATCGGCTTTCGCAATAGCCTAGCGTATATATAACGCTATATAGACCGAGTTCTCCGTCCGCACTAAGGCTATAGCCGCGCGTTTATTAATAACATTGTTATTTACTCCGCTACGGAAGAGGAACACTTTTAACATCTCGAGGCTATCTTTAAGCTCTTTACATCGCTTAACCTATCTATAAGCCTTACTAAGAGCTAGATCGGCTACCCTTCCGTAAAGCTACTCGGATTTTATATCGACGCGTTCGGGATAAGTACTATAAAGCATAGGCTCGCTGCCTTCGTAAAGCTTTTATTCCCTTAATAACCTCGCCGCTCTTAAACACTATATCGGCGCTATAGGGTATATTCGCAATCTTATTCTATACTATAGCGCCTTTATTGCCCCTCTATAGGATCGTAAGACTAGTCTTCTAGCTTAAGGTCGCTTAATCAGTAAGGTTAAGAATAGGAACCTTAATAAGCGGAAGTCCTATACGTAAGTTATATCGTTCTAGCCGACTTTAGCCGAGCTTTCCTCCTTTACCCCTCTTTAGAAGGAAATTACTTCTAGCCGTATAATTTACTATATAGACCTGTAGAAGAGGCTATTCTATTAGATTAACGCCTCCTTATAGCGAGGCTTCGCCGCCGTCTTTTTTTATCTCCGCGATAGCACTATTTAGCAGCTAGGCTAGCCTATTCTAGTTAAAGCTATTATGCCTATCTGCTTCCTCTCCCGCACCCTTACGAGAGCCGAGTAGTCCTATAGTCCTTTAGAACTAGAGGTCGCCTGTCTTATATAAGCTGCGAAGAAAATGCGCACTATAGTATAGTCGTTAACCCTTCCGCTCGTAGTCTTAACCGATTGCTCTACGATTAAGTAGATCGTTGCTAAGAAGACCCTCGATACTTCTAGTATAGACCGAGCTAACCGTCGCCTAGTTATACGCTTAATTTACCTCTCTAAGTACGATATCGAGGTTTACTACCTCCTTAGTAAAACGAACTTTATCCCCGACGCTTTTAGTCGCCTGCTAGCCGAGGAGTCCGACTAGCTGCTTAATCGTCGTCGTCCCGACTTTACTATGCTTAACGATATACTTATAGCCTCTAAAGCTATTATAGCTCCTAAGAAACGCGAGGAATTCGCCGTCGCATACGATAATAACCCTTACTATAAGCGAATACTTTAAATAATCGCAGACAGCGAGGACGCTATTAAGAGTCTTTCCTCGCCCTTAGAAGGAGCTATAGTCACTAACTCTATAGTAAGAACGAAGGCGTAGCTTAAACGCCGCGGTATACCGTTCTTTATAATTAATAAGCTTCTATACTATAAAGGCCCTAACGGCTTTACCTAGCTATATATCCCTAACGCCTTTATCCTATCTATAATCTCGGCAGCTTATAACGATAAGAACTACTTTAGCGTCGTCTATATAATTAAGGACTTAGAGATATACTTAATTCGCGGAGTTACCCGTTAGGTAAAGAAGCATATCGCGGCCTATAAAGCCTATTGCCTTAGCTAAATAGACCGTTAGACCTTTACCAGCAGCTATAAGCCTATTCGCCCCCCGCTACTTCTAATACAGAGTATCGCGATAGACTTTATAACCGATATACCGCCCTCGCCCTTAGCAAGCTCCCTATAGCAGATCCTAGGCTTTAATATCTTTAACTAACTTCTTACGGTTACTTACCTAATTAGTAAGAGATGCTTGCTAATCCTAGGCAACGCTAAGTATAGCATAAAGGACTAGGCTTAAAGCCTAGCCCGTTAGTTGCTTCTTTCTAATTAAGGCATACTAAGAACTATTATTAGCCACCGGGATTATAAATTTATATCCGACTTCTAGAAAGGCCTTTAAAGCGCATTCGGCACTAAAATTGCAATAACTACCGCCTACTACCTATAGGCTAACGGACTCGCCGAACGGCGTAACTAGACCGTAAAGACCGCTCTACGAATATCCTACATCGAGGATCTTAGCCTAGATTAGAAGATAATAATCCCCGCCCTCTAGTAGAATCTAAACACGGTATTTAACGCTAGTATAAAGATCTCCGCCTATAAATCTATCTTCGGCTTTAATATACGTAGACCGTTAAAAGCTGCCGATAATATCCTAAGTACTACTATAGACGAACTGCCCTACTTACGAGAAGTTATCCGTAGATAAGCGAGCCTAGCTATAGACCTAGCAGCTATAAAGGCTAAGCAGCGGTATAACGCAAAATACCGGCCGGTTCTTCTTAAAGCTAGTAATAAAGTCTACCTAAAGCTATATATAGGCTATTATAAACCTAGCTAGCCGCTAAAGAAATAGTCGCGGCAACGAGAAGGCCCTTTCGTTATTAAGCGTATAGTTAATAACCTTACGGTAGAGCTCGACCTCCTTAGCTAAGTCCGAATCTACCTAGTCGTTTCTATTTAGCACCTTAAGCTCGCGCACGAAGGGCATTACGTCGAGCTCGAGCCTAGACCTATAGAAGCCGCTCGCGATGTCGAAGCACTTAACGAAAGGGATTAGCACTACGAAGTCGAACGCCTAATAGACATCCGTATTCGTCGCATCGGTCGGTTAAATTCACCTATAACCGAATACCTCGTACGATAGAAGGGATAGGCTACTATATATAACTAATAGGTCCGAGCCGACTAGGTCTCCGCTAAAGCTATCGCGGAGTTCTAAGGTCGCCCTCTAGCACACGCTATATAAAGCAAGAAGGCCGCTTAGCAAAAGGATCGATTAAAGGATAAAACGATTACTAGCATATATAAGCATAACTTATAAGAATAAAAGGAAGGATTTAGGCAATAGGAGTGTTCCTCCTAATTGCTTAATTAGAATTGTATTATAACTGCTATAGGCAGTAGTGTTTTCTTTTTCGAGCCGGCATTCTAATATATATAAAGCATCCTCTATGCTATATGCCGGGGCTAATATAATCAGCTATAGATAAGATAGCAGGGAGCTATTCCTAGCTCCCGGGGCTTACGCCTACCTAATAGAGGCATCCTTCTTTACACATACATTCTTAGTGCCTAGTATATTAAAAGGCTTATGCGAGAGCTTAAAGCTAAACGAAGATACGGTTAAAACGACTAGCTATTGCGTCTATGTAAAGTAATTCCTTCTTCGCCTATAATAAGAGAGTCGGGGGTTAAAGACCTATAGGCTTAATGCTAAGACGAGCATTAAAGCTATAGTTAGCGAAGAATAGAGAAATACCGGTTGTTTTATTTACTTAAATATTTATTGCGAATTCCGCGAGCGGGAGCTAGTCGACCTAATTATCTTAGGTAAAGCTAATAAAGGCTTAAAGGTATTTATTTATCGTAGCGTTAACGATTTCGGTTTAACCGTTAGTCTTTAAGTGCTATACCGAGCTTAGTTTTAACGTTATTTATAACTAAATGCTAAGCTATC
Organism: Ophiocordyceps sinensis; assembly: GCA_012934285.1. NCBI lineage: Eukaryota > Fungi > Ascomycota > Sordariomycetes > Hypocreales > Ophiocordycipitaceae > Ophiocordyceps > Ophiocordyceps sinensis. The sequence continues at coordinate 12,714,618 of JAAVMX010000001.1, read as the reverse complement.
GCTAAAAATTAGAGATAAGCTAAATGCTTTAGTCGGAGATAATAATATTAGGTACTCTATATAAAAGATAGAATATATAAATAAAGGAGTTAATTAATTCTTCTATAGAAAGGCCGGTAATAAGGATGAAATATCTTATCTTCGTAAGCCTATTAACTATCGTAAGTATATTCTTATAAGTCTTCCTATTTTAGGTATACTTAAGGAGTATCGTAATATAATTAATTAATATATCGGCTTATAGCCGGATTAATAGAGCGAGGGGTTTTAGGAATCTAAGGGGAGATAAGCGGGGGTTTTAGTCCGAAGATAGAAAGTATAGTCTTTAATAAATATAGCGGCGAAGTAAGAAATTCTCCGCTATTAATATATTCGGTTTAATAGATTAAAGGTATTTACCCTCCTTAGGTATCCTATTAGGCTACTACTATAGGATCGATAAACGACTTTAAGGCGGAGATTTAAGGTATTAAGGACGAAGAGCTAATCGCGGAAAAAGATATATCCGTTAATTCACTAATATTCTAATATATCGTAATGCAAAAGCTTCTAAATATACTTTAGCTAGCATCGAGCGTATAAGTCCCGGAGTATCGCTACTATATCTTAGGCGAAGATCTTTTTATTAATATGCCTTATAGATAAGCTTATCGAGTGATTTACTAACTACGTTTAGTCTAAAGGCGGCGATTACGTTAAGGTCTTCCTTTAAGGCATAGGAATCGGCTAAAAGTTCCTTTAAGATAGTCGGGTCGACTTTCTCTTTAGGGATAATTACCTTATTGCGATAGAAGAGAGAGTCGGTCGTCGTCTATAGTAGCTAGTCTATTGCTAAAGAGCTTACTAAAAGCGTTAGAGAGGATTGCCTTATAGCTTAAGCGGTATATAATCACGAAGTTAAACTAAGAAAGGAACTCGGCCTAGCGCACTTATCGTTAGTTAAGTTACTTTATAGATATAAATATCTAAAGATTCTTATAGTCTATAATAACGTCGAATACCTTAGTAGTTCCTTAGAGTTCTAAGCGCTATTCCTTAAGCGCTTTAATAATTGCTAATAACTCTTTATTATAAATCTCGTAGTTATACTTAACGGCAGTATGCTTTAACGAAAAAAACGCAATAGGGTAAAGATATCTATCGTCTTTAGTCTATAAAAGAACTCCTTACGAGGCCTAATTTAAAGCGTTAGTTTCGATAACTGTTTTCTTTAAGTAGTTAAAATAGGCTAAGACTAAGGCAATAGTAAAAGCAAGTTTAAGGGCCTTAAACGCGGCAGCTTATTTAAGTCCTTAAGACTAACGGGAATCTTTTCGAAGTAGCGTAATTATCGGGGAGATAATACTAAAGTATCCCTTAATAAAATAGCGGTAGAAGTTTATAAACCTAAGAAACTGCTAGAGTTCTTTTACTAAGGTTAGGGTATTTTAAGCCGTAATTATATATACCTTCTTAGGGTCTATGCTTATACTAGATATCTAGTGTAAGAAAGGGATGCACTAGGCAAAGGGTGTATATAAAAGAAGAAGGATAATGAATTTAAGGTAGCCCGGCTTGTCCTACGGGAAGTAGGGCTACCGGAGCCCGGACTAATGCTAGCCCGTAGGCACCTCTAATAGGTGCCTACCTATTGCGTATTATAATAGGGGCCCGAAAAGGAAAGCCCTATTGTCCTTAGCAGTAAGAAAAACTAACGTATAATAATAGCGTAATTAATCCTTTAATTCGCGTGAATTCGTATCTATGCCTATAAGTTATGCGTTCTAATCTTAACTACGCTTCCTAGATGGATTCCTTCGGAAGGCCGCGTTAAGGGGCATTCGCGGTAGAGTGCGTAACGCGTTTAGTAGAGAAAGCATCGATAGCTTCCTTTAAGACCGAACCGGCGGGCACCTATTAGTCGTAGGCTACGCCTTAGCCTTTCTACCGCACTTAATATTCGGTTACTAAAGTCTTAAAGCGGCCTATAAAGCGCTGCCGTATCTTTATAATTTATTTAACCTTATAGTGCTAATCGCCCTCCCGGAGGGCATCGGCAAGATCCTAGGCTACTTCGACTACGCCTAGCTTATCTTCTTTAAAGCAGCCGTCGTAGGCTAATCGTATATGCTCGACTAGGATTATAGGATAGACTTTAATTTACGGTAAGAGCTTAAGTTCTACGGTAAGGTCGTTTACTATTCGGATAACCCGAAAGGGTCCTTTACGTTACCGAGATTACTTTTTCGAGGGCTTAGTCGGCTTATAATATCTATAGTATAGCTTTAAATACATCTTATCACCGGCTGAAAAGACGACTTAGCGATATTTGCCATCGTATCGGGGTTTAGCACGTATTACTATAAGGTCTATCGCTAGACTAGCCTATCGTCGCACCGTCTTACGGAGGTACGGGATATTATCGGCAGCGGTAAGGTCGTTAGCCTTAAGCGGAGATCGGAGGCCGTAGCTTAAAAGATAGTTATAAGCTAACATCCGGGTTCTTACGTTAAATACCGAGTTTAGGTTCTATTAAAGGCTAGGAAGTAATAGCTTTTAATCGAGATTAAGATCCTTAATATAAGCTATGCGAATAGTAATCTCGACTATTTAATTACGTCCTTCGGCGAGGCCGTCCGCCTAAGGGTAATAGGCGGCTATTATTACAATCTTTATTCTAAATACCTTTTAAAGGGATCGCTAAATTTTACCGTTAAAACGACGATCCCGATTACTAATAATACTAGACGGTATTCCCTAATCCGCTAGGAGGAGGAGCCTCGAAAAGGATGCGCCTTAATCCGCAGCGGTGTATTTAGCGTTCTTAGGAATTAAAAGGCAACGTTCGCTAGACAAACATATTATAGTAAGCAATTAATTAAAACTATCGAAACTAGCGATAGCTTAAGAAGAAGAGGCTAAAGGCGTAACAGGGATATCTATAATAAAGTCTATCCTAACTAAACGCATAGGTTAAACTAGAGCCTAGATAGGCTTATAAGCTCCTACTAGCTGCTAACGATTAGTCTAGCTTAAGCAATAAGCCTTATAACCTACGATATGCTTTTTAACTTTAGCGGTTAGGTTTCGAATCGAATAACACTTAAGAGCCTATAATATTCGCGTAGTCTTAAAATAGTTTTTCGCATTATAGGCTATTACTAATATAGGCGGGACTATAGCGGCGAGGACGTAGAGATAAAGATAGCTATTACGTCCCTTATAATCAAGCAATTAGTCTTATAGAAGAAAAGGAACGCCGCGCCTTTTAAAGCGTAGAAGGGCTGCCTTATATTCTTCTTAGGTTAGGGCGGTATTAGCAATAGGCGCGAGAGCGACGGGAAAGGCGCTAGTCGTGCCGAGGTCGGGGGCTATAACTATAGAAGGGTTATCTAAGAGCATATCGATAATCTTCGCGAAATACGAATCCGCGGCGTAGCCGGCTATAAATTAGGCCTTTATCTTAAGGTCTTTAACTACTTCGTAAACGAGCAGGATATTGTCTAATATAGTATAGTCGGGGCGCTATCGTTCGGCAATTATATCCGTCTTAGGGGCCGCGAGCTTGCTAAGGGCATCCGGAACTAGATTATCCTTTCCGGGTAGGTAGTAGATCTCGAGGCGAACTTAGGATAGGTAGATAGACGCGACGACTAGGCGCCTATTTATATAATCTATACTTAAGGTATTAAGAGTTCTCTTTTTATAGATTTGCTTTATAGCCGAGTGGTCGGTAAAGACTACTTAAAGTAGCGTAAAGGACTAAATAACTATTCGCATCTTCTTAGTAGCTTAAATAAGGTAGGCTACTTTTAGTTCCGAAGGGCCGTAACTACGCTTAGCCTAGGTAAGAGTGCGGGATAAAAAGCAAATCGGCATTATTACTTTTACTAAGATAGGTTAGCCCGGCTTTTAGGCCGTATCGTCTAAGATATAATAAAAGACGACTCTAAATCCTCTTTTAAGAGAGGCATTAGTCTAGTAGAATAGCTTCTTCTAAAGGTTTATATAATAGAGTATACGACCGGAGGCGATCTCGGCTTAGAGGGCTATAAAGGCTAAACGTTCCGTCTTCGTTAGCATATACGAAGAGGAGCGAGCGGAAGCTTTCCTTCGGTTCGGGTTCTTAAGCGTAACCTTACTAACTTATCGACTAGCAGCGAGGAGGGCAGTTTTCCGTGCCTAAAGAGGCTCTACTAGCTAACTATAGTATAGGATCTTCGACTATATGTAGCTAGCTGCGCCGACGTAATGCTCTAGGCTCTATAAGGAATCGGGGAAGTCGAGCTTCGTAAAAGCGGCGATGCGATCCTTAAAGGTGCTAAGGCCGAAAGCGTCGACACAGTGACCTAGCAGATACACTAAAGGATATCCTATCTAGCTCTTAGTAGGCGATATCGTAAGGTTAGGCTTTATAAAAAGCTAAAAGATAGTACGGAGATGCTCTAAATGCGCTGCTTTAGACTTAGAATAGATAATAATATCGTTAATAAAAGCGCGAGAGAAATCCTAATATAGACGTAAAATATAGTCTATAAATTTTTAGGCGTAGGCGGGACTATTGCGGAAGCCGATAGGCGGTACAGTAAGGCTTTTAAGGCTATAGTAACTAATAACTATAAACCTATTCTAATGCATACGCTAAACACCGAACTAATAAAAGAAGGATGCTATATCGACGACCGTAATATAGGTTACGCTAAGGAGTTCTACGATAATATACTCTTAAAGAGGAAGCGGGTAGGCATTAGGGACTATAACCTTCTTAATGCCACGTATATTAATTACTACGCGTCCTTTAGTAACTCTACGGGAGGTATGCTAAACTATAAAGACTAAGGCGGCAAAAGGCGTCGGCTAAGTAGTCCACTCTATGCGTTTTTATTAATAAAGCTTATCGAAGGTCTTATTAATAACCGCTCGATCCTAAAGGCCTTACGGATATAGTCGCTACGAGATCTTTTAATTCTGCTAACCGTAAACAAGCGGGACTAATAACTCTTAGCTAGGTTTACTATAGCTATGCCTATATTCTTCTAAAGAGATAGGTAGCGTGCTAATAGCTTTATTACCTTAGAGACGAATATAGGTCCTTAGCGTAAATGTAAATGCCGTCCTTAGTAACGCGTTCCGGCAATAACCTAGGCTTCTGCACTTACGGTTAAAAAGGAACCGTATTTAGCTTAGAAAAAGGAGCAGAAGTTGGAAAAGCAGACTATAGGGCGGAGGCAGCTTTAGCGGGCGTAGGGGCGATGACTAAGGCCTAGCCGTTGGCTTCGGAGGAGAATATAGCTATAGGCGAAACGTCGAAGATACTGCCGACGGAGGGAGCGGCCGACGCATTAACTAGTAGCCCTAAAGGGAGCACGGTTGCTAGAGCCGCGGAGGCTACTATTAGAGTTTTAAGAGCCGACTGCTAAGAAGGAGCGACGAAGAAACCGGAATTAAAATATTCTAAAATCTAGCCGAGGCGCTATTTGCGAGAGATAATAAGGTCCTAGTCCGAGCTATTTATAACGGTAACGCTAAGGAAGATCTTATCGTCTACGATAGCATAAGCGGCGAAGTCGGAGGCCGAGTAGAGAGCAAAAGCTTTCCCTTTAAGGACTTCTTTCTAAGAAGCGAGGACGATTATTTTTTAGCTAATAGGAACTATAGTCTTTCGAACGGCTTAGACTCTTCGTACTACGTCGCGACCCGGACGGTAGATTTTAAAGGGAACCTTAAAGTCCGTAAGTATAAGGGTCTTCGACTATTAGTGAGATTAGGTCTACGACCTAATCCGCATTCTTATATACGAGCGGGGAAGAGGCACGTGCGAGCGGGGAAAGGGGCTCGTGCGAATAAGGGTAAGGGGCTCGTGCGGATAGAGGTAAGGAGCACGTGCGAACAAAGGGGTACATGCGTAGAGCTATATATCCGCATATATAGGTACGCTTATACTTAGTTCTTTATAGATGATTTCTATACCTATCTAGAGGGCACCTATGTAATTACTCTGCCTACCCTATTATAGTATTATCTATCTCTCTTTTTTACGGACTTATTAATACGATAACGTCCCGCTTTTATAATAGCGGCACGTATTAACTAAAACGATAGGCCGCTATAATAAAAGCGGCACGCGTAGTAATACTAGCTGCTATTATAGACTTACTAGACAACGATATAGAGGACGTCTTTAAGCAATAGGCCGAGGGGTCCTAGTATAACGGGGTAAGTAGAGTAACCGCATAGGTGCCCTCCGTATAGGTATAGAAATCTTCTATAAAGGACTAAGTGTATACGTATGTTTGCGTGCGGGTATATACCCCTATGCGCTGCCCTTACCCGCCCCGCACGTAACTATACGGATTAGGCTATAGGCCTAATCTTATACAATAGTTAAAGACCCTTATATAAGGTCCCTCCCTAGCCGCCCGAAAGAATAACGTTATACGAGGTGCTAGGTTGCCCCGCCCCTCTTCTTCGCGCGCCTCTATCGCTACCCTCCCTTCCTTCCCTTCCTTAAGCGCTACGGTCCGAATGGCCTTAAATAATATAGTGCGTGCCGCTCCTAACGATACGACCGGCGTAGCTCGTGCTAACCGCGGTTAATTACCCCTAATTTCGCTTACTTTATCGCCGCTCTTCTCCGTTATAGCGGAGGCGTTTATAGACGATGCGCTCGTTAATACGCCCTTACCGTCGCCGCTTACGCCTACCGCCGCGTCTTTAGTCGCTAAGGCGGCTAGTAACGAAATAAACGCGCTTATTAACGAAATAAATACGCTCTACCGCTACCTATACCGCCCGGACCTACCTTAATAAAGGTATCGGCGCTAACCTTAGCGCTAACCCTAGCGCTAGTCCTAGCGCTAGTTCCGGCTCTAGCCGCGGCCGTGGCCGTAGCGGCGGTACGTCTGCCCTACGCCTTCTTAAGCCCTTTCCCCCCCGCTATTAGGTTCGCGTTATTAAGTAAGGCTTTATTAAGGGCGAAGTAAACGACCTCCCCGCCTTTTCCCAATCTTTAGGGAATACGTAGCTCCTCGCTTTATCGCGCGATAGAGCTCTTAGTGTCTAAGTTTATAGCTTTATTTAACACTAGGGAGGATCTTTACCTCCCTACGGGAATATAACCGCGTGCTTTACTTATGCCTTTATCCCTTATATCCGCCGATATTATTATAAGTGCTTTAGTCGACTCTAGCTATTTTAGGTACGCCTTTATATACGCTTAGACCGCGTACCGCTTTGCCTTTCCTATCCGCTAACTCTAATTCCTGCGTCGGCTTTCTCTTGCTAATAGTAGCGACTATAAGTCCGGCTCTATTACCTATTAGGCCTTTTCGGTCTCCCGGATTAGCGCCTATATTAAGTCTATCTGCTTCTTCCTTACGAAGCTTAGCTATAAGGTTATTCTTAGCCTCCTTTAGCTACGCTAGTACGACCCTATTATTAGCTAGCGCGGTAACTCCCTTTACTTTTACTTCCCTTTTTATCTAGCCTTTTGCCTTTCGGACTATTAGCCTTATCTTATCTTAGGCCTTTCGGCTACCTTTGCCCGCCTTGCCCGCCCTATCCTAGCTTTCCTTGCCTTTATTTCGGAGGGAATATAATTAATAAATACAATTCGTTTTCCCCCCGCCCCCTTCGTCGAAGATTCCGACGATAGGGGCGAGCCCCTTACCGCGCCTTTGCCTATCTTTGCCCTAAGGGGGTTCCCTTTTAGTCCCTCCGTCGAAGATTCTAACGACGAGGGCGAACCCTCTACCGCTGCGATCCCTATTCACGCCCGTATAGCCTTAGCCCGCCCTCCGGCCTTTGTCCGTTCCGTCCGCTTAAGCGACGTTCTTAAGTTTATTCCTTTATCCCTTAGCCCCTCCCTCTCTACGTTTTTCGAGGATACTATAAGGGTCTTCGACTATTAGTAAGATTAAGTCTACGACCTAATCCGCATTCTTATATACAAGCGGGGAAGAGGCACGTGCGGGTAGGGAAAGGGGCTCGTGCGAATAAAGGTAAGGGGCTTATGCGGATAGGGGTAAAGGGCACGTATAGACAAAGGGGTACGTGCGTAGAGCTATATATCCGTATATATAGGTATGCTTATACTTAGTTCTTTATAGATGATTTCTATACCTATGTAGAGGGCACCTATATAATCCTCTACCTACCCTATTATAGTATGATTTATCTCTCTTTTTTACGGACTTATTAATACAATAACGTCCCGCTTTAATAATAGCGGCACGACTAAAACGATAGGCCGCTACGATAAAAGCGACACGCGTAGTAATACTAGCTGCTATTATAGACTTACTAAACAACGATATAAAGGACGTCTTTAAGCAATAGGCCGAGGGGTTATAGCAGCTATAGCTGCGATTAGAGTCACTAAATAATCGGGCCTTCGTAGAAGCCCGCCTTCGATAGGAAATAATAGAAGTCTGTTTAAGCAAGGCGACGGCGGATGCCGCACCTTCTAAAGCGGAAGAAGAGCGCCTTCTAGTGCTACTATAGAATATAGCCGTGAATCCGGTTAAACGAAGGGGGTTGCTAAAAGTCCTTATAGTTAAAATAGGATCTACGGCGCTTATCTCTACGGATACGCTGCTCGCGCCTACGGGTGCGTCGATAAACTCTCCCGCGGCTAAGGACGCTAATATAGCTAACCTAAGGACGGCCCTTAAAGCTGCCTTCGGCAAAAGGAAGCCTTTACTATAGCCTATATAGGATAGTAAGCCGGAGTCTTTTTACTTCTTCCTATATCGCCTCCGCAGTAAGTTTACCGTTAATAAGAAGTAGGGCTTTAACGGTTGCCGTAATACCGCTTAGTATTCGTTACTCTACACGCTGCCTAAGCCTTAGATACGGCGGATTTCTAGGGTTTGAGAGAGTAGCGGGCCTAGTAGCGCCTATAACCCCCGTGCCTTCTTTAACTACCTTAACTACGCGTTTAGAGACGTATAGGAGTAGGAGAAAGCGTAAGATAGGTTATAGACCCTCTTTTAGAAAGACGGCTAGACGTTTAAGGACTTCCTTCCCGACTTTAAAGAGACTATTACTTCTGCCGCCGGAAATAGCATTTAGGGAGATAGCGCTAAGCTTATAAAGCTATAGAATTAAATTACTCCGTAACTATAGGAGATACTTATCTTAATCGAGATACCTACTAACTTCTAGGAGTACGTAGGTCGCCTTACGAAGGTAGCTTAGAACTATAAGCAAACCCTAGCTTCTAAAAGTTGCGAAAGCGCGCTAGCATAAACGGCGTTAGCAATAGGAATAGAAGAGTTACTACTAAGAACGCTATAACGCTCCTACCGCCTAGATCTACGCCCGATACTACGGTAGACTAAAAGGGCGACGTTATAATATCTATTACGCGGCCCGCTTAAAGAAAAGTGAGGATACTATCCGGCGCCTTAGGTAGCGCGCCTTCCTCTTCTATATATCGAGCTAAGTAGGTATCGAAGGCGGATCTTTAAAAGCGGAGAGAGGAGGGGCTTTACGTACGCTATAGCGCGGATAGGCATTTCGCTATAGACTGCCTATATCGTCCCGCTCGCCTTACGGCGAAGCGAGCCGAACGGCCTATAGCGATTCGCGCTACCCGACCTTCTCTTAAGTCTAATATTAAGGAGGATAATATAGTCCCCGCCGCTACTAATACGGAGAGAAACGCATGGCTTTAAAGCATAGATAGGCCCCGGACCTTAATTCGCTAGTATTAAAGAAAAAAGAGTTAACTAACCGTATTAAGACTTCTCCTACCTTAATACCTATTGTTATTAACCGTATAAATCTTATCTTTACTCTTATAGACGAAGGTTGCTAATGCTACGCCGCTATCGATAAGGCATTCGCATAAGAACTACGTTTGCTAGTTAAAGATATAAGACCTTAGTAGTATAAGGAGCCTTAAGCGTAATAGAAGAAGCGAAGATTAAAGGTATCGTATAGATAGCTACGGAAATTAATAGGCATGAGTAATTGCTTATAGCATACGTTATCCCTTAGCTAGAATTTAACCTAATCCTTAGAAAGTCTTAGCTTCTTTATATAGAGTCTTACTCTATACCGCACTAAGGAAGGCTTTAGTATAGGAATTCGTAGCGTTAGCTACGGTATATTAATAAGAATAAGCCTAAAGACACTAAGTGTATTACTAAGCTTCGAGAGGCTAAGGAGGTTATAGCTTTAGTATTTATCGGTATAATTAACCGAATCCGTATATAATACGGCTTAAAAGCCGCTACGGCTGCTATTTACGCAATTATCCTCGCGGATATTAAAAAAGCCTTACGACTAAAAAAGCCGAAGACGGAAGCCGAATTACGTTAAATAATCCTTACGTAGTTCTATAACCTATTGCCGCTCTTTTAGAAAAGCGGGGCCGATAAATTAAACCTATATAAGCCCGATATTAACTACGTAATACTACTTCGTAAGGATTCCCGCGGATAAGACATAGTTCCGCCCCTCGGGCTACTATACGCGATATCTTAAGACGAATTACTTATAAAAGAAAACACTACGCGGCCTTTTAGATAAAGGGTTTATTTAGGCTAGCTCTTCTAAGGCCGCCGCTCTAGTGCTATTCGCGCGGAAACCCTAAGGAGGACTACGATTCTACGTAGACTACCGAGCACTTAACGTAATAATACGACCGGACTACTACCCGCTTCTACTTATTAAGGAGATACTCCGTAATATCGCTAAGGCGAAGTAGTTTACTAAGTTAGATATCTATTAGGCGTTCTATAAGGTGTGAATTACAGAAGGTAATAAGTAGAAGACCGTATTCCGCACTTACTATAGGCTCTTCGAATAGATAGTAATACCGTTTAGGCTTATAGGGGCTTCCGGCACCTTCTAACGGTATATTAATAGTACTCTTTACGAATTTCTAGACGATTTCGCTTCCGCCTATATTAATAATATTCTTATCTATATAAGCGGCAGCCTAGATGATTATATAGATAAAGGAAGGTGCTAGACCGGCTCTCTAAGTATAGGCTATACCTCGACCCTAATAAATGCAAATTCGGCGTCCGCTAGGTTAAATACCTTAGACTTATTACTATTATAGGCGTTAATATATAGGCGGACCTTATAAAGATTTAGGCTATTTAGGACTAGATAGCCTTAACTTCTTAAAAGGGTATACGGAGTTTCTTAGGATTTATAAACTACTACCGGATTTTTACTCGTTACTTTTCTTATATCGTCGGTCCGCTTATAGCCCTTACCGGCGAAAGGGTGGCCTTCTATTAAGGCGCCGTATAGGCAGAAGCGTTTTAAACGTTAAAGGACCTATTTTCGCAAGCCCTAGTGCTACTATAGTAGGACTTTAATTATCCTATAATACTTAAGGCGGACTATAGTAGATTCGCGCTTAAAGGCACGCTTTCGTAAGAGGTAGACGGCTAACGCCGCCCTATAGAATTTTACTCCCGTAACCTTACCTCCGCCGAACGGAATTACGCTATCTACGATAAAGAAATACTCGCTGTAATTACTATTTAAAGCAATAGTAAGCAGAGATTTATAGCTATAAGAACTTCGAGATCCTTATAGACTATCGTAACCTTAAGTATTTTATAACTCGACGTTATCTCTCTAAGCGATAGGCCCGTTAGGCAGAATACCTTTCGCGGTTCTATTTCCGGATTAAGTACCGTCCTAGAAAAAAAGCTATAGTGCTAGACGCTCTATCTTAGAGAGGATAAGATCGGCCTTTTAATAAAGATTATAATACCTAAGAGCTTTAAGTACTCCCGGAAGACGCGATACGTATATATCTTAAAGCAACGCTTATCGGTGCGGACGGCGTAGTCTTCGTTAATAATAAGGGCGATAAGGACGAGGACGATAGCGAGGAGGATAATAATTCGTTTATTAGTTCGGAAAGTAAGGGGGTAATAAAAGAAGACGTAAAGCCTAATACTTAGGAAGCGGACTTCGTAGCGGCTACGACCTAAGACGACCTCGACGTATAAGACGTAGAGCTAACTACTAATATAGGCCTTAACCGACGGATTTTTTAGGATAAGGAGCTTTAGCGTATATAGGACCGCTTAGTAGCTTAGGACGTTACCTACGGGAGCGTACGCCGCGCCGTAGAGGTAGGAGCACGACGATTCGACCTTAAGCTTAGCCTTAAGGTATTTTAACGGAGGAAAGGGCACACACCCTAAAGCAAGCGTAGCAGTCGCTATACTAAGGGTTAGGAAAAATAGCAGAAATTCGTAGGGTAGTTGTGTTATAGCCTCGGCTATTCGATTTCCGTATAAGTTAAGATATCCTACCCGGGGAGTAATCTCTTAAATTATGTTTTTTTCGGGCTCTTATTTCGATTAGTCTCTTCGTATTTTTAGGATTATTTAATTATGCTAATACCGACTGGATGCGAGTGTCGTAAAAGCTATACGGTAATAATTGTCTTTCTTTAATAATTTATAGGTAGAAGTCTTCGAGGAGAAATCGTTAAATCTTTAAGAGGGCAAATTAAGTTAATTCAGTCGTATTATAGCAATCTTATGTGTGTGATTAAATGCTTCCTCCTTCCCCTTTCCTTTTGTACGCCTAGGTTCTGCTAGTACGTTATATAACCCTCTTTTCCCTCTTCTTAAATAGGGGGGGGGAGAAATGCCCCGCTAGAGTATAGGTAGCCGACTGCTATATAGACCTACGTAAGCACCTACGGTTCCGCGGACGGCTTTAGGTTCTTAGTTCCTTTATAACTATAGAAGCCGTAGTAAGAGACGCTCCCTTAGAGCTAGAAGAAGGGAACGCGCTCTAAGGACGGCTTATTTAAATAGTATACGACGCTAGCGTCGTCGGCTACTTTAGCCACGAAGGAATAGTTACCGCTATATCCCGCGACTTTTATTAGCCGCTCCTCTAGCTATACGTTAGACGATTCGTCCGTAACTATAATATCTACGGGCGTATAAAGATTTAGCGTACGCTTAAGAAAGGGCTACTTAAATCGCCTCTTATACCGGACCGGTTTTATACGTATATTGAGATAGACTTTATTATAGACCTCCCCCTTATAAAAAGCGGCAACCGCAATCTTTAGGTAATTAAGGACTATCTAAGTAAGGAAGTTATATTAGAACCTATGCCCTTTATAGAAGCGGAGATCTACGCTAAGCGCTTTCTCGTATACTATATACGATACTATTAATAGCTAACGTTAATTATAAGCGATAAAGGCTTAAATTAAATAAGCCGCTTCTAGCAATACCTATATCGGCTGCTATAGATTATATAGCTGCTAAGCACGGCATATTATCCGTAACCCGATAGGGGGCCGGAACGGCTTAACTAGGAAGTTTAAGCTTACCTCCGGGGCGTTATTAACTATAACTAAAAGGACTAGGATAAATAGCTCCTTATAGCGTAAATAGCGCTTAACGGGAGAAATCACTCTTCGATTAGTATATCCCTTTTCTTTGTACTATATAGGTACGAACTAGTATCCCTATTTCCTATCGCCGTAGATATAGCAGCGGGAAAGCCGTCTAGCAATAGCGTAGAGGGGCGTATACCCTCCTTTATATAGCGACTTAAGTAGGTCTTAGACTTCTATTAGTCGTTAATAGCCTTAGTAGCATAGGACTAAAAGCGGTATGCTAATAAATAACGGGAACCCGTAGAGCGATTTACGGTAGGTAATAAAGTCTAAGTAGACCTATAGCACTATGTATCTTTAAGGCCGAAAAAGAAACTCGATTAATTATACGTAATATTTACGGTTAAGAGAGTGCTAAGCCTATAAGCTGTCGAGCTAAAAGGACTGCCGAACGGAATTTACCTTAATTTTAATATAGACCTTCTTCGTCGCGTAGTAGTAGGTCTAATGCCCGGCTAAGTAATAGCGGACCTATAGCCTCCTATAATCTTCGTAAAATAAGAAAAAGAGTTTTTAGTCGAGGAAATTCTTACCGTATAATAGAAGAAGGTCGGCCGCGGTAGTAAGCGCGAGGTCTTCGTAAGGTAGTAAAGGTACTAAGACCCGACGTAATACCTAGCAGAGGACTTCGTAGATTTAAAAGCGCTCGATTACTTTAAAAAGCGCTTTAAGGCTATCGGAGAAAACGACGGGCCGCCCGACGCTATATTACCGGTAAAGATATAATAAAAGAAGGTACGGTTTACGCTCCCTAAAGCGAGCCGCGTAGCTTAAGACGCGGCCGGGCCTTACGTAACGCATTATTAAATTTCGCTTAAGTAAAGTAAGGGTCTTATATAAGGGTCTTCGACTATTAGTAAGATTAGGTCTACGACTTAATCCGCATTCTTATATACGAGTAGGGAAGAGGCATATATAGGCGGGGAAAAGGGCTTATAGGAATAAAGGTAAAGGGCTCGTGCGGATAGGGGTAAAGGTTATATATAGACAAAAGGGTATATACGTAGAGCTATATATCCGTATGCATAAGTACGCTTATACTTAGTTCTTTATAGATAATTTCTATACTTATATAGAGGGCACTTATGTAATTACTCCGCCTATATTATAGATGCTCTTAATATAGGTAAACCCGCTTATCCGGACTCCTCCCGCTAGGTTAACGACGCTAACTCCGACTCCGGCTATAACTCTAACTCTTTAGCTATCCTCTACCCTCGCCGCTACGTTCGACCTCCCCGCCCCCGTCCCGTCTATAAGACCGCTAGCTACCGCCGCTATAACGCAGCTACCCGTGCAACTATAGAGCCGGGAGATAGGGATATATGTACGATAGATAATGCATTTTAGCTCGGGGACTATTCGGCTATTAGTCGCTAACTAGTCCCCGATAACCCCTCTCGAGGCCTAAGGGTATATCCTTAAGGCCTTAATATATCTTAGAAGAGGGGTAAGTTTTAGTCTTACTACGAGAGGGCAACCGCACTATAATAAAGGATTATTCGTACTTTTAACTATCGTTCCTACCTTCCTAAACGTACCTTTAGTCTATCTTCTTATAATTTCTAAAACTTCTCTTTTTTAGTTACCTAAGAGCGATAGCGCCGCGCGGTAGGCGCGTTTCCGGACGTATAGGCCGCGTAGGCCGAATAGGTCGTGCTAGCTATCGAATCGCTAGCCTATCGCTATTACCTCGCGTAACGGAACTAATATTAGAAGATAAATACACCAACTTACATAAGGGCTATAACGAGCGTCTTAAGACGTTATTACTAATTTCTTCGCTGCCTAAGGGGGCCCGATCTATCCCCTCGCGAAGTTAAACGTAAGCCGGCCTTTTACAGCCTACCCCTCCGCGTATAGATATCCTCGCAGCCCTTTAAGCAAGAGCCGTAGAGCTAGAGGGGGAGAAAAGATTAAGAAATAGGATTACGGAACTTCGAGAGGAATTTTTATAGTAGGGTAACTTATTTAGCAAAGACTTATACAAACGTCGCCGATAGTTAACCGAATCGAGGGAGAGTTATAGTAAGGAAATTAAAATAAAAAACATTTCTTAGTTATTATAACCGACTAACCCTTAAAAACGTCTCGATTAGATTAGCGATCTTAAGGATGCCTTTATCGCTGCCTTACGTCGTTTTAAGCGCAATAAGAATAAAATCTTATATACCCTTAACTATATATACGTAGACTATAAGGCGAGATAGAGGCGATACTTCGACGAAAAGCTCCCTATAGAGAGGGAATTGCTTTATACTAACTAAGATAATTTTTATAACTAGACCTTAATTTTAATTAAAGATACTGCTAATCGCGAGACTCTTTTAGCCACGCAACTATAGGAAGCATGCTAACGAGAGGGTTAGTCCCCCCTCGATTTTAGTTTTTATCTAGATTCCCTTAAGCAATACCTAGAACGTCCGCTAGAAAAAACTCGTATACTTTCCTTTTTTGCGAAGTTACGTCCCGATCTTTAGGACTAAATCTCCTTTTATTTAGCGTTTATTTAGGATAATACTCGTAAGGAGATAGTCTAACTCGCTTAACGCTTTTAGAATGCTTTAGGAAATAAGAAGCGCCCTATAAAGCTAACTAACGACTAGTCGACCTTTACTTAGGGGGCAAGAGGCTCCTGTTCGATAGGCTATCGCCGACGTAAAGGCTGAAATAGATCTATTAATAACTATTAAGATTCCGACGCCGCTAGATCGACCTTAAATAGCCGTAGAAACGGTCGTAGCAACGGCCGTAGGAACGGCCGAGGAAATAGTCGCAATAGTCGCAACGGTAGGAATAGATACGGTAGGAAGAGCTATAGCAATAACTAGGGAGGAAATTCGTATAGAAACAGCGAAAGCTAATCCGGCATAGTTATTTATTAGTATTATAAGAAACTAGGCTATATATAAGCCGATTGCTAGGCAATAGCGAAAGCTAACCGAGCCGTAGCCGATTTAGAGACGATAAAGAAGGAGGGAAACGCCTAAAAGTCGAAGTAAATGCCTCTCCTTCGACTAAGCTATAGGTAGAGGTACTTAAGAGACTACGTGCGATTAGAAAGCTACTAGGGCGAATACCTTATAAAATCATTAGTAATCTCGATTGCGGTAGTAAAGTAGACCTAGTAGATATAAATTTTACTCGAAAATAAAGACTACGATAGCTTCCTTTATTAACCCTTAGATTAAAGGTAGTCGGGAATACGCTTATAAGACGATATAGAGTCTAGGAAGTTTCTATCTAACTCCGAGATAGTCGCTATAAGGAAAAGATAGTCACTCGCCCTTATATTAGCGTCGATAACGGATTAAAACCCGACGACGCATTAGTTTTACTTAGTATACCCGTACTTTCTTAGGAATATATTTATCTCGTTCCTTTTAAGCGCGCTTAATAGTTTAAACACTAACTTTCTAAGGTGTTATTACGCTAACCGTAGAAATTTTTGCATAAGTATCGGAATAAGGCATAGGTCTATATAGTCACACCGGACCTAAATTTTATACTATTTCCTGATAAAGATAATAACTCGGCGAACCTTAAGCAAACGGGAGAGGAAATACCGGCGACCCTTTCAGACTTTAAAGACGTGTTTTCCAAGCATAAGGCCGATTTATTGCTAAGGAAGAAAGGCACCGATTATACGATTAACCTATTGCCTGACTCTAAGCCGCCTTTTAGACCTATCTACCCTCTTTCTTAATCCGAACTTTAGGTTCTAAAGGAGTAGTTAGATTAGTCCCTTAAGCGTAGTATTATTTAGAAGTCTAAGAGTTCGGCCGAGGCTCTTATCCTTTTTATGCCTAAGAAAGATAGCACTTTACGCCTTTATATAGACTACCGGGGGGGTAATAGTATTACCGATAAGAATCGCTACCTACTCCCCCTTATTTCGGAGATTATAGACCGTTATTAAAGGGCTAAGTACTTTTCGAAGATTAACCTAAAAAAAGTATACTAACGCATCCGGATTAAGGGAGGGGATAAATAGAAGATAGCATTTCGTACTCGCTACGGTTACTATAAGTATTTAGTATTGCCGTTTAGATTAACTAACGCCCCTACTATATTTTAGTTATATATTAACTAAGCTCTTAAAGGCCTTATAGATACTATTTGCGTCGTCTACCTTAATGATATTTTAATATTTTCTAAGACCTACGAAAAGCATATAGAATACTTACGATAATCCTTAAACGACTAAAGAATCCCGAGCTATTCGCTAATTTATCGAAGTATACTTTCTATAAGCAGTTATTAGAGTTTTTAGGATTTATCTTATCTATTAACGGAGTTGTAATAGACCTAGCCCGCGTTAAGGCTATTATAAATTTGGAAGAACCTTATTCTTTCTATAATATTTAAGTTTTTCTCGGTTTTATAAATTATTACCGACGATTTATTTTAGGATACTCTAGCATTATTGCCCCTCTTACTACGTTATTAAAGGGGAGCGTTAAGGGAAGAAAGCCCGGACGAGTATAGCTAAATACTAGCGAATTAATAGCGTTTTACGCTATAAAGAACGCCTTTATAACGGCCTTACTTCTCCGATACTTCGACCCTTAAAGACCGATTCGCATTAAGACTAATGCCTTAATTTTCGCAATAGCTAGTATTCTTTCGTAGCCCGATAACGAAGGCTACTACTATCCGATTGCTTTTTAGTTACGGAAGTTTACTAGCCTTAAGCTTAACTACGGCACCCTTAATTAGGAGATATTTACTATCGTTAAGTTATTTAAATACTAGCGATACTACGTTAAAGGGGCGGCGAATACCGTTAAAGTTTTATTAGATTACTAAAACCTTTAAGGCTTTATAAAGCAAGTATCCCTTAATAAAAGATAAGCACGTTAGTATATATACCTAGCTCCTTTTGATTTTACGATTAAATACCGAGCCGGTAAATTAAATCCTACCGATGCTTTATTAAAAAAGCTAGAATTTATAGGCGAAGCCCTACCGTCTATAAAGCTACTCCCGGAACTATAATAAAAGTTAGTAGTTATTTAGTAGGTGTATATAGCTATAGATTCTATAAAGAGCGACCTTAAGACGAGTTCTTAGGTCTCTACTATCTCTAAGCTTAACGAGATGTCTTTACGTAACGAAAATGCACGAGCTCTCTAAGATTCGATCGCTTAGCATTCGGGAATAAGTCCCGCTAAGTTAGCTACCT
The DNA here is from genome assembly GCA_012934285.1 of Ophiocordyceps sinensis. Lineage (NCBI taxonomy): Eukaryota > Fungi > Ascomycota > Sordariomycetes > Hypocreales > Ophiocordycipitaceae > Ophiocordyceps > Ophiocordyceps sinensis. The sequence goes on along the minus strand of JAAVMX010000001.1, from coordinate 12,696,049 downwards.
AAGTTAAAGATATCGTTAGTTATAAACAACGGTGTTAAAGACAATTAGCTAGGTTAGCAGCTCGTTATAAAAAGGTCTATAAGAGCAATATCTCTAAGCCTTTTTTTAAGCTCTTTAAGAGGACTTAAGCGGAATATCCGTAGACTATATAGCGAGTGTAGGCCGAAAGTACCCTAGAAGAAGGGGTAAGTCTTTAGTTATTAAGCCTAGACGGACTTATTTTACATTCGGGAAAAATCGTAGTGCCCGTAGAGGTTGCCTTAAGGTAAGAGCTTATTTAGCTCTACTACGACGATCCCCTTACGGGATACTTTAGAATAGCCCGTACGAAAGACCTCCTATCCCGGAAATTCTTTTAGGAAGGAATAGCTCGTAATATAAATAGCTACGTGCGTTTATATTATATCTATTAAGGCGCCGTCCTAAAGCGGTATCGCTTATATAGCGCCCTTAAGTCGTTGCCTATTCCTATAAGACCTTAGGAAGAAGTCTCTATAGACTTTACTATCGGTTTTCCGGAGTTATAGTTCGATAGTAGAGAAGTTAACGCAATACTAATAATCGTTAACTAATACACTAAGTATAGCGTATTTCTCGCTGTCTTTAAGACAATAATAGCGCCTAAGTTAGCTAAGGCTTTTTATTATAAGATTAAGCTTATCTATAGAGTACCGAAAGGCATTATTTCCGATAGAGGATCTCTATTTACTAGTAAGTTTTAGTTAGACCTCTATTATATATTACGGATAAAACGTAGGTTATCGATAGCCTTTTACCTATAAACCGACGGTTAGACCGAACGGGTGAATTAGACACTATAATACTACCTTCGGTATTATATAAATGCCGAATAGAAAAACTAGCCTAGACTACTACGAGAGGCTTAGTTCGCTTATAATAATGCGAAGAATACAACTATAGGCTTTTCGCTTAATAAGGCATTATTCGGATACTAACTAGACTACTATATCTACCTTATAGACGATGCTACTAATAGGGGAGTGCCTAAAGCGAGAGCTCGTATTAGCAAATTAGCAGACTTAAGGAAAAAGCTAGAGACTTATTAGCGATAAGCTATCGAGTCGTAAAAGAAATTCTATAACCTTTATTATAAGCCACTTACCCTTAAGGTTAAGGACCTAATAGGAATCTCTACGAAGAACTTACGCTTTAAGGACTAAAGAAGGAAGTTATTACCTAAATACATTAGACCTTTTAAGGTCCTTTAAGCTATTAGCAAGCAGGCGTACCGCTTAGCCCTACTAGAGAAATACGACCGGCTTTATAATATGTTTTATATTAGTCTTCTTAAGTAGTAGGTAGAACGGGCTACTAACTAACACCCTAGCGAATTACTGCCGATGCTTAACCTCGACGATGCCGAAGGAGAATAGTCGGTTTAGCAAATTAAGGACTATAAAAAGAAGAAGGGCGTTACCTATTACTTAGTAAAATAGGAAGGTTAGTTAGCTAAATACAACGAGTAGGTTGCTTAAGACGATATAGCGAATGCCTAAGAACTTATTAACAAATACCTAAAGATACGACTAAAGAAACGGCGGAAATTACACATTACGAAATAACTTCTTTTTAGCTTACCTTAACTTTTCTACTTTTACTCCGCCGTTACTTTATCGTTATTCCTTAATATCTATACGGTAGAAGTCTTTTACTTCTATTTTACTAGTAAACTCTGTAATAATAGGTAGACGTTTTAACTACTCCCCCCTTCCTTAGCGACCGCTCTCCTCGATTATTTCGTGTAAATTATCGTATATATATTCTCGTCCTACCCGCTATAGGGTAAAACCTACGTCCTTAATCACTAGACGAAGCTTTTAGTCCTTATTCCCGCGCATAGCTTTCCGTCGCTCTATCGATGCCTGCCGGTACTTAAGACGACGTTTTATATATAAACGTTTAGCACCTAATACCCTTTATTCCTCTCGGTAGGCCGTTATTACGGCTACGAACGACGTATAAACTTAGTAGAAGATTAACTTTATCTTCTTCCTCTCCGTCTCGTCCCGAGTGGTCTATAACTTAGCTATCTTTATCTAAATAGCGTATAGATTAGCTATATCTCTAGATATTATTGCCGGCACTTATAATTTTATTAGCAACCGTATCCCGACTTAATAGGGAATAAGGAGCTTACCGATTCGTAGAGGTTACCGCGCGAGTTATATTAAATGCATTTACTTAATCGTATATCCTCCTATATATAATATAGTTTAACTATTTTAGTATCGTCCTCGTTATCGCTAAACTCTTATATACTGCTATTAAGGCACTTTATATAGTATAGCTCGGTGATATAGCACCCTTTCGCCCTACGACTTTTTATATATATAGCCTTCTTGCCTTTTTTCTTAGGCGATATCCCTTTCTAGATATTCCTCTTATCGCCGGTGTCTCCTTTAGTATTTGCCTCTATGTCTTCGTCTCTATCGTCTTTACTAAACGACGAAAATATTTCGGATTTAATAACCGCTAGCGTTATACGCTTTATATTCGCGTAATCTTCTTAAGACTCTACTATAATAGGTTTTTTTATGCTTATAAAAGGTCCCTTAAATAATTAACGATATAGTTAATCTTCGGTTTCTTCCTTTAATAAGGATGTCGACTTCTCTAAGGTATCTCGTATGTTTTTCTCTACGGGAAGTCGTTTTAATAAGGTGGTTTTCTCTCCGCCCGTCTTCTTTAGCTTTATCTCTTCTTATACTATCGCTACGGCGTCCTTAATCGATACTCTATTTACGGATAACTCTAGGACTTAAGCAATAACTAAAGTGCCTATCGGCTAAATATTATCCGTCTGCTTTCCTCGCTTTCGAGGTATCTATACCGTTCCGCTTGCCGTTCGCTTAGGAGGCATAGCGTTAAACTAATTTAGAATATACTCGTCTAATTTAGAATATGCTCGTTAGATTTAGAATATATTCGTCTAATTCCGAATATACTTCTCTATAAGATCTCGATATAGTTATATAATAAGAGAAGAAAAGAAAAAAATCTTTATATATAAAGAGTAGTACTTTATTATAGTTCGCTAACTATATATAAGCGACTAGCCCCCTATTACGTAGTAACTATTATAACGCGTAACTAATATAATAATTATTATAATATATATAATAATAACTATCGTCGTTGATTTTTATACTACGTTTAATCCTATTTTTGTCTTATTTGCTATTATAACTTTATTCGTACCTAAAGCTATCCTAGCGTCTAAGGCGTCCGCCCTAAAAGGGGGGGATAATTATAACGCAGCTACCCGCGCAACTATAGAGCCGGGAGATAGGGATATAAATACAATAGATAATGCATTTTAGCTCGGGGACTATTCGGCTATTAGTCGCTAACTAGTCCCCGACAACCCCTCTCGAGGCCTAAGGGTATATCCCTAAGGCCCCGATATATCTTAGAAGAGGGGCAAGTTTTAATCTTACTACGAGAGGGCAACCGCACTGCAATAAAGAATTATTCGTACTTTTAACTATCGTTCCTACCTTCCTAAACGTACCTCTAGTCTGTCTTCTTACAGCCGCCCTATATCGCGACTAAGTCGTAAGACTATTAGACCTTAGCCCTTCCGCTTTCTATCTTTTAACGACTCGGCGTTTAATATCTAAATGCTTAACGTCGATACGATAGTAATATTCTACCGGTAGCCTAACGTCTAGACCTCTTAGACCTTAATTAAGGCCTTTACCGCTAAGCTATTGCCTACTAAGCCTTTACTACCTATTAACTAAGATATCCTTAAGGACTTTTACTAAGCCGTTGAAATTAGATATATAGACGCTAAGGACGCAAAAGACTATCTTAACCCTAGCCTTTACGACTTCGTCGATAACTACCTTAATAAGATCTACCTTAATAAGATCTACCTTAATAAGATCTACCTTAATAAGATCTACCTTAATAAGATCTACCTTAATAAGATCTACCTTAATAAGATCTACCTTAATAAGATCTACCTTAATAAGATCTACCTTAATAAGATCTACCTTAATAAGATCTACCTTAATAAGATCTCCTTTAACGATATCGCTAAGTTCTTTAAGAAGTTAGAGAAAGTCCTTTATACGCTCGACGAGCTCCGGGCTAAGGTCCTCAATGTTACGGGCTGCGCTATAGTACGTACTACGGCTATGCCGTAGTAGGCGCTTAGGTTAGCCGCTGCGTAAGCCCGGCATTAAGCCGGCTATTAGTACGTATGGCCTAGCAATGCCCTAGACGAAGGCACGGTCGGGCCGACGTAAGGCCCGTATAGGGGCAAGGCGTATATATAAAACCTACGGGAAGGGCAAGCCACGGCGGGCTCTTCTTCCTCTCCTCCTTAGCTTTAGATAGTTAATTATCTAGCTACGTAGTATTAAGTTAAACCCTATGCCGGCCCTTTATATATCTAAAGCTCTTATAATAGACGCTGTAATAGTAGATAACCGCGCCGATACCGATATAGCGTAGGCCTTAGACGAGATCTCGCTTAGGGCTGAGTTAGATCGAATTCGGGAGGTATAGGCAGCCGCTATAAAGCGCGTCTAAGCAATAGACACGATATAGTAGGAGGCAATTATAAGGTTATTTAACCTTATCTCGTCTCTTATATAGCGGCTAGATTAGACACCGCCGACCGCCTCTGCCCTTAATATAACCCTAAGTCTATCGATAATACTACCTAACGTAAGGACGGCGAATGTCTAGCTCTTGCCGAAGACCCTACTAAACCGGAAACCGCTCTTATCGCCGAGTAAATTCGATAGCTAGCGGCGCTACTACGCCGCGTAGTTATACTAGATAAAGGAGAAATACGAGTTAGACTAAGACTTCTTAACTAACCGGGAGATCTTTTATTTAATCTACGCGTGCCTAGATATATTACCCTAGCAGACTATAGCGACCTTCTATAGCTAGGGCGACGTATACTAGTACGACCCGGCGAAATTCCTAGAATACCTTAATAGCGTATACCTTAACGTAGACCTTTAGCTATAAGCTACGACGGCCTTACGCACTATAAAGTAAGGCGACTATTAGACCTTTACTACCTTTATGCCTAAGTTCGAATAGAAGCTAGTAGAAGCCGGCGGTAGCTCGTAAGAGCCTAAGGTAAAGATTATCTTCCTTAAGGGCACTTTAAACTTACGCCTCTATATAGCCTTAGTAACCGTAGAGCTGCTAAAGGATAGCTTCTATAAGTTCTATATAAAGGTAGCTTAGATCGCGGCTAAGATCGAGCGCTTATATAGCGCCCTTACTTAAAGGAGCGGCCGCGGCCGTAGTTATCTAGCTATAGAAGGAAACGGCTAAGATACCGAAGGCGATACTACGATAACGGGAGTTAGAGGAGTTAGTGCCCCTTATAGTAGCGGTGCCGTCCGGGGCGGTAGAGGCCGAGGTAGGGGAAAATCCTCGTTAGGATTAAGAGCCTGCTAGGTGTGCGCTAAGACCGGCTACCGGGCGTTTAAGTATCTAGATAAGAAAGGTAGAAGCCTTTAACAAACGCCTCTAAGGGTCTAAGGCAAATAGCCGTAGGGCGAAGTTATTAGAGAGGTAGATAATAGTAACGACTTAGAAAACGGTTAACCCTTTAGCAAAGTTAGGCTAAGAGGGTAGACGAAGCGGTCTAGCGGGAGTAGTAGAGGGCGAAGGGCTATATAACGATAAAGCCTATATCGATACTTATTAAGATAGATAAGGTAAACGACTTTCACGCCCTCGTCGATTCTAGCTATAATTGCTACGCTATAGTCGACCTTAACGTCGTAAGACGGCTTAGGTTAAAGTATGTAGAGAGGAAGGAAAGGGCATTACTGCCTTTCTTAGACAATATAAAGCCTATACGCTCTAAAGGTATAGTTTGCTTCGATATAGATATTAACGGCATTAAGGAGCGCATCTTCGCTTATATCTTTTAGGGCCTTAGCTAGGACGTATTCTTTGGCCGCCCTTAGATAAGAAGGAACTACATTACCTATATCGTAAAGAATAACACAATCTAGCACGGAAAGGCCGATGTTTAGATTCGATTATTAGGCTAGGCTAAGCCGGCCTAGATCCGGCGCCTAAAATACATAAAGCTAGTCTCGGCGTCGGTATTCGCCGCTAAGATAAAACGGCTTAAGCGGCGATAAGGAGACATAGGCGTAGTAAAGGCGATCTCGTTAAAGGAGATTAAATAGGCGTTAGAGCCGAAGAAGCCGGTTAACCGGCGGACTATATCCCGGCGGACTTACTTTAGGACTTCCTTAACCTCTTTATACTAGATAAGTCTATAATACTACCGCTATTCCGGCCGGGGGTAGACTATAAGATCTATTTAAAGCTAACCCTAAAGGGCGGCGAGCTACGGCTGCCTTAGGGCCTATTGTATAATATATCGAGAGAGGAGTTACTAATCCTAAAGAAAACGTTAATAGACCTCCTCGACTATAGATTTATCTAAGCTAGTAGCTCGGCGGCGGCGGCGCTAGTATTATTCGTAAAGAAGCCTAACGGGGCATTCGGTTCTACTACGACTACCGGGCCTTTAATAAGATTATAAAGCGGGATTAATACGCGCCGCTATTAATCGCCGAGACGCTTAACAACTTAGCGAAGGTAAAGTAGTTTACTAAGCTCGACGTCGTCGCGGCGTTCTATAAAATCCGTATCGCCTAAGGCCACGAGTATAAGACCGCCTTTTGTATACGGCTAGGTCTTTTCGAGTAAAGGGTATGCCCGTTCGGGCTTACCGAGACCCCGGCGACCTTCTAACGGTACCTTAATTCTACGCTCTAACGGTTCCTCGACGACTTTATTATAGCGTTTATAGATATTATCCTTATTTACTCCTCTAGGTCGAAAAAGGACTACTAGCAAAAGGTCTACCTCGTGCTTAAAACGCTTAGCGATATAAGGTTACACCTAGACCTAAAGAAGTGCGAGTTCTACGTAAAGTAGGTAAAATACCTTAGCTTTATCGTAACGGCCGGACGGGGAATTAGTTACGACCTAGATAAGCTTCGTGCTATCCGCGAGTAGAAGGCGCTAACTAACGTACGGGGGGTATAAAGCTTCCTTAGATTCGCTAACTACTACCGTATCTTTATTCCGCTTTATACGTATATAGCTTAAGCCTTAGATACGTTATATAAGAAAGGGGTATAGTTCCGGTAGGGGGCGGTCGAAGAGCAAGCGTTCCTCCGTTTAAAGTAATTATTCTATAAGGCGCTAGTCCTTACGTAGTAAGATCCCTAACTAAAGACGTTCCTTAAGACCGATAGCTCTAGCTTACGTGCTAATATAGGTTAGCTATAATAGGATACGATATACGGTCGGGTACTTCTCTAAACGGATAAACCTAACCGAGTTTAATTACCTAATTTACGATAAAGAAATACTAGTAATTGTCCGTTGCCTAGCTTTTTAAGGGGCTAAACTTAGGAACAATCGGCGGTTTACGATCCTTATAGACTATAATAACCTAAAGTATTTTATAATAAAGTAGACGTTAAATAAGCGCTAAAGTCGCTAGGCCTTAGAACTATTAATCTATAATTTCGCACTAATGTATCGCCCGGGTAGTTAAGCGGTCGTCCTAAACGTATTATCTCGCTAAGAATAGGATAAGCCCTTTAGGTTTAAAGACGCCCGCGAATAAGGACGAGTAGTCTAGCTTTTACCCGATAAGTACGTCTCTAATATAGCACGAGTTCTAGAGGGGGATCTATCGTGCCGCCTTCGATAGGACGACTCGCTGCGTTTAAGCGAGGCCTTATATTCCCTTAATAGTAGTAATTAACGGCCTTATATAGGGCCTATAGTAGGACGAATTAAAGTACTATAGGCGCTAGAATAAGCGCTAGTATTCTTAGATAACGCTTTATAACGTTAGTAAGAGACGATAGTAGCTTAAGACTATAAATACTAGGCTGCCTTTAAGGCGGTATAGAAAGGAGAGCGACGCTTCCCGCCGTAGCTTAAGCTTAAGACGTAAATCGCCGAGTGCTTAATCGACTTTAGCAACTATCTTTACTTTTATAACCGTATTTAAGTGCCCGGCGAGGATAGTATCTTTCGCACTAATATTATCTAATAGATATATAACTCGTGAGCAAACGGCTACCTAAAGAGAGACAGGACGATTATAGTAGTTTCCTAGTAGTTCTTTTAGCTAGACTAATTATAGGACGTTCGAAGGTTTATCTAGAACTACGATATATATAGTTAGAGTTATATCTAGCGCTAGATAAAAAAGGGAATGCTAAAGCCGCTGCCTATCCCCGATTAACTATAGGCAAACCTCTTGATAGACTTTATAATAGACTTCCTAAGTTCTACTAAAAGCGACGCCCGGTATCTATAGGTAATCGTCGACTATTTAATAAAGGCGGTAACGTTAGAAGCGATAGAAACTATAAACGTAAAAGCGTACGCCGTAAGGTTCTTCTTAGCGTTCTACCGCTTCTATAGTATGCTAAAGTCTATCGTAATAGACCGAGGAAGCAATTAGCTCGGCGAGTTCTAGGTTAAGTTCTATCGACTCTACGATATTAAGTAGAAACTTAGCACCGTATACTACCTATAGACTAACGGTAGCTTAGAAAGAGCAAACTAGGTATTACGGCACTAGGTGATAGCTAGATAACCTTATTGTCCTATAAAGAGGAGAAGAACTATAGAGGCTAAGGGCTTATTTATATATAGGACTATATATTACGTAGTATATCACTATATACTATATTATGTAATATAGTACTATAATAGTACTCCCCCTCTAAAGACGATTTAGTCCCTAAATTGCTAAGAAATGTTATTTTCGCTAGAAATTAGTATATAATAGAAGAATCTTTTATAGGCGGGCTTAATCTAAAGGGCCCGGCTTATCTAGGTTATATCTATAGAAGCGTTAGATAGCTTTAAGGCAACCTCTTAGGTTATCTTCGGGCTATTAAGTCGGTTCTTAGTGATATTTCTATTTAATTAGATAAGTTAGGGTTAAGGCTTTATTATCGTATACGTTAAGGATCTTCTTAAATTCCTATATTTCTTCGATATTGCCGTCGTTATTGCGTTCCGCGATACGGCCTACGATATTGCGTTATTCCTCTTAATTAATCTATGCCTAGCCCGGTATTATTTCCGTTGTCTAAAGCCGTACCTTAGACGTATAGAAAGACTTATTGACTTAGATATGCTTTAAGAGGTCGATAACTATAGCACTACGGTAGACCTCGAGAATAAGATAAAGACCGTCCTATTTATCGTCTTATTTTTTCTTTAGGCGATTAGTAGTTATATTCTCTAAGAGTATTGCTATTTGCATAGCACGAAATTGCTATTTGCATAGTAAGAATATCTAAATCCCTACTTTTCTGCACGTACCCCGCGCGCCTATGTCCTGCCACTAAAATCTAGTGTACGTACATGGCAATTAAGAGAGTCGCGCAAATCGTCAAGGAGCCGCACACACAGCAAAAGGCACGCAGCAAAGGGCACGCAGCAAGGCACGCAGCAAAGGGCACGCAGCAGAGCACGCAGCCGGGCACGAAGCAAACATTAAGGAGCCGCACATATAGCAAAGGGCACGTAGCAAAGGGCACGCAGCAGAGGGCATACAGCAGGGCACGCAGCAGAGGGCACGCAGCCGGGCACGAAGCAAACATTAAGGAGCCGCACACACAGCAAAGGGCACGCAGCAAAGGGCACGCAGCAGAGGGCACACAGCAGGGCACGCAGCAGAGGGCACGCAGCCGGGAGCCGGGCACGAAGCATACATCAAGGAGCCGCACACACAGCAAAAGGCACGCAGCAAAGGGCACGCAGCAAAGGGCACGCAGCAGAGGGCACACAGCAGGGCACGCAGCAGGGCACGCAGCAAAGGGCACGCAGCAGAGGGCACACAGCAGGGCACGCAGCAGGGCACGCAGCAAAGGGCACGCAGCAGAGGGCACGCAGCCGGGAGCCGGGCACGAAGCATACATCGAGAAGCCGCCGAGCCGCACACACAGCAGAGGGCACGCAGCAGAAGGCACGCAGCAGGGCACGCAGCAGGAAGCTAGGCATATACGTTATTTAAGCTCTTTGCGCGCGCGCGTTTATTGAATTGAATTGAGGCTAGGCACGATTTGCGCGGCCCTCTTAATTGCCATATACCTCTACCCAATTTTGGTGGCGGGACCTAAGCGCGCGGGGTACGTGCAGAAAGAGTAGGGATTTAGGTATCTTACTATGCAAATAGCAATATCGTGCTGTGCAAATAGCAATACTCTTCTCTAATAAAACTATAACTATATTACTAGGTCGGAAGAGAAAGCCTTCGTCCCGCTTTATATTAGTATTATGCTTATATTTCTATTATAAGGCTTATGCGAGAGCTTAAAGCTAAATAAGGATATAGTCGAAACGATTAGCTATTATATCCGCGCTAAGGAATTCCTTCTTTACCTATAATAAGAGCGTCGGGGGTTAAGGGCCTATAGGTTTAATGCCGAGACGAGGATTAAAGCCGTAGTTAGCGAAGAATAGAGAAATACCGGTTATTTCGTTTACTTAATTATTTATTGCGAATTCCACGAGCGGGAGCTAGTCGACCTAGTTATTTTAGGTAAAGCTAATATAGGCTTAAATACATTTATTTATCGTAGCGTTAACGATTTCGGTTTAACTATTAGTCTCTAAGTGCTATACCGAGCTTAGTTTTAACGTTATTTTTAAACGAGTGCTAAGCTATCGCTAAAAATAAGAGATAAACTAAGTGCCTTAGTTAGAGATAATAGTATCGGGTGCTCTATATAAGCGATAGACTATATAGATAAAAGAGTTAATTAATTCTTTTATAGAAAGGCTAATAATAAGGATAAAATATCTTATCTTTATAAGCCTATTAACTATCGTAAGTATATTCTTATAAGTCTTCCCGTTTTAGGTATACTTAAAGAGTATTATAATATAATTAATTAATATATCGGCCTATAGTCGGACCGGTAGAGCGAAGGGTTTTAGGAATCTAAGGGGAGATAAGCGGGGGGTCTTAATCTAAAGATAGAGAGTATAGTCTTTAATAAATATAGCGGTAAAGTAAGAAATCCTTAGCTATTAGTATATTTAGTTTAATAGATTAAGGGTTTTTACCTTCCTTAGGTATTCTATTAAGCTACTGCTATAAGATTAATAAACGACTTTAAGGCAGAGATCTAGGGTATTAAAGACGAAGAGCCGGTCGCGGAAAAAGATACGACCGTTAATTAACTAATATTCGGATATATCGTAATGTAAAAGCTTTTAGATATACTTTAGCTAGCGTTAGGCGTATAGATCCTAGAGTATCGCTACTATATCCTAGGTAAGATTATCTTATTAGTATGCCTTATAGATAATCTTATTAAGTGATTTACTAGCTACGTTTAGTCTAAGGGCGGCGACTACGTTAAGGTCCTCCTTTAAGGCATAGGAATTAGTTAGGAGTTCTTTTAGGATAGTCGGGTCGACTTTCTCTTTAAGGATAACTACCTAATTTCGATAAAGGAGTCTATCGTCGTCTACGGTAGCTAGTCTATCGCCGGGGAGCTTACTAAAAGCGTTAAGGAGAATTGCCTTATTGCCTAAGCGGTATATAATTACGAAGTTAAACTAGGAAAGGAACTCGGCCTAACGCACTTATCGTTAGTTAAGTTGCTTTATAAATATAAACGTCTAAAGATTCTTATAGTCTATAATAACATTAAACGCCTTAGTAGTCCTTTAGAGTTCTAAGCGCTATTAAGCGCTTTAACAATTGCTAATAGCTCTTTATTATAGATCTCGTAGTTATACTTAAGGGGAGTATACTTTAACGAAAAAAACGCAATAGGGTAAAGATATCCGTTGTTTCCGGTCTATAAAAGGACTCCTCCCGAGGCCTAATTTAAAGCGTTAGTTTTAACAATTGTTTTCTTCGAGTAGTTAAAATAGGCTAAGACTAGGGCAGGAGTAAAAGTAAGTTTAAAGGCCTTAAACGCGGCAGCTTATTTAGGTCCCTAAGACTAACGGGAATCCTTTCGAAGTAGCGTAGTTATCGGGGAGATAATACTAAAGTATCCCTTAATAAAACGGCGGTAGAAGTTTATAAACCTAAGAAACTACTAGAATTCTTTTACTAAAGTTAGGGTATTCTAAGCCGTAATTATACGCACCTTCTTAAGGTCTATGCTTATGCCGGATATCGAAATAATTAGTCCTAGATACTTAGTCTTTATTATATAAAACTCTAACTTCCTAATATCGATTTAAAGGCCTACGTTGCCTAAGCGTTAGATAACTATTCGCACGTAGTTCTTATATTCCGCCTTAGTCTTTAAAAAGACTAGTACGTTATAAAGATATACTATATAAAAGTCATTAAGGGCATTATAAAGCACGTGATTAATATAGTTCTAAAAGGTCGACGGTGCGTTATAAAGGCCGAAGGAGGTAACTAGCATCTCGAATAGTCCGAAGCGTATAATAAATACTATAAGCTACTTATAACCCTCGGCGATTCGAATACGGTTAAATATAGTAATTACGTCTAGCTTTATATAAAACTTAGCGTCGTAGAGAGAATCTAGTGTTTCGCGGATTAAAGGCAAGGGATATCGATTCTTAACTATAACCTAATTTAAACCTCGGTAGTTATAATAAATACGGATACTACCGCTTAGTTTATAAGCGAGGATTAGTAATACTATAGCTAGAGAAGAAGACTCTTAAATAAAGCCTTTATTAAGTATATCGTTAATCTACTTCTTAATATAGCGGAGTTCTATAGGTAATATAGGCCGATTTCTATAGTATAGAGCTTATTTACTAAGTGTAAGTTCGATCTTATAATCCTAAGGGCGGTATAAGGGGAGCTCGTTCGCATTCTTTAGAAGGAAATAAGGAAGCTTATTATTATAAAACCACTAATCTAGGTTTCTAGTTTACTTTCTTTTTTCTAAAGTACGGGACGACTTAAGTACTAAGGGACTTAAGTACGGAAATACTTAGTACGAGGGTACCGGGGTACTTGGTACTTCGGTACTTTGTACTTTATGACTTAGCATAAAGATATTCGCCCCGGACTTACCTATTATCCGGTCACACCCCTTTTCGGCCTAGGACACACTCCTTTTTCGAACCTAAGTCCCTCGGGACTTAGCTTCCTTAGGTACGGGACGTACCACGCAGCTACGGTCACGCCGACGATCTTATTAGGCACCCCTGCCTAATAAGACCCGATAATTGGCTCGATGCCCCGTATAATAGACCGACACCTAGACCACCGGGAGCTATAGGCCTAATATAGCCCTCCCGGCTTTCGGGACCGATCATTCGTCCGATCCTCCTTATAAGGAGGTCACACGACTTATGTCGTGTGACCCACCCACATAACATTATGCACGTGGTGCATAAATGGACCCATATGACCTAGATTAGTCTATAAGGGCTTTAGAACGACGCGGGAGGCAGCCTTTTCGAGGTCAGCCGACCTACACAGCCCCTACGCAGCCCCGGGGACCCGCATTAGCTCGGGGCAGTGCAAGGGATACGTGGCAGAAGGTGCTAGAAGGAAAGGGACGTACCGGGACCGTCTAGACGGACGGGAAGAGCTATATAAAGGAACTTTAGTCCGCCCTTCCTCTGGCTCTCCTTCCTTCCTTTCTTCTTTAGCTTTTATCATAGTTTTAGTTCAACTGCCTATTAAGTGACCCACACCTCTTCTAGTAGTGCCCTTAGTTCTCTAGCCTCGACTACTCCTACTTGCTTAGACTTAGCTAGCCGGTCTAGTATAAGTGACCCCGAGTGCTCCTCTACTTACTATTCCGCCCTTATAGCTTTTAAGGATAAATAACGCCCTCTATTAGTCTTTAACTATTAGAGACTTAGTCCGGTTAGACTGTCTTCTGTCTTCTAACCGTTCTATCACACGATAAAAGCTCTTACCTTTTGCTTAGCTATAGAGTGTGTTTTTTTAAGACCGTTGCTTAATCTTTGTTTAATCTTTGCTTAGTCTTTATTTTACCCCTTAATCTTTTTCTAATCTTTCTAATCTATTAGATCTTAGATCTTATTTTAATCTTTATGGATTCGAAGAACCCTTTTTAGAAAAAACACTAAAAACAACTACTTCTTTAAGAATGTCTTCTTTTACTTCTTTAACCTCTCGCCCGGCAGCTCGCCCGGCAGCTCGTCCGGCTGTAGCTACGGCTGCTGCTTCTACTACTACGCCTACGGGCCCGGCTCCGGCTTATACCGCCGCCGCTCCGGGACCGCCGCCGCCTCCGGGCCCGGCCGGGTACGCCCCGGTCCCGTCCCCGGTTCCGGACTTCCGCTACCCCCGGCAGTTCGGGGAAATTGTTAAAACCCCGAAGCCGGCTGTTTACACCGGAGAAGCCGGCAAGCTGTAGGAATTTCTTACCTAGCTAAAGGCCTTCTTTCTTTCCTTTCCGGATTCTTTCTCTATTAATAAAGCGAAGGTCTTTTTTGCAGCTAGCTGCTTAAGGGGATTAGCTTTAACCTAGTTTAAACCTATTCTTAGGGATAGGGTGACCGAGGCAGAGGGGGACCGGGATAAACTCACGGACGATATCTTCAATAGTTATCAAGCTTTTAAAACCAACCTCTAGCAGACCTTCGGCGTAGGTGACGAGAAGAGAGCCGCAGAGTATAAGCTACGGTATTTACGATAAAAAACCTCTATTTCTAATTATGCTGCCTTATTTCCAGGCAGATAACATCGAAATTAGAATAGGACGACGACGCTATAATAGCGGTTTTCTATAAGGGGCTAAAGGACGATGTGAAGGACGAGATCTCTAAATAAGACCGTCCCGACACCCTCGTCGAGTTTATAGCCTAAGCAGTTAGAATCGACGACCGGCTGTTCGAACGCCGGCAATAGAAGAAGGACCCCCGCCTAGGGTATAAGGGTTTTTCGAAGAAAAAGGGGAAATAGACGAATTACGGCGATCCTATAGACCTGGATGCTATTTTAAACCCGGGAACAACTAGCTATTCGGCATCGGCCGGAAGCTCGAAAAACAATAGCATTCACAAAAGCCATACCTACTTCTTTTGTAAGAAGGCAGGGCATATTGCTAAAGATTGCTACCGGAAGAAAAATCTAGCTAAAGGAAAGCCGGCGGCTTCTAGAAGCCTTAATACCTTAGAGCAGGGACCTCTTAGGCTCTCTCTACCGCCTTTAAGAGAAGCTCTCGATCCTACGCTTTTTAATAACGATCCTATAGGCCTTTCTGCATATCCCTACTACGAAAAACGTTTTACGACTATTAGGGATTCTAAGGACAATATAGCACCTATTCTAGACAGCCTAGTTAGGCCCTCTATCGAAGAAGAGGAGGACCTATTTACATAGTCGGACCCGGACGAGGATCCGGCCGGACCGGAGGATCCGGCCGGCCCGGACAGTCCGGACGCTCCGGACAGCGTAATAGAGGATCTAGTGATCGACTTAGAGGACGGAGAGATCACAGATAACTCTATAGATAACGCGGGGGTCGGACTAGCACCCCCGGACTCCCCGGACTCCCCGGATTCCTCTGTAGAGTCCGCTCCGGACTTAGAGGGTCCGGGGCCCGGGCCGGAGCCCGGGCCGGAGCCGGACGACGACGACGACATACCCCTAACAACGCAATACGACTCCGAGGAATTCCCTTAAGAAACCTAGTACTAGTACAACTATAGCTAGGCCCCGGAGTTAGAAGATCTCACCGGAGGCTATATACCCGATGCTTATAGCCCCGCTAATACCGAAGAATTCTCGGAGGGCAGCGTAGCTACGGCTGCCCCGTACGACGGCTTAGATTCCCCTCCTCCCTACCGCGAACTTAAAGACGTTAAGGACCTTCTCGATAGCCTCAACCCGGAATATAGCAGCTGTAGGGAATACCTAGCTATTACGAACTATTTGGAAGGAGTTATCGAACGAGGAGCCTAGGGATACCCTAGCGCCGAAGATAGGCCCCCGGAGTGCCTTACCGACATAGCCGAAGAGACTTTAGCTTTACTTTAAAGCTATAAGCGCAAAGCAAATCGGCTAGAGGCAATGCTTTTAGATAACGAGCACGAAACCCACGAGGAATTCGGCAGGGAAATTACATCCCTAGCAGACCTCGTGGAAGAGAAAGAACGCGAGAAGCTTAACCTCCTTACTAGACTAGACCGTCTAGGAGGTTATGTGCCGGAACTACACCTAGAACCCTCTTTTAAGGTCCGGACTCTCTAGGAGGCCCTCCGGAGGCTAGAAGGCGTCTACTGCCTCGCCTCCCGGACCCTCGGACTCGCTTCTTAAGTTAACCGAGACCTACTCGAACGGGTCCGGCAACTACAAGGTCTCCCTTTCGAGACTACGAATTATAGGGTTATAATACAACCTATATCCCGGGGAACTACTAATAGACCTAGCAGTAAGTCTATTAGAGAAGAGCCGGGTTCTGCTAGGTTTAAAAGAGAACCCCCTAGGTTTAAAAGAGAACCCCCTAGGTTTAAAAGACAACCCCCGGAGCTTAAAAGAGAGCTTAATCTATATAGACTTAAAAGACAGTCTAGTAGACTTAAAAGAGAGTCTACTAGGTTTAAGAGAGAACCTAATCCCCCTAAGACTGTTTTAGGGGAGGGGATGTAGGGTAATAGCACCCTTACTACCGAGGATTTAAAAAACCTCTATTACTAGAAGTAAAAGGGCTACTTACTAGTAATTAAGATCTTCTTATTACTAATAAAACTATTAGTAAGAAGATAACCCTTACGATTAACTACTAAGGGCATAGACTTTCCGCTTTAGTAGATAGCGGATCTATAAGCAACTATATTGCCCTAGAAACGATAAATCGTCTACGCCTTCGTTACCGGCAGAAAACCACGCCTTATACGCTATTTACAGCCGAAGGGAAACCCTTTACGTATAACAACGGGAATATTATCTACGAAACTAATCCTTTCGAATATTCTATCGGAAACTTATCGTTTAAAGACCCTTTCGATATCCTATCTATACGATACGATATTATACTAAGACTACCCTTCTTATAATAATATAACCCTTCTATCGATTGGAATAAAGGCTTTCTAAGGTTTAAAGACGATACCTTAGATATTCCACTCTATAACGAATTCAAGGACTTAACCGGACTAAAAACCTCGGAACTTAATACTAGCTTAGAAAGGCGTAGCCCGGGAATTAAGGAAGTTGCTACCTTATTCGAAGAGGAACTTCCGGACCGATTTAATACGGTCCCGGAACCGCCAAACCTATTATTAGAAGACGCTTCGAATAGCGCCTCTATTAAAGAAACAAAGACGGACCTTAAAGCGGATAGATTTAAGACTATACCGCACGATATCCTCGTTAAATTCGGTGTGATATTTAACGACCTACTAGAGGATAAACTACCGCCTCGAACGCAATAGGATTACGAAATCAACCTTAAAGACGGAGCGAAGCCTTGCTTCCGTAAGATATATAACCTCGATGAATTGCATTTAAAATTGCTTCGAGATTATATCGACGAAAACCTTCGAAAAGGTTATATAAGGGAGTCGAAATTAGAATATCGGGCCCCGGTACTATTTACTCCGAAAAACAGCAAAGATAAGGTTAAGACTAGGCTATGCATCGACTACCGCTAGCTTAACAACGATACTATTAAAGACCGGACCCCTTTACCCCTTATTGTCGAATTAAGGGATCGATTATCTAAGAAAAGATATTATACGAAAATCGACCTTAAAGTGGCTTATAGCTAGATACGAATTAGGGAAGGAGACGAACATAAGACCGCTTTTAGAACTCGATACGGCTTATACGAATTTTTAATCCTCCCTCTAGGGCTTACGAATGCCCTAGCGACTTTTTAGAAGCGTATTAATAACGCCCTGCACGAATACCTCGATATATTCGTCTCAGCTTATTTAGACGATATAATCGTCTATTCAGACGATTTGGAAACGCATAAACTCGACGTTATAAAGGTGCTTAAGGCTCTCGAAGCAGCTAGCCTTTATATTAAGCCAGAAAAATGCATATTCTACACGCAGGAAGTCGAATTCTTAGGCCATATAATTACCCTAAACACTATACGGATGGACCCGTATAAGTTAGAGGCAATTAGCGGTTGGCCTATTCCTTCTACGATTAAGGAAATATAGAGCTTTATAGGCTACGCGAATTACTACCGACGCTTTATAGTAGATTTCTCCAAAGAGTTAATCCCTATACTAGCAGTAATAAAGCTAGCTAAGACGAAACCCTATACCTGGACGGACGAAGCTAATAACGCTTTTATTAAGCTTAAGAACCTATTAACTTCCGCCCCGGTACTATACAGCTACGATACGGAAAAGCCGTGCGAATTAGAAACCAACACTTCTAATTTCGCATTAGGTGCGCGGTTAAGCCAAAGGGACGACGATAATATGTTGCATCCTATAGCTTTTTACTCTAAAAAGCTAAGTAGGGCAGAGATATATTATCCGATCTACGATAAAGAATTTTTAGCGATTATAAACGCCTTTAAAGAATTTCGGCATTACATTCTAGGGAATTCCTATAAGGCAAGGGTCTATACAGACCATAGGAATATCACCTATTTCGCTAGTACGCAGCAGCTTAACGCACGGCAAATCCGTTAGGCAGAGTTCTTAGCAGATTTTAACTACGAAATTCTGCATAAGAAGGGAACCGAAAATTCCCGTGCCGACGCTATTAGTCGACGTCCCGACTATAATACGAAGATCGAACCTTATAACGAACGGCTTTCATACGATACTTGCAATAAAGCTAAGGCTGCACGGTATAAGCCTTACGGAAACCTACAGCCTATAGAGACCCCCGAATTACCTTAGGAATCTATTGCTATAGACTTTATTACGAAGTTACCGAAATCTATCGAACCTAAAACGAATATAGAATACGACTCTATATTAGTTATAGTAGACCGCCTTACGAAATACGGTTATTTTATTCCGATTAAAGAAGCTATATCGGCTGAGGAATTATCTTACGTCTTTATAAGATATATTATAGCCGATAGAGGTCTACCAAAAACCCTAATTACGGATAGGGACCGAAAGTTTATATCACAGTTTTAGCAGAGCCTTATGCGAGCTCTAGGAACTAATTATAAATTATCCACTGCTTATCACCCTATTACCGACGGAATTACGGAACGGCTAAACCAGACCTTAAAGCAATACCTTCGAAGCTATATTAACTACCAGCAAGACGACTAGCTAGTTAGGCTACTAATAGCCCAGTTAGCTTATAATACTTCGGTATCGGAACCTATACAGCAAACGCCAGCCTTTGCGAATTACGGATTTACGCCCGAAGCCTATAGGTCTTCCCTACTAGAAGTTATGGCCGAAAAAGCTATCTTAAGCTCCGAGCAGCTAAGAAGCTTACATTCCGCTATTAAAGACGAGCTCGACTTTATAAAGGAGCGAATAACTTATTATTATAATAAGAAGACCGAAAAGGAACCTACTTTTAATAAGAGCGACAAAGTCTACCTTATTAAGAAGAATATTACTTCTAATAGGCCTAATAATTCGTTAGACTATAAGAAGATAGGACCTTTTCTTATATAGGAAAAATTCTCCGACTTAACCTATAAGCTAGACCTACCAACGGCTATGCTTATACATCCCGTTTTTCACGTTTCGCTACTCGAATCAGCGCCTAAGAATAGCCGCCTAGCGAAAGATATCGATATACTAGTCGAAGAAGACGAATACGAAGTCGAAGAGATTTTATCTAAGAAGATAGAAAACGGCCAACATTTCTATCTTATAAAGTAGAAGAATTATCCTTCTTCCGATAACACGTGGGAACCTGTTAAGCATCTTAAGAACGCTCTTAAGAAGATTAAAGCCTATAATAAATCTAACCCTTAGGTATAAGGGAAGAAGAGTTTAAGGGTTTAAAGGTTTAACCCCCCTTAGGAAGGGTAATGTGTTATAGAACCACTAATCTAGGTTCCTAGTTTACTTTCTTTTTTCTAAAGTACGGGACGACTTAAGTACTAAGGGACTTAAGTACGGAAATACTTAGTACGAGGGTACCGGGATACTTAGTACTTCGGTACTTAGTACTTTATGACTTAGCATAAAGATATTCGCCCCGGACTTACCTATTATCCGGTCATACCCCTTTTCGGCCTAGGACACACCCCTTTTTCGAACCTAAGTGCCTCGGGACTTAGCTTCCTTAGGTACGGGACGTACCACGCAGCTACGGTCACGCCGACGATCTTATTAAGCACCCCTGCCTAATAAGACCCGATGATTGGCTCGATGCCCTGTATAATAGACCGACACCTAGACTACCGGGAGCTATAGGCCTAATATAGCCCTCCCGGCTTTTAGGACCGATCATTCGTCCGATCCTCCGCATAAGGAGGTCACACGACTTATGTCGTGTGACCCACCCACATAACATTATGCACGTAGTGTATAAATGGACCCACATGACCTAGATTAGTCTATAAGGGCTCTAGAACGACGCGGGAGGCAGCCTTTTCGAGGTCAGCCGACCTATACAGCCCTTGCGCAGCCCCGGGGACCCGCATTAGCTCGGGGCAGTGCAAGGGATACGTGGCAGAAGGTGCTAGAAGGAAAGGGACGTACCGGGACCGTCTAGACGGACGGGAGGAGCTATATAAAGGAACTTTAGTCCGCCCTTCCTTAGGCTCTCCTTCCTTCCTTTCTTCTTTAGCTTTTATCATAGTTTCAGTTTAACTGCCTACTAAGTGACCCACACCTCTTCTAGTAGTGCCCTTAGTGCTCTAGCCTCAACTACCCCTACTTGCTTAGACTTAGCCAGCCGGTCTAGTACAAGTGACCCTAAGTGCTCCTCTACTTACTATTCCGCCCCTATAGCTTTTAAGGATAAATAACGCCCTCTATTAGTCTTTAACTATTAGAGACTTAGTCCGGTTAGACTGTCTTCTGTCTTCTAACCGTTTTATTATACTTATCTTAGAACTCTTTTAGGAGTTTCTTTAGGATATCTGCCTCTATAACTTCCGGTTTTACTTAGAGGAATTTTTCTACGTCGGCTTTATCGACCTTCCGAAATAGAGATTCGGAATTAGCTATATCCTAGAGGTTTGTCTAAAGGAAATTATAAAAACGTTCGGGGAAGGCGGCTTAAGCTACCTCTATTATATAGTCCCCGGTAATAACGCATTAGAAAGAGGTTTTAGATAGTTCTAAGACCTTAACTAAGCCTACTAAGAGTTCGTTAAAGAGTCGTAGATTTCCTCCCTCTTCGACTAGCTTAGCTAATTTAGATATACTAATTCGCATCGCTTAAATACTATCCTATTTATAGAATTAAATAAAGTTAACTACTCGTATATAGCGGATATTGTTTATATCTTAAGGTATTTAATCTTCCTATCGTATACGCCGGCGGGGGCGTCTCGTTTAGCCCTATCGGGCGGGAACGTAGCGACGGCCGGCGGTAAGACGAATAAGGAGTAAGCGAGCTACTAAAGTAGTCTACGGCGGAGTGGCCTTAAAGGCTTAAGTCTTAGGGGAGTCTAAAGGGCTAATCGGGGATATTAAGCGGGCGGTTTCCTAAGCGAATAGCTATATCCTATATAAGGGATATCGAATCGGTTAGCTAAGGTTTAAAAAGTACGATACTTACTTAGGTAGATATTCTTTAGTAGATAAGTCTATAGGTATATAACTTCCCGGTAGGATAGTCTAGTCTTTTAGGATATTAATCTCTTCCTACCGAAAGGGAATTTCCGGCACGTCTTCTATCGTTATAAAGACCCTTTATTTTAAGGTAAACGTTAGGGTAGTTAAATCTCTACGACGTGAGAAAAATATACTTTTCGACGTAACTAATGCCCTTTAGGCGCGGGAGTAATAGGAGTCTTAGGAGCTATCCTATCCTCGGCTATTATGCTTAAAGGTAGGCAATATCTTATATAGTAATCGGAATCGAAGCGGACTTAAAGAGATTTCTAAAGTATAGTTAGTTTATATTCCTAAAGCTAGGGGATGCCTAAGATAATTAAGGTAAAGGGTAATAGATTTATAATAAAGAAGAGGATAAGTTTTATATACTTACTAATAGTTATTTAGGCTATAAAGTAGTCCGTTATCTATATTAAAGGTATACCGTCGGCTAGTTAAAGCGGTTAAGGTTTAAGGAGCTTTTTTATAGTAACGTTATATTTCCGTACGATAGCGTAAAGATCGGCGAACGCTACGGTAGTATAGCTAGAATCTACGAGGGATAATATATTAACGTAGTAAGGGGACTAAAGGTTACGCGTAAAGGAGAGACAAGTATAGAGAAGGATTAACGTTTTATTACTATTCGACGAACTAATCCAAAGATCCGTTCTATCTAAGAGCAACGACTTAATCCTTTTATCCTCCCCTATATATAACCCCTAAGAGCGACTTACTTTAGGGGTATATCTTTTAGTAGTAGCCTCGACGCTAGCCGCTCGCTTTATAAATCCGTATCTTTTTCCTTAAGGATACGGCCTTATTTATAGTCGGCCGTACGGACGAGCTAGCCCTAGCTATACCCGCCGCCGCGGGCGCCCTAAGATCTTCGGCCGAAGCCGGGGGAGGGGGCGCCCCGGCCTTAAAACTAGGGACTACCTTAACGTAAGGGCATTAGAAGCGGATTCGCTGTCTTAGCCGGGTCGTAAGCCTCCTTCTAGTGTCTAGGCTCTCCGTAGGCTATATAGAGTTTATTATCGATCCTAAATTATCGTTTAGTATCGGAAAGCCGGTTAAGGTCTATAGGGTTACCGTATAGGGGTTAGGCTAGGGCGGTCGGGGTAAGGGTAGGTGTAAGCGTCGGCGGGAACTACGAACGGGGGGCGGCCTTCTTCTCGAGCTTCTAACGATAAGCATAGTTAGCGAGATTCTTCGTAAAGATATCTATCTACGCTAACTACTTCTTATAGTCGGTGTTAGGGATCTTAGTCTATATATTCTTAACGAGATCGCTTATATCCTTCGATATAAACTTCTAGAGGAGGTCGACTTACTATTCCTTTATCTTCCTTACCTTACGTATATAGGCGTTGAGGTCTACCTTCTAGATCTAATAGTTCTTATCGCCTTAAGGGAAATTATCGAGGATGTTTTTAGCGGCTTGCGTTAAGTCTAAAACCTTATACTACCTACCTAAAGCTATAAGAAGCGTCGTCGTAGTAGGCTATTCCTACTTCTCTCTCTCGGATAGGTTAGCTATAATAGTAGCTATCCTATCTTTAACGAAGTCGTAGGCCTGTTTACTAAGCCTATCGCTAATATAAAGGAGGCGGGCGCCGTCTAAGTCGAACTATATGCTATCGCGGAGGAAGACACCCTATATCTTAAGTTCCTAGGCCTTGTACTTACGTTAACGGTCGGAGGTAGACCCCTTTTTAGTAAAGATCGGAGGGTCTACCGTCTTTTGTTTTCCGGACGACTATACCAGGGTTATCGTCTAAGACTATAATATCTTTATAGTTAAGATTGTAAGGTCTTTAGCCTCTAGAAGTTGCTCCCTTATAGCTAGGAGCTAATCCTTCGTAGCTAAGAGCTAATCTCGTATAGTTACGCGTTCCTTTAACCTAGCATTTCGGTTAACCTAAGAGGCTTCCGCTACGCGAAAGGAGCGAAGACTCTCCTCGATATATATAAGAATGTGTCGGGTATCTAAGCTCTAAAGGTTTTCCTAGGTCTCCTACGCATTAGCGACTAGGACTACGTTATTAAACCTCTTAATCGCCTAGGCGATCTAAGGAAATTCACTAATAAACTCCTTAGTAAGGGCTTTTAGACCGTCGCCTATAGCGTTAGAGGCTATAGGTGTGTCTACTATAAGGAGGAAGGAGGAATGTCTAATTTAGGGTGTTTGTTAGGGACTATAAAAAATTTCTATAGGCTATATAGGTTTCTATAGGCTAGGGAAAAAGTCTTAGGGGCTTAAGGGCTTAAGGGAATGATTTCTTAGGGGTTGCGCTTAGGTCGCGACGACTAAGGGGATAAGGTAATAGAGCTGCTAGGACTATATTTATAAAGCTAGGGATCGCGACGGGGCGCAATAGGAGATAGAATAAACTATTATAGCACTAGGTAATAGCTAGATAACCTTATTATTCTTTAAAGAGGAGAAGAACTATAGAGGCTAAGAGCTCGTTTATATATAGGACTATATATCACGTGGTATATTACTATATACTATGTTATGTAATGTGGTACTATAATAGCTAAGGATAAGAAAAAGTATGCTAAGAGATTCCTACGGAAGCTCCTCGCAATAGACCTTCGAAAGGTTAATTTAACGGCCTAGACTAATTATATCGTAGATAGCTTTAACCTCTATAGGGATATAGGGTCTATCTTAGGCAAAGAGTCGGAAATCATCGAATTATTCCTCGACGCTATCGCTACTTAACATTAGGCTTAGTTAAACCTATAGACTATAACCTATTAACGGGCTAAGAAAGAAGGGAAAGAGATCCCTATATTTAAGGAGATTACCTCTAATTTCCGCATTTAGGTTGCCGCTAATTTAACCCAATAAGATTCGGTGTTCCTAGCGACCTATTAAGGCCGGGATAAGGATGGAAAGGAGGTAAGTGACGGCAATAGCGGTAGCGGCAATAGCGGCAGCAGCACGAAGCCATCGGGAGGTTAGGGACAGCGGGTTCTACGGTCCGAATACACTAAATACAAATGGTGTGATAGGTCTTACGTAAATCCCGTTAAAGATAAGAATTAACCTTATTAGTAGAGCTGTTTCTATGCCCTTAATCGGAAGCCGTAATTTTAGAATCGACCCTTAGATACGGAGCTTTTAAAGAAGGTTAAAGCTAAGATCGATAAGGAAACAGGCCTTAGAGCTAAGATTAACGCCTAAAAGGCTAAGAATCCCGAGAAAACCGTAGAGTTAGCCCCTAAGGGAGGAGTGTTCGCAACGACCGATAAGGAAGCTGCGTTCCTAGTAGGGGACTTCGGGAGCAATAGCCCTAAGAGCGATATTAAGGATCGGGCTCTTTAGGATATAGGGGCGTCTAAGCATATTTTCAACGATCTAGCTTAGTTTATCGATCTTAACTATACGAAGAGTTTAAGGCTCCTCTTAGGCACCTAGACCGTCGGTGCCGAAGCTATTAGAACAGCCCGGGTTGTCGTAGACATAGGCTTTGTCCTGACTTTTAAGAACGCCCGCTATATTCCCGGTTTTCACACGAATGTAGTCTCTATAGATAAATTCACCGCTAAGGGCTACCTTTAGAACAACCTTATGGGCGAGCTCTTTAACCCGGCTGGAAAATGCGTGTTTACGACGTTCCGGTTGTACGAATAGTCGTAGATCCCGCTTTAAGCAGCCCTAGACGGGGCTTTCCCGACACATTATTCCAAGGGACTCCTAAAGGCTCTCCCGCGCTTCCTAAAGACCCTAACCGGGACCGTAGACGCCCTATAGCACGCACGAATAGGCCACCTAGGAAAGGGTGCGATAAGGCATCTTTTTAGCGGTTAGGACGATAATATTATTAAGCTTAAAGGCATCGACCTTCTAGACTATAAGGTCTACTGCACGACGAAGAACAGGAGATAGATTTCGCGGGCATATTAGGACCCCTTATACCCGAAGAAGCCGTACGGCGCGGTCTCTTTCGACCTATTTTATCTAGGAATAGCGTATTACGGCATTAACAATATGGCTGTATTTACCTATTTCGACATAGGAATAAGGCATTATTTTAAGGTAGGTGAAAAGACCGAGCTTTAGGGCATCTTCCGAGGCCTTAAGGAGACTATTAACGCTAAATTCGGGATTAAGATTGCGATCCTAATGTTAGACGGCGAGACGGCCTTCCTAACCGAGGAATACGTTAAGGATATGCATAAAGCAGGAGCAGAGGTCCGGGAATCATCGCTATCACACCCGCATTAAAATAGTTATGCCGAGAGGTCCGGGGGCATAGTAGTTTAATTAATAACAACCTTACTAGCCTGGTCCGGCTTCCCGCATACGATGTGGCTATTGGCGATAGAGGCAGCTATCTACCTACTTAATCAAACACCCGTTAAATCTAAGGGGTAGAAGCCGCCGCTATAGCGTCTTAACGAGTAGCTCTAAGATAACCGCGACGAATAGGCACATATTAGGGTTAAACCCCGAAAACAGCACATCCGGTGTTTCGGCTGGAAGGCGTTCCCTATAACCCGTTAGAGACTTAATAAGACCTCTGCTAAGCTTAATTTAAAAGGGCACATCGGCTACCTTACGGGTTATATTTCTAGCACTTAGTACCTTATTTAGGTGCCTAGTCTATAGAGAAACGCCTTTTTTAACACTTCGCACGTTATTTTCAACGAGAAGGTCTTCTTCGGCCGGGACTAGCGTAAAGGGGGAGAAAGGCAATAGCAGGAGCAGATCACATAGATCGACCTATTAGAAGACCTCCCTAACTTTATAGATGAGCTAATTCGCGAACCTAAGGACGAAGAAGAGGCTATTCCGGATCCTAAGGAGCCTGCCGCCGCACCCGAATTAGCGCTTAAAAAGGACTCGCAGGAAGATCAAAGGGTAAGTCAACTATTAACACCGGAATAGACCCCTAAACCGCCTGATTAAATAGACCTCGCTAATATCCTTAACCCGGAAGACCCTAGCCCGGAAGACAGTATAGTTTTCGCCACTTCGGACTTATAAGCACGCCTACATCGAGACTACATTCTGCCGGTTCCTACGAGCTTTAAAGAGGCTATGTTAAGACCTAATAGCCCTCGATGGATTATAGGGATAGGAAACGAGATTGTAGGCCTTAAAGAGGAAGGGGTCTATAGGATCGTAGACGAAAACACCGTCGACCTTAGAGAATATAGCACGATTCCGTTAATATAGGTATACGCATATAAATTTAATGCTTAGGGCTTTGTGATCGAATATAAGGCTCGCCTCGTCGTCCGGGGCGATTAATAACCGAAGAACGAGCTTGCAGTTATAGCTTATACGCTAGCGGCCCGGACCTTTCAACTGTTAATAGCCGTTGTATGCTACTACGATCTTAATGTAAAGCAATACGATTTTATTCGTGCCTTTTGTAACGTAATTCTAGACGAGGTAGTATATTACAGGCTATTAGAAGGCTTTAAGCAGAAGGGGAAGCTTTAGCTACTCCTAAAGGCTTTATACAGTCTTCGGCGTTCTCCCTTATTGTAGTATAAGGAGCTCGCTACTTTTCTTAAGGCCTAGGGCTTTATCGTCGTGATAGAGGACCCCTACGTAATACACAACGGTAATATCATCGTCTTCTTTTATATTAACGACTTTATCGCCCTCTTTCGGAACGGACAGGAAGCTAGTTATTAGACGTTCTATAATGCCCTCGTTAGGGGGTATAACTTTAAAGTCCTTAGCGACTTAAAGTAGTTTATCGGCATCGAGGTTATTCGGGACCGCCTAAATAGGAAGCTTTAGCTATCGTAAGAATCGTACATTAAGAAGATCGCATAACGGTTTAACTGCCTATCTTTATCAACCAAGCGAAAGCAGCCCCTCGGTCTAGAGCCCCTTAAGCCGTTTAAAGGGACTACTTTAAGCAACGACGTCTCCTTATTCTAAGCTTTAATTAGCTCGCTTCTCTATGCTATAGTTATTATAAGGGTTAATAGAGCGTACGCGGCTAGGAAATTCTCCTAATTCCTAACGAACCTAAGCCCGGAGCACATTAAGCGGGCGAAAGAGGCTATCAAATTCCTATATAGAGATATTAACCGTATTATCGAGTTTAACGGGAATAGCTCCGCCCTTTGCGAGGCTATATCCGATGCATCTTTTGCTAACAATTAGGTTAACCGTAAGAGCACCTAAGGATATATAATCAAGCTGTTCGGTGGCCCTATTGTATAGAAGTCCGGGAAATAGAAGACTATAATAACCTCGTCTATAGAGGCTGAGTTGCTAGCTCTATCGCAGGCTTTAAAGGAACTAATAGCCTTTTATAGGCTCTGCGAAGAGATATCGCTAAAGCTAGAAGGGACGGATTAAATAATTTAGTACGATAACTAGCAGACTATTCGCCTCCTAACGAAGGAAATCGTCACCCTTATTACGAAGCTTCGGCACGTTGATATATATTACTATTGGCTTCGGGAATAGGTTTAGACCGGGAACCTCGACGTAACCTAGATACCGATAGCTTAAATAGCCGCTAATAGTCTTACGAGGCCTCTTTAGGGATAGAAATTCGCCGAGTTCTAGCGTTAAATCGGACTCGTTAAGATGCCCCCTTCCTAACGATCCCCTTTGCGATCGTTCCTTTATTTTACTTTATTTTATAGTCTTAACACCACTTATCACGAGGCTATTCTAACAATAGCCTTACTCGTTGTTTATTATTCGTTTTCTTCGTCTTAGTTAGGCTAGATTAAGCAAACCCCTTTTTTCCTTTCGTTTTTCCCTTTTTGTTAAAATATTAATAACCCTCGCATTTACCCGTTATCCCGCTTATTTTAGCAGGCCTCGTGTGATCTCGAGACCTAAAGGGGTGTATTGCACGTAGGAATGCATAACGGCTTTAGTGCGTACGGGGCGGCGTTAGTGCAACGAAGGAAAACGTAGTCTAGATAGGGCAAGAGGCTAGTGTAGGTCTCTTTTATAGTAACCCTAAACGACTACCTACTAAAAATATATGCAAAGCTATTAGGCTAGGGAGGTTAAGGTACCTATAAATACCTAGACCCCTATCGGTCCCTAGATTAAATTAGACAGAGCAATACACACACTTTAAGACATATAAGACTTTATGCATTACGCCTAAATAACTATATTATAAGATAGGTATACCCCTACTCTTTCTATACGTACCCCGCGCGCCTATATCCCGCTACTAAATTTTCCGTATAGCTATATAGTAATTAAGAGGGCCGCGTAAATCGTGTATAGCCTTAATTTAGTCAATTCGCTGCGTGCCCTACTGCGTGCCCTACTGCGTGCCCTACTGCGTGCCCTACTGCGTGCCCTCTACTATATATACGGCTCTTTAATATATGCTTTATGCCCGGCTCCCGGCTGCGTGCTCTACTGCGTGCCTTCTACTGCGTGCCCTCTGCTATGTGTGCGGCTCCTTAATGTATGCTTGGTGCCCTGCTGCGTGCCCTACTACGTGCCCTACTGCGTGCCCTCTGCTGTATGTGCGGCTCCTTAATATATGCTTCGTGCCCTACTACGTGCCCTACTGCGTGCCCTCTACTACGTGCCCTCTACTACGTGCGTGGCTCTTTAATATATGCTTCGTGCCCGGCTCCCGGCTTTATGCCCTACTGCGTGCCCTACTGCGTGCCCTCTACTATGTGTGCGGCTGCGTGCCTTCTACTGCGTGCGGCTCCTTAATATATGCTTCGTGCCCTACTGCGTGCCCTACTGCGTGCCCTACTGCGTGCCCTACTGCGTGCCCTCTACTACGTGCCCTACTGCGTGTTGTTTGTTATTCTTCGCACGATTTACGCGGCTCTCTTAATTACTATATACCGGCACTAGATTTTAGTAGCGGGACATAGGCGCGCGGGGTACGTATAGAAAAGTAGAGATTTAGATATCCTTACTATATAAATAGAGATTTCGTGCTATATAAATAGTAAGACTTTTAGTAATATTATCGTAAGACTTTATTACGAGCTTTATAGCCCTTAAAACGGCGATATAGTCGAATATTACGGTATAGCGATGGTAGAATACGTATTAAGAAAGAGTATTACTATTTGCATAGGTAAGAATCTCTATTTACATAGGAAATACATTTTTTCTACGCTAACCCTACGCGCTTAGCCTACGCTACCTAATTTAGGTATAGCGCTATAGCAATTAATAAAGCCGCGTAAAACGCAGCCGGGTAGGTAAAGCACGTAGTAGGGCATAAAGCATATATTAAGGAGCCGTATATATAGCAGAGGGCACGTAGTAGAGCACGCAGCCGGGAGCTAGGCACGAAGTATATATCGAGAAGCCGCCGAGCCGTATATATAGTAGAGGGCACGTAGTAGAGCACGTAGTAGGGCACGCAGTAGAGGGCACGCAGCCGGGAGCTAGGCACGAAGCATACATCGAGAAGCCGCCGAGCCGCACATATAGTAGAGGGCACGCAGTATATATTAAGGAGCCGCACACACAGTAAAGGGCACGTAGCAGGGCACGCAGTAGGGCACGCAGTAGAGCACGAAGCATATATTAAGGAGCCGCACACATAGTAGAGGGCACGCAGCAGGGCACGCAGTAGGGCACGCAGCCGGGCATAGAGCATATATTAAGGAGCCTTACACATAGTAGAGGGCACGCAGTAGGGGGAGCAGCAAAGCACGCAGTAGAGCACGAAGCATATATTAAGGAGCTATATACATAGTAGAAGGCACGCAGTAGGACACGCAGTAGGGCACGCAGTAGAGCATAAAGCATACATTAAGGAGCCGCACACATAGTAGAGGGCACGTAGCAAAGGGCACGCAGTAGGGCACGCAGCCGGGCACAAAGCATACATTAAGGAGCCGCACATATAGGAGAAGGCACGCAGTAAAGGGCACGCAGTAAAGGGCACGCAGTAGGGCATAAAGCATATATTAAGGAGCCGCACATATAGTAGAGAGCACGTAGTAGGGCACGCAGTAGGGCACGTAGTAGGGCACGCAGTAGGGCACGCAGTAGGGCACGTAGTAGGGCAAGCAGGGCGATAGGGCAAGTAGGGCAAGCAGAGCATATAGCAGAGAGCTATTCGTACGAAGTAGGCACGCCGAATTAAGATACGAATCTAGATATTGCGCGAGCCTTTTAATTACTATGGCGCTACACCTAATTTAGGTGGCGCGGGCTAAGTGCGCGGGGTTAAGGCGGGGTCGGCGTAGAAAAAATATATTTCCTATGCAAATAGAGATTCTTACCTATGCAAATAGTAATACTCTTAAGAAAAACGCGTTTAGGTGTTTTAGTGTGTTTTTAAGTGTCTTACGTAATAGCTACGATTGTAGGGCTGTTTTTTTTTGTCCGGCGATTAGGGGTTTGTCCGGCTGATTTAGACCTAACTAAGGGACGAGGCGTTCCTTAGTTCCCAACGGGTATACGTAGCTCTAACGTTCCTACGCCCGCGATGCGATATATATACGACGATTGCGACGATTGCGACAATGCGACGATGCGACGATTGCGACGATTGCGACGATGCGACGATTACGACGATTGCGACGATACGACGATTGCGACGATATACGTATTAAGGCTTAACGTAGGGACTTTAAATAACTCCCCGCAGCGCTAGGCTACCTAAGCTAAATCGTATAGCGGGGAAAAAAATAGGGATATCGTGCGATTAGACATTTAGTATCGTGCGAATAGTAATACTCTATATATATCCCGCTGCCGGAAGAATAACTCTTCGGTAAAGTCCTTAACGATAAAGGCTATCTCGCGAGCTAGGAGGGCACGATGCTTAAAGAGGCTTATCTTAAGATCTTACTGCGTTAAGGTACGGCGGCGATAGATATTATAAGCTAATAGATCGAGCAACTGCCTATAGTTATACTAACTACCGTAATTAACACAATAAGTCTACTTTTATTAAGCTTTTTTATATATTAAGGCGATAATCTTAATAAGTATTGCTATTTATATAGCACGAAATTGCTATTTGTATAGCAAGAATATCTAAATCCCTACTTTTCTACATATACCCCGCGCGCCTATGTCCCGCCACCTAACGGTATATGGCAATTAAGAGAGCCGCGCAAATCGTGCGAATTAACGCGAAAAACACTACCGACACGTAGTAGGGCACGCAGCCGGGCACGCAGAAGAGCCGGGCACGAAGCATACATTAAGGAGCCGCACACATAGTAGAGGGCTCGCAGCAAAGGGCACGCAGCAGGGCACGCAGCAGGGCACGCAGCCGGGAGCCGGGCACGAAGCATACATTAAGGAGCCGCACACACAGCAGAGGGCACGCAGCAGAGGGCACGCAGCAAGGCACGCAGCAGAGCACGCAGCAAAGGCACGCAGCAGAGCACGCAGCAGAGGGCGCGCAGCCGGGAGCCGGGCACGAAGCATACATCAAGGAGCCGCACACACAGCAGAGGGCACGCAGCAGAGGGCACGCAGTAAGGCACGCAGCAGAGCACGCAGCAGAGGGCACGCAGCACACGCAGTAGAGGGCACGCAGCAGGGCACGCAGCAGGGCACGCAGCAGGGCACGCAGCAGGGCACGCAGTAGAGGGCACCTGCTATGGCTGTTAAATTAACTAAATTGAGGCTATACACGATTTGCGCGGCCCTCTCAATTGCCATGTACCTCTACCTAATTTTGGTGGCGGGATATAGGCGCGCGGGGTACAGTGGCTCTCCAAAAGTTACGATTAGACATAAGTAAGAGTAATAGAAAGGTACTTCTCTCTTAACTTAATTTATTTATATTTACTTATAGTAATTAGTTTTCGGCGACACAAAAATACTATATTATACCTTGTATTATATATAATAAGTATGCGATCTTTTTCATTATCTATATTTAGCTTTACGTTTTATATTAAATACGATAATTAATTACTTTTACTATTTAAGTATTTTTAGAGGTTTTTAAAACCTTTCCTTTATATCTAAAGAAAAAGCTTTTATATTTAAAAAAGAGTTTCCTATATACCGACGCTATTGTTTCTATTTATAGTATAGAGTTTATAGTAGTAGGGATTCCGTATATTTAACTATATATTAATATAAAGAGTACCTTCCTTCTAGCTAAAAATTAATACTTAACGTATTTCTATATTAATTGTTTATTAATTCTAACTAGCATAATATATATATTTTATTATTGTTATAATAAGGACATTTACGTATCGTATTTATACGACTATTATGTATATAATAACTAATTCTGGCTTTTACTTAGAAAAGCTTTTAAACTCGCTTTTACTTAGTCATAAGTACTAAACGTAATACCCTTTATATTTAAATCGATTTATAATTCTATATAAATACTAAATAGAAGAAAAAAACCTCTAGATCTATATTATATTTTTAAGAACCTTAAAATAAATTATTCGCAAATGTTTTAGTTATAATAAGCTCTATTTTAAAAGAAGAAGTGAAAATAAGAAAGTAAGTACGAAATGTTTTTCAATATTCTATTTTTTAAATAATAAAAGTACCTATAGCGTTATAAATTATAAATAAAATGTCTTTATTGGCTTTAGTATGTTATATAGGTTTCGTATAACTTATAGAGGTTTTAAGTAACGCGCTAAGTTTTAGTAGAGTTTTTATTATTCTCGTAGAAGTATAGGGTAGGTATATAAACATCGGGCTAATCGTAACTTTTGTTACCCTACTATACGTGCAGAAAGAGTAGGGATTTAGGTATCGTGCTATGCAAATAGCAATACTTATCTTAATTAAAATTAAGTAGTCTAGCTTTTGCGAGAAAGCCTTATAAAGCCCGGCGCTTAATAAAGCTTATTAAGGGCTACGATTACAAACGAAGATAATATAGGTACCTATTAGCTCTCTTTATACTAACTTAATTAGCTCTGCATTAAGTTAGGAAGAATACGCTTAGACACTTAGTAAACGTTTAGACGCTTTTTAGGCAGTAAAGCTAGCTAAAAAATTAATTATATATTCTATAAACGTCGCACCGGATTTTTTTAGAGTCTTACTATTTGCATAGCACGAAATCTCTATTTACATAGTAAGAATATCTAAATCTCTACTTTTCTGCACGTACCCCGCGCGCCTATGTCCCGCTACTAAAATCTAGGGCCGGTATATAGCAATTAAGAGAGCCGCGCAAATCGTGCGAAGGAGCCGCGCAAATCGTGCGAAGAATAACAACACGCAGTAGAGGGCGCGCAGCCGGGAGCCGGGCACAAAGCATACATTAAAGAGCCGCACATATAGTAGAGGGTGTCGCAATTGTTGCACGGACCACCCTTGCTATTAGTCAGCCTCGCCGCGTAGAGATTTAGCCCTCTACGCGTCGTATAGCCTTTAGCTCTTTCTTAATTTATTAGAGCTTTCTTAATAGGTTATAGCCCTCGCGCACGCTTTTTCTAGCGCACGTATTTTTCAATTATTATAAGAATTAATTCTACGATAGCTTTAATTATTGATTTCCTAGGTATCCGAAAAACGATATATTTGCCGATCGGGACCTTTTTTATAGCTTTCTATTACCTATTATAAAATAAAGGCGTTTTCTATATAATATACCTCGCAGTACGCTAAGAACGCTAAGATAGCATTAGCAGCCTTACGCTAGGCCTAAGACGCTAGACTTAATAAGCTTCGAGGATAAGAAAATTATAGCGTATAGTTTATTAAGCTATCGATCGCCTTAGGTGTCGAGCACCTAAAGGGGCATATTAATAGAAAGATTAAGCCTATAGAAGAAGGCTCTCCCGGCTTTAAGAAGTAGAATATAAACGATAGAGTAATAAAGCATTGCATTATTAGAGTATTTCCTTTAAACTATAGGATTCAATCCAAAAGGAAGGTTAGGACCTAGAGATAATAGCTTTTAAGACTATAAAGTAGATTAAGATAACCTCTATAGAGGTGCCTAAGGTAATATTCTACTCTACGTTCGTAGAGCTTGCTACTATCGACGCGAGGAAATTCGTAGATACGGCTTAATACTTAAAGAAGCTTTATTTCTGCTAGGACTAGCTTATCGCGATCTCGAAGAACTTAGACGAAAGAATCTTCGTTATCTTTGCCCTTAAGGGACTAAAGATACATCGACCGGATTAGTTTAATAATTAAAGCTACGATTAATAAAGAGGCAAAGGGATCTCTAAAGACGAGATTTATAAGTAGCTCGCCGGGAGAGCTTAAGCCGAGTATTTAAACTCTCTTACTAATGCCGCGTTTAACAATAAGAATACTCGACGTAATAATAGCGGGAATAACAACACGAATAGCGGTAGCGGGAATAGTACTAACGGCAATAACTCTAGTAGTAATAATAACACCGGCAATAAAGATAATTCTAGTAGGAATAATAATAACTAGGGAGGCAGCTATATAAGGAGGAAGAGGAACCTTATAGACGCCCTAATTAAGATTAAATGTGGCTGCTTTATTAAGCCTAGCTGGTTATTTTATAAGGAGGATAAATACTATCGCAAACACCCGGAAAAAGCCTTAAGATAGTAGGTTAATAAGTCTAAGGATTATAACGGCAATGCTAGGAATCCCGATATTATTATAGCCGGCGGAGAGTTTAACGGTTGCTTGCTAAACTACGCAACGATTAAGGACCCCGTCGAAGTTATCGCTAAGGCGGGTTTACTAAGCGGTACTACGATTAATAAGCCTATTCGCGACGAGGTTATCGCCGATTTAAGCTACGCTAACTATTGTTTTAACGACTTAAAGTGGTTTTTAGATATAACCTCTCTTAGAACTTTTTCTATAATATCCTCTAATAGCTCCCCTTTATAGGTTAAAGCCGTAGGAACGGTTAAAGTAGTTATAGAAGGCGTTATACTAAAGCTATCTAAGGTTAATTATTACCTATCGGCACTAGCCAATCTTATTAGCTCTTAGTGTTTATAGGAGAAGGGCATTAAGTTAGATAACGTTATTAAGTGCCTTATGCATATGCTTACTACGTCGAAGATCTACCGTATTAAATAGAAATTAGGTATTGCGATAATTCTTAACGCAAAGCCTAAGGGCAATTGCACCGACCTTAACCTTATGTCCTTACTATAAGGCGATAAAGGGAAGTTATTGTATAAAACGATGCACCGTCGACTTAGCTACGCCGGATAGGAAAAAGCCCTTAAGGCTTATAAAAAGGCCGACATTAAGATTAATAAGGAAGAGGCTAAGACCTTCTACTGCGAACTATGCTATCTCGCTAAGGTAGATAAGATAATATGCCGGAATCCGAGCGTTATCGCCACCGGCCTTCTATCCTATATATATTAGGATTTCTTTAGCTATAAGCTAGTCGGATATAGCGGGATTAATTACTGCCTACACGGCATTAATATCTATACTAGCTTTTATTAAAGCATCTTCTTACCTTATAAGGATAGGGCCTACGAGATGCTTAAGGGTTAGAAGGCATAGGTTAAGAACTACGCCGGTAATGCCCTAGTCTAAGTAATAGCGTTTAATAACGCTAGGGAATTCTACCCTAAGAATATAAAGAAATAGTCGTAAGGGGATTACTTTATACTACGCTATAGCGCACTATATATGTCTAAATAGAACGGTAAGGCCGAAAGGGCCGGCCGTACCCTTATAGAGTCTATACGCACGATATGCTTTAACGTTAGCCTCCTAGACTTCCTTTAGCCGCTTTATATTAAGATAGTATTACGGTGTTAGGTTATATTATATATTATGCCACGCGACCTCTATATCGTATATATAGACATTTAGATCTAGTCTATAGCTATGTCCCTTCGTAGATTAATAATAATTATATACCCCCTTTAAGCTCGTTCTCTTATAGTTTAATCTACTATTTTTATCCCGTTGCCTTTAATTAATAATCTCGCTATCTTACCCCTTTCTTTTCTAATCTCCCCTCTTCGCGATGCGAGTCCGCCTCCTCGCCGGGCCCCTTCGACTAAGTTTTCCTCGATTATTAGAATTTTCCCGGTATAGATACGCCGTCTTAACGCGAATTACATAGATTTCCCTCCTTACCCTTCCCCTACCCCTTACCCTATAATCTATAATAACCGACTATATAGAGGCCGATCCTCTATCCGCTACCCCGGCCGTTACCCCGCCGGCTCCTACCGACCTAGAGCCTTAGACTAAGTACGTTTCCTACTACCCCCGCCTTGCCGCCCTTCTTCGAGCCTAACTGCCTATATTCGGCACGTTCGCCTATATTTAGGCTAACGCTACTCCCGACTTCCGCGCCCCTTAGATTAAGGCCTTTACTTGCCTTAACAATGCTTACGTTAAGTTAGATATAGGAGTGCTTATCGCTTAAGAGCACGTAGCTATTGCCTAAGAGCACGCTGCCGATCTTTAGCGTTAGCTTAACCGCGCTACGTCCTCTCTCCTCGTCTTAACCGAACGCGACGCGGCTTAGGACTAGGCCCTTACTCCCGCCCCCGCCTTTACCCTTACCTATTCCCGTATAGCCGACCCTAAGAGGTTCGCCGGCGACTCTAGCACTTAGAAGTAATATTAGGAGGCTTTCCGGACCTAGCGTAATAGTCTTACTATTAAGCTCCGTTAAGATACCGCTTTATACCCTACGGAGTAGGATCGTATTCTCTATACGGCTAGCCGGCTTACCGGCCGGGCCGCTTTTATTATCGCTAGCGTTCCTTAGGACGTCCTCGATAATAAGTCCTTCGCCGATTAATAGTATACTACTATAAAAGCTCTTACCGACGACCTTAGCCTTATCTTTAGTGCTAATTTTACCTATGCTTAGTTAAAGGCCGACTTTAATACCCTATCGATAAAGAATATTTCTTAGCTAGACTTCTATTCGAAGTTTACCTAGCTTTAAGCCGACTTATCGTTTAATAGCACCGCTTACGTCGCCTACCTTTATTTAAAGGTCTTTATCGAACTTACTAACGCCGCCGCTCTATAGGTCGAATGCCCGGCCTATAACGACTTTACGGCCTAGGCTAAGATATATTCTACGCTTTAGGACAACTAATAGCGTGTTAAGGCCCGTTCTTAGCTCTAGCCGCCTTATAACCCCGCTCGCACTAGCCCTACCTCGCCCGCCCCACCCGCGCCTCCTACCGGTAACCCGATATAGCTCGATGTATTCTAGGCCCGGCTTACTAACGCTAAAAAGCAACGGCGGTTCGAGAACCGTCTTTGCCTCTACTACGCTTAGCCGGCTACCGCTACTTATACCGCCCGGACCTACCCTAATAAGGGTATTAGTGCTAATCCCGGCGCTAACCCTAGCGCTAGTCCCGGCGTCGGTTCTAGCTCTAACCGTAGCCGTAGCCGTAGTAGCAGTACGTCTGCCCCGCGCCTGCTTAAACCCCCTCCCCCCCGCTATTAGGTTCGCGCTATTAAGCAGGGCTTTATTAAGGGCGAAGTAGACGACCTTCTTATCTCTTCCCCGTCCTTATGAAATACGTAGCTCCCGTGCCTTATCGCGCGATAGAGCTCTTAGTGTCTAAGTTTATAGCTTCGTTCGACATTAGGGAGGATCTTTGCCTCCCTACGGGAATATAACCGCGTGCTTTACTTATGTATTTATCCCTTATATCCGCCGATGTTATTATAAGTGCTTTAGTCGACTCCGGCTATTTTAGATACGCTTTTATATACGCTTAGACCGCGTACCGCCTTGCCCTTTCTATCCGCTAGCTTTAATTCCTACGCCGGCTTTCTCTCGCCGATAGTAGCGACTATAAGTCTAGCTCTATTACTTATTGCGCTTTTTCGGTCTCCCGGATTAACGCTTATACTAAGTCTATCTACTTCTTTCTTACGAAGCTTAGCTATAAGGTTATTCTTAGCCTCCCTTAGCTACGCTAGCACGACCTTATTATTAGCTAGCGTAGTAACTCCCTTTCCTTTTAGTCCCCCTTTTATCTAGCCTCCTACCTCTCGGACTATTAGCCTTATCTTATCCTAGGTCTCTCGGCCACCCTTACCCGCCTTACCCGCTTTATCTTAGCCCCCCCCGCCCTTATTTTAAAGGGAATATAATTAATAAATATAATTCGTTTTCCCCCCGCTCCTTCTATTAAAGACTCTAACGACGAGGGCGAACCTCCTACCGCCCCTATCGTCGAAGACTCTAACGATAAAGGCGAACCCTTTACCGCTATAATCTTTATTCTTACCGCTACGATCCTTATTCCCGCCCGTACGGCCTTAGCCCGTCCTCCGGCCTTTATCTATTCCGTCCGCTTTAGCGACGTTCTTAAGTTTATTCCCCTATCCTTTAGCCCCTCTCTCTCGGCGTTTTTCGAGGATACCCTTAACGTAGGTAAACCCGCCTATCCGGACTCCTCCCGCTAGGTTAACGACGCCGACTCTAACTCTAGCTACGACTCCGACTCCCCGGCTACCTTCTACCCTCGCCGCTACGTTCGACCTCTTTGCCTTTATCCCGTCTATAAGACCGCCGGCTACCGCCGCCTTACGTTATAGCTAAATCGTAAGATTATTAGACCTTAGCCCTTTTACTTCTCGTCCTTTAACGACTCGGCGTTTAACGTCCGGATGCTTAACGTCGACGCGATAGTAATATTCTACCGGTAGCCTAAAGTCTAAACCTCTTAGACCTCGATTAAGGCCCTTACCGCTAAGCCTTTGCCTACCGAGCCTCTGCTACCTATCGATTAAGATATCCCTAAGGACCTCTATTAGGCCGTTTTAATTAAATATATAGACGCTAAAGACGTAAAAGCCTGCCTTAACCCCTGCCTTTACGACTTCGTCGACGATTACCTTAATAAGATCTACCTTAATAAGATCTCCTTTAACGATATTGCTAAGTTCTTTAAGAAGTAAGAGAAAGTCCTTTATATACTTAACGAGCTTTAGGCTAAGGTCCTTAAGGAGCTTTACTATATTATCTATATATAGCTTAAAAGCGAGGCCGATAAGCTCGCCCTTTACTATACTATTAATACTTAAATTAACCTTAAAGAAGGGATATAACCTCCTTATACCCGCCCTCGCCCCTTTAGCGAAGCCGAAAACTAGATCGTCCGTACGTACGTTAATAAGTAGCTTAGGAAGGGCTTTATCCGCCGCTTTACTTCCCCCGCTACTGCTTTTATTATACTCGCCTATAAGCCGGACGGGGGCGTCTGTTTTTACGTTAACTATCGCGGCCTAAATAAGGCTATAATTAAGAACCGCTTCCCTTTGCCCTTTATCTACGATACTCTCGCCTATATCCGGAAGGCGAAGTTTTTTACTAAGATCGACGTTATCGCGGTGTTTAATCGCCTTAATATTACCGAAGGATATAAGTAGAAGACCGCGTTCGCTATATAGTATAGGCTTTTCGAGTATTATATTACCCCCTTTAGCCTTACCGCCGCCCTATCCTACTTCTAGAGTTTTATTAATACGGCCTTTTACGGTATCCTTAACGAGTTTTATTCTACCTATTTAGACGATATCTTAATCTTCTTAAAGACGCAGGAGGAGCACTAGGCCTACGTTAATACGGTTCTTAAGCGCCTTAATGCCGCCGGCTTTTAGCTTAACGTAGATAAGTATAACTTTTATATTACTAAGACTAAGTACCTCGGCTTAATTATCTCGGATAAAGGCATTCGTATAGACTTTAATAAGGTTCGTACGGTCTTAGACTAGCCTACCCCCTCCTTTATTAAAGACCTCCGGCGCTTTTTAGGATTCGCTAATTTTTATCGGCGTTTTATTCGCGGCTTTTCTAAGCTTACAAACCCTTTAAACGCCCTTACTAAGAACTCTACCCCTTAGATCTAGTCTCCCGCCTGCGCTTACGCCTTCGAAGCCCTTAAGCACGCCTTTACTACCGCTTTAGTCCTTATATACTTCGACCCTTATCGTAAGACTATAGTTTAGATAGATACTTCCGACTAAGCCGCTAAGGGTATGCTAATATAGCTCCTCGACGATAGTCGTTATTATCTAGTTGCCTTCTTCTCGTTAAAACACTCCGCTTAAGAGTATAATTACGAGATCTATAATAAAGAACTCCTCGCGATTATAAAATCTCTCGAAG
The DNA here is from genome assembly GCA_012934285.1 of Ophiocordyceps sinensis. Classification (NCBI taxonomy): domain Eukaryota; kingdom Fungi; phylum Ascomycota; class Sordariomycetes; order Hypocreales; family Ophiocordycipitaceae; genus Ophiocordyceps; species Ophiocordyceps sinensis. The sequence goes on along the minus strand of JAAVMX010000001.1, from coordinate 12,655,331 downwards.
AATAGCGCCTTAAGCTCGAGGGCCTACCTAAGTTTAAGACAGCCTTAGACTATAAGAATCTTTAGTATTTTATAACTACGAAGCTCCTTAACTAGCGATAGGCCCGCTAGGCCGAATTCCTTAGTCGTTTTAATTTTAAGATCGTCTTTTAGCCCGGCTCTTAAGCTATTCTCCCTAACGCCTTTAGCCGCTTGCCCGGCTCCCGCCCTCTCTCCCTTACCGACCGAGCCGACGAGAGGATTAACTACCGATATTAGGTTATCCTCCCTAAGTCTAAGGTTAATGCCTCCCTCTACCCTAACGCTACTACCGCCCCTAATACCGTTAAGGAGTCCGATTCGTTTATAAATATAATTTATAAATATAATTCCGACTGCTTTAACCTCTACGCTTTCGACGACTTTAAGCCGATCGATAACCTTATCGACCGGGCTTATTCCTCCTCCCCGCTTATCTCCGCTATTTGCGTAGCTCTTTAGTCCCCTTAGCCCCGCTAGCCTTACCCCCTTCGCGCCCCCCTCCGCTTAATCCCTAAGACCGCTCTCTCTAAGGTCTAAGGCCGGTTCTATTTCTAAGGCCGGCTCTTCGTTCCTTTTAACGACGCCCTAATTCTTTAGATCCTCGTCCGCGCTTATACCTCCCCCCTTGCCGGCCACCCTAGACGTACGAAGACCGCTAGCCTTTACCGCTAGTCCTATATCTAGCCCGGTATATACGAGTCTTTTTCTAGCTTTATACGGAACTATTATACGTGCTTACGCGCTAAATCCCCTTATTCCTCCCCCTAAGGCCTGCTCTAGCCCTTAAGTATTCCCTTCGCCTTATAGACCGATATATCCGTCGATTTTATTATTAACCTCCCTATCTACCGCTATAACGGCGTTAAGTTTTCTAATATCCTCGTTATCGTCGACCGCTTTATAAAGATACGCTACTACGTCCTAATACCCTCAATAACCGTTAAGGACGTTATTAATGCGTTTATTTCCTACGTTTAGTCCCTTTATAGCACCCTAGCCTTTATTATTAGCGACTATAAGACCTAGTTTATTTCGGCTTTCTAATAGTAGCTTAGTCGTTGCCTTAGTTACCGCTTTTACCCTAGCTCCGCCTACTACCCTTAGACCGACGGTTAGACTAAGATCGCGAACGCTTAAATAGAGGTTTACCTTCGTTATTATACTACCTACCTTTAGGACGATTAGGTCGACCTCTTTCCCTTCGCTAAGTTTACTACTAATAATTAGGTCTTTAAATCTACCGGCCTCTCCCCTTTCTTCGCTAACTATAGCTTCTACCCGAAGCTTAGCACTAAGCCCTTTAGTCCCCCCCGCCTAGCATAAGCCTTTAGTAGCGGAAGGAATACCTCTACGGTAATGCGCTCGCTTCCTATCTCTAGCGTATTTTTAACTTCCTTTACGATGCGATCGAAGATGCTTAAGCTACTTAAGCTCGCTACGCGGACGCCCGGCGGACTCCCGCCCTAGCGTATTAGCCCGGCGATATAGTATTCCTTAGCACCCGCTAGATCTAGACCCTCCGCCTTATAAAAAAGCTCGACTATAAGCGGGAGGGCTTATATAAGGTCCTAAAGGTATATAAGACGGCGTGCCTTCTTTGCCTCCCTAAGGGCAGCCGCCTTTACCCCGTTTTTTATTACTCCCTCCTTACTAAGACCTAAGAGCCCCCTTTACCCGGCTAGTCGGAGCTTAACGTCCGGCCCGCCGATAACGGCGTTCTCCTTTCCCCCGGCGACGACGACGGCGATAACGCGTACCTTAAGTAAGAGTTTTCTTTTATCCTCGCGTAACGCTAGTACGCTTCTAGGAAGATTAAGTATCGCGTTTAATAGCGTTATAGCCCCCTTACGTAAGAGGACTCCTCCTACCTTAACGGCTGCTAGGACGACCTTAAGGCCTTTTACGCCTTTAACCCGACTAAGCCTAAACCGGCCTTTTATATAGCCTTCTTTATATCTTTTCCTTTGCCTAAGTGATAATAAGTATAATTTATTAATATAATTTACGTTACGACGGTATGCGTTAGTTTCTTAGTTTTACCCTTTATTTCTTTTTATTCCTCTCTCGTTCTATATTAGGCCCGCTTTTAGGACCGATTAACATAGATTTCCTTCGTTTTTATTAGCCTATTAACCCTTTTAAGCGTTTAAGTCGAACGCCGATTTAAGGGGGATATACTATTACGGTATTAGGTTATATTATATATCATCCTACGTAACCTCTATATCGTATATATAGACATTTATATCTAGTCTATAGCTATGTCCCTTCGTAGATTAACAACAATTATATACCCCCCCTAAGCTCGTTCTCTTATAGATAGCTACCTATATTAATAACCTCCTTCCGATATAAGGCAACGCCTTAAGGGAGGCTCTTATAGAACTACTAATACGGGAAATAAGGATCCCGTATAAGTATACCCTTAAATATGTAAGGACTTAGGGTTATACGACGTACGTAATAAAGCTATAAGAGGCTATCGTAAAGTCGAGGAAGATAGACCCGAAGGCCTAGAAGGGGAAGCTCGTAGGACTTAAGTGTCTTTATAGGCACTTATATAAGGTATAGTTGCCTAAAACAAAGACTATTATCGTGGCTAAAGACGTTCGTTTCTATAAGGCCACTAGGACTACTCCTCCGTTAGGCACGGACGCTTATAATATCGCGATCTTTAACGAAGACGATAATAGCGACGAGGTTATAAACGTACGGGATGCAATGCCTTAACCGAGCCGTCGTAAGGATTATCGCGATCCCGATCTAGACCGCTATTAGGAGGGTTATAACGACGTTCCTCGCACGTCTAAATAAGAACGGTATATACACTTTAATAGTAAACATTAGGATAAGGCTAAAAGACAGATATTGCCGACGCCGTAGTCTAGCCTAAGCGTATAATATCCTCGAATCACCGAGCTAGGGGACAATAACGCCGATATCCTTATTTTAGAGGCTCCTATTCTAGGAGTAGAGATCCTTCCTAAAGCGTTGCTTAAATCACCGAGATAGGAGCGATAATTAATCCCTTATACGCTAGTTTAGAGTAGAAAGCGAATAATAGAACCTCTAAAGGCGCTAAAGGCTTTTAAAATAGTCTGGCTTAATAATAGGCCTACCCGTCGCTAAACGAAGCAGGCAGCCGCCGTTAGGGGCGAAATACTATATCGCGGGTTAACTAGGCTAAATACCGAACTTATTATTAATCGCGATAACCGCGTAGACCTTTTTCGGCGAAATGTAAGTGTATTGCTTGCTTTTTTAGCCATTTATCGTAAATAGGATTAATTCGACGATCCCGGCCCTTAGTTAGTGCTATCCGCTTTTAGTATAGCAATTCTTATAGCCTTAAGCGCGCCGACTACTTAGAGATAGGCTGCTAAGCGGGATAACTACGAGACTAAGTGGCTTCCCGCTATAAAGAGGGAGATAGCCACGCTTTGCGGGAAGAACGCATAGAGCCTCGTACGCCGACTACTAGGCGCATAAGTTTTTAATAGCAAATAGGTCTTCCTAGAGAAGCCGCGCGCGGATTAAGATCCCCTAGCTAAGGCTAGGTAGGTCGTGCGCGGGGATTAGGACAATAAGGAGAGGCCGATAGAAGAGCTTTACGCAGCGGTCGCACACTAGGCCTTATTAAAGCTCTTCGTGACGATTATAGCTACTTAAAATCTTAAGTAGGAATAGTTTAACGTCGTATACGCCTACGGCCACGCCGAAGCATAGGAAGAAGTGTTCGTAATATAGCCGTTAGGACTTAATAACGGTTCTAGGCGTATTTATCGTCTAAATAAAGCTCTTTACGGGCACCCTAGCTCTGCTAAATAGTAGTATAATTAGGTTAGAACAGACCTTAAGGCATATAGATACGAGAGGCTAAAGACAGACCGATATCTGCTTCGATATTCGAACGGCACTCTTATTATCGTTTATATCGATAACTTTATTATAGCTATATCGATATAATAGCTAATTTAGGCCGCTAGGGATATACTCGATTAACTCTACGAGATTAAGAGATTAGGGAAACCTAAGGAATTCCTTAAGATCTAGCTCGAGAGGAATAGAGATACCCGAACGATCCGTATAACCTAGACGAAGTACGCGACTAAGATTATTAATAACTTTAGTAAGAGCATCGTCGGCGGTGTTTCTACGCTATAGCCGCCGAAATGCGAGATCCTATACAACTAAAAGGCCTAAGAGCTAGTTATAACTTCTAAGGCATAGCTTTAACGCACCGGTAGCATTAATTACCTATTAATAAGCATAAGGCCCGATATTATATTTACTGCGAATAAGCTATCGGAGGCAAATAGCAATCTAACGGAGACGTATAGGGCGATTCTAAAGCATTTGCTTCGATATATTCGGGGTTCTTTAGATTAAGGCGTTATTCTAGGAGGCGAATACCCTATAATGTATCCTTCGCCGACGATAAGAGTATACGATGCTTTACGGCCGGATACGTAGTGTTCCTTAGAGACGGACCTATCTTTTAGAAGTCGAAGCGTTAAACTATAGTAGCTATATCGTTAATAAAGGCAGAGTTTATAAATCTCACACTAGCTAGGATAGCTTCGATATAGATCTATTAACTTCTCGACGAGATAGGGTATACGCAGCCGACCCCGTCCGTAATATATACGGATAGCTAGAATGCGAGGCTCGCGGTTTTAAATAAGAATAACTAGGCGCGAACGCGTGATATTAACATACGATATAAGTGGATCGTTTACCGCACTAGCGAGGGCTTCTTCTAGCTTATGCAGCTACGGATAGATAAAATAACGGCCGACGGTATAACTAAGGGGCTCTTAAAAGAGAAACATACGCAATTTATGCGTTAATTAGGGATGCGAAAGTCCCTCTAAAAGAGGGCGATATAAGTTATAGGCAAGTAGGTAGAAAAGGGCGGAATAGAAGGCGAGGCAATTAGAGGGCAAAAAGGGGCTAAGGGCTTAGGAGCTCGGCTAAGGGGAGGTGTCGCAATTGTAGCACGGACTACCCTTGCTATTAGTAAGCCTCGCCGCGTAGAGATTTAGCCCTCTGCGCGCCGCACAGCTTTTAGCTCTTTCTTAATTTATTAGAGCTTTCTTAATAGAGGGCACGCAGCAGAAGGCACGCAGTAGGGCACGCAGCAGGGTGTTAGATCGTAGATCTACGGCTCGGACTAAATAGGCGTTATAATAGGTCTAGATAGGTTGTATAGCAAAGAGGTTATATTAATGTAATATGTGATAATGCGTGTTCTACGTCCTTCCCCTCTTTTTATAAGGGGGCCGTATTTAAGGGATATTTCCCTTACGTCACGTGGCGGTTATGCTGACCTAATCTTTGTAACCTCTATTATATGATCTAACACACCCCCCTAGCTTCGATCCCGAATTTAAGGGAGAGAAGCTAGCATTAAGAGGTCGCTAAATAGCTTAAATCCGATAAGTTTTCAATACTCGTTCTATCATTAAGCCATCGGGGCGGGATATCTTTAATCCCTGCCCGTTTAACCCTACGCTTAAGCGCTCTAACGAGTGCGGCTTTACAAGCTCTTACACTTCCTCTATTCCTTCCGCCGCTATATACAGTAGATGCCTTTACTGCGTAAAAGCATCGTTCCTTTCCTCCTTAGTCCACCGTCGTTAAGGGTATTCGTAGTCGTTTAGCAGCTAATGCTCGTAGCAATTTAACGAGGCTATATAGCAGCCAATGCTATTAATTCCCCTACCGCAGTAATGCGCATAAGGGACTAGGTTCCCTATTGCGTCGTGCCGAAATCGACGGCAAAGTCGCTATTGGGAGATACGCTAATATGCCCTCGCTGCGGGAGAGCTTCCTTCTTGTTTAATACTTAATCGAGTCTTTAGACGCCTCTAGCCTAGTTAATGCTCGTAGATATTTAATAAGGCCCTTTATCCGTCGTCTCCTTAACGTTTTTACATAAGGGCCCCCTAATTCGCATTAAGGACTAGGTTCCCTACGGTTATTTCTTATTACCGGCGCCTATGCGTGGTGTTTCCTCTAACGCGTGTGTATTATGCCTAATATCGAGACTATTACCCCTAAGGATGCGGCTTTATCGGCCTGTTTATATCTCTTAACCTTCCTACACTATATATATATCGGTTTATATTGTTTCGTCGGTCGTTTCGGGGAGTTCTCGATCGGCGAGGCGTTAGGTAACATCGTAAAGGCTAATTTATTCGATAAAGGCCTTAAAGGAGGGCCCTTAAAGTGCCTTAGTAAGGCCGTCGGCTATTATCTTCGCGGTAGGTGTATATTTAACATCGAGGGTCTTATTAATAACTTCTTAAAGAAGCTAGTAGTTATAAATGTCTATATAGCGAAGCTTCGTCTATAGAGTAGCGACTTCGGTAGTAACTAGTCGGATAGTCTATATGTTATTATATTAAATACAAATGCGGGAGTTATCGAAGGAGACGTCGAGCTTTTTAATAAGCCTGCTAACGTAGATTAACTCCTTTACTGCCTATAATAACGCTAGGAGCTTAGCCTCGGTTATTAAGGTTATGACTGTATCTTATTTATTAGCTCTCTAGCCGATTAAGCCTCCGAATAGCTTTATAGCAAATGCCTAAGAGCTTTTCCGGTCGGTATTATCGGCGAAAGAGGCGTTACTTACTACTTTAAAGTCGTCCTTACCCCCTAGACAAAGCGTAAGTCCCCGGGTGTAGTATAGATAGTAAAGAACTTAATCGACGGCGTCTTTATATTCCGGTCTAGAGTTAGTGTTAAATTTGCATAGTCTTAACGTAGTAAACGCGATATCGGGGCGGGTAATAACCGCTGCGTATAGTACGAAACCTACGTTTACTAAGTAGGCTTATATTTTATAGTGTTTAGCGATCCCTTCGTAAGGGAGAAGTTCTTTTACCCTTATTAGTGTGTCGAAGGGGCGGCGTTTCTTTATAAGTCGGTAGATCTTATTAATATAGGCGGCTTATAATAGCTAAATATACCTTTAATTACGGTCTCGAAGAATCTCGATGCCGAGGAACTATTATAGGTTATCGCCGCCTATAAGCTTATATTTTTCCCGAAGTTAATTTTAGAGAGATTTAGCCCTATCTTAATCCTTCTTGTGATATATAAAGACAATATTATCTATATAGAAGAAGACGATAATACCGTTAAACGTTAAGTAGCACGGTTCGTACGGCACCGTTTAAAACCCTATCTCCCGAAGCGTTAATATAAGTTTGCGATGCTATAGAAGAGGGGATTTTTGCAGTCCGTAGAGGGCTTTATTAAGTCGGAGGATAATAGAGTGTTTTCTATACCCTAGCGGCATCTTTATATATATAATCTCGTTAAGCCTTACGTTAACGAACGGGTTAACCGCATCGTACTATATTAGTTTAAGGTTAAACCTTATAGCTATCGTTATAAGTGTTCGAAAGCTTCGTCTTACGAGAGTTACCGCGTAGGTCTTCTGTCCGTTTTAAAGCTATTAATCCCCTTAGACGACTAGTCTTGCCTTATACTTCGAGAGCCTTCCGTGCTTATCTATTTTATATACGTATACCTATATATAGTCGAGGACTTAGCCTTTCTTCGAGAGTGTTTTAGAGTTAACCTCGGTCTAGGACTTTATTTCTTTATAACTCTAAAGATGCGTTCTGTCCGCCTCCTTAAATTAAGGGCCGAGTAGGTGTTGTTTAAGCTACCTATAATATATTAGGACAGCTAGAAGGTCTCGTCGATATACCTGCCTTTTTAAGATTAAGCGGTCGAGGTAAGCCTTATCTTTAAACCGTAATATATTAGTGTCTTTCGAGATTAGTGCGGCTTAAGTGCTTGCTATAAATATAGAGTGCTAATAGGCGAGTTTTCCTTTCTATAGAGGGGTTAACTCCTTATTTATAGGCTACGGAGGGGTTAACTAATAATTATATAGACTTTTTGCCATAGAGGGGTTTGCTTTTTATTTAAGTAGACTTTTGTTTGCCTATAGAGGGGTTAACTCCTAATTATATAGACTTACCGCGGAGGGGCTTACTCCTTATTTATGCGGACTTAATGCTACGGAGGGGTTTACTCCTTATTTATATAGACTTAATGCCGCGGAGGGGTTTACTCCTTATTTATACGGACTTAGTGCTACGGAGGGGTTTACTCCTTATTTGTATAGACTTAGTGCTACGGAGGGGTTTACTCTTTATTTATATAGACTTATATTTGCCTAAAAGGCTGCTTAAGAGGAATCGAGATGCTCGCTCTATGGCTTTATAGTCTAGTTAGCGAGATATAATTGTATTGCAGCTATAAATAAGGCCGCCGGGGGAGTGTTTAGAGGAGTAAGGAGAGGCTTAAATCGAGCTTCGGTATACTACTTTATGTTTTCCCGGTCGTTTTTAAGCGCTATTGCGTAGTTTACATTATAGTTTACCTCGCGTTTAAGGTTTATATCTTAGTAGACGAGGATATTATCGAATACTTAATTATCGAGAACTTATAGTATATTAATTCAATTATTATCGGGGAGAGTAATATTCCTTAGGGCTAAGGCTAGCTCCTTAAGGTCGCACTCTTTAACGCTTTTAGCGAGGTTCTCGAATATTCTATCGAAAATCTCTTACTTATTAAAAACAATATCTCGAGTAGTAATAACCTTCCCTTCTATAGGAACCTAGACTCGGTAGATATTAGAAGATATATATCCTACTAGGAAGCCTATCTAGGCTTATAGGTTAAGCTTCCTAAGGCGTTATTTCTTCTCGTAGGCCGTAGTTGTTATTGCAAACGCTTTGCACCCGTAGGCACGAAGATGCTATTGCGCTAGCTTTCTCTTAGTTAGCTTCTCGTAGGGGGATTCCTACTTATAGCTGTATTTTAGCGTGCGATTATAGAGATATATAGCGGACTTATAAATCTCTCGCTATAGCTAGGTTAGGAGCTTTCCTCGCATCGCTCTAGACTTATCCTTAATTATACCCCTTAAGCGCTTAGCGCCGCTATTTTAATCTTATGTATATAGGGCCGAGGGCTCGATTTTAAAGAGCCTTATATTAAGGAATACTTCTACTGCCGGCTTCTAAGTCGTGATCTTATTATTATATATAACGATCTTAGTGTAAAACTAGTACTAGTGCTTTAAGTAGTTAAGGCCGGACTCGAGCGCTGTAATAATAGTTTCTGCGAGACGGTCTTAGAGGTAGTAATCCTATATAAAGCCGCTTACTCTATCGGTTAAAAGCATTAGCGAGTTATAGCCCTTATTGTCTAGCATAAAGTTATAAAAGTCTATCGCAATTCTCTCGCCTACGATACCGTTGCCTTAAGGGGCTCGTTATATTATCCGTTTTGCTTTCGCGGTGCTATAGTTATCGCACTATATTATTAAGATGCCTTTAATCTTAATACCTTCGGAGTAGTTAATAAGGTGTTCTAAGGCTCGTGGTCCCGGATGCCCTATTCGGAGATGCTAGAGTTTAGTAGTAGCCTTTTACGGCGTCTGTTTAGTATAGCTAGTAAACTTATTTCGGCGGTTATAAAATGCCCGCCTTATTATATAGTAGGGGATATACTTAAGAACGAACTAGCCGTAGTGCTATTTAATAAGACCGACGATAGTATTATCGGCCGAGCGTAGCGCTAATAGCCTATAGGGTCGTTTGTCTTACTAAAGTCCTTACTGCTTTAATAGCCTATAAGAGATTAGATTATATATAAAGTTCTTATAGAAAGCAACGTTAAGCAAGCGTAATACTTATAGTTTAAACGATAGGGTCTATAGGCGGATGTTGACTTTACCGTAGCCGAGGATAGGCACTTTTTTAGCGCTTGCCTAAAGGAAATCCCCTTTATCTACTATCTTAAAGTTTTTAAACTAGGAGATCTCGTTAAAGATATAGAGGGTTATACTATAATCTAGGATTAAAGAGTAATAAAGAGGGTAGATATCGACGTTAAAAGACGTATCGACTAGAGGGGCGAGGAATAAAGCCTAAGGGCATCTTCCTCTCTCCCGTACGAGTTAATCCGTCTTATTATTATTCTTAGTTCCCCTCTTGCCTCTATGTCTCTAGGCTTCTTTCACGACCTCGGGGTTCTTTATGTTCTTAGAGATAATATCCTTTTTGCTTTTAGGCTATTAGTCGGGCGCTTTATTAGGGTTAACCTCCTAGCAATTCTCTATTAAGTGGCCTTTTATAGAATAGAGCTTGTAGTAAGGGATACCTCTCTTATCTATATTAGTAGGTCGCGACCTCTTTTTATTGTTTTTTGCCTTTCTAGTTGTTCTACTAGCTGCTCTACTCCTCGTTTTATCCCGTATAGGAAGGGCCGAAGGAGCCTTTCTTAGTTTAAGATAGTTAAGCAGGCAGCTAGTCTATAAGCATAGTGAATTCGTTAGTTATAGAATAGCTATTAAAATCCTTCTGCCTCTCTAAGTGTAAGAGGTAGAAGGAATAGACCTAGGTGGGATAATAAGGTTAGATAAAAGCGAGAAAGTCAGCAACCTAAATACTCTTATAAATAGCTTTAGGAAGTTCTTCCTAAATCCCTTTATATATGATCTTCTTCTAGCCCTTAAGCTAAAGGTGCTAGTTCTTTAGCTAACTTAGGGAGGGCTTAACTACCGCTTTATAGCGAACCTAAAGGGCTCGATAGATATCTTCCGGCTTGCCCTTTGCCTCCTTCTTAAGCGTGGCGTACTAGTCCTTAAGGTCTTTATCGGGCTTACAATAGGTTTAAAAAAGGTAGTCGGAGATTGTCGAGGCGATCTAAGTGCGGAGCTCTTTAATGTCCTTCTTTTAACTCTCCTATTTCTTTTCTTTATATAGAAATATCTGCTATTATTAAGTGCCTTAAGGAGGTTAGCGTCCCTATTAGACTATTTATTTATCCGCTATGCGAGAGCGAGATCCCCTCGGAGAGTCGTCTTCGATAGGCATATCCGGAATAGGAAGGAGCCTTTCGGTACCGAAGACCTATTCCTATAGGTTGCTATCGAGGACCTACGCCTTAAACTTATTGTCCTAAATAGACTAATTAGTATTTTCGATAAGGATAACTTCGGTATTCTTCTTAGTAGACATAGTAATTGTTTTTGCCTAAAGGGGGCCTATTTTTAGTGTTTTATATCGTATTTTCGATAGATTAAAGGCTAAGACTCTTAATTATTAGATCGTAGATCTACGGCTCGGACTAAATAGGCGTTATAATAGGTCTAGATAGGTTGTATAGCAAAGAGGTTATATTAATGTAATATGTAATAATGCGTGTTCTTCGTCCTTCCCCTCTTTTTATAAGGGGGCCGTATTTAAGGGATATTTCCCTTACGTCACGTAGCGGTCATGCTGACCTAATCTTTGTGACCTCTATCATGTGATCTAACACAGGGCACGCAGTAGGGCACGCAGTAGGGCACGAAGCATATATTAAGGAGCCGCACATATAGTAGAGGGCACGCAGCAGAAGGCACGCAGCAGAGCACGCAGCCGGGAGCCGGGCACAAAGCATATATTAAAGAGCCGCACATATAGTAGACGGCACGCAGCAGACGGCACGCAGCAGGGCACGCAGCAGGGCACGCAGTAGGGCACGCAGCAGGGCACGCAGCAGGGCACGCAGCAGGGCACGCAGTAGGGCACGCAGCAGAGGGCGCGCAGCAGGGCACGCAGCAGAGGGCGCGCAGTAGGGCACGCAGCAGAGGGCACGTAGTAGGGCGCGCGCGCTGCTATAGCTATTAAATTAACTAAATTAAGGCTATATACGATTTGCGCGGCCCTCTTAATTGCTATATACCTATACGGAAAATTTAGTAGCGGGATATAAGCGCGCGGGGTACGTATAGAAAGAGTAGGGGTATACCTATCTTACTATGCAAATAGAGATTTTATGCTATACAAAGAGTAAGACTCTTTTTTGATTATTCTTAATAGATATTAATTTATCTCTTATTTGTAAAGCTATTAAAAAGGCTATTTAAAGTGCGTAATGCAATATACATAGCGTTAAAGCTGCATACTAATGTATTAAATTATATATATATACCTAAGTATTTAATGTCCTTTGCCTTAATCCTCACTAGATCGAAACATAGCTATTTTATATATCTTCTTAAACCGAATTCGATTGCTAAATAGATTGCTAAGTAGCTTAAGCAGCCTAGCATTTACGGATATTTTCTTCTAAGGCGCAATTCGCAATTCGTAGTATACGGCCGCGACGAATATAGCGACGAATACAGCGGCGACTAGCGCTGCGAGACCGCTATAAGACTAGCGCCTTATAGCGCCCGGGTCGCCTATTAGAGGGTAGCGAAGGGTAGCGACGAGCCGTTTAATAGATTAATTAACGATGCATTAACGATGCATTAGCGATATAATAATGCTCTTGCGAGGGTTAATAACTAGCTTTATAACTGTATTTATAGTAGCGATTTAGGAATCTTTAACGCGTTACGACGTAAAAGACGGTTTTTACGACGTAGAAACACAGCATAAATATCAGGCTTATACTAAAAAACATAGTAGCTACGATAGCGGGGCAGTGTCTAAACGTTTACTAAGTGTCTAAGCGTATTCTTCCTAACTTAATGCGGAGCTAATTAAGTTAGCATAAAGACAGCTAACGGGTAGGTAAGACCTACCTATGAATCTCACGCTTATTAGAGCTAGACTTCTTTACGATACCTGCTTTATTCTCGCGATAGAAGCGTTAAAAGAAGCTATAGAGTTTATCGTATATATCGAAGGTTGGCGAAGGTAGAAGGCGTAGGATTAGAAGGCTATTATCGTTAGGCCGCTCGTTAGGCCGCTCGTTAAGCCGCTCGTTAAGCCGCTCGTTAAGCCGCTCGTTAAGCCGCTCGTTAGGCTGCTCGTTAGGCCGCTCGTTAGCAGGCATCGCGAAGGGGTAAGCAGGCTGCTAGTCGGGCATCGTACCGCAAAAGCGCGCTACTAAAAAGCTTTAGTTGGAATTTTATTAGAGGGGAACCTGTTTATTTAGGCGGGTCTATTAATTGCTATAGCGCTATACCTAAATTAGGTAGCACGGGCTAAGCGCGCGGGGTCGGCGTAGAAATTATAGGTTTCCTATTTAAATAGAGATTCTTACCTATGCAAATAGTAATACTTATTAGTAGGTAATTCACTTAGATTAATCTAAATAAAGGGGGTTGTATTAGTTATAGTTATATCTAATCTAGCTAAGAAGGGGGAATAAGGGGGCCCCTTTATACCCGTCTGCCGGGGTCCCTCTATAGAGCCTACTATGCCTTAACAATGCATTATTAAGGCCTACGCTAGGGCTTACTGCTCTAGTTATAACGATGCCCTTAGTTAATATTACGGTATAGGACCCTAATAGGTACGTACCTATATAGATGCGGGTTAACCCCGAACTACGCTAATATTGCCCTACTATATTTCATAGGCATTTTACAGGCATTTCACGGTTATAGCACGGTGATATTATAGTAAAATCCAGCATAGGTAAACCCCGGCATTACGCTACGACTCTACGGCTATTTCGCGACGCGCATTATAGGGATTTTACTATAATACGCAAAGCGCATAATAGGGGGAAATCACCGCGTTAAGGCATATATAAGGAGAGGACTACGTATATACGGTAATGCGCGATTAGGCATTATTAAGGAGATTCCCTAGGGAAGCTACGGTAATACACTAGGATTTTATAGTAAAACCCCGTATAGTAATATAGGCATATAACGGGCATCTTCCCTAGCCTAAGAATAGAAGGGATAAGTAATTATTTTCTATATTATTTAATAGTTAAAAACCTACTTTACCTTATACTTGCCTTCGCAACCGGTAGATAGTCCGTTACTAGTAGAACTATTAGCCGGCCTAACTCCTTTCTTAGGCCTTATTACGGCTAGTAGCATCCTGTCCTTTCGATAACCCCGTAGTGTATTAATTATATTAGTCTATTGTATAATAAATAGTAGTAATTCCCTTTCCTTAATTCTAAACTAACTTTAGGAGCGCCGCGAGTTTAAAGCCCTATAGTGCTAAGAAGAGAGGAAGCATAGACTTATGCCGATCGAGTACTATATGCTAGAGGATATCTTCTAAGGAAGAAAACTCCTGCTTATATATAGCTAACTCCCGGAAGCTAATTAGTTCTTTACTAAACGACTTCTTTAGGATCTTTAAGAGGAAGCAGACGCCCGGACTAAGGAAGCCTAGGCGGTACGAAGCTTTTACGCTAACTACTCCTAATACCTTTTCGATAGATTATATCTACGAAGGTTATACGGCGAACTTCCGATTAAGTTCTTAAACAGCTAGCGAAGAGATACTTAGCTAATCTAACGGGAAATCGCTAGTTTTAACTCCTCCCTCGGAAGATAATACCGAGACGCGCTCTTCCGTCGCGTTAATAAGCTACGGTATTACCCTAACGAGCGCCTGTATAGGATAGAACTAGACCTCGACCCGCCGGCCGGTAGCTCCTACGGATCCGCGGAGTCTTAACCCGGCCCCGCCCTAGCGTTAAGCACGGCCTAAGCGCTAGCTCTATAGACCGGAACGATGCCTACGTCGGTTATAATAACCGAAGATATACTCGCCCGGCTGCTAGACCGTCTATAGATAGGGATATCCTACCCTACGGGATAACCGAACGGCGCTAGCGATCGTATGCCGAATAAGCCTACGCCTTAGATCCGAGCTAAAGACGTCGGAATTTTTAATCCGGCTAGTCTATTCGACGCTTTATTCAATACCCTCTAAGAGACCGAGAAGACTATTACGTACTAAAGCGTTGAGAGATTTATCGACGCCTTTAAGAGGGTTACTATCCGCGGGACTAAGTACGCCGACGAACTAGCCGCCTTAGTCCCTAGCCTCCTTAGAGGAACCGCGATTAAATAGTACTCCGGAGACCTCTTAGAGTTAGACCGGTCTTTGCTCTATACCCTAGGCTTAGGCTATAAGGCATAGTGCTAAAAGCTTAGGACTTACTTCGCTACCCGGCCTAAAGTCGTAGTATAAGCGCTTTAGAAAGAATACTTTTCTATCGAGGATATTATTAGCGGTACCGACTTTCGCGGATAGATATCACGCTTAAAGCGGAAGGCTAAAGTAGCCTTATACACCGATTAGCACCTTACTATAATAGTCTATTAGCGGCTCGATACCTTGCTTTAAGAATCCTTTAGACGGCCTATAGGAGCCGACGGCCTCGATAGTTAGGTTATAGAATACGAACGGACGATTCCCTAGCTCTAGACTAAGCTTATAGCCGGATCTTAGGGTAGGCTAGCTAATAAGCTAGCCGCGAAACCTTAATAATCCGCCGGAGGTTAGCGGCTAAACTATAGCTAACGCAATACATAGGGATCGCTATAATCTAATTCCGCGCCGCGATCCGAGTATAGTACCGGAGCAAGCGGTTAGCGTTTAAATAAGCCTAACGCTACTAACCTTAGGAAGACGCTAACACTAGCTGTATAAGTCCCTCCCGCTTTAGTAATAACGCCCGCGCTTCGACCTTAGTCTAAGCCTAAGGACCCGCCTACGATTAAACCTATAAACGGTTTTAGAGATAACCCTATCGTTATTAACCTCGCTTAGGAAATCGAAGCTAGAGCAACCGACGGCGGAGGAGCTTACTTACCCTAGCACGTTATTAACTAGATTCTTTATGCCTACGAAGACGACCTAACGCCGAGCGGCGAGCTAGACCCTATAGACGTAGAAGAGGACGAGCCCGACTATATTAACTTTACTACGGACGATCCTTTGCCTACGGGGCCTTACGTTATCCCTACCCCGATCGGCGACGTGCTAATTATATAAGGTACGCCGTTAAGACCCGCCGACTCCCCGGATAAGCTATCCCGCTTTACGTACGCCCGTATTATAGCATACGGTAAAGATAGGCCTACCGACTAGCACGAAGTATACGTTAATACTAGCGCCGATTGTAGTTGCGTTTATCTAGACTTCCTCGCTAACTTCGATAACGTCTCGGTCGACTTTACTAAAAAACGCCCCCTTACCGGAATCGGTAGCGCTACTACGGAGGGATAGGCCGACATCGATATATATATCCCCGGTAAGATTAACGGCGACCTCGCAGTCGGCGCTATACGAGTTAGCGCTTAGATTAACCTTAAGCAGCCGACCGGGTTATTGCTCGGCTAATCCTAAAGCATCCCGCACTAGGTAGACGTTTAATATATATAAAGCATCCTCTATGCTATATGCCGGGGCTAATATAATCAGCTATAGATAAGATAGCAAGGAGCTATTCCTAGCTCCTAGGGCTTACGCCTACCTAAGAGAATTATCCTTCTTTATACACACATTCTTAGTGCCTAGTGCATTAAATTAGTAGCAATTCTACACCTTCTGCCTTTAAAGCCACTATTAGGAACGCCCTTCCTATCTCTAGAGCTTCGCTCTACTACGATACGTTCGCTAAGAGCTTCTAGAGCTCTCGCTATTCGTTAGAAGCCGCCTAAAGGCTCCCGATACCTATAGTATAACTAGCTTATACAACCTTAGCTAGCACGCCTATATAACCTCTAATATAAGCCTTACGATCCGACGAGGCTCGCCTTTCTAGGCATTATTAGAACTAGGGTCCGCTACTTAGTTCTCTATTCTTAAGTCCTTACGCAATTAGCCGTAAGGAAAAATTTTCTCTTTATATTTTCGATTTCCTACGCGTACCTATTCCTACGCTAAAATTAAAACACCCTATACCTCTTACTATAGACTTTTCTCCTCTCTTATAACTCTTCTTTCTTCGCAATCCCTCCTTTTCTCTATCTATTAACCTCTTCGCCTTCTTCCCTCGTTTTATTAAGCTATTATTACTATAGCTAGGGACGAAGAAGCCCGTTAAGCTACGGCATCTATATCTCGTTTAGACGATAACGTCTACCCTCGCTTGCTGATATAGGAGTACGCTCCGCCGGATAGTGTCTATAGCGCCGCCCTTTCTAAAGACTCTAAGAGTAATTATAAAGATCCTCCTCCTTTTGCCCGCCGTCGTCCTTACCTATCCTTAGAAACCGAGGTACTACGCAAGCAGTCTACTATACTAGCTATAGAGGATAGGGACTATAATAACCTATTAAAATAGGCCGTTCGCTACTCTAAGTTAATTAAAACACTACCTACGGAAGGGGTTATTAAGACCTTTACTAATATAGACGTAATATATATAAAGTAAGCCTATATTCTCTTAGGCTCTTTAGCCTCTAAGTCGGAGATTATCTTTAATATCTTAGATCTTCCGCCCGTAAAGGAAAAGCATTTATAGCACGCCGATACTTAGCGAAAGGGAATTCGCGCGTATCTTCGTTTTATAAGAGAGCTTCCTAATAAAGAGACTCCTCTCTACGCTATAATAACTCTAGTATATCGGCTAGTTTAAGCCGTGCCTCTTAACCCGGAAATAATCGACGGAAACCTTTCTAACGGTTAATTAGAGGAATAGCCTCCTCTTCGTCCGTAAGGAATACTTCGCTTATTTAAGCAGCGCTTTATTAAATAGTAGTATTACCCTAAGGAGTAACCCTAAGTTCTATATTACTCTCTTTAGTCTAAGTTATCTAAGTATTCGCACGTCTTTTATTCCCGTCGATAGAAGGATTCGGATAATAATAATAATAATAATTCGTCTAGGTCTAATAATAGTTTTATCCGCCGCCCCTTAAAGTCCTATCCGAATCTACGTAAGCACCGCGAGGCGAGTTATACCTCCTCCTCGGCCTATAACAACGAGGCTATTACTAAACGCCTTAAATAAGACAATATTAGTACTTTTAACCTAGATAAGTATAATCCGAAGAACCTAGGTATTATCGCCTTTAGCGATAGAAAGAATATCTATATAGACGTCTATCTCTTTACGGAGCGTTTAAAGATCTATTAGGACGAGGATCTATTCGCCTTTTGCCTATATTACCTCTCCTTTTTAGTAGGAGGAGCTCTTATATAATATATAAGTAAGCTTATAGCGGAATAACGCGATATCCTTAGTTCCTCCCCTCTTAGAACCTTCTATAAGTTCTTAACTAAGCGTTTTAAGCATCCTAACGCCGACGTCTTAAAGGAACTTTATAGGGAAAGGTATACTATATCTATATAGTCCTCTAGCTCTATTACTCTCGCGTAATAGATCTAAAGAAAGGTTTCGCTCGCCCGCTAACTTAAGATAGGCAAGGATGCCTAAATTATTAAGGCTATCTATCCTCTTATTGCTATCTAGATCTCCTCGCTTCTTCCTATTCCTATAAAGAAGACCTTAATCGATAAATAGATTCGTATTATTAAGGAACGAAAGCCCTTTATTATAGCCTCCCTTAAGCTATATGTCTCTAAAGACTAAGACCGTTCTTACTGCGGTAGCTTTTCCCGTCGGGATAATAACTATCGTTAGGATAACCGTCGCCGTAATAATAGTTACCGTTAGGGTAACCGTAATCGCAGCCGTCGTAATAATCGTCGCGATAACTATCGTTAAGGTAACTAAAGCAATAACTACCGATAGACTAACCGCTAGGATTAGGATCGAGGTTATAATCGTAACCGTAGCCTTAAGGGATAAAGCTTAGGTAATAACTATAATTAGTTAAGCTTACGCCCGCTACGCTACGATAAGCGTTACCCTCGCCGGGACGACCGATAAGATAACCGAACGGAATACCGCTAAGGTAAATATAAGGGTAATAATAATAAAAAGAAAGTACGCTTTAAGTCGAAATATTAAAGCGATAAGAAGACTACTCCTAGCGGCGATAAAGCTAGTAACGAGCTATAATTAAACGACTCTTAGGACGACGCGTCCTCTTACGCCTCTTCGGAAGCTAACTTCGTAGGCTATATAAACTCTCGCTACCCTACCGAACGGGCCGGTAAGTTTAAATATAGCACCTACGACCGTACTTTCGCCCTCGCCTCTATGCTTAAGGAGTATATATACGCTAACTACTACGTATCTAAGCAATAGCTCCGTAGTAAAGAACGCGCGCTTAAGCCTTTAACCTATAAGGTTTATAAGGCCTCTTTTCTTTCTTATAACGCACTTTTCTCTTATCTCCGTCTCGGGTGTAAGAAGACCCTTTCTACTCTTACTATTCCCGTAGGGAATATCGTCGACTTTATTCCTACTCCTGCTAAGCTTAATTCCCCCGTTGTATTAGAGCCTATTCTTCCCGCACTTATTATTAAAGAGCCTGTTTTTTACGTAGCGCTTACTACGGCACCCCGACTAGATTAAGTCTTAGAAGCTAAAGCTAAGGAGCCCTAATAGGATTAGGATTCCCCGCCGTACTTATACTCTTATATAAGGATTAAGGTCCCTGCTTAACCTAGTAGGCAGGAAGTCTAAGTTTGCCCTAACTCTAGCTATAGCAAGCCTATAATTAATCGCGACCTTCTTTAGACTTTTAACTATACCGTCGAGAAGAAGCCTCCCGTTACTATTAACGGAGTTAACGGTCGCTCTTTTTGTAAGGATTAAGCTACGTTCTCCTTCTACGCGCGTAGTACTATAGCTAGCCCGACCGCTTAAGCAGCTATAGCTAAATTCACTTACTCCGCCTAGGTCTCTAAAGTAGAGGCCAGCGCGCTTTTAGGCAATGCTTTCCTTAAGCTATACCGAGGATCCTTTAATTATAATAAAGAGGTTATTCGCATTAGAGTGCTTAACGGGTTTAAAATCCTATTCGATATCTATAAATAGCCCCGCGAAGTTATTCGCTATATCTAGGCCGTCCGAAAGACTATTATACTACCCGGCACTACCCTTATAGTCCTTGCCTTTTAGAAAGAACTTCCTAAGGACTACGCTTATACTTTCTTCGCCTTTTACGCTAATGCTATTTATAGCATCGTTAATACTAAATCTCTTCCTACTATCCTTATTACTAATAGCACGAACGTTAACCTCGTTATTAAGCGTAAGCAAAAGCTTAGCTAGATATAGGAGTGTTAAGAGTCTAGCTATTTTACCGCCCTATCTTAGAAATTAGCTATAAAGGCTCTAACGCTAGCTACGGTAGTTTCGCCTGCTCTTAAAGCCGCGGCTATACTATCCTCCTTTATAGGAACCGCTATTGCTACTACTACTTCTTCTATTAATTTATCGGTTAACGTTGCGAGCACTTTTCCGCTTACTTAGGAAGTCCTTGAGTGCCTATAGGCTCCCGCCCCGTCTTAACCCGTAGAAGCTCTTATTCTAAGCACTTCTCTAACGCCTTCGCTATCCGACTCTATCCACGCCTACGTTATAGCTTCTTCGGCAGGACCCGCTAAGTAGTCTAAGGTTCGCTAAAACCTCGTAGCAGCTGCTACTAACGTAACGGCAGCTGCCGTAGCTATTAAGACAGACGCCGCGGATAGAATCGAGGATCCCCTCTCTAGCCGCATTCTATACTAAACGTACGTTTAGCGCCTACTAGAGCTATAAGAGAAATATACTAAAGAAGGTATTTATATTTTCGACTATAGCCCCTCTTTCGTACGCCGCGTTAAGAAGCTTCTTAGGAGATACTTTTAGCTCTAGCGGGATATAGGCACCGCCGTCGTAGAACCTAGAAGGGAATTAATAGTCCCTTTAATCGACAATTAGCACGAAAAACGAGTCGCTTAAAGGCCTTACCTATAAGGACTTCGCGATAGGAAGGTTATCGACGATACGTTTAACCTACTTTATAAGCAGGGTCGCCTAGAGTAGGCCGACGAGCCTACGCCGTTTATAGCACCTATCTTCGTAGTCTAGCGCATAGCCCGAGGCGAGACTAAAGGCCGAGTCGTTATTAACCTACGTGCCGTTAATAGTATTACTATCCCGGATTCCTACCTTCTGCTATTCTAAAGCTCTATTATTGCTAAACTCTTAAGCGCCCGTTTTATTACTACTATCGACGCTTCCGCCTTCTTCTATTAGTTTTAAGTTAAACTTAAGCATTAAGGCAGGTTTACTATTATAAGTTATCGAGGTCTAAAACGCCTAATAGTTACACCTATCGGCTTTCGCAATAGCTTAGCGTACGTATAACGCTATATAGACCGAGTCCTCCGTCTATACTAGGGCTATAGCCGTGCGTTTATTAATAATATTATTATTTACTCCGCTACGGAAGAGGAATACTTTTAATATCTCGAGGCTATCTTTAAGCTCTTCGTATTTCTTAACCTATCTATAAGCCTTACTAAGAGCTAGATCGGCTATCCTTCCGTAGAGCTACTCGGATTTCGTATCGACGCGTTCGGGATAAGTACTATAAAGCATAGGCTCGCTGCCTTCGTAAAGCTTCTATTCCCCGATAACCTCGCCGCTCTTAAACACTATATTAGCGCTATAGGGTATATTCGCAACCTTATCCTATACTACGGCGCCTCTATTGCCCTTCTATAGGATCGTAAGACTAGTCTTCTAGCTTAGGGTCGCTTAATCGGTAAGGTTAAGAACGGGAACCCTAATAAGCGGAAGTCCTATACGTAAGTTATATCGTTCTAGCCGACCTTAGCCGAGCTTTCCTCCTTCGCCTCCCTTTAGAAGGAAATCACTTCTAGCCGTATAATTTACTATATAGACCCGTAGAAGAGGCTATTCTATTAGATTAACGCCTCCTTATAGCGAGGCTTTGTAGCCGTCTTTTTCTATCTCCGCGACGGCACCGTTTAGCAGCTAGGCTAGCCTATTCCGGTTAAAGCTATTATGCCTATCTGCTTCCTCTCCCGTACTCTAACGAGAGCCGAGTAGTCCTATAGTCCCTTAGAACTAGAGGTCGCCTGCCTAGTATAGGCTGCGAAGAAGATGCGCACTATAGTGTAGTCGTAAACCCTCCTACTCGTAGTCTTAACCGATCACTCCGCGATTAAGCAAATCGTCGCTAAGAAGACCTTCGATACTTCTAGCATAGACCGAGCCAACCGTCGCTTAGTTATAGCCTTAATTTACCTCTCTAAATACGATATCGAGGTTTACTACCTCCTTAGCAAAAAGAACTTTATTCCCGACGCCCTTAGTCGCCTACTAGTAGAGGAGTCCGACTAGCTGCTTAATCGTCGTCGTCCCGACTTTACTATGCTTAACGATATACTTATAGCCTCTAAAGCTATTATAGCTCCTAAGAAACGCGAGGAATTCGCCGTCGTATACGATAATAACCCTTACTATAAGCGAATACTTTAAATAATCGCAGACAGCGAGGACGCTATTAAGAGTCTTTCCTCGCCCTTAGAAGGAGGTATAATCGCTAACTCTATAGCACGAACGAAAGCATAGCTTAAGCGCCGCGGCATACCGTTCTTTATAATCGATAAGCTTCTATACTATAAAGGCCCCGACGGCTTTACCCGGCTATATATCCCTAACGCCTTCGTCCTATCTATAATCTCGGCAGCCTATAACGATAAAAACTACTTCGGCGTCGTCTATATAATTAAGGACCTAAAGATATACTTAATTCGCGGAGTCACCCGTTAGGTAAAAAAGCATATCGCGGCCTATAAAGCCTATTGCCTTAGCTAAATAGACCGTTAGACCCTTACCGGCAGCTATAAGCTTATTCGCCCCCCGCTACTTCTAATATAGAGTATCGCGATAGACTTTATAACCGATATACCGCCCTTACCTTTAGCAAGCTCTTTATAGTAGATCCTAGGCTTTAATATCTTTAACTAACTTCTTATAGTTACTTGCCTAACTAGTAAGAGATGCTTGCTAATCCTAGGCAACGCGAAGTACGGCATAAAGGACTAGGCTTAAAGCCTAGCCCGTTAGTTACTTCTTTCCGATTAGGGTATGCTAAGAACTATTGTTAGCGACCGGGATCGTAAATTTACATCCGACTTCTAGAAAGGCCTCTAGAGCGCATTCGGCACTAAAATTGCAATAACTACCGCCTACTACCCTTAGGCTAACGGACTTACCGAACGGCGCAACTAGACCGTAGAGACCGCTCTACGAATATCCTATATCGAGGATCTTAGCTTAGATTAGAAGATAATAATCCCCGCCCTCTAGTAGAATCTAAACATAGCATTTAACGCTAGTACGAAGATCTCCGCCTATAAATCTATCTTCGGCTTTAATATACGTAGACCGCTAGAAGCTGCCGATAATGTCTTAAGCACTACTACGGACGAATTGCCCTACTTACGAGAAGTCACCCGTAGATAAGCGAGCCTAGCTATAGACCTAGCAGCTATAAAGGCTAAGTAGCGGTATAACGCGAAACACCGGCCGGTTCTTCTTAAAGCTAGTAATAAAGTCTACTTAAAGCTATATACGGGCTATTATAAGCCTAGCCAGCCGCTAAAGAAATAGTCGCGGTAATAAGAAAGTCCTTTCGTTATTAAGCGTATAGTTAATAACCTCGCGGCGGAGCTCGACCTCCTTAGCTAAGTCTAAATCCACCTAGTCGTTTCTATTTAGCACCTTAAGCTCGCATACGAAGGGCATTACGTCGAGCTCGAGCCTAGACCTATAGAAGCCGCTCGCGATGTCGAAGCACCTAACGAAGGGGATTAGCACTACGAAGTCGAACGCCTAATAGACATCCGTATTCGTCGCATCGGTCGGTCGAAGTCACCTATAACCGAATACCTCGTACGATAAAAGGGATAGGCTGCTATACACGACTAATAGGTCCGAGCCGACTAGGTCTCTACTAAAGCTATTACGGAGTTTTAGAGTCGCCCTCCCGCACGCGCTATATAAAGTAAGAAGGCCGCTTAGTAAAAGGAACGATTAGAGGAATAATCACTAGTAGGTATAAGCATAACTTATAAGAATAAAAGGAAGGATTTAGGCAATAGGAGTATTCCTTTTAATTACCTAATTAGGATTATATTTATAACTACTATAGGCAGTAGTATTTTCTTTTTCGAGCCGGCATTCTAATATATATAAAGCATCCTCTATGCTATATGCCGGGGCTAATGTAATTAGCTATAGATAAGATAGTAGGGAGCTATTCCTAGCTCCCGGGGCTTACGCCTACCTAAGAGAATCATCCTTCTTTACACACACATTCTTAGTGCCTAGTGCATTATATAGTAATTAAGTAGAAGAGAGGCTCTAAGGCTAAACAGCTTGCATAGAGGGATTAGAAGCTGTAAAAGGATGTAAAACACTAAGAATAATAGCTCTTGTCTTATCTAGTAGGGAGGCTAACTAGTCTCGATATATAGGAAAAATCCTCGGACGAAATCAGCCGCGTAGACCTAAGGAAAAATAGGTAACGTAAATGATCGGACGGAAGGATCGGTAAGAAAAGCAATAGATCGTGCCGTACGATAAATAAGTTATATAGTTAGCAAATAAATAAGCAGCCTAGTAGAAGACTAGTAAATTCCACGGTGAATTCTATAGTAAAAGCCGTAGAAGAGAATTAGAACTCTATAGTAGAAGACCGTAGAAGGGAATTAGAATTCTATAGTAAAAGACCGTAGAAGGGAAGAGATTTTATAGGTAAAGATTATATAAATAACCGTAAAATCACCGTAAAATCATAGTGAAATATAACCGAAGAAAGGTAGGTAAATACGCCTATAGAAGTATAGGGTAATGCCTGTAGAAGCCTATAGAATTCTATAGTAGAATCTAGGGAAGAACCGGGGATTTCCTAGTAGAAAGCAAATAGGGAAGACGGTAATATTAATATACCCCCCTAGCTAGAAGGGAATAACTTCCGGCTAATTAGAATTATTATCGACTTCTTCTTAGATCCTAGAAGAAATATCCGTAAGTCGAAGCTAGCGAAGGAACGTTTAAAAACGTTATCGTAGAAGCAACTTAGTTAATCTATCCGTAACTTATTAGTTAGAAGGGATATATTTAATATTAAAAGTATTGCGTAAGAATTCCTAACGGGCCTAGCAGTTGTGAATTTTAACGTGCTTTAAAGCGGTCTAAATCTTTAGAATCTCAGCGGAAACTAAGCGGATTGTCTAGGTGTTATTATACTAAATAGTAGGAATAGGAATATCTAGCTATAGGGAAATATCGTTAAATAAATGAAGAATAGAAATTAGCTCTTTCGCGGTGGAAGAGACTATAAGAAGTTCGGCTTCGGTAGAAGAAGTAGTAACCGTAGATTATTTCCGGGCACTCTATACGATTAGACCGTTAAATAGGCTAATAAAATAGCCTTTAGAAGAATAACGAGTGTCTAGGTCGTCGGCATTAGCGGTATCGGAAGCTATAACGAGTTCTTACTCGTCTATATCCGAAAGCTTAATCATAAGGAAACGCGATTCGTATAAGTAAGTCACTAAGCTTTTAGTAAGCCTAATATAGAGCGTAGATAGGTTTTATATATACTCCGCTAAAGAATTCGACGATTTTACGGCGTTAAGACGGGTAGAAATAGTCGCGTAATTATAGGAACCGACTAAAGACTAAAAGTAATAGATTTAGTTATCTATAGACTATCCTTAGTGTTTCTCTAGCTTCTTAAGAAGTAGGAATAGGCAAAAGGTCGAAATAGGCTATAGAACTATAGAAGTAGGGATTAAACTAAACTTAAAAGCAATCTTATCTAAGTAAACGTCCTAGCATAACTATAGCTTTTGCTGCTTACGGTCCTAGATAATCCTTATCCTAAGGAAATAGGTAAGCTCTCCGCGGTCGGTGATTATATACTTCTTCTTAAAGCGACGGATAAAATCGTTAGTAGCCCTACGGTGCTTTTTGCGAAAAAGGATAATAATATTATCTATAAAGAAGAAAGTAATAATACTACTTATAGTAGATATAAAAATGCAAGCATCCTCCGCACTTTGCTAAAGGCTAAGTTCGGTAAGAGACCTAGATAGTTCCTATTACTAAAGAAGCGGCGAACGGTAAAGCTTATATAAAGCCTTTATTAACCGAATTATAAAACTAAATACCTTAAATCCGTCTGAGAAGTAGATATATACTTCTTTATCTAAATCGGCATTCGTAAAGGCGTTAACCGCGTTAAGTAAGCGGGTTTCTATACTAAATTCAGCGGCAATAGCAATTATAATATAAAGATTTCGCGCTATAAGCGTCGTAGCGTAAGTTTCCTTTCCGCTAAACGGCTAAAGATCTCCTCGTATATAAAGGCGAGACTTAAACTTCCTAAGGTAGCCGTGCTAATTAAACTTATAATCGAATGCCTATATTAATAAAAGAGGACGTATAAGGGCGTTCGCTCTTAGAGTAGGCGAAGGAAAGAAGGTTTTCCGTAATTTTAAGGAGTCCTATTTAACCTTTCTAGCGGCTTTAAATTCGGGTCTATACGGATATATCTTAAGATTAGACTAAAACCTTAGAAGCGCGGGTAAATCCCGTTTATATATCTTCTTAGGTTTAAGAGAAGTAGCGAATATAGCTGTAAAAGCGGTGCTATTAGCCGGTAGATGCTTAACGTAGGCGAAAGCGGGATATCGACCTAAAAAACGGTTTAATTAAGTAGGGCGTAAATCCCTTATAAATCTTATCGTTTATAGACTATCTATAGGAATAGTATTATTGTAATCTATAGACCGAGAAGTAGCTTAAGGCAACTATACCTTAATTCGGTCTACTAGTTCTACGGTTGCAGTTAGCGAAAGAGTAGAAATATTAGGTTAGAAATGCTATATATTCTTGAAAATATCCTCCGGCGGTTCTAGGGTTTAGTTAGGGGTCGGGAGCTAAGGATTGCTATCGGCTAGAAGGTCTACTAAAGTAGAATGCTTATTAAGAAGCACTATTAGCGTTAACTAGAATTCTGCCTTATCTTACTCTTCTTCTTATGCAATATATAGTAGAAATGCCGGTAATAATACCTATATTAGTGGTTCGGATGCCTTAGACGCGGTGAAAAACTAAGTCTTATTAAACGTTATATTACGAACTTAAAGAACCTCCTGTTTCTATAGGATCTATATACGAAAAGTATTAGTAGAATTATACCTAACTAAGTGATTAACCTCTATATAAGGTTCTTGCTTAAGATTACGTTTCTACGTATTAGTAAAGGCCTTAGTAGTTAGTAGGTAGGCTTTATAGCTAAAAGCTCGAAGATAATCGAATCGTAATAGTTAAGGAAGGAGAAATACCGGTATATTCCGGTCGTAATCCTTTAACTAATCGTAAAGGATCTCTATCGGGGAAATCTACTTTAAGGGAAATAACGTAGAGGAAGCTGCCTATTGGGCTAGAATCCGATTGTGTAAATATACTATAGATTTCTACGTTTCTATCTATAAATGCTTAGGCAAATTTGCTCTAATCCTTATAGATCGAGCTTTCGTAGATACTACCCCTTAAGACCGTTCGGCAGCGCTATTTTAAGCGGGTGTATAAGGAGCAGTAGGCTTATTATAGATGCCTTACTAATTAATAAAATCCTAACAATCGTATTAAAGGGCTCGGTCGTTATCTCGATAAATTATACCGATAGAAAGTAAGAACTATCGGGAAATATACCGACCTAGGCTCTTAAAATATTAGCCGTTTAGCGGAAAGGAAACTTAAGCCGCGACGCTTATAGCGTAAAATTTTCGTATTATAACTGCTATTGCCGCTAAATTTAGCATAGAAACCCGCTTACTTAACGCGGTTAACGCCTTTACGAATGCCGATCTAGATAAAGAAGTATATATCTACTTCCCGGACGGATTTAAGGTATTTAGTTTTATAATTCGGTTAATAAAGGCTTTATATAGACTTCGCCGTTCGCCGCTTCTTTAGCAACGGGAATTATCTAGGTCTCTTACCGAACTAGGCCTTTAGTAAAGTGCGGAGGATCTTTACATTTTTACATCTACTATAAGTAGTATTATTACTTTCTTTTTTATAGATAATATTATTATCCTTTTCCGTAAAGAGCACTATAGGGCTACTAACGATTTTATCTATCGCTTAAGGCAGAAGTATATAGTCACTAACCGTAGAGAGCTTACCTATTTCCTTAGGATAAGGATTATCCGGGACCGTAAGTAGCGAAAGCTATAGTTATGCTATAACGTTTACTTAGATAAGATTGCTTCTAAGTTTAGTTTAATCCCTACTTCTACGGTTTTACGGCTTATTTCGACCCTTTGCCTATTCCTACTTCCCGAGAAGCTAGAGAAACACTAAGGATAAGCTATAGATAACTAAATCTACTACTTTTAGTCTTTAGTCGGTCCCTATAATTACGCGACTATTTCTACCCGGCTTAACGCCGTAAAATCGTCGAATTCTTTAGTAGAGTATATATAAAACCCGTCTACGCTCTATATTAAGCTCGTAGAAAGCTTAGTGACTTACTTATACGAATCGCGTTTTCTTACGATTAAGTTTTCGGATATAAACGAGTAAGAACTTATTATAGCTTCCGATGCCGCTTACGCCGACGACCTAGACACTCGTTATTCTTCTAAGGGCTATTTTATTAGCCTATTTAACGGTCTAATCACGTAGAGTGCTTAGAAACAATCTATAGTTACTACTTCTTCTACTAAAGCCGAACTTCTTATAGTCTCTTCTACCGGGAAAAAGCTAATTTCTATTCTTCGTTTATTTAACGATATTTCTTTATAGCTAGATATTCTTATTCCTATTATTTAGTATAATAATACCTAGATAATCCGCTTAGTTTCTGCCGAGATTCTAAAGATTTAGACCGCTTAAAGCACGTTAAAATTCACAACTACTAGGCCCGATAGGAATTCTTACGCAATACTTTTAATATTAAATATATCCCTTTTAATTAGATAGTTACGGATAGATTAACTAAATTGCTTCTACGATAACGTTTCTAAACGTTCCTTCGCTAGCTTCGACTTACGGATATTCCTTCTAGGATTTAAGAAGAAGTTAATAATAATTCTAACTAGCCGGAAGTTATTCCCTTCTAGCTAGGGGGGTATATTAATATTACCGTCTTCCCTATTTGCTTTCTACTAGGAAATCCCCGGTTCTTCCTTAGATTCTACTATAGAATTCCACGGGCTTCTACGGTTATTTACCCCGTACTTCTATAAGCGTATTTACCTACTTTTCTTCGGTTATATTTTACGGTGATTTTACGGTGATTTATTCTACTATAGAATTCTACGGGCTTCTACGGTTATTTACCCCGCACTTCTATAGGCGTATTTACCTACTTTTCTTCGGTTATATTTTACTATGATTTCACGTTGATTTCACGGTTATTTATATAGTCTTTACCCGTAAAATCTCTTCCCTTCTACGGTCTTCTACTATAGAATTCTAATTCCTTTCTACGGTCTTCTACCGTAGAATTCTAATTCTCTTCTACGGCTTCTACCGTAGAATTTACCGTAGAATTCACTAGTCTTCTACTAGACTGCTTATTTATTTGCTAACTGTATAGCTTATTTATCGTACGGTACGATCTATTGCTTTTCCTACCGATCCTTCCGTCCGATTATTTACGTCACCTGTTTTTCCTTAGGTCTACGCGGCTGATTTCGTCCGAGGATTTTTCCTATATATAGAGACTAGTTAGCCTCCCTACTAGACAAGACAAGAGCTATTATTCTTAGTGATTTACATTCTTTTGCAGCTTCTAATCCCTTTGTGCAGGCTGTTTTAGCCTTAGAGCCTCTCTTCTACTTAATTGCTATTATACTAATGTCGAGGACCCGACTGCCTAGCGTTCGATATAGCAGCTGCTCTCCTACTCCCGCCTCCGCCTCTAGTTAGTACTAATAACGTTAGCCGCGATAATAACTTACCTACTCGTCTTTACAAGCGCTGTCATACAATTAAGCCTAACAATCAATTTATTAACCTTTAATTCCTAATAAGGCGGACGCTTAAGTGACTTATATATCGGCAGCCTAATGTATACCCCTTAACCTCCCTTTCTACGTCTTGCTCTACTAATTATAGTCACTACTAGGCTTAAGGCACGGCGATTCGTACTAGCTCGACTTCCTATAAGCGAACGGCTAGTTATATATAGTCCCTCGAGATATAGAGCCTACGCCCTCCTCGCCCTTAAACACCCGTTATACCACTAGGCGGAATAAAAGGGTCGTAGCCTCGCCCTTAAACTCTTATTATATTACTAAGCGAAACATAAGAATCGCGCTCTTGCTATTTATATAAAATAGTTAGGCCTATTAGTTAATTTCTTAGCCTTAAAGACCTAATAAAGCGCACCCTAAAGTGCCTTATATATCGTTAAGCTTAAGCTAGTGCTATATACTCCTTAACTTCCCTTTTCTTTATCCCCTTTCTAATTAAGAATAGGGTTAACGCTTCGACATAGCGATTCGCAGTATCTTCCGTCGTGGAATTCGCTCGTAGGATAGCCTAAGCCACGCTCGAGCACACGCCCGCTAGGCCAATCTTAGCCGTTATTATAGGGTCTAGCGACGAGCAGGTAAAAAGCCTTCTGCAACACTAAGCATATCGCAGCTGCTTTCTTTAGTTAAGCCTTCCTCTTAGCCACTAGCTCCGCCGTCCTCGCTAGCGGCTACGACACAATAAGCTCCGCCGCCCTCGCCTCTAGCCCCGACACAATAAGCTCCGCCGTCCTCGCCTCTAGCCTCGATAGAATAAGCTCCCCCGTCCTCTCCTCTATACCAGCCAGACTTTACGGGTGATCTCAATATGCCTGCTATATCTCTTTCTAACTAAGATCTTATAGGTTAGTAGAATAACTATCTCTAATCCGATGTCCTTAAGTACTACAACCGCTATAAGGAATCCTAGTTTAGTATATAGCTTATAGGATCTATCTATTAACCCTATCGTCGTTAAGATAGTAAGATAAAGGATAGTAAGCCTTACTTCTTCTTAGAAGAAAACAACCTCGACTTTAGCAGCGTTCTAGAGTATCTTCTAAAGCTCTTATAAGTCGAAGAGATACTTATTGCCTAGGTCTATATTTATATCTAGGTCTTTTAGTATCGTAGTTAGCAATATAAATATCGCGGCTATATTATTAACTTCCTACGAGATATTAGCTATATATATACATAGCTTCCGCTTCTACTATACGACTTAGATATTATTATCCTACGACTACGGGAATTAATAGACTAGCCCTATCTTATTCGATAGTTCCGACGTTAATTCCGGGTTCGATAAGCTAATATCTATGCCTAGCTTATATATCTTTAGCTTAATCACCTTAGCTATCGTAATATTATTATCGACGAGGACTATATTAGCTAACTACCTATTAACGGTAATATTAGTGACTAGCTACTTAGCGAGGTAAGCGACGCTAGTTTAAATACTAGCTTTAACGCTACGCATCTTAACCCTAATGCTGCTTAAATCGCCGAGGCTGCCGATATTAATAATTACGATGCCGCGGCTATCCTAAACTTTATGGTAGCTTAGCCGGACCTTAAGCGTTTACGGGCTTAGCTTAAGGGTTAGGTTATACCGGAATAGGTCCCTTTACGTAAGCAATAGCCGTATATCTAGATGCTAGATATGCGATCTACCCTTCTTAACGAGTTTAATCGCTTATAGCCTCTCCTATCTCTCGCTTTTCTAACCCTCTACCCTAACGGGTAGGGAGACTATATATTCGTAGCGCCTCGTTAAAGAATAATTCGGTATAGCGAGTATATCGAATACGCCTTAAAGTACTACGACGGCCGTTTTGCTAAGCACTTACGCTTTCGTTATATTAGCTTTAATACGCTTATGCGTTAGTAAGTTAATTCTTAAAGCTCCTTTTATATTAAGAGGTTACGGTTTTATCGCCTAGTGGAAATTAAGGAGCTACGCGCCGCTTTTAGCGAGGATACCCCCGATTCTCAAGCTTTGCTTAATTCTATTATTCGCTTCTCTAGTAGCTTAAGAGGCACGCGGGCTTACTAAGGTAGCTAGAGATATTAACTTAAGGCTATAGTTTATAGCCTAAGGTGCCTAAAAGTATTCCTAACGTTCTCGGCCGCCGATTTATATTAGGATAGCCTATAAAGGCATATGCCGTTATATTACGAGTAGTATAAGGCCGACGCCCGGGGTAAGGCTATAATCGCGTTTAAGAACTTACGAGAGAATCTATATATTGCCGCCTACTACTTCTATAGCCGATTTACCTCTTTCCTTAAGCTCGTCTTAACGCCTAAATTTAATATCATAGACTATTAGTTTTAGTATAAGTAGTAGGCCCGTAGGAGCACCTATATATATAGTCTCTACTAGGTTAACGGAAGCCCGCCGCTTAATATATTTACTAATTCTACTTAGGAGGACTTTGCCTACTTTTAGGGTAAATACGTCTCTGCCTTTAACCTAGAGCTATAAAGAGTAATATAGTAAAGGGAGGCAAACCCGCTAGTAGTAGTTCGCCTTAGGTTTAACTTCTAATTCCTCTTTAAGGTTATTAACCGAGTGTAACGTTACCGCTATAACGAGGCGTATTGCCTACGCTTTCGCCGTCTCTTAGATAGATCTCGATCTAATTCGAAGAGCTACCGTTTCTATTTCCTACGTGCGTATTACGCAAACGCCTACGTCGCTAAAGATCTTAATCTATAATACTTTATATTCGATAGCGTCCGGAATAATCCTCTTTTTAATAACTATAATCCTACCTTAGCTATTAGCTAGCTAGCGAATTACGACATATCCCCTTATACCTCTATATATGCCGTTATTAACTATATTAGGAAGTACTGCTCGAAGAGAGAGACTTAGTTAGAAAGCTACCGTAATATTGCCCGGGCTATCTTACCTAGGACTAATATATAATAGGGCCTTATAAGCTTTATTGCTAAGTTTATAAACAAGCTTACTATAGAGCGTGACTAGTCTATAATAGAAGTTAGTTACCTATTGCTAAACTTACCGCTTTAAAAGGGCATAAAGGCTTTCTAGTCTATTAATTACCGCCCCCCCGAGCTTTAGTAGTAGGCGGATATTATTAATACGATAGAGGGTATAGACGGGGTTTATATATCTCGTAACGTCTATTAGAAATACCTTACCTAGGACGATAAATAGGCTAATTTAACCTTTTTCGAACTATTAGCTAAGTTCGACTTTACGCGCACTCCCTAGCGACCCTTTCCTTAGGCGGCCGATCGTATCTTAAACTACTTTCCTCGCTATAAGCCTTAATAAGGGCACGACTAATACTAAGACTTTTGCCGGGTTAAGTTAACTCTTTACCATCCTTATCGATATACCTAAGAGGTTAAAGAGGTTAAGGGCATTATATTTAAGATATTCTCTAAGGCCTATAACTATTGCGTCTATATCTATAGCAACGCTTATCCCGACGATTACTATAGTAACCTTCCCTCCCTTATTTAAGACGAATTTAAGGATAATCCTTAGAATAATAAAGACATTACGGCCGGGGAGTAGGAAAAACTTACTGCTTTACTACTATATTATAGCCTTAATACGGAAGATATTAAGTTGCTTAGAAATCGCGACCTTAATCTTTAGTACGATTAGCAGCCTTATGTTAGCAAATATCCCGACTTAAAGGCATAAGGGAACGACTATTAGAAGCTAGTTAAATTATAGTATGCCTTTACTAATAAGTAAGATAATAATATATCTAATAATATCTTTGCTTATCTTAACGTAGAGTAACGCATAGTTTTCGACCTCTTTACTTAGCACTTAGAATAAGCCCTCGACCCTAACGAGCAAGACCTAGCGCCTCTTCTTATATAAGTAGATAGATAAGGCGGTATAGGTAAGTCCTTTATAATTTACGCCCTCTTTGCCCGGTTAAAGCAGCTCTCCCTAGGCTGCTTTATATAAGCGGCGCCTATAGGTGTTACTGCTAACGTAATTAACGGCGTGACTTTATACTCCCTACTATACCTACCTATCTCTAAGACTCTTAAAGAGGTGCCTCTATTACGCACTATAGAGCTTAGGAACCTTTAGTCCTAGCTACGCCTCCTACGTTACGTTATTATCGACGAGAAGTTAATAATTAGCCTATAAACCTTTTCTTATATTAATTCCCGTCTTCGATAAATCTTCCCGGAGCATTAAGACGAGTTCTTTAGTAGCCGTAGCGTTCTTATGCTTAGTGACTTCTATTAGCTCCCGCCTATAATTAAAAAGCCGCTCTTTACTACGGCGGCTTTTACGGCGCTACCTAAGATTCGTAGACGCAACGCCTACTACGCCTTTAATAAGACTATTATATTATAGTAGGTCTTACGGCAGTAAGGCGATGACTAAGCTCCTTTCCGGATAGCTCTTTAGGCCCTATATATTAATGCCCCTTCTATTAACGACTAAAAGCTGCTTTATACCCGCGTGTAGGCAAACCTGCCACTTAGGGAGGTAGCTTGCTTCGACGGGGCGGTCTATATCTACTCTACTAATGTATAGGTCCGCGACTTTAATATAGACTATCTAGAATGCCTTAGCTCGCTATATATCTAGGTTCGAGCGACTAATATCGGACCTAACGTGTTATAAGCCGACTCTATTACTGCCGGCAACCTATATAACTATCTGCCTATCTATATTAGTGCTAGGGTAATATTAATAGCTAATATCTAAACCCCTCTTAGCCTCGTTAATAGTGCCTTAAAGACTGTCTACGACTTCGCCTAGAATGCTAATATAGACGACCCTCGAGCGTACCTACCTTTTGTTATTTTAGTCCGATTTAATCGCTATATAGGTCCGCCTTACTTCGACGACCTAAAGCTAGCGACTATTATACCTATCTTCCGGATAACGTAAGACTTCTTTAAAAGCGGCGCCTTTTGCTATCGCACTTAGTTCCCTTTAACGATTGTATATACTATTACTATTTATAAGGCATAAGGTGCTACGCTTAAGTAGGTTATAGCGGATATATCCTATCGCGATTTCTAGTCTAGCCTTACTTACGTAGCTATCTTACGGGCTAAGACGCTACGTGGCATTATGTTTAATACCTACTTTAATCTTAATAATATTATTTAAGGTAGTAACGTCTCTATACTAGCGCGGGAGGCTAACGCTATTCGCCCTATTAGTTAGGTTATTAGGTAGTTAGGAAGAAGGGTTATTAAAGAATAGCTATACTAAATTAACTATGCGCACTATATCTATTATTAGTTACGCGCTTACGCGCTTGCTGCTACGTAGCTTCGTTCCTACTATTGCTATGCCGTGCCTACTACCGTGCCTAATATTGCGTAGCTTCGTTATACGCCTATTTGCTTGCAATCCCTCGCTTAGTTGCGTTATAGTTGTATTACTTCGTTATGCGCCGCGCCTATTGCCGTGCCTGCTATTGCGTGGCTTCGTTCCTGCTATTCCGTGCCTGCTATTGCATAGCTTCGTTGCGCGCCTATTTGCTTATAATCCCTCGCTTGGTTGCGTTATAGTTGTATTGCTTCGTTGTGCGCCGCGCCTATTGCCGTGCCTGCTATTGCGTGGCTTCGTTCCTACTATTCCGTGCCTGCTATTGCGTGGCTTCGTTGCGCGCCTATTTGCTTATAATCCCTCGCTTAGTTGCGTTATAGTTGTATTGCTTCGTTGTGCGCCGCGCCTGCAATAGGGTTATAAAGAGGAATTATAGTTATAATTGCAATAACCCGAGAATATAGGATCGTACTAATAGCATATCGGTAGGGCGCTAACCCTCTAAGAACCGGAAGTAGATAGGTAATAGCCTCTACCTTAAGGTCCTATGTTTCGAAAGGTTAAAGTATAGTGCTTGCTACCTATTCGGTCTTTAGTCTAAGTCTATATTCGTATAGCTAGCTAGAGAGAAAAAACTCGAGGGTTTCTTTTGCTTAAGCGTCTACTATAATAGTAAGCCGGGTACTTAGGTTAATTAATCTAGCCCGCAGAAATTAGTATCCGTTTAAGCTTAAGTTTTTGCTTATTAACCTTTTTAGTATTATTCCTTCCTTCGTTACGGCGTTAAATAACTTTCCGTTTTAGTGCCCGAAAATACATAGAGTATATAACTCGTAATAATAACGCGTGGCCTTGTCTTAGCCTTGTATTTAATCCTAAGTAAGGGCCCGCGCGTAGGGTAAACAAATACGTGTAATAAGCCCCGCTTTTGTTAAGGCTTAAGGTTCGAATCCCGCTTATAGCTAAAAAAAAGGTGCCCTAGCTATAGCTAAAAATTAAAGGTCCCCCGGCTATAGCAAAGCTTTGCTTATAGTTATGCCCCGCGGCATAAGCTATATTTACTTAAGCCGCTATTAGAGTTCTTAAGCGGCGGCGGCGGCGGTATCGGCATCGGCGGCGAGGTTCTCTACTATATAAGCGACTGCGCCGGCGGCTATAGGAGTCGGGCTCTAGGAAGTCATCGTAATAATTAGGTTTATATTAGGGTCGCGAGGGTCTTCGCGATATTATCGTAACGGTCGGAGGGAATCTCCTAGTAGGTAAGACTAGCGGATATCCTTCTTCTATCGTATGCGTTGCTAACGCACTTCTAAGCTAATACTACTCTTTAATCGTTCGAAAGCGGTGACTATTAGTTATAAGCTTAACGGGATCTCTTAGCAGGTAGGACTAGCGGAGATGCCTTATTCTTAGCACGGATAACCCTCTCTAAGTATATAAAAGAGGAAGAATAGGATCGTTAGGCCGGGGCCGTTCGATAAAGATCCGTAGTACGTTTGAGGATTAAATCTAGAGTATTACTATTTAGCCTAGTATAAATCTCCATTTGCTTAGTAACACTTTGCGTACACCCGAAAAACGCCCGTACCCCTTACGACTAGCCGCGCCTACTTAATTATAGTGCGTATACCTAGTAGGCTATAGACTAATTCTTTTCTTCGCATCGTAAAATCGCATCGCATCGTTAAGTCGCATCTCGCCGCATCGCATCGCTCTAGCTAACGAGGCTCTAAGGCACGCAGTAAAGCACGCAGTAGAGCACGCAGCCGCACACACAGCAGAGGGCACGCAGTAGAGGGCACGCAGCAGAGCACGCAGCAGGGCACGCAGCCGGGAGCCGGGCACGAAGCATACATTAAGGAGCCGCACACGCAGTAGAGGGCACGCAGCAGAGCACGCAGTAGAGCACGCAGCAGGGCGCGCAGCAAAGCACGCAGCAGGGCACGCAGCCGGGAGCCGGGCACGAAGCATACATCGAGGAGCCGCACACGCAGCAGAGGGCACGCAGCAGAGCACGCAGCAGAGCACGCAGCAGGGCGCGCAGCAGGGCGCGCAGCAGGGCGCGCAGCAAAGCACGCAGTAGGGCACGCAGCAGAGGGCACGTAGCAGAGGGCACGCAGCAGAGGGCACGCAGCCGGGAGCCGGGCACGCAGCAGAGGGCACGCAGCAGAGCACGCAGCAGAGCACGCAGCAGGGCGCGCAGCAGGGCGCGCAGCAGAGGGCACGCAGCCGGGAGCCGGGCACGCAATAAAGAGCCGGGTAGGTATTCGTATTCGTACGTAAAGAATTAAAGAAAGAATCGGTCCCCGGCTTGCCATATATACGCACTGTATTTGTATGGGCGCGGCTGGGCGTGCGGGGTTAGGCGTTTTTAAGGGTATACGTAGGTACGAAAAAACATGTCACTAGGCTAAATAGATATTTATACTAGGCTAAATAGTAATATACTAAATCTATCTCTTCTACCTAGCTGTCTGTAATTAACTAAGTCAACTACTAATTAGTGTTAGTTAGGCTCTACTATTAGGGTTAACCGGTGTGTGTGTATTATCTATCTTACTAGCTAGAGAGGGGAAGGCATCGCGGAGATATAGTCTTATTGCGTACACGTAATTACATAGATTACGTGTCTATAATAGCACCTTATATATATCTACGTATCCCTTATCCCTTATTCCTATAATAAGTTTTACTATTTATATAGGTAAGAATCTCTGTTTACATAGGAAATACATTTTTTCTATGCTAACCCTATACGCTTAGCCTACGCTACCTAATTTAGGTATAGCGCTATAGTAATTAATAGAGCCGTGTAAAACGCCGCTAGGTAAGTAAAGCACGCAGTAGGGCATAAAGCATATATTAAGGAGCCGTATATATAGCAGAAGGCACATAGTAGGGCACGCAGTAGGGCACGTAGTAGAGGGCACGTAGTAGAAGGCACGCAGCCGGGAGCCGGGCATAAAGCATATATTAAAGAGCCGTATATATAGTAGAGGGCACGTAGTAAAGCACGCAGCCGGGAGCCGGGCACGAAGCATACATTAAGAAGCCGCCGAGCCGCACATATAGCAGAGGGCACGTAGTAGAGCACGCAGTAGAGCACGCAGTAGAGGGCACGCAGCCGGGAGCCGGGCATAAAGCATACATCGAGAAGCCGCCGAGCCGCACACACAGCAGAGGGCACGCAGTAGGGCACGCAGCCGGGAGCCGGGCACAAAGCATACATTAAGGAGCCCTATACATAGCAGAGGGCACGCAGTAGAGCACGAAGCATATATTAAGGAGCCGCATACACAGTAGAGGGCACGCAGTAGAGGGCACGCAGTAGGGCACGCAGTAAGGCACGCAGTAGAGGGCGCGCAGCCGGGCACAAAGCATATATTAAAGAGCCGCGCACGTAGTAGAGGGCACGTAGTAGAGGGCACGCAGTAGGGCACGCAGCCGGGCACGAAGCATATATTAAGGAGCCATACATATAGTAGAGGGCATATAGCAAAAGGCACGCAGTAGGGCACGCAGTAGGGCACGTAGTAGGGCAAGCAGTCGGGCAAGCAGGGCGATAGGGCAAGCAGGG
Organism: Ophiocordyceps sinensis; assembly: GCA_012934285.1. Lineage (NCBI taxonomy): Eukaryota > Fungi > Ascomycota > Sordariomycetes > Hypocreales > Ophiocordycipitaceae > Ophiocordyceps > Ophiocordyceps sinensis. Next base: position 12,616,727 of record JAAVMX010000001.1, on the reverse strand, counting down.
CAAGCAGAGCATATAGCAGAGAGCTATTCGTATAAAGTAGGCAAGATACGAATCTAGATATTGCGCGAGCCTTTTAATTGCCATAGCGCTATACCTAATTTAGGTAGCGCGGGCTAGGTGCGCGGGGTTAGGGCGGGGTCGGCGCAGAAAAAATGTATTTCCTATGCAAATAGAGATTCTTACCTATGCAAATAGTAATACCAAATAGTAATACTTCCTACAATAAGGGATTAATCTCAATTTAGGATTTAGGGTTTTAGCCAACCTTGCGGACTTTAGCTAATGTGCGACCGTATATAAGAGGACCCGGCCCGTAAAAAATATATAGGCTATGTCTCTGCATGCGTCCGCCTCGACTCAGTCGAGGCGTTGTGGATCAGGCCCTTAAGGTGCCGTGCAAGACAGCTAGCCTGCGACCATATATCGCAACATTACGAATAGACGTTTTTCTCTTATCAATTAGTGCCCCTTTTCGTGACCTTAAGCGCACCTATTGACGACCCCGATCGCGCCCTCGGGTGCGGGCCCTCACGGGTGGATGCAACAGCCCCTCTAGTCATCTACCTAGGCGGCTGTTGTGAGGTCGGAAGAATCGAGTTGCCCGAAGCTGGCGCGGCCTCAATTGCTCTCCCCCACCCACTGTTCTATCCTCTCGACCAGTTCCATCTTCCTGCCGCTGGTGCTCAACCCTCCCACACCAGCAACATCTTTCAGCTGCGCTACCGTCATTTTTGCGATGCCGCCGCTCTTCACGGCTGTCTTGAGCTGTGCCATCGTCATCGACGACCCACCCGCCCTGTCTGGGCTACCTCTTCTCTGCTTGGCAGGCCGGCCCAAGTCGTCGTCTTCTGCCTCGCGCTTGAGTGCCCTTGAGCCCGAGACCAGCCCTGCCTCTTCCTCCAGCTTTCCCGACCATTCCTCGAGGTATCCACCGGCTCGCTTGCTGATTGCGTTGTATTTGGGCTCCGTTGCATCGTCCGCCCTCTCCGGCACTTCCTCCTCGAGGGCAAGCGCCTTCAGGATCCGGTAGTGCCACTGCAATGCCGGGTTCGGATACTTTGTCGGGTTGTAAATGGCTTTTGGCAGCTGCAGCTGCTGAATCGCCACTCTCATCCGGGTTTTGAGCTCGTCCGAGCTTTGGCAGGCGTCGAGCGGTGCCTTGATTTCCCTCAAGTCATCCGCAAATGGGAGAGGGTAGATCCAGAGCCCAGAAGGCAGATATGGTGTTCCCGAGCCATCGTCCGTCCTTTCCTTGGACGGCACCAGAGCGGCAAGTAATGGCTGCGCGTTGGCTCGCACGATGCACCACGCCATGCCAATCTTGTCGTCACGGAGTAGCTTCCGCCACAAGGCGGCAAAGACGCGAGTTGAGCCAACAAAGTCTTCCTCGTTGGGGAATATAAAGGTCGACTTCTTAACGCTTGCCCACACCGAGAGAGAATTGCGAGGCTTGAAGCCGATGATGCGGATGACGGGAGGCCCAAAGTCTCGGAGGGAGTTTGACTCTTCGGGGGTAAAGTAGACGTACTCCCCGCCAAACCTGTACGCCCTCTTGATTTCGTTCTTCTCCACCGTCCTCGTGCTATCCTCGGCGATCCTCGTCGTTTCTCCAGCCGCAATCTGGGGTTTATCTCCGTCGAGCCAAATGTAACACGTCCTCGCCGGCGTTTGCCGATGCAAAACGTTGTAGCCCTTGATGGAGATTCGAAGCCCTGGGGCAATCTCGAAGGGCACGGCAGAGAACAGTGCCCGTTTTGGGGTTTGCCTGGAATTGATGTTGGAGACGAGAGAGTTGAGCAAAGTCAAGCCATCCCCGGACTTGGAAACCGGGGCCGCCGACGACTCGGCTTCGGTCAGGGAATCACCGTAGACGATGTCCTGCTATCGTCAGCGGTCGTTCATGGAGCAATTTGAGCGGGCATTCAACCTACATCGTAGAACTTGGAGAGGTCAAACTTGGAGTCACCCCGAGCGATCGGAAACAGATCGATTGTCACACCCAGATCATACAGGTCTTTGGCGCGCACTGCTGCAGCGGACGCGGCTGCTCTGTCCGAGGGGCACGGATCGTCGCAGTCGGTGATGACGAATAAACGTCGACTGCCAAAGTTGGCCGGCTTGGTGGTGAAGATCTGGTTTGCGCAGAACAATACGTTGGACATTGACGTCGCCTCCTCCGATGGCTGAAGGACTTCATCGTCGTCCTCGCCGTCCTCGACGAGAGCCTTGAGCGCCTTGACATCCTCTGCGGAGGGGACGTCTAGGTCGATGAAAAGGTAGCAGTTTGGGTAGCTCAGGCCGCAGTCGTGGCCCTGAAACTTTGACTTTTGCGTTCCGAAGAGGAGTATGCCCATCATGTCTTTGGGGTTGGAGATGATGCGCTGTTCCATCAGGTGGTAGGCGCATTTCAAGGCTGCTTGGACTGGGCTGTCCCGGTCCGCTTTCTTGGAATCAGACGGCGGAGGTTGCCTGAGCATCGAATCGCTGACTTCTATGGCCAGTATAACGGCATCTTTCTGCGCCTTGTAGTCCTGGGGGTGGCACATCAGCTTAGGGCAGAGGGCAGAATAGCTCACTCACCGTCTCATCAACCTCCTGCTCCGCGTCATCTTCATCTTCCCGCTTCCAATCCTGCTTATTGTCCGCCATTTCTGGAAAAGACAAAGGTTGTCTTTCGCGGGTCGTGGTAGCGGGCACCACTCTTGGTTGCCAACTTGGGAAGTCCAACTAAGGGCCTGATCCACAACGCCTTGAAAAACCCAATGCGGACATGCAACTCGGCTAGAAGAGTATTCGTCCCCCGATTAATAGCGTTTTTCGGCCTAAATATAAGAATTCGTGCTCCTCCTCCTATAGCTATATATCCATCCCTATTTATAATATATCGCGCTAGTAGGAGTCGTATAGCATTACGTAGATGCCTATATTAGGGAAGGATTAAGGATCTATTAGGTAGGCGCTTTAGTTAGCGCCCCGCTATAGGGTTTTCCTTAAAGCCCTACGCGCCTATAACCCTAGATAATTAATTAACATATATAGAATATAGTCTTAAGCAGCTTTTAGCCCGGAAGCTACGAGACCCGCTATTATGCTTAATCCGACTATTAAAAGGCCTTAAAAATACGTATTTTTAAAGAGAGAACCTAAGCCTCTTTAAGAATCGGACTAAACTACGCACCTAGCGTCTTACGTTATAACGTAATCAACGAGGGGTCCGCTACCCCTAAGGTCCGCTACGTAATTAAGGAGAATAACACAAAGCTTTAATAACCTATTGCATAGCTAAAATAAGCCTAATTTAATTTAATCTAGCTAAAACGTATGTATTATATCTTTCTAATTAAGACGAGCTATATTTAGTATATTATCCTCGAGACTTACGCCGTAGCTGCGACGGTAACGCTCGGCAGCTTACTTAGCCTCTACCTTAGCCTTTATAATATCTAGCACCTTAGCAAAAGCGTTATTTAGGTTAATCTTAACGGTCTTACGGCCGGTAGGCCTTAAGCTTAGCCTTAAGATAGTTATTCTTAGTCTTTAGAGACGCTATAAGACTATTCTTTTAGTTAAGGCTATAACTATTCTTTTAGTTAAGGCTGTAATAGGGTAGGCAGAGTAATTACATAGGTGCCCTTTATATAGGTATGGAAATTATCTATAAAGAACTAAGTAATATACATAAGTATTGCTATTTACACGACACGAAATTACTATTTGCACGACATATATATCTAGGCCCCGTTCTTTCTACACGACCCCGCGTGCCTAAGTCCCGCTACTAAAATTAGGTAGAGGTATATAGCAATTAAGAGGGCCGTATAAATCGTCCCTTAGCTTAATTTTCTATCCTTAACTCTACATCGCATATTCGCACGTAAAGTAAAGCCTTTACGATAGACTAAATTCCCGTTTAATAGCCTATTAAAGAGCCTCCTTAAGATAAAGAGGCCTTTAATCCGAATGCCTACTAGCCTAACGCCTACGACGCACCGCTAATTCTACCCTTACCGCTATCGCCGACCTTTAATATATACGATAAGCTTTATAACTTCCTATAGACATTCTACCGAGAGAACGGCGCCGCTATCGTAAAGATAAATAGCGCTAATAAGCGTAAGGTCGACGGATAGCTAGTTCTTACTTACGTTACCTTTATATACGATCGTAGGCCTTAAAGAGCCTCGAAAAGCGCTAGGCTCTATAAAACCTCCTCTATAAAGCTTAACTATCCCGTTACGATTATAGCCTTAGCAATTTAGCGTTCGAACTATAAGTAGACCTACCGCGTTACTTATAGTTAGTATAATTATAGGTAGTTAATTAATCCTTCGGCGTATAATATACATCGCCGACGAACCGTTGCTTAGTAAGAGCTTAAGAGCCGACTTTCTAAGCTTCGAGCCGTCCTTACTTACGAGATCGCATTAATCCTTAGGGAGTTAACTGCCGAAGAGTCTTTCTTTCGGCAAAAGGACATCTATAACGATCGTTAGAAGATCCGCGCTATAGCCTTTAGCGGGAAGACTACTACCTAAGCCTTTATCGCCTACCTCCGAGACGCCGGCCTTAAATATATCGTTAAGCTCGCCGACGCCGATAGCGATAGCGACGATAGTAACGGCGACGGCGACGGCGATAGCGACGGCGATAGTAATAACGGTCGGAAGGTTAAAGCTATCTTCTAGACCTACCCTTAGTGCGAGAAGATATAAAAGCGGTTCCTTAAGGTTCTCGGCCTTAATAATATATATAACACTAACCGCTTTAAGATATTTCTCTTTTAGGCTATTAGAATTACCGATTAGCATTCTATTGCTAACTTCGCCTTTAGCCTTATTAATACGGAAAAGGAGGAGGGTTCTAGTAGCTAGTAGAGCGGCTTAACGAGCTACGACTAGAGGTCGGGGCTATAGAGCCGACTATTATTATTATAGATAAAGAAAAGGCCCTTAAAAACGCCCTTTCGAACGTATTCCCCTCCTCGTAGTAATAGCTTTACGTATAGCATATTAACGCTAATATCTACGCGAGAATAAAAACGCGGTGGAAGGAGCCTAGCTATGACGACGACGACGACGACGACGACGATAACGACGACGAGGCTAACGACGCTAACGAAGGCGATCCTAACGGACGAGCTCGTATATAATAAGAGGCAGAAGAGGCAGAAGCGGTAGGGAACGCACCCCCCCCCCCTCCGGCGGATAAATACACCCGTAAGAGTATATTCGTAGCTTATAAACTTATAATCTACGCTTCTTTAGAAGAAGAATTTAAGGCTAAATAGAAGACTTTCGATAAGACCTACGGAGAGCTCTAGGCCTATATTATTAGGTATATCTCGAAGGAATATATACCTTAGCGGGAGCAATAGGCTGCTTGCTTTATTAGTAGGTATCGTAACTTCGGCTAAAGGGTTAATAGCCCCGTAGAGACCGCTTATAAAGACGTTAAATCGTACCTTCTTATAGGTATAGGAGACCTCTTTTACCTTTATACCGCCTTACTCTAGATAATTAAGAATAAAGAGCGCTACTACTAGTAGGAGGCCGCCCGATAGTAAGCATAGCAACGGTTTATTTATAGCGGTTAGGATTAGCTTAGTAAGCTGACTTTCTAGATTATATATTAGGCTATTAATATACTTGCCGTATAGCACCGGCTTACTATAGCCGTAATGCCCTTAGAGCTAGGGAAAGAGCCGCGGGAGCTAATCCCGCTGCCGCGTTATACCGGGTGATTTATATAACAGTAGGGGCTTCCTTATCCCTACGTTATTTTCGAGCGCCTTAAAGCTAACCCTCCGCTTCCGCTTGTTAGGCTTAACATTCTTCCCCGGTAGTAGCTTAAGAAGCCTTTAGTTCGACCCCCCCCCCCTTTATTACTATAAACGATGCTAATAACGACCTTTAGGACCTTAAGGAGCTACTCCTCTATATCTAAAACCCTAACGTAGTGCAAACGCTTAAGGGCCGGCCTCGCGCTATAAAGAATACTAGTCTAACCATGCCTTTAACCTTGTAATACTAAGAGGAAGACGATTAATAGGCACTAGCAGCTTTATAAGCAGCCTTATAGCGTAAAAGAGGACGAAAAGCACCGGCAGCTTTATAAGCAGCCTTATAGCGTAGAAGAGGACGAGGACGAAGACGAGGGATATAGAGGCGGCTGCCGCGATTAAGTTAGGCTAGTCCCCGCCGACTTAACGCAAGCGTTTGCCGCATACGTATATAAAATAAGGTAGACGAGATGCAATCGTCGCAAGCGTTATAGGGAAGATCGCGAGCACGCGTAAATACACGGGCAAGGGGATCTCGAGGGAGACGGGCTAGGGGCGGAAGAGCTACGCCGTCGCCGTCGCCGTCGCCGTCTATTAAGGAGGTTATTCTAGCTATATAAGCCACATAGTCCGGGCCGGACTAATAAACGGGCCGATTGTACGAACATCTCGCGATCCCTTTAAATATACGTTATTTGCGTTATTTAAGCTTCTTACGCGAGCGTGGTTAGATTATACGCGCGCTACTATAACTATTGAATTAAATTAAGGCTAAGGACGATTTACGCGGCCCTCTTAATTACTATATACCTTTACCTAAATTTTAGTGGCGGGACCTAGGCGCGCGGGGTCGCGTAGAAAAAGTAGAGAACTTACTTCGTAGGTATATATCGTGTAAATAGCAATTTCGTGTCGTGCAAATAGCAATACTTATATATATATCCCTATGCAATAGAAATAGGATCTCTACGGGGGCAGACATAGACTAGATACCGGTCGTTTATAGGAATAAGCATAAGATAAATAATGCACTAAGCAGCGTAAAAGGGTAGGTAAAGAAGGATGGTTTATTAGGGTAGCTAGCGAGCCCTAGGAGCTAGGTATAGCTCCCGCTATCTAATCTATAGCTAATATAAGTAGCCCTAACCGACCGGCTAAAGGATGCATTATATATATTAGAATGCCGGTATAAAAGAAAAAGCCTGCTAACTATAGTAGTAATAATAATAATCTTAATTAGGCTTCTATTGCCTAGATCCTCCGTTCCTTTCTCGTAAGTTATACTTACGCTTGCTAGTAATTATTCGTCTAGATCGAATTCCTTAATCGCCGAAAGGGGTATATAACGGCGATCTCTTTAGGCAGCGGAGCATTCGGCTGCTCTTTAGTCTTACTGCAAGCGTCTAAGGCGGCGCTAATCGGTACGCTAAGGAGCGTAGGGTCGGCGGGTCGACGATACTGCTAGTAGAAGCTAGAAGCATCGTTGCGGCGGGAAGTTGCCGGCAGGAAGAAGATGTCGTAGTGGCGATGGCTTACCGGCAGGATAAGGTCGCTACGGCGATAGGTTGCCGGCAGGAAGAAGAAGCTGGTACGGCGAGAACTTGCCGGGAGGTTAAGGGTATCGCTAGGGCGATGAGTTGTCGGCAGGATAAGGAAGCTACTGCGGCGACGACTTGCCGGGAGATTGATAACGTTGCTGCGAGCCGGCAGGGAGAAGATGCTGCTGCGAAGAGGACTTGCTAAAGGCGTCGTTAGCAGTAGGCGAGGCGGCCTCGGAAAGAGAAGCCGCGGCAGGGGCGGCTGTAAGGCGGCGAATAATAGCCGCGAGAATAGTCGCATAGACGGCTTTAATAACGGCAGAGAGTCCTTAAGTAACGGTCTCGAGAGAAGAGGCAGGGTTGCCGGTAGGTTAGGGAACAGTCGGGCAACCGAAGTCGTCGTTAGCAGTAGGCGAGGCGGCCTTAAGAACAGTCGGGCAACCGAAGTCATCGTTAATAGCAGGCGCGGGAATAGTCGCAATAACGGCGGCAGGCGCCTTCTGCTAGCCGGGATAGGCTTTACGAAGGTGCTTAAAAAGAGCGTTCCGGGAAGCAAAGGGCGCTTTACACCTTCGGAATATAGAGGGCTTAGCGGCCGGAGGTTCCTAAGGAATAGGGCGTATAGTAGGCGGGGGAATAGAACGCGCTATAGATATCGCAACCGGGCGTATAGTAGGCGGCGGAGTAAAGCACGCTGTTAACATCGTAATAGGGCGTGTAGTAGGCGGCGAAGCAGAGCGCGCTATAGACATCGCAATAGGGCGTGCAGCAGGTAGCGAGGCTATCGTCGTAAGGCGTGCAGCGGGCGGTAGAATAAGGTACGGTAGAGGCCGCGGAGCTATCGTTAGCAGAGGCGAAGCCACCGTCACACGGCTAGCGGGCGGCAAGGACATCGTCCTAGCAGGGCGTGTAGCAGGCGGTAGAATAAGGTACGGCGGAGCTATCGCTGCAAAAGCTGCCGAAGCTGCCGCATTACGGCCAGTTAGAGGCGAAAACGTCGTCGTAGCAGCCGGTAGAGCTGCCGTCACACGGCCAACGGGCGGCGAGGCTATCGTCGATTAGGCTCCTTTCGCCTCTTCCTTACTATATTCCTCGCCCTAACGGGCAGGGCGGTGATCGTTCCGTCTATAGCGTCGGTCGCGGGCTTAACGATAGTCATAGCGGTCGTTAAAGCGTCCGTCGTCATTCAAGTATGTCTGCCGCGGCGAAAAGAGGTGTCTCGGTCCCTCGAGACTTAGGCGGTCTCTCGATCCTGCCGATAGTTATAGCGGTCGTTAAGGCGGCGGTCGTTATCCCGTTCGTAGCATCGGTCGTTATGAGTTCTACCGCGACGAGAAGAAGGCTCTCGGTCCCTCGAGACTTAAGCGGTCTTTTAATAGCGACGGTCTTAGGTCTCTTAACGGCGGCGTTCTTAATAAAGATATTGTTAGACCGCGGCCTCGATTAAAGGCGTGTTTTTCTTAAGTATTTAAATCCACTTCGAGATAGTAGTCTTTTAAGTAGGAAGAGGCAAAACAAAGGTAATTGCGGAAAGGATAAGGAAGAAAAGCTCGGCATAAACACGTGCTTCCTTCTAAACGAAGGCGCGATCGAGGTCTTAAGCAAGGCAAGCTCTTTCCTCGTACTAATCGGGAAGGGAAACGCCTGCTTGCTATATCTCTAGATTATATAGCTCTTAAAGGGCACGAACGAGCTAGGGGTCGTGCTTACGAGGATCGAAGGAAACTCGGGTATAGCAAAGCTTAGTTATTGCTTATAACGAGGCATTGTAAGGAGCAAGGGGGGGGTAGTGCAAGCCGAAGCAGTAGGGCAGGCGGCATATAGAAAGTCGGTTGGTATATGCAAAAATTTGCAACTACCTAAAATAGGTGTAAAGGGGTTTAGGCATATATAGAAAAAAGGAAGAAAACATATAGAAAGAAGGAGAAGAAAGGAGATCTCGCGAGATAGCTGACTTCTAGGCTTACTAGAAGAGGTTGTCGTAAAGGCGAAGAGGCGCGTTAATAAAGCGCTAAGACGGAAGAAAGAGCGATTGGCTCTGCTATCGGGAGCTTAACGCGGGCTAAGCCGAAAACAGAGCGGGGTAGTTGTCTAGGAGTAGACGGAAGGTTCCTAGCGAGCGAAACTAGCGCTCTAGTGCAACGTAAATAAAGGCGTCGCTAGTGCGGCTTTAAGATGCGCTTAGTGCGGCTTTAAGAGGCGCTTAGTCGAGGGCTTATAAGGGCCTCTAATGCTTGCCGAAGAAGAGGCAAGGTGTTGCTACCATTTTAATGCACTAAGCAGCGTGAAAAGGTAGGAAAGGAAGGATGGTTTATTAGGGTGGGTAGCGAGCCCCGGGAGCTAGGTGTAGCTCCCGCTATCTAATCTATGGCTAATATAAGCAGCCCCGGCCGACCGGCTAAAGGATGCATTGCATGCATTAGTAAAGCTAAATGATATAGGTAAATACCTAATTATACGAAGCTTATCCTCCTTTCCTAGTCTAGGGGAATCTATCGTCTAAATACTATAGTCCTTCTACGGTAGAATTCTAATGTCTTCTATAGTAGAGTTCTAATGTCTTCTACGGTGGAATTCTAATGTCTTCTACGGTAGAATTCTAATGTCTTTTATAGTAGAATTATAATGTCTTCTAAAGTAGTATTCTAATGTCTTTTATAGTAGAATTCTACTATCTTCTACGGTAGAATTCTAATGTCTTCTATAGTAGAATTCTAATGTCTTCTATAGTAGAATTCTAATGTCTTCTACGGTAGAGTTCTAATATCTTCTACGGTAGAATTCCAATGTCTTCTATAGAGGTAGGGAATAAATAAGTAGTATCGCTAGTTGTATATAGCGTGCTTATAGAGGTATTCTGCTTAGAATAAATATCTAGGTAGATCCCGTAATAATTGCCTTAACTTAAAGATTCGCAATGCCCTTATTGTATTAGGTTAGTAGACTTTATATTAAAACATATTATAATATTATAGGCGGGTAAGGATATAGCATATATTTGTATTTAAGCTATAGATTAAATTAATTTTGCTAATTAGATTTGCCTAATTATAGTAGGTAATAAAGAAAGAAAAAAGACTTTTAGGTTAGTTATTAAGACTTATAACGCTTAATTCGTATAGGTCGTAGTAGTAGGTATAAACGAAAATTTAAAAAATAAAAACTTTGCCGTAATTATAAGAGACTTATTTTGCTTAATCCGTATGCGCTATAGTAGAAGGTATTACGAACGGATCGTCCTTGTTTTCCTCCGCGACTGTATTAGCCTCTATTATAGCCTTTAAGTCGGTTGATTTTACTACTTAAATTCTAGTAGGGTTAAATGCCGTCGGTTTACGTTTTCTAGTAAACGCTATATCTAGAGTTTACTAGACGGGAACTACTATTCTATAAAGTTATATATTAGGGTTAGGTATATTAGCATCGTATAGGCGCGCTAACGATGAGTTAAGCGTATTAAAGTGTTTATATACGCTTATAGAGTATTCTACTGCTTTATTTAGCAAACGGAAGGCGCTAACCTTCGTAGTCTAATACATTGCGTTGCTAAGGCTAGTTCCTAATAGCACGCATACGGATAGGTTAAACTTAATAATCTATTATGCTAGGACGCTATATAGCTACGCGTATATCGATATCGGCAGCGGCGTATTAGTATTAGTCTATATTTCGGCGAAAAGGACGCCTTAATTAGTAGCGATATCTACTATTTTAAAGACTATAGCTTTATATTTACCGTATAATATAAAGCAATTCGATAAGGTCGTATATTCCACGATAAAGAATATAGTTAGCTTACGCTTTAGGAGTAACGTATAAAACGTATCCGGCTAGGCAATACTAGCTGCTAGGGCGGACGCGAATTACGCTCTTATCGAGCTTTATTTACATAGAGTAACGAAGGTCTACTTATAGTCGATAGCTAAAGACGTAGCCTGCCGTTTAAGACTTCGTCCGAATCGCGGTCCGGTAGGAGTTTCTATATCTATAACTATATCTTTAAATGCCTTAAGATAAGCTAGTAGGCATTTCTATTGCTTAATAGTGGCTAAGATGCCTTTAATCCTATCTAGGTCGCTTAAGGTAATATCTCTAACGGCTAATATATCTACTGCTTTAAGAAGGACGGCTAGCATTAATGTAAGGCCTTAGCTATTCTTTACGACGTCGCTTAAGACGTGGTAGATCTTCCCCTCTAACCTACTTAAGGATAGCGGTAGTTTAAACGGTTATTAAGCGACGAATTTACCGGCCGGCGTATATAGTTTAGTAGGCATAATATTTAAAAAGGAATTCTCGTCTTCTTCGTCCTCTAAAAGTTTAATAGGTATTAAGGCCTAGTTAAGTATCGCGGCAGCTAGGAGGGGGGCTAATTGCGACGGCGCGTCTAGAGTTATATAGTAGAAGGTTCTATCGCTTACTCCGTTAACGATATTAAAGCCTTATTGCTTAAGTAAATATATCTAGTTACTAAACTCTCGCTTATAGTTAGCCTTTTAAGATATATATTTAAGGGCTAAGGACCTTAGATTTTAAAGAAGATTGCGTTCCGACCCGTAAAGCTTAATCGCTTTCTTAAAACCTTGGAAGATTAATCGTAGCGGATCTTATAATAGTAGAATCGAAAAGTTTAGTCGTAAGCGCTAGTCCCTACTCTAGAACTATATATATAGGCCTTCTGCTAAGGCTATAATAGTTATAGGTAAATAAGCGGTATTAGGGCATAGGTAGACCTATATAGTAGGTCGGAGAAAGTTTTAGGTATTAACGGGGTAGTAATTAGTTATAGAAGCTTTAGAAGAGTCTATAGAAGCCCGTAGAAGCGTTACGCGTTGTTATAGAATTAGCCGGGAAACTATAAGGCAATAGTAGTAAATTATAATAGTAGGGGAATATTATTGCGGGGGGATCGCTATAGAGGTAGTTTCGATTTTTCCCTAGGTTATAAAGGTCTATATTCTTTTAGTACGTCTTGCCTATCCTTTTAAGTTTTAGTAATACGTATAGTAAGCTTTTCTTTATAGGCGTTAAATTCGGCTATTAGATCTAAGGAGTCTATTTTCGTTGCTATAAGCTAGGAATTATAACTGCTTAGCTATCCTCTCTAAGATATAAGGTACTCTTGCTTTACCTTTCCGCGACCGTATTTTTGTTAACGTAAATCTAGGATACGGTCTACTTCCTAATATAAAGTTTCTTTAGATATAGGACTTAGGCGTAAGTCCGGTTTCTTAGCTAGGCGAAGTTAAACTACGGAAATAACGGGGTAAATATTTATTAAGTTATCTATATCTAATCGATAGGCTAAATGCCCGATACGCTCTACGATCTCGAAAGGACCTATTCTTCGTTTAGCAAGCTTAGCTACTCGTCTATCGGCGATAGAGTAGTCTTTGCTAAGTTATAGCTATGCTTGGTCTCTTAGTTTAAACTCTAGTTTACGATATTTGCCGTCGTAGCGGCGCTTTATTATTGCTTAAGCATACGCGATAGAGATAAACGCTTAATCGCGTAGGAACGTATAAGGGAGCAGATATCTCCTGATTGGCTTATTCCACCAATGCGTAAAGATATGCATTAGAACCGCCTTGCATTATTGTATATAACGCAGGCCATCCGGTCGTATTAGCTCCTTAGATAGCTAAGATACCAAAGCCCGAAGTATGTGGTGTGAGTAGAGACAGTGGTATATAAGTTATAACTTATAACTCGGTCAACCGGCGTTATCTACGTTACCTCGTATTACTCGCCTATTTAATTATATAATAACTAAGCCATTAAATAGGATTAGACTACTCGCATTATATAGATAAATAATAGCGCTTTCTCTAACTATAATTAGTTAAGTTATATATACCTTTATTCGTATAGAATTAGCTATATAAAGGGACCTTAGTCCGCCCTTAGATAGACCTTTACTAAGCAATTCAATAATACTTTTCTCTCTTATTTCTGCATTAATCTTAATACTCTTTGCACTATCGTAATCCTCTGCCTCTAAGCTTCCCTTTAGCTTCTTATTAGTTATAATCCCTATCTCTGCCTAAGCTTTAAGTTGCTTCTTACCTAAAGCCCTCTTTAGATCCTTTAGATCACTCGCCGCTATACTAAAAACAACCGTCCCTCTACTACGACCTCCTCTTTGTCTTTTTAGGCCTCTTGCCTTCTTAAGCTACCCCTAGTTTATATATATTACTACTTTCTTAGTGTTTTATCCCCCTTTCTCCTTATTAGCCCCGATTTGCCTTTAGTATATATCTTTTTCTAACCACTATCTTCCGTCGAAAAACCTACTAAGAAAATTCTTTTAAAAATCCTTCCCTACCCTTGCTATAGCCCGTCGATTCCGAATTTCTTCTTAATTTCCTCCGATACCTCCCGACCTAGAAAATAGGTTCGTTTAAGGACTACTTATTCACTAAGCTTAAAGGGAGCGTTAACTTTTCTGCCTAATCTCTACGTATAGAATCCGTCTTTATATATAAGAAGCTTACTCCCGTAATCCTCGATGCTTCTTACGCGAAATCCTAAGACTATCTAGCACTTATACGCCTAATAGTTAACAATAGTCCTCTTTCTTAAATAAAGCATTATACGTCTATAAAGGCGGCTTAGGATACTCTTAAGACCTTATATAACCCGGTAAACTTTACCTTAAACTTCCTCTTTATTAAGGAGCTCTTTAATACGAAGATTAAAGGTAAGCTATTTATCGAAACTTACCTAAATAAGGTAAAAGAGCTTTACGATAAGCTAAATACTAAGGAGATCCGACTCCTAAAGATCGTAGTAATAATATAGATCTTTAAGAGTCTAAATAGCTCTTTCTTAAGTTATATTATAAATATAACCTAAATACTTCGTACCGATGCTACGGTATATACCCTTAAGTCTCTCTCCTCGTCTTTTATCGACGAGTTTAAGAGAACTAAGGCTTTAGAGAGTAATACGTACCGCTTTATAGCAAATAATAATAAAGTTCCTATTTACTCTTACTTTAAAAAGCGTAGGCATATAAAAAATAATTATTTTTAGAAACTAAAGAATAAGGATACGACTAAGGCCGCCGGATTTACTATTAAGACGTTGCCTTCCTCCTCCTCGACTAAAAGGGAGCCTAAGGAGTATATTAATAAGAGCTATAAGAGGCCTACGCCTATCCTAAACTCTCGAGAGAGTTCCCCCTCCCTTACTCCTCGCCGGCTGCCCGTCCCTAGACCTTTCGACTCTAAAAGAAAAAGGCCCCCTCGGTATCTTCTCCTAAGTCTAGCAAAGTCCTTATTATCTCTAAGTCGGCTTTTAGTATTATAAGTTCTTTTCTACCCCTTTTTATACTCTTTATATCCTTTATATCCTCGATACTCTCCTTTATACCTTTAATACTCTCCTCTATACCCTCGATACTATATAAAATGCTAGTCTATTTTTATACCTTCTCTTTCTATACCTTATTTCCCTTTAAAAATATCCTTCTCTATACCCCTATAAAAATAAAGTCTTCCTCTTATAGAAAATAAATAATAGGACCTCTAAAGCCGCTTCTCTTAGCAATTTAAAAGGTAACCTTAAGGGTCGATAAGGCTGCTTTACGGATTAGGAATTTTTATAACTTTATATTCGATACTAAGGCTATTAGGCATATAGTTTCCAATAAAACTCTCCTCTCTAATTATAAGGAAATATATACTACCGTAACCTTAGGAAAAGCTTCCTCTATTATTATACGAGGTGCTAGAGACCTTATCTTTAAATTTGTAAATAGTAATTAATAATATACCTTAAGAAATTGCCTTTATATACCTAAATTCGGGATTAACATAATTAGCCAATTAGCTATAATAAACACATACGCCTTAATAGGCCCGGACTCTATATCCCTCCTCGAGAAATATCTAAAGAAATCAATAACCGGTTTTATTAAAAACGGACTATACTATATCCCTCTAAATATAAAGAAAACACGATTTCTAATTAAAAAGAAAATATATAATATATAATATAGCATAAGAGAGACAATAGATAACGCTATACTCTAAGATCCTATACTAACTAATATAATAAAAACACCTAAGATAAAAAAGAAGATAGACCTCGTTCTCTAGCATAAACGAGGCTATCTTAGCTATAAATCCCTATACCGATACCTCCGTAGACTTTACCTAGATATATCCGTAGACTAAAAAGATATTATAGCTATAAAACAATGCGAAGCTTGCATATAGGCTAAATATACCGATAAAAAGAAGAAAACTCCCTTAAAACGACGATATCTCTTTCTTAATGAAATAAACGTTAATATCTAGGGCCTTATTAAAGTCCCTACCTACGATAAATTTAGATACTTTATATCTTTTCTTAATACCTATTCTAAGTACCTAAGAATAAACCTTATAAAAGATAAAGCTAAAAGCCTGCCTAAGTTTCTAGAATTTAAAGCAGAACTTAAGAATAATAAAGATAAAACAAAGATAAAAGAAGTCTTCTTAGACAATGCAAAAGAATCCATCTATAATATTAAACCATATGCCCTTAAAAACGGGATAAAATATAACTTAAGCCTACCGTTTACCCCTTACTCAAACGGCAGAATAGAGCATATAAATAGAATAATACTTAATAAAGTTAGATCTATGCTCTATACGGCTAAACTGCCTAAATATCTTTAGGGTAAAGCTATTTTACCAGCTATATATATATATAATCGATCTCCCTATACTAATCTAGGATATATATGCCCTTTAGAAAAGAAAGAAAACAAAGCACTTACAATAGAAGATATAGAAAAGATCCGTGTGTTCGGAAGCATTATATACTATAAAAATAAAAAACCAAGTAATAAACTAGATGTTAGTAGGGATCATACGTGAGATATCTCATTAGGTCTTTTAGTTAGTATTTAAGTGTGTTGTGTTCTGCCTAGCTAGAAAGGGGGGGAAAGGGGCCCCCTTTATAGGTCCTTTAAAGAACCTGACCTAGGCCTGCCGGGCTCCCAATAGAGCCCTGTTGGGAGCACGTGACCTAGCCGCTAACGCTGTCATCCGGGCTATGACAAGGCTACTGCCGGGGTTATAACGGGGCTAATAACGCTGCCGTCGGGATCGTCGGGGTTATTAGGGGTTATAACTTATAACCCTTTTCCTCGTGGTGTTTATCCCACATTCCTACATTCCTATACTAGCAGTTTTTCTTTAAAAGCTTCTTCTTTAAAGCTTATAACCGTAGCTAATAACTAATTGATTAAAAGAACGCGCATTAGGCCGAATTCCTTAATAAATATAGTGAGATTGGCGGAGGTCTAGGCTCGCGAGGCTGCTGTTGTTGTCACGCGGAGCTATAGGCGCTTTGCTAATCTCGGAAGAATAAAGAATGTAGTCGTTAACCGGGGCGTCTGCGCCTACCGGGTGACTAACTAGGAGGAAGCCCGTACGGGCTTTCCGTAGTAGCATCCTGCGTTCGGGTTTCGAAGGAGGGTATGCCTAGGTGGCTTTTGCCTAGGTGGCGAGCTAGGGCCGGCTTTAGTTGCCCTATTGTATTATAGGCTAAGGGGAAGCTTATGTGTGCTTTTAGTATCGGCATCCTTCGGCGAGGTAGCGGAAAAGTGCGCTTCGGGAGTCGAACTAGGATTTATAGAGCCTACATTTAGCCTACTTTAGTGTGTGCTAGGCTTAGTGCACGAGGGTCTTTTCGTAGTGACGGTATAGCTGCTAGGGTTTTGCTAGGGGAAGCGTCTATAGGTGCGGCTTTATAGTTTAAAGCGTCTGTTAGGGCGGCTTCGTTATAGGTTTAATAGAGCTGCTTTAAGAGCTGCTTTAAGGCTTAATAGGAGTAGTAACGGCTTTCTACTAGGGTTTTACTTAAGGAAGCTTCTATTTATTCGGTAGCTTCGTAGGTTTGCATTAGAGGCTGCTATAAGAGCTACTACTGCGAGAATTAATAAGGGAGCCGAATTAGTCGCTTAGGGCGTAGTCTAAAGAACTACGAGATCTTAGTAGGTCGGCATTAAGGCCGTGCCTAGGGGGATCGAAGTCTAAAGGCGGGAGCGAGGGCGGGGGCGAGGGCGAGGGTAAAGACGACGTCTTTAAGGCTACTGCTTCGTACGGCGGTAAGCCGAGTTAAGCTCGCATCGTATCTTAGTCTCGGCAGACCCTTATTCCCGGGTAGAAATCGCTATCGAGAAATTCCTATTAAGGCTAAGGTTAAATATCTTCCTCAGTCTATACTCCGATGAATTGCATCGTAAATAGCTAGTTATTCCTAATATAAATTCCGCGCTTTTTTAGCTAGTCCCGTAGTGCTCTCTTATAGTCCCGATAGACCTTCTTCTAGGCCTCTTCGAACTATCCCTTGAAGTCTTCTCGGAAGATAAGCTAAACGTCGTAATAATCGTCGCCGAATAGCATTACGTTATCCCTTCGATTCGAAAGAAATACGGCAACGGTAGACGTAGTAGCGGTCTAACTATTTAGCTTAATATCGCGAATTAAGGTCTTAACGACAAGGTCGACATCGATGTATTTCTAGGAGGCTTATAGAACGGTTATACCCGTTATAATCTCTTCGATCCGTAGATTAAATAGTGCGATAGGGTTGTCTACCGCGTCGGTAGCTACGGCGCTAGGGGTTAAGCTCGTGGTTATTATCGTAGATAACTAAGGTCGCGAGGGTCTTCGCGATGTTATCGTAACGGTCTGAAAAAGAATCTCTTAGTAGGTAAAACCAGCGGTGTTTCTTTTCCTCTCGTCCTTACGGTCCGAAGAGAACTCCTATAGGTAAAACTAGCGGTATTCTTCTTCTTCTCGCGTTAGTGCGTTGCTAACGCGCTTCCTTATTAACGTAACTTCTTCCTCCGCAAGGGAGGCGAGTATAGGATTAATTCGGAAGTTTAAAGGAGTCTCTTATAGGTAAAACTAGCGGAGATGCCTTATTCTTAGCATAGATAATCCTCTTTAGGTATACGCAATAGAACCCGAGGGTAAAGATGCATGGAAACAGCGCCTATAGATAGGATAAAGATTCTGCTATACTTTCGGGGATTAAGACCTACCTCTTCTAGCCTTACTATTCTATAGTTAATTGTTTAACTACTAATTAGTATTAGTAGGGATTATACGTAAGATATCTTATTAGGTCTTTTAGTTAGTATTTAAGTATGTTGTATTCTGCCTAGCTAGAAAGGGGGGGAAAGGGGCCCCCTTTATAGGTCCTTTAAAGAACCTAACCCGGGCCTACCGGGCTCCTAATAGAGCCCTGTTAGGAGCACGTGACCTAGCCGCTGACGCTGTCATCCGGGTTATAATAAGGCTACTGCCGGGGTTATAACGGGGCTAATAACGCTGCCGTCGGGATCGTCGGGGTCATTAGGGGTTATAACTTATAACCCTTTTCCTCGTAGTATTTATCCTATATTCCTACATTCCCACACTAGACGTATAAGCCTATAAAGGAATTATAATTAGCTACGAAGATATAGCCTGTAAAATATACGACTATAGCAGAAACAATATCGTAATATTAAAAGATATAACTATATTAAAAACAACTTCTTAAAAGATAATAAAACGTTTAATTTTAATACTATACCCTCTATAAATAAAATTCCGGAGGATTATCTACGTACGAGATCCTCTTTACTAGAAATAAAGCCTAATAATACCTATAATAAACCCTGGAATAATCCGAATGAAATACTAGATAATATATCCGAGGATAATAATCCTAAATGTATAATGCAGGATAATAATAATAAGGATTAAAGAATTTAGGTTAAAATACCTAAGAAGCCGGCTAAATCTATAACGAATACTAGGAATACCCGATACACTTATTAATAAATAACGATAATATAACCCTTCGATCTGCTTTAGAAGGTTGCAATCCTTTAGAACTAAAAACCTATAAGCAAGCTATAAAAAGCGCCGAAGCTCTATACTAGGATAAGGGTATAGTAGTAGAAATACAGTAGCTTATAGATAATAATACTTAGGAAAGGAAATAACCGAGCTACCCGAAGACCGGGAAGCCCTCGGAAGCCGATAGGTCTATAGAGTTAAGAAGGATAATAAAAACCAAATAAAGAAGTTTAAACCCCGACTTATAGCTTTAGGCTATAAGCAAATATACGGCCTAGACGATATTAAAAACTTCTCTACTATAGTAAGACCTTAGTCTATAAGACTCCTACTGCTATAGGCTATCGCTAATAACTAAAGAGTACTATAGTTTAATATAAAAAATGCCTTTCTATATACAGATATAGATATAAAAACGTCTATACTAATACCTAAAGCGTTTCTCGATATAATATTACAAGTATAGTTTAACTAACACAAAGATATAAAATATAAAGGCATAACCTGCTTAGACTACTTAAAAACAAACGAAGAAGCTCGGAGCGAAATTAAGAAAAGCACTATACGGCTTAAAATAAAGTCCTTTGCTTTAGTATAACCTACTAAAGAGCGTTTTAAATAAACTAGGCTTCTATTGCCTTCTAATAGACGAAGGGGTGTTTATAAACAGCATACTTAGAATAGCTAAAGCCGTCTACATAGACGATCTTTTATTTTTTATACCTAGCGAGCGTGTAATAACCTAAGTCATAGACTAAATAAATAAAACCCTACCGATTAAATCTCTAAGGGAAGTTAAAGACTTCTTAGCATTATCTATATAGATATATAGAGAAACAAAGGAACTATACATATCTTAAGCAAACTATATAAGAAACAGAATAAAGGATTTTAATAAATAAAATATAGGAACCTTTAATATACCTGCTACTAAAGGCGTTAAATTAAATAAGTTAGGAATAAAAAACGCCCCTAAAAAGATATACTCTTATACTAAATGCAAATAGGCTCCCTGCTATTTTTAGCCCTATTTATAAGGCCCGATATCCTTTTCGCAGTAATATCCTACGTAAGATTCTCTTTTTAACCTAACTCCTCGCACTTTAAAGCCCTTTATGTAGGAATGTGGGAATGTAGGATAAACACCACGAGGAAGAGGGTTATAAGTTATAACCCCTAATGACCCCGACGGTCCCGACGGCAGCGTTATTAGCCCCGTTATAACCCCGGCAGCAGCCTTATTATAACCCGGATGACAGCGTTAGCGGCTAGGTCACGTGCTCCTAACAGGGCTCTATTAGGAGCCCGGCAGGCCCGGGTTAAGCTCTTTATAAGACCTATAAAGGGGGCCCCTTTCCCCCTCTTTCTAGCTAAGTAGACAACATACTTAAATACTAACTAAAAGACCTAATAAGATATCTCACGTATAATCCCTACTAACACTAATTAGTAGTTAAACGATTAACTATAGAATAGTAAGGCTAGAAGAGGTAGGTCTTAATCTATAAAAGTATAGTAGAATCTTTATTCCTTACGGACGCTATTTCTACGTATCTTTACCCTTAAGGTTCTATCACGTATATTTAGAGAGGATTATCTATGCTAAGAATAAGGCATCTGCGCTGGTTTTACCTATAAGAGACTCCTTAAGCTTCCGAATTAATTCCGTGCTTGTCTCCCTTACGGAGGAAGAGCTACGTTAATAAGGAAGCGCGTTAGCAACGCACTAACGCGAGAAGAAGAAAAACACCGCTAGTTTTACCTATAGGAGTTCTCTTCGGACCGTAAGGACGAGAGGAAAAGAAACACCGCTAGTTTTACCTACTAAGAGATTCTTTTTCGGACCGTTACGATAATTATCGCGAAGACCCTCGCGACTAGTTATCTACAATAATATCTACGAGCTATACCCTTAGCGCCGTAGCTACTAACGCGGTAGATAACCCCGTCGTACTATTTAATCTACGGATCGAAGAGATTATAAAGGGCACGACCGTCTAATGCGCTAAAGGCGGGCACCTAGCTAGGTGCCTACGGACTAGCAGTTAGTCCGGGCTCCGGCAGCCCCTACATCTCGTAGGGCATGCCGGGCCACCTTTAGTTCATTATCCTTCTTCTTTTATAGCACTCCTTTGCCTAGTGCCCTCTTATTTGCACTAAATAGTAGCAACACCTTGCCTTTTCTTCGGCAACTACTAGAGAGGCTACGAGCCCTTGCCTTTTCTTCGGCAACTACTAGAGAGGCTACGAGCCCTCGCCTAAAGCGCCTTTTCAAGCCGCTTGCAGCGACGCCTTTACTAGCGTTGCAATAGAGCGTTTAGCTCCCTAAGAAAGAACCTCCGTCTACCCTCGGACGAACCACCCTGCTATTTTCGGCCTAACCTGCGTTAAGCCCTCGATAAGTAGAGCTAATAATATCTTCCTCTTCCGTCCTTAGCGCCTTACTAACGCGCCCTTCGCATCTACGATAGCCTCTCTTCTAGTAAGCCTAGAAGCCATTAAGCGATTTTTCCCTTTTTTCTATGTGTAGCCGAACCACCTTGCACCTATTTTAGGTGGTTGTAAATCTCTACACACACTAACCTGATTTTCTGTGTGCCGCTTTGTGTGCCGCTTACTCCCCCTTCGGCCCTTACGCTTTTCCCTCTCTTCCTCGAGGTCTTCCTTCCTCGAGCTATCCGCCTTCTCGAGCCATTTCCCCTCGAGCTATTCCTTTCCCCGAGGCTTCTTTCCCTCGAGCCTACTACCTTCTTAAGCCATTTCCCCTCGAGTCTTCCGCCTGCTCGCATCTCACGATGGCCTAGGAACGCCGCCGCGAGGCCGCCTAACCCTCGAGGGACCGAGACGCTTCCTTTCGCCGCGGTAGACATACTAACGGCACTAACGCTTCGATCAATAAGATCCCGACCTAACTAGATAAAGATACCTTTCGAGTCTACATTAACGGCGTTAACGAATTAGTATAGATGCCGTTACCCTAGGACGACGATAACGCCTTTCTCCTTTCCTATCGGGAACGTCGCTAATAAGAGGCTCGGGACCGTTAAGAGACCCGAGACCGAGACCGTCGGGACTAAGACCGTCGGCAACATTAAAAAACCTCCTAAGACTATCTCTCGAGGAACAACCGACGCCACGACTGGAACGATCGCCGCCTTATGCACTAAGGCGAAGAATACGGTAAGGAAGAGGCTAGAAGAGCCCAATTTGTTAGCCGTATAACGGCAGCTTCGCCGGCTGCTATTTTGCCTGCTGTTGCTAAAGCTTCGCCGCCTATTATTGCTAAAGCTTCGCCGCCTATTGTTGCTAAAGCTTCGTCGCCTGCTGCTATTAAAGCTTCGCCGCCTGCTATTGCTAAGCCTTTACAGCAGCGTTTTCCGCCCGGCAACCCGTCGCCTTTAGCCGCATTAAGCATCTCTCCCGCCGCGGCCCCTTCTCTCGAGGCCCCCTAGGATTCTATGATTTATCCTATTAGGACAGTATCCTCGCCGCCTGCTGCTAGCCCTATTACGGCAATATCTTCGCCGTCTCTTACAACGATAGCTTCGCCGCCTGCTGCCCGCCCTATTGCGATGTCTATAGAGCGCCCCGTTCCGACGATAGCTCCGCCGCCTACTGCCCGCCCTATTGCGTTGTCTATAGAGCGCCCCGTTCTAACGATGCCTTCGCCTGCTGCCCGCCCTATTGCGATGTCTATAGAGCGCCCCGTTCCGACGATAGCTCCGCCGCCTGCTGCCCGCCCTATTGCGATGTCTATAGAGCGCCCCGTTCTAACGATGCCTTCGCCGGCTGCTAAGGCTCCCCCGGCCCCGAAGCCCTCTACGTGCCGAAAGTGTAAGGCACCTTTCGCTTCCCGGAACGCACTTTTTAAGCACCTTCGTCGGACCTATCCCGGCTAGCAGAAGGCGCCCGTCGCCGTTATTGCGACTGTTCCCGCGCCTGCTGTTAACGCCGGCTATAAGACTACTCTTACGCCTGCCTTAGCCGTTATTAAAGCCCAGCATTTTCTTCCTGCCGGCAACGTCTCGCTATAGCGACATCTTCTTCCTACTAGCAACTCTTCGTCTAAGCCGGGGCGGGATGTTATTCGCCTTATTCGAGATCTTCGTCCTGCCGGCAAGTTATCGCTGCAGTAACTTCTTCCTGCCGGCAACTTCTCGCCGCAGCGATACCTTTAAGCTGCCGACGCCTTCGGCAAACCGTCGCCTACGGCCGAATTAAGCACTCCTCTCGAGAACGTCTCTTCCGGCCTCTCTGCTTAAGGACTCTCTGCCGTCATCGAAGCCGTCTATGCGACTGTTCTCGCGGCTGTTGTTCGCCGTCTTACATCCTCTCCTGCCGCGGCCTTTATTCCCGAGCAGCATCTTCTTCCTGCCGGCAACGTCTCGCTATAGCGATATCTTCTTCCTGCCGGTAAGTCATCGCCGTAGCACCTTCTTCCTGCCGGCAATATCTCGCCGTAGCGATACCTTTAAGCTGCCGACGCCTTCGGCAAGCCGCCGCCGCCGCAACGATGCTCCCAACCTATGCGAGCAGTATTATTGACCCGCCGGCCTCACGCTCCTTAGCGCACCGATTAGCGCCGCCTTAGACGCTTGCAGCACGATTAGAGAGCACCCGTTTGAGGCTGCTGCTCCGCCTAAAGAACGATCGCCGTTATATGCCCCTTTCGGCGATTAAGGAATTCGATTAAGATGTCAAATAGTCATAATAATTAGGCATAACTTATTGGCAAAGGAATGCATTTAGAGGACTAATTAACCTTACAATTCGAGGTCTTAAGTTCTGCTTATTCTTTATGTTTAGTTAGTTAGTTGTTTGTTTGTTCCTGCTAAGGTTAGTAGAGGTTTACTTTTTAGGGCCCGTATTATAATGCGCTAAAGGCGGGCACCTAGCTAGGTGCCTACGGACTAGCAGTTAGTCCGGGCTCCGGCAGCCCCTATATCTCGTAGGGCATGCCGGGCTACCTTTAATTTATTATCCTTCTTCTTTTATAGCACCCCCTTTGCCTAGTGCCTTCTTATTTACACTACCGTCGTATAAGTATTACGGTGTTAGGTTATATTATATATTATCCTACGTAACCTCTAAACCGTATATATAAACATTTAGACCTACTCTATAGCTATGTCCTTTCGTAGATTAATAATAATTATATACCCCCCCTTAAGCTCGTTCTCTTATAGTTTAATCTACTATTTTATCCTATTGCCCTTAATTAATAATCTCGCTATCTTACCCCTTTCTTTTCTAATCTCCCTTCTTTACGACGTAAGTCCGCCTCCTCGCCGGACCCTTTCGACTAAGTTTTCCTCGATTATTAGAGTTTTCCCGGTATAGATACGCCGTCTCGACGTAAATTATATAGATTTCCCTCCTTACCTTTCCCCTACCCTTACCCTTATAACGGGGTTGTTCCGAGTAGGCATAGAGGAGGTCCTTAAAAGAGGTAGAATAATACTACGAGAGGAGAAAGGAAGAGAAGTACGGGCGCAGCCTCTAAGGCTACGGAGCCACCTAAATATAGGTTATCTAGTTACGTGCACTAGATTATACAATAGGGGTTAAAGACCCTTATATTAGACTTTACCCCGCTAAGGCCCCTAACGTATAATACCCGATGCTATACCCTAACGTAGAGAGCAAATATCGCGTGCGGCTTACGCACTAGAAAGTACGGAAAACAACGCTCCTCGTAGCTCCCTTAACGCAACGAATGTTAGCTAAGCCGTTATTAGCTTATAAGAACGAGGGCAAGCTGCTTGCTAAAAACAACTAAAGGACTACTTTAAGTAAGGCCGGTTTTTCCTTTCCGGCTTATGCGCTTCGTATGCTTAAGTGCTCTTAGGGACTCGCCTTATAGCGACGACTTCGTCTCTAGGCGCTATTATAGCCGCTATTACCTATTATTCTTTCTATACGAGGCTATACGGGCTCCGTCCGTTCTCTACGGCCTTTAGGGCACGGGCATAGCTTCCCTTATATAGCCTCCCGATGTCGCCGCCGGCTGCCGGCGGAAGCATTCCTAACTACTTATCGCTTAAGCCGGAGTCGTCGTCGCTTTCGCTCTCCTACGTGCGCCCTACCGCTATACGCCGGATGTTTACCTACTTAAGGCATACCTTAGACTAGTAAGTCTTACTACCGTATCCTATATAGCGGCCCTCTTTTCGCTACTTCTTTCTTTTAATCGCGCTCGTAGCTAAGATATAGACATCTATCGCATCGCCTAAAGGGCCGCCTTTACTTATAAAGGTAGAAATAGGAATTAATAAAAGAAATTTTTTGCCGCTTAGCTCGCGAAGGTACTATATAAGGGCGTCGTACGCGTCTAAAAGACCGGTCTTCTCGCGCGTATTAGTCTATGTTTAAGCTAGCTATAAGATAGTTAGTCTTTACCGTATTAGGCTATATATTCGCGTCGGCTCGGAATAGTACTTCTTCGAACCGTATAAGGTAGGCTAGTATAGATTCGGTCCGCTTTTAATAGAGCGAACTAAGCTTAAGAGCCGTAGTTTTAGCTATATTTAGTTCTCCGTAAGAGAGCTAGAGCTTTATAATTATATCGGCGGGGGCGTTTATAGTAACGTAGGCAAAGGGTAGCAGCTACCGTTAAATTTTCGGTAATAGGCTCGCGTAAAGATAGTTAAATTAGGCGCGGAGGTCACTAATAGCGGCGCCGTCGGTATAGAGCTTCGCTTCTACGTAAAGAATCTATAGTTCGAGGTCGTTAGTAAAACTGTTAAATTTCGTAAGGTAGGGAAGAATAGCTTTTCTCGTAGGTTCGCGTTACTTTTAGAGCAATCCCTTAATTGCCTATGCAAATTAACGGTCGCGTTCTTCTTAGTTCTATAATTAAAGGAGGTTCTAGGATTAAGCAGATATATCGGCTCGTAAGCGCGGGCGGTTTAATTACCCTTAAATTAAACGTCGGAGAAACTTCGTTATAGCACTTCTAAAAGCGGAAGAGGCTAGAGGTAAGTTAGAAGGGTAGTATTATTACATAACGGGGTTATTCTAAGTAGGCATAGAGGAGGTCCTTAAAAGAGGTAGAATAATACTACGAGAGGAGAAAGGAAGAGAAGTACGGGCGTAGCCTCTAAGGCTATAGAGCTACCTAAATATAGATCATCTAGTTACATACACTAGATTATACAATAGGGGTTAAAGACCTTTATAACCCTATCCTATTGCCTTATAATCTACGATAACCGACTATATAAAGGCCGATCCCCCGTCCGCTACCTTAGCTATTACCCCGCCGGCTCTTACCGACTTAGAGCCTTAGACTAAGTACGTTTCCTACTACCCCCGTCTCGCCGCCCTTCTTTAGGCCTAACGGCCTATATTTAGCACGTTTGCCTATATTTAGGCTAACGCTACTTACAACTTCCGCGCCCCTTAGATTAAGGCCCTTACTTACCTTAATAATGCTTACGTTAAGTTAGATATAGGAGTGCTCGTCGCCTTAAAGCATATAGCCGTTGCCTAAAAGCACGCTGCCGATCTTAGGCGCTAGCTTAACTACGCTATATCTTCTTTCTTCGTCTTAACCGAACGCGACGCGGCTTAGGATTAGGCCCTTACCCCCGCCCCCGCCTTTGCCCTTATCCGTTCCCGTATAGCCGACCCTAAGAGGTTCGCCGGCGACTCTAGCACTTAGAAGCAACGTTAGGAGGCTTTCCGGACCTAGCGCAACGGCCTTACTATTAAGCTCCGTTAGGACGCCGCCTTATACCCTACCGAGTAGGACCGTATTCTCTACGCGGCTAGTAGGCTTACCGGCCGGACCGCCTCTATTATCGCTAGCGTTCCTTAGGACGTCCTCGATAATAAGTCTTTCGCCGATTAGTAGTATATATAAGGGAGCAGATATCTCCCGATTGGTTTGTCCTACCGGCACATAAAGATATGCGTTAGAACCGCCGTGCATTATTGCATATAACATGAGTCACCCGGCTGCATTAGCTGCCCGGATGGTCGAGATACCGAATGCCGAAGTATGTAGTGTGTGTAGGAACTAATGTGCGTATAGTCTACAGTCGGGCCCCGGTCAACTAGGGTCACCCATACTACCTCCTATTACTCGCGCAATTAATCACGCAACAACTAGGATACTATACGACGTTAGACTACATACACCTAGCATAGAATTAATAGCGCTTTCTATCCCGACAATTAGTTAAGTCATATGTACTTTTATTCCTATGCAATTGGCTATATAAAGGGATCTTAGTCCGCACCTAGACAGACTATCACTAAGTAATTCTATATCCTCTTCTCTCTCTTATCTTTATATCTTCCTCGATACTTTCTACATTTGCCGTAATCCTCTGCCTCTAAGCTTCCCTTTAGGCTCTTATTATATACTACTATTAAAGCTCTTACCGACGACCTTAGCCTCGTCTTTAGTGCTAATTTCACCTATGCTTAGTTAGAGGCCGACTTTAATGCCTTATCGATAAAGAACGTTTCTTAGCCGGACTTCTATTCGAAGTTTACCTAGCTTTAAGCCGACTTGTCGTTTAACGGCACCGCTTATATCGCCTACCTTTACTTAAAGGTCTCTATCGAGCTTACTAACGCCGCCGCTCTATAGGTCGAATGCCCGGCCTATAACGACTTTACGGCCTAGGCTAAGATATACTCTACGCTTTAGGACAACTAGCAGCGTATTAAGGCCTATTCTTAACTCTAGCCGCCTCGCAACCCCGCTCGCACTAGCCCTACCTCGCCCGCCTTACCCGCGTCTCCTACTAGTAACCTAATACAGCTCTATATATTCCGGGCCTAGCTTACTAACGCGAAGAAGCAACGGCGGTTTAAGAACCGTCTTTACCTCTACTACGCTTAGCCGGCTACCGCTACCTATACCGCCTAGACCTACCCTAGTAAGGGTATCGGTGCTAATCCCGGCGCTAACCCTAGCGCTAGTCCCGGCGCTAGTTCCGGCTCTAGCCGCGGCCGTAGCTATAGTAGCGGTACGTCTGCCCTACGCTTGCTTAAGCCCCCTCCCCCCCGCTACTAGGTTCGTGCTATTAAGCAAGGCTTTATCGAAGGCGAAGTAGACGACCTCCCCGCCTCTTCCCCGTCTTTAGGAAATACGTAGCTCCCTCGCCTTATC
Organism: Ophiocordyceps sinensis; assembly: GCA_012934285.1. Lineage (NCBI taxonomy): Eukaryota > Fungi > Ascomycota > Sordariomycetes > Hypocreales > Ophiocordycipitaceae > Ophiocordyceps > Ophiocordyceps sinensis. The sequence goes on along the minus strand of JAAVMX010000001.1, from coordinate 12,588,437 downwards.
GCGCGATAGAGCTCTCTATATCTAAGTTTATAGCTTCGTTTAATACCGGGGAGGATCTTTACCTCCCTATAGGAATATAACCGCGTGCTTTACTTATGCCTTTATCCTTTATATCCGCCGATATCGTTATAAGTGCTTTAGTCGACTCCGGCTATTCCGGATACGCCTTTATATACGCTTAGACTACGTACCGCCTTACCCTTCTTATCCGCTAACTCTAATTCCCGCGCTAGCTTCCTCTCGCCGATAGTAGCGACTGCTAGTCCGGCTCTATCACCTATTACGCCTTTTTAGTCTCCCGGATTAATGCCTATACTAAGTCTATCTACTTCTTTCTTATAAAGCTTAACTACGAGGTTATTCTTAGCCTCCCTTAGCTACGCCGGCACGACCCTATTATTAGCTAGCGTAGTAACTCCCTTTCCTTTTAGTCCCCCTTTTATCTAGCCTCCTACCTCTCGGACTACTAGCCTTATCTTATCCTAGGCCTTTCGGCCGCCTTTACCCGCCTTACCCGCCCTGCCTTAGCTTCCTTTATCTCTATTTCGGAGGGAATATAATTAATAAATATGTTTTCCTTTTGCCCCCTTTATCGGAGATTCCGACGATAGGGGCGAGCCCTTTACCGCGCTTTTGCCTGCCTTTGCCTTAAGGGGGTTTCCCTTTAGTCCCTCCGTCGAGGATTTTAGCGATAAGGGCGAACCCTCTACCGCTACGATCCTTATTCCTATCGCTAAGATCCCTATTCCCGCCCGTCTGGCCTTTATCTATTCCGTCTATTTTAGCGATGTTCTTAAGTTTATTCCCCCGTCCTTTAGCCCCTCCCTCTCGGCGTTTTTCGAGGATACTCCTAACGTAAGTAAACCCGCTTATCTAGACTCCTTTCGCTAGGTTAACGACGCCGACTCTAACTCCGGCTACGACTTTAACTCTTTAGCTACCCTCTACCTTTACCGCTATATTTAACCTCCCCGCCCTCGTCCTATCTATAAGACCGTTAGCTACCGCTACCCTATATCGCGACTAAGTCGTTAGACTATTAGACTTTAGCCCCCTTGCTTTTCGTCCCCTAATGACTTAGCGTTTAACGTCCGGATGCTTAACGTTAACGCGATAGTAATATTCTACTAGTAGCCTAAAGTCTAGACCTTTTAGACTTTAATTAAGGCCTTTACCGCTAAGGTATTGCCTACCGAGCCTTTACTACCTATTAACTATAATATCCCTAAAGACTTTTACTAAGCTATTTTAATTAAATATATAGACGTTAAAGACGCGAAAGCCTACCTTAACCCCCGCCTTTACGACGTCGTCGAAGATTACCTTAATAAGATCTACCTTAATAAGATCTCCCCTAACGATATTGCGAAGTTCTTTAAGAAGTAAGAGAAAGTCTCTTATACGCTTAACGAGCTCCGGGCTAAAGTCCTTAAAGAGCTTTACTATATAATCTATATATAGCTTAAAAGCGAGGCCGATAAGCTCGCCCTTTACCGTACTATTAATACTTAAATTAACCTTAAAGAGGGAATATAACCTCCTTATACCCGCACCCGTCCTTTTAGCGAAGCCGAGAACCGGATCGTCTATATATACGTTAACGAGCAGCTTAAGAAAGACTTTATCCGCCGTTTTACCTCCCTTACTATTACCTTTATTATATTTACTTATAAGCCGGGCGAAGGCGTTTGTTTTTATATTAACTATCGCGGCTTAAATAAAGCTACGATTAAGAACCGTTTTCCCTTACCCTTTATCTATAATACCTTCGCCTATATCCGGAAGGCGAAGTTTTTTACTAAGATCGATATTATCGCGGCGTTTAACCGCCTTCGTATTGCCGAGGGATATAAGTAAACGACCGCGTTCGCTATATAGTATAGGCTTTTTAAGTATTATATTATATTTTTTAGCCTTACCGCCGCTTTATCTTACTTTTAGAGTTTTATTAATATAGCCTTTTACGGTATCTTTAATAAGTTTTACTCTACCTATTTAAACGATATCTTAATCTTCTTAAAAACGCGGGAGGAATACTAGGCCTACGTTAATACGGTTCTTAAGCGCTTTAACGCCGCCGGCCTTTAGCTTAACGTAGATAAGTATAATTTCTACATTACTAAGACTATGTACCTTAGCCTAATTATCTTAGATAAAGGCATTCGTATAGACCTTAAAAAGGTTCGTACGGTCTTAGACTAGCCTGCCCCCTCTTTTATTAAAGACCTTTAGCGCTTCTTAGGATTCGCTAATTTTTATCGGCGTTTTATTCGCGGCTTTTCTAAGCTTACGAACCCTTTAAACGCCTTTACTAAGAACTTTACCCTTTAGATTTAGTCTCCCGCTTACGCTTACGCCTTCGAAGCCCTTAAGTATACCTTTACTACCGCCTTAGTCCTTATATACTTCGACCTTTATCGTAAGACTATAGTTTAGATAGATACTTTTAATTAAGCCGCTAGGGGTATACTAATATAGCATTTCGACGATAGTCGTTACTATCCGGTTGCTTTCTTCTTATTAAAATACTCCGCTTAAGAGTATAATTATAAGATCTACGATAAGGAACTCTTCGCGATTATAAAATCTCTTAAGGAGTAGCGCCTTAAGCTCGAGGGCCTACCTAAGTTTAAGATAGCCTTAGATTATAAGAATCTTTAGTATTTTATAACTATAAAGCTCTTTAACTAACGATAGGCCTATTAGGCCGAATTCCTTAGTCGTTTTAATTTTAAGATTGTCTTTTAGCCTAGCTCTTAAGCTATTCTCCCCGACGCCTTTAGCCGCTTGCCTAGCTCCCGCTTACTCTCCTTTACCAACCGAGCCGACGAGAGGATTAACTACCGATATTAAGTTATCCTCCTTAAGTCTAAGGTTAATGCCTCCCTTTACCTTAATACTACTACCGCCCTTAATACTATTAAAGAGTCTAATTCGTTTATAAATATAATTTATAAATATAATTCCGACTGCCTTAACCTTTACGCCCTCGATGGCTTTAAGCCGATCGATAACCTTATCGACCGGGCTTATTCCTCCTCCCCGCTTATCTCCGCTATTCGCGTAGCTCTTTAGTCCCTTTAGCCCCGATAGCCTTACCCCCTCCGAGCCCCCCTCCGCTCGATCCCTAAGGCCGGTTCTATTTCTAAGGCCGGCTTTTCGTCCCCTTTAATAACGCCTTAATCCTTTAGATCCTCGTCCGCGCTTATACCTCCCCCTTTGCCGGCTACCTTAGACGTACGAAGACCGCTAGCCTCTACCGCCGGTCCTATATCTAGCCCGGCATATATAAGTCTATTTTTAGCTTCGTGCGGAATTATTATATATGCCTACGCGCTAAATCCCCTCGTTCCTCCCCTTAGGGCCTGCTTTAGCCTTTAAGTATTCCCTTCGCCCTATAGACCGATATATCCGTCGATTTTATCACCGACCTCCTTATCTACCGCTATAACGGCGTTAAGTTTTCTAATATCCTCGTTATCGTCGACTGCTTTACGAAGATACGCTACTATATCTTAATACCTTTAATAACCGTTAAAGACGTTATTAACGCGTTTATTTCTCGCGTTAAGTCCCTCTATAGTACCCCGGCCTTTATTATTAGCGACTATAGTACTTAGTTTATCTTAGCTTTTTAGTAGTAGCTTAATCATCGCCTCGGTTACCGCCTCTACCTTAGCTCCGCCTATTATCTTTAGACCGACGGTTAGACTAAGATCGCGAACGCTTAAATAGAGGTTTACCTTCGTTATTATACTACCTACCTTTAGGATAATTAGGTCGACCTCCTCCCTTTCGCCGAGTTTACTATTAATAATTAGGTCTTTAAATCTACTAGCCTTTCCCTTTTCTTCGCTAACTATAGCTTTTACCTAAAGCTTAGCACTAAGCCCTTTAGTCCCCCCCCCGCTTAATATAACCCTTTAGTAGCGGAAGGAATACCTCTACGGTAATACGCTCGCTTCTTGCCTTTAGCGTATCTCTAACTTCCTCCGCGATATAATCGAAGATGCTTAAGCTACTTAAGCTCGCTACGCAAACGCCCGGCGGACTCCCGCCCTAGCGTATTAGCCCGGCGATATAGTATTCCTTAGCACTCGCTAGATCTAGACTCTCCGCCTTAGAAGCTCGACTATAAGCGGGAGGGCTTATATAAGGTCCTTAAGGTATATAAGACGGCGTATCTTCTTCGCCTCCTTAAGGGTAGCCGCCTTTACCTTATTTTTTATTACTCCCTCTTTACTAAGACCTAAGAGCCTCCTTTGCCCGGCTAGTCGGAGCTTAACGTCCGGCCTATCGATAACGGCGTTCTCCTTTCCTTTAGCGACGACGACGGCGATAACATATACCTTAAGTAGGAGTTTTCTTCTATCCTTACGTAACGCTAGTACGCATCCGGGAAGATTAAGTATCGCGTTTAATAGCGTTATAGCCCCCTTACGTAGGAGGACTCCTCCTACCTTAACGCCTGCTAGGACGACCTTAAGGCCTTTTACGACTTTAACCCGACTAAGCCTAAGCCGGCTATTTATATAGCCTTCCTTACGTCTCTACCTTCGCCTAAGTAATAATAAACATAATTTATTAATGTAATTTACGTTACGATAGTACGCGTTAGTTTCTTAGTTTTACCCTTTATTTCTCTTTATTCCTCTCTCGTTCTATATTAGGCCCGCTTTTAGGACCGATTAATATAGATTTCCTTCGTTTTTATTAGCCTATTGCCCCTTTTAGGCGTTTAAGTCGAACGCCGATTTAAAGGGGATATACTATTACGGTGTTAGGTTATATTATATATTATCCTACGTAACCCATACACCGTATATATAGACATTTAGACCTAGTCTATAGCTATATCCCTTCGTAGATTAATAATAATTATATACCCCCCCCTAAGCTCGTTCTCTTATAATAAGCCTCTTAGAAATACATCGATATCGACCTTATTAAGACCTTAATTCGCGATATTAAGCTAGATAGTTAGACCGCTGCTACGTCTGCCGTTGCCGTATTCCTTTCGAATGGTAGGGATAACGTAATGCTATTCGGCGACGATTATTACGACGTTTAGCTTATCTTCCGAGAAGACTTCGAGGGATAGTCCGAAGAGGCTTAGAAGAAGGTCTATCGGGACTATAATAGGGCACTATAGGACTAGCTAAAAAAACGCGGTATTTATATTAGGAATAACCAGCTATTTATAATGCAATTTATCGGAGTATAGACCGAAGAGGATATTCAACCTTAGCCTTAATAGGAATTCCTCGATCGCGATTTTTACCCGGGAATAATAGTCTACCGAGAGCGAGATATAATGCGAGCTTAACTCGGCTTGCCGCTATACGAAGCAGCAGCCTTAAAGACGTCGTCTTTAGCCTTAACCTCGCCCTTAAGCTATTACGACCCCGATCCTAACCTTAACTCCCGATAAGACCTCGATCCCGATCCTCCCTCCGGCTCCTATAGGCATAGCCCCGATGCTAACCCTTTAAGCTCTCGCAGTTCTTCGGACTGCCCCTTAGCGACTCCCTAATTCGGCTCCCCTATTAATTCTCGCAGCAGTAGCTCTTATAGCAGCCTCTAATACGAATCTATAAAGCCGCTCCTACAGACGCTCCCTTTAGCAAAACCCTAGCAGAAAGCCGTTACTGCTCCTATTAAGCCTTAAAGCAGCTCTCGAAGTAGCTCTATCGAACTAACGAAGCCGCCTTTATAAACGCTTCCACCTACGAAGCCGCCTATACAGACGCTTCCCTTAAGCCCTAAGCCCCTAGCAGCTATACCGTTACTGCGAAAAGACCCTCGTACCCCGAGCCTAGCACACACTAAAGCAGGCTAAATGCAGGCTTTATAAATCCTAGTTTAACTCCCGAAGCACACTTTTCCGCCACCTCGCCGAAGGATGCCGATACTAAAAGCGTATATAAGCTTCCCCCTAGCTCGTAATACAATAGGGCAACTAAGGCCGGCTTACAACCTAAGCAAAAGCCACCTAAGCACACCCTCCTTCGAGACCCAAACGCAGGATGCTACTATAGATGCCCTATACGGGCTTCCTCTAAATTAGTCACCCGGCAGGCGTAGACGCCCCGGCTGACGACTATATTCTTTATTCTTCTAAGATTTAGCAAAGCGCCTATCGCTCCGCGTAACGGCAATAACAGTACGGCAATAACAGCAGCCTCGCGAGCCTAGACCTCCGCTAATCTCACATTATCTTATTTATATTTATCTTTTGTATTTATTAGGCAAACTCGGCCTTATCCGCGTTCTTTAATTAATTAGTTACGGTCGGTTGCAAGCTTTAAAAGAAGAAGCTTTAAAGGAGAAAACTGCTAGTATAGGAGTATAGGAATTTAGGATAAACACTACGAGGAAAAGGGTTATAAGTTATAACCCCTAATGACTCCGACGGTCTCGACGGCAGCGTTATTAGCCCCGTTATAAACCCGGCAGCAGCCTTATTATAACCCGGATGATAGCGTTAGCGGCTAGGTTACGTGCTCCTAATAGAGCTCTGTTAGGAGCCCGGCAGGCCTGGGTTAGGCTCTTTATAGGACCTATAAAGGGGGCCCCTTTCCCCTCCTTTCTAGCTAAGCAGACACCATACTTAAATACCAACTAGAAGACCTAATGAGATATCTTACGTATGATCCCTACTAACACTTAACGTTATATAGAAATACTTAAATAAATTCACCGACCTTTGCTTATATTATAACTGTAATATACCTATACTAGACTTTTATTTCACAGCCTATACGGACTCTAACTAGGCTAGTAACCTTATAGACCGACGATCGGTCTTTAGATACTATTTCTTTGTACGTAATAATTTAATAAGCTGGTTATGTTAAAAGCAAAAATTAATATCGCTATCTACTTGTAAAGCAGAGTTTATAGGCCTTAGAGAGGCTAATAAGCAGGCCCTATATCTATATAGCTATCTAAATAGCATTGTAAAAGAGTGATCTATACCTATATCTACTAAAGTCCCTCTTATATTTTCCGATAGTTAATTAGCGCTAAAAATAGCAAATAACCTAGAAGCATATAAACTCCGGAAATACATCGGCCTTGCCTATAATTTCACCCGCAATAGTGTTCTACTAGGCGAAATAGAAGTATTCTATATAAAGTCTACTAATAATATCGCTAATATATTTATAAAAGAATTAAGGCGTATACTATTTAATAAATTTCTAGGCTTTTTAGGTCTTAAATAGGATCCTATATATAAAGATAAATAGAGGTTTCTAGCTGCTCGTTCTTATGCTTTCTTCTAGCTTTCCTTTATATACCCTTTAGTTTTTTCCTTATATATAGGTTTACTAAACGGACTAATAAAATATAGTAGAGTTTTTAATTTTCCTCTATAAAATAGTAGAGTTACTTTTCTCTATATAAAAGTTTTTTCTTAGAAATAGGTTTTTAGAGAGTTTTTATAAGTCTGAGTTAGTTATAAACGGATATTTATAAAGCGCACTTCTTTATAAAATAAGTACCCTTTAAGAGAGGCTATAAGGGAGCGAGTATCTCCTGATTGGTTTATCCCACTAATGCATAGAGATATGCATTGGAACCGCCTTGTATTATTGCATATAACGTACGTCATCCGGTCGTATTGGCCCCCTAGATGGCTGAGATACTCAAGCCTAAAGTATGTAGTATGAGTAGAGATAGAGGTATATAAGTTATAACTTATAACTCGGTTAACAGGCGTTATATACGTTACCTCGTATTACTCGCGTATTTCATTATGCAATAACTAAGCTACTAAATATGATTAGAGTACTTATAATATATAGATAAATAATAGCGCTTTCTATCACTACAATCAGTTAAGTCATATATACCTTTGTTCGTGTGGAATTAGCTATATAAAGGGACCTTAGTCCGCTCTTAGATAGACCTTTACTAAGCAATTCAACAATACTTTTCTCTCTTATTTCTGCATTAATCTTAACAATCTTTGCACTATCGCGATCCTCTGGCTCTAAGCTTCCCTTTAGGCTCTTATTAAATGCTTTCGACTTTCCTAATAATTAGTCGCTAAGGTAGCGTATTCCGTCGTCTATCCTAAATCCTATTATTAGTTTTCTTAGTAATGTTTTAATTACTAAAGATTAGGGATTATTTAAGGAGAATTATAGCGCTAATAGTGCGTTTAACTATCGTTGTTTAGAAAGTCTAACGTAAAGAAATAGAAAGCGATTCCTACTATCTAATTCCGTCGTTTTAAAAGGCCGTCGGTTTAAAGGTGCTATGCTATTAAGACGAGCAGTTTAAAGCCGAACGCTATCTAAAGGGATTTCTAAAAAGCAGATAAAATCTTCGGGTTACGGTTGGAGATAATATGCTTTAGAATACCCTAGTTTAAACGGAGGAGTTCTTAGTATAACCTTAAAGCTTAATCCTCCGCGGTGAAGGCATTATGCCTTAAAATAAGTATATATATCTTAGAGAATTTATCTAAAACTATAAGGAGGCAGTTATAGAATTCTCTAACTAGCGGAGACTATAGGGAATTTTCCGATAGAACGGGAGGTAATCTAGTCACGAAGTCTATAGCTATCGTATAGAAGGGGATAGCTAAGGAAGTAATAGGAATAAGATTACCGGGTAGTAGTAAGCAGTCGGTCTAATTACGCGCGTAAGTATCGCATTTCGATACTAGGTTACTATAAAGTTTTTTTAAGTATATAATAACGAAGCTAGAAGAGAGGTCTTCCTAAAGATGTCTTCTTCCTATATAAAACTTTTACGTATGCTTATTTACGATAATTTCTTCCGTATATACTTTAGGGATATATAATCGTCTTTTATTATCGGGGTCTTAGAGGTATAATAGACCGTCGGTACGGAAGAATAATTATCCCTCGATAGAGTCTTTTTCGCGAAGCTAGGCGATAATATCTAACTATCGTAGATCGTTAGCGTAGCCGTCTTTAATTTTCTAGCGTAAATTAGGTTAGATTAAGGACTTAGTAAAGATATTAATATAGTCTATAAAGGTTTTATCTTCTTAGATTTAGTTAAGTTCCTTAGGTCTTAGTTCTACCACGGCTTATAATAGTAGCTAGGAAAGCGAGTCTACTAAAATGTTTCTAGTGCCTAGAATATAGTAAACCTTAAGCGGGAATTAGCTAAAATACTATAAAGCTAGCATAAGCCTAGTGTTTGCTTTTAAGGCCGAGGTATATATAGAGGTTTATTTAAGAATAGCAGTAGTAGTAGCGTAGTCGGTAAGGACGATGATTAAAGGAACCGTCGTAGCGATTAGGTAGGAATATAACTTTCGATAAGCCTATATAAGGCAGGCTACTTTTAATTTAGTAGGCTAATACCTTAGCTCGCCGCCCTTTAGTTTACGGCTTAAGTATACGATAGGTTTAATATTATTATAAGGTAGCCTTTTAGAGGGTAACTAATTGGTTTTACCGTTAATATAAAATAAGGCAGCGGGAAATCCGTTAATATAACTCGCGTTGACTTATAGGAATAGTTATTAGTTAAGGAAAAATTAGTAGACAGTAGAATCCGAATATAGCGAGCCGGTAATATCTTTAAAGTAATGTCTTTTAATAGCTATAGGTTTAAAGACCGTTTTTATCGTAAAGCGAGAACGGGCATAGCCTTTAGGGATCGAGCCCGCGAGGCGGCCTTCTTTTAGTAACGCCGTTTTATAGACTTATAGTAGTTCGATCTACGCCGCGAATCGTAGAACTAAACTTTACATCTACCCGATTAGTCTAATCTATTATTCTAAGGCTTAAAGGGTATTAAGGAATTTGATATTATATAAGGCTTACACTCGTTCGGCTATATTTATAAGTTTTATACTATTAACGTAATACCTAAGCAACTCTATAGAAGGGTAGGCTAAGAATAATTTAAGGCTAAAGAAGGAGAGGTTATATTTAACGAATACTTAAAATACGGTCGTAAGGTATTATACGTATTTATTAGCGGTATTAGAAAAGATAATAATATTATCAATATATACCGCTATATAAGCGGCGTAATCGCGTAGAACCTTATCTATAAAGCGTTAAGCATACGCCGGTAAGTTCCTATAGCTTATTAAGAGTACTATAAAACGTTTAAGCCCTTTAAAGCTTACTATAGTAAAACGTTTTTAGTAGTCTTTATAGACGAGGAACTAATAGAAGAAGTTCCTTACGTCGACTATAGAGATATACTTTTTCTTAGTAAGCTTATAGATTATATCGGACTAAATAAGCATAAAGTATACATCGGGAACTATAACGCTATTAAGCGCGCGTAAGTCTATTACTATACGTAGTTTCTTAGTCTTATAAACTATTCGCTAAGCGACGAAGATAAAGCAAGCGAAGGGGGAGGCTTTAAATACTTACTCTTACCGTCTTTATTTATAAAAGAGATTATACTTCTCGTCTAAATAGGCTTTATCTCGCTAAAAAGCTAGGTATACTCTAAAGCCTAGCTTGTTTTAGTGCTAGTTCTCGATTAAAGGGATTTTTATATAATAAGCTAAATCTATATAAATATTACTTTAATCTCCTTATAGCGTAAGGAAGCCGTCAGCAATACTATAGACGTATAGCGCGAGGTCTAACTCGAGATTATAGATTTTCATATTATACTTAGTCTCGATTTCTAGAATATCTTTAATTCGGCTAATACCGAGCCGAAAGGCTTAACCCGGATTTAGTAGAAACTTAAGCGGTATATCGTCCTCCTAAGAAGTAAAAGGTAAAGAGTTCTTAGCGGCTTCTAATGCTAGAATATTATAGCCGTAGGAAAGGGTAAATAAGCTATTATTTATAGCGATATTAAAAGCTAAAGTTAATGCTTTAGCAGTAGAGTTTATAGTTCTTACTACCGTTTAGATTATATTATTATCTCCTATTATATAAAGGGGGATAAAGCCTATAGGTCGGTGTCCGTCGGCTAATATAAAGTAAATATCGTCGTTAAGGTCGACGAGTATACTTAAGGAATGGTTTTTTAGGAAAATAAAGGTACGCGAACTTAAATTAAATATTATAACTAAAGAAAAACCCTATAATAATAAGCTACTAAGGTTTACGTTATCTAGGAAAAACACTAAGTCTTAATCCTATAAAGGACTTTTAATTACCGTTTTAATTATAACTATTATAAATAGTAAGATCTTAGTAAGACTAGCGGTATAAACGCGTCGTCGGATAGTAGGTCCGCGGCTAGTAGTTCCGCATTCGACTATAAGGCCGCTATAGGCTTTAATCGTAATATACTATTTAGTATTTAAGACGTTTACTCTATAAGGAACCGCTTATGCCTAACCTAATAGGAGGCCGGCTAAGAGATCTTCTACTACCTAAGCGCTTATGCGTACTTTTACTACCGCGAACTTTCTATCTCGTTTTTTAAGGATAAAAATAGTAAACGTAGCCTACCTAAAGGTCTTTGCCTAGCCGATGCTAGAGAGATCTGCCTTCCGGGATATATCGTAGGAGACCTAAAGGAATCTATCTAATAGATCCTCGCGGATAATATATCGTCTAGCGCTATAGTCGACGTAAATTTCGACCATATCCGTAGGTCTAATTTATCTATACGCTATAATTCTAGCGGAGGTATATCGAGACGGTTAAATTAGAGGATTATCCTCTATCTATAGAGCGGCGTCGATAACGGGAATGCTATTAACGAGCTTATCTACGTACGTATCGATCGGAGATTCGTCTTCTTCGGTAGCTATAGTATAAAGAATAAAAAAGGCTTCTAATACTATATAGAAATAGTCTTTATTATTAAAAGAAGAAGAGAAGGAATCGTCTAAGTAGTCGACGTCTAGTGTTTCTACGGCTAGCAAAATTTAATCTTATAAGGATAACGAAATCGTTATACTCCCGTGCTTATCTAATAGAGCGTCGGCTAGTTAATAAGCTAAGTTAACTATAATAGGGTTTAACTTATAGTCTTTAGGCGGTAGAGACCTAGACGATTTATTTTACGGCCGTATAGAAGAGGTAGAAACAGGTGTAAGAGGTGTTTAAAAGGCTACCTTTTTACCTTTATCTATTAAGGAAGGAATAGTATTAGTAGGTCTAGGTTTATTCTATAGGTTAGAACGGCCGTATAGACGTAAGGACGTAGAAAGACCGCTAGAAGCTTGTTTATCTAGTTCTCGTAAGGCTAGACGGTCGGTCTATATACGGCCTTAGACCGTATTTTAGAGACGTCCTTAAGTGCCAATAGTCAGTTTCGTATTAAGCTAGGGAATAATTCGCTCGCACTTAGTAACCTATTCGTCGATCTTATCGTCTCTAACGGGGCGATAGAAAGATTCCTAAAGCAGCGTATCTAATCGTTAGTATATAATTAAGGTTAGATTATTCTTTAAGTAGCCCGCTGCTTTAGCTTTCCGCTTTATTTTCGATATCTATCCGCGGAAGTCCGTTCCGTCGATAATATCCTACGCTATAAACCTCTCTCGTTAAGGCGAACGAAAGGCGATCTTTAGGCGTATAAAAAAGCGCTTAAAGAGTTTATCGCACTAAATGCGAAAGCCTAGGCTTAGCTAGTAAAGAGAGGCTTATTCTTCGTCTAAAAGATCGCTTAAGTACTACTTAATAGCGGTTCCTTAAAGGAGTTATAGGATTATTAAGGCGAGGGCATTACCGTATTCTATACTCTATATAGCTACTCGTTTTAAAGCATCGATAAAGTAATCTACGCTTTTAGAAATTCTAGTTTTTTCTATCTCTTTTAGGATATTAAACGAAATATCCTATAGAGATACTAGGTTAAAACGGCCGATATCCTTAGCCCGAAGTCTTACTTAAGAACGTAAGGAAGATCCGTAAGGCTCGTCCTTACATCGGGGAGGATTAGAAAGTAAACGTAAAGAAATCCTTTTAATAAGGCGTATTAATACCTCTTCGGATATTACTACTTATATAACTACCGGGGCTAGTTAAGGTAAGGTAAGGGAAATTTACATTATAGTAGGAAAAGAATATAGCCGAAGGAGGAGGTAATATAATAGCCTGCTTAAGGAGGGCGGTCGTCGACGTAGGCTAGAAAATTAGTAATTAGCCGGCTATAAGGTCGTCCTAAAATAAGGGACTAAGAAGGGGATTATTCTTAGATCACGGGCTAAGAAGGGGTTTATCCTTAATATCCTTTTCGAAACTAAGAGCTAGGCGTTTTCCTTCCGCTATAATAAATTATAACTAATCTTAAATTAAGTCTAGTAAACGGTTAAAGTCGATATTTAGTTAGTACGGCTAGTAGGATTCTATATACTAAAAAGCGTTAACTCTTAAAAAGAGTTAATTACGCCCGTCCTAAAAAGCAAAATAAGAAAATATTTTAAGTACGGCTTAAAGGTCGCTTAGATAATTAATCTAATAGGCTAGGAATTTTATAGGTCTAGCGTATTTGCTATATATAGCGGGTTTAAAGGATCCGTCGAAAGGGTAAGGCTTGCCTTAAGACGTATAGAAGTTCTAGGCAGTACCTTCTTTAAATTAGGCGTGCGATTTAGCCCTAAGCTCTTTAAGGATAGCTATAGGGAAGAGGTCGCGCGTAATCGGTTGTTCTATATAAGCTCGTAGGAGCTTTCTTCTTAAAAAGGTATTTAAGGATATTCGCGAAAGAAATCGATCGTGCTACCGTAGCGACCCGCTTAGCAGCGAACGGGAAGCTAAGGTAAAGGCTTACTATAATTAATCGTAGGCAACTATAGAAGCGAGGTTGACGACGATAGATCGCTAGGAAGACCTTCTACTCGTTGTAGTTTAATACGATTTTAAAAAGGGTCTGTAAAGCGTAGCCTTTAATAATATAGTTAAAGGTAAAAATAAAAGGAGTATAGCTATGCTAGAATTACTACTATTTAATATATATATCCTTATGCAATAGAAATAGGATCTCTATAATAGTAGATATAGACTAAATACCGGTTATTTATAGGAATAAGCATAAGGTAAAACTAAATAATATAGGTAAATACTAAATTATAAGAAGCTTATCCCCTTTTCTTAGTCTAAGGGAATCTATCGTCTAAATACTATAGTCCTTCTACGGTAGAATTCTAATGTCTTTTATAGTAGAGTTCGAATATCTTCTACGGTAGAATTCTTATATCTTCTATAGTAGAATTCTAATATCTTCTATAGTAGAATTCTAATATCTTCTATAGTGGAATTCTACTATCTTCTATCGTGGAATTCTAATGTCTTTTATAGTAGAATTCTAATGTCTTTTATAGTAGAGTTCTAATATCTTCTACGGTGGAATTCTAATGTCTTCCGTAGAGGTAGGGAATAAATAAGTAGTATCACTAGTTATATATAGCGTGCTTATAGAGGTATTCTACTTAGAATAGATGTCTAGGTAGATCCCGTAATACTAAGTGTAAGCGCACCTATGTATATAGATATATAGCTCTATATATATACCCCTTTGTCCGCACGTGCCCTTTACCCCTATCTGTATAAGCCCCTTACCTTTATTTGCATAAGCTCCTTTCCCCGCTTACATATGCCTCTTCCCCGCTCGTATATAAGAATACGGATTAAGTCGTAGACTTAATCTTACTAATAGTCGAAGACCCTTATATAAGACCCTTACCCTATATAAGCGAAAATTTAACGACGTATTACGTAGGGCCTAGCCGCGCCTTAGGCTACGCGGCTCGCTTTAAGGAGCGTAAACCGTACCTTCTTCCGTCGTATCTTTGCCGGAAATATAGCGTTAGGCGGCCCGTCGTTTTCTCCGATAGCCCTAAAGCGCGCTTTAAAGCGATCGAGCGCTTCTATATTTGCGAAATCCGCTACTAAGTGCTACGTTAGGTCTTAGTACCTTTACCACCTTACGAAGACCTTACGCCTACTACCGCGGCCGACCTTCTTCTATCGTACTATAAGAATTTCCTTTACTAAGAACTCTTCCTCTCCCTCTATTAGAATTACGGGAGGCTATAGGTCTACTATTACTTATCTAGGCATTAGATCTACTATAGCGCGTTAAAGAAGGTCTACGTTAAAATTAAGGTAAACCCCGTTAGGTAGTTCTTTTAGCTTAACGGCTTACGGGCTTAGCATTCTCTTAACCGTAAATTTCGCGTATAACTAATCGAGCTTCTTCTTCGGCCTTAAGGATACGTAGTTCCGTAGGTCTACCTAGACTTTATTACCTACCGTAAATCGCTCTAGAGATTCCCGTCGCTTATTAGTATACCGCTTTTAGTCCTACGCTACTAAGGCTATTCACGATTAATAGAAGTCTAAGACCTATTTAAGTCGTTATATAAAAGAGGCTATACGCCCTTTTAAGCTATTGCTAGACGGCTTTTCCGCTGCTATATCTATAGCAATAGGAAATAAGGATACTAGTTTATACCTATATAGTATAAAGAAAAGAGATATACTAATTAAAGAGTGATTTCTCCCGTTAAGCGCTATTTACGCTATAGGGAGCTATTTATCCTAGTCCCTTTAGTTACGGTCGATAACGCCCCGGAGGTAAGCTTAAACTTCTTAGTTAAGCCGTTCCGGCCTTCTATCGGTTTACGGATAATATGCTATGCTTAGCAGCTATATAATCTATAGCAGCCGATATAAGTGCTACTATAAGCGGCTTATCTAATTTAAGCCCTTATCGCTTATAATCGACGTTAGCTACTAATAGTATCGTACGTAGTATATTAGAAAGCGCTTTACGTAAATCTTCGCTTTTATAAAGGGCATAGGTTCTAATATAACTTCCTTACTTAAACGGTCCTTAATTACCTAAAGATTACAGTTGCCGCTCTATATAAAAGGGATGTCTATAATAAAGTCTATCTAAATATAAGTATAGAACCGGTCCGATATAGGAAGCGATTTAAGCAGCCCTTTATTAAGCGCACGCTAAATCTTTATATACCCGTAGATATTATAGTTGCGGAAGAATCGTCTAACATATAGCTAAAGGAGCGGCTAATAGAAGTCGCGGGATATAGCGGCAACTATTCCTTCGCGGCTAAGGTAGCATACTATTTAAATAAGCCGTCCTTAGAGCGCGTTCCTTTGTTCTAGCTCTAGGGGAGCGTCTCTTACTACGGCCTCTATAGTTATAGAGGCACTAAAAACCTAAAGCCGTCTATAGAACCGTAGGTGCCTACGTAGGTCTATATAACCGTAGGTGCCTACGTAGGTCTATATAACAGTCGGCTACCTATACCTTAAGGTTAAGTTTAAGGTCGAATTATCGCGCTTCTACCTTTACGACGCGGCGTACGCTACCGTAGGTAATATCCCAAGCTGCTAAGCGGTCTTATATACGCTAAAGCTCTTCGTCCTAAAGAATTCGTCGGTTAAGGCTTACATCGGGCGTAAGCTTCGCGTTCTACGCGCTAAGGTCGTCTTAAGTTATAGCTACTATAAAGTCGTCCGCTTCCTAAGTATCGGGCTCCGCTTTTTCTTCGATTAACTCCTTAATATCTAAATAAATAGATCAGTTATTATCCTCCTCGCTATTAGTCTCGTTATCGTTAATTAAGACTACGCCGTCCGCACTAATACGTATTACTTTAAGATATATACGTAGCGCGTCCTCCGGAAGTATTTAAAGCTTTTAGGCATTATAATATTCGTTAGAAGGTTAGTCTTAATCTCTACGGGATAAAGCGTCTAGCACTATAGCCTTTTTTCTAGGTCGGTACTTAATCCGGAAGCGGAAGCGCGAAAGGTATTCCGCCTAACGGGCCTATCACTTAAAGAGATATCGTCGAATTATAAAATACTTAAGGTTACGATAGTCTATAACGATCTCGAATTTCTTATAGCTATAGAGCTCCGCTTGCTATTGCTTTAAACAGCTAATTATAGCGAGCATTTCTTTATCGTAGATAGCGTAGTTCCGCTTAGCGGAGGTAAGCTTACGGGAGTAAAAAGCTATAGGGCGGCGTTAACCGTCTACCTCTTACGAAAGCATGCCTTTAAGCGTAAATCTACTATAGTCTGCTTTAAGCGTTATAGGATAATTGAAATCCTATTAAAGCAGCACTAGAGCTTACGAAAATAAGTCCTTTAATATTTAAAACGCCTTTACTTATATAGCGCCTTAATAGAAGGCTACTCTTTTGCCGGTAAAGGCTATAAGCGGACCGATAATACGAGGAAATTAACGAATGGAAATCTAGTAGTAATTCGTAAACCCTAAAGAACTCCGTATACCCTTCTATAAAGTTAAGACTATTTAGTCCCGGATAGCCTAAATCTTTATAAAGTCCGCCTATATACTAACGCCTACGACAATAATAAATCTAAGGTATTTAATCTAACGGACGCCGAATTCGCATTTATTAAGGTCGAGGTATAGCCTATGCTTAGAGAGCCGGTCTAGCACTTTCTATACTTTATCTATATAATTCTTTAGTCTACCGCTTAAGTAAATAAGAATATTATTAATATAAGCGGAAGCGAACCCGTCTAAAAGTTTACGAATAATGCTATTAATATACCGTTAGAAGGTGCCGGGAGCCTTAATAAGCCTAAACGGTATTACTATCTATTCGAAGAGCCTATAATAAGTACAGAATATAGTCTTCTACTTATCGCCTTCCGTAATTCGCACCTTATAGAACGCTTAATAGATATCTAACTTAGTAAACTACTTCGCCTTAGCGATATTATAGAGTATCTCCTTAATAAGCGGAAGCGGGTAGCGGTCAAGTTATATTATTGCGTTAAGTGCTTAATAGTCTATATAGAATCGTAGTCTACCTCCGGGTTTCCACGCGAATAGCACTAAGGCGGCGGCTTTAGAAGAGCTAGCCTAAATAAACCCTTTATCTAAAAAGCCGCGTAGTGTTTTCTTTAACATAAGCAACTCGTCTCGAGATATCGCGTATAGCGGCCCGAAGTGCGGAACTATATCTTATCCGCGGGAATCCTTACGAAGTAGTATCGCGTAGTTAATGCCGGGCTTATATAGGTTTAATTTATCGGCCTTGCTCTTATAAAAGAGCGGTAGTAGGTTATAGAACTACGTAAGGATTATTTAACGTAATTCGGCTTCTATCTTTAGCTTTTTAGTCGTAAGGCCTTTTCGATATCCGCGAGGCTAACTACGTAAAGAGTAGCCGTAGCGGCTTTTAAGCCGTGCCGTCTACGGATTCGGTTAATAGTACCGATAAACACTAAAGCTATAACCTCCTTAGCTTCCCGAAGCTCGGTAATATACTTAGTGTCTTCCGGCTCGTTATTATTAATATAACGTAGCTAACGCTGCGAATTCCTATACTAAAGCCTCCTTTAGTACGGCATAAAGTAAGACTTAATATAAAGAAGCTTAGGCTTTTTACAAATTAGGTTAAATTCTAGCTAAGGAATACAGTACGCTACGAGCAATTGCTTATGCCCGTCGATTTCCGTAGCTATTTATATAATACCCTTAATCTTCGCTTCTTCTATTGCGCTTAAGGCTCCTCGTATATACTAAGGTCTTATGTCTTTAACTAGCAAACGTAGTTCCTATACGAATGCCTTATTAATAGCGGCGTAGTATTAATAAACCTCGTCTATAAGAGTAAAGATAAGGTTTATACGGTTAATAACAATAGGTATTAAAGTAAGAGAAGTCTTAATACGGTTAGTTAACTCTTTTTTCTCTAATGCTAGCGAATTAGGCTCTAGGGCTCGTCTATGCTTTAAAGCTATGCGTTTCCCTCCGTACTAATAGCGGCGGGGACTATATTATCCTCCTTAATATTAGACTTAAGAGAAGGTCGGATAACGCGAATCGCCGTAGGCCGTTCGGCTCGCTTCGCCGCGGGACGAGTGGGATAATACGGGCAGTCTATAGCGAAATGCCTATCCGCGCTATAGCGTACGTAAAGCCCCTCTTCTCTCCGCTTCTAAAGTTCCGCCTTTAATACCTACTTAGCTCGCTATATAAAAGAGGAAAGCGCGCTAACTAAAGCGGTAGATAGTATCCTCGCCTTTCTATAAGCGGGCCGCGTAGTAGATATTAGGACGTCGCCCTTATAGTCTACTATCGTATCGGGCGCGGATTTAGGCGGCGGAAGCGTTAAAGCGTTCTTAGTAGTAACTCCTCTATTCCCGTTGCTAACGCCGTTTATACTAGCGCGCTTTCGTAACTTCTAGAAGCAGGAGCTTTACTTATAGCTTTAGGCTACCTTCGTAAAGCGACCTACGTACTCCCGGAAGTTAGTAGGCATCTCGATTAAGATAAGTAACTCCCGGAGTTATAGAGTAATCGAATTCCGCAGCTATATAAGCTTAACGCTATCTCCTTAAATACTATTCCCTACGACGTGAGTAATAGTCTCTTTAAAGCCGGGAAGGAAGTCCTTAAACGTCTAGCCGTCTTTCTAAAAGAGGGTATATAACCTATCTTACACTTTTTCCTACTCCTATACGTTGCCGAACGCGTAGATAAGGTGCTTAAAGAAGGCTCGGGGGTTATAAGCGCTATTAGGCCCGCTACCCTCTTAAAACCCGGAAATCCGCC
This sequence comes from Ophiocordyceps sinensis, assembly GCA_012934285.1. Taxonomy (NCBI): domain Eukaryota; kingdom Fungi; phylum Ascomycota; class Sordariomycetes; order Hypocreales; family Ophiocordycipitaceae; genus Ophiocordyceps; species Ophiocordyceps sinensis. The sequence continues at coordinate 12,568,943 of JAAVMX010000001.1, read as the reverse complement.
GTATCTAAAGCTCTAGCAGCGTATAAAGCAGCGAATACTAAGCGGTATCGCGGCAACCGTTAAAGCCCTACTTTTCGTTAACGGTAAACTTACTATAAAAGCGATATAGGAAGAAGTAAAAAGACTCTAGCTTACTATCCTATATTAGCTATAGTAGGGGTTTCCTTTTGCCGAAGGCAGCCTATAACGCAGCTCCCCGCGTAAGTATAGAGTTAGGAGGCAGGGATATATATATAATAGATAATGCATTTTAGCTTAAGGACTATTCGGGCCTTAGTCGCCAACTAGTCCCCGATAACCCCTCTTAAGGCCTAAGGGTATATCCCTAAGGCCCCGACATATTTAAAAAGAAGGGAAAGCTTTAGTCTTACTACTAGAGGGCAACCGCATTATAATAAAGGATTATTCGTATTTTTAACTATTATTCCTACCTTCTTAAACGTACCTTTAGTCTATCTTCTTATAATTTCTAAAGCTTCTCTTTTTTAGTTACTTAAGAGCGATAGCGCTACGCGGTAGGCGCGTTTCCGGACGTATAGGCCGCGTAAGCCGAATAAGTCGTAGCGGCTATTAAGTCGCTAGCCTATCGCCGTTACCTCGCGTAACGGAACTAATATTAGAAGATAAATACACTAACTTATATAAGGGCTATAACGAGCGTCTTAAGACGCTATTACTAATTCTTTCGCTGCCTAAGGGGGCCCGATCTATCCCCTCGCGAAGTTAAACGTAAGCCGGGCCTTTACGACCTACTCCTCCGCGTTTAGATATCCTCGTAGCCCTTTAAGTAAGAGCCGTAGAACTTAAGGAGGAGAAGAGATTAAGAGATAGGATTATAGAACTTTAAGAGGAATTTTCGCAATAAGGTAACTTATTTAGTAAGGACTTATATAAACGTCGCGAATAATTAACCATATTAAGGGAGAGTTATAGTAAGAAAATTAAAATAAAAAACATTCCTTAGTTATTATAACCGACTAACCCTTAAAAACGTCTCGATTAGATTAGCGATCTTAAGGATACTTTTATCGCTACTTTACGTTATTTTAAGCGCAATAAGACTAAAATCTTATATACCTTTAACTATATATACGTAGACTATAAAGCGAAATAGAGGCGATACCTCGACGAAAAGCTCCCTATAGAAAGGGAATTGCTTTATACTAACTAAGATAATTTTTATAACTAGACCTTAATTTTAGTTAAAGATACTACTAATTGCGAGACTCCCTTAGCTACGTAACTATAGGAAGCACGCTAACGAGAGGGTTAATCCCCCCTCGATTTAAGTCTTTACTTAGATTCCCTTAAGTAATATCTAGAACGTCCGCTAGAAAAGACTTATATACTTTCCTTTTTTACAAAATTACGTCCCGATCTTTAGGACTAAATCTCCCTTTATTTAGCGTCTATTTAAGATAATACTCGTAAGGAGATAGTCTAACTCGCTTAACGCTTCTAAGATGCTTTAGAAAATAAAAAGCGCTTTATAAAGCTAACTAACGACTAGTCGACCTCTACTTAAGGGGTAAGAGGCTCTTATTCGATAGGCTACCGCCGGCGTAAAGGCCGAAATAGATCTACTAATAACTATTAAGATTCCGACGCCGCTAGATCGACCTTAAATAGCCGTAGAAACGGTCGTAGCAACGGCCGTAGGAATAGCCGAGGAAATAATCGCAATAGTCGTAACGGTAGGAATAAATACAATAGGAATAGCCGTAGCAATAACCGGGGAGGAAATTCTTATAGAAACGGCGAATAATCTAGCATAGTTATTTATTAGTATTATAAGAAAGTAGGCTATATATAAGCCGATTGCTAAGCGCTAGCGAAAGCTAACCGAACCGTGGCCGATTTAAAGACGACGAAGAAGGAAGGAAACGCTTAGAAATTAAAGTAAATGCCTCTCCTTCGACTAAGCTATAGGTAGAGGTAGTTAAAAGACTACGTACTACTAGAAAGCTACTAAAGCGAATACTTTATAAAATTATTATTAATATCGATTACGGTAGTAAAGTAGACCTAATAGATGTAAATTCTGCTCGAAAATAAGGGCTATAATAGCTTCCTTTATCGACCCTTAGATTAAAGGTAGTTAGGGATATACTTATAAGACAATATAAAGTCTAGGAAGTTTCTATCTAACTTTAAGACAGTCGCTATAGGGAAAAGACAATTACTCGCCCTTATATTAGCGTCGATAACGGATTATAACCTAACGACGTATTAGTTTTACTTAGTATACCTATACTTTCTTAAGAATATATTCATCTTATTCCTTTTAAACGCGCTTAGTGGTTTAAATACTAACTTTCTAAGGTGTTATTACGCTAGCCGTAGAACTTTTTATATAAGTGTAGGAATAAGGTATAGGTCTATATAGTAACACTAGACCTATATTATTTACTATTTCACGATAAAGATAATAACTTAGCGAACCCTAAGCGAAAAAGGGAGGAAATACCGGTGACTCTTTTAGACTTTAAAGACGTGTTTTCTAAGCATAAGGCCGATTTATTACTAAGGAAGAAAGGCACCGATTATACGATTAACCTATTGCCTAACTTTAAGCCGTCTTTAGGACCTATCTACCCTCTTTCTTAATCCGAACTTTAGGTTCTTAAGGAGTGGTTAGATTAGTCCTTTAAGCGTAATATTATTCGGAAATCTAAGAGTTCGGCCGGGGCTTTTATTCTTTTTTTGCCTAAGAAAGACGGTACTTTACGCCTTTATATAAACTACCGGGGGGTTAATAGCATTACCGATAAGAATCGCTACCTACTCCCCCTTATTTCGGAGATTATAGACCGTTATTAAAGGGCTAAGTACTTTTCGAAGATTAACCTAAAAAACGCATACTTACGCATCTAGATTAAGGGAGGAGATAAAAAAAAGATAGCCTTTTATATTCGCTACGGTTACTATAAGTATTTAGTATTGCTGTTTAGATTAACTAACGCCTTTACTATATTTTAGTTATATATTAACTAAGCTCCCGAAGGCCTTATCGATACTATTTGCGTCGTCTACCTTAATGATATTTTAATATTTTCTAAGACCTACGAGGAGTATATAGAATACTTACGATAAGTCCTTAAACGACTAAGGAATACCGAGCTATTCGCAAATTTATCGAAGTATACTTTCTATAAGTAGTCTTTAGAGTTTTTAGGATTTATTTTATCTATTAATAGAGTCGCAATAGACCTAGCCCGTATTAAGGCTATTATAAATTAAGAAGAACCTTAATCTTTCTATAATGTTTAAGTTTTTCTCGGTTTTATAAATTATTACCGACGATTTATTTTAAGATACTTTAGTATTATAGCCCCTCTTACTACGTTATTAAAGGGGAGCGTTAAGGGAAGAAAGCCCGGACGAGTATAGCTAAATACTAGCGAATTAATAGCGTTTTACGCCGTAAAGAACGCCTTTGCGATAGCCCTACTTCTCCGATACTTCGAGCCTTAAAGACTAATTCGCATTAAGACTTATGCCTTAATTTTTGCAATAGCTAGCATTCTTTCGTAGCCCGATAACGAAGGCTATTATTATCCGATTGCTTTCTAATTACGGAAGTTTATTAGCCCTAAGCTTAACTATAGCACCCTTAATTAAGAGATATTTACTATCGTTAAGTTATTAAAACACTAGCGATACTTTATTAAAAGGGCGGCGAATATTATTAAAGTTTTACTAGATTACTAAAATCTTAAAGGCTTTATAAAGTAAGTATCCCTTAATAAAAGATAAATACGTTAGTATATATACCTAGCTCTTTTTGATTTTACGATTAAATACTAAGCCGGTAAATTAAATCCTACCGATGCTTTATTAAGGAAGCTAGAATTTTTAGGCAAAGCTCTACCGTCTATAGAGCTACTCCCGGAACTATAATAGAAGTTAGCAGTTATTCGGTAGGTGTATATAGCTATAGATTCTTTATAAAGCGACCTCGAGACGAGTTCTTAGGTCTCTACTATCTCTAAGCTTAACGAGATATCTTTACGTAACGAAAATGCATAAGCTCTCTAAGGTTTAATCGCTTAGGATTTAGGTATAAGTCCCGCTGAGTTAGCTACCTAAGCTAAAGGCGTTATTAATTGCAAATAATAATATTAAAGACAAATAGCTAGGTTAATAGCCTGTTACAAAGGGGTCTATAAAAGCGATATCTCTAAGCCTTTTTTTAAGCTTATTAAAAGGACTTAACCGGAAGATCCGTAGACTATATAGCGAGTATAGGCCGAAAGTACCTTAGAAGAAGGGGTAAGTCCTTAGTTATTAAGCCTAGACGGACTTATTCTATATTCGGGAAGAATTATAATGCCGTAGAGGTTGCCTTATAGCAAGAGCTTATTTAGCTCTACTACGACGATCCCTTTATAGGATACTTTAGGATAGCCCGCACGAAAGACCTCTTATCCCGGAAGTTCTTCTAGGAAGGAATAGCTCGTAATATAAATAGCTACGTGCGTTTATATTATATCTATTAAAGCGCCGTTCTAAAGCGGCATCGCCTATACGGCGCCCTTAAGTCGCTGCCTATTTCTATAAGACCTTAGGAAGAAGTCTTTATAGACTTTACTACCGGTTTTCCGGAGTTATAGTTCGATAGTAGAGAAGTTAACGCAATATTAGTAATCGTTAACTAATACACTAAGTATAGCGTATTTCTCGCGGTCTTTAAGATAATAATAGCGCTTAATTTAGCTAAGACTTTTTATTATAAAATTAAGCTTATCTATAGAGTATAGAAAGGCATTATTTCCGATAGAGGATCTCTATTTATTCGTAAGTTTTAGTTAGACCTCTATTATATATTACGGATAAAACGGAGGTTATTAATAGCCTTTTACCTATAAACCGACGGTTAAACCAAACGGGTGAATTAGACACTATAATACTACCTTCGGTATTATATAAATGCCGAATAGAATAACTAGCCTAGACTAACACAAAAGGCTTAGTTCGCTTATAATAATGCGGAGAATATAACTATAGGCTTTTCGCTTAATAAGGCATTATTTAGGTACTAACTAGACTACTATATCTACCTTACGGACGATGGTATTAATAGGGGAGTACCTTAAGCGAGAGCTCGCCTTAGTAAATTAGCAGACTTAAGGAAAAAGCTAGAGACTTATTAGCGATAAGCTATCGAGTCGCAAAAGAAATTCTATAACCTCTATTATAAGCCACTTACCCTTAAGGTTAGAGACCTAGTAGGACTCTCTACAGAGAGAATTTACGCCTTAAGGACTAAAGAAGGAAGTTATTACCTAAATACATTAGACCTTTTAAGGTCCTTTAGGCTATTAGCAAGCAGGCGTACCGCCTAACCCTACTAAAGAAATATAACCGGCTTTATAATATATTTTATATTAGTCTCCTTAAACCGTACGCAGAAAGGGCTGCTGACTAATACCCTAGCGAATTACTGCCGATACTTAACCTCGACGATACCGAAGGAGAATAGTCGGTCTAGTAAATTAAGGACTATAAAAAGAAGAAATGCGTTACCTACTACTTAGTGAAGTAAGAAGGTTAGCTAGCCGAATACAATAAGTAGGTTGCTTAAGAAGATATAGCGAATGCCTAAGAACTTATTAACGAATACTTAGAGAGAGATATAACTAAAGAAACGGCGGAAATTACGTATTACGAAATAACTTCTTTTTAGCTTACCCTAACTTTTTTATTCCTTCTCCGCGTTTCTCCCGCTATTTCGCCCTTATTCCTCGATATCTATACGGCGGAAGTCTCCTGCTTCTTTCTCGCTAGTAAACTTAGCAATAACTAAGAGACGTTTTCCTTATTCGCCCCGCCCTCGTCGGCCACTCTCCTTAATTACGTCGTATAGGTCGTCGTACGCATATTCTTAGGCTATACGCTATAGGGTAAAACTCGCGTCCCTAATTAGCAAACGGAGCTTTTAGTCTCTATTCTAGCTTATAGCCTTACGTCGCTCTTACGACGTATGCCGGTATTTAAGTCGGTGTTTAGTATATAAACGTTTTATACTTAATACTCCTTATTCCTCCCTATACGCTATTATAGCAGCTTGAAAAGAGGCATAAACTTAATAAAAGATAAAATTAATCTTCTTCTTTTCGGCTTTATCGCGAGTTATCTATAACTCGGCAATTTTCGTCTAAATCCCGTATAAATCGGCTATATCCTTAGATATTATCGCAGGCACTTATAATTTTATTAGCGATTATATCCCGACTTAAGGGGGAACGAGGGACTTACCGATTTATTAAGGTTACTACGCGAGTTATACTAAATGCACCTACTTAATCGCGCGTCTTTCTAAATATAAGAGAGTTTAACTATCCTAGTGTTATCCTTATAATCGCCGAACCCTTATATACTACTACTTAAGCATTTAATATAGTATAACTCGGGTACTTAGTACTACTTCGCGCGGCGACTTTTAATAAGAGCCTAAAGGGAAGCTTAGAGGCAAAGGATTACGGCAATGCAGAAAGTATCGAGGAAGATGCAAAGATAAGAGAGAGAAGAGGATATAGAATTGCTTAGTAGTAGTCTATCTAAGTGCGGACTAAGATCCCTTTATATAGCCGATTGCATAGGAACAAAGGTATATATAACTTAACTTATTATCTAGATAGAAAGCGCTATTAATTCTATGCTAGGTGTATATAGTCGTACCTCGTATGGTATCCTAGTTGTTGCGTGATTAATTATGCGAGTAATAGGAGGTAGTGTAGGTAACCTTAGTTAACCGGGGCCCGACTGTAGACTATACGCATATTAGTCCCTACACACACTATATACTTCGGCATTCGGTATCTCGAGCATCCGGGGAGCTAATGCAGCCGGGTGACTTATATTATATGCAATAATTCACGGCGGTTCTAATGCATATCTTAATATGCCGGTAGGACAAACTAATCGGGAGACATCTGCTCCCTTATAGCCCCTCTTAAAGGGTACTTATTGTATAAGAAGTGCGCTTTATATATGTCCGTTTATAACTTACTAAGATTTGTAAAACTCTCTAAAAAAGCTATTTATAGGAAAAAACTTTTTATATATAGAAAAATAACTCTACTATATTATATAGAGAAAAATTAAAAAGACTCTACTATATATTTATTAGTCCGTTTAGTAAACCTATATATAGGAAAAAACTAAAGGTTATTATAGAGGAAAGCTAGAAGAAAGCATAAGAAAGAGCAGCTTAAAACCTCTATTTATCTTTATATATAAGATTCTATTTAAAACTTAGGAGGCCTTGAAATTTATTAAATAGTATACGCCTTAATTCTTTTGTAAATATATTAGCAATATTATCGGCGGGTTTTATATAGAATACTTCTATTTTGCCTAGTAGAATACTATTCCGGGTAAAGTTATAGGCGCGGCCGATATACTTCCGGAGTTTATAAGATTCTAGGTTATTCGCTATTTTTAGTGCTAATTGACTATCGGAGAATATTAGCGGGACGTTATTAGATATAGATATAGACAACTCTTTTGCTATGCTATTTAGGTGGCTATATAGGTATAAGGCCTCCTTATTAGCCTCTCTTAGGCCTATAAACTCTGCTTCGCAAGTGGATAGCGATATAGATTTTTGTTTTTAATATAACCACCTTATAAGATTATTGCGTATAAAGAAATAGTATCTAAAGACCGATCGTCGGTCTATAAGGTCACTAGCCCAATCGGAGTCCGTATAGGCTATAAAATAAAAATCTAGTATTAGTATATTGCAGTTATAGTAGAAGCATAGGTTAATGAATTTGTTTAGGTATTTCTATATAACATCGAGGCCTATAAAATGCGAGGAGTCGGGTTAAGAATAAAATCTTGCGTAGGATATTACTATAAAGAGGATACTAGGCCTTATAAATAAGGCTAAAAATAGCAAAGAGCCTATTTGCATTTAGTATAAGAGTATGTCTTTTTTAAAGGCGTTTTTTATTCCTGATTTATTTAATTTAACGCCCTTAGTAGTAGGTGTATTAAAGGTTCCTATATTTTCTTTTTTAAATCCCTTTATTTTATTTTTTATATAGGTTGCTTAGGATATATATAATTCCTTTTTTTCTCTACTTATTTATATAGATAATCCTAAGAAGTCTTTAACTTCCCTTAGCGATTCGATCGGTAGGGTTTTATTTATTTAATCTATTACTTATGTTATTACACGCTCTATAGGTCTATGGAAGAGGAGACCATCCATATAGACGGCTATAGCTATTCGTAGTATGCTATTTATAAACACTCCTTCGTCTATTAGAAGGCAGTAAAAACTAAGCTCGTTAAGTACGCTTTTTAATAGTTTATACTAGAGTAAAGGACTTTATTTTAAGCCGTATAGTGCTTTTCTTAATTTCGCTACGAGCTTCTTCGTCTTGTTTTTAGTTAAGTAATTAAAGTAAGTTATGCCTTTATATTTCATATTTTCATGCTAGGAAAACCATACGTATAGTATTATATCTAGAAAAGCTTTAGGTATCTATATATACGTTTCTATATCTATATCCGCATAAAGAAAGGCATTTTGTATATTAAACTATAGTACTTTTTGGTTATTAGCGATAGCCTATAGTAGTAGGAGCCTTAAAGACTTAGGTCTTGCTATAGTAGAGAAGGTTTTAATATAGTCTAAGCCGTATATTTGCTTATAGCCTAAAGCTATAAGTCGAGCTTTAAACTTCTTTATTTAGTTTTTATTATACTTTTAACTCTATAGACCCATCGGCTTCCGAGGCTTCCCGGTCTTTAGGTAGCTCGGTTATTTCCTAAGTATTGTTATCTATAAGCTGCTATATTTCTACTACTATGCCTTTATCCTATCATAGAGCTTCGGCGCTTTTTATAGCTTGCTTATAGGTTTTTAGTTCTATAGGATTACAACCTTCTAAAGCAGATAGAAGGGTTATATTATCGTTATTTATTAGTAGATGTATTAGGTATTTTTAGTAGTCGTTATAGAATTCAGCCGGCTTCTTAGATATTTTAACCTGAATTCTTTAATCCTTATTATTATTATCCTGTATTATATAGTTAGGAATATCATCCTCGGATATATTATCGTTATAAGGATTATTCTAGGATTATGTATTTTCAGGATTTATATCTAGTATAGAAGATCTTGTATATAGATAATTATCTGGTATTTTAGTTATAGAAGGTATAGTATTAAAATTAAAGGTTTTATTATCTTTTAAGAAGTTGTTTTCTAGTATAGTTATATCTTTTAAGATAACAACCTTCTTTCTACTATAGTCGTATATTTTATATACTATATCTTTATAGCCTATTATAATTCCTTTATAAGCTCGTACGTCTAGCTTATTACTAGGTGTTTTGTTTTTATAGTATATAATACTTCTAAAGATCCGGATCTTATCTATGTCTTTTATAGTAAGGGCTCTATCTTCTTTCTTTTTAAGAGGGCATATATACCCTAGGGTAGTATAGAGAGATCGGTTGTATATATATATAGCTGCTAAGATAGCTTCACCCTAGAGGTATTTAGGTAGCTTAGCTATATAAAGCATAGATCTAACCTTATTAAGTATTGTTCTATTTCTACGTTCTATTCTACCGTTTAAGTAGGGGTATATAGTAGACTTAAATTATATTTTATTCCGTTTTAAAGAGCATATAGCTTAATATTCTAGAGAAATTCTTTTGCATTGTCTAAGAAGACCTCTTTTATTTTTGTTTTATCTTTATTATTCTTAATGTCGGACTAATCTAGTCACATAAGGGAGAAAAGAGTCATGAGTTATAACCCCTATTAAGGCCCCGATGACAGCGTCATCGGGAGCGTTACGTGCCCCGACTAAGCTCCCTTTAGAGCCTAGGACAGGCTCGGTTAGGACGCATAAAGGGGCCCCCTTTCCTCTCCTCTTCGCCTTAGCTAGATAACCTATATAGACTAGAATCTAGCTAGTTTATAACCCCTTTGTTTATTTAACTAACTAACACTAATTAGTGATTAAACGATTAATTATAGATTAGTAAGGTTAAAGAGGCAAGGGTTATTATCACGATATAGGACCGTTATCTTTAGTAGTGCCGTTACTCCTACGTTAAGAACGACCCTTCGTGCTAAGAAAAAGGCATCTCACTAGATCACCGGTCGAGATACCTTCTAAGCTATTAATTAACGTTACTGCTTTCGCAGACTATAGCCACCTTAATCGATAGTCCGTCTATAACGCGACGAGCCCGCTGCCCGCTCCCGGCAAGCATCGACCCTTTAACGTTGCTAGAGGAATCCACTTAGATTACCGACTAGATCCCTTCTTTAACGACCTAATCGACAACCGTTGCCCTAAAGAATAAGCATTACGGGACCCCCTTAACGTCGCTGCTTTCGCAGACTATAGCGACTTAATCGGCGACCCGCTGTTTATTTCGATGAAAACATATCGCGAAGACCCTCGCGATCCCTATAAACCCTAGTTATCTACGATAACACCGACGGACCCGACATCCGCCGCCGCCGCCGCCGCCGCCCTAGCGGCAACCACCCTAACGGCAGACACCTATACGGTAGATAACCCTATCACCCTACGAGCTCTTCCGATAGCTCCTATAAACCTAAAATATACTAAATGGCTAAATAATATCCCTATCTACGAGTTATTACACAACTAGGTTAACCTTAACCTTAACCTCGAGAATGCATGCGTTAGCCCCGACGAATAATATTATATTATAATAACTTCCTACGTCGTATTCTTCCTTATAGGCGGAAGGATAAGCCTATACGATGCGATTAACGACTTTTAGGACTGCTTTAGAATATAGACTAAAGCTATATAGGATAAGGTCTAACGGGACTATAAAAGGGCATTGCGAACGTTCTTACGGAGGTGCGGGATCTATATAGGCCGAAAAGACTAGCTAAGTAGCCCTTAATTCGTAATGCTTTAGGCCACTAGCAAGCCCCTACCCTAGCCTAAAGAAGAGTTCCTCGAGATAGACTTCGATATTAAAACGGAGGCCTACGCAGAAAGGAATAAGCTACGATCCTAGCTCGGCTTACCGCCGTATAAAGCGCTTGTAAAGACGTTACCTTCGTTAGTCTTAGCAGCTACGCTAACGTCGCCTTCTTCGACAGCAATAGCAGCTCCGCTATTAGCAAAATAAGTTCCCTACGTTATTCCCGCCGCTACTCCTACTCTTGCTCCTACTCTTACTCCCGCCGTTATAAGCACGACCGTTCCGATAACTACTCCGCCGACTGTTTAAAGTCCGCTAGTTAATTTAGCTTTAATAGCCTCGCCCTTAGCCTCGCCGTCCTTATCCTCGCCGGCACCTACACCCTTATCGTTACCCCTAAGCCGGCACGACCCTAGAGAAACCCCTAACTCCCGCCGGCACGACTTAGTTTCCTATAGGGAAGACCCCGTAGCTGCCCCTAGCTTCTATAGGCATAGCCCCGGTGCCGGCCCTACAGTAATAACAACAACCACGACTTCGCCTTTAAACAAAAGTCCGTTAGTTATTCCCGTTGTTTTAAGCCGGCCCCTTGCTTTTCTAAGCCGGCTCCCTCTTCTACTCCTATTCGCCCGCTCTAAGCAGCAGCTCTTCGGACTGCTCTTTCGACCCTTAAGGCAGCTTACTAAGCTGCTCTTCTATTAGCTCTCGTAGCAGCTCGCTAAGCTGCTCGCAACCTACGAAGCTGCAGGTCCTATAGCAGCTTCCTTAATAAGCTACGAAGCTGTAGGTCCTATAGTAGCTTCCTTAACAGCACGCTCCACGGCATATCCTAAAGCTAAGCTAATGCCGCCGCTGCTAATTACCCTTCGAGTCTCGTAGTGCACTCTTTCGCTACCTCGGCGAAGGATATTACTATACAAAACGCGTATAGACTTCCTCCTAGACCGTTATGCCCTAAGCCCGGCATATACTACTAAAGTAGGCTAATTGCTAGCACTATAAATCTCACTTCGACTCCCGAGGCGTACTCTTCCGTTACCTCGCTAAAGGATATCGTTACTAAAAGCCCTTATAAGCTTCCCCTTAGCTTATTAAACAGTAGGGTAAGAGACACTCTCCCCTACGGCCCTAGACTGTCCGATATACCCTCTTGCGGGACCGTAACGCAGGAGACTCTTACTAAAAGCCCGCCTAGGCTTCCTCCCTACTAGTCACCCGGCAGGCTCTTTCGTCCCGGCAGTCGCCTTTATCCCGGTAGACGGCCTCGTCTTTACTCGTTGTTTTTCTAAGGTTTAGCAACGCACCCCTCGTTGCGCGTAGCTAGCTAGCCTCGCGAGCTTCCGCACCGTTAGCCTCGCGAGCCTAGTAGAAGAAAAGCTCTCGAGGGATTCCCCTACCTATTGCCCCTTCCGGCCCCTCTAGCCCTCTGCTTAGCTACCCCTCTAGCCCTTTGCTCGGCCGTTCCTTTATGTATTCTCGTTGCTTATTACTTCGCCTATTTCCCTAATGCCCCGTTCGTGTGTTTATCGCATAATTATTCCGTATAGATTTTCCGTATATTATTCTTTATTATTTCTACAATTTATTCGCCCTTTTCCACGCGTTATTCCCCTTTTCCCGCTTTATTGCATTATCTTATTTATTGTTCGCAGCTTTTGCTAATTGCCCGTTATTTCCGGTCGATTATTTCTTACTGTTTCCCGCCCGCTAAGTGCAATTTATACTTATTATTTATATTCATTAGGCAATTTCTAGCTTAATGCGTCTTTTCCGTTATTTCTTCGTTCGCGCTTATAGCCCGAATTAAGGCCTTGCAAAGACTTAACTAAGGTCTATTCCTGCTCGAATAAACGCTTGATTCCGCCCCGAACGCCCTAAGGATGCCCTCGAATCGGCTCTTCTAAACGCTCTTTCCCCGCTATATTCGTTGCGTTCGCGTTCGGTTATTCGGTCGTTCGATTAAGCGATTAGTCCGTTAGTATAGTGTTTGCAGCCTCTAAAAGAAGAAGTGCTAGTGTCGGACCAATCTAGTCACATAAGGGATAAAAGGGTTATAAGTCATGACCCCTGTTAAGGCCCCGATGATAGCGTCATCGGGAGCGTTACGTGCCCCGACTAAGCTCCCTTTAGCGCCTAGGATAGGCTCGGTTAGGACGCATAAAGGGGCCCCCTTTCCTCTCCTCTTTGCCTTAGCTAGATAACCTATATAGACTAGAATCCAGCTAGTTTACAACCCCTTTGTTTGTTTAACTAACCAACACTTAAGCTCTATTTTAAATTCTAGGAACTTAGGTAGGCTTTCGGCTTTATCTTTTATAAGGTATATTCTTAGGTAACTAGAGTAGGTATCTAGAAATAATATAAAGTATCTAAATTTTTCGTATGTAGGGACTTTTATAGGACCTTATATATTAACGTTTATTTTATCTAGAAAGAGATATCGTCGTTTTAAAGGCGTTTTCTTCTTTTTATCTATATGTTTAGCTTATATATAGGCTTTGCATTGCTTTATAGCTATAATATCTTTTTAGTCTACGGATATATCTAGGTATAGTATACGAAGATGTCGGTATAGGGATTTATAGCTTAGATAGCCTAGCCGTTTATGCTAAAGATCGAGGTCTATTTTCTTTTTTATCTTAGGGTTTTTTATTGTATTAGTTAGTATAGTATCTTAGAGTATAGCGTTATCTATTGTTTCTTTCGGGCTATGTTATATATTATATATTTTATTCTTTATTAGAAATCGTGTTTTCTTTATATCTAAAGGGATATAGTATAGTCTATTTTTAATAAAACCGGTTATTAGTTTATTAAGATTTCTATTAAGGAGAGATATAGAGTCTAGGCCTATAAGAGCGTATATGTTTATTATAGCTAATTAGCTAATAATATTAGTGCCGATTTTAGGTATATAAAGGCAGTTTTTTAAGGTATACTATTATTTGCTATTTAGGAACTTAAAGATAAGATCCCTAGCCCCTCGTACGATAATAGAGGAAGCTTTTCCCTAGGTTATAGTAGTATATATTTCTTTATAGTTAGAGAGGAGAGATTTATTTAAAACTATATGCCTAATAGCTCTAGTATCGAAGATAAAGTTATAGAAATTCCTAATCCGTATTATAGTCCTATCTACTTTTAATACTACCCTCGAAATTGCCGAAAGAAGAGGCTTTAAAGGTCCTATTATTTATCTTCTATTAAAGGAGGACTTTATTTTTATAAGGGTATATAGAAGGATATTATTTAAGGGAAATAAGGTATAGAAATAGGGTACTACTAAGGGTATTATATATAGTATAGAGGATATAAAGGATATATAGAGTATTATAAAGGATAGGAGGGTACTTACGATACTAAAAGTAGAGTCCGAAACGACGAGGACCTTATTAAAGGTCTCGGAGCGGTCTCGGAGGATTCCGGAGTAGCCTTACGCTTCCGGACGCGGGAGGTCTAAGGACGGCCGGCCGGACGTAGGGCCGGAGATAGAGAGCTCTCCCGAGAGTAGAGAACCGGGGTCGGCCTCCGGTAGTTACGGTTAGTATTCTCTTAAAGGTCCCGGCGAGAAGAGGAAGAGGCAAAGACCGTTTTTAAGGTAAATCCTATACCCTAAGCCTTATCTTTATTCTTAGGTTTCTAAAAACAATTCCTCTCTATATACCCTCGCTTTTTATAATAAAAGCCAATAAAGATCTTACTACCGCCGGCTATAAATAGCTATTAGTTATTCTCGAGAGCTTTCGTTCTCTTAAACTTATCTATAAGAGACGAAGAGAGTAATTTAAGGGTATATACCGTAGCATTAATATAAAGGGTCTATATAATATTCGTAATATAACTCGAGAAAGAGCTATTAAGGCTCTCTAAGATCTAGGTTATTACTACAATCTCCGGGATATAGATCTCATTAGTATTTAGCTCGTCGAAGAGCTCTTTTACCTTATTTAGGTAAGTCTCGATAGATATCTCTCCCTTAATATTCGTATTAAAGAGTTCCTTTATAAGGAGGAAGTTAAAGATAAAGTATATAGGGTTATATAGGGTTTTAAGTGCCTTTTATACCGCCTTTATAAACGTATAGTATTTTATCTAAGATAAAAGGCCGTTATTAACTATAAGCCTTATTAAGGCTAAATAGTCCTAAGACTTTACATAAGTAGTATCGAGTATAGCTAGACTGAGCTTTTTATATATAAAGATAGATTCTATATATAGAGACTAAGCCGAAATATTAGTGCTCCCCTTAAGCTTTATAAATAAATAGTCCTTAAAAGAACTTATTTTTGCCGTATGTCGGATCGGAAGGTACCGGAGGGAACTCGGAAGAAGCTCGGCGTCTATAGGCTAAGGTAAGGGTAATAAAGGAATTTATTTCTAATTTCTTCGAGGGTTTTTTAAGTATAGAATAGTAGCTAAGAAAAGGTGCGTTGTAGGAGCGAAAATAAGGCCAATGAGAAATAAAGGGGGCAAAACACTAAGAAAGTAGTAATATATATAAACTAAGGGTAGCCTAAGAAGGCAAGTAGCTTAAAAAGGCAAAGAGGAGGTTATAGCGGAGAGACGGTCGTTTTTAGTGCAATAGCGAGTAATCTAAGGGATCTAAGGGAGGCTTTAGGTAAGAAGCAACTTAAAGCTTAAGCAGAGATAGGGATTATAACTAATAAGGACCTAAAGGGAAGCTAAAAGGCAGAGGATTACAGTAATATAGAAAGTATCGAGGAAGATATAAAGATAAGAGAGAAAAGAGGATATAGAATTGCTTAGTAGTAGTCTATCTAAGTGCGGACTAAGATCCCTTTATATAGCTAATTATATAGGAATAAAGGTATATATAACTTAACTAATTGTCGGGATAGAAAGCGCTATTAATTCTATGCTAAGTGTATATAGTCTAACCTTATATAGTATCCTAGGTATTGCGTAATCAATTGCGCGAGTAATAGGAGGTAGTGTAGGTAACCTTAGTTAACCGGGGCCTAACTATAGACTATGCGTACATTAGTCCCTACACACACTATATACTTCGGCATTTAGTATCTCGAGCATCTAGGCAGCTAATGCAGCCGGGTGACTTTCGTTATATATAATAATGCACGGCGGTTTAAATGCATATCTTTATCTACCGATAGCATAAACCACACGAGAGATATCTGCTCCCTTTTACTTTCTATAGTTACGGTCTTTTTAGCCCTTTTCTTTAGCGATATCCCTTTTTAGAGATTCTTTATATCGGCGGTTTCTCCTTAAGTATTCGCCTTTATTTCCTCCTTTCTATCGTCTTTACTAAACGATGAGAATATTTCGGACTCTATAAGCATTAGCGTTATACGCTTAGCAATTGCTTAACCTTCCTAGGACTCTACTATAATAGGTTTCTTTATGCTTATAAATAGTCCCTTAAATAACTAACGAAATAGTAGATCGTCGACTTTTAGCTCTTACAATAATATCGATTGCTCTAATATACTCGGGATATTCTTATCTACGAGGAGTCGTTATAATAGTATCGTTTTCTCTCTAGTAGGAGTCCTCTCTATACGCTTCTTCTTTAGCATTATCTCTTCCTTTCCTATCGCGACGGCGTTTATAATTGATACTCTAGTAGCCGATAACTTAAGAACCTAAGCTATAACTAATGGATTTACCGGCAGGCTGTTATCTGCCTGCTTTCCGCGTTTTTAAGGTGTCTCTACCGCTACGCTTATTCTTCGTTTCGAACCTATAGCGTCGGATTTCGTTAAAATATTCTCGTCTATAACTAATTCGTGTATAGGTATATACGTATAATAAGAAAAGAGAAGAAAAAACTTTACATATATACGAAGAGCGGCACTTTATTTAAGGTCGCTAACTATACGTAGGCGACTAGCTATCCATTGCGTAGTAACTATTACTATACGCACCTAATACGATAATTATTATAATATATATAATAATAACTATCGTCTTTTATTAAAGCACTACGTTTAATCCTATTTACTATTACGACTTTATTCGTACCTAAAGCTATCCTAGCGTCTAAAGCGTCCGCCTTAAAAGGGGGGGATAATTATAACGCAGCTACCCGCATAACTATAGAGTCGGGAGGCAGGGATATATATATAATAGATAATGCATTTTAGCTCGGGGACTATTCGGGTATTAGTCGCTAACTAGTGCCCGATAACCCCTCTCGAGGCCTAAGGGTATATCCCTAAGGCCTAGATATATCTTAGAAGAAGGGCAAGCTTTAGTCTTACTACGAGAGGGAAACCGGATTGCAATAAAGGATTATTTATACTTTTGACTAGCGTTCCTACCTTCCTAAACGTACCTCTAGTCTGTCTTCTTATACAGCCTTTAGGGCCGTCCTCGGGTTAGCTATCTTAGCGTCTTAAGCTACGGGAGAGTTCGTCGACGTAGCCGTAGGCGCGAGTAGCGTATCCGTAGAGGTAAGCGCCGTAGATCCTATTTTAACTCTAAGGACTTTTAGCAACCCCTTTCGTTTAGCCGGATTAACGGCTATTTTCTATAGCAGTACTTAAAGGCGCTCCTCTTCCGCTATAGAAGGTACGGCATCCGCCGTCGCCTTGCTTAAGCGGGTTTCTATTATTTCCTATCGAAGGCGGGCTTCTATAAAGGCTAGCTTATTTAGCGACTCTTATCGCAGCTATGCCTGCTAGGACCCCTTAGCCTATTGCTCGAAGACGTCCTTTATATCGTTGTCTAGTAAGTCTATAATAGCAGCTAATATTGCTACGCGTGCCGCTTTTATTATAGCGGCCTATCGTTTTAGTCGATATATACCGGCTATTATAAAAGCGGGACGTTATCGTATTAATAAGTCCGTAAAAAAGAGAGATAGATAATACTATAATAGGGTAGGCAGAGTAATTATATAGGGGCCCTTTATATAGGTATGGAAATCATCTATAAAGAACTAAGTGTAAGCGCACTTATATATACGGATATATAGCTTTACGCACGTACCCCTTTTCTATACGTGCTTCTTACCCCTATCCGCACGAGCTCCTTACTACTATTCGCACAAGCCCCTTTCCCCGCCCGTACGTGCCTCTTCCCCGCTCGTATATAAGAATGCGGATTAGGTCGTAGACCTTATCTCACTAATAGTCGAAGACCCTTATAAAGGCTATGCCTAGCCTTAAAGGCTATAACTCTATAGCCGTGATTAACGCCGGATAAGTTAATATATAATATATTAAGCTAGGCCCGAACCTCCTTACTATCTTTAGGAGTCTACTACTCCTTAGTTTTCTTAATCTTATGCATCTCGAGCTTTTTAGGCGTTAATAGAACGTTATCTCAGGCTTATAGCTTAACTATAGCCTTAAGGGTGCGGTTAATATTCGTAGGATAGATCTAAGTGACTTTAAAGCAGGCCTTAATATTGTCTTTAGTAAAGGCTAGCGAGGATATAACGTTATATACCCTAACGAAGCGCTATTTCTAATAAGACACTATAACTATAAAGTCGATAAGGCTAGCGAGCTAAGTGCGGTAAAACTCCTTAAGAGGGGTAAAGACGCCGATATAAAGAGGCTTCGTAATATATAACGAATTCATAAGGGGAAAGAAAAGCTAGATGCGATATTTAAAGGCCGTATATATAAAGTTAAGGCATATATACGATATAGCCCCGTCGAGCACTAAGATCCTCTATAGCGAGGCTATTTAAGGCTTTATTTCTAGGATAAATACGTTCTTAAGCTACTTAAGAGCCGTATAGCTATTTGATTAGCCCGACTTACTATAAATTTAGGCCTATTTAGGGAATTGCTCGGGAAACTACTGCCCTTAGAGGTTCGTACCCGTAAAGAGGATTATAGGCTTAATGCGGCGCCCGTCGGCACTTATATACTTAAGAATAAAGGCCTATTCGCTAATACTTCCCTTAGTCCTTATATAGTGCTTCGTTAAGCAGCTGCTAATAACCTTCTTAGCCTTAGTTTTCCCTTCTATAACGCCGGTCTAGTCTATATTATAGATACGGCTCGAGCCGACGCACTTATTCCTAATCTCTCTATCTAAGAGGTCCTAGAATACGCGGGATATCTCCTCTAAGGAGCTTTAAGTATAGAGGGTCTTAATGCCTCGTGCTAGATTTATTTTAACGTTAGGGTTACGCTAGATAAAGCGGTCGACTTAAGTTAGCCTAATAGGTCGGTCGTTACTACCGGGGCCTGCAATAAGCTGCGTAAAGCTCTAGAGCTTACGCCTTAAGGGCGGCCGCCTAGTAGCTTCTTCTATATAAGCTCTTACTCTTGCCTTAGAGATAACCGTTAACTACTTTCCATAGCATTGCAAATAGGCTACGCGCCGTTAAGCCGCCTTCGTAAGGTAGTCTAAGGTATAGTATACTCGCGGCTTATAAGCGCGATAGAGAACCCGTATTCTACCTCTTTACGTACGTTATTAATATTAATCTTACGGCGAGCGTTAGAAGTATCTATAATAAAAGTTTAATACGTAAATAGCTTTAATTATTATTATTATAATAATCTATGTTTATATTAATACTATAAGTCGCGACTAAGATTACGTAGCGGACTTTAGGGGTAGCGGACCCCTAGTTAATTACGTTATAAACCCCCCTTATATTACTATATCCCTGCATTTCCCCCTATCTCCTTTTAGCCGATATTGCATAGTATAGCCGGGCTTATAGGGTCCTTTCCCCTAAACTCTCTCGGGTTAGACGATAAGCTTAGTAGCGACCCTCCGCGAAGCTCTCGATAGCCCTTAAGCGCCGCCTCTTATAGCCTAAAGCCTAGTAAAACCACGTCTATCTCCGGCTTAGGGAAATAGACCGAGTAGAAGCTAGCCTATTAGAGCGAGGCTTTCGACGCTTATATTAACGAGCTTTAAAACAAGTTACGCTAATAATCTCGCTAATAGTTAAACTAGCTCGAAAGGCTAGAGGAACGACTAGGCTCTAAAATTAAACGCATGCTATTAAGATTCTTAAAGCAATAACTATCTCTACCTATACCGCCGGCCGCTAGTCCCTCGGGTCTTTCTACCCTAGGGCCTTATACAACCCTTTTTATACTATAATAATAGTAGGAGATTAGTACGCGTTTTAAGAAAGATGTTACTATATACGTCTAAACTTTAATTGCCTTACTTATATTCCCTATAATGCTACTTATAATCGAGCTACTAAGACTTTTATAAAAAGCATCTAGCCTTAAGCAAAAGCAGCTAGGAAAGTAGATAACTCGGTTACTAATTACAGTAATAGAGTTATTATAAAGCTAGAGTAGAAATTGCATTAGGCCGACTTTACTATCATTTAAAAGCTCTAGTAGATATAGTCTGCGTTTCTTATTGCATAAATCCCTTACGGCCTATAGCTTACGCGGATGTTAAACGAACTATCTAAAGACTTTAGACCTATCGTATATTAGGTAGATGTTCGCTATCCTAACTAGATATTACTCTTAGAGGGTATCTTTACGGTCCTTTAAGACTACGGCGCCTTAGATACACTATTAGCTAAATAAGTATAGCTAGCGCTTATGAAAGATAAGGCAATCGTTAACTTTGCCTAGCGTATCCGCGATATATTCCGTAACCTACCCGATATTAAGAAACGTAGTCCTAGCGTCCGTACTATTACTATCTAGTATATTCGGAATAACCTCCTTCGTATTTACTCCTAGCTTAGTCCTAATATTACGACACTATATAGCACTAGTCTTATCTAACGCCTAGTGCTCCTAGCTAGCGAGCAGACGTATTAGCCCGTCGAAGATATCTACGGAATAAGAGCCTAAAAGGAAGCTTAAAGGCAGAGAATTATAGCAGTGCAGATAGTATCGAGGGAGATAGAAAGATAAGAGAGAGAACAGGATATAGAATTGCTTAGTAATAGTCTGTCTAGGTGCGGACTAAGATCCCTTTATATAGCTAATTGCATAAGAATAAAGGTATATATAACTTAACTAATTGTTAGGATAGAAGGCGCTATTAATTCTATATAAGGTATATATAGTCTAACCTCGTATAGTATCTTAGTTATTGCGTGATTAATTACGCGAGTAATAGGAGGTAGTATAGGTGACCTTAGTTAACCGGGGCCTAACTATAGACTATGCGTATATTAATTAGTCCCTATATATACTATATACTTCGGCATTCGGTATCTCGAGCATCCGGGCAGCTAATACAGCCGGGTAAGCTATGTTATATACAATAATACACGGCGGCTCTAATACATATTCTTATATACCCGTAGGATAAACTAATCAGGAGATATCTGCTCCCTTATAGCACTCTTAAAGGGTACTTATTATATAAGAAGTGCGCTTTATATATATCTGTTTATAACTAACTAGTGTTTAGGAAAGACTCTCTTAAAACCTATTTTACTAGGAAAAAAACTTTTGTATAGAGAAAAACAAAACTCTACAATTTATTTTATATAGAGAGAATTTTAAAAAACTCTAATATATGTATTAGCCCGTTTAATAAACCTATATCTAGTGAAAAACTAAAGGGTATATAGAGGAAAGCTAGAAGAAAGCATAAGAAAGATACCTAATCGCTACGACGGTTTGTTTAATTATCGTACTTACCGACTACGCCGCTACTACTATTATTCTTAAGTAAACCTTTATGCATACCTCGGCCCTAAGAGCGAATATAAGGCTTATACTAGCCTTATTATTAGTAGGTGATTCACTTGGATTAATCTAAATAAAGGGGGTTGTATTGGTTGTAGTTATATCTAATCTAGCTAAGAAGGGGGAATAAGGGGGCCCCTTTATACCCGTCTGCCGGGGTCCCTCTATAGAGCCTGCTGTGCCTTAACAATGCATTGTTAAGGCCTACGCTAGGGCTTACTGCTCTAGTTATAACGATGCCCTTAGTCAATAACGAGGTCATTAACTATGTAGGGCACGTGGCGTTATGCGCCGCGTGGTTATAACCCCTATTGCCCCTTTCCTATGTATAGTTGGCAATATAGTTGCGACTCTATCCCTTAGTTATATAACTATATTCCTATACTAGCAGTCTTTCTTTCTAACTGCTAAGCAACCTTCCTAATCGCAAGGATAACGCGTATTAGACTAAAGGGGTCTAATAAATATAATACATAAGTATAAATGAAAGAGAGTTCTAAAGGGGAACTTAAGGACGTAGAACGTATGCCTCCATCCGAATAGTTAAGCTATTGTTATCTACGAAGCGTTCGAGGGCTCGGTTAGGTAATGCCTTTATTATAGCATCGGCCGGGTTATTATCGCCGTGAATCTAACGGATCTCTACGATCTCACGCTATTTATATAACTATCAAAGAGACATAATATCAATGATTAATCTCTTCTACTTAGTTATCCTAAGCTTTACGAGACATTCGTAGAGCGAGTACGAATCTATGTAGATAATTAATTAGATATTCGGTAGCTTAAGCCGATCGGTGATAATTTTTAGCGTTATTGCTAAGGCGATCCCGAGGTTAACGCCGCTACCTATACCGTATATCTTAGAGGCTAGCACGCTTTAGGTAACTCTTTTACACTTCGTCGAATTCTAATAGATAATATTCCTAATGACCTTAAACTAGTTGTCGGACCTTTCGGTCTTTTTAACTAATGCAATAATAAAGCCTAGTTGCGATAATATGTCTTTATTATTAGCAAACGACCTATCCGTAAATACTATTAGCTTCGCCTTAATAAGATCGATTGGTTTATATATTAAACCTTTGCTTTAGTAGTCTATTTACTACTTAAGTCGCTTATTTAAGATTATATAATCCTTATTATCCGGGTTCTATACTTATGCCGTAACGGAGATATCGAATGCTGCTTCTAGTTGGCATACCGAGGCTATATAGGCTCTACGAGCACGTTATTTTAAGTACTATTATGCATAGTCTAGAGCCTTAACATCGATTCGGTCGATCCGGGCGGCTTATCCCTTCTATTAAAGCAAGAGTATTTTATCCTATTGTAAGCTTACCTTTGCTCCGTTAAAATCCGTGACGGAGCCTTAAGCCATCGTGGTTTTCGGCTTCGCCCTAAATTATGCCTCTTAGAGCTTTTCTTCTTTAGCGGCCGAAAAACTCATCGTTCTAAGCATAAGGGTATCGTCCGTTTATATCCTAATAATGCTAAAATATTCTAGTCCTATGTTAGATATTAGAAGGCAAGAGTCGAAGGTCGATATCGCTATATTAAGGCCCTCGATATAGTGCTTTTAATACGTATTAAACTAGTAGACTCTAGATTCTATAATGCTATATAGGGGCTTAATAACTCGGATGATTGTATTAGGCGGATACTTTATTTGCAATTCGGCGGGGAGACGTATTAAGACCGTCCGAAAGAGCTCTATAGTCGCTTAAGGATATGCGTAGGTGATATCTCGAAGGGATAACGTTATCCTATAGCGTATAAGGCTAAGAGCAAGAGCTAAGATTAGTCGTTAGCTAACGCGTTGGATTATCGGGGACTGCGTTAGTAGGGAAGCCTTCTCTCTATTATTATAACCTTAGACTATAAGCCTTAATTTTTTATATAGCTTAGTGTCTCTGCCTTTAACCTCTCGAACTATGCGGGAACTAAAGATACGGTAGCCGCCGTAAATAGCTTCGTTATAACGTTCGAAACTAAATACTCCCTATGCTATAAGGTCGTCGATCTCCGTGCTATCTAACGCTTCGAATAGTGCTCCCGGGGTCGTAATAGCGCCTTTAGATCGGAGCTTAACGGCTAGTTTATAGGCCTCTTCTTCCTTTTTCATCGTAAAGGCCTTATCCGCTTCTTCGTCACTTAAATCGTCGAGGTCTATATCGTCCTCGTTATCGTCTAGTTTATCTTCTACGTCTATTCCTTCTATAATTAAATACCTAGCCTTATTCTTTAATCCGGGCGGACGTCCCCGCTTACGGGTGCCGGAGGGTCCGGTCGGGCGGGCTCGTCCGGTTGCTCGGACTTTAGGGCCTGGATATTATTAAGCATTCGATTACGATAATATAGTTATACTAGTATAGATCTAAAAACCTAAGGTCTATTGACCGTATCGATTATAATATCGGGCCCGTTAATAGCTATAATTTTAAACGGTCTTTGCTATCCTAACTTCTCCCTCTATATACGGACTTCGCTTTAGAGAGGAAGGGCAAGTATATTCGTCGTATCCAGGCCGTTCCGGCTATACAATATAGCCTAGACCTATCTTTTAGCCATAAGCTGCCTAAGTGCCTTTATTGCTTTTTATACTACGGCTGCTCGTTTAAAGGTCGTTAGTAATAGCGGCGAATTAAGAGTTATCCTAAGATATAATCCGAACATAAGCAACGTAGGTATTAGTCCGTTCGGTCTAGCAGTATCGTTAATGGCTTTAATAGCCGTTTAAATAACTGCCTTAGGGGAGGTAAAGCTGCCTATTTCTACGAAGAGGATATTAAAAGCTTAGCGCAAAAGGGCATAATACCTCTTAACCTTACCGATAGACTAATATGCTTTAATAGGAACTTATATATATATAATTCCTATAATACGGGCTTTATTTCGGAATTCTACCGCCGCTAAGTTCGTGCCGGTATTATATTTAATAATATTAAGGGGACTAAGGTATATATTAATCTAAAGGGCTCGAAGAGTCTCCTATATATCCTTAGCTAATATAGAAGGAAGGAATCAAGCGCTTTAAAAGGCCGTCGATGCGTTAATAATATGCAATACCGGGCGTTATGCCGAATTCAGGACATCTAAGTACATTACATTAACAATAACCTTATAATTAAAATCTTAGTTATCTTAAAGGTTAAACTTAAACCGTTTTAGGGCAGGCGAATATATCTAGCAATAGTAATATAGTTCCGAGATATTCTCTAGAGTGCTAAAAGATATATCGCCGTAGCCTGCTTGCTTTAATAGGTTATATAGCCTAGCTATAGCAGGATATCCGAATCGACGGTATAAGGTCTTAATTTCCGTTTCTATAAGGAATACGGTCGATTGTTTACTCTTCCCGAGGAAGAACTAAAGGTATCCCTATTTCCTAACCACCGGGATGTTTGCCTTAGAACCGGTAAGGGTGTTCGTCGTATTATTAAAGAATACGCCTAGCCTATCTATATCCACGAGACATAGTAGGAAAAGGGTCGAAGTTTCTAGCATATAGAATATAATCCTTCCAATCGGAGTAATAAGATTAATTAATACTAAGGACCTTATAATAGTGCCGGCGCCGAATCTAATTGCTTCTTAGCCTACGGTTAATGTGTCTAAATAGACGGAAGGGTCTTCTTGCTAGAGGGCAATATACTATTCTTATCCGGCCGTTAAGACCTTTGCTGCTCCCGTATTAATTAGGATGCCTTAAAAATAGAGCTTCGAGTAACGGTTATTAATAAGGAATTAGTCGGCCGAGACTATCGGTTCTATGCCGTAGACGTTATCTCCTATAATAAGGTGGTTAAAAGCCATTTAGCAAAGCATTTAACTAGCTTACTACTATTCCGGCTTATTATCCTCGCTATACTCTTCCTCCTTATCGTCCTTATAGCCTTCGTAGCCTGCTAAATAGGCTATAATATGCGGGGAGACGCCGGTATAAAGACAATACGAGAGATATTAGTCCTTAGCTTTCCGCCGTTCCTCTATAGGATATTTCGTAGACTAATATCCCTCCTTTCTATACACAAAGCACTTTTTAGTCTAGGTCTTATTGCCGTATCCTTAGCCGTAGCCTCCTCTACCGTAGGGCCAATAGCCTTATCCGGAGCTACGCGAGTAAAATCCTCCGTTGCCTCTACTACGATTGTTAGTATACCTACGGTCTATATAAAACTAACTATTAGGGTTCCTCGAATTATATTTATAATTTATATCTATCCTATCGCTATTACGATTCCGGTCTTATATAAATTAGCGCGATGCATTCCTCGCCTATCGTGCGAGGTATATTATAAGTGAAGCTCGGAGGTCGGCATAGAGTTCCTTAGCCTCGTCGGCTTATTTAAAGAAGGCACCTTCGAGTTCCGGGACTCCTTAGCACGCCTTAGTAAAGGTTACTATAAGCGGGGTTTCGCCTGCAAACTAAGGTCCTAGAGCTCGTTAATAAAGCAATAGCTTATCGATTAGCAACTAAAGCACTTCCGGTAGGCCTTTCTTAGGGTTACTAGCCCGAACTTAGTTAAACGTCGTGTTAGTCTAATCGGTATAGTACTAAGCCTAAGTCGCTTTAGTATCGAAATGCCGTTTAATCTTATCGTATACGCCTCGGAAGGTAGTCGTCTAGGTAATATTCTCCGTATAAAAGCGATCGGCTTATCCCTTTAATATCTAAGGGAGAAGGGTATAAAAGAGCCCTAGCTTAATCTTAAGGTTATAACATACGCTTATAAACTTGCGGATAGTCTCGTTAAATAAGGCATATAGCTCGCCGGTATAGCTCTTCTTATTATCCTATATCCTAACAAACTTAGTGTAAACGTCGGGATTAGACGAGAGGTTCGGAACATCGGCTGGTAGGAGTGCTATATACTCCTTAATGTTATAATTAAATGCTTCGACTATAGCCTTCGGGGCGATTGTTAAAGCAGATAGATCGAGCCTCGGTTTCGCTCCTAAGATATATAACGTTAGTTCCGGGAGAAATAGTAGTCGTAGCGTATAAATCCGATTTATACGATTAAATAGTAGAAATATCGGTGCATCCGTCCTCTTAAAGAGCTTAAAGGGGCTTAGAGATATTATTCTTATAGGCCCTTTTACAACGAGCTGCTAACCTAGCTAATTATCTTTAATACCGTTGTTTATAACTAACGATATCTTTAACTTAGGTGGCTAACTTAGCGGGACTTATTCCCGAATTCTAAGCGATCGAATCTTAGAGAGCTTATATATTTTCGTTACGTAAAGATATCTCGTTAAGCTTAAAGATAGTAGAGACCTAAGAACTCGTCTCGAGGTCGCTTTATAAAGAATCTAAAGCTATATATACCTACTAATCAATTGCCAACTTCTATTATAGTTCCGGGAGTAGCTCTATAGATAGTAAGGCTTCGCCTATAAATTCTAGCTTTTTTAATAAAGTATCGGCAGGATTTAATTTACCGGCTCGGTATTTAATCGTAAAATCGAAAGGAGCTAGGTATATATACTAACGTGCTTATCTTTTATTAAAGGATACTTACTTTATAAAGCGTTAAAAGTTTTAGTAATCTAATAAAACTTTTAACGGTATTCGCTGCCCTTTTAAAGTAGTATCGCTAGTGTTTAAATAACTTAACGATAGTAAATATCTCTTAATTAAAGGTGCTATAGTTAAGCTTAAGGCTAGTAAACTTCCGTAATTAAAAAGCAATCGGATAATAGTAACCTTTATTATCGGGCTACGAAAGAATGCTAGCTATTGCGAAAATTAAGGCATTAGTCTTAATACGAATCGGTCTTTAAGGGTCGAAGTATCGGAGAAGTAAGGCTATTGTAAAGGCGTTCTTTACGGCGTAAAACGCTATTAATTCGCTAGTATTTAGCTATACTCGTCCGGGCTTTTTTCCTTTAACGCTCCCTTATAATAACGTAGTAAGAGGGGCAATAATACTAAAGTATCCTAAAATAAATCGTCGGTAATAATTTATAAAACCGAGAAAAGCTTAAATATTATAGAAAGAACGAGGTTCTTTTTAATTTATAATAGCCTTAATATAGGCTAGGTCTATTGCGACTCTGTTATTAGATAAGATAAATCCTAAAAATTCTAAAGATTACTTATAGAAAGTATACTTCGATAAATTAGCGAATAGCTCGGTATTCCTTAGTCGTTTAAGGACTTATCGTAAGTGTTCTATATACTCCTCGTAAGTCTTAGAAAAGATTAAAATATCATTAAGGTAGACGACGTAAATAGTATCTATAAGGCCTTTAAGAGCTTAGTTAATATATAACTAAAATATAGTAAAGGCGTTATTTATTTTAATCGGTAATACTAAATACTTATAGTAACTATAGCGAGTACGAAAGGCTATCTTCTATTTATCCCCTCCCTTAATCCGGATAGATAGTATGCGTTTTTTAGGTTAATCTTTAAAAAGTACTTAGCCCTTTAATAACGGTCCTTAATCTCCGAAATAAAGGGGAGTAGGTAGCGATTTTTATCGGTAATGCTATTAACCCCCTAGTGTAACGGGGTTATTCCGAGTAGGCATAGAGGAGGTCCTACAAAGAGGTAGAATAACACTATAGAGGGGGAAAGGGAAAAGGCGCGGGCGTAGCCCTCGCAGGCGCGGAGCCCGCCTAAATACACGCAATCTAGTCACGTGCACTAGATAATAACACTAGGGTCTAGATATATAACGGGGTTGTTCCGAGTCGGCATAAAGGAGGTCTTAGAAAGAGGTAGAATAACACTATAGAGGGGGAAAGGGAAGAGGCGCGGGCGTAGCCCTCGCAGGCGCGGAGCCCGCCTAAATACACGTAATCTAGTCACGTGCACTAGATAATAACACTAGGGTCTAGATATATAACGGGGTTGTTCCGAGTAGGCATAGAGGAGGTCTTAGAAAGAGGTAGAATAATACTATAGAGGGGGAAAGGGAAGAGGCGCGGGCGCAGCCCTCGTAGGCGTAGAGCCCGCCTAAATACACGCAATCTAGTTACGTGCACTAGATAACAACACTAAGGTCTAGACCCTTATATTAGCCCCCCGCTCTAGCTCCTTTAGAGCTACCTTCCGAGACACCCGAAGCCGCACCCTAACGCGCGACGGACGTTACGTGCGGACCACGCAATTAAGGCGAAACCTATACCGAAACGCATAGCCGAAACACATACACTAAATCGCACCGAAAATCCCCTTAAAAGCGGCACGCAGCTTCTATAAACGCGGACATAACCTTCCTAATTCCCTTATCGTAATAAACATTAGTAGAACCGTATTTTTAGCTTTTTTAAAACGTAGGGAAGCTCCTTTTCCTTATAAGCAGAATAGACTACTTTAAGTAAGGCTAGTTACTCCGGCTCGTGCGCTTCGCACGCCTAGGTGCTCTTAGGGGCTCGCCCCGCAGCGACTAGCTCTTTATCTTTAAGCGCGTATCGCTATTACTATCTACTCTCCCCGCATAGGGCTATGCGGGCGCCGTTCTTTTTGCTGCGGTCTCCCGGGTATAGGCAATATCCCCTCGTATCGCCCGCTATCGCCGCGCCGAGCGCGGTAGTATTCCTAATATTTATCACTCGAATCGTCCGGTCGTATATCCCGCTCGTAGTCGTGCTGCCGTTCTTTCGGTTAATCCGGAGCTCGTTCGTATACGTACTTCTTCGTGCGTGATCTATATATTCCGCAGTTATAACTACGCCCTACCACCGTCTCGAAGGTCGTGCCTAATTTCGTATGCATTACTTATACCGAAGCCGAAGCGGGAGCTATTAGTATAACGTATATCGTTAGCTCCTAACGCACCCGAGGCTTCCACACATAGGCTCCTCCCGTAGCCCTTAAAGCGGAGACGGCAAAGTCCTCCCTTCCGAGGGGGAAATTAATAAAGGAAAAAGGCAGAGGTTATACTATAGGCAGGTAAATTAGCGGCTGCGAGTAGGGTAGGAAAAGCCGATTAATAGCGCGTTCGTAGGTGCGGGGATTTAACTAAAAATTTCGCATAAGCTAACATTAGCGCGTTAGCGCGTTCTCATTAGTGCGGGGTCGAAAAATCGCACTAGCGATTAAGGCAATAGCTAAAGGGCAGCTTAATTCATCCTCGTATTAAGCATCGTAGAGAAAGACTTTAGGCGGCGCGTTCCGACGGTACGGAGGCGGCGTATAGCAGGCGTAGCTACGGATTAATAAAGTAATAGTGTTATTATATAATGGGGTTATTCCGAGTAGGCATAGAGAAGGTCCTAGAAAGAGGTAGAATAACACTATAGAGGGGGAAAGGGAAGAAGCGCGGGCGTAGCCCTCGCAGGCGCGGAGCCCGCCTAAATACACGCAATCTAGTTACGTGCACTAGATAACAACACTAGGGTCTAGACCCTTACACCCGGTAGTCTATATAAAGGCGTAAAGTGCCGTCTTTCTTAGGTATAAAAAGAATAAGAGCCCCGGCCGAACTCTTAGATTTCCGAATAATACTACGCTTAAGGGATTAATCTAACTACTCTTTAAGAACCTAAAGTTCGGATTGAGAAAGAGGGTAGATAGGTCTAAAAGGCGGCTTAGAGTCGGGCAATAGGTTAATCGTATAATCGGTGCCTTTCTTTCTGAGTAGTAAATCGGCCTTATGCTTAGAAAATACGTCTTTAAAGTCTAAAAGAGTCGCTAGTATTTCCTCCCCCGTTCGCTTAAGGTTCGCCGAGTTATTATCTTTATTAGGAAATAGCATAAACTTTAGGTCTAGTATAACTACATAGACCTATGCCTTATTCCCGCACTTATGCAAAAGTTTCTACGGCTAGCGTAATAATACCTTAGAAAGTTAGTATTTAAACTATTAAGCGCGTTTAAAAAGAACGAGAAAAATATATTTCTAAGAAAGTACGGGTATACTAAGTAAAACTAATGCGTCGTCGGGTTTTAATCTATTATCGACGCTAATATAAGGGCGAGTGATTGTCTTTTCCCTATAGCGACTATCTCGGATTTAGATAGAAACTTCCTAGACTCTATATCGTCTTATAAGCGTATTCCTAACTACCTTTAATCTAAGGGTTAATAAAGGAAGCTATCGTAGCCCTTATTTTTAAGTAAAATTTATATCTATTAAGTCTACTTTACTACCGTAATCGAGATTAACGATAATTTTTAAAGTATTCGCCTTAATAGCTTTCTAATAGCACGTAGTCTTTTAACTACCTCTACCTATAGCTTAGTCGAAGGAGAGGCATTTACTTCGACTTTTAGGCGTTTCCCTCCTTCTTCGTTAAATCTAAATCGGCTAAGGTTCGGTTAGCTTTCGCTAGCGCTTAGCAATCGGCTTATATATAGCCTAGTTTCTTATAATACTAATAAATTACTATACCGGATTAGCTTTCGCCGTTTCTATAAGAATTTCCTCCTTAGTTATTACTATAGCTATTCCTACCGTATTTATTCCTACCGTTACGACTATTGCGACTATTTCCTCGGCCGTTCTTACGGCCGTTGCTACGACCGTTCCTACGGCTGTTTAAGGTCGATCTAGCGGCGTCGGAATCTTAATAGTTATTAAAAGATCTATTTCGGCCTTTACGTCGGCGATAGCCTATTAAATAAGAGCCTCTTGCCCCTTAAGTAAAGGTCGACTAATCGTTAGTTAGCTTTACGGGGCGCTTTTTATTTCCTAAAGCATCTTAAAAGCGTTAAGCGAGTTAGACTATCTCCTTACGAGTATTATCCTAAATAGACGCTAAATAAAAGGAGATTTAGTCCTAAAGATTAGGACGTAACTTCGTAAAAAAGGAAAGTATATAAGTTTTTTCTAGCGGACGTTTTAGGTATTGCTTAAAGGAATCTAAATAAAGACTAAAATCGAAGGGGGACTAACCCTCTTAATAGCGTACTTCCTATAGTTGCGTAGCTAAGAAAGTCTCGCGATTAGTAGTATCTTTAATTAAAATTAAGGTCTAGTTACGAAAATTATCTTAGTTAGTATAAAGCAATTCCCTCTCTATAAAGAGCTTTTCGTTAAAGTATCGCCTCTATCTCGCCTTATAGTTTATATATATATAGTTAAAGGCATATAAGATTTTAGTCTTATTACGCTTAAAACGACGTAAAGCAGCGATAAAGGCATCCTTAAGATCGCTAATATAATCGAGACGTTTTTAAGGGTTAGTTAGTTATAATAATTAAGGAATGTTTTTTTATTTTAATTTCCTTACTATAACTCTCCCTCGATTCGGTTAACTATCGGCGACGTTTATATAAGTCCTTGCCGAATAAGTTACCCTACTACGAAAATTCCTCTCGAAGTTCCGCAATCCTATCTCTTAATCTCTTCTCCTCCTTAAGCTCTACGGCTCTTACTTAAAGAGCTACGAGGATATCTATACGCGGAGGGGTAGGTTGTAAAGGCCCGGCTTACGTTTAACTTCGCGAGGGGATAGATCGGGCCCCCTTAGGCAGCGAAAGAATTAGTAATAGCGTCTTAAGACGCTCGTTATAGCCCTTATATAAGTTAGTGTATTTATCTTCTAATATTAGTTCTATTACGCGAGGTAACGGCGATAGGCTAGCGATATAATAGCTACTATAACCTATTCGGCCTACGCGGCCTATATATCCGGAAACGCGCCTACTATATAGCGCTATCGCTCTTAAGTAACTAAAAAACAAAAGCTTTAGAAATTATAAAAAGATAGACTAAAGGTACATTTAGGAAGGTAGGAATAATAGTTAAAAGTACGAATAATCTTTTATTGTAATACGGTTGCCCTCTTATAGTAAGACTAAAGCTTGCCCCTCTTCTAAGATATATTAGGGCCTAAGGGATATACGCTTAGGCCTCGAGAGGGGTTATCGGGGACTAGTTAGCGACTAATGCCCGAATAGTCCTTAAGCTAAAATGCATTATCTATTGTGTATATATCCCTGCCTCCCGACTCTATAGTTACGCGGGTAGCTGCGCTACAACTAGTTTATTAAATTATAAGAAAAAGTTAATCTTTCTTTATACTCGTCTTTCCTTTATGCATAACCCTTAGTCCTTTTACTATATTAATATATTATCCCTTATAGATTTTAGCTATACTACTACGGCGTTTGCCGACCTTTACGCTATCGTACGGAAATATAACGTTATTATAAAGAAGCTCTTTAAACCTTAACCGCTCTAATTAGCCGACGGCGTGCCTTCTATATAGATAATAGACTATTTTATAGCCTAAATAACTATTAACAAATATATAGAACTTATGCTCTTCTTCGTTATAAACCTATCCCCCTTTACCCTTATTATCCTAAGTATCTCCTAGCTTTAGGAATATAAACTAACTATACTTTAGAAATCTCTCTAAGTCCGCTTCGACTCTTATTACTATATAAGATACTACCTACCTTTAAGTATAATAGTCGAGGATAGGATAGCCTTTAGGACTCCTATTACTCTTATGCCTAAAAGGCATTAGTTACGTCGAAAAGTATATTTTTCTAACGTCGTAGAGATTTAGACTACCCTAACGATTACCCTAAAATAAAAGGTCCCTATAATAGTAAAAGCCGTGCCGGAAACCCTTTTTTAGAAAAAGGAGATCGATATCCTAAAGGACTAGACTATCCTATTAGGATACTATCGACATTTTATAAGCTATTATATCACGTTACGGTCGGGATGCATCTTACTTTTGTTTGGCCTAGTTAGTATAATAGTAATATCAACAGTTATAAGCCTAGGAGCGAAGTCCATTTTGCTAGGACCTAGCTGCAACTTCTACTGCTGTTGACATTCTTTCTTCGAACCCCGCGTTAATTCGTCATTTTTTCGCCACGTTCGCCACGTTCGCCACAAACGCCACATTCGCCACTTCGGGCCCGGTCGCACTTTTAGCGGCTGCGCGCTACCCCCGCTTATGCTTCGACATATCAATTGATCTAAATACATTGGTCGGCACGGCACCTTTCGGCACGGCACGGCACGGCACATTCGGCGGCGATTAACACCACGGCTTATTCAGCACGGTCGGGCAGGCCACCGTATACGTAGGGGGGTATATCGACATTTCATAAGCTATTGTATTACGTCTACGGTCGGGATGCATCTTACTTTTGTTTGGCCTAGTTAGTACAATAGTAATATCAATAGATATAATATACCTATAGACTCGTCTATTAAGGAATATCTACCTAAGTAAGCACCGTACCCTTTAAACCTTAGCTAACCGATTCGATATCTTTTATATAGAATATTACTATTCGCTTAAGATACCGCCCGCTTAATATCCCCGATTGGCTTTCCGAACTCTCTTAAGACCTAAGCCTTTAAGACTACTCCGCTATAGACTACTTTAGTAGCTCGCTTACTCCTTATTCGTCTTACCGCCGGCTATCGCTATATTCCCACCCGGTAGGGCTAAATAAGACACCCCCGCTAGCGTATACGATAGGAAGATTAAATACATTTAAATATAAACGATATCTACTATATACGAGTAGTTAACTTCGTTTAATTCTATAAATAAGATAGTATTTAAGCGATACGAATTAGTATATCTAAATTAGCTAAGCTAATCAAAGAGGGAGAAAATCTACGATTCCTTAACGAACTCTTAGTAAGCCTAATTAAAGTCTTAGAACTATCTAAAACCTCTTTCTAACGTATTACTACTAAAGACTATATAATAGAGGTAGCTTAAGCCGCCTTCCTTAAACGTTTTTATAACTTCCTTTAAGCGAACCTCCGGGATATAGCTAATTCCGAATCTTTATTCTAAAGGGTTAATAAGGCCGATATAGAAAAATTCCTTTAAGTAAAGCCGGAAGTTATAGAGGTAGATATCCTAAAGAAACTCCTAAAAGAGTTCTAGGATAAGCTTCCTTATTTCCTTCTAAAGAATGCGAACGAGCGTCCCTTATACCGCCCTTCGGATTATAAGATCGAACTTATACTTAGTAAATAAGCTTTATTCTATAGGAATCAGCCTATATTACCCGCGGAACTCCGCTATATTAAGAAGTAGATTAATAATATACTTAATAAAGGCTTTATTTAAGAGTCTTTTTCTTTAGCCGTAGTATTACTAATTCTCGCTTATAAGCCGGGCGGTAGTATCCGCATCTATTATAACTACCGAGGTTTAAATTAAGTTATAGTTAAAAATCGATATCCTTTGCCTTTAATCCGCGAAACGCTAGATTCTCTCTACGACGCTAAGTTTTATATAAAGCTAGACGTAATTACTATATTTAAACGTATTCGAATTGCTAAGGGTTATAAATAGCTTATAGCGTTTATTATATACTTCGGACTATTCGAGATGCTAGTTATCCCTTTCGGCCTTTATAACGCACCGTCGACCTTTTAAAACTATATTAATTACGTACTTTATAATACCTTTAATAACTTCTATATAGTATATCTTTATAATATCTTAGTCTTTTTAAAGACTAAGGCAGAATATAAGAACTATATGCGAATAGTTATCTAACGCTTAGGCAACGTAAGGCTTTAGATTAATATTAGGAAGTTAGAGTTTTATATAATAAAGACTAAGTACCTTAGACTAGTTATTTCGATATCTAGCATAAGTATAGACCTTAATAAGGTATTTATAATTACGGCTTAAAATACCTTAACCTTCGTAAAAGAACTCTAGTAGTTTCTTAGGTTTATAAACTTCTACCGCCGTTTTATTAAGGGATACTTTAGTATTATCTCTCTAAAAACTACGCTACTTCGAAAAGATTCCTATTAGTCTTAAAGACCCGAATAAGCTATCGCGTTTAAGTCCCTTAAACTTACTTTTACTACTGCCTCGGTCTCAGCCTATTTTAACCACTTAAAGAAGATAGTTATCGAAACTAACGCTTTAAATTAGGCCTAAGGAGGAGTCCTTTTATAGACCGGAGACGACGGATATCTTTACCCTATTGCGTTTTTTTCGTTTAAGTATACTACCCTTAAGTATAACTACGAGATTTATAATAAAGAGCTATTAGCAATTATTAAAGCGATTAAAGAATAGCGCCTAAAACTCTAAGGAACTACTAAGGCATTCGACGTTGTTATAGACTATAAGAATCTTTAGATATTTATATCTATAAAGCAACTTAACTAATAATAAATACGCTATGCTAAGTTCTTTTCTTAGTTTAACTTTATAATTATATACCGCTTAAGTAATAAGGCAATCCTCTTTAACGCTTTTAATAAGCTCCCCGGCGATAGACTAGCTATTATAGATAATAATTAACTCCTTTATCGTAATTAGGTAATTATCCCTTAAGAGAAAGTCGACCTAACTATCCTAAAGGAACTCTTAGCCGATTCCTATACCTTAAAGGAGGACTTTAATATAGTCGCCGCATTAAGACTAAACGCAGCTAGTAAATTACTTAATAAGCTTATCTATAAGGTATACCGATAAGATAATCTTACCTAGGATATAATAGCGATACTTTAAAACCTATACGCTTAACGCTAGCTAAAGTATATTTGGAAGCTTTTGCGTTACGATATATCCGAATATTAGTTA
This sequence comes from Ophiocordyceps sinensis, assembly GCA_012934285.1. Taxonomy (NCBI): domain Eukaryota; kingdom Fungi; phylum Ascomycota; class Sordariomycetes; order Hypocreales; family Ophiocordycipitaceae; genus Ophiocordyceps; species Ophiocordyceps sinensis. The sequence goes on along the minus strand of JAAVMX010000001.1, from coordinate 12,532,872 downwards.
ATTAATAAACGTATCTTTTTCCGCGACCGGCTCTTCGTCCTTAATACCTTAGATCTTTGCCTTAAAGTCGTTTATCGATCTTACGTTAGTAGCTTAATAAGATACCTAAGGAAGGTAAAAACCCTTAATTTATTAAACCGAATATACTAATAGCTAAGAATTTCTTATTTCGCTACTACGTTTATTAAAGACTATACTCTCTATCTTCGGACTAAGACCCCCCGTTTATCTCCCCTTAGATTCCTAAAACCCCTCGCTCTATTAGTATAGCTATAGGCCGATATATTAATTAATTATATTACGATACTCCTTAAGTATACCTAAAATAGGAAAACTTACGAGAATATACTTACGATAGTTAATAGGCTTACGAAGATAAGATATTTTATCCTTATTACCGGCCTTTTTATAAAAGAATTAATTAATTCCTTTATCTATATAGTCTATTGTTTATATAAAGCACCCGATATTATTATCTTTAACTAAGGTATTTAGTTTATCTCTAGTTTTTAGCGATAGCTTAGCACTTAATTACGAATAACGTTAAAACTAAGCTCGGTATAGTACTTAAAGACTAATAGTTAAACCGAAATCGTTAACGTTATGATAAATAAATACCTTTAAGCCTTTAGTAGCTTTACCTTAAATAATTAAATCGACTAGCTCCCGCTCGCGGAATTCGCAACGAATAATTAAGTAAATTAAATAACCGGTATTTCTCCGTTTTCCGCTAACTACGCCTTTAATCCTCGTCTTAGCATTAAACCTATAGGTCTTTAACCCCCGACTCTCTCGTTATAAGCGAAGAAGGAATTCCTTCGCGTAGACGTAATAGCTAATCGTTTTAACTATATCCTCGTTAAGCTTTAAGCTCTCGCATAAGCCTTATAGTAGAAATATAAAGATAATGCTAATATAAAGAGGGACGAAGACTCCGTCTTCCGACTTAATAATATAGTTATAGTTTTATTAAAGAATATAACTATCAATTACCTAAAGAAGAAATAAGACGATAAATAAGAAGGTCTTAATCCTATTCCTTAGGTCTACCGTAGTACTATAGTTATCTACCTCCTTAAGCATATCCGGGTTAATAAGTCTTTCTATACGTCTAAAGTATAGCTTTAGATCACGGAAATAATACCGGGCTAGGCATAGATTAATTAAGAGGAATAACGCAATATCGTAGGCCGTATCGCGGAACGCGATAATAACGGCAATATTAAAGAAATATAGGAATTTAAAAAGATCTTTAATATATATAATAACGAAGCCCTAACTCTAACTTATCTAATTAAATAGAAATATTACTAAGAACTAACCTAGTAGCCTAAAGATAACCTAAGAGGTTATCCTAAAGCTATCTAACGCTTCTATAAATATAACCTAGATAAGCTAGGCCCTTTAGATTAAGCCCGCTTATAAAAGATTCTTTTACTGTATACTGATTTCTAGCAAAATACTATTTCTAGCGAACGATTTTAAACGATTTTAGTAATTTCTTAGCGATTTAAGGACTAAATCGTCTCTAGAGGGCGAGTACTATTATAGTACTATATTATATAATATAGTATATAGTAATATACTACGTGATATATAGTCTTATATATAAACGAGCCCTTAGCCTCTATAGTTCTTCTCCTCTTTATAGAATAATAAGGTTATCTAGCTATCAGTTAGTACCGTAATAGCATATATACTCTAGGGCAGTATAGGGCGATCGGTTGTATATATATATAGCTGCTAGGACAGCCTTACCCTAAAGGTATTTAGGTAGCTTAGCTATATAGAGTATAGACCTAACTTTATTAAGTATTATTCTATTTATACGTTTTATTCTACCGTTTAAGTAGGGGGTATATAGTAGACTTAAATTATATTTTATTCCGTTTTTAAGAGCATATGGTTTATTATTATAAAACCCGTCGAGCACTCTAATATAAATAACCTCTTTATTATAATTAAGGGATCCTTAGTATAGCTTAAGGAAGGCATTGCCGAAGAGTGCGCCGGCTTCTACTTTAGAGACTTAGGCGGAGTAAGTAAACTTAGCTATAGCTGCTTAAGCAGCCGAACTAGCTATAGTACCGCGTGTATAGAAGGAGAACGTAGCCTAGTCTTTGTAAAAAGAACGACCGTTAACTCTATTAATAGTAACGGGAGGCTTTTTCTTAACGGTATAGTTAAGGGTCTAAAGAAGGTTGCGATTAATTATAGGCTTCCTATAACTATAATCGGGGCAAACTTAGACTTCCTGCCTACCGGGTTAGGTAGAGACCTTAATTCTAATATAAGAGTATAACTATAGCGGGGAATCCTAATCCTACTAGGGCTCCTCGGCTTTAGCTTCTAGGATCTAATTTAATCGGGGTACCGTAGTAGGCGCTACGTAAAAAATAGGCTCCTTAATAATAGGTGCGGGAAGAATAGGCTTTAAGGCGGCGGGGGAATTAGGCTCGGTAGGAATAGAGTCGACGATATTCCCTACGGGAATAGTAGGAGTAGAAAGGGTCTTCTTATACCTAAGATAGAGATAAGAGAAAAGAGCACTATGAGAAAGAAAAGAGGCCTTATAAACCTTATAGGTTAAAGGCTTAAGCGCGCGTTCTTTACTATAGAGCTACTACTTAAATATATAGTAGTTAGCGTATATATACTCCTTAAGCACGGAGGCAAAGGCGAAGGTACGGTCGTAGGTGCTATATTTAAACTTACCGGCCCTTTTAGTAAGGTAGCGAGAGTTTATATAACCTACGAAGTTAGCTTCTAAAGAGGCGTAAGAGGTTGCGTTATCTTAAGAGTTATCGTTTAAGTATAGCTCGTTACTAGCTTCGTCGCCGCTAGGAGCAGTCTTTTTATCGCTTTAATACTTCGACTTAAAACGTACTTTCTTCTTATTATTATAAGTCTTACTATTTGCACAGCACGAAATCTCTATTTGCATAGTAAGAATATCTAAATCTCTACTTTTCTACACGTACCCCGCGCGCCTATGTCCCGCCACTAAAATCTAGTGCCGGTATATAGTAATTAAGAGAGCCGCGCAAATCGTGCGAAGAATAACAACACGCAGTAGGGCACGCAGTAAGGCACGTAGGAGAGCATATAGTAGAAGGCGCGTAGCCGGGAGCTAGGCACGAAGCATATATTAAAGAGCTACACGCAGCCGTATATATAGTAGAGGGCACGCGGTAGGACACGCAGTAGGGCACGCAGTAAGGCACGTAGTAGGGCACGAAGCATACATTAAAGAGCTATACATATAGTAGAGGGCACGTAGTAGAAGGCACGCAGTAGGGCACGCAGTAAGGCACGTAGTAGGGCACGACGTATATATTAAAGAGCCGTATATATAGTAGAGGGCACGTAGTAGAGGGCACGTAGTAGGGCACGCAGTAAGGCACGCAGTAGAGGGCGCGCAGCCGGGAGCCGGGCACGAAGCATACATTAAGGAGCCGCACGTAGCAGAAGGCACGTATCCGCATATATGATAGAGGGCACGCAGTAGGGCACGCAGTAGGGCACGCAGTAGGGCACGCAGTAGGGCACGCAGTAGGGCATAAAGCATACATTAAGGAGCCGTATATATAGTAGAGGGCACGCAGTAGGGCACGCAGTAGGGCACGCAGCAGAAGGCACGCCGTAGAGCACGAAGCATACATTAAAGAGCCGCACATATAGTAGAGGGCACGTAGTAGAGGGCACGTAGTAGGGCACGCAGTAGGACACGCAGTAGGGCACGCAGTAGAAGGCACGCAGTAGGGCACGCAGTAGGGCACGCAGTAGGGCACGCAGTAGGGCACGTAGTAGGGCGCGCGCGCTGCTATAGCTATTAAATTAACTAAATTAAGGCTATGTACGATTTGCGCGGCCCTCTTAATTGCTATATACCTATACGGAAAATTTAGTAGCGGGATATAGGCGCGCGGGGTACGTATAGAAAGAGTAGGGGTATACGTATCTTACTATGCAAATAGAGATTTCGTGCTATGCAAATAGTAAGACTTATTATTATTACCCTTATATTTACCTTAGCGGTATTCCGTTCGGTTATCTCGCCGGTCGTCCCGGCGAAGGTAACGCTTATCGCGACGTAGCGGGCGTAAGGTTAACTAGTTATAGTTATTGCCGGAGCTTCGACCTTTAGGGCTACGGTTGCGATTATAGCCTCGGTCTTAATCCCGACGGTTATTCTAACGGTAGTTATTGCTTTAGTTATCTTAACGATAGTTATCGCGATAAATATCGCAACGGCTGCGATTATAGTTACCTTAACGGTAATTATTATTATAGCGATAGTTATCCTAACGATAGTTATTATCCTAACGAGAAAAGCTACTATAGCGAGAACGGTCTCGGTTTCTAAAGACATATAGCTTAAGGGAGGCTATAATAAAGGGCTTCCGTTCCTTAATAATATAAATCTATTTATCGATTAGAGTCTTTTTCGTTAGAATAGGAAAGAGCGAAGAGATCTAGACGGTAATAAAAGGATAGATAGCCTTAATAATCTATGCATCCTTGCCTATCTTAAGTTAGCGGGCGAGCGAAACCTTTCTCTAGATCTACTACGCGAGAGTAATAGAGCTAGAGGACTATATAGATATCGTATACCTTTCTCTATAAAGTTCCTTTAAGATATTAGCGTTAAGGCTCTTAAAACGCTTAATTAAGAACTTATAGAAGGTTTTAAAAAGGGAGGAACTAAGGATATCGCGTTATTCTGCTATTATTATAGTATAAAGTTATATTATATATTATCCTACGTGCTTCTTTATCGTATATATAGACATTTAGACCTAATCTATAGCTATATCCCTTCGTAGATTAATAATAATTATATACCCCCCTTTAAGCTCGTTTCCTTATAGTTTAATCTATTATTTTATCCTATTGCCTTTAATTAATAATCTCGCTATCTTACCCCTTTCTTTTCTAATCTCCTCTCTTCGCGACGTAAGTCTACCTCCTCGCCGAACCCTTTTAACTAAGTTTTCCTTAATTATTAGAATTTTCCCGGTATAGATACGCCGTCTTAACGCGAATTATATAAGATTTCCTTCTTTCTTCCTTACCCTTTCCCTATTATCTTCTTTATTACTTTATTTAATCTACGATATCCGACCTCGTTATAGAGACCGATCCTTCGTCCGCCGTTACCTTAGCCGTTACTCTACTAACTCCCGCCGACTTAAAGCCTTAGAACGACTACCTTTCCCGCTATCCTTATCTCGCTACTCTACTTTAGGCCTAACGGCCTATATTCAACTTATTCGCCTATATTTAGGCTTACGCTACCCTTAATTTCTACGCCCTATAGGCTAAGTCCTTAACTTACCTTAATAATGCTTACGTTAAGTTAGATATAAGAGTACTTATCTCTTAAAAGCACGCCGCCGACCTTTAGCAATAGCTTAACTATACTATATCTTTTCTCCTCGTCCTTACCGAGCGTAACGTAGCCTAAGACTAAGCCTTAGCCCTTACCTTTACCTTTACCTTTACCTATTCCTATATCGCCGACCTTAAAAGGTTCGCCGGCGACTTTAGCACTTAAAAGCAACGTTAGGAAGCTTTCTAGACTTAGCGTAACGGCCTTACTATTAAGCTCCGTTAAGACGCCGCCTTATACCCTACGGAATAAGACTATATTCTTTATTCGGCTAGCCGGCTTACCGGCCGGGCCGCCTCTATTATCGCTAGCATTCCTTAAGACGTCTTCGATAATAAGTCTTTCGCTAATTAATAGTATACTATTATTAAAGCCTTTACCGACGACCTTAGCCTAATCTTTAGTGCTAATTTTACCTACGCTTAGTTAAAGGCCGACTTTAACGCTTTATCGATAAACTATATCTCTTAGCTAGACTTTTACTTAAAGTTTACTTATCTTTAAGCCGACTTATTGTTTAATAGCACCGCTTACGTCGCTTACCTTTACTTAAAGGTCTTTATCGAACTTACTAATACCGCCGCTCTATAGGTCGAATGCCCGGCCTATAACGACTTTACGGCCTAGGCTAAGATATATTCTACGCTTTAAGATAACTAATAGTATATTAAGGCCCGCTTTTAACTCTAGCCGCCTTATAACCCCGCTCGATTTAGCCTTACCTCGCCTATTTTACCTACGTCTCCTACCGGTAACCTAATATAGCTTAACGCATTTTAGGCCTAGCTTACTAACGCTAAGAAGCAACGGCGGTTTAAGAACCGTCTTTACCTTTACTACGCTTAGCCGGCTACCGCTACCTATACCGCTTAGACTTACCTTAATAAAGGTATTAGCGCTAACCCTAGCGCTAACCCTAGCGCTAGTCCTAGCGCTAGTTCCGGCTTTAGCCGCGGCCGGGGCCGTAGTAGCGGTACGTCTATCTTACGCCTCTTTAAACCTTTTCCCCCCCGCTATTAGGTTCGTACTATTAAGCAAGGCTTTATTAAAGGCGAAGTAGACGACCTCCTTGCCTCTTCCTTATCTTTAGGAAATACGTAGCTCTTTCGCCTTATCGCGCGATAGAGCTTTTAGTATTTAAGTTTATAGCTTCGTTCGACACTAAGGAGGATCTTTGCCTCCCCGTGGGAATATAACCGTATGCTTTACTTATGCCTTTATCCCTTATATCCGCCGATATTATTATAAATGCTTTAGTTAACTCTAGCTATTTTAGATACGCCTTTATATACGCTTAGACTATATACCGCCTTACCCTTCCTATCTATTAGCTCTAATTCTTACGCTAGCTTTCTCTCGCCGATAGTAGCGACTATAAGTCTAGCTCTATTACCTATTACGCTTTTTCGGTCTCTTAGATTAGCGCTTATACTAAGTCTATCTACTTCTTTCTTATAAAGCTTAGCTATAAGGTTATTCTTAGCCTCCTTTAGCTACGCTAGCACGACCTTATTATTAGCTAGCGTGGTAACTCCCTTTCCTTTTAGCCCCTTTTCTATCTAGCCTTTTACCTTTTAGACTATTAGCCTTATTTTATCTTAGGCCTTTCGGCTACCTTTACCTACCTTACCCGCCTATCTTAGCTCCCTTTGCCCTTATTTTAAAAGGAATATAACTAATAAATATAATTTAGTTTCCTTTTACCCCTTCCGTCGAGGATTCTAATAATAAAGGCGAACCTTTTACCGCTACGATCCTTATTCCCGCCGCTATAATCCCTATTCCCGCTTATATAGCCCTAGCTTATCCTCTAGCCTTTGATTATTCCGTCTGCTTTAGCGACGTTCTTAAGTTTATTCCTTTATCCTTTAGCCCCTCTTTCTTTACGCTTTTTAAGGATACTTTTAATATAGGTAAACCCGCCTATCCGGACTCCTCCTATTAGGTTAACGACGCTAACTCCGACTATAGCTACGACTTTAACTACCCGACTACCTTTTACCCTCGCCGCTACGTTTAACCTCTTTACCTTTATCTTATCTAAAAGACTATTAGCTACCGCCGCCTTACGTTATAATTAAATCGTAAGACTATTAGACTTTAGCCTTTCTATTTCCTATTCTTTAATAACTTAGTATTTAATATTTAAATACTTAACGTTAATATAATAGTAATATTCTACTAATAGCCTAAAGTCTAAACCTTTTAGACTTTAATTAAAGCCTTTACCGCTAAGCTATTACTTACTAAGCCTTTATTACTTATTAATTAAGATATCCTTAAAGACTTTTATTAAGCCGTTTTAATTAGATATATAGACGCTAAGGATATAAAAGCTTACTTTTACCTTCGTTTTTACGACTTTATTAATAATTACCTTAATAAGATCTACCTTAATAAGATCTCCTTTAACGATATCGCTAAGATCTTTAAGAAGTAAGAGAAAGTCTTTTATACGCTCGACGAGCTTTAGGCTAAGGTCCTTAAAGAGCTTTACTATATAATCTATATATAGCTTAAGAGTAAGGCCGATAAGCTCGCCTTTTACTATACCGTTAATACTTAGATTAACCTTAAGGAAGGAATATAACCTTTATATACCCGCTTTTACCTTTTTAATAAAGCTAAGAATTAGATCGTCTATATATACGTTAATAAGTAGCTCGGGAAGAGCTTTATCTACCGCTTTACCTCCCTTACTATTGCCTTTATTATACTTACCTATAAGCCTAGCGGGGGTGTCCGTTTTTACGTTAATTATCGCGGCTTAAATAAGGCTATAATTAAGAACCGTTTTCCCTTACCCTTTATCTTAATACCCTCGCCTATATCCGGAAGGCGAAGTTTTTTACTAAGATCGACGTTATCGTAGTATTTAACCGCCTTTATATTACCGAAGGAAATAAGTAAAAGACTATATTTACTATACGGTATAGGCTTTTCGAGTATTATATTACCCCCTTTAGCTTTACCGCCGCTTTATCCTACTTCTAGAGTTTTATTAATACGGCCCTTTACGGTATCTTTAATAAGTTCTACTTTACCTATCTAAACGACGTCTTAATCTTCTCGAAGATATAGGAGGAATACTAGGCCTACGTTAATACGATTTTTAAGCGCCTTAACACCGCTAGTCTTTAGCTTAACGTAGATAAGTATAATTTCTATATTACTAAGACTAAGTACCTCGGCTTAATTATGTCTAATAAGGGCATTCGTATAGACCTTAAAAAGGTTTATACGGTTTTAGACTAGCCTGCTTATTCCTTTATTAAGGACCTCTAGCGCTTCTTAGGATTCGCTAATTTTTATCGGCGTTTTATTCGCGGCTTTTCTAAGCTCGCGAACCCTTTAAACGCCTTTACTAAGAACTCTACCCTTTAGATCTAGTCTCTTACCTACGCTTACGCCTTCGAAGCCTTTAAGCACGCCTTTACTACCGCCTTAGTCCTTATATACTTTAGAGTATTACTATTTGCCTAAGTACAAATCTCTATTTGCCTAAGTGACACTTCGGGTACCCCCCTAAAATGCCCAACCCCCCCCCGCCCAGCCGCGCCCACATAGATACAGTGCGCATGCCTAGCAGGCTATAGGCCAATTCTTCGCATCGCATCGCATCGTTAAATCGCATCGTTAAATCGCATTGTTAAATCGCATCGTTAAATCGCATCGTTAAATCGCATACATTAAGGAGCCGCACACATAGCAGAAGGCACGCAGCAAAGCACGCAGCAAGGCATGCAGCAAGGCACGCAGTAGGGCACGCAGCCGGTAGCCGGGCACGAGGCATACATTAAGGAGCCGCACACACAGCAGAGGGCACGCAGCAGGGCACGCAGAAGAAGGCACGCAGCAAGGCACGAAGCATACATTAAGGAGCCGCACGCAGTAGAGCACGCAGCAGGCCACGCAGCAGGCCACGCAGCCGGGCACGCAGTAGGGCACGCAGCAGAGCACGCAGTAGGGCACGAAGCATACATTAAGGAGCCGCACATACAGCAGAGGGCACGCAGCAGAGGGCACGCAGTAGAGGGCACGTAGTAGAGGGCACGCAGCCGGGCACGAAGCATATATTAAGGAGCCGCACATACAGCAGAAGGCACGTAGTAAGGCACGCAGCCGGGAGCGAGCCGTAGACGGATATTTCGTATTCTTATATAAAGAATTGTTAGTCTACGGCCTGCTAGAAATACGCACTGTAATTATATAGGCGCGACTAGGCGCGGGGGGGTTAGGCGTTTTCCGGGGTGTACGTAGGCTATAAAAGAAATATCACTTAGGCAAATAGAGATGAGTATTGCTATTTGCATAGCACGAAATTGCTATTTGCATAGTAAGAATATCTAAATCCCTACTTTTCTACACGTACCCCGCGCGCCTATATCCCGCCACTAAAATCTAGTGCCGGTATATAGCAATTAAGAGAGCCGCGCAAATCGTGCGAATAACGCGAAGAACACCACCGACACGCAGCAGGGCACGCAGCCGGGAGCCGGGCACGAAGCATTCATTAGGGAGCCGCACATACAGCAGAGGGCACGCAGCAGAGGGCACGCAGCCGGGAGCCGGGCATAAAGCATACATTAAGGAGCCGCACACACAATAGAGGGCACGCAGCCGGGAGCCGGGCACGAAGCATATATTAAGGAGCCGCGCACGCAGCAGAGGGCACGCAGTAGGGCACGCAGTAGGGCACGCAGTAGAGGGCACGCAGCAGGGCACAAAGCCGGGCACAAAGCCGGGAGCCGGGCGCGAAGCATACATTAAGGAGCCGCACACACAGCAGAGGGCACGCAGCAGGGCACGACGCATACATTAAGGAGCCGCGCACACAGCAGAGGGCACGCAGCAGAGCACGCAGCAGGGCACGCAGCAAGGCACGCAGCAGGGCACGCAGTAGGGCACGCAGTAGGGCACGCAGCCGGGCACGCAGCCGGGCACGAAGCCGGGCACGAAGCCGGGAGCCGGGCACGAAGCATACATTAAGGAGCCGCACACACAGCAGAGGGCACGCAGCACACGCAACAGAGGGCACGCAACAGAGGGCACGCAACAGAGGGCACGCACTAGAGGGCACGCAGCAGAAGGCACGCAGCAGGGCACGCAGTAGAGAGCTAGGCATATACGTTATTTAAGCTCTTTGCGCGCGCGCGTTTATTAAATTAAATTAAGGCTAGGCACGATTTGCGCGGCCCTCTTAATTGCTATATACCTCTACCTAATTTTAGTGGCGGGACCTAGGCGCGCGGGGTACGTGTAGAAAGAGTAGAGATTTAGGTATCTTACTATACAAATAGTAATTTCGTGCTATGCAAATAGCAATACTTATAGAGATTTATACTTAGGCAAATAGTAATACTCTATACTTTAACCCTTATCGTAAGACTATAGTTTAAATAGATGCTTCTTATTAAGCCGCTAAAGGTATAGTAATATAACTCCTTAGCGATAGTAGTTATTATCCGGTTGCTTTATTTTTATTAAAATACTTTGCTTAAGAATATAATTATAAGATCTACGATAAAGAACTCCTCGCGATTATAAAATCTCTTAAGGAGTAGCGCCTTAAGCTCGAGGGCCTACCTAAGTTTAAGATAGCCTCGGGTTATAAGAATCTTTAGTATTTTATAACTATAAAGCTCTTTAACTAGCGATAGGCCCGCTAGGCCGAATTCCTTAGTCGTTTTAATTTTAAGATTATCTTTTAGCCCGGCTCTTAAGCTATTCTCCCCGACGCCTTTAGCCGCTTGCCCGGCTCTCGCCTGCTCTCCCTTACTAACTAAGCCGACGAGAGGATTAACTACCGATATTAAGTTATCCTCCTTAAGTCTAAGGTTAATGCCTCTTTCTACGCTAATACTACTACCGCCTTTTATACCGTTAAGGAGTCCGATTCGTTTATACATATAATTTATAAATATAATTCCTATTGCCTCGACCTTTACGCTTTTAACGACTTCGAGCCGATCGATAACCTTATCGATTAGGCCTATTCCTCCTCCCCGCTTATATCCGCTATTCGCGTAGCTCTTTAGTCCCCTTAGCCCCGCTAGCCTTACCCCCTCCGAGCCCCCTTCCGCTTAATCCCTAAGACCGCTCTCTCTAAGGTCTAAGGCCGGTTCTAATTCTAAGGCCGGCTCTTCGTTCCCCTTAACGACGCCTTAATTCTTTAGATCCTCGTCCGCGCTTAAACCTCCCCCTTTGCCGGCTACCTTAGACGTATAAAGACCGCTAGCCTCTACCGCCGGTCTTATATCTAGCCTAGCATATATAAGTCTATTTCTAGCTTCGTACGGAATTATAATATATGCCTATGCGCTAAATCCCTTCGTTCCTCCCCTTAAGGCCTACTCTAGCCTTTAAGTATTCCGTTCGCGCTATAGCCCGATATATCCGTCGATTTTATTACCGACCTCCTTATCTACCGTGTTATAGAACTATTAATCTAGTTTCCTAGTTTACTTTCTTTTTTCTAAAGTACGGGACGACTTAAGTACTAAGGGACTTAAGTACGGAAATACTTAGTACGAGGGTACCGGTGTACTTAGTACTTTAGTACTTAGTACTTTATGACTTAGCATAAAGATGTTCGCCCCGGACTTACCTATTATCCGGTCATACCCCTTTTCGGCCTAAGACACACCCCTTTTTCGAACCTAAGTCCCTTAGGACTTAGCTTCCTTAGGTACGGGACGTACTACGCAGCTACGGTCACGCCGACGATCTTATTAGGCACCCTTGCCTAATAAGACCCGATGATTAGCTCGATGCCCCGCATAATAGACCGACACCTAGACCACCGGAAGCTATAGGCCTAATATAGCTCTCCCGGCTTTTAGAACTAATTATTCGTCCGATCCTCCGCATAAGGAGGTTATACGACTTATGTTGTATAACCCACCTACATAACATTATGCACGTAGTGCATAAATGGACCTATATAACCTAGATTAGTCTATAAGGGCTTTAAAACGACGCGGGAGGCAGCCTTTTTAAGGTCAGCCGACCTATATAGCCCTTACGCAGCCCCGGGGACCCGCATTAGCTCGGGGCAGTGCAAGGGATACGTGGCAGAAGGTGCTAGAAGGAAAGGGACGTACTAGGACCGTCTAGACGGACGGGAAGAGCTATATAAAGGAACTTTAGTCCGCCCTTCCTCGGGCTCTCCTTCCTTCCTTTCTTCTTTAGCTTTTATCATAGTTTTAGTTTAACTGCCTACTAAGTGACCTACACCTCTTCTAGTAGTGCCCTTAGTGCTCTAGCCTCGACTACCCCTACTTGCTTAGACTTAGCCAGCCGGTCTAGTATAAGTGACCCCGAGTGCTCCTCTGCTTACTATTCCGCCCCTATAGCTTTTAAGGATAAATAACGCCCTCTATTAGTCTTTAACTATTAGAGACTTAGTCCGGTTAGACTATCTTCTGTCTTCTAACCGTTCTATTATACGATAAAAGCTTTTACCTTTTGCTTAGCCGCGGAGTGTGTTTTTAAGACCGTTGCTTAATCTTTATTTAATCTTTGCTTAGTCTTTATTTTACCCCTTAATCTTTTTCTAATCTTTTCGATCTATTAGATCTTAGATCTTATTTTAGTCTTTATGGATTCGAAGAACCCTTTTTAGAAAAAACACTAAAAACAACTACTTCTTTAAGAATGTCTTCTTCTACTTCTTTAACCTCTCGCCCGGCAGTTCGCCCGGCAGCTCGTCCGGCTGCAGCTACGGCTGCTGCTTCTACTACTACGCCTGCGGGCCCGGCTCTGGCTTACACCGCCGCCGCCCCGGGACCGCCGCCGCCTCCGGGCCCGGCCGGGTACGCCCCGGTCCCGGTCCCGGTTCCGGACTTCCGCCACCCCCGGCAGTTCGGGGAAATTGTTAAAACCCCGAAGCCGGCTGTTTATACCGGAGAAGCCGGCAAGCTATAGGAATTTCTTACCTAGCTAAAGGCCTTCTTTCTTTCCTTTCCGGATTCCTTCTTTATTAATAAAGCGAAGGTCTTCTTTACAGCTAGCTGCTTAAAGGGATTAGCTTTAACCTAGTTTAAACCTATTCTTAGGGATAGGGTAACCAAGGCAGAGGGGGACCGGGATAAACTTACGGAAGATATCTTTAATAGTTATTAAGCTTTTAAAACCAACCTCTAGTAGACCTTCGGCGTAAGTAACGAGAAGAGAGCCGTAGAGCATAAGCTACGGTATTTACGATAAAAAACCTCTATTTCTAATTATACTGCCTTATTTAGGTAGATAACATCGAAATTAGAATAAGACGATAACGCTATAATAGCGGTTTTTTATAAGGGGCTAAAGAACGATATAAAGGACGAGATCTCTAAATAAGACCGTCCCGACACCCTCGTCGAGTTTATAGCCCAAGCAGTTAGAATCGACGACCGGCTGTTTAAACGCCGGCAATAGAAGAAGGACCCCCGAGGGGGGTATAAGGTTTTTTCGAAGAAAAAGGGGAAATAGACGAATTACGGCGATCCTATAGACCTAGATGCTATTTTAAACCCGGGAACAACTAGCTATTCGGCATCGGCCGGAAGCTCGAAAAACAATAGCATTCATAAGAGCCTTACCTACTTCTTTTGTAAAAAGGCAGGGCATATTGCTAAAGATTGCTACCGGAAGAAAAATCTAGCTAAAGGAAAGCCGGCGGCTTCTAGAAGCCTTAATACCTTAGAGCAGGGACCTCTTAGGCTCTCTCTACCGCCTTTAAGAGAAGCTCTCGATCCTATGCTTTTTAATAACGATCCTATAGGCCTTTCTGCATATCCCTACTACGAAAAACGCTTTACGACTATTAGGGATTCTAAGAACAATATAGCACCTATTCCAGACAGCCTAGTTAGGCCCTCTATCGAAGAAGAGGAGGACCTATTTAGATAGTCGGACCCGGACGAGGATCCGGCCGGACCGGAGGACCCGGCCGGACCGGAGGACCCGGCCGGCCCGGACAGTCCGGACCCTCCGGACAGCGTGATAGAGTATCTAGTAATCGACTTAGAGGACGGAGAGATTATAGATAACTCTATAGATAACGCGGGGGTCGGACTAGCACCCCCGGACTCCCCGGACTTAGAGGGTCCGGAGCCCGGGCCGGAGCCCGGGCCGGAGCCGGACGACGACGACGACGACGACATACCCCTAACAACCTAATACGACTCCGAGGAATTCCCTCGAGAAACCTAATACTAGTACAACTATAGCTAGGCCCTAGAGTTAGAAGATCTCACCGGAGGCTATATACTCGATGCTTATAGCCCCGCTAATACCGAAGAATTCTCGGAGGGCAGCGTAGCTACGGCTGCCCTATACGACGGCTCGGAGTCCCCTCCTCCCTACCGCGAACTCGAAGACGTTAAGGACCTTCTCGATGGCCTTAACCCGGAATATAGCAGCTGTAGGGAATACCTAGCTATTACGAACTATCTAGAAGGAGTTATCGAACGAGAAGCCTAGGGTTACCCTAGCGCTAAAGATAGGCCCCCGGAGTGCCTTACCGATATAGCCGAAGAAACTTTAGCTTTACTTTAAAGCTATAAGCGTAAAGCAAATCGGCTAGAGGCACTGCTTTTATATAACGAGCACGAAACCCACGAGGAATTCGGCAGGGAAATTACATCCCTATCCGACCTCGTGGAAGAGAAAGAACGCGAGAAGCTTAACCTCCTTACTAGACTAGACCGTCTAGGAGGTTACGTGCCGGAGCTACACCCGGAACCCTGTTTCGAGGTCCGGACTCTCTAGGAGGCCCTCCGGAGGCTAGAAGGCGTCTACTGCCTCGCCTCCCGGACCCTTAGACTCGCTTCTTAAGTTAACCGAGACCTACTCGAACGGGTCCGGCAACTATAAGGTCTCCCTTTCGAGACTACGAATTATAGGGTTATAATACAACCTATACCTTAGGGAACTACTAATAGACCTAGCAGTAAGTCTATTAGAGAAGAGCCGGGTTCTGCTAGGTTTTAAAAGAGAACCCCTTAGGTTTAAAAGACAACCCCCGGAGCTTAAAAGAGAGCTTAATCCATATAGACTTAAAAGACAGTCTAGTAGGCTTAAAAGAGAGTCTACTAGGTTTAAGAGAGAACCTAATCCCCCTAAGACTGTTTTAAGGGAGGGGATATAGGGTAATAGCACCCTTACTACCGAGGATTTAAAAAACCTCTATTACTAGAAGTAAAAGGGCTACTTACTAGTAATCAAGATCTTCTTATTACTAACAAAACTATTAGTAAGAAGATAACCCTTACGATTAACTACTAAAGGCATAGACTTTCCGCTTTAGTAGATAGCGGATCTATAAGCAACTATATTGCTCCGGAAACGATAAATCGTCTACACCTTCGTTACCGGCAGAAAACCACGCCTTATACGCTATTTATAGCCGAAGGGAAACCCTTTACGTATAACAACGGGAATATTATCTACGAAACTAATCCTTTCGAATATTCTATCGGAAACTTATCGTTTAAAGGCCCTTTCGATATCCTATCTATACGATACGATATTATACTAAGACTACCCTTCCTACAATAATATAACCCTTCTATCGACTAGAATAAAGGCCTTCTAAGGTTTAAAGACGATACCTTAGATATTCCACTCTATAACGAATTAAAGGACTTAACCGGACTAAAACCCTCGGAACTTAATACTAGCCTAGAAAGGCGTAGCCTAGGAATTAAGGAAGTTGCTACCTTATTCGAAGAGGAACTTCCGGACCGATTTAATACAGTCCCGGAACCGCTAAACCTATTATTAAAAGACGCTTTAAATAGCGCCTCTATTAAAGAAATAGAGACGGACCTTAAAGCGGATAGATTTAAGACTATACCGCACAATATCCTCGTTAAATTCGGTGTAATATTCAACGACCTACTACAGGATAAACTACCGCCTTAAACGCAATAGGATTACGAAATCAACCTTAAAGACGGAGCGAAGCCTCGCTTCCGTAAGATATATAACCTTAATGAATTGCATTTAAAATTGCTTCGAGATTATATCGACGAAAACCTTCGAAAAGGTTATATAAGGGAGTCGAAATCAGAATATCGGGCCCCGGTACTATTTGCTCCGAAAAACAGCAAAGATAAGGTTAAGACTAGGCTATGCATCGACTACCGCTAGCTTAACAACAATACTATTAAAGACCAGACCCCTTTACCCCTTATTGTCGAATTAAGGGATCGATTATCTAAGAAAAGATATTATACGAAAATCGACCTTAAAGTAGCTTATAGCTAGATACGAATTAGGGAAGGAGACGAACATAAGACCGCTTTTAGAACTCGATACGGCTTATACGAATTTTTAATCCTCCCTCTAAGGCTTACGAATGCCCTAGCGACTTTTCAGAAGCGTATTAATAACGCCCTACACGAACACCTCGATATATTCGTCTTAGCTTATTTAGACGATATAATCGTCTATTTAGACGATTTGGAAACGCATAAACTCGATATTATAAAGGTGCTTAAGGCTCTCGAAGCAGCCAGCCTTTATATTAAGCCAGAAAAATGCATATTCTACACGCAGGAAGTCGAATTCTTAGGCTATATAATTACCCCAAACACTATACGGATGGACCCGTATAAGTTAGAGGCAATTAGTAGATTGCCTATTCCTTCTATGATTAAGGAAATACAGAGCTTTATAGGCTACGCGAATTACTACCGACGCTTTATAGTAGATTTCTCCAAAGAGTTAATCCCTATACTAGCAGTAATAAAGCTAGCTAGGACGAAACCCTATACCTGGACGGACGAAGCTAATAACGCTTTTATTAAGCTTAAAAGCCTATTAACTTCCGCCCCGGTACTATACAGCTACGATGTGGAAAAGCCGTGCGAATTAGAAACCGACGCTTCTAATTTCACATTAGGTGCGTAGTTAAGCTAAAGGGACGACGATAATATATTGCATCCTATAGCTTTTTACTCTAAAAAGCTAAGTAGTGCAGAGATATATTATCCAATCTACGATAAAGAATTTTTAGCGATTATAAACGCCTTTAAAGAATTTCGGCATTACATTCTAGGAAATTCCTATAAGACGAAGGTCTATATAGACCATAGGAATATCACCTATTTCGCTAGTACGCAGCAGCTTAACGCACGGCAAATCCGTTGGGCAGAGTTCTTAGCAGATTTTAACTACGAAATTCTACATAAGAAGGGAACCGAAAATTCCCGTGCCGACGCTATTAGTCGACGTCCCGACTATAATACGAAGATCGAACCTTATAACGAACGGCTTTTATATCTTAATACGGAAGGCAACTATAAGCAGCAATCACTCGATGCCGTATTTAAGATCGAAGGAGATAATTCTGTTTTTATAGGAATAAGGGATAAGGGATACGTAGGGATACGCAAGGTGCTATTGCGGACACGTGATCTACGTGATCACGTGCACGCAACGAGACTATATCTCCGCGATGCCTTCCCCTCTTCTAGCTAGTAAGACAGACATAATACACACACCCCTTTAGTTAACCCTATATAGTAGAGCCTAACCAATACTAATTAGTGATTAAAACGCTTAATTACAGACAGCTAGGTATAGAAGAGGCAGATACGCATCCTCGAACGTGCTATAGATCTTCGTCTTTAGTAACCCTATTCCGTGTATTTAGAGAGGGTTATCTCGTGCTAAGAATAAGGATCTCCGCTAGTTTACCTACTAAGAGATTCCTTTAAGCTTGCAACTAATAGTTACCGCTTTCGAAGATTAAAGAGTAGTACTAGCCTATAAGTGCGTTAGCAACGCAATAAACCTAATAAGAAGAAGGCATCTCCGCTAGTCTTACCTACCGAGAGATTCCCTCCGAACCGTTACGAAAAACATCGCGAAGACCCTCGCGACCCTAATATAAACCTAGTTATCACGATAACATCCACTAGCCCGACTCTTATCGCCGTAGCTAACGCGGCACCGACTCCTATAGCCGATACAGCCGTCGCCCCTACGGCAGTCACTACCCTAGCGGTAGAGAATCCCGCCGCTACCGCTATTATCGAATTTATCAGCGGTTGCGGACCCCTATAAGAGTATAATAACGCTAAGGATATCTTCTATTATTTTAAGAATTATTTTAAAGATTAGACCGAAGATACCTAGAATAAGGTCAACCGAGAATATAAAAGGGCATTGCGAGACTTCCTAAATAGGCGTAGTATCTATACTAGGCAGAACCAGCCATTTGCGAAGCTGTTTATTATATATTAGGACTTCGAGATGCCGCTACTAACCTAGCCGCAATAAGAATTCCTCGAGATAGACTTTATTATAGGAACGGCAACGTATAATAGGCAAAAAGAGATACGAGCTAACCCGGCTAGACGCTAAAGCCGGCACTAATGCTAAAGCCAGCCTCGCCCTCGCCCTCGCCCTCGCTCTTACCCTCGCCTTCGTTAATAATAGCAGCCTTGCTAACGTTACCTTCTTCGCCTTTATTAGCATTAATAATAGCAGCTCCCGCCCTTATAAGCATGCCTGCTCCGCCGACTCTTTAAAGTCCGCTAGTTGCTGTAAAGCAACAGCCGTACGCTTCGCTAAGCCGGCTAAGCCGACTCCCCGTTCTAAGCCGGCTCCCCGCTTCGCCCGCCCTAAGCTCTCGCAGCAGCTCTTCGGACTGCTCTTTCGGCCCTTAAAGCAGCTCTTTAAGCTGCTCTTCCATTAGCTCTCGCAGCAGCTCTCTAAGCTGCTCGCAACCTACGAAGCCGCTCCTATAGCAGCTTCCTTAATAGCGCAGACGGCATGCCCTAAAGCTAAGCAAATGCCGTTACTATAAAGCGCCCTTTTAGTCTCGTAGTGCACTCTTTCGCTACCTCGGCGAAGGATATTACTATATAAAACGCGTGTAGACTTCCTCCTAGACCGTTATGCCCTAAGCAAGGCATCTACTAAAGTAGGCTAATTGCTAGCACTATAAATCCTACTTCGACTCCCGAGGCGCCCTTTTTCATTACCTCGCTAAAGGATATCGCTACTAAAAGCGTATATAAGCTTCCCCTCTGCCTATTAAACAATAGGGCAATAGACGCGCTCCCCTTTATAATAACCGATAGTCTCCCCGGCCCTAGCTTACTACCTAGCTGCTCTCTCGTTACCGAAGAGTAAGAGACTACTACTAGAAGCCTATATAGGCTTCCTCTACGCCGGTAACCCGGCAGTTACCCTCGCCCCGGCAGTCGCCTTCGTTCCGGCAGACGACTCTTTCGCCTTAATACGTTATTTTTCCGAGCTTTAGCAACGCACCCTTCGTTTAGCGTAACTAGCTCGAGGCAACGGCACAATAGCTAGCCTCGCGAGCTTCTATAGCCTCGTAAGCCATAAAGAAAGACTCTCGAGGGATAGCCTTACGAGCTTCCCTAGCTTCTTTCGGCCCCGTTGCTCTGCCCGGCCCTTTAGGCCCTTCCTTTGTGTATTCTCGTTGCTCGTTGTTTTGCCCGCCTTCCTAACGCTCCTCCCTTCCTTTACTTATTGTGTTACGCTCGTTACTTTATTACTCGCTCGTTGCTTCGTTGCTTACTTATCCGCGCCCCTTAGATCGAGGCCCTTACTTACCTTAATAATGCTTACGTTAAGTTAGATATAAGAGTGCTTATCGCTTAAGAGTACGTAGCCGTTGCCTAAAAGCACGCTGCCGATCTTTAGCGTTAGCTTAACCGCGCTACGTCCTCTCTCCTCGTCTTAACCGAACGCGATACGGCTTAGGACTAGGCCCTTACCCCCGCCCCCGCCCCTACCCTTACCCGTTCTTATATAGCCGACCCCGAGAGGTTCGCTAGCGACTCCGGCACCTAAAAGCAACGTTAGGAGGCTTTCTACACCTAGCGCAACGGCCTTGCTATTAAGCTTTATTAAGACGCCGCTTTATACCCTATAGAGTAGGATCGCATTCTCTACGCGGCTAGCCGACTTACCGGCCGGGCCGCCTCTATTATCGCTAGCGTTCCTTAAGACGTCCTCGATAATAAGTCTTTCGCTAATTAGCAATATACTATTATTAAAGCCCTTACCGACGACCTTAGCCTAGTTTTTAGTGCTAGTTTTACCTACGCTTAGTTAAAAGCCGATTTTAACGCTTTATCGATAAAGAATATCTCTTAGCTAGACTTTTATTCGAAGTTTACCTAGCTTTAAGCCGACTTATTGTTCGACGGCACCGCTTACATCGCCTACCTTTATTTAAAGGTCTCTATCGAACTTACTAACGCCGCCGCTCTATAGGTCGAGTGCCCGGCCTATAACGACTTTACGGCCTAGGCTAAGATATATTCTACGCTTTAGGATGACTAGCAGCGTATTAAGGCCTATTCTTAACTCTAGCCGCCTCGTAACCCTACTCGCACTAGCCCTACCTCGCCCGCCTTACCTACGTCCCCTGCCGGTAACCCGATATAGCTCGACGCATTCCGGGCCTAGCTTACTAACGCTAAGAAGCAACGGCGGTTTAAGAACCGTCTTTGCCTTTACTACGCTTAGCCGGCTACCGCTACCTATACCGCCCGGACCTGCCTTAATAAGGGTATTAGTGCTAGTCCTAGCGCTAACCTTAGCGCTAGTCCCGGCGCCGGTTCCGGCTTTAGCCGCGGCTATAGCTGTAGTAGCGGTACGTCTGCCCTACGCCTGCTTAAACCCCCTCCCCCCCGCTACTAGGTTCGCGCTATTAAGTAAGGCTTTATTAAGGGCGAAGTAGACGACCTCCCCGCCTCTTCCCCGTCCTTAGGAAATGCGTAGCTCCCTCGCCTTATCGCGCGATAGAGCTCTTAGTATCCGAGTTTATAGCTTTATTTAATACCGGGGAGGATCTTTGCCTCCCCGCGGGAATACAACCGCGTACTCTACTTATGCCTTTATCCTTTATATCCGCCGATATTATTATAAGTGCTTTAGTCGACTCCGGCTATTCTAAATACGCCTTTATATACGCTTAGACCGCGCACTGCCTTGCCTTTCCTATACGCTAGCTTTAATTCCTACGCTAGCTTTCTCTCGCCGATAGTAGCGACTATAAGTCCGGCTCTATTACTTATTGCGCTTTTTCGGTCTCTTAGATTAGCGCTTATACTAAGTCTATATGCTTCTTTCTTACGAAGCTTAGCTATAAGGTTATTCTTAGCCTACCTTAGCTACGCCGGCACGACCCTATTATTAGCTAGCGTAGTAACTCCCTTTCCTTTTAGTCCCCCTTTTGTCTAGCCTCCTGCCTTTCGGATTACTAGCCTTATCTTATCTTAGGCCTTTCGGCTACCTTTGCCCGCCTTGCCCGCTTTATCTTAGCTCCCCCCGCCCTTATTTTAAAGGGAATATAATTAATAAATATAATTCGTTTTCCCCCCGCTCCCTCTATCGAAGACTCTAACGATAAGGGCGAACCCCTTACCGCCCCCTCCGTCGAAGACTCTAACGATAAGGGCGAACCCCCCGCCGCTACGATCCTTATTCCTACCGCTACGATCCTTATTCCCGCTTATATAGCCTTAGCCCGTCCTCCGGCCTTTATCCGTTCCGTCCGCTTTAGCGACGTTCTCGAGTTTATTCCCCCGTCCTTTAGCCCCTCTCTCTTAGCGTTTTTTAAGGATGCCCTTAACGTAGGTAAACCAGCCTATCCGAACTCCTCCCGCTAGTTTAACGACGCTAACTCTAACTCCGGCTACGACTCTAACTCCTTAGCTACCTTTTACCCTCGCCGCTACGTTCGACCTCTTTACCCTTATCCCGTCTATAAGACCGCCGGCTACCGCCGCCTTATATTACGGCCGAGTCGTAAGACTATTAGACCTTAGCCCTTCCGCTTTTCGTCTTTAAACGACTTAGCGTTTAACGTCTAAATACTTAACGTTAACGCAATAGTAATATTCTACTAGCAGCTTAAAGTCTAGACTTCTTAGACCTCGATTAAGGCCTTTACCGCCGAGCCTTTGCCTACCGAGCCTTTATTACCTATCGACTAAGATATCTCTAAGGACTTCTACTAGGCCGTTTTAATTAGATATATAAACGCTAAGGACGCGAAAGCCTACCTTAACCCCCGCCTTTATAACTTCGTTAACGATTACCTCGATAAGATCTACCTTAATAAGATCTCCCTTAACGATATCGCTAAGTTCTTTAAGAAGTAAGAGAAGGTCCTTTATACGCTCGACGAGCTTTAGGCTAAGGTCCTTAAGGAGCTCTACTATATAATCTATATATAGCTTAAGAGCGAGGCCGATAAGCTCGCCCCTTACCGTACCGTTAATACTTAAATTAACCTTAAGGAAGGAATATAACCTCCTTATACCCGCCCCCGCCCTTTTAGCAAAGCCGAGAACCGGATCGTCCGCGCGTACGTTAACGAGTAGCTTAGGAAGGGCTTTATCCGCCGCTCTACCTCCCCTACTATTGCCCTTATTATACTTACCTATAAGCCGGGCGGGGGCGTCTATTTTTGCGTTAACTATCGCGGCTTAAATAAAGCTACGATTAAGAACTATTTTCCCCTACCCTTTATCTACGATACCCTCGCCTATATCTAGAAGGCGAAGTTTTTTACTAAGATCAACGTTATCGCGGTGTTTAATCGCCTTTATATTACCGAGGGATATAAGTAATAGACTACGTTTACTATACGGTACGGGCTTTTTAAGTATTATATTACCCCCTTTAGCCTTACCGCCGCTTTATCCTACTTCTAGAGTTTTATTAATATAGCCCTTTACGGCATCCTTAATAAGTTCTGCTTTGCCTATCTAAACGACGTCTTAATCTTCTTAAAGACGCGGGAGGAGCACTAGGCCTACGTTAATGCGGTTCTTAAGCGCCTTAACGCCGCCGGCCTTTAGGTTAACGTAGATAAGTATAACTTCTACGTTACTAAGACTAAGTACCTCGGCCTAATTATCTTAGATAAAGGCATTCGCATAGATCCTAAAAAGGTTCGTATAGTCCTAGACTAGCCTACCCCCTCCTTTATTAAGGACCTCCGGCGCTTTTTAGGATTCGCTAATTTTTATCGGCGTTTTATTTGCGGCTTTTTTAAGCTTGCGAACCCTTTAAACGCCCTTACTAAGAACTCTGCCCTCTAGATCTAGTCCCCCGCCTACGCTTACGCCTTCGAAGCCCTTAAGTACGCTTTTACTACCGCTTTAGTCCTCGTATACTTTAACCCCTATCGTAAGACTATAGTTTAGATAGATGCTTCCGACTAAGCCGCTAAGGGTATGCTAATATAGCTCCTCGACGATAGTCGTTACTATCCGGTTGCCTTCTTCTCGTTAAAACACTCCGCTTAAGAGTATAATTACAAGATCTACGATAAGGAACTCCTCGCGATTATAAAATCTCTTAATAAGGAGTAGCGCTTTAAGCTCGAGGGCCTACCTAAGTTTAAGATAGCCTTAGATTATAAAAATCTTTAGTATTCTATAACTATAAAGCTCCTTAACTAGCGATAGGCCCGCTAGGCCGAATTCCTTAGTCGTTTTAATTTTAGGATTATCTTTTAGCCCGGCTCCTAAGCTATTCTCCTAAACGCCTTTAGCCGCTTGCCTAGCTCCCGCCCTCTCTCCCTCACCGACCGAGCCGACGAAAGGATTAACTACTAATATTAGGTTATCCTCCCTAAGTCTAAAGTCGATGCCTCTCTCTACCCTAATACTACTACCGCCTCCGATACCGTTAAGGAGTCCGATTCGTTTATAAATATAATTCCGACTGCTTCGACCTCTACGCCCTTAACGACTCCGAGCCGATCGATAACCTTATCGACCGGGCCTATTCCTCCTCCCCGCTTATCTCCGCTATTCGCGTAGCTCTCTAGTCCCCTTAGCCCCGCTAGCCTTACCCCCTCCGAGCCCCTCTCCGCTCGATCCCTAAGACCGCCCTCTCCGAGGTCTAAGGCCGGTTCTATTTCTAGGGCCGGCTCTTCGTTCCCCCTAACGACGCCTTAATTCTTTAGATCCTCGTCCGCGCTTATACCTTCCCCTTTGCCGGCCACCCTAGACGTACGAAGACCGCTAGCCTCTACCGCCGGTCCTATATCTAGCCCGGCATATATAAGTCTATTTCTAGCTTCGTGCGGAATTATTATACGTGCCTACGCGCTAAATCCCCGTGTTCCTCCCCCTAAGGCCTGCTCTAGCCCTTGAGTATTCCCTTCGCCCTATAGACTAATATATCCGTCGACTTTATTACCGACCTCCCTATCTACCGCCGTAATAGCGTTAAGTTTTCTAATATCCTCGTTATCGTCGACCGCTTAACGAAGATACGCTACTACGTCCTAATACCCTCGATAACCGTTAAAGACGTTATTAACGCGTTCGTTTCCCGCTTTTAGTCCCTCTACGGCACCCTAGCCTCTACTATTAGCGATCGTAGCACTTAGTTTATTTCGGCTTTTTAGTAGTAGCTTAGTCGCCGCCTTAGTTACCGCCTTTACCTTAGCTCCGCCTACTACTCTTAGATACCTTAGCTCCGCCTACTACTCTTAGATACCTTAGCTCCGCCTACTACTCTTAGATACCTTAGCTCCGCCTACTACTCTTAGACCGACGGTTAGACTAAGATCGCGAACGCTTAGATAGAGGTTTACCTTCGTTATTATACTACCTACCTTTAGGACGATTAGGTCGACCTCCTTCCCCTCGCTAAGTTTACTACTAATAATTAAGTCTTTAAATCTACCGGCCTTTCCCCTTTCTTCGCTAACTATAGCTTTTACCCGAAGCTTAGCACTAAGCCCTCTAGTCCCCCCCCGCCCGGTATAACCCCTTAGTAGCGGAAGGAATACCTCCGCGGTAACGCGCTCGCTTCCCGCCTCTAGCGTATCTATTACGGCACTAGGTGATAGCTATATAACCTTATAGTTCTATAAAGAGGAGAAGAACTATAGAGGCTAAGGGCTCGTTTATATATAGGACTATATATTACGTAGTATATTACTATATACTATATTATATAATATAGTACTATAATAGTATTCCCCCTCTAAAGACGATTTAGTCCTTAAATTGCTAAGAAATAACATTTTCGCTAGAAATCCGTATGTAATAAAGGAATCTTTTATAGGCGGGCCTAATCTAAGGGGCCCGTCTTATCTAGGTTGCATTTATAGAAGCGTTAAATAGCTTTAAGGCAACCTCTTAGGTTATCTTCGGGCTATTAGGTCGGTTCTTAGTGATATTTCTATTTAATTAGATAAGTTAGGATCGGGGCTTTGTTATCGTATACGTTAAGGATCTTCTTAAATTCCTACATATCTTCGATATTGCCGTCGTTATTGCGTTTTGCGATACGGCTTATAACGTTGCGTCGTTCCTCTCGATTAATCTATGCTTAGCCCGGTATTATTTCCGTTGTCTAGAGCTATACCTTAGACGTATAGAAAGACTTATTAACTCGGATGTGCTTTAGGAGGTCGATAACTATAGCGCTATAGTAGACCTCGAGAATAAGATAAGGACCGTCTTATTTATCGTTTTATTTTTTCTTCGGGCGATTAGTAATTATATTCTCTAATAAAACTATAACTATATTACTAGGTCGGAAGAGAAAGCCTTCGTCCTGCTTTATATTAGCATTATCTTTATATTTCTATTATAAGGCTTATACGAGAGCTTAAAGGTAAATAAGGATACGGTTAAAACGACTAGCTATTACGTCCGCGCGAAGGAATTCCTTCTTTGCCTATAATAAAAGCGTTAGGGGTTAAGGGCCTATAGGTTCGATACTAAGATAAGGATTAAAGCCGTAGTTAGCGAAGAACGGAGAAATACCGGTTATTTCGTTTACTTAATTATTTATTGCGAATTCCACGAGCGGGAGTTAATCGACCTAGTTATCTTAGGTAAAGCTAATATAGGCTCGAATGTATTTATTTATTATAGCGTTAACGATTTCGGTTTAACCGTTAGTCTTTAAGTGCTATGCTAAGCTTAGTTTTAATATTATTCTTAAATAAGTGCTAAGCTATCGCTAAAAATTAGAAATAAACTAAGTGCTTTAGTCGGAGATAATAGTATCGGGTGCTTTATATAAGCGATAGACTATATAGATAAAGGAGTTAATTAATTCTTCTATAGAAAGGCCGGTAATAAGGATAAAATATCTTATCTTCGTAAGCTTATTAACTATCGTAAGTATATTCTTATAAGTCTTCCTATTTCGGGTAAACTTAAGGAGTATTATAATATAATTAATTAATATATCGGCCTATAGTCGGACCGGTAGAGCGAGGGGTTTTAGGAATCTAAAGGGAGACAAGCGGGGGGTCTTAGTCCGAAGATAGAGAGTATAGTCTTTAATAAACGTAGCGGCGAAGTAAGAAATCCTTAGCTATTAGTATATTCGGTTTAATAGATTAAGGGTTTTTACCTTCCTTAGGTATCCTACTAGGCTATTGCTATAGGATCGATAAACGACTTTAAGGTAGAGATCTAGAGTATTAGGAACGAAGAGCTAGTCGCGGAAATAAATACGTCTATTAATTAACTAATATTCGGATATATCGTAACGTAAGAGCTTTCGGATATGCTTTAGCTAGCGTCGGGCGTATAGATCCTAGAGTATCGCTACTATATCCTAGGTAAGATTATCTTATTAATATGCTTTATAGATAAGCTTATTAAGTGATTTACTAGCTGCGTTTAGTCTAAAGGCGGCGATTACGTTAAAGTCCTCCTTTAAGGCATAGGAATCGGTTAAGAGTTCTTCTAGGATAGTTAAGTCGACTTTCTCTTTAGGGATAACTACCTAATTTCGATAGAAGAGTCTATCGTCGTCTACGGTAGCTAGTCTATCGCTAAGGAGCTTGCTAAGAGCGTTAAGGAGAATTGCCTTATTGCTTAAGCGGTATATAATTACGAAGTTAAACTAAGAAAGGAACTCGGCCTAACGTACTTATCGTTAGTTAAGTTGCTTTATAGATATAAACGTTTAAAGATTCTTATAGTCTATAATAACGTCGAACGCCTTAGTAGTCCCTTAGAGTTTTAGGCGCTATTCCTTAAGCGCTTTAACAATTGCTAATAGCTCTTTATTATAGATCTCGTAGTTATACTTAAGGGTAGTATGCTTTAACGAAAAAAACGCAATAGGGTAAAGATATCCGTTATCTCTAGTCTATAAAAGGACTCCTCCTAAGGCCTAATTTAAGGCGTTAGTTTTAATAACTATTTTCTTCGAATAATTAAAATAGGCTAGGACTAAGGTAGTAGTAAAAGTAAGTTTAAGGGCCTTAAACGCGGCCGCTTATTTAGGTCCTTAAGACTAACTAAAATCCTTTCGAAGTAGCGTAGTTATCGGGGAGATAATACTAAAGTATCCCTTAATAAACCGACGGTAGAAGTTTATAAACCTAAGAAACTACTAGAGTTCTTTTACTAAAGTCGGGGTATTTTAAGCCGTAATTATACGCACCTTCTTAAGGTCTATACTTATACTAGATATCGAAATAATTAATCTAAGGTACTTAGTCTTTATTATATAAAACTCTAACTTCCCGATATCGATTTAAAGCCTTACGTTGCCTAAGCGTTAGATAACTATTCGTATATAGTTCTTATATTCCGCCTTAGTCTTTAAAAAGACTAGTACGTTATTAAGATATACTATATAGAAGTTATTAAGGGTATTATAAAGCACGTGATTAATATAGTTCTAGAAGGTCGACGGTACGTTATAAAGGCCGAAGGGGGTAACTAATATCTTAAATAGTCCGAAGCGTGTAATAAATGCTATAAGCTACTTATAACCCTCCGCGATTTAAATACGGTTAAATATAGCAATTACGTTTAGCTTTATATAAAACTTAGCGTCGTAGAGAGAATCTAGTGTTTCGCGGATTAAAGGTAGGGGATATCGATTCTTAACTATAACCTAATTTAAACCTCGGTAGTTATAATAGATACGGATACTACCCCCCGGTTTATAAGCGAGGATTAGTAATACCGCGGCTAGAGAAAAAGACTCTTAAATAAAGCCTTTATTAAGCATATCGTTAATCTACTTCTTAATATAGCGGAGTTCTATAAGTAATATAGGCCGATTTCTATAGTACGGAGCTTATTTGCTAGGTATAAGTTCGATCTTATAATCCTAAGGGCGGTATAAAGGGAGCTCGTTCGCATTCTTTAGAAGGAAATAAGGAAGCTTATCTTAGAACTCTTTTAGGAGTTTCTTTAGGATATCTACCTTTATAACTTCCGGTTTTACTTAGAGGAATTTTTCTACGTCGGCTTTATCGACCCTCCGAAATAGAGATTCGGAATTAGCTATATCCTAGAGGTTTGTCTAAAGGAAATTATAAAAACGTTTAAGGAAGGCGGCTTAGGCTACCTCTATTATATAGTCTTCGGTAATAACGCGTTAGAAAGAGGTTTCGGATAGTTCTAAGACCTTAACTAAGCCTACTAAGAGTTCGTTAAGGAGTCGTAGATTTTCTCCCTCCTCGACTAGCTTAGCTAATTTAGATATACTAATTCGCATCGGCTAGACACTATCTTATTTATAAAATTAAATAAAGTTAATTACTTATACGCAGCGGATGTCGTTTATATCTAAAGGCATTTAATCTTCCTATCGTATACGCCGACGGGGGCGTCTCGTCTAGCCCTATTAGGTAGGAACGTAGCGACGGCTAGCGGTAAGGCGAATAAAGAGTAGGCGAGCTACTAAAGTAGTCTACGGTAGAGTGGCCTTAAAGGCTTAAGTCTTAAGGGAGTCCGGAGGGCTAATCGGGGATATTAAGCGGGCGGTTTCTTAAGCGAATAGCTATATCCTATATAAGGGATATTAAATCGGTCAGCTAGGGTTTAAAGGGTATAATGCCTATTCGGGTAGACATTCTTTAGTAGATAAGTCTATAGATATATAACTTCCCGGTAGGATAGTCTAGTCTTTTAGGATATTAGTCTCTTCTTACTAAAAGGGAATTTCCGGTATATCTTCTATCGTTATAAGGACCTTTTATTTTAGAGTAAACGTCGGGGTTATTTAAATCTCTACGACGTTAGAAAAATATACTTTCCGACGTAACTAATGCCCTCTGGGCGTAGGAGTAATAGGAGTCCTAAGAGCTATCCTATCCTCGGCTATTATGCTTAAAGGTAGGTAGTATCTTATATAGTAATCGGAATCGAAGCGGACTTAGAGAGATTTCTAAAGTATAGTTAGTTTGTATTCCTAAAGCTAAGGGATGCCTAGGATAATTTAGGTAAAAGGTAATAGATTCGTAATAAAGAAAAGCATAAATTCTATATGCTTGCTAATAGTTATTTAGGCTATAAAGTAGTCCGTTATCTATATTAAGAGTATACCGTCGGCTAGTTAAAGCGGTCGAGGTTTAAGGAGCTTCTTCGTAATAATATTATATTTCCGTACGATAGCGTAAAGATCGGCGAACGCTACGGTAGTATAGCTAGAATCTATAAGGGATAACGTATTAATATAGTAAGGGGACTAAGGGTTACGCATAAATAAGAGATAAGTATAGAGAAAGATTAACTTTTTATTACTATTCGACGAACTAATCTAAAGATCCGTTCTATTTAAGAGCAATAACCTAATCCTCTTATCCTTACCTATATATAACCCCTAAGAGCGACTTATTCTAGGGGTATATCTTTTAGCAGTAGCTTTAACGCCGGCCGCTTGCTTTATAAATCCGTGTCCTCTTCCTTAAGGATACGGCCTTATTCGTAGTCGGCCGTACGGACGAGCTAGCCCTAGCTATACCCGCCGCCGTAGGTGCCCTAAGATCCTCGGCCGAAGCCGGGGGAAGGGGCGTCCCGGCCCTAAAACTAAGGACTACCCTAACGTAAGGGCATTAAAAGCGGATTCGCTATCTTAGCTAGGTCGTAAGCCTCCTTCTAGTATCTAAGCTCTCCGTAGGCTATATAAAGTTTATTATCGATCCTAAATTATCGTTTAGTATCGGAAAGCCGGTCGAGGTCTATAGGGTCACTATATAAAGGTTAGGCTAAGGCGGTTAAGGTAAGGGTAGGTATAAGCGTTAGCGGGAACTACGAACGAAGGGCGGCCTTCTTCTTAAGCTTCTAACGATAAGTATAGTTAGCGAGATTCTTCGTAAAGATATCTATCTACGCTAATTACTTCTTATAGTCGGTATTAGGGATCTTAGTCTATATATTCTTAATAAGATCGCTTATATCCTTCGATATAAACTTCCGGAGGAGGTCGATTTACTATTCCTTTATCTTTCTTACCTTACGTATATAGGCGTCGAGGTCTACCTTCTAGATCTAATAGTTCTTATCGCCTTAAGGGAAATTATCGAGGATATTTTTAGCGGCTTACGTCGAGTCTAGAACCTTATACTACCTGCCTAAAGCTATAAGAAACGTTGTCGTAGTAGGCTATTCCTACTTCTCTCTCTTAGATAGGTTAGCTATAATAGTAGCTATCCTATATTTAATAAAGTCGTAGGCCTGTTTATTAAGCCTATCGCTAATATAAAGGAGGTAGGCGCCGTCTAAGTCGAACTATATACTATCGCGGAGGAAGACACCCTATATCTTAAGTTCCTAGGCCTTATACTTACGTTAACGGTCGGAGGTAGACCCCTTTCTAATAAAGATCGGAGGGTCTACCGTCTTTCGTTTTCCGGACGACTATACTAAGGTTATCGTCTAAGACTGCAATATCTTTATAGTTAAGATTATAAGGTCCTTAGCCTTAAAAAGTTACTCCTTTATAGCTAGGAGCTAATCCTTTATAGCTAAGAGCTAATCTCGTATAGTTATGCGTTCCTTTAACCTAGCATTTCGGTTAACTTAAGAGGCCTCCGCTACGCGAAGGGAGCGAAGACTCTCCTCGATATACGTAAGAATATATTAGGTATCTAGGCTCTAAAGGTTTTCCTAAGTCTCCTACGTATTAGCGACCGGGACTACGTTATCGAACCTCTTAATCGCCTAAGCGATCTAAGGAAATTTACTAATAAACTCCTTAGTAAGGGCCTTTAGACCGTCGCGTATAGCGTTAAAGGCTATAGGTATATCTACTATAAGGAGGAAGGATGAGTATTTAATCTAAGGTGTTTATCGGGGACTATAAAAAACTTTCTATAGGCTATATAGGTTTCTATAGGCTAGGGAAAAATTCTTAAGGGCTTAGGGGCTTAGGGGAATAATTTCTTAAGGGTTACGCTTAGGTCGCGACGACTAAGGGGATAAGGTGATAGAGCTACTAGGACTATGTTTATAAAGCTAGGGATCGCGACGGGGCGCAATAGGAGATAGAACAAACTATTACGGCACTAGGTAATAGCTAGATAACCTTATTATTCTATAAAGAGGAGAAGAACTATAGAGGCTAAGGGCTCGTTTATATATAGGACTATATATTACGTAGCATATTACTATATACTATGTTATGTAATGCGGTACTATAATAGTATCTCTAACTTCCTCCGAGGATGCCTAGGTTACTTAGGCTCGCTACGCGGACGCCCGGCGGACTCCCGCCCTAGCGTACTAGCCCGGCGATATAGTATTCCTTAGCACCCGCTAGATCTAGACTCTCCGTCCTATAAAAAAGCTCGACTATAAGCGGGAGGGCCTATATAAAGTCCTTAAGGTATATAAGACGGCGTATCTTCTTCGTCTCCCTAAGGGTAGCCGCCTTTACCTTGTTTTTTATTACTCCCTCCTTACTAAGACCTAAGAGCCCCTTTTGCCCGGCTAGTTAAAGCTTAACGTCCGGCCCGCTAATAACGGCGTTCTCCTTTCCCCCGGCGACGACGACGGCGACGACGCGCACGTTAAGTAGGAGTTTTCTTCTATCCTCGCGTAACGCTAGTACGCCTCCGGGAAGATTAAGTATCGCGTTTAATAGCGTTATAGCCCTCTTACGTAGAAGGACTCCTCCTACCTTAACGGGTGCTAGGACGACCTTAAGGCTTTTTACGCCCTTAACCCGACTAAGCCTAAACCGGCCTTTTATACGGCCTTCCTTACGTCTTTACCTTCGCCCGAGTGATAATAAGTATAATTTATTAATATAATTTACGTTACGACGGCACGCGTTAGATTCTTTATTTTATTCCTTATTTCTCCTTGTTCTTCTCTCGTTTTATATTAGGCCCGCTTTTAGGACTAGTTAACATAGATTTCCTTCGTTATTATTAGCCTATCGCCCCTTTTAGGCGTTCGAGTCGAACGCCGATTTAAGGGGGATATACTATTATAGTATTAGGTTATATTATATATCATCCCACGTAACCTCTATATTGTATATATAGATATTTAGACTTAGTCTATAGCTGTGTCCCTTCGTGGATTAATAACAATTATATACCCCCCCCTAAGCTCGTTCTCTTATAATAATGCCGTTAAACGTTAAGTAGTATAGTTCGTGCGGTACCGTCTAAAACCCTATCTCCCGAAGTGTTATCGTAAGTTCGCGATGCTATAAAAGAAGGGATTTTCGCAGTCCGTAGAGGGCTTTATTAAGTCGGAGGATAATAGAGTGTTTTCTATACCTTAGCGGTATCTTTATATATATAATCTCGTTAAGCCTTGCGTTAACGAACGCGTTAACCGCATCGTACTATATTAGTTTAAGGTCGAACCTTACTACTATCGTTATAAGTGTTCGAAAGCTTTGTCCTGCGAGAGTTACCGCGTAGGTCTCCTATCCGTTTCGAAGCTATAAATCCCCTCGGACGACTAGTCTTGCCTTATACTTCGAGAGCCTTCTATGCTTATCTATTTTATATACGTATACCTATATATAGTCGAGGACTTAGCCTTTCTTATAAGTGTTTTAGAGTTAACCTCGGTTTAGGACTTTATTTCTTTATAACTCTAAAGATGCGTTCTCTCCGCCTCCTCGAATTAAAGGCCGAGTAGGTGTTATTTAAGCTATCTATAATGTGTTAAGACAGCTAGAAGGTCTCGTCGATATACCTGCCTTTTTAGGATTAGGCGGTCGAGGTAAGCCTTATCTTTAAACCGTAATATATTAGTATCTTTCGAGATCGGTGCGGCTTAAGTGCCTACTATAAATATAGAGTGCTAATAGGCGAGTTTTTTTCTATAGAGGGGTTAACTCCTTATTTATAGGCTACGGAGGGGTTAACTCCTAATTATATAGACTTTTTGCTATAGAGGGGTTTACTCCTTATTTAAGTAGACTTTTGTTTGCCTATAGAGGGGTTAACTCCTAATTATATAGACTTACCGCGGAGGGGTTTACTCTTTATTTATGCGGACTTAATGCTATAGAAGGGTTTACTCCTTATTTATATAGACTTAATGCTACGGAGGGGTTTACTCCTTGTTTATATAGACTTAGTGCCGCGGAGGGGTTTACTCCTTATTTATGTAGACTTAGTGCTACGGAGGGGTTTACTCCTTGTTTATATAGACTTAGTGCTACGGAGGGGTTTACTCTTTGTTTATATAGACTTATGTTTGCCTAAAAGAAGGCTGCTCGAGATAAATCGAGATGCTCGCTCTATAGCTTTATGGTTTAGTTAGCGAGATATAATTATATTATAGCTGTTAATAGGGCCACCGGGGGAGTGCTTAAAGGAGTAGGGAGAGGCTTTAATCGAGCTTCGGTATACTACTTTATGTTTTCCCGGTCGTTTTTAAGCGCTATTGCGTAGTCTATATTATAGTTTGCCTCGCGTTTAGGGTTTATATCTTAGTAGACGAGGATATCGTTAAATACTTAATTATCGAGAACTTATAGTGTATTGATTTAATTATTGTCGGGGAGAGTAATGTTCCTTAGGGCTAAGGCTAGCTCTTTAAGGTCGTACTCCTTAACGCTCTCGGCAAGGTTCTTAAATATTCTATTAAAAATCTCTTACTCGTCGAAAGCAATATCTCGAGTAGTAAGAACCTTCCCTTCTATAGGAACTTAGACTTAGTAGATATTAGAAGATATATATCCTATTAGGAAGCCTATCTAAGCTTATAGGTCGAGCTTTCTAAGGCGTTATTTCTTCTCTTAGGCCGTAGTTATTATTGCAAACGCTTTACACCCGTAGGCATAATAATACTATTACGCTAGCTTTCTCTTAGTTAGCTTCTCGTAGGGGGATTCCTACTTATAGCTTTATTTTAGCGTGCGATTATAGAGATATATAGCGGACTTATAAATCTCTCGCTAAAGCTAGGTTAAGAGCTTTCCTCGCATTGCTTTAGACTTATCCTTAATCACACCCCCCGAGCGCTCGGCGCCGCTATTTTAATCTTATGTATATAAGGCCGAGGGCTCGATTTTAAAGAGCCTTGCCTTAAGGAATGCTTCTACTGCCGGCTTCTAAGTAGTAATCTCGTTATTACACTTAATAATCTTAGTGTAAAACTAGTACTAGTGCTTTAAGTAGTTAAGGCCGGACTTAAGGGCTATAATAATAGTTTCTACGAGACGGTCTTAGAGGTAGTAATCCTATATAAAGCCGCTCGCTCTATCGGTTAAAAGCATTAGCGAGTTATCGCCTTTATTGTCTAGCACGAAGTTATAGAAGTCTATCGTAATTCTCTCGCCTACGATGCCGTTATCTTAAGGGACTCGTCGTATTATCCGTTTTGCTTTCGCGGTGCTATAGTTATCGCACTATACTATTAAGATGCCTTTAATCTTAATACCTTCGGAGTAGTTAACGAGGTGTTTTAAGGCTCGTAGTCCTAGATGCCTTATTCGGAGATGCTAGAGTTTAGCAATAGCTTTTTACGGCGTCTGTTTAGTATAGCTATTAAACTTATTTCGGCGGTTGTAAAATACCCGCCTTATTATATAGTAGGGGATATACTTAAGAATAAACTAGCCGTAGTGCTATTTAATAAGACCGACGATAGTATTATCGGCCGAGCGTAGCGCTAATAGCCTATAGGGTCGTTCGTCTTACTAAAGTCCCTACTATTTCAATAGCCTATAAGAGATTAGATTATATATAAAGTTCTTATAGAAAGCAACGTTTAGCAAGCGCAATACTTATAGTTTAAACAATAGGGTCTATACGCGGATGTTGACTTTACTATAGCCGAGGATAGGCACTTTTTTAGCGCCTGCCTAAAGGAAATCCCTATTATCTACTATTCTAAAGTTTTTAAACCGGGAAATCTCGTTTAAGATATAGAGGGTTATACTATAATCTAGGATTAAAGAGTAATAAAGAGGGTAGATATCGACGTTAAAAGACGCATCGACTAGAGGGGCGAGGAATAAAGCCGAAGGGCATCTTCCTCTCTCCCGCATAAGTTAATCCGTCTTATTATTATTCTTAGTTCCCCTCCTGCCTCTATGTCTCTAGGCTTCTTTCGCGACCTTAGGGTTCTTTATATTCTTAGAGATAATATCCTTTTTGCTTCCGGGCTATTAGTTAGGCGCCTTATTAAGGTTAACCTCCTAGTAATTCTCTATTAAGTAGCCTTTTATAGAATAGAGTTTATAGTAAAGTATACCTCTCTTATCTATATTAGTAGGTCGCGACCTCTTTTTATTGTTTTTGCCTTTCTAATTATTCTGCTAGCTGCTCTACTCTTCGTCTTATCCCGTATAGGAAGGGCCGAAGGAGCCTTTCTTAGTTTAAGATAGTTAAGTAGGCAGTTAGTCTATAAGCATAGTGAATTCGTTAGTTATAGAATAGATATCGAAATCCTTCTGCCTCTCTAAGTATAAGAGGTAGAAGGAATAGACCTAGGTAGGATAATAAGGTTAGATAAAGGCGAGAAAGTCAGCAACCTAAATACTCTTATAAATAGCTTTAGGAAGTTCTTCCTAAATCCCTTTATATATAATCTTCTTCTAGCCCTTAAGCTAAAGGTGCTAGTTCTTTAGCTAACTTAGGGAGGGCTTAACTACCGCTTTATAGCGAACCTAAAGGGCTCGATAGATATCTTCCGGCTTGCCCTTTGCCTCCTTCTTAAGCGTAGCGTATTAGTCCTTAAGGTCTTTATCGGGCTTACAATAGGTCTAAAAAAGGTAGTCGGAGATTGTCGAGGCGATTTAAGTACGGAGCTCTTTAATGTCTTTCTTCTAACTCTCCTATTTCTTCTCCTTATGCAGAAATATCTACTATTGTTAGGTGCCTTAAGGACGTTAGCGTCCCTATTAGACTATTTCTTCGTCCGCTATACGAGAGCGAGATCCCCTTAGAGAGTTATCTTCGATAGGTATGTCCGGAATATAAAGGAGCCTTTCGGTGCCGAAGACCTATTCCTATAGGTTGCTATCGAGGACCTACGCCTTAAACTTATTGTCCTAAACGGACTAGTTAGCATTTTCGATAAGGATAACTTCGGTGTTCTTCTTAGTAGATATAGTGATTGTTTTTTTGCCTAAAGGGAGCCTGTTTTTAGTGGTTTATATCGTATTTTCGATAGATTAAAGGCTAAGACTCTTAATTATTAGATCGTCGATCTACGGCTCGGACTAAATAGACGTTATAATAGGTCTAGATAGGTTATATAGCAAAGAGGTTATATTAATGTGATATATAATAATGCGTGTTATGCGTGCTTCCCCTCTTTTTATAAGGGGGGCCGTATTTAAGGGATATTTCCCTTACGTCACGTAGCGGTTATACTAACCTAATCTTTATGACCTCTATTATTTAATCTAACACTAAGTCGCCTTAGTGTCGAAATATCGTTTAATCTTATCGTATGCGCCTCGGAAGGTAGTTATCTAGGTAATATTCTCTATATAAAAGCGGTCTGCTTATCCCTTTAAGATCTAAGGGAGAAAGGTATAAAAAAGCCTTAGCTTAATCTTAAGGTTATAATATACGCCTATAAACTTACGGGTAGTCTTATTAAATAGGGCATATAGTTCGCCGGTATAGCTCTTCTCTTTATCCTATATCTTAATAAACTTAGTCTAAACGTCGGGATCGGACGAGAGGTTCGGAACATCGGCGGGTAAGAGTGCTATATACTCCTTAATATTTTAATTAAATGCTTCGACCGTAGCCTTCGGGGCGATTATTAAAGCAGATAGATTAAGCCTCGGTTTCGCTCTTAGGATATATAACGTTAGTTCTAAGAGAAATAGTAGTCGTAGCGTATAAATCCGATTTATACGATTAAATGTCGGTGCATCCGTCGTTGCTATATTCGGGTCTCGGTCTAGTTCCGGGGTCGGATCCGTAGTCGCCGCTTAGGGCGGGTCGTTATATTAGAATCAGTGCGAAGTCGGGTAGACCGTTAACTAACTTATTATAGTAGAGAAGGGGTCTTAGGCTGCTTATTCCTTATCGTTTTTCTTCTTTTCTTATTTACGGAAGGCCCTTATGACTATATTAAATTCTTCTATTATAAACTCCTTTTCGTTCTAAGGGAGTAGATCCTTAGATCGAAGCATCGCTATATAGGATCTAGTAAACGATATATTCTTTATCCCTATAAAAAGACTACGCTTACGTAAGAGAGCATTAAGGACTTTTTTATATTCTTAGCCAACTATATTCTATATAGGTTTATTCTATCCTTAGAAACGCTTTTAAAATAAGTTAAAGAGTCGTTAACTTTAGCAATAGATAGATGCTTCGTAGGTTATAATAAATCGGGCTATAAACGTCGTAACCTTAACCGGGCTAAGGTCTTCTAATATAATCTCTTCCGTATTTTAGTATCGTATATCTACCTCTTTATAAGACGAGGTAAGGATGCCGATTTCTTTTATCTATCGTTCGATTAGTTTAACTAGTTTATTAGTAGGGTT
The DNA here is from genome assembly GCA_012934285.1 of Ophiocordyceps sinensis. Taxonomy (NCBI): domain Eukaryota; kingdom Fungi; phylum Ascomycota; class Sordariomycetes; order Hypocreales; family Ophiocordycipitaceae; genus Ophiocordyceps; species Ophiocordyceps sinensis. The sequence continues at coordinate 12,494,783 of JAAVMX010000001.1, read as the reverse complement.
AAAGGGAGCCGGCGTATTCGTAGCTAAGGACGGTCCTACTATTATGCTTATTTTGAATTCGTTAATAAGGTTATCGTAAGGGTCTCGTAAGGATCTTTACGGGGGATATTAAAGCGATTAGTCTCTATTTTAAATAACGTTACTCTTCCTCCTTAATAAAAGCGAGATAGGATTAAATAGTTATAGGGATTCGCGCTGTTATTCTACGTTATAGACGCACTGCCTATTAACGTAACTCTTCCTCCTTAAGGGAAGCGAGACGGGATTAAAAGGAAGCTTAGAAAGGTCTATTTGCTAGTCGAGCTCGGTTTAAATAGTCTTATTCTTAGCATAGACAATCCTCTCTAAGTATACGCAATAGAACCCCGAGGGTAAAGATACGTAGGAGCCGCGTTCTTATAACTACTGCCCCTTTTATACTTTCGAAGATTAAGATCTATCTCTTCTGCCTAACTATTCTATAATTAAATCTATTTAATCACTAATTAGTATTAGTAGGTGATTTACTTAGATTAATCTAAACAAAGGGGGTTGTATTAGTTATAGTTATATCTAATCTAGCTAAGAAGGGGGAATAAGGGGGCCCCTTTATACCCGTTTGCTAAGGTCCCTCTATAGAGCCTACTATGCCTTAACAATGCATTATTAAGGCCTACGCTAGGGCTTACTGCTCTAGTTATAACGATGCCCTTAGTTAATAACGAGGTTATTAACTATATAGGGCACGTGGCGTTATACGCCGCGTGGTTATAACCCCTATTGCCCCTTTTCTATGCATAGTCGGCAATATAGTTACGACTCTATCCCTTAGTTATATAACTATATTCCTATAGTTAACGTATTGCTAAACCCGACGCAGCTCGGCTATAGTCTTAACCTAGCTATACTACTTAGTCTAGTCCTTAGGCTTCTTAAGGGTATACTTAAGGGTTATAAAGGTACGTTAATAATAAGTCTATAATAATCAAATAGTTATAAGAAAAGGGGTTAGAGTTAAAGTAGTAATAGCTTTAAAACCGGGGAATATAATAAGAATAAAGGGATAAGACTTTAAATTTAAAGCAGTCGGCGACTTTTAACAAAAGGAGGATTTAATCTTTAAAAAAGCGTTTAATATAAAGCTATAGACCTTATCCTAGGCTTATAACTAATATAATTATTTAAGCGTAATATATAATGTCTTATATATCTTAGAGTATATATATTGCTTTTCCTAATCTAATCTAAGGACCGATAGGGGAGTAGGTATTTATAGGTACCTAGGCCTCCCCGGCTTAATAGCTTTGTATATATTTTTAGTAGGTAGTCGTTTAGGGTTACTATAAAAGAGACTTCTACTAGCCTTTTGCCCTATCTAGACTACGTTTTCCTTCGTTATACTAACGCCGCCCTATACGTACTAAAGCCGTTATACATTCCTACGTAGAATAACTTCGTACGAAGTTATATATAAACTACCTTCGCGCGCCGGGCGGGGTTGTGGTTAGTGGCTAAGTCACTATTTTAGGCGTGTGTGACTATATTATAGGGCGCGTTACTCTATTGTAGGGCGCGTTACTCTATTGCAGCGGTTTAATTTAGTAATATAGAATAAACACTCTTATTTATAGCAAAATCTTAATAATATAGGAAGTCACGATCCTTCTAACATAAATTTCCTACTTATCGCGATAATACGCCTAAAACCGTGTTAACGAATTTAGCCCTTTTGCCGCCTAAAGCCCTATTAGTCGCTTTAACATCCTGTTGGCCGCTGTTCGTAGCCCTATTGGCCGTGTCGGCCGTGTTGCGCGGGTACGTAGATTACCCCGCACCTTAGGTCGCGCTATTACCTTTATATAGTAAAAAAAGGTTCGATATTTTCAATAATTAGTAAGCCCGTTTAGTCAAGCGGCGTAAATCGTAGTTTATAACCTCGTAGCTCTATGTTCGATTCCGCCTAATGTAATTTTTTTCCCTCGTAGCCTGTGCCTGTCCCTCGTAGCCTGTGCCTATCCCTCGTAACATGTGCCTGTCCCTCGTAGCCTGTGCCTGTGTCTGTGCGTGCGCCGTAGCTTGTCCCCTCGTACCTAGCGCCCTACCCGGCGCCGGACCCCGGCCCCGCAGCCGGTATCGAGTACCTAGCACTAGGTACTCTTTATTTATTGCTAAAACGATTTTTATTTTATAACCGTTTTTCCTTTATAAAACGATGTTTTATTAAAACTACTTTTTCTATAGGAATAGCTAGCTACGTACGACTACGTAGTTATACACACGTAATATACGTAATCTAGGGAGCTACGTTACCGCGATGGCTTCCCCTTACTTAGCTAGTAATATAACCTAATACAACCATACTGTTTACCCTATAAGATCGACCTAAAGACCTACTAACACTAATTAGTGATTGATTCGGTTAATTATACACAGCTAGGTAGAAGAGATAAGAGCCGTAACTATCGAGTAGTGTAAAACACCTTCGGGAACACTTAGGGACGGTTATCTTCGTGCTAAAAATAAGGATATCTCCGACCCGATCTAACGGTCGAGACGTCTTTCCTAGCTTCTATTAAGCCCGTTACTCCTATTAGATAGGTTAGGCTAACATTAATTAAAGTGCGTCTATAACGTAAGATAACTATCGTAAAATCCCTTACTATACTAACGAAAATAGCTTCTTCTTTAACCTTAACCCTAGGTCTATTAAAGAGGACCTTACCTACTCTTAAAAAGTACCTCGCTAACGTGCTAATCCTAGATAGCTTCCTATCGGCGATAGATATCGACCTCTAGGATAATAAAGTAATACCTAAAGAGCGCAATAAGACTGCCCTTATAATATATACTATACGATTCCTATTATTCTATTACTATAATATTAGTCTATAAGATAACGAGCTCCTTAGATACTTCTAAGAGCATTTCTAAGGGTAGACTAAGGAGACTTAGGAAGTATTAAAGAGGGCGTTTAGGAGGGAAGTTAGGCTTCTGCTTAAACGACGAGGCATCTACCCTAGCCTAAACAACACCTCGTTCCTAAAACAATTTATCACTCTACAATTAGCGGAATTAGTGCCAAACTAGCCTAAGCAAGCTAAGGCAATAACGAAGTTCGATGTTAGAACAACGGCATATAACATAAAGCTTTAGGGCATTTAAGGCATTAAGCAATAATATAACACCCCGTCTCCTACCCCGATATCTCCTACGCCGGACCCGTCTCCTGCCCTAAACCCGTCTCCTGCCCTAAACCCGACTCTAGGCCCGGTAGCTATTCCCGGTGTAATATAATAACAATAGACTATCTACCTAATAACTTATTAATTCAACTAGCTAATAGCCCTTATTATTACTAGTGCCCTTATTGCGCCCGGTGCCCCTATTGTCCTTGCCCCTATTGTCCCTCCTACTACTATAACTATTGCCCCTTTGCTATCGATTAACGCTTATACTATAATCCTACTAATTAAAGTTCTAAACGTCGATATAGATGCCGACCTATAGCAGAAATTCGCTAAACTCTAGAGGAAGGATAAGTATTATATAGGAAAGCCCTATAACCTCTTCGACGATAAGGTCCACTTATTTATAAGAACCTGCTATAAGCTTAAAGTATAACCTAGTTAATTTTATAACCTATTCTCTTAGATTCTAACGGATAGAGCTAAGACCTTCTATATCTAACACGTTAAGTTAACTACATCGTTCCGTATAACCTATAATATTATTAAGCAACATTTTAACACAGACGTTAACTATAGTTATTATTTTACTAACTAGACAATAACGATATTTAATAAGGTCCGCACGGAAAATCCCTCTATGCCGCTTTATAAGGTTCTCTAGACTCTCTTTAACAAACTTTAACTATATTAGAGGAGTATTGCTATTCGCACGATACTAAATGTCTAATCGCACGACATCCCTATTTTTTCTTAGCCCTAACCCCGCTATGCCCCGCCATACGATTTAGCCTAGGTAGCCTAGCGCCGCTAGGAGTTATAAGAAGTCACTACGTCTAGCCTAATACAATTTCCGTCGTAATATAACACGCAACGTAATAACGTGATTAAAGCTATTCGCGCTATTAATCGCCGCGATGGACTACGACGATAAGCCTCTTGTTCCTACGCCCCCTGCGCCCGACGAGCCTCTTCCTAACGAGCCTCTTCCTAACGAGCCTCTTCCCGACGAGCCCGCGCCTGCGTACGGCCGGGAAATTCCCTCGCTGCCGCCCTCGCCTACCTTCCGAACCCTCGACGAACTATACGAATTCCTCTAAGGCTAGCATCGCGATAACAGCGCCGCGATCGTCAAAAAGTTAAGTAATCGCAAGCGCGCCTTTAATAGCTAAGAGAGCCTAACCTACGTTGTCTTTGCTTGCGATAGAGGCCCGCGGCGAGCCACGGCGAGCACTAGTCTCCGGCGCACCTCGACTATAAAAATCGACTGCCTTGTTAAGATTGTCGCCTTAACGTTAGAAAAGGCCGACTTTCTATAGACTTTTCGCGTCGAGATAGGTTAGCATAACTATAGGCAGTTAATTAATCCCTTTGCGTATAAAATACATCGCCGGCGCACCGTACCGCAGCAGCAACTTAAGCGGACCCTCTCGAAACATAAAGCTCTCCCGGCGAGAGAGCTTAGGTCGATTATTCGGGATTAAACGCCTAGATAGACCTATTTTAGGCAGAGGGATATCTATAACGATCGTTAAAAGCTTCGCTTTAAGACTCTTAGCGGCAAGACCGCTACTTAAGCTTTTATCGGCCTCCTCTAGCAAAACAATATTAAGCATAGAGTTAAATACGCCGAGGACGACGAGAATAAGATCGAGGCACTCTTTTAGACCTACCTATAGTGCGAGATAATATAGAAGCGGTTTCTAAAGGTCCTCGGCCTCGACAATACGTATAAAACGAACCGCTTTAAGATATACCTCTTCTAGGCCACTAGGGTTACTAATCTAAGCTCTATAGCGAACTTCGCGTTCGGCCTTATTAACATAGAGAAAGAGGAGGGATTCTAGTGGCTTTACAAACGTTTTAACGAGCTTCCTCGCGAGGTCGAGGCAGCCGCGCCGACTATAATAATTACCGACAAAGAGAAGGCCTTAAAAAACGCCCTCTACCGTGTTTTCCCTAATACACAGCAGTAGCTCTACGTCTATTACATTAACAGCAATGTTAAGGGCAAGATCGTAGCCCGTTGGAAAGAGGTTAACGGCCCCGGCTCGGACGAAATCGCAGCTAACGATAATGCTATTAATACCGACTACGACGCTTAAGCCGCCCTTAATATAGACGAAGCCGAGGAAGGCATCTCTACCTCGCCTACGGATAAGAATAAGATCGACGATACCCGTAACGGCATATATAACTGCTAGAAGCGGGTGATCTACGCTAAAACAAAAGAGGACTTTTTCGCGGCGTAAGAGCTACTTAACTAAACCTTCTAACGCTAAGGCTATATTATATAATACATTTCTAGGGAATATATGCTATAGCGCGAGCAGTAGGCGAAGTGCTATATCGACCGCTACCGTAACATCGGCTAGCGGGTTAATAGTCCTATAGAAACCGCCTATAAGGATATTAAGTTATACTTACTTATAGGCATCGGTGATCTTCTTTACCTTTATACTGCATTAGTATAGATAATCGAGAATAAGTAATGCTATTACGTTAAAGAAGCTAGGCGTTAGTAGATTCGTTAGCGGCTTCGCTACTCCGGCTAAAAGTGGCTTAGCCGACTTAACCTTAAGATTAGTTATCGTGCCGTTTCGCATATTGCACGGTAGTATCGCTTTACTATTGCCTTACTGCTTACCTAGAAGGAGCCGGTGCTACTCGAGCTATACCGCCGCTTCTTTATACAATAGTTCGGCCTACTATACGCTTATAATATCCTCGAGCGCCTTTAACAAACGCCTCTAGAGCTAATAAAGGAGGATGTTTACCTACGGTAGTAGCTAAAGAAGCCCTTAGTAAGCAATAAGTCTATTTACGTAGGAAATCGCTCTAACTATAACTCTTAGGACCTCGAGGAGCTACTGCTTCGCATCCGCGACTCTAACGTCGTCTAAAACCTCTGTGGCCGGCCTCGCATCCCGAAGAACAAGAAGCAGCCCGTTCCTACACAGCTTTAACAACAAGACCGCGGTCACGATACTCTAGAGACAGCTTTAGAGCTGCCCTAGCTAACCCAGCCGACCCAACAGGCTCCACGGCCATAGCTACCTCGCTTTAGCTAATAAAGCACTCGCAGACTTAACTCCAGCTTACGCCGGACCCTCACCTAAAGCGAGATCGAGGAAGGCGCTAGCTAGCGCCCCGGCCGACCGTCTACGAAGAGATCGCGAGCAGCGAAAAACATAGGGAGATTAAGGGGCAGAGGATCTACAAGGGGACGCGGCAGGGGCGGGCGCGCTGTTAAGGAAGCTAACGCTATTAAAGAGGTAATTCCGGCCACGCAGGCCATAGTCCCGGCCACGTAGGCCACGGGTTAATTAGCGGGCCGATAAGTTATTATCTTAACGGAGATGTGTTTTTTAAGCGAATTAGGCGTATTGCAATACGTATGCGCGATGCCTTTAATTGCAGGAATATAATATATGCGATGCGACGATGCATATATTAGGCTAGACGTAGTGACTTCTTATAACTCCCGGCGGCGCTAGGCTACCTAGGCTAAATCGTATAGCGGGGCATAGCGGGGTTAGGGCTGAGAAAAAATAGGGATATCGTGCGATTAGACATTTAGTATCGTGCGAATAGCAATACTCTATTAGAGAGCCTTTAGCAAAGATTACGATAGTAATATTCCTCTTTGTATATCGCTTATTAACGCTTGCTATAGTGTCCCTAAGCTAGAATACGCTCTCTTTAAGCCCGCTTAGAAAGTCTAGACTGTTTTTATAGACTTACGTGCGTCTATTAAAACCTATCTCGCACGGAACCCCTCGGCCTAGTTCCTAAAAGATAAAGCATTTAATTATAATAATTAATAGTACCTAGACCGAAGATACTCGAATAACCGTAGACGAGGTGGATTCCGTAGCCTACGAGGCTATAGACGAGGATACGAACGTAGTAGCCGTAGAGGCTATTTAAGAGGATTTAGCTATAACCGTAGGACCCCCTTTCGCCTATAAGAACGCGGCGGCTATAGCAATAGCCCTAACTGCTTGACCTAGACTAAGAAGTATTTCGTCTATTATAAGGAAGGTTGTTAGTTAACTAAACACACGCCTAAGGAACGTTAACGGTCTAAGGACTAATACCTTACGCAATGTTTTAACGATAGCATCCTAATGACTAACTTTACGGCATACGTAACCGAATTTAAAGGTCATAAGACCGACGACATAGAAGCTAACGAGTACTAAGACGTAGAAGATGCTAATAATGCCGGCGACCTAAAGCAAGCAGTAACTTAAATACTCTATAAGGCCGTATTTACACACCTTTAGACCGGCGAAGATATCTACGGCATAGACTAATTAATGCCTGCCGACTAATTTCTAATCGAGGACCGTTACTCCTATTAATAGTTCTAAGGGATTATAATCGACACTAGTGCGGCTAAAGTATTAATAGTAGGATAGGAGCAGTACTTCGCTTTATAGCGAACGGAACCTTTTATTATGCTTAATAGCTCTACAGCCGGGTAAGCTAGCATCCGATTTAGAACTAATACTCTTATTTAATCCCTTAGTTTAATCGCCCTTAAAACCCCCGTTAGTCGAGTGACTTTTCACATTCTTAAGACCTATACCCCTTTTCTGCTCTCCCTTACTAATATAGACCGACTTAGGATCTATTTCGATAATACAATAAACATACTAAGGACTAGCGATCTAGCCAACCGGATCCTAGTAATCCGCAAATAGGGTCACCTATAGTTCTTCTTGCCTAAAGACGAAGAGACGATATTATTCCTAATAAAAACCGAGATAAGGATACTGCATCGCCGCTTCGGGCACCTAGCTATTATAAGGCTTTATCACCTACTTAAGCAGGCGGGCTATAATATTACGACTATACAGCTTAAATCGATCTCTAAATTTTGTTATTACTACTAGATGCACTTATAGGCACCTAGGCGTTTTAAATTCACGTTAAAAGATAACTAGGAATTCAATTACGAGATTATAGTAGACGTAATATACCTTAAGAGCCCTTAACGACCCGTTCTATATGTCGTTAACTCCGTAATAGCGTTCTAAGGGGCTAGGTTCCTTCCTTCTATATTAGCTAAGGATACCTAGGAAGTCCTTCGAGCCCTTTAGATCGATAGCTACCTTAGACCTCCTAATACGATTAAACACAACATAGGGACTAATTTTGCCTTAATAGAGTTCCGCAATAAGGCAAAGATTATAGGGATAACCTATAAGTAGGTCCTTATAGAGTTATATACGTCGATTAGGAAGGTCGAGAGGTATTACGCTCCTTTATTCCGTGCGTTTAGGATTCTTTATATAGAGATTAGGACTATTACGTCTCCCGAAGTAGTTCTTTAGATAGCCGTAAAAGCCGTTAACGATATAGCCGGACCTTACGGCCTCGTCCCTATACTTCTCGTCTTTAGGGCGTACCCGCGTATAACTATTAACTCGCCTCCGTTAGCTATAACCCTAAAAAGGTCTATAGCTATATAAAAGGCGATAAAGATACTACGATAACTTTCTATAGAACGATAAGTTTAGGATGCTCTTCGCGCTCGCAACGGCCTTTCTACAACCGAAACACTTGCTCTACCGCTATAAAGCGAGGTTCGCGTTTAAAGAGAAAAAGGGGGATAGCAAGGACTATTTAAGATTGCTATAATTAACGGTTACGATATTACTATTAATACCGTCAACGGACCTTAATCCTTTCGGTCTACCCTAGTGTAGCCCTACCTTCGAGACGATTCGTCTCCTTTACCCTTACTTCCCGCGATTAAAGCGCCCCCGGATACCGAACTAACCCCTAACCAGACACTAAGATCTACACTCCCTGCCCTAATCCCTAAACCCCCTATGCCACGCAGACGTAGCCGTCCTCCCGGTGCAAAGAATAAGCTAAAACTACTAGTTCGGCTTTTAATTCTACTTCCCCCTCCCTAAGCCTTTGTTATTAAGAAAGAGGAAGATGACTACGAATTAGCACTTAATCTATAGGAAAAAGGGGTTATTATAACCCTAAGAGCCCCGTTTAAGCAGTTAGATTAATAAAAGATCGATAACCTCGTTGCCTATAGTGTTTTTAGCTTCGAACGCTACGATAAAGCTATCTATAGAGGTTACCGTATCTTTAAGTTAAGGATAGTACGTAAAGTAAAAGGGAAGGATAAAAAACCCTACGAGAAATCCCGACTAGTTATTTAAGGATATAATAACGAAGAGAAGACGACCCTATTAACGCAATTACCGACGATTTAACGCGTTAGCTAGCGGCTAATCCTAGCCCTCGCTCTAAGACTTCTTCGTCATTATAGCATAACTCTTTCGTTGCGAGACATTACGTAGGCCTACCTATAAGCCGAAACTAAGCTATTTAAGACGATCCTAACTAGACTGCCCGCCGAAATGCAAGGACGATACCTAAAAAGGACTATTGTCTATGTAATTCGACCCCTATACGGGATCGCAGAGTTAAGACTATATTAGTTCTAAACGTATTATAAGTATTATATTATTCGACTTAATATATTAACCTCGACGTACGACTTATGCCTATTAATCGCGAATAGGACCCCTAATAGATTTAGGATAGTTAGCCTACAAACGGATAATACGTTAATGTTAGGCACACGCACCTTCTTAAATGCTAAGGAAGAGCAGCTTTAAAAGGCTAAGTTTAGAGCGAAGCCGAAGACTAAGATATCTGCCGGCTTAGTGCTTAATTTTAATAGAGCCAGACTAACACTCTAAGATTAAGATCTTCTTCTTTAGCAAAAGGGTTAATTAGAGAAGATTAAGACTATTATCGCATAGGATTATAACTATACGCAAAGGTATATAAAATAGCGAGCCCGAGGAGCATACGTCGCGTTAATTTGCCAACCGGAAGCTTCTTTTAATCTTTCTATAGCAGCATAAGTTTAAAACCCTAACGAAAAAGACTGCGTAACAATCGACAAACGCCTGCAATAGCAAATAGACTATAAGAAACGCGGCCTAACGTATAAACCAGTTAATCTTACGAATGCGAAGCTGCTAGTATTTACGGATGGCTCTTTTGCAAACAACTTAGACCTCTCTTTACAACTAGGCTTTATTATTGCACTTATTATAAAGACCCGGTCTAATAGCCACTTCGAGATTAAAGGCAACATCGTATACTAGAGCTCTACTAAGTGTAAAAGGGTTATACGCAGCGTTCTAGCCTTAGAGGTCTACGGCATAGTTAAAGGCGTTAATATCGGCATTTGCCTCGCTATAACGATTAAGATAATTACAGAACGCCTATAGCTGCCTCTAGTGCCTCTAATCCTTTATATAGACTTGTATTCACTCTACGAATGTTTTATAAAGCTTACTATAACGAAAGAAAAGCGACTAATAATCGATGTTATATCGCTTCGTTAGTTATACGAGCGAAGGGAGATTATAGAAGTACGATAGATTAATAGGAGTAACAACCTAGCTAATATATTAACGAAGTCCTCCCTAAATAAGTCTCTTAAATACTTTATTAAGAATAACGCACTAACCGTTAGGATAGAAGCTTTCGTCGTGCGACCGTAAGATATATACAGACCGTTTTCCTTTACTATAGCTCGCGAGCGCAAGCGCGTACTATTTTTCCTTATTTAATTACACACTCTCTTTCCTTATTTAATTACGCGTTTATTTATGCACTTATTCCTTTACTTATTCTATTGCTTAATTAACTATAACAAAAGAATTCGTTAATATAAGCACGGTTTAAACCCTAAACCTCCGGCTACCTATGTTTAAACCAATCGGGAAGGTTATCTTATCGTATGCTATTATTCGGTTAAATATATTCTAGCAATTCGCTACAAACATTATAATAAACAATATAGCGAAATTAATAAAAAGAATAATCTTTTGGTAGAGTAATATTATTAATATGCTTAACTAGGAATCGTCCCTAAAGGGGTTCCTAGACATTAAGTCTAATAAGTCTAATCCTTACAACCGCCCCCGTCGAACAAGCCTTAGTACGAATAGCCCTAAACGAATAGCCCCGACGAACATTTTGTTATTTAATTCCCTAGTTCCTTTCCTTAAATTTCCTACTTTAACGTTCGGCAAGATAGTTAGTAAGGCTACCCTAAAGCACGGTTACTAGCACGAAGCGGTAGTCTAGACCGCTTAATCATTAATAGAGGTTACTAACCTAACTACTATATTAAAGAGGTGTTTTCTCGCGTTGCGTTATTACGTTATAAACCGGCTGCGTATTTAATAGTTATATAGCTATTATAATATAGCTTTAACCTTATTAATTTAACATTGCGCAATAACTATACCTACGCCGCCCGCGCGATCGCGCCCGCGTAACTGCAATAGCCTGCTTAACTAGGCTCTTTTATTTATTTATTTCTTCTATAGGGTAAAGGGTATAGTTTATTTCTATAAAGGAAAAACTGCGAGTGTAGGAATAGCTAGCTACGTACGACTACGTAGTCACACACACGTAATGCACGTGATCTAGGGAGCTACGTCACCGCGATGGCTTCCCCTCACTTAGCTAGCAACACAACCCAATACAACCACACTGTTTACCCTATAAGGTCGACCCAGAGACCTACCAACATTTTCGGCTATTCTTATAGTGACTAGAACACCGTGTTAAACCTACCACGTTGGTAACATTACGGACGAGTTCAACATGGTTTTGCCGCTCAACATGGTGACTCAGCCACTGACTAGAACCCCGCCCGGCGCGCGATGGTAGGGCTCCACTCCCCGCTGAAGAAGCCCCGGGTCAGTGACGCACGCCCGCGCGGTCCCGGGGTAAAACAGGCGGCGAATCAGGCCTCGGCAATTGGTCAATACGTGGGGTAACACCGGTAAACCCCGGAGAAGGACTTCCAGGCCACCCACTGCTTCCTTCAACACCTACTTCACGCTTCCGCTATCCCGACCACGCACAACTACCGGTAGAACGAGGGCCATCCGCCGGTACGAGCATAGAAAAGACAGACACGGAGCACCCGTCATTCGACCTGGGCTCGCCCGCTCGTCGGCGAGACACGCCATGGCGCTCAAGGGCGACGACATTGCCAAGCACAACGACGCCAAGTCGTGCTGGGTCATCATCCACGTAAGAAAGGCCGACGACGAACCTTGGACGGGTGGCGCTGATGGCTTGCTCGCTCCCCCCCCTTGCAGGGCAAAGCGTACGACGTCACCGAATTTCTGCCCGGTGAGGCCTCTACACATGTCTCTGTGTGGCGTGGCAAAGGGAACGAATGACTGACGACGAGGCGACAGAACATCCCGGCGGCCCAAAAATCATCCTACAATATGCGGTGTGTTCAAACGCCCTCGGGGTGAGGAAACGCTTCCTCTCTCTGACGACGCCGACAGGGCAAAGACGCCACCGACGAGTTCGACCCCATCCACCCCCCGGACACGCTCGACAAGTACCTGCACCGGTCCAAGCACCTGGGCGCCGTCGACATAGACACGGTCGCCAAAGACGCCAGGGCCGAGGACCCGGACGAGGAGGAGCGGCAGGCCCGCGTCGCCCAGAAGCCGTTGCTGTCCCAGTGCTACAACCTCTTTGACTTTGAGGCCGTGGCCCGGAGGGTCATGAAGAAGACTGCCTGGGCCTACTACTCCAGCGCCGCCGACGACGAGATTGTGAGGGTCGACGGATGCCTTTGACGGGAGACGATAGATGGACGAAAACTGCTGACAAGACGCCAGACCATGCGCGAAAACCACGCCGCCCTCCATCGCATTTGGTTCCGCCCCCAGGTCCTCGTCGACGTCGAGACCATCGACTTTAGCACCACGATGCTCGGCGCCAAGTGCGCCGCCCCCTTTTACGTCACGGCCACGGCCCTCGGCAAGCTGGGCCACCCGGAGGGCGAGGTGGTGCTGACGCGCGCCGCCCGCTCGCACGGCCTGATACAGATGATTCCCACGCTGGCCTCGTGCTCGTTTGACGACATTGTCGACGCCCGCCGCGGCGACCAGGTCCAGTGGCTGCAGCTCTACGTCAACAAGGACCGCGACATCACGCGCCGCATCGTCGAGCACGCAGAGGCCCGCGGCTGCAGGGGCCTCTTCATCACCGTCGACGCCCCGCAGCTGGGCCGCCGCGAAAAGGACATGCGCTCCAAGTTCACCGACCCGGGCAGCAGCGTGCAGTCGGGCCAAGACACGGACACGACCCAGGGCGCCGCCCGCGCCATCTCGAGCTTCATCGACCCCTCGCTCGCGTGGAAGGACATTGCCTGGTTCCGCCGCATCACGCGCATGCCCATTGTGCTCAAGGGCGTCCAGCGCGTCCAAGACGTGCTGCGGGCCGTCGATGCCGGCGTCGACGGCGTCGTCCTGTCCAACCACGGAGGGCGCCAGCTCGACTTTGCGCCCTCGGGCATCGAGACGCTGGCCGAGACCATGCCCGTGCTGCGCGAGCGCGGCCTCGAGTCCAAAATCGACGTCTTTGTCGACGGCGGCTTCCGCCGCGCCGGCGACGTGCTCAAGGCTCTGTGCCTCGGCGCAAAGGGCGTCGGCATCGGCCGCCCCTTTCTCTACGCCATGGGCGCCTACGGTCAACAGGGCGTCGAGAGGGCCATGCAGCTGCTCAAGGACGAGATGGAGATGAACATGCGCCTCATTGGCTGCCCCAGCGTGCGCGACCTGCACCCGGGCCTCGTCGACACCCGCAGCCTCTTTTTCCACTCGAATCCCACGCCCGTCGACGCCCTCTCGGCCACCGTCTACGACCCGCTCGTCGTCCCGCCTCAGAGGCCCAAGGGGAAGCTGTGAGGCGCGGTGAAGACGAGGCGTCACAACAAGGGGGGGGGCGTCTGTTTCGACTTGATTTTGGATAAGACCGTTCGTAGACACGGCGGCATTGTACAATCTTCGTTGGCCGTTACAAGCTGATTTCATCTCGACTTTAACAGGTCATTGTTGTGATACGCACCTCTGATGTAGGTGCCAGTCGTCATACATCGTCATGGTCGTCATCAGCATCGTCCCGTTGCCCCCCCTACCGACGCTCTACAGCCCGTGCATAAACTCGTCGACGGATATCGGCTTCCTCACCGCATTGTTCAGCCCCTCGTGAAACGTAACCCACACCTTGCGCTGCTCCTTCTTGGCCGCGCCCGCCTCTTCCTCCACCGGCCGCGCCTCGATGACGCGCCCGAAAAAGTCCCTCTTGACGGGCGCCGCCTCCCCGGCAGCAGCGTTCCCGGCCTTGGCCCTGGCCCTGCTGCCAGCCGGTAAGGGCGGGGCCGCCATCGCCGGCCGCGACTGTTTGCCCGCCTGGAAGCGCGCCTGCCGCGCCGTCGTCTCCCGCAGCGCCAAGGTGCGCTGGAGCTCCAGGTCGAGGACTTGCCGCACGGCGTAGCGCGTGGGCGCCTGCGCCGCGAGGCGGAGCGAGGCACCAGTCTCGTAGGCGGCGAGGGCGTCGAGGTCTCTGGGGGGGAGAAAACACGTCAGTAACAACTTTAGACGGCCAAGCTTCACACCGTGTCGAGGGGGGCCAGAAAAGAACGTACGGATCCATGCGGTAGACGAATCGGGGCCCGCGCCCAGATATCGCCTCGCTCTCAATCTTGCCCTTGAGCAGCGCAATGCCCACCTCGGCCAGTACCTCCGACGCCCGTCTCACCAGGGCGCGCTCGCTCTCCTTGCGCACGCTCGCCATGTACCCCTGGCTGCCGCCGACGACAACGGGCTTGACGTCGGGCGACACCATGCGCACCAGGTACGGTAGGAACTCGGCGGCCACGTCCTCGGCGCTGCGAAACGCCCGCATCAGCGACGGGCTCAGCTGCGCCTGCAACGCTTGCAGCTGCGCCCGGTTCTGCTTCTCCGCCTCGCGCGCCTCGTAGTCGGCCCGCGGGCCGCAAAATGGCATCGGGGGGCCGGCGTCGTCGTCAGCGTCGCCCCCCCGCCGCCTGTCGAAGCTGCCAAAGTGCCTCCTGGGGGAGGCGAAGAGGTGGTGGCACGCCAGCACCGGCTGGCCCAGGTACGGCGCCAGCTCCCATTCCTGGCTGGCGTACAGCCGCGACTGGCACATGTCGTGGAAGTGCAGCCAGTCGTAGGCCTGATTCGGTTTCGTCAGGTAGCAGTCGTCGTTGAACTCGCGGTTCGGGTACTCTGCAAAGACGCCCGTCACAATGTTGCCAATCTCCCCGCTCGTATTGATCATCTGGCCGAGACGCTCCATTGAGTACTTCTTCTGCTGTTCGCCGAAGCCGAGCTCTGCCCGTGGTTGTTCGTGCCTGTCCTTGGCCTTGTCCCTGGACTCGGGGACTGCCTGCTTGGGGAAGCCCCCTCCCTCTTGGAAGAGGCGATTGATGATGTCCTTGGCGCTGCCTCGGCCGAGCCCACGGGCCCCTGCCGCGCCGCTGCTTAGGTCGTGCAGAATGTTGCCCTCGATCCACTGTCTTGTGAGCGTCGGGTTGGTCGCCAAAGTCGACGAGCGGAACCGACCAGCCACCCACTCGCCGACGACCATGACACCCCGTAAATCGCCCTCGACTGTGCTTTCTGCACCCCGCTTGGCGTCGATGCCGCTTGCAATGCCCCAGGCTGCCTCGCACAGCTTTCTTGCCGCATCCTTTTCACAGGGTATGCCCTCCTTCTCAAACACCGTCTTCAACCGGCCGACGGCTGCGTCCAGCGACGGCCGTCCGACGTGGATAATCTCGGCCAAGTTAGACTGCCTGAGGGGCCGCAAAGAAGGGTGGTATACATCGTTGCAGATGAGTATCAGAGGCCGCATCTGTCTGAAGTCGTCTCCTTTGTTTTTTCTTCGACTGCTCTCCGCGGTCGAGCCCGTTGCCGCCGACGCATTCTTTTGGTCAATGAGGACTAGGTCGATCAAGGCCTTGATGAACCCGCCCTCTCCAGATGCACCAGAGCCCGAGGTAACACCGTCAACCTCGTCGACAATGACGCACATGGGCCTCGCGAGTCTTTGCGAAGCCTTGCTCTCCTTGGTATTAGCCACCGTCTTTACGCTTTGGGTTCCCAGGCTCGTTCGAATGCGATTCTTCACAACATCGCGACTGCGGTCGTCGCTTGCGTTAACCTCTAGCACCTCATAGCCTGCCTGTCTGGCGCAGACGTGGGCCAGGGTGGTTTTCCCCAGCCCTGGAGGCCCAGTGAGCATGAGGATCTTGCGGTGTGGCTTCTCCTCGTCGACCTTGTGCATCGACCCTGTCCGCCGCGAGGGCTTGGCTTTGACCGCTCCTGGGAACACCAACGGGTCCCATCGCTTGAGCCACCGCAGCACCATCCGATTCGTGCCGTCGTCTCCGCAGAGGTCCATGAAACTCCGAGCGCGGTACTTTTCGGTCCAGAGCAGTGTCTTTTTGGGCTTCTTACCCACGGCTGTAGACGACTCTTGAACAGATGGAGCGGGCTTATCATGTCGTGTATCACTGGGCTGCTGTTTATCGGCAAGCTCCTTGGACGCTTGGCTCATCAACTGGTAAATGTCGATGCCGTAGTAGCTTCGCTTCGCCCTGCCTTCCTTTGTCTTGGATCTTGCCGCCACCATTGACTCGTACGACACACTTGCATTTGTCCGCCGTTCTCGTATCGTGACCGATTTGCCGTCGCATGTTCGTGACGAGTAACTGAGAGGACCGACGGAGCCAAAGATGGAGCCCGACAAAATGCCATGTGAGCTGGGCAATAGCGAATGCAAGAGCGGGCTGCCTGTGAGGTCTACAGCCTCTGAAGCAGGGTGCTCAGGTCCATTGCTCAATCGTAACTTTTGCGGGCCGTCGCTGGCCGTCGCCTCGGTACCACCATTGACTCTTGTTGCGGGCTCCTCCCCTCCCGGGGGACGGAGCATGCGCTTCTTCGATGTATGCGCGACACCCAGGACGTTCATCTCATCTTCGGAGTCATCCTCATCGATGACAAACGGCCCTCTCACGCGGGGCTTTGGTGCACGACTCTGGTCATGAGGTCGCTTGGAAATTGACGGAGGCGAGCTTTGGGGGTACGCGACTGGCGAAGAGGCGGTAAGCATTGTCGAAAGCCTTTTTTTTGGCTGCGGAGAGAATGGGCATCTAACCAGCCGTCACAGTGGCAGAGGGTTATGGAATGTTCGACGTTGGCTTGATCCGCGGCAGTTTGCGAGACGCGTTCGAGTGACGAGAAGACGCGTTGATGACTGGTCGCATGCAGCAGCCGACGGATGGGGTGCGCCACGTGTGGCTGGTGCCGGCAAGAGGCGCGCTGAGCTAATCGACCAAGCAAGCTAATTCTCAACACCGAAATTTTGGCTCATGACGACGTGTCAAACGCCATATCCAATTGCCTCTAGCTACCCAGCCAAGGCTCGTCAAGATGCGGAAACCGCACCGCTTCTTCAGCCTCAACCGACCGGTACGTCGG
The DNA here is from genome assembly GCA_012934285.1 of Ophiocordyceps sinensis. NCBI lineage: Eukaryota > Fungi > Ascomycota > Sordariomycetes > Hypocreales > Ophiocordycipitaceae > Ophiocordyceps > Ophiocordyceps sinensis. The sequence goes on along the minus strand of JAAVMX010000001.1, from coordinate 12,477,238 downwards.
CAGCCAGCTCGAAGCTTCCGATACCCCAACGTGTTGCCGGCCATCTGCGCCGTGCCAGCTCTCGCTGACGGTTGGATGCCGCACAGAAACTACGCCAGTCGTGGAACAAATTTAACCTCTACAATATGGCTCGCGCGGCCGGGCGCGAACCCTCTGTCAAGCTTTCTGCGACCTTCTTCCAGCAGAAATGGCGAGCCAAGTCGAAAACGAGGGCTTACCACGGCGAGCATATCCCCGAGAAGAAATGGGTGCGCATGTTTTCTCGCCGGCTCCTGTCCGCCGTCGACCTACCGCCAAAGTATCTCGCGGGTTTTGATGGCTCGGAGCAAGCCGCCGGCCGAGGCTCCGGTCTGACCACCAACACCGTGACGGCCGAATCCTTCTCCAAGGTCCCCAAGATTTTCACGGATAATAACTTCTTGTCGACGCGCCCAAACGTCAACCAATTTCTGTCAATTCCCTTTGGAAATATGACGCCCTATATGCAGATGACTTTTGCGCCGCTGGAGCGTAGGCTAGACACGGCTGTCTTCCGAGCTTTATTTGCCAGCAGCGTTCGTCAGGCACGCCAATTCGTCATCCACGGGGCCGTCAAGGTCAATGGCAAGAAGGTACGTGGTCTGATTGTCCCTCGGCTGGCGACTATCCGGGGCTTTGGCCATGAGCTTACACTCGGCAGATGGTTCACCCCTCTTACCAGCTAAATCCCGGCGACATGTTCCAAGTCGACGTCGAAAAGGTGCTCTATGGAACAGGGCTGCAGAAGAAGGCCAACGGGGACCAGCGCCTACGCGAGAACCTCGAGGCACGCCAACGAAAAGCCGACGCTTTCTACCAAAAGTCCGTGGAACATGTTGCAGGAGCCAGCCCGACTGAGCAGCCAGCCGAACAAAGTGGACAAGGAGATGCCGCCTCGACCCGAGACGCGGCCGCTGGCGAGACCGAGAGCAGTACTCCTGTCGGGACTTCCCTGACTCCGGAGGACACGTGGAAGATGAATAGCAAGGCGCTCAAGTATCTTCTCAAAGATGTCAAGAAGATTTTGAAAAACGAACGCCAGGGACTCTCGGCGACAGACAAGAGGGCGCTGCGCCTGTTCAGATCAGATGTCAAGCGCTTCCTGGCACACCCCGATGACAAGACCACCAGTGCCGGGGAGCTTCTCAAGGAACTACAAATGCAGATGAAGAGTCATGAGCTCATGCGCGAGAGCTTCGATAAGCTCGTTCAGAGGCAGGATAACGACGAGGAGTCCGCCGGGCAACAACAGCCACAGCGAACCGGCCAACGCCAGATAGACAAGGGGCTGGAGAGCCTCTCGGAGGAGCAAAAGGAGAAGGCTATGCGCATCATGGGGTCCGCTCAGCTGAGCGCGGATGAGATGCGAAAGCTTAGCTCGTTACTGCGGTATGACGAGGAGAACCCAGTCGACGACAGCAAGCCCTACGCCACGCCTTGGCAGCCTCGGCCCTTTATGTCGGCTTTCGCCTTTATCCCTCGATACCTCGAGGTCAACCCCAACATCTGTGCCGCCGTCTACCTGCGCCATCCCGTGGCGAGGAAAGGCATGGCAGAAGTGCCGACACCATTCAGCTACCTGACGAACCAGTTGGCGCACAATTGGTATCTAGAAAGGGGTTGACGACGGGTTTGATGCGCAAGGGCGGGCCAAGAAAGACGAGCGGTACACCGAAGGCGAACGGAGTTGCCGTATGTAACATACAAAGACGATTTGTTCACCTACTTGACGCGCTTGTTTTGCACAGAGAAGATGGGAGCGGCGGACTGCAATGTGAAGGATGTCCCAAGCCGGTGGCTTGAGCCTTGCCCAGGCCAGTGGTGTCTTGCTTGACTCTCGATGGCGTAAACTGCGGGAGCAGGTTTGTGCCGTAGCCCCGGCCCCGATATCGGCGCCTCCTGTCTAGCCCCGTTCTGCGCAAACCACGTCTGGGCAAGGCGGGAGGCTATTTCGGTGGCCGAGCGGCCAAACCTCGCAGGTGAGCTCGGATCCGGTAGTGGCCGAGACAAGGTCTCGGGAAGCTGGGGCCACACGACAAGCTAGTAGACGACTTTTTTCTCTCTCTCGTGGTTGAGACACGACTTGTCGCCGTCGAAAAGCTCGGGATGACACTCTCGAGGCAGAGGGACAACGCATGCAGGGAGCGTCATGTTTGTTGGCCTGCATTTTGGCGTGGCATGGTGCTGACCTTGCAGGACGCCGACGTGCTCGAGCCACACGATCAGAGTAGGCACTCGAGCTGAGCTGCGTCAGAGAGGGATGCGGCGCGGGGCCGAGAAGCCTCGGCTGCCATTAGTACTCAGTTTCTAGTATCATGACTGGCGACCTGTTCGCCAAAGTTTGCGTCAGGCGGGAGAGCGTGCCCACCGATTACCTGGCTCGTAGTGGAGCTTGTTGGGGAGGGCGAGAACGGTGACGATACGACCCTTGGCAGCCAACAAGGTTTACGTGTAGACTGGCTAAGAATAGGAGGGAGCTTTCGCTGAAGGTGCTTTGATAGCATGGTCGGTCGCGCAATAGACCAACCACACTGCAGTTGAGGGCATTCTCGAGTCGTAGTCGATACTTGATACCCGATGAAAATCACCAGCCTATTCGTAGACTGGTTTCTGTGGATGCGCCACGGGGTTCTCCGTATCTACATGGAGGTGCCTAGAGGTACCTTCGCGCGCCGGGCGGGGTTGTGGTCAGGGGCTAAGTCACTATATTAAGCGGCAAAACTGTGGGAATGTGGGAATGTGGGATAAACACCACGAGGAAAAGGGTCATGAGTCATGACCCCTAATGGCCCCGACGATCCCGACGGCAGCGTCATCAGCCCCGTCATGACCCCGGCAGTAGCCTTGTCATGACCCGGATGACAGCGTCAGCGGCTGGGTCACGTGCTCCTAACAGGGCTCTGTTGGGAGCCCGGCAGGCCCGGGTCAGGTTCTTTAAAGGACCTATAAAGGGGGCCCCTTTCCCCCCCTTTCTAGCTAGGTAGAACACAACATACTTAAATACCAACTAGAAGACCTAATGAGATATCTCACGTATAATCCCTACTAATACTAATTAGTAGTTAAACGATTAACTATAGAATAGTAAGGCTAGAAGAGGTAGGTCTTAATCCCCGAAAGTATAGTAGAATCTTTATCCCTTCTATAGGCGCTATTTCTACGCATTATTACCTTCGGGTTCTATTACATATACTTAGAGAGGATTATCTATGCTAAAAATAAGGTATCTCCGCTGGTTTTACCTATAAGAGACTCCTTTAAACTTCCGAATTAATCCTATACTCGCCTCCCTTACGGAGGAAGAAGTTACGTTAATAAGGAAGCGCGTTAGCAACGCACTAACGCGAGAAGAAGAAGAATACCGCTGGTTTTACCTATAGGAGTTCTCTTCGGACCGTAAGGACGAGAGGAAAAGAAACACCGCTAGTTTTACCTACTAAGAGATTCTTTTTCAGACCGTTACGATAACATCGCTAAGACCCTCGCGACCCTAGTTATCTATAATAACAACTATAAGCCCGACCCCTAGCGCTGTAGCTACCGACGCGGCAGACAACCCCGTCGTAATATTTAATCTATAGATCGAAGAGATTATAATAGGCATAACCGTCCTATAAGCCTCTTAGAAATATATCGATGTCGACCTCGTTGTTAAAACCTTAATTCGCGATATTAAGCTAAATAGTTAGACCGCTACTACGTCTGCCGTTGCCGTATTTCTTTCGAATTAAAGGGATAACGTAATGCTATTCGGCGACGATTATTACGACGTCTGGCTTATCTTCCGAAAAGACTTCGAGGGATAGTTCGAAGAGGCCTAAAAGAAGGTCTATCGGGACTATAAGAGAGCACTATAGGACTAGCTAAAAAAGCGCGGAATTTATATTAGGAATAACCAGCTATTTACGATGCAATTTATCGGAGTATAGACTAAGGAAGATATTTAACCTTAGCCTTAATAGGAATTCCTCGATAGCGATTTCTACCCGGGAATAAAGGTCTACTAAGACCGAGATACGATGCGAGCTTAACTCGGCTTACCGCCGTATAAAACAGTAGCCTTAAAGACGTCGTCTTTACCCTCGCCCTCGCCCCCGCCCTCGCTCCCGCCTTTAGACTTCGATCCCCTTAGGCACGGCCCTAATGCCGACTTACTAAGATCTCGTAGTTCTTCGGACTGCCCCCTAAGCGACTAATTCGGCTCCCTTATTAATTCTCGCAGTAGTAGCTCTTATAGCAGCCTCTAATACGAACCTACGAAGCTACTAAATAAATAGAAGCTTCCTTTAGCAAAACCCTAGCAGAAAGCCGTTACTACTCCTATTAAGCCTTAAAGCAGCTCTTAAAGTAGCTCTATCGAACCTATAATAAAGCCGCTCTAATAGACGCTTTAAACTATAAAGCCGCCCCTATAGACGCTTCCCCTAGCAAAACCCTAGCAGCTATACCGTTACTACGAAAAGACCCTCGTGCCCTAAGCCTAGTATATACTAAAGCAGGCTAAATACAGGCTCTATAAATCCTAATTCGACTCCCGAAGCGCACTTTTCCGCTACCTCGCCGAAGGATGCCGATACTAGAAGCATATATAAGCTTCCCCTTAGCCTGTAATACAATAGGGCAACTAAAGCCGGCCCTAGCTCGCCACCTAGGCAAAAGCCACCTAGGCATACCCTCCTTCGAAACCCGAACGTAGGATGCTACTACGGAAAGCCTATACGGGCTTCCTCCTAGTTAGTCACCCGGCAGGCATAGACGCCCCGGCTAACGACTATATTCTTTATTCTTCTAAGATTTAGCAGAGCGCCTATAGCTCTACGTAATAATAATAGCAGCCTCGCGAGCTTAGACCTCCGCTAATCTTACTATATTTATTAAGGAATTCGGCCTATAATGCACTAGGCACTAAGAATGTGTGTGTAAAGAAGGATGCTTCTATTAGGTAGGCGTAAGCCCCGGGAGCTAGGAATAGCTCCCTGCTATCTTATCTATGGCTGATTACATTAGCCCCGGCATATAGCATAGAGGATGCTTTATATATATTAGAATGCCGGCTCGAAAAAGAAAATACTACTGCCTATAGCAGTTATAATACAATCCTAATTTAGGCAATTAGGAGGAACACTCCTATTGCCTAAATCCTTTCTTTTATTCCTATAAGTTATGCTTATATATATATGCTAGTAATCGTTTTATCCTTTAATCGATCCTTTTGCTAAGCGGCCTTCTTGCTTTATATAGCGTGTGCTAGAGGGCGGCCTTAAAACTCCGCGATAGCTTTAGCGGAGACCTAGTCGGCTCGGACCTATTAGTTATATATAGCAGCCTATCCCTTCTATCGTACGAGGTATTCGGTTATAGGTGACTTCGACCGACCGATGCGATAGATACGGATGTCTATTAGGCGTTCGACTTCGTAGTGCTAATCCCCTTCGTTAGGTGCTTTAACATCGCGAGCGGCTTCTATAGGTCTAGGCTTAAGCTCGACGTAATGCCCTTCGTGCGCGAGCTTAAGGTGCTAAATAGAAACGATTAGGTGGATTCAGACTTAGCTAAGGAGGTCGAGCTCCGCCGCGAGGTTATTAACTATACGCTTAATAACGAAAGGACCTTCTTATTACCGCGACTATTTCTTTAATAGCTAGCTAGGCTTATAATAGCCTGTATATAGCTTTAGGTAGACTTTATTACTAGCTTTAAGAAGAACCGGCCGGTGTTTCGCATTATACCGCTGCTTAGCCTTTATAGCTGCTAGGTCTATAGCTAGGCTCGCTTATCTATAGGTGATTTCTCGTAAGTAGGGCAGTTCGTCCGTAGTAGTGCCTAAGACATTATCGGCAGCTTCTAACGGTCTACGTATATTAAAGCCGAAGATAGATTTATAGGCGGAGATCTTTATACTAGCGTTAAATGCTGTATTTAGATTCTACTAAAGGGCGGGGATTATTATCTTCTAATCTAGGCTAGGATCCTCGATATAGGACATTCGTAAAGCGGTCTCTACGGTCTAATTGCGCTATTCGGTAAGTCCGTTAGCCTATAGGTAGTAGGCGGTAGTTATTGCAATTTTAGTGCCGAATGCGCTCTAAAGGTCTTTCTAAAAGTCGGATGTAAATTTACGATCCCGGTCGCTAATAATAGTTCTTAGTATACCTTAATCGGAAAGAAGCAACTAACGGGCTAGGCTTTAAGCCTAGTTCTTTATACCGTACTTCGCGTTTCCTAAGATTAGCAAGCATCTCTTATTAGTTAGGCAAGTAACCGTAAGAAGTTAGTTAAAGATATTAATGCCTAGGATCTACTATAGGGAGCTTGCTAAAGGTAAGGGCGGTATATCGGTTATAAAGTCTATCGCGATACTCTATATTAGAAGTAGCGGGGGGCGAATAGGCTTATAGCTGCCGGTAAGGGTCTAACGGTCTATTTAGCTAAGGCAATAGGCTTTATAGGCCGCGATATACTTCTTTACCTAATAGGTAACTCTGTGAATTAAGTATATCTCTAGGTCCTTAATTATATAGACGACGCCGAAGTAGTTCTTATCGTTATAGGCTACCGAGATTATAGATAGGATAAAGGCGTTAAGGATATACAGCCGGGTAAAGCCGTCGGGGCCTTTATAGTATAGAAGCTTATCGACTATAAAGAACGGTATGCCGCGGCGTTTAAGCTACGCCTTTATTCTTACTATAGAGTTAGTAACTATAGCTCCTTCTAAGGGCGAGGAAAGACTCTCGATAGCGTCCTCGCTATCCGCGATTATCTAAAGTATTCGCTTATAGTAAGGGTTATTATCGTATACGACGGCGAATTCCTCGCGTTTCTTAAGAGCTATAATAGCTTCGGAGGCTATAAGCATATCGTTAAGCATAGTAAAGTTAGGGCGGCGACGGTTAAGCAGCTAATTAGACTCCTCGGCTAGTAGGCGACTAAAGGCGTCGGGAATAAAGTTCTTCTTACTAAGGAGGTAATAAACCTTAATGTCGTACTTAGAGAGATAAATTAAGGCTATAACTAAACGACGGTTAGCTTAGTCTATACTAGAAGTATCGAGGGTTCTCTTAGCGACGATCTGCTTAGTCGCGGAGTAGTCGGTTAAGACTACAAGCGGAAGGGTAGACGACTGCACTATAGTGCGTATCTTCTTCGCAGCCTATATAAGATAGGCGACCTTTAGTTCTAAGGGACTATAGGACTGCTCGGCTCTTATTAAGGTATAGGAGAGGAAGTAGATAGGCATAATAGCTTTAACCGGAATAGGCTAGCCTAGCTGCTAAACGGTGCCGTCGTAGAGATAGAAAAAGACGGCTATAAAGCCTCGCTATAAGGAGGCGTTAATCTAATAGAATAGCCTCTTCTACGGGTCTATATAGTAAATTATACGGCTAGAAGTAATTTCCTTCTAAAGGGAGGCGAAGGAGGAAAGCTCGGCTAAGGTCGGCTAGAACGATATAACTCGCGTGTAGGACTTCCGCTTATTAGGGTTCCCGTTTTTAACCTTACCGACTAAGCGACCTTAGGCTAGAAGACTAGTCTTACGATCCTATAGAGGGGCAATAGAGGCGCCGTAGTACGGGATAAGGTTGCGAATATACCCTATAGCGCCGATATAGTATTTAAGAGCGGCGAGATTATCGGGAAATAGAAGCTTTATAAAGGCGGCAAGCCTATGCTTTATAGTGCTTATCCTAAACGCGTCGATACAAAATCCGAGTAGCTCTACGGAAGGGTAGCCGATCTAGCTCTTAGCAGGGCTTATAGATAGGTTAAGCGATGCGAAGAGCTTAAAGATAGCCTCGAGATATTAAAAGTATTCCTCTTCTATAGCGGAGTAAATAATAATATTATTAATAAACGCGCGGCTATAGCCCTAGTGTAGACGGAGGACTCGGTCTATATAGCGTTATGCGTACGCTAGGCTATTGCGAAAGCCGATAGGTATAACTATTAGGCGTTCTAGACCTCTATAACTCGTAATAGTAAACCTACCTTAATGCTTAAGTTTAACTTAAAACTAATAGAAGAAGGCGGAAGCGTTAATAGTAGTAATAAAACGGGCGCTTAAGAGTTTAGCAATAATAGAGCTTTATAGTAGTAGAGGGTAGGAATCCGGGATAGTAATACTATTAACGGTACGTAGGTTAATAACGACTCGGCCTTTAGTCTCGCCTTAGGCTATACGCTAGACTACGAAGATAGGTACTACAAACGGCGTAGGCTCGTCGGCCTACTCTAGGCGACCCTGCTTATAAAGTAGGTTAAATATATCGTCGATAACCTTCCTATCGCGAAGTCCTTATAGGTAAGGCCTTTAAGCGACTCGTTTTTCGTGCTAATTATCGATTAAGGGGACTATTAATTCCTTTCCGGGTTCTACGACGGCGGTGCCTATATCCCGCTAGAGCTAGGAGTATTTCCTAAGAAGCTTCTTAACGCGGCGTACGAAAGAGGGGCTATAGTCGAAAATATAAATCCCTTCCTTAGTGCATTTTTCTTAAAGCTCCGGTAGGCGCTAAACGTACGTTTAGTATAAAATGCGGCTAGAGAAGGGATCCTCGATTCTATCCGCGGCGTCTGTCTTAATAGCTACGGCAGCTGCCGTTACGTTAGTAGCAGCTGCTATAAGGTTCTAGCGAACCTTAGACCACTTAGCGGGTCTTGCCGAAGAAGCTATAACGTAGGCGTAGATAAAGTCGGATAGCGAAGGCGTTAGAGAAGTGCCTAGAATAGGAGCTTCTATAGGCTAAGATAGGGCGGGAGCCTATAGGCACTCGAGGACTTCCTAAGTAAGCGGAAAAGTGCTCGCAACGTTAACCGATAAATTAATAGAAGAAGTAGTAGTAGCAATAGCGGTTCCTATAGAGGAGGATAGTATAGCAGCGGCTTTAAGAGCAGGCGAAACTGCCGTAGCTAGCGTTAGAGCCTTTATAGCTGATTTCTAAGACGGGGCGGTAAAATAGCTAGACTCCTAACACTCCTATATCTAGCTAAGCTTTTGCTTACGCTTAATAACAAGGTTAACGTTTATGCTATTAGTAATAAGGATAGTAGGAAGAGATTTAGCATCGACGATACTATAAATAGCATTAGCGTAAGAGGCGAAGAAAGTATAGGCGCGGTCCTTAGGAAGTTCTTTCTAAAAGGCAGGGACTATAAGGGTAGTGCCGGGAGGCATAATAGTCTTTCGGACGGCCTAGACACGGCGAATAACTTCGCGGGGCTATTTATAGATATCGAATAGGATTTTAAACCCGTCGAGCACTCTAATGCGAATAACCTCTTTATTATAATTAAGGGATCCTTAGTATAGCTTAAGGAAGGCATTGCTTAAAAGCGCGCCGGCCTCTACTTTAGAGACCTAGGCGGAGTAAGTAAATTTAGCTATAGCTGCTTAAGCGGTCGGGCTAGCTATAGTACTACGCGCGTAGAAGGAGAACGTAGCCTAGTCCTCGCAAAAAGAGCGACCGTTAACTCCGTTAATAGTAACGGGAGGCTTCTTCTCGATAGTATAGTTAAGAGTCTAAAGAAGGTCGCGATTAATTATAGGCTTACTATAGCTAAAGTTAAGGCAAACTTAGACTTCCTACCTACCGGGTTAAGTAAAGACCTTAATCTTTATATAGGAGTATAAGTGCGGCGGGGAATCCTAATCCTATTAGGGCTCCTCGGCTTTAGCTTCTAGGACCTAATCTAGTCGGGGTGCCGTAGTAGGCGCTATATAAAAAATAGGCTCCTTAATAATAAGTGCGGGAAGAATAGGCTCTAATATAACGGGGGAATTAGGCTTAGTAGGAATAAAGTCGACGATATTCCCTACGGGAATAGTAGGAGTAGAAAAGGTCTTCTTATACCTAAGATAGAGATAAGAGAAAAGTACGTTACGAGAAAGAAAAAAGGCCTTATAAACCTTATAGGTTAAAGGCTTAAACGCGCGCTCTTTATTACGGAGCTATTACTTAAATACGCAATAGTTAGCGTATATATACTCCTTAAGCATAGAGGCGAAGGCGAAAGTATAGTCGTAGGTGCTATATTTAAACTTACCGGCCTATTTAATAGGGTAGCGAGAGTTTATATAGCTTACGAAGTTAGCTTCCGAGGAGGCGTAAGAGGACGCGTCGTCCTAAAAGTCGTTTAAGTATAGCTCGTTACTAGCTTTATCGCCGCTAAGAGCAGTCTTTTTATCGCTTTAATATTTCGACTTAAAGCGTACTTTCTTCTTATTATTATTACCCTTATATTTACCTTAGTGGTATTCCGTTCGGTTATCTTATCGGTCGTCCTAGCGAAGGTAACGCTTATCGCGGCGTAGCGGGCGTTAGCTTAACTAGTTACGGTTATTACCTAAGCTTCGTCTTTTAGGGCTATAGTTGCGATTATAACCTCGATCTTAATCCTAGCGGTTAGTCTATCGGTAGTTATTGCCTCGGTTACCTTAACGATAGTTATCGCGACGATTATTATAACGGCTATAATTACGGTTACCTTAACGGTAACTATTATTATAGCGACGGTTATCCTAACGATAGTTATTATCCCGACGGGAAAAGCTACTACGGCGAGAACGGTCTTAGTCTCCGGAGATATATAGCTTAAGGGAGGCTATAATAAAGGGCTTTCGTTCCTTAATAATACGAATCTATTTATCGATCGGGGTCTTCTTCGTAGGAATAGGAAGAAGCGAGAAGATCTAGACGGTAATAAGAGGATAGATAGCCTTAATGATTTAAGCATCTTTACCTATCTTAAGTTAGCGGGCGAGCGAAACTTTTCTCTAGATCTACTACGCGAGAGTAATAGAGCTAGAGGACTATATAGATATTATATACCTTTCCCTATAAAGTTCCTTTAAGACGTCGGCGTTAGGACGCTTAAAACGCTTAGTTAAAAACTTATAGAAGGTTTTAAGAGGGGAGGAACTAAGGATATCGCGTTATTCCGCTATAAGCTTACTTATATACTATATAAGAGCTCCTCCTACTAAGAAGGAGAGGTAATATAGGCAAAAGGCGAATAGATCCTCGTCTTAATAGATCCTTAAACGCTTTATAAAGAGATAGACGTCTATATAGATATTCTTTCTATCGCTAAGGGCGATAATGCCTAGGTTCTTCGGATTATGCTTATCTAGGTTAAAAGTACTAATGTTATCCTATTTAAGGCGTTTAGTAATAGCCTCGTCGTTATAGGCCGAGGAGGAGGTATAACTCGCCTCGCGGTGCTTACGTAGGTTCGGATAGGACTTTAGGGGGCGGCGGATAAAACTATTATCGGACTTAGACGAATTATTATTATTATTATTATCTAAATCCTTCTATCGACGAGAATAGAAGGCGTGCGAATACTTAGATAACTTAGACTAAAGAGAGTAATATAGAACCTAGGGTTACTCCTTAAGGTAATACTACTATCTAATAGAGCGCTGCTTAAATAAGCGAAGTATTCCTTACGGACGAAAAGGAGGCTATTCCTCTAATTAACTATTAGAAGGGTCTCCGTCGATTATTTCCGGTTTAAGAGCATAACGCAGCTACCCGTATAACTATAGAGCCGGGAGATAGGGATATATATACGATAGATAATACATTTTAGCTCGGGGAATATTCGGCCATTAGTCGCTAACTAGTCCCCGACAACCCCTCTCGAGGCCTAAGGGTATATCCCTAAGGCCCTAATATATTTTAGAAGAGGGGCAAGCTTTAGTCTTACTACGAGAGGGCAACCGCACTGCAATAAAGGATTATTCGTACTTTTAACCATCGTTCCTACCTTCCTAAAGTTACCTCTAGTCTGTCTTCTTACAAAGAGGCATAGCTTAGACTAGCCGATATACTAGAGTTATCGTAGCGTAAAGAGGAGTCTCTTTATCGGGAAGCTCTCTTATAAAATAAAGATATACGCGAATTCTCTTTCGCTAAGTATCGGCGTGCTATAGATGCTTTTCCTTTACGGGCGGAAGATCTAAGATATTAAAGATAATCTCCGACTTAAAGGCTAAAAAGCCTAAGAGAATATAGGCTTACTTTATATATATTACGTTTATATTAGTAAAGGTCTTAATAACCCCTTCCGTAGGTAGTGTTTTAATTAACTTAGAGTAGCGAACGGCTTATTTTAATAGGTTATTATAATCCTTATCCTTTATAGCTAGTATAGTAGACTATTTGCGTAATACCTCGGTTTCTAAGGATAGGCGAGGACGACGGCGGATAAAAGGAGGAGGATCTTTATAATTACTCTTAAAGTCCTTAGAGGGGGCGGCGCTATAGACACTATCCGGCGGAGCGTACTCTTATATCGGCAAGCGAGGGTAGACGTCGTTATCTAAACGAGATACGGATGCCGTAGCTTAACGGGCTTCTTTATCCTTAGCTATAGTAATAATAGCTTAATAAAACGAGGGAAGAAGGCGAAGAGGTCGGTAGATAGAGAAGAAGAGGGATTATAAAAAAAGAATAGTTATAGGAGAGGAGAAAAGTCTATAGTAGGAGGTATAAGGTGTTTTAATTTTAGCGTAGGAACGGGTATGTATAGGAAATCGAAAACATAGAGAGAAAATTTTTCCTTACGGCTAATTGCGTAAGGATTTAAGAATAGAGAACTAAGTAGCGGACCCTAGTTCTAATAATGCCTAGAAAGGCGAGCCTCGTCGGATCGTAAGGCTTATATTAAAGGTTATATAGGCGTGCTAGCTAAGGTTGTATAAGCTAGTTATACTATAGGTATCGGGAGCCTTTAGGCGGCTTCTAACGAATGGCGAGAAGCTTTAAGAAGCTCTTAGCGAACGTATCGTAGTAGAGCGAAGCTCTAGAGACAGGAAGGGCGTTCCTAATAGTAGCTTTAAGGCAGAAGGTGTAGAATTACTACTAATTTAATGCACTAGGCACTAAGAATGTATATATAAAGAAGGATGCTTCTATTAGGTAGGCGTAAGCCCTAAGAGCTAGGAATAGCTCCCTGCTATCTTATCTATAGCTGATTACATTAGCCCCGGCATATAGTATAGAGGATGCTTTATATATATTAGCCTAATACGCGTTCTTTTAATTAATTAGTCATTAGCTACGGTTGTAAGCTTTAAAGAAGAAGCTTTTAAAGAAAAACTACTAGTATAGGAATATAGGAATATAGGATAAACACTACGAGGAAAAGGGTTATAAGTTATAACCCCTAATGACCCCGACGATCCTAATGGCAGCGTTATTAGCCCCGTTATAACCCCGGCAGTAGCCTTATTATAACCCGGATGATAGCGTTAGCGGCTAGGTCACGTGCTCCTAATAGGGCTCTATTAGGAGCCCGGCAGGCCCGGGTTAGGTTCTTTAAAGGACCTATAAAGGGGGCCCCTTTCCCCCCCTTTCTAGCTAGGCAGAACACAACACACTTAAATACCAACTAGAAGACCTAATAAGATATCTTACGTATAATCCCTACTAACAAAAACTATATTAAGCTAGTCCGTAATGTTACTAACGTGGTAGGTTAAATACGGTGTCTATATTATACTAGCGAAAGTGTTGGTTAGGCTCTACTATATGGGGTGAACCAAAAGGGGTGTGTGTTGTGTCTGTCTTGCTAGCTAGGGAGGGGAAGGCATCGCGGAGATGTGGTCTCGTTGCGTGCACGTGATCACGTAGGTCACGTGGATCACGTGCCCGCAACTGCACCTTGTACGTATCCCTTATCCCCTATTCCCACACTGGCAGTTCTTCTTTAAAGGCTGCAAACAACAACAACCCGGCAAGGTCGAACTAAAGGAACGTAACCCAATCGAACGACGCATCGAACGAACGAACGCAACGAAAGAGGGAAAGAGGGATCTTGCGATGCCATCGGGGGTTAGGCCAAATAGCCTAATGAATGCAAATCGTGAATACAATTCGAATCGAGCAACGAAGCAACGAGCGAGCAACGAAGCAACGAGAAGGCAACGAGCAAAGAGCGTAACGCAATAAGCGAAGGAAGGGAGCGAGGAAGGGAGCGTTAGGAAGACGGGCAAAGCAACGAGCAGCGAGAACACACGAAGGAAGGGCCGGGCAGAGCAACGGGGCCGAAAGAAGCGGGTAGGGAAGCTCGCGAGGTTATCCCTCGAGAGTTCTTCTTCTTCGTGGCTCGTGAGGCTAGCTGTTGTGCCGTTGCCTCGAGCTGGCCACGCATAACGAAGGGTGCGCTGCCAAAGCTCGGAAAAAGAACGTGTAAAGACGAGGGCGTCTTCCGGGGCGAGGGTGACTGCCGGGTGACCGGCGGGGAGGAAGCCTGTGTGGGCTTTCTATAGTAGTCTCCTGCTCTACGGTAACGAGAGAGCTGCTGGGTGGCAAGCTAGGGCCGTGGAGACTGTCGGTTGTTGTGAGGGGGAGCGCGTCTATTGCCCTATTGTTTGACGGGCAGAGGGGAATCTTATGTGCGCTTTTAGTGGCGACATCCTTTGGCAAGGTGACGAAAGAGGGCGCCTCGGGAGTCGAATTGGGATTTGCAGTGCCAGCAATTGGCCTGCTTTAGTAGATGCCTTACTTAGGGCATGACGGTCTGGAAGGAAGTCTGTATGCGCTGTGTGTGGTGACATCCTTCGCCGAGGTGGCGAAAGAGTGCGCTTCGAGACTTAAAAAGGGATTTGCAGTGGCGGCATGTGCTTGGTTTTAGGGCATGCCAAAGAGCGCGCTGCTGTTGATTGGGAAGCTGCTGTGTGGGCGGCTTCGTGGGAGAGCAGCTTGGAGAGCTGCTGCGAGAGCTATTGGGAGAGCAGCTTGATGAGCTGCTTTAAGGGCTAAGGGAGCAGTCCGAAGAGCTGCTGCGAGAGCTTGGGGCGGGCGAAGCGGGGAGCCGGCTTGGAACGGGTAGTCGGCTTGGAACAGGGAGTCGGCTTGGCCGGCTTGGTGAAGCGTGCGGCGAAGCGTGCGGCTGTGGCTTCTGCTGCGGACTTGCAGCAACTGGCGGACTTTGAAGAGTCGTGGCTGCTGGTGTTGTTGCTGCTGGGGAGGGCGAGGAAGGCGTCGTTAGCGAGGCTGCCGTGGTTGACGAAGGCGAGGGCGAAGAAGGCGACGAGGAAGGTGACGTTGGCAAGGCTGTTGAGACTGACGAGACTGACGAGGGTGACGGTGCCGGCTTTAGTGATGGTGCCGGCTTTGGCGTCCAGCCGAGTTGGGCTCGCATCTCTTTTTGCCTCGTGTGGTCGTATGTCTTCTCATCGAAGTCCATCTCGAGATATTCTTCTTAAGGCCAAGTTGGCGGGTCCTTAAGCGCTTGTAGGGCGGCGAATTGCTTCGCGAAAGGGTCGTTCTTCTTGCCTGTATAGATCCCACGCCTTTTTAAGAAGTCTCGCAAAGCCCTCTTATATTCCCGGTGGACCTTATTCCAGGTCTCTTCGGTCTAGCCGTTAAAGTCTTCCCGAAAATAGTAAAAAAGAGCGCTATTATCGCCGTGTTCGTAATTCGCTAGCATCTTAGCAATATACGACGTAGCCGCGATCTCGTTATCTAGCGTATTCTCGCGACGCTTAAAGATGATATTGGCATCGACGTATTTATAAAGAGCTTGTGGAATAGTCGTCTTCTTCATCATTTGCTCGAGCCACTGTTGGAGTTCTTGGGCGGCGGCGGCGGCGGGGGCTGTAGGAGTCGGGCTCTGGGAAGTCATCGTGAATGACTGGGTTTGTATTAGGGTCGCGAGGGTCTTCGCGATGTTGTCGTGACGGTCGGAGGAATCTCTCAGCAGGTAAGACCAGCGGAGATGTCTTCTTCTGTCGTGCGTTGCTGACGCACTTGCAAGCTGGTGCCACTCTTCAATCGTTCGAAAGCGGTGACTGTCAGTTGCAAGCTTGAAGGAATCTCTCGGCAGGTAAACCAGCGGAGATGTCCTTGTTCTTAGCACGAGATAACCCTCTCTAAATGCACGGAATAGGGTCACTAAAGACGAAGATCCGTAGCACGTTCGAGGATGCGTATCTGCCTCTTCTACCTAGCTGTCTGTGATTAACTAAGTCAATCACTAATTAGTGTTAGTTAGGCTCTACTGTATGGGGTTAACCAAAAGGGGTGTGTGTTGTGTCTGTCTTGCTAGCTAGGGAGGGGAGGCATCGCGGAGATATGGTCTCGTTGCGTGCACGTGATCACGTAGGTCACGTGGATCACGTGCCCGCAACTGCACCTTGTATGTATCCCTTATCCCCTATTCCTATAGAAAGGGTTAATTATAGTGTATGGCCTATTACTAGCAGCTACGTCCCTAACTATATGCATTCTATATTAGTTTTTTATATTTAACGCCTAATGCGGTATATACGTTGTTTATATATATAACCGTGTTTATTATAAATACGCTTTTAATAGAGTAATATATCTTCTAACTAGTTACTACGACTACCTACCGTTATTATAGTGCTACTAATATACTTAAGGCGCGTTATTATTATTACTATACGAATAGTCGTTTAGTTACTTATAAGTCTACTAAGGGAAATACTATTTATACCCGGGCTATAAAATATTACCTACTATAGGAATAAGGGATAAAGGATACGTAGGGATACGTAAGGTACTATTACGGATACGTAATCTATGTAATTACGTATACGCAATAAGACTATATCTCCGCGATCCCTTCCCCTCTTCTAGCTAAAAAGACAGACATAATATACCCCCTTTAGTTAACCCTATATAGTAGAGCCTAACTAACACTAATTAGTAGTTAACTTAGTTAATTATAAACAGCTAGGTAGAAGAGATAGATACGCATCCTTAAACGTGCCTACGGATCTTTATCTTTAGTAATCTTATTCTATGTATTTCGAGAGGGTTATCTATGCTAAAAACAAGGCATCTCCGCTAGTCTTTACCTACTAAGAGATTCCTTTAAGCTTGCAACTAATAGTCACCGCTTTCGAACGATTAAAGAGTGGCACTAGCCTGTAAGTGCGTTAGCAACGTATTACCCGATAAGAAGAAGATATCTCCGCTGGTCTTTACCTGCTGAGAGATTCCTCCGACCGTCACGACAATTATCGTGAAGACCCTCGCGCCCCTAATACAACCTAGTCATTCACGATGACATCCACGAGCCCTTATTCCGCCGTCCCGACCGACATTCCCGTCACAGCCGTCGCCCCTACGGCAGATAACGCCGCTGCCACCTATACGGCAGAGAATGCCGACGCCGATATAGCCGCCGAAGCCTCCCTAGCCGCCGCCGCCGCCTAAGAACTCTAACAGCGGCTCGAGCAATTAATAAATAGCGAATTAATAAAGGGCACGAACGTTCCGCAAGCCCTCTATAAATACGTCGATGCGAACCTCTTTTTCAACGTGTTAAACAATAAGCCGCAAAGTAATTAGATTACGGCTATAATATACGTTATCGAATTTATTAGCAGTTGCAGACTCCTATAAGACTATAACGACGACGAAGACATCTTTTATTTTTTTTAGGAATACTTTCGCGGCTAGTCCGAAGAGGGCTAGAATAAGGTCTATCGGGAATACAAAAGGGCATTACGAGTCTTCCTAAATAAGCGCGGTATCTACACTAGGCAGAACCAGCCATTTACGAAGCTATTTACCGCAATTTAGACCCTCGAGAGCCCGCTAACCTAGCTATAAGAAGAATTCCTCGAGATAGACTTTATCGATGCAAGAACATCAACTCGTACGAGGCAAAAAGAGATGCGAGCCTAACTCGGCTAGACACTAAAGCCGGCACTATCGCTAAAGCCGGCCCTAACGCTAAAGCTAGCCTCGCCCTCGCCCTCGCCCTCGACAGTCTCGGCAGCCTTGCCAACGACGCCTTCTTCGCCCTCGCCTTTGTTAACCACAGCAGCCTCGCCCTCGACATCTTCCTCGCCCTCGTCAGCGGCAATAACAGAAGCTCCCGCTGTCACAAGCAGGCCTATTCCGCCGACTGTTTAAAGTCCGCGAGTTGTTCTAAGCCGGCTCCCTCTTCCAAGCCGACTTCCTGTTCCGACCCGGCCATCAGCTTCGCCCGCCCCAAGCTCTCACAGCAGCTCTTCGGACTGCTCTTTCAGGCCTCAAAGCAGCTCTCGCCGCCTGTTTAACCGGGCCGTAGATCCCTCTTTCCCTCTTTCGTTGCGTTCGTTCGTTCGATGCGTTCGATAGTTCGTTGCGTTTAATTAGGTTATACCTCCTTTAGTTCGACCTTGCTGGGTTATTGATGTATTGCAGCCTTCTAAAAAAGAACTGCTAGTATAGGAACAAGGGATAAGGGATACGTAGGGATACGTAAGGTACTATTGCGGATACGTGATCTACGTGATTACGTGCACGCAACGAGACTATATCTCCGCGATGCCTTCCCCTCTTCTAGCTAAAAAGACAGACATAACACACCCCCTTTAGTTAACCCTATATAGTAGAGCCTAACTAACACCTACGTCGTTATTATATTCTTATAGATATATCTATAATATTAATATAATACTATACCGTATATACGGATGTAAATAATAGCTCGTAATAGTATCGTTACTAAAACCGATTTATAAGGCGTATCTTATAGTAAGGTAGTTAGGCAGCTAAGGCGATAACCGTAATAGAGTGTATTTCGTAGTAGGGTGGTTAGGCAGCTAAGGCGATAACTATATTAGATAAGGCACTACTATATAATAAAAAAAATTTAGCGGAGTAAGAGTTTTAATAAGAAATATCTATTCTTAAAAATATAACTACGTATAAAATACCCGTAACGACTTTAATATAAGAAGAGTATTGCTATTTGCATAGCACGATATTGCTATTTGCATAGTAAGATATCTAAATCCCTACTCTTTCTACACGTACCCCACGCGCCTAGGTCCCGCTACTAAAATTAGGTAGAGGTATATAGCAATTAATAAGAGGGCCGCGCAAATTGTGCCTAGCCTTAATTTAATTTAATAAACGCGCGCGCGCAAAGAGCTTAAATAACGGATATGCCTAGCTCTCTACTACGTGCCCTACTGCGTGCCTTCTGCTACGTGCCCTCTACTACGTGCCCTACTGCGTGCCCTCTACTGCGTGCCCTACTGTATGCCCTACTGCGTGCCCTCTACTGCGTGCCTATTGCTGCGTGCCCTCTACTGCGTGCCCTCTACTGCGTGCGCGGCTCCTTAATGTATGCTTCGTGCCCGGCTCCCGGCTGCGTGCCCTCTGCTGTGTGTGCGGCTCCTTAATGTATGCTTCGTGCCCGGCTGCGTGCCCTACTGCGTGCCCTGCTGCGTGCCCTGCTGCGTGCCCTGCTGCGTGCCCTGCTGCGTGCCCTGCTGCGTGCCCTGCTGCGTGCCCTGCTGCGTGCCCTGCTGCGTGCCCTGCTGCGTGCCCTGCTGCGTGCCCTGCTGCGTGCCCTGCTGCGTGCCCTGCTGCGTGCCCTGCTGCGTGCCCTGCTGCGTGCCCTGCTGCGTGCCCTGCTGCGTGCCCTCTGCTGCGTGCCCTGCTGCGTGCCCTCTGCTGCGTGCCTTCTGCTGCGTGCCTTTGCTGTGTGTGCGGCTCCTTAATGTATGCTTCGTGCCCTGCTGCGTGCCCTCTGCTGCGTGCCCTGCTGCGTGCCCTATACTGCGTGCCTTCTGCTGCGTGCCTCTGCTATATGTGCGGCTCCTTAATGTATGCTTCGTGCCCTACTGCGTGCCCTCTGCTGCGTGCCCTACTGCGTGCCTTCTACTGCGTGCCTTCTACTGCGTGCCTTTACTATGTGTGCGGCTCCTTAATGTATGCTTTATGCCTAGCTGCGTGCCCTTTACTACGTGCTCTACTGCGTGCCCTTTGCTGCGTGCTCTACTGCGTGCCCTCTACTGCGTGCCCTACTGCGTGTCGGTAGTATTCTTCGCACGATTTATGCGGCTCTCTTAATTGCTATATACCGGCACTAGATTTTAGTAGCGGGATATAGGCGCGCGGGGTATATATAGAAAAGTAGGGATTTAGATATTCTTACTATGTAAATAGCAATTTCGTGCTATGCAAATAGCAATACTCTATAATAATAAGGTAGAATTATAGTGTTTATACTAAAAGACTATTTATACTATAATACTACGACTAAATACTAATATAGTTACTTCGATAAGGGCCGTACGCTTATACTTTTCCGGTATTATATTAATAATTACGTAATTTACTACTACGCTATAAAGTTAGCTAAATCGTTTAGATATTTTACTAACGTATTAAGGTACTTACTAGGTATAGCTAGTAGACATCGACGTAAGGCTTTATAATATCCACCGCTGCTATATTTTTAGTATTAATATACGCGTCGCTTTTAAATCGTCTACGCCGTTATAATATTCTATATAGATAATTAGGTACGCTATATATAATATAAAGAAAGGGGCTTTAGCTATTAGTTTATTATATACGAGTAGTAAACGTACTATAAAGAATTTATAGACGTAAGGCTAACCCTATATACTATAATGCTAGTTTTTAGTATTATAAAAGCAGACGTATCCTAACTATACCGCTATAATATACTCTTTTTCTATTACGCTCCTTAATACGCTTTTAGGCACTTTAGTCTACGAGCACGCCCTCTCTAGTCTAGTAAGAGGCCCGATTAAAGAGGGCAGAGTGCTTGTGCTAGACTAGAGTGCTTAAGAGCGTGTTAGTAAGCGTGCTAAAGAGCGTGCTAAAGAGCGTGCTAAAGAGCGTGCTAAAGAGCGTGCTAAAGAGCGTGCTAAAGAGCGTGCTAAGGAGCGTGCTAAAGAGCGTGCTAAAGAGCGTGCTAAAGAGCGTGCTAAAGAGCGTGCTAAAGAGTGTGTAAGAGCGTGCTAAAGAGCGTGCTAGAAAAAGAGTATATCGTAGCGGTATAGTTAGATATAGAGCGGTTGCTTAGCCGGCCGCCTTATAAGAATCGCTTATAGATATATAAGCGACCGATAGACTATACCTATTAAAATGCTAGGTAAAGATAGTAAGATATACCGCGTAGTAATAGACGGAGGGGGGTTATAAACTTATATCTGCCGTAACGTAGTATATTATTTAACGTATCGTCGACGTAGATATTAGAGCGTATGGTCTCTTATAGCTACTGCTTTTCCATTAGCTGATTTTATACTCTTGCCTATCTCTTAGGGCGAGGTTAGGATATCGTCGAAGGACTTATCCTATTTATGCTATTATAGTAGTCGTTAAGCGTATACTATCTTTAGCGTACCTACTGTCTTTAGCGTACCTATAATATAGTAAAGTAAGACTATAAGGGAGAGCGAGGGTATTAAGATAGGATTTTACGCACCTCGTAGGCCTTTAGTATCGCCCTTCGATACGAACGTATAGTTTAAAGGCCTTGCCTTAGAGGCGGTATTGCTAAATATAGCACGCGGTTAGACGGGTACGGTAGATCGTAAAAAGGGTAGGAAGCTTTATCTCTAGCGTATATAGACCGGATCTCGTGCTATTAACGAGCGACGGAGCTAGAGATATTAGCCGCGAGCTTTAAGGAGGCTAAGGGCGATGCGTACGTAATAAGATATAGTAGGGCAGATATTCGGTAGGCGAAGTAGAGATTTTTTAGAGATATAGAGGGAATAAAAATATGCTTAGGCAAAGGTTAATATACGTATATAAACACTAAGCGTATAGACTAGATAGCAGCTATATAATAACTAGCAGGAGCGGTAGGTAGGAGCGGTAGCCTGCCTAAATATTTCTGCCTAAGCCCCCTTTCTACCGCTACTAATATAGCTACTATAAATAACCCTACGTATATTAAATAAAGTGTATAGAACGACCTTATGTATTGTGTAGGTAGCTATTTAGTCGTACTTTAAGGGTAATATAAGGATATTAATCGTCGATACTAATTGCTAGATAGAAGGTTTATAAACTATTTAGATTATATAAAATAGATATTAAAATCTATAAATAGAAAACTCCTATTATACTAAGGGACTATCTATACTTTAGTGCTGCTAATTCTCGATAGCCTAATTATCTCCTGCGTGCCGCTAAGCTATACGACTAAATAGCTAATAATTATATCGCTTAGCCGCTTAGTGTAATAGAACGGTTAGAAGACAGAAGACAGTCTAACCGGACTAAGTCTCTAATAGTTAAAGACTAATAGAGGGCGTTATTTATCCTTAAAAGCTATAGGGGCGGAATAGTAAGCAAAGGAGCACTCGGGGTTACTTATACTAGACCGGCTGGCTAAGTCTAAGCAAGTAGGGGTAGTCGAGGCTAGAGCACTAAGGGCACTACTAGAAGAGGTGTAGGTCACTTAGTAGGTAGTTAAACTAAAACTATGATAAAAGCTAAAGAAGAAAGGAAGGAAGGAGAGCCTAAGGAAGGGCGGACTAAAGTTCCTTTATATAGCTCTTCCCGTCCGTCCGGACGGTCCCGGTACGTCCCTTTCCTTGTAGCACCTTCTGCCACGTATCCCTTACACTGCGCCGAACTAATGCGGGTCCCCGGGGCTACGTAGGGGCTATATAGGTCGGCTGACCTTAAAAAGGCTGCCTCCCGCGTCGTTCTAAAGCCCTTATAGACTAAACTAGGTTATATAGGTCTATTTATGCACTACGTGCATAATGTTATATAGGTAAGTCACACGACATAAGTCGTATAACCTCCTTATGCGAAGGATCGGACGAATAATCGGTCCTAAAAGCCGAGAGGGCTATATTAGACCTATAGCTCCCGGTAGTCTAGGTGTCGGTCCCTCCTACGGGGCATCGAGCCAATTATCGGGTCTTATTAGGCAGGGGTGCTTGATAAGATCGTCGGCGTGACCGTAGCTGCGTGGTACGTCCCGTACCTAAGGAAGCTAAGTCCCAAAGGACTTAGGTTCGAAAAAGGGGTATGTCCTAGGCTAAAAAGAGGTATAACCGGATAATAGGTAAGTCCGGGGCGAATATCTTTATGCTAAGTTATAAAGTACTAAGTACCCCGGTACCCTCGTACTAAGTATTTCCGTACTTAAGTCCCTTAGTACTTAAGTCGTCCCGTACTTTAGAAAAAAGAAAGTAAACTAGGAACTTAGATTAGTAGTTCTATAATATATTACCCTTCCTAAGGGGGGTTAAACCTTTAAACCCTTAAACTCCTCTTCCCTTAAACCTAAGGGTTAGATTTATTATAAGTATTACTATTTAGCCTAGTGTAAATCTCTATTTAGCCTAGTGATATTTTTTTTATAGCCTATATACACCCCGGAAAACGTCTAACCCCCCCGCGCCTAGCCGCGCCTATATAAATACAGTGCGTATATATAGCAGGCTATAGACTAATAATTCTTAAGTATTGCTATTTATACGGTAGAAAATCTCTATTTATACGGTAAACCTACTTTTTCGGCGCGCACCCCGCGCGCCTATGTCCCGCCACTAAAATTAAGTGTAGGTATATGGCAATTAAGAGAGCCGCGTAAATCGTGCGAATAACGCGAAGAACACCACCGATACGCAGTAGGGCACGCAGCCGGGAGCCGGGCATAAAGCATATATTAAGGAGCCGCACGCAGTAGAAGGCACGCAGCCGCACACACAATAGAGGGCACGCAGCAAAGGGCACGCAGCAAAGGGCATATAGTAAAGGGCACGCAGCCGGGAGCCGGGCACAAAGCATACATCGAGAAGCCGCCGAGCCGCATACATAGTAGAGGGCACGCAGCAGAGCACGCAGCAGGGCACGCAGCCGGGAGCCGGGCACGAAGCATACATTAAGGAGCCGTACATATAGTAGAGGGCACGTAGCAAAGGGCACGCAGCCGGGAGCCGAGCACGAAGCATACATTAAGGAGCCGCACATACAGTAGAGGGCACGCAGTAAGGCACGTAGTAGGGCACGAAGCATATATTAAGGAGCCGCGCACGTAGTAAAGGCATGTAGTAGGGCACGCAGTAGAGGGTACGCAGCCGGGCACGAAGCATACATTAAGGAGCCGCATATACAATAGAGGGCACGCAGTAGGGCATAAAGCATACATTAAGGAGCCGCACACGCAGTAGAGGGCACGCAGTAGGGCACGCAGTAGGGCACGAAGCATACATTAAAGAGCCGCGCACGTAGTAGAGGCACGCAGTAGGGCACGCAGTAGAGGGCACGTAGTAGAGCACGTAGTAGAGCACGCAGCAAGGCACGTAGTAGAGAGCTAGGCATATACGTTATTTAAGCTCTTTGCGCGCGCGCGCGCTGCTATAACTATTAAATTAAATTAAGGTTAGGCACGATTTACGCGGCCCTCTTAATTGCTATATACCTCCACCTAATTTTAGTAGGGGGATATAGGCGTTAGGGGTACGCGCCGAAAAAGTAGAGATTTTAGGCGTTTACCGTACAAATAGAGATTTCTTACCGTATAAATAGAAATACTCTAATTCTTTACGTACGAATACGAAGTACGAATATCCGTCTACGGCTCGCTCCCTACTACGTGCCCTCTACTGCGTGTGCTACGTGCCCTCTACTATGTGTGCGGCTCCTTAATGTATGCTTCGTGCCTAGCTCCCGCCTGCGTGCCCTACTACGTGCCCTGCTGCGTGCCCTCTGCTGCGTGCCCTCTACTGTGTGTGCGGCTCCTTAATGTATGCTTCGTGCCTAGCTCCCGGCTGCGTGCCCTGCTGCGTGCCCTCTGCTGTGTGTGCAGCTCCTTAATGTATGCTTCGTGCCCGGGTGCGTGCCCTGCTATATGCCCTGCTGCGTGCCCTACTGCGTGCCTTCTACTGCGTGCGGCTCCTTAATGTATGCTTTATGCCCGGCTGCGTGCCCTACTACGTGCCCTCTACTATATATACGGCTCTTTAATATATGCTGCGTGCTCTGCTTGCCCTACTGCGTGCCTTCTACTGCGTGCCCTTTGCTGCGTGCCCTCTACTATATGTACAGCTCCTTAATATATGCTTTATGCCCGGCTCCCTACTGCGTGCTCTACTGCGTGCCCTACTGCGTGCTCTGCTACGTGCCCTACTGCGTGCCCTACTGCGTGCCTTAGAGCCTTATTAGCTAGAGCGATACGATGCGGCGAGATGCGACTTAACGATGCGATTTAACGATGCGATTTAACAATGCGATTTAACAATGCGATTTAACAATGCGATTTAACGATGCGATTTAACGATGCGATTTAACGATGCGATTTAATAATGCGATTTAACGATGCGATTTAACGATACGATACGATGCGAAGAATTAGTATCGCATCGGAGCGGCGCCTATAAGACCGAGCCAGATGTAGCTCGGTACCTATACGGTTATTATGTCTACTTACGCACCTATTTAAGGTGCCTCGTAAGACAGCTAGCCTTCTATAGAACTAGACAAGAATAACACAGTTTTCCCTCGCTTTACTACCTTAATTACGCATAATTAACGGTATCTTAATCGCGCCCTCGGGTGCGGGTCCTTATAGGTCGGTGCGATAGTTATAAGCCCGGTATACGAACCCGCGTAAATTGCTACTAAGTTAACGCATTTAAGAATTATCGCATCTTCCTATAAGGAGCCTAGAGCCGCTTTAGCCGGGCAGCTTTAAGGGACCGTAGCTCTCTAAGGCCTTTAGTAATAGCATAACGTCGGGCATAACGATTGTCCGCGTTAGCAGTTAAGGGGTCTTAAGGTATAACGTCTAGGTTAGCCTCGAGAAGCTAAGGCCCCCGAAGGCTGCCTTAACTAAGGCAGCTATATAAGCCCTCGATCGACTGTTTAGTAAAGCATCGATATCGAGATCCTAATAGCATCGAAATAATAACCGCATAGGACCTCGATGCTCCTTAACCTCTAAGATAGTCGCAATAAATAAGGCAGTAAAGAGAAGATCACCGTAAGGGGCGAAAAGGTAACGTACGACGTCTCCTTTACCGCTTAACGGGTGACTATCTCTAGTGCCTATAAAGAGCAAGTTATATATGCTCGGAAGCCTCTTTCCTCGAATATCTTTAATATCTTCTGTAATAAGCACTCTTGTTTTATAACCCCTTTCTTCTATAACTTTAACTTTAACTTTAATACTTAATAATAGCTATAACTCTTACGTCTCTAGCAATTAACACTAAGGTTAGCCTATCTAAGGCAGACTACTAGGCAATATAGTTTACGACGTTCCGTCGCATAGCTAAGGGTATAAAGGTTTAGAAGTATATAAACACCGGCAATAAGGGGGCTAATAAGACCCTTAAGCTAGTTAAACCTCCGGTCGTTACCTATATAAGCTAGGTCGCGAAGATTAATAGCCTCGCAGCCTAGGCACACGTGGAAGCTATGCTTAATAACCCGGCAGTAGCGCTAGACCCGCTAGTCCCAATTATAGAGCTTAACGTAGGATAGCTTATATGCTTTAAGTCTGACCGAGATGACCGTAAGATAGCCTACGCTAAATACGTCTCTAAGAAAAAGGCCGTGACGGACCTTTCGAACTAGGTCTATTAAACCGTTGATTAGTCCTACGTAAGGCATTTCCTAGATGATCTAGACCTCCGTAGGATTGTAAATAAGCTAAGAGAGCTTCTTAGGGTCTCTAACGCCTACCGTATCGGCATCGCACGACTAAACTATCGTAGGGCGCTATAGATACCCCGAAGGATTAACCTAGTAGATTAGTACCTTTAGTAGGAACTAGCATACCTCGAAGCCTTTACTACGATAACTGCTGACATCGAGGGAGATTAGGCTATCGTAGACTTCCTTAAGGCAACTATACCGCTAGACGAACTATAGTCTCGCAATTAGCTTAGCAAGCTACGCAAGCAGTAGCAAAAAGGCAACGTCGTTACGATAACCCTCTAGAGCGTTAGTAAACTCTTCCACTCCGTAAGCCTCGATTGCAATATGTATAGCAAGCTATTCGGGCTAGCAGGCGCGTTCTCTATACCCGGAGGAAATACTAATACGCCGGCTCGATAGGAATACGAGTGCCCCTACGGCATTAGTAAGAATCGCTATTACTAAAAGCCTATAGACTATATAGCTTTCTATAAGGCTATTAACGGGGTCTCCTATAGGCCCGGGATTACCGAGGTCCTTAACCGCGTTAAGAAGTGTGAGGAAGCTAAGGACTTACCGCGCTAGAAAACTACGGTTGAGGCGATTAAGGCTTTAAAGGGCCAGCCGGCGCTGCAGACATCGACTTAGCCGAAGAAAGCGACGTCTAGACCGCCGGCTTTAGCCTACACAGTGATCTAATAGACCGTTAAAGAGCAGTATGCATTTAGCATATCGCCGAACGCATACGCGGCTATCTATCCGCTATAGAACTCGACCTTTATCGATAGTTGCGTAAGCACCTATATTATTAATAAGCTCGAGCTTCTTCGGTATAACGTTATTAAGGCAACTAAGACCGATATCGTACTAGTTAGCGATACGGCGCTCGTAGTGCTATATAAAGGCACGCGGATTATCGAGAATATCGTTAATAGACCTAATAGTGAGAAAACGGAGGACCTAATCCTCTAGGACGCTACATTCGTCCCCGGATTCTATACTAACCTAATTAGCGGGGAGAAGCTTAAGGACTTTAGCTTTTAGCTATATAGGTATAATAATACGTTAAGGTATAGAAGCATTAAGTATAATAAGATCCTTATAAGCTTTAAGAGTATATACGGCCTCTTAGTAGCTAAATTAAAGCCACTTACGTCCTGCTTTACGTTGCCTAATGCTCCTTAGTATGCGTTATTAGCGGTCTAAGATAAGATTCCGTAGTACCCCCGGCGGCGGATCGCAGCATTAAGAAACCTAGTTCCGCCTAAGGTTAATACGGCAAAGATTTAGCACTTAAGATTAAGGCATATAAGCCCTTAAGTACTTAAGCAACTAGTCTTTTAAGCGAGAGGAGTGCGGATATACGGCCTAACTACGGTTAAATGCGAGGGCTACGCGCTAGGAAAAGCACACGAGCAAATCTCTCGCAGAAAGCCGGCTAATCGCTTAAGGCAACCTTTCTACTATATCTTCCTCGACCTCTTCGACTTCGAGCTAGGCTATGACGGCCACCGATATATCCTACTGCTATCCGACGAATACAGCGGGATAATATTCTTATAGAGCATAAGTTTAAAGACAGAGAGCCCCCCCCTTATACGCAACTTTAAGGCATTAGTCCGCCGATATATAAGCGTAGTAATTTATAAGATAAAAATAGATAATAAGAGAGCCTTAGTTAACCTCCTAGGATAGAAGATATCGAAGTTCTAGGAATAGGCAGAATAGGAAGGCATTGAGCTCGAGCTTCCGCCCGTATATACGAAAGAGTCTACGGGAGGCGCGGAAAGACTAGGCGGAGTTATATAATAACGACTCCGTTCGGCAATAGGGAAGCTGCCTCGCAACCTCTAGCTAAAGGCTTACTAAGCTATAGTTAGGACGCATAACATCCTGCCGAGATACCGCAACTAGTAGAAATCGCCTAAAGAGACACTCGATAGATAGTTTAATTAATATCTTCGCTAGTTCGGCCGTTTTAGCGTTATAGCGCATAGAGAAGCTGACTTCCGCCTATATTAGGACAGGCTTTACGCCTTTAGCTGCCGCGCCTACCCTTTACACCTTAATATAAAGGCTAACTTATATAAACGAGCCTTTAAAATATACCTTAAAGCGTATATTAGTTATCTCGTTAGCTACTACGCTAGTAACCTATATTGCGTTTAGGTTCCCTAACTTAAGAGGGTTATTATCACTTAAGATATAGTGTTTAACGAGAACTATTTCTTTAACCTATAGATAGAAGACCTATAAGTCCTAATATAAGAATATATCCCTATCGTCGAGTCGATCGAAATACCGATTTAATAGGACTAGAATGCTATTCTTAATGATTTTTTATAGGAGTTCGACGAATATATCTTAGGTATTAATCCCGCTATTTCGAACTTAGGGGTAGAGGGCGTAGGTAAGGTCGTAAGAGAGGCTCTAATTCGTATAGAAGCCTCCTCGTTAGCTTAGATAGAGGCGGCGAAGCTATAACCTATATTATTACCTCCCCCCGAAGGACTTCTTATACCGGAATAGACGCTTAACCCGACGGGGCAAGGTCTCGAACCGACCGTAGGATTATAGGATAATAAGACCGACACCCCTCTCGTGCATCTAGAGCCTAAAAAGCTAGAGCAACTGCCGTAGCCCTAGCTTAGGCAAATACCTCCCTTACCGAGGAGGGAAGCCTTAGCTAGGCAACCTCCCGACTAAGAGGAGGAGGTAGGCCTACAATAAGGTATATACGCTAAAGATCGCTAGGATCTTAATTAACGTAATGCGACTTTAGCAGAAGAAGGTAAGGTTTCCGTAGGACTACCTACGGAAGAAGCCCTAAAATAAGAGAGGACTAATCGCCCTCGTCGAATATAATAAGAGCTCTACGGCATAGAAGCTATAAGGCAGAGCTCTCGACCGAGACGCACGAGGTAGAGGGATAACGTTTTTAATACCCTACTACCTAAAGATCTTTAGCTAAAAGGAGATCTTACGATATTTTATTTAGTATTCGTAGCCGTAGTCTAATAAAAGGCATATAAGCATTATCGAGATAACCTCGTCCGACTGCCTAAACGCTATTAAGATCTCGACTACCACCCGTACGGGAAGGAGTTTAAAGAGGGCTACCGTAAGGAGCTATACGACCTCCTCCGAAGAGGTACGTAGCGCCTCCTTAGCTAGGAGCGCGCTAAGGGAACCCTAATCCCGCTTAAATAAGTCTTCCTCTATAAGTTCGATAAAGATAGATACCTTACACGATGTAAGGCACGCATTATTATGCGTAGAGACCTCTAGGGCGATTAAGGCGAGGAGACCTACGCTATAACCCTCGCTATTAAAACCTTTAGGATAGTAGTGTCTATAGCGGCGAAGCATAATCTCGATGTTCGGCAACTTAATATCGCTAACGCTTTTCTAAACACTAATATTAATAAGACGAAGCGGCCGGTCTATATAGAACTACTAAAAGGGTACGTCGAGCTAGGTTTTCTTAAAGGAGATAAGAATTCTTTAATAGTAGCCGAACTTGATAAGGCTCTCTACGGACTACGCGAATCGCCTTTTCTTTAGTACAATGAGATACACTAAGCGTTAGAGGAATAAGGGCTTATCCGCACTAGCGAGGAGCCTTACGTTTTTACAAACGGCAAGATCCTTATGCTAGTATACGTTAATAATATCCTTATCCTAAGTCCTAAAGGGATTAGCGTAGACGACTTTATTAAGTACCTTAATAGGAAATACGAGGTCCGCGAGGAGGCCTTTAGATAGTATCTCGGGATTAGAGTTATCCGCGACTAATAGCTTCGGAAGATCTTTCTCTACTAAGACGTATACATCGAGAAGATTGCACGTAAGTTTAGCCTTAACGATAATAGTAAAGCGCCGGCGGTTTTAATCCCGCCTTTTCCACTCGTTAAGAACACTAAATAAGCCTCCTTTCGCGAGATTAAGGACTTCTAGGAAAGGGTTAGGTCAATTATATACACCGCGATTACCGTAAGACCTAACGTAGCGCTCGTAGCCTCGTAGCTCTCGAGGTTCCTAACGAACCCTTCCCCTAAGCATTTAGAGGCGGCGAACTAGTGCATCCGCTACCTATACGCTATAAGGTTCTTTGTAATTAAGTTCGACGGACTTACTATAGGTAAGGCTCTTATTATCGCGACCGACGCGTCTTTCGCAAACGATCCCGACACGCGCCGCTTATTATAAGGCTATATTATAATGCTCTATAGCGGCTTAGTCGTCTAGAAAGCGAGCCTATAAGATATAGTAATAACCTCGACTATAGAGGCGGAGCTCTTAGGACTTAAGCGTATAACGAAGGAAGGCATCGCGCTATTAAGGCTGCTATAAGACATCTTAGAGGACCTTAGGCTATTGAAAATATACTGCGATAACCTCTAGACTATACGATTGGTAGTCGAAGAAGGCCGTATCTCTACGAAGCTCTATTATATCGATATTTAGAATATATAGCTTAAATAAGAATATAGGAAAGGGCGCTTTACGGTAGAATACATCCTAACGCCCGAGATGCCTATAGACGGCTTAATAAAGGCGCTCCCGAGAGCTAAGTTTAAGAGGTTTAGAGCGTTGCTTAATTTAAAGGATATACGCGGGCGGATATAGGGAATAAAGGAAACATAGGAGGATTAGAGGAATAAAGACGGTCGTAACACTAGGGGAGGGTGTATTTAAGGCTTTATAGGCGCTCGCGATAGCTTCTTCTTATAGCGTTAAATTGATTACTTAACGCTAGGGGGTGTGTCGCATCGGAGCGGCGCCTATAAGACCGAGCTAGATATAGCTCGGTACCTATGCGGTTATTATATCTACCTACGCACCTATTTAAGGTGCCTCGTAAGACAGCTAGCCTTCTATAGAACTAGACAAGAATAACATAGTTTTCCCTCGCTTTACTACCTTAATTACGCATAATTAACGGTATCTTAATCGCGCCCTCGGGTGCGGGTCCTTATAGGTCGGTGCGATAATTAGCCTATAGCCTGCTAGATATACGCACTGTAATTAAGTAGGCGCGGCTGGCCGTAGGGGGTATAGGGGGTTTTCGGGTGTACGTAAAGTGTCACTAGGCCAAATAGAGATTTATACTAGGCCAAATAGTAATACTCTTTATTATAGGCTTTAATCTTCTTAAGAGCGTTCTTAAGATGCTTAATAGGTTCCTACGTATTTTCGGAAGAGGGATAATTCTTCTACTTTATAAGATAGAAATGCTAGCCGTTTTCTATCTTCTTAGATAAAATCTCTTCGACTTCGTATTCGTCTTCTTCGACTAGTATATCGATATCTTTCGCTAGGCGGCTATTCTTAGGCGCTAATTCGAGTAGCGAAATGTAAAAAACAGGGTATATAAGCATAGCTATTAGTAGGTCTAGCTTATAGGTTAAGTCGGAGAATTTTTCCTATATAAGAAAAGGTCCTATCTTCTTATAGTCTAACGAATTGTTAGGCCTATTAGAATTAATATTCTTCTTAATAAGGTAGACTTTATCGCCCTTATTAAAGGTAGGTTCCTTTTCGGTCTTCTTATTATAATAATAAGTTATTCGCTCCTTTATAAAGTCGAGCTCGTCTTTAATAGCGGAATGTAAGCTTCTTAGCTGCTTAGAGCTTAAGATAGCTTTTTCGGCTATAACTTCTAGTAGAGGAGACCTATAGGCCTTAAGTATAAATCCGTAATTCGCAAAGGCTAGCGTTTGCTATATAGGTTCTAATACTAAAGTATTATAAGCTAACTAGGCTATTAGTAGCCTAACTAGCTAGTTGTCTTACTAGTAGTTAATATAGCTTCGAAGGTATTGCTTTAAGGTCTAGTTTAGCCGTTCCGTAATTCTGTCGGTAATAGGGTGATAAGCAGTAGATAATTTATGCTTAGTTCCTAGAGCTCGCATAAGGCTCTACTAAAAGTATAATATAAACTTTCGGTCCCTATCCGTAATTAGGGTTTTTAGTAGACCTCTATCGGCTAGAATATATCTTATAAAGACGTAAGATAATTCCTTAGCCGATATAGCTTCTTTAATCGGAATAAAATAACCGTATTTCGTAAGGTGGTCTACTATAACTAATATAGAGTCGTATTCTATATTCGTTATAGGTTCGATAGATTTTAGTAACTTCGTAATAAAGTCTATAGCAATAGATTCCTAAGGTAATTCGGGGGTCTCTATAGGCTATAGGTTCCCGTAAGGCTTATGCCGTGCAGCCTTAGCTTTATTGCAAGTATCGCATGCCTTAATAATCTTTTAAATTTTACGGCGAAGATTATAAGTATTATAGTAATTCCGAATTCGATTATAAGTCCGGGATATTCCTTAGTAGCCGTGTATTAGGCTTTCGTAGAAATCCTTTATAATCGTTGCCTCGCTACTAAGCGTAAGGAATAACTTTCCCTTATAGTAGGCGAGGTCGTTTTCCTAAGTTATATGCTTCTTAAACCTACTAAAATCGGTATCCTTATAAGTGCTTTTAAGTAATTCTAAAACAGAATTATCTCCTTCGATCTTAAATACGGCATTAAGTAATTGCTGCTCGTAGTTGCCTTTCGTATTAAGATATAAAAGCCTTTCGTTATTAGGTTCGATCTTCGTATTATAGTCGGGACGTCGACTAATAGCGTCGGCACGGGAATTTTCTATTCCCTTCTTATGCAGAATTTCGTAGTTAAAATCTGCTAAGAACTCTGCCTAACGGATTTACCGTGCGTTAAGCTACTGCGTACTAGCGAAATAGGTGATATTTCTATAGTCTGTATAGACCTTCGTCTTATAGGAATTCCCTAGAATATAATGCCGAAATTCTTTAAAGGCGTTTATAATCGCTAAAAATTCTTTATCGTAGATCGGATAATATATCTCTGCCCTACTTAGCTTTTTAGAGTAAAAAGCTATAGGATGCAATATATTATCGTCGTCCCTTTAGCTTAACTATACACCTAATGCGAAATTAAAAGCGTCGGTTTCTAATTCGCACGGCTTTTCCGTATCGTAGCTATATAGTACCGGGGCGGAAGTTAATAGGCTCTTAAGCTTAATAAAAGCGTTATTAGCTTCGTCCGTCTAGGTATAGGGTTTCGTCCTAGCTAGCTTTATTACTGCTAGTATAGGGATTAACTCTTTAGAGAAATCTACTATAAAGCGTCGGTAGTAATTAGCGTAGCCTATAAAGCTCTGTATTTCCTTAATCGTAGAAGGAATAGGCCAACCGCTAATTGCCTCTAACTTATACGGGTCTATCCGTATAGTGTTTAGGGTAGTTATATAGCCTAAGAATTCGACTTCCTACGTGTAGAATATACATTTTTCTAGCTTAATATAAAGGCTAGCTGCTTTAAGAGCCTTAAGCACCTTTATAACATCGAGTTTATACGTTTCGAAATCGTTTAAATAGACGATTATATCGTCTAAATAAGCTAAGACGAATATATCGAGGTGTTCGTGTAGGGCGTTATTAATAGGCTTTTGAAAAGTCGCTAGGGCATTTGTAAGCCCTAGAGGGAGGATTAAAAATTCGTATAAGCCGTATCGAGTTCTAAAAGCGGTCTTATGTTCGTCTCCTTCCCTAATTCGTATCTAGCTATAAGCTCCTTTAAGGTCGATTTTTGTATAATATCTTTTCTTAGATAATCGATCCTTTAATTCGACAATAAGGGGTAAAGCGGTCCGGTCTTTAATAGTATCGTTGTTAAGCTAGCGGTAGTCGATGTATAGCCTAGTCTTAACCTTATCCTTACTGTTTTTCGGAGCAAATAGTACCAGGGCCCGATATTCTAATTTCGACTCCTTTATATAACCTTTTCGAAGGTGTTCGTCGATATAATCCCGAAGCAATTTTAAATGCAATTCATCGAGGTTATATATCTTACGGAAGCGAGGCTTCGCTCTGTCTTTAAGGTTGATTTAGTAATTATATTGCGTTTAAGGCGGTAATTTACCCTTTAGTAGGTCGTTAAATATTACACCGAATTTAACGAGGATATCGTGCGGTATAGTCTTAAATCTATCCGCTTTAAGGTCCGTCTCTATTTCTTTAATAGAGGCGCTATTCGAAGCGTTTTTTAATAATAGGTTTAGCGGTTCCGGGACCGTATTAAATTAGTCCGGAAGTTCCTCTTCGAATAAGGTAGCAACTTCCTTAATTCCTAGGCTTCGCCTTTCTAAGCTAGTATTAAGTTCCGAGGTTTTTAGTCCGGTTAAGTACTTTAATTCGTTATAGAGTAGAATATCTAAGGTATCGTCTTTAAACCTTAGAAGGCCTTTATTCTAGTCGATAGAAAGGTTATATTATTGTAAGAAGGGTAGTCTTAGTATAATATAGTATCGTATAGATAAGATATCGAAAGGGTCTTTAAAAAGTTTCCGATAGAATATTCGAAAGGCTTAGTTTCGTAGATAATATTCCCGTTGTTATACGTAAAGGGTTTCCCTTCGGCTATAAATAGCGTATAAGGCGTGGTTTTCTACCGGTAATAAAGGCGTAGACGATTTATCGTTTCCGGGGCAATATAGTTGCTTATAAATCCGCTATCTACTAAAGCGGAAAGTCTATGCCTTTAGTAGTTAATCGTAAGGGTTATCTTCTTACTAATAGTTTTATTAGTAATAAGAAGATCTTAATTACTAATAAGTAGCCCTTTTACTTTTAGTAATAGAGGTTTTTTATATCCTCGGTAGTAAGGGTGCTATTACCCTATATCCCCTCCCTTAAAATAGTCTTAAGGGGATTAGGTTCTCTCTTAAACCTAGTAGACTCTCTTTCGAGCCTATTAGACTATCTTTTAAGTCTATATAGATTAAGCTCTCTTTTAAGCTCTAGGGGTTATCTTTTAAACCTAAGGGGTTCTCTTTTAAACCTAGTAGAACCCGGCTCTTCTCTAATAGACTTACTATTAGGTCTATTAGTAGTTCCCCGGGGTATAGGTTATATTATAACCCTATAATTAGTAGTCTCGAAAGGGAGACCTTATAGTTGCCGGACCCGTTTAAGTAGGTCTTAGTTAACTTAAGAAGCGAGTCCGAGGGTCCGGGAGGCGAGGCAGTAGACGTCTTCTAGCCTCCGGGGGCCTCTTAGAGAGTCCGGACCTCGAAAGAGGGTTCCGGGTGTAGCTCCGGCATATAACCTCCTAGACGGTTTAGTCTAGTAAGGAGGTTAAGCTTCTCGCGTTCTTTTTCTTCCACGAGGTCTACTAAGGATGCAATTTCCCTACTAAATTCCTCGTAGGTTTCGTGCTCGTTATCTAAAAGCACTGCCTTTAGCCGATTTGCTTTACGCTTATAGCTTTAAAGTAAAGCTAAAGTCTCTTCGGCTATATTAGTAAAGCACTCCGGGGGCCTATCTTCGGCGCTAGGGTAACCCTAGGCTTCTCGTTCGATAACTCCTTCTAAATAGTTCGTAATAGCTAGGTATTCCCTATAGCTGCTATATTCCGGGTTAAGGCTATCGAGAAGGTCCTTAACGTCTTTAAGTTCGCGGTAGGCCGGAGGGGACTCCGAGCTATCGTACGGGGCAGCTATAGCTACGCTGCCCTCTAAGAATTCTTCGGTATTAGCGGGGCTATAAGCATCGGGTATATAGCCTCTAGTAAGATCTTCTAACTCCGGG
Source organism: Ophiocordyceps sinensis (assembly GCA_012934285.1). Lineage (NCBI taxonomy): Eukaryota > Fungi > Ascomycota > Sordariomycetes > Hypocreales > Ophiocordycipitaceae > Ophiocordyceps > Ophiocordyceps sinensis. The sequence goes on along the minus strand of JAAVMX010000001.1, from coordinate 12,441,194 downwards.
GCCTAGCTATAGTTATGCTAGTACTAGGTTTATCGAGGGAATTCCTCGGAGTCGTATTGCGTTATTAGGAGTATATCGTCGTCGTCGTCCGGCTCCGGCCCGGGCTCCGGCCCGGGCTCCGGACCCTCTAAGTCCGGAGCGGACTCTATAGAGGAATCCGGGGAGTCCGGGGAGTCCGGGGAGTCCGGGGGTGCTAGACCGACCCCCGCGTCATTTATAGAGTTATCTATAATCTCTCCGTCCTCTAAGTCGATCACTAGATCCTCTATCACGCTATCCGGAGCGTCCGGACTATCCGGGCCGGCCGGGTCCTCCGGTCCGGCCGGATCCTCGTCTGGGTCCGACTATTTAAATAGGTCCTCCTCTTCTTCGATAGAGGGCCTAACTAGGCTATCTAGAATAGGTGCCATTTTGTCCTTAGGATCCCTAATAGTCGTAAAACGTTTTTCGTAGTAGGGATAGGCAGAAAAGCCTATAGGATCGCTATTAAAAAGCGTAGGATCGAGAGCTTCTCTTAAAAGCGGTAGAGAGAGCCTAAGAGGTCCCTACTCTAAGGTATTAAGGCTTCTAGAAGCAGCCGGCTTTCCTTTAGCTAGATTTTTCTTCCGGTAGCAATCTTTAGCAATATGCCCTGCTTTCTTATAAAAGAAGTAGGTAAGGCTTTTATAAATGCTATTGTTTTTCGAGCTTCCGGCCGGTGCCGAATAGCTAGTTGTTCCCGGGTTTAAAATAGCATCTAGGTCTATAGGATCGCCGTAATTCGTTTATTTCCCCTTTTTCTTTGAAAAACCCTTATACCCCCCTCGGGGGTCCTTCTTCTATTGCCGGCGTTTAAAAAGCCGGTCGTCGATTCTAACTGCTTAGGCTATAAACTCGACGAGAGTGTCGGGACGGTCTTATTTAGAGATCTCGTCCTTTACATCGTCCTTTAGCCCCTTATAGAAAACTGCTATCCTAGCGTCGTCGTCCTATTCTAATTTCGATGTTATCTGCCTAAATAAAGCAGCATAATTAGAAGTAGAGGTTTTTTATCGTAAATACCGTAGCTTATGCTCTACGGCTCTCTTCTCGTTACCTACGCCGAAGGTCTACTAGAGGTTAGTTTTAAAAGCTTAATAACTATTAAAGATATCGTCCGTAAGTTTATCCCGGTCCCCCTCTGCCTTAGTAACCCTATCCCTAAGGATAGGTTTAAACTAGGTTAAAGCTAACCCCCTTAAGCAGCTAGCTGTAAAGAAGACCTTCGCTTCATTAATAGAGAAGGAATCCGGAAAGGAAAGAAAGAAGGCCTTTAGCTAGGTAAGGAATTCCTACAGCTTGCCGGCTTCTCCGGTATAAACAGCCGGCTTTAGGGTTTTAACAATTTCCCCGAACTGCCGGGGGTAGCGGAAGTCCGGAACTAGGGCCGGGACCGGGGCGTACCCGGCCGGGCCCGGAGGCGGCGGCGGTCCCGGGGCGGCGGTATAAGCCGGAGCCGGGCCCGTCGGCGTAGTAGTAGAAGCAGCAGCCGTAGCTGCAGCCGGACGAGTTGCCGGGCGAGCTGCCGGGCGAGAGGTTAAAGAAGTAGAAGAAGACATTCTTAAAGAAGTAGTTATTTTTAGTGTTTTTTCTAAAAAGGGTTCTTCGAATCCACAAAGATTAAAACAAGATCTAAGATCTAATAGATCGGAAAGATTAGAAAAAGATTAAGGGGTAAAACAAAGACTAAGCAAAGATTAAACAAAGATTAAGCAACGGTCTTAAAAACACACTCCGCGGCTAAGCAAAAGGTAAGAGCTTTTATCGTATAATAGAACGGTTAGAAGACAGAAGATAGTCTAACCAGACTAAGTCTCTAATAGTTAAAGCCTAATAGAGGGCGTTATTTATCCTTAAAAGCTATAAGGGCGGAATAGTAAGCAGAGGAGCACTCGGGTTTACTTATACTAGACCGGCTGGCTAAGTCTAAGCAAGTAGGGGTAGTCGAGGCTAGAGCACTAAGGGCACTACTAGAAGAGGTGTAGGTCACTTAGTAGGCAGTTAAACTAAAACTATAATAAAAGCTAAAGAAGAAAGGAAGGAAGGAGAGCCTAAGGAAGTGCGGACTAAAGTTCCTATATATAGCTCTTCCCGTCCGTCCGGACGGTCCCGGTACGTCCCTTTCCTTCTAGTACCTTCTGCCACGTATCCCTTATACTGCCCCGAACTAATGCGGGTCCCCGGGGCTACGTAGGGGCTATATAGGTCGGCTGACCTTAAAAAGGCTGCCTCCCGCGTCGTTCTAAAGCCCTTATAGACTAAACTAGGTTATATAGGTCTATTTATACACTACGTGCATAATGTTATATAGGTGGGTCATACGACATAAGTCGTGTGACCTTCTTATGCGAAGGATCGGACGAATAATCGGTCCCGAAAGCCGAGAGGGCTATATTAGACCTATAGCTCCTAGTAGTCTAGGTGTCGGTCCCTCCTACGGGGCATTAAGCCAATCATCGGGTCTTATTAGGCAAGGGTGCCTAATACGATCGTCGGCGTGACCGTAGCTGCGTGGTACGTCCCGTACCTAAGGAAGCTAAGTCCCGAAGGACTTAGGTTCGAAAAAGGGGTGTGTCCTAGGCTAAAAAGGGGTGTGACCGGATAATAGGTAAGTCCGGGGCGAACATCTTTATGCTAAGTCATAAAGTACCAAGTACCAAAGTACTAAGTACCCCGGTACCCTCGTACTAAGTATTTCCGTACTTAAGTCCCTTAGTACTTAAGTCGTCCCGTACTTTAGAAAAAAGAAAGTAAACTAGGAACCTAGATTAGTAGTTCTATAACACTTAGTCTTCTCTATCGTAAGGTCGATGACTGCGAATAGATACTTCTCGGTATAGCGCTTATATACGAAGAGACTAAGGAGCTTAGCGTACTAAGCCCCGACGCGTATAAAGTCACCTATAGAGAAATAGACTCTATTTCTTAAGCTATATATATAGTTAATATAGTATTAGTATTATATATAGACGACTAGTACTATAAACCTATTTATAAAAGCCACCTTTTAGCACTATTATAGTCTAGCCTTACCGATGCTAAGTAGTACCGGCATGCCGTAGTCGTCCTTATACGCCTTCTCGAGGTACTATAGGAAATCTTCGTCTCGAGGCCTCTATAGCATTACGATGCCTAAAAGGCTGCCTTCTTCTCTTATAAGTCTTTATAGCGTAATCCGGCGGAGCGCGCTTAGGTTAACGTAATTAGAGTCGCTATAGATTTAAATCTCCGAATCGTCCTAGACGTTGCTTTCCGCTCTTTCTCTAAAGTTTAGGTTAAGGCTTTTCGCGAGATTCGGGCATTTGCTTTAGATAGTCCTTAAAATTAACGGAAAGCTATGCGAAAATAAACTATTTAATAAGAGTATAATAGTAAGGCGGTAGTTTTCTCGATAGATAAAAGTCGCCGCCGCGTTCCGAAAGTTCGTTAAAAGAATATCTACTTTATATTCCTTATATAATAATATAGAAGTTAGAAGCTATTATATTTACGGTTAAGGAGACTAAAACGTTATTATAGTAGTAAGGCGAGATAAATCGATAGTAAAAAATCTAAGTGTAAAAGAAAATTCCGCCTATGCTTACTTATGTTTATCCTCTCCTAAGAGTGTAAATACTATTCGGCAGCCCTTAAAATCCTCCGCAACCTTAGCGTAGTATATACTAGTGTAAATATTTAGTAGCTTTATTTTATCCTCGAATTGCTAGCCTTTATCGACTCTACCTTTCTTATTTAGTATATCGGAGTTTACGGCTGTATAGACTATACTAAGTGCCCCTAGGCGAGATACCTACGTGAAATTCGACTCTAATAGTGCGATACGATTCCTAGCAGTAATATTCCTTTAGGCTACTAGCGGCGGCGCTGTACGAACTAGACGAATATAAGATATAGCTTAATACTAATCGATGATTACCTACCGCTCTTTAAACGTATCGCCTCTACGCACGCCTTTAGAAGGAACTATATAGCTCTCCTTTTAGTAAGGATAATATTATAAAAGTTATCCCGCTTTATATACGAATATAGCCCGCATACGAGTAGTAGCGACTTAGCGAAAAGCCAATAGGCAACCTAAATCTATTCTACTACGCGAAAGTTAATAGCGAAGGGAATAAGTATGTCTATATCGACGTAGTCTTTTATAAAAGACTCTAGAGTATATCGAAGATCCTCTCTAATATATTCTTCCCTTAACTAGCACCTTAGCACGATAGGTAGTAGAATACTTCTACGGCCGAGTTCTTATATCCGCTATAAGTCGAGATATCGCTTTAGGGACTAAAGGCGTCGCTATATTAGCGGAAAAGGAATTGTCCTAAAAACCTCGTTAGCTTAGTCTAACCCGCTAGATATAAGAACATTATTAAAGACGATAGAGATTAAAAAGCGGCTAAGGCCTTAATATTCTAAGTAAGCGGCATCGATAGGCCGGCTATAGATCCTATCGAGAGTAGGCTAAAGAGTATCTATATAAAGTTAGTATATATAAATTATAATTCTACGCGATATATTACTAAAGGTGTCTATAAGACGCTAGTTCTTATAGATACTAAGATCTATTGCCTGCTTATATCGGTGTCTTTTTCTTTGCTCGCCCTTTACCCGCTTAGAGTTAAGCAGGAGCTACTAGCTAGACTATAAACACCCGACGATATTAAAATCGAGTTATCTTCGTTTATAGCTTTTTATAAAGCAGTACCGATAAGGCCTATTCGCTTAGTGGCTTAGATAGCCGGCTAGTTTCTATTGTAATAGCATATCCTTAAGGAGAGCATTAATAAATAAATATACGAAAACCTTCTTGCCTATTACTTCTATTTCGCAGCTAGAGTCGAGTTCGTAAAGATAGTAGAGGCTCTTAAAAACGTCGGTTAAGTCGGCACCGAATAGGCTAAGCGTTAACGGTAGTAGATTGCTTCGACGGTTTCGTAGAGTTAAGTCTAGAAACTATAGAATAAGATATATCCCCTCGATAGCGCGATATATATTTCGGAATAGGCCGAAAGCATCCGCAAAAAGAAATAGTAAAAGCGAGTATATATCTCGGTCGGTAAAGTAAGCCTTAAGGTATTCTCTACCGAGGGATATAATCTCCTTTTTACCTCGTAGTAGCGTAGTTAAGCGCGTTAGGATTAACTCTTATCGGACGTAGTTAAAAAAGTAGCGGATAGTAAAAGGGATACTTAATAGCTATAGGGAGAATTAACTAAGGTTAAAATAGTAGTCTATATAGACACGCGAGAGTCGCGCTATAATATTATTAAGTTTAATAATCTCTATATTATCCTAAGCGACTACGAGCTTTTAGTAAGCTAGCGAGGGCGGTAAAAACCTCGCCTAATAGCTTTTCGCGAGCAGTTAGTCCGGTAGCGCGTTAGCGTAGTAAACCCTTTAGACCTCTATCACTAGCCGCCTACTAGTGCCTACTGCAATAGACTAGGTACGGAAGTCGAGGCTAACGTAGATAATTCGAGCGAGAAATAGCTTTTTATAGTCGTCGTAAGTATAACCGTCTTATATATAGTCATTAGACGCGCGTTAGCATTATATAAAGTCGGATAGCTAAAACGGCCGGCCTTCTTAGTCTTATACGTAGTGCTTAGATATCGTGCGTATCGACTTACCCTACTATGTTACCTACTATAGATCTAATATCTCGCCGTCGATAAGGTAAGCTATTCTACGGTAGATTTACCTCCTATATTCGTCGGAGCTAAGAAAGGAGTATATAATAGACCGTAGGTTAAACACTAAAATATCCTCCTCTAGCTTCGACTGAGATAGTATTAGCGTCTTATCGAGTATAAGAGTCTTCTTCCGGACCGCGATAAGTAGTATACTGCGTCGAAGGTTACGACGTATAGTATCCTTACGCGTAGATATTCGGTAAAGTTCCTCTATGTCTTATATAAGATAGAGAACTTCGACTAATTCTTAAAAGCTAGCTTATATTATACTATGCTATTCTTCCTAGAGTAGTAGAGCAGTCTTAAACGCTAATAATATAGGCTATATAGGCTTATATCGGATCTCGGTAGTCGTATCGACTATAGGCTAACGATACGATAAAAGCGGTAGCGTTATTATATCGTCTATAGTAGTAACGTTACCTAAAGTCTCTATAGGATTATCGGTAGTAAAGTCCTAGGTCTTAGTTTCATCGTTATCCCTATCGCTATTATTAAATTTACAATAGTCGGGATACTTAGTATTAACTACGATTAGAAGGCTAGGCACTTATAGCGATAGCCGACTATCCTACGCGTTAGAGGTAGATAATACGTCGTTAAAGGGCGCGTCTTTAAAGCGTAAAATTCGGTTTACTTCTTCTAATAGCTTCTCTACGTCTAGCCTTACGTTTTTATAGTCGTCGCCTATAGCGCTACCGTCGCCCCTTATATTATCTAATTAGCTCGCCAAGCTCGCCTATAAGAAGCCTACGTTAGCCGTCGGCGGCTAATATTCCGATTCGTCGATTCTATCGATCTAATCGCTAATATAAGCAGTGCGCTACTCGCCCTCGTTAGCGGGTTTTCGTCGACTCTACTATCGCTATAAATCTGCCTAAGTAGTAAACCTAATTGCATAGCGTGCTAGCACACCTGACTTAGGGTTTAGCCCTAATACGCGATAATTAAGCCGTAGTATCTCGATTAGTATTATAAGAGAAGTTCTACCTATAAGAGGGAGATATAATAAAATAGGCGTTAAATATTAAAGAACTATAATTATAAAAGCCCGTAGCCTTACATTTAGCTAAAATCGACTAATGCTTTACATTACCCCGCTACTATATTCGGAAGACTATAAAGTAAAGGGGCCGCTAAAAATGTATAACCGGCCCTACGCGCTAGGTCTATGCTAGCCTTCGCGAATCTTTTCCTTATCATCCGTGTCTCCGACCTAGTAGAAGGCCTACCCTTCCTACTAGCGTCGAAACCTTCCTAGTTGCGAGTCTAATAAATCCTAGTGCCTACTAAGCCTTATAACGCGATACTAGCACGTTTTTCTAGCTTTTAAGATACTATCGATTTCGTTGCGGCATCGCTCTCGCACTTATCCGTAGTAGCTGCTATCCTCTATAGTAAGGGAAATGCCGGTCGGTATACCTAAAGTAGATAAGACGCGATAGTCTAGCCGATATAGCTCTTTAAATTAGAAGCATTCGGCGTTATCGTAGTCGTACGTAATATCTATTTTTTACTATTAGTCGATTGCTCTCTTTGCCTACTACTAGCGGACGCTCCTTATAGATAATATTAATCTTCCTAGCGATCTCGAAGGCCTAGGTTAAGGCTGTTGCGTATATTGAATTTCTTACTATAGATTTTAGACTTTATAAAGGTATATATATGCGATTTTAAGGTAGGTATAGGTTTAAGTATCGGTAAAGGTTAAGCGCTAAGGAAAAGTCGTTAGGGGGGGATTTTACGTTTAGGCTCCTTCCCCTTCTAACGGCGACGCCGTTACGCTACTAATAGAGTTTTCTATACACTACGCTATTCGTTACCCGCTTCTCTCTCCCTATCCCCTCTTTACGCCGCCTAAATTAAACCCTCCGCCCTACGATAACTAACGACGGCTTTAGTAACTTTAGCGATAGTCTATAATCTATCCTTAAGACGCCTCGTTTTAGTAATAATAGCGGCGATAGATATAAGGATCCTTTACTACCTAAGGACTTAAGGGAATAGGCCGCTTATATATCGGTATATACGCTCTATGCTTATAGCTAATCGCATTACTAATATTTTATAGGCGGCACTTAGCGTACCTATAACCTCCGATTAGTTTAACGACGTATAAAAGACTATAAAGAAGAGGAAGCGAGACCCGTTCGACTTAAAGCCGGCCGTAAGATAAGCCTTTAAGCAATTTAAACTTACCGCCTAATTAATCTTTCTTATCGACTTAAACAAGAAGCGTATCGACTAAGCTATTTGCTACTATTTTAGTAAAATAAAAGGGCCGTTCCGCGACTACTATCTTAAGATAAGACACACTAGGATTATAGGAAACTTTAACTAATAGAAGTATTATAGCCTAAGGAACTTCCGGGTAAGCTTATATATTAATATTAGTTTATATAGTATACTGCTAATATAGTAGGCTTAGATAGACGAGGTCTACGAAAACGATAAGCGGTTCTAGCTCTATAACGATATCGATCGAATTAGGGATAAGTTAAAGCCCTTATTTTCTATCGATAACTTCTTATCTATCTTTAACTTTATAAAATATAGTATCGACCTTCGAGGTTTATATATATCGAACGCTAGGCAGTCGGGTTCTCGACATTTAGGTAATAGCAATCAAAAAAGGAAGAGAGGTTCTAAGGCAAAACAGCCTGTAAGGAAGGATTAGAAGCTATAAGGTGTAAATCACTAAGAATAATAGCTCTTGTCTTGTCTAGTAGGGAGGCTAACTAGTCTCTATATATAGGAAAAATCCTCGGACGAAATTAGCCGCGTAGACCTAAGGAAAAACAGGTGACGTAAATAATCGGACGGAAGGATCGGTAAGAAAAGCAATAGATCGTGCCGTACGATAAATAAGTTATATAGTCAGCAAATAAATAAGCAGCCTAGTGGAAGACTAGTAAATTCCATAGTGAATTCCACGGTAGAAGCCGTAGAAGAGAATTAGAATTCTACGGTAGAAGACCGTAGAAGGGAAGAGATTTCACGGGTAAAGTCTATGTAAATAACCGTAAAATCACCGTAAAATCACGGTGAAATATAACCGAAGAAAAGTAGGTAAATACGCCCGTAGAAGTGCGGGGTAATGCCCGTAGAAGCCTATGGAATTCTATAGTAGAATCTAGGGAAGAATCGGGGATTTCCCGGGGGAAAGCAAATAGGGAAGACGGTAATATCAATAATATAAGAGCGTAACTAAATAGTGTTAGAGTAAGTCTATATTATCGCCTAGCATAATTATAGCTAATGCCTATAGTTTAATCGTATAGGTTAACCTTAGAGTATAGGTTAAGCTCGAGTATAACGAGACGAATAGCATCTTTAACCGACCTAGCGACGATGTTAAATATACTAAAGACCTAATAAGCACGCGCTTCGACACGTATAGATCTACTACGGCCTATAAACCGTTCCGACCGGATACTAGCGCTATAAAAATCAAAGACTAAGCGCTACGATCTAATAGGAAGAGAACAAAGCAGGCTAATCCGTATGCCGATATTATATCTCGCGACCTATATATTCTAAGTAAGGCTAGCGACGACGAATAAAGGCGAATACTATAGGGGGAATACCTTTTACGGAGCTTAATATATATAGATAGGATAATACGGATATAGGTTAGTAGGCACGTTAGCCGTATAGGCATATACTAACGTACTACGCCTTAGTATAATTCTTTTACGGACGTCGCTAAGGACTATATATATATATATTTCTAGTGTTTCTTTTTGTTAGGTAAGCGTATAGACTATCGGTCTTTATACAGCTTTATATAAAGCTTTTATATAGTAGTATATTCTCTTAGGGCGTATCTACTATATAACGGGTTTTTATATATTAGCATTAGTATTTCGTTAGACCCTATAAATAATAGGCGGCCGCTACTTAAGATATTAATCTCGCTATTTATTACTAAATAAGCTATTTATATCGTTAAATAAGCTATTTATATCGTCTCTAGCCTATTTACGATAATACGTTTCGTCGCGCTCTCTTACTAAGATTACTCTCGTAAATCCGGGTAAATTAGCTAACCGGTAGCGTGCTTTTATTTCTTCTACCTTCCTTAACGCTAAATAACTGACTCCTCGCGCTCTCTACTCTTAGATATAAACCCTTCCTTCCTTAAGACCTACGACCTTATCCTAATAGAATACGAAGAAGGGAGATAGGAAGAAAGGTAATAGATAGTTTACGTTTTTTAGTTATATTATTCCGTCTAATCTCTTTACCTCCTACGATATTAGAGGTATGTTAATACTTTAGCCTTACTAACCGACTCGAATAAATGCTATAGGAGGGCTTTAATAATAAGTTTAACTACGAGCTCGACGATAAGTTTAACTATAAGTTTAACTATAAGTTTAAATATAAGTTTAACTATAAGTTTAACAACGAGTTTAACTACGAGTTTAACGACGAGTTTAAAGCTATAGAGCACTAGATAAGAGCAGACGCGTTAAACGCGGGCGGCGAGTTTACGGAGCCCTTAAGTATAGGCGGTAAGCTTTACGCGTCCCGTTACGACGGGATTCGGCGATCCTTCGAGACCGTATATAAAGCAATATATAACTCTAAGAATCTATACCTCTACGGGCCTATAATAATATAATTCATAGACGCGCTTATAACCTGCCTAAGATACGCTAAGGCTAAGCTCCCGAAGGTCTAGATAGACTTCGTAAAGCGATTCCCGTCCGCCGCGACTTTTATCCGACGTAGGGCTTTTAAGGTAAAGATTATAGGATCTAACAATAGACTCTACGTATTACTAAACAAAGATGCTAAGCGAATGCTTAAGTGTCTTAAGGTTCGGAACCCTAACTATATCGGCGGGCTTTTATTAATAGACGATAGATATAGTATTACTAAGAAGGTAAAGTATAGGAATAGGTAGCTACGTAGCTACGTGTATATAGGAATAGCTAGCTACGTAGCTAGCTATTCCTATAAAACTTAATATAGTTTTTATAAGAATATCGCTATTTAATATAATAGTAGGTCGACGTAAACACCTATTAGTCCTGCTATTACTATTATAAAGCTATTATTACTTTAATAAGCTTATTTTAATATTTACTTATAAAACTATCTTAACCCTATACCTATTATATTTATTAGATAGACTAACTCTAACGTTATACTAATAAAGCGCTATAACATTTTTATATTAACATTATATTAGTTATCGCTATAATTAAGTCTATCCTTAAAATAGTTACGCCGCGTGTACTGTTTTAGTAGGGTAACTACTATATACTTAACATCGTGCCTAATATAGTGTTAGCACCGCTGTTATTATAACGAGGCAAATTTCATAGTGACGCGCCCTACAACATAGTCACACACGCCTAAAATAGTCACCCAGCCACTGACAGGAACCCCGCCCGGCGCACGAAGGTAGGTACAGTGGCCCAACTTTAAAAACGACGAGTTGAAAGTCAGCGTGACCGATAGGTACTTATCTCTTAACTAAATTAATTTTTCTTTTTAGAGTATTATTAGTAAAAGCTTAAATAAAGCTCGTATGCTATACCTAACACTATATTCAGTAAGACAAAAAAAAAATATTTCTCTATAACGATTTTAGCTCTATATTAAATAAAATAGTAAATAGTTTTTTTTAAATCGAGGTAAAACGTGACCTCCTTTCTAAAACGTTTTATAATAAATAACTAAATTGTTATAAAATAAACTAAACGGTTTACATATAGGTTTACTATTACACTAATTAGTAATACTCGTTTTCTAGCTATTATACATCTCTATATTTAACTAAATATTAATATTACGAGTACCTCTTTTTTTCTTAAAAATAGGTACTTTACGTACTTTCTTTAATAATTTACCTTTATTTATAAAAAAGGTTATTTAAATGTATTACTTTATTATATATTCTACTTAAAAAGTATCTTACTTATAGTATTTTAAATACTATTATACCTATTTCACTTAAAAAGCTAAAAAAGTTTATAAAATCGTAAAAACTTAAAGAAAAGTACTAAAAGTGATTTCCCTTACGTTTTTCGTTCTCCCTAATTCTATAAATCTAATTATATATGGACACTTTTATATAATAAACTTTATATATATCGTAACTTATAAATAATAGAAACGCAAATTCTGTATTTCTTCCACGCTAGAAAGAAAGAAAATAAGAAATTCCTAAAAAACAAGTACCTATAAAAAGAAAATTTATTTAAAAGTCAATTAAAAAGCACCTATAGCTTAATAAATTATGACTCAAAAATCATTATATACTTTATAATACTATATAGCTGTAGTAGAAATCTAAGCGATTTTAAGTCACGTTCTAGGTTTTGGTGGGGTTTTTAATTGTTCTACGAGAAGTATAGGGTAGTAGCTTTACATACATGTCGTCGTTATTTTTGTTGACCCACTGTAGCTCAAGCCGCCCGGCCCGTGTACAACTAACTGCCCTAGCCCTTCGCCCTTCACATGCCCCTCACAGCAGTTGAACTTCTTGCTTGCTTATGGGCTATTGGGCTACAATGCATTGTAGCATTTGCAGCAAAGTCGCTGCATTTTCGGTGCCTCTCCCAATGAAAAAGGGGTCCGACCACGCTTTCGCTTGTCACGGTGCGGTGGGAAGAGGGCTTAGATTTTTCGCTTACCCTGGTGGAGGCGGACACACGCCGCTCCCGCCGCGAACGAAGCCTCCTCATCCAGCTAGCCTCCAATGTACCTTGTCCAGTCGGAAGGCTTGCGACTCTTGATCATGCGTTCGGTCGGTTCGATTTAGGGAGCCGGGAGGGGGGCAGGGGTGGGACGACGGGAAGAAGGAAAGGGAGGGGGGGCAGACACAATGGATACTACTTCGTAAGGGGAATGGATGATAGAAGCATTAAGCGCACGGATGCACGAGTTTGAGGGACCTATCTAGGCTACAAAGAGACAGGCGGATAGGGACAAAAATATCACAACAGAGTGAGCTGGAGAGAGGGTGTGTGGCGGGCGGGTGGTGATGAGACCAGGCAGGCGAGAGGGGGGGGCAAAACTTAAAAACACACAAGCAGCTTCATCCGATCCGGGGATTGGAAGGCTGGGGGAAGAGTGGAACCGCGTTGGGGCTGGACGAGGCGACTGAAGGGCCCAGAGTCATCACGGAATCGACGCAACTCCATGGCGGGCTTCCAGCACAAAGACGCCCTTTGATGATGGTGATGATGACGATGAAAGGGGAGCCCAAAGCAAATCACAAGGATTGGACCCGTCGGAGAGCTAAATACTACTACTACTACTACTTCGTACTAGCTGGAAAAGGTACCCGCTGGAAGCAGCACTTTGCGCTCCCGTCATCACGGAGCTGGCCGCCTCCTAGTTCGATCCCCTGGCCTAGGCGTTGAAATCTCCGAGGTTCTGCTTCTTCTCATTTAGTCCGCTGTTTCCCCTCAACTACCTCGTGAGAATTAGCAGAATTAGCAGTAATCGCGACCTGATTAATCCTGCTGCTCCGATCTTCCATCCGCCGTTTTTCAACTTGGCAAGTTTCTTTTCCTGATTTCTTCCTTCTTCCTTCCACCACGCAGATACTATCCCTCCTTGAATTCGCGACCCCCCCACCTCTCCTTTGCCCCCCCCCCCCCCCCTTTTCGTGTCCTTCTTCAGCCAATTGCCAGCAACCGTCATCCTTCTCAAAAGCCTCATCCTTCGACTTGTCCTCGATTGAATACGACGCTCCTCTCTATATATCCTCCCTTCATATATATCCACCCTCCGATAATCGCTCTGGCTTCGCGCTCGAGCACGGCCGCGCGCTTCTCCCCTCTTCATCACCGGAGGGGCAACACGAGTATACATATGCCGTAAAGCAGCACGACTATCATCAGCACGCGACACGACCAACGTGCCTCACGCCGCGACACACGCCGAGACAGAGGTGGGAAGGACAAGGACGAGAAAAAAAGTAGGAGGGGTCGCGCATTCGCTACCGCTCGGTTGTCCAGTCGCCTCGCTCAGCCCAACAGCAATTCGTCGCGCCAATAGAAAAGAAAATCTTCGATCCCCCCCCCCCCCCACCCCATCATCATCTCTCGGCCTTAGATTGCCAGCCCGCCGCGACTCTGCTTGGCGAGATCCAATGAGAATCTGGGCTCTCTGCCCTCGCCAGTGCCACGACGTCGTCTTGTGGGCCCAGCCGCCGAAGCCATCAGTCACCCCAACCAGACCTGCAAGCGACTCTCAGCGCCCATGTGCTTGTGCAACCTCAGCGCTTGAGCAACCCGGCCGCCCGCAATGTCCGGCAGCACCCCTTTCCCGCCATCGCATCTTCCGGTAAGCTCGTACCTGGGCTCGTCGCCGCCGACGGCTGCCCCTGATTCCACCGCCTCCTCAGGCGGTGCCAAGAAGTCGTCGCGCCGAGCCGCCGACCTGCCGAGCCACAAGAGACGCTGCATCAGCACGGCTTGCATTGCGTGCCGAAAACGCAAGTCCAAGTGCGATGGCGCACTGCCCAGCTGCGCCGCCTGTGCCAGCGTCTACGGCACCGAGTGCATCTACGACCCGAACTCGGACCATCGCCGCAAGGGTGTCTATCGTGAACGCGCTGACAGTATCAAGGCCCGCAGCTCAACCCTGCAGACCATTGTCGAGGCCATCCTCGATGCACCCGAGGACCAGGTCCCAGGAGTTGTCCGCATGATTCGCGCCTGCGACAACCTCGACTACGTTGCCCAGCAACTCGCTTCTCCGGCCGTCCACGCCAGCCGTGCCGTCACCCCCGAGCACACCGATGACGAAGGAGACGCCGCCGCCGCATACATGCCCGTCCAGGGCGAGTCGGAGCTGGCCCGTAAGATGGGCGAGCTCAGGCTGGAAAATGGCTCGGTCCGCTACATTGGCGGCACGTCGCATCTCATCTACCTCGACAATCCCGTCGATGAATTGCATGCCGAGTCTGCCTTGCATCAAGGCCCCCCAGGCGATAATCCCGTCACCTCTTGGACCTCTGTCACCACCGACGTCAATCTCATCGACCATCTCATCGACATGTACTTCAACTACCACTACGCCTACTTCACCACCCTCTCCAAGAAGCTCTTCTGGCGTGACTTTGTCAAGGGCGCGTCCGCCGTGAGCGGCGACGCCACTGCCCACTGCTCCCCCCTGCTCGTCAACGCCATACTGGCTCTCGGCTGCCATTTCACAGACTTTGCCGGCGCCTACGCCGTGCCTGGGGATAGCAGGACAAAGGGGGATCACTTCTTCGCCGAGGCCAAGAGCTTGATCCTGGCCAACGACGAGTTCGCCAAGCCGCGCCTCGTCACCGTGCAGGCCCTGGCACTCATGTCGGTTCGCGAAGCTGGCTGTGCCCGCGAGGCCAAGGGCTGGGTCTATAGTGGCATGAGCTTCCGCATGGCCCAGGACCTGGGTCTCAATCTCGAGATCCATGGAGCCTCCAAGCAGCTGATGAGCGACGAGGAGATTGATGCGAGAAAGGTTACCTTTTGGGGCTGCTTTCTCTTCGACAAGTGCTGGTCCAACTACCTCGGCAGACTGCCTCAGCTACCCAAAAGCGGTTCCAACGTGTCCAAGCTCGACGTCTTCCCCGACGAGGACGCCGCGACATGGTATCCGCTCACTGACAAGGGCCGCAGCAGTTCCTATCAGCAGCCGTGGAGGACACGAGCGTCGGCCCTGCAGCTCTCGAGTTTGTCCGAAATTAGCAGCGACCTTCTCATCTTTTTCTATCATCCCAACCACATTGGCCGGTCCCGCGGCAAGTCCGCAGAGCTCAAGATGCTCGGCGAGATTCATCAGAGGCTGGAGGAGTGGCGCAAGCAGCTGCCCAAGGAGTTTGACCCGCGCGAAGGGCAACTGCCCAATGTCATTCTCATGCAGTAAGCCCCCATCCTCGCCTACTTTGGTTGTCGCCAGGCAGCGGCATCTGGACACGGCTAACAGTGCGTGTAGCATGTTCTTCCACCTCCAGTACATACACCTCTTCCGGCCATTCCTCAAGTACGCGCCCTCGGCCTCGCCGTTACCCGGCCACGTCTCCCCGCGGAGGATTTGCACGGCGAATGCTGGGGCCATCTCAAAGCTCACGCGGCTTTACAAGAAGGCTTACAACCTCCGGCAAATCTGCAACATTGCCGTGTACATGATCCACAGCGCCTGCACCATTCACCTGCTTAACTTGCCCGACAAGAGCGCCAGGCGGGACATCACGCACGGAGTCAAGCACCTGGAGGAAATGGCCGAAGACTGGCTCTGCGCACGGCGGACCCTGCGGATGCTCAGTGTCCTCGCCAGGAAATGGCGATGCGAGCTGCCGGAGGAGGCGGCAATTACGCTCCAGCGGGCCGACGACAAGTACGGCTACTTCAACACGTCTGACGTCCCCTCGCCCGAATCGAGCTCCCGCACATCGCCGGTGCTGTCAGACGAGGACGCGGTCATGGTTCCCCAGAAGGACAACAGCCCGCTCAGCCACTACACGCAGGCGCACCTGACTCAGTTCACGCCGCCGGCGGCAAGCCTGGAAAGCCAGATGCCCATGATGCCACTGGCTTTGCAAATGATGGGAGGTGGCCCTCGCCTCGGACCACAGCGTCACCAGGACCTGCCATTTGATGCCGGGCAGATGGAATTCAACCCCGACGTGCTGAATGGTTGGACGCAGCAGCCCACGAGCGTGCCAGAGTCGCGCTATGACTCGCCGCTGCTCGCCGCCAACGGGGTTGCCATGGTGCCCGACGGCAACAGCCAGTCTAGCACCAGGCAGGTGTCGCCTGGACAAGCGGTCGCCTTTGACAGCCAGCGCTGGATGCTCAACGACAGTGCAAGGTGGCATCAGAACTTTGAAGGCTGGGACGTGGACGGGGGCGTCCCAGTAGGGTCCGTCTTTATGTTCGGCAGCAATGCAAACGAAGGGATACACCAAGGCACCCCCGATGACGGCACCCAGGGCCGGGCCAACCTGGACGGCCTCGCGTCACTGAACGATAAAGGCTGGCTGACTGGCCTGGAATGACGAGCAATACCGCGAGGAGAGAAAGCGGATAGGGCCCCGGTGGACGAGGTGACGCATCTTTCAGGAGCAAGGCGAAACAATCTCTTTTCAATATTCCCCAGGAGTGGACTCTTTTTCTTCATTTGCATTTGCATGGCTGGGGCGTTGGCAGGGCCGGGAGGGAGCCATGAGCTGATGAGTCGGATATCTCCAGCGTCATTGTTCGATATCCAGGCGCAGATTAACTAGGGGGGACTAAAAATTCGGCCCTCAACCCAGGCTTAGCCGCACTAGCTATTTTCCGAGTAAAGCAAAGTATGTACCCAGATTTTTCGGGCAGATGCACATTTTCGTAGCCACCTTAACAAAGGATCCCCCCCTCCTGGAAGGAGGGGGTTGAGGGACGAATGTTTAAGCCCCCCCTAGTAGGATCTGTGAATGAAACTTGGCGGAGCAGGTAGGGCTGGGTGGCTTGTCCCTCCTCCGGGGATAGATGGACGTGTTGACGCTGTTGGATGTTATGCTGTGTATGTACGAAGGCAGAGCCCAAAAGAAAGTGAAGTCCTCGAGGTCACGAGGGCACCTACGGGCGACTATAGCTGAGTTGGGGCCAAAACGATTTTTGGCAATTTTGGGTTAATATAGCTTATGCCGCGGGGCACAACTGTAAGCAAAGCTTTGCTGTAGCTAGGGGCTTGTCGGGAAATGCGGTTAATCCCCGGGAGGAGACCTATCTAATAGCAGTATAGGATTTCAGCAGGAGCCCCGTTAGACAGGTAGCCAATAGGCGCTAAGTAGTATTAAGCCGGTTTAACCCCGGCCCTTAATATAGCTAATTAGCGCACTGAATTTTTAGACTCTATCTAATTATAGCGTATTATTTCGCGGTAGCTAATAGCCGTACTTCGTTTTTATAGCAGGGGACCCTTATAATAAAAAAGCTTACTATATATAATATAGCTTATGCCGTAGGGCATAACTATAAGCAAAGCTTTACTATAGCTAGGGGACCTTACGGTTAATCCCCGGGAGGAGACCTATCTAATAGTAGTATAGGATTTTAGTAGGAGCCCCGTTAGATAGGTAGCTAATAGGCGCTTAGTATTTTTAGCCGGTTTAACCCCGGCCCTACTATTAGCCAATTAGCGCACTGAATTTTTAGACTCTATCTAATTATAGCGTGTTATTTCGCGGCAGCCAATAGCCGTACTTCGTTTTTATAGCAGGGGACCCTTGCAATAAAAAAGCTTACTACACATATTAAGTAAGCAAAGCGGCTTGCCGCAACTTGCACATATTCTATGTTCTTCGTAGCGCAAAGCAAGCTTTGCTTAACTAGGCGTACCCGAATGTATAAAGGGAATTACGGGCGATAAGGGGAGATAAGGCGATAGACATTTTTTTCCCGCTAAGATAAGAAAAATAAATAACCCCCTGCTTTTTGAAAAATAAATTATTATAAAAATAAATAAAATATAAGTTAGTTATAAATAGAAAAAATTAGGTCTTATTATATTATATTAAAGGTATTATAAACTAAATAAAAATGTAAAGTTATATTACTTTATATATAGAAATTATAGATAGAATTCTATAGTAGAAGGACTTCCCTTCTAAGGTAAATTCTATAGATAGAATTCTACGGTAGAAGGACTTCCCTTCTAAGGTAAATTCTATAGATAGAATTCTATAGATAGAATTTAACTTCCTTCTATAGACTCCTAGCACTCCTATATCTAGCTAAGCTTCTACTTACGCTTAATAACGAGGTTAACGTTTATGCTATTAGTAATAAGGATAGTAGGAAGAGATTTAGCATCGACGATGCTATAAATAGCGTTAGTATAAGAGGCAAAGAAAGTATAGGCGCGGTCTTTAGGAAGTTCTTTTTAAAGCGGGGTAAAGGAAAATAGTACGAAAGTTAAAGAACCTTCGACTTATATAGTAATAGGGGGCCCTCGTTTACTTAATGCTCTTTTAGCGGGGTAAAGGAAAACAGTACGAAAGTTAAAGAACCTTCGACTTACATAGTGATAGGGGGCCCTTATAACCTCGAGGACTTTACTTTCTTTTAGGCTCTGCCTTCGTACGAATAGTTAGAATTATAAGCGAGGTAAAGCGCGAGGCGGACTCCTAAGTATTAGATATTAGACTAGAAGTCGGTAGCTATAAGGCCGCGGCGGTAAGGCCGCTAAGATATATATTAATGTGTGTATGTATATATGTCCCGAAGGGGGGCCTAGGGCTTTAGTGATATAGCCTAGCAACCTACACGTGACCCTATATATAATCCTATGTGCCTATGTATCTAACACACCCCCTTAGCTTCGCTCGCAACGCGAGGGAAGCTAGACTAAATAACAGCAGGCCACGGGCTTAAATAGCTTAAATCCGAGGTCTTTACTAATGTTTAATCTATTAATCAATTAGGGCGGATTATCGTATTCTTCCGGGTCCTCCTTACGACGTAGTGGTAATTGCAACTCGGCATTTTATGCCTTAACGCTACCGTGTGTGCCTTTAGCGGCAATAACACGCCTTATTCCTTCTGTATTAGTCGATTAGTCGCTTTAGATATGGCCGAAGGCTTTGTGTTATGGCCGAGGGCTCGTGTGTGTGGCCGAGGGCTTTGTGTTGTGGCCGAGGGCTTTATGTTGCTATAGGCTCTGTGTGGCCGAGGCTTGTGTTCTCGAGGGCTCGTATTGCCGAGGGCTCGTGTGGCCGAGGCTTGTGTGTGTGCGAGGGTTGTGTTCTCGAGGGCTTTGTATTGCCGAGGGCTTGTGTGTGGCCGAGGGCTTGTGTGTGGCCGAATGTTGTGTGTGGCCGAGGGCTCGTGTTCTCGAGGGCTCGTGTTGCCGAGGGCTTGTGTGGCCGAGGCTTGTGTGTGTGCGAGGGTTGTGTTCTCGAGGGCTTTGTGTTGCTGTGGGCTCTGTGTGGCCGAGGCTTGTGTTCTCGAGGGCTTGTGTTGCCGAGGGTTTGTGTTGCTGATTGAGTTATTGATTGAGATATTGATTGAGTGATGCGAACGAAGCCGCGAGAGCTGTTTGCTCGAGTTGTTTTTGCTATTACGACGAGGGAGTGTTCCGACGCCGCGATGTGTTGTGTTTGTTTTATTGCTGCAACGAGGGAGTATTCCGACGCCGCGATGTTATTGTTTTTCTACTGCTACGACGTAGAAGTGTCTAACGCCGCGATGTATTGTTTTTCTACTATTACGATAAGGAAGTGTCCGACGCCGCGATGTGTTGTGTTTGTTTTATTGCTGTAATAAGGGAGTGTCTGACGCCGCGATGTGTTGTGTTGCGACGAGAGAGTGTTCCTCCCGCCGCGATGTGCATTCTGCTAAATAAATAGCAGGCAGATATGTTTCCCGACTGTATGAGATAACTACTAAATAAATAGTAGGCAGATATTTTTCCCGACTGCATAAGATAACTACTAAATAAATAGTAGGCAGATATTTTTCCCGACTATATAAGATATACGAGGAACGGGTTCTATTGCTCTCGTAGCGAAGGGATTCCTAACGCTCTTAGCGGAGGGGTTCCCTTAACGCTGGTTGTTCGCAGCGGAGGGGTTCCGTTAACGCTAGTTGTTCTATCGCATCCACCTAAAAGGGGGCCGTAGCCGCAGGCGCGGTTGGGTGGTCAATTAGGCACGCATATAATTAAGGTCGGAAAAGTCTGTTGTTCTAGTCTAGTATGGGCACGGGGCTAGCTGTCTTGCGCGCCTGCTTAAATAGGCGGCAAAGTGGACATAGTGGCCTGCTCGGGTACCGAGCTACATCTGACCGGCCTTTGTAGGCGCCGCTCCGATGCGACACACCCCCTAGCGTTAAGTGATTAATTTAACGCTATGAGAAGAAGCTATCGCGAGCGCCCTATAAGGTGTAGAAGCGTCCGTCCCTAGTGTTAATGCCCTTAGTCCTCCGTCCCTGCCTATATTCGCCCCCGTATATCCCTTAGGTTTAGCAGCGCTTTAAACTTCTTAAATTTAGCCCGCGGCAGCGCCTTTGTAAGACCGTCGGCCGGCATCTCGGCCGTAGAGATATATTTAACCGTAAAGCGACCCCGTATGTATTCCTATTTAAGCTATATATTCTAGATGTTAACGTAACATAGCTTTATAGAGATACGGCCTTCCTCGACTATGAGGCGGATAGATTAGAGGTTATTATAGTATATCTTTAAGGGCCTAAGGTCGTGTAAGATATCGCGAAGCAGCTTAGCGAGCGCGTATCCCTCCTTAGCGGTGCGCTTTAGCCCGAGGAGCTCTGCCTTAGTAGTAGAGGTTATAACTATATCCTATAAGCTTGCCTTCTATACGACTAAGCCGCCGTAGAGTATTATAATATAGCCTTACGACAATCGGCGCGTCTTTAGATCGTCGGCGAATAAGGCGTTAGTCGCGATAATAAGGGCTTCGCCTTAAGCGAGTCCGTCGAATATAATCGCGAGGAACCTCGTCGCGTAGAGGTAGCGGATATACTAATTAGCCGCCTTAAGGTGTTCGGCTAAAGGGTTCGTTAGGAACCGTAAGAGCTATAAAGCGGCGAGGGCTACGTCTAGCCTCGCCGTAACCGCGGTGTATATAATAGAGCCTACGCGTTCTTAAAAGTCCTTAATCTCGCGTAAAGAGGCTTATCCTATGTTCTTAATAAGCTGCTAGGTCGGCATAGGGATTGCCGGCGCCTTCCCTATATTATTAAGGCCGAATTTGCGTGCGATCTTCTCGATATAGGCGTCTTAGTATAGGTAGATTCGGCGGAGCTATCGGTCCTTAATAACGTGGATCCTAAGATACTATCTAAAGGCTTCCTCGCGGACCTCGTATTTGCCGTAAAGGAAGGCAATAAGGTCGTCTATAGAGTGGTCCTTTAGGCTTAAGATAAGGATGTTATTAACGTATACTAGCACGAGGACCTTCCCGTCTATAAAGACATAAGGCTCCTCCCTAGTGCGGACTAGGCCTTATTCTTTAAGCATTTAGTAGATCTCGTTATACTAAAGGAGAGGGGATTCGCGAAGTCCGTAGAGGGCTTTATCGAGCTCGGCGACTATTACGGGATTCTTATCCGGCTTAAGGAATCCGAGCTCTACGTAGCCCTTCGGGAGCTCTAAGTACACTAGCCTCTTCTTATTAATGTTAGTATTAAGGAACGCGTTAGCGATATTAAGTTATCGGACGTTAAGGTTACGCTTTACTGCTATAGAGATTACGGTCCTAAAGGTCTTAATAGCGAGGGTTATAGCGTAGGTCTTTTCGTCGCCTTAGTCGCCCTAGAGGTCTCCGCGTATATAAATGCGCGCTTTGCAACGTATAAGGTACCTATCCTCGTTAAACTTATAGAGGAATACCTATTTAAGCGGAATTAGGGTTCCTTTAGCACGTTCTCGCGAAAGGAGGCGCTATATGCCTCTACGGAGGAGGTCTTAAAGCTCTTTGCGATATCCCTCTTTAAACTCCTTACCGTACGGGTGGTAGTTAAGGTCTTAGTAGCGCTTAGGCAAGCGGAATAGGTCGTTACGATAATGCTTATAAGCTTCCTACGAGACTACGGCGGCGAATACTAAATGAAAAGTTATAAGGTCCCCCTATAGATAGAGGGCCTTCGGAAGTAGGGTAGTAAAGATATTGTCTCTCCTTATCCCCTTATTTACTTAAGAGCTTTATCTTATAGCTTTTATACCGTAGAGCTTCTTCTATATCCGGCGAGGTCGTTATAACCTCGCATTTAGTTGTATGCCCGATAGGCCCGCCTTAGGGCCCTCGGCGTTACTCGTCTATATCGATACTAGTAGAGCTATAATGCCGTGACCGGGATCCGTTCGGTCGTCGGGTTGCTATATACTCTATAGGCCTATCTCTTACGTAGGTGTAAGCGGCTGCTAGGTCGTAAGCTAGGTCTCCTAATAAGCGGGGGTAGCAGCTTTAGGTGTTAAGGAGGTTCGCCCGAGCTAGGGCTTCGGCTGTGCGCCTAGCTCTTAGGGCGCCGGGACGAGGGGTATATCTATGTCTATATCCTCGTCGCGGGGGGGTGATCTCGGTGCGGGCAATAGGCTTAACCCCGTCGGGTTAGGCGTTCGTTCCGGCGTAAGAAGTCCTTTAGGGGTAGGCGAGGCATCCTTCGGAGTCGGAGCCGCTTCCGGAGCGGCTAGCGACGGCGATAGCAATGCCCTACCCTCTACCCCCGAGTTCGAATCGTCGGGCTTAATTCCTAAGATATAATCGTTAAATTCCTATAAAAAATCCTTAAGTATAGTATTCTAATCGTATTAGATCGGCAATTCGATCGACTTAGCGAGAGGGACGTATTCTCGGACGGGCATTTATAGATCCTCGGTCTAAGGATTAAAGTAGTAGTTCTTATTAAAAATCATATCCCGGGTGATAATAACCTAGGCAAGTTAAAGAACTTAGACACGGAATAGGTTACTAGCTTAGTAGCCGACGAGGTAACCTATATACGCTTAGGGGAAGACCTTAAAGGCTCTTTTATAGAAGTAAGCCTTTATATCCTTATATAGGGGGTAAGCGCGGTAGCCGTAGGCATATATGCCGTTCTACTTAAGGCGGAGGTCTACGTCCCTATACGCCGTAGCGCTAATCCTACCGTACTAGCGGAGGTGCTAGTTAAACTACCTATCGATAGTCTCCTTAGGAGTTCTCTACTAGTTGCGGTATCTCGGCAGGATGTTATATATGCGAACGAGCGCTTAGTATATCTCCGGCTAGAGGTTACGTAATAGCTTCCCTATAATAGAGCGGAGGCGTTATTAGATTACGCCTCCCGGTCTCTCCGCGCCGCCTATAGGCTCTTTTATATATAGCGGCGGGAGCTTAAGCTTAATGCCCTCCCGCTTAGCCTAATCTTAAAAGGGCGAATTTCTCTGCTTTAGGAGGTTAACTAGAGCTCTCTTATTATCTATCTTAATCTTATAAATTACCGCGCTTATATAGCGGTGGACTAAGGCTTTAAAGTTACGGATTAAGTCGTCCGATTCCGTTTTCTACGTTATACTCTATAAGAACATTATCCCGCTGTATTCGTTAGAGAGTAGTAGGATATATCGGTAGCCGTTATAGCCGAGTTCAAAGTTAAAGATATTAAGGAAGATGCGGAAAAAGGGCTGCCGCGAGCAGTTAGCGGGCTCTCTACGAGAAATCTGCTTGTGCGCTTTTCCTTAAGCGTAGCCTAGGCACTTAACCGTTATAGGCCCTTTAATTCGCACCCCGCGTGCCCGAAAGACTAGTTGCTTAAGCACTTAAGGGCTCGGGTGCCCGGCCTTTAGATGCTAAAGCTCTACGGTATCTACCCTTAGTAGGCGTAGGTTCTTAAATACGGCGATACGGCGCTTAAGGTATCTTAGGATAGCGTCTTACACTGCTAAGAATAGGCACGTAGGAGCGTAGGGTAAGGTAAAGCAAGAGTAAGAGGACTTTAATTTAGCTATTAAGAGCCTATACTTGCTCTCGATATATATAACTACGTTATTATTCTCTATAGGGCTAACTTAGATCGTATTATCGTAGCTATAGATTTAGAAGCCGCTTACCTTAAGCTTCTCCCCGCTAATAATGTTAGTATAAAAGCCGGGGACGTAGGCGGTGTCCTTAAGGACGAGATCTCGCGTGTTAGGGCTATCCGGTCCGTAGAGTAGGTTCTTTATCATACGGGTCCTATAATATAGCACCGTAAGGGCGGTATCGCCTATAAGCATAATGTCGGTCTCTATAGCGGCGATAACGTTACCCCCGAGAAGCTCGAGCTTATTGATAATATAGGTGCTCGCGTAGTAGTCGAATAGAGTCGATTTAATTAGCGGGTGCTCGTAGCGCTAGTTGCTAAAGACGGAGGAGATAAAGCCATCGGGCGAGCCGAAGGTGCTAAAGCTAGCCTAGGTCGGAGCGGAGCTCGCCTTACTACCTACGAACCTCGAGTCTATTACTATATATGCCTAAGCACCTTATATAGTAGGCGTCGTCTCGGTCGAGGCAGTAGGGGTCTTCCCCTTTATGCCTTTAATAGCCTTTACTATCTGCTTTTAGCGAGATAAGGACTTCGCCTCCTCGCACTTCTTAACACGGTTAGCACTAACGAGAAGCTAGGGCCTATAAGAGACCCCGTTAACGGCAATATAGAACGCTACGCAGTCCGCGGGCTTCTAGCTATAGCGCGCCTTAACGATGCCGTAGGGGCAGTCGTGGGATTAGCGGGCTTTAGGGGTCGCCGGCGGAGCTTATATCGTAGCGAACGCCCCGGACGGCGCGGACTTACTAGAGGTACGGGCTCGATCCTAACTAACGTGATAGAATAGCTCGCTAAGGATTTAGAGGGTTATAGTAACGTTCTTCCTTAGCTATTCCACGCGAAGCGCATTAAGCTATTGCCGGGCTTACTTAGAGTCTAGTATTATAACGGCGTTAAGGAAGTCGGTTATGCCCTAGGACCCCTTAATGTCTAGGATGTCTAATTCGACGGCTTTAAGGTATACGAGCTCTTATTAAAGGTACTAATCGCTTAGGTTAGTCCGCTTCGTTGTCTATAAGGCCTTACGATAGTCTAAGCGAGCATAGTCTACTCGGTACTTATCCGTAACCCCGAGCATTTTGCGTAGCTTTATAATAGTCTTACGGATGTCCTAAGTCTTTAGAAAGAACCTTACTAAGGCCGGGTCTACCGTTGTATACACTTAGGTCGTAAGCTCTATATACGCTTTAAGCTTCGTAATATACTTAATATACCTCTATTTATAGTCCTCGCGTTAGGCCGTAAGGCCCTTAAGCTAGGCTTCGTCGAGCGTGCGGATTAGCTTATACGGTGGGATCGGTAATCGACCGAGCCGGACTTCTTTTGCGTAGTTAGCGGCTCCGAGCTTATTTAGCCTCGCGAGCTCTCCTTCGAACGATGCCTCTACGGGCTCTTTAAGGGAGACCGTAGTGTCCTTAAAGTTAATAAACTCCTAGATGCGTACGGTCCTAGCATTAATCTCGTACATAGAGTACTAAGTGGCCTAATAGACTGACTTAGTAAGGATAATCTTAGTGTTATCCGTGGCTTTAGTTGCGCTAAAGGAAGATATAATAATAATAGTTAACGTTAAGAGTATTTAAGAGAAAAGGGGCTAAAAAAGGGCAATAATGCTAAGGTGCTTAGGGATAAAGAGCTCTTCTAAGACCGTATATTACGGCGTACTTATAGGTGCGAGAGAACTACGCTAAGAGCGGCGGTATAAGAGGAGCGGTGTAATCCGCATTCTCGCGTATGCCTTAACGTATTCTAAGATATAACGATAGCTGTATTTCTATAGCATATCGTAGGCTTATTAGGTCGCCTATAGGGCGTTAGGCCGCCTCGTAGGTAGACGCGCGTATTATTGCAATAGTAGGCATTAGTAGCAATTTGCGCGGGTCGTATACCGGGCTTATAACTATCGCATCTACCTAAAAGGGGGCCGCAGCCGTAGGCGCGGTTAGGTAGTTAATTAGGCACGCATATAATTAAGGTCGGAAAAGTCTATTGTTCTAGTCTAGTATAGGCACGGGGCTAGCTGTCTTACGCGCCTGCTTAAATAGGCGGTAAAGTGGACACGGTGGCCTGCTCGGGTACCGAGCTATATCTGACCGGCCTTTGTAGGCGCCGCTCCGATGCGATATGTTCGTAGCGGAGGGGTTCCCTTAACGCTGGTTGTTCGCAGCGGAGGGGTTCCCTTAACGCTAGTTGTTCGTAGCGGAGGGGTTCCCTTAACGCTGGTTGTTCGCACTAGCTAGCGAGGGAGTAACCCTCTCGCCTCTGCTAATAGCAGGATATGTGTTTGGCTAGCTAACGAGGGAATCACCCTCTCGCCTCTGCTAAAAGCAGGATGTATGTATGGCTAGCTAACGAGGGAATTACCCTCTCGCCTCTGCTAAAAGCAGGATGTGTGTTTAGCTCTAACGAGGGAATTACCCTCTCGCCTCTACTAAAAGCAGGATATATGTTTAGCTCTAACGAGGAAATCACCCTCTCGTCTCTACTAAAAGCAGGATGTGTGTTTGTTTGGCTAGCTAACGAGGGAATTACCCTCTCGCCTTTACTAAAAGCAGGATGTGTGTTTGTTTGGCTGGCTAACGAGGGAATTACCCTCTCGCCTCTACTAAAAGCAGGATGTGTGTTTGTTTAGCTAGCTAACGAGGGAATCACCCTCTCGCCTCTGCTAAAAGCAGGATGTGTGTTTGGCTCTAACGAGGGAATCACCCTCTCGCCTCTACTAAAAGCAGGATGTGTGTTTAGCTCTAACGAGGGAATTACCCTCTCGCCTCTACTAAAAGCAGGATGTGTGTTTGTTTGGCTGGCTAACGAGGGAATCACCCTCTCGCCTCTGCTAAAAGCAGGATGTGTGTTTGTTTGGCTGGCTAACGAGGGAATCACCCTCTCGCCTCTGCTAGTAGCAGGATGTGTTCTTTCTAGTGCCGCGAGGTAGTCTCTTACGGGCTTTTTGTTCGATGTATTAGTGCCGCGTGTTACGGGCTTTGTTCGATGTAATGCCGCGATGTGCGGGCTTTTGTTCGATGTATTAGTGCCGCGTAGTACGGGCTTTCTTTCGATGTATTAGTGCCGCGAGTGTTCTCGCGGGCTTAGTTCGATATAATGCCGCGATGTGCGGGCTTTTGTTCGATGCGAGGGGAATTCCTCTTGCCGAGTATAATTAGGCGGACTCCTAAGTATTAGATATTAGACTAGAAGTCGGTGGCTATAAGGCCGCGGCGGTAAGGCAGCCGAGATGTGTATTAATGTGTGTATGTGTGTGTGTCCCGAAGGGGGGCCTAGGGCTCTAGTGATATAGCCTAGCAACCTACACGTAACCCTATATGTAATCCTATATGCCTATGTATCTAATACTAAGGCAGGGGATTTATACACTTGCTAGTTACTTGCTAATCACTTACTACTCTAATGCCCGTTTATAACTCTATTATATACATATGTTCCCGCTATGCTAGCTATCCCTAGTCTCTACGGGGTGCTTAGAGCGGTAGGGTAGGCTAGCTGTAGATAAGTAAGCGCATAGCTCGCCCTACGATAGACAGTTTACCCTAAGCAATTGCTTCGCAAGAAGATGTTTAAGCAACCCTTGCCGTTTAGTAAATAAGGAAGCTATATAGCAGTTATAACAGTGCCGGGCGAACCCTATATAGGTAGGTTAAAATAGCTTAGCGCTACGGGTATAACTATAGTAGGGTAGCAAAAGTTACGATTAGCCCGATGTTTATATACCTACCCTATACTTCTACGAAAACAATAAAAACTCTACTAAAACTTAGAGCGTTACTTAAAACCTCTGAAAAATGAATATAGCTATATAATATACTAAAGTAAATAAAAACATTTTACTTATAATTTATAACGCTATAGGTACTTTTATATTTAAAAAAATAGGATTTTTAAAAACTTTAAGTATTTACTTTCTTACCTTTACTTCTTTTACTAAAATCGAGCTTATTTAAATTCCAATTTTATTTTTAAGTTCTAGGATATATAATATAGATAAATAAAAATTTCCTACTATTAGTTATTTCTCTAGAATTATAAGTAGATTTAAATACAAAGAGTATTACTTTTAGTACTTATTACTATTACGGCACTAAGTAATAGCTAGATAACCTTATTATTCTATAAAAAGAAGAAGAACTATAGAGGCTAAGGGCTTGTTTATATATAGGACTATATATTACATAGTATATTACTATATACTATATTATATAATAAACGCTCTACGATCTCCTTACACTACCGCTAAGGTCGATACTAGATTATAAAATTAATTTAGACTTAAGAATCGGATTCCTTAGACCCGGTTGCCCTTAGGCGCGATAGCGCATTAGGGGACGGACGCGGGCTGTAAGCCGATAGACGTTAATATCGCGAGAAGGGGGTTAAAGGCTAGCGTATATAGCCTACCGACTACTAACGAAGCGCCCCTTAAGCCCTACGTGGGCTAAGAGAAACTAATAGGAAGGGATAGTACCGCTTACCTAAAATTCGCGGGTCTAGTGCCTAAGGAGGCCCTTTAAGGCGTCTAAGGGGCCTTTAAGTCCGTTCTCTAAGGCTACCTAAAGGAATAGGAAGAGAAGATCCGAGCGGACACCGCGGTCTATACGACCGTAGGCTAGCTTAAGAAATCGGTTAAGGAATTAGTAAAGGAGGCTATCGAGGCAGCGCTCTTATCGAAGTAAGCGTCGAAGTCTAAGGCCGACGTAGCCGCGGCCGCGGTCGCGGCTACTACCGTCGCGCCCTCGACGCGACGCTAGCCTACGCCCGGAGGCGCTAGCAGTAGCTATAATATTAGGGCTTATAGCGAGAAGCCGACTCTCGCCTACTACGAAAACTAGCTTACGGTCTAATATAAAGGGATCGCCTTAGATCTTTAACGCAAAACCCCTTAAGCGATCGTTAACGACGTTAATCGCGTCTTTAGGGAGCCCGCCGTAAAAGCGGCGTAGGTCCTCCGCAGCGGCGATATCGCGCTTATATTTAAGTAGAATATAAAAGAGGTATAAGGCGGATAGGGAGTAGCTAGAGAAGGCTTTCGGGAAGGAGATAATGCTATCCTATAGCGGCTTTACGGTAATAGTAAAAGGCGTCCCGATAATAGTCCTTTAGAGAGGGGACGACGCCGCCCTAGCAGCTAAACTAGCTAAGGCGAATAACGTTAAGGTTATCTACCTTTACCTTAAGAGGGCCTGCATAAGGGCGGGCATAAAGACGACCTTAATTATTACGGTAGATAGCGTAGAGGCGGCGAATAGGCTTTACGACTTTAGCATAGTAATATAGGCGGAGATTTTCGATATAAAGCCCTTCGACGATACAATCCGGCCGAGGTAGTACTACCGGTGCTTTTAGTACAGATATATCGCGAAGTACTATACGGCAAAGGCGACGTATAGGCGGTATGCGTTAGGACTATACGACGAAGCTATATATACGGCTACTATAAAGTAAATCCCGTATTAGTATACCCTCTATAAGGGGAGATATACGGCGTAGGATAGGCACTGCCCTAAGGCGGAGAAGCTTTAAGATAAGGCTTAGGAGGCATACTCCTAAAGGCCGAGGCGTTTCGCCGCCGCGGTAACGCCGACGTTACGCCTTAAGCTAATACCGCCCTATATATAGCCCCTTCCTCTTCCCGCCGCGCTATAGACGTCGCCGTTAAAACGGCGACGGTAGGACACCCCCCCCCCCCCCCCCCCCCCCCCCGCTACCCGCCCTTCCCCCCGGCCGGCCTTAAGACATTACGAGGGCTAGTCGGGCGTAAGGCTAGTCGACTATTCGCGGGTATTTACGGTCGCGGCCGGCCTTAGCGTCGGCTAAGGCTTATACCGCTACGGCCGAGGCTACGCCTATACCTAACGACCCCCCTTTTTCCGACCCCCCTTAATATTAGACATCCTTTACTAAAACACTAGAAGGATAGGCGCGAATATATACCTTACGCTCGCCGCCCTTAAGACATACGATATTATAGTACTTTAGGAGATACCGATTAATAGTAGGATAAAAGCCCTAGCGTACTTAAGGCGGTGCGACTATAGGCTTATCTTTAAGGCGACCTAAAGCGCGCTATATATCTATAAAAGGCATAGCATCGATACGTAGATAAGCGACTAAAGGGCGGACTAATATAGCGTTACGTTTACTAATTTTAATACTATAGTTTTTTTAGTTTACTCCCCGCTAGTTAACTCCCCCCTCCCGACTACTCCGCTCCTTAACCTTACGGCGAAATCGTTACGTATTTAATACGTCCTCGTTAAGGACTTTTATAGCTATCACCCGCTTTAAGACGCTTATAGGCGTACCTTTAGGAATAGTAAAGACCTCTTAAAGCTAGCGACGCGATAGCGCCTTAGGCTCGTAACCCTTAAGGGCTAGGTTATACGTATCGCCTCCGAAGGCCGGAGGGATAGCACGATAGACCTCGCTTAAGCGTCTTAAAGTCTAAGCGTAACGTACTATAGAAACGTAAGCCTCGTCGGATCGGATTATATATCGCAACGGCTAGAGGTAAATATAGGGCCGCTAACCTACCGGCCGGCGGCTTAGACGATAGGACTTAACCGCCTTTAGAGAAAACTCGACCCGGATAAGGCCTAAGCGGCGGCTATCGTAAAGTTCCGGCTAAAGGCCGCGCCGACTACGCCTACGACCCTTAAGGAGGTCGAGTGTAAGAAGACAGACTAGAGGTAACTTTAGGAAGGTAGGAACGATGGTTAAAAGTACGAATGATCCTTTATTATAGTGCGGTTGCCCTCTTATAGTAAGACTAAAGCCTGCCCCTCTTCTAAGATATATCGGGGCCTTAGGGATATACCCTTAGGCCTTAAGAGGGGTTATCGGGGACTAGTTAGCGACTAATAGCCGAATAGTCCCCGAGCTAAAATGCATTATCTATCGTGTATATATCCCTATCTCCCGGCTCTATAGTTGCGCGGGTAGCTGCGTTATAATTATCCCCCCCTTTTAAAGCGGACGCCTCGGACGCTAGGATAGCTTTAGGTATAAACAAAGTCGTAATAGCAAACAGGACTAAAATAGGATTAAAATAGGATTAAACGTAGTATAAAAATCAACGACGATAGTTATTATTATATATATTATAATAATTATCGTGTTAGTCGCGCGTTGTAATAGTTGCTGCGTAATAGGGGGCTAGTCGCTTACGTATAGTTAGCGAACTATAATAGAGTGCTGCTCTTTATATATAAAGATTTTTTTCTTCTCTTCTCTTATTATATAACTATATCGAGATCTTATAGAGAAGCACATTCGGAATTAGACGAGTATATTCTAAATCTAATAAGCATATTCCGAATTAGACGAGTATATTCCGAATTAGTTTAACGCTATGCCTTTTAAGCGAATAGCAAGCGGAATAGTATAGATACCTTAAAAGCGAGGAAAGCAGGACAATATTTAGCCGATAGGCCCTTTAGTTATTGCTCGAGTCTTAGAGCTATCCGTAAATAGAGTATTAATTAAGGACGCCGTCGCGATAGTATAGGAAGAGATAAAGCTAAAGAAGACGCGCGGAGAGAAAACCACCCTATTAAAACGACTCCTCGTAGAGAAAAACATACGAGATGCTTTAGAGAAGTCGATATCCTTATTAAAGGAAGAAACCGACGATTAACCCTATCGTTAATTATTTAAGGGACCCTTTATAAGCATAAAAAACCCTATAGTAGTCGAGTCTTAAGAAGATTATGCGAATGTAAAGCGTATAACGCTAGCGGTTATTAAATCCGAAACATTTTCGTCGTTAAGTAAAGACGATAGAGACGAGGACATTAGGGCGAATACTAAAGGAGACACCGGCGAGAAGAGAAATGTCTAGAAAGGGATATCGCCTAAGAAAAAAGGCAAGAAGGCTATATATATAAAAAGTCGTAGGGCAAAAGGGTGCCGTATTACCGAGCTATACTATATTAAGTGCCTTAATAGTAGTATATAAGGGTTTAGCGATAATAAGGACGATACTAAAATAGCCGAACTATATTATATATAGGAGGATGTATAATTAAGTAGATGTATTTAATATAACTCGCGTAGTAACCTTTGCGAATTAGTAAGCTCCTTATTCCCTATTAAGT
Source organism: Ophiocordyceps sinensis (assembly GCA_012934285.1). NCBI lineage: Eukaryota > Fungi > Ascomycota > Sordariomycetes > Hypocreales > Ophiocordycipitaceae > Ophiocordyceps > Ophiocordyceps sinensis. Next base: position 12,408,860 of record JAAVMX010000001.1, on the reverse strand, counting down.
CGGGATACGGTTGCTAATAAAATTATAGGTGCCGGTAATAATATCCGGAGATATAGCTAATCTATACGCTATTTAGACGAAGATAGCTAAGTTATAGACCACCCGGGATAAGATAGAGAAGAAGAAGATAAAGTCAATCTTCTACTAAGTTTATACGTCGTTTATAGCCGTAATAACGGCCTACTAAGAGGAATAGGGGGTATTAGGTGCTAAACGTTTATATATAAAACGTCGTCTTAAATACCGGCAGGCATCGATAGAGCGACGGAAAGCTATACGCGAGAATAAAGACTAAAAGCTTCGCCTAGTAATTAAGGACGTAGGTTTTACCCTATAGCGGGTAGGACGAGAATATATATACGATAATTTACACGAAATAATTAAGGAGAGTAGTCGCTAAGGAAGGAGGGAGTAGTTAAAACGTCTCCCTATTATTACGGAGTTTACTAGCGAAATAGAAGTAGGAGACTTCTACCGTATAGATATTAAGGAATAACGATAAAATAGCGGCGGAGTAGTAAGAGAAAAGTTAGGGTAAGCTAAAAAGAAGTTATTTCGTAATGCGTAATTTCCGCCGTTTCTTTAGCTATATCTTTAGGTATTCGTTAATAAGTTCCTAGGCATTCGCTATATCGTCTTAAGCAACCTACTCGTTATATTCGGCTAGCTAACCTTCCTATTTTACTAAGTAGTAGGTAACGCCTTTCTTCTTCTTATAGTCCTTAATTTACTAAACCGACTATTCTCCTTTAGTATCGTTAAGGTTAGGCATCGGCAGTAATTTACTAAGGTGTTAGTTAGTAGCCCGTTCTGCCTACGGCTTAAGAAGACTAATATAAAACACATTATAAAGCCGGTTGTATTTCTCTAGTAGGGCTAAGCGGTACGCCTGCTTGCTAATAGCTTAAAGGACCCTAAAAGGTCTAATATATTTAGGTAATAACTTCCTTCTTTAGTCCTTAAGGCGTAAGTTCTTCGTAAAGAGTCCTACTAGGTCCTTAACCTTAAGGGTAAGTGGCTTATAATAGAGATTATAGAATTTCTTTTACGACTCGATAGCTTATCGCTAATAAGTCTCTAGCTTTTTCCTTAAGTCTGCTAATTTGCTAATACGAGCTCTCGCTTTAGGTACTCCCCTACTAGTAGCATCGTCCGTAAGGTAGATATAGTAGTTTAGTTAGTATCCGAATAATACCTTATTAGGCGAAAAGCCTATAGTTGTATTCTTCGCATTATTGTAAGCGAACTAAGCCTCTCGTAGTAGTCTAGGCTAGTTGTTCTATTCGGCATTTTTATAATACCGAAGGTAGTATTATAGTGTCTAATTCACCCGTTCGGTCTAACCGTCGGTTTATAAGTAAAAGGCTATCGATAACCTACGTTTTATCCGTAATATATAATAGAGGTCTAACTAGAACTTACTAATAAATAGAGATCCTCTATCGGAAATAATGCCTTTCGGTACTCTATAGATAAGCTTAATCTTATAATAAAAAGCCTTAGCTAACTTAAGCGCTATTATTATCTTAAAGACCGCGAGAAATACGCTATACTTAGTGTATCGGTTAACGATTACTAGTATTACGTTAACTTCTCTACTATTAAACTATAACTCTAGAAAACCGGTAGTAAAGTCTATAGAGACTTCTTCCTAAGGTCTTATAGGAATAGGCAGCGACTTAAGGGCGCTGTATAGGCGATACCGCTTTAGGACGGCGCCTTAATAAATATAATATAAACGCACGTAGCTGTTTATATTACGAGCTATTCCTTCCTAAAAGAATTTCCGGGATAAAAGGTCTTTCGTACGGGCTATTCCGAAGTATCCCGTAAGGGGATCGTCGTAGTAGAGCTAAATAAGCTCTTGCCTTAAGGCAACCTCTACGGGCACTACGACTTTTCCCGAATATAAAATAAGTCCGTCTAGGCTTAATGACTAAGGACTTACCCCTTCTTTTAGGGTACTTTCGGCCTATACTCGCTGTATAGTCTACGGATCTTCCGCTTAAGTCCTCTTAAGGAGCTTAAAAAAGGGCTCGGAGATATTGCTCTTATAGACCCCTTTATAACGAGCTGCTAACCTAGCTAATTGTCTTTAATACCGTTGTTTATAACTAAGGATATCTTTAACCTAGGTAGCTAACTTAGCGGGACTTATTCCCGAATGCTAAGCGATCGAATCTTAGAGAGCTTATGCATTTTCGTTACGTAAAGATATCTCGTTAAGCTTAAAGATAGTAGAGACCTAAAAACTCGTCTTAAGGTCGCTCTTTACAGAATCTATAGCTATATATACCTGCCGAATAATTGCTAACTTTTGTTATAGTTCCGGGAGTAGCTTTATAGACGGTAGGGCTTCGCCTATAAACTCTAGCTTCCTTAATAAAGCATCGGCAGGATTTAATTTACCGGCTTAGTATTTAATCGTAAAATCGAAAGGAGCTAGGTATATATACTAACGTGCTTATCTTTTATTAAGGGATACTTACTTTATAAAGCCTTAAAGGTTTTAGTAATCTAATAAAACTTTAACGGTATTCGCCGCCCTTTCGACGTAGTATCGCTAGTGTTTAAATAACTTAACGATAGTAAACATCTCTTAATTAAGGGTGCCGTAGTTAAGCTTAAGGCTAGTAAACTTCCGTAACTAGAAAGCAATTAGATAATAGTAGCCTTTGTTATCGGGCTACGAAAGAATGCTAGCTATTGCGAAAATTAAAGCATTAGTCTCGATGTAAATCGGTCTTTAAGGGTCGAAGTTTTAGAGAAGTAGGGCTATTGCAAAAGCGTTCTTTACGGTGTAAAACGCTATTAATTCGCTAGTATTTAGCTATACTCGTCCGGGCTTTCCTCCCTTAACGCTCCCCTTTAATAACGCAGTAAAAAGGGCAATAATGCTAGAGTATTCTAAAATAAATCGTCGGTAATAATTTGTAAAACCGAGAAAAACTTAAATATTATAGAAAAGCTAAGGTTCTTCCTAATTTATAATAGCCTTAACGCGGGCTAGGTCTATTATAACTCCGTTAATAGATAAGATAAATCCTAAAAACTCTAAAGACTACTTATAGAAAGTGCACTTTAATAAATTAGCGAATAGCTTAGTATTCCTTAGTCGTTCGAGGACTTATCGTAAGTATTCTATATGCTCTTTATAGGTCTTAGAAAAGATTAAAATGTTATTAAGGTAGACGACGTAAATAGTGTCTATAAGGCCTTTAAGAGCTTGGTTAATATATAACTGAAATATAGTAAGGGCGTTAGTTAATCTAAACGGTAATACTAAATACTCGTAGTAACTATAGCGAGTATAAAAGGCTGTCTTCTATTTATCCCCTCCCTTAATCCGGATGCGTTAGTATGCGTTTTTTAGGTTAATCTTCGAAAAGTACTTAGCCCCTTAATAACGGTCTATAATCTCCGAAATAAAAGGGAGTAGGTAGCGATTCTTATCGGTAATGCTATTAACCCCCTAGTAGTCTATATAAAGGCGTAAGGTGCCGTCTTTCTTAGGCATAAAAAGGATAGGAGCCCCGGCCGAACTCTTGGATTTCCGAATAATGCCACGCTTAAAGGACTAATCTAACCACTCCTTTAGAACCTAAAGTTCGGATTAAGAAAGAGGGTAGATAGGTCTAAAAGGCGGCTTAGAGCCGGGCAATAGGTTAATCGCATAATCGGTGCCTTTCTTCTTTAGCAATAAATCGGCCTTATGCTTAGAAAACACGTCTTTAAAGTCTAAAAGAGTCGCTGGTATTTCCTCCCTTATTCGCTTAGGGTTCGCCGAGTTATTATCTTTATTAGGAAATAGCATAAAATTTAGGTCTAGTATAACTATATAGACCTATGCCTTATTCCGACACTTATATAAAAATTTCTACGGTTAGCGTAATAATACCTTAGAAAGTTAGTGTTTAAACCACTAAGCGCGCTTAAAAAGAACGAGATAAATATATTCCTAAGAAAGTACGGGCATGCTAAGCAAAACTAATGCGTCGTTAGGTTCTAATCCGTTGTCGATACCGATATAAGGGCGAATAACTGTCTTTTCCCTATAGCGACTGTCTTAGAGTTAGATAGAAACTTCCTAGACTCTGTATCGTTTTATAAGCGTGTTCCTAACTACCTTTAATCTAAGGGTTAATAAAGGAAGCTATCGTAGCCCTTATTTTCAAGCAAAATTCATATCTACTAGGTCTACTTTACTACCGCAATCGAGATTAACGATGATTTTATAAGGTGTTCGCCCTAGTAGCTTTCTAGTAGTACGTAGTCTCTTAACTACCTCTACCTATAGCTTAGTCGAAGGAGAGGCATTTACTTCGACTTCTAGGCGTTTCCCTTCTTCTTCGTCGTCTTTAAATCGGCTACGGCTCGGTTAGCTTTCGCTATCGCCTAGCAATCGGCTTATATATAGCCTAGTTTCTTATAATACTAATAAATAACTATGCCGGATTGGCTTTCGCCGTTTCTATACGAATTTCCTCCCCGGTTGTTACTACGGCTATTTATGCCGTATTTATTCCTGCCGTTACGACTATTACGACTATTTCCTCGGCTATTCCTACGACCGTTACTACGACCGTTTCTACGGCTATTTAAGGTCGATCTAGCGGCGTCGGAATCTTAATAGTTGTTAATAGATCTATTTCGGCCTTTACGTCGGCGATAGCCTATCGAACGGGAGCCTCTTGCCCCTTAAGTTAAAGTCGACTAGTCGTTAGTTAGCTTTATAGGGCGCTTCTTATTTCCTAGAGCATCCTAAAAGCGTTAAGCGAGTTAGACTATCTCCTTACGAGTATTATCCTAAATAGACGCTAAATAAAGGGAGATTTAGTCCTAAAGATCGAGACGTAATTTCGCAAAAAAGGAAAGTATATAAGTTTTTTCTAGCGGACGTTTTAGGTATTGCTCGAGGGAATCTAAGTAAAGACTAAAATCGAGGGGGGACTAACCCTCTTATTAGCGTGCTTCCTATAGTTGTATAGCTAAAAGAGTCTCGCGATTAGTAGCATCTTTAATTAAAATTAAGGTCTAGTTACGAAAATTGTCTTAGTTAGTGCGAAGCAATTCCCTCTCTATAAAGAGCTTTTCGTCGAGGTATCGCCTCTATCTCGCCTTATAGTCTACGTATATATAGTTAAGGGTATATAAGATTTTATTCTTATTGCGCTTAAAACAATATAGGGCAGCGATAAAGGCATCCTTAAGATCGCTAATCTTATTAAGACGTTTTCGAGGGTTAGTCGGTTATAATAACTAAAGAATGTTTTTTATTTTAATTTCCTTACTACGACTCTCCTTTAATTCGGTTAACTATCGGCGACGTTTGTATAAGTCTTTGCTAAATAAGTCACCCTACTGCGAAAATCCCTTTCGAAGTTCCGCAATCCTATCTCTTAATCTTTTCTCCTCCTCTAGCTCTACGGCTCTTGCTTAAAGGGCTGCGAGGATATCTATACGCGGAGGGGTAGGTCGTAAAGGGCCGGCTTACGTTTAACTTCGCGAGGGGATAGATTAGGCCCCCTTAAGCAGCGAAAAAATTAGTAATAGCGTCCTAAGACGCTTATTATAGCCCTTATATAAGTTAGTATATTTATCTTCTAATATTAGTTCCGTTACGTAAGGTAACGGCGATAGGCTAGCGACTCGATAGCTACTACGACTTATTCGGCCTACGCGGCCTATACGTCCGGAAACGCGCCTACCGCGCGGCGCTATCGCTCTTAGGTAACTAAAAAAGAAAAGCTTTAGAACTTATAAGAAGATAGACTAAAGGTAACTTTAGGAAGGTAGGAACGATAGTTAAAAGTACGAATAATCCTTTATTATAGTACGGTTGCCCTCTCGTAGTAAGACTAAAGCTTACCCCTCTTCTAAAATATATCGGGGCCTTAGGGATATACCCTTAGGCCTCGAGAGGGGTTATCGGGGACTAGTTAGCGACTAATAGCCGAATAGTCCCTAAGCTAAAATACATTATCTATCGTGCATATATCCCTATCTCCCGGCTCTATAGTTGCGCGGGTAGCTGCGTTATATTAAGGCATACGCGGACTAAGTAATTACCTAATTAACTAAGATTGCGAAAGACTATATACCTAAGGCCTAGGGCCGTGCCGACGGTAGCCGCCTTAACTAATAGACTATAAAGGTAGACCGGTATAATAAGGAGGCTAAACGCGCCCTCCGGGTGTTTTTAGCGTCCGGCAACTAGACGACCTAAGAGACGTTAGACGAAGCGAAGATAGCCCTCCGGCGTGCCGTTATTACTATATAACGAGACTCCTAGCGGGAGCTTACCTATAATTTAGCCACTAACTAAGCCCTCCTCTAGAAGATCGAGAGGTAAGCGCGGCTCTAAAGCGGTAGCCTACTATAAGCGATATATATCCCCGACTTAAAGAGACTAAGCGACCCGGCGGGGCCGGCCCGCACTTACGTGGAAAAGGCAAAGACCTTTACGGCCCGGTTTTTCCTACCCCCGGTAGCGAGAGGCGAGGGGAGCCCTTAAGCCGTTTAAGAGGCCTATATAATACCGTAGCGTTTTATAGTTAGCGACGTTAGGTCGGCGGTTAGGAAGATAGCGTTATAAGAGGCCGTAGGGGAGGACGGCCCCCCGATAGGGCTTATTAAGCCCTATAAAAAACTATTGCTTAAGGTGCTTACGGTATTACTTAACGTTAGTTACGACGTCGGGCATTTTCTAAGACGGTTCTAATATACGGCGGTTATCGTCCTACTAAAGCCCGGGAAGACAGCGGCCTAGCTCTAATAAGCCTAAGGGTAGAGACTAATCTCTCTTCTTAGCACGGTAGGGAAGATCCTTAAGGCCGTAGTCGCGAGGAGGATCGTAGACGCGGCGGAGGCGTATAACCTCCTGCCTAAAGGGTAGATAGGGAATAAGACCGAGAGGTCTACTAAGATAGTAATACGACTCGTAATAAAACTCGTAAAGACGATATAGGCTTAAGGAAAGGTAGCGTCGTTTCTTTAGCTCGACCTTAAAGGAGCTTTCGATAAAGTAGACTATATATATCTCGTCGAGACCCTCTATCTAAGGGGTTTTTTAGGTTAGGTTATCGCGTAGGTCGGGAGCTTCCTTAAGGGGAGGACGGCCTAGCTTTACTTCGATAGCGCGCCGGCGGAGACCTAGGAAGTACCTACGGGCGTGCCTTAAGGCTCGCCCCTCTCCTTAATCCTCTTCCTCCTTTATATTACGCTACTATACGACGACCTTAAGCCGGAGATAGGGGTTACTACCGTCGGCTTCGCCGACGATATAAACCTCTTAGCATACGGTAAGACTATAGCCGCGACTATACGGCGTTTAAGGAGCGCTTAAAAGAAGTACGATAAATAGGTAAGGGAGGTTAGCGCTAAGTGTAAGCTAGAGAAAAGCAAGCTTATCTACTTTACGAAAACCTATAAGCCGATACTAAAAAAGCTTCGGCTTAAGACGAATATAGTCCGGCCGGTCGAGGATAGACGATTCCTAAGGGTTTAGTTTAACTATAAGCTACGATAGAAAGCCTAAGTTAGGAAGCTTATATAAGGGAGCAGATATCTCCTGATTGGTTCATCCAACCAATGCATAAAGATATGCATTAGAACCGCCTTGCATTGTTGCATATAACACAAGTCACCCGGTCGCATTAGCTCCCGAGATGGCTGAGATACCGAAGCTCGAAGTATATAGTGTGAGTAGAGACAGAGGCATGTAAGTCATAACTCATGACTCGGTCAACCGGCGTTATCCACATTACCTCGTATTACTCGCGCATTTAATTATGCAACAACCAAGCTACTAAATGGGATCGGACTACTTGCATCATGCAGACAAATAATAGCGCTTTCCATGGCCACAATCAGTCAAGTCAAATGTACCTTTGTTCGTGTGGAATTGGCTATATAAAGGGACCTTGGTCCGCCTTTAGACAGACCTTCACTAAGCAATTCAACAACACCTTTCTCTCTCATTTCTACATCAATCTCAACACTCTTTGCACTGCCGTAATCCTCTGCCTCTAAGCTTCCCTTTAGGCTCTTATTGCTCAAGACGAAAATAAGCATATAGGCGCTAGCCTTTACCGGGCTCGCAGCGTCTATATAAGGCATACGATTGTAAAGCGTAAGGATAGTCTACGCTAGCGTAGTTTAAAGCACGCTCGCTTATAAGGCGTTAACGTTCTATAACCCTACGCCTTAAGAGGGGAAACCTACCGGCTTAGTAAAGGCGCTTATAGTATATTAGTTAAGCTCCCTACGGGTAGTAGCTAAGGCGTTTAAGGCGACCTTAATCTAGAGCTTAGAGATATAGACGGCGGTCCTACTACTCGACCTTTACTTTAATAACCGCCTCGCGCGGTACGAAAAGCGCACTAAAGAGTTAGGCATAGCGGACTAGATCTAACGCGCCTACGAGAAGCCGGCGAGAGTGCTGCCCTAACCCTATCGGCCGACCCGACCGCCCGGCCGGCCGTACGATGCGTGGCTTTAGGACTAATGCCCTTAAGGCACTATAACGGAGGAGGCGGTCTTCCGCGATTAAGAAGCGCGGTAGAAGGAGGATCTTCGGGTAGTAAAGGCGAAGCGACTACGAAAAGCCCGGCAGCTTATAGATATTAACCCTTACTTTAACCGGCCGAAGAAAGCGCTAAAGGTATATAATAGGTTATATAAGCACGAGAGCTCCGCGTTTATTTAGATCTAGACCGGGAAGATTGGTCTATAAGGGTTCTTATTCGACCGGAACGTTCCTAACGTCGATTTACCGCTCTATCGGTGCGGGACCGCGCGTAAAACCGCGTTCTACCTCTTCCTTTAGTGCCTTACCTTCGCTAACGCTAGGGCGACCTTACTAAAAGGCATCCGACGGGAGAGCGACCTTAAGGCGGCGCTTAACCGCCCCGCCGCCGCTAAGCCGCTTATCCGGTAGTTCCTTAAGCACCGCCTACTATAGTAGTTCTAGGCCGCGACGGCCCTTATAGAGAAGATAGACCGCCGTAACGCCGGCGGGGGGGAGCTCCGGGAGTAAGACGACGAGGCTCTTAACGCTAGCCCTTTTTAACGTTTATATATATTTATATATATTTATATATTCGATTATGCGCTTACTAAGATTTATTTTTCTACGTTCTAACCCGTTAGGCGGGGCCCCGGCCCGCACCCTATCGCCCGCGTGCCGTCTACGCGCCGGCTTTACTAAGTTAGACTATCCGCCCGACCCTAACGCCCCTAGGCCTGCCCGGGCGGGGTAACCTTTATTAGGCACTAGACCGGCGGCAGCAACCAAACTTAATTAACCGTAGCAAATACGGGCCGTATCCGGCCCGACACTAAGATAGATAGACGTTATATAGGTTTTCCCTTAGGCCGCCTAGTTTTTCCTATGCTAGCTAAATGCAGGGGCACTAGGCCCGTTAAGACAGCTAGAGTACTTTAATAATAATAATATATTATATAATATAGTATAAGTTTTAGTTAGTTAAATAAATAAAGGGGGTTGTAAACTAGCTAGATTAGTCTATAATGTCTATTAACTAAGGGGCGACGAATAGCCCCTTTATATAAGCTATAAACACGTATATTAATAGGGCCCGGAGTCGGCCCTTTGCGAGCCCTTATTGCGACGTCGGGGCTATGCTTATAAGGGCGATTAACTTAATAACTTAATTATCGTAAGGGCGGCCGAGTTAGTAACGCTATTACTAGGGTCCCCGATGTATACGATATATCGTATAGTTAATAACGCATCCGTATAGGCGTTACCCGTACGTAATCTATTTAATTACGTAGATTGTAATCGTGCCTAAAGAACGGATATCCCTTATTCCTATACTAGCAACTTTTCTTTATAGTTGCTAAACAGTAAGTCTATAATCTAAACAAAGGGAGATAAGAAGAACGATATATTAGGTAGAAGGCCTAATAAATATATTTAATCAATATAAATAAAAAAGGGGGTAGAATAAAGGGAATACCGTAGGGGAGACCGTAGGTAGCTATAGGCGAAGGACGAAGGCTTCTATCTTAATCGAGAGGCTATTTATATTATTAAGGCGTTTAAGGGCCTTATTTAGCGATGCCTTCGTTATAACGTTAGCGGGGTTATCTTCCCTATAGATCTACCTAATCTCCTTAATCTCCCGTCGCTTATACGACTAACGTAACGCTATAATATCGATTATTAGACGTTTCTCCTTCGTAGTGCCGAGCTTAATAAGGCATTCGTAGAGGGAGTATAAGTTAGTATATATAATAAGGGGAATTAGTAAGAGTTAAAGCCGTTCTATAACTATACGGAGGGTCGTAATAAGGGAGATGCTAAGGTCTATACCGTTAACTATACCGTAGATTTCGCTCGTAAGAACGCTATAGGTTACTCGCTTATACTTTATCGAGCTTTAATAGATAATATTGCTATTAATCCGGAAGTGCGTATCTATACGCTCGGTCTTATTAATAAGCGTAATAATAAAGCCTAACTAAGACGAAATGTCTCGGTTATTTATAAATAAGCTATCCGTAAATACTATAAGTTTAGCTATCTTAAGATTAATTAGTCGGTACGTAAGTCTACGTTATTAATAGTCGATCTATTACTAAAGGCGCTTATTAAGGATATTATAATCTTTCTCTTCGGGGGCTTAGACCTAGGCTGCTATAGAGATATCGAATAATGCCTTTAGCTAATAGAGAGAGGCGATATACATAGCACGAGCGCGTTGCTTAAGGTACTGCTAGGCTCTATTATAAGCCCGTAGGTCGACTACCTCGATCCTTAAGGCCTATCCCTTCTACTATAGGAGTAGAACGTCGTTATAAAGCGTTAGTTTTACTTTATTAAAGTCTATAGCGTTCCCTAGGGTTATTTAAGCCTTCGACTTAGCGCGAAATTAAGCTATCTTAAGCTCTTTTTCTTCCTAGGCCGACAATGTGTCTAAACTAAGTATTAGGGTATTATCGGTTTACATTCCGACGAGGCTAAAGTCGTCGGGTCCTTAATTCGTAATTAGAAGGCACGAGTTATAGGTGGAGGGAGCTATATTAAGGCTCTTAATATAGTGCTTATAGTAGGTTTTATACTAATATATACCGGCTTCTATAAGACCGTATAACGGTCTAATAACTCTTATAATTATATCCTTTAGGTATTTGCCCTAGAGCTCTATCGGAAGAGCCGCTAATACTATATAATTAAGCTCTATTTAAGCTTAGGGATAGGCTTATATAATATCGCGTAGAGATAAGCTTATGCCTCGGCGAAGTAAGGCGGGGGCAAGGGCTAGGATTAAGCGTTAGCTAATACGTTAAATAATAGGGGAATAGGTTAGAAGCGAACTTTTCTCTATATTGCTATAGCCTTAGATTACTAGACAGGACTTTTCGTATAGTTTAACGTTACGGCCTTTTACCTCCCGGACTATTTAGGATTAAAATAGGCGGTATTGCTTATAAATAGATTTATTGTACTATTTAAAGCTAAAGACTCTATAGGCCATAAGATCGTTAATCTCTCGTTAGTCGGATTCTTTAAAAAGGGCGCTAGGTATAGTAATAACGCCGTTATTGCGTAGCTTAATCGAAAGGCGTAGTATATCTTCTTCCTTCTTAACTAAGAATTAATTATAGAAGGTTACGGTCTTTACCTTATTCCTTAAGCCTAGGGGGCGTCTGCGTTTATAGGGCTACGGAGGGGCCGGCAATGCCTATACCGGAGAGGGGGAAGGGTCTAGCTCGGGAATTTCGTCTAGAGTAAAGGAACCGACCTTAGAGAGGGTGTCTATATTATTAAGGGTAAGGGGATCTAAAGTATCGTTATTGTTATAGTAGTACGGCTGTATAAGGGTAGAACGGAAGACTATAAGGCCGTTAACGGTCTCGATAGTAACGTCGTAGCCGTTACTAAAGGCGATCTTATATAGACCTTACTATCCTCGCTTCTCTCTCTAGACGCGGACTTTACTCTATAGCGGTAGTAATAGAGTATTAAGGGTTAAAGGGCCGTTTCGAGCTTATAAGGCATCCTTAACTTATCGTGCGGCGGAGAGCTGCCGTAGGGCTTTTATAGCCTTTTAGATAGTCGCGGCTCTCTATACCGTAGTTGCCGAAGGAGGGGAGTCCTAAGTTATCTATAGGTACGCTCTAAAGATAAAGAGCGTAGGGACGAGGCCGTTTAGTCCTATTATATTATTTACGGCGTTAATAGCTATTTATAGGACGGATTTAAGGGCCGTTATCCTACCGATTTCGGCGTATATTATTTTAAACGTACGATAGAACGGGCTAAAATACCTTTTAACCTTACCTATAGACTAATATGCCTTAACGGGGATTTAGGTATACGTAATATTTATAATACGAGCTTAATTGCGAAACTTAGTTAAGGCGAAGTTAGTGCCTACGTTATGCCGGATAAAGTTAAAGGGTCTAAGGTATATATCGATCTATAGTGACTTAAGTATCTCCTATATATCTTTAGCTAATATAGACAGGAGGAATCGCGCTCTTTAGAAAGATATCGCTATATCGACCGCGTATAGCACTAGGCGGGTGCTACTGCCGACCTTTAGGTATATTATATCGACGACGACCTTAAAATTAAATTCTTAGTTATCCTTTAATATAAACCTAAACCTTTAAGGTGCCGGCGCGTAGAGCTAGCAGTAATAGCAGAATTTTAAGATATCCTTAAGTATTTCTACTAAGATATCGTTATGCCTTACTTATTTTAATAGGTAATAGAGTCTATTAACGGCCGGGTGGCTAAAGCGGCGGTAGAGCGTTTATATCTCGGCTTTAGTTAAGAAGGCGATTACGTTTTCTTCTTTACTAAAGAAGAATTATAGATAGCTTTATTTATAAATAACGGGGACGCTAATACCTAGACTAATAATTATATTAGTAGTATTATTAAAGTATACGCCTAAGCGATCTATATTAGCTAGGTAAAGGAGGAAGGGGGTCGTAGTTCCTAGCACGTAGAACGTAATGCGGCTAATTAAGGTCTTAAAGGCAATAGAGCCGAAAGAGCGTACGTCCTCGCCGCTGCCGAATTTAATATATACCTAGCTAGCGGTAGACTTATCGATCACGATAGAAGGGTCTCTTCGTTATAGGGCGAGATATTAGTCTTAACCTACCGTAGAGACTATAGCTGCTTTAGTATCTATAAGGATACCGTAAAAGCGGTCCTTTAAATAATAGTCGAAGACGAATTACGTAGCTAAGACGCTTAATTAGTCTATCCCTTATACGTCTTCGCCTATAATTAAAAGTTAAAGGACTACTAATATAGGATTTATAAGGCTTACTACTTAGTTAGTTCTTTATCGTTACTAGCCTTATCGTTACGCTATTCGATAGCGGCTTAAGGAGTCTCGTTACCTTTATATTCGGTAAGATAAGCCTTTAATCCTATGCTAGGGTTGCCGGTTAAAAGGCATTACGCGTAGTATTAAGCCTTAGACCTAGCTCGTTCCTTTAAGGTATGCTTTATCGACTAGCAGCCTTCCTTCTAATAAACGAAGCATTTCCTCGACTATTAGCGGTTAATAAAGCTACTGCCGCCGCTATAAGGGCTACGGTAGCCTCGTCCGCTGCTCTCGCTAAACCTACGGCTATTGCTACGGTTATTAGTATATCTTCGGTCGGTATAGAATACGCTTAATAAATTATATTTATTATTTATATTTATTACCTTATTACGATATTGTATAAACGTGCCGGACGTGCCGTTCTCGGCCTATATCGATAGATAGGTCTTTAGGGAGGAACGCAACGCGGAGAATAGCTTTTCTATAGTCTTAGGGGGGTTATATAGCGTATAGCTAAATTCCGGGACGTTTCGGCACGCGTTAAGCAATAAAGTGCAAAGGGGGAGGTCTCTAGCGAACTTAAATCCTAAGACGCGTTAATATCGTTATAGCTTATTAAAAAGGGTCTATAGGACTTCCTATTAGGTCTTATTTAAATGCTTAACTTATAGCTTTTTAAAAGTTATAGTACTTTAATATACCTAATAGTGCTAATAGTTTACTTTAGTATCGAAGTAAGCCTTTAGTAGGTCGTAGGCCTGCCTAAACGTGCTATCCTACTCTATATGCTAGATATAGTAGTCTTAGGCTCGTCCGGTAAGGATCTAGGGAAAGAGGGCATAGAAATAGCCGGGCCGGGCCTTAACTATATAACAAACGTCTCTAAAGATATAGACTTTATTATTAAGAATATTATAAGGCTTACCTATATAATTCTTACTTTTATCCTATAGCTTAAGAAACTTTTATAAGAGGTCTACGTCTATCTCCTCGTTCGGAACGTCGTAAAGGGGGACTATCGTATAGGCTGCCTTTACCGTTATATTAATCGGAGGGGTCTTAGAGAACTAATACGAAGTCGGGTAAAGTATTATTAGCGTTTCTAATATATCTCGGAACGGAGGGGCCTAAGGGTTTAAGAACGTGCCGGGCATTTAATCTCGTGTGTATAAGCTAGGATCGACGGAGGTAGCACGTATTAAAGTTATTAGGGCAAAGGAGGGTTCTAATGCGAATATAACTGCTAGGGCGGTCGGAGGCGTAGGGGGGATAGCCGCGGGCGTGGATAGTGCCGTCGTAAAGGTTACTATAGGAGCCGGGTTTAAGGAAATAAGGGGTATCGTTAGAACCGTGCTTAGGATAATTAGGGAAGAAGGGTTAGTTATAGCAGCCGGGGCTATAACGGATATATTTCTTACGAATTCTTAGGTTCGTATATTATAGAATTTCGACTATTCTAGTAGTAGTTTATCTCTTAGCTAAATCGGGGGAATCTATTAGCGCTAAGGCATTAAAAACGATGCTATATAGCTAAGGTTTTTAGCGCCGGTCTAAATTCTATAGGACCGCACGAAGGATTTAAGGGCCTTCTTAAAATGTTTATCTACCCGGTTCTATATAGCCTCTATCTATCCGTTAAAGTATTCCTAAAAGTCCGTAAATAGCTCGTATCTATAAATAGTTAAGCCGATATTAACGATAATAAACCGGGCTACGTAGGTCGTAACTGCTTTCTTATTTATATTATCGTAAGTAACGTCTATCTCTTAGAATGCAATATTAGCTCTATTTTAGTACGAACCGAAGATGCCGATAGCGTCTAGCCAACCGGGAAAGGGGTTATCGTTAGGCTTAGTTGCTTCTAGTACGGGACCGGGAGCGTTAGGGTTATCGATAGGGTCCGATATAGTATAATTAAATAAAACATACTATTGTTATTAAAGGGGATCGTAAGGGTCGTTACGAAGGTTGTCTTACGTTACGGACGTACTATTGCTTAACGTAACTCTTTTTCTTCTTAAAGCGAGACGGGATTAAACAAAAGCTAGGAAAGAACTTATCGGCGGCTACCGAGAGCTAGCTATATTGTAATAGCTTCGTCGGCTCTAACTCGCGTAGGTTCTTTATTCTTAGCATAAAGGACCGTCTTTAGGTATAGGCAATAGAATCCCTAGGGATAAAGATCCGGTATACTTTCGACGATTAAACTCTATCTCTTCTACCTTACTAATCTATAATTAATCGTTTAATTACTAATTAGTATTAGTTAGTTAAATAAATAAAGGGGGTTATAAACTAGCTAGATTAGTCTATAATGTCTATTAACTAAGGGGCGACGAATAGCCCCTTTATATAGGCTATAAACGCGTATATTAATAAGGCCTAGAGCCGGCCCTTTGCGGGCCTTTATTACGACGTCGGGGCTATGCCTATAAGGGCGATTAAGTTAATAACTTAATTATCGCAAGGGCGGCTGAGTTAGTAACGCTATTACCGGGGTCCTTAATGCATATAATACATCGTATAGTTAATAACGCATCTATATAAGCGTTGCCTATACGTAATTTATTTAATCACGTGGATTGCAATCGTGCCTAAAGAACGGATGTCCCTTATTCCTATAATAAGGGTCTTTAACTATTAGTAAGATTAGGTCTATAACTAAATCCGCATTCTTATATACGAGTAGGGAAGAGGCACGTGTAGGAGGGGAAAGGGGCTTATGCAAATAGGGGTAAGGGGCACGTGCGGATAGGGGTAAGGGGCACGTACGGATATAAAGGGGTACGTGCGTAAAGCTATATATCCGTATATATAAGTACGCTTACACTTAGTTCTTTATAGATAATTTCTACACCTATATAAAGGGCACTTATATAATTACTTTGCCTACCTTATTATAGTA
This sequence comes from Ophiocordyceps sinensis, assembly GCA_012934285.1. Classification (NCBI taxonomy): domain Eukaryota; kingdom Fungi; phylum Ascomycota; class Sordariomycetes; order Hypocreales; family Ophiocordycipitaceae; genus Ophiocordyceps; species Ophiocordyceps sinensis. Next base: position 12,392,636 of record JAAVMX010000001.1, on the reverse strand, counting down.
TTATCTATCTCTCTTTTTTATAGACTTATTAATACGATAACCTCCCGCTTTTATAATAGCGGCACGTATTAACTAAAATGATAGGCCGCTACGATAAAAGCGGCACGCGTAGTAATATTAGCTACTATTATAGACTTACTAGATAATAATATAAAGGACGTCTTTAAGCAATAGGCTAAAGGGTCTTAATAGCTATAGCTGCGATAAGAGTCGCTAAATAAGCGGGCCTTTATAAAAGCCCGCCTTCGATAGGAAATAATAAAAGTCCGCTAAGGCAAGGCGACGGCGGATGCCGTACCTTCTATAGCGGAAGAGGAGCGCCTTCTAGTACTACTATAGAAAATAGCCGTTAATCCGGCTAAACGAAGGGGGTTGCTAGAAATCCTTAGAGTTAAAATAGGTCTATAGCGCCTACCTTTACGGATACGCTACTCGCGCTTACGGCTATATCAACGAACTCTCTTATAGCTAAGGACGCTAAAATAGCTAACCTAAAGACGGCCTTTAAAGCTGCCTTCGGCAAAAGGAAGCCTCTACCGTAGCTTATATAGGGAAAAAAGCTAGAGTCTTTTTACTTCTTCCTATATCGCCTCTATAGTAAGTTTACCGTTAACGAGAAGTAAAGCCTTAACGGTTACTACGATACCGCTTAGTATTCGCTACTATAAGAGAACGAGCTTAGGGGGGGTATATAATTGTTATTAATCCACGAAGGGATATAGCTATAGACTAGATCTAAATGTCTATATATACGATGTAGAGGTCACGTAGGATAATATATAATATAACCTAACACTGTAATAGTATATCCCCCTTAAATCGGCGTTCGACTTAAACGCTTAAAAGGGTTAATAGGCTAATAAAAACAAAGGAAATCTATGTTAATCGGTCCTAAAAGCGGGCCTAATATAGAACGAGAGAGGAATAGAAAGAAATAAGAGGTAAAACTAAGAAACTAACGCGTGCCGTCGTAATGTAAATTATATTAATAAATTATACTTATTATCACTTAGGCGAAGGTAAAGATATAAGGAAGGCTATAGAAAAGGCCGGTTTAGGCTTAGTCGGGTTAAGGGCGTAAAAAGCCTTAAGGTCGTCCTAACAGCCGTTAAGGCAGGAGGAGTCCTCCTACGTAAGGGGGCTATAACGCTATTATACGCGATACTTAATCTTCCCGGAGGCGTACTAGCGTTGCGTAAGGATAGAAGAAAACTCCTACTCGAGGTACGCGTTATTGCCGTCGTCGTCGCTAGGGGAAAGGAGAACGCCGTTATCGACGGGCCGGACGTTAAGCTCCGACTAGCTAGGCAAAGGGGGCTCTTAGGTTTTAGTAAGGAAGGAGTAATAAAAAATAGGGTAAAGGCGGCTGCCCTTAAGGAGGTAAAGAAGACACGCCGTCTTATATACCTTAAGGACCTTATATAGGCCCTCCCGCTTATAGTCGAGCTTCTTTATAAAGCAGAGAGTCCGGATCTAGCGGGTGCTAAGGAATACTATATCGCCGGGCTAGTACGCTAAGGCGGGAGTCCGCCGGGCGTCCGTATAGCGAGCCTAAGTGGCCTAGGCATCCTCGATCGTATTGCGGAAGAAGTTAGAGATACGCTAAAAACAGAAAGCAAGCGCGTTACCGCGGAGGTATTCCTTCCGCTGCTAGGGGGTTATGCCGGGCGGGGGGGGATTAGAGGGCTTAGTACTAAGCTTTAGGTAGAAGCTATAGTTAGCGAAGAAAAAGGAGAGGCCGGTAGATTTAAAGACTTAATTATTAGTAGTAAACTTAGCGAGGGGAAGGAGGTCGACCTAATCGTCCTAAAGGTAGGTATTATAATAACGAAGGTAAAACTCTATCTAAGCGTTCGCGATCTCGGTCTAACCGTCGGTCTAAGGGTAGTAGGCGGAGCTAAGGTAAAGGCGGTAACTAAGGCGACGATTAAGCTACTACTAGAAAGCCGAAAGAAACTAAGTGCTATAGTCGCTAATAATAAAGGCTAGGGTACCGTAAAGGGACTAAACGTAGGAAATAAACGCGTTAATAACGTCTTCGACGGTTATTTAAGGTATCGGGACGTAGTAGCGTATTTTCGTAAGGCGGTCGACGATAACGAGGATATTAGAAAACTTAACGCTATTATAGCGGTAGATAGAGAGGTTAGTAATAAAATCGATAGATATATCGGTCTATAGGGCGAAGGGAATACTTAAGGGCTAGAGCAAGCCCTAGGGGGAGGAACGAAGGGATTTAACGCGTAGGCATATATAATAGTTCTATATAAAGCTAGAAATAGACTTATATATACCGGGCTAGATATAGGACCGGCGGTAGAGGCTAGCGGTCTTCGTACGTCTAAGGTAGCCGGTAAGGGGGGAGGTATAAGCGCGGACGAGGATCTAAAGAATTAAGGCGTCGTTAGGGGGAACGAAGAGCCGGCCTTAGAAATAGAACCGGCCCTAGACCTCGGAGAGAGCGGTCTTAGGGATCGAGCGGAAGGGGGCGCGGAGGGGGTAAAGCTAGCGGGGCTAAGGGGACTAAAGAGCCACGCGAATAGCAGAGATAAGCGGGGAGGAGGAATAAGCCCGGTCGATAAGGTTATCGATCGGCTTAGAGTCGTCGAGGGCGTAGAGGTCGAGGCAGTCGGAATTGTATTTATAAATTATATTTATAAACGAATCGGACTCCTTAACGGTATTAAGGGCGGTAGTAGTATTAAGGTAAAGGGAGGCATTAACCTTAGACTTAGGGAGGATAACCTAATATCGGTAGTTAATCCTCTCGTCGGCTCGGTCGGTAAAGGAGAGAGGGCGGGAGCTAGGCAGGCGGCTAAAGGCGTTAGGGAGAATAGCTTAAGAGCCGGGCTAAAAGACGATCTTAAAATTAAAACGACTAAGGAATTCGGCCTAGCGGGCCTATCGCTAGTTAAAGAGCTTTATAGTTATAAAATACTAAAGATTCTTATAGTCTAAGGCTATTTTAAACTTAGGTAGGCCCTTAAGCTTAAGGCGCTACTCTTTAAGAGATTTTACAATCGCGAGGAGTTCTTTATTATAGATCTCGTAATTACACTCTTAAGTAGAGTGTTTTAACGAGAAAAAGGCAACTAGATAATAATAACTATCGTCGAGGAGCTATATTAGCATACCCCTAGCGGCTTAATCGGAAGCATCTATCTAAACTATAGTCTTACGATAGGGGTCAAAGTATACGAAGACTAAGGCGGTAGTAAAGGCGTGCTTAAGAGCTTTAAAGGCGTAGGCGTAGGCGGGAGACTAAATCTAAGGGGCAGAGTATTTAGTAAAGGCGTTTAGAAGGTTCGTAAGCTTAGAAAAGCCGCGAATAAAACGCCGATAAAAATTAGCGAATCCTAAGAAGCGCTAGATAATGCACTAGGCACTAAGAATGTGTGTGTAAAGAAGGATGCCTCTATTAGGTAGGCGTAAGCCCCGGGAGCTAGGAATAGCTCCCTGCTAAGGATCCTATTAGGTGGGCGCATTAGTCAGCGCCCTACTGCAGGGTTTTCCCTAAAGCCCTATACGCCTATAACTCTAGATAATTAATTAACTACATATAGAACATAGTCTTAACGAAGCTTCCCCTAGTAGGAAGCCCTAAGACTCTCTATTATGCACTTAATCCGACCTTTAAAAGGCCTTAAAAATACGTATTTTTGAAGAGCAAACCTTAGCCTCTTTAAGAATTAGACGAATCACGCATCCTAGCGTTTACGCTACGTAGACCTATCGTGTTACCCTAAACACACGTTCTACCCTATTTTTCTTTCGCCTAACGTTATATAAGCCTAACGTTGCATAATATATCGGCAGCGTTGCCGCCGAATTCGCCGTCTAAGGACGAGCTAAGAGCCGACCGAAGCTCTCGCCGGGGCTTTATAGCAAGCTCTACTATCGGCCCTAAGCCAAATAGGACGAGTTTAGTCGCTAGCCTAGGAAGATAGGTAGACTAGAAGATAACCCGCTAAAACGAAGTCTTTAACACTTACCTTAACGACTTACGTAAAGAACTTCGCGGTGAAATGCGTTAGTAGTCTCGATAGTAAGCTAACTAGCTTAAACAGCTAGAGGATAACTAAATCACTTAAATAGAGCGTTTCGAGGAGCGTTAAGCTACTTAAATAGAGCGTATAGAGGAGCGCTTAGCTAGTCTCTTTCGAGCATAAGCACCTCCTCTTCTAGCACTACTACCTACTGCTAGCTCCTTAGCTTTAGGACTTATTCCCGTTCCTCCCGCGCCTCCCGTTCCGGACTACTTATCGCCTCCTACTCCTCCCGTAGATCCGGAGAGTGTTATTATAACGCCTACTGCTAACCTTATAAGCGAGCAGCGATTTGCTCGTTCGAATTAGCAGCAGTAGTAAGGGCAGGTAGCTTAGCCGTAGTATAGGCAACCCGCTTAGCAACCGGTTCTACCGCAATAGCACTAGCTGCCGGTAAAGCCTTTCCTATACTACGACGATAGAGCCGTCGACTAATACGCATTTATAGAATAAGGTCCTAACTTACGTTTAAACTTCGACTATCTTACACACGTTCCGCATAATGCCACTTACGATCGAGCTACTAAGACTCTTATAAAAAGTATCCAGCCTTAAGCGAAAGCTGCTAGAGACGTTAACGATATAGTAACTAATAACCGAAATAAGATTACTATAAAGCCTAAATAGAAGTTGCACTAGGCGGACTACACCGTCCTCTAGAAGCTTTAATAGATGTAATCCGCGTTTTTTATCGGCTAGATACTATATAACCTCTAGCCTACTCGGATAGCCAATGAGTTATCTAAGGACTTCGGCCCTATCACGTATTAGGTTAACGTTAGGCACTTAGACTAGATATTGCTCCTTAAGGACATTTTCACGGTTCTAAGGGACTATAGGGTTTTAGACGCGCTATTAGCTATTTACGCCTAACTAGCGCTAGTTAAGGACGAGGCCCTCGTTAACTTTGCCTAGCGCATTCGTAACGCGTTCTTAAACCTTCCCGATATTAAGAAACGTAGCCTTAGTGTCCGCACTATTACCCTCTAGTATATTCGGAATAACCTCCTACGCATTTAGTCACGGATCGGTTCCGATATTACTATACTATATAGTATAGCCCTTATTTAGCGTCTTATGCTATTAGCTAGCGAGCAAACGCGTTAGCCTATAGAAGACATCTACGGCAAGCTAACTACTTCTATCCGTATATAAGAGGGCTAACTATACTAGATATAGAGGATAAATAAGGTCGTAGGCAATAAACCGGCGATAATAGAAGTCGTTAAGGCTAATCCTAGCCTACTATCCGCCTCCTCTTATTTATGCCCTTTAGGCATCGTTATAGCCGATCCGCGTACGACCGATACTCTCGTCTACGCCGCCGACGATAAAGCTATCGCCGCTTCGACTTTTGCGGCCTTATCTAAGGCGAATACCTACTTTAACTATAGTAAGGCTAGACATTAGGCATAAGACTACCGTCTATTGTCTTCGCCGGCACCTGCTACTACGTTATCCTTACCGTCTAGCCCGCCTTAAGACGTTACGATAAAAGGGAAGATATACGAAGCTGCTAAGGCATTTAGTTCCCGCTAGCGCTTTAGAGGGAGTAGCCGCGGCTGCGGTAGTAATCGCGGTAGAGGTAACTAAGGTAGGAGCATACGTAAGGGCACGCGAGGAAATTATCGCAACTACGCTAACCGCCTATATATACACTTCGACGATAAGGTTATAGATAATACCGACGAAGACTAAGATCCGACGTATTAACTTAAGGAAGACGACGCGGAAACAGAAGCTATCCTTATAGCTATATAAGAGGGGATAGACTTAGCGTATTTCTAATAGGGAGGCGACGCTATCTACTTTATGACTATAGATAGCGGCATTAACACTAGCTTAAAGCCTCTCTATAAGGGCTTCGGCGATTGTTATAGTATTTTCTTTTACCGACTAACGACTTCCCTATCCTCTACTCTTTCTTCTTTCTTCGACTACGGTTCTATATCTTATTACGTTTTTTCTTTACTTATATATAAGCTAGCCTTATACCCGTCCTAAGTCGCCTCTACTATAAAATGGATAGGAGGGATTCCCGGACTAAGCGTTTAAGACGATATCGTTATCGCTATATAATAGTAAGGCAACGACGATTAGACCGGTTCGGTTGCCCTCTCTTATAGTATCGTCCTTAACGGGACTTTTCCCGGTGACTTAACCTTTAGACGATCTATCTTTCACGCCCTTAGAGTCGCTTATTAAGGCAACAGCGCTATACGACTTCGCAATCTTAAGGGCAAGCCTCTATTATAGCCGCGGCCGTCGAGCGTTTTCTTTATAGCTATTTTCGCTAATTCGACCGACGTTTAACCTACTCCTACGCGTGCTATTCGTTTTTACGCTAATACGCCGGAATAGGCGAAATATTTTATAGACGTTTATTTCGCTAAATTCCTAGAGCTCTTCGACGTATCGCTTCGACGCATAGAGAAATTAGTATAGATAGTCTATCGAATTAATATAGGCGATAGCACGCCTATGCGATAGGCTCCCCGACGCTATAGTCCCTTATAGGCCTAAGCTATTAGGGACTTTATTAAGAAACATAAGGGGAGTATTATTCGAAAGTCCGTTAGCCCGTAGTCGTCTCCTCTACTATTAACGCTAAAGAAGGCACCTACGGGCCTATAGCATAATGCCTATAGGTAAGTAATTTAGCGTATTTACGCCGACTACCGTATACTTAATACCCTAACGAAGAAGTATGCGTATCCTCTCTTAAACACTATAGATAAAATCTAGCGCGTAGCCGGCTACTATTACTACGCTTTTATCGACCTATAAGACGGGTTTTAGTATATCCGCATCGCCCTAAAAGACTACGAGAAGACTGCTTTCGTTACGCCTTTCGGCCTATACGAATAGGAAGTTATGCCTATAGGCCTTACGAACGCCTTAGCTACTTTCTAAGCTTTTATAGAGGAAGTTTTATAGCCGCTACGCGAGTTCGCCGCTAGTCTCCTTAACGATATATGCCTTTAGGCCGATATAGTCGAGCAGCTTTACGAAAGCCTACTTGCCTTCTTCGCCTACGTCGTCGAGTACGGCCTACTCTTAAACGCTAAGAAGACAAAGCTCTTCGTCGATATAGGTGTATTCTTAGGCTTTATTGTCTATTTTAGAGGCATTCGGGTAGATCCTCTTAAGATTGCCGCTATTCGCGACCGCCCGATGCCTACGACTACTACGGAAATCCGCGCTTTTATTTATATAGCCGGATACCTACGTATGTTAATCCCGAACTTTTCGGACCTATCTATCCCGTTAATCGAATAGTCCCTCGGTGGTAAGAACGTCCCTATTACCCTAACTACGGAAGCTAAAGCTGCTTAAGAACGGATCCGTAATGCTATTATAATAACACTAGTCTTTGTTAAGTTTAGCTAAATGCTTCCCGTAATTATTAAGAGCGACGCGTCTAGGAAATATATAGGCGTAGCTCTTCTATAGCCGTATATATACCTAACGGGTAGTAAGGAGCGTTCCTACCTTTACCTAGTAGCCTACTTTTCTAAGAAGCTTACCGAGACGTAATAGCGTTATTCTATATAAGAACGAGAGCTTTTAGGAATTATAATAGCTATATAATATTAGAAGCATTAGGTTAAAGGCGCGGATATTACTATTATTACGGATTACGAATCCCTTAAGACTCTTCGTACTAAGATAGACTAACCTATGTGAATTATTCGGTTCCTCGACGTTATCGAATACTATAATATTAAGATCGTATATCGCAGCGGTAAAGCGAATATGCTCGCCGATTATCTCTCTCGCCCGCTATACGATAAGGATACTGCTTATAACGCCGACGAGGGGAGGATAGCTACGATTAATAATAACGACGAGCTTACAACGATCCTAGAAGACGATCCCGCGTATAATAACGATATAGCGCTTAAACCTACGCCCGAAGCCGATAACGCCGCTCCTAACGCTATAGAGCTCGTCACTCGACTAGAATAGCTAGCACGAATTAATTTACAAGCGATCTTCGAATTCCTTACGTCTAAAGAAGCTCTACCGCCGAACATTACGCCGCATTAGGCGAATATATACTTCTGCGAGTTAAAGGGCAGTCTATACCGCATTCGCTAGAATAAGCGTTCCCTTCCCCTTAGTAAGCCGCTAAACCCTATAGGAGCAATCGCACTACTGCTAGTACTAGAGTATAACGCTCTCGTAAAGGCAGCTAAGCAAGCATATAAGGCCTTAGGGCATAGCACCGTTAGTCACGTTATACGATACCTATCTATACGATACTAGCACTTAGAACTCCCGCTTGTAGCTTACGAAGCTATTCGCCGTTGCTAGTCCTACTAACTAATAAAGCCGCCGGACCTAACGCTCCCTAACCTAATGCCTTTAGCACCCGTGCCGCTATTAATAAGGTAGGCCATCGACTATATAGGGTATAAAGGGCAATAGCTGCTTAACGCCGTAGAGTACGCAACCGGGTGGCTTATCTCTACTATTACGTAGTCTATAGACTTCGAGGGAATAATCCTAGTCCTATAGACTATTACTACGCGATTCGGCCTACTACGCGAGATTATTAGCGATAATATAGGTTGCTTTACTAGGCAATAAGCCTAAGACTATTATAAGCGTTTTAGCACAACCGTTAAGCCCGTTACGCCCGCTAGACCTCGCGGGAACGGAAAAGTCGAATAAGCGAACGGAGTGCTTAAGGCTATTATCTACCGCTTGTATCTCGATAATCCTTCTATACCGTTAGCATAACGCCTAATACGCGTAGTTTACCTATATAACCGCTAACCCGGCCCGCACAGGTATAGCTTATTCTTCTTATTATATAGAACCTAGCCTCCGGAGCAGCACTATAAAGCTATATACGCAGCCTACACCCGCGATCCTATAGTAGAGGAAGATATCGCGTAGGCCTAAGAACTCGTGCAATAATATCCTACTCCTATTGCGCGAGGATATATCACTAGCCTTAAAGCCGCTCGCGCCCGTATATAAGCTTACTTATAGGAACGTAAGGGACTAATTCGCGTATACGCGCCGGGAGATTAGGTCTTACGAGTGCGTTAGCGCACCCGAAAGCACGAACCCTACTACGACGGTCCTTAGGCTATTACGGCCGCCTATCCGGGCAATGCCTACTCTCTTGCGTCCTTAGGAGGATTCGGCCTTTCTAGCAGGTATAATAGAATAAATCTATTCCCTACGTATAGTCGCGACGGGCACCCGGTCCGCAGCTTATAGTACGCGAGCCGTACGATATTAGAGAAAGACCGCGAGCGCTTAAGAGCCGCTGCTACTATATAATAAAGGATTAGGGGTATTTTTGTTATTGTTTCGCATCGTATATACTAATACACTATTTCCTATTTAAGTTCTATTAATTGCTTTAGTAAGTAGGGGACTGCTTGTTTAAGCAAAGGGGTATTAAGGATCCTATTAGGTAGGCGCATTAGTCAGCGCCCTACTACAGGGTTTTCCCTAAAGCCCTACACGCCTATAACTCTAGATAATTAATTAACTACATATAGAACATAGTCTTAACGAGGCTTCCCCTAGTAGGAAGCCCTAAGACTCTCTATTATACACCTAATCCGACCTTTAAAAGGCCTTACTAGTATCTTATCTATGGTTAATTACATTAGCCCCGGCATATAGCATAGAGGATGCTTTACATATATTAGAATGCCGGCTCGAAAAAGAAAACACTACTACCTATAGTAGTTATAATACAATCCTAATTAGGCAATTAGGAGGAATACTTCTATTGCCTAAATCCTTCCCTTTATTCTTATAAGTTATGCTTATATATACTAGTAATCGTTTATCCTCTAATCGATCCTTCTACTAAGCGGCCTTCTTACTTCGTATAGCGCGTGCTAGAGGGCGTCCCTAGAACTCCGCGATAGCCTTAGCGGAGACCTAGTCGGCTCGGACCTATTAGTTATATATAGTAGCCTATCCCTTCTATCGTACGAGGTATTCGGTTATAGGTGACTTCGACCGACCGATGCGACGAACGCGGATGTCTATTAAGCGTTCGACTTCGTAGTGCTAATCCCCTTCGTTAGGTGCTTTGATATCGCGAGCGGCTTCTATAGGTCTAGGCTCGAGCTCGACGTAATGCCCTTCGTGCGCGAGCTTAAGGTACTAAATAGAAACGACTAGGTGGATTCGGACTTAGCTAAGGAGGTCGAGCTCCGCCGCAAGGTTATTAACTATACGCTTAATAACGAAAGGGCCTTTCTATTACCGCGACTATTTCTTTAGCGGCTAGCTAGGCTTATAATAGCCCGTATATAGCTTTAGGTAGACCTTATTACTAGCTTTAAGAAGAACCGGCCGGTGTTTCGCGTTATACCGCTGCTTAGCCTTTATAGCTGCTAGGTCTATAGCTAGGCTTGCTTATCTATAGATAACTTCTCGTAAGTAGGGTAGTTCGTCCGTAGTAGTGCCTAAGATATTATCGGCAGCTTCTAACGGTCTACGTATATTAAAGCCGAAGATAGACTTATAGGCGGAGATCTTCGTACTAGCGTTAAATACTATATTTAGATTCTACTAGAGGGCGGGGATTATTATCTTCTAATTTAGGCTAGGATCCTTAATATAGGACATTTATAGAGCGGTCTCTATAGTCTAGTTACGCCGTTCGGTAAGTCCGTTAGCCTACGGGTAGTAGGCGGTAGTTATTGCAATTTTAGTGCCGAATGCGCTCTAAAGGCCTTTCTAGAAGTCGGATGTAAATTTGCGATCCCGGTCGCTAACAATAGTTCTTAGCATGCCTTAATCGGAAAGAAGCAACTAACGGGCTAGGCTTTTAGCCTAGTCCTTTATACCGTATTTAGCGTTGCCTAGGATTAGCAAGCATCTCTTACTAGTTAAGCAAGTAACTATAAGAAGTTAGTTAAAGATATTAAAACCTAAGATCTACTATAGGGAGCTTACTAAAGGTAAGGGCGGTATGTCGGTTATAAAGTCTATCGCGATACTCTATATTAGAAGTAGCGGGGGGCGAATAGGCTTATAGCTACCGGCAAGGGTCTAACGGTCTTTTTAGCTAAGGCAATAGGCTTTATAGGCCGCGATATGCTTCTTTACCTAACGGGTAACTCCGCGAATTAAGTATATCTTTAGGTCCTTAATTATACAGACGACGCCGAAGTAGTTCTTATCGTTATAAGCTGCCGAGATTATAGATAGGACGAGGGCGTTAGGGATATATAGCTAGGTAAAGCCGTTAGGGCCTTTATAGTATAAAAGCTTATCGACTATAAAGAACGGTATGCCGCGGCGCTAAAGCTATGCTTTCGTTTATGCTATAGGGTTAGCGACTATAGCTCTTTCTAAGGGCGAGGAAAGACTCTTAATAGCGTCCTCGCTATCTGCGATTATTTAAAGTATTCGCTTATAGTAAGGGTTATTATCGTAGGCGATAGCGAATTCCTCGCGTTTTTAAGAGCTATAATAGCCTTAGAGGCTATAAGTATATCGTTAAGCATAGTAAAGTCGGGACGACGACGATTAAGCAGCTAGTCTAATTCCTCGGCTAGTAAGCGACTAAGGGCGTTAGGGATAAAGTTCTTCTTACTAAGGAGGTAGTAAACCTCGATATCGTACTTAGAAAGGTAAATTAAGGCTATAACTAAGCGACGGTTGGCTTAGTCTATGCTAGAAGTATTAAGGGTCTTTTTAGCGACGATCTACTTAATCGTAGAGTGATCGGTTAAGACTATAAGCGGGAGGGTCGACGACTATACCGTAGTGCGTATTTTCTTCGCAGCCTATATAAGATAGGCGACCTCTAGCTCTAAAGGACTATAGGACTGCTCGGCTCTCGTAAGAGTACGGGAGAAGAAGCAGATAGGCATAATAGCTTTAACCGGAATAGGCTAGCCTAGCTGCTAAACGGTGCCGTCGCGGAGATAAAAAAAGACGGCGGCGAAGCCTCGCTATAAGAAGGCGTTAATCTAATAGAATAGCCTCTTCTACAGGTCTATATAGTAAATCATACGGCTAGAAGTGATTTCCTTCTAAAGAGAGGCGAAGGAGGAAAGCTCGGCTAGGGTCGGCTAGAACGATATAACTCGCGTATAGGACTTCCGCTTATTAGGATTCCCGTTCTTAACCTTACTAATTAAGCGACCTTAGGCTAAAAGACTAGTCTTACAATCCTATAGAGGGGCAATAGAGGCGCTATAGTATAGAATAAGATTGCGAATATACCCTATAGCGCCGATGTAGTGTTTAAGAGCGGCGAGGTTATCGGGGAATAAAAGCTTTACGAAGGCAGCGAGCCTATGCTTTATAGTACTTATCCCGAACGCGTCGATACGAAATCCGAGTAGCTCTATAGAAGGGTAGCCGATCTAGCTCTTAGTAGGGCTTATAGATAGGTTAAGCGATGCGAAGAGCTTAAAGATAGCCTTAAGATGTTAAAAGTGTTCCTCTTCCGTAGCGGAGTAAATAATAATATTATTAATAAACGCGCGGCTATAGCCTTAGTACGGACGGAGAACTTAGTCTATATAGCGTTATGCGTACGCTAGGCTACTGCGAAAGCCGATAGGTGTAACTATTAAGCGCTCTAGACCTCGATGACTTATAATAGTAAACCTACCTAAATGCTTAAGTTTAACTCGAAACTAATCGAAGAAGGCGGAAGCGTCGATAGTAGTAATAAAACGGGCGCCTAAGAGTTTAGCAATAATAGAGCTTCGTAATAGCAGAGGGTAAGAGTCCGGAATAGTAATACTATTAACGGCACGTAGGTTAATAACGACTCGGCCTTTAGTCTCGCCTCGGGCTATGCGTTAAACCACGAAGATAGGTGCTACGAACGGCATAGGCTCGTCGGCCTACTCTAAGCGACCTTGCTTATAAAGTAGGTTAAATATATCGTCGATAACCTTCCTATCGCGAAGCCCTTATAGGTAAGGCCTTTAAGCGACTCGTTTTTTATGCTAATTATCGATTAAAGGGACTATTAGTTCCTTTCCGGGTTTTACGACGGCGGTGCCTATATCTCGCTAAAGCTAGGAGTATTTCCTAAGAAGCTTTTCAACGCGGCGCACGAAAGAGGGGCTATAGTCGAAAATATAAATACCCTCCTTAGTGTAGCTCCGGTAGGCGCTAAACGTGCGTTTAGTATAGAATACGGCTAGAGAGGGGATCCTCGATTCTATCCGCGGCGTCTATCTCGATAGCTACGGCAGCTGCCGTTACGTTAGTAGCGGCTGCTGCGAGGCTTTAGCGAACCTTAGACCACTTAGCGGGTCTTGCCGAAGAGGCTATAACGTAGGCGTAGATAGAGTCGGATAGCGAAGGCGTTAGAGAAGTGCCTAGAATAAGAGCTTCTACGGGTTAAGACGGGGCGGGAGCCTATAGACACTTAAGGACCTTCTAAGTAAGCGGGAAGGTGCTCGCAACGTTAACCGATAAATTAATAGAAGAAGCAGTAGTAGTAATAGCGGTTCCTATAGAGGAGGATAGCATAGTAGTAGCTCTAAGAGCAGGCGAAATTGCAGTAGCTAGCGTTAGAGCCTTTATAGCTGATTTCTAAGATAAGGCGGCAAAATAGCTAGACTCCTAACACTCCTAGATCTAGCTAAGCTTCTGCTTGCGCTTAATAACGAGGTTAACGTTTATGCTATTAGTAATAAGGATAGTAGGAAGAGATTTAGCATCGACGATGCTATAAATAGCATTAGCGTAAAAGGCGAAGAAAGTATAGGCGCGGTCTTTAGGAAGTTCTTTCTAAGAGGTAGAGACTATAAGGGTAGTGCCGGGCGGTATAATAGTCTTTCGGACGGCCTAAACACGGCGAACAACTTCGCGGGGCTATTTATAGATATCGAATAGGATTTTAAACCCGTCGAGCACTCTAATGCAAATAACTTCCTTATTATAATTAAGGGATCCTCGGTATAGCTTAAGGAAGGCATTGCCGAGAAGTGCGCCGGCCTTTACTTTAGAGACCTAGGCGGAGTAAGTGAATTTGGCTATAGCTGCTTAAGCGGTCGGGCTAGCTATAGTGCCGCGCGCGTAGAAGGAGAATATAGCCTAGTCCTCGCAAAAGGAGCGACCGTTAACTCCGTTAATAGTAACGGGAGGCTTCTTCTCGACGGTATAGTTAAGAGTCTAAAGGAGGTCGCGATTAATTATAGGTTTACTATAGCTAGAGTTAGGGCAAACTTAGACTTCTTGCCTACCGGGTTAAGCAGAGACCTTAATCCTTATGTAGGAGTATAAATACAGCGGGGAATCCTAATCCTGCTAGGGCTCCTCGGCTTTAGCTTTTAGGACCTAATCTAGTCGGGGTACTATAGTAAGCGCTGCGTAAAAAACAGGCTCTTTAATAATAATTACGGGAAGAATAGGCTCTAATGCGATAGGGGAATTAGGCTTAATAAGAATAGAGTCGACGATATTCCCTACGGGAATAGTAGGAGTAGAAGGGGTCTTCTTATACTTAAGACGGAGATAAGAGAAAAGTGCGTTATAAGAAAGAAAAAAGGCCTTATAAACCTTATAGGTTAAAGGCTTAAGCGCACGTTCTTTACTATAGAGCTATTGCTTAGATATATAGTAGTTAGCGTATATATGCTCCTTAAGTATAGAGGCGAGGGCGAAAGTACGGTCGTAGGTGCTATATTTAAACTTACCGGCCCGTTCGGTAGGGTAGCGAGAGTTTATATAGCCTACGAAGTTAGCTTCCGAGGAGGCGTAAGAGGACGCGTCGTCCTAAGAGTCGTTTAAGTATAGCTTGTTACTAGCTTCGTCGCCGCTAAGAGCAGTCTTCTTATCGCTCTAATATTTCGACTTAAAGCGCACTTTCTTCTTATTATTATTACCCTTATATTTACCTTAGCGGTATTCCGTTTAGTTATCTCATCGGTCGTCCCGGCGAAGGTAACGCTTATCGCGGCGTAGTAGGCGTAAGCTTAACTAATTACGGTTATTACCTAAGCTTCGTCCCTTAGGGCTACGGTTGCGATTATAACCTCGATCCCGATCTTAGCGGTTAGTCTATCGGTAGTTATTGCCTCGGTTACCTTAACGATAGTTATCGCGATGATTATTATAACGGCTACGATTACGGTTACCCTAACGGTAACTATTATTATAGCGACGGTTATCCTAGCGATAGTTATTATCCCGACGGGAAAAGCTGCTATAGCGAGAACGGTCTTAGTCTCTAGAGATATATAGCTTAAGGGAGGCTATAATAAAGGGCTTTCGTTCTTTAATAATGCGAATCTACTTATCGATCGGGGTTTTCTTTATAGGAATAGGAAGAAGCGAGGAGATCTAGACGGCAAGAAGAGGATAGATAGCCTTAATGATTTAGGCATCCTTACCTATCTTAAGTTAGCGGGCGAGCGAAACCTTTCTCTAGATCTACTACGCGAGAGTAATAGAGCTAGAGGACTATAAAGATATCGTATACCTTTCCCTATAAAGTTCCTTTAAGACATCGGCGTTAGGACGCTTAAAACGCCTAGTTAAGAACTTATAGAAGGTTCTAAGAGGGGAGGAACTAAGGATATCGAGTTATTCCGCTATAAGCTTACTTATATACTATATAAGAGCTCCTCTTACTAAGAAGGAGAGGTAATATAGGCAAAGGGCGAATAGATCCTCGTCTTAATAGATCCTTAGACGCTCTATAAAGAGATAGACGTCTATATAGTTATTCTTTCTATCGCTAAGAGCGATAATACCTAGTTTCTTCGGATTATACTTATCTAGGTTAAAAGTACTAATATTATCCTATTTAAGGCGTTTAGCAATAGCCTCGTCGTTATAGGCCGAGGAGGAGGTATAACTCGCCTCGCGGTGCTTACGCAGGTTCGGATAGGACTTTAGGGGGCGGCGGATAAAACTATTATCGGACTTAGACGAATTATTATTATTATTATCCGAATCCTTCTATCGACGAGAGTAAAAGGCCTACGAATACTTAGATAACTTAGACTAAAGAGAGTAATATAGAACCTAGGGTTACTCCTTAGGGTAATGCTACTATCTAATAGAGCGCTGCTTAGATAAGCGAAGTATTCCTTACGGACGAAGAAGAGGCTATTCCTTTAATTAACTATTAGAAGGGTCTCCGTCGATTATTTCTAGGTTAAAAAGCACGGCTTAGACTAGCCGATACACTAGTGTTATTATAGCGTAGAGAGGAGTCTTTTTATCGGGAAGCTCGCCTATAAGACGAAGATACGCGCGAATTCCCTTTCGCTAAGTGTCGGCGTGCTATAGATGCTTTTCCTTTACGGGCGGAAGATCTAAGATATTAAAGATAATCTCCGACTTAAAGGCTAAAGAGCCTAAGAGAATATAGGCTTACTTTATATATATTACGTCTATATTAGTAAAGGTCTTAATAACCCTTTCTATAGGTAGTGTTTTAATTAACTTAAAGTAGCGAACGGCCTATTTTAATAGGTTATTATAGTCTTTATCCTTTATAGCTAGTATAGTAGACTGCTTGCGTAGCACCTCGGTTTTTAAGGATAGGCGAGGACGACGGCGGGTAGGAGGAGGAGGATCTTTATAATTACTCTTAGAGTCCTTAAAGGGGGCGGCGCTATAGACACTATCCGGCGGAGCGTACTCTTATATCGGTAAGCGAGGGTAGACGTCGTCGTCTAAACGAGATGCGGATGCCGTAGCTTAACGGGCTTCTTCGTCCTTAGCTATAGTAATAATAGCTTAAATAAAACGAGGGATAAAGGAGAAGAGGAGGGATTGCGAAGAAAGAAGAGTTATAGGAGAGGAGAAAAGTCTATAGTAAGAAATATAGGGTGTTTTAATTTTAGCGTAGGGACGGGTACGCGTAGGAAATCGAAAATATAGAGAGAAAATTTTTCCTTACGGCTAATTGCGTAAGGACTTAAATAGAGAACTAGGCAGTAGGCCCTAGTTCTAACAATGCTTAGAAAGACGAGCCTCGTCGGATCGTAAGGCTTATATTAGAGGTTATATAGGCGTGCTAGCTAAGGTTGCATAAGCTAGTTATACTATAGGTGTCGGGAGCCTTTAGGCGGCTTTTAACGAATAGCGAGAGCTTTAAGAAGCTCTTAGAGAACGTGTCGTAGTAGAGCAAAGCTCTAGAGATAGGAAGAGCGTTCCTAATAGTAGCTTAAAGGCAGAAGGTGCGGAATTACTACCAATTTAATGCACTAGGCACTAAGAATGTGTGTGTAAAGAAGGATGCCTCTATTAGGTAGGCGTGAGCCCTAGGAGCTAGGAATAGCTCCCTACTATCTTATCTATAGTTAATTACATTAGCCCCGGTATATAGCATAGAGGATGCTTTATATATATTACTAAAGGTCTTTAATAAAGGAAGGGGTAGGCTAGTCTAAGACCGCACGAACCTTATTAAGGTCTATGCGAATGCCTTTATCTAAGATAATTAGGCCGAGGTACTTAGTCTTAGTAACGTAGAAGTTATACTTATCTACGTTAAGCTAGAGGCCGGCGGCATCGAGGCGCTTAAAAACCGCGTTAACGTAGGCCTAATGCTTTTCCCGCGTCTTTAAGAAGATTAAGACGTTATCTAAATAGGTAGAGTAGAACTCATTAAGGATACCGTAAAGGGCCGTATTAATAAAACTCTAGAAGTAAGATAGGGCGGCGGTAAGGCTAAAGGGGGTAATATAATACTTAAAAAGCCTATACCGTATAGTAAACGCGGTCTTTTACTTATATCCTTCGGCAATACGAAGGCGATTAAACGCTATAATAACGTCGATCTTAGTAAAAAACTTCGCCTTCCGGATATAAGCGAGAGTATCGTAGATAAAGGGTAAAGGGAAGCGGTTCTTAATCGTAGCCTTATTTAGGCCGCGATAGTTAACGTAAAAACGGACGCCCCCGCCTAGCTTACGGGCGAGTATAATAAAGGCAATAGTAGGGGAGGTAGAGCGGCGGATAAAGCCCTTCCTAAGCTACTCGTTAACGTACGTATAGACGATCCGGTTCTTAGCTTCGCTAAAAGGGCGAGGGCGGGTATAAGGAGGTTATATCCCTTCTTTAAGGTTAATTTAAGTATTAACGGCACGATAAAGGGCGAGCTTATCGGCCTCGCTTTTAAGCTATATATAGATTATATAGTAAAGCTCCTTAAGGACCTTAGCCTAAAGCTCGTCGAGCGTATAAAGGACCTTCTCTTACTTCTTAAAGAACTTAGCGATATCGTTAGGGGAGATCTTATTAAAGTAGATCTTATTAAAGTAGATCTTATTAAAGTAGATCTTATTAAAGTAGATCTTATTAAAGTAGTCGTCGATAAAGTCGTAAAGGCGGGGGTTAAGGCAGGCTTTCGCGTCCTTAGCGTCTATATATCTAATTAAAACGGCCTAATAAAAGTCCTTAGGGATATCCTAGTCGATAGGTAGCGGAGGCTTAGTAGGCAAAGGCTCGGCGGTAAAGGCCTTAATCGAGGTCTAAGAGGTCTAGACTTTAAGCTACCGGTAGAATATTACTATCGCGTTAACGTTAAGCATCTAGACGTTAAACGCTAAGTTATTAAGGGACGAAAAGCGGAGGGGCTAAGGTTTAATAATCTTACGACTCGGCCGTAATATAAGGCGGCGGTAGCCGGCGGTCTTATAGATAGGATAAAGGCGGGGAGGTCGAACGTAGCGATAAAGGTAAAGGGTGGCCGGGGAGTTAAAGTCGTAGCCGGAGTTAGAGTCGGCGTCGTTAACCTAGCGGGAGGAGTCCGGATAGGCGGGTTTACCTATATTAAGGGCATCCTCGAAAAACGCTAAAAGAGAGGGGCTAAGGGACGGGGGAATAAACTTAACAACGTCGCTAAAGCAGACGGAACGGATAAAGGCTAAAGGACGGGCTAAGGTCGTACGGGCGGGAATAGGGATTATAGCGGTAGGAATAGGGATCGTAGCGGTAGGGGGTTTACCCTCGTCGTTAAAGTCTTCGACGGAGGGGGCGGTAGGGGGTTCGCCCTTATCGTTAAAGTCTTCGACGGAGGGAGTAAAGGGGAAACGAATTATATTTATTCATTATATTCCCTTTAAAATAAGGGCGGGGGGAGCTAGGATAAAATAGGTAAGGCGGGCAAAGGTAGCTAAAAGGCCCGGGATAAGATAAGGCTAATAGTCCGAGAGGTAGGAGGCTAGATAAAAGGGGGACTAAAAGGAAAGGGAGTTACCACGCTAGCTAATAATAGGGTCGTACTAGCGTAGCTAAAGGAGGCTAAGAATAACCTTATAGCTAAGCGTTATAAGAAAGAAGTAGATAGACTTAGTATAGGTGCTAATCCGGGAGACCGAAAAGGCGTAATAAGTAACGGAGCCGGACTTATAGTCGCTACTATCGGCGAGAGAAAGCTAGCGTAGGAATTAGAGCTAGCGGATAGGAAGGGCAAGGCGGTGCGCGGTCTAAGCGTGCATAAAGGCGTATCTAGAATAGCCGGAGTCGACTAAAGCACTTATAACGATATCGGCGGACATAAGGGATAAAGGCATAAGCAAAGCACGCGGTTATATTCCCGTAGGGAGGCAAAGATCCTCCTTAATATCGAACGAAGCTATAAACTTAGACACTAAGAGCTCTATCGCGCGATAAGGCGAGGGAGCTACGTATTTCCTAAGGATAGGGAAGAGGCGGGCAGGTCGTCTACTTCGCCCTCGATAAAGCCTTACTTAATAGCGCGAACCTAATAGCGGGGGGGAAGGGGTTCGAGCAGGCGTAGGGCAAACATACCGCTACAATAGCTATAGCCGCGGCTAAAGCCGGAACCGACGCCGGGACTAGCGCTAGGGTTAGCGCCGGGATTAGCACCGATACCCTTATTAAGGCAGGTCCGGGCGGTATAGGTAGCGGTAGCTAGCTAAGCGTAGTAGAGGCAAAGACGGTTCTTAAACCGCCGTTGCTTTTTAGCGTTAGTAAGCCGGGCCCGGAATATATCGAGCTATATTAGGTTACCGGCAGGAGGCGCGGGCGGGGCGGGCGAGGCAAGGCTAGTGCGAGCGGGGTTACGAGGCGGCTAGAGCTAAAAATAGGCCTTAATACGCTACTAGTTGTAATAAAGCGTAGAATATATCTTAGCCTAGGCCGTAAAGTTATTATAGGCCGGGCATTCGACCTATAGAGCGGCGGCGTTAGTAAGTTCGATAGAGACCTTCGAATAAAGGTAGGCGACGTAAGCGGTGCCGTTAAACGATAAGTCGGCTTAAAGCTAGGAAAACTTTAAATAAAAGTCCGGCTAAAAGATATTCTTTATCGATAAGGCGTTAAAGTCGGCCTCCGACTAAGCGTAGGTAAAATTAGCACTAAAGATTAGGCTAAAGTCGTCGGTAAGGGCTTTAATAGTAGTATACTGCTAATTAGCGAAAGACTTATTGCCGAGGACGTCCTAAGGAACGCTAGCGATAATAAAAGCGGCCCGGCTAGTAAGCCGGCTAGCCGTATAGAGAATACGGTCCTATTCCGTAAGGTATAAGGCGGCGTCCTAACGGAGCTTAATAGTAAGGCCGTCGCGCTAGGTCCGGAAAGCCTCCTAACGTTGCTTCTAAGTGCCGGAGTCGCCGGCGAACCTCTTAAGGTCGGCGATATAGGAACGGGTAGGGGTAAGGGCAAGGGCTAGGGCCTAGTCCCGGGCTACGTCACGCTCGGTAAGGACGAGGAGAGAGGACGTAGCACGGGTAAGCTACCGCTAGAGGTCGGCGGCGTGCTCTTAAGAGACAAGCACTCCTATATCTAACTTAGCGTAAGCATTATTAAGGTAAGTAAGGGACTCGGCCTATAGGGCGCGGAAATTAAGGGTAGCGTAAGCCTAGATATAGGCGAATAAGTCGAATATAGGCCGTTAGGCCTAAAGCAGCGCGGCGAGACGGGGATAGCGGGAAAGGTAGTCGTTCTAAGGCTTTAGGTCGGCGGGAGCCGGCGGAGTAACGGCCGGGGTAGCGGCGGACGAGGGATCGGTCTCTATAACGAGGTTAGATATCGTAGATTAGATAAGGTAACGAAGAAGAGAATAAGGAAAGGGTAAGAGGGAAGGAGGGGATCTTATGCAATTCGCGTCGAGACGGCGTATCTACACCGGGAAAATTCTAATAATCGAGGAAAATATAGTCGAAAGGGTCCGGCGAGGAGGCGGACTCGCGTCGCGAAGAGGGGAGATTAGATAAGAAAGGGGTAAGATAGCGAGATTATTAATTAAGGGCAATAGGATAAAATAGTAGATTAAACTATAAGAGAACGAGCTTAAGGGGGGTATATAATTGTTATTAATCCACGAAGGGATATAGCTATAGACTAGATCTAAATGTCTATATATACGATAAAGAGGTCACGTGGGATAATATATAACATGACCTAACACTGTGACAGCTACTCTATACGCTGCTTAAGCCTTATATACGGCGGATTTCCGGGTTTTAAGAGAGTAGCGGGCCTAATAGCGCTTACGACCTTTAAGCCTGCTTTAAGCACTTTATCTACGCGTTCGGCAATATATAGGAGTAGGAAAAAGCGTAAGATAGGTTATAGACCTTTTTTAGAAAGACGGCTAAACGTTTAAAGACTTCCTTCCTAACTTTAAAGAGACTATTACTTATGCCGCCGGAAATAGTATTTAAAGAGATAGCGCTAAGCTTATATAGCTACGGAATTCGATTACTCTATAACTATAGGAGATACTTATCTCAATCGAGATGCTTATTAACTTCCGGGAGTATATAAGTCGCCTTATAAAGGTAGCCTAAAACTATAAGTAAAGCCCCCGCTTTTAGAAGTTGCGAAAGCGCGCTAGTATACACAGCGTTAGTAATAGGAATAGAGGAGTTATTACTAAAAAAGCTATAATACTCCCGCCGCCTAGACCCGCGCTTAATACTACGGTAGACTATAAAAGCGACGTTGTAATATCTACTACGCGGCCCGCTCGTAGAAAAGCGAGGATACTATCTACCGCCTTAAGTAGCGTGCCCTCCTCTTTTATATAGCGAGTTAAGTAAGTATTAAAGGCAGAGATTTAGAAGCGGAGAAAGGAAGGGCTTTACGTACGCTATAATGCGGATAGGCATTTCGCTACGGACTGCCTATATCGTCCCGCTCGTCCTACGGCGAAGCGAGCTAAACGACCTATAGCGATTTACGCTATTTAACCTTCTCTTAAGTCTAATATAAAGGAGGATAATATAGTCCCCGCCGCTACTAATATAGAGGGAAACTCTTAAATATAGGAAATCAGCTGTATAAATATTATAGTAGAAGAGTAAAGAAAGGAGGTCTAAACTCGTAGATATAAAGATGCATGCAGCTACCTAACTATAGGACTAACGGAGGTATATATAGGTACCGGAGCCTCTTAAACAGGGCCCCTAGCCCGCACTAACTATAGTTATAATATAACAATAGAAACGTATTAAACGTTTTATAGAGGATGACAATTATAGTTGTTGAAGGAAGTGTTAATTAGAGGAAAACTAAGAGAGAAAACGTGGTTGAATTGATTAATGTGTTGTTGTGTCTAAGGCAGGACTAAAGTTGACCTTATATAGGTAATCGCTCCTAAAGGGAGTGACATAGGTATATGGTAATAATGTCATATTGAAGCGCTAAAACTAAAGCATGTCGCATCACTTGTTTG
The DNA here is from genome assembly GCA_012934285.1 of Ophiocordyceps sinensis. Taxonomy (NCBI): domain Eukaryota; kingdom Fungi; phylum Ascomycota; class Sordariomycetes; order Hypocreales; family Ophiocordycipitaceae; genus Ophiocordyceps; species Ophiocordyceps sinensis. The sequence continues at coordinate 12,369,971 of JAAVMX010000001.1, read as the reverse complement.
AGGCTATGATGTCTCACCGTTATTGCACGATTGATTAAAACGTGTAGCGTGTTATGTAGGTGTAGACGGTGCGACACGTGTGAAACGTTCCGCTCGTTCCCCTAAACACTATATGTTTTAAGGTCTACAACTCGGTCAATATACAAGCTATTGCGACCGGGAGACCACGTGCGTATACAGTATTAAACGGCGGATATACTATGTGTGATTATGTAATCATATAAACATTATATGCCTTTATAGCCTCTCTTAAAGTGTACTTAATTTATAAGAACACTTTACACATGCCTTATATATGCCTTATATGTTGTAGACAAAAAAACTCTCTAAGATAACTAACTAAAAAACCCATCTTTATTGTGGGAAAAATTTCATAAGTCAGGAAAATTTTTTAAAACCTGATATATAGAGAAAAGTACATAGACTAAAAAACTCTACTATGTGTATGTTATTTATACCTTTAGAAAAAACCGTAGTTTAGAAAAAAAAAATCTAGAGGTTTATATAGAGGAAAGCTAAGAAAGCATAAGAAGACAGCTAAAAACCCTTATTTATTTTTATATATAGGATCCTATTTAAGTCTAAGTCTTTCCCGGAATTTATTAAAGAGTATTCGACCTAATTCCTTTGTAAAGATATCTGCCGTATTATCTATCGATTTTATATAAAATGTTTCGATCTCTTTGTTTTGTATACTAGCTTGTGTAAAGTGGTATGCTAAGCCTATATGCTTGCGGAGCTTATAAGACTGCGGATTGTTTGCTATTTTTAAGGCAGAATCGCTATCCGAGAATATTAAAGGGACTTTCTTAGAAATAGTTATAGATAACTCTTTTGTAATATTATTTAAGTGATTATAAAGGTATAAGGCTTCTTTATTAGCCTCTCTAAGTGCTATAAACTCGGCTTCGTAAGTAGAGAGTGATATAGATTTTTGTTTTTAACAAGACTAAGTTATTAAGTTATTAGCTAGAAAAAAGCAGTATCTAGAGACTAACCGTCTATGTATAAGATTAGCAGCCTAATTAGCGTCTGTATAGGCTGTGAAATGCAGCTATAATAGTGATATATTATAGTTATAGAATAAGCATAGGTTAGGGAATTTATTTCGATATTTCCAGATTACATCGAGTGCTTTAAAATGTGCGGAGCTTAGCTAGGAAGAAAATCTCGCATAAGATATAACAGAATATAAGATATCAGGCCTTATAAACAATGCTAAAAATAGTAGAGAGCCTATTTGCTTTTAGTATAAGAGTATGTCTTTCTTCGAGGCATTTTTTACCTTAGAGACGTTTAATTTTACGCCTTTTATAGATAGTGTATTTAAGGTTCCTATTTTTCCTTTATTAAATTCCTTAATTTTATTTCTAGTATAATTTGCTTAGGAGATACGTAATTGTTTTATTGCTCTGTTTATCTATATAGATAATCCTAAGAAGTCTTTTACTTCCCCTAGCGATTCGATCGGTAGGGACTCGTTTATTCTATTTAATATTCGAGTTATTAAATCCTTTGTAGGCCTAAAGAACAAAAGATCGTCTACGTAAACTAATATTGCTACTCCTAGCGTTTTGTTTATAAATACCCCTTTATCTATAGGCAGAGGGAAAAATCCTAATGCCTAAAGGACCGATTTTAATAAGTTATACTAGAGCAATAGACTTTGTTTTAAGCCGTATAGTGCTTTCTTAAATTTCGCTACTAGCCGCTTTGCTTTGCTTTTATTAAGAAACTGCTTAAAAGACACGCCTTTATATTTTATATCTTTATATTTATTATACTAAGCCTTAAATATCATTTCTAGAAAGGCCGGTTAAAAAGCTATATATATTTCTATATCTATATCTATATATAGAAAAGCGTTTTTAATGTTAAATTGCATTACAGCTATATTATTAGAAACAGCTAGTAAAAGCAGGAGTCTAATAGACTCCGGCCTTACCGTAGTACAGAAGGATTCTATATAATCCAGCCTGTATATCTGCTTATAGCCTAAAGCTATAAGGCGGGCTTTATATTTATAACGTTATTTAAACTATCCTTCTTAACCCTATAGATAAATCGGCTACCGAGGGCTTCCCTATTCTCTAGAAGCTCGGTTATATCCTAAGTATCGTTGTCTATTAATTATTATTGCCCTTTGCCTAGTGTATGGCTTTACTGCTTGCTATAGCTTGTTTATAAGTTTTTAGCTCTATAGGATTATAGCCCTCTATAGCAGAAAGAAGGGTTGTATTATCTATATCTAATATTAAATGTATAGGGTATTCTTCGTAGTCGTTATAGAATTCAGCCGGCCTCTTAGGTATTTTAACCTAAATTCTATAATCCCTATTATTATTATTATTTTCCTATGTCGAATCTAGTATATTATCAGCCACTATTTCATCAGGTATTTTATTAAGAATAGAAGGCTGTTTTAACATATAACTATTATGTATTTTATGTAGAGAGGGTATAGTATTAAAGTCGAAGTTAAAGGTCTCGCCGTCCTTTAAAAAAGCTATCTTCTATTATAGTAATATCTTTTAAGACAACGACCTTCTTTCTTTTATAGTCGTATATCTTATAAGCTGTATATTTATAGCCTAGTATTATTCCTTTATAAGCTCGAACGTCCAACTTATTAGCAGGCAATTTATTCTTATAATAAATTATACTGCTAAAGACCTAGAACTTTTCTAAATCCTTAGGTAATAGAGCTATATTATCTTTCTATAGGACATATATGTCCTAAAGCAGTATAAGGTGATCTATTATATATAAAGGTAGCTGCTAAAACAGCTTCGGCATAGAGGTATTTAGGTAGCTTAGCTGTAAAAAGCATAGCCCGGACTTTAATAAGTATTATCCTATTTATACGTTCTATTCTCCTATTTGTGACGGGCTGCGCTATAAGCCTATGCCGGCCCCTTATACTATTTAAGTATAGTGTGTAGGGAGGACTAGTATTATATTTTATCCCGTCTTTAAGTGCAAACGGTTTTATATTATATATAAATTCCTTTGCATTGTCTAAAAAGACCTCTTTTATTTTTATATTTTCTTTATTATTTTTAAGCTCCCGCTTAAATTCTGAAAACCTAGGAAGGCTTTTAGCTTTATCCTTTATAAGGTATATTCTTAGGTACCTAGTAGCGGTATCTAAGAATAATATAAAGTATCTATATTTATTATAGGTTAGGGTTTTAATAGGTCCTTAGATATCTACGTTTATCTTATCTAGAAAAAAGGTATCTACGCCTTAATAGAGTTTTCTTCTTTTTGTTAGTATGTTTTGCTTATATACAAGCTTCGTATTGCTTTTTTTTTATTATATCTGTTTTATCTATAGAGAAGTTTAAGTAAAGTCTTATTAAATATTTATATAAAGATCTATATGCTAGGTAACTAAGACATTTATGCTAGAGTAGTATTACAGCACTAGGTAATAGCTAGATAACCTTATTGTTCTATAAAGAGGAGAAGAACTATAGAGGCTAAGGGCTCGTTTATATATAGGAAAAGAAATTATAGCTTTAGTGTTTATCGGCATAATTAACCGAATCGGTAGACGATATAGCTCGGAAGCCGCTACGGCTACTATTTACGTAATTAGCCTCGCGGATATCGAAAAAGCCTTACGACTAAAGAAGCCGAAGACGGAAGCCGAATTGCGTTAAATAATCCTTACGTAGTTCTATAACCTACTACCGCTTTTTCGGAAAAGCGAGGCCGATAAATTAAACCTATATAAGCCCGGCATTAACTACGCGATACTACTTCGTAAAGATTCCCGCGGATAAGACATAGTTCCGCCCTTCGGGCCGCTATACGCAATATCTCGAGACGAGTTGCTTATATTAAAGAAAACACTACGCGGCCTTTTAGATAAAGGGTTTATTTAGGCTAGCTTTTTTAAGGCCGCCGCTCCGGTGCTATTCGCGTAGAAACCTAAAGGAGGACTACGTTTCTACGTAGACTACCGAGCACTTAACGCAATAATACGACCGGACCGCTACCCGCTTCCGCTTATTAGGGAGATACTCCGTAATATCGCTAAAGTAAAGTAGTTTACTAAGTTAAATATCTATTAGGCGTTTTATAAAGTGCTAATTACGGAAGGTAATAAGTAAAAGACCGCGTTCTATACTCGGTATAGGCGTTTTAAATAGATAGTAATACCGTTTAGGCTTATAAAGGCTCTTAGCACCTTCTAACGGTATATTAATAGCATTCTTCGCAAATTTCTAAATAAGTTCGCTTCCGCTTATATTAATAATATTCTTATCTATATAAGCGGTAGCCTAAAGGATTATATAGATAAAGTACGGAAGGTGCTCGACCGGCTCTCCGAGCATAGGCTATACCTCGACCTTAATAAATGCGAATTCGGCGTCCGCCGGGTTAAATACCTTAGGTTTATTATTATCGTAGGCGTTAGTATATAGACGGACCTTATAAAGATTTAGGCTATTTGAGACTAAATAGCCCTAACTTCGCAGAAGGGTATACGGAGTTTCTTAGGATTTACGAACTACTACCGGATTTTTATTCGTTAATTTTCTTATATCGTCGGTCCGCTTATAGCCCTTACTAGCAAAAGGGTAGCCTTCTATTAGGGCGCTATATAGGTAAAAGCGTTCTAAACGTTAAAAGACCTATTTTCGTAAGCCTTAGTGCTACTATAGTAGGACTTTAATTATCCCGCGATACTTAAGGCGGACTATAGTAGATTCGCACTTAAAGGCACGCTTTCGTAAGAGGTAGACGGCTAACGCCGCCCTATGGCTTTTTACTCCCGTAAGCTTACCTCCGCCGAACGGAACTACGCTATCTACGATAAGGAAATACTCGCGATAATTAGCTATTTAAAGCAATAGTAAGCGGAGCTCCGTAGCTATAAGAACTTTAAGATCCTTATAGACTATTACAACCTTAAGTATTTTATAACTTAACGTTATCTCTCTAAGCGATAGGCCCGCTAAGCGGAATACCTTTCGCGGTTCCGTTTCCGGATTAAGTATTAACCCGGAAAAAAGGCTATAGTGCTAGACGCTCTATCCTAAAGAGATTAAGATCGGCCTTCTAGCGAAGATTATAATACCTAAGAGCTTTAAATACTCTTAGATAAAGCGCTACGTATATATCTTAAGGCAATACTTATCGGTATAGACGGCGTAGTCTTAGCTAATAGCAAAGGCGATAAAGACGAGGACGATAGCGAGGAGGATAATAAAAAAGATATAGAGCCTAATAGAGTAATACTTATCGGTGCGGATAGCGTAGTCTTAGTTAATAGTAAGGGCGGTAAGGACGAAGACGATAGCGAGGAGGATAATAAAAAAGACGTAGAGACTAAGACTTAAGATACGGACGATACTTAGGATACGGACTTCGTAGCGGCTACGACTTAGGACGACCTTAACGCGTAGAACGTAGAGCTAACTACTAATATAGGCCTTAACCGACGATTTTTTTAAGATAAAGAGCTTTAGCGTATATAAGACCGCTTAGTAGCTTAAGACGTTACCTACGGGAGCGTGCGTCGCGTCGTAGAGGTAGGAGCACGACGATTCGACCTTAAGCTTAACCTTTATGTATAGGTAGCCGACTGCTATATAGACTTACGTAAGCACCTACGGTTCCGCGGACGGCTTTAGGTTTTTAGTTCCTCTATAACTATAAAGGCTATAGTAAGAGACGCTCCCTTAGAGCTAGAAGAAGGGAACGCGCTCTAAGGACGGCTTATTTAAATAGTCTACGACGCTAGCGTCGTCGGCTACCTTAGCCGCGAAGGAATAATCGCCGCCGTGTCTTAGGACTTCTATTAGCCGCTCCTCTAGCTATACGTTAGACGATTCCTCCGCAACTATAATATCTACGGGCGTATAAAGATTTAGCGTGCGCTTAAGAAAGGGCTGCTTAAGTCGCTTCCCGTGCCGGACTAGTTCTATACGTATATTTAAATAGACTTTATTATAGACCTCCCCCTTATAGAGAGCGGCAACCGTAATCTTTAGGTAATTAAGGACCGTCTAAGTAAGGAAGTTATATTAGAACCTATGCCTTCTATAGAAGCGGAGATCTACGTAAAGCGCTTCTTTATATACTATATACGATACTATTAGTAGCTAACGTTAATTATAAGCGATAGGGGCTTAAATTAGATAAGCCGCTTCTAGTAGCACTTATATCGGCTGCTATAGATTATATAGCTGCTAAGCATAGTATATTATCCGTAAACCGATAGGGGGCTAGAACGGCTTAACTAGGAAGTTTAAGCTTACCTCCGGGGCGTTATTAACCGTAACTAAAGGGACTAAGATAAGTAGCTCCCTATAGCGTAAATAGCGCTTAACGGGAGAAATTACTCTATAATTAGTATATCCCCTTTCTTCGTACTATATAGGTATAAACTAGTATCCCTATTTCCTATCGCCGTAGATATAGCGGCGGAAAAGCCGTCTAGCAATAGCCCGGAGGGTCGTATAGCCTCCTTTATATAGCGACTTAAGTAGGTCTTAGACTTCTATTAATCGTTAATAGCCTTAGTAGCGTAGGACTAAGAGCGGTATACTAATAAACGGCGGGAACCTATAGAGCGATTTACGGTAGGTAATAAAGTCTAGGTAGACCTACGGAACTACCTATCCTTAAGGCCGAAGAAGAAGCTCGATTAGCTATATATAAAATTTACGGTTAAGAGAGTGCTAAGCCTATAAGCCGTCGAGCTAGAGGGATTGCCTAACGGGATTTACCTGAATTTTAACGTAGACCTTCTTCGTCGAGTAGTAGTAGATCCGATGCCCGGCTAAGTAATAGCGACCTATAGCCTCCCGCAATCTTAGTAAAGGGAGAAGAAGAGTTCTTAGTAAAGGAAATTCTTACCGTACGGTAGAAGAAGATCGGCCGCGGTAGTAAGCGCGAGGTCTTTATAAGGTAGTAAAGGTACTAAGACCTAACGTAGCACCTAGCAGTAGACTTCGTAGATACGGAAGCGCTTAATCACTTCGAAGAGCGCTTTAAGGCTATTAGAGAAAACGACGGACCGCCCGACGCTATATTGCCGGCAAAGCGAAAGAAGGTGCGTATTACGCTCCCTAAAGCGAGCCGCGTAGCGTAAGGCGGCCGGGCCCTATATAACACATCGTTATTTTTCGCTCGGATAGGGTAGTATTAGAATAAAGGTTCTATAGCCTACCTAATAAGCTAGAATACGCATACGGCTAAAGAGGCTATTCTATAGGATATATATATATATGTATTTAAGGTCTATGCCTATAGCTTTAGCCCTAATATAGACGAAAGGTAGGCATATAACTAATATCTACGTAAGTATACGTAATATATATATGTAACTATCTAATACACCCCCTTAGGTTCGCTCTTAGGGAGAGGGAAGCTAAATAAAACAATAGCTCGAGCTAATTCCTTTAAATCTAAGGAGTTTTCTAAAAGCTCGAATTAATCGGCCTAAATTAATATAATGCCGGTCTTAGGTCGTAGGATATTGCGTTCCCGCTTTATCGCGTTCGCGCTATCTTATCTACGTTCCTGCTCTTCCTACCGTATATATATTTCCTCCTAAAGGGTATTTTTATCCGATTTAGGTAGCTCTCTATCGTTAAGGAGGCTTATAATATCGTAGAGACTAATCTAAGTAACGAATGCTTAAAAGCTATCGCCTTAGAGTGCCTTCGTAAGGCCGTCGGCTATTATCTTCGTAATCGGAGTATATATAACGTCGAGGGTGTTATTTATTATCTCCTATCGAAGCTAGTAGTTATATATATTAACGTAGCGGAGCTTCGTCTATAACGTCGTTACTTTAGCGGTAATTAGTCGGATTATCTATTAATTATCGTATTATATTCTAATGCGAAAGTTATTAAGGGATACGTTAAGCTCTTTAATAAGTCTACTAACGTAGATAGATTCTTTCGCGGCTTATAAAAGCGTAAGTAGTTCTACTTCTATCGTTAAGGTTATAACTATATCCTGCTTATTTGCTCTCTAGCTGATAAGCCCTTTAAATAGCTTTATAGCAAAAGCCTAAGAACTCTTCTAATTAATTGTATTATTAGCGAAGGAAGCATCGCTTACGACTTTAAAGTTATCTCTACCCCCTAAGCGGAGCGCTAGTGCCTAAGTGTGCGCTAGGTAGTAAAGAACTTAGTCCGCCGCTTCGTAATATTTTAGCCCTAGGTTAGAGTTAAACTTCGTAAGCCGTGATATTATAAATGCTATATTTAGGCGAGTGATTACCGCTACGTATAGCATTAATCCGACTATCCTTTAGTAAGCTTTAATCTCCGCGTAGGTAGCGATCCTATCCTACGGGAGAAGCTCGTTAAGTCCTATCGGTGTTTCTACTAACCGTCGTAACTTCGTAAGTTAGGAGGTAATCTTATCGATATATGCCGCTTAAGAGAGCTAGATATATCCCTTCCGCCTATCGCGTAGGATCTCGATGCCTAGGAACTATTGCAGGTTATTACCTCCTATTAGTTTATACGTTGCCTAAAGTTAAGTATCGCATCCGCCCGCGGGGGCACGCGGCACTAGGCACGGGAAAAGGGCTTAAATCAAGGGGTGAAAAGTCTGTTGTTCTATGTGTGTGTTCTATAGGGGCTTAGTGTCCCTCGAGCCTGCTTAAATAGGCGTGGCAGCGGACACCGTGTCGACTACGTATACTAGGCCCTATCTACCGCGTTATCCTAGCTCCGTTCCGATACGACATTAAGCTTATAGAGCCCTAGCCCTCTTACGATCCCTCTTATAATACGCAAACATAATATCGTTAACGTAAAAGAAAACAATAATGCCGTTAAGGGTAAGGCAGTATAGCTTATATAGAACTAACTAAAAACCTATATCTTATAGCGTATTAGTAAGGTCCCTATGCTATAGTAAAGGAGATTTCCTTAGACCGTAGAGTGCTTTATTAAGCTAAAGCATTACGCTATATTTCCTATATACTAGCGGGAGCCTTATAAACATAAGCTCGTTAAGGGTCGCGTTAACGAATACGTTTATAGCGTCGTATTAGATAAGTTCGAGGTCGAATCGTGCTAAGATAGCTATTAATATACGAAAACTCCGCCTAGCTAACGTAGCCGCGTAAGTCTCTTGCCTATTTTAGAGCTATTAATCGCCTTATACTATAAGCCTTGCCTTGCATTTTAAAAGCCTCCCGTGCTTATCTATTTTATATACGTAAACCTATATATAGTCGAGCACTTATGCCCCTATAGGAATGTTAGAGCACTTGGTTTCGTACTAGGACTTTATTTCCTTATGGCTGGCGAGGTGTACCTTCTCGGCTTCTTCGAATTAAGGACTAAGTAGGTAAGTTCGCAATTATGCATAGGAAACCGGCGGTAGTAGAAGATCCCGTCGGTAGACTCGTCGTTTAAAGATTAAGCGATCTATCTAAGCCTTATCGATAATCTTATCTATATTACGGTCTCGTACGATTAGAGCGGCGCGTATGCCGGCTAAGAACGCAGCGTGCTTATATATCTTCCTAGCTTATATAGGTAAAGGGTTTTCTTTAAGCGGAGGGGTTTTCTTAAAGTTTAATATATACGAGGAAAGGGTTCCTTTCTCTTATAGCGGAGGGATTCCCTTAACGCCTTTCTTTCCTACTAGAGGGATTCTCTCGACGGTAGTCGCTTATAGCGGAGGGGTTCCCTTAACGCTATTTGCTTATAGCGGAGGGGTTCCCTTACCGCTATTTTCTTATAGCGGAGGAGTTCCCTTAACGCCGGTTATTCGTAGCGGAGGGGTTCCCTTAACGCTAGTTATTCGCAGCGGAGGGGTTCCCTTAACGCTAGTTATTCGCAGCGGAGGGGTTCCCTTAACGCTAGTTATATTAGTGTGCGAGGAAAAAGCTCCTTCCTCTCGCGGCGGAGGGATTCCCTTAACGCCTCGCTTATATAATGTCTACCCGACGAATTGCGATTAGATTACTACCGCGAATAGGGCTATAGGCGGTATAGGTAGAGGAGTCGCGAGGAGCTTAAATCGAGTAGTAGTGTATTCTCTCTAGCTATCGCGTCCTTAGCCTTAGTTTTCGGCAATTGGCAGGATGCTCTCGTCGTTATCGACATCGAGGTTAAAGATCTACTCGTCGGTTGTTTAAACCGGTCTTATTCCGACGTAGTCTTCGTCCGGGAGGGTGATAGTTATAAGAGTTTCGGCGAGCTCGTCGAGGTCTATTTCTTTCACACTTTCTACTAAGCTCTCGAGTATACTATTAAAGATCTAATCCTCGTCGAACACAACGTTGCGAGTAGTAATAACTTTGCCTCGAGACGGGACCTAGATCCTAAAGATATTAGATAATATATATCCTACTAGGAAGCCGACCTAAGCGCGTAGATCTAGCTTTTTAAGTCGACTAGACCCTTCTTAAGCAAAGACCTTTATCGCGAATGCCTTATATCCGTATGCTCGTAGATATTATTAAGACGGTTTATTCCCGGTAAGCCTCTCGTATAGGGACTCCTACTTATAGTTATACATTAGCGTTCTATTGTTTAAATATACGGCAGACTTATAGATTTCCTACTATAGCTAAGCCGGGAGATTCTCTCTTATAGCGCGAGCTTTATCCTTAATAACGCCCGCGGAGCGTTCTACCCCTCCGTTTTATTCCTATATATACGGTGCTAAGGGTTCGATCTTAAATAGCTTACGCTTTAAGAAATCGTATACCCTCGCATTCTAGCTTATTAGCTCGTTATCGTACTTAATCATCTTAATCTTAAAGTTATACTAGTACGTAAGGTAGTTAAAATAGTGTTTAAGCGCGTTAATAATCGTAGGGCCCTTCCGACTTTTTAGGTAGTAATCCTATATAAAGCCGCTCGCTTTGTCCGTAATTAGCATTAAGGAGTTATAACCCTTATTATCTTTATTAAAGTCGTGGAAATCGATGGCGAGCCTTTCGCCTACTAGAGGTTTAGCTAGCAGACGTAGTTCCCGACGGATAACCCTCTTTGCCTTTACTATGCCGTAGTAGTCGCACTAGACTATTATTAGTCCCTTAATCTTAGCGCTATTAGAGTAGTTAACGAAGTGTTTAAGGGCCTAAGGGCCTAGGTAACTAAGTCTACGGTGCTATAGCTCCGCTATAGCTTTCTACGGCTTCCGTATTATTATAGAGTTAAAGGCGTTCCTACGAGTGTAAAAGGCTCGCCTCGTTATATATTCTAGAATATATTCTAGCACGAACTAGCTATAATATTGCGTGACTAAACTAACGACTATATTATCCGTGGCTCGTAGAGCGGAGGCTTTGCCGGGCTTATCGTCCTACTAGATTCCCTAATGTTTAAGCAACCTATATAAGACGAGGTTATATACGAAGTTCTTATAATAGGCAGCATCTAGCAGACGTAGCACTTATAGGCGTATCGGGCCTTAGAGACGTAGGTCTATATTACCGTAGCCTTATATCCTTACTTTATCGTCTCCCGCCTAAAGGAAGTCTCCTTCCTATATAGTTCTAAAGTTGCGGAAGCGGGAAATCTAGTTAAAGAGCATTTCCCCTTCGCCTTTATAAGTCAATCTGTCTTATTATAGTCCTTAACAACGACCCTTTTCTTTCCCGTAAGCCTTTACACTTCTCTAGCGATGTCTAGGTTCGCTATATTAGTGTCGATTATTCTTTTTCTTATGCCTATGCCTAGCCACTATAGTAGGGCATTATCGCGCTTAATCTCCTAGCAATCCTTTATTTTATAGCTAGTAAGAGAGTAGAGGCGGCAATAGGGGGTACCTTCTTTTTCCTTATAGCTCGGGAGTATTCTCTTCTTGCCCGGCCTTGCCCTAAAGCCTCTTTGCTTCCGGCCTTAACCTTAGGCGTTCGGCGCCCTAGTGTTATTTTCGCTAGCCGGCCTTTTATTATTATTCTCGTTCTTAGCTAAGGTTAGGCCGAAGGACCCCTCCTTCGTATCGGGGATCGACGAGTTCGATAGGGTATTAAGGTGCCTCGTAAATAAGTTAATTATCGTATGCCTATCGAAATCGCGTTCGTCTTACTAGTTTCCGTAGATAAAGGCCTAAGCCTATTACGGGTAAAAAGGGGCAACGACTTTAATAAAGTCCTTAACTTAGGTGCTCTTAAACACGGCTTTAGGAAGTTCTACCTAGATTCTATCCTCTATAACGACCTTCTATTAATTAAGCTATATATTCTAGCTCCGAGGCGAAGACGTTAATACCTTTATCGCCTCTTCGTACTGTGCTTAGACTATACGAATAGCGTCCTTACGATTTTCTTTATAGCTCTTTTAGAGCTTCTTATACTATATTAGGAGTTCGTCGTCGTAGCTATAGCACGATTAGTAATTCGAATCTAAGACCGTTATTAACACGTATTCTTAAAGGGCCTAAAGGTCCTTATTCTAGTCCTTTTATTCCTTTAGAGCTGCGTTATATATATTCTATTTCTAGTTAGTCTCCTACGCGGTAGGTATTATATTTTAGCTATAAATATCGTTATCCGCCGTATAGGCCCGAGTATAAGGTAGTTCTTCGAATATAAGAGGCGACGGTTTTATAAAGAGCTCTTTACGTCGTTCGACGTACTCTTAGAGTTAAGCGGACTTAGCTCGGAAACGGAATTTATTATCCTAAACGAGCCATTCGGCCGTTTCCTTTAGCATAATATCCCTTCTTATAGTCGTTATCGTATTAAGGTTAATATAGCGAGTGCGGTAGCAATAAGGTAAGGATAGTGCCGTCTCTACGTCATTTAGGAGGGAAGAGAAGAAAGGCAAAAGGCAGTCGCGATAATTTGCGATCGATATAGTATATACGCTATAGCGTGTTTTCCTTCGTTGTCTAACTCCGACTTCTTATTATAGTGCCGAAAATAAATAAGAAAATTCTCCTTAAGTATAACGTATACTAGTATTCCGTTATTAAGGAGGGAGGAGGGAAAACGGTTAATTATACTTAGTTTCTACGCTTAGATAGTATGATCGAGCGTATTATAGCTCCGGTATATTCCCCGGTTGTTAGTTTTAGTGTTTTTCCGATGTCTTTCGTGTTTTTCGTGTTTTTAGTGTTTTTTAGTGTTTTTAATAGTTTTAGTGGTTTTAGTAGCTTAAGGGGGACTATTGATTAACTAATAAGGTTTAAATTAAGTGCCGGAGAGATTAATTAAGAGGCTAAGACTCTTAATTATTAGAACGGAGGTTCTATAGCCTACCTAATAAGCTAGAATACGCATACGGCTAAAGAGGCTATTCTATAGGATGCATATATGTGTGTATTTAGGGTCTATGCCTATAGCTCTAGCCCTAATATAGACGAGAGGTAGGCACGTGACTAGTGTCTACGTAGGTATACGTGATATATATACGTGACTATCTAATAGGTAGGGGTCTTATATAAGGGTCTTCGACTATTAGTAAGATTAGGTCTACGACTTAATCCGCATTCTTACATACGAGCGGGGAAGAGGCACGTGCGGGCGGGGAAAGGGGCTCGTGCGAATAGGGGTAAGGGGCTCGTGCGGATAAGGGTAAAGGGCACGTGCGGATAAAGGGGTACGTGCGTAGAGCTATATATCCGCATGCATAGGTGCGCCTACACTTAGTTCTTTATAGATGATTTCCATACCTATATAGAGGGCACCTATGTGATTACTCTGCCTACCCTATTATATAAGCTTAGCATAGACAATAATAACCTTATGCGCTATAGTAGGAAATAAATTAGGGATTAAAGACCTAAGCCCGCTTAGATTTAGACCCCTCTACCGACTAAAGACCTAGATAAGAGGATTTAAATACGTATATTAAGATTAAATCTTAATATTACTAAGAGGACTATACCCTATCGAGGGAATCCCTATAGCAAAGACCTTTAACTATTCTAGGCTTATCTATAGCGGACCCGACCTAATTAATGTCTAGTTCGTAACTAAGTTTAATATTAAGGACGAGCAGTAGACTAGCGCCTATAGATTCCTCGGGAGATCTAAAGCCTCTATAATAAACGCTAGATATAGAGAGAACGACTTAAGGAACTCGCTATAAGCGTTATCTCCCTTTAAGGTTCGATATTAAGGGACTTTTCCCTATTGTCCGAGCTAAGCGGGACACTACGCGGTATAGGAAGCGCCTTTCGAGCCTAATTCGCTAGCCTACCTTATGCTTCTCTACCTACGCTAGTCATCAATTTACCCCTACGGATATAGGTTATCGCTCCGACCTTACGACCGACTATTATACCTAGCCTATAAGCAAAGACACCTATCCCTCCTAAGCAAGGACTAGCGAAGCTAAGCACGCCTTAGAAACGCAGATAGGGAATACGGAGGGACCTTAGCCGAATAACCTTTTTTAAGAAAGGTATCGCTAAGGTCCCTATTATAGGTGTCGACGGGTTAAGCATATATAAGAACTATATCGAAGATAAGTAGGAATATAATAGCTTAGGCCGATTAAGAACGGCTAGTCTAGCGATAACTCTCGGTCTCCGTAAGTTACTAGGCAAAGTAGTTAAACCGTACGAAAGAGTTTAGGCAATAAAGGAGGGAGCGAACTAATTTATTTCCCTAATGCCCCTAGGGATTATAGGAGTCGAAGTATAGACTAAGATATATAACGAGGTCGAGCGAGACTTAGCTAGACCGAGCACTTAGGATAGGAACGACGCCCGAAACGCGAGAGCGTAAAGGAGGAGGTAAGGCTAAAAAGCCCCGATATTAGTCGCGCCCTTATTAGAGATAGAAGGGCGCTAGGGAGGATTTTAGCGGGGCATTTTTCCCCCTTATTTATTAAGGGGGAAAAAGAGGGTTATATAACGTACTAGCATAACCTAGGCGTATAAAAGGGAAGGGAAAGGAGGAAGCATTTAATTATACATATAAGATTAATATAATACGACTAAATTAACTTGATTTACCCTCTTAAAGATTTAACGATTTCTCCTTAAGGACTTCTACCTATGAATTATTAAAGAAAGAAGATTATTGCTATATAGCTTCTACGACACTCGCATCTAGTCGGTATTAGCATAATTAAATAATCCTAAAAATACGAAGAGACTAATCGAAATAGGAGCCCGAAAAACATAATTTAAGAGATTACTCCCCGAGTAGGATATCCTAACTTACACGGAAATCGACTAGCCGAGGCTATAATATAACTACCCTACGAATTCCTGCTATTCTTACTAACCCTTAGTATAGCGACTCCTGCGCTTGCTTTAGGGTGTGTGCCCTTTCCTCCGTTAAACTACGTTATTAATAGTCGATCTACTACTAAAGGCGCTTGTTAAGGATGTTATAATCCTTCTCTTCTAGGGCTTAGACCTAGGCTGCTACGGAGATATCGAATAAGGCCTCTAGCTAATAGATAGAGGCGATGTACGTAGCACGAGCGCGTTGCTTAAGGTACTACTAGGCTTTATTACGAGCCTATAGGTCGACTACCTCGATTCTTAAGGCCTATCCCTTCTGCTATAGAAGTAGAACATCGTCGTAGAGCGTTAACTTAGCTTTATTAAAGTCTATAGCATTCCTTAGGATTATTTAAGCCTTCGGTTTAGCGCGAAATTAAGCTATCTAAAGCTCCTTTTCTTCTTAGGCCGAAAAGGTGTCTAAACCGAGCATTAGGGTGTTATCGGTCTATATTCCGACGAGGCTAAAGTCGTCGGGTCCTTAATTTATAATTAAAAGGCATAAGTTATAGGTAGAGGGAGCTATATTAAGGCTCTTAATATAGTGCTTATAATAGGTTTTCTACTAATATACACCGGCTTCTATAAGACTATATAACGGTCGAATAACTCTTATAATTATGCCCTTTAGGTACTTGCCTTAGAGCTCTATCGGAAGAGCCGCTAATACTATACGATTAAGCTCTATTTAAGCTTAGGGATAGGCTTATGTAATATCGCGTAGAGATAAGCTTGTGCCCCGGCGAAGTAAGGCGGGGGCAAGGGCTAGGATTAAGCGCTAGCTAATACGTTGTATAGTAGGTAAATAAGTTAGAAGTAAGCTTTTCTCTATATCGCTATAGCCTTAGATTACTAGACGGGACTTTTCGTAGGGTTTAACGTCGCGACCCTTTACCTCCCTGACAATTCGGGACTGAAATAGACGGTATTGCCGATAAATAGATTCGTCGTACTATTTAAAGCTAAAAACTCCGCGGGCCACGAGATCGTTAATCTCTCGTTAGTCGGATTCTTTAAAAGGGGCGCTAGGTATAGTAATAACGCCGTTATTGCGTAGCTTATTCAAAAGCCGTAGTATATCTTCTTCCTTCTTAACTAGGAATTAATTATAGAAGCTTACGGTCTTTAGCTTATTCTTTAAGCCTAGGGGACGTCTGCGTTTATAGGGCTGCGGAGGAGCCGGTAATGCCTATACCGGAGAGGGGGAAGGGTCTAGCTCGGGAATTTCGTCTAGAGTAAAGGAATCGACCTTAGAGAGGGTATCTGTATTATTAAGGGCAGGGGGATCTAGGGTATCGTTATTGCTATAGTAGTACGGCTATATAAGGGTAGAACGGAAGACTATAAGGCCGTTAATGGTTTCGATAGTAACGTCGTAGCCGTTAATAAAGGCGATCTTATATAGACCTTACTATCCTCGCTTTTCTCTCTAGACGCGGACTTTACTCTATAGCGGTAGTAATAGAGTGTCTAAGGTTAAAAGGCCGTTTCGAGCTTATAGGGCATCCCTAACTTAGCGCGTAGCGGAGAGCTATCGTAAGGCTTTTATAGCCTTTTAGATAGTCGCGGCTCTTTATACCGTAGTTACCGAAGGAAGGGAGTCCTAAGTTATCCGTAGGTACACTCTAAAGACGAGGAGCGTAGGGATAAGGCCGTTTAGTCCTACTATATTATTTACGGCTTTAATAGCTATTTATAGGACGGATTTAAAGGCCGTTATCCTACCGATCTTAGCGTATATTATTTTAAACGCACGACGGAGCGGGCTATAATACCTTTTAACTTTACCTATAGACTGATATGCTTTAATAGGGATTTAGGTATACGTAATACCTATAATATAAGCTTCGTTACGAAACTTAGTTAAGGCGAAGTTAGTGCCTACGTTATGCCGGATAAAGTTAGGGGGTCTAAGGTATATATTAATCTATAGTGTATTAAGTATCTCCTATATATCCTTAGCCGATATAGATAGGAGGAATCGCGCTTTTGAAAAAGATATCGCTATATCGACCGCGTATAGTACCGGGCAGGTACTACTGCCGACCTTTAGGTATATTATATCGACGACGACCTCGAAATTAAATTCTTAGTTATCCTTTAATATAAACCCAAACCTCCGGGGCGCCGGTGCGTAGAGCTAATAGTAATAGCAGAATTTTAAGATATCCTTAAGTATTTTTACTAAGATATCGTTATGCCTTACTTACTTTAATAGATAGTAAAGCCTATTAACGGCCGGGTAGCTAAATCGGCGGTAGAGCGTTTATATCTCGGCTTTAGTTAAAAAAGCGATTACGTTTTCTTCTTTATTAAAGAAGAACTATAGATAACCCTATTTATGAATAATAAGGACGCTAATACTTAGACTAATAATGGTATCGGTAGTGTTATTAAAGTATACGCTTAAGCGATCTATATTAGCTAGGCAGAGAAGGAAAGGGGTCGTCGTTCTTAGCACGTAGAACGTAATACGGCTAATTAAGGTCTTAAAGGCAACGGAGCTAAGGGAGCGTACGTCCTCGCCGCTGCTAAATTAAATATATGCCTAGCTAGCGGTAGACTCGTCGAGTATAATAGATAGGTCTTCTCGTTATAGGGCGAGATATAGTCTTAGCCTACTATAGAGACTATAGCTACTCTAGTGTCTACGAGGATACCGTAAAAGCAGTCCTTTAAGTAACGGTTAAAGACGAATTACATAGCTAAGACGCTTAACTAGTCTATTCTTTATGCGTTTTCGCCTGTAATAAAATAGTTAAAGGACTACTAATATAGGATTTACGAGGCTTACTATTTAGTTAGTTCTTTATCGTTACTAGCCTTATCGTTACGCTATTCGATAGCGGCTTAAGGAGTCTCGTTACCTTTATATTCGGTAAGATAGGCCTTAAATCCTATGCTAGGGTTGCCGGTTAGAAGGCATTACGCGTAGTATTAAGCCTTAGACCTAGCTCGTTCCTCTAGGGTATGCTTTATCGACTAATAGCCTTCCTTCTAATAAACGAAGCATTTCCTCGACTATTAGCGGTTGCTAAAGCTACTACCGCCGCTACAAGGGCTACGGTAGCCTCGTCCGCTGCTTTCGCTAAACCTACGGCCGTTGCCGTAGTTATTAGTATATCTTCGGTCGGTATAGAATACGCTTAATAAATTATATTTATTATTTATATTTATTACCTCGTTACGATACTATACAAACGTGCTAGACGTGCCGTTCTCGGCCTATATTAATAGATAGGTCTTTAGGGAGGAACGCAACGCGGAGAATAGCTTTTCTACGGTCTTAAGGGGGTTATATAGTGTATAGCTAAATTCCGGGACGTTTCGGCATACGTTAAGCAATATAGTGCGAAAGGGGAGGTCTCTAGCGAATTTAAATCCTAAGGCGCGTTAATATCGTTATAGCTTATTAAAAAGGGTCTATAGGACTTCCTATTAGGTCTTATTTCAATACTTAACTTATAGCTTTTCAAAAGTTATAGTGCTTTAACCTACCTAATAGTGCTAATAGTTTACTTTAGTATCGAAGTAAGCCTTTAGTAGGTCGTAGGCCTACCTAAACGTGTTATCCTACTCTATATGCTAAATATAGTAGTCTTAGGCTCGGCCGGTAAGGATCTAAGGAAAGAGGGTATAGAAATAGCCGGGCCGGGCCTTAACTATATAATAAACGTCCGTAAAGATATAGACTTTATTATTAAGAATATTATAAGGCTCGCCTATATAATTTTTACTTTTATCCTATAGCTTAATAAACTTTTATAGGAGGTCTACGTCTATCTCCTCGTTTAGAACGTCGTAAGGGGGCACTATTATATAAGCTGCCTTTAACGTTATATTAATCGGAGGGGTCTTAGAGAACTAGTACGAAGTCGGGTCAAGTATTATTAGCGTTTCCAATATATCTCGGAACGGAAGGGCCTAAGGGTTTAAGAACGTGCCGGGCATTTAATCTCGGAAGTATAAGCCGGGATCGACGGAGGTAGTACGTATTAAGGTTGTTAGGGCAAAGGAGGGTTCTAGCGCGAATATAACTGCCGGGGCGGTCGGAGGCGTAAGGGGGATAGCCGCAGGCGTAGACAGTGCCGTCGCAAAGGTTACTATAAGAGCTAGGGCATTAAGAGGTTTTATTAAGACCGTGATTAGGACAATTAGGGAAGGAGGGTTAGTTATAGCAGCCGGGGCTATAACGGATATATTCCTTAGGAATTCTTAGGTTCGTTCGTTATAGAATTTCGACTATTCTAATAGTAGTTCGTCCCTTAGCTAAATTAAGGGAATCTATTAGCGCTAAAGCATTAAAAACGATGCTATATAGCTAAGGTTTCTAGCGCCGGTCTAGATTCTATAGGACCGTAAGAAGGATTTAAGGGCCTTCCTAAAATGTTTATCTACCCGGTTCTATATAGCCTCTATCTATCTATTAAAGTATTCTTAGAAGTCCGTAAATAGCTTATATCTATAAATATTTAAGCCAATATTAACGATAATAAACCGGGCTACGTAGGTTATAACTGCTTTCTTATTTATATTATTATAGATAACGTCTATCTCCTAGAATGTAATATTAGCTCTGTTTTAGTACGAACCGAAGATATCGATGCCTTTTAGCTAACCGGGAAGGGGGTTATCGTTAGGCTTAGTTGCTTCTAATATAAGACCGGGAGCGTTAGGGTTATCATTAGGGTCTAATATAGTGTAATTAAATAAAATATATAGTTATTATTAAAAGGGATCGCGAGGGTCGTTGTAACGCAGCTACCCGCGTAACTATAGTGTCGGGGGATAGGGATATATACACGATAGATAATGCATTTTAGCTCAGGGACTATTCGGCTATTAATCGCCAACTAGTCCCCGACAACCCCTCTTAAGGCCTAAGGGTATATCCCTAAGGCCCCGATATATCTTAGAAGGGGGGTAAGCTTTAGTCTTACTATAAGAGGGCAAATGTATTATAATAAAGGATTATTCGTACTTTTAACTATTGTTCCTACCTTCCTAAACGTACCTTTAGTCTACCTTCTTATAATTTCTAAAGCTTCTCTTTTTTAGTTACCTAAGAGCGATAGCGCCGCGTAGTAGGCGCGTTTCCGGACGTATAAGCCGCGTAGGCCGAATAGGTCGTAGTAGCTATCGAGTCGCTAGCCTATCGCCGTTACCTTACGTAATAGAACTAATATTAGAAGATAAATACACTAACTTATATAAGGGCTATAACGAGCGTCTTAGGACGCTATTACTAATTTTTTCGCTGCTTAAGGGGGCTTAATCTATCCCCTCGCGAAGTTAAACGTAAGCCGGGCCTTTACGACCTACCCCTCCGCGTATAGATATCCTCGTAGCCCTTTAAGTAAGAGCTATAGAGCTAGAGGAGGAGAAAAGATTAAGAGATAGGATTATAGAACTTCGAGAGGAACTTTCGCAATAGGGTAACTTATTCGGCAGGGACTTATATAAACGTCGCGGATAGTTAACCGAATCGAAGGAGAGTTATAGTAAGGAAATTAAAATAAAAAACATTCCTTAGTTATTATAACCGACTAACCCTTAAAAACGTCTCGATTAGATTAACGATCTTAAGGATGCCTTTATCGCTACCTTACGTCGTTTTAAACGCAATAAGAATAAAATCTTATATGCCTTTAACTATATATATATAGACTATAAGGCGAGATAAAGGCGATACTTTAACGAAAAGCTCCCTATAGAGAGGGAATTGCTTCGCACTAACTAAGATAATTTTCGTAACTAGACCCTAATTTTAATTAAAAATGCTATTAATCGTAAGACTCTTTTAGCTACGCAACTATAGGAAGCACGCTAACGAAAGGGTTAGTCCCCCCTCGATTTTAGTCTTTACTTAGATTCCCTTAAGCAATACTTAGAACGTCCGCTAGAAAAAACTTATATACTTTCCTTTTTTACAAAGTTACGTCCCGATCTTAAAGACTAAATCTCCCTTTATTTAGCGTCTATTTAAGATAATACTCGTAAGGAGATAGTCTAACTCGCTTAACGCTTCTAAGATGCTTTAGGAAATAAGAAGCGCCTTATAAAGCTAACTAACGACTGATCGACCTTAACTTAAGGGGTAAGAGGCTCCCGTTCGATAGGCTATCGCCGACGTAAAGGCCGAAATAGATCTACTAATAACTATTAAGATTCCGACGCCGCTAGATCGACCTCGAATAGCCGTAGAAACGGTCGTAGCAACGGCCGTAGGAACGGCTAAGGAAATAGTCGCAATAGTCGCAACGGTAGGAATAAATACGGTAGGAATAGCCGTAGCAATAACCGGGGAGGAAATTCGTATAGAAATAGCTAAAGCTAATCCGGTATAGTTATTTATTAGTATTATAAGAAACTAGGCTATATATAAGCCGATTGCTAAGCGATAGCGAAAGCTAACTAAGCCGTAGCCGATTTAAAGACGACGAAGAAGGAGGGAAACGCTTAAAAGTCGAAGTAAATGCCTCTCTTTCGATTAAGCTATAGGTAGAGGTAGTTAAGAGACTACGTGCTATTAGAAAGCTACTAAGGCGAATACGTTATAAAATTATCGTTAATCTCGATTGCGGTAGTAAAGTAGACCTAGTAGATATAAATTTGCTCGAAAATAAGGGCTACGATAGCTTCCTTTATTAACCCTTAGATTAAAGGTAGTCGGGAATACGCTTATAAGACAATATAGAGTCTAGGAAGTTTCTATCTAACTCTAAGACAGTCGCTATAGGGAAAAGATAGTTATTCGCCCTTATATCGGCGTCGATAATAGATTAAAACCCGACGACGCACTAGTTTTGCTTAATATACCCGCACTTTCTTAAGAATATATTTATCTTATTCCTTTTAAGCGCGCTTAATAGTTTAAACACTAACTTTCTAAGGTATTATTACGCTAACCGTAGAAATTTTTACATAAGTGTCGGAATAAGGGATAGGTCTATATAGTTATACTAGACCTAAAATTTATGCTATTTCCTAATAAAGATAATAACTTAGCGAGCCTTAAGCGAACGGGGGAGAAAATACTAGCGACTCTTTCGGACTTTAAAGACGTGTTTTCTAAGCATAAGGCCGATTTATTACTATGGAAGAAAGGCACCGATTATGCGATTAACCTATTGCCCGACTCTAAGCCGCCTTTTAGACCTATCTACCTTTATTCTTAATCCGAACTTTAGGTTCTAAAGGAGTAGTTAGATTAGTCCTTTAAGTATAGCATTATTCGGAAATCTAAGAGTTCGGCTAAGGCTTTTATTCTTTTTATGCCTAAGAAAGACAGCACTTTACGCTTTTATATAGACTACCGGGTGGTTAATAGTATTACCGATAAAAATCGCTACTTACTCCCCTTAATTTCGGAGATTATAGACCGTTGTTAAAGGGCTAAGTACTTTTCGAAGATTAACCTAAAAAACGCATACTAACGCATCCGGATTAAGGGAGGGGATAAATAGAAGATAGCCTTTCGTACTCGCTACGGTTACTATAAGTATTTAGTATTGCCGTTTAGATTAACTAACGCCTTAACTATATTTTAGTTATATATTAACTAAGCTCTTAAAGGCCTTATAGACACTATTTACGTCGTTTACCTTAATAATATTTTAATCTTTTCTAAGACCTACGAGGAGCATATAGAATACTTACGATAAGTCCTTAAACGACTAAGGAATACCGAGCTATTCGCTAATTTATTAAAGTGCACTTTCTATAAGCAGTCTTTAGAGTTTTTAGGATTTATCTTATCTATTAACGGAGTTGCAATAGACCTAGCCTACGTTAAGGCTATTATAAATTAGGAAGAACCTCGTTCTTTCTATAATATTTAAGTTTTTCTCGGTTTTATAAATTATTACCGACGATTTATTTTAGGATACTCTAGCATTATTGCCCCTCTTACTGCGTTATTAAAGGGGAGCGTTAAGGGAAAAAAGCCCGGATAAGTATAGCTAAACACTAGCGAATTAATAGCGTTTTACGCCGTAAAGAACGCCTTTACAATAGCCTTATTTCTCTAACACTTCGACCCTTAAAGACCGATTCGCATTAAGACTAATGCCTTAATTTTCGCAATAGCTAGCATTCTTTTATAGCCTAATAACGAAGGCTACTATTATCCGATTGCTTTTTAATTACGGAAGTTTACTAGCCTTAAGCTTAACTATAGCACTTTTAATTAGGAGATATTTACTATCGTTAAGTTATTTAAATACTAGCGATACTACGTCGAAGGGGCGGCGAATACCGTTAAAGTTTTATTAGATTACTAAAACCTTTAAGGCTTTATAAAGTAAGTATCCTTTAATAAAAGATAAGCACGTTAGTATATATACCTAGCTCCTTTCGATTTTACGATTAAACACTAAGCCGGCAAATGAAATCCTACCGATGCTTTATTAAGGAAGCTAGAATTTATAGGCGAAGCCCTACCGTCTATAAAGCTACTCCCGGAACTATAATAGAAGTTAATAGTTATTCGGTAGGTATATATAGCTATAGATTCTTTATAAAGCGACTTAAAGACGAGTTCTTAGGTCTTTATTATCTCTAAGCTTAACGAGATATCTTTACGTAACGAAAATATATAAGCTCTTTAAGATTCGATCGCTTAGCATTCGGGAACGAGTCCCGCTAAGTTAGCCACCTAGGTTAAAGATATCGTTAGTTATAAACAACGGTGTTAAAGACAATTAGCTAGGTTAATAGCTCGTTATAAAAAGGTCTATAAGAGCAATATCTCTAAGCCCTTTTTTAAGCTCTTTAAGAGGACTTAAGCGGAAGATCCGTAGACTATATAGCGAGTATAGGCCGAAAGTACCCTAAAAGAAGGGGTAAGTCTTTAGTTATTAAGCCTAGACGGACTTATTTTGCATTCGGGAAAAATCGTAGTGCCCGTAGAGGTTGCCTTAAGGCAAGAGCTTATTTAGCTCTACTACGACGATCCTTTTATAGGATACTTTAGAATAGCCCGTACGAAAGACCTCTTATCCCGAAAATTCTTTTAGGAAGGAATAGCTCGTAATATAAATAGCTATATACGTTTATATTATATCTATTAAAGCGCCGTTCTAAAGCGGTATCGCCTATACGGCGCCCTTAAGTCGCTGCCTATTCCTATAAGACCTTAGGAAGAAGTCTCTATAGACTTTACTACCGGTTTTCCGGAGTTATAGTTCGATAGTAGAGAAGTTAACGCAATACTACTAATCGTTAACTAAAACACTAAGTATAGCGTATTTCTCGCGGTCTCTAAGACAATAATAGCGCCTAAGTTAGCTAAGGCTTTTTATTATAAGATTAAGCTTATCTATAGAATACCGAAAGGCATTATTTCCGATAGAGGATCTTTATTTATTAGTAAGTTTTAGTTAGACCTCTATTATATATTACGGATAAAACGTAGGTTATCGATAGCCTTTTACCTATTGTAATAGAACGGTTAGAAGACAGAAGACAGTCTAACCGGACTAAGTCTCTAATAGTTAAAGACTAATAGAGGGCGTTATTTATCCTTAAAAGCTATAGGGGCGGAATAGTAAGTAGAGGAGCACTCGGGGTCACTTATACTAGACCGGCTGGCTAAGTCTAAGCAAGTAGGGGTAGTCGAGGCTAGAGCACTAAGGGCACTACTAGAAGAGGTGTAGGTCACTTAGTAGGCAGTTAAACTAAAACTGTAATAAAAGCTAAAGAAGAAAGGAAGGAAGGAGAGCCTAAGGAAGGGCGGACTAAAGTTCCTTTATATAGCTCTTCCCGTCCGTCTAGACGGTCCCGGTACGTCCCTTTCCTTCTAGCACCTTCTGCCACGTATCCCTTACACTGCCCCGAGCTAATGCGGGTCCCCGGGGCTGCGTAAGGGCTATATAGGTCGGCTAACCTCGAAAAGGCTGCCTCCCGCGTCGTTCTAGAGCCCTTATAGACTAATCTAGGTCATATAGGTCCATTTATGCACTACGTGCATAACGTTATGTAGGTGGGTCATACGATATAAGTCGTGTGACCTCCTTATGCAGAGGATCGGACGAATAATCGGTCCTAAAAGCCGGGAGGGCTATATTAGGCCTATAGCTCCCGGTAGTCTAGGTGTCGGTCTATTATGCGGGGCATCGAGCTAATTATCGGGTCTTATTAGGCAAGGGTGCCTAATAAGATCGTCGGCGTGACCGTAGCTGCGTGGTACGTCCCGTACCTAAGGAAGCTAAGTCCCGAGGGACTTAGGTTCGAAAAAGGGGTGTGTCCTAGGCTAAAAAGGGGTGTGACCGGATAATAGGTAAGTCCGGGGCGAACATCTTTATGCTAAGTCATAAAGTATCAAGTATCAAAGTACCAAGTACCCCGGTACCCTCGTACTAAGTATTTCCGTACTTAAGTCCCTTAGTACTTAAGTCGTCCCGTACTTTAGAAAAAAGAAAGTAAACTAGGAACCTAGATTAGTGGTTCTATAACATATTACCCTTCCTAAGGGGGGTTAAACCTTTAAGCCCTTAAACTCCTCTTCCCTTAAACCTAAGGGTTAGATTTATTATAGGCTTTAATCTTCTTAAGAGCGTTCTTAAGATGCTTAACAGGTTCCTACGTATTATCGGAAGAAGGATAATTCTTCCACTTTATAAGATAGAAATGCTGGCCGTTTTCTATCTTCTTAGATAAAATCTCTTCGACTTCGTATTCGTCTTCTTCGACTAGTATGTCGATATCTTTCGCTAGGCGGCTATTCTTAGGTGTTATAGCACTAGGTAATAGCTAGATAACCTTATTGTTCTATAAAGAGGAGAAGAACTATAGAGGCTAAGGGCTCGTTTATATATAGGACTATATATCACGTAGCATATCACTATATACTATATTATATAATGTAATACTATAATAGTACTCCCCCTCTAAAGACGATTTAGTCCCTAAATCGCTAAAAAATGTTATTTTCGCTAGAAATCTATATATAATAAAGGAATCTTTTATAGGCGGGCCTAATCTAAAGGGCCCGGCTTATCTAGGTTATATCTATAAAAGCGTTAAATAACTTTAGGGCAACCCCTTAGGTTATCTTCGGGCTGCTAGGTCGGTTCTTAGTAATGTTTCTATTTAATTAGATAAGTTAGGATCGGGGCTTCGTTATCGTTTACGTTAAGGAACTTCTTAAATTCCTATA
The DNA here is from genome assembly GCA_012934285.1 of Ophiocordyceps sinensis. Classification (NCBI taxonomy): domain Eukaryota; kingdom Fungi; phylum Ascomycota; class Sordariomycetes; order Hypocreales; family Ophiocordycipitaceae; genus Ophiocordyceps; species Ophiocordyceps sinensis. The sequence continues at coordinate 12,343,627 of JAAVMX010000001.1, read as the reverse complement.
TTTCTTCGATATTGCCGTCGTTATCGCGTTCCGCGATACGGCCTACGACGTTGCGTCGTTCCTCTCGATTAATCTATGCTTAGCCTAGTATTATTTCCGTTATCTAAAGCCGCACCTTTAACGTATAGAAAGACTTATTAACTTAGATATGCTTTAGGAGGTCGATAACTATAGCGCCGCGGTAGACCTTAAGAATAGGATAAGGACCGTCTTATTTATCGTCTTATTTTTTCTTTAGGCGATTAGTAGTTATATTCTCTAATAAAACTATAACTATATTACTAGGTCGGAAGAAAAAGCCTTCGTCCCGCTTTATATTAGCATTATCTTTATATTTCTATTATAAGGCTTATGCAAGAGCTCGAAGCTAAATAAGGATATAGTCGAAACGATTAGCTATTGCGTCCGCGCGAAGGAATTCCTTCTTTGCCTATAATAAAAGCGTCGGGGGTTAAGGGCCTATAGGTTTAATGCCGAGATAAGGATTAAAGCCGTAGTTAGCGAAGAACGGAGAAATACCGGTTATTTCGTTTACTTAATTATTCGTTGCGAATTCCGCGAGCGGGAGCTAATCGACCTAGTCATTTTAGGTAAAGCTAATATAGGCTCGAATATATTTATTTATTATAGCGTTAACGATTTCGGTTTAACCGTTAGTCTTTAGGTGCTATACTAAGCTTAGTTTTAACGTTGTTTTTAAACGAGTGCTAAGCTATCGCTAAAAATTAAAGATAAATTAAGTGCCTTAGTCGGAGATAATAATATTAGGTGCTTTATATAAGCGATAGACTATATAGATAAAGGAGTTAATTAGTTCTTCTATAGAAAGGCCGGTAATAAGGACGAAATATCTTATCTTTATAAGCCTATTAACTATCGTAAGTATATTCTTATAAGTTTTCCTATTTTAGGTATACTTAAGGAGTATTATAATATAATTAATTAATATATCGGCCTATAGTTAGACCTATAGAGCGAGGGGTTTTAGGAATCTAAGGGGAGATAAGCGGGGGGTCTTAGTCTAAAGATAGAGAGTATAGTCTTTAACAAACGTAGCGGCGAAGTAAGAAATCCTCGGCTATTAGTATATTCGGTTTAATAGATTAAGGGTTTTTACTTTCCCTAAGTATCCTACTAGGCTACTGCTATAAGATCGATAAACGACTTTAAGGCGGAGATCCGGAATATCGGGAACGAAGAGCCGGTCGTAGAAAAAGATACGTCCGTTAATTAACTAATATTCGGATATATTATAACGTAAGAGCTTTCGGATATGCTTTAGCTAGCGTCGGGCGTATAGATCCCGGAGTATCGTTATTATATCCTAGGTAAGATTATCTTATTAGTATACTTCGTAGATAAGCTTATCGAGTGATTTACTAACTACGTTTAGTCTAAGAGCGGCGACTGCATTAAGGTCCTCCTTTAAGGCATAGGAATCGGTTAAGAGTTCTTTAGGATAGTTAAGTCGACTTTCTCTTTAAGGATAACTACTTAATTTCGATAGAGGAGTCTATCGTCGTCTACGGTAGCTAATCTATCGCCGGGGAGCCTACTAAAAGCATTAGGGAGGATTGCCTTATTGCCTAAGCGGTATATAATCATAAAGTTAAACTAAGAAAGGAACTTAGCCTAACGCATTTATCGTTAGTTAAGTTGCTTCGTAGATATAAACGTCTAAAGATTCTTATAGTCTATAATAACGTCGAACGCTTTAGTAGTCCCTTAGAGTTCCGGGCGCTATTCCTTAAGCGCTTTAATAATTGCTAATAGCTCTTTATTATAGATCTCGTAGTTATACTTAGGGGCAGTATGCTTTAACGAAAAAAACGCAATAGGGTAAAGATATCCGTCGTCTCTAGTCTATAAAAGGACTCCTCTTAAGGCCTAATTCGAGGCGTTAGTTTTAATAACTATTTTCTTTAAGTAGTTAAAATATGCTAAGACCGGGGCAGTAGTAAAAGCAAGTTTAAGGGCCTTAAACGCGGTAGCTTATTCGGGTCCTTAAGACTAACGGGAATCCTTTTAAAGTAGCGTAGTTATCGGGGAGATAATACTAGAATATCCCTTAATAAAACGGCGGTAGAAGTTTATAACCCTAAGAAACTATTAAAGTTCTTTTACTAAAGTTAGGGTATTTTAAGCCGTAATTATACGCACCTTCTTAGGGTCTATGCTTATGCTAGATATTAAAATAATTAGTCTAAGATACTTAGTCTTCGTTATATAAAACTCTAACTTCCCGATGTCGATTTAAAGCCCTACGTTGCTTAGGCGTTAGATAACTATTCGCACGTAGTTTTTATATTCCGCCCTAGTCTTTAAAAAGACTAGTACGTTATCGAGATATACTATATAGAAGTCATCGAGGGCATTATAAAGCACGTGATTAATATAGTTCTAGAAGGTCGACGGTGCGTTATAAAGGCCGAAGGGGGTAACTAGCATCTTAAATAACCTAAAGCGTGTAATAAATACTATAAGCTACTTATAACCCTCGGCGATTTAAATATAGTTAAATATAGCAATTACGTCTAGCTTTATATAAAACTTAGCGTCGTAGAGAGAATCTAGTGTTTCGCGGATAAAAGGCAAGGGATATCGATTCTTAACTATAACCTAATTTAAACCTCGGCAGTTATAATAGATATAGACACTACCGCCTAATTTATAAGCGAGGATTAGTAGTGCTACGGCTGGAGAAGAAGACTTCTAAATAAAGCCTTTATTAAGTATATCGTTAATCTACTTCTTAACGTAGCGGAGTTCTACGGGTAATATAGGCCGATTTCTATAATATAAGGCTTATTTTCCAAGTGTAAGTTCGATCTTATAATCCTAAGGGCGGTGTAAGGGGAGTTTATTCGCATTCTTTACAAAGAAATAAGGAAGCTTATCTTAAAACTCTTTTAGGAGTTTCTTTAGGATATCTACCCTTATAACTTCCGGTTTTACTCGGAGGAATCTTTCTACGTTAGCCTTATCGACCCTCTAAAATAGAGATTCGGAATTAGCTATATCCCGGAGGTTCGTCTAAAGGAAATAATAAAAACGTTTAGGGAAAGCGGCCCGGGCTACTTCTATTATATAGTCCCCGGTAATAACGCGTTAGAAAGAGGTTTTAGATAATTCCGGGACCTTAACTAAGCCTACTAAGAGTTCGTTAAGGAGTCGTAGATTCTCTCCCTCCTCGACTAGCTTAGCTAATTTAGATATACTAATTCGTATCGCTTAGATACTATCCTATTTATAGAATTAAACGAAGTTAACTACTCGTACGTAGCGGATGTCGTTTATATCTAAGGGTATTTAATCTTCCTATTATATACGCCGGCGGGGGCGTTTCGTCTAGCCCTATCGGGCGGGAACGTAGTAACGGCCGGCGGTAAGGCGAATAAGGAGTAGGCGAGCTACTAAAGTAGTCTACGGCGGAGTGGCCTTAAAGGCTCGAGTCTTAGGGGAGTCCGGAGGGCTAATCGGGGATATTAAGCGGGCGGTTTCCTAGGCGAATAGCTATATCCTATATAGGGGATATCGAATTAGTTAGCTAAGGTTTAAGGGGTGCGATGCCTACTTAGGTAGACATTCCTTAGTAGACGAGTCTATAGATATATAACTTCCTAGTAGGATAGTTTAGTCTTCTAGGATATTAGTCTCTTCCTACCGAAAGGGAATTTCTAGCACGTCTTCTATCGTTATAAAGACCTTTTATTTTAGAGTAAACGTCGGGGTTATTTAAATCTCTACGACGTTAGAAAAATATACTTTCCGACGTAACTAATGCCCTTTAGGCGCGGGAGTAATAGGAGTCCTAAGAGCTATCCTATCCTCGGCTATTATGCTTAAAGGCAGGTAGTATCTTATATAGTAATTAGAATCGAAGTAGACCTAAAGAGATTTCTAAAGTATAGTTAGTTTATATTCCTAAATCTAGGGGATACCTAGGATAATTAGGGTAGAAGGTAATAGATTCGTAACGAAGAAAAGCATAAGTTCTATATGCTTGCTAATAGTTATTTAGGCTATAAAGTAGTCCGTTATCTATATTAAGGGTATACCGTCGGCTAGTTAAAGCGGTCGAGGTTTAAAGAGCTTCTTCGTAATAACGTTATATTTCTATACGATAGCGTAAAGATCGGCGAACGCTGCGGTAGTATAGCTAAAATCTGTAAGGTATAACGTATTAATATAGTAAGGGGACTAAAGGTTACGCGTAGAGGAGAGACGAGTATAAAGAAGGATTAACTTTTTATTACTATTTAACGAACTAATCCGAAGATCCGTTCTATCTAAAAGCAATAACCTAATCCTCTTATCTTCCCTTATATATAACCCCTAAGAGCGACTTATTCTAAGGGTATATCTTTTAGTAGTAGCCTTAACGCCGGCCGCTCGCCTTATAAATCCGTATCCTCTTCCCTAAGGATACGGCCTTATTTATAGTCGGCCGTACGGACGAGCTAGCCTTAGCTATACCCGCCGCCGTAAGCGCCCTAAGATCCTCGGCCGAAGCCGGGGGAAGGGGCGCCCCGGCCCTAAAACTAGGGACTACCCTAACGTAAGGGCATTAGAAGCGGATTCGCTATCTTAGCCGGGTCGTAAGCCTCCTTCTAGTGTCTAGGCTCTCCGTAGGCTATATAGAGTTTATTATTAATCCTAAATTATCGTTTAGTATTAGAAAGCCGGTCGAGGTCTATAGGGTTACCGTATAGGGGTTAGGCTAGGGCGGTCGGGGTAAGGGTAGGTATAAGCGTCGGCGGGAACTACGAACGGGGGGCAGCCTTCTTCTTAAGCTTCTAACGATAAGTATAGTTAGCGAGATTCTTCGCAAAGATATCTATCTACGCTAACTATTTCTCGTAGTCGGTGTCGGGGATCTTAGTCTATATATTCTTAACGAGATCGCTTATATCCTTTAATATAAACTTCCGGAGGAGGTCGACTTCCTATTCCTTTATCTTCCTTACTTTACGCATATAGGCGTTAAAGTCTGCCTTCTAAATCCAATAGTTTTTATCGCCTTAAGGGAAATTATCGAGGATATTCTTAGCGGCTTACGTTAAGTCTAAAGCCTTATACTGCCTGCCTAAAGCTATAAGAAGCGTCGTTATAGTAGGCTATTCCTACTTCTCTCTCTTAGATAGGTTAGCTATAATAGTAGCTATCCTATCTTTAACGAAGTCGTAGGCCCGTTTACTAAGCCTATCGCTAATATAAAAGAGGCGGGCGCTATCTAAGTCGAACTATATACTATCGCGGAGGAAGATACCTTATATCTTAAGTTCCTAAGCCTCGTACTTACGTTAACGGTCGGAGGTAGACCCTTTTCTAATAAAGATCGGAGGGTCTACCGTCTTTCGTTTTCCGGACGACTATACTAAGGTTATCGTCTAAGACTATAATATCTTTATAGTTAAGATCGTAAAGTCCTTAGCCTTAAGAAGTTGCTCCCTTATAGCTAAGAGCTAATCCTTTATAGCTAAGAGCTAATCTTATGCAGTTACGCGTTCCTTTAACCTAGTATTTCGGTTAACCTAAGAGGCTTCTGCTACGCGAAGGGAGCGAAGACTCTCCTCGATATATATAAGAATATATCGGGTATCCGGGCTCTAAAGGTTTTCCTAGCTCTCCTACGCATTAGCGACCGGGACTATATTATCGAACCTCTTAATCGCCTAAGCGATCTAAGGAAATTTATTAATAAACTCTTTAGCAAAGGCCTTTAGACCGTCGCCTATAGCGTTAGAGGCTATAGGTATATCTACTATAAGGAGGAAGGAGGAGTATTTAATCTAAGGTGTTTGTCGGGGATTGTAAAAAAATTTCTATAGGCTATATAGGTTTCTATAGGCTAGGGAAAAATTCTTAGGGGCTTAGGGGCTTAGGGGAATGATTTCTTAAGGGTTACGCTTAGGTCGCGACGACTAAAGGGATAAGGTAATAGAGCTGCTAGGACTATATTTATAAAGCTAGGGATCGCGATAAAGCGCAATAAGAGATAGAATAAACTATTATAGCATTAGGTAATAGCTAGATAACCTTATTATTCTATAAAGAGGAGAAGAACTATAGAAGCTAAGGGCTTGTTTATATATAGGACTATATATCACGTAGCATATTACTATGTACTATGTTATATAATGTAATACTATGATATTAGGCGCTAATTCGAGTAGTAAAACGTAAAAAACGGGATGTATAAGCATAGCCGTTAGTAGGTCTAGCTTATAGGTTAAGTCGGAGAATTTTTCCTATATAAGAAAAGGTCCTATCTTCTTATAGTCTAACGAATTGTTAGGCCTATTAGAAGTAATATTCTTCTTAATAAGGTAGACTTTGTCGCCCTTATTAAAAGTAGGTTCCTTTTCGGTCTTTTTATTATAATAATAAGTTATTCGCTCCTTTATAAAGTCGAGCTCGTCTTTAATAGCGGAATGTAAGCTTCTTAGCTGCCCGGAGCTTAAGATAGCTTTTTCGGCTATAACTTCCGGTAGGGAAGACCTATAGGCTTTAGGCGTAAATCCGTAATTCGCAAAGGCTAGCGTTTGCTATATAGGTTCCGATACCGAAGTATTATAAGCTAACTAGGCTATTAGTAGCCTAACTAGCCAGTCGTCTTGCTAGTAGTTAATATAGCTTTAAAGGTATTGCTTTAAGGTCTAGTTTAGCCGTTCCGTAATTCCGTCGGTAATAGGGTAATAAGCGGTAGATAATTCATGCTTAGTTCCTAGAGCTCGCATAAGGCTCTACCAAAAGTGTGATATAAACTTTCGGTCCCTATCCGTAATTAGGGTTTTTAGTAGACCTCTATCGGCTAGAATATATCTTATAAAGACGTAAGATAATTCCTTAGCCGATATAGCTTCTTTAATCGGAATAAAATAACCGTATTTTGTAAGGCGGTCTACTATAACTAATATAGAATCGTATTCTATATTCGTTATAGGTTCGATAGATTTCGGTACCTTCGTAATAAAGTCTAAAGCAATAGATTCCTAAGGTAATTTAAGGGTCTCTATAGGCTATAGGTTTCCGTAAGGCTTATGCCGTATAGCCTTAGCTTTATTATAGGTATCGCATGCCTTAATAATCTTCTGAATTTTACGGCGAAGATTATACGTGTTGTAGTAATTCCGTATTCGATTATAAGTCCGGGATATCCCTTAGTAGCCGTATATCGGGCTTTCTTAAAAATCCTTTATAATCGTTGCCTCGCTACTAGGCGTAAGGAATAACTTTCCCTTATAGTAGGCGAGGTCGTTTTCCTAGGTTATATGCTTCTTAAACCTACTAAAATCGGTATCCTTATAAGTGCTTTTAAGTAATTTTAAAACAGAATTATCTCCTTCGATCTTAAATACGGCATCGAGTAATTGCTGCTCGTAGTTGCCTTCCGTATTAAGATATAAAAGCCGTTCGTTATAAGGTTCGATCTTCGTATTATAGTCGGGACGTCGACTAATAGCGTCGGCATAGGAATTTTCGGTTCCCTTCTTATATAGAATTTCGTAGTTAAAATCTGCTAAGAACTCTGCCCAACGGATTTACCGTGCGTTAAGCTGCTGCGTACTAGCGAAATAGGTGATATTCCTATAGTCTCTATAGACCTTCGTCTTATAGAAATTCCTTAGAATGTAATGCCGAAATTCTTTAAAGGCGTTTATAATCCCTAAAAATTCTTTGTCGTAGATCGGATAATATATCTCTGCCCTACTTAGCTTTTTAGAGTAAAAAGCTATAGGATGCAATATATTATCGTCGTCCCTTTAGCTTAACTGCGCACCTAATGCGAAATTAGAAGCGTCGGTTTCTAATTCGCACGGCTTTTCCGCATCGTAGCTATATAGTACCGGGGCGGAAGTTAATAGGCTTTTAAGCTGAATAAAAGCGTTATTAGCTTCGTCCGTCTAGGTATAGGGTTTCGTCCTAGCTAGCTTTATTACTGCTAGTATAGGGATTAACTCTTTAGAGAAATCCACTATAAAGCGTCGGTAGTAATTAGCGTAGCCTATAAAGCTCTATATTTCCTTAATCGTAGAAGGAATAGGCCAACCGCTAATTGCCTCTAACTTATACGGGTCCATCCGTATAGTGTTTAGGGTAATTATATGGCCTAAGAATTCGACTTCCTGCGTGTAGAATATGCATTTTTCTGGCTTAATATAAAGGCTGGCTGCTTTAAGAGCCTTAAGCACCTTTATAACGTCGAGTTTATGCGTTTCTAAATCGTCTAAATAGACGATTATATCGTCTAAATAAGCTAAGACGAATATATCGAGGTGTTCGTGCAAGGCGTTATTAATACGCTTTTGAAAAGTCGCTAGGGCATTTGTAAGCCCTAGAGGGATGATTAAAAATTCGTATAAGCCGTATCGAGTTCTAAAAGCGGTCTTATGTTCGTCTCCTTCCCTAATTCGTATCTGGCTATAAGCTACTTTAAGGTCGATTTTCGTATAATATCTTTTCTTAGATAATCGATCCCTTAATTCGATAATAAGGGGTAAAGGGGTCCGGTCTTTAATAGTATCGTTATTAAGCTAGCCGTAGTCGATGTATAGCCTAGTCTTAACCTTATCTTTGCTATTTTTCGGAGCAAATAGTACCGGGGCCCGATATTCTAATTTCGACTCCCTTATATAACCTTTTCGAAGGTTTTTGTCGATATAATCTTAAAGCAATTTTAAATGCAATTCATTAAGGTTATATATCTTACGGAAGCGAGGCTTCGCTCCGTCTTTAAGGTTGATTTCGTAATCCTATTGCGTTCGAGGCGGTAGTTTATCCTCTAGTAGGTCGTTAAGTATTACACTAAATTTAACGAGGATATCGTGCGGTATAGTCTTAAATCTATCCGCTTTATAGTCCGTCTCTATTTCTTTAATAGAGGCGCTATTCGAAGCGTCTTCTAATAATAGGTTTAGCGGTTCCGGGACCGTATTAAATCGGTCCGGAAGTTCCTCTTCGAATAAAGTAGCAACTTCCTTAATTCCTAGGGTACGCCTTTCTAGGCTAGTATTAAGTTCCGAGGTTTTAAGTCCGGTTAAGTCCTTTAATTCGTTATAGAGTAGAATATCTAAGGTATCGTCTTTAAACCTTAGAAGGCCTTTATTCTAGTCGATAGAAGGGTTATATTATTGCAAGAAGGGTAGTCCTAGTATAATATCGTATCGTATAGATAGGATATCGAAAGGGTCTTTAAACGATAAGTTTCCGATAGAATATTCGAAAGGATTAGTTTCGTAGATAATATTCCCGTTGTTATACGTAAAGGGTTTCCCTTCGGCTGTAAATAGCGTATAAGGCGTGGTTTTCTGCCGGTAACGAAGGCGTAGACGATTTATCGTTTCCGGGGCAATATAGTTGCTTATAGATCCGCTATCTACTAAAGCGGAAAGTCTATGCCTTTAGTAGTTAATCGTAAGGGTTATCTTCTTACTAATAGTTTTATTAGTAATAAGAAGATCTTAATTACTAGTAAGTAGCCCTTTTACTTTTAGTAATAGAGGTTTTTTAAATCCTCGGTAGTAAGGGTGCTATTACCCTATATCCCCTCTCCTAAAATAGTCTTAGGGGGATTAGGTTCTCTTTTAAACCTAGTAGACTCTTTTTTAACCCTACTAGACTGTCTTTTAAGTCTATATAGATTAAGCTCTCTTTTAAGCTCTAGGGGTTATCTTTTAAACCTAAGGGGTTCTCTTTTAAACCTAGTAGAACCCGGCTCTTCTCTAATAGACTTACTGCTAGGTCTATTAGTAGTTCCCCGGGGTATAGGTTATATTATAACCCTATAATTAGTAGTCTCGAAAGGGAGACCTTACAGTTGCCGGACCCGTTTAAGTAGGTCTCGGTTAACTTAAGAAGCGAGTCCGAAGGTCTAAGAGGCGAGGCAGTAGACGCCTTCTAGCCTCCGGAGGGCCTCCTAGAGAGTCCGGACCTTAAAAGAGGGTTCCGGGTGTAGCTCCGGCATATAACCTCCTAGACGGTCTAGTTTAGTAAGGAGGTTAAGCTTCTCGCGTTCTTTCTCTTCTATAAGGTCTGCTAGGGATGCAATTTCCCTGCTGAATTCCTCGTGGGTTTCGTGCTCGTTATCTAGAAGTAGTGCCTCGAGCCGATTTACTTTGCGCTTATAGCTTTAAAGTAAAGCTATAGTCTCTTCGGCTATGTCGGTAAGGCACTCCGGGGGCCTATCTTCGGCGCTAGGGTATCCTTAGGCTTCTCGTTCGATAACTCCTTCCAAATAGTTCGTAACAGCTAGGTATTCCCTATAGCTGCTATATTCCGGGTTAAGGCCATCGAGAAGGTCCTTAACGTCTTCGAGTTCGCGGTAGGCCGGAGGGGACTCCGAGCTATCGTATAGGGCAGCCGTAGCTACGCTGCCCTCCGAGAATTCTTCGGTATTAGCGGGGCTATAAGCATCGGGTATATAGCCTCCGGTAAGATCTTCTAACTCCGGGGCCTAGCTATGGTTATACTAGTACTAGGTTTCTCGAGGGAATTCCTTAGAGTCGTATTGCGTTGTTAGGAGTATATCGTCGTCGTCGTCCGGCTCCGGCCCGGGCTCCGGACCCTCTAAGTCCGGAGCGGACTCTATAGAGGAATCCGGGGAGTCCGGGGAGTCCTAGGGTGCTAGTCCGACCCCCGCGTTATCCATAGAGTTATCTATGATCTCTCCGTCCTCTAAGTCGATCACTAGATCCTCTATCACGCTGTCCGGAGCGTCCGGACTATCCGGGCCGGCCGGGTCCTCCGGTCCGGCCGGATCCTCGTCCGGGTCCGACTATCTAAATAGGTCCTCCTCTTCTTCGATAGAGGGCCTAACTAGGCTGTCTAGAATAGGTGCTATTTTGTCTTTAGAATCCCTAATAGTCGTAAAACGTTTTTCGTAGTAAGGATATGCAGAAAGGCCTAAAGGATCGTTATTAAAAAGCGTAGGATCGAGAGCTTCTCTTAAAGGCGGTAGAGAGAGCCTAAGAGGTCCCTACTCTAAGGTATTAAGGCTTCTAGAAGCCGCCGGCTTTCCTTTAGCTAGATTTTTCTTCCGGTAGCAATCTTTAGCAATATGCCCTGCCTTCTTATAAAAGAAGTAGGTAAGGCTCTTATAAATGCTATTGTTTTTCGAGCTTCCGGCCGATGCCGAATAGCTAGTTGTTCCCGGGTTTAAAATAGCATCTAGGTCTATAAGATCGCCGTAATTCGTCTATTTCCCCTTTTTCTTCGAAAAAACCTTATACCTCCCTTAGGGGGCCTTCTTCTATTGCCGGCGTTTAAACAGCCGGTCGTCGATTCTAACTGCTTAGGCTATAAACTCGACGAGGGTGTTAGGACGGTCTTATTTAGAGATCTCGTCCTTTACATCGTCCTTTAGCTCCTTATAGAAAACCGCTATTATAGCGTTATCGTCCTATTCTAATTTCGATGTTATCTGCCTAAATAAGGTAGCATAATTAGAAATAGAGGTTTTTTATCGTAAATACCGTAGCTTATGCTCTACGGCTCTCTTCTCGTCACCTACGCCGAAGGTCTGCTAGAGGTTAGTTTTAAAAGCTTAATAACTATTAAAGATATCGTCCGTGAGTTTATCCCGGTCCCCCTCTGCCTCGGTCACCCTATCCCTAAGAATAGGTTTAAACTAGGTTAAAGCTAATCCCCTTAAGCAGCGAGCTGTAAAGAAGACCTTTGCTTTATTAATAGAGAAGGAATCCGGAAAGGAAAGAAAGAAGGCCTTTAGCTAGGTACGAAATTCCTACAGCTTGCCGGCTTCTCCGGTGTAAACAGCCGGCTTCGGGGTTTTAACAATTTCCCCGAACTGCCGGGGGTGGCGGAAGTCCGGAACCGGGGCCGGGACCGGGGCGTACCCGGCCGGGCCCGGAGGCGGCGGCGGTCCCGGGGCGGCGGTGTAAGCCGGAGCCGGGCCCGCAGGCGTAGTAGAAGCAGCAGCCGTAGCTACAGCCGGACGAGCTGCCGGGCGAGCTGCCGGGCGAGAGGTTAAAGAAGTAGAAGAAGACATTCTTAAAGAAGTAGTTGTTTTTAGTGTTTTTTCTAAAAAGGGTTCTTCGAATCCACAAAGACTAAAACAAGATCTAAGATCTAATAGATCGGAAAGATTAGAAAAAAGATCAATGGGTAAAACAAAGACTAAGCAAAGATTAAACAAAGATTAAGCAACGGTCTTAAAAACACACTCCGCGGCTAAGCAAAAGGTAAGAGCTTTTATCGTGTAATAGAACGGTTAGAAGATAGAAGACAGTCTAACCGGACTAAGTCTCTAATAGTTTAAGACTAATAGAGGGCGTTATTTATCCTTAAAAGCTGTAGGGGCGGAATAGTAAGTAGAGGAGCACTCGGGGTTACTTATACTAGACCGGCTGGCTAAGTCTAAGCAAGCAGGGGTAGTCGAGGCTAGAGCACTAAGGGCACTACTAGAAGAGGTGTAGGTCACTTAGTAGGCAGTTAAACTAAAACTGTAATAAAAGCTAAAGAAGAAAGGAAGGAAGGAGAGCCTAAGGAAGGGCGGACTAAAGTTCCTTTATATAGCTCTTCCCGTCCGTCTAGACGGTCCCGGTACGTCCCTTTCCTTCTAGCACCTTCTGCCACGTATCCCTTACACTGCCCCGAGCTAATGCGGGTCCCCGGGGCTGCGTAAGGGCTATATAGGTCGGCTAACCTCGAAAAGGCTGCCTCCCGCGTCGTTCTAGAGCCCTTATAGACTAATCTAGGTTATATAGGTCCATTTATGCACTACGTGCATAACGTTATGTAGGTAGGTCACACGACATAAGTCGTGTGACCTCCTTATGCGGAGGATCGGACGAATAATCGGTCCCGAAAGCCGGGAGGGCTATATTAGGCCTATAGCTCCCGGTGGTCTAGGTGTCGGTCTATTATACAGGGCATCGAGCTAATTATCGGGTCTTATTAGGCAGGGGTGCCTAATAAGATCGTCGGCGTGACCGTAGCTGCGTAGTACGTCCCGTACCTAAGGAAGCTAAGTCCTAAGGGACTTAGGTTTAAAAAAGGGGTGTGTCCTAGGCTGAAAAGGGGTATGACCGGATAATAGGTAAGTCCGGGGCGAATATCTTTATGCTAAGTCATAAAGTACTAAGTACCCCGGTACCCTCGTACTAAGTATTTCCGTACTTAAGTCCCTTAGTACTTAAGTCGTCCCGTACTTTAGAAAAAAGAAAGTAAACTAGGAACCTAGATTAGTAGTTCTATAACACCTATAAACCGACGGTTAGACTAAACGGGTGAATTAGACACTATAATACTACCTTCGGTGTTATATAAATGCCGAATAGAATAACTAGCCTAGACGACTACGAGAGGCTTAGTTCGCTTACAATAATACGAAGAATATAACTATAGGCTTTTCGCTTAATAAGGTATTATTCGGATACTAACTAGACTACTATATCTACCTTACGGACGATGCTATTAGTAGGGGAGTGCCTTAAGCAAGAGCTCGCATTAGTAAATTAGCAGACTTAAGGAAAAGGCTAGAGACTTATTAGCGATAAGCTATCGAGTCGCAAAAGAAATTCTATAACCTCTATTTTAAGCCATTTACCCTTAAGGTTAAGGACCTAGTAGGACTCTCTACGAAGAACTTACGCCTTAAGGACTAAAGAAGGAAGTTATTACCTAAATACATTAGACCTTTTAAGGTCCTTTAAGCTATTAGCAAGCAGGCGTACCGCCTAGCCCTACTAGAGAAATACGACCGGCTTTATAATATGTTTTACATTAGTCTTCTTAAGCCGTAGGTAGAAAGAGCTACTAACTAATACCCGGCGAATTACTACCGATGCCTAACCTCGACGATGCCGAAGGAGAATAGTCGGTTTAGTAAATTAAGGACTATAAGAAGAAGAAGGGCGTTACCTACTACTTAGTGAAATAGGAAGGTTAGCTAGCCGAATACAAGGAGTAGGTTGCTTAGGACGATATAGCGAATGCCTAAGAACTTATTAACGAATACCTAAAGACACGACTAAAGAAACGGCGGAAATAACGCATTACGAAATAACTTCTTTTTAGCTTACCCTAACTTTTCTACTTTTACTCCGCCGCTACTTTATCGTTATTCCTTAATATCTATACGGTAGAAGTCTCCTACTTCTATTTCGCTAGTAAACTCTATAGTAATAAGGAGACGTTTTAACTACTCCCCCTTTCCTTAGCGACCGCTCTCCTCGATTATTTTATATATATTATTGTATATATATTCTTATCCTACCCGTTATAGGGTAAAACCTACGTCCTTTATTACTAGACGAAGCTTTTAGTCCTTATTCTCGCGTATAGCTTTTCGTCGCTCTATCGATGCCTGTCGGTATTCGAGACGATATTTTATATATAAACGTTTAGTACCTAATACCCCTTATTCCTCTCTATAGGCCGTTATTACGGCTATAAACGACGTATAAACTTAGTAAAAGATTGACTTTATCTTCTTTTTCTCCGTCTAGTCCCGAGTGATCTATAGCTCGTCTATCTTCGTCTAAATAGCGCATAGATCCGCTATATCCCCGGATATTATTGCCGGCACTTATAATTTTATTAGTAACTATATCCCGACTTAATAAGGAACGAAGAGCTTACGGGTTCGTAAAGGTCACCGCGTGAGTTATATTAAATATATCTGCTTAATCGCGTATCCTCTTATATATAAGATAGTTCGACTATTCTAATATCGTCCTCGTTATCGCTAAACCCTTATATACTGCTATTAAGGCACTTAATATAGTATAGCTCGGTGACTTAGCACCCTTTCGCACGGCGACTTTTTAAAGTTACGGCCTTCTTGCCCTTTTTCTTTAGCGATATCCCTTTCTATATATTCCTCTTATCGACGGTGTCTCCTTTAGTATTTACCTCTATATCCTCGTCTCTATCGTCTTTACTAAACGACGAAAATGTTTTAGATTTAACAACCGTTAGCGTTATACGCTTTATAGTCGCGTGATCTTCTTAGGACTCTACTATAATAGCTTTCTTTATGCTTATAAATAGTCTTTTAAATAACTAACGAAATAGTTAATCTTCGGTTTCTTCCTTTAACGAGGGTGTCGATTTTTCTAAGGCATCTCGTATATTCTTCTCTATAAGGAGTCGTTTTAATAGGGTTGTTTTCTCTCTACGCGTCTTCTTTAGCTTTATCTCTTCCTATACTATCGCTACGGCGTCTTTAATCGATACTCTATTCGCCGATAACTCTAAGACTTAAGCTATAACTAAAGGACCTATCGGCTAAATATCGTCTATCTATTTTCCTCGCTTCTAAGGCGTCTCTACCGTTGCGCTTACTATTCGCTTAGGACCTATAGCGTGAAACTAATTCGGAATATGCTCGTCTAATTTAGAATATGCTCGTTAGATTTAGAATATACTCGTCTAATTCCGAATATACTTCTCTATAAGATCTCAATATAGTTATATAATAAGAGAAGAGAAGAAAAAAATCTTTATATATAAAGAGCAGCACTCTATTATAGTTCGCTAACTATACGTAGGCGACTAGCTACCTATTGCGTAGTAACTATTATAATGCGTAACTAATACGATAATTATTATAATATATATAATAATAACTATCGTCGTTAATTTTTATACTACGTTTAATCCTATTTTAGTCCTTTTGCTATTACGACTTTATTTATACCTAAAGCTATCCTAGCGTCTAAGGCGTCCGCCTTAGAAAGGGGGGATAATTATAACGTAGCTACCCGCGCAACTATAGTATCGGGGGATAGGGATATATACACGATAGATAATGTATTTTAGCTTAGGGACTATTTAGCTATTAGTCGCTTACTAGTCCCCGATAACCCCTCTTAAGGCCTAAGGGTATATTCCTAAGGCCCTAATATATCTTAGAAGGGGGGCAAGCTTTAGTCTTACTATAAGAGGGCAACCGCATTGCAATAAAGGATTATTCGTACTTTTAACTATCGTTCTTACCTGCTAAACATACCTCTGGTCTGTCTTCTTACAGTCGTTACGAAGGTTATCTTACGTTGCTAACGCACTATTGCTTAACGTAACTCTTCTTCTTCTCGAAGCGAGATAGGATTAAATAAAAGCTAAGAAGGGACTTATCGGCGGCTACCGAGAGCTAGCTATATCGTAATAACTTCGTCGACTCTAACTCGCGTAGGTTCCTTATTCTTAGCATAAAGGACCGTCTCTAGGTGTAGGCAATAGAATCCCTAAGGATAAAGATCCGGTATACTTTCGACGATTAGGCTCTATCTCTTCTACCTTACTAATCTATAATTAATCGTTTAATTACTAATTAGTATTAGTTAGTTAAATAAATAAAGGGGGTTATAAATTAGCTAGATTAGTCTATAATTATCTATTAACTAAGGGGCGACGAATAGCCCTTTTATATAAGCTATAAACGCGTATATTAATAGGGCCTAAAGCCGGCCCTTTGCGAGCCCTTATTGCGACGTCGGGGCTATACCTATAAGGGCGATTAAGTTAATAACTTAATTATCGTAAGGGCGGCCGAGTTAGTAACGCTGTCACTAGGGTCCCCGATGTATACGATGCATTATGTAGTTAATAACGCATCCGTATGGGCGTTGCCCGCACGTGATCCATTTGATCACGTGGATTGCAATCGTGCCTAAAGAACGGATATCCCTTATTCCTATAATATACGTACGTAGTCTCCCGGTCGCAATAGCTTATATATTAACCGAGTTATAGACCTTAAAACATATAGTATTTAGGGGAATAATATTAGGGTCTAGACCCTAGTGTTGTTATCTAGTGCACGTGACTAGATTGCGTGTATTTAGGTAGTCCGCGCCGGCGAGGGCTACGCCCGTACTCTCTTCTCTTTCCCCTTCTATAGTGTTATTAAACCTCTTTTAAGGACCTCCTTTATGCTAACTCGGAATAACCCCGTTATATAATAACACTATTACTTTATTAATCCGTAGCTACGCCTACTATACGTCGCCTCCGTACCGTCGGAAGCGCCGCTTAAAGTCTTTCTCTACGATACTTAATATAAGGATAAATTAAGCTGCCTTTTAGCTATTGCCTTAATCGCTAGTGCGATCTTTCGACCCCGCACTAATAAAAACGCGCTAACGCGCTAATGTTAGCTTATGCGAAAATTTTAGTTAAATCCCCGCACCTACGAATGCGCTATTAATCGGCTTTTCCTGCCCTACTCGCAGCCGTTAATTTACCTGCCTATATATAGTATAACCTTTCTGCCTATTGCCGAATCGCTAGACCCGATTCGGAACGAATTTTCCTTTATTGTTTTTCGTCCGCCCTAAGAAGGGAGGACTTCGTCTCTACTACTTTAAGGGTAGCGGGAAGAGCCTATGTGTAGAAGCCTCGGGTGCGTTAGGAGCTAACAATACACGTTATTAACGCTAATAGCTCCCGCTTCGGCTAGTACGAGTAATGCTTGCGAAATTAGGCACGACCTTCGAGACGGTAGTAGGGCGTAGTTATAACTACGGAACATATAGATCACGCGTATACGGAGATACGCAAACGAACGAGCTCCGGATTAACCGAAGGAATAGTAGTACGACTATAAGTGGGATAACGACCGGACGATTCGAGTGATAAACATTAGGAATGCTACCGCGCTCGGCGCGGCGATAGCGGGCGATACGAGGGGATATTGCCTATGCCCGGGAGACTGTAGCAAAAAGAACGGCGCCCGTATAGCCCTATACGGGGAAAGTAGATAGTAATAGCGATACGCGCCTAGAGATAAAAAGCCAGTCGCTGCGGGGCGAGCCCCTAAGAGCACTTAGACGTGCGAAGCACACGAGCCGGCGAGGAATAATAACCGGCCCTACTTAAAGTAGTCTATTCTACTTATTAAGAAAAGGAGCTTCCCCGCGTTTTAAAAAAGCTAAAAATATAGTTCCGCTAATGTTTATTACGACGAGGGAATCGGGAAGGTTATATCCGCGTTTATAAGAACTACGTACCGCTTTAGAGGGGATTTTTAGTGTAATTCGTGTGTATGTTTTTAGCTATTCGTTTTCGGTATAGGTTTCGCCTTAGCTACGTAGTCCGTATATAACGTTGCGGAGCGTTAGGGTACGGCTTTAGGTGTCTTAAAAGGTAGCTCTAAAGGAGCTAGGGCGGGGGGCTAATATAAGGGTCTAGACCCTAGTGTTATTATCTAGTACACGTGACTAGATTGCGTGTATTTAGGTAGTCCGCGCCGGCGAGGGCTACGCCCGTACTCTCTTCCCTTTCCCCTTCTATAGTATTATTTAACCTCTTTTAAAGACCTCCTTTATCCTAACTTAGAACAACCCCGTGATAAATAAGCGGAACGTTTTATATATATCGCACCGTCTATACCTATATAATACGCTATATGTTTTAATTAATCGTATAATAACGGTAAGACGTTATAGGCTTAAATAAGTAATACGACATGCTTTAGTTTTAGCGCTTTAATATAGCATTATTACTATATAATTATATCACTCTGTTTAAGAGCAATTGCCTATATAAGGTTAACTTTAGTCCTGCCTTAGATAGCATAATACATTAAGGAATTTAACTACGTTTTCTCTCTTAGTTTTCCTCTAATTAACACTTCCTTTAACGGCTGTAATTATTATCCTCTATAGAACGTTTAATACGTTTCTATTTATATAACTTAACTAATTATAGTTATAGAAAGCGCTTTTATTCTTCTATATAATATAAGTAGTCTAATCCTATTTAGTAGCTTAGTTATTGTATGATTAAATACACGAGTAATACGAGGTAACGTGTATAACGCCGGTTGACTAAGTTATAAGTTATAAGGTATATACCTCTGTTTATACTATATACTTCGGGCTTCGGTATCTTAGCTATCTACGGAGTTAATGCGACCGAATGACTTACGTTATATGCGATAATGTAAGGCGGTTCTTATGCGTATTTTTATATTATAGGAATAAACCAATTAGGAGATATCTACTCCCTTATAGCCTCTCTTTAAAGGTACTTATTTTATAAAGAAGTACGCTTTATATATATCCGTTTATAACTAACTAGGATTTATAAAAACTCTCTAAAACCCTATTTCTAGGAAAAGAAATTTATATAGAGAAACATAACTCTACTATTTTATAGAGAAAAATTAAAAACTCTACTATATTTTATTAGTCCGTTTAGTAAACCTATATATAGGGAAAAAAACTAAAGGATATATAGAGGAAAGCTAAAAGAAAGTATAAGAAAGAGCAGCTAAAAACCTCTATTTATCTTTATATATAGGATTCTATTTAAGTCTTAAAAGGCCTTGAAATTTATTAAATAGTATACGCCCTAATTCTTTTATAAATATATTAGCGATATTATTAGCAGACTTTTTATAGAATCCTTTTATTTCGCCTAGTAAAACACTATTGCGGTTGCAATTATAGGCAAGGCCGATATATTTCCGGAGTTTATATGCTTTAAGGTTATTTACTATTTTAGCGCTAATTAACTATCGGAAAATATAAGAGGGACTTTAGTAGATATAGGTATAGACAACTCTTTTATAATGCTATTTAGATAGCTATATAGATATAGGGCCTCCTTATTAGCCTCTCTAAGGCCTATAAACCCTAGTTCGCAAGTAGATAGCGATATTAATTTTTGCTTCTAATATAACTAGCTTATTAAATTATTACGTATAAAGAAATAGTATCTTAAGACCGATCGTCGGTCTATAAGGTCACTAGCCTAGTTAGAGCTCGTATAGGCTATAAAATAAAAATTAAGTATAGGTATATTATAGTTATAATATAAGCATAGGTCGGGGAATTTATTTAAGTATTTCTATATAACGTTAAAGGTTTTAAAGTGCGGGGAGTTAGGTTAAGAAGAGAATCTTACGCAGGATATTACTGCGAAAAGGATATCGGGCCTTATAAATAGAGCTAAGAATAGTAGGGAGCCTATTTGCATTTAGTATAAGAGTATGTCTTTTTTAAAGGCGTTTTTTATTCCTAACCTATTTAATTTAACGCCTTTAGTAGCAGGTATATTAGAGGTTCCTATATTTTATTTATTAAATCCCTTATTTTATTTCTTATATAGTTTGCTTAGGATATATATAGTTCCTTTATTTCTCTATATATCTATATAGATAATCCTAAGAAGTCTTTAACTTCCCCTAGAGATTCAATTAGTAGGGTTTGTTTTATTTAGTCTATAACTTAGGTTATTACACGCTCGCTAGGTCTAAAGAATAAAAGATCGTCTACGTAGACGGCTATAGCTATTCTAAGTATGCTATTTATAAACACCCCTTCGTCTATTAGAAGGTAATAAAAGCCTAGTTTATTTAAAACGCTCTTTAGTAGGTTATACTAAAGCAAAGGACTTTATTTTAAGCCGTATAGTGCTTTTCTTAATTTCGCTCCGAGCTTCTTCGTTTGTTTTTAAGTAGTCTAAGCAGGTTATGCCTTTATATTTTATATCTTTGTGTTAGTTAAACTATGCTTATAATATTATATCGAGAAACGCTTCGGGTATTAGTATATATGTTTCTATGTCTATATCTATATATAGAAAGGCATTTTTTATATTAAACTATAGTACTTTTTAGTTATTAGCGATAGCCTATAGCAGGAGGAGTCTTCTAGACTTAGGTCTTACTATAGTAGAGAAGGTTTTAATATAGTCTAGGCTATATATTTACTTATAGCCTAAAGCTATAAGTCGGGCTTTAAACTTCTTTATTTAGTTTTTATTATCCTTCTTAACTCTATAGACCTATCGCCTTCCGAGGGCTTCCCGGTCTTTAGGTAGCTCGGTTATTTCCTAAGTATTGTTATCTATAAGCTGCTATATTTCTACTACTATGCCCTTATCCTAGTATAGAGCTTCGGCGCTTTTTATAGCTTACTAATATGTTTTTAGTTCTATAGGATTACAACCTTCTAAAGCAGATAGAAGGGTTATATTATTGTTATTTATTAATAAGTATATCGGGTATTCCTAGTAATCGTTATAGAATTCAGCCGGCTTCTTAAGTATTTTAACCTAAGTTCTTTAATTATAGAAATAAGGGATATCCGTTCTTTAGGCACGATTGCAATCCACGTAATCAAATAGATTACGTGCGGGCAACGCCCACACGGATGCGTTACTAACTATACGATGTATCGTATGCATTAGGGATCGTATGCATCGGGGACCCCGGTGATAGCGTTACTAACTCGGCCGCCCTTGCGATAATTCAGTCATTAACTTAATCGCCCTTATAGGCATAGCCCCGACGTCGCAATAAGGGCTCGCAAAGGGCCGGCTTCGGGCCTTATTAATATACGCGTTTATAGCCTATATAAAGGGGCTATTTGTCGCCCCTTAGTTAATAGACATTATAGACTAATCTAGCTAGTTTATAACCCCTTTGTTTATTTAACTAACTAATACTAATTAATAATTAAACGATTAATTATAGATTAGTAAGGTAGAAGAGATAGAGCTTAATCGTCGAAAGTATACCGGATCTTTATTCTTAGGGATTCTATTGCCTATACCTAGAGACGGTCCTTTATGCTAAGAATAAGGAACCTGCGTAAGTTAGAGCCGACGAAGCTATTACGATATAGCTAGCTCTCGGTAGCCGTCGATAAGTCCCTTCCTAGCTCTTATTTAATCCCGTCTCGCTTCGAGAAGAAGAAGAGTTACGTTAAGCAATAGTGCGTCCGTAACGTAAGATAACCTTCGTAACGACCCTCGCGATCCCCTTTAATAACAATAGTGTGTTTTATTTAATTATATTATATTAGACCCTACCGATAACCCTAACGCTCCCGGTCCCGTACCGGAAGTAACTAAGCCTAACGATAACCCCCTTCCCGGTTGGCTAAACGGCATCGATATCTTCGGTTCGTACTAAAATAGAGCTAATATTGCATTCTAAGAGATAGACGTTACCTATAATAAAATAAATAAAACAGCAATTACGACCTACGTAGCCCGGTTTATTATCGTTAATGCTAGCTTAACTATTTATACATACAAGCTATTTACGGACTTCTAAGACCACTTTAACGGATAGATAGAGGCTATATAGAACTAAGCAGATAAACATTTTAGGAAGGCCCTTAAATCCTTCTTATAGTGCTATAGAATCTAGACCGGCGCTAAAAGCCTTAGCTATATAGCATTGTTTTTAATGCTTTATCGCTAATGGATTCCCCTAATTTAGCTAAGAGACGAACTACTATTAGAATAGTCGAAATTCTATAACGAACGAACCTAAGAATTCCTAAGGAATATATCCGTTATAGCCCCGGCTGCTATAACTAACCCTTCTTCCCTAATTATCCTAAGCACGGTCCTAACGGCACCTCTTAATGCCCCGGCTCCTATAGCGACCTTTGCGACGGTACCGTCTACGCCCGCGGCTATCCCCCCTACGCTTCTAACCGCTCCGGTAGTTATATTCGCGCTAGAACCCTCCTTTGCCCTAGCAACCTTAATACGTGCTACCTCTATCGATCCCGGCTCGTACCTACGAGATTAAATGCCTAGTATATTCCCGAACCCTTAGGCCCTTCCGTTCCGAGATATATTAGAAACGCTAATAATACTTTACCCGACTTTATACTAGTTCTCTAAGACCCCTCCGATTAATATAACGGCAAAGGCAGCCTATACGATAGTCCCCCTTTACGACGTTCCGAACGAGGAGATAGACGTAGACCTCCTATAAAAGTTTATTAAGCTAGAGGATAAAAGTAAGAATTATATAGGCGAGCCTTATAATATTCTTAATAATAAAGTCTATATCTTTAGAGACGTTTATTATATAGTTAAGGCCCGGCCCGGCTATTTCTATGCCCTCTTTCCCTAGATCCTTACCGGACGAGCCTAAGACTACTATATCTAGCATATAGAGTAGGATAGCACGTTTAGGCAGGCCTACGACCTACTAAAGGCTTACTTTAATACTAAAGTAAACTATTAGCACTATTAGGTATATTAAAGTACTATAACTTTTAAAAAGCTATAAGTTAAGCATTTAAATAAGACCTAATAGGAAGTCCTATAGACCCTTTTTAATAAACTATAACGATATTAACGCGTCTTAGGATTTAAGTTCGCTAGAGACCTCCCCCTTCGCACTATATTGCTTAACGCGTGCCGAAACGTCCCGGAATTTAGCTATACGCTATATCACCCCCCTAAGACTATAGAGAAGCTATTCTCCGCGTTGCGTTCCTTCCTAAAGACCTATCTATCGATATAGGCCGAGAACGGCACGTCCGGCACGTTTATACAATATCGTAATAAGGTAATAAATATAAATAATAAATACAATTTATTCAGCGTATCCTATACCGACCGAAGATATACTAATAACCGCAGCAATAGCCGTAGGTTTAGCGGGAGCAGCGGACGAGGCTACCGTAGCCCTTATAGCGGCGGCAGTAGCTTTATCAACCGCTAATAGTCGAGGAAATGCTTCGTTTATTAGAAGGAAGGCTACTAGTCGATAAAGCATACCCTAGAGGAACGAGCTAGGTCTAAGGCTTAATACTACGCGTAATGCCTTCTAACCGGCAACCCTAGCATAGGATTTAAGGCCTATCTTACCGAATATAAAGGTAACGAGACTTTATAAGGCGCTATTAAGTAGCGTAACGATAAAGCTAGTAACGATAAAGAACTAACTAAATAGCAAGCCTCGTAAATCCTATATTAGCAGTCCTTTAACTTTTTAATTATAGGCGAAGACGTATAAAGGATAGACTAATTAAGCGTCCTAGCTACGTAATTCGTTTTCGACCGTTACTTAAAGGACCGCTTTTATAGCATCCTCGTAGACACTAGAGCAGCTATAGTCTCTACGGTAGGCTAGGACTAATATCTCGCCCTATAGCGAGAAGATCCGTCTATTATGCTCGACGAGTCTGCCGCCGGCTAGGCATATATTAAATTCGGCAGCGGCGAGGACGTACGCTCCCTCGGCTCCGTTGCCCTTAAGACCCTAATTAGCCGTATAACGTTCTACGTGCTAGGAACGACGACCCTTTTCCTCCTTTAATTAGCTAATATAGATCGCTTAAGCGTATACTTTAATAATACTACCGATACAATTATTAGTCTAAGTGTTAGCGTCCCCGTTATTCGTAAATAGGGTGTTTAAGAGAAAAGGGGCTAAAAAGGGGCAATAATGCTAAGGTGCTTAAGGATAAAGAGCTCTTTTAAGACCGTATATTATAGTATTCTTATAGGTGCGAGAGAACTACGCTAAGAGCGGTAGTATAAAAGGAGCGGTATAATCCGCATCCTTGCGTATGCCTTAATATATTCTAAGATATAACGATAGCTGTATTTCTATAGGATATCGTAGGCTTATTAAGTCGCCTATAGGGCGTTAGGCCGCCTTATAGGTAGACGCGCGTATTCTTATAATAGTAGGCATTAGTAGCAATTTACGTAGGTCGTATACCGGGCTTATAACTATTGTATCTACCTAAAAGGGGCCGTAGCCGTAGGCGCGGTTAGGTGGTTAATTAGGCACGTATATAATTAAGGTCGGAAAAAGTCTATTGTTTTAGTCTAGTATAGGGATAGGGCTAGCTGTCTTACGCGCCTGCTTAAATAAGCGGCAAAGTAGACATAGTAGCCTGCTTAAGTACCGAGCTATATCTAACCGGCCTTTATAAGCGCCGCTCCGATGCGATAGACCTTTAAGTAAAGGTAGGCGATATAAGTAGTACCGTTAAACGATAAGTCGGCTTAAAGTTAGGTAAACTTTAAATAAAAGTCCGGCTAAGAAATATTCTTTATCGATAAGGTATTAAAGTCGGCCTCTAACTAAGCATAGGTGAAATTAGCACTAAAGACTAAGCTAAGGTCGTCGGTAAGGGCTTTAATAGTAGTATACTACTAATTAGCGAAAGACTTATTATTAAGGACGTCCTAAGGAACGCTAGCGATAATAGAGGCGGCCCGGCCGGTAAGCCGGCTAGCCGTATAGAGAATATAGTCCTACTCCGTAAGGTATAAGGCGGCGTCTTAACGGAGCTTAATAGTAAAGCCGTTGCGCTAGGTCCGGAAAGCTTCCTAACGTTGCCTTTAGGTGCTAAAGTCGCCGGCGAACCTCTTAAGGTCGGCTATATAGGAACGGGTAAAGCTAAGGGCGGGGGTAAGGGTAAGGGCCTAGTCCTAGGCCGCGTTAAGTTCGGCTAAGACGAGGAGAGAGGACGTAGCGCGGTTAAGCTAGCGCTAAAGATCGGTAGCGTGTTTTTAAGCGACGGCTGCGTGCTCTTAAGCGATAAGCACTCCTATATCTAACTTAACGTAAGCATTATTAAGGTAAGTAAAGGCCTCGATCTAAAGGGCGCGGAAGTCGTAAGTAGCGTTAGCCTAAATATAGGCGAACGTGCCGAATATAGGCCGTTAGGCCTATATTCGGCGAGACGGGGATAGTAAGAAACGTAGTCGGTCTAAGGCTTTAGGTCGGCGGGAGCCGGCGGGGTAATAGCTAAGGTAGCGGATAAAGGATCGGCCTTTATATAGTCGGTTATCGTGGATTATAGGGCAACGGGATAGGGTAGGGGAAAGGTAAGGATGGAAATCTATATAATTCGCGTTAAGACGGCGTATTTATACCGGGAAAAGTCTAATAATTAAGGAAAACTTAGTTAAAAGGGTCCGGCAAGGAGGCAGGCTCGCGTCGCGAAGAGGGGAGATTAGAAAAGAAAGGGGTAAGATAGCGAGATTATAAATTAAAGGCAATAGGATAAAATAGTAGATTAAACTATAAGGAAACGAGCTTAAGGGTAGTATATAATTGTTATTAATCTACGAAGGGATATAGCTATATACTAAGTCTAAACGTGTATATATACGATGTCGAGGTTACGTAAGATAATATATAATATAACCTAATACTATAATAGGAGGGAAACGCATAGCTTTAAAGCATAGACGGGCCTTAGAGCTTAATTCGCTAGCACTAGAGAAAAAAGAGTTAACTAACTATATTAAAACTTCTCTTACCTTAATACTTATTATTATAAGTGTTGCTATTTATACGGTAGGAAATCTCTATTTATACGGTAATTTAAGGAAATCTTTACTTTTTCGGCGCGCACCCCGCGCGCCTATGTCCCGCTACTAAAATTAAGTGTAGGTATATAGCAATTAAGAGAGCCGCGTAAATCGTGCAAAGAACGCGAAGAACACTAAGCGGCCCCCCCCCGACACGCAGTAGGGCACGTAGTAAAGGGCACGCAGTAGGGCATATAGTAGGGCACGAAGCATACATTAAGGAGCCGCATATATAGCAGAAGGCATATAGCAGGGCACGCAGTAGGGCACGTAGTAGGGCATAAAGCATACATTAAGGAGCCGCACACATAGTAGAGAGCACGTAGTAGAGGGCACGTAGCTATACGTTATTTAAGCTCTTTGCGCGCGTGCGCTGCTATAACTATTTAAATAAATTAAGGCTCGGCACGATTTACGCGGCCCTCTTAATTGCTATATACCTCTACCTAATTTTAGTGGCGGGATATAGGCGCGGGGGTGCGCGCTAAAAAAGTAGGTTTACCGTATAAATAGAGATTTCCTACCGTACAAATAGCAATACTCTATTCTATACCTTACTAAGGAAGGCTTTAGTATAGGAATTCGTAGCGTTAGCTATAGTATATTAATAAGAATAAGCCGGAAGATACTAAGTATACTACCGAGCTTTAGAAAGCTAAGGAGGTTATAGCTTTAGTATTTATCGGCACTATTAATCGAATCTATAGACGGCACGGCTTAAAGGCTGCTATAGCTGCTATTTATATAGTTAGCCTCGCGGATATCTAAAAAGCCTTACGACTAAAGAAGCTAAAGACGGAAGCCGAATTGCTTTAAATAATCCCTACGTAGTTCTATAACCTACTACCGCTCTTTGGAAAGAGCGAGGCCGATATATTAAACCTATATAAGCCCGGCATAAACTACGTAATACCGCTTTATAAGAATTCCCGCGGATAAAATATAGTTCCGCCCTTCGGGCCGCTATACGCGATACTTCGAGACGAGTTGCTTATATTAAAGAAAACACTTCGCGGCCTTTTAGATAAAGGGCTTATTTAAGCTAGCTCTTCTAAAGCCGCCGCTCTAGTGCTATTCGCGCGGAAACCTAAAGGTAGACTACGATTCTATATAGACTTCTAAGCACTTAACGCAATAATACGACTAGACCGCTACCTACTTCTGCTTATTAAGGAGATACTCCGTAATATCGCTAAAGCGAAGTAGTTTACTAAATTAGATATTTATTAAGCGTTTTATAAAGTGCGAATTACGGAAGGCAATAAATAGAAAACCGTATTCTATACTTATTATAGGCTCTTTAAATAGATAGTAATACCGTTTAAGCTAATAAAGGCTTTTAGCACCTTCTAACGGTATATTAATAGCATTCTTTAAAAATTTTTAGACGAGTTTACTTCCGCCTATATTTATAATATTCTTATCTACTTAAGCGGTAGCCTAAAGGATTATATAGATAAAGTACGGAAAGTGTTAGATCGGCTCTTTAAGCACGGCCTATACGTTAACCTTAATAAATACGAATTTAGCGTCCGCTAGGTTAAATACCTTAGACTTATTATTATTGTAGGCGTTAGTATATAAACGGAACTTATAAGGATTTAGGCTATTTAGGACTAAATAGCCCTAACTTCGCAAAAAGGTATACGGAGTCTTTTAGGGTTTATAAATTACTACCGGATTTTTATTCGTTAATTTTCTCGTATCGTTAGTCCGCTTATAGCCCTTACCGGCAAAAGGGTGGCCTTTTATTAAGGCACCGTATAAGCAGAAGCGTTCTAGACGTTAAAGGACTTATTTTCGTAAGCCTTAGTACTACTTTAGTAGGATTTCGATTATCCTATAACGCCTAAAGCGGACTATAGTAGATTCGCGCTTAAAGGTACGCTTTCTTAAGAGGTAGACGGCTAACGCCGGCCTATAGCTTTTTACCCCCGTAAGCTTACCTCCGCCGAACGGAACTACGCTATTTATAATAAAGAAATACTCTCTATAATTAGCTATACAAAGTAATAGTAAGTAAAGCTTTATAGCTATAAAAACTTCGAGATCCTTATAGACTATTGTAACCTTAAGTATTTATAACTCGACGATATCTCTTTAAGCGGTAGGCCCGTTAAGCGGAATACCTTTCGCGCTTCCGCTTCCGGATTAAGTATAGACCTAGAAAAAAGGCTATAGTGCTAGACGCCCTATCCTAAGGAGATTAAGACCGACCTTCTAATAAAGACTATAATACCCGAAAGCTTTAAATACTCCTAAAGGACGCGCTACGTATATATCTTAAAGCAACGCTTATCGGTATAGACGGCGTAGTCTTAGTTAATAGTAAAGGCGAGAATAATAGCGAGGAGGATAATAATTCGTCTATTAGTTCGGAAATTAAAGAGCTAATTGAAGAAGAAGTAAAGCCCGATACTTAGGAAGCGGACTTTATAGTAGCTACGACTTAGGACGACCTTAGCGCGTAGGACGTAGAGCTAACCTCTAATATAACCGACGGAATTTTTATTACGAGGAGCTTTAGCGTATATATAACCGTTTAGCAGCTTAGGATATTACCTACGGTAGCGTACGCCGCGTCGTAGAGGTAGGAGCACGACGATTCGACCTTAAACTTAACCTTAAAGTATAGGTAGCCGACTACTATATAGACTTACGTAGGCACCTACGGTTCCGCGGACGGCTTTAGGTTTCTAGTTCCTCTATAACTATAAAGGCTATAGTAAGAGACGCTCCTTTAGAGCTAGAGGAAGGAAACGCGCTTTAAGGACGACTTATTTAAATAGTATACGACGCTAGCGTCGTCGGCTACCTTAGCCGCGAAGGAATAGTTACCGCCGTATCCCGCGACTTTTATTAGCCGCTCTTTTAGCTATACGTTAGACGATTCCTCCGCAACTATAATATCTACGGGTGTATAAAGATTTAGCATACGCTTAAAAAAGGGCTGCTTTAATCGCTTCCTATGCCGGACCGATTCTATACGTATATTTAGATAGACTTTATT
The DNA here is from genome assembly GCA_012934285.1 of Ophiocordyceps sinensis. Classification (NCBI taxonomy): domain Eukaryota; kingdom Fungi; phylum Ascomycota; class Sordariomycetes; order Hypocreales; family Ophiocordycipitaceae; genus Ophiocordyceps; species Ophiocordyceps sinensis. The sequence continues at coordinate 12,314,562 of JAAVMX010000001.1, read as the reverse complement.
ATAGACCTCCCCTATATAAAGAGCGGTAACCGTAATCTTTAGGTAATTAAAGACCGTCTAAGTAAGGAAGTTATATTAGAACCTATGCCCTCTATAGAAGCGGAGATCTACGTAAAGCGCTTTTTAGTATACTATATACGATACTATTAATAGCTAACGTCGATTATAAGCGATAAAGGCTTAAATTAAATAAGCCGCTTTTAATAGCACCTATATCGGCTGCAATAGATTATATAGTTGCTAAGTATAGTATATTACCTATAAACTAACGAAGGGCCGGAACGGCTTAACTAAGAAGTTTAAGCTTACCTCCGGGGCGTAATAGACCGTAATTGAAGGGACTATGATAAATAGCTTCCCGTAGCGCAAATAGCGCTTAACGGGATAAATTACTCTTTAATTAGTATATCCCCTTTCTTCGTACTATATAGGTATAAATTAATATCCTTATTTCCTATCGCCGTAGATATAGCAGCGGAAACGCTATTTAGCAATAGCTTAGAGGGGCGCGTAGCCTCCTTTATATAACGACTTAAATAGGTCTTAGACTTCTATTAGTCGTTAATAGCCTTAGTAGCGTAAGACTTAAAGCGGTATGCTAATAAGCGATAGGAACCTATAGAAAGATTTATAGTAGGTAATAGAGTCTAAGTAGCTACGGAACTATATATCCTTAAGGCCGAAGAAGAAGCTCGATTAGTTATATATAAAATTTATAGTTAAAAGAGTGCTAAGCCTATAAGCCGTTAAGCTAAAGCGACTACCTAATAAGGTTTACCTTAATTTTAACGTAGACCTTCTTTAACGCGCTATAGTAGATCTAATGCCCGGCTAAGCAATAGCGGACCTATAGCCTTTTATAATTTTAGTAAAAGGAGAGGAAGAGTTCCTAATAGAGGAACTTCTTACGGTATAATAGAAGAAAGTCGGCTATAGTAGTAGGCGCGAAGTCCTTATAAGGTAGTAAAGGTACTAAGACCTAATATAACACCCGGCAGCGGACTTCGTAGATATAGAAGCGCTCGATCGCTTCGAAAAGCGTTTTAGGGCTATTAAGGAAAACGATAGGCTACCCGACGGTATATTACCGGCAAGAATACGACGGAAGAAGGTACGCTTTACGCTCCTAAAAGCGAGTCGCATAGCCTAAAGCGCTGCCGGGTCCTACGTAATATATCGTTAAATTTCGGGTAGGGTAAGGGTCTTATATAAGGGTCTTCGACTATTAGTAAGATTAGGTCTAGGACCTAATCCGCATTGTTATATACGAGTAGGGAAGAGGCACGTGCGGGCGGGGAAAGGGGCTTATGCGATATTTTCACCGGAATAAGTTAGCCCGGCTTTTAGGCCGTATCGTCTAAGATATAATAGAAAACGACTTTAAATCCTTATTTAAAGGAGGCATCGGTTTAGTAGAATAGCTTCTTCCGAGGGTTTATATAATAGAGCATACGACTAAAGGCAATCTCGGCTTAAAGGGCTATAAAGGCTAAACGTTCCGTCGTTATTAGCATATACAAAGATAAACGCGCGAAATCTTTCCGTCGGTTCGGATTCTTAGGCGTAACCTTACCGACTTGTCGGCTAGTAGTAAGGAGGGCAGTATTCCGCGCTTAGAGAGGCTCTACTAGCTGACTATAGTATAGGATTTTAGACCGTAGGTAGCTTACTGCGCCGACGTAGTATTCTAGGCTCTATAAGGAGTCTAAGAAGTCTAGCTTCGCTAAGGCGGCAATGCGATCCTCGGAGGTGCTAAGGCCGAAAGCGTCGATATAGTAACCTAGAAGATATACCGAAGGATATCCTATCTAGCTTTTAGTAGGCGATACTATAAGGTCAAGCTTTATAAAAAGCTAAAAGATCGTACGAAGATGCTTAAGATGCGCTGCCTTAGACTTAGAGTAGATAACGATATCGTTAATAAAAGGGCGAGAAAAGTCCTAATATAGGCGTAAAACGCGGTCTATAAATCGTTACGTATAAGCGGGACTATTGCGAAAGCCGATAGGCGCTACGGTAAGGTTTTTAAGGCTACGGTAACTAATAACTATAAACCTATTCTAATGCGTGCGCTAAACGCCGAATAAATAAAAGAAAGATACCGTATCGACGCTCGTAATATAGGTCGTCCTAAGGAGTTCTACAATAATATCCTCTTCTAGAGGAAGCAGGTAGGCATCGGGGACTATAACCCTATTAATGCTACGTATATTAATCACTATACGCCCTTTAGTAACTCTATAGGAGGTACGCTAAACTATAAAGACTAAGGTGGTAAAGGGCGTTGGCTAAGTAGTCTACTCTATGCGTTTCTGCTAGGAAAGCTTATCGAAGGTTTTATTAATAACCGCTCAATCCTAAAGGCCTTAGGGATATAGTCGCTACGAGATTTTCTAATTCTACTAACCTTAAATAAGCGGGACTAATAGTTCTTAGCTAGGTTCTACTATAGCTATGCCTACATTCTTCTAAAGAGATAGGTAGCGTGCTAATAGCTTTATTAACTTCGGGACGAATATATAGTCTTTAGCGTAAATATAGATGCCTTCCTTAGTGCTACGGCACTAGGTAATAGCTAGATAGCCTTATTATTCTATAAAGAGGAGAAGAACTATAGAGGCAAAGGACTTATTTATATAGAGGACTATATGTCACGTGATATATCACTATATACTAGATTATATAATATAGTACTATGATAGTGCTCCCCCTCTAGAGACGATTTAGTCCTTAAATCGCTAAGAAATCGCTAAAATCGTTAAAATCGCTTGGTAGAAATGTTATTTTATTGGAATTTAGTATGCTATAAAAGAATCTTTATAGGCGGGCTTAATTCAAAGGGCCGGGCTTATCCGGGTTGCGTCTATAAAAGCGTTAAATAGCTTTAAAACAACCTCTTAGGTTATCCTTACGCTATTAGGTCGGTTTAAGTAATATTTCTGTTTAATTAAATAAATTAGAGTCGGGGCTTCGTTATTATATACGTTAAGGGTCTTTTTAAATTCCTATATTTCTTCGATAATGCCGTAGTTATCGCGTTCTATAATAATAAGAGCCTAAAGGGAAGCTTAGAGGCAGAGGATTACGATAGTGTAAAGAGTATTAGATTAATGCAGAAATAAGAGAGAAAAGTGTTCTTAAATTGCTTAGTAAAGGTCTTTCTAAAGGCGGACTAAGGTCCCTTTATACAGCTAATTCTACACGAATAAAGGTATATATAACTTAACTAATTATAGTTATAGAAAGCGCTATTATATATCTGTATAATGTAAGTAGTCTAATCCCGTTTAGTAGCTTAGTTATTGTATGATTAAATACGCGAAGAATACGAGGTAGTGTGGATAACGCCGGTTGACTAAGTTATAAGTTATAACTTATATACCTCTATCTCCACTTATACTACATACTTCGGGCTTCGGTATCTTAGCTATCTAGGGAGCTAATGCGACCGGATGACTTACGTTATATGCAATAATGCAAGGCGGTTATAATGCATATCTTTATGCATTGTTAGGATCAACCAATAAGGAGATATCTGCTCCCTTATAAGAATACGGCCTGTAGGAATATAGGAATATAGGATAAACACTACGAGGAAAAGGGTTATAAGTTATAACCCCTAATAAACCCGACGGTCCCGACGGCAGCGTTATTAGGCCCGTTATAACCCCGGCAGCAGCCTTATTATAACCCGGATGATAGCGTTAGCGGCTAGGTCACGTGCTCCTAATAGGGCTCTATTAGGAGCCCGGTAGGCCCGGGTTAAGCTCTTTATAGGCTCTATAAAGGGGGCCCCTTTCTCCCTCTTCCTAGCTAGATGTTAGGCTAATAGCCCCCGTAGAGGCCTCTAAGGGTATAGGTAGTAGGGCGGTTAAGTAGGGCAGAAAAAAGCCTACTAGATACGTGTTTTTCGTAGGGCCCGGTAGAGCTATTCTATATCTATAATTACTTCCCTTTTAGGCCCTCTTTAAGCCTTATTTTCTATGCAAAGTCGCACTACATTGTGTATAACCTGTTTTTAGTGGCAAGACTAAGGTGTATAGAGCGTTAACTACCGCCTCGCCTTTCTTAAGACCGTTAGGATCTATCTTTAGGATCGCAGACTTTACGCCTTCTTCGCGTTATCTAGCTAATAAGCTAGACCTCTTTAGCAATGCCTTTTGTAAGGCAAGATCTCCTCTTTAGGAGGCAATAATCTCGTCGACGTCGCCGACGAAATTAGAGAAGTCTATATTTTCTTTTTTATTAGAAGTGCTTTCTCTAGCCTTCCCTTTACCTAAACCGTTAGTATACACACCTTCTAGGATAGCTTTAGTTAAATGCGAGTTTAGGTTGCCTACGGCACCTAAGATTGGAAATTTCGACGGGAATAGGGCCGCTAACCGATGGTTATCCTTTCTTAAGTAGACGTTCCGAGCACTTAATAGAAACGCCCTAGACCTATCTTTTATTATCTAGGCCATAGATATAGGACTACGTAGGGATGCTATAGTATTTGTTAATAGCTTTAAGAGGCTTAGGGAGATTATTATCCTAGCTAAAGGGGACTATGCCTCTCTAAATAACCTAGAAGAGCTCGAAACCGTATTAACGGACTAGTTCGGAGCGACAATTGTTATAAGGTCGATACGAACATCGAGCAGCCTATTTAGCAAAGATAGGACGAGCTACTAATAGCTTATTATAAGCGAGCCTAAAAATTTATAAGGCAGTATAGCGGGCGAGACCGACCTAGCCTTAGAGAGAGAGCCCTTAGTTCTCTTAAGCGCTACTATCTCTCGCACTTTATTAAGAGTTTTATTAACGGGTTAGCTAGTGCCGAACTTAAGCGAGGATTAATCGAGCAAAATACTCTCGCTATAGATAGTCTATCCGGTGCAATAATAATTATCTAAAAGACCCGAGTCATCCTCGCGGCAAAGGCGAACGATACTTAATAAGTGGCCTATAATGCCTTAGTTACTGCTATAGCTAATTATATTCGCCGCTAGATTGGATAGAGTGCTTAGAAAGTCCTTATAGATAAGTATAGCTTTAACCCCTACTAGTTAGCACCTACGCCGGAGAATATAATCGAGAGAGGGCAGACCCTATCCTATATAGGATCTCTATATATAGCTATAATAACGCCGGATCCTATATTTTTGCCATCCGCTCTATACCCGTACGTAAGGTAGGGTATACATTAGCACATAGGGCGAAATACTAGAAGAATAGTTAAGCAGCCTATTAAGCAAGCTCCTATTTAGAAAGTACTCTTTATACTACCTGCCCGTTAGCAGCCTACCTACTAGCAGCCTATTTAAGGATAGATATAGGAAGGGCGATCGGAGAGGACTATAGGACCGTATAATAACCAGCGAGGAGCATTGCGTAGCCGTAGTCGAGGAGGACTACCGCCCTTTAGAAGTCGAGCGGGACTATCGAAGCTAGAGGACTCCCGGAACTAGTATATAAATAGATCCTCGCTTATACTAGATTAGCCGATCTGCTTTCTATACGGGCAGTATAGCTACTATCCGTTAATGCGTTCTGCCCCGTTTACGGATAGGCTCTAGGACTAGGAGAGAGATATCCTACGTGAAAAGTGCTTTGGTAAAAGAGTATAGCAGCAGGAAGCAAATAGGCATTTGCCTAGGGGATTAGGCGAGATACGGCCGCAACCCTAAGCTGTAGTTTAAGCGAACTATAGGTACGTTAAGGAGGAGCCTAAGACCTATATTACCGAGGCCGCGCTTAGTGCGAGGGCAGTTTACTTTGCCGAGTTATAGGATATTCTAGATAGTAATAACGAGTGTGGATATACGGTGCTTATAACCCTTATAGACGAAACCTACATCGAGGAGAGACTATCTATTAGAGCTTTAGCTATAGGATTAGAGCCGGATACCGATGCTATTATAGATTTCCTAGACTAGGACTAGGACCCGGAAGAAACAGAGGCATTGTTAATAATTAAGCGCCTTTAGAAAGTTATAACTACGGAGGACGTTAAGGATCGGGATACGGCGGCCTTAATCTAAGGCGCCTTAGCGATTATAATGCTAGCGGGGGGGGGGGGGGGGGAAACCTACCTTAAGCCGTAAAAAGAGGCAAGTAGGTGGCGATACGGTCCCTATAGTTACCCAACCGGCGATAGATTCTAAAGAATCGCTATAGAGGCATAAGGTGCCTTAGGGAGAGGTTAACCTCCTAGCAACTACTACTACTACTACGAAGGGAAAAAAGGAGCGAAGCCGAGAAGTCTTGCGGAGATCTAAGCAAAAGAAGGGCTTAGATCCTTCGATTGGATTAACCTAGCTCGTAAGGTTATAGTGCCCTTAAGCCTAGCCGACTTCTAGTAAGTAAGCCCGGAGGGTGCTAAGCAGTTTCGTTATTTATCTTCGCGCAAATAAGGGCGATAGTCTAAGCCTAGGAAAGGAGCTATGCCGACGATAGCCGCGGCGGTATATAAGTATGCTTCGCCCTTCTATAACACCTAGTTATTAGCAAAAGCGGTAGCAACCCTAAAGACGTTTAGAGTAGCTATTATAGTTATCTTCGCTAGCATTTAGCAGGAAGCTATATATATCGCTATGCTATCGTAGACTATTTAGGCAGACTAAGCCTTAGAAGCTAATATTATATCGCAAAAGTTCGCCGTAGAATATAACTAGCCACGCTAGCAACTATCTAAAATCGGGTTTTAAAGACTACTTATAACGAACGCTATAGATCTAAGACACCTATTATAAAGTTCGTAAAGTGCACTATCGTTTGCGAAGGGATTAGGCGGGAAATCCTAGCTATTATTCGACCGGACCTCTATAAAGGAATACTAAAGGACGATATCCTAGTCCTGCCTAGGCTGCCGTAGCTCTACGAGACTAGTATAATATTCGATATCCGAGCAAGCACCCTTAGAATTAGACTTCTATCTATTAAGGGAAAACGTTAGAAGATATAAGGTCTGATTATAACTATAAGTAGCCGGCAGAAATTGTTGCTATCCCTAGCAGCGCCCTCGCTGCTAAAGAGGTTCGTAGGAAAGAAGGACGCACGCGAGGCTATTGCCGTATTAGAGGATGATTTCTTATCGGAAGAAGACTCCTCTTCTACTAGATTCACCGTATCTTCGGAAAACTAGACTTACTGCTTTAACCTAAGTATATTGTTAAAGTGCGATTAATAGTATTATTATTTAACTATACCTTATACCTTCCTTTCTCCTAGTTCTTTATAGAGTCTTTACTATGGCATTTAGGGCATATACCGCGCTTAACTAAGCCGAAGGACTAAGCAGCTTTTAAGAGAATATATCGCCTAGGAATATACTATATAGGCCTATTATATATCACGGATAAGTTCTATGTAGAGGAGGATTTAATCCCGATAGCCCCGATAGACTTTGCGAAGGGCAGGCCACCTACTAAAGACCGCGTGGATATAGTTAACTAGCCCGGACTATAGAGCGAGGGACCTTCTATATACCTATTCCCGACGCAAAGAAGGGTCTAGAGAAAACCGATTGACTAAACAACCCCGTTAGAGACTATTATAGCCTGGTTTGCCTAGACAGGGATTCGGCTAGGCCTATTAGTACTAAAAGACCTTAAGGAAGAGGTATAGCGAGTGTTCTTTACCTACCGGGAGCTTAATAGGACGACGGTATATAACCTACCCCTAATAGACCTTTATACGCATAGGCCCTACGTTAAGGGACACGTAAAGCCGTGGAATAAATCCCTAAGGAGACGCTAGACCGAGCCGCAAAAGTATTAGCTAAATAAGATCGTAAGCGACTATATCGATACGGGTATATATAGATATACAGCTATAGCGAATAGCACGCTATCGTTATACTCGGCCGAGCAGGTACTAGTAATTAAGGATAAGAATAACCTATAGGTAGAGCAACGATTAACGACTAACTAAAGCTATATCGAGGAGGACCTGCCGGGCATAGAGATCCCGCTATTAGCCGAGATCTACGATAACCTATCGGATCTTAGGGTAGGAACCTACTATTAATTTAACCTTAAACATAGATACTAGGCTTTTCCTATAGACCTAGAACTTCGATACTTCTTAGCCTTCGCGATACTAGGTTTTACGCAGTTGCAGCCGATAAGAATGCCCTAAGGGACCTAGACGGCACCTTTCTCTTTCACCGAGTTTATAAAGATTGTAATAGGACCTATCCCTACACCCTTTGCTAAGCCTTCCCTTATAGCCTTTCCTAAAGTTAGAGATATAGCACCTATTAACGTATATATCGATAAAGTATTTAGCAAGCATAAGACCTTTAAGGAGCAGTAGGCTTTCGTGTAGGATTATCTCTTGCCTTAATTCCTATAGGCACTGCTTAAGTTAAGTTTTAAGAAGGTAAGGCTCGGCATAGAAGAGATTATAGCGATCGGCTAAATCCACCGCATCGGGGGCGAGGTCCTTATTAAGGTAGAGAGGGCAGTAAAGCTAGAAGAGTAGCTAATACTAATAGACTAGACGGGTGTTAGGTCCTTCGTTAGTGCAGTAGGACCTTATCGAAGATAGATCCCTAACTACGCGGAAATTACACAACCTTTAAATAGATTAATAGGAAACGTTCCCTAGCGTTAGGGTAATAGCGAAGCCCTCTCTTTCGCGATCCTAAAGGCGTAGTGCTAAGTGGTAGTAGCGATATATAGATATCTATTTAATATCTTAGTATAGCTCTATACCGACGCGAGTAAATTTAGAGCCGGATGCGCGCTATTGCAATATTAGGATAAGGAGGACTTCCCGATCCTATATAATTCTTTCCTCTTTACGAAAATATAGAGGAATTACGGCACCTATAAGCGAGAACTTGACGCCCTCGTTAAATTCTACAAAAGGCACCGCTACTTCTTTTACTGTAAAAGCCTATTAACGGTCTATACCGACTATATGCTACTTACTTAGTTTCTATCGGGATAAAGCCACGAAGGAATCTATACCCGCTAGGTGACTAAGTTAAGGGTGCTAAACATTCGCATATATTATATTAAGGGGGCTCGCAATATAGCGGTATATAGACTATTAAGGCCTATCTTTCCTTCCTAGGAGTATAACGACGACGGCCTTAAGCAATAGGGTTAAATTGATACTACTAGCGTATAGATCTAGAAGGATAGTAAGAGAGGCTTTAAAGAGCTTATTAGAGAGCTTAGGCACTAGCCGCAGCTACCTTAAGGACGAAAAGGGACTCTATGCCCGACCTTTTCCATAGACTAGTAGACGATACTCCGGAAACAATAGCGATAGGACGAGGAATAGGCCTTAGTAGAGGTAAAAGCGCTATCGACGAGAGGAGAGGATCCGACCTTAGAGGCGCGCTTCTAAATACACCCGGACTTTAGGGAGGTCTTACAATATCTGCTATAAGGGATACTAGAGGACCCGGTAGACCGATACGCACGACGACGAATCGTAAGCAGAGCGTAAAGCTTTAAGTAGACTAAAGGCCGGCTATAGCACCGCGGTGCTAATAGTTCCTAGCAAAGATGCTTGCTTAAGGAAGAGATCCCTAAAGTGTTAAGAAAGGCATACGATAATAGCGGGCATTTTAGTGTAGACTATACTCGCCGTAGGTTATACACGTATATATACTAGCCTAAGATAGCACGAGATATTATTAACTATATAGCGAGCTGCTTCCTATACGCTACTTTCCGGGCAAATAAGCTAAAGGCACTAGACTAGCCTATTATAATCACGCAACTATTATAAGTCGTTAGTATAGACTATATTAGCCTTTTTTAGTAGTTAACTTTCGGAATAAAGTATATCCTAGTTGTTATAGATTACTTCTCGAGGTTCGCCTAGCTAATAGAGTGCCGTACGACGTAGGCTATAGAGGCATTACGCAAAGTAGAGAGCTAGCTTAATTCCTTAACGATATTACTCCTTGCCTTTTATACGGATCTAGGTTCTTCTTTCCGGTTATAAGAATTCGGCGAAGTTATAGCTCGGCGTAACGTAGAGATAGTAGGAGCACCTTCGCAGTTATATAAGAGCGTAGGCCTAGTTAAGGTAACTAATAGGATTATATAGGAAGCTATAGGGCGTATTAAAGCATTTTAGCTAGAGTAGGATAATACCTTACCTTCTATTATAAAGTTACTTAACTATCGTTGCATCCGGTCACTAGGATAGTCTCTAAGTTAAATCCTCTTTAGATTAAAGGACGATGCTATTATAGCGGGCTAAAACGACTAATAGAACGATAAATAAGCAGCACTCGCATTAGGAAAGTGCTTATAGCTATTAGGAGGTAACTTAGCCGACCTAGTGACATCGCATTTAGCCGAAATAGCCTTACAAAGACTAGTAGTAAAGGCTGCATTCTATTATAAAGCAGACGAGCGACGATAGCTCTACGAGGCACGACGGCAACCGGGATTCGAAGCTAGGGATATAGTCCTCGTAGCTTAAGAAGGAAAGCCTTAAAAGCTAACCCCGAGGTAGCGCGGACCCTTTATAATTCATTAGAAAAAAGGCCGGGCAATATACGCGTTAGTACACGTGGATAGATTACCTATTTAGGGAGCCTAGGGTTTAGAGTTTTATAAAGATTTAGTTAGTTAAATAAACAAAAGGGGGTTATAAACTAAACTAGCTAGATTAGTCTATAATATAGTTCTCTAGCTAAAGCGGAGAGGAGAAGAAAAGGGGCCCTTTTATACGTATTAACCGAGCCCGTCCTAGGCTTTAAAGGGAGCTTAGTTAAGGCATGTAACGCCCCCGATAACGCTATTATTAAGGCCTTAATAAGGGTTATAACTTATAACCCTTTTCTCCCTTATATAACTAGATTAATCCGATAATATAGTAAAGAGGTTATATTAGAATTATAATAATTATTGCTATTCGCACGATACTAAATATCTAATCGTACGATAACCCTGTTTTTCCCTAGCCTTAATCCCGCTATACCCTACTATACGATTTAGCCTATATAGCCTAGCGCTATAGGGAGTTACTTAAAGTCCTTACGTTAACCCTTTATATATATATCGTCGTAATCGTTATATTATCGTATCGTTATATTTATCGCAATCGTCGTAATCGTCGTAATCGTCGTAATCGTCGTAATCGTTATAATCGTCGTAATCGTCGTAATCGTCGTAATCGTTATATCGTTATATTATCGTATCGTCGTATTATCGCAATCGTCGTAATTATCGCAATCGTCGTATATATATCGTATCGCAGGCGTAAGAACGTTAGAGCTACGTATACGTATACGATGCCGATAAAAAATTCTTAGTGACTTTAAGTAACTCCCGGCGGCGTTGGGCTATATAGGCTAAATCGTATAGCGGGCTATAGCGGGGTTTAAGCTAGGAAAGAAAAGGATTATCGTACGATTAGACATTTAGTATCGTGCGATTAATAATACTTAATATAATATATAATAATGCGTATTATACGTGCTTCCCCTCTTTTTATAAAAGGGCCGCTTTTAAAGGATATTTCCCTTACGTTATATAGCGGTTATACTAACCTAATCTTTATAACCTTTATTATATAATCTTATCGCAATTATAGCACGGACTACCTTTGCCTTAGTTAGCCTCGCTATAATAGAACGAGCTTAGGGGGGGTATATAATTATAGTTAATCTACGAAGGGATATAGCTATAGACTAGGTCTAAATGTCTATATATACGATATAAAGGTTACGTAGGATAATATATAATATAACCTAACACCGTGATAGTATATCCCTTTTAAATCGGCGTTCGACTCGAACGCTTAAAAGAGGCAATAGGCTAATAAAAATAAAGGAAATCTATATTAATCGGTCCTAAAAGCGGGCCTAATATAGAACGAGAGAGGAATAAGGAGAAATAAAGGGTTAAACTAAGAAACTAACGCGTACTATCGTAACGTAAATTATGTTAATAAATTATATTTATTATCACTTAGGCGAAGGTAAAGACGTAAGGAAGGCTGTATAAAAGGCCGGTTTAGGCTTAATCGGGTTAAAGGCGTAAAAAGCCTTAAGGTCGTCCTAATAGCTATAAAGGCAGGAGGAGTCCTCCTACGTAAGGGGGCTATAACGCTATTAAACGCGATACTTAATCTTCTTAAAGGCGTACTAGCGTTATATAAGGATAGAAGAAAACTTTTACTTAAGGTACGCGTTATCGCCGTCGTCGTCGCTAAGGGAAAGGAGAACGCCGTTATCGGCGGGCCGGACGTTAAGCTCTAACTAACCGGGCAAAGGGGGCTCTTAAGTCTTAGTAAAGAGGGAGTAATAAAAAACAGGGTAAAGACGGCTGCCCTTAGGGAGGCGAAGAAGATACGCTATTTTATATACCTTAAGGACTTTATATAGGCCCTCCCGCTAATAGTCGAGCTTCTTTATAAGATATAGGGTCTAGATCTAGCGGGTATTAAGGAATACTATATCGCTAGGCTAATACGCTAGGTCGGGAGTCCGCCGGGCGTTTGCGTAGCGAGCTTAAGTAGCTTAAGTATCCTCGATCGTATCGCGGAGGAAGTTAAAGATACGCTAAAGGCGGGAAGCGAGCGCGTTACCGTAGAGGTATTCCTTCCCTTACTAAGGGGTTATACTAAGCGGGGGGGGACTAAAGGGCTTAGTGCTAAGCTTTAAGTAAAAGCTATAGTTAGCAAAGAAAAAGGAGAGGCTAGTAGATTTAGAGACTTAATTATTAATAGTAAACTTAGCGAAGGGAAGGAGGTCGACCTAATCGGTTTAAAGGTAGGTAGTATAATAACGAACGTAAACCTCTATCTAAGCGTTCGCGATCTTAGTCTAACCGTCGGTCTAAGGGTAGTAGGGGGAGCTAAGGTAAAGGCGGTAACTAAGGCGATAATTAAGCTACTATTAGAAAGCCGAAATAAACTAAGTGCTATAGTCGCTAATAATAGAGGCCGGGGTGCCGTAGAGGGACTAAACGTAGGAAATAAATACGTTAATAATATCTTTAACGGTTATTGAAGGTATTAAGATATAGTAGCGTATCTTTATAAAGCGGTCGACGATAATAAGGATATTAGAAAACTTAACGCTATTACGGCGGTAGATAGGGAGGTCGGTAATAAAGTCGACGGATATATCGGTCTATAGGGCGAAGGGAATACTTAAGGGCTAAAGCAGGCCTTAAGGGGAGGAACGAAGGGATTTAGCGCGTAAGTATATATAATAATTCTGTATAAAGCTAAAAATAGACTTATATATGCCGGGCTAGATATAGGACCGGCGGTAGAGGCTAGCGGTCTTCGTTTGTCTAAGGTAGCCGGTAAGGGGGGAGGTATAAGCGCGGACGAGGATTTAAAGAATTAAGGCGTTATTAAAGGGAACGAAGAGCCGGCCTTAGAAATAGAACCGGCCTTAGACCTTAGAGAGAGCGGTCTTAGGGATCGAGCGGAGGGTGGCTTAGAGGGGGTAAAGCTAGCGGGGCTAAAGGGACTAAAGAGCTACGCGAATAGCGGAGATAAGCGGGGAGGAGGAATAGGCCTAATCGATAAGGTTATCGATCGGCTCGGAGTCGTCGAGGGCGTAAAGGTCGAGGCAGTCGGAATTATATTTATAAATTATATTTATAAACGAATCGGACTCCTTAACGGTATTAAAGGCGGTAGTAGTATTAAGATAAAGGGAGGTATTTACTCTAGACTTAGGGAGGATAACCTAATATCGGTGGTTAATCCTTTCGTCGGCTTAGTTAATAAAGGAGAGAAGGCGGGAGCTAGGCAAGCGGCTAAAGGCATTAAGGAGAATAGCTTAAGAGCCGGGCTAAAAGATAATCTTAAAATTAAAACGACTAAGGAATTCGGCCTACCGGGCCTATCGCTAGTTAAAGAGCTTTATAATACTAAAGATTTTTATAATCGGAGGCTATCTTAAACTTAGGTAGGCCCTTAAGCTTAAAGCGCTACTCTTTAAGAGATTTTATAATTATAAGGAGTTCCTTATTATAGATCTCGTAATTATACTCTTAAGCAGAGTATTTTAACGAGAAGAAGGCAACCGGATAGTAATAACTATCGTCGAGGAGCTATATTAATATACCCCCGGCGGCTTAGTCGGAAGCATTTATCTTAACTATAGTCTTACGATAAAGGTTAAAGTATACGAGGATTAAGGCGGTAGTAAAGGCGTGCTTAAGGGCTTTAAAAGCGTAAGCGCAGGCGGGAGACTAGATCTAAAGGGGAGAGTTCTTAGTAAGGGCGTTTAAAGGGTTCGTAAGCTTAGAAAAGCTTTAAATAAAACGCCGATAAAAATTAGCGAATCCTAAAAAGCGCCGGAGGTCTTTAATAAAGGAGGGGGCAGGCTAGTCTAAGACTATATAAACCTTTTTAAGGTCTATACGAATGCCTTTATCTAAGATAATTTGGCCGAGGTACTTAGTCTTAGTTACGTAGAAGTTATACTTATCTACGTTAAGCTAAAGGCCGGCGGCGTTAAAGCGATTAAGAACTATATTAACGTAGGCCTAGTGCTCCTCCCGCGTCTTTAAGAAGATTAAGACGTCGTCTAAATAGGTAGAGTAAAACTCATTAAGGATACCGTAAAAGGCTATATTAATAAAACTCTAGAAGTAGGACGGGGCGGCGGTAAGGCTAAAGGGGGTAATAGAATACTCGAAAAGCCTATGCTATATAGCAAACGCGGTCTTTTACTTATATCCTTCGGTAATATAAAGGCGATTAAACGCTATAATAACGTCGATTTTAGTAAAAAACTTCGCCTTCTAGATATAAGCGAGGGTATCGTAGATAAAGGGTAAAGGGAAACGGTTTTTAATCGTAGCCTTATTTAGGCCGCGATAGTTAACGTAAAAATAAACGCTTCCGCCCGGCTTATAGGTAAATATAATAAGGGTAATAGCGGGGGAGGTAAAGAGGCAGATAAAGCCCTTCTTAAGCTACTCGTTAATATACGCGCGGACGATCTAGTTTTTAGCTTTACTAAAAAAGCGGGGGCGGGTATAAGGAGGTTATATCCCCTCTTTAAGGTTAATTTAAGTATTAACGGTATAGTAAAAAGCGAGCTTATCGGCCTCGCTCTTAAGCTATATATAGATTATATAATAAAGCTCTTTAAGGACCTTAGCCTAAAGCTTATCGCGCGTATAAAGGACTTTCTCTTGCTTTTTATAGAACTTAGCAATATCGTCGGGGGAGATCTTATTAAGGTAGATCTTATCGAGGTAGTCGTCGATAAAGTCGTAAAGGTAAAGGTTAAGGCAGGCTTTCCCGTCCTTAGCGTCTATATATCTAATTAAAACGGCTTAATAAAAGTCCTTAAGGATATCTTAATCGATAGGTAGTAAAGGCTTAGTAAGCAATAGCTTAGCGGTAAAGGCCTTAATTAAGGTCTAAGAAGTCTAGACTTTAAGCTACCTATAGAATATTACTATTATATCGACGTTAACTATTTAAACGTTAAACACTAAGTTATTAAAGGACGAAAAGCAAAGGGATAGGGTTTAATAGTCTTATAACTTAGTCGCGATATAAGGCGGCGGTAGCTAGCGGTCTTATAGATAGGATAAAGGCGGGGAGGTTAAACATAGCGGCGAGGGTAAAGGGTAGCTAAGGAGTTAGAGTCGTAGCCGAAGTTAGAGTTAGCGTCGTTAACCTAGCGGGAGGAGTCCGGATAGGCGGGTTTACCTACGTTAAGGGCATCCTCGAAAAACGCCGAGAGGGAGGGGCTAAGGGATAAAAGAATAAACTTAAGAACGTCGCTAAAGCGGACGGAACGGATAAAGGCCGGAGGATAAGCTAGGGCTATATAGGCGGGAATAAGGATCGTAGCGGCGGGAATAAGGATCGTAGTAGTAAGGGGTTCGCCCTCGTTATTAAAGTCTTCGACGGAGGGGGCGAGGGGAAAACGAATTATATTTATTAATTATATTCCCTTTAAAATAGAGGTAAAGGGAGCTAAGAAAGGGCGGGTAAAGCGGGTAAAGCGGGTAAAGCGGGTAAAGCGGGTAAAGCGGGTAAAGGTAGCCGAAAGGCGTAGGATAAGATAAGGCTAGTAGTCCGAAAGGCAGGAGGCTAGACAATAGGGGGACTAAAACGAAAGGGAGTTACTACGCTAGCTAATAATAAGGTCGTGCTAGCGTAGCTAAAGGAGGCTAAGAATAACCTTATAGCTAAGCTTCGTAAGAAAGAAGTAGATAGACTTAGTATAAGCGCTAATCCGGGAGACCGAAAAGGCGTAATAAGTAATAAAGCCGGACTTATAGTCGCTACTATCGGCGAGAGAAAGCCGGCGTAGGAATTAAAGCTAGCGGATAGGAAGGGCAAGGCGGTACGCGGTCTAAGCGTATATAAAGGCGTATCCGGAATAGCCGAAGTCGACTAAAGCACTTATAATAATATCGGCGGATATAAGGGATAAAGGCATAAGTAAAGCACACGGTTATATTCCTATAGGGAGGCAAAGATCCTCCTTAGTATCGAACGAAGCTATAAACTTAGACATTAAGAGCTCTATAGCGCGATAAGGCGAGGGAGCTACGTATTTCCTACGGACGGGGAAGAGGCGGGGAGGTCGTTTACTTCGCCTTCGATAAAGCCCTACTTAATAGCGTAAACCTAATAGCGGGGGGGAGGGGGTTTAAGCAAGTGTAAGACAGACGTACCGCTACTATAGCTACGGCCGCGCGTAGAGCTAGAACCGGCGCCGGGACTAGCGCTAGGGTTAGCGCTAAGATTAGCACTAATACCCTTATTAGGGTAAGTCCGGGCGGTATAGGTAGCGGTAGCTAGCTAAGCGTAGTAGAGGTAAAGACGGTTCTTAAACCGCCGTTGCTTCTTAGCGTTAGTAAGCCGGGCCTAGAATATATCGAGCTATATTAAGTTACCGGTAGGAGATATAAGTAGGGCGGGCGAGGTAGGGCCGGTCCGAGCGGGGTTATAAGGCGGCTAGAGTTAAGAATAGGTCTTAACACGCTGCTAGTTATCTTAAAGCGTAGAATATATCTTAGCCTAAGCCGTAAAGTCGTTATAGGCCGGGCATTCGACCTATAGAGCGGCGGCGTTATTAAGTTCGATAGAGACCTTTAAATAAAGGTAGGCGACGTAAGCGGTGCCGTTAAACAATAAGTCGGCTTAAAGCTAGGTAAACTTCGAATAGAAGTCCGGCTAAGATATATTCTTTATCGATAGGGCGTTAAAGTCGGCCTTTAACTAAGCGTAGGTAAAATTAGCACTAAAGACTAAGCTAAGGTCGTTAGTAAGAGCTTTAATAGTAGTATACTATTAATCGGCGAAAGACTTATTATTAAGGACGTCCTAAGGAACGCTAGCGATAATAAAGGCGGCCCGGCCGTTAAGCCGGCTAACCGTATAGAGAATACGATCCGACTCTATAGGGTATAAGGCGGCGTCCTAACGGAGCTTAATAGTAAGGCCGTTGCGCTAGGTCCGGAAAGCCTCCTAACGTTGCTTTTAAGTACCGGAGTCGCCGGCGAACCTCTTAGGGTCGGCTATACGGGAACGGGTAAAGGCAAAGGTAGGGGCGGGGGTAAAGGCCTAGTCCTAAGCCACGTCGCGTTTAGCTAAAACGAGGAGAGAGGATATAGCGCGGTTAAGCTAGGGCTAAAGATCGGCAGCGTACTCTTAAGCAACGGCTGCGTGCTCTTAAGCGACAAGCACTCCTATATCTACCTTAACGTAAGTATTATTAAGGTAAATAAAGGCCTTAATTTAAGGGTGCGGAAGTCGTAGGTAGCGTTAGCTTAAATATAGGCGAACGTGCTAAATATAGGCCGTTAGGCCTAAAGAAGGGCGGCGAGACGGGGGTAATAGGAAACGTACTTAGTCTAGGGCTTTAGGTCGGTAAGAGCCGGCGGGGTAACGGCCGGGGTAGCGGATAAAGGATCGGCCTTAATATAGTCGGTTATCGTAGATTATAGGGCAATAGGATAAGGTAAAGATAGGGGAAAGGTAAGGAGGGAAGTCTATATAATTTGCGTTAAGATAGCGTATCTATACCGGTAAAATTCTAATAATCGAGGAAAACTTAGTTAAAGGGGTCCGGCGAGGAGGCGGACTTACGTCGCGAAGAGTGGGGATTAAAAAAGAAAGGGGTAAGATAGCAAGATTATTAATTAAGGGCAATCGGATAAAATAGTAGATTAAACTATAAGAGAACGAGCTTAAGGGGGGTATATAATTATTATTAATCCACGAAGGGATATAGCTATAGACTAGGTCTAAATGTCTATATATACGATATAGAGGTTACGTAGGATAATATATAATATAACCTAATACCGTAACACTCGCCGCGTAGAGATTTAGCCCTCTACGCGCCGTATAGTTTTTAGCTCTTTCTTAATCTATTAGAGCTTTCTTAAAAGGTTATAGCCCTCGCGCACGCTTTTTCTAACGCACGCATTTTAATCATCGTAAGATTAATTCTACGATAGCTTTAATTTTTCATTTCCTACGTATCTAAAACGATATATTTGCCGATTAGGACCTTTTTTATAGCTTTCTATTACCTATGATAAAAATAAAGGCGTTTTCTACGTAATATACCTTATACTACGCTAAGAACGCTAAGATTGCATTAGTAGCCTTATAGAGGGCTTAAGACGCTAGACTTTTTAAGCTTTAAGGTTAAGAAAATCATAGCTTATAGTTTATTAAGCTATCGATCGCCTTAGGTATCGAGCACTTAGAAGGGCATATTAATAGTAAGATTAAGCCCGTAGAAGAGGGCTCTCCCGGCTTTAAGAAATAGGATATAAACGATAGAGTAATAAAGCATTATATTATTACAAGCCTTTCCCCCGAATTACGGGATTAAATCTAAAAAGAAGGCTAAGACCTAGAGATAATAGCTTTTAAGACTATAAAGAGGATTAAGATAACCTCTATAGAAGTGCCTAAGGTAATATTCTACTCTATATTCGTAGAGCTTACTACTATCGACGCGAGAAGATCTATAGACACGGCTTAATATTTAAAGAAGCTTAGGGTTAGGGTAAGGGTTTAGGAAAAACTAGGAGGCCTAGGGGAAAACCTATATAACGTCTATCTATATCGGCGTCGGGCCGTATACGGCCCGTATTCGCGGCGGTTAATTAAGTTAGTAAGGTGACGGATAAGGGCGCCTTAAGAGTTAAAGTAGGTATTATAGTGCTAGCAATTAGCCTGCTTTAGTAGATGCCGTGCTTAGGGCATTACGGTCTAGGAGGAAGTCTATACACGTTTTATATAGTGATATCCTTCGCCGAGGTGGCGAAAGAGTTATCTACGCGACTCGAAGGGTAATTAGCAGCGGCGGCATTAGCTCGGCTTTAGGGTATACCGTAGAGCGTACTGCTAACGTTAAGGAAGCTGCTGTATAGGCGGCAGCTTTATAGGTTCCGAGCAGCTTAGCGAGCTACGGCGAGAGCTAATAGAAGAGCAGCTTAATAAGCTGCTTTAAGGGTCGAAAGAGCAGTCTAAAGAGCTACTGTAAGAGGTATTAAGGGCGCCGCTTCGGGGGTTAAAGGAGCAGTGCGAAGATCTGCTAGAAGAGCTTAACACAGGCGAATAGAAGAGCCGGCTCGGAACGGGGAGTCGGCTTAAAGCAAGGGGCCGGCTTAGAATAGGGAGCCGGCTTAAAGCAAGGGGCTAGCTTAAAACAACTAGAATAACCAGCGGACTTTTGTTAAAAGGCGAAGAAGTCCTTATTGTTATTATAGGGCCGGCACTAGGGCTATGCCTATAGAAGCTAGGGGCGGCTATAGGGTTTTCCCCGTAGGAAACTAAGTCGTGCCGGCGGGAGTTAGGGGTCTCTCCGGGGTTATACCGGCTTAAGGGTAACGATAAGGGTATAAGTGCCGGCGAGGATAAGGACGGCGAGGCTAAGGGCGAGGCTGCTAAAGCTAAATTAACTAGCGGACTTTAAATAGTCGGCGGAGTAGTTATCGGGACGGGCGTGCTTATAACGGCGGGAGTAAGCGTAGGAGCAGCGGCGGGAGTAAGCGTAAGGGCCTTATACAGCTGTAAGCCGAGCTAAGATCGCAGCTTATTCCTTTCTACGTAGGCCTCCGTTCTAATATCGAAGTATATCTCGAGGAATTCTTCTTAAGGCTATAGTAAGGGCTTGCTAGTAGCCTAAAGTATTACGAATTAAGAGCTAATTAGCTAGGATTTTCGGCTTATATAGATCCCGCGCCTCCGTAAGAACGTTCGCAATGCCTTTTTATAATCCCGTTAGATCTTATCCTACATATATAGCTTTAGTCTATATTTAAGGAGTCCTAAAAACCGTTAATTATATCGTAAAGACTTATTCTTTCGCCTATAAGTATAAGGGTCTTTAACTATTAGTGAGATTAGGTCTACGACCTAATCCGCATTCTTATAAACGAGCGGGGAAGGGGCACGTGCGGGCGGGGAAAGGGGCTTGTGCGAATAGGGGTAAGGGGCTCGTACGGACAAAGGGGTACGTGCGTAGAGCTATATATCTACATACATAAGTGCGCCTATACTTAGTTCTTTATAGATAATTTCTATACCTATATAGAGGGCACCTATGTGATTACTCTGCCTACCCTATTATAGTATTATCAATCTCTCTTTTTTTACGGACTTATTAATATAATAACGTCCCGCTTTTATAATAGCGGTACGTATTAACTAAAACGATAGGCCGCTATAATAAAAGCGGCACGCGTAGTAACACTAGCGCTATTATAGACTTACTAGACAACGATATAGAGGACGTCTTCGAGCAATAAGCCGAAGGGTCCTAGCAGCTATAGCTATAATAAGAGTCGCTAAATAAGCGGGCCTTTGTAAAAGCCCGCCTTCGATAGGAAATAATAGAAGCCTGTTTAAGTAAGGCGACGGCGGATGCCGTACCTTCTATAGCGGAAGAAGAGCGCCTTCTAGTGCTACTATAGAAAATAGCCGTTAATCCGGTTAAACGAAGGGGGTTGCTAAAAGTCCTTAGAGTTAAAATAAGATCTACGGCGCCTACCTCTACGGATATACTACTCGCGCCTACGGCTACGTCGACGAACTCTCCTACGGCTAAGGACGATAGTATAGCTAACCTAAGGACGGCCCTTAAAGCCGCCTTCGGCAAAAGGAAGCCTCTACCGTAGCCTATATAGGATAGCAAGCTAGAGTCTTTTTACTTCTTCCTATATCGCCTCTATATTAAGTTTACCGTTAACGAGAAGTAAGGCCTTAACGGTTTCCGCGATACCGCCTAGTATTCGCTACTCTATACGCTACTCGAGCCTTAGATATAGCGGATTTCTAGGTTCTAAGAGAGTAACGGGCTTAGTAGCGCTTGCGACCCTTATGCCTTCTTTAACTACCTTATCTACGCGTTCGGCAACGTGTAAGAATAGGAGAAAGCGTAAGATAGGTTGCGGACCCTCTTTTAGAAAGACGGCCAGACGTTTAAGGACTTCTTCCCCTACTTTAAAGAGACTATTACTTACGCCGCCGGAAATAGCGTTTAAGGAGATAGCGCTAAGCTTATATAGCTACGGAATTTAATTACTCTATAACTATAGGAGATACTTATCCTAATCGAGATGCCTACTAACTTCCGGGAGTATATAGGTCGCCTTACGAAGGCAGCCTAAAACTATAAGCAAAGCCCTAGCTTCTAGAAGTTGCAAAAACGCGCTAGTATAAACGGCGTTAGCAATAGGAACGGAGGCGTTATTATTAAGAACGCTATAACGCTCCCGCCGCCTAAATCCGCGCCTAATACTATAGTAGACTATAAGGGCGATGTTATAATATCTACTACGCGGCCCGCTCGTAGAAAAGCGAGGATACTATCCGCCGCCTTAGGCAGCGCGCCCTCCTCTTCTATATAGCGAGCTAAGTAGGTATCGAAGGCGGAGCTTTAAAAGCGGAGAGAGGAGGGGCTTTACGTACGCTATAGCGCGGATAGACTTTTCGCTACGGACTGCCCGTATCGTCCCGCTCGCCCTACGGTAAAGCGAGCCGAACGGCCTATAGCAATTCGCGCTACCCGACCTTCTCTTAAGTCTAATATTATCGAACGCTAGGCAGTCGGGTCCTCGACATTAGTGTGATAGCAATTAAGTAGAAGAGAGGCTCTAAGGCTAAAACAGCCTATAAGGAAGGATTAGAAGCTGTAAGGTGTAAATCACTAAGAATAATAGCTCTTGTCTTATCTAGTAGGGAGGCTAACTAGTCTCTATATATAGGAAAAATCATCGGACGAAATCAGCCGCGTAGACCTAAGGAAAAATAGGTAACGTAAATAATCGGACGGAAGTATCGGTAGGAAAAGCAATAGATCGTGCCGTACGATAAATAAGTTATGCAGTTAGCAAATAAATAAGCAGTCTAGTAGGAGACTAGTGAATTCTACGGTGAATTCTATAGTAGAAGCCGTAGAAGTGAATTAAAATTCTAAGGTAGAAGACTATAGAAGGGAATTAGAATTCTATAGTAGAAGACCGTAGAAGGGAAGAGATTTTACGGGTAATAACTATATAAATAACCGTAAAACTACTATGAAATTACGGTGAAATATAACTAAAGAAAAGTAGGTAAATTGGCCTGTAGAAGTGTAGGGTATATGCCTATAGAAGCTTATAGAATTCTATAGTAGAATCTAGGGAAGGACCGGGGATTTCCCGGTAGAAAGCAAATAAGGGAGATAGTAATATTAATATACCCCCTTAGCTAGAAGGGAATAACTTCCGGCTAGTTAGAGATATTATCGACTTCTTTTTAGATCCTAGAAGAAATATCCATAAGTCGAAGCTAGCGAAGGAACGTTTAGAAACGTTATCGTAAAAGCAATTTAGTTAATCTATCCGCAACTATCTAATTAAAAGGGATATTAGTAGGGGTTATACGTAAGATATCTTATCGCAATAGGCAGTCGTTGTTGTCTTAAAGTATCTGCTCTAGCTAGGAAGGGGGGGAAAGGGGCCCCCTTTATAAAGCCTATAAAGAGCTTAACCCGGGCCTGCCGGGCTCCTAATAGAGCCCTATTCGGAGCACGTGACCTAGCCGCTGACGCTATCATCCGGGTTATAATAAGGCTACTACCGGGGTTATAACGGGGCTAATAACGCTGCCGTTAGGACCGTCGGGGTTATTAAGGGTTATAACTTATAACCCTTTTCCTCGTGGTGTTTATCCTATATTCCTATATTCCTATACTAGCAGTTTTCTCTTTTAAAGCTTCTTCTTTTTAAAGCTTATAACCGTAACTAATTAATCACGTGTATTAGGCTAAAAGGGGCCTAATAAATATAAAGAATAAATATAAATAAGATAGTAAGATTAGCGGATGTCTAGGCTCGTGAGGCTGCTTATTGTCACGCGGAGCTATAGGCGCTCTGCTAAATCTCGGAAGAATAAAGAATATAGTCGTTAGCCGGGGCGTCTGCGGGAACGAGGGCGCCTGCTGGCTGACTGATTGGTAGGAAGCCCGCACTAGGCTTCTAGTATCGGCATCCTTCGGCGAGGTAGCGGAAAAGTGCGCTTCGGGAGTCGAACTAGGATTTATAGAGCCTGCATTTAGCCTGCTTTAGTATATACTAGGCTTAGGGCAAGGGTGCTTTATAGTAACGGCTTTTCTACTAAGGGGTTAAAGGAAGCTTCTATATGTTCGGCGGCTTTATAATTTAAAGCGTCTATTAGGGCGGCTTCGTGGATTCGAGGGAGCTGCCTCGAGGGCTGCTTTAAGGCTTAATAAGAGTAGTAACGGCTTTCTGCTAGGGTTTTACTAGGGGAAGCGTCTGTTTATTCGGTGGCTTCGTAGGTTCGATAGAGCTGCTTTAAAAGCTGCTTTAAGGCTTAATAGGAGCAGTAACGGCTTTCTACTAGGGTTTTACTAAAGGAAGCGTCTATAGGGGCAGCTTTATGGATTCGCATTAGAGGCTACTGCAAGAGCTGCTACTGCGAGAATTAATAGGGGAGCTTAAGTCGATAGGGAAGTCGCTTAGGGAGTAGTCTTAAGAACTGCGAGAGCTTAGTGGGTCGGCATCGGGGCCGTGCCTATAGGAGCCGGAGGGAGGATCGGGATCGAGGTCTTATCGGGAGTTAGGGTCGGGATCGGGGTCGTGCTAGCTTAAGGGCGAGGGCGAGGGCGAGGGCGAGGCTAAAGACGACGTTTTTAAGTCGTACGGCGGCAAGCCGAGTTAGGCTCGCATCTTATTCCTCTCTGCGTAGGCCCTTATTCTAACGTCAAAGTCTATCTTAAGGAATTCTTATTATAGCTAGGGTAGTAGGTCGTCGGAGGTCTATAACCGTAGGAATTAGGGAACGATTAGTCCGTCTCTTCGTCCTATATATACCCTATTCCTCCTAACGATATTTCGTAGGGCCCTCTTAACGTCCCGATAGATCTTATTCTAGGTGGTCTCTTTCTATAATCCGAACTCGTTACTAAAATAGTTAAATAGGGTCTTCCCTTATATATGCTTGCCGCTATCTACACGCATTATAAACCGGGCGACGTATATAGTTAAAACTAATTGACTTTACTCGTTGGGATTAGCCTCTTTATAATACTTAATTATTTCGAGATTAAAATTGACTTATTAATATAGTGACTCGTAGATTAAGATGCTATTTAACTAGTCGGTAGACCCTTTCGGCTAGGGAGCTCTTATTGCGACGGGATTATCTACCGTAGGCGCGTCGGCGGCTGCGGCAATGTTCGGGCTTATTAATGTTATCGTGGATAACTAATCGCGAGGGTCTTCGCGATAATTAGCAAGTAGCGGTCGTCGCTTTAGGTCGGTTGCAGTCTGTGAAAACAACGTCGTAAAGGGGTTCCGCGATGCTTGCCCTTCGGGGCAACGGGTATCGATTATAGATATACTATAGTCTGCGAAAGCAGCAATCTTTAGTAGATTCGTGCTTGCCGGGAGCGGGCAGCGGGCTCGTCGCGTTAGGGGACGCACTATCGATTAAGGCCACTATAGTCTGCGAAAGCAGCGGCATTAATTAATTAGCTTAAAGGTATCTTAACCGGTAGTCTAGCGAGATGCCTTATTCTTAGCATAGATAAACTTCTCTAGGTGTACGTAATAGAACCCGAGGGTAAAGATGCGTAGGAGCCGCGTTCTTATAACTACTGCCCCTTTTATACTTTCGAAGATTAAGATCTATCTCTTCTGCCTTACTATTCTATAGTTAAATCCGTTTAAACACTAATTAGTATTAGTAGGGATCACACGTGAGATATCTTATCGCAATAGGCAGTCGTTATTGTCTTAAAGTATCTACTCTAGTTAGGAAGGGGGGGAAAAGGGCCCCCTTTATAGAGCCTATAAAGAGCCTAACCCGGGCCTGCCGGGCTCCTAATAGAGCCCTGTTAGGAGCACGTGACCTAGCCGCTAACGCTATCATCCGGGTTATAATAAGGCTACTACCGGGGTTATAACGGGGCTAATAACGCTGCCGTTAGGACCGTCGGGGTTATTAAGGGTTATAACTTATAACCCTTTTCCTCGTAGTGTTTATCCTACATTCATATATTCCTATAAGGGATATAATTAATATTAAAAGTATTGCGTAAGAATTCCTAACGGGCCTAGTAGTTATGAATTTTAACGTACTTTAAGGCGGTCTAAATCTTTAGAATCTCGGCGGAAACTAAGCGGATTGTCTAAGTGTTATTATACTAAATGGTAGGAATAGGCATATCTAGCTATAAAGAAATATCGTTAAATAAACGAAGAATAGAAATTAGCTCTTTCGCGGTAGAAGAGACTATAAGAAGTTCGGCTTCGGTAGAGGAAGTAGTAACCGTAGATGGTTTCTAAGCACTCTACGCGATTAGACCGTTAAATAGGCTAATAAAATAGCCTTTAGAAGAATAACGAGTGTCTAAGTCGTTAGCGTAGGCGGTATCGGAAGCTATAACGAGTTCTTACTCGTCTATATCTAAAAACTTAATCGTAAGGAAACGCGATTCGTAAAAGTAAATCACTAAGCTTTTTGCGAGCTTAATATAGAGCGTAGATAGGTTTTATATATACTCCGCTAAAGAATTCGACGATTTTACGGCGTTAAGCCGGGTAGAAATAGTCGCGTAATTATAGGAACCGACTAAAGACTAAAAGTAGTAGATTTAATTATCCGTAGCCTATCCTTAGTGTTTCTCTAGCTTCTCGGGAAGTAGGAATAGGCAAAGGGTCGAAATAGGCCGTAGAACTACGGAAGTAGGGATTAAACTAAACTTAGAAGCAATCTTATCTAGGTAAACGTCCTAGTATAACTATAGCTTTCGCTACTTACGGTCCCGGATAATCCTTATCCTAAGGAAATAGGTAAGCTCTCTACGGTTAGTGACTATATACTTCTACTTAAAGCGATAAATAAAATCGCTAGTAGCCCTACTATACTCCTTACGGAAAAGGATAATAATATTATCTATAAAGAAGAAAGTAATAATACTACTTATAGTAGATATAAAAATATAAAGATCCTCCGCACTTTACTAAAGGCCTAATTCGGTAAAAGATCTAGATAATTCCTATTGCTAAAGAAGCGGCGAATAGCGAAGTCTATATAAAGCCTTTATTAACCGAATTATAAAACTAAATACCTTAAATCCGTCTAAGAAGTAGATATATACTTCTTTATCTAGATCGGCATTTATAAAGGCGTTAACTACGTTAAGTAAGCGGGTCTTAGTGCTAAATTTAGCGGTAATAGCAATTATAATACGAAAATTTCACGCTATAAGCGTCGCGGCGTAAGTTTTCTTTCCGCTAAACGGCTAAAGATCTCCTCGTATATAAAGGCGAGACTTAAACTTCCTAAGGTAGCCGTGCTTATTAAACTTATAATCGAATGCCTATATTAATAAAAGAAGACGTATAAAGGCGTTCGCTCTTAGGGTAGGCGAAGAAAAGAAGGTCTTCCGCTATTTTAAGGAGTCCTATTTAACCTTTCTAGCGGCTTTAAACTTAGGTCTATAAGGATAAGTCTCGAGATTAGACTAAAACCTTAGAAGCGCGGGCAAATCCCGTTTATATATCTTCTTAGGTTTAAGAGAAGTAGTAAATACAGCCGTAAAAGCGGTGCTATTAGCCGGTAGATGCCTAACGTAGGCGAAAGCGGGATATCGACTTAAAAAACGGTTTAAACGAGTAGGGCGTAAATCCCCTATAAACCTCGTCGTCCGTAGACTATCTATAGGAATAGTATTATCGTAATCTATAGACCGAGAAGTAGCTTAAGGCAACTATAGCTTTAGTCGGTCTATTAGTTTTACGGTTATAGTTAGTAAAAGAGTAGAAATATCGGGTTAGAAATCCTATATATTCTTAAAAACGTCCTCCGGCGGTTCTAAGGTTTAGTTAAGAGTAGGGAGCTAAGGATTGCATTCGGCTAGAATATCTACTAGAGTAAAATACTTATTAAGAAGCACTATTAGCGTTAACTAGAATTCTACCTTATCTTACTCTTCTTAATATATAATATATAGTAGAAATGCTAGTAATAATACCTATATTAGTAGTTCGGATGCTTTAGACGCGGTAAAAAACTAAGTCTTATTAAACATTATATTATAAACTTAACGAACCTCCTATCTCTATAGGATCTATATACGAAAAATATTAGTAAAATTATACCCGACTAAGTAACTAACCTCTATATAAGGTTCTTGCTTAAGATTACGTTTCTATATATTAGTTAAGGCCTTAGTGGTTAGTAGGTAGGCTTTATAGCTAAAAGCTCGAAGATAATCGAATCGTAATAGTTAAGGAAGGAGAAAAGCCGGTATATTCCGGTCGTAATCCCTTAACTAATCGTAAACAATCTATATTAAGGAAATCTACTTTAATAGAAATAACTTAGAGGAAGCTGCCTATCGGGCTAGAATCCGATTGTATAAATATACTATAGTTTTCTATATTCCTATCTATAAATGCTTAAGCAAATTTGCTTTAATCCTTATAGATCGAGCTTTCGTAGATACTACCCCCCTAGCTCGTTCGGCAGCGCTATTTTAAGCGGGTATATAGGGAGCAATAGGCCTATTATAAATGCCCTACTAGTTAATAAAATCTTAAAAATCCCGTTAAAGGGCTCGGTCGTTATCTCGATAGATCGTACCGATAGAAAGTAAGAACTATCGGGAAATATACCGACCTAGGCTCTTAAAGCATAAAATTAGCTCGTCTATAGAGGCGTTTAGAAAAGCATATAGAAAAATAAGCTTCGTATAGTCATCCTTAATAAGAAATGCAACGTTCTTATTATTATAACTCTTATATATAGAAAAGATATCGTAAAACACCTTAGAAAAGGGAAACGTCGCTTTAGAAAGCGGCAGTTTGCGGTTAATAATTCGTTTAGCCTACGTAAGTTTGCAGGACTTATAGGAGATTATCTTATTAAAGGTTACCGACTATAGTATTCCGAGAGCTTTCGAAAGCGCTTTATTATTTAGATATCTAAGTCGTTAGTGCTAAAGAGGAAGTTCCTCTATACTTATTAGTATAAAATCCGGTATAGTAGCCGAAAAAGGTGCTATAACCGGGGTTTCTATAGTAGAATCTATAGAAGGAATAGAAGCAATAGTTAAAAATGTAGTAGAAGGTATTAACGGGTTATATTCGATAATATACTAATTATAAATTAGCTCCGTTATATAAATAGTGCGGGTTAAAGAAGAGATCTATCTAGTCTATAGGTTTTATAAAAGATTCGCCTTATACAAAAGATAAAGTAAATAAAGGGATGTATAAAAAGACGGGATATATACTACCTAATTAAGCTAAAAAGTGCCCGTCGAAATACGTATAAACACCGTGCCTATCCTAAGAATAAAAGTGCTTCTACTACCTACGAGTGCGTACTTAGAAGAAGGCTAAAAGTTATAGAAACGCTCCTTATTATTGCAAATATATCTATTAGACCCTAAATCTATAATAAAAGAATCCCTTAACGGGTATTCTATAGTAGTCTATAGAATAACTAATAGTAAAAAGGTCGTGAGAATATTAGCGGTAGCCGTAGCTTATACCGTCTTTATCTTAGTCTTATTGTTCTTCTACTACTCCTTATCGTAAAGAAGTGCTACGTTAACTTTAGCCTTATTAGCCGGAACCTTAAGGTAATCGTCTATAGTCTTTTAGACGTCTTTATCGGGTTTCTATAATAGAAGTTAAACAGAAGGGTTAAAGTAATAACACTATCGGAAATAGTATCGTTCTCCGTAAATACACAATAGACTATCCTTTTTCTTGCCTTTATCCTTATCTAAGGACGTAGCTGCTAAAGTAATTGCCGATTTATTAATAGATTCCGCGGCTTAGGACTATATTCCCTAGCCTTAGAACTTTGCAAAAGCGTTGGTTTTTAGCGCTTTAGTCGTAGTCTTTAAGGCCTACGAGCGCTCGAAAAGTTCGGATATCTTAAATCCGTCGGGGAAAGACTATTCTTAACCTAGCTTATTTAGGCGGGCATCGTCCTCTATCTTATTTATCTAGTATTCCGCAAAAGGGCTAGAAATTAGCTAAATAGCCTTAAGAAAAAAGCTATATAGCCCGGAGACCTTCTAATTCCGGCAACTTAATTCGCCGGGTGTTATAGCACTAGGTGATAGCTAGATAACCTTATTATTCTATAAAGAGGAGAAGAACTATAGAGGCTAAGGGCTCGTTTATATATAGGACTATATATTACGTAGTATATTACTATATACTATATTATATAATATAGTACTATAATAGTACTCCCCCTTTAAAGACGATTTAGTCCTTAAATCGCGAAGAAATATCATTTTCGCTAGATATCTGTATATAATAAAGGAATCTTTTATAGGCGGGCTTAATCTAAGGGGCCCGGCTTATCTAGGTTATATCTATAGAAGCGTTAAATAGCTTTAGGGCAACCTCGTAGGTTATCTTCGGGCTGCTAGCTCGGTTTTTAGTAATATTTCTATTTAATTAGATAAGTTAGGATTAAGGCTTCGTTATTATATACGTTAAGGATCTTCTTAAATTCCTATATTTCTTCGATATTACCGTCGTTATCGCGTTCCGCGATACGGCCTACGATATTGCGTTATTCCTCTCGATTAATCTATGCTTAGCCCGGTATTATTTCCGTTGTCTAAAGCCGCACCTTTAACGTATAGAAAGACTTATTAACTTAGATATACTTTAGGAGGTCGATAACTATAGCGCCGCGGTAGACCTCGAGAATAAGATAAAGACCGTCCTATTTATCGTCCTATTTTTTCTTTAGGCGATTAATAGTTATATTCTCTAATAAAACTATAACTATATTACCGGGTCGGAAGAGATAGCCTTCGTCCCGCTTTATATTAGCATTATCCTTATATTTCTATTATAAGGCTTATGCGAGAGCTTAAAGCTAAATAAAGATATAATCGAAACGACTAGCTATTACGTCCGCGTGAAGGAATTCCTTCTTTGCCTATAATAAGAGCGTTAGGGGTCGGGGGCCTATAGGTTCGATGCCGAGACGAGGATTCAAGCCGTAGTTAGCGAAAAACGGAGAAATACCGGTTGTTTCGTTTACTTAATTATTTATCGCAAATTCCGCAAGCGGGAGCTAATCGATTTAGTTATCTTAGGTAAAGCTAATATAGGCTCGAATGTATTTATTTAGAGTATTACTATTTATACTATAAGGAATCTCTATTTATACTATAAGACCCTATAAGACGCTAAAATCCCTACTTTTTCTACGCCTACCCCACGCGCCTATATCCCGCTACTAAAATCTAGTGTAGGTATATAGCAATTAATAAGAGAGCCGCGCAAATCGTGTAAAGAACGCGAAGAACACTACCGACACGCAGCAGAAGGCACGCAGTAGAGGGCACGTAGTAGAAGGCACGCAGTAGGGAGCCGGGCATAAAGCATACATTAAGGAGCCGCACATATAGCAAAGGGCACGCAGTAGAGCACGCAGTAAAGCACGTAGTAGAGCACGCAGTAAGGCACGCAGTAGGGCAAGCAGTAAAGGGCACGCAGCAGAAGGCACGCAATAGGGAGCCGGGCATAAAGCATACATTAAGGAGCCGCACACACAGCAAAAGGCACGCAGTAGAGCACGCAGCAAGGCACGCAATAGGGCAAGCAGTAGGGCACGCAGTAGGGCAAGCAGTAGGGCACGTAGTCGAGGGCACGTAGTAGAGGGCACGCAGTAGGGCTGCTATAGCTATTAAAAAATTGACTATTTAATTAAGGCTAGGCACGATTTGCGCCGCCCTCTTTATTGCTATATACCTATACCCGATTTTAGTAGCGGGACATAGGCGCGCGGGGTACGCGTAGAAAAAGCG
Source organism: Ophiocordyceps sinensis (assembly GCA_012934285.1). Classification (NCBI taxonomy): domain Eukaryota; kingdom Fungi; phylum Ascomycota; class Sordariomycetes; order Hypocreales; family Ophiocordycipitaceae; genus Ophiocordyceps; species Ophiocordyceps sinensis. The sequence goes on along the minus strand of JAAVMX010000001.1, from coordinate 12,283,289 downwards.
GGGACGATAGGGTCTTATAGTATAAATAGAGATTCCTTATAGTATAAATAGTAATACTCTTTATTTATCGTAGCGTTAACGATTTCGGTTTAACCGTTAGTCTCTAAGTGCTATACTAAGCTTAGTTTTAACGTTATTCTTAAACGAGTGCTAAGCTATCGCTAAAAATTAGAGATAAACTAAGTGCCTTAGTCGGAGATAATAGTATCGGGTGCTTTATATAAGCGATAGACTACGTAGATAAAGGAGTTAATTAGTTCTTCTATAGAAAGGCCGGTAATAAAGACGAAATATCTTATTTTCGTAAGCCTATTAACTATCGTAAGTATATTCTTATAAGTCTTCCCGTTTTAGGTATATTTAGGGAGTATTATAATATAATTAATTAATATATCGGCCTATAGTTAGACCGGTAGAGCGAAGGGTTTTAGGAATCTGAGGGGAGATAAGCGGGGGGTCTTAGTCCGGAGATAAAGAGTATAGTCTTTAATAAAGGTAGCGGCGAAGTAAGAAATCCTTAGCTATTAATATATTCGGTTTAATAGATTAAGGGTTTTTACCCTCCTTAAGTATCCTATTAAGCTACTACTATAGGATTGATAAACGACTTTAAGGCAAAGATCTAAAGTATTAAGATCGAAAAGCTAGTCGCGGAAAAAGATACGTCTATTAATTAACTAGTATTTAGATATATCGTAACGTAAAAGGTTTCGGATATGCTTTAGCTAGCGTTAGGCGTATAGATCCTAAAGTATCGCTACTATATCCTAGGTAAGATTATCTTATTAGTATACTTCGCGGATAAGCTTATCGAGTGATTTATTAGCTACGTTTAGTCTAAAGGCGGCGATTGCATTAAGGTCCTCCTTTAAGGCATAGGAATCGGTTAAGAGTTCTTTTAGGATAGTTAGGTCGACTTTCTCTTTAAGGATAACTACCTAATTTTGATAAAGGAGTCTATCGTCGTCTATAGTAGCTAGTCTATCGCCGGGGAGCTTACTAAAAGCGTTAAGGAGAATTGCCTTATTGCCTAAGCGGTATATAATTACGAAGTTAAACTAGGAAAGGAACTCGGCCTAGCGCACTTATCGTTAGTTAAGTTGCTTTATAGATATAAACGTCTAAAGATTCTTATAGTCTATAATAACGTTAAACGCTTTAGTAGTCCCTTAGAGTTTTAGGCGCTATTCCTTAAGCGCTTTAATAATTGCTAATAGCTCTTTATTATAGATCTCGTAGTTATACTTAAGGGTAGTATGCTTTAACGAGAAAAACGCAATAGGGTAAAGATATCCATAGTCTCCGGTCTATAAAAGGACTCCTCCTAAGGCCTAATTCGAGGCGTTAGTTTTAATAACTATTTTCTTTAAGTAGTTAAAATAGGCTAAGACTAAGGTAGTAGTAAAAGTAAGTTTAAAAGCCTTAAACATAGTAGCTTATTTAAGTCCTTAAGACTAATAGGAATCCTTTTAAAGTAGCGTTGTTATTAGGGAGATAATACTAAAGTATCCTTTAATAAAACGACGGTAGAAATTTATAAACCTAAGAAACTGCTAGAGTTCTTTTACTAAAGTCGGGGTATTTTAAGCCGTGATTATACGTACCTTCTCGGGGTCTATGCTTATACTAGATATTAAAATAATTAATCTAAGGTATTTAGTCTTCGTCGTATAAAACTCTAACTTCCCGATGTCGATTTAAAGCCCTACGTTGCCTAAGCGTTAGATAACTATTCGCACGTAGTTCTCGTATTCCGCCTTAGTCTTTAAAAAGACTAATACGTTATTAAGATATACTATATAGAAGTTATTAAAGGTATTATAAAGTACGTAATTAATATAGTTCTAAAAGGTCGACGGTGCGTTATAAAGGCCGAAGGGGGTAACTAGCATCTCGAATAGTCTAAAGCGTATAAGAAATGCTATAAGCCACTTATAACCTTTAGCTATTTAAATACGGTTAAATATAGCAATTACGTCTAGCTTTATATAAAACTTAGCGTTATAGAGAGAATCTAATATTTCGCGGATTAAAGGCAAAGGATATCGATTCTTAACTATAACCTAATTTAAACCTCGGTAGTTATAATAGATATAGATACTACCGCCCGGTTTATAAGCGAGGATTAATAGTACCGCGGCTAGAGAAGAAGACTCTTAAATAAAGCCTTTATTAAGCATATCGTTAATCTACTTCTTAATATAGCGGAGTTCTATAGGTAATATAGGCCGATTTCTATAGTATAGAGCTTATTTACTAAGTATAAGTTCGATCTTATAATCTTAGGGGCGGTGTAAGGGGAGCTCGTTCGCATTCTTTAGAAGGAAGCTTATCCTAAAACTCTTTCGGGAGTTTCTTTAGGATATCTGCCTTTATAACTTCCGGTTTTACTCAGAGGAATTTTTCTACGTCGGCCTCGTCGACCCTCTAAAATAGAGATTCGGAATTAGCTATATCCCGGAGGTTTGTCTAAAGGAAATTATAAAAACGTTTAGGGAAGGCGGCCTAGACTCCTCTATTATATAGTCCCCGGTAATAACGCGTTAGAAAGAGGTTTTAGATAGTTCCGGGACCTTAACTAGGCTTACTAAGAGTTCGTTAAGGAGTTATAGATTTTCTCCTTCTTCGACTAGCTTAGCTAATTTAGATATACTAATTCGTATCGCTTAAATACTATCCTATTTATAGAATTAAACGAAGTTAACTATTCGTACGTAGCGGATATCGTTTATATCTAAAGGCATTTAATCTTCCTATCGTATGCGCTAGCGGGGGCGTTTCGTCTAGCCCTATCGGGCGGGAACGTAGCGACGGCCGGCGGTAAGGCGAATAAGGAGTAGGCGAGCTACTAAAGTAGTCTACGGCGGAGTAGCCTTAAAGGCTTAAGTCTTAGGGGAGTCCGGAGGGCTAATTAAGGATATTAAGCGGGTAGTTTCCTAGGCGAATAGCTATATCCTATATAGGGGATATTAAATCGGTTAGCCGGGGTTTAAGGGGTATAATATTTACTTAGGTAGATATTCCTTAGTAGATAAGTCTATAGATCTATAACTTCCTAGTAGGATAGTCTAGTTTTTTAGGATATTAGTCTCCTCCTATCGAAAGGGAATTTCCGGCATATCTTCTATCGTTATAAAGACCCTTTATTTTAGAGTAAACGTTAGGGTTATCTAAATCTCTACGACGTTAGAAAAATATACTTTCCGACGTAACTAATGCCCTCTAAGCGCGGGAGTAATAGGAGTCTTAAGAGCTATCCTATCCGCGGCTATTATGCTTAGAGGTAGGTAGTATCTTATATAGTAATCGGAATCGAAGCGGACTTAGAGAGATTTCTAAAGTATAGTTAGTTTATATTCCTAAAGCTAGGGGATGCTTAGGATAATCGGGGTAAAAGGTAATAGATTCGTAACGAAGAAGAGCATAAGTTCTATATGCTTGCTAATAGTTATTTAGGCTATAAAGTAGTCCGTTATCTATATTAAGGGTATACCGTCGGCTAGTTAAAGCGGTTAAGGTTTAAAAGGCTTTTTCGTAGTAACGTTATATTTCCGTATAATAGCGTAAAGATTGGCAAACGCTACGGTAGTATAGCTAACATCTACGAAAGATAACGTATTAACGTAGTAAAGGGACTAAGGGTTACGTATAAAGGAGAGACGAGTATAGAGAAGGATTAACTTTTTATTACTATTCGACGAACTAATCTAAAGATCCGTTCTATCTAAAAGCAACGACCTAATCCTCTTATCCTCCCCTATATATAACCCTTAAGAGCGACTTATTCTAAGGGTATATCTTTTAGCAGTAGCCTTAACGCCGGCCGCTCGCCTTATAAATCCGTATCCTTTTCCCTAAGGATACGACCTTATTTATAGTCGGCCGTACGGACGAGCTAGCCCTAGCTATACCCGCCGCCGCGGGCGCCTTAAGATCCTCGGCCGAAGCCGGGGGAGGGGGCGCCCTAGCCTTAAAACTAAGGACTACCCTAACGTAAGGGCATTAGAAGCGGATTCGCTATCTTAGCTAGGTCGTAAGCCTCCTTCTAGTGTCTAGGCTCTCCGTAGGCTATGTAGAGTTTATTATCGATCCTAAATTACGTTTAATATCGGAAAGCCGGTCGAGGTCTATAGGGTTACTATATAAGGGTTAAGCCGGGGCGGTTAAGGTAGGGGTAAGTATAGGCGTCGGCGGGAACTATAAACGGGGGGCGGCCTTCTTCTCGAGTTTTTAACGATAAGTATAGTTAGCGAGCTTCTTCGTAAAGATATCTATCTACGCTAACTACTTCTCGTAGTTAATATTAGGGATCTTAGTCTATATATTCTTAACGAGATCGCTTATATCCTTCGATATAAACTTCCGGAGGAGGTCGACTTACTATTCCTTTATCTTCCTTACCTTACGTATATAGGCGTTAAGGTCTACCTTTTAGATCTAATAGTTCTTATCGCCTTAAGGAAAATTATCGAGGATATTCTTAGCGGCTTACGTTAAGTCTAAAACCTTATACTACCTGCTTAAAGCTATAAGCAGCGTCGTTATAGTAGGCTATTCCTACTTCTCTCTCTTAGATAGGTTAGCTATAATAGTAGCTATCTTATCTTTAACGAAGTCGTAGGCTCGTTTACTAAGCCTATCGCTAATATAAAGGAGGCGGGCGCTATCTAAGTCGAACTATATGCTATCGCGGAGGAAGATACCCTATATCCTAAGTTCCTAGGCCTCGTACTTACGTTAACGGTCGGAGGTAGACCCCTTTTTAATAAAGATTAAAGGGTCTACCGTCTTTCGTTTTCTAGACGATTATGCTAGGGTTATCGTCTAAGACTATAATATCTTTATAGTTAAGATCGTAAGGTCCTTAGCTTCGAGAAGTTGCTCCCTTATAGCTAAGAGCTAATCTTTCGTGGCTAAGAGCTAATCTCGTATAGTTACGCGTTCCTTTAACCTAGTATTTCGGTTAACCTAAGAGGCTTCCGCTACGCGAAGGGAGCGAAGACTCTCCTCGATATATATAAGAATATATCGGGTATCCGGGCTCTAAAGGTTTTCCTAGGTCTCTTACGCATTAGCGACCGGGACTACGTTATCGAACCTCTTAATCGCCTAGGCGATCTAAGAAAATTCACTAATAAACTCTTTAGTAAGGGCCTTTAGACCGTCGCCTATAGCGTTAGAGGCTATAAGTATGTCTGCTATAAGGAGGAAGGAGGAGTATCTAATCTAAGGTGTTTATTAAGGACTATAAAAAATTTTCTATAGGCTATATAGGTTTCTATAAGCTAGGGAAAAAATTCTTAAGGGCTTAAGGGCTTAGGGGAATGATTTCTTAGGGATTGCGCTCGGGTCGCGACGACTAAGGGGATAAGGTAATAGAGCTACTAGGACTATATTTATAAAGCTAGGGATTGCGATAGGGCGTAATAGGAGATAGAATTAACTATCATAGCACTAAGTAATAGCTAGATAACCTTATTGTTCTATAAAAAGGAGAAGAACTATAGAGGCTAAAGGCTCGTTTATATATAGGACTATATATCATATAGCATATTACTATATACTATGTTATATAATATAGTACTATAACACCGGGCATTAGTAAGGACCTTCTGCTAGTTAGAAATCTATATCGTAATATCCGTCCGGTCTAGTGCTTTTAAAATAGTATAGAACTACGTAAGAATAGTCTTCTATTACGTCTACGAAGTCGGCTTTATACACCGCTATAGTAAAACTAATTCCTTAGAAACCTTATATTCGTCGGCAATTATTAAGTAATAGTTCCCGATATTCTAAACGATAAACTATTAGATTAACGTAAGAGATTTCTATTAGTATTTATAGGCTTAAAGCAATGTGCGATACCGGAAAAAGAGAAACTTAAACCTCTTAAGTTCTTCTATAGATAAACTAGTAATATTAGCAACGGTCGCGTTAACTATTCTAGCTATTAGTTCTATAGGAAGAGGCAATAAGGGTTTCTAAAGTTTAAGCGTAATAGAAGGATCGATTTTCTCCTAAATCCCTTAGGCGAGTGCGTATTTGTAGATCGTTAAGATCTATCGGTCCTAGTCCGCTAGTCTATTTAAAACGGTTTTCGAAGTAATATCGGCTATAATAAATGCGGTAACGTAGGTAAAAGTATAGTAAAATCACTGGAAGGGTAGTTAGATATATAATATATGTAAATAAACCGTAAAAAACTAAACTAAGTGTAGGAAAACACTAATAGAATAGGGTAAACGTACTAACTAGTCCGCCGCGAGTCGATTCGCTAGATTAATAACGCTCCTTAAAGACATACTAGTCCTCTATAAGTTAATTCGCTAGATATAAATGCAAAGGCTTTACTACCGTAAGTCGTAGCGTTAGCAGGCTGAAAATACAAGCCGTTAGAACTCTCTATACGTAGAGAAGTTCGTCCGGGCTTATAACTATCGAACGCTAGGCAGTCGGGTCCTCGACATTAGTATAATAGCAATTAAGTAAAAGAGAGGCTCTAAGGCTAAAACAGCCTATAAGGAAGGATTAGAAGCTATAAGGTGTAAATCACTAAGAATAATAGCTTTTGTCTAATCTAGTAGGGAGGCAAACTAGTCTCTATATATAGGAAAAATCCTCGGACGAAATCAGCCGCGTAGACCTAAGGAAAAATAAGTAACGTAAATAATCGGACGGAAGGATTAGTAGGAAAAGCAATAGATCGTGCCGTACGATAAATAAGTCATATAGTTAGTAAATAAATAAGTAGTCTAGTAGAAGACTAGTGAATTCTACGGTAAATTCTACGGTAGAAGCCGTAGAAGAGAATTAGAATTCTACGGTAAAAGACCGTAGAAGGGAATTAGAATTCTATAGTAGAAGACCGTAGAAGGCAAGAGATTTTATAGGTAAAGACCGTATAAATAACCGTGAAATCACCGTGAAATTACGGTGAAATATAACCGAAGAAAAGTGGGTAAATACGCCTGTAAAAGTATAGGGTAAATGCCCGTAGAAGCCCGTGGAATTCCATAGTAGAATCTAGGGAAGAACCGGGGATTTCCCGGTAGAAAGCAAATAGGGGAGACGGTATTATTAACAAATATTAAGGAGGATAATAATATCCCCGCCGCTATTAGTACGGAGGGAAACGCATAGCTCTAAAGCATAGACGGGCCCTAGAGCTTAATTCGCTAGCACTAGAGAAAAAAGAGTTAACTAACTGTATTAAGACTTCTCTTACCTTAATACCTATTATTATTAATAGTATAAACCTCGTCTTTACTCTCGTAGACGAGGGTTAATAGTGCTATGCCGCTATCGATAAGGCATTCGCACGAGAACTACGTTTGCTAGTAGAAGATATAAGACCTCGGTTCGTACGAGGAGCCTTAAGCGTAATAGAAGAGGCGAAGATTAAAAGTATCGCATAGATAGCTACGGAGATTAATAGGCATAAGCAATTGCTCGTAGTATACGTTATCCCTTAGCTAGAATTTAACCTAATCCTTAGAAAGCCTAAGCTTTTTTATATAGAGTCTTACTCTATGCCGCACTAAGAAAGGTATTAATATTACCGTCTTCCCTATTTGCTTTCCCTTAGGAAATCCCCGGTTCTTCCCTACATTCTACTATAGAATTCTACGGGCTTCTATAGGCATTACCCCGTACTTCTACGGGCGTATTTACCTACTTTTCTTCGGTTATATTTCACTATGATTTTACGGTAATTTCACGGTTATTTACACAGTCTTTACCCGTAAAATCTCTTCCCTTTTACAGTCTTCTACCGTAGAATTCTAATTCCCTTCTACGGTCTTCTACCGTAGAATTCTAATTCTCTTCTACGGCTTCTACTATAGGATTCACCGTAGAATTTACTAGTCTTCTACTAGGCTGCTTATTTATTTGCTAACTGCATGACTTATTTATCGTACGGTACGACCTATTGCTTTTCTTACCGATCCTTCCGTCCGATTATTTACGTTACCTATTTTTCATTAGGTCTACGCGGCTAATTTCGTCCGAGGATTTTTCCTATATATAGAGACTAGTTAGCCTCCCTACTAGATAAGATAAAAGCTATTATTCTTAGTGTTTTACATCCTTTTGCAGCTTTTAATCCTTCCTTATAGGCTGTTTAATCTTTAGAGCCTCTCTTCCCTTTTTAATTGCTATTACCTAAATGTCGAGAACCCGACTGCCTAGCGTTTGATAGTTATAAGCCTGGACGAACTTTTCTACGTATAGAGAGTTCTAACGGCTTATATTTTTAGCCTACTAACGCTACGACTTACGGTAGTAAAGCCTTTGCCTTTATATCTAGCGAATCGACTCTTAAAGGACTAGTATGATTTTTTAAGGAGCGTTATTTAATCTAGCGAATCGACTTACGGAGGACTAGTTAGTACGTTTGCCCTATTCTATTAGTGTTTTCCCGCACTTAGTTTAGTTTTTGCGGTTTATTTGCATATATTATATATCTAACCACCCTTTTCCGGTAATTTTACTATACTTTCACTTACGTTACCGTATCTATTATAGCCGATATTACTTTAAAGACTATTTTAAATAGACTAGCGGACTAAGACCGATAGATCTTAACGATCTAAAAATACGCACTCGCCTAAGGGATTTAGGAGAAAATCGACCCTTCTATTACGCTTAAACTTTAGAAACCTTTATTGCCTCTTCCCGTAGAACTAATAGCTAGAATAGTTAATAGGACCGTTACTAATATTGCTAGATTATCTATAGAAGAACTTAAGAGGTTTAAGTTTCTCTTTTCCCGGTACCGCACGTTGCTTTAAGCCTATAAGGACTAATAGAAATCTCTTACGTTAATCTAGCAGTTTATCGTTTAAAACATTAGGGACTACTACTTAACTATTGCCGACGAATATAACGTTTCTAAGGAATTGGCTTTACTATAGCGGCGTATAAAGCCGATTTTATAGACGTAATAGAAGATAATTCTTATATAATTCTATACTATTTTAAAGGCACTAGACCGGACGGATATTACGATATAGATTTCTAACTAGTAGAAGGTCATTACCGATGCCCGGAGAATTAAGTTGCCGGAATCGGAAGGTCTCCGGGCTATATAGCTTTTTCTTAAGGCTATTTAGCCTATTTCTAGCCCTTTTGCGGAATACTAGATAAATAAGATAAAGGACGATGCCCGCCTAAATAAGCTAGGTTAAGAGCAGTCTTTCCCCGACGGATTTAAGATATCCGAACTTTTCGAGCGCTCGTAGGCCTTAAAGGCTACGACTAAACCGCTAAAGACTAACGCTTTTGCGAAATTCTAAGGCTAGGGAATAAAGCCCTTAGCCGCGGAATCTATTAATAAATCGGCAACTACTTTAGCAGCTACGTCCTTAGATAAGGATAAGGATAAAGGCAAGAAAAAGGATAGTCCGCCGTGCATTTACGGAGAACGATACTATTTCCGATAGTGTTATTACTTTAACCCTTCCGTTCGACTTCTATTATAGAAACCCGATAAGGACGTCTAAAAGACTATAGACGACTACCTTAAGGTTCCGGCTAATAAGGCTAAAGTTAACGGGGCACTTCTTCGCGACGAGGAGTAGCGGAAGAATAATCCGACTAAGATAAAGACGGTTTAAGCTACGGCTACCGCTAATATTCTTACGACCTTTTCACTATTAGTTATTCTATAGACTACTATAGAATACCCGTTAAGGGATTCTTTTATTATAGATTTAGGGTCTAATAGACATATTTGCAATAATAAGGAGCGTTTTTATAACTTCTAGCTATCTTCTAAATACGTACTCATAGGCAGTAGAAGCACCCCTATTCTTAGGATAGGCACGGTGTTTATACGTATTTCGACGGGCACCTTTTAGCTTAGTTAAGTAGTATATATCCCGTCCTTTTATACGTCCCTTTATTTACTTTCTCTTCTTTATAAGGCGAATCTTTCGTAGAACCCGTAGACTAGATAGATCTCTTCTTTAATACGCACTATTTGCATAATAGAGCTAATTTATAACTAGTATATTATCGAATATAACCTATTAATACCTTCTACTACGCTTATAACTATTGCTTCCGTTCCTTCTATAGATTCTACCGTAGAAACCCCGGTTATAGCACCTTTTTCGGCTACTATACTAGAGCCTGCACTAATAAGTGTAGAGGAACTTTCTCTTTAGCACTAACGACTTAGACATCCGAATAATAAGGCGCTTTCGAAAGCCCTCGGAATACTATAGTTAGTGACCTTCGATAAGATAATCTTATATAAGTCCTATAAACTTACGTAAGCTAAACGGATTATTAACCGCGAACCGCCGCTTTCTAAAGCGACGTTTCCCTTTTCTAAGGTGTTTTACGATATCTTTTCTATATATAAGAGTTATAACAATAAGAATGTTGTATTTCTTATTAAGGATAACTATACGAAGCTTATTTTCCTATATGCGCTTTTAGATGCCTCTATAGACGAGCTGAATTTATGCTTTAAGAGCCTAGGTCGGTATATTTCCCGATAGTTCTTACTTACTATCGGTATAATCTATCGAGATAGCGACCGAGCCCTTCGATACGATTTTTAGGACTTTATTAACTAGTAGGGCATTTATAATAAGCCTACTGCACCTTATACACCCGCTTAAAACGGCGCTGCTAAATAAGCTAAGGGGTTATATCTACGAAAGCTCGATCTATAAAGATTAAAGCAAATTTGCCTAAGCATTTATAGATAGAAACGTAGAAAACTACGGTATATTTATACAATCGGATTCTAGCCCGATAGGCAGCTTCCTCTATGTTATTTCTATCGAAGTGGATTTCCCTAATAGAGATCCTTTATAATTAGTTAAAGGATTACGACCGGAATATACCGGCTTTTCTCCTTCCCTAACTATTACGATTCGATTATCTTCGAGTTTTTAGCTATAAAGCCTACCTACTAACCACTAAGGCCTTAACTATCACGTAGAAACGCGATCTTAAGCAAGAACCTTACGTAGAGGTTAGTTACTTAGTCGGGTATAATTCTACTAATATTCTTTATGTGTAAATCCTATAAAGATAGAAGGTTCGCTAAGTTCGTAATATAACGTTTAATAAGACTTAATTTTTCACTACGTCTAAGGCATCCGAACCGCTAATATAGGTATTATTACCGGCATTTCTACTATACATTGTATAAGAAGAAAAGCAAGATAAGGCAGAATTCTAGTTAACGCTAATAGTGCTTCCTAATAAGCATTCTAATCTAGTAGACCTTTTAGCCGATAGCAATCCTTAGCTCCTAACTCCTAACTAAACCCTAAAACCGCCGGAGGATATTTTTAAGAATACATAGGATTTCTAACCCGATATTTCTACTCTTTTACCTACTATAACTATAGAACTAGTAGACCATCTTAAGGTGCAGTTGCCTTAAGCTACTTCTCGGTCTATAGATTACGATAATACTATTCCTATAGATAGTCTACGGACGACGAGATTTATAGGGGATTTACGCCTTGCTTATTCGAACCGTTTTTCGGGTCGATATCCTACTTTCGCCTATATTAGGCATTTACCGGCTAATAGCAGCGCTTTTACGGCTGTATTTGCTACTTCTCTTAAACCGAGGAAGATACACAAACGGGATTTACCCGCGCTTCTAAGGTTTTAGTCTAATCTCGAGACGCATCCGTATAGACCTAAGTTTAAAGCCGCTAGAGGGGTTAAATAGGACTCCTTAAAACAGCGGAAGACCTTCTTTCCTTCGCCTACCCTAAGAGCGAACGCGCTAGTGCGTCTTCTTCTATTAATATAGGCATTCGATTATAAGTTTAATAAATACGGCTACCTTAGGAAGTTTAAGTCTCGCCTTTATATGCGAGGAGATCTTTAGCCGTTTAGCGGAAAAGAAATATACGCCGCGACGCTTATAGCGCGAATTTTCGTATTATATTTGCTATTATCGCTAAGTTTAGCATAGAAACCCGCTTACTTAACGCGGTTAACGCCTTTACGAATGCCGATCTAGATAAAGAAGTATATATCTACTTCCTAGACGGATTTAAGATATTTAGTTTTATAATTCGGTTAATAAAGGCTTTATATAGGCTTCGCCGTTCGCTGCTTCTTTAGCAATAGGAATTATCCGGGTCTCTTACCGAACTAGGCCTTTAGCAAAGTGCGGAGGATCCTTGCATTTTTATATCTACTACGAGTAGCCTTATTACTTTCTTCTTTATAGATAATATTATTATCTTTTTCCGTAGGGAGTACCGTAGGGCTGCTAACGATTTTGTCCGTCGCTTTAAGTAGAAGTATATAATCACTAACCGCGGAGAGCTTACCTATTTCCTTAGGATAAGGATTATCCGAGACCGTAAGCAGTAAAAGCTATAGTTATGCTAGGACGTTTACCTAGATAAGATTGCTTTTAAGTTTAGTTTAATCCCTACTTTTACGGTTCTACGGCCTATTTCGACCTTTTGCCCGTTCTTACTTCCCGAGAAGCTAGAGAAACACTAAGGATAGGCTATAGATAACTAAATCTATTACCTTTAGTCTTTAGTCGGTTCTTGCAATTATGCGACTATTTCTATCCGTCTCGACGCCGTAAAATCGTTAAATTCTTTAGCGGAGCATATATAGAACCCGTCTACGCTCTATATTAAGCTCGCAAAAAGCTTAGTAACCTATTTATATAAATCGCGTTTTCTTACGATTAAGTTTTTAGATACGGATAAGTAAGAACTTATTATAGCTTCCGATGCCGCTTACGCCGACGACCTAGACACTCGTTATTCTTCCAAAGGCTATTTTATTAGACTATTTAACGGTCCAATCGCGTAGAGTTCCCGGAAACAATCTATAGTCACTACTTCCTCTACTAAGGCCGAACTTCTTATAGTCTCTTCTACCGCGAAAGAGCTAATTTCCATTCTTCGTTTATTTAACGATATTGCCCTATAGCTAGATATTCCTATTCCTACTATTTAGTATAATAACACTTAGATAATCCGCTTAGTTTCCGCCGAGATTCTTAAAATTTAGACCGCTTTAAAGTACGTTAAAATTTATAACTGCTAGGCCCGATAGGAATTCTTACGTAATACTTTTAATATTAAATATATCCCTTCTAATTAGATAGTTGCGGATAGATTAACTAAATTGCTTTTACGATAACGTTTCTAAACGTTCTTTCGCTAGCTTCGACTTACGGATATTTCTTTTAGGATTTAAGAAGAAGTCGATAATAATTCTAACTAGCCGGAAGTTATTCCCTTCTAGCTAGGGGGGTATATTAACATTACCGTCTTCCCTATTTACTTTCCCTTAGGAAATCCCTAGTTCTTCCCTAGATTCTACTATAGAATTCTATAGGCTTCTATAGGCATTACCCCGTACTTCTATAGGCGCATTTACCTACTTTTCTTCGGTTATATTTTACGGTAATTTTACGGTAATTTTACGGTTATTTATACGGTCTTTACCTATAAAATCTCTTCCCTTCTACGGTCTTCTACCGTAGAATTCTAATTTCCTTCTACGGTCTTCTACCGTAGAATTCTAATTCTCTTCTACGGTTTCTACTATAGAATTTACCGTAGAATTTACTAGTCTTCTACTAGGCTGCTTATTTATTTGCTGACTGTATGACTTATTTATCGTACGGCACGATCTATTGCTTTTCTTACCGATCCTTCCGTCCGATTATTTACGTTACCTATTTTTCCTTAGGTCTACGCGGCTGATTTCGTCCGAGGATTTTTCCTATATATAGAGGCTAGTTAGCCTCCCTACTAGATAAGACAAGAGCTATTATTCTTAGTGTTTTATATCCTTTTGCAGCTTCTAATCCTTCCTTATAGGCTGTTTAAGCCTTAGAGCCTCTCTTCCCTTTTTGATTGCTATTACCTAAATGTCGAGAACCCGACTGCCTAGCGTTCGATAAAAGGCTTTAGTATAGGAATTCGTAGCGTTAGCTACGGTATATTAATAAAAACAAGCCTAAAGACACCGAGTGTGCTATAGAGCTTTAAGAGGCTAAGGAGGTTATAGCTTTAGTATTTATCGGCATAATTAACCGAATCCGTAGACGATACGGCTTAAAAGCCGCTACGGCTGCTATTTATATAATTAGCCTCGCGGATATCGAAAAAGCCTTACGACTAAAGAAGCCGAAGACGGAAGCCGAATTACGTTAAATAATCCTTACGTAATTCTATAACCTATTACCGCTCTTTTAGAAAAGCGAGGCTAATACATTAAACCTATATAAGCCCGGCATTAACTACGCGATACTACTTCGTAAGGATTCCTACGGATAAGATATAGTTCCGCCTTTCGGGCCGCTATACGCGATATCGCGAGACGAGTTGCTTATATTAAAGAAAACACTACGCGGCCTTTTAGATAAAGGGTTTATTTAGGCTAGCTCTTCTAAGGCCGCCGCTTTAGTACTATTCGCGCGGAAACCCGGAGGAGGACTATATTTCTACGTAGACTACCGAGTACTTAACGCAATAATACGACCGGACCGCTACCCGCTTCCGCTTATTAAGGAGATACTCCGTAATATTGCTAAAGTAAAGTCGTTTACTAAGTTAGATATCTATTAGGCGTTCTATAAGGTACGAATTACGGAAGGTAATAAGTAAAAGACCGAGTTTCGTACTCGCTATAGGCTTTTCGAATAGATAGTAATACCGTTTAGGCTTATAAAGGCTCTTAGCACTTTTTAACGGTATATTAATAGCATTCTTCGTAAATTTCTAAACGAGTTCGCTTCCGCTTATATTAATAATATTCTTATCTATATAAGCGGGAGCCTAAAGGATTATATAGATAAACTACGGAAGGTGCTAGACCGGCTCCCTAAGTATAGGCTATACCTTAACCCCGATAAATGCGAATTTAACGTCCGTCGGGTTAAATACCTTAGATTTATTATTATCGCAGGCGTTAGTATATAGGCGGACCTTAGAAAGATTTAGGCTATTTAAGACTAAATAGCCCTAACTTTGCAAAAGGGTATACGGAGTTTCTTAGGATTTACGAACTACTACCGGCCTTTTATTCGTTAATTTTCTTATATAATTAGCCCGCTTATAACCCTTACCGGCAAAAGGGTAGCCTTCTATTACGGCGTCGTATAGGCAGAGGCGTTTTAGACGTTAAAGGACCTATTTTTATAAGCCTTAGTGCTGCTATAATAGGACTTTAATTATCCCGCAATACTTAAGGCGGACTATAGTAGATTCGCACTTAGATACACGCTTTCGTAAGAGGTAGACGGCTAACGCCGCTTTATAGCTTTTTACTCCCGTAAGCTTACCCTCCGCTAAACGAAACTACGCTATCTATAATAAAGAAATACTCGCTATAATTACCTGTTTAAAGCAATAGTAAGCAGAGCTCTATAGCTATAAGAACTTTAAGATTATTATAGACTATCGTAACCTTAAGTATTTTATAACTTAACGTTATCTCTTTAAGCGATAGGCCCGTTAGGCGGAATACCTTTTATAGTTCTATTTCCGGATTAAGTACTAACCCGGAAAAGAGGCTATAGTATTATACGCTCTATCCTAGAGAGATTAAGATCGGCCTTTTAATAAAGATTATAATGCCCGAGAGCTTTAAATACTCCCGGAGGAAGCGCTACGTATATATCTTTAAGCAACGCTTATTAGTGCGGACGGCGTAGTCTTAGTTAATAGTAAGGGCGATAAGGACGAAGACGATAGCAAAGAGGATAATAATTCGACTTTTAGTTCGGAAAGTAAGGGAATAATCGAAGAAGACGTAAAGCCTAATACTTAGGAAGCGGACTTCGCAGCGGCTACGACCCGGGACGACCTTAACGCGTAAGACGCGGAGCTAACTACTAATATAGGCCTTAACTAACGGATAGTTTAGGACGAGGAGCTTTAGCGTATATAGGACCGCTTAGCAGTTTAGGACGTTACCTACGGGGGTATACGCCGCGCCGTAAAGGCAAAAGCACGACGATTCGACCTTAAGCTTAACCTTAAGGTATAGGTAGCCGACTGCTACGTAGACCTACGTAGGTACCTATAGTTCCGCAGACGGCTTTAGGTTCTTAGTTCCTCTATAACTATAGAGGCCGTAGTAAGAGACGCGCCCTTAGAGCTAGAAGAAGGGAACGCGCTCTAAGGACGGCTTATTTAAATAGTATAAGACGCTAGCGTTATTAGCTACCTTAGCCGCGAAGAAATAGTTGCCGCTATATCCCGCGACTTCTATTAGCCGCTCCTCTAGCTATACGTTAGATAATTCCTCCGTAACTATAATATCTATAGGCGTATAAAGATTTAGCGTATGCTTAAGAAAGGGCTGCTTAAATCGCTTCCTATGCCGGACCGGTTTTACACGTATATTTAGATAGACTTTATTATAGACCTCCCCTTTATAAAGAGCGGTAACCGCATTCTTTAGGTAATTAAGGACCGTCTAAGTAAGGAAGTTATATTAGAACCTATACTCTCTATAGAAGCGGAGATCTACGCAAAGCGCTTTCTTATATACTATATACGATACTATTAGTAGCTAACGTTAATTATAAGCTATAAGGGCTTAAATTAGATAAGCCGCTTCTAGCAGTACCTATATCGGCTGCTATAGATTATATAGCTGCTAAGCATAGTAGATTATCCATAAACCGATAGAGGGCCGGAATAGCTTAACTAGGAAGTTTAAGCTTACCTCTAGGGCGTTATCGACCGTAACTAAAGGGACTAGGATAAGTAGCTCCCTATAGCGCAAATAGCGCTTAACGGGAGAAATCACTCTTTAATTAGTATATCCCCTTTCTTCGCACTATATAGGTATAAACTAGTATCCCTATTTCCTATCGCCGTAGATATAGCAGCGGAAAAGCCGTCTTATAATAGCCCGGAGGGGCGCGTAGCCTCCTTTATATAGCGACTTAAGTACCCGTTAGGAACTAAGGGACGCTTCGTCCCTTAGTTAGGTCCGAATTAGCCGGACACGTTCCTAATCGCCGGACAAAATTTAGTATCTCTCCTACTAGATAGTATATAAAGGTACTTACCACGTGACTAAAGACTCGAAAAAAGCATTTTTAAATATTCTTATAAGATATATTTATTTTTCTTTAATATTTTCTCGTTTTAACGCTTCTATTTTTAGGATATTACGTAAGCTTTATATCGATATATAAATTAGTTTATTTTTACTTCTAAAGAAGAATTTATTACTACTAAAAACTAAAGGTACTTACTTAAAATAGGTTATAATTACTCTTAGAGCGTATATAATAAAAGAAGCTTAATATATAATAAAAGCGAGAAGAAAAAGGAAAACTACTTATTAGTTTTTTAATATAATAAATCGCTATTTAAGGTACTTTTTAAATAAAAAAGAACCCTTAGGCGCCTCAAGGTATATCTACCTACGCCGCTCCCCGTGAAATTTTTATCCGGCGATTAAGGGCGTGTCCGGCTAATTTATACCTAACTAAGGGACGAAGGCCCTTAGGTCCTAACGGGTAGGTCTTAGACTTCTATTAGTCGTTAATAGCCTTAGTAGCGTAAGACTAAGAGCGGTATATTAATAAACGACGGGAACCTATAAAGCGATTTACGGTAGGTATTAAAGTCTAGGTAGACCTACGGAACTACGTATCCTTAAGGCCGAAGAAGAAGCTTAACTAATTATACGTAAAATTTACGGTTAAAAGAGTGCGAAACCCGTAAGCCGTCGAGCTAGAGGGACTACCTAACGGGATTTACCTTAATTTTAATATAGACCTTCTTTATCACGTAGTAGTAGATCTAATGCCCGGCTAAGTAATAGAGGACCTATAGCCTCCTGTAATCTTAGTAAAGGGAGAAGAAGAGTTCCTTATAGAGGAAATTCTTACCGTACGATAGAAGAAAGTCGGCCGCGGTAGTAGGCGTAAGGTCTTCGTAAGGTAGCAAAGGTACTAAGACCTAACGTAGCACTTAGTAGCGGACTTCGCAAATATAAAAGCGCTCGATCGCTTCGAAGAGCGCTTTAGGGCTATTAGAGAAAACGCCGGACCGCCCGACGCTACGTTGCCGGCAAAGATACGATAGAAGAAGGTACGGTTTACGCTCCCTAAAGCGAGCCGCGTAGCCTAAAGCGCGGCCGGGCCTTACGTAATACGTCGTCGATTTTCGCTTAGGTAGGGTAAAGGTCTTATATAAGGGTCTTTAACTATTTGTAAGATTAGGTCTACGACTTAATCCGCATTCTTATATACGAGCGGGGAAGGGGCACGTGCGGGTAGGGAAAGGGGCTTATGCGAATAAGGGTAAGGGGCTCGTGCGGATAAAGGGGTACGTGCGTAAAGCTATATATCCGCATACATAGGTGCGCTTACACTTAGTTCTTTATAAATGATTTCTACACCTATATAAATGGCACTTATATAATTACTCTGCCTACCCTATTATAATAAGGAAGAATACGACGTAGGAAGTTATTATAATATAATATTATTTATTAGGGCTAATATATATATTCTCGAGGTTAAGGTTAAGATTAACCTAGTTATATAATAACTTATAGATAAGGATGCTGTTTAACCACTTAGTATATTCTAGGTTTATAGGAGCTACCGGATAGGGAGCCGGAGCCGGATTTATAGCAGCTATCGGAAGAGCTTATAGGGTAACGGGGTTATCTACCGTTAAGGTGTCTACCGCTAGGGCGGCGGCGGCGGGAGTAAAAGTCGGGTTTATAAGTGTTATCGTAGATAACTAAGCTCGACTAGGTTCGTAGGGATCGCGAGGGTCTTCGCGATATATTTATCGAAATAAGCAGCGGTCGTCGCTTAAGTCGCTATAGTCTACGAAAGCAGCGACGTTAAAGGGGTCCTATAATGCTTATTCTTTAAGGCAACGGTTGCCGAATAGGTTGCTATAGTCTGCGAAAGTAGTAACGTAAAGGGGTTCCGTAATGCTTGCCGGGAGCGCGCAGTAGGCTCATCGCGTTATAAACGCACTATCGATTAAGGTCGCTATAGTCTGCGAAAGCAGCGGCATTAATTAATTAGCTAAAGGTATCTCGACCGGTAGTTTAGTAAGATATCTTATTCTTAGCATAAAGGGTCGTCTTTCGACGTAAGAGGGATAGTACCGCTAAAGGTAACGGTCCTATATTATAATAATCGAGCCCTTGCCTCTTTAACCTTAATAATCTATAATTAATCGTTTAATTATTAATTAGTGTTAGTAAGTTAAATAAATAAAAGGGGGTTATAAGCCAGCTAGATTAGTCTATAATATAGTTCTTTAGCTAAGGCGGAGAGGAGAGGAAAGGGGGCCCCTTTATACGTCTTAACTAAGCCCGTCCTAGGCTCTAAAGGGAGCTTAGTTAAGGCACGTAACGCTCCCGATAACGCTCTTATCGGGGCCTTTATAAAGGTTATAACTTATAACCTTTTTCTCCCTTATATAACGAGATTAGTCCGATAATATAGTAAAGAGGTTATATTAATATAATAAGTATTGCTATTCGCACGATACTAAATGTCTAATCGTACGATAACCCTATTTTTCCCTAGCCTTAATCCCGCTATACCCCGCTATATAATTTAGCCTATATAGCCTAGCGCCGTAGGGAGTTACTTTAAGTCCCTACGTTAAGCCTTTATACGTATATTATTATAATCGTCGTATCGTCGTATCGTCGTATTATCGTATCGTCGTATTCGTTATAATCTTCGTAATCGTCGTAATCGTCGCAATCGTTATAATCGTCGTATTATTATATCGTCGCATCGTCGTATTATCGCAATCGTCGTAATCGTCGCAATCGTCGCATATATATTCTATCGCGGGCGTAAGAACGTTAGAGCTACGTATACGTATACGATGCCGATAAAAAATTCTTAATGACTTTAAGTAACTCCCGGCGGCGTTAGGCTATATAGGCTAAATCGTATAGCGGGCTATAGCAGGGTTTAGGCTATAAAGAAAAGGGGTTATCGTACGATTAGATATTTAGTATCGTGCGATTAGTAATACTTAATATAATATATAATAATACGTATTATACGTGCTCCCCCTCTTTTTATAAAAGGGCCGCTTTTAAAGGATATTTCGCTTATATTACGTAGCGGTTATATTAACCTAATTGTTAGTAGGGATTATACGTAAGATATCTTATTAGGTCTTTTAGTTAGTATTTAAGTGTGTTGTCTGCTTAGCTAGAAAGGGGGGGAAAGGGGCCCCCTTTATAAGTCCTTTAAAGAACCTAACCCGGGCCTGCCGGGCTCCTAACAGAGCCCTATTAAGAGCACGTGACCCAGCCGCTAACGCTATCATCCGGGTTATAATAAGGCTGCTGCCGGGGTTATAATAGGGCTAATAACGCTGCCGTCGGGACCGTCGGAGTCATTAGGGGTTATAACTTATAACCCTTTTCCTCGTGGTGTTTATCCTATATTCCCATATTCCTACACTAATCTTTATAACCTCTATTATATAATCTTATCGTAATTATAGTATAGACTACCTTTGCCTTAGTTAGCCTCGCCGCGTAGAGATTTAGCCCTCTTCGCGCCGTATAGTTTTTAGCTCTTTTTTAATCTATTAGAGCTTTCTTAATAGGTTATAGCCCTCGCGCACGCTTTTTCTAGCGCATGTTTTTTAATTATCGTAAGATTAATTCCACGATAGCTTTAATCTTTAATTTCCTAGGTATCCGAAACAATATATTTGCCGATCGGGACCTTTTTTATAGCTTTCTATTACCTATTATAAAAATAGAGGTGTTTTCTACGTAATATACCTCGTACTACGCTAAGAACGCTAAGATAGCATTAGTAGCCCTATAGAAGGCCCGAGACGCTAGACTCGATAAGCTTTAAGGTTAAGAAAATTATAGCTTATAGTTTATTAAGCTATTAATCGCCTTAGGTATCGAGCACTTAGAAGGGCATATTAATAGCAAGATTAAGCCTATAGAAGAGGGCTCTCCCGGCTTTAAGAAATAGGATATAAACGATAGAGTAATAAAGCATTATATTATTGCGAGCCTTTTACCCGAATTACGGGATTAAATTTAAAAAGAAGGCTAAGACCTAGAGATAATAGCTTTTAAGACTATAAAGAGGATTAAGATAACCTCTATAAAGGTGCTTAAGGTGATATTCCACTCTACGTTTGTAGAGCTTGCTACTATCGACGCGAGAAAATTTATAGACACGGCTTAATATTTTAAGAAGCTTTATTTCTGCTAGGACTAGCTTATTGCGGTCTCGAAGGACTTAGACGAAAGAATCTTCGTTATCTTTGCCCTTAAGTGACTAAAGATATATCGACCGACCTGGTTTAACAACTAGACCTACGATTAATAGAGAGGCAAAGAGGTCTCTAAAGATGAGATTTATAAGTAGCTTCGCCGGGAGAGCTCGAGCCGAGCAATTAAACTCTCTTACTAATACCGCGTTTAATAATAAGAATACTCGACGTAATAATCGCGGGAATAATAACGCTAATAGCAGTACCGGTAGCAATAATAACACCGGCAATAATAATAACTCTAGTAGGAATAATAATAACTATATAGGCGGCTATCTAAGGAGGAAGAAGAACCTTACGGACGCTCCGATTAAGATTAAATATAGCTATTTTGTTAAGCCTAGCTGGTTATTTTATAAGGAGGATAAATACTATCGAAAACACCCGGAAAAAGCCCTAAGATAGTAGGTTAATAAGTCTAAGAACTATAACAGCAATGCTAGAAATGCCGATATTATTATAGCCGGCGGAGAATTTAACAGTTGCTTGCTAAACTACGCGACGATCGAGGACCCCGTCGAAGTTATCGCGGCCTTAGGTTTACTAAGCGGCACCGCGATTAATAAGCCTATCCGCGACGAGGTTCTCGCCTATTCGGGCTACGCTTATCATTGTTTTAACGACTTAAAGTGGTTTTTAGACGTGACCTCTCTTAGACCTTTTTCTATAATATCCTCTAATAGCTCCCCTTTATAGGTTAAAGCCGTAGGAACGGTTAAAGTAGTTATAGAGGGCGTTATACTAAAGCTATCTAAGGTTAATTATTCCCTATCGGCACTAGCTAACTATTAACGTTATGCGACGTTAGGGGCCATACGGGGCATTAACCTAGGTCCGGACCACAGGCATGCAATAGGCTATTACGTCCCTAACGAGTCTATTATATAACCCCCTTAGCTAAGGACGGCAGGAGGGTATTCCGAGGTATTATCACTACGGTTAGTGCGGGCTAGGGGCCCTATATAAGAGGCTCGGGTACCTATATATACCTCCGTTAGTCCTATAGTTAGGTAGCTGCATGCATCTTTATGTCTATAAGTTTAGACCTCCTTTCTTTACTCTTCTGCTATGATATTTATGCAGCTGATTTCCTGCATTTAAGAGTTATAAGCCCGGCCGCATAAGCTAGGTCTCTTTCGCTTGAATAACGCTAAATTAAAGCTATCGATATCGCATTTTTCACACCGCATTCAGCTCTAACCTTAGTGTTATCACGAAGAGCTAGCTTTAAAGAAGGATTAATACGGTAAAACAACACACATTTATCCCTTATAACGACGAGGTAAAAAGGACGATTATAACGATATCTACATCCGGAGAGGTAAGTATCGTAACGCTTAAGGCAAGCCTTAATTAGGCCCCCTAGATTCGGGCTATTAAGGGCTAGGCGACGATCTACTATATCTAGGAATATATCGACCTAGCGGGATCTGCATTACTTAAAGAACCGGTTAAGATTACCTAGGAAGAATTTAAAACTAACTCTAGGGAACGACCTTAAAGAGGGGCCCTTACGGACGTTAAGTTTAACAATAGGACTATTGACTATAACAATCGGCTTAATAATACGACGATGGAATTCCGTTTTAAGTAAGATAGCTATAATTCAGTCGTTAGCCTATTTAAGACCTAGGAAAAGGCTATAATTCGCATCGAGGAGCTAATTAGCAAGTTAATTAGTAAGGCTCTTAAGGGAGAGACCCTCGCATAGACCTCGCCTTAAAGCAGGATCTAGGAACTTAAATAGAAGGTCCTGCCCTTAGAGGAGGAGGAAAAGACCCTCGTAGATAACCGGTACTATTAAATTATCGGCAAAAGAGGGAATCGGGACTAGAAGGCATAGGCCGATTAACTTAATTAAGTGATTGTTGACTTTAGGGACCTAAAAGTCACGACTTTAAATAACATTAAGATCCAATAGGATTTCCTTCGTGCGGTAGAGGAATTCGACCTTAGTTAGGCCTTAAACGAGAGATTAAATAATGCCTTTTATAAACGACTTAAGAACATCGTTAGGATAACTCTAAACCCCTTAAGAAACCTTATCGTAGAATTTAAACGTAAGGTAACCCTTCGGAAGAAATCTAAACCTTAGGTCAACTAGACCGCTCCGGCATTAAAGAAAGAGATAGGGCGGACCTAATGCCCGTGTATAACTCACCGGAATACGAAAGAGGATTAGTAGGAGAGCTGCTTCTCGTTCCGCGTAATATTTAAAAAGGATGCCCTTAAGGGATAGGACGTGCGAGACATAGCAAAGACTAAGATTAATAAGTAGCTTAACGATAACCCGGAGGGTAAGAAGAAGGCAATAGCTTAGAAGCTATTTAGATCGGGAAAGTTAGACGAGACGATTACGGTCTTAAATAGCGGCAACGGCAATAAATAGGCGAATATAGTTTCTCGCATTAATACGATATCTTAAGTTAACCTTACCTATTTTAAGGATAAACCCCTTAGAAATAAGGTTATCTACGATTCGGGGGCGAGTATATATATGTTTAACGATATTAGATAGTTTAATGAGAAGACGTTTACCTAAGGTTCGTAAGAGGAGGTCCGCGCTAGTAAAACCACGCTTATAGTCTAAGGGGTAGGATCCGTAGTTTTCCTACTCTTAGGGGGCAAGAGGCTCCTACTTAAAAACAGCTACTATATCCCTAAGATGCCGATAAGTGTCTTTTCCGTTCGACAAAGGATTAAGGCGTAAGTCTATTAGGACTAGTAGGACAATACGCTATTCTATAGGCCGACAGGCGAGCAGCTTACTTAGCTTAAGGAATTCGAGGACTAATACGTTATTACAAGCGTGCCTAATACCTAGGGGACTATCTTTACAACGAGTCGACGACTAAAGCCGCCTTCGAATAAGGACCTTACGGACCTATAGCACAAGCGCCTAGGGCATCTAGGCCGGAGGCTATAGCACTGCTAATACATAAATCCGTAGGCACGAAGCTTTATAGACCGGCAACCTATAAATATAAGGTGTATACAATAGGTAAAGCGAAACGATAAGTCTCCTAGGACCTACCGACGTTAAGGCTATAAGGAACCGGGGTTTAATTTAGCGTTAACCTCTATGCTAGCCCGGAAGTAAGTACCGCGGGATTTAAATACTACGCCTTATTCACCTATATAACAACTAGCATAAGGTTCTTCTACGCTATTAAGCAGAAAACCGAGGTCCGGGACGTCTTTAAGAAGACAATTGCGAAGCTCGCTACGCGCTACGGGATTTAAATAATTATCCTAGTTACTAACGGAGAGAAGGCCCTAATCACTAAGGAGATTAAGCAGTATACGGATGGACTTAGCCTATAGCTCTTTATTTTAGCCCTTTTAACGCCGACTTAGAATAGTTATGCGGAGCGATTAGGGGCTATTGTTAAGGAAAGGGCTAGACTAATAAGTCTTAACTCGTAGATCCCTAACACCCTCTAGACCGAGACCTACCGAACGGCCGTCTACCTACTAAACCTAACGCCCTTTATAAGGGTCGATAAGATAGGAAGGAGTCCCTATAAGAGATAGTAGCAGTATATAAGGGACTGTCACCCCTTATATAGCTATATTAAGAAGATCCGACCGACAATCACGTACTTACGCGTATATAGATTTATAACATACCTAATAACAACGGATGCCCTCGAATATATTAAATCTTATAAGTCCCTCTCGCAGACTATATAAAGGGCATATATTAGATATCTAGTTAAGTATAAGTCTACTAACTAGTTCTTTATTTAGGTCCTTTCCTTAGGACAAACGAAGCTTTTAACCTTTGCGAATGTTTCATTCGACGAGGACGTTATATACGATCTAGGGAGGGAAGAAGGTGCGGAAGCTCTATACACCTATACTTATAATATCCTCCGATAGATAAACGCAATTAATATGCCCGAAGATAATAAGGGCGATAAAGAGGGGGCCTATAAGTACCCTCGAACCGATAAGACCACCCGGCTGCGATTTACAGCGGCTAAATTTATGCTAGTATTTAATTATAGGAGGCAGAATAAAAGGGTAATACCCCCGACGATAGAGGGTCTATACGTCTCGTCTCTATAGACTAGTAAGGTAGTCTCCTTTAATGCCGCGATACTACCCGATCTTAGGGGTAAGGATCCTACGACACCGGAAACCGTAACACTAGGACCTACGGAGGGGCTAATTAGCCTTAGGACGCCTTTATCGGAGGTCTTAGGGATGCCTCCTCCTCTAGGGGGTAAAACGTCTAACTCTATAGCCGGGATAACGGCTAGAACTAATAGACCCGACCTTAAGAGCCGACCTCGCATAGAGGAGCTTTTAGACATAGAGGAAGACGTGCCGGCTTCGTCGAAGCCGTTACGCAAGGAGCGGGACACGTCTTAGGGTATAGACCTTAGCAATATCGTTAAAGGGAAGAGAAAGAGGACTTAAAGGACCCTATTTATTAATAATATTATTGCGAAGGCCTTAACCTATAGACTATACATCGAGGATATGCCTCCTATGCCTACCTCCTATAAGATAGCGATAGGCTCGCCTTATAAAACCTAATGGCTTAAAGGAATAACCTACGAAATTAAGGACTAGGAGAGACTTCTAACCTAGGTTAAGACCTTAAAATCTAAGGCTAAGAAGAAGGGAGAACCCTTAATTCCGATTAGATAGGTCTACGCCTATAAGTGCGATCTATAGGGATATATAGTTCGGTTTAAAGCCCGTCTAGTTATTCGAGGAGATCGCTAACCGGAAGATAACGAGGATACGTATACGGCGACCCTTCGAGCGAGGACTTTTAGGCTACTAATAGCCCTACTATGTCTCGAGGACATAGAGTCCGCGTAGTATAACGTTAAGACGGCTTTTCTAAACACGATACTGCGATTTATAGTCTACTATTAGCTTCCACCCGGCTACGCGGAACCAGGCTTATGCATACGGCTTCTATAAGGGCTATACGGCCTAAGAATCGCCCCGAAACTCTAGTATAAGGATCTTACCGGCTTCTTTAAGTCTCTAGGCGCGGAAACCCTAATTAAGGACGCGTATGTAATAGTCTATAAGGGAGTAATTATCTTCATCTTCGTAGACGATATTGCGATAATATATCCGAAGGAGCGGAAGGATAACTAGCTAGAACTCTATAAGGCCCTTATAGCGAAATACACCGTTAAATTTATAAAGGAACTACGTTAGTTCTTAAGGATTAAGATAATCCGGGATAGACCTAATAGGAAGTTATGGCTTTCTTAGGCATCTTATGTCTCTAAGATAGCGAAGAAATTTCATATAGACGACGATTCGGGCTTTAGCGCGCTTAAGATCCCCCTAACGACGGATAAGCTAATTCCCTACGAGGAAAAGGCGAGTAATAAAGAGGTCTATTACTTTCTTTCTTTATTAGGCATAATCCTACATCCGGCGATTCATACTAGGGCGGACGCGGCGTTCCTAGCGGCACGGCTAGCCTAGTTTAGCTATAAACTAGGTCTACGACACCTTCGAGAGGCAAAGAGGTGCCTAGCGTACTTATACACTACGCGGGACCGTTGTATCTATTTTAAAGCAACTAACGAGATAAAGAGGTTTCTCTATGCGTTAGACTCCTCGTTCGCGGACGACCCTACGTTAAGGAAGTCATCCTAAGGGTATATGTTCTTATTTCTCGGCGGGCCTATAGATTAGAAAGCTATTAAGCAGGCTACTATTACGACCTCGTTAACCGAAGCGGAACTCCTAGCTTTATTAAGAACCGCGAAAGAGTAAATGTAATTTGCTCGACTTATTAAGGAGCTTAGGATCTAGGTTAAGGGCACTATAGAGCTATAGTATAACAACCTCTAGACAATTAGGCTATTAACCGAGCTAAGTGCTCGGCTTAGGACGAATTTAAAGCATATTAATATCTATCGATATTAGCTTCGTTAGGAGGTGCAAGAAGACCGCCTATAGGTTAAGTAGATTAAATCCACCGAGAAACCGGCAGACGGCATAACTAAAGCCCTCCCTTTGTAAAAGCACGAAGACTTCGTAAGACAGCTCGGAATAAAGGACCGCTCTAAGGGCTAGGATAAAGGAGACCGGGATAGGACGAATAGGGACCTCTAGAGCGTCTTTTTATAGTTTGTGCGATATTAGCCCCTTATCTAACATTAGGGGAGGTATAACGGATATAGGCCATTGTAACTAATTCGAACGTGCTCTTTTTATTTAATTATTGTGTTTTCTTTATATTGCTATAGTGTAGGTGCAGACTATAGCAAAGAGGTGTGTTAACGTTATACGACGTTAGGGGCCACACGGGGCATTAACCCGGGCCCGGACTATAGGTATGCAATAGGCTATTACGTCCCTAACGAGCCTATTATATAACCCCCTTAGCTAAGGACGGCAGGAGGGTATTCCGAGGTATTATCACTACGGTTAGTGCGGGCTAGGGGCCCTATATAAGAGGCTCGGGTACCTATATATACCTCCGTTAGTCCTATAGTTAGGTAGCTATATACATCTTTATGTCTACGAGTTTAGACCTCCTTTCTTTACTCTTCTGCTATAATATTTATACAGCTGATTTCCTGTATTTAAGACTAACCTTATTAGCTCCTAGTGTTTACGAGAGAAGGGCATTATATTAGATAACGTTATTAAGTGCCTTATGCATATACCTACTACGTCGAGAATCTACCGCATTAAGTAGAAACTAGGTATTACGATAATTCTTAACGTAGAGCCTAGGGGCGACTACACCGACCTTAACCTAATGTCTTTGC
The DNA here is from genome assembly GCA_012934285.1 of Ophiocordyceps sinensis. Lineage (NCBI taxonomy): Eukaryota > Fungi > Ascomycota > Sordariomycetes > Hypocreales > Ophiocordycipitaceae > Ophiocordyceps > Ophiocordyceps sinensis. Next base: position 12,255,241 of record JAAVMX010000001.1, on the reverse strand, counting down.
TATAAGGCGATAAAGGGAAGTTATAGTATAAAACGATGCACCGTCGACTCGGCTACGCCGGATAGGAAAGAGTCCTTAAGGCTTATAAAAAGGCCGACATTAAGATTAATAAGGACGAGGCTAAGACCTTCTACTACGAACTATGCTATCTCGCTAAGGTAGATAAGATAATATACCGGAATCCGAGCGTTATCGCTACCGGCTTTCTTTCCTATATATATTAGGATTTCTTTAGATATAAGCTAGTCGGATATAGCGGGATTAATTACTGCCTACACGGCATTAATATCTATACTAGCTTTTATTAAAGCATCTTCTTACCTTCTAGGGATAGGGCTTTCGAGATGCTTAAGGGTTAGAAGGCGTAGGTTAAGAACTACGCCGGCGATGCCCTAGTCTAAGTGATAGCGTTTAACAACGCTAGGGAATTCCACCCCGAGAAGATAAAGAAATAGTCGTAAGGGGATTACTTTATGCTACGCTATAGCGCACTATATATGTCTAAATAGAACGGTAAGGCCGAAAGGGCCGGCCGTACCCTTATAGAGTCTACTCGCACGATGTGCCTTAACGTTAGCCTCTTAGACTTCCTTTAGCCGCTCTAAATTGAGATAGCCACTTATATTAATAACTTCCTTCTGACATAAGGCAACGCCTTAAGGGAGGCTCCTATAGAACTGCTAATACGGGAAATTAGGATACTATATAAGTATACCCTTAAATATATAAGGACTTAGGGTTATATAGCGTATGTAATAAAGCTATAAGAGGCTATTGTAAAGTCTAGGAAGATAGACCCGAAGGCTTAGAAGGGGAAGCTAGTAGGACTTAAGGGTCTTTATAAGCACCTCTATAAGGTATAGTTGCCCGAAATAAAGACTATTATCGTGGCTAGAGACGTTCGTTTCTATAAGGCTACTAGGACTACTCCTCCGCTAGGTAGAGACGCTTATAATATCGCGATCTTTAACGAAGACGATTATAGCGACGAGGTTATAAACGTGCGGGATATAATGCCTTACCTAAACCGTTATAAGGATTATCGCGATCCCGATCTAGACCGCTATTAAGAAAGTTAACACGACGTTCCTCACACGTCTAAATAAGAACGGCATATATACTTTAATAGAAAACAATAGGATAAGGCTAAAAGGTAGATATTTCCGACGCCGTAGTCTAGCCTAAGCCTATAGCATCCTTAAATCACCGAGCACTAGGATAATAACGCCGATATCCTTATATTAGAGGCTCTTGCTCTAAGGGTAGAGATCCTTCCTAAAGCGTTCCTTAAATCACTAAGATAAGAGCAATAATTAATCCCCTACACGCTAGTTTAAAGTAGGAAGCGAATAATAGAACCTCCGAAGGCGCTAAAGGCTTTTAAAGTAGTCCGGCTTAATAATAGGCCTACCCGTCGCTAAACGAAGCAGGCAGCCGCCGTAAGGGGCGAAATACTATATCGCGGGTTAACTAAGCTAAACACCGAACTTATTATTAATCGCGACGACCGCGTAGACCTTTTTCGGCTAAATGTAGGTGTATTGCTTACTCTTTTCGCTATTTATTATAAGTAAGATTAATTCGACGATCCCGGCCCTTAATTAGTATTATCCGCTTTTAGTATAGCAATTCTTATAGTCTTAAGCGCGCCGACTACTTAGAGATAGGCTGCTAAGCGGGACGACTATAAGACTAGGTGGCTTCCGGCTATAAAGAGGGAGGTAGCTACGCTTTGCGGAAAGAACGCATAGAGCCTCGTACGCCGACTATTAGGCGCATAAGTTTTTAATAGTAAATAGGTCTTCCTAAAGAAGCCGCGCGCGGATTAAGATCCTTTAGCTTAGGCTAGGTAGGTCGTACGCGGGGCTTAAGACAACGAGGAGAGGCCGATAAAAGAGCTCTATATAGCGGTCGTATACTAGGCCTTATTAAAGCTCTTCGTAACGGTCGTAGCTACTTAAAATCTTAAGTAGGAATAGTACAACGTCGTATATGCCTATAGCTACGCCGAAGCATAGGAAGAAGTATTTATAATATAACCGGCAAGACTCGATAACGGCTTTAGGCGTGTTTATCGTCTAAAGAAAGCCCTTTACGGGCATCCTAGCTTTACTAAATAGTGGTATAATTAGGTTAGAATAGACCTTAAGGCATATAGATACGAGAGGCTAAAGATAGACCGATATCTACTTCGATATTTAAACGGCATTTTTATTATCGTTTATATCGATGACTTTATTATAGCCGTACCGATATAACGGCTAATTTAGGCCGCTAAGGATATACTCGATTAACTCTACGAGATTAAGAGGTTAAGGAAACCTAAGGAATTCCTCGGGATCTAGCTCGAGAGGAATAAAGATACCTAAACGATCCGTATAACCTAGACGAGGTATAGGACTAAGATTATTAATAAGTTCGGTAAGGGTATCGTCGGCGGTGTTTCTACGCTATAGCCGCCGAAATGCGAGATCTTATACGACTAAAAGGCTTAAGAACTAGTTATAACTTTTAAGGCATAGCTTTTACGCACCGGCAGTATTAATTACCTATTAATAGGCATAAGGCCCGATATTATATTTACTGCGAATAAGCTATTAGAGGCAAATAGTTATCTAACGGAGACGTATAAAGCGATTTCAAAGCATTTGCTTCGATATATTCGGGGTTCTTTAAAGTAAGGCGTTATTCTTAAAGGCAAATACCCTATAACGGACCTTAAGCTATAGGTGTATTTTAATATATCTTTCGCCGACGATAAGAGTATACGATGCTTTACGGCCGGATACGTAGTATTACTTAGAGATAGACCTATCTTTTAAAAGTTAAAGCGTTAAACTAGAGTATTACTATTGGCACTAAGTGTTTTCTCTATTTGCACTAAGTTAATATTAAGTAGACCTAATTCTTCTACGCCTACCCTCCGCGCTTACCCCGCTTAACCTAATCTATGTGTAATAATATAGTAACGGCGGGGCCTAGGCAAAGTGAATAGCTCTTTTATTCTATATCGCAAAGTGAAGCTCTTTGTAAAGCCTTCGCGATAGATCTATAACTCCTAATCGAGCCCGACCGGCCTAAGCAGCCTGCCGACGACGAGCTTAGAGACGAGGCTAGCTACGACGATAACGAGCACGTAAGGCACATAAGGCAGAGGCAGAGGCACACGAGGCACGCAGCGGTAGCTATCGCGGTCTAGCTAAGCTAGCACCCGCCGCCTTAATGCGAGCGTGCGCCGTATACGTACGTAATACGAGATAGACGAGCTATAAGGGGAAGGCAGTTAGGCGTCTAGCCAGCCGTCGTAAGCAAGATCGCGCGTACGTACGAATATATAAGGCAGACGATTAGGAGGGAGATAAGGCAGGGGCGTTAGGGGCGGTAGAGCTACGCCTGCGTCATCCGCTATAGAGGAGGTTATTCCCGCCACGCAGCCTAGAGCCATATAGCCTAGGGCCACGCAGTCTAAGGCCACGAATTAAGGTGCGTTATAAGGGCGAATTAAGTAGGCGAATTAAGCGTGTTATTCGCATAAATTAAGCGTAGACGCCCGCCTAGACTATTTACTTTGCCCGGGCCCTACCGTTGCTATATTATTACACATAAATTAGGTTAAGCGGGGTAGGCGCGGAGGGTAGGCGCAAAAAGATTTTAGGTCTACTTAGTGTAAATAGAGAAAATACTTAGACTCTTAAACTATAGTAGCTATATCGTGAATAAAGGCAGAGTTTATAAATCTTATACTAGCTAAGATAGCTTTAATATAGATTTATTAACTTCTTAATAAAATAGGATATCCGCAGCCGACCCCGTCCGTAATGTTTACGGATAGCTAAAATATAAGGCTTATAGTTCTTAATAAGAATAACCTAGCGCGAACGCGCTATATTAATATACGATATAAGTAGATCGTTTACCGCACTAGCGAGGGCTTCTTCTAGCTTATGCAGCTTTAGACCGACGAGATAATAGCCGACGGGATAATAAAAGGGCTCTTAAAGGAGAAATACACGCAATTTATACGCTAATTAGGAATGCGAAAGTCCCTCTAAAAGAGGGCAATATAAGTTATAGGTAAGTAAGCCTTTTTAAGCGAAAAAAAGGGCGGAATAGAAGGCGAGATAATTAAAGGGCGAAAAGGGGGCTATATTATAGGCTCGGGAGCTCGACTAAGGGGAGGTATCGCAATTATAGCACGGACTACCTTTGCCTTAGTTAGCCTTACCGCGTAGAGATTTAGCCCTCTACGCGCCGCATAGTTTTTAGCTCTTTCTTAATCTATTAGAGCTTTCTTAATAGACCTAAAAATGTCCCGCTATAAAAGTCCAGTGTAGGTATATAGCAATGAAGAGAGCCGCGCAAACCGTGCGAAGAACACTAGGTCACGATTATCAACTTAACAGCCGTAGAGCACGCAGTAAGGCACGCAGTAGGGCACGCAGTAGGGCAAGCAGCCGGACACGAAGCATACATTAAGGAGCCGCGTACGCAGTAGAGGGCACGCAGTAAGGCACGCAGTAGGGCACGCAGCAGGCTAGGGTACGCAGTCCGGGCCGGACTAATTAACGGGCCGATTATACGCATATCTCGCGAACGTCCGTTATTTAAGCTCTTTAAGCTCCTTACGCGCGGGCTACTATAGCTATTGAATTGCTATTGTTAAATTAACTATTTAATTAAGGCTAGGCACGATTTACGCCGCCCTCTTAATTGCTATATACCTATAAGGCTTTTAGTCCTTAGAATAGCTGCATAGAGACCTCGTGGCTTCGCGTTGCGTAGTTTTAAGGAAGCTACGTTAAGGTTATATTCTATGTATTAATTAATTGATTATCTAGAGGTTGTAGGCGCGTAGGGTTTTTAGGGAAAACCCTATGCGGTGCGCTGACTAATGCGCCTATAGCGGGATCCTTAGATACTAATTGCTTAAATAAGCAGTCCGCTGCTTATAAGGCAATTAACGCAACCTAAATAGGAAATAACGCATTAAAAGAAGAGATATAAAACAAGCAATAAAAACAAGTAATAAAAACACACTAAGTGTTAGTAGGTAATTCACTTAGATTAATCTAAATAACGGGGGTTGCATTAGTTATAGTTATATCTAATCTAGCTAAGAAGGGGGAATAAAAGGGGCCCTTTTATACCCGTCTGCCGGGGTCCCTCTATAGAGCCTACTATGCCTTAATAATGCATTGTTAAGGCCTACGCTAAGGCTTACTGCTCTAGTTATAACAATGCCCTTAGTTAATAACGAGGTTATTAACTATATAAGGCATATAGCGTTATACGCCGCGTAGTTATAGCCCCTATTGCCCCTTTCCTATATATAGTCGGCAATATAGTTAGGACTCTATCCCTTAGTTATATAACTATATTCCTATACTAAGCAATAAAACTATACTAAGTAATAAAAACACACTAAGCAATAAAAACACACTAAGCAATAAAAACACACTAAGCAATAAAAACACACTAAGCAATAAAAACACACTAAGCAATAAAAACATACTAAGCAATAAAAATATACTAAGCAATAAAAATATACTAAGCAATAAAAACACACTAAGCAATAAAAACATACTATTATTATTATTATTAAAGTACTCTAGCTGCCCTAACGGGCCTAGTGCCCTTGCATTTAGCTAGCATAGGAAAAACTAGGAGGCCTAAGGGAAAACCTATATAACGTCTATCTATCTTAGCGTCGGGCCGGATACGGCCTATATTCGCAGCGGTTAATTAAGTTTAGTTGCTGCCGCCGGTCTAGTGCCTAATAAATGTTACCCCGCCCCGGGCAGGCCTAAGGGCGTTAGGGTAAGGCGGATAGTCTAACTTAGTAAAGCCGGCGTATAAACGGCACGTAGGCGATAGGGTGCGGGCTAAGGCCCCGCCTAGCGGGTTAGAACGTAGAAAATAAATCTTAGTAAGCGCACCCTCGAATATATAAATATATATAAACGCTAAAGGGGGCCTACGTTAGGAGCCTCGTCGTCCTACTCCTAGAGCTCCCCCCCGCCGGCGTTACGGCGGTCTATCTTCTCTATAAGGGCCGTCGCGGCCTAGAACTACTATAGTAGGCGGTGCTTAAGAAACTATTAGATAAGTAGCTTTACGGCGGCGGGGCGGTTAAGCGCCGCCCTAAGGTCGCTCACCCGTCGGATGCCTTTTAGTAGAGCCGCCCTTACGTTGGCGAAGGCAAGGCACCGGAGGAAGAGGTAAAACGCGGTTTTACGCGTAGTCCCGCACCGATAGAGCGGCGAGTCGACGTCGGGAATATTCCGGTCGAATAAGAACCCCTATAGACCGGTCTTCTTAGTCTAGATCTAAATAAGCGCGGAGCTCTCGTGCTTATATAAACCGTTATATACCTTTAGCGCTTTCTTTAGCTAGTTAAAGTAAAGGTTAATATCTGCCGGCTGCCGGGCTTTTTATAGTCGCTTCGCCTCCGCTACTTAAAGATCTTCCTTCTAACGCGCCTTTTAATCGCAAAGGACCGCCTCCTTAGTTATAGTGCCTTAAGGGCACTAGTCTTAGAGCTATACGTCGTGCGGCCGGTTAAGCGGTTAGGTCGGCCGGCGGGGTTAAGGCAGTACTCTCGCCGGCTTCTCGTAAGCGCGTCGGATCTAGTCCGCTATACCTAACTCCTCGGTACGCTCCTTATACCGCGCGAGGCGGTCGTTAAGGTAAAGGTCGAGCGGCGGGACCGCCGTCTACGTCTTTAGGTTCTAGATCGGGGTCGCCTTAAACGCCTTAGCTACTACCTATAGGTAGCTTAACTAATGCACTATAAGCGCCTTTACTAAGCCGGTAGGTTTCCCTCCTTTAGGCGTAGGCTTATAGAACGTCGATACCCTATAGGCAAGCGCGCTTTAAACTACGCTAGCGTAGACCGTCCTCGCGCTTCGTAATCGTATGCTTTATATAGACGCCGCGAGCTTAGTAAAGGCTAGCGCCTATATGCTTATTCTCGTCTTAAGCTTCCTAACTTAGGCTTTTTATCGTAGCTTTTAATTTAACTAAACCCTAAGGAACCGCCTATCCTCGACCGGCCGGACTATATTCGTCTTAAGCTAAAGCTTCGTTAGTATCGGCTTATAGGCCTTCGTAAAGTAGATAAGCTCGCTTTTCTTTAGCTCGAACTTAGCGCCGACCTCCCTTACCTACTTATCGCACTTCTTTTAAGCGCTCTTTAGACGCTATATAATCGCGGCTATAGTCTTACCGTAGGCTAAAAGGTTCGTATCGTTAGTAAAACCGACGGTCGTAACTCCTATCTCCGGCTTAAGGTTATCGTATAGTAGCGCGATATAAAGGAGGAAGAGGATCGGGGAGAGGGGTAAGCCTTAAAGCACGCCCGCGGGTACTTCCTAGGTCTCCGCCGGCGCGTCGTTAAAGTAGAGCTAGGCCGTCCTCCCCTTAAGGAAGATCCCGACCTATACGATAACCTAACCTAGGAAACCCCTTAAGCGGAGGGTCTTAACGAGATATATATAGTCTACCCTATCGAAAGCTCCCTTAAGATTAAGTTAAAGAAACGACGCTACCCCTCCCTAGGCCTACGTCGTCTTTATAAGCTCCGTTATAAGCCGTATCGCCGTCTTAGTAGACCTCTCGGTCCTATTCCTTATCTACCCTTTAGGTAAGAGGTTATACGCCTCCGCCGCGTTTACGATCCTCCTTATAACTACGGCCTCGAGGATCTTCCCTACCGTACTAAAGAGAGAGATTAGCCTTTACCCTTAGGCTTATTAGAACTAGGCCGCTGTCTTCCTAAGCTTTAGCAGGACGATAATAGCCGCGTATTAGAACCGTCTTAGAAAATGCCCGACTTTGCAACTAGCGTTAATTAATACCGTAAGCGCTTTAAGCAACGGCTCCTTATAGGCCTTAATAAGCCCTATCGGGAGGCTATCTTCCCCCGCGGCCTTTTATAACGCTATCTTCCTAACCGCCGACCCGACGTCGCTAACTATAAAACGCTATAGTATTATATAGGCCTCCCGAGCGGCTCGGGGGCCCCCTTTACCTCTCGCTACTAGGGGTAGGAAGAACCGGGCTATAAAGGTCTCTGCCTTTTCTACCTAAGTATAAGCCGGCCCCGCTAGGTCGCTCGGCTTCTCTAAGTCGGGGATATATATCGCTTATAGTAGGCTGCCGCTTTAGAGCCTCGCCTACCTCTCGATCTTCTAGAGGAGGGCTTAGTTAGCGGCTAAATCGTAGGTAAGCTCCCGCTAGGAGTCTCGCTATACGGTAACAACGGCACGCCGGAGGGCTATCTTCGCTTTATCTAACGTCTCTTAGGTCGTCTAGTTGCCGGACGCTAAGAACACCTAGAGGGCGCGTTTAGCCTCCCTATCCTACCGGTCGACCCTTAAGGTCTATTAGTTAAGGCGGCCGCCGTCGGTACGGCCCCGGGCCTTAGGCGTATAGTCTTTCGCAATCTCGGTTAGCTAGGTAACTACTTAGTCCGCGTACGCCTCGACCTCTTTAAAGGTCGTAGGCGCGGCTAGCGTAGCCTTTAGCCGGAACTTCTCGATAGCCGCCGCTTAAGCCCTATCCGGGTCGAGTTTTCTCTAAAGGCGGTTAAGTCCTATCGTCCGGGCCGCCGGCCGGTAGGTTAGCGGCCCTATGTCTACCCCTAGCCGTTGCGATATATAATCCGATCCGACGAGTCCTGCGTTTCTATAGTTCGTTACGCTTAGACCTCGAGACGCTTAAGCGAGGTCTATCGTACCGTTTATCTAGCCCTTAGAGGCAATGCGTATAACCTATCCCTTAAGGGTTACGAGCTTAAAGCGCTATCGCGCCGTTAGCTTTAAGAGGTCCTCGCTATTCTTAGAAGTACGCTTATAGGCGTCTTAAAGCAGGTAATAGCTATTAAAGTCCTTAATAAAGACGCACTAGGTGCGTAACGACTTTACCGCGAGGTTAAGGAGCGGAGTAGTTAAAAGGGGGGAGTTAACCGGCGAAGAGTAAACTAAAAAAACTATAGTATTAAAATTAGTAAACGTAACGCTATATTAGTCTACCTTTTAGTCGCTCGTCTATATATCAATGCCGTGCTTTTTATAGACGTATAGCGCGCTTTAGGTTGCCTTAAAGACGAGCCTATAGTCGTACCGCCTTAGGCACGCTAAGGCTTTTATCCTACTATTAATTAGTATCTCCTAAAGTGCTATAATATCGTATACCTTAAGGGCGGTAAGCGCGAGGTATATATTCGCGCCTATCCTTATAGTATTCTAGTAAAGGATATCTAATATTAAGGGGGGTCGGAAAAAGGGTCGTCGTTAGGAGTAGGCGTAGCCTTAGTCGTAGCGGTACTAGCCTTAGCCGACGTTGAGGCCGGCCGCGACTATAAATGCCTATAAATAGTCGACTAGCCTCGCGCCCGGCTAGCCCTTATAATATCCTAAGGCCGGCCGGGGGGAAAGGCGGGTGGCGGGGGGGGGGGGGGGGTGTCCTATCGTCGCCGTTTCGACGGCGACGTCTACGGCGCGGTAAGCTAAAGGGGGGGCTAAATATACGGCAGCGCCGGCTTAAGGCGCGTCGTCGACGTCGCCGCGGCGGCGAAACGCCTCGGCCTTTAGGAGTATGCCTCTTATGCCCTATCCTAAAGCTTATCTACCTTAGGGCAGTGCCTATCCTACGCCGTATATCTCCCCCCGTAGAGGGTATATTAGTACTAGATCTACCCTATTATAGCTATATATATAGCTTTATCGTATAGTCCTAACGTATACCGCCCGCACGTCGCCTTCGCTATGTAATATTTCGCGATATATCTATACTAAAGGCATTAGTAGTACTACCTTAGCCGGATCGTATCGTTAAAGGGCTCTATATCGAAAATCTCCGTCTATATTACCGTACTAAAGTCGTAAAGCCTTTTCGCCGCCTCTACGCCGTCTACCGTAATAATTAAGGTCGCTTTTATACCCGCACTTATATAGGCCCTCTTAGGGTAAAGGTAGATAACCTCGACGTCGTTCGCCTTAGCTAGCTTAACGGCTAAGGCAGCATCGTCCCCTCTCTAAAGGACTATTATCGGGACGCCTTTTACTATTACCGTAAAGCCGCCTTAGGATAGCAACGTCTCCTTCCCGAAAGCCTTCTCTAGCTACTCCCTATCCGCCCTATACTTCTTATATTCTGCTTAAATATAAGCGTAATATCGCCGCTATAGAGGACCCGCGCCGCTTTTACAGCGGGCTCCTTAAAAGCGCGATTAACGTCGTTAACGATCGCTTAAGGGGTTCTACGTTAGAGATCTAAGGCGATCCCCTTATGCTAGACCGTAAGCTAGTTTTCGTAGTAGGCGAGAGTCGGCTTCTCGCTATTAGCCCCGATGTTATAGATACCGCTAGCGCCTCCGGGCGCGGGCTAGCGTTACGTTAGGGGCGCGACGGTAGTAGCCGCGACCGCGGCCGCGGCTACGTCGGCCTAGGATTTCGACGCTTGCTTCGATAGGAGCGCCGCCTTAATAGCCTCTTTTACCGATTCCTTAACCGATTTCTTAAGCTAGCCTATAGTCGCATAGACCGCGGCGTCCGCTCGGATCTTCTCCTCCTATTCCTTTAGGTAGCCTTAAAGAACGGACTTAAAGGCCCCTTAGACGCCTTAGAGGGCCTCCTTAGGCACTAGACCCGCGAATTTTAGGTAAGCGGCATTATCCTTTCCTATTAGTTTCTCCTTGCCCGCGTTAGGCTTAAGGGGCGCTTCGTCGGGGGTCGGCGGGCTATATACGATAGCCTTTAGCCTTTAACCCCCTCCTTATAACGTTAACGTCTATCGGTTCGCAGCCCGCGTCCGTCCCCCGATACGCTATCGCGCTTAAGGGCAACCGGGTCTAAGGAGTCCGATTCTTAAGTCTAAATTAGTTTTATAATCCGGTGTCGACCTTAGCGGCTATATAAGGAGATCGTAGCTCGTATTTAGTTTATCTATAGATATAAGAGAATAAGCTTAGGGGGGGGTATATAATTGTTATTAATCTACGAAGGGATATAGCTATAGACTAGGTCTAAATATCTATATATACGATATAGAGGTTACGTAGGATAATATATTATATAACCTAATACTATAATAGTATATCCCCCTTAAATCGGCGTTCGACTCGAACGCCTAAAAGGGGTAATAGGCTAATAAAAACGAAGGAAATCTATATTAACTAGTCCTAAAAGCGGGCTTAATATAGAATAAGGGAAGAATAAGGAGAAATAAAGGTTAAAACTAAGAATCTAATGCGTGCTATCGTAATGTAAATTATATTAATAAATTATATTTATTATTACTTAAGCGAAGGTAAAGACGTAAGGAAGGCCGTATAAAAGGCCGGTTTAAGCTTAGTCGGGTTAAGGGCGTAAAAAGCCTTAAGGTCGTCCTAGCAGCCGTTAAGGTAGGAGGAGTCCTCCTACATAAGGGGGCTATAACGCTATTAAACGCGATACTTAATCTTCTTAAAGGCGTACTAGCGTTATATAAGGATAGAAGAAAACTCCTACTTAAGGTACGCGTTATCGCCGTCGTCGTCGCTAAGGGAAAGGAGAACGCTATTATCGACGGGCCGGACGTTAAGCTCCGACTAGCCGGGCAAAAAGGGCTCTTAGGTCTTAGTAAAGAGGGAGTAATAAAAAATATAGTAAAGGCGGCTGCCTTTAGGGAGGCGAAGAAGATACGCTATCTTATATACCTTAAGGACTTTATATAGGCCCTCCCGCTTATAGTCGAGCTTCTTTATAAGGCGGAGGGTCTAGATCTAGCGGGTGCTAAGGAATACTATATCGCTAGGCTAATACGCTAGGGCGGGAGTCCGCCGGGCGTTTGCGTAGTAAGCTTAAGTAGCTTAAGCATCCTCGATCGTATCGCAGAAGAAGTTAGAGATACGCTAAAGGTAGGAAGTAAGCGCGTTACCGCGGAGGTATTCCTTCCGCTGCTAAAGGGTTATACTAGGCGGGGGGGGACTAAAGGGCTCGGTGCTAAGCTTTAGGTAGAAGCTATAGTTAGCAAAGAAAAGGGAAAGGCCGGTAGATTTAAAGACCTAATTATTATTAATAAACTTAGCGAAAGGAAAGAGGTCGACCTAATCGTCCTAAAGGTAGGTAGGATAATAACGAAGGTAAACCTCTATCTAATCGTTTGCGATCTTAGTCTAACCGTCGGTCTAAAGGTAGTAGGCGGAGCTAAGGTAAAGGCGGTAACTAAGGCGATAACTAAGCTGCTATTAGAAAGCCGAAATAAACTAAGTGCTACGGTCGCTAATAATAAAGGCCGGGGTGCTATAAAGCGACTAAACGTAGGAAATAAACGCGTTAATAACGTCTTTAACGGTTATTAAAGGTATCGGGACGTAGTAGCGTATCTTTATAAAGCGGTCGACGATAATAAGGATATTAGAAAACTTAACGCTATTATAGCGGTAAATAAGGAGGTCGGTAATAAAATCGACGGATATATCGGTCTATAGGGCGAAGGGAATACTTAAGGGCTAAAGCAGGCCTTAAGGGGAAGAACGAGGGGATTTAGCACGTAGGTATATATAATAATTCCGCACGAAGCTAGAAATAGACTTATATATGCCGGGCTAGATATAGGACCGGCGGTAGAGGCTAGCGGTCTTCGTACGTCTAAGGTAGCTAGTAAAGGGGGAGGTATAAGCGCGAACGAGGATCTAAAGAATTAGGGCGTCGTTAAGGGGAACAAAGAGCCGGCCTTAGAAATAGATCCGGCCCTAGACCTTAGAGAGAGCGGTCTTAGGCATTAAGCGGAGGGGGGCTTAAAAGGGGTAAGGCTAGCGGGGCTAAAGGGATTAAAAAGCTATACGAATAGCGGAGATAAGCGGGGAGGAGGAATAGGCCCGGTCGATAAGGTTATCGATCGGCTTAAAGTCGTCGAAGGCGTAGAGGTTAAAGCAGTCGGAATTATCTTTATAAATTGTATTTATAAACGAATCGGACTCTTTAACGGTATTAAGGGCGGTAGTAGTATTAGGGTAGAGGGAGGCATTAACCTTAGACTTAGGGAGGATAACCTAATATCGGTAGTTAATCCTCTCGTCGGCTTAGTCGGTAAGGGAGAGAAGGCGGGAGCCGGGCAAGCGGCTAAAGGCGTTAGGGAGAATAGCTTAAGAGCTAGGCTAAAAGACGATCTTAAAATTAAAACGACTAAGGAATTCGGCCTAGCGGGCCTATCGCTAGTTAAAGAGCTTCGTAGTTATAAAATACTAAAGATTCTTATAGTCTAAGGCTATCTTAAACTTAGGCAGGCCCTCGAGCTTAGGGCGCTACTCTTTAAGAGATTTTACAATCGCGAGGAGTTCTTTATCGTAGATCTCGTAATTGCACTTTTAAGCGGAGTGTTTTAACGAAAAGAAAGCAACCGGATAATAATAACTATTATCGAAGAGCTATATTAGTATACCCTTAGCGGCTTAGCTAGAAGTATCTATCTAAACTATAGTCTTACGATAGGGGTCGAAGTATGCGAGGACTAAAGCGGTAGTAAAGGCGTGCTTAAGGGCTTTAAAGGCGTAGGCGTAGGTGGGAGACTAAATCTAAGGGGTAGAGTTCTTAGTAAAAGCGTTTAGAGGGTTTATAAGCTTAAAAAGCCGCGAATAAAACGCCGATAAAAATTAGCGAATCTTATAAAGCGCCGGAGGTATTTAATAAAGGAAGGGGCAAGCTAGTCTAAGACCGCACGAACCTTATTAAGGTCTATGCGAATGCCCTTATCTAAGATAATTAGGCTAAGGTACTTAGTCTTAGTAATGTAGAAGTTATACTTATCTACGTTAAGCTAAAGGCCGGTGGTATTAAAGCGCTTAAAAACCGCGTTAACGTAGGCCTAATGCTCTTCCCGCGTCTTTAAGAAGATTAAGACGTCGTTTAGATAGGTAAAGTAAAACTCATTAAGGATGCCGTAAAGGGCTATATTAATAAAACTCTAGAAGTAAGATAAGGCGGCGGTAAGCCTAAAGGGGGTAATATAATACTTAAAAAGCCTATACTATATAGTAAACGCAGTCTTTTACTTATATCTTTTAGTAATGCGAAGGAGATTAAACGCCGCGATAACGTCGATTATAGTAAAAAACTTCGCCTTCTAGATATAGGCGAGGGTATTATAGATAAAGGGTAAAGGGAAACGGTTCTTAATTATAGCCTTATTTAAGCCGCGATAGTTAATATAAAAATAGACGCCCCCGCCCGGCTTACGGGTAAGTATAATAAAGGCAGTAGCGGGGGAGGTAGAGCGGCGGATAAAGCCTTTCCTAAGCTGCTTATTAATATACGCGCGGACGATCTAGTTCTCGGCTTCGTTAAAGGGGCGGGGCGGGTATAAGGAGGTTATATTCCCTTTTTAAGGTTAATTTAAGTATTAACGGTACGGTAAAGGGCAAGCGTATCGGCCTCGCTTTTAAGCTATATATAAATTATATAGTAGAGCTCTTTAAAGACCTTAGCCTAAAGCTCGTCGAGCGTATAAAGGACTTTCTCTTGCCTTTAAAGAACTTAGCGATATCGTTAAGGGAGATCTTATTAAAGTAGATCTTATTAAGGTAGTCGTCGATAAAGTTATAAAGGCGGGGGTTAAAGTAGGCTTTTATATCCTCGGCATCTATATATTTAGTTAAAACGGTCTAGTAGAGGTCCTTAAGGATATCTTAATCGATAGGTAGTAAGGGTTTAGTAGGTAAAGGCTCGGCGGTAAAGGCCTTAATTAAGGTTTAAGAGGTCTAGACTTTAGGCAACCGGTAGAATATTACTATCGCGTCGACGTTAAGCATCCGGACGTTAAACGCTAAGTCGTTAAGGGACGAGAAGCGGAAAGGCTAAGGTCTAATAGTCTTACGACTTAGCCGTAATATAGGGCGGCGGTAGCTAGCGGTCTTATAGACGGGACGGGGGCGGGGAGGTCGAATATAGCGGCGAGGGTAGAGGGTAGCTAAAGAGTTAGAGTCGTAGCCGGAGTTAGAGTTAGAGTCGGCGTTATTAACCTAGTAGGAGGAGTCCGGATAGGCGGGTTTACCTACGTCGGAAGTATCCTTAAAAAACGTAGAGAGGGAGGGGCTAAAGGACGGGGGAATAAACTTAAGAACGTCGCTAAAGCGGACGGAACGGATAAAGGCCGGAGGATAGGCTAAGGCCGGACGGGCGGGAATAAGGATTATAGCGGCGGGAATAAAGATCGCAGCGGTAAAAGGCTCGCTCTCGTCGTTAGAATCCTCGACGGAGGGACTAAGGGGAGACCCCTTAGGGTAAAGGCAGGCAGGGGCACGGTAGGGGGCTCGCCCCTATCGTTAAAGTCTTAAATAAAGGGGGCGGGGGGAAAACGAATTATATTTATTAATTATATTCCCTCCGAAATAGGGATAAGGGAAGCTAGGACGGGGCGAGTAGGGCGGACAAGGGTGGCCGAGAGGCCCGGGATAAGATAAGGCTAGTAGTCCGAGAGATAGGAGGCTAGATAAAAGGGGGACTAAAAGGAAAAGGAGTTACCGCGCTAGCTAATAATAGGGTCGTACTAGCGTAGCTAAAGGAGGCTAAAAATAACCTTATAGCTAAGCTTCGTAAGAAAGAAGTAGATAGACTTAGTATAGGCGCTAATCCGGGAGACTAAAAAGGCGCAATAGGTAATAGAGCCGGACTTATAGTCGCTACTATCGGCGAGATAAAGCCGGCGCGGGAATTAGAGTTACCGGATAGGAAGGGCAAGGCGGTACGCGGTCTAAGCGTATATAAAGGCGTATCCGGAATAGCTAGAGTCGACTAAAGCACTTATAACGATATCGGCGGATATAAGGGATAAAGACATAAGTAAAGCACGCGGTTATATTCCCGTAGGGAGGCAAAGATCCTCCTCGGTATTAAATAAAGCTATAAACTTAGATACTAAGAGCTCTATCGCGCGATAAGGCGAGGGAGCTACGCATTTCCTAAAGATAGGGAAGAGGTAGGGAGGTCGTCTACTTCGCCCTCGATAAAGCCCTGCTTAATAGCGCGAACCTAGTAGCGGGGGGGGGGGGTTTAAGCAAGCGCGGGGTAAACGTACTACTACTATAGCTACGGCCGCGGCTTAAGCCGGAACCGGCGCTAGGACTAGCGCTAGGGTTAGCGCCGGGATTAGCACTAACACCCTTATTAAGGTAGGTCCGGGCGGTATAGGTAGCGGTAGCCGGCTAAGCGTAGTTAAGGCAAAGACGGTTCTCGAACCGCCGTTGCTTCTTAGCGTTATTAAGCCGGGCCTAGAATATATCGAGCTATATTAAGTTACCGGTAGGAGACGCGGGTAGGGCGGGCGAGGTAGGGCCGGTACGAGCGGGGTTACGAGGCGGCTAGAGTTAAGAACGGGCCTTAATACGCTGCTAGTTATCCTAAAGCGTAGAATATATCTTAGCTTAAGCCGTAAAGTCGTTATAGGCCGGGTATTCGACCTATAGAGCGGCGGCGTTAGTAAGTTCGATAGAGACCTTTAAATAAAGGTAGGCGACGTAAGCGGTGCTATTAAACGATAAGTCGGCTTAAAGCTAGTAAACTTCGAATAAAAGTCCGGCTAAGAAAGATTCTTTATCGATAGGGCTGTAAGAAGACAGACTAGAGGTACGTTTAGGAAGGTAGGAACGATAGTTAAAAGTACGAATAATCCTTTATTATAGTGCGGTTGCCCTCTTATAGCAAGACTAAAGCTTGCTCCTCTTCTAAGATATATCGGGGCCTTAGGGATATACCCTTAAGCCTCGAGAGGGGTTGTCGGGGACTAGTTAGCGACTAATAGCCGAATAGTCCTTAAGCTAAAATGCATTATCTATCGTATATATATCCCTATCTCCCGGCTCTATAGTTACGCGGGTAGCTGCGTTATAATTATCCCCCCCTTTTAGGGCGGACGCCTTAGACGCTAAGATAGCTTTAGGTATAAATAAAGTCGTAATAGCAAATAAGACTAAAATAGGATTAAACGTAGTATAAAAATTAACGACGATAGTTATTATTATATATATTATAATAATTATCGTATTAGTTACGCGTTATAATAGTTGCTACGCAATAGGGGGCTAGTCGCCTACGTGTAGTTAGCGAACTATAATAGAGTGCTGCTTTTTATATATAAAGCTTTTTTTCTTCTCTTCTCTTATTGTATAACTATATCGAGATCTTATAGAGAAGCACATTCGGAATTAGACGAGTATATTCTAAATCTAACGAGTATATTCCGAATTAGACGAGTATATTCCGAATTAGTTTAACGTTATGCCTCTTAAGCGAACGGCAAGCGGAACGGTATAGATACCTTAAAAGCGAGGAAAGTAGGATAATATTTAGCCGATAGGCCCTTTAGTTATTGCTTAAGTCCTAGAGCTATCCGTAAATAGAGTTTCGATTAAGGACGCTGTAGCGATAGTATAGGAAGAGATAAAGCTAAAGAAGACGCGCGGAGAGAAAACTACCCTATTAGAATAACTCCTCGTAGAGAAAGATATACGAGATGCCTTAGAGAAGTCGATATCCTTATTAGAGGAAGAAACCGAAGATTAACTATATCGTTAATTATTTAAAGGACCTTTTATAAGTATAAAAAAACCTATCGTAGTAGAGTCCTAAGAAGATTACGCGAATATAAAGCGTATAACGCTAGCGGTTATTAAATCCGAAACATTTTCGTCGTTAAGTAAAGACAATAGAGACGAGGATATTAAGGCGAATACTAGAGGAGACACCGGCGAGAAGAGAAATATCTAGAAAGGGATATCGCCTAAGAAAAAGGGCAAGAAGGCTATATATATAAAAAGTCGTAGGGCGAAAGGGTGCTATATCACCGAGCTATGCTATATTAAGTGCCTTAATAGCAGTATATAAAGGTTTAGCGATAATAAGGACGATACTAAAATAGCCGAACTATATTATATATAGGAGGATGTATAATTAAGTAGATATATTTAATATAACTCGCGTGGTAACCTCTACGAATCGGTGAGTTCTTCGTTCTTTATTAAGTTAGGATACGGTTACTAATAAAATTATAGGTGCCGGCAATAATATCCGGAGATATAGCTAATCTATGCGCTATTTAGACGAAGATAGCTAAGTTATAGACTACTCGGGATAAGATAGAGAAGGAGAAGATAAAGTCAATCTTCTACTAAGTTTCTACGTCGTTTATAGCCGTAATAACGGCCTACCGAGAGGAATAAGGGGTACTAAGTGCTAAACGTTTATATATAAAACGTCGTTTCGAATACCGGTAGGTATCGATAGAGCGACGGAAAGCTATACGCGAGAATAAGGACTAAAAGCTTCGCCTAGTGATTAAGGACGTAGGTTTCACCCTATAGCGGGTAGGATAAGAATATATATACGATGATTTATACGAAATAATCGAGGAGAGTAGTCGCTAAGGAAGGGGGGAGTAGTTAAAACGTCTCCCTATTATTATAGAGTTTACTAGCGAAATAGAAGTAGGAGACTTCTGCCGTATAGATGTTAAGGAATAACGATAAAGTAGCGGTAGAGTAGTAAGAGAAAAGTTAAGGTAAGCTAAAAAGAAGTTATTTCGTAATGCGTAATTTCCGCTGTTTCTTTAGCTATGTCTTTAGGTATTCGTTAATAAGTTTTTAAGCATTCGCTATATCGTCCTAAGCAACCCACTCGTTGTATTCGGCTAGCCAACCTTCCTATTTTACTAAGTAGTAGGTAACGCCTTTCTTCTTCTTATAGTCCTTAATTTACTAGACCGACTATTCTCCTTCGGCATCGTTAAGGTTAGGCATTAGCAGTAATTCGCTAGGGTATTAGTTAGTAGCCCGTTCTACCTACGGCTTAAGAAGACTAATATAAAACACATTATAAAGCCGGTCGTATTTCTCTAGTAGGGCTAGGCGGTACGCCTGCTTGCTAATAGCTTAAAGGACCTTAAAAGGTCTAATATATTTAGGTAATAACTTCCTTCTTTAGTCCTTAAGGCGTAAGTTCTTCGTAGAGACTCCTACTAGGTCCTTAACCTTAAGGGTAAGTGGCTTATAATAGAGGTTATAGAATTTCTTTTACGACTTAATAGCTTATCGCTAATAAGTCTCTAGCTTTTTCCTTAAGTCTGCTAATTTACTAATGCGAGCTCTCGCTTCGGGCACTCCCCTACTAGTAGCATCGTCTATAAGGTAGATGTAGTAGTCTAGTTAGTATCCGAACAATGCCTTATTAAGCGAAAAGCCTATAGTTACATTCTTCGCATTATTGTAAGCGAACTAAGCCTCTCGTAGTAGTCTAGGCTAATTATTCTATTCGGCATTTATATAATACCGAAGGTAGTATTATAGTATCTAATTCACCCGTTCGGTCTAACCGTCGGTTTATAGGTAAAATGCTATTAATAACCTACGTTTTATCCGTAATATATAATAGAGGTCTAACTAGAACTTATTAGTAAATAAAGATCCTCTATTAGAAATAATGCCTTTCGGTACTCTATAGATAAGCTTAATCGTATTATAAGAAGCCTTAGCTAACTTAGGCGCTATTAGTATCTTAGAGACCGTAAGAAATACGCTATACTTAGTGTATTGATTAACGATTATTAGTATTGCGTTAACTTCTCTACTATCGAACTATAACTCTGGAAAACCGGTAGTAAAGTCTATAGAGACTTCTTCCTAAGGTCTTATAGGAATAGGCAGCGACTTAAGGGCGCTGTATAGGCGATGCCGCTTTAGAACGGCGCTTTAATAGATATAATATAAACGCACGTAGCTATTTATATTACGAGCTATTCCTTCCTAGAAGAATTTCCGGGATAGGAGGTCTTTCGTACGGGCTATTCTAAAGTATCCCGTAAGGGGATCGTTATAGTAGCGCTAAATAAGCTCTTGCCTTAAGGCAACCTCTATAGGCACTACGATTTTTCCCGAATGTAAAATAAGTCTATCTAGGCTTAATGATTAAGGACTTACCCCTTCTTTTAGGGTACGTTCGGCCTATACTCGCTATATAGTCTACGGATCTTCCGCTTAAGTCCTCTTAAGGAGCTTAAAAAGGGGCTCGGAGACATTGCTCTTATAGACCCTTTTACAACGAGCTGCTAACCTAGCTAATTGTCTTTAACACCGTTGTTTATAACTAACGATATCTTTAACCTAGGTGGCTAACTTAGCGGGACTTATTCCCGAATGCTAAGCGATTAAATCTTAGAGAGCTTATGCATTTTCGTTACGTAAAGACATCTCGTTAAGCTTAGAGATAGTAGAGACCTAAGAACTCGTCTTAAGGTCGCTTTTTATAGAATCTATAGCTATATATACCTGCCGAATAACTACTAACTTCTATTATAGTTCCGGGAGTAGCTCTATAGACGGTAGGGCTTCGCCTATAAATTCTAGCTTCTTTAATAAAGCATCGGTAGGATTTAATTTACCGGCTCGGTGTTTAATCGTAAAATCGAAAGGAGCTAGGTATATACACTAACGTGCTTATCTTCTATTAAGGGATACTTACTTTATAAAGCCTTAAAGGTTTTAGTAATCTAATAAAACTTTAACGGTATTCGCCGCCCTTTCGACGTAGTATCGCTAGTGTTTAAATAACTTAACGATAGTAAATATCTCTTAATTAAGGGTGCCGTAGTTAAGCTTAAGGCTAGTAAACTTCCGTAATTAGAAAGCAATCGGATAATAGTAGCCTTCGTTATCGGGCTACGAAAGAATGCCAGCTATTGCGAAAATTAAGGCATTAGTCTCGATGCGAATCGGTCTTTAAGGGTCGAAGTATCGGAGAAGTAAGGCTATTGTAAAGGCGTTCTTTACGGCGTAAAACGCTATTAATTCGCTAGTGTTTAGCTATACTCGTCCGGGCTTTCTTCCTTTAACGCTCCCCTTTAATAACGCAGTAAGAAGGGCAATAATGCTAAAGTATCCTAAAATAAATCGTCGGTAATAATTTGTAAAACCGAGAAAAACTTAAACATTATAGAAAGAACGAGGTTCTTCCTAATTTATAATAGCCTTAACGCGGGCTAGGTCTATTACAACTCCGTTAATAGATAGGATAAATCCTAAAAACTCTAAAGACTGCTTATAGAAAGTGCACTTCGATAAATTAGCGAATAGCTCGGTGTTCCTTAGTCGTTCGAGGACTTATCGTAAGTATTCTATATGCTCTTCGTAGGTCTTAGAAAAGATTAAAATATCATTAAGGTAGACGACGCAAATAGTGTCTATAAGGCCTTTAAGAGCTTAGTTAATATATAACTAAAATATAGTAAAGGCGTTAATTAATCTAAACGGTAATACTAAATACTCGTAGTAACTATAGCGAGTACGAAAGGCTGTCTTCTACTTATCCCCTCCCTTAATCCGGATGCGTTAGTATACGTTTTTTAGGTTAATCTTCGAAAAGTACTTAGCCCTTTAATAACGGTCTATAATCTCCGAAATAAAGGGGAGTAAGTAGCGATTCTTATCGGTAATACTATTAACCCCTTAGTAGTCTATATAAAGGCGTAAGGTGCTGTCTTTCTTAGGCATAAAAAGGATAAGAGCCCCGGCCGAACTCTTAGATTTCCGAATAATACTAGGCTTAAGGGACTAATTTAACCACTCCTTTAGAACCTAAAGTTCGGATTAAGAAAGAGGGTAGATAGGTCTAAAAGGCGGCTTAAAGTCGGGCAATAGGTTAATTATATAATCGGTGCCTTTCTTCTTTAGCAATAAATCGGCCTTATGCTTAGAAAATACGTCTTTAAAGTCTAAAAGAGTCGCCGGTATTTCCTCCCCTATTCGCTCGGGGTTCGCCGAGTTATTATCTTTATCGGGAAATAGCATAAAATTTAGGTCTAGTATAACTGTATAGACCTATGCCTTATTCCGATACTTATGTAAAACTTTCTACGGTTATCGTAATAATACCTTAGAAAGTTAGTGTTTAAACTATTAAGCGCGCTTAAAAGGAATGAGATAAATATATTCTTAACAAAGTGCGGGTATGCTAAGCAAAACTAGTGCGTCGTCGGGTTTTAATCCGTTGTCGATGCCGATATAAGGGTAAATAACTGTCTTTTCCCTATAGCGATTGTCTCGGAGTTAGATAGAAACTTCCTAGACTCTATATCGTCTTATAAGCGTATTCCCGACTACCTTTAATCTAAGGGTTAATAAAGGAAGCTATCGTAGCCCTTGTTTTCGAGCAAAATTTATATCTACTAGGTCTACTTTACTACCGCAATCGAGATTAACGATAATTTTATAAGGTATTCGCTATAGTAGCTTTCTAATAGTACGTAGTCTCTTAACTACCTCTACCTATAGCTTAGTTAAAGGAGAGGCATTTACTTTGACTTTTAGGCGTTTCCCTCCTTTTTTATTATCTCTAAATCGGCTATAGCTCGGTTAGCTTTCGCTATCGCCTATCAATCGGCTTATATATAGCCTAGTTTCTTATAATACTAATAAATAACTATACCGGATTAGCTTTCGCCGTTTCTATACGAATTTCCTCCCCGGTTATTACTACGGCTATTCCTACCGTATTTATTCCTACCGTTGCGACTATTACGACTATTTCCTCGGCCGTTCTTACGGCCGTTGCTACGACCGTTTCTACGACCGTTTCTACGGCTATTTAAGGTCGATCTAGCGGCGTCGGAATCTTAATAGTTATTAGTAGATCTATTTCGGCCTTTACGTCGGCGATAGCCTATCGAATAGGAGCCTCTTGCCCTTTAAGTAGAGGTCGACTAATCGTTAGTTAGCTTTACGGGGCGCTTTTTATTTCCTAAAGCATCTTAGAAGCGTTAAGCGAGTTAGACTATCTCCTTACGAGTGTTGTCTTAAATAGACGCTAAATAAAAGGAGATTTAGTCCCGAAGATCGGGACGTAACTTCGTAAAAAAGGAAAGTATACGAGTTTTTTCTAGCGGACGTTTTAGGTATTACTCGAGGGAATCTAAGTAGAGACTAAAATCGAGGGGGGACTAACCCTCTCGTTAGCGTGCTTCCTATAGTTATATAGCTAAAAGAGTCTTACAATTAGTAGTATCTTTAATTAAAATTAAGGTCTAGTTACGAAAATTATCTTAGTTAGTATAAAGCAATTCCCTCTCTATAGGGAGCTTTTCGTCGAGGTATCGCCTTTATCTCGCCTTATAGTCTACGTGTATATAGTTAAAGGCATATAAGATTTTATTCTTATTGCGTTTAAAACGACGTAAGGCAGCGATAAAGGTATCCTTAAGATTGCTAATCTAATCGAGACGTTTTTAAGGGTTAGTCGGTTATAATAACTAAGGAATGTTTTTTATTTTAATTTCCCTACTACGACTCTCCCTCGATTCGGTTAACTATCGGCGACGTTTTTATAAGTCCTTGCTAAATAAGTCACCCTACTGCGAAAATTCCTCTCGAAGTTCCGTAATCCTATCTCTTAATCTTTTCTCCTCCTCTAGCTCTACGGCTCTTGCTTAAAGGGCTACGAGGATATCTATACGCGGAGGGGTAGGTCGTAAAGGGCCGGCTTACGTTTAACTTTACGAGGGGATAGATCGGGCCCCCTCGGGTAGCGAAAAAATTAGTAATAGCGTCCTAAGACGCTCGTTATAGCCTTTATATAAGTTAATGTGTTTATCTTCTAATATTAGTTCCGTTACGTAAGGTAACGGCGATAGGTTAGCGACTCGATAGCTACTACGACCTATTCGGCCTACGCGGCCTATACGTTTAGAAATACGCCTACCGCGCGGCGCTATTACTCTTAGGTAATTAAAAAAGAGAAGCTTTAGAACTTATAAGAAGATAGACTAAAGGTACGTTTAGGAAGGTAGGAACGATAGTTAAAAGTATAAATAATCCTTTATTGTAGTACGGTTGCCCTCTCGTAGTAAGACTAAAGCTTGCCCCTCTTCTAAGATATATCGGGGCCTTAGGGATATACCCTTAAGCCTCGAGAGGGGTTGTCGGGGACTAGTTGGCGACTAATGGCCGAATAGTCCCTAAGCTAAAATGCATTATCTATCGTGTATATATCCCTATCTCCCGGCTTTATAATTACGCGGGTAGCTGCGTTATAAGGGCATTAAAGTCGGCCTTAAACTAAGCATAGGTGAAAATAGCACTAAAGATAAGGCTAAGGTCGTCGGTAAGAGCTTTTATAGTAGTATACTATTAATCGGCGAAGGACTTATTATCGAGGACGTCCTAAGGAACGCTAGCGATAATAAAGGCGGCCCGGCCGTTAAGCCGGCTAGCCGTGTAAAGAATACGATCCTACTCTATAGGGTATAAGGCGGCGTCTTAACGGAGCTTAATAGTAAGGCCGTTGCGCTAGGTCCGGAAAGCCTCTTAACGTTGCTTTTAGGTGCTAGAGTCGCCGGCGAACCTCTCGGGGTCGGCTATATAGGAACGGGTAAAGGTAATAGCGGGGGTAAGGGTAAGGGCTTAGTCTTAAGCTATATCGCGTTTAGTTAAGACGAGGAGAGAGGATATAGCGCGGTTAAGCTAACGCTAAAGATCGGTAGCGTGCTTTTAAGCAACGGCTACGTGCTCTTAAGCGACGAGCACTCTTATATCTAACTTAACGTAAGTATTATTAAGGTAAGTAAGGGCCTTAATCTAAGGGGCGCGGAATTTATAAATAGCGTTAGCTTAAATATAGTCGAACGTGCTAAATATAGGCCGTTAGGCTTAAAGAAGGGCGGCGAGGCGGGGGTAGTAAGAAACGTACTTAGTCTAAGGCTTTAGGTCGGTAGGAGCCGGCGGGGTAACGGCCGGGGTAGCGGACGGAGGATCGGCTTTTATATAGTCGGTTATCGTATATTATAGGGCAATAGGATAGGGCAAAGGTAGGGGAAGGGTAAGGAGGGAAATCTATATAATTCGCGTCGAGACGGCGTATTTATACCGGGAAAATTCTAATAATCGAGGAAAACTTAGTCGAAAGAGTCCGGCGAGGAGGCAGACTTACGTTACGAAGAGGGGAGATTAGAAAAGAAAAAGGTAAGATAGCGAGATTATTAATTAAAGGCAATAGGATAAAATAGTAGATTAAACTATAAGAGAACGAGCTTAGGGGGGGTATATAATTGTTGTTAATCTATAAAGGGATATAGATATAGACTAGGTCTAAATGTCTATATATACTATATAGAGGTTACGTAGGATGATTTATAATATAACCTAATACCGTGATAATAGAAGAACTTAAGAGCTTTTTATAAAAACACACTAAGCAATAAAAACACACTAAGTAATAAAAACACACTAAGCAATAAAAACACACTAAGTAATAAAAACACACTAAGTAATAAAAACACACTAAGTAATAAAAACACACTAAGTAATAGAAAAACACGCTATATTCCTAACGGCCTAGCTATAACGGCCGCTATCGATTTCCTCGTATATAGCGGTAATAAAGGCTTACGTTTAAGGGTTATCCTCCTTATCCGTAACGGAGCCCTCGACGTATACGCGTGGCTAGCTAGCGTTGCTATAATATAACGTGCTACGATAGCCTCTACGGTCTCCTACTATAAAGCAGCCCTCCTCTTTCCTTATATTAGCCCGATCCCGCTAGCGGTTGCCGAGGGTTTTAGCTATCTTATATAGTCTGCCCGTATCGTCGGGGGGCGGCGGGGACGAGGCGAGCTTATAGTCCTTAGCCTAATAGCCTGCTTTACCGCACTTAAAGCAAGCGTTGCGCTAGGCTTTAGCTACGGTCTCGGACGGGGTAATAGTGCGGCTTTAGGCAGTAAAGGGGGCGACGGCGTTATATTCGGCCGGGTAGACTATAATGCCGGGCGAGAGCGACGAGAAGAGCGGCGCTAAGGAAAGTGAAGAGGGCGGCGTAGATAGGGACGAGGCCGATAGCCAAGCAGGGCTAGGCCTAATTATCTCGAGCTAGGCCGGCTTACCGTCGGAGGCGTTAATCCGCTAAGTCTGGTACGGCGAGGCCTCTTACGTACGAATCGTCGTCGAGGGCTTACCGTAGATATCCTTAACCAGCTAGCGAGAATATTCGTTAGCTAGCAATATAAGACGTTTAATAAGATCCGTGCCGTATAGGGCTACGATATTTAGCCTTATTTAAGACTAAATACGCGGTAGGTTATTGCGGACGTGCTAAATTATAAGGCTCTATACGCCGGGGCTCCTTTTCTCGCTGTCCGGGAGGTTATAGAAAGCATCCCGGATCCGCTAGGCGAAATTAACGATAGCTTCGTCCTTAACTAAGGCGAGCTATGCAAAAATAGCAAGCGGCGCGTTAAGAACGCTGTAGTCGCGAAGTACGGTAAAGATGCTTTTAAGCAAGAGCATTTAATCCGGGCGACGAATGTTAACCTAGTAAGCGACGTGGCCGAAGTCTTTAGACAGCTCGTTAACTATACGAGCTAGCTATAGGATATAAGGGATTTAGACGATTACGAATATAGACTAAATATACTGCAATTTCTATAGCACCGAGTGGTCTGCTCGATGCAGCTTCTACTCCGTCTATAGCACTACCTTATTCCTATTATTTATAGCCGCTTTATTAACTAAAGTCTTAGCTCGCGGCTAGATAGACTTAACGAGAGCCTGCGTAGCGTTATCGTACGAGGTATCGTGCGGGACGTTCGGCGGGTAGTCGAAATTAAAGCGCCTATAGTAGCCTCGTTCCTAAAAGGCGTATAGGTCGCTTATTGCCTCCTCGACGTATAGGAAACAAATAGGGCTTGCCGGCAGCTAAGGCTGCTAAGCCGGTTGCTATTACAGCTATTATGCTAGCTGCTGTGTTTATTGCTGCTAGGCTCGCTAGTGCTGCTAGGCTCGCTACTGCTAGGCCTGCTGGTTAGAGCGTTTAAAACGCTCCTCGCTAGTTAGGGCAGCTAGGCCCGAAGTCGGCTACGGCGATAAAGTCGGCGGCGAGGAGGGCAAGGGGACAGACGTAGCAGCAATAGGCATAAGGGCAGAGTTGCCGGCTAAGGCAGCCGAAGACTAACCGGCTAGGGCAAAGGCAGACGGCGTAGGCTTTATAGCCGGGGAGCCTATGCTAGCAGCTATTATAGCTATTATATTGACATTACCGTCTCCCCTATGTGCTTTCCACCGGGAAATCCCCGATTCTTCCTTAGATTCTACTATAGAATTCTATAGGCTTTTACGGTTATTACCCCGTACTTCTATAGGCGTATTTACCTACTTTTCTTTAGTTATATTTCACCGTGATTTTACGGTGATTTTACGGTTATTTATACAGTCTTTACCCGTAAAATCTCTTCCCTTCTACGGTCTTCTACCGTAGAATTCTAATTCCCTTCTACGGTCTTCTACTATAGAATTCCAATTCTCGTCTACGGCTTCTACCGTAGAATATACCGTAGAATTTACTAGTCTTCCACTAGACTGCTTATTTATTTGCTAACTATATAGCTTATTTATCGTACGGTAAAATCTATTGCTTTTCCTACCGATCCTTCCGTCCGATTATTTACGTTACCTGTTTTTCCTTAGGTCTACGCGGCTGATTTCGTCCGAGGATTTTTCCTATATATAGAGACTAGTTAGCCTCCCTACTAGAAAAGACAAGAGCTATTATTCTTAGTGATTTACACCTTACAGCTTTTAATCCTTCCTTGCAGGCTGTTTTAGCCTTAGAGCCTTTCTTCTACTTAATTGCTATTACACTAATGTCGAGGACCCGACTGCCTAGCGTTCGATATATTAGCTATATCATCTAGTTGCTAATACGGCGAAGCTCGCTATAAAGCTTATCGTGATTTATGTCCTGCCTCTAGAAGTAGTATTCGGCCTAGTTGCCGAGGCTAGCAACGGACTTGCCCTTACCGGGCGTAGTAGTGCCGCTAGGGCCCGCTAAGGAAGACTCGTTATCTAAGCCTTAAGGGAAAGAGCCTACGAGGCCTAATATCTTAGTCGGTGCGTGGGTGGTATTTGCGGTAGAGTCGTTGCGTTGCGTTACGTTGCGTTTGTTATAGGTTAGTAGGAATCCGATTTCTATAGAGCTAAGAGTAACTCTTTAAAATACGTATTTTTAAGGCTTTTAGTCCTTAGAATAGCTATACAAAAACCTCTTAGCTTCGCGTTGCGTAGTTATAAGGAAGCTACGTTAAGGTTATATTCTATGTGTTAATTAATTGATTATCTTAAGGTTATAGGCGCGCAGGGTTTTTAGGGAAAACCCTATGCGGTGCGCTAACTAATGCGCCTATAGTAGGATCCTTACCTATACCCGATTTTAGTAGCGGGATATAGGCGCGTGGGGTACGCGTAGAAAAAGCGGGGACGATAGGGTCTTATAGTACAAATAGAGATTCCTTGTAGTATAAATAGTAATACTTAATAATTATAGTTAAGGCAACGGAGGATTTCGCCTATAAGGCTCCGGATAAGTCTATCGACCCTATAGTAGAGGAGGCTATAGCTAAGGATACGGCAATAAGAACTAGACTAAGAAGTGCTTTATATATAGGAAGGAGGGATATTAGTCTACGAAATATTCTATAGAGGAACGGCGGAAAGCTAAGGACTAATATCTTTCGTATTGCCTTTATAAAGGCGTCCCCTTTAATATTGCGGCCTATTTAGCAGGCTATAAAGGTTATAAAGACGACGAAGAGGAATAATATAGTAAGGATAAAAAACCGGAATAATAGTAAGCTAGTTAAATGCTTGGCTAAATAGCTTTTAACAACCTTATTATAGGAGACGACGTCTACTGTATAGAACTAACCGTCTCGGTAGACTAATTCCTTATCGACGACCGTTACTTAAAGCTTTATTTTTAAGGCATCCTAATTGATATAGGAGCGGCGAAAGTCTCTACGGCCGGATAGGAATAGTATATAGCCCTCTAATATAAAGATCCCTCCGTTAATTTAGATATATCTACTACGGGTTAAACGGCAATTAGGTTCGGCAGTAGCGCCGTTATAAGGTTTTTAGAGTTAATTAATCTTATTACCCCGATTAGAAGAATTACGTTCTATATCTTAGAAACCTCGACCCTTTTCCTACTATATCTCGCAGATATAGATAGGCTAGGCGTATTCTTAAATAATACGACGAATACCCTTACCGGTCTAAAGATAGATATCCCGGTAATTAGGAAATAGGGACACCCTTAGTTCTTCCTTAGGAAGAGTAAATAATTAACCGTATTCCTTATAGAAACGGAACATAAGACCTTATATCGTCGATTCGGATATCTAGCTATAGTAAGGCTATATAATTTATTACGGTAAGCCGGCTATAGCGACGTATCTATTAGTACCCTTAAGAATATCTTAGAACAATATTACTATTGCTAAATGCATTCGCTTGCCTTAAAACGATTTAAGTTTAACCTTAAAGATAACTAAGACTTTAACTATAAGGTTATCGTTAACGTAATATACTTAGATATTCCGGATTCGGCATACCGCCCGGTATTATATATTATTAACGTAGTAACGGCCTTCTAAAGTGCTCGATTCCTCCCTTCTATATTAGCTAAAGACATATAGGAGACCCTTCGAGCTCTTTAGATCGATATATATCTTAGCCCCCCTAATATCGTTAGATACGATATAAGAATAAACTTCGCTTCTATAGAATTTCGAAATAAATCTCGTATTATAGGAATCACGTATATATAGGTTCCTATTAAAGCTTATTAGTCAATCGGTAAGGTCGAGAGGTATTATGCCCCCTTACGTCGAGCTTTTAATATTCTCTTTATAGAAATAGGCAGCTTTACCTCCCTTAAGGTAGTCCTTTAAATAGCCGTTCAAGCTATCAATAATACGTCTAGACTAAACGGACTAATACCTACGTTGCTTATATTCGGAGCATATCCTAGGATAACTCTTAACTCGCCGCTATTGCCTACGACCTCTAAACGAGCCGCTATAGTATAGAAAGCAATAAAGGCATTTAGGCAGCTCTCGGCTAAATGATAAGATAAGGCAGTATTAAATAGCCGAAACGGGCTAAATACGGCAAATACGCTTGCCCTTCCTCTTTAAAGCAAGGTCCGTATATAAAGGGAAAAGTTAGGATAGTAAAGACCGTTTAAAATTGCAGTTATTAAAGGGCATAGTATTACTATTAATACGGTCAACGGACCTTAGGTCCTTCGATCTACGTTAGTATAACCGTATTATCGTAATTAGATCCTTAATAATCTCCCGGCATTAGATTCCGAGCAGCCGGATAAACCCGCCCGACCGGACCCTCTAGCACTCTATAAGCGAGGACGTTAGCCCGGATTAAAGAATAAGGCTAGGCGTTTTATTACGGAAGGACTAGTAGTTCCTACTTCTAAAGGAATATAATTAATAGATATAGATTGTTACCCCCCTCCCTTTTTATTAAAGACTCTTACAATAAGGGTAAGCCCCCTACCGCCGCCTTTACCCGTTTTCCGGCTTTTATCCGCCTAGCCTTTATCCGTTCCGTTTGTTTTAGCGACGTTATTAAGTTTATTCCCCCCCCTCTTAGTCTTTCCCTTTCTGCGTTTTTTAAGAACGTTCCCGACGCGGGTAAACCCGTTTATTTAGACTCCTCCCGCTAGGTTAATAACGCTAACTCTAATTCCGGCTATAACTCCGATAGCCCGGCTACTCTCTACCCTCGCCGCTATATTAGACCTCCCCGCCCTAGTCCTATGTATAAGACCGCTAGCTACCGCCGTCCGGCACTACGGCCGAATCGTAAGATTATTAAACCTTAGCCCCTCCGCTTTCCTTCCCCCGACGATTTAGCGTTCGATATCTAAATGGTTTACGTTAACGCTATAGTAATATTCTACCGGTAGCTTAAAGTCAAGACTTCTTAGACCTTAATTAAAGACCTTATTGCTAAACCCTTACCTACCGAACCTCCGCTACCTATCGATTAAGATATCCTTTAGGACCTTTATTAAGCCGTTTTAATCGGGTATATAAACGCCGATAATGCTAAAGCCTACCTTAACCCTTAACTTTACGACTTCGTCGACGACTACCTTAATAAGATCTACCTTAATAAGATCTACCTTAATAAGATCTACCTTAATAAGATCTACCTTAATAAGATCTACCTTAATAAGATCTACCTTAATAAGATCTACCTTAATAAGATCTACCTTAATAAGATCTACCTTAATAAGATCTACCTTAATAAGATCTACCTTAATAAGATCTACCTTAATAAGATCTACCTTAATAAGATCTACCTTAATAAGATCTACCTTAATAAGATCTACCTTAATAAGATCTACCTTAATAAGATCTACCTTAATAAGATCTACCTTAATAAGATCTACCTTAATAAGATCTACCTTAATAAGATCTCCCTTCACGATATCGCTAAGTTCTTTAAAATAAGAGCCTAAAGGGAAGCTTAGAGGCAGGGGATTACGGCAGTTTAGAAAGTATCGAGGAAGATATAAAGATAAGAGAGAGGAGAGGATATTAAATTGCTTAGTAATAGTTTATCTAGGTGCGGACTAAGATCCCTTTATATAGCTAATTGTATAGGAATAAAGGTACATATAACTTAACTAATTGTCGGGATAGAAAGCGCTATTAATTCTATATAAGGTATATATAGTCTAACCTCGTAAAGTATCCTAGTTGTTACGTGATTAATTACGCGAATAATAGGAGGTAGTGTAGGTGACCTTAGTTAACCGGGGCTTAACTATAGACTATGCGCATATTAGTCCTTATATATACTATATACTTCGGCATTCGGTATCTCGAGCATCCGGGCAGCTAATGCAGCCGGGTGACTTATGTTATATAGCATACTATACGGCGGTTCTAATGCATATCTTTATATACCGGTAGGATAAACCAATAGGGAGATATCTGCTCCCTTATATTTAAGAAGTAAGAGAACGTTCTATATACGCTCGACGAGCTTTAAGCTAAGGTCTTTAAGGAGCTCTACTATATAATTTATATATAGCTTTAAAGCGAGGCCGATAAGCTCGCCCTTTATCGCACTATTAATACTTAGATTAACCTTAAAGAAGGAATATACCTTCCTTATACCCGCCCTGCCCCTTTAGCGAAGCCGAGAACCGGATCATCCGTACGTACGTTAATAAGCAGCTTAGGAAAGACTTTATCCGCCGCTTTAACTCCCCCGCTACCGCCTTTATTATACTTGCCTATAAGCCTAGCGGGGGCGTCTATTTTTATATTAACTATCGTGGCTTAAATAAGGCTATAATTAAGAACCGTTTTATTTTGCCTTTTTTTACGATACCCTCGCTTATATTCGGAAGGCGAAGTTTTTTACTAAGATTGACGTTATTACAGCGTTTAACCGCCTTTATATTACCGAGGGATATAAGTAGAAGACAGCTTTTGCTATACGGTACGGGCTTTTCGAGTATTATATTACCCCCTTTAGCTTTACTACCGCTTTATCTTATTTCTAGAGTTTTATTAATACGGCCTTATATAGCATCCTTAATAAATTCTACTCCGCTTATTTAGACGATATCTTAATTTTCTTAAAGACGCGGGAGGAATACTAGACCTATATTCACGCGGTCCTTAAGCGCTTCGACGCTACCGGCCTTACGCTTAACGTAGATAAGTATAAATTTTATATTACTAAGACTAAGTACCTCGGCCTAATTATCTTAAATAAAGGCATTCGCATAGACCTTAAAAAGGTTTATACGGTCTTTAATTAGCCTACCCCCTGATTTATTAAAGACCTCCGGCGTTTCTTAAGATTTACTAATTTTTATCGGCGTTTTATTCGCGGCTTTTCTAAGCTTACGAATCCCTTAAACACCCCTACTAAGAACTCTACCCTTTAGATTTAGTCCCCCGCCTACGCCTACGCTTTTAAAGCCTTTAAGCACGTCTTTACTACTACCTTAATCCTCGTATACTTCGACTTTTATCGTAAGACTATAGTTTTAATAGATACTTCCGACTAAGCCGCTAAAGGTATACTAATATAGCTATTCGACGGTAGTTATTACTATTTAATTGCCTTCTTCTCGTTTAAATACTCTGCTTAAGAGTATAACTATAAGATCTATAATAAAGAACTCCTCGCGATTATTAAATCTCTTAAGGAGTAGCGCCTTAAGCTTAAAGGCCTACCTAAGTTTAAGATAGCCTTAGATTATAAGAATCTTTAGTATTTTATAACTATAAAGCTCTTTAACTAATAGTAGGCCCGCTTAGCCGAATTCCTTAGTCCTTTTAATTTTAAGATTGTCTTTTAGCCTAGCTTTTAAGCTATTCTCCTTACCGCCTTTAGCCGCTTGCCTAGCTCCCGCCCCCTTTCCCTTACCGACTAAGCCGACGAAAGGATCGACTACTAGTATTAAGTTATCCTCCTTAAGTCTAAGGTCGCTGCCCCCTTCTATCCCGATACTACTACCGCCCTTAATACCGTTAATAGGTCCGACCTATTTATAAATATAATTTATAAATATAATTCCGATTGCCTTAACCTTTACGCCTTTAACGACTTTAAGCCGATCGACGACTTTATCGACTAAGCTTACTCCTCCTCCCCGCTTATTTCCGCTATTCGCATAGCTCTTTAGTCCCTTAAGCCCCGCTAGCCTTACCCCCTCTAAGCCCCGCTCCGTTCGATCCTTAAGACCGCTTTCTCCGAAGTCTAAGGCCGGGTTTATTTCTAAGGCCGGCTCTTCGTTCCCTTTAATAACGCCTTAATCCTTTAGATCCTTATCTACGCTTATACCTCCCCCCTTACTAGCCACCCTAAACGTATAAAGACCGTATGAAGGCATATAGTAGACCTGTGATTACATAATCACATACAGTATACCCACCGTTTAATACTATATACGCACGTGGTCTCTCGGTCGCAATAGCTTATATATTGACCGAGTTGTTAACCCTAAAACATATAGTATTTTAAGGAACAAGCGGAACGTTTTATACGTACCGCACCGTCTACACCTATACGATACGGTATACATTTTAATTAATCGTGTAATAACGGTAAGACGTTATAGCCTTAAATAAGTAATGCGATATACTTTAGTTTTAGCGCTTTAATATAATATTATTACTATATACCTATATCACTCCGTTTAAGAGCAATTGCCTATATAAGGACAACTTTAGTCCTGCCTTAGATAACACAATACATTAAGCAATTCAACCACGTTTTCTCTCTTAGTTTTCCTCTAATTAATACTTCCTTTAATAACTGTGATTATTCTCCTCTATAGAGCGTTTAATAAGTTTCTACTAACCGCTAGCCTCTACCGCCGGTTTTATATCTAGCCTAGTATATATAAGTCTATTTCTAGCTTCGTGCGGAATTATTATACGTGCTTATACGCTAAGTCCCTTCGTTCCTCCCCCTAAGGCCTACTTTAGCCCTTAAGTATTCCCTTCGCCTTATAGACCGATATCTCTATCGACTTTATTACCGACCTCTTTATCTACCGCTATAATAGCGTTAAGTTCTTTAATATCCTCGTTATTATCTACCGCTTTACGAAGATACGCTACTATATCTTAATACCTTTATTAACCGTTAAAGACATTATTAACGTATTTATTTCCCGCGTTTAGTCCCTCTATAGTACCTTAGCCCCTATCGTTAGCGATTATAGCACTTAGTTTATCTCGGCTTTCTAATAGTAGCTTAATCGCTATTTTAATTACCGCCTTTACCTTAGCTCCGCCTACTACCCTTAGACCGACGGTTAGACCGACATCGCGAACGCTTAGATAGAGGTTTACCTTTATTACTATACTACCTACCTTTAAGACAATTAAGTCGACCTCCTTCCTTTCGCTAAGTTTATTGCTAATAATTAAGTCTTTAAATCTACCGGCCTTTCCCTTTTCTTTACTAACTATAGCTTCTATCTAAAGCTTAGCTATTAGTGTTAGGAGTCTAAGGGTCTAGAGGCTAACACCCGGGCTCTAACTATAGGCTCTATTAAGCCTGTTATATATAACCTCCTTAGCTAAGGACGGTAGGTAGGTATTCCGTTGTATTATAACTACGGTCTAATTTCCTATATTTAAGATTAGCACTTAGCCTTTTAGTCCCCCCCCCGCCTAGTATAACCCTTTAGTAGCGGAAGGAATACCTTTATAGTAATACGCTTGCTTCCTACCTTTAGCGTATTTCTAACTTCCTCCGCGATACGATCGAGGATACTTATTATAGTGTTAGGTTATATTATATATTATCCTACGTGACCTCTACATCGTATATATAGACCCTTAGACTTAGTCTATAGCTGCGCTCCTTTATAGATTAATAATAGTTATATACCCCCCCTTAAGCTCGTTTTATAATAGTTTAATATACTATTCTTCTGCCCTCCCGCCGAGCCTTTACGATTCCTTAGTCCCCCTAGCTTCGCCTATACGCCTGCCTTCGTTCTTTGTCTTATTACGCTTGTTTCCGCCTCTTTTCTGCCCTCCTATAGATTTTTCTAGCCCCTTTTTCCGCCGCTACGATAGCTACTCCTATTTCTACCCCCTCCCTCTCCCCTTCGCCCGGCCCTCCGGCAGGCGTTCCCCTCTAGGACGTCCTTTAGCCTAACGCCCTCTCCGCCTTCCCTTACTTAGCCTTTATTCTCTAGGGCTCCTCCGTCGCCTCGTCTATCTTCGCCGACCTCTAGACGAATTTCCTCCGGCATACCGATTAGACCCAGTCTCTCGTCCTTCTTAAGTCTAGTTTCCTTAAGGCCGCTACCTCCGCTACTACCGCCCGTAAGGAGGCCCTCGGCTACCGATAGCACACGGAGGGACTCTAGGACTAGCTTAATTAGTCTAACGCCGCCCTCGCCTACCTTACCGCCCTTTAGGCTGCTTTTGCCCTTCCTACCGTAAGTCCCTATGCCCGCTTCGCCGACCTTAAACGCTTCTCTAGCGATATCGGCACTTAAAAGCAGCGCTAGGACGCCTTTTGCGTCTAACGCGACGGTATATCCCTTAAGATCGCCTCCGACCCCTATATATTCCCTACCGATAGGGACTAAGTCGTTTATGCGACCGGCCGACTTTCCGGCCGGGCCGCTTTTATCGCCGCTAGCATCCCCCGCTATTTCCGCGACGATACCCCCTTCGAGCAATAGCGCTTTTAGTCCTTTAACTCCCTTACTAACGAGCTCGCCTTTATCTTTAGTGCCTTAAACTACCGCGCTTAGTCTAAGGCGGAATTTTATACCTTAGCTATAAAAGGCACCTCTTAGCCGGATTTCTTCTCGCGGTTTACCTAGCTATAGGCCGACCTTAATTATAACGAAAGCGCCCGCGTTAGACACTTCTATTAAAAGGTTATTAACAAGCTCGCTAATACCGCCGCTCTTTAAGTCCCCGGCTTTAATACCGACGACTTCTACGGCTAGACTAAGCTCTACGCCGCCCTCTAGGAGAACTACGAGCGTATTCGAGCCTATAAGAGGCTCGTCTAGCCCCGGACTATTCCCCCCCCTGCCCCTACTAAGTCCGTCGGCCCCGCCGCCTTTACGCTTATTAGCGACCTAATAGACCTCGACGCGTTCCGGGCTAGTCTTACGGACGCCGAAAAGCAACGACGGTATAAGAACCGTCTCTATCTCTATTACGCCGCCCTAGTAACCCCGACCTATACGGCCCGGACCTATCCTAAGAAGGGTGCTAGCCGGGGTCGCGGCCGAGGCGGCGGTACTCCCGCCTTACGCCTCCTCGCGCCCCCTCCCTAGCTTAACGTCCGGGCGATTAAGTAAGGCTTCGTTAAGGGCGAGGTTACTAACTCTCTTACCTCTACCTCTAGCGCTTCTCCCCCCTTAGGAAACGCCTAGCTCCCTCGCCTTATCGCCCGACGGAGCTTTCGGTTTCTAATTTTATAGCTTTATTTAATATAAGGGAGGACCTTTATCTTTTAGCGGGAATATAGCCTCGCGCTTTACTATTACCCTTCTCCTTTATGCCTACTAACGTCGCTATAAGTGCTTTAGTCGACTTTAGTTATTCCGGATTCGCCTTTATATACACTTAGACTATATACCGCCTTGCCCTCCCCGTCCGCTAGCTTTAGTTCCCTCGCCGGCTCTCCCTCGCCGATAGCGGCGACTATAAGTCTAGCGCCGTTACCTATTACGCTTACTTAGTCGCTTAAGTCGGCGCTTACGCTAAGTCTATCTACTTCTTCCTTATAAAGCTTAGCTATAAGGTTATTCTTAGCCTCCCTTAGCTACGCCGCTACGACCTTATTATTAGCTAGCGCGATAACTCCCTCTTCTTTTAGTCCTTATTCTACCTCGCCTCTTGCCTTTTAGACTCTTAGCCTTATCTTATCCTTAGCCTCCCGGCCGCTCCCGCTATTCCCGTTCCCGCCCTTAAGGGAATATAATTTATAAATATAATTCGTTCCCCCCCCGCCCCTTCTATCGCTAACTCTAACGACGAGCGCGAGCCCTTTGCCTTATCCTCGCCTCTTGCTTTTTAGGCTTCTGCCTATGCCGTCCGCTTTTCTAATATACTTAAGTTTATTCCCCTATCGCCTCGTTTTTCCCTCGGCCTCCCGACGTCCCTTAAAGATGCTCCCGACGTAGGTAAACCTACTTACCTAGACTCCTCCCGTTAGACCGACCTCGACCTAAGCTACGACTCCGACCCCCCGGATACCTTTTACCCCCGTCGTTACGTCCGCCCCCCCGCCCTCGGCCTATACGTTAGGCTACCGGCTCCCGCTACCCGGCTCCCCGACCTAAGTATCGAGCGTTAAGACCCCGCCCTTTTATAA
The DNA here is from genome assembly GCA_012934285.1 of Ophiocordyceps sinensis. Lineage (NCBI taxonomy): Eukaryota > Fungi > Ascomycota > Sordariomycetes > Hypocreales > Ophiocordycipitaceae > Ophiocordyceps > Ophiocordyceps sinensis. The sequence goes on along the minus strand of JAAVMX010000001.1, from coordinate 12,217,539 downwards.
TCCCTCCGGGTGACTTTACGTTCTTTATCTAAATGCTTAACGTAGCCGCTATAGTAGTATTCTACCGCTAGCTCTCCGTTACGACTTCCTAGACTACGATTAAAGCCTTAGCTGCTAAACCCCTACCTACTAAGCCTTTACCTCCTATCGACTAAGAGATCCCTAAGGAACTCTATTAGGCCGTTCTATCTAAGTCTATTAATCCCGATGCCGCTAAAGCCTAACTTAACCCCCGCCTTTACGACTTCGTCGATAACTACCTTAATAAAATCTTCCTTAATAAGGTTTCGCCCGATAATATCGCTAAGTTCTTTCTAAAATACGATAAGGTCTTTTATACTCTCGATAAGCTCTAGGCTAAGGTCCTAAAGGAGCTTTACTATATAATCTATATATAGCTCTAGAGTAAGGCCGATAAGCTCGCCCCTTACCGCGCCGTCGACACCTAGATTAACCTTAAGGAGGGAATATAACCCTCTTATACCCGCCCCCGCCCCTTTAGTAAAGCCGAGAACCGTATTATCCGCGCTTACGTTAACGAGCAGCTTAGGAAAGGCTTTATTTGCTATTCGACCTCTACTACCGCCGCCCTTATTATACTCGCTTATAAGCCTAGCGGCGGCGTCTGTTTCTACGTCGATTACTATAGCCTAAATAAGGCTATAATTAAGAACCGCTTCCCCTTGCCTTTAGTCTATAATACCCTCGCTTAAATTAGGAAGGCGAAGTTCTTTACTAAGATTAATATTATTATAGCGTTTAATCGCCTTTATATCGCTAAAGGCTATAAGTAGAAGACGGCTTTCGCTATACGGTATAGGCTTTTCGAGTATTACGTTATACCCTTTAGTCTCTCTAACGCGCCGTCCTACTTCTAGAGCTTTATTAATATAGCCTTATACGATATCCTTAATGATTTTTATTCCGCCTACTTAGATAATGTTTTAATCTTCTCTACTATACGGGAGGAGCACTAAGCCTACGTCCGGGAGGTCCTTAAGCGCCTTAACGCCGCTAGCCTCTAGCTCGACGTTAATAAGTGCGATTTTTATATTACCGAGACTAAGTACCTTAGCTTAATTATCTCGGATAAAGGCATATATATAGATCCTAAAAAGGTCCGCGCCGTCCTCGACTAGCTAGCCCCCTCCTTTATAAAAGACCTCCGGCGTTTCTTAAGGCTCGCTAATTTTTATCGGCGTTTTATCTACGGCTTCTCTAAGCTCGCGAACCCCTTAAACGCCCTTACTAAGAACTCTGCCCCCTAGATCTAGTCCCCCGCCTACGCCTACGCCTTCGGAGCCCTTAAGCACGCTATTACCGCCGCCCTAGTCCTCGTATACTTTAACCCCTCTCGAAAGACTATAGTTTAGACCGATGCTTCTAACTAAGCCGCTAGGGGCGTGCTAATATAGCTCTCTAACGACGGCCGCTACTACCCTATCGCGTTCTTCTCGTTAAAACACTCCGTCTAAGAATATAACTATAAGATCTACGATAAGGAACTCCTCGCGATCGTAAAGTCCCTTAAGGAATAGCGCCTTAAGCTTAAAGGCCTGCCTAAGTTTAAGATCGCTTCGGATTATAAGAACCTTTAGTATTTTATAACTATAAAGCTCCTTAACTAACGGTAGGCCCGCTAGGCCGAGTTCCTAAGTCGCTTTAACTTTAAGATCGTCTTCTAGCCTAGCTCTTAAGCCACCCTCCCTAACGCCTTTAGCCGACTCCCCGGTTCTCGCCTTACCTCCTTAACCGACCGCGCCGACGAGAGGATCGACTATCGTTACTAAGTTATCCTTCTATAGTCTAAGGTCGACGCCTCCTTACTCCCTAACGGGTTTAAGGAGCCCGACTCGTCTATAAATATAATTAATAAATATAATTCTAACGACTCTAACTGCCTTACCCTCTATGCCCTTAACGACTCTAAGCCAATCGACGACCTTATCGACTAGGCTTATTTCTCCTCTCCGCTTATCGCCGATATTCGCGCGGCTCTCCGGTCTCTTTAGCTCCGTTAGCCTAATTCTCTTCGCGTACCTCTCCGCTCGATCCCGAAGTCCGCCCTCTCGGAGGCCTAAGGCCGGTTCTACTTTTAAAGCCGGTTATTTATTCCCCCTAACGACGCCCTTATCCTTTAGATCTTAATCCGCACCTATACTTCCCCGCTAGCTAGCTACTTTAAGCGCACTAAGACCGCGAGCCTCTACCGCCGAACCTACGTTTAGCCTAATATATATAAGTCTATTTCTAGCTTCGTTCGCAACTACTACGTCTGCCTCTACGTTAAGTCCCCCCGTTCCGCCCCTTAGGGCCTTCTTTAACCCTTAAGCATCCCTTTCGCCCTTTAGACCGATATCTCTATTAATTTCGTTACGGACCTTCCCGTCTGCCGCCGTTATAGCGTTAAGTTCTTAAGCATTTTAGTTATCGTTAACCGTCTTACGAAAATACGCTATTACGTCCTAACGCCCTCGATAACGGTTAAGGACGTCGTTAACGCGTTTGTTTCTCGCGTTTAGTCTCTCTATAGCACCCTTACCTCGATAGTTAGTAATAAGGGCACTTAGTTCGTCTCCGCCTTCTAGTAGTAGCTTAGCCGCCGCCTCGGCTACCGCTTGCACCTTAGTTCCGCCTACTACCCTTAGACTAATAGCTAGACTAAGATCGCGAACGCTTAGATAAAGGTCTACCTCCGCTACTATACTACCTTCCTTTAGGAAAATTAGGTAGATCTCCTTCCCCTCGCTAAGTTTACCGCTAATAACTAGGTTTCTAAGTCTACCGGCCTTTCCCCTTTCTTCGCTAACTACGGCTTCGACCTAAAGCTTAGCACTAAGCCCTTAGGACTACCCCCCCCTAGCATAACCCCTTAGTAGCGTAAGGAGTACCTCCGTAGCGACGCGCTCGCCTTACGCCTCTAACGCGTATCCGACTTCCTTTATAACGCGATCGAGGACGCTTAGGCCACTTAGGCCCGGCACGCCGATGCCCGCCGGGCGCTTGCCCTAACGTATTAGCCTAGCGATATAGTCTTTCTTAGCACCCGTTAGATCTATACCCTCCGCCCGATAAACAAGCTTAACTATAAACGGGAGGGCCTATACGAGGTCCTTAAGGCGTATAAGACGGCTTGCCTCCTCCGCCTCCCTAAGGGTAGCCGTCTCTACCCTATTTTCTACTACTTACTCCTTACCCGGACTTAAGAGCCCCCCTTGCCCGGCTAAGCCGACCTAAATATCCAGCTTACTAACGGGGGCATCCTACTCTCCCCGGACGGCGATAACGATAACGACGCGTACCTTAAGTAGGAATTCTCTTCTATCCTCGCGCAACGTTAGTACGCGTCTAGGAAGATTAAATATCGCATTTAGTAGTGTTATAGCCCCCTTACGTAGGAGGATTCCTTATGCCTTAACGGATATTAGGACGACCTTAAGTCCTTCTACGCCGCGAACCCGGCTAAGCCTCGCCCCGCCTTTTATACTACCTTCCTCGCCTTATCCCCCCTGCCTAAATAATAATAGATATAATTAATAAATACAATTTATCTTAGCGCGTATAGGCTTTCCGACCTCGAGCTTTATTTTCTTTCCTTCCTTTATGTTATAGGGGCCTACCTTTTAAGTCAATTAACACAGGATTCCCTTAGCTCTCGCTCTTCTACTATTGCCCCTTTTTAAGCGTTTAAGTCAAACGCCGATTTAAGGGGGATATACTATCACGGTGTTAGGTTATATTATATATCATCCTACGTGACCTCTACATCGTATATATAGACCCTTAGACTTAGTCTATAGCTGCGCTCCTTCGTAGATTAACAATAGTTATATACCCCCCCCTAAGCTCGTTCTATAATAATGCTTAAGCCGCTTAAGCCCGCTACGCAGACGCCCGGCGGACTCCCGCCTTAGCGTATTAGCTAGGCGATATAGTATTCTTTAGCACTCGCTAGATCTAGACCCTCCGCTTTATAAAGAAGCTCGACTATAAACGGGAGGGCCTATATAAAGTCCTTAAGGTATATAAGACGGCGTATCTTCTTCGCCTTCCTAAGGGTAGCCGCCTTTAACCTATATTCTATTATTCTCTTTTTACTAAGACCTAAAAGCCTCCTTTATTTAGCTAGTCTAAGCTTAACGTCCGGCCCGCCGATAACGGCGTTCTTCTTTCTCTTAGCGACGACGACGGCGATAACGTATATCCTAAGTAGGAGTTTTCTTCTATCCTTACGTAACGCTAGTACGCCTCCGGAAAGATTTAATCGAGTATTACTATTTACATAGAAGGAAATATCTATTTGCGCGGAAGTTCGCTAAAATCTCTACCTTTTCTATACGACCCTACGCGCCTATATTCTACTACTAAATTTTCCGTATAGGTATATAGCAATTAAGAGGGCCGCGTAAATCGTATATAGCCCTAATTTAGTTAATTCACTACGTGCCCTACTAAGGATCCCGCTGTAAGCGCATTAGTTAGCGTATAGCACAGGGTTTTCCCTATAAGGATCCCGCTATAAGCGTATTAGTTAGCGCACCGCATAGGGTTTTTCCTAAAACCCTACGCGCCTCTAACCTCTAGATAATCAATTATTTAACATATAGAATATAACCTTAACGTAGCTTCCTTATAACCACGCAACGCGAAGCCATAAGGTCTATATACAGCTATTCCGAGGACTAAAAGCCTTAAAAATACATATTTTTAAAGAGTTACCCTTAGCTCTCTAGAAATCGGATTCCTACTAACCTATAACGAACGCAACGCAACGCAACGACTCTACCGCAAATAGCACCCACGCACCGACTAAGATGTTAGGCCTTATAGGCTCTTACCCTCCGGGCTCTTTAAGCTCGGACGATAAGGTAGAGAGCTAACTAGCTTAAGAAGCTTCCTTAGCGGGCCCTAGCCGGGCCCCTATAGTCTAAGGACCCGACAAAGGTAAGTCCGTTGCTAGCCTCGGCAACTAGACTAGATACTACTTCTAGAGGCAAGACACGAAGTAGGACAAGCTTTGCTACGAGCTTCTTTAGCTGTCTAGCTAGATAGCAAACACAGCGAAGCAAATAACCGATATATTAAGGCAGATAACGCAAATAATAACTATTATAGCTGGCATAAGCTCCCTAGCCGGCTAGTCCGCTTCTTCTACCCTAGCTAGGAATTCTGCTTTTATGCCTATTGCTGCCGCGTCTATCCCCTTGCCCTCGTCGCCGCCGACTTAATCGCCGCAGCCGACTTCGGGCTAGCTAGCTGCTCTAACTAGCAAGGAGCGTTTTAAACGCTCTACGTAGAAGGCCTAATAGCAGCGAGCCTATTAGCAGCAGCGAGCTTAGCAGCCGGCATAACAGCCGCAATAGTAACCTTCTACGGCTATAATCCGCTTCCTATACGTCGAGGAAGGCACTAGCGACCTATACGCCTTCTATAAACGAGGCTATTGCTAGCGTCTTAATTTAGACTGCCCGGCTTATATTCCTTACGACGCCTCGTATAGTTAGGCTATACGGGCTCTCGTTAAGTCCGTATAGCCGCGGGCGAAAGCATACGATAAGGTCGACTATACGGTTACGAATAACCGGAATAAGGTCGTATTACGGGCGGAGTAAAAGCTATACTAAGCAGATTATACCGTGCTATAGAAATTATAGTAAATCTAGTCTGCCTTTATAATCGCGTAGATCCTATATAGTCTTTAGCCGGCACGCTTAGCTAACGAGCTTTCCCCGTCTAAAGACTTTAGGACTATCGCCTAATAGGTTAACATTCGTCGCCCGGATTAGATGCTCTTGCTTAAGGGTATCTTTACCGTACTTCGCGACTATAGCGTTCTCGACGCCCCGCTCGCCCTCTTTACTTAGCTCGCCCCGGTTAAGGACAAAGTTATCGTTAATTTCGCTTAGCGTATCCGGGACGCGTTTCTTAACCTCCCGGACGTTGAGAAAATAAGCCCTAGCTTATAATCTTATAATCTAGCATATCCGCAATAACCTACCGCGAATTTAGTCTTAGCTAAGTCGAGATATCTCGTCCCTTTATAGCACCGCTTTAGTCTAGCATTTAGTCCTACTAGCGGGCGAAAAGTCTCGCTAGCCGGTTAAAGAGATCTACGGCACGCCTTTTGCTTTAATTTGTACGTAAGAGGCCTCGCCGTACTAGACTTCGCGGATTAACGCCTCCGACGGTAAGCCGGCCTAGCTCGAGATAATTAGGCCTAGCCCTGCTTGGCTATCGGCCTTATCTCTTTCTACGCCGCCCTTATCCTTATCTACGCCGCCTTTTTCGTTACTGCCCGGCATTATAGTCTACCTTACGGCTAACGATAACGCCGTTACCCCTTCCGTAGCCGATGCCTATAATATTTGCTTTAAGTATAGTAAAGTAGGCTATTAGGCTAAGAACTATAAGCTCGCCTTATCCCCGCCGCCCCCTAAAGATACGGGCAGGCTATATAAAATAGCGAGAATTCTCGGCAATCGCTAGCGGGAACGGGCTAACATAAGGAAAGGGAAAGGAGGCTGCTTCGCAGTAAGCGACCGTAGAAGCTATCGTAGCAATAGCAACGCTAGCTAGCTACGCGTATACGTCGAGAGCTCCGTCACGGATAAAGAGGATAACCCCTAAAGGCAGGCCCTTATCGCTACTATATATAAGGAAATCGATAGCGGCCGTTATAGCTAAGCCGCCGTTAGGAATATAGTATGTTGTTTATATTGCTTAGTATGTTTTTATTATTTGTTTTCGTTGCTTGTTTTTATTGCTTATTTTATATCTCTTCTTTTAATACGTTATTTCCTATTTAGGTTACGTTAATTGCTTTATAAGCAGCGGACTGCTTATTTAAGCAAAGGGCATATAAGGATCCCGCTATAAGCGCATTAGTTAGCGCACTACATAGGGTTTTCCCTAAAACCCCTACGCGCCTATAACCTCTAGATAATCAATTAATTAACACATAGAATATAACCTTAACGTAGCTTTCTTATAACTACGCAACGCGAAGCCACGAGGTCTTTATATAGCTATTCCGAGGACTAAAAGCCTTAATGCTACGTGCTCTACTATATGCCTTACTGCGTGCCCTCTACTACGTGCTCTACCGCGTGCTCGACTACGTGCCCTCTACTACGTGCCCTACTGCGTGCCCTACTACGTGCCCTCTACTATATATACGGCTCCTTAATGTATGCTTCGTGCCTAACTCCCGGCTGCGTGCCTTACTGCGTGCCTTACTACGTGCCCTACTGCGTGCCCTCTACTATATGCTCTACTATTCCTTAATATATGCTTCGTGCCTAGTTCTTCTACGTGCCCTCCTACGTGCCCTCTACTATATGTACGGCTCCTTAATATATGCTTCGTGCCCGGCTCCCGGCTGCGTTCTTTACTACGTGCCTTACTGCGTGCCCTACTACGTGCCTTCTACTGCGTGCCCTCTACTATATGTGCGGCTCCTTAATATAAGCTTCGTGCCCCGCTGCGTGGCCTACTGCGTGCGCGGCTCCTTAATATATGCTTTATGCCTTTCGCAGACTAGTGTTTTTCGCACGATTTGCGTCGCTCTCTTAGTTGCTATATACCTACACTAGATTTTAAGGGCGGGATATAGGCGCGCGGGGTTCGCGTAGAAAGAGTAGGAATTTCCTAGACTTCTGTGTAAATAGAGATTTATATCCGTGTAAATAGCAATACTTATTAAATATTACGTTGAATAGCGTTATAGCCCCCTTACGTAAGAGGACTTCTCCTGCCTTAAGGGCTGCTAAGACGACCTTAAGGCCTTTTACGCCTTTAACCCGACTTAACTTAAGCCGGCCTTTTATACGGCCTTCCTTATGTCTTCGCCTTCGCCTAAGTGATAATAAATATAATTTATTAATATAATTTACGTTACGATCTCTCGTTCTATATTAGGCCTACTTTTAGGACCGATTAATATAGATTTCCTTCGATTTTATTAACCTATTGCCCCTTTTAGGCGTTTAAGTTAAACGCCGATTTTAAGGGGATATACTATTACGGTATTAGGTTATATTATATATTATCCTACGTGACCTCTATATCGTATATATAGACCTTAGAACTTAGTCTATAGCTTTGCTCCTTCGTGGATTAATAACAATCCTATACCCCCCCCTAAGCTTGTTTCTATACATCTATAAAGCATAGCCTTTAATAATATAGTTAAAGGTAAAAATAAGAGGAGTCTAGCTATATTAAAATTACTACTAATTAATATATATATTGTAGGAACAAGGGATAAGGGATACATAGGGATACGCAAGGTGCTATTACAGACACGTAATCTACGTAATCACGTGCACGCAATAAGACTATATCTCCGCGATGCCTTCCCCTCTCTAGCTAGTAAGATAGACATAATACACACACCCCTTTAGTTAACCCTATATAGTAGAGCCTAACTAATACTAATTAGTGGTTGACTTAGTCAATTATAGACAGCTAGGTAGAAGAGACAGATACGCATCCTCGAATGTATACGGATCTTTTTCGAACGATCCTATTCCGTACACTTAGAGAGGGTTATCCGTGCTAAGAATAAGGATATCTCCGCTAGTTTACCTGCCGAGAGATTCCTTTAGGCTTCTAGTTGATAGTCGCCGCTATCCTCGATAAAAGCACGACACTAACTATAAGCGCGTTAGCAACGCACAATAGAAGAAGGATATCCGCTAGTCTTACCTACCGAGAGATTCCTCCGACCGTTACGATAACTATTGCGAAGAACATCGCGATCCCTATTCCCTATATATAAACCTAGTCATTATAATAACATCTACTAGCCCGACTCTTATCGCCGTAGCTAACGCGGCACCGACTCCTACAACCGACGCCGCCGCCCTAGCGGAAAACGTCACACCACTCGACTACCTTATAATAGAGAAGACAGTCCTTCTAAAGACCTTATACAAGCAAATCAATATAAGCCTTTAGGACGGCAATATTAAACGAGATTAGGATACAGTCGCAATTATAATACACGTTGCTATATATATGTTCTATTGCGAATATAATACCTATCTATAAGGCATTAAGATGCTAGGCTTCTTCGAGATGTTATTCGAGTGCTAGACCGAACACACGTAGGGTAAGCTTTATCGGGACTTTAAGAGAGCTCTACGGCAACTGCTAAGAAGGCGTGGCATCTATATAGGCAAAATGAATACCCCTTTAGCGTAGTAGTTTAACTTCTTTACGACATACAGCGGCGATCCTAAGGCGCTTTCTAACCCCTTACTACGCTAGCCTTAAGACGAACCCTAGGTGTTTAACCCGGTGGTTATAACGCCCTCGCTACTAGAAGGAGACGATAAGGTACTATATATTAAGATGTTAAAAAATGCCGCCGCCGCAGCCGAAGCCCTTATTACGGCAACGCTAAAGCTAGCCTCGCCCTCGCCCTCGCCCTCGCCCTCGCCCTTACCCTCGTTAGTCTTAGCAGCCTCGGCAACGTCGTCTTCCTTATAGCCTTAAGTTCCCGCTGCTCCTACCGTCGTTGCTCCCGTAGGCACGACCCTGACTTTATCGCTAGCTTCTACCGGCATAACCTAAGTTCCCTTAGGAATAACCCCGGATTCGGCCCTAGCTCCTATAGGCGCAACTACGATGCCGGCCCTAACTACGATGCCGGCCCTAACCACGATGCCGGCCGTGACTACTGCTCCCGCCGTTATAACCACGCCTATTCCGCTGACTGTTTAAAGTCCGCGAGTTGTTCTAAGCCGCCTAAGCCGACTCCCCGTTCTAAGCCGGCTCCCCGCTTTGCCCGCCCTAAGCTCTCGCAGCAGCTCTTCGGACTGCTCCCTTAGCCCTTAAAGCAGCTTATTAAGCTCCTCTTCTATTAGCACTCGCAGCAGCTCTCTAAGCTGCTCTCCTATAAAGCTGCCGCCTACACAGCAGCTTCCCTATCAACAGCAGCGCGCTCTTTAGCATATACTAAAGCCAAGCAAATGCCGCTGCTATAGATCCCCTTTTAAGTCTTGTATCGCACTCTTTCGCTACCTCGGCGAAGGATATCACCACACATAGCGTATATAGACTTCCTTCCAGACCGTTATACCCTAAGCAAGGCATCTACTAAAGCAGGCCAATTGCTAGCACTATAATATTTACTTCGACTCCCGAGGCGCACTTTTTCGTTACCTCGCTAAAGGATGTTATCGCTAAAAGCCCACATAGGCTTCCTCCACGCCGGTGACCCGGCAGTTACCCTCGACCCGGCAGTTACCCTCGCCCCGGCAGTCGCCTTCGTCCCGGCAGACGACTCCCTCGCCTTAACACATTGTTTTTCCGAGCTTTAGCAACGCACCCTTCGTTCCGCGTAGTCAGCTCGAAACGGTAAAACAGCTAGCCTCGCGAGCTTCCGCAGCCTCGTAAGCCACGAAGAAGAACTCTCTAGGGATAGCCTTACGAGCTTCCCTAAAAGGAACTTTAGTCCGCCCTTCCTTAGGCTCTTCTTCCTTCCTTTCTTCTTTAGCTTTTATTATAGTTTTAGTTTAACTAAATACTAAGTGACCTATACCTCTTCTAGTAGTGCCCTTAGTGTTCTAGCCTCGACTACCCCTACTTGCTTAGACTTAGCCAGCCGGTCTAGTATAAGTAACCCCGAGTGCTCCTCTACTTACTATTCCGCCCCTATAGCTTTTAAGGATAAATAACGCCCTTTATTAGTCTTTAACTATTAGAGACTTAGTCCGGTTAGACTATCTTCTATCTTCTAACCGTTCTATTATACGATAAAAGCTCTTACCTTTAGCTTAGCCGCGGAGTATGTTTTAAAGATCCTTGCTTAATCTTTATTAATCTTAGCTTAGTCTTTATTTTATCCCTTACTCTCTTTCTTTTCTATTAGATCTTAGATCTTATTTCAATCTTTATAGATTTAAAGACCCTTTTTTAGGAAAAAACAATAAAGACTATTACTTTATTTAAAGTATGTCTTCTTCTCTTAGAACCTTTTATTCGGTGGCCCGTCTAGTAGCTCGCCTAGCTACGCTTACGGCTACTACGATGCCTACGGCTACTACTACGCCTACGGCTGCTGCTACGACTACGGCGACTACTATATCTCTAGGGTCGGCTTTAGTTAATACCGCCGTCCTAAGACTACTGCCGCCGCCGCCGGGCTCGGCCGGGTTTACCCCGGCCCGGGTTAAAGATAACGACCGACTATTCGAATATCGGCTAAAAGAGAAGGACCTTAAAAAGGGTAATACGGTTTTTTAAAAAAGAAATATGTAAAGCAAAGCAATAACGACGACCCTATAGACTTAGACGCTATTCTCGACCTAGTTTCTAGCTATTTAGCTAAGAATAGCAATAGCAATAATAATTATACTATTAAAGACTATTACCGGAAGAAAGATCTATTAAAGGGAAAGACGGCGGCTTCCGGAAGCCTTAGCAATTTAGAGTAAGGACCTCTCCGGCCCTTTCTACTATCTTTATAAAAAGCGCTCGATATTACGCTCTTCTATAACGACGAGTTAATAAGCTTTCTTCTTATTCCGTCTTATAGTAATGATTTCGCTATTACTAAAGACCTTAAAGATAAGTTAGCTCTTATACAGGATATCCTATTTAAGGATTTACCCTATAAGCCCTCTATCGAAGAAAAGGAGGACCTATATAGGTAGTTAAGTACGGAGGACGGCCTAAAAGACGATCCGGCCCCTCCGGCTAACCTAGACTACCCTATAGAGGATTTACTATTCGACTTCGACCGGGAGGACGAAGGCGAGGTTACCGATAGCACTATAGAGAATTCGAAAACCGGCCTAAAACGTTTATAGTTCCTGGATTCCCCGGTTCCTTCGGTAGAGTCGGCCCTAGACCTAAAGGGTCTAAAGCTCGGCCCGGAGCCTAGAATTAGGCCTAGATTTTACTAAACAACCTCTAAAGACACTCCTCCTACTAAGCCCCGTTTATAGTTAGGTATTCTTAAAGGGGGGTAGTAAAGTTATAGCTACTCTATAGGACTTAAAACCTCCCCTAGAATACTAAGAGTTTAAGGACTATAATAGGGATAACGACGACGAAGCCTACGGCTTCCTAAACGTTACCCTAACGCCGAGGATACGCCCTTAAATTGCCTTACCGAAATCGCCGAAGAGACTTTAGCTTTACTTTAAAGCTATAAGCGTAAAGTAAATCGGCTAAAGGCAATGCTTTTAGATAACGAGCATAAAACCTATAAGGATTTTTATAGGGAAATTACGTCCTTAGTAGACCTTATATAAAAGAAAGAACGCGAGTAGCTTAACCTCTTTATTAGACTAGACCGTCTAGGGGGTTATATGCCGGAGCTATACCTAGAACCCTCTTTTAAGGTCCGGACTCTCTAGGAGGCCCTCCGGAGGCTAGAAGGCGTCTATAGCCTCGCCTCCTAGACCCTTAGACTCGCTTCTTAAGTTAACCGAGACCTACTCGAATAGGTCCGGCAACTATAAGGCCTCCTTTTCGAGACTATTAATTATAGGGTTATAATATAATCTATACCTTAGGGAACTACTAATAGACTTAACGGTAAGTCTATTAGAGAAGAGCTAGGTTCTACTAAGTTAAAAAAAAAACCCTTAGGTTTGAAAAATAACCCCTAAAGCGTAAAAAAGAGCTTAATTTATATAGACTTAAAAGATAGTCTAGTAGGCTCGAAAGAGAGTCTACTAGGTTTAAGAGAGAACTTAATCCCCTTAAGACTATTTTAAAGGAGGGGATATAGGGTAATAGCACCCTTACTACCGAGGATATAAAAAACCTCTATTACTAATAGTAAAAGGGCTACTTATTAGTAACTAAGATATTCTTATTACTAATAATACTATTAGGAAGAAGATAACCCTTACGATTAACTACTAAGGGTATAGACTTTCCGCTTTAGTAGATAGCGGATCTATAAGCAACTATATTGCCCCGGAAGCGATAGATCGTCTACGCTTTCGTTACCGGCAGAAAACCACGCCTTATACGCTATTTATAGCCGAAGGAAAACCCTTTACGTATAACAATAGGAATATTATCTACGAAACTAATCCTTTCGAATATTCTATCGGAAACTTATCGTTTAAAGACCCTTTCGATATCCTATCTATACGATACGATATTATACTAAGACTACCCTTTTTGCAATAATATAACCCTTCTATCGACTAGAATAAAGGCCTTTTTAGGTTTAAAGATGATACCTTAGATATTCTACTCTATAACGAATTAAAGGACTTAACCGGACTAAAAACTTCGGAACTTAATACTAGCCTAGAAAGGCGAAGCCTAGTAATTAAGGAAGTTGCTACCTTATTTAAAGAGGAACTTCCGGACCGATTTAATATAGTCCTAGAACCGCTAAACCTATTATTAGAAGACGCTTTAAATAGCGCCTTTATTAAAGAAATAGAGACGGACATTAAAGCGGATAGATTTAAGACTATACCGCACGATATCTTCGTTAAATTTAGTTTAATACTTAACGACCTACTAGAGGATAAACTACCGCCTTAAACGCAATAGGATTACGAAATCAACCTTAAAGACGGAGCGAAGCCTCGCGTCCGTAAGATATATAACCTCGATGAGTTATATTTAAAATTGCTTTAAGATTATATCGACGAAAACCTTCGAAAAGGTTATATAAGGGAGTCGAAATTAGAATATCGGGCCCCGGTACTATTTGCTCCGAAGAATAGCAAAGATAAGGTAAAGACTAAGCTATGCATCGACTACCGCTAGCTTAACAACGATACTATTAAAGACCGGACCCCTTTACCTTTTATTATCGAATTAAGGGATCGATTATCTAAGAAAATATATTATACGAAAATCGACCTTAAAGTAGCTTATAGCTAGATACGAATTAGGGAAGGAGACGAACATTAGACCGCTTTTAAAACTCGATACGGCTTATACGAATTTTTAATCCTCCCTCTAAGGCTTACAAATGCCCTAGCAACTTTTTAAAAGCGTATTAATAACGCCTTACATAAACACCTCGATATATTCGTCTTAGCTTATTTAGACGATATTATCGTCTATTTAGACGATTTAGAAACGTATAAACTCGACGTTATAAAAGTGCTTTAGGCTCTCGAAGCAGCTAGCCTTTATATTAAGCTAGAAAAATGCATATTCTACACGTAGGAAGTCGAATTCTTAGGCTATATAATTACCCTAAACACTATACGGGTAGACCCGTATAAGCTAGAGGCAATTAGCGGATGGCTTATTCCTTCTACGATTAAGGAAATATAGAGCTTTATAGGCTACGCTAATTACTACCGACGCTTTATAGTGGATTTCTCTAAGGAGTTAATCCCTATACTAGCAGTAATAAAGCTAGCTAGGACGAAACCCTATACCTAGACGGACGAAGCTAATAACGCTTTTATTAAGCTTAACAGCCTATTAACTTCCGCCCCGGTACTATATAGCTATAATACGGATAAACCTTGCGAATTAGAAACCGACGCTTCTAATTTGGCATTAGGTGCGTAGTTAAGCCGAAAGGACAACGATAATATATTGCATCCTATAGCTTTTGACTCTAAAAAGCTAAGTAAGGCAGAGATATATTATCCGATCTACGATGAAGAATTTTTAGCGATTATAAACGCCTTTAAAGAATTTCGGCATTATATTCTAGGGAATTCCTATAAGACGAAGGTCTATATAGACTATAGGAAAACCACCTATTTCGCTAGTATGCAGCAGCTTAACGCACGGTAAATCCGTTAGGCAGAGTTCTTAGTAGATTTTAACTACGAAATTCTATATAAGAAGGGAACCGAAAATTCCCGTGCCGACGCTATTAGTCGACGTCCCGACTATAATACGAAGATCGAACCTTATAACGAACGGCTTTTATATCTTAATATAGAAGGCAACTACGAGCAGTAACCACTCGATGCTGTATTTAAGATCGAAGGAGATAATTCTATTTTAGAATTACTTAAAAGCACTTATAAGGATACCGATTTTAGTAGGTTTAAGAAGCATATAACCTAGGAAAACGACCTCGCCTACTATAAGGGAAAGTTATTCCTTACGCCTAGTAGTAAGGCAACGATTATAAAGGATTTCTACGAAAGCCCGATATACGGCTATTAAGGGATATCCTAGACTTATAATCGAATTCGGAATTACTATAATACGTATAATCTTCGCCGTAAAATTTAGAAGATTATTAAGGCATACGATACTTATAATAAAGCTAAGGCTATACGGCATAAGCCTTACGGAAACCTATAGCCTATAGAGACCCTTAAATTACCTTAGGAATCTATTGCTATAGACTTTCTTACGAAGTTACCGAAATCTATAGAACCTATAACGAATATAGAATACGACTTTATATTAGTTATAGTAGACCGCCTTACGAAATACGGTTATTTTATTCCGATTAAAGAAGCTATATTAGCTAAGGAATTATCTTACGTCTTTATAAGATATATTCTAGCCGATAGAGGTCTACTAAAAACCCTAGTTATAGATAAGGACCGAAAGTTTATATCACACTTTTGGCAGAGCCTTATGCGAGCTCTAGGAACTAAGCATAAATTATCTACTACTTATCACCCTATTACCGACGGAATTACGGAACGGCTAAACTAGACCTTAAAGTAATACCTTCGAAGCTATATTAACTACTAGTAAAACGACTGGCTAGTTAGGCTACTAATAGCCTAGTTAGCTTATAATACTTCGGTATTAGAACCTATATAGCAAACGCTAGCCTTTGCGAATTACGGATTTACACCCGAAGCCTATAGGTCTTCCCTACCGGAAGTTATAGCCGAAAAAGCTATCTTAAGCTTTAAGCAGCTAAAAAGCTTACATTCTGCTATTAAAGACGAGCTCGACTTTATAAAGGAGCGAATGACTTATTATTATAATAAGTAGACCGAAAAGGAACCTACCTTTAATAATGGCGATAAAGTCTACCTTATTAAGAAGAATATTACTTCTAATAGGCCTAATAATTCGTTAGACTATAAGAAGATAGGACCTTTTCTTATATAGGAAAAATTCTCCGACTTAACCTATAAGCTAGACCTACTAACGGCTATGCTTATACACCCCGTTTTTTACGTTTCGCTACTAGAATTAGCGCTTAAGAATAGCCGCCTAGCGAAAGATATCGATATACTAGTCGAAGAAGACAAATGCGAAGTCGAAGAGATTTTATCTAAGAAGATAGAAAACGGCTAGCATTTCTATCTTATAAAGTAGAAGAATTATCCTTCTCCCGATAACACGTAGGAACCTATTAAGCATCTTAAGAACGCTCTTAAGAAGATTAAAGCCTATAATAAATCTAACCCTTAGGTTTAAGGGAAGAGGAGTTTAAGCGTTTAAAGGTTTAACCCCCCTTAGGAAGGGTAATATATTATAGAACTACTAACCTAGGTTCCTAGTTTACTTTCCTTTTTCTAAAGTACGGGACGACTTAAGTACTTAGGGACTTAAGTACGGAAATACTTAGTACGAGGGTACCGGGGTACTTAGTACTTTATGACTTAGCATAGAGATATTCGCCCCGGACTTACCTATTATCCGGTTATACCCCTTTCTAGCCTAGGACACACCCCTTTTGCGAACCTAAGTCCTTCCGGACTTAGCTTCCTTAGGTACGGGACGTACCACGCAGCTCCGGTCACGCCGACAACCTTATTAAGCACCCTTGCCTAATAAGACCCGATGATTAGCTCGATGCCCCGCATAAGGGACCGACACTTAAACCACCGGGAGCTATAGGCCTAATATAGCCCCCTCGGCTTTTAGGACTGATTATTCGACCGATCCTTCGCATAAGGAGGTCATACGACTTATATCGTATGACCTACCTATATAAAGTTATGCACGTAGTGCATAAATAGACCTATATAACCTAGTTTAGTCTATAAGGGCTCTAAAACGACGCGGGAGGCAGCCTTCTTAAGGTCAGCCGACCTACATAGCCCTTGCGTAGCCCCGGGGACCCGCATTAGTTCGGGGTAGTGTAAGGGATACGTGGCAGAAGGTGCTAGAAGGAAAGGGACGTACCGGGACCGTCCGGACGGACGGGAAGCGCTATATAAAGGAACTTTAGTCCGCCCTTCCTTAGGCTCTCCTTCCTTCTTTTCTTCTTTAGCTTTTATCACAGTTTTAGTTAAACTGCCTACCAAGTGACCTACACCTCTTCTAGTAGTGCCCTTAGTGTTCTAGCCTCGACTACCCCTACTTGCTTAGACTTAGCCAGCCGGTCTAGTATAAGTAACTCCGAGTGCTCCTTTACTTACTATTCCGCCCCTACAGCTTTTAAGGATAAATAACGCCCTCTATTAGTCTTTAACTATTAGAGACTTAGTCCGGTTAGACTGTCTTCTGTCTTTTAACCGTTCTATTATAACTACCCGGGGGACTACTAGCGGCCTATATATCGCTATACGGCCTATAGGGCACCTAAAGCTAGTTGGAAAAGGGGCTTAGAAAAGGGGCTTGGAAAAGGGGCTTGGAAAAGGTGCTTGGAAAAGGGGCTTGGAAAAGGTGCTTAGAAAGGGGGCTTAGAAAAAGGGCTTAGAAAAAGGAGCTTAGAAAAAGCGCGTAGAAAAGAGATTAATTAATTACTTCTACACTATATTTCCTGCCTACATAAGATTCAAATAGCTCTATACAGACTGTCTAAGTCTTCGACCCCCTTTTTAGTCTTTAACTTCTATATATATAGCGTATATCTCTCTTCTCGAGAGTTATAAGCCCGGGAGGAATAGAGTTCCTATAAATTCCGGATACTACGCAATACTATACCGTATACTAATTATTACTACGGTTGTATAGCACCCTATAAATTGCTCTAAGACAAACGACCGATATACTTTTCGGCTTATGCCTCCGACGATATAGTTCCCTTACTCCTCGGTAGGAGTATCTTAGACCTACGAACACTTAATATATTACTATACGATGCACCTATAGGGAAGACCCGGCGTATCATCCTTACGTGCGTAGAGCACTAGGATAAATAGATAAAGGAGACAAAGGCTTAAGTAGATTAGACTATCTATAACCTTATCTTCTCGGACAAATAATAGCCTCTAGAGCCCTTTATTCGACCGAGGTATACTAACTTTATAAAGGAAGCTATAAGCTTTGCCTAGTTAAGTGCCCTAAAACAAAAGGCTTATACAGCATCGATCTATAACTATAAGAGTCTCCGAAAGGAATATTTATATAAAACGAAGCTTATTATAGCTGCCCGGATAACGATTTTAGAGTCTATCTCGGCTGCTAAGCTTCTAGCCCTATAAGATAATAAGACCCTTCGATAGTAGATAAAGAAGCTAAAGACCTTAATAGTCCTATCTCTAGGTTATATAACCGACCGGATCCGGAAGAGATATACGGCCTACTTATAAGTTTTTCCAACCGGGACTTCGATAATAGAGATATCGGCCTAGCTAGATAAGTAGGAAGAAACCGTAAAGGAAGCTAACTAATATTTCCTTTCTAAAGCTATCTTTAGGCAGTTGCTAAGGGATATTGCTATACGAGTTTAACCCTTAAGTAATTAATACTCGTCTATATTCCGGGAAGCTAGTAGGGAAATTAACGAAGCAGTAGCTTAGGTATAGCAGCAAGCAGCCCTCTTAGTCTAAAGGGTTTACCCGAGAGGAGTTATATAGGCCCCGTTTACGGCTAAATAGACTATTTAATTAGTATCCTAAAAGATAAAGGAAATAGTCGAAGAGATGCTATAGGCCTAAACCTAAAAACAATATTTAAGGGTTAGACGAGGAAGTGTCTATTAGACTAAAAAACGGGAAAATAGTAAGGATATAGATACCCTTAAGGCAAAACGACTAAAAGTCTTTTGCCCGGCTTATAAGAAGATAAGGCACCCTTTAGCAAGATGTTAGACGGTGTTTAAACATTTATAGCTTGATAGACGAGATCCCCTCCCGAGAACCTAAAAACGGTCTAGAATTCCCTCCGAGAGAACCTAGGCCTATAGAAAAAGATCGACGAGATTAAGGCTAAGGTTTAAGCCTCTCTATAATAGCAATTATAGGGGCAAGAGTAGGTTATATAGTAGTTACTAAGGGCAGACTAAGTTTAGAAAAGAACCTAAGGAAAGATAATAGGAATAGGGAATCTAGCTTTTGTATTTAAAGCTTTAGAAGCCCCCTTTAAACCTTCGGAATATCTACTTCGGGAATTATCTATTCTAGACTTAGGAGCCTCTTTATACGTCTATAACGACCTCTCTCGATTCCGCTCCTTTAAGAAGGCCCGAAAAGAGTTTTTAGTAGCCGGGGATTCTCTAGTACGAGTAGAGGGTTACGCGAGGGTAAATTATCTTATAAAAATACCTTCCGGTCACCTAGTGCTTCGACTAAAGAAGGTTGCCTACTGTCTAGGCTTCTCTACTAGTCTAGTCTCCTTCTAGCTACTCTACGAAGAAGGGATACACTAGAATATAATCCGAGACCCTACGAAGCTAATTAAAAACAACGAGGTTATCGGACTAATTGAATAGGAATACGGCTAGTTTATTATAGAATACCGACCTAATAACCCGGCTTCGACCCTAGGCTAGGCTGCCTTTCCGGCGGCAAAGAGAGCTGGGTTTAAAGACCCTCTACCGGCTGCTAAAGGAGACGGGAAGCTCTAGTATATAAGACTCGGCCACCTAGGACCTTTAGCCCTTTATAAGCTCGGAATTCAATAGGGAGTCTATATTTAGGGGCTAAAAACAGTCGAGTGCGAATTTTGCGGTTAAGGGAAAGCTAGAAGATAGGTTTCTAAAAGAACCTATTCTCGACCCTCGAAACTATATAAAGAGATCTAGATAAATTAGATAGATACAGCCTAGGATTAAGAAAACTTTATAAGGGTTATATTTATTACTAACGCTTTCTTAGGAATAGTTTTTCCCTTTTTTTTACAGACCTATTATAGTAAGCATAACTAGTCTGCTTTACGGGACTTTGTAAACTAGATAAAGAACTATTACGGCCTTAAGGTTAAGAAAATTAGGTCCGATAGAGCGTTATTTATAAAGAATATCTTAGCCTAGCTTCGAAAAAGAGGTATTTTACCCCTTCTATCGGCATTAAACACCTAGCCCTAGAACGGAGGATCCGAGAGATTAAGGGGTATTATAATAGAAAAGGCTCGAACTATAAGACTAGCAGTAAGTCTACCTTACGACCTTTAGAGAGAAATAGTCGAGTTAGCTTACTACCTTCGGAACCGGACCTTAAGGGACCCTAAGGACGGCTTAGAAGACTAAGAGTCTCCCTTAGACAAGTTTACTAGGAAAAAGGCCTCTCTAGCCTACCTTCGAGCCTATAGGTGTAAGGCCTACGCTATAACGCCTAACGCCTAGCTAAAAAGGAAGAAGAAGAAGAAACTAGATCCTCGAGCGTATATAGGGTTCTTAGTCGGTTATAGGTCTACTAATATCTTCCGGATCTAGGTACTAAGCCTAAAGAAGGTTATTTTAACCCGGGACGTAGTATTTAATTAATATAGCTACTTCGACGGAAAAAGAGAATAAGTTCCCCTCCTAGAAAGCACTCGACAGCTTGTTTAGATAATCGATATACCCTTAGAGGCTCGAGCCAACGAGGAGGCCCTCGACGAAGAAACGGACGAAGAAACCGATATTAAAGAAGTTAAGGGCAACGAGGACAAAATATAGGAAGAAGACACGGAAGAAGACCTAGAGGAAGCCTAAACAAATGACAAAGACCTTAAGAAAGCAATCGAGCTAGAAAAAGCCTACTTTTCCCAGTCCTACCCGTTAGAGGACTTAAAAGAGGCTTTTCTAGTATATCTTTTAGTTTCTACCCCTAAGGAGGTAGGGGGAAAAACAACCTCGAGAGAATTTCCAGCAGTTTTTCTATCCCTACTTTAACAAGTTAAAGAAACAATAGCTTTAATAAGGGTAGAACTAAAAGGACTAAATGCAGTACTATAAGGGTCTTCGACCATTAGTGAGATTAGGTCTACGACCTTATCCGCATTCTTATATACGAGCGGGGAAGAGGCACG
This sequence comes from Ophiocordyceps sinensis, assembly GCA_012934285.1. Classification (NCBI taxonomy): domain Eukaryota; kingdom Fungi; phylum Ascomycota; class Sordariomycetes; order Hypocreales; family Ophiocordycipitaceae; genus Ophiocordyceps; species Ophiocordyceps sinensis. The sequence goes on along the minus strand of JAAVMX010000001.1, from coordinate 12,196,488 downwards.
TGCGGGCGGGGAAAGGGGCTCGTGCGAATAGGGGTAAGGGGCTCGTGCGGATAGGGGTAAAAGGCACGTACGGACAAAGGGGTACGTGCGTAGAGCTATATATCCGTATGTATAGGTATGCTTATACTTAGTTCTTTATAGATGATTTCTATACCTATATAGAGGGCACTTATATAATTACTCTGCCTACCTTATTATAGTATTATCTATCTCTCTTTTTTATAGACTTATTAATATAATAACTTCCTGCTTTTATAATAGCGGTATATATTAACTAAAACGATAGGCCGCTACGATAAAAGCGGCACGCATAGTAATACTAGCTGCTATTATAGACTTACTAAACAACGATATAAAGGACGTCTTCGAGCAATAGGCCGAAGGGTCTTAGCAGCTATAGCTGCGATAAGAGTCGCTAAATAAGCGGGCCTTCGTAGAAGCCCGCCTTCGATAGGAAATAATAGAAGCCTGTTTAAGCAAGGCGACGGCGGATGCCGTACCTTCTATAGCGGAAGAAGAGCGCCTTCTAGTACTACCATAGAAAATAGCCGTTAATCCGGTTAAATAAAGGGGGTTGCTAGAAGTCCTTAGAGTTAAAATAGGATCTACGACGCTTACCTCTACGGATACGCTACTCGCGCCTACGGCTACGTCGACGAACTCTCCCGCGGCTAAGGACGCTAGCATAGCTAACCCGAGGACGGCCCTTAAACCTGCCTTCGGCAAAAGGAAGCCTCTACCGTAGCCTATATAGGATAATAAGCTAAAGTCTTTTTATATCTTCTTATATCGCCTCCGCAGTAAGTTTACCGTTAACGAGAAGTAAGGCCTTAACGGTTGCCGCGATACCGCCTAGTATTCGCTACTTTATACGCTGCCCGGGCCTTAGATACGGCGGATTTCTAGGTTATCGAACGCTAGGCAGTCGGGTCCTCGACATTTAGGTAATAGCTGTTATAGAACGAGCTTAAGGGGGGGTATATAACTATTGTTTATCTACGAAGGAGCGCAGCTATAGACTAAGTCTAAGGGTCTATATATACGATGTGGAGGTCACGTGGGATAACATATAATATAACCTAACACCGTAATAGTATATCCCCCTTAAATCGGCGTTTGACTTAAACGCCTAAAAAGGGGCAATAGTAGAAGAGCGAGAGCTAAGGGAATCCTGTGTTAATCGACCTAAAGGTAGGCCCGTATAACATAAAGGAAGGAAAGAAAATAAAGCTTAAGGTTAGAAAGCCTATACGCGCTAAGATAAATTATATTTATTAATTATATCTATTATTATCTAGGCAGAGGGGACGAGGCGAGGAAGGTAGTATAAAACGCGGGGCGAGGCTTAGCTAGGTTTACGGCGTAGAAGGACTTAAGGTCGTCCTAACATCCGTCGAGGCATAAGGAATCCTCCTACGTAAGGGGGCTATAACGCTACTAGATGCGGTATTTAATCTTCCTAGACGCGTACTAACGTTACGTAAGGATAGAGGAGAATTCCTACTTAAGGTACGCGTCGTTATCGTTATCGCCGTCCGGGGAAAGCAGGATGCCCCTATTAGTAGGCCGGATATTTAGGTCGGCCTAGCCGGGCAGGGGGGGTTCTTAGGTCTAGGTAAAGAGCGAGTAGTAGAAAATAAGGTAAAGACGGCTACCCTTAAGGAGGCGGAGGAGGCAAGCCGTCTTATACGCCTTAAGGACCTCGTATAAGCCCTCCCGTTTATAGTTAAGCTTCTTTATTAAGCGGAGGGTACGGATCTAACGGGTGCTAAGAAAGACTATATCGCTAGGCTAGTACGTTAGGGCGGGCGTCCGGCGGGCATTAGCGTACTAAGCCTAAGTAGCCTAAGCGTCCTTAATCGCGTTACGAAGGAAGTTAGATACGCGTTAAAGGCGTAAGGCGAACGCGTCGCTACGGAGGTACTCCTTATGCTACTAAGGGGTTATACTAAGGGGGGGTAGTCCTAAGGGCTTAGTGCTAAGCTTTAGGTCGAAGCTATAGTTAGCAAAGAAAGGGGAAAGGCCGGTAGACTTAGAAACCTAGTTATTAGCGGTAAACTTAGCGAAGGGAAGGAGATCTACCTAATCGTCCTAAAGGAAGGTAGTATAGAAGCGGAGGTAGACCTCTATCTAAGCGTTTACGATCTTAGTCTAGCTATTAGTCTAAAGGTAGTAGGCGGAACTAAGTTATAAGCGGTAGCCGAGGCGGCGGCTAAGCTACTACTAGAAGGCGGAGATAAACTAAGTGCCTTTATTACTAACGATTAAGGCAAAGGTGCCGTAGAGAGATTAAACGCGAGAAACAAACGCATTAATAACGTCCTCGACTATTATCGAGGGCGTTAGGACGTAGTAGCGTATCTTCGTAAGATAGTTAACGATAACTAAGATCCTTAAGAACTTAACGCTATAACGGCGGTAGACGGGAAGGTCTATAATAAAATTAATAGAGATATCGGTCTAAAAGGCGAAAGGGATGCTTAAGGGTTAAAGAAGGCCCTAAGGGGCGGAACGGGGGGACTTAGCGCGGAGGCAGACGTAGTAGTTGCGAATAAAGCTAGAAATAGACTTATATATACTAGGCTAAACGTAGGTTCGGCGGTAGAGGCTCGCGGTCTTAGTACGCCTAAGGTAGCTAGCTAACGGGGAAGTATAGGTGCGGATTAAGATCTAAAGGATAAAGGCGTCGTTAAAGGGAACGAATAACCGGCCCTAAAAGAAGAACCGGCCTTAGGCCTCCGAGAGGGCGGACTTTAGGATTAAGCAGAGAGGTACGCGAAGAGAACTAAGCTAACGGAGCTAAGGAGACCGGAGAGCTACGCGAATATCGGCGATAAGTAGAGAGGAGAAATAAGCCCGGTCGATAAGGTCGTCGATCGGCTTAAAGTCGTTAAAGGCATAGAAGGTAAGGCAGTTAGAGTCGTTAGAATTATATTTATTAATTATATTTATAGATAAGTTAGACTCTTTAAACCTATTAGGGAGTAAGGAGGCGTCGACCTTAGACTATAGAAGGATAACCTAATAACGATAGTCGATCCTCTCGTTAGCCCGGTCGGTTAAAGAGGTAGGTCGGGAACTAAGGAGTCGGCTAAAGGCTTTAGGGAGGGTAGCTTAAGAGCTAGGCTAAAAGACGATCTTAAAGTTAAAGCGACTTAGGAACTCGGCCTAGCGGGCCTACCGTTAGTTAAAGAGCTTCGTAGTTATAAAATACTAAAGGTTTTTATAATCTAAAGCAATCTTAAACTTAGGTAGGCCTTTAAGCTTAAGGCGCTATTCCTCGAGGGACTTTACGATCGCGAGGAGTTCTTTATCGTAGATCTTATAGTTATATTCTTAGGCGGATTATTTCGACGAGAAGAACGCGGTAAGGTAATAGCGGCCGTCGTTAGAGAGCTATATTAGCACGCTTTTAGCGGCTTAGTTAAAAGCATCGGTCTAAACTATAGTCTTTCGAGAGGGGTTAAAGTATGCGAGGACTAAAGCGGCGGTAAAGGCGTGCTTAAAGGCTCCGAAGGCGTAGGCGTAGGTAGGGGACTAGATCTAAGGGGCAGAGTTCTTAGTAAGGGCGTTTAAAGGGTTCGTAAGCTTAGAAAAGCTACGGATAAAACGCCGATGAAAATTAGCGAACCCTAAGAAACGCCGGAGGTCTTTTATAGAGGAGGGGGCTAGCTAATCGAGGACGGCGTAGACCTTTTTAAGATCTATGCGTATGCCCTTATCTAAGATAATTAGGCTAAGGTACTTAGTCCTAGTAATATAGAAATCGCACTTATCGACGTCGAGCTAAAGGCTAGCGGCGTTAAGGCGCTTAAGAACCTCCCGGACGTAGGCCTAATGCTCCTCCCGTATAGTAGAGAAGATTAAAACATCGTCTAAGTAAGCGGAATAAAAATCATTAAGGATATTATATAAGGCTATGTTAATAAAGCTCTAGAAGTAGGATAGCGCGTTAGAAAGACTAAAGGGTATAACGTAATACTCGAAAAGCCTATACCACGTAGCGAAAGCTGTCTTTTACTTATAGCCCTTAGCGATACGAAGGCGATTAAACGCTATAATAAGGTTAATTTTAGTAAAGAACTTCGCCTTCCTAATTCGGGCGAGGGTATTATAGACTAAGGGCAAAGGGAAGCGGTTCTTAATCGTAGCCTTATTTAAGCTATAGTAATCGACGTAGAAATAGACGCCGCCGCTAGGCTTATAAGCGAGCATAATAAGAGCAGCGGCAGCGGAGGTCGAACGGTAAATAAAGCCTTTCTTAAGCTACTTGTTAACGTAAGCGCGGATAATACGGTTCTTAGCTTTACTAAAGGGACGGGGGCGGGTATAAGGGGGTTATATTCCCTCCTTAAGGTTAATCTAAGTATCGACGGCGCGGTAAGGGGCGAGCTTATCGGCCTTACTCTAAAGCTATATATAGATTATATAGTAAAGCTCCCTTAAGACCTTAGCCTAAAGCTTATCGAGAGTATAAGGGACCTTATCGTATTTTAAAAAGAACTTAGCAATACTATTAAGTAAAACCTTATTAAAGAAGATTTTATTAAGGTAGTTATCGAAGAAGTCGTAAAGGCGGGGGTTAAGTTAGGCTTTAGCGGCATTAGGATTAATAGACTTAAATAGAACGGCCTAATAGAGTTCCTTAGGGATCTCTTAGTCGATAAGAGGCAAAGGCTTAATAGGTAAAGGTTTAGCGGCTAAGGCTTTAATCGTAGTTTAAGAAGTCGTAACGGAGGGTTAGCGGTAGAATACCGCTATAGCAGCTACGTTAAGCATTTAGATAGAGAACGTAAGGTCGCTTAAAGGGATTATAAAAGGGCGGGGTCCTAACGCTCGATGCTTAGGTTAAAGAGCCGGGTAGCGGGAGCCGGTAGCCTAACGTATAGGCTAAAGGCGGGAGGGGCGGACGTAACGGCGGGGGTAAAAGGTATCCGGGGGGTTAGAGTTATAGCCTAAGTCGAGGTTAGTCTAACGAAAGGAGTCTAGGTAAGTAGGTTTACCTACGTTAGGAGTATCTTTAAGGGACGTTAAAAGGCCGGGGGAAAAACGAGGCGATAGGGGAATAAACTTAAGGGTATTAGAAAAGCAGACGGCATAAGCGGAAGCCCGGGGGGCAAGAGGCGAGGATAAGGCAAAGGGCTCGCCCTCGTCGTTAAAGTTAGCGATAGAAGGGGCAAAAGGGGAACGAATTATATTTATAATTTATATTCCCTTAAGGGCGGGAATAAGAATAGCGGGAGCGGCCGGGAGGCTAGGGATAAGATAAGGCTAAAGGTCCGAGAGGCAAGATATAAGGTAGAATAAAGACTAGAAGGAGAAGGAGTTATCGCGCTAGCTAATAATAAGGTTATAGCGGCGTAGCTAAAAAAGGCTAAGGATAACCTTATAGCTAAGCTTCGTAAGGAAGAAGCAGATAGACTTAGTATAAGCGCTAACTTAAGCGACTAAGTAGGCGTAATAGGTAACGGCGCCGGACTTATAGTCGCTGCTATCGGCGAGAGAAAGCCGGCGAGGGAACTAAAGCTAGCGGACGGGGAGGGTAAAGCGGTACGCGGTCTAAGTATATATAAAGGCGAATCCGGAATAACTAAAGTCGATTAAAGCACTTACGGCGACGTAAGTAAGTATAAGGGAGAAAGGCAATAGGAAAGCGCGAGGCTATATTCCCGCCGGGAGATAAAGGTCCTCCCTTATATTAAACGAAGCTATAAAATTAAAAACCGAAAGCTCTATTACGCGATAAGGCGAAAGAGCTAAGCGTTTCCTAAGGGGAGGGAAGCGCTAAAGGTAAGGGTAAGAGAGTTAGTAACCTCGCCCTCGACGAAGCCTTACTTAATCGCCCGGACGTTAAGCTAAGGAGGGGACGTAAGGAGACGTAGGGCGGGAGTACCGCCGCTTTAGCCGCGACCTTAGCTAGCACCCTTCTTAGGATAGGTCCGGGCCGTATAGGTCAGGGTCACTAAGGCGGCGTAGTAGAGATAGAGACGGTTCTTATACCGTCGTTGCTTCTTAGCGTCTATAAAACTAGCCTAAAACACGTTAAGGTCTATCGGGTCGCTAGTAGGCATAGAGGCGGCGGGGCTAATAGACCCGGCAAAAGCGGGGGGGGGAATAGTCCGGGGCTAGACGAGCCTCTTACGGGCTTAAACACGCTCGTAGTTTTCTTAAAGGGCGGCGTAAAGCTTAGCCTAGCCGTAGAAGTCGTCGGTATTAAGGCCGGGGACTTAGAGAGCGGCGGTATCGGCGAGCTCGTTAGTAACCTTTTAATAGAGGTATCCGACGCGGGCGCTCTCGTTATAATCGAGGTCGGCCTATAGCTAGGTAAACCACGAGAAGAAATCCGGCTAAAAGGTGCCCTTTATAGCTAAGGTATTAAATTCCGCCTTAGACTAAGCGCGGTAGTTCGCGGCACTAAAGATAGAGGCGAGCTTATAGGTAAAGGAGTTAAAGGACTAAAAGCACTACTACTTAAAGGGGGTATCGTCGTAGATATAGCGGGGGACGCTAGCGGCGATAGAAGCGGCCCGGCCGGAAAGTCGGCCGGTCGCGTAAACGATTTAGTCCCTATCGGTAGGGAATATATAAGGGTCTAAGGCAATCTTAAAGGATATACCGTCGCGTTAGACGCAAAAGGCGTCTTAGCGCTACTTTTAAGTGCCGATATCGCCGGAGAAGCGTTTAAGGTCGGCGAAATAGACGTAAGGACTTACGGTAGGAGGGGTAAGGGTAGCCTAAAGGGCGGTAAGGTAGGCGAGGGCGGCGTTAGACTAATTAAGCTAGTCTTAAAGTCCCTCCGCGTACTACCGGTAGCCGAAGGCCTCCTTACGGGCGGTAGTAGCGGAGGTAGCGGCCTAAAGGAAACTAGACTTAAGAAGGACGAGAGACTAGGTCTAATCGGTATGCCGGAGGAAATTCGTCTAAAGGTCGGCGAAGATAGACGAGGCGACGGAGGAACCCCGGAGAATAGAGGCTAAGTAAGGGAAAGCGGAGAGGGCGTTAGGCTAAAGGACGTCCTAAAGGGAAACGCCTGCCAGCGGGCTAAGCGAAGGGGAGAAGGAGGGGGTAGAAATAAGAGTAGCTATCGTAGCGGCGGGAAAAAGGGGTAGCGGCGGGGAAAAGAGCTAGAAATATTTATAAGAGAGTAGAAAAGAGGCGAAAGGGGGCGTAATAAGATAAAGAATAAAGGCAGGCGTATAGGCGAAGCTAAGGGGACTAAGGAATCGTAAAGGCTCGGCGGAAGGGCAGAAGAATAGTAGATTAAACTATTATAGAACGAGCTTAAAGGGGGGTATATAACTATTATTAATCTACGAAGGAGCGCAGCTATAGACTAAGTCTAAGGGTCTATATATAAAATATAGAGGTCACGTAGGATAATATATAATATAACCTAACACTATAATAATAGTAATTAAAAAACGAAGAGAGGCTTTAAGGCTTAAAACAGCTTGCACGGAAGGATTAAAAGCTGTAAATAATATAAAGCACTAAGAATAATAGCTATTATCTTATCTAGTAGGGAGGCTAACTAGTCTTTATATATAGGAAAGATTCTCGGACGAAATCAGCCGTATAGACCTAAGGAAAAACAAGTAACGTAAATAATCGGACGGAAGGATCGGTAGGAAAAACAATAGATCGTGCCGTACGATAAATAAGTTATATAGTTTACCGAACGCTAATTAGTCGGGTCCTCGACATTTAGGTAATAGCAATTAAAAAAGGAAGAGAGGCTCTAAGGCTAAAACAGCCTATATAGAAGGATTAGAAGCTGTAAAATAATGTAAATTACTAAGAATAATAACTCTTATATTATCTAGTAGGGAGGCTAACTAGTCTCTATATATAGGAAAGATCCTTGGACGAAATCAGCCGTATAGACATAAGGAAAAACAGGTCACCTAAATAATCAGACGGAAGGATCGGTAGGAAAAACAAATAGATTGTGCCGTACGATAAATAAGTTATATAGTTAGCAAATAAAACGTAGTCTAGTAGAAGACTAGTGAATTCTACGGTAGAAGCCGTGACTATATAAAGGAATTTTACGGTAGAAGCTATAGAAGGGAATTAGAATTCTACGGTAGAAGACCGTAGAAGGGAAGAGATTTTATAGGTAAAGACTATATAAATAACCGTAAAATTACCGTAAAGTTATAGTGAAATATAACCGTAGAAAAGTAGGTAAATGCCCTTATAGAAGTATAGGGTAAATAACCGTAGAAGCCCGTAGAATTCTATAGTAGAATCTAAGGAAGAACCGGGGATTTTCCGATAGAAAGCAATAGGGGAAGACGGGAATATTAACACAGTCAGTAAATAAAACGTAGCCTAATAGAAGACTAGTGAATTCTACGGTAGATATCGTAATAGTAGAAGCCGTAGAAGAGAATTAGAATTCTACGGTAAAAGACCGTAGACGGGAAGAGATTTTATAGGTAAAGACTATATAAATAACCGTAAGATTACTATAAAATCATAGTAAAATATAACCGTAGAAAAGTAGGTAAATGCGCTTATAGAAGTATAAGGTAAATAACCGTAAAAGCCCGTAGAATTCTATAGTAGAATCTAGGGAAGAATTAGGGATTTTATTAGTTAGTTAAACAAACAAAGGGGGTTGCAACTAGTTGGAATTAGTCTATAATATCTATTTACTAAGGGGCGACGAATAGCCCCTTTATATAGGCTATAAACGCGTACATTAACAGGGCCCGAAGCCGGACCTTTATAAGCCCTTGCTTACGACGTCGGGGCTATGCCTGCAAGGGCGATTAAGTTAATAACTTAATTATCGCAAGGGCGGCCGAGTTAGTAACGCTATCACTAGGGTCCCCGATGCATACGATGCATCGTGTAGTTAATAGCGCATCCGTTTAAGCGTTGCCTACACGTGATCTATTTAATCACGTAGATTGCAATCGTGCCTAAAGAACGGATATCTCTTATTCCTACACTAGCAACTTTTCTTTATAGTTGCTATATAGTAAGCCTATAATCTAAATAAGGGGAGATAGGAAGAACGATGTATTAGGTAGAAGACCTAATAAATATATTTAAGGAGTATAAATAAAAAGGGGGCAGAATAAAGGGAATACCGTTAGTCGTTATAGGCGAAGGACGAAGGCTTCTATCCTAATTAAGAGGCTATTTATATTAATAAGGCGTTTAAGTGCCTTGTTTAGAGATGCCTTCGTTATAGCGTCGGCGGGGTTATCTTCCCGTAGATCTACCTAATCTCTTTAATCTCCCGTCGCTTATATAATTAACGCAACGCTATAATATCGATTATTAGGCGTTTCTCCTTCGTAGTGCCGAGCTTAATAAGGCATTTGTAGAGGGAGTACGAGTTAGTGCATATAATAAGAGGGATTAGTAGGAGCTAAAGCCGTTCCATAACTATACGGAGGGTCGTAATAAGGGAGATGCTAAGGTCTACGCCGTTAGCTATACCGTAGATCTCGCTCGTAAGAACGCTGCGGGTCACTCGCTTACACTTCGTCGAGCTTTAATAAATAATATTGCTATTAACCCGAAAGTGCGTATCTATACGCTCGGTCTTATTAACGAGCGTAATAACGAAGCCTAACTAAGACGAAAGGTCTCGGTTATTTACGAATAAGCTATCCGTAAACACTACGAGCTTAGCGGTCTTAAGATTAATTAGTCGGTACGTAAGTCTACGTTACTAATAGTTAATCTGCTACTAGAGGCGCTTATAAAGGATGTTATACTCCTTCTCTTTAAGGGCTTAGACCTAGGCTGCTATAGAGATATCGAATAAGGCCTAAGGCTAATAGATAGAGGCGACGTACGTAGCACGAGCGCTATTATAGTATTACATTATATAACATAGTACATAGTGATATGCCACGTGATATATAGTCCTATATATAAACGAGCCCTTAGCCTCTATAGTTCTTCTCCTCTTTATAGAATAATAAGGTTATCTAGCTATTACCTAATGCCGTAATAGTTTGTTTTATCTCCTATTGCGCCCTATCGCGATCCCTAGCTTTATAAACACAGTCTTAGTAGCTCTATTACCTTATCCCCTTAGTCGTCGCGACCTAAGCGCAATCCCTAAGAAATCATTCCCCTAAGCCCCTAAGCCCCTAAGAATTTTTTCCCTAGCCTATAGAAACCTATATAGCCTATAGAAATTTTTTTATAGTCCCCGATAAATACCTTAGATTAGATACTCCTCCTTCCTCCTTATAGCAGACATACCTATAGCCTCTAACGCTATAGGCGACGGTCTAAAGGCCCTTGCTAAAGAGTTTATTAGTAAATTTCCTTAAATCGCCTAGGCGATTAAGAGGTTCGATAACGTAGTCCCGGTCGGTAATACGTAGGAGACCTAGGAAAACCTTTACAGCCTAGATACCTTATATATTCTTATATATATCGAGGAGAGTCTTCGCTCCCTTCGCGTAGCGGAAGCCTTTTAGGTTAACCGAAATACTAGGTTAAAGGAACGCGTAACTATACGATATTAGCTTTTAGCCACGAAGGATTAGCTCTTAGCTACGAGGGAGCAACTTCTCGAGGCTAAAGACCTTACGATCTTAACTATAAAGATATTATAGTCCTAGACGATAACCTTAGCATAGTCGTCCGGAAAACGAAAGATAGTAGACCCTCCGATCTTTACTAAAAAAGGGTCTACCTCCGACCGTTAACGTAAGTACGAGGCCTAGGAACTTAAGATATAGGGTATCTTCCTCCGCGATAGCATATAGTTCGACTTAGACAGCGCCTACCTCCTTTATATTAGCGATAGGCTTAGTAAACGGGCCTACGACTTTATTAAAGATAGGATAGCTACTATTATAGCTAACCTATCTAAGAGAGAGAAGTAGGAATAGCCTACTATAACGACGCTACTTATAGCTTTAGGCAGGCAGTATAAGGTTCTAGACTTAACGTAAGCCGCTAAGAATATCCTCGACAATTTTCCCTAAGGCGATAAGAACTATTAGATCTAGAAGGTAGACCTCGACGCTTATATACGTAAGGCAAGGAAGATAAAGGAATAGTAAGTCGACCTCCTCCGGAAGTTTATATCGAAGGATATAAGCGATCTCGTTAAGAATATATAGACTAAAATCCCCGACACCGACTATAAAAAGTAGTTAGCGTAGATAGATATCTTTACGAAGAATCTCACTAACTATACTTATCGTTAAAAGCTCGAGAAGAAGGCCGCCCCCCGTTTATAATTCCCGCCGACGCTTATACCTGCCCTTACCCTAACCGCCTTAGCCTAACCCCTATACGGTAACCCTATAGACCTCGACCGGCTTTCTAATACTAAACGATAATTTAAGATCGATAATAAACTCTATATAGCCTACGGAGAGCCTAGACATTAGAAGGAGGCTTACGACCCGGCTAAGATAGCGAATCCGCTTTTAATACCCTTACGTTAGGGTAGTCCTTAGTTTTAGGGCCGGGGCGCCCCCTCCCCCGGCTTCGGCCTAGGATCTTAGGGCGCCCGCGGCGGCGGGTATAGCTAGGGCTAGCTTGTCCGTACGGCCGACTATAAATAAGGCCGTATCTTTAGGGAAGAGGATACGGATTTATAAGGCGAGCGGCTAGCGTTAAGGCTACTACTAAAAGATATACCCTTAGAATAAGTCGCTCTTAGGGGTTATATATAGGGGAGGATAAGAGGATTAGGTCGTTGCTTTTAGATAGAACGGATCTTCGGATTAGTTCGTCGAATAGTAATAAAAAGTTAATCCTTCTTTATACTCGTCTCTCCTCTACGCGTAACCCTTAGTCCCCCTACTACGTTAATACGTTATCCCTCGTGGATTTTAGCTATACTACCGTAGCATTCGCCGATCTTTACGCTATCGTATAGAAATATAACGTTACTATAAAAAAGCTCCTTAAACCTCGACCGCTTCGACTAGCCGACGGTATACCTTTAATATAGATAACGGACTACTTTATAGCCTAAATAACTATTAGTAAGTATATAGAACTTATACTCTTCTTCGTTACGAATCTATTACCTTCTACCCTAATTATCTTAGGCATCCCCTAGCTTTAGGAATATAAACTAACTATGCTTTAGAAATCTCTCTAAGTCCGCTTTAATTCCGATTACTATATAAGATACTACCTGCCTTTAAGCATAATAGCCGAGGATAGGATAGCTCTTAAGACTCTTATTACTCCCGCGCCCGGAAGGCATTAGTTACGTCGGAAAGTATATTTTTCTAACGTCGTAGAGATTTAGATAACCCCGACGTTTACTCTAAAATAAAAGGTCCCCGTAATAATAAAAGACGTGCCGGAAATTCCCTTTCGATAGGAGGAGACTAATATCCTAAAAGACTAGACTATCCTACCGGGAAGTTATATATCTATAGACTCGTCTACTAAGGAATATCTACCTAAGTAGATATCGTACCCTTTAAACCCTAGCTAACCGATTCGATATCCCTTATATAGGATATAGCTATTCGCTTAGGAAACCGCCTGCTTAATATTCCCGATTAGCCTTCTAGACTCCCTTAAGACTTAAGCCTTTAAGGCTACTCCGCCGTAGACTACTTTAGTAGCTCGCCTACTCCTTATTCGCCTTACCGCCGGCCGTCGCTACGTTCCCGCCCGATAAGGCCGGACGAGACGCCCCCGCCAGCGTATACGATAGGAAGATTAAATGCCTTAAGATATAAACGATATCCGCTACGTACGAGTAGTTAACTTCGTTTAATTCTATAAATAGGATAGTATCTAAGCGATACGAATTAGTATATCTAAATTAGCTAAGCTAGTCGAGGAGGAAGAAAATCTACGACTCTTTAATAAACTCTTAGTAGGCTTAGTTAAAGTCCTAGAACTATCTAAAACCTCTTTCTAACGCGTTATTACTAAGGACTATATAATAGAGGTAGCTTAAGCCGCCTTCCCTAAACGTTTTTATAATTTCCTTTAGACAAACCTTTAGGATATAGCTAATTCCGAATCTCTACTTCGGAGGGTCGACGAGGCCGATATAGAAAAATTCCTCTAAGTAAAACCGGAAGTTATAGAGGTAGATATCCTAAAGAAACTCCCGAAAGAGTTCTAGGATAAGCTTCCTTATTTCCTTCTAAAGAATGCGAACGAGCTCCCCTTATACCGCCCTTAGGATTATAAGATCGAACTTACACTTAGTAAATAAGCTCTATACTATAGAAATCGGCCTATGTTACCTATAGAACTCTGCTATATTAAGAAGTAGATTAACGATATACTTAATAAAGGCTTTATTTAAGAGTCTTTTTCTCTAGCCGCGGTATTACTAATCCTCGCTTATAAACCGGGCGGCAGTATCTATATCTATTATAACTACCGAAGTTTAAATTAGGTTATAGTTAAGAATCGATATCCCTTACCTTTAATCCGCGAAACACTAGATTCTCTCTATAACGCTAAGTTTTATATAAAGCTAGACGTAATTGCTATATTTAACCGTATTTAAATCGCTAAGGGTTATAAGTGGCTTATAGCATTTATCACACGCTTCGGACTATTTAAGATGCTAGTTACCCCCTTCGGCCTTTATAACGCACCGTCGACCTTCTAGAACTATATTAATTACGTGCTTTATAATGCCCTCGATGACTTTTATATAGTATATCTTAATAACGTATTAGTCTTTTTAAAGTAAGAGCCTAAAGGGAAGCTTAAAGGCAGAGGATTACGGCAAATGCAGAAAGTATCGAGGAAAATGCAAAGATAAGAGAGAGAAGAGGATGTGGAATTGCTTAGTGATAGTCTATCTAAGTGCGGACTAAGATCCCTTTATATAGCTAATTGCATAGGAATAAAGGTATATATAACTTAACTAATTGTCGGGATAGAAAGCGCTATTAATTCTATGCTAGGTGCATGTAGTCTAACCTCGTATAGTATCCTAGTTATTGCGTGATTAAATACGCGAGTAAGAGGAGGTAGTATAGGTGACCCTAGTTAACCGGGGCCCGACTATAGACTATACGCACATTAGTCCCTACATATACCACATACTTCGGCATTCGGTATCTTGGGCATCCGGGCAGCTAATACAGCCGGGTGACTTATGTTATATGCAATAATGTACGGCGGTTTTAATGCATATCTTTATATGCCGGTAGGATAAACCAATCGGGAGATATCTGCTCCTTTATAGCCCTTCTTAAAGGGTACTTATTGTATAAGAAGTGCGCTTTATATATGTCCGTTTATAACTAACTAAGATTTATAAAACTCTTTAAAAAAACCTTTTTATAGGAAAAAACTTTTTATATAGAGAAAAATAACTCTACTATATTATATAGAGAAAAATTAAAAACTCTACTATATTTTATTAGTCCGTTTAGTAAACCTATATATATAGGGAAAAACTAAAGGGTATATAGAGGAAAGCTAGAAGAAAGCATAAGAAACAGCAGCTAAAACCCTCTATTTATCTTTATATATAGGATCCTTTTTAAGACCTAAGAGGTCTTGAAATTTATTAAATAGTATACGCCTTAATTCTTTTGTAAATATATTAGCAATATTATTAGTAGAATTTATATAGAATACTTCTATTTCGCCTAGTAAAACACTATTGCGGGTGAAATTATAGGCAAGGCCGATGTATTTCCGGAGTTTATATACTTCCGGGTTATTTGCTATTTTTAGCGCTAATTTACTATCGGAAAATATTAGAGGGACTTTATTAGATATAGGTATAGACAACTCTTTTGCGATGCTTTTTAGATAGCTGTATAGATATAAGGCCTCTTTATTAGCCTCTCTAAGGCCTATAAACTGTGCTTCGTAAGTAGATAGTAATATTGATTTTTGCTTTTAATATAACTAGCTTATAAGATTATTGCGTATAAAGAAACAGTATCTAAAGACCGATCGTCGGTCTATAAGGTCACTAGCCTAATCGGAGTCCGTATAGGCTATAAAATGAAAATCTAGTGTTAGTATATTGCAGTTATAGTATAAGCATAGGTTAGGAAATTTATTTAGGTATTTCTATATAATATCGAGGTCTTGAAAATGCGAGGAGTCGGGTTAAGAAGAAAATCTTACGTAGGATATTACTGCAAAGAGGATATTAGGCCTTATAAATAGGGCTAAAAATGGTAAGGAGCCTATTTGCATTTAGTATAAGAGTATGTCTTTTTTAGAGGCGTTCTTTATTCCTGATTTATTTAATTTAAAGCCCTTAGTAGTAGGTGTATTCGAGGTTCCTATATTTTCTTTTTTAAATTCCTTTATTTTATTTTTTGTATAGGTTGCTTAGGATATATATAATTCCTTTATGTCTCTGTTTATTTGTATAGATAATCCTAAGAAGTCTTTAACTTCTCCTAGCGATTCGATCGGTAGGGCCTTATTTATTTAATCTATTACTTAGGTTATTACACGCTCTATAGGTCTATAGAAGAGGAGATTATCTATATAAACAGCTATAGCTATTCGTAGTGTGCTATTTATAAACACTCCTTCGTCTATTAGAAGGCAGTAAAAACCAAGCTCGTTAAGTACGCTTTTTAATAGGTTATACTAGAGTAAAGGACTTTATTTTAAGCCGTATAGTGCTTTTCTTAATTTCGCTACGAGCTTCTTCGTCTTATGTTTATTTAACGAACTAAAGTAAGTCATGCCTTTATATTTTGTATTTTTATGCTAGATAAACCATACGTATAGTATTATATCTAGAAAAGCTTCGGGTATCTGTATATACGTTTCTATATCTATATCCGTATAAAGAAAGGCATTTTTTATATTAAACTATAGTACTTTTTAGTTATTAGCGATAGCCTATACTAGTAGGAGCCTAATAGACTTAGGTCTTACTATAGTAGAGAAGGTTTTAATATAGTCTAAGCCGTATATTTGCTTATAGCCTAAAGCTATAAGTCGAGCTTTAAACTTCTTTATTTGGTTTTTATTATCCTTTTTAACTCTATAGACCTATCGGCTTCCGAGGGCTTCCCGGTCTTCGGGTAGCTCGGTTATTTCCTAAGTATTATTATCTATAAGCTGCTGTATTTCTACTACTATGCCTTTATCCTAGTGTAAAGCTTCGGCGCTTTTTATAGCTTGCTTATAGGTTTTTAGTTCTATAGGATTACAACCTTCTAAAGCAGATAGAAGGGTTATATTATCGTTATTTATTAGTAGATGTATTAGGTATTCTTAGTAGTCGTTATAGAATTTAGCCGGCTTCTTAGGTATTTTAACCTAAATTCTTTAATCCTTATTATTATTATTATCGGACTAATCTAGTTATATAAGGCGGAAAGGGGTTATAAGTTATAACCCTTAATAACCCGACGATAACGCCGTTATTAGCCTCGTTATAACCCGGGCAATAGCCTCGTTATAACCCGGATGATAGCGTTAGTGGCTAGGTCACGTGCTCCTAATAAGGTTCTGTTAGGCGCCCGGCTAAGCCGGGCAGGCTCTTCGCAGCACCTATAAAGGGGCCCCCTTTTCCCCCTTTCCTAGCTAGCAAGACAAGAGAATAAAACCTAATGCACCTAACCTAATTAGTGCAATAGGTTTACCTTCCGGCCGCTTTACGTAGTAGAGCCCTACTAATACTAATTAGTAATTAAAACGCTTAATTATAGATTAGCTAGGTGGAAGAGATAGACCCCCTAATCTTTAAAGATTAGCATCGCTGTTTTCGCAGACTATAGCGACCTAGTCGACGGAAGGATCATCTGTGCTAAGAATAAAGGACCTTCTAGATCACCGTTTAGATCCCTTCTAACTATCGAAAGAGACCCGTCTAGATCACCGTTTAGATCCCTTCCGATAGTACGTCCTTAACGCGACGAGCCCGCTGCCCGCTCCCGGTAAGCATCGCCCTTTTAAAGTTGCTGTTTTCGTAGACTATAGTAACCCAATCGACCCCGTTGCCCCGAAGGCAAGTATCGCGAACCCTTTAACTATCGTTGTTTTCGTAGACTATAATAACCTAATCGTTCCTACTGCTTATACCGACAAACTATCGCGAAGACCCTCGCAACCCGATAAACACTCCCGAAACCACGGGATATTCGATTAACACACGAGCTATTTAATTAAGACAAAAGCACGAAGACCCTCGTGTACGATAAACACCCCGCCGTCTTCCGACCCGGTATAATATATAGTCCGCTTGCTTCTTTAAGCCCCGTCAATAAGAATACCCCGGAAGAACACCCCGGAAAGCAATACGATGTTAGCCCTAAACCTAGCCCCCGTCGACTAGCGTGCGACCTTTTTAAGAGGCGTTAGAGTCTACGAGACCCTCTATAAGCATATCGACCTTGCCTTTTAGGAGGAAGACGTCCGCCCCGACGAAGGAACGATAAGTTAAGCCGCCGTAATTACGTACGTCGCCCGCTTTATAGTATATACGGAATTCGACGTATACGTCTAGGGGTACGAGCTTCTCGACTACTTCCGAGACTACTTTAAGGGCTAGACCGAGGCTACTTAGAATACGGTCTAACGAGACTTTAAAAGAGCATTGCGAACGCTTATACGGCGGCGCGGGGTCTATATAGGATATAGAAACAGACCCCTTGCGCCTTAATTCGTAATGCTATAGACCGTAGAAGACCTCTTAGCCTAGCCTACCGACGAATTCTCGGAAGCATAATTCGACATCGGTATAGTAGCTTACGCGAGATAAACAGCTGCTGCCGCCGCTGTATCGTTAGTTCCGCTATCGCCTTTCCCTGCCGCTTTAACGGCTGCGCCCTCGTTAGCCCTAGCGTCCGTTGTTTAAAGAGCCGTAAGAGTATCGTTGCCCGCATTATCGCCCGTTGTCCCGCCGCTAGTTATTCCCAGCCCGCCTCCGCTAGTCATTCCCGGCCTATTCGTTCCCTAGGCTCCGCAATATACGGTCTATCCGATAAATCACCGGTTCCGGCACCCTAAGTTTATCTTCCCGGCGACTGCTTAACCGTTCTACCCTACCGCCGTTCCTGCCGCCGTTCCTGCCGCCGTTCCTGCCGCCGTTCCTACCGCTGTTCCCCGAGGCCCTGTCCTAGCTCCCGTCCCGGCTCCCGTCCCCGTCTTCCCCCTTAAGGCATACATAATAATGCTACCTCCCGAGGTCCTAAACGTCCCTACCGATAGGAACCTCGTAATACAATTCGCTAAGGTATAGAGGAAGGACTACAACTATACGGGAGAGCTATATAACATCTTAGACGATAAGGTCCGGCTCTTTATACGGACCTGCTATAGCCTCCGAATCGCCTTAGGCTAATTTTACGGACTAATTGTTTAAATCCTTGCCGGCCGTGCCGAGGACTACTATATCTAGCAGATTAATTAGTCTACGGCCACGTTCCGGGCTATATACGATGCCTTTAAACGCCGTTTCGATGTTAATTAGCGATAGTACTTTACGGAGTGGACTACAACGTTATTTTAGAAGCTTCGGATATAGCACCCCGGCAAGCCACTCTAAGAGGTCCTCGAGCTGCTATTTAATAAACTGCAGCTCTACCAACGTGCCCTTAGCCCTGCTTTTATAGGAGATATCCCCTTACGACTAGCTATCACAAACGCTTGTTAAGGCGTTCCGGAACTTAAATAGGCCCTCTTTCGCCTAGCCGAACGAGTAGAAGAGCTGTTTTCCGACCTTCGCTCGTGCCTTAAACGCACCTCGCACGCCGCCCCGACTAGCAATACTTTAACCAACGCGGACGTAGAAGAGGTCGTATTACATAAGGCACCGAATGAGGCTACGGATAACAATAATAACACGGATACGTTCTAGGCGAAGAGGATAATAGGACTAACGAGTTCGGCTAGCTAACCCTTTCGGATACTCCCTAGTCCTTAAGATAACGTCTTTTGTTTTATTCTTTGTTTAAAGACTGCTAGTGTGTTTATTGTTTCCCCTTATTCCCTGTTTTTCTGCTTCGACCCGGCAACGTTACGTCCCGGCCCTACTTCGACCTTACGTCGCATCGGTCACGTTTTATTACGGCCTAAATACGCTCTTTTAATCCTTTTGCGATTTATATTCATTATTTATATTCATTAGGCATTTTAGCCTAACATGCATTTTTCCCTTCTTTATTATAACGTTGCTTTCCGGTCGGATCTACAATAACAATTGCGGCCCGTTTAACTAAGCTATAGATCCCTGTTTTTCCCCTTCTTTATTCGTTGGCCGGATCCGAGATAACAACGCGGCCCGTTTGATCGGGCTATAGATCCTGTTCTTATTCGTTATGTTCGATTGGTCCGTTTGCAGCCTCTTAAAGAAGAACTGCCAGTGTTAGACCAATCTAGTTATATAAGGAGGAAAGGGGTTATAAGTTATAACCCCTAATAACCCGACGACAACGCCGTTATTAGCCTCGTTATAACCCGGGCAATAGCCTTGTTATAACCCGGATGACAGCGTTAGTGGCTAGGTCACGTGCTCCCAACAAGGTTCTATTAGGCGCCCGGCCAAGCCGGGCAGGCTCTTCGCAGCACTTATAAAAGGGCCCCCTTTTCCCCCTTTCCTAGCTAGCAAGACAAGAGAATAGAACCTAATGCACCTAACCCAATTAGTGCAATAGGTTTACCTTCCGGCCGCTCCACGCAGTAGAGCCCTGCCAACAATTGTCCTATATTATATAGTTAGGAATATTATCCTCGGATATATTATCGGGTATTTCATAGGGATTATTCTAGGATTGCGTATTTTCAGGATTTATATCTAGTATAGAAGTTCTTATATATAGATAATTATCTAGTATTTTATTTATAGAAGGTATAGTATTAAAATTAAAAGTTTTATTATCTTTTAAGAAGTTGTTTTCTAGTATAGTTATATCTTTTAAGACAACAACCTTCTTTCTGCTATAGTCGTATATTTTGTATGCTATATCTTTATAGCCTATTATAATTCCTTTATAGGCTCGTACGTCTAGCTTATCATTAGGTGTTTTATTTTTATAGTATATAATACTTCTAAAGACACGGATCTTATCTATATCTTTCGTAGTAAGGGCTCTATCTTCTTTCTTTTTAAGAGGGCATATATACCCTAGGGCAGTATAGGGAGATCGGTTGTATATATATATAGCTGCTAAGACAGCTTCTCCCTAGAGGTATTTAGGTAGCTTAGCTATATAGAGCATAGACCTAACTTTATTAAGTATTATTCTATTTATACGTTCTATTCTCCCGTTTGAGTAGGGGGTATATAGTGGACTTAAGTTATATTTTATTCCGTTTTTAAGAGCATAAGGTTTAATATTATAGATAAATTCTTTTGCATTGTCTAAGAAGACCTCTTTTATCTTTGTCTTATCTTTATTATTCTCAAGCTCTGTTGCATGTGGTCTAACCTCGTATGGTATCCTGGTTGTTGCGTGATTAAATGCGCGAGTAATAGGAGGTGGTGTGGGTGACCCTAGTTGACCGGGGCCCGACTGTGGACCATACGTACATTAGTCCCTACACACACCACATACTTCGGCATTCGGTATCTCGAGCATCCGGGCAGCTAATGCAGCCGGGTGACTCGTGTTGTATGCAACAATGCACGGTGGTTCTAATGCATATTTTTATATGCCGGTAGGATAAACCAATCGGGAGATATCTACTCCCTTATATTTAAAGACTAAGGCGGAATACGAGAACTACGTGCGAATAGTTATCTAACGCCTAGGCAACGTAGGGCTTTAAATCGACATCGGGAAGTTAGAGTTTTATACGACGAAGACTAAATACCTTAGATTAATTATTTTAATATCTAGCATAAGCATAGACCCCGAGAAGGTGCGTATAATTACGGCTTAAAACACCCCGACTTTAGTAAAAGAACTCTAGCAGTTTCTTAGGTTTATAAATTTCTACCGTCGTTTTATTAAAGGATACTCTAGTGTTATCTCCCCGATAACTACGCTACTTCGAAAGGATTCCCGTTAGTCTTAAGGACCTAAATAAGCTACTGCGTTTAAGGCCCTTAAACTTACTTTTACTACTGCCCCGGTCTTAGCCTATTTTAAATACTTAAAGAAAATAGTTATTAAAACTAACGCCTCGAATTAAGCCTCGGGAGGAGTCCTTTTATAGACCGGAGACGACGGATATCTTTACCCTATTGCGTTTTTCTTATTAAAGCATACTGCCCTTAAGTATAACTATAAGATCTATAATAAAGAGCTATTAGTAATTATTAAGGCGCTTAAAGAATAGCGCTTAAAACTCTAAGGGACTATTAAAGCGTTCGACGTTATTATAGACTATAAGAATCTTAAGACGTTTATATCTATAAAGCAATTTAACTAACGATAAATACGCTAGGCCGAGTTCCTTTCCTAGTTTAACTTTGTGATTATATACCGCCTAGGCAATAAGGCAATTCTCCCCGACGCTTTTAGTAGGCTCCCCGGCGATAGACTAGCTACCGTAGACGACGATAGACTCTTCTATCGAAATTAGGTAGTTATCCCTAAAGAGGAAGTCGACCCGACTATCCTAAAAGAACTCTTAACCGATTCCTATGCCTTAAAGGAGGACCTTAATATAGTCGCCGCCTTTAGACTAAACGCAGCTAGTAAATCACTTAATAAGCTTATCCGCAAAGCATATTAATAAGATAATCTTACTTAGGATATAGTAGCGATACTCCGGGATCTATACGCCTAACGCTAGCTAAAGCATATCCGAAAGCTCTTACGTTACGATATATCCGAATATTAGTTAATTAACGGACGTATCTTTTTCCGCGACTAGCTCTTCGTTCTTAATACTCCGGATCTTTGCCTTAAAGTCGTTTATCGATCCTATAGCAGTAGCCTAATAGGATACCTAAGGAAGGTAAAAACCCTTAATCTATTAAACCGAATATACTAATAGCCGAGGATTTCTTACTTCGCCGCTACGTTTGTTAAAGACTATACTCTCTATCTCTAGACTAAGACCGCCCGCTTATCTCCCCTTAGATTCTTAAAACCCCTCGCTCTATTAGTCCGACTATAGGCCGATATATTAATTAATTATATTACGATACTCCTTAAATACACCCGAATTAGGAAGACTTATAAGAATATACTTACGATAGTTAATAAGCTTACGAAGATAAGATATTTCGTCTCTATTACCGGCCTTTCTATAGAAGAATTAGTTAACTCCTTTATCTACGTAGTCTATCGCTTATATAAAGCACCCGATACTATTATCTCCGACCGAGGCATTTAGTTTATCTCTAGTTTTTAGCGATAGCTTAGCACTCTTTTAAGAATAACGTTAAAACTAAGCTTAGTATAGCACCTAAAGACTAACGGTTAAACCGAAATCGTTAAAGCTATAATAAATAAATATATTTAAGCCTATATTAGCTTTACCTAAGATAACTAGGTCGACTAGCTCCCGCTCGCGGAATTTATAATAAATAATTAAGTAAACGAAATAACCGGTATTTCTCCGTTCTTCGCTAACTACGGCTTTAATCCTTATCTCGGCATTAAACCTATAGGCCCCCGACCCCCGACGCTCTTATTATAGGTAAAGAAGGAATTCCTTCGCGCGGACGCAATAGCTAGTCGTTTCGATCGTATCCTTATTTAGCTTCGAGCTCTCGCATAAGCCTTATAATGGAAATATAAGGATAATGCTAATATAAAGCGGGACGAAGGCTATCTCTTCCGACCCGGTAATATAGTTATAGTTTTATTAGAGAATATAACTACTAATCGCCCGAAGAAAAAATAGAACGATAAATAGGACGGTCCTTATCCTATTCTTAAGGTCTACCGCGGCGCTATAGTTATCGACCTCCTAAAGTATATCCGAGTTAATAAGTCTTTCTATACGTTAAAGGTACGGCTTTAGATAACGGAAATAATACTAAGCTAAGCATAGATTAATCGAGAGGAACGACGTGACGTCGTAGGCCGTATCGCGGAACGCAATAACGACGGCAATATCGAAGAAATATAGGAATTTAAGAAAATCCTTAACGTATACGATAACGAAGCCCCGATCCTAACTTATCTAATTAAATAGAAATATCACTAAGAACCGACCTAGCAGCCCGAAGATAACCTAAGAGGTTGCCCTAAAGCTATTTAACGCTTCTATAGATATAACCTAGATAAGCCGGGCCCCTTAAATTAGGCCCGCCTATAAAAGATTCCTTTATTATATACGGATTTCTAGTAAAAATAATATTTCTTAGCGATTTAAGGACTAAATCGTCTTTAGAGGGGGAGTACTATTATAGTACTATATCATATAATATAGTATATAGTAATATACTACGTAATATATAGTCCTATATATAAACGAGCCCTTAGCCTCTATAGTTCTTCTCCTCTTTATAGAACAATAAGGTTATCTAGCTATCACCTAGTGCCGTAATAAGCGCGTTGCTTAAGGTACTACTAGGCTCTATTATAAGCCCGTAAGTCGACTACCTCGATCCTTAAGGCCTATCCCTTCTGCTATAGGAGTAGAACGTCGTCGTAAAGCGTTAGTTTTGCTCTATTAAAGTCTATAGTATTCCCTAGGGTTATTTAAGCCTTCGGCTTAGCGCGAAATTAAGCTATCTCGAGCTCTTTTTCTTCCTAGGCCGAAAAGGTGTTTAAACCGAGCATTAGGGTGTCCGACGAGGCCAAAGTCGTCGGGTCCTTAATTAGTAATTAGAAGGCACGAGTTATAGGTAGAGGAAGCTATATTAAGGCTCTTAATATAGTGCTTATAGTAGGTTTTCTACTAATATACACCGGCTTCTATAAGCCCGTATAACGGTCTAATGACTCTTATAATAGTGCCCTTTAGGTACTTGCCCTAAAGCTTTATCGGAAGAGCCGCTAACACTATATAATTAAGCTCTATTTAAGCTTAGGGATAGGCTTATATAATATCGCGAAGGGATAATATTATGCCTCGGCGAAGTAGACGGGGGTAAGGGCTAGGATTAAGCGCTAGCTAATACGTTAAATAGTAGGAGAATAGGTTAGGAGCAAGCTTTTCTCTATATCGCTATAGCCTTAGATCACTAGTCGGGACTTTTTATAGGGTTTAACGTTACGACCTTTTACTTCCCGGACTATTCGGGACCGAAATAGCCGGTGCTGCCTATAGATAGATTCGTCGTACTGTTCGAAGCTAAACACTCCGCGGGCCACGAGATCGTTAATCTCTCGTTAGTCGGATTCTTTAAAAAAGGCGCCGGGTATAGTAATAACGCCGTTATTGCGTAACTTAGTCGAAAGTCGTAGTATATCTTCTTCCTTCTTAACGAGGAATTAATTATAGAAGGTTACGGTCTTTAGCTTATTCCTTAAGCCCGGGGGACGTCTGCGTTTACGGGGCTACGGCGGAGCTAGTAGTGCTCGTGCCGGAGAGGGGGAAGGATCTAGCTCGGGAATTTCGTCTAGAGCAGAGGAATCGACATTAGAGAGGGTATCTATATCATCGAGGGCAAAGGGATCCGGGGTATCGTCCTTACTATAGTAGTACGGCTGTATAAGGGTAGACCGGAAGACTATAGGGCCGTTAACGGTCTCGATAGTAACGTTATAGCCGTTAATAAAAGTAATCTTATATAGACCTTACTATCCTCGCTTCTCTCTTTAGACGCGGACTTTACTCTATAGCGGTAGTAATAGAGTATTAAGGGTTAAAGGGCCGTTTCGAGCTTATAGTCTATCCCTAACTTATCGTACGGCGGAGAGCTACCGTAAGGCTTTTATAGCCTTCTAGATGGTTGCGGCTCTCTATACCGTAGTAGCCGAAGGAGGGGAGTCCTAAGTTATTCGTAGGTACGCTCTAAAGATAAGGAGCGTAAGGACGAGGCCGTTTAGTCCTACTATGTTATTTACGGCTTTAATAGCTATTTGCAGGACGGATTTAAGGGCCGTTGTCCTACCGATTTCGGCGTATATTCTTTTAAACGCACGACGGAGCGGGCTATAATACCTTTTAACCTTACATATAGACTAATATGCCTTAACGGGGATCTAGGTATACGTAATGCCTATAATGCGAGCCTCGTTGCGAAACTCGGTTAAGGCGAAGTTAGTGCCCGCGTTATGCTAGATATGTTAGGGGGGCCGAGGTATATATCGATCTATAGCGCCCTAAGTGTCTCTTATATATCTTTAGCCGATATAGACGGGAGGAATCGCGCTCCTTAAAAAGAGGTCGCTATATCGACCGCGTATAGCACTAGGCGGGTGCTGCTGCCGACCTTTAGGTATATTATATCGACGACGACCTCGAAATTAAATTCTTAGTTATCCTTTAATATAAACTTAAACCTCCGGGGCGCCGGCGCGTAGAGCTAGCAGTAATAGCATAATTTTAAGATATCCTTAAGTATTTCTACTAAGATATCGTTATACCCTGCTTATTTTAATAAGTAGTAAAGTCTATTAACGGCCGGGTAGCTAAATCGGCGGTAGAGCGTTCGTGTTACGGTATAGGACCCTAATAGGTACGTACCTATATAGATGCGGGTTAACCCTAGACTACGCTAATATTGCCCTACTATATTTCACGGGCATTTTACGGGCATTTTACGGTTATAGCACGGTAATATTACGGTGAAATCTAGTATAGGTAAACCCCGGCATTACGCTACGACTCTATGGCTATTTCGCGACGCGTGTTATAGGGATTTGACTATAATACGCAAAGCGCATAATAGGGGGAAATCACCGCGTTAAGGCATATATAGAGAGAGGATTACGCATATACGGTAATGCGCGATTAGGCATTATTAGGGAGATTCCCTAAGGAAGCTACGGTAATATACCGGGATTTCCCGGTAAAAACCCGGATGGCAATATAGGTATATAACAGGCATCTTCCCTAGCCTAAGAATAGAAGGGATAAGTAATTATTTTCTATATTATTTAATAGTTAGAAACCTGCTTTACCTTATACTTGCCTTCGCAACCGGTAGATAGTCCGTTACTAGTAGAACTATTAGCCGGCCTAACTCCCTTCCTAGGCCTTATTGCGGCTAGCAGCATCCTATCCTTTTGATAACCCCGTAATGCACTAATTATATTAGTCTATTGCATAATAAATAGTAGTAATTCTCTTTCCTTAATTCTAAACTAACTTTAGGAGCGCCGCGAGTTTAAAGCCTTACGGTGCTAAGAAGAGAGGAAGCATAGACTTATGCCGATCGAGTACTATATGCTAGTGGATATCTTCTAAAGAAGAAAACTCCTACTTACATATAGCTAACTCCCGGAAGCTAACTAGTTCTTTATTAAACGACTTCTCTAGGATCTTTAGGAGGAAGCAAACGCCTAGACTAAAGAAGCCTAAGCGGTATAAAGCTTCTACGCTAACTACTCTTAACACCTTTTCGACGGATCGTATCTATAAAGGTTATATAGCGAACTTCCTATTAAGTTCTTAAATAGCTAGCGAAAAGACACCCGGCTAATCTAATAGGAAATCGCTAGTTTTAACTCCTCCCTCGGAAGATAATACCGAGATACGCTCTTCCGTCGCGTTAATAAGCTATAGTACTACCCCGACGGACGCCTATATAGGATAGAACTAGACCTCGACCCGCCGGCCGGCAGCTCCTATAGATCCGCGGAGTCCTAACCTAGCCCCGCCTTAGCGTTAAGCCCGGCATAAGCGCTAGCTCTATAGACCGGAACGATGCCCGCGCTAGTTATAATAACCGAAGATATGCTCGTCCGGCTGCTAGACCGTCTATAGATAGGGATATCCTACCCTACGGGATCACCGAACGGCGCCGGCGATCGTATGCCGAATAAGCCTACGCCTTAGATCCGAGCCGAAGACGTCGGATTTTTTAATCCGGCTAGTTTATTTAACGCCTTATTCGATACCCTCTAAGAGACCGAGAAGACTATTACGTACCGAAGCGTCGAGAGATTTATCGACGCCCTCGAGAGGGTTACTATCCGCGGGACTAAGTACGCCGACGAACTAGCCGCCTTAGTCCCTAGCCTCCTTAAAGGAACCGCGATCGAATAGTACTCCGGAGACCTTTTAGAGTTAGACCGGTCTTTACTCTATACCCTAGGCCTAGGCTATAGGGCATAGTGCTAAAAGCTTAAGACTCGCTTCGCTACCTAGCCTAAAGTCGTAGCATAAGCGCTTTAGAAGGAATACTTTTCTATCGAGGATATTATTAGCGGTGCCGACTTTCGCGGATAGATATCGTACTTAAAGCGGAAGGCTAAAGCAGCCTTATATACCGATTAGCACCTTACTATAATAGTCTATTAGCGGCTCGATACCTTACTTTAAGAATCCTTTAGACGGCCTATAGGAGCTAACGACCTCGATAGTTAGGTTATAGAATATAAACGGACGATTCCTTAGCTCTAGACTAAGCTTATAGCCGGATCTTAAGGCAGGCTAGCTAATAAGCTAGCCGCGAAACCCTAATAATCCGCCGGAGGTTAGCGGCCGAACTACGGCTAACGTAATATATAAGGATCGCTACGATTTAATTCCGCGCCGCGATCTAAGTATAGCACTAAAGCAAGCGGTTAGCGTTTAAATAAGCCTAACGCTACTAACCCTAGGAAGATGCCGATACTAGCCGTACGAGTCCCTCCCGCTTTAGCAATAACGCCCGCGCTTCGACCTTAGTCTAAGCCTAAGGACCCGCCTACGACTAAACCTATAAACGGTTCTAGAGATAACCCTATCGTTATTAACCTCGCTTAGGAAATCGAAGCTAGAGCAACCGACGGCGGAAGAGCTTACCTACCCTAGCACGTTATTAATTAGATTCTTTATGCCTACGAAGACGACCTAACGCCGAGCGGCGAGCTAGACCCTATAGACGTAGACGAAGAGGACGAGCCCGACTATATTAACTTTACTATAGACGATCCTTTGCCTATAGGGCCTTACGTTATCCTTACCCTAATCGGCGATATGCTAATCGTATAAGCTACGCCGTTAAGACCCGCCGACTCCCCGGATAGGCTATCCCGCTTTACACACGCCCGTATTATAGCATATAGTAAAGATAGGCCTACCGACTAGCATAAAGTATGCGTCGATACTAGCGCCGATCGTAGCTTCCCTTTAGGCTCTTAGTGGTTATAATCCCTATCTCTGCTTAAGCTTTAAGTTGCTTCTTACCTAAAGCCTCCCTTAGATCCCTTAGATTACTCGATATTACACTAAAAACGACCGTCTCTCCGCTATAACCTCCTCTTTCCCTTTTTAGGCCACTTGCCTTCTTAAGCCACCCTTAGTTTACACATATTACTACTTTCTTAGTGTTTTGCCCCCCCCTATTTCTCGTTGGCCTCGTTTTCGCTCTTACGACGCACCCTTTCTTAGCTACTATTCTACACCTAAAAAAACCCTCGACAAAATCAGAAAAAATTCCTTTATTACCCCTACCTTAGCCCGTAGACGCCGAGCTTCTTTCGAGCTTCTTCCGGTACCTTCCGATCCGACATACGGTAAAAATAAGTTCTTTTAAAGACTATTTATTCATAAAGCTTAAGGGGAGCACTAACTTTTCGGCTTAGTCTCTACGTATAGAGTCTATATTTATACGCGAAAGGCTCGGTCTAGCCATACTCGATACTACTTACGCGAAGTCCTAGGACTATTTAGCCCTAATAAGGCTTATAGTTAATAACGGCCCTTTATCTTAGATAAAGCACTATACGTCTGTAAAGGCGGTATAGGAGGCACTTAAAACCCTATATAACCCTATAAACTTTACCTCTAACTTCCTCCTTATAAAGGAACTCTTTAACACGAAGATTAAGGGAGAGACATCTATCGAGACTTACTTAAATAAGGTAAAAGAGCTCTTCGATAAGCTTAACACTAAAGAGATCCGTATCCCGGAGATCGTAGTGATAACCTAGATCTTAGAGAGCCTTAATAGCTCTTTCTTAAGTTATATCACAAATATCACGTAGACCCTTCGTACTAATGCCACGGTATATACCCTTAAATCACTCTCCTCGTCTCTTATAGATAAGTTTAAGAGGACGAAAGCTCTCGAGAATAACGAGCAGCTATTTATAGCCGGCGGCAGTAAGGTCCCTATTTACTCTTACTGCAAAAAGCGAGGGCATATCGAGAGGAATTGTTTTTAGAAACCCGAGAATAAAGATAAGGCTCGGGCTACGGGATTTACCCTGAAAACGATCTCTGCCTCCTCCTCTTCTCGCCGAGACCCTAAGGAGAACACTAACCGCAACCACCGGAGGCCGACCCCGGTTCTCTACTCTTGGGAGAGCTCTCCGTCTCCGGCCCCGCGTCCGGCCGGCCGTCCCCGGACCTCCCGCCTCCGGAAGCGCAAGGCCACTCCGGAATCCTCCGAGACCTCTAATAAGGTCCTCGTCGTCTCGGACTCTGCTTCTAGTATCGTAAGTACCCTTCTATCCTTTATAATACTCTATATACCCTTTATATCCTCTATGCTATATACAATACCCCTAGTAGTACCCTATTTCTATACCCTATTTCCCTTAAATAACATCCTTCTATATACCCTTATAAAAATAAAGTCCTCCTCTAATAGAAAATAAATAATAGGACCTCTAAAGCCTCTTCTTTCGGCAATTTCGAGGGTAGTGTTAAAAGTAGATAGGACTGCAATACGGATTAGGAATTTCTATAACTTTATCTTCGATACTAGAGCTACTAGGCATATAGTTTCGAATAAATCTCTCCTCTCTAACTATAAAGAAATATATACTACTATGACCTAGGGAAAAGCTTCCTCTATTATCGTACGAGGGGCTAGGGATCTTGTCTTTAAGTTCCCTAATAGCAAATAATAGTATACCTTAAAAAACCGCCTTTATATACCTAAAATCGGCATTAATATAATTAGCTAATTAGCTATGATAAACACATACGCTCTTATAGGCCTAGACTCTATATCCCTCCTTAATAGAAATCTTAATAAACTAATAACCGGTTTTATTAAAAACGGACTTTACTATATCCCGTTAGATATAAAGAAAACACGTTTTCTAATCAAAAATAAGATATATAATATATAATATAGCCCGAAAGAAACAATAAATAACGCTATACTCTAAGATACTATACTAACTAATATAATAAAACCCCTTAAAATAAAAAAGAAAATAGACCTCGTTCTCTAGCATAAACGACTAAGCTATCTTAGCTATAAATCCCTATACCGATATCTTCGTAGACTATACCTAGATATATCCGTAGACTAAAAAGATATTATAGCTATAAAGCAATACGAAGCTTATATATAAGCTAAATATATAGATAAAAAGAAGAAAACCTCTTTATAACGACGATATCTCTTTCTAGATAAAATAAACGTTGATATCTAAGGTCTTATAAAAGTCCCTATATACGATAAATTTAGATACTTTATATTGTTTCTAGATACCTACTCTAGGTACCTAAGAATATACCTTATAAAAGATAAAGCCGAAAGCCTACCTAAGTTCCTAGAATTTAAAATAGAGCTTAAGAATAATAAAGATAAGACAAAGATAAAAGAGGTCTTCTTAGATAATGCAAAAGAATTTATCTATAACATTAAACCATATGCTCTTAAAAACGGAATAAAATATAACTTAAGTCTATTATATACCCCCTACTTAAACGGTGGAATAGAACGTATAAACAGAACAATACTTAATAAAGTTAGGTTTATACTTTATATAGCTAAGCTACCTAAATACCTCTAGGGAGAAGCTGTCTTAGCAGCTATATATAAATATAACCGATCTCCCTATACTACCCTAGGGTATATATGCCCTCTTAAAAAGAAAGAAGATAGAGCCCTTACTATAGAAGATATAGATAAGATCTGTGTCTTTAGAAGTATTATATACTATAAAAATAAAACACCTAGTGATAAGCTAGACGTACGAGCCTATAAAGGAATTATAATAGGCTATAAAGATATAGTATATAAAATATACGACTATAGCAGAAAGAAGGTTATTATATTAAAAGATATAACTATACTAGAAAACAACTTCTTAAAAGACAGTAAAACCTTTAATTTTAATACTATACCTTCTATAAATAAAATACCAGATAATTATCCATATATAAGAACTTCTATACTAGATATAAATCCTAAAAATACATAATCCTAGAATAATCCCTAAGAAATACCCGATAATATATCCGAGGATGATATTCCTAACTATATAATATAGGACAATAATAATAAGGATTAAAGAATTTAGGTTAAAATACCAAGAAGCCGGCTGAATTCTATAACGACTACTAAGAATACCTAATACATCTACTAATAAATAACGATAATATAACCCTTCTATCTGCTTTAGAAGGTTGTAATCCTATAGAACTAAAAACCTATAAGCAAGCTATAAAAAGCGCCGAAGCTCTACACTAGGATAAAGGCATAGTAGCAGAAATATAGCAGCTTATAGATAATAATACTTAGGAAATAACCGAGCTACCCGAAGACCGGGAAGCCCTCGGAAGCCGATAGGTCTATAGAGTTAAAAAGGATAATAAAAACCAAATAAAGAAGTTTAAAGCTCGACTTATGGCTTTAGGCTATAAGCAGATATACGGCTTAGACTATATTAAAACCTTCTCTACTATAGTAAGACCTAAGTCTATTAGGCTCCTACTACTATAGGCTATCGCTAATAACTAAAAAGTACTATAGTTTAATATAAAAAATGCCTTTCTTTATACGGATATAGATATAGAAACGTATATATAGATACCCGAAGCTTTTCTAAATATAATACTACACGTATGGTTTATCTAGCATAAAAATACAAAATATAAAGGCATGACTTACTTTAATTACTAAAATAAACATAAGACGAAGAAGCTCGTAGCGAAATTAAGAAAAGCACTATACGGCTTAAAATAAAGTCCTTTACTTTAGTATAACCTATTAAAAAGCGTACTTAACGAGCTTGGTTTTTACTGCCTTCTAATAGACGAAGGAGTGTTTATAAATAGCATACTACGAATAGCTATAGCTGTTTATATAGATGATCTCCTCTTCTATAGACCTATAGAGCGTGTAATAACCTAAGTAATAGATTAAATAAATAAGACCCTACCGATCGAATCGCTAGGAAAAGTTAAAGACTTCTTAGGATTATCTATATAAATAAACAGAGACATAAATGAATTATATATATCCTAAGCAACCTATATAAAAAATAAAATAAAGGAGTTTAAAAAAGAAAATATAGGAACCTCGAATATACCTACTACTAAGGGCGTTAAATTAAATAAATTAGGAATAAAAAACGCCTCTAAAAAAGACATACTCTTATACTAAATGCAAATAGGCTCCTTACTATTTTCAGCCCTATTTATAAGGCCTGATATCCTCTTTGCAGTAATATCCTGCGTAAGATTTTCTTCTTAACCCGACTCCTCGCATTTTAAAGCCCTCGATGTTATATAGAAATACATAAATAAATTTCCTTACCTATGCTTATACTATAACTACAATATACTAACACTAGATTTTCATTTTATACCCTATACGGACTCCGATTGGGCTAGTGACCTTATAGACCGACGATCGGTCTCTAGATATTGTTTCTTTATACGCAATAATCTTATAAGCTAGTTATATTAAAAGCAAAAATCAATATCACTATCTACTTACGAAGCAGAGTTTCTAGGCCTTGGAGAGGCTAATAAAGAGGCCTTATATCTATATAGCTATTTAAATAGCATCGCAAAAGAGTTGTCTATACCTATATCTAATAAAGTCCCTCTAATATTTTCCGATAGTTAATTAGCGCTAAAAATAGCAAATAACCCGGAAGCATATAAACTCCGGAAATACATCGGCCTTGCCTATAATTTTACCCGCAATAGTGTTTTACTAGGCGAAATAGAAGTATTCTATATAAATTCTACTAATAATATCGCTAATATATTTACAAAAGAATTAGGGCGTATACTATTTAATAAATTTCTAGACCTCTTAGGTCTTAAAAAGGATCCTATATATAAAGATAAATAGAGGTTTTTAGCTGCTCTTTCTTATGCTTTCTTCTAGCTTTCCTCTATATACCCTTTAGTTTTTCCCTATATATAGGTTTACTAAACGGACTAATAAAATATAGTAGAGTTTTTAATTTTTTCTCTATATAGTATAGTAGAGTTATTTTTCTCTATATAAAAAAGTTTTTTCCTATAAATAGGTTTTATTAGAGAGTTTTACAAATCTTAGTTAATTATAAACGGATATATATAAAGCGCACTTCTTATACAATAAGTACCCTTTAAGAGGGGCTATAAGGGAGCAGATATCTCCCGATTGGTTTATCCTACCGGTATATAAAGATATGCATTAAAACCGCCGTGCATTATTGCATATAACATAAGTCACCCGGCTGTATTAGCTGCCCGGATGCCCGAGATACCGAATGCCGAAGTATGTGGTATATGTAGGGACTAATGTGCGCATAGTCTATAGTCGGGCCCCGGTTAACTAAGGTTACTTATACTACCTCCTCTTACTCGCGTATTTAATCACGCAATAACTAGGATACTATACGAGGTTAGACTATATGCACCTAGCTTAGAATTAATAGCGCTTTCTATCCCGACAATTAGTTAAGTTATATATACCTTTATTCCTATGCAATTAGCTATATAAAGGGATCTTAGTCCGCACTTAGACAGACTATTACTAAGCAATTCTACATCCTCTTCTCTCTCTTATCTTTTTATCTTCCTCGATACTTTCTGCATTTGCCGTAATCCTCTGCCTCTAAGCTTCCCTTTAGGCTCTTAGTCCCCCTACCTATAATACTCGAAGGATTTACGGGGAATATCTTTTACGTAACAGACGATTTTACTAAAAACGCCCTCGGCATAGCTTAGCTTACCTTAACGCTAGCCGACGCCTTTACCGCGGCTATAGCTAGAGCCCTCTCCTTAGCCGAAGCTGCGGAAATCTAAGCTATCCTCTACGTCGTTTAGCACGCCGGGGCTATTACCGCGTATATAACCGCGGCCGAGGCGGCCTTCGCCGCTTTTAAGACTCCGGCAACGCCTATAGCCCTGCTTTTTAAACGGCACGTCTAGCGTACGCCCGGCATACTAGCCGGCGCCCTTCGTTCCTCCCCGGCCGACGCCGATAACTCGCCGCGCGAACGATAGGACGCGTTACCCGATAATATCTTCGCGGTTTCCTATAGCACGCTTTATCGTCGTCGCTACGACGATATAGCCCCCTTTACTCTTATCGCTACGTCCGCCCCGCTAATGCCTCTACGCCTATAGATCGTTAAGCATAAGATCCTAACGTACGACGCTATTATATCCGCCGCCGTTATTTACTTAAGCACCTCTATACTACTTTACGGGAATACCGCTATTACTATTACTCTAGCAAGCCTTTTTACCTATACTTAGTGCTAAATCGGCGATAACCTTACCTTACCGGCATTCGCCGCTATAGCTAGGCTGCCGAGCTCTTTACTCGTCTACTTTAATATACCGACTATACTAATCGACGATAGCGCCCTCGCCGCCCGCGTCTTAGTATCCACCGCCTCGGCAATCTTAGTAAGTAGGATAGCGGCGGCGGAATTCGCTACCGCGTGCTAGATATAGCTAGTTGGTAATAGATTCGCCTTAGACCTATCGATCTTAATAAGCTCCCCGCTCGTAAGCGATACGCGCGTTACTATTCGCGTAACGCCGGTCCTATTCCCTATTAGCCGCCGTAGTAACCTATAGATCGCGCGCGCCGGCGAGCTATCCGCCGCTAACCCGCGCGGCGTCCTTATCTATAACGCGGTAGTGCTCGCAGCCCTTTCTTAAGAAGATTAAGCCGTATATTGCTTATCGGATAATCCGCGCCCTTACGCGCGCCCGTCTACTACCGGGATATAACGCACGGTATCCCCGGGAGCATTCGCCGTAGCCCCCGTCGTTATCGCCGGCGACGAGGTCCCTAGCGACGAGGCCCTTAGCGCCGCCGGCCTTACCCCCGCCTAGCCGGGCTTATCCTTTATTCGCTTAGTCTCGCCCTCTCGGTGTTTTTCCTTTCTCTTCTAGCTATTTAATACGGCTCGTCTATCTTAGCGTTTACTTTATTATTCTAGCTATATAATACAGCTTTATACTCGTCTTTCTACGTCTCGCCTTATCTATTACCGCGTCTCGCCTTATCTATCTAGTCCCTTTAAGCTCTATATTCGTTCGGCGTTCGCCGCCCGATACTCGCCTTCCGCTACGGCACCCCGCCTACTTTACGTTAGCCGTCTAATATAGTTTCTCGCCTTCGTCGCCTACCGTCTTAACACAACGGTCTACCTACTTTATGCCGGTCGTCTAATACGGCCTTCGCCCTTTCCTTACGCGCTTTATCTCTACTCAACCGTTCTTACGTCCCTCGTTCTTATATCTATACTCTACGCCTTATCTCCTATCGTCTAGATTGCTTCCTATCGATCCGCGAGCACTATAAGGGCGTAGTATATCTCTTTAAGGTAAGCATTTATTACGGTATAAGACCCTAATAGGTATATACCTATATAGATGCGGGTTAACCTTAAACTACGCTAATATTGCCCTATTATATTTTATAGGCATTTTATAGGCATTTTACGGTTATAGCACGGTAATATTATAGTAAAATCTAGCATAGGTAAACCCCGGCATTACGCTACGACTCTACGGCTATTTCGCGACGCGTATTATAGGGATTTTACTATAATACGTAAAGCGTATAATAGGGGGAAATCACCGCGTTAAGGCATATATAGGGAAAGGATTACGTATATACGGTAATACGCGATTAGGCATTATTAAGGAGATTCCTTAAGGAAGCTACGGTAATACACCGGGATTTTACGGTAAAAACCCGGATGGCAATATAGGCATATAACGGGCATCTTCCCCGGCCTAAGAATAGAAGGGATAAGTAATTATTTTCTATATTATTTAATAGTTAAAAACCCGCTTTACCTTATACTTGCCTTCGCAACCGGTAGATAGTCCGTTACTAGTAGAACTATCAGCCGGCCTAACTCTATTCCTAGGCCTTATTGCGGCTAGCAGCATCCTATCCTTTCGATAACCCCGTAGTGCACTAATTATATTAGTCCATTGTATAATAGTTCGTATCTCGGCTTTAGTTAAGAAGGCGACTGCGTTCTCTTCCTTACTAAAGAAAAACTATAGATATCCCTATTTATAGACAACGGGGACGCTAACACCGGGACCGATAATCATATCGGTAGTATTATTAAAGTATACGCCTAAGCGATCTATGTTAGCTAGGCAAAGGAGGAAGGGGGTCGTTATTCCTAGCACGTAGAACGTAATACGGCTAATAAAGGTCTCGAGGGCAACGGAGCCGAGGGAACGCACGTCCTCGCCGCTGCCGAATTTAATATATGCCTAGCCGGCGGTAGACTCGTCGAGCACGATAGAGGGGTCTTCTTATTAGAGGGCGAGATATTAGTCTTAGCCTACCGTAGAGACTATAGCTGCTCCAGTGTCTATAAGGATGCCGTAAAAACGGTCCTTTAAGTAACGGTCGAAGACGAATTACGTAGCCGGGACGCTTAACTAGTCTATCCCTTATGCGTCTTCGCCCGTAATTAAATAGTTAAAGGACTACTAACATAGGATTTACGAGGCTTGCCACTTAGTCGGTTCTTCGTCGTTACTAGCCTTATCGTTACGCTACTCGATAGCGGCCTATAGAGTCTTATTACCTTTATATTCGGTAAGATAGGCCTCGAATCCTATGCTAAGGTTGCCGGTTAGAAGGCATTACGCGTAGTATTAAGCCTTAGACCTAGCTCGTTCCTCTAATATATGCTTTATCGATTAGCAGCCTTCCTTCTAACAAACGAAGCACTTCCTCGACTATTAGCGGTTGCTAAAGCTACTGCCGCCGCTACGAGGGCTACGGTAGCTTCGTCCGCTGCTCCCGCTAAATCTACGGCCGTTGCCGCGGTTATTAGTGTATCTTCGGTCGGTATAGAACACGCCTAATAAATTATATTTATTATTTATATTTATCACCTCGTTACGATAATATTATACGAACGTGTAGGACGTGCCGTTCTCGGCCTATCTCGATAGATAGGTCTTTAGGGAGGAACGCAACGCGGAGAACAGCTTTTTCGTAGTCTTAGGGGGGTTATATAGCGTATAGCTAAATTCCGGGACGTTTCGGCACGCGTTAAGCAATATAATGCGAAAGGGGAGGTCTTTAGCGAACTTAAATCCTAGGGCGCGTTAACATCGTTATAGCTTATGAAAAAGGGTCTATAGGACTTCCTATTAGGTTTTATTTAGATGCTTAACTTATAGCTTTTTAAAAGTTATAGTGCCTTAATCCACCTAATAGTGCTAATAGTTTACTTTAGTATCGAAGTAAGCCTTTAGTAGGTCGTAGGCTTACCTAAATGTGCTATCTTACTCTATATGCTAGATATAGTAGTCTTAAGCTCGGCCGGTAAGGATCTAGGAAAAGAGGGCATAGAAATAGCCGGGCCGGGCTTTAACTATATAATAAACGTCTATAAAGATACGGACTTTATCATTAAGAATATTATAGGGCTCTCTTATATAATTCTTACTCTTATCCTATAATTTAATAAACTTTTATAAGAGGTCTACGTCTATCTCTTCGTTCGGAACGTCGTAAGGGGGGACTATCGTATAGGCTGCCTTTACCGTTAAGTTAATCGGAGGGGTCTTAAAGAACTAATACGAAGTTAGGTAAAGTATTATTAGCGTTTCTAATATATCTTAGAACGAAGGGGCCTAAGGGTTCGGGAACGTGCCGGGTATTTAATCTCGCGGGTACGAGCCGGGATCGACGGAGGTAGCATATATCGAGGTTATTAAAGCAAAAGAGGGTTTTAGCGCGAATGTAACTGCCGGGGCGGTCGGAGGCGTAGGGGGAATAGCCGCGGGCGTAGATAGTGCCGTCGCAAAGGTTGCTATAGGAGCCGGGGTTAGGGCAGTAAGAGGCGCCGTTAGGGCCGTGCCTAAGACGATTAGGGAAGGAGGGTTAGTTATAGCAGCTAGAGCTACAACGGATGTATTCCTTACGAACTCCTAGGTTCGCTCGTCGTAGAACTTTAATTATTCTAATAGTAGCTCGTTCTTTAGCTAAATCGGGGGAATCTATAAGCGCTAAAGCATTAAAAACGATGCTATAAAGCTAAGATTTAGGGCGCCGGTCTAGATCCTACGGGATCGCAAGAAGGATTTAAAGGCCTTCTTAAAATACCTATCTCCCCGGTTTTATATAGCCTCTATCTACCTGTTAAAGTAGTCCTAGAAGTCTAGGAATAGCTCGTATCTATAAATAGTTATGCTAGCATTAATAATAATAAACCGGGCTACGTAAGTTATAATAGCCTTCTTATTTATATTATTATAGGTAACGTCTATCTCTTAGAATGTAATATTAGTTTTGTTTTAGAACGACTTAAAGATGCCGATGCCTGCTAGCTAACCGGGAAGGGGGTTGTCTTTAGGCTTAGTTGCTTCTAATACGGGACCGGGAGCGTTAGTATTATCGGTAGGGTCCGATATAGTGTAAACAAATAAAACATACGGTTGTTGTTAAAGGGGATCGTAAGGGTCGTTACGAAGGTTGTCTTGCGTTATAGACGCACTATTAATTAACGTAACTCTTCTTCTTCTTAAAGCGAGACGGGATTAAACAAAAGCTAGGAAAGAACTTATCGGCGGTTACCGAGAGCTAGCTATAATAGCTTCGTCGGCTCTAACTTACGTAGGTTCCTTATTCTTAGCATAAAGGACCGTCTCTAGGTATAGGCAATAGAATCCGCGGGGGATAAAGATCCGTGCACTTTCGACGATTAGGCTCTACCTCTTCTACCTTACTAATCTATAATTAATCGTTTAATTACTAATTAGTGTTAGTTAGTTAAATAAACAAAGGGGGTTGCAACTAGTTGGAATTAGTCTATAATGTCTATTAACTAAGGGGCGACGAATAGCCCCTTTATATAGGCTATAAACGCGTATATTAATAGGGCCTAAAGCCGGACCTTTGTAAGCCCTTCCTTACAACGTCGGGGCTGTGCCTGTAAGGGCGATTGAGTTAATAACTTAATTATCGCAAGGGCGGCCGAGTTAGTAACGCTATCACCGGGGTCCCCGATGCATACGATGCATTATATAGTTAATAGCGCATCCGTTTAGGCGTTGCCTACACGTAATCTATTTAATCACGTGGATTACAATCGTGCCTAAAGAACGGATATCCCTTATTCCTATAGATTTCCTAGTAGAAAGTAAATAGGGAAGATAGTAATGTTAATATACCCCCCTAGCTAGAAGGGAATAGCTTCCGGCTAGTTAGAATTATTATCGACTTCTTCTTTAATCCTAAAAGAAATATCCGTAAGTCGAAGTTAGTAAAGGAACGTTTAGAAACGTTATCGTAAAAGTAATTTAGTTAATCTATCCGTAACTATCTTATTAGAAGGGATATACTTAATGTTAAAAGTATGACGTAAGAATTCCTATCGGGCCTAGTAGTTGTAAATTTTAACGTGCTTTAAGGCGGTCTAAATCTTTAGAATCTCGGCGGAAACTAAACGGATTATCTAGGTATTATTATACTAAATAGTAGGAATAAGAATATCTAGCTATAAAGAAATATCGTTAAACAAACGAAGAATAGAAATTAATTCTTTCGCGGTAGAAGAGACTATAAGAAGTTCGGCTTTAGTAAAAGAAGTAGTAACCGTAGATTATTTCTAGGCACTCTACGCGATAAGACCGTTTAATAGGCTAATGAAATAAGTATTACTATTTGCACTAAGTGTTTTCTCTATTTGCACTAAGTTAATATTAAGTAGACCTAATTCTTCTACGCCTACCCTCCGCGCCTACCCCGCCTAACCTAATTTATTAAGCAAAGCTTGCTTTACGCTACGAAGAACACAGAATGTGTGTAAGTTACGGCAAGCCGCTTTGCTTACTTAATATACATAGTGAGCTTTTTTATTATAGGGGTCCCTTACAAAAACGAAGTGCGGCTATTAGCTAGCCCTAAATAACGCGCTATGATTGGCTAGAGTCTAAAAATCTAGTGCGCTAATTGGCTATATTTCCCCCGGGTTTTAACCGGCTAAAACTTACTCGATTTCTATTAGTAACCCGTCCGGTAGGGTTTATTACGAAATGTTAATTAATAAAATCCTATACTACTATTAGCTACTACTTTCTTCTCCCGGAGATTAACCGCATTTCCTAACTAGTAGGAAAAACAACATAAATAAACAAAATAATAGAATAACGCGTCCTTATTACGGCTTCGTCCTAATAGCCTCTTTAGCAGTAGCTCCTCCGCCTCCGCCTCCGCCTCTACAACCGCTTGCCAGCCGCGATAACGATATAGATGCTTTACCTAATCGTCGTTGCCCTTATTGCTGCGTATTTAAGCCTAATAGTCAATTTATCTACCTTAAAGACCTAATAAAATAGACGATAAAGTGCCTTATATATCGCTAGGGATATTCTACTTCTATATACTCCCTAACTTCCCTTTCTACGTCCTGCTCTACTAACTATTATTATAGGAGGGTCGAGGCCTTATTACGCCTATTCGTACTAACTCGACTACTAACTTAACTACTAACTCGACTTCCTATAAGCGAACGGCAAGCAAAGTAT
Source organism: Ophiocordyceps sinensis (assembly GCA_012934285.1). Classification (NCBI taxonomy): domain Eukaryota; kingdom Fungi; phylum Ascomycota; class Sordariomycetes; order Hypocreales; family Ophiocordycipitaceae; genus Ophiocordyceps; species Ophiocordyceps sinensis. Next base: position 12,155,859 of record JAAVMX010000001.1, on the reverse strand, counting down.
CGAACGCTAGGCAGTCGGGTCCTCGACATTAGTGTAATAGCAATTAAGTAGAAGAGAGGCTCTAAGGCTAAAACAGCCTGTAAAGAAGGATTAGAAGCTATAAAGGATGTAAATCACTAAGAATAATAGCTCTTGTCTTTTCCAATAAGGAGGGCTAACTAGTCTCTATATATAGGGAAATCCCTCGGACGAAAACAGCCGCGTAGACCTAAGGAAAAGAGGTAAAAGAAAGAGTCGGACGGAGTCGCCGGTTAAAAGCGCCGGTCGCAAACAATAAATCGCATCCGTACGACAAATAGTCATACAGTCAGCAAATAAATAAGCAGCCTAGTAGAAGACTAGTAAATTCTACGGTAAATTCCACGGCGGAAGCCGTAGCTATATAAAGGAATTCTACGGTAGAAGCCGTAGAAGAGAATTAGAATTCCACGGTAGAAGACCGTAGAAGGGAATTAGAATTCCACGGTGAAAAAACCGTAGAAGGGAAGGGGAATTCCACGGTAGAAGACCGTAGAAGGGAAGAGATTTCACGGGTAAAGTCTAGATAAATAACCGTAAAATCACTATAAAATTACGGTAAAATATAACCGAAGGAATGTAGGTAAATACGCCTATAGAAGTGCGGGGTAATGCCTATAGAAGCCCGTGGAATTCTATAGTAGAATCTAAGGAAGAACCGGGGATTTCCCGGTAGAAAGCAAATAGGGAAGACGGTAATGTTAATATACCCCCCTAGCTAGAAGGGAATAACTTCCGGCTAGTTAGAATTATTATCGACTTCTTCTTAGATCCTAGAAGAAATATCCGTAAGTTAAAGCTAGTAAAAGAACGTTTAGAAACGTTATCGTAGAAGCAATTTAGTTAATCTATCTATAACTATCTAGTTAGAAGGGATATATTTAATATTAAAAGTATTGCGTAAGAATTCCTATCGGGCCTAGTAGTTATAAATTTCAATATGCTTTAAGGCGGTCTAAATCTTTAGAATCTCGGCGGAAATTAAGCGGATTGTCTAAGTGTTATTATACTAAATAGTAGGAATAGGTATATCTAGCTATAGGGAAATATCGTTAAATAAACGAAGAATAGAAATTAGCTCTTTTACGGTAGAAGAGACTATAAAAAGTTCGGCCTTAGTAGAGGAAGTAGTAACCGTAGATTATTTCCGGGCACTCTATGCAATTAGACCGTTAAATAGGCTAATAAAATAGCCTTTAAAAGAATAACGAGTGTCTAAGTCGTCGGTATAAGCGGCATCGGAAGCTATAACGAGTTCTTACTCGTTTGTATCCGAAAACTTAATCGTAAGGAAACGCGATTCGTATAACTAAGTTACTAAGCTTTCTGCGAGCTTAATATAGAGCGTAGACGGGTTTTATATATACTCCGCTAACGAATTCGACGATTTTACAGCGTCGAGACGGGTAGAAATAGTCGCGTAATTATAGGAACCGACTAAAGACTAAAAGTAGTAGATTTAGTTATCTATAGCCTATCCCTAGTGTTTCTCTAGCTTCTCGGGAAGTAAGAACGGGCAAAGGGTCGAAATAGGCCGTAGAACTATAGAAGTAGGGATTAAACTAAACTTAAAAGCAATCTTATTTAAGTAAACGTCCTAGCATAACTATAGCTTTCGCTACTTACAGTCCCGGATAATCCTTATCCTAAGGAAATAGGTAAGCTCTCTACGGTTAGTAACTATATACTTCTGCTTAAAGCGACGGATAAAATCGTCTATAGCCCTACGGTATTCCTTACGGAAAAGGATAATAATATTATCTATAAAGAAGAACGTAATAATGCTATTTATAGTAGATATAAAAATATAAGGATCCTCCGTACTTTACTAAAGGCTAAGCTCGGTAAGAGACCCGGATAGTTCCTATTGCTAAAGAAGCGGCGAACGGCGAAGTCTATATAAAGCCTTTATTAACTAAATTATAAAACCAAATATCTTAAATCCGTCTAAGAAGTAGATATATACTTCTTTATCTAAATCGGCATTCGTAAAGGCGTTAACTACGTTAAGTAAGCGGGTTTTAGTGCTAAATTTAGCGGCAATAGCAATTATAATGCGAAAATTTCACGCTATAAGCGTCGCGGCGTAAGTTTTCTTTCCGCTAAATAGCTAAAGATCTCCTCGCATATAAAGGCGAGACTTAAACTTCCTAAGGTAGCCGTGCTTATTAAATTTATAATCGAATACCTATATTAATAAAAGAGGACGCACTAGCGCGTTCGCTCTTAGGGTAGGCGAAGGAAAGAAGGTCTTCCGCTGTTTTAAGGAGTCCTATTTAACTACTCTAGCGGCTTTAAACTTAGGTCTAAACGGATGCGTCTCGAGATTAGACTAAAACCTTAGAAGCGCGAGCAAATCCCGTTTATATATCTTCTTAGGTTTAGGAGAAGTAGCAAATACAGCCGTAAAAGCGGTGCTATTAGCCGGTAGATGCCTAACGTAGGCGAAAGCGGGATATCGACCCGAAAAACGGTTTAAATAAGTAAGGCGTAAATCCCTTATAAATCTCGTCGTCCGTAGACTATCTATAGGAATAGTATTATCGTAATCTATAGACCGAGAAGTGGCTTAAGGCAACTGCACCTTAAGACGGTCTACTAGTTCTATAGTTATAGTAGGTAAAAGAGTAGAAATATTAGTTTAGAAATCCCGTATATTCTTAAAAATATCCTCCGGCGGTTCCGGGGTTTAGTTAGGAGTTAGGAGCTAAGGATTGCCATCGGCTAGAAGGTCTACTAGATTAGAATGCTTATTAGGAAGCACTATTAGTATCGACTAGAATTCTGCCTTATCTTGCTCTTCTTCCTATGCAATATATAGTGGAAATGCCGGTGATAATACTTATATTAGCGGTTCGGATGCCTTAGACGCGGTGAAAAACTAAGTCTTATTAAACGTTATATTACGAACTCGGCGAACCTCCCGTCTCTATAGGATCTACATACGAAAAATATTAGTAGAATTATACCCGACTAAGTAACCAACCTCTACGTAAGGTTCTTACTTAAGATCGCGTTTCTACGTGTTAGTTAGGGCCTTAGTAGTTAGTAGGTAGGCTTTATAGCTAAAAACTTAAAGATAATCGAATCGTAATAGTTAAGGAAGGAGAAAAGCCGGTATATTCCGGTCGTAATCCCTTAACTAGTCGTAAAGGATCTCTATCGGGGAAATCCACTTTAATAGAAATAACGTAGAGGAAGCTGCCTATCGGGCTAGAATCCGGTTGTGTAAATACACTATAGTTTTCTACGTTTCTATCTATAAATGCTTAGGCAAATTTGCTTTAATCCTTATAGATCGAGCTTTTATAGCTACTACCCCCCTAGCTCGTTCAGCAGCGCTATTCTAAGCGGGTGTATAGGGAGCAGTAGGCTTATTATCAATGCCCTACTAGTTAATAAAGTCCTGAAAATCGTATCGAAGGGCTCGGTCGTTGTCTCGATAGATTATACCGATAGAAAGTAAGAACTATCGGGAAATATACCGACCTAGGCTCTTAAAATATAAAATTAGCTCGTCTATAGAAGCGTCTAGAAGCACATATAGGAAAACAAGCTTTATATAGTCATCCTTAATGAGAAATGCAACGTTCTTATTATTATAACTCTTATATATAGAAAAGACATCGCAAAACACCTTAGAAAAGGGAAAAGTTGCTTTAGAAAGCGGCGGTTCGCGGTTTACAATTCGTTTAGCCTACGTAAGTTTGCAGGACTTATAGGAGATTATCTCATCGAAGGTCACCGACTATAGTATTCCGAGTGCTTTCGAAAGCGCCTTATTGTTCGGATGTCTAAGCCGTTAGTGCTAAAGAGAAAGTTCCTCTATACTTATTAGTATAGACTCCGGCGTAGTAACTAAAAAAGGTGCTATAACCGGGGTATCTACGGTAGAATCTATAGAAGGAACGGAAGCAATAGTTAGAAGCGTAGTAGAAGGCGTTAACGGGTTATACTCGATAATATACTAGTTGTAAATTAGCTCCGTTATATAAATTATACGGGTTAATAAAGAGATTACGCTAGTCTACGGGTTCTACTAAAGATTCGCCTTATAAAGAAGACGAAGTAAATAAAGGGACGTATAAAAGGACGGGATGTATGCTACCTAACTAAGTTAAAAAGTACCCGTCGAGATACGTATAAACACTGTGCCTATCCCGAGAATTAGAGTGCTTCTACTGCCTGCGAGTGCGTACTTAGAAGAAGGCTAGAAGTTATAGAAACGCTCCCTATTATTACAAATATATCTATTAGACCCTAAATCCATAATAAAAGAATCCCTTAACGGGTATTCTATAGTAGTCTATAGAATAACTAATAGTAAAAAGGTTATAAGAACATTAGCGGCAGCTATAGCTTACACCGTCTTTATCTTAGTCGGATTATTCTTCCGCTACTCCTCGTCGCGAAGAAGTACTGCGTTAACTTTAGCCTTATTAGCCGGAACCTTAAGGTAGTCGTCTATAGTCTTTTAGACGTCCTTATCGGGTTTCTATAATAGAAGTCGAACGGAAGGGTTAAAGTAATAACACTATCGGAAATAGTATCGTTCTCTATAAATGCACGGCGGACTATCCTTCTTCTTGCCTTTATCCTTATCCTTATCTAAGGACGCAGCTGCTAAAGTAGTTGCCGATTTATTAGTAGATTCCGCGGCTAGGGGCTTTATTCCCTAGCCTTAGAATTTCGCAAAAGCGTTAGTCTTTAGTGCTTTAGTCGCAGCCTTTAAGGCCTACGAGCGCTCGAAAAGTTCGGATATCTTAAATCCGTCGGGGAAAGACTATTCCTAACCTAGCTTATTTAGGCGGGCATCGTCCTCTATCTTATTTATCTAGTATTCCGCAAAAGTGCTAGAAATCGGCTAAATAGCCTTAAGAAAGAGCTATATAGCCCGGAGACCTTCCGATTCCGGCAACTTAATTCGCCGGGCGTTGGTAAGGACCTTCTGCTAGTTAGAAATCTATATCGTAATATCCGTCCGGTCTAATGCCTTTAAAATAGTATAGAACTACGTAAGAATAGTCTTTTATTACGTCTATAAAGTCGGCTTTATACGCCGCTATAGTAAAGCTAATTCCTTAGAAACCTTATATTCGTCGGCAATTATTAAATAGTAGTTCCCGATGTTTTAAACGATAAACTGCTAGATTAACGTAAGAGATTTCTATTAGTCCTTATAGGCTTAAAGCAACGTGCGATACCGGGAAAAGAGAAACTCAAACCTCTTAAGTTCTTCTATAGATAAACCAGCAATATTAGCAACGGTCGCGTTAACTATTCTAGCTATTAGTTCTATAGGAAGAGGCAATAAGGGTTTCTAGAGTTTAGGTGTAATAGAAGGGTCGATTTTCTCCTAAATCCCTTAGGCGAGTGCGTATTTCTAGATCGTTAAGATCCATCGGTCCTAGTCCGCTAGTCTATTTAAAATAGTCTTCGAAGTGATATCGGCTATAATAGATGCAGTAACGTAGGTGAAAATGTAGTAAAATCACCGGAAACGGGTGGTTAGATGCATAATATATATACACAAACCGTAAAAAAACTAAACTAAGTGCGGGAAAACACTAATAGAATAGGGTAAACGTACTAACTAGTCCTCCGTATGTCGATTCGCTAGATTAAATAACGCTCCTTAAAAAATCACACTAGTCCTCTAGGAGTCGATTCGCTAGATGTAAAGGCAAAGGCTTTACTACCGTAAGTCGTAGCGTTAGCAGGCTGAAAATACAAGCCGTTAGAACTCTCTATGCGTAGAGAAGTTCGTCCGGGCTTATAACTATCGAACGCTAGGCAGTCGGGTCCTCGACATTAGTATAATAGCAATTAAGTAGAAGAGAGGCTCTAAGGTTAAAACAGCCTGCAAAGAAGGATTAGAAGCTGTAAAGGATGTAAATCACTAAGAATAATAGCTCTTATCTTTTCTAATAAGGAGGGCTAACTAGTCTCTATATATAGGGAAATCCCTCGGACGAAAACAGCCGCGTAGAACTAAGGAAAAGAGGTAAAAGAAAGAGTCGGACGAAGTCGTCGGTTAAAAGCGCCGGTCGTAAACAATAAATCGCATCCGTACGATAAATAGTCATATAGTCAGCAAATAAATAAGCAGCCTAGTAGAAGACTAGTGAATTCTACGGTGAATTCTACGGCGGAAGCCGTGGCTATATAAAGGAATTCTATAGTAGAAGCCGTAGAAGAGAATTAGAATTCTACGGTAGAAGACCGTAGAAGGGAATTAGAATTCTACGGTAAAAAAACCGTAGAAGGGAAAGGGAATTCCACGGTAGAAGACCGTAGAAGGGAAGAGATTTTATAGGTAAAGTCCGTATAAATAACCGTAAAATCACCGTAAAATCACAGTAAAATATAACCGAAGAAAAGTAGGTAAATGCGCCCGTAGAAGTGCGGGGTAATGCCTGTAGAAGCCTATGGAATTCTATGGTGGAATCTAGGGAAGAACCGGGGATTTCCCGGTGGAAAGCAAATAGGGAAGACGGTGATGTTAACACAAAGTATAGTCCCTCGAGATATAAAGCCCGCGCTCTCCTTGCCTGCCTTTATACCCTCGCTTTAATTCACCCGGGCTCTTAACAGGCGGAACGTAAAGCGCGCGCTATTATAAAACGTGTAAAATAATAAAGCCCGACAACTAATTTATCTACCTTAAAGACCTAACGAAGCGGACTATAAAGTGCCTTATATATCGCTAGGGATAATCTACTTCTATATACTCCTTAAATTCCCCTTTTCTATCCCTGCTAATTAAATAGGCTTAACGCTTCGGCATAGCGATTCGCAGCCTCTTTCGACGTAGTATTCGCTCGTAGGATAGCCCGGGCCACGCTCGAGCACACGCCCGCTAGGCTAATATTAGCCGTTATTATAGGGTCTAGCGACGCGTAGGTAAAGAGCCTTTACTAACACTAAGCATATCGTAGCTGCTCTCTTTAGCTAAGCTATCCTCTTAGCCACTAGCTCTACTAACCTCGCTAGCGCCCTCGTTATAACAACCTCTCCCGTCCTCGCCTTTAGAACCTCTCCCGTCCTCGCCTCTAGAACCTCTCCCGTCCTCGCCTCTAGAACCTCTCCCGTCCTCGCCTCCGGCCTTAATATAATAACCTCCCCTATCGCCTCTTTACTAGCTAGACTTTATAGGTAATCTCGATATACCTACTATATCTCCTTCTAACTAAGATCTTATTAGTTAATAGAATAACTATCTCGAAGCCGATGTCCTAAAGTACTATAACCGCTATAAGAAATCCTAGTTTAGTATATAGCTTATGGCTTCTATCTGCTAATACTATCGTCGTCTAGACAGTAAGAAGTAGGATAGTTAGCCTTACTTCTTCTTAGAAGAGAATAACCTAGAATTTAGCAGCGTTCGAAAGCATCTTCTAGAGCTCTTATAAGTCGAAGAGATACTCGTTGCCTAGGTCTATACATATATCTAGGTCTTTTAGTATCGTAGTTAGTAATATAAATATCGCGGCCATATTATTAACTTCCTATAAGATATCGGCTATATATATATATAGCTTCCGCTTCTACCGCGCGACTTAGATATTATTGTCCTACGACTACGGGAATTAATAGACTAGCCCTATCTTATTCGATAGTTCCGACGTTAATTCCGGGTTCGATAATGTGGGAATATAGGAATATAGGATAAATACCACCACGAGGAAAAGGGTTATAAGTTATAACCCTAACAACCGCAGCGTCATTAGCCACGTTATAACCCCGGCAGCAGCCTTATCATAACCCGGATGACAGCGTCAGCGGCTAGGTCACGTGCTCCTAACAGGGCTCTATTAGGAGCCCGGTAGGCCCGGGTTAGGCTCTTTATAGGCTTTATAAAGGGGGCCCCTTTCCCCCCCTTCCTAGCTAGAGCAGATATTTTAAGACAATAATAACAGCCCTTTGCGATAGGATATCTCACGTGTGATTCCTACTAACACTAATTAGTGATTAAATAGATTTAATTATAGAACAGTAAGGCTAGAAGAGGCAGATCTTAATCTTCGAAAGTGTAGTAGAATCTTTATTCCTTACGGACGCTATTTCCGCGTATCTTTACCTTCGGGTTCTATTGCGCACACCTAGAGAAGTTTATCTATGCTAAGAATAAGGCATCTCGCTAGACCACCGGTTGAGATACCTTTAAGCTGATTAATTAATGCTACTGCTTTCGCAGACTATAGTGGCCTAATCGATAGTACGTCCCTAACGCGACGAGCCCGCTGCCCGCTCCCGGCAAGCACGAATCTATTAAAGATTGCTGCTTTCGCAGACTATAGCATATCTACAATCGACACCCGTTGCCCCGAAGGGCAAGTATCGGAACCCCTTTACGACGTTATTTTCGCAGTCTATAACCGACCTAAAGCGACGACCGCTATTTATTAGGATAACATCGCGAAGACCCTCGCGACTAGTTATCCACGATAATATTAACGAGCCCGAATACAGATAATCCCGTCGTAATAAAAGCTCCCTAGCCGGAAGGGTCTACCGACTAGTTAAACAGCATCTCGATCCACGAGTTACTATATTAATAAATCGACTTTAATATCCCGGATCTTAACGAAGAGGCTTATCCTAACGAATAAAGTCAATTAGCTTTAATAACATACGTCGTCCGGTTTATATTAAGTATAGATTGCTGTAAATATATATAAGGGTACACTCTGCTTGGCTAATTTTATTAGGAGTTCGGATCTTAGAAAGAGATCACCTGGGATTAGATCTATCGGGACATTAGGAGGGCCCTACGAAATATCGTTAGGAGGAATAAGGTATACACAGGACGAAGAGACGGACCGATCGTGCCGTAATTCGTATTACTATAGGCTTCTAAAGACCTACTACCCTAGCTATAATAAGAATTCCTCGAGATAGACTTCGACAATAGAACGAGGGCCTACGTAGAGAGGAACAGGATGCGAGCCTAACTAGGCTTGCCGCCGTACGAAGAAACCTTAAAGACGTCGTCTTTAGCCTCGCCCTCGCCCCTACCCTCGCCCCCGCCTTTAGACCTCGATCCCGCCTCTAGCTCCCACAGGCACAGCCCCGATGCCAACCCACTAAGCTCTCGCAGTTCTTCGGACTGCTCCCTAAGCGACTCCCCCACCGACTCAGGCTCCCCTATCAATTCTCGCAGTAGTAGCTCTTATAGCAGCCTTTAATACGAACCTACGAAGCCACCGCTTAAATAGACGCTTCCCCCCGTAATACCCTAGCAGAAAGCCGTCACTACTCCTATTAAGCCTCGAAGCAGCTCTTAAAGCAGCTCTATCGAACCCATAATAAAGCCGCCTATACAGACGCTTCCCTTAATAAGCCCTTAGCAGAAAAGCCGTTACTATAAACCTATAAAGCCGCCGAATATACAGAAGCTTCCCCTATTAAGCCCCTAGCAGCTATACCGTTACTGCGAAAAGATTATCGTGCCCTAAGCCTAGCATACACTAAAGCAGGCTAAATGCAGGCTCTATAAATCCTAGTTTGACTCCCGAAGCGCACTTTTCCGCTACCTCGCCGAAGGATACCGACACTAGAAGCATACATAAGCTTCCACTTAGCCCGTAATACAATAGGGCAACCAAGGCCGGCCCTAGCTCGCCACCTAGGCACACCCTCATTCGAAACCCGAACGCAGGATGCCACTACGGAAAGCCCGTACGGGCTTCCTCCTAGTCAGTCACCCGGCAGGCGCAGACGCCCCAGCTAACGACCACATTCTTTATTTTTCCGAGATTTAGCAGAGCGCCTATAGCTCCGCGTAACAATAAGCAGCCTCGCGAGCCTAGACCTCCGCCAATCTTACATTCTTATTTATATTTATTCTTTGTATTTATTAGACCCCTTTAGTCTAATACGCGTGATTAATTAGTTGCGGTTGCAAGCTTTAAAAGAAGAAGCTTTAAAGGGAAAACTACTAGTGTAGGAATGTAGGAATATAGGATAAATACCTCTACGAGGAAAAGGGTTATAAGTCATAACCCTAACAACCGTAGCGTTATTAGCCACGTTATAACCCCGGCAGCAGCCTTGTTATAACCCGGATGACAGCGTTAGCGGCTGGGTCACGTGCTCCCAACAGGGCTCTGTTAGGAGCCCGGCAGGCCTAGGTTAGGCTCTTTATAGGCTCTATAAAGGGGGCCCCTTTCCCCCCCTTCCTAGCTAGAGCAGATATTTTAAGACAATAACAACAGCCCTTTGCGATAAGATATCTTACGTATGATCCCTACCAATAGATAAGCTAATATCCGTGCCTAGCTTATATATCTTTAGCTTAATCACCCTAGCTATCGTAATATTATTATCGACGAGGACCGCATTAGCTAACTACCTATTAACGGTAACGTTAGTAACTAGCTACTTAGCGAGGTAGGCGACGCTAGTTTAGATACTAACTTCGACGCTATGTATCTTAACCCTAATGCTGCTTAAATCGCCGAGGCTGCCGATATTAATAATTACGATGCCGCGGCTATCCTAAACTTTATCGCAGCCTAGCCGGACCTTAAGCGTTTACGGGCTTAGCTTAATACTTTATATTCGATAGCGTCCGTAACGATCCTCTTCTTAATAACTATAATCCTACCTTAGCTATTAGCTAGCTAGCGAATTACGATATATCCCCTTATACCTCTATATATGCCGTTATTCACTATATTAGGAAGTACTGCTCGAAGGGAGAGACCTAGTTAGAAAGCTACCGTAATATTGCCCGGGCTATCTTGCCTAAGACTAATATATAATAAGGCCTTATAAGCTTTATTGCTAAGTTTATAAATAAGCTTACTATAGAGCGTGATTAGTCTATAATAGAAGTTAGTTACCTATTGCTAAACTTACCGCTTTAAAAAGGCATAAGGGCTTTCTAGTCTATTAATTACCGCCCCCCCGAGCTTTAGTAGTAGGCGGATATTATTAATACGATAGAGGGTATAGACGGGGTTCGTATATCTCGCAACGTCTATTAGAAATACCTTACCTAGGACGACGAATAGGCTAATTTAACCTTCTTCGAACTATTTGCTAAGTTCGACTTTACGCGTACTCCTTAGCGACCCTTTCCTCGGGCGTCTAGTCGTATCTTAAACTACTTTCCTCGCTATAAGCCTTAACGGGGGCACGACTAATACTAAGACTTTTGCCGGGTTAAGTTAACTCTTTACTATCCTTATCGATATGCTTAAAAGGTTAAGGAGGTTAAAGGCATTACGTTTAAGACCTTCTCTAAGGCATATAAGTATTGCCTATCTATCTATAGTAACGCTTATCCTAACGATTACTACGGTAACCTTCCCTCCCCTATTTAAGACGAATTTAAGGATAACCCTTAAAACGATAAAGATATTACGGCCGGGGAGTAGGAAGAACTTACTGCTTTACTACTATATCGTGGCCTTAATACGGAAGACATTAAGTTGCTTAGAAATCGCGACCTCGATCTTTAGCACGATTAGCAGCCTTATGTTAGCAAATATCCCGACTTAAAGGCATAAGGGAACGACTATTAGAAGCTAGTTAAGTTATAGTATGCCTTTACTACTAAGCAAGATAATAATATATTTAATAATATCTTTGCTTATCTTAACGTAGAGCAACGTATAGTTTTTAACCTCTTTACTTAGCACCTAGAATAAGCCCTCGACCCTAATAAGTAAGACCCGGCGCCTCTTCTTATATAAGTAGATAGATAAGGCGGTATAGGCAAGTCTATTATAATTTACGCCCTCTATGCCTAGTTAAAGCAGCTCTCCCCGGGCTGCTTTATACGAGTGGCGCTTACGGGTATTACTACTAACGTAATTAACGGCGTGACTTTATACTTCCTACTATACTTACCTATCTCTAAGACTCTCGAAGAGGTGCCTCTATTACGCACTATAGAGCTTAATAACCTTTAGTCCTAGCTACGCCTCCTACGTTACCTTATTATCGACGAGAAGTTAATAATTAGCTTACGAACCTTTTCTTATATTCATTCCCGCCTCTAATAAATCTTCCCGGAGCATTAAGACGAGTTCTTTAGTAGCTATAGCGTTCTTATGCTTAGTGACTTCTATTAGCTCCCGCCTATAATAGAAAAGCCGCTCTTTACTATAGCGGCTCTTATAGCGCTACCTAAGATTCGTAGACGCAACGCCTACTACGCTTTTAATAAGACTATTATATTATAGTAGGTCTTACGGCAGTAAGGCGACGACTAAGCTCCTTTCCGGATAGCTCTTTAGGCCCTACGTATTAATGCCCCTTTTATTAACGACTAAAAGCTGCTCTATACCCGCGTGTAGGTAAACCTACTACTTAAGGAGGTAGCTTACTTCGACGGGGCGGTCTATATCTACTCTACTAATATATAGGTCCGCGACTTTAATATAGACTATATAGAACGCCTTAGCTCGCTATATATCTAAGTTCGAGCGACTAATGTCGGACCTAACGTATTATAAGCCGACTCTATTACTACCGGCAACCTATATAACTATCTGCCTATCTATATTAGTGCTAGGGTGATATTAATAGCGAATATCTAGACCCCTCCTAGCCTCGTTAATAGTGCCTTAAGGACTATCTACGACTTCGCCTAGAATGCTAATATAGACGACCCTTAAGCGCACTTACCCTTTATTATTTTAGTCCGCTTTAATCGCTATATAGGTCCGCCTTACTTCGACGACCTAAAGCTAGCGACTATTATACCTATCTTCCGGATAACATAAGACTTCTTTAAAGGCGGCGCCTCTTACTATCGCACTTAGTTCCCCCTAACGATTGCGTATACTATTACTATTTATAAGGCATAAGGTGCTACGCTTAAGTAGGTTATAGCGGATATATCCTATCCCGATTTCTAATCTAGCCTTACTTACGTAGCTGTCTTACGGGCTAAGACACTACGTAGTATTATATTTAATACTTGCTTTAATCTTAATCGGTGCCCTTTTCTAACGAAGAAAAATAATGCACTTTTGCCGCGATATAAGAAGGGTTTTCGCAGTACCCTAAGGGCCGCGTGGTATTATCTTAAGTTCTACTTCGGCCTAAGGTTAATACTATAGAACTATAGCACCTACGATTAGGGCACGCGAGCCCTCGAGTACTTAAACAACTTATATATTAAGCTCGAGGGGTTCGAATTTACGGACTAACATCGGTTAAATGCGTAGGCTACGCATAAGGAAAAGCCTACTAAATGATCTTACGCCGCGAGCCCGCTAGCTGTTTAACGCAGCCTTTTTTCCGTATCTTCCTCGATATCTTTAAATTCGAGCGAGGCTATAACGGCTATTAATATATCCTTTTAATCACCGACGAATATAGCGGAATAATATTCTTATAGAGCATTAGCCGAAAGATAGATACGCCGTTCCTAATTAAGAACTTCGAGGGTCTAGTCCGCCGCTATATAGGCGCAGCCATTTGCAAGATTAAGATAGATAACGAGAGGTCCTTAGTGAATCTTCTAAACTAGGTGGCTTTAAAATTTAAGACTAGGCAGTAAGGGAAGGCATCGAGATCGAGCTTCTACTAGCATATATAAAAGAGCCTATAAAGGGAGCTAAACGACCTAGGGGAATTATATAATAAAGACTCCGCTGCGCTATAGGAAAGCTGCCTTAGAACCTATAGCCTAAAGCATATTAGGCATTCGTAAGAATATATAATATCCCTCCTAAGGCCTACAACTAGTAGAAATCGCCGAAAGAGACCTTCGATAGATAGTTTAACCGGCATCTTCGCTAGTATAGTAAGTTAGGCGTAATAGCTAATAGCGAGAAGGACTTTCGCCTATTATAGAGCAGTCTTTACGCCTACGGCTGCCGAGCCTACCCTCTTTATATTAACTTAAAGGCTAACCTAAATAAAAAGGCTTTTAAATTACACCCGAGAGCGCACATTAGCTACCTCGTAGGTTACTAAGCGAGCAACCTATTCCGCGTCTAGGTGCCTTAACTTAGTAAAGTAATTGTTACCTAAGATATAACGTTTAACGAGAATTGTTTTTTCGACCCGAATATAGAGGACCTATAGTTTCCTATCTAAGAATACGAGCCTATCGTAAGATTAATTAATCTTCTTATTAAACGCGACTAAAACGCTCTACTCGAGGATTTCCTATAGGACTTTAACGAATATATCTTAAGAATTAAACCTACTATTTCTATATCGGCAGAAGAGTTCGATATCCTATAAGGCGACGACGCCGGTAAGGCTTTAGAAATAGATACTTCTCTAATAATACTATTATTACCTAATAAACCGGCGAAGTTACTATTAGTAATACCTACTCCTCCCGAAGCATATCTTATACCGTTATAGACGCTTAACCCGACGGGGCAATAGGGTCTATAGGCACCGGTAAGCATATAGGATTACGAGGCCGTACTATTCATTGTATATCTTACGCCTAGAGAGCTAGAGGAATTGCCGGAACCCTAGCCCCGGCAATACTTATTAACTCTAGACCGGAAGACTGCTAAAGCTTCGCAGCCGCCCGACAGCGAGGATAAGGAAGGCTAGTAAGGATCGCGAGTCTTACTAAGACAGGGCACCGCCTAAGACGACGTTAAGTATACCCTTAATAGAATAAGGTAATATATCCGTAGGCATAGAGCCTAAAAGGATAGAAGCGCCCTCTAAAGCGCAATTAGGGACGCTTACGATAGCGCCCTTAGAAGCGCCTATAGAAACGCCTTTAGACGCACTATTAATATAATCGAGAACTCGACGGACTTAAAGAACGCAATAAGAGCTTTATAGCACCGAAGCTATAAGACGAAGCTCTCGAATAAGACGGCTAAGACAATAGAGTAATAGTATATCTAGTGTTTTTAGTGTTTTAGCACTTAGCTTCCCGAAGCTTACTATCTAAAGGGAGACCTTACGACTTTTTATTTAGTATTTATAGCAGCTATTTAGCAAACATTATACCGCAACTATCGTAACGACCTCGTCCGCTTGCTAAGACGTTACTAAGATCTTAACAAACACCCGCACGGGAAGGAGTTTAAAGAGGGATGCAGAAAGGAGCTTTAAGACCTCTTTAGAAAAGGCACTTAGCGAGTTCTAAGCAGAGAGCGCGCTAGAGGCACGCCGATTCCTCTTAAATAGGTCTTTCTCTATAAATTCGATATAGATAGATACCTAATTTAGTATAAAGCCTATATCTACGTGCGCGGAGACCTCTAAGGGGATTAAGGCGAAGACACTTACGCTATAACCCTCGCTATTAAGACCTTTCGAACCGTTATCGTAGTAGTAGCGAAGCGAGATCTTAACGTTAGATAACTTAACATTGCTAACGCATTTCTTAATATTAGCTTAGATAAAGGAAGGGAGCCTATTTACGTAAAGCTTCTAAAAGGGTATATTAAGCTTAGTTTCCTAGAGGAAGGTAAGAACTCCTCTATAATCGCCGAGCTTAATAAACGCTCTTTATAGCCTACGCGAATTACCTCTCCTTTAGTATAATAAGCTCTAACAGGCGTTAAAAGCTTAAGGGCTAGACCGTATTAACGAGGAACCTTATGTATTTACAAACGGCAAGATCCTCGTCCTTATATACGTTAACGATATCCTTATCTTATCTCTAAAGGGCTATTCCGTAGACGAGCTTATCGACTTTCTGCACGGCAAGTACGAGGTCCGCGAGGAAGCATTTAGTTAGTATCTAAAGATCTAAGTTATTTAAGACCGACTGAATTAGAAGATCTTTCTGTGCTAAGATGCCTATATCGAGAAGATCGCACGTAAATTCGGCCTTAACGGCACTAGGAAAGCGCCGATAATCCCTCTACCGCCCTTACCGCTCTTTAAGAACACTAGATAAGCGACCTTTCGAGAGATTAAGGACTTTTAAGAGAGGATTAGCTCTATTATATATACGGCAGTCACTATAAGACCGGATATAGCCCTTATAGCCTTATAGCTCTTAAGGTTCCTTACGAACCCCTCGCTATAATAGAAGGAGCTAGCTAACAATTACATCCGCTACCTTTATACAACGAGGTTCCTTACGATTAAATACGACGGCCTTAAGGGGGAAGCTCTTATTATTATAACTAACGCTTCTTTCGCAGACGACCCGGAGACCCGCCGCTCTTTATAAGGCTATATTATAATGCTCTACGGCGGCTTAGTCGTATAGAAAGCGAGCCTATAAGATACGGTAATAACCTCGACGATAGAGGCAGAGCTACTTAGGCTAGAACGGGCTATAAAGAAGGCGTTCGCTTTCTTAAGGCTTATAAGGGATATCTCTATCGAGCTTAGGCTATTAAGAATATACTGCGATAACCTCTAGACTATTAGACTAGTGGTAGAAGAAGGCCGTATCTTAATAAAGCTACGCTACGTAGATATATAAAGCATATAGTTAAAGCAGGAGTTTAAGAAGGGCCGCTTTGTGGTTGAATATATGCCTACTGCCGATATGCCCGCCGATGGCCTAACGAAGGCGCTACTACGAGCGAAATTCGAGCGATTTAGGGCGCTGTTAAAGTTAAAGGATATACGAGGGCGAATACTAGAAGGAATAAAGGACTAGGGAAGGCTAGAACACTAAGGAAAAGGGCACGTTTACACCTTAATAAGCGCTTACGATAGCTTCTTCTTTAGCGTTAATTTAATCTCTTAACGCTAGGGGGTATATCGTATTAGAGCGTGCCTATAAGGAGGTGTTAGATATAGCTCTATACTAGTGCAGGTCACGTGTCCGCTTGCGCACTTATTTAAGGTGCCTTATAAGACAGCTAGCCTACGACTATATATCGCAATATAAGACCTTTTTCTCTTATCAATTAGTGCCCCTTTTTATAACCTTAAGTGCACTTATTAACCACTCCTCACGCCTACGGGTGCGGGCCCTTATAGGTAGATACAATATATTCTCTACGCGGCTAGCCGGCTTACCGGCCGGGCCGCCTTTATTATCGCTAGCGTTCCTTAAGACGTCCTCGATAATAAGTCCTTCGCCGATTAGTAGTATACTACTATTAAAGCTCTTACCGACGACCTTAGCCTCGTCTTTAGTGCTAATTTTACCCGTGCTTAATTAGAGGCCGACTTTAACGCCCTATCGATAAAGAATATCTCTTAGCCGGACTTCTATTCGAAGTTTACCTAGCTTTAAGCCGACTTATCGTTTAATAGCACCGCTTATATCGCCTACCTTTATTTAAAGGTCTCTATTAAACTTACTAACGCTACCGCTCTATAAGTCGAATGCCCGGCCTATAACGACTTTACGGCCTAGGCTAAGATATATTCCACGCTTTAGGATAACTAGCAGCGTATTAAGGCCTATTCTTTACTCTAGCCGCCTTATAACCCCGCTCGTACTAGCCCTACCTCGCCTGCCTTACCTATGTCTCCTGCCGGTAACCCGATATAGCTCGATATATTCTAGGCCCGGCTTACTAACGCTAAGAAGCATTAGCGGTTCGAGAACCGTCTTTGCCTTTATTACGCTTAGCCGGCTACCGCTACCTATACCGCCCGGACCTACCCTAATAAAGGTATTAGTGCTAATCCCGGCGCTAACCCTATAGCTAGTCCTAGCGCCGGTTCTAGCTCTAGCTACGGCCGTAGCCGTAGTAGCGGTACGTCTGCCCCGCGCTTGCTTAAACCCCCTCCCCCCCGCTACTAAGTTCGCGCTATTAAGTAAGGCTTTATCGAGGGTAAAGTAAACGACCTCCTTACCTCTTCCCCGTCCTAAGGAAATACGTAGCTCCTTCGCCTTATCGCACGATAGAGCTCTTAGTATCTAAGTTTATAGCTTTATTTAATACCGGGGAGGATCTTTACCTCCCCGCGGGAATATAACCGCGTGCTCTACTTATGCCTTTATCCCTTATGTCCGCCGATATTATTATTAGTGCTTTAGTCGACTCCGGCTATTCCGGATACGGCTTTATATACGCTTAGACTACGCACCGCCTTACCCTTCCTATCCGCTAGCTCTAATTCCTACGCCGGCTTTCTCTCGCTGATAGTAGCGACTATAAGTCTAGCTCTATTACCTATTATGCCTTTTCGGTCTCCCGGATTAGCGCTTATACTAAGTCTATCTACTTCTTTCTTATAAAGCTTAGCTATAAGGTTATTCTTAGCCTCCTTTAGCTACGCTAGCATAACCCTATTATTAGCTAGCGTAGTAACTCCCTTTCCTTCTAGTCCCCTTTTTATCTAGCCTCCTACCTCTTAGACTACTAGCCTTATCTTATCTTAGGCCTTTCGGCCACCCTTACCCGCCTTACCAGCTTTATCCCGGCTCCCTTTGCCCTTATTATAGAGGGAATATAATTAATAAATATAATTCGTTTCCCCCCCGCCCCCTCCGTTAAAGACTTTAACGACGAGGGCGAACCCCTTACCGCTAGGATCCCTATTCCTACCGCTGCGATCCCTATTCCTACCGCTACGATCCCTATCCCCGCCCGTACGGCCTTAGCCCGCCCTCCGGCCTTTGCCTATTCCGTCCGCTTTAGCGACGTTCTTAAGTTTATTCCCCTATCCCTTAGCCCCTCCTTTTCGGCGTTTTTTAAGGATACCCTTAACGTAGGTAAACCCGCCTATCTAGACTCCTCCCGCTAGGTTAACAACGCTAACTCTAACTCCGGCTACGACTCTAACTCCTCGGCTACCTTCTACCCTCGCCGCTATATTCGACCTCTTTACCCCCGTCCTATCTATAAGACCGCTAGCTACCGCCGCCCTATATCGCGACTAAGTTATAAGACTATTAGACCTTATCCCCTCTACTTTTCGTCTTTTAACGACTTAGCGTTTAACGCCTAAATGCTCGACGTCGACGCGATAGTAATATTCTACTAATGACCTAAAGTCTAGACTTCTTAAACCTCGATTAAAGCCCTTACCGCCGAGCTATTGCCTACCGAGCCTCTACTACCTATCGACTAAGATATTCCTAAGGACTCTTGCTAAGCCGTTTTAATTAGATATATAGACGCTAAGGATATAAAAGCCTGCCTTAACCCCCGCCTTTACGACTTCGTCGACGACTACCTTAATAAGATCTACTTTAATAAGATCTCCCTTAACAATATCGCTAAGTTCTTTAAAAAGTAAGAGAAAGTCCTTTATACGCTCTACGAGCTTTAGGCTAAGGTCCTTAAAAAGCTTTACTAAATAATCTATATATAGCTTAAGAGTAAGGCTAATAAGCTCGCCTTTTACTATACCGTTAATACTTAAATTAACCTTAAGGAGGGAATATAACCTCTTTATACCTACCCCCGCCCTTTTAGCGAAGCTAAGAACTAGATCGTCCGCGCGTACGTTAATAAGCAGCTCGGAAAGGGCTTTATCCGCCGCTTTACCTCCCTTACTATTGCCTTTATTATACTTGCCTATAAGCCGGGCGGGGGCGTCTATTTTTACGTAAACTATCGCGGCCTAAATAAGGCTATAATTAAGAACCGTTTCCCTTTACCTTTTATCTACGATACCTTTACCTATATTTAGAAGGCGAAGTTTTTTACTAAGATCGACGTTATTACAGCGTTTAATCGCCTTCGCATTACCGAAGGATATAAGTAGAAGACTACGTTCGCTATACGGTATAGGCTTTTTAAGTATTATATTACCCTCTTTAGCCTTACCGCCGCTTTATCCTACTTTTAGAGTTTTATTAATACGGCCCTTTACGGTATCCTTAAGATAAGCTCGCCTTTTACTATACCGTTAATACTTAAATTAACCTTAAGGAGGGAATATAACCTCTTTATACCTACCCCCGCCCTTTTAGCGAAGCTAAGAACTAGATCGTCCGCGCGTACGTTAATAAGCAGCTCGGAAAGGGCTTTATCCGCCGCTTTACCTCCCTTACTATTGCCTTTATTATGCCTGCCTATAAGCCGGGCGGGGGCGTCTATTTTTACGTAAACTATCGCGGCCTAAATAAGGCTATAATTAAGAACCGTTTCCCTTTACCTTTTATCTACGATACCTTTACCTATATTTAAAAGGCGAAGTTTTTTACTAAGATCGACGTTATTACGGCGTTTAATCGCCTTCGCATTACCGAAGGATATAAGTAGAAGACTACGTTCGCTATACGGTATAGGCTTTTTAAGTATTATATTACCCTCTTTAGCCTTACCGCCGCTTTATCCTACTTTTAGAGTTTTATTAATACGGCCCTTTACGGTATCCTTAATAAGTTCTACTTTACTTATCTAAACGATATCTTAATCTTCTTAAAGACGCGGGAGGAGCATTAAGCCTACGTTAATACGGTTCTTAAGCGCCTTAACGCCGCCGGCCTCTAGCTTAACGTAGATAAGTATAACTTCTATATCACTAAGACTAAGTACCTCGGCTTAATTATCTTAAATAAAGGCATTCGCATAGACCTTAAAAAGGTTCGTGCGGTCTTAGACTAGCCTACCCCTACCTTTATTAAAGACCTCCGGCGCTTCTTAGGATTCGCTAATTTTTATCGGCGTTTTATTCGCGGCTTTCTTAGGCTTATAAACCCTCTAAACGCCCTTACTAAGAACTCTGCCCTTTAGATCTAGTCTCCCGCTTACGCCTACGTCTTTAAAGCCCTTAAGTACGCCTTTACTACCGCCTTAGTCTTTATATACTTCGACCCTTATCGTAAGACTATAGTTGAAATAGATACTTCCGACTAAGCCGGCGGGGGTATGCTAATATAGCTCCTTAACGATAGTCGTTACTATCTAATTGCCTTCTTCTCGTTAAAACACTCCGCTTAAGAGTGTAATTACGAGATCTACGATAAAGAACTCTTTATAATTATAAAATCTCTCGAGGAATAACGCTTTAAGCTTAAGGGCCTGCCTAAGTTTAAGATAGCCTTAGATTATAAGAATCTTTAGTATTTTATAACTATAAAGCTTTTTAACTAGCGATAGGCCTACTAGGCCGAATTCCTTAATCGTTTTAATTTTAAGATTGTCTTTTAGCCTAGCTCTTAAGCTATTCTCCTTAACGCCCTTAGCCGCTTGCCTAGCTCCCGCCCCTTCTCCCTTACCGACTAAGCCGACGAGAGGATTAACTACCGATATTAGGTTATCCTCCCTAAGTCTAAGATTAATGCCTCCCTCTACCCTAATACTACTACCGCCCTTAACGCCGTAAAGGGGTCCGATTTATTTATAAATATAATTTATAAATATAATTCCGATTGCCTCGACCTTTACGCCCTCGACGACTTTAAGCCGATCGAAATCCTTATCGACTAGGCCTATTCCTCCTCTTCGCTTATCTCCGCTATTTGCGTAGCTCTTTAGTCCCTTTAGCCCCGCTAGCCTTACCCCCTCCGAGCCCCCCTCCGCTCGATCCTTAAGACCGCTCTCTCTAAGGTCTAGGGCCGGTTCTATTTCTAAGGCCGGCTTTTTATTCCCCCTAACGACGCCTTAATTCTTTAGATCCTCGTCCGCGTTTATACCTCCCCCCTTACCGGCCACCTTAGACGTACGAAGACCGCTAGCCTCTACCGCCGGTCCTATATCTAGCCTAGCCTATATAAGTCTATTTCTAGCTTTATGCGGAATTATTATATATGCCTATACGTTAAATCCCCTCGTTCCTCCCCCTAAGGCCTACTTTAGCCCTTAAGTATTCCCTTCGCCTTATAGACCGATATATCCGTCGATTTTATTACCGACCTCCCTATCTACCGCTATACTAGCGTTAAGTTTTCTAATATCCTTATTATCGTCGACCGCCTTACGAAGATACGCTACTATATCCCGATACCCTTAATAATCGTTAAAGACGTTATTAACGCGTTTATTTCCCTCGTTTAGTCCCTTTATAATACCCTAGCCTTTATTATTAGCGACTATAGCATTTAGTTTATTTCGGCTTTTTAGTAATAGCTTAGTCGTCGCTTTAGTTACCGCCTTTACCTTAGCTCCGCCTACTACCCTTAGACCGACGGTTAGACTAAGATCGCGAACGCTTATATAAAGGTTTACCTTTATTATTATACTACCTACCTTTAGGACGATTAGGTCGACCTCCTTCCTTTCGCTAAGTTTACTATTAATAATTAAGTCTTTAAGTCTACCGGCCTCTCCCTTTTCTTCGCTAACTATAGCTTCTACCTAAAGCTTAGCACTAAGCCCTTTAGTCCCCCCTTGCTTAATATAACCCTTTAGCAGCGGAAGGAATACCTCCGCGGTAACGCACTCGCTTCCCGCCTTTAGCGTATCTCTAACTTCCTCCGCGATGCGATCGAAGATACTTAGGCTACTTAGGCTCGCTACTTAAACGCCTAGCCGACTCCCGCCTTAGCGTACTAGCCCGGCGATATAGTATTCCTTAGCACCCGCTAGATCTAGACCCTCCGTCCTATAAAGAAGCTCGACTATAAGCGGGAGGGCCTATATAAGGTCCTTAAGGTATATAAGACGGCGTATCTTCTTCGCCTCCCTAAGGGCAGCCGCTTTTACCCCGTTTTTTATTACTCCCTCCTTACTAAGACCTAAGAGCCCCTTTTACCTAGCTAGTCGGAGCTTAACGTCCGGCCCGCCGATAACGGCGTTTTCCTTTCCCTTAGCGATAACGACGGCGATAATACGCACCTTAAATAAGAGTTTTCTTCTATCCTTACGTAGCGCTAGTACGCCTTTAGGAAGATTAAGTATCGCGTTAAATAGCGTTATAGCCCCTTTACGTGCGAGGACTCCTCCTGCCTTAACGGCTGCTAGGACGACCTTAAGGCTTTTTACGCCTTTAACCTAACGAAGCCTAAACCGGCCTTTTATACGCCCTTCCTAATGTCTTTACCTTCGCTTAAGTAATAATAAATATAATTTTTAATATAATTAACGTTACGACGGTATGCGTTAGTTTCTTAGTTTTACCCTTTATTTCTCCTTATTCCTCTCTCGTTCTATATTAAGCCCGCTTTTAAGACCGATTAATATAGATTTCCTTCGTTTTTACTAGCCTATTGCCCCTTTTAGGCGTTTAAGTCGACCGCCGATTTAAGGGGGATATACTATTACGGTGTTAGGTTATATTATATATTATCCTACGTAACCTCTATATCGTATATATAGACATTTAGACCTAGTCTATAGCTATATCTCTTTATGGATTAATAACAATTATATACCCTCCCTAAGCTCGTTCTCTTACACTAGGGTTAGCGCTAGGGTTAGCGCCGATACCTTTATTAGGGTAGGTTTAAGCGGTATAAGTAGCGGTAGCCGGCTAAGCATAGTAAAGGCAAAGACGGTTCTTAAACCGCTATTGCTTCTTAGCGTTAGTAAGCCGGGCCTAGAATATATTAAGCTGCATTAGGTTACCGGTAGGAGACGTAGGTAAGGCGGGTAAGGTAGGGCTAAGGCGAGCGGGGTTATAAGGCGGCTAAACTTAAAAACGGGCCTTAATACGCTACTAGTTATCCTAAAGCGTAGAATATATCTTAGCCTAAGCCGTAAAGTCGTTATAGGCCGGATATTCGACCTATAGAGCGGCGGCGTTAGTAAGTTTAATAAAGACCTTTAAGTAAAGGTAAGTAATATAAGCGGTGCTATAAAACGATAAATCGGCTTAAAGCTAGGTAAACTTCGAATAGAAGTCCGGCTAAGAGATATTCTTTATCGATAAGGCGTTAAAGTCGGCCTTTAACTAAACGTAGGTAAAATTAGTATTAAAGACTAAGCTAAGGTCGTCGGTAAAGGCTTTAATAGTAGTATATTACTAACCGACGAAAGACTTATTATCGAGGACGTCTTAAGGAATGCTAGCGATAATAAAAGCAGCCCGGCCGGTAAGCCGGCTAGCTGCGTAAAGAATATAGTCTTACTCTATAAGGTATAAGGCGGCGTCTTATCGGAGCTTAATAATAAGGCCGTTGCGCTAGGTCTAGAAAGCTTCCTAACGCTGCTTTTAAGTGCTAAAGTCGCGGCGAACCTCTTAAAGTCGGCTATATAAGAATAGGTAAAGGTAAAGGCGGGGGTGGAGGTAAAGGCCTAGTCTTAAGCCACGTTATGTTTAGTTAAGACGAGGAGAAAGGACGTAGTACGGTTAAGCTAGCGCTAAAGATCGGTAGTATATTTTTAGGCGACGGCTATATACTTTTAAGCGATAAGCACTCCTATATCTAACTTAACGTAAGCATTATTAAGGTAAGTAAAGGCCTTAATCTAAAGGGCGCGGAAGTTATAAATAGCGTTAGCCTAAATATAGGCGAACGTGCCGAATATAGGCCGTTAGGCCTAAAGAAAGGCGGCGAGATAGAGATAGTAGGAAATATAATCGGTCTAAGGCTTTAAGTCGGCGGGAGCCGGCGGGGTAACGGCTAAGGTAGCGGATAGGGGATCGGCCTTTATATAGTCGGTTATTGTAGATTATAGTCCAATAGTATTAGTTAGTTAAACATACAAAGGGGGTTGTAAACTAGCTGGATTAGTCTATAATGTCTATTAACTAAGGGGCGACGAACAGCCCCTTTATATAGGCTATAAACGCGTATATTAATAGGGCCCGAAGCCGGCCCTTTACGAGCCCTTGCTTGCGACGTCGGGGCTATGCCTATAAGGGCGATTGAGTTAATAACTTAATTATCGCAAGGGCGGCCGAGTTAGTAACGCTATCACCGGGGTCCCTAATGTATATAATGCATCGTATAGTTAATAACGCATCTGTGTAGGCGTTGCCCGCACGTAATCTATTTAATTACGTAGATTACAATCGTGCCTAAAGAACGGATATCCTTTATTCCTATACTAGCAACTTTTCTTTATAGTTGCTTAATAGTAAGTCCGTGATCTAAATCTAAATAAGGGGAGATAGAAAGAACGATATATTAGGTAGAAGGCCTAATAAATACATTTAATAAATACAAATGAAAAAGGGGCAGAATAAAGGGTATACCGTAGGGGAGACCGTAGGTAGCTATAGGCGAGGGACGAAGGTTTCTATCCTAATCGAGAGGCTATTTGTATTAATAAGGCGTTTAAGGGCCTTGTTTAGCGATGCCTTCGTTATAGCGTTAGCGGGGTTGTCTTTCCCGTAGATCTACCTAATCTCCTTAATCTCCCGTCGCTTATATAACTAACGTAACGCTATAATATCGATTATTAGACGTTTCTCCTTCGTAGTGCCGAGCTTAATAAGGCATTCGTAGAGGGAGTATAAGTTAGTGTATATAATAAGAGGGATTAGTAGGAGCTAAAGCCGTTCCGTAACTATACGGAGGGTCGTAATAAGGGAGATACTTAGGTCTATACCGTTAACTATACCGTAGATCTCGCTTATAAGAACGATATAGGTCACTCGCTTATACTTCGTCGAGCTCTAATAGATAATATTGCTATTAATCCGGAAGTGCGTATCCGTACGCTCGGTCTTATTAACGAGCGTAATAACGAAGCCTAACTAAGACGAAAGGTCTCGGTTGTTTGCGAATAAGCTATCCGTAAATACTATAAGTTTAGCTATCTCGAGATTAATTAGTCGGTACGTGAGTCTACGTTGTTAATAGTCGATCTACTACTAGAGGCGCTTATTAAGGATGTTATAATCCTTCTCTTCGGGGGCTTAGACCTAGGCTGCTACGGAGATATCGAATAAGGCCTCTAGCTAATAGATAGAGGCGACGTATATAGCACGAGCGCGTTGCTTAAAGTACTGCTAGGCTTTATTATAAGCCCGTAAGTCGACTACCTCGATCCTTAAGGCTTATCCCTTCTACTATAAAAGCAGAACATCGTCGTAGAGCGTTAACTTTGCTTTATTAAAGTCTATAGCATTCCTTAGGGTTATTTAAGCCTTCGCCTTAGCGCGAAATTAAGCTATCTAGAGCTCTTTTTCTTCCTAGGCCGAAAATGTGTCTAAACCGAGCATTAGGGTATTATCGGTCTATATTCCAACGAGGCTAAAGTCGTCGGGTCCTTAATTTATAATTAGAAGGCATAAGTTATAGGTAGAAGGAGCTATATTAAGGCTTTTAATATAGTGCTTATAGTAGGGTTTCCACTAATGTATACCTGCTTCCGTAAGACTATATAACGGTCTAATCACCCTTATAATTATACCCTCTAGGTACTTGCCCTAAAGCTCTATCGGAAGAGCCGCTAATACTATACGATTAAGCTTTATTTAAGCTTAGGGATAGGCTTATATAATATCGCGTAGAGATAAGCTTATGCCTCGGCGAAGTAAGACGGGGGCAAGGGCTAGGATTAAGCGCTAGCTAATACGTTAAATAGTAGGGGAATAGGTTAGAAGCGAGCTTTTCTCTATATCGCTATAGCCTTAAATTACTAGACGGGACTTTTCGTAGGGTTTAACGTCGCGACCCTTTACTTCCCGGACTATTTAGGACCGAAATAGACGGTATTGCCTATAAATAGATTCGTCGTACTATTCGAAACTAAAGACTCTACGGGATATAAGATCGTTAATCTCTCGTTAGTCGGATTCTTTAAAAAGGGCGCTAGGTATAGTAATAACGCTGTTATTGCGTAGCTTAGTCGAAAGCCGTAGTGTATCTTCTTCCTTTTTAACTAGGAATTAATTATAGAAGGTTACGGTCTTTAGCTTATTCCTTAAGCCCGGGGGACGTCCGCGTTTACGGAGCTACGGCGGAGCCGGTAGTGCCCGTACCGGAGAGGGGGAAGGGTCTAGCTTAGGAATTTCTTCCGGAGCAAAGGAGTCGACCTTAGAGATAGTGTCTATACTATTAAGGATAGGGGGATCTAGGGTATCGTTATTGCTATAGTAGTACGGTTGCATAAAGGTAGAACGGAAGACTATAGGGCCGTTAACGGTCTTAATAGTAACGTCGTAGCCGTTAATAGAGGCAATCTTATATAGACCTTACTATCCTCGCTTCTCTCTCTAAACGCGGACTTTGCTCTATAGCGGTAGTAATAGAGTGTTAAGTATTAAAGGGCCGTCTCGAGCTTATAGGGCGTCTTTAACTTATCGTACCGCGGAGAGCTATCGTAGGGCCTTTATAGCCTTTTAGATAGTCGCGGCTCTCTATACCGTAGTTGCTAAAGGAGGGGAGTCTTAAGTGATCCGTAGGTATACTTTAAAGACGAGGAGCGTAGGGATAAAGCCGTTTAGTCCTACTATATTATTCACGGCCTTAATAGCCATTTATAGGACGGATTTAAGGGCCGTTGTCCTACCGATCTTAGCGTATATTATTTTAAACGCACGATAGAGCGGGCTATAATACCTTTTAACCTTACCTATAGACTAATATGCCTTAACGGGGATCTAGGTATACGTAATACCTATAATACGAGCTTTATTGCGAAACTCGGTTAAGGCGAAGTTAGTGCCTGTGTTATGCCGGATAAAGTTAGGGGGGCCGAGGTATATATCGATCTATAGTGCCTAAAGTATTTCCTATATATCTTTAGCCGATATAGACGGGAGGAATCGCGCTCTTTAGAAAGATATCGCTATATCGACCGCGTATAGCACCGGACGGGTGCTACTGCCGACCTTTAGGTATATTATATCGACGACGACCTTAAAATTAAATTCTTAGTTATCCTTAAATATAAACCTAAACCTCTAGGGTGCCGGCGCGTAGAGCTAGCAGTAATAGTAGAATTTTAAGATATCCTTAAGTATTTCTACTAAGATATCGTTATTCCCTATTTATTTTAATAGGTAATAAAGCCTATTAACGGCCGGGTAGCTAAATCGGCGGTAGAGCGTTCGCATCTCGGCTTTAGTTAAAAAGGCGACTGCGTTTTCTTCTTTACTAAAGAAGAACTATAGATAGCCCTATTTGCGAATAACTAAGACGCTAACACCTAGACCGATAATCGTATCGGTAGTATTATTAAAGTATACGCCTAAGCGATCTATATTAGCTAGGTAGAGGAGGAAGGGGGTCGTCGTTCCTAGCACGTAGAACGTAATACGGCTAATAGGGGTCTCGAGGGCAATAGAGCCGAGGGAACGCACGTCCTTACCGCTGCCGAATTTAATATAGGCCTAGCCGGCGGTAGACTTATTAAGCACGACGGAGGGGTCTTCTCGTTGTAGGGCGAGATATTAGTCTTAACCTACCGTAAAGACTATAGCTGCTCCGGTATCTACGAGGATGCCGTAAAAGCGGTCCTTTAAGTAATAGTCGAAGACGAATTGCGTAGCCGGGACGCTTAATTAGTCTATCCTTTATGCGTCTTCGCCTATAATTAAATAGTTAAAGGACTGCTAATATAGGATTTGCGAGGCTTGCTATTTAGTTAGTTCTTCGTCGTTATTAGCCTTATCGTTACGCTATTCGATAGCGGCCTAAGGAGTCTCGTTACCTTTATATTCGGTGAGATAGGCCTCGAATCCTATGCTAGGGTTGCCGGTTAAAAGGCATTGCACGTAGTACTAAGCCTTAGACCTAGCTCGTTCTTCTAAGGTATGCTTTATCGACTAGTAGCCTTCCTTCTAATAGACGAAGCATTTCCTCGACTATTAGCGGTTGCTAAAGCTGCTACCGCCGCTACGAAGGCTATAGTAGCCTCGTCCGCTGCTCCCGCTAAACCTACGGCCGTTGCCGCGGTTGCTAGTATATCTTCGGTCGGTATAGAATACGCTTAATAAATTATATTTATTATTTATATTTATTACCTCGTTATAATATTATATAAACGTGCCGGACGTGCCGTTCTCGGCTTATATCGATAGATAGGTCTTTAGGGAGGAACGTAGCGCGGAGAATAGCTTTTCTACGGTCTTAGGGGGGTTATATAGCGTATAGCTTAATTCCGGGACGTTTTAGCATACGTTAAGCAATATAGTGCGAAGGGGGAGGTCTCTAGCGAACTTAAATCCTAGGGCGCGTTAACATCGTTATAGCTTATTAAAAAGGGTCTATAGGACTTCCTATTAGGTCTTATTTAAATGCTTAACTTATAGCTTTTTAAAAGTTATAGTGCTTTAATCTACCTAATAGTACTAATAGTTTACTTCGGTGTTAAAGTAAGCCTTTAGTAGGTCGTAGGCCTACCTAAATATGCTATCCTACTTTATATACTAGATATAGTAGTCTTAGGCTCGGCCGTTAAGAATCCGGGGAAAGATAGCATAGAAATAGCCGGGCCGGGCCTTAACTATATAATAAACGTCCGTAAAGATACGGACTTTATTATTAAGAATGTTATAAGGCTCGCCTATATAATTCTTACTTTTATCCTATAGCTTAATAAACTTTTATAGGAGGTATCGAACGCTAGGCAGTCGGGTCCTCGACATTAGTATAATAGCAATTAAGTAGAAGAGAGGCTCTAAGGCTAAAACAGCCCACACAGAAGGATTAGAAGCTATAAGGTGTAAATCACTAAGAATAATAGCTCTTGTCTTATCTAGTAGGGAGGCTAATTAGTCTCTATATATAGGAAAGGTCCTCGGATAAAATCAGCCGCGTAGACCTAAGGAAAAACAGGTAACGTAAATAATCGGACGGAAGGTTCGGTAGGAAAAGCAATAGATCGTGCCGTACGATAAATAAATTATGCAGTTAGCAAATAAAAGGCAGTCTAATAGAAGACTAGTGAATTCTATAGTAGAAGCCGTAACTATATAAAGGAATTCTACGGTAGAAGCCGTAGAAGGGAATTATAATTCTACGGTAGAAGACCGTAGAAGGGAAGAGATTTTACGGGTAAAGACCGTATAAATAACCGTAAAATCACCGTAAAATCACCGTGAAATAAAACCGAAGAAGAGTAGGTAAATACGCCTATAGAAGTACGGGGTAAATAACTATAGAAGCCTATAGAATTCTATAGTAGAATCTAGGGAAGAACTAGGGATTTCCTAGTAGAAAGCAAATAGGGAAGACGGTGATATTAATATACCCCCTTAGCTAGAAGGGAATAACTTCCGGCTAGTTAGAATTATTATCGACTTCTTCTTAAATCTTAGAAGAAATATCCGTAAGTCGAAGCTAGCGAAAGAACGTTTAGAAACGTTATCGTAGAAGTAATTTAGTTAATCTAGCCGTAATTATCTAATTAAAAAGGATATATTTAATATTAAAAGTATTGCGTAAGAATTCCTATCGGGCCTAGTAGTTGTAAATTTTAACGTGCTTTAAGGCGGTTTAAATCTTTAGAATCTCGGCGGAAACTAGGCGGATTATCTAGGTATTATTACACTAAATAGTAGGAATAGGAATATCTAGCTATAGGGAAATATCGTTAAATAAACGAAAAATAGAAATTAGTTCTTTTACGGTAGAAGAGACTATAAGAAGTTCGGCTTTAGTAGAGGAAGTAGTAACCGTAGATTGTTTCTAAGCACTCTACGCGATTAGACCGTTAAATAGGCTAATAAAATAGCCTTTAGAAGAATAATAAGTATCTAAGTCGTTAGCGTAAGCGGCATTAGAAGCTATAACGAGTTCTTACTCGTCTATATCCGAAACTATAATCGTAAGGGAACGCGATTCGTAAGTAAGTTACTAAGCTTTTAGCAAGCTTAATATAGAGCGTAGATAGGTTTTATATATACTCCGCTAAAGAATTCGACGAGTTTATAGCGTTAAGCCGGGTAGAAATAGTCACGTAATTATAGAAACCGACTAAAGACTAAAAGTAGTAGATTTAGTTATCTATAGCCTAATCTTAGTGTTTCTCTAGCTTTTCGGGAAATAGGAATAGATAAAAGGTCGAAATAGGCCGTAGAACCGTAGAAGTAGGGATTAAACTAAACTTAAAAGCAATCTTATTTAGGTAAACGTCCTAGTATAACTATAGCTTTCGCTACTTACGGTCTTAGATAATTCTTATTCTAAGGAAATAGGTAAGCTCTCCGCGGTCTATAACTATATACTTCTGCCTAAAGCGACGGATAAAATTATTAATAGCCCTATAGTGCTCCCTACGGAAAAGGATAATAATATTATCTATAAAAAAGAAAGTAATAATACTACTTATAGTAGATATAAAAATATAAGGATCCTCCGCACTTTACTAAAGGCTTAGTTCGGTAAGAGAGACCTAGATAATTCCTATTGCTAAAGAAGAGGCGAACGGCGAAGCCTATATATAGCCTTTATTAACCGAATTATAAAACTAAATACCTTAAATCCGTTTAAGAAGTAGATATATACTTCTTTATCTAGATCGGCATTCGTAAAGGCGTTAACTACGTTAAGTAAGCGGGTTTTAGTGCTAAATCTAGCGGTAATAGCAATTATAATACGAAAATTTCGCGCTATAAGCGTCGCGGCGTATGTTTCTTTTCCGCTAAACGGCTAAAGGTCTCCTCGTATATAAAGGCGAGACTTAAACTTCCTAAGGTAGCTATACTTATTAAACTTATAATCGAATGCCTATATTAATAAAAGAGGATACACTAAAGCGTTCGCTCTTAAGGTAGGCGAAGAAAAGTAGGTCTTTCGCTAGTTTAAGGAGTCCTATTTAACCTTTCTAACGGCTTTAAACTTAGGTCTATACGGATACGTCTCGAGATTAGACTAAAACCTTAGAAGCGCGGGTAAATCCCGTTTATATATCTTCTTAGGTTTAAGAAAAGTAGCGAATACAGCCGTAAATATAGTTCTATTAGCCGGTAAGTGCCTAACGTAGGCGAAAGCGGGATATCGACCTAAAAAACGGTTTAAATAAGTAAGGCGTAAATCCCTTATAAACCTTATCGTCCGTAGACTATCTATAGGAATAGTATTATCGTAATTTATAGACCGAGAAGTGGCTTAAGGCAACTATACCTTAAGTCGGTCTACTAATTCTACGGTTATAGTCGGTAAAAGAGTAGAAATATCGGGTTAGAAATCCCGTAAATTCTTAAAAATATCCTCTAGCGGTTCTAAGGTCTAGTTAAGAGTTAGGAGCTAAGGATTACTATTAGCTAAAACGTCTACTAAAGTAAAATGCTTATTAAAAAGCACTATTAGCGTTAATTAGAATTCTGCCTTATCTTACTCTTCTTCTTATATAATATATAATAGAAATGCCGGTAATAATACCTATATTAGCGGTTTAGATATTTTAGACGTAGTGAAAAACTAAGTCTTATTAAACGTTAAATTACGAACTTAATAAACCTCCCGTCGCTATAGGATCTATATACGAAAATTATTAGTAGAATTATACCTAACTAAGTAACTAACCTTTATATAAGGTTCTTACTTAAGATTACGTTTCTACGTATTAGTTAAGGCCTTAGTAGTTAGTAGGTAGGCTTTATAGCTAAAAGCTTAAAGATAATCGAATCGTAATAGTTAGGGAAGGAGAAAAGCCGGTATATTCCGGTTATAATCCCTTAACTAATCGTAAAGGATCTCTATTAGGGAAATCCACTTTAATAGAAATAACGTAGAAGAAGCTGCCTAATAGGCTAGAATCCGATTATATAAATATACTATAGTTTTCTACGTTTCTATCTATAAATGCTTAGGCAAATTTGCTTTAATCCTTATAGATCGAGCTTTCGTAGATACTACCCCTCTAGCTCGTTCGGTAGCGCTAAAGAATTTTAAGCGGGTGTATAAAGGGTAGTAGGCTTATTATAAATGCCCTATTAGTTAATATAATCTTAAAAATCCCGTCGAAGGGCTTAGTCGTTATCTCGATAGATTATACCGATAGAAAGTAAGAACTATCGGGAAATATGCCGACCTAGGCTCTTAAAGCATAACATTAGCTCGTTTATAAAAGCGTCTAAAAGCGTATATAGGAAAATAAGCTTTATATAGTTATCCTTAATAAGAAATATAATATTCTTATTATTATAACTCTTATATATTAAAAAGATATCGTAAAACACCTTAGAAAAGGGAAATATCGCCTTAGAAAGCGGCGGTTCGCGGTTAATAATTTATTTAGCCTACGTAAGTTTATAGGGCTTATAGGAGATTATCTTATCGAAGGTCACCGACTATAGTATTCCGAGAGCTTTCGAAAGCGCTTTATTATTTAGATGTCTAAGTCGTTAGTGCTAAAGAGAAAGTTCCTCTATACTTATTAGTATAGAATCTAGTGTAGTGGCTAAAAAAGGTGCTATAACCGGGGTTTCTACGGTAGAATCTATAAAAGGAACGGAAGCAATAGTTAGAATAGTTAAAAGCGTAATAGAAGGTATTAACGGGTTATATTCGATAATATACTAATTGTAAATTAGCTCTATTATACAAATAGTACGTATTAAAGAAGAGATCTATTTAGTCTACGGGTTTTATAAAAGATTCGCCTTATGCAAAAGACGAAGTAAATAAAGGGATATATAAAAAGACGGGATATATACTACCTAACTAAGCTAAAAAGTGCCCGTCGAAATACGTATAAATACCGTGCCTATCCTAAGAATAAGAGTGCTTCTTCTGCCTATAAGTGCGTACTTAGAAGAAGGCTAGAAGTTATAGAAACGCTCGCTATTACTATAAATATGTCTATTAGACCCTAAATCTATAATAAAAGAATCCCTTAACGGGTATTCTATAGAAGTCTATAGAATAACTAGTGGTAAAAAGGTCGTAAGAATATTAGCGGCAGCCGTAGCTTATACTATCTTTATCTTAGTCTTATTATTCTTCCGCTACTCCTCGTCGCGAAGAAGTACCGCGTTAACTTTAGCCTTATTAGCCGGAACCTTAAGGTAATCGTCTATAGTCTTTTAAACGTCCTTATCGGGTTTCTATAAGAGTATTACTATTTGCACTAAGTGTTTTCTCTATTTGCACTAAGTTAATATTAAGTAGACCTAATTCTTCTGCGCCTACCCTCCGCGCCTACCCCGCCTAACCTAATTTGTATGCAATAATATAGTGACGGCGGGGCCCGCGTAAAGTAAACAGTCCCTTTATTCTATATCGCAAAGTAAAGCTCTTTGTAAAGCCTTCGCGATGGATCTATAACTCCTAATCGAGCCCGACTAGCCTAGCGACGAGCCTGCCGACTAGCCTAGCGACGAGCCTGCCGACGAGGGCCTGCCAATCCTATATCTTCCGCCTTCGCTATCTTTTAATATATACGAAGAGCTATATAGCTTCCTCTAGAGCTTCCATCGAGACAAAAGCGCCGCTATCGTAAAGAAGTCTAGCTCCTATAAGCGAGAGGTTAATAGGCAGGTTATATACACCTATATTGCGTTTGTCTATAATCGTAGCGAACGGCGAGCCTCGATAAGTAGCGGGCTTCGTAAGGCTTCTATACAAAAGCTCGACTGCCTTATTAAGATTATCGCATTAGTGACGAAAAGATCCTATTAGAAGTAGACTTATCGCGTTAATAATGCCTAGTATAACTATAGTTAGTTAATCGATCTATTAGCTTATAACGCCTATCGCCGCCGTATAAAGCTATAGCAAGAGCTTAAGAATAGTCTTTCGAAGCATTATGCCTTGCCGGCTCGCGAGATAGCCTCGATTATTAGAGACGCTACCGATAAGGAGTCTTTCTTCCGATAGCGGGATATCTACAACGATCGTTAGAAAATTCGCGTCGCAGCCCTCGGTGGTAAGACGGCTACTTAGGCATTTATTAACTACCTCTAACGCGGTGGTCTAAAGCATATAGTTAAGTTTAACGACGAGGACGAGCAAAAGGTAAAGGCTATCTTCTAGATATATCCTTAGTGCGAGCAGATATAGAAGCGGTTCCTAGAAGTCTTAGGACTTAATAATACATATAAAACAAACCGCTTTAAGATATATCTCTTCTAGGCCACTAGGGTTACCGATTAGAGGTCTATCGCTAACTTCGCATTTAGCCTTATTAACTCGGAAAAGGAGGAGGGCTTCCTATAGCTCTCTAAATAACTTAATAACCTTCGACAGTAAGTTAGGGCCCTAGAGCCTACTGTAATTATCATAGATAAGGAAAAGGCTCTTAAAAATGCACTCTTACGCGTTTTCCCTACCTCGTAGTAATAGCTTTACGTATACTATATTAACGCTAACGTTAATGCGAGGATTAAGTCCCGCTAGAAGGCGCCCTAGGGCGACGATAACGATGCCCCTACCGAGGATGCTGCCGCTGCCGATACCCCTGCCGAGGATACTGCCCCTACCGCTGCCGATGCCCCTACCGAGGATACTGCCCCTGCCGATGCCCCTGCCGAGGATACTGCCCCTGCCGCTGCCGATGCCCCTACCGAGGATGCTGCCCTTGCCGAGGATGCTACCGCTGCCGAGGATGCTGCCGCGGTTGCTGCCGCGGTTGCTGCCGCGGTTGCTGCCGCTGCTAAGGTTACTGCCGGACGAGCCCGCACCTAACAAGAGGCTAAAGAGGCTAAGGACGGAATCTTAGACCCGCCTAAGAAGGAATACAGCCGCGAGAGCATGTTTGCCGCTTAGAAGTTAGTTGTTTATACTCCTAATAAGGAAGCTTTCTAGTCGGCTTAGCGGGCTCTTAATCGTACCTACGGCGAACACTAAGGGCATATCTTACGATATATCTTAGACGAGCATATGCCTTAGCGTAAGCAGTAGGCTTATTGCTTTATTAGCCGCTATTGTAACTTCGGCTAGAGAGTTAATAGCCCGGTCGAGACTACCTATAAG
This sequence comes from Ophiocordyceps sinensis, assembly GCA_012934285.1. Classification (NCBI taxonomy): domain Eukaryota; kingdom Fungi; phylum Ascomycota; class Sordariomycetes; order Hypocreales; family Ophiocordycipitaceae; genus Ophiocordyceps; species Ophiocordyceps sinensis. The sequence goes on along the minus strand of JAAVMX010000001.1, from coordinate 12,120,329 downwards.
GACGTAAAGTTATATTTGCTTATAGGCACCGGCGATCTCTTTTACCTCTATAACGCCTTACTATAGATAATCGAGAATAAGCAACGTTACTATATCTAAAAAGCCGCCCGGCAGTAAGGTCGGCAGCGGTTACTATATCTTAGCTAGAAGTAGCTTAGCAAGCTTAACGTTAAGGTTACCTATTAAGCTATTAACCTCCTTGCTAAGCAGCACCGTCTTGCCTTAGCCGTATTGCCTTTCGAGCTTAGGAAAGAGCCGCGGGAGCTAGTGCTAATACCGCTATATATAGGGCGGTTTATACAGCAGTAAGGACTTCCTTATTCCCACGTGATCTTACAACGACTCTAAGCCGATATACTCTAGGCCGATATACCGCTTACTAAGCTTAATATTTATCCTCGGTAGTAGCTTAAGAAGCCGCTAGTAAGACCCCCCCCCCTTTGCTATGCAAATTACGCTAATCCTTACCCTTAGGACCTCGACGAACTACTCCTTCGAATCCGGGACCCTAATATTATTTAAAACCTTCGTAGTCGGCCTTATGTACTAAAGAACGTGCCCCTACCGGTGCCTTAAGACTTAGAGCTAAGCCGAGATTAAGATAACGACGCTTAAGCTTCGCAATAGTAAGCCTCGTAGAGAGGCACGCAAGGCACGTAAGGCACACGAGGCAGAGGCAGAGGTAGAGGCATATAAGGCACGTAGAGGCAGCTATTACGGTCTAGCTAAGCTAGCACCCGCCGCCTTAATGCGAGCGTGCGCCGCATACGTACGCAATACGAGATAGACGAGCTATAAGGGGAAGGCAGTTAGGCGTCTAGCCAGCCGTCGCAAGCAAGATCGCGCGCGCGTATAAATACACAAGGCAGACGATTAGGAGGGAGATAAGGCAGCGGCGTTAGGGGCGGCAGAGCTACGCCTACGTCGTCCGCTATAGAGGAGGTTATTCCCTCCACGCAGCCTAGGGCCACGCAGCCTAGGGCTACGAATTGAGATGCGTTATAAGGGCGAATTGAGTGGGCGAATTAAGTGGGCGAATTAAGCGTGTTATTCGCATAAATTAAGCGTAGACGCCCGCCTAGACTATTTACTTTGCCCGGGCCCCGCCGTTGCTATATTATTGCACATAAATTAGGTTAGGCGGGGTAGGCGCGGAGGGTAGGCGCAAAAAGATTTTAGGTCCACTTAGTGTAAATAGAGAAAACACTTAGTGCAAATAGTAATACTCTTCTATAATAGAAGTCGAACGGAAGGGTTGTTAATATTACCGTCTTCCCTATTTGCTTTCTACCGGGAAATCCCCGGTTCTTCCCTAGATTCTACTATAGAATTCTACGGGCTTCTATAGGCATTACCCCGCACTTCTAAAAGCGTATTTACCCACTTTTCTTCGGTTATATTTCACTATGATTTTACGGTAATTTTACGGTTATTTATACAGTCTTTACCTATAAAATCTCTTCCCTTCTACGGTCTTCTACCGTAGAATTTTAATTCCCTTCTACGGTCTTTTACCGTAGAATTCTAATTCTCTTCTATAGTCTTCTACCGTAGAATTTTAATTCTCTTCTACGGCTTCTACCGTAGAATTTACTATAGAATTTACTAGTCTTCTACTAGACTGCTTATTTATTTGCTAACTATATAGCTTATTTATCGTACGGCACGATCTATTGCTTTTCCTACCGATCCTTCCGTCCGATTATTTACGTTACCTATTTTTCCTTAGGTCTATACGGCTGATTTCGTCCGAGGATACTTCCTATATATAGAGACTAGTTAGCCTCCCTACTAGATAAGATAAGAGCTATTATTCTTAGTGATTTACATCCTTTTACAGCTTCTAATTCCTCTATATAGGCTGTTTAAGCTTTAAAGCCTCTCTTCCCTTTTTAATTGCTATTACCTAAATATCGAGGACCCGACTGCCTAGCGTTCGATAGTTATAAGCCTAGACGAACTTCTCTACGCATAGAGAGTTCTAACGGCTTATATTTTTAGCCTACTAACGCTACGACTTACGGTGGTAAAGCCTTTACCTTTATATCTAGCGAATCGACTTACGGAGGACTAGTATGATTTTTAAGGAGCGCTATTTAATCTAGCGAATCGACTTACGGAGGACTAGTTAGTACGTTTACCCTATTCTATTAGTGTTTTCCCGCACCTAGTTTAGTTTTACGGTTTATTTATATATATTATATATCTAACTACCCTTTTCCGGTGATTTTACTATACTTTTACCTACGTTACTATATCTATTATAGCCGATATTACTTCGAAGACTATTTTAAATAGACTAGCGGACTAAGACCGATAGATCTTAACGATCTAGAAATACGCACTCGCCTAAGGGATTTAGGAGAAAATCGACCTTTCTATTACGCTTTAACTTTAGAAACCTTTATTGCCTCTTCCTATAGAACTAATAGCTTGAATAATTAACGCGACTATTACTAATATTGCTAGTTTATCTATAGAAGAACTTAAGAGGTTTAAGTTTCTCTTTTCCTAGTACTATACGTTGCCTTAAGCCTATAAGGACTAATAGAAATCTCTTACGTTAATCTAATAGTTTATTATTTAAAACATCGGGAATTACTATTTAACGATTGCCGACGAATATAAGGTTTCTAAGGAATTAGCTTTACTATAGCGGCGTATAAGGCCGACTTCGTAAACGCAATAGAAAACGATTCTTACGTAATTCCATACTATTTTAAAGGCACCGGACCGGACGGATATTACGACGTAGATTTCTAACTAGCAGAAGGTCCTTACCGACGCCCGGCGAATTAAGTTGCCGGAATTAGAGGGTCTCCGGGCTATATAGCTTTTTCTTAAGGCTATTTAGCTAGTTTCTAGCCCTTTTACGGAATACTAGATAAATAAGATAGAGGACGATGCCCGCCTAAATAAGCTAGGCTAAGAATAGTCTTTCCCTAATGGATTTAAGATATCCGAACTTTTCGAGCGCTCGTAGGCCTTAAAGGCTATAACTAAAGCGCTAAAGACTAACGCTTTTGCAAAATTCTAAGGCTAAGGAATAAAGTCCTTAGCCGCGGAATCTACTAATAAATCGGCAACTACTTTAGTAGCTGCGTCCTTAGATAAGGATAAAGGTAAGAAAAAGGATAGTCCGCCGTATATTTACGGAGAACGATACTATTTCCGATAGTGTTATTACTTTAACCCTTCCGTTCGACTTCTATTATAGAAACCCGATAAGGATGTCTAAAAGACTATAGACGACTACCTTAAGGTTCCGGCTAATAAGGCTAAAGTTAATACGGCACTTCTTTACGATAAGGAATAGCGGAAGAATAATTAGACTAAGATAAAGACGGTATAAGCTACGGCTGCCGCTAACATTCTTACGACCTTTTTACTACTAGTTGTTCTATAGACTACTATAGAATACCCGTTAAGGGATTCTTTTATTATAGATTTAGGGTCTAATAGATATATTTGCAATAATAGGGAGCGCTTCTATAACTTTTAGCCTTCTTCTAAGTACGCACTCGTAGGTAGTAGAAGCACTCTAATTCTTAGGATAGGCATGGTATTTATACGCATTTCGACGGGCACTTTTTAGCTTAGTTAAGTAGTATCTATCCCGTCCTTTTATATATCCCTTTATTTACTTTATCTTCTTTATAAGGCGAATCTTTCGTAAAACCCGTAGACTAGATAGATCTCTTCTTTAACACGCACTATTTGCATAATAGAGCTAATTTATAACTAGTATATTATTAAGTATAACCCGTTAACGCCTTCTACTGCGCTTTTAATAATTCTAACTATTGCTTCCGTTCCTTCTATAGATTCTACCGTAGAAACCCTAGTTATAGCACCTTTTTCGGCTACTATACCGGAGTCTGCATTAATAAGTATAGAGGAACTTTCTCTTTAGCACTAACGACTTAGACATCCGAATAATAAGGCGCTTTCGAAAGCTCTCGGAATACTATAGTCGGTGACCTTCGATAAGATAATCTCCTATAAGTCCTATAAACTTACGTAGGCTAAACGAATTATTAACTATAAGCCGCCGCTTTCTAAAGCGATATTTCCCTTTTCTAAGGTATTTTACGATATCTTTTCTATGTATAAGAGTTATAATAATAAGAACGTTGTATTTCTTATTAAGGATAACTATATAAAGCTTGTTTTTCTATATGCTCTTCTAAACGCCTTTATAGACGAGCTGATTTTATGCTTTAAGAGCTTAGGTCGGTATATTTCCCGATAGTTCTTACTTTCTATCGGTATAATCTATCGAGATAACGACTAAGCCCTTCGATACGATTTTTAGGACTTTATTAACTAGTAGGGCATTTTAATAAGCCTACTACTCTTTATACACCCGCTTAAAATAGCGCTGCCGAACGAGCTAAAGGGGTAGTATCTACGAAAGCTCGATCTATAAGGATTAAAGCAAATTTGCCTAAGCATTTATAGATAGAAACGTAGAAAACTATAGTATATTTATATAATCGGATTTTAGCCCGATAGCTAGCTTCCTTTACGTTATTTTTATTAAAGTAGATTTCCCTAATAGAGATTCTTTACGATTAGTTAAGGGATTACGACCGGAATATACCGGCTTTTCTCCTTCCTTAACTATTACGATTCGATTATCTTTAAGCTTTTAGCTATAAAGCCTACCTACTAACTACTAAGGCCTTAACTAATATATAGAAACGTAATCTTAAATAAGAACCTTATATAGAGGTTAATTACTTAGTTAGGTATAATTCTACTAATATTTTTCGTATATAGATCCTATAGCGACGGGAGGTTTATTAAGTTCGTAATTTAACGTTTAATAAGACTTAGTTTTTTACTACGTCTAAAATATCTAAACCGCTAATATAGGTATTATCACCGGCATTTCTACTATATATTATATAAGAAGAAGAGTAAAATAAGGCAGAATTCTAATTAACGCTAATAGTGCTTCTTAATAAGTATTTTACTCTAGCAGACGTTTTAGCCGATAGCAATCCTTAGCTCCTAACTCTTAACTAAACCTTAAAACCGCTAGAGGATATTTTTAAGAATTTACGGGATTTCTAACCCGATATTTCTACTCTTTTACCGACTATAACCGTAGAATTAGTAGACCGACTTAAGGTATAGTTACCTTAAGCTACTTCTCGGTCTATAGATTACGATAATACTATTCCTATAGATAGTCTATAGATAACGAGGTTTATAAGGGATTTACGCCCTACTTATTCAAACCGTTTTTTAAGTCGATATCCCGCTTTCGCCTACGTTAGGCATCTACCGGCTAATAGTACCGCTTTTACGGCTATATTTACTACTTTTCTTAAACTTAGGAAGATATATAAACGGGATTTGCCTACGCTTTTAAGGTTTTAGTCTAATCTTAAGACGTATCTATATAGACCTAAGTTTAAAGCCGCTAGAAAGGTTAAATAGAACTCCTTAAAATAGCGGAAGACCTTCTTTCCTTCGCCTACCTTAAGAGCGAACGCGCTAGTGCGTCCTCTTTTATTAACTTAGGCATTCGATTATAAGTTTAATAAGTATAGCTACCTTAAGAAGTTTAAGTCTTACCTTTATATACGAGGAGATCTTTAGCCGTTTAGCGGAAAAGAAATATACGCCGCGACGCTTATAGCGTAAAATTTTCATATTATAATTGCTATTACCGCTAAGTTTAGTACTAAAACCCGCTTACTTAACGTAGTTAACGCCTTTACGAATGCCGATCTAGATACAGAAGTATATATCTATTTCTTAGACGGATTTAAGGTATTTGGTTTTATAATTCGGTTAATAAAGGCTTTATATAGGCTTCGCCGTTCGCCGCTTCTTTAGCAATAGGAATTATCTAGGTCTCTTACCGAACTAGGCCTTTAGCAAAGTACGGAGGATCCTTATATTTTTATATCTACTATAAGTAGCATTATTACTTTCTTTTTTATAGATAATATTATTATCTTTTTCCGTACGGAGCACCGTAGGGCTATTAACGATTTTATCCGTCGCTTTAAGTAAAAGTACGTAGTTACTAACCGCGGAGAGCTTACCTATTTCCTTAGGATAAGGATTATCTAAGACCGTAAGTAGCGGAAGCTATAGTTATACTAAGACGTTTACCTAAATAAGATTGCTTTTAAATTTAGTTTAATCCCTACTTTTATAGTTCTACGGCCTATTTTAACCCTATGCCTATTCCTACTTCCCGAGAAGCTAGAGAAACACTAAGGATAGGCTATAGATAATTAAATCTACTACTTTTAGTCTTTAGTCGGTTTTTATAATTACGCGACTATTTCTACCTATCTTAACGCCGTAAAATCGTCGAATCCTTTAGCGAAGTATATATAGAACCCGTCTACGCTCTATATTAAGCTTATAGAAAGCTTAGTAACTTACTTATACGAATCGCGTTCCCTTACGATTAAGTTTTCGGATATAGATAAGTAAGAACTCGTTATAGCTTCCGATGCCGCTTACGCCGACGACCTAAACACTCGTTATTCTTCTAAAGGCTATTTTATTAGCCTATTTAACGGTCTAACCGCATAGAGTGCCCGGAAATAATCTACGGTTATTACTTTATCTACCGAAGCCGAACTTCTTATAGTCTCTTCGACGGCGAAAAAGCTAATTTCTATTCTTCGTTTGTTTAACGATATTTCTTTATAGCTAGATATTCCTATTCCTACTATTTAGTATAATAACACCTAGATAATCCGCCTAGTTTCCGCCGAGATTCTAAAGATTTAGACCGCCTTAAAGCACGTTAAAATTTATAACTATTAGGCCCGATAGGAATTCTTACGTAATACTTTTAATATTAAATATATCCCTTCTAATTAAATAGTTACGGATAGATTAACTAAATTGCTTTTATAATAACGTTTCTAAACATTCCTTTGCTAGCTTCGACTTACGGATATTTCTTCTAAGATTTAAGAAGAAGTCGATAATAATTCTAACTAGCTAGAAGTTATTCCCTTTTAGCTAGGGGGGTATATTAATATTACCGTCTTCCCTATTTACTTTCTACCGGGAAATCCCCGGTTTTTCCCTAGATTCTACTATAGAATTCTACGGACTTCTATAGGCATTACCCCGCACTTCTATAGGCGTATTTACCTACTTTTCTTCGGTTATATTTTACCGTGATTTTACGGTGATTTTACGGTTATTTATACGGTCTTTACCTATGAAATCTCTTCCCTTCTACGGTCTTCTACTATAGAATTCTAATTCCCTTCTATAGTCTTCTACCGTAGAATTCTAATTCTCTTCTACGGCTTCTACCGTAGAATTTACCGCAGAATTTACTAGTCTTCTACTAGACTGCTTATTTATTTACTAACTATATGGCTTATTTATCGTACGGCACGATCTATTGCTTTTCCTACCGATCCTTCCGTCCGATTATTTACGTTACCTATTTTTCCTTAGGTCTACGCGGCTGATTTCGTCCGAGGATTTTTCCTATATATAGAGACTAGTTAGCCTCCCTACTAGATAAGATAAGAGCTATTATTCTTAGTGATTTACATCCTTTTATAGCTTCTAATTCCTCTATGCAGGCTGTTTAAGCCTTAGAGCCTCTTTTCCCTTTTTGATTGCTATTACCTAAATGTCGAGGACCCGACTGCCTAGCGTTTAATAAGGGTTAAAGTAGTTATACTTAGAGAAGAAGTAACGTTCTCTATAAGCATACTACGGTTTAAATTTTAGCTTAGTTTTATCCTTTTCTAAGGACGTAGCTGCTAAAGTAGTTGCCGATTTATTAGTAGATTCCGCGGCTAGGGACTATGTTCCTTAGCCTTAGAACTTTGCAAAAGCGTTAGTTTTTAGCGTTTTAGTCGTAGCCTTTAAGGCCTACGAGCGCTCGAAAAGTTCGGATATTTTAAATCCGTTAGAGAAAGACTGCTCTTAGCCTAGCTTATTTAGGCGGGCATCGTCCTCTATCTTATTTATCTAGTATTCCGCAAAAGGGCTAGAAATTGGCTAAATAGCCTTAAGAAAAAGCTATATAGCCTAAAGACCTTCCGATTCCGGTAACTTAATTCGCCGGGCATAGGTAAGGACCTTCTGCTAGTTAGAAATCAATATCGTAATATCCGTCCGGTCTAGTGCCTTTAAAATAGTATAGAACTACGTAAGAATCGTTTTCTATTGCGTCTATAAAGTCGGCTTTATACGCCGCTATAGTAAAGCTAATTCTTTAGAAACCTTATGCTTATCGGCAATCGTTAAGTAGTAGTTCCCGATATTTTAAACGATAAACTACTAAATTAACGTAAGAGATTTCTATTAGTCTTTATAGGCTTAAAGCAATGTGCGATACCGGGAAAAGAGAAACTTAAACCTCTTAAGTTCTTTTATAAATAAACTAGCAATATTAGCAATAGTCGCGTTAACTATTCTAGCTATTAGTTCTATAGGAAGAGGCAATAAGGGTTTCTAAAGTTTAGGCGTAATAGAAGGATCGATTTTCTCCTAAATCTCTTAGGCGAGTGCGTATTTCTAGATCGTTAAGATCTATCGGTCTTAGTCCGCTAGTCTATTTAATACGGTCTTCGAAGTAATATCGGCTATAATAGATATAATAACGTAGTTAAAAGAGTAATAAAATCACCGGAAGAAGGGTAGTTAGATATATAATATATATAAATAAACCGTAAAAACTAAACTAAGTGCGGGAAAACATTAATAGAATAAGGTAAACGTACTAACTAATCCTCCGCGAGTCGATTCGCTAGATTAATAACGCTCCTTAAAGACATACTAGTCCTCTATAAGTTAATTCGCTAGATATTAAGGCAAAGACTTTACTACCGTAAGTCGTAGCGTTAGTAGGCTAAAGATATAAGCCGTTAGAACTCTCTATGCGTAGAGAAGTTCGTCCGGGCTTATAACTATCGAACGCTAGGCAGTCAGGTCCTCGATATAAGTATAATAGTAATTAAGTAGAAGAAAGGCTCTAAGGCTAAAACAGCCTATATAGAAGGATTAGAAGCTATAAGGTGTAAATTACTAAGAATAGTAGCTCTTATCTTATCTAGTAAGGAGGCTAATTAGTCTCTATATATAGGAAACATCCTTAGACGAAATCAGCCGCGTAGACCTAAGGAAAAATAGGTAACGTAAATAATCGGACGGAAGGATCGGTAGGAAAAGCAATAGATCGTGCCGTACAATAAATAAGTTATATAGTTAGTAAATAAAAGGCAGTCTAATAGAAGACTAGTAAATTCTACGGTAGAAGCCGTAACTATATAAAGGAATTCTACGGTAGAAGCCGTAGAAGGGAATTAGAATTATACGGTAGAAGACTATAGAAGGGAAGAGATTTTATAGGTAAAGACTATATAAATAACCGTAAAATCACCGTAAAATCACAGTAAAATATAACCGAAGAAAAGTAGGTAAATACGCCCGTAGAAGTATAGGGTAGATAACCGTAGAAGCCCGTGGAATTCCATAGTGGAATCTAAGGAAAAACTAGGGATTTCCTAGTGGAAAGCAAATAGGGAAGACGGTAATATTAATAGGAGGTCTACGTCTAGCTCCTCGTTTAGAACGTCGTAAGGGGGGACTATCGTATAGGCTGCCTTTACCGTTATATTAATTAAAGGGGTTTTAAAGAACTAGTACGAAGTTAGGTAGAGTGTTATTAGCGTTTCTAATATATCTTAGAACGTAGGGGCCTAAGGGTTCGGGAACGTGCCGGGCATTTAATCTCGTAAGTATAAGCCGGGATCGACGGAGGTAGTATATATTAAGGTTATTAGGGTAAAGGAGGGTTCTAGCGCGAATGTAACTACCGGGGCGGTTAGAGGCGTAGGTAGGATAGCCGCGGGTATAGACGGTGCCGTCGTAAAGGTTGCTATAGGAGCCGGGGTTAAGGTATTAAGAGGTATTATTAGAACCGTGCTAAAGATAATTAAGGAAGGAGGGTTAGTTATAGCAGCCGGGGCTACAACGGATATATTCCTTACGAATTCTTAGGTTCGTTTGTTATAGAATTTCGACTATTCTAATAGTAGTTCGTCTCTTAGCTAAATCGGGGGAATCTATTAGCGCTAAAGCATTAAAAACAATGCTATATAGCTAAGGTTTTTAGCGCCGGTCTAGATTCTACGGGACCGCACGAAGGATTTAAAGGCCTTCCTAAAATGTTTATCTACCCGGTTTTATATAGCCTCTATCTATCCGTTAAAGTGTTCCTAGAAGTCCGTAAATAGCTCGTATCTATAAATAGTTAAGCCGATATTAACGATAATAAACCGGGCTACGTAAGTCGTAACTGCTTTATTATTTATATTATCGTAGGTAACGTCTATCTCCTAGAATATAATATTAGCTTTATTTTAGTATAAACCGAAGATGCTAATACCGTTTAGCCAACTAGGAAGGGGGTTATCGTTAGGCTTAGTTGCTTCCGGTATAAGACCGGGAGCGTTAGGGTTCTCGATAGGGTTCGATATAGTGTGATTAAATAAAATATATAGTTATTATTAAAGGGGATCGCGAGGGTCGTTACGAAGGTTGTCTTACGTTGCTAACGCACTATTGCTTAATATAACTCTTCTTCTTCTTAAAGCGAGACGGGATTAAATAAGAGCTAGAAAGGGACTTATCGGCGGCTACCGAGAGCTAGCTATATTATAATAGCTTCGTCGGCTCTAACTCGCGTAGGTTCCTTATTCTTAGCATAAAGGACCGTCTCTAGGTATAGGCAATAGAATCCTAAGGGATAAAGATCCGGTATACTTTCGACGATTAAGCTCTATCTCTTCTACCTTACTAATCTTTAATTAATCGTTTAATTACTAATTAGTATTAGTTAGTTAAATAAACAAAAGGGGTTATAAACTAGCTAGATTAGTCTATAATATCTATTAACTAAAGGGCGACGAATAGCCCTTTTATATAGGCTATAAACGCGTATATTAATAGGGCCTAAAGCCGGCCCTTTGCGAGCCCTTGCTTATAACGTCGGGGCTATGCCTATAAGGGCGATTAAGTTAATAACTTAATTATCGTAAGGGCGGCCGAGTTAGTAACGCTATTACCGGGGTCCCCGATGCATACGATATATCGTGTGGTTAATAACGCATCCGTGTGGGCGTTGCCCGCATGTAATCTATTTGATTACGTGGATTGCAATCGTGCCTAAAGAACGGATATCCCTTATTCCTACAAATAGGATAAGGTAAAAGAAAGGTAAGAAGGGAAATCTATATAATTCGCATTAAGACGGCGTGTTTATGCCGGAAAAATTCTAATAAGTAAGGAAAACTTAGTCGAAAAGGTCTAACGAGGAGGTAGGCTTATATCGCGAAGAAGGGAGATTAGAAAAGAAAGGGGTAAGATAGCGAGATTATTAATTAAAAGCAATAGGATAAAATAGTAGATTAAACTATAAGGAAATAGGCTTAAAGAGGGGTATATAATTATTATTAATGTATAAAAGGATATAACTATAAACTAAGTCTAAAGGTCTATATATACGATATAGAGGTTATATAGGATAATATATAACTTAACCTAATACTATAATACTTTTATAGTAGAATTCTAATATCTTCTATAGTAAAATTCTTATATCTTCTATAGTATAATTCTTAAGTCTTTTATAGTAGAATTCCTAGGTCTTCCCTAGAAGAATTATCCCCTATAGCGGAGTAGTCAACCGCTTGGATAAGCCTATAGATAGGAGTCGGTTTAAATCCGGCTAGGGTGACTTTTTGCGACTATGCCTATAGTCGCGGGGAAAAAACAGGCCGGCCGCGCCCTGTTATCGCGTCGCTAGCAAGTAGGTTATATAGGCGATATTACGTATAGTATACGACTACGTTTTTTATCGGAAAAAACAAAAGGCCGGGCAAAGCGCTCCTAATATTAGCTACTAAGCCGTACGGCCTAGAACTAGGCCTATACATAGCTATATAAAGGGAAAAAAAGGGTAGCGATAATCGCCCGCACTAATAACTACGACTATAGCATATGCCCGCTACGCAACTATATAGGTACGTATATATAAGGACTAGGCTAATTAAATAGAGTATTACTATTTGCCTAAGTATAAATCTCTATTTGCCTAAGTAATACTTCGGGTACCCCCCTAAAATGCCTAACCCCCCCCCGCCTAGCCGCGCCTACTTAATTACAGTGCGTATGCCTAGCAGGCTGTAGGCTAATTCTTCGTTAAATCGCATCGTTAAATCGCATCGTTAAATCATATCGTTAAATCGCATCGTTAAATCGCATCGTTAAGTCGCATCTCGCCGCATCGCATCGCTTTAGCCAACGAGGCTCTAAGGTACGCAGCAGGGCACGCAGTAGAGCACGCAGCAGAGCACGCAGCCGGGAGCCGGGCACGAAGCATACATTAAGGAGCCGCACACACAGCAGAGGGCACGCAGTAGAGCACGCAGTAGAGCACGCAGCAAGGCACGCAGCCGGGCATAAAGCATACATTAAGGAGCCGCACACACAGCAGAGGGCACGCAGCAGGGCACGCAGTAGAGCACGCAGCAGAGGGCGCGCAGCCGGGAGCCGGGCACGAAGCATACATTAAGGAGCCGTACACACAGCAGAGGGCACGCAGCAGAGCACGCAGCAGAGCACGCAGTAAGGCACGCAGCCGGGCACGAAGCATACATCAAGGAGCCGCACATACAGCAGAGGGCACGCAGCAGGGCACGCAATAGAGCACGCAGCAGAAGGCGCGCAGCCGGGAGCCGGGCACGAAGCATACATTAAGGAGCCGCACACATAGCAGAGGGCACGCAGCCGGGCACGAAGCATACATTAAGGAGCCGCACATACAGCAGAGGGCACGTAGCAGAGGGCACGTAGTAGAGGGCACGAAGCAGGGCACGAAGCATACATTAAGGAGCCGCACATACAGCAGAGGGCACGCAGCAGAGGGCACGCAGTAGAGGGCACGAAGCAGGGCACGAAGCATACATTAAGGAGCCGCACATACAGCAGAGGGCACGCAGCAGGGCACGCAATAGAGCACGCAGCAGAAGGCGCGCAGCCGGGAGCCGGGCACGAAGCATACATCAAGGAGCCGCACACACAGCAGAGGGCACGCAGCAGAGGGCACGCAGCAGAGGGCACGCAGCAGAGGGCACGCAGCAGAGGGCACGCAGCAGAGGGCACGCAGCAGAGGGCACGCAGCAGAGGGCACGCAGCAGAGGGCACGCAGCAGAGGGCACGCAGCAGAGGGCACGCAGCAGAGGGCACGCAGCAGAGGGCACGCAGCAGAGCAGAGGGCACGCAGCAGAGGGCACGCAGCAGAGGGCACGCAGCAGAGGGCACGCAGCAGAGGGCACGCAGCAGAGGGCACGCAGCAGAGGGCACGCAGCAGAGGGCACGCAGCAGAGGGCACGCAGCAGAGGGCACGCAGCAGAGGGCACGCAGCAGAGGGCACGCAGCAGAGGGCACGCAGCAGAGGGCACGCAGCAGAGGGCACGCAGCAGAGGGCACGCAGCAGGGCACGAAGCCGGGAGCGAGCCGTAGACGGATATTCGTGAGAGTATATATACGTAAAGAATTATTAGTCTGCGGCCTGCCATAAATGCGCACTGTATTTGTATAGGCGCGGCTGGGCGCGGGGGGTTGGGCGTTTTCCGGGGTGTACGTAGGCTATAAAAAAAATGTTACTTAGGCAAATAGTAATACTCATTAAATATAGTATAACTAAAGGAACTTTACCTAGCCCCCCGATAGCTAATTAAATAGTCGGGCTACTCGCTATACTAAGAAAATACCGTCCGACTACTTATCTAACGTAGCCGCGACTAACTAAATTAACCGAAGTAAAGCCGGGCTAGGGGCGCTATATAACCCGCACGTGCGGGGATACAACGCGCTTAAGCGGCTTAAACGACCGTAGTAGGAAGTATGTAGGTTTTTCCTAAGGCCCTCCCGTTTCCTATACTAGCTAAAAATTAGGGCACTAGGCCCGTTAGGGTAGCTAGAGTACTTTATTCATTATTATTATCACCCTAGTAGAATTATATAACGGTCTAGGAGGCATATCGAGAGGTAGCGTTACTCGGACGGGCTAATAGTATCCTTACTTACGAAGTATATAGGGAACTAAATAGGTAGTATCGCTTATTATATATAGCGTGCTTATAGAGGTATTCTGCTTAGAATAGATGTCTAGGTAGATCCTATAACATACCGGTTAAGCCTATATAAAGCCTAACTAATACTAATTAGGAATTAATCCGCTTAATTATAGACAGCAAGGTATAGAAGAGGTAGATACTTCGTACGCATCCTCGAACGTGCCACTAGAATGGAGCTCACCCTTGACCGGCGTAAGACGTGGAGAGAAGATAGATACCGGGTCGCACCCGAGACCAAGACGCTCTGCGGCGGCAAGCTGGACACTTGGTGGAGAGACACATCCTTCTTCTGCTGGTGCTTCTGGGAACTCGCCATTACCTTGGCCTAGAATAAATGCACACACGATGTTGTGTGACGTTGCATAGGGAAAAAGGCTCAAAGAGGGCCTGAAAAAAGAAGTGATCATGGATGCAGAATCGCTCTGCAGGGCCCTGCGGAAAACACGTATCTAGTGGGCTTTTTTCTGCCCCACTTGACCGCCCTGTCACCTGTGCCCTCAGAGGCCTCCACGGGGGCTCTCAGCCCAACACCCAGTTGGAGACTTCGGATGATATCATGGTCCGGGCCATGGACGACGGGCTCATGGCACAACCTCGGGACATGTATGTACTGGAGTGTTCTGGGCATGATGAACAACCCCTGGTTCAGGATAGTGATCCAGAAGGCGGGGAACACGGTGAGATTTGAGCATCCGACCCAGCCCGCCGCCTCCGGCCGACATCTTTAAGCCGGGGCGCGCCCTGATGCCAGGTGGCTGGATGGAAAGGGTCAAGAATTCCGGTGGCAACCTCGCCAACGGCTTCTGGGGAGAAAGGATGCCAGGCGACGGGGGGAGGCCACGGCGCAGCAAGGGGCGGGAAAGACGAAATGTATGACCAACAAACAAGTCGACCGGCTCATCACCTTGGATGAGCTCAGGGGCCATGGGGACGAGACACACCCGTGGTTCGTCGTTGACGGCCACGTGTACGACGGCACGCCGTTTCTGGACCGGCACCCCGGCGGCGCCGTCTCGATAGCCAGCGCGGCCGGCCAGGACGCGACGGAGGAATTTATGGCCATCCGTACGTCCCTCTCTATCCTCGTAGCGTGAGCAGGCCTCCTAAGCTGACCTTTCTAAATCGGGATGGCGAGAACGCGAGGAGCATGATGCCGAACTACCACATAGGGAGACTCGACTCGGCTGCTCTTGCTGCGCTGTCGGACAGGTTCGACGAGGCGACCCCCGTCGCCCCGTCTTTCTGGAGCCCGGCGCGTGGACCAGGGCGGCACTGCAGGAAAAGGTCATTGTCTCGGCAGACACAAAGTTGTTTCGCTTCAGACTCGACCAAGAGCGTCAGGTGGTCGGCTTGCCGGTCGGCCAGCACCTCTTGATGCGGCTCCATGACCCGGCCACGCGAGAAACCATTATCCGCTCCTACACGCCCATATCTGACGGGGCGAATCAGGGCGTGCTGAACGTGCTCGTCAAGATTTACTACGAGACTCCCGAGCATCAAGGGGGCAGGATGACGCAGGCATTGGACGCAATCCCCGTGGGCCACCTCGTCGACTTCAGGGGCCCGATGGGCAAGTTCCAATACCTCGGCAGAGGCCTCTGCTCCGTGTCGGGCAAACGCCGCAAGGTGCGGCGCTTCTACATGGTGTGCGCCGGCTCCGGCGTCACGCCCATCTCGCAGGTGCTGCGGGCCGTGTCCGCGGACAAACACGACGCAATCGGGTGTACGCTGCTGAACGGGAACCGCGTCGGGGGAGACATTCTGTGCCGCGCGCAGCTGGATGACATGATGAGTCGGTTCAAGCACAAGCGGCGGCTGCAGCATAATCTGACGCAGCCGTCCCCGACCTGGACGGGACGGAAGGGGCGAATCGACGGGGCCATGATTGAGGCCGAGATTGGACCTCGCGACACTCAAGAGGGCGGCATGGTCCTCCTTTGCGGGCCCGAGAAGTTGGAGAGGAGCGCGCGTGATGCTCTCTGTACCATGGGCTGGGAAGACGACGATGTTTTCGTTTTCTGAATTTGTTGGGCACACACGATCGCTAGCTCTCTGTCGATGCATCGAGGAGCACGACTTAACCACAGCGAGGATATGACCTGGTGTCATTAATACAATACTATCTTCCGTGAATATGATAGGGAGGGTCATCGTAATCTAGACGCACCCTGCATCATTCCTCACCTGCCCTGAGCTACCAAAAGCGTCGAGAGATTCTCCCGTCTTTATCGTGAAGCCGCTCCATGGTCCTGGTTGAACCCCCATGACTAGTGCCCCCCAGACTCATGTCCAGGCGGATTCGGGGTGTAGTAGGCCGAGACAGCAATCGCAACGTAGAGTACGGCGAGGAGGAATCCCTCGAGATAGTTGCTCTTCTGATCCTGGAGGAATCGACCGACGGTGAGAATGGCTAGGATCAGCATGACGAGGTTGAAGAGATCGAAGCTGAGGTCCATGCCCTTGTCGAGGCCCCAACTGACGATGACGGTCAGTGGCGCGTTGAACAAGGCCGTCTGCAGCGTCGCGCCGAGAACGTGTGAGAGGGCAAAGTTCATTTGATTATCCCAAGCCTCGTCAATGGCAGTCAGGTGCTCGGCAAACTTCTCGACCAGCGGAACGAGGATCAGACCCATAAATGCATCCGAAACGTTGGAGCCGGCGATAATGTGCTCGATCTGGGCAACGAGAGTGATTGCAATCAATGTGACAAGGGCGATGGCGATGGCGAGAGCGACGACGCATTCCGTCATTGTGAGCTTTGCCTTGGCCTCGTCCTTGTGCTTGTCGTGGTCCCGGTGCTCGTCGAGTTCGAAAATGGCGGCGTAGATTCCGTGGTGAGTTCGGGCCTGGAACACGACATAGACGCAGTAGGAGACGACGAGTAGGATGGATATGATGCGGGAGATGCCAAGCGAGCTGGCATCGAGCTGCTGGCTTGTTTGTCCCGGTGCGGAAGCCAGGCTCAGTCGAAACGCCGTGGGCACAGCTAGAGCAACGCCACTACCAAGGAAGATGTCAGCTCGGCCACATTTCGAGTCTCGGGGCAACGTACGCTGTAAGTAGCAGACCGCTGCCTGCCTCGCTGATTGCGTCGCTAAAGGTCTGCTCCTCACGACGCATACCTCCAACAAAGAAACACAAGCCCAGGCAGAGCAACATGGTGGCAAGGATGGAGCCGAGGATGGCGGCCTTGATGACGTAGAACTGATCCTTGGCCAGCAGAACCATGAAGAGGATGATTTCCACAACGGAGCCGCAGCTGGAGCAGATTGCGCGGTCAGCGGGTTTTCATGAATGGGGCAGTAGCAGCGAAACTCACGTCACTTCGGCGAGGACTCCGGCCACGTGCGGCACTTTGCGAGCAAATTCTTGCCCGGCGAAACCAATGAGGTTGGCGCACGGGATCATGGCGAGGTACGCGACGGTGAAGATGAGGACATGGTGGCTTGGCAGCGTGTCTACGTGACAGGGCAAGTTGGCCGATTAGCGGGGGGTCTTGGAGGAACAAGGAGGGCAAAGGGGGAGAGACTGACATCGCACAGCCAGAGCAGTGGGCACGACAGGCCAGAGAAGGCTGCATATGGCGCCGGCCGTGCTGCCAGAGCGACAGGCGATGCGAACAAAGTGCCACGGGTGAAGACCGCGGCGGCCGCTCTCGCCGGCGGGCCTGATGGCGACCGGGCCTGACTTCTCGCTTTGCTGCTTCTTGACCATGTACTGGCTGAAGGTCTGTGGCGCTGAGGGCTTGCCATCGTGGATGTCGGCGTGGACGCCATCGCCCGTGGTCGGGGCCTGCTCCTCATCGCCCCGCTTGCGTGACCGACGGGGCGAGAGGCCGGGCATGGGCGGTCTGTGGAGAGCGTCGAGCGCCTTTGCAGTATTGGAAAACGTGAGCAATCTCAACTTCGCTTTTGGGGGCGTTGATGGCGGTCCCGCTCGACTTGGTGGTCGAGACCAGGAGGAATATTGTTGCACGCAGGAATACATGCATGACGGCTTTAGTGCGTACGGGGCGGCGTTGGTGCAACGAAGGAAAACGTAGTCTAGATGGGGCAAGAGGCTAGTGCAGGTCTCTTTTACGGTGACCCTAAACGACTACCCACCAAAAATATATGCAAAGCTATTAGGCCAAGGAGGTTAAGGTACCTATAAATACCTAGACCCCTATCGGTCCCTAGATTAAATTAGATAGAGCAATATACACACTCTAAGATATATAAGACTTTATGCATTACGCTTAAATAACTATATTAGTTATAAGCCCGGGATAAGGTCCGTGGCTTCGTAATAGACGCTTCTTTAGAGATTAAATCCTCTTTTTGTTAAAAGCCGCCGACTGCTTTAATTTAAAGTCTTATCCCTTTATTCTTATTACGGGTTTTAAAGCTATTACTACTTTAATACTAACCCCTTTTTCTAATAAATAATAACAATAACTATTTAATTATTATAGACTTATTATTAAGGTCTACCTTTATAACCCTTAAGTATACCCTTAAGAAGCCTAAGGACTAGACTAGGTGGTACAGCTAGGTTAAGACTATAGCCGAGCTACGTCGGGTTTAGTAGTACGTCGACCCCTATTTAAACATCGTCCCTAAAATGCCTAAAGTGCCCTCCTTTAATAAGAAAGAGATTAAGGCAGCGTTAGAAAGCCTTACTACCGAGGGAGGTACTATAAGGGCAGTATTACAACCTTAGGAGAGGTTAACCTAGCTAAGACCTTAAGAACTTAGACTCTTAGTCCCTTAGGAAGACTAAGAGGAATTAGGGCTCTAGGCATCTAATTTTCTCTCAGCTATAGCCCTTAAGGCGACTAAATCTAGTGCTTTAAGCTAAGCTATATACAACTTCGAGAGAGTTATCGTCCTATAATACGAACGGGCAATTAAGGTCTATAAGAAAAAGATAACTACGCTTAAAGATATTAGTCTATATATTTTAGCTAGTATCTCTTAAGACTACTATAACTTTATCACCTATATTACCGCGGCCTAAGGAAAACTCTAGGAACTCTTTATCTAAGTCTATCTAAGGGCTAAGGATAAGAAAAAGTATGCCGAGAGATTCCTACGGAAGCTCCTTGCGATAGACCTTCGAAAGGTCAATTTAACGGCCTAGACTAATTATATCGTAGATAGCTTTAACCTCTATAAGGATATAGGGTCTATCTTAAGCGAAGAGTCGGAAATTATCGAATTATTCCTCGACGCTATCGCTACTTAATATTAGGCTTAGTCGAACCTATAGACTATAACCTATTAACGGGCTAAGAAAAAAAGGAAAGAAATCCCTATATTTAAGGAGATTACCTCTAACTTCCGCATTTAGGTTACCGCTAATTTAACTTAATAAGATTCGGTGTTCCTAGCGACTTATTAAGGCCGGGATAAGGATAGAAAGGAGGTAAGTAACGGTAATAGCAATAGCGGCACTAGCAGCGGTAGCACTAATAAGCCCTCGGGAGGTTAGGGACAGCGGGTTCTACGGTCCGAATACACTAAATATAAATAGTGTGATAGGTCCTACGTAAATCCCGTTAAGCATAAGGATTAACCTTATTAGTAGAGCTATTTCTATGCCTTTAATCGGAAGCCGTAATTTTAGAATCGACCCTTAGATATAGAGCTTTTAAAGAAGGTTAAGGCTAAGATCGATAAGGAGATAGGCCTTAGAGCTAAGATTAACGCCTAGAAGGCTAAGAACCCTAAGAAGTCCGTAGAGTTAGCCCCTAAGGGAGGAGTATTCGCAACGACTAATAAGGAAGCTGCTTTTTTAGTAGGGGACTTCGGAAGCAATAGCCCTAAGAGTGATATTAAGGATCGGGCTCTTTAGGATATAGGGGCGTCTAAGCATATTTTCAACGACCTAGCTTAGTTTATCGATCTTAACTATTCGAAGAGCTCGAGGCTCCTCTTAGGCACTTAGACCGTTAGTGCCGAAGCTATTAGAATAGCCCGGGTTATCGCAGACATAGGCTTCGTCCTAACTTTTAAGAACGCCCGCTATATTCCCGGTTTTACACGAATATAGTCTCTATAGATAAATTCACCGCTAAGGGCTACCTTTAGAACAACCTTACGGGCGAGCTCTTTAACCCGGCTGGAAAATACGTATTTACGACGTTCTAGTTATATAAATAGTCGTAGATCCCGCTTTAAGCAGCCCTAGACGGGGCTTTCCTAACACATTATTCTAAGGGGCTCCTAAAGGCTCTTCCGCGCTTCTTAAAGACCTTAACCGGGACCGTAGACGCCCTATAGCACGCACGAATAGGCTACCCGGGAAAGGGTGCGATAAGGCATCTTTTTAGCGGTTAGGACGATAATGTTATTAAGCTTAAAGGCATCGACCTTCTAGACTATAAGGTCTACTGCACGTCGAAGAATATAAGGCAGATTTCGCAGGCATATTAGGATCCCTTATACCCGAAGAGGCCGTACGGCGCGGTCTCTTTCGACCTATTTTACCTAAGAATAGCGTATTACGGCATTAATAATATAGCTGTATTTACCTATTTTAACATAGGAATAAGGCATTGTTTTAAGGTAGGTGAAAAGACCGAGCTTTAGGGCATCTTCCGAGGCCTTAAGGAGACTATTAACGCTAAATTCGGGATTAAGATTGCGATCCTAATATTAGACGGCGAGACGGCCTTCCTAACCGAGGAATACGTTAAGGATATACACGAAGCAGGAATAAAGGTCCGGGAATTATCGCTATTACACCCGCATTAGAATAGTTATGCCGAGAGGTCCGGGGGCATAGTAGTTTAATTAATAATAACCCTACTAGCCTAGTCCGGCTTCCCGCACACGATGTAGCTATTAGCGATAGAGGCAGCTATCTACTTGCTTAATCGAATACCTGTTAAGTCTAAGGGGTAGAAGCCGCCGCTATAGCGCTTTAACGAGTAGCTCTAAGATAACCGCGACGAATAGGCATATATTAGGGTTAAACCCCGAAAATAGTACATCCGGTGTTTCGGCTATAAGGCGTTCCCTATAACCCGTTAGAGACTTAATAAGACCTCTACTAAGCTTAATTTAAGAGAGCACATCGGCTACCTTACGGGCTATATTTCTAGCACTTAGTACCTTATTTAAGTGCCTAGTCTATAGAGAAACGCCTTTTTTAATACTTCGCACGTTATTTTTAACGAGAAGGTCTTCTTCGGTCGGGACTAGCGTAAAGGGGTGGAAAGGCAATAGTAGGAGTAGATTATATAGATCGACCTATTAGAAGACCTCCCTAACTTTATAGATAAGCTAATTCGCGAACCTAAGGACGAAGAAGAGGCTATTCCGGACCTTAAGGAGCCTGCCGCCGCACCCGAATTAGCACTTAAAAAGGACTCGCAGGAAGATTAAGGGGTAAGTTAACTATTAACACCGGAATAGACCCCTAAACCGCCTGATTAAATAGACCTCGCTAATATCCTTAACCCGGAAGACCCTAGCCCGGAAGATAGTATAGTTTTCGCCACTTCGGACTTATAAGCGCGCCTATATCGAGACTACATTCTGCCGGTTCCTACGAGCTTTAAAGAGGCTATGTTAAGACCTAATAGCCCTCGATGGATTATAGGAATAGGAAACGAGATTATAGGCCTTAAAGAGGAAGGGGTCTATAGGATCGTAGACGAAAACACCGTCGATCTCGGAGAATATAGCACGATTCCGTTAATATAGGTATACGTATATAAATTTAATGCCTAAGGCTTTATAATCGAATATAAGGCTCGCCTCGTCGTCCGGGGCGATTAACAACCGAAGAACGAGCTTATAGTCACGGCTTATACTCTAGCGGCCTAGACCTTTCGACTATTAATAGCCGTTGTATGCTACTACGATCTTAATGCGAAGCAATACGATTTTATTCGTGCCTTTTACAACGCAATCTTAGACGAGGTAGTATATTATAGGCTACTAGAGGCTTTAAGCAGAAGGGGAAGCTTTAGCTGCTCCTAAAGGCTTTATACGGTCTTCGGCGTTCTCCCTTATTATAGTATAAGGAGCTCGCTACTTTTCTTAGGGCCTAGGGCTTTATCGTTGTAATAGAGGACCCCTACGTAATGTATAACGGTAATATTATCGTCTTCTTTTATATTAACGACTTTATCGCCCTCTTTCGGAACGGATAGGAAGCTAGTTATTAGACGTTCTACGATGCATTCGTTAGGGGGTATAACGTTAAGGTCCTTAGCGACTTAAAGTAGTTTATCGGCATCGAGGTTATTTAGGACCGCTTAAATAAGAAGCTTTAGCTATCGTAAGAATCGTATATTAAGAAGATCGCATAACGATTTAACTATCTATCTTTATTAACTAAGCGAAAGCAGCCCTTCGGTCTAAAGCCCCTTAAGCCGTTTAAAGGGACTGCTTTAAGCAACGACGTCTCCTTATTCTAAGCTCTAATTAGCTCGCTTCTCTATGCTATAGTTATCATAAGGGTTAATAGAGCATACGCGGCTAGGAAATTCTCCTAATTCCTAACGAACCTAAGCCCGGAGCATATTAAGCGGGCGAAAGAGGCTATCGAATTCCTACATAGGGACATTAACCGTATTATTGAGTTTAACGGGAATAGCTCCGCTCTTTGCGAGGCTATATCCGATGCATCTTTTGCTAACGATTAGGTTAACCGTAAGAGCACCTAAGGATATACGATTAAGCTATTCGGTAGCCCTATTGTGTGGAAGTCCGGGAAATAGAAGACTATAATAACCTTATCTATAGAGGCTGAGTTATTAGCTCTATTATAGGCTTTAAAGGAACTAATAGCCTTTTATAGGCTTTGCGAAGAGATATCGCTAAAGCTAGAAGGGACGGATTAAATAATTCAGTGCGATAACCAGCAGACTATTCGCCTCCTAATAAAGGAAATCGTCACCCTTATCACGAAGCTTTAGCACGTTGATATATATTACTATTGGCTTCGGGAACAGGTTTAGACCGGGAACCTCGACGTAACCTAGATACCGATAGCTTAAATAGCCGCTAATAGTCTTACGAAGCCTCTTTAAAGACAGAAATTCGCCGAGTTCTAGCGTTAAATCGGACTCGTTAAGATGCCCCCTTCCTAACGATCCCCTTTGCGATCGTTCCTTTGTTTTGCTTTATTTTATAGTCTTAACACCACTTATCACAAGGCTATTCTAACAATAGCCTTACTTATTGTTTGTTATTCGTTTTCTTCGTCTTAGTTAGGCTAGATTAAGCACCCCCTTTTTCCTTTTGTTTTCCCTTCTTATTAAAACACTAATAACCCTCGCATTTACCCGTTATCCCGCTTATTTTAGTAGGCCTCGTGTGATCTCGAGACCTAAAGGGGTATATTACATATAGGAATATATAACGGCTTTAGTGCGTACGGGGCGGCGTTAGTACAACGAAGGAAAACGTAGTCTAGATAGGGCAAGAGGCTAGTGTAGGTCTCTTTTACGGTGACCCTAAACGACTACCTACTAAAAATGTATGCAAAGCTATTAGGCTAGGGAGGTTAAGGTACCTATAAATACCTAGACCCCTATCGGTCCCTAGATTAGATTAGACAGAGCAATACACACACTCTAAGACATATAAGACTTTATGCATTGCGCCTAAATAACTGTATTAAATATACCCGTTGGCTCTCTTTATGCCAACTTAATTAGCTCCGCATTAAGTTAGGAAGAATACTAATATAGTTAAGTCTTATGTGTCTTAGTGTGTGTGTATAGCGCTTTCCCTAAAAGATTGTAGGTCAATTTTTATCTTATCAGCTCGGATAGGTACGTACCGACGCAAAGCTAAGGTACGTACCGACGTTAGAAAAACATCTTAAGGCTTAGGTTAAGGCATGCAAGGCGTGCTGCGTGAGATCGTGCGATGATAATAATCTAGCTAGGAAGAAGCCCTATAGGCTAGTGCGAGGGTGTAGAAGACACCCTAGCACGAGAGGCTAACTAACTAAAGTAAGGCGAACTATAACACCTCCCCTTAGCCGAATAGCCTACATAAGGCTCTTAACACTACGGCAAACGTGCAATTACAACGCGCTCTTAAAAATGCTTTTCTATAGCTCCTTTCTTCCGTAAGTCATCCCTCCTCTATTCGTAGGGCTTTTTGCCCTTCTAATTGCCTAATTAGGCTATTAATCCTTTTCCGAATCCCTTTCCTAATCGGGATCGTTATTAAACCTCGGGTTAAAGTCTAAGTTAGTGTCTAAACTTCTCGTAGTTTACACGCAAGAGCGGCTTCGTTAAGCCGTTAGCGATTATTTCCTCGGTCCGGACCTAATAGAGCTAAAAATAGCCTATCGCTATGCGTTAAATAATCTATTTAAAATAGCGATTAATATGCCTAGTACGGCTCGCATTCGCCTTATTAAGAACGGCTAGTCTTATATTCTAACTGTCCGTATATATAATTATCGACGTAGGTTGCGGGTAGCCTACATCGTGCAAAAGCTTCGCTTACTATATAGCTGCTATGCCAGCCGGCGTAAGGTTAATAAATTCTGCCTTAGTGGAAGAGGTCATTACTAACGTTTATCGCTTCGACCGCTAAGAGATCGGTCCGTCGGCTAAAAAGACTATATACCTAGCTATAGAGCAGCGGGTTCGAAGATCGTTAGTAAAAGAGGCGTCGGTATAGACGCGCAGCTTTAGATCGTTAGTCGAATAACGGCCGCTAAGGACAATGCCTAAGGTTAAAGATCCCTTAAGATAACGCAATAAGTGCTTTAGAATAGCTATATACGTTATAGTCGGGTTATAATTTGCTTTAAATAGCTTGTTTATAGTAAAAGAGAGGTCGGGTCTAGTGCCTATCCCTAGCTAGTTTAGGCTGCTAGTCCTACGAAGCTAGTCTCGTAAGGCTATTATAGGCTGTTGCTGTTTCTAGTCGGCGGGGATAACGGTCTTTAGCGGCTACGGCGTTATTGCCGTATTCGCGATATTACTACCGAATTCCTCGAGGACTTTTGCTATAAACCTCCCCTAATGTAAGCGAATAGTACGGTTAATACGGTCTTAAACTATCTTAAGTCCTAGGAACTCGGTCGGTTCTCTAAGACTCTTTATATTATATAGGCCGCTTAATAAGCGCGCTTTGTCTGCAATAAGGTCTTATATAGCTACTGCGATTAATATATCGTCGACGTAGAGGATTAGAAGCGTGCTATTATCGTAACGAAACAGGCACAATTCTGCCTTAAGCCAAACGAAGCCTAAAGCAACGAGGTTAATAATAACTTTATTAAACCACTAACGAGGGGCGGCCTTATGCCTATATAGAGCTCGCTATAGCTTGCAGACGCGGCTAGTGCCGTTAGTTAGTCCGTAGGGCTGCTTAATATAAATTTCCGCCCTTACTTCGGCGTGCGGGAAGGCGTTAACTACGTTAAACTTCTTATATTCGAGGTCATCCGAAGCCACGAGAGTGGCAAACACACGAATAGAAGCCTAGTATACTACGGTAGCGTAGACGTCTTTAATAGGCCTATTTATAGAGTCCCGGTCTCCGCGAATATACTAACGGGCCTTAGAGATACTATCGGCTCCCGCAATATGCTTCTTAAGAAAGACCTAACGGCCCGGAAGGACTTAATAGCCTCGTAGGCGGGAAAGAAAAATCTAAGTCCCTTTGTCGTTAAGCTTACGGTATTCCTTCCTTATAGCCGGCAACTAGCGACCCTTATAGTTAGGGTAGTCTATAGCCTACTTCTAGTTCTTTAGAGTCGTATTAAGCTATACAAAAGCTAGAGCCGCTCCTATACTAAGAATTTAGGGAGGATTAGTCTTATAATAGGTGTTATTTTCGCGAAACACTACGAGTTATTATAAACCGGATGACTCCCTAGCTATGCCTCGGCTACTGCTACGGCTGCCGCAAGCACGGCCACTACGGCCACGGCCTCGTCCCGGGCGCTCGTTATAGTCGTAGGTCTAATAGGGTCGCGAGGTTCGGCGAGGATAAAATAGCGATGCCTTATCCTTAGAAGCCGGATTTAAGTCCTCCGTATCTTCGTGCTCTATAGCCTCTTTGTTAAAATAAACATAACGCTGCTATTGCCCTATAGTAGGCGTCGGATCGGGTGTTAGGATATAACTTAGGTCCTTAAGCACCCCCTATAGGGTAGATAGGTCGAGTTTATCTTTACGCGGCGAAGCGACTTTATCGTCGTGCTTCGCATTGCGTTTTCTATCTACGGCTTTAATCTTCCCTATGTCAAATAGGTAGGTGACTTTATCGTTATCCTTATATAGGGTAGCCTTAAATTCAACGTCGTTAATAGTAGGGCGCTAATGCTCTTTACTATCCTAGAAGCGGATATCTCGGGCGCGTATAACGATCTTCTTCTCGGGAAGCTAGACCTTATATATATGCCCGTTAAGTCCTTCTATGCTAACTAAGCGACCTTTCCAAGCTCGTAGGGCTATCTTTACACTTTTAACCCTCTACTAATGCGGGATAGTAACGAACGTAGAATAGCCCTAAGCCCTTATATGCTTAATGCTATATAAGTATAGCGTATGGATCTCGTTAAATAAAACCTTAATTAGGGCTCTACCGTCCTTATAGGCGCTCGTCGGAAACATATTATTAACGTAGGCGCTTATCTCTATAAAGTATAGCTATAAAAAGGCCGGAAGGTTTTTATCGGCGTAAATGCAGCGTGCGAGGTCTATTAGAGTACGGCTAGCACGTTTAGTAAGTCTATTCTACTCCGGAGTATAGGGGGCACTAAAGCGAAGGATAAACCTATCCTTATCGGCCTATTTAAATATTACATCCGACTAAAACTCTAAGGCGTTGTTAAAGCATATAGACTAGACCGTCTTATTTATAGCGTAGCTTTATACCTATATCTTCTAACCGTAAAGTAGGTTATAGGCCTCCCCTTAGTCTATAGCGAATAGAACCTAATAGAACCTCGTATAAATATCGATTCCGTGCAGTAAGTAACGTTTCCCTCCGAAGCCGGCAGGAGAGTATTAAATAAAGTCCTAGAACATATACGTAAGGAACTATTAAGGATTAACTAAAGAAGTGCGGCTAACCATTAGGTCGGCCTTCCTAAAGTAATAGGCCTCGCAAAAGAAGTCATCGAGACTATTAGTATTAACGTTAATGCCGGACTTACGGTAAGCATTAAGCACTCTAGCTTTGCCTACGTGCCTAAGCCTACGGTATATAAGACTAAAGTCGACCTTCTTATTGGTTGGCTTAGTTAAAGTCTTCGGCAGGGCTGCGAGGGTAAGGTTAGGATGCTTTTATCGAATTACAAGGTCTCCCGCAACTTAAGCATTACGAATAGTGCTAACCCTAAGCTCTTAGCTAATCTTATACACTGCCTTCCCTATGGCTTGAAAAGCTAGTCGGCTATTAAATCCGTCTAGTACGACGCCTTTATCCTAAAGGACTTTAGAGCTTATTAAATTCGCGGGTGTATTAAGGCAGTAGCGAACGTTAGTTAGGTTAAGAGTTAAGTCTCTAATCGTTATACGTATTATACTTACTCCTAGGACTCGAAGGTTGCTACCGTTTAATGCTTGCATTAGACGATAGGCCGGAGTAGGAGTAAAGGTCGTAAACTACTTTAAGTCGTTAAAGCAGGTATCTAAGGCTTTAGTATCGTAGACGACTATATCCTATAAGGACTTACAGCCCGTAGCTAAGATAGCGTCTTTAAACGACGTAAGACTTATCGCGAAAAGGGTTACATCGCGTTTGCTTACCGCAATAATATCTATATTGCCCTTCTTAAAAGGATTAATGCCTTATTAACGCTATTCTTCCCGTTTCTATTCTAGGGCTTTATTAGGGTAGAGAGTCTAGCAGTTGCTTATCTTATAGCCTCTACTAGTAGCGACGATATAACTATATTCGAGTTTCACTTACTTAGATAAGTTACTATTAGTTCGGGATCTAGTATTATCGGAGCTACCTTTGCCTCTACTACGGCCTCTACTACGGCCTTTGCCTCGTCCTCCTCTACGGCTATTGTCTATTATAGATAGGGTTAAGTATATTAACTTATCTTAGATAGCTAACGCCTAGGAGCCGGGGACCTTTTAAGATCCCTTCTCTACCTAGTATTAATATTGCAAAAACTTATCGATAGCGGCTTTAGTAGGAAAATCATCCTTCTTATAGTCGTATTGCTAGGCGTAAAACTAGTAAGGGTATCCCGTCCGAAGGCTATAAATAGCCGTATAAACGTATATATTCTCGTCTAGTGTCTTATAAACGGCTCTTAGTTAACGCTAGCACTACTCTAGTCGTCGAGAGTATGCATCTAAAGGGGCAAAGTTATAGGCTTTAAGTCTGAAAAACTTAAGCATTGTCTCTACGATAGAAGACTTAGGCAGCTGTAAGGCTGCACGTTGTATAAAAAGGTATATCTATTGACTCGTTAAATTAATAGTCTAGCCTCCCTATATAACTATCTCCTTTAGATTATCCGATAGAGTGTTTATAAGGATTCTCGTAGCCTTTAGGTCGTTCTTTTACTAGTCCTTTTATTCTTCGGTAATGCCAATCGTGCCTACCGGTCGTTCTAGCCTAAGGACGTGCCCTTACATATATTTATAAACATCTAATATCTTTAGCGTAACATTTACGTTAATTAGCTAGGCGGCATAATTTTCTAGTCCCTTTAGACGTTTAATCGTGCCCGTTAGGGCTCTATCGTCGTTCGCTATCTCGAACGTCCCGTTAGGCAACTATCCCGCGGGCAAAGAGGCGTTATTATAGGATTTTATGCGTAGAAAAACTCTTTAAATAGGCGTTTAAGCGAAAAAACAGCTATAAAGGCGAGAAAAGTCGGAAAAAGATCGTAATAATTAAAAATAACCACTTATAAAGCGCAGGGATGCGTTTTAGCGGCGCTTATCACTTCTTAAGGCTTACGTTAGGGCATATAAGGCGTGCTACGTAAGATCGTGCGATAATAATAATCTAGCTAGGAAGAAGCCCTATAGGCTAGTGCGAGGGTGTAGAAGACACCCTAGCACGAGAGGCTGACTAACTAAAGTGGGGCGAACCATAATAAAACAGACCACACGATGTAGTGCGACGTTGCATAAAAAACAAGGCTTAAAGAGGGCCTGAAAAAAGAAGTGATCGTAGATGTAGAATAGCTCTACCGGGCCCTACGAAAAACACGTATCTTATAGGCTTTTTTCTGCCCTACTTAACCGCCCTACCACCTATACCCTTAGAGGCCTCTACGGGGGCTATTAGCCTAACATGTTCCCCGGCAACTAATATGCCTCCGGTATGCGAATAAAACAAATAAAGAAAACAGCACTAATTTTCCCCTTCTCTTATAACATCCTCGTTATCGTTATCGTTATGCCTTTGCCTTTCCTCTCTACGCTCTTAATAATAGTCTAAAGGGGTATTCCTACGGGAAACGTCCTTCTAAGCGCGCCGGCCGTATATATATCTTTAATAGGCTATCTTCGTAAAACTCTAGCCCCTAGGCTCCCCGAATAAGCGATCTATCTATATACACTAATGCGTATATTGCCCGGTCTTATCTCTAATAAATCATAAAGGGTCCGCGCTATCGTAGGGTTAGCTTTTAAGGCTTTCCTTCTTAGGCTATAAGAACTATATCTCTAGCTTTAAATCCCGGTTGCCGTCGTGCTTAGTAGAGCTATCGTTGCTAATCTGCTTTATAATAAAATGCAGCTCTTACTGCTAGTCGTCGTAAGGTTATTTCGGCCAAATATAACATTACTAAGTCGGCTAAACCCCCTCCTAATAGCTATAAGTACTTTCCTAATGCAAGTGTAGCTTATTTATCGGTCTATTAGTCGTTCTAGTCCTTTATAATAGCATTGTCTTTTAACCTAAGGAGGATTTAACTTAGTGAGTATCCTAGCGACCGAATGCAACGATAGTTAAGGGACTTTATAATAGAGGGCAAGGTCTTATCCTATTCTAGTTGCGATGCTCTAATACGCCTTATAACTTCCTATAGGATCCGGTTTATAACTTTAACTAGGCCTACGCTCTTATACGATTGTAAAGGTGCTCCTACTATCTCTACATTATATTATGCTATAATTGCTCCGAATTCTTATAACCGGAAGGACGAGCCTAAATCCGTATAAAGGGCTAGGGGAGATATTGTAAAGGAGTTAAGCTAGCTCTTAACTTTATATAACGCCTCTATTGCCTACGTTATACGATACTTTATTAACTAAGCGAATCTTAAGAAGTAATCTATAATAACTAGGATATGCCTTATCCCTAAAGCTAACTGCGGAAAAGGGCTAATATAGTCTATGCTAACGACTTCTAGTAGCTGCGTAATTATAATAGGCTAGTCTAGTGCCTTTAGCTTATTTGCCCTAAAGGTAGCGTATAGAAAGCAGCTCGTAATATAGTTAACGATATCTCGTGCTATCTTAGGCTAGTATATATGCGTATATAGTCTACGGCGAGTATAGTCTGCTCTAAAATATCTACTATTATCGTAAGCCCTCCTTAATACTTCCGGGATCTCTTCTTCTAGCAGGCATCTTTGCTAAGAACTATTAGCACTATAGTGCTAAAGCCGGCCTTTAGTCTACTTAAAGCTCTACGCTCTACTAGGGATTTATCGTCGTGTATATCGGTCTAGCGGGTCCTTTAGTATCCCTTATAGTAGATATTATAAGATCTTACCGAAGTCCGGATGCATTTAGAAACGCGCCTTTAAGGTAGTATTATAGTACCACATCACATAACATAGTATATAGTGACATACCACGTGACATATAGTTCTATATATAAACGGGCCCTTAGCCTCTATAGTTCTACTCCTCTTTATAGAACAATAAGGTCATCTAGCTATTACCTAATGCCGTAATAGTTTATTCTATCTCCTATTACGCCCCGTCGCGATCCCTAGCTTTATAAACACAGTCCTAGCAGCTCTATTACCTTATCCCCTTAGTCGTCGCGACCCGAGCGTAACCCCTAAGAAATCATTCCCCTAAGCCTATAAGCCCCTAAGAATTTTTCCCTAGCCTATAGAAACCTATATAGCCTATAGAATTTTTTTTATAGTCCTTGATAAATACCCTAGATTAAATACTCCTCCTTTCTCCTTATAGCAGACATACCTATAGCCTTTAACGCTATAGGCGACGGTCTAGAGGCCCTTGCTAAGGAGTTTATTAATAAATTTTCTTAGATCGCTTAGGCGATTAAGAGGTTCGATAACGTAGTCCCGGTCGCTAATACGTAGGAGACCTAGGAAAACCTTTAGAGCCCGGATACCCGATATATTCTTACGTATATCGAGGAGAGTCTTCGCTCCCTTCGCGTAGCGGAGGCCTCTTAGGTTAACCGAAATACTAGGTTAAAGGAACGTATAACTATACGAGATTAGCTTTTAGCTATAAAGGATTAGCTCTTAGCTATAAGGGAGTAACTTCTTAAGGCTAAAGACCTTATAATCTTAACTATAAAGATATTATAGTCTTAGACGATAACCTTAGTATAGTCGTCTAGAAAACGAAAGACGGTAGACCCTCCGATCTTTACTAGAAAGGGGTCTGCCTCCGACCGTTAACGTAAGTACGAGGCTTAAGAACTTAAGATCTAAGGTATCTTCCTCCGCAATAGCATATAGTTCGACTTAGATAACGCCTGCCTCCTTTATATTAGTGATAGGCTTAGTAAACGGGCCTACGATTTCGTTAAAGATAGGATAGCTACTATTATAGCTAACCTATCTAAAAGAGAGAAGTAGGAATAGCTTACTATAACGACGCTTCTTATAGCTTTAGGTAGGCAGTATAAGGTTCTAGACTTAACGTAAGCCGCTAAGAATATCCTCGATAATTTCCGTTAAGGCGATAAGAACTATTAGATCTAAAAAGCAGACCTTAACGCCTATATGCGTAAGGTAAGGAAGATAAAGGAATAGTAAGTCGACCTCCTCCGGAAGTTTATATCGAAGGATATAAGCGATCTCGTTAAAAACATATAGACTAAGATCCCTAACACCGACTACGAGAAGTAGTTAGCGTAGATAGATATCTTTACGAAGAATCTCGCTAACTATGCTTATCGTTAGAAGCTCGAGAAGAAGGCCGCCCCCCGTTCGTAGTTCCCGCCGACGCCTACACCTGCCCTTACCCCGACTGCCCTAGCTTAACCCCTATATAGTAACCCTATAGACCTCGACCGACTTTCCGATACTAAACGATAATTTAGGATCGATAATAAACTCTATATAGCCTACGGAGAGCCTAGACACTAGAAGGAGGCTTACGACCCGGCTAAGATAGCGAATCCGCTTCTAATGCCCTTACGTCGGGGTAGTCCTTAGTTTTAGGGCTAAGGCGCCCCCTCCCCCGGCTTTAGCCGAGGATCTTAGGGCGCTTACGGTAGTAGGTATAGCTAGGGCTAGCTCGTCTATACGGCCGACTATAAATAAGGCTATATATTTAGGGAAGAGGATATAGATTTATAAGGCGACCGGCCGGCGTTAAGGCTACTGCTAAAAGATATACCCCTAGAATAAGTCGCTCTTAGGGGTTATATATAGGGGAGGATAAGAGGATTAGGTTATTGCTTTTAGATAGAACGGATCTTTAGATTAGTTCGTCGAATAGTAATAAAAAGTCAATCCTTCTCTATACTCGTCTCCCCTCTACGCGTAACCCTTAGTCCCCCTACTACGTTAATACGTTATCCCTCGTAGATTCTAGCTATACTACCGCAGCGTTCGCCGATCTTTACGCTATCGTACGAAAATATAACGTTACTATAAAGAAGCTCCTTAAACCTCGACCGCTTCGACTAGCCGACGGTATACCCTTAATATAGATAACGGACTACTTTATAGCCTAAATAACTATTAGCAAGCATATAGAACTTATGCTCTTCTTCGTTATAAATCTATTAACTTTTACCCTAATTATCCTAGGCATCCCTTAGCTTTAGGAATATAAACTAACTATGCTTTAGAAATCTCTCTAAGTCCGCTTCGATTCCGATTACTATATAAAACACTGCCTACCTTTAAGTATAATAGCCGAGGATAGAATAGCTCTTAGGACTCCTATTACTCCCGCGTCTAAAGGGCATTAGTTACGTTAGAAAGTATATTTTTCTAACGTCGTAGAGATTTAGATAACCCTAACGTTTACTCTAAAATAAAGGGTCCTTATAATAATAGAAGACGTGTCGGAAATTTCCTTTCGGTAGGAAGAGACTAATATCCTAAAAGACTAGACTATTATACCGGGAAGTTATATATCTATAGACTCGTCTACTAAGGAATATCTACCTAAATAGGTATTATACCCCTTAAACCTTAGCTAACCGATTTAATATCCCTTATATAGGATATAGCTATTAGCTTAAGAAACCGCCCGCTTAATATCCTTAATTAGACCTCCGGACTCCCTTAAGACTCGAGCCTTTAAGGCTACTCCGCCGTAGACTACTTTAGTAGCTCGCCTACTCCTTATTCGCCTTACCGCCGGCCGTCGCTACGTTCCCGCCCGATAGGGCTAGACGAGACACCCCCGCCGGCGTATACGATAGGAAGATTAAATGCCTTTAGATATAAACGATATCCGCTGCGTACGAGTAGTTAACTTCATTTAATTCTATAAATAGGATAGTATCTAAGCGATGCGAATTAGTATATCTTAATTAGCTAAGCTAGTCGAGGATAGAAAGAATCTACGACTCCTTAACGAACTCTTAGTAAGCCTAGTTAAGGTCCCGGAATTATCTAAAACCTCTTTCTAACGCGTTATTACCGGGGACTATATAATAGAAGTAGCTTAAGCCGCCTTCCCTAAACGTTTTTATAATTTCCTTTAGACGAACCTCTAGGATATAGCTAATTCCGAATCTCTATTTCGGAAGGTCGACGAGGCTAACGTAGAAAAATTCCTTCGAGTAAAACCGGAAGTTATAGAGGCAGATATCCTAAAGAAACTCCTAAAAGAGTTCTAAGATAAGCTTCCTTATTTCCTTGTAAAGAATGCGAACGAACTCCCCTTATACCGCCCCTAGGATTATAAGATCGAACTTATACCTAGAAAATAAGCCCTATATTATAGAAATCGGCCTATGTTACCTATAGAACTCCGCTATATTAAGAAGTAGATTTACGATATGCTTAATAAAGGCTTTATTTAGGAGTCTTCTTCTCTAGCCGCGGTACTACTAATCCTCGCTTATAAACTAGGCGGTAGTATCTATATCTATTATAACTACTAAGGTTTAAATTAGGTTATAGTTAAGAATCGATATCCCCTACCTTTAATCCGCGAAACACTAGATTCTCTCTACGACGCTAAGTTTTATATAAAGCTAGACGTAATTGCCGTATTTAACTATATTTAAATCGCCGAGGGTTATAAGTAGCTTATAGCATTTATCACACGCTCTAGGTTATTCGAGATATTAGTTACCCCCTTCGGCCTTTTTAACGCACCGTCGACCTTCTAGAACTATATTAATCACGTGCTTTATAATGCCCTCGATAACTTCTATATAGTATATCTTAATAACGTACTAGTGTTTTTAAAGACTAAGGCGGAATATAAGAACTACGTGCGAATAGTTATCTAACGCCTAAGCAACGTAGGGCTTTAAATTAACATCGGAAAGTTAGAGTTTTATATAATAAAGACTAAGTATCTTAGACTAATTATTTCGATATCTAGTATAAGCATAGACCTTAAGAAGGTGCGTATAATTACGGCTTAGAATACCCTAACTTTAGTAAAAGAACTTTAATAGTTTCTTAGGTTTATAAACTTCTACCGCCGTTTTATTAAGGGATATTCTAATATTATCTCCCTGATAACTACGCTACTTCGAAAGGATTCCCGTTAGTCTTAGGGACCTATATAAGCTGCCGCGTTTAAGGCCCTTAAACTTGCTTTTACTATTGCCTTAGTCTTAGCCTATTTTAACTACTCGAAGAAAATAGTTATTAAAACTAACGCCTTAAATTAGGCCTTAGGAGGAGTCCTTTTATAGATCGGAGATAACGGATATCTTTACCCCGTTGCGTTTTTTTTGTTAAAGCATACTACCCCTAAGTATAACTACGAGATCTATAATAAAAAGCTATTAGCAATTATTAAAGCGCTTAAGGAATAGCGCCCGGAACTCTAAGGGACTACTAAGGCGTTCGACGTTATTATAGACTATAAGAATCTTTAGACGTTTATATCTATAAAGCAACTTAACTAACGATAAGTGCGCTAGGCCGAGTTCCTTTCCTAGTTTAACTTTATAATTATATACCGCTTAGGCAATAAGGCAATCCTCCCTAATGCTCTTAGCAAGCTCCCCGGCGATAGACTAGCTACCGTAGACGACGATAGACTCCTCTATCGAAATTAGGTAGTTATCCTTAAAGAGAAGGTCGACCCGACTATCCTAGAAGAACTCCTAACCGATTCCTATGCCTTAAAGGAGGACCTTAATATAGTCGCCGCTTTCGGACTAAACGCAGCTAGTAAATCACTTAATAAGCTTATCTACGAAGCATATTAATAAGGAAATCTTACCTAGGATATAGTAGCGATACTCTAGGATCTATACGCCTAACGCTAGCTAAAGTATATCCGAAAGCTCTTACGTTACGATATATCCGAATATTAGTTAATTAACAGACGTATCTTTTTCCGCGACCGGCTCTTCGTTCCCGATATTCCGGACCTCTACCTTAAAGTCGTTTATTAATCTTATAGCAGTAGCCTAGTAGGATACCTAAGGAGGGTAAAAACCCTTAATCTATTAAACCGAATATACTAATAGCCGAGGATTTCTTACTTCGCCGCTACGTTTGTTAAAGACTATACTCTTTATCTTTAGACTAAGACCCCCCGCTTATCTCCCCTTAGATTCCTAAAACCCCTCGCTCTATTAGTCCGACTATAGGCCGATATATTAATTAATTATACTCCTTAAGTACACCCGAAATAGGAAAACTTATAAGAATATACTTACGATAGTTAATAGGCTTATAAAGATAAGATATTTCGTCTTTATTACCGGCCTTTCTATAGAAGAACTAGTTAACTCCTTTATCTATATAGTCTATCGCTTATATAAAGTACCTAATACTATTATCTCCGACCGAGGCACTTAGTTTATCTCTAATTTTTAGCGATAGCTTAGCACTCGTTTAAGAATAACGTTAAAACTAAGTTTAGTATAGCACTTAGAGACTAACGGTTAAACCGAAATCGTTAACGCTATAATAAATAAATATATTCGAGCCTATATTAGCTTTACCTAAGATAACTAAGTCGACTAGCTCCCGCTCGCGGAATTCGCAACGAATAATTAAGTAAACGAAACAACCGGTATTTCTCCGTTCTTCGCTAACTACGGCTTTAATCCTCGTCTTAGCATCGAACCTATAGGCCCCCGACCCCTAACGCTCTTATTATAGGCAAAGAAGGAATTCTTTCGCGTAGACGCAATACCTAATCGTTTCGACTATATCCTAATTTAGCTTCGAGCTTTTGCATAAGCCTTATAATAGAAATATAATAATAATGCTAATATAAAGCGGGACGAAGGCTTTCTCTTTCGACCTAGTAATATAGTTATAGTTTTATTAGAGAATATAACTATTAATCGCCTAAAGAAAAAATAAGACGATAAATAAGACGGTCTTTATCCTATTCTTAAGGTCTACCGTAGCGCTATAGTTATCGACCTCCTAAAGCACATCCGAGTTAATAAGTCTTTCTATACGTTAAAGGTACGGCTTTAGACAACGGGAATAATACCGGGCTAAGTATAGATTAATCGAGAGGAACGACGCAACGTTATAGGCCGTATCGCGGAACGCGATAACAACGGCAATATCGAAGAAATATAGGAATTTAAGAAGATCCTTAACGTATACGATAATAAAGCCCCGATCCTAACTTATCTAATTAAATAGAAATATTACTAAGAACCGACCTAGCAGCCCGAAGATAACCTAAGGGGTTGCCCTAAAGCTATTTAACGCTTCTATAGATATAACCTAGATAAGCCGGGCCCCTTAGATTAGGCCCGCCTATAAAAGATTCCTTTATTATATATAGATTTCTAGCGAAAATAACATTTTTTAGCGATTTAAGGACTAAATCGTCTTTAGAGGGGGAGTACTATTATAGTATTATATTATATAACATAGTATATAGTAATATGCCACGTGATATATAGTCCTATATATAAACGAGCCCTTAGCCTCTATAGTTCTTCTCCTCTTTATAGAACAATAAGGTTATCTAGCTATTACCTAGTGCCGTAATAGACGATAAGATCCGGCTAAGGTAGTACTATTAGTGCTTTTAGTATAAATACGTTATAAAGTACTATACGGTAAAGGCGACGTACGGGCAGTATGCGTTAGGACTATACGACGAAGCTATATATACGGCTACTATAAGGCAGATCCTATACTAGTGTACCCTCTATAGGGGGAGATACGTAGCGTAGGATAGGCACTGCCTTAAGGCGGAGAAGCTTTAAGATAGGGCTTAAGAGGCATACTCTTAGAGGCTAAGGCGTTTTGCTACCGCGGCGACGCCGACGTTACGCCTTAAGCCGGTGCCTCCCTATATATAGCCCTTTCCTCTTCCTACCGCGCCGTAGACGTCGCCATTAACACGGCGACGATAGGACACCCCCCCGCTACCCGCCCTTCCCCCCGGCCGGCCTTAGGATATTACGAGGGCTAGTTAAGCGCGAGGCTAGTCGACTATTCGCGGGTATCTATAATCGCGGCCGGCCTTAGCGTCGGCTAGGGCTTATACCGCTACGGCCGAGGCCGCGCTTATACCTAACGACGACCCTTTTTCCGACCCCCCTTAATATTAGATATCCTTTACTAAAATACCGTAAGGATAAGCGTAAATATATACCTTACGTTCGCCGCCCCTAAGGCGTACGATATTATAGCACTTTAGGAGACACTAATTAATAGTAGGATAAAAGCCTTAGCGTGCCTAAGGCGGTGCGACTATAGGCTTATCTTTAGGGCGACCCGGAGCGCGCTATACGTCTATAAAAGGCATAGCATCGATACTATCGGACTAATCTAGTTATATAAGGAGGAAAGGGGTTATAAGTTATAACCCTTAATGACCCCGACGATAACGCCGTTATTAGCCTCGTTATAACCCGGGCAATAAGCCTCGTTATAACCCGGATGACAGCGTTAGTAGCTAGGTCACGTGTTCCTAATAAGGCTCTGTTAGGCGCCCGGCTAAGCCGGGCAAGCTCTTCGCAGCACCTACAAAGGGGCCCCCTTTTCCCCCTTTTCTAGCTAGCAAGACAAGAGAATAAAACCCAATGCACCTAACCCAATTAGTGTAATAGGTTTACCTTCCGGCCGCTTTACGCAGTAGAGCATTGCTAGCACTAATTAGTGATTGAAACGCTTAATTATAGATAAGCTAGGTAGAAGAGACAGACTCCCTAACCCTCGAACGTGCGACGGATCCGATTGAATAGTCATTTTTGACCTGCGATCCTAATCCGTACACTTAGAGAGGGCTGTTTATGCTAAGAACGAAGAACCTTCCTAAACTAGAGCGACACAGCTTTCGCAAGCCGCTAAAGAGACTTCCTAAGCTCCCCTTAACGGATTACCGCTTTAACGAAGCCTATGACTATTAAGAAGAGTGCGTTATCAACGCTAATAAGGGTGTTAAACAGCTACCCTTAAAGGAACCGCTTTAACGAAGCCTATGCCATTAAGGAATAGTGCGTTTTTCACAACGCTAACCCTATCGCGAAGACCCCCTCGCGAACCCGTTAAACACTCCCGATAGCCTACGGGATATACGATTAACATAAGCTATTTAATCACGACCCTTACGTAAAGACCCTTACGTAATATATTATTAAAGCCCGTTGCTTGCTTCCGATAAAACTATCGCGAAGACCCTCGCTACGATAAACACCCCGCCGTCTTCCGACCTAGCATATTATATATAGTCAGCTAGCTGCCCTAAGCTTCCTTTAAAAACAAAGAACACAATGTTAACCTCGGCCTAGATACTATTCCCGGAGGAAGAGAACCCCCTCGGCCACCTCGTATATAAGCTATTTAATAAATATGTCGATATAAGCCGCTAGGAGGCAGACGCTACGCTAGACGACGATGTTATCGCCGTTACGACCTATACGGCTTGATTCCTCGCCGTCTTAGACAATAGTGTATATATTAACGGCCCTTAGCTCTTCGACGACTTCTAAGAACACTTCGAGGGATAGCATAAGGCAACGTAGAATAAAGTCTAGAAGGAATATACGAAGGCGCTAAAGACCCTCTTAAGAAGGCGTAGGATCTTTCTAGAACGTCGAAACGACCGTTAGACCGGCTCGAACGCGGCGCAATTAGCCGCCCTACTAAACTTCGACGAGCCGCTAACCTAGCCTACCGACGAGTTTTCAACGACCTAATTCGACATCGGTATATATTATAGTACTATATTACATAACATAGTACATAGTGACATGCCACGTGACATATAGTCCTATATATAAACGAGCCCTTAGCCTCTATAGTTCTTCTCCTCTTTATAGAACAATAAGGTTATCTAGCTATTACCTAGTGCTATGATAGTTTGTTCTATCTCCTATTGCGCCCTATCGCGATCCCTAGCTTTGCAAACACAGTCCTAGCAGCTTTATTACCTTATCCCTTTAGTCATCGCGACCCGAGCGTAACCCCTAAGAAATTATTCCTCTAAGCCCTTAAGCCCCTAAGAATTTTTCCCTAGCCTATAGAAACCTATATAGCCTATAGAAATTTTTTTATAGTCCCCGATAAACACCCCTTAGACTAGATACTCCTCCTTCCTCCTTATAGCGGACATACCTATAGCCTCTAACGCTACGGGCGACGGTCTAAAAGCCCTTGCTAAGGAGTTTATTAGTGAATTTCCTTAGATCGCCTAGGCAATTAAGAGGTTCGATAACGTAGTCCCGGTCGCTAATGCGTAGGAGACCTAGGAAAACCTATAGAGCTTAGATACCTAATATATTCTTATATATATCGAGGAGAGTCTTCGCTCCCTTTGCGTAGTAGAGGCCTCTTAGGTTACCCGAAATACTAGGTTAAAGGAACGTATAACTATACGAGATTAGCTCCTAGCTATAAAGGACTAGCTCTTAGTCACTAATGTA
This sequence comes from Ophiocordyceps sinensis, assembly GCA_012934285.1. Lineage (NCBI taxonomy): Eukaryota > Fungi > Ascomycota > Sordariomycetes > Hypocreales > Ophiocordycipitaceae > Ophiocordyceps > Ophiocordyceps sinensis. Next base: position 12,080,014 of record JAAVMX010000001.1, on the reverse strand, counting down.
AGAGAACGAGCTTAGGGGGGGTATATAATTGTTATTAATCTACGAAGGGATATAGCTATAGACTAGATCTAAATGTCTATATATACGATATAGAGGTTACGTAGGATAATATAGAATATAACCTAACACTGTAATAGTATATCCCCTTTAAATCGGCGTTCGACTCAAACGCCTAAAAGGGTTAATAGGCTAATAAAAACGAAGGAAATCTATATTAATCAGTTCTAAAAGCGGGCTTAATATAAAACGAGAGAGAAATAAAAAGAAATAAATAGTAAAACTAAGAAACTAACGCATGCCGTCGTAACGTAAATTATATTAATAAATTATACTTATTATTACTTAGGCGAAGGTAAAGATATAAGGAAGGCCGTATAAAAGGCCGGTTTAAGCTTAGTCGGGTTAAAGGCGTAAAAAGCCTTAAGGTCGTCCTAGCAGCCGTTAAGGCAAAAGGAGTTCTCTTACGTAAGGGGGCTATAACGCTATTAAATGCGAAACTTAATCTTCCTAGAGGCGTACTAGCGTTACGTAAGGATAGAAGAAAACTCTTACTTAAGGTACGCGTTATTGCCGTCGTCGTCGCTAGGGGAAAAGAAAACGCCGTTATCGGCGGGCCGGACGTTAAGCTCCGACTAACTAAGCAAAAGGGGCTCTTAAGTCTTAGTAAGGAGGGAGTAATAAAAAACGGGGTAAAGGCGGCTGCCTTTAGGAAGGCGAAGAAGATACGCCGTCTTATATACCTTAAGGACCTTATATAGGCCCTCCCGCTTATAGTCGAGCTTTTTTATAAGGCGGAGGGTCTAGATCTAGCGGGTGCTAAGGAATACTATATCGCCGGGCTAATACGCTAAGGCGGGAGTCCGCCGGGCGTCCGCGTAGCGAGCCTAAGTAGCTTAAGCATCCTCGATCGCATCGCGGAGCAAGTTAGAGATATACTAAAGACGGGAAGCGAACGCGTTACCGCGGAGGTATTCCTTCCGCTACTAGGGGGTTATACTAAGCGGGGGGGGACTAAAGGGCTTAGTGCTAAGCTTTAGGTAAAAGCTATAGTTGCGAAGAAAAGGGAAAGGCCGGTAGATTTAAAGACCTAATTATTAATAGTAAACTTAGCGAGGGGGAGGAGGTCGACCTTATCGTCCTAAAGGTAGGTAGTATAATAACGAAGGTAAACCTCTATCTAAGCGTTTGCGATCTCGGTCTAACCGTCGGTCTAAGGGTAGTAGGCGGAGCTAAAGTAAAGGCGGTAATTAAAGCGACGATTAAGCTACTACTAGAAAGCCGAAATAAACTAAGTGCTATAGTCGCTAATAATAGAGGCCGGGGTGCTATAGAAGGACTAAACGTAGGAAATAAACGCGTTAATAACGTCTTTAATAGTTATCGAAGGTATTAGGACGTAGTAGCGTATCTTCGTAAAGCGGTCGACGATAACGAGGATATTAGAAAACTTAATACTATTACGACGGTAGATAGGGAGGTCGGTAATAAAATCGACGGATATATCGGTCTATAGGGCGAAGGGAATACTTAAGGGCTAAAGTAGGCCTTAGGGGGAGGAACGAAGGGATTTAGCACGTAGGCATATATAATAGTTCTACACAAAGCTAGAAATAGACCTATATATACTAGGCTAGATATAGGACCGGCGGTAGAGGCTAGCGGTCTTCGTACGTCTAAGGTAGCCGGCAAAGGGGGAGGTATAAGCGCGGACGAAGATCTAAAGAATTAGGGCGTCGTTAAAGGGAACGAAGAGCCGGCCTTAGAAATAGAACCGGCCTTAGACCTTAGAAAGAGCGGTCTTAGGGATCGAGCGGAGGGGGGCGCGAAGGGGGTAAGGCTAGCGGGGCTAAAGGGACTAAAGAGCTACGCGAATAGCGGAGATAAGCGGGGCGGAGGAATAAGCCCGGTCGATAAAGTTATCGATCGGCTTAAAGTCGTCGAGGGCGTAAAGGTTAAAGCAATCGGAATTATATTTATAAATTATATTTATAAATAGATCGGACTCCTTAACGGTATTTAGGGCGGTAGTAGTATTAGGGTAAAGGGAGGCATTAACCTTAGACTTAGGGAGGATAACCTAATATCGGTGGTTAATCCTCTCGTCGGCTCGGTCGGTAAAGGAGAGAAGGCGGGAGCCGGGCAAGCGGCTAAGGGCGTTAGGGAGAATAGCTTAAGAGCCGGGCTAGAAGACGATCTTAAAATTAAAATAACTAAGGAATTCGGCCTAGCGGGCCTATCGCTAGTTTAAGGAGCTTCGTAGTTATAAAATACTAAAGATTCTTATAGTCCGAGGCTATCTTAAACTTAGGCAAGCTCTCGAGCTTAAGGCGCTATTCCTCGAGAGATTTTATAATCGCGAGGAGTTTTTTATTATAGATTTCGTAATTACACTCTTAAGCGGAGTGTTTTAACGAGAAGAAGGCAACCGGATAATAATAACTATCGTCGAGGAGCTATATTAGCATACCCTTAGCGGCTTAGTTAGAAGCATTTATCTAAACTATAGTCTTACGATAAGGGTCGAAGTATACGAGGACTAAGGCGGTAGTAAAAGCGTGCTTAAGGGCTTTAAAGGCGTAAGCGTAGGCGGGAGACTAGATCTAAGGGGCAGAATTCTTAGTAAAGGCGTTTAAAGGGTTTATAAGCTTAGAAAAGCCGCGAATAAAACGCCGATAAAAATTAGCGAATCTTAAGAAGCGCTAGAGGTCTTTAATAAAGGAGGGGGTAGGCTAGTCTAAGACCGCACGAACTTTATTAAGGTCTATGCGAATGCCTTTATCTAAGATAATTAGGCCGAGGTACTTAGTCTCGGTAACGTAGAAGTTATACTTATCTACGTTAAGCTAGAGGCCGGCGGCATTAAGGCGCTTAAGAACCGTATTAACGTAGGCCTAGTGCTCCTCCCGCGTCTTTAAGAAGATTAAGACGTCGTTTAGATAGGTAGAGTAAAACTTATTAAAGATACTATAAAGGGCTATATTAATAAAACTCTAGAAGTAGGATAAAGCGGCGGTAAAGCTAAAGGGGGTAATATAATACTTAAAAAGCCTATACTATATAGCGAACGCGGTCTTTTACTTATATCCTTTAGCAATATAAAGGCGATTAAACGCCGCGATAACGTCGATCTTAGTAAAAAACTTCGCCTTCCGGATATAGGCGAGAGTATCGTAGATAAAGGGTAAGGGGAAGCGGTTCTTAATTATAGCCTTATTTAGGCCGCGATAGTTAACGTAAAAACGGACGCCCCCGCCCGGCTTAAGGGCGAGTATAATAAGGGTAATAGCGGGGGAGGTAGAGCGGCGGATAAAGCCCTTCTTAAGCTGCTCGTTAACGTACGCGCGGACGATCCGGTTCTTAGCTTCGCTAAAGGGGCGAGGGCGGGTATAAAGAGGTTATATCCCCTCTTTAAGGTTAATTTAAGTATTAACGGCACGGTAAAGGGCGAGCTTATCGGCCTCGCTCTTAAGCTATATATAGATTATATAGTAAAGCTCCTTAAGGACCTTAGCCCGAAGCTCGTCGAGCGTATAAGGGACCTTCTCTTGCTTTTTAAAGAACTTAGCGATATCGTTAGGGGAGATCTTATTAAGGTAGATCTTATCGAGGTAGTCGTCGACGAAGTCGTAAAAGCGAGGGTTAAGGTAGGCTTTTGCGTCCTTAGCGTCTATATATCTAATTAAAACGGCCTAATAGAAGTCCTTAGGGATATCTTAGTCGATAGGTAGCGGAGGCTTAGTAGGCAAAGGCTCGGCGGTAAAGGCCTTAATTAAAGTCTAAAAGGTCTAGACTTTAGGCTGCCGGTAGAATATTACTATCGCGTTAACGTCGAGCATCCGGACGTTAAACGCTAAGTCGTCGGGGGACGAGAAGCGGAGGGGCTAGGGTTTAATAATCTTACGACTTAGCCGTAATATAGGGCGGCGGTAGCCGGCGGTCTTATAGACGGGACGGGGGCGGGGAGGTCGAACGTAATAGCGAGGGTAAAAGGTAGCTAGGGAGTTAAAGTCGTAGCCGGAGTTAGAGTCGGCGTCGTTAACCTAGCGGGAGGAGTCCGGATAGGCGGGTTTACCCGCGTTAAAGGCATCCTCGAAAAACGCTAAGAGAGAGGGGCTAAAGGATAAAAGAATAAACTCGAGAAAGTTACTAAAGCGGACGGAACGGACAAAGGCCGGAGGATAGGCTAAGGCCGTACGGGCGGGAATAGGGATTATAGCGGTAGGAATAGGGATTATAGCGGTAAAGGGTTCGCCCTCGTCGTTAAAGTCTTCGATAGAGGGGGCGGTAAAGGGTTCGCCCTCGTCGTTAGAGTCTTCGATAAAGGGAGCGGGGGGAAAACGAATTATATTTATTAATTATATTCCTTTTAAAATAAAGGCGGGGGGAGCTAGGATAAGGCGGGTAGGGCGGGCAAGGGTAGCCGAGAGGCCTAGGATAAGATAAAGCTAGTAGTCTAAGAGGCTTATAGACGGGACGGGGGCGGGGAGGTCGAACGTAATAGCGAGGGTAAAAGGTAGCTAGGGAGTTAAAGTCGTAGCCGGAGTTAGAGTCGGCGTCGTTAAACTAGCGGGAGGAGTCCGGATAGGCGGGTTTACCTGCGTTAAAGGCATCCTCGAAAAACGCTAAGAGAGAGGGGCTAAAGGATAAAAGAATAAACTCGAGAAAGTTACTAAAGCGGACGGAACGGACAAAGGCCGGAGGATAGGCTAAGGCCGTACGGGCGGGAATAGGGATTATAGCGGTAGGAATAGGGATTATAGCGGTAAAGGGTTCGCCCTCGTCGTTAAAGTCTTCGATAGAGGGGGCGGTAAAGGGTTCGCCCTCGTCGTTAGAGTCTTCGATAAAGGGAGCGGGGGGAAAACGAATTATATTTATTAATTATATTCCTTTTAAAATAAAGGCGGGGGGAGCTAGGATAAGGCGGGTAGGGCGGGCAAGGGTAGCCGAGAGGCCTAGGATAAGATAAAGCTAGTAGTCTAAGAGGCAGAAGGCTAGATAAAAGGGGGACTAAAAGGAAAGGGAGTTACCGCGCTAGCTAATAATAGGGTTATGCTAGCGTAGCTAAGGGAAGCTAAGAATAACCTTATAGCTAAGCTTCGTAAGAAAGAAGCAGATAGACTTAGTATAGGCGCTAATCCGGGAGACCGAAAAGGCGTAATAAGTAACGGAGCTAGACTTATAGTCGTTACTATCGGCAAAAGAAAGCCGGCGTAAGAACTAGAGCTAGCGGATAGGAAGGGTAAGGCAGCACGCGGTCTAAGCGTATATAAAGGCGTATCCGGAATAGCTAGAGTCGACTAAAGCACTTATAATAATATCGGCGGATGTAAGGGATAAAGGCATAAGTAGAGCACGCGGTTGTATTCCCACGGGGAGGCAAAGATCCTCCTTAGTATTAAACGAAGCTATAAACTTAGACACTAAGAGCTCTATCGCGCGATAAGGCGAAAGAGCTATGTATTTCCCGGGGATAGGGAAGAGGCGGGGAGGTTGTCTACTTCGCCCTCGATAAAGCCCTACTTAATAGCGCGAACCTAGTAGTATAAGGGAGGGGGTTCGAGCAGGCGTAGGGCAGACGTACCGCTAGTATAGCCACGGCTGCGGCTAGAGCCGGAACCGGCGTCGGGACTAGCGCTAGGGTTAGCGCCGGGATTAGCACTAATACCCTTATTAAAGTAGGTCCGGGCGGTATAAGTAGCGGTAGCCGGCTAAGCGTAGTAAAGGCAAAGACGGTTCTTAAACCGCCGTTGCTTTTTAGCGTTAGTAAGCCGGGCCTAGAATATATCGAGCTATATTAGGTTACTAATAGGAGGCGCGGGCGGGGCGGGCGAGGTAAGGCTAGTGCGAGCGGGGTTATAAGACGGCTAGAGCTAAGAACGGGCCTTAATACGCTGCTAGTTGTCCTAAAGCGTAGAATATATCTTAGCCTAGGCCGTGAAGTTATTATAGGCCGGGCATTCGACCTATAGAGCGGCGGCGTTAGTAAGTTCGATAGAGACCTTCGAATAAAGGTAGGCGACGTAAGCGGTGCCGTTAAACGATAAGTCGGCTTAAAGCTAGGTAAACTTTAAATAAAAGTCCGGCTAAGAGATATTCTTTATCGATAAGGCGTTAAAGTCGGCCTCTAACTAAGCGCGGGTAAAATTAGCACTAAAGACTAGGCTAAGGTCGTTAGTAAGGGCTTTAATAGTAGTATACTACTAATTAGCGAAGGACTTATTATCGAGGACGTCCTAAGGAACGCTAGCGATAATAGAGGCGGCCTAGCTAGTAAGCCGGCTAGCCGCGTAAAGAATATAGTCCTACTCTATAGGGTATAAAGCGGCGTCCTAACGGAGCTTAATAGTAAGGCCGTCGCGCTAAGTCCGGAAAGCCTCCTAACGTTGCTTTTAGGTGCTAGAGTCGCCGGCGAACCTCTCGGGGTCGGCGATATAGGAACGGGTAGGGGTAAGGGCGGGGGCGGGGGCAAGGGCCTAGTCTTAAGCCGCGTCGCTTTCGGTTAAGACGAGGAGAGAGGACGTAGCGCGGTTAAGCTAACGCTAAAGATTAGCAGCGTGCTCTTAAGCAACGGCTGCGTGCTCTTAAGCGACGAGCACTCTTATATCTAACTTAACGTAAGCATTATTAAGGTAAGTAAGGGCCTCGATCTAAGGGGCGCGGAAGTCGGGAGTAGCGTTAGCCTAAATATAGGCGAACGTGCTAAATATAGGCCGTTAGGCTCGAAGAAGGGCGGCGAGGCGGGGGTAGTAAGAAACATACTTAGTCTAAGGCTTTAGGTCGGTAGGAGCCGGCGGGGTAACGGCCGAGGTAGTAGACAGAGGATCGGCCTTTATATAGTCGGTCATCGTAGATTATAGGGCAAAGGGTAAGGAGGGAAATCTATATAATTCGCGTCGAGACGGCGTATTTATACCGGGAAAATTCTAATAATCGAGGAAAACTTAGTCGAAGGGGTCCGGCGAGGAGGCGGACTTACGTCGCGAAGAAGGGAGATTAGAAAAGAAAGGGGTAAGATAGCGAGATTATTAATTAAGGGCAACGGGATAAAAACAGTAGATTAAACTATAAACGAATAAGCTTAAGAGGGGTATATAATTATTATTAATCTACGAAGGGACATAGCTATAGACTAGATCTAAATGTTTATATATACGATGTAAAGGTCACGTAGGATAATATATAACGTAACCTAACACCGTAATAACGCCTATCTTACTTAAGACAAACCCCCTGTAATTTTCTATACGTTCTACGTCCGATCTTCGATAGTAAAGCCTACCGTTAGCTAATCGCCGTCGCCTTTAGTCTTAGCGCCCTAACGGCTTTACGATAGCCTTATACGTTATTTAGGAAGTATTATAGCTAATCTATATCTTTCTTCTATCGCTGCGAGAAGTTCTTTTTATTTTCTTATAAAGCGAAAAGATTTTCTCGCTTATACTCTTTCGTATGCGTATAATTTTTTTTACTTCTTCGTATTATCGTTCCTCGCGTCCTTTACCTTTGCTATAAGCTCTTCGTTCTTTAGTAAGTATAGCTTAAGACGTAGAGGACTATGCTTAAGCCGATAAGGTAAATTCTTACGATCGCGAAAACTCTCTTCCTCCCGACGATAATTAGTTCTCTAATAAGAATCGGTCTTAAGATACTTATATCCCGCCGCCCTAACGTCGTCGCTTTAACTTATACTCTTAGAACTAACCTAACGAGCTTAGTAACTTAGCGGCCGCGATTCTTAATAATAACCTTTATAAGCGGGTCGTAGGATAAAGCATACGTTTTAACCGCTTAATTCTTAATAATCCTACCGAGCTTATCTTATAAACCTTTACCGATAGAGATATTCTCTATATTTAGGAAGTAGTTTATCTTATCTATCGCCTTACGAAAGACTACCTTAAATTCTAAGTTTATCTTAATAAGATAACGGCTAAGGAATCCTACCTCGATATATATACCCTATAGAGGCGAAATCTTCGGGATATTCTAAATAAGTCTTACTATTTGTCCCGTAGTAAATCTCTATTCGTCCTAGAGGTACCGAAGTACTATATATCCCCGTACCTCCCCGCGCCTCCCCGCACCTATACCCGCTAACCTAAATTGCGTGCGTATACGAATACCTAGCAGGCTATATGCGTGCCTTCTGCTGCGTGCCCTCTACTATATGTACGGCTCCTTAATGTTTGCTTCGTGCCCGGCTCCGGGCTGCGCGCCCTCTACTGCGTGCTCTACTGCGTGCCCTTTGCTGCGTGCCCTACTGCGTGCCCTCTGCTGTGTGTGCGGCTTCTCGATGTATGCTTCGTGTGCTGCGTAGTCTGCTGCGTGCCCTGCTGCGTGCCCTGCTGCGTGCCCTACTGCGTGCTCTACTGCGTGCCCTCTGCTATATATACGGCTCGGCGGCTTCTCGATGTATAATTCGTGCCCGGCTCCCGGCTGCGTGCCCTCTACTACGTGCCCTCTATTGCGTGCCCTCTGCTGCATGCCCTGCTGCGTGTCCTACTGCGTGCCTTCTGCTGTATATGCGGCTCCTTAATGTATGCTTCGTGCCCGGCTGCGTGGCCTACTGCGTGGTCTACTGCGTGGTCTACTGCGTGGTCTACTGCGTGCCCTGCTGCGTGCCCTACTGCGTGCCCTACTACGTGCTCTACTGCGTGCCCTCTGCTGTATATACGGCTCGGCGGCTTCTCGATGTATAATTCGTGCCCGGCTCCCGGCTGCGTGCCCTCTACTACGTGCCCTCTACTACGTGCCCTCTACTATATGCCCTACTGCGTGCCCTACTGCGTGCCTTCTACTGTGTGTACGGCTCCTTAATGTATGCTTTATGCCCGGCTGCGTGGCCTGCTGCGTGGTCTGCTGCGTGGCCTACTGCGTGGTCTACTACGTGGTCTGCTGCGTGCCCGGCTGCGTGCCCTACTGCGTGCCTTACTGCGTGCCCTACTGCGTGCCCTCTACTGCGTGCTCTACTACGCGCCCTCTGCTACGTGCGCGGCTCCTTAATGTATGCTTTGTGCTCTGCTTGCCCGGCTGCGTGCTCTACTTGCCCGGTAACCCGGCTATATGCCTTACTACGTGTTAGCGCGGGTCGGCGCGGGGAGATACAGGGAGGTGCGGGGATATATAGTACTTCGGTACCTCCGGGACGAATAGAGATTTACTATAGGACAAATAGTAAGACTCTTCTAAATAAACCTATAGGTATGCCTTTAACTAAGACTCTTCTTATTATAACTTACTACCCGATTCCCGCTTAGTCTCGTCTATAACCTACTTTTATACTTCCGGATGATAACCTCTCCGGCCTTAATCCCTTTATCTATAAAGCCTTCCGCTTTTAGAATTAAGTCCCTTCTTCGTCTCGTTAGCTACCTAAACGCTAGCCTCCCTATCGTTTGCCGGATTCCGGCTAGCTAGACGGTAACTCTTCCGATTTAAGTAGGTATAGCGCTAGTATAGGCTAGCCTTTAAATGCTTATCTCCGCCGTAAGAACTCCGCTTTCTCTTATCCCTTAAAGGCGTTAGCCCTTAACGAAGCTATAGTAAAACGTCTTAAGAGAGATAATATAAGAGTATTTAACCTAGATAAAAAGGACTTACGTTACCTTAGGCTAATCGCTTAAGCCGACGGGAAGAATACTTATACCGACGTCTATCTATTTTCTAAGCGTCTTTAACTCTATTATAATAAAGACCTTTATATACTCTATCCTTTCTATCTATCGTTCCTTAGCGGGAGTACGCTTAGTTAGTATATAAGTAAACTTTCCGTCGCTTAGCGATACCGCCTACGATCTACGTCCTTTATAACCTTTATAAAAAAGCTTACTAAAAGGTTTAGCCGCCTTAATACGGAAATCTCTTACGAACTATATAGCGGAGAATATACTATCTCTATATAGAATATAAGAGAGTTATCCCTCCTACAATAGATCTAACGTAAGGTTTTACTTATATAGTAGCTTCGCCTTAAGAAAGACTATTAGATTATTTAGACCTTTTATAGACTTATTGCTATATAAATCGCTTCTTTCCTTCCGTTGCCTAATAAAAAGACTTTTATTAAAAAGTAGATGTAGGAAATTAAAGAGAGGAAGCCTAAGGCTTTTAGTCCTCGGAATAGCTGCATAAAGACCTCATAGCTTCGCGTTGCGTAGTTGTAAGGCAGCTACGTTAAGGTTATATTCTGTGTGTTAATTAATTATCTAGAGGTTATAGGCGCGCAGGGTTTTTAGGGAAAACCCTGTGCGGTGCGCTGACTAATGCGCCTACAGCGGGATCCTTAGATGCCCTTTGCTTAAATAAGCAGTCCGCTGCTTATAAGGCAATCAACGCAACCTAAACAGGAAATAACGCATGAAAAGAAGCGATGCGAAACAAGCAACTAAAAACACACTAAGCAACACAAACAACACACTAAAAGCAGACCAAGCAACACGAACAAACCAAGCAACACGAATAAGACACTATATTCCTAACGGCCTAGTTATACGGGATTTAGCCGATCACGAAGGACTATATTTAGCGCAATTTCTGCAGTGCGGTCTATTTATTCGTGACCCCCGTAACGTCGTTAGCCGCCTTAGCTCGCGGCTATACGGACTTAACGAGAGCCCGTGTAGCCTAGTCGTACGAGGCGTCGTAGGGGACGTAGGCCGGGCAGTCGAAATTGAGGCGCTAATAATGATGCTCTCGCTCTCGCTTGCCCGTTTCTTCCTCGCAGCACGGGAACAGCGTGTTCGCGGGCAGCCGCTGGGGCTGCTAGGCCGGCTGCTGGGCCGGCTGCTGCTGCTAGGTCGGCTGCTGCTGCTAGGCCTGCTGCTTGGAGCGTTCAAAACGCTCCTCGCTGGTCAGGGCAGCTGGGCCCGAAGTCGGCTGCGGTAAAGTCGGCGGCGACGAGGGCAAGGGGACAGACGCGGCAGCAATAGGCATAAGGGCATAATTGCCGGCTGGGGCAGAAGAAACAGACTGGCCGGCTGAGGGAGAGGCAGAAGGGGGCGGCGGCTGCCGAACAGCGAGTATATCTAGGATGCGGTCAATGTCTTTGCGCTAAGCTAGAAGCTCATTGCGAATAGCGACGTTGACCTCGGCCTGCCTCTGGAAGTGGTATTTAGCCTAGTTGCCGAGGCTGGCAACAGACTTGCCTTTGTCGGGTCCCTAGGCCCGGCTAGGGCCCGCTAAGGAAGCCTCTGCCTCGTCGTCCGAGCTTAGGGAGCCCGGAGGAAAAGAGCCTGCGAGGCCTGACATCTTAGTCGGTGCGTTAGGTGGTATTCGCGGTGAAGTGTTGCGTTGCGTTCGTTGTAGAGAGTGCGTTACGGTGCGTTCGCTATAGGTTAGTAGGAATCCGATTTCTAAAGAGCTAAAGGTGACTCTTTAAAAATACGTATTTTTAAGGCTTTTAGTCCTCGGAATAGCTGCATAGAGACCTCGTGGCTTCGCGTTGCGTAGTTGTAAGGAAGCTACGTTAAGGTTATATTCTGTGTATTGATTGATTATCTAGAGGTTGTAGGCGCGCAGGGTTTTTAGGGAAAACCCTATGCGGTGCGCTAACTAATGCGCCTACAGCGGGATCCTTAAGCCCTTTATTACCGCCTTACTTAACCGGTATATCTCTTAAGACTCTCGCCGTAACGATTCCTATAGTTTTAATCACCGCGACCGCGACTACGACCGTCGCGACGCCCGCCGTTATAACGACGATTATAATAGAGACTATAAGCGAGACAATCGCCGTTTTAATAGCAATCGCGGCTAAGGCAACCGTCGTAAAGATCCGTCTACCTACGACTATAACCGCCGCGAGTATAATCGCCGCCCTAACGACTAGTGTAATAACGATCGTCGTACTAACTAAGCTCCCCGCCGCCGGGACTAAGATAATCGCCGCCCCGCCGGGTAAGGCGATATATACGGCGAGGAAAAATTAAAGAAGTAGGTGCGCTTTAAATTAAAGTACTAAGCTAGCGAGACCCCCGCCCTAAGTAGTAGTAAGGCTAGCGATAAAGCCTCTAAGGACTATTAGAGTTCTATTCGTTTTAACTTAGACCTCTCTAAGGCTTACTTCGTCGGTTATATAACGACGTATGCCTTACCCGATAAAGGCCTTTTTAAGTGCGCTACCTACGATTAATGCTTCCCCCTCGCCTCCGTTCTAGACGAGTATATCCGCGCTAAGTGCTACGTTTTAAAGCAATAGCTTACTAAAGAGACGATAGCCCTAAAGCCCGCTAAATATCGCCGTTATAAGACTAGTTTTCTATTACGAAACCTCCTCTTTTAGCACCTAGCTACCGACGGCTATACCTAAGTGCGTAAAGGCATTATCCTAAGCTAATGCTTTACCCCTCTAGTCGTTATACCTCCCTCGGCTTCTTATAAAGAGACTACTCCTCCTAGCCTTACGCCTTCTATAGCCGAGCTATTTTATCTAGCCGAGGCTGTAGTCCCTACGTCTCTTCTCGACTCCCTATCTATTCTTAAGCCTATGCCCTAACCCCTTTATCGAGATAACGAGGGTATGCTTATTCCCTTTTCCTATATAAGGATTAAGATTATAGGCAAGCCGTTTAGGAAGGAATTTAAGATCTATCCGGACACTAGATATAGTAAGCCTATAATTAATTAGGACCTACTATAGTATTTACCGTATACTATTAAGAAGTTGCCTCCTATAGCCGTTAAGGGTATTACTAGTTACGCCTATGTTAAAGACTAAGCTACCTTTTCCTTTCTAGTCTAAGGCCGTTACGCTAACGGTTCTAACGTAAGGCTCGCGGAGTTTTCTTACTCTGCCTAAGTTACTAAAGTCGCTATAAGCGCCTTACTTAGGAATGCTTTCCTTAAACCTTACTTTAGCAACGTCGACTACGGATCGGATATTATCTATATCGGCACGCTCTAGGACTTTAAGATCTTTTTTAATATCTATCGCCTTAGCCGGGATATAGTACGTCGCGTTTAAGCCGTCCGAAAGACCTTAGTTCCTACCGGTTAAACTATTATTATACCCGCCTTTTAGAAAGAAATCCCTAAAGGCCGGCCGTACGGTTTTTATTTCTTTTATAACTTAGCTACGTACGCTATCGTAGATAATTCCTCTTTCCCTAGCGTCGCTATAGTTAATAACTTCGCTAAGGACGTAGTTATCTTATATAAGCAGCGACTTAGCTAGATTTTAGAGTACTATAATTTAGGATTCCTTATAGTCCCGTCGTAGACTTCCGCCCTTTAAGCCCTAACTACTGCCTCTTTAGCTACGGTAGCTTTGAACCCTTCTATAGCCTCTTCTTTGGCTGCCGACCTTTAGTAAGTTCCTATAGTCGGTAGTAGCTTTAATATCTTGGCATTTATTATATTCTCCTCTAACGTTATCTCGGTCGCTTCGCAGCCGGTAGCTTTAGTGCCCCCCTTCGTTAATTAGGTCGATTTCCCTTCTATAGCGCCTTTCCCGGAGCCTAACGTAGTCCCTTTTCAGCGCTAAGCCTAAAAGCCGAGCTCCCTTCCGGAGTATATTACCGAAGAGGGCATTTATATTTACGCTAAAGACCCTCGCTTTATCGATAAAGTTATTAAGCTCTTCTAGCGTTTCCCCTCTCTTTAGAAAGATATAGGTATAGCCGTTATCTAACCCGGTAAAGAGCTTACCGTGCCTCTCGTCGACGGATAGCAATATTATAAGATTGCCTAGCGTCTTTACCTATAAGGACTTCGCGACCGTGCGATTATTAATAAGACCTTCGATAAACTATACTAGTAGAATCGCATAGAATAGACTACGTAACTAACGCCTTTCGTAGCGCTTGTTTTTATTATCTAGCGTACCTCTCGAGGTATTACGAAAGGCCGCGCTATTATAGATATACGTAGAATAAACGGCGTTACGGTCCTTAACGCCTATCTACTTCCTCTTTAGGAGAGTATTATCGCCGAGCTACTAAAAGCCGAGTATATTACTATTATCGATATAGCTTTATTCTTTTATTAATTTAGCGTGCGTCGTAACTATCGCAACCGGTTTACCGTTATTAGCTACTATAGACTCGAGAATCTTACTATAGCACCGATTGGATTTTAGAATAGCCTTACCTCCGCTTAGAGATATATAGACCGCGTTCTCCGACCTTACTAAGCCTTCTCCTACGCGTTTATCGACGATATCGTAATTTATTCGCGCACTTAGGTAGATTATCTTCGTTACCTCTAAACTATTATAGAACTATTTGCTAAGCTTAACCTAACTATATCCCCGACGAAAAGCTAGATCGGTTACCTATCCGTATACCTTCTTAAGCACTATATTAATGCCTTTAGCATACGTACGTTAGAGGACCGTATAGCTGCATTTATAAAACTTAAGTTCCCGAATACTTTATAGAAACTTAAGCATTATATTAGCGTAGTAGGTTTTATACGATTTAAGATCCTTTACTTTAGCCCCTTCTTCGAACCTCTTTAAGCCCGGAAGACGGCTCTCCTCGCTTTAGGCCGCGCGCTTGGTAAAGTAACCGACGGGAACCTAAATCGCCGTAAAGCTTTTGCATAGAATACTGCCTTCCTACCTATAGCTACGGAGAAGCTATCCTTTTAGGCCCTTTAAGCCGAAATTGCGTTAGGACGGATGCTATACTACCTTAACCCGGCTAAAAAGCTATTCGCTTAGATTAACGCCTCCCTCTAGCGCGGCTTTAAAGCGGTATTCTATTATCTTTTAGACGACTCTACTTAGGTTATAGGCTAGCCGATCCCTATAAAATAGATAATGCCTATATGCTTCCTCTCTTAGGTGCTTACCCCCGCCGAACGGAACTATAGTCTATTTAAGCTAGAAGTTGCCTATCTTATCTAAGCAACTAAGAAAATACGAACTATAATCTAATCGTTAACTCTACTGCTTATAGTCCTTATAGATCACTCCGCTATAAAGCAGATTTATAAGAAGCGTATACTTAATACGTCTAGCGCCGACTATAGCAACCGCCGACTTATAGTTACTTCTATCTACCTTTCGCAATTTAATCTTAAGATCTATTATATGCCTAGTAAGGATAACCTTATTTCTAACGCTTTTAGCAGACTAGCCGCCTTAAAAATAGATCTTATCCCCGACCGTTGCCGCCCCGACTATACCGCGCTTAACGATGTACTACTAGTGTCTAAAGCCGTTATAGATCCTTAGATAAAGACGTAATTCGTTACTAATTATGCCTTTAACCTATACTTCTCTAAGATTATCGGCATATTTTCCGATAACCTAGCCGCGCCGGCTACTACGGCTTTTACGCCCGATCCCGACGGCACTCCTCTTCCTCCTATACCCGTTCTAGGTGCCGCCTCTAGCTAAGAAGAGCGTAAGGCCGCCCTTCTACGCCTTAAAAGACGTAGTATTCCTTTCCTTCTTTAGGACTAGCTGCTCTATTACGAGGGTCGTAATAGCTACCTCTGCCTCTATATCCCCGCCTCTATAGTATCGCCTATGCTAGCGGCCGCTTACGATATAAAAAATGACTTTAGGTCTACTCGTATACTATAAGACCTTAAACGCTACTCTATCTAAAACCTAACTTCTAAAGTTAAGAAATATATTACGGCTTATAAGGCTTACTATCTAGGATAGATAGACCGCTAGCTACTCGCAGGCTCCTATAAGCCTATCTAAGCCCCGGTTAAACCTATACGTTCTATTAGAATAGACTTTATTATAGATATGCCTATTATATCCTCCGCCTCTTCGCCCTAGGCTATCTTAAGCTTCGATATCTTTAACTAGCTGCTTATAGTAACCTACCTAGCTAGCAAACGTTGTCTTTTAATCCCCGGAAACGCTAAGTATTCTACGATAAACTAAAGCGTATCCCTCTCTCGGCTTCTTTTGCTTACGGACTAAGGAATGCCTTCTACTATTATTAGTAATCGCGATAGGCGCTTTAATACTAAAGTTTAGCGTTCGCTATATAAATCCTTTAGGACTAAAATCGCTATAACAATAGTATATCACCCTTAAGCAGATAGACTAGCAGAGCGTCGTAATTAAATAGTCGAAACCGCATTAAGGATAGCCTATATCGAGGACTTAGACCTTAATTAGAAGTTGCTTTTGCCTGCCCTATAATAGAATCTAAATTAGGCTTTTAACGCTAGCACCTATATATCCGCGTATAACTATATCTTCGGCTACGATCTCCGCTCCCCCCTTAAGGCCGACGATATTTCTATTGCGGATAACCTCCCTTATTTATAGGAAGCGGTAAGACGATAGGCTAGTTTTATAATAGACCTTATAGCGATAAAAGCTAAACGCCGTTACGACGGCAAATATCGCTAGGTCCTTTTTTAAGCTAGCGATAAGGTATACCTTAACTTGCATTAAGGGTATTCCGAACTATCTTAGCCCGCGAAGAAATAGTCTTATTAAAGGGAGGGGCCCTTCCTTATTAAAAGAATAGTTAACGACCTCGTAGCCGAGCTTAACTTACCCGCCTATATTCGAATCTATCTAGTTATTTCGGTAGAGCATTTAAAGCCCGCGTACGATAGATGCTTTAAGGAAGAAAAACCCGGCGCGGTTAAAGCAGCGTAAGATCTCGATAACGCCTTAGGCGAAGGCGACGAGCACTACGAGCTCGAGCGTATACTTAAATCTCGCAAGCGCTATATTAGCCGATTAAAGACCCCTATCACTAAGTATTAAGTCCGCTAGAAGGGCTAGGGGGCCGCCTACGACTAGTAGGTCCCCGCTAGCGCTATTTCCCGGGAAGCAATCGTAGAATTCGCCTTAAAGCGCATTATGCGTTCCGCTAGCGCTACCTTAACTACGATTAATTAAAGGACATCGATCTACTTATTTAGTTAGGAAAAGATCCTATAGTAACGCATAGAGCAAAGGAGTATAGATTAGAAGGATCGCGTTACGTTATTCTAAATTGTTTTTTCCTTCTTAACTAGTTCTTTGTTTTTGTTCTACTAAGGATAGTAGGGGCTCGTTTTTCGGGCCGGCATTATAATACGCAAAGGCAGGGCACCCGCTAGGTGCCTACGGATTAGTAGATAGTCCGGGCTCCGGCAGCCCTATAGCTCGTAGGGCATGCCGGGCCACCTGCAATTATTATCCTTCTTCTTACACACGCACCTTTGCCTTATGCCTATCTTTCCCTACACTATGTTAATATTACTACTAGCCGCTTTGCTTTGCTTTTATTAAGAAACTGCTTAAAAGACACGCCTTTGTATTTTATAGCCTTATGTTTATTATACTAAGCCTTTAATATTATTTTTAGAAAGGCAGGTGGAATAGCTTTATATGTTTCTATGTCTATATCTGCATCTAGAAAGGCGTTTTTAATGTTAAACTGCATTATAGCTATATTATTAGAAACAGCTAGTAAAAACAGGAGTCTAGTAGACTCCGGCCTTACCGTAGTAGAGAAGGTTTCTATATAATCTAGCCCGTATATCTGTTTATAGCCTAAAGCTATAAGGCGGGCTTTATATTGTTTAACGTTATTTAAATTATCCTTCTTAACCCTATAGATAAACCGGCTACCGAGGGCTTCCCTATCCTTAGGGAACTCGGTTATATCCTAAGTATCGTTTTCTATTAATTATTGTATTTCTGCAGTTATGCCTTTTGCCTAGTGTATGGCTTTACTGCTTGCTATAGCCTGTTTATATGTTTTCGGCTCTATAGGATTATAGCCCTATATAGCAGATAGTAGGATTATATTATCTATATCTAGTATTAAATATACAGGGTATTATTCATAGTTATTATAGAATTCAGCCGGCTTCTTAGGTATTTTAACCTAAATTCTTTAATCCCTATTACTATTATTATTATCCTAGGTCGAATCTAGTATATTATTAGCTACTATTTCATCTGGTATTATATTAAGATTGGAAGGCTGTTTTAATATATAACTATTAGGTATTTTATCTAAAGAGGGTATAGTATTAAAGTCGAAGTTAAAGGTCTCGCCGTCCTTTAAAAAGCTATCTTATACTATAGTAATATCTTTTAAGACAACGACCTTCTTTCTTTTATAGTCGCATATTTTATAAGCTGTGTCTTTATAGCCTATTATTATTCCTTTATAAGCCCGAACGTCTAATTTATTAGCAGGCAATTTATTTTTATAGTAAATTATACTGCTAAAGACTAGAATCTTTTCTAAATCTTCGGGTGATAGAGCTATATTTTCTTTCTTTTCTATAGGACATATATGTCCTAAAGCAGTATAAGGTGATCTATCTTATATAAAAGTAGCTGCTAAAACAGCTTCGCCCTAGAGGTACTTAGGTAGCTTAGCTATAAATAGCATAGCTCTAACCTTATTTAATATTTGTTATAGTACTATATTATATAACATAGTATATAGTAATATACCACGTAATATATAGTCCTATATATAAACGAGCCCTTAACCTCTATAGTTCTTCTCCTTTTAATAGAATAATAAGGTTATCTAGCTATTACTTAGTGCTATAATAGTTTATTCTATCTCCTATTGCACCCCGTCGCAATCCCTAGCTTTATAAATATAGTCCTAGCAGCTCTATTACCTTATCCCTTTAGTCTTTGCGACCCGAGCGTAACCCCTAAGAAATCATTCCCTTAAGCCTCTAAGCCCTTAAGAATTTTTCCCTAGCCTATAGAAACTTTTATAGCCTATAGAATCTTTTTTATAGTCCCCGATAATACCTTAGACTAAATACTCCTCCTTCCTCCTTATAGCGGACATACCTATAGCCTCTAGCGCTACGGGCGACGGTCTAAAGGCCTTTACTAAGGAGTTTATTACTAAATTTCTTTAGATCGCCTAAGCGATTAAGAGGTTCGATAATATAGTCCCGGTCGCTAACGCGTAGGAGACCTAAGAAAACCTTTAGAGCCTAAATACCCGATATATTCTTATATATATTAAGGAGAGTCTTCGATCCCTTTGCGTAGTAGAGGCCTCTTAGGTTAACCGAAATGCTAGGTTAAAGGAACGTCTAACTATACGAGATTAGCTCTTAGCTACGGAGGAGTAGCTCTTAGCTATAAAGGAGCAACTTATTAAGGCTATAGACCTAACGATCTTAACTATAAAGATATTACAGTCTTAAACGATAACCCCGATATAGTCGTTAGGAAAATAAAAGACGGTAGACCCTCCGATCTTTACTAAAAAGGGGTCTACCTCCGACCGTTAATATAAGTATAAGGCTTAAGAACTTAAGATAAAGGGTATCTTCCTCCGCGATAGTATATAGTTCGACTTAGATAGCGCCCGCCTCCTTTATATTAGCGATAGGCTTAGTAAATAGGCCTACGACTTTATTAAAGATAGAATAGCTATTATTATAGCTAAGCTATTCGAGAGGGAGAAGTAGGAATAGCCTACTACGACGACGCTCCTCGTAGCTTTAGGTAGGTAGTATAAGGTTTTAGACTTAACGTAAGCCGCTAAGAACATTCTCGATAATTTCCCTTAAGGCGATAAGAACTATTAGATCTAGAAGGTAGACCTTAACGCCTATATACGTAAGGTAAGGAAGATAAAGGAATAGTAAGTCGACCTCCTTTAGAAGTTTATCTTAAAGGATATAAGCGATCTCGTTAAGAATATATAGACTAAGATCCCTAATACCGACTACGAGAAGTAGTTAGCGTAGATAGATATCTTTATAAAGAATCTCGCTAACTATGCTTATCGTTAGAAGCTCGAGAAGAAGGCCGCCCCCCGTTTATAGTTCCCGCCGACGCTTATACCTGCCCTTGCCCCGACCGCCTTAGCCTAACCCCTATACGGTAACCCTATAGACCTCGACCGGCTTTCCGATACTAAACGATAATTTAGGATCGATAATAAACTCTATATAGCTTACGGAGAGCCTAGACATTAGAAGGAGGCTTATAACCCGGCTAAGATAGCTAATCCGCTCTTAATGCCCCCCCGTTAGGGTAGTCCTTAGTTTTAAGGCTAGGGCGCCCCCTCCCCCGGCTTCGGCCGAGGATCTTAGGGCGCCTACGGCGGCGGGTATAACTAGAGCTAGCTTATTTATACGGCCGACTATAAATAAGGCCGTATCCTTAGGGAAAAGGATACGGATTTATAAGGCAAGCGACCGGCGCTAAGGCTACTGCTAAAAGATATACCCTTAGAGTAAGTCGCTCCTAAGGGTTATATATAAAGGAGGAGAAAAGGATTAAGTCGTTGCTTTTAAATAGAATAAATCTTTAGATTAGTTTATCGAATAGTAATAAAAGGTTAATCCTTCTTTATACTTATCTTTCCTCTATACGTAACCCTTAGTCCCTTTACTATATTAATACGTAATCCCTCGTAGATTCTAGCCATACTATCGCGGCGTTCGCCGACCTTTACGCTATCGTATAGAAATATAACGTTACTATAAAGAAGCTCCTTAAACCTTAACCGCTTCGATTAGCCGACGGCGTGCCCTTAATATAGATAACGGACTAATTTATAGCCTAAATAACTATTAGCAAGCATATAGAACTTATGCTCTTCTTCGTTACGAATCTATTACCCTTTACCCTAATTATCCTAGGCATCCCCTAGCTCTTAAAATACGAACTAACTATACTTTAGAAATCTCTTAAAGTCCGCTTTAACTTTTATTACTATATAAGATACTGCCTACCTTTAAGCATAATAGCCGAGGATAGGATAGCTCTTAGGACTCTTATTACTCCCGCGCCCGGAGGGCATTAGTTACGTCGGAAGGTATATTTTTCTAACGTCGTAGAGATTTAGACTACCCTAACGTTTACTTTAAAATAAAGGGTCCTTATAATAGTAGAAGACGTACTAAAAACTCCTTTTCGGTAGGAAGAGATTAATATCCTAAAAGACTAGACTATCTTACTAAAACGTTATATACCTATAGACTCGTCTACTAAGGAATATCTACTTTAGTAGGCATTATACCCTTTAAACCTTAGCTAACCGATTTTATATCCTCTGTATAGGATATAGCTATTCGCTTAGGAAACCGCTCGCTTAATATCCTTAATTAGCCCTTTAAACTCCCTTAAGACTTAAGTCTTTAAGGCTACTCTACTATAGACTACTTTAGTAGCTCGCCTACTTTTTATTCGTCTTACCGCCGGCTATCGCTACGTTCCCGCCCGATAGGGCTAGACGAGACGCCCCCGCCGGTATATACGATAAGAAGATCTAATATCCTTAGATATAAACGATATCCGCTATATACGCGTAGTTAACTTCGTTTAATTCTATAAATAAAATAGTATCTAAGTGATGCGAATTAGTATATCTAAATTAGCTAAGCTAGTCGAGGAGGGAGAAAATCTACGACTCTTTAACAAACTCTTAGTAAGCTTAGTTAAGGTCTTAGAACTATCTAAAACCTCTTTCTAACGCGTCGTCGCTAAAGACTATATAATAGAGGTAGCTTAAGCCGCTTTCCTAAAACGTTTTTATAACTTCCTTTAGACAAACCTCCGGGATATAGCTAATTTCGAATCTCTATTCTAGAAGGTCGATAAGGCCGATATAGAAAAATTCCTCTAAGTAAAGCCGGAAGTTATAAAGGCAGATATCCTAAAGAAACTCCTAAAAGAGTTTTAAGATAAGCCTCCTTATTTCCTTCTAAAGAATGCAAACGAGCTTCCCTTATACCGCCTTTAGGATTATAAGATCGAACTTACACTAAGTAAATAAGCTCTATACTAAAGAAATCGGCCTATATTACCTATAGAACTCCGCTATATTAAGAAGTAGATTAATAATATACTTAATAAAAGCTTTATTTAGGAGTCTTCTTCTCCAGCCGTAGTATTACTAATCCTCGCTTATAAGCCGGGAGGTAGTATCCGCATCTATTATAACTACCGAGGTTTAAATTAGGTTATAGTTAAGAATCGATATCCCGTACCTTTAATCCGCGAAACGCTAGATTCTCTCTACGACGCTAAGTTTTACATAAAGCTAGACGTAATTGCTGCGTTTAACTATATTCGAATCGCTAAGGGTTATAAGTAGCTTATAGCGTTTATCACACGCTTTAGACTATTCGAGATACTAGTTACTTAGACGGAGGAAAGGGCATACACCCTAAAGCAAGCGCAGTAGTCGCTATACTAAGGGTTAGGAAGAATAGCGGAAATTCGTAGGGTAGTCGTATTATAGCCTCGGCCAGTCGACTTCTGTGTAAGTTAGGATATCCTAATCGGGGAGTAATCTCTTAAATTGTGTTTTTTAGGCTCCTATTTTGATTAGTCTCTTCGTATTTTTAGGATTATTTAATCATACTAATACTAAATAGATGCGAGTATCGTAGAAGCTATACGGCAATAATCGTCTTTCTTTAATAATTTATAGGTAGAAGTCCTCGAGGAGAAATCGTTAAATCTTTAAAGGGGCAAATTAAGTTAATTTAGTCGCGTTATATCAATCTTGTGTATATGATTAAATGCTTCCTCCTTTCCCTTCCCTTTTATACGCCTAGGTTATGCTAGTACGTTATATAACCCTCTTTTCCCCCCTTATTAACTAGGGGGGGGGGAATGCCCCGCTAAATTACCCCTTTTAGCCTTTATAACGTACCGTCGACCTTTTAGAACTATATTAATTACGTACTTTATAATACCCTCGATGACTTCTATATAGTATATCTCGATAACGTATTAGTCTTTTTAAAGACTAGGGCAGAATATAAGAATTACGTGCGAATAGTTAACTAACGATTAGGTAACGTAGGGCTTTAAATCGATATCGGGAAGTTAGAGTTTTATATAATAAAGACTAAGTACCTTAGGCTAATTATTTCGATATCTAGCATAAGCATAGACCTTAAGAAGGTATATATAATTACGGCTTAGAATACCCTAACTTTAGTAAAAGAACTCTAGTAGTTTCTTAGGTTTATAAACTTCTACCGCCGTTTTATTAAGGGATACTTTAGTGTTATCTCCCCGATAACTACGCTACTTTAAAAGGATTCCCGTTAGTCTTAAAGACCTAAATAAGCTGCCGCGTTTAAGGCCCTTAAACTTGCTTTTACTATTACCCCGGTCTTAGCCTATTTTAACTACTTAAAGAAAATAGTTGTTAAAACTAACGCCTCGAATTAGGCCTTAGGAAGAGTCCTTTTATAGACCGGAGACGACGGATATCTTTACCCTTGCGTTTTTTTAATTAAAGTATACTACCCTTTAGTATAACTATAAGATCTATAATAAAGAGTTATTAGCAATTATTAAAGCGCTTAAGGAATAGCGCCCGGAACTCTAAGAAACTACTAAAGTATTCGACGTTATTATAGACTATAAGAATCTTTAGACGTTTATATTTATAAAGCAACTTAACTAACGATAAGTACGCTAGGCCGAGTTCTTTTCCTAGTTTATAATTATATACCGCTTAAATATAAGGCAATCCTCCCTAACACTTTTCGGAAGCTCCCCGGCGATAGACTAGCTACTATAGACGACGACTAACTCCTTTATCGAAATTAGGTAATTATCCCTAAAGAGAAAGTCGACCTAACTATCCTAGAGGAATTACTAACCGATTCCTATGCCTTAAAGGAGGACCTTAACGTAATCGCCGCCCTTAGACTAAACGCAGCTAGTAAATCACTTAATAAGCTTATCTACGAAGTATATTAATAAGATAATCTTACTTAGGATATATTAGTAATACTCTAGGACCTATACGCTCGACGTTAGCTAAAGTATATCCGGAAGCTTTTGCGTTACGATATATCTAAATATTAGTTAATTAATAGACGTATTCTTTTCTACGACCGGCTTTTTATCCTTAATACCTTAGATCTCCGACTTAAAGTCGTTTATCGATCTTATAGTAATAGCCTAATAGGATACTTAAGAAAGGTAAAAACCCTTAATCTATTAAACCGAATATACTAATAGCTAAGAATTTCTTACTTCGCCGCTATATTCGTTAAAGACTATACTCTTTATCTTTAGACTAAGACCCCCCGCTTATCTTCCCCCGGATTCCTAAAACCCCTCGCTTTATTAGTCCGGCTATAGGCCGATATATTAATTAATTATATTATAATACTCCCTAAGTATACCCGAAACGGGAAGACTTATAAGAATATACTTATAATAGTTAATACCCTTACGAAAATAAGATATCTTATCCTTATTACCGGCCTTTCTATAGAAAAACTAATTAACTCTTTTATCTACGTAGTCTATCGTTTATATAAAGCACTTAATACTATTATCTTTAACTAAGGCATTTAGTTTATCTCTAATTTTTAGCGATAGCTTAGTACTCGGTTATAAATAACGTTAAAACTAAGCTTGGCATAGCACTTAGAGACTAACGGTTAAACCGAAATCGTTAACGCTATAATAAATAAATATATTCGAGCCTATATTAGCTTTACTTAAGACGATTAGGTCGACTAGCTCCCGCTCGCGGAATTCGCAACGAATAACTAAGTAAATAAAACAATCGGTATTTCTCCGTTCTTCGCTAACTACGGCTTTAAACCTTATCTTAGCATTAAACCTATAGGTCCTTAACCCTTAACTCTCTTATTATAGGTAAAGAAGGAATTCCTTTGCGTAGACGCAATAGTTAGTCGTTTCTACCGTATCTTCGTTTAGCTTTAAGCTCTTATATAAGCCTTATAATAGAAATATAAGGATAATACTAATATAAAGCGGGATAAAGGCTTCCTTTTCCGACCTAGTAATATAGTTATAGTTTTATTAGAGAATATAACTATTAATCGCCTAAAGAAGAAATAGGACGATAAATAGGACGGTCTTTATCCTATTATTAAGGTCTACTATACCGCTATAGTTATCGACCTCCTAGAGTTTATCCGGGTTAATAAGTCTTTCTATACGTCTAAGGTACGGCTTTAGACAACGGAAATAATACCGGGCTAGCCATAGATTAATCGAGAGGAACGACGTAACGTCGTAAGCTATATCACGGAACGCAATAACGACGGTAATATCGAAGAAATATAGGAATTTAAAAAGATCCTTAATATATACGATAACGAAGCCCTAACTCTAACTTATCTAATTCAATAGAAATATCACTAAGAATTAACCTAGCAGCCCGAAGATAACCTAAGAAGTTGCCCTAAAGCTATCTAACGCTTCTATAGATGCAACCTAGATAAGCCGGGCCCCTTAGATTAGGCCCGCCTATAAAGGATTCCTTTACTATACACTAATTTCTAGCAAAAATGATATTTCTAGCGAACGATTTCTAGCGATTTAAAGACTAAATCGTCTCTAAAAGGGGAGTACTATTATAGTACTATATTATATAATATAGTATATAGTAATATACTACGTAGCATATAGTCCTATATATAAACGAGCCCTTAGCCTCTATAGTTCTTCTCCTCTTTATAGAATAATAAGGTTATCTAGCTATTACCTAATGCTATAATAAAAGGCTTTAGCCCTTAACGAAGCCGTAGTAAAACGTCTTTAAGGGAGATAATATAGGAGTATTTAACCTAGATAAAAGAGACCTACGTTACCTTAGGTTAATGAATTAAGCCGACGGGAAGAATACTTATACTAACGTCTATCTATTTTATAAGCGTCTTAAACTCTATTATAATAAAGACCTTTATATACTTTATCCTTTCTACCTATCGTTCTTTAGTAGAAGTACGCTTAGTTAGTATATAAGTAAACTTTCCGTCGCTTAGCGATACCGTCTACGGTCTATATCCCTTATAACCTTTATAAAGAAGCTTATTAAGAGGTTTAGCCGCTTTAATACGGAATTCTCTTATAAACTATATAGCGGAGAATATGGGAATTGTGGATGGAATTCCACGGTGGAAGGACTTCCCTTCTAAGGTAAATTCTATAGATGGAATTCTAATAGAATTCCACGGTGGAAGGACTTCCCTTCTAAGGTAAATTCCAATAGAATTCTACGGTAGAAGAACTTCCCTTCTAAGGTGAATTCTATAGATAGAATTCGACTTCCTTCTATAGACTTCTACGGTCGTCCTAATAGACGCATCCGTCCGCGGAAGGTCTTCCCTAACTAACGCATCCGTCTTTACATTCTATTTACGGATCCCTTTCTATTCTTAGCTACCGAGGCTTCCCGGAGGGTAGCTCCGACCCTTCTCTCGTCTTATCTATAAAGAAGGTAGTATAGCCCTTAGCTAGATAGGTATTTACAATTCTAATAAGACTACTAGACCTATATTTGCATTTGCACTAAAGACACCTACTAATACTAATTAGTGATTGTAAGGCTTAATTATAGATAGTAAGGTAGACGAGATAGTTCTATATCCTTCGAACGTATTATAGATCTTTATTAAACGGCATCCGCCCGACGATCCTATTCTATGCACTTAGAGGAGGATAACTATGCTAAGAATAAAAAGACTTTACCTTCCGAGTCTAGCTCGCCCTTAGGGGTTACGTATAGCTCTTCTTTAAACTTTTTGCTAACCGATTACCGCTTTAGAAGAAGAAGAGTAGCACTAGCAGAAAGTGCGTTAATAACGCCGAACGATAAACTTTTCGTAGAGAACCCTACGAACATACCGATAAACCGCGTAAAAAATAAGCACGTAATATAACTTCGATATACCTACCTATTAGTCCTTTATCCGATACTATAGAGGAAACTCTTAGGGAATAGATAGAAGGCATAACTATCTACCGATCCTTTTTTCTATATATTAACGTAAAACATTAGGATAGCAATATTAAACCCGACGAAAACAACGGCATCGCGATTATAACATCCGTCGCTAAGTTTATTACACTCTACGAAGCATCGATCGATTTTTAGGGAAACGAGATCCTATTATACTTCTAAGACTACTTCTAAGGATAGATAGCGAATATATAGGGTCTAATACACATAGACTATAAACGAGCGCTAAAAGTTCTAATAAGGAAAAGAGGAATATACACCGGTCGTAGTAATGCATCTTATACAACGATATTTCTAATATTGTAAGCACTCGAGAAACTATTAGAATAGCCTATAGGAGATATAATAGCATAGAAATTTAACGATGGCACGGAGGAATATATAAAGAAAATAGAGATAGAAAATACGATATATCCTTCTATGCCTATTACCGCTAGAATAACCCCCTTCTAACTATTAGAAGCAGTTCTAATAGAAAAAGCAGTATCTATAGCAAACGTTCCGGAGATGCTATAAACTATAACAAACGTTCTAAAGATGCTATAGACGTCTAATACACTTCTAACGGTTCCGTAGTTCGATTAAGGAGGGACTATTCTATATAGGCAATAGCCGATAGTTCTATATAAACAATAGCTATTTAACACTAATGTTCCGGGTATAACTATTTACCTAATATTATACCGATTTAATCGTCTAGATCTCTTTATAAATCCTACGGACTAAAGTTCTACGGCGATAACTAAACAGCTAAGCAATTCCAACCCTATTCTATTAG
The DNA here is from genome assembly GCA_012934285.1 of Ophiocordyceps sinensis. Lineage (NCBI taxonomy): Eukaryota > Fungi > Ascomycota > Sordariomycetes > Hypocreales > Ophiocordycipitaceae > Ophiocordyceps > Ophiocordyceps sinensis. The sequence goes on along the minus strand of JAAVMX010000001.1, from coordinate 12,052,576 downwards.
AGGCATATATAAGACTTCCTCTAGACAATGTTCTAAATGCTATTGCTAATATAGATGTCTAATAACGCTTTATTAAGCTTTAGACGAAAGATAAGAACTATACTAGAGAACTATATAACTTGCTTAACGATAAACTTTAGGTTTTTATAAACTTATGCTATAACCTATAAATTAAACTAAGTTAGTTCTATGCTTTATTTCCTAAGATCCTCGTAGGGCGTACGCAAACATATTATATTTAATATATTAACTAGATAGCGATATTTAGAAAGGCATACGATATAATTAAGAGACATTTTAATACGGAAGTCAATCACGTATACTATTACATAGACTAGATAACAACGACCTTCTATAAGTTGCGAGGAGAACACCCGGCTAAGCTATTATATAAAATCCTTTAAGCTTTATTCGATAAATTGCAACTCTACTAACAGGCACTCGGCAAAGACTTTATAAGCGATCTTCCCCTACGAACCATACTTATTAATGTATGTAGAGGAGTTCCTAAACTAGAGTACGCTCTATTTAAACCTTTAACTAATGCAGAAGCACTTTTTGCCGACCTAAGATCCTCGTTGCAAACACACCTATCTCGCGGTTTATTAAACTAATTTATCTAAGAACATTAGTCTAATAACTAAAATAATAAAGAGGATAACTACGACCTATATGACTAGACATTCTACACGGATCGGAGATATAATAACAATAACCGCGGAAGATATAGATACTAAGGACGAGGAGGACGAAACTATAGCCGATTATTTAATCGTAGAGGATTCCGTAGAGGATTCCGTGGCGGATACTCCCTATCAGCTGCTAGATTATAAGCAGGGTCCTAAGCCCGCAATAGCTATAGAGGCAACTAAGGTAATCGTCTATAGACTAAGAAGTGTTTTATATACGGAAAATAAAGATGCTGGTTAACTAAACATATACCCGAGGAACGATAGAAATCGAAGGACTAATATATCGCATAATGCCACTTTACGAATATCCTAACAATAGGTTTTATAGCCTATGTAATATAATATAAAGGTTATAAGATAGACAATATAGCAGAAGAATTTAATAATAAATCTTGCCTACGAGACGACGATAATTTATAGGATAATAGTAAGCTAGTTGGATAATTTGCTAATAAGCATTTATATATCGACTTACTAGCGAAGACCTATATAGTAAATAAGAAGCTATTACTATATCTAACTAGTTTATTATTAATGAAAGATACTTTAAGACACGCTTTTAAAGCATAATAGTTAACATAGGTATAGCAAAAGTGTTAATAGCCGGATTTAATTAGTATATTGCCCTATAGAAAGAAGACCCTTCTATTACTATCGATAAGTCAACGGCAGGATAAGCTTCTATTAAGTTTAGTAGTAGAGATGCTATTAACTCACTTAGTTCTATTGCCCTTAAAACACTAATTAGAAGGATTAATTTTTATATTCTAGAGACACTTATACCTTTCTTGCTTTCTTTAGCCGATATAGACCGACTAGGTGTATACTTTAATAATACAATAGACACAATTATTAATCGAGGCGTGGTTCCTATAATACGAAAATAGGGATATCTATAGTTCTTTCTTTCTAAAGATAAGGAATCTATTAACTTCCTTATAGAGGTTAATATCTAAACACTCTATCGTCGTTTTAGACATCCCGCAGTTATAAGACTATATTATCTACTACGCTAAGTAGGATATAATAATATATTAATCGGAAGACTTAAAACTATTTCTAAATTTTATCACTAATGCTAGATACACTCCTAGGCTCCGAGACGATTTAAATTCATACTATAAGATAATCTAGAATTTAACTATAAGATTATTATTAACGTTATATACCTCGGAAACCTATAACGACTAGTGCTATACGCAGTGGATTTAGCAACTTTATTCTAAGCAGTAAGATTCCTTCTATTAATGTCCGCTAAAGATGCGTAGGAAATACTACGTACGTTATAGATTAATATATATCTTAGTCTACTAGATGTTATTAAATATAACGTAGGAACGAATTTTGCTTTTAATAAATTCCGAAACGAAGCGAAAGTAATAGGGATTACGTGCAAGCAAGTTCTAGTTAAAGCCTACTAGTCTATAGGAAAGATTAAAAGATATTACGGACTACTTAAACGAACATTTAGTATTCTTTAGGAGGAAATTAGGAACGTGACATTATCTAAAGCTATCCTTTAAATAGTAGTTAAGGCAATTAATAATATAGCTAGTCCTAATGGTTTAGTTCCTATATTATTAGTTTTTAGTGCTTACCCCCGGATTATATAGGAATTACCCTCTTCTATAATAACGATATAGAGAGCTATAGCTATGCAAAAGGCTATAAAATTGCTTCGCTAAATCTCTATAGAAAGACGAATTTAAGGATGCTATTTATAGCCGAAACGGACTATTAATAAAGGAGATTCTCAATCTTCTACTATAAAGTAATGTCTATATCTAGAGAGAAAAGAACGGCTAGTAAGGTCTATTTAAAATCGCAGTAATTAAAGGCTATAATATAACAATTAATACTATTAATAGACTATAAGTATTTAGATTGATATATATGTAACTATACTTCCGAGACGAAAAATCGGTACTACTATTAGAAGAACTCCTAATAGATATACCGGAATATAATTCTTAAGATAATAAACTAATAGAAGAATATAAAACTATGTAAGAACCTCCTCGCATGCCCCGAAAACGTAGTCGCCTACCTAATGCGAAAAACAAACTAAAGAATTAGTAGTTCTTAGCTAAGAAAGAGGTTAACGTATATAATCTTATACTTAAACTTCGTACCGATAGCGTAATTATAACACCCGGTAACCTATTCGAAGAATCTGATATAAAAGAGATTAACGACCTAGTTATTCGTAGTGTATTTAGTTTCGAATAATATAACGAAGAAAAATATAGAAGCTATCGAATCTTCCGTTCTCGGATGGTTAGAGAGGTTAAAAGACGTAATACTAAACTATACGAAAAGTCGAGACTAGTAATCTAAGGATATAGTAATATTGAGAAAACATCTATACTTATATAGTCGCTAATAATCTAGCGAGTTAGTTAACGTTTAATTATAGCAATTGCAGCCGGAATGCTTAAAGAATACGGAATAATATTGTCTTTACGAGACATTACCTAAGCATATCCTTAGGCTACTATAGAGTTATCCCGAATAATCCTAATAGCTCTGCCCGCTAAACTAGTAAAGAAGTATCCGGAAGGCATAATCATCCGTATTAATAGACCTTTATACGGCATCGCGGAATCCGGACTATACTAGTTTAATATATACTATAGTTACGATATTAAAGAGCTTAGTATAGCTTATTTAATATACGACGTATGCTTGCTTGTTTCTAATAATAGCCCTCTTGCACCTTTTAGAATTATCGGGATGTAGATAGACGATACGTTAATGCTCGGGACTTAGAGTTTTTCGGACTACAAAGAAAAAGAGCTTTAGAAAGTATAATTTACAGCTAAACCGAAAACTCTAATAACTGCTAGACAATCTATGGACTTTAACGGCGCGAAATTAACCCTATAATACGATAGAAGTTTGCTACTATAATAGAAGGGTTAAGCAGCTAAGATTAAAACCGTAAAACTATAGGCTATTAACCGCGCGTAAAGGTATATAGAGCAACGTGCTCGTAGTGCATACGTTGTATCTATCTATCAACCGGAAGCATCGTTTAATATCTCTATTGCTGCTTAAGTCTAGAACCTAGAACAAAAAGACTGTATAATCCTAAATAAGAGACTATAGTAGCAACTAAACAATTAATAACGTAGACTAATATATCTTCTAATTAACCTCGCATCGGCTAAACTCTTAGCCTTTACCGATAGATCGTTTGCAAATAATAAAGACTTATCTTTATAACTTAGATTCGTTATTGCTTTAGTTTATAAGACTAACCGAATAGATAAGCAATTTTCGATTAAAGGCAATATTATCTACTAGAACTCTACGAAATGCAAACGAGTTACCTAAAGCGTTCTTATATCGGAAATCTACGGTATAGTAAACGGATTCGACATTAGGATCTCTCTTACTATAACCCTTAAGATAATCACGGATCGCCTTAGTCTTCCTCCGGTTTTATTAATTATCTACACCGATTCGTACTCCTTATATAAATGCCTTATTAAACTAGGTACTATAAAGGAGAAAAGATTAATAATCAATATTATAGCTTTATAATAGTTATATAAACGCCGTAAGATTATAGAGGTCCGATAGATTAACGGAGCCGATAACCTAGCTAATATAATAACGAAAGTATTACTAAACTAGGCCCTTAAACGTTTCGTCGATATAAATAAATTAACTATTAGAATAGAAGGGTTTATTATTCGCCTATAACCCTTCTAACACATTCTTTCTTTTAAGGTTATATAGTTATAACACTATATAATATTATAACGAACTATTCTAATATAACGAATAGTTGATTTTGCTATGCATTTTGTTTCCTTTTAAAGAAGGGTAATATTTAAGGAAAAATAAAAGAGGTTCTTATAAACGGCATAAAGAAAAAGTTGCTAGTATAGGAATTATATATGGAATTCTACGGTAGAAGGACTTCCCTTCTAAGGTGAATTCTATAGATAGAATTCTAATAGAATTCCACGGTGGAAGGACTTCCCTTCTAAGGTAAATTCTAATAGCATTCTACGGTAGAAGGACTTCCCTTCTAAGGTAAACTCTATAGATAGAATTCTACTTCCTTCTATAGACTTCTACGGTCGTCCCGATAGACGCATCCGTCCGCGGAAGGTCTTCCCCGACTAACGCATCCGTCTTTGCATTCTATTTACGGATCCCTTTCTATTCTTAGCTACCGAGGCTTCCCGGAGGGTAGCTCCGACCCTTCTCTCGTCTTGTCTATAAAGAAGGTAGTATAGCCCTTAGCTAGATAGGTATTAATAATTCCAACAAGACTACTAGACCTGCATTTGCATTTGCACTAAAGACACCTACTAATAGAGAATATACTATCTCTATATAAAACGTAAGAAAGTTATCCCTCTTATAGTAGATCTAACGTAAGGTTTTACTTATACGCTAGCTTTACCTTAAGAAAGATTATTAGATTATTTAGACCTTTTATAGACTTATTGCCGCGTAAATCGCTTCCCTTTTTCCGTTGCTTAATAAAAAAGACTTTTATTAAAAAGTAAATTTAGGAGATCGAAGAGAGGAAGCCCTTTATTACCGCGTTACTTAACCGGTATATTTCTTAAGACTCTCGCTATAACGACTTTCGCGGTTTCGACCGTCGCGACGCCCGCTTCTATAATAATAATCGCGATAAAGGCCGTAAGCGAGATAATCGCCGTTTTAATAGTAATCGCGGCTAAGGCAACCGTCGCCGCGTTAGGCCTTCTACCCGCGACTACGACCGCCGCGAGTATAATCGCCGCTTTAACGACCGCCGTAATAACGATCGTCGCAATAACTAAGCTCCCCGCCGCTAGGATTAAGACGGTCGCCGCCCCGCTAGATAAAGCGATTATTATATCTACCTAAAAGGGGCGTAGCTATAGGCGCGGCTAGGTAGTTAATTAAGCATGTATATAATTAAGGTCGGAAAAGGTCTATTGTTTTAGTCTAGTATAAGCATAAGGCTAGCTATCTTACGCGCCTACTTAAATAAGCGGTAAAGTAGATATAATAGCTTACTTAAGTACCGAGCTATATTTAACCGGCCTTTATAAGCGCCGCTCTAATACGATATACTCTTTAGCGTTAAGTAATTAATTTAACGCTATAAGAAAAAGCTATCGTAAGCGCTTTATAAAGTATAGAAGCATCCGTCCTTAGTATTAATGCCCTTAGTCCTCCGTTTTTACCTATATTCGCCCCTATATATCCTTTAGGTTTAGCAGCGCTTTAAACTTCTTAAATATAGCCTACGGTAGCGCCTTCGTTAGACCGTCGGCCGGTATTTCGGCCGTAGAGATATATTTAACCGTAAAGCGACCGCGTCGGTATTCCTGCTTAAGCTATATATTCTAGATATTAACGTAACGCAGCTTTATAGAGATACGGCCTTCCTCGACTATAAGACGGATAGATTAAAGGTTATTATAGTATATCTTTAAGGGCCTAAGGTCGTACGAGATATCGCGAAGTAGCTTAGCGAGCGCGTATCCCTCTTTAACGGTACGTTCTAGCCTAAGGAGCTCCGCCTTAGTAGTAGAGGTTATATCTATATCCTATACGCTTGCCTTCTATACGATTAGGCCGCCGTAGAGTATTATAATATAGCCTTATAACAATCGGCGCGTCTTAAGGTCGTCGGCGAATAAGGCGTTAGTCGCGATAATAAAGGCCTCGTCTTAAGCGAGGCCGTCGAATATAATCGCGAGGAACCTTATCGCGTAGAGGTATTAGATATACTAATTAGCCGCCTTAAGGTATTCGGCTAAAGGGTTTGTTAGGAACCGTAAGAGCTATAAAGCTACGAGGGCTACGTTTAGCCTCGCCGTAACCGCGGTATATATAATAAAGCCTACGCGTTCTTAAAAGTCCTTAATCTCGCGTAAAGAGGCTTATCCTATATTCTTAATAAGCTGCTAGGTCGGTATAGGGATTGCCGGCGCCTTCCCTATATTATTAAGGCCGAATTTACGTGCGATCTTCTCGATATAGGCCTATCGGTCCTTAATAACGCGGATCCCGAGATACTATCTAAAGGCTTCCTTACGGACCTCGTATTTGCGAAAAGGAAGGTGATAAGGTCGTCTATAGAGTAGTCCTTTAGGCTTAAGATAAGGATATTATTAACGTATACTAGCACGAGGACTTTCCCGTCTATAAAGATATAAGGCTCCTCGCCGGTACGGATTAAGCCTTATTCTTTAAGCGCTTAGTAGATCTCGTTATACTAAAGGAGAGGGGATTCGCGAAGTCTATAGAAGGCTTTATCGAGTTCGGCGACTTTCGCGGGATTCTTATCCGGCTTAAGGAATCCGAGCTTTACGTAGCCCTTCGGGAGCTCTACGTATACTAGCCTCTTCTTATTAATATTAGTATTAAGGAACGCGTTAGCGATATTAAGTCATCGGACGTTAAAGTTACGCTTCGCTACTATAGAGATTATAGTCCTAAAGGTCTTAATAGCGAAGGTTATAGCGTAGGTCTTTTCGTCGCCTTAGTCGCCCTAGAGGTCTCTACGTATATAAATGCGAGCTTTATAATATATAAGGTATCTATCCTTATTAAACTTATAAGAATACCTATTCCAGCGGAATTAAGGTTGCTATAGCACGTTCTTACGAATAGAGGCGCTATATGCCTTTACGGAGGAGGTCTTAAAGATCCTTACGATATCCCTCTTTAAACTTCTTACCGTATAGGTAGTAGTAAAGGTTTTAGTAGCGCTTAGGCAAGCCGAATAAGTTATTACGATAATGCTTATAAGCTTCCTACGAGACTACGGCGGCGAATACTAAATAAAAAGTTATAAAGTCCCCCTATAGATAAAGGGCCTCCGGAAGTAAGGTAGTAAAGATATTATCTCTCTTTATCCCTTTATTCGCTTAAGAGCTTTATCTTATAGCTTTTATACCGTAGAGCTCCTTCTATATCCGGCGAGGTTATCATAACCTCGCGTTTAGTTATATACCCGATAGGCCCGCTTTAGGGCCCTCGGCGTTACTCGTCTATATGCCCGATAGGCCCGCTTTAAGGCCCTCGGCGTTACTCGTCTATATCGATACTAGTAGAGCTATAATATCGTAACTAAGATCCGTTCGGTCGACGGGTTACTATATACTCTATAGGCCTATCTCTTACGTAGGTATAGGCGGCTGCTAGGTCGTAAGCTAGGTCTCTTAATAAGCGGGGGTAATAGCTTTAGTATCGCATCGGAGCGTGCCTATAAGGAGGTATTAGATATAGCTCTATACTAGTGTAGGTCACGTGTCCGCTTGCGCAACTATTTAAGGTGCCTTATAAGACAGCTAGCCTACGACTATATATCGCAATATTAGACCTTTTTCTCTTATCAATTAGTGCCCCTTTTCGTAACCTTAAGTGCACTTATTAACCACTCCTCGCGCCTACGGGTGCGGACCCTTATAGGTAGATGTAATAGTTATAAGCCCGGTATGCGAACTAGCGCAAATTGCTACTATAGACGACGATCTAAACAAACGACGCATCTTCCTATAAGGAGCCTATCCTTAAAGATTTTAATAGCTTTACGAAGCCTTAGAATCACGACCTAAGCCCTCCCGGCATCGCCCCTACGGACATACCTAGTAGGGTAGCTTTAAGACTAATACGTTATATATAGGGCCTATGCCGGGGCACACTCGGAGTATAATCTATCTAAGGGTTATTGCTAAGAAAGTGTGTAAAGCTCTTAGAAAGCGTATAAGGTTCTTAAAAAAGCGTGTAAGGCACTCGATCGACTGCATACGCCCTTAATCGGTTGCTTAGTAAGGCATCGATATCGACGCCGCGATCGACCCTTAAACTAGAAAGGTAACTTACAACACGGCTATCGACACCGTTATTAATAGGTGTTTAAGGGAGGCATTACTATACGGCTACCTTCGCCGCTGTGTGTGTTTTACCCGCGAGCACTTATAAATAGGTCTTTAGATCCCTTTATAAAGGATTAGACAATAACCGCTTCCTCCTACTAAAGAACATTATTAACTTTAACTTAAACACTAACAACTATTTAATTATAACTAATACTACTAATACCACTAAGTCAAAGGTGACTCTAACTACGTTAGAGCATTAGGCTATATAGTTCTCGACCTTCCGCGGTATAGCGAAGGGCGTAGAGGTTTAGAAGTATGTTAATACTAGAGGCATCGCCGCTAAAGAGGTCCTTTAGCTAATACCGCCGACTAAGCTAACTAAGGAATAAGAGATTATAAGGCTAAACACCCTAACCCCTAAGACCCCTATTATAGGCCTTACTTTAGCTTAGTACTAAAGCTTTAAGATTAAGGGTTACGACTATAAGGAAGACTACGCTAAATACCTATAAGACAAGCAAGCTATCGCTAACCTTTCGACTTAGGTATATAAGACCGTTAACTAGTCCTATATCGCGTACTTCCCGGAAAGCCTAGACCTTCGAGGCATTATTAATTATCTACGTAATCTCCTCGGGGTTACTAACTCTATTCGAGTCGGCCTTGCCTATATTAACTATCGCAATGCCTTGGAGACTAATTAAAGGATAAGCCCCGTAGCTTAGTACCTCTAGTAGGAGCTTACGTATCTTAAGGCAGTCACTATAAAGATCTCTAATATTAACGGGGAATAGGCTATCGTCGACTTCCTTAAAGCGGTTATAGCAATAGACGAGCTATAGGGTCGTTAAATACTAAGAAAGCTACGCAAGCAGTAGCTTACTAAGATAGTTAATATAACACTTAAAGCGGTAAGTCGCTTATTTAACTAGGCTTATTATAATCGTGCGATAATCTATACGAAGCCTTTAGGACCTTTAGGGGCTTTTAACGCATAAGCCTAATTGCTACCCGCACCCCCTAACACGCCGATAATAGCATCTCGTTAGGGCTTTAACTACGCCTACGGAATTAAGAAGGCTCGCTATCCTTAGAAGCCGATAGACTACACGGCTTTCTATAAGGCAGTTAATAGGGTCTCCTATAAGCCCGAGCTTAAGGAGAACCTAGCCCGTATTAAGAAGTGCGAAGAGGCTAAGAACCAGCCTCGTTAGAAGCAAACCGTTAAAGCTATTAAAGGCATAAAGGGCTAGAACGCACCGCCCGGCGCGCCGAACTAGGGCAAGTCCGCTTAGGGATTATAGGCATACATAATTATCGACCTTAAGTTTTCTACGTAAAACGACGATACCTTAGATACGGCCTTTAGTACGTATAGGCAAGGACTACACCCGCTCTATAACTTAACCTTATTTAACAACTGCGCTAACACGCACATTATTAATAAACTCAATCTTCTAAAGGGTAATATCGTCGCCGCCGTAGAGGATAACGTTATGCTAGTAGGTAACACGGCCCTTACGGTTGTGTATAGAGGAACCCGAACTATAAAAAACCTTCTTTACGGCCCGGATAGTCCTAACATAAGGGATCTAGTGTTAAAAGATACCGCCTTCGTCCCCGGCTTTTATACGAATATTATTAGCGCAGAGAGGCTTATAAAGGGAGGGTTATAGATTTGCGGAGCCGACTATACGGTCTAGTGCGGCTTAGTTAGAGACAATAATATAGTAATAAACCTAGAGCCTAAGTATAGCCTAACGGTAGCTTAATTAAAGCCAGTTAATTCTTATTTTACGGTGCCCCTTTTTAACGAAGACGAAGGATATACTTTTACCGCGATATAAGAAGGGTTTTCGCAATACCCTAAGGGCTATATAGCATTATCCTAAGTTCTACTTCGGCCTAAGGTTAATACTATAGAACTATAGCACCTTCTATTAGGGCACGTAAGCCCTTAAGTACTAGAACAACTTATATACTAAGCTCGAGGGGTTCGAATTTACGGACTAACATCGGTTGAATACGTAGGCTACGCATAAGGAAAAGCCTACTAAATAATCTTACGCCGCGAGCCCGCTAGCCGTTTAACGCAGCCTTTTTTCCGTATCTTCCTCGATATCTTCGAATTCGAGCGAGGCTATAACGGCTATTAATATATCCTTTTAATCACCGACGAATATAGCGGAATAATGTTCTTATAAAGCATTAGCCGAAAGACAGACACGCCGTTCCTAATTAGGAACTTCGAGGGTCTAGTCCGCCGCTATATAAGCGTAGCGATTTGCAAGATTAAGATAGATAACGAGAGGTCCCTAGTGAATCTTCCGAACTAAGTGGCTTTAAAATTTTAAGACTAGGCAGTAAGGGAAGGCATCGAGATCGAGCTTCTACTAGTATATATAAAAGAGCCTATAGGGGGAGCCGAACGACCCGGGGGAATTATATAATAAAGACTCCGCTACGCTATAGGAAAGCTGCCTTAGAACCTATAGCCTAAAGCATATTAGGCATTAGTAAGAATATATAATATCCTTCCTAAGGCCCGTAATTAGTGGAAATCGCCGAAAGAGACCCTCGATAGGTAGTTTAACCGGCATCTTCGCTAGTATAGTAAGTTAGGCGTAATAGCTAATAGCGAGAAGGACTTTCGCTTATTATAGAATAGTCTTTACGCCTACGGCTGCCGAGCCTACCCTCTTTATATTAACTTAAAGGCTAACCTAAACAAAAAGGCTTTTAAAACACACCCGAGAGCGTATATTAGCTACCTTATAGGTTATTAAGCGAGCAACCTATTCCGCGTCTAGGTCCCTTAACTTAGCAAAGTGATTATTACCTAAGATATAACGTTTAACGAGAACTATTTTTTCGACCCGAATATAAAGGATCTATAGTTTCCTATTAAAGAATACGAGCCTATCGCAAGATTAATTAATCTTCCTATTAAGCGCGACTAGAACGCTCTGCTCGAGGATTTTATAGGACTTTAACGAATACATCTTAGGAATTAAACCTACTATTTCTATATCGGTAGAAGAGTTTGATATCGTATAAAAGGACGACGCCGGTAAGGCTTTAGAAATAGATACTTCTGTAATAACACTATTATCACCTAATAAACAGGCGAAGTTACTATTAGCGATACCTACTCCTCCTAAAGCATATCTTATACCGTTACAGACGCTTAACCCGACGGGGCAATAGGGTCTAGAGGCACCGGTAAGCATATAGGATTACGAGGCCGTACTATTCCTCGTATATCCCACGCCTAAAGAGCTAGAGGAATTGCCGGAACCCTAGCCCTAGTAACACTTATTAACTCTAGACCGGAAGACTACTAAAGCTTCGCAGCCGCCCGACAGCGAGGATAAGGAAGGCTAGCAAAGATCGCGAGTCTTACTAAGATAGGGCACCGCCTAAGACGACGTAAGTATACCCTTAATAGAATAAGGTAATATATCCGTAGGTATAGAGCCTAAAAGAATAGAAGCGCCCTCTAAAGCGCAATTAGGGACGCTTACGATAGCGCCCTTAGAAGCGCCTATAGAGGCGCCTTTAGACGCACTATTAATATAATCGAGAACTCGCCGGACTTAAAGAACGCAATAAGAGCTTTATAGCACCGAAGCTATACGACGAAGCTCTCGAATAAGACGGCTAAGACAATAGAGTAATAGTGTTTTTAGTGTTTTTAGTGTTTTTAGCACTCTGCTTCCTAAGGCTTACTATCTAAAGGGAGACCTTACGACTTTTCATTTAGTATTCTTAGCAGCTGTTTAGTAAATATTATACCGCAACTATCGTAACGACCTCGTCCGCTTGCTAAGACGTTACTAAGATCTTAATAAACACCCGCACGGGAAGGAGTTTAAAGAGGGATATAGAAAGGAGCTTCGAGACCTCCTTATAAGAGGCACCTAGCGAGTTCTAAGCAGAGAGCGCGCTAAAGGCACGCCGATTCCCCTTAAATAGGTCTTTCTCTATAAATTCGATATAGATAGATACCTAATTTAGTGTAAAGCCCGCATCTGCGTGCGCGGAGACCTTTAAGGAGATTAAGGCGAAGACACTTACGCTATAACCCTCGCTATTAAGACCTTTCGAACCGTTATCGCAGTAGTAGCGAAGCGAGATCTCGACGTTAGATAACTTAATATTACTAACGCATTTCTTAATACTAGCTTAGATAAGGGAAGGGAGCCTGTTTACGTAGAGCTTCTAAAAGGGTATATTAAGCTTAGTTTCCTAGAGGAAGGTAAGAATTCCTCTATAATCGCCGAGCTTAATAAAGCTCTCTATAGCCTACGCGAATTACCTCTCCTTTAGTATAATAAGCTTTAATAGGCGTTAAAAGCTTAAGGGCTAGACCGCATTAACGAGGAACCTTATATGTTTATAAACGGCAAGATCCTCGTCCTTATATACGTTAACGATATCCTTATCTTATCTCTAAAGGGCTATTCCGTAGACGAGCTTATCGACTTTCTGCACGGTAAGTACGAGGTCCGCGAGGAAGCATTTAGTTAGTATCTAAGGATCTAAGTTATTCGAGACCGACCGAATCGGAAGATCTTTCTATGCTAACTAAGATGCCGACATCGAGAAGATCGCACGCAAATTCGGCCTTAACGGCATTAGGAAAGCGCCGATAATCCCTCTACCGCCCTTACCGCTCTTTAAGAACCCCGGATAAGCGACCTTTCGAGAGATTAAGGACTTTTAAGAGAGGATCGGCTCTATTATATATACGGCAGTTACTATAAGACCGGATGTAGCCTTTATAGCCTTATAGCTCTCGAGGTTCCTTACGAACCCCTCGCCGTAGTAGAAGGAGCTAGCTAACGATTGCATCCGCTACCTCTATGCAATAAGGTTCCTTACGATTAAATACGACGGCCTTAAGGGGGAAGCTCTTATTATTGCAACTAACGCTTCTTTCGTAGACGACCTAAAGACCCGCCGCTCTTTATAAGGCTATATTATAATGCTCTACGGCGGCCTAGTTGTATAGAAAGCGAGCCTATAAGATACGGTAATAACCTCGACGATAGAGGCAGAGCTGCTTAGGCTAGAACGGGTTATAAAAGAGGCGTTCGCCTTCTTAAGGGTTATAAGGGATATCTCTATCGAGCTTAGGCTATTGAGAATATACTGCGATAACCTCTAGACTATAAGACTAGTAGTAGAGGAAGGCCGCATCTTAATAAAGCTACGCTACGTAGATATATAAAGCATATAGTTAAAGCAGGATTTTAAGAAGGGCCGCTTTATGGTTAAAGATATGCCTACTGCCGATATGCCCGCCGATAGCCTAACGAAGGCGCTGCTACGAGCGAAGTTCGAGCGATTTAGGGCGCTATTAAAGTTTAAGGATATACGAGGGCGAATACTAGAAGGAATAAAGGACTAGGGAAGGCTAGAACACTAAGGAAAAGGGCACGTTTGCACCTTAATAAGCGCTTACGATAGCTTCTTCTTTAGCGTTAATTTAATCTCTTAACGCTAAGGGGTGTATCGCATCGGAGCGTGCCTATAAGGAGGTATTAGATGTAGCTTTATACTAGTATAGGTCACGTGTCCGCTTGCGCACCGATTTAAGGTGCCTTATAAGACAGCTAGCCTACGACTATACATCGTAACATTAGACCTTTTTCTCTTATCAATTAGTGCCCCTTTTCGTAACCTTAAGTGCACCTATTAACCACTCCTCGCGCCCATAGGTGCGGACCCTTATAGGTGGATACAACATTTAGGTATCGAGGAGGTTCGCTTAAGCTAGGGCTTCGGCTATACGCCTAGCTCTTAGGGCGCTAGGACGAAGGGTATATCTATATCCTTATCTTAAAGGGGTAATCTTAGTGCGGGCAATAGGCCTAGGCCTAATATATATAAAGCGCCTTTTATAAGGCATCCTAGGGCTGCTTATATTAGCTATAAATAAGATAGCGGGAGCTATATCTAGCTCTTAGGGCTCGCTACCTACCTTAATAAACTATCATTTTTTACCTACCTTTCTATATTCCTTAATATATTAAAATAGTAGTAACACCTTGCCTTCTTCTCTTCGGCAAGCATTAGAGGCCCTTATAAGCCCTCGACTAAGCGCCTCTTAAAGCTATACTAAGCGCCTCTCGAAGCCGTACTAAGCGCCTCTCGAAGCCGTACTAAGCGCCTCTCGAAGCCGCACTAGCGACGCTTTTATTTACGTTACTTTAGAGCACCTTAGCTCGCTAAGAACCTTTTATTTACTCTCGGACAACTACCCCGCTATTTTCGGCTTAGTCTACGTTAAGCCCCCGATAGTAGAGCTAATTACTCTCTCTTCCGCCTTAGCGCCTTATTAACGCGCCTTCGATATTACGATAACCTCTTTTAGTAAGTCTAAAAGCTATAAGATCTCTTCCCTTTTTTATATACCTTTTTCCTCCTTTTCTATATATGCCTAAACCTCTTTATACCTATTTTAGGTAGTTATGAATTTTTATATATATTAACCGATTTTCTATATACCGCTTGCCTTACTACTACTTCGGCTTATACCGACCCCCCCGCTCTTTACGATGCTTTATTATAAAGAACTAAGCTTATTTTATCGCGAGGAGCGACCTTACTTTATCTATACCGATATCTCTTTTAATCTTTAGAAGCACTACCTTTAGCTCGTTTATGCCCTTTAAGAGCTATATACCCTTAAGATATAGTAAGAGGGGATTTCCCTTCCCGATTAGTATAAAGAAAGAGCTTACCTTACCTAAGATTTCGATAGGAAATTTATCCGTAAGGAGTAGCGTGATTATGCTAAGCTTTTCTTCTTTATCCCTTCCGCGATTTTCCTATTATAGAACTACTAATCTAGGTTCCTAGTTTACTTTCTTTTTTCTAAAGTACGGGACGACTTAAGTACTAAGGGACTTAAGTACGGAAATACTTAGTACGAGGGTACCGGGGTACTTAGTACTTTAGTACTTAGTACTTAAGTATTTAGTACTTTATGACTTAGCATAAAGATATTCGCCCCGGACTTACCTATTATCCGGTTATACCCCTTTTTAGCCTAGGACACACCCCTTTTTCGAACCTAAGTCCTTCGGGACTTAGCTTCCTTAGGTATAAGACGTACCACGCAGCTACGGTCACGCCGACGATCTTATTAAGCACCTCTGCCTAATAAGACCCGATGATTGGCTCGATGCCCTGCATAAGGGACCGACACCTAGACTACCGGGAGCTATAGGCCTAATATAGCCCTCTCGGCTTCCGGGACCGATTATTCGCCCGATCCTCCCTATAAGGAGGTCACACGACTTGTTTCGTGTGACCCACCCATATAGCGTTATGCACGTAGTGCATAAATGGACCTATATAACCTAGTTTAGTCTATAAGGGCTTTAGAACGACGCGGGAGGCAGCCTTTTCGAGGTTAGCCGACCTACATAGCCCTTACGCAGCCCTAGGGACCCGCATTAGTTCGGGGCAGTGCAAGGGATACGTGGCAGAAGGTGCTAGAAGGAAAGGGACGTACCGGGACCGTCTAGACGGACGGGAAGAGCTATATAAAGGAACTTTAGTCCGCCCTTCCTCGGGCTCTCCTTCCTTCCTTTCTTCTTTAGCTTTTATCATAGTTTTAGTTTAACTGCCTACTAAGTGACCCACACCTCTTCTAGTAGTGCCTTTAGTGCTCTAGCCTCGACTACCCCTACCTGCTTAGACTTAGCTAGCCGGTCTAGTATAAGTGACCCTAAGTGCTCCTCTACTTACTATTCCGCCCCTATAGCTTTTAAGGATAAATAACGCCCTCTATTAGTCTTTAACTATTAGAGACTTAGTCCGGTTAGACTGTCTTTTATCTTCTAACCGTTCTATTATACTTCCTATCCGCTAGCTTTAATTCCTACGCTAGCTTTCTCTCGCCGATAGTAGCGACTGCGAGTCCGGCTCTATTACCTATTGCGCTTTTTCGGTCTCCCGGATTAGCGCCTATACTAAGTCTATCTGCTTCTTTCTTACGAAGCTTAGCTATAAGGTTATTCTTAGCCTCCCTTAGCTATACGGGCACGACCCTATTATTAGCTAGCGCGGTAACTCCTTTTCCTTTTAGTCCCCCTTTTGTCTAGCCTCCTGTCTTTTAGACTATTAGCCTTATCTTATCTTAGGCCTTTCGGCTACCCTTGCCCGCCCTGCCCGCCCTATCCCGGCTCCCCTTACCTTTATTTCAGAGGGAATATAATTAATAAATATAATTTGTTTTCCCCCCGCCCCCTCCGTTAAAGACTCTAACGATAAAGGCGAACCTTTTACCGCTATAAACCTTATTCCTACCGCTACGATCCTTATTCCCGCCGCTACGATCCTTATTCCCGCCCGTATAGCCTTAGCCCGTCCTCTAGCCTTTATCCGTTCCGTCTGCTTTAGCGACGTTCTTAAGTTTATTCCCCTATCCCTTAGCCCCTCTCTCTCGGCGTTTTTCGAGGATGCCCTTAACTTAGGTAAACCCGCCTATCCGGACTCCTCCCGCTAGGTTAACGACGCTAACTCCGACTCCGGCTACGACTTTAACTCCCCGGCTACCTTTTACCCTCGCCGCTACGTTCGACCACCTTACCTTTATCCCGTCTATAAGACCGCTAGCTACCGCCGCCCTATATCGCGACTAAGTCGTAAGACTATTAAGCCTTATCCCTTTTGCTTTTTATCCCCTAATGTTATAGCACTAGGTAATAGCTAGATAACCTTATTGTTTTATAAAGAGGAGAAGAACTATAGAGGCTAAGGCCTTGTTTATATATAGGACTATATATTACGTAGTATATTACTATATACTATATTATATAATATAGTACTATAATAGTACTCCCCCTCTAAAGACGATTTAGTCCTTAAATCGCTAAGAAGTATTATTTTCGCTAGAAATCCGTATGTAATAGAGGAATCTTTTATAGGCGGGCCTAATCTAAAGGGCCTGGCTTATCTAGGTTGTATTTATAAAAGCGTTAAATAGCTTTAGGGCAACCTCTTAGGTTATCCTCGGGCTGCTAGGATATTCCTAGTGATATTTCTATTTAATTAGATAAGTCAAGGTTAAGGCTTCGTTATCGTATACGTTAAGGATCTTCTTAAATTCCTATATTTCTTCGATATTGCCGTCGTTATTGCGTTCCGCGATACGGCCTACGACGTTACGTCGTTCCTCTCGATTAATCTATGCCTAGCCCGGTATTATTTCCGTTATCTAAAGCCGTACCTTAGACGTATAGAAAGACTTATTAACTTAGATATGCTTTAGGAGGTCGATAACTATAGCGCCGCGGTAGACCTTAAGGATAAGATAAAGACCGTCCTATTTATCGTCCTATTTTTTCTTTAGGCGATTAGTAGTTATATTCTCTAATAAAACTATAACTATATTACCGGGTCGGAAGAGAAAGCCTTCGTCCCGCTTTATATTAGCATTATCCTTATATTTCTATTATAAGGCTTATGCGAGAGCTTAAAGCTAAATAAAGATATAGTAGAAACGATTAGCTATTACGTCCGCGCGAAGGAATTCCTTCTTTACCTATAATAAGAGCGTTAGGGGTCGGGGGCCTATAGGTTCGATGCCGAGACGAAGGTTAAAGCCGTAGTTAGCGAAGAATAGAGAAATACCGGTTATTTCGTTTACTTAATTATTTATTGCGAATTCCGCGAGCGGGAGTTAGTCGACTTAGTTATCTTAGGGAAAGCTAATATAGGCTTAAATATATTTATTTATCGTAGCGTTAACGATTTTAGTTTAACTATTAGTCTTTAAGTGCTATGCTAAGCTTAGTTTTAACGTTATTCTTAAATAAGTGCTAACTATCGCTAAAAATTAAAGATAAACTAAGTGCTTTAGTCGGAGATAATAGTATTAAGTGCTTTATATAAGCGATAGACTACGTAGATAAAAAAGTTAATTAGTTCTTTTATAGAAAGGCCGGTAATAGGGATAAAATATCTTATCTTTATAAGCTTATTAACTATCGTAAGTATATTTTTATAAGTCTTCCCGTTTTAGGTATACTTAAGGAGTATTATAATATAATTAATTAATATATCGGCCTATAGTCGGACCGGTAGAGCGAAGGGTTTTAGGAATCTAAAGGGAGATAAGTAGGGGGTCTTAGTCCGAAGATAAAGAGTATAGTCTTTAATAAACGTAGCGGCGAAGTAAGAAATCCTCGGCTATTAGTATATTCGGTTTAATAGATTAAGGGTTTTTACCCTCCCTAAGTATCCCGCTAGGCTACTACTATAGGATCGATAAACGACTTTAAGGCGGAGATTTAAGGTATTAAGGACGAAGAGTCGGTCGTAGAAAAAGGTACGTCTATTAATTAACTAATATTCGGATATATTATAATATAAGAGCTTTTAAATATACTTTAGCTAACGTCGGACGTATAGATCCTAGAGTATTGCTACTATATCCTAGGTAAGATTATCTTATTAATATACCTCGCGGATAAGCTTATCGAGTGATTTACTAGCTGCGTTTAGTCTAAGGGCGGCGATTACGTTAAGGTCTTCCTTTAAGGCATAGGAATCGGTTAAGAGTTCTTTTAAGATAGTCGGGTCGACTTTCTCTTTAAGGATAACTACCTAATTTCGATAAAGGAGTCTATCTTCGTCTATAGTAGCTAGTCTATCGCTAAAGAGCTTACTAAAAGCGTTAAGGAGAATTGCCTTATTGCCTAAGCGGTATATAATTACGAAGTTAAATTAGGAAAAGAACTCGGCCTAGCGTATATATCGTTAGTTAAGTTGCTTTATAGATATAAACGTCTAAAGATTCTTATAGTCCGTAATAATATTAAACGCCTCGGTAGTCCTTTAGAGTTATAGGCGCTATTCCTTAAGCGCTTTAATAATTGCTAATAGCTCTTTATTATAGATCTCGTAGTTATACTTAAGAGCAGTATACTTTAACGAAAAAAACGCAATAGGGTAAAGATATCCGTCGTCTCTAGTCTATAAAAGGACTCCTCCTAAGGCCTAATTTAAGGCGTTAGTTTTAATAACTATTTTCTTCGAATAGTTAAAATAGGCTAAGACTAAGGCAGTAGTAAAAGCAAGTTTAAGGGCCTTAAACGCGGCAGCTTATTCGGGTCCTTAAGACTAACGGGAATCCTTTCGAAGTAGCGTAATTATTAAGGAGATAATACTAGAGTATCCTTTAATAAAATAGCGGTAGAAGTTTATAAACCTAAGAACCTACTAGAGTTTTTTTACTAAAGTCGGGGTATTCTAAGCCGTAATTATACGCACCTTCTTAAGGTCTATACTTATACTAGATGTCGAAATAATTAGTCTAAGATACTTAGTCTTCGTTATATAAAACTCTAACTTCCTAATATCGATTTAAAGCCCTACGTTGCCTAGGCGTTAGATAACTATTCGCACGTAGTTCTTATATTCCGCCTTAGTCTTTAAAAAGACTAGTACGTTATTAAGATATACTATATAGAAGTTATTAAGGGTATTATAAAGCACGTGATTAATATAGTTTTAGAAGGTTAACGGTGCGTTATAAAGGCCGAAGGGGGTAACTAGCATCTCGAATAGTCCGAAGCGTATGATAAATACTATAAGCCACTTATAACCCTTAGTGATTCGAATACGGTTAAATACAGTAATTACGTCTAGCTTTATATAAAACTTAGCATTATAGAGAGAATCTAATGTTTCGCGGATTAAAGGCAAGGGATATCGATTCTTAACTATAACCTAATTTAAACCTTAGTAGTTATAATAGATACGGATACTACCGCTTAGTTTATAAGCGAGGATTAATAGTGCCGCGGCTAGAGAAGAAGACTCCTAAATAAAGCCTTTATTAAGCATATCGTTAATCTACTTCTTAATATAGCGGAGTTCTATAGGTAATATAGGCCGATTTCTATAGTATAGAGCTTATTTACTAAGTGTAAGTTCGATCTTATAATCCTAAGGGCGGTATAAGGGGAGCTTGTTCGTATTCTTTAGAAGGAAATAAGGAAGCTTATCTTAGAACTCTTTTAAGAGTTTCTTTAGGATATCTACCTTTATAACTTCCGGTTTTACTTAGAGGAATTTTTCTACGTCGGCCTCGTCGACCTTCCGAAAACGAGATTCGGAATTAGCTATATCCCGGAGGTTTATCTAAAGGAAATTATAAAAACGTTTAGGGAAAGCGGCCCGGGCTACCTCTATTATATAGTCCCCGGTAATAATACGTTAGAAAGAGGTTTCGGATAGTTCCGGGACCTTAACTAGGCCTACTAAGAGTTCGTTAAGGAGTCGTAGATTTTCTCCCTCTTCGACTAGCTTAGCTAATTTAGATATATTAATTCGCATCGCTTAGATACTATCCTATTTATAGAATTAAATAAAGTTAACTGCTCGTATATAGCGGATATCGCATTTAATCTTCCTATCGTATACGCCGGCGGGGGCGTCTCGTCTAGCCCTATCGGGCGGGAACGTAGCGACGGCCGGCGGTAAGATAAATAGGGAGTAGGCGAGCTACTAAAGTAGTCTACGGCGGAGTAGCCTTAAAGGCTTAAGTCTTAAGGGAGTCCGGAGGGCTAATCGGGGATATTAAGCGGGCGGTTTCCTAGGCGAATAGCTATATCCTATATAAGGGATATCGAATCGGTTAGCCGGGGTTTAAAGGGTACGATGCTTACATAGGTAAGCATTCTTTAGTAGATAAGTCTATAGATATATAACTTCCTGGTAGGATAGTCTAGTCTTCTAGGATATTAATCTCTTCCTACCGAAAGGGAATTTCCGGTACGTCCTCTATTATTATAGGGACCCTTCGTTTTAAGGTAAACGTCGGGGTAGTTTAAATCTCTACGACGTTAGAAAAATATACTTTTCGATATAACTAATGCCCTTTAGGCGCGGGGGTAATAGGAGTCTAAGGAGCTATCCTATCCTTAGCTATTATGCTTAAAGGCAGGTAGTATCTTATATAGTAATCGGAATTAAAGCGGACTTAAAGAGATTTCTAAAGTATAGTTAGTTTATATTCCTAAAGCTAGGGGATACTTAAGATCACCGGGGTAGCGGGTAATAGATTCGTAACGAAGAAGAGCATAATTTCTATATGCTTACTAATAGTTATTTAGGGTATAAAGTAGTCCGTTATCTATATTAAGGGTATACCGTCGGCTAGTCGAAGCGGTCGAGGTTTAAGGAGCTTCTTTATAGTAACGTTATATTTCTATACGATAGCGTAAGGATTAGCGAACGCTACGGCAGTATAGCTAGAGTCTATAAGGGATAACGTATTAACGTAGTAAAGGGACTAAAGGTTACGCGTAGAGGAGAGACGAGTATAGAGAAGGATTAACTTTTTATTACTATTCGACGAACTAATCCGAAGATCCGTTCTATCTAAAAGCAACGACTTAATCCTCTTATCCTCCCCTATATATAACCCCTAGGAGCGACTTACTCTAGGGGTATATCTTTTAGCAGTAGCTTTAACGCCGGCCGCTCGCCCTATAGATCTATATCTTCTTCCCTAAGGATATAGCTTTATTCGTAGTCGGCCGTACGGACGAGCTAGCCCTAGCTATACCCGCCGCTACGGGCGCCCTAAGATCCTCGGCCGAAGCCGGGGGAGGGGGCGCCCCGGCCCTAAAACTAAGGACTACCCTAACGTAAGGGCATTAAAAGCGGATTCGCTATCTTAGCTAGTTCGTAAGCCTCCTTCTAGTGTCTAAGCTCTTCGTAAGCTATATAGAGTTTATTATCGATCTTAAATTATCGTTTAGTATCGGAAAGCCGGTCGAGGTCTATAGGGTCACTATATAGGTGTTAGGCCGGGGCGGTTAAGGTAAGGGCAGGTATAGGCGTCGGCGGGAACTATAAACGGGGGGCGGTCTTCTTCTTAAGCTTCTAACGATAAGCATAGTTAGCGAGGTTCTTTATAAAGATATCTATCTATACTAACTACTTCTCGTAGTCGGTGTTAGGGATCTTAGTCTATATATTCTTAATAAGATCGCTTGTATCCTTCGATATAAACTTCCGGAAGAGGTCGACTTACTATTCCTTTATCTTCCTTGCCTTACGCATATAGGCGTTAAGGTCTGCCTTCTAGATCTAATAGTTCTTATCGCCTTAAGGGAAATTATCGAGGATATTCTTAGCGGCTTACGTCGAGTCTAGAACCTTATACTGCCTGCCGAAAGCTACGAGGAGCGTCGTCGTAGTAGGCTATTCCTACTTCTCCCTCTCGGATAGGTTAGCTATAATAGTAGCTATCCTATCTTTAACAAAGTTATAGGCCCGTTTACTAAGCCTATCGCTAATATAAAGGAGGCAGGCGCCGTTTAAGTCGAACTATATGCTATCGCGGAGGAAGACACCTTATATCTTAAGTTTCTAGGCCTAGTATTTACGTTAACGGTTAGAGGCAGACCCCTTCTTAGTAAAGATCGGAGGATCTACCGTCTTTTGTTTTCCTAACGACTATACCAGGGTTATTATCTAAGATTATAACGTCTTTATAGTTAAGATTGTAAGGTCCTTAGCCTCGAGAAGTTGCTCTTTCGTAACTAAGAGCTAATCTTTCGTAGCTAAGAGCTAATCTCGTATAGTTATACGTTCCTTTAACCTAGCATTTCGGTTAACCTAAGAGGCCTTCGCTACGCGAAGGGAGCGAAGACTCTCCTCGATATATATAAGAATATATCGGGTATTTAAGCTCTATAGGTTTTCCTAGGTCTCTTACGCATTAGCGACCGGGACTACGTTATCGAACCTCTTAATCGCCTAGGCGATCTAAGGAAATTCACTAATAAACTCTTTAGCAAGAGCTTTTAGACCGTCGCCCGTAGCGTTAGAGGCTATAGGTATATCTGCTATAAGGAGGAAGGAGGAGTATCTAGTCTAAGGGGTGTTTATCAGGGACTATAAAAAATTTTCTATAGGCTATATAGGTTTCTATAGGCTAGGGAGAAATTCTTAGGGGCTTAGGGGCTTAGGGGAGTGATTTCTTAAGGGTTACGCTCGGGTCGCGACGACTAAGGGGATAAGGTAATAAAGCTGCTAGGACTATGTTTATAAAGCTAGGGATTGCGACGGGGCGCAATAGGAGATAGAACAAACTATTATAGCACTAGGTAATAGCTAGATAACCTTATTGTTTTATAAAGAGGAGAAGAACTATAGAGGCTAAGGGCTCGTTTATATATAGGACTATATGTTATATAGCATGTTACTATGTACTATATTATGTAATGTAGTACTATAACACCTAACGAATTAGCGTTTAACGTTTAAATAAGGCTATAATTAAGAACTGTTTCCTCTTGCCTTTTATCTGCGCAACCCTCGCTTATATCTAGAAGGCGAAGTTTTTTACTAAGATCGACGTTATCGCGGCGTTTAATCGCCTTCGTATTACCGAAGGATATAAGTAAAAGACCGCGTTCGCTATATAGTACAGGCTTTTTAAGTATTATATTACCCCCTTTAGCCTTACTACCGCCTTATCCTACTTTTAGAGTTTTATTAATATAGCCTTTTACGGTATCCTTAACGAGTTCTACTTTACCTATCTAAACGACGTCTTAATCTTCTTAGAGACGTAAGAGGAGCACTAAGCCTACGTTAATACGGTTTTTAAACGCCTTAACGCCGCCGCCCTTTAGCTTAACGTAGATAAGTATAACTTCTACGTTACTAAGACTAAGTACCTTAGCCTAATTATCTTAGATAAAGGCATTCGTAGAAATCCTAATAAGATTTATATAGTCTTAGACTAGCCTACCCCTTCCTTTATTAAAGACCTCTAGCGCTTCTTAGGATTCGCTAATTTTTATCGGCGTTTTATTCGCGGCTTTTCTAAGCTTACGAACCCTCTAAACGCCCTTACTAAGAACTCTGCCCCTTAGATCTAGTCTCCCGCTTGCGCTTACGCCTTTAAAACCCTTAAGCACGCCTTTACTACCGCCTTAGTCTTTATATACTTCGACCCCTATCGTAAGACTATAGTTTAGATAGATGCTTCCGACTAAGCCGCCGGGGGTATACTAATATAGCTCCTCGACGATAGTCGTTATTATCCGGTTGCTTTCTTCTCGTTTAACTACTCCGCTTAAGATTATAATTATAAGATCTACGATAAGGAACTCCTCGCGATTATAAAATCTCTTAAAGAGTAGCGCCTTAAGCTTAAAGGCCTACCTAAGTTTAAGATAGCCTTAGATTATAAGAATCTTTAGTGTTTTATAACTTTAGAGCTCCTTAACTAGCGATAGGCCCGCTAGGCCGAATTCCTTAGTCGTTTTAATTTTGAGATTGTCTTTTAGCCTAGCTCTTAAGCTATTCTCCCTAATGCCTTTAGCCGCTTGCCTAGCTCCCGCCCTCCCTCCTTTACTAACTAAGCCGACGAGAGGATTAACCACCGATATTAGGTTATCCTCCTTAAGTCTAAGGTTAATACCTCCCTTTACCCTAATACTACTACCGCCTCTAATACCGTTAAAGAGTCTAATTCGTTTATAAATATAATTCCGACTGCCTTAACCTCTACGCCCTTAATAACTCTAAGCTAATCGATAACCTTATCGACCGGGCTTACTCCTCCTCCCCGCTTATCTCCGCTATTCGCGTAGCTCCTTAGTCCCCTTAGCCCCGCTAGCCTTACCCCTTCCGAGCCCCCCTCCGCTCGATCCCTAAGACCGCTCTCTTTAAGGTCTAAGGCCGGTTCTATTTCTAAGGCCGGCTCTTTATTCCCCTTAACGGCGCTTTAATTCTTTAGATCCTCGTCCGCGCTTATACCTCCCCCCTTACCGGCTATCTTAGACGTACGAAGACCGCTAGCCTCTACCGCCGGTCCTATATCTAGCCTAGTATATATAAGTCTATTTCTAGCTTTATGCGGAATTATTATATATGCCTACGTGTTAAATCCCCTTATTCCTCCCTTTAGGGCTTACTCTAGCCCTTAAGTTTTCCTTTCGCCCTATAGACCGATATATCCGTCGACTTTATTACCGACCTCTTTATCTACTGCCGTAACGGCGTTAAGTTTTCTAATATCTTCGTTATCGTCGACCGCTTTACGAAAATACGCTACTACGTCTTAATACCCTTAATAACCGTTAAAGACGTTATTAACGCGTTTATTTCCTACGTTTAGTCCCTTTATAGCACCCTAGCCTTTATTATTAGCGACTATAGCACTTAGTTTATTTCGGCTTTCTAATAGTAGCTTAGTCGTCGCCTTATTTACTGCCTTTACCTTAGCTCCGCCTACTACCCTTAGACCGACGGTTAGACTAAGATCGCAAACGCTTAAATAGAGGTTTACCTTCGTTATTATACTACCTACCTTTAGGACGATTAGGTCGACCTCCTTCCCCTCGCTAAGTTTACTATTAATAATTAGGTCTTTAAATCTACCGGCCTCTCCCCTTTTTCCGCTAACTATAGCTTTTACCTAAAGCTTAGCACCGAGCCCTTTAGTCCCCCCCCGCTTAGTATAACCCCCTAGTAGCGGAAGGAATACCTCTACGGTAATACGCTCGCTTCCCGCCTTTAGCGTATCTCTAACTTCCTCCGCGA
Source organism: Ophiocordyceps sinensis (assembly GCA_012934285.1). Classification (NCBI taxonomy): domain Eukaryota; kingdom Fungi; phylum Ascomycota; class Sordariomycetes; order Hypocreales; family Ophiocordycipitaceae; genus Ophiocordyceps; species Ophiocordyceps sinensis. The sequence goes on along the minus strand of JAAVMX010000001.1, from coordinate 12,026,448 downwards.
TGCGATTAAGGATGCTTAAGCTATTTAGGCTCGCTACGCAAACGCCCGGCGGACTCCCGCCTTAGCGTATTAGCCCGGCGATATAGTATTCCTTACCACCCGCTAGATTTAGACCCTCTATCTTATAAAGAAGCTCGACTATAAGCGGGAGGGCCTATATAAAGTCCTTAAGGTATATAAGATAGCGTATCTTCTTCGCCTCCCTAAAGGTAGCCGCCTTTACCCCGTTTTTTATTACTCCCTCCTTACTAAGACCTAAGAGCCCCCTTTGCCCGGCTAGTCGGAGCTTAACGTCCGGCCCGCCGATAACGGCGTTTTCCTTTCCCCTAGCGACGACGACGGCGATAACACACACCTTAAATAGGAGTTTTCTTCTATCCTCGCGTAGCGCTAGTACGCCTTTAGGAAGATTAAGTATCGCGTTTAATAGTATTATAGCCCCTTTACGTAAGAGGACTTCTCCTGCCTTAACGGCTGCTAGGACGACCTTAAGGCTTTTTACGCCTTTAACCCGACTAAGCGTAAACCGGCCTTTTATACGGCCTTCCTTACGTCTTTACCTTCGCCTAAGTGATAATAAATATAATTTATTAATATAATTTACGTTACGACGGCACGCGTTAGTTTCTTAGTTTTACCCTTTATTTCTCTTTATTCCTCTCTCGTTCTATATTAGGCCTGCTTTTAGGACCGATGAATATAGATTTCCTTCGTTTTTATTAGCCTATTGCCCCTTTTAGGCGTTCGAGTCGAACGCCGATTTAAGGGGGATATACTATTATAGTATTAGGTTATATTATATATTATCCTACGTAACCTCTATATCGTATATATAGACATTTAGACCTAGTCTATAGCTATATCCCTTCGTAGATTAATAATAATTATATACCCCCTTTAAGCTCGTTCTCTTATAGTAATACCCTTAACGATAGAGGGTTTATACGTCTCGCCTTCTTAGACCGGTAAGGTAGTCTCCTTCTATACCGTAATACTATTTAATCTTAAGGGTAGGGATCTAGCGATATAGGATAATATAACGCTAGAGCCTATAGGGGGACTAGTTGGCCTTAGGATACCTCTCTTAAAGGTCTTAAGGGTGCCTCCTCCTCTAGGGGGTAAAATACTAGAATTAATAGCCGGGACGACGGCTAGACCCGACCTTAAAGGCCGACCTCGGATAGAAGAGCTTTTAGATACGGAAGAAGACGTGCCGGCTTCGGTAAAGCCGTTACGTAAGGAGCGGGATACGTCTTAGGGTATAAACCTTAGCAATATTGTTAAAGGAAAGAGAAAGAGGACTTAAAGGACCCTATTTATTAATAATATAATTGCGAGAGCTTTAACCTATAGACTATATATCGAGGATATACCTACTATACCTAACTCTTATAAGATAGCGATAGCCTCGGCCTATAAGACCTAATAGCTTAAAGGAATAGCCTACGAGATTAAGGACTAAGAGAAACTTCTAACCTAGGTTAAGACCTTAAAATCTAAGGCTAAGAAGAAGGGAGAACCCTTAATTCCGATGAGATAGGTCTACGCCTATAAGTGTAATCTATAGGGATATATAGTTCGGTTTAAAGCCCGCTTAGTTATTCGAGGAGATCGCTAACTAGAAGATAACGAGGATATATATACGGCGACCCTTTAAGCAAGGACCTTTAGGCTACTAATAGCCCTACTATATCTCGAGGATATAGAGTCCGCGTAGTATAACGTTAAGACGGCTTTTCTAAATACGATACTGCGATTTACAGTCTATTATTAGCTTCCACCCGGTTACGCGGAACTAGGCCTATGCATACGGCTTCTATAAGGGCTATACGGCCTAAGGATCGCCTTAAAACTCTAGTATAAGGACCTTACCGGCTTCTTTAAGTCCTTAGGTGCGGAAACCCTAATTAAAGACGCATATATAATAGTCTATAAGGGAGTTATTATCTTCTTCTTTATAGACAATATTGCGATAATATATCCGAAGGAGCGGAAAGCTAATTAGCTAGAACTCTAGAAGGCTTTAATAGCGAAATATACCGTTAACTTTATAAGGGAACTACGTTAGTTCTTAGGGATTAAGATAATCCGGGATAGGCCTAATATAAAGCTATAGTTATCTTAAGCATTATATATCTCTAAGATAGCGAAGAAATTTTATATAGACGAAGATTCGGGCTTTAGAGCGCCTAAGATCCCCCTAACGACGGATAAGCTAATTCCCTAGGAAGGGACGGCGAGCAATAAGGAGGTCTATTACTTTCTATCTTTAGTAGGCACGATCCTTTATCCGGCAATCTATACTTAGGCGGACGCGGCGTTCCTAGCGGCGAGGCTAGCCTAGTTTAGCTATAACCTAAGTCTACGATACCTTCGAGAGGCAAAGAGGTGCCTAGCGTACTTATATACTACGTAGGACCGTTATATCTATTTTAAAGCAACTAACGAGATAAGGAGGTTTCTCTATGCGTTAGACTCTTTATTCGCGGACGACCCTACATTAAGGAAGTTATTATAAAGGTATATATTCTTATTTTTTTAGCGGACCCGTAGATTAAAAAGCCATTAAATAGGCTACTATTACGACCTCGTCTACTAAAGCGGAACTCCTAGCCTTATTAAGAACCGCGAAAGAGTAAATGCAATTACTCGACTTATTTAAGAGCTTAGAATCTATGTTAAAGGCACCGCGGAGCTATAGTATAATAACCTCTAGATAATTAGGCTATTAACCGAGCTAAGTGCTCGGCTTAAGACGAATTTAAAGCATATTAATATCTGTCGATATTAGCTTCGTTAGGAGGTATAGGAAGACCGGCTTTAGGTTAAGTAGATTAAATCCACCGAGAACCCGGCAGACGGTATAACTAAGAGCCTTACTATTTGCACAGAAGGTTTTCTCTATTTGCATAGAAGATCCACTCTTTCTACGCCTACCCCGCGCGCTTACCCTATGCTACCTAATTTACGTGTAATAATATAGGCAACGGCGGGAGCTGCGCAAAGTAAAGATTAGGGCGTATACGTGCAATTCGTATAAATAACGCAGCTTAATTAGCCGTTATAACGCATCTTAATTCGTGTTAATAATATATCTTAATTCGTAGCCCTAGTCTGCGTGGCGGGAATAACCTCCTCTACTACCGACGACGCGGGCGTAGCTCTACCGCCCTTATTTTATCTCCCTCTTAATCATCTGCCTTATATATTTGCGCGCGTACGCAATCTTGCTTACGACGGCTAGCTAGACCCTTAACTGCCTTCCGCTTATATCTCGTCTATCTCGTATTGCGTGCGTATATAGCGCACGCTCGCATTAAGGCGGCGGGTGCTAGCCCTAACTTAGCTAGACCGCGGTAGCTGCCTCCCGCGCGTGCCTCCTCTCGGGGCTTACTATTGCGAAGCTTATTGCGAAGCTTATTGTAAAGCTTAAGGCTACTGTATATCGTGATCTTAATCTCGGCTTAGCTCTAAGTCTAAAGGCATAGGCAGGGTCGTGTTCTTAGCTTAACGAGGCCGGCCACGGAGGTTTTAAATAACGTTAGGGTCCCGGATTCGAAGGAGTAGTTCGTCGAGGTCCTAAAGGTAAGGATTAGCATAATTTGCATAGAAACGGGGGGGGTGTCTTACCAGCGGATTCTTAAGCTACCACCGAGGATAAACATTAAGCTATAGAAGCGGAAGGTCGGCTTAAAGGCGTTAGAAGATCGCGCAGGCATAAGGAAGCCCTTACTGCTATATAAATCGCCCTATAAAAGGCCGTAGCGGCTATAGCTCCCGAGGCTCTTTCCCTACCTCTAAGGGCATTGCGGCTAAGGCAAGTCGGTGCTGCTTAGTAAGGAGGTTAATAGCTTAGTAGGTGGCTTAAACGTTAAGCCTGCTAAGCCACGTCTAGCCACGATATAACAACCGCTGCCGAGCCTACTGCTAGGCGGCTTTTTAAATATAATAGCGTTGCTTATTCTCGATTATCTATAGTAAGGCGTTATAGAGGTAAAAGAGATCGCTAGTGCCCGTAAGCAAATATAACTTTATATCTTTATAAGTAGTCTCGACCGGGCTATTAACTCTTTAGCCGAAGTTGCGATAGCGGCTAAGAAAGCAACTAGCCTACTGCTCGCGCTAAGGCATATATTCCTTTAAGATATACCGTATAATATGCCTTTTAAGCTCGCCGAAGGTCTAGTTAAGAGCCTACTAAGCCGCCTTAAATTATACCTCTATAGGTGCGTAAATAACGACTGTCTAAAGGGCAAACATGCCCTCGCGGCTATACTCGTAAGGCGGCGTTAGCAAAATCCCGTTTTTAGCTTCTTCTTATATACGGGCACGTTCGGCAGCATCCTCGGCGGTAAGGTTAGCATCGTCGTTAGCATCGTCGTTAGTATCGTCGTTAGCATCGTCGTTAGCATCGTCGTCGCCGCCCCTAGGCTTCTTCTAGCGGGACTTTATCCTCGCATTAACGTTAGCGTTAATGTAATATACGTAAAGCTATTGCTATAAGGTAGGGAAGACGCGTAAGAGAGCATTCTTAAGGGCCTTTTCCTTATCTATAATAATTACGGTAGGCTCTAGGGCCCTAACTTACTGCCGAAGGTCGTTAAGCTACTTAAAGAGCTACTAAAGCCCTCTTCCTTTTCCGTATTAATAAGGCTAAAGGCGAAGTTAGCGATAGACTTTTAATTAGTGACCTTAGTGGCCTAAAAGAGATATATCTTAAAGCGGTTCGTTTTATATATATTATTAAGTCCTAAGACTTCCGGGAACTGCTTCTATATCTACTTACACTAAAGATACGTCTAAAAGATAGCCTTAACCTTCGGATTATCGTAATCGTCGTTAAACTTTACTATATGCTTAAGCCCGCTGCGTTATAGGTAGTTAATAAACGTCTAAGTAGCCGTCTTACTACCGAGGGCTACGGCGCGTATCTTCTAGCGGTCGTTATATATATCTCGCTGCCGGAAGAAGCTCTCTTCGTCGGTAGAGTCTTTAATAATCGAAGCTATCTCGCGAGCTAGAAGGGCGCGATGCTTAGAGAGACTCTTCTTAAGCTCTTACTACGCTAAGGTGCGGCGGCGATAGGCGTTATAAGCTAATAGGTCGATTAACTACCCGTAGTTATGCTAAGTATCGCTAACGCGAAAAGTCTACTTCTAGTAGGATCTCTTCGTCGCTAATGCGATAATCTTAATAAGGCAGTTAAGCTTCTATAAGGAAGCCTTACGAAGTCCGCTGCTTAACGAGGCTCGCTATTCGCTACGGTTATAGACGAATACTACGTAGGTAGGTAAGACCTACCTATTAACCTTACGCTTATAAGAGCTCGACTTCTTAACGATAGCGGCGCCGTTATTACGATAGAAGCTTTAAAGGAAGCTATAGAGCTCGTTATATATATCGAAGACTAGCGAATGCGGAAGACGTAGAATTAGTAGGCTAGTAGGCTCGTTAGCAGTAGGATCGTCGATAGGCTCGTTAGCAGTAGGATCGTTGATAGGCTTGTCGGTAGGATCGTCGGTAGGATCGTCGGTAGGATCGTCGGCAGGCTCGTTAAGTAGGAGTCGTAGGTCTATCGTAAAGGCGCGAATTGCTTTACGATGTAGAGAGAGAAATGATTTTTCACTTTACGCGGCTCTCGTCGTTGCTATATTATTATACGTAAATTAGGTAGCGCGGGATAGGCGCGTAGGGTAGGCGCAGAAAGAGTAGATCTTCTTTACAAATAGAGAAAACCTTCTATGCAAATAGTAAGACTTATAACTAAAGCCCTCCCTTTATAGAAGCATTAAGACTTCGTAAGATAGCTCGGAATAAAGGATCGCCTTAAGGACCCGGATAAGGAAGACTAAGATAAAGCGAATAAGGACCTTTAGAGTGTCTTTTTATAGTTTATGCGATATTAGCCCCCTATATAATATTAGAGGTAGTATAATAGATATAGGCCGTTCTAACCGATTTAAACGTGTTATTTTATTTAATTATTATATTTTCTTTATATTACTATAGTCTAGGTAAGGACTATAGCAAAGGGGTATATTAATGTTATACGAAGTTAGGAGCTATACGGGGCATTAACCTAGGCCTAGACTATAGGCATGCAATAGGCTATTACGTCCTTAACGAGCCTATTATATAACCCCCTTAGCTAAGAACGGCAGGAGGGTATTCTAAGGTATTATTACTATAGTTAGTACGGGCTAAGGGCCTTATATAAGAGGCTCGGGTACCTATATATACCTCCGTTAGTCCTATAGTTAGGTAGCTGCATGTATCTTTATGTCTATAAGTCTAGACCCCTTTCTTTACTCTTCTGCTATAATATTTATATAGCTGATTTCCTATATTTAAGAGTACTAAACATAGTTGTTAGATCGTAGATCTACGGCTCGGACTAAATAGGCGTTATAATAGGTCTAGATGGGTTGTATAGCAAAGAGGTTATATTAATGTGATATATAATAATACGTATTATGCGTGCTTCCCTTCTTTTTATAAGGGGGCCGTATTTAAGGGATATTTCCCTTACGTTACGTAGCGGTTATACTAACCTAATCTTTATAACCTCTATTATATAATCTAACAATAGTTACCTACCTACTGTTCTAAAGTATGCCCGGCGCGCGAAGGTAGGTACTAGGTGTTAAGAAAGCTTAAATAGATTAAGAAAGAGCTAAAAGCTATGCGGCGCGTAGAGGGCTAAAACTCTGCGCGGCGAGGCTGACTAATGGCAAGGGTGGTCCGTGCTATAATTGCGATACCTCCCCTTAGCCGAGCTCCCGAGCCCTTAGCCCCTTTTGCCCTCTAATTGCCTCGCCTCCTAATCCGCCCTTTTCTTCGCTTACATAGGCTTCCTTGCCTCTAACTTATGTTGCCTTTTTTTTAAAAGGGACTTACGCATCCCTAATTAACGCATAAACTGCGAGTGCTTATCCTTTAAAAGTCCTTTAGTTATGCCGTCGGCCGTTATTTCGTCGGTCCGTAGTTATACTAGCTGGAAAAAGTCCTCGTTAGTGCGATAGACGATCTATTTATATCGTATATTAATATAACGCGTCTACGCCGGGTTATTCTTATTTAGAACCGCGAGCCTCGCATTATAGCTATCCGTATATATTACGGATAGGGTCGGCTATATATACCCTATCTCGTCGAGAAGTTAATAGATCTATATTAAAGCTATCTTAGCTAGTATAAGGTTTATAAACTCTACCTCTATTAACGATATAGCTATAATAGTTTAACGCTTCGACTTCTAAAAGATAGGTCTATCTCTAAGGAATACTATATATCCGGCCGTAGAGTATCGTATGCTCTTATCGTCGGCGAAGGATATATCTAAATACACCCGTAGCTTAAGGTTAGTTATAAGGTATTTGCCCTTAAGAATAACGCCTTACTCTAAAGAACCCCGAATGTATTAAAGCAAATGCTTTAAAATCGCCTTATACGTCTCCGTTAGATTACTATTTACTTCCGATAGCTTATTCGCAGTAAATATAATATTAGGCCTCGTGCCTATCGATAGGTAATTAATACTGCCGGTGCGTTAAAGCTATGCTTTAGAAGTTATAACTAGCTCTTAGGCCTTTTAGTCGTATAGGATCTCGTATTTCGGCGGCTATAGCGTAGAAACACCGCCGACGATACCCTTACCGAACTTATTAATAATCTTAGTCGCGTACCTCGTCTAGGTTATATAGATCGTTCGGGTATCTCTATTCTTCTCGAGCTAGATCCTAAGGAATTCCTTAGGTTCCCTTAATCTCTTTATCTCGTAGAGTTAATTAAGCATATCCCTAGCGGCCTAAATAAGCCGTTATATTAGCGCGGCTATAATAAAGTTATCGATATAAACAATAATAAGAGTGCCGTTCGAATATCGAAGCAGACATCGGTCCGTCTCTAGCCTCTTATATCTATATGCCTTAAGGTCTATTCTAACCTAATTATACTACTATTTAGCTAAGCTAAGATGCCTATAAAGGGCTTTATTTAGACGATAAACACGCCTAGAGCCGTTATCGAGTCTTTACGGCTATATTATAAACACTTCTTTATATGCTTTTACGTAGCCGTAGGCGTATACGACGTTAAATTATTCCTACTTAAGATTTTAAGTAGCTACGATCGTTACGAAGAGCTTTAATAAGGCCTAGTATACGACCGCTACGTAAAGCTCTTCTATCGGCCTCTCCTCGTTGTCTTAATCCCCGCGTACGACCTACCTAGCCTTAGCTAAAGGATCTTAATCCGCGCGCGGCTTCTTTAGGAAGACCTATTTGCTATTAAAAACTTATACGCTTAGTAGTTAGCGTATAAGGCTCTATACGTTCTTTTCGCAAAGTGTAGCGATCTCCCTCTTTATTGCCGGAAGCTACCTAGTTTTATAGTCGTCCCGCTTAGACGCCTATCTCTACGTAGTCGGTACGCCTAAAGCTATAAGAATTACTACACTAAAAACGGATAACACTATTTAAGGGCCGGGATCGTTAAATTAATCCTACTTACGATAAATAGCTAAAAGAGCAAGCAATATACCTATATTCAGCCGAAAAAGGTCTATACGGTCGTCGCGATTAATAATAAGTTCGGTGCTTAGCCGGGTTAACCCGCGATGTAGTATCTCGCCCCTTACGGTAGCTGCCTGCTTCGTTTAGCGACGGGTAGGCCTATTATTAAGCCGGACTATTTTAAAAGCCTTTAGCGCCTTTAGAGGTTTTATTATTCGCTTTCCACTCTAGACTAGCGTATAGGGGATTAATTATTGCTCTTATCTTAGTGATTTAGGGAAAGCGCTAGGAAGGATCTCTAATCCTAGAGCAAGAGCCTCTAATATAAGGATATCGGCGTTATTATCCCTTAGCTTAGTGACTTAAGGATGCTATAGGCCTAGGCTAGACTATAGCGTCGGCAATATCTGCCTTTTAGCCTTATCCTAATATTCACTATTAAAGTGCATACGCCGTTCTTATTTAGGCGTGCGAGAAATGTCGTTATAACCTTCCTAATAGCGGTCTAGATCGGGATCGTAATAATCCTTATAACGGCTTAGTTAAGGCATTGCATCCCGCACGCTTATAACCCCGTCGCCGTTATTATCTTCGTTAAAGATCGCGATATTATAGGCGTCTATGCCTAGCGGAGGAGTAGTCTTAGTAGCCTTATAGAAACGAACGTCTCTAGCTACGATAATAGTCTTTATTTCAGGCAACTATACCTTATAGAGGTGCTTATAAAGACCCTTAAGTCCTACGAGCTTCCCCTTTTAGGCCTTCGGGTCTATCTTCTTAGACTTTACGATAGCCTCTTATAGCTTTATTACGTACGCTATATAACCCTAAGTCCTAATATATTTAAGGGTATACTTATACGGGATCTTAATTTCCTATATTAGCAGTTCTATAAGAGCCTCCCCTAAGGCATTGCCTTATATTAGAAGGAGGTTATTAATATAGGTAGCTATCTCGATATAGAGCGGCTAAAGGAAGTCTAGGAGGCTAACGTTAAGGCATATCCTACGAGCGGACTCTATAAGGGTGCGGCCGGCTCTCTCGGCCTTGCCGTTCTATTTAGATATATATAGTGCGCTATAGCGCAGCATAAAGTAATTCCCTTACGACTATTTCTTTATCTTCTTAGGGTAGAATTCCCTAGCGTTATTAAACGCTATCACTTAGACTAGGGCATCGCCGGCGTAGTTCTTAACCTACGCCTTCTAACCTTTAAGCATCTTAAAGGCCCTATCCATTAAAGGTAAGAAGATACTCTAATAAAAGCTAGTATAGACATTAATGCCGTATAGGCAGTGATTAATCCCGCTATATCCGACTAGCTTATAGCTAAAGAAATCTTAATATATATAGGAAAGAAAGCCGGTAGCGATAACGCTCGGATTCCGGCATATTATCTTATCTACCTTAGCGAGATAGCATAGTTCGCAATAGAAGGTCTTAGCCTCTTCCTTATTAATCTTAATGTCGGCCTTTTTATAAGCCTTAAGGACTCTTTCCTATCCGGCGTAGCCGAGTCTACGGTATATCGTTTTATACGATAACTTCCTTTTATCGCCCTATAGTAAAGACATTAGGTTAAGGTCGGTGCAGTTGCCCCTAGGCTCTACGTTAAGAATTATCGCAATACCTAATTTCTATTTAATACGGTAGATCTTCGACGTAGTAGGCATATACATAAGGCACTTAACGACGTTATTTAACTTAATGCCTTTCTCCCGCAAACACTAAGAGCTAATAAGATTAGCTAGTGCCGAAAGGGAATAATTAACCCTAGATAGCTTTAGTATAACGCCTTTTATAACTACTTTAACCGTTCCTATAGCTTTAACCTATAAAGGGGAGCTATTAGAGGATATTATAGAAAAAGGTCTAAGAGAGGTTACGTCTAAAAAACCACTTTAAGTCGTTAAAACAATAGTTAGCGTAGCCTAAATCGGCGATAACCTCGTCGCGGATAGGCTTATTAATCGCGGTGCCGCTTAGTAAACCCGCCTTAGCGATAACTTCGACGGGGTTCTTAATCATTGCGTAGTTTAGCAAGCAACCGTTAAATTCTCCGCCGGCTATAATAATATCGGGATTCCTAGTATTACCGTTCTAGTCCTTAGTCTTATTAACCTACTATCTTAGGGCTTTTTCTAGGTATTTGCGATAGCATTTATCCTCCTTATAAAATAACTAGCTAGGCTTAATAAAGCAGCTATATTTAATCTTAATTAGAGCGTCTATAAGGTTCCCCTCCCTCTTATATAGCTGCCTCCTTAGTTATTATTATTCCTACTAGAGTTATTATTATTGCCGGTATTATTATTACTACCGGTGCTACTATTAGCGTTATTATTCCCGCTATTATTACGTCGAGTGTTTTTATTAAACACGGCATTAGTAAGAGAGTTTAATTGCTCGGCTTAAGCTCTCCCGGCGAGCTACTTATAAATCTCGTCTTTAGAGATCTCTTTACCTCTCTATTAATTATAGCTTTAGTTATTAAACTAGTCCGGTCGATATATCTTTAGTCCCTTAAGGGCAAAGATAATAAAGATTCTTTCGTCTAAGTCCTTTAAGACCGCGATAAGCTAGTCTTAGCAAAAATAAAGCTTCTTTAAATATTAAGCCGTATCTACGAACTTTCTTACGTCGATAGTAGTAAGCTCTACGAACGTAGAGTAAAATATTACCTTAGGCACCTCTATAGAGGTTATCTTAATCTACTTTATAGTCTTAAAAGCTATTATCTTTAGGTCTTAACCTTCCTTTTAGATCTAGTCCTATAGTTCGGGGGAAAGACTCGTAATAATACAATACTTTATTACTCTATCGTTTATATCCTACTTTTTAAAGCCGGGAGAGCCCTTATTTACGGGCTTAATCTTTCTATTAATATGCCCTTCTAAGTGCTCGATACCTAAGGCGATCGATAGCTTAATAAACTATAAGCTATAATTTTCCTATCCTTAAAGCTTATTAAGTCTAGCGTCTTAGGCCTAGCGTAGGGCTATTAATGCTATCTTAGCGTTCTTAGCGTAGTGCGAGGTATATTACGTAAAAAACGCCTCTATATTATAATAGGTAATAGAAAGCTATAAAAAAAGTCCCGATCGGCAAATATATTGTTTATCGGATACCTAGGAAATTAATAATTAAAGCTATCGTAGAATTGATTCTTACGATAATTAAAAAATACATACGCTAGAAAAAGCGTGCGCGAGGGCTATAACCTATTAAGAAAGCTCTAATAGATTAAGAAAAAGCTAAAAGCTATACGGCGCGCAGAGGGCTAAAACTCTACGCGGCGAGGCTGACTAATGGCAAGGGTGGTCCGTGCCACAATTGCGGCACTAGGGGGCCGCATTTCGTATACGAATACGAAGTACGATAGGTGTGTACATACTTCGTACATACGCAATGTCCGTGGCATATCCATGCTCGGAGCCGGTGACACGGCGCTAGGCAAGGATGGAAGCCACCTCAGCTGCGATGTAACTTTTCCCATCGTGCTCATCCTCGTCGTCGTCGTCGTCGTCGTTCTCGTTACACCCCCTGGACAGATACTTGGGGGGGGGGGGGGGGGGGGGGGGGCAGGCATTGGCTTCAATCAGCCTCTTCCTCCTCATCCTCTTGTCACATCTGGCCAACGACGGCTGGCCAGGCTGACGGTAACGGAGCCGTGTCTCGCCGACCAGGCGCAAGACAACTTACAACTTGCATGACAAGAGCACCCAGAGCAGAGGGCCCGTCTGTCAGACTGTCCGGGACGGCGACTGGGCTGAGACAGTCATCAAGATTGTGGTGCTCGCCGTGTCGCACAAGGGACAAAAATGACGAACCGAAAACAAGGCTGCCGGCGGACCGCCGCCTCGGCTCCCGGTGCGCATCCCGGACCAAGCATGCTTGCGGCAAGCCCCGTCGAGGGTTGGGGAACCTGGCTCCGCTGAATGGCGTGTGATCGATGGGCCGGCCCTCTTGTTGGTTCCCGAGGGGACGTTGGGCGTCGACGAGGCGGTGCCGAGGGCAGATGACGAGGATGACGAGACGAGAAGACAAACGTGGCTGATGGCCTGGCCGAGCCAAGACGGCCCCGGGCTGGCTCATTGGGGAAAGCTGCACAGCAAACAGTCTCCAGCTACCCCCCTCGCACCACATCTCTCGCGCTCCTTGCCCTGGTATCTCTAAAGTAGTATGGGGTCTTCATTGGTTTCCTGTTGTTTGGTACATAGTAGAGCGAAAACCCCAGTAGAGTTTGTTTTTGTTTTGGCGCACGGACTTCATCATTAGGTTCATGGTGTGCAGCCACGTGCTGTCATAGGCGGAAAGTTCCTCTCGAGAGGAATGCCCAGATGTCGACCAGTCGGCGATGCCGCCGCGCCCCGCCCCCGCCCCGCGGTCTCGGACAAGGCCCGGCCGAGATGACATCTCTCCGCCCCGCCCCGTTTCCATGCTGGCGACACGTGCCGGCGTAGTATGTGTTGCACGCAGAAATGCATAACGGCTTCAGTGCGTACGGGGCGGCGTTAGTGCAACGAAGGAAAACGTAGTCTAGATAGGGCAAGAGGCTAGTAGAGGTCTCTTTTACGGTGACCTTAAACGACTACCTACTAAAAATGTATGTAAAGCTATTAGGCTAAGGAGGTTAAGGTACCTATAAATACCTGCTCCCCTATCGGTCCTTAGATTAGATTAGATAGAGCAATACATATACTCTAAGATATATAAGACTTTATATATTGCGCTTAAATAACTATATTAGTTATAAGCCCGGGATAAGGTCTATAGCTTTATAATAGACGCTTTTTTAGAGATTAAATCCTCCTTTTATTAAAAGCCGCCGACTGCTTTAATTTAAAGTCTTATCCCTTTATTCTTATTACGTTCCCCGGTTTTAAAGCTATTACTACTTTAACTCTAACCCTTTTTCTAATAAATAATAACAATAACTATTTAATTATTATAGACTTATTATTAACGTCTACCTTTATTACCCCTAAGTATACCCTTAAGAAGCCTAAAGGCTAGACTAAGTAGTATAGCTAGGTTAAGACTATAGCCGAGCTACGTTAGGTTTAGCAGTACGTTAACCCCTATTCGAATATTGTCCTTAAAATGCCTAAAGTGCCCTCCTTTAATAAGAAAGAGATTAAGGTAGAGTTAGAAAGCCCTACTGCCGAGGGAGGTGCTATAAGAGCAGTATTATAACCTCGGGAGAGGTTGACCTAGCTAAGACCTTAAGAACTCGGACTCCCGGTCCCTTAGGAAGACTAAGAGGAATTAGGGCTTTAGGCATCTAATTTTCTCTCGGCTATAGCCCTTAAGGCGACTAAATCTAGTGCTTTAGGCTAAGCTATATATAACTTTAAGAGAGTTATCGTCCTATAATACGAACGGGCAGTTAAAGTCTATAAAAAGAAGATAACTACGCTTTAAGATATTAGTCTATATATCTCGGCTAGTATCTCTTAAGACTACTATAATTTTATCACCTATATTACCGTAGCCTAAGGAAAGCTTTAGGAACTCTTTGTCTAAGTCTATCTAAGGGCTAAGGATAAGAAGAAGTATGCTAAGAAATTCCTACGGAAGCTCTTCGTAATAGACCTTTAAAATATTAATTTAACGGCCTAGACTAGTTATATCGTAGATAGCTTTAACCTCTATAGGGATATAGGGTCTATCTTAGGCGAAGAGTCGGAAATTATTAAATTATTCCTTAACGCTATCGCTACTTAACATTAGGCTTAGTCGAACTTATAGACTATAACCTATTAACGGGATAAGAAAGAAGGGAAAGAGATCCTTATATTTAAGGAGATTACCTCTAATTTCCGCATTTAGGTTGCCGCTAATTTAACCTAATAAGATTTAGTATTCCTAGCGACTTATTAAGGCCGGAATAAGGATAGAAAGGAGTTAAGTAACGGCAATAGTAGTAGCGGCAATAGCGGTAGTAGCATAAAGCTATCGGGAGGTTAGGGATAGCGGGTTCTATAGTCCGAATACACTAAATGCAAATAGTATAATAGGTCTTACGTAAATCCCGTTAAACATAAGGATTAACCTTATTAGTAGAGCTATTTCTATGCCTTTAATCGGAAGCCGTAATTTTAGAATCGACCTTTAGATATAGAGCTTTTAAAGAAGGTTAAGGCTAAGATCGATAAGGAAATAGGCCTTAGAGCTAAGATTAACGCCTAGAAGGCTAAGAACCCTAAGAAATCCGTAGAGTTAGCCCCTAAGGGAGGAGTGTTCGCAACGACCGATAAGGAAGCTACGTTCTTAGTAAGGGACTTCGGAAGTAATAGCCTTAAGAGCGATATTAAGGATCGAGCTCTCTAGGACATAGGGGCCTTTAAGCATATTTTTAACGACCTAGCTTAGTTTATTGATCTTAACTATTCGAAGAGCTCGAGGCTCCTCTTAGGCACTTAGACCGTTAGTGCCGAAGCTATTAGAATAGCCTAGGTTATCGTAGATATAGGCTTCGTCCTAACTTTTAAGAACGCCCGCTATATTCCCGGTTTTTATACGAATGTAGTCTCTATAGACAAATTTACCGCTAAAGGCTACCTTTAGAATAACCTTACGGGTGAGCTCTTTAACCTAGCTGGAAAATGCGTGTTTACGACGTTCCGGTTGTACGAATAGTCGTAGATCCCGCTTTAAGTAGCCTTAGACGGGGCTTTCCCGATATATTATTCTAAGGGGCTCTTAAAGGCTCTCCCACGCTTCCTAGAGACCTTAACCGGGACCGTAGACGCCCTATAGCACGCACGAATAGGCCACCCGGGAAAGGGTGCGATAAGGCATCTTTTTAGCGGTTAGGACGATAATATTATTAAGCTTAACGGCATCGACCTTCTAGACTATAAGGTCTACTATACGACGAAGAATAGGAGGCAGATTTTATAGGCATATTAGGACCCTTTATACCTAAAGAGGCCGTACGGCGCGGTCTCTTTCGACCTATTTTATCTAAGAATAGCGTATTACGGCATTAATAATATAGCTATGTTTACCTATTTTAATATAGGAATAAGGCATTATTTTAAGGTAGGTAAAAAGACCGAGCTTTAGGGCATCTTCTAAGGCCTTAAGGAGACTATTAACGCTAAATTCGGGATTAAGATTGCGATCCTAATATTAGACGGCGAGACGGCCTTCCTAACCGAGGAATACGTTAAGGATTTACATAAAGCAGGAATAGAGGTCCGGGAATTATCGCTATTATACCCGCATTAGAATAGTTATGCCGAGAGGTCTAAGGGCATAGTAGTTTAATTAATAATAACCCTACTAGCCTAGTCCGGCTTTCCGCACACGATATAGCTATTAGCGATAAAGGCAGCTATCTACCTGCTTAATCGAATACCCGTCGAATCTAAGGGGTAGAAGCCGCCGCTATAGCGCCTTAACGAGTAGCTCTAAGATAACCGCGACGAATAGGCATATATTAGGGTTAAACCCCGAAAATAGCACATCCGGTGTTTCGGCTATAAGGCGTTCCCTATAACCCGTTAGAGACTTAATAAGACCTTTGCTAAGCTTAATTTAAGAGGGCATATCGGCTACCTTATAAGCTATATTTCTAGCACTTAGTACCTTATTTAGGTGCTTAGTCTATAGAGAAACGCCTTTTTTAACACTTCGTACGTTATTTTCAACGAGAAGGTCTTCTTTAGCCGGGACTAGCGTAAAGGGGTAGAAAGGCAATAGTAGGAGCAGATCACATAGATCGACCTATTAGAAGACGTCCCTAACTTTATAGATAAGCTAATTCGCGAACCTAAGGACGAAGAAGAGGCTATTCCGGACCCTAAGGAGCCTACCGCCGTACCCGAATTAGCGCTTAAAAAGGAATTGTAGGAAGATTAAAGGGTAAGTTAACTATTAACACTAGAATAGACCCTTAAACCGCCTAATTAAATAGACCTCGCTAATATCCTTAACCCGGAAGACCTTAGCCCGGAAGATAGTATAGTTTTTGCTACTTCGGACTTATAAGCGCGCCTATATTAAGACTATATTCTGCCGGTTCTTACGAGCTTTAAAGAGGCTATATTAAGACCTAATAGCCCTCGATAGATTATAGGGATAGGAAACGAGATTGCAGGCCTTAAAGAGGAAAGGGTCTATAGGATCGTAGACAAAAACACCGTCGACCTTAGAGAATATAGCATAATTCCGTTAATATAGGTATACGCATATAAATTTAATGCCTAAGGCTTTATAATCGAATATAAGGCTCGCCTCGTCGTCCGAGGCGATTAATAACCGAAGAACGAGCTTATAGTTACGGCTTATACGCTAGCGGCCCGGACCTTTCGATTATTAATAGCCGTTATATGCTACTATAATCTTAATGCGAAGCAATACGATTTTATTCGTGCCTTTTGCAACGCAATTCTAGACGAGGTAGTATATTGCAGGCTATTAGAAGGCTTTAAGCAGAAGGGGAAGCTTTAGCTGCTCCTAAAGGCTTTATACGGTCTTCGGCGTTCTCCTTTATTATAGTATAATAAGCTCGCTACCTTTCTTAGGGCCTAGGGCTTTATCGTCGTAATAGAGGACCCTTACGTAATGCACAACGGCAATATCATCGTCTTCTTTTATATTAACGACTTTATCGCCCTCTTTCGGAACGGATAGGAAGCTAGTTATTAGACGTTCTACGATGCCCTCGTTAGGGGGTATAACGTTAAAGTCCTTAGCGACTTAAAGTGGTTTATCGGCATCGAGGTTATTTAAGACCGCCTAAATAGGAAGCTTTAGCTATCGTAAGAATCGTATATTAAGAAGATCGTATAATAGTTTAACTATCTATCTTTATTAACTAAGCGAAAGCAGCCCTTCGGTCTAGAGCCCTTAAAGCCGTTTAAAGGGACTGCTTTAAGCAACGACGTCTCCCTATTCTAAGCTTTAATTAGCTTGCTTCTTTATGCTATAGTTATTATAAGGGTGAATAGAGCGTACGCGGCTAGGAAATTCTCCTAATTCCTAACGAACCTAAGCCCGGAGCACATTAAGCGGGTGAAAGAGGCTATCGAATTCCTATATAGGGATATTAACCGTATTATTAAGTTTAACGGGAATAGCTCCGCCCTTTGCGAGGCTATATCCGATGCATCTTTTGCTAACGATTAGGTTTACCGCAAAAGCACCTAAGGATACGCTATTAAGCTATTCGGTAGCCCTATTATATAGAAGTCCGGGGAATAGAAGACTATAATAACCTCGTCTATAGAGGCTAAGTTACTAGCTCTATCGCAGGCTTTAAAGGAACTAATAGCCTTTTATACGCAGGCTTTAAAGGAACTAATAGCCTTTTATAGGCTTTGCGAAGAGATATCGCTAAAGCTAGAAGGGACGGATTAAATAATTTAGTGCGACAACTAGTAGACTATTCGCCTCCTAACGAAGGAAATCGTTACCCTTATTATAAAGCTCCGGCACGTTGATATATATTACTATTAGCTTCGAGAATAGGTTTAGACCGGGAACCTCGACGTAACCTAGATACCGATAGCTTAAATAGCCGCTAATAGTCTTACGAAGCCTCTTTAAGGATAGAAATTCGCCGAGTTCTAACGTTAAATCGGACTCGTTAAGTTACCCCCTTCCTAACGATCCTCTTTGCGATCGTTCCTTTATTTTACTTTATTTTATAGTCTTAATACTACTTATCATAAGGCTATTCTAATAATAGCCTTACTTATTGTTTTTAATTCGTTTTCTTCGTCTTAGTTAGGCTAGATTAAGCAAACCCCCTTTTTCCTTTCGTTTTCCTTTCTTATTAGAACACTAATAACCCTCGTATTCACCCGTTATCCCGCTTATTGACAGGCCTCGTGTGATCTCGAGACCTAAAGGGGTATGTTACACGCAGAAATGCATAACGGCTTTAGTGCGTACGGGGCGGCGTTAGTGCAACGAAGGAAAACATAGTCTAGATAGGGCAAGAGGCTAGTAGAGGTCTCTTTTACGGTGACCCTAAACGACTACCCACTAAAAATATATATAAAGCTGTTAGGCTAGGGAGGTTAAGGTACCTATAAATACCTGCTCCCCTATCGGTCCCTAGATGTCAGATCTTCGATCTACGGCCCACTAAATGAGGATGCGAGAGATGTGTGTTATAGCGGCCGTTAGGGCGCTGCAGCGGCTGTGAGGCCGCTGAAAGCAGTATATTTGTGTGTGTGATTATGATGCTTGTTGTGCCCGAAAAGGGGCTGCCTCGAGACCTTATTTAAGGGGTCTCTTGGCCTAATTTCCCGTCCGTGATCCCGCACGTGATTTATCCCTTTACCCGCGGATCTAACACTAGATTGGATTAGACAGAGCAATACACACACTCTAAGACACACAAGACTTCATGCATTGCGCCTAAATAACTGTATTAGTATGTACAGCGGAACTCGCACGACTTAAGAGGGGGGGGGGGGGTCAGCAACACGGAAGCCAAAGGAGGGGGAGAGGGGGATGTAGAGAGGAGAGACAGTGAGAGGGAGGGACGAGAGAGACGGTGAGAAATGTATAGTGAGAGGAGTGCTAGAGAGACAGTGGAGTGAGTGGGTGGATGAGGTGGATGAGGTGGATGAGAGTTTGAGTGAGTGAGAGAAAAGACGAAAAAGACACTGGGGAAGAGGGTTTATTTTAGTAACGGCCACGTGTGCATGTACCAGTACTTGGGTGGGCCGTATGTACCTACCCGCTACGTACCTAGGTACCTAGATACTTTTGCGTGCATACATATATGTACATATGTAGATATCAGGATAGTATCAGGCATTTTGCAACCACGGCTGGCATCTCGGTCAGGGGGGCCGCAGACGACGACGACGACGTTGCAGGCCCGGTGTCTCCTCGACGCTCGCAGAGGTCGTAGAGGCGGCCCCATCATGTCCATATCCAGTGCATGAAGCGTCACTACATGCAGCGCTTGCCTACCCGGCAACGTTACCAGCGAGCCTGGTCGTCGCACGAGGCCAGATATGTACATACATGACTTCAACAGGCACGACATGCATACATACATATGTACTACGTACATACAATGCGTGGGACCCGTCTGCGTGGGCTCGGGATGGGATGGGGATGGACGATGGACGATGGACGGAGCAAGTAGCAAGTTGCCGCGCGGTATGTAGTAGTAGTTACTTCGTACTACTACTACCTACCATGTGCGATCGGTGGCGGCGCGTGGATACCGAGATCTGGCTCCGTACAGTACCCGCAATATGACCCCCCCGGAGACGGTGCGGCCCTCCCTCTCCCGCTCTCTTCATTTCCCTGCGGCCGCTCGCTGCAACGGCCGGCCGAATCCTAGGTGGTAGTAGGTAGGTTGTCACTACCTGGGTGGGTGAGGTTAGCCAAAGGCATGCATCTGCCTTGTACCTGCCTGGTGTGTGGTACTACATGCGGGGTGGTGGTGCATGAACAAGATAGTTGCTCACGTGCCGGCCTATAGGGGGTCCTTGCCTATAGAATCCTGACGGCCACCAAGCAACCTTGGAACGGGCCCTTAGGTAGTCCCCCACCACCACCAGACGACACACGTCCGCACCCCCACACCTCTCTCTTCATCTCCGTCCCGGGGACCTGAGGATGGGAGGGGACCCTAGTCGACGTAACACGCCAGAAACAGACACGCACAGTCACACACGCACACACTCTCTCCCGCAAAAAGCAACGGGGCCAAGCAGAGAAGACGCAGAAGAAGAAGTAGAAGAAGAAAATTAAATTGCGCCCAGCGGTGGAGAGAAGCTGGGGTCCCCTTTCATCGTGCTGCCGGCCGGCCCCATGCTGCACCGCTCCATCCGCCTCGTCGCAACCCTGTCTCTGCCGCCATCAGTGGTGGCTATCGAGAACCGTGGCAACCACCAACAAGCACATGGTGCTGGGCGAGTGGAGGAGGGAGACGAACGAGCAAGGAAAAGAAGGTCAGGACGAAGCAGACGACGAGAGGACGCCAGAGGGGCGGTCCCGCTCGCCCACGCCTGCCGCCCCTCCACCCCTCCCTCCACCCTCGGAGCTGTCTCGGGGCCACAGCCGCGCCTTTTGCATGCTGCCACGGTACGATACAGTCATCTTGCCCGCCTGCCTGGCTGCGAGCCGGGAGATACCAGGGCATGGGAACGGGTGCTGTCAGCGACAGCCGCCCCCCCCCCCCCCCCCCCCCCCCGGCAGGGCGGACCACATGCTGTACCGACGGCGACGGCGACGGCGACGACGACGACGACGATGATGATGATGACGATGATGGGACAAGGACCAGGACAAGGACAGGCACTGGAACATGGGGAGCCATGCAAACGGCTTCTTGGCCAACCTTGACACGCCCACATTCCGATCGCCCGCCTTTCGACTGGTCTGCATATACAAGGTGCAGGAGCAGGCAGCGATCCATGATGCATATTATACTCGGTAGCATCTCTTTGCAAAACTTTGCCGTTTTGCGCGCTGGAGACTCGGCGGGGCCCCGTTGATGGAGAATGGCCAACGGACGGCTCGTTTGCCCATTGCCTTCCAGCGCCCCCGCCCAATCGCGGTGCTGTTTTCTTGTCTCCATGCCATTTTCCCTCTCGCCCTGCCTCGTTTCTTTTCTTCTTTCTCTCCATCCCCCCCCCCCATCTCTTGACCTCGTGACCCTCGTCTTCACCTTTTGCCCCTTATTCACACTCCCTCTTCCACTCCCTCCCGCCCCCCTCCTCCTTCGTCCACTTACATATTAGAGTCCGCGGTTGGGCTTCCTTCTTGTTCATGTGTCCTGACCATCGAAGCCTTCAACTATATAACCCCTTACCCGTCAGTTCAAAACCTCCCTCCGTCAGAGATACAACATACACACATACATCGACACGCCCAGCCACCTGGAAACCAACCGCCTGGAAACAAGTCGACCAGTCTGTCCCGTCGTCAACCAGCAACGGCAACAGCAACGGCAGCAACAACGGAGCGACAACGACAGCGACAACGACAGCGACAAGACACGCCTGCTTGCTCTCCCCCAGTCAGCCGCCCGCATGCGCTAGACACGGCACTCGCCCTCGGTGGAAATGTTCTCTAACCCTTACAACCACTTCTCACCCCAGGACGACTTCGCCGCTCCCTCGACGGCCCTCGACAACTATCCGCCCCAGCCTCGCTTCCATGCCGGGCCCCCGCCCTCCTACCACAACGCTCAAGACTCAACCCCCTCCTCGGCCGTCGAGTCGCTGCCGGGAGACGAGGGCATCCTCCCATGGGGCCCTCCTTTCCAGCCAGCCGCGCCCCCAGCTCACAGCAAGTCCAAGAGGCAGCACGCCGATGACTCGTCCGGCACGTCGACCCAGGTCCGCAGAAGGAGGGTCAGTCGGGCATGCGATCAGTGCAATCAGCTGCGCACAAAGTGCGACGGCCAGCATCCTTGTGCCCACTGCATCGGTACCTCGGCCCCCCTCCCCATCTCCCAAAGCCTCGAGTCTTGGGCCCCTGTTGCTGTCTAGAAACTGACGAGTCCCTGGCAACTGAATAGACATCAACCTCCCCTGTGAGTACATGCGTGAGAAGAAGAAGCGGGGAAAGGCCTCGCGCAAAGATCTCGCGCAGCGAAACGCCGTCGCCGCCGCCGCCGCCGTGCACAGCCATCACCAGAGCCCTCCCAAGACGCAGACGCCGAGTGAGCCGTCTGATGTCTCCAAGGGCGGCAGCCGCGCCAGCAGTGTGCCGAGCGACTCTGGCGACAACTGCAGCGACTATCCGCCGGCCACGGCGCGCACCCATGGCCATGTCGACTCCCATTTTGGACAGCCCCCTGATCTCGATGCCATCTGCCAGCAACCTCACCTGGACGCCCCGGCCCAAGACCAGCAGGCCGCAGTCGCCGGCTATCATAGGTTTCCACCCGACTTTGACGGACACGGCCTCCAGGTCCATGTGGCGTCGGTGGAAATGGGTCGCATGACGGCCAAGTCTCAGGAGTATCCAAACTGTCCCGGGCCCGACATGTCTCTTGGCCTGTCCCTCTCGGGTCGGGCGGGCTTCGAAAATGGGTCCGGCCTCGTCATCGAGAACGCTTCTCTTGGCGGCTATCCCATGACCACGGTTGCCTCGCCCGGCTGGGGGATGCCCTTGTCGTCGCCGCCGCCCCCGGGCCAGTTCCAACCACAGCCCTCGTTCTCCAAGGCAGATTGTCGCCAACTCCGCTACCCCGTGCTCGAACCCCTTGTTCCTCATCTGGACAATGCGACAGTGCCTCTGTCACTGGCCTGCGACTTGCTCGACCTCTACTTCTCCTCGTCGTCGTCGGTCGTGCTGCACCCCGTGTCGCCATACGTGCTGGGATTCACCTTTCGGAGGAGGTCCTTCCTGCACCCGACCACCCCGAGGAAATGCCAACCGGCGCTCCTCGCCAGTATTCTGTGGGTGGCTGCCCAGACGAGCGACGCTGCCCTGCTGACGAGCCCGCCCGCTGCCCGTCCCATGATTTGCGAGAGACTGTTGGACCTCACCCTGCACCTGCTCAAGCCCCTCGTCCATGTCCATACAGACGCGGCTTGCTCGTCGGCAGACGCCGCCCTTGCCTCTCTGTCTCTCGGCGGCCTGGGTGCCGCCATGTCTGGCCCCGTTGGCATGGACACCCTGGTCGTCGAGAGTGGCCCTTTGGGAGGCGCCGGGCAAGTCGATGACGTTGTTACTTACATACACCTCGCCACCGTCGCCTCGGCCAGCGAGTACAAGGGAGCGAGCCTGCGTTGGTGGAACGCAGCCTGGTCCCTTGCCCGAGAGCTGAAGCTCGGCCGGGAGCTCCCGCCCAGCCAGCCGGGCCTGGGTCACGACGGGTCCAACGGGCACTACCGGTGCGGACCCTCACCCAGCGAGGAAGATAGGGAGGAGCGGAGAAGGACCTGGTGGCTCCTGTACATGGTGGACCGTCATGTGGCCCTTTGCTACAACAGGCCCCTGTCCCTTCTCGACGTCGAATGCGAAGGACTCTTGCAGCCCATGGACGACGCGGCTTGGCAGAAGGGCGAGTGCCCGTGCGGATGCGAGGCAGGGACCGGTCTCGGTGCGCCAGGCTCCGTTTGCCGCGACTCGAGAACCCCTGCCCCGATGGGGAGTCCGGCTCGGTTTGAGTGTCGCGGGCACGACATCTTTGGCTACTTCCTCCCGCTCATGACGATACTGGGCGAGGTGGTCGACTTGCACCACGCCCGAAACCACCCCAGGTTTAGTCTCGGCTTGCGAGCGGCGCACGAGTGGGACGAAGAGGCCGAGGAGATTCGGCGCCACATCAACATGTACGAGCAGAGCCTGGCGAGATTTGAGAAAAGCCACTTGACGAGGCCGGCAGACGGCGTCGCGGGAGAGCAGGGACTCGCCGGCAACCGCAGCGAGGTGCGAAGAAGCGCCGAGGCGAGCAGCCGCAGCCGCAGCCACAGCCCGTTGATGCAATCGGCCCAGGGCGTGAACCGTTTGACCGAGGGCGACATCCAGGCGCGCATCGTGGTTGCCTACGGGACCCAGATCGTGCACGTGCTGCACATACTGCTGGCCGGCAAGTGGGATCCCATCGGCCTCCTCGACGACGACGACCTGTGGATCTCGTCGCAGCCCTTCTTCAAGGCCACGAGGCATGCCGTCTCGGCGGCCGATGCCACCGGCCAGATCCTCGAGTACGACCCGGGGCTCGAGTTTATGCCATTCTTCTTCGGCATCTACCTTTTGCAGGGCTCCTTTCTGCTGCTGCTGATGGCCGACAAGCTGCGGGTCGAGGCGTCGCCAAACGTCGTCCGGGCGTGCGAGATCATTGTGCGGGCGCACGAAGCGTGCGTCGTGACGCTCAGCACCGAGTACCAGGTAAGCCTCGGGCCTCTGCGTATCCTTGTTTTGTCCCCGGGCTAATATACAGCGCCAGCGCAACTTCAACAAGGTGATGCGTAGCGCCCTGGCCGTTGTCCGGGGCCGCGTTCGCGAGGACGGCGGGGAGCAGCGGCAGCGGTGGAGGGAGCGCCTCGGGCTGTACCGATGGACGGGGGATGGAACGGGACTCGCGCTCTGAGTCGGGCTCGACGTCAAGATGGCGAGGCTTGCAAAGAGTTGTGGTTATCCGGCGATAGAAGGGCGTTTTCTGGCGCTTCATCATGCCATGATGTGATGAATAGATGAACGTGTTTACAAACCCTTGGCCCACGGGCCCGGCTTGCCTTGAACCCCCTATCCCCCGCGTATCCAGGCCTCCCTTTTCCTCGAAAAGGGAGGGCGGTTTCGGACGACATGTCGAGTCTGACTGGCCCCGACGGATATTGGCATCTTCAGCGCCATCCAACGCCACTCTCGCCGGCTGCTGGCCTACCACGCCTCTCTCCCCTGCAACCTCAGGCTCAAGTTTCACCGACGATGCCTTTCCGGCCACCCGGCTGGATTCCGGCTTGTCGTGCCAGCTCGACTGGTCGCTCAACCATTCCTCCCGCCCCCTCTCCAGGAAGGCCTCTGCCGGAGCACAGCTTCCATGATGACGGAGCGTCAAGAACGTCGACACGATTCACATGAACGAGGTCGAGAATGCTGACACTGGTCCCGTCTGCATACCTCACCAACCCCGGTCGATATCCGGAAAGTTTCAACGCCCACGGCGCCCATGGTCCGTGTGATGACCGCGGCCGGTAAACTCCGCACCCTTCCTGTCTCGGGTTCATCCCTACATTCTTCTATGCCCCCTTCTCGACTGGGATGTCATCTTCTTCCACAGGCGCCCCATGGCCGCGGGCGCGGTCACCAGCACGTCTGGAGACGTGTTGAGACATGGTAGGTTCCCAGCGTGGTGGAAGGTGTATAAGAAGAGCTGCCGTCTTCGCAGGGTCCGTCCATAGTCATTCTTCATTGCTCACATCCTTGGCTCTTTATAAAAGAAAGAATAAAACTCTGAAACCGGCAAGATGAAGTTCAACAGCATCTCCCTCATCGTTGTCGGCCTCGCCGCCGGCGCCCTTGCTGCGCCGACTCAGCCAATGTCACCAGCCAGTGCCCGTTACGAAGCCACGGCCGCCCACGAGGATGGCATGGCGGCCGACCCGCTCGCGGCTGTCGGCAACCTACTTCAACCGCCCACCAAGGCGCACAGCGGCCGCAAAGGCTTGCTCAGTGGCAGACTTGGCCTGGGCACCCTGCTCTCCGGCGTTGGCAAACTCCTCGACCAACTAGTCTGAGGCTCATGGGGCAAGACGTGGGCCCGCTTCGACAGCTGCCAGGTAGTCTCGACGAGGAACCGCGCAAAAAGGAGAGAGGGTCGAGAGGACCGTTAGCGAGGCTGTGGCCGTTTGCGCGGAGAGTAGACGGATGGATGGGAGAGCGTTGGAGTGGCTGGTCTGGCAGGCCAACCGTGCGGAAAAGGGGCTTTGTAAAGAACGGAAGATGTCCTTCTTTATCAACCAGACAGAAGCTTTGATGAAACAAACTCGAGGCGGTCGTAGTGCGGGTGACTGCGTGACGGGACTCGTGCGTGCTGCGTCGTCGTCGGTAGTCGTTGCCTTTGCCCTGGTCTTGGACTTTCACTTTCGATTCTGCGCTTCCACGTCAAACACAGAGGTGAGCTTGGCCCGTCCAAGATTCGTAAACCGTGCACGAGTCATGACTGATGACGGTGTCGTCTAGTTGGATACCATCATGGCGTCAAGGTACGGTTTGTCGGGCCATGGTGTGCCACGAGGGGTTTGAAAAAAGTCCAACTCGAGGAGAAGAGTCGACTCTGACTGTTGATGGCCTAGATATTCATGCTCTCGAAACTGCTTCCCTTGATGGTGCTTGTTGGATGGCGGCGTGGGAGGACTGGGCTGTCTGCAAACGGCACACAGCCATAGGAGAGCAGTAATGCCTAGTTGAGAAGGACAGCTTTTTGCCCCCCGTACGATGTGTCTCTCGAGGATCCAAACCAACGAAATAATTGTGTGTTGGGATGCGGCTCGTCAGGGTCGCCGGCACTGCAGATGGGCGCAACGCCCACCACTCTCTTCTTCACCGCCACCCCCCCCCCCCCCAGAGACTCTCGGCGCTTGTCGTGGGTCACTGTTGAAAATCGAGGGCGGCATGGGGTCCCGAGGAGCCGGGGTGGCTGTGAGGCGGCGTCGTGATGGATGGATGGATGATGGATGGATGGACGGTGCAAGGTCCAAGTTTTTGGCGGTTGATTCTGGCCTGATTTTTTTTCCGGCTGCCGGTTTGGATGCATGGATGAATCAGAGGACTCGAGCCTACAGCAGCACGTGGCCTACCTAGGCTCACCGACGGGCAGCTCTTCGTCCCAACAGGGGCTCTGACGCAATATCTCTCTTGCTGCCAGCCGGCGGTGCCCAGCAACTGTCGTTGCCCCCCCGGGCCTATAAGAGCCTCTGGAACACCCACTCGACTCACCGCCCGCCCTGTGCTACTCGCGGGTCCCGTTGCCCATCATCGCCACCATCGTCGTCGTCGTCGTCACCAGGCCATTTCCACGGCCAACACCTCGGCCGCGTCCGCTCTGCGTCACGAAGATCCGCCAAGATCGGCTCTCCAATCTAATCGCTTGCCATTTTCATACCGGCGTGCTACCGCGCAGCTCATGCCCAGGGAAGGTAACGTCGTCCCTCCAGCCCATCTCATGATGCTTCCACGGGCAGCCCTTTCCCTCCACCCATGTCTTCCCACCTTGTGCTTCTCGAGAGCGTCGTGCAAGATGCCGCTGCTCGCGGTAAGCTATCCGTCTTGCGTCAGCCCACCAGCCCAAGCACGAGAGACGACGGCACCACCACCCCCATTGCATTGAACTATAAGAAGGGCGTTTGGTCCCCTTTGGTTCAGACTTGGCTGACACTGCTCTCGACAGCTTGCTCCGTGTCTGTGTTACTTTCTTCTCCGCCATCGGCTTAGCATCAACGCGACACGCACTTGAATCCCTTTCCCGGGCCTCAACCACCTAGCTCTCCCCCTTGACAAGGAAATCCCTTCCGCGATGCCGACCAGGAAGCGGCCGCAGGAGCCTCAAGGCTTTGAATTCGACCCGAACCTGCAGCAGAGCCAGAAACCGCACAAGAGGAGGCGTCGCCAGGCTAATGATGCCCCTGATCCTCCAGTCTACTTTGAGCACCCCCTTTACGTCGGGCAGATTGCAAAGCCGGGACCGGCCACCATCAACGGGGCCGGCATCCAGCATGGCTTCATCAAGGGTGATCAGCCTCTGGCCGCGCCTTTCATGATTCCCAGACGGCCCGAACCGCCTATTCTCATTGCTGGCCACAGTCTACTGGAGCTGGGCCTCGAGATACCTTCTGTCATGGGCAACGACGAAGCTGCCCGTCGAAAAAGGGCAATCTTGGACGAGCTCAGATACCAAAGGGATAACCCCCCGACTCTGCCTCCTTCAAAAGTTCGCGACCTCCCCCCCAAGGAAGAGTTGCCGCCCTATATTGAAATTCCGGCAGGGCTAGACCCCGAGTCCCAAAGGCTCATCGAGGCGGAAAACAACCGCATCGCATCCCTGGCGCAGACAATCGACCGTAAACGCAACAACATGGCCGCCAAGAAGAGCCGGGAGCTCCGAGTCGAGGGCCTGAATGGGTACCGCAAGCTCTACCTCGAAACCACAGCCAAGCACTTCTACCACCGTCTCGTCGACGTTGCCTCGGGGCGCGACCCCGACTCGTGGGAGCGCCTGCCCGAGAACATCCGGAAAGACATGGTGGCAGTCGCGTGGAGAGCCGAGGAAAAGGTCCAAGCCGAAAGGAACGAAAAGAAGAAGGAAGCCGAGGCTCGAGCGCGAAGCGACAAGGCGCAGGGCAAGAAGGTCCGGCACGCCCAGCACGCCCAGCACGAGTCGGAGTCGTTTGAGCAAACGGGAACGGCCATTGCCCGCGAGAGAGGCGAGGAGGAACTCCACGTGGTGTCCCCGGCTGATGACGGCATGTGAGTGGGCGGGTTAGGGAAAAGGTTTGCTGGCGCGAGTGTGTGAGGAGGGAATCGCGGGAGGCAGAAGTTGGAGACATGAAGATTGAAGATTGCCGAGAAGATGTGAGGGAAGGAAAATTGCAAAAGAAAAAAAGAAAAAAAGAGAGGACACGAAGAGGACGCGGCGGCGGCGACTGGCCATTTGTGAAGAATGCGAGTCTTTTGAGGCCGGGCGTTGTTCAGGATCTGTTGTCCCCGGCCATGGCATTTCATAGCACTTTTGAAACTGTGTGTTTACTACTCTAGTCTAGGTCGATGACATCAACAGAGATTGGTATCAGAGCAGCTTGGTATCAGGGATTGATATCCAACTCTTTGTCTATCGCCCCCCCCCCAAAGTCACTGGCTCGTTGCGTTGTTGGGGCATGAGTCGGCCGCGTCGTCCTTGTTCACATCACCGGGCGATGCCTCGTCCAAACCACGCCGCACTCGCCATCAAGGGACCCCCGGAGCAAACGCCTCGAGAGCCGACTTTGCACCGTCGTCGAACCTTTGTCGGCTGTTCCCCGTGAACAACATCTTTTCCAACCATAAAGGCCACCATAAAGGTCCCGATAAAGGCTTTGCTCGAGCACCGGGGAGGAACAGCACAGCTTGTACGGCAAAGCATTGCTTGCAGCCGCGAGCAAAGGACGAGAGCGGCATTCGGACAAAAGGCAGAAGAGTCAAAAGTCGCCTCCCAAACAGATATAAAAAGGACTTGTCCCGTCCAGCAGCAGACCACAGCTCTCTTGCACCACCACAATCACCACCACCGCCGCAATACAGTCCATCCCGTCGTCGTCGACAACAACAACGACACACCACCATGGCGGGCTCAAGGCGCACCAGAAAGACGACAGAGGCAGCGTCGCCAGAGCAAGCACGTCCCGCGGCGGCGACCGACGTCGCAAAGACGGCAGAGGAGCGGGCCGTCGACCGCGAGTCACTGGAAGACTACAACGGCGACATACAGGACCGCCTCATCGACCTGGTGAGCAGGATCAGGAACGACGAGGTGCCGCCCGACGACGACGAGGCTCCCGACGACGAAGAGGCCGATGACGACAAGGACGAGCGCGGGGAGCTCGTCGAGGCCATCGTCACATATCTCGAGCGGCAGGCCGAGGCCGCCCTGCCCCAGGACAAGATGCGCGCCGAGGTGCACACCATCACCAGCCGCTTCGACAAGCTCGACAAGTGCCCCGCCCGAGAAAAGAAGAGCATATACCGCAAGGACACAAGTTACTACCTGAACCAGAAGCGCATCTTGAACCACCGCCAGCTCAGCAAGGAGCGGAAAGAGGAGTCCAAGTCGGAGTGATGAGCCGTGGAATGTCACGGGGGGGGTTCGGGGATAAAGGTATAAGAAAGGGGAAAGGTGACGGCGAAAAGTCCAAAAAAGGGGGGACATAGACAGAAGCGATTCACGTTCAAGAGTATCGCGGGTGGAGACGAGGTTATAGGGAGCTTTTTGTTTCTTCTACTCCCCCCACCGTCCATGGATGACGAGAAGCTGAATAGACCTTGACCAGACTCGTGGCAATCGAGCACTGGTGTTGCCCGTGCACAGCCGCCCTCCTCATGGTCGCGCGTGGACCAGCCTGCCCTTGACCCAGACCTTTTTGGTGTTTCGATCGTCGCCATTGTACAGCCACTTGGTGATCTTTTCCTCCCAAGTCTCCCACCCAAACACGTCGACGTTGCCGCCGTCCCTGTACTCTTGGTCGGTATTGCCGCCCGGGGCGCCCACCGCCTCGCCGTCGCCGACGAGGTTGAGCTCGACCAGCTGCGCATCCCAGTGCATGCCGACGTCGAAGCCGCCGACCTTGTGCGCCAGGCCAACCACGTCTGCGCCGCCGCGCGTGGCCATGTACAGCACCTCGTCGACCGTCAGCTTGCACCTCTCGCGGGCGTCGCCGCTGGGCACCCGCATGGACACGTAGCGGCTGACGAGGGCCGCCTGGCGCGCCGCCTCGAGGACCGAGGGGCTGTAGCCGCCGCTCATGTCGGTGCCGAGGCCCACGTCGATGCCGCGGTCCCACAGCCAGCGCACGCGGGCCTCGCCGCTCGTCAGGCACGCGTTGCTGCACGGGCAGTGGGCCACCTTTGCGCCGCGCGCCGACACGAGCGTGGCCTCGCCCTCGGTCAGGTGGACGGCGTGGGCGAGAATCGTCTTGGCCGTCAGCAGGCCGTGGTCGTCGTAGATTCTGGCGTACGAGCCCGACTCGGGGAACAGGTCCGTCGCGAGCTTGACGTCGTCGGCGTGCTCCGAAATGTGCGTCTGGATGGGCAGCCCCTGCTGGCGGTGCACGTCGGCGAGGCCCAACATCGACTGGCCCGAGCACGAGGGGGCGAAGCGCGGCGTCAGGATGGGCGAGACGATTTCGTAGCTGGCGTCGATGCGCCTGACGTGGGCAATGGTCTCGAGCGTGGCCCTGAGCGACTCGTCGGCCGACTCGTCACGATAGTAGTCGGGGCAGATGCCGGGCGTGTCCATGCACACGCGCCCGACAAAGGCCCGCTGGCCCAGGCCGAGGCACAGGTCGGCCAGCAGGTTGGTGGCGGCCACGTCAATCGTGGCAAAGTAGGCGGCCGTCGTGGTGCCGTGGGCCAGCGTCCGGCACACGCAGGCCGTGTAGACGCTGCGGGCCCTGGCCAGGTCCTTGAGGCTGGCCTCGAGGGGGAACGTGTACTTTTGCAGCCAGTCGAGCACCGTCGTCTTGCCAAAGATGCCCACGTTGGGATACTGAGGAGCGTGCACGTGCGTGTCTGGTCGACGTCAGTCAGCGTCTGCGAAGAAAGGAGAAGCGCCTACCGATGAAGCCCGGGAAGAAAAACTGGCTCGGCTTGCAGGCAACCACGTCCACGTCGCCCTCGCTCCAGCCGAGGCGCCCGAGCAGCTGCTCCTTGGCCGCCGCGCCCTCGCCGCGCCGCGTCTCGACGCCGACAATCTTGCCGCCCTTGTCCACGCCCACGGCGCCCTCTTCAAGCACCTCGAGCTGCTCGCGCGTCCTGCTGTGCACAAACGTCCCCACCAGCACCTGGTTCCTTTCGAGCGACCAAGCAGACGTCATTTTGCCTCCTCTTTCCTCCGAGCTTCGGTTGCTTCTGCAAGAGTCGGCCTTGCGTCGCGTCCCCGAGACCCCCGTCTCGAGAGTCAGCCCTCGAGCCCGCCAGCAAGAGGTAGTTACCTTCGCGCGCCGGGCACACTTAAGAACAGTGGGTGGGTGACCATTGTCGCAATTGTGGCACGGACCACCCTTGCCTTAGTCAGCCTCGCCGCGCAGAGATTTAGCCCTCTGCGCGCCGCACAGTTTTTAGCTCTTTCTTAATCCATCAGAGCTTTCTCAACAAGTTATAAGCCCCGTTTATGTCGATGACTTCATTGTGGCCGCACCGACACAACGGCTAATTTAGGCCGCTAGGGATATGCTCGATTAACTCTACGAGATTAAGAGGTTAGGGGAACCTAAGGAATTCCTCGGGATCTAGCTCGAGAGGAATAGAGATACCCGAACGATCCGTATAACCTAGACGAGGTATACGACTAAGATTATTAATAAGTTCGGTAAAGCATCGTCGGCGGTATTTCTACGCTATAGCCGCCGAAATGCGAGATCCTATACGACTAAAAGGCCTAAGAGCTAGTTATAACTTCTAAAGCATAGCTTTAACGCACCGGCAGCATTAATTACCTATTAATAGGCATAAAGCCCGATATAATATTTACTATAAATAAGCTATCGGAGGTAAATAGTAATCTAATAGAGATATATAAGGCGATTTTAAAGTATTTACTTTAATATATTCGGGGTTCTTTAGAGTAAGGCGTTATTCTTAAAGGCAAATACCTTATAACCGACCTTAAGCTACTAGTGTATTCTAATATATCTTTCGCCGACGATAAGAGTATACGATGCTCTACGGCCGGATATATAGTATTCCTTAGAGACGGACCTATCTTTTAAAAGTTAAAGCGTTAAACTATAGTAGCTATATCGTTAATAAAGGCAAAGTTTATAAATCTTATATTAGCTAGGATAGCTTTAATATAAATCTATTAACTTCTCGATAAAATAGGATATCTATAGCCGACCCTATCTATAATATTTACGGATAGCTAAAATATAAGGCTTATAGTCCTTAATAAGAATAACCCGACGCAAACGCGCTATATTAATATATAATATAAGTAGATCGTTTACTATACTAGCGCGGGCTTCTTCTAGGTTATATAGCTTTAGACCGACGAGATAACGGCCGACGGGATAATAAAAGGGCTCTTAAAGGAGAAACACACGCAATTTATACGCTAATTAGGAATACGAAAGTCCCTCTAAAAGAGGGCAATATAAGTTATAGGCAAGTAAGCCTTTTTAAGCGAAGAAAAGGGCGGAATAGAAGGCGAGATAATTAAAAGGCGAAAAAGGGGCTATATTAAAGGCTTAGGAGCTCGGCTAAGGGGAGGTATCGCAATTATAGCACGGACTACCCTTGCCTTAGTCAGTGTAATAAAACGGTTAGAAGACAGAAGACAGTCTAACCGGACTAAGTCTCTAATAGTTAAAGACTAATAGAGGGCGTTATTTATCCTTAAAAGCTATAGGGGTGGAATAGTAAGTAGAGGAGCACTCGGGGTCACTTATACTAGACCGGCTGGCTAAGTCTAAGCAAGTAGAGGTAGTCGAGGCTAGAGCACTAAGGGCACTACTAGAAGAGGTATAGGTTACTTAGTAGGTAGTTAAACTAAAACTATAATAAAAGCTAAAGAAGAAAGGAAGGAAGGAGAGCCTAAGGAAGGGCGGACTAAAGTTCCTTTATATAGCTCTTCCCGTCCGTCCGGACGGCCCCGGTACGTCCCTTTCCTTCTAGCACCTTCTGCTATATATCCCTTACACTGCCCCGAACTAATGCGGGTCCCTAGGGCTACGCAAGGGCTTTATAGGTCGGCTAACCTTAAGAAGGCTGCCTCCCGCGTCTTTCTAAAGCCCTTATAGACTAGACTAGGTTATATAGGTCTATTTATACACTACGTGTATAACGTTATATAGGTAGGTTATACGATATAAGTCGTATAACCTCCTTATGCAAAGGATCGGACGAATAATCGGTCCTAAAAGCCGAGGGGGCTATATTAGGCCTATAGCTCCCGGTGGTCTAGGTGTCGGTCCCTTATACAGGGCATTAAGCCAATCATCGGGTCTTATTAGGCAAGGGTGCTTAATACGATCGTCGGCGTGACCGTAGCGGCGTAGTACGTCCTATACCTAAGGAAGCTAAGTCTAGAAGGACTTAGGTTCGCAAAAGGGGTATGTCTTAGGCTAAAAAAGGGTATAACCGGATAATAGGTAAGTCCGGGGCGAATATCTTTATGCTAAGTCATAAAGTACTAAGTACTAAAGTACTAAGTACCTTAGTACCCTCGTACTAAGTATTTCCGTACTTAAGTCCCTTAGTACTTAAGTCGTCCCGTACTTTAGAAAAAAAGAAAGTAAACTAGAACCTAGATTAGTGGTTTTATAACACATTACCCTTCCTAAGGGGGGTTAAACCTTTAAACCTTTAAACTCCTCTTCCCTTAAACCTAAGGGTTAGATTTATTATAGGCTTTAATCTTCTTAAGAGCGTTCTTAAGATGCTTAATAGGTTCCTACGTATTATTGGAAGAAGGATAATTCTTCTTATTTATAAGATAGAAATGCTAGCCGTTTTCTATCTTCTTAGATAAAATCTCTTCGACTTTATATTCGTCTTCTTCGACTAGTATATCGATATCTTTCGCTAGGCGGCTATTCTTAAGCGCTAATTCTAATAGCGAAACGTAAAAAATAGGGTGTATAAGTATAGCCGTTAGTAGGTCTAGCTTATAGGTTAAGTCGGAGAATTTTTCTTATATAAGAAAAGGTCCTATTATTATAGTACTACATTATATATTAGTAGGTCTTTAGGTCGACCTTATAGGGTAAATAGTGTGGTTGTATTAGGTTGTATTGCTAGCTAAGTAAGGGGAAGCTATCGCGGTGACGTAGCTCCCTCGTACGTGCACGTAATCCTAGGGATCACGTGCATCACGTGTGTGCGACTACATCGTCGCACGTAGCACGTAGCTAGCTAACCTTATAGGGTAAACAGTGTGGTTGTATTAGGTTGTGTTGCTAGCTAAGTGAGGGGAAGCTATAGCGGTGACGTAGCTCCCTCGTACGTGCACGTGATCCTAGGGATTACGTGCATTACGTGTGTGCGACTATATCGTCGCACGTAGTATGTAGCTAGCTATTCCTATACTCGCAGTTTTTCCTTTATAGAAACAAACCGTACCTTATAGAATAAAATAAAGAAAGAGCCTGGTTAAGCAGGCTATTGCAGCTGTGCGGGCGTAAACGCGCTAGCGTAGCTATAGTTGCGCATTGTTATATTAATAGGGTTAAAGCTATATTATAATAGCTATATAACTATTAAATACGCAGCCGGTTTATAACGTAATAACGCAACGTGAGAAAATACCTCTTTAACGTAGTAGTTAGGCTAGTAACCTCTATTAATAATTAGGCGGTCTAGACTACTGCTTTATGCTAGTAACCGTGCTTTAGGGTAGCCTTACTAACTATCTTACCGAACGTTATAGTAGGAAGGAAAGTAACTAGGGAAAAATAACAAAATGTTCGTTAAGGCTATTCGTTTAAGGCTATTTGTATTAGGGTTGTTCGACGGGGGCGGTTGTAAGGATTAGACTTATTAGACTTAATGTCTAGGAACCCCTTTAAGGACGATTCCTAGTTAAGTATATTAATAATATTACTCTACCGAAAGATTATTCTTTTTGTTAATTTCGCTATAGTATTTGTTATAGTAGCTATAGCGAATTGCTAGAATGTGTTTAACCGAATAATAAAATACGACGAGATAACCTTCCCGATTAGTTTAAATATAAAAAGCTAGAGGTTTTAGGTTTAAACCGTGCCGACGAATTCTTTTGTTATAGTTAATTAAGCAATAGAATAGGTAAAGGAATAAGTGCGCGCAATAGAATAATAAAATAAGCGCGTAATTAAACAAAGAAAGAGCGTGCAATTAAATAAGGAAAATAGCGCTCGTTTGCTAGGAAGGTAAAGATTACGGCCGCACGACGAAAGCTTCTATCCTAACGGTTAGCGCGTTAGTCTTAACGAAGCGTTTAAGAGACTTATTTAGGGAGGACTTCGTTAATGCATTAGCTAGGTTATTATTCCTATTAATCTATCGTACTTCTATAATCTCCCTTCGCTCGTATAACTAACGAAGCGATATAATATCGATTATTAGTCGCTTTTCTTTCGTTATAGTAAGTTTTATAAGACATTCGTAGAGCGAATACGAGTCTATACAAAGGATTAGAGGTACCGGAGGCAGCTGTAGGCGTTCTATAATTATCTTAATCGTTATAGCGAGGCAAATGCCGATATTAACGCCTCCTACTATACCGTAGACCTCTAAGGCTAAAACGCTGCGTGTGACCCTTTTGCACTTAGTAGAGCTCTAGTGCACGATGTTGCCTTTAATCTCGAAGTGGCTATTAGACCGGGTCTCTGTTATAAGTGCAATAATAAATCCTAGTTGCGAAGAGAGGTCTGCGTTATTTATAAAAGAGCTATCCGTAAATACTAATAGCTTCGCATTTATAAGATTAATTAGTTCGTACGTTAGGCCGCGTTTCTTATAGTCTATTTGCTATTATAGGCGTTTATTAATCGTTACGCAGTCTTTTTTGTTAGGGTTTTAAACTTATACTGCTATAGAAAGGTTAAAAGAAGCTTCCGGTTGGTAAATTAACGCGACGTATGCTCCTCGGGCTCGCTGTTCTATATATCGTTGTGCGAAGTTATAATCCTATGCGATAATAGTCTTAATCTTCTCTAATTAGCCCTTCTATTAAAGGAGGAGACCTTAATTCTTATCTTAAAGACTTAGTCTAGCTCTATTAAAGTTAAGTACTAAGCCGGCAGATAGCTTAGTCTTTAGCTTTACTCTAAATTTAGCCTTTTAAAGCTGCTCTTCCTTAGCCGTTAAGAAGCTACGTATGCCTAATATCAATATATTATCTATCTATAGGCTAACTATGCTAAATCTATTAGGGGTCCCGTTCGCGATTAAGAGGCACGAGTTATACATTAAGGTTAATATATTAAGTCGGATAACGTAATGCTTATAATACGTTCGGAACTAATATAGTCCTAACTCCGCGATCCCGTAAAGGGGTCGAATTATATAGATAATAGTCCCTTCCGGGTATCGTCTTTGTATCTCGGCGGGCAGTTTAGTTAGGATCGTCTTAAATAGCTTAGTTTCGGCTTATAGGTAGGCCTAAGTAATATCTCGTAACGAAAGAGTTATGCCGTAATAGCGAAGGAGTCCTAAAGCGAGGGCTAGGATTAGCCGCTAGCTAACGCGTTAAATCGTCGGTAATTGCGTTAATAATGTCGTCTTCTCTTCGTTATTATATCCCTAAACAACGAGTCGTGACTTCTCGTAGGGTTTCTTATCCTTCCCTTTTACTTTACGTACTATCCTTAACTTAAAGATATAGTAACCTCCGTAGATAGCTTTATTATAGCGTTTAAAGCTAAAAACACTATGGGCAATAAGGTTATCGATCTCTTATTAATCTAACTGCTTAAATAGGGCTCTTAGGGTTATAATAACTCCTTTTTCCCGTAGATTAAGTACTAATTTGTAGGCATCTTCTTCTTTCTTAATAACAAAGGCCTAGGGAGGTAGAAGTAGAATTAGAAGCCGAACTAGGGGCTTTAGCTTATTCTTTACACCGGGAGGACGGCTACGTCTGCGTGGCATTAGGGCTATAGGGATCGGAATAGGAAGTATAGGCCTTAGTGTATAGTTAGGGGGATTAAGAGGAGTCTCGTTAGTTAGAGCAGGAGGAGCTAGCTTAATTGCGGTAAGTAGGGGCTAAGGAGACGAGTTGTCTCGAAGGTAGGGCTATATAAGGGTAGACCGAAAAACTTAAGGTCCGTTGACGGTATTAATAGTAATATCGTGACCGTTAATTATAGCAATCTTAAATAGTCCTTGCTATCCCCCCTTTTCTCTTTAGACGGGAATCTCGCTTTATAGCGGTAGAGTAAGTATTTCGGCTATAGAAGGGCCGTTTCGAGCGCGAAGAGCATCCTAAACTTATCGTTCTATAGAAAGTTATCGTAGTATCTTTATCGCCTTTTATATAGCTATAGACCTTTTTAGGGTTATAGCTTACGGAGGCGAGTTAATAGTTATACGCGGGTACGTACTAAAGACGAGAAGTATAGGGATAAGGCCGTAAGGTCCGGCTGTGTCGTTAATAGCTTTTACGGCTATCTAAAGGACTGCCTTAGGAGAGGTAATAGTCCTAATCTCTACGTAAAGGATTTTAAACGCATGGCGTAAAGGAGTATAATACCTCTCGACCTTCCTAATCGACGTATATAATTCCATAGGGACCTGCTTATAGGTTATCCCTATAATCTTTGCCTTATTACGGAACTCTATTAAAGCAAAATTAGTTCCTACGTCGTGTTTAATTATATTAAGAGGTCTAAGGTAGCTATCGATCTAAAGGGCTTAAAGGACTTCCTAGGTATCCTTAGCTAATGTAGAAGGAAGGAACCTAGCCCCTTAGAACGCTATTGCCGAGTTAACGACGTATAGAATAGGTCGTTAAGGGCTCCTAAGGTATATTACGTCTACTATAATCTCGTAATTAAATTCCTAGTTATCCTTTAGCGTAAATTTAAAACGCTTAGGTGCTTATAGGTGTATCTAGCAGTAATAATAAAATTTAGAGATCGATTTAAGCTATATAGTCGTGATATTATAGCCCGCTTGCTTAAGTAGATAATAAAGCCTTAAAACAGCTAGGTGCCGGAAGCGGCGATATAATATCCTTATCTCGGTTTTTATTAGGAATAATATTGTCTCTTCTTCCTTAGGCAAGAAGAACTATAGGTAACCCTATTTACGGATGACTAGGATCCGGTTGTCTAGATCTTTAGTCCTTAGTGTGTTTATTATATTGTCGAAGTAGATCCTAAGTCGGTCTATATTAGCAAAGGAGAGCAGAAAAGGGGTATAGGTCTTAAGAATGTGAAAAGTTACTTAACCGACGGGGGTTTTAAGGGCGATTAAACTAAGGGAATAAATAGGATTGCTAGTTCTAAATCGGATGCTAGCTTGCCCGGCTATAGAGCTATTAAGCGTAATAGAAGGTTTTATTCGCTTTAAAGCGAAGTACTGCTCTTATCCTACTGTTAATACTCTAGCCGCACTAGTGTCGATTATAATCCCTTAGAACTATTAACGGGAGTAACGGTCCTTAATTAGAAATTAGTCGGCAGGCATTAATTAGTCTATGCCGTAGACATCTTCGCCGGTCTAAAGGTATGTAAATGCCGCCTTGTAGAGCATTTAAGTTGCTACTTGCTCTAAATCGGCTATATTATCGGCGTCTTCTATATCCTAATACTCGTTAGCTTCTGTCTCGTCGGTCTTATAGCCTTTAAATTTGGTTACGTATGCCGTAAAGTTAGTTATTAGGATACTATCGTTAAAACACTGCGTAAGGTATTAGTCCTTAGACCGTTAACATTCCTTAGGCGTGTGTTTAGTTAACTAATAACCTTCTTTATAATAGACGAAATACTTCTTTATCTAGGTTAAGCGGTTAGGGCTATTGCTATAGCTATCGCGTCCTCGTAGGCGAAAGGGGGTCCTACGGTTATAGTTAAATCCCCGTAAATAGCCTCTACGGCTACTACGTTTATATCCTCGTCTATAGCCTCGTAGGCTACGGAATCTACCTTATCTACAGTTGTTTAAGTATCTTCCGTCTAGGTACTATTAATCATTATAATTAAATGCTTTATCCTATAGAAACTAAGCCGAAGGGTTGCGT
Source organism: Ophiocordyceps sinensis (assembly GCA_012934285.1). Taxonomy (NCBI): domain Eukaryota; kingdom Fungi; phylum Ascomycota; class Sordariomycetes; order Hypocreales; family Ophiocordycipitaceae; genus Ophiocordyceps; species Ophiocordyceps sinensis. Next base: position 11,987,082 of record JAAVMX010000001.1, on the reverse strand, counting down.
GCGAGGTGTGTCTCGATAGACGTACGTAAGTCTGCAAAAATAGTCTAGACTTTCTAGGCGGGCTTAAAGAGTGCGTACTCTAATTTAGGAACACCGCGGCACGCGTTAATAAGAGATATACGAAGGGGAATATCACTATCGTAATCTTTGCTAAAGGCTCTTTAATATAGTTAAAGTTTATTAAAGAGAGTCTAGAGAACCTTATAAAGCGGCATAGAGGGATTTTCCGTACGGACCTTATTGAATATCGTTATTGTCTAGTTAGTAAAATAATAACTATAGTTAACGTCTATATCAAAATGTTGCTTAATAATATTATAGGTTGCACGGAACGATATAGTTAACTTAACGTATTAGATATAGAAGGTCTCGGCTCTATCCGTTAGAATCTAAGAGAATAGGTTATAAAATTAACTAGGTTGCACTTTAAGCTTATAGCAGGTTCTTATAAATAAGTAGACCTTATCGTCGAAGAGGTTATAGGGCCTTCCCGTATAGCACTTATCCTTTCTCTAGAGCTTGGCGAATTTCTACTAGAGGTCGGCGTCTATATCGACGTTTAGAACGTCGATTAGTAGAATCGTTGTGTAAGCGTTAACGGATAGCAAAAGGGCAATAGTTATAGCAGCAGCAGAAGGGACAATAGGGGCACCGGGGGCAATAGGGGCACTAGGGACAATAGGGGTACTAGGCATAATAGGGGCACTAGGCATAATAGGGGCACCGGGAACAATAGGGCCTATTAGCTAGTTGAATTAATAAGTTATTAGGTATACGGTCTATTATTGCTATATAGCACCGGGAACCTATTGTTGCTATGTGTTGCTAAGCACTTGCGCGCCGGGGATAATAGGGGTTGTTGTCGGGGTCGGCAATGGTTGCATTAAGAGTTTCCTTATATATGCCGTTATTCCTATATTAAAATTTGTGTTAATCTAGTCGTCTTCGGGCTAGTTAGAGAGTCTTTCTATATCTTATAAGGCAAGGAGTTGCTTAGCGAATAATCTATTATTAGGTCCTAGATAGATGCCTTAGCGCTTTAATAAGGTCCTAATTTGCCTCCTTACTTTATATCTTATAGCCTTCTATATTTCCTCTTCCTATCCTTAAAAGTGCTATTAGAAGTAGCTAAAAAGCTCGTATCCTTATTAGTATATATTATATTCGCAATAGGATAAAAAGCGGGCACCGTATATTATTGTTGGGATTTCTCTACGTTCCTCCGGGTTTACATTATCATCCTAGAGGTTAATATCAATTTTCTTCTAAATGCTCTTTAGCAAAGGCACATATAGCATATAGTCGTTAAGTAGATTGCCTAATAGAACGGTCGGGGCTAGTGTTAATAAAGAAGAAGTTATTTTAATAGTTATACGTAATGTTCTTTACGTATTAGATCGGGGTATCGTAAGGGATTTCACGATAGTTGTCTTAAGCGTTATTAACGCACTTGCAATTAATGTCAGCTTGCCTATTAGATAGAAGTAACCGGATTAATTAAAGCTAGGAAAGATAACTCGACCGTCTAATTAGGCCGGAGGTATCCTTATTCTTAGCACGAAGACGACCTTCTTAGAGTATTCCCGAGTTAATAGGTGTTTTGCATAATAGAGGGTAACGAATCTTATCTCTTCTACCTAGCTGTCTGTGATTGACTAAGTCAACTACTAATTAGTGTTAGTAGGTCTTTAGGTCGACCTTATAGGGTAAATAGTATGGTTGTATTAGGTTGTATTGCTAGCTAAGTAAGGGGAAGCTATTATAGTAACGTGGCTCCCTCGTACGTGCACGTAATCCTAGGGATCACGTGCATTACGTATGTGCGACTACATCGTCGCACGTAGCTAGCTATTCCCATAAGTATTATATTATATAATAGTTATTTAGCCTTTAACTATATTAGGATAATAACTATATTAGGTAAGTATAATACGTATAGACCTATAACCGTTATACGGCTTAAAGCCCTATTAGTCGCTAGTAACTATATTAGCCGCTAGTAACTGTATTAGCCGCTATTACGGGCTGCGCTATAGTACGTACTACGGCTATACTATAGTAGGCGCTTAGGTCAGCCGCTACGTAGGCCCGGCATTAAGCCGGCTACTAGCACGTATAGCTTAGCAATGCCCTAGACGAGGGCACGGTCGGGCCGACGTAGGGCCTATATAGGGGCAAGGCGTATATATAAAACCTACGGGAAGGGCGAGCTAGGGCGGGCTCTTCTTCCCCTCCTCCTTAGCTTAAGATAGTTAAAAATACGAGCATGCCGTAGGGCACAACTATAAGTAAAGCTTTGCTATAGCCGGGGGACCTTTAATTTTTAGCTATAGCTAGGGCACCTTTTTTTAGCTATAAGCGGGATTTAAACCCTAAGCCTTAACAAAAGCGGGGCTTATCACACGTATTTATTTACCCCGCGCGCGGGCCCTTACGCGCGATTGTATATAAGGCTAAGACGAGGCTACGCGTAATTATCACGAGTTGCACACTCTACGCATTTTCGGCTACCGAAACGGAAAGTTATTTAACGCCGTAACGAAGGAAGGAATACTACTAAAGAGGTTAATTAGCAAGAACTTAAGCTTAAACGGATACTAAATTCTACGGGCTAGATTAATTAACCTAGACACCCGGCTTACTATTATAGTAGACGCCTAAGCGAAAGAAACCCTCGAGTTTTTTCTCTTTAGCTAGCTACACGAATGCAGACTTAGACTAAAGACCGAATAGGTAGTAAGCACTATACTCTAACCTTTCAAAATATAGGACCTTAAGGCAAAGGCTATTACCTATCTACTTCCGGTTTTTCAAGGGTTAGCGCCCTACTAATATACTATTAGTACGATCCTATATTCTCGGGTTATTACAATTGTAATTATAATAACCCTTTATAACCCTATTATAGGTAGGCGCGGCGCGTAACGAAGTAGTATAATAATAGCAGGCGCGTAATAAAGCAACGTAGTATAATAACAGCAGGCGCGTAATAAAGCAATACAGCATAATAATAGCAGGCGCGTAATAAAGCAACGAACGCAATAGGCACGTAATTAAGCCACGCAATAGAAGGCGCGTAATAAAGCCACGCACGCGATAGTAGGCATAGAATAGCAGGCAGTAGGCACGGAATAGCAGGCACGGAATAGCAGGCACGGAACAGTAGGCACGGAAAGCAGGCATAGCAGGCACAGTAGGCATAGATCGAAGCCACGTAATAGTAGGCGCGTAACGAAGTAATATAACTAATAATTTAATAACCCTTCTTCCTTATTACCTAACAACCTAATTAACACGGCGAACGGCGTTAGCCTCCCGCGTTAGCATAGAGACGTTACTACCTCGAATAATATTATTAAGATTAAAGCAGGCATTAAATATAATACTACGTAGCGTCTTAGCTCGTAAGACAGCTACGTAAGTAAGGCTAGACTAAAAATCGCGATAGGATATATCCGCTATAACCTACTTAAGCGTAGCACCTTATGCCTTATAAATAGTAATAGTATACGCAATCATTAGGGGGAACTAAGTGCGATAGCAAAAGGCGCCGCCCTTAAAGAAGTCTCGCGTTATCCGGAAGATAGGTATAATAGTCGCTAGCTTTAGGTCGTTAAAGTAAGGCGGACCTATATAGCGATTAAAGCGGACTAAAATAATAAAAGGTAGGTGCGCTTAAAGGTCGTCTATATTAGCATTTTAGGCGAAGTCGTAGATAGTCCTTTAGGCGCGATTAACGAGGCTAGGAGGGGTTTAGATATTCGCTATTAATATTACCCTAGCACTAATATAGATAGGCAGATAGTTATATAGGTTGCCGGTAGTAATAGAGTCGGCTTATAACGCGTTAGGTCCGATATTAGTCGCTTAAACCTAGATATATAGCGAGCTAAGGCGTTTTATATAGTCTATATTAAAGTCGCGGACCTATGTATTAGTAGAGTAGATATAGACCGCCCCGTCGAAGTAAGCTACCTCCTTAAGTAGTAGGTTTGCCTATACGCGGGTATAGAGCAGCTTTTAGTCGTTAATAAAAGGGGCATTAATACGTAAGGCTTAAAAAGCTATCCGGAAAGGAGCTTAGTCGTCGCCTTACTGCCGTAAGACCTACTATAATATAATAGTCTTATTAAAGGCGTAGTAGGCGTTACGTCTACGAATCTTAGGTAGCGCCGTAAGAGCCGCTATAGTAAAGAGCGGCTTTTTTATTATAGGCGGGAGCTAATAGAAGTCGCTAAGCATAAGAACGCTACGGCTACTAAAGAACTCGTCTTAATGCTTTAGGAAGATTTATTAAAGGCGGGAATCAATATAAAAAAAGGTTCGTAGGCTAATTATTAACTTCTCGTTAATAATAAGGTAACGTAGGAGGCGTAGCTAGGACTAGAGGTTACTAAGCTCTATAGTACGTAATAGAGGCACCTCTTCGAGAGTCTTAGAGATAGGCAGGTATAGTAGGGAGTATAAAGTCACGCCGTTAATTACGTTAGCAGCAATACCTATAGGCGTCGCTTATACGAAGCAGCCCGGGGAGAGCTACTTTAACCGGGCATAGAGGGCGTAAATTATAAAGGACTTACCTATACCGCCTTATCTATCTACTTATATAAGAAGAGGCGCTAGGTCTTACTCATTAAGGTCGAGGGCTTATTCTAAGTGCTAAGTAAAGAGGTTAAAAACTATGCGTTGCTTTACGTTAAGACGAGCAAAGATATTATTAGATATATTATTATCTTACTTATTAGTAAAGGCATACTATAATTTAACTAGCTTCTAATAGTCGTTCCCTTATGCCTTTAAGTCGGGATATTTACTAATATAAGGCTGCTAATCGTGCTAAAGATCGAGGTCGCAATTTCTAAGTAACTTAATGTCTTCTATATTAAGGCCACGATATAGTAGTAGAGTAGTAAGTTTTTCTTACTCCTCGGCCGTAATATCTTTATCGTTCCAAGGGATATCCTTAAATTCGTCTTAAATAAGGGAGGGAAGGTTACTATAGTAATCGTCGGGATAAGCGTTGCTATAGATAGAGAGGCGATAGTTATATGCCTTAGAGAATATCTTAAACATAATGCCCTTAACCTCCTTAACCTCTTAGGTATATCGATAAGGATAGTAAAGAGTTAACTTAACCCGGCAAAAGTCTTAGTATTAATCGTGCCCCCGTTAAGGCTTATAGCGAGGAAAGTAGTTTAAGATATAATCAGCCGCTTAAGGAAAGGGTCGCTAAGGAGTACGCGTAAAGTCGAACTTAGCTAATAGTTTAAAGAAGGTTAAATCAGCCTATTCGTCGTCTTAGGTAAGGTATTTCTAATAGACGTTACGAGATATACGAACCCTATCTATACCCTCTATCGCATTAATAATATCCGCTTACTATTAAAGCTTAAAGGGGCGGTAATTAATAGACTAAAAAGCCCTTATGCCCTTTTAAAGCGGTAAGTTTAGCAATAGGTAACTAACTTCTATTATAGACTAATTACGCTCTATAGTAAGCTTATTTATAAACTTAGCAATAAAGCTTATAAGGCCCTATTATATATTAGTCTTAGGTAAGATAGCTTAGGCAATATTATAGTAGCTTTCTAACTGCGTTTCTCCCTTCGACTAGTACTTCCTAATATAGTTAATAACGGCATATATAGAGGTATAAGGGGATATATCGTAATTCGCTAGCTAGCTAATAGCTAAGGTAGAATTATAGTTATTAAGAAGAGGATCGTTCCGGACGCTATCGAATATAAAGTATTATAGATTAAGATCTTTAGCGACGTAAGCGTTTACGTAGCACGCACGTAGGAAATAGAAACGGTAGCTCTTCGAATTAGATTAAGATCTATCTAAGAGATAGCGAAAGCGTAGGTAATACGCCTCGTTATAGTAGTAACGTTACACTCGGTTAATAACCTTAGAGAGGAATTAGAAGTTAAACCTAAGGCGAACTACTATTAGTAGGTTCGCCTCCCTTTACTATATTACTCGTTATAGCTCTAGGTTAAAGGCAGAGACGTATTTGCCCTAAAAGTAGGCAAAATCCTCTTAAGTAGAATTAGTAGATATATTAAGCGGCGGGCTTTTATTAACCTAGTAGAGACTATATATATAGATGCTCCTATAGGCCTACTACTTATACCGAAACTAATAGTCTATAATATTAAATTTAGGCGTTAAGACGAGCTTAAGGAAGGAGGTAAATCGGCTATAGAAGTAGTAGGCGGCAATATATAGATTCTCTCGTAAGTTCCTAAACTCGATTATAGCCTTACCCTAGGCGTCGGCCTTCTACTACTCGTAATATAACGGCATATGCCTTTATAGGCTATCTTAATGTAAATCGGCGGCCGAAAACGTTAGGAATACACTTAGGCAGCTTAGGCTATAAACTATAGCCTTAAGTTAATGTCTTTAGCTACCTTAGTAAGCCCGCGTGCCTCTTAAGCTGCTAGAGAAGCGAATAATAGAATTAAGTAAAGCTTAAGAATCGGGGGTATCCTCGCTAAAAGCGGCGCGTAGCTCCTTAATTTCTATTAGGCGATAGGACCGTAACCTCTTAATATAAAAAGAGCTCTAAGAATTAACTTACCAACGTATAAGCGTATTAAAGCTAATATAACGAAAGCGTAGGTGCTTAGAAAAACGGCCGTCGTAGTACTTTAAGGCGTGTTTAATATACTCGCTATACCGAATTATTCTTTAATAAAGGGCTATATAGTCTCCTTGCCCGGTAGGGTAGAGGGTTAGAAAGGCGAGAGATAGGAGAGGCTATAAGGGATTAAACTCGTTAAAAGGGGTAGATCGTATATCTAGCATTTAGATATACGGCTATTGCTTGCGTAAAGGGACCTATTCCGGTATAACCTAACCTTTAACCTAAGCCCGTAAACGCTTAAGGTCCGGCTAGGCTGCGATAAAGTTTAGGATAGCCGCGGTATCGTAATTATTAATATCGGCAGCCTCGGCGATTTAAGCAGCATTAGGGTTAGGATACGCGGCGTTATGCGTAGCGTCGCTAAAGTCGCCTGCCTCGCTAAGTAGCTAGTTACTAACGTTATCGTTAATAGGTAGTTAGCTAATACGGTCCTCGTCGATAATAATATTACGGTAGCTAGGGTGATTAAGCTAAAGATATATAAGCTAGGCATAGATGTTGGCTTATCGAACCCGGAATTAACGTTTAAACTATCGAATAAGATAGGGCTAGTCTATTAATTCCCGTAGTTATAGGACAATAATATCTAAGTCACGCAGTAGAAGGGGAAGCTATATATATATATGGCTAATATCTCGTAGGAAGTTAATAATATAGCCGCGATATTTATATTACTAACTATAATACTAAAAGACTTAGATATATATATAGACCTAGGCAACGAGCATCTCTTCGACTTATAAGAGCTCTAGAAGATACTCTAGGGCGCTGCTAAAGTTAAGGTTATTCTCTTTTAAGAAGAAGTAAGGCTAACTATCCTGTATCTTACTATCTAAACGACGATAGTATTAGCAGATAGAAGCTATAAGCTGTATACTAAACTAAGATTCCTTATAGCGGTTGTAGTATTTAAGGATATCGGCATTAAGATAGTTATTCTACTAACCTATAAGGTCTTAGTTAGAAGGAGATATAGTAGGTATATCGAGATCACCTATAAAGTCTAGCTAGTAAAGAGGCGATAGGGGAGGTTGTTATATTAAGGCCGGAGGCGAGGACGGGGGAGGTTATTATAACGAGGGCGCTAGCGAGGTTAGCGGAGCTAGTGGCTAAGAGGAAGGCTTAGCTAAAGAGAGTAGCTGCGATGTGCTTAGTATTAGTAAAGGCTTTTTACCTACGCGTCGCTAGACCCTATAATAACGGCTAATATTAGCCTAGCGGGCGTATGCTTAAGCGCGGCGCGGGCTATCCTACGAGCGAATACTATATCGAAAGAGACTATAAATCGCTATGCCGAAGCGTTAAGCCTATATTATATAATTAGTAAGGATAGAAATAGAGAAGTTAGGTAGTATATAAAAGTAGATTATTCCTAGCGATATATAAGGCACTTTGTGGTCCGCTTTATTAGGTCTTTAATATAGATAAATTAATTATTAGGCTTTATTATATTACACGTCTTATAATAGCGCGGGCTTTATATTTCGCAACTTTATATTCCGCCTGTTAGGACAACGGGTAACTTAGTGCGAGGGTAAAGGGAAGGAGGCAGGCGAGGCAAGCTAGGAGAGCGTAGGCTCTACGTCTCGAGCGACTATACGTTGCTAGACGTTCGCTTATAGGAAGCCGGGATACTAAGAGTCGCTATGCCGAGCCGTTAAGCCTATTTTACAATTAGTAGGTAGAAAAAGAGGAAAGGGGGAAAGGGAAGTTAGGGAAAAGAGTATATAGAAATGGATTATGCCTAGCGATATAGAAGGCACTTTATTATCTATTTTATCTAGTCTTTAAGGTTAATAAATTAATTAGAAGGCTTCGATAAGTTATAACGGTTATAACGACGATTAGGTAAAGCATATAGGTCGTTATTGCGGCTAGCACTTAGTTATAGAGGCGAAGGCGGAGGCGGGGGAGTAGCTACTATAGAAGCTATTAGTAGGTAACGATATTAGGAGGCGACGATATAAGCCGTAATAAGGGATAAGGAGGCGAGCGAGCCGTAACGAGGGCGCGATTTTCTTTTGTTATAATACGCGCTGCTTGTTATAATACGCGTTATATATTAGGAAATATAGTTAAACCCTAGGAGGAGACCTACCTAATAGCCGTATAGGATTTCATTAGTTAATACTGCCGTTTAGACTCTACTAGACAGATAGCTAATAGCCGTATAGGATCTTTTAGCCGGTTTAACCCCGGGGGAAATATAGCTAATAAGCGCACCGAAATTTTAGACTCTAGCTAATAAGAGCGTGTTATTTAAGGCTAGCTAGTCGCCGCACTTTGTTTTAGTAAGTAACCTTTATAATAAAAAAGCTTACTACATATATTAAGTAAGCAAAGCGGCTTACCGTAACTTACACACATTCTGTGTTCTTCGTAGCGTAAAGCAAGCTTTGCTTAATTATCTAGCTACGTAGTATTAAGTTAAACCTTATGCCGGCCCCTTATATATCTAAAGCTCTTATAATAAACTCCCGCAATAGTAGACAACCGCGCTAATACCGATATAGCGTAGGCCTTAGACGAGATCTCGCTTAAGGCCGAGTTAAATTAAATTCGGGAGGTATAGGCAGCCGCTATAGAGCGCGTCCGAGCAATAGACGCGATATAGTAGGAAGCAATTATAAGGTTAACTAACGTTATCTCGTCTTTTATAGAGCGGGTAAATTAGATACCGCCGACCGCCTCCGCCCCCTATATAACCTTAGGTCCGTCGATAACACTACCTAACGTAAGGACGGAGAATGTCTAGCTCTTGCCGAAGACCCCGCTAAACCGGAAACTACTCTTATTACTAAGTAAGTTCGACGGCTAGCGGTGCTACTACGCTATATAGTTATATTAGATAAAGGAAAAATACGAGTTAGACTAAGGCTTCTTCCTAATTAACTAAGACATCTTTTATTTAATCTACGCGTGCTTAGATATATTACCTTAGTAGACTATAGCGACCTTCTATAGCTAAGGCGATGTATACTAATACGACCCGGCGAAATTCCTAGAATACCTCGATAGCGTATACCTTAACGTAGACCTTTAGCCACGAGCTACTACGGCCTTACGTACTATAAAGTAAGGCGACTACTAGACCTTTACTACCTTTATGCCTAAGTTCGAATAAAAGCTAATAGAAGCCGGCGGTAGCTCGTAAGAGCCTAAGGTAAAGATTATCTTCCTTAAGGGCATTCTAAACTTACGCCTCCGTATAGCCTTAGTAACCGTAGAGCTACCGAAGGATAGCTTCTATAAGTTCTATATAAAGGTAGCTTAGATCGCGGCTAAGATTAAGCGCTTATATAGCGCCTTTACCTAAAGGAGCGGCCGCGGCTATAGTTATCTAGCTATAGAAAGAAACGGCTGAAATACCGAAGGCGATACTACGATAACGGGAGTTAGAGGAGTTAGTGCCCCCTATAGTAGCGGTACCGTCTAGGGCGGTAAAGGCCGAGGTAGAGGAAAATCCTTATTAAGATCGGGAGCCTACTAAGTATACGCTAAGACCGGCTACCGGGCGTTTAAGTATCCGGATAAGAAAGGTAAAGGCCTTTAACAAACGCCTCTAAGGGTCTTAGGCATATAGCCGTAGGGCGAAGTCATCGGAGAGGTAGATAATAGTAACGACTTAGGAAATAAGTAACCCCTTAGCGAAGTTAGGCTAAGAGTATAGACGAAGCGGTCTAGCGGGAGTAGCAGAAGGCGAAAGGCTATATAACGATAAAGCCTATATTAATACTTATTAAGATAGATAAGGTAAACGACTTTCGCGCCTTCGTCGACTTTAACTATAATTGCTACGCTATAGTCGACCTTAACGTCGTAAGACGGCTTAGGTTAAAGTATATAGAGAGGAAGGAGAGGGCATTACTGCCCTTCTTAGACGATATAGAGCCTATACGCTCTAAAGGTATAGTTTACTTCGATATAGATATTAACGGTATTAAGGAGCGCATCTTCGCTTATATTATATAAGGCCTTAGCTAGGACGTATTCTTAGGCCGCCCTTAGATAAGAAGGAACTACGTTACTTATATCGCGAGGAATGATATAATCTAGTATAAGAAGGCCGATATTTAGATTCGATTATTAGGCTAGGCTAAGCCGGCCTAGATCTAACGCCTAAAATACGCGAAGCTAGTCTTAGCGTCGGTTTTCGCCGCTAAGATAAGACGGCTTAATCGGCGATAAAAAGATATAGGCGTAGTAAAGGCGATCTCGTTAAAGGAGATTAAATAGACGTTAGAGCCGAAGAAGCCGGTTAACCTAGCGGACTATATCCCGGCGGACTTACTTTAGGACTTCCCTAACCTCTTAGCGCTAGATAAGTCTATAATACTACCGCTATTCCGGCCGAGGGTAGACTATAAGATCTATTTAAAGCTAACCTTAAAGGGCGGCGAGCTACGGCTGCCTTAGGGCCTATTGTATAATATATCGAGGGAGGAGTTGCTAATCCTAAAGAAGACGTTAATAAACCTCCTCGACTATAGATTTATCTAAGGTAGTAGCTCGGCGGCGGCGGCGCTAGTATTATTTATAAAGAAGCCTAATAGGGGCATTTAGTTCTACTACGACTATTAGGCCCTTAATAAGATTATAAAGCGGGATCGGTATATACCGCTATTAATCGCCGAGACGCTTAATAACTTAGCGAAGGCAAAGTGGTTTACTAAGTGACTAACGTAGGTAGAGAAGCACTAGGTCGGCTAGCGAATTAGGCTCGAAAGGCGCTTCCTATACCGCTTAGTGTCCCGCTTAGCTTAGACAATAGGGATAAGTCCCTTAATATCGAAGCTTAAAGGGAGAAAACGCTTATAGCGAGTTCCTTAAGTCGTTCTCTCTGCATCTAGCGTCTATTATAAAGGCTTTAGATCTCCTAAGGAATCTATAGGCGCTGGTCTACTACTCGTCCTTAATGTTAAAACTTAGTCACGAACTAGATATTAATTAGGTTAGGTCCGCTATAGATAAGCCTAGAATAGTTAAAGATCCTTACTATAATAATTCCCTCGATAAGGCATAGTCCTCCTAGTAATATTAAGATTTAATCTTAATATACGTATTTAGATCCTTTTATCTAGGTCTTTAGTCGGTAGAGGGGTCTAAATCTAAGCAGGCTTAGGTCTTTAATCCCTAATATATTTCCTGCTATAGCGCATAAGGTTATTATTGTCTATGCTAAGCTTACTTCGTAAGTATCGGGTTCGTCTTTTAGGAAGAATCCCTAGTCCCTATAAGGGAATTCGGGGACCTAGTAGGGTTGCTCCTTTAATAATTAGTTATCCTATATAATCTTAACGCCTAGGTATACCTTTAGCAAGAACTTAAACGGGATCCTAATAAGGCCTTTTACCTAGTGTTAAATCATCGTAAGGGCAAGATATCCGCATTCTTAACCGAGTTTTTACTCTATCGTTAGGATATTAGTAAAGGCGAATAAATACGGGTATCCCGTCCTATAGAGCAGCTGCCGCTATACTCGTAAGAACCTATATAGTCGAGGTCGTCGTCTACTTTATAAAGCGTTAAAGATAATAAGTTAGCGCTCTCGCCTATCCTATAAAATCCCGATCTAATGTATACCGTCGTAGCCTTTAGCGTTAGTAAAGCATGCCGTGCCGACGATATAACGTCTTTTAAATATAATATCTATAGCGTTAAAGGATAGCTAGCTAAATATTAGCATTTCCTCTCCTTCGTAAAGTCTATAGTAAAGGCCTAGGTTATAGTCTAGCGCGGCCTTCCTTAGGATTTAGTTCTTATCTATATAGATTGTTATAGGTTAGTCTATTATAGCTACCGTACCTTCTACCCCTTTAGTAATAACTCGTAGTATTATAGTTAAACTACCGTCTTTAGCCTATTCTTTTCGGCTTGCTTATATAAGGAAATTATATACCTTATTCGTATATCGATACTAACGGCTTTTGCTCCTATAAAACCTATTTATCGGGGATATAAACTAGTAGGTCTTCTCTACTTCCTCCTAGGTTATTTCGTAGTCGCCCTTAGTTTATCGTAGTCGTCTTAGCTAATTTTATCTATATAAGAACTATATTAGTTAACTCCCGTTATAGGCTTTAACTCTTATCTAATCGACTATTATTTCTTCGTCGAGGCTATAATACTTCCCTACGCCTCCCTTAATATAGACTTTCCTATAGATACCCTTAAGAGGCATTCCGATATCTCCGGTTAGTCTTCTATAGAAGGTAGTCGCTATATTTACAAGCTTATTAGCTTTGCCTAGTGCTACTATATGCTAGTCTATTGCTATTCGTCGATTAAATAGTCTATATTGCAAAAGGAAGAAAGCGGGTATACGTAGGCAGAATAGGGTTTTTCTCGTAAGGAGTGCCTTCTAAGGCGCGCGTTGTCTTCTAAGGTATTAGGCTAAAAGCTTTACTATATAGGCTTAGTAGCTAATCGTTCTATCGTCTATAATCCTTTAAATCCCTTTCTCTTCCTTAGTTTATCCGCAATTAGTCTTTATCCGATCTTTATTTTACCTACCCTTAGGCTTATCCGATCGTAATTTTCCCTCTTTTATTTTTTCTTCCTTTCTTCTTTAAAGTATCTTTATTTTCGCGACTATGCCTATCGACGTATCTTCTTTAAAGGCCGAAGGCCTTCTAGATATCCTTAAGCTTTCCCTTACCTCTCTTAAACCCAAAGATTTCTTAACAAGCGTTTTTTTATCGTAGAACTATCGTATAATAATCTTTCCGCGACGCCTTAAGTATTTTATAATAACGGACTATTTAATCCTTTAAGTCTTAGTCGTCTGCTAATTCGTAGTTATAATAGATTTATAATTGCCTAAGAACGTTTATCCGCGGCGGTTATAACCTTAGACACTAGGGCTTCCCGATCTATATCGAGGTCGTTATTCGCCTTTAGATCCTAAGTTAAGCGCCGGACTTCGTTAAATTAGATGCGAAGGGTAAAAAGCCTTTAGAGTACCTCCTTAATACCTTCCTTAGACCTTAGGATCGGGCCTTATATAAGAATCTTATTAAGCGTCGTCGTATCGTCTATATTCCGGCTAATGTAGCCTATCTACGCGGATTTTTCTTTTCCTAGCTTTTAAGAAAGAGGCCCAAGTATATATAGGCTTTCCTTATATCGTTATTCAGGACTAAGAACCCTCGTATATATCATAGGTATCTATTAACGTATCGATCGACGATTACCTTTACGAACGAATATGTAATATTTCCCTTTTTTAAATATATCTCTTTAAAGGGCGTATTAAGTAGTTCTTGCTTAAACTATATATAGAGTGCGTCGAAGGCTCCTACTTATAGCTAGCGGCTTTTGCCCGGATATTAGGGTAGAAATAGGGATAGCAACTCTTCCCGTCTTACGGGAAGAGAAGAGTATAACCTTCCTAAAGGCAGCGGGCTAATATATTACCTAGAGTACCTAAGCGACTATAACGCTCCTCGTCTTCTATTTAACGATCCGGACCTATTCGGGCCGGCTATAAACTTAAAGGAGGCTAATAGTTAGGGTAAAGGGACGCCTACGACTCCCTCTAAACGTCTAAGGGGAATAGGCTCCTTAAACCTTAGCTAAGGTCTCGTCGATGCTCCCTCTTATCGTATTTCGGTTAGTTCGTTGTTTTTCGGTTTTCGGGTTTTTCGCCTTTTATATTACTTCCGCGGGAACCTCCTCTATAACTAAGAAAAGACGTCCTCGTCCGATCTTAGTTACTATAGTCTCTCTGCTCCTTTATAATTAAAGAGTATTGCTATTTACACAGATATAAATCTCTATTTACACAGAAGTTCGCTAAATCCCTACTCTTTCTATATAACCCCGCGCGCCTATATCCCGCTACTAAACTTTCCGTATAGGTATATAGCAATTAAGAGGGCCGCGTAAATCGTATATAGCCTTAATTTAGTTAATTCGCTACGTGCGCCCTCTACTACGTGCCCTACTACGTGTGCGGCTCCTTAATATATACTTCGTGCCCGGCTATATGCTCTATTACGTGCTTTACTACGTGCCCTCTACTACGTGCCCTCTACTACGTGCTTTACTGCGTGCTTTACTACGTGCCCTCTGCTATATATACGGCTCCTTAATATATGCTTTATGCCCGGCTCCCTACTGCGTGCTCTACTACGTGCCCTCTACTACGTGCTCTACTGCGTGCCTTACTGCGTGCCCTCTACTACGTGCCCTCTGCTATATATACGGCTCCTTAATATATGCTTTATACCTAGCTGCGTGCTCTACTACGTGCCCTACTGCGTGCCCTCTACTACGTGCCCTCTACTGCGTGCTCTACTACGTGCTTTACTACGTGCCCTCTACTATATATACGGCTCCTTAATATATGCTTTATGCCCGGCTCCTTACCACGTGCTTTACTACGTGCCCTCTACTATATGCCCTACTGCGTGCCCTACTATATGCCCTCTACTACGTGCCTTCTACTATATATACGGCTCCTTAATGTATGCTTCGTGCCTAGCTGCGTGGCTTACACTGCGTGCTCTACTACGTGCCCTCTACTACATGCCTTATTACGTGCCTTACTGCGTGCCTTACTGCGTGCCCTATTGTATGCCCTGCTTTATGCCCGGCTGCGTGCCCTACTACGTGCCCTCCTACGTGCCCTACTGCGTGCCCTTTACTGCGTGCCTTCTGCTATATGTGCGGCTCCTTAATGTATGCTTTGTGCCCGGCTGCGGATTTACGCGGCTCTCTTAATTGCCATGTACCTACACTGGATTTTAGTAGCGGGATATAGGCGCGCGGGGTTCGCGCAGAAAGAGTAGGGATTTCCTAGACTTCCGTGCAAATAGAGATTTATATCCGTGCAAATAGCAATACTCTAATTAAATGCTTTAAAGCTCCTACGTATAGATCCCTCTTATCTTTCGTAAGCTAGGGAAGTCGTACTTCGATCCTTTAGTTAAGTCCCTTTTTCTACGTTCTTATATAATTATCTTTATAGCTTTAGTCTTAATCTTATGTTTCTTTATTTTAGGGTCTTAATATTATATAATCTTATGCTTCTCTATTAGGTAAAAGAAGTAGGTCGTCTATATCGTTCGTCTATTCGTCTTAGCTTTTCCTCCCTAAGTCTAATTTATCCTATAGTAGCTATCCGTCCGTAGACGAAGACTACTATCCTATTTCGTCCTTTACGAATTTCTTTAAGTGCTCGCTAAGTATCGTCTTATTAAGTATTATACCGTCGAGTGTTTTAATCCTATAGCTCCCGGCTACCTTCGCATAGGAGATTAGTCGGAATAGGCTTAACTACCTTATCTAGTGTTTAGCTTACCTCCCTGAGTTATTTAATCTTCTAATATCGAATAGGAGGACTAAGTCGCTAGGTCGCAATTCGTCCTTACGTATTATATATTTATTCGCCTCGTTAGTCTAGATAGTAAGTCGTTTCCTATATTTTTCGACTCTTTCTTATGCTTTAGCCACGTCTTTCCCCTTCCTTTTAAGCACTCGTAAGCGTGCTTCGAATAGGGACTCCTCTATAGTGATTTTATCTTAGTCGATTAGTCGCTAGGTCGGGTGTTTTACTTTAAGAGGTAAAATAAGATCCTAACCGTAGATTAAATAGAAAGCCGATATACTATATGAATTTCGGATAGCGGTACGGTCTATAAGAACAGCTTAGTATAGGTATTTTAGCTATTTTCCTCTTTCGTTAGCTATCTTCGCAAAGGCTAATATCAATCTTTAGTAGCTATATTCGACAACTACGTTAGCTTTTAGGTTCTAGGCAGAGGTCTATATAACCTTTAAGCTAAGGTCTTTAAGAATAAACTTAAAATCCTTTTTTATCTCCGGTCCTTTATTAATCATAGCGTAGAGCATTACGCTATACCTTTAAATTAAGGATAGAGTAACCTTCGTTATAGCTCTAGCCGTAATTTACTTAACTAGTATTACTTCGACCTATCTAGTAAGGTTATCTTAGGCTTTTATTAAATAAGCGTATCTATAGTCTAAAGACATATACTAGCTATTAAAGTAAATCTTACTTATTAGGTGGCTAAGAGCTATAGGCATAGATAATTCCCTTAGTCTCGTAGGTGTAAAGCTCTAGCAATCCTTATATATCGATATAGCTATAGGAATATAGTCATGTGACTAAGGGATAGAGTCGCAACCACATTGCCGACTATGCATAGGAAAGGGGCAATAGGGGTTATAACCACGCGGCGTATAACGCCACGTGACCCACATAGTCAATAACCTCGTCATTAACTAAGGGCATCGTTATAACTAGAGCAGTAAGCCCTAGCGTAGGCCTTAACAATGCATTATTAAGACACAGCAGGCTCTATAGAGGGACCCCGGCAGACGGGTATAAAGGGGCTACCTTATTCCCCCTTCTTTAGCTAGATTAAATACAACTATAACTAATGCAACCCCCTTTGTTTAGATTAATCTAAGTGAATCACCTACTAACACTTATTAGTGATTAAATAGATTTAATTATAGAATAGCAAGGCAGAAGAGATAGATCTTAATCTTCGAAAGTGTAAAAGGGGCAGTAGTTGCAAAAACGCGGCTCCTACGCATCTTTACCCTCGGGTTCTATTGCGTACACCTAGAGAAGATCATCTATGCTAAGAATAAGACTATTTAAACCGAGCTCGACTAGCAAATAGACTCTTCTAAGCTTCCTTTCAATCCCGTCTCGCTTCTATTAAGGAGGAAGAGTAACGTTAATAGGCAGTGCGTCTATAACGTAGAACAATAACGCGAATCCTTATAACTATTTAATCCCGTCTCGCTTCTATTAAGGAGGAAGAGTAACGTTATCTAGAATAAAGACTAATCACTTCGATATCTCTCGTAAAGACTATTACGAGACCTTTACGATAACCCCTATTAACGAATTCAAAATAAGCAAAAATAGTAGGACCGTTATTAACCACGAATATATCGGCTCCCCCTAAAAATACCGATAACCCGGTTAAACCGATCGAACGATAGATAAAGGATATTGGCATTATCCCGTCCGCTCGTAGAGACGTAGATATATAATATTAAGATATAGAGGAAATTACATCGGAAGACCTTAGCAAGGCCGAAGTCACGACGTTTATAGCCCGATTTATTATAGTTAGCGAAGCATCTATCTACTACTAAGGCTAACGGCTCTTCGACTTATTCTAAGAGCATTTTTAGGGATAGAATAAATCTATATAAAACCTAGTTTCTACGGACTATAAGAGAGCCCTTAAAGCTCTTATATAAAGACGTAGACTCGCTATAGGAATTAAGAATACGTCGTATACTAGGTTATATATAGCTATGCTTCGATCGGACGATCTATTTCCCTAGAATAAGAAGGAGTTTATAAAAGAAGAATTTAAGATAGGCATAAGGGCTTTCCGTAAATAAGAAAAGATAAGAAATACATAAGACTAAGTAGCCTAAGAATAAACGAATCCGGATCCCTTCTCGACTATAACGAACTAGTTAACGGTCTTTCCGACTTCGCACCGATTCTAATATAGTGGCCCGGCCCGAGCGGCGACTACGGATCCGACCCCGGAACTAGACTAAGACCTAAACACGGCTATAACGGATGCACCGGCATTTCTACTATTTAATCGTATAAATCGGCTTTATACGCTACGACTACTATTTCTCCTAGAACTAACGTTATATATCCTAAGGGCGAAACCGAGGCTCGATCTATCTGCTTTAACAATCGCCCTAAAGGCTATCGAAGTATTTAATTATAACATTAAGGAGTATATAGCACTCCTACCGGCCGATATTCCGAACCCCTTATTAGATCCCGACGTATAGACTAAGTTCGTTAAGATATAGGATAAGGAGAAGAGCTATACCAGCGAGCTATATGCCCTATTTAACGAGACTATCCGTAAGTTTATAGGCGTATGTTATAACCTTAAGATTAAGCTAGGGCTCTTCTATACCCTTCTCCCCTAGATCTTAAAGGGATGAGCCGACCGCTTCTATACGGAGAATATCACCTAAACGACTACCTTCCGAGGCGTATATAATAAGATTAAACGATATTTCGATACTAAAGCGACTTAGGCTTAGTACTACACCGATTAGACTAACACAACGTTTAACTAAGTTCGGGCTAGCAACCTTAAGAAAGGCCTACCGGAAGTGCTTTAGTTGCTAATCGATAAGCTATTGCTTTATTAACGGGCTCTAGGACCTAAGTTTATAAGCGAAACCCCGCTTATAGTAAATCTCACTAAGGCGTGCTAAGGTGTCCCGGAACTCGAAGGTGCCTTCTTTAAATAGGCTAAGGAGGCTAAGGAGCTCTATGCCGACCTCCGAGCTTCCCTTATAACGTACCTCGTACGATAGGCGAGAAATGCCTCGCGCTAATTTATCTAAGACCGATATCGTAATAACGATAGGATAGATATAAATTATAAATATAATTCGAAGAACCCTAATAGTTAGTTTTATATAGACCGTAGGTATACTAATAATCGTAGTAGAGGCAACGAAGGATTTCGCCTACGAGGCTCTAGATAAAGCTACCGGCCCTACGGTAGAGGAGGCTACGGCTAAGTATACGGCAATAAGACCTAGACTAAGAAGTGCTTTATGTATGGAAAGGAGGGATATTAGTCTACGAAATATCCTATAGAGGAACGGCGGAAAGCTAAGGACTAATATCTCTCGCATTATCTTTATACCGGTGTCTCCCCGGATATTATAGCCTATTTAGCAGGCTACGAAGGCCATAAGGACGATAAGGAGGAAGAGTATAGCGAGGATAACGAGCCGGAATAGTAGTAAGCTAGTTAAATGCTTTATTAAATAGCTTTTAACCACCTTATTATAGGAGATAACGTCTACGGCATAGAACTAATAGTCTCGGCCGACTAGTTTCTTATCGACGACCGCTACTTAAAACTCTATTTTTAAGGCATCCTAATTAATACGGGAGTAGCGAAGGTCTTAACGGCCGGATAAGAACAATATATAGCCCTACAGTAAGAAGACCCTTTAGTCCGTTTAGACATATTAACCGTAGGCTAAGAATCAATGAGATTCGGCGCCGGTACCGTTATTAGGTCTTTAGGATTAATTAATCTTATTACTCCGATTAGAAGGATTATATTCTATATACTAGAGACTTCGACCCCTTTCCTGCTTTATCTCGCGGATATAGATAGGCTAGGCGTATTCTTTAATAACATAACGAACACCCTCACCGGCCCTAAGGCAAACATCCCGGTGGTTAGGAAATAAGGATACCCTTAGTTCTTCCTTAGGAAGAGTAAACAATCGACCGTATTCCTTATAGAAACGGAAATTAAGACCCTATACCGTCGATTCGGACATCCTACTATAGCTAGGCTATATAACCTATTAAAGCAAGCAGGCTACGGCGATATATCTCTTAGCACTCTAGACAATATCTTAGAACTATATCACTATTGCTAAATGCATTCGCCTACCCTAAAACGGTTTAAGTTTAATCTTAAAGATAACTAGGACTTTAATTATAAGGTTATCGTTAATATAATATACTTAGACGTCTAGAATTTAGCATAACGGCCGGTATTACATATTGTTAACGCATCGACGGCCTTTTAAAGCGCTCGATTCCTCTCTTCTATATTAGCTAAGGTTATATAGGAGACTCTTCGAGCCCTTTAGATTAATATATACCTTAGTCCCCCTAATATTATTAAACATAATGCCGGCACGAACTTCGCGGCGGTGGAATTCCGAAACGAAGCCCGTATTATAAGGATTATATATATATAAGTTCTTATTAAAGCATACTAGTCTATCGGCAAGGTTAAAAGGTATTATGCCCCGTTGCGCCGAGCTTTTAATATCCTTTTTGTAGAGATAGGCAGCGTAACCTCCCCTAAGGCAGTCCTTTAGATAGCTATTAAAGCTATTAACGATACTACTAGACCGAACGGACTAATACCTACGTTGCTTATATTCGGAGTATATCCTAGGATAACTCTTAATTCGCCGCCGTTACTAACGAACTTTAAACGAGCAGCTATAGTATAGAAAGCAATAAAGGCACTTAGGCAGCTTACGGCTAAAAGATAGGTCTAGGCTGCATTATATAGCCGCAACGGTCTAGATATAGCGAACACACTTACCCTTCCTCTTTAAAGCGAAGTCCGCGTATAGAGGGAGAAGTTAGGATAGTAAAGACCGTTTAAGATTACAGCTATTAATAGGCATAACATTACGATCGACACGGTTAATAGACCTTAGGTCTTTAGATCTACGCTAGTACAACCGTATTATCGTAATTAAATACTTAACGACCTTCCGGCATTAGAATCCGAGCAGCCGGACGAACCTGCTCGACCGGACCCTCTAGCACCCCGTAAGCGAGGACGCCCGTCTAGATCGAAGAATAAGGCTAGGCATTTAATTATAGAAGGATTAAACGTAGAGGATAACCTAGATAATAATAAGGACGATATAGATCTCGACGATTTAAGCGACGAAGAAGCAGACGAGGCCTTTACGATAAAAAAGGAGGAAGAGGCCTATAAGCTAGCCGTTAAGCTCCGATCTAAAGGCGCTATTACGACCTTAGGAGCACTATTCGAAGCGTTAGATAGCACGGAGATCGATAACCTCGTAGCACGAGGAGTATTTAGTTTCGAACGGTATAACGAAGCTATTTACGGCGGCTACCGTATCTTTAGCTCCCGTATAGTTCGAGAGGTTAAAGGCAGAGACACTAAGCTATATAAGAAATTAAGGCTTATCGTCTAAGGTTATAATAATAGGGAGAAGGCTTCCCTACTAACGCAGTCCCTAATAATCTAACGCGTTAGCTAACGATTAATCTTAGCCCTTACTCCTAGCCTTATACGCTATAGGATAACGTTGTCCCTTCGAGACATTACTTAGGCATATCCTTAGGCGAATATAGAGCTCTTTCGAACGGTCTTAATACGTCTCCCCGCCGAATTGCAAAGGAAGTATCCGCCCGATATAATTATCCAAGCCATTAGGCCCTTATATAGTATCGTAGAATCGGGAGTCTACTAGTTTAATACATATTAGAAGCACTATATCGAGGGCCTCGATATAGCGATATCGACCTTCGACTCTTGCCTTCTAATATCTAATATAGGACTAGAATACTTTAGCATTATTAGGATGCAAACGGACGATACCCTTATACTTAGAACGACGAGTTTTTCGGCCGCTAAAGAAGAAAAGCTCTAAGAGGCATAATTTAGGGCAAAGCCGAAAACCACGATGACTTAGGGCTCCGTTACGGATTTCAACGGCGCGAAGGTAAGCTTACAATAGGATAAGATACTCCTACTCTAATAGAAAGGATAAGCTGCCCGAATCGACTAAATCGATGTTAAGGCTCCGGATTATATATAATAGTACCTAAAATAACGTGCTCGTAGAGCCTATATAGCCTCGGTGTGCCAACCGGAAGCCGTATTCGATATCTCTATTACGGTATAAGTGTAGAACCTAGATAATAAGGATTATATAATCTTAAACAAGCGACTTAAGTAGCAAATAGACTACTAGAGTAAAGGTTTAATATATAAACTAATTAATCTTATAAAGGCGAAGCTAATAGTATTTACGGATAGGTCGTTTGCTAATAACAACGACCTATCCTCGCAACTAGGCTTTATTATTGCATTAGTCAATAAGACCGAAAGGTCTAATAACTAGTTTAAGGTTATTAGAAACATTATCTACTAGAGTTCGACGAAGTATAAGAGAGTCACCCGAAGCGTGCTAGCCTCTAAGATATACGGTATAGTTAACGGCGTTAACCTCGGGATCGCCTTAGCAACTACGCTAAAGATTATCACCGACCGGCTTAAGCTACCGAATATCTAATTAATCATCTATATAGATTCGTATTCGCTCTACGAATGCCTCGTAAAGCTCGGGACAACTAAGGAGAAGAGATTAATAATTAATATTATATCTCTTCGATAGTTATACGAGCAACGAGAGATTGTAGAGATCCGTTGGATTAACGGCGATAATAACCCGGCCGATGCTATAACGAAGGCATCCCCGAACCGAGCCCTCGAACGCTTCGTAGATAATAATAGCTTAACCATTCGGATAGAGGCATACGTTCTACGCCCCTAAGTTCCCCTTTTAGGACTCTCTTTTATTTATACTTATATATTGTATTTATTAGACCCCTTTAGTCTAATACGCGTTATCCTTGCGATTAGGAAGGTTGCTTAGCAGTTAGAAAGAAAGACTGCTAGTATAGGAATATAGTTATATAACTAAGGGATAGAGTCGCAACTATATTGCCGACTATATATAGGAAAGGGGCAATAGGGGTTATAACCATACGGCGTATAACGCTACGTGACCTATATAGTCAATAACCTCGTCATTAACTAAGGGCATCGTTATAACTAAAGCAGTAAGCCCTAGCGTAGGCCTTAACAATACATTGTTAAGACATAGCAGGCTCTATAGAGGGACCCCGGCAGACGGGTATAAAGGGGCCCCCTTGTTCCCCCTTCTCTAGCTAGATTAGATACAACTATAACTAATGCAACCCCCTTTGTTTAGATTAATCCAAGTGAATCACCTACTAATAATAGCCGTATAAACGTCGTTCTAAAGAGAAGTCTACTAATATCTACTGCGAATATAGTCGTAGGTAACCTATCGTCCCTTATAACCTATCTACACGTAATATTTCGTTATAATTCGTCGTTGCTTAGCTTAGTCGGAGACTACTAATATAGGTCCTTAGTCTATCCGTCTTAGTAGTCGCTAGAGTTTTCCGTCTTTAATATAGTAGTTTAGGCTTCTTATATATAGTCTCCTATAAGCTTATTTATTATAATTAATTAGTCTCTTTATCGTTTAAAGGAACTTTATAACTGCTTATAGTTTAAGGGGATATCGAAGTCCCTCTAGATAAACTATATTAAGATATAGATCGACGAAGTCTTTAATATTACCTTTAAATATCTTATTAACGATATTAGAGGGTCCTTCTAGCTTTTGTAAGAGCCTATTAGCAACGCTATTCTTTTTCCCGACTATATATCGGACCGTAAAGTCGAAGAGGAAAATATAACTAATCTAGCGGGTGACTAACGCTCCGGGTATATCTTTAATAGCGCCTTTTAATTAATCAACTAGGACCTTTGCATTAGTCTTAAGGATAAAATATACGCCGTAAATATGCATTCTAAGCCGTCGCAAAGCGTAAAGAATAGCTCTATACTCTCTTTTCGTAGCATCGTATTTTGCTTCGGCGTTATTCTATATACCGCTCTCGTACTAAACTAGTCTTCGTTTTCTATCGACAATTTGCATTAAAATAGCTCCTTAACCAATAAGGCTAGCGTCGCACATAAGGATGATTTCTCCTCTATCTAGTCCGATGTCTAAGGACACTAAGAATATAGGGTCTATAATAGCATCCTTTAGCGCCTCTATCGCCTAGTTGTATAGTTTGCCCTAATTCTATAGCGCTTCTTTTCTTAAAAGGTCGGTTAAAGGCTTTACTATAATAGCGAACTATTTAATCTATATTCGGTAGTATCCTACGATGCTAAGGAAGGCTCGTATATACGTTATATTATAGCATTTAGTCTATTCTTTAATCTTAATAATCTTTGCCTCCCTAAGACTTCTTCCGTTCGTCCTATAGATATAACCTATAATCTTAGTCGCTTTTTAACAGTACTTAGACTTTCCTCCGGCTATTGTATAGCCTAATAGTTCGATATTAACGAGGACTTAGTCTAGGTTAATAAAGTGCTTAAAAATATACCTCCTAACTTTCGGAGCAACTTCCTTATCGTTATAGGTAGTCTCTAGTCCCTTAACCCCTATATCGTCTACGAAGTTCTTGCTAATATTAGGGAATAAGTCTCTAAGGACTCTCTATATAATTCGGGTGAATTATCCTACTAAATTAGTAGCGCTTTATAGCAGCATGTATATACGTAGAGTGCCTAAAGGGGTAGCAAAGGTAGTTATATCTCGGCTTCTAATATTAAGGGGCACTTAATTATAACTAGAGAATAGGTCTAGTAGCGATAAGATCTTATACATCGAGAAGTAGTCGCTAAATTCATCCGTACTTAGAGGAGGATTAGCATCCCTAATTATAACCGTATTTACTTAGGTAATCGAATTAATTAGTCGTAGGCCTCTATCTTTCTTTACAATAAGGAAGAAGGGGTTCCTATATGCTCTATAGCTCTCTTTTTAAGGATACCGCTTTCTAGTCTAACCCGTAGGATATCGATAACCTTCTTTTCTATTGCCCTTAGGATCGGGATTATCGATGCTTACTATACGTTATATTCTATTGTCTTAATAATCTAAGGAAGAGCGACTAGCGGGTCTACCTTACCTCTTTCCGTAAAGTTCTATAATAGTGCGGCTTCCTTATTAAATATAATTTAATCGAAGATAGCAATTTCTTATTTCGTTAGGAGGTCGTTAAATTGCTTATAAATGTCTTTAAGTCGTTTTAGCGTAAGTCTCGTCCCTTTTTCTATATTAGAAAACTTTCCCGTTATTTAATTATAGTATTTAGCGTTCTTAATTTTCTTTTTAGCTTCTTCCTACTTACTGTTTCTCTAATTAGTATCACCTATTAGAACTATCCCGTTAGACGGAATATTATCTAAGGGGTTAATTTTATCGCTTTTTCTTTTAAACATCGTATTAACCCGTATATCGTATATCTTTATAGGCTTCTTTCTTCTAGTCTATACCTAAATCTTCTGCATTTTCCGGAATTTCCTTTATATCTTTCTTATAGTCTTTCTTAGCTCTATAGTCGTCTCGTTTATTATTACTTTTAGGATTTCCTTAGCGGTTTCCGATCTAATCGAGAGAATAGCTTAATCTTCCTTATTAGTAATAAGTTGCCGCTTAATTAGAGCTTATAACGTAGGTATAGGTGTCTATCGCCGTATCCCTCCTCTATAACTAAGAATCTCGCCTCCTAGCGAGGCAAGGACAGTCGGCGAAGATTAAATTAGATAGGAAACCGTTAACCGTTAATAGATCTATATAGATATATAATTCGAAATAGGAGAAAAGAATTTCGCATCCTTATATTCGGGAATACCTTCTGCGTTAGAATCCTTATCGTTATTAATATCTTTATCTTCGGGAGCACCTTCTACGTCGGAATCCTTATCGTTATTAGTAGCCGGTTAGAACTTATTATATCGTCCGTTAGTTATAATAATATTTATCCGGATAACCTTCTTATTAGCTGCGGAAGAAACCTCCTATCTAATAGCGCCGGCCGTAGGAGCGATAATTCTAACTATTGCTATCTAATACCTAATATATATATCTCCGTTCTTCGGAGTATAATTAAATATCGCCCGGGCCGTCTAGATAAACGGTATGCCTAGAATAAAAGGAACGAGAATATAGTTTAACGCAATAAAGAACGTAATTAGCATCTACGCTAAGCCTATATATAACTCTATCTCGACCTCCTTAACTATTTTAATAGCCGCGCTAGAGGATAACTTAGTCGTCGCCTTCGTCGTGCTAATCTTTAAGCCGTAGGATTATGCGTAGTGCTTGCTAATAAGATTTCCTTTAGACCTAGTGTCTAAAAGTGCACTAAGGGGCCTTAATATTCTTCCTCCTAGCCTAATTAAAAAATATAGTAAGTCTTACATCTGCCTTAGTAGACGGTAGGGAGTTATTATATTAGTCGCGTTAGTTACGAAGGTTTACGGCGCTAACGTAGTCTCGTTAGGCTCCGGCAAATCGTCTATTAGCAAATAGACGTTATGTATTATATAATTATCGTCGTAGGCATAGTCTAGATCGTTATCTTCCGGACTAAACGTCTCCTTATAGCTAAGGAGAAGGTCTAATACGTTAGACGTCTCTAATAGCGGTTCTATAAAAGTCGCTAAGGATAGCGCAGGGAACGAAGGCGATAAAGGCGGCCGAGGATAGTCCTATAAACTCGTATCCGTCTATATTATAAGCGCGTCTATATTAGGTATAGAACGCTAATTAGTCGGGTCCTCGACATTTAGGTAATAGCAATCAAAAAGGGAAGAGAGGCTCTAAGGCTAAAACAGCCTGCATAGAAGGATTAGAAGCTATAAGGTGCAAATCACTAAGAATAATAGCTTTTTTCTTGTCTAGTAGGGAGGCTAACTAGTCTCTATATATATGAAAAATCCTCGGACGAAATCAGCCGCGTAGACCTAAGGAAAAATAGGTAACGTAAATAATCGGACGGAAGGATCGGTAGGAAAAGCAATAGATCGTCCCGTACGATAAATAAGTTATATAGTTAGTAAATAAAAGGCAGTCTAGTGGAAGACTAGTGAATTATACGGTAGAAGCCGTAACTATATAAAGGAATTCTACGGTAGAAGCCGTAGAAGGGAATGAGAATTCTATAGTAGAAGACTATAGAAGGGAAGAGATTTTATAGGTAAAGACTATATAAATAACCGTAAAATCACCGTAAAATCACCGTAAAATATAACCGAAGGAAAGTAGGTAAATACGCCTATAGAAGTGTGGGGCAAATAACCGTAGAAGCCCGTAGAATTCTAAAGTAGAATCTAGGGAAGAACCGGGGATTTCCCGGTAGAAAACAAATAGGGAAGACGGTAATATCAATATACCCCCCTAGCTAGAAGGGAATAACTTCCGGCTAGTTAGAATTATTATCGACTTTTTTTTAGATCCTAGAAGAAATATCCGTAAGTCGAAGCTAGCGAAAGAACGTTTAGAAACGTTATTATAAAAGTAACTTAGTTAATCTATCCGTAACTATTTAGTTAGAAGGGACATATTTAATATTAAAAGTATTGCGTAAGAATTCCTATCGGGCCTAGTAGTTGTAAATGTTAACGTGCTTTAAGGCGGTTTAAATCTTTAGAATCTCGGCGGATATTAAGCGGATTATCTAGGTATTATTATACTAAATAGTAGGAATAGGAATATCTAGCTATAAAGAAATATCATTAAATAAACGAAGAATAGAAATTAGCTCTTTTACGGTAGAAGAGACTATAAGGAGTTCGGCTTTAGTAGAAGAAGTAGTAACCGTAGATTATTTCCGGGCACTCTACGCGATTAGACTATTAAATAGGCTAATAAAATAGCCCTTAGAAGAATAACGAGTGTCTAGGTCGTCGGCGTAGGCGGCATCGGAAGCTATAACGAGTTCTTACTCGTCTATATCCGAAAACTTAATCGTAAGGAAGCGCGATTCGTATAAGTAAGTTACTAAGCTTTTAGCAAGCTTAATATAGAGCGTAGATAGGTTCTATATATACTCCGCTAATAAATTCGACGATTTTACGGCGTTAAGCCGGGTAGAAATAGTCGCGTAATTATAGGAACCGACTAAAGACTAAAAGTAGTAGATTTAGTTATCCGTAGCCTAACCTTAGTGTTTCTCTAGCTTTTCGGGAAGTAAGAATAGATAAAGGGTCGAAATAGGCCGTAGAACCGTAGAAGTAGGGATTAACCTAAACTTAGAAGCAATCTTATCTAAGTAAACGTCCTAGCATAACTATAGCTTTCGCTGCTTATAGTCCCGGATAATCCTTATCTTAAGGAAATAGGTAAGCTCTCCACGGTTGGTAATTATATACTTTTGCCTAAAGCGATGGATAAAGTCGTTAGTAGCCTTTTAGTGCTTTTTGCGGAAAAGGATAATAATATTATCTATAAAGAAGAAAGTAATAATGCTACTCGTAGTAGATATAAAAATATAAAGATCCTCCGCACTTTGCTAAAGGCCTAATTCGGTAAGAGACCTAGATAATTCCTATTGCTAAAGAAAGGGCGAACGGCGAAGCCTATATAAAGCCTTTATTAACCGAATTATAAAACTAAATACCTTAAATCCGTCTAAGAAGTAGATATATACTTCTTTATCTAGATTAGCATTCGTAAAGGCGTTAACTACGTTAAGTAAGCGGGTTTTAGTGCTAAACTTAGCGGTAATAGCAATTATAATGCGAAGATTTCACGCTATAAGCGTTATAGCGTATATTTCTTTTCCGCTAAACGGCTAAAGATCTCCTCGTATATAAAGGCGAGACTTAAACTTCCTAAGGTAGCCGTGCTTATTAAACTTATAATCGAATGCCTATATTAATAAAAGAGGACGCACTAAAGCGTTCGCTCTTAGGGTAGGCGAAGAAAAGAAGGTCTTTCGTTATTTTAGGGAGTCCTATTTAACCTTTCTAGCGGCCTTAAACTTAGGTCTATACGGATACGTCTCGAGATTAGACTAAAACCTTAAAAGCGCGGGTAAATCCCGTTTATATACCTTCCTAAGTTTAAGAGAAGTAGGGAATACAGCCGTAAATACGGTGCTATTAGCCGGTAAGTGCCTAACGTAGGCGAAAGCGGGATATCGACCTAAAAACGGTTTAAACGAGTAGGGCGTAAATCCCCTATAAACCTCGTTATTTATAGACTATCTATAGGACTAGTATTATCGTAATCTATAGACCGAGAAGTAGCTTAAGGCAACTATAATTTAAGTCAGTCTGCTAGTTCTACGGTTGTAGTTAGTGAAAGAGTAGAAATATCGGGTTAGAAATCCTATATATTCTTAAAAATATCCTCCGGCGGTTTTAGGGTTTAGTTAGAGGCCGGGAGCTAAGGATTGCTATCGGCTAGAACGTTTGCTAAAGTAAAATGCTTATTAGGAAGCACTATTAGCGTTAACTAGAATTATGCCTTATCTTACTCTTCTTCTTATGCAATATATAGTAGAAATGCTAGTAATAACACCTATATTAGCGGTTCGGATGTTTTAAACGTAGTGAAAAACTAAGTCTTATTAAACGTTATATTACAAACTTAACGAACCTCCTATCGCTATAGGATCTATATACGAAAAATATTAGTAGAATTATACCCGTCTAAGTAACTAACCTTTATATAAGGTTCCTGCTTAAGATTACGTTTCTATATATTAGTTAGGGCCTTAGTAGTTAGTAGGTAGGCTTTATAGCTAAAAGCTTAAAGATAATCGAATCGTAATAGTTAGGGAAGGAGAAAAGCCGGGATATTCCGGTCGTAATCCCTTAACTAATTGTAAAGGATCTCTATTAGGGAAATCTACTTCGATAGAAATAACGTAGAGGAAGCTGCCTAACGGGCTAAAGTCCGATTATATAAATATACTATAGTTTTCTACGTTTCTATCTATAAATGCTTAGGCAAATTTGCTTTAATCCTTATAGATCGAGCTTTTGTAGATACTACCCCCTTAGCTCGTTTGGCAGCGCCGTTCTAAGCGGGTGTATAGGGTATAGTAGGCTTATTATAAATGCCCTACTAGTTAATAAAATCTTAAAAATCCCGTTAAAAGGCTCGGTCGTTATCTTAATAGATTATACCGATAGAAAGTAAGAACTATTATAAAATATACCGACCTAAGCTCTTAAAGCATAAAATTAGCTCGTCTATAAAGGCGTCTAGAAGAGTATATAGAAAAACAAGCTTTATATAGTCATCCTTAATAAAAAATGCAACGTTCTTATTGTTATAACTCTTATATATAGAAAAGATATCGTAAAACATCTTAGAAAAGGGAAAAGTCGCTTTAGAAAGCGGCGGTTTACGGTTAATAATTCGTTTAACCTACGTAAGTTTATAAGGCTTATAGGAGATTATCTTATCGAAGGTTACCGACTATAGTATTCCGAGAGCTTTTGAAAGCGCTTTATTATTCGGATGCCTAAGTCGTTAGTGCTAAAGAGAAAGTTCCTTTATACTTATTAGTATAGAATCCGGTATAGTAGCCGAAAAAGGTGCTATAACCGGGGTTTCTACGGTAGAATCTATAGAAGGAACGGAAGTAATAGTTAGAATAGTTAGAAGCATAGTAGAAGGTATTAATAGGTTATATTCGATAATATACTAATTGTAAATTAGCTCTATTATATAAATAGTGCGTATTAAAGAAGAGATCTATCTAGTCTACGGGTTTTATAAAAGATTCGTCTTATGCAAAAGACGAAGTAAATAAAAGGACGTATAAAAAGACGGGATATATACTACTTAACTAAGCTAAAAAGTGCCCGTCGAAATACGTATAAACACCGTGCCTATCCTAAGAATTAGAGTGCTTCTACTGCCTGCGAGTGCGTACTTAGAAGAAGGGTAGAAGTTATAGAAACGCTCCTTATTATTATAAATATATCTATTAGACCTTAAATCTATAATAAAAGAATCCCTTAACGGGTATTCTATAGTAGTCTATAGAACAACTAGTAGTAAAAAGGTCGTAAGAATATTAGCGGTAGCTATAGCTTATACCGTCTTTATCTTAGTCTTATTATTCTTCCGCTACTCCTCGTCGCGAAGAAGTGCCGCGTTAACTTTAGCCTTATTAGCCGGAACCTTAAGGTAATCGTCTATAGTCTTTTAGACGTCCTTATCGGGTTTCTATAATAGAAGTCGAACGGAAGGGTTAAAGTAGTTGCACTTAGAGAAGAAGTAACGTTCTCTATAAGCATACTACGGTTTAAATTTTAGCTTAGTCTTATCTTTTTCTAAGGACGTCGCAGCCGGTGTTTTCGTAGGTTTTTTAGTAGATTCCGCGGCTAGGGATTGTGTTCCTTAGCCTTAGAACTTTGCAAATGCATTAGTCTTTAGCGCTTTAGTCGTAGCCTTTAAGGCCTACGAGCGCTCGAATAGTTCGGATATCTTAAATCCGTCGGGGAAAGACTGCTCTTAGCCTAGCTTATTTAGGCGGGCATCGTCCTCTATCTTATTTATTTAGTATTCCGCAAAAGGGCTAGAAATTAGCTAAATAGCCTTAAGAAAAAGCTATATAGCCTGGAGACCTTCCGATTCCGGCAACTTAATTCGCTAGGTATCGGTAAGGACCTTCTATTAGTTAGAAATCTATATAGTAATATCCGTCTGGTCTAGTGCCTTTAAAATAGTATAGAACTACGCGAGAATAGTCTTCTATTACGTCTATAAAGTCGGCTTTATACGCCGCTATAGTAAAGCTAATTCCTTAGAAACCTTATATTCGTCGGCAATCGTTAAGTAGTAGTTCCCGATGTTTTAAACGATAAACTACTAGATTAACGTAAGAGACTTCTATTAGTCCTTATAGGCTTAGAGCAACGTGCGATACTAGGAAAAGAGAAACTTAAACCTCTTAAGTTCTTTTATAGATAAACTAGTAATATTAGCAATAGTCGCGTTAAACATTCTAGCTATTAGTTCTACGGGAAGAGGCAATAAGGGTTTCTAAAGTTTAGGCGTAATAGAAGGATCGATTTTCTCCTAAATCCCTTAAGCGAGTGCATATTTCTAGATTATTAAGATCTATCGGTCTTAGTCCGCTAGTCTATTTAAAACGGTCTTCGAAGTAATATCGGCTATAATAGATATAGTAACGTAGGTATAAGTATAGTAAAATCACTAGAAAGGGTAGTTAGATATATAATATATATATAAATAAACCGTAAAAACTAGACTAAGTATAGGAAAATACTAATAAAATAGGGTAAATGTACTAACTAATCCTCTATAAGTTAATTCGCTAGATTAATCACGCTCTTTAAAAAATATATTAGTCCTCTATAAGTTAATTCGCTAAATATAAAGGCAAAGGCTTTACTACCGTAAGTCGTAGCGTAAGTAGGCTAGAAATATAAGCCGTTAGAACTCTCTATATATAGAGAAGTTCGTCCGGGCTTATAACTATCGAACGCTAATTAGTTAGGTCCTCGACATTTAGGTAATAGCAATTAAAAAGGGAAGAGAGGCTTTAAGGCTAAAACAGCCTATATAAAAGGATTAGAAGCTATAAGGTGTAAATCACTAAGAATAATAGCTCTTATCTTATCTAGTAGGGAGGCTAACTAGTCTCTATATATAGGAAAAATCTTCGGACGAAATCAGCCGCATAGACCTAAGGAAAAATAGGTAACGTAAATAATCGGACGGAAGGATCGGTAGGAAAAGCAATAGATCGTGCCGTACGATAAATAAGTTATACAGTTAGTAAATAAAAGGCAGTCTAGTATATCGACATTTTATAAGCTATTGTATTACGTCTACGGTCGGGATGTATCTTACTTTTGCCTAGTTGGTATAATGGTAATATAAACAGTTATAAGCCCGGGAGCGAAGTCCATTTTGCTAGGACCTAGCTGCAACTTCCACTACTATTAACATTCTTTCGAACCCCGCGTTAATTCGTTATTTTTTTCGCTACATTCGCTATAAACGCTATAAGACGCTATTTTCGCTATAAGACGCTATTTTCGCCACTTTCGCTACTTCGGGCCCGGTCGCACTTTCAGCGGCTGCGCGCTACCTTACGCCTTTCGGATCGGCATGTCATACATTGTGACATTAGCCGGCGGCGCATTTGCGCGAAGGCACCTTACGGCATTCGGCATGGCACGGCACGGCACGGCACGGCATATTCGGCGGCGATTGACACTACGGCTTATTTAGCACGGTCGGGCAGGCCACTGTGTACGTAGGGGGGTATATTAATATTTCATAAGCTATTAATTACGTCTACGGTCGGGATGTATCTCACTTCTGCCTAGTTAGTACAATAGTAATGTAAACACTTACTTTTGCCTAGTTAGTACAATGGTAATATAAACATAGTAGAAGACTAGTGAATTCTACGGTAGAAGCCGTGACTATATAAAGGAATTGTCGCATCGGAGCGTGCCTATAAGGAGGTGTTAGATGTAGCTCTATACTAGTGTAGGTCACGTGTCCGCTTGCGCACCTATTTAAGGTGCCTTGCAAGACAGCTAGCCTACGACTATATATCGTAAGATTAGACCTTTTCCTCTTATTAATTAGTGCCCCTTTTCGTGACCTTAAGCGCACCTATTAACTACTCCTCGCGCCTACGGGTGCGGGCCCTTATAGGTAGATGCAATAGTTATAAGCCCGGTATACGAACTAGCGCAAATTGCTACTATAGACGACGATTTAAATAAACGACGCATCTTTCTATAAGGAGCCTATCTATAAGGATTTTAATAGCTTTACAAAGCCTTAGAATCACGACCTAAGCCCTCCCGGCATCGCCCCTACGGATATGCCTAGTAGGGTAGCTTTAAGGCTAATACGTTATGTATAAGGCCTATGCTAGGGCATACTCGGAGCATAATCCATCCGAGGGTTATTGCTAAGAAAGTGTGTGATATTCTTAGGAAAGCGTGTAAGGCACTCGATCGACTGTATAAGCCTTTAATTAGTTACCTAGTAAGGTATTAACATCGACGCCGCTATTAAGCCTTAAACTAGAAAGGTAACTTGCAATACGGCTATCGACATAGTTATTAATAGGTGTTTAAGGGAGGTATCGATATACGGCTACCTTTACCGCTATATATATTTTACCCGCGAGCACTTACAAATAGGTCCTTAGATCCCTTTATAAAGGATTATATAATAACCGCTTTCTCTTACTTAGGAATATTATTGACTTTAACTTAAACACTAATAACTATTTAATTATAACTAATACTGCTAATACCACTAAGTTGAAGGTGACTCTAACTACGTTAGAGCATTAGGCTATATAGTTCTCGACCTTCCGCCGTATAGCGAAGGGCGTAGAGGTTTAGAAGTACGTTAATACTAAAGGTATCGCCGCTAAAGAGGTCCTTTAGCTAGTTCCGCCGACTAAGGTAACTAAGGAATAAGAGATTATAAGGCTAAACACCCTAACCCTTAGGAACCCTATCATAGGCCTTACTCTAGCTTAGTACTAAAGCTTTAAGATTAAAGGTTATAACTATAAGGAAGACTACACTAAGTACCTCTAAGATAAGCAAGCTATCGCTAACCTTTTAACTTAGGTCTATAAGACCGTTAACTAGTCTTATATCGCCTACTTCCCGGAAAGCCCGGACCTTTAAGGCATCGTTAATTATCTACGTAATCTCCTTAGGGTTACTAACTCTATTCGAGTCGGCCTTGCCTATATTAACTATCGCAATGCCTTAGAGATTAATTAGAGGATAAGCCCTATAACTTAATACCTCTAGTAGGAGCTTATATATCTTAAGGCAGTTACTATAAAGATCTCTAATATTAATAGGGAATAGGCTATCGTCGACTTCCTTAAAGCCGTTATAGCAATAGACGAGCTATAGGGTCGTTAAATACTAAGAAAGCTACGCAAGCAGCAGCTTGCTAGGATAGTTAATATAACACTTAAGGCTATAAGTCGCTAATTTAACTAGGCTTATTACGATCGTGTGACAATCTACGCGAAACCTTTAGGACCTTTAAGGGCTTTTAACATATAAGCCTAAATGCCACCCGCACCCCCTAACACGCCGATAATAGCATCTCGTTAGGGCTTTAACTACGCCTACGGAATTAAGAAGGCTCGCTATCCTTAGAAGCCGATAGACTATACGGCTTTCTATAAGGCAGTTAATAGGGTCTCCTATAAGCCCGAGCTTAAGGAGAACCTAGCCCGCATTAAGAAGTGCGAAGAGGCTAAGAACTAGCCTCGTTAGAAGCAAACCGTCGAAGCTATTAGAGGCATAAAGGGCTAGACCGCACCGCTAGGCGCGCCGAACTAGGGTAAGTCCGCTTAGGGATTATAGGCACACATAATTATCGACCTTAAGTTTTCCGCGTAGAACGACGATGCCCCGGATACGGCCTTTAGTGCGTATAGGCAAGGACTACACCCGCTATATAACTTAACCTTATTTAACAACTGCGCTAATACGTATATTATTAATAAACTTAATCTTCTAAGGGGTAATATCGTCGCCGCCGTAGAGGATAATATTATGCTAGTAGGTGATACGGCCCTTACGGTTGTATATCGAGGAACCTAAACTATTAAGAACCTTTTTTATAGCCCGGACGGTCTAAATATAAGGGATCTAGTGTTAAAAGACATAGCCTTCGTCCCCGGCTTTTATACGAATATTATTAGCGTAAAGAGACTTATAAAGGGAGGGTTATAGATTTACGGAGCCGACTATATAGTCTAGTGCGGCTTAGTTAGAGACAATAATGTAGTAATAAACCTAGAGCTAAAGTATGGCCTAACGGTAGCTTAATTAAAGCCGGTTGATTCTTATTTTATAGTGCCTTTTTCTAACGAAGACGAAAGATGCACTTTTGCCGCGATATAAGAAGGGTTTTCGCAGTACCCTAAGGGCCGCGTAGTATTATCCCGAGTTCTACTTCGGCCTAGGGTTAATACTATAGAACTATAGCACCTTCGATTAAGGCACGTAAGCCCTCGAGTACTAGAATAACTTATATACTAAGCTCGAGGGGTTCGAATTTACGGACTAATATCGGTTAAATGCGTAGGCTACGCATAAGGAAAAGCCTACTAAATGATCTTACGCTACGAGCCCGCTAGCCGTTTAACGTAGCCTTTTTTCCGTATCTTCCTTAATATCTTTAAATTCTAGCCAGGCTATAATAGCCATTAAGATATCCTTTTAATTACCGACGAATATACCGGAATGATATTCTTATAGAGCATTAGCCGAAAGATAGACACGCCGTTCTTAATTAGGAACTTCGAGGGTCTAGTCCGCCGCTATATAAGCGCAGCGATTTATAAGATTAAGATAGATAACGAGAGGTCTTTAGTAAATCTTCCGAATTAGGTGGCTTTAAAATTTTAAGACTAGGCAGTAAGGGAAGGCATTAAGATCGAGCTTCTACTAGCATATATAAAAGAGCCTATAGGGGGAGCCGAACGACCCGAGGGAATTATATAATAAAGACTCCGCTGCGCTATAGGAAAGCTGCCTTAGAACCTATAGCCTAAAGCATATTAGGCATTAGTAAGAACATATAACATCCTTCCTAAGGCCCGCAACTAGTGGAAATCGCCGAAAGAGACCCTCGATAGGTAGTTTAACCGGCATCTTCGCTAGTATAGTAAGTTAGGCGTTATAGCTAATAGCGAGAAGGACTTCCGCCTATTATAAAGCGGTCTTTACGCCTACGGCTGCCGAGCCTACCCTCTTTATATTAACTTAAAGGCTAACCTAAATAAAAAGGCTTTTAAAATACACCTAAAAGCGTATATTAGCTACCTCGTAGGTTACTAAGCGAGTAACCTATTCCGCGTTTAGGTGCTTTAACTTAGTAAGGTAATTATCACCCGAGATATAACGTTTAACGAGAACTATTTTTTCGACCCGAATATAGAGGATCTATAGTTTTCTATCTAAGAATACAAGCCTATCGTAAGATTAATTAATCTTCCTATTAAACGCGACTAAAACGCTCTACTTAAGGATTTCCTATAGGACTTTAACGAATATATCTTAGGAATTAAACCTACTATTTCTATATCGGTAGAAGAGTTCGATATCCTATAAAGGGACGACGCCGGTAAGGCTTTAGAAATAGATGCTTCTTTAATAACACTATTATTACTTAATAAACCGGCGAAGTTACTATTAGCGACACCTACTCCTCCCGAAGCATATCTTATACCGTTATAGACGCCTAACCCGACGGGGCAATAGGGTCTAAAGGCACCGGTAAGCATATAGGATTACGAGGCCGCACTATTCCTCGTATATCCTACGCCTAAAGAGCTAGAGGAATTGCCGGATCCCTAGCCCCGGCAATACTTATTAACTCTAGACTAAAATACTGCTAAAGCTTCGCAGCCGCCGGATAGCGAGGATAAGGAAGGCTAGTAAGGATCGCGAGTCTTACTAAGACGGGGCACTACTTAAGACGACGTAAGTATACCCTTAATAGAATAAGGTAATGTATCTATAGGCATAGAGCCTAAAAGGATAGAAGCGCCTTCTAAAGCGTAATTAAGGACGCTTACGATAGCGCCCTTAAAAGCGCTTATAGAGGCGCCTTTAGACGTATTATTAACATAATTGAGAACTTACCGGACTTAAAGAACGCAATAAGAGCTTTATAGCACTAAAGCTATACGACGAAGCTCTTAAATAAAACGGCTAAGATAATAGAGTAATAGTATTTCTAGTGTTTTTAGCACTCTGCTTCCTAAGGCTTACTATCTAAAGGGAGACCTTACGACTTTTTATTTAGTGTTTATAGCAGCTGTTTAGCAAATATTATACCGCAACTATCGTAACGACCTTGTTCGCTTGCTAAGATAATACTAGGATCTTAATAGACACCCGCACGGGAAGGAGTTTAAAGAGGGATGCAGAAAGGAGCTTTAAGACCTCCTTAGATAAGGCACTTAGCGAGTTCTAAGTAGAGAGCGCGCTAAAGGCACGCCGATTCCCCTTAAATAGGTCCTTCTCTATAAATTCGATATAGATAGATACCTAATTCGGTGTAAAGCCCGCATCTGCGTGCGCGGAGACCTCTAAGGGGATTAAGGCGAAGACACTTACGCTATAACCCTCGCTATTAAGACCTTTCGAACCGTTATCGTAGTAGTAGTAAAGCGAGATCTCGACGTTAGACAACTTAATATTGCTAACGTATTTCTTAATACTAGCTTAGATAAGGGAAGGGAGCCTATATACGTAGAGCTTCTAAAAGGGTATATTAAGCTTAGTTTCCTAGAGGAAGGTGAGAATTCCTCTATAATCGCCGAGCTTAATAAAGCTCTCTATAGCCTACGCGAATTACCTCTCCTCTAGTATAATAAGCTCTAATAGGCGTTAAAAGCTTAAGGGCTAGACCGCATTAACGAGGAACCTTATGTATTTATAAACGGCAAGATTTTCGTCCTTATATACGTTAACGATATCCTTATCTTATCTCTAAAGGGCTATTCCGTAGACGAGCTTATCGACTTTCTATACGGTAAGTACGAGGTCCGCGAGGAAGCTTTTAGTTAGTATCTAAGGATCTAAGTCATTCGAGACCGACCGAATTAAAAGATCTTTTTGTGCTAAGATGCCTATATCGAGAAGATCGCACGTAAATTCGGCTTTAACGGCACTAGGAAAGCGCTGATAATCCCTCTACCGCCCTTACCGCTCTTTAAGAACCCCGGACAAGCGACCTTTCGAGAGATTAAGGACTTTTAAGAGAGGATCGGCTCTATTATATATACGGCAGTTACTGCAAGACCGGATATAGCCCTTATAGCCTTATAGCTCTCGAGGTTCTTTACGAACCCCTCGCCGTAGTAGAAGGAGCTAGCTAACGATTGCATCCGCTACCTCTATACAACGAGGTTCCTTACGATTAAATATAACGGCCTTAAGGGGGAAGCTCTTATAATTGCAACTAACGCTTCTTTCGCAGACAACCTAAAGACCCGCCGCTCTTTATAAGGCTATATTATAATACTCTACGGCGGCCTAGTCGTATAGAAAGCGAGCCTATAAGATATAGTAATAACCTCGACGATAGAGGCAGAGCTGCTTAGCCTAGAACGGGCTATAAAGGAGGCGTTCGCCTTCTTAAGGCTTATAAGAGATATCTCTATCGAGCTTAAGCTATTGAGAATATACTGCGATAACCTCTAGACTATTAGACTAGTGGTAGAGGAAGGCCGTATCTTAATAAAGCTACGCTACGTAGATATATAAAGTATATAGTTAAAGCAGTAGTTTAAGAAGGGCCGCTTTATGGTTAAATATATGCCTACTGCCGATATGCCCGCCGATAGTCTAACGAAGGCGCTGCTATAAGTAAAATTCGAGCGATTTAAGGCGCTATTAAAGTTAAAGGATATACGAGGGCGAATACTAGAAGGAATAAAGGACTAAGGAAGGCTAGAACACTAAGGAAAAGGGCACGTTTGCACCTTAATAGGCGCTTACGATAGCTTCTTCTTTAGCGTTAATTTAATCTCTTAACGCTAGGGGGTGTGTCGCATCGGAGCGTGCCTATAAGGGGGTGTTAGATATAGCTCTATACTAGTGCAGGTTATGTGTCCGCTTGCGCACCTATTTAAGGTGCCTTGTAAGACAGCTAGCCTACGACTATATATCGTAAGATTAGACCTTTTTCTCTCATCAATTAGTGCCCCTTTTCGTAACCTTAAGCGCACCTATTAACTACTCCTCGCGCCTACAGGTGCGGGCCCTTATAGGTAGATGCAATAGGAATTCTACGGTAGAAGCCGTAGAAGGGAATTAGAATTCTATAGTAGAAGACTATAGAAGTAAAGAGATTTTACGGGTAAAGACTGTGTAAATAACCGTAAAATCACCGTAAAATCATAGTGAAATATAACCGAAGAAAAGTAGGTAAATACGCCTATAGAAGTGCGGGGTAAATAACTATAGAAGCCCGTAGAATTCTATAGTAGAATCTAAGGAAGAACCGGGGATTTCCCGGTAGAAAGCAAATAATAAAGACGGTGATATTAACATTAGGCCGAGGGCTTGCCGTAAGCTCGAGCCTAACCTCTTTAATAGTCTTAAAGACTAAGTCGTTTAGGTCGACGCGGTCTTATAGGCTCTAAGAAACCTAGTCTATTATATCGCATAGATATCTTCTCTACGTATATACTATAACTATATTAACGGTATCTAAAGTATACACGCTTATCGCGTCGGATATAAGGGTAGTAGTCTCTAAATTTTCCTCCTAAACTAAAGTCGTCGTATATAGCGTCTAAAGACGTTATGCGTATTAGCTATAGAGTCTATTACCGTCTTATAGAGATACGTAAGCGCTGTCTTACGGGGATACGTAGGCGCTAGTCCTTTCTTCTTCGTTCGCTTCTATCGTAGTTCTTATTAAGTTAAGGTTAACACTTCTATTTAGTAGACGCTAGGCGAACAATAAGTCTATTTAATCGAGAAAAGAGGCTTTTAATACTATAAGAGGATCTTAGTACATAAGATTAAATAGTTACGGTTAGTAATAAGATAAAGACAGGAGTCTAAATATAGTTATTCTATCGTAGTCGTCTTAAGGTTCGACTATAGGAATTAGGTACGTAATAGAAGGCGTGTTTATTAATATAGTCGGGTTAATAGTCCCTATATAGAAACACATAAGCCGACTATTAAACTCGTCTATTATAGCTTTCTGCCGCGTTATATACTCGTCCTATCTACTTTAAGGTAGTTCCTTCCCTTTTCCTTTAGTCTTAGAGTCGTCTTTAATAGGGAATTTACCGATAAGTCTCCGTTATAGCTAGCTATTGCCTTAGTCGACTATACGCACGTTAACTTTTATCGACCCCTCGTAGTTAGTATACTAATATATCTTCCGGTCCGGTATCTCTTTATCATAGAGTAGGCATATAATAGCTTTAGGCTCGATCTAGTATTCTCCGATAGGCTCTTTAAGGTATACTACCGTTATAGATAGCTTTTCTTATAGGTAACCTAAAAGGTCTAATCCTTCCTCCTCCTCGTCGTCGGTTAGGATTTCTATAGCGACTGCCCTTAAAATAGGGGGAGAAGTAGTTAGCTCTTTAAGGTATTAGAATTACGTAGTTTTAATGCCCTAGGCTTTACCGATGCATTTTACGCTTAATTTAGAACCGACTAAGGGCAAAAACTTAACTAAGGTTTATAAGGAGATTAGTATCTTCTTTAATATAATATTATAGACGATCTCGTCTATTATAATATCGAACTTCTTTCTAAGTTCCCTCCTATATTTATAATAGACTAGACTTTTAACGGGAATAGTCTTTATCGTCGCATCCTCCTAAGAGTCTACGTTATCTCTATCGACTCGTCGTCTTTTTGCCTTTAAGGCATTAACTTATATAGTCGAATAGAGTATTTAATTATCTGTCCCTCCTTCCTTCTAAGGCACTTAGAATCGAATTATAGAGGTCTTAGTCGCGACGTCGGTCCCGATAAAGTCGCGAGGTTTCTACTCCTAAGGATAAGAGTATTTCTAAAAGGCATTTATCGCAGCGATTTCTTTCTTATTTACTATTTAATCTTAGCAAGAAGGCGTAGATAACGCTTTAACTTAGGCAATTAGCGGAGTTATAAAGCATTTAGGCTATACGTTAGCCTAATAAACGATAAGCCTCCGAATGTAAGATCTAGGCCTTATATACTTACTAGCTAATATAGAAGGAATTAGGCTTATGTCTTTCGGTCTTCTAAAGGCGAGAACTCTAGAGGAAGAATTATAGGTAATAACGCCGGCTATATAATTAGCTTAGAGTATAGGATATTAGTCTAGGTAGTATCTAGGTTCTCTATAGTAGAAGCACCTCTAGGTCTTAACGAAGTTTACGTAGAACTTATCGTTCGTCGGCTAGTGCAATCTAAGGGTATTCGTCGTGCTAGAGTAGTAAATACCTCTTCCTCGACTATTAGAACTAACGTAGCGTAATTCCCTCTCTATAGGGTTTATAAAAGCTTTATTCTAGCGGTTTAAGTTAATAGTTATATCCTAAAAGGCCTTAGTTAAGTCTTATATCGGCTAGTAAATGTCTTCCTTCTTAGTAATATCTTCCGTAGAGGTAGTAGCCTTCTCCTTAAGCGGTTTAGCATTAGGCTTATCCGTACGAAGCTCTATTATACCTACCTCCTTATCCTTAAGGGAAGTCGCCTGCTTTTCCTTAGTCTGCCTAAGCTTTTAATTATATACCTTTAAAGCTATATCTCGTCTTTTAACGTCCTATCGTAGGGCTAAGTAGCTATTAATTAGGTTAATAATATCTTCGTAAGGCAACCTTAAGAAAGCATCCGAAGTTATTTTATTACGTTTAAGGATGCTAATAATTAAATCCCTAGGTATAGCGCGGTAGATAAAATACGACTACGTAGTAGCCTAGGTCTATCTATTAGGTTAGGCCTTACGCTAAAGGTATAAGTAAAGGCTAAGCTATTCCGTAACTTTAGAGACAGACGAAGGTCTCTTCGTATTATAATAGTTAAGTCAATCGTTAGCGGTCTTACGTTGCTTAATATCGTATGTATAGTAGTATTTAAGAAGTCGTTTCTTTACCTCGTCCTATAAAAGACCGTCGGTAAGGATCTTTACGGTTATAGCTTATTTAGCAAAGACGTAGCCTTTAAGCTAATCGATCTTCTCGTCCTCGTAAACCTTATTAAAACGTATCTCCTTCTTAAATTTCTTAATGAATTTTATTACGTTCTTACCGTTAAACTTACTAATAAGGGGAAGCTTCCCCTACCTTAATATTCTAAAGAGACCGTTATTCTACTAAGCAATTATCTTACCTATAACTATAGATAGCTCGTTAATCCCGAGCATAGGCTATTATACAATAGCCTTACCCCTTAAGGTAGGGTAGTCTCTAGAGGTCTATAATGTCTCTCCTATAGCGGGAAGCCCCTACTAGGCAGAAGTCGTATTAGATATCTCGGATATATTAATATTATTATTGTTTTTATCGTTTATCGTATCTTATATATAATTTTCTAATTTTTCTTGCAAAGTAATGCTTTTTAAATCCGGTCGTCGTTTTCTTTCTTCTTTCTTATCTATATGTATATATGCGTGTGTGTGTGTGTTCTTCTTTATTTAATCTAAGCATTCTAGTCTTCTTATAATAGTTAGAAGCTCTCCTTTGCATAGTATAATTATATAAAGTATAGCTATCGAAAGAGTTATAGTAGAGTCTTCGGTTATCTTCTAGGTTGCTATTGCTAATATATAAAGAATTAGAAAGTTATAGTAAGGTATAAGGTTTCTATTTATACGTAGGGTAATTCTAATAGGGCGAATCTAAGAGGATTAAGTAGAGTTATAGTCTGGATTTATCGAAGGAGTTATCCTACTTCGCTTTCTAAGTTAGACCTAACGGGCTTAAAGTTAACGACCTTTAGCAGGAATACGCTCTTAGGAATAGGTAGCCTAGGCTCCCCCGCTATTACCGTTTATTCTAGCTATCTCCCCTTTTCCTAATGTAAGGGATGCTCCCTTAGCTGCTTCTTAAGGCTTTATCGGGTCTATTCTCGTCGTTCTTCTTTTTATTGCTTTAGTCTTTTTATTTCAATCCTTTGCTACTGCTTCTATAAGGTGCCGTTACTAAGCCGTGCTATTTAGGGACTCCTTCTACGATTCCTCGCGGAAAACAGATAGAGCCCCCCGTATTAGGCTCTAAGTTTTAACGGAGGAAAGGGCATACACCCTAAAGCAAGCGCAGTAGTCGCTATACTAAGAGTTAGGAAGAATAGCAGAAATTCGTAGGGTAGTCGTATTATAGCCTCGGCTAATCGATTTCCGTATAAGTTAGGATATCCTACTTAGGGAGTAATTTTTTAAATTATGTTTTTCAGGCTCCTATTTCGATTAGTCTCTTCGTATTTTTAGGATTATTTAATTATAGTAATACCGACTAGATGCGAGTGTTATAAAAGCTATACGG
Organism: Ophiocordyceps sinensis; assembly: GCA_012934285.1. NCBI lineage: Eukaryota > Fungi > Ascomycota > Sordariomycetes > Hypocreales > Ophiocordycipitaceae > Ophiocordyceps > Ophiocordyceps sinensis. The sequence continues at coordinate 11,943,181 of JAAVMX010000001.1, read as the reverse complement.
CAATAATCGTCTTTCTTTAATAATTTATAGGTAGAAGTCCTCGAGGAGAAATCGTTAAATCTTTAAGAGGGCAAAATAAGTTAATTCAGTCGTTTTATATTAATCTTATATATGTAATTAAATGCTTCCTCCTTTCCCTTCCCTTTTATACGCCTAGGTTGTGCTAGTACGTTATATAACCCTCTTTTCCCCCTTATTAAATAGGGGGGGAGAAATGCCCCGCTAAAGTAACCTTACGTAATCGTTATAGACTAGGTTTACTATACCTAAGCTAACCTAAGGATCCTATTAGTATAAGCGTATTAGTTAGCGCACCGCATAGGGTTTTCCTTAAAGACCCTACGCACCTATAACCTCTAGATAATAAATTAATATGTAGAATATAACCTTAACGTAGCTTCCTTACAACCACGCAACGTAAAGCCACGAGGTCTCTATATAGCTATTCCGAGGACTAAAAGCCTTAAAAATACGTATTTTTAAAGAGTTACCCTTAGCTCTTTAGAAATCGGATTTACACTAACCTATAGCGAACGCAACGCAATAACCTATAACGAATACTCCCTACCCCCGACCGAACCTATTAATATATCGAATATCGTAGGAGCATTCCCCCCGGGCTCTCCCCGTTCTAACGATGAGGCAAAGAGCTAATTGCTTTACGAGACTCGTTCTCGCGAGGCTACTATAGCGGGCCCTAGCTCCCGAGAGTAAGAGCAGGACCTAAAGCCTAATAAAGGCAAGACTATCGCGAACCTCGGCAAATAGACTAACTAGCATTTATAGAAGCAGAGCGATTTTAACTAAAGCATACGCGCTAAGCTTCTTGCTTAACGCAATAATCTTCTTACTTAGCGCGAAGACCTTTATAATTAGCGTAAGGATATTAAGCGTATCCTAGATATCCTCGCTACTTAGCAGCCGCTTTATTTATCCTCTACTTAACTCTCTGCTTAACCTAATAGTCTATTAGCTCTTATTCCCGTTCCCTTAGTTGCTAAGTCTATACTATTGCCCTCTTCGCCGTAGACTATAACTCCGCCGACTACTACCCCTCCGGTAGATGCTACTACTCGACCGCCTACTGCTATAACTAGCGTAGAGTGTTTCTTACGCTCTACCTAGTAGGATTAGCTAAGGCAGCAACCGGGATAGCAGCCGCAATAGGGGCAGCGTAAATACCTATAACTAAGATAAGTTATTGCATTCCCGTACGTTAAGGAAGGCAATAGTAATTAGTTTACTCTTTAGGAACAAGGCTACCGCTTCCGGCTGAATTTTAATTACCTTTAGCATATTCTATACAATGCTTTTTTTAACGCCTCTATAAAGGCTCTCGTTAAGAATATATAGCCGCGAGCTAAGGCAACCCGCGAGATCGACGAGGAGGTTTATAATAATAGGAATAAGGTTATCTTAAAGCAGGAGTAGAAGCTATATCGGGCGGACTATACCGTACTATAGAAATTGCAGTAGATTTAGTTTGCCTTAGTCGTTAGCTAGATCCTAAATAACCTATAGCTAGCTCGTATAGTTAATAAGTTGTCTAGGGATTTTAGCTACGTAGCTTCTTAAGTTAACGTTCGTTACTTAAGCTAGTTGCTCTTTATCGAAGGTATCTTTACCGTTCTTTAGGACTATAGTGCCTTTAATGCTCCTTTAGCTATCTTCGCGCAGTTAGCCCCCGTTAAGGACAAAGCACTCCTTAACTTCGCCTAGCGTATTAAAGAGGCGTTTCTTAACCTCCCCGATATTAAGAAAAGGAACGCGGGTATACGAAATATCACTATATAGTATATACGGAATAATCTCCTACGTATTTAGACCTAGCTAAGGCTTAATATCGCAACCCTTTATAGCACGGCGTTAATTAAACGCATAGTGTTATTAGCTAGCGAATAGACCCGCTAGCCCGTAAAGGATATATATAGAAAGCCCTCTACGTCTATTCGTACGTAAAAGGCCTCGCCCTACTAGACTTAGCGAGTTAATAAGGCTATAGGGAATAAGCCGGCTACTATAGAAATAGTTAAGCCGAGCCTATCCTAGCTATCTGCCTTTATACTCTCTATACCGCCTAGTATCGTTATTGCCGACCCTTAAACTATAGATATTATAGTCTACCCCGTTAATAATACCGCCTTATCGTCTTTTACTACTACGTCTTAAAGTAATACCTATTTCAATTACGGCAAGCCTAGCTATTAAGCTAAGGATTATAGGCTTCTTTCGACGCCCGCCCTTGCCTATAGAGGCTTAAGCAATATATCCTCCTCTTCGTCTTCTGCCCTAGGCCGCGATATTAGGATTACCGGCAAGATATACGAAATAGCTAAGACCCTCGGCAGCCGCTAGCGCAACCGCGGTAATACTAGCACTAGCCGCGGCCGTGCCTAACGTAGCGGCGATAGAGGTAGAGGTAGTAGAGGAAGCTATCGCGGCAACTTAGGCGTTAACCGCCCGTATGTTTACTTTAATACTAAGGTCCTCGATACTAATAGCGAGGATTAAGACCTTATCTCTTAGTTTAAAGAGGATAATGCCGAAATAGAGGCTATCCTCGCTATAATATAGGAAGGAATAGATTCCGGTTATTACGATTAAGATAGCGATGCCGCTTACTATATAGCAGTAAGCGGTAGCATTAATACTAAAGAAAAGCCTCTTCGTAAAGGCTTTAGTAAGCTATATAGTGTTTTTCTTACTTATTTAACGGTATTACTAGCTATTTCTTTATCTACGTTCTTTAACTATAGGTCGACCTTTTATTACGTTGCCTCTTCCTTTACCGATAAGCTCGCCCTATACCCTTTTTAAGTCTCCTCTACGATAAAGGGAATCGGAGGAATCCTAAGGCCTAGCGTCCGCGATAATACCCTTATTTTAGTATAGTAGCTATATAACGACGGCTAGACCGTCTTAATTACTATCTCTTATAGTATCGTCCTTAATAGTATATTCCCCGGCTCTTTAACCTTTAGCCGCTCTCTTTTTTATACCTTAGGTCTCTCGTGCGAGGATAACGGCGCGATTCGCCTACGCCGCCTCTTAAACTAGCCTATACTACGACCTTAAAAGTCGTAGGTCTACTCCGCAACGACGGAAGAAGATAACGAGGATAATTTCGCCCTTACCGCTAGCGACGCTAGCTAGGTAGTAAAAAACAACTAGTAAGTATCTTACGCATCGTTAATAGAGCCGATCTTTATTACGCGTTTCTACGAGACTACCTTAGACTAAGCTAAGATCTATATAGACTAGTATCTCGCCTAGTTCCCTAAATGCTTTAATCCTACTCTTCGTCGTAGTAATAAATAAGCTCGAATAGTCTACCGGATTAATATAAGCGACGCTACGCTTATTTAGTAAAGCCTACGATAGTATAGTCCCTTATAGGCGTAAGCTATTAAGGACTTCGTTAAGGAACACAAAGGCTCTATCATCCGGAAGTCTATTAGCCCTTAGGCTTCGCCCCTATTATTAATACCGAAAAAGGCACCGCCTAGGTGCGCGAATAAATTACAATGTCGTCGATAAACGCGCGGGAGAAGGCTTAGTAAGGTCGGAGAACGCGGTCTATATATTGCTAGGCGTAAGTAGGGCTATTTCGGAACCCGATTAGCGCGACGGTAAGGTTCTCGAGTCTACGATAGCTTATAATAGTAAACCGGTTGCGATAATTACGCCATACGCTAAATTAGTAGAAGAACGAAGCTATATCGATAATAGTAATATACTCGGCTCTTAATAGCTCGGCGATAATACTCTCTTAAAGAGGAAGTAGATAGGCGTTAGGGACCGTAACGCTGTTTATTCTACGTATATCTATAACAGGGCGGCCTTTCGTAATACCTCGAGAGGTACGCTAGACAATAAAAATAAGCGCCGCGAAAGGCGTTAGTTACGTAGTCTATTCTATGCGATTCTACTAGTATAGTTTATCGAAGGTCTTATTAATAATCGTACGGTCGTAGAGTCTTTATAGGTAAGGACGCTAGGCAATCTTTTAATACTACTATCCGTCGACGAGAGGCACGGTAAGCTCCTTACCGGGTTAAATAACGGCTATACCTATGTCTTTCTAAAGAGAGGGGAAACGCTAGAGGAGCTTAATAACTTTATCGATAAAGAGAGGGTCTCCGGCGTAAATATAAACGCCCTCCTCGGTGATATACTCCGGAAGGGAGCTTAGCTTCTAGGCTTAGCGCTAAAAGAGACTACGTTAGGCTTTAGGAAAGGCGCTACGGAAGGGAAATCGACTTTATTAACGAGGGGAGGCGCTAGAGCTATAGGATGCGAAGCGGCCGAGAAGACGTTAGAGGAGAATATAACGGATGCCGAGATATTAAAGCTACTGCCGATTATAGGAACTTACTAAAGGTCGGCAGCCGAAGGAGAGGCTATAAAAGGGTTAAAGGCTATCGTAGCTAGAGAAGTAGTAGTTAAGGCCTAGAGGGCGGAAGTCTACGATAGGACTATAAGTAATCCTAAATTATAGCATTTTAAAATCTAGCTAAGTCGCTGCTTATGTAAGATAATTACGTCCTTAGTAGAGTTATTAATTATAGCGACGTTAGGGAAAGAGGATTTATCTACGATAGCGTACGCGGCTAGGTCGTAAGAGGAATAAAAGGCGTACGGCCGGCCGGCCTTTAGGGATTTCTTTCTAAAAGGCGGGTATAATAATAGTTTAACCGGCAGGAACTAAGGTCTTTCGGACGGCCTAGACGTAACGCACTATATCCTAGCTTAGGCGATAGATATTAAAAAGGATCTTAAAGTCCTAGAGAGTGCCGATGCGGATTATATCCGATCCGTAGTCGATGTTGCTAAGGTACGGTTTAAGGAAAGCATTTCTAAGCAAGCCGCCTATAGCGACTTTAGTGACCTAGGCGGAGTAAGAAAACTCCGCGAGCCTTACGTCGGAACTATTAGCGTAACGGCCTCGGACTAAAAAGGAAAAGGTAGCCTAGTCTTCGACGTAAGCGTAACCGGTAATACCTTTAACGGCTATAGGAGGCAGCTTCTTAATAGTATACGGTAAATACTATAGTAGGTCTTAATTAATTATAGGCTTACTATATCCGGTATCTAGATAAATCTTAAACGCCTTCTTAGACGGCTTGCCTATAATCTTAATCCTTATATAGGAAAATAGAACGGGCATGCCCTTATTATCTTAATAAAAGGGTCGGGGCATAGGCTTAAGAATAGATAGGGAGTCGAGAAGAGACGTAGGGCCTACGGCCTCGGCTAGATAAACTAGCTCGGCTACGGAGGGCGAGGGGCTAAGAGGAGTAGTCTCCTTACGAGGAATTAAATAAGGTAGGACGACTAGAGGGGTAAAGCATTAGCTTAAGATAATGCTCTTACGTACTTAGGTATAGCCGTCGGTAGCTAGGTGCTAAAAGAGGAGGTTTTATAATAGAAAACCAGTCTTATAACGGCGATATTTAGCGGGCTTTAGGGCTATCGTCTCCTTAGCAAGCTACTGCTTTAAAACGCAGCACTTAGCGCGGATATGCTTATCTAAAATAAAGGCGAGGTAGAAGCATCGATTATAGGTAGCGCACTTAAAAAAGCCCTTATTAGGTAGGGCATACGTCGTTATATAACTAACGAAGTAGGCCTTAGAGAGGTCTAAGTTAGAACGAATAGAGCTTTAATCGTCTTTAGAGGTTTTATCGCTTGCCTTACTGCCGCTTAGGGCGGGGGCCTCGCTAGCTTAATACTTTAATTTAAAGCGTACCTACTTCTTTACTTTTTCCTCTCTATATATATCTCCTTATCCGGCGGGGCGGCGACCGTCCTAATCCTAGCGATAGTAAGCTTAGTTATTGCGACGATCGTTATTAAGGCGGCGATTGTACTCGCGGCGGTCGTAGTCGCGGGTAGAAGGCCTAGCACGACGACGGTTGCCTTAGCCGCGGCTGCTATTAAAATAGCGGGTATCTCGCTTACGGTCTTTATTATAATCGTTATTATAGCGGCGGGAGTTACGACGGTTATAATCGCGGTCGCGGCGGTCGAAGCTATAAGAGTCGTTATAGCGAGAGTCTTAAGAGATATACCGGTTAAGTAACGCGGTAATAAAAGGCTTCCTTTCTTCGATTTCCTAGATCTACTTCTTAATAGAAGTCTTTTTATTAAGCAGCGGAAGGAGGGAAGCAATTTACGCGGCAATAAGTCTATAAAAGGTCTAAATAATCTAATAGTCTTTTTTAAGGCGAAGTTATTATATAAGTAAAGCCTTACGTTAGACCTACTATAGGAGAGATAACTCTCTTACGTTTTATATAGAGATAGTATATTCTCCGCTATATAGCTTGTAGGAGATTTCCGCATCGGGGCGGCTAAACCTTTTAGCAAGCTTTTTTATAAAGGTTATAAAGGACGTAGATCGTAGACGGTATCGCTAAGCGACGGAAAGTTTACTTATATACTAACTAAGCGCACTTCCGCTAAAGAACGATAGGTAGAAAGGATAGAGTATATAAAGGTCCTTATCGTAGTAGATTTAAAGACGCTCGTAAAATAGATAAACGTCGGTATAGGTATTCTTCCCGTCGGCTTAAGCGATTAGCCTAAGGTAACGCGGGTCTTTCTTATCTAAGTTAAATACTCCTATATTATCTCTCTTAAGACGTTTTACTATAGCTTCGTCTAGGGCTAACGCCTTTAAGGGATAAGAGAAAGCGGAGTTCTTACGGTAGAGACGAGCGTTTAAAGGCTAGCTTATGCTAGCGCTATACCTACTTAATCGGAAGAGTCGCCGTCGTAGTAGCCGGAATCCGGCACGCGATAGGGAGGCTAGCGTCCGGGTAGCTAACGAGACAAAGAAGGGACTTAATTCTAAGAGCGGGAGGCTCTACGTATAAGGGGATTAAGGCTAGAGAGGTTATCGTCCGGAAGCATAAGAGTAAGTTATAGATAAGACCGGGCGGGAATTAGGTAGCGGGTTATAATAAGAGGAGTTTTAGTTAAGAGTATACCCGTAGGTTTATCTAGAATATCCCGGAGATTTCGCCTCTATAAGGTATATATATTAAGGTAAGATTCCTTAGCCGTTATTTTATTAAGATAAACTTAGAATTTAGGGTAGTCTTTCGTAAAGCGATAGATAAGATTAACTACTTCCTAAATATAAAGAATATCTCTATCGGTAAAGGTTTATAAGATAAGCTCGGTAGGATTATTAAGAATTAAATAGTTAAAACGTATGCTTTATCCTACGACCCGCTTATAAAGGTTATTATTAAAAATCGCGGCCGCTAAGTTACTAAGCTCGTTAGGTTAATTCTAAGAGTATTAGTTAAAGCGACGACGTTAGGGCGGCGGGATATAAGTATCCTAAGACCGATTCTTATCGGAGAACTAATCGTCGTCGGGAGGAAGAGAGTTCTCGCGATCGCGAGAATTTACTTTATCGGCTTAAGCGTAGTCCTCTACGTCTTAAGCTATGCTTACTAAAGAATAAAGAACTTATAGCGAAGGTAAAGAACGCGATACACGATAATATAAGGGAGTAAAAAGAATCGTACGTATAGAGAGTAAGGCGAAAGGCATACGAAAGAGTATAAGCGAGAAAAAAAATTCGCCTTACGAGAAAATAAGAAAAACTTCTCGTAGCGATAGAAGAAAGATATAGATTAGCTATAATACTTCCTAAACAACGTATAAGGCTATCGTAAAGCCGTTAGGGCGCTAAGACTAAAGGCGACGGCGATTAGCTAATAGTAGGCTCCGCTATCGAAGATCGGACGTAGAACGTATAGAAAATTATAGGAGGTTCGTCTTAAGTAAGATAAGCGTATACTATAAGTTTAGGCTTACGTAACGTCCTTATGCAACGCTCCGAAGGCGATGCTAATAAGAACCTTACGGATCTCTAGTCTTACCGGAAAGAGGGTAAGGTATTACTACTATATAGTATAGGGAAAGATAGGCATAAGGCAAAGGGTGCGTATATAAGAAGAAGGATAATAAATTATAGGTATCCCGGCATGCCCTACGAGTTGTAGGGCTGCCGGAGCCCGGACTATCTACTAATCCGTAGGCACCTAATAGGTGCCCTGCCTTTGCGCATTAATCGCGTCCTTAATAACTATACGAAGAAGCACGTATATCCTCTGCCGAATACAATAGACGAGATCTAGCGTATTGCTAAGCACCGCTATTATGCCTTTATTAACCTAAAAGATAGCTTTTAGCATATATGCATCGCTTAAGAGAACTACGAGAAGATAGCCTTCGTAACCCCCTTTAGGCTCTACGAATAGGATACTATGCCGATAGGCCTAACTAATGCCTTAGCTATATTCTAAGCCTTTATAAAGGAAGTGCTAGAGCTACTCTAGGCCTTTATAGCCGGTCTTTTAGACGATATAGCCCTTTAGGCCGATACGCGTAAATAACTATATAAACGCCTACTATAGTTTTTTACCCGCGCCGCTATATATAGGCTCCTTATTAACGCCTTAAAGACTTACGTTTTCGTAGATAAAGGTATCTTTTTAGGCTTTTTAGTCTCTACGGCCGGCATCCGCGCCGACCCTTTAAAGGTTACCGCTATTCGCGACTGCTTTATGCCGATAACTACTATAGAGATTAAGGCTTTCGTATATACGGTAGGCTATTTAAGAATATTAATCGCTAACTTCTCTAACCTTTCCGCTTTACTAATCGAGCTCTCTCTCGGCGGTAAGAACGTCGCTATAATATTAACTAAGGAAGTAAAGTCGGCTTAGAAATAGATCCGCGAGGTTATTACGACTACGCTAGTCTTAAAGAAGTATAGCTAATAGCTTCCCGCGATAATTAAAAGTAATGCTTTAGGTAAGTGCGTTAGTATAGCACTTCTATAACCGTACTTATACCTTATAACGAGTGGTAAAAGCGTTCTTTCCTTTACCCTATCGCCTACTTCTTAAAGAAGCTTATAGAAATGTAATAGCGCTATTCTACGTAAGAATATAAGCTCCTCGGTATTATAATAGCCGTATAGCACTAGCGATATTAGGTTAAAGGTGCCGATATTACCGTTATTACTAACTATAAGTTCTTTCGCACTTTACGTACGAAGATAGAATAACCTACTTATATAGTCCGCTTCCTTAATGCGATTAAATACTATAATTGTTAGTAGGTCTCTAGGTCGACCTTATAGGGTAAACAGTATGGTTATATTAGGTTAGTTGCTAGCTAAGTAAGGGGAAGCTATCGCGGTAACGTAGCTCTATCGTACGTGCACGTAATCCTAGGGATTACGTGCATTACGTATGTCCGACTATATCGTCGCACGTAGCTAGCTATTCCTACACTCGTAGTTTTTCCTTTATAGAAACAAACCGTATCTTATAGAATAAAACAAAGAAAAAGCCTGGTTAAGCAGGCTGTTATAGCTACGCGGGCGCGATCGCGCGGGCGTAGGTATAGTTGCGCAATATTAAATTAATAAGGTTAAAGCTATATTATAATAGCTATATAACCGTTGAATATATAGCTAGTTTATAACGTAATAACGTAACGTAAGAAAACACCTCTTTAACGTAGTAGTTAGGCTAGTAACCTCTATTAATAATTAAGCGGTCTAGACTACCGCTTCGTGCTAGTAACCGTGCTTTAGGGTAGCCTTGCTAACTATCTTACCGAACGTTATAGTAGGAAGGAAAAGTAACTAATGAAAAATAACAAAATGTTCGTTCGGGGCTGTTCGTTCGGGGCTATTCGTACTAGGGTTATTCGACGGGGGCGGTTATAAGGATTAGACTTATTAGACTTAATATCTAGGAACCCCTTCGGGGACGATTCCTAGTTAAGCATATTAATAATATTACTCTACCGAAAGATTATTCTTTTTATTAATATTGCTGTTAATATTTACATCGAATTGCAAGAATGTGTTTAACTAAATAATAGCATACAATGAAATAACCTTCCCGATTGGTTTAAACATAAAAAGCTGTAGGTCTAGGGTTCGAACCGCGCCGACGAATTCTTTTATTACAGTTAATTAAGCGAATAGGTAAAGGAATAAGTACGCGAATAAGCGCGTAATTAAATAAGGAAATAGCGCGCGTTTGCTTAGCAACGAAAAACAGTCTGCATATATTACAGTCAGTCTTATATATGTGTTAAAGGAAGGAAGTTAAAGATTATAGTCGCACGACGAAAGCTTCTATCCTAACGGTCAGCGCGTTAGTCTTAACGAAGCGTTTAAGAGACTTATTTAGGGAGGACTTCGTTAATGCATTAGCTAGGTTGTTATTCCTATTAATCTATCGTACTTTTGTAATCTCCCTTCGCTCGTATAACTAACGAAGCGATATAACATCGATTATTAGTCGCTTCTCTTTCGTTATAGTAAGCTTTATAAGACATTCGTAGAGCGAATACGAGTCTATACAAAGGATTAAAGGCACTAGAGGCAGCCGTAGGCGTTCTATAATTATCTTAATCGTCGTAGCGAGGCAAATGCCGATATTAATGCCTCTAACTATACCGTAGACCTCTAAGGCTAGAACGCTGCGTATAACCCTTTTATACTTAGTAGAGCTCTAGTGCACGATGTTGCCTTTAATCTCGAAGTAGCTATTAGACCGGGTCTCTATAATAAGCGCAATAATAAAGCCTAGCTGTAAAGAGAGGTCTAAGTTATTTATAAAGGAGCCATCCGTAAATACTAGCAGCTTAGCATTCGTAAGATTAATTAGTTCGTACGTTAGGCCGCGTTTCTTATTATCTATTTGCTATTATAGGCGTTTATTAATCGTTATATAGTCTTTCTCGTTAGGGTTTTAAACTTATGCTACTATAGAAAGGTTAAAAGAAGCTTCCGGTTGGCAAATTAACGCGACGTATACTCCTCGGGCTCGCTATTCTATATACCTCTACGCATAGTTATAATCCCGAGCGATAATAGTCTTAAGCTTTTCTAATTAACCCTTTTGCTAAAGAAGAAGATCCTAATCTTAGAGTATTAGTCTAGCCCTATTAAAATTAAGCACCGAGCCGGCAGATATCTTAGTCTTCGGCTTCGCTTTAAACTTAGCCTTTTAAAGCTGCTCTTCTTTAGCATTTAAGAAGGTATATATGCCTAACATTAACGTATTATCCGTCTATAGGCTAACTATCCTAAATCTATTAAGGGTCTTATTCGCGATTAATAGGCACGAGTCGTACGTTAAGGTTAATATATTAAGTCGGATAACGTAATACTTATAATACGTTTAGAACTAATGCAGTCCTAACTCCGCGATCCCGTAAAGGGGTCGAATTACACGGATTATAGTCCCTTCCGGGTATCGTCCTTATATCTCGGCGGGCAGCCTAGTTAAGATAGTCCTAAATAGCTTAGTTTCGGCTTATAGGTAGGCCTAAGTATTGTCTCGCAACGAAAGAGTTATGCTATAATAACGAAAGAGTCCCGGAGTAAGGGCTAAGATTAGCCGCTAGCTAACGCGTTAAATCGTCGGTAATTGCGTTAATAAGGTCGTCTTTTCTTCGTTATTATATCCTTAAATAACGAGTCGGGACTTCTCGTAGGGTTTCTTATCCTTTCCTTTTACTTTACGTACTATCCTCGACTTAAAGATACGGTAACCTCCGTAGATAGCTTTATCGTAGCGTTTAAAGCTAAAAACACCGCGGGCAATAAGGTTATCGATCTCTTGCCTATCTAATTCTTTAAACGGGGCTCTTAGGGTTATAATAACTCCTTTCTCCCGTAAATTAAGTGCTAATTCGTAGGCATCTTCTTTCTTCTTAATAATAAAGGCTTAAGGAGTGGGAAGGGGAATAGGGAGCTTTAGCTTATTCTTTACACTAAGGGGACGGCCACGCCTGCGTGGCATCGGAGTCGTAAGAGCCGGAGCGGGCAGTGTAGTCCTTAGTGTATAGTTAGGGGTCGGGTTAGGAGGAGTCTCTTTAGTTAGAGTAGGAGGAGTCGGTTTAATCGCGCGAAGTAGGGGCTAAGGAGACGAGTCGTCTTAAAGGTAGGGCTATACGACTATAGACCGAAAGACTTAAGGTCCGTTGACGGTGTTAATAGTAATATTATGACCGTTAATTATAGCAATCTTAAATAGGCCCTACTATCCTCCCTTTTCCCGCTATACTCGGACTTTACTCTATAGTAGGAGAGTAATAGTTTTAACTATTAACGGACCGTTCCTTATACGAAGGGCATCTTATACCTGCCTTTCTATAGAGAGTTATCGAAGCATTTTTATCGCCTTTTGTATAGCTATAGACCTTTTTAGGGTTATAGCTAACGGGGGCGAGTTAATAGTTATACGTAGGTACGTACTAAAGACGAGAAGTATAGGGATAAGGCCGTAGGGTCCAGCTGTGTCGTTAACGGCTTTTACGGCTATCTAAAGGACTGCCTTAGGAGACGTAATAGTCTTAATCTCTACGTAAAGGATTTTAAACGCACGGCGTAAAGGAGCGTAATACCTCTCGACCTTCCTAATCGACGTATATAACTCTATAAGGACCTGCTTATAGGTTATCCTTATAATCTTTGCCTCGTTACGGAACTCTATTAAGGCAAAATTAGTCCTTACGTTGTGTTTAATCGTATTAGGAGGTCTAAGGTAACTATCGATCTAAAGGGCTCGAAGGACTTCCTAGGTATCTTTAGCTAATATAGAAGGAAGGAACCTAGCCCCTTAAAACGCTATTGCGGAGTTAACGACGTATAGAATAAGTCGTTAAGGGCTCCTAAGGTATATTACGTTTATTATAATCTCGTAATTAAATTCTTAGTTATCCTTTAGCGTAAACTTAAAACGTCTAAGTGCCTATAAGTGTATTTAGCAGTAATAATAGAATTTCGAGCTTGATTTAAGCTATATAGTCGTTATATTATAGCCCGCCTGCTTAAGCAGGTAATAGAGTCTCGAAATAGCTAGGTGCCTAAAGCGGCGATATAGAGTTCGTATCTTACTCTCTATTAGAAAGGAGATCGTTCCTTCTGCTTTTAATAAGAAGAACTATAGGTAACCCTATTTACGGATTACTAGGATCCGGTTGCCTAGATCGTTAGTCCTTAGTGTATTCGTTGTGTTGTCGAAGTAGATCCTAAGTCGGTCTATATTAGTAAGAGAGAGTAGAAAAGGGGTATAGGTCTTAAGAATGTACAAAGTTACTCGACTAACGGGGGTTTCGAGGGCAATTAAACTAAGGGAATAAATAGGAGTGCTAGTTCTAAATCGGATGCTAGCTTGCCCGGCTATAGAGCTATTAAGTATAATAGAAGGTTCCGTTCGCTATAAAGCGAAGTATTGCTCCTATCCTACTATTAATACTCTAGCCGTACTTAAACTCGGTTACGTATGCCGTAAAGTTAGTTATTAGGATGCTATCGTTAAAACACTACGTAAGGTATTAGTCCTTAGACCGTTAGCGTTCCTTAGGCGTATGTTTAGTAGACTAATAGCCCTCCTTATAATAAACGAAATATTTCTTAGTCTATGTTAAGCGGTTGGGACTATTGCTATAGCTGCCTCGTCCTCGTAGGCGAAAGGGTGTGCTACGGTTGTATCTAAAGCCTCGTGAATAGCCTCTACGTCTACTACCTCGTCCGTAGCTTCGTCTACGGAATCTACCTCGTCTACGATTGCTTAAGTATCTTCGGTCTAGGTACTATTAATCGTTATAATTAAATGCTTTATCCTATAGGAACTAGCTAGACGGGTTGTATGCTAGGTATATCTCGATAGATATACGTAAGTCTATAAACACGGTTTCGACCTTTTAGGCAGGCTTAAAGAGAGCGTACTCTAGCTCTAGAATACTACGGCACGCGTTAATAAATAATATACAAAGTAGTATATTACCTTCGTAGTCTTTTCCTAAGGCTCTCTAATATAGTTAAAGCTTATTAAAAGGAGTCTATAGTACCTTATAAAGCGGCATCGTAGGATTCTCTACGTAGACCTTATTAATATAGTTATTATTTAGTCCGTAAAGTAATAACTATAGTTAACATCCGTGTTAAAATGTTACTTAATAGTATTACAGGTTATACGGAATGATATAGTTAATTTAACGTAGTAGATATAGAAGGTCTTAGCTCTATCCGTTAGGATCTAAGAGAAGAGGTTATAGAATTAACCTAATTAGACCTTAAGCTTATAGCAGGTCCTTATAAATATATAGACCTTATCGTTAAAGAGGTTATAGGGCTATCCCGTATAACACTTATCCTTCCTCTATAGCTTTGCGAACTTCTACTAGAGGTCTATATCTATATCGACGTTAAGAACATCGATTAAAGGGATCGTAGTATAAGCATTAAGGGACGGCAAAGGGGCAATAGTTATAATAGCATTAGCAGGGGGAATAAGAGCTTGAGAAATAGGGGCATTAGTTGCAGTAGGCATATCGGGGATAGGGGCAGGCATAGGGACAGTCGGCTAGTTAAACTAGTATATTATTAGGTATATAGTCTATTGCTATTGCGTTATACCGGGGACAGTTGTCTAATCGGGGGCTAGAGCCGTGTCCGGGGCTAGGCTTAGGGCTATAGTCGGTAGTGTAAATATAACGATCGTGCCTTAATTAAATATCTAATTTATATACTCTTTTATAGGCTATTATAGTAGTTCTAAGATAGTCTATAGTTTAAGGAACTATATATTAAAGCCTTAATTATCTAGGCAGGTGTAGATCCTACGTTTCTTTAGGAGCTTATATAAGGAACGTTTATAGCTTTAGTATACCCTATTCTATATCTATAGAAGCTATCCTTAAAAGTGTTCTTAGAAGAAGGCAATAGCTTCGTAGCCTTAGTTGTCTTTATCGTATACACACTTATAAAGGAACCTTACAACGTATATAGTAGCCTCTGCTTTACTTAGGTTCTCGAGATCGGGTTATTATTATACATCCTAGATACCTATATAGGTATACTAGTAGTCGTTTTCTAGGATAAGAGTAATCTTTAATAGCTTCTCGCGCCTTGTGTTGTCTACGCGGGTAGGGCTTAATAAAGTCATAATGTTAATATTATATGTAATAGTCTTTACGTAGGTGTCGGCGTAAGGGATTTCTTACGAAGTTGTCTTCTGCGTTAGGGGCGTACTATAGGTTAACGTTACTCTTCTTCCTTTAGGAAGCGAGACGGGATTAATAGATAGCTTAAAAGATCTCGAAATAGCGTTAACGCGGTAACGTTATAGATAAGAGAGCTCGTTTAAAGCATAAAGATAACCACCTCTAGGTATTCCCTTAAAGGGTGTTTTATACCGTCGATAGTTAAGGATCTTATCTCTTCTACCTAGCTGTCTATAATTAACTAAGTTAACTACTAATTAGTGTTAGTATAAGAGAACGAGCTTAGGGGGGGTATATAATTATTATTAATCCACGAAGGGACATAGCTATAGACTAAGTCTAAATGTCTATATATACGATATAGAGGTTACGTAGGATAATATATAATATAACCTAACACTATGATAGTATATCCCCCTTAAATCGGCGTTCGACTTAAACGCCTAAAAGGGGCGATAGGCTAATAATAACGAAGGAAATCTATATTAACTAGTCCGAAAAGCAGGCTTAATATAGAACGAGAGAAGAATAAAGAGAAACAACGGGTAAAATAAAGAATCTAACGCATGCCGTCGTAACTTAAATTATATTAATAAATTATACTTATTATTACTTAGGCGAAGGGGAAGATATAAGGAAGGCCGTATAAAAGGCCGGTTTAGGCTTAGTCGGGTTAAGGGCTTAAAAAGCCTTAAGGTCGTCCTAGCAGCCGTTAAGGCAGGAGGAGTCCTCTTACATAAAGGGGCTATAACGCTATTAAACGCGATACTTAATCTTCCCGGAGGCGTACTAGCGTTACGCGAGGATAGAAGAAAACTCCTACTTAAGGTATACGTTATCGCCGTCGTCGTCGCCGGGGGAAAGGAGAACGCCGTTATTAGCGGGCCGGACGTTAAGCTCCGACTAGCTAGGCAAAGGGGGCTCTTAAGTCTTAGTAAGGAGGGAGTAATAAAAAACGGGGTAAAGGCGGCTGCCCTTAAGGAGGCGAAGAAGGCACGCCGTCTTATATACCTTAAGGACCTTATATAGGCCCTCCCGCTTATAGTCGAGCTTCTTTATAAGGCAGAGGGTCTAGATCTAGCGGGTGCTAAGGAATACTATATCGTCGGGCTAGTACGCTAGGGCGGGAGTCCGCCGGGCGTCCGCGTAGCGAGCTTAAGTAGCTTAAGCATCCTCGATTATATCGTAGAGGAAGTTAGAAATACGCTAGAGATAAAAAGCGAGCGCGTTACCGCGGAGGTATTCCTTCCGCTGCTAAAGGGTTATGCCGGGTAAAAGGGGACTAAAGGGCTTAGTGCTAAGCTTTAGGTAAAAGCTATAGTTAGCGAAGAAAGGGGAGAGGCTAGTAGATTTAGAGACCTAATTATTAGCAGTAAACTTAGCGAGGGGGAGGAGGTCGACCTAATCGTCCTAAAGGTAGGTAGTATAATAACAAGGTAAACCTCTATCTAAGCGTTCGCGATCTTAGTCTAACCGTCGGTCTAAGGGTAGTAGGCGGAGCTAAGGTAAAGGCGGTAATTAAAGCGATAACTAAGCTACTATTAGAAAGCCGAAATAAACTAAGTGCTATAGTCGCTAATAATAGAGGCTAGGGTATAATAGAGGGACTAAACGCGGGAAACAAACGCGTTAATAACGTCTTTAACGGTTATTAAGGGTATTAGGATATAGTAGCGTATTTTCGTAAAGCGGTCGACGATAACGAGGATATTAGAAAACTTAACGCCGTTGCGACGGTAGATAGGGAGGTCGGTAATAAAATCGACGGATATATCGGTCTATAGGGCGAAGGGAATACTTAAGGGCTAAAGCAGGCCCTAAGGGAAGGAAAGAGGGGATTTAGCACGTAGGCACGTATAATAGTTCCGTACGAAGCTAGAAATAGACTCGTATATGCCGGGCTAGATATAAGACCGGCGGTAAAGGCTAGTAGTCTTCGTACGTCTAAGGTAGCCGGTAAGGGGGGAGGTATAAGCGCGGACGAGGATCTAAAGAATTAAGGCGTCGTTAAAAGGAACGAAGAGCCGGCCTTAGAAATAGAACCGGCCCTAGACCTTAGAGAGAGCGGTCTTAGGGATCGAGCGGAGGGGGGCGCGAAGGGGGTAAGGCTAATAGGGCTAAGGGGACTAAAAAGCCACGCGAATAGTAGAGATAAGCGGGGATAAGGAATAAGCCCGGTCGATAAGGTTATCGATCGGCTTAGAGTTATCGAAGGCGTAGAGGTTAAAGCAATCGAAATTATATTTATAAATTATATTTATAAACGAATCGGACTTCTTAACGGTATTAAGGGCGGTAGTAGTATTAGGGTAAAGGGAGGCATTAACCTTAGACTTAGGGAGGACGATTTAATATCGATAGTTAATCCTCTCGTCGGCTTAGTTAGTAAACGAGAAAAGGCGGGAGCCGGGCAGGCGGCTAAAGGCGTTAAGGAGAAGAGCTTAAAAGCCGGGCTAAAAGACAATCTTAAAATTAAAACGATTAAGGAATTCGGCCTAGCGGGCCTATCGTTAGTTAAAGAGCTTTATAGTTATAAAATACTAAAGATTCTTATAGTCTAAGGCTATCTTAAACTTAGGTAGGCCTTTAAGCTTAAGGCGCTATTCCTCGAGAGATTTTATAATCGCGAGGAGTTCCTTATCGTAAATCTCGTAATTATACTCTTAAGCAGAGTGCTTTAACGAGAAGAAGGCAACCGGATAGTAATAACTATCGTCGAAGAGCTATATTAGTATACCTTTAGCGGCTTAATCGGAAGTATCTATTTAGACTACGGTCTTATAATAAGGGTCGAAGTATATAAAGACTAAGGCGGTAGTAAAAGCGTGCTTAAGGGCTTCGAAGGCGTAGGCGTAGGCGGGAGACTAGATCTAAAGGGCAGAGTTCTTAGTAAGGGCGTTTAAAGGGTTCGTAAGCTTAGAAAAGCCGCGAATAAAACGCCGATAAAAATTAGCGAATCTTAAGAAGCGCTAGAGGTCTTTAATAAAGGAGGGGGTAAGCTAGTCTAAGACCGTACGAACCTTATTAAGGTCTATATAAATGCCTTTATCTAAGATAATTAGGCCGAGGTACTTAGTCTTAGTAACGTAAAAGTTATACTTATCTACGTTAAGCTAAAGGCCGGCGGCATTAAAGCGCTTAAGAACCGCGTTAACGTAGGCCTAGTGCTCCTCCCGCGTCTTTAAGAAGATTAAGATATCGTTTAGATAAGTAGAGTAAAACTCGTTAAAATGCTATAAAAGGCTATATTAATAAAACTTTAGAAGTAAGATAGGGCGGCGGTAAGGCTAAAAGGGGTAATATAATACTTAAAAAGCCTATACCGTATAGCGAACGCGGTCTTTTACTTATATCCTTTAGCAATACGAAAGCGATTAAATACTATGATAACGTCGATCTTAGTAAAAAACTTCGCCTTCCGGATATAGGCGAGAGTATTATAGATAAAGGGTAAAGGGAAACGGTTCTTAATCGTAGCCTTATTTAAGCCGCGATAGTTAATATAAAAACGGACGCCCCCGCCCGGCTTACGGGCGAGTATAATAAAAGTAGTAGTAGGGGAGGTAGAGTAGCGGATAAAGCCCTTCTTAAGCTACTTATTAACGTACGCGCGGACGATCTAGTTCTCGGCTTCGCTAAAAGGGCGAGGGCGGGTATAAGGAGGTTATATCCCCTCTTTAAGGTTAATTTAAGTATTAACGGCACGGTAAAGGGCGAGCTTATCGGCCTCGCTCTTAAGCTATATATAGATTATATAGTAGAGCTCCTTAAGGACCTTAGCCTAAAGCTTATCGAGTGTATAAGGGACCTTCTCTTACTTCTTAAAGGACTTAGCGATATCGTCGGGGGAGATCTTATTAAAGTAGATCTTATTAAGGTAGTCGTCGATAAAGTCGTAAAGGCGGGGGTTAAGGCAAGCTTTCGCGTCCTTAGCATCTATATATCTAATTAAAATAGCCTAATAAAGGTCCTTAAGGATATCCTAATCGATAGGCGGCGGGGGCTTAGTAGGCAAAGGCTTAGCGGTAAAGGCCTTAATTAAGGTCTAAGAGGTCTAGACTCTAGGCTACCGGTATAATATTACTATCGCGTCGACGTTAAGCATCCGGACGTTAAACGCTAAGTCGTTAAGGGATAAAAAGCGGAAGGGCTAAGGTCCGATAGTCTTACGACTTAGCCGTAATATAGGGCGGCGGTAGCTAGCGGTCTTATAGATAGGATAAGGGCGGGGAGGTTAAACGTAGCGGCGAGGGTAAAAGGTAGCCGGGGAGTTAGAGTTATAGCCGGAGTTAGAGTTAGCGTCGTTAACCTAGCGGGAGGAGTCCGGATAGGCGGGTTTACCTACGTTAAGAGTATCCTCGAAAAACGCAAAGAGGGAGGGGCTAGGGGATAGGGGAATAAACTTAAGAACGTCGCTAAAGCGAACGGAATAGATAAAGGCCGGAGAACGGGCTAAGGCCGTACGGGCGGAAATAGGGATTATAGTAGTAGGAATAAGGATCGTAGTAGCGGGGGTTTTATCCCTATCGTTAGAGTCTTCGACAGAGGAGGCGGTAAAAGGCTCGCCCTCGTCGTTAGAGTCTTCGACGGAGGGAGCGGGGGGGAAATAAATTATATTTATTAATTATATTCCTTCTAAAATAAGGGCGGGGGGAGCTAGGATAGGGCGGGTAAAGCGGGCAAGAGTAGCCGGGAGGCCTAGGATAAGATAAAGCTAGTAGTCCGAGAGGTAAGAGGCTAGATAAAAGGGGGACTAAAAGGAAAGGGAGTTACTACGTTAGCTAATAATAAGGTCGTGCTAGCATAGCTAAAGGAGGCTAAGAATAACCTCGTAGCTAAGCTTCGTAAGAAAGAAGTAGATAGACTTAGTATAGGCGTTAATCTAAGAAACTAAAAAAGCGTAATAAGTAATAGAGCCGGACTTATAATCGCTACTATCGGCGAGAGAAAGCCGGCGTAGGAATCGGAGCTAGCGGATAGGAAGAGTAAGGCGGTACGCGGTTTAAGCGTGTATAAAGGCGTATCCGGAATAGCCGAAGTCGACTAAAGCACTTATAATAACATCGGCGGATATAAGGGATAAAGGCATAAGTAAAGCACGCGGTTATATTCCCGCGGGGAGGTAAAGATCCTCCCCGGTATTAAACGAAGCTATAAACCTAGACACTAAGAGCTCTATCGCGCGATAAGGCGAGGGAGCTACGTATTTCCTAAAGACGGGGAAGAGGCGGGGAGGTCGTCTACCTTACCTTTAATAAAGCCTTACGCAATAGCGCGAACCTAATAGCGGGGGGGAGGGGGCTTAAGCAAGCGCGGGGTAGACGTACCGCTACTACGGCTATAGCCGCGGCTAGAACTAGAACCGGCGCCGGGACTAGCGCTAGGGTTAGCGCCGGGATTAGCACCGATACCTTTATTAGGGCAGGTCCGGGCGGTATAGGTAGCGGTAGCCGGCTAAGCGTAGTAGAGGCAAAGATAGTTCTCGAACCGCCGTTACTTCTTAGCGTTAGTAAGCCGGGCCCGGAATATATCGAGCTATATCGGGTTACCGGCAGGAGGCGTAGGTAGGGCAAGCGAGGTAGGGCTAGTGCGAGCGGGGTTATAAGGCGGCTAAAGCTAAGAACGGGCTTTAATACACTGCTAGTTGTCTTAAAGCGTAGAATATATCTTAGCCTAGGCCGTAAAGTTATTATAGGCCGAGCATTCGACCTATAGAGCGGCGGCGTTAGTAAGTTTAATAAAGACCTTTAAATAAAGGTAGGCGACGTAAGCGGTGCTGTTAAACGATAAGTCGGCTTAAAGCTAGGTAAACTTTAAATAGAAGTCCGGCTAAGAGATATTCTTTATCGATAAAGCGTTAAAGTCGGCCTCTAACTAAGCGTAGGTAAAATTAGCACTAAAGACTAGGCTAAGGTTATCGGTAAGGGCTTTAATAATAGTATACTACTAATCGGCGAAAGACTTATTATCGAGGACGTCCTAAGGAACGCTAGCGATAATAGAGGCGGCCCGGCTAATAAGCCGGCTAGCCGCGTAGAAAATACGGTCCTATTCTATAGGGTATAAAGCGGCGTCTTAACGGAGCTTAATAGTAAGGCCGTCGCGCTAGGTCCGGAAAGCCTCCTAACGTTGCTTTTAGGTGCCGGAGTCGCCGGCGAACCTCTTAGGGTCGGCGATATAGGAACGGGAAAGGGTAGAGGTAGGGGCTAGGGCTTAGTCCCGGGCTATATTACGCTCGGTAAGGACGAGGAAAGAGGACGTAGCATGGTTAAGCTACCGCTAGAGGTCGGCGGCGTGCTTTTAAGAGATAAGCACTCCTATATCTAACTTAGCGTAAGTATTATTAAGGTAAGTAAGGGACTCGGCCTATAGGGCGCGGAAATTAAGGGTAGCGTAAGCCTAGATATAGGCGAACGAGTCGAATATAGGCCGTTAGGCCTAAAGTAGCGCGGCGAGATAGGGATAGCGGGAAAGGTAGTCGTTCTAAGGCTTTAGGTCGGCGGGAGCTAGCGGAGTAACGGCCGGGGTAGCGGCGGACGAAGGATCGGTCTTTATAACGAGGTCGGATATCGTAGATTAAATAGGGCAACGAAGAGATAATAAGGAAGGGTAAGGGGGGGGGGAAGGAGGGGATCTTATGTAATTCGCGTTGAGACGGCGTATTTATACCGGGAAAATTCTAATAATCGAGGAAAACTTAGTCGAAAAGGGTCCGGCGAGGAGGCGGACTCGCGTCGCAAAGAGGGGAGATAAGAAAAGAAAAGGGTAAGATAGCGAGATTATTAATTAAAGGCAATAGGATAAAATAGTAGATTAAGCTATAAGAGAACGAGCTTAAGGGGGGTATATAATTGCTATTAATCTACGAAGGGATATAGCTATAGACTAAGTCTAAATGTCTATATATACGATATAAAGGTTATATAGGATGATATATAATATAACCTAATACTATAATAGTTAGTAGGTCTCTAGGTCGACCTTAAAGGGTAAATAGTATAGTTGTATTAGGTTAGTTGCTAGCTAAGTAAGGGGAAGCTATTATAGTAACATAGCTCCCTTATACGTATACGTAATCCTAGGGATTACGTGTATTACGTGTGTGCGACTATATCGTCGCACGTAGCTAGCTACTCCTACAATAATATTAATATAGTATATCGTAGCGGTAAGGCTAATATACTAGCCGACTACCTTCCTACCCCCCCGACCTTAAGTCTACGACTCTTACGATAGGCGAGGGAAGGATAGTTAAGCTCGATAACGATAGCGATAAACCTACCGCTATAGCACTAGAAGAAGAAGAAGAAGCCGCTACTAAGGATAATAAAGCCGCGAACGGCACGCCGGCGACGCTAAAGAATAGGCTTATAGAACGACCTAATTAATTAACTCGCATCGACTTATAAGCCGTCTTTAAGTTCCTAACCACCGGCGAAGCTCTTCCCGTTAATATTACGCCTTATTAGGCTTGCGAGTACTTCTATAAGCTTAAGGGCAGGCTATACTACATTAGGTAGAATAAGCGCCTCCTTCCCGGCGATCCGCCTACTAAGGCAAAAGCAATTGCCTTATTAATAGTACTAGTGTAGGAATATAGGAATATAGGATAAACACTACGAGGAAAAGGGTTATAAGTTATAACCCCTAATAACCCCGACGGTCCCGACGGCAGCGTTATTAGCCCCGTTATAACCCCGGCAGTAGCCTTATTATAACCCGGATGATAGCGTTAGCGGCTAGGTCACGTGCTCCTAATAGGGCTCTGTTAGGAGCCCGGCAGGCCTAGGTTAGGATCTTTATAGGCTCTATAAAGAGGGCCCCTTTCCCCCCCTTCCTAGCTAAAGCAGATACTTTAAGACAATAATAATAACAGCCCTTTGCGATAAGATATCTCACGTGTAATCCCTACTAACACTAATTAGTGGTTGAATAGATTTAACTATAGAATAGTAAGGCTAGAAGAAGTAGATCTTAATCTTCGAAAGTATAAAAGAGGCAGTTATTATAAGAACGCGGCTCTTACGCATCTTTACCCTCGGGTTCTATTGCGTATACCTAGAGAAGATTATCTATGCTAAGAATAAGACTATTTAAACCGAGCTCGATTAGTAAATAGACCCTTTAAGCTTCCTATTAATCCCGTTCTCGCCTAATGTAGGAAGAGTAAACGTCGATAGGAAGCGCGTTAGCAACGCATTTACGCGAGAAGAAGAAGAACACCGCTGGTTTTTACCTATAGGAGTTCTCTTCGGACCGTAAGGACGAGAAGAAAGAAAAGAAACACCGCTGGTTTTTACCTACTGAGAGATTCATTTTTTTTAGACCGTTACGACAATCATCGCGAAGACCCTCGCGATAAAATCAGTCATCCACGATGACTACCAACGAGCCCGACCATCGCCGCAGCCGCCGACGCGGCAGACAACCCCGTCGCACTATTTGATTAACGACTCGAGGCCCCGATGCCGGCCTCTTTGCGACTCCCCGATTCGGCTCCCCCATCAACTCTCGCAGCAGCAGCTCTTGCAGCTGCCTCCAAAGCGAATCAACGAAGCCGCCCAATAGACGCTTCAAATCTACGAAGCCGCCGACCACACAGACGCTTCCCCCAACAAGCCCCCAGCAGCAATACAGTCACTGCGAACCATCCCGTCGAGCAAAGCAAGCCTCGAAGCAGCTCTCAACGCAGCTCTCGAAGCAGCTCCCTCGACACCCACGAAGCCGCCCACATAGACGCTTCCCTCAACCCCCCAGCAGAAAGCCGTCACTGCAAAGAGTCTCGTAGCGCACTCGTCCGATACCTTGACGAAGGATATCACCACACGAAACGCATATAGACTCCCTTTAAGACCGTTACGCCCGAAGCCCGGCTGACGACCACACTCCTTTTGTTCCGAGATTTGGCAGAGCGATTTAGCAGAGCGCCTATAGCTCCGCGTGACAACAAGCAGCCTCGCGAGCCCAGACCTCCGCCAATCTCACATTCTCTTTTGTATTTATTCTTTGTATTCATTAGGCCCCTTTTAGCCTAATACGCATGATCAATTGGTTGCGGTTGCAAGCTTTAAAAGAAGAAGCTTTAAAGAAAAACTGCTAGTGTGGGAATGTGGGAATGTGGGATAACACTACGAGGAAAAGGGTCATGAGTCATAACCCCTAATGACCCCGACGGTCCCGACGGCAGCGTCATCAGCCCCGTCATGACCCCGGCAGTAGCCTTATCATGACCCGGATGATATCGTCAGCGGCTGGGTCACGTGCTCCCAACAGGGGGCTCTGTTGGGAGCCCGGCAGGCCCGGGTTAGGATCTTTATAGGCTTTATAAAGGGGGCCCCTTTCCCCCCCTTCCTAGCTAGAGCAGATACTTTAAGACAACAACAATAGCCCTTTGCGATGAGATATCTCACGTGTGATCCCTTCTAACAACTAGAATATAAGGCCCTCGTAGTAATAGCTAAGAACGTATATAAGACTTCGGGCTATAGCACTATAGGCTATACGATGCGATTCCTAGCTATACGCTATTAGCATCCTAAATTGCCCCTTATAGCGCATAAAGCCGTACGCTATTATTAGGCCTATTAGTTAATAAAGCCGCTTAACCTAATACTGCTTAACCTAATGCCGTTAATATTAGTCCCCTTATTAACGCGTTAGGCGATTAACTAAACGGGCTATAAGGGCAAGCAGCTCCTTAACGCCGTAGAATACGTTATTAGCTAGCTTATATCGGCTATTACGTCTTTAACCGACTGTAAAGGCATACTTCTACTCTTATAGTCTATCGTTGCTTACTTCGGCCCCTTAAAGGAGATTATTAGCGATAACGCTAGCTGCTTCGTAGGCTAGTAAGCGTAAGATTACTATCGCTAGTACGGCACTAAGATTAGGCCTATAACGCTTATAAGGCCGTAAGGCAACGGTAAAGTAAAGCAAGCTAACGGCGCCCTTAAGGCGATCCTCTATCGACTACGCCTCGACGATCCTTAGGCGTCTTTATACTAGCGACTCGTCCGCGCTATATACCTCTACAATCGGCAGGAAGGTCCTTACGGGTATAGCCCTTCTTCCTACTATACGGCACGCAGCTACCCGAATAATACTATAAGGCTATATACGCCGCCTATATACGCGACCTTACGGTCGAGGAGGATATTGCTTAGGTATAGGAGCTTATATAGTAGCATAAGGCCCCTATTGCGAGACGATACGTCGTAAGCCTTAAGGCAGCTCGTGCCTATACCCGCTCCTACCTATAAGAGCGGAAAGGGCTAATTCGTGTATATACACCCGGAGATTAGGTATTACGCGTACGGTAGCGCATAAAAAAGCAAGAGCTATATTATAACGGCCCTTAGGCAATTATAGTAGCCTACTATTAACGTTATACGACGTTAGGGGCTATATAGGGCATTAACCCGAGCCTAGACCATAGGGATACAACAGGCTATTACGTCCCTAACGAGCCTATTATATAACCCCCTTAGCTAAGGACGGTAGGTAGGTATTCCGTTGTATTATAACTGCGGTTAGTGCGGGCTAGGGGCCCTGTTTAAGAGGCTCCGGTACCTATATATACATCCGTTAGTCCTATAGTTAGGTAGCTGCATATATCTTTATGTCTACGAGTTTAGACCTCCTTTCTTTACTCTTCTGCTATGATATTTATGCAGCTGATTTCCTGTATTTAAGAGTTATAAGCCCGGCCGCATAAGCTAGGTCTCTTTCGCTTAAACAACGCTAAATTAAAGCTATCGATATCGCATTTTTTTACAACCGCATTAGGCTCTAACCTTAGTGTTATCACGAAGAGCTAGCTTTAAAGAAGGAATAAAACAACATATAGTTATCTCTCGTAACGACGAGGTAAAACGAACGATTATAGCGATATCTACATCCGGAGAGGTAAGTATTATAACGCTTAAGGAAAGCCTTAATTAGACCCCCTAGATTCGGGCTATTAAGGGCTAGGCGAAGATCTACCACATTTAGGAATATATCGACCTAGTAGGATTCGAATTGCTCGAAGAGCCTATTAAGATTAGCTAGGAAGAGTTTAAACGCAACCTTAAGGAACGACCTTAGAGAGGGGACCTTACGGACGTTAAATTTAACAATAGGACTACTAACTATAACAATCGGCTTAATAATGCGACGATAGAGTTCCGTTTTTAGCAAGATGGCTATAACTTAGCCGTTAGCCTATTTAAGACCCGGGAAAAGGCTATAATTCGCATTAAAGAGCTGATTAGTAAGTCAATTAGTAAGGCTCTTAAGGGAGAGACCCTCGTATAGACCTTACCTTAAAGCAGGATCTAAGAACTCAAATAGAAGGTCCTGCCCTTAGAGGAGGAGGAAAAGACCCTTATAGATAACCGGTATTATTAGATTATCGGCAAAAGGGGGAATCGAGACTAGAAGGCGTAGGCCGATTAACTTAATTAAGTAATTGTCGACTTTAGGGACCTAAAAGTCACGACTTTAAATAATATTAAGATCCGATAGGATTTTCTTCGGGCTATAGAGGAATTCGACCTTAATTAAGCCTTAAACGAGAGATTAAATAATGCCTTCTATAAACGACTTAAGGGCGTCGTTAGGTTAACTCTAAACCCTTTAAGGAACCTTATCGCGGAATTTAAACGTAAGGTATCTCTTCGGAAGAAATCTAAACCTTAGGTTAATTAGACCGCTCCGGCTTCGTCGAAGGGGCGAACGAAGTGCCTATACGACATACACCGGAATACGAGGGCTAATTAGTAGGAAAGCTGCTTCTCGTTCCGAGCAATATTTAAGAAGGATGCCCCTAAAGGATAGGACGTTCGAGACATATTAAGGGCTAATATTAATAAGTGGCTTTAGGATAACCCGGAAGGTAAAAAGAAGGCTATAGCATAGAAACCCTCGGGAGTAGGTAAGGCAGATAATACGATTACGGTCCTAAATAGCGGCAACGGTAATAAACAGGCGAATATAGTTTCTCGTATTAACATAATTTTATAAATTAACCTTACTTATATTAAGGATAAACCTCTTAGAGATAAGGTTATCTACGATTTAAGGGCGAGTGTATATATATTTAATAATATTAGGTGGTTTAATAAGAAGACGTTTACCTAAGGGTCGTAAGAAGAGGTCCGCGTTAGTGAAACCGCGCTTATAGTCTAGGGGGTAGGATCCGTAGTTATCCTACTCTTAGGGGGTAAGAAGCTCCTACTCGAAAACAGCTACTATATCCCTAAGATGCCGATAAGCGTCTTTTCCGTTCGATAAAGGATTAAGGCTTAGGTTTATTAGAACTAGCACGACAATACGCTATTCTATAAGCCGACGGGCGAGCAGCTCACTTAGCTTAAGGAATTCGAGGACTAATACGTTATTGCGAGCTTGCCGGATACCCCGGGGACCGTTTTTGCGACGAGTCGACGACCTAAGCCACCTTCTAATAGGGATCTCGCGGACCTTTAGCATAAGCGCCTAGGGCACCTAGGGCCGGAGGCCATAGGGCTGCTAGTTGATAAGTCCGTAGGCATAAAGCTTTATAGACCGGCAACCTATAAATGCGAGGTATATACTACGGGAAAAGCGAAACGATAAGTCTCCTAGGACCTACTAACGTTAAGGCCGTAAGGGGTAGGGGTTTAATTCAGCTTTAACCTCTATGCGGGCTAGGAAGTAAGCGCCGCGGGATTTAAATACTACGCCTTATTCACCTATATAACAACTAGCATAAGGTTCTTCTACGCTATTAAGTAGAAAACCGAGGTCCGGGACGTCTTTAAGAAGCTAATTACGAAGCTCGCTATACGCTACGGGATTTAAATAATCATCCTAGTCACTAACGGAGAGAAGGCCCTAATTACTAAGGAGATTAAGCAGTATACGGATAGACTTAGCCTATAGCTCTTTGTGTTAGCCCTTTTAAAGCCGACTTAGAATAGACATACGGAGCGATTAGGGGCTATTGTTAAGGAAAGAGCTAGACTAATAAGTCTCGACTCGCAGATCCCTAACACGCTTTAGACCGAGACCTATCGAACGGCTGTCTACTTACTAAACCTAACGCCCTTTATAGTAGTCGATAAGACGGGAAGGAGTCCCTATAAGCGATAGTAGCAGTATATAAGGGACTATAACCCCTTATATAGCTATATTAAGGAGATCCGACCGACAATCACGTATTCACGCGTGTATAGATGTATAGTATACCTAATAACAACGGATGCCCTTAAACACATTAAATCTTATAAGTCCCTCTCGTAGACCGCGTAGAGGGCATACATTAGATATTTAGTTAGGTATAAATCTAGTAACTAGTTCGTTATTTAGGTCCCTTCCCTAGGATAGACGAAGCTTTTAACCTCTTCGAATATTTAATTTAATAAGGATATTATATACAATTTAAGGAGGGAAGAAAGTGCGTAGGCTCTATATACCTATACTTATAATATCCTCCGATAGATAAACGCAATTAATATGCCTAAAGAAAATAAGGGCGATAAGGAGGGGGCCTACGAGTACCCTTAGACCGATAAGACCACCCGGCTGCGATTTACAGCGGCTGAATTTATGCTAGCATTTAATTATAGGAGGCAGAATAAAAGGGTAATACCCCCGACGATAGAGGGTCTATACGTCTCGCCTCTATAGACTAGCAAGGTAGTCTCCTTTAATGCCGTGATACCACCCGATCTTAGGGGTAGGGATCCTGCGATACTAAGAACAATAACACTAAGACCTACGGAGGAGCTAATTAGCCTCGGGACGCCTTTATTAGAAGTCTCGGGGATGCCTCCTCCTCTAGGGGGTAAAACGACCGATTCGATAGCCGGGATAACGGCTAGACTACATAGACCCGACCTTAATAGCCGACCTCGCATAGAGGAGCTTTTAGACATAGAGGAAGACGTACTAGCTTCGTCGAAGCCGTTACGCAAAGAGCGGGATATATCTTAGGGTATAAACCCTAGCAATATTGTTAAAGGGAAGAGAAAGAGAACTTAAAGGACCCTATTTATCAATAATATTATTGCGAAGGCTTTAACCTATAGACTACATATCGAGGATATGCCTCCTATGCCTACCTCCTATAAGATAGCGATAGCCTCCTCCTATAAGACTTAGTGGCTTAGAGGAATAACCTGCGAAATTAAGGATTAAGAGAAGCTTCTAACCTAGGTTAAGACCCTAAAATCTAAGGCTGCGAAGAAGGGAGAACCCCTAATTCCGATAAGATAGGTCTACGCCTATAAGTGCGATCTATAGGGATATATAGTTCGTTTTAAAGCCCGTCTAGTTGTTTAAGGAGATCGCTAACCGGAAGATAACGAGGATACGTATACGGCGACCCTTCGAGCGAGGACCTTTAGGCTGCTAATAGCCCTACTATGTCTTAAGGACATAGAGTCCGCGCAGTATAACGTTAAGACGGCCTTTCTAAACACGATACTGCGATTTACAGTCTACTATTAGCTTCCACCCGGATACATAGAACTAGGCTTATGCATACGGCTTCTACGAGGGCTATACGGCCTAAGGATCGCCCCGAAGCTCTAGTATAAGGACCTTACCGGCTTCTTTAAATCTTTAGGCGCAGATACCCTAATTAAAGACGCCTATATAATAGTCTATAAGGGAGTAATTATCTTCTTCTTCGTAGACGATATCGCGATAATATATCCGAAGGAACGGAAGGATAACTAGCTAGAACTCTATAAGGCCTTTATAGCGAAATACACCGTTAACTTTATAAGGGAACTACGTTAGTTCTTAGGGATTAAGATAATCCGGGATAGACCTAATAGGAAGTTATAGCTTTCTTAGGCATTTTATATCTCTAAGATAGCGAAGAAGTTTTATATAGACGACGATTCGGGCTTTAGCGCGCTTAAGATCCCCCTAACGACGGATAAGCTAATTCCCTACGAGGAAAAAGCGACTAACAAAGAGGTCTATTACTTTCTTTCTTTAGTAGGCACGATCCTACATCCGGCGATTTACACTAAGGCGGACGCGGCGTTCCCGGCGGCACGGCTGGCCTAGTTTAGCTATAACCCGGGTCTACGACACCTTCGAGAAGCAAAGAGGTGCCTAGCGTACTTATATACTACGCGGGACTATTGCATCTATTTTAAAGCAACTAACGAAATAAGGAGGTTTCTCTATGCGTTAGACTCCTCGTTCGCAGACGACCCTACGTCGAGGAAGTTATTATAGGGGTATATATTCTTATTTCTCGGCGGGCCCGTAGATAAAAAAGCTACTAAGCAGGCTACGGTTACGACCTCGTCTACCGAAGCGGAGCTCCTAGCTTTATTAAGGACCGCGAAAGAGTAGATGCAATTTGCTCGATTTATTAAGGAGCTTAGGATCTAGGTTAAAGGCACCGCAGAGCTATAGTATAATAACCTCTAAACGATTAGGCTATTGACCGAGCTAAATGCCCGGCTTAAGACGAATTTAAAGCATATCGATATCTATCGACATTGGCTTCGTTAGGAGGTGTAGGAGGAACGGCTTTAAATAGATTAAGTCCACCGAGAACCCGGCGGACGGTATAACTAAGGCCCTCCCTTTACAAAAGCACGAAGACTTTATAAGGCAGCTCGGCATAAGGGACCGCCCCGAGGACCTAGATAGGAAGGACTAGGACGGCGCGGATAGGACCCTCTAAGGTATGTTTTTATAGTTTATGCGAAATCGGCCCCCTATCTAACATTAGGGGTAGTATAATAGATATAGGCCGTTCCGACTATTTTAAACGAGCTATTTTATTTAATTATTATATTATTTTTGCATTACTATAGTCTCTATAAGGACTCTAGCAAAGGGGTATATTAACGTTATACGACGTTAGGGGCTATACGGGGCATTAACCTAAGCCTAGACTATAGGGATACAATAGGCTATTACGTCCCTAACGAGCCTATTATATAACCCCCTTAGCTAAGGACGGCAGGTAGGTATTCCGTTGTATTATAACTGCGGTTAGTGCGGGCTAAGGGCCCTGTTTAAGAGGCTCCGGTACCTATATATACCTCCGTTAGTCCTATAGTCAGGTAGCTGCATGCATCTTTATGTCTACGAGTTTAGACCTCCTTTCTTTACTCTTCTACTATAATATTCATGCAGCTAATTTCCTATATTTAAGACCTACCTTAGCAACGCCTACTCTTTAGCGTCCTTTAGTAGCTACGCGTTGCCTAGCCGTTATAACGGTATAAATCTCTTCCCTACCTATAGTTGTAATAGGCACCTTATGCGTAGCTTATAGTATAGTAGCCGTATAATGCTATAGCGTAACTACGAGCGCCTTCGAACGGCTATAGCTTTATAAGTCCGCGGCCGGCAAGTCGAGCCTAATATATAGGCTAGCTAACCTTAAGCTCTTACGCAGCTTCGCGTATCTCGCAATAGCGAGTAGACCGGCCGTATATAGCTAAGGAAGGAGTATAAGAGGAAGATAATTTATTAGAAAGGTATATCGCTTGCGTAGTATAGGAGTTTTTTATTATTTTTATTGCTTATTTTATATTACTTACGATAATGCGTTATTTCCTATTTAGGTTATATTAATTGCCTTATAAGCAGCGGACTGCTTATTTAAGGAAAGGGATATTAAGGATCCTATTAGTATAAGCGCATTAGTTAGCGTACCGAATAGGGTTTTCCTTAAAAACCCTACGCGCCTACAACCTCTAGATAATCAATCAACACATAGAATATAACCTTAACGTAGCTTCCGTACAACCACGCAACGCGAAGCCACGAGGTCTCTATATAGCTATTCCGAGGACTAAAAGCCTCAAACCAACTTCATCCATCCCTACATCGTACTTCGTCCCCTCCCACCCACTACCACGTAGCAAGTGTTTCCTCTAATCCATACAGATACTCTCCTTCTTCATCTACAGCCGCCATACATCTCCTGACGCTCGCGCTAGCACCCTCTTGGATTCCTTTTCTTCTTCTCGTTCAAACACACAAATGCACAGCAGTGAGAAAACGCCCGTCACGCCTAATTCACCCCCCCCCGTCTAGTCCATGGTCATTCTTTTCCTCTTCCTCTTGTCTTGTACACTTGCTCACGCAGCTGCGCCGGGCCCCTCGTACTCCACACTGGCGCCGCTGTCGCTGCTCGCCTTGCCGTCGTCCTGCGCATACTTGTCCCAGTTCGCCAGAACCGCCCCAATCTTGGGCGAGTTCGTCAACTTGTACACCTCCTCAAAGTACTCCTTGCTGAGCGCAAAGGGCTTGGCCGTCACGTTCGGTATGTACTTGCCCACCAGCTTCGAAGGGTCAATCGTCGTCTTGTTGATCTTCTTGAGCAGGAATGACCGGAAAGGTTTGACGCCCGATCGCAAAAAGGTCGAGTGGAAGGGCACGTCAATGCCTCGCAGGGGAATCGTCGCGAACCCTCGGTCCAGCTCCAGCGGCTGCGGCTTCCTGAGCGTCGCCTCTGCGCATCCGCGGATAATCTCTCGCAAAGCCCCCTTGGCCTCCTCAATGTTGCTCCTCATCTCCTCAATGTCGATTTGCTGCTTCTTGACAAAGTTGGTCACGCCAGCCAGCGTGTCGAGCGCCCTCAAGTCGCCCGCGCACACGTACTGCATGTTGGCAATGTTGTAGTTGACAATCTCCAAGAGCCACCCAGTCTCCTCGGCGATGTTGTTCACGACAAACTGCAGCGCCTCCTCGTTGAACGTCTTGGAGATGCGGCTGGGGTTCACGGCGCACATCGAGTAATTGGACCGGCCGCTGGCATCTCGTTCGACCGCCACTTGCATGGTCAAGCCGCGATAGAAGACGACAGAGACGAGCGACTCAATCGGCATCACATCGGCCAGCGCGGCCAGCGCCGAGTACTCGCCCAGCGAATGCCCGGCAAAAGTGCTGTCTCTGGGAACGAGGCCCTTGGCTTTCATGTCCTCGAAGCTGGCCTTTTCCATGAGCGTGAGCGCGGGCTGCGTGAACTGCGTCGCCGAGAGCAAGCCCGTCGGCGACCGGTACGTGTACGAAGTCGTGCTCTCGTTGATGTCCTTGAAGATGCGCTCCGACTTGATGGAGCTGTCGGTCGCCACTGTCTCGAAAGTCATGGCCATGTAGTTTTGCCTAATTGCCTTGCCTCTCGGCCCACCAAAGTGAATCGTGTGCTCCTTGGGGTTGTTCTTGACAATATTTGTGATGGAGAAGCCTGATGCCGTGTTAGTATTCAAGAACATGATGAGAGTGCAGGCGGGGTGGCGCCATAGACGCATGCAACGGCTTACCATAGTTGTCGAGGAGGTACTTGTCGGCGCGGTCCCAGACTTCCTTGGCGACGGGGCTGCTCGCGTACAGCTCCATGCCCATGCCCTGCTCCTGCGAGCCCTGGCCAGTGAACACATAGGCCGTCACCGGTTGTTCAATTTCCGCCTCGCCCAGGAGCACCTTCTCCTCTGTCTCCGTGTTGCTGACTTCGACCTTGACAATCTTGCGCCCGGCCACCATTCCGACATGCTGCAGCTTGACCTGGATGGCGTCGTTGGGAAGAACCATTCCGACCAAAGATGCGTGGAAGCTTCGGACGCGGCCAATGTCGTTCTCGGCAGCCCAAGTCTCGACAAGACTTCTCACGGCAGCGCTCGAGTACATGCCGTGGGTAATTGTCCCGGGAAGGTTGGCGTAGCTAGAAAAGACACGCGAGACGTGGATGGGGTTGTAGTCGCCGGAAACGCGGGCATACGTCTCATTAGAGGCCGGCGCGCGAAGCTGCAGGGGGGTCTTGCCGCTCAAGGGAATCGGATGATCAAAGTTGATGGGCTGGTCGAGAGGCGAGCCGTTTCGCTCCAGGTAGTCGATGACCGGGTTCCCATGGGACTCGCCGGCCTCGTAATCGACACTGGCGACCTGAATCACCTCCTTGGTGGGCAGCTCCAACAGCACCTGGCCGCGCGTCTCGACGCTGCTGAAAACATCCCTGTTCCTGTACCGCATGAGGCTCTGCAGGCGGAAAGTCAGGGTCTGGCCCAGCAAGTCGATGTCGCTGGGAACCTCGTCAATGGCAAACCAATGCTTTGACCGAAGCACAGCCACGTCCTTGCTCGTGGCCAGGTACACCTGGACGGGCGTTTCGACCTTGCGCTGAAACGTATTTTCGTAGTCGGAATACATCCCCCGGTACAGGAACTGCGACGTCACCTCCATCACGGGCTGTCCGTCTCGAGCAATTGTGCCGCACACCTCGACCATCTTGCCCGACTCCTGGTTGATGACGGCGTTGATTTGGGCAGTAGTGGAGATCTCGTCACCCTCCTTCAACGGCTCGGCTCCGGGAATCATGCGGAACCGGTTGGACAGGTGGACCAGCTTGAGGAGATCGCCGTCAATGGTGCGCGGGAAGATGGGCTTCGTGATGGCCTTCCAGCCCACCACAATGGCAAAGTCCATGGGTGCGTAGACAATCTTGCCTGGCCTGTCGACAAACGCCTCGCCCGTGTTGCCGACTGCATGTACAAAGTCTCTGATGGCCTCTTTGGTAATGGTCGTGCGACCTCCGTCAAACTTGCTTGTCACAACGGCGTCAAGGTCAAGGGGGTCGTTGCCGAACCATGCCTTCCAGTAAAATTCCTTGATGCGGTCGTTGCGATCCTGCATCACTTCACGGATAGGAGCATACCCGGCCTCGGGGTGGTAGGTAAACTTGAGGGGCAGGGCAACAGGCTTGCCGACAGCCGTGGTGTCCTTGACCATGTTGACAAGAATCTCGTTCTTTCCAGTTAACCTGACCTCGATGACATCCACGTACTGGTTGTGTCTCGGTTGCTCCCTCACGATGATGGCCGTCTTCTGGGGCTCGTTGGGATATTGGATTTCCACAAACAAGCCCCGAGTAGGCGCAAAGATGCGCCGCATGGGGTTTGTCTGAAACTTCTGCCCTTGGGCGACAATTTCGGACATGAGCAGCGCGTACCTCCAGTTACGATTCGGGCCTGCGAGGAGGGTAAGCCATGAGTCGACGGATGGCATGGCGGCCGTCGCAGAAGACGACAGGCGATATGTGTTCTTGCGAGTGTCGTAGTTGACCGTCAATCCCTCGACATCCAGCGGGATCTCGGACTCAACCAGTTTGCCACCGAAATACTCGACGGCAGGGATAGAGCTCTCGTCATTGTTGTAGTAGTCCCTCTCCAGGGCAGCGATGTGGGCATTGTGGATGCCGTCTAGAATATCCTTAACGGGTTCATCGACGATGGTGGAGAACCTAGCGGCCATGGGGCCTTGAAGAATGCAAGTTCGCTCAACGTCCTGACCAATGACGGCATCGAGGTCTTCTGACTGCCACAGGGAGTCCTTCTTGAAGAAGTACTCGAAGTTTTCATCTAGAGCAGGGATGAAGGTCACTGGCTTCTGTCCCGGCCGCATGCAGAGGAGCAAAAAGTGCTGTACATCTTGCGCGTTGATGATTTGAGTCTCGGCGTCGGGATACTTGGCCAGGATCCGATCCACGGTACTGAAGGGCTCGTCCAAGTCGGAATAGTTCTGGAGCAACGAGGGCTGGCCGGGCGACACGGTGAAGCGCTCCTCAACTCGATGAATAAAATCACCAGCGAGTCTTGCAAACGACGGATCAATCCATCGAGATTGGTGCTTGACAAAGAGCAATTCAACCAGGCGCCGCACGACCTCGGCGTACGTCATGTCCTCCAGGTCAACGGACTTTCCGGCCTTGTTGCAACCAAACCAAACCTTCTGGAAGTCGTCGTTGAGCTTCTTGATGATGTACTCGCGGCTCTTTTTCAACTCTGCCACCCTCTTCTCCTTGGGGAGGCTGAAGATCTTTCGGTCCATCTCGGACCAGAACCGGACACCACGAGTGGCGAGCTTGTGGATGGGCTCACCCATCTCGGACCGCACAGTGATCACGCCGCCGGCAGGGCCCTTGTATGTCTTTTCCCACTCGCCGTCGTCGAGGCCAGGGGCATCGATGATGGCCTGTTTCGCATCCTTGCTTGTGTGTGCTTCCTTGGCGACCATCATGCGGCTTCCAAACAAGCAGCCGTCAAACGGCATTGGCGGGTAGCCGTACTTCTTCGCCCAGTCACCAGTGATGTAGGGGTAGGTGTCTTCGGCGCCACCGAAGCCGCTGCCGGCGACCAGGATGATGTTCTCTTGACGTCGAATGCGATTGTACATTTGAAGGACGGGCTGGTGAAAATCCTCGAAGGAGTGGTGGCCACCACCTCGGCCTCCAGTCCATTGAAGAATGACGGGGAAGCTTGGATTGGCCTTGGCGATGTTGATGACGGCTTGGATGGCATCGACGGAGCCGGGCTTGAAGGCAATATGCTTGAGGCCCAAGGTCTCGATGTACTCTTGGGCAACCTCGATCGAAGGCACGCCCGCACCAATGGCCAAACCTTCGATTGGCACGCCCTCTGAGCGCAGTCTACCCAGCAAGGGTATTTGCCAAGCGAGAGCTCGAGGGTTCACGTAAAGCAGGTTGACTGCGATTCCGCGACCCGAGGGAATTGCGTTTTCGATCTTGGTCAGGGCATCGGTCATTCTTTTGGCGTTGAAGTAGCCGCCGCCGCCGAGTTCAATGTGGTAGCCTGCGTTCATCGTGGCAGCGACAAAGTCCCAAGGGACCGTACAGGGAGTCATTCCAGCAACCATGATGGGGGGCAGGCCGAGAAGCCGGCTCATCTTGGTATCGACGTACTTGCGTCCGCTCGACGTCTTGACGAGTCTAGGGCCAAATTCCTTGACCCAGTCGATGGCATACCTGACAGCGTTCTCTTCGTCTCTATCGAAGAGCTCAGGCTTGTACCCGACTTCCGTGATGGTACCATCGACGGTTCCAGCGAGGATGACGCGAACTCCGGTTCCCTCCTTGTTCCGGCTAGTCAGGATGCCGAGGCCAGAAACGCCGCCGGGGCCGAAGTCGAGGACGTGCGTCGCTCCTGGGAAGACGGTAGCCTTCTCCCAGTTGACTGGATCACGAGTGATCAAGCGCACGAGAGCAGGAACGACATTGCCTTTCACCTGGGCGCGGAGATCCTCGCCAGTGTTTGTATCGAAAACCGGGATGCGCAAGGAGCCGGAGTCGATTCTGACGTCCTTCAGATCCTCGTCGATCATGGCGGTTGCCTCTGCAAGGTATTTGCTGTGGAACGGAGCGGTGATGGGGAGAAAGCGGTTCACGAAGCGGACCTTGCGTTCTGTGTAGGGAACACGCGTCTGGTCAAGGCCTGTGGGGGCCTTGACTTTGCGCAGCTGCGAATTCAGACCGTAGAGCGACGTGGGGGGACCCGTCACGACAAGATTGCGAGGGCTGTTGACGAGCGACACGCTGATGTGACGGTGGCTTGGGAGGTACTGGTTGGTGGCATCGATGTGCTTTTGCACCTCTTGCTGCGACAGATCGCGAATGCTAAGCATGGGCGTAGGGGAGCCCTCGCCATTGTCCATAGATTCACGCAACATGGTCGGCGTCATGGAGGTGGTGGGAAACGCCTGCTGGCTTCGTGTGCCGATCCAGAAGAGGATCGCGAGGGTCGAGCTGACGATTGCGCGCCACGAATCCCAGGAGTCGGCGGCAGCGGTCGCGGCGGCCATGACAATGCCCTGTGAATGTCCGGTGGTGCCACTGATGCGCTCCCGGAATTGGCCCGGGTCGATGCCGAGAACCTTGCAAGCCACCTCGTAGTGCGCCATCTGCACCAGGCTGATCAGGGGGAAGCTGACCGGTGCCGAGATCAGGTACTCGACATCCGGGGTGGAGTCTGGGTGCTGGAGCCAGCTCATGATGTCAAGACCCTTGGGGAACATCTTTTCGGCGCTGGGATGATTCGATAGCGTCTGGAGTTGCTCGGCGGCCGAGGTGATGAGCTCGCCGACGAAGCTGGGGTACGTCTGAAAAGCCTCGCGAAGCTCCTCAAAGTACTCCTCAATGTTTCCCTGACCGCCAAAGATGGTGTAGATTTCGGCGGAGCCATCGTCCGAAGCCCGCAGCAAGGCGGACTCGTGAGGCTTGATGGTCCGATTGGAGACGGCCCGGGCAAGATAGTAGCTGCGAATCACCTCGAGCTTCTTGGCCTCGATTCCCGGGAGCGTGGCGGCGATGGCGTGGGCCTCATTGCCGCGGAGAAAGGCTCTCTCAAACTCGTTGAGCACAAGTTTGAGAACCTCCTCGTAGGAGCCCTGGGTATCGTCTTCTCCATCTTCCACCTCGCGGGCCACGAAGCCTAGGTATCTTGCGACCAGCTCGGGGACGGACGATGGCTCGTCATCCTGGGCAAGCTCGTCTGTGGCGGCGGGCAAGCTCGCAACGAAGCGGTCTTTTAGCTGGGAGGCGTGGAAGTGGAGGCTGGTCGGGACGAGGAAGGACGTTTCGAGGGAGCCATGAATCAGGGTCAAGGGTCGGAGAGAGTTGTTGGATCTGGGAGTGGAAAGCCCCGTCTGAGGGCCGGTTCCCGTGCCGTACATGATGGGAAAGGGTATCGTTCGAGTCTGCAGGGCAATTCGTGGTTAGTCGTGTGATCCGGTACCAGCACGAGGGAAGCGGGAAGAAGGCCATGCCTACCAGGTCAGCTCGCGCGACGAGAAGCAGCTCGGCGAGCGACGCTCGTGCAATGCAACGGCGAGGCGAGTTGGACAATTGCCGGTGCGGAAACTCGCGGCCCTCGTCCGGTGATGGTGGGCGAGACGAGCAGTCAAGATTTGGCCAGACAAGCTCGACTCCAGGGAAAGGCAGATAGAGACGTTGATGAAGAGGGGAAAATAATCAAGAATTCGGGCGGGGAGATGGGAAACCCGGGGGATAGGCCGTGGGGGGGGCCGAGACGCGAGATATCAACAACGTGTAAGTTGAAGCCGGGGAGAAAATTCGGGTGCCAGGTTGCAAGTGCAAGCATGCCGTCAGTCAGTCATGCATGGAAGCATTGGCTCGCCAAATTTTTAGTTCTGTTGGGGATGTGCGCTGGCAACGCGTACCTGTACATACATACATTGTACATGTCT
Source organism: Ophiocordyceps sinensis (assembly GCA_012934285.1). Lineage (NCBI taxonomy): Eukaryota > Fungi > Ascomycota > Sordariomycetes > Hypocreales > Ophiocordycipitaceae > Ophiocordyceps > Ophiocordyceps sinensis. Next base: position 11,904,118 of record JAAVMX010000001.1, on the reverse strand, counting down.
TGCCACTACTTCGTACGAAGTAGAAGGAAGCACTTATGTATTCGTATGTACGAGAGAGATGCCTCGAATCGGACCGGATAGCAGAGCGGCGCTGAAGACGGGACCCGCCCAGGTCGCTCGCCGTTGATGGCTGCTGGCGACCTGCACGCGGCCTGGGACGAAGGCCCTTAGGTCCCAACGGGTACACGCCATTTTTTCTTGTCCTAACTTAATAAGTGATGCGTTCATCAGTCAGTGTATGTAAGTAGGGTATCCTTGCGCTCCTGCCTGTAGTATGAACTTATCGACATTGGCACGTCCTCACAAACTCGCCGGTGAGCCATCTCGACACACCCGCCCGGTAAGTAGCTACAATTAGAAGGACGCCACCCGAGGATGCAAAAATCCGGGGCCGCCACTGTTCCAGGCGCACTTAGACAACCAACAGCCCAGGGCGGGATTCGAGGCCCGACGACTCCATGTTCAAGCAACACCCGGACAGCACTATCGGGGTGAGACAGCGCCGGCCCGTACCGGTACTTTCGATGCTGCGCGCGGAGGTCCCAGCGAAATTGCGCCAACGGAAGCACGGTGGGGGACCATTTCGCTGCAAGGAACGGAGGGAGACCGCGAATACACACCACCACCCACCCCTTTGTACCCACCCCTTTGTTCTACCCCAACTGCTTGTCATGGAGGGTTGCGTTCTTTTTGCCTCATAATGAGTTCGGACATGAATGCGAGTCTCCTCTTATCCTCCTCGATTGGCCTCGACGTCACAGGAGCCATAGTCTGTCGCCAACAACTCAACTTGATGCACTGTTGCTTGCAAAAGGCGAGCGGCGCCGAGTTCCACCTTTTCGCTTTCGTATACTTCGTACGAATAGTACATATGTACCTACCCATTGGCTCTCTTTATGCCAACTTAATGAGCTCCGCATTAAGTTGGGAAGAATACGCTTGGACACCTAGTAAACGTTTAGACGCTTTTTAGGTGGGAAGGCCAGCCAAAAAAATAACAATACATTCTATAAACGTCGCATCGGATTTTTTTTTATTCCCAATAGGAACTAATTTATCTCTTATTTTTAAATTTTTTATTCTCAATAGGAACTAATTTATCTCTTATTTTTAAAGCTATTAAATAGGTGAGTTAAAGTGTGTAATGCGATATACATAGTGTTAAAGCTATACACTAATGTATTAAATTATATATATATAGGGCTCGACTAACCGGACAACCACCCTGCCTAGCCGGCTAACTTTTTTTATAGGTAGTATGGCTGGTTAAGGCATAGGGCCGATACCGCACATTTGTGTATATATATCCCCCGCGCCTATACTAAAGACTTATAGCAAGAGCCGCCCGTAGTATAAAGGTTCCGCCTATAAGAAAGTAGAGGCCTTAAGGTCACTAGGTATCCCTATTACTATGCAAGCCGTAGTTTTTTTAACTTTCGTACTATCCTCCTTTATCCCGCTTAAAGAGCATTAGCCTTAGTAAATCGTATATATATTCCTTCTCTTTAGAGTTTATAGTAAATCTATAAAATATCTACCGAAATTCAAAATGCCTTAAACATAAAGCCAAGCTAGGAATGCTGTCTAAGCACCCGCTCGGGCCGCCCCTATACTATCTAACGCCGTAGCCGGCCCGGCTACTAACGTCGCTTAAGCCGGCCCCGCTGCTAATAATATCTATCGTAGACGAAGACGGTACGCCTGCCGGCCCTACTGCTAATAACGTCGTAGACGAAGACGGTGCGCCTACCGGCCCTACTGCTAATAATATCGTAGTAGAAGATAGTGCGCCTACCGGCCCTACTACTAACGACGTCGTAGACGCAGACGGTACCTATACCCGCTCTACTACTAACGCCGTTATAAAGCTAACGCCGTTATAGACGAAGATAATACCTCTACCGACCTAGCTGCCGATAGCGTCCTAAACAAAGACGGAACCCGTACTAGCCCCGCTGCCGATAGCGTCGCGAATGAAGACGGTACCTATGCCGGCCCGATATAATAGGGTTATTCTAAGTTAGCATAAAGGAGGTCCCTAAAAGAGGTTAAATAACACTATAGAGGGGGAAAGGAAAGAGAGTATAAGCGTAGCCCTTGCCGGCGCGGACTACCTAAATACACGTAATCTAGTCACGTGCACTAGATAATAACACTAGGGTTTAGACCCTTACATTAGCCCCCCGCCCCGGCTCCTTTAGAGCTACCTTCTAAGACACCTAAAGCCGTACCCTAACGCGCGACGGACGTTACGTATAGACTACGCAATTAAGGCGAAACCTATACTAAATATAAATAGCTAAAAACACTATACGGATTAAAGCGGCATGTAGCTATAAACGCGGAAATAACCTTTCTAACTCCTTTATCGTAATAAATATTAGCGGAACTGTATTCTTAGCTTCTTAAAACGCAGGGAAGCTCTTTTTCCTAATAAGTAGAAAGACTACTTTAAGTAAGGCCGGTTTTTCCTCTCCGGCTTATGCGCTTCGCACGCCTAGGTGCTCTTAAAGGCTCGCCTCGCAGCGATTAGCTCTTTGTCTTTAGGAGCGTCGCTATTACTATCTACTCTTCCCGTATAAGGCTATGCGGGCGCCGTTCTTTTCGCTACGGTCTCCGGAGCGTAGGCAATATCCCCTTTCTTATCGCCCGCCTTCGCTATACCGAGCATAGTAGCATTCCTAATGTTTATTACTTAAATCGTCCGGTCGTATCCTACTTATAGTCGTATTACCGTTCTCGTCCGTATGCGTGCTTTCGTATACGTATAATCTATATATTTTATAGTTATAACTACGCTCTACTACCGTCTCGAAGGTTATGCCTAATTTCGCAGGCTTTACTTATACTAAAGCCGAAGTAGGAGCTATTAGCGTTAATAATATATATCGTTAGCTCTTAATATACCTTAGGCTTCTATATATATAGGCTCCTCCCGCAGCCTAAAGCGGAGACGGTAAGGTCCTCCCTTCTAAGGGGGAAGTTAATAAAGGAAAAAAGGCAGAAAGGTTATACTATAGGCAGGTAAATTAGCGGCTGCGGGCAGGGTAGGAAAAGCCGATTAAAGGCGTATTCGTAGGTGTAAGGAAGTGAAAAATTTGCATAAGCTAATATAAGCGCGGGATCGCGTTCTTATTAGTGCGGGGTATTAGAAAATCGCACACGAGCGATTAAGGCTACGAAGCTAAAGGGCAGCTTAATTTATCCTCGTATTAAGCATCGTAGGAGAGACTTTAGACGGCGCTTCCGACGGTACGGAGGCGGCGTATAGTAGGCGTGGCTGCGAATTAATAAAGTAATAGTATTATTATATAACGGGGTTATTCTAAGTTAGCATAAAGGAGGTCCCTAAAAGAGGTTAAATAATACTATAGAGGGGGAAAGAAAAGAGATTACAGGCGTAGCCCTCGCCGGCGTAGACTACATAAATATACGCAATCTAGTCACGTGCACTAGATAACAACGCTAGGGTCTAGAACCTTACACCCGATATATAATATATAATTAATAATAGCGGTATATTTAATGACGCTAGAGCTTTAGTTATAAGGCAGGCTAATTAAAGAGATTATATAAAGGACTAGGATAAAGCAGTTAATATTCTATAAAATGCTATTAAAGGCTTAGATAAAGGGCTTAATTTAAGGGAATAATATCTTACTAAAGCATATTATTAACTTATAACGCTTTAGAAGACTAACGAAGATTAACGACGAAGCCGGCAAGTAGGTTATTAAGTTAATAACCTGTAATAGTAATAGCATAACTAGATAATATAGCCTAGCTAGGCTAAGTAAAGCTCTTTATAAGGCTAGTCTCTAGCTTAGCCGTATAACCCTTTAGCGTTAGTTAAGAAAATAAGGGTATAAAAGCGTAAAGCTTATAGTAAAGCTAGGCATAAATAATAGGCAAAAGTATATAAGGCTTTAATTTGCCTAGGATATAAAGGACTAGTCTCTTAACTAATAGAAGAAGGTTATTTAGTCTAACGAGACCTTTATAGTCTTTAGGTTAATACGAGGTAAACGTCGCGTTTAGCGCCTCCCCTCTAAAGTATGCTAAAAGCATATAATTCGCAAACGTTAGAAAATTTAGTAGGAACTTATATTTTAGGGCTACTTTACATACGACTATAAAGGCCCTTATTACGTATAGCCTCTAGAGACGGCCGTAATAAAGAGGAAATATAATGCCGAAGTCTAATAATAGAACGACGATAACGAAGAATAGCTACGCAATAAGTAAGAGCTAGCTAATAGCATTAGACGAATTAACCTTAATAGGCAATAAGCGGGCCGGAGGCCTACTTAAAAGTTTATATAAAAGACTAAAAAGTAGGTATAGTCCGCTAAAGGGGGGGATTAACGCAATTCGTTATTACTATAAGGTATTAATATCTCTTTACTCTCCCTTTCTAGAAGGCTTGCTAGGCAACGATTAGCTAGCCTAAGAGGATAATACGTCTCCTTACGCAAGCTAGCGTAATAGAGAGGTTTAGACGGAAAGCGGGTTTAATTACTTACGTTAGCCCTTAAACTCGCCGGATCTTTAACCTATTAAGCTAGCCTAAAACCTCCTTAAGCGGTATACGACTAAGAAAAAGGTATTAATATTACGGAAGCAGCTTATCACTCTTTAGCAAGAGATATAGAGGACCCTTAAGTAAGAGAAGCTATAGCAATTCGTAGATCGAATGCTAAGTTATATATAATAGGTATTGCAATTACGCGGCGGCAATAGCTATAAAGAGGGGGTAGCCCTACCGGTGCTCTCTAATAAAGACCGGGAGGATCTTTATAACGAGATTAAGGAGATTTTAGTATAGCTTACGATAATAGCAACGGATTGTTTAAATAACCCGGGTTAAGAGGAATTAGACGATAAAGAATAGCTTTACTTTTCTAATTAGGTAATCGGCTTACATAGTAGCTCGACCAACCGACTTACATAGTGATAGTAATACCTAGTGACCTTAAGGCCTCTACTTTCTTATAGGCGGAACCTTCGTAGTAGATATTTTTATCGTTAATAACTTCGTTAAAATTAAAGCTATCTACATTCTAAATTCGCTCTTAAACAGCTACTATAATAGAGTCCCTACTCAACTAGTCTTTTCCTACCTTCTAAGAGGCATAAGCTGCCTATAACGGCGTTGCTCAAGCGCGAGGCTTAAGCACTAGTAGTAGCGCCGCCGTTAATAGCACCGGCGGCGCTAATAACTACTAAAGAGTCGGCCGCTATAGTTACTAAACGAGGGTTGCGATACCTTTAATAGCACGGCGATACGTACGAGCCGGGCACCTATATGCCTTAGGGTTATTAATAAGCGATTCGGGACACGCCTGTCTCTAACGATAACGATAAGGCTGCTGCTAAGGCTGCTGCTAAGGCTGCTGCTAAGGCTGCTGCCGGGGCCGAGCCTCGAGCCGGCTCGTTATAACACCAGCCGGTCGACCTTACACAAGCCGACGACAACGACTTTAACGCTGACGAATTCGTCCTAGGAATACCCTTATAGCGGCTCCTACAGCGGCTCCTACAGCGGCTCCTATACTAGCTCCCGCCGCCGCTCCTACTCTCGTAAGAGCTCTCGTAAGATATAGAGCATAAGTAGATTCCCTAGGCCGCGTACGACATCTTAGAGGCACAATAGGATAAGATAGAGGCAGACGACGTAGAGGAAGCAAAGGCAGCGTAGGAATTATATAAAGATAGCCTCGAGTAGAGTTAAAAGCAGCTAGGGCGCTTAATACACGATTTCCCCTAAGTTACGATAGCCTTATAGCGGCTCTTGCTATTCTTTAGTATAGTATAGGCGGTAGCGGCTCTTACTATAAGTCTTTAGTATAGGCGCGGGGAATATACACAAACAAATGTACGGTATCGGCCCTACGCTTTAACTAGCTATACTACCTATAAAAAAAGTTAGCCGGCTAGGTAAGGTAGTTTATAATAGGGTAGGCAGAGTAATCACATAGGTGCCCTCTATATAGGTGTGGAAATCATCTATAAAGAACTAAGTGTAGGCGTACTTATGCATGCGGATATATAGCTTTACGCACGTACCCCTTTGTCCGCACGTGCCCCTTACCCCTATCCGCATAAGCCCCTTACCCTTATTCGCATAAGCCCCTTTCCCCGCCTATACATGCCTCTTCCCCGCTCGTATATAAGAATGCAGATTAGGTCGTAGACCTAATCTTACTAATAGTCGAAGACCCTTATATAAGACCCCTACCTTACCTAAGTGAAAATTTAATAACGTGTTATATAGGGCCCGGCCGCGCCTTAGGCTGCGCGGCTCGCTTTAGGGAGCGTAAACCGTACCTTCTTCCGTTGTGTCTTTGCCGGCAATATAGCGTTAGGCGGTCCGTCGTTTTCTTTAATAGCCTTAAAGCGCTCTTTAAAGCGATCGAGCGCTTTTATATCTACGAAGTCCGCTGTGAGGTGCTATGTTAGGTCTTAGTACCCTTACTACCTTACGAGGACCTCGCGCCTACTGCCGCGGCCGACCTTCTTCTATTATATAGTAAGAATTTCCTCTACTAGGAACTCTTCTTCTCCCTTTACTAAGATTATAAGAGGCTATAGGTCCGCTATTACTTAGCCGGGCATCGGATCTACTACTATACGACGAAGAAGGTCTATATTAAAATTAAGGTAAATCCTATTAGGCAGTCCCTTTAGTTTAACGGCTTACGGGCTTAGCACCGCTCTTAGTCTTACGTTGCTAAGGCTATTAACGACTAATAGAAGTCCGAGACCTACTTAAGTCGCTATATAAAGGAGGCTACGCGCCCCTCCGGGCTATTACTAAACGGTATTTCCGCTGCTATATCTACGGCAATAGGAAATAAGGATACTAGTTCGTACCTATATAGTGCGAAGAGAGGGGATATACTAATTAAAGAGTGATTTCTCTAGTTAAGCGCTATTTGCGCTATAGGGAGCTACTTGTCCTAGTCCCTTTAGTTACGGTCGATAACGCCCTAGAGATAAGCTTAAACTTCTTAGTTAAGCCGTTCCGGCCCTTTATCGGTTTACGGATAATATGCTATACTTAGCAGCTATATAATCTATAGCAGCCGATATAGGTGCTACTAAAAGCGGCTTATCTAATTTAAGCCTTTATCGCTTATAATTAACGTTAGCTACTAATAGTATTATACGTAGTATATAAGAAAGCGCTCCGCGTAGATCTCCGCTTCTATAGAGGGCATAGGTTCTAATATAACTTCCTTACTTAGACGGTCCTTAATTACCTAAAGATTGCGGTTGCCGCTCTCTATAAGGGGGAGGTCTATAATAAAGTCTATTTAAATATACGTATAAAACTAGTCCGGCATAGGAAGCGATTTAAGCAGCCCTTTCTTAAGCACACGCTAAATCTTTATACGCCCGTAGATATTATAGTTACGGAGGAATCGTCTAATATATAGCTAAAGGAGCGGCTAATAGAAGTCGTAGGATATAGTAGTAACTATTCCTTCGCGGCTAAAGTAGCCGACGACGCTAGCGTCGTATACTATTTAAATAAGCCGTCCTTAGAGCGCGTTCCCTTCTTCTAGCTCTAAGGGAGCGTCTCTTACTATAGCCTCTATAGTTATAAAGGAACTAAAAACCTAAAGCCGTCCGCGGAACCGTAGGTGCCTACGTAGGTCTACGTAATAGTCGGCTACCTATACCTTAAGGTTAAGCTTAAGGTCGAATCGTCGTGCTCCTACCTCTACGGCGTAGCGCACGTAGGTAACGTCCTAAGCTGCTAAGCGGTCCTATATACGCTAAAGCTCCTCGTCTTAAAGAATTCGTCGGTTAAAGCCTATATTAGTAATTAGCTCTACGTTATACGCGTCGAGGTCTTCCCGGGTCGTAGCCGCTATAAAGTCTATATCCTAAGTATCGTCCGTATCCTAAGTGTCGGGCTCTACGTCTTCTTTATTATCCTCCTCGCTATCGTCCTTATCCTTATCGCCCTTACTATTAACTAAGACTACGCCGTTCGTACCGATAAATATTACTCTAAGATATAGAGTATTACTATTTAGCCTAGTAAAAATCTCTATTTGGCCTAGTGACACTTTACGTACACCCGAAAAACGCCTATACCCCCTACGACCAGCCGCGCCTACTTAATTACAGTGCGTATGCCTAGCAGGCTGTAAGCTAATTCTTCGCATCGCATTGTTAAATCGCATCGTTAAATCGCATCGCATGGCTCTAGCGCACGCAGCAAGGCACGCAGCAAGGCACGCAGCAGAGCCGGGCACGAAGCATACATCGAGAAGCCGCCGAGCCGCTCACACAGCAGAGGGCACACAGCAGAGGGCACGCAACAGGGCACGCAGCAAGGCACGCAGCCGGGCACGCAGCCGGGAGCTAGGCACGAATCATACATTAAGGAGCCGCATACACAGTAGAGGGCACGCAGCAGAGCACGCGGCAGAGCACGCAGCCGGGGGAGCGAGCCGTAGACGGATATTCGTACGTGAAGAATTATTAGTCTACAGCCTGCTATATATGCGCACTGTATTTGTATAGGCGCGGCTAGGCGCGGGGGGGTTAGACGTTTTCCGGGGTATACGTAGGCTATAAAAAAAATATCACTAGGCTAAATAGAGATTTACACTAGGCTAAATAGTAATACTTAAGATATATACGTAGCGCCTCCTTTAGGAGTATTTAAAGCTCTTAGGCATTATAATCTTCGTTAGAAGGCCGATCTTAATCTCCCTAGGATAGAGCGTTTAGTACCGTAGCCTCTCTTTTAGGTCGGTACTTAATCCGGAAATAGAACCGCAAAAGGTATTCCGCCTAATAGGCCTATCGCTTAAAGAGATAACGTTAAGTTATAAAATACTTAAGGTTGCGATAGTCTATAAGGATCTTAAAGTTCTTATAGCTATAGAGCTCCGCTTGCTATTGCTTTAAATAGGTAATTATAGCGAGCATTTCCTTATCGTAGATAGCGTAGTTCCGTTCGGCGGAGGTAAGCTTATAGGAGTAAAAAGCCATAGGGCGGGGTTAGCCGTCTACCTCTTACGAAAGCGTGCCTTTAAGTATAAATCTACTATAGTCCGTCTTAAGTATTATAAGATAATTAAAGTCCTACTATAGTAGCACTAAGGCTTACGAAAATAGGTCTTTTAACGTCTAGAACGCCTTTACGTATATAGCGCCTTAATAAAAGGCTACCCCTTTGCCGGTAAGGGCTATAAGCGGACCGACGATATAAGAAAATTAATAAATAAAAATCCGGTAGTAGTTCGTAAATCCTATTACGGCACTAGGTAATAGCTAGATAACCTTATTGTTCTATAAAGAGGAGAAGAACTATAGAGGCTAAGGGCTCGTTTATATATAGGACTATATATTACGTAGTATATTACTATATACTATATTATGTAATATAGTACTTTAATAGTACTCCCCCTCTAGAGACGATTTAGTCCCTAAATCGCTAAGAAATATTATTTTCGCTAGAGATTAGTATAGTAAAGGAATCGTTTATAGGCGGGCTTAATCTAATAGGCCCGGCTTATCTAGGTTATATCTATAGAAGCGTTAGATAGCTTTAGGGCAACCTCTTAGGTTATCTTCGGGCTACTAGGTCGGTTCTTAGTGATATTTCTATTTAATTAGATAAGTTAGGGTTAAGGCTTTATTATCGTATACGTTAAGGATTTTCTTAAATTCCTATATTTCTTCGATATTGCCGTTATTATCGCGTTCCGCGATACGGCTTACGACGTTACGTCGTTCCTCTCGATTAATCTATGCCTAGCCCGGTATTATTTCCGTTATCTAAAGCCGTACTTTAGACGTATAGAAAGACTTATTAACTTAGATATACTTTAGGAGGTTGATAACTATAGCGCTACGGTAGACCTTAAGAATAGGATAGGGACTATCCTATTTATTATCCTATTTCTTCTTTAGGCGATTAGTAGTTATATTCTCTAATAAAACTATAACTATATTACTAGGTTAAAAGAGAAAGCCTTCGTCTTACTTTATATTAGCATTATCTTTATATTTCTATTATAAGGCTTATGCGAGAGCTTAAAGCTAAACGAGGATATAGTTAAAACGACTAGCTATTGCGTCTACGTAAAGGAATTCCTTTTTTACCTATAATAAGAGCGTTAGGGGTTAAAGGCCTATAGGTTTAATGCCGAGACGAGGATTAAAGCCGTAGTTAGTAAAGAACGGAGAAATACCTGTTATTTCGTTTACTTAATTATTCGTTGCGAATTCTGCGAGCGGGAGCTAGTCGACCTAGTTATCTTAGGTAAAGCTAATATAGGCTTAAATATATTTATTTATTGTAATATTAACGATTTCGGTTTAACTATTAGTCTTTAAGTACTATACCGAGCTTAGTTTTAACGTTATTTATAAACGAATGCTAAGCTATCGCTAAAAATTAGAGATAAACTAAGTGCCTTAGTTAAAGATAATAGTATTAAGTGCTTTATATAAGCGATAGACTACGTAGATAAAAGAATTAACTTATTCTTCTATAGAAAGGCCGGTAATAAGGATAAAATATCTTATCTTCGTAAGCCTATTAACTATCGTAAGTATATTCTTATAAGTCTTCCCGTTTTAGGTATACTTAGGGAGTATCGTAATATAATTAATTAATATATCGGCTTATAGTCGGACCGGTAGAGCGAGGGGTTTTAGAAATCTAAAAGGAGATAAGCGGGGGGTCTTAGTCTAAAGATAGAGAGTATAGTCTTTAATAAACGTAGCGGTAAAGTAAGAAATCCTTAGCTATTAGTATATTCGGTTTAATAGATTAAAGGTTTTTACCTTCCTTAAGTATCCTACTAGGCTACTATTATAAGATTAATAAACGACTTTAAGGCGGAGATTTAGGGTATTAAGGATAAAGAGCCGGTCGCGGAAAAAGATACGTTTATTAATTAATTAATATTCGGATATATCGTAACGTAAGAGCTTTCGAATATGCTTTAGCTAGCGTTAGGCGTATAAGTCCCGGAGTATCGCTACTATATCCTAGGTAAGATTATCTTATTAGTATACCCCGCGGATAAGCTTATCGAGTGATTTACTAGCTACGTTTAGTCTAAGGGCGGCGACTACGTTAAGGTCCTCCTTTAAGGCATAGGAATCGGTTAAGAGTTCCTTTAGGATAGTTAGGTCGACTTTCTCTTTAGGGATAACTACCTAATTTCGATAAAGGAGTCTATCGTCGTTTATAGTAGCTAGTCTATCGCCGGGGAGCCTACTAAAAGCGTTAAGGAGGATTGCCTTATTGCCTAAGCGGTATATAATTACGAAGTTAAACTAAGAAAGGAATTCGGCCTAGCGTACTTATCGTTAGTTAAGTTGCTTTATAGATATAAACGTTTAAAGATTCTTATAGTCTATAATAACGTTAAACGCTTTAATAGTCCCTTAGAGTTTTAAGCTCTATTCCTTAAGCGCTTTAATAATTGCTAATAGCCTTTTATTATAGATCTTATAGTTATACTTAAGGGCAGTATGCTTTAACAAAAAAAACGCAATAGGGTAAAGATATCCGTCGTCTTTAGTCTATAAAAGGACTCCTCCTAAGGCCTAATTTAAGGCGTTAGTTTTAATAACTGTTTTCTTCGAGTAGTTAAAATAGGCTAAGACTAAGGCAGTAGTAAAAGTAAGTTTAAGGGCCTTAAACGCGGTAGCTTATTCGGGTCCTTAAGACAAACGGGAATCTTTCCTAAGTAGCGTAGTTATCGGGGAGATAATACTAAAGTATCCCTTAATAAAACGGCGGTAGAAGTTTATAAACCTAAAAAACTACTAAAATTCTTTTACTAAAGTTAGGGTATTTTAAGCCGTAATTATACGTACCTTCTTAAGGTCTATGCTTATGCTAGATATCGAAATAATTAGTATAAGATACTTAGTCTTTATTATATAAAACTCTAACTTCCTAATATCGATTTAAAGCCCTACGTTGCCTAAGCGTTAGATAACTATCCGTACGTAATTCTTATATTCCGCCTTAGTCTTTAAAAAGACTAGTACTTTATTAAGATATACTATATAGAAGTTATCGAGGGTATTATAAAGTATATAATTAATATAGTTCTAGAAGGTCGATAGTACGTTATAAAGGCCGAAGGGGGTAACTAGCATCTCGAATAGTCCGAAGCGTATAATAAATACTATAAGCTACTTATAACCTTCGGCGATTCGAATACGGTTAAACGTAGTAATTACGTCTAGCTTTATATAAAACTTAGCGTTATAGAGAGAATCTAGTATTTCGCGGATTAAAGGTAAAGGATATCGATTCTTAACTATAACTTAATTTAAACCTCGGTAGTTATACTAGATATAGATACTACCGCCCGGTTTATAAGCGAGAATTAGTAATGCCGCGGCTAGAGAAAAAGACTCCTAAATAAAGCCTTTATTAAGTATATCGTTAATCTACTTCTTAATATAGCGGAGTTCTATAGGTAATATAGGCCGATTTCTATAGTACGGAGCTTATTTACCCGGTATAAGTTCGATTTTATAATCCTAAGGGCGGTATAAGGGAAGCTCGTTCGCATTCTTTAGAAGGAAATAAGGAAGTTTATCCTAGAACTCTTTTAGGAGTTTCTTTAGGATATCTACCTCTATAACTTCCGGCTTTACTTAGAGGAATTTTTCTATATCGGCCTCGTCGACCCTCCGAAATAAAGATTTAGAATTAGCTATATCTTAAAGGTTTATCTAAAGGAAATTATAAAAACGTTTAAAGAAAGCGGCCTAAGCTACCTCTATTATATAGTCCCCGGCAATAATGCGTTAGAAAGAGGTTTTAGATAGTTCTAAGACCTTAACTAGGCTTACTAAGAGTTCGTTAAAGAGTCGTAGATTTTCTCCCTCCTTAACTAGCTTAGCTAATTCAGATATACTAATTCGCATCGCTTAAATACTATCCTATTTATAGAATTAAACGAAGTTAACTACTCGTATATCGCGGATATCGTTTATATCTAAAGGTATTTAATCTTCCTATCGTATACGCTAGCGGGGGCGTCTCGTCTAGCCCTATTAGGCGGGAACGTAGCGACGGCCGGCGGTAAGACGAATAAAGAGTAAGCGAGCTACTAAAGTAGTCTACGGTAGAGTAGCCTTAAAGGCTTAAGTCTTAAGGGAGTTCGGAGGGCTAATCGGGGATATTAAGCGAGCGGTTTCCTAAGCGAATAGCTATATCCTATATAGAGAATATTAAATCGGTTAGCTAAGGTTTAAGGGGTGCGATGCCTACTTAGGTAGACATTCTTTAGTAGATAAGTCTGTAGGTATATAACTTCCCGGTAGGATAGTCTAGTCTTTTAGGATATTAGTCTTTTCCTACCGAAAGGGAATTTCCGGCACGTCTTCTATCGTTATAAAGACCCTTTATTTTAGGGTAAACGTTAGGGTAGTCTAAATCTCTACGATATTAGGAAAATATACCTTTCGACGTAACTAATGCCCTCCGGGCGCGGGAGTAATAAGAGTCTTAAGAGCTATCCTATCCTCGGCTATTATGCTTAAAGGTAGGTAGTGTCTTATATAGTAATCGGAATCGAAGCAGACTTAAAGAGATTTCTAAAGCATAGTTAGTTCGTATTCCTAAAGCTAGGGGATGCCTAGAATAATTAAGGTAAAGGGTAATAGATTTATAATAAAGAAGAGTATAAGTTCTATATATTCGCTAATAGTTATTTAGGCTATAAAATAGTCCGTTATTTATATTAAGGGTATACCGTCGGCTAGTCGAAGCGGTCGAGGTTTAAGGAGCTTCTTTATAGTAACGTTATATTTCTATACGATAGCGTAAAGATCGGCGAACGCTACGGTAGTATAGCTAGAATCTATAAAAGATAACGTATTAATATAGTAAGGGGACTAAGGGTTACGCGTAGAGGAGAGACGAGTATAGAGAAGGATTAACTTTTTATTACTATTCGATAAACTAATCCGAAGATCCGTTCTATCTAAAAGCAACGACTTAACCCTTTTATCCTCCCCTATATATAACCCTTAGGAGTGACTTACTCTAAGGGTATATCTTTTAGCAGTAGCCTTAACGCCGGCCGCTCGCCTTATAAATCCGTATCCTCTTCCCTAAGGATACGGCCTTATTTATAGTCGGCCGTACGGACGAGCTAGCCCTAGCTATACCCGCCGCCGCAAGCACCCTAAGATCCTCGGCCGAAGCCGGGGGAAGGGGCGCCCCGGCCCTAAAACTAAGGACTACCCTAACGTAAGGGCATTAAAAGCGGGTTAGCTATCTTAGCCGGTTCGTAAGCCTCCTTCTAGTGTCTAGGCTCTCCGTAAGCTATATAGAGTTTATTATCGATCCTAAATTATTGTTTAGTATCGGAAAGCCGGTCGAGGTCTATAAGGTTACTATATAAAGGTTAGTCTAAGGCGGTTAAAGCAAGGGCAGGTATAGGCGTTAGCGGGAACTACGAACGGGGGGCGGCCTTCTTCTCGAGCTTCTAACGATAAGCATAGTTAGCGAGATTCTTTATAAAGATATCTATCTACGCTAACTACTTCTCGTAGTCGGTATCGGGGATCTTAGTCTATATATTCTTAACGAGATCGCTTATCTCCTTTAAGATAAACTTTCGGAGGAAGTCGACTTACTATTCCTTTATCTTTCTTGCCTTATATATATAGGCTTCGAGGTCTGCCTTCTAGGTCTAATAGTTCTTATCGCCTTAGGGAAAATTATCGAGGATATTCTTAGCGGCTTACGTTAAGTCTAGAACCTTATACTGCCTGCCTAAAGCTGCGAGGAGCGTCGTTATAGTAGGCTATTCCTACTTCTCCCTCTTAGATAGGTTAGCTATAATACTAGCTATCCTATCTTTAACGAAGTCGTAGGCCTGTTTACTAAGCCTATCGCTAATATAAAGGAGGCAGGCGCTATCTAAGTCGAACTATATACTATCGCAGAGGAAGATACCCTATATCTTAAGTTCTTAAGCCTTATACTTACGTTAACGGTCGGAGGTAGACCCCTTTTTAGTAAAGATCGGAGGGTCTACCGTCTTTCGTTTCCCTAACGACTATGCTAGGGTTATCGTCTAGGACTATAATATCTTTATAGTTAAGATTATAAAGTCCTTAGCCTCGAGAAGTATAAGGGAGCAGATATCTCCCGATTGGTTTATCCTACCGGCATATAAAGATATGCATTAGAACCGCCGTGCATTATTGCATATAACATAAGTCACCCGGCTGTATTAGCTGCCCGGATGCTCGAGATACCGAATGCCGAAGTATGTAGTGTGTGTGGGGACTAATGTGCGTATGGTTATAGTCGGGCCCCGGTCAACTAGGGTCACCCACACCACCTCCTATTACTCGCGTATTTAATTACGCAACAATTAGGATACTATACGAGGTTAGACTATATACACCTAGCATAGAATTAATAGGGCTTTCTATCCCAACAATTAGTTAAGTTATATATACCTTTATTCCTATGTAATTAGCTATATAAAGGGATCTTAGTCCGCACCTAGACAGACTATCACTAAGCAATTCTACATCCTTTTCTCTCTCTTATCTTTATATCTTCCCTAACACTTTCTGCATTTACCGTAATCCTCTACCTCTAAGCTTCCCTTTAGGCTCTTAGTGGTTATAATCCCTATCTCTACTTAAGCTTTAAGTTGCTTCTTACCTAAAGCCTCCCTTAGATCCCTTAGATCACTCGCTATTATACTAAAAACGACTGTCTCTCCGCTATAACCTCCTCTTTGCCTTTTAAGGCCACTTGCCTTCTTAAGCTACCCTTAGTTTACACATATTACTACTTTCTTAGTGTTTTGCCCCCCCTTATTTCTCGTTAGCCTCGTTTTCGCTCCTACGACGCACCCTTTCTTAGCTACTATTCTATACCTAAAAAACCCTCGAAAAAATTAGAAAAATTCCTTTATTACCCCTACCTTAGCCCGTAGACGCCGAGCTTCTTCCGAGCTTCCTCCGGTACCTTCCGATCTAATATACGGTAAAAATAAGTTCTTTTAAGGACTACTTATTCATAAAGCTTAAGGGGAGCACTAACTTTTCGGCTTAGTCTCTACGTATAGAGTCTATATTTATACGCGAAAAGCTCGGTCTAGCTATACTTAATGCTGCTTATGCGAAGTCTTAAGACTATTTAGCCTTAATAAGGCTTATAGTTAATAACGGCCTTTTATCCTAGATAAAGCACTATACGTCTATAAAGGCGGTATAAAAGGCACTTAAAACCCTATATAACCTTATATACTTTACCTCTAACTTCCTCCTTATAAAGGAACTCTTTAACACAAAGATTAAGGGAGAGATATCTATCGAGACTTACCTAAATAAGGTAAAAGAGCTCTTCGACGAGCTAAACACTAGAGAGATCCGTATCCCGGAGATCGTAGTAATAACCTAGATCTTAGAGAGCCTTAATAGCTCTTTCTTAAGTTATATTATAAATATCACGTAGACCCTTCGTACTAATACTACGGTATATACCCTTAAATTACTCTCCTCGTCTTTTATAGATAAGTTTAAGAAGACGAAAGCTCTCGAGAATAACGAGCAGCTATTTATAGCCGGCGGTAGTAAGGTCCCTATTTGCTCTTACTGTAAGAAGCGAGGGCATATCGAGAGGAATTATTTTTAAAAACCCGAGAATAAAGATAAGGCTTAGGCTATAGGATTTACCCCGAAAACGGTCTCTACCTCCTCCTCTTCTCGCCGGGACCTTAAGGAGAACACTCACCGCAACTACTAAAGGCCGACCCCGGTTCTTTACTCTCGGGAGAGCTCTCCGTCTCCGGCCCTACGTCCGGCCGGCCGTCCCTAGACCTCCCGCCTCCGGAAGCGCAAGGCCACTCCGGAATCCTCCGAGACCTCTAATAAAGTCCTCGTCGTCTTAGAATCTGCTTTTAGTATTATAAGTACCCTCCTATCCTTTATAATACTCTATATATCCTTTATATCCTTTATGCTATATATAATACCCCTAGTAGTACCTTATTTCTATACCCTATTTCCCCTGAATAATATCCTTCTATATACCCTTATGAAAATAAAGTCTTCCTCTAATAGAAAACAAATAATAAGACCTCTAAAGCCTCTTCTTTCGGCAATTTCGAGGGTAATATTAAAAGTAGATAGGACTATAATACGGATTAGGAATTTCTATAACTTTATCTTCGATACTAGAGCTATTAGGCATATAGTTTCGAATAAATCTCTCCTCTCTAACTATAAAGAAATATATACCACTATAACCTAAGGAAAAGCTTCCTCTATTATCGTACGAGGGGCTAGGGATCTTATCTTTAAGTTCCCTAATAGCAAACAATAGTATACCTTAAAAAACTGTCTTTATATACCTAAAATCGGCATTAATATAATTAGCCAATTAGCTATAATAAACACATACGCTCTTATAGGCCTAGACTCTATATCCCTCCTTAATAGAAATCTTAATAAACTAATAACCGGTTTTATTAAAAACGGACTTTACTATATCCCGTTAGATATAAAGAAAACACGTTTTCTAATTAAAAACAAGATACATAATATATAATATAGCCCGAAAGAAACAATAGATAACGCTATACTCTAAGATACTATACTAACTAATATAATAAAAACCCCTAAAATAAAAAAGAAAATAGACCTCGTTCTCTAGCATAAACGACTAAGCCATCTTAGCTATAAATCCCTATACCGATATCTTCGTAGACTATACCTAGATATATCCGTAGACTAAAAAGATATTATAGCTGTAAAGCAATGCGAAGCTTGTATATAAGCTAAACATACGAATACAGATAAAAAGAAGAAAACCCCTTTAAAACGACGATATCTCTTTCTAGAAAAAATAAACGTTGATATCTAGGGTCCTATAAAAGTCCCTACATACGATGAATTTAGATACTTTATATCATTTCTAGATACCTACTCTAGGTACCTAAGAATATACCTTATAAAAGATAAAGCCGAAAGCCTACCTAAGTTCCTAGAATTTAAAATAGAGCTTAAGAATAATAAAGATAAGACAAAGATAAAAGAGGTCTTCTTAGACAATGCAAAAGAATTTATCTATAACATTAAACCATATGCTCTTAAAAACGGAATAAAATATAACTTAAGTCTATTATATACCCCCTACTTAAACGGTAGAATAGAACGTATAAATAGAACAATACTTAATAAAGTTAGGTCAATGCTTTATATAGCTAAGCTACATAAATACCTTTGGGGAGAAGCTGTCTTAGCAGCTATATATATATACAACCGATCTCTATATACTGCCCTAGGGTATATATGCCCTCTTAAAAAGAAAGAAGATAGAGCCCTAACTATAGAAGACATAGATAAGATCCGTGTCTTTAGAAGTATTATATACTATAAAAACAAAACACCTAGTGATAAACTAGACGTACGAGCCTATAAAGGAATTATAATAGGCTATAAAGATATAGCATATAAAATATACGACTATAGCAGAAAGAAGGTTGTTATCTCAAAAGATATAACTATACTAGAAAACAACTTCTTAAAAGACAATAAAACCTTTAATTTTAATATAATACCTTCTATAAATAAAATACTAGATAATTATCTATACATAAGAACTTCTATACTAGATATAAATCCTAAAAATACACAATCCTAGAATAATCCCTAAGGAATACCCGATAATATATCCGAGGATGATATTCCTAACTATATAATATAGGACAATAATAATAAGGATTAAAGAATTTAGGTTAAAATACCTAAGAAGCCGGCTAAATTCTATAACAACTACTAAGAATACCTAATACATCTACTAATAAATAACGATAATATAACCCTTCTATCTGCTTTAGAAGGTTGTAATCGTATAGAACTAAAAACCTATAAGCAAGCTATGAAAAGCGCTAAAGCTCCACACTAAGATAAAGGCATAGTAGCAGAAATACAGCAGCTTATAGATAATAATACTTAGGAAATAACCGAGCTACCCGAAGACCGGGAAGCCCTCGGAAGCCGATAGGTCAATAGAGTTAAAAAGAATAATAAAAACTAAATAAAGAAGTTTAAAGCTCGACTTATAGCTTTAGGCTATAAGCAGATATACGGCTTAGACTATATTAAAACCTTCTCTACTATAGTAAGACCTAAGTCTATAAGGCTCCTACTACTATAGGCTATCGCTAATAACTAAAAAGTACTATAGTTTAATATAAAAAATGCCTTTCTTTATGCGGATATAGATATAGAAACGTATATATAGATACCCGAAGCTTTTCTAGATATAATACTACACGCATGGTTTATCTAGCATAAAAATACAAAATACAAAGGCATGACTTACTTTAATTACTTAAATAAACATAAGACGAAGAAGCTCGTAGCGAAATTAAGAAAAGCACTATACGGCTTAAAACAAGGTCCTTTACTCTAGTATAACCTATTAAAAAGCGTACTTAACGAGCTTGGTTTTTACTGCCTTCTAATAGACGAAGGAGTGTTTATAAATAGCATACTACGAATAGCTATAGCTGTTTATATAGATGATCTCCTCTTCTATAGACCTATAAAGCGTATAATAACCTAAGTAATAGATTAAATAAATAAAACCCTACCGATTAAATCGCTAGGGGAAGTTAAAGACTTCTTAGGATTATCTATATAAATAAATAGAGACATAAAGGAATTATATATATCCTAAGCAACCTATATAAAAAAGAAAATAAAGGAATTCAAAAAAGAAAATATAGGAACCTTAAATACACCTGCTACTAGGGGCGTTAAATTAAAGAAATCAGGAACAAAGAACGCCTCTAAAAAAGACATACTCTTATACTAAATGCAAATAGGCTCTTTAATATTTTTAGCCCTATTTATAAAGCCTAATATCCTCTTCGCAGTAATATCCTACGTAAGATTTTCTTTTTAACCCGACTCCTCGCATTTTAAAGCCCTCGATGTTATATAGAAATACCTAAATAAATTCCCTGACCTATGCTTATACTATAACTGCAATATACTAATACTAGATTTTCATTTCACAGCCTATACGGACTCCGATTGGGCTAGTGACCTTATAGACCGACGATCGGTCTCTAGATACTGTTTTTTTATACGCAATAATCTTATAAGCTGGTTATGTTAAAAGCAAAAATCAATATCACTATCTACTTGCGAAGCAGAGTTTATAGGCCTTAGAGAGGCTAATAAAGAGGCCTTATATCTATATAGCTATCTAAATAGCATCGCAAAAGAGTTGTCTATACCTATATCTAATAAAGTCCCTCTAATATTTTCCGATAGTTAATTAGCGCTAAAAATAGGAAATAACCCGGAAGCATATAAACTCTAGAAACACATCGGCCTTGCCTATAATTTCACCCGCAATAGTGTTTTACTAGGCGAAATAGAAGTATTCTATATAAAATCTGCTGATAATATCGCTAATATATTTATAAAAGAATTAGGGCGTATACTATTTAATAAATTTCGAGACCTCTTAGGTCTTAAAAAGGATCCTATATATAAAGATAAATAGAGGTTTTTAGCTGCTGTTTCTTATGCTTTCTTCTAGCTTTCCTCTATATACCCTTTAGTTTTTCCCTATATATAGGTTTACTAAACGGACTAATAAAATATAGTAGAGTTTTTAGTTTTTTCTCTATATAATATAGTAGAGTTATTTTTCTCTATTTCCTATAAATAGGTTTTTTTAGAGAGTTTTATAAATCTTAGTTAGTTATAAACGGACATATATAAAGCGCACTTCTTATACAATAAGTACCCTTTAAGAGGGGCTATAAGGGAGTAGATATCTCCCGATTGGTTTATCGTACCGGCATATAAAGATATGCATTAGAACCGTCGTGCATTATTGCATATAACATAAGTCACCTGGCTGTATTAGCTGCCCGGATGCTCGAGATACCGAATGCCGAAGTATGTAGTGTGTGTGGGGACTAATGTGCGTATGGTTATAGTCGGGCCCCGGTCAACTAGGGTCACCCACACCACCTCCTATTACTCGCGCATTTAATCACGCAACAACTAGGATACTATACGAGGTTAGACTATATGCACCTAGCATAGAATTAATAGCGCTTTCTATCCCGACAATTAGTTAAGTCATATATACCTTTATTCCTATGCAATTGGCTATATAAAGGGATCTTAGTCCGCACCTAGACAGACTATCACTAAGCAATTCCATATCCTCTTCTCTCTCTTATCTTTATATCTTCCTCGACACTTTCTGCATTTACCGTAATCCTCTGCCTCTAAGCTTCCCTTTGGGCTCTTAGTAGAAGTTGCTCCCTTATAGCTAGGAGCTAATCCTTTGTAGCTAGAAGCTAATCTCGTATAGTTATACATTCCTTTAACCTAGTATTTCGGTTAACCTAAGAGGCCTCCGCTACGCGAAGGGAGCGAAGACTCTCCTCGATATATATAAGAATATATCGGGTATCTAAGCTCTAAAGGTTTTCCTAAGTCTCCTACGCATTAGCGACCGGGACTAAGTTATCGAACCTCTTAATCGCCTAGGTGATCTAAGGAAATTCACTAATAAACTCTTTAGCAAGGGCCTTTAGACCGTCGCCCGTAGCGTTAGAGGCTATAGGTATATCCGCTATAAGGAGGAAGGAGGAGTATCTAGTCTAAGGTGTTTATTAGGGACTATAAAAATTTTTCTATAGGCTATATAGGTTTCTATAGGCTAGGAAAAATTCTTAGGGGCTTAGAGGCTTAGGGGAATGATTTCTTAGGGGTTACGCTCGGGTCGCGACGACTAAGGGGATAAGGTAATAGAGCTGCTAGGACTATATTTGTAAAGCTAGGGATCGCGACGGGGCGCAATAGGAGATAGAACAAACTATTACGGCATTAGGTAATAGCTAGATAACCTTATTATTCTATAAAGAGGAGAAGAACTATAGAGGCTAAGGGCTCGTTTATATATAGGACTATATATCACATAGTATATTACTATATACTATGTTATATAATATAGTACTATGATAAATCCTAAGAAACTCTATATACCCTTCTATAAAGTTAAGGCTATCTAATCTTAAATAGTCTAGATCTTTACGAGGTCCGCCTATATACTAACGCCTGCGATAATAATAAATCTAAGGTATTTAACCCGGCGGACGCTAAATTCGCATTTATTAAGGTCGAGGTATAGCCTATACTTAGAGAGCCGGTCTAGCACCTTCCGTACTTTATCTATATAATCCTCTAGGCTACCGTTTATATAGATAAAAATATTATTAATATAGGCGGAAGCGAACTCGTTTAGAAATTCGCGAAGAATGCTATTAATATACCGTTAGAAGGTGCTAGCAGCCTTTATAAGCCTAAACGGTATTACTATCTATTTAAAAAGCCTATAGCGAGTACGGAACGCGGTCTTCTACTTATTACCTTCCGTAATTCGCACTTTATAAAACGCTTAATAGATATCTAACTTAATAAACTACTTCGCTTTAGCGATATTACGGAGTATCTCCTTAATAAGCGGAAGCGGGTAGCGGTCTAGTCGTATTATTACGTTAAGTGCTCGGTAGTCTACGTAGAAACGTAGTCCTCCTTTAGGTTTCCGCGCGAATCGCACTAAAGCGGCGGCCTTAAAAGAGCTAGCTTAAATAAACCCTTTATCTAAAAGGCCGCGTAGTGTTTTCTTTAATATAAGCAACTCGTCTTAAGATATCGCGTATAGTAGCCCGAAGGGCGGAACTATGTTTTATCCGCGGGAATCCTTACGAAGTAGTATCGCGTAGTTAATGCCGGGCTTATATAGGTTTAATTTATCGGCCTCGCTTTTCTAAAAGAGGGGTAGTAGGTTATAAAACCGCGTAGAGATTACTAAGAGATCAAGATAAAGACTAATGGTAGAGGATTATAGAGATGCAAGAAGTGTGAAGATTAAAGCAGAATTAAGAGAGAAAGCGGTTATTGAATTGTTAGTAATAGTCTGTCTAGCTAGGGACATCGGCGCCTTCTTATAGCCAAATATCTTAGGAACTAGGGTATATATCAATTGGCTTATTGTGCCGTCTGACAGCGCTATTTCCGGAGAAAAGAACGCGCATAAGACATCGCCGATATATCGCACCGTTGTCGCGGAGTTATTATTGCGGAATGGAGGGTAGTTCTAAGCGAGACATGTGAGTACCGACGTATCTGTCTTAGCACCTACACCTTATGCTATAACTCCTGTATCTTGTCACCCGACTAGCTAATACAACCGGGACACAAGTATTTTATGCAACATTGAACGGTGGATTTTATGCATATTATTATATACCTATACGATATCTAGTTCGGGAGATATTTGCTCCCTTATAAGATTATTTAACGTAATTTAGCTTCCGTCTTTAGCTTCTTTAGTTATAAGGCTTTTTCGATATCCGCGAGACTAATTACGTAAATAGCAGCCGTAGCGGCTTTTAAGCTATATCGTCTACGGATTCGGTTAATTATACCGATAAATACTAAAGCTATAACCTCTTTAGCCTCTCGAAGCTTTATAGTATACTTAGTGTCTTTAGGCTCGTTCTTATTAATATACCGTAGCTAACGCTGCGAATTCCTATACTAAAGCCTTCCTTAGTACGGCATAGAGTAAGACTCTATATAAAGAAGCTAAGGCTTTCTAAAGATTAGGTTAAATTCTAGCTAAAGAATAACGTATACTATAAGCAATTGCTCGTGCTTATTAATCTCCGTAGCTATCTATACAATACCTTTAATCTTCGCCTCTTCTATTACGCTTAAGGCTCCTTATACATACTAAGGTCTTATATCTTAACTAGCAAACGTAGTTCTTATGCGAATACCTTATCGATAGCGGTATAGCACTAGCAACCTTCGTCTACGAGAGTAGAGATAAGGTTTATATAGTTAATAACAATAGGTATTAAGGTAAGAAAAGTCTTAATATAGTTAATTAACTCTTTTTTCTCTAGTGCTAGCGAATTAAGCTCTAGGGCCCGTCTATACTCTAGAGCTATGCGTTTCCCTCCGTATTAATAGCGGCGGGGATATTATTATCCTCCTTAATATTAGACTTAAGAGAAGGTTAGGTAGCGCGAATCGCTATAAGCCGTTCGGCTCGCTTCGCTATAAGGCGAGTAGGACGATATAAGCAGTCTATAGCGAAATGTCTATCCGCGCTATAGCGTACGTAAAGCCCTTCCTCTCTCCGCTTCTAAAGCTCCGCCTTCGATATTTACTTAGCTTATTATATAGAAGAGGAGGGCGCGCTGCCTAAAGCGGCGGATAGTATCCTCGCTTTTTTATAAGTAGGCCGTATAGTAGATATTATAACGTCGCCTTTATAATCTACTATAGTATCGGGCGTAGATCTAAGCGGCGGGAGCGTTATAGCATTCTTAGTAGTAACTCCTCCGTTCCTATTGCTAACGCCGTTTATGCTAGCGCGTTTTCGCAACTTTTAGAAGCTAGGGCTTTGCTTATAGTTTTAAGCCACCTTCGTAAGGCGACTTACGTACTCCCGGAAGTTAGTAGGCATCTCGATTAGGATAAGTATCTCCTATAGTTATAGAGTAATCGAATTCCGCAGCTATATAAGCTTAGCGCTATCTCCTTAAACGCTATTTCTAGCGGCATAAGTAATAGTCTCCTTAAAGTCGGGAAGGAAGTCCCTAAACGTCTAGCCGTCTTTCTAAAAGAGGATCTATAGCCTATCTTACGCTTTCTCCTACTCCTATACGTTACCGAACGCGTAGATAAGGTAGTTAAAGAAGACATAGGGGTTATAACCGCTACTAAGCCCGCTATTCTCCTAAAACCTAGAAATCCGCCGTATTTAAGGCTTAGGCAGCGTATAGAGTAGCGAATACTAAGCGGTATCGCGGCAACCGTTAAGGCCTTACTTCTCGTTAACGGTAAACTTACTATAAAAGCGATATAGGAAGAAGTAAAAAGACTCTAGCTTACTATCCTATATAAGCTACGGTAGAGGCTTTCTTTTGCTAAAGGCGGCTTTAAAGGCCGTCTTTAGGTTAGCTATACTAGCGTCCTTAGCCGTAAGAGAGTTCGTCGTCGTAGCCGTAGGCGTAAGTAGCGTTTCCGTAGAGGTAAGCGCTATAGATCCTATTTTAACTCTAAGGACTTTTAGTAACCCCTTTTATTTAACCGGATTAACGGCTATTTTCTATAGTAGTATTAGAAGGCGCTCCTCTTCCGCTATAGAAGGTACGGCATCCGCCGTCGCCTTACCTAAACAGGCTTTTGTTATTTCCTATTAAAGGCGGGCTTTTACGAAGGCCCGCTTATTTAGCGACTCTTATCGCAGCTATAGCTGCTAAGACCCTTCGGCCTATTGCTTAAAGACGTTATTTATATTGTTATTTAGTAAGTCTATAATAGTAGCTAGTATTACTATACGTGCCGCTTTTATTGTAGCGGCCTATCGTTTTAGTTAATATATGCCGCTATTATAAAAGCGGGACATTATCGTATTAATAAGTCCGTAAAAAAGAGAGATAGATAATACTATAATAAGGTAGGTAGAGTAATTATATAAGTGCCCTTTATATAGGTATAGAAATCATTTATAAAGAACTAAGTATAAGCGCACTTATATATACGGATATATAGCTCTACGCACGTACCCCTTTGTCCGTACGTGCCCCTTACCCCTATCCGTACGAGGCCCTTACCCTTATTCGCATAAGCCTCTTTCCCCGCCCGCACGTGCCTCTTCCCCGCTCGTATATAAGAATGCGGATTAGGTCGTAGACCTAATCTTACTAATAGTCGAAGACCCTTATATAGTTGTCCGGTTAGTCGAGCCCTATATATACCTAAGTACTTAATGTCCCTACCTTAATCCTTACTAGATCGAAACATAGCTATTTTAGATATCTTCTTAAACCGAATTCGATTGCTAAGTAGATTAATAAATAGCTTAAGTAGCCTAGCATTTATTAACAATTTCTTCCAAAGCGTAATTCGCAATTCGTGGTATACGGCCGCGACGATAATAGGGGCGGCCGTAACGATTAGGTATAGCGGCGACTAGCGCTGCGAGACCGCTGTAAGACTAGCGCCTTATAGCGCCCGGGTCGCCTATTAGAGGGTGGCGACGAGCCGTTTAACGGATTGATTGATAATGCGATTCCTCTTTATAATGCTCTTATAGAGTTAATAAGTAGCTTTATTGCTGTATTTATTGCTATATTTATAGTAGCGATTTAGCAACCTCTAACGCGTTGCGACGTAAAAGACGCTATTTGCGACGTAGGAACTCGGCATAAATATTAGGCTTACACTAAAAAACATAGTGGCCACGATGGCGGGGCAGTGTCTAAACGTTTACTGGGTGTCTAAGCGTATTCTTCCTAACTTAATGCGGAGCTAATTAAGTTGGCATAAAGAGAGCCAATGGGTATGGACGAAAGCATTGTCAGCTTGCCGTGTTAGGCTTAGACTCTCAATCTGGTTGAGAGGTAACATGCCGCGGCCGTCCTGCAGGCGTCCCCCAATTTTTTTTGGCGAGCAGCAACCAGTGAGTGGATGGGTCCACTTCGTTCAACAACAATCAATCCGTCGTCGTCTCGATCTCTTCCTCCCCGGTCCTCTCCGCTACGCCGGCCGCCCTGTCCATCCTCCCTCACGACTCGAGCGGTTTCTTTGTCTGATCAAATCACCCGTCTCGCCTGATCTCCTGCTCCGCCCTGTCCGACAGGTTCTTCAACACAATCCTTCACACAACGGGGCCCAGTCAACCCGACTGTGTAATCTCGGACCCCGTGCTTCTCGACTCCGTGGCCTAGCAATTGAATTTGACCGGCCTTCTTCACCGGCTCTGACTGACACCTTGAACGCGTCCACCTCCCGCCGTCCCGCCGTTCTCCTTGCGCCGTCCACCTCGCGCCGTCCACCTCGTCGAATCAGGTCCTCCACCTCGTCGAATCGGGTCCTCCATCATGCGGCCCGAGGTCGAGCAAGAGCTCGCCCACACCCTGCTCATTGAGCTTCTCGCATACCAGTTTGCGTCGCCAGTAAGATGGATCGAGACCCAGGATGTTTTCCTCGCCGAGAGGACGGCCGAGCGCATCGTCGAAATCGGCCCTGCAGACACGCTGGGTATCATGGCCAAGCGCACACTGGCGTCCAAGTATGAGGCGTACGACGCCGCAAAGTCTGTGCAGCGCCAAATTCTCTGCTACAACAAAGACGCAAAGGAGATTTACTACGACGTCGATCCCATTGAGGAGGAATCGGAGCCCACTGCCGGCTCTGCTGATGCGCTAGCCTTGGGAGCCGCGTTGGGTGCCGCAGCCCCGGCTCCTGCGGCGGCCGCGGCCGCTCCTCCGCCCCCAAGCTCGGGGCCTGCTGCCCAGGTTCCAGATGAGCCGGTACAGGCTATTGACATTGTCCGTGCCTTGATTGCGCAGAAGCTCAAGAAGCCCCTTCTTGACGTTCCCCTCAGCAAGGCTATCAAGGATCTTGTGGGCGGTGAGTTGCCCCTGTCGGCTCTTCTTGGGCTCGAATCCTGACGACCCTGCAGGCAAATCCACCCTTCAAAATGAAATCCTTGGAGACCTAGGCAAGGAGTTTGGCTCGACGCCCGAGAAGCCAGAAGACACGCCTCTCGACGAACTCGGCGCGTCCATGCAAGCCACCTTCGACGGCAACCTCGGCAAGCAGTCGCAGTCCCTGATTGCGAGATTAATATCTTCCAAGATGCCCGGAGGGTTCAACATCACAGCTGCTCGAAAATACCTCGAGATGCGATGGGGCCTCGGGCCGGGGAGACAGGACGGCGCTCTGCTCTTGGCCTTGACCATGGAGCCCCCTTCCCGTCTCGGCTCCGAGGGCGACGCCAAGGGGTTCCTGGATGATGTGACACAAAAGTACTCGTCCAATGCAGGCTTCTCCTTGTCCACCGCATCAGCTGCCGGCTCTGACGCCTCTGCCGGCGGAATGATGATGGACCCCGCCGCCATCGACGCTCTCACCAAGGACCAGCGTGCTCTGTTCAAGCAGCAGCTCGAGCTGTTTGCCCGCTATCTCAAGATGGACCTCCGCTCCGGCGACAAGTCTTATATTGATTCGCAAAAGTCTGAAAAAGTCCTCCAAGCGCAGCTTGACCTGTGGACCGCCGAGCACGGCGACTTTTACGCTTCCGGTATTGAGCCTGTCTTCAGTCCTCCCAAGGCCCGTACGTACGATTCCTCGTGGAATTGGGCTCGCCAAGACGCACTCAGCATGTATTTCGACATCATTTTTGGCAGGCTGCAAGCTATCGATCGTGAAATCGTCAGCCAGTGCATCCGAATCATGAACCGATCCAATCCCAAGCTCCTCGACTTTATGCAGTATCACATTGACAACTGTCCCACCGAGAGAGGAGAGACGTACAAGCTCGCCAAGGAGCTTGGACAGCAGCTCATTGAGAATTGCAAGGACGTCCTGAACGTTTCCCCCGTTTGCAAAGATGTTGCGGTTCCCACCGGTCCCCGTACCACTGTCGATGCTCGCGGCAACCTCAACTACGAAGAAGTGCCTCGCGCAAGCTGCCGGAAGCTGGAGCACTACGTTCAGCAGATGGCCGAGGGCGGTAAGATATCCGAGTACGGGAACCGCACCAAGGTCCAGAGCGATCTGCAGCGCATCTACAAGCTCATTCGGCAGCAACACAAGATGTCCAAGACTTCTCAGCTCGAGATCAAGAGCCTGTATGGAGACGTCTTACGCTCGCTCGCCATGAACCAGAGCCAGATCCTGCCCAAGGACAATGGCAAGAGCAAGAAGACTAGTCTCAAGGGCGCCGGCCATAACAAGGGCAAGGTCGAGACCATTCCCTTCCTGCATCTCAAGCACAAGACCCTGCATGGCTGGGATTACAGCAAGAGGCTCACTGCTGTCTATCTCAACTGTCTCGAGGAGGCTGCAAAGTCGGGCGTGACGTTCCAGGGCAAGCACGTCCTCATGACTGGTGCCGGCGCTGGGTCCATTGGCGCCGAGGTACTGCAGGGCCTCATCGGCGGCGGCGCGAGGGTTGTGGTGACAACCAGCCGATTCTCCCGCGAGGTGACCGAGTATTATCAGTCCATGTACACGCGCTACGGCTCGCTCGGATCCCAGATTGTCGTGGTTCCCTTCAACCAGGGCAGCAAGCAAGATGTGGAAGCGCTCGTCGAATACATTTACGACACCAAAAATGGTCTCGGGTGGGATCTTGACTTTGTCGTTCCCTTTGCTGCCATCTCGGAGAATGGCCGCCAGATTGATAGCGTCGACTCCAGGTCGGAGCTGGCCCACCGAATCATGCTCACCAACCTGATCAGGCTTCTGGGCTGCGTCAAGGCCCAAAAGGCCGAGAGAGGCTTCGAGACCCGGCCCGCTCAGGTCGTGCTCCCCCTTTCCCCCAACCACGGCACGTTTGGCAACGATGGGCTGTACTCCGAGTCCAAGCTTGGACTCGAGACACTCTTCAACCGCTGGTCCTCGGAGAGCTGGGCCAACTATCTGACCGTTTGCGGCGCCGTCATTGGCTGGACCCGCGGCACTGGACTCATGTCTGGCAACAACATCGTGGCGGAGGGCGTGGAGGCTTTTGGTGTCCGCACCTTCTCACAGCAAGAGATGGCCTTTAACCTGTTGGGCTTAATGTCACCTACCATTGTCGACCTGTGCCAGGCTGAGCCGGTCTTTGCCGATCTCAACGGTGGCCTTCAGTTCATCCCCAACCTCAACGAGGCAATGACCAAGCTTCGCAAGGACATCATGGAGACGAGCGAGATTCGCAAGGCCGTCGCAAAGGAGAGCGCCCTCGAGAATGCCATTGTAAACGGTGCTGAGTCTGAAGCCCTTTACAAGAAGAACACGATTGATCCTCGCGCCAACATCAAATTCGATTTCCCCACTTTGCCCGATTGGAAGAGCGAAGTGGCCCCTCTTCACGACACCCTCAAGGGCATGGTTGACCTGGAAAAGGTCATCGTTGTCACCGGCTTTGCCGAGGTTGGCCCCTGGGGTAACTCTCGTACTCGGTGGGAGATGGAGGCACATGGCGAGTTTTCCATCGAGGGCTGCGTCGAAATGGCGTGGATCATGGGCCTCATCAAGAACCACAATGGTCCGCTCAAGGGCAAGCCTTATTCAGGATGGGTTGATGCCAAGTCTGGTGACCCGGTCGATGACAAGGACGTCAAGACAAAGTACGAAAAGCACATCCTGGAACATTCCGGCATCCGCCTGATCGAGCCCGAGCTTTTCAATGGCTACGACCCCAACAAGAAGCAGATGCTCCACGAAGTCGTCATTGAAGAGGACCTCGAGCCATTTGAAGCTTCCAAGGAGACCGCGGAGGAGTTCAAGCGCGAGCACGGCGACAAGGTGGAGATTTTCGAGATTCCCGACAGCGGCGAGTACATCATTCGTATGAGAAAGGGTGCCTCGCTTTGGATCCCCAAGGCGCTCCGCTTCGACCGTCTTGTCGCCGGTCAGATCCCAACGGGCTGGGACCCCAAACGCTACGGCGTTCCCGAGGACATCATCTCTCAGGTTGACCCGGTCACCTTGTTCCTTCTCGTCTCCACGGCAGAAGCTCTGCTCTCTTGCGGCATCACGGATCCGTACGAGTTTTACAAGTATGTCCACGTCTCTGAGGTCGGCAACTGCGTCGGATCTGGCATGGGTGGTGCTGCTGCCCTCCGCGGTATGCACAAGGATCGCTTCCTGGACAAGCCGCTCCAGAACGACATTCTGCAAGAGTCCTTCATCAACACCATGGCGGCTTGGGTCAACATGTTGCTCATTTCCTCTTCTGGCCCGATCAAGACCCCTGTCGGCGCTTGCGCCACTGCGGTCGAGTCGGTTGACATTGGCTACGAGACCATCATGGAGGGCAAGGCTCGAGTATGCTTTGTGGGTGGCTTCGATGACTTTGGAGAGGAGGGATCCTACGAGTTCGCAAACATGAAGGCGACAAGCAACACGGTAGATGAGTTTGCGCATGGCCGAACTCCCAAGGAAATGTCTCGCCCGACGACGACGACGAGAAATGGCTTCATGGAGTCGCAGGGATGCGGAATCCAGGTCATCATGACTGCCAGACTGGCTCTCGACATGGGCGTTCCCATCTACGGCATCTTGGCTCTAACCACGACCGCTTCCGACAAGATTGGCCGGTCTGTCCCTGCACCGGGACAAGGTGTTCTCACTACTGCCCGCGAGCATGCTGGCAAGTTCCCGTCTCCGCTGCTCGACATCAACCACCGCCGCCGACAGATTGAGCGGCGCAAGAAGCAGATCAAGCAGTGGCAAGAGTCGGAGCTGGAATTTGTGCATGACGAGATCGAAGCAATGAGGGCTCAGGGATCGACCTTTGATGAGAAGGAGTATGCACAGGAACGCATCTTGCACATTGGAAAGGAGGCCGCCAGGCAAGACAAAGAGCTCCTGCGGAGCATGGGCAACAACTTCTGGAAGAGCGACCCGAGCATCGCCCCGCTGCGTGGCGCTCTCGCTACTTGGGGTCTCACCATTGACGACCTGGGAGTCGCGTCTTTCCACGGCACGTCGACCAAGGCCAATGACAAGAACGAGTCCTCGGTCATCTGCCAACAGTTGCGTCACTTGGGGCGCAAAAAGGGCAACGCTGTCTTGGGTATCTTCCAGAAGTATCTCACCGGCCACCCCAAGGGTGCTGCCGGTGCTTGGATGATGAATGGCTGTCTGCAGGTCCTCAACACGGGTCTGGTTCCTGGCAACCGCAATGCCGACAACGTCGATCCCATCATGGAGGATTTCGATTTGATTGTGTACCCGAGCCGCAGCATACAGACGGACGGGATTAAGGCCTTCTCGGTCACGTCCTTTGGTTTCGGTCAGAAGGGAGCCCAGGCCATCGGTATCCACCCAAAGTACCTGTTTGCTACTCTCGACGAGCGCGCCTACAATGAATACTGTGCCAAGGTCGAGGCCAGGCAGAAGAAGGCCTACCGCTTTTTCCACAACGGCCTCATCAACAACAGCTTGTTTGTCGCCAAGTCCAGCCCTCCCTACACCGAGGAACAGCTTCGGACTGTCTTGTTGAACCCAGACGCCCGCGTGTCCGAGGACAAGGAGACATCTGAGCTCAAGTACGCGGCCAACTTTATGAAGCAGTCTGAGAAGACCGTCTCGGCCTCGAGGGCCAGCGAGACGCAAAAGGTGATGGAGGCGCTGGCGCAAAAGGTGGCCAGCAAGAATAGCAGGATCGGAGTCGACGTCGAGGACATCACGGCCGTCAACATCGACAACGAGACTTTTCTACAGCGCAACTTTACCGCCGAGGAAACCAGCTACTGTCAAAAGGCTCCCAGCCCGCAGAGCTCCTTTGCAGGCAGGTGGAGTGCCAAGGAGGCGGTTTTCAAGTCACTCGGTGTGGCCAGCAAGGGGGCC
Organism: Ophiocordyceps sinensis; assembly: GCA_012934285.1. NCBI lineage: Eukaryota > Fungi > Ascomycota > Sordariomycetes > Hypocreales > Ophiocordycipitaceae > Ophiocordyceps > Ophiocordyceps sinensis. Next base: position 11,871,676 of record JAAVMX010000001.1, on the reverse strand, counting down.
GGCGCGGCCATGAAGGACATTGAGATCCTGAAAGATGACACAGGAGCGCCCACTGTTTCGGTAAGAATCACATGTCCAAGGATGACCTTGGAACAAGCGTAATGCTAATGTTGTCTGGATAGCTCCATGGTGAAGCGGCGGCTGCAGCCAAGCAGGCTGGTGTCAAGAGCATCACGTTGTCCATCTCCCACTCGGACACGCAGGCTATTGCCGTGGCCGTTGCCAACTTTTAACTGTGAATGGTCCGGGAGACGCAGATTGGCCGTACAACCAGTTGAGCCTGGCGGGCGGATGTGTATAGCTTATCCGGGGTGGTTGCTTGTTTTGATAGATAGACTTGATGTGTTCTGATGGATGAAGGGACTGTGATAAAGTCACGCGTCGATATTGGAATCCGCAAGTTGTTGCGGCCAAGGTTTTGGCATCGCAAGAGTGGATGCTTTGTAGACGTGCTTTTCCAACGTGCCATTGGTTTTGCTGTTGAGTCCGGGCCACTTCATGCCTACTACGCTTTACCCCTGCAGACATGTCGTCTACAAATGATATCACATGGGACTCGCTGGCAAAAGGTCGCGCCCACCAGATCAAGCCGGTAAGAGCGCGGGAAAAGCAGGCTGAAATGGTCGGATCCCAAGCCTTCTGATGTCATACATAGGTATAGGGTATTCGTAGGAGTCTTACTATTTGTCCTATAGCAAATCTCTATTCGTCCCGGAGGTACCGAAGTACTATATATCCCCGTATCTCCCCGCGCCTTCCCGCGCCTTCCCGCACCCACACCCGCCAACCTAAATTGCGTGCGCATACCTAGTAGGCCTTAGGCCTAACTAATCCTGCCTAATACCGTAGTAATTTAACAAATTAAGCCGGAATTTTCGTCTAAGGAAGTAGGGCCCCCACACGTTTTAGCGCTACTAAGTTTATATACGGAAAGTAACGGGTTATGCCCGCCGCCTGCTATTTCGAAATTATTATAGTAGGGGCGGGTAAGCCTAGTACCTCGCGTATATAAACTTAGCGGTGCTAAAACATACGGGGGCCTTACTTCCCTAGATGAAAATTCCGGCTTAATTTATGAAATTACTATAGTACTTTATAAGAGCAATTACACACGCCGTAATTTAAGGCTATCACGAGATAAACGCACGTATATTTATTCGGCTTATTTATTTAACGTATATCCGGCTGCGTGCCTTCTCCTATATATACGGCTCCTTAATGTATGCTATTAAGGAAACGAGCTTAAGGGGATATATAATTAAGCAAAGCTTGCTTTACGCTACGAAGAATATAGAATGTGTGTAAGTTACGGGAAGCCGCTTTACTTACTTAATATATATAGTAAACTTTTTTATTATAGGGGTCCCTTATATTAACGAAGTACGGCTATTGGCTAGCCCTAAATGACACGCTATGATTGGCTAGAGTCTAAAAATCCAGTGCGCTAATTAGCTATATTTCCCCCGGGGTTAAACCGGCTAAAAAAATCCTATACAGCCATTAGCTATCTGTCTAGTAGAGTCCAAACGGTAGTATTAACTAATGAAATACTTTACGGCTATTAGCTGCTATAGGTGCCCTAGCTATAGGAAAAAAAATAGCTTAGTGCCGCGGGCATAGTAAAGCTTTGCTTATAGTTGTGCCCGCGGTCCTAAGCTATTTTTATTATTTATCTACGAAGGGACATAGCTATAGACTAGGTCTAAAGGTCTATATATACGATATAGAGGTTACGTAGGATAATATATAATATAACCTAACACTGTAATACTATATCCCCCTTAAATCGGCGTTTGTTATAGGACGAGCTTAAGGGGGGGTATATAACTATTATTAATCTACGAAGGAGCGCAGCTATAGACTAAGTCTAAGGGTCTATATATACGATATAGAGGTTACGTAGGATGATATATAATATAACCTAATACTATAATAGTATATCCCCTTTAAATCGGCGTTCGACTCGAACGCTTAAAAAGGGGCAATAGCAGAAGAGCGAGAGCTAAGGGAATCCTATGTTAATCGACCCGAAGGTAGGCCCTTATAACACAAAGGAAGGAAATAAAACAAAGCTCGAGGTTAGAAAGCCTATACGCGCTAAGATAAATTATATCTATTAATTATATCTATTATTATTTAAGCAGAGGGGACGAGGTAAGGAAGGTAGTATAAAACGTAGGCGAGGCTTAGCCGGGTTTACGGCGTAAAAGGACTTAAGGTCGTCCTAGCATCCGTTAAGGCATAAGGAATCCTCCTACGTAAGGGGGCTATAACGCTACTAAATACGATATTTAATCTTCCTAAACGCGTACTAACGTTATGCGAGGATAGAGGAGAATTCCTACTTAAGGTACGCGTCGTTATCGTCGTCGCCGTCCGGGGAAAGCAGGATGCCTTTATTAAAAAGCCGGATATTTAGGTCGGCTTAGCCGGGCAAAGGGGGCTCTTAGGTCTAGGTAAGGAGTAAGTAGTAGAAAATAGGGTAAAGACGGCTACCCTTAAGGAGGCGGAGGAGGCAAGCCGTCTTATACGCCTTAAGGACCTTATATAGGCCCTCCCGTTTATAGTTAAGCTTTTTTATCGGGCGGAGGGTATAGATCTAATAGGTATTAAGAAAGACTATATCGCCGGGCTAGTACGTTAGGGCGGGCGCTTAGCGGGCATTAGCGTGCTAGGCTTAAGTAGCCTAAGCGTCTTTAATTATATTACGAAGGAAGTCGGATATACGTTAAAGGCGTAAGGCGAGCGCGTCGCTATAGAGGTACTCCTTACGCTACTAAAGGGTTATACTAAAGGGGGGTAGTCCCGAAGGCTTAGTGCTAAGCTTTAGGTCGAAGCTATAATTAGCGAAGAAAGGGGAAAGGCCGGTAGACTTAAAAACCTAGTTATTAGCGGTAAACTTAGCGAAGGGAAGGAGGTCTACCTAATTATCCTAAAGGAAGGTAGTATAGTAGCGGAGGTAGACCTTTATCTAAGCATTCGCAATCTTAGTTTAGCTATCGGTCTAGAGGGTAGTAGGCGGAACTAGGGTATAGGCCGTAGCTAAGGCGGCGGCTAAGCTACTGCTAGAAGGCGGAGACGAATTAAGTGCCTTTATTACTAACGATTAAGGTAAAGGTGCCGTAGAAAGACTAAACGCGAGAAATAAACGCGTTAACGACGTCTTTAACTATTATTAAAGGCGTTAGGACGTAGTAGCGTATCTTCGTAAGACGGTTAACGATAACTAAGATACTAAAGAACTTAACGCTATAACGGCGGTAGACGGGAAGGTCTATAACGAAATTAATAAAGATATCGGTCTAAAGGGCAAAAGGGATGCTTAAGGGTTAAAGAAGGCCTTAAGGGGCGGAACGGGGGGACTTAGCATAGAGGTAGACGTAGTAATTATAAATAAAGCTAGAAATAGACTTATATATACTAGGCTAAACGTAGGTTCGGCGGTAGAGGCTTACGGTCTTAGTGCGCTTAAGGTAGCTAGCTAGCGGGGAAGTATAAGTGCGGATTAAGATCTTAAGGATAAAGGCGTCGTTAGGGGGGACGAATAACCGGCCCTAAAAGTAGAACCGGCCTAAGGCCTCCGAAAGGGCGGACTTCGGGATTAAGCGGAGAGGTACGCGAAGAGAAATAGGCTAATAGAGCTAAAGAGACCGGAGAGCCGCGCGAATATCGGCGATAAGTAGAGAGGAGAAATAAGCCTAGTCGATAAGGTCGTCGATCGGCTTAAAGTCGTTAAGGGCATAGAGGTTAAAGCAGTCGGAGTCGTCGGAATTATATTTATTAATTATATTTATAGACGAATCGGACTCTTTAAACCTATTAGGGAGTAAAGAGGCGTCGATATTAGACCGTAGAAGGATAACTTAATAACGATAGTCGATCCTCTCGTTAGCGCGGTCGGTTAGGGAGGTAGGGCGGGAATTAAAGAGCTAGCTAAAGGCGTTAGGGAGGGTAGCTTAAAAGCTAGGCTAAAAGACGATCTTAAAGTTAAAACGACTAAGGAACTCGGCCTAACGGGCCTACTGTTAGTTAAAGAGCTTTATAGTTATAAAATACTAAAGGTTCTTATAGTCCGAAGCGATCTTAAACTTAAGCAGGCCTTCGAGCTTAAGGCGCTATTCCTTAAGGGACTTTACGATCGTAAGGAGTTCCTTATCGTAGATCTTATAGTTATATTCCTAGGCGGAGTATTTTAACGAGAAGAACGCGATAAGGTAGTAGCGGCCGTCGTTAAAGAGCTATATTAGCACGCCTTTAGCGGCTTAATTAGAAGCATCGGTCTAAACTATAGTCTTTTAAGAGGGGTTAAAGTATACGAGGACTAGGGCGGTAGTAAAGGCGTGCTTAAAGGCTCCGAAGGCGTAGGCGTAGGCGGGGGACTAGATCTAGGGGGTAGAGTTCTTAGTAAAGGCGTTTAAAGGGTTTATAAGCTTAGAAAAGCCGCGGATAAAACGCCGATAAAAATTAGCGAACCCTAAGAAACGCCGGAGGTCTTTTATAAAGGAAGGGGCTAGCTAGTCGAGGACTACGTAGACCTTTTTAAGATCTATGCGTATGCTTTTATCCGAGATAATTAGGCTAAGGTACTTAGTCTTAGTAATATAGAAATCGCACTTATCGACGTTAAGCTAGAGGCTAGCGGTATTAAAGCGCTTAAGAGCCTCCTAGACGTAGACCTAATGCTCCTCCCGTATAGTAGAAAAGATTAAGATATTATTTAAGTAAGCGGAATAAAAATCATTAAGGATATTATATAAGGCCGTATTAATAAAGCTCTAGAAGTAGAACGGCGCGTTAGAGAGACTAAAGGGTATAACGTAATACTCGAAAAGCCTATACCGCGTAGCGAAAGCCGTCTTCTACTTATAGCCCTCGGCGATATAAAGGCGGTTAAACGCTATAATAACGTTAATCTTAGTAAAGAACTTCGCCTTCTTAATTCGGGCGAAGGTATTATAGACTAAAGGCAAGGGGAAGCGGTTTTTAATCGTAGCCTTATTTAAGCTACGGTAATCGACGTAGAAATAGACGCCGCCGCTAGGCTTATAAGCGAGTATAATAGAAGCGGCGGTAGTAGAGGTCGAACGGCGAATAAAGCCTTTCTTAAGCTACTCGTTAACGTAAGCGCGGATAATACGGTTCTCGGCTTTACTAAAAGGGCGGGGGTAGGTGTAAGGGGGTTATATTCCCTCTATAAGGTTAATCTAAGTATCGACGGCGCGGTAAAGGGCGAGATTATCGGTCTTACTCTAAAGCTATATATAGATTATATAGTAAAGCTCCTTTAAGACCTTAACCTAAAGCTTATCGAGAGTATAAAGGACCTTATTATATTTTAAAAAGAATTTAGCGATATTATTAAGCGAAACCTTATTAAGGAAGATTTTATTAAGGTAGTTATCGACGAAGTCGTAAAGGCAAGGGTTAAGTCGGGCTTTAGCGGCATTAGGATTAATAGACCCGGATAGAACGGCTTAATAGAGTTCCTTAAGGATCTTTTATTTAATAGGAGGTAGAGGCTTAATAGGTAGGGGTTTAGCGGGTAAGGCTTTAATTATAGTCTAAAAAGTCGTAATAGTAGGCTAGCGGTAGAATACCGTTATAGCGGCGACGTTAAGCATCCGGATAAAGAACGTAGGGTCACTTAGAGGGATTATAAAAGGGCGGAGTCCTAACGCCCGATGCCTAGGTCGGGGAGCTAGGTAGCGGGAGCCGGTAGCCTAAAAGTTACGATTAGCCCGATGTCTATATACCTATCCTATACTTCTACGGGAATAATAAAAACTCTACTAACATTTAGCGCGTTACTTAAAACCTCTAACAATTTTACTCAAGCTATATAACATACTAAAGTCAATAAAGACATTTTACTTATATTTTATAAGGTAAAGGTACTTTTATTCTTTTTAAAATAGAATATTTCAAAACTTTTAGTAGTTACTTTCTTATTTTCACTTCTTCTATTAAAATAGAGCTTATTATAACTTAACAATTTACGAATGATTTATTTCTAGGTTCCTTAATATATAATATAGATATGTGAAAAGTTTCTTCTATTAGTATTTATTTATAATTATAAATCGATTTAAATATAAAGGGTATTTCTTTTAGTACTTATTGCTAAGTAAAAGCGAGTTTAAAAACTTTTATAAGTAAAAGAGAGAATTAGTTAATATATAAATGATAGTCGTATAAATACCTTACGTAAATGCCTTTATTATAACGATAATAAAATATATATTTTATGCTAGTGAGAATTAATAAATAATTAATATAGAAATACGTTAAGTATATATTTTTTACTAAAAGAAAGGTACTCTTTATATTAATATATATTTAAATATACGGAATTCCTACTACTATAAACTCTATACTATAAATAGGAACATTAGCCTTGGTATAAAGAAAACTCTTTTTTTAAATATAAAAGCGTTTTTCTTTAATATAAAAGAAAGGGTTTAAAAAACTCTAAAAAATACTTTAATAGTAAAAGTAATTAACTATCGTATTGAATATAAAACGTAAAACTAAATATAGAGAATCGAAACGATCGTATACTTATTATATATAATATAAGGTATAATATAGTATTTTCGGTTTGCCGAAAACTAATATCTATAAGTAAATACAAAAAAATTAAGTTAAGAGAGAAGTACCTTTCTATTACTCTTAATTATGTCTAATCGTAACTTTTAGAGAGCTACTATATATAGGCCGAGGGCGGGGGGGGGCGGACGTAACGGCGGGGGTAAAAGGTATCTAAGGGGTTAGAGTCGTAGCTAAGGTCGAGGTCGGTCTAGCGGGAGGAGTCTAGGTAAGTACGTTTACCTACGTTAAGAGTATCTTTAAGGGACGTCGGGAGGCTAAGGGGAAAGCGAAGCGATAGGGGAATAAACTTAAGGGTATTAGAAAAGCAAACGGCATAAGCTAAGGCCCGGGGGGTAAGAGCCGAGGATAAGGCAAAGGGCTCGCCCTTATCGTTAGAGTTAGCGATAGAAGGAGTAAAGGGGGAACGAATTATATTTATAAATTATATTCCCTTAAAGACGGGAACGGGAATAGCGGGAGCGGCCGGGAGGCTAGGGATAAGATAAGGCTAAAGGTCCGAGAGGTAAAAAGCGAGGTAGAATAAGGACTAAAAGGAGAGGGAGTTATCGCGCTAGCTAATAATAGGGTTATAGCGGCGTAGCTAAAGGAGGCCGAGAATAACCTTATAGCTAAGCTTTATAAGGAAGAAGTAGATAGACTTAGTATAGTATAAGGGAATAGATATCTCCTGCTTAGTTTATCCTACTAATGCATAAAGATATGCATTAGAACCGCCTTATATTGTTATATATAACGCAAGATACCCGGTCGCATTAGCTCCTAAGATAGCTAAGATACCGAAGCCCGAAGTATGTAGTGTAAGTAGAGATAAAGGCATATAAGTTATAACTTATGACTCGGTTAACCAGCGTTATCTATATTACCTCGTATTACTCGCGCATTTAATTATACAATAACTAAGCTATTTAATAGGATTAGACCACTTACATTATATAGACAAATAATAGCGCTTTCTATAACCACAATTAGTTAAGTTATATATACCTTTATTCGTATGGAATTAGCTATATAAAGGGACCTTAGTCCGCCCTTAGATAGACCTTCACTAAGAAATTTAACAACACTTTTCTCTCTTATTTCTGCATTAATCTTAACACTCTTTGCACTGCCGTAATTCTCTGCCTCTAAGCTTCCCTTTAGGCTCTTATTTATAGGCGCTAACTTAAGCGATTAAGTAGGCGCAATAGGTAATAGCGCCGGACTTATAGTCGCCGCTATCGGCGAGAGAGAGCCGGCGAGGAAACTAAAGCTAGCGGACGGGGAGGGTAAAGCGGTACGCGTTCTAAGTATATATAAAGGCGAATCCGGAATAACTAAAGTCGACTAAAGCACTTACGGCGACGTTAGTAAGCATATAGGAGAGGGGCAATAGTAAAGCGTAAGGCTATATTCCCGCTGAGAGATAAAGGTCTTCCCCCGTATTAAATAAAGCTATAAAATTAGAAACCGAAAGCTTTATCGCGCGATAAGGCAAAGGAGCTAGGCGTTTCCTAAGGGGGGGGAAGCGCCGGAGGTAAGGGCAAGAGAGTCGGTAACCTTACCCTTAACGAAGCCTTGCTCGATCGCCCGGACGTTAAGCTAAAGAGGGGGCGCGAGAAAGCGTAGGGCGGGAGTACCGCCGCCTCGGCCGCGACCCCGGCTAGCACCCTTCTTAAGATAGGTCTAGGCCGTATAGGTCGGGGTCACTAAGGCGGCGTAGTAGAGATAGAGACGGTTCTTATACCGTTATTGCTTCTTAGCGTCCGTAAGACTAGCCCGGAACGCGTTAAGGTCTATCGGGTCGCTAGCGGGCGTAGAGGCGGTAGGGCTAGCGGACCCGGTAGGGGCGGGGGGGGGGAATAGTATAGGGCTAGACGAGCCTTTTATAGGCTTAAACACGCTCGTAGTTCTCTTAGAGGGCGGCGTAAAGCTTAGCCTAGCTATAGAAGTCGTTAGTATTAAGGCCGGGGACTTAGAGAGCGGCGGTATTAGCGAACTCGTTAATAACCTTTTAATAAAGGTATCCGACGCGGGCGCTCTTATTATAATTAAGGTCGGCCTATAGCTAGATAAACCGCGAGAAGAAATCCGGCTAAAAGGTGCCTTTTATAGCTAATGTATTAAACTCCGCCTTAGACTAAGCGCGGTGGTTTACGGTTATAAGGGAGCAGATATCTCCCGATTGGTTTATCCTACCGGCATATAAAGATATGCATTAGGACCGCCGTGCATTATTGCATATAACATAAGTCACTCGGCTGTATTAACTGCCCGAATGCTTGAGATACCGAATGCCGAAGTATGTAGTGTATATAGGGACTAATGTGCGTATAGTCTATAGTCGGGCCCCGGTCAACCAGGGTTACCTATACTACCTCCTATAACTCGCGTAATTAATCACGTAATAACTAAGATACTATGCGAGGTTAGACTATATACACCTAGCATAGAATTAATAGCGCTTTCTATCCTAATAATTAGTTAAGTTATATATACCTTAATTCCTATATAATTAGCTATATAAAGGGATCTTAGTCCGCACTTAGACAGACTACTACTAAGCAATTCTATATCCTCTTCTCTCTTTTATCTTTATATCTTCCTCGATACTTTCTGTATTGCCGTAATCCTCTGCCTTTAAGCTTCCCTTTAGGCTCTTATTAGTTATAATCCCTATCTCTACTTAAGCTTTAAGTTGCTTCTTACCTAAAGCCTCCCTTAGATCCCTTAGACTACTCGCTATTATACTTAAAACGACCGTCTCTCCGTTATAACCTCCTATTTGCCTTTTTAAGCCACTTGCCTTCTTAGGCCACCCTTAGTTTATATATATTTCTACTTTCTTAGTGTTTTACCCCCCCTATTTCTTATTAGCCTCGTTTTTAATAAGAGCCCAAAGGGAAGCTTAGAGGTAGAGGATCACGGCAGTGCAAAGAGTGTTAAGATTAATGAAGAAATAAGAGAGAAAGGTGTTATTGAATTGCTTAGTAAAGGTCTGTCTAAGGGCGGACTAAGGTCCCTTTATATAGCCAATTCCACACGAACAAAGGTATATATGACTTAACTAATTGTGGTTATGGAAAGCGCTATTATTTGTCTGCATAATGCAAGTGGTCTAATCCTATTTGGTAGCTTGGTTGTTGTATAATTCAATGCGCGAGTAATACGAGGTGATGTGGATAACGCCGGTTGACCGAGTCATAAGTTATAACTTGCATGCCTCTGTCTCCACTCACACTATATACTTCGGGCTTCGGTATCTCAGCCATCTCGGGAGCTAATGCGACCGGGTGACTTATGTTATATGCAATAATGTAAGGCGGTTCTAATGTTCATCTTTATGCATTAGTAGGATGAACTAATTAGGAGATATCTGCTCCCTTATAGCCTCTCTTAAAGGGTACTTGTTTTATAAAGAAGTGCGCTTTATATATGTCCGTTTATAACTAACTAAGATTTATAAAAACTCTTTAAAAACCTATTTCTAGGAAAAGAAAAACTTTTATATAGAGAAAAAGTAACTCTACTATTTTTTATAGAGAAAATAATTAAAACTCTACTATATTTTATTAGTCCGTTTAGTAAACCTATATATAGGGAAAAACTAAAGGGTATATAGAGAAAAGCTAGAAGAAAGCATAAGAAAGAGCAGCTAAAAACCTCTATTTATCTTTATATATAGGATCCTTCTTAAGACCTAAGAGGTCTCGAAATTTATTAAATAGTATACGCCTTAATTCTTTTATAAATATATTAGCGATATTATTAGCGGATTTTATATAGAATACCTCTATTTCGCCTAGTAAAACACTATTACGGGTGAAATTATAGGCAAGGCCGATGTATTTCCGGAGTTTATATACTTCCGGGTTATTTGCTATTTTTAACGCTAATTAACTATCGGAAAATATTAGAGGGACTTTATTAGATATAGGTATAGATAACTCTTTTGCGATGCTATTTAGATAGCTGTATAGATATAAGGCCTCTTTATTAGCCTTTCTAAGGCCTATAAACTCTGCTTCGTAAGTAGATAGCGATATCGATTTTTGCTTTTAGTATAACCAGCTTATTAGATTATTACGTATAAAGAAGCAATATCTAAAGACCGATCGTCGGTCTATAAGGTCACTAGCCTATTTAGAGTCTATATAAGCTATAAAACAGAAGTCTAGTATAGGTATATTGCAGTTATAATATAAGCATAGGTCGGGGAATTTATTTAAGTATTTCTATATAACGTTAAGGGCTTTAAAATGCGAGGAGTCTAGTTAAGAAGAGAATCTTACGTAGGATATTACTACGAAAAGGATATTAGGCCTTATAAATAGGGCTAAGAATAGCAATAAGCCTATTTGCATTTAGTATAAGAGTATATTCTTTTTAGAGGCGTTTTTTATTCCTAACTTATTCAATTTAACGCCTTTAGTAGCAGGTGTATAAGAGGTTCCTATATTTTGTTTATTAAATTCCTTTATTTTATTCTTTATATAGTTTGCTTAGGATATATATAGTTCCTTTGTTTCTCTATGTATCTATATAGATAATCCTAAGAAGTCTTTTACTTCCCCTAGAGATTCAATCGGTAGGGTTTTATTTATTTAGTCTATGACTTAGGTTATTACACGTATAGTAGGTCTAAAGAATAAGAGGTCGTCTATATAGACGGCTATAGCTATTCTAAGCGTGCTGTTTATAAACACCCCTTCGTCTATTAGAAGGCAGTAAAAACCAAGCTCGTTAAGGACGCTTTTTAATAGGTTATACTAGAGTAAAGGACTTTGTTTTAAGCCGTATAATGCTTTTCTTAGTTTTACTACGAGCTTCTTCGTCTTGTTTTTATTCAAGTAATTAAAGTAAGTTATGCCTTTATATTTTGTATTTTTATGCTAGGAAAATCATACGTATAGCATTATATCTAGAAAGGCTTCGGGTATCTATATATACGTTTCTATATCTTTATCCGCATATAGGAAGGTATTTTGTATATTAAACTATAGTACTTTTTAGTTATTAGCGATAGCCTATACTAGTAGCAGCCTTATAGACTTAGGTCTTGCTATTGTAGAGAAGGTTTTAATATAGTCTAGGCCGTATATTTGCTTATAGCCTAAAGCTATAAGTCGAGCCTTAAATTTCTTTATCTAGTTTTTATTATCCTTCTTAACTCTATAGACCTATCGGCTTCCGAGAGCTTCCCGGTTATCGGGTAGCTCGGTTATTTCCTAAGTATTATTGTCTATAAGCTGCTGTATTTCTACTACTATGCCTTTATCCTAGTATAGAGCTTCAGCGCTTTTTATAGCTTGCTTATAGGTTTTTAGTTCTATAGGATTATAACCTTCTAACGCAGATAGAAGGGTTATATTATCGTTATTTATTAGCAGATGTATTAGGTATTCTTAGTAGTCGTTATAGAATTCAGCCGGCTTCTTAGGTATTTTAACCTAAATTCTTTAATCCTTATTACTATTATCCTATATTATACAGTTAGGATTATTATCCTCGGATATATTATCTAGTATTTCATTCGGAGTATTCTAGGATTTATTATATAGGGTATTATTAGGTTTTATATCTAGTATAGAGGATCTTATACGTAGATAATCCTCCGGAATTTTATTTATAGACGGTATAGTATTAAAGTTAAAGGTTTTATTATCTTTTAAGAAGTTATTTTCTAATATAGTAATATCTTTTAATATTACGAACTTTTTTCTACTATAGTCGTATATTTTATAGGCTATGTCTTTATAGCTAATTACGATTCCTTTATAGGCTCGTACGTCTAGTTTATTACTAGGTGTTTTATTCTTATAGTATATAATACTTCCGAATACACGGATTTTTTCTATATCTTCTCTAGTAAGGGCCCTATTTTCTTTCTTTTCTAAAGGGCATATATACCCTAGAGCAGTATAAGGAGATCGATTGTATATATATATAGCTGCTAAAACAGCTTTACCCTAAAGATATTTAGGCAGTCTAGCCGTATAGAGCATAGATCTAACTTTATTAAGTATTATTCTATTTATACGCTCTATCCTGCCGTTCGAGTAGGGGGTAAACGGTAGGCTTAAGTTATATTTAATACCGTTTTTAAGGGCATATGGTTTAATGTTATAGATAAATTCTTTTGCATTGTCTAAGAAGACTTCTTTTATCTTTGTTTTATCTATATTATTCTTAAGTTCTGCTTTAAATTCTAGAAACTTAGGCAGGCTTTTAGCTTTATATTTTATTAGGTATATTCTTAGGTACTTAGAATAGGTATTAAGAAAAGATATAAAGTATCTAAACGTATCGTAGGTAGGGACTTTAATAAGGCCCTAGATATTAACGTTTATTTTATTAAGAAAGAGATATCGTCGTTTTAAGGGAGTATTCTTCTTTTTATCTATACGTTTAGCCTATATATAAGCTTCGTATTATTTTATAGCTATAATATCTTTTTAGTCTACGGATATGTCTAGGTATAGTCTATAGAGGTATCGGTATAGGGATTTATAGCTAAGATAGCCTAGCCGTTTATGCTAGAGAACGAGGTCTATTTTCTTTTTTATCTTAGGTGTTTTTATCTTAGTCTTAGGTGTTTTTATTATATTACTTAGTATAGTGTCTTAGAGTATAGCGTTGTTTATTATCTCTTTTAGACTATATTATATATTATATATTTTGTTTTTAATTAGAAATCGTGTTTTCTTTATATCTAGGGGGATAGAGTATAGTCCGTTCTTAATAAAACCGGTTATTCATTTATTTAGATTTTTATCGAGAATAGATATAGAGTCCGGGCCTATTAAAGCGTATATGTTTGTTATAGCTAATTGGCTAATTATGTTAATGCCGATTTTAGGTATATAAAGGAAATTTCTTAAGGTATATTATTAATTACTATTTAGGAATTTAAAGACGAGGTCTCTAGCACCTCGCATAATAATAGAGGAAGCTTTTCCTTAGGTTACGGTAGTATTTATTTCTTTATAATTAGAGAGGAGAGTTTTATTCGAAACTATATACCTAATAGCCTTAGTATCGAATATAAAGTTATAAAAATTCCTAATCCGTAAAGTAGCCTAATCGACCTTTAAGGTTACCCTTAAAATTGCCGAGAGAAGCGGCTTTAGAAGTCCTATTATTTATTTTCTATTAGAGGAGGACTTTATCTTCATAAGGGTATAGAGAAGGATATTTTTCAAGGGAAATAAGGTATAGGAAGAAAAGGTATAAAGAAGGACTAGCATTTTATATAGTAACGAGCGTATAGAAAAGAATATCGAGGGTATAGACGAGAGTATTAAGGGTATAGACGGGAGTATTAAGGATATAAAGGATATAAGAAGTATAAAGAGGGGTAGGAGGGAACTTATAATGCTAGAAGCCGACTTAGAGACAATAAGGACTTTATTAGACTTAGGAGAAGATACCGAGGGGGCCTTTCTCTTCCGGAGTCGAGAAGTCTGGGGATAGGCAGCCGGGCGAGGAGTAAAGGAGGGGGAACTCTCTCGAGAGTTTAGGATAGACGTAGGCCTCTTATAGCTCCTATTAGTATACTCCTTAGGCTCCTTTTTCGTCGAGGAAGAGGAGGGCAACGTCTTAGTAGTAAACCCAGCGGCCTTAGCCTTATCCTTATTCTCTAGTTTCTAAAAATAGTTTTTCTCTATATGCCTACGCTTCTTATAGTAGGAGTAAATAGGAATCTTATTGTTATTCGCTATAAAGAGGTGCTTATTACTCTCTAAAGCCTTAGTTCTCTTAAACTCGTCGATAAAGGACGAGGAGAGCGACTCGAGGGTATATACCGTAGTATCGGTACGGAGTATCTAGGTTATATTTATAATATAACTCGAGAAGGAGCTATTTAGACTCTTAAGGATCTATATTATTACTACGATCTCCGGAATTCGGATCTCTTTAGTATTTAGCTTATTATAGAGCTCTTTTACCTTATTTAGGTAAATTTCGATAGATAGTTTACCTTTAATCTTCGTATTAAAAAGCTCCTTAATAAGGAGGAAGTTTAAGGTAAAGTTCACCGGGTTATATAAGGTCTTAAGAGCATCTTAAGCCGCCTTTATAGACGTATAATGCTTTATCTAAGAGAGAGGACTATCGTCGACTATTAGGCGTATAAGTGCGAGATAGTCTTAAGACTTTGCGTAAGAAGCGTCGAGGATTACGGGAGTAAGCTTCTTATGTATAAAAACGGATTCTATCCGTAGAGACTAGGCAGAAAAGTTAACGCTCCCCTTAAGCTTTATAAACGAGTAGTCCTTAAACGAACTTATTTTCGGGGTCGGGAGGTATCGGAGAAGCTTCGGAAGGAATTCGGAGTCGACGGGCTACGGCAGAGGTAGCGAAGGAATTTTAAAAGAATCTTTTAGTAGGTTTTTTAGCGAAAGACAGTAGTTAGAAGAAGGTGTATACTAGGGTCGAATTAGGGCTAACGAGGAGAATAGGGGATAAAACACTAAGAAAGTAGTGATATATATAAACTAAGGGTGGCTTAGGAAGGCAAGAGGCCTAAAAAGGCAAAGAGGAGGTCGTGGTAGACGGGCGGTTGTTTTTAGTGCAGCGGCGAGTGGTCTAAAGGATTTAAAGAGGGCTTTAGATAAGAAGCAACTTAAAGCTTAGGCAGAGATAGGGATTATAACTAATAAGAGCCTAAAGGGAAGCTTAAAGGTAGAGAATTACGGCAGTGCAAAGAGTGTTAAGATTAATGCAGAAATAAAAGAGAAAGGTATTATTAAATTGCTTGGTAAAGGTCTATCTAAGGGCGGACTAAGGTCCCTTTATATAGCCAATTCCACACGAATAAAGGTACATATGACTTAACTAATTGTAGTTATAGAAAGCGCTTTTATTTGTCTGCATAATGCAAGTGGTCTAATCCTATTTAGTAGCTTAGTTATTGCATAATTAAATGCGCGAGTAATACGAGGTGATGTAGATAACGCCGGTTGACCGAGTCATAAGTCATAACTTACATGCCTCTATCTCCACTCACACCACATACTTCGGGCTTCGGTATCCCAGCTATCTTAGGAGCTAATGCGATCGGGTGACTTGTGTTATATGCAATAATGCAAGGCGGTTCTAATGCATATCTTTATGCATTGGTAGGATGAACCAATCAGGAGATATCTGCTCCCTTATATTTTTGCTCCTATAACGCACCCTTTCTTAGCTACTATTCTATACTTAAAAGAACCCTTAAATAAATTAGAAGAAATTCCTATATTACTTTTACCTTAGCCTTTAGACGCCGAGCTTCTTCTAAGTTTCCGCCGGTACCTTCCGACCCGATATATAGCAAAAATAAGTTCTTTTAAAGGCTACTTATTTATAAAGCTTAAGGGGAGCACTAACTTTTCGGCTTAGTCTCTACGTATAGAATCTATATTTATACGTAAAAAGCTCGGTCTAGCTATACTTAATGCTACTTATACGAAGTCCTAGGACTATTTAGCCTTAATAAGGCTTATAGTTAATAACGGCTATTTATCTTAGATAAAATACTATGCGTCTATAAAGGCAGTATAAGAGGGACTTAAAACCCTATATAACCTTATAAACTTTACCTTTAACTTCCTCCTTATAAAGGAACTCTTTAATACGAAGATTAAGGGAGAGATATCTATCGAGACTTACCTAAATAAGGTAAAAGAGCTCTTCGATAAGCTAAACACTAAAGAGATCTATATCCCGGAGATTATAGCAATAACCTAGATCTTAGAGAGCCTTAATAGCTCTTTCTTAAGTTATATTACGAATATTACGTAGACCCTTCGTACTAATGCTATAGCATATACCCTTAAATTACTCTCCTCGTCTCTTATAGATAAGCTTAAGAGAACGAAAGCTCTCGAGAATAATAAGCAGCTATTTATAGCCGGCGGCAGTAAGGTCTTTATTTACTCTTACTATAAAAAGCGAAGGCATATCGAGAGGAATTAATTTTAGAAACCCGAGAATAAAGATAAGGCTTAGGCTATAGGATTTACCCCGAAAACGGTCTCTACCTCCTCCTCTTCTCGCCGGGACCCTAAGGAGAACACTAACCGCAACTACCGGAGGCCGACCCCGGTTCTCTACTCTCGGGAGAGCTCTCCGTCCCTAGCCCTACGTCCGGCCGGCCGTCCCCGGACCTCCCGCCTCCGGAAGCGCAAGGCTACTCTAGAATCCTCCGAGACCTTTAATAAGGTCTTCGTCGTCTTAGACTCTACTTTTAGTATCGTAAGTACCCTCCTATCCTTTATAACACTCTATATATCCTTTATATCCTCTATACTATATATAATACCTTTAGTAATACCCTATTTGTCGTATCGGAGCGTGCCTATAAGGAGGTATTAGATATAGCTCTATACTAGTGTAGGTCACGTGTCCGCTTGCGCACCTATTTAAGGTGCTTTATAAGACAGCTAGCCTACGACTATATATCGTAAGATTAGACCTTTTTCTCTTATCAATTAGTGCCCCTTTTCGTAACCTTAAGCGCACCTATTAACTACTCCTCGCGCCTACGGGTGCGGGCCCTTATAGGTGGATGCAATAGTTATAAGCCCGGTATGCGAACTAGCGTAAATTGCTACTATAGACGACGATCTAAACAAACGACGCATCTTCCTATAAGGAGCCTATCCTTAAAGATTTCAATAGCTTTACGAAGCCTTAGAATCACGACCTAAGCCCTCCCGGCATCGCCCTTACGGATATGCCTAGTAGGGTAGCTTTAAGGCTAATACGTTATATATAGGGCCTATGCCGGGGCACACTTAGAGTATAATCCATCCGAGGGTTATTGCTAAGAAAGTGTATAAGGTTCTTAAGAAAGCGTATAAGGCACTCGATCGACTATATAAGCCCTTAATCGGTTGCTTAGTAAGGCATCGATATCGAGGCCGCGATTAAGCCTTAAACTAGAAAGGTAACTTATAATACAGCTATCGATACCGTTATTAATAGGTGTTTAAGGGAGGCATCGCTATATAGCTACCTTTACCGCTATATGTATTTTACCCGCGAGCATTTACAAATAGGTCCTTAGATCCCTTTATAAAGGATTATACAATAACCGCTTTCTTCTACTAAAGAACATTATTGACTTTAACTTAAACACTAACAACTATTTAATTATAACTAATACTGCTAATACTACTAAGTCGAAGGTAACTCTAACTACGTTAGAACATTAGGCTATATAGTTCTCGACCTTCCGCCGTATAGCGAAAGGCGTAGAGGTTTAAAAGTACGTTAATACTAAAGGCATCGCCGCTAAAGAGGTCCTTTAGCTAGTTCCGCCGACTAAGGTAACTAAGGAATAAGAGATTATAAGGCTAAACACCCTAACCCTTAGGAACCCTATCATAGGCCTTACTCTAGCTTAGTACTAAAGCTTTAAGATTAAAGGTTATAACTATAAGGAAGACTACACTAAGTACCTCTAAGATAAGCAAGCTATCGCTAACCTTTTAACTTAGGTCTATAAGACCGTTAACTAGTCCTATATCGCCTACTTCCCGGAAAGCCCGGACCTTTAAGGCATCGTTAATTATCTACGTAATCTCCTTAGGGTTACTAACTCTATTCGAGTCGGCCTTGCCTATATTAACTATCGCAATGCCTTAGAGATTAATTAGAGGATAAGCCCTATAACTTAATACCTTTAGTAGGAGCTTACGTATCTTAAGGCAGTTACTATAAAGATCTCTAATATTAACGGGGAATAGGCTATCGTCGACTTACTTAAAGCGGTTATAGCAATAGACGAGCTATAGGGTCGTTAAATGCTAGGAAAGCTACGTAAGTAGCAGCTTGCTAGGATAGTTAATATAACACTTAAGGCTATAAGTCGCTAATTTAACCAGGCTTATTACGATCGTGCGATAATCTACGCGAAGCCTTTAGGACCTTTTGGGGCTTTTAACGCATAAGCATAAATGCCACCCGCACCCCCTAATACGCCGATAATAGCATCTCGTTAGGGCTTTAACTACGCCTACGGAATTAAGAAGGCTCGCTATCCTTAGAAGCCGATAGACTGCACGGCTTTCTATAAGGCAGTTAATAAGGTCTCCTATAAGCCCGAGCTTAAGGAAAACCTAGCCCGCATTAAGAAGTGCGAAGAGGCTAAAAACCAGCCTCGTTAGAAGCAAACCGTCGAAGCTATTAAGGGCATAAAAGGCTAGACCGCACCGCCCGGCGCGCTAAACTAGGGCAATTCCGCTTATAGATTATAGGCATATATAATTATCGACCTTAAGTTTTCCGCGGAGAACGACGATGCCCTAAATGCGGCCTTTAGTACGTATAGGCAAGGACTATACCCGCTCTATAACTTAACCTTATTTAACAACTGCGCTAATACGCACATTGTTAATAAACTTCATCTTTTAGGGGGTAATATCGTCGCCGCTATAGAGGATAACGTTATGCTAGTAGGTAATACGGCCCTTACGGTTGTATATAGAGGAACCCGAACTATAAAGAACCTTCTTTACGGCCCGGATAGTCCTAATATAAGGGATCTAGTGTTAAAAAACACCGCCTTTGTCCCCGGCTTTTATACGAATATTATTAGCGTAGAGAAACTTATAAAGGGAGGGTTGTAGATTTACTAAGCCGACTATACGGTCCGGTGCGGCTCCGTTAGGGATAATAATATAGTAATAAACCTAAAGCTAAAGTATGGCCTAACGGTAGCTTAATTAAAGCCGGTTGATTCTTATTTTACGGTGCCCCTTTCTAACGAAGAAGAATAATACACTTTGCCGCAATATAAGAAGGGTTTTCGTAGTACCCTAAGGGCCGCCTAGCATTATCCCGAGTTCTACTTCGCCCTAGGGTTAATACTATAGAACTATAGCACCTACGATTAAGGCACGCGAGCCCTTAAGTACTTAAATAACTTATATACTAGGCTCGAGGGGTTCGAATTCACAGACTAACATCGGTTAAATGCGTAGGCTGCGTATAAGAAAAAGCCTACTAAATAATCTCACGCCGCGAGCCCGCTAGCCGTTTAACGCAGCCTTTTTTCCGTATCTTCCTCGATATCTTCGAATTCGAGCGAGGCTATAACGGCTATTAATATATCCTTTTAATCACCGACGAATATAGCGGAATAATGTTCTTATAGAGCATTAGCCGAAAGATAGATACGCCGTTCCTAATTAGGAACTTCGAGGGTCTAGTCCGCCGCTATATAAGCGTAGCGATTTATAAGATTAAGATAGATAACGAGAGGTCCTTAGTAAATCCTCTAAACTAAGTAGCTTTAAAATTTTAAGACTAGGCAGTAAAGGAAGGCATCGAGATCGAGCTTCTATTAGCATATATAAAAGAGCCTATAAGGGGAGCCGAACGACCTAGGGGAATTATATAATAAAGACTCCGCTGCGCTATAGGAAAGCTGCCTTAGAACCTATAGCCTAAAGTATATTAGGCATTAGTAAGAACATACAATATCCTTCCTAAGGCCCGCAACTAGTAGAAATCGCCGAAAAAGTCCTTTAATAGGTGGTTTAACCGGCATCTTCGCTAGTATAGTAAGTTAGGCGTTAAAGCTAATAGCGAGAAGGACTTCCGCCTATTATAGAGCGGTCTTTACGCCTACGGCTGCTAAGCCTACCCTCTTTATATTAACTTAAAGGCTAACCTAAATAAAAAGGCTTTTAAAACACACCTAAGAGCGTATATTAGCTACCTTATAGGTTACTAAGCGAGCAACCTATTCCGCGTTTAAGTGCCTTAACTAAGCAAAGTGATTATTACCTAAGATATAACGTTTAACGAGAACTATTTTTTCGACCCGAATATAAAGGATTTATAGTTTCCTATCTAAGAATACGAGCCTATCGTAAGATTAATTAATCTTCCTATTGAACGCGATTAAAACGCTTTGCTTAAGGATTTCCTATAGGACTTTAACAAATATATCTTAGGAATTAAACCTACTGTTTCTACATCGGTAGAAGAGTTCGATATCCTATAAAGGGACGACGCCGGTAAGGCTTTAGAAATAGATACTTCTTTAATAATACTATTATCACCTAATAAACTAGCGAAGTTACTATTAGCGATACCTACTCCTCCTAAAGCATATCTTATACCGTTATAGACGCTTAACCCGACGGGGCAATAGGGTCTAAAGGCACCGGTAAGCATATAGGATTACGAGGCCGTACTATTCCTCGTATATCCTACGCCTAAAGAGCTAGAGGAATTGCCGGATCCCTAGCCCCGGTAATACTTATTAACTCTAGACCGGAATACTGCTAAAGCTTCGCAGCCGCCCGATAGCGAGGATAAGGAAGGCTAGTAAGGATCGCGAGTCTTACTAAGACGGGGCACCGCCTAAGACGACGTAAGTATACCCTTAATAGAATAAGGTAACGTATCCGTAGGTATAAAGCCTAAAAGGATAGAAGCGCCTTCTAAAGCGCAATTAAGGACGCTTACGATAGCGCCTTTAGAAGCGCCTATAGAGGCGCCTTTAGACGTACTATTAATATAATCGAGAACTCGCCGGAATTAAAGAACGTAATAAGAGCTTTATAGCACCGAAGCTATATAACGAAGCTCTCGAATAAGACGGCTAAGATAATAGAGTAATAGTATTTCTAGTATTTTTAGTGTTTTTAGCACTCTGCTTCCCGAGGCTTACTATCTTAAGGGAGACCTTACGACTTTTTATTTAGTATTTATAGCAGCTATTTAGTAAATATCACACCGTAACTATCGTAACGACCTCGTCCGCTTGCTAAGACGATATAAGGATCTTAATAAACACCCGCACGGGAAGGAGTCTAAAGAGGGATATAGAAAGGAACTTTAAGACCTCCTTAGATAAGGCACCTAGCGAGTTCTAAGCAGAGAGCGCGCTAGAGGCACGCCGATTCCCCTTAAATAGGTCTTTCTCTATAAATTCGATATAGATAGATACCTAATTCGGTGTTAAGCCTATATCTACGTGCGCGGAGACCTCTTAGGGGATTAAGGCGAAGACACTTACGCTATAACCCTTGCTATTAAGACCTTTCGAACCGTTATCGCAGTAGAAGCGAAGCGAGATCTCGACGTTAGATAACTTAACATTGCTAACGCATTTCTTAATACTAGCTTAGATAAGGGAAGGGAGCCTATATACGTAGAGCTTCTAAAAGGGTATATTAAGCTTAGTTTCCTAGAGGAAGGTGAGAATTCCTCTATAATCGCCGAGCTTAATAAAGCTCTCTATAGCCTACGCGAATTACCTTTCCTCTAGTATAATAAGCTTTAATAGGCGTTAAAAGCTTAAGGGCTAGACCGCATTAACGAGGAACCTTATATGTTTATAAACGGCAAGATCCTCGTCCTTATATACGTTAACGATATCCTTATCTTATCTCTAAAGGGCTATTCCGTAGACGAGCTTATCGACTTTCTGCACGGTAAGTACGAGGTCCGCGAGGAAGCTTTTAGTTAGTATCTAAGGATCTAAGTTATTTAAGACCGACTAAATCGGAAGATCTTTCTATGCTAAGATGCCTATATCGAGAAGATCGCACGTAAATTCGGCCTTAACGGCACTAGGAAAGCGCTAATAATCCCTCTACCGCCTTTGCCGCTCTTTAAGAACCCTAGATAAGCGACCTTTCGAGAGATTAAGGACTTTTAAGAGAGGATCGGCTCTATTATATATGCGGTAGTTACTATAAGACCGGATATAGCCCTTATAGCCTTATAGCTCTTAAGGTTCCTTACGAACCCCTCGCCGTAGTAGAAGGAGCTAGCTAACGATTGCATCCGCTACCTCTATACAACGAGGTTCCTTACGATCGAATACGACGGCCTCGAGGGGGAAGCTCTTATTATTGCAACTAACGCTTCTTTCGCAGACGACCTAAAGACCCGCCGCTCTTTATAAGGCTATATTATAATGCTTTACGGCGGCCTAGTCATATAGAAAGCGAGCCTATAAGATACGGTAATAACCTCGACGATAGAGGCAAAGCTGCTTAGCCTAGAACGGGCTATAAAGGAGGCGTTCGCCTTCTTAAGGCTTATAAGGGATATCTCTATTAAGCTTAGGCTATTGAGAATATACTACGATAACCTCTAGACTATTAGACTAGTAGTAGAGGAAGGCCGTATCTTAATAAAGCTACGCTACGTAGATATATAAAGCATATAGTTAAAGCAGGAGTTTAAGAAGGGCCGCTTCGTGGTTAAATATATGCCTACTACCGACATGCCCGCCGATAGTCTAACGAAGGCGCTACTACGAGCAAAATTCGAGCGATTTAGGGCGCTATTAAAGTTAAAGAATATACGAGGGCGAATACTAAAAGGAATAAAGGACTAAGGAAGGCTAGAACACTAAGGAAAAGGGCACGTTTGCACCTTAATAAGCGCTTACGATAGCTTCTTCTTTAGCGTTAATTTAATCTCTTAACGCTAGGGGGTGTATCGCATCGGAGCGTGCCTATAAGGAGGTATTAGATATAGCTCTATACTAGTGTAGGTCACGTGTCCGCTTGCGCACCTATTTAAGGTGCCTTATAAGACAGCTAGCCTGCGACTATATATCGCAAGATTAGACATTTTTCTCTTATTAATTAGTGCCCCTTTTCGTAACCTTAAGCGCACCTATTGACTACTCCTCGCGCCTACGGGTACGGGCCCTCACAGGTGGATGTAATACTATTTCTATACCCTATTTTCCCTAAGTAACATCCTTCTATATACCCCTATAAGAATAAAGTTCTCCTTTAATATAAAATAAATAATAAGACCTCTAAAGCCTCTTCTTTTAGCAATTTCGAGGGTAGTATTAAAAGTAGATAGGACTATAATACGGATTAGGTATTTCTATAACTTTATCTTCGATACTAGAGCTACTAGGCATATAGTTTTAAATAAACCTCTCTTCTCTAACTATAAAGAAATATACACTACTATAACCTAGGGAAAAGCTTCCTCTATTATCGTACGAGGGGCTAGGGATCTTATCTTAAAGTTCCTAAATAGCAAACAATAGTATACCTTAAAAAACTGCCTTTATATACCTAAAATCGGCATTAATATAATTAGCCAATTAGCTATGATAAACACATACGCTCTTATAGGCCTAGACTATATATCCCTTCTTAATAGAAATCTTAATAAACTAATAACTGGTTTTATTAAAAACGGACTTTACTATATCCCGTTAGATATAAAGAAAACACGTTTTCTAATTAAAAACAAAATATATAATATATAACATAGCCCGAAAGAAACAATAGATAACGCTATACTCTAAGATACTATACTAACTAATACAATAAAAACCCCTAAGATAAAAAAGAAAATAGACCTCGTTCTCTAGCATAAACGGCTAGGCTATCTTAGCTATAAATCCCTATACCGATATCTTCGTAGATTATACCTAGACATATCCGTAGACTAAAAAGATATTATAGCTAGAAAGCAATGCGAAGCTTATATATAAGCTAAACATATAGATAAAAAGAAGAAAACCCCTTTAAAACGACGATATCTCTTTCTAGATAAAATAAACGTTAATATCTAGGGTCCTATAAAAGTCCCTATATACGATAAATTTAGATACTTTATATTATTTCTATATACCTACTCTAGGTACCTAAGAATATACCTTATAAAAGATAAAGCCGAAAGCCTACCTAAGTTCCTAGAATTTAAAACAGAGCTTAAGAATAATAAAGATAAGATAAAGATAAAAGAGGTCTTCTTAGACAATGCAAAAGAATTCATCTATAACATTACACTATATGCTCTTAAAAACGGAATAAAATATAACTTAAGTCTACTATATACCCCCTACTTAAACGGTAGAATAGAACGTATAAATAGAACAATACTTAATAAAGTTAGATCTATGCTCTATATAGCTAAGCTACCTAAATACCTTTAGGGAGAAGCTGTCCTAGCAGCTATATATATATACAACCTATCTCCCTATACTGCCCTAGGGTATATATGCCCTCTTAAAAAGAAAGAAGATAGAGCCCTTACTATAGAAGATATAGATAAGATCCGTGTCTTTAGAAGTATTATATACTATAAAAACAAAACACCTAGTGATAAGCTAGACGTAGGAGCCTATAAAGGAATTATAATAGGCTATAAAGATATAGTATAT
This sequence comes from Ophiocordyceps sinensis, assembly GCA_012934285.1. Taxonomy (NCBI): domain Eukaryota; kingdom Fungi; phylum Ascomycota; class Sordariomycetes; order Hypocreales; family Ophiocordycipitaceae; genus Ophiocordyceps; species Ophiocordyceps sinensis. Next base: position 11,846,940 of record JAAVMX010000001.1, on the reverse strand, counting down.
AAAATATACGACTATAGTAGAAAAAAGGTTATTATCTCAAAAGATATAACTATACTAGAAAACAAATTCTTAAAAGACAATACAACCTTTAATTTTAATACTATACCTATTAGTTAGTTAAACAAACAAAGGGGGTTGTAAACTGGCTGGATTAGTCTATAATGTCTATTAACTAAGGGGCGACGAACAGCCCCTTTATATAGGCCACAAACACGTACATTGACAGGGCCCGAAGCCGGCCCTTTGCGAGCCCTTATTGCGACGTCGGGGCTATGCCTATAAGGGCGATTGAGTTAATGACTTAATTATCGTAAGGGCGGCCGAGTTAGTAACGCTATCACCGGGGTCCCTAATGCATACGATGCATCGTATAGTTAATAACGCATCCGTTTAGGCGTTGCCCTTACGTAATCTATTTAATTACGTAGATTACAATCGTGCCTAAAGGACGGATATCCCTTATTCTTATACTAATAAATATTCTTTATAGTTGCTAAATAGTAAGTCTATAATTTAAATAAGGGGAGAGAGGGAGAACGAACTATTAGGTAGAAGGCCTAATAAAAACATTTAATAAATATAAATAAACAAGGGGGTAGAATAAAAGAAATACTATAGCGGAGGCCGTAGGTAGCTATAGGCGAAGGACAAAGGCTTTTATCCTAATCGAGAGGCTGTTTATATTAATAAGGCGTTTAAGGGCCTTGTTTAGCGATGCCTTCGTTATAGCGTCGGCGAGGTTATCTTCCCCGTAGATCTACCTATTCTCCTTAATCTCCCGTTGCTTATACGACTAACGCAACGCTATAATATCGATTATTAGGCGTTTCTCCTTCGTAGTGCCGAGTTTAATAAGGCATTCGTATAGGGAGTATAAGTTAGTGTATATAATAAAAAGGATTAGTAGGAGCTAAAGCCGTTCCGTAACTATACGGAGGGTCGTAATAAAAGAGATGCTAAGGTCTATACCGTTAACTATACTATAGATTTCGCTCGTAAAAACGCTACGGGTTACTCGCTTACACTTCGTCGAGCTCTAATAGATAATATTACTATTAATCTAAAAGTGCGTATCTATACGCTCGGTTTTATTAACGAGCGTAATAACGAAGCCTAACTAAGACGAAAGGTCTCGGTTGTTTACGAACGAGCTATCCGTAAATACTATAAGTTTAGCTATCTTAAGATTAATTAGTCGGTACGTAAGTCTACGTTATTAATAGTCGATCTACTACTAAAGGCGCTTATTAAGGATGTTATAATCCTTCTCTTTAGGGGCTTAGACCTAGGCTACTACGGAGATATCGAATAAGGCCTTTAGTTAATAGATAGAGGCGACGTACGTAGTACGAGCGCGTTGCTTAAGGTACTGCTAGGCTTTATTATAAGCTCGTAAGTCGACTACCTTAATCCTTAAGGCTTATCCCTTCTGCTATAGAAGTAGAACATCGTCGTAGAGCGTTAACTTTGCTCTATTAAAGTCTATAGCATTCCTTAGGGTTATTTAAGCCTTCGGCTTAGCGCGAAATTAAGCTATCTAGAGCTCTTTTTCTTCCTAGGCCGAAAAGGTGTCTAAACCGAGCATTAGGGTATTATCGGTCTGCATTCCGACGAGGCTAAAGTCGTCGGGTCCTTAATTTATAATTAGAAGACATAAGGTTTAGGTAGAGGGAGCTATATTAAGGCGCTTAATATAGTGCTTATAGTAGGTTTTCTACTAATATACACCGGCTTCTATAAGACTATATAACGGTCTAATAACTCTTATAATTATGCCCTCTAGGTACTTGCCCTAAAGCTCTATTAGAAGAGCCGCTAACACTATATAATTAAGCTCTATTTAAGCTTAGGGATAGGTTTATATAATATCGCGTAGAGATAAGCTTATGCCTCGGCGAAGTAAGGCGGGGGTAAGGGCTAGGATTAAGCGCTAGCTAACACATTAAATAGTAGGGGAATAGGTTAAAAGCGAGCTTTTCTCTATATCGCTATAGCCTTAGATCACTAGACGGGACTTTTTGTAGGGTTTAACGTTACGGCCCTTTACTTCCCGGACTATTCGGGAATAAAACAGTCGGTAAGACCTATAAATCAACTCGTCGAATTATTTAAAACTAAAGACCCTACGGGCTATAAGATCGTTAATCTCTCGTTAGTCGGATTCTTTAAAAGGGGCGCTAGGTATAGTAATAACGCCGTTATTGCGTAGCTTAGTCGAAAGCCGGAGTATATCTTCTTCCTTCTTAATTAGGAATTAATTATAGAAGGTTATAGTCTTTAGCTTATTCCTTAAGCCTAAGGGACGTCTGTGTTTACGGGGCTACGGAGGGGCCGGTAGTGCCCGTACCGGAGAGGGGGAAGGGTCTAGCTCGGGAATTTCGTCCGGAGTAGAGGAGTCGAACTTAGAGAGGGTGTCTATATTATCGAAGGTAGGGGGATCTAGGGTATCGTTATTGCTATAGTAGTACGGCTATATAAAGATAGAATAGAAGACTATAGGGCCGTTAACGGTCTCGATAGTAACGTCGTAGCTATTAATAAAGGCGATCTTATATAGACCCTACTATCCTCGCTTCTCTCTCTAGACGCGGACTTTACTCTATAGCGGTAGTAATAGAGTGTTAAGGGTTAAGGGGCCATTTCGAGCTTATAGGGCGTGTCTAACTTACCGTGCCGCGGAGAGCTATCGTAAGGCCTTTATAGCCTTTTAGATAATCGTAGCTCTTTATACTATAGTTGCCGAAAGAGGGGAGTCTTAAGTTATCTATAGGTACGCTTTAAAGACGAGGAGCGTAGGGATAAGGCCGTTAAGTCCTACTATATTATTTACGGCTTTAATAGCTGTTTATAGGACGGATTTAAGGGCCGTTATCCTACCGATCTTAGCGTATATTATTTTAAACGCACGACGGAGCGGGCCGTAATACCTTTCGACCTTACCTATAGACTAATATACCTTAACGGGGATCTAGGTATATATAATACCTATAATACGAGCTTTATTGCGAAACTTAGTTAAGGCGAAGTTAGTGCCTACGTTATGCCGGATAAAGTTAAGGGGTCTAAGGTATATATCGATCTATAGTGCCCTAAGTATCTCCTATATATCCTTAGCCGATATAGACGGGAGGAATCGCGCTCTTTAGAAAGATATCGCTATATCGACCGCGTATAGTACCGGGCGGGTGCTACTACCGACCTTTAGGTATATTATATCGACGACGACCTTAAAATTAAATTCTAAGTTATCCTTTAATATAAACCTAAACCTCCGGGGTGCCGGCGCGTAGAGCTAGCAGTAATAGTAGAATTTTAAGAAATCCTCGAGTGTTTCTACTAAGATATCGTTATGCCTTACTTATTTCAATAGGTAATAAAGTCTATTAACGGCCGGGTAGCTAAAGCGGCGGTAAAGCGTACGTATCCCGACTTTCGTTAAGAAAGCGATTACGTTTTCTTCCTTACTAAAGAAGAACTATAGATATCCCTATTTACGAATAATAAGGACGCTAATACCTAGACTAATAATCGTATCGGTAGTATTATTAAAGTATACGCCTAATCTATCTATATTAGCTAGGTAGAGGAGGACGGGGGTCGTTATTCCTAGCACGTAGAACGTAATACGGCTAATAGGGGTCTTAAGGGCAATAAAGCCGAGGGAACGCACGTCCTCGCCGCTGCCGAATTTAATATAGGCCTAGCCGGCGGTAGACTTATTAAGCACGACGGAAAGGTCTTCTCGTTATAGGGCGAGATATTAGTCTCGACCTACCGTAGAGACTATAGCTGCTCTTATGTCTACGAGGATGCTATAAAAGCGGTCCTTAGAGTAATAGTCGAAGACGAATTATATAGCCGGGACGCTTAACTAGTCTATCCCTTATGCGTCTTCGCCTATATTTAAATAGTTAAAGGACTGCTAATATAGGATTTACGAGGCTTACTACTTAGTTAGTTCTTCGTCGTTATTAGCCTTGTCGTTACGCTATTCGATAGCGGCCTAAGGAGTCTCGTTACCTTTATATTCGGTAAGATAGGCCTCGAATCCTATGCTAAGGTTGCCGGTTAGCAGGCATTAAGCGTAGTACTAAGCCTTAGACCTAGCTCGTTCCTCTAGGGTATGCTTTATCGACTAGCAGCCTTCCTTCTAATAGACGAAGTATTTCCTCGACTATTAGCGGTTGCTAAAGCTACTACCGCCGCTATAAAGACTGCGGTAGCCTTATCCGCTGCTTCCGCTAAACCTACGGCCGTTGCCGCGGTTATTAGTATATCTTCGGTCGGTATAGAATACGCCTAATAAATTATATTTATTATTTATATTTATTACCTCGTTACAATATTATATAAACGTGCCGGACGTGCCGTTCTCGGCCTATATCGATAGGTAGGTCTTTAGGGAGAACGCAACGCGGAGAATAGCTTTTCTACGGTCTTAGGGGGGTTATATAGCGTATAGCTAAATTCCGGGACGTTTCGGCACGCGTTAAGCAAGGTAGTGCGAAAGGGGAGGTCTCTAGCGAACTTAAATCCTAAGGTGCGTTAATATCGTTATAGCTTATTAAAAAGGGTCTATAGGACTTCCTATTAGGATTTATTCGGATGCCTAACTTATAGCTTTTTAAAAGTTATAATACTTTAATCTACCTAATAGTACTAATAGTTTACTTCGGTATCGAAGTAAGCCTTTACTAGGTCGTAGGCCTGCCTAAATATGCTATCCTACTCTATATGCTAGATATAGTAGTCTTAGGCTCGCCCGGTAAGGATCTAGGGAAAGAGGGCATAGAAATAGCCGGGCTAGGCCTTAACTATATAATAAACGTCCGTAAAGATATAGACTTTTTTATTAAGAATGTTATAGGGCTCGCCTATATTATTCTTGCTTTTATCCTATAGCTTAATGAACTTTTATAGGAGGTCTACGTCTATCTCTTCGTTTAAAACGTTATATAAGGGGACTATAATATAGGCCGCCTTGATTTTGTATTAATCGGAGGGGTCCTAAAGAGCTAATACGAAGTTAGGTAAATTATTATTAGCGTCTCTAATATATCTCGAAACGGGGGGGCTTAAGGGTTTAAGAACGTGCCGGGTATTTAATCTCGTAAGTACGAGCCGGGATCGATAGGGGTAGCACGTATTAAGGTTATTAGGGCAAAGGAGGGTTCTAGCGCGAATGTAACTGCTAGGGCGGTTTAAGGCGTAGAGAGAATAGCCGCGGGGGTTAACGGTGCTATCGCAAAGGTCGCTATAGGAGCTAGGGTTAAGGCATTAAGAGGTGCCGTTAGAACCGTGCTTAGGACAGTTAGGGAAGGAGGGTTAGTTATAGCAGCCGGGGCTATAATAGATATATTCCTTACGAATTCTTAGGTTCGCTCGTTATAGAATTTCGACTATTTTAGTGGTAGTTCGTCCTTAGGCTAAATTAGAGGAATATAATATCGTTAAAGTATTAAAAATAAAGCCGGATAGCTAAGGTTTCTAGCGCCGGTCTAGATCCTACGGGACCGTATAAAGGATTTAAGGGCCTTCTTAAAATACTTATCTGCCCGGTTTTATATAGCCTCTATCTACCCGTTAAAGTAGTCCTAAAAGTCCGTGAATAGCTTATATCTATAAATGGTTAAGCTAGCATTAATAATAATAAACCGGGCTACGTAGGTCGTGACTGCTTTCTTATTTGTGTTATCGTAGGTAACGTCTATCTCCTAGAATGTAATATTAGCTCTATTTTAGTACGAACTAAAGATGCCGATGCCGTCTAGCTAACCGGGAAGGGGGTTATCGTTAGGCTTAGTTGCTTCTAGTACAGGACCGGGAGCGTTAGGGTTATCGATAGGGTTCGATATAGTGTAATTAAATAAAATATATAGTTATTATTAAAGGGGGATCGCGAGGGTCGTTACGAAGGTTATCTTACGTTGCTAACGCACTATTGCTTAACGTAACTCTTCTTCTTCTCGAAGCGAGACGGGATTAAATAAAAGCTAGGAAGGGACTTATTAGCGGCTACCGAGAGCTAGCTATATCGTAATAGCTTCGTCGGCTCTAACTCGCGTAGGTTCCTTATTATTAGTATAAAGGACCGTCTCTAGGTATAGGCAATAGAATCCCGAGGGATAAAGATCTAATACACTTTCAACGATTAGGCTTTATCTCTTCTACCTTACCAATCTATAATTAATCGTTTAATCACTAATTAGTGTTAGTTAGTTAAATAAACAAAGGGGGTTATAAACTAGCTAGATTAGTCTATAATGTCTATTAACTAAGGGGCGACGAATAACCCCTTTATATAGCCTATAAACGCGTATATTAATAGGGCTTAAAGCCGGCCCTTTACGAGCCCTTATTGCGACGTCGGGGCTATGCCTATAAGGGCGATTAAGTTAATAACTTAATTATCGCAAGGGCGGCCGAGTTAGTAACGCTATCACTAGGGTCCCCGATACATACGATACATCGTATAGTTAATAGCGCATCCGTTTAAGCGTTGCCCTTATATAATCTATTTAATTACGTAGATTGCAATCGTGCCTAAAGGACGGATATCCCTTATTCCTATAATACCTTCTATAAATAAAATACTAGTATGGGAATTATAGATAGAATTCCACGGTAGAAGGACTTCCCTTCTAAGGTGAATTCTATAGATGGAATTCTAATAGAATTCCATAGTAGAAGGACTTCCCTTCTAAGGTGAATTCTATAGATAGAATTCCAATAGAATTCTACGGTAGAAGGACTTCCCTTCTAAGGTGAATTCCATAGATAGAATTCCACTTCCTTCTATAGACTTCTACAGTCGTCCCGATAGACGCATCCGTCCGCGGAAGGTCTTCCCCGACTAACGCATCCGTCTTTGCATTCTGTTTACGGATCCCTTTCTATTCTTAGCTACCGAAGGTTCCCGGAGGGTAGCCCCGACCTTTCTCTCGTCTTATCTATAAAGAAGGTAGTATAGCCCTTAGTTAGATAGGTATTAATAATTCCAATAAGACTATTAGACCTATATTTGCATTTGCATAAGAGACACCTACTAATACTAATCAGTGATTGTAAGGCTTAATTATAGATAGTAAGGTAGTTAAGATAGTTCTATATCCTTCGAACGTATTATAGATCTTTATCGAACGGCTTCCGCCCGACGATCCTATTCTATGCACTTAGAGAAGGATAACTATGCTAAGAATAAGAAGACTTTACCTTCTAAGTCTAGCTCGCCCTTAGGGGTTGCGTATAGCTCTTCTTTAAACTTTTTGCTAACCGATTACCGCTTTAGAAGAAGAAGAGTAACACTAGCAGAAAGTGCGTTAATAACGCCGAAACGATAAATTTTTCGTAGAGAACCCTACAAACATACCGATAAACCGCGTGAAAAACAGGCACGTATTATAACTTCGATATACTAACCTACCTATACTTTATCCGACACTATAGAGGAGACTCTTAAGGAATAGATAGAAGGCATAACGATCTACCGATCCCTTTTTCTATATATTAACGTAAAACATTAGGATAGTAATATTAAACCCGACGAAAACAACGGCATCGCGATTATAACATCCGTCGCTAAGTTTATCGCCCTCTACGAAGCGTCGATAGATTTTTAAAGAAACGAAATCCTATTATACTTCTAAGACTACTTCTAAGGATAGATAGCGAATATATAGGGTCTAACATACGTAGACTATAAACGAGCGCTAAAAGTTCTAATAAGGAAAAAAGGAATATATACCGGTCGTAGTAATGCCTCTTATATAACGATCTTCCTAATGTTATAAGCACTTGAGAAACTATTAGAATAGCCTATAGAAGACATAATAATATAGAAATTTAACGATAGTATAGAGGAATACACTAAGAAAATAGAGATAAAAAACACGATATATCCTTCTACGCCTATTACCGCTAGAATAGCCCCCTTCTAACTATTAGAAGCAGTTCTAATAGAAAAAGCAGTATCTATAGCAAACGTTCCGGAGATGCTATAGACTATAGCGAACGTTTAAGAGATGCTATAGACGTCTAACATACTTCTAACGGTTCCGTAATTTGATTCTAAAGGGACTATTCTATCTAGGCAGCAACCGATAGTTCTACTAGAGCAATAGCTCTTTAACATTAATGTTCCGGGTATAACTATTTACCTAATATCGCACTGATTTAGTCGTCTAGATCTCTTTATAAATCCTATAGACTAAGGTTCTACGGCTATTGCTAGATAGCCGAATAACTCTAACCCTATTCTATTAGAGGCATATATAAGACTTCCTCTAGACAATGTTCTAAATGCTATCGCTAATATAGACATCTAATAAGGCTTTATTAAGCTTTAGACGAAAGATAAGAACTATACTAGAGAACTATATGACTTACTTAACGACAAACTTTAGGTTTTTATAAACTTATGCTACAACCTGTAAATTAAACTAAGTTAGTTCTATGCTTTATTCCCTAGGATCCTCGCAGGACGTGTATAAACCTATTACATTTAATATATCAACTAGATAGCGATATTTAGAAAGGCATACGATATAATTAAGAGACATTTTAACACGGAAGTTAATTACGTATATTATTATATAGACTAGACAATAACGACCCTTTATAAGTTGCGAGGAGAATACCCGGCTAAGCTATTATATAAAATCCTTTAAGCTTTATTCGATAAATTGCAACTTTGCTAACGGGCACTTAGTAAAGACTTTATAGGCGATCTTCCCCTACGAACTATACTTATTAATGCATGCCGAAGCGTTCCCGAACTAGAGTACGCTCTATTTAAACCCTTAACGGATGCCGAAGCACTTATTGCCGACCTAAGATCCTCGTTGCAAATATACCTATCTCGCGGTTTATCTAACTAATTCATCTAGGAATATTAGTCTAATAACTAAGACACTAAAGAGGATAACTACGACCTATATAACTAAAAATTCTATACGGATCGGAGGTATAATAATAATAACCGCGGAAGATATAGATACTAAGGACGAGGAGGACGAAACTATAGCCGATTATTTAATCGTAGACGATTCCGCGGAGGATTCCGTAGAGGATACTCTCTATTAGCTACTAGATTATCAGCAGGGTCCTAAGCCCGCAGCAGCTATAGAGGCAACTACGGCAATCGTCTATAGACTAAGAAGTGTTTTATATACGGAAAATAAGGATGCTAGTTAACTAAATATATACCCGAGGAACGATAGAAATCAAAGGACTAATATATCACATAATGCTACTTTACTAATATCCTAACAATAGGTTTTATAGCCTACGTGACACAATATAAAGGTCACGAGATAGACGATATAGTAGAAGAGTTTAATAATAAATCTTGCCTAAGAGACGACGATAACTTTATAGAATAATAGTAAGCTAGTTAGATAATTTGCCAATGAGCTTTCACACATCTGCTTACTAGAGAAGACCCGTATAGTAAATAAGAAGCTATTACTATATCTAACCAGTTTATTATTAATAAAAGATACTCTAAGACACGATTTTAAGGCATTATAGTTAATATAGGTGTAGTAAAAGTGTTAATAGCCGGATTTAACTAGTATATTGCCCTATAGAAAGAAGACCCTTCTATTACTATCGATAAGTTAACGGCAGGATAAGCTTCTATTAAGTTTAGTAATAGAGATGCTATTAACTTACTTAGTTCTATTGCCCTTAAAACACCGATTAGAAGGATAACTTTTCACGTTCTAAAGACACCTATACCTTTCTTACTCTCTATAGCCGATATAGACCGACTAGGTATATACTTTAATAATATAATAGATATAATTATTAATCGAGGCGTAGTTCCTATAATACGAAAATAGGGACATCTATAGTTCTTTCTTTCTAAAGATAAAGAATCTATTAACTTCCTTATAGAGGTTAAGATCCGAACACTCTATCGTCGTTTTAGACATCCCGCAGTTATAAGACTATATTATCTACTACGCTAAGCAGGATATATTAATATCTTAATCGGAAGACTTAAAACTATTTCTAAAATTTATCACTAATGCTAGATACACTCTTAGGCTCTAAGATGATTTAAATTCACACTATAAGATAATATAGAATTTAACTATAAGATTATTATTAACGTTATATACCTCGGAAACCTACAACGACTAATACTACACGCAGTAGATTTAGCAACTTTATTCTAAAGAGCAAGATTCCTTCTATTAGTGTCCGCTAAAGATACGTAGGAAACACTTCGTGCGTTATAGATTAATATATATCTCGGTCTACTAGATATTATTAAATACGACGTAAGAACGAATTTTGCTTCTACTAAATTCCGAAACGAAGCTAAAGTTATAGGAATTACGTATAAGTAAGTTCTAGTTAAAGCCTATTAGTCTATCGGAAAGATTAAAAGATATTATAGACTACTTAAACGAACATTTAGTATTCTTTAGGAGGAAATTAGGAACGTTATATTAGCTAAAGCCATCCTTTAAATAGCAGTTAAGGCAATTAATAATATAGCTAGTCCTAATAGTTTAGTTCCTATATTATTAGTTTTTAGTGCTTACCCCCGGATTACATAGGAATTACCCCCTTCTATAATAACGATGTAGAGAGCTATAGCTATGCAAAAGGCTATAAAATTGCTTCGCTAAATCTCTACTAAAAGACGAATTAAGGATGCTATTTATAGCCGAAACTAACTATTAATAAAGGAGATTCTTAATCTTTTACTAGAAAGTAAGGTCTATGTCTAGAGAAAAAAAAAACGGTTGGTAAGGTCTATTTAAAATCGCAGCAATTAAAGGCTATAATATAACAATTAACACCGTTAATAGACTATAAGTATTTAGGTTAACATATATACAACTATACTTCCGAGACGAAAAATCGGTACTACTATTAGAAGAACTCCTAGCAGATATACCGGAATATAAGTCTTAAGACAATAAACTAATAGAAGAATATAAAACTATGTAAGAACCTCCTCGTATGCCTTGAAAACGTAGTCGCCTACCTAGCGCGAAAAATAAACTAAAGAATTAGTAGTTCTTAGCTAAGAAAGAGGTTAACGCATACGATCTTATACTTAAACTTCGTGCCGATAGCGTAATTACAATACCCGGTAACCTATTCGAAGAATCTAATATAAAAGAGATTAACGACCTAGTTATTCGTAGTATATTTAGTTTCGAATAATATAACGAAGAAAAACATAGAGGATATCGAATCTTCCGGTCTCGGATAGTTAGAGAGGTTAAGGGACGTAATACTAAACTATACGAAAAGTCGAGACTAGTAATCTAAGGATATAGTAATATTAAGAAGACATCTATACTTATATAGTTACTAATAATCCAGCGAGTTAGTTAACGTTTAATTATAGTAATTACAGCCGGAATGCTTAAAGAATATAGAATAATATTGTCTTTACGAGACATTACCTAAGCATATCCTTAGGCTACTATAGAGTTATCCCGAACAATCCTAATAGCTCTGCCCGCTAAACTAGTAAAGAAGTATCCGGAAGGCATAATCATCCGTAGAATTAAACCTTTATACGGTATCGCGGAATCTAGACTATACTAGTTTAATATATACTATAGTTACTATATTAAAGAGCTTAATATAGCTTATTTAATATACAACGCATACTTACTTATTTCTAACTATAGCCCTCCTATACCTTTTAGAATCATCGGCATATAGATAGACGATACGTTAATGCTCGGGACTTAGAGTTTTTCGGACTACGAAGAAAAAGAGCTTTAAAAAGCATAATTTAGAGCTAAACCGAAAACTCTAATAACTGCTAGACAATCTATAGAATTTAACGGCGCGAAATTAACCCTATAATACGATAGAAGTTTACTACTATAACAGAAGGTTTAAGTAGCTAAGATTAAAATAGTAAAACTATAGGCTATTAACCGCGCGTAAAGGTATATAGAGCAACGTGCTCGTAGTATATATATTGCATCTATCTATTACCTAAAAGCATCGTTTAATATCTCTATTACTGCTTAAGTCTAAAACCTAAAACAAAAAGACTATATAATCCTAAACAAGAGACTATGGTAGCAACTAGACAATTAATAACGTAGACTAATATATCTTCTAATTAACCTCGCATCGGCTAAGCTCTTAGTCTTTACCGATAGATCGTTTGTAAATAATAAAGACTTATCTTTATAACTTAGATTCGTTATTGCTTTAGTTTATAAGACCGACCGAATAGATAAGCAATTTTCGATTTACGGCAATATTGTCTACTAGAACTCTACGAAATGCAAACGAGTCACCTAAAGCGTCCTTACATCGGAAATCTACGGTATAGTAAACGGATTCGATATTAGGATATCTCTTACTATAACTCTTAAGATAATCACGGATCGCCTTAGTCTGCCTCCGGTTCTATTAATTATCTACACCGATTCGTACTCCTTATATAAATGCCTTATTAAACTAGGTACTATAAAGGAGAAAAGATTAATAATCGATATTATGGCTTTACGATAGTTATATAAACGCCGTGAGATTATAAAGGTCCGATAGATTAACGGAGCCGATAACCTAGCTAATGCAATAACGAAAGCATTACTAAACTAGGCCTTTAAACGTTTCGTCGATATAAATAAATTGACTATTAGAATAGAAGGGTTTATTATTCGCCTATAACCCTTCTAATATATTTTTTCTTTTAACGGTTATATAGTTATAATACTATATAATATTATAACGAACTATTCTAATATAACGAATAGTCGATTTTATTATGCATTTTTATTTCTTTTTAAAGAAAGGTAATATTTAAGGAAGAATAAGAGAGGTTCTTATAAACGGCATAAAGAAAAAGTTATTAGTATAGGAATTATAGATAGAATTCCACGGTAGAAGGACTTCCCTTCTAAGGTAAATTCTATAGATAGAATTCTAATAGAACTCTACGGTAGAAGGACTTCCCTTCTAAGGTGAATTCTATAGATAGAATTCTACTTCCTTGTATAGACTTCTACGGTCGTCCCGATAGACGCATCCGTCCGCGGAAGGTCTTCCCCGACTAACGCATCCGTCTTTACATTCTATTTACGGATCCCTTTCTATTCTTAGCTACCGAGGGTTCCCGGAGGGTAGCCCCGACCTTTCTCTCGTCTTGTCTATAAAGAAGGTAGTATAGCCCTTAGTTAGATAGGTATTAATAATTCTAATAAGACTACTAGACCTATATTTACATTTATATAAGAGATACCTACTAACAACTAGATAATTATCTATATATAAGAACTTCTATACTAGATATAAATCCTAAAAATACATAATCCTAGAATAATCCCTATGTAATACCTAATAATATATCTATGGATGATATTCCTAACTGTATAATATAGGACAATAATAATAAGGATTAACGGATTTAGGTTAAAATACCTAAGAAGCCGGCTAAATTCTATAACGACTACTAAGAATACCTAATACATCTGCTAATAAATAACGATAATATAACCCTTCTATCTGCGTTAAAAGGTTATAATCCTATAGAACTAAAAACCTATAAGCAAGCTATAAAAAGCGCCGAAGCTCTATACTAGGATAAAGGCATAGTAGTAGAAATACAGCAGCTTATAGACAATAATACTTAGGAAATAACCGAGCTACCCGATAACCGGGAAGCCCTCGGAAGCCGATAGGTCTATAGAGTTAAAAAGGATAATTAAAAATAAATAAAGAAGTTTAAAGCTCGACTTCTAGCTTTAGGCTATAAGCAAATATACGGCTTAGACTATATTAAAACCTTTTCTACTATAGTAAGACCTAAGTCTATAAGGCTCCTACTACTATAGGCTATCGCTAATAACTAAAAAGTACTATAGTTTAATATAAAAAATGCCTTTCTTTATGCGGATATAGATCTAGAAACGTATATGTAAATACCCGAAGCTTTTCTAGATATAATACTATACGTATGGTTTTCCTAGCAAAAAATACAAAATATAAAGGCATAACTTACTTTAATTACTTAAATAAAAATAGGACGAAGAAGCTCGTAGCGAAATTAAGAAAAGCACTATACGGCTTAAAACAAAGTCCTTTACTCTAGTATAACCTATTAAAAAGCGTACTTAACGAGCTTGGTTTTTACTGCCTTCTAATAGATAAAGGAGTGTTTATAAATAGCACACTACGAATAGCTATAGCCGTCTATATAGATAATCTCCTCTTCTATAGACCTATAGAGCGTGTAATAACCTAAGTAATAGATTAAATAAATAAAACCCTACCGATCGAATCGCTAGGGGAAGTTAAAGACTTCTTAGGATTATCTATATAAATAAACAGAGACATAAAGGAATTATATATATCCTTAGCAACTTATATAAAAAATAAAATAAAGGAATTTAAAAAAGAAAATATAAGAACCTTTATATAACGCAGCTACCCGCGTAACTATAGAGCCGGGAGATAGGGATATATGCACGATAGATAATATATTTTAGCTTAGGGACTATTCGGCTATTAGTCGCTAACTAGTCCCCGACAACCCCTCTCGAGGCCTAAGGGTATATCCCTAAGGCCCTAATATATCTTAGAAGAAGGGCAAGCTTTAGTCTTACTACGAGAGGGCAACCGTATTGCAATAAAGGATTATTCGTACTTTTAACTATCGTTCCTACCTTCCTAAACGTACCTTTAGTCTATCTTTTTATAATTTCTAAAGCTTTTCTTTTTTAGTTACTTAAGAGCGATAGCGCCGTATAGTAGGCGCGTTTCCGGACGTATAAGCCGCGTAGGCCGAATAGGTCGTAGTAGCTATTTAATCGCTAGCCTATCGCCGTTACCTCGCGTAACGGAACTAATATTAGAAGATAAATACACTAACTTATATAAGGGCTATAATAAGCGTCTTAAGACGCTATTACTAATTTTTTCGCTGCTTAAAGGGGCCCGATCTATCCCCTCGCGAAGTTAAACGTAAGCCGGGCCTTTACGACCTACCCCTCTACGTATAGATATCCTCGTAGCCCTTTAAGCAAGAGCCGTAGAGCTAGAGGAGGAGAAGAGATTAAAAGATAGGATTGCGGAACTTCGAGAGGAATTTTTATAGTAGGGTAACTTATTCGGCAAAGACTTACACAAACGTCGCCGATAGTTAACTAAATCGAGGGAGAGTCGTAGTAAGGAAATTAAAATAAAAAACATTTCTTAGTTATTATAACCGACTAACCCTTAAAAACGTCTCGATTAGATTAGCGATCTTAAAGATGCCTTTATCGCTACTTTACGTCGTTTTAAGCGCAATAAGAATAAAATCTTATATGCCTTTAACTATATATACGTAGACTATAAGGCGAGATAGAGGCGATACCTTAACTAAAAGCTTATTATAAATAGGGAATTGCTTTATACTAACTAAGATAATTTTCGTAACTAAACCTTAATTTTAATTAAAGATATTGCTAATCGCGAGACTCTCTTAGCTACGTAACTATAGGAAGCACGCTAACGAGAGGGTTAGTCCCCCCTCGATTTTAGTCTTTACTTAGATTCCCTTAAGCAATACTTAAAACGTCCGCTAGAAAAAACTTATATACTTTCCTTTTTTACGAAGTTACGTCCTAATCTTTAAGACTAAATCTCCCTTTATTTAGCGTCTATTTAAGATAATACTCGTAAAGAGATAGTCTAACTCGCTTAACGCTTTTAGGATGCTCTAGGAAATAAGAAGCGCCCTATAAAGCTAACTAACGACTAGTCGACCTCTACTTTAAGGGTAAGAGGCTCCCGTTCGATAGGCTATCGCCGACGTAAAGGCCGAAATAGATCTACTAATAACTATTAAGATTCTAATGCCGCTAGATCGACCTTAAATAGCCGTAGAAACGGTCGTAGCAACGGCCGTAAGAACGGCCGAGGAAATAATCGCAATAGTTATAACGGTAGGAATAAATACGGTAGGAATAGCCGTAGTAATAACCGGGGAGGAAATTCGTATAGAAACGGCGAAAGCTAATCCGGCATAGTTATTTATTAGTATGATAAGAAACTAGGCTATATATAAGCCGATTACTAAGCGATAGCGAAAGCTAACTAAGCCGTAGCCGATTTAAAGACGACGAAGAAAGAGGGAAACGCCTAAAAGTCGAAGTAAATGCCTCTCCTTCGATTAAGCTATAGGTAGAGGTAGTTAAGAGACTATATGCTATTAGAAAGCTACTAAGGCGAACACTTTATAAAATTATCGTTAATCTCAATTACGGTAGTAAAGTAGACCTAATAGATATAAATCTTGCTTAAAAATAAGGACTATAATAGCTTTCTTTATTAACCCTTAGATTAAAGGTAGTTAGGAATACGCTTATAAGATAATATAGAGTCTAGGAAGTTTCTATCTAACTCTAAGATAGTCGCTATAAGGAAAAGATAGTTATTCGCCCTTATATTAGCGTCGATAATAGATTAAAACCCGACGACGCACTAGTTCTACTTAGTATACCCGTACTTTCTTAGGAATATATTTATCTCGTTCGTTTTAAGCGCGCTTAGTAGTTTAAATACTAACTTTCTAAGGTGTTATTACGCTAACCGTAGAAATTTTTGCATAAGTGTCGGAATAAGGCATAGGTCTATATAGTCTTTTTCTTCCTAGGCCGAAAAGGTATCTAAACCGAGCATTAGGGTATTATCGGTCTATATTCCGACGAGGCTAAAGTCGTCGGGTCCTTAATTCGTAATTAAAAGGCACGAGGTATAGGTAAAAGGAGCTATATTAAGGCTCTTAACGTAGTGCTTATAGTAGGGTTTCTACTAATATACACCGGCCCCCGTAAGGCCGTATAACGGTCTAATAACTCTTATAATTATACCCTATAGGTACTTGCCCTAGAGCTCTATTAGAAGAGCCGCTAATACTATACGATTAAGCTTTATTTAAGCTTAGGGATAGGCTTATTGTTACGGTGTTAGGTTATATTATATATTATCCTACGTAACCTCTACGTCGTATATATAGACATTTAGACCTAGGTATATAGCTATATCCCTTCGTAGATTAATAATAATTATATACCCTTTTATAAGCTCGTTCTCTTATAGTTTAATCTACTATTTTATCCTATTGCCTTTAATTAGTAATCTCGCTATCTTACCCTTTTCTTTTCTAATCTCCCCTCTTTACGACGCGAGTCCGCCTCCTCGCCGGACCCCTTCGACTAAGTTTTCCTTAATTATTAGAATTTTCCTAGTATAGATACGCTGTCTTAACGCGAATTATATAGATTTCCCTCCTTACCTTTCCCTTACCTTTACCCTATCCTATTGCCTTATAATCTACGATAACCGACTATATAGAGGCCGATCCTCCGTCTATTACCCCGGCCGTTACCCCGCTAGCTCCTACCGACCTAAAGCCTTAGACTGAGTACGTTTCTTATTACCCTCGCCTCGCCGCCCTTCTTTAAGCCTAACGGCCTATATTCGGCACGTTCGCCTATATTTAGGCTAACGCTACTTACGACTTCCGCGCCCTGTAGATTAAGGCCTTAACTTACCTTAATAATACTTACGTTAAGTTAGATATAGGAGTGCTTATCGCTTAAGAGCACGCGGCCGTTGCCTAAAAGCACGCTACCGATCTCTAGCGTTAGCTTAATTACGCTACGTCCTTTCTCCTCGTCTTAACTAAACGCGACGCGGCTTAAGACTAGGCCTTTACCCCCGCCCCCGCCTTTGCCTTTACCTATTCCTATATCGCCGACCTTAAGAGGTTCGCTAGCGGCTTTAGCACCTAAAAGCAACGTTAAGAGGCTTTCTAGACCTAGCGCAACGGCCTTACTATTAAGCTCCGTTAGGACGCCGCCTTATACCCTATAGAGTAGGATCGTATTCTTTATATAGTTAGCCGGCTTACCGGCCGGGCCGCCTCTATTATCGCTAGCGTTCCTTAAGACGTCCTCGATAATAAGTCTTTCGCCGATTAGTAGTATACTATTATTAAAGCCTTTACCGACGACCTTAGCCTCGTCTTTAGTGCTAATTTTACCTATGCTTAGTTAAAGGCCGACTTTAATGCCTTATCGATAAAGAATATTTCTTAGCCGGACTTCTATTCGAAGTTTACCTAGCTTTAAGCCGACTTATCGTTTAACGGCACCGCTTACGTCGCCTACCTTTATTTAAAGGTCTCTATCGAACTTACTAACGCCGCCGCTCTATAGGTCGAATGCCCGGCCTATAACGACTTTACGGCCTAGGCTAAGATATATTCTACGCTTTAGGATAACTAATAGCGTATTAAGGCCCGTTTTTAACTCTAGCCGCCTTATAACCCCGCTCGCACTAGCCCTACCTCGCCCGCCTTACCCGCGTCTCCTGCCGGTAACTTAATACAGCTCGATCTATTCCGGGCCTAGCTTACTAACGCGAAGAAGCAACGGCGGTTTAAGAACCGTCTCTACCTCTATTACGCTTAGCCGGCTACCGCTACCTATACCGCCCGGACCTACCTTAATAAGGGTATCGGTGCTAATCCCGGCGCTAACCCTAGCGCTAGTCCTAGCGCCGGTTCTAGCTCTAGCCGCGGCCGTAGCAGTAGTAGCGGTACGTCTGCCTTACGCCTGCTCGAACCCCCTCCCCCCCGCTATTAGGTTCGCGCTATTAAGTAGGGCTTTATTAAAGGCGAGGTAGACGACCTCCCCGCCTTTTCCCCGTCCTCGGGAAATACGTAGCTCCCTCGCCTTATCGCGCGATAGAGCTCTTAGTATCTAAGTTTATAGCTTCGTTTAATACTAGGGAGGATCTTTACCTCCCCGTAGGAATATAACCGCGTGCTCTACTTATGCCTTTATCCTTTATATCCGCCGATGTTATTATAAGTGCTTTAGTCGACTTTAGCTATTCCGGATGTGCCTTTATGCACGCTTAGACTACGTACCGCCTTACCCTTCCTATCCGCTAGCTCTAATTCCTACGCCGGCTTTCTCTCGCCGATAGTAGCGACTATAAGTCTAGCTCTATTACTTATTACGCTTTTTCGGTCTCTTAGATTAGCGCTTATATTAAGTCTATCTACTTCTTTCTTACGAAGCTTAGCTATAAGGTTATTCTTAGCCTCCCTTAGCTACGCCGGCATAACCTTATTATTAGCTAGCGCGGTAACTCCCTTTCCTTTTAGTCCCTCTTTTATCTAGCCTTTTGCCTCTCGGACTATTAGCCTTATCTTATCCTAGGCCTCTCGGCTACCCTTGCCTGCCCTACCCGCTTAATCCCGGCCCCTCCCGCCCTTATTTTAAAGGGAATATAATTAATAAATATAATTCGTTTTCCCTTTACTCCTTCTATCGAAGACTCTAACGACGAGGGCGAACCCCTTACCGCCCCCTCCGTCGAAGACTCTAACGATAAGGGCGAACCCTTTATCGCTATAATCCTTATTCCTACCGCTATAATCCTTATTCCCGCCCGTATAGCCTTAGCCTATCCTCCGGCCTTTATCCGTTCCGTCTGCTTTAGCGACGTTCTTAAGTTTATTCCCTTATCCTTTAGCCCCTCTCTTTCGGCGTTTTTTAAGGATGCCTTTAACGTAGGTAAACCCGCCTATCCGGACTCCTCCCGCTAGGTTAACGACGCTAACTCTAACTCCGGCTATAACTCCGACTCCCCGGCTACCTTCTACCTTTACCGCTACGTTCGACCTCCCCGCCTTTATCCTATATATAAGACCGCCGGCTACCGCCGCTTTATATTACGGCTGAGTCGTAAAACTATTAGACCTTAGCCCTTCCGCTTCTCGTCCTTTAACGACTTAGCGTTTAACGTCCGGATGCTTAACGTTAACGCGATAGTAATATTCTACTAATAGCCTAAAGTCTAAACCTCTTAGACCTTAATTAAGGCCTTTACCGCCGAGCCTTTACTTACTAAGCCTCCGCTACCTATTAACTAAGATATCCTTAAGGACCTTTATTAAGCCGTTTTAATTAGATATATAGACGCTAAGGACGCAAAAGCCTACCTTAACCCCCCCCCGCCTTTACAACTTCGTCGACGACTACCTTAATAAGATCTGCCTTAATAAGATCTCCCTTAACGATATCGCTAAGTTCTTTAAGAAGTAAGAAAAGGTCTTTTATACGCTCGATAAGCTTTAGGCTAAGGTCTTTAAGGAGCTCTACTATATAATCTATATATAGCTTAAAAGCGAGGCTAATAAGCTCGCCTTTTACTATACCGTTAATACTTAAATTAACCTTAAGGAGGGAATATAACCTCCTTATACCCGCCCCCGCCCTTTTAGCAAAGCCGAAAACCGGATCGTCCGCGCGTATATTAACGAGCAGCTTAGGAAAGGCTTTATCTACCGCTCTACCTCCCTTACTACTACCCCCGTTATGCTTGCCCGTAAGCCGGGCGGGGGCGTCTGTTTTTGCGTTAACTATCGCGGCCTAAATAAGGCTATAATTAAGAACCGTTTCCTTTTGCCCTTTATCTATAATACCCTCGCCTATATCCGGAAGGCGAAGTTTTTTACTAAGATCGACGTTATCGTAGCGTTTAATCGCCTTCGTATTACCGAAGGATATAAGTAAAAGACTACGTTTGCTATATAGTATAGGCTTTTTAAGTGTTATATTACCCCTTTTAGCCTTACCGCCGCCTTATATTACTTCTAGAGTTTTATTAATACGGCCTTTTATAGTATCTTTAATAAGTTTTATTCTACCTATTTAAACGATGTCTTAATCTTCTTAAAGACGCGGGAGGAGCATTAGACCTACGTTAATGCGGTTCTTAAGCGCCTCGACGTCGCCGGCCTTTAGCTTAACGTAGATAAGTATAACTTTTGCGTTACTAAGACTAAGTACCTTAGCCTAATTATCTTAGATAAAGGCATTCGTATAGATCTTAAAAAAGTTTATATAGTCTTAGACTAGCCTACCCTTTCCTTTATTAAGGACCTCCGGCGCTTTTTAGGATTCGCTAATTTTTATCGGCGTTTTATTTACGGCTTTTCTAAGCTTACGAACCTTTTAAACGCCCTTACTAAGAACTCTACCCCCTAGATCTAGTCTCTCGCTTGCGCTTACGTCTTCGAAGCCCTTAAGCACGCTTTTACTACCGCTTTAGTCCTTATATACTTCGACCCTTATTGTAAGACTATAGTTTAGATATATACTTCTAATTAAGCCGCTAGGGGTATGCTAATATAGCTTTTCGACGATAGTCGTTACTATCTAATTGCCTTCTTTTCGTTAAAATACTCCGCTTAAGAGTATAATTACGAGATCTACGATAAAGAACTCCTTACGATCGTAAAATCTCTTAAAGAGTAACGCCTTAAGCTCGAGGGCCTGCCTAAGTTTAAGATAGGCTTAGATTATAAGAATCCTTAGTATTTTATAACTACGAAGCTCCTTAACTAGCGATAGGCCCGCTAGGACGAATTCCTTAATTGTTTTAATTTTAAGATTGTCTTTTAGCCCGGCTTTTAAGCTATTCTCTTAGACGCCTTTAGCCGCTTGCCCGGCTCCCGCCCTCTCTCCCTTACCGACCGAGCTAACGAGAGGATTAACCACCGATATTAGGTTATCCTCCCTAAGTCTAAGGTTAATGCCTCCCTTTACCTTAATACTACTCCCGCCCTTAATACCGTTAAGGAGTCCGATTTATTTATAAATATAATTTATAAATATAATTCCGATTGCCTTAACCTTTACGCCTTCGACGACTTTAAGCCGATCGATAACCTTATCGACTAGGCCTATTCCTCCTCCCCGCTTATCTCCGTTATTCGCGTAGCTCTTTAGTCCCCTTAGCCCCGCTAGCCTTACCCCCTCTAAGCCCCTTTCCGCTCGATCCCTAAGACTGCTCTCTTTAAGGTCTAAGGCCGGTTCTATTTCTAAGGCCGGCTCTTCGTTCCCCCTAACGACGCCCTAATGCTTTAGATCCTCGTCCGCGCTTATACCTCCCCCTTTACCGGCTACCTTAAACGTACGAAGACCGCTAGCCTCTACTACTAGTCCTACGTTTAGCCCGGCATATATAAGTCTATTTCTAGCTTCGTACGGAATTATTATACGTGCCTACGCGTTAAATCCCCTCGTTCCTCCCCTTAAGGCCTACTTTAGCCCTTAAGTATTCCCTTCGCCCCGTAGACCGATATATCCGTCGACTTTATTACCGACCTCCCTATCTACCGCCGTAACAGCGTTAAGCTT
The DNA here is from genome assembly GCA_012934285.1 of Ophiocordyceps sinensis. Lineage (NCBI taxonomy): Eukaryota > Fungi > Ascomycota > Sordariomycetes > Hypocreales > Ophiocordycipitaceae > Ophiocordyceps > Ophiocordyceps sinensis. Next base: position 11,824,744 of record JAAVMX010000001.1, on the reverse strand, counting down.
TCTAATATCCTCGTTATCGTCGACCGCCTTACGAAGATACGCTATTACGTCCCGATACCCTCGATAACTATTAAAGACGTTATTAATACGTTCGTTTCCTACGTTTAGTCCCTCTATAGTTCCCCGGCCTTTATTATTAGCGACTATAGTACTTAGTTTATTTCGGCTTTCTAGCAATAGCTTAATCGTCGCCTTAGTTACCGCCTTTACCTTAGCTCCGCTTACTACCCTTAGACCGACGGTTAGACTAAGATCGCAAACGCTTAGATAGAGGTTTACCTTCGTTATTATACTACCTACCTTTAGGACGATTAGGTCGACCTCCTTCCCTTCGCTAAGTTTACTATTAATAATTAGGTCTTTAAATCTACCGGCCTCTCCCTTTTCTTCGCTAACTAAAGCTTCTACCTAAAGCTTAGCTCTAAGCCCTTTAGTCCCCCCCCCGCCTAGTATAACCCCCTAGCAGCGGAAGGAATACCTCTATAGTAACGCGCTCGCTTCCTATCTTTAGCGTATCTCTAACTTCCTCCGCGATGCGATTAAAGATGCTTAGGCTACTTAGGCTTACTACGCGGACGCCTAGCGGACTCTTACCCTAGCGTACTACCCCGGCGATATAGTATTCCTTAGCACCCGCTAGATCTAGACCCTCCGCTTTATAAAAAAGCTCGACTATAAGCGGGAGGGCCTATATAAAGTCCTTAAGGTATATAAGACGGCGTATCTTCTTCGCCTCCCTAAGGGCAGCCGCCTTTACCCCGTTTTTTATTACTCCCTCCTTACTAAGACCTAAGAGCCCCCTTTGCCCGGCTAGTTAAAGCTTAACGTCCGGCCCGCCGATAACGGCGTTCTCCTTTCCCCTAGCGATAACGACGGCAATAACGCGTACCTTAAGTAAGAGTTTTCTTCTATCCTCGCGTAACGCTAGTACGCCTCCGGGAAGATTAAGTATCGCGTTTAATAGCGTTATAGCCCCCTTACGTAAGAGGACTCCTCCTGCCTTAACGGCTGCTAGGACGACCTTAAGGCTTTTTACGCCTTTAACCCAACTAAGCCTAAACCGGCCTTTTATACGGCCTTCCTTACGTCTTTACCTTCGCCTAAGTGATAATAAGTATAATTTATTAATATAATTTACGTTACGACGGCACGCGTTAGATTCTTAGTTTTACCTTTTATTTCTACTTATTCTTCTCTCGTTCTATATTAGGCCCGCTTTTAGGACCGGTTAACATAGATTCCCTTCGTTTTTATTAGCCTATTGCCCCTTTTAAGCGTTTAAGTCGAACGCCGATTTAAGGGGGATATACTATTATAGTGTTAGGTTATATTATATATTATCCTACGTAACCTCTACGTGGTATATATAGACATTTAGACCTAGGTCTATAGCTATGTCCCTTCGTGGATTAACAACAATTATATACCCCCCCCTAAGCTCGTTCTCTTACACTTATAAAATATCGCGTAGAGATAAGCTTATACCTCGGCGAAGTAAGACGGGGGTAAAGGCTAGGATTAAGCGCTAGCTAATACGTTAGATAGTAGGGGAATAGGTTAGAAGTAAGCTTTTCTCTATATCGCTATAGCCTTAGATTACTAAACGGGACTTTTCGTAGGGTTTAACGTCGCGACCCTTTACTTCTTAGACTATTCGGGATTAAAATAGACGGTATTGCTTATAAATAGATTCGTCGTACTATTCGAAGCTAAAGACTCTATAGGCTATAAGATCGTTAATCTCTCGTTAGTCGGATTCTTTAAAAGGGGCGCTAGGTATAGTAATAACGCCGTTATTGCGTAGCTTAGTCGAAAGGCGTAGTGTATTTTCTTCCTTCTTAACTAAGAATTAATTATAGAAGGTTACGGTCTTTAGCTTATTCCTTAAGCCCGGGGGACGTCCGCGTTTACAGGGCTACGGCGGAGCCGGCAGTGCTTATACTAGAGAGGGGGAAGGATCTAGCTCGGGAATTTCGTCCGGAGTAAAGGAATCGACCTTAGAGAGGGTGTCTATATTATTAAGGGTAAGGGGATCTAAGGTATCGTCCTTACTATAGTAGTACGGCTGCATAAGGGTAGAACGGAAGACCGTAAGGCCGTTAACGGTCTCGATAGTAACGTTATAGCCGTTAATAAAGGCAATCTTATATAGACCTTACTATCCTCGCTTCTCTCTCTAGACGCGGACTTTACTCTATAGCGGTAGTAATAGAGTGTTAAGGGTTAATAAGCCGTTTCGAGCTTATAGGCTATCCCTAACTTATCGCGCGGCGAAGAGCTGCCGTAAGGCTTTTATAGCCTTTTAGATAGTCGCGGCTCTTTATACCGTAGTCGCCGAAGGAGGGGAGTCCTAAGTTATCTATAGGTACGCATTAAAGACGAGGAGCGTAAGGATAAGGCCGTTTAGTCTTACTATATTATTTACGGCTATAATAGCTATTTATAGGACGGATTTAAGGGCCGTCGTCCTACCGATCTTAGCGTATATTATTTTAATCGTACGATAGATCGGGCCGTAATACCTTTTAACTTTACCTATAGACTAATATACCTTAACGGGGATCTAGGTATACGTAATACCTATAATATAAGCTTTATTACGAAACTTAGTTAAGGCGAAGTTAGTACCCGCGTTATACTAGATAAAATTAAAAGGGCCGAGGTATATATCGATCTATAGTGCCTTAAGTATCTCCTAAGTGTCTTTAGCCGATATAGACGGGAGGAATCGCGCTCTTTAGAAAGAGGTCGCTATATCGACCGCGTATACCACCGGGCGGGTGCTACTACCGACCTTTAGGTATATTATATCGACGACGACCTTAAAGTTAAATTCTTAGTTATCCTTTAATATAAACCTAAACCTCCGGGGTGCCGGCGCGTAGAGTTAGTAGTAATAGCAGAATTTTAAGATATCCTCGAGTGTTTTTACTAAGATATCGTTATACTTTATTTATTTTAATAGGTAATAAAGTCTATTAACGGCCGGGTAGCTAAAGCGGCGGTAGAGCGTACGTATCTCGGCTTTAGTTAAAAAGGCGATTACGTTCTCTTCCTTACTAAAGAAGAACTATAGGTGCCTTTATTTACGAATAACGGGGACGCTAACACTTAGACTAATAATTATATCGGTAGTATTATTAAGGTATACGCCTAAGCGATCTATATTAGCTAGGCAGAGGAGGAAGGGGGTCGTTATTCTTAGCATATAGAACGTAATACGGCTAATTAAGGTCTTAAGGGCAATAAAGCCGAAGAAGCGCACGTCCTTACCGCTACTAAATTTAATATATGCCTAGCCGGCGGTAGACTCGTTAAGCACGATAGAAGGGTCTTCTTAGTATAGGGCGAGATATTAGTCTTAACCTACCGTAGAGACTATAGCTGCTCTAGTGTCTACGAGGATGCCGTAAAAGCGGTCCTTTAAGTAGCGGTTAAAGACGAATTACGTAGCCGGGACGCTTAACTAGTCTATCCCTTATACGTCTTCGCCCGTATTTAAATAGTTAAAGGACTATTAGCATAGGATTTACGAGGCTTACCACTTAGTTAGTTCTTCGTCGTTACTAGCCTTATCGTTGCGCTATTCGATAGTGGCTTAAGGAGTCTTATTACCTTTATATTCGGTAAGATAAGCCTCGAATCCTATGCTAAGGTTGCCGGTTAGAAGGCATTACGCGTAGTATTAAGCCTTAGACCTAGCTCCTTCCTTTAGGGTATGCTTTATCGACTAGCAGCCTTCCATTTCTAAATAAAGCATTTCCTCGACTATTAGCGGTTGCTAAAGCTACTACCGCCGCTCTAAGGGCTACGGTAGCTTCGTCCGCTACTCCCGCTAAACCTACGGCCGTTGCCGCGGTTATTAGTATATCTACGGTCGGTATAGAATACGCTTAATAAATTATATTTATTATTTATATTTATTACCTTATTACGATATTGCACGAACGTGCCGGACGTGCCGTTTTCGGCCTATATCGATAGATAGGTCTTTAGGGAGGAACGTAGCGCGGAGAATACCTTTTCTATAGTCTTAAGGGGGTTATATAGCGTATAGCTAAATTCCGGGACGTTTCGGCACGCGTTAAGCAATATAGTGCGAAGGGGGGGGTCTCTAGCGAACTTAAATCCTAGGGCGTATTAATATTATTATAGCTTATTAAAAAGGGTCTATAGGACTTCCTATTAGGTCTTATTCGGGTATTAACTTATAGCTTTTTAAAAGTTATAGTACTTTAATCTACCTAATAGTGCTAATAGTTTACTTTAGTATCGAAGTAAGCCTTTAGTAGGTTATTATAACGCAGCTACCCGCGTAACTATAGAGCCGGGAGATAGGGATATATGCACGATAGATAATGCATTTTAGCTTAAGGACTATTCGGCTATTAGTCGCTAACTAGTCCCCGATAACCCCTCTCGAGGCCTAAGGGTATATCCCTAAGGCCCCGATATATCTTAGGAGAGGGGCAAGCTTTAGGCTTACTACGAGAGGGCAACTATATTGCAATAAAGGATTATTCGTACTTTTAACTATCGTTCCTACCTTCTTAAACGTACCTTTAGTCTATCTTCTTATAATTTCTAAAGCTTCTCTTTTTTAGTTACCTAAGAGCGATAGCGCCGCGCGGCAAGCGCGTTTCCGGACGTATAGGCCGCGTAGGCTAAATAGGTTATAGTAGCTATCGAGTCGCTAGCCTATCGCCGTTACCTTACGTAACGGAACTAATATTAGAAGATAAATACACTAACTTATATAAGGGCTATAACGAGCGTCTTAGGACGCTATTACTATTTTCTTCGCTGCTTAAGGGGGCCTAATCTATCTCCTCGCGAAGTTAAACGCAAGCCGGCCCTTTATAACTTACCCCTCTATGTATAAATGTCCTCGTAGCCCTTTAAGCAAGAGCCGTAGAGCTAGAGGAGGAGAAAAGATTAAGAGATAGGATTATAGAACTTCGAGAGGAATTTTCGCAATAGGGTAACTTATTCGGTAAGGACTTATATAAACGTCGCCGATAGTTAACCGAATTAAGGGAGAGTCGTAGTAGGGAAATTAAAATAAAAAACATTCCTTAATTATTATAACCGACTAACCCTTAAAAACGTCTCGATTAGATTAGCGATCTTAAGGATGCTTTTATCGCTGCCTTACCTTATTTTAAGTGCAATAAGAATAAAATCTTATATACCTTTAACTATATATACGTAGACTATAAGGCGAGATAGAGGCGATACCTCGACGAAAAGCTCCCTATAGAGAGAAAATTGCTTCGTACTAATTAAGATAATTTTCGTAACTAAACCTTAATTTTAATTAAAGATACTATTAATCGCGAGACTCTTTTAGCTACGTAACTATAAGAAGCACGCTAACGAGAGGGTTAGTCCCCCCTCGATTTTAGTCTTTACTTAGATTCCCTTAAGTAACACCTAGAACGTCCGCTAGAAAAAACTTATATACTTTCCTTTTTTATAAAGTTACGTCCCGATCTTTAAGACTAAATCTCCCTTTATTTAGCGTCTATTTAAGACAATATTCGTAAGGAGATAGTCTAACTCGCTTAACGCTTTTAGGATGCTTTAGGAAATAAGAAGCGCCTTATAAAGCTAACTAACGACTAATCGACCTTAACTTAGGGGGCAAAAGGCTCTCGTTCGATAGGCTATCGCCGACGTAAAGGCTAAAATAGATCTACTAATAACTATTAAGATTCCGACGCCGCTAGATCGACCTTAAATGCCTATAAAAACGGTCGTAGTAACGGCCGTAGGAACGGCCGAGGAAATAGTCGCAATAGTTATAACAGTAGGAATAGATACGGTAGGAATAGCTATAGTAATAACCGAGGAGGAAATTCGTATAGAAACGGCGAAAGCTAATCCGGCATAGTTATTTATTAGTATTATAAGAAACTAGGCTATATATAAGCCGATTGCTAGGCGATAGCGAAAGCTAACCGAGCCGTAGCCGATTTAGAGACGATAAAGAACGAGGGAAACGCCTAAAAGTTAAAGTAAATGCCTCTCCTTTAACTAAGCTATAGGTAGGGGTAGTTAAGAGACTACGTACTATTAGAAAGCTACTAAAGCGAATACCTTATAAAATCATTATTAATCTCGATTACGGTAGTAAAGTAGACCTAATAGATATAAGTTTTACTCGAAAATAAAGGCTATAATAGCTTCCTTTATTAACCCTTAGATTAAAGGTAGTTAGGAATACGCTAGTAAGACGGTATAGAGTCTAGGAAGTTTCTATCTAACTCCGGGACAATTACTATAGGGAAAAGATAGTTACTCGCCCTTATATCGGCGTCGATAACGGATTAAAACCCGACGACGCATTAGTTTTGCTTAATATGCCTATACTTTCTTAGGAATATATTTATCTCGTTCCTTTTAAGCGTATTTAGTAGTTTAAATACTAACTTTCTAAGGTGTTATTACGCTAACTATAGAAAGTTTTACATAAGTGTCGGAATAAGGCATAAGTCTATATAGTTACACCGGACCTAAAGTTTATACTATTTCCTAATAAAGATAATAACTTAGCGAACCCCGAGCGAATAAAGGAGGAAATACCGGCGACTCTTTTAGACTTTAAAGATATATTTTCTAAGTATAAGGCCGATTTACTACTAAGGAAGAAGGGCACCGATTATGCGATTAACCTATTGCCCGACTTTAAGCTACCTTTTAGACCTATCTACCCTCTTTCTTAATCCGAACTTTAGGTTCTTAAGGAGTAGTTAGATTAGTCCCTTAAGCGTAGCATTATTCGGAAATCTAAGTGTTTAGCCGGAGCTTTTATTCTTTTTATGCGTAAGAAAGACAGCACTTTACGCCTTTATATAGACTACCGGGGGGTTAATAGTATTACCGATAAGAATCGCTACCTACTCCCCCTTATTTCGGAGATTATAGACCGTTATTAAGGGGCTAAGTACTTTTCGAAGATTAACCTAAAAAACGCATACTAACGCATCCGGATTAAGGGAGGGGATAAATAAAAGATAGCCTTTCGTACTCGCTATAGTTACTATAAGTATTTAGTATTGCCGTTTAAATTAACTAACGCCCTTACTATATTTTAATTATATATTAACTAAGCTCTTAAAGGCCTTATAGACACTATTTGCGTCGTTTACCTTAATGATATTTTAATCTTTTCTAAGACTTACGAAGAGCATATAGAATACTTACGATAAGTCCTCGAACGACTAAGGAATACCGAGCTATTCGCTAATTTATCGAAGTGCACTTTCTATAAGTAGTCTTTAGAGTTTTTAGGATTTATCTTATCTATTAACGGAGTTATAATAGACCTAGCCCGCGTTAAAGCTATTATAAAGTAGGAAGAACCTCGTTCTTTCTATTATATTTAAGTTTTTCTCGGTTTTATAAATTATTACCGACGATTTATTTTAGGATACTCTAGCATTATTGCCCTTTTTACTACGTTATTAAAGGGGAGCGTTAAAGGAAGAAAGCCCGGACGAGTATAGCTAAATACTAGCGAATTAATAGCGTTTTACGCTATAAAGAACGCCTTTATAATAGCCCTACTTCTCCGATACTTCGACCTTTAAAGACCGATTCGCATCGAGACTAATGCTTTAATTTTCGCAATAGCTAATATTCTTTCGTAGCCCGATAACGAAGGCTATTATTATCCGATTGCTTTTTAGTTACGGAAATTCACTAGCCTTAAGCTTAACTACGGCACCTTTAATTAAGAGATATTTACTATCGTTAAGTTATTTAAATACTAGCGATACTACGTCGAAGGGGCGGCGAATACCGTTAAAGTTTTATTAGATTACTAAAACCTTTAAGGCTTTATAAAGTAAGTATCCCTTAATAAAAGATAAGCACGTTAGTATATATACCTAGCTCCTTTCGATTTAACGATTAAATACTAAGCCGGTAAATTAAATCCTACCGATGCTTTATTAAGGAAGCTAGAATTTATAGGCGAAGCCCTACCGTCTATAAAGCTACTCCCGGAATAATAATAGAAGTTAGTAGTTATTCGGTAGGTATATATAGCTATAGATTCTATATAAAGCGACCTTAAGACGAGTTCTTAAGTCTCTACTATCTCTAAGCTTAACGAGATATCTTTACGTAACGAAAATGCATAAGCTCTCTAAGATTCGATCGCTTAGCATTTAGGAACGAGTCCCGCTAAGTTAGCTACTTAGGTTAAAGATATCGTTAGTTATAAACAACGGTGTTAAAGACAATTAGCTAGGTTAATAGCTCGTTATAAAAGGGTCTATAAGAGTAATATCTCCGAGCCCCTTTTTAAGGTCCTTAAGAGGACTTAAGCGGAAGATCTATAGACTATATAGCGAGTATAGGCCGAAAGTACCTTAAAAGAAGGGGTAAGTCCTTAGTTATTAAGCCTAGACGGACTTATTTTATATTCGGGAAGAATCGTAGTGCCTATAGAGGTTGCCTTAAGGCAAGAGCTTATTTAGCTCTACTACGACGATCCCCTTATAGGATACTTCGGAATAGCCTATACGAAAGACCTTTTATCCCGGAAATTCTTTTAGGAAGGAATAGCTCGTAATATAAATAGCTACGTGCGTTTATATTATATCTATTAAGGCGCTATTCTAAAGCGGCATCGCCTATACGGCGCCCTTAAGTCGCTGCCTATTCCTATAAGACCTTAGGAAGAAGTCTCTATAGACTTTACTACCGGTTTTCCAGAGTTATAGTTCGATAGTAGAGAAGTTAACGCAATACTAGTAATCGTTAACTAATATACTAAGTATAGCGTATTTCTCGCGGTCTCTAAGACAATAATAGCGCCTAAGTTAGCTAAGGCTTTTTATTATAAGATTAAGCTTATCTATAGAGTACCGAAAGGCATTATTTCTAATAGAGGATCTCTATTTACTAGTAAGTTTTAGTTAGACCTCTATTATATATTATAGATAAAACATAGGTTATCGATAGCCTTTTACCTATAAACCGACGGTTAGACCGAACGGGTAAATTAGACACTATAATACTACCTTCGGTATTATATAAATGCCGAATAGAACAATTAGCCTAGACTACTACGAGAGGCTTAGTTCGCTTATAATAATACGAAGAATATAACTATAGGCTTTTCGCCTAATAAGGCATTTTTCGGATACTAACTAAACTACTATATCTACCTTACGGACGATGCTACTAGTAGGGGAGTGGTTAAAGCGAGAGCTTGCATTAGCAAATTAGTAGACTTAAGGAAAAAGCTAGAGACTTATTAGCGATAAGCTATTAAGTCGCAAAAGAAATTCTATAACCTCTATTATAAGCCACTTACCCTTAAGGTTAAGGATTTAGTAAGACTCTCTATAAAGAACTTACGCCTTAAGGACTAAAGAAAGAAGCTATTACTTAAATATATTAGACCTTTTAAGGTCCTTTAAGCTATTAGCAAGCAAGCGTACCGCCTAGCCCTACTAGAGAAATACGACCGGCTTTATAATATATTTTATATTAGTCTTCTTAAGCCCTAAGTAGAACGGGCTACTAACTAATACCCTAGCGAATTACTACCGATGCCTAACCTCGACGATACCGAAGGAGAATAGTCGGTTTAGTAAATTAAGGACTATAAGAAGAAGAAGGGCGTTACCTACTACTTAGTAAAATAGGAAGGTTAGCTAGCTAAATACAACGAGTAGGTTGCTTAGGACGATATAGCGAATGCTAAAGAACTTATTAACGAATACCTAGAGATACGACTAAAGAAACGGCGGAAATTACATATTACGAAATAACTTCTTTTTAGCTTACCTTAACTTTTCTACTTCTATTCTACCGCTACTTTATCGTTATTACTTAACATCTATACGGCAGAAGTCTCTTACTTCTATTTCGCTAGTAAACTCCGTAATAATAGGGAGACGTTTTAACTACTCCCCCTTTCCTTACCGACCGCTCTCCTCGATTATTTTATATAAATTATCGTATATATATTCTCGTCCTACCCGCTATAGGGTAAAACCTACGTCCTTAATCACTAGACGAAGCTTCTAGTCCTTATTCTCGCGTATAGCCTTTCGTCGCTCTATCTATACTTGCCGGTATTCGAGACGACGTTTCGTATATAAACGTTTAGCACTTAATACCTTTTATTCCTCTCTATAGGCTATTATTACGGCTATAAACAATATATAAACTTAGTAGAAGATTAACTTTATCTTCTTCTTCTCCGTCTCTTCTTAAGTAATCTATAACTCGGCTATCTTCGTCTAAATAGCGCATAGATCCGCTATATCCTTAGATATTATTGCCGGCACTTATAATTTTATTAGCGATTGTATCTCGACTTAAAGGGGAACGAAGAGCTTATAGATTCGTAGAGGTTACCGCGCGAGGTATATTAAATACATTTGCTTAATCGCGTATCCTCCTATATATAATATAGTTCGACCATTCTAATATCGTCCTCGTTATCGCTAAACCCTTATATACTGCTATTTAAGGCACTTAATATAGTATAGCTCGGTGACTTAGCACCCTTTCGCCTAGCGACTTTTTATATTCGCGGCCTTCTTGCCCTTTTTCTTAGGCGATATCCCTTTCTAGATATTCCTCTTATCGATAGTATCTCCTCTAGTATTTGCCTCTATATCCTTATCTCTATCGTCTTTACTAGACGACGAAAATGTTTCGGATTTAACAACCGCTAGCGTTATACGCTTTACATTCGCGTGATCTTTTTAGGACTTTACTATAATAGGTTTCTTTATACTAATAAATAGTCCCTTAAATAACTAACGAAATAGTTAATCTTCGGTTTCTTCTTTTAATAAAGATATCGACTTCTCTAAGGTATCTCGTATGTTTTTCTCTATAAGGAGTCGTTATAATAGGGTTGTTTTCTCTCCGTGCGTCTTCTTTAGCTTTATCTCTTCTTATACTATCGCTACGGCGTCTTTAATCGATACTCTATTCGCGGATAACTCTAGGACTTAAGCTATAACTAAAGGACCTATCGGCTAAATGTCGTCTATCTATTTTCCTCGCTTTTAGGGCGTCTCTACCGTTACGCTTGCCGTTCGCTTAGGACCTATAGCGTTAGACTAATTCGGAATATACTTATCTAATTTAGAATATACTCGTCTAATTCCGAATGTGCTTCTCTATATAATCTCGGTATAGTTGTATAATAAGAGAAGAGAAGAAAAAACTTTATATATAAAGAGTAGCACTCTATTATAGTTCGCTATTTATACGTAGGCGACTAGCCCCCTATTGCGCAGTAACTATTATAACGCATAACTAATACGATAATTATTATAATATATATAATAATAACTATCGTCGTTGATTTTTATACTACGTTTAATCCTATTTTAATCCTGTTTGCTATTACGACTTTTTTTATACCTAAAGCTATCCTAGCGTCTAAAGCGTCCGCCTTAGAAGGGGGGGGATAATTATAACGTAGCTACCCGCGCAACTATAGAGCCGGGAGATAGGGATATATACACGATAGATAATGCATTTTAGCTTAGGGACTATTCGGCTATTAGTCGCTAACTAGTCCCCGGCAACCCCTCTCGAGGCCTAAGGGTATATCCCTAAGGCCCCGATATATCTTAGGAGAGGGGCAAGCTTTAGTCTTACTACGAGAGGGCAACCGCATTATAATAAAGGATTATTCGTACTTTTAACTATCGTTCCTACCTTCTTAAACGTACCTTTGGTCTGTCTTCTTATAGTTATAGGCCTGCTTAAACGTGCTATCTTACTCTATATATTAGATATAGTAGTCTTAAGCTCGGCCGGTAAGGATCTAAGGAAAGAGGGCATAGAAATAGCTAAGCCGGGCTTTAACTATATAATAAACGTCTATAAAGATATAGACTTTATTATTAAGAATATTATAGGGCTCCCTTATATAATTCTTATTTTTATCTAACAATTTAATAAACTTTTATAAAAGGTCTACGTCTATCTCCTTATTCGGAACGTCGTAAAGGGGAACTATCGTATAGGCTGCCTTTACTATTATACTAATCGGAGGGGTCTTAAAGAACTAATATAAGGCCGGGTAAAGTATTATTAGCGTTTTTAATATATCTTAGAACGGAGGGGCCTAAGAGTTTAGGAACGTGCCGGGCATTTAATCTCGCGGGTATAAGCCGGGATCGACGGAGGTAATACGTATCGAGGTTATTTAGGCAAAAGAGGGTTCTAGCGCGAATATAACTGCCGGGGCGGTCGGAGGCGTAAGGGGGATAGCCGCGAGCGTTAATAGTGCCGTCGTAAAGGTTACTATAAAAGCCGGAGTTAAGATAATAAGAGGTGCCGTTAAGACCGTGCTTAGGACAATTAGGGAAGGAGGGTTAGTTATAGCAGCCGGGGCTATAATAGACGTATTCCTTATAAATTCTTAGGTTCGTTCGTTATAAAATTTCGACTATTCTAATAGTAGTTCGTCTCTTAGCTAAATTAAGGCAATCTATTAACGCTAAAGCATTAAAAACGATGCTATATAGCTAAGGTTTTTAGCGCCGGTCTAAATCCTACGGGCTCGTAAGAAGGATTTAAAGGTCTTCCTAAAATATTTATCTACTTAGTATTATATAGCCTCTATCTATCTATTAAAGTATTCTTAAAAGTCTAAGAATAGCTCGTATTTATAAATAGTTAAGCCGATATTAACGATAATAAACTAAGCTACGTAATTTATAACTGCTTTCTTATTTATATTATTATAGGTAACGTCTATCTCTTAGAATATAATATTAACTCTATTTTAGTATAAACCGAAGATATTAATGCCTTTTAGCTAATTAAGAAAGGGGTTATCGTTAGGCTTAGTTACTTCCGGTGTAGGACCGGGAGCGTTAGGGTTATTAGTAGGGTCCGATATAGTATAATTAAATAAAACACACTATTATTATTATTAAAGGGGATCGCGAGGGTTATTACGAAGGTTATCTTACGTTACGGACGTACTATTGCTTAACGTAACTCTTCTTCTTCTTAAAGCGAGACGGGATTAAGTAAGAGCTAGGAAAAAACTTATCGTCGGCTACCGAGAGCTAGCTATATCGTAATAGCTTCGTCGGCTCTAACTCGCGTAGGTTCCTTATTCTTAGCATAAAGGACTGTCTTTAGGTATAGGCAATAGAATCCGCGAGGGATAAAGATCTAATGCACTTTTCGACGATCGGGCTCTATCTCTTCTACTTTACTAATCTATAATTAATCGTTTAATCACTAATTAGTATTAGTTAATTAAATAAACAAAAGGGTTATAAACTAGCTAGATTTTAGTCTATAATATCTATTAACTAAGGGGCGACGAATAGCCCCTTTATATAGCCTATAAACGCGTATATTAATAGGGCTTAAAGCCGGACCTTTGCGAGCCCTTGCTTACGACGTTAGGGCTATGCCTATAAGGGCGATTAAGTTAATAACTTAATTATCGTAAGGGCGGCCGAGTTAGTAACGCTATTACCGGGGTCCCTAATGCATACGATCGATGCATCGTATAGTTAATAACGCATCCGTATAGGCGTTGCCCGCACGTAATCTATTTAATCACGTGGATTACAATCGTGCCTAAAGAACGGATATCCCTTATTCCCAGCTGTTATAGAACGAGCTTAGGGGGGGTATATAACTGTTATTAATCTACGAAGGAGCGCAGCTATAGACTAAGTCTAAGGGTCTATATATACGATGTAGAGGTCACGTAGGATAATATATAATATAACCTAACACTATGATAGTACATCCCCCTTAAATCGGCGTTCGACTCGAACGCTTAAAAAGGGGCAATAGTAGAAAAGCGAGAGCTAAGGGAATCCCGTGTTAATCGACCTAAAAGGTAGGCCCCTATAATATAAAGGGAGGAAAGAAAATAAAGCTTGAGGTCGGAAAGCCTATACGCGCTAAGATAAATTATATTTATTAATTATATCTATTATTATCTAGGTAGGGGGGACGAGGCGAGGAAGGTAGTATAAAAGGCGGGGCGAGGCTTAGCCGGGTTCGCGGCGTAGAAGGACTTAAGGTCGTCCTAACATCCGTTAAGGCATAAGGAATCCTCCTACGTAGGGGGGCTATAACGCTACTAGATGCGATATTTAATCTTCTTAAACGCGTACTAACGTTGCGTAAGGATAGAGGAGAATTCCTACTTAAGGTGCGCGTCGTTATCGTTATCGCCGTCCGGGGAAAGTAAGATACCCCCGTTAGTAGGCCGGATATTTAGGTCGGCTTAGCCGGGCAAAGGGGGCTCCTAGGTCTAGGTAGGGAGTAAGTAGTAGAAAATAAGGTAGAGACGGCTACCTTTAGGGAGGCGGAGGAGGCAAGCCGTCTTATACACCTTAAGGACCTTATATAGGCCCTCCCGTTTATAGTTAAGCTTCTTTATCGGGCGGAGGGTACGGATCTAACGGGTGCTAAGAAAGACTATATCGCTAGGCTAGTACGTCGGGGCGGGCGCCCGGCGGGCATCGGCGTGCTAGGCCTAAGTGGCTTAAGCGTCCTTAATCGCGTTATAAAAGAAGTCGGATACGCGTTAGAGGCGTAAGGCGAGCGCGTCGCTATAGAGGTACTCCTTACGCTACTAGGGGGTTATACTAAGGGGGGGTAGTCCTAAAGGCTCGGTGCTAAGCTTTAGGTTAAAGCCGTAGTTAGCGAAGAAAGGGGAAAGGCCGGTAGACTTAGAAACCTAGTTATTAGCGGTAAACTTAGCGAAGGGAAGGAGATCTACTTAATCGTCCTAGAGGAAGGTAGTATAGTAGCGGAGGTAGACCTTTATTTAAGCGTTTGCGATCTTAGTCTAGCTATTAGTCTAAAGGTAGTAGGCGGAACTAAGGTATCGGCGGCAGCCGAGGCGGCGGCTAAGCTACTGCTAGAAGGCGGAGACGAACTAAGTGCCTTTATTACTAACTATCGAAGCGGGGGTGCCGTAGAGAGACTAAACGCGAGAAACGAACGCGTTAACGACGTCCTTAACCGTCATCGAGGGCGTCGGGACGTAGTAGCGCATCTTCGTAAGACGGTTAACGATAACTAAGATACTTAAGAACTTAACGCTAGAACGGCGGCAGACGGGAAGGTCTATAACGAAATTAATAGAGATATTAGTCTAAAGGGCGAAAGGGATGCTTAAAGGTTAAAGAAGGCCCTAAGGGGCGGAATAAGGGGACTTAACGCGGAGGTAGACGTAGTAGTTGCGAACGAAGCTAGAAATAGACTTATATATACTAGGCTAAACGTAAGTTCGGCGGTAAAGGCTCGCGGTCTTAGTACGCCTAAGGTAGCTAGCTAGCGGGGAAGTATAGGTGCGGATTAAGATTTAAAGGATAAGGGCGTCGTTAGGGGGAATAAATAACCGGCCCTAAGAGTAGAACCGGCCTTAGGCCTCCGAAAGGGCGGACTTCGGGATTAAGCAGAGAGGTGCGCGAAGAGAACTAGGCTAATAGAGCTAAGGAGACCGGAGAGCCGCGCGAATATCGGCGATAAGCGGAGAGGAGAAATAAGCCCGATCGATAAGGTCGTCGATCGGCTTAAAGTCGTTAAAGGCATAAAGGGTAAGGCAGTCGGAATCGTTAGAATTATATTTATTAATTATATTTATAGACGAGTTAGACTCCTTAAACCCGTTAGGGAGTAGGGAGGCGTTAACCTTAGACCGTAGAAGGATAACCTAGTAACGATAGTCGATCCTCTCGTTAGCGCGGTCGGTTAAAGAGGTAGGGCGGGAATTAGGGAGTCGGCTAAAGGCGTTAGGGAGGGTGGCTTAAAAGCTAGGCTAAAAGACGATCTTAAAGTTAAAGCGACTTAGGAACTCGGCTTAGCGGGCCTACCGTTAGTTAAGGAGCTTTATAGTTATAAAATACTAAAGGTTCTTATAATCCGAAGCGATCTTAAACTTAAGTAGGCCTTTAAGCTTAAGGCGCTATTCCTCGAGGGACTTTACGATCGCGAGGAGTTCCTTATCGTAGATCTTATAGTTATATTCTTAGGCGGAGTATTTCGACGAGAAAAACGCGATAGGGTAGTAGCGGCCGTCGTTAGAGAGCTATATTAGCACGCCCCTAGCGGCTTAGTCGGAAGCATCGGTCTAAACTATAGTCTTTCGAGAGGGGTTAAAGTATGCGAGGACTAGGGCGGCGGTAAAGGCGTGCTTAAAGGCTCCGAAGGCGTAGGCGTAGGCGGGGGACTAGATCTAGGGGGCAGAGTTCTTAGTAAGGGCGTTTAAAGGGTTCGCGAGCTTAAAGAAGCCGCGGATAAAACGCCGATAAAAATTAGTAAACCCTAAGAAACGCCGGAGGTCTTTTATAAAGGAGGGGGCTAGCTAGTCGAGGACGGCGCGGACTTTTTTAAGATCTATGCGTATGCCTTTATCCGAGATAATTAAGCTAAGGTACTTAGTCTTAGTGATATAGAAATCGCACTTATCGATGTCGAGCTAGAGGCTAGCGGCGTTAAAGCGCTTAAGGACCTCCTAGACGTAGGCCTAGTGCTCCTCCCGTATAGTAGAGAAGATTAAAACATTATTTAAGTAAGCGGAATAAAAATCATCGAGGATATTATATAAGGCTATATTAATAAAGCTCTAGAAGTAAGACGACGCGTTAGAGAGACTAAAAGGTATAACGCAATACTTAAAAAGCCTATACCGCGTAGTAAAAGCCGTCTTCTATTTATAGCCCTCGGCGATGCGAAGGCGATTAAACGCTATAATAACGTTAATCTTAGTAAAGAACTTCGCCTTCCTAATTTAGGCGAAGGTATTATAGACTAAGGGCAAGGGGAAGCGGTTCTTAATCGTAGCCTTATTTAGGCTACGGTAATCGACGTAGAAATAGACGCCGCCGCCGGGCTTATAAGCGAGCATAATAGGGGCGGTGGTAGTAGAGGTTAAACGGCGAATAAAGCCTTTCCTAAGCTACTCGTTAACGTAGGCGCGGATAATATAGTTTTCGGCTTTACTAAAAGGGCGGGGGCGGGTATAAAGGGGTTATATTCCCTCCTTAAGGTTAATCTAGGTATCGACGGCGCGGTAAAGGGCGAGCTTATCGGCCTTACTCTAGAGCTATATATAGATTATATAGTAAAGCTCCTTTAAGACCTTAGCCTAGAGCTTATCGAGAGTATAAAGGACTTTATCGTATTTTAAAAAAAACTTAGCGATATTATCGGGCGAAACCTTATTAAGGAAGATTTTATCGAAGTAGTTATCGACGAAGTCGTAAAGGCGGGGGTTAAGTCGGGCTTTAAGGGCATCGGGATTAATAGACTTAGATAGAACGGCTTAATAGAGTTCCTTAGGGATCTCTTAGTCGATAGGAGGCGGAGGCTTAGTAAGTAGGGGTTTAGCGGCTAAGGCTTTAATTATAGTTTAAAAAGTCGTAACGGAGGGCTAGCGGTAGAATACCGCTATAGCGGCTACGTTAAGCATTTAGATAAAGAACGTAAGGTCGCTTAAAGGGATTATAAAAGGGCGGGGTCCTAACGCTTAATGCCTAGGTCGGGTAGCCGGGTAATAGGAGCCGGTAGCTTAACGTATAGGCTAAGGGCCGGGGGGGCGGACGTAACGGCGGGGGTAGAGGGTATCCGGGGGGTTAGAGTCGTAGCCTAAGTCGAGGTCGGTCTAACGGGAGGAGTCTAGGTAAGTAGGTTTACCTACGTCGGGAGTATCTTTAAGGGACGTCGGGAGGCCGAGGGAAAAACGAGGCGATAGGGGAATAAACTTAAGGGTATTAGAAAAGCGGACGGTATAGGCAAAAGCCCGAAAGGCAAGAGGCGAGGATAAGGCAAAAGGCTCGCCCTCGTCGTTAGAGTTAGCGATAGAGGGGGTAAAGGGGAACGAATTATATTTATAAATTATATTCCCCTAAGGGCGGGAATAGGAATAGTAGGAGCGGCCGGGAGGCTAGGGATAAGATAAAGCTAAGGGTCTAAGAGGTAAGAGGCGAGGTAGAATAAGGACTAAAAGGAGAGGGAGTTATCGCGCTAGCTAATAACAGGGTTATAGCGGCGTAGCTAAGGGAGGCCGAGAATAACCTTATAGCTAAGCTTCGTAAGGAAAAAGCAGATAGACTTAGCGTAAGCGCTAACTTAAGCGATTAAGTAGGCGTAATAGGTAACGGCGCCGGACTTATAGTCGCCGCTATCGGCGAGAGAGAGCCGGCGAGGGAACTAAAGCTAGCGGACGGGGAGGGTAAGGCGGTATATAGTCTAAGTATATATAAAGGCGAATCCGGAATAACTAAAGTCGACTAAAGCACTTACGGCGACGTTAGTAAGCATAAGGGAAAAGGGCAATAGTAAAGCGTAAGGCTATATTCCCGCCGGGAGATAAAAGTCCTCCCCTATATTAAATAAAGCTATAAAATTAGAAACTAAAAGCTCCGTCGCGCGATAAAGCGAGGGAGCTAAGCGTTTCCTAAGGGGGAAGAAGCGCCGGAGGTAAGGGTAAAGGAGTCGGTAACCTCGCCTTCGACGAAACCTTACTTAATCGCCCGGACGTTAAGCCGGGGAGGGGGCGTAAGGAGGCATAGGGCGGGAGTACCGCCGCCTTAGCCGCGACCCCGGCTAGCACCTTTCTTAGGATAGGTCCGGGCCGTATAGGTCGGGGTTACTAAGGCGGCGTAGTAGAGATAGAGACGGTTCTTATACCGTCGTTGCTTCTCGGCGTTTATAAGACTAGCCCGGAATACGTTAAGGTCTATTAGGTCGCTAACGGGCGTAAAGGCGGCGGGGCTAGCGGACCTAGCAAAGGCAGGGGGGGGAATAGTCTAGGGCTAGACGAGCCTCTTATAGGCTTAAACACGCTCGTAGTTCTCCTAAAGGGCGGCGTAGAGCTTAGCCTAGCCGTAGAAGTCGTCGGTATTAAGGCCGGGGACTTAAAGAGCGGCGGCATCGGCGAGCTTATTAATAACCTTTTAATAGAGGTATCCGACGTAAGCGCTATCGTTATAATCGAGTTCGGCCTATAGCTAGGTAAAGCGCGAGAAGAAATCCGGCTAAAAGGTGCCCTTTATAGCTAAGGTATTAAATTTCGCCTTAGACTAAGCGCGGTAGTTTAAGGCACTAAAGATAGAGGCAAGCTCGTAAGTAAAAGAGTCGAAGGACTAAAAGCGCTACTACTCGAAGGGGGTATCGTCGCGGATATACCGGGGGATGCTAGCGGCGATAGAAGCGGCCCGGCCGGAAAGTCGGCCGGTCGTATAGACGACTTAGTCCCTATCGGTAGGGAATATATAAGGGTCGGAGGCTATCTTAATAGATATACCGTCGCGTTAAACGTAGAAGGCGTCTTAGCGCTGCTTTTAAGTGCTAATATCGCCGGAGAAGCGTTTAAGGTCGGCGAAGTAGGCATAGGGACTTACGGTAGGAGGGGTAAAGGTAGCCTAAAGGGCGGTAAGGTAGGCGAGGGTAGCGTTAGACTAATTAAGCTAGTCTTAAAGTCCCTCTACGTACTGCCGGTAGCTAAAGGCCTCCTTACGGGCGGTAGTAGCGGAGGTAGCGGCCTTAAGGAAACTAGACTTAAGAAAGACAAGAGACTAAGTCTAATCGGTATGCCGGAGGAAATTCGTCTAAAGGTCGGCGAAGATAGACAAGGCGACGGAGGAACCCTAGAGGATAGAGGCTAAGTAAGGGAAGGCGGAGAGGGCGTTAGGCTAAAGGACGTCTTAAAGGGGAACGCCCGCCGGAGGGCCGGGCGAAGGGGAGAGGGAGGGGGTAGAAATAAGAGTAGCTATCGTAGCGGCGGGAAAAAGGGGTAGCGGCGGGAAAAAGGGCTAGAAGAATCTATAGGAGAGTAGAAAAGAGGCGGAAAGAAGCGTAATAAGACAAAGAACGAAGGCAGGCGTATAGGCGAAGCTAAGGGGACTAAGGAATCGTAAAGGCTTAGCGGGAGGGCAAAAGAATAGTAGATTAAACTATTATAGAACGAGCTTAAAGGGGGTATATAACTATTATTAATCTACGAAAGAGCGTAGCTATAGACTAAGTCTAAGGGTCTATATATACGATATAAAGGTCACGTAGGATAATATATAATAAGTATTACTATTTACATAGATATAAATTTCTATTTACATAGAAGTTCGGGAAATCTCTACTCTTTCTATACTAACCCCGCGCGCTTAAGTCCCGCTACTAAATTTTCCGTATAGGTATATAGCAATTAAGAGGGCCGCGTAAATCGTATATAGCCTTAATTTATTTAGTTAATTTAACAGCTATAGTAGGTGCCCTCTACTACGTGCCCTACTACGTGCCTTGCTCCGTGCCCTACTACGCGCCCTCTACTACGTGCCCTCTACTACGTGCCCTCTACTATATGTGCGGCTCCTTAATGTATGCTTTATGCCCGGCTGCGTGCCTTACTGCGTGCCCTCTACTACGTGCCCTTTATTGCGTGCCTTCTCTCTATTGCGTGTGCTACGTGCCCTCTACTATATGTACGGCTTAGCGGCTTCTCGATGTATGCTTCGTGCCTTCTATTGCGTTTGCTGCGTGCCCTCTACTATATATACGGCTCGGCGGCTCCTCGATGTATGCTTCGTGCCCGGCTGCGTGCCCTACTGCGTGCCCTCTACTGCGTGCCCTCTACTGCGTGCCCTCTGCTATATATGCGGCTCCTTAATGTATGCTTCGTGCCTAGCTGCGTGCCCTACTGCGTGCCCTCTGCTATGTATGCGGCTGCGTGCCTTCTGCTGCGTGCGGCTCCTTAATGTATGCTGCGTGCCCTCTGCTGTGTGTGCGGCTCCTCGATGTATGCTTCGTGCCCGGCTGTATGCCCTACTGCGTGCCCTCTACTATATGTGCGGCTGCGTGCCTTCTACTGCCTGCGGCTCCTTAATGTATGCTGCGTGCCCTCTACTATATATACGGCTCCTCGATATATGCTTTGTGTCCGGCTGTATGCCCTACTGCGTGCCCTCTGCTATATATACGGCTGCGTGCCTTCTACTACGTGCGGCTCTTTAATGTAATGTATGCTACGTGCCCTCTACTGTGTGTGCGGCTCTTTAATATATGCTTCGTGCCCGTAGTGTTTTTCGCACGATTTGCGCGGCTCTCTTAATTGCTATGTACCTATACTGGATTTTAGTAGCGGGATATAGGCGCGCGGGGTCGCGTAGAAAAAGTAGAGATTTAGGCGAACTTCCGTGCAAATAGAGATTTATATCCGTGCAAATAGCAATACTCTATATAATATAACCTAATACTATAATACTAGCTATAGCAGGTGCCCTTTACTACGTGCCCTACTACGTGCCCTTTGCTATATATACGGCTCCTTAATATATGCTTTATGCTTTACTACGTGCCTTCTACTATATATACGGCTCCCTAATACATACTTTATGCCTAGCTCCTAGCTGTATGCCCTACTACGTGCCCTCTACTACGTGCCTTACTGCGTGCCTTACTACGTGCCCTTTACTGCGTGCCCTCTACTATATGTGCGGCTCCTTAATATATGCTTCGTGCCTAGCTCCCGGCTGCGCGCCCTCTACTACGTGCTCTACTATATGCCTTACTACGTGTCTTACTGCGTGCTCTTTGCTACGTGCCCTACTGCTTGCCCTACTGCGTGCCCTACTACGTGCTTTACTACGTGCTCTACTACGTGCCCTCTACTATATATACGGCTCCTTAATGTATGCTTTATACCTAGCTCCCGGCTGCGCGCCCTCTACTGCGTGCTCTACTATATGCCTTACTGCGTGCCTTGCTGCGTGCCCTACTGCGTGTCTTACTGCGTGCGGCTCCCTAATATATGCTTTATGCCCGGCTTCCGGCTGCGCGCCCTCTACTGCGTGCTCTGCTATATGCCTTGCTGCGTGCCTTGCTGCGTGCGCTGCTGCGTGCCCTACTGCGTGCTCTACTGCGTGCCCTACTGCGTGCGGCTCCCTAATGTATGCTTCGTGCCTAGCTCCCGGCTGCGCGCCCTCTACTGCGTGCTCTGCTGTGTGCCTTACTGCGTGCCTTACTGTGTGCCCTTCGCTGCGTGCCCTACTGCTTGCCCTACTGCGTGCCCTACTGCGTGCTCTACTATATGCTCTACTGCGTGTCCTCTACTATATGTGCGGCTCCTTAATGTATGCTTTATGCCTAGCTCCCGGCTGCGCGCCCTCTACTGCGTGCTCTACTATATGCCTTACTGCGTGCCTTACTGCGTGCCCTACTGCGTGCCTTACTGCGTGCGGCTCCCTAATGTATGCTTTATGCCCGGCTCCCGGCTGCGCGCCCTCTACTGCGTGCTCTGCTATATGCCTTGCTGCGTGCCTTACTGCGTGCCCTACTGCGTGCCTTGCTACGTGCGGCTCCCTAATGTATGCTTCGTGCCTAGCTCCTAGCTGCGCGCTCTCTACTACGTGCTCTACTATATGCCTTACTGCGTGCCTTACTGCGTGCCCTACTGCGTGCCTTACTGCGTGCGGCTCCCTAATGTATGCTTTATGCCCGGCTCCCGGCTGCGTGCCCTACTGCGTGCCCTACTGCGTGCGGCTCCCTAATGTATACTTCGTGCCTAGCTCCCGGCTGCGCGCCCTCTACTACGTGCTCTACTGTGTACCTTACTGCGTGCCTTACTGCGTGCCCTACTGCGTGCCCTACTACGTGCGGCTCCTTAATGTATGCTTTATGCCCGGCTCCCGGCTGCGTGCCCTACTACGTGCTCTACTACGTGCCCTCTACTGCGTGCCCTACTGCGTATCGGTGGTATTCTTCGCGTTATTCGCACGATTTACGCGGCTCTCTTTATTACTATATACCGGCACTAGATTTTAGTGGCGGGATATAGGCGCGCGTATATAGAAAAGTAGGGATTTAGATATTCTTACTATACGAAGTACAAATAGTAATTTCGTCCTATACAAATAGTAATACTTATAAAAATACCCTTAATCCTCTATTATAAAGCAGTAGCGGCCTTTAAGCGCTTGTTATCCTTTTCTAATATAGTCCTGCTTTTATACTAAAGGCTATGTATAAGATAACTATCTCGACTATAAGCGGGAAATAGGTTTATTCCTAGGAAGGGTATAACCGCCTAAGGACGCTAGGGAGTAAGCGTTACCCGGGTAGGCAGCCGTAATAGCCTAAAGGCTATTATAGTAGGGTTCGTGCTTTTAAGTACGCTAACGCATTTATAAGACCTAATCTCCCGGCGCGTATACTCGGATTAGCCCTTTACGTTCTTATAGGTACGTAGGTATACGTACGCGAGCAGCTTTAAGGCTTATAATATAACCTCTTACAATAAGAGCCGGGTGCTATTATATAAACTCTTAGGCCTACACGATGTCTTCTTCTACTATAGGATCGCGAGTATAGGCTGCGTTTATAGCTTTATAGTATTGCTTTAAAGGCTAGGTTCTATATAGTAAGAAGAACGGGCTATAGCCGTACGGGCCTTCCTAACGGTTATATAGGTAAAAAGCTCGCATAAGGCGCTATACTAATAGTATAAAGGGGTCGTTAAGATAAAGGCGATAAATAATAGCTTTAAGCACCCTATTTGCTTATTTGACTTTTCTATTCCTATAGGGCCAAGCGGGCGTAACCGGCTTTATAATTATGCTAAAGCGTTAGAAATAGTCTTAGGCCTATTAACTAGTAAAGCGACCCGTATTATTACTTATAATTTCTTATAGCGGGCCGAAACGCGTATTAATAGTCTATAAGACTAGAATAGTCCCCTTAAAGTCGGTAGACTACGTAATAGCGGAAACGAGCTAGCCGGTTGTATACTCTACGGCGTTAAGGAGCTATTATCTTTTATACCTTATATAGTTAATAGCCTACCTTATTAAGGGCGGCACGGGTGCTAAAGGCATTAGGTTAAGAAGCGTGGGATCTAGTGGCTTTATAAGTTAATAGGACTAACACCTACGAATAGCTTTATATATAGCAAGCGGGAGCTTTAAGTGCTAGTATCGTATAGCTAGGAATCGTATAACGTACCTAACGGTGGTATGCCTAAAGGCCTTATATGCCTGCTTCGTAGTATCTATAACGGCTTTGTACTCCGGTATAAGTAGTAGTACGATTGCCCTAATAGGGCTTAGCGGCTTACCGGGAGGAAGATATTTATTTTGCCTAATGTAATATAGAGCGCCTTATAGCTGATAGAAGTGCTTGCGTGCCTAATATAAAGTAATATTCGGCGGTAGAGCCTTACCTAACGTAAGGAACTCGAAAATAGCCTAAAGGTCGAGTCTTACTAGCTATTCTAGCCGTATAATAAGTTCTATAGCATTAGGAGCGGGATTATCGTCTTATACGGCTTTAGGAACGGCATTATTATTATAGAGTATTGCTATTTACATAGTAATAAATTGCTATTTAAATAGTAAAACACGATTATCTCGACTTTTTCGACGCGCACCCCGCGCGCCTATATCCCGCTACTAAAATTAAGTGTAGGTATATGGCAATTAAGAGAGCCGCGCAAATCGTGCGAAGAACACAAAGAATACTAGGCCCCCCCGATACGCAGTAGGGCACGCAGTAGAGGGCACGCAGCCGGGCACGAAGCATACATTAAGGAGCCGCACATACAGCAGAGGGCACGAGCCGCACACACAGCAGAGGGCACGCAGCAGAGGGCACGCAGCCAAGCACGCGGCAGAGCACGCAGTAGAGGGCACGCAGTAGAGGGCACGCAGCAGAGGGTACGTAGCATAGGGCGCGCAGCCGGGAGCCGGGCACGAAGCATACATCAAAGAGCCGCACACACAGCAGAGGGCACGTAGCAGAGCCGGGCACAAAGCATACAGCAGGGCACGCAGCAGAGGGCACGCAGTAGAGGTAGCATACAGTAGGGCATATAGTAGAGGGCACGTAGTAGGGCGCGCGCGCTGCTATGTGTTAGATCGTAGATCTACGGCTCGGACTAAATAGGCGTTATAATAGGTCTAGATGGGTTGTATAGCAAAGAGGTTATATTAATGTGATATGTGATAATGCGTGTTATGCGTGCTTCCCCTCTTTTTATAAGGGGGCCGTATTTAAGGGATATTTCCCTTATATTACGTAGCGGTTATACTAACCTAATCTTTATGACCTCTATTATATAATCTAATATACCCCCCTAGCTTTAAACCCGTATTTAAGGGAGGGAAGCTAGCGTAAAGAGGTCGCTAAATAGCTTAAATCCGATAAGTTTTTAATCCTCGTTCTATCGTTATGCTATTAGGGCGGGATATCTTTAATCCCTGCCCGTTTAATCCTACGCTTAGGCGCTTTAATAAGTGCGGCTTTATAAGCTCTTATACTTCCTCTATTCCTTCCGCTACTACATACAGCAGATGCCCTTACTGCGTAGGAGCTTCCTTCTTTATTAACGCTTAATCGAGTGTTTAAACGCCTCTAGCCTAGTTAATACTCGTAGATATTCAACCAGGCTATTTATCCGTCGTCTCCCTAACGTTTTCACGTAGGGCCCCTTAATACGCATTAGGAATTAGGTTCCCTACGGTTATTCTTTATCACCCGCGCCTATACGTAGTGTTTCCTCTATTATATATATATATCGTGCCTTTATACGTATATAAGGCCGATATCGAGACTATTACCCCTAAGGATACGGCTTTATCGGCCTATTTATATCCCTTAACCTTCCTATACTATATATATATCGGTTTATATTATTTTATCGGTCGTTTTAGGGAGTTCTCGATCGGCG
The DNA here is from genome assembly GCA_012934285.1 of Ophiocordyceps sinensis. NCBI lineage: Eukaryota > Fungi > Ascomycota > Sordariomycetes > Hypocreales > Ophiocordycipitaceae > Ophiocordyceps > Ophiocordyceps sinensis. The sequence goes on along the minus strand of JAAVMX010000001.1, from coordinate 11,799,048 downwards.
AGGCGTTAGGTAATATCGTAAAGGCTAATTTATTCGATAAAGGCCTTAAAGGAGGGCCCTTAAAGTGCCTTAGTAAGGCCGTCGGCTATTATCTTCGCGGTAGGTATATATTTAACGTCGAGGGTCTTATTAAGGACTTCTTAACGAAGCTAGTAGTTATAAATATCTATATAGCAAAGCTTTGTCTATAGAGTAGCGACTTTAGCAGTAGTTAGTTAGATAGTCTATATATTATTATATTAAATATAAATGCGGGAGTTATTAAAGGAGACGTCGAGCTCTTTAATAAGCCTACTTATGTAGATTAACTCCTTTACTACCTATAATAACGCTAAGAGCTTAGCCTTAGTTATTAGGTTTATAATTATATTTTATTTATTAGCTCTTTAGCCGATTAAGCCTCCGAATAGCTTTATAGCAAATGCCTAAGAGCTTTTCCCGTCGGTATTATCGGGGAAAGAGGCGTTAATTACTACTTTAAAGTCGTCCCTACCCCCTAGACGAAGCGTAAGTCCTTATATATAGGATAGATAGTAGAGGACTTAATCGACCGTATCTTTATGTTTTAGTCTAAGGTTAGTATTAAATTTATATAGTCTTAATGTCGGACCAATCTAGTTATGCAAGGAGGAAAGGGGTTATAAGTTATAACCCTTAATAACCCCGACGACAACGCCGTTATTAGCCTCGTTATAACCCGGGCAATAGCCTCGTTATAACCCGGATAATAGCGTTAGTGGCTGGGTCACGTGCTCCTAACAAGGCTCTATTAGGCGCCCGGCTAAGCCGGGCAGGCTCTTCGCAGCACTTATAAAGGGGCCCCCTTTTCCTCCTTTTCTAGCTAGCAAGACAAGAGAATAGAACCTAATGCACCTAACCACATAAGTGCAATAGGTTTACCTTCCGGCCGCTCCACGCAGTAGAGCCCTGCTAATACTAATTAGTGATTAAAACGCTTAATCACAGATAAGCTAGGTAGAAGAGACAGACTCCTTAACCCTCGAACGTGCAACGGATCCGATTGAATAGTTATTTAACCCTAAGTCAACTTGACCTACGATCCTGATCCGTACACTTAGAGAGGGCTATTTATGCTAAGAACAAAGAACCTTCCCGAACTAGAGCGATATAGCTTTCGCAAGCCGCTAAAGAGACTTCCTAAGCTCCCCTTAACGGATCACCGCTTTAACGAAGCCTATGACTATTAAGAAGAGTGCGTTAACAACGCTAATAAGGGTATTAAATAGCTACCTTTAAAGGAACCGCTTTAACGAAGCCTATGCTATTAAGGAATAGTGCGTTTTCACGACGCTAACCCTATCGCGAAGACCCCCTCGCGAACCCGTTAAACACTCCCGACAGCCTACGGGACATACGATTAACACGAGCTATTTAATCACGACCCTCGCATAAAGACCCTTACGTACGACAAGCACCCCGCCGTCTTCCGACCTAGCACTATAATATAGTCCGCTTACTGCCTTAAGCTTCCTTTAATAAGAACACAATGTTAACCTCGGCATAGACACTATTCCCGGAGGAAGAGAACCCCCTTAGCCACCTCGTATATAAGCTGTTCTATAAGTATGTCGATATAAGCCGTTAGGAGGCAGACGTTACGCCGGACGACGATAACGTTATCGCCGTTACGACCTATACGGCTCGATTCCTCGCCGTTTCGGATAATAGCGTCTATATCAACGGCCCTTAGCTCTTCGACGACTTCTAGGAATACTTCGAGGGATAGAAAGAGGCAACGTAGAATAAAGTCTAGAAGGAATACACAAAGGCGCTAAAGACCCTCTTAAGAAGGCGTGGGATCTTTTTAGAACGTCGAAACGACCGTTAGACCGGCTCGAACGCGGCGTAATTAGCCGCCCTACTAAACTTCGACGAGCCGCTAACCTAGCCTACCGACGAGTTCTTAACGACCTAATTCGACATCGGCATAGCAGCTTATGCTAAATAAACAGCTGCTGCCGCCGCCGTATTATTAGTTCCGCTATCGCCTTTCCCTGCCGCTTTAACGGCTGCGCCCTCGTTAGTCCCGGCGTCCGTTATTTAAAGAGCCGTAAGAGTGTCGTTGCCCGTATTATCGCCCGTTATCCCGCCGCTAGTTGTTCCCGGCCCGCCTCCGTAAGTTATTCCCGGCCCGCCTCCGCTAGTTATTCCCGGCCCGTTCGTTCCCTAGGTTCCTTAGGCTCCGCAACACACGGTCTATCCGATAAGTCACTAGTTCCGGCACCCCGAATTCGCCCCGACTGCTTAACCGTTCTAGCCTGCCGCCGGTCCTACCGCTATTCCCTAAGGCCCCATCCCGGCTCCCGTCCCGGTCTTCCCCCTTAAGGCATATATAATAATGCTACCTCCCGAGGTCTTAAACGTCCCTACCGATAGGAACCTCGTAATGCAATTCGCTAAGGTATAAAGGAAGGACTATAACTATACGAGAGAGCTATATAATATCTTAGACGATAAGGTCCGGCTCTTTATACGGACCTACTATAGCCTCCGAATCGCCTTAGGCTAATTTCATAGACTAATTGTTTAAATCCTTGCCGGTCGTGCCGAGGACTACTATATCCGGTAGATTAATTAGTCTACGGCCACGTTCCGGGCTATATACGATGCCCTTAAACGCCGTTTCGATGTCAACTAGCGATAGTACTTTACGGAGTAGACTATAACGTCATTTTAGAAGCTTTAGATATAGCACCCCGGCAAGCCGCTCTAAGAGGTCCTCGAGCTGCTATTCGATAAGCTGCAGCTCTACTAACGTGCCCTTAGCCCGGCTTTTGCAGGAGATATCCCCCTACGACTAGCTATTACGAACGCTTGTTAAGGCGTCCCGGAACTTAAATAGGCCCTCTTTCGCCCGGCCGAACGAGTAGAAGAGCTGTTTTCCGACCTTCGCTCGTGCCTCGAAACACACCTCGCACGCCGCCCCGACTAGCAATACTTTAACTAACGCGGACGTAGAAGAGGTCGTATTACACAAGTCTCTAAACGAGGCTACGGATAATAACAACACGGATATATTCTAGGCGAAGAGGATAATAGGACTAACGAGTTCGGCCAGCTGACCCTTTCGGATACTCCCTAGTCCCTGAGATAACGTCTTTATTCTTATTCTTTGTTTAAAGACTGCTAGTATGTTTATTATTTCCCCTTATTCCTTATTTTTCTGCTTCGACCCGGCAACGCTACGTCCCGGCCCTACTTCGACCCTACGTCGCACCGGTCACGTTCTATTCCGGGCTAAATACGCTCTTTTAATCTTTTTGCGATTTATATTCATTATTTATATTCATTAGGCATTTTAGCCTAATATGCATTTTCTTCTTCTTTCGTACGTTGTAAAGGTTATTGCAACGTTGTTTCGGCCGGATCTACGATAACAATAACGGCCCGTTTGACCGGGCTATAGATCCCTGTTTTTCCCCTTCTTTATTCATTGGCCGGATCCGAGATAACAATGCGGCCCGTTTAATCGGGCTATAGATCTTATTTCTATTCGTCGCGTTCGATTAGTCCGTAATACGCTTCGCAGCCTCTTAAAGAAGAACTGCTAGTATCGGACCAATCTCGTTATGCAAGGAGGAAAGGGGTTATAAGTCATAACCCCTAATGACCCCGACGACAACGCCGTTATTAGCCTCGTTATAACCCGGGCAATAGCCTTGTTATAACCCGGATAACAGCGTTAGTGGCTAGGTCACGTGCTCCTAATAAGGCTCTGTTAGGCGCCCGGCTAAGCCGGGCAGGCTCTTTGCAGCACTTATAAAAGGGCCCCCTTTTCCCCCTTTTCTAGCTAGCAAGACAAGAGAATAGAACCTAATACACCTAACCACACAAGTGCAATAGGTTTACCTTCCGGCCGCTCTACGCAGTAGAGCCCTACTAATACTTAACGTAGTAAACGCGATATTAAGGCGGGTAATAACCACCGCGTATAGTATAGAACCTACGTTTACCTTATAGGCTTATATCTTATAGTATTTAGCGATCCCTTCGAAAAGAAGAAGCTCTTTTACCCCTATCGGTATATCGAAGGGGCGGCATTTCTTTATAAGTTAGTAGATCTTATTAAGCAAAGCTTGCTTTACGCTATAAAGAACATAGAATGTGTGCAAGTTGCGGCAAGCCGCTTTGCTTACTTAATATGTATAGTAAGCTTTTTTATTGTAAGAGTCCCTTGCTATAAAAACGAAGTACGGCTATTAGCTGCCGCGAAATAACAAGCTATAATTAGATAGAGTCTTAAAATTCAGTGCGCTAATTAGCTAATAGTAGGGCCGGGGTTAAACCGGCTAAAAATACTAGGCGCTTATTAGCTACCTGTCTAACGGGGCTCCTACTGAAATCCTATACTGCTATTAGATAGGTCTCCTCCCGGGGATTAACCGCATTTCCCGACAAGCAGAAAGGTCCCCTAGCTATAGTAAAGCTTTGCCTACAGTTGTGCCCCGCGGCATAAGCTATATTTAATATATACGGCTTATAATAGCTAAATATACCGTTAATTACGGTCTTATAGAATCTTAATGCTAAGGAACTATTATAGGTTATCGCCGCCTATAAGCTTATATTTTTCCCGAAGTTAATTCTAAAGGGATTTAGCCTTATCCTAATCCTTCTAATAATATATAAAGATAATATTATCTATATAGAAGAAGACAATAATGCTGTTAAAGGTTAAGTAGTATAGTTCGTACGGCACTATCTAAAACCCTATCTCCTAAAGCGTTAACGTAAGTTCGCGATACTATAGAAGAAGGGATTTTCGCAGTCTATAGAGGGCTTTATTAAGTCGCAGGATAATAGAGTTTTTTCTATACCTTAGCAGTATCTTTATATATATAATCTCGTTAAGCCTTACGTTAACGAACGCGTTAACCGTATCGTACTATATTAGTTTAAGGTCGAACCTTATAGCTATCGTTATAAGTATTTAAAAGCTTCGTCCTGCGAGAGTTACCGCGTAGGTCTCCTATCTATTCCGAAGCTATTAATCCCTTCGGACTATTAGTCTTGCCTTATACTTTAAGAGCCTTCCGTGCTTATCTATTTTATATACGTATACCTATATATAGTCGAGGACTTAGCCTTTCTTTATAAGTGTTTTAGAGTTAACCTTAGTCTAGGACTTTATTTCCTTATAACTCTAAAGATACGTTCGCTTTACCTTCTTAAATTAAAGGCTAAGTAGGTAATGTTTAAGCTATCTATAATATATTAAAATAGCTAGAAGGTCTCGTCGATATACTTACTTTTTTAGGATTAAGCGGTTAAGGTAAGCCTTATCTTTAAACCGTAATATATTAATATCTTTTAAGATCGGTACGGCTTAAGTGCCTACTATAAATATAAAGTGCTAATAGGTGAGTTTTTCTTTCTATAGAAGGGTTAACTCCTTATTTATAGGCTACGGAAGGGTTAACTCTTAATTATATAGACTTTTTGCTAAAGAGGGGTTTACTCCTTATTTAAGTAGACTTTTGTTTGCCTATAGAGGGGTTTACTCCTTATTTATATAGACTTAATACCGCGGAGGGGTTTACTCTTTATTTATATAGACTTAGTGCTACGGAGGGGTTTACTCCTTATTTATATAGACTTAATGTCGCGGAGGGGTTTACTTTTTATTTATACGGACTTAGTGCTATAAAGGGGTTTACTCTTTATTTATATAAACTTATGTTTGCCTAAAAGGCTGCTTAAAAGGAATGGAGATACTCGCTCTATAGCTTTTTAGTTTAGTTAGCGAGATATAATTATATTATAGCTATAAATAAAGCCGCTAGGGGAGTGCTTAAAGGAGTAGGGAGAGGCTTAAATCGAGCTTTAGTATATTGCTTTATATTTTCCCGGACGTGTTTAAGCGCTATTACATAGTCTATATTATAGTTTGCCTTACGTTTAAGGTTTATATCTTAGTAAAGAAGGATATCGTTAAATACTTAATTATTAAGAATTTATAGTATATTAATTTAATTATTATAAAAAAGTGTTAGATAGGGGTCTATTATAGTTAACTAATAGGGTCTATATTCTATATTATGCGGCTAGCTAAAGAGGAGGCGACCGTGTTGTAATATAGCCTTCCTTAAGTCACGTGCGCACGTGATCGTGTGGATTACGTATACGTAACTACATCTTATAATACTGCATTCCTATACTAGCAGTCTTTCTTTATAACCTTAAACTACGTGCTTATAAACGCGTAAAACAACTTAATGTCCGTATAAATGAAATAGTACGCGGCCTTATTAAATAGGCCGGTACGAAGCAACGGCTAATATTAAATTAAGCCCGGGTTAAAACGTGGCCGGGGCGTAGTAGGGCCGTATTAAGGTCGGCATAGGATAGTGCCGGTATAACGTAGATAATAGCTAAAGCGTACCGATTACGGCTTGATAATAAAGGCATCTATTCGAATTGTAATCGGTTCGAATTAATAAAGCGCTATAGAGATCGGTTAGGGAAGTCCTTTATTATCGCGTTAGCTAGGTTATTATTACTATTAATCTACTTAATCTCCGAGATCTCGCGCCTCTCGTATAACTATCGAAGAGCTCTAATATTAATTATAAGCCTCTTCTCCTTAGTTATCCCTAGCTTAACGAGGTTCTCGTAAAGCGAGTATAAGTCTATATAAATCACTAGAGGAAGAGGCGGAATTTGCAAGTGTTTAATAATTATTTTTATAGTTATTGCTAAGACGATGCCGAAGTCGATACTATTTACCATCCCGTAGATCTCTAATATAAGCACGCTTTATATCACGCGCTTATACTTAGTCGAACTCTAATAAATAATATTGCCGGTAACGTCGAACTTAGTATCGGTCCTTTCCTTATTAATAATTGCGATAACGAAACCTAGTTGCGATAAGAGGTCTCTATTGTTTGTAAAAGAGTATAAGGTGCGATACAGGTAGTACGGCCCGGGGTCGGCTTTATAAGGTGTACGTAAGGGGCAGTAATACAATTAATATTACTAGTGGCTTTTGCTATTAGCGCGATAGCACCCCTCGTCGTCGTTATAATTGTGATATTAATTAATAGCCTCCCTATTCGAGACCCCTTAAAGAAAGGGGCTTAGGGCAGCTGGCTGTAAGGCAGGTGCATCGGCATAGGCGCAGCTTACGTACCGCCCGTAGAGGCGGCGCACGTAGTGCGACGATGGCATCTACGCCTTAGGTTAACGTATATTAGGTTATCCCTGCCTGCGGGACTCCGAGGCCTATGGTTTGCGCTAGGTCACGTGATCGAGGGAGACACGTGTAGCCTAGGATATACTGCTATTAAAGAGGGGATAAGTGTAAGGTGCGATACGGGTAGTACGGCCCGGGGTCGGCTTTATAAGGTGTACGTAAGGGGCAGTGACATAATTGATATTACTAGTGGCTTTTTCTATTAGCGCGATAGCACCCCTCGTTGTCGTTATAAAGAGCCGTCGGTAAAGACTATTAGCTTTACTATTGCTAGGTCTATCGGGACGTATTTTAGTCCTCGATCTTAGTTATCCTTTTACTATTAAAGACGCTTATTTAGCCTCTTATAGTCTTTCTTTTTAGGTTTATAAACTTAGGCTATAAAAGAGATATTAAAAGAAGCTTTTAGCTAATAGATATACGTAACGTAGCTTCCTTAGGCCCGTTGTTCTAAGTAGCGCTAAAGGCTATTAGGCGCTATCGTTTTAATTGTGTTAATGCGTATAGCCTGCCTTTTTTGCTGCAATAGTATATCACCGCTTTATTATAGTATTACCTTCGCGCCGTTAAAGTCTATAACGGAACCAGCTATCATTAAGGTCATTAGCTTAGCCTAGAACTTAGCCTCTTGCAATTTATCCTCTTCGGCGGCTAAGAAAGCTAGGGTGCTAAGGATAAAGGTATCGTCGGTCTAGATACCTACTATGCCTAAATTCTCTATGCCTATATTCGTAATCAAAAGGCATAAGTTATAAGTTAAGGTAGATATATTAAGCTATTTAACGTAATAACCTTAGTAGGTATAGAACTAATATATACTAGACTCCGCGATACCGTAGAGTGGTCGAATAACGCGAATAATAGTCCCTTTCGGGTATCTACCTTCTAACTCCTTCGGAAGGTACGTTAGAATAGTCCTTAATAGCTTCGTTTAAGCCTATAGGTAGGCCTACGTTATATCACGAAGGGACAACGTTATTCTATAGTCTCGTATTATCGCGGGCGCGATCGTAAGTATTAGCCGTTAGCTAACGCGTTAGATCGTTAGCGATACGGTTAATAAGCACTGCTTCTCTCGATCGTTATAACCTTAAACGATAAGCCTCGATTTCTCGTATAGCTTTATCTCTCGTCCCTTTACTTCGCGAACTATACGTAATCGAAAGATATAGTATCCTCTATATATTGCCTTATTATATCTTTCGAAGCTAAAAACTCCGCGTATAAGGAGGTGGAGGATTTCCTAGTTATTAGCTTCCTTAAATAGGGCGCCGGTAGTCGTAATAACGCCGTTGTTACGTAGCTTAAGGGCTAACGCGTACGCGTCTTCCTCTTTCCTAATAAGGAAGCTATACGTAGGGTTGCTTTTAAGTAAGAACCTAAGAGTCGTCTTAGCCGTAATCAATTGCTTCGGCTTATTCTTAGAGCCGGGGGGGCGTCTATGCTTTCGAGGCGCTAGAGGGCTTAGTCGAGGGGGCTTAGCCTACTAAAGCGGGGAATCTTCTTCGAGACGTAGAGTAAGAAGCTCTTCGGTCTTCTTATCGCGGTTATACGGTTATATAAGCGTAGAACGAAAGACTTAAGGTCTATTAACCGTATCGATCGTTACGTTATAGCCGTTAATTAAAGCAATCTTAAATAGCCCTTACTAGCCGGTTTTCTCTCTCTATATACGAACTTTACTTTATAAAGGAAGAGAGAGAATGTCGGACGTATTCGGTCTATTTCGGGCTTATAAGGCCTCCTTAACTTACCGCTCTATAGATAGCTAGCGTAATATCTTTATCGCCTTATAAACTACGGCGGCTCTCTTAACGGTCGTGGCCGAAGGCGGAGAGTCTAACGTTATGCGTAGATATACGCCGAACATAAGCAGCGTTAGCATAAGGCCTTAAGGTCCGGCAGTATTATTAATAGCTTTTACCGCTATCTAAAGAATTGCCTCGGCAGAGGTTATATCGCCGAGTTCGGCATATATAATGTCGAAGGCACGGCGCAACGGAGCGTAGTATCTTTTAACCTTACCGATAGACTAATATGCTTCTATAGGAACTTGCTTATATATAATGCCTATAAACGTAGCCTCGTTGCGGAATTCTACTAACGTAAAGTTCGTTTTAGCGTTATATTTAATAGTATCCGGCGGGCCGAGATAGGTATTAATCTATAAGGTTCGAAGCGTTTCCTATATATCCTTAGCGGATATTAAGGGTAAGAAGCGGGCTCCTTAGAATGCCGTAGCTAAGTTAACTACGTAGAGGACTAAGCGGTTATATAAGTGCATTACGTCGACGATAATCTTATAGTTAAAGTCTTAGTCGTCCTTTACCGTAAATTTAAATCGACGGGGGGCCTAAGAGTATAACTAGTAGTAAAAGCAATACTTAGCAATATCTTCGAGCGTATTAACTAACACTGCGTGACCTGCTTATCGCAGTAAGTAGTAAAGTCTTATAACTATAGGGTGCCTAAAGCGACGATATAGTATACGGAGCTCGCTCTCTGCTAGGAATAAGATAGCTTATTCCGCCTTGCCTAAGAAGAACTAAGGATAGCCCTATTTGCGGACTATAGGAACGGTAATGCCCTTAAGTTTGCTAATAATAACGTTCGTAATATTATCGAAATACACCTTTAAACAGTCTATATTAGTAAGGGAAAATATAAATAGAGTTAGAGACTTAAGGATATAAAAAGTAATTCTTCCGACGGGCATATTAACGGCTATCGAGCTAAGGGAATAGATCGCGTTACCGTTGTTAAATTTAATCGAGCCTAGCTAGCTATAGAGTCGTTAAGCTTTACGTTAGGGTGCTCTCGCTAGAACGCGAGATATTATTCCTAACTAGCTGTAGAGACCTTCGCGGCACTAGTGTTAATTATAATGCCTTAGAATTCTTTCCTCGAATACCTATCGTCGATAAAGAACTAAGAAGCCGGCATATCTTATTCTATATTAAACATATCTTCCCCTATAAATAGATATATAAATGCCTATAAGTAGAGCATGTATATCGCCTGCTACTATTCTATATTATCGTCGTTAGCACTATTATCTTAGTACTATTCTTCTTCTTAGTCGTCTATTAGGCTACTAATCTCGTGACCTTCGTACTCTATTACGTATATTGTTAGGTTAGCGGCGGACGTTCCCTAGAAGTAACATTAGGCTAAGTATTATTCTTTAGCCTTCTATCGTTCCTCTAGGGAGTGCTTAGTTAACTAGCAACCTTCCTTATTGTATATAAAGCACTTCTTGCTCTAGGGGAGCACTTCTTGCTCTAGGGGCGGTTGCCCGTCTAGTAGCCGCCTCGCCCTCTATTACCTAGGCTATACCTACGGCCGGAGTTACTACGGTAACTGCCCCGATCGTAGCCTCGTCCGTAGCCTTACGTAAAGCCACGGTATCCCCCTCTGCTTCGGTTATTAGTATACCTACGGTCTAAGTATATCGCGTTCGCGTTAAATTAGTCTATATCCTTAGTTAGAAATTGGCCTAAATTACTAAGGGTTAGGTTCGTCTCGAGGGAGGACTAGAGCTTAGAAAACAAGGTCTCGATGTTCTTAGCGGGTTAGAATAAAGCTTACATAAGCTCTAGCATATTACGGCACGCCTTAATAACTATCGCTTACAATTAGTCTTTACCTACGAATATGCCGCTAAGAGCTCGTTGGCATAGCTAAAGCTTATCGAAGAGAAGCTTTAGGACGTCTTATAAAGGTAAGGTTAGGTTTTAGCTACGTAGCTTCTTAAACGAGGTAGAGGTCTAATCTATAAAGTAATAGGCCTTATTTACTTCTGTATTAAAGTGTATCTTAATGCTATTGTAGGCTGCCCTAAAGGTAGTAGTCTATATAATATGCTAAAGGTAATATGTCTAAGCGCGGCCTATAAGGATCTTAGGAAGCAGTCTATAGAATTAACTAGGTATAGCATTAATGCTATAATAGATGCCTATAAACTAACGGATCTTATTATCGAATAGGTCGTAGGGCTTGCCTATATAATCCTCTATATTATTCTAAAGCTTCGTAAATTTCTATTAGAGGTCTACGTTAATAGGTTCGTTAAGGACGTACGTAAGGGGAACCTAAGTATATGCCGTAAGAGCCGGATCTGGGATCGCGGCTACTGCCTTAGGGTCGAGAATAGCGTGATTAACGTACTAATAGCGATAGCTCGTAGGATAGACCGTTATTTATTATTGCAGCGGAAGAACGGGTGTAAGGGCTAGAGTAGGGGTTTATTCTAGATTAGGCCGGGGTAGTTCCGGGGCTATGCCTAGGGTGTTTAAGGCTCTACCGGTAGGAGTTAGGGGCCTTACCGGGGTCGTTTTAGTAAGTGCCTAAGGTTAAGGTGTCGGAACGGGTGTATTGTAATTAATAGCAGTGGCTTTAGGTACTACTATTCCCTCGTCGAATCGAATCCTTACTAAATCTTTATTAGACTAAGCTAGCGGATCTTCGATCGTTTGCGTTATAATAAACTACTTCGCAAAGGAGCTTTTTATCGGTCCGGTATAGATCTTACGTCGGCTGTTGATATTACCGTCTTCCCTATTTGCTTTCTACCGGGAAATCCCCGGTTCTTCCCTAGATTCTACTATAGAATTCCACGGGCTTCTACGGGCATTACCCCGCACTTCTACCGGCGCATTTACCTACTTTTCTTCGGTTATATTTTATAGTGATTTTACGGTGATTTTACGGTAATTTATATAGTCTTTACCTATAAAATCTCTTCCCTTCTACGGTCTTCTACCGTAGAATTCTAATTCTCTTCTACGGCTTCTACCGTAGAATTCCTTTATATAGTCACGGCTTCTACCGTCGAATTCACTAGTCTTCCACTAAGCTGCTTATTTATTTGCTAACTATATAACTTATTTATCGTACGGCACGATCTATTGCTTTTCTCACCGATCCTTCCGTCCGATCATTTACGTCACCTGTTTTTCCTTAGGTCTACGAGACTGATTTCGTCCGAGGATTTTTCCTATGTATAGAGACTAGTTAGCCTCCCTACTAGATAAGATAAGAGCTATTATTCTTAGTGTTTTACATCCTTTTGCAGCTTCTAATCCCTTTGTGCAGGCTGTTTTTAGCCTTAGAGCCTCTCTTCCCTTTTTAATTGCTATTACCTAAATGTCGAGGACCCGACTGCCTAGCGTTCGATAGTTATAAGCCCGAACGAACTTCTCTACGCATAGAGAGTTCTAACGGCTTGTATTTTCAGCCTGCTAACGCTACGACTTATGGTAGTAAAGCCTTTGCTTTTACATCTAGCGAATCGACTCGCGGAGGACTAGTGTGTTTTTAAAGAGCGTTATTAATCTAGCGAATCGACTCGCGGAGGACTAGTTAGTACGTTTACCCTATTCTATTAGTGTTTTCCCGCACCTAGTTTAGTTTTTTTTACGGTTCGTTTGTATATATTATGTATCTAACCACCCTTCCGGTGATTTTACTATACTTTCACCTACGTTACCGCATCTATTATAGCCGACATAACTTCGAAGACTATTTTAAATAGACTAGCGGACTAGGACCGATAGATCTTAATAATCTAGAAATACGCACTCGCCTAGGGGATTTAGGAGAAAATCGATCCTTCTATTATTCCCGTAGAACTAACAGCTAGAATAGTTAACGCGACCGTTGCTAATATTGCTAGTTTATCTATAGAAGAACTTAAGAGGTTTAAGTTTCTCTTTTCCCGGTATCGCACGTTGCTTTAAGCCTATAAGGACTAATAGAAATCTCTTACGTTAATCTAGCAGTTTATCGTTTAGAACATCGGGAACTACTACTTAATAATTGCCGACAAACATAAGGTTTCTAAGAAATTAGCTTTACTATAGCGGCGTATAAAGCCGACTTCGTAGACGCAATAGAAGACTATTCTTACGTAGTTCTATACTATTTTAAAGGCACTAGACCGGACGGATATTACGATATAGATTTCCAACTAGTAGAAAGTCCTTACCGATGCCCGGCGAATTAAGTTGCCGGAATCGGAAGGTCTCCGGGCTATATAGCTTTTTCTCGAGGCTATTTGGCTAATTTCTAGCCCTTTTGCGGAATACTAGATAAATAAGATAGAGGACGATACCCGCCTAAATAAGCTAGGTTAAAAGCAGTCTTTCCCCGACGGATTTAAGATATCCGAACTTTTCGAGCGCTCGTAGGCCTTAAAGGCTACGACTAAAGCGCTAAAGACTAACGCTTTTGCAAAGTTCTAAGGCTAAGGAATAAAGTCCTTAGCTACGGAATCTATTAATAAATCGGCAACTACTTTAGCAGCTGCGTCTTTAGATAAGGATAAAGGCAAGAAAAAGGATAGTCCGCCGTGTATTTACGGAGAACGATACTATTTCCGATAGTGTTATTACTTTAACCCTTCCGTTCGACTTTTATTATAGAAACCCGATAAAGACGTCTAAAAGACTATAGACGACTACTTTAAGGTTCCGGCTAATAAGGCTAAAGTTAACGTAGCACTTCTTCGCGACGAGGAGTAGCGGAAGAATAATTAGACTAAGATAAAGACGGTATAAGCTACGGCTACCGCTAACGTTCTTACGACCTTTTTACTATTAGTTATTCTATAGACTACCGTAGAATACCCGTTAAGGGATTCTTTTATTATAGATTTAAGGTCTAATAGATATATTTACAATAATAAAGAGCGTTTCTATAACTTCTAGCCTTCTTCCGAGTACGCACTTATAGGTAGTAGAAGCACTCTAATTCTTAGGATAGGCACGGTATTTATACGTATTTCGCCGGGCACTTTTTAGCTTAGTTAGGTAGCATATATCCTATCTTTTCACACGTCCCTTTATTTACTTTGTCTTTTGCATAAGGCGAATCTTTTATAAAACCTATTGACTAGATAGATCTCTTCTTTAACTCGCACTATTTGCATAACGGAGCTAATTTACAATAAGTATATTATCGAATATAACCCGTTAATACCTTCTACTGCACTTCTAACTATTGCTTCCGTTCCTTCTATAGATTCTACCGTAGAAACCCCGGTTATAGCACCTTTTTCGGCTACTACACTAGAGCCTATACTAATAAGTATAGAGGAACTTTCTCTTTAGCACTAACGACTTAGATATCCGAATAATAAGGCGCTTTTAAAAGCACTCGGAATACTATAGTCGGTAACCTTCGATAATATAATCTCCTATAAGTCCTATAAACTTACGTAGGCTAAACGAATTATTAACCGCGAGCCGCCGCTTTCTAAGGCGACGTTTCCCTTTTCTAAGGTGTTTTGCGATATCTTTTCTATATATAAGAGTTATAATAATAAGAACGTTGCATTTCTCATTAAGGATAACTATACGAAGCTTGTTTTTCTATATGCTCTTTTAGACGCCTCTATAGACGAGCTGATTTTATATTTTAAAAGCCTAAGTCGGTATATTTCCCGATAGTTCTTACTTTCTATCGGTATAATCTATTAAGATAACGACGGAGCCTTTCGATACGAATTTTAGGATTTTATTAACTAATAGGGCATCTATAATAAGCCTACTGCTCCCTATACACCCGCTTAAAACGGCGCTGCCGAACGGGCTAGGGGGGTAGGATCTACGAAAGCTCGATCTATAAGGATTAAAGCAAATTTGCCTAAGCATTTATAGACAGAAACGTAGAAAACTATAGTATATTTACACAATCGGATTTTAGCCCGATAGGCAGCTTCCTCTACGTTATTTCCCTTAAAGTAGATTTCCCTAATAGAGATCCTTTACGATTAGTTAAGGGATTACGACCGGAATATACCGGCATTTCTTCTTCCCTAACTATTACGATTCGATTATCTTCGAGCTTTTAGCTATAAAGCCTACCTACTAACCACTAAGGCCCTAACTAATACGTAGAAACGTAATATTAAGCAGGAACCTTATGCGGAGGTTAGTTACTTAGTCGGGTATAATTCTACTAATATTTTTCGTATATAGATCCTATAGAGACGGGAGGTTCGTCGAGTTCGTAATATAACGTTTAATAAGACTTAGTTTTTCACCGCGTCTAAGGCATCCGAACTACTAGTATAGGTGTTATTACCGGCATTTCTACTATATATTACATAGGAAGAAGAGTAAGATAAAGCAGAATTCTAATTAACGCTAATAGTGCTTCTTTATAAGCATTTTACTTTAGTAGACCTTCTAGCCGATAGTAATCCTTAGCTCCCTACTCTTAACTAAGCCCTAGAACCGCCGGAGGACGTTTTTAAGAATATATAGGATTTCTAACCCGATATTTCTACTCTTTTACCTACTATAACTATAGAACTAGCAGACCGTCTTAAGGTATAGTTGCCTTAAGCTACTTCTCGGTCTATAGATTACGATAATACTATTCCTATAGATAGTCTCCGGACAACGAGGTTTACAGGGGATTTACGCCTTACTCGTTTAAACCGTTTTTCGGGTCGATATCCCGCTTTCGCCTACGTTAGGCATCTACCGGCTAATAGCACCGCTTTTACGGCTATATTCGCTACTTCTCTTAAACTAAGGAAGATATATAAACGGGATTTACCTACGCTTCTAAGGTTTTAGTTTAATCTTAAGACGCATCCGTATAGACCTAAGTTTAAAGCCGTTAGAAAGGTTAAATAGGACTCCTTAAAATAGCGGAAGACCTTCTTTCCTTCGCTTACCCTAAGAGCGAACGCGCTAGTGCGTCCTCTTTTATTAATATAGGCATTCGATTATAAGTTTAATAAGCACGCCTACCTTAGGAAGTTTAAGTCTCGCCTTTATATACGAGGAGATCTTTAGCCGTTTAGCGGAAAAGAAATATACGCCGCGACGCTTATAGCGCGAAATATTCGCATTATAATTACTATTGCCGCTAAGTTTAGCACTAAAACCCGCTTACTTAACGCGGTTAACGCCTTTACGAATGCTAATCTAGATAAAGAAGTATATATCTACTTCTTAGACGGATTTAAGGTATTTAGTTTTATAATTCGGTTGATAAAGGCTTTATATAGGCTTTGCCGTTCGCCGCTTCTTTAGCAACGGGAATTATCTAGGTCTCTTACCGAACTTAGCCTTTAGTAAAGTGCGGAGGATCTTTGCATTTTTATATATACTACGAGTAGTATTATTACTTTCTTCTTTATAGATAATATTATTATCCTTTTTCGTAAGGAGCACCGTAGGGCTACTAACGATTTTATCTATCGCTTTAAGCAAAAGTATATAGTTACTAACCGCGGAGAGCTTACCTATTTCCTTAAGATAAGGATTATCTAGGACCGTAAGCAGCGAAAGCTATAGTTATACTAGACGTTTACCTAGATAAGATTGCTTTTAAGTTTAGTTTAATCCTTACTTCTACGGTTCTACGGCCTATTTCGACCCTTTGCCTATTCCTACTTCCCGAAAAGCTAGAGAAACACTACGGATAGGCTACGGATAACTAAATATACTACTTTTAGTCTTTAGTCGGTTCCTATAATTACGCGACTATTTCTACCCGGCTCGACGCCGTAAAATCGTCGAATTCTTTAGCGGAGCATATATAAAACCCGTCTACGCTTTATATTAAGCTCGTAGAAAGCTTAATAACTTACTTATACGAATCGCGTTTCCTTACGATTGAGTTTTCGGATACGGATGAGTAAGAACTCGTTATAGCTTCTAATGCCGCTTACGCTAATAACCCGGATACTCGTTATTCTTCTAAAGGCTATTTTATTAGCCTATTTAACGGTCTAATCGCGTAGAGTGCCCGGAAATAATCTACGGTTACTACTTCTTCTACTAAAGCCGAACTTCTTATAGTCTCTTCTACCGCGAAAGAGCTAATTTCTATTCTTCGTTTATTTAACGATATTTCCCTATAGCTAGATATTCCTATTCATACTATTTAGTCTAATAACACCTAGACAATCCGCTTAGCTTCCGCCGAGATTCTAAAGATTTAGACCGCTTTAAAGCACGTTAAAATTTATAACTACTAGGCCCGTTAGGAATTCTTACGTAATACTTTTAATATTAAATATATCCCTTCTAACTAGATAGTTACGGATAGATTAACTAAGTTACTTCTACGATAACGTTTCTAAACGTTCCTTCGCTAGCTTCGACTTACGGATATTTCTTCTAGGATCTAAGAAGAAGTCGATAATAATTCTAACTAGCCGGAAGTTATTCCCTTCTAGCTAGGGGGGTATATTAACATTACCGTCTTCCCTATTTGCTTTCTACCGGGAAATCCCCGGTTCTTCCTTAGATTCTACTATAGAATTCTATAGGCTTCTATAGGCATTAACCCGTACTTCTATAGTCGTATTTAGTTACTTTTCTTCGGTTATATTTTATAGTAATTTTACTATGATTTTACGGTTATTTATACGGTCTTTACCCGTAAAGTCTCTTCCCTTCTACGGTCTTCTACCGTAGAATTCTAATTCTCTTCTATAGCTTCTACCGTAGAATTCCTTTATATAGTTACGGCTTCTACCGTAGAATTTACTAGTCTTCTACTAGGCTGCTTATTTATTTACTAACTATATGACTTATTTATCGTACGGCACGATCTATTGCTTTTCTTACCGATCCTTCCGTCCGATTATTTACGTCACCTGTTTTTCCTTAGGTCTACGAGGCTGATTTCGTCCGAGGATTTTTCCTATATATAGAGACTAGTTAGCCTCCCTACTAGATAAGACAAGAGCTATTATTCTTAGTGTTTTATATCCTTTTGCAGCTTTTAATCCCTCTATGTAGGCTGTTTTTAGCCTTAGAGCCTCTCTTCCCTTTTTAATTGCTATTACCTAAATGTCGAGGACCCGACTGCCTAGCGTTCGATATCGGCGAAGAAGGTTCTTTAATGCTCTCTTAAAGCTAGAGTCTACGTAGTTCTATATATTTTCCACCTATCCCTTAAAGTAGTCTTAGAAGAACCCGAGAAGGTTATATCCTTAGAGATATATATCGTATTCTACGTCTAATATAAACCTAGCAACGTACGTTATAGCTGCCTTACCGTTATCCTCGTTATATAGGACTTCGTCGTCCTAAAGGTAAACGTTAATTAATTATTTCTACGCGGTGCCTTAGATCTATACGTTCTTTATTAAGTGTTTAAGTAGTTCCTCGTCTACTATAGTAGTAGGGTTTAACGTAGAAGAAGTTATCTTAATAGCGGGATTACGTATTATCGGGGTTCGTAATATTCTTTACGAGGGTTATCGACGTAAGGGATATATTATATAGTTGTCGAATCGGCGTTATAGACGCACTTAGGTTATTGTCCCTCTTCTATTCGATAGCGGAGACTATTAACGGAAGCTTAAGAGTATTACGGTATTAGGTTATATTATATATTATCCCACGTGACCTCTATATCGTATATATAGACATTTAGACCTAGGTCTATAGCTATATCCCTTCGTAGATTAATAATAATTATATACCCCCCTTAAGCTTATTCTCTTATCGTTTAATCTACTATTGTATCCTATTGCCCTTAATTAATAATCTCGCTATCTTACCCCTTTCCTTTCTAATCTCCCCTCTTCGCGACGTAAGTCCGCCTCTTTACTAGACTCCTTCGACTAAGTTTTCCTCGATTATTAGAATTTTCCCGGTATAGATACGCCGTCTTAACGCGAATTATATAGATTTCCCTCCTTACCCTTCCCCTACCTTTACCTTATCCTATTGCCTTATAATCTATAATAACCGATTATATAGAGGCCGATCTTCCGTCCGCTACCTTAGCCGTTACCCCGCCGGCTCCTACCGACCTAAAGCCCTAGACCGAGTACGTTTCCTACTACCCTTGCCTTAGCGCCCTTCTTTAAGCCTAACGGCCTATATTCGGCACGTTCGCCTATATTTAGGCTAACGCTACTTACGATTTCCGCGCCCCTTAGATTAAGGCCTTTACTTACCTTAATAATGCTTACGTTAAGTTAGATATAGGAGTGCTTATCGCTTAAGAGCATATAGCCGTTGCCTAAAAGCACGCTGCCGATCTCTAGCGCTAGCTTAACCGCGCTATATCCTCTCTCCTCGTCTTAACTAAACGCAACGCGGCTTAAGACTAGGCCCTTACCCCCGCCCCCGCCTTTGCCTTTACCCGTTCTTATATCGCCGACCTTAAGAGGTTCGCTAGCGACTCCGGCACTTAAAAGCAACGTTAGGAGGCTTTCTAGACCTAGCGCAACGGCCTTGCTATTAAGCTCCGTTAAGATACCGCTTTATACCTTATAGAGTAGGATCGTATTCTCTATACGGCTCGCCGGCTTACCGGCCGGGCCGCCTCTATTATCGCTAGCGTTCCTTAGGACGTCTTCGATAATAAGTCTTTCGCCGATTAGTAGTATACTACTATTAAAGCCTTTCCCGACGACCTTAGCCTCGTCTTTAGTGCTTATTTCACCTATGCTTAGTCGGAAGCCGACTTTAATGCCTTATCGATAAAGAATATTTCTTAGCCGGACTTTTATTCGAAGTTTACCTAGCTTTAAGCCGACTTATCGTTTAATAGTACCGCTTACGTCGCCTACCTTTATTCGAAGGTCTTTATCGAACTTACTAACGACGCCGCTCTATAGGTCGAATGCCCGGCTTATAACTACTTTACGGCCTAGGCTAAGATATATTCTACGCTTTAGGATAACTAGTAGCGTATTAAGGCCCGTTCTTAACTCTAGCCGCTTCGTAACCCCGCTCGCACTAGCCCTACCTCGCCCGCCCCGCCTATATCTCCTACCGGTAACCTAATATAGCTTAATGCATTCCGGGCCTAGCTTACTAACGCTAAGAAGCAACGGCGGTTTAAGAACCGTCTCTACCTCTACTACGCTTAGCCGGCTACCGCTACCTATACCGCCCGGACCTACCTTAATAAAGGTATCGGTGCTAATCCCGGCGCTAACCCTAGCGCTAGTCCCGGCGCCGGTTCTAGCTCTAGCCGCGGCCGTAGCCGTAGTAGCGGTACGTTTGCCCCGCGCTTGCTTAAACCCCCCCCCCCCCGCCACTAGGTTTACGCTATTAAGCAGGGCTTTATCGAGGGCGAGGTAGACGACCTCCCCGCCTTTTCCTTATCCTCGGGAAATACGTAGCTCCCTCGCCTTATCGCGCGATAGAGCTCTTAGTATCTAAGTTTATAGCTTCGTTTAACACTAGGGAAGATCTTTGCCTCCCCGCGGGAATATAACCGCGTGCTTTACTTATGCCTTTATCCCTTATATCCGCCGATATCGTTATAAGTGCTTTAGTCGACTCCGGCTATTCTAGATACGCTTTTATATACGCTTAGACCGCGCACCGCCTTGCCCTTCCTATCCGCTAGCTTTAATTCCTACGCCGGCTTTCTCTCGCCGATAGTAGCGACTATAAGTCCGGCTCCGTTACTTATTGCGCTTTTTCGGTCTCCCGGATTAGCGCTTATACTAAGTCTATCTACTTCTTTCTTACAAAGCTTAGCTATAAATTTATTCTTAGCCTCTATTAGCTACGCTAGCACGACCCTATTATTAGCTAGCGCGGTAACTCCCTTTCCTTCTAGTCCCCTTTTTATCTAGCCTCCTGCCTCTTAGACTACTAGCCTTATCTTATCCTAGGCCTTTCGGCCACCCTTGCCCGCCTTACCCGCCTTATCCTAGCTCCCCCCGCCTTTATTTTAGGGGGAATATAATTAATAAATATAATTCGTTTTCCCCCCGCTCCCTCCGTTAAAGACTTTAACGACGAGGGCGAACCCCCTACCGCTACGATCCTTATTCCTACTGCTATAATCCCTATTCCCGCCCGTACGGCCTTAGCCCGTCCGCCGGCCTTTATCCGTTCCGTCCGCTTTAGCGACGTTCTTAAGTTTATTCCTTTATCCTTTAGCCCCTCTCTCTCGGCGTTTTTTAAGGATACCCTTAACGTAGGTAAACCCGCCTATCCGGACTCCTCCCGCTAGGTTAACGACGCCGACTCTAACTCCGGCTATAACTCTAACTCCTTAGCTACCCTCTACCCTTACCGCTACGTTCGACCTTCTTACCCTTATCTTATCTATAAGACCGCCGGCTACCGCCGCCTTTTATTACGGCCGAATTGTAAGACTATTAGACTTTAGCCCTTCCGCTTCTCGTCCTTTAATAACTTAGCGTTTAACGTTTAAATACTTAACGTTAACGCGATAGGAATATTCTACTAATAGCCTAAAGTCTAGACCTTTTAGACCTTAATTAAGGCCTTTACCGCTAAGCTTTTGCTTACTAAGCCTCTACTACCTATCGACTAGGATATTCCTAAGGACTTTTATTAGGCCGTTTTAATTAGATATATAGACGCTAAGGATGCGAAAGCCTGCTTTAACTTCTGCCTTTACGACTTTATCGACGATTACCTTAATAAGATCTACTTTAATAAGATCTCCCCCGATAATATCGCTAAGTTCTTTAAGAAGTAAGAGAAAGTCTTTTATATACTTAACGAGCTTTAGGCTAAGGTCCTTAAGGAGCTCTACTATATAATCTATATATAGCTTAAAAGCGAGGCCGATAAGCTCGCCCTTTACTATACCGTTAATACTTACATTAACCTTAAGGAGGGAATATAACCTCTTTATACCTACCCCCGTCCTTTTAGCGAAGCTAAGAACTAAATCGTCCGCGCGTACGTTAATAAGTAGCTTAGGAAGGGCTTTATCCGCTGCTTTACCTCCCCCGCTATTGCCTTTATTATGCTTACTTATAATCCGGGCGGGGGCGTCCGTTTTTACGTTAACTATCGCGGCTTAAATAAGGCTATAATTAAGAACTATTTCCCTTTACCTTTTATCTACGATACCTTTACCTATATCCGGAAGGCGAAGGTTTTTACTAAGATCGATATTATTATAGCGTTTAATCGCCTTCGTATTACCGAAGGATATAAGTAAAAGACTACGTTCGCTATATAGTATAGGCTTTTTAAGTATTATATTACCCCCTTTAGCCTTACCGCCGCTTTATCTTACTTTTAGAATTTTATTAATACGGCTTTTTACGGTATCTTTAACGAGTTCTACTTTACCTATTTAAACGACGTCTTAATCTTCTTAAAGACGTAGGAGGAGCACTAGGCCTACGTTAATACGGTTCTTAAGCGCCTTAACGCCGCCGGCCTTTAGCTTAACGTAGATAAGTATAACTTATACGTTACTAAGACTAAGTACCTTAGCCTAATTATCTTAGATAAAGGCATTCGCATAGATCCTAAAAAGGTTTATATAGTCTTAGACTAGCTTGCCCCCTCCTTTATTAAGGACCTATTGCATCTACCTATAAGGGCCCGCACCCGTAGGCGCGAGGAGTAGTCAATAGGTGCGCTTAAGGTTACGAAAAGGGGCACTAATTAATAAGAGAAAAAGGTCTAATATTGCGATATATAGTCGTAGGCTAGCTGTCTTATAAGGCACCTTAAATAGGTGCGCAAGCGGACACGTGACCTGCACTAGTATAGAGCTATATCTAATACCTCCTTATAGGCACGCTCCGATGCGATAGGACCTCTAGCGCTTCTTAGGATTCGCTAATTCTTATCGGCGTTTTATTCGCGGCTTTTCTAAGCTTATAAACCCTTTAAACGCCTTTACTAAGAACTCTACCCCTTAGATCTAGTCTCCCGCTTACGCTTACGCCTGCGAAGCCTTTAAGCACGCCTTTACTACTGCCTTAGTCTTAATATACTTCGACCCCTATCGTAAGACTATAGTTTAGATAGATGCTTTTAACTAAGCCGCTAAGGGTATACTAATATAGCTCCTCGACAATAGTCGTTACTATCCGGTTGCCCTTTTTTCGTTAAAATACTTTACTTAAGAGTATAATTACGAGATCTACGATAAAGAACTCCTCGCGATTATAAAATCTCTTAAAGAGTAGCGCCCTAAGCTTAAGGGCCTACCTACGTTTAAGATAGCCTTAGATTATAAGAATCTTTAGTATTTTATAACTATAAAGCTCTTTAACTAACGATAGGCCCGCTAGGCCGAATTCTTTAGTCGTTTTAATTCTAAGATTGTCTTTTAGCCTAGCTCTTAAGCTATTCTCCCGGACGCCTTTAGCCGCTTCCCTAGCTCCCGCCTTCTCTCCTTTACCGACTAAGCCGACGAGAGGATTAACTACCGATATTAGGTTATCCTCCTTAAGTCTAAGGTTAATGCCTCCTTTTACCCTAATACTACTCCCGCCTTTAATACCGTCGAAGAGTCTAAATCGTTTATAAATATAATTTATAAATACGATTCCGACTGCCTTAACCTTTACGCCCTCGACGACTTTAAGTCGATCGATAACCTTATCGACCGGGCTTATTCCTCCTCCCCGCTTATCTCCGCTATTCGCGTAGCTCTTTAGTCCCCTTAGCCCCGCTAGCCTTACCCCCTCCGAGCCCCCCTCCGCTCGATCCTTAAGACCGCTCTCTCTAGGGTCTAAGGCCGGTTCTATTTCTAAGGCTAGCTCTTCGTTCCCCCTAACGACGCCCTAATTCTTTAGATCCTCGTCCGCGCTTATACCTCCCCCCTTGCCGGCCACCCTAGACGTACGAAGACCGCTAGTCTCTACCGCCGGTCTTACGTCTAGCCCGGCATATACGAGTCTATTTCTAGCTTTATGCGGAATTATTATATATGCCTATATGCTAAATCCCCTCGTTCCTCCCTTTAAGGCCTACTTTAGCCCTTAAGTATTCCCTTCGCCTTATAGACCGATATATCCGTCGACTTTATTACCGACCTCTATATCTACCGCCGCAACGGCGTTAAGTTTTCTAATATCCTCGTTATCGTCGACCGCCTTACGAAAATACGCTATTACGTCCTAATACCTTTAATAACCGTTAAAGACGTTATTAACGCGTTTATTTCCCGCGTTTAGTCCCTCTATAGCAACCTAGCCTTTATTATTAGCGACTATAGCACTTAATTTATTTCGGCTTTCTAATAGTAGCTTAATCGTCGCCTTAGTTACCGCCTTTACCTTAGCTCCGCCTACTACCTTTAGACCGACGGTTAGACTAAGATCGCGAACGCTTAAATAAAGGTTTACCTTCGTTATTATACTACCTACCTTTAAGACGATTAGGTCGACCTCCTTCCCCTCGCTAAGTTTACTACTAATAATTAAGTCTTTAAATCTACTAGCCTCTCCCCTTTCTTCGCTAACTATAGCTTCTACCCGGAGCTTAGCACTAAGCCCTTTAGTTCCCCTTTACCTAGTATAACCCTTTAATAGCGGAAGGAATACCTCCGCGGTAACGCGTTTGCTTCCTATCTTTAGCGTATCTTTAACTTCCTCCGTAATATAATCGAGGATGCTTAGGCTACTTAAGCTCGCTACGTAGACGCCCGGCGGACTCCCGCCTTAGCGTACTAGCCCGGCGATATAGTATTCCTTAGCACCCGCTAGATCTAGACCCTCCGCCTTATAAAGAAGCTCGACTATAAGCGGGAGGGCCTATATAAAGTCCTTAAGGTATATAAGACGGCGTGTCTTCTTCGCCTCCTTAAGGGCAGCCGCCTCTACCTTATTTTTTATTACTCTTTCTTTACTAAGACCTAAGAGCCCCTTTTGCCCGGCTAGTCGGAGCTTAACGTCTAGCCCGCCGATAACGGCATTCTCCTTTCCCCCGGCGACGACGACGGCGATAATATATACCTTAAGTAGGAGTTTTCTTCTATTCTCTCGTAACGCTAATACGCCTTTAGGAAGATTAAGTATCGTGTTTAATAGCGTTATAGCCCCCTTACGTAAGAGGACTCCTCTTGCCTTAACGGCTGCTAGGACGACCTTAAGGCTTTTTACGCCTTTAACCCGACTAAGCCTAAACCGGCCTTTTATATAGCCTTCCTTACGTCTTTACCTTCGCCTAAGTGATAATAAGTATAATTTATTAATATAATTTACGTTACGACGGCACGCGTTAGATTCTTAGTTTTACCCTTTGTTTCTGCTTATTCTTCTCTCGTTCCGTATTAAGCCCGCTTTTAGGACCGGTTAATATAAATTCCCTTCGTTTTTATTAGCCTATTGCCCCTTTTAAGCGTTCGAATCGAACGCCGATTTAAAGGGGATATACTATTATAGTATTAGGTTATATTATATATTATCCTATATAACCTCTATATCGTATATATAGACATTTAGACCTAGGTCTATAGCTATATCCCTTCGTAGATTAATAACAATTATTATAGGAATGTGGTTATATAACTAAAGGATAGAGTCGCAACTATATTGCCGACTATGCATAGGAAAGGGGCAATAGGGGTTATAACCACGCGGCGTATAACGCTACGTAACCTATATAGTTAATAACCTCGTAATTAACTAAGGGCATCGTTATGACTAGAGCAGTAAGCCCTAGCGTAGGCCTTAATAATGCATTGTTAAGGCATAGCAGGCTCTATAGAGGGACCCCGGCAGACGGGTATAAAGGGGCCCCTTATTCCCCCTTCTTTAGCTAGATTAGATATAACTATAACTAATGCAACCCCCTTTATTTAGATTAATCTAAGTGAATTACCTATTAACACTAATTAGTAATTAAATATATTTAATTATAGAATAGTAAGGCAGAAGAGATAGATCTTAATCTTCGAAAGTATAGTAGAATCTTTATTCCTTACGGACGCTGTTTCCGCGTATCTTTACCCTCGAGGTTCTATTGCGCATACCTAAGAGAAGTTTATCTATGCTAAGAATAAGGATTGTTTATATTAGCTCTACGGTAAATAAGACCTTCTAAGCTCTTAATTAATCCCGTTCTCGCCTATTATAGGAAGAGTAAACGTTAATAAGCAGTGCGTCTATAACGTAGAATAATATCGCGAACCCTTATAACTATTTAATCCCGTGCTTACTTCCCTTAAGGAGGAAGAGTTACGTCCTTTAGAATAGAGACTAATCGCTTCGATATTTCTCGTAAAGACCCTTACAATACTAACTAACCCTTAAACGAACTCGAAAAATAAACAATAATAGTAGGATTACTATCGAATATAAACGCACCGGCTCCCCTTAATAGCCCGGAACTAATTATACAATAGATAAAGGAGATCGGCATCCCTCTTACCGCTCGCATAGAGGTAGATATACAATACTAAGATATAGAAGAGATTACGATAGAAGATCTTAGTAAAGCGGAGGTTATAATATTTATAGCCCGGTTTATTATAATAGGCGAAGCATCTATCTACTATTAAGGTTAACGGCTCTTTAACCTATTCTAGGAATATTTCTAGGGATAGAATAAATCTATATAGAATACGGTAGATTAGAACTATAAGAAGGTCCTTAAGATGCTATTGCGAAGACGCGGCGTTTCGATAGGACTAAAGAACGCGCCGTTTATTAAATTATATATAACGATGCTTTAATCTAATAATCTACTCCCTTAGAACGAGAAGGAGTTTATAAAGGAGGTATTCGATGTAGGCATAAGGGCCCTTAGTAAGCAAGAAAAGAAGAAAAACGAAAAGGAACGAATAGCCTAAGACTAGGCAGATAAAGATCCCTTCTCGACTATAACGAACTAGTTAACGGTCTACCCGACCTTATACCGATTCTAACTTAGCGGCCCGGCCCGAGCAGCGACTACGGATCCGACCCCGGAACTAGACTAAGACCTAAATACGGCTACGACGGATGCACCGGCATTTCTACTATTTAATCGTATAAATCGGATTTATGCGCTACGACTACTATTTCTCCCGGAACTAACGTTATATATCCTAAGAGCGAAACTAAGGCTCGATCTATCTGCTTTAATAATGGCCTTAAAGGCTACGGTCGAAACATTTAATTATAATATTAAGGAGTATATAGTACTCCTACTAGCCGATATTCCGAACCTCTCGTCCGATCCCGACGTTTAGACTAAGTTTATTAAGATATAGGATAAAGAGAAGAGCTATACCGGCGAGCTATATGCCCTATTTAACGAGACTATCCGTAAGTTTATAGGCGTGTGTTATAACCTTAAGATTAAGCTAAGGCTCTTTTATACCCTTCTCCCTTAGATCTTAAAGGGACGAGCCGATCGATTCTATACGGAGAATATCACCTAGACGACTACCTTCCGAAGCGTATACGATAAGATTAAATAATATTTCGATACTAAAGCGACTTAGGCTTAGTACTATACCGATTAGACTAATACGACGTTTAACTAAGTTCGGGCTAGCAACCTTAAGAAAGGCCTTCTAGAAGTGCTTTAGTTATTAATCGATAAGTTATTATTATATTAACGAGCTCTAGGACCTAAGTTTGTAGGCGAAACCCCGCTTATAGTAAATCTTACTAAGGCGTGCTAAGGTATCCTAGAACTTAAAGGTGCCTTCTTTAAATAGGCTAAGGAGGCTAAGGAGCTTTATACCGACCTCCGAGCTTCCCTTACGACGTACCTCATACGATAAGCGAGAAATGCCTCGCGCTAATTTATCTAAGACCGATATCGTAATAACGATAGGATAGATATAAATTATAAATATAATTCGAAGAACCCTAATAGTTAGTTTTATATAGACCGTCGGTATACTAATAATCGCAGTAGAGGCAACGGAGGATTTCGCCCGCGAGGCTTTAGATAAGGCTATCGACATCGCGGTAGAAGAGGCTACGGCTAAGGATATAGCAATAAGACCTAGACTAAGAAGTGCTTAGTGTGTGGAAAGGAGGGATATTAGTCTACGAAATATTCTATAGAGGAACGGCGAAAAGCTAAGGACTAATATCTCTTGCATTGTCTTTACACCGGCGTCCCCCCGGACATTATAGCCTATTTAGCAGGCTATAAAGGTTATAAGGACGATAAGGAGGAAGAGTATAGCGAGGATAATAAGCCGGAGTCGTAGTAAGTAAGTTAAATGCTTTGCTAAATAGCTTTAACTACCTTATTATAGGAGACAACGTCTATAGGAAAGAACCGATAGTCTCGGCCGACTAGTTCTATATTAATAACCGTTACTTAAAGCTCTATTTTTAAGGCATCCTAATTAATACAGGAGCAGCGAAGGTCTTAACGGCCGGACAAGAACAGTATATAGCCCTATAGTAAGAAGACCCTTCCGTCTATTTAGACATATTAACCGTAGGCTAAGAATTAATTAGATTCGGCGCCGGCACCGTTATTAGGTCTCTAGGATTAATTAATCTTACTACTCCGATTAGAAGGATTATATTCTATATGCTAGAAACTTCGACCCTTTTCCTACTATATCTCGCGGATATAGATAGGCTAGGCGTGTTCTTTACAATACGACGAACACCCTTACCGGTCCTAAGGCAAATATCCCGGTGGTTAGGAAATAGGGGTACCTTTATTTCTTCCTTAGGAAGAGTAAACAATCGACCGCATTCCTTATAGAAACGGAAATTAAGACCTTACACCGTCGATTCGGACATCCTACTATAGCTAGGCTATATAACCTATTAAAGTAAGCAGCCTATAGCGATATATCTCTTAGCACTCTAGAGAATATCTTAGAACTATATTACTATTGCTAGATACATTCGCCTACCCTAAAACGGTTTAAGTTCAACCTTAAAGATAACTAAGACTTTAATTATAAGGTTATTATTAATATAATATACTTAGACGTCCCGAATTTAGCACAACGCCCGGTATTGCATATTATTAACGCATCGACGGCCTTCTAAAGCGCTCGATTCCTTCCTTCTATATTAGCTAAGGATATATAGGAGACTCTTCGAGCCCTTTAGATTAACATATACCTTAGTCCCCCTAATATTATTAAACATAATGCCGGCACGAACTTCGCGGCGGTAGAATTCCGAAATAAAGCCCGTATTATAGGGATTATATATATATAAGTTCTTATTAAAGCATACTAGTCTATCAGTAAGGTTAAGACGTATTATGCCCCTTTACGCTAAGCTTTTAATATCCTCTTCGTAGAAATAAGCAGCTTTACCTCCCTTAAGGCAGTTCTAGACGGCTATTAAAGCTATTAACGATACTACTAGACCGAACGGACTAATACCTACGTTGCTTATATTCGGAGTATATCTTAGAATAACTCTTAATTCGCCGCTATCGCTAACGACCTTTAAACGAGCCGCTATAGTATAGAAAGCGATAAAGGCACTTAGGCAGCTTACGGCTAAACGATAGGTCTAAGCAGCGTTTTATAGCCGCAACGGTCTAGATATAGCGAACACACTTGCCTTCCCTCTCTAAAGCGAAGTCCGCGTATAGAGGGAAAAGTTAGGATAGTAAAGACCGTTTAAAATCGCAGCTATTAATAAGCACGATATTACGATCGATACGGTTAATAGACCTTAGGTTTTTAAATCTATATTAGTATAACTATATTATCGTAATTAAATGCTTAATAATATCCCGGCATTAGAATCTAAGCAGCCGGATAAACCCGCCCGACCGGACCCTCCGGCACCCCGTAAGCGAGGACGCCCGCCCGGATCGAAGAATAAGGCTAGGCATTTAATTATAGAAGGACTAGACGTAGAGGATAACCTAGACAATAACGAGGACGATATAGATCTCGACGATTTAAGCGACGAAGAAGCGGACGAGGCCTTAACGATAAAAAAGGAGGAAGAGGCCTACGAGCTAGCCGTTAAGCTCCGATCTAAAGGCGCTATTACGACCCCGGGAGCACTATTCGAAGCGTGAGATAGCACGGAGATCGATAACCTTATAGCACGAGGAGTATTTAGTTTTAAACGGTATAACGAAGCTATTTACGGCGGCTACTATATCTTTAGCTCCCGTATAGTTCGAGAGGTTAAAGGCAGAGACACTAAGCTATATAAGAAATTAAGGCTTATAGTCTAAAGTCACAATAATAAGGAAAAGGCTCCCCTACTAACGCAGTCCCTAATAATCTAACGCGTTAGCTAACGACTAATCTTAGCCTTTGCTCTTAGCCTTATGCGCTATAGGATAACGTTGTCCCTTCGAGATATTACCTAAGCATATCCCTAGGCGACTATAGAGCTTTTTCGAACGGTCTTAATATATCTCCCCGCCGAATTACAATAGAAGTATCCGCCCGATACGATTATCTAAGTTATTAAGCCCCTATATAGCATTATAGAATCGGGAGTCTACTAGTTTAATACGTATTAGAAGCACTATATTAAGGGCCTCGATATAGCGATATCGACCTTCGATTCTTGCCTCCTAATATCTAATATAGGACTAGAACATTTTAGCATTATAGGGATATAAACGGATAATACCCTTATGCTTAGAACGACGAGTTTTTTAGCCGCTAAAGAAGAAAAGCTCCGAGAGGCATAATTTAAGGCGAAGCCGAAAACTACGATAACTTAAGGCTCTATTACGGATTTCAACGGCGCGAAGGTAAGCTTATAATAGGATAAGATACTCCTACTCTAATAGAAAGGATAAGCTGCCTAAATCGACCGAATCGATGTTAAGGCTCCGGATTATGCATAATAGTACCTAAAATAACGTGCTCGTAGAGCCTATATAGCCTCGGTATGCTAACCGGAAGCCGTATTCGATATCTCTATTGCAGTATAGGTATAGAACCTAGATGATAAAGATTATATAATCTTAAATAAGCGACTTAAGTAGCAAATAGACTACTAGAGCTAAGGTTTAATATATAAACCAATTAATCTTATAAAGGCGAAGCTAATAGTATTTACGGATAGGTCGTTTGCTAATAATAAAGACCTATTATCGCAACTAGGCTTTATTATTACACTAGTTAATAAGACCGAAAGGTCTAATAACTAGTTTAAGGTTATTAGAAACATTATCTACTAAAGCTCGACGAAGTATAAGAGAGTTACCTAAAGCGTGCTAGCTTCTAAGATATACGGTATAGTTAACGGCGTTAACCTTAGGATCGCTTTAGCAACTACGTTAAAGATTATTACCGACCGGCTTAAGCTACCGAATATCTAATTAATTATCTATATAGATTCGTATTCGCTTTACGAATGTCTCGTAAAGCTCGGGATAACTAAGGAGAAGAGATTAATAATAAATATTATGTCTCTTCGATAGTTATACGAGCAACGAGAGATTGTAGAGATCCGTTAGATTAACGGCGAT
Organism: Ophiocordyceps sinensis; assembly: GCA_012934285.1. Taxonomy (NCBI): domain Eukaryota; kingdom Fungi; phylum Ascomycota; class Sordariomycetes; order Hypocreales; family Ophiocordycipitaceae; genus Ophiocordyceps; species Ophiocordyceps sinensis. The sequence goes on along the minus strand of JAAVMX010000001.1, from coordinate 11,767,737 downwards.
AATAACCCAGCCGATACTATAACGAAGGCATTACCGAACCGAGCCCTCGAACGCTTCGTAGATAATAATAGCTTAACTATTCGGATAGAGGCATACGTTCTACGCCCCTAAGTTCCCCTTTTAGAACTCTTTTTCATTTATACTTATGTATTGTATTTATTAGACCCCTTTAGTCTAATACGCGTTATCCTTGCGATTAGGAAGGTTGCTTAGCAGTTAGAAAGAAAGACTGCTAGTATAGGAATATAGTTATATAACTAAGGGATAGAGTCGCAACCACATTGCCGACTATACATAGGAAAGGGGCAATAGGGGTTATAACCACGCGGCGTATAACGCTACGTAACCCACACAGTCGATAACCTCGTAATTAACTAAGGGGATCGTTATAACTAGAGCAGTAAGCCCTAGCGTAGGCCTTAACAATGCATTATTAGGGCACAGTAGGCTCTATAGAGGGACCCCGGCAGACGGGTGTAAAGGGGCCCCTTATTCCCCCTTCTTTAGCTAGATTAGATACAATTATAACTAATACAACCCCCTTTATTTAGATTAATCTAAGTGAATCACCTACTAACAGTTATATACCCCCCCTAAGCTCGTTCTCTTATAAGGAGATAATTAATTAATATTACTCTTCTTTCCGAAAGCGGAGACGGGGTTAATTAAAGACTTAATCTTAGCATAAGACCTTCTCTATATTAACGTAATAGGAGCGCAGGGGCTAAAGATACGTAGACGTTCGAAGGTTATAAATCTTATCTCTTCTATCTTGCTATTCTATAATTAACTAAGTCAACTACTAATTAGTATTAGATAGAGGTCTATTAGGGTTAACTAATAGGGTCTATATTCTATATAATACGGCTAGCTAGAGAGGAGGCGACCGTATTATAATATAGCCTCCCTTAAGTCACGTGCGCACGTGATCGTATAGATTACGTATACGCAACTACATCTTATAACACTGCATTCCTATAAAAAGAGTAATATTCTTTAGGGCTAAGGCTAGCTCCTTAAGGTCGCACTCCTTAACGCTTTTAGCAAAGTTCTTAGATATTCTATCGAAAATCTCTTACTTATTAAAAATAATGTATTAAGTAGTAATAACCTTCCCTTCTATAGGAACCTAGACTTAGTAGATATTAGAAGATATATATCCTATTAGGAAGCCTATCTAAGCTTATAGGTCGAGCTTCCTAAGGCGTTATTTCTTCTTTTAAGCTATAGTTATTATTATAAACGCTTTATACCTATAGGCATAAAGATGCTATTGCGCTAGCTTTCTTTTAGTTAGTTTTTTATAAAGGGATTCCTACTTATAGCTATATTTTAGCGTATAACTATAGAGATATATAGCGGACTTATAAATCTCTCGCTAAAGCTAGGTTAAGAGCTTTCCTTATATCGCTTTAGACTTATCCTTAATTATACTACTTAAGCGCTTAGCGCCGCTTTTTTAATCTTATATATATATAGCTAAAGACTCGATTTTAAAGAGCCTTACCTTAAGGAATACTTCTACTACTAGCTTTTAAATAGTAATCTTATTATTATACTTAACGATCTTAGTATAAAACTAATATTAATGCTTTAAGTAGTTAAGGCCGGACTTAAGGGCCGTAATAATAGTTTCTACGAGACGGTCTTAAAGGTAGTAATCCTATATAAAGCCGCTCGCTCTATCGGTTAAAAGCATTAGCGAATTATAGCCTTTATTATCTAGTATAAAGTTATAAAGGTCTATCGTAATTCTCTCGCTTATAATACCGTTATCTTAAGGGGCTTATCGTATTATCCGTTTTGCCTTCGCGGTGCTATAGTTATCGTACTATACTATTAAGATACTTTTAATCTTAATACCTATAGAGTAGTTAATAAGGTATTCTAAGGCTCGTAGTCTTAAATACCTTATCTAGAGATACTAAAGTTTAGTAATAGCCTTTTACGGCCTTTATTTACTATAGCTATTAAACTTATTTCGGCGGTTGTAAAATACCTACCTTATTGTATAGTAGGGGATATACTTAAGAATAAACTAGCTATAGTGCTATTTAATAAGACCGACGATAGTATCGTCGGCCGAACGGAGCGCTAATAGCTTATAGGGTCGTTTATCTTACTAAAGTCCCTACTGCTTTAATAGCCTATAAGAGATTAGATTATATATAAAATTCTTCTAGAAAGTAACGTTAAGTAAGCGTTATCCTTATAGTTTAAACGATAGGGTCTATAGGCGGATATTAACTTTACCGTAGCCGAGGATAGGCACTTTTTTAGCGCTTGCCTAAAGGAAATCTCCTTTATTTACTACTCTAAAGTTTTTAAACCGGGAAATCTTATTAAAGATATAGAGGGTTATTATTAGTTAGTTAAATTAATAAAGGGGGTTATAAACTAGCTGGATTAGTCTATAATGTCTATTAACTAAGGGGCGACGAATAGCTCTTTTATATAGGCTATAAACGCGTATATTAACAGGGCCTAAAGCCGGCCCCTTGCGAGCCCTTATTGCGACGTCGGGGCTATGCCTATAAGGGCGATTAAGTTATTAACTTAATTATCGTAAGGACGGCCGAGTTAGTAACGCTATTACCGGGGTCCTTAATGCATACGATGCATCGTATAGTTAATAACGCACCCGTATAGGCGTTGCCCGCACGTGTTAGATTATATAATAGAGGTCACAAAGATTAGGTTAGTATAACCGCTACGTAACGTAAGGGAAATATCCCTTAAAAACGGCCCCCTTATAAAAAGAGGGGAAGCACGTATAATACGCATTATTATATATAACATTAATATAACCTCTTTGCTATACAACCTATCTAGACCTATTATAACGCCTATTTAGTCCGAGCCGTAGATCTACGATCTAATAATTAAGAGTCTTAGCCTCTAATCTATCGAAAATACGATAATAAACACTAAAAACAGGCTCCCTTTAGGCTAAAAATAATCACTATGTCTACGAAGAAGAATACTTAAGTCATCCTTATGGAAAATGCTGACTAGTCTATTTAGGATAATAAGTTTAAGGCGTAGGTCCTCGATAGCAACCTATAGGACTAGGTCTTCGGCACCGAAAGGCTCTTTCCTATTCCGGATATGCCTATTAAAGACGACTCTTAAGGGGATCTCGCTCTCGTATAGTAGACGAAGAAATAGTCTAATAGGGACGCTAACCTCCTTAAGGCACCTAACAATAGCAGATATTTCTATATAAGGAGAAGAAATAGGAGAGTTAAAAGAAGGATATTAAAGAGCTTCGTACTTAGATCGCCTCGATAATCTCCGACTACCTTTTTTAGACCTATTATAAGCCCGATAAAGACCTTAAAGACTAATACGCTACTCTTAAGAAGTAGGCAAAGGGCAAGCCGGAAGATATTTATTAGGCCCTTTAGGTTCGCTATAAAGCGGTAGTTAAGCCCTCCCTAAGTTAGCTAAAGAACTAGCACCTTTAGCTTAAGAGCTAGAAGAAGATTATGTATAAAGGGATTTAGGAAGAACTTCCTAAAGCTACTTATAAGAGTATTTAGGTTGCTAACTTTCTCGCTTTTATCTATCCTTATTATCCTACCTAGGTCTATTCCTTCTACCTCTTATACTTAGAAAAGCAGAAGGATTTCGATATCTATTCTATAACTAACGGATTTACTATATTTATAGACTAGCTGCCTACTTAACTATCTTATACTCATAAAGGCTCCTTCGGCCCTTCCTATACGGGATAAGACGAGGAGTAGAGCAGCTAGTAGAATAACTAGAAAGGCAAGAATAATAAAAAGAGGTCGCGACCTACTAATATAGATAAGAGAGGTATCCCTTACTATAAGCTCTACTTTATAAAAGGCTACGCAATAGAGAATTGCTAGGAGGTTAACCTTAATAAAGCGCCTGACTAATAGCCTAAAAGCAAAAAGGACATTATCTCTAAGAACATAAAGAACCCTAAGGTCGCGAAAGAAGCCTAGAGATATAGAGGCAAGAGGGGAACTAAGAATAATAATAAGACGGATTAACTCGTGCGGGAGAGAGGAAGATGCCCTTCGGCTTTATTCCTCGCCCTTTTAGTCGATGCGTCTTTTAACGTCGACGTTTACCCTTTTTATTACTCTTTAATCCTAGATTATAGCATAACCCTCTATATCTTTAACGAGATTTCCCGGTTTAAAAATTTTAGAATAGTAGATAAAGGAGATTTCCTTTAGGCAAGCGCCGAAAAAGTACCTATCCTCGGCTACGGTAAAGTCAATATCCGCCTATAGACCCTATCGTTTAAACTATAAGTATTACGCTTACTTAACGTTGCTTTCTATAAGAACTTTATATATAATCTAATCTCTTATAGGCTATTAAAGTAGTAAGGACTTTAGTAAGATAAACGACCCTATAGGCTATTAGCGCTCCGTTCGGCCGACGATACTATCGTCGGTCTTATTAAATAGCACTACGGATAGTTTATTATTAAGTATATCCCTTACTATATAATAAGGTAGGTATTTTATAACCGCCGAAATAAGTTTAATAGCTATATTAAATAGATACCGTAAAAGGCTATTACTAAACTTTAGCATATTTAAATAAGGCATTTAGGACTATAAGCCTTAAAATACCTTATTAACTACTCTAAAGGTATTAAGATTAAAGGCATTTTAATAGTATAGTGCGATAACTACGGCACTATAAAAGAAAAACGGATAATATAATAAGCCCCTCGAGATAACGGTATTATAGGCGAGAGAATTACAATAGACTTCTATAACTTTATGCTAGATAATAAGGGCTATAACTCGCTAATGCTTTTAACCGATAGAGCGAGCGGCTTTATATAGGATTACTACCTTTAAGACCGCCTCGTAGAAATAATTATTACGGCCCTTAAGTCCGGCCTTAACTACTTAAAGCACTAGTACTAGTTTTACACTAAGACCGTTAAGTATAATAACGAGATTACTACTTAGAAGGTAGTAGTAGAAGCATTCCTTAAGGTAAGGCTCCTTAAGATTAAGCCTTGAGCCTTATATATATAAGATTAAAATAGCGGCGCTAAGCGCTTAAGGGGTATAATTAAGGATAAGTCTAAAGCGATATAAGGAAAGCTTTTAACCTAGCTTTAGCTAGAGATTTATAAGTCCGCTATATATCTCTATAATTATACGCTAAAATATAGCTATAAGTAGGAATCCCTTTATAAAAAACTAACTAAGAGAAAGCTAGCGCAATAGCATCTTTATGCCTATAGGTATAAAGCGTTTATAATAATAACTACGGCTTAAAAGATAAAATAACGCCTTAGGAAGCTCGACCTATAAGCTTAGATAGGCTTCTTAGTAGGATATATATCTTCTAATATCTACTAAGTCTAGGTTCCTATAGAGAGGAAGGTTATTACTACTTAAGATATTATTTTCGATAAGTAAGAGATTTTCGATAGAATATTTAAGAACCTTGCCGAGAGCGTTAAAGAGTATAACCTTAAGGAGCTAGCCTTAGCCCTAAGGAATATTACTCTCCCCGATAATAATTTAATTAATATACTATATGTTAGTAGGTGTCTCGAATGTAAATGCAAATGCAGGTCTAGTAGTCTTATTAGAATTGTTAATAATACCTATCTAGCTAAGGGCTATACTACCTTCTTTATAGATAAGACGAGAGAAGGGTCGGAGCTACCCTCCGGGAAGCCTCGGTAGCTAAGAACAGAAAGGGATCCGTAAACAGAATGTAAAGACGGATGCGTTAGTCGGGGAAGACCTTCCGCGGACGGATGCGTTAACCGTAGAAGTCTATAGAAGGAAGTGGAATTCTATCCATAGAATTCACCTTAGAAGGGAAGTCCTTCTACCGTAGAATTCTATCTATAGAATTCACCTTAGAAGGGAAGTCCTAAGGGAAGTCCTTCTACCGTAGAATTCTATTAGAATTCTATCTATAGAATTTACCTTAGAAAGGAAGTCCTTCTACTATAGAATTCTATCTATAATTCCTATACTAGCAACCTTTTCTTTATGCCGTTTATAAGAACCTCTCTTGTTTTTCCTTAAACATTACCCTTCTTTAAAAAGGAAATAAAAATACATAATAAAATCGACTATTCGTTATATTAGAATAATTCGTTATAATATTATATAGTGCTATAACTATATAACCGTTAAAAGAAAGAATGTGTTAGAAGGGTTTATAGGCGAATAATAAACCTTTCTATTCTAATAGTTAATTTATTTATATCGACGAAACGTTTAAGGGCCTAGTTTAGTAATGCTTTCGTTATTGCATTAGCTAGGTTATCGGCTCCGTTAATCCATCGGACCTTTATAATCTTACGGCGTTCGTATAACTATCGTAAAGCCATAATATCTATTATTAATCTTTTCTCCTTTATAGTACTTAGTTTAATAAGGCATTTATATAAGGAGTATAAATCGGTGTAAATAATTAATAAAACCGGAGGCAGACTAAGGCGATCCGTAAATATCTTAAGAGTTATAGTAAGAGATATCCTAATGTTAAATCCGTTTACTATACCGTAGAATTCCGATGTAAGGACGCTTTAGGTAACTCGTTTGCATTTCGTAGAGTTCTAGTAGACAATATTGCCTTTAATCGAAAATTGCTTACCTATTCGGTCGGTCTCGTAATTTAAAGCAATAACGAATCTAAGCTATAAAGATAAGTCTTTATTATTTACAAACGATCTATCGGTAAAGACTAAGAGCTTAGCCGATTCGAGGTTAATTAGAAGATATATTAGTCTACGTTATTAATTATCTAGTTGCTACTATAGTCTACTATTTAGGATTATATAGTCTTTTTGTTCTAGGTTCTAGACTTAAGCAGCAATAGAGATATTAAACGATGCTTCCGGTTAATAGATAGATACAACGTATATACTATAAGCACGTTGCTCTATATACCTTTACGCGTGGTTAATAGCTTAGGGTTTTACATTTTTAATCTTAGCTACTTAACCCTTCTATTGTAATAGCAAACTTTTATCGTATTATAGGGTTAATTTCGCGCCGTTAAAGTCTATAGATTGTCTAGCAGTTATTAGAGTTTTCGGTTCAGCTTTAAATTATGCTTTCTAAAGCTCTTTTTTTTTATAGTCCGAAAAACTCTAAGTCCCGAGCATTAACGTATCGTCTATCTATATCCCGACTATTCTAAAAGGTGTAGGAGGGCTATAGTTAGAAATAAGCAAGCATACGTCGTATATTAAATAAGCTATATTAAGCTCTTTTATATAGTGACTATAGTATATATTAAACTAATATAGTCCGGATTCCGCGATACCGTATAAAGGTCTAATCACACGGATGATTATGCCTTCCGGATACTTCTTTACTAATTTAGCGGGCAGAGCTATTAGGATTATTCGGGATAACTCTATATTAGCCTAAGGATATGCTTAGGTAATATCTCGTAGAGATAATATTATTCCGTATTCTTTAAGCATTCCGGCTGTAATTGCTATAATTAAACGTTAACTAACTCGCTAGATTATTAGTTACTATATAAGTATAGATGTCTTCTTAATATTACTATATCTTTAGATTATTAGTCTCGACTTGTCGTATAGTTTAGTATTACGTCCTTTAACCTCTCTAACTATTCGAGAACGGAAGATTTAATATCCTCTATATTTTTCTTCGTTATATTATTCGAAACTAAACACGCTACGAATAACTAGGTCGTTAATCTCTTTTATATTAGATTCTTCGAATAGGTTACCGGGTGTTATAATTACGCTATCTATATAGAGTTTAAGTATAAGATTATATGCGTTAACCTCTTTCTTAGCTAAGAACTACTAATTCTTTGGTTTATTTTTCGCACTAGGTAGGCGACTACGTTTTCGGGGCATATAAGGAGGTTCTTATTATATAGTTTTATATTCTTCTATTAGTTTATTATCTTAAGAATTATATTCCGGTGTATCTTGATTTTTAGCTAGGAGTTCTTTTAATAGTAGTACCGATTTTTCATCTCGGAAGTATAGTTATATATATATTAACCTAAATACCTATAGTCTATTAATATTATTAATTATTATATTATAGCCTTTAATTACTACGATTTTAAATAGACCTTACTAACCGTTCTTTTCTCTCTAGACATAGACCTTACTTTATAGTAGAAGATTAAGAATCTCCTTTGTTAATAGTCTATTTCGGCTGTAAATAGCATCCTTAATTCGTATTTTAGCAGAGACTTAGCGAAGCAATTTTATAGCCTTTTGCATAGCTATAGCTCTCTATATCGTTATTATAGAAGGGGGTAATTCCTATATAATCCGGGGGTAAGCACTAAAAACTAATAATATAGGAACTAAACCATTAGGACTAGCTATATTATTAATTGCCTTAACTACTATTTAAAGGATGGCTTTAGCTAATATAACGTTCTTAATTTCCTCCTAAAGAATACTAAATATTCGTTTAAGTAGTCTATAATATCTTTTAATCTTTCCGATAGACTAATAGGCTTTAACCGGAACTTACTTATACGTAATTCCTATAACTTTAGCTTTATTTCGGAATTTAGTAAAAGCAAAATTCGTTTCTACGTTATGTTTAATAACATCTAGTAGACTAAGATATATATCAATCTATAACACACGTAGTGTTTCCTACGCATCTTTAGCGGATATTAATAAAAGAAATCTTACTCCTTAGAATAAAGTTGCTAAATCTACTATATATAGCACTAGTCGTTGTAGGTTTCCGAGGTATATAACGTTAATAATAATCTTATAGTTAAATTCTCGATTATCTTATAGTATAAATTTAAATCGTCTCGGAGCCTAAGAGTGTATCTAGCATTAGTAATAAAATTTAGAAATAGTTTTAAGTCTACCGATTAATATATTATTATATCCTGCTTAACGTAGTAGATAATATAGTCTTATAACTACGGGATGTCTAAACCGATGATAGAGCGTTTAGATCTTAACCTTTATAAGGAAATTAATTAATTCCTTATCTTTAGAAAGAAAGAACTATAGATATCCCTATTTTCGTATTATAGGAACTACGCCTCGACTAATAATTATATCTATTATGTTATTAAAGCATACACCTAGTCGGTCTATATCGGCTAAAGAGAGTAGGAAAGGTATAGGTATCTCTAAAACGTAAAAAGTAATCCTTCTAATTAGTGTTTTAAGGGAAATAGAACTAAGTAAGTTAATAGTATCTCTACTACTAAACTTAATAGAAGCTTATCCTGCCGTTGACTTATCGATAGTAATAGAAGGGTCTTCTTTCTATAGGGCAATATACTAGTTAAATCCGGCTATTAATACTTTTGCTACACCTATATTAACTATAATGCCTTAAAAGCATGGCTTAAAGTATCTTTTATTAATAATAAACTAGTTTAATATAGTAATAGCTTCTTATTTACTATATAGGTCTTATTTAATAAGCAGATATATAAAAGCTTATTAGCAAATTATTTAACTAGCTTACTATTATCCTATAAAATTTTCGTCGTCTCTTAGGTAAGATTTATTATTAAAGTCTTCTACTATATCGTCTATCTCGTAACCTTTATATTATATTACGTAGGCTATAAAGCCTATTGTTAGGATGTTTATAAAGTAGCATTATGCGATATACTAGTCCTTCGATTTCTATCGTTCCTTAGGTATATGTTTAGTTAATTAGCATCCTTATTTTCCGTATATAAAACACTTCTTAGTCTATAGACGATTGCCGTAGTTGCCTCTATAGTACTATAGACGGAGGCAAGCTCGTAGGTAAAGGAGTCGAGGGACTAAAAGCGATACTACTTAAAGGGGGTATCGTCGCGGATATAGCGGGGGATGCTAGCGGCGATAGAAGCGGCCCGGCCGGAAAGTCGGCCGGTCGTATAGACGATTTAGTCCCTATCTATAGGGAATATATAAGGGTTAGAGGCGATCTTAAGGGATATACTATCGCGCTAGACGCGGAAGGCGTCCTAGCGCTGCTTCTAAGTGCCGATATTGCCGGAGAAGCGTTTAGGATCGGCGAAACAGGTATAAGGACTTACGGTAGGAGGGGTAAGGGTAGCTTAAAGGGCGGTAAGGTAGGCGAGGGCGGCGTTAGACTAATTAAGCTAGTCTTAGAGTCCCTCCGCGTGCTACCGGTAGCCGAAGGCCTCCTTATAGGCGGTAGTAGCGGAGGTAGCGGCCTTAAGGAAACTAAACTTAAGAAAGACGAGAGATTAGGTCTAATCGGTATGCCGGAGGAAATTCGTCTAAAGGTCGGCGAAGATAGACGAGGCGACGGAGAAACCCCGGAGAATAAAGGCTAGATAAAGGAAAGCGGCGAGGGCGTTAGGCTAAAGGACATCCTAAAGGGGAACGCCTGCCGGAGGGCCGGGCGAAGGGGAGAAGGAGGGGGTAGAAACGGGAGTAGCTATCGTAGCGGCGGGAAAAGGAGAAAGAACCCGTAGAGGGGTAGAAAAGGGGCTAGAAAAATCTATAGGAGAGTAGAAAAGAGGCGGAAAGGGGCGTAATAAGACAAAGAACGAACGCAGGCGTATAGGCGAAGCTAAGGGGACTAAAGAATCGTTAAGGTTTAGCGGAAGGGCAGAAGAATAGTAGATTAAACTATTATAGGACGAGCTTAGGGGGGGGTATATAACTATTGTTAATCTACGAAGGAGCGTAGCTATAGACTAAGTCTAAGGGTCTATATATATACGATATAGAGGTTATATAGGATAATATATAATATAACCTAATACTATAATAGCGTTCGACTTAAACGCCTAAAAGGTGTAATAGGCTAATAAAAACGAAGGAAATATATATCTACGGTCCTAAAAGTAGGCCTAATACCGAATAAGAGAGAAATAGGAAGAAAACACTAAGAAACTAACGCACGCCGTCGTAACGTAAATTATATTTATTATTATTTAAGCGAAGGTTAAGGCGTAATAAAAGCGGTATAAAAGGCCGGCTTAAGTTTTATTAGGTTAAAGGCGTAAAAGGCCTTAAGGTCGTCCTAGCAGCCGTTAAGGCAAGAGGAGTCCTCTTATATAAAAGGGCTATAACGCTATTAAACACGAGACTTAATCTTCCCTAAGGCGTATTAGCGTTACGTAAGAATAAAAGAAAACTCCTACTTAAGATATACGTTATCGCCGTCGTTATTATCGCTAAGGGAAAGGAGAACGCCGTTATCGGCGGGCCGGACGTTAAGCTCCGACTAGCTAGGTAAAGGAGGCTCTTAGGTCTTAGTAAGGAAGGAGTAATAGAATATAGGGTAAAGGCGGCTGCCCTTAGGGAGGCGAAGAAGATACGCTATCTTATATACCTTAAGGACCTTATATAGGCCTACCCGCTTATAGTCGAGCTTTTTTATAGGGTAGAGGGTCTAGATCTAGCGAGTGCTAAGGAATACTATATCGCCTAGTAAATACACTAAGGCGGGGGTCCGCTAGGCGTTTACGTAGCGAGCTTAAGTAGCTTAAGCATCCTCGATTATATCGCGGAGGAAGTTAGAGATACGCTAAAGGCGGGAAGCAAACGCGTTATTATAGAGATATTCCTTCCGCTACTAAGGGGTTATATTAGGCGGTAAGGGACTTAAGGGCTTAGTGCTAAGCTTTAGATAAAAGCTATAATTAGCGAAGAAAAGGGAAAGGCCGGTAGATTTAAAGACTTAATTATTAATAGTAAACTCGGCGAAAGGAAGGAGGTCGACTTAATTATCCTAAAGGTAGGTAGTATAATAACGAAGATAAACCTCTATTTAAGCGTTTACGATCTTAGTCTAACCGTCGGTCTAAGGGTAGTAGGTAGAGCTAAGGTAAAGGCAGTAACTAAGGCGACGATTAAGCTACTATTAGAAAGCTAAGATAAACTAAGTGCGACGGTCGCTAACGATAAAGGCTAAGGTGCCGTAAAGGGACTAAATATAGTAGCGTTAATAATATGTTTAACGGTTATTAAAGGTATCGGAATATAGTAGCGTATCTTTATAAAACGGTCGACGATAACGAGGATATTTAAGAACTTAACGCTATTACAGCGGTATATAGGGAGGTCGGTAATAAAGTGGATAAAGATATTAGTCTATAAGGGGAAAGGAATACTTAAGGGCTAAGGTAGGCCCTTAGGGGAGGAACGAAGCGACTTAGTACGTAAGCACGTATAATAATTCCGTATAAAGCTAGAAATAGACTTATATATACCGGGCTAGATATAAGACCGGCGGTAGAGGCTAGCGGTCTTTATACACCCTAGGTAGCCGGCGAAGGGAGAGGTATAAGTACGGATAAAGATCTAAAGGATTAAAGCGTTATTAAAGGGAACGAAGAGCCGGCCTTAGAATTAGAACCGGCCTTAGACCTTAGAGAGAGCGGTCTTAAGGATCGAACGGAGGGGGGCTTAAAGGGAGTAAGGCTAGCGGGGCTAAAGGGACTAAAGAGCTACGCGAATAGCGGAAATAAGCGGAGAGGAGGAGTACGCCCGGTCGATAAGGTCGTCGATCGGCTTAAAGTCGTTAAAGGCGTAGAGGTTAAGGCAGTTAGAATTATATTTATAAATTATATTTATAAAGAGTATTACTATTTGCCTAAGTATAAATCTCTATTTGCCTAAGTGATATTTCTTTTATAGCCTACGTATCCCCTGGAAAACGCCTAACCCCTCTACGCTTAGCCGCGCCTATATAAATACAGTGCGCATTTATAGCAGGCCGTAGATTAATAATTCTTTACGGATATACGAAGTACGAATACAAATATCTATCTACGGCTTGCTCCCGGCTGCGTGGCCTACTGCGTGGCCTACTGCGTGCCTTACTACGTGCCTTTTACTATATGCCTTTTGCTATATATACGGCTCCTTAATGTATGCTTCGTGCCCTCTACTATATATGCGGCTCCTTAATGTATGCTTTATGCCCGGCTGCGTGCCCTACTGCGTGCACTTTGCTACGTGCCTTCTACTATATATACGGCTCCTAAATAGATGCTTCGTGCCCGGCTGCGTGCCTTGCTTCGTGCCTTCTGCTGTTTGTACGGCTCTTTAATATATGCTTTGTGCCCGGCTACGTGCCCTACTGCGTGCCCTTTGCTGCGTGCCTTCTGCTATGTGTGCGGCTCCTTAATGTATGCTTCGTGCCCGGCTGCGTGCCTTGCTTCGTGCCTTCTGCTGTTTGTACGGCTCTTTAATATATGCTTTGTGCCCGGCTACGTGCCCTACTGCGTGCCCTTTGCTGCGTGCCTTCTGCTATGTGTGCGGCTCCTTAATGTATGCTTCGTGCCCGGCTGCGTGCTTTACTACGTGCCCTCTACTATATGTGCGGCTCCTTAATGTATACTGCGTGCCCTCTACTGCGTGCCCTTTGCTGCGTGCCCTTTGCTATATATACGGCTCCTTAATATATGCTTCGTGCCCGGCTGCGTGTCCTACTACGTGCCTTAAAGCCTCGTTAGCTAGAGCGATGCGATACGGCGAGATACGTAACGATGCGATTTAACGATGCGATTTAACGATGCGATTTAACGAAGAATTAGCCTATAGCCTGCTCGGTATACGTACTATATCTTTATAGGCGCGGCTAAGCGGGGGGGGTTAGGCATTTTAGAGGGGTACCTAAAGTATTACTTAGGCAAATAGAGATTTATACTTAGGCAAATAGTAATACTCTTTATAAATAGGTCGGACTCCTTAACGGTATTATCGGCGGTAGTAGCGTTAGGACGGAGGGGGTAGCGACCTTAGACTTAGTAAGGATAACTTAATACTAGTAGTTAATCCTCTCGTCGGCGCGGTCGGTAAGGGAGAGGGGGCGGGAGCTAAGCAAGCGGCTAAAAGCGTTAGGGAGAATAGCTTAAGAGCTAGGCTAAAAGATAATCTTAAAATTAAAACGACTAAAGAATTCGGCCTAGCGGGCCTACCGCTAGTTAAAGAGCTTTATAGTTATAAAATACTAAAGATTCTTATAATCCGAGGCTATCTTAAACTTAGGTAGGCCTTAAAGCTTAAGGCGCTACTCTTTAAGAGATTTTATAATCGCGAGGAGTTCCTTATACTAGATCTTATAGTTATATATTTCAGCGGAGTATTTAAACTAAAAGAAGGCAATCGGATAGTAACGACTATCGTTAAAGAGCTATATTAGTATACCTTTAGTAGCTTAGTCGGAAGTATCTATCTAAACTACGGTCTTACGATAAGGGTCGAAATATAGAAAGACTAAGGCGGTAGTAAAGGCGTGCTTAAGGGCTTTAAAGGCGTTAGCGTAAGCGGGGGATTAGATTTAAAGGGCAGAGTTCTTAGTAAAGGCGTTTAAAGGCTTCGCGAGCTTAAAAAAGCCGCGAATAAAACGCCGATAAGAAATAGCGAATCCTAAGAACTGCCGGAGGTCTTTAATAAAGGAGGTAGTAGGCTAGTCTAAGACCGTATAAACCTTTTTAAGGTCTATGCGAATACCTTTATCTAAGATAATTATCGAACGCTAATCAGTCGGGTCCTCGACATTTAGGTGATAGCAATTAAAAAAAGGGAATAGAGGCTCTAAGGCTAAAACAGCCTGCACAGAAGGATTAGAAGCTGCAAAATAATGCAAATCACTAAGAATAATAGCTCTTTTCTTATCTAGTAGGGGGGCTAACTAGTCTCTATATATAGGAAAAATCCTCGGACGAAATCAGCCGCGTAGACCTAAGGAAAAATAGGTAACGTAAATAATCGGACGGAAGGATCGGTAGGAAAAGCAATAGATTATACCGTACGATAAATAAGTTATACAGTTAGTAAATAAAACGCAGTCTAGTAGAAGACTAGTGAATTCTATAGTAGAAGCCGTAGAAGAGAATTAGAATTCTACGGTAGAAGACCGTAGAAGGAAAGAGATTTTATAGGTAAAGACTATATAAATCACCGTAAAATCACCGTAAAATCACGGTGAAATATAACCGAAGAAAAGTAGGTAAATACGCCTGTAGAAGTGCGGGGTAATGCCCGTAGAAGCCCGTGGAATTCTATAGTAGAATCTAGGGAAGAACCGGGGATTTCCCGGTAGAAAGCAAATAGGGAAGACGGTAATATTAATAATAATTAAGCTAAGATACTTAGTCTTAGTAACGTAGAAATCGCATTTATCTACGTTAAGCTAAAGGCCGTAATACACTAGGCACTAAGAATAGATATATAAAGAAGGATAATTCTATTAGGTAGGCGTAAGCCCTAGGAGCTAGGAATAGCTCCCTACTTATCTTATCTATAGCTGATTATATTAGCCCCGGCATATAGCATAAAGAATGCTTTATATATATTAGAATGCCGGCTCGAAAAAGAAAACACTACTGCTTATAGCAGTTATAATACAATCCTAATTAAGCAATTAGGAGGAATACCCCTATTACCTAAATACTTCCTTTTATTCTTATAAGTTATGCTTATATCTGCTAGTAATTATTCCTTTAATTGTTCCTTTTGCTAAGCGGCCTTCTTGCTTTATATAGCGCGTGCTAGAGGGCTACCTTAGAACTCCGTAATAGCTTAAGCGGAGACCTAGTCGGCTCGGACCTATTAGTTATGCATAGCGGCCTATCCCTTCTAACGCACGAGGTATTTAATTACGGGTGACTTCGACCGACCGATACGACGAATACGGATATCTATTAGGCGCTTAACCTCGTAGTGTTAGTCTCCTTCGTTAGGCGCTTGCTTAATATCGCGAGCGGCTTGTATAGGCCTAGGCTCGAGTTCGACGTAATGCCCTTCGTGCGTAAGCTTAAAGTGCTAAATAGAGACAACGGGGTAGATCCGGTAAGGGCTATAAGCGGACCGACGATATAAGAAAATTAACGAATAAAAATCCGGTAGTAGTTCGTAAATCCTAAGAAACTCCGTATACCTTTTTACGAAGTTAAGGCTATTTAGTCTCGAATAGCCTAAATCTTTACGGGGTCCGCCTATATACTAACGCCTGCGATAATAATAAATCTAAGGTATTTAACCCGACAGACGCTAAATTCGTATTTATTAAGGTCGAGGTATAGCCTATGCTTAGAGAGCCGGTCTAGCACCTTCCGTACTTTATCTATATAATCCTCTAGGCTGCCGTTTATATAGATAAAATTATTATTAATATAGGCGGAAGCAAACTCATTTAGAAATTCGCGAAGAATGCTATTAATATACCGTTAGAAGGTGCCGGGAGCCCTTATAAGCCTAAACGGTATTACTATCTATTCGAAAAGCCTATAGCGAGTATAGAACGCGGTCTTTTACTTATTACCTTCTATAATTCGCACTTTATAGAACGCTTAATAGATATCTAACTTAGTAAACTACTTCGCTTTAGCGATATTATAGAGTATCTCTTTAATAAGCGGAAGCGGGTAGTAGTCTAGTCGTATTATTGCGTTAAGTGCTCGGTAGTCTACGTAGAAATATAGTCCTCCTCCGGGTTTCCGCGCGAATAGCACCGGAGCGGCGGCCTTAAAAGAGCTAGCCTAAATAAACCCTTTATCTAAAAGGCTACGTAGTGTTTTCTTTAATATAAGCAACTCGTCTCGAGATATCGCGTATAGCGGCCCGAAGGGCGGAACTATGTCTTATCCGCGGGAATCCTTATAAAGTAGTATCGCATAGTTAATACCGGGCTTATATAGGTTTAATTTATCGGCCTCGCTTTTCCGAAAAAGCGGCAGTAGGTTATAGAAATACGTAAGGATTGCTTAACGTAATTCGGCTTCCGTCTTCGGCTTCTTTAGTCGTAAGGCTTTTTTAATATCCGCGAGGCTAATTGCGTAAATAGCAGCCGTAGCGGCTTCCGAGCCGTATCGTCTACGGATTCGGTTAATTATACTAATAAACACTAAAGCTATAACCTCCTTAGTGATATGCATGTCCCTATATAATAGAAATAAGATCTCTACGGGGGCAGACATAGACTAGATACCGGTCGTTTATAGGAATAAGCATAAAGTAAAACTAAATAATATAGGTTAATACCTAATTATAAAAAGCTTATCCCCCTTTCCTAGTCCGGGGAACCTATCGTCTAAATACTATAGTCCTTCTACGGTAGATTTCTAATATCTTCTACGGTAGAGTTTTAATGTCTTTTACGGTAGAATTATAATGTCTTCTATAGTGGAATTCTAATGTCTTCTATAGTAGAATTCTAATATCTTCTACGGTAGAATTCTAAATGTCTTTTATAGTAGAATTCTAAATGTCTTCTACGGTAGAATTCTAAATGTCTTCTATAGTAGAATTCTAAATATCTTCTATAGTAGAATTCTAAATGTCTTCTATAGTAGAATAAATAAGTAGTATCGCTAGTTATATATAGCGTGCTTATAGAGGTATTCTACCTAGAATAGATATTTAGGCAGATCCCGTAATAATTGGCCTAACTTAAAGATTCGCAATGCCCTTATTGTATTGGTTTAAGCGACTTTAAAACATATTATCGTATTACGGGCGGGTAATAATATAGTATATAGTCGTGTTTAAGCAATAGATTAAATCAATTTTATTAACTACATTTGCTTAACTATAGTAGGCAATAAAGAAAACTAGAAACAAAAACTTTTAGGTCGAGAGCTATAACGCTTAAATCGCATAGGCCGTAGTAGAAGGTATAAATAAAAATTTAAAAAATAAAAACTTTGCGTAGTTATAAGAGACTTATCTTGCTTAATCTATATACGCCGTAGTAGAAGGGAATCCGAATAGATTATCCTTATTATCCTCCTCGACTATATTAGCCTCTATTATAGCCTTTAAGTCGTTTGATTTTATAACTTTAATTCCGGCGGGGTTAAATACCGTCGGTTCGCGTTTTCTAATAAACGCTACGTTAAGAGGTTGCTAGACGGGAACTACTATTCCACGAAGTTATATATTAGGGTTAGTTATATTAGCATTATATAAGCGCGCTTACAATTAGTTAAGCATATTAAAGTATTTATATACACTTGCCGAGTGTTTTACTACTTCGTTTAGCAAACGGAAGGCGTCGACCTTCGTAATCTAATGCATTGCGTAGCTAAGGCTTATTCCTAATAGCACGCATACGAATAGGTTAAACTTAATAATCTATTGCGCTAGGACGCCGTATAGCTACGCGTATATTAACATCGGCAGCGGCGTGTTAGTATTAGTCTATATTTCGGCGAAAAGTGCGGCTTAAATAGTAGCGATATCTACTATTTTAAAGACTATAGCTTTATGCTTACCGTATAATATAAAGCAATTCGATAGGGTCGTTTATTCTACGATAAAGAACGCGGTTAGCTTACGCTTTAGGAGCAATACATTAAATATATCCGGCTAGGCAATACTAGCTGCTAGGGCAGACGCAAATTGCGCTCTTAGCGAGCTTTATTTAGTTAGAGTAACGAAAGTCTAGTTATAATCGATCGCTAGAGATATAGCCTACCGTTTAAGGTTTCGCCCGAATCGCGGTCTAGTAGGAGTTTAAGTATCCGTAACTATATCTTCGAATGCTTTAAGATAAGCTAGCAGGCATTTCTATTGCTTAATAGTGGCTAAGATGCCTTTAATCTCTTTTAAGTCGCTTAAGGTAATATCTCCGACGGCTAATATATCGACTGCTTTAAGAAGGACGGCGAGCATTAAGGCGAGGCCTAAGCTATTCTTTACGACGTCGCCGGGGACGTAGTAGATATTTCCCTCTAATCCCGTTAGGGATATAAGTAGCTTAGAGGGTTATTATACGATAAATTTGCCGGCTAGCGTTTATAGTTTAGTAGGCATAATAATTAAATAAGAATCGTCGTCTTCGTCGTCCTTTAGATATTTAACGGGTAGCGAGTCTAAGATAGGTATTATAGTAGCTAAGAGAGGGGCGACTTATAGCGGTGCGTCCGGAGGTATATAGTAGAGGGTTCCGTTGCTTAAGCCGTTAACGATATTAAAGCCTTATTATTTAAGTAAACGGATTTAGTTACTAAACTCTCGCCTGTAGCCGGCCTTCTAAGCTAAGTATTTTAGGGCTAAGGACCGTAGGTTTTACAGAAGATTATACTCCGACCTATATAGCTCGATTGCCTTCTTAAACCCTCGGAAGGTTAGTCGAGGCGGATTTCGTAATAGCGGAATTAAAAAGTCTAATCGTAGGCGCTAGTCCTTACTTCGGAACTATATATATAGGCCTTCTGCTAAGGCTATAATAGTTATAGATAAATAAGCGGTATTAGGGCAAAGGCAGACGTATATAGTAGGTAGAAGAAAATTTTAGGTGTTAATAGGGTATTAACTAGTTATAGAAGGTTTTAGAAGAGTCTATAAAAGCCTATAGAAGCGCTACGCGCTATTATAGAATTAGCTAAAGAACCGTAAGGCAATAGTAGTAAATCATTAAGGTAGAGGAAAGTAGTTATAAAGGGATCGGCGTAGAGTTAGTTTCGATTTTTCCCTTAGTTATAAAGGTCTATATTCTTCTAGTACGTCTTACCTATCCTTTTAAGTTTTAGTAATACGTATAGTAAGACTTTTCTTATAGGCGTTAAATTCGGCTACTAGATCTAAGGAGTCTATTTCCGTTACTATAAGCTAGGAATTATAACTGCTTAGCTATCTATTCTAAGATATAAAGTACTCTTGCCTTACCTTTCCGCGACCGTATTTTTGTTAACGTAAATCTAGGATACGGTCTACTTCCTAATATAAAGTTTCTTTAGACACCGAATCTAAGCGTAAGTCCGGTTTCTTAGCTAAGCGAAGTTAAACTACGGAAACAATAGGGTAAATGTTTATTAAGTTATCTATATCTAGTCGATAGGCTAAGTGCCCGATACGCTCTACGATTTCGAAAGGACTTATTCTTTATTTAGTAAGCTTAGCTACGCGTCTATCGGCGATAGAGTAGCCTTTGCCGAGTTATAGCTATGCTTAGTCTCTTAGTTTAAACTCTAGTTTACTATATTTACCGTCGTAGCGGCGCTTTATTACTGCTTAAGCATATGCGATAGAGATAAACGCTTAATCGCGGAAAAACGCTTTCGACTTTCTTAATAATTAATCACTAAGGTAGTATATCCTATCGTCTATCCTAAATCCTATAACTAATTTACTTAGTGATATCTTAATTACTAAAGAGTTGGAATTATTTAAGGAGAGTTATAGCGCTAATAGCGCGTCTAACTATCGTTTATCTAAAAAGTCGAACGTAAAGAAACGTAGAGCGATTTCTACTATCTAATTCCGTCGTTCTAAAAGACCGTCGGTTTAAGGGTGTTAGGCTATTAAGACGAGTAGTTTAAAGCCGAACGCTATCTAAAGGGATTTCTAAAAGACGGATAAAGATTTCGGGTTACGGTTAGAGATAATATGCTTTAGAATACCTTAGTTTAAGCGGAGGAGTTCTTAGTATAACCTCTACGCTTAATCTTCCGTAGTAAAGGCATCGTGCCTTAGAATTAGTATATATATCTTAGAGAATTTATCTAAAACTATAAGGAGATAGTTATAGAATTCTCTAACTAGCGGAGACTATAGGGAATTTTCCGATATAACGGGAGGTAATCTAGTAACGAAGCCTATAGCTATCGTATAGAAAGGAATAGCTAAAGAAGTAATAGGAATAAGATTACCGGGTGGCAGTAAGCGGTCGGTCTAGTTGCATACGTAAGTATCGCATTTTAATACTATGTTATTATAAAGTTCTTTTAAGTATATAATAACAAAGCTAGAAGAGAGGTCTTCTTAAAGACGTCTTCTTCCCGCGTGAAATTTTCGCGTATGCTTATCCGCGATGATTTCCTCCGTATATATATTAGGAATATATAATCGTCTTCTATTATCAGGGTCTTAGAGGTATAATAGACCGTCGATACGGAAGAATAATAATCCCTCGATAAAGCCTTTTTCGCCGAGCTAGGCGATAATACCCGACTATCGTAGATCGTTATTATAGCCGTCCTTAATTATTTAGCGTAAATTAGATTAGATTAAGGACTTAGTAAAGATATTAATATAGTCTATAGAGGTTTTATCCTACTAAATTTAGTTAAGTTCCCTAGGTCCTAGTTCTACTACGGCTTATAATAGTAGCCGGCAAAGTAAGTCTACTAAAATGTTTATAGTGCCCGGAATATAGTAAACCTCGAGCGGGTACTAGCTAAGATACTATAAGGCTAGCATAAGCCTTATGTTCGCTCTTAGGGCCGAGGTGTGTATAGAGGTTTGCTTAAGAATAGTAGTTCCTCGAAGGAGTAATAGGATTATTAGGGCGAGGGCGTCGGCGTGTTCTATGCTTTATATAGCCACTCGTTTTACAGTATGAATAAAGCGATCTACGCTTCTATAAATTATAGTTTTCTCTATCTCTTCTATTATATTAAACGAGATATCCTATAGAGATGCTAGGTTAAAACGGCCGATATCCTCGGCCCGAAGTCTTACTTAAAAACGTAAGGAAGATCCGCGATGCTCGTCCTTAGATCGGGGAGGATTAGAAAGTAAACGTAAAGAAATCCTTTTAATAAGGCGTGTTAATACCTCCTCGGATATTACTACTTATATAACTGCCGGAGCTAGTTAAAGGGTAAGGAAAATTTACGTAATAGCGGGAAAAAATACAGCCGAAGGAGGAGGTAATATAATAGCCTGCCTAAGGAGGGCGGTCGTCGACGTAGGCTAGAAAATCGGTAATTAGACGGCTATAGGGTCGTCCTAAAATAAAGGACTAAGAAGGGGATTATTCTAGATAATAGGCCGGGAAAGGGTTTATCCTCGATATCCCTTTCGAAACTAAAAGCCGGAAGTTTTCCTTCCGCTATATTAGATCGCAATTAGTATTAAATTAAGTCTAGTTAACGGTTAAAGTCGATATTCGGTCGATACGGCGAGTAGGATTCCGTATACTAAAGAGCGTTAACTCTTAAAAAGAGTTAATTACGCTCGTCCTAAAAAGTAAGGGAAGAAAATATTTATAGTACGGCTCGAAGGTTGCTTAGATAATCAATCTAACGGGCCGGGAATTTTATAGGTCCGGCGTATTTCCTATATATTACGGGTTTAAAGGATCCGTCGAAAGGGTAAGGCTTGCCTTAAGACGTATAGAAGTTATAGGCAATAGCTTCTTCGAATCGGGCGTGCGATTTAGCCCTAAGCTCTTTAAGGATAGCTATAGGGAAGAGGTCGCGCGTAGTCGGTTATTCTACGTAAGCTTGTAAGAGCTTTCTTCCTAAGAAGGTATCTAAAGATATCCGCGGAAGAAATCGATCGTACTACCGTAGCGACCCGCTTAATAGCGGACGGGAAGCTAAGGTAAAGACTTACTATAATTAATTATAGGCAACTATAAAAGCGAGGTTACTAATAATAGATCGCTAGGAAGACCTTCTACTTATTATAGTTTAGTACGACTTTAAAAGGGGTCTATAAAGCGTAGCCTTAAATAATACGGTTAAAGGTAAAAATAAAAGGAGTCTAGCTATACTAGAATTACTACTATTTAATATGTATATCCCTATGCAATAGAAATAGAATCCCTACGGGGGTAGATATAGACTAAATACCGGTCGTTTATAGGAATAAGCATAAGGTAAAACTAAATAATATAGGTAAATACCTAATTATAAAAAGCTTATCCCTTTTTCTTAGTCCGGGGAACCTATCGTCTAAATACTATAGTCCTTCTATAGTAGATTTCTAATATCTTCTACGGTAGAATTCTAATATCTTTTATAGTGGAATTCTAATGTCTTCTATAGTAGAATTCTAATGTCTTTTACAGCGGAATTCTAATGTCTTCTATAGTAGAATTCTAAATGTCTTCTATAGTAGAATTCTAAATTTCTTCTATAGTAGAGTTCTAAATGTCTTCTACGGTAGAATTCTAAATATCTTCTATAGTAGAATTCTAAATTTCTTTTATAGTAGAATAAATAAGTAGTATCGCTAGTTGTATATAGCGTGCTTATAGAGGTATTCTACCTAGAATAGATGTCTAAGTAGATCCCGTAACACTTAGCCTCTCGAAGCTCCGTAGTATACTCGGTGTCTTTAGGCTCGTTCTTATTAATATACCGTAGCTAACGCTGCGAATTCCTATACTAAAGCCTTCCTTAGTGCGGCATAGAGTAGGACTCTATATAAAGAAGCTAAGGCTTTTTAAAGATTAGGTTAAATTCTAGCTAAAGGATAACGTATGCTACGAGCAATTGCTTATGTCTGTTAATCTCCGTAGCTATCTATACGATACCTTTAATCTTCGCTTCCTCTATTACGCTCGAGGCTCCTTATATATACCGAGGTCCTATATCTTTAATTAGCAAACGTAGTTCTTATGTGAATGCCTTATCGATAGCGGCGTAGCATTAGCAACCCTCGTCTATAAGAGTAGAGACGAGGTTTATATAGTTAACAACAATAGGTATTAAGGTAGGAGAAGTCTTAATACGG
Source organism: Ophiocordyceps sinensis (assembly GCA_012934285.1). NCBI lineage: Eukaryota > Fungi > Ascomycota > Sordariomycetes > Hypocreales > Ophiocordycipitaceae > Ophiocordyceps > Ophiocordyceps sinensis. The sequence continues at coordinate 11,744,339 of JAAVMX010000001.1, read as the reverse complement.
TTAATTAACTCTTTTTTCTCTAGTGCTAGCGAATTAGGCTTTAAGGCCCGTCTATGCTCTAAAGCTATGCGTTTCCCTCTATATTAGTAGCGGCGGGGACTATATTATCCTCCTTAATATTAGACTTAAGAAAAGGTCGGGTAACGCGAATCGCTATAGGCCGTTCGGCTCGCTTCGCCGTAAGGCGAGCGGGACGATATAGGCAGTCCGTAGCGAAATATCTATCCGCGCTATAGCGTACGTAAAGCCCCTCCTCTCTCCGCTTCTAAAGCTCCGCCTTCGATACCTACTTAGCTCGCTATATAGAAGAGGAGGGCGCGCTGCCTAAGGCGGCGGATAGTATCCTCGCTTTTCTATAAGCGGGCCGCGTAGTAGATATTATTACGTCGCCTTTATAATCTACCGTAGTATCGGGCGCGGATCTAGGCGGCGTAAGCGTTATAGCGTTCCTAATAGTAATTCCTCTATTCCTATTGCTTACGCCGTTTATGCTAGCGCGCTTTCGCAACTTCTAAAAGCTAGGGCTTTGCTTATAGTTTTAAGCTACCTTTGTAAGGCGACCTACGTACTCCCGGAAGTTAGTAGGCATCTCGATTAGGATAAGTATCTCCTATAGTTATAGAGTAATTAAATTCCGTAGCTATATAAGCTTAGCGCTATCTCCTTAAACGCTATTTCCGGCGGCGCGAGTAATAGTCTCCTTAAAATCGGGAAGGAAGTTCTTAAACGTCTGGCCGTCTTTCTAAAAGAGGATCCGTAATTTATCTTACGCTTTCTCCTACTCCTACACGTTGCTAAACGCGTAGATAAGGTAGTTAAAGAAGGCATAAGGGTCGTAAGCGCTACTAAGCCCGCTACTCTCCTAGAACCTAGAAATCCGCCGTATCTAAGGCTTAGGCAGCGTATAGAGTAGCGAATACTAAGCGGTATCGCGGCAACCGTTAAGGCCTTACTTCTCGTTAATAGTAAACTTACTATAGAGACGATATAGGAAGAAGTAAAAAGCCTCTAGCTTACTATCCTATATAGGCTACGGTAGAGGCTTCCTTTTGCCGAAGGTAGCTTTAAGAGCCGTCTTTAGGTTAGCTATACTAGCGTTACTAGCCGCGGGAGAGTTCGTCGACGTAGCCGTAGGCGCGAGTAGCGTATCTATAGAGGTAGACGCCGTAGATCCTATTCTAACTCTAAGGGCTTTTAGCAACCCCCTTTATTTAACCGGATTAACAGCTATTTTCTATAGTAGTACTAGAAGGCGCTCTTCTCTCGCTATAGAAGGTGCGGCATCCGCCGTCGCCTTGCCTAAACGGGCTTTTATTATTTCCTATCGAAGGCGGGCTTTTGCGAAGGCCCGCTTATTTAGCGACTCTTATCGCAGCTATAGCTGCTAAGACCCCTTAGCCTATTGCTTAAAGACGTCCTCTATATCGTTATTTAGTACGCATATAATAGCAGCTAGTATTGCTATAGTGCCGCTTTTATCGTAGCGGCCTATCGTTTTAGTTAATACGTGCCGCTATTATAAAAGCGGGACGTTATTATATTAATAAGTCCGTAAAAAAGAGAGATAGATAATACTATAATAGGGTAGGCAGAGTAATTACATAGGTGCCCTCTATATAGGTATAGAAATTATCTATAAAGAACTAAGTGTAGGCGCACCTATGCCTACGGATATATAGCTCTACGCATGTACCCCTTTGTCCGCACGTGCCCCTTACCCTGTTCCGTACGAGCCCCTTACCCTTATTCGCACGAGCCCCTTTCCCCGCCCGCACGTGCCTCTTCCCCGCTCGTATATAAGAATACGGATTAGGTCGTAGACTTAATCTTACTAATAGTCGAAGACCCTTACACCCGAATGTATTAGAGAAATCGACATCCTCGTTAGAGGAAGAAGCGGACGATCTACTATTTCGTTAGTTATTTAAAGGACTATTTATAAGCATAAAGAAACCTATTATAGTAGAGTCCTAGGAGGATTAAGCGACTGCTAAGCGTATAACGCTAACGGTTATTAAATCTAAAACATTTTCGTCGTTTAGTAAAGACGATAGAGATAAGGATATAGAGGCGAATGCTAAAGGAGACACCGTCGATATAAAGAATCTCTAGAAAGGGATATCGCTAAAGAAAAGGGCTAAGAAGGCCGTAACTAGAAAAAGTCGCCGCGCGAAAGGATGCTAAATAACGGAGTTATACTATATTAAGTGCTTAAATAGCAGTATATAAAGGTTTAGCGATAATAAGGATAATATTAAAATAGTTAAACTCTCTTATATTTAGAAAGACACGCGATTAAGCAGGTATATTTAGTATAACTCGCGTAATAACCTTTATAAATCCGTTAGTTCCTCGTTCCCCCTTAAGTCGGGATATAATCGCTAATAAAATTATAAATGCCTATAATAATATTGATGGATATAGCAGATTTATATAGCATTTAGACAAAGATAGCCGAGCTATAGACTACTTAAGACGAAACGGAAAAGAGGAAGATAAACTTAATCTTCTATTAAGTTTATACGTCGTTTTTAGCCGTAATAACGGCTTATAGAGAGGAATAGGGGGTATTAAGTGCTAAACGTTTATATACGAAATATCGTCTTAAATACCGGCAGGCATTGTAAAAGCGACGGAAAGCTATATATAAGAATAAGGACTAAAAGCTTCGTTTAGTAATTAAGGACGCGGGTTTTACCCTATAGCGGGTAGGCCGAGAATATATATACGATAATCTATACGAAATAATTAAAGAGAGTAGTCGCTAAGGGAGGGGCGAGTAGGTAAAACGTCTCTTAGTTATTGCGGAGTTTATTAGCGAGATAGAAGTAAGAGACTTCTACCGTATAGATATTAAGTCTCGTTAACGTGCTTCTTATAGTTACGTAGCTAAAAGAGTCTTACGATTAGTAGTATCTTAAATTAAAATTAAGGTCTAATTACGAAAATTATCTTAGTTAATATAAAGTAATTCCCTCTCTATAAGGAGCTTTTCGTTAAAGTATCGCCTTTATCTCGCCTTATAGTCTATATATATATAGTTAAAGGTATATAAGATTTTAGTCTTATTACGCTTAAAACGACGTAAAGTAGCGATAAAAGTATCCTTAAGATCGCTAATCTAATCGAGACGTTTTTAAGGGTTAGTCGGTTATAATAACTAAGGAATGTTTTTTATTTTAATTTCCCTACTATAACTCTCCCTCGATTCGGTTAACTATCGGCGACGTTTATATAAGTCTTTGCTAAATAAGTTACCCTACTACGAAAATTCCTCTTAAAGTTCTATAATCCTATCTCTTAATCTCTTCTCCTCTTTAAGCTCTACGGCTCTTGCTTAAAGAGCTACGAGGATATCTATACGCGGAGGGGTAGGTCGTAAAGGCCCGGCTTACGTTTAACTACGCGAAGGGATAGATTAGGCCCCTTTAAGCAGCGAAAAAATTAATAATAGCGTCTTAAAACGCTCGTTATAGCCTTTATATAAGTTAGTGTTTTTATCTTTTAATATTAGTTCCGTTATATAAGGTAACGGCGATAGGCTAGCGACTCGATAGCTATTACGACTTATTCGGCCTACGCGGCCTATATATTTAGAAACGTGCTTATTACGCGGCGCTATCGCTATTAGGTAACTAAAAAAGAGAAGATTTAGAAATTATAAGAAGATAGACTAAAGGTACGTTTAGGAAGGTAAAAACGATAGTTAAAAGTACGAATAATCCTTTATTGTAATATAGTTGCCCTCTCGTAGTAAGACTAAAGCTTACCCCTTTTCTAAGATATATCTAGGCATTAGGGATATACCCTTAGGCCTCGAGAGGGGTTATCGGAGACTAGTTAGCGACTAATAGCCGAATAGTCCCTAAGCTAAAATGCATTATCTATCGTGTATATATCCCTATCCCCCGACTCTATAGTTGCGCGGGTAGCTGCGTTATAATATTACACCGCTATAACTATAATAGCTACGCGATTATTATTAGCTATTTAGCGGTTTCTAGCCTAATACTATTATTAGTCTACTGGAGTTATAAGACTTACGGTAGGGTTAATATAGTTATACCGCGTATAACGGTTACCTACCTACTTATAGGAACCCCGCCCGGCGCGCGAAGGTAGTTATGCCGGTAGAAGCTAGCCATAAAGCCGCGTTCGTGCCGGTAGGAGCTACGGTAGCAAGAGCAACGATAGGAGCGACGGCGGTAGGAGCAACTACGGGAGCTTGTATTAACAACGGCGAGGCCGGGGCCGTTATTACTGCTACTAACGAGGACGAAGAAGGTAACGTCGGCGAGGCTGCCGGGACTAACGAAGGCGAGGCTAACGCTGCCTTTAGCGATAGGGTCGGCGCTAGCGCTAGTGAGAAGGTCTTTAGCAACGGTTTAAGGAATAGCGGCAAGCCGAGTTCGGCTCGCATTTAGTTCCGCTCGTAGTAGTATAACGCTATGCCGTCGAAATCTATCTTAAGGAATTCTTTTTAAGGCTAGATTAGCAGCTCCTCGTACATCGGCTATATCGTAAAGAATTATCGTACGGCCGAGTCTTCTTTCTTTAGGTAATTGCCTCGGCGCCGAAGGAGGTTCTATAATGCCTTCCTATAGTCTTTATAGACTATTTGCCACGTCTCTTCCAACTAACCTTTAAAATTCACTTAGAAATAGGCAAGAAGGGCAAAGTCCTATTCGTCCCTCGAGCCTTCGCAGCTTATAATAAACGCCGCGACGTAGGTAGTCGTAGCGATCGGATTCTGCTTATCTAAAGCCTCGTCGAACTAAAGGCTTATATCGGCGTGTTTCTACGCTGCCCTCGCGATAGAGGTTCTTCCTAGCAATTGTTCGACGTTAGGGACGTATCGTGCCTTAGGGCTAGTAGCGGCGGTAGGATTCGGGCTTTAGGAAGTTATCGTAACGGTAGGACTCGGGTTGTTCGGCTTCCCGGGTGTATAGGGATCGCGATAGTCTTCGCGATGCTGTCTAAAATGCGTTAATAACGCACTTGCAATAATCGCTTCTATTAAGGATAGTAGCGACGGGTTTAATCGCAAGTTAAAGAAATCGAAGGACGGTAACGATCCTTATTCTTAGCACGGATAATCCTCTCTAATGCAAAGCACGTTTAAGGATTAAATCTATCTCTTCTACCTTACTGTCTGTAATTAACCTTATTAACCACTGATTTGTGTTAGATAGGCTCTATTATATAGGGTTAACTAAAGGGGTGTATTATATCTGTTAATGCTAGCTAAGAAGGGAGGCATCGCGGAGATATAGCCTCGTTGCGTGCACGTGATCACGTGGGTTCACGTGGATCACGTGTCCGTAACTACACCTTATGCGTATCCCTTATCCCTTATTCCTATAGCTACTCTCTATAGATGCGCTGTTGTAAGAAGCGTATCGGCAGTCTTAGTAAAGACAGCGAATGTCCTACGACGCGATATACGTAGGTCGCGTTGTTGTTTTTTACGTAGGGAATTATACGATATACCTACTTATACTAAATTATATATAAAGGTATATCCCGCGACATTACGATAAACTAACTATACTGATTAAAAACGACTAGATTAATCACTAATCCCGCCCGCTGCTTTAAAGCCCGCCTACTGTTTTAAGCCCGCCTACTGCTTTAAAGCCCGCACGCTACTTCAAGCCTTCTGTTCTAATTTATTAGAAAGAGCTCTAGAAGGCACAATACGGCATCGTTAAGGACTTTAACGCCGCAGCCCGCAGCACTTTGGCCACTCGTTGCATCACTAGCCCTTTTCCTTCCTAACGCTCGTTACCTCGAATTCGCCCTGCTTTTTGCCTCGAATTTACCTACGCTCTTTACCTTGTTTTTCGCCCTGCTTTCTACATCCTTAGCAACGCTTGGCAACACCCTTTGCAACGCCCTTAGCAACGCCTTTTGCAGCCTTGGCAGCCCACATTCGTTGCGTTACTTTTCGCCCTTTGCTTAGCAGCTTTACCCTACAGCCGCCCCGACGCTCCTTACACTATACGGCCCGAACGGCACCATACGGCTATGACGGCCCTCTTTCCCTTTGTTCGTTGCGTATCTCTATTTAGTAGGAAAACCGGGTTCTTATTGCTCTTATTATTATCTTCTTAAAAGAACTACTAGTATAGGAATAGGGGATATCCGCATTATTAAGGTGGTTGCGCACACGTAATCCGCAGGATTACGTGCACGCAATAAGGCTATATCTCTACGAGGCCTTCCCCTCTTCCTTAGCTATATTATAGATTTAACAACACAATAACTTAATAGATCTATCCGGCTAGTCACCGTTATTAAAGCCTTACTAACACCTTTAAAATATTTTTGTCTTTTTTAATAGCTTAGCTAATCGGGAAAAAATAATAGTATTAAAAAGAGAAAAAAAACTTTTTTTTAAATTTTTTTTTATTCCTTTAAATGCATAATATTACGTTTTATAGCATACAATTTTACTCCCCCTACTATGGCGTTTACGTTTTAGGTTTAAAAACACGATTTAGGGTTTTGACTCTAACTCTCTTATAGTCGCCCGTACTCTGCTGTGTGTGCGGCTCCTTAATGTATGCTTCGTGCCTAGCTCCAGGCTGCGTGCCCTGCTGCGTGCCCTGCTACGTGCTCTGCTGCGTGCCCTACTGCGTGCCCTCTACTGCGTGCCCTCTACTGCGTGCCCTTTGCTGTGTGTGCGGCTCCTTAATGTATGCTTCGTGCCCGGCTCCCGGCTGCGTGCTCTGCTGCGTGCCCTCTACTGCGTGCCCTCTGCTACGTGCGCGGCTCTTTGATATATACTTCGTGCCCGTGAGGATCCCATTGGTGTGGGCGCATTAGTCAGCGCATCGCACAGGGTTTTCCCTGAAAACCCTACGCGTCTATAACCTCTAGATAATCAATCAACACATAGAATATAACCTTAACGTAGCTTCCTTATAACTACGCAACGTGAAGCTATAAGGTCTCTATACAGCTATTCCGAGGACTAAAAGCCTTAAAAATACGTATTTTTAAAGAGTCACCCTTAGCTCTTTAGAAATCGGATTCCTACTAACCTATAGCGAACGCAACGCAATAACCTATAACGAACACTACCTTAACCGAACCTATTAATATATCGAATATTATAGGAGCATTCCCCCCGGGCTCTCCCCGTTCTAACGACGAGGCAATAAGCTAATTGCTTTACGAGACTTATACCCGCGAGTCTACCGTAGCGGGCCTTAGCTTTTAGAAGTAGGAGTAAGAGTAGCAGCTAGAGCCTAAGAAAGGCAAAAGCGTTGCTAACCTCGGCAAATAAACTAATTAGCATCTATAGAAGTAAAGCGACTTTAATTAAAGCATACGCGCTAAGGTCCTTAATTAGCGTAAAGATATTAAGCGTATCCTAGATATAGTTACCGCTTTATAGCCACGGCCTTATTTATCCCTTACTTAACTCTCTGCTTAACCTAGTGGTCTATCGGCTCTTATTCCCGTTCCCCCCTTTGCTAAGTCTACCCTATTGCCCTCTTCGCCGTAGACTATAACTCCGCCGACTATAACTCCGCCGACTGCTACCCTACCGGCAGATGCTACTGCTCGACCGCCCGCTGCTATAACTAGCGACGAGCGTTACTAATAATCCCTTCTTCGAGAGCAATAAGCGCACTAGCGATAGCGTAAACAGCCGGCATAGTAGCTAGGACAATAACGTAAGTAGCCCTAGCTAAAGCAACTTATCGTCTTCCTATATATCGAGGAAGGCACCGGTAACTAATACGCTTACTAAGAACGAGGGCACCGCCTTCGTATTAACTTCGACTGCCTATAATATATACCGCACGATGCCTCTTTTAACGTCTCTACGGAGGCCTTTGTTAAGAACGTATAGCTACGGGCTAAGGCAGCCCGCGAGGTTAACGAAGAGGTTTATAATAATAGGAATAAAGTAATCCTAAAGCCTAAGTAGAAGCTCTACCGGGTAGACTATACCGTGCTATAGAAATTATAGCTAATATAGTCTACCCTCGTTATAGGCTAAATCCCCTATAACCTATAGCTAGCTCGTATAGTTAACGAGCTATCCGGAGATTTTAGCCACGTTGCCTATTAGGTTAACGTTCGTTACCTTAGTTAGTTGCTCCTTCTCGAGGGCATTTTCACTATGCTTCGGGACTATAGTGCCCTCGATGCTCTATTAGCTATCTATGCATAGTTAGCCTTAGTTAAGGACGAAGCCTTTCTTAACTTCGCCTAGTGTATTAGGGATACGTTCTTTAACCTCCTAGACATTAAGAAAAGGAGCGCGGGCGTGCGAAAAATCATAATTTAGCACCTCCGTAATAATCTCCCGCGTATTTAAGCTTAACTAAGCCTTAATATCGCGACCCTCTACGGTATAGTGTTAATCAAACGCTTAGTATTATTAGCTAGCGAATAGGCTCGCTAGCCCGTAGAGGATATATATAGAAAGCCCTTTACGTCTATTCGCACGTAAGAGGCCTCGCCCTACTAGACTTAGCGAGTTAATAAGGCTATAGGGAATAAGCCGGCCACTAGGGAAATAGTTAAGCCGAGCCTATCCTAGCTGTCTGCCTCTATACTCTTTATACCGCCCGGCATCGTTATTGCCGACCTACGAATAACAGACATTATAGTCTACCCCGCTAATAATACCGCCTTATCGTCTTTTGCTGCTACGTCTTAGGGTAATACCTATTTTAATTACGGTAAGCCTAGCTATTAGGCTAAGGATTATAGGCTTCTTTCGACGCCCGCCCCTGCCTATAAAGGCTCGGGCAATATATCCTCCTCTTCGTCTTCTACCCCGGGCCGCGATATTAAGATTACGGGCAAGTTATACGAAGCGGCTAAGGCATTCGGCAGCCGCTAGCGTAACCGCGGCAATACTAGCACTAGCCGCGGCCGTGCCTAACGCGGCAGCGATTAAGGTAAAGGTAGTAGAGGAAGGTATCGCGGTAATTCGGGCGTTAACCGCCCGTACGTTTACTTCGATATAGAGGTCCTCGACACTAATAGCGAGGATCGGGACCCCGTCTCCTAGTTTAAAGAGGATAACGCCGAAACAGAGGCTATCCTTACCGCGATGCATAAAGGAATAGAGTCCGGTTATTACGACTAAGATAGCGATACCGCTTACTATATAATAGTAAGCGGTAGTATTAACACTAAATAAAAGCCTCTTCGTAAAGGCTTTAGTAAGCTATATAGTGTTTTTCTTACTTATTTAACGGCATCCCTAGCTATTTCTTTATCTACGTTCTTTAACTACGGGTCGACTTCTTATTACGTCGCCTCTTCCCTTACCGATAAGCTCGCCCTATACCCTTCTTAGGTCTCCTCTACGATAAAGGGAATCGGAGGAATCCTAGGGCCTAGCGTCCGCGATAATACCCTTATTTTAGTATAGTAGCTATACGACGACGGCTAGACCGTCTTAGTTACTATCTCTTATAGTATCGTCCCTAACGGTATATTCCCCGGCTCCTTAACCCTTAGCCGCTCTCTTTTTTATACCTTAGGTCTCTCGTGCGAGGATAACGGCGCGATTCGACTGCGCCGCCTCTTAGACCAGCCTATGCTACGACTATAGAAGTCGTACGTCTATTCCACAATAGAAGATAACGAGGATGATTTCGCCCTTACCGCTAGCGACGCTTCCTAGGCGGTAAAGAATAACTAGCGAGTATCCTTCGCGTCGTTAATAAAGCCGATCTTTACTACGCGTTTCTACGAGACTATACCGGACTAAGCTAAGATCTATATAGACTAGTATCTCGCCTAGTTCCCCGAATGCTTTAATCCTGCTTTTCGTCGTAGTGATAAATTAGCTTAAATAGTCTACCGGATTAATATAGGCGACGCTACGACTATTCGGCAAAGCCTACGATAGTATAGTCCCTTATAAGCGCAGGCTATTAGGGACTTCGTCGAGAAATATAAGGGCTCTATTATCCGGAATTATATTAGCCCTTAGGCTTCGCCCCTATTATTAATACCGAAAAAGGCACCTACGGGCCTTTAGCATAACGCTTATAGCTAAGTCATTTAGCGTATTTACGCCGACTATCGTATCCTTAATAACTATACGAAGAAGCACGTATATCCTCTGCCGAATACGATAGACGAGATCTAGCGTATTGCTAGGCATAGCTATTATGCCTTTATTAACCTAAAAGATAGTTTCTAGTATATACGTATCGCTCGAGAGGACTGCGAGAAGACCGCCTTCGTAACCCCCTTTAGGCTCTACGAATAGGATGCTATACCGATAGGCCTTACTAATGCCCCGGCTATATTCTAAGCCTTTATAGAGGAAGTGCTAGAGCCGCTCCGGGCCTTTATAGCCGGTCTTTTAGACGATATAGCCCTTTAGGCCGATACGCGTAAACAACTATACGAACGCCTGCTATAGTTTTTTGCCCGCGCTACTATATACGGGCTCCTTATTAACGCCTTAAAGACTTACCTCTTCGTAGATAAAGGTGTCTTCTTAGGCTTCTTAGTCTCTACGGCCGGCATCCGTGCCGACCTTTTAAAGGTTGCCGCTATTCGCGACCGCCCTATGCCGATAACTACTACGGAGATTAGGGCTTTCGTATACGCGGTAGGCTATTTAAGAATATTAATCGCTAACTTCTCCGACCTCTCCGCCTCGCTAATCGAACTCTCTCTTAGCGGTAAGAACGTCGCCGTAACGTTAACTAAGGAAGTAAAGTCGGCTTAGAAATAGATCCGCGAGGTTATTACGACTACGCCGATCTTAAGGAAGTATAGCTAGCAGCTTCCCGCGATAATTAAGAATAATGCTTTAGGTAAGTGCGTTAGTATAGCACTTCTACAACCGCACTTATACCTTATAACTAGTGGCAAAGAGCGTTCTTTCCTTTACCCCGTCGCTTACTTCTTAAAGAAGCTTATAGACATATAATAGCGCTATTCCGCGTAGTAGCGTAAGCTCCTCGGCATTATAATAGCCGTATAGCACTAGCGATATTAGGTTAAAGGTGCCGATATTACCGTTATTACTAACTACGAGTCCCTTCGCACCTTACGTACGAAGATAGAATAACTTGCTTATATAGTCCGCTTCCTCGATGCGATTAAATACTATAATATTAATATAGTATATCGCAGCGGTAAGGCTAATATGCTAGCCGACTACCTTTCCCGCCTACTTAACCTAGAGTCTACGACTCTCGCGATAGGCGAGGGAAGGATAGTTAAGCTCGATAACGATAGCGATAAACCTACCGCTACGGCACTAGAAGAAGAAGAAGAAGCCGCTACTAAGGATAATAAAGCCGCGAACGGCGCGCCGGCGACGCTAAAGACTAGGCTTATAGAACGACCCGATTAATTAACTCGCATCGACCTATAAGCCGTCTTCGAGTTCCTAACCGCCGGCGAAGCTCTTCCCGTTAATATTACGCCGTATTAGGCTTACGAGCACTTCTATAAGCTTAAGGGCAAGCTATACCGTATTAGGTAAAACGAGCGCCTCCCTCCCGGCGATCCGCCTACTAGGGCAAGAGCAATTGCCCTATTAATAGTACCGGAATATAAGGCCCTTATAGTATAGTAGTAGCTAAGAACGTATATAAGACTTCGGGCTATAGTACTATAGGCTATACGATGCGATTCCTAGCTATGCGCTATTAGCATCCCGAATTGCCCTTCGCGGTGTATAAAGCCGTACGCTATTATTAGGCCTATTAGTTAATAAAGCCGCTTGACCTAATACTGCTTAACCTAATGCCGTTAATGCCGGTCCCCCCGTTAACGCGTTAGGCGATTAACTATACGGGCTATAAGGGCAAGTAGCTCCTTAACGCCGTAGAATACGCTACTAGCTGGCTTATATCGGCTATTACGCCTTTAACCGACTTCGAAGGCATACTCTTACTCTTATAGTCTATCGTCGCCCGCTTCGGCCCCTTAAAGGAGATTATTAGCGATAACGCTAGCTGCTTTATAGGCTAGCAAGCGTAAGATTACTATCGCTAGTACGGCACCGAGATTAGGCCTATAATACCTATAAGGCCGCGAGGCAACGGTAAAGTAGAGCAAGCTAACGGCGTTCTTAAGGCGATCCTCTATCGACTGCGCCTCGACGAGCCTTAGGCGTCTTTACACTAGCGACTCGTCCGCGCTATATACCTCTATAATCGGCAGGAAGGTCCCTACGGGTATAGCCCCTTCTTCCTACTATACGGCACGCAGCTACCTAAATAACACTACGAGGCTACGTACGCCGCCTATACACGCGACCCTACGGTCGAGAAGGACATTGCTTAGGCATAGGAGCTCGTATAGTACCACGAGGCCCCTATTGCGAGACGATACGTGGCAAGCCTTAAGGCAGCTCGTGCCCGCACCCGCTCCTACCTATATAAGCGTAAGGGGCTAATCCGCGTATACGCACCTAGAGATTAGGTATTGCGCGTGCGGTAGCGCACGAAGAAGCAAGAGCCGTATTATAACGGCCTATAGGCAATCACAGCGGCCTACCCCGGCAACGCCTACTCTTTAGCGTCCCTAGGTAGCTACGCGTTGCCTAGCCGTTATAACGGCACGAATCTCTTCCCTACCTATAGTCGTGATAGGCACCCTATGCGTAGCTTATAGTACGGCAGCCGTATAATGCTATAGCGCGACCGCGAGCGCCTTCGAACGGCTATAGCTTTATAAGTCCGCGGCCGGTAATCGAGCATTATATATAGGCTAGCCAACCTTAAGCTCCTATTCGCGTATCTCGTAATAGCGAGTAGACCGGCCGTATATAGCTAAGGAAGGAGTATAAGAGGAAGATAATTTATTAGAAAGGCATACCGCTCGCGTAGTATAGGAGTTTTTATTGTTTTTATTGCTTGTTCTATATTACCTATAATAATGCGTTATTTCCTATTTAGGTTATATTAATTGCCTTATAAGCAGCGGACTGCTTATTTAAGGAAGGGGATATTAAGGATCCTATTAGTATAAGCGCATTAGTCAGCGCATCGCATAGGGTTTTCCCTAAAAACCCTACGCGCCTACAACCTCTAGATAATTAATTAACATACAGAATATAACCTTAACGTAGCTTCCTTACAACCACGCAACGCGAAGCTACGAGGTCTCTATACAGCTATTCCGAGGACTAAAAGCCTTACCCGGCTGCGTGCCCTACTATATGCCGTGTCGGGGTGGCCTAACTAGATTAAGGCCTAGTGTTCTTTAGGTTATTCGCACGATTTACGCGGCTCTCTTAATTGCTATATACCTATACTTAATTTTAGTAGCGGGATATAAGCGCGCGGGGTGCGCGCCGAAAAAGTAGAGATAATCGTGGATTACTATCTAAATAGCAATAAGTATTACTATTTGCCTAATTATAAATCTCTATTTGCCTTAGTGACATTATTTTTATAGCCTACGTATACCCCGGAAAACGCCTAACCCCCCCGCGCCTAGCCGCGCCTATATAAATACAGTACGCATTTATAGCAGGCCGTAGACTAATAATTCTTTACGTACTTCGTACGAAATATCCGTCTACGGCTTGCTCCCGGCTACGTGCCCTTTACTACGTGCCTTACTTCGTGTATTACTGCGTGCCTTACTGCGTGCCCTACTGCGTGCCCTCTACTATATATACGGCTCCTTAATATATGCTTTATGCCCGGCTGCGTGCCCTACTACGTGCCCTACTGCGTGCCCTCTACTATATATATGGCTCCTTAATGTATGCTTTATGCCCGGCTGCGTGCCTTACTACGCGCCCTCTACTGCGTGCCTTACTGCGTGCCCTACTGCGTGCCCTTTACTGCGTGCCCTCTACTATATATATAGCTCCTTAATGTATGCTTCGTGCCCGGCTCCCGGCTGCGTGCCCTCTACTACGTGCCTTACTGCGTGCCCTACTGCGTGCCCTCTACTATATGTGCGGCTCCTTAATATATGCTTTATGCCCGGCTGCGTGCCCTACTACGTGCCTTACTTTATGCCCTTTACTATATATACGGCTCCTTAATGTATGCTTTATGCCCGGCTGCGTGCCTTACTACGCGCCCTCTACTGTATGCCTTACTGCGTGCCCTACTGCGTGCCCTTTACTACGTGCCCTCTACTATATATATAGCTCCTTAATGTATGCTTCGTGCCTAGCTCCCGCCTGCGTGCCCTCTACTACGTGCCTTACTGCGTGCCCTACTGCGTGCCCTCTACTATATGTGCGGCTCCTTAATATATGCTTAATGCCCGGCTGCGTGCCCTACTACGTGCCTTACTTTATGCCCTCTACTATATATACGGCTCCTTAATATATGCTTTATGCCCGGCTGCGTGCCTTACTACGCGCCCTCTACTACGTGCCTTATTGCGTGCCCTACTATGTGCCTTCTACTACGTGCCCTCTACTATATATATGGCTCCTTAATGTATGCTTTATACCCGGCTCCCGGCTGCGTGCCTTTTACTACGTGCCTTACTACGTGCCCTACTGCGTGCCCTCTACTATATATACGGCTCCTTAATATATGCTTTATACCCGGCTGTATGTCCTACTGCGTGCCCTACTACGTGCCCTTTATTATATATACGGCTCCTTAATATATGCTTTATGCCCGGCTATATGGCTTACTATACGCCCTCTACTACGTGCCTTACTGCGTGCCTTACTGCGTGCCCTCTACTACGTGCCCTCTACTATATATACGGCTCCTTAATGTATGCTTTATGCCCGGCTCCCGGGTACGTGCCCTCTACTACGTGCCCTACTGCGTGTCCTACTGCGTGCCCTCTACTATATATGCGGCTCCTTAATATATGCTTTATGCCCGGCTGCGTGCCCTCTACTACGTGCGTAGCTCCTTAATGTATGCGATTTAACGATGCGATTTAACAATGCGATTTAACGATGCGAAGAATTAGCCTATAGCCTGCTAGGCATACGTACTATATCTATATAGGCGCGGCTAGGCGGGGGGAGGTTAAGCATTTTAAGGGGGTACCCGAAGTATTACTTAGGCAAATAGAGATTTATACTTAGGCAAATAGTAATACTTATAGCAATTTGTTACTATGCAAATAGCAACACTCTTAATAAAGCCGCGTAAATCGTGCGAAGAACGCGAAGAATACTAGGCCTTAATCTACCCTAACACGTAGTAGGGCATATAGCCGGGCAAGTAGAGTATATAGTAGGGCACGCAGTAGGGCATATAGTAGGGCACGCAGTAGGGCACGCAATAGGGCACGGAGCAGATATTAAGGAGCTATATATAGTAGGGCATATATTAGATCCGCGGGTAAAGGGATTACATACGGGATTACGTGCGGGATTACGGACGGGAAATTAGGCTAAAAGACCCTTTAAATAATGTCTCGATGCAGCCCCTTTTCGGGCATAAGAAGCATTATTATAAATATACTGCTTTAAGCGGCATTACAGCCGCTAAAGCGCCCTAACGGCCGCTATAACACATATCTCTTGCATCTTTATTTAGTAGGCCGTAGATCGAAGATCTAATAATTAAGAGTCTTAGTCTTTTAGCTACTACTACTAAGAGAAGCCACTATTTATCTATTAGGCCCCCTTTAAACCGCGAGACAGCCTGGCTAATTATGCTCGGCAAGAGGACTAGATATATTCCTCTTATATCGAAATAAGCCCGCGAGAACTATCCTCGCGGCACTATATCGAACTAAGCCTACGAGAGACTACCTCGCGGCACTATATCGAATAAAGCCCGTAATACGCGGCACTATATTAAACTAAGCCCGCGAGAACTATCCTCGCGGCACTAATATATCGAAAGAAAGCCCGTCCTAAGCGGCACTAATATATCGAAAGAAAGCCCGCACTAAGCGGCACTAATACATCGAAAGAAAGCCTATACTAAGCGGCACTAATACATCGAAAGAAAGCCCGCAAAAGACTACCTCGCGGTACTAGAAAGAATAATACACACTGCTTTTAGCAGAGGCGAAAGGGGGTGATCCCCTACTATTTACATTATCAATCTACTAAATTAGCTAAAGCACTTTCATTATTTGCTAAACCTAGTATAATCTCAAAGAGATCTTTAGATTCTGTAAAATATTGAGAGTATTATAGTGTTAATTGTTTTAGTAAGAATAAAATATCTAATAGTTCTAAAACTAAATAAATAAAAGATAATCTAGAGAATATTTTAGATTACGGCAATAGTATATTATTAGATAAAGCAAGTAATAAACTTTTATTTCTAGCATTTTGTATAGAGTATAGACGTTACTCTAAATTTATAAATAATGAAAATATGTATGAATTTAGTACCTATTTACCTATACAACTAGATACTACCTATAATAGATTTTAACACTTAGCTTTATTAAGTAATAAAAGTATTTTATTCAGCGAGTTAAATTTAGTATCGAATAGTAAGTTAGATAAAATTGCCAGAGACTTTTATAACTTTTTTATTTATAAATTAAAAATTATTTTTGATAGAGATCCTAATAATAAAAATTATCAAAGATTAAGAAAGTTTGTATTTAATAGAAGTTATCTTAAAAAAGCTATTATAACAACACTATATAATGTCTCTAGAGTCAATATAACGAGCTAAAAACACATCCTACTGCTACTAGCAGAGGCGAGAGGGTAATTCCCTCGTTAGCTAGCCAAATATATATCCTACTACTAGTAGAGGCGAGAGGGTAATTCCCTCGTTAGCTAGCTAAACATACATCCTGCTACTAGCAGAGGCGAGAGGGTAATTCCCTCGTTAGCTAGCCAAACACATATACTGCGTTAAGCAAAGGCGAGAGGGTAATTCCCTTATTAGCTAGCTAAATATATATCCTACTACTACTAGCAGAGGCAAGAGGGTAATTCCCTCGTTAGCTAGCTAAGCTAAAAATAAGTCCACACACATTAAGGAGCAAACCCCTCCGTGGCATTAAAATAAGTCTATACATTAAGGAGTAAACCCCTCTATGGTATTAAATAAGCCTATACGAGTTACCCGCTTAGGAGTTAACCCCTCCGTAGCATTATTAAACAAGACTATATAAACTATACGCGGCGAGCGGTAAAGACCCCTCGTCTATATATATTACGGCACTAGGTGATAGCTAGATAACCTTATTTTTCTATAAAGAGGAGAAGAACTATAGAGGCTAAGGGCTCGTTTATATATAGGACTATATATCACGTAGTATATTACTATATACTATATTATATAATATAGTACTATAATAGTATACTTAGATAAGATATAAGCTAATAGCTCGCGGCGGCGGAAGAGAAGAAGACTCTTTCGTCGTTACGGTAAGCACTTACGGCGGCGGGAAGAGAAGAAGAAGACTCTTTCGTCGTCGCGGTAAGCGCTCGCGGCGGCGGGAAGAGAAGAAGACTCTTTCATCGTCGCAATAAAGATAATATCGCGGCGAGAGGAAGACTCTCGTCGTAGTATATATATCGCAGCGGCGGGAGGAAGACTCCCTCGTCGCGTATACTTACGATAATAAATATAAAGACGCGGCGGGAAGAGAAAGACTCTCTTATCGTAGTATAAAAACACAATCGCGGCGGCGAGAGGAATACTCTTTCGTCGTTACGGAAAACACTCTCGTCGTAGTAGGAAGAGAAGAACTCTTTTATCGTTATAATAAATATATATCGCGGCGAGAGAAAGGAAGAGTTACTTATCGCGGTAAGCGGTAAAGTCTTTAATCGCGGCGAGCGGTAAAGTCTCTCGTCGTAGTAGCACGTAGTATTTCGCGGCGGCGAGAGGAAAAACACTCTCGTCGTAGTATATATATTTCGCGGCGGCGGGAGGAAGACTCCCTCGTCCGCGTACTTACTTAATATACGAGCTAATAGCTCTCGACGAGCTAATAGGTCGCGACGGCGGAAGAAAAGAAGAAGACTCTTTCGTTATAGTATATATAACGCGGTAGCGGGAGGAAGACTCCCTCGTCTACGTACTTATATAAACATAAGCTAATAGCTCTCGACGAGCTAATAGCTCGTAGCGGCGGAAAGAGGAAAAAGTCCCTTTCCCTCGTCGCGGATACTTATTCGAGCAAGCAGCTCTTAAGTAAGCAGCTCTCGAGTAGGTAGCTCTCGAGCAGGTAGCTCTTACGGCGAGCGGTAGAGTCCCTCTCCCTCGTATATACTTACTTATTTATATAAGCAGCTCTCGAGCAAACGGCTCTCGACTCTTATAGCGAGCGGTAGAGTCTTTCGTCGCGGTAAATATACTTACGGCGTTAGAAAACTCCTTCGTTACGCATACTTATTCGAGCAAGTAGCTCTTACGGCGAGCGGTAGAATCCCTTATCGTAGTAAGATAAAAGACTACCCTCGTCACGAATAATTATTTAAGCAATACGTATATTACGGCGAGCGGTAGAGTCCTTCGTCGCAGTAAGCGGTAGAGTCCCTCTCCTTCGTATATACTTACTTACTTAAGCAAATAGCTCTCGCGGCGTCGGAAGACTCCCTCGTCCGTATACTTCTTTAAGCAAACAGCTCTTAAGCAAACGGCTCTCGAGCAAGCAGCTCTCGCGGCTTTATCTATATTACTTAATCAATAACTTAAGCAAGTAGCTCTCGCGGCAATAAAAGACTCCCTCGTTCGCACCTATAACGGCATTCGTCCGTAATAAGCCTACGGCGATATAGAGCCTACGGCAATATATAAGCCTACGGCTATACGAGCCTACGGCTATACGAGCCTACGGCTATACGAGCCTCGACTTTATCTACGAGCCTCGGCTATATTAGCCTCGACTTTATACATAAGCCTACGGCTATACGAGCCTCGACTCTATCTATAAGCCTCGGCTATACTAGCCTCGACTTGATATATAAGCCTACGGCTATACGAGCCTACGGCTATATAAGCCTACGGCTATACGAGCCTCGACTCTATCTACGAGCCTCGGCTATACTAGCCTCGACTTTATACACAAGCCTACGGCTATACGAGCCTACGGCTATACGAGCCTTAACTCTATCCACGAGCCTCGGCCATACTAGCCTCGACTTTATACACGAGCCTACGGCTACACAAGCCTCGACTTTATCTATAAGCCTCGGCTATACTAGCCTCGACTTTATATACGAGCCTACGGCTATACGAGCCTACGGCTATACGAGCCTACGGCCATACGAGCCTCGACTCTATCTACGAGCCTCGGCTATACTAGCCTCGACTTTATATATAAACCTACGGCTATATAAGCCTACGGGTATACGAGCCTCGCCTTTATCTACGAAGCCCTCGGCTATATATAAGCCTCGGCAATATAGAGCCCTCGGGAACACAACCCTCGGCTATATATACGAGCCCTCGGGAATATAACCCTCGGCTATATATATAAGCCCTCGGGAATAAAACCAGCCTCGGCTATACGAAGCCCTCGTCCGCCCGTATACTTTAATAAACTACGAACCTTCCGAAGCGATCGACTAATCGACTAATATAGGAGGAATAAGGCGTATTATTGCCGCTAAAGACGCATACGGTAGCGTAAAGGCATAGTATGCCGAGTTGCAATTGCTATAATAGTCGGTCGTAAGGAGGACTCGGAAGAATACGATAATCCGCCCCGATTGATAGATTTATTAGCAAAGACCCCGGATTTAAGCTATTTAAGCTCTTTAGTCTAGCTTCCCTCGTATTGTAATCGAAGCTAAAGGGGTGTATTAGATCCGCGGGTAAAGGGATTACAAGCGGGACTACGTACGGGATTATAGACGGGAAATTAGGCTAAAAGACCCCTTAAATAAGGTCTTAAGGCAGCCCCTTTTCGGGCATAAGAAGCATTATTATTAATATACTACTTTTAGCGGCATTACAGCCGCTGTAGCGCCCTAACGGCCGCTATAATATATATCTCTTGCATCCTTATTTAGTAGGCCGTAGATCGAAGATCTAATAGCACGTAGTAGAAGGCATATAGTAGGATACGTAGTAAGGCACGTAGTAAGGCACGCCGTAAGGCATATAGCCGTATATAGTAGGGCACGTAGTAAGGCACGTAGTAAGGCACGTAGTAAGGCACGTAGTAAGGCGCGCAGCCGGGAGCCGGGCATAAAGTATATATTAAGGAGCCGTATATATAGTAGAGGGTACGCATAGGGCATAAAGCATATATTTAGGAGCCGTATATATAGTAGAAGGCACGCAGTTAGGCATAAAGTATATATTAAAGACCTATATATATAGTAGAGGGCACGTAGTAAGGAACGAAGCATATATTAAGGAGCCGTATATATAGTAGAGGGCATATAGTAGGGCATGCAGTAAGGCATATAGTAGAGCACGTAGTATAGCACGCAGCCGGGCATAAAGTAAGGCACGACGTATATATTAAGGAGCCGTATATATAGTAGAGGGCACGTAGTAAAGGATACGTAGTAAGGTACATAGTAAAGCAAGCAATAGAGGGCGCGCAGCCGGGAGCTAGGTATAAAGCATATATTAAAGAGCCACGCACGTAGTAGGGCACGCAGTAGGGCATAAAGCATATATTAAGGAGACGTATATATAGTAGAGGGCACGTAGTAGGGCATACAGCCGGGCACGTAGTAAAGCATATAGTAAAGCACGTAGTAGAGCATATAGTAGAGGGCATATAGTAAAAGGCAATATAGTAGGGTATATAGCATATATTAAGGAGCCGTATATATAGTAAAGGGCACGTAGTAAGGCATATAGCCGGGCGCCGGGCATAAAGTATATATTACGGTGTTAGGTTATATTATATATTATCCTACGTGACTTTGAAATTATATATATAGACCTTTAGACCTAGTCTATAGCTATATCCTTTCGTAGATTAATAATAATTATATACCCTTTTTAAGCTTGTTTCCTTATAGTTTAATCTACTATTTTATCCTATTGCCTTTAATTAATAATCCTGCTATCTTACTAGTTTCTTTTCTAATCTCCCTTCTTTACGATATAAACCTACCTCCTCGCCGGACCCCTTCGACTAAGTTTTCCTCGATGATTAGAGTTTTCCCGGTATAAATACGCCGTCTCGGCGCAAATTGCATAGATTTCCCTCCTTACCTTTCCCCTACCCTATCCTATTGCCTTATTCGATCTATAATAACCGAGTATATAAAAGCCGATCCCCCGTCCGCTACCTTAGCTATTACCCCGCCGGCTCCCGCCGACTTAAAGCCTTAGACCGACTACGTTTCTTACTATCCTTATTTTACCGCTCTTCTTTAGGCCTAACGGCCTATATTCGGTATATTCGCCTATATTTAAGCTAACGCTACTTACGACTTCCGCGGCCTTTAGATTAAGGCCCTTACTTACCTTAATAATGCTTACGTTAAGTTAGATATAAGAGTACTTATCGCTTAAAAGCACGTAGCTATCGCTTAAGAATACGCTGCCGATCTTTAGCGCTAGCTCAACTACGCTATATCCTCTCTCCTCGCTTTAACTAAACGTAACGCGGCTTAGGATTAAGCCTTTACCCCTACCCCCGCCTCTACCTTTACCTATTCTTATATAGCCGACCTTAAGAGGTTCGCTAGCGACTTTAGTACTTAAAAGCAACGTTAGGAAGCTTTCCGGACCTATCTCAACGGCGTTATTATTAAGCTCCGCTAAGACGCCGCCTTATACCCTATAAAGTAAGACTATATTTTCTATACGGCTAGCCGGCTTACCGGCCGGGCTATATCTATTATTGCTAGCGTTTCTTAAGACGTCCTCGATAATAAATCTTTCGCCGATTAATAGTATACTATTATTAAAGCCTTTACCGACGACCTTAGCTTAGTCTTTAGTGCTAATTTTACCTATGCTTAATTAAAGGCCGACTTTAATGCCTTATCGATAAAGAATATCTTTTAGCTAGACTTTTATTTCAAGTTTACCTAACTTAAAGCCGACTTATCGTTTAATAGTACCGCTTATATCGCCTACCTTTACTTAAAGGTCTTTATCGAACTTACTAACGCCGCCGCTCTATCGGTCGAATGCCCGGCCTATAACGACTTTACGGCTTAGGCTAAGATATACTCTACGCTTTAGGATAACTAATAGCGTATTAAGGCCCGTTTTTAACTCTAGCCGCCTTATAACCCCGCTCGCCTTAGCCTTACCTCGCCCGCTTTACCTACGTCCCCTACCGGTAACCTAATATAGCTTAATGCATTCTAGGCCTAGCTTACTAACGCCGAAAAGCAACGGCGGTTTAAGAACCGTCTTTGCTTCTACTACGCTTAGCCGGCTACCGCTACCTATACCGCCCGGACCTACCTAAATAAGGGTATTAGCGCTAACCCTAGCGCTAGTCCCGGCGCCGGTTCCGGCTCTAGCCGCGGCCGTAGCTATAGTAGCGGTACGTTTGCCTTACGACTCCTTAAACCCCCTCCCCCCCGCTATTAGGTTCGCGCTATTAAGCAAGGCTTTATCGAGGGCGAAGTAAACGACCTCCCCGCCTTTTCCCCGTCTTTAGGAAATACGTAGCTCCTTTGCCTTATCGCGCGATAGAGCTCTCTATATCTAAGTTTATAGCTTTATTTAATACTAAGGAGGATCTTTGCCTCCCTACGGGAATATAACCGCGTGCCTTACTTATGCCTTTATCCTTTATATCCGCCGATATCGTTATAAATGCTTTAATTAACTCCGGCTATTCTAGGTTCGCCTTTATATATACTTAGTGTGGGAATATAGGAATATAGGATAAACACTACGAGGAAAAGGGTTATAAGTTATAACCCTTAATAACCCTAACGGTCCCGACGGCAGCGTTATTAGGTACGTTATAACCCCGGCAGCAGCCTTATTATAACCCGGATGACAGCGTTAATAGCTAGGTCACGTGCTCCTAACAGGACTCTATTAGGAGCCCGGCAGGCCCGGGTTAAGCTCTTTATAAGACCTATAAAGGGGGCCCCTTTCCCCCCCCTTTCTAGCTAAGCATAAAACACACTTAAATACCAACTAGAAGACCTAATAAGATATCTCACGTGTAATCCCTACTAACAGTTAGACTACGAACTACTTTACCCTTCCTATCCGCTAGCTTTAATTCTCTCGCCGGCTATTTTTCGCCGATAGAGCGATTATAAGTCCGGCTTTATTACCTATTGCGCTTTTTCTATCTCCCGGATTAGCGCTTATACTAAGTCTATTTACTTCTTTCTTACGAAGCTTAGCTATAAGGTTATTCTCGGCCTTCTTTAGCTACGTCGCTATAACCCTATCGTTAGCTAGCGTAGTAACTTACTCTCCTTTTAGTCCTTATTCTACCTCGCCCTTTGCCTTTCGGACTATTAGCCTTATATTATCCTAGGCCTTTCGGCCGCCTTTACCCGCTATACCCGCCTTATAATTCCTATCTTAAGGGGAATATAATAAATAAATATAATTCGTTTTCCCCCCGCCCCTTCTTTTAAAGACTTTAATAATAAAGGCGAACCTCCCGCCGCGTCTTTACCTATAGTTCTTACTTTTAAGGGAATATAATTAATAAATATAATTTATTTTCCCGCCGCCTTTTCTATTAAGGACTCCGACGACGAGGGTAAGCCTTTTACCGCCGCCTTTACCTATTCTCCGGTCTTTATCCGCCCGGCTTTTATTTATTCCGTCTGTTTTAGCGACGTTATTAAGTTTATTCCCCCCCCTCTTAGTCCTTCCCTCTCTACGTTTTTTAAGGACGTTCTTAACGTAGGTAAACCCGCCTATCCGGACTCCTCCCGCTAGGTTAACGACGCCGGCTTTAATTCCGGTTATAACTCCGATAGCCCGGCTACTCTTTACCCTCGCCGTTATATTAGACCTCCTTGCCTTTATTATATCTATAAGACCGCTAGCTACCGCCGTCCGGTATTATAGCTAAATCGTAAGACTATTAGACCTTAGCCTTTCCGCTTTCCCTCCTTTAACGCCTTAGCGCTTAATATCCGGATGCTTAACGTCGACGCTATAGTTGTATTCTACCGGTAGCCTAAAGTCTAGAATTCTAGACCTTAATTAAAGACCTTACTGCCGAACCTTTGCCTACCGAGCCTTTACTACCTATCGACTAAGATATTCCTAAAGACTTTTATTAAGCCCTTTTAACTAAGTATATAAACGCCGACGACGCTAAAGCCTGCCTTAACCCCCGACTTTACGACTTCGTCGATAACTACCTTAATAAGATCTACCTTAATAAAATCTCCTTTAACGATATCGCTAAATTCTTTAAAAAGTAAAAGAAAGTCTTTTATACGCTCGACGAGCTTTAAACTAAAGTCCTTAAGGAGCTTTAATATATAATCTATATATAGCTTTAAAGCAAGGCCGATAAGCTCGCCTTTTACTATACTATTAATACTTAGATCAACCTTAAGGAAGGGATATACCCTCCTTATACCCGCCTATGCCCTTTTAGCGAAGCTAAAAACCGGATTATCTACGCGTATATTAACGAGCAACTTAAGAAGGGCTTTATCCGCCGCTTTACCTTCCTTACTACCGCCCCCGTTATGCTTACTTATAAGCCTAGCGGGGGCGTCTATTTTTACGTTAATTATCGTGGCTTAAATAAGGCTATAATTAAGAACCGTTTCCCTTTACCCTTTATCTATAATACCCTCGCTTATATCCGGAAGGCGAAGTTTTTTACTAAAATCGACGTTATCGTAGTATTTAACCGCCTTTATATCACCGAAGGATATAAATAAAAGACCGCTTTCGCTATATAGTATAGGCTTTTCGAGTATTATATTACCCTCTTTAGCCTTACCGCCGCCTCGTCCTACTTTTAGAGTTTTATTAATATAGCCCTTTACGGCATCTTCGATAAATTCTACTCTACCTATTTAAACGACGTCTTAATCTTCTCGGAGATATAGAAGGAGCACTAGACCTACGTTAACGTAGTCCTTAAGCGCTTTAACGCTGCCGGCCTAATATATATAAAGCATCCTCTATGCTATATGCCGGGGCTAATATAATCAGCCATAGATAAGATAAGCAGGGAGCTATTCCTAGCTCCTAGGGCTTACGTCTACCTAATAGAATTATCCTTCTTTATATATATATTCTTAGTGCCTTATGCATTAAAATTAGTAGTAATTCACACCTTCTGCTTTGCAGCTACTATTAGGAACGCCCTTCCTATCTCTAAAGCTTCGCTCTACTATAACACGTTCGCTAAGAGCTTCTTAAAGCTCTTGCTATTCGTTAGAAACCGCCTAAAGGCTCCCGACACCTATAGTATAACCAGCTTATATAACCCTAGCTAGCACGCCTATATAACTACTAACCTAAGCCTTACGATCCGACGAGGCGCGCCTTTCTAAGCATTATTAGAACTAGGGTCTATTGCTTAGTTCTCTATTTTAAGTCCTTACGCAATTAGCCGTAAGGAAGAATTATCTCTCTATGTTTTCGATTTCCTACGCGTACCCGTTCTTACGCTAAAATCAAAACACCTTATACCTCCTACTATAGACTTTTCTCTTCTGCTATAACTCTTCTTTCGTAATCCCTCCTCTTCTCCTTTATCCCTCGTTTTATCTAAGCTATTATTACTATAGCTAAGGACGAAGAAGCCCGTTAAGCTACGGTGTCTATATCTCGTTTAGACGACGACCTCTATCCTCGCTTACCGACTTATACTTAGCCGTATGCTCCGCCGGAAAGTATCTATAGCGCCGCCGCTTTTAGGGAATCTAAGAGTAATTATAAAGATCCTCCTCCTATCTATCGTCGCCTTCGCTTATCTATAAAAGCCGAGGTATTACTTAAGTAATCTACTTTACTAGCTATAGAGGATAGGAACTATAATAATCTATTAAAAGAGGCCGTTCGCTACTTTAGGTTAATTAAGACACTACCTACGGAAGGGGTTATTAAAACCTTTACTAATATAGACCTAATATATATAAAGCAAGCCTATATTCTCTTAGGCTCTTTAGCCTTTAAGTTAGAGACTATCCTTAAGATTATAGATCTTCCGCCCGTAAAGGAGAAGCATCTATAGCACGCCGATACTTAGCAAAAGGGAATTCGCGCGTATCTTCGTTTTATAGACGATCTTTTAGATAAAGAGACTCCTCTCTACGCTACGATAACTTTAGTATATCGATTAGTTTAAGCTATGCCTTTTAACCTATAAATAATCGACGGAGACCCTTTTAATAGTTAATAATCGGAGGAATAGCCTTCTCCTCGTCCGTAAGGAATCCTTCGCTTATCTAAGCAGCACTCTATTAGGCAATAGCATCGCCCTAAGGAGCAACCCTAGGTTCTATATTATTCTCTTTAGTCTAAGTTATCTAAGTATTCGTAGGCCTTTTACTCTCGTTGATAGAAGGATTTAAATAATAATAATAATAATAATTTATCTAGATCCGATGATAGCTTTATCCGCTATCCCCTAAAGTCCTATCCGAATCCGCGTAGGCACTATAAGGCGAGCTATACCTCCTCCTCGGCCTATAACGACGAGGCCGTTACTAAACGCCTTAAACGGGATAATATTAGTACTTTTAACTAAGATAAGCATAATCTAAAGAACCTAAGTATTATCGCTTTTAGCGATAGGAAGAATATCTATATAGACGTCTACCTCTTCGCGGAGCGTCTAAGGATTTATTAAGACGAAGGATCCGTTCGCCTTTTACTTATACTACCTCTCCTTTTTAGTAGGAGGAGCTCTTATATAGTATATAAGTAAGCTTATAGCGGAATAACGAGATATCTTTAGTTCCTCCCCTCTTAAACCCTTCTATAAGTTCTTAATTAAGCGTTTTGAGCGCTTTAACGCCGATATCTCGAAGGAACTTTATAAAGAAAGGTATACGATATCTATATAGTCCTCTAGCTCTATTACTCTCGCGTAGTAGATCTAAAGAAAGGTTTCGCTCGCCCGCTAACTTAAAATAGGCAAGGATGCTTAAATCATTAAGGCTATCTATCCTCTTATTACTGTCTAGATCTCCTTACTTCTTCCTATTCCTATAAAAAAGACCCCGATCGATAAATAGATTCGCATTATTAAGGAACGGAAGCCCCTTATTATAGCCTCCCTTAAGCTCTATATCTCTAAAGACCGAGACCGTTCTCGCTATAGCAGCTTTTCTCGTCGGGATAATAACTAGCGCTAGGATAACCGTCGCTATAATAATAGCTACCGTTAGGGTAACTATAATCGCAGCCGTCGTAATAATCGTCGCAATACCTACCGTTAGACTAACCGCTAAGATCGAGACTAAGGCTATAATCGCAACCGTAGCCTTAAAGGTCGAAGCTCCGGCAATAACTATAACTAGTTAGGCTTACGCCCGCTATATCGCGATAAGCGTTACCCTCGCCGGGACGACCGGCGAGATAACTAAACGGAATACCGCCGAAGTAAATATAAAGGTAACGATAATAAAAAGAAAGTGCGTTTTAAGTCGAAGTATTAAACCGATAAAAAGACTGCTTTTAGCGGCGAGAAAGCTAGTAACGAGCTATACTTAAACGACTCTTAAGACGACGCGTCCTCTTATGCCTCTTATAAAGCTAACTTCGTAGGCTATATAATCTCTCGCTACCCTACTAAAAGGGCCGGTAAGTTTAAATATAGCACCTACGACCGTACCTTCGCCCTCGCCTCCGTGCTTAAGGAGCATATATACGCTAACTGCTATATATCTAAGCAGTAGCTCCGTAGTAAAGAACGCGCGCTTAAGCCTTTAACCTATAAGGTTTATAAGGCCTCTTTTCTTTCTTATAACGCCCTCTTCTCTTACCTCCGTCTTAGGTATAAGAAGTCCCTTTCTACTATTACCGTAGGGAACGTTACCGATCCTATTATTATTAAGCCTAATGCCCCTACCGCCTTAGAGCCTATTCTTCCCGCACCTATTATTAAAGAGCCTACTTTTTACATAGAGCCTACTACGGTACCCTAACTAAATTAGATCCTAAAAGCTAAAGCCGAGGAGCCCTAGTAGGATTAGGATTTCCCGCCGTATTTATACTCCTATATAAGAATTAAGGTCTTTACCTAACCCGGTAGTTAGGAAGTCTAAGTTTGCCCTAACTTTAGCTATAGTAAGCCTATAATTAATCGCGACCTTCTTTAGACTTTTAACTATACCGTCGAGAAGAAGCCTCCCGTTACTATTAACGGAGTTAACGGTCGTTCTTTTTGCGAAGACTAGGCCACGATCTCCTTCTACGCTCGCGGTACTATAGCTAGTCTAGCCGCTTAAGCAGCTATAGCTAAGTTTACTTACTCCCCCTAGGTTTTTAAAGTAGAAGCTAGCGTACTCCTTAGCAATGCCTTCCTTAAGCTATACCGAGGATCCCTCGATTATAATAAAGAGGTTATTTGTATTAGAGTGCTCGACGTGTTTAAAATCCTATTCGATATCTATAAATAGTCCTATAAAGTTATTCGCTATGTTAAGGCCGTCCGAAAGACTATTATACCGCCCGGCATTACCCTTATAGTCCTTATATCTTAGAAAGAACTTCCTAAGGACCGCGCCTATACTTTCTTCGCCTCTTACGCTACTGCTATTTATAGCATCGTCGATGCTAAATCTCTTCCTACTATCCTTATTACTAATAGCACGAACGTTAACCTCGTTATTAAGCGTAAGTAGAAGCTTAGCTAGATATAGGAGTATTAAGAGTCTAGCTATTTTACCGCCCCGTCCTAGAAATCAGCTATAAAGGCTCTAACGCTAGCTACTATAATTTCGCCCGTTCTAAGAGCTATAGCTATAACGCCCTCCGTAGGAACCGCTATTACTACTTCTACTTTTGCTAATCTATCGGTTAACGTTGCGAGCACCTTCCCGCTTACTTAGGAGGTCCTTAAGTGCCTATAGCCTCCCGCCCTACCTTAGCCTATAGAAGCTCTATTTCTAAGCACTTCTCCGACGCCTTCGCTACGCGACTCTATCTACGCCTACGTTATAGCTTCTTCTATAGGACCTAGCAAGTAGTATAAAGTTCGCTAAAACCTTATAGCAGCTGCCTCTAACGTAACGGCAGCTACTATAGCTATCGAGACAGACGCCGCGGATAGAATTAAGGATCCCCTCTCTAGCCGTATTCCGTACTAAACGTACGTCTAGCACTTGCTAGAGCTTTAAGAGAAATACACTAAAGAAGGTATTTATATTTTCGACTATACTCCTTTCTTTATGCGCTAAGTTAAAAGGCTTCTTAAAAAATACTCCTAGCTCTAAAGAGACATAGGCACCGCCGTTATAAAACCTAAGAAGGAATTAACCGTCCCTTTAATTAAGAGTATTGTTATTTACACGGATATAAATCTCTATTTGTACGGAAGTCTAGGAAATCCCTACTCTTTCTACGCGAACCCCGCGCGCCTATGTCCCGCTACTAAAATCTAGTGTAGGTATATGGCAATTAAGAGAGCCGCGTAAATCCGTAGCCGGGCATAAAGCATACATTAAGGAGCCGTATATATAGCAGAAGGCACGCAGTAAAGGGCACGCAGTAGGGCACGCAGTAGGGCACGCAGTAGGGCACGCAGCCGGGCATACAGCCGGGCACAAAGCAGGGCACGCAGTAGGGCACGCAGTAAGGCACGCAGTAAGGCACGCAGTAAGGCACGCAGTAAGGCACGCAGTAGAGCACGCAGTAGGCCACGCAGCTAGGCACAAAGCATACTTTAAGGAGCTATATATATAGCAGAAGGCACGTAGTAGAGGGCAACGCAGTAGGGCACGTAGTAGGGCACGCAGTAGAGGGCACGCAGTAGAGCACGCAGTAGGGAGCCGGGCATACAGCATACATTTAGGAGCCGTATATATAGCAGAGGGCACGCAGTAAAGCACGCAATAGAGCACGCAGTAGAGGGCACGCAGTAGAGGGCACGCAGTAGGGCACGTAGTAGAGCACGCAGCTAGACATAAAGCATATATTAAGGAGCCGTATATATAGTAGAAGGCACGTAGCAAAAGGCACGTAGTAGGGCACGTAGTAGAGCACGCAGCAGAAGGCATATAGTAGAGCACGCAGTAGGGAGCCGGGCATAAAGCATATATTAAGGAGCCGTATATATAGTAGAGGGCACGTAGTAAAGCACGTAGTAGAGCACGTAGTAGAGGGCACGTAGTAGAGGGCACGCAGTAAGGCACGTAGTAGAGCACGCAGCCGGGCATAAAGCATATATTAAGGAGCCGCATACGTAGTAGGGCACGTAGTAGAGGGCGCACGCAGCGAATTAACTAAATTAAGGCTATACACGATTTACGCGGCCCTCTTAATTACTATATACCTATACGAAAAATTTAGTAGCGGGATATAAGCGCGTAGGGTTACGTAGAAAGAGTAGGGATTTTAGCGAACTTCCGTGCAAATAGAGATTTATATCCGTGTAAATAGCAATACTCTTAATTAATAACTAGCATAGGAAAAAGGTCGCTTAGAGACCCTACCTTTAAGGACTACGAGATCGTAAGGTTATTAACAATACCTTCGACCTACTATATAAGCAAGGTCGCCTAGAGTAGGCCGACGAGCCTACGCCGTTCGTAGCACCTATCTTTATAGTCTAGCGTATAGCCCGAGGCGAGACTAAAGGCCGAGTCGTTATTAACCTACGTGCCGTTAATAGTATTACTATCCCGGACTCCTACCCTCTGCCTTTATAAAGCTCTATTATTGCTAAGCTCTTAAGCGCCCGCTTTATTACTGCTATCGACGCTTCCGCCTTCTTCTATTAGTTTTAAGTTTAACTTAAGCATTAAGGTAGGTTTACTATAATAAGTCATTAAGGTCTAAAGCGCTTAATAGTTGTATCTATCGGCTTTCGCAATAGCCTAGCGTATGTATAACGCTATATAGACCGAGTCCTCCGCCCGTATTAGGACTATAGCCGCGCGTTTACTAACGATATTATTATCTACTCCGCTACGGATGTAACGCAGCTACCCGCGTAATTATAGAGTCGGGAGATAGGGATATATATACGATAGATAATGCATTTTAGCTTAGGGACTATTCGGGCATTAGTCGCTACGTAAGCCGGCCTTTTACGACCTACCCCTCCGCGTATAGATGTCCTCGTAGCCCTTTAAGCAAGAGCCGTAGAGCTAAAGGAGGAAAAGAGATTAAGAAATAGGATTATAGAACTTCTAGAGGAATTTTCGCAGTAGGGTAACTTATTTAATAAGGACTTATATAAACGTCGCCGATAGTTAACCGAATTAAGGGAAAGTTATAGTAAGGAAATTAAAATAAAAAACATTCCTTAGTTATTATAACCGACTAACCCTTAAAAACGTCTCGATTAGATTAGCGATCTCGAGGATACCTTTATCGCTACTTTACGTCGTTTTAAGCGTAATAAGACTAAAATCTTATATACCCTTAACTATATATACGTAGACTATAAGGCGAGATAGAGGCGATACCTTAATAAAAAGCTCCTTATAGAGAGGGAATTGCTTTATACTAACTAAGACAATTTTTATACTTAGACCTTAATTTTAATTAAAGATACTATTAATTGCGAGACTCTCTTAGCTACGCAACTATAGGAAGCACGCTAATAAGAGGGTTAGTCCCCCCTCGATTTTAGTCTTTACTTAGATTCCCTTAAGTAACACTTAGAACGTCCGCTAGAAAAAACTTATATACTTTCCTTTTTTACGAAGTTACGTCCCGATCTTTAGGACTAAATCTCCCTTTATTTAGCGTCTATTTAAGATAATACTCGTAAGGAGATAGTCTAACTCGCTTAACGCTTTTAAAATGCTTTAGGAAATAAAAAGCACACCGTAAAGCTAACTAACGATTAGTCGACTTTAACTTAGGGGGTAAGAGGCTCCTATTTAATAAGCTATCGCCGACGTAAAGGCCGAAATAGATCTACTAATAACTATTAAGATTCCGACGCCGCTAGATCGACCTTAAATAGCCGTAGAAACGGTCGTAGCAACGGCCGTAGGAACGGCTAAGGAAATAGTCGCAATAATTGCAATATTAGGAATAAATATAGTAGGAATAGCTATAGCAATAACCGGAGAGGAAATTCGTATAGAAACGGCGAAAGCTAATCCGGCATAGTTATTCATTAGTATTATAAGAAACTAGGCTATATATAAGCCGATTGCTAGGCGATAGCGAAAGCTAACCGAACCGTAGCCGATTTAAAGACGACGAAGAAGGAGGGAAACGCCTAAATGTCGAAGTAAATGCCTCTCTTTTAACTAAGCTATAGTAGAGGTAGTTAAGAGACAACGTGCTATTAGAAAGCTATTAAGGCGAATACCTTATAAAATCATCGTTAATCTCGATTACGGTAATAAAGTAGACCTAATAGATATAAATTTTGCTCGAAAATAAGGGCTACGATAGGTTCCTTTATTAACCCTTAGATTAAAGGTAGTCGGGAATACACTTATAAAACGATATAGAGTTTAGGAAGTTTCTATCTAACTTTAAGATAATCGCTATAAAGAAAAAAACGATTACTCGCCCTTATATAAGCATCGATAACGGATTAAAACCCGACGATAGATTAGTTTTACTTAGTATACCCGTACTTTCTTAGGAATATATTTATCTCGTTCTTTTTAAGTACGCTTAGTAGTTTAAACACTAACTTTCTAAAGTATTATTACGCTAGCCGTAGAAATCTTTGCATAAGTGCCGGAATAAGGCATAGGTCTATGCAGTTACACTAGACCTAAACTTTATACTATTTCCCGATAAAGAAAATAACTCGGCGAACCTTAAGCGAATAGGGGAGGAAATACCGGCGACTCTTTTAGACTTTAAAGACGTATTTTCTAAGTATAAGGCCGATTTACTACTAAGGAAGAAAGGCACTAATTATGCGATTAACCTATTGCCCGACTTTAAGCCGCCTTTTAGATCTATCTACCCTCTTTCTTAATCCGAACTTTAGGTTCTTAAGGAGTGGTTAGATAAGTCCTTTAAGCATAGCATTTTTCGGAAATCTAAGAGTTCGGCCGGGGCTCTTATTCTTTTTATGCCTAAGAAAGACAGTACTTTACGCCTTTATATAGACTACCGGGGGGTTAATAGCATTACCGATAAGAATCGCTACCTACTCCCCCTTATTTCGGAGATTATAGACCGTTATTAAAGGGCTAAGTACTTTTCGAAGATTAACCTAAAAAACGCATACTAACGCATCCGGATTAAGGGAAGGGATAAGTAGAAGATAGCCTTTCGTACTTACTATAGTTACTATAAGTATTTAGTATTACCGTTTAGATTAACTAACGCCCTTACTATATTTTAGTTATATATTAACTAAGCTCTTAAAGGCCTCCTAGACACTATTTACGTCGTCTACCTTAATAATCTTTTAATCTTTTCTTCTAAGACCTACGACGAGTATATAGAATATTTGCGATAAGTCCTCGAACGACTAAAGAATACTAAGCTATTCGCTAATTTATTAAAGTATACTTTCTATAAGCAATCTTTAGAGTTTTTAGGATTTATATTATCTATTAACGGAGTCGTAATAGACCTAGCCCGCATTAAGGCTATTATAAATTAAAAAGAACATCGTTCTTTCTATAATGTTTAAGTTTTTATCGGTTTTGTAAATTATTACCGACGATTTATTTTAGGATACTTTAGTATTATTACCTTTATTACTACGTTATTAAAGGGGAGCGTTAAAGGAAGAAAGACCGGACGAGTATAGCTAAATACTAGCGAATTAATAGCGTTTTACGCCGTAAAGAACGCCTTTATAATAGCCCTACTTCTCCGATACTTCGACCCTTAAAGACCGATTCGTATTAAGACTAATGCCTTAATTTTCGCAATAGCTAGTATTCTTTCGTAGCTTAATAACGAAGGCTACTATTATCCGATTGATTTTTAGTTACGGAAGTTAACTAGCCTTAAGCTTGACTATAGTACCCTTAATTAAGAGATATTTACTATCGTTAAGTTATTTAAATACTAGCGATACTACGTCGAAGGGGCGGCGAATACCGTTAAAGTTTTATTAGATTATTAAAACGTTTAAGGCTTTATAAAGCAAGTGTCCTTTTATAAAAGATAAGCACGTTAGTATATATACCTAGCTTTTTTCGATTTTACGATTAAACATTAAGCCGGTAAATTAAATCCTGCCGATGCTTTATTAAGGAAGCTAGAATTTATAAGCGAAGCCCTACCGTCTATAGAGCTACTCTTAGAGCTATAATAAAAGTTAGCAGTTATTCGGTAGGTATATATAGCTATAGATTCTTTATAGAGTGACCTTAAGACGAGTTCTTAGGTCTCTACTATCTTTAAGCTTAACGAGATATCTTTACGTAATAAAAATGCACGAGCTCTTTAAGATTCGATCGCTTAGCATTTAGAAACGAGTCCCGCTAAGTTAGCTACTTAGGTTAAAGATATCGTTAGTTATAAACAACGGTATTAAAGATAATTAGCTAGGTTAGCAGCTCGTTATAAAGGGGTCTATAAGAGTAATATCTTTAAGCCCCGTTTTAAGCTCTAAAAGAGGACTTAAGCGGAAGATCTATAGACTATATAGCGAGTATAAGCCGAAAGTACCTTAAAAGAAGGGGTAAGTCTTTAGTCATTAAGCCTAAATAGACTTATTCTATATTCGGGAAATATTATAGTGCCCGTAGAGTTTGCCTTAAGGCAAGAGCTTATTTAGCTCTACTACGACGATCCCTTTATAGGATACTTTAGAATAGCCCGTATAAAAGACCTCCTATCCTAGAAATTCTTTTAGGAAGGAATAGCTTGTAATATAAATAGCTACGTACGTTTATATTATATCTATTAAGGCGCCGTTCTAAAGCGGCATCGCCTATATAGCGCTCTTAAGTCGCTGCTTATTCCTATAAGACCTTAGGAAGAAGTCTCTATAGACTTTACTACCGGTTTTCCGGAGTTATAGTTCGATAGTAGAGAGGTTAACGCAATATTAGTAATCGTTAACTAATACACTAAGTATAGCGTATTTCTCGCGATCTTTAAGACAATAATAGCGCTTAAGTTAGCTAAGGCCTTTTATTATAAGATTAAGCTTATCTATAGAGTACCGAAAGGCATTATTTCCGATAGAAGATCTCTATTTACTAATAAGTTTTAGTTAGACCTCTATTATATATTACGGATAAAACGTAGGTTATCGATAGCCTTTTACCTATAAACCGACGGTTAGACCAAACGGGTAAATTAGATACTATAATACTACCTTCGGTATTATATAAATGCCGAATAGAATAACTAGCCTAGACTACTATAAGAGGCTTAGTTCGCTTACAATAATATAAAGAATATAACTATAGGCTTTTCGCTTAATAAGGCATTATTCGGATACTAACTAGACTACTATATCTATCTTACGGACGATACTATTAGTAAAGGAGTGCCTAAAGCAAAAGCTCGCATTAGTAAATTAGCAGACTTAAGGAAAAAACTAAAGACTTATTAGCGATAAGCTATTAAGTCGTAGAAGAAGTTCTATAACCTCTATTATAAGCTACTTACCCTTAAGGTTAAGGACTTAGTAGGACTTTTTACGAAGAACTTACGCCTTAAAGACTAAAGAAGAAAGTTATTACCTAAATATATTAGACCTTTCAGGGTCCTTTAAGCTATAAGTAAGTAGGCGTACCGCTTAGCCTTACTAAAGAAATACGACCGGCTTTATAATATATTTTACATTAGTCTTCTTAAGCCGTAGGCAGAAAGGGCTACTAACTAACACCCTAGCGAATTACTGCCGATGCTTAACCTCGACGATACCGAAGGAGAATAATCGGTTTAGCAAATTTAAGACTATAAGAAAAAGAAAGGCGTAACCTACTACTTAGTGAAATAAGAAGGTTAGCTAGCCGAATATAATAAGTAAGTTGCTTAAGACGATATAGCGAATGCCTAAGAACTTATTAACGAATACTTAGAGATACGACTAAAGAAACGGCGGAAATTACGTATTACGAAATAACTTCTTTTTTAGCTTACCTTAACTTTTCTATTTCTACTCCGCCGCTACTTTACCCTTATTCCTTAACATCTATACGGTAGAAGTCCCTTATTCTATCTCGCTAGTAAACTCTATAATAACTAAGAGACGTTTTACCTACTCGCCCCTCCCTTAGCGACTACTCTCCTTAATTATTTCGTATAAATCATCGTATATATATTCTTAGCCTACCCGCTATAAGGTAAAACCTACGTCCTTAATTACTAAACGAAGCTTTTTAATACACTAGGCACTAAGAATGTATGTGTAAAGAAGGATAATTCTCTTAGGTAGGCGTAAGCCCTAGGAGCTAGGAATAGCTCCCTACTATCTTATCTATAGCTAATTACATTAGCCCCGGCATATAGCATAGAGGACGCTTTATATATATTAGAATGCCGGCTCGAAAAAGAAAACACTACTGCCTATAGCAGTTATAAATACAATCCTAATTAGGCAATTAAGAGGAATACTCCTATTGCCTAATTCCTTCCTTTTATTCTTACAAGTTATGCTTATACCTACTAGTAATTATTCCTTTAATCGTTCCTTCTGCTAAGCGGCCTTCTTGCTTCGTATAGCGCGTGCGGAAGGGCGACCTTAGAACTCCGTAATAGCTTTAGCGGAGACCTAGTCGGCTTAGACCTATTAGTCGTATATAGCAGCCTATCCCTTCTATCGTACGAGGTATTCGGTTATAGGTAACTTCGACCGACCGATGCGACGAACACGGATGTCTATTAAGCGTTCGACTTCGTAGTGCTAATCCCCTTCGTTAGGTGCTTTAACATCGCGAGCGGCTTCTATAGGTCTAGGCTCGAGCTCGACGTAATGCCCGTCGTATACGAGCTTAAGGTGCTAAATAGAAACGATTAGGTAGATTTAGACTTAGCTAAGGAGGTCGAGCTCCGCCGTGAGGTTATTAACTATACGCTTAATAACGAAAGGACCTTCTTATTACCGTAACTATTTCTTTAGCGGCTGGCTAAGCTCGTAATAGCCTATATATAGCTTTAGGTAGACTTTATTACTAGCTTTAAGAAAAACCGGCCGGTGTTTCGCGTTATACCGCTGCTTAGCCTTTATAGCTGCTAGGTGTATAGCTAGGCTCGCTTATCTATAGGTAACTTCTCGTAAGTAGGGCAATTCGTCTATAGTAGTGCCTAAGATATTATCGGCAGCTTCTAACGGTCTACGTATATTAAAGCCGAAGATAGATTTATAGGCGGAGATCTTTATACTAGCGTTAAATGCCGTATTTAGATTCTACTAAATAGCGGGGATTATTATCTTCTAATCTAGGCTAAGATCCTCGATATAGGATATTCGTAAAGCGGTCTCTACGGTCTAATTACGCCGTTCGGTAAGTCCGTTAGCCTAAGGGTAGTAGGCGGTAGTTATTGCAATTTTAGTGCCGAATACGCTCTAAAGGCTTTTCTAGAAGTCGGATATAAATTTGCAATCCCGGTCGCTAATAATAGTTCTTAGTATACCTTAATCGGAAAGAAGCAACTAACGGGCTAGGCTTTAAGCCTAGTCGTTTATGCCGTACTTCGCGTTGCTTAGGATTAGCAAGCATCTCTTATTAGTTAGGCAAGTGACCGTAAGAAGTTAGTTAAAGATATTAAAGCCTAGGATCTACTATAAGGAGCTTGCTAAAGGTAAGGGCGGTATATCGGTTATAAAGTCTATCGCGATACTCTATATTAGAAGTAGCGGGGGGCGAATAGGCTTATAGCTGCCGGTAAGGGTCTATCGGTCTATTTAGCTAAGGCAATAGGCCTTATAGGCCGCGATATACTTCTTTACCTAACGGGTGACTCCGCGAATTAAGTATATCTCTAGGTCCTTAATTATATAGACGACGCCGAAGTAGTTCTTATCGTTATAAGCTGCCGAGATTATACATAGGACGAAGGCGTTAGGGATATACAGCTAGGTAAAGCCGTCGGGGCCTTCGTAGTATAAAAGCTTATCGACTATAAAGAACGGTATGCCGCGGCGTTTAAGCTACGCCTTTATTCTTGCTATAGAGTTAGTAACTATAGCTCCTCCTTCTAAGGGCGAGGAAAGACTCTCGATAGCGTCCTCGCTATCCGCGATTATCTAAAGTATTCGCTTATAGTAAGGGTTATTATCGTAGGCGACGGCGAATTCCTCGCGTTTCTTAAGAGCTATAATAGCTTTAGAGGCTATTAGCATATCGTTAAGCATAGTAAAGTCGGGGCGGCGACGGTTAAGCAGCTAATCGGACTCCTCGGCTAGTAGGCGACTAAAGGCGTCGGGAATAAAGTTCTTCTTACCGGGGAGGTAATAAACCTCGATATCGTACTTAGAGAGATAAATTAAGGCTATAACTAGACGACGGTTAGCTCGGTCTATGCTAGAAGTGTCGAGGGTTCTCTTAGCGACGATCTGCTTAATCGCGGAGTAGTCGGTTAAGACTATAAGCGGAAGGGTTAACGACTATACTATAGTGCGTATCTTCTTTATAGCCTATACGAGATAGGCGACCTTTAGTTCTAAGGGACTATAGGATTGCTCGGCTCTCGTTAGAGTGTAGGAGAGGAAGCAGATAGGTATAATAGCTTTAACCGGAATAGGCTAGCCTAGCTGCTAAACGGTGCCGTCGCGGAGATAGAAAAAGACGGCTATAAAGCCTCGCTATAAGGAGGCGTTAATTTAGTAGAATAGCCTCTTCTATAGGTCTATATAGTAAATTATACGGCTAGAAGTAATTTTCTTCTAAAGGGAGGCGAAGGAGGAAAGCTCGGCTAAGGTCGGCTAGAATAATATAACTCGTGTGTAGGACTTCCGCTTATTAAGGTTCCTATTCTTAACCTTACTAATTAAGCGACCTTAGGCTAAAAGACTAGTCTTACGATCCTATAGAGGGGCGATAGAAGCGCCGTAGTACGGAATAAGATTGCGAATATACCCTATAGCGCTAATATAGTGTTTAAGAGCGGCGAGGTTATTAAGGAATAAGAGCTTTACGAAGGCAGTAAGCCTATGCTTTATAGTACTTATCCCGAACGCGTCGATACGAAATCCGAGTAGCTCTACGGAAGGGTAGCCGATCTAGCTCTTAGCAAGGCTTATAGATAGGTTAAGCGATGCGAAGAGCTTAAAGATAGCCTTAAGATATTAAAAGTATTCCTCTTCCGTAGCGGAGTAAATAATAATATTATTAATAAACGCGCGGCTATAGCCTTAGTATAGATAGAGGACTCGGTCTATATAGCGTTATGCGTACGCTAGGCTATTGCGAAAGCCGATAGGTGTAACTATTAGGCGTTCTAGACCTCGATGTCTTATAATAGTAAACCTGCCTTAATGCTCGAGTTTAACTTAAAACTAATAGAAGAAGGTAGAAGCGTTAATAGCAGTAATAAAACAAGCGCCTAAGAGTTTAGCAATAATAGAGCTTTATAGTAGTAGAGGGTAGGAATCCGGGATAGTAATACTATTAACGGCACGTAGGTTAATAACGACTTAGCCTTTAGTCTCGCCTTAAGCTATGCGCTAGACTACGAAGATAAGTGCTACGAACGGCGTAGGCTCGTCGGCCTACTCTAAGCGACCCTGCTTATAAAGTAGATTAAACGTATTATCGATAACCTTCCTATCGCGAAGTCCTTATAGGTAAGGCCTTTAAGCGACTCGTTTTTTATGCTAATTATCGATTAAGGGGACTATTAATTCCCTTCCGGGTTCTACGACGGCGGTGCCTATATCCCGCTAGAGCTAGGAGTATCTCCTAAGAAGCTTCTTAACGCGGCGTACGAAAGAGGGGCTATAGTCGAAAATATAAATACCCTCTTTAGTATATTTCTCTTAAAGCTCCGGTAGGCGCTAAACGTGCGTTTAGTATAGAATACGGCTAGAGAGGGGATCCTTAATTCTATCCGCGGCGTCTGTCTCGATAGCTACGGCAGCTGCCGTTACGTTAGTAGTAGCTACTGCGAGGTTCTAGCGAACCTTAGACTACTTAGCGGGTCCTGCCGAAGAAGCTATAACGTAAGCGTAGATAGAGTCGGATAGCGAAGGCGTTAGAGAAGTGCCTAGAATAAGAGCTTCTATAGGTTAAGACGGGGCGGGAGCCTATAGGCACTCGAGGACTTCCTAAGTAAGCGGAAAAGTGCTCGCAACGTTAACTAATAAATTAATAGAAGAAGCAGTAATAGCAATAGCAGTTCCTATAGAGGAGGATAGTATAGCAGCGGCTCTAAGAGCAGGCGAAACTGCTATAGCTAGCGTTAGAGCCTTTATAGCTAATTTCTAAGACGGGGCGGTAAAATAGCTAGACTCCTAACACTCCTATATCTAGCTAAGCTTCTACTTACGCTTAATAACGAGGTTAACGTTTGTGCTATTAGTAATAAGGATAGTAGAAAGAGATTTAGCATCGACGATACTATAAATAGCATTAGCGTAAGAGGCGAAGAAAGTATAGGCGCGGTCCTTAGAAAGTTCTTTCTAAGAGGCAGGGACTATAAGGGTAGTGCTAGGTGGTATAATAGTCTTTTAGACGGCTTAGACACGGCGAATAACTTCGCGGGGCTATTTATAGATATCGAATAGGATTTTAAACCCGTCGAGCACTCCGATGCGAATAACCTCTTTGTTATAATTAAGGGATCCTTAGTATAGCTTAAGGAAGGCATTGCCGAGAAGTACGCCGGCCTCTACTTTAGATACCTAGGCGGAGTAGGTGAGTTTAGCTATAGCTGCTTAAGCGGTCGGGCTAGCTATAGTGCCGCGCGTGTAGAAGGAGAACGTGGCCTAGTCTTCGCAAAAAGAACGACCGTTAACTCCGTTAATAGTAACGGGAGGCTTCTTCTCGACGGTATAGTTAAAAGTCTAAAGAAGGTCGCGATTAATTATAGGCTTACTATAGCTAGAGTTAGGGCAAACTTAGACTTCCTGCCTACCGGGTTAGGCAGAGACCTTAATCCTTATATAGGAGTATAAATAAGGCGGGGAATCCTAATCCTACTAGGGCTCTTCGGCCTTAGCTTCTAAGATCTAATTTAATAGGGGTACCGTAGCGGGCGCTGCGTGAAAAATAGGCTCCTTAATAATAGGCGCGGGAAGAATAAGCTCTAAGTCGGCGGGGACATTAGGCTTAATAATAATAGGATTAGTAACGTTCCCTACGGTAATAGTAGGAGTAGAAAGGGTCTTCTTATACCTAAGACGGAGATAAGAGAAAAGTACGTTACGAGAAAGAAAAGAGGCCTTATAAACCTTATAGGTTAAAGGCTTAAGCGCGCGCTTTTTACTATAGAGCTACTGCTTAGATATATAGCAGTTAGCGTATATATACTCCTTAAGCATAGAGGCGAGGGCGAAAGTACGGTCGTAGGTGCTATATTTAAACTTACCGGCCTATTCGGTAGGGTAGCGAGAGTTTATATAGCCTACGAAGTTAGCTTCCGAAGAGGCGTAAGAGGACGCGTCGTCCTAAGAGTCGTTTAAGTATAGCTCGTTACTAGCTTCGTCGCCGCTAAGAGCAGTCTTCTTATCGCTTTAATATTTTAACTTAAAGCGTACTTTCTTCTTATTGTTATTACCCTTATATTTACCTTAGCGGTATTCCGTTCGGTTATCTCGTTAGTCGTCCTAGCGAGGGTAACGCTTATCGCGGCGTAGCGGGCGTAAGCTTAATTAGTTACGGTTATTACCTAAGCTTCGTCCTTTAAGACTACGGTTGCGATTATAACCTTAGTCCCGATCCCGACGGTTACCCTAACGGTAGTTATTGCCTTAGTTACCTTAACGATAGTTATCGCGATAATTATTACGACGGCTGCGATTACGGTTACCCTAACGGTAACTATTATTATAGCGACGGTTATCCTAACGGTAGTTATTATCCCGACGGGAAAAGCTACTATAGCGAGAACGGTCTTAGTCTCCGGAGATATATAGCTTAAGGGAGGCTATAATAAAAGGCTTTCGTTCTTTAATAATATAAATCTATTTATCGATTAAGGTCTTCTTTATAGGAATAGGAAGAAGCGAGGAGATCTAAACGGCAATAAGAGGATAGATAGCCTTAATGATTTAGGCATCCTTACCTATCTTAAGTTAGCGGGCGAGCGAAACCTTTCTCTAGATCTACTACGTAAGAGTAATAGAGCTAGAGGACTATATAG
This sequence comes from Ophiocordyceps sinensis, assembly GCA_012934285.1. Lineage (NCBI taxonomy): Eukaryota > Fungi > Ascomycota > Sordariomycetes > Hypocreales > Ophiocordycipitaceae > Ophiocordyceps > Ophiocordyceps sinensis. The sequence continues at coordinate 11,702,220 of JAAVMX010000001.1, read as the reverse complement.
ATATCGTATACCTTTCCCTATAAAGTTCCTTTAAGATATCGGCGTTAAGACGCTTAAAACGCTTAGTTAAGAACTTATAGAAGGTTCTAAAGGGGGAAGAACTAAGGATATTACGTTATTTCGCTATAAGCTTACTTATATACTATATAAGAGCTCCTCCTACTAAGAAGGAGAGGTAATATAGGCAAAGGGCGAATAAATCCTCGTCTTAGTAGATCCTTAAACGCTCCGTAAAGAGATAGACGTCTATATAGATGTTTTTTCTATCGCTAAGAGCGATAATGCCTAAGTTCTTTAGATTATGCTTATCTAGGTTAAAAGTACTAATATTATCCTATTTAAGGCGTTTAGTAACGGCCTCGTTATTATAGGCCGAGGAGGAGGTATAACTCGCCTCGCGGTGCTTACGCGGATTCGGATAGGACTTTAAGGGACGGCGGATAAAGCTATTATCGGATCTAGATAAATTATCGTTATTATCGTCTAAGTCCTTTTATCAACGAGAGTAAAAGGCGTGCGAATACTTAGATAACTTAGACTAAAGAGAGTGATATAAAACCTAGGGTTACTCCTTAGGGTAATACTACTGTCTAATAGAGCGTTGCTTAGATAAGCGAAGTATTCCTTACGGACGAAGAGGAGGCTAGTCCTTTAATTAACCGTTAGAAAGGTCTCCGTCGATTATTTCCGGGTTAAGAGGCATAGCTCGGACTAGCCGATATACTAGAGTTATCGTAGCGTAGAGAGGAGTCTCTTTATCGGGAAGCTCGCCTATAAAACGAAGATACGCGCGAATTCCCTTTCGCTAAGTATCGGCGTACTATAGATGCTTTTCCTTTACGGGCAGAAGATCTAAGATATTAAAGATAATCTCCGATTTAAAGGCTAAAGAGCCTAAGAGAATATAGGCTTACTTTATATATATTACGTCTATATTAGTAAAGGTCTTAATAACCCCTTCCGTAGGGAGTATCTTAATTAACTTAGAGTAGCGAACGGCCTATTTTAATAGGTTATTATAGTCCCTATCCTCTATAGCTAATATAGTAGACTGCTTACGTAGCACCTCGGTGTCTAAGGATAGGCGAGGACGACGGCGGGTAGGAGGAGGAGGATCTTTATAATTACTCTTAGAGTCCTTAGAGGGGGCGGCGCTATAGACACTATCCGGCTAAGCGTACTCCTATATCGGTAAGCGAGGGTAGACGTCGTCGTTCAAACGAAATGCGGATACCGTAGCTTAACGGGCTTCTTCGTCCTTAGCTATAGTAGTAATAGCTTAAATAAAACAAGGGATAAAGGAGAAGAGGAGAGATTGCGAAGAAAGAAGAGTTATAGGAGAGGGGAAAAGTCTATAGTAGGAGGTATAAGGTGTTTTGATTTTAGCGTAGGGATAGGTATACGTAGGAAATCGAAAATATAGAGAGAATTTTTTTCCTTACGGCTAATTGCGTAAGGACTTAAAATAGAGAATTAAGCAGTAGGCCCTAGTTCTAATAATGCCTAGAAAGGCGAGCCTCGTCGGATCGTAAGGCTTATATTAGAGGTTATATAGGCGTGCTAGCTGAGGTTGCATAAGCTAGTTATACTATAGGTGTCGGGAGCCTTTAGGCGGCTTCTAACGAATGGCGAGAGCTTTAAGAAGCTCTTAGCGAACGTATCGTAGTAGAGCGAAGCTCTAGAGACAGGAAGGGCGTTCCTAATAGTGGCTTTAAGGCAGAAGGTGCGGAATTGCTACTAATTTAATGCACTAGGCACTAAGAATGTGTGTGTAAAGAAGGATAATTCTCTTAGGTAGGCGTAAGCCCCGGGAGCTAGGAATAGCTCCCTGCTATCTTATCTATAGCTGATTACATTAGCCCCGGCATACAGCATAGAGGATGCTTTACATACATTACCTTTAGTCCTTATTCTTACGTATAGCTTTCCGTCGCTCTATCGATGCCTACCGGTATTTAAGACGATATTTCGTATATAAATGTTTAGCACTTAATACCCTTTATTCCTCTTTATAGGCCGTTATTATAGCTATAAACGATATATAAACTTAGTAGAAGATTAACTTTATCCCTTTCTTCTCCGTCTCGTCCTAAGTAATTTATAGCTCGGCTATCTTTATCTAAATGCCGTATAGATCCGCTATGTCCCCGGATATTATTATAGGTATTTATAATTTTATTAGCGATTATATCCCGACTTAAGGGGGAATAAGGAACTTACGGATTTATAAAGGTTACTACGCGAGTTATATTAAATACACTTGCTTAATCACGCGTCTACCTATATATATAAAAGTTCGACTATTCTAGTATTATCCTCGTTATCGCCGAACCCTTATATACTGCTATTTAAGCACTTAATGCAGTATAACTCGGTTACTTAGCACCCTTTCGCGTAGCGACTTTTTATAGTTACGGCCTTCTTAGCCCTTTTCTTTAGCGATATCCCTTTCTAAAGATTCTTTATATCGACGGTGTCTTTTTTAGCATTCGCCTTTATATCCTCGTCTCTATCGTCTTCGCTAGACGACGAAAATGTTTTAGATTCGATAAACGTTAGCGTTATACGCTTAGCAATCGCCTAATCTTCCTAAGACTCTACTATAATAGGTTTCTTTATACTTATAAATAGTCTTTTAAATAACTAACGAAATAAAGGATCGTCTATTTCTTTCTTTAACGAGGATATCGATTTCTCTAATGCATTCGGTATATTCTTCTCTATGAGGAATCGTTCTAATAGGGTTATCTTCTCTCTAATAAGAGTCTTCTCTCCGCGCGTCTTTTTTAGCTCTATCTCTTCTTATACTATCGCTATAGCATCCTTAATCAATACTTTATTTGCCGATAACTCTAAGACTCGAGCTATAACTAAGGGACCTATCGGCTAAATATAGTCTATCTATTTTCCTCGCTTTTAGGGCGTTTCTACTATTACGCTTGCCGTTCGCTTAAGACCTATAGCGTTAAACTAATTCGGAATATGCTTATCTAATTCGGAATATGCTTATCTAATTCGGAATATACTCGTCTAATTCCGAATATACTTCTCTATAAGATCTCGATATAATTGCATAATAAGAGAAAAAAAGAAAAAAATCTTTATATATAAAGAGCAGTACTATAGGAATAGCTAGCTACGTAGCTACGTACGACGTTATTATCGCACATACATGTGATCGTAGGGATTACGTGTTATCTAGGAAGGCTATATTACTGCGATAGCTTCCCCTTACCTAGCTAGTAACAACCTAATACAACCATACTATTTACCCTATAAGGTCGACCTAAAGACCTCCTAACACTAATTAGTGGTTGACTTAGTCAATTATAGACAGCTAGGTAAAAGAGATAAGATCCTTAACTATCGAAGGTGTAAAACACCCTATAAGGGAACACCTAGAGGTGGTTATCTTTATGCTTTAAACGAGCTCTCTTATCTATAACGTTACCGCGTTAACGCTATTTCGAGATCTCTTAAGCTATCTATTAATCCCGTCTCGCTTCCTAAAGGAAGAAGAGTAACGTTAACCTATAGTACGTCCCTAACGCAGAAGACAACTTCGTAAGAAAATCCCTTACGCCGACACCTACGTTAAGACCATTATATACAACATTAATATCATAACTTTATTAAGCCCTACCCGCGTAGATAACACAAGGCGCGAGAAGCTGTTAAAGATCACCCCTATCCTAGAAAACGACTACTAGTACACCTATATAGGTATCTAAGATACATAATAACAACACGATCTCGAAAACCTAAGTAAAGTAGAGGCTACTAAATACGTTATAAGGTTCCTCTATAAGTGTGCGTACGATAAAGACAACTAAGGCTACGAAGCCATTGCCTTCTTCTAAGAATACTTTCGAGGATGGCTTCTATAGACATAGGATAGGGTACACTAGACCTATAAACGTTCCTAACGCAAGCTCCTAAAGAAACGCAGGATCTATACCGGCCTAGACAATCAAGGCTTTAACATATAGTTCCTTAAACTATAGACTATCTTAGAACTACTATAATAGCCTGCAAAAGAGTATATAAATTAGATATTTAATTAAGGCACGATCGTTGCATTTACACTACTAAATGCAGCCTAGAGCCCGGCCTTAGATACGACTCTAGCCCCCGATTAGATAACTATCCCCGGTATAACGCAATAGCAATAGACTATACACCTAATAATATACTAATTTAACTAACCGACTATCCCTATGCCTGCCCCTATCCCTAATATACCTGCTGTAACTATTGCCCCTATTTCTTAAGCTCTTATTCCCCTTGCTAATAATTCTATTATAACTATTGCCCCTTTACCGTCCCTTAATGCTTATACTACGATCCCTTTAATCGATATTCCGAACGTCGATATAGATATAGACCTCTAGCAGAAGTTCGCAAAGCTATAGAGGAAGGATAAGTATTATACGGGACAGCCCTATAACCTCTTCGACGATAAGGTCTATATGTTTATAAGGACCTACTATAAGCTTAAGGTCTAACTAGGTTAATTCTATAACCTATTCTCTTAGATCCTAACGGATAGAGCCGAGACCTTCTATATCTACTACATTAGGTTAACTATATCGTTCCGTACAATATATAATGCTATTAAGCAACATTTTAACACAGATGTTAACTATAGTTATTACTTTACGGACTAGACAATAACTATATTCAATAAGGTCCGCGTAGAGAATCCTACGATGCCGCTTTATAAGGTACTATAGACTCTCTTTTACAAGCTTTAGCTATATTAGAGAGCCCTAGGAAAAGACTACGAAGGTAATATACTACTTCGTACGTCGTTTATTAACGCGTGCCGTAGTGTTCCGGAGCTAGAATACGCTCTCTTTAAGCCTGCCTAAAAGGTCGAAACCGTGTTTATAGACTTACGTATATCTATCGAAATACACCTAGCACGCAACCCGTCTAGCTAGTTCCTATAGGATAAAGCATTTAATTATAACGATTAATAGTACCTAGACCGAAGATACTTAAGCAATCGTAGACGAGGTAGATTCCGTAGACGAAGCTACGGACGAGGTAGACGTAGAGGCTATCTATAAGGCTTTAGATACAACCGTAGTATACCCTTTCGCCTACGAGGACGAGGTAGCTATAGCAATAATCCTAACCGCTTAATATAGACTAAGAAATATTTCGTTTGTTATAAGGAGGGCTATTAGTCTACTAAACACACGCCTAAGGAACGCTAACGGTCTAAGGACTAATACCTTACGTAGTGTTTTAACGATGGCATCTTAATAACTAACTTTACGGCATACGTAACCGAGTTTAAAGGTTACGAGACCGACGAAATAGAAGCTAATGAGTACTAGGACGTAGAAGATACTAATAATGCCGGCGATCTAAAGCAAGCAGTAACTTAAATGCTCTATAAGGCCGTATTTATATACCTTTAGACCGGCGAAGACGTCTACGGCATAGATTAATAAATCCCTGCCGACTAATTCTTAATCGAAGATCGTTATTCCCGTTAATAGTTTTAGGGGATTATAATTGACATTAGTGCGGCTAGAGTATTAATAGTAGGATAAGAGCAGTACTTCGCTTTATAGCGAACGGAACCTTCTATTATACTTAATAGCTCTACAGCCGGGCAAGCTAGCATCCGATTTAAAACTAGCAATCTTATTTAATCCCTTAGTTTAATCGCCCTCGAAACCCCCGTTAGTCGAGTGACTTTTCACATTCTTAAGACCTATACCCCTTTTCTGCTCTCTCTTACTAATATAGACCGACTTAGGATCTACTTTAATAATACAACGAACACGCTAGGGACTAGCGATCTAAGCAACCGGATCCTAGTAATTCGCAAATAGGGTTACCTATAGTTCTTCTTATTAAAAGCAGAAGAAACGATCTCTTTTCTAACAGAAAGTAAGATACGAACTCTATATCGCCGCTTTAGGCACTTAGCTGTTTCGAGACTCTATTACCTACTTAAGCAGGCGGGCTATAATATAACGACTATATAGCTTAAATTAATCTCTAAATTCTATTATTACTGCTAAATGCACTTATAGGCACCTAGACGTTTTAAGTTTACGCTAAAAGATAACTAAGAATTTAATTACGAGATTATAGTAGACGTAATATACCTTAGGAGCCCTTAACGACCTATTCTATACGTCGTTGACTCTATAATAGCGTTCTAAGGGGCTAGGTTCCTTCCTTCTATATTAGCTAAGGATACCTAGGAAGTCCTTCGAGCCCTTTAGATCGATAGCTACCTTAGACCTCCTAATACGATTAAACACGACGTAAGGACTAATTTTACCTTAATAGAGTTCCGTAATAAGGCAAAGATTATAGGGATAACCTATAAGCAGGTCCCTATAGAATCACATACGTCGATTAGGAAGGTCGAGAGGTATTACGCTCCTTTACGCCGTGCGTTTAACATTCTTTATATAGAGATCGGGACTATTACGTCTCCTAAAGCAGTCCTTTAGATAGCTATAAAAGCCGTTAACGACACAGCCGGACCCTACGGCCTTATCCCTATACTTCTCGTCTTTAGTACGTACCTACGTATAACTATTAACTCGCCTCCGTTAGCTATAACCCTAAAAAGGTCTACCGCTATATAAAAGGTAATAAAATTGCTTCGATAACTCTCTATAGAACGATAGGTGTAAGATGCTCTTTATGTAAAGAACGGTCCGTTAATAGTTAAAACTATCACTCTCCTATTATAGAGTTAAGTCTAAGTCTAGCGGGAAAAGGGAGGATAGTAGGGCCTATTTAAGATTGCTATAATTAACGGTTATAACATCACTATTAACACCGTTAATAGACCTTAAGTCTTTCGGTCTATAGTCGTATAGCCCTACCTTCGAGACGACTCGTCTCCTTAGCCCCTACTTCGCGCGATTAAACCGACTCCTCTTAATCTAAATAAAGAGACTCCTCTTAACCTAACGACTATACTTCCCGCTCTAACTCCTACGCCCCTAATGCCACGTAGACGTAGCCTTCCCCCCGGTATAAAGAATAAGCTAAAGCTCCTTATTCCCCTTCCCCCTCCTTAAGCCTTTATTATTAAGAAGGAAGAAGATGCCTACGAATTAGCACTTAATTTACGGGAGAAGGGAGTTATTATAAACCTAAGAGCCCTATTTAAAGAGTTAGATAGGCAAGAGATCGATGACCTCGTTACCTATAGTGTTTTTAGCTTTAAACGCTACGATAAAGCTATTAATAGAGGTTACCGTATCTTTAAGTCGAGGATAGTACGTAATGTAAAAGGGAAGGATAAGAAACCCTACGAGAAGTCCCGACTTATTGTTTAAGGATATAATAACGAAGAAAAGACGACCCTATTAACGCAATTACTAACGATTTAACGCGTTAGCTAGCGGCTAATCCTAGCCCTTGCTTTAGGACTTCTTTACTATTACGGCATAACTCTTTCGTTGCGAGACATTACTTAGGCCTACCTATAAGCCGAAACTAAGCTATTTAGGACTATCTTAACTAAGCTGCCCGCCGAGATATAAGGACGATACCCGGAAGGGGAATTTATTATTTATAACAAGGAATTATTATCCGTATAATTCGACCCCTTTACGGGATCGCGGAGTTAAGACTATATTAGTTCCGAACGTATTATAAGTATTACGTTATCCGACTTAATATATTAACCTCGACGTACGACTTATGCTTATTAATCGCGAATAAGAGCCCTAATAGATTTAGGATAGTTAGCCTATAGACGGATAATACGTTAATATTAAGCACACACACCTTCTTAAATGCTAAGGAAGAGCAGCTTTAAAAGGCTAAGTTTAGAGCGAAGCCGAAGACTAAGATATCTGCCGGCTCGGTGCTTAATTTCAATAGGGCTAGGCTAATACTCTAAGATGAGGATCTTCTTCTTTAGCAAAAGGGTTAATTAGAAAAGCTTAAGACTATCATCGCTCGGGATTACGACTATACGTAGAGGTATATAGAACAGCGAGCCTAAGGAGCATACGTTGCATTAATTTGCCAACCGGAAGCTTCTTTTAACCTTTCTATAGCAGCATAAGTTTAAAACCCTAACGAAAAAGACTACGTAACGATTAACAAACGCCTGTAATAGCAAATAGACTATAAGAAACGCGGCCTAACGTACGAACTAGTTAATCTTACGAATGCGAAGCTGCTAGTATTTACGGATGGCTCTTTTTCAAACAACTTAGACCTCTCTTTACAGCTAGGCTTTATTATTGCGCTTATTATAAAGACCCGGTCTAATAGCTACTTCGAGATTAAAGGCAATATCGTGTACTAAAGCTTTACTAAGTGCAAAAGGGTTATACGCAGCGTTCTAGCCTTAGAGGTCTACGGTATGGTTAGAGGCGTTAATATCGGCATTTGCCTCGCCACGACGATTAAGATGATTATAGAACGCCTACGGCTGCCTCTAGTGCCTTTAATTCTTTATATAGACTCGTATTCGCTCTACGAATGTCTTATAAAGCTTACTATAACGAAAGAGAAGCGACTAATAATCGATGTTATATCGCTTCGTTAGTCATACGAGCGAAGGGAGATTACAGAAGTGCGATAGATTAATAGGAATAATAACCTAGCTAATGCATTAACGAAGTCCTCCCTAAATAAGTCTCTTAAACGCTTCGTTAAAACTAACGCGCGAACTGTTAGGATAGAAGCTTTTATCGTACGGCCTTAATCTTCTTCGCTCTTTCCTTATTTAATTGCGCGCTCTTTTCCTTATTTAATTGCACGCTTACTTTAGTATTTAATTACGCGCTTACTTTATTATTTAAATTGCGCACTTATTCCTTGACCTATTCTATTGCTTAATTAACTATAATAAAAGAATTCGTCGGCACGGTTCGAACCCTAAACCTCCGGATGCTTATGTTTAAACCAATCGGGAAGGTTATCTTATCGTATGCTATTATTCGGTTAAACATATTCTAACAATTCGCTATAAATAATAAATAATATAGCGAAATTAATAAAAAGAATAATCTTTCGGTAGAGTAATATTATTAATATGCTTAACTAGGAATTATCCCCGAAGGGGTTCCTAGACATTAAGTCTAATAAGTCTAATCCTTATAACCGCCCCCGTCGAACAACCTTAGTACAAATAGCCCCGAAAGAATAGCCCCGACGAATATTTTATTATTTTTCCCTAGTTACTTTCCTTCCTACTATAACGTTCGGCAAGATAGTTAGTAAGGCCACCCTAAAGCACGGTTACTAGCACGAAGCGGTGGTCTAGACCGCTTAATCATTAAGAGAGGTTACTAGCCGAACCACTGCGTTAAAGAGGTGTTTTCTCGCGTTGCGTTATTACATTGCAAACTAGCTACGTATTTAACGGTTATATAGCTATTATAATATAGCTTTAACCTTAATTCAATATTGCGTAACTACACCTACGCCCGCACGATCGCTACCTACGCCTATACGATCGCGCCCGCGCAGCTATAACAGCCTGCTCAACCAGGCTCTTTCTTTTATTCTATAAAGTACGGTTCGTTTCTATAAAGGATTTATTTCTATAAAGGAAAAACTGCGAGTATGGGAATAGCTAGCTACGTAGCTACGTGCGACGTTATTATCGCACACACACGTGATCGTAGGGATCACGTGTTATTTAGGAAGGCTATATTACTGCTATAGCTTCCCCTTACCTAGCTAGCAACAACCTAATATAACCATACTGTTTACCCTATAAGGTCGACCTAGAGACCTACTAACAAGCACTCTATTATAGTTCGCTAACTATACGTAGGCGACTAGCTACCTATTGCGTAGTAACTTTTATAACGCACGACCGATACGATAATTATTATAATATATATAATAATAACTATCGTCGTTGATTTTTACACTACGTTTAATCCTATTTTATTCCTATTTGCTATTACGACTTTATTTATACCTAAAGCTATCCTAGCGTTTAAGGCGTCCGCCCTAAAAGGGGGGGATAATTATAACGCAGCTACCTACGTAACTATAGAGTCGGGGGATAGGGATATATATACGATAGATAATGCATTTTAGCTTAGGGACTATTCGGCTATTAGTCGCTAACTAATCCCCGATAACCCCTCTCGAGGCCTAAGGGTATATTCCTAAGGCCCTAATATATCTTAGAAGAAGGGCAAGCTTTAGTCTTACTATAAGAGGGCAACCGCATTGTAATAAAGGATTATTCGTACTTTTAACTATTGTTCCTACCTTCCTAAACGTACCTCTAGTCTGTCTTCTCACAAACATCGTGTTCCGGCTAATTAAGCCAAGCTTGCTTTACACTACGAAGAACACAGAATGTATATAAGTTGCGGCAAGCCGCTTTGCTTACTTAATATATATAGTAAGCCTTTTTATTATAGGGGTCCCTTGCAAAAACGAAGTGCGGCTATTGGCTGGCCCTAAATGACGCGCTATAATTGGCTAGAGTCTAAAAATCTAGTGCGCTAATTGGCTATATTTCCCCCGGGGTTTAACCGGCTAAAAAATACTCGATTTCTATTAGTAACCCGTCCGGTAGGGTTTATTACGAAATGTTAACTAATAAAATCCTATACTGCTATTAGCTGCTACTTTCTTCTCCCGGAGATTAACCGCATTTCCTAACTAGTAGGAAAAACAACACAAATAAATAAAATAATAGAATAACGCGTCCTTATTACGGCTTCGTCCTAATAGCCTCTTTAGCAGTAGCTCCTCCGCCTCCGCCTCCGCTTCTATAACCGCTTGCTAGCCGCGAAAACAATATAGATGCTTTACCTAATAGTTATTGCCCCTATTGCTGCGTATTTAAGCCTAATAGTTAATTTATCTACCTTAAAGACCTAACAAAATAGACGATAAAGTGCCTTACATATCGCTAGGGATATTCTACTTCTATATACTCTATAACTTCTATTTCTACGTCCTGCTCTACTAACTATTATTATAGGAGGGTCGAGGCCTTATTACGCCTATTCGTACTAACTCGACTACTAACTCGACTACTAACTCGACATCCTATAAGCGAACGGTAAGCAAAGTACAGTCCCTCGAGATATAGAGCCCGCGCTCTCCTTGCCTGCCTTTATACCCTCGCCCTAATTCACCTAGGCTCTTAATAAGCGGAATATAAAGCGTGCGCTATTGCAAAACGTATAAAATAATAAAGCCCGATAACTAATTTATCTACCTTAAAGACCTAACGAAGCGGACTATAAAGTGCCTTATATATCGCTAGGGATAATCCACTTCTGTATACTCCCTAACTTCCCCCTTTCTATCCCTACTAATTAAATAGGCTTAACGCTTCGGCATAGCGATTCGCAGCCTCTTTCGACGTGGTATTCGCTCGTAGGATAGCCCGGGCCACGCTCGAGCACACGCCCGCTAGGCTAATATTAGCCGTTATTATAAGGTCTAGCGACGCGTAGGTAAAGAGCTTTTACTAACACTAAGCATATCGCAGCTACTCTCTCTAGCTAAGCTATCCTCTTAGCTACTAGCTCTACTAACCTCGCTAGCGCCCTCGTTATAATAACCTCTCCCGTCCTCGCCTCCGGAACCTCTCCCGTCCTCGCCTCCGGCTTCGATATAATAACCTCCCCTATCGCCTTTTTACTAGCTAGACTTTATAGGTAATCTCGATATACCTACTATATCTCCTTCTAACTAAGATCTTATTAGTTAGTAGAATAACTATCTTAAAGCCGATGTCCTAAAGTACTGCAACCGCTATAAGGAATCCTAGTTTAGTATATAGCTTATAGCTTCTATCTACTAACGCTATCGTCGTTTAGATAGTAAGAAGTAGGATAGTTAGCCTTACTTCTTCTTAGAAGAGAATAACCTAGACTTTAGCAGCGTTTTAAAGCATCTTCTAGAGCTCTTATAAGTCGAAGAGATACTTATTACCCGGGTCTATATATATATCTAGGTCTTTTAGTATTATAGTTAGCAATATAAATATCGCGGCTATATTATTAACTTCCTACGAGATATCGGCTATATATATACATAGCTTCCGCTTCTACCGCGCGACTTAGATATTATTGTCCTACGACTATAGGAATTAATAGACTAGCCCTATCTTATTTAATAGTTCCGACGTTAATTCCGGGTTCGATAAGCAAATATCTATGCCTAGCTTATATATCTTTAGCTTAATTACCTTAGCTATCGTAATATTATTTTCGACGAGGACTATATTAGCTAACTACCTATTAACGGTAACGTTAGTGATTAGCTACTTAGCGAGGTAGGCGACGCTAGTTTAGATACTAGTTTTAACGCTACGTATCTTAACCCTAATGCTGCTTAAATCGCCGAGGCCGCCGATATTAATAATTACGATGCCGCGGCTATCCTAAACTTTATCGTAGCCTAGCCGGACCTTAAGCGTTTACGGGCTTAGCTTAAGGGTTAGGTTATACCGGAATAGGTCCCTTTACGCGAGCAATAGCCGTATATCTAGATGCTAGATATACGATCTACCCCTTTAATAAGTTTAATCGCTTATAGCCTCTCCTATCTCTCGCTTTTCTAACCCTTTACCCTACCGGGCAAGGAGACTATATAGCGCTTCGTTAAAGAATAATTCGGTATAGCGAGTATATCAAATACGCCTTAAAGTACTATAACGGCCGTTTTGCTAGGCACTTACGCTTTCGTTATATTGGCTTTAATACGCTTATGCGTTAGTAAGTTAATTCTCGAAGCGCCTTTTATATTAAGAGGTTACGGTCCTATCGCCTAGTAGAAATTAAGGAGCTACGCGCCGCTTTTAGCGAAGATACCCCCGATTCTCGAGCTCTACTTAATTCTATTATTCGCTTCTCTAGTAGCTTAAGAGGCACGCGGGCTTACTAAGGTAGCTAAAGACATTAACTCGAGGTTATAGTTTATAGCCTAGGCTGCCTAAGAGTATTCCTAACGTTCTCGGCCGCCGATTTATATTAGGATAGCCTATAAAGGCATATGCCGTTATATCACGAGTGGTATAAGGCCGACGCCCGGGGTAAGGCTATAATTGCATTTAGAAACTTACGAGAGAATCTATATATTGCCGCCTACCACTTCTATAGCCGATTTACCTCCTTCCTTAAGCTCGTCTTAACGCTTAAATTTAATATTATAGACTACTAGTTTCGGTATAAATAGTAGGCCTATAGGAGCACCTATATATATAGTCTCTATTAGGTTAACGGAAGCCCGCCGCTTAATATATCTACCGATTCTACTTAAGAGGATTTTGCCTACTTTTAGGGCAAATACGTCTCTACCTTTAACCTAAAGCTATAACGAGTGATATAGTAAAGGGAGGCGAACCCGCTAGTAGTAGTTCGCCTTAGCTTTAACTTCTAATTCCTCTCCGAGGTTATTAACCGAGTGTAACGTTACCGCTATAACGAGGCGTATTGCCTACGCTTTCGCTGTCTCTTAGATAGATCTCGATCTAATTCGAAGAGCTGCCGTTTCTATTTCCTACGTGCGTGCTACGTAGACGCCTACGTCGCTAAAGATCTTAATCTATAATACTTTATATTTAATAGCGTCCGGAACGATCCTCTTCTTAATAACTATAATCCTACCTTAGCTATTAGCTAGCTAGCGAATTACGAGATATCCCCTTATACCTCTATATATGCCGTTATTAACTATATTAGGAAGTACTACTCGAAGGGAGAGACCTAGTTAGAAAGCTACCGTAATATTGCTTAGGCTATCTTGCCTAGGACTAATATACAATAGGGCCTTATAAGCTTTATTGCTAAGTTTATAGACAAGCTTACTATAGAGCGTGACTAGTCTGCAATAGAAGTTAGTTACCTATTGCTAAACTTACCGCTTTAAAAAGGCAGAAGGGCTTTCTAGTCTATTAATTGCCGCCCCCCTAAGCTTTAGTAGTAGGCGGATATTATTAATGCAATAGAGGGTATAGATAGGGTTCGTATATCTCGCAACGTCTATTAGAAATACCTTACCTAGGACGACGAATAGGCTGATTTAACCTTCTTCGAACTATTAGCTAAGTTCGACTTTGCGTACACTCCCTAGCGACCTTTTCCTCGGGCGTCCGATCGTATCTTAAACTACTTTCCTCGCTATAAGCCTTAACGGGGGCATAACTAATACTAGGACTTTTGCTAGGTTAAGTTAACTCTTTACTATCCTTATCGATATGCCTAAGAGGTTAAGGAGGTTAAGGGCATTACGTTTAAGACCTTCTCTAAGGCATATTACCATTGCCTATCTATCTATAGTAACGCTTATCCCGACGATTACTACGGTAACCTTCCCTCCCTTATTTATAACGAATTTAAGGATAATCTTTAGAACGATAAAGATATTACGGCCGGGGAGTAGGAAGAACTTACTACTCTACTGCTATATCGTGGCCTTAATATAAAAGACATTAAGTTCCTTAGAAATCGCGACCTCGATCTTTAGTACGATTAGTAGCCTTATATTAGCAAATATCCCGACTTAGAGGCATAAGGGAACGACTATTAAAAGCTAATTAAGTTATAGCATGCCTTTATTAATAAGCAAGATAATAATATATCTAATAATATCTTTGCTCGTCTTAACGTAAAGCAACGCATAGTTTTTAACCTCTTTACTTAGCACTTAGAATAAGCTCTCGACCTTAATGAGTAAGACCTAGCGCTTCTTCTTATATAAGTAGATAGATAAGGCGGTATAGGCAAGTCCTTTATAATTTACGCCCTCTATGCCTAGTTAAAGCAGCTCTCCGTAGGCTACTTTACATAAGCGGCGCCTATAGGTATTACTACTAACGCAAATAACGGCGTGACTTTATACTCCCTACTATACCTGCCTATCTCTAAGACTCTCGAAGAGGTGCCTCTATTACGTACTATAGAGCTTAGTAACCTCTAGTCCTAGCTACGCCTCCTATATTACCTTATTATCGACGAGAAGTTAATAATTAGCCTACGAACCTTTTCTTATATCGATCCCCGCCTCCGATAAATCTTCCTAAAGCATTAAGACGAGTTCTTTAGTAGCCGTAGCGTTCTTATGCTTAATAACTTCTATTAGCTCCCGCCCGTAATAGAAAAGCCGCTCTTTACTACGGCGGCTCTTATAGCGCTACCTAAGATTTATAGACGCAACGCCTACTACGCCTTTAATAAGACTATTATATTATAGTAGGTCTTACGGCAGTAAGGCGACGACTAGGCTCTTTTCCGGATAGCTCTTTAAGCCCTACGTGTTAATGCCCTTTCTATTAACGACTAAAAGCTGCTCTATACCTACGTATAGGCAAACCTACTACTTAGGGAGGTGGCTTGCTTCGATAGGACGGTCTATATCTACTCTACTAATATATAGGTCCGCGACTTTTATATAGACTATATAGAACGCCTTAGCTCGCTATATATCTAGGTTCGAGCGACTAATATCGGACCTAACGCGTTATAAGCCGACTCTATTACTACCGGCAACCTATATAACTATCTGCCTATCTATATTAGTGCTAGGGTAATATTAATAGCGAATATCTAGACCCCTCCTAGCCTCGTTAATAGTGCCTTAGAGACTATCTACGACTTCGCTTAGAATGCTAATATAGACGACCCTCGAGCGTACCTCCCCTTTATTATTCTAGTCCGCTTTAATCGCTATATAGGTCCGCCTTACTTCGACGACCTAAAGCTAGCGACTATTATACCTATCTTCCGGATAACGCGAGACTTCTTTAAGGGCGGCGCCTCTTGCTATCGCACTTATTTCCCCTTAACGATTGCGTATGCTATTACTGTTTATAAGGCATAAGGTGCTACGCTTAAGTAGGTTATAGCGGATATATCCTATCGCGATTTCTAGTCTAGCCTTACTTACGTGGCTGTCTTACGGGCTAAGACGCTACGTAGCATTATATTTAATGCCTGCTTTAATCTTAATAATATGATTCGAGGTAGTAACGTCTCTATACTAGCGCGGGAGGCTAACGCTATTCGCCGTGCTAGTTAGGTTGTTAGGTAGTTAGGAAGAAGGGTTATTAAAGAAAAGCTATACTTAATTAACTACACGCACTATATCTATTATTAGTTGCGCGCTTACGCGCCTACTACTACGTGGCTTCGTTCCTACTATTGCTATGCCGTGCCTACTGCCGTGCCTGCTATAGCGTGGCTTTGTTACGCGCCTGTTTGCTTATAATCCCTCGCTTAGTTGCGTTGTAGTTGTATTGCTTCGTTATACGCCGCGCCTATTGCCGTGCCTGCTATAGCGTGGCTTCGTTACGCGCCTGTTTGCTTATAATCCCTCGCTTAGTTGCGTTGTAGTTGTATTGCTTCGTTATACGCCGCGCCTATTTCTATGCCTGCTATTGCGTGGCTTTATTCCTGCTGTTTTATGCCTACTGCCGTGCCTACTGCCGTGCCTACTGCCGTGCCTGCTATTGCGTGGCTTCGTTACGCGCCTATTTGCTTATAATCCCTCGCTTAGTTACGTTATAGTTGTATTGCTTCGTTATGCGCCGTGCCTATTGCCGTGCCTGCTATAGCGTGGCTTCGTTGCGCGCCTGTTTGCTTATAATCCCTTGCTTAGTTGCGTTATAGTTGTATTGCTTCGTTATACACCGCGCCTACAATAGGGTTATAAAGGGGAATTATAGTTATAATTGCAATAACCCGAGAATATAGGATCGTACTAATAGTATATCGGTAGGGCGCTAACCCTCTAAGAACCGGAAGTAGATAGGTAATAGCCTCTGCCTTAAGGTCCTATATTTCGAAAGGTTAAAGGATAGTGCTTACTACCTGTTCGGTCTTTAGTCTAAGTCTGCATTCGTATAGCTAGCTAGAGAGAAAAAGCTCGAGGGTTTCTTTCGCTTAGGCGTCTACTGTAATAGTAAGCCGGGTGTCTAGGTTAATTAATCTAGCCCGCAGAAATCAGTATCTATTTAAGCTTAAGGTTTTGCTTATTTACCTTTTTAGTATTATTCCTTCCTTCGTTACGGCGTTAAATAACTTTCCGTTTCGGTGGCCGAAAATGCGTAGAGTGTGCAACTTATAATAATAACGCGTGGCCTCGTCTTAGCCTTGTATTTAATCACGCGTAGGGGCCTACGCGCGGGGTAATAAAAACGTGTGACAAGCCCCGCTTTTGTTAAGGCTTAGGGTTTAAATCCCGCTTATAGCTAAAAAAAGGTGCCCTAGCTATAGCAAAAAATTAAAGGTCCCCCGGCTATAGTAAAGCTTTGCTTATAGTTGTGCCCTATAGTATACTTGTATTTTACTATTATACGGATAGTGACTATATTAGCTACCGCGTTATTATAGGTGGAAAAATACATATACCTATAAAAACGCTTTTGCATAGGGATAACTCTTACTTAACGATTAAGATTATATTATACGATAACACGTTTATAGCTATTAGAGTTATATTACTAAATAATCCTATTTTATTTAATAAAATTACTTACGGAAAAGCTTATATATAGGTATAAGGCTTACTAGTATATTAGTCTTATATTACACAATAATACGTTTATAGCTAGTAGGGTTATATTGCTAGGTAACCTTATTTTATTCGACGCTCTAACGCTACTATTATAGTTACGATTATAGTAACTCTTTTATAAACGTAAGACTTATTATACTATAACCCTAGCATACTAAAATTAATCTCGCTAAATACCCGCGTATTGTAATTATTATGCTATCTACGTACTAAAACAATTACTGCCTAAAGTGCCTACTAGGCCTATAACTACTAGTATTGCCTATTACCGCGGTTAATCTAATATTATTACGAAACGCCTTTTCTACGTATATATAGTGTCGTTCCTTTAATACGTCGATAAATGCCGTAGTCTTACACGTTTCCGGCCTCGCGCACCCTATTAACCTAATCACGCAATTTTCTATAACGCTATTTGTGTCGGACACGCTACTTATATTAGACTCGTATCGGACGTATGTCGGACGTATAATATAGACTTTTGTCGGTATATCGAGACGACTTCGTCGCTGCGTAAGGCTCGCGATATTCGGGTTTAGGGAGGAAATTAGTAGTTAGGTAGGCGATATCTAATACGGCTACGCGACTATAAAACCCTCTATAATTTATTCTATATAATATAAGAAGAAAGAGTTAGCTCTTTTAGTAATTATAGTTATACTACGTAAGCCTAGAGTATACCTTAAAGTTCTTATTAGAAGTAAGGCTATATTATACTATCGAAATATTCGTTTCTAAAGTTAAATATAGTAAGTATAAGGGAACGAGCTTAGGGGGGGTATATAATTGTTATTAATCCACGAAGGGATACAGCTTTAGACTAAGTCTAAATGTCTATATATACGATATAGAGGTTACGTAGGATAATATATAATATAACCTAATACTATAATAGTATATCCCCCTTAAATCGGCGTTTGACTTAAACGCTTAAAAGGGGCGATAGGCTAATAATAATAAAGGAAATCTATATTAACCGGTCCTAAAAGCAGGCCTAATATAGAACGAGAGAAGAATAAGGAGAAACAAAGGGTAAAATAAAGAATCTAACGCATGCCGTCGTAACGTAAGTTATATTAATAAATTATATCTTTTATCACTTAGGCGAAGGTAAAGACATAAGGAAGGCTATATAAAAGGCCGGTTTAGGCTTAGTTAGGTTAAAGGCGTAAAAAGCCTTAAGGTCGTCCTAGCAGCCGTTAAGGCAGGAGGAGTCCTCTTTCGGAAGGGGGCTATAACGCTATTAAATGCGATACTTAATCTTCCCGGAGGCGTATTAGCGTTACGCGAGGATAGAAGAAAACTCCTACTTAAGGTACGCGTCGTCGCTATCGTCGTCGCTAGGGGAAAGGAGAACGCCGTTATCGGCGGGCCGGACGTTAAGCTCCGACTAGCTGGGAAAAGGGGGCTCTTAGGTCTTAGTAAAGAGGGAGTAATAAAGAATAAGGTAAAAGCGGCTGCCCTTAGGGAGACGAAGAAGATACGCCGTCTTATATACCTTAAGGTCCTTATATAGGCCCTCCCGCTTATAGTCGAGCTTCTTTATAAAATAGAGAGTCTGGATCTAGCGGGTGCTAAGGAATACTATATCGCCGGGCTAGTACGCTAGGGCGGGAGTCCGCCGGGCGTTTACGTAGCGAGCCTAAGTGACTTAAGCGTCTTTAATCGCATCGCGGAGGAAGTTAGAGATACGCTAAAGGCGGGAAGCGAGCGCGTTACCGCGGAGGTATTCCTTCCGCTGCTAAAGGGTTATACCGGGCGGGGGGGGACTAAAGGGCTTAATGCTAAGCTTCGGGTAGAAGCTATAGTTAGCGAAGAAAGGGGAAAGGCCGGTAGATTTAAAGACTTAATTATTAATAGTAAACTTAGCGAAGGGAAGGAGGTCGACCTAATCGTCTTAAAGGTAGGTAGTATAATAACGAAGGTAAACCTCTATCTAAGCGTTCGCGATCTTAGTCTAACCGTCGGTCTAAGGGTAGTAGGCGGAGCTAAGGTAAAGGCGGTAACTAAGGCGGCGACTAAGCTACTACTAGGAAGCCTATTAAACGCTAGGCAGTCGGGTTCTTAACATTTAGGTAATAGCAATTAAAAAGGGAAGAGAGGCTCTAAGGCTAAAACAGCCTATACAAAAGGATTAAAGGGTATAAAAGGATGTAAATTACTAAGAATAATAGCTCTTATCTTATCTAGTAGGGAGGCTAATTAGTCTCTATATATAGGAAAAATCCTCGGACGAAATCAGCCGCGTAGACCTAAGGAAACACAGGTGACGTAAATAATTAGACAGAAGGATCGGTGAGAAAAGCAATAGATCGTACTATACGATAAATAAGTTATATAGTTAGTAAATAAATAAGCAGCCTAGTAGAAGACTAGTAAATTCCACGGTAAATTCTACGGTAAAAGCCGTAGAAGAGAATTAGAATTCCACGGTAGAAGACCGTAGAAGGGAAGAGATTTTATAGGTAAAGACCGTATAAATAACCGTAAAATCACCGTAAAATCACAGTGAAATATAACCGAAGAAAAGTAGGTAAATACGCCTGTAGAAGTGCGGGGTAATGCCCGTAGAAGCCCGTGGAATTCTATAGTAGAATCTAGGGAAGAACCGGGGATTTCCCGGTGGAAAGCAAATAGGGAAGACGGTAATATTAACAGTCCGTCGGGGAAAGACTGTTCCTAGCCTGGCTTATTTAAGCAGGCATCGTCCTCTATCTTATTTGTCTAGTATTCCGCAAAAGGGCTAGAAATAGGCTAAATAGCCTTAAGAAAAGGCTATATAGCCCGGAGACCTTCCGATTCCGGCAACTTAATTCGCCGGGCATCGGTAAGGACCTTCTGCTAGTTAGAAATCTATATCGTAATATCCGTCCGGTCCGGTGCCTTTAAAATAGTATAGAACTACGTAAGAATAGTCTTCTATTATATCTACGAAGTCGGCTTTATACGCCGCTATAGTAAAGCTAATTCCTTAGAAACCTCGTATTCGTCGGCAATTATTAAGTAGTAGTTCCCGATATTCTAAACGATAAACTGCTAGATTAACGTAAGAGATTTCTATTAGTCCTTATAGGCTTAAAGTAACGTGCGATACCGGGAAAAGAGAAACTTAAACCTCTTAAGTTCTTCTATAGATAAACTAGCAATATTAGCAACGGTCGCGTTAACTATTCTAGCTATTAGTTCTATAGGAAGAGGCAATAAGGGTTTCTAAAGTTTAGGCGTAATAGAAGGATCGATTTTCTCCTAAATCCCTTAGGCGAGTGCGTATTTCTAGATCGTTAAGATCCACCGGTCTTAGTCCGCTAGTCTATTTAAGACGGTCTTCGAAGTAATATCGGCTATAATAGATGCGGAAACGTAGGTAAAAATATAGTAAAATCACCGGAAAAGGGTAGTTAGATACATAATATATATAAACAAATTGCAAAAACTAAACTAAGTGTAGGAAAACACTAATAGAATAGGGTAAACGTACTAACTAGTCCTCCGTAAGTCGATTCGCTAGATTAAGTAACGCTCCTTAAAAAAATTATACTAGTCCTCCGCGAGTCGATTCGCTAGATGTAAAAGCAAAGGCTTTACTACCGTAAGTCGTAGCATTAGTAGGCTGAAAATACAAGCCGTTAGAACTCTCTATACGTAGAGAAGTTCGTCCGGGCTTATAACTATTAAACGCTAGGCAGTCGGGTTCTCGACATTTAGGTAATAGCAATTAAAAAGGGAAGAGAGGCTCTAAGGCTAAAACAGCCTACACAGAAGGATTAAAGGGTACAAAAGGATGTAAATCACTAAGAATAATAGCTCTTATCTTATCTAGTAGGGAGGCTAACTAGTCTCTATATATAGGAAAAATCCTCGGACGAAATCAGCCGCGTAGACCTAAGGAAAAATAGGTAACGTAAATAATCGGACGGAAGGATCGGTAAGAAAAGCAATAGATCGTGCCGTACGATAAATAAATTATATAGGTAGTAAATAAATAAGCAGCCTAGTAGAAGACTAGTGAATTCCACGTTGAATTCTACGGTAGAAGCCGTAGAAGAGAATTAGAATTCTACGGTAGAAGACTATAGAAGGGAATTAGAATTCCACGGTAGAAGACCGTAGAAGGGAATTAGAATTCTATAGTAGAAGACCGTAGAAGGGAAGAGATTTAACGGGTAAAGACGGTATAAATAACCGTAAAATCACCGTAAAATCACGGTAAAATATAACCGAAGAAAAGTAAGTAAATACGCCCGTAGAAGTACGGGGTAATGCCTATAGAAGCCCGTGGAATTCCATAGTAGAATCTAGGGAAGAACCGGGCATTTCCTAGTAGAAAGCAAATAGGGAAGACGGTGATGTTAATAAAGCCGAAATAAACTAGGTGCTATAATTGCTAATAATAGAGGCCGGGGTGCTATAGAAGGACTAAACGCGGGAAATAAACGCGTTAATAACGTCTTTAACGGTTATTAAGGGTATCGGGACGTAGTAGCGTATCTTCGTAAGGCGGTCGATAATAACGAGGATATTAGAAAACTTAACGCCGTTACGGTGGTAGATAGGGAGGTCGGGAATAAAGTCGACGGATATATTAGTCTATGGGGCGAAGGGAATACTTAAGGGCTAGAGCAGGCCTTAGGGGGAGGAACGCGGGGATTTAACGCGTAGGCATATATAATAATTCTATATAAAGCTAGAAATAGACTTATATATGCCGGGCTAGATATAGGACCGGCGGTAGAGGCTAGCGGTCTTCGTACGTCTAAGGTAGCCGGTAAAGGGGGAGGTATAAGCGTAGACGAGGATCTAAAGAATTAAGGCGTCGTTAAAGGGAATAAAGAGCCGGCCTTAGAAATAGAACCGGCCCTAGACCTTAGAGAGGGCGGTCTTAGGGATCGAGCGGAGAGGGGCTCGGAGGGGGTAAGGCTAGCAGGGCTAAAGGGACTAAAGAGCTACGCGAATAGCGGAGATAAGCGGGGAGGAGGAATAGGCTTAGTCGATAAGGTTATCGATCGGCTTAAAGTCGTCGAGGGCGTAGAGGTTAAAGCAATCGGAATTATATTTATAAATTATATTTATAAACGAATCGGACTCCTTAACGGTGTTAAGGGCGGTAGTAGTATTAAGCTAGAGTAAGGCATTAACTTTAGACTTAAGGAGGATAACCTAATATCGGTAGGTAATCCTTTCGTCGGCTTAGTCAGTAAGGGAGAGAGGGCGGGAGCTAGGCAGGCGGCTAAGGGCGTCTAGGAGAATAGCTTAAGAGCTAGGCTAAAAGACAATCTTAAAATTAAAACGACTAAGGAATTCGGCCTAGCGGGCCTATCGCTAGTTAAAGAGCTTCGTAGTTATAAAATACTAAAGATTCTTACAATCTAAGGCTATCTTAAACTTAGGCAGGCCCTCGAGCTTAAGGTGCTACTCTTCGAGAGATTTTATAATTACGAGGAGTTCCTTATCGTAGATCTTATAATTATACTCTTAAGCGAAGTGTTTTAACAAAAAGAAGGCAACCGGATAGTAATAACTATCGTCGAGGAGCTATATTAGCATACCTTTAGCGGCTTAGTCGGAAGCATCTATTTAAACTATAGTCTTACGATAGGGGTCGAAGTATACAAGGACTAAAGCGGTAGTAAAAGCGTGCTTAAGGGCTTCGAAGGCGTAGGCGTAGGTAGGAGACTAGATCTAAAGGGTAGAGTTATTAGTAAGAGCGTTTAAAGGGTTCGTAAGCTTAGAAAAGCCGCGAATAAAACGTCGAGAAAAATTAGCGAATCCTTAGAAGCGCTAAAGGTCCTTAATAAAGGAGGGGGTAGGCTAGTCTAAGACTATATAAACCTTTTTAAGATCTATGCGAATGCCTTTATTTAAGATAGTTAGGCCGAGGTACTTAGTCTTAGTAACGTAGAAGTTATACTTATCTACGTTAAGCTAAAGGCCGGCGACGTTAAGGCGCTTAAGAACCGTATTAACGTAGGCTTAGTGCTCCTCCCGCGTCTTTAAGAAGATTAAGACGTTGTTTAGATAGGTAGAGTAGAACTTATTAAGGATACCGTAAAAGGCCGTATTAATAAAACTCTAAAAGTAGGATAAAGCGGCGGTAAGGCTAAAGGGGGCAATATAATACTTAAAAAGCCTATACCGTATAGCGGATACGGTCTTTTACTTATATCCTTCGGTAATACGAAAGCTATTAAACGCCGCGATAACGTCGATTTTAGTAAAAAACTTCGCCTTCCGGATATAGGCGAAGGTATCGTAGATAAAAGGTAAGGGAAAACGGTTCTTAATCGTAGCTTTATTTAGGCCGCGATAGTTAACGTAAAAACAGACGCCCCCGCCCGGCTTATAGGTAAGTATAATAAAGGTAATAGCGGGGGAGGTAAAGCGGTAGATAAAGCCCTTCCCGAGCTGCTCGTTAATATACGCGTAGACGATCCGGTTTTCGGCTTTACTAAAAAGGCGGGGGCGGGTATAAGGAGGTTATATTCCCTCCTTAAGGTTAATTTAAGTATTAACGGTATAGTAAAAGGCGAGCTTATCGGCCTCGCTTTTAAGATATATATAGATTATATAGTAAAGCTCCTTAAGGACCTTAGCCTAAAGCTTGTCGAGCGTATAAAAGACTTTCTCTTACTTTTTAAAGAACTTAACGATATCGTTAGGGGAGATCTTATTAAGGTAGATCTTATCGAGGTAGTCGTTAACGAAGTCGTAAAGGCAAAGGTTAAGGCAGGCTTTCGCGTCTTTAGCGTCTATATATTTAGTTAAAATAGCTTAATAAAGGTCTTTAAGGATATCTTAGTCGATAGGTAGTAGGGGCTTAGTAGGTAAAGGCTCGGCGGTAAAGGCTTTAATTAAAGTCTAAGAGGTTAAGACTTTAGGCTACCGGTAGAATATTACTATCGCATCGACGTCGAGCATCCGGACGTTAAACGCTAAGTCGTCGGGGGATAAAAAGCGGAAGGGCTAAGGTCTAATAGTCTTACGACTCGGCCGTAATATAGGGCGGTAGTAGCCGGCGGTCTTATAGATAGGATAAAGGCAGGGAGGTTAAACGCAGCGGTAAGGGTAGAAGGTAGCCGGGGAGTTAGAGTTATAGCTAAAGTCGGAGTTAGCGTCGTTAACCTAGCGGGAGGAGTTTAGATAGGCGGGTTTACCTACGTTAAGGGCATCTTCGAAAAACGCTAAGAGAGAGGGGCTAAAGGACGGGGGAATAAATATAAGAACGTCGCTAAAGCAGATAGAACGGATAAAGGCCGGAGGACGGGCTAAGGCCGTACGGGCGGGAATAAGGATCGTAGCGGTAGGAATAAAGATCGTAGCGGCGGGGGGTTTACCCTCGTCGTTAGAGTCTTCGACGGAGGGGGCGGTAAAAGGTTCGCCCTCGTCGTTAAAGTCTTCGATAGAAGGAGCGGGGGGAAAACGAATTATATTTATTAATTATATCCCCTCTAAAATAAAGGCGGGGGGAGCTAAGATAGGGCGGGTAAAGCGGGTAAAGGTAGCCGAAAGGCCTAAGATAAGATAAGGCTAGTAGTCTAAGAGGTAGGAGGCTAGATAAAAAGGGGACTAGAAGGAAAGGGAGTTACCGCGCTAGCTAATAATAAGGTTATGCCGGCGTAGCTAAAGGAGGCTAAGAATATTCTTATAGCTAAGCTTCGTAAGAAAGAAGTAGATAGACTTAGTATAGGCGATTAATCCGGGAGACTAAAAAAGCGCAATAATTAATAGAGCTAGACTTATATTCGCTACTATCGGCGAGAGAAAGCCGGCGTAGGAATTAGAGCTAGCGGATAGGAAAGGTAAGGCGGTACGCGGTCTAAGCGTATATAAAGGCGTATCCGGAATAGCCGGAGTCGACTAAAGCACTTATAATAATATCGGCGGACATAAGGGATAAAGACATAAGTAAAGCACGCGGTTATATTTCTATAGGGAGGCAAAGATCCTCCCCGGTATTAAACGAAGCTATAAACTTAGATACTAAGAGCTCTATTACGCGATAAGGCGAGGGAGCTATGTATTTCCTAAGGATAGGGAAGAGGCGGGGAGGTCGTCTACTTCGCCCTTAATAAAGCCTTACTTAATAGCGCGAACCTAGTAGTAGGGGGGAGGGGGTTTAAGTAGGCGTAGGGTAGACGTACCGCTACTACAGCTACGGCTACGGCTAGAGCTAGAACCGGCGCCGGGACTAGCGCTAGGTTTAGCGCCGGGATGAGCACTAATACCCTTATTAGGGTAGGTCCGGGCGGTGTAGGTAGCGGTAGCCGGCTAAGCGTAGTAGAGGCAAAGACGGTTCTCGAACCGCCGTTGCTTCTTAGCGTTAGTAAGCCGGGCCCGGAATGCGTCGAGCTGCATTAGGTTACCGGTAAGGGACGCAGGTAGGGCGGGCGAGGTAAGGCCGGTACGAGCGGGGTTACGAGGCGGCTAGAGTTAAGAACGGGCCTTAATACGCTACTAATTATCCTAAAGCGTGGAATATATCTTAGCCTAAGCCGTAAAGTCGTTATAGGCTAAGCACTCGACCTATAGAGCGGCGGCGTTAGTAAGTTCGATAGAGACCTTTAAATAAAGGTAGGCGATATAAGCGGTGCCGTCGAACGATAAGTCGGCTTAAAGCTAAGTAAACTTCGAATAGAAGTCCGGCTAAAAGATATTCTTTATTAATAAGGCGTTAAAGTCGGCCTTTAACTAAGCGTAGGTAAAATTAGCATTAAAAACTAGGCTAAGGTCGTCGGTAAAGGCTTTAATAGTAGTATACTACTAATTAGCGAAAGACTTATTCTTAAGGACGTTCTAAGGAACGCTAGCAATAATAGAGGCGGCCCGGCCGGTAAGTCGGCTAACCGCGTAGAGAATATAATCCTACTCCGTAGGGTATAAAGCGGCGTCCTAACGGAGCTTAATAGTAAGGCCGTTGCGTTAGGTCCGGAAAGCCTCCTAACGTTGCTTTTAAGTGCTAGAGTCGCCGGCGAACCTCTTAGGGTCGGCTATATAAGAACGGGTAAGGGTAAAGGCGGGGGCGGGGGTAAGGGCTTAGTCTTAAGCCGTATCGCGTTCGGTTAAGATAAGGAGAGAGGACGTAGCGCGGTTAAGCTAACGCTAGAGATCGGCAGTATACTTTTAGGCAACGGCTACGTGCTCTTAAGCGACGAGCACTCCTATATCTAACTTAACGTAAGTATTATTAAGGTAAGTAAAGGCCTCGATCTAAGGGGCGCGGAAATCGTAAGTAGCGTTAGCCTAAATATAGGCGAACGTGCCGAATATAGGCCGTTAGGCTTAAAGAAGGGCGGCGAGGCGGGGGTAGTAAGAAACGTACTTAGTTTAAGGCTTTAGGTCGGTAGGAGCCGGCGGGGTAATAGCCGGGGTAGCGGACGGAGGATCGGCCTCTATATAGTCGGTTATCGTAGATTATAAGGCAATAGGATAAGGTAAAGGTAGGGGAAGGGTAAGGAGGGAAATCTATATAATTCGCGTTAAGATAGCGTATTTACACCGGGAAAATTCTAATAATCGAGGAAAACTTAGTCGAAAGGGTCCGGCGAGGAGGCGGACTTACGTCGCGAAGAGGGGAGATTAGAAAAGAAAGGGGTAAGATAGCGAGATTATTAATTAAGGGCAATAGGATAAAATAGTAGATTAAACTATAAGGGAACAAGCTTAGGGGGGGTATATAATTATTATTAATCTACGAAGGGATATAGCTATAGACTAAGTCTAAATGTCTATATATACGATATAGAGGTTACGTAGGATAATATATAATATAACCTAATACTATAATAGTAAGTACGCTTAAACTAATAAGTATACTACGATTTATACCTTAATATATAGAGAAAGACGTGCTAATTACGTCTATCGTAGTACTAACCGTAATTAATCGATATATAGCTTAATATCTATAAATAATATATTAGTAGTAGTTAGATAAATAGTAGTAGACAGACGCTTACTATATTACTTATATAAAGAGTAAATACTATCGAGAATATTAGTAAGTGTTTTAAAGCGCGGTGTTTATAAACTATTAGTATAGACGGGAGGTTATATCACCTTAATAAAGGCTACTACGATAGTAGTATATCGTTATCTATAGGCACTTAGGTACAATTGTTAGTATATTCTAGCAGGAGACGATAGTATTAACGCTAACCTTTATACCGACGGTATAGCGATATAGAACTATTAGGCGGTATAGATCGGTTAATAGCCTATAGCAATATAAGTAAGATGTAGTAGATATCTTTAAGCAAAGGACTTAGTAATACCGTAGTATGATTTTACAGGCTTCTTAAGTAGTTAAAGTCGCTAGGATAGTCGTACCGACCGTATAGTAAGATAGAGCTATTAAATACGTAAGTAGTAGACTAGAAGGATAGACTAAAAGGATAGACTAGAAGGATAGACTAGAAGGATAGACTAGAAGGATAGACTAGAAGGATAGACTAAGGATACTAGTAGTATTTTCGTAGTGCTCTTAAGGTCGACGAGCGGGGCGAGAGGGCGCGCGTTTTCACAAAGGCTAGGTATAAAGAGCAGAAAGCAAAGAGGCGGAAGACAGGAGTCGGGAGTTAGGGCATACGACTATTATATATCCGTAGGCGTACGCTCGGTACGTGGGTAAAGGTTCTTATAATCGCTAAGTCGAAGCAACGAGAGTAAAGAATATACGTTTAGTATATACGAGGAAGATTAAGAGGGAAGAGAAAAAATAGGAGGAAAAATAGGAGGGATATATATACACGTATGTAAAGAGGGGGGGGGCTACTGCCTAGCGGGCAGTCGGTAAGAGCGCTAGCTTTACTAAACATAATCTAACGTAACGAGCATATCGTAGCGATATATAAATAGACCGATATATAATACTAGAAAGCATTTATATAATAGCATTTATAGCTATTATAGTATAATATACGTGCGTTTAAAAAGGGACGACTAGGATTCTAAGGAGATAATATTCCTACGTATTTATATAAAATATACACTAAAGTCTATAAATAGAACCCTTATTAGTTAGTTAAATAAACAAAGGGGGTTGTAAACTAGCTGGATTAGTCTATAATGTCTATTAACTAAGGGGCGACGAACAGCCCCTTTATATAGGCTACAAACGCATATATTAATAGGGCCCGAAGCCGGCCCTTTGCGAGCCCTCGTTGCGACGTCGGGGCTATGCCTATAAGGGCGATTAAGTCAATAACTCAATCATCGCAAGGGCGGCCGAGTTAGTAACGCTATTACCGGGGTCCCCGATGCATACAATGCATCGTATAGTTAATAACGCATTCGTATAGGCGTTGCCCGCACGTGATCTATTTAATCACGTGGATTGCAATCGTGCCTAAAGAACGGATATCCCTTATTCCTATACTAGCAACTTTTCTTTATAGTTGCTAAATAGTAAGTCTATAATCTAAACAAAGGGAGATAGGAAGAACGATACATTAGGTAGAAGGCCTAATAAATATATTTAATAAATACAAATAAAAAAGGGGCAGAATAAAGGGAATACCGTAGGGAAACCGTTAGTAACTATAGGCAAAGGACGAAGGCTTCTATCCTAATCGAGAGGCTATTTATATTAATAAGACGTTTAAAGGCCTTATTTAGTAATGCCTTCGTTATAGCGTCGGCGGGGTTATCTTCCCCGTAGATCTACCTAATCTCCTTAATCTCCCGTCGCTTATACGACTAACGTAACGCTATAATATCGATTATTAGACGTTTCTCCTTAGTAGTGCCGAGCTTAATAAGGCACTCGTAGAGGGAGTATAAGTTAGTGTATATAATAAGAGGGATTAGTAGGAGCTAAAGCCGTTCCGTAACTATATAGAGGGTTATAATAAAGGAGATACTAAGGTCTATACCGTTAACTATACCGTAGATCTCGCTCGTAAGAACGCTATAGGTCGCTTATACTTCGTTAAGCTCTAATAGATAATATTGCTATTAATCCGGAAGTGCGTATCCGTACGCTCGGTCTTATTAACGAGCGTAATAATAAAGCCTAACTAAGACGAAAGGTCTCGGTTGTTTGCGAATAAGATATC
The DNA here is from genome assembly GCA_012934285.1 of Ophiocordyceps sinensis. Taxonomy (NCBI): domain Eukaryota; kingdom Fungi; phylum Ascomycota; class Sordariomycetes; order Hypocreales; family Ophiocordycipitaceae; genus Ophiocordyceps; species Ophiocordyceps sinensis. The sequence goes on along the minus strand of JAAVMX010000001.1, from coordinate 11,672,668 downwards.
CGTAAATACTACGAATTTAGCTATCTCGAGATTAATTAGTCGGTACGTAAGTCTACGTTATTAATAGTCGATCTACTACTAGAGGCGTTTATTAAGGATATTATAATCCTTTTCTTCGGGGGCTTAGACTTAGGCTGCCACGGAGATATCGAATAAGGCCTCTAGCTGATAGATAGAGGCGACGTACGTAGCATAAGCGCGTTGCTTAAAGTACTACTAGGCTTTATTACGAGCCCGTAAGTCGACTACCTCGATTCTTAAGGCCTATCCCTTCTACTATAGAAGTAGAACATCGTTGTAGAGCGTTAACTTTAATTTATTAAAGTCTATAGCGTTCCTTAGGGTTATTTAAGCCTTTAGCTTAGCGCGAAATTAAGCTATCTAAAGCTCTTTTTCTTCTTAGGCCGAAAAGGTGTCTAAACCTAGCATTAGGGTATTATCGGTCTATATTCCGATAAGTCTAAAGTCATCGAGTCCTTAATTTATAATGAGTATTACTATTTGCATAGGTAGAAATCTCTATTTAAATAGGAAACCTATAATTTCTACGCCGACCCCGCGCGCTTAGCCCGTGCCACCTAATTTAGGTATAGCGCTATAGCAATTAATAGACCCGCCTAAATAAACAGGTTCCTCCCTAACACACCGAGCTATGCGAATTAAGCTATTGCATTGCGAATATATTACATTGCGAATGCGAAGTCTTAATTCGCATAGCTTAATTCGCCTAGATAACGCATCTTAATTCGCCTCTTAATTCGCCTCTTAATTCGCCTCTTAATTCGCCTCTTAATTCGCCTAAATAACGCATCTTTAACTAGGCTGCGGGCTGCGTAGCCTTAGGCTGCGTGGCCTTAGGCTGCGTGGCGGGAATAACCTCCTCTACAGCCGACTACGCGGGCGTAGCTCTAGCCCCTCTGCCCCTGCCCCTGCCCCTGCCTTATCTCCCCCTTAATCCTCTTCCCCGTGTATTTATACACGCACGCGATCCTCCTTACGACGACTAACTAAGCTAACTGCCTTACTCGTCTATCTCGTATTGCGTACGTATATAGCGCACGCTTGCGTTAAGGCGGCGGGTGCCGGCTTAACTAGACCGCGGTAGCGTAGTGCCTCTGCCTCTACCTCTTCCTCTTCCTCTTCCTCGCGGCTATAAGGCTAGCTCGGGGCTATCGTCTTATTAATCTCGGAAGTGCTTTAGGGCTTAAGGCATAGTTTAGCTAATATTCTTCGCTAAGCGAGGCCGGCTACGGAGCTTTTCTATAACATCTAGGTCTTAGATTCGAAGGAGTAGCTCGTGGAGGTCCTAAAAGTAATAATTAGCATAATTTATATAGAGAAAGGGGGGGGGTCCTTACTAATAGCTTCTTAAGCTACCACCGAGGGTAAACATTAAGCTTCGTTAGTGCAATATCCGCCTTAAGGCGTTAAAAGATAACGTAGGCATAAGGAAGCCCTTATTGCTAAGTAAATCGCTATATGTAAGGTAGTAGCGGCTAGATCTCCCGCTCTTCCTCCCCCTCGCCTAAGGGTATCGCAGCCTTAGCAAGCCGGTGCTAGATAGCGAGGAGGTAAACGCCTTAGTAGGTAACCTAAACGTTAAGCTTGCCGAGCTACGTTTGCCTACGGTAAAGAAGCTAAAGCCGCTATCGCTGCCGGGCGGCCTCCTACTTATAGTAGCGCCCTTTATTAGCGATTATCTAAAGCAACGCGTTATAAAGATAGAAGAGATCGCCGGTGCCTATAACTAGGTATAACTTTACATCTTTATAGGCGGTCTCGACTAGGCTATTAACTCTTTAGCCGAAGTTACGGTACCGGCTAATATAGCAATAAGCCTACTACTCGCGCTACGGTATATATTCCTTCGAGATATATCTTACGATATATCCTTATTGTTCTCCGAAGGTTCGATCTAGGCTCTGCTAGTTCGACTAAAACTCTTCCTCTATAGGTGCGTAGATAACCAATTTCTAAGCGGCGAATATACTCTCCCGGCTGTATATATTAGGCGGGTTTAGGTCTAAGATACCGTTCTTAGCCTCTTCTTGCGTACGAGCTCGTTCGGCAGCATCGTCTTCTTCGGCAGTATCGTCTTCTTTAGCAGTATCGTTATTGTTAGTATTGTTAGTATCGTTATCGTTATCGTTAGTATCGTCGTTACCGGGCTCCTTCTTCTAACGTGACTTAATCCTCGCGTTAATATTAGCGTTAATATAGTAGACGTAAAGCTATTGCTATATAGTAGGAAAAACACACGAGAGTGCGTTTTTAAGGCCTTTTCCTTGTCCGTGATAACTATAGTCGGCTGCGGTGCCCTAACTTACTGCCGAAGGTCGTCTAGCTGCTTATAAAGCTACTAGAATCCCTCTTCCTTCTCTTTATTAATAAGGCTATAAGCGAAGTTAGCCACGGACTTTTAATCGGTTATTCTAGTAGCCTAGAAGAGGTATATATTAAAGCGGTTCGTTCTATATATATTATTAAGTCCTAAGACTTCCGGGAACCTTTTCCACATCTGCTTACACTAAGGGTATATCTAGAAGATAGCCTTAACCTTTCGAGTATCGTTATCCTCGTTATCGCTATCGCAATACTTAACCTTATGCTTAAGGCCGCCGCGTTAGAGGTAGTTAATAAAGGCCTAGGTTGCAGTCTTACCACTAAGGAGTATAGCACGAATCTTCTAACAGTCGTTGTATATATCCCGCTGCCGGAAGAATAACTCTTCGGTAAAGTCCCTAGCGATAGAGGCTATCTCGCGAGCTAGGAGGGCACGATGCTTAGAGAGGCTTATCTTAAGATCTTACTGCGCTAAGGTACGGCGGCGATAGATGTTATAAGCTAATAGATCGAGTGACTGCCCGTAGTTATACTAACTACTATAATCGATACAATAAGTCTACTTCTATTAAGCTCTCTTGCATATTAAGGCGATGATCTTAACTAGGCAGTCTAGCTTTTGCGAGGAAGCCTTACGAAGCCCGGCGCTTAACGAAGCTCGTTAAGGGCTACGATTATAGCCGAAGACAATATAGGTAGGTAAGACCTGCCTATTAATCTCACGCTTATTAAAGCTGGACTTCTTTACGATAGCTGCTCTATTCTCGCGATAGAAGCGTTAGAGGAAGCTATAGAGTTTATCGTACGTGTCGAAGGTTAGCGAAGGTAGAAGGCGTAGGATTAGAAGGCTATTATCGTTAGGCCGCTCGTTAGGCCGCTTGTTAGGCCGCTCGTTAGGCCGCTCGTTAGGCCGCTCGTTAGCAGGCATCGCGAAAGGGTAGGCAGGCTGCTAGTCGGGCATCGGCAAAGGCGCGCTACTAAAAAGCTTTAGTTAGAATTTTGTTAGGGAGGAACCTGTTTATTTAGGCGGGTCTATTAATTGCCATGGCGCTACACCTAAATTAGGTGGCACGGGCTAGGCGCGCGGGGTCGGCGCAGAAATTGTAGAGACAATCCTGGTTTCCTGTTTAAATAGAGATTTCTACCTGTGCAAATAGTAATACCCTTTATAATTAGAAGGCACGAGTCGTAGGTAGAGGGAGCTATATTAAGGCTCTTAATAAAGTGCTTATAGTAGGTTTTCCACTAATATATACCTACTTCTATAAGACCGTACAACGGTCTAATAACTCTTATAATTATGCCCTTTAGGTACTTGCCCTAGAGCTCTATCGGAAGAGCCGCTAATACTATACGATTAAGTTCTATTTAAGCTTAGGGATAGGCTTATATAATATCGCGTAGAGATAAGCTTATGCCTCGGCGAAGTAAGGCGGGGGCAGGGGCTAGGATTAAGCGCTAGCTAATATATTAAATAGTAGGGGAATAGGTTAAAAGCGAGCTTTTCTCTATATCGCTATAGCCTTAGATTACTAGGGGGGACTTTTCGTAGGGTTTAACGTTACGACCCTTTACCTCCTAGACTATTCGGGACCGAAATAAACGGTATTGCCTATAAATAGATTCGTCGTACTATTCGAAGCTAAAGACTCTACGGGCTACGAGATCGTTAATCTCTCGTTAATCGGATTCTTTAAAACGGGCGCCGGGTGTAGTAATAACGCCGTTATTACGTAGCTTAGTCGAAAGCCGTAGTATATCTTCTTCCTTTTTAACTAGGAATTAATTATAGAAGGTTACGGTCTTTAGCTTATTCCTTAAACCTAAGGGACGTCCGCGTTTGTAGGGCTACGGAGGAGCCGGCAGTACCTATACCGGAGAGGGGGAAGGGTCTAGGTCGGGAATTTCGTCTAAAGTAGAGGAATCGACCTTAGAGAGGGTACCTATATTATCGAGAACAAGGGGATCTAGGGTATCGTTATTGCTATAGTAGTACGGTTATACTAGGGTAGAGCGGAAGACTATAAGGCCGTTAATAGTCTCGATAGTAATATCGTAGCCGTTAATAAAGGCGATCTTATATAGACCTTACTATCCTCGCTTCTCTCTCTAGACGCGGACTTTACTCTATAGCGGTAGTAATAGAGTGTTAAGGGTTAAGGGGCCGTTTCGAGCTTATAGGGCGTCTTTAACTTACCGTGCCGCGGAGAGCTATCGTAAGGCCTTTATAGCCTTTTAGATAGTCGCGGCCCTCTATACCGTTATTGCCGAAGGAGGGGAGTCTTAAGTCATCCGTAGGTACGCTCTAAAGACGAGGAGCGTAAGGACGAGACCGTTTAGTCCTACTATACTATTTACGGTTTTAACAGCTATTTATAGGACGGATTTAAGGGCCGTTGTCCTACCGATCTTAGCGTATATTATTTTAAACGCACGACGGAGCGGGCCGTAATACCTTCTAACCTTACCTATAGTAGACTAATATGCCTTAACGGGGATCTAGGTATACGTAATACCTATAATGCGAGCTTTATTGCGAAACTCGGTTAAGGCGAAGTTAGTACCCGCGTTATGCCGGATAAAGTTAAAGGGGCTAAGGTATATATCGATCTATAGTGCCTTAAGTATCTCCTATATATCCTTAGCCGATATAGATAGGAGGAATCGCGCTCTTTAGAAAGATATCGCTATATCGACCGCGTATAGTCCCGGGCGGGTGCTACTAAGGATCCTATTAGTATAGGCGCATTAATTAGCGTACCGCATAGGGTTTTCCCTAAATACCCTACGCGCTTATAACCTCTAGATAATTAATCAACATATAGAATATAACCTTAACGTAGCTTCCTTACAACCACGCAACGCGAAGCTACGAGGTCTCTATACAGCTATTACGAGGCCTAAAAGTCTTAAAAATACGTATTTTTAAAGAGTCACCCTTAGCTCTTTAGAAATCGGATTCCTACTAACCTATAGCGAACGCAACGCAATAACCTATAACGAACACTACCTACCTTAACTAAACCTATTAATATGTCGAATATCGTAGGAGTATTCCCCCCGGGCTCTTCCTATTCTAACGACGAGGCAATAAGCTAAATGCTTTACGAGACTCGTACCCGCGAGTCTACCGTAGCGGGCCCTAGCTCTTAAGAGCAGGAGCAGGAGTAGGAGCAGCAGCTAGAGCCTAGGAAGGGCAAAAGCGTTGCTAACCTCGGCAAATAGACTAACTAGCATCTATAGAAGCAGAGCGATTTTAACTAGAGCATACGCGCTAAGCTTCTTGCTTAACGCAATGCTACTCTTGCCTAAGGCAAAGACATTAAGCGCATTCTAAACATCCTCTCTGCTTAGCAGCCGCCTCGTTTATCCTCTACTTAACTCTCTGCTTAACCTAGTAGTCTATCGGCTTTTATTCCCGTTCCCCTACTTACTGAGTCTACCCTATTGCCCTCTTCGCCGTAGACTATAACTCCGCTAACTACTACCCCTCCGGTAGATGCTACTGCTCGACCGTCTACTGCTATAACTAGCGTAAAGCGTTTCTTACGCTCTAGCTAGTAGGATTAGCTAAGGCAGCAACCGGGATAGCAGCCGTAATAGCGGTAGAGTAAACACTTACAACTAGGATAAGTTATTGCATTCCCGTACGTTAAGGAAGGCAATAGTAATTAGTTTGCTTTTTAGGAACGTAGCTACCGCCTTTAGATTAGTTTCAATTGCCTTTAGCATATTCTATACGATGCTTCTTTTAACGCCTTTATAAAGGCTCTCGTTAAGAATATCTAGTTGTAAGCTAAAGCAGCTCGCGAGATCGACGAGGAGGTTTATAATAATAGGAGTAAGGTTATCCTAAAGCAGGAGTAGAAGCTATATTAGGTAGACTATACTATACTATAGAAATTGCAGTAGATTTAGTCTGCCTTAGTCGTTAGCTAGATCCCGTATAACCTATAGCTAGCTCGTATAGTTAATAAGTTATCTAGGGATTTCGGCCACGTTGCTTCCTAGGTTAACGTTCGTTACTTAAGCTAGTTGCTCCTTATTGAAGGCATCTTTACCGTTCTTTAGGACTATAGTGCCCTTAATGCTCCTTTAGCTATCTTCGCGTAGTTAGCCCTCGTTAAGGATAAAGCACTCTTTAACTTCGCCTAGCGTATTAAGGAGGCGTTTCTTAACCTCCCCGATATTAAGAAAAGGAGCGCGGGTGTGCGAAACATTACCGTATAGCACATACAGAACAATCTCCCGCGCATTTAGACCTAAATAAAGCTTAATATCGCAACCCTCTATAGCACGGCGTTAATTAAACGCATAGTATTATTAGCTAGCGAATAGACTCGCTATCCTATAGAAAATATATATAGAAAGCCCTCTACCTCTATCCGCACGTAGGAGGCCTCGCCTTACTAGACTTAGTAAGTTAATAAAGCTATAGGGAATAAGCCGGCTACTATAGAAATTGTTAAGCCGAGCCTACCTTAACTATCTGCCTTTATACTCTCTATACCGCCCGGCATTATTATTGCCGACCTACGAACTACGGACATTACTATCTACCCCGCTAACGATGCCGCCTTATCGTCTTTTACTACTACGTCTTAGGGTAATACCTATTTTAATTACGGCAAGCCTAGCTATTAGGCTAAAGATTATAGGCTTCTTTCGACGCCCGCCCTTGCCTATAGCTCGGGCAATATATCCTCCTCTTTATCTTCTACCCCGGGCCGCGATATTAGGATCACGGGCAAGATATACGAAATGGCTAAAACCCTTAGCAGCCGCTAGCGTAACCGCGGTAATACTAGCACTAGCCGTAGCCGTGCCTAACGCGGCGGCGATAGAGGCAGAGGTAGTAGAGGAAGCTATCGCGGCAATTCGGGCGTTAACCGCCCGTACGTTTACTTTAACACTAAGGTCCTCGATACTAATAGCGAGGATCGGGACCCCGTCTCTTAGTTTAAAGAGGAAAACGCCGAAATAAAGGCTATCCTCGCCGCGATATAAGAAGGAATAGATTCCGGTTATTACGACTAAGACAGCAATGCCGCTTACTATATAGTAGTAAGCGGTAGTATTACTACTAAATAGAAGCCTCTTCGTAAAGGCTTTAGTAAGCTATATAGTGTTTTTCTTACTTATTTAACGGCATCCTTAGCTATTTCTTTATCTACGTTCTTCGACTACGGGTCGACCTCTTATTACGTCGCCTCTTCCCTTGCCGATAAGCTCGCCCCGTACCCTTCTAAGGTCTCCTCTACGATAAAGGGAATCGGAGGAATCTTAGGGCCTAGCGTCCGCAATAATACCCTTATTTCGGTATAGTAGCTGTATAACGACGGCTAGACCGTTTTAGTTACTATCTTATGCGGTGTCGTCCCTAATGGCATATTCCCCGGCTCCCTAACCCTTAGCTACTCTCTTTTTTACACTTTAGGTCTCTTATGCGAGAATAACGGCGCGATTCGCCTATGCCGCCTCCTAGACCAGCCTATGCTACGACCTTAGAAGTCGTAGGTCTATTCCGCAACGGAAGATAATAAGGATAATTTCGCCCTTACCGCTAGCGACGCTTCCTAGGCGGTAAAGAATGATTAATAAGCATTCTTCGCGTCGTTAATAAAGCCGATCTTTACTACGCGTTTCTATAAGACCACCCTAGACTAGGCTAAGATCTATATAGACTAGTATCTCGCCTAGTTCCCCGAATGCTTTAATCCTACTCTTCGTTATAGTAATAAATTAGCTCGAATAGTCTACCGGATTAATATAGGCGACGCTACGCCTATTCGGCAAAGTCTACGACGGTATAGTCCCTAATAGGCGTAAGCTAATAGGGACTTCGTTAAGAAATATAAAGGCTCTATCATCCGGAAGTCTATTAGCCCTTAGGCTTCGCCCTTATTATTAACACCGAAAAAGGCACCTACGGGCCTTTAGCATAACGCCTATAGCTAAGTTATTTAGCGTATTTATGCCGACTATCGCGTCCTTAATAACTATACGAAGAAGTACGTATATCCTCTACCGAATACAATAGACGAGATCTAGCGTATTGCTAGGCATAGCTATTATGCCTTTATTAACCTAAAAGATAGCTTCTAGTATATACGTATCGCTCGAGAGGACTACGAGAAGACCGCCTTCGTAACCCCCTTTAGGCTCTACGAATAGGATACTATGCCGATAGGCCTAACTAATGCCCCGGCTATATTCTAAGCCTTTATAGAAGAAGTACTAGAGCCGCCCCGGGCCTTTATAGCCGGTTTGTTAGACGATGTAGCCCTTTAGGCCGATACGCGTAAATAACTACACAAACGCCTACTATAGTTTTTTGCCCGCGCCGCTATATATAGACTCCTTATTAACGCCTTAAAGACTTACCTCTTCGTAGATAAAGGTATCTTCTTAGGCTTCTTAGTCTCTACGGCCGGCATCCGCGCTAACCCTTTAAAGGTTGCCGCTATTCGCGACCGCCCTATGCCGATAACTACTACGGAGATTAAGGCTTTCGTATATATAGTAGGCTATTTAAGAATATTAATCGCTAACTTCTCCGACCTCTCTACCCGACTAATCGAGCTCTCTCTCGGCGGTAAGAACGTTGCCGTAATATTAACTAAGGAAGTAAAGTCGGCTTAGAAATAGATCCGCGAGGTTATTATAATTACGCCGGTCTTAAAGAAGTATAGCTAGCAGCTTCCCGCTATAATTAAGAGTAATGCTTTAGGCAAGTGCGTTAGTATAGCACTTCTATACCCGTACTTATACCTTATAACGAGTGGTAAAGAGCGTTCTTTCCTCTACCCTATCGCCTACTTCTCGAAAAAGCTTACATATATATAATAGCGCTATTCCGCGTAAGAACGTAAGCTCCTCGGTATTATAATAGCCGTATAGTATTAGCGACATTAGGTTAAAGGTGCTAATATTACCGTTATTACTAACTATAAGTCCTTTCGCACCTTACGTACGAAGATAGAATAACCTACTCGTATAGTCCGCTTCCTCGATGCGATTAAATACTATAATATTAATATAGTATATCGTAGCGGTAAGACTAATATGCTAGCCGACTACCTTTCCCCCCCCCCCGACCCTAAGTCTACGACTCTCGCGATAGGCGAGGGAAAGATAGTTAAGCTCGATAACGATAGCAATAAACCTACCGCTACGGCACTAGAAGAAGAAGAAGAAGCCGCTACTAAGGATAACGAAGCCGCGAACGGCGCGCCGGCGACGCTAAAAACTAGGCTTATAGAACGACCCGATTAATTAACTCGCATCGACCTATAAGCCGTCTTCGAGTTCTTAACCGCCGGCGAAGCTCTTCCCGTTAATATTACGCTATATTAGGCTCGCGAGCACTTCTATAAGCTTAAGGGCAGGCTATACCGCATTAGGTAGAATAAGCGCCTCCCTCCCGGCGATCTACCTACTAGGGCAAGAGCAATTGCCCTATTAATAATGCCGGAATACAAGGCCCTTATAGTAGTAGCTAAGAACGCATATAAGACTTCGGGCTATAGCACTATAGGCTATATAATGCGATTCCTAGCTATGCGCTATTAGCATCCTAAATTCCACCTCGCGGCGCATAAAGCCGTACGCTATTATTAGGCCTATTAGTTAATAAAGCCGCCTAACCTAATACTGCCTAACCTAATGCCGTTAATGCCGGTCCCCCGTTAACGCGTTAGGCGATTAACTATATAGGCTATAAGGGCAAGCAGCTCCTTAATGCCGTAGAATACGCTACTAGCTAGCTTATATCGGCTATTACGCCTTTAACCGACTTCGAAGGCATGCTCCTACTCTTATAGTCTATCGTCGCCCGCTTCGGCCCCCTAAAGGAGATTATTAGCGATAACGCTAGCTGCTTCGCAGGCTAGTAAGCGTAAGATTACTATCGCTAGTACGGCACTAAGATTAAGCCTATAACGCTTATAAGGCCGTAAGGCAATAGCAAAGTAGAGCAAGCTAACGGCGCCCTTAAGGCGATCCTCTATCGACTGCGCCTTAACGGTCCCTAGGCGTCTTTATACTAGCGACTCGTCCGCGCTATATACCTCTATAATCGGCAGGAAGGTCCCTACGGGTATAGCCCCTTCTTCCTACTATACGGCACGCAGCTACCTAAATAACACTATAAGGCTGCGTACGCCGCTTATACACGCGACCCTACGGTCGAGGAGGATATTGCTTAGGCATAGGAGCTTATACAGCAGTACGAGGCCCTTATTGTAAGACGATACGTCGTAAGCCTTAAGGCAGCTCGGGCCTAAACCCGCTCCTACCTATAAGAGCGGAAGGGGCTAATTCGCGTGTATATACCCGGAGATTAGGTATTACGCGTGCGGTAGCGCACGAAGAAGCAGGAGCCGTATTATAACGGCCTATAGGCAATCACAGCGGCCTACCCCGGCAACGCTTACTCTTTAGCGTCCTTAGGTAGCTACGCATTGCCTAGCCGTTATAATAGCACGAATCTCTTCCCTACCTATAGTCGTAATAGGCACCCTATGCGTAGCTTATAGTACGGCAGCCGTATAATACTATAGCGCGACCGCGAGCGCCTTCGAACGGCTATAGCTTTATAAGTCCGCGGCCGGTAAGTCGAGCCTTATGTATAGGCTAGCTAACCTCGAGCTCTTATTCGCGTATCTCGCAATAGCGAGTAGACCGGCCGTATATAGCTAAGGAAAGAGTATAGGAGGAAGATGATTTATTAGAAAGGCATGCCGCTCGCGCGGTATAAGAGTTTTTATTGTTTTTATTGCTTGTTCTATATTACTTATAATAATGCGTTATTTCCTATTTAGGTTATATTAATTGCCTTATAAGCAGCGGACTGCTTATTTAAGGAAGGGGAAATTAAGGATTATATTAGTATAGGCGTATTAGTTAGCGCACCGCATAGGGTTTTCCCTAAAAACCCTGCGCGCCTATAACCTCTAGATAATTTATTAACACATAGAATATAACCTTAACGTAGCTTCCTTATAACTACGGAACGCGAAGCTACGGGGTCTTTATGCAGCTATTCCGAGGACTAAAAGCCTTACTACTGCCGACCTTTAGGTATATTATATCGACGACGACCTCGAAATTAAATTCTTAGTTATTCTTTAATATAAACCTAAACCTCCGGGGTGCCGGCGGGTAGAGCTAGCAGTAATAGCAGAATTTTAAGATATCCTTAAGTGTTTCTACTAAGATATCGTTATGCCCGACTTATTTCAATAGGTAGTAAAGCCTATTAACGGCCGGGTGGCTAAATCGGCGGTAGAGCGTTCGCATTTCGGCTTTAGTTAAGAAGGCGACTACGTTTTCTTCCTTACTAAAGAAGAACTATAGATAGCCCTATTTGCGAACAACGGGGACGCTAATACCTAGACCGATAATTATATCGGTAGTATTATTAAAGTATACGCCTAATCTATCTATATTAGCTAGGTAGAGGAGGAAGGGGGTCGTCGTTCCTAATATATAGAACGTAATACGGCTAATAAGGGTCTTAAGGGTAATAAAGCCGAGGGAGCGTATATCCTCGCCGCTACCGAATTTAATATATGCCTAGCCGGCGGTAGACTTATTAAGTACAATAGAGGGGTCTTCCCGTTATAGGGCGAGATACTAGTCCTAACCTACTATAGAGACTATAGCTACTCTAGTGTCTACGAGGATGCCGTAAAAGCGGTCCTTTAAGTAACGGTCGAAGACGAATTGCGTAGCCGGGACGCTTAACTAGTCTATCCCTTATGCGTCTTCGCCCGTAATTAAATAGTTAAAGGACTACTAATATAGGATTTGCGAGGCTTACTACTTAGTTAGTTCTTCGTCGTTATTAGCCTTATCGTTACGCTATTCGATAGCGGCCGAAGGAGTCTTATTACCTTTATATTCGGTGAGATAGGCCTCGAATCCTATGCTAAGGTTGCCGGTTAAAAGGCATTACGCATAGTATTAAGCCTTAAACCTAGCTCGTTCCTTTAGGGTATGCTTTATCGACTAATATCCTTCCTTCTAATAAACGAAGCATTTCCTCGACTATTAGCGGTTGCTAAAGCTACTGCCGCCGCTATAAGGCCTACGGTAGCCTCGTCCGCTGCTCCCGCTAAACCTACGGCCGTTGCCGCGGTTGTTAGTATATCTTCGGTCGGTATAGAATACGCCTAATGAATTATATTTATTATTTATATTTATTACCTCGTTACGATATTACATAAACGTGCTAGACGTATCGTTCTCGGCCTATATCAATATATAGGTCTTTAAGGAGGAACGCAGCGCGGAGAATAGCTTTTCTACGGTCTTAGGGGGGTTGTATAGCGTATAGCTAAATTCCGGGACGTTTCGGCACGCGTTAGGCAATATAGTGCGAAGGGGGAGGTCTTTAGCGAACTTAAATCCTAAGGCGCGTTAATATCGTTATAGTTTATTAAAAAGGGTCTATAGGACTTCCTATTAGGTCTTGTTTAGATGCTTAACTTATAGCTTTTTAAAAGTCGTAGTGCTTTAATTGCCGGGTATTTATTCTCGTAAGTATAAGGCGGGATCGATAGAGGTAGTACGTATTAAGGCCGTTAGGGTAAAAGAAGGTTCTAGCGCGAATATAACTACTAAGGCGGTTAAAGGCGTAGAGGGTATAGCCGCGGGTATTAATAGTGCCGTCGTAAAGGTTACTATAGGAGCCGGGGTTAGGGCAATAGGAGATGCCGTTAGGGCCGTGCTTAGGACAATTAGGGAAGGAGGGTTAGTTATAGCATCCGGGGCTATAACGGATGTATTCCTTACGAATTCTCGGGTTCGCTTATTATAGAATTTCGACTAGTCTAAGGGTAGTTTATCTCTTAGCTAAATCGGGGGAATATATTAGCGCTAAAGCATTAAAAACGATGCTATATAGCTAAGGTTTTTAACGCTAGTCTAGATTCTATAGGACCGTAAGAAGGATTTAAGGGCCTTCCTAAAATACTTATTTGCCCGGTTTTATATAGCCTCTATCTACCCGTTAAAGTATTCCTAGAAGTCCGTAAATAGCTCGTATTTATAAATAGTTAAGCTAGCATTAATAATAATAAACCGGGCTACGTAGGTCGTAACTGCTTTCTTATTTATGTTATCGTAGGTAACGTCTATCTCCTAGAATGCAATATTAGCTCTATTTTAGTATAAACCGAAGATCTCAATGCCTTTTAGCCAACCGGGAAAGGGGTTATCGTTAGGCTTAGTTACTTCCGGTGCGGAACCGGGAGCGTTAGGGTTATCGATAGGGTTCGATATAGTATAATTAAATAAAAACATATAGAGTTATTAAAGGGGATCGCGAGGGTCGTTACGATAGTTGTCTTACGTTGCTAACGCACTATTGCTTAACGTAATTCTTCTTCTTCTCGAAGCGAGACGGGATTAAGCAAGAGCTAGGAAAGAACTTATCGGCGGCTACCGAGAGCTAGCTATATCGTAATAGCTTCGTCGGCTCTAACTCGCGTAGGTTCCTTATTCTTAGCATAAAGGATCGTCTTTAGGTATAGGCAATAGAATCCTCGAGGGATAAAGATCCGGTGCACTTTCGACGATTAGGCTCTATCTCTTCTACCTTACTAATCTATAATTAATCGTTTAATCACTAATTAGTATTAGTTAGTTAAACAAACAAAGGGGGTTATAAACTAGCTGGATTAGTCTGTAATGTCTATTAACTAAGGGGCGACGAATAGCCCTTTTATATAGGCTATAAACGCGTATATTAATAGGGCCTAAAGCCGGCCCTTTGCAAGCCCTTATTGCGACGTCGGGGCTATGCCTATAAGGGCGATTGAGTTAATGACTTATTAATCGTAAGGGCGGCCGAGTTAGTAACGCTATTACTAGGGTCCTTAATGTATACGATGCATCGTTTGGTTAATAACGCACCTGTATAAGCGTTGCCCGCACGTAATCTATTCGATTACGTAGATTGCAATCGTGCCTAAAGACCGGATATCCCTTATTCCTATAGTTATACTATGATCTAGGATTAAAGAGTAATAAAGAGGGTAGACGTCGACGTTAAAAAACGCATCGACTAAAGGGGCGAGGAATAAAGCCGAAGGGCATCTTCCTCTCTCCCGTACGAGTTAATCCGTCTTATTATTATTCTTAGTTCCCCTCTTACCTCTATGTCTTTAGGCTTCTTTCGCGACCTTAAGGTTCTTTATATTCTTAGAGATACTGTCCTTTTTGCTTTTAGGTTATTACTTAGGCGCTTTATTAAGGTTAACCTCCTAGCAATTCTCTATTGCGTAGACTTTTATAGAATAGACCTTATAGTAAGGGATACCTCTCTTATCTATATTAGTAAGTCGCGACCTCTTTTTATTATTCTTGCCTTTCTAGTTATTCTACTAGCTGCTTTACTCCTCGTCTTATCCCGTATAGAAAAGGCCGAAGGAGCCTTTCTTAGTATAAGATAGTTAAGCAGGCTATTTATCTATAAATATAGTAAACTCGTTAGTTATTAAATAGATATTAAAATCCTTCTCCTTCTCTACGTAAGAGAGGTTAAAGGAATCGACCTAGTTATAATAATATAGATTAATAAAAGCTAGAAAGTTAGCAACCTAAATACTCTTATAGGTAGCTTTAGGAAGTTCTTCCTAAATCTCTTTATATATAATCTTCTTCTAGCTCTTAAGCTAAAAGAGCTAGTTCTTTAGCTAACTTAGGGAAGGCTTAACTACCGTTTTATAGCGAACCTAAAAGGCCTATTAGATATCTTCCGTTTTGCCCTTTGCCTGCTTCTTAAGCCTAGCGTATTAGTCCTTAAGGTCTTTATCGGGCTTATAATAGGTCTAGAAAAAGTAGTCGGAGATTATCGAGGCGATTTAAGTATAGAGCTTTTTAATATCCTTCTTTTAACTCTCTTATTTCTTCTCTTTATATAGAAATATCTGCTATTATTAAGTGCCTTAAGGAGGTTAGCGTCCCTATTAGACTATTTCTTCGTCTGCTATATAAGAGCGAGATCCCTTTAGAGAGTCGTCTTCGATAGTTATATCCGGAATAAGAAAGAGCCTTTCGGTGCTAAAGACCTAGTCCTATAGGTTGCTATCGAGGACCTACGCCTTAAACTTATTGTCCTAAACGGACTAGTTAGCATTTTCGATAAGGATGACTTTAGTATTCTTCTTAGTAGATATAGTGATTGTTTTGCCTAAAGGGAGCCTGTTTTTAGTGTTTTATATCGTATTTTCGATAGATTAAAGGCTAAGACTCTTAATTATTAGATCGTAGATCTACGGCTTAGACTAAATAGGCGTTATAATAGGTCTAGATAGGTTGTATAGTAAAGAGGTTATATTAATGTGATATATAATAATACGTGTTATACGTGCTTCCCCTCTTTTTATAAGGGGGCCGTATATAAGGGATATTTCCCTTATATTACGTAGCGGTTATGCTGACCTAATCTTTATGACCTCTATTATATAATTTAACACTATGGCTGTTAAATTAACTCCCTAAATTAAGGCTATATACGATTTGCGCGGCCCTCTTAATTGCTATGTAAAAACAACACACGAGGCTGTATAACGAAGTGTAGGAAAAGAGGCTTAAAGAGGGCCTATGAAAAATAAGGTTATTATTAATGTAGAATCGCTCTGCCGGACCCTACGAAAAACACGTATCTAGTAGGCTTTTTTCTGCCTTACTTAACCGCCCTACCACCTGTACCCTTAGAGGCCTCTATAAGGGCTATTAGCCTAATATATTCCCCGGCAACTAGCATGCCTCCGGCATACAAATAAAATAAATAAAGAAAATAGCACTAATTTTCCCCCTCTCTTATAATAACCTCGTCACCGTTATGCCTTTACTTTCCCTCTCTACGCTCTTAATACTAGTTAATACTAGTCTAAAGGGGTATTCCTACGGGAAACATTCTTCTAAGCGCGCCGGCCGTATATATATCTTTAGCAGGCTATCTTTATAAAACTCTAACCCTTAAGCTCCCTAAATAAGTAATCTATCTATATACACTAATGCGTATATTGCCCGGCCTTTTCTCTAATAAATTATAAAGGCTCCTCGCTATCTTAGGGTTAGCTTTTAAGGCTTTCCTTCTTAAGCTATAAGGACTTATTAACGTTATGCAACGTTAGGGGCTATATAGGGCATTAACCCGAGCCTAGACTAAAGGGATGCAACAAGCTATTACGTCCCTAACGAGCCTGTTATATAACCCCCTTAGCTAAGGACGGCAGGTAGGTATTCCGTTGTATTATAACTGCGGTTAGTGCGGGCTAGGGGCCCTGTTTAAGAGGCTCCGGTACCTATATATACCTCCGTTAGTCCTATAGTTAGGTAGCTGCATGCATCCTTATGTTTACGAGTCCACCCCTTTCTTTACTCTTCTGCTGTAATATTTATACAGCTAATTTCCTACATTTAAGAGGACTATATCTCCGGCTTTAAATCCCGGTTGCCCTTATGCCTCGTAGAGCTACCGTTGCTAGTCTGCTTTATAATAAAATATAAGTCCTACTATTTGTCCCGTAGTAAATCTATAAGAGAACGAGCTTAGGGGGGGGTATATAATTATTATTAATCTACGAAGGGACACAGCTATAGACCTAGGTCTAAATGTCTATATATACGATATAGAGGTTACGTAGGATAATATATAATATAACCTAACACCGTAATAGTATATCCCCCTTAAATCGGCGTTCGACTCGAACCCTTAAAAGGGGCAATAGGCTAATAAAACCGAAGGAAATCTATATTAATCAGTCCTAAAAGCGGACCTAATATAGAACGAAAGAAGAATAAAGAGAAATAAAAGGTAAAAATAAAAAACCAACGCATGCCGTTCTATCGTAAATTATATTAATAAATTATATTTATTATTACTTAAGCGAAGGTAAAGACGTAAGGAAGGCCGTATAAAAGGCCGGTTTAGGCTTAGTTAGGTTAAAGGCGTAAAAAGCCTTAAGGTCGTCCTAGCAGCCGTTAAGGCAGGAGGAGTCCTCGTACGTAAGGAGGCTATAACGCTATTAAACGCGATACTTAATCTTCCCGGAGGCGTACTAGCGTTACGCTGGGATAGAAAAAAACTCTTACTTAAGGTACGCGTTATCGCCGTCGTTGTCGCCGGGGGAAAAGAGAACGCCGTTATCGGCGGGCCGGACGTTAAGCTCCGACTAGCTAGGCAAAAGGGGCTCTAAGGTCTTAGTAAAGAAGGAGTAATAAAAAATAGGGTAAAGGCGGCTGCCCTTAGAGAGGCGAAGAAGCACGCTGTCTTATATACCTTAAGGACCTTATATAAGCCTTCCCGCTTATAGTCGAGCTTTTTTATAGGACGGAGGGTCTAGATCTAGCGGGTGCTAAGGAATACTATATCGCCGGGCTAATACGCTAGGGTAGGAGTCCGCCGGGCGTTTATATAGCGAGCTTAAGTAGCTTAAGCATCCTCGATTATATCGCGGAGGAAGTTAGAGATACGCTAAAGGCGGGAAGCAAGCGCGTTACCGTAGAGGTATTCCTTCCGCTGCTAAAGGGTTATACTAGGCGGGGGGGGACTAAAGGGCTTAGTACTAAGCTTTAGGTAAAAGCTATAATTAGCGAAGAAAAGGGAAAGGCCGGTAGATTTAAAGACTTAATTATTAGCCGTAAACTTAGCGAAGGGCAGGAGGTTAACCTAATCGTCCTAAAGGTAGGTAGTATAATAACGAAGGTAAACCTCTATCTAAGCGTTCGCGATCTTAGTCTAACCGTCGGTCTAAGGGTAATAGGCGGAGCTAAGGTAAAGGCGGTAACTAAGGCGATAATTAAGCTACTACTAGAAAGCCGAAATAAACTAAGTGCTATAATCGCTAATAATAAATACTAAGGTGCTATAGAAGGACTAAACGTAGGAAATAAATGCGTTAATAACGTCTTTAATAGTTATTAAAGGTATCGGGATATAGTAGCGTATTTTCGTAAGGCGGTTAATAATAACGAAGATATTAGAAAACTTAACGCTATTACGGCGGTAGATAGGGAGGTCGGTAATAAAGTCGACGGATATATCGGTCTATAGGGCGAAGGGAATACTTAAGGGCTAGAGTAGGCCCTAAGGGAAGGAACGAGGGGATTTAGCGTATAGGTACGTATAATAATTTCGCACGAAGCTAGAAATAGACTTATATATACTAAGCTAGATATAAGACCGGCGGTAGAGGCTAGCGGTCTTCGTATATCTAAGGTAGCCGGCAAAGGGGGAGGTTTAAGCGCGGACGAGGATCTAAAGAATTAAGGCGTCGTTAAAGGGAACGAAGAGCCGGCCTTAGAAATAGAACCGGCCTTAGACCTTAGAGAGAGCGGTCTTAGGGATCGAGCGGAGGGGGGCTCGGAGGGGGTAAGGCTAGCGGGGCTAAAGGGACTAAAGGGCTACGCGAATAGCGGAGATAAGCGGGGAGGAGGAGTAAGCCCGGTCGATAAGGTTATCGATCGGCTTAAAGTTATCGAAGGCGTAAAGGTTAAAGCAGTCGGAATTATATTTGTAAATTATATTTATAAACGAATCGGACTCCTTAACCGTATTAAGGGTAGTAGTAGTATTAGGGTAAAGGGAGGCATTAACCTTAGACTTAAGGAGGATAACCTAATATCGGTAGTTAATCCTTTTATCGGCTCGGTCGGTAAAGGAGAGAGGGCGGGAGCTAGGCAAGCGGCTAAAGGCGTTAGGGAGAATAGCTTAAAAGCCGGGCTAAAAGACAATCTTAAAATTAAAACGACTAAGGAATTCGGCCTAGCGGGCCTATCGCTAGTTAAAGAGCTTTATAGTTATAAAATACTAAAGATTCTTATAATCCGAGGCTATCTTAAACTTAGGTAGGCCCTCGAGCTTAAGGCGCTACTCTTCGAGAGATTTTATAATCGCGAGGAGTTCTTTATTATAGATCTCGTAATTACACTCTTAAGCGGAGTATTTTAACAAAAAGAAAGCAACCGGATAATAACGACTATCGTTAAGGGGCTATATTAGCATACCTTTAGCGGCTTAGTAGAAAGCATTTATCTAAACTATAGTCTTACGATAGGGGTCGAAGTATATAAAGACTAAAGCGGTAGTAAAAGCGTGCTTAAGGGCTTTAAAGGCGTAGGCGTAAGCGGGTGACTAAATCTAAAGGGTGGAGTTATTAGTAAGTGCGTTTAAAGGGTCTATAAGCTTAGAAAAGCCGCGAATAAAACGCCGATAAAAATTAGCGAATCTTAAAAAGCGCCGGAGGTCTTTAATAAAGAAAAGGGCAGGCTAGTCTAAGACCGTACGAACCTTTTTAAGATCTATGCGAATGCCTTTATCTAAGATAATTAAGCTAAGGTACTTAGTCTTAGTAACGTAGAAGTTATACTTATCTACGTTAAGTAAAAGGCCGGCGGCGTTAAAGCGCTTAAGAACCGTATTAACGTAGGCCTAGTGCTCCTCCCGCGTCTTTAAAAAGATTAAGACGTCGTTTAGATAGGTAAAGCAGAACTCGTTAAAAATACCGTAAAGGGCTATATTAATAAAACTCTAGAAGTAAGATAAGGCGGCGGTAAGGCTAAAAGGGGTAAAATAATACTTAAAAAGCCTATACTATATAGCGAACGTGGTTTTTTACTTATATCTTTTAGTAATACGAAGGTAACTAAATACCGCGATAATATTAATCTTAGTAAAAAACTTCACCTTCCGGATATAGGCGAGGGTATCGTAAATAAAGGGTAAAGGGAAACGGTTATTAATTATAGCCTTATTTAAGCCGCGATAGTTAACGCAAAAATAAACGCCCCCGCCCGGCTTATATATAAGTATAATAAAGGTAGTAGCGGGGGAGGTAAAGCGGCGGATAAAGCCTTTCCTAAGCTACTTATTAACGTATATATAGATAATCCGGTTCTCGGCTTCGCTAAAAGGGCGGGGGTAGGTATAAGGAGGTTATATTCCCTCCTTAAGGTTAATTTAAGTATTAATAGTATAGTAAAGGGCGAGCTTATCGGCCTCGCTCTTAAGCTATATATAGATTATATAGTAAAGCTCTTTAAAAACCTTAGCCTAAAGCTTGTGAAGTATATAAAAGACCTTCTCTTACTTCTTAAAGAACTTAAAGATATCGTTAAAGGAGATCTTATTAAGGTAGATCTTATTAAAGTAGTCGTCGACGAAGTCGTAAAAGCAAAGGTAAAGGCAGGCTTTTGCATCCTTAGCGTCTATATATCTAATTAAAACGGCTTAGTAAAGTTCTTTAAGGATATCTTAGTCGATAGGTAATAAAGGCTCGGGAGGCAACGGCTTAGCGGTAAAGGCCTTAATTAAGGTCTAAGAAGTCTAGACTTTAGGTTATTAGTAGAATATTACTATCGTATCGACGTTAAGTATCCGGACGTTAAACGCTAAGTCGTTAAAGGATAAAAAGCGGAAAGGATAAGGTCTAATAGTCTTACGACTTAATCGCGATATAGGGTAGCGGTAGCTAGCGGTCTTATAGATAGGACGGGGGCGGGGAGGTTAAACGTAGCGGCGACGGTAAAAGGTAGCCGGGGAGTTAAAGTCGTAGCTAGAGTTAGAGTCGGCGTCGTTAACCTAGCGGGAGGAGTCCGGATAGGCGGGTTTACTTACGTTAAGGGCATCTTCGAAAAACGCTATGAAAAAAGGGCTAAAGGACGGGGGAAGAAACTTAAGAACGTCGCTAAAGCGGACGGAACGGACAGGAGCCGGAGGGATCGCAGCGGTAGGGGGTTCGCCCTCGTCGTTAGAGTCTTTAACGGAGGGGGCGGGGGGAAAACGAATTATATTTATTAATTATATTCCCTCTAAAATAAGGGCGGGGGGAGCTAGGACGAGGCGGGTAGGGCGGGTAAGGGTAGCCGAGAGGCCCGGGATAAGATAAGGCTAATAGTCCGAGAGGTAAGAGGCTAGACAAAAGGGGGACGAAATAGAAAGGGAGTTACCGCACTAGCTAATAATAGGGTCGTGCCGGCGTAGCTAAAGGAGGCTAAGAATAACCTTATAGCTAAGCTTTATAAGAAAGAAGTAGATAGACTTAGTATAGGCGCTTATCTAAGAGACCGAAAAGGCGAAATAGGTAACGGAGCCGGACTCGCAGTCGCTACTATCGGCGAGAGAAAGCCGGCGTAGGAATAAAAGCTAGCGGATAGGAAGGGTAAGGCGGTGCGCGGTTTAAGCGTATATAAAAGCGTATCCGGAATAGCCGGAGTCGACTAAAGCATTTATAATAATATTAGCGGATATAAGGGATAAAGGCATAAGTAAAGCACGCGGTTGTATTCCTATAGGGAGGCAAAGATCCTCCTTAGTATTAAACGAAGCTATAAACTTAAATACTAAGAGCTCTATCGCGCGATAAAGCGAGGGAGCTACGTATTTCCTAAGGATAGGGAAAAAGCAGGGAGGTCGTCTACTTCGCCCTTAATAAAGCCTTGCTTAATAGCGCGAACCTAATAGCGGGGGGGAGGGGGTTTAAGCAGGCGTAGGGCAGACGTACCGCTACTACGGCTACGGCCGCGGCTAGAGCCGGAACCGGCGCCGGGACTAGCGCTAGGGTTAGCGCTAGGATTAGCACCGATACCCTTATTAGGGTAGGTCCGGGCGGTATAGGTAGCGGTAGCCGGCTAAGCGTAGTAAAGGTAAAGACGGTTCTTAAACCGCCGTTGCTTTTTAGCGTTAGTAAGCCGGGCCCGGAATATATCGAGCTATATTAGGTTACCGGTAGGAGACGTAAGCGGGGCGGGCAAGGTAGGGCTAGTGCGAGTAAGGTTATAAGGCGGCTAGAGTTAAGAACGGGCCTTAATACGCTGCTAGTTATCCTAAAGCGTAGAATATATCTTAGCCTAGGCCGTAAAGTCGTTATAGGCCGGGCATTCGACCTATAAAGCGGCGGCGTTAGTAAGTTCGATAAAGACCTTCGAATAAAGGTAGGCGACGTAAGCGGTGCCGTTAAACGATAAGTCGGCTTAAAGCTAAGTAAACTTTAAATAAAAGTCCGGCTAAGAGATATTCTTTATCGATAAAGCGTTAAAGTCGGCCTCCGACTAAGCGCGGGTAAAATTAGCACTAAAGACTAAGCTAAGGTCGTCGGTAAGGGCTTTAATAATAGTATACTGCTAATTAGCGAAAGACTTATTATCGAGGACGTCTTAAGGAACGCTAGCGATAATAAAGGCGGCCCGGCTAGTAAGCCGGCTAGCTGCGTAGAGAATACAGTCTTATTCCGTAGGGTATAAGGCGGCGTCTTAACGGAGCTTAATAGTAAGGCCGTTGCGCTAGGTCCGGAAAGCCTCCTAACGTTGCTTCTAAGTGCTAGAGTCGCCGGCGAACCTCTTAAGGTCGGCGATATAAGAACGGGTAAGGGTAAGGGTAAGGGCTAGGGCCTAGTCCCGGGCTACGTTACGCTCGGTAAGGACGAGGAGAGAGGACGTAGTACGGTTAAGCTACCGCTAGAGGTCGGCGGCGTGCTTTTAGGAGATAAGCACTCCTATATCTAACTTAGCGTAAGTATTATTAAGGTAAGCAAAGGACTCGGCCTATAGGGCGCGGAAATTAAAGGTAGCGTAAGCCTAGATATAGGCGAACGAGTCGAATATAGGCCGTTAGGCCCGAAGTAAGGCGGCGAGATAGGGATAGCTGGAAAGGTAGTCGTTCTAAGGCTTTAGGTCGGCGGGAGCCGGCGGAGTAACGGCCGGGGTAGCGGCGGACGAAGGATCGGTCTCTATAATAAGGTCGAATATCGTAGATTAGATAGGGCAACGAAGAAGACAATAGGGAAGGGGTAAGGGGGGGAGAGAAGGGAATCTTATGTAATTCGCGTTAAAACGCCGTATCTACACTAGGAAAATTCTAACAATCGAGGAAAACTCGGTCGAAAGGGTCCGGCGAGGGGGCGGACTTACGTCGCGAAGAGGGGAGATTAGAAAAGAAAGGGGTAAGATAGCGAGATTATTAATTAAGGGCAATAGGATAAAATAGTAGATAAAACTATAAGAGAACGAGCTTAAGGGGGGGTATATAATTATCATTAATCTACGAAGGGATACAGCTATAGACCTAGGTCTAAATGCCTATATATACGATATAGAGGTCACGTAGGATAACATGTGATATAACCTAACACCGTGATAAAATCTCTATTCGTCCCGGAGGTACGAAAGTACTATATATCCCCGTACCTCCCCGCGCCTCCTTATACCTACACCCGGCAGGCTAAACTACTAGCTATCGCAAGATGAACACACGTTTATTCATTCGGCTTATTAATTTAACGTATATCCGGCTGCGTTCCTACTGCGTGCCCTCTACTACGTGCCCTCTACTACGTGCCCTACTACGTGCTCTACTACGTGCTTTACTACGTGCCCTCTACTACGTGCCCTACTGCGTGCCCTACTGCGTGCTCTCTGCTATATATACGGCTCCTTAATATATGCTTCGTGCATGGCTCCCGGCTGCGTGCCCTTTACTACGTGCTCTGCCGCGTGCTCTACCGCGTGCTCTACTACGTGCCCTCTACTACGTGCCCTCTACTACGTGCCCTCTACTACGTGCCTTCTGCTACGTGCCCTACTGCGTGCCTTACTGCGTGCCCTACTGCGTGCCCTCTGCTATATATACGGCTCCTTAATGTATGCTTCGTGCCCGGCTGCGTGCCCTACTGCGTGCCCTACTATATGCCCTCTACTATATGTGCGGCTCTTTAATATATACGTCGTGCCCTACTACGTGCCCTACTGCGTGCTCTACTGCGTGCCTTACTGCGTGCCCTACTGCGTGCCCTCTGCTATATGTGCGGCTCCTTAATATATGCTTCGTGCCCGGCTGCGTGCCTTCTGCTGCGTGCCCTCTACTGCGTGCCCTCTACTACGTGCCCTACTACGTGCTCTATCGCGTGCCCTACTACATGCCCTACTGCGTGCCCTCTGCTATATATACGGCTCTTTAATATATACGTCGTGCCCTACTACGTGCCCTCTACTATACATACGGCTCCTTAATGTATGCTTCGTGCCCGGCTGCGTGCCTTCTGCTGCGTGCCCTCTACTACGTGCCCTCTACTGCGTGCCTTACTGCGTGCTCTATAGCGTGCCCTACTACGTGCCCTACTGCGTGCTCTACTTGCCCGGCTATATGCCCTACTGCGTATCGGGGTAGATTAAGGCCTAGTGTTCTTCGCGTTCTTTATACGATTTACGCAGCTCTATTAATTGCTATATACTATACGCGGGTGTAGGGGCGGGAAGGCGCGGGGAGGCGTAGGGAGGCATAGGGAGGCGCGGGGAGATAAAGGGATATATAGTACTTCGGTACCTCCGGGACGAATAGAGATTTACTACGGGACAAATAGTAGGACTCTAAAATATAGCTCTTACTGCTAGTCGTCGTAAGCTATTTCGGCTAAATGCGATATCACTAGGTCGGCTAAATCCCCCCCTAATAGCTATAAGCACTTTCCCGATATAAGTGCGGCTTATTTATCGTTCTATTAGTCGTTCTAGTCCTTTATAATAGCATCGTCTTTTAATCTAAGGAGGATTTAACTTAGAGAGCATCTTAGTGACCGGATGCAACGATAGCTAGTAACTTTATAATAGAAGGCAAGGTCTTATCCTACTCTAGCTATAATGCTTTAATACGCCTTATAACTTCCTATAGGATCCTATTAGTGACCTTAACTAGGCCTACGCTCCTATATAACTGCGAAAGGGCTCCTACTATCTCTACGTTACGCCGAGCTATAACTTCGCCGAATTCTTATAACTAGAAAGAAGAACCTAGATCCGTATAAAAGGCAAGGGGTAATATCGTTAAGGAATTAAGCTAGCTTTCTACTTTACGTAATGCCTCTATAGCTTGCGTTATACGGCACTCTATTAGCTAGGCGAACCTCGAGGAGTAATCTATAACAACTAGGATATACTTTATCCCTAAAGCTAACTACGGAAAAGGGCTAATATAGTCTATGCTAACGACTTCTAATAGTTGCGTGATTATAATAGGCTAGTCTAGTGCCTTTAGCTTATTTACTCTAAAGGTAGCGTATAGAAAGCAGCTCGCTATATAGTTAATAATATCTCGTGCTATTCTAGGCTAGTATACATACGTATGCAATCTACGGCGAGTATAGTCTACTCCGAAATGCCCGCTATTATCGTATGCCTTTCTTAACACTTTAGGGATCTCTTCTTCTAGCAGGCATCTTTGCTAGGAACTATTAGTACCGCAGTGCTATAGCCGGCCTTTAGTCTACTTAAAGCTCTACGCTTTGTTTAAGATTCGTCGTCGTGTATGTCGGTCTAGCGGGTCCTTTAGTATCCCCTATAGTAGATATCGTAAGACCTCCCCGAAGTCCGGGTGCATTTAGAAACGCGCCTCTAAGGTAAGGTCCTCTCCTTTAGTTAATAACGCCTTTACCTCTACTAAGGCTTATTCCCCGTCCTATCGCTATTATTTCCGGAGTATCGTCTATTAGTTATTAGAGAAGCTAGGGCATAGGGCTCCCTTTCGTCCCTAGGGCGGCTGTAGTTAACGTCTAAGCTCTCTAATAAGCTCCTTAAAGCCTCCCTTGCTATCCTTTTAGATCTATGCGCTAGCTGTATTAATATAACCCTATAATTTAAGGCCGTCGTCGTTATACTCCTAGGAAGGAAAGATAGTCTTTAATAGTCTATCTACCGCTCTATTGCGGGCTCCCTCGATGTAATAGATGCGAATGTTTAGCACCCTTAACTCCGTTACCTAGCGGGCATAGATTCCTTCGTGGCTTTATCCCGATAGAAACTAGGTAAGTGGTATATAGTCGGTATAGACCGTAAATAGGCTTCTGCCGTAAAAGAAGTAGCGGTGCCTTTTATAGAATTTAACGAGGGCATAAAGTTCTCGCTAATAGGTGCCGTAATTCCTCTATATCTTTATAAATAGAAAAGAGTTATATAGGATTAGGAAGTCCTAATTATCCTAGGGCTATAATCTTCTCTATGCTAAGCCTTACTTTCTTAAAACTTAACTTTAGTAGTGCCTATAGGAACCGAGGCAAGAGAGAGTCCTGTACGAAAGCCTACTGCTCCTTAAAGGTCTTATAGTTGCTAAATACGTTATCGATATATACGTTAACGGGTGCTATATCTCTAATAGTAGGAGGGGCTATAAGGGAGGGTTCCGTAAGGGGTATAGGAATAGGTCCTATTACAATCTTTATAAACTCGGTGAAAGAGAAAGGCGCCGTCTAGGTCCTTTAGGGCATTTTTATCGGCTGAACTACGTAAAACACAAGTATCGCGAAGGCAAGAACGTATCGAAGTTCTAGGTCTACTAGCATAGCCTAATATCTATATTTAAGATCGAATTAACTATAGGTTCCTACCCTAGGATCCGAGAGGTTGTTATAAATCTCGGCTAATAGTAGGATCTCTATGCCCGGCAGGTCCTCCTCGATATAGCTATAGTTAATCGTTAATCGTAGTTCTACCTACGGGTTATGCTTATCCTTAACTACTAGCATAGGCTCGGCCGACTATAACGATAGCGTGCTATTCGCTATAGCTATGTATTTATATATGCCTATATTAACGCAGTCGTTTACGATCTTATTTAGCTAATACTTTTACGGCTTAGTCTAACGTCTCCTCGGGGATCTATTCTACGGCTTTACGCCTCCCTTAACGTAGGGCCTATGCGTATAAAGGTCTATTAGGGGTAGGTTATATACCGTCGTCTTATTAAGCTCCCGGTAGGTAAAGAACACTCGCTGCACCTCTTCCTTAAGGTCTTTTAGCACTAATAGGCCTAGCCGAATCCCTATCTAGGCAAACTAGCCTATAATAGTCTCTAACGGGGTTATTTAGTTAATCGGTTTCCTCTAGACCCTTCTCTATGTCGGGAATAGGTATATAGACGGTCCCTTACTCTATAGTCCGGGCTAGTTAACTATATCTACGCGGCCTTTAGTAGGTGGTCTTTCTTTCGCAAAGTCTATCCGGGCTATCGGGATTAAATCCTCCTCTATATAGCACTTATCCGTGATATATAATAGACCTATATAGTGTCACGGTGTTAGATTAGGTATGTAGCAATTAAGAGGGCCGCGTAAATCGTATATAGCCTTAATTTAGTTAGTTAATTCAACAGCTATAGCAGCGCGCGCGCCCTACTACGTCCCCTCTGCTATATGCCCTGCTGTATGCCCTACTGCGTGCCCTACTGCGTGCCCTACTGCGTGCCCTACTGTGTGCCTTACTGCGTGCCCGGCTGCGTGCCCTCTGCTTTGTGTGCGGCTCGTTAATGTATGCTTCGTGCCCTGCTGCGTGCCCTCTGCTGCGTGCCCTACTGCGTGCCCTCTGCTGTATGTGCGCCTCCTTAATGTATGCTTCGTGCCCTACTGCGTGCCCTCTACTGCGTGCCCTGCTTCGTGCCCGGCTGCGTGCCCTGCTGCGTGCCCTACTGCGTGCCCTACTACGTGCCCTTTGCTGCGTGCCCTCTACTATATATACGGCTCCTTAATGTATGCTTTGTGCCCGGCTGCGTGCCCTACTGCGTGCCCTCTACTGTGTGTGCGGCTCCTTAATGTATGCTTCGTGCCCGGCTGCGTGCCTTACTACGTGCCCTCTGCTATATGTGCGGCTCCTTAATGTATGCTTCGTGCCCGGGTGCGGATTTACGCGGCTCTCTTAATTGCTATATACCTACCTACACTAGATTTTAGTGGCGGGACATAGGCGCGCGGGGTTCGTATAGAAAGAGTAGGGATTTCCTAGACTTCCGTATAAATAGAGATTTATATCCGTGTAAATAGCAATACTTATTATAATTATATACCCCCCTAAGCTCGTTTCCTTATAGTTTAATCTACTATTTTATCCTATTGCCTTTAATTAATAATCTCGCTATCTTACCCTTTTATTTTCTAATCCCCTCTTCGCAACGTAAGTCCGCCTCCTTGCCGGACCCTTTCGACTAAGTTTTCCTCGATTATTAGAATTTTCCTAGTAAAAATACGCCGTCTCGACGCGAATTATATAGATTTCCCTCCTTACCTTCCCCCTACCCTATCCTATTGCCCTATAATCTATAATAACCGACTAAATAAAGGCCGATCCCCCGTCTACTACCCCGGCCGTTACCCCGCCGGCTCCCGCCGCCCTAAAGCCTTAGACCGACTACGTTTCTAACTATCCTTGTCTCGCCGCCTTTCTTTAGGCCTAACGGCCTATATTCGGCACGTTCGCCTATATTTAGGCTAATGCTACTTACGACTTCCGCGTCCCTTAGATTAAAGCCTTCGCTTGCCTTAATAATACTTACGTTAAGTTAGATATAAGAGTGCTTATCGCTTAAGAGCACGTAGCCGTTGCTTAAAAGCACGCTGCTAAACTTTAGCGCTAGCTTAACTACGCTACGTCCTCTCTCCTTATCTTAACCGAACGTAACGCGGCTTAAGATTAGGCCTTTACCCCCGCCCCCGCCCTTACCTTTACCCGTTCTTATATAGCCGAAATTAAGAGGTTCGCCGGCGACTCTAGTACTTAAAAGCAACGTTAGAAGGCTTTCCGGACTTAGCGTAACGGCCTTATTATTAAGCTCCGTTAGGACGCCGCCTTATACCTTATAAAGTAGGACTACATTCTCTACGCGGCTAGCCGGCTTACCGACCGGGCTACTTCTATTATCGCTAGCGTCCCTTAGGACGTCCTTAGAAATAAGTCTTTCGCCGATTAGTAGTATACTACTATTAAAGCCCTTACCAACGACCTTAGCTTAGTCTTTAGTGCTAATTTCACCTATGCTTTATTAGAGGCCGACTTTAACGCCCTATCGATAAAGAATATCTTTTAGCCGGACTTTTATTCGAAGTTTACTTAGCTTTAAGCCGACTTATAGTTTAATAGTACCGCTTACGTCGCCTACCTTTACTTAAAGGTCTTTATTAAACTTACTAACGCCGCCGATCTATAGGTCGAATACCCGGCCTATAACGACTTTACGGCCTAGTCTAAGATATATTCTACGCGTTAGGATAATTAGTAGTGTATTAAGGCCTATTCTTAACTCTAGCCGCCTCGTAACCCTACTCGCACCGGCCTTATCTTACCGGCCTTACCTACGTCTCCTATTAGTAACCCGATATAGCTTAATATATTCTAGGCCTAGCTTACTAACGTTAAAAAGCAATAGCGGTTTAAGAACCGTCTTTGCCTTTACTACGCTTAGCCGGCTACCGCTACCTATACCGCTTAAACCTACCTTAATAAAGGTATCGGCGCTAACCCTAGCGCTAACCCTAGCGCTAGTCCTAGCGCCGGTTCTAGCTCTAGCCGCGGCCGTAGCCGTAGTAGCGGTACGTCTATCCCGCGCCTCCTTAAGCCCCCTCCCCCCCGCTATTAGGTTCGCGCTATTAAGTAAGGCTTTATTAAAGGCGAAGTAAACGACCTCCCCGCATTTTCCCTATCTTTAGGAAATACGTAGCTCCCTCGCCTTATCGCGTAATAGAGCTCTTAGTGTTTAAGTTTATAGCTTCGTTTACTAATAAGGAGGATCTTTGCCTCCCTACGGGAATATAACCGTATGCTTTACTTATGCCTTTATCCCTTATGTCCGCCGATATCGTTATAAGTGCTTTAATCGACTCCGGCTATTCTAGATACGCCTTTATATACGCTTAGACTACGCACCGCTTTACCTTTACTATCCGCTAACTCTAATTCCTACGCCGGCTTTCTCTCGCCGATAGTAGCGACTATAAGTCCGGCTCTATTACCTATTACGCCTTTTCGGTCTCCCGGATTAGCACTTATACTAAGTCTATCTACTTCTTTCTTACAAAGCTTAGCTATAAGGTTATTTTTAGCCTCTTTTAGCTACGCTAGCACGACCTTATTATTAGCTAGCGCGGTAACTCCCTTTTCTTATAGTCCCCTTTTTGTCTAGCCTCCTGCCTTTCGGACTATTAGCCTTATCTTATCTTAGGCCTTTCGGCTACCTTTACCCGCCTTGCCTACCCTATCCCGGCTTCCTTTATCTTTATTTTAGAAAGAATATAATTGATAAATACAATTCGTTTTCCCTTTGCCCCTTTTATTAAAGATTCCGACGATAAGGGCGAGCCCCTTACCGCGATTTTGCCTATCTTTGCCCTAAAGGGGTTTCCCTTTAGTCCCTCTATCGAAGATTTTAATAACGAGGGCGAACCCCTTACCGCTATAATCTATATTCCCGCCGCTTTAATCCCTATTCCCGCCCGTACGGCCTTAGCCCGCCCTCCGGCCTTTGTCTATTCCGTCCGCTTTAGCGACTTTCTTAGGTTTATTCCCCCGTCTATTAGCCCCCCCTTCTCTATGTTTTTTAAAGATACTCTTAATATAGGTAAACCCGCTTATCCGTACTCCTCCCGCTAGGTTAACGACGCTAACTCTAACTTTAGCTATAACTTTAACTACTTAGCTACCCTCTACCCTCGCTATTATATTCGACCTCCCCGCCCCTATCCCGTCTATAAGACCGCTAGCTCCCGCCGCCCTATTTCGCGACTAAATTATAAGACTATTAGACTCTAGCTCTTCTACTTCCTATCCCCCGACGACTTAGCGTTTAACGGCCGAATGCTTAATATCGATATAATAGTAATATTCTACCGGTAGCCTAAAGTTTAAACCTTTTAGACTTTAATTAAGGCCTTTACCGCCGAGCTATTGCTTACTAAGCCTTTACTACCTATTAATTAAAATATCCCTTAAGACCTTTATTAAGCTATTTTAATTAGATATATAGACGCTAAGGACGTAAAAGCCTGCTTTAACCCCCGCTTTTACGACTTCGTTAATAATTACCTTAATAAGATCTACCTTAATAAGATCTCCCCCGACGATATCGCTAAGTTCTTTAAAAAGTAAGAGAAAGTCCTTTATACGCTCGATAAGCTTTAGGCTAAGGTCCTTAAAGAGCTCTACTATATAATATATATATAGCTTAAGAGCAAGGCCGATAAGCTCGCTCTCTACCGTACCGTTAATACTTAAATTAATTTTAAGGAAGGAATATAACCTCCTTATACCCGCCTTTACCCCTTTAGTAAAGCTAAGAACCGGATCGTCTACGCGTACGTTAACGAGCAGCTTAAGAAAGGCTTTATCCGCTACTTTACCTCCCCCGCTATTGCCCTTATTATACTTGCTTATAAGCCCGGTAGAGGCGTCCGTTTTTACGTTAACTATCGCGGCTTAAATAAGGCTATAATTAAGAACCGTTTTCCCTTGCCCTTTATCTATAATACCCTCGCTTATATCTAAAAGGCGAAGTTTTTTACTAAGATCGACGTTTTCGCGGCGTTTAACCGCCTTTATATTACCGAAGGATAGAAGTAAAAGACTACGTTTACTATATAGTACGGGCTTTTCGAGTATTATATTACTCTCTTTACCCTTACCGCCGCCTTATCTTACTTCTAAAGTTTTATTAATACGGCCCTTTATAGTATCCTTAATAAATTCTGCTTTACCTATCTAAACGACGTTTTAATCTTCTTAAAGATATAGGAGGAATACTAAGCCTACGTTAATACGGTTCTTAAGCGCCTTAACGCCGCCGGCCTTTAGCTTAACGTAGATAAGTATGATTTCTACGTTACTAAAACTAAATACCTTAGCCTAATTATCTTAGATAAGGGCATTTGTATAGACCTTAAAAAGGTTCGTGCGGTCCTAGACTAGCCTACCTTTTCTTTTATTAAGGCCCTTTAGCGCTTTTTAGGATTCGCTAATTTTTATCGACGTTTTATTCGCGGCTTTTCTAATCTTATAAACCCTTAAACGCCTTTATTAAAAACTCTGCCCTTAAGATCTAGTCCCCCGCCTACGCCTATGCCTTTAAAGCCCTTAAGCACGCCTTTACTACCGCCTTAGTCCTTATATACTTTAACCCCTATCGTAAGACTATAGTCTAAATAGATGCTTTTAACTAAGCCGCTAAGGGTATACTAATATAGCTCTTTAATAATAGTCGTTACTATCCGGTTGCTTTCTTTTCGTTAAAATACTAATGTATATAAAGCATCCTCTATACTATATGCCGGGGCTAATGTAATCAGCTATAGATAAGATAGCAGGGAGCTATTCCTAGCTCCCGGGGCTTACGCCTACCTAATAGAAGCATCCTTTTTTACACACACATTCTTAGTGCCTAGTGTATTAAATTAGTAGTAATTCTACACCTTCTGCCTTAAAGCTACTATTAGGAACGCCCTTCCTATCTCTAGAGCTTCGCTCTACTACGACACATTCGCTAAGAGCTTCTTAAAGCTCTCGCTATTTGTTAGAAGCCGCCTAAAGGCGCCCGACACCTATAGTATAACCAGCTTATATAGCCTTAGCTAGCACGCCTATATAACCTCTAATATAAGCCTTACGATCCGACGAGGCTCGCCTTTCTAGGCATTATTAGAACTAAGGCCTACTGCTTAGTTCTCTATTTTAAGTCCCTACGCAATTAGCTATAAGGAAAGATTTCTCTCTATGTTTTCGATTTCCTACGCGTACCCGTTCCTACGCTAAAATTAAAACACCCTATACCTCCTACTATAGACTTTTCTCCTCTCCTATAACTCTTGTTTCTTCGCAATCCCTCCTCTTCTCCTTTATCCCTCGTTTTATTTAAGCTATTATTACTATAGCTAAGGACGAAGAAGCCCGTTAAGCTACGGCATCTATATCTCGTTTAGACGACGACGTCTACCTTCGCTTACTAATATAAGAGTACGCTCCGCCGGATAGTGTTTATAGTGCCGCCCCCTCTAAGGACTCTAAGAGTAATTATAAAGATCCTCCTCCTCCTGCCCGCCGTCGTCCTCGCCTATCCTTAGAAACCGAGGTACTACGTAAGCAGTCTACTATACTAGCTATAAAGGATAAAGACTATAATAACCTATTAAAATAGGCCGTTCGCTACTCTAAGTTAATTAAAACACTGCCTATAGAAGGGGTTATTAAGACCTTTACTAATATAGACGTAATATATATAAAGTAAGCCTATATTCTCTTAGGCTCTTTAGCCTTTAAGTCGGAGATTATCTTTAATATCTTAGATCTTCCGCCTATAAAGGAAAAGCATCTATAGCACGCCGATACTTAGCGAAAGGGAATTCGCGCGTATTTTCGTTTTATAGGCGAGCTTCCCGATAAGGAGACTCCTCTTTACGCTACGATAACTCTAGTATATCGGCTAGTCTAAGCCGTGCCTCTTAACCCGGAAATAATCGACGGAGACCTTTCTAATAGTTAATCGGAGGACTAGCCTCCTCTTCGTCCGTAAAGAATACTTCGCTTATCTAAGCAGCGCTCTATTAGATAGTAGCATTGCCCTAAGGAGCAACCTTAGGTTCTATATTACTCTCTTTAGTCTAAGTTATCTAAGTATTCGCACGCCTTTTATTCTCGTCGATAGAAGGATTCGGATAATAATAATAATAAGAATTCGTCTAAGTCTAATAATAGTTTTATCCGCCGCCCCCTAAAGTCCTATCCGAACCCGCGTAAGCACCGCGAGGTAAGTTATACCTCCTCCTCGGCGTATAACGACGAGGCTATTACTAAACGCCTTAAATAAGACAATATTAGTACTTTTAACCTAAATAAGCATAATCCGAAGAACTTAAGCATTATCGCTTTTAGCGATAGAAAGAATATCTATATAAACGTTTATCTCTTTATAAAGCGTCTAAGGATCTATTAGGACGAGGATCTATTCGCCCTTTGCCTGTATTACCTCTCCTTCTTAGCAAGAGGAGCTCTTATATAATATATAAGTAAGCTTATAGCGGAATAACGCGATATCCTTAGTTCCTCCCCTCTTAGAACCTTCTATAAGTTCTTAACTAAGCGTTTTAAGCGTCTTAACGCCGACGTCTTAAAGGAACTTTATAAAAAAAGGTATACGATATCTATATAGTCCTCTAGCTCTATTACTCTCGCGCAATAGATCTAGAGAAAGGTTTCGCTCGCCCGCTAACTTAAGATAGGTAAGGATGCCGAAATCATTAAGGCTATCTATCCTCTTATTACCGTCTAGATCTCCTTGCTTCTTCTTATTCCTACGAAGAAGACCTTAATCGATAAATAGATTCGCATTATTAAAGAACGAAAGCCTTTTATTATAGCCTCCCTTAAGCTATATATCTCTAGAGACTAAGACCGTTCTCGCTACGGTAGCTTTTCCTATTAGGATAATAACTACCGTTAGGATAACTATCGCCGTAATAATAGTTACCGTTAAGGTAACCGTAATCGTAGCTATCGTAATAATCGTCGCGATAACTATCGTTAAGGTAACTAAGGCAATAACTACCGTTAAGGTAACCGTCGGGATTAAGACTAAGGTTATAATCGCAACTATAGTCCTAAAGGACGAAGCTTAAGTAATAACCGTAACTAATTAAGCTTACGCCTACTACGCCGCGATAAGTATTACCTTCGTCGGGACAACCGACGAGATAACCGAACGGAATACCGCCGAGGTAAATATAAAGGTAATAACAATAAGAAGAAAGTGCGCTTTAAGTCGAAATATTAAAGCGATAAGAAGACTACTCTTAGCGGCGATAAAGTTAGTAACGAGCTATACTTAAACGACTCTTAGGACGACGCGTCCTTTTACGCCTCTTCGGAAGCTAACTTCGTAGGCTATATAAACTCTCGCTACCTTACCGAATAAGCCGGTAAGTTTAAATATAGCACCTACGACCGCACTTTCGCCCTTGCCTTTATGCTTAAGGAGTATATATACGCTAACTGCTATATATCTAAGCAATAGCTCTATAGTAAAGAGCGCGCGCTTAAGCCTTTAACCTATAAGGTTTATAAGGCCTTTTTTCTTTCTTATAACGTACTTTTCTCTTATCTCTATCTTAGGTGTAAGAAGACCCCTTCTACTCCTACTATTCCCGTAGGGAATATCGTCGACTTTATTCCTACTAAGCCTAATTCCCCCGTCGTATTAAAGCCTATTCTTCCCGCGCTTATTATTAAGGAGCCTGTTTTTCACGTAGCGCCTACTATAGCACCCCGACTAAGTTAGGTCCTAGAAGCTAAAGCCGAGGAGCCCTAATAGGATTAGGATTCCCCACCGCACTTATACTCCTATATAAGGATTAAGGTCTCTACCTAACCCGGTAGGCAGAAAGTCTAAGTTTGCCCTAACTTTAGCTATAGCAAGCCTATAATTAATCGCGACCTTCTTTAGACTCTTAACTATACCGTCGAGAAGAGGCCTCCCGTTACTATTAACGGAGTTAACGGTCGCTCTTTTTGCGAGGACTAAGCCACGTTCTCCTTCTATACGCGCGGCACTATAGCTAGCCTAACCGCTTAAGCAGCTATAGCTAAATTCACCTACTCCGCTTAGGTCTCTAAACTAAAGGCCGGCGCACTTCTCGGCAATACCTTCCTTAAGCTATACCGAGGATCCCTTAATTATAATAAAGAGGTTATTCGCATCGGAATGCTCGACGGGTTTAAAATCCTATTCGATATCTATAAATAGCCCCGCGAAGTTATTCGCTATGTCTAGGCCGTCCGAAAGACTATTATGCCACCCGGCACTACCCTTATAGTCCCTGCCTCTTAGAAAAAACTTCCTAAAGACCGCGCCTATACTTTCTTCGCCTCTTACGCTAATGCTATTTATAGTATCGTCGATACTAAATCTCTTCCTACTATCCTTATTACTAATAGCACGAACGTTAACCTCGTTATTAAGCGTAAGCAAAAGCTTAGCTAGATATAGGAGTGTTAGGAGTCTAGCTATTTTGCCGCCCTATCTTAGAAATCAGCTATAAAGGCTCTAACGCTAGCTATAGTAGTTTCGCTTGCTCTTAGAGCTACTACTATGCTATCCTCCTCTATAGGAACCGCTATTGCTAATACTGCTTCTTCTATTAATTTATCGGTTAATATTGCGAGCACTCTTCCGGTTACTTAGGAAGTCCTCGAGTGCCTATAGGCTCCCGCCCCGTCTTAACCCGTAGAAGCTCCTATTCTAGGCACTTCTCTAACGCCTTCGCTATCCGACTCTATCTACGCCTACGTTATAGCTTCTTCGGTAGGACCCGCTAAGTAGTCTAAGGTTCGCTAAAACCTCGCAGCAGCTGCTACTAATATAACGGCAGCTGCCGTAGCTATTAAGACAGACGCCGCGGACAGAATCGAGGATCCCCTCTCTAGCCGTAGTCTATATTAAACGCACGTTTAGCGCTTACTAAAGCTATAAGAGAAATATACTAAAGAGGGTATTTATATTTTCGACTATAGCCTTTCTTTCGTACGCCGCGTTAAGAAGCTTCTTAGGAGATACTCCTAGCTCTTATAGGATATAGGCACCGCCGTCGTAGAACCCGGAAGGGAATTAATAGTCCCTTTAATCGACAATTAGCATAAAAAACGAGTCGCTTAAAGGCCTTACTTATAAGGACTTCGCGATAGGAAGGTTATCGACGATACGTTTAACCTACTTTATAAGTAGGGTCGCTTAGAGTAGGCCGACGAGCCTACGCCGTTCGTAGCACCTATCTTCGTAGTCTAGCGTATAGCCTAAGGCAAGACTAAAGGCCGAGTCGTTATTAACCTACGTGCCGTTAATAGTATTACTATCCCGGATTCCTACCCTCTACTACTATAAAGCTCTATTATTGCTAAACTCTTAAGCGCCTGTTTTATTACTACTATCGACGCTTCCGCCTTCTTCTATTAGTTTCGAGTTAAACTCGAGCATTAAAGCAGGTTTACTATTATAAGTTATTAAGGTCTAGAACGCTTAATAGTTACACCTATCGGCTTTCGCAATAGCCTAGCGTACGTATAACGCTATATAGACTAAGTCCTCCGTCTATACTAAGGCTATAGCCGCGCGTTTATTAATAATATTATTATTTACTCCGCTACGGAAGAGGAACACTTTTAATATCTTAAGGCTTTCTTTAAGCTCTTCGCATCGCTTAACCTATCTATAAGCCCTGCTAAGAGCTAGATCGGCTACCCTTCCGTAGAGCTACTCGGATTTCGTATCGACGCGTTTAGGATAAGTACTATAAAGCATAGGCTCGCTGCCTTCGTAAAGCTCCTATTCCCCGATAACCTCGCCGCTCTTAAGCATTACATCGGCGCTATAAGGTATATTCGCAACCTTATCCTATACTACGGCGCCTCTATTGCCCTTCTATAGGATCGTAAGACTAGTCTTCTAGCTTAGGGTCGCTTAATCGGTAAGGTTAAGAACGGGAACCTTAATAAGCGGAAGTCCTATACGCGAGTTATATCGTTCTAGCCGACCTTAGCCGAGCTTTCCTCCTTCGCCTCCCTTTAGAAGGAAATTACTTCTAGCCGTATAATTTACTATATAGACCCGTAGAAGAGGCTATTCTATTAGATTAACGCCTTTTTATAGCGAGGCTTCGCAGCCGTCTTTTTCTATCTCCGCGATAGCACCGTTTAGCAGCTAGGCTAGCCTATTCCGGTTAAAGCTCTTATGCCTATCTGCTTCCTCTCCCGCACTCTAACGAGAGCCGAATAGTCCTATAGTCCCTTAGAACTAAAGGTCGCCTACCTAGTGTAGGCTGCGAAAAAGATACGCACTATAGTGCAGTCGTTAACCCTCCAGCTTATAGTCTTAACCGATCACTCCGCGACTAAGCAAATCGTCGCTAAGAAGACCCTTAATACTTCTAGCATAGACCGAGCTAACCGTCGCTTAGTTATAGCCTTAATTTACCTCTCTAAATACGATACCGAGGTTTACTACCTCCTTAGCAAAAAGAACTTTATCCCTAACGCCTTTAGTCGCCTATTAGCCGAAGAGTCCGACTAGCTGCTTAATCGTCGTCGTCCCGACTTTACTATGCTTAACGATATACTTATAGCCTCTAAAGCTATTATAGCTCTTAAGAAACGCGAGGAATTCACCGTCGCATACGATAATAACCCTTACTATAAGCGAATACTTTAAATAATCGTAGATAGCGAGGACGCTATTAAGAGTCTTTCCTCGCCCCTAGAAGGAGCTATAGTCGCTAACTCTATAGTATAAACGAAAGCATAGCTTAAGCGCTACGGTATACCGTTCTTTATAGTCGATAAGCTTCTATACTATAAAGGCCCCGACGGCTTTACCCGGCTATATATCCCTAACGCCCTCGTCCTATCTATAATCTTAGTAGCCTATAACGATAAGAACTACTTTAGCGTTATCTGTATAATTAAAGACCTAAAGATATACTTAATTCGCGGAGTTACCTATTAGGTAAAGAAGTATATCGCGGCCTATAAAGCCTATTGCCTTAGCTAAATAGACCGTTAGACCCTTACCGGCAGCTATAAGCCTATTCGCCCCCCGCTACTTCTAATATAGAGTATTACGAAAGACTTTATAACCGACATACCGCCCTTACCTTTAGTAAGCTCCCTATAGTAGATCTTAGGCTTTAATATCTTTAACTAACTTCTTACGGTTACTTACCTAACTAGTAAGAGATACTTACTAATCTTAGGCAACGCGAAGTACGGCATAAAGGATTAGGCTTAAAGCCTAGCCCGTTAGTTGCTTCTTTCCGATTAAGGCATACTAAGGACTATTATTAGCGACTAGGATCGTAAATTTATATCCGACTTTTAGAAAGGCCTTTAGAGCGCATTCGGCACTAAAATTGCAATAACTACCGCCTACTACCTATAGGCTAACGGACTTACCGAACGGCGTAATTAGACCGTAAAGACCGCTCTATAAATCTCTTATACTAAGGATCTTAGCCTAGATTAAAAGATAATAATCTCCGCCCTTTAGTAGAATCTAAATACGGTATTTAACGCTAGTATAAAGATCTCCGCTTATAAATCTATCTTCGGCTTTAATATACATAGACTATTAGAAGCTGCCGATAATATCTTAGGCATTACTGCGGACGAACTGCCCTACTTACGAGAAGTCACCCGTAGATAAGCGAGCCTAGCTATAGACCTAGCAGCTATAAAGGCTAAGCAGCGGTATAACGCAAAACACCGGCTGGTTCTTCTTAAAGCTAGTAATAAAGTCTACCTAAAGCTATATACGGGCTATTATAAGCCTAGCTAGCCGCTAAAGAAATAGTCGCGGCAATAAGAAGGTCCTTTCGTTATTAAGCGTATAGTTAATAACCTCGCGGCGGAGCTCGACCTCCTTAGCTAAGTCTAAATCCACCTAGTCGTTTCTATTTAGCACCTTAAGCTCGTATACGAAGGGCATTACGTCGAGCTCGAGCCTAGACCTATAGAAGCCGCTCGCGATATCGAAGCACTTAACGAAGGGGATTAGCACTACGAAGTCGAACGCCTAATAGACATCCGTGTTCGTCGCATCGGTCGGTCGAAGTCACCTATAACCGAATACCTCGTACTATAGAAGGGATAGGCTGCTATATACGACTAATAGGTCCGAGCCGACTAGGTCTCCGCTAAAGCTATTACGGAGTTCTAAGGTCGCCCTCCCGCACGCGCTATACGAAGTAAGAAGGCCGCTTAGCAGAAGGAACGATTAAAGGAATAATTACTAGCAGGCATAAGCATAACTTATAAGAATAAAAGGAAGGATTTAGGCAATAGGAGTGTTCCTCTTAATTGCCTAATTAGGATTGTATTTATAACTACTATAGGCAGTAGTGTTTTCTTTTTCGAGCCGGCATTCTAATATATATAAAGCATCCTCTATGCTATATGCCGGGGCTAATATAATCAGCTATAGATAAGATAGTAGGGAGCTATTCCTAGCTCCCGGGGCTTACGCCTACCTAATAGAAGCATCCTTCTTTAAATATATATTCTTAGTGCCTAGTGCATTAAATACTCCGCTTAAGAGTATAACTATAAGATCTAAGATAAAAAACTCCTCGCGATCGTAAAATCTCTTAAAGAGTAGCGCCTTAAGCTTAAGGGCCTGCCTAAGTTTAAGATAGCCTCGGATTATAAGAATCTTAAGTATTTTATAACTATAAAGCTCTTTAACTAGCGGTAGGCCCGCTAGGCCGAATTCCTTAGTCGTTTTAATTTTAACATTATCTTTTAGCCCGGCTTTTAAGCTATTTTCCCCGACGCCTTTAGTCGCCTGCCTAGCTCCCGCCTACTCTCCCTTACCGACTAAGCCGACGAGATAATTAACTACCGATATTAGGTTATCCTCCCTAAGTCTAAGGTTAATGCCTCCCTTTACCCCGAAACACCTACCGCCCTTAATACCGTTAAAGAGTCCGATTCGTTTATAAATATAATTTATAAATATAATTCCGACTGCCTCGACCTTTACGCCCTTAACGACTCTAAGCCGAGCGATAACCTTATTAATTAAGCCTATTCCTCTTCCCCGCTTATTTCCGCTATTCGCGTGGCTCTTTAGTCCGCTTAGCCCCGCTATTCTTGCCCCCTTTAAGCCCCCCTCCGCTCGATCCCTAAGACCGCTCTCTCTTAGGTCTAAGGCCGGTTCTATTTCTAAGGCCTGCTTTTTATTCCTCCTAACGATGCCTTAATCCTTTAGGTCTTCGTCCGCGCTTATACCTCCCCCTTTACCGGCTACCTTAGGCGTACGAAGACCGCTAGCCTCTACCGCCGGTCCTATATCTAGCCTAATATATATAAGTCTATTTCTAGCTTTATGCGGAATTATTATACGTGCTTATACGCTAAGTCCCTTCGTTCCTCCCCTTAAGGCCTACTCTAGCCCTTAAGTATTCCCTTCGCCTTATAGACCGATATATCTATCGACTTTATTACCGACCTTTTTATCTACCGCCGTAACGGCGTAAAGTTTTCTAATATCCTTATTATCGTCGACCGCCTTACGAAGATACGCTACTACGTCTTAATACCTTTAATAACTATTAAAGACGTTATTAATATATTTATTTCCTACGTTTAGTCCCTTTACGGTACTTTAGCCTCTATCGTTAGCGACTATAGCATTTAATTTATCTTAGCTTTTTAATAGTAGCTTAATCGTCGCTTAGGTTACCGCCTTTACCTTAGCTCCGCCTACTACCCTTAGACCGACGGTTAGACTAAGATCGTAAACGCTTAAATAGAGGTTTACCTTCGTTATTATACTACCTACCTTTAAGACGATTAGGTCGACCTCTTTCCCCTCGCTAAGTTTATTATTAATAATTAAGTCTTTAAATCTACTAGACTCTCCCCTTTCTTCGCTAACTATAGCTTTTACCTAAAGCTTAGCACTAAGCCCTTTAGTCCCCCCCCGTCTAGTATAACCCTTTAGTAGCAGAAGGAATACCTCTATAGTAACGCGTTTACTTCCCGCCTTTAGCGTATTTCTAACTTCCTCCGCGATACGATCGAAGATGCTTAAGCTATTTAAGCTCGCTATATAGACGCCCGGCGGATTCCCGCCCTAGCGTATTAGCTAGGCGATATAGTATTCCTTAGCACTCGCTAGATCTAGACCCTCCGCTTTATAAAGAAGCTAAACTATAAATAGGAGGGCTTATATAAGGTCCTAAAGGTATATAAGACGGCGTATCTTCTTCGCCTTCCTAAAGGCAGCCGCCTTTACCTTATTTTCTATTACTCTATTTTTACTAAGACCTAAGAGCCTCTTTTGCCCGGCTAGTTAAAGCTTAACGTCCGGCCTACTAATAACGGCGTTCTCCTTTCCCCCGGCGATAACGACGGCGATAATATATACCTTAAGTAAGAGTTTTCTTCTATCCTTACGTAACGCTAGTACGCCTCTAAGAAGATTAAGTATCGCGTTTAATAGCGTTATAGCCCCCTTATATAAGAGGACTCCTCCTGCTTTAACGGCTGCTAGGACGACCTTAAGGCCTTTCACGCCCTTAACCCGACTAGACCTAAGCCGGCCTTTTATACAGCCTTCCTTACGTCTTTACCTTCGCCTAAGTGATAATAAAATATAATTTCTTAATATAATTTACGTTACGACGGTATGCGTTAGTTTTATAGCCTTACCCCTTGCTTTCCTATTCCTCTCTCGTTCTATTCTAGGCCCGCTTTTAGGACCGATTAATATAGATTTCCTTTGTTTTCGTTAGCATATTGCCCCTTTTAAGCGTTCGAGTCGAAGGCCGATTTAAGGGGGATATACTATTACGGTGTTAGGGTATATTATATATTATTCTACGTAACCTCTATATCGTATATATAGACCTTTAGACCTAGTCTATAGCTGTGTCCCTTCGTGGATTAATAATAATTATATACCCCCCTTAAGCTCGTTTCCTTACATATAGTATCTTCTTAAGTATTACTATTTGCACTGAGTGTTTTCTCTATTTGCACTGAGTTGACATTAAGTGGACCTAATTATTCTGCGCCTACCCTCCGCGCCCACCCCGGCTAACCTAATTTGTGTGTAATGACATAGTAACGGCGGGGTCCGCGCAAAGTAAAGAGTCTTACGAATACGAGGCTGCCCTCTACCCACGAGGCTGCCGACGAAGCTGCCGACGAAGCTGCCGACGAAGCTGCCGACGAAGCTGCCGACGAGCCTGCCGACGAGCTGCCGACGAGAAGCTGCCGACGAGAAGCTGCCGACGAAGCTGCCGACGAAGCTGCCGACGAAGCTGCCGACGAGAAGCTGCCGACGAAGCTGCCGACGAGAAGCTGCCGACGAAGCTGCCGACGAGAAGCTGCCGACGAAGCTGCCGACGAAGCCCGACGAAGCTGCCGACGAGCCTGCCGACGAGCTGCCGACGAAGCTGCCGACGAGAAGCTGCCGACGAAGCTGCCGATGAGCCTACCGACGAAGCTGCCCTCGATTCCCACCACGCAGCCTAGGGCCATGCAGCCTAGGGTCACAAATTAATATGCGTTATAAAGGCGAATTAGTGCTTTTTACACGAATTAAACGCCTAGACTGTTCACTTTACGCGGGCCCCGCGGTCACTATGTCATTACATATAAATTAGGTTAGGCGGGGTGGGCGCGGAGGGTAGGCGCAAAAAGATTTTAGGTCCACTCAGTGCAAATAGAGAAAACACTCAGTGCAAATAGTAACACTCATCTTCTTAGGCGATATATTCTTTTAAAAGCTGCTTAGTCCTTCGGCTTAGTTAAGCGCGGCGTATGCCCTAAAAGCTATAGTAAAAGCTTTATAAAGAACTAAGAGAAAGGAAGGTATAAGGTATAGTTAAATAATAATACTATTAATCGCACTTTAATAATATACTCGGGTCGAAGCAGTAGATTTAGTTTTCCGACGATGCTATATATCCCTTAGACGAGGAGTCCTCTTTTAATAACGATTCGTCCTTTAGCTT
The DNA here is from genome assembly GCA_012934285.1 of Ophiocordyceps sinensis. Taxonomy (NCBI): domain Eukaryota; kingdom Fungi; phylum Ascomycota; class Sordariomycetes; order Hypocreales; family Ophiocordycipitaceae; genus Ophiocordyceps; species Ophiocordyceps sinensis. The sequence continues at coordinate 11,629,013 of JAAVMX010000001.1, read as the reverse complement.
AATAATAGCATCTCGTAAGTCCTTTTTCCTAATAAACCTCTTTAAGAGCGAGGGTACTACTAGAGACAGCAATAGTTTCTACCGGCCACTTATAGTTATAATTAGACCTTATATCTTCCAACGTGATTCCCTAATAGATAGAAGTCTAGTCTTAAGGGTGCTTGCTTAGATGTCGAATATTGCACTAGTCTCGTAGAGCTATAATAGCCTAAGTAGGACTAGGATATCGTCCTTTAGTATTCCTTTATAAAGGTCCGGTCGAACAATAGCTAGGATTTCCCGCCTAATCCCTTCGTAAACGACGGTATACTTTACGAACTCTATAATAGGTGTCCTCGATCTATTAGCGTTAGTTATTAGTAGTCCTTAAAACCCGATTTCGGATAGTTGCTAGCATAGCTAGTTATATTCTACGTGTAAGGGTCTTCGACTATTAGTGAGATTAGGTCTACGACCTAATCCGCATTCTTATATACGAGTGGGGAAGAGGCACGTGCGGGTAGGGAAAGGGGCTCGTGCGAATAAGGGTAAGGGGTTCGTGCGGATAGGGGTAAAGGGCACGTGCGAACAAAGGGGTACGTGCTGTAAGGGTCTTCGACTATTAGTAAGATTAGGTCTACGACCTAATCCGCATTCTTATATACGAGCGGGGAAGAGGCACGCGGGGCGGGGAAAGGGGCTCGTGTGAATAAAGGTAAGGGGCTCGTGCGGATAGGGGTAAGGGGCACGTGCGGACAAAGGGGAACGTGCGTAGAGCTATATATCCGTATGCATAGGTACGCCTATACTTAGTTCTTTATAGATGATTTCTATACCTATATAAAGGGCACTTATGTAATTACTCTGCCTACCTTATTATAGTATTATCTATCTTTCTTTTTTACGGACTTATTTAATACGATAACGTCCCGCTTTTATATTAGCGGCACGTATTAATTAGAACGATAGACCGCTATAATAAAAGCGGCACGCGTAGTAATACTAGCTGCTATTATAGACTTACTAAATAACGATATAGAGGACGTCTTTAAGCAATAGGCCGAGGGGTCCTAGCAGCTATAGCTGCGATAAGAGGCGCTAAATAAGCGGGCTTTCGTAGAAGCCCGCCTTCGATATAAAATAATAGAAGCCCGTTTAAGCAAGGCGACGGCGGATGCCGTACCTTCTATAGCGGAAGAGGAGCGCCTCCTAGTGCTACTATAGAAAATGGCCGTTAATCCGGTTAAACGAAGGGGGTTGCTAAAAGTCCTTAGTATTAAAATAGGATCTACGGCGCCTACCTCTACGGATACGCTACTCGCGCCTACGGCTGCGTCGACGAACTCTCCCGCGGCTAAGGACGCTAGTATAGCTAACCTAAGGACGGCCCTTAAAGCCGCCTTCGGCAAAAGGAAGCCTCTACCGTAGCCTATATAGGATAGCAAGCTAGACTCTTTTTACTTTTTCCTATATCGCCTCCGTAGTAAGTTTACCGTTAACGAGAAGTAAGGCCTTAACGGTTGCCGCAATACCGCTTAGTATTCGCTGCTCTATACGCTGCCTAAGCCTTAAATACGGCGGATTTCTAGGTTTTAGGAGAGTAGCGGGCTTAGTAGCGCCTACGACCTTTATATATTCTTTAACTACCTTATCTACGCGTTCGGCAACGTATAGGAGTAGGAGAAAGCGTAAGATAGGTTGCGGATCCTCTTTTAGAAAGACGGCTAGATATTTAATGACTTCCTTCCCGACTTTAAAAAGACTATTACTTATACCGCCGGAAATAGCGTTTAAGGAGATAGCCTTAAGCTTATATAGCTGCGAAATTCGATTACTCTATAACTATAGGAAATGCTTATCTTAATCGAGATGCCTACTAACTTCCGGGAGTCCGTAGGTCGCCTTACGAAGGTAGCTTAGAACTATAAGCAAAGCCCTAGCTTTTAGAAGTTACGAAAGCGCGCTAGCATAAACGGCGTTAGCAATAGGAACGGAGGAGCTACTACTAGGAACGCTATAACGCTCCCGTTGCTTAGATCTACGCCCGATACTACGGTAGACTATAAGGGCGACGTTATAATATCTACTACGCGGCCCGCTTATAGAAGAGCGAGGACACTATCCGCCGCCTTAGGCAGCGCGCCCTCCTCTTCTATATAGCGAGCTAAGTAAGTGTCGAAGGCGGAGCTTTAAAAGCAGAGAGAGGAGGGGCTTTACGTACGCTATAGCGCGGATAGACATTTTACTACGGACTGCTTATATCGTCCCGCTCGCCTTATAAAGCGAGCCGAACGGCCTATAGCGATTCGCGCTACTTAACCTTCTCTTAAGTCTAATGTTAAGGAGGATAATAATATCCCCGCTACCGCCGGTATAGAGGGAAACGCATAGCTCCGGAGCATAGACGGGCCTTAGAGCCTAATTCACTAGCACTAGAGAAAAAAGAGTTAACTAACCGTATTAAGACTTCTCCTACCTTAATACCTATTGTTATTAACCGTATAAACCTCGTCTTTACTCTTATAGACGAAGGTTGCTAGTGCTACGCCGCTATCGATAAGGCATTCGTACGAGAACTACGTTTGCTAGTTAAAGATATAAGAACTCGGTATATACGAAGAGCCTTAAGCGTAATAGAGGAGGCGAAGATTAAAGGTATCGTATAGATAGCTATAGAGATTAACGGGTATAAGCAATTGCTCGTAGTATGCGTTATCCCTTAGCTAGAATTTAACCTAATCTTTAGAAAGCCTTAGCTTCTTTATATAGAGTCTTACTCTATGCCGTACTAAGGGAGGCTATAGTATAGGAATTCGCAGCGTTAGCTACGGTATATTAATAAAAACGAGCTTAAGGACACCGAATATACTACGGAGCTTCGAGAGGCTAAAGAAGTTATAGCTTTAGTATTTATCGGTATAATTAACTAAATCCGTAGACGATACGGCTTAGAAGCCGCTACGGCTATTATTTACGCAATTAGCCTCGCGGATATTAAAAAAGCCTTACGACTAAAGAAGCCGAAGACGGAAGCCGAATTGCGTTAAATAATCTCAACGTAGTTCTATAACCTACTACCTCTCTTTCGGAAAAGCAAGGCCGATAAATTAAATATATATAAGCCTAGCATTAACTATACGATACTACTTCGTAAAGATTCCCGCGGATAAGATATAGTTCCGCCCTTCGGGCCGCTATACGCAATATCTTAAGACGAGTTGCTTATATTAAAGAAAACACTACGCGGCCTTTTAAACAAAGGGTTTATTTAAGCTAGCTCTTCTAAGGCCGCCGCTCTAGTGCTATTCGCGCGGAAACCTAAAGGAGGACTATATTTCTACGTAGACTACCGAGCGCTTAATATAATAATACGACCGGACCGCTACCCGCTTCCGCTTATTAAGGAGATACTCTATAATATCGCTAAAGCGAAGTAGTTTACTAAGTTAGATACTTATTAGGCATTCTATAAGGTGCGAATTATAGAAGGTAACGAGTAGAAGACCGCGTTCCGCACTTACTATAGGCTTTTCGAATAGATAGTAATACCGTTTAGGCTTATAAGGGCTCCTGGCACCTTCTAACGGTATATTAACAGCATTCTTCGCGAATTTCTAAACGAGTTCGCTTCCGCCTATATTAATAATATTCTTATCTATATAAGCGGCAGCCTAAAGGATTATATAGACAAAGTGCGGAAGGTGCTAGACCGGCTCTCTAAGCATAGGCTATACCTCGACCTTAATAAATGCGAATTCGGCGTCCGCTCGGTTAAATACCTTAGATTTATTATTATCGCGGGCGTTAGTATATAGGCGGACCCCGTAAAGATCTAGGCTATTCGAGACTAAATAGCCTTAACTTCGTAGAAGGGTATATAGAACTTCTTAGGATTTACGAACTACTATTAGATTTTTATTTCTTAATTTTCTCGTATCGTCGGTCCGCTTATAGCCCTTACCGGCAAAAGGGTAGCCTTCTATTAGGGCGCTGTATAAGTAGAAGCGTTTTAGACGTTAAAGGACTTATTTTCGTAAGCCTTAGTGCTGCTATAGTAGGATTTTAATTATCCCGCAATACTTAAGGCGGACTATAGTAGATTCGCGCTTAAAGGCACGCTTTCGCAAAAGGTAGACGGCTAACGCCGCCCTATAGCTTTTTACTCCCGTAAGCTTACCCTTACCGAACGGAACTACGCTATCTACGATAAGGAGATGCTTGCTATAATTAGCTATTTAGAGTAATAGCAAGCGGAGCTCTATAGCTATAAGAACTTTAAAATCCTTATAGACTATCGCAACCTTAAGTATTTTATAACTCGACGTTATCTCTTTAAGCGATAGGCCCGCTAGGCGGAATACCTTTCGCGGTTCCGTTTCCGGATTAAGTATTAACCCGGAAAAGAGGCTACGGTGCTAAACGCTTTATTCCGGAGAGATTGAGATCGGCCTTCTAGCGAAGATTATAATGCCTAAGAGCTTTAAATACTCCCGAAAGAGGCGCTACGTATATATCTTAAAGCAACGCTTATCGGTACGGACGGCGTAGTCTTAGTTAATAATAAGGACGATAAACGTTAAGACTATACGACGAAGCTATATACGCGGCTACTATTAGGCAGATCCCGTACCGGTATACCCTCTATAGGGGGAGATACGCGGCGTAGGATAGGCACTACCCTAAGGCGGAGAAGCTTTAGGATAGGGCTTAAAAGGCATACTCCTAAAGGCTAAGGCGTTTCGCCGCCGCGGCGATGCCGACGATACGCCTTAAGCAATACGCATCCTTAAGGCCGAAGAAGAAGCTCGACTAGCTATACGCAAAATTTACGGTTAAAAGAGTGCTAAGCCCGTAAGCCGTCGAGCTAGAGGGACTGCCTAACGGGATTTACTTAAATTTTAACGTAGACCTTCTTTATTAAGCAGTAGTAGATCTAATGCCCGGCTAAGTAATAGCGGACCTATAGCCTCCCGTAATCTTAGTAGAGGGGGAAGAAGAGTTCTTAGTAGAGGAAATTCTTACCGTACGGTAGAAGAAAGTCGGCCGCGGCAGTAGGCGCGAGGTCTTCGTAAGGTAGTAAGGGTACTAAGACCCGACGTAGCACCTAGCAGCGGACTTCGCAGATATAAAAGCGCTCGATCGCTTCGAAGAGCGCTTTAGAGCTATTAGAGAAAACGACGGACCGCCCGACGCTGCGTTACGTCGGAAGAAGGTGCGTTTTGCGCTCCCTAAAGCAAGCCGCGTAGCCTAAGGCGCGGCCGGGCCCTACGTAATACGTCGTTATTTTTCGCTCGGGTAGGGTAGGGGTCTTATATAAGGGTCTTCGACTATTAGTGAGATTAGGTCTATAACCTAATCCGCATTCTTATATACGAGCGGGGAAGAGGCACGTGCGGGCGGGGAAAGGGGCTCGTGTAAATAAGGGTAAGGGGCTTATGCGGATAGGGGTAAGGGGCACGTGCGGATAAAGGGGAACGTGCGTAGAGCTATATATCCGCATGCATAGGTGCGCCTACACTTAGTTCTTTATAGATAATTTCCATACCTATATAGAGGGCATCTATATAATTACTCTGCCTACCCTATTATACGTGCGTAGAGCTATATATCCGCATACATAGGTGCGCCTATACTTAGTTCTTTATAGATAATTTCTACACTTATATAGAGGGCACCTATGTAATTACTCTGCCTACCCTATTATAGTATTATCTATCTCTCTTTTTTACAGACTTATTAATATAATAACGTCCCGCTTTTATAATAGCGGCACGTATTAATTAAAACAATAGGCCCTTATAATAAAAGCGGCATGCGTAGTAATACTAGCTGCTATTATAGACTTACTAGACAACGATATAAAGGACGTCTTCGAGCAATAGGCCGAAGGGTTATAGTAGCTATAGCTATGATAAAAGGCGCTAAATAAGCGAGCCTTCGCAAAAGCCCGCCTTCGATAGGAAATAATAGAAGCCCGTTTAAGCAAGGCGACGGCGGATGCCGTACCTTCTATAGCGGAAGAGGAGCGCCTTTTAGTGCTACTATAGAAAATAGCCGTTAATCCGGTTAAACGAAGGGGGTTGCTAGAAGTCCTTAGTGTTAAAATAGGATCTATAGCGCCTACCTCTACGGATACGCTACTCGCGCCTACGGCTGCGTCGACGAACTCTCCCGCGGCTAAGGACGCTAGTATAGCTAACCCGAGGACGGCCCTTAAAGCCGCCTTCGGCAAAAGGAAGCCTCTACCGTAGCCTATATAGGATAGTAAGCTAGAGTCTTTTTATTTCTTCCTATATCGCCTCCGCAGTAAGTTTACCGTTAACGAGAAGTAAGGCCTTAACGGTTGCCGCGATACCGCTTAGTATTCGCTACTCTATACGCTGCTTAAGCCTTAAATACGGCGAATTCTAGGTTTTAGGAGAGTAGCGGGCCTAATAGCGCTTACGACCCTTATGCCTTCTTTAACCACCTTATCTATACGTTCGGCAACGTATAGGAGTAGGAGAAAGCGTAAGATAGGTTACGGATCCTCTTTTAGAAAGACGGTTAGACGTTTAAGGACTTCCTTCCCGATTTTAAGGAGACTATTACTTATGCCGCTAGAAATAGCGTTTAAGGAGATAGCGCTAAGCTTATATAGCTGCGAAATTCGATTATTCCGTAACTACGGGAGATGCTTATCCTAATCGAAATGCCTACTAACTTCCGGGAGTATATAGGTCGCCTTACGAAGGTAGCCTAGAACTATAAGCAAAGCCCTAGCTTCTAGAAGTTGCGAAAGCGCGCTAATATAAACGGCGTTAGCAATAGGAATAGAGGAGTTACTATTAAGAACGCTATAACGCTCCCGCCGCCTAGATCCACGTCCGATACTATAGTAGACTATAAAGGCGACGTTATAATATCTACTACGCGGCCCGCTCGTAGGAGAGCGAGGATACTATCCGCCGCCTTAGGCAGCGCGCCCTCCTCTTCTATATAGCGAGCTAAGTAAGTATCGAAAGCGGAGCTTTAGAAGCGGAGAGAGGAGGGGCTTTACGTACGCTATAGCGCGGATAGATATTTTACTACGGACTGCTTATATCGTCCCGCTCGCCCTACGAAGCGAGCCGAACGGCCTATAGCGATTCGCGCTACCCGACCTTCTCTTAAGTCTAATATTAAGGAGGATAATAATATCCCCGCCGCTACTAGTACGGAGGGAAACGTATAGCTCTAGAGTATAGACGCGCTCTAGAGCTTAATTCGCTAGCACTAGAGAAAAAAGAGTTAACTAACCGTATTAAGACTTCTCCTACCTTAATACCTATTATTATTAACTATATAAACCTTATCTCTACTCTTATAGACGAGGGTTGCTAATACTACGCCGCTATTAATAAGGCATTCGTATAAGAACTACGTTTGCTAGTTAAAGATATAAGAACTTAGTATATACGAAAAGCCTCGAGTGTAATAGAGGAGGCGAAGATTAAAGGTATCGTATAGATAGCTATAGAGATTAACGGGTATAAGCAATTGCTCGTAGTATACGTTATCCCTTAGCTAGAATTTAACCTAATCTTTAGAAAGCCTTAGCTTCTTTATATAGAGTCTTACTCTATACCGCACTAAGGAAGGCTTTAGTATAGAAATTCATACCGTTAGCTACGGTATATTAATAAGAACGATCCTAAGGATACTAAGTATGCTATAGAGCTTCGAGAGGCTAAAGAAGTTATAGCTTTAGTATTTATCGGTATAATTAACCGAATCCGTAGACGATACGGCTCGGAAGCCGCTACGGCTGCTATTTGCGTAGTTAGCCTCGCGGATATCGAAAAAGCCTTACGATTAAAAGAGCCGAAGACAAAAGCCGAATTACGTTAAATAATCCTTACGTAGTTTTATAACCTACTACCGCTCTTTCGGAAAAGCGAGGCCGATAAATTAAACCTATATAAGCCCGGCATTAACTACGCGATACCGCTTCGTAAGGATTCCTATAGATAAGATATAGTTCCGCCCTTTAGGCTACTATACGCGATATCTCGAGACGAGTTGCTTATATTAAAGAAAATACTACGCGGCCTTTTAGATAAAGGGTTTATTTAGGCTAGCTCCTTTAAGGCCGCCGCTTTAGTGCTATTCGCGCGGAAACCTAAAGGAGGACTACGTTTCTACGTGGACTACTAAGCACTTAACGCAATAATATAACTAGACCGCTACCGGCTTCCGCTTATTAAGGAGATACTCCGCAATATCGCTAAAGTAAAATAGTTTACTAAGTTAGATATCTATTAGGCGTTCTATAAGGTGCGAATTACGGAAGGTAATAAGTAGTAGACTACGTTTCGCACTCGCTATAGGCTTTTTAAATAGATAGTAATACCGTTTAGGCTTATAGGGGCTCCCGGCACCTTCTAACGGTATATTAATAGCATTCTTCGCGAATTTCTAAATAAGTTCGCTTCCGCCTATATTAATAATATTCTTATATATATAAACGGCAGCCTAGAAGATTATATAGACAAAGTGCGGAAGGTGCTAGACTAGCTCTCTAAGTATAGGCTATACCTCGACCTTAATAAATACGAATTCGGCGTCCGCTAGGTTAAATACCTTAGATTTATTATTATCGCGGGCGTTAGTATAAAGGCGGACCCTATAAAGATCTAGGCTATTTAAGACTAAATAGCCCTAACTTTATAGAAGGGTGTACGGAGTTTCTTACGATTTACGAACTACTATTAGATTTTTATTCGTTAATTTTCTCGTATCGTCGGTCCGCTTATAGCCCTTACCGGCAAAAGGGTAGCCTTTTATTAAGGCGCTATATAGGTAGAGGCGTTCTAGACGTTAAAGGACTTATTTTCGTAAGCCCTAGTGCTACTATAGTAGGACTTTAATTTACCTATAATACTTAAGGCAGACTATAGTAGATTCGCACTTAAAGGCACGCTTTCGTAAAAGGTAGACGGCTAACGCCGCCCTATAGTTTTTTACTCCTATAAGCTTACCCCCGCCGAACGGAACTACGCTATCTATAATAAGGAAATACTCGCTATAATTAGCTATTTAAAGCAATAGTAAGCGGAGCTCTATAGCTATAAGAACTTCGAAATCCTTATAGACTATCGTAACCTTAAGTATTTTATAACTCGACGTTATCTCTTTAAGCGATAGGCCCGTTAGGTAGAATACCTTTCGCGGTTTGGTTTCCGGATTAAGTACCGACCTAGAAAAAAAGATATAGTGCCGGACGCTCTATCCCGGAGAGATTAAGATCGGCCTTCTAGCGAAGATTATAATGCCTAAGAGCTTTAAATACTCCTAGAGGAAGCGCTACGTATATATCTTAAAGCAACGCTTATCGGTATAGACGGCGTAGTCTTAGTTAATAGTAAGAGCGATAAAGACGAGGACGATAGCGAGGAGGATAATAATTCTTTAATTAGTTCGGAAAGTAAGGGGGTAATCGAGAAAGACGTAGAGCCTAACGCTTAGGAAGCGGACTTCGTAGCGGCTACGACCCGGGACAACCTTAACGCGTAGGGCGCGGAGCTAACTACTAATATAGGTCTTAACCGACGGATTTTTTAAGATAAAGAGCTTTAGCGTACGTAAGACCGCTTAGCAGCTTAAGACGTTACCTACGGGAGCGTATACCGCGTCGTAGAGGCAAAAGCACGACGATTCGACCTTAAGCTTAACCTTAAGGTATAGGTAGCCGACTGCTACGTAGACCTACGTAAGCACCTACGGTTCTACGGACGGCTTTAGGTTCTTAGTTCGTCTATAACTATAGAGGCCGTAGTAAGAGACGCTCCCCCAGAGCTAGAGGAAGGAAACACGCTTTAAGGACGGCTTATTTAAATAGTATACGACGCTAGCGTCGTCGGCTACTTTAGCCGCGAAGGAATAATTACCGCTATATCCCGCGACTTCTATTAGCCGCTCCTCTAGCTATACGTTAGACGATTCCTCTATAACTATAATGTCTATAGGCGCACGAAGATTTAGCGTACGCTTAAGAAAGGGCTGCTTAAATCGCTCCTTATGCCGGACCGGTTCTATACGTATATTTAGATAGACTTTATTATAGACCTCCCCTTTATAAAAAGTAGCAACCGCAATCTTTAGGTAATTAAGGACTATTTAAGTAAGGAGGTTATATTAGAACCTATGCCCTCTATAGAAGCGGAGATCTACGCGGAGCGCTTTCTTATATACTACGTGCGTTACTATTAGTAGCTAACGTTAATTATAAGCGATAGGGGCTTAAATTAAACGAGCCGCTTTTAGTAGCACTTATATCGGCTGCTATAGATTATATAGCTGCTAAGTATAGTATATTATCCGTAAACCGATAGGGGGCTAGAATAGGTTAACTAAGAAGTTAAGGCTTACCTCCGGGGCGTTATCAACCGTAACTAAAGGGACTAGGATAAGTAGCTCCCTATAGCGCAAATAGCGCTTTACGGAAGAAATCACTCTTTAATTAGTATATTACCTTTCTTCGCACTATATAGGTACGAACCGGTATCCTTATTTCCTATCGCCGTAGATATAGCAGCGGAAAAGCCGTCTAGCAATAGCCCGTAGGTGCATATAGCCTCCTTTATGCAGTGACTTAAGTAGGTCTTAGACTTCTACTAGTCTTTAATAGCCTCGGTAGCGTAAGACTAAGAGCGGTATACTAAAAAACGGCGAGAACCCGTAGAGCGATTTACGGTAGGTAATAAAGTCTAGGTAGACCTACGGAACTACGTATCCTTAAGGCCGAAGAAGAAGCTCGACTAATTATACGTAAAATTTACGGTTAAGAGAGTGCTAAGCCCGTAAGCCGTCGAGCTAGAGGGATTACCTAACGGAATTCACCTTAATTTTAACGTAGACCTTCTTTATCGCGTAGTTATAGATCTAATGCCCGGCTAAGTAATAGCGGACCTATAGCCTCTTATAATCTTAATAGAAGGAGAAAAAGAGTTTTTAGTAGAGGAAATTCTTACCGTATAGTAGAAGGAAGTCGGCCGCGGCAGTAGGCGTAAGGTCCTCGTAAGGTAGTAAAGGTACTAAGACCCGACGTAGCACTTAGTAGCGGACTTCGCAGATATAGAAGCGCTCGATCGCTTTAAAGAGCGCTTTAGAGCTATTAGAGAAAATAACAGACAGCCTAACGCTACGTTACCGGCAAAGATACGACGGAAGAAGGTGCGTTTTACGCTCCCTAAAGCGAGCCGCGCAGCCTAAGGCATAGCCGGGCCCTACGTAATACATTGCTATTTTTCACTCGGGTAGAGTAAGGGTCGTATATAAGGGTCTTCGACTATTAGTAAGATTAGGTCTACGACCTAATCCGTATTCTTATATACGAGCGGGGAAGAGGCACGTACGGGCGGGGAAAGGGGCTCGTGCGAATAAGGGTAAAGGGTTCGTGCGGATAGGGGTAAAGGGCACGTGCGGACAAAGGGGTACGTACGTAGAGCTATATATCCGTATGCATAGGTGCGCTTACACTTAGTTCTTTATAGATGATTTCTACACTTATATAGAGGGCACCTATATAATTACTCTACTTACCCTATTATACTACGGCAAACTTATACGATATAATATTAGCTTTTAAGCCTTAGTCTGCCTAAACTATTTACGATAGCATAGCAATATATATAGCTTCCTACTAAATGCTAGCGAAGATAACTATAATAGCTACTCTAAACGTCTTTAGGGTTACTACCGCTTTTGCTAACAACTAGGTGTTATAGAAGGGCGAAGCATACTTATAGGCCGCCGCGGCTATCGCCGGTATAGCTCCTTTCTTAGGTTTAGCCTATCGCACCTATTTGCGTGGTAATTAATAACGAAACTACTTAGCACCCTCCGGGCTTACTTACTAGAAGTCGGCTAAGCTAAGAGGCACTATAACCTTACGAGCTAGGTTAATTTAATCGAGGGATCTTAATCCCTCTCTCGCTTAGATCTCTATAAGACTTCTCGGCTTTACTCCCTTTTTAACCTTCGTAGTAGTAGTAGTAGTTGCTAGGAGGTCAACCTCTTTATAGGGTACCTTATGTCTCCGTAGCGCTTTTTAGAATCCGTCGCTAGCTGGATTATAATAGGGACCGCGTCGCCGCCTACTTGCCTCTTTTTTACGGCTTAAGGTAGATTCGCCCCCCCCCCCCGCTACCCGCTAGCATTATAATCGCTAGGGCGCTTTAAATTAAGGCCGCCGCATCCCGGTCCTTAACGTCCTTATAGGTTATAACTTTCTCAAGGCGCTTAATTATAATAAGGCTAGTAACGACGAAGAACTAACTAAATAGTAAGCCTCGTAAATCCTATGCTAATAGTCTTTTAACTATTTAACTAGAGTATTACTATTTAGCCTAGTATAATTCTCTATTTAGCCTAGTAATACTTTACGCACACCCGAAAAACGCTTATACCCCCTACGACTAGCCGCGCCTACTTAATTACAGTACGTATGCCTAGTAGGCTATAGGCTAATTCTTCGCATTGTATCGTTAAATCGCATTGTTAAATCGCATCGTTATTATTATTATTATTAAAGTACTCTAGCTGCCCTAACGAGCCTAGTGCCCCTGCATTTAGCTAGCATAGGAAAAACTAAGCGGCCTAAGGGAAAACCTATATAACGTCTATCTATCTTAACGTCGGGCCGGATACGGCCTATGTTCGCTGCGGTTAATTAAGTTTAGTTACTACGGCCGGTCTAGTGCCTAATAAAGGTTACCCCGCCCGGGCAGGCCCGGGGGCGTCGGGGTCGGGCGGATAGTCTAACTTAGTAAAGCCGGCGCGCAAACGGCACGCGGGCGATAGGGTACAGGCCGGGGCCCCGCCTAGCGGGTTAGAACGCAGAAAAACAAATCTTAGTAAGTATATAATCGAATATATAAATATATATAAACGTTAAAGGGGGCTAGCGCTAGGAGCCTCGTCGTCTTACTCCCGGAGCTCCCCCCCGCCGGTATTACGGCGGTCTATCTTCTCCGTAAGGGCCGTCGCGGCCTAGAACTACTATAGTAGGCGGTGCTAAAAAAACTACCGGATAAGCGGCTTCGCGGCGGTAGGGCGGTTAAGCGCCGCCCTAAGGTCGCTCTCCTATCGGATGCCTTTTAGTAAGGCTACCCTCGCGTTAGTAAGGGTAAGGCATTAGAGGAAGAGGTAAAACGCGGTTTTACGCGTAGTCCCGTACTAATAGAGCGGTAAGTCGACGTTAGGGACGTTCCGGTCGAATAAAAACCCCTATAGACCGATCTTCCCGGTCTAAATCTAGATAAGCGCGGAGCTCTCGTGCTTATATAACCCGTTATATACCTTTAGTGCCTTTTTTAGCCGGTCGAAGTAAGGGTTAATATCTGCCGGCTGCCGGGCGTTTCGTAGTCGCTTCGCCTCTATCGCTCGGAGATCCTCCTTCTAGCGCGCCTCTTAATCGCGGAGGACCGCCTCTTCCGTTATAGTGCCCTTAGGGCACTAGTCCTAGAGCTACGCGTTGTGCGGCCGGCCGGGCGGCCGGGTCGGCCGACGGGGTTAGGGTAGTACTCTCGCCGGCTTCTCGTAGGCGCGTCGGATCCGATCCGCTATGCCCGACTCCTCGGTTCGCTCCTTATACCGCGCGAGGCGGTCGTTAAGGTAGAGGTCGAGCGGCGGGACCGCCGTCTATATCTCTAGGTTCTAGATTAAGGTCGCTTTAAACGCCTTAGCTACTACCCGTAGGTAGCTTAACTAATATACTATAAGCGCTTTTATTAGGCCGGTAGGTTTCCCTCCTTTAAGCGTAGGCTTATAGAACGTCGACGCTTTATAGACGAGCGCGCTTTAAACTATACTAGCGTAGACTATCCTCGCGTTTTATAATCGTATGCCTTATATAAACGCCGCGAGCCCGGTAAAGGCTAGCGCTTATATGCCTATTTTCGTCTTAAGCTTTTTAACTTAGGCTTTTTATCGCAGCTTTTAGTTAAACTAAACCCTTAGGAACCGCCTATCCTCGACCGGCCGGACTATATTCGTCTTAAGCTAAAGCTTTATTAGTATCGGCTTATAGGTCCGCGTAAAGTAGATTAGCTCGCTTTTCTCCGGCTTAAACTTAGCGCCGACCTCCTTTACTTACTTATCGTACTTCTTCTAAGCGCTCTTTAGACGCTATATAGTCGCGGCTACGGTCTTACTATAGGCTAAGAGGTTTATATCGTCGGCGAAGCCGACGGTAGTAACCCCTATCTCCGGCTTAAGGTCGTTGTATAATAGCGCGATATAAAGGAGGAAGAGGATCGGGGAGAGGGGTAAGCCTTAGGGCACGCCCGTAAGTACCTCTTAGGTCTCCGCTAGCGCGCTGTTAAAGTAGAGCTAGGCTATCCTCCCCTTAAGGAAGCTCTTAACCTATACGATAACTTAGCCTAAGAAACCCCTCTAGCGGAGGGTCTCGATAAGGTACGTATAGTCTACCCTATCGAAAGCTCCCTTAAGGTCGAGCTAAAGGAATAACGCTACCCCTCCTTAAGCCTACGTCGTCTTTACGAGCTCTATTATAAGTCGTATCGCCGTCTTAGTAGACCTTTCGGTCTTATTCCCTATCTACCCTTTAGGCAGGAGGTTATACGCCTCCGCCGCGTCTACGATCCTCCTCGCGACTATAGCCTTAAGGATTTTCCTTACCGTGCTAAGGAGAGAGATTAGTCTTTACCCTTAGGCTTATTAAAGCTAGGCCGCTATCTTCCCGGGCTTCGGTAGGACGATAATAGCCGCGTATTAAAACCGTCTTAGAAAATATCCGACGTCGTAACTAGCGTTAAGCAATACCGTAAGCACCTTAAGTAATAGCTCCTTATAGGCTTTAATAAGCCTAACCGGGAGGCCGTCCTCCCTTACGGCCTTTTACAACGCTATCTTCCTAACCGCCGACCTAACGTCGCTAACTATAAAACGCTGCGATATTATATAAGCCTCCCGGGTGGCTTAAGGGCTCCCTTCGCCTCTCGCTACCGGGGGTAGGAAGAACTAAGCCGCGAGGGTTTTTACCTTCTTAACGTAAGTGCGGGCCGGCCCTATCGGGTCGCTCGGTCTCTCTAGGTTAAGGATATATATCGCCTATAGTAGGCTACCGCTTTAAAGCCGCGCCTACCTCTCGATCTTCTAAAGGAGGGCTTAGTTAGCGGCTAAATCGTAGGTAAGCTCCCGCTAGGAGTCTTATTATACGGTAACGACAGTACGCTAGAGGGCTATCTTCGCCTTATCTAACGTCTCTTAGGTCGTCTAGTTGCCGGACGCTAAGAACGCCTAGAGGGCGCGTTTAGCCTCCCTATCGCACCGGTCTACCTTTATAGTCTATTAGTCAGGGCGGCCGCCGTAAGCACGGCCTTAGGCCTTAGGTATATAGTCTTTCGCAATCTTAGTTGACTAAGTGATTACTTAGTCTATATATGCCTTAACCTCCTCGGGGGTCGTAGGCGTAGTTAGCGCGGCCCCCGGCCGGAACTTTACGATAGCTACTGCTTAAGCCCTATCTAGGTTAAGTTTCCTCTAAAGGCGGTTAAGTCCTATCGTCTAGGCCGCCGGCCGATAAATTAGCGGCCCTATATCTACCTCTAGCCGTTACGATATATAATCCGATCCGACGAGGCCTACGTTTCTATAGTACGTTACGTTTAAACCTTAAGACGCTTAAGGGAGGTCTATCGTGCCGTTCCTTTAGCCCTTAGAGGCGATGCGTATAACCTAGCCCTTAAGGGTTATAAGCCTAAGGCGCTATCGTGCTATTAGCTTTAAGAGGTCCTCGCTATTCCTAAAGGTACGCCTATAAGCGTCTTAAAGCGGGTAATAGCTATTAAAGTCCTTAACGAAGACGCATTAAGTACGTAACGATTTAGTCGTAAGGTTAAGGAGCGGAGTAGTTAGGAAGGGGGAGTTAACTAACGGGGAGTAAACTAAAAAAACTATAATATTAAAATTAGTAAACGTAACGCTATATTAGTCTATACCTTAGTCGCTCGTCTATATATCGATGCCGTACCTTTTATAAACGTATAGCGCGCTTTAAGTCGCCCTAAAGACGAGCCTATAGTCGTACCGCCTTAGGCACGCCGGGGCTTTTATCCTATTATTAATCGGTGTCTCTTAAAGTGCTATAATATCGTACGCCTTAAGGGCGGCGAGCGCGAGGTATATATTCGCGCCTATCCTTACGGTGTTTTAGTAAAGGATATCTAATATTAAAGGGGGTCGGAAAAAGGGTCGTTATTAAAAGCGGGCGTAGCCTTAACTATAGCGGTGCGAGCCCTTACCGACGCTAAGGCCGGCTATGACTATAGAAGCCCGCGAATAGTCGACTAGCCTTACGCCCGACCGGCCTTTATAATATCCCGAGGCCGGCTAGGGGGAAGGGCGGGTAGTAGGGGGGGGGGGGGGTGTCCTATCGTCGCCGTTTCGACGGCGACGCCTATAGTACGGTAGGAAGCGGAAAGGGCTATATATAGGGCGGCGCTTGCTTAAGGCGTATCGTCGGCATCGCCGCGGCGGCGAAACGCCTTAGCCTTTAAGAGTATGCCTCTTAAGCCCTATCCTAAAGCTTCTCCGCCTTAGGGTAGTGCCTATCCTACGTCGTGTATCTCCCCTTATAGAGGGTATACCGGTACGGGATCTACCTAATAGTAGCCGCGTATATAGCTTTATCGTATAGTCTTAACGTATACCGCCTATACGTCGCCTTCGCCGTATAGTACTTCGCGATATATCTATACTAAAAACACCGGTAGTATTACTTTAGCCGGATTATATTATCGAAGGGCTTTATATTTAAAATCTCCGCCTATATTACCGTGCTAAAGTCGTAGAGCCTATTCGCCGCCTTTACGCCGTCTACCGTAATAATTAAGGTCGCCTTTATACCCGCCTTTATATAGGCCCTTTTAGGGTAAAGGTAGATAACCTTAACGTCGTTCGCTTTAGCTAGTTCGGCTGCTAGGGCGGCGTTATCCCCTCTCTAAAAGACTATTATTAAGACGCCTTTTACTATTACCGTAAAGCCGCCTTAGGATAGTATTATCTCCTTCTTAAACGCCTTCTTTAGCTATTCCCTATCCGCCTTATACTTCTTTACATTCTGCTTAAATACGAGTACGATATCGCCGCTACGGAGGACCCGCGCCGCTTTTATAGCGGGCTCCCTAAAGACACGATTAACGTCGTTAACGATCGCTTAAGGGGTTTTACGTTAGAGATCTAAGGCGATCCCTTCGTATCGGACCGTAAGCTAGTTTTTATAGCGGGCGAGAGTCGGCTTCTCGCTATTAGCCCCGATATTATAGCTACCGCTAGCGCCTCCGGGCGTAGGCTAGCGTTACGTTAGGGGCGCGACGGTAGTAGCCGCGACTATAGCCGCGGCTACGTCGGCCTAAGACTTCGACGCTTGCTTTAATAAGAGCGCCGCCTCGATAGCCTCCTTTACCGACTTTTTAACCGATTTCTTAAGCTAGCCTACGGTTGTATAGACCGCGGTATCCGCTTAGATCTTCTCCTCCTATTCCTTTAGGTAGCTTTAGAGAACGGACTTAAAGGCCCTTTAGACGCCTTAGAGGGCCTCCTTAAGCACTAGACCTACGAATTTTAGGTAAGCGGTACTATCCCTTCCTATTAGTTTCTCTTTGCCTACGTTAGGCTTAAGGGGCGCTTCGTTAGTAGTCGGTAGGCTATATACGCTAGCCTTTAACCCCTTTCTCGCGATATTAACGTCTATCGGCTTATAGCCCGCGTCTGTCCCCTAATGCGCTATCGCGCTTAAGGGCAACCGGGTCTAAGGAATCCGATTCTCGAGTCTAAATTGATTTTATAATCCGGTGTCGACCTCGGCGGCTATGCGAGGAGATCGTAGAGCAGTTTTTCCGGTTGAGGTTCTAAATCGCATCGTCAAATCGCATCGTCAAATCGCATCGTCAAATCGCATCGTCAAATCGCATCGTCAAATCGCATCGTCAAATCGCATCGTCAAATCGCATCGTCAAATCGCATCGTCAAATCGCATCGTCAAATCGCATCGTCAAATCGCATCGTCAAATCGCATCGTCAAATCGCATCGTCAAATCGCATCGTCAAATCGCATCGTCAAATCGCATCGTCAAATCGCATCGTCAAATCGCATCGTCAAATCGCATCGTCAAATCGCATCGTCAAATCGCATCGTCAAATCGCATCGTCAAATCGCATCGTCAAATCGCATCGTCAAATCGCATCGTCAAATCGCATCGTCAAATCGCATCGTCAAATCGCATCGTCAAATCGCATCGTCAAATCGCATCGTCAAATCGCATCGTCAAATCGCATCGTCAAATCGCATCGTCAAATCGCATCGTCAAATCGCATCGCCAAATCGCATCGTCAAATCGCATCGTCAAGTCGCATCGCGCCGCATCGTATCGCTCTAGCTAACGAGGCTCTAAGGCACGCAGTAGGGCACGCAGTAGGGCACGCAGCAGAGCACGCAGCAGAGCACGCAGTAGAGCATGCAGCAGAAGGCACGCAGCAGAGCGCGCAGCAGGGAGCCGGGCACGAAGCATACATTAAGGAGCCGCACACACAGCAGAAGGCACGTAGCAAAGGGCACGCAGTAGAGGGCACGAAGCATACATTAAGGAGCCGCATACATAGCAAAGGGCACGCAGTAGAGGGCACGCAGTAGGGCACGCAGTAAGGCACGCAGCAGAGGGCGCGCAGCCGGGAGCCGGGCACGAAGCATATATCAAAGAGCCGCACATACAGCAGAGGGCACGCAGTAAAGGGCATGCAGCAGAGGGCACGCAGCAGGGCACGCAGCAGGGCACGCAGCAGAGGGCACGCAGTAGGGAGCCAGACACGCAATAAAGAGCCGGGTATTCGTACGTAAAGAATCGGTCCCAGGCTTGCCATATATACGCACTGTATTTGTGTAGGCGCGGCTAGGCGTGCGGGGTTAGGCGTTTTTAGGGGTATGCGTAGGTACGAAAAAACATGTCACTAGGCCAAATAGAGATTTGTACTGGGCCAAATAGTAATACTCTTTAATTATAGGCGAAGACGTATAAAGGATAGACTAATTAAGCGTCCTAGCTACGTAATTCGTCTTCGACTATTACTTAAAAGACCGTTTCTATAGCATCCTTATAGATACTAAAGCAGCTATAGTCTCTATAGTAGGCTAGGACTAATATCTCGCCCTATAACGAGAAGACCCTTCTATTATACTCGATAAGTCTACCGCCGGCTAGGCTTATATTAAATTTAGCAGCGGCGAGGACGTGCGTTCCCTCGGCTTTATTGCCTTTAAGACCTTTATTAGCCGTATTACGTTCTACGTATTAAGAAGGATAACTCCCTTCCTCCTCTATTTAGCTAATATAGATCGCTTAAGCGTATACTTTAATAATACTACCTATACGATTATCGGTCTAGGTATTAGCGTCCCTATTATTCGTAAATAAGGCTATCTATAGTTCTTCTTTAGTAAAGAAGAGAACGTAATCGCCTTCTTAACTAAATCCGAGATATATACGCTATACCGCCGTTTTAGCCACCCGGCCGTTAATAGACTTTATTGCCTATTAAAATAAGTAAAGCATAACGATATCTTAGTAGAAATACTAAAGGATATCTTAAAATTCTACTATTACTATTAGCTTTACGCGCCGGCACCTTAAAGGTTTAGGTTTATATTAAAGGATAACTAAGAATTTAACTTTAAGGTTATTATCGATATAATATACCTAAAGGTCGGTAGTAGCACCCGCTTAGTGCTATACGTAGTCGATATAGCGATATCTTTCTAAAGAGCGCGATTCCTCCCGTCTATATTAGCTAAAGATATATAAGAGATACTTAAGGCACTATAGATCGATATATACCTTAAGCCCTTTAACTTTATCCGGTATAACGTAAAAACTAACTTCGCTTTAACCGAGTTTCGCAATAAAGCTTATATTATAGGTATTACGTATACTTAGATCCTTATTAAGGCATATTAGTCTATAGGTAAGGTTAAATAGTATTACGGCCCGCTCTATCTTGCGTTTAAGATAATATACGCTGAAATCGGTAGGATAATAACCTTTAAATCCGTCCTATAAGTAGCTATTAAAGCTATGAATAATATAGTAGGACTAAACGGCTTTATCCTTACGCTCCTCGTCTTTAAAGCGTACCTATGGATAATTTAAGACTCCCCTTCTTTAGCAACTACGGTATAAAGAGCCGCGACTATCTAAAAAGCTATAAAGGCATTACGGTAGCTTTCCGCTATATAGTAAGTTAAGGATGCCCTATAGGCTCGCAACGGCCCTTTAACCCTTAACACTCTATTACTACCGCTATAGAGTAAAGTCCGCGTCTAAAGAGAGAAGCAAAGATAGTAAGGTCTATATAAGATCGCTTTTATTAACGGCTATAACGTTACTATTAAGACCGTTAACAGCCTTACGGTCTTCCGTTCGACCTTAGTGTAGCCGTACTACTATAGCAATAACGATACCTTAGATCCTTTTATCCTCGATAATATAGACACCCTCTCTAAGGTCGATTCCTCTACTCTAGATGAAATTCCCGAGCTAGACCCTTCCCCTTCTCTAGTACGAGCGCTGCTTGCTCCTCCGTAGCCCTATAAGCGCGGACGCCCCCCGGGCTTAAGGAATAAGCTAAAGACCGTAACCTTCTATAATTAATTCCTCGTTAAGAAGGAAGAAGATGCACTACGGCTATCGACTAAGCTACGCAATAACGGCGTTATTACTACACCCGGCGCCCCTTTTAAAGAATCCGACTAACGAGAGATTAACGATCTCGTAGCCCGCGGAGTGTTTAGCTTCGAATAGTACGACGAGTCTATCTATAGGCAGCACCGGCTATTTCGGTCCCGAATAGTCCGGGAAGTAAAGGGTCGTAACGTTAAACTATACGAAAAGTCCCGTCTAGTAATCTAAGGCTATAGCGATATAGAGAAAAGCTCGCTTCTAACCTATTCCCCTACTATTCAACGTGTTAGCTAGCGCTTAATCCTAGCCCTTGCCCCCGCCTTACTTCGCCGAGGCATAAGCTTATCCCTACGCGATATTACGTAAGCCTATCCCTAAGCTTAGATAGAACTAAATCGGGTAGTATTAGCGGCTCTTCCGATAGAGCTTTAAGGCAAAGCCGATGTATATTAGTGGAAAACCTACTATAAGCATTACGTTAAGAGCCTTAACATAGCTCTCTCCACCTATGACTCGTGCCTTTTAATCACGAACTAGGGTCCCGACGACTTTAGCCTCGTCGGAATGCAGACCGATAACACCCTAATGCTCGGTTTAGACACCTTTTCGGCCTAAGAAGAAAAAGAGCTCGAGATAGCTTAATTTCGCGCTAAGCCGAAGGCTTAGATAACCCTAAGGAATGCTATAGACTTTAATAGAGCAAAACTAACGCTTTAAGACGACGTTCTGCCCCTATAGCAGAAGGGATAGGCCTTAAGGATCGAGGTAGTCGACTTATAGGCTTATAATAGAGCCTAGCAGTACCTTAAGCAACGCGCTCGTGCTACGTACGTCGCCTCTATCTATTAGCCCGAGGCCTTATTTAATATCTCCGTAGTAGCCTAGGTCTAAGCCCCCGAAGAGAAGGATTATAATATCCTTAATAAGCGCCTCTAGTAGTAGATCGACTATTAATAACGTAGACTTACGTACCGACTAATTAATCTCGAGACCGCTAAGCTCGTAGTGTTTATAGATAGCTTATTCGCAAATAACCGAGACCTTTCGTCTTAGTTAGGCTTCGTTATTACGCTCGTTAATAAGACCGAACGTACGGATACGCACTTTCGGGTCAATAGCAATATTATCTATTAGAGCTCGACGAAGTGCAAACGAGTAACCTATAGCGTTCTTACGAGCGAGATCTACGGCATAGTCAACGGCGTAGACCTTAGCATCTCCCTTATTATAACCCTCCGCATTGTTATAGAACGGCTTTAGCTCCTACTAATTCCTCTTATTATATACACTAACTTATACTCCCTCTACGAATGCCTTATTAAGCTCGGCACTACGAAGGAGAAACGCCTAATAATTGATATTATAGCATTGCGTTAGTCGTATAAGCGTCGGGAGATTAAGGAGATTAGGTAGATCTACGGGGAAGACAACCCCGCCGACGCTATAACGAAGGCATCGCTAAACAAGGCCCTTAAACGCCTTATTGATATAAACAGCCTCTCGATTAGGATAGAAGCCTTCGTCCTTCGCCCTTAGTTACTAGCAGTTGTCCCTACGATATTCCCTTTGTTCTACCTACTTTTCATTCATACTTATTAAATGTATTTATTAGGTCTTCTACCTAATATATCGTTCTTCCTATCTCCCTTTGTTTAGATTATAGGCTTACTATACGGCAACTATAAAGAAAAGTTACTAGTATAGGAATAAGGGATATCCGTTCTTTAGGCACGATTGCAATCCACGTGATTAAATAGATCACGTATAGGCAACGCCTAAACGGATACGCTATTAACCGTACGATGCATCGTATGCATTAGGGACCCCGGTAATAGCGTTACTAACTCGGCCGCCCTTGCGATAATTAAGTCATTAACTCAATCGCCCTTATAGGCATAGCCCCGACGTCGCAAGCAAGGGCTTACAAAGGTCCGGCTTCGGGCCCTATTAATAAACGCGTTTATAGCCTATATAAAGGGGCTATTCGTCGCCCCTTAGTTAATAGAGATCGTAGACTAGAATCCAGCTAGTTTATAACCCCTTTGTT
Organism: Ophiocordyceps sinensis; assembly: GCA_012934285.1. Taxonomy (NCBI): domain Eukaryota; kingdom Fungi; phylum Ascomycota; class Sordariomycetes; order Hypocreales; family Ophiocordycipitaceae; genus Ophiocordyceps; species Ophiocordyceps sinensis. Next base: position 11,606,270 of record JAAVMX010000001.1, on the reverse strand, counting down.
TGTTTAACTAACTAACAACGATAGTTATTATTATATATATTATGAAAATTATTATATTAGTCTCGCGTTATAATAGTTGCTACGCAATAGGTAGCTAGTCGCTTACGTATAGGTAGCGAACTATAATAGAGTGCTGCTCTTTATATATAAAGTTTTTTCTTCTCTTCTCTTATTATACAACTAGACTAAGATCTTATAGAGAAGTATATTCGGAATTAGACGAGTATATTCTAAATTAGACGAGCATATTCCGAATTAGTTTAACGTTATAGGTCTTAAGCGAACGGCAAGCGCGATAGTAAAGACGCCTTAAAAGCGAGGAAAATAAGCAGATTAAATCTAGCCGATAGGTCCCTTAGTTATAGCTTAAGTCTTAGAGTTATCGGCGAATAGAGTATTAATTAAGGATGCTATAGTAATAGCAAAGGAAGAGATAAAGCTAAAGAATACGCGCGGAGAGAGGACTCCTACCGGAGCGAAGATAACCCTATTAGAACGACTCCTTATAGAGAAGAATATACTAAATGCATTAGAGAAATCGATATCCTCGTTAGAGGAAGAAGCAGACGATCTACTATTTCGTTAGTTATTTAAAAGACTATTTATAAGCATAAAGAAACCTATTATAGTAGAGTCCTAAGGAGATTAGGCGATTGCTAAGCGTATAACGCTAACGGTTATCGAATCTAAAACATTTTCGTCGTTTAGCGAAGACGATAAAGACGAGGATATAAAGGCGAATGCTAAGGGAGATACTATAGATATAAAGAATCTTTAAAAAGGGATATTGCTAAAGAAAAGGGCTAAAAAGACCGTAACTATAAAAAGTCGCCGCGCGAAAAGGTGCTAAATAACCGAGTTATGCTATATTAAGTGCTTAAATAGCAGTATATAAAGGTTTAGCGATAACGAGGATAATACTAAAATAGTTAAACTCTCTTATATTTAGGAAGACGCGTGATTAAGTAGGTATATTTAGTATAACTCGCGTAGTAACTCTTATAAATCTATAAGTTCCTCGTTCCCCCTTAAGTCGGGATATAATCCTTAATTCAATTATAAGTGCCTATAATAACATCCGGGGATATAGCGGATCTATACGGCATTTAGATAAAGATAGCCGAGCTATAGATTACTTAGGACGAAACGGAAAAGAAGAAGATAAAGTCAATCTTTTACTAAGTTTATATATCGTTTATAGCCGTAATAACGGCCTATAGAGAGGAATAGGGTGTATTAAGTGCTAAACGTTTATATACGAAACGTCGTCTTAAATACCGGTAGGTATCGATAGAGCGACGGAAAGCTATACGTAAGAATAGGGACTAAAAGCTTCGTCTAGTGATTAAACACGCGGGTTTTACCCTATAGCGGGTAGGCTAAGAATATATATACGATAATTTACACGAAATAATTAAGGAGAGTAGTCGCTAAAGGAGGGGCGAGTAGGCAAAACGTCTTTTAGTTATTACGGAGTTTACTAGCGAGATAGAAGTAGGAGACTTATACTGTATAGATATAAAGGAATAAAGGTAAAGTAGCGGCGGAATAGAAATAGAAAAGTTAAAGTAAGCTAAAAAGAAGTTATTTCGTAATGCGTATTTCCGCCGTTTCTTTAGTTATATCTTTAGGTATTCGTTAATAAATTCTTAGGCATTCGCTATATCGTCTTAAGTAACCTACTCGTTGTATTCGGCTAGCTAACCTTCCTATTTTACTAAGTAGTAGGTAACGCCCTTCTTCTTCTTATAGTCCTTAATTTGCTAGACCGACTATTCTCCTTCGGCATCGTTAAGGTTAGGCATCGGCAGTAATTCGCTAGGGTATTAGTTAATAGCCTTTTCTACCTACGGCTTAACAAGACTAATATAAAACACATTATAAAGCCGGTCGTATTTCTCTAGTAGGGCTAGGCGGTACGCCTGCTTGCTAATAGCTTAAAGGACCCTAAAGGGTCTAATATATTTAGGTAATAACTTCCTTCTTTAGTCCTTAAGGCGTAAGTTCTTCGTAAGGAGTCCTATTAGGTCCTTAACCTTAAGGGTAAGTAGCTTATAATAGAGGTTATAAAACTTCTTTTACGACTCGATAGCTTATCGCTAATAAGTCTCTAGCTTTTTCCTTAAGTCTGCTAATTTGCTAATGCGAGCTCTCGCTTTAGGCACTCCCTTACTAATAGCATCGTCTATAAGGTAGATATAGTAGTCTAGTTAGTATCCGAATAATGCCTTATTAGGCGAAAGGCCTATAGTTGTATTCTTCGCATTATTATAAGCGAACTAAGCCTTTCGTAGTAGTCTAGGCTAATTATTCTATTCGGCATTTATTAAGCAAAGCTTGCTTTGCGCTACGAAGAACACAGAATGTGTGCAAGTTACGGCAAGCCGCTTTGCTTACTTAATATGTGTAGTAAGCTTTTTTATTGTAGGGGTCCCTTGTATTAACGAAGTGCGGCCATTGGCTAGCCCTAAATGACAAGCTATAATTGGCTAGGGTCTAAAAATCCAGTGCGCTAATTGGCTATATTTCCCCCGGGGTTAAACCGGCTAAAAAATACTCGCTTCCTATTAGTAACCCGTCCGGTAGGGTTTATCCCGAAATCCTTCACGGCTATTGGCTGCCCTAGCTATAGGAAAAAAAATAGCTTAGTGCCGCCGGCATAGCAAAGCTTTGCTTATAGTTATGCCCGCGGCACTAAGCTATTTTATAATACTAAAGGTAGTATTATAGTGTCTAATTTACCCGTTCGGTCTAACCGTCGGTTTATAGGTAAAAGGCTATAGATAACCTACGTTTTATCTATAATATATAATAGAGGTCTAACTAAAACTTACTAGTAAATAGGGATCCTCGATCGGAAATAATGCCTTTCGGTACTCTATAGATAATCTTAATCTTATAATAAAACGCCTTAGCTAACTTAAGCGCTATTATTATCTTAGAGACCGCGAGAAATACGCTATACTTAGTATATCGGTTAACGATTACTAGTATTGCGTTAACTTCTCTACTATCGAACTATAACTCTAGAAAACCGGTAGTAATACACTAGGCACTAAGAATGTATGTGTAAAGAAGGATGCTTCTATTAGGTAGGCGTAAGCCCCGGGAGCTAGGAATAGCTCCCTACTATCTTATCTATAGCTGATTACATTAGCCCCGGTATATAGCATAGAGGATGCTTTATATACATTAGAATGCCGGCTTAAAGGAAAACACTACTGCCTATAGCAGTTATAATATAATCCTAATTAGGCAATTAGGAGGAACACTCCTATTGCCTAAATCCTTCCTCTTATTCTTATAAGTTATGCTTATATCTGCTAGTGATTATTCCTTTAATCGTTCCTTCTGCTAAGCGGCCTTCTTGTTTTATATAGCGCGTGCTAGAGGGCGACCCTAGAACTCCGTGATAGCTTTAGCGGAGACCTATTTAGCTTAGACCTATTGGTTATATATAGCAGCCTATCCTTTCTATCGTACGAGGTATTCGGTTATAGGTTGCTTTAACCGACCGATGCGACGAATACGGATGTCTATTAAGCGCTCGACCTCGTAGTGCTAGTCCCCTTTCTTAAGCGCTTATTCGACATCGCGAGCTGCTTTAATAGGCCTAGGCTCTAGTTTAACGTAGTGACCGTCGTAAGCGAGCTTAAGGTGCTAAATAGATACGACGGGGTAGATCCTAACTTAGCTCGGGAGTATAAGTTCCGCCGCGAGGTTATTAACTATACGCTTAATAACGAACGGGCCTTCTCGTTGCCGCGACTATTTCTTTAGCGGCTAGCTAGGCTTGTAATAGCCCGTATGCAACTTTAGATAGACCTTATTACTAGCTTTAAGAAGAACCGGCCGGTGTTTCGCGTTATACCGCTGCTTAGCCTTTATAGCGGCTAGGTCTATAGCTAGGCTCGCTTATCTACGGATAACTTCTCGCAAGTAGGGCAATTCGTCCGTAGTAGTGCTTAAGATGTTGTCGGCAGCTTTTAATAGTCTACGTATATTAAAGCCGAAGATAGATTTATAGGCGGAGATCTTCGTACTAGCGTTAAATACCGTATTTAGATTCTACTAGAGGGCGGGGATTATTATCTTTTAATCTAGGCTAAGATCCTTAATGTAGGACATTCGTAGAGCGGTCTCTACGGTCTAGTTGCGCCGTTCGGTAAGTCCGTTAGCCTATAGGTAGTAGGCGGTGGTTATTGCAATTTTAGTACCGAATGCGCTCTAGAGGCCTTTCTAAAAGTCGGATGTGAATTTACGATCCCGATCGCTAATAATAGTTCTTAGTATGCCTTAATCGGAAAGAAGCAACTAACGGGCTAGGCTTTAAGCCTAGTCCTTTATGCCGTACTTCGCGTTGCCTAGGATTAGCAAGCATCTCTTACTAGTTAAGTAAGTGACCGTAAGAAGTTAGTTAAAGATATTAAAGCCTAGGATCTACTATAGGGAGCTTACTAAAGGTAAGGGCGGTATATCGGTTATAAAGTCTATCGCGATACTCTATATTAGAAGTAGCGGGGGGCGAATAGGCTTATAGCTGCCGGCAAGGGTCTAACGGTCTATTTAGCTAAGGCAATAGGCTTTATAGGCCGCGATATGCTTCTTTACCTAACGGGTGACTCCGCGAATTAAGTATATCTCTAGGTCCTTAATTATACAGACGACGCCGAAGTAGTTCTTATCGTTATAAGCTGCCGAGATTATAGATAGGATAAAGGCGTTAGGGATGCATAGCCGGGTAAAGCCGTTAGGGCCTTCGTAGTATAGGAGCTTATCGACTATAAAGAACGGTATGCCGCGGCGTTTAAGCTACGCCTTTATCCTTGCTATAGAGTTAGTGACTATAGCTCCTTCTAAGGGCGAAGAAAGACTCTCGACAGCGTCCTCGCTATCCGCGATTATCTAAAGTATTCGCTTATAGTAAGGGTTATTATCGTAGGCGACGGCGAATTCCTCGCATTTTTTAAGAGCTATAATAGCCTCGGAGGCTATAAGCACGTCGTTAAGCATAGTAAAGTCGGGACGACGACGATTAAGCAGCTAGTCGGATTCCTCGGCTAGTAGGCGACTAAGGGCGTCGGGGATAAAGTTCTTCTTGCTAAAGAGGTAATAAACCTTAATATCGTACTTAAAGAGGTAAATTAAGGCTATAACTAAGCGACGGTTAGCTCGGTCTATGCTCAAAGTATCGAAGGTCTTTTTAGCGACGATCTACCTAGTCGCGGAGTAGTCGGTTAAGACTACGAGCGGAAGGGTTAACGACTACACCGTAGTACGTATCTTCTTCGCAGCTTATACGAGATAGGCGACCTCTAGTTCTAAGGGACTATAGGACTGCTCGGCTCTTATTAGGGTGCGGGAGAGGAAGTAGATAGGCATAATGGCTTTAACTAGGATAGGCTAGCCTAGCTGCTAAACGGTACCGTCGCGGAGATAGAAAAAGACGGCTATAAAGCCTCGCTATAAAGAGGCGTTAATCTAATAAAATAGCCTCTTCTATAGGTCTATATAGTAAATCATACGGCTAGAAGTGATTTCCTTCTAAAGGGAGGCGAAGGAGGAAAGCTCGGCTAAGGTCGGCTAGAACGATATAACTTATGTATAGGACTTCCGCTTATTAAGGTTCCCGTTCTTAACCTTACTAATTAAGCGACCTTAGGCTAAAAGACTAGTCTTACGATCCTATAGAGGGGCGATAGAAGCGCCGTAGTACGGAATAAGATTGCGAATATACCCTATAGCGCCGATGTAGTGTTTAAGAGCGGCGAGGTTGTCGGGGAATAGGAGCTTTAAGAAGGCAGCGAGCCTATGCTTTATAGTACTTATCCTAAACGCGTCGATACGAAATCTAAGCAACTCTACGGAAGGGTAGCCGATCTAGCTTTTAGTAGGGCTTATAGATAGATTAAGCGATATAAAGAGCTTAAAGATAGCCTCGAGATATTAAAAGTGTTCTTCTTCCGTAGCGGAATAAATAATAATATTATTAATAAACGCGCGGCTATAGCCTTAGTACGGACGGAGAACTCGGTCTATATAACGTTATACGTACGCTAGGCTATTGCGAAAGCCGATAGGTGTAACTATTAGGCGCTTTAGACCTTAAAGACTTATAATAGTAAACCTGCCTTAATGCTTAAGTTTAACTTAAAACTAATAGAAGAAGGCGGAAGCGTCGATAGTAGTAATAAAACGGACGCCTAAGAGTTTAGCAATAATAGAGCTTTATAGTAGCAGAGAGTAGGAGTCCGGAATAGTAATACTATTAACGGCACGTAGGTTAATAACGACTCGGCCTTTAGTCTCGCCTTAGGCGGTGCGCTAAACCACGAAGACCGGTACTACGAACGGCGTAGGCTCGTCGGCCTACTCTAGGCGGCCCTGCTTATAAAGTAGGTTAAATATATCGTCGATAACCTTCCTATCGCGAAGCCCTTATAGGTAAGGCCTCTAAGCGACTCGTTTTTCATGCTAATTATTAATAAAGGGAACTATAAATTCCTTTCCGGGTTCTACGACGGCGGTGCCTATATCTCGCTAAAGCTAGGAGTATTTCCTAAGAAGCTTTTCAACGCGGCGTACGAAAGAGGGGCTATAATCGAAAATATAAATACCCTCTTTAGTGTATTTCTCTTAAAGCTCTAGTAGGCGCTAAACGTGCGTTTAGTATAGAATACGGCTAGAGAGGGGATCCTCGATCCTATCCGCGGCGTCTGTCTCGATAGCTACGGCAGCTGCCGTTACGTTAGAGGCGGCTGCTACGAGGTTCTAGCGAACCTTAGACCACTTAGCGGGTCCTACTAAGGAAGCTATAACGTAGGCGTAAATAGAGTCGGATAGCGAAGGCGTCGGAGAAGTGCCTAGGATAGGAGCTTCTATTAGCTAAGGTAGGGCGGGAGGCTATAGACACTCGAGGACCTCCTAAGTAAGCGGGAAGGTGCTCGCGACGTTGACTAATAGACTAGTAGAAGCAAAAGTAGCAACAGCGGTTCCTAGGGAGGGCGTTATAGCTGCGGCTCCTAGAGCGGGCGAAATTGCAGTGGCTAGCGTTAGGGCCTTTATAGCTGATTTCTAAGACGGGGCGGCAAAATAGCCAGACTCCTAACACTCCTAGATCTAGCTAAGCTTCTGCTTACGCTTAATAACGAGGTCGACGTTCGTGCTATTAGTGATAAGGATAGTAGGAAGAGATTTAGCATCGACGATGCTATAAATAGCATTAGTGTAAGAGGCGAAGAAAGTATAGGCGCGGTCCTTAGGAAGTTCTTTCTAAGAGGTAGGGACTATAAGGGTAGTGCCGGGCGGCATAATAGTCTTTCGGACGGCCTAGACACAGCGAATAACTTCGCGGGGCTATTTATAGATATCGAATAGGATTTTAAACCCGTTAAGCACTCCGATGCGTATAACTTCCTTATTATAATTAAGGGATCCTCGGTATAGCTTAAGGAAGGCATTGCCGAGAAGTGCGCCGGCCTCTACTTTAGAGACTTAGGCGGAGTAAGTGAATTTAGCTATAGCTGCTTAAGCGGTCGGGCTAGCTATAGTGCCGCGCGCGTAGAAGGAGAATATAGCTTAGTCCTCGCAAAAGGAGCGATCGTTAACTCCGTTAATAGTAACGGGAGGCTTCTTCTCGACGGTGTGGTTAAAAGTCTAAAGAAGGTCGCGATTAATTATAGGCTTACTATAGCTAGAGTTAGGGCAAACTTAGACTTCCTGCCTACTAGGTTAAGCAAAGACCTTAATCCTTATATAGGAGTATAAGTGCGGCGGGGAATCCTAATCCTATTAGGGCTCCTCGGCTTTAGCTTTTAGGACTTAATCTAGTCGGGGTACTATAGTAGGTGCTACGTGAAAAACAGGCTCCTTAATAATAGGTGCAGGAGGAATAGGCTTTAATACGACGGGGGAATTAGGCTTAGTAGGAATAGAGTCGACGATATTCCCTACGGGAATAGTAAGAGTAGAAGGGGTCTTCTTACACCCGAGATAGAGATAAGAGAAAAGTATATTACGAGAAAGAAAAAAGGCCTTATAAACCTTATAGGTTAAAGGCTTAAGCGCGCGCTTTTTACTATAGAGCTATTGCTTAAATATATAGCAATTAGCACGCATATACTCCTTAAGCACGGAGGTAAGGGCGAAGGTATAGTCGTAGGTGCTATATTTAAACTTACCGGCCTATTTAGTAGGGTAGCGGGAGTTTATATAGCCTACGAAGTTAGCCTCTAAGGAGGCGTAAGAGGACGCGTTGTTCTAAGAGTCGTTTAAGTATAGCTCGTTACTAGCTTTATCGCCGCTAAGAGTAGTCTTTTTATCGCTTTAATATTTCGACTTAAAACGCACTTTCTTCTTATTGTTATTACCTTTATATTTACCTTAACGGTATTCCGTTCGGTTATCTTATCGGTCGTCCCGGCGAAGGTAACGCTTATCGCGGCGTAGCGGGCGTAAGCTTAACTAATTACGGTTATTACTTAAGCTTTATCTTTTAGGACTACGGTTGCGATTATAACCTTAGTCCTAATCCTAACGGTTACCCTAACGGTAGTTATTGCCTTAGTTACCTTAACGATAGTTATCGGGACGATTATTACGACGGCTGCGATTATAGTTACCCTAACGGTAACTATTATTACGGCGACGGTTATCCTAACGATAGTTATTATCCCGACGGGAAACGCTACCGTAGCGAGAACGGTCTTAGTCTTTAGAGATATATAGCTTAAGAGAGGCTATAATAAAGGGTTTCCGTTCTTTAATAATACGAATCTATTTATCGATTAAGGTCTTTTTTATAGGAATAGGAAGAAGCGAGGAGATCTAGAGGGCAATAAGAGGATAGATAGCTTTAATGATTTAGGCATTTTTGCCTATCTTAAGTTAGCGGGCGAGCGAAACCTTTCTCTAGATCTATTACGCGAGAGTAATAGAGCTAGAGGACTATATAGATATCGTATACCTTTCCCTATAAAGTTCCTTTAAGACGTCGGCGTTAGGACGCTTAAAACGCCTAGTTAAGAACTTATAGAAGGTTCTAATAGGGGAGGAATTAAGGATATCGCGTTATTCCGCTATAAGCTTACTTATATACTATATAAAAGCTCCTCCTGCTAAGAAGGAAAGGTAATACGGGCAAAGGGCGAATAGATCTTCGTCCTAATAGATCCTTAGACGCTTTATAAAGAGATAGACGTCTATATAGATATTCTTTCTATCGCTAAGAGCGATAATACCTAGGTTCTTCGGATTATGCTTATCTAGGTTAAAAGTACTAATATTATCCTATTTAAGGCGTTTAGTAATAGCCTCGTCGTTATAGGCTAAGGAGGAGGTATAACTCGCCTTGCGGTACCTACGCGAGTTCGGATAGGACTTTAAGGGGCGGCGGATAAAACTATTATTAGACCTAGACGAATTATTATTATTATTATCTAAATCCTTCTATCGACGAGAGTAGAAGGCCTAAGAGTACTTAGATAACTTAGACTAAAGAGAATAATATAGAACCTAGGGTTATTCCTTAGGGTAATACTACTGTCTAATAGAGCGCTGCTCGGATAAGCGAAGTATTCCTTACGGACGAAGAGGAGGCTATTCCTCCGATTAACCGTTAGAAGGGTCTCCGTCGATTATTTCCGGGTTAAGAGGCATAGCTTAGACTAGCCGATATACTAGAGTTATTATAGCGTAGAGAGGAGTCTCCTTATCGGGAAGCTCGCTTATAAAACAAAGATACGCGCGAATTCCCTTTCGCTAAGTATCGGCGTACTATAGATGCTTTTCCTTTATAGGCGGAAGATCTAAGATATTAAAGATAATCTCCGACTTAAAGGCTAAAAAGCCTAAGAGAATACGGGCTTACTTTATATATATTACGTCTATATTAATAAAGGTCTTAATAACCCTTTCCGTAGGTAGTGTTTTAATTAACTTAGAGTAGCGAACGGCCTATTTTAATAGGTTATTATAGTCCTTATCCTCTATAGCTAGTATAGCAGACTGCTTACGTAGCACCTCGGTTTCTAAGGATAGGCGAGGACGACGGCGGGTAGGAGGAGGAGGATCTTTATAATTACTCTTAGAGTCCTTAGAGGGGGCGGCGCTATAGATACTATCCGGCGGAGCGTACTCCTATATCGGTAAGCGAGGGTAAACGTCGTCGTCTAAACGAGATATAGATGCCGTAGCTTAATAGGCTTCTTCGTCCCTAGCTATAGTAATAATAGCTTAATAAAACGAAGGAAGAAGGCGAAGAGGTTAATAGATAGAGAAGAGGAGGGATTGCGAAGAAAGAAGAGTTATAGGAGAGGAGAAAAGTCTATAGTAGGAGGTATAGGGTATTTTGATTTTAGCGTAGGAACGGGTACGCGTAGGAAATCGAAAACATAGAGAGCAAGTTTTTCCTTACGGCTAATTGCGTAGGGACTTAAAATAGAGAACTAGGCAGTAGGCCCTAGGTCTAATAATGCCTAGAAAGGCGAGCCTCGTCGGGACGTAAGGCTTATATTAGAGATTATATAGGCGTGCTAGCTAAGGTTGTATAAGCTGGTTATACTATAGGTGTTAGGAGCCTTTAGGCGGCTTCTAACGAATGGCGAGAGCTTTAAGAAGCTCTTAATAAACGTGTCGTAGTAGAGCGAAGCTCTAGAGATAGGAAGGGCGTTCCTAATAGTAGCTTAAAGGCAGAAGGTGCAGAATTACTACCAATTTAATGCACTAGGCACTAAGAATATATTTATAAAGAAGGATGCTTCTATTAGGTGGGCGTAAGCCCCGGGAGCTAGGAATAGCTCCCTACTATCTTATCTATAGCTAATTACATTAGCCCCGGCATGTAGCATAGAGGATGCTTTATATGCATTAGGTAGTAAAGTCTATAGAGATTTCTTCCTAAGGTCTTATAGGAATAGGCAGCGACTTAAGGGCGCCGTATAGGCGATGCCGCTTTAGAACGACGCTTTAATAGATATAATATAAACGCACGTAGCTATTTATATTATAAGCTATTCCTTCCTAAAAGAAATTCCGGGATAGGAGGTCTTTTGTATAAGCTATTCTAAAGTATCCTATAAGGGGATCGTCGTAGTAGAGCTAAATAAGCTCTTGCCTTAAGGCAACCTCTACGGGCACTACGATTCTTCCCGAATATAGAATAAGTCTATTTAGGCTTAATAACTAAGGACTTATACCTTCTTTTAGGGTACTTTCGGCCTACACTCGCTATATAGTCTACGGATCTTCCGCTTAAGTCCTCTTTAAGAGCTTAAAAAAGGGCTTAGAGATATTGCTCTTATAGACCCTTTTATAACGAGCTACTAACCTAGCTAATTATCCTTAATATCGTTATTTATCATTAACGATATCTTTAAACTAGGTGGCTAACTTAGCGGGACTCGTTGATAAATGCTAAGCGATCGAATCTTAGAAAGCTTATGTATTTTTATTACGTAAAGATATCTTATTAAGCTTAGAGATAGTAAAGACCTAAGAACTCGTCTTAAGGTCGCTCTATAAAGAATCTATAGCTATATATACCCACCGAATAACTACTAACTTTTATTATAGCTCTAGGAGTAGCTTTATAGACGGTAGGGCTTTGCCTATAAATTCTAGCTTTTTTAATAAAGTATCGGTAGGATTTAATTTACTAGCTTAGTATTTAATCGTAGAATTAAAAAGAGCTAGGTATATATACTAACGTGCTTATCTTTTATTAAAGGATACTTGCTTTATAAAGCCTTAAAGGTTTTAGTAATCTAATAAAACTTTAATAATATTCGCTGCCCTTTTAACGTAGTATCGCTAGTGTTTAAATAACTTAACGATAGTAAATATCTCCTAATTAAAGGTGCCGTAGTTAAGCTTAAGGCTAGTAAACTTCCGTAATTAAAAAGCAATCGGATAATAGTAACCTTCGTTATTAGGCTACGAAAGAATGCTAGCTATTGCGAAAATTAAAGCATTAGTCTTAATGCGAATTAGTCTTTAAGGGTTAAAGTATCGGAGAAGTAGGGCTATTATAAAGGCGTTCTTTACGGCGTAAAACGCTATTAATTCGCTAGTGTTTAGCTATACTCGTCTAGGCTTTCTTCCTTTAACGCTCCCCTTTAATAACGTAGTAAGAGGGGCAATAATGCTAGAGTATCTTAAAATAAATCGTCGGTAATAGTTTATTAAACCGAGAAAAACTTAAACATTATAGAAAGAATAAGGTTCTTTTTAATTTATAAGAGCCTTAATGCGGGCTAGATCTATTACGACTCCGTTAATAGATAAGATAAATCCTAAAAATTCTAAAGATTGCTTATAGAAAGTATACTTCGATAAATTAGCGAATAGCTTAATATTCCTTAATCGTTTAAGGACTTATCATAAGTATTCTATATCCTCGTAAGTCTTTATAAAAGGTTAAAATATTATTAAAGTAGACGACGCAAATAGTATCTATAAGACCTTTAAGAGCTTAGTTAATATATAACTAAAATATAGTAAAGGCGTTAGTTAATCTAAACGGTAATACTAAATACTTATAGTAACTATAGCGAGTACGAAAGGCTATCTTCTATTTATCCCCTCCTTTAATCCGGATACGTTAGTATGCGTTTTTAGGTTAATCTTCGAAAAGTACTTAGCCCTTTAATAACAGTCTATAATCTCCGAAATAAAAGGGAGTAGGTAGCGATTTTTATTAGTAATGTAATTAACCCCTTAGTAGTCTATATAAAGGCGTAAAGTGCTGTCTTTCTTACGTATAAAAAGAATAAAAGCCCCGGCCGAACTTTTAGATTTCCGAATAATACTACGCTTAAGGGACTAATCTAACTACTATTTAAGAAGCTAAAGTTCGGATTAAGAAAGAGGGTAGATAGGTCTAAAAGGCGGCTTAGAGTCGGGCAATACATTAATCGTATAATCGGTGCCTTTCTTCCTTAGTAGTAAATCGGCCTTATGCTTAGAAAACACGTCTTTAAAGTCTAAAAGAGTCGCCGGTATTTCCTCTCCTATTTGCTTAAGGTTCGCTAAGTTATTATCTTTATTAGGAAATAGTATAAAATTTTAGTCTAGTATAACTATATAGACCTATGCCTTAGTCCGGCACTTATGTAAAAACTTTTAGGGCTAGCGTAATAATACCTTAGGCAGTTAGAATTTAAACTACTAAACGCGCTTAAAAGAATAAGATAAATCTATTCCTAAGAAAGTATAGGTATACTAAGTAAAACTAATGCGTTATCGGGTTTTAATCTATTATCGACGCTAATATAAGAGCGAGTGATTGTCTTTTCCCTATAGCGATTGTCTTAGAGTTAGATATAAACTTCCTAGACTCTATATCGTTTTATAAGCGTATTCCCGACTACCTTTAATCTAAGGGTTAATAAAGGAAGCTATCGTAGCCCTTATTTTTAAGCAAAATTTATATCTATTAAGTCTACTTTACTACCGTAATCGAGATTAACGATAATTTTATAAAGTATTCGCCTTAGTAGCTTTCTAATAGTATATAGTCTTTTAACTACCTCTACCTATACCTTAGTCGAAGGAGAGGCATTTACTTTAACTTCTAAGCGTTTCCCTCTTTCTTTATTAAATCCGAATCGGCTATAGTTCGGTTAACTTTCGCTAGCGCTTAGCAATCGGCTTATACATAGCCTAGTTTCTTATAATACTAATAAATAACTATGCCGGATTAGCTTTCGCCGTTTCTATAAGAATTTCCTCCCCGGTTATTGCTACGGCTATTCCTGCCGTATCTATTCCTACCGTTACGACTATTATAACTATTTCCTTAGCCGTTCCTATAGCCGTTGCTACGACCGTTTCTACGGCTATTCGAGGTTAATCTAGCGGCGTTAGAATCTTAAAAGTTATTAGTAGATCTATTTCGGCCTTTACGTTAGCGATAGCCTATCGAACGGGAGCCTTTTGCCCCTTAAGTTATAGTCGATTAATCGTTAGTTAGCTTTACGGGGCGTTTCTTATTTCCTAAAGTATATTAAAAGCGTTAAGCGAGTTAGACTATCTCTTTATAAGTATTATCCTAAATAAACGCTAAATGAAGGGAGATTTAGTCCTAAAGATCTGGACGTAACTTCGTAAGAAAGGAAAGTATATAAGTTTTTTCTAGCGGACGTTCTAGGTATTGCTTAAGGGAATCTAAGTAAAGACTAAAATCGAGGGGGGACTAACCCTCTCGTTAGCGTACTTCCTATAGTTATATAGCTAAGAGAGTCTTACGATTAGTAGTATCTTTAATTAAAATTAAGGTTTAGTTACGAAAATTTTCTTAATTAGTGCGAAGCAATTCCCTTTTTATAAGGAGCTTTTCGTCGAAGTATTGCCTTTATCTCGCCTTATAGTTTACGTATATATAATTAAAGGTATATAAGATTTTAGTATTATTACGCTTAAAATAACGTAAAGCAGCGATAAAGGTATCTTTAAGATCGCTAATCTAATCGAGACGTTTTCGAAGGTTAGTTAGTTATAATAACCTAGGAATGTTTTTTATTTTAATTTCCTTACTATAACTTTCCCTTAATTCGGTTAAGTATTAGCGACGTTTATATAAGTCTTTGCTAAATAAGTTACCCTACTGCGAAAATTCCTCTCGAGGTTCCGTAATCCTATCTCTTAATCTCTTCTCCTCCTTAAGCTCTACGGCTCTTGCTTAAAAAGCTATAAGGATATCTATACGCGGAGGGGTAGGTCGTAAAGGCCTAGCTTACGTTTAACTTCGCGAAAGGATAGATTAAGCCCCTTTAGGCAGTAAAAAAATTAGTAATAGCGTCTTAAGACGCTTATTATAGCCCTTATATAAGTTAGTATATTTATCTTCTAATATTAGTTCTATTACGTAAGGTAACGGCGATAGGCTAGCGACTTAATAGCTACTACGACTTATTAGGCCTACGCGGCCTATACCTCCTCCTTAAGCTCTACGGCTCTTGCTTAAAGAGCTGCGAGGACATCTATACGTAGAGGGGGAGGTCGTAAAGGGCCGGCTTGCGTTTAACTTCGCGAGGGGATAGATCGGGCCCCTTTAAGTAGCGAAAAAATTAGTAATAGCGTCCTAAGACGCTCGTTATAGCCCTTATGTAAGTTAATATGTTTATCTTATAATATTAGTTCCGTTACGCGAGGTAACGGCGATAGGCTAGCGACTCGATAGCTACTACGACCTATTCGGCCTACGCGGCCTATACGTCCGGAAACGCGTCTACTACGCGGTGCTATCGCTCCTAGGTAACTAAAAAAGAGAAGCTTTAGAAATTATAAGAAGATAGACTAAAGGTACGTTTAGGAAGGTAGGAACGGTAGTTAAAAGTACGAATAATCCTTTATTGCAATACGGTTGCCCTCTTATAGTAAGACTAAAGCTTGCCCCTCTTCTAAGATATATTAAGGCCTTAGGGATATACCCTTAGGCCTCGAGAGGGGTTGTCGGGGACTAATTAGCGACTAATAGCCGAATAGTCCCCGAGCTAAAATGCATTATCTATCGTGCATATATCCCTATCTCCCGACTCTAAAGTTACGCGGGTAGCTGCGTTATAAATAGCACTAAAGCGACGGCCTTAGAAAAGCTAGCCTAAATAAACCCTTTATCTAAAAGGCCGCGTAGTGTTTTCTTTAATATAAGCAACTCGTCTTAAGATATCGCGTATAGTGGCCTAAAGGGCGGAACTATATCTTATCCGCGGGAATCCTTATAAAGTAATATCGCGTAGTTAATGCCGGGCTTATATAGGTTTAATTTATCGGCCTCGCTCTTTCGAAAGAGCGGCAGTAGGTTATAAAACTACGTAGAGATTATTTAACGTAATTTAGCTTCCGTCTTTAGCTTCTTTAGTTATAAGGCCTTTTCGATATCCGCGAGGCTAACTACGTAAATAGCAGCTATAGCGGCTTTTAAGCCGTATCGTCTACGGATTCGGTTAATAGTACCGATAAATACTAAAGCTATAACCTTCTTAGCTTCCCGAAGCTTAGTAGCATACTCGGTGTCCTTAGGCTCGTTCTTATTAATATACCGTAGCTAACGCTACGAATTCCTATACTAAAGCCTTCCTTAGTATAGCATAGAGTAGGACTCTATATAAAGAAGCTAAGGCTTTCTAAGGATTAGGTTAAATTTAAGCTAAGGGATAACGTACGCTATAAGCAATTGCTTATGCCCGTCGATTTCCGTAGCTATCTATATAATACCTTTAATCTTCGCTTTTCTATTACGCTTAAGGCTCCTTATATATACCGAGGTCCTATATCTTTAATTAGCAAATATAGTTCTTATGCGAATGCCTTATTAATAGCGGCGTAGTGTTAGCAACCTTCGTCTACGAGAATAAAGACGAGGTTTATACGGTTAATAACAATAGGTATTAAGGTAGGAGAAGTCTTAATATAGTTATTTAACCCTTTTTTCTCTAGTGCTAGCGAATTAAGCTTTAAGGCCCGTCTATACTCTAGAGCTATACGTTTCTCTTTATATTAGTAGCGGTAGGGACTATATTATCCTCCTTAATATTAGACTTAAGAGAAGGTCGGATAACGCGAATCGCTATAGGTCGTTTAGCTCGCTTCGCTATAGGACGAGCGGGACGATATAGGCAATCCGTAGCGAATTGCCTATCCGCGCTATAGCGTACGTAAAGCCCTTCCTTTCTCCGCTTCTAAAGCTCCGCTTTCGATACTTACTTAGCTCGCTATATAAAAGAGGAAAGCGCGCTGCCTAAGGCGGTAGATAGTATCCTCGCTTTTCTATAAGCGGGCCGCGTAGTAGATATTACGACGTCGCCTTCGTAGTCTACTATAGTATCGGGCGCGGATTTCGGCGGCGGGAGCGTTATAGCGTTTTTAGTAGAAACTCCTTTATTCCCGTTGCTAACGTCGTTTATGCTAGCGCGCTTTCGTAACTTCTAGAAGTAAGGGCTTTGCTTATAGTTCTAAGCTACCTTCGTAAAGCGACCTACGTACTCCCGGAAGTTAATAAGTATCTCGATTAAGATACGTATTTCCTATAGTTATAGATTAATTAAATTCCGTAGCTATATAAGCTTAGCGCTATCTCCTTAAATGCTATTTCCGGCGGCGTGAGTAATAGTCTCTTTAAAATTAAGAAGGAAGTCCTTTAACGTCGAGCCGTCTTTCTTAAAGAGGGTCTATAACCTATCTTACGCGTTTTCTTACTCCTATATATTGCTAAACGCATAGATAAAGTGCTTAAAGAAAGCTCGGGGGTCGTATGCGCTATTAGGCCCGCTAATCTCCTAAAACCCGGAAACGGCCGTATCTAAGGCTTAGGCAGCGTATAAAGCAGCGAATACCAAGCGGTATCGCGGCAACCGTTAAGGCCTTACTTCTAGTTAACGGTAAACTTAATATAGAGGCGATATAGGAAGAAGTAAAAAGACTCTAGCTTACTATCTTATATAAGCTATAGTAGAGGCTTCCTTTTGCCGAAGGCAGCTTTAAGGGCCGTCCTTAGGTTAGCTATTTTAGCGTTCTTAGCTACGGGAGAGTTCGTCGACGTAGCTATAGGCGCTAGTAGCGTATCCGTAGAGGTAGGCGCTATAGATCCTATTTTAACTCTAAGGACTTTTAGCAATCCCCTTCGTTTAGCCGGATTAACGGCTATTTTCTATAGTAGCACTAGAAGGCGCTTTCCTTCTGCTATAGAAGGTACGGCATCCGCCGTCACCTTGCCTAAGCGGGCTTCTATTATTTCCTATTTAAGGCGGGCTTCTACGAAGGCCCGCTTATTTAGCGACTCTTATTATAGCTATAGCTGCTAGGACCCCTCGGCCTATTGCTTAAAGACGTCCTTTATATCGTTGTCTAATAAGTCTATAATAGTAACTAATATTACTACGCATACCGCTTTTATTATAGCGGCCTATCGTTCTAGTCGATATATACCGCTATTATAAAAGCGGGACGTTATCGAATTAATAAGTCCGTAAAAAGAGAGAGATAAATAATACTATAATAGGGTAAGCAGAGTAATTACATAAGTGCCTTTTATATAGGTATAGAAATTATCTATAAAGAACTAAGTGTAAGCGCACCTATATATACGGATATATAGCTCTACGCACGTACCCCTTTATCCGCACGTGTCCTTTACCCCTATCCGCATAAGCCCCTTACCCTTATTTGCATAAGCCTCTTTCCCCACCCGTATATGCCTTTTCCCCGCTCGTATATAAGAATGCGGATTAGGTCGTAGACCTAATCTTACTAAGAGTTAAAGACCCTTACACCGAGCGTAATAAAGCTCTCTATAGCTTACGTAAATTATGTTTTCTCTAGTATAACGAGCTCTAATAGGCGTTAAAAGCTTAAGGACTAGACCGTATTAATAAAGTCCTCGTGCTTATATATATTAATAATATCCTTATCTTAACCCTAAAGGGCTATTCCGTAGACGAGCTTATCGACTTTCTATACGATAAGTATAAGGTCTATAAGGAAGCCTTTAGTTAGTATTACGGAATCTAAGTTATTCGCGACCGACCGTACCGGAAGATCTTTCTATACTAAGATGCCTATATCGAGAAGATCGTACGTAAATTTGGCCTTAACGGCTTTAGGAAAGCGCCGATAATCCCTCTACCGCCTTTACCGCTAGTTAAAAACCTTAAATAAGCGACGTTTTAAGAGATTAAGGACTTTTAAGAGAGGATCGGGTCGATTATATATACGGCGGTTACTATAAGGCCGGGTATAGCCCTTATAGCTTTATAGCTCTCGAGGTTCCTAATAAATCACTTAGTAGAAGGAGCTAGCTAACGATTATATCCGCTACCTTTACGTAACGAGGTTCCTTACGATTAAATACAATAGCCTTAAAGAGGAAGCTCTTATTATTATAACTAACGCTTTTTTCTTAGATAACCTAGAAACCCGCCGCTTGTAATAAGGCTATATTATAAGAGTATTACTATTTATACTATAAGGAATCTCTATTTATACTATAAGACCCTATAAGACGCTAAAATCCCTACTTCTTCTACGCGTATTCGTACCCCGCGCGCCTATATCCCGCCACTAAAATCTAGTATAGGTATATAGCAATTAAGAGAGCCACGCAAATCGTACGAAGAATGCGAAGAATACTACCGATACGCAGTAGGGCACGCAGCCGAGCACGCAATAGAGGGCACGCAGTAGAGGGCACGCAGTAGGGCACGCAGCCGGGCACGAAGCATACATTAAGAAGCTATACATACAGCAGAAGGCACGCAGCACAGGGCACGTAGTAGGGCACGCAGTAGGGCACGCAGTAGAGGGCACGTAGTAGGGCACGCAGCCGAGCACGCAGTAGAGGGCACGCAGTAGAGGGCACGCAGTAGGGCACGCAGCCGGGCACGAAGTAGGGCACGCAGTAGGGCACGCAGCCGGGCACGAAGCAGGGCACGCAGTAGGGCACGCAGCCGGGCACGAAGCATACATTAAGGAGCCGCACATACAGTAGAGGGCACGCAGCAAAGGGCACGCAGCAGGGCACGCAGTAGGGTACGCAGTAGAGGGCACGCAGCAGAGGGCACGCAGTAGGGCACGTAGTAGAGGGCACGAAGTAGAGCACGCAGCCGGGAGCCGTATATATTAAAGAGCCGCACACACAGTAGAGGGCACGCAGCCGGGAGCCGTATATATTAAAGAGCCGCACACATAGCAGAGGGCACGCAGCAAAGGGCACGCAGCAGGGCACGTAGTAGGGCACGCAGTAGAGGGCACGCAGTAGGGCACGCAGTAGAGCACGTAGCCGGGAGCCGCATATATTAAGGAGCCGCACATATAGTAGAGGGCACGCAGTAAAGGGCATGCAGTAGGGCACGCAGTAGAGGCACGCAATAGGGCACGCAGTAGAGGGCACGTAGTAGAGGGCACGTAAGAGGGCACGCAGTAGAGGGCATGTAGTAGAGGGCATGTAGTAGGGCTCCTTACGCGCGCGCTACTATAGCTATTAAATTGCTATTATTAAATTAGCTATTCGTTTAATTTGCGCGCTGCTATAGCTATTAAATTGCTATTGTTGAATTAGCTATTTGTTTAATTAAGGCTAGGCACGATTTCCGCCGCCCTCTTAATTGCTATATACCTATACCTAATTTTAGTAGCGGGATATAGGCGCGCGGGGTACGCGTAGAAAAAGCGGGGACGATAGGGTCTTATAGTATAAATAGAGATTCCTTATAGTATAAATAGTAATACTTATATATAAGGCTATAGACGAGCTACGCTTATACAATTTCTAGACGTATCGCTTTTAATAATTATAAGGAGCATCTAGCTAAACTTAATAAGGACTAGAATTATTATAATTATATTATAGATCTATTCCTATATAGCTTGAGCTTCCCCGGTTAATGTAATAGGGATATTCTTAGCGCTTAGTAATTGCTTAATTAAAGGCGAAGAAAGCTCGGAGAATATAAGGATTAGTATGCATAGGTATCCGGCTATATAGATAAAAGCGCGGATCTCTATAGTTATCGTAGGTATCGGTCGGTCGCGAATAGCGGTAATCTTAAGAGGATCTGCCCGAATGCCTTAAAAGCAGACGATAAAGCCTTAGAATACGCCTATATCGATGAAGAGCTTCGTTTTCTTAGCGTTTAGCAGTAGACCGTACTTAACGGCGCGGGCGAAGAAGGCGAGTAGGCGTTAATAACGCTGCTTAACCGTATCGGCTTAAAGGTATATATCGTCTAAGAGACTAGCGGCGAACTCGCGTAACGGCTATAAAACTTCCTCTATAAAAGCTTAAAACGTCGCTAAGGCGTTAGTAAGACCTATAGGCATAGCTTCCTATTCGTATAGACCGTAAGGTATAACGAAGGCCGTTTTCTTATAATCCTTTAAGGCGATCGAGATATACTAAAAACTATCCTATAGGTTAATAAAGGTATAGTAATAGTACCCGGCTATACGTTAGATTTCGTCTATAGTATTTAGGAGAGGGTGCGTATACTTCTTCGTTAAGGTATTAAGTATATAGTAGTCGGCGTAGATATACTAAATAACCTATCTACGAGCATTATATTTTAGGCCTATAAGCGCCTTCTTAAGCGTTAATAGTAGAGGAGAAGAATATAGGCTTATAGAGTTCTAAATAATGCTTCCCTTATATTTCTTAACGAAGTCCCTAAAAGCTTAAGCCTATAAGGGACTATAACGTCGAGGAGCCTATCTTATAGGTATACTATCGCTTATATTAATTCGGTATACTATCTTAGCTAGTTTCTCTATATAACGAAGCGAAGCGTTTAAAAGCTCGGGGAATTTAGCGAAGTAGATGTCTATATAGCGTTTTACTTAGTCCGGAGTATCGGTGTTAATATTACCGTCTTCCCTATTTGCTTTCCACCGGGAAATCCCCGGTTCTTCTCTAGATTCTACTATAGAATTCCACGGGCTTCTACGGTTATTTACCCCGCACTTCCACAGGCGCATTTACCTACTTTTCTTCTGCTATATTTCACCGTAATTTCACGGTGATTTCACGGTTATTTATTCGTCCTTTACCCGTAAAATCTCTTCCCTTCTACGGTCTTCTACCGTAGAATTCCAATTCCCTTCTACGGCTTCTACCGTAGAATTCCTTTATATAGTCACGGCTTCTACCGTAGAATTCACTAGTCTTTCACTAGACTGCTTATTTCTTTGCTAACTATATAACTTATTTATCGTACGGTATAATCTATTGCTTTTCTTACTAATCCTTCCGTCCGATCCTTTACGTTACATATTTTTCCTTAGGTCTACGCGCCTAATTTCGTCCGAGGATTTTTCCTATATATAGAGACTAGTTAGCCTCCCTACTAGATAAGATAAGAGCTAATATTCTTAGTGATTTACATCCTTTTGCAGCTTCTAATCCCTCTATGCAGGCTGTTTAGCCTTAGAGCCTCTCTTCCCTTTTTGATTGCTATCACCTAAATGTCGAGGACCCGACTAATTAGCGTTCGATAATCGGCGTAAAAACGAACGGTATTAGCAGATTATATATCTATCGAATTAGCAAATACCGTTATAGAGAAGATATTCAACTACTACGGATATAATAGAGGCTAGCCCTTAAGGTTATATAGTGAAATTACGCCGTTTTCCTTATAGGATACCCCTAGGGTATAAAAAACAGACCTTCTTAAGGTAAGGTTGCCGGGAAAGGTGCTATTAGAAATAATACCGTAGGAAAGGCCTACCGAGGCGGTCTAAGCGTCGTTACCTTACTATTATATAGCGATAAGGATATTATCGCGAAAATTAAGGCTAGGGATTGCTTTAATACCTCTTATAGTCGAGGAGGCCCGAGATAGGTATAAGGCGAGCTTATTCGCGAGAGAGGAGGAGACGTAATAAGCTATAGAACCGTAGTTGAAAAAGGAAGAAAGGGTAGAGGATAGGGAGGTTATTAAACGATAAAGAAAAACACTATAACTCTTACTAAAGCCTTTACGAAGAGGCTTATGCTTAGTATTAATACTACCGTGTACGGTCATAAAGTAAGCGGTATCGCACCCCTATTAGTTAAAGTATATACCTTCCTCTATCGCGGTGAGGATAGCCTCTATTTCCGCGTTGTCTTTCTTATACTAATACGCCGGGTCCTAATCCTCTTTAGCGTTATTAAGGACCTCTATGTCGAAATAGACTTATAGGCGGCTGGTATTACCACGCTAGTTTCCTCGAGTGCCCTTATAGGTGCTTCTACCTCGATTACCTCTACTGCGATTACTACCGCGGCTACGGCTACGGCTACCCTAAGCGCGCTAGCGGCTGCCGAAAGCCTTAGTAGCTTCGTATATTATTCATTTAATTATAACTTCTCGCGGCTAGCTTTACGATAAGGACGGTGCGGTAGCAGGTATAGGCGAGGACAATACGAAATAGTCTATAGTCCTAGGCTTAATAGCTAGCTTTACCGCAATTAAAATATGTATTAGACTTTAATATAGCCGCGAAGGTAGAAGCGGCGTTAGCTTCGTCGTTATAAGCGGCAGTAGCAGTAGGGTAGACTATAGTATTAGTAGTACGCGGGTCGGCGATAATAATGCCTAATAGACCCGAATATAAAGCGGCCGATAGTAAGCTAGGGTTAGGCTTAATGACTTCTATCGTTACTAGCTTATTGCTAATAGCCTCGTTAATCCTTAAGAAATAGGGCCGAAGTCCTTCGATAACTCGTTAGCTATCTAAGTCGGCTAGAGGTTATATAGTATCTAGCCGATAAGAAATACGGATTATATCTATTAGAGCTTTTAAAGGACGGTATAGTCCGCTTAATATAACTTCTATTTTAGCTTTATAACAATCTTATTTCTGTTATTAATTACTATATCGTCCATTTCCTTAATAGCTTTCGCTTAGGGCTAGATACTGTTTATAACAGCCTTAATAGCTCGATTATAAGTAGCATCGTATAAAACGTATATAGGATAATCGAAGTTTAGACGTATATTCTAACCTCGTTCCTAAAATATATATTAGTCGATAGCCCTATCGTCGTAGTATAGGAAAGGTTATATAGGCTGCTAGTACGGCTATAAAGTAAGGGACTCGCGCTACGATAGAGAGGGCTGCCCTTACTATTATAGCTAGTTCGAATAAGCAAATCGATCCTCGCTTAATATATTCGTAGCGGGTGTATTACGGGATCTGCCTAGGCATCTATTCTAGGCAGAATACCTCTATAAGCATGCTATATATAACTAGCGATACTACTTATTTATTCCACCGTAGAAGATATTAGAATTCTATCGTAGAAGACATTTAGAATTCCACCTTAGAAGACATTAGAATTCTACTATAGAAGACATTAGAATTCCACCGTAAAAGACATTAGAATTCCATCGTAGAAGATATTAGAATTCTACCGTAGAAGACATTAGAATTCTACTATAGAAGATATTAGAATTCTACCGTAAAAGACATTAGAAGTCTACTATAGAAGATATTAGAATTCTATAGTAGAAGGACTATAGTATTTAAACGATAGGTTCCCTTAGACTAAGAAAGGGGGATAAGCTTTTTATAATTAGGTATTTACCTATATTATTTAGTTTTACCTTATGCTTATTCCTATAAACGACCGGTATTTAGTCTATATCTGCCCTTATAGAGATCCTATTTCTATTGCATAAGGATATATATATTAAATAGTAGTAATTCTAGTAATGCTAGACTCCCTTTATTTTTATATTTTACTATATTATTAGAGGCTACGCTTTACGGACCCCTTCTAAAGTCGTACTAAACCACAACGAGTAGAAGGTCTTCTTAGCGATCTATCTTCGGTAACCTCCCTTTTATAATTGCCTATAATTAATCGTAGTAAGTCTTTACCTTAGCTTCCCGTCCGCTGCTAAGCGGGTCGCTACGGTAGCACGATCGATTTCTTCCGCGGATATCTTTAGATACCTTCTTAAGAAGAAAGCTCCTATAAGCTTATATAGAACAACCGACTATACGCGACCTCTTCCCTATAGCTATCCTTAAAAAGCTTAAGGCTAAAGCATACGCCCGATTTAAAGAAGCTATTGCCTATAACTTCTATACGTCTTAAGGTAAGCCTTATAATGCACTAAGCAGCGTGGAAAGGTAGGTGAAGAAGGATGGTTTATTAAGGTGGGTGGCGAGCCCCGGGAGCTAGGAATAGTCCCTGCTATCTAATCTATGGCTGATGTAAGCAGCCCCGGGATGCCCTGCAAAGGGTGCATTTACAACCACCTAAAATAGGTGTAAAGAGGTTCGGGCACACATAGAAAAAGGGAAGAAAGAGGCGCACAGAAAAAAGGGAAGAAAACTTAGTGGCTTCTAGACTTACTAGAAGAGGTTGTCGTGAAGGCGAAAAGGCGCGTTGATGAGGCGCCAAGACGAAAGAAAGAGTGATTGGCTCTGCTGTCGGGGGCTCGACGCGGGCCAAGCCGAAAACAGCGGGGTGGCCGTCCGAAGGTGGACTGAAGGGTTATTGGCTTTTGGCGAGCGAACTAGCGCTCTAGAGCAACGCAAATGAAGGCGTCGCTAGTGCGGCTTGAGAGGCGCTTGGTGCGGCTTTGAGAGGCGCTTGGTGGAGGGCTTATAGGGGCCTCTAATGCTTGCCGAAGAGAAGAAGGCAAGGTGTTGCTACCATTTTGATGCACTAAGCAGCGTGGAAAGGTAGGTGAAGAAGGATGGTTTATTAAGGTGGGTGGCGAGCCCGAGAGCTAGGTGTAGCTCCCTCTATCTTATCTATGCTGATGTAATCACCCTGGCCTACTGGCTAAAGGGTGCATTGCATATATCACCTTACCCCTTCGACGGATTCTTTAAACCCGCGATAAACGGGAAATACGCTAAACCTATAAAATTCCTAGCCCGTTAGATTAATTATTTAAGCGACTTTTAAGCCGTATTCTAAATATTTTCTTACTTTACTTTTTAAGATAAGCGTAATTAACTCTTTTTAAGAATTAACGCTCTTTAATATATAGAATCCTACTAGCCGTACTAACTAAATATCGACTTTAACCGTTAATTAGACTTAATTTAATACTAATTGCGATCTAATATAGCGGAAGGAAAACGTCTAGCTTTTAGTTTGGAAAAGGATATCGAGGATAAACCCTTTCCTAGCTAGTTATCTAAGAATAATCCCTTTCTTAGTCCTTTATTTTAGGACGACTCTATAGCCGGCTAATTACCGATTTTCCAGCCTACGTTAACGACCGCCCTCTTTAAGCAGGCTATTATATTACCTCCTCCTTCGGCTATATTCTTTCTACTATTACGTAAATTTCCCTTATCCTTTAACTAGCTCCGGTAGTTATATAAGTAGTAATATCCGGAAAGGTATTAATACGCCTTTTTAAAAGGATTTCTTTACGTTTACTTTTTAATCCTCTTTAATCTAAAGATAAGCATCGCGGATCTTCCTTACGTTCTTAAGTAAGACTTTAGGCTAAGGATATCGGCCGTTTTAACATAATATCTCTATAGGATATCTTATTTAATATCCTAAAAGAGATAGAGAAAACTATAATTTATAGAAGCGTAGATCGCCTTATCGATGTTTTAAAACGAATAGCTATAGAGAGTATAGAATACGCCGACGCCCTCGCCTTAATAATCCTATTACTTCTTTAAGGAACCGCTATTAAATAGTACTTAAGCGATCTTTTAGACAAAGAATAAGCCTCTCTTTACTAGCTAAGCCTAGGCTTTCGCATTTCGTGCGACAAACTCTCTAAGCGCTTCTTTATATACTTAGAAATCGCCTCTCGTTCCCTATAATATAAGAGGTTTACGGCGTAAGATATTATCAACGGAACGGACTTCCGCGGATAGATATTAAAAATAAAGCAAAAAGCTAAGGCAGCGGGCTATTTAGAGAATAATCTAACCTTAATTATATACTAACGATTAGATACGCTACTTTAGGAATCTTTCCGTCGCCTTATTAAAGACGATAAGATCGACGAATAGGTTATAGAGTGTAAGCGAATTATTCCTTAGCTTAATACGAAATTAACTATCGGTATTTAAGGACGTCTCTAAAATACGGTATAAGGCCGCCTATAGACCGACCGTCTAGCCTTACGAGAACTACATAAATAAACTTCTAGCGGTCCTTTTACGTTACGCCTATACGGCCGTTCTAACCTATAGAATAAACTTAGACCTACTAATACTATTCCTTCCTTAGTAGATAAAGGTAAAAAGGTAGCCTTCTAAATACCTTCTATACTTGCTTCTATATATTTTACCTAGCCGTAGAATAAATCCTTTAGGTCTCTACCGCCCGAAGGCTATAAGTAAAACCCTATTATAGTTAACTTAGCTTAATAACTCGCCGACGCCCTATAAGATAAGCATAAGAGTATAACGATTTCGTCCTCTTTACGAGATTAAATTTTACTAGCCGTAGAAATACTAAACGTCGATTATTTAGACGATTCCTCCTCTTCTTCTTTTAGTAATAAAGACTACTTCTATATAGTATTAAAAGTCTTTTTTATCCTTAATACTATAGCTACCGAAGAGGATAAATTACCGATCGATATATACGTAAACGAGCTTATTAATAGTATTCCACGCCGCTTTATAAATAAAGGATAATCCTTTAATTTAACCGTCTTAATATACCTACGCTAGAATTATAGCGTATAGATAACTTAGACTTTACGGATATAGTCGAAATTTGCGTTAACTATAGCGCTAGACGATGTATTATCCGCGAGGATCTATTAGATAGATTCCTTTAGGTCTCCTACGATATATCCTAGAAGGTAGATTTCTCTAGCATCGGCTAGGCTAAGACCCTCGGATAGGCTACGTTTACTATTTTTATCTTTAGAAAACGAGATAGAAAGTTCGTAGCAGTAAAGGTATGCGTAAGCGCTTAGGTAGTAGAAGATCTCTTAGCCGGCCTCCTATTAGGTAAAGCATAGGCGGTTCCCTACTAAGTAG
This sequence comes from Ophiocordyceps sinensis, assembly GCA_012934285.1. Classification (NCBI taxonomy): domain Eukaryota; kingdom Fungi; phylum Ascomycota; class Sordariomycetes; order Hypocreales; family Ophiocordycipitaceae; genus Ophiocordyceps; species Ophiocordyceps sinensis. The sequence goes on along the minus strand of JAAVMX010000001.1, from coordinate 11,578,811 downwards.
ACGTTTTAAATATTAAATAGTCTATTACGATCGAAGCTTATAGCAGCCTTATAGTCGAATGCCGAACTACTAGCCGTAGACCTGTAATCCGACGACGCATTTATACTACTAGTCTTACTAAGATCTTACTATTAATAATAATTATAGTTAAAATAGTAATTAAAAGTCCTCTATAGGATCGAGACTTAGTGTTTTTCCTAGATAATATAAACCTTAGTGGCTTATTATTACGGGATTTATCTTTAGTTATAATATTTAATTCTAGTTCGCGTACCTTTACTTTCTTAAAACCCTATTCCTTAAGTATACTCGTCGACCTTAACGACGATATTTACTTTATATTAGCCGATAGATACCGACACGCGGGCTTTATCCCCCCTTTATAACGGGAGACAATAATATAATCCGAACCGTAGTAGGAATTATAAACTTAGCCGCTAAAGCACTAACTTCGGCTTTTAATATTACTATAAACGGTAGCCTACCTACCCTTTCCTACGGCAATAATGTTCTAGCATTAAAAGCCGCCGAAAGCTTCCTACTCTTTACTCCTTAAGAGGACGATATACCGCCTAAGTTTCTACTAAATCCGGGTTAAGCCTTTCGGCTTAGCACTAGCCGAATTAAATATATTCCCGAAATTAAGACTAAGTATAATATAAAAATCTATAATCTTAAACCGGACCTCGCGTAGCGCGTCCGTAGTATTGCCGACGGCTTCCCTACGCTATAGGAAGATCAGGGCACTATATATATAGATCTAGCTAACTATATAAAAAGAGTATTGCTATTTGCACGGATATAAATCTCTATTTACACGGAAGTTCGCTAAAATCCCTACTTTTTCTACGCGACCTCGCGTGCCTATATCCCGCCACTAAATTTTCCGTATAGGTATATAGCAATTAAGAGGGCCGCGTAAATCGTATATAGCCTTAATTTATTTAGTTAATTTAATAGCTATAGTAGGTGCCCGCTACTAAGTGCCCTACTGCGTGCCCTCTACTATATGCCTTACTGCGTGCCTTGCTCTATGCCCTACTACGCGCCCTCTACTGCGTGCCCTTTACTATATGCCCTCTACTAGATGTGCGGCTCCTTAATGTATGCTTCGTGCCCGGCTGCGTGCCCTACTACGTGCCCTCTGCTATATGTACGGCTCCTTAATGTATGCTTTCTGCCCTACTGCGTGCCTTACTTTATGCCTTACTTCGTGCCTTACTACATGCGCTACTGCGTGCCCTCTACTACGTGCCCTTTACTATATGTGCGGCTCCTTAATGTATGCTTTATGCCCGGCTCCCGGCTGCGTGCCTTACTGCGTGCCCTCTACTATATATGCGGCTACGTGCCTTCTACTGCGTGCGGCTCCTTAATATATACTTTATGCCCGGCTGCGTGCCTTACTACGTGCCCTACTGCGTGCCCTTTACTACGTGCCCTCTACTATATATACGGCTCCTTAATATATGCTTTATGCCCGGCTGCGTGCCCTACTGCGTGCCCTACTGCGTGCCCTACTGCGTGCTTTTTGCTATATGCCCTCTACTATATGTGCGGCTCCTTAATATATGCTTTATGCCCGGCTGCGTGGCCTACTGCGTGCCCTACTATGCGCCCTCTACTATATATACGGCTGCGTGCCTTCTACTGCGTGCGGCTCCTTAATATATGCTTTATGCCTTACTGCGTGCCCTTTACTACGTGCCCTTTACTACGTGCCCTCTACTACGTGCCCTCTACTATATATACGGCTCCTTAATGTATGCTTTATGCCTATAGTGTTTTTCGATTTACGCGGCTCTCTTAATTGCTATATACCTATACTAGATTTTAGTAGCGGGATATAGGCGCGCGGGGTTCGCGTAGAAAGAGTAAGGATTTCCTAGACTTCCGTGTAAATAGAGATTTATATCCGTGCAAACAGCAATACTCTTTATTATTTCCTATCGAAGGCAGGCTTTTGCGAATGCCCGCTTATTTAGCGACTCTTATCGCAGCTATAGCTGCTAGGACCCCTCGGCCTATTGCTTAAAGACGTCCTTTATATCGTTGTCTAGTAAGTCTATAATAGCAGCTAGTGTTACTACGCGTGCCGCTTTTATCGTAGCGGCCTATCGTTCTACTCGATATATACCGCTATTATAAAAGCGGGACGTTATCGTATTAATAAGTCCGTGAAAAAGAGAGATAGATAATACTATAATAGGGTAGACAGAGTAATTATATAAGTGCCCTCTATATAGGTATAGAAATCATCTATAAAGAACTAAGTATAAGCGTACCTATATATACGGATATATAGCTCTACGCATATACCCCTTTATCTGCACGTGCCCCTTACCCCTATCCGCACGAGCCCCTTACCCTTATTCGCACGAGCCCCTTTCCCCGCCCGCACGTGCCTCTTCCCCGCTCGTATATAAGAATACGGATTAGGTCGTAAACCTAATCTTACTAATAGTCGAAGACCCTTATATCTATAAAGGGATATAGCTATAGACTAAGTCTAAAGGTCTATATATACGATATAAAAGTTACGTAGTATAATATATAATATAACCTAATACTATAATACTATATCTCTATAATGCCTTTCCTTCCCTTACTTAGTAAGATAGACAATATATACCTATATATACCTATAAGATCGACCTTAGATATCGACATTTTATTTATAAGCTATTGTATTACGTCTACGGTAGGGATATATCTTACTTTTGTTTGGCCTAGTTAGTATAATAGAAATATTAATTGTAGGAATAGCTAGCTACGTACGACTACGTAGTCACACACACGTAATGCACGTGATCTAGGGAGCTACGTTACCGCGATGGCTTCCTCTCACTTAGCTAGTAATACAACCTAATACAACCACACTGTTTACCCTATAAGGTCGACCTAGAGACCTACTAACACTGATTAGTGATTGATTTAGTCAATCACAGACAGCTAGGTAGAAGAGATAAGATCCGTAACCATCGAGTAGTGTAAAACACCTTCGGGAACACTTAGGGACGGTTATCTTCGTGCTAAAAACAAGGATATCTCCGACCCGATCTAACGGTCGAGACGTCTTTCCTAGCTTCTATTAAGCCCGTCACTCCTATTAGATAGGTTAGGCTAACATTAATTAAAGTGCGTCTATAACGCAAGATAACCATCGTAAAATCCCTTACGATACTAACGAAAATGGCTTCTTCTTTAACCTTAACCTTAGGCCTATTAAAGAGGACCCTACCTACTCTTAAAAAGTACCTCGCTAACGTGCTAATCCTAGATGGCTTCCTATCGGCGATAGATATCGACCTCTAGGATAATAAAGTAATACCTAAAGAGCGCAACGAGACTGCCCTTATAATATATACTATACGATTCCTATTATTCTATTACTACGATGTTAGTCTATAAGATAACGAGCTCCTTAGATACTTCTAGGAGCATTTCTAAGGGTAGACTAAGGAGACTTAGGAAGTGTTAAAGAGGGAGTTTAGGAGGGAAGTTAGGCTTCTGCTTAAACGACGAGGCATCTACCCTAGCCTAAACAATACCTCGTTCCTAAAACAATTTGTTACTCTATAATTAGCGGAATTAGTGCTAAACTAGCCTAGGCAAGCTTAGGCAATAACGAAGTTCGATATCGGAACAACGGCATATAACATAAAGCTTTAGGGCATTTAAGGTATTAAGCAATAATATAACACCCCGTCTCCTGCCCCGATATCTCCTACGCCGGACCCGTCTCCTGCCCTAAACCCGTCTCCTACCCCAAACCCGACTTTAAGCCCGGTAGATATTCCCGGTGCAATGCAATAATAATAGACTATCTACCTAATAACTTATTAATTCAACTAGCCAATAGCCCCTATTGTTACTAGTGCTTTTATTGCGCCCGGTGCCCTTATTGTCCTTGCCCTTATTATCCCTCCTACTGCTATAACTATTGCCCCTTTGCTATCGATTAACGCTTACACTACGATCCTACTAATCGAAGTTCTAAACGTCGATATAGATGCCGACCTATAGCAGAAATTCGCTAAACTCTAGAGGAAAGATAAGTATTATATAGGAAAGCCCTATAACCTCTTCGACGATAAGGTCTACTTGTTTATAAGAACCTACTATAAGCTTAAAGTGCAACCTAGTCAATTTTATAACCTATTCTCCTAGATTCTAACGGACAGAGCCGAGACCTTCTATATCTAATACGTTAAGTTAACTACATCGTTCCGTATAACCTATAATATTATTAAGCAACATTTTAACATAGACGTTAACTATAGTCATTATTTTACTAACTAGACAATAACGATATTTAATAAGGTCCGTACGGAAAATCCCTCTATGCCGCTTTATAAGGTTCTTTAGACTCTCTTTAATAAACTTTAACTATATTAGAGAGCCCTTAGCAAAGATTACGATAGTGATATTCCCCTTCGTACATCGCTTATTAACGCTTGCCGTAGTGTCCCTAAGCTAGAATACGCTCTCTTTAAGCCCGCTTAGAAAGTCTAGACTATTTTTGCAGACTTACGTACGTCTATCGAAACCTATCTCGCATAGAACCCCTCGGCCTAGTTCCCACAGGATAAAGCATTTAATTATAATAATTAATAGTACCTAGACCGAAGATACTCGAATAACCGTAGACGAGGTGGATTCCGTAGCCTACAAGGCTATAGACGAGGATACGAACGTAGTAGCCGTAGAGGCTATTTAAGAGGATTTAGCTATAACCGTAGGACCCCCTTTCGCCTACGAGGACGCGGCGGCTATAGCAATAGCCTTAACCGCTTAACCTAGACTAAGAAGTGTTTCGTCTATTATAAGGAAGGTTGTTAGTTAACTAAACACACGCCTAAGGAACGTTAACGGTCTAAGGACTAATACCTTACGCAATGTTTTAACGATAGCATCCTAATGACTAACTTTACGACATACGTGACCGAATTTAAAGGTTACGAGACCGACGATATAGAAGCTAACGAGTACTAAGACGTAGAAGATGCTAATAATGCCGGCGATCTAAAGCAAGCAGTAACTCAAATGCTCTATAAGGCCGTATTTATATACCTTTAGACCGGCGAAGATATCCACGGCATAGACTAATTAATGCCTTCCGACTAATTTCTAATCGAGGACCGTTACTCCCGTTAATAGTTCTAGGGGATTATAATCGATACTAGTGCGGCTAAAGTATTAACAGTAGGATAGGAGCAGTACTTCGCTTTATAGCGAACGGAACCTTCTATTATGCTTGATAGCTCTATAGCCGGGCAAGCTAGAATCCGATTTAGAACTAGCACTCTTATTTAATCCCTTAGTTTAATCGCCCTTAAAACCCCTATTAGTCGAGTGACTTTTTACATTCTTAAGACCTATACCCCTTTTCTGCTCTCCTTTGCTAATATAGACCGACTTAGGATCTATTTCGATAACACAATAAACACACTAGGGACTAGCGATCTAGCCAACCGGATCCTAGTAATCCGCAAATAGGGTCACCTATAGTTCTTCTTGCCTAAGGACGAAGAGACGATATTATTCCTAATAGAAACCGAGATAAGGATACTATATTGCCGCTTTAGGCACCTAGCTGTTTCGAGGCTTTATCACCTGCTTAAGCAGGCGGGCTATAATATCACGACTATATAGCTTAAATCGATCTCTAAATTTTATTATTACTGCTAGATACACTTATAGGCACTTAGGCGTTTTAAATTCACGCTAAAAGATAACTAGGAATTTAATTACGAGATTATAGTAGACGTGATATACCTTAGGAGCCCTTAACGACCCGTTCTATATATCGTTGACTCCGCAACAGCGTTCTAAGGGGCTAGGTTCCTTCCTTCTATATTAGCTAAGGATACTTAGGAAGTCCTTCGAGCCCTTTAGATCGACAGCTACCTTAGACCTCCTAATACGATTAAACACGACGTAGGGACTAATTTTGCCTTAATAGAGTTCCGCAACGAGGCAAAGATTATAGGGATAACCTGTAAGTAGGTCCCTATAGAGTTATATACGTCGATTAGGAAGGTCGAGAGGTATTACGCTCCTTTACGCCGTGCGTTTAAGATTCTTTATACAGAGATTAGGACTATTACGTCTCCTAAAGTAGTTCTTTAGATAGCCGTAAAAGCCGTTAACGACACAGCCGGACCTTACGGCCTCGTCCCTATACTTCTCGTCTTTAGTACGTACCCGCGTATAACTATTAACTCGCCTCCGTTAGCTATAACCTTAAAAAGGTCTACAGCTATATAAAAGGCGATAAAGATGCTACGATAACTTTCTATAGAACGATAAGTTTAGGATGCTCTTCGCGCTCGCAACGGCCCTTCTACAACCGAAACACTTGCTTTACCGCTATAAAGCGAGGTTCGCGTCTAGAGAGAAAAAGGGGGATAGTAAGGACTATTTAAGATTGCTATAATTAACGGTCACGATATTACTATTAATACCGTCAACGGACCTTAATCCTTTCGGTCTACCCTAGTGTAGCCCTACCTTCGAGACGATTTGTCTCCTTTACCCTTACTTCCCGCGATAAAAGCGCCCCCGGATACCGAACTAACCCCTAACTAAATACTAAGATCTATACTCCCTACCCTAATTCCTAAACCCCCTATGCCACGCAGACGTAGCCGTCCTCCCGGTGTAAAGAATAAGCCAAAACTATTAGTTCGGCTTCTAATTCCACTTCCCCCTCCCTAGGCCTTTATTATTAAGAAAGAGGAAGATGCCTACGAATTAGCACTCAATCTACGGGAAAAGGGGGTTATTATAACCCTAAGAGCCCTGTTTAAGCAGTTAGATTAATAAGAGATTAATAACCTCATTGCCTATAGTGTTTTTAGCTTCGAACGCTACGATAAAGCTATCTACGGAGGTCACCGTATCTTTAAGTTAAGGATAGTGCGTAAAGTAAAAGGGAAGGATAAAAAACCCTACGAGAAATCCCGACTAGTTGTTTAAGGACATAATAACGAAGAGAAGACGACCCTATTAACGCAATTACCGACGATTTAATGCGTTAGCTAGCGGCTAATCCTAGCCCTCGCTCCGGGACTTCTTCGTTATTACGGTATAACTCTTTCGTTGCGAGACATTACGTAGGCCTACCTATAAGCCGAAACTAAGCTATTTAGGACGATCTTAACTAGACTGCCCGCCGAAATACAAAGACGATACCCGGAAGGGACTATCATCTGTATAATTCGACCTTTATATAGGATCGCGGAGTTAGGACTATATTAGTTCCGAACGTATTATAAGTATTACGTTATTCGACTTAATATATTAACCTCGACGTACGACTCGTGCCTATTAATCGCGAATAGGACCCCTAATAGATTTAAGATAGTTGGCCTATAAACGGATAATACGTTAATATTAGGCATACGCACCTTCTTAAATGCTAAGGAAGAGCAGCTTTAAAAGGCTAAGTTTAAAGCGAAGCCGAAGACTAAGATGTCTGCCGGCTCGGTGCTTAATTTTAATAAAGCCAGACTAATACTCTAAGATTAGGATCTTCTTCTTTAGCAAAAGGGTTAATTAGAGAAAATTAAGACTATTATCGCATAGGATTATAACTATACGCAAAGGTATATAGAACAGCGAGCCTAAGGAGCATACGTCGCGTTAATTTGCCAACCGGAAGCTTCTTTTAACCTTTCTATAGCAGCATAAGTTTAAAACCCTAACGAAAAAGACTGCGTGATAATTAATAAACGCCTGCAATAGCAAATAGACTATAAGAAACGCGGCCTAACGTATAAACCAGTTGATCTTACGAATGCGAAGCTGCTAGTATTTACGGATAGCTCTTTTGCAAATAACTTAGACCTCTCTTTACAACTAGGCTTTATTATTGCACTTATTATAGAGACCCGGTCTAATAGCTACTTCGAGATTAAAGGCAATATCGTGTACTAGAGCTCTACTAAGTGCAAAAGGGTTATACGCAGCGTTCTAGCCTTAGAGGTCTACGGCATAGTTAGAGGCGTTAATATCGGCATTTGCCTCGCTATAACGATTAAGATGATTATAGAACGCCTGCAGCTGCCTCCGGTGCCTTTAATCCTTTATATAGACTTATATTTACTCTACGAATGTCTTGTAAAGCTTACTATAACGAAAGAAAAGCGACTAATAATCGATGTTATATCGCTTCGTTAGTTATATAAGCGAAGGGAGATTACAGAAGTACGATAGATTAATAGGAATAACAACCTAGCTAATGTATTAACGAAGTCCTCCCCGAATAAGTCTCTTAAACGCTTTATTAAGAATAACGCACTAACCGTTAGGATAGAAGCTTTCGTCGTGCGACCGTAAGATATATATAGACCGTTTTCCTTTACTACGGCTCGCGAGCGTAAGCGCGTACTATTTTTCCTTATTTAATTACGCACTCTCTTTCCTTATTTAATTGCACGTTTATTCGTGCACTTATTCCTTTACTTATTCTATTGCTTAATTAACTATAACAAAAGAATTCGTTAATATTAGCACGGTTCGAACCTTAAACCTCCGGCTACCTATGTTTAAACCAATCGGGAAGGTTATCTTATCGTATGCTATTATTCGGTTAAATACATTCTAGCAATTCGCTATAAACATTATAATAAACAATATAGCGAAATTAATAAAAAGAATAATCTTTCGGTAGAGTAATATCATTAATATGCTTAACTAGGAATCGTCCCCGAAGGGGTTCCTAGACATTAAGTCTAATAAGTCTAATCCTTATAACCGCCCCCGTCGAATAAGCCCTAGTACGAATAGCCCCGAACGAATAGCCCCGACGAACATTTTGTTATTTAATTCCCTAGTTCCTTTCCTTAAATTTCCTACTTTAACGTTCGGTAAGATAGTTAGTAAGGCTACCCCGAAGCACGGTTACTAGCACAAAGCGGTGGTCTAGACCGCCCAATCATTAATAGAGGTTACTAGCCTAACTACTACGTTAAAGAGGTGTTTTCTCGCGTTGCGTTATTACATTATAAACCGGCTGCGCATTTAATAGTTATATAGCTATCATAATATAGCTTTAACCTTATTAATTCAACATTGCGCAACAACTATACCTACGCCGCCCGCGCGATCGCGCCCGCGTAACTGCAGTAGCCTGCTTAACTAGGCTCTTACATTTGTTTGTTTCTTCTATAGGGTAAAGGGTATAGTTTGTTTCTATAAAGGAAAAACTGCGAGTGTAGGAATAGCTAGCTACGTACGACTACGTAGTCACACACACGTAATGCACGTGATTTAGGGAGCTACGTTACCGCGATGGCTTCCCCTTACTTAGCTAGCAATACAACCTAATATAACCATACTGTTTACCCTATAAGGTCGACCTAAAGACCTACTAACATTAATAGTTATAAACCCGGGAGTAAAGTCTATTTTGCTAAAACCTAGCTGTAACTTCTACTACTATTAATATTCTTTCTTTAAACCCCGCGTTAATTCGTTATTTTTTCGCTACTTTCGCTATAAGACGCTATATTCGCTACTTCGGGCCCGGTCGCACTTTTAGCGGCTACGCGCTACCCTTAAGCCTTCGATCTGTATGTTATATATTGTAATAGTTATATATTGTGACTTCGGCGGCGCATTTGCGCTAAGGCACCTTACGGCATTCGGCACGGCACATTCGGCGGCGATTAACACACGTTACTTAGCACGGTCGGGCAGGCCACCGTATACGTAGGGGGGTATATCGATATTTCATTTATAAGTTATTGTATTACGTCTACGGTCGGGATGCATCTCACTTTTGTTTAGCCTAGTTAGTATAATAGTAATATTAATACTAAAGCCTAACTACTAGTATTTATATCTATCGTTTACTAAACTCTCTCGATTATAATATAGAGTATTACTATTTGCACTAAACGATTTCTCTATTTGCACTAAGTTAACATTAAGAAGACCTAATTCTTCTACGCCTACCCTCCGCGCCTACCCCGCCTAACCTAATTTATATACAATAATATAGCAACGGCGGGGCCCGCGCAAAGTAAATAGTCTAGGCGGGCGTCTACGCTTAATTTATACGAATAACACGCTTAATTCGCCTACTTAATTCGCCCTTATAACGCATCTTAATTCGTAGCCCTAGGCTGCGTGGCCCTAGGCTGCGTGGCCCTAGGCTGCGTGGCCCTAGGCTGCGTGGCCCTAGGCTGCGTGGCCCTAGGCTGCGTGGCCTTAGGCTGCGTGGCGGGAATTACCTCCTCTATAGCAGACGACGCGGGCGTAGCTCTACCGCCCCTAACGCCGCCCCTAACGCCCCTGCCTTATCTCCTTCTTAATCCTCTGCCTTATGTATTTATACACGCGCGCGATCTTGCTTACGACGGCTAGCTTAACGCCTAACTGCCTTCCCCTTATAGCTCGTCTATCTCGTATTGCGTACGTATACGGCGCACGCTTGCATTAAGGCGGCGGATGCTAGCTTAGCTAAACCGCGATAGCTGCCTCTACTATATGCCTTATCTGCCTTTGCCTTATATGCCTCTCTAGGAGGCTTGCTATTGCGAAGCTTAGGAGACGTTGTTATCTTAATCTCGGCTTAGCTTTAAGTCTTAAGGCACCGGTAGGGGTATATTCTTTAGTATATAAGGCCGACTACGGAGGTTTTAAACGACATTAAGGTCCCGGATTTAGAGGAGTAGTTCGTCGAGGTCCTAAGGGTACTAATTAGCGTAATTTATATAGAATAAAGGGGGGTCTTTACTAGCGGCTTCTTAAGCCACTACCGAGGATAAACATTAAGCTTTATAAGCGGTATATCGGCTTAGTATATATCGGCTTAGAGTCGTTAAAAGATTGCGTAGGCATAAGGAAGCCCTTACTGCTATATAAACCGCCCTATATAAGGCGATAGCGGTAGTAGCTCCCGCGGCTCTTTCCTAAGCTCGAAGGGCAATACGGCTAAGGTAAGATAGTGCTGCTTAGTAAGGAGGTTAATAGCTTAGTAGGTAACCTTAATGTTAAGCTTATTAAGCTACTTCTAGCTAAGATATAGTAACCGCTGCTAACTCTACTGCCGGGCGGCTTCTTAGATATAGTAGCGTTGCTTATTCTCGATTATCTATAGTAAGGCGTTATAGAGGTAAAAGAGATCGCCGGTGCCTATAAGCAAATATAACTTAATATCTTTATAAGCAGTCTCGACTAAGCTATTAACTCTTTAGCCGAAGTTACGATAGCGGCTAATAAAGCAATAAGCCTACTGCTTACGCTAAGGCATATGCTCGTCTAAGATATATCGTAAGATATGCCTTTAGTGCTCGCCGTAGGTATAATTAAAAGCCCGCTAAGCCGACTAAAAAGCTTCCTCGTTAAGAGCATAAATAACTAACTTCTAAGCGGCAAATATACTCTCGCGGCTATATTCCTCCTTAGGCGGGCCTAACGGGCCTAAGACTCCGTCCTTAGCCTCTTTAGCCTCTTATTAGGTATAGGCTCGTCCGGCAGTAACCTCGGTAGCGGTAGCATCCTCGGCAGCGGCAGTATCCTTAGCAGCGGTAGTATCCTCGGCAGCGGTAGTATCCTCGGCAGCGGTAGCATCCTTAGTAAGGGGGGTATCGTTATCGTCGCCCTAGGGCGCCTTTTAGCGGGACTTAATCCTCGTATTAACGTTAGCGTTAATATAGTATACGTAAAGCTATTGCTATAAGGTAGGGAAAACGCGTAAGAGTGCGTTTTTAAAAGCCTTTTCCTTATCTATAATAATTATAGTAGGCTCTAGGGCCTTAACTTACTATCGAAGGTTATTAAGTTATTTAAAGAGCTATAGGAAGCCCTCCCCTTTTTCCGAGTTAATAAAGCTAAATACGAAGTTAGCGATAGACCTTTAATCGGTACCCTTAGTAGCCTAAAAGAGATATATCTTAAAGCGGTTCGTTTTATATATATTATTAAGTCCTAAGACTTCTAGGAACCGCTTTTATATCTGCTCGCACTAAGGATATATCTAGAAGATAGCCTCTACCTTTTGCTCGTCCTCGTCGTTAAGCTTAACTATATGCTTAAGACCGCCGCGCTAAAGGTAGTTAATAAATGCCTAAGTGGCCGTCTTACTACTAAGGGCTATAGCGCGAATTTTCTAACGATCGTTATAGATATCCTACTGCCGGAAGAAATACTCTTTATTAGTCGCGTCTTTAATAATCGAGGCTATCTCGCGAGCTAGTAGAGCACAATGCTTCGAAAGACTATTCTTAAGCTCTTACTATAGTTTTATATAGCGGCGATAGGCGTTATAAGCTAATAGATCGATTAACTAACTATAGTTATACTAGGCATTATTAACGCGATAAGTCTACTTCTAATAGGATCTTTTTGTAACTAATGCGATAATCTTAATAGGGTAGTTAAGCTTCTATATAGAAGCTTTATAAAGCCCGTTGCTTATCGAGGCTCGCCTTTCGCTACGATTATAAACGAACGTAACGTAGGTATATATAACCTACCTATTAACCTCTCGCTTATAGGAGCTAGACTTCTTTACGATAGCGGCGCTATTATCTCGATAGAAGCTCTAAAGGAAGCTATATAACTCTTTATATATGTTAAAAGATAGCGAAGGCGGAAGATATAGGATGAGCAGGCCCTCGCCGCTAGGCTTATCTCTAGGCTCGTCGCTAGGCTCGTCGCTAGGCTCGTCGCTAGGCTCGTCGCTAGGCTCGTCGCTAGGCTCGTCGCCAGGCTCGTCGCGAGGATAGTCGTAAGGATAGTCGCGAGGATAGTCGCTAGGCTCGTCGCTAGGCTCGTCGCTAGGCTCGTCGGCAGGATGGTCGGCAGGCTGGTCGGGCTCGATTAGGAGTTATAGATCTATCGCGAAGGGGCAATAAAGAGCTTCACTTTACGATATAGACTAAAGGGACTATTCACTTTACGCGGGCCCCGCCGTTGCTATATCATTGCACCTAAATTAGGTTAGGCGGGGTAGGCGCGGAGGGTAGGCGCAAAAATATTTTAGGTCCACTTAGTGCAAATAGAGAAATCGCTTAGTGCAAATAGTAACACTCATAATATAAACCCTCGTTAAGCCGTACACTCTATAGAATAGGGGCTAAAAGATACTCTAAGATATTATAGCCAAGCCTTACGTACCCTTTATCTCTCTCTTGCTCCGACACGGCTCTATCTCTGAGTCCACGGGTGTGACGACCCCCTTCGAGTCGGTCCAGGTACCGGCGAAACAAAACGAACCCGTTGCCATTCCCAGCCATCTTCGCCAAGCTTCGCCGCCGGAGGCATAGCTCCAGGACGTCTCCGTCGACGTGCATGCATTTTGGATGCTGCCTTGGTTCCAGTCCCTCATCGGCACTGTCGTTGTCACCAAAAGCCCCGGACTCGACCGAGGGGCAGACTTCCGCGCTCCTGCGCATCATGTTCTGAACCAGGCAGAGAAATCGCCACAAATCAACCCCGAGCAGGGTGAAGTGCTGTAGAGAGCCGTCGAGCGAAATGCCCAAGATGTCGGCACAGTCTTTGGTGCTTGCCACCGTCCCGTAGCAAGCGCGCCGCCCGTCGGACGCCCACAGCGGCCGGCTCCGCGTTTCCACAAATCGTCTCACCGACGTTGGTAACATTCCCTCAAAGACAATGTCAAACTCCTTACCGCGCTGCCACCATGGAACCCGTATCCCTGCAATGCCGCCTGTCTGGTCGGACAGGAGTGTCACCGGCCAGCCGTCACGTCCGTCCGTCGCGTCTTCAGCATCAAGCATGTGAATCGTCCGCCGCGAGACGCGGTCCGAGTGTATCAATACCATGCCCCCGCTTCTCTTGTTTTTGTAGTCAATCACCTCCAGCGAATGGAGTGTCGTCAGGGCGAGGAGATGTCCTCGCTCAACACTAAGTGACGTCGCCGGCGAGTCCAGTTCGTATTCGTTCATGAGCCTCAGCTTCTTCTCCGCCAAGTCGAGTACCTCCCAGCGGATGGTCCGATCGACGCAAAAGATGATGCCTTGGCCGTCCCCAACAACCGAATAGATCGGCAGTCCCATTAGCACCTTTATGTAGCGCGTCCAGTAGAGCAGCCGGCTGGGGCGTCGTTCACCCACCCGAGTCTTGGGTTTGTTCACCGACACGATGAGAAGTCGCCCGTCTTTCGTGGTTACGAGAATAAAACAAAATGTTTTGCCATCTTTGACATATAGCCATTCGTGCAGACAATATATCCTATCGCCCGGGTGGCCGAGGCCGGCAATGAAGTCCAAGGGGGTCCCGTCTTTATCTGAAGGCACTGAGATCGTCTCACCGGATTCAGGGTCGATGAAGGCCAGAGTCGGCCTTTCGCCTTGGAGCAGCGCCACGACTAGGCAGCTCCATGTCCGCGAGTAAATTATCCTGGTGGGCGTGCCCTCGACCGAGATGCTTCTAGGGACGAGGCCAACATGCGGCCAGACCTCCGCGACAAGCAACCTTGACCCTGTTTGGGCCATCAAATACATGTGTCCAGCAGACCCGGATATGTTGTGACGCAGGGTACTGGCCGAATGCACAGGAGGTGAGGGCATCGACACGTCATTTGCGTCAGTAAGCCAAACGAAATGCTTTCTGTGGAACTTTCCGTCGTATGAGGAGAGCTCCGTCATCATGATCAGAGCATTGTCGCAGCACAAGAGTACCGCCGCAGTTCCGTTGAATGGGTCCGAGGCCGGAAACACCTCAGCCGGTGCCAGACCGATTGTCTCGGCCGTCCAAGTTATTCGCTCAGCGCCTTGGTCCGTGATCCTGATGCTCAGGAGATGCCCGCATCTGGTCCCGGCGACGAAATAGGCATCGCCGGCGGCGTTGCGGTGCACGAGGCAAATACTGGTGAGGGATTCGAGCTGAACGCAGGCCTCTAGCCCATTCACGTCGGCTGCAGGGCCTGCGAGGGTCAGCAGCAGATCGTGAGAGAAGGCATACATAGCGGAAGGCTGACCATGGCGCTTCGTCATCGCCTGGGCCGCGATTGTCTCTCCGGTCAACGAGAAGACTGATATCCATGGTGTCCCGTCTACGACTGAGCCTGCAAGAACGAATCGGCTCTCAGAGCCCAGGGACAACGACACGCATGTCACGTCCCCCTTGGTCTCCCATGTGCTGCCGCGTTGGACACCCACAGGTGCTGCCAGCAGCGTGTGCAATCGAGAGTTTTGCTCTCCATCCGTGGATAGAATTATCGTGTCGTCAGCACAGCAGGCGTTCCCCGCTACGGCATTGTCCATGGCAAGGATCTCCGAGAGCGAGACACGCGAGCTGGCGGGACTGTCAGCGGGCTCGTCGTGGGCTCATCCTTGAAGAGGGCATCGTCTACCTTTGAAAGGCTGTAGTCACAACGATGGCTCTCTCTGTCACCTGTATCACCGTGCCCTGCGGCGAACTGTAGACATCTAGAGTGCGTGATGAGAGATCGAACGGTGTGGCTTCGGCGGCCAAGGCGTTGACTTGACCAAAGTCTTCCGAGAATTGAAGCACAGCGGATGAGTAGGGAAGGCCCAACAGGGCAGAAAGACCGCCGCCCCCTCCTGGGTCCGCTAGCGCAAAGGCCCACGAATGTCTGATGGGCTCGCCAAAGTCAATGTCTAGGCCTACTCTTCCCTGTATGCCCCATCTCCATTGCGTCACGCTGCCTTTGGAGCCACGGCCAGACGCAGTGAACACCGTGTCTGGTCTTGTCAGAGGTTTATCTGATGACATCGGCCCGGCCCCGGCGCCATGGCGCCTGGTAGGCGCGGCGCTTCCGACAGGGCTCCAACTAAACGTTGCCACGTCGACGACCGGCGACCAGTTGGGAAGGATGCTAACTTGCTCAAGGTCGGTGCGAGGCGCAAGCTATTTCACCCAAGTTAAGTTAGTTACCAGTTGGGGCGGGGAACACGAAAGCAGCATTGTTACCTTCCAGATTCCACCGGGCCCAGAATCGCCCCCAATCATCAGAATGTCGGAGAAGATGTCGTACGCAGTGGTGAATGCCGTGTTGATGTTGGTGTCCAAGCATCCGACGTTGGTCACCGAGGGCACCAGGTCCATGGCCTCGATCTCGATGTGGATAATAGCTCCGTCCTCACGGGCAAGATATATGATGTCCGTCTTCTCGAAATACCTTTGCCGGCGAAATGGCCGAGCCCATGCGGTCCAGAGCGGGTTGTGGGCTCCGTGATGCAGGCGGGTCTGGCTCGGGGGATCTGCGCACAACGACTCGAACACGGGAGACCCTGAAAGACAGTGCTTCACGATGCCGATAAACTCCTCAGAAACGGTGAAGAAGGCGGTGCTGAATCTCAAGGGTATCAGGAGCAGTGGCATTTTATGCTCCTGAGGGAGTCGATTGCCTGTCTTGCCTCCGGCGAATACGTCTTTGAGGTTGTCGCCCATTTCCCACTCATAGATGACCATGCGCGTGACTGGCTCTCCACGGCTTCTCTCCCTTCGAATGACAATCAGGATTAGAATAATGTGGTAGTCGTCTTCTGGGCGCGGGTGGAGGAACTCGAGCTTGTGAATCACCCCCTGGATGAGGCGAAGGCGTGCCGACTTGACTGGGCTAAAGGAGCCCCGAGCCATGTACTGGGCGTTGAGGGTCGTCATTTCCTCCAACTCAAAGACGACGAGCACGCCTTCTGGAGACGCGGCAGTCATATAGCGAGAAGAAGGATCTATGACCAAGTGATGACCGAGGTATTGTATTTTTCTGGGGAGATTGTACGTGTTGAGAACGAACTCGGGCGGCGTGTGTGATTGCTCCTTGAGAAAGAGAAAGACTGCGTCGCCAGAGTCAAGCATGAGCACGAGCAGCTGAGGAGGCAGCGATCGATCCTCACGGCCGCGGAGCGCACCTGAAGCGTCGGGCATGGGCAAGTCGTCGTCCTCCGACTTGACGAAGTTGCCGGGGTTCTCGTCGTCGAGGCCATGTTCCAAAGCATCGCCAAGCACCACGACGCTGCGGATCCTGCAGCCGAAATCACTCTTCTGTGCTACCTCGTGCACTTGGCCGTCTCTCCGCAGTTCGCTGATGTGCACAAAACGTTCCTGAATGGGGGTATTAGTACTGTTTGTAGCGATGGACGGCACGAACTTGGGCCCAGAGTGCGACGAGCCCCATGGTTGATGCAGCTGCACGCCGTGGAGGGCAAGCCAAGGCGCCGATTGGGGATATTCAGAGCCCTAGCCGGTGGAAGAAGAAGCGAGCAGGAAGAACAAAGATGCAGGGGCCGGGGCCGGCCATGATAGTGATGGGTACCCGGGGGACGGGGGGGGGGGGGGGGAGGTACGCAAAGTGCGTGGATGTGAAGCTTGCACAAGAGCATGCAGGCGGCGGAGACTCACTCCGATAAAGGCAATGTCATTGTGTGTTTTGGACCGAAGCCGAACTGGAAGAACTCGATGGACGATGGGACTCTCGATGACTGTTCTCGAGAGAATGCCACATGATGGAGGCTCGGGGTGACGCTCTAAGGCAGGCGCCGGAGCGGTAGCAACCGTGGCCTGGCGGTGCAAGGCGGATTGGAAGTCGACAGTCTCTGTAACCCACTCGCCATCTCTGAGAAAGCTTGTCTGGAACGCCATTCTGAGCACTGAAGGCTATGAGCATTCCCATGAAGCGATTCAGGCGACGGCTGATTCTCGCCGAGGGGTTGCCTTTGGCGGAGACGGACGACGAGACGGGGTGCAGGTCAGAAGGGCGTCGGGTCGACAGATACAGGGGGCCAAGACGACATGTTACGCCCAGTCGCAGAAGATGTCCGAGGGGAACCTCAGGCCATCCCGATGAGAAGGATGCTGACGTAGAGGTCAGGTTTACTTGTGGGCTGGCGTTGGGTGGTGGGGTGGTTGCGGTGGCGGCAGCATAGAAAAGGCTGGCGGGCAACGCCGGAAGGCGACGAGGCAGGGGGGGGAAGAAGGCGCCAGATGTGCTCGTCAACGGCGATCATCGTGAAGATTGCAAAGTCGATGAGAGTTGAGCTACCAAGTACGAAAGGCGTCAAGCTTCGTTCCGCTGGTCCTAAGTGTGGAAAATGCTCTGATGAATTATTAAGGCCCTAATCCACGACGCTCTAAGGCGCCTGACAAAAAAAGAGTCTTGCTATTTGCATAGCATTAAATCTCTATTTGTAGAGCAATATATCTAAATCTCCACTTTTTCTGCGCCTACCCCGCGCGCCTATGTCCCGCCACTAAAATCTAGTGCCGGTATATAGTAATTAAGAGAGCCGCGTAAATCGTGCGAAAAACACTATACCGCTACCCTAATACGCAATAGGGCATATAGTAAAGCACGCAGCCGGGCATAAAGCATACATTAAGGAGCTATATATATAGTAGAGGGCATATAGTAGAGGGCATATAGTAGGGCACGTAGTAGGGCATAAAGTAGAAGGCATATAGTAGAGCACGTCGTAGAAGGCACGTAGTAAAAGGCACGTAGTATATATTAAGGAGCCGTATATATAGTAGAAGGCACGTAGTAAAGGGCATAAAGCAAGGCACGCAGTAAGGCATATAGTAGGGCACGTACTAGGGCACGCAGTAAGGCACGCAGCCGGGCATTAAGCATATATTAAGAAGCCGTATATATAGTAGAGGGCACGCAGTAGAGGGCACGAAGCATATATTAAGGAGCCACGCACGTAGTAAAAGGCACGCAGTAAAGCACGTAGTAGAGCACGTAGTAGAGCACGTAGTAGAGCACGCAGTAGGGCACGTAGTAAAGGGCACGTAGTAGAGGGCACGTAGTAGAAGGCACGCAGTAGGGGGCACGCAATTCAATTACTTAAATTAAGGGCTATATACGATTAACGCGGCCCTCTTAATTGCTATATGCCTATACGGAAAATTTAGTGGCGGGATATAGGCGCGCGGGGTACGTATAGAAAGAGTAAGAATTTAGGTATCTTACTATACAAATAGAGATTTCGTGCTATATAAATAGTAAGACTCTAAAAAAAACATTAGACGCGGCGTATAAGAAAGATAGACTAAAGGTATAAAGTACGTTTAGAAAGGTACCTTCGCGCGCCGGGCAGGGTTCCGGTTAGTAGCCGAGTTACTATTTTAGGCGTATGTAACTATATTATAGGGCGCGCGACTCTATTATAGGGCGCGTAACTCTATTATAGCGGTTTAATTTAGTAATATAGAATAAACACTCTTCTTTATAGCGAAATCTCTATAATAAAGTATAAGGGAGCAAATATCTCCTAAACTAGATATCGTATAGGTATATAATAATATGCATAAAATCCACCGTTTGATATTATATAACATACTTATGTCCCGCTTGTATTATCTAGTCGGGGTGATAAGATATAGGAGTTATAGCATAAGGTGTAGGTGCTAATATAGATACGTCGGTGCTTATATATCTCGCTTATAACTACCCTATATTCCGCAAAAATAACTCCGCAATAACGGTGCGATATATCGGCGATGTCTTATGCGTGTTGTTTTCTCCGGAAATAGCGCTATTAGACGGCACAATAAGCTAATTAATATATACCCTAGTTCCTAAGATATTTAGCTATAAGAAGGCGCCGATGTCCTTAGCTAGATAGACTATTACTAGCAATTTAACAACCGCTTTCTCTCTTAATTCTGCTCTAATCTTCATACTTCTTACATCTCTCTAATCCTCTACTATTAGTCTTTATCTTAATCTCTTAGTTATAGAAAGCTGCGATCCTTTTAATATAAATTTACTACCTATTGCGTTATTACGCTTAAAACTATATTTATAAATTTAGCCCTATTAAGGATCCTATTAGGTAGGCGTATTAGTTAGCGCCTCGCTATAGGGTTTTCCCTAAAGCCCTAAGCGCCTATAACCTTAGCTAGTTAATTAATATATATAGAATATAGTCTTAACGAAGCTTTTAGTTAGACGCTATAAGACTCTCTATTATGCCTGATTCCGACTATTTAAAAGCCTTAAAAATACGTATTCTTAAAGAGATAACCTTAGCTCTTTAAGAAGAATCGGATCGAACGCTATATACGCACTTTTCGCATTATATAACCTATTATATTACCTAAACTTACTTTCTACCTTATTTTTCTTCTTCCGCCCGACGTTATATAAGATTGCCGGACTTATAGGGTCGTTCCCGCCGAATTCGCCTTCCGAAGACGAACTAGGCGCGGATAATCGAGGCTCTCGATAGCCCTCGATAGTAAGTTTAGCCGCCGGCCCTAAGCCCGGCAGGACTAGCTTAGTTGCTAGCCTCGGAAAATAGGTCGAGTAGAAGATAGCCCGGCAGAATAAAGTCTTCGACGCTTATATTAACGAGCTATATAACGAGCTATATAGCGAGATACGTTAATAATCTCGCTAATAAGCTAGCTAGCTAAAGCGTTTAAAAGAGGGCTTAGGTAGTAAGATTAAACGCCTTATTATTAGGTTCTCTAAAGCACTACCTCCTCTACCTATACTACTAGCTGCTAGCCTCTTAGCTCTTTAACTTATTCCCGTTCTACTAGTCGCTCCTTTTATCGTCCCGGACGAATATTCGTTACCTTTTATAAACCCGACGGATATAGCAACCTTAGCTATAACACCCTAATATGCATGTCCCTATGCAATAGAAATAGGATCTCTACGGGGGCATATATAGACTAAATACCGGTCGTTTATAGGAATAAGCATAAGGTAAAACTAAATAATATAGGTAAATACCTAATTATAAAAAGCTTATACATAGCGTATATCTCTCTTCTCGGGAGTTATAAGCCCGGGAGGAATAGAGTTCCTATAACTTCCGGACACTACGCAATACTTTACCGCACACCCGTTATTACTGCGGTTGCATAGCACCCTATAAATTGCTTTAAGACAAACGACCGATATACTCTTCGGCTTATGCCTCCGACGATATAGTTCCCTTACTCCTTAGTAAGAGTATCTTAGACCTACGAATACTTAATAGATTACTATACGATACACCTACGGGGAAGACCCGGCGTATAATCCTTACGGGCCCGGAGGACTAGGATAAATAGACAAAGGAAATAAAGGCTCGAGTGGATTAGACTATCTATAACCTTATCTTCTCGGACGAACAATAGCCTTTAGAGCCCCCTATTCGATAGAGATATACTGACTTTATAAAAGAAGCTATAAGCTTTGCCTAGTTAAGTGCCCTAAAACAAAAGGCTTATACGGCATCGATCTATAACTATAAGAGTCTCCGGAAGGAATATTTATATAAAACGAAGCTTATTATAGCTGCTTAAACAACGATTTTAGAGTCTATCTTAGCTGCTAAGCTTCTAGCCCTACGAGATAATAAGACCCTTCGATAGTAGATAAAGAAGCTAAAGACCTCGATAGCCCTATCTTTAGGTTATATAACCGACCGGATCCGAAATAGATAAACGGCCTACTTATTAGTTTTTCTAACTAGGACTTCGATAATAGAGATATCGGCCTAGCTAGATAAGTAGGAAGAAACCGTAGAGGAAGCTAACTAATATTACCTTTCTAAAGCTATCTCTAGGCAGTAGCTAAGGGATATTGCTATACGAGTTTAACCCTTAAGTAATAGATACTCGTCTATATTCCGAGAAGCTAGTAGGGAAATCGACGATACAGTAGCTTAGGTATAGCAATAAGCAGCCCTCTTAGTCTAAAGGGTTTACCTAAGAGGAGTTATATAGGCCCCGTTTACGGCTAAATAGACTATTTAGTTAGTATCCTAGAAGATTAAGGAAATAGTTAAAGAGATACTATAGGCTTAAACCTAGAAACAATAGTTAGGGGTTAGACGAGGAAGTATCTACTAGACTAAAAACCAGGGAAATAATAAGGATACGGATACCCTTAAGGCAAAACGACTAAAAGTCTTTTGCCCGGCTTATAAGAAGATTAAGCACCCTTTAGTAAAAAGCTAGACGGTGTTTAAATATTTATAGCTTAATAGACGAGATCCTTTCCCTAAAAACCTAAAAAACGGTCTAGAATTCCCTCCGAGAGAACCTAGGCCTATAGAAAAAGATCGACGAGATTAAGGCTAAAGTTTAAGCCTCTCTATAATAGCAATCATAAGGGCAAGAGCAGGTTATATAGTGGTTACTAAGGGGAGACTAAGTTAAGAGAAGAACCCGAGGAAAGATAGTAGGAATAGGAAATCTAGCTTTTGTGTTTAAAACTTTAGAAGCCCCCTTCGAACCTTTGGAATATCTACTTCGGAAATTATCTATTCTAGACTTAGGAGCCTCTTTATTCGTCTATAACGACCTCTCTAGATTCCGCTCCTTTAAGAAGGCCCGAAAAGAGTTCTTAGTAGCCGGGGATTCTCTAGTACGAATAGAGGGCTATAGGAGGGCGAATTATCTTATAAAGATACCTTCCGGTTACCGGGTGCTTCGACTAAAGAAGGTTGCCTACTATTTAGGCTTTTCTATTAGTCTAGTCTCCTTCTAGCTACTCCGTGAAGAAGGGATATACTAGGATATAATCCGAGACCTTACGAAGCTAATTAAAAATAACGAGGTTACCGGACTAATCGAATAGAAATACGGCTAGTTTATTATAGAATACCGACCTAATAACCCGGCTTCGACCTTAGGCTAGGCTGCCTTTCCGGCGGCAAAGAGGGCTAGTTCTAAAGACCCTCTACCGGCTGCTAAGGGAGACGGGAAGCTCTAGTATATAAGACTCGGCCACCTAGGACCTTTAGCCCTTTATAAGCTCGGAATTCAATAGGGAGTCTATATTAAAGGGCTAAAAATAGTCGAGTGCGAATTTTACGGTTAAGGGAAAGCTAGAAGATAAGTTTCTAAAAGAACCCTTTCTCGGCCCTCGAAACTATATAAAGACATCGAGATAGATTAGCCAGATATAGCCCGGGATTAAGAAAACTTTATAAGGGTTATGTTTATTACTAACGCTTTCTTAGGAATGGTTTTTCCCTATTGTTTACGGACCTATTATAGTAAGCATAACTAGTCTACTTTACGGGACTTTATAAACTAGATAAAGAACTATTACGGCCTCGAGGTTAAGAAAATTAGGTCCGATAGAGAGTTATTTATAGAGAATATCTTAGCCTAGCTTCGAAAAAGGGGTATTTTACCCCTTCTATCGGCATTAAACACCTAGGCCTAGAACGGAGGAGCCGAGAGATTAAGGGGTATTATAATAGAAAAGGCTCGAACTATAAGACTAGCAGTAAGTCTACCTTACGACCTTTAGAGAGAAATAGTCGAGTTAGCTTACTAGCTTCGGAACCGGACCCTAAAGGACCCTAAGGACGGCTTAAAAGACTAAGAGTCTCCCTTAGACAAGTTTACTAGAAAAGGGGCCTCTTTAGCCTATCTTCGAGCCTAAAGATGTAAGGCCTACGCTATAACGCCTAACGCCTAGCTAAAAAGGAAGAAGAAGAAGAAACTAGATCCTCGAGCGTATATAGGGTTCCTAGCCGGTTATAGGTCTATTAATATCTTCTAGATTTAGGTACTAAGCCTAAAGAAGGTTATTTCAACTCGGGACGTAGTGTTCGACGAATATAGCTACTTCGACGGAAAAAGAGAATAAGTTCCCCTTTTAGAAAGCACTCGATAGCTTATTTAGAGGATAGACATACCCTTAGAGACTCGAGCCAACGAGGAGGCCCTTAACGCAGAAACGGACGAAGAAACCGATATTAAAGAAGTTAAGGGCAACGAGGAAGAAATAGAGTGTGAGAAGACAGACTAGAGGCACGTTTAGGGAGGTAGGAACGATGGTTAAAAGTACGAATGATCCTTTATTGCAATGTGGTTGCCCTCTCGTGGCAAGACTAAAGCTTGCCCCTCTTCTAAGATGTGTCGGGGCCTTAGGGATATACCCTTAGGCCTTAAGAGGGGTTGTCGGGGACTAGTTGGCGACTAATAGCCGAATGGTCCCCGAGCTAAAATGTATTATCTATCGTGCATATATCCCTATCTCCCGGCTCTATGGTTGCGCGGGTAGCTGCGTTATATAGAGGAAGAAGACCCGGAAGAAGACATAGAGGAAGCCTAAACAGACGATAAAGACCTTAAGAAAGCAATCGAGCTAAAGAAAGCCTACTCGTCCCCGTCCTACCCGTTAGAGGACTTAAAAGAAGCCTTTCTAATATATCTTCTAGTTTCTACCCCTAAGGGGGTAGGGAGAAATACAACCTCGAAAGAATTTCCCGCAGCTTTTCAATCCCTACTTTAATAAGTTAAAGAAACAGCAGCGTTAAAAGGGGTAGAACTAGAAGGACCGAATGTAGTACCCTTATTAAGGGCTAGCCTCTGCCTAAAGGACCGGTTTTCGGAGTTTAGACTTACCCCTATCTAAGATAAGGTCTATAGAGCTTTTACAGCCGGGAGACTATTTAAACCCTAAGAAAAGAAGAAGGTCTATAAAAGAGCTCTCCCGGAACCGCCTTAGACTTAGTCACAGCTGTAAAACCATCTATATAAAGAGCGTTTATTTAGGCCTAAAAAGATCACCTAGCCTTACACATAGAGATAGGTTCCTTCTAGGAAGTCTTATAGGCTATAGCAAGGGGCCACTAGGTCCTAGGCTGTAAATAGGTCTTTATTTACAAAACAGACAAGCACGGGTATCTTTAGAAGTGCAAAGCTCGCCTAGTAGTCTATAGAAATCAATAGGAGAAAGGGGACCTTCTAAAAAAAGCTATAACCTTAGCCGGGATGTCTTTTAGGGCTCTAATAGCTATAGCAGCCGCCGAGTACGACCTCGAATTAGACTAAATGGATACGGTAAACGCCTTTATAAACTGCCCTTTAGACAAGGACGAAGTCCTCTATATGCGGATGCCCCTTAGGTTTTAAAAGGAAGGTAGGTTTATACGGCTCCGGAAGGCTCTATACGGTCTAAGTAGGTCTCCCCTTCTTTAGCAATAGCACCTTATATCGTCTCTCGAGACCCTAGGCTTTAAAAAGGTTCCTTAAGAGCCTTATATTATAATAAAAGGAGCTATAATCGTCTTCTTCTATATAGACGATATTATCTAGGCCTACCGAAAGGACGACTAATAGATAGCCGAGGAGGCAAAGCAAGGTCTATAAGAAAAATATAAGATAACTCTCTTAAGAGAGCTAAAGTAGTTTCTAGGCATCCGAATCCTACGAAATAGAAGCTAACGGACGATTTAGTTAACATAGGATGCCTATATCGATAAAGTAGCTTATAAGTTTCTACTAGACTAGCTAGAACAAAGAGCTTCGGCTACTCTAATGCTAGAAGAAGAGCTCCTACTATCTCCTTCGACCTTCTATGCAATAGAATAAGAAAAATATGCTTACCTCTAGAAGGTCGGCTTACTACTATTTACAGCAATTTCTACTAATTTCGATATAGCCTTTACGGTCTCCCGGCTGGCTCGGTATAACTAGAATCCCTTTACGAAGCACTAAGAGGCAGTAGACCGAGCTATTCTTTATCTATACTCGACTAAAAGCCACGGACTACGCTTAGGAGGGCATAAGCAGAAAGGGGCTAAGATATTCCTCTATTCTAGCGATGCCTCCTTTTCTAATAACTTAGTCGACCGGAAAAGCTCTTAGGGATATATTATATCTCTATTTAGAGGCTATATAGCCTAGAAAGGGTCTAAATAGGCAATAGTTACGACGTCGAGCATAGAAGCTAAAATGCTCGCTCTTTTAGAGGCAGCAAAGGAGGCTATTTTCCTAAGCTAGTTGCTTACGTCTTTATAGCTTTAGATTCCGACCCCTTTAGTCCTAGAGTATAATAACACTTAGACTATTAGGTTATTTATAGAAGAACACGATAAGCTATTAACTAGGCTTAGGCACGTTGATATTTATTAGCACTAGCTACGATAGGAGGTCTAGTAGGGACTTATCTCGCTCCGGTAGATCCTAATAGTAGAGATAAAGGCTAATAGGCTTATAAAGGCCCTTCCTAAGCAAAGACTAGCTGTATTCTTACAGTAGGTTAGGCTAGAAGATATTAGAGACAGAATCCGACTAAAGGCCCGCTAAGAGGACCTTCGAAAAGCAATATTAGCCAGCAGGCTTGCTAGGTGCGAGGCAGCCGAACAGCAGTAGGGCGACTCTCCCTCTGTCTAGTAGGTCTTAAAAACCGCCTAGGGGAATAACCTTAGGATAGGACCCCTAACTTAGCGGGCAAGGAGTTTAATCTAGTTTCTAGAACTTAAGGAGTTAGTCTATTATCGATAGAGCTCTTAAGGGGTAACTACCTATTCTACGGCCTTAGGCGGTAAGTAGGGCTATAAGTATCCTCCCTAGCTAACTATATAACTAAAGTCCTAGACCTATAGATAGCTATACCCCTTTTAAAGGGGGCAGGCTATAGCTAAGGGGGTGTGTTGCGAAGCTAGGCTAGGATTTATAAGACTTAGGTAGCCTAGGCGGGCTCTCGACCTAGAGGACTACCTAGGGGACTACTAGCGGCCCGTGCATCGCTATACGGCCTATAGGGCACCCGAAGCTAGTTAGAAAAGGGGCTTAGAAAAGGGGCTTAGAAAAGGAGTGTTACGGCACTAGGTAATAGCTAGATAACCTTATTATTCTATAAAGAGGAGAAGAACTATAGAGGCTAAGGGCTCGTTTATATATAAGACTATATATTATATAGCATTACGTAGCATATCACTATATACTATATTATATAATATAGGACTGTAATAGTACTCCCCCTCTAGAGACGATTTAGTCCTTAAATCGCTAAGAAATATTATTTTCGCTAGAAATTAGTATATAGTAAAGGAATCTTTTATACGCGGGCTTAATCTAAAGGGCCCGGCTTGTCTAGGTTATATCTATAGAAGCGTTAGATAGCTTTAGGGCAATCTCTTAGGTTATCTTCGGGCTATTAGGTTAGTTCTTAGTGATATTTCTATTTAATTAGATAAGTTAGAGTTAGGGCTTTATTATCGTATACGTTAAGGATTTTCTTAAATTCCTATATTTCTTCGATATTACCGTCGTTATTGCGTTCTATAATACGGCCTATAACGTTGCGTTATTCCTCTCGATTAATCTATGCCTAGCCTAGTATTATTTCCGTTATCTAAAGCCGTACCTTAGACGTATAGAAAGACTTATTAACCTAGATATACTTTAAGAGGTCGATAACTATAGCGCCGCGGTAGACCTTAAGAATAGGATAAGGACCGTCCTATTAATCGTCTTATTTCCTCTTTAGGCGATTAATAGTTATATTCTCTAATAAAACTATAACTATATTACCGGGCCGGAAGAAAAAGCCTTTATCTTGCTTTATATTAGCATTATCCTTATATTTCTATTATAAGGCTTATATAAGAGCTTAAAGCTAAACGAGGTTACGGTCGAAACGATTAGCTATTACGTCCGCGCAAAGGAATTCCTTCTTTACCTATAATAAGAGAGTTAGGGGTTAAGGACCTATAGGTTTAATGCCGAGATAAGGATTAAAGCCGTAGTTAGCGAAAAACGGAGAAATACCGGTTGTTTTATTTACTTAATTATTCGTTGCGAATTCCGCGAGCGGGAGCTAATCGACCTAATTATCTTAGGTAAAGCTAATATAGGCTCGAATATATTTATTTATCGTAGCGTTAACGATTTCGGTTTAACCGTTAGTCTTTAAGTGCTATGCCGAGCTTAGTTTTAATATTATTCGTAAACGAGTGCTAAGCGATCGCTAAAAATTAAAGATAAACTAAGTGCTTTAGTCGGAGATAATAGTATCGGGTGCTTTATATAAACGATAGACTACGTAGATAAAAGAGTTAATTAGTTCTTCTATAGAAAGGCCGGTAATAGGGATAAAATATCTTATCTTTATAAGCTTATTAACTATCGTAAGTATATTCCTATAAGTCTTCTTATTTTAAGTATACTTAAGAAGTATCGTAATATAATTAATTAATATATCAGCCTATAGCCGGACCGGTAGAGCGAGGGGTTTTAGGAATCTAGGTAGAGATAAATAGGGGGTCTTAGTCCGAAGATAAAAAGTATAGTCTTTAACGAACGTAGCGGCGAAGTAAGAAATTCTTAGCTATTAGTATATTCGGTTTAATAGATTAAGGGTTTTTACCCTCCTTAGGTATCCCACTAGGCTACTACTATAGGATCGATAAACGACTTTAAGGCGGAGATTTAAGGTATAAAGGATAAAGAGCTAGTCGCGGAAAAAGATACGTCTATTAATTAACTAATATTCGGATATATCGTAACGTAAGAGCTTCCGGATATACTTTAGCTAGCGTTAAGCGTATAGGTCCTAGAGTATCGCTACTATATCCTAAGTAAGATTATCTTATTAATATGCCTCGTAGATAAGCTTATCGAGTGATTTACTAGCTGCGTTTAGTCCGAAGGCGGCGACTACGTTAAGGTCCTCCTTTAAGGCACGGGAATTAGTAAAGAGTTCCTCTAGGATAGTCGGGTCGACTTTCTCTTTAGGGATAACTACCTAATTTCGATAGAGGAGTCTATCGTCGTCTATAGTAGCTAGTCTATCGCTAAAGAGCTTGCTAAAAGCGTTAAAGAGGATTGCCTTATTGCCTAAGCGGTATATAATTATAAAGTTAAACTAAGAAAGGAATTCGGCCTAACGCACTTATCGTTAGTTAAGTTACGTTATAGATATAAACGTCTAAAGATTCTTATAGTCTATAATAACGTTAAACGCCTTAGTAGTCCCTTAGAGTTTTAAGCGCTATTCCTTAAGCGCTTTAATAATTGCTAATAGCTCTTTATTATAAATCTCGTAGTTATACTTAGGGGCAGTATGCTTTAACGAAAAAAACGCAATAGGGTAAAGATGTCTATCGTCTCCGGTCTATAAAAGGACTCCTCCCGAGGCCTAATTTAAGGCGTTAGTTTTAATAACTATTGTCTCCGAGTAGTTAAAATAGGCTAAAAGTAAGGCAAGAGTAAAAGTAAGTTTAAGGGCCTTAAACGCGGCAGCTTATTTAGGCCCTTAAGACTAACGGGAATCTTTTCGAAGTAGCGTGATTATCGGGGAGATAATACTAAAGTATCCCTTAATAAAACGGCGGTAGAAGTTTTAAACCTAAGAAACTACTAAAGTTCTTTTACTAAAGTTAGGGTATTCTAAGCCGTAATTATACGCACCTTCTTAAGGTCTATACTTATGCTAGATATCGAAATAATTAGTCTAAGGTACTTAGTCTTTGTCGTAAAAAACTCTAACTTCCCGATATTAATTAAAAGCCCTACGTTGCCTAAGCGTTAGATAACTATTCGCACGTAGTTCTTATATTCCGCCTTAGTCTTTAAAAAGACTAATACGTTATTAAGATATACTATATAGAAGTTATCGAGGGCATTATAAAGCACGTGATTAATATAGTTCTAAAAGGTCGACGGTGCGTTATAAAGGCCGAAGGGGGTAACTAGCATCTCGAATAGTCTAAAGCGTATAATAAATACTATAAGCTACTTATAACCCTCGGCGATTCGAATATAGTTAAACGCAGCAATTACGTCTAGCTTTATATAAAATTTAGCGTTATAGAGAGAATCTAGTATTTCGCGGATTAAAGGCAAGGGATATCGATTTTCAACTATAACCTAATTTAAATCTCGGTAGTTATAATAGATACGGATACTACCGCCCGGTTTATAAGCGAGGATTAATAATGCCGCGGCTAGAGAATAAGACTCTTAAATAAAGCCTTTATTAAGCATATAGTTAATCTACTTCTTAATATAGCGGAGTTCTATAGGTAATATAGGCCGATTTCTATAGTATAGAGCTTATTTGCCCGGTGTAAGTTCGATCTTATAATCCTAAGGGCAGTATAAGGGAAGCTCGTTCGCATTCTTTAGAAGGAAATAAGGAAGCTTATCCTAGAATTCTTTTAGGAGTTTCTTTAGGATATCTGCCTCTATAACTTCCGGCTTTACTTAGAGGAATTTTTCTATATCGACTTCGTCGACCCTCTAAAATAGAGATTCGGAATTAGCTATATCCTAGAGGTTTATCTAAAGGAAATTATAAAAACGTTCGGGGAAAGCGGCCTAAGCTACCTCTATTATATAGTCCCTAGCAATAACGCGTTAGAAAAAGGTTTTAGATAGTTTTAAGACCTTAATTAAGCCTACTAAGAGTTCGTTAAAGAGTTATAGATTTTCTCCCTCCTCGATTAGCTTAGCTAATTCGGATATACTAATTCGCATCGCTTAGATACTATCCTATTTATAGAATTAAATAAAGTTAACTACGCGTACGTAGCGGATATCGTTTATGTCTAAAGGTATTTAATCTTCCTATCGTATACGCTAGTAAGGGCGTCTCGTTTAGCCCTATCGGGCGGGAATATAGCGACGGCCGGCGGTAAGACGAATAAGGAGTAAGCGAGCTATTAAAGTAGTCTACGGCGGAGTGGCCTTAAAGGCTTAAGTCTTAAGGGAGTTCGGAGGGCTAATCGGGGATATTAAGCAAGCGGTTTCTTAGGCGAATAGCTATATCCTATATAGAGGATATCGAATCGGTTAGCTAAAGTTTAAGGGGTACGATGCTTACTTAGGTAGATATTCCTTAGTAGATAAGTCTATAGGTATATAACTTCCCGGTAGGATAGTCTAGTCTTTTAGGATATTAGTCTCTTTATCGCATCCACCTAAAAGGGGCCGTAGCCGTAGGCGCGGTCGGGTGGTTAATTAGGCACGCATATAATTAAGGTCGGAAAAGTCTATTGTTTTAGTCTAGTATAGGCACGGGGCTAGCTGTCTTACGCGCCTGCTTAAATAGGCGGCAAAGTAGACACAGTAGCCTGCTCGGGTACCGAGCTATATCTAACCGGCCTTAATAAGCGCCGCTCCGATGCGACACACCCCCTAGCGTTAAGTAATTAATTTAACGCTGTGAGAAGAAGCTATCGCGAGCGCCCTATAAGGTGTAGAAGCGTCCGTCCCTAGTGTTAATGCCCTTAGTCCTCCGTCCCTGCCTATATTCGCCCCCGTATATCCCTTAGGTTTAGCAGCGCTTTAAACTTCTTAAATTTAGCCCGCGGTAGCGCCTTCGTTAGACCGTCGGCCGGCATCTCGGCCGTAGAGATGTATTTAACCGTAAAGCGACCCCGTCTATATTCCTACTTAAGCTATATATTCTAGATGTTAATATAACGTAGCTATATAGAGATACGGCCTTCCTCGACTATAAGGCGGATAGATTAAAGGTTATTATAGTATATCTTTAAGGGCCTAAGGTCGTATAAGATATCGCGAAGCAGCCTAGCGAGCGCGTATCCCTCCTTAGCGGTACGCTCTAGCCCGAGGAGCTCTACCTTAGTGGTAGAGGTTATAACTATATCCTATAGGCTTGCCTTCTATACTACTAGGCCGCCGTAGAGCATTATAATATAGCCTTACGACGATCGGCGCGTCTTAGGGTCGTCGGCGAATAAGGCGTTAGTCGCGATAATAAGGGCTTCGCCTTAAGCGAGTCCGTCGAATATAATCGCAAGGAACCTCGTCGCGTAGAGGTAGCGGATATACTAATTAGCCGCCTTAAGGTGTTTAGCTAAAGGGTTCGTTAGGAACCGTAAGAGCTGCGAAGCTGCGAGGGCTACGTCTAGCCTCGCTATGACCGCGGTGTATATAATAGAGCCTACGCGTTTTTAAAAGTCCTTAATCTCGCGCAAAGAGGCTTATTCCGTGTTCTTAACAAGCTGCTAGGTCGGCATAGGGATTGCCGGCGCCTTCCCTATGTTATTAAGGCCGACTTTGCGTGCGATTTTCTTAATATAGGCGTCTTAGCATAGGTAGATTCGGCGGAGCTATTAGTCCCTAATAACGCGGATCCCGAGATACTATCTAAAGGCTTCCTCGCGGACCTCGTATTTGCCGTAAAGGAAGGCGATAAGGTCGTCTATAGAGTAGTCCTCTAGGCTTAAGATAAGGATATTATTAACGTATACTAGCATAAGGACCTTCCCGTCTATAAAGATATAAGGCTCCTCGCCGGTGCGGATTAGGCCTTATTCTTTAAGCGCTTAGTAGATCTCGTTGTACTAAAGGAGAGGGGATTTGCAAAGCCCGTAGAGGGCTTTATCGAGCTCGGCGACTATCGCAGGATTCTTATCCGGCTTAAGGAATCCGAGCTCTACGTAGCCCTTCGGGAGCTCTACGTACACCGGCCTCTTCTTATCAATATTAGTATTAAGGAACGCGTTAGCGATATTAAGTTATCGGACGTTAAGCTCACGCTTCGCTACTATAGAGATTACGGTCCTAAAGGTCTTAATAGCGAGGGTTACGGCGTAGGTCTTTTCGTCGCCTTAGTCGCCCTAGAGGTCTCCGCGTATATAAATACGCGCTTTACAACGTATAAGGTACCTATCCTCGTTAAACTTATAGAGGAATACCTATTTAAGCGGAATTAAGGTTCCTTTAGCACGTTCTCGCGAAAGGAGGCGCTATATGCCTCTACGGAGGAGGTCTTAAAGCTCCTTACGATATCCCTCTTTAAACTCCTTACCGTACGGGTGGTAGTTAAGGTCTTAGTAGCGCTTAAGCAAGCGGAATAAGTCGTTACGATAATGCTTATAAGCTTCCTACGCGACTACGGCGGCGAATACTAAATAAAAAATTATAAAGTCCCCCTATAGATAGAGGGCCTCTAAAAGTAGGGTGGTAAAGATATTATCTCTCCTTATCCCCTTATTCGCTTAGGAGCTCTATCTTATAGCTTCTATACCGTAGAGCTCTTTCTATATCCGGCGAGGTCGTCGTAACCTCGCATCTAGTTATATGCCCGATAGGCCCGCTTTAAGGCCTTCGGCGTTACTCGTCTATATGCCTAATAGGCCCGCTTTAAGGCCCTCGGCGTTACTCGTCTATATTAATACTAGTAGAGCTATAATACCGTAACCGGGATCTATTCGGTCGACGGGTTGCTATATACTCTATAGGCCTATCTCCTACGTAAGTGTAAGCGGCTGCTAGGTCGTAAGCTAGGTCTCCTAATAAGCGGGGGTAGTAGCTTTAGGTATTAAGGAGGTTCGCCTAAGCTAGGGCTTCGGCTGTGCGCCTAGCTCTTAGGGCGCTAGGACGAGGGGTATATCTATATCCTCGTCGCGGGGGGGTAATCTTAGTGCGGGCAAAGGGCTTAACCCCGTCGGGTTAGGCGTTCGTTCCGGCGTAAGAAGTCCTTTAAGGGTAGGCGAGGCATCCTTTAGAGTCGGAGCCGCTTCCGGAGCGGCTAGCGACGGCAATAGCGATGCCCTACCCTTTACCCCCGAGTTTAAATCGTCGGGCTTAATTCCTAAGATATAATCGTTAAATTCCTATAAAAAACCCTAAAGAATAGCATTCTAATCGTATTAAATCGGCAGTTCGATCGACTTAACGAAAGGGGCGTATTCTTAGACGGGCATTTATAGATCCTCGGTCTAAGGATTAAAGTAGTAAAGCTTATTAAAAATTATATCCCGGGTAATAATAACCTAGGTAAGTTAAGGAACCTAGACGCGGAATAGGTTACTAGCTTAGTAGCCGACGAGGTAACTTATATACGCCCGGGGGAAGACTTTAAAGGCTCTCTTATAGAGGTAAGCCTTTATATCCTTATATAGGGGGTAAGCGCGGCAGCCGTAGGCATATATGCCGTTCTACTTAAGGCGGAGGTCTACGTCCCTATACGCTATAGCGCCGATCCTGCCGTACTAGCGGAGGTGCTAGTTAAACTACCTATCGATAGTCTCCTTAAGAGTTCTCTACTAATTGCGGTATCTCGGCAAGATATTATATATACGAAAGAGCGCTTAGTATATCTCCGGCTAAAGGTTACGTAGCAGCTTCCCTATAATAGAGCGGAGGCGTTATTAGTTTACGCCTCCCGGTCTCTCCGCGCCGCCTATAGGCTCTTTAGTATATGCCGGCGGGAGCTCGAGCTTAATGCCCTCCCGCTTAGCTTAATCTTAAAAAGGCGAATTTCTCTACTCCGGGAGGTTAACTAAAGCTCTCTTATTATCTATCTTAATCTTATAAATCACCGCGCCTATATAGCGGCGGACTAAGGCCTTAAAGTTGCGGATTAAGTCGTCTAATTCCGTTTTCCGCGTTATACTCTATAAGAACATTATCCCGCTATATTCGTTAGAGAGTAGTAGGATATATCGGTAGCCGTTATAGCCGAGTTCGAAGTTAAAGATGTTAAGGAAGATACGGAAAAAGGGCTACCGCGAGCGGTTAGCGGGCTCTCTACGAGAAATCTACTCGTGCGCTTTTCCTTAAGCGTAGCCTAAGCACTTAACCGTTATAGGCCCCTTAATTCGCATACCGCGTGCCCGAAAGACTAATTACTTAAGCACTCGAGGGCTTAGGTGCCCGGCCTTTAGATGCTAAAGCTCTACGGTGTCTACCTTTAGTAGGCATAGGTTCTTAGATACGGCGATTCGGCGCCTAGGGTATCTTAGGACGGCGTCTTGCATTGCTAAGAATAGACACGTAGGAGCGTAAGGTAAGGCAAAGCAAGAGTAAGAGGACTTTAATTTAGCTATTAAGAGCCCGTACTTACTCTCGATATATATAACTACGTTGTTATTCTCTATAGGGCTAACTTAGATCGTATTATCGTAGCTATAGATCTAGAAGCCGCTTACCTTAAGCTTCTCCCCGCTAATAATATTAGTATAAAAGCTAGGGACGTAGGCGGTGTCCTTAAGGACGAGATCTCGCGTGTTAGGGCTATCCGGTCCGTAGAGTAGGTTCTTTATCGTATAGGTCCTACGATATAGCACCGTAAGGGCGGTATCGCCTATAAGTATAATGTCGGTCTCTATAGCGGCGATAACGTTACCCCCGAGAAGTTCGAGCTTATTAACAATGTAGGTGCTCGCGTAGCAGTCGAATAGAGTCGATTTAATTAACGGGTGCTCGTAGCGCTAGTTGCTAAAGACGGAAGAGATAAAGCTATCGGGCGAGCCGAAGGTACTAAAGCTAGCCTAGGTTAAAGCGGAGCTCGCCTTACTACCTACGAACCTTAAGTCTATCACTATATATGCCTAAGCACCCTATATAGCAGGCGTCGTCTCGGTCGAAGCAGTAGGGGTCTTTCCCTTTATGCCTTTAATAGCCTCTACTATCTGCTTTTTGCGAGATTAGGACTTCGCCTCCTCGCACTTCTTAATACGGTTAGTACTAACGAAAAGCTAGGGCCTATAAAAGACCCCTTTAACGGCAATATAGAACGCTACGTAGTCCGCGGGCTTTTAGCTATAGCGCGCTTTAACGATGCCGTAGGGGCAGTCGTAGGGTTAGCGGGCTCCTAGGGTCGCCGGCGGAGCTTATATCGTAGCGAACGCCCTAGTCGGCGGGGACTTACTAAAGGTACAGGCTCGATCTTAACTAACGTAATAGAATAGCTCGCTAAGGATCTAGAGGGTTATAGTAACGTTCTTACTTAGCTATTCTACGCGAAGCGCACTAAGCTATTGCCGGGCCTACTCGGAACCTAGCATTATAACGGCGTTAAGGAAGTCGGTTATGCCCTAAGACCCCTTAATGTCTAGGATGTCTAATTCGACGGCTTTAAGATATACAAGCTCTTATTAAAGGTACTAATCGCTTGGGTTAGTCCGCTTTATTGTCTATAAGGCCTTGCGATAGTCCGAGCGAGCATAGTCCACTCGGTACTCATCCGTGACCTTAAGCATCTTACGCAGCTTTACGATAGTCTTATAGATGTCTTAAGTCTTTAGAAAGAACCTTACTAAGGCCGGGTCTACCGTTATATACACTTAGGTCGTAAGCTCTATATACGCTTTAAGCTTCGTAAAATACTTAATATACCTCTATTTATAGTCCTTGCGTTAGGCCGTAAGGCCCTTAAGCTAGGCTTCGTCGAGCGTGTGGATTAGCTTATACGGTAGGAGCGGTAGCTAACTAAGCCGGACTTCTTCTACGTGATTAGCGGCTTCGAGCTTATTTATCCTCGCGAGCTCTCCTTCGAACGATGCCTCTACGGGCTCTTTAAGGGAGACCGTAGTATCCTTAAAGTTAACAAACTCCTAGATGCGTGCGGTCCTAGCATTAATCTCGTACGTAGAGTACTAAGTGGCCTAATAGACTAACTTAGTAAGGATGATCTTAGTGTTGTCCGTAGCTTTAGTTACGCTTAAGGAAGATATAATAATAATAGTTAACGTTAAGAGTGTTTAAGAGAAAAAGGGCTAAAAAGGGGCAATAATGCTAAGGTGCTTAGGGATAAAGAGCTCTTCTAAGACCGCACATTACGGCGTACTTATAGGTGCGAGAGAACTACGCTAAGAGCGGCGGTGTAAGAGGAGCTATGTAATCCGCATCCTCGCGTATGCCTTAACGTATTCTAAGATATAACGATAGCTGTATTTCTATAGTATATCGTAGGCTTATTAGGTCGCCTACGGGGCGTTAGGCCGCCTCGTAGGTAGACGCGCGTATTGTTGTATTAGTAGGTATTAGTAGCAATTTGCGTAGGTCGTATACCGGGCTTATAACTATCGCATCCACCTAAAAGGGGCCGTAGCCGTAGGCGCGATCGGGTGTTTAATTAGGCACGTATATAATTAAGGTCGGAAAAGTCTATTGTTTAGTCTAGTGTAGGCACGGGGCTAGCTGTCTTGCGCGCCTGCTTAAATAGGCGGCAAAGTAGACACGGTGGCCTACTCGGGTACTAAGCTACATCTGACCGGCCTTTATAGGCGCCGCTCCGATACGACACTCTTCCTACCGAAAGAGAATTTCTAGCACGTTTTCTATCGTTATAAAGACCTTTTATTTTAAGGTAAACGTTAGGGTAGTCTAAATCTCTATAACGTTAGAAAAATATACCTTTTAACGTAATTAATACCCTTTAAGCGTGGGAGTAATAGGAGTCCTAAGAGCTATCCTATCCTCGGCTATTATACTTAAAGGCAGGCAGTGTCTTATATAGTAATCGGAATCGAAGCGGACTTAGAGAGATTTCTATAGTATAGTTAGTTTATATTCCTAAAGCTAGGGGATGCCTAGGATAATCGGGGTAGAAGGTAATAGATTCGTAACGAAGAAGAGTATAAGTTCTATATGCTCGCTAATAGTTATTTAGGCTATAAAATAGTCCGTTATCTATATTAAAGGTATACCATCGGCTAGTCGAAGCGGTCGAGGTTTAAAAAGCTTTTTTATAGTAACGTTATATTTCCGTACGATAGCGTAAAGATCGGCGAACGCTATAGTAGTATAGCTAGAATCTACGAAGGATAACGTATTAACGTAGTAAAGGGACTAAGGGTTACGTATAGAGGAGAGACGAGTATAGAGAAGGATTAACTTTTTATTACTATTCGACGAACTAATCCGAAGATCCGTTCTATCTAAAAGCAACGACCTAATCCTCTTATCCTCCCCTATATATAACCCTTAGGAGCGACTTACCCTAGGGGTATATCTTTTAGCAGTAGCCTTAACGCCGGCCGCTCGCCTTATAAATCTATATCCTTTTCCCTAAGGATATAGCCTTATTCGTAGTCGGCCGTATAGACGAGCTAGCCCCGGCTATACCCGCCGCCGCGGGCGCCTTAAGATCTTTAGCCGAAGCCGGGGGAGGGGGCGCCCTAGCCCTAAAACTAAGGACTACCTTAACGTAAAGGCATTAAAAGCGGATTAGCTATCTTAGCCGGGTCGTAAGCCTCTTTCTAGTGTCTAAGCTTTCCGTAAGCTATATAGAGTTTATTATCGATCTTAAATTATCGTTTAGTATCGGAAAGCCGGTCGACGTCTATAAGGTCACTATATAAAGGTTAAGCCGGGGCGGTTAAGGTAAGGGCAGGTATAAGCGTCGGCGGGAATTACGAACGGGGGGCGGCTTTCTTCTTAAGCTTCTAACGATAAGCATAGTTAGCGAGATTCTTTATAAAGATATCTATCTACGCTAACTACTTCTCGTAGTCGGTGTTAGGGATCTTAGTCTATCTATTCTTAACGAGATCGCTTATATCCTTTAATATAAACTTCCGGAGGAGGTCGACTTACTATTCCTTTATCTTCCTTGCCTTACGTATATAACGTCGAGGTCTGCCTTTTAGATCTAATAGTTCTTATCGCCTTAGAGGAAATTATCGAGGATATTCTTAGCGGCTTACGTTAAGTCTAGAACCTTATACTACCTATATAAAGCTACGAGGAGCGTCGTCGTAATAGGCGATTCCTACTTCTCCCTCTCGGATAGGTTAGCTATAATAGTAGCTATCCTATCTTTAACGAAGTCGTAGGCCCGTTTACTAAGCCTATCGCTAATATAAAGGAGGCAGGCGCCGTCTAAGTTAAACTATATACTATCGCGAAGGAAGATACCTTATATCTTAAGTTCCTAAGCCTCGTACTTACGGTAACGGTCGGAGGCAGACCCTTTTCTAATAAAGATCGGAGGGTCTACCGTCTTTCGTTTTCCTAACGACTATATCGGGGTTATTATCTAAGACTATAATATCTTTATAGTTAAGATCGTAAGGTCTTTAGCCTCGAGAAGTTGCTCCCTTATAGCTAAGAGCTAATCTCGTATAGTTAGACGTTCTTTTAACCTAGCATTTCGGTTAACCTAAGAGGCCTCCGCTTCGCGAAGGGATTAAAGACTCTCCTTAATATATATAAGAATGTATCGGGTATTTAGGCTCTAAAGGTTTTCCTAGGTCTCCTACGCGTTAGCGACCGGGAATACGTTATCGAACCTCTTAATCGCCTAGGCGATCTAAGGAAATTCATTAATAAACTCCTTAGTAAGGGCCTTTAGACCGTCGCCTATAGCGTTAGAGGCTATAAGTATGTCTACTATAAGGAGGAAGAAGAAGTATCTAGTCTAGGGTATTATCGGGGACTATAAAAAAAAATTCTATAGGCTATAAAGGTTTCTATAGGCTAGGGGAAAATTCTTAAGGGCTTAAGGGCTTAGGGGAATAATTTCTTAGGGGTTACGCTCGGGTCGCGACGACTAAGGGGATAAGGTAATAGAGCTGCTAAGACTACATTTATAAAGCTAGGGGTCGCGATAGGGCGTAATAGGAGATACAATAAACTATTACGGCACTAGGTAATAGCTAGATAACCTTATTGTTCTATAAAGAGGAGAAGAACTATAGAGGCTAAGGGCTCGTTTATATATAGGACTATATGTCACGTGGCATTACGTGGCATGTCACTATGTACTATGTTATGTAATGTAGTACTATAATAAGGAGCTTGGAAAAGGGGCTTGGAAAAGGGGCTTGGAAAAGGGTTTGGAAAAGGGGTTTAGAAAAAGGGGCTTGGAAAAAGGGCGTGGAAAAGAGGCTTAAGAAAATAGGGCTTTAGAAAAAGGCGTGGGAAAAAGGCTGGGAAGAAGGCTGGGCAGGAAGAAGGAAAAAAAGGAGGCTGTGTCTTAAACTTAGACATTTAGGTAGAACGCTAAAGGGGGCTACTGATTTAGGAGGGATAAGACTGCCTATAAAAGGGGGCAGTCCCCCTTAGTAAGGCAGGGAGAGGTTAGAGATCAATCAATTACTTCTACACTATATTTCCTACCTGCATAAGATTTAAACAGCTCTATACAGACTGTCTGCGTCTTCTACCCCCTTTTTACCCTTTGACTTCTACATGCATAGTGTATATCTCTCTTCTCGAGAAGTAGAAGGTATAAATAAATAATAAAAAATAAAAACTTTGGCGTAGTTATAAGAGACTTATCTCGCTTAATCCGTATACGCTATAGTAGAAGGTATTACGAACAGATCGTCCTCGTCTTCCTCCGCGACTATATTAGCCTCTATTATAGCCTTTAAGTCGGTTGATTTTACCACTCGAATTCCGGCGGGGTTAAATACCGTCGGCTCGCGTTTTCTAATAAACGCTATATCTAAAGTATACTAGACGGGAACTATTATTCTACGAAGTTTTATATCGGGTCTAGTTATATTAGCATTATATAAGCGTGCTAACGATTAATTAAGCGTATTAAAGTATTTATATACGCTCACCGGGTATTCTACTGCTTCGTTTAGCAAACGGAAGGCGCTAACCTTCGTAGTCTAATGCATTGCGTTGCTAAGGCTAGTTCCTAATAGCACGTATACGGATAGGTTAAACTTAATAATCTATTATGCTAAGACGCCGTATAGCCACGCGTATATCGATATCGGCAGCGGCGTATTAGTATTAGCCTATACTTCGGCGAAAAGTGCGCTTTAAACAGTAGCGATATTTGCTATTTTAAAGACTATAGCTTCGTATTTACCGTATAATATAAAGCAATTCGATAAGGTCGTGTATTTAACGACGAAGAATACGGTTAGCTCCCGCTTCTAAAGCAACGTATTAAACGTGTCCGGCTAGGCAATACTAGCTACTAGGGCGGACGCGAATTACGCTCTTAGCGAGCTTTATTTAGATAGAGTAATAAAGGTCTACTTATAGTCGATAGCTAGAGATATAGCCTGCCGTTTAGGGCTTCGCCCGAATCGCGGTCCGGTAGGAGTTTCTATATCCGTAACTATATCTTTAAATGCTTTAAGATAAGCTAATAGGTATTTCTATTGCTTAATAGTAGCTAAAATGCCTTAAATCTCTTCTAGGTCGCTTAAGGTAACGTCTCTAACGGCTAATATATCTACTACTTTAAGACGGACGGCGAGCATTAATGCGAGGCTTAAGCTATTCTTTGCGATATCGTTAGGGATATAGTAGATATTCCCCTCTAATCCCGTTAGGGATATAGGTAGCTTAAAGGGTTATTAGGCGATAAATTTGCCGGCCGGCGTTTATAGTTTAGTAGGCATAATGCTTAAAAAGGAATCGTCGTCTTCGTCGTCCTTTAGATATTTAACGGGTAGCGAGTCTTAGATAGGTATTACGGTAGCTAAAAGGGGGGCAAATTATAGCGGCGCGTCTAGTATTATATAGTAAAAGGTTCCGTCGCTTACTCTATTAACGATATTAAAGCCTTATTGCTTAAGTAAACGTATCGAGTTACTAAACTCTCGCCTATAGTCGGCCTTCTAAGCTCTATATTTTAGCGCTAAAGACCGTAGATTTTAAAGAAGATTATGCTCCGACCTATATAGCTCGATCGCTTTCTTAAAACCTAAGAAGGTTAGTTAAGGCGGATTTCGTAATAGCGGAATCAAAAAGTCTAGTCGTAAGCGCTAGTCCCTACTTTAGAATTATATATATAGGCCTTTTGCTAAGTCTATAATAGTTTTAGATAAATAAGCGGTATTAGGGTATAGGCAGACGTATATAGCAAGTCGGATAAACTTTCAGGTATTAATAGGGTAGTAATTAGTTATAGAAGGTTTTAAAAAAGTCTATAAAAGCCCTTAAAAGCGCTATATATTATTATAGTATTAGCCGGGAAACCGTAAGGCAATAGTAGTAAATTATAAAGGTAGAGGAAAGTAATTATAAAGGGATTAGCGTAGAGTTAGTTTTAACTTTTCCCTTAGTTATAAAGGTCTATATTCTTTTAGTACGTTTCGCCTATCCTTTTAAGTTTTAGTAATACGTATAGTAAGACTTTCCTTATAGGCGTTAAATTCGGCTATTAGATCCGGGGAGTCTATTTCCGTTGCTATAAGCTAAGAATTATAATTGCTTAGCTATCCTTTCTAAGATATAAGGTACTCTTGCCTTGCCTTTCCGCGATTGTATTTTCGTAGACGTAAATCTAAGATATAGTCTACTTCCGAATATAAAGTTTCTTTAGATATAGGACTTAAGCGTAAGTCCGGTTTCTAAGCTAGGCGAAGTTAAACTATAGAAATAATAAGGTAAATATTTATTAAGTTATCTATATGTAGTCGATAGGCTAAATGCCTAATATACTTAACGATTTCGAAAGGATTTATTCTTCGTTTAGTAAGCTTAGCTATTCGTCTATCGGCGATAGAGTAGCCTTTACTAAGTTATACAGTAGGTCTCTAAAAGTTACGATTAAACTCGCGTCCTCTACCTCGTATATAACATCGGGTAAATCCGACACTATAACTTAAATCGGCTTTAACTTCCCTAATTAATGCCGCAATAGGCTAGCGAATGCATTATTCGCCTTATAAAGGAACGAGGGTCTTTATAATATATAGCTCGGGTACCCCCGCCCGCGTTATTGCCCTTAAAGAGGGTATCTCCCCCGGAACCGTATCTAGGATCGCGTCGCGCTACGCGACGCAAATCAGTGCCCGGGATAACGACCGCTCTAGGCGCCTAAAGAAGCTCACTAACCGCGATAAAAGAGCTATCCTTCGATGCATCTTAAGCGACGCTTTTATATTAGCCCGTTAGATTATTCTAGACACTCGAATTAACTGCTCGGTCGCTACTCTTACGCGATACCTTAAGGAAGAGGGTATTATACACTTTAAAGCGCTCCGACGGCCGAAATTAAGCCTAGAGGTCGCTTAAAAAAGGCTTCTCTTCGCGAGGCGTTATATTAATTTACCCTTAGATACGTGGAAAAGCTAGGTCTTTTCGGATGACACTTCAATTGCCTAAAGCGAGGGAGAGCGCAAGCAATAGGTATTTTGCAAATACGTACGTATTGCGCTACCCTTCCTCACGCACTAGCTAATTATCCCTAGGGCGAGATACTTTAATAAGAGCACTTATAGCCTCGAGGTAAGCCGAAGAGAAATACACAAATATTTTAGGGCGCTTTTTGCTTTTATAGGCGCACTTCTCTTATCGCCCTCTTAGGCGACCCGGCCGCGCCCTATAGCGGCGTTACCGGCCGCGTTATCTACGAATGCCTATAAAAGGCCCTTCTAACGATCCTCGAGCCCGGTTATACCTTTATCTCAGATAATGCACCTATCTATATAAGTTGTATAGTCTAAAACTAGCTGCGTGACTTCCTTTAGGAGAATAGGGTCGCGCCGGTAGACTAGCCGCTATACTCGCCCGATCTTAATCCGATCGAAAATCTATAGAAACTGGTTTAAGAACGGATTTATAAGCAATATCCGGAACTTAGATTAATGCCCTGCAATTTGCGCTCTTTAGAATTGCTTTGCAAGGCCGCAATAGAGGTTTAGGAAGAGCTTAAAGTTAA
The DNA here is from genome assembly GCA_012934285.1 of Ophiocordyceps sinensis. Taxonomy (NCBI): domain Eukaryota; kingdom Fungi; phylum Ascomycota; class Sordariomycetes; order Hypocreales; family Ophiocordycipitaceae; genus Ophiocordyceps; species Ophiocordyceps sinensis. Next base: position 11,535,787 of record JAAVMX010000001.1, on the reverse strand, counting down.
TACGATGAAAAGCCTAGTCTCGTCGATGCCTCGAAGGCTTTAGGCCGTAATCCGCGCTGTTGGATAGTATACTAAATACTAAGAAAATACCTCTATATACCCCTTCTCTTCCTCTATCGACTTATATTTTCATTACTATCAATTTAGGCTATTATCTATTTTAAATAAATGAACATAGTTGAGGTAGTAGGAATTAGTCCTATACTCTTATATAGAGCTAATCGTAACTTTTGTTACCCTACTATAGCTATACTTAGTCTTTTAGTTTAAACTTTAGTTTACGATATTTACCGTCGTATTAGCGCTTTATTACTGCTTAAGCATATACGATAGAGATAGATACTTAATCGTATAGAAACGCTTTTAACTTTCCTAATAATTAATCGCTAAGGTAGCGTATTCCGTCGTCTATCTTAAATCCTATTATTAGTTTACTTAGTAATACTTTAATCACTAAGGAGTAGGAATTATTTAAGGAGAATTATAGCGCTAATAACGCGTCTTACTATCGTTTGTTCTTTTTCGCCGAGCTAGGCGATAATATCCGACTATCGTAGATCGTTATCGTAGCCGTCCCTAATTTTCTAGCGTAAATTAGGTTAGATTAAGGACTTAGTAAAGATATTAATATAGTCTATAGAGGTTTTATCCTCCTAGATTTAGTGAAGTTCCCTAGGTCTTAGTTCTACTACGGCTTATAATAGTAGCTAGGAAAGTAAGTCTACTAAAATATTTATAGTGCCTAGAATATAGTAAACCTCGAGCGGGAACTAGCTAAGATACTATAAGGCTAGCATAAGCCTTATATTCGCTCTTAAGGCTAAGGTTTATATAGAGGTTTACTTAAGAAGAGCAATAGTAGCGGCGTAGTCGGTAAGCATAATAATTAAAGGAACTATCGTAGCGATTAGGTAAGAACGTAACTTTAGATAAGCCTATATAAGGCAGGCTACTTTTAATTTAATAGGCTAATACCTTAGCTCGCCGCCCTTTAGTTTATAGCTTAAGTATACGATAGGTTTAATATTATTGTAAGGTAGCCTTTTAGAGGGTAATTAATTAGATTTACCGTTAATATAGAATGAGACGGCTAAAACTCCGTTTCTATAACTCGCGTTAACTTATAAGAATAGTTACTAATTAAGGAAAAAATAGTAGATAGTGGAATCCGAATATAGCGCGTCGGTAATATCTTAGAAGCAATCTCTTTTAATCGCTATAGGTTTAAAGACCGTTTTTAACGTAAAGCGAGAACGGGCGTAGCCTTTAGGGATTAAGCCCGCGAGGCGGCCTTCGTTTAGCAACGCCGTTTTACAGACTTAAAGTAGTTCGATCTACGCCGCGAATTATAGAACTAAACTTCGCATCTACCCGACTAATCTAATCTATTATTCTAAGGCTTAAAGGGTATTAGGGAATTTAATATCCCGTAAGGCTTATTGTAGGAATAAGGGATATCCGTTCTTTAGGCACGATTGCAATCTACGTGATTAAATAGATTACGTGCGGGCAACGCCTACACGGATGCGTTATTAAACACATAATGCATCGTATATATCGGGGACCCCGGCAATAGCGTTACTAACTCGGCCGCCCTTGCGATAATTAAGTCATTAACTCAATCGTCCTTATAGGCATAGCGCCGACGTCGCAATAAAGGCTCGCAAAGGGCCGGCTTTAGGCTCTATTAATATACGCGTTTATAGCCTATATAAAAGGGCTATTCGTCGCCCCTTAGTTAATAGACATTATAGACTAATCCAGCTAGTTTGTAACCCCCTTTTATTTATTTAACTAACTAATACTAATTAGTAATTAAACGATTAATTATAGATTAGTAAGGTAGAAGAGATAGAGCCTAATTGTCGAAAGTGTATTAGATCTTTATCCCTCGCGGATTCTATTGCCTATACCTAGAGACAGTCCTTTATACTAAGAATAAGGAACCTACGCGAGTTACAGCCGACGAAGCTACTACGATATAGCTAGCTCTCGGTAGCCGCCGATAAGTCCCTTCTTAGCTTTTATTTAATCCCGTCTCGCTTCGAGAAGAAGAAGAGTTACGTTAAGCAATAGTGCGTCCGTAACGTAAGATAACCTTCGTAACGACCCTCGCGATCCCTTTTAACAATAATAATATGTTTTATTTAATTATACTATATCGGACCTTACTAATAACCTTAATGCTCCCGGTCCTATACCGGAAGTAATTAAGCCTAACGATAACCCCCTTCCCGGTTGGCTAGAAGGCATTAACATCTTCCGTTCGTACTAAAATAAAGCTAATATTACATTCTAAGAGATAGACGTTACCTACGATAATATAAATAAGAAAGCAATTACGACCTACGTACCTTAGTTTATTATTATTAATGCTAGCTTAACTATTTATAGATATAAGCTATTCTTAGACTTCTAGGACTACTTTAACGGGTAGATAGAGGCTATATAGAAATAGGGAGATAAGTATTTTAAAAAGGCCTTTAAATCCTTCTTATAGTCCCGTAGAATCTAGACCGGCGCCTTAAACCTTAGCTTTATAGTATTATTTTTAATACTTTAGCGCTAATAGATTCCCCTAATTTAGCCTAAGGACGAACTACCGCTAGAATAGTTAAAGTTCTACGACGAGCGAACCCGAGAGTTTGTAAGGAATACATCCGTTATAGCCCCGGCTGCTATAACTAACCCTCCTTCCTTAGTCGTCTTAGGCACGGCCCTAACGGCACCTCTTACTGCCCTAACCCCGGCTCCTATAGTAACCTTTGCGACGGCACTATATACGCCCGCGGCTATCCTCCCTACGCCTCCGACCGCCCTAGCAGTCACATTCGTGCTAAAACCCCCTTTTGCCCCGATAGCCTCGATACGTGCTACCTCCGTCGATCCCGGCTCGTACCTACGAGATTAAATGCCCGGCACGTTCCCGAACCCTTACGCCCTTACGTTTTAAGATATATTAGAAACGCTAATAACACTTTACCCGACTTTATATTAATTCTTTAAGACCCCTCCGATTAATATAACGGTAAAGGCAGCCTATACGATAGTCCCGCCTTACGACGTTCTAAACGAGGAGATAGATATAGACCTCTTATAAAAGTTTATTAAGCTATAGGATAAAAGTAAGAATTATATAGGCGAGCTCTATAACATTCTTAATAATAAAGTCTATATCTTTACGGACGTTTATTATATAGTTAAGGCCTAGCCTAGCTATTTCTATGCCTTCTTTCCCTAAATCCTTACTAGACGAGCCTAGGATTACTATATTTAGTATATAGAGTAAGATAGCATATTTAAGTAGGCCTACGACCTACTAAAGGCTTACTTTAATACTAAAGTAAACTATTAGCACTATTAGGAAGATTAAAGCACTATAACTTTTAAAAAGCTATAAGTTAAGTATTTAAATAAAACCTAATAGGAAGTCTTATAGACCCTTTTTTATAAGCTATAATAATATTCACGCGCCTTAGGATTTAAGTTCGCTAGAGACCTCCCCCTTCGCACTACTTTACTTAACGCGTGCTAAAACGTCCCGGAGTTTAGCTATATGCTATATAACCCCCTTAAGACCGTAGAAAAGCTATTCTCCGCGCTGCGTTCTTCCTTATAGACCTATCTATCGATATAGGCCGAGAATAGCACGTCCGGCACGTTTGTATAATATCGTAACGAAGTAATAAATATAAATAATAAATATAATTTATTAAGCGTATTCTATACCAACCGTAGATATACTAATAACCGCGGCAACGGCCGTAGGTTTAGTAGGAGTAGCGGACGAGGCTACCGTAGCCCTCGTAGCGGCGGTAGTAGCTTTAGTAACCGCTAATAGTCGAGGAAATGCTTCGTTTATTAGAAGGAAGGCTGCTAGTCGATAAAGCATACCCTAAAGAAATAAGCTAGGTCTAAAGCTTAGTACTACGCTTAATGCCTTTTAACCGGCAACCCTAGCATAGGATTCGAGGCCTATCTCACCGAATATAAAGGTAACGAGACTCCTTAGGCCGCTATCGAATAGCGTAACGATAAGGCTAATAACGACGAAGAACTAACTAAGTAGTAAGCCTCGTAAATCCTATGTTAGTAGTCCTTTAACTATTTAATTATAGGCGAAGACGTATAAAGGATAGACTATTTAGGTATACCGGCTACGTAATTCGTCTTCGACTGTTACTTAAAAGACCGCTTTTATAGCATCCTCGTAGATACTAGAGTAGCTATAGTCTCTATAGTAGGTTAGGACTAATATCTCGCCCTATAACGAGAAGACCCGTCTATTATACTCGACGAGTCTACCGCCGGCTAAGTATATATTAAATTCGGCAGCGGCGAGGACGTACGCTCCCTCGGCTTTATTACCCTCGATGTTACGGGATCTGCCTAGACATCTATTCTAGGCATAACACCTCTATAAGCACGCTATATACAACTAGCGATACTACTTATTTATTCCACCGTGGAAGACATTTAGAATCCTACCGTAGAAGACATTTGGAATTCTACCTTAGAAGACATTTAGAATTCTACCGTAGAAGACATTTGGAATTCTACCCTAAAAGACATTTAGAATTCTGCCGTAGAAGATATTTGGAATTCTACCGTAGAAGACATTAGAATTCTACCGTAGAAGACATTGGAATTCTACCGTAGAAGACATTAGAATTCCACCGTAGAAGATATTAGAATTCCGCCGTAGAAGACATTAGAATTCTACCGTAGAAGACATTGGAATTCCGCCGTAGAAGACATTGGAATTCCGCCGTAGAAGACATTGGAATTCCACCGTAGAAGGACTATAGTATTTAGACGATAGGTTCCCCGGACTAGGAAAGGGGGATAAGCTTTTTATAATTAGGTATTTACCTATATCATTTAGTTTCACCTTATGCTTATTCCTATAAACGACCGGTATCTAGTCTATGTCTGCCCCTATAGAGATCCTATTTCTATTGCATAGGGATATATATATCACTCGAGACCTTAATTAGCCGTATTACGTTCTACGTGCTAGGAACGACGACCCCCTTCCTTCTTTGCCTAGCTAATATAGATCGCTTAGGCGTATACTTTAATAATACTACCGATACGATTATCGGTCCGGGTGTTAGCGTCCCCGTTGTTTGTAAATAGGGATATCTAAAGTTCTTCTTTAGTAAGGAAGAGAACGTAGTCGCCTTCTTAACTAAAGCCGAGATACGTATGCTTTACCGCCGCTTTAGCTAACCGGCCGTTAATAGACTTTATTACCTATTAAAATAAGTAAGGCATAACGATATCTTAGTAGAAATACTTAAGGATATCTTAAAATTCTGCTATTACTGCTAGCTTTACGCACTAGCGTCTTAGAGGTTTAGGTTTATATTAAAGGATAACTAAGAATTTAATTTCGAGGTCGTCGTTAATATAATATACCTAGAGGTCGGCAGTAGCACCCGCCTAGTGCTATACGCGGTCGATATAGCGATATCTTTCTAAAGAGCGCGATTCCTCCCGTCTATATCGGCTAAAGATATATAGGAAATACTTAGGGCACTATAGATTAATATATACCTTAGACCCCCTAACCTTATCCGGCATAACGCGGGCACTAACTTCGCCTTAACCGAGTTTCGTAATAAAGCTTATATTTTAGGTATTACGTATACTTAGATCCCCGTTAAAGTATATTAGTCTATAGGTAAGGTTAAAAGGTATTATAGCCTGCTTTATCGTGCGTTTAAAATAATATATGCCGAGATCGGTAGGATAACGGCCCTTAAATCCGTCCTTTAAATAGCTATTAAAGCCGTAAATAATATAGTAGGACTAAACGGTCTCGTCCCTACGCTCCTCGTCTTTAGAGCGTACCTATAGATAACTTAAGACTCCCCTCCTTCGGCAACTACGGTATAGAGAGCCGCGACTATCTAAAAGGCTATAAAAGCCTTACGGTAGCTCTCCGCCGCGCGATAAGTTAGGGATAGCCGGCAAGCTTAAAACGGCCTTTTAACCTTTAATACTCTATTACTACCGCTATAGAGTAAAGTCCGCGTCTAAAGAGAGAAGCGAGGTTAGTAGGGTTTATATAAGATTGCCTTTATTAACGGCTACGACGTTACTATCGAGACTGTTAACGGCCCTATAGTCTTCCGTTCTACCCTAGTATAGCCGTACTACTATAGTAAGGACGATACCCTAGATCCCCTTGCCTACGATAATATAGATACCCTCTCTAAAGCCGACTCCTTTACTCCGGACGAAATTCCTAAGCTAAAAGCTTCCCCCTCTCCGGTATAGGCACTGCCGGCTCCTCCGTAGCCCCGTAAACGCAGACGTCTCCCGGGCTTAAAGAATAAGCTAAAGACCGTAACCTTCTATAATTAATTCCTAGTTAAGAAGGAAGAAGATATACTACGCCTTTCGACTAAGCTACGCAATAACGGCGTTATTACTACACCCGGCGCCCTTTTTAAAGAATCCGACTAATAAGAAATTAACGATCTTATAGCCCGCGGAGTCTTTAGCTTCGAATAGTACGACGAAGCTATTTATAGGCAATACCGTCTATCTCGATCCCGAATAGTCCGGGAGGTAAAAGGCCGTAACGTTAAACTATACGAAAAGTCCCGTCTAGTAATCTAAGGCTATAGCGATATAGAGAAAAGCTTGCTTTTAACCTATTCCCCTACTATCTAATGTATTAGCTAGCGCTTAATCCTAGCCCTTGCCCCCGCCTTGCTTCGCCGAGGCATAAGCTTATCTCTACGCGATATTATATAAGCCTATCCTTAAGCTTAAATAGAGCTTAATCATATAGTATTAGCGGCTCTTCCGATAGAGTTCTAAGGCAAGTACCTAAAGGGCATAATTATAAGATTTATTAGACCGTTATACAGTCTTATAGAAGCCGGTATATATTATTAGAAAACCTACTATAAGCACTACGTTAAGAGCCTTAATATAGCTCCCTCTACTTATAACTCGTGCCTTCTAATTATAAATTAAGGACCTAACGACTTTAGCCTCGTCGGAATATAAACCGATAACACCCTAATGCTTGGTTTAGACACATTTTCGGCTTAGGAAGCAAAAGAGCTCGAGATAGCTTAATTTCGCGCTAAGCCGAAGGCTTAAATAACCCTAGGGAACGCTATAGACTTTAATAGAGCAAGACTAACGCTCTACGACGACGTTCTACTCCTATAGCAGAAAGGATAGGCCTTAAGGATCGAGGTAGTCGACTTACGGGCTTATAATAAACCCTAGCAGTACCTTAAGTAACGCGCTCGTATTGCGTACGTCGCCTCTATCTATTAGCTAGAGGCCTTATTCGATATCTCCGTAGCAGCCTAGGTCTAAGCCCCCGAGGAGAAGGATTATAATATCCTTAATAAACGCCTCTAATAGCAAATCGACTATTAATAACGTAGACTTATATACCGACTAATTGATCTTAAGATAGCTAAACTCGTGGTATTTACGGATGGCTTATTCGTAAATAACTAAGACCTTTCGTCTTAGTTAGGCTTCGTTATTACGCTCGTTAATAAGAACGAGCGTACGGATACGTACTTCCGGATTAATAGCAATATTATCTATGAGAGCTCGACGAAGTGTAAGCGAGTGACCCGTAGCGTTCTTACGAGCGAGATCTACGGTATAGGCAACGGTATAGACCTCGGCATCTCCCTTATTACGACCCTCTATATAGTTACGGAACGGCTTTAGCTCTTACTAATCCTTCTTATTATATACACTAACTTATACTCCCTCTACGAATGCCTTATTAAGCTCGGCACTACGAAGGAGAAACGTTTAATAATCGATATTATAGCGTTGCGTTAGTCGTATAAGCGACGGGAGATTAAGGAGATTAGGTAGATCTATAGGGAAGATAACCCCGCCGACGCTATAACGAAGGCATCGCTAAACAAGGCTTTTAAACGCCTAATTAATACAAACAGCCTCTCGATTTAGATAGAAGCCTTTATCCTTCGCCTATAGTTACTAACGGTTTCCCTACGACGTCCCCCTTTATTCTGCCCCCTTTTTCATTTGTATTTATTAAATGTATTTATTAGGCCTTCTACCTAATGTATTAATCTTCCTATCTCCCTTTGTCTAGATTATAGACTTACTGTTTAACAACTATAAAGAAAAGTTGCTAGTATAGGAATAAGGGATATCCGTTCTTTAGGCATAATTGCAATCTATGTAATTAAATAGATCACGTGCGGGCAACGCCTACACAAATGCGTTATTAAACACACGATGCATCGTATATATCGGGAACCCCGGTAATAGCGTTACTAACTCGGCCGCCCTTGCGATAATTAAGTCATTAACTCAATCGCCCTTATAGGCATAGCCCCGACGTCGCAATAAGGGCTCGCAAAGGGCCGGCTTCGGGCCCTATTAATATACGCGTTTGTGGCCTATATAAAGGGGCTATTCGTCGCCCCTTAGTTAATAGACATTATAGACTAATCCAGCCAGTTTACAACCCCCTTTTGTTTATTTAACTAACTAACTGTAGGAATTGTAGATGGAATTCCACGGTGGAAGGACTTCCCTTCTAAGGTAAATTCTATAGATAGAATTCTACGGTAGAAGGACTTCCCTTCTAAGGTGAATTCTATAGATGGAATTCTACGGTAGAAGGACTTCCCTTTTAATGTAAATTCTATAGATAGAATTCTACTTCCTTCTATAGACTTCTACGGTTAACGCATCCGTCCGCGGAAGGTCTTTCCCGACTAACGCATCCGTCTTTGCATTCTATTTATAGATCCCTTTCTATTCTTAGCTACCGAGGCTTCCCGGAAGGAAGCCCTAACCCTTCTCTTGTCTTATCTATAAGAAGGTAGTATAATCCTTAGCTAGATAGGTATTAAAAATTCTAATAAGACTACTAGACCTATATTTGCATTTGCATTCGAGATACTTACTAATACTAATTAGTGATTGTAAGGCTTAATTATAGACAGTAAGGTAGACGAGATAGTTCTATATCCGTCGAACGTATTATAGATCTTTATTAAACGACTTCCGCCCGACGATCCTATTCTATATACTTAGAGAAGGATAACTATGCTAAGAATAAGAAGACTTTACCTTCCGAGTCTAGCTCGCCCCTAGGGGTTGCGTATAGCTCTTTTTCAAACTTTTTGCTAACCGATTACCGCTTTAGAAGAAGAAGAGTAGCACTAGCAGAAAGTGCGTTAATAAAGCCGAACGATAAATCTTTCGTAGAGAACCCTACGAATACACCGATAAACCGCGTGAAAAAAAAAACAAGCACGTATTATAACTTCGACACACTAACCTACTAGCCCTTCATCCGATACTATAGAGGAGACTCTTAGGGAATAGATAGAAGGCATAACTATCTACCGATCCCTTTTTCTATATATTAACGTAAAACATTAGGATAGCAATATTAAACCCGACGAGAATAACGGCATTGTGATTATAACATCCGTCGCTAAGTTTTTGCCCTCTACGAAGCGTCGATCGATTTTTAAGAAAACGAGATCCTATTATACTTCTAAGACTACTTCTAAGGATAGATAGCGAATATATAGGGTCTAATACACGCAGACTATAAACGAGCGCTAAAAGTTCTAATAAGGAAAAGAGGAATATACACCGGTCGTAGTAATATATCTTATACAACGATCTTCCTAATGTTATAAGCACTCGAGAAACTATTAGAATAGCCTATAGAAGATATAATAGCATAGAAATTTAACGATAGCACAGAGGAATACACTAAGAAAATAGAGATAAAAAATACGATACATCCTTCCACGCCTATTACCGCTAGAATAGCCCCCTTCTAACTATTAGAAGCAGTTCTAATAGAAAAAGCAGTATCTATAGCAAACGTTCTAGAGATGCTATAGACGTCCAACATACTTCTAACGGTTCCGTAGTTCGATTTAGGAGGGACTATTCTATCTAAGTAACAACCGATAGTTCCGCATAAATAATAGCTATTTAACGCTAATGTTCTAGGTATAACTATTTACCTAACATCACACCGATTTAATCGTCTAGATCTCTTTATAAATCCAACGGACTAAGGTTCTACGGCGATTTCTAAATAGCTAAATAATTCTAACCTTATTCTATTAGAGGCATATATAAAACTTCCTCTAGACAATGTTTTAAATGCTATCGCTAATATAGATGTCTAATAACGCTTTGTTAAGCTTTAGATAAAAGATAAGAACTATACCGGAGAACTATATAACTTGCTTAACGATAAACTTTAGGTTTTTATAAACTTATGCTATAACCTATAAATTAAACTAAGTTAGTTCTATGCTTTATTCCCTAGAATCCTCGTAGGACGTGCGTAAACCTATTACATTTAATATATTAATTAGATAGCGATATTCCGAAAGGCATACGATATAATTAAGAGACATTTTAATATAGAAGTTAATTACGTATACTATTATATAGACTAAACAACAACGACCTTCTATAAGTTGCGAGGAGAATACCCGGCTAAGCTATTATATAAAATCCTTTAAGCTTTATTCGATAAATTGCAACTTTACTAACGGGCACTCGGCAAAGACTTTATAGGCGATCTTCCCCTACGAACTATACTTATTAATGTATATAAAGGCGTTTCTAAACTAGAGTACGCTCTATTTAAACCCTTAACTAATGCCGAAGCACTTTTTGCCGACCTAAGATCCTCGTTGTAAACACACCTATCTCGCGGTTTATCTAACTAATTTATCTAAGAATATTAGTCTAATAACTAAGACACTAAAGAGGATAACTACGACCCGTATAACTAAATATTCTATACGGATCGGAGATATAACAATAATAACCGCGGAAGATATAGATACTAAGGACGAGGAGGACGAAACTATAGCCGATTATTTAATCGTAGAGGATTCCGCGGAGGATTCCGTAGCGGATACTGCCTATTAGCTGCTAGATTATAAGTAGGGTCTTAAGCCTAAAGCAGCTATAGAGGCAACTACGGGAATCGTTTATAGACTAAGAAATGTTTTATATGCGGAAAATAAGGATGCTAGTTAACTAAATATATACCTAAGGAACGATAGAAATCGAAGGACTAGTATATCGTATAATGCTACTTTATAAATATCCTAACAATAGGCTTTATAGCCTACGTAATACAATATAAAGGTCACGAGATAGACGATATAGCAGAAGACTTTAATAATAAATCTTGCCTAAGAGACAACGATAATTTTATAAGACAATAGCAAGCTAGTTAGATAGTTTGCTAATAAGCTTTTATATATCTACTTACTAGAGAAGACCTATATAGTAAATAAGAAGCTATTACTATATCTAACTAGTTTATTATTAATAAAAGATACTCTAAGACACGCTTCTAAGGCATTAAAGTTAATATAGGTATAGCAAAAGTATTAATAGCCGGATTTAACTAATATATTACCCTATAGAAAGAAGACCCTTCTATTACTATCGATAAGTTAACGGTAGGATAAGCTTCTATTAAGTTTAGTAGTAGAGGTGCTATTAACTCACTTAGTTCTATTGCCTTTAAAACACTAATTAGAAGGATTACTTTTTACGTTCTAGAGACACCTATACCTTTCCTACTCTCTTTAGCCGATATAGACCGACTAAGTGTATACTTTAACAATACAATAGATATAATCATTAGTCGAGGCGTAGTTCCTATAATACGAAAATAGGGATATCTATAGTTCTTTCTTTCTAAAGATAAGAAATTAATTAACTTTGTTAGTAGGGCTCTCTACGGTAAGCAGCCGGAAGTAAACCTATCGCACGTGTGATAGTATACGGTTGGGTTCTTATTGTCTTGTCTAGCTAGGAAGGAAGAGGGGAAAGGAGGCCCCTTTATAGGTGACGTAGCCTCGTTGCACGCACGTGATCACGTGGGATTACGTGGCTGCAACTGCCTCGTACGTATCCCTTATCCCTTGTTCCTACAAACTTCCTTATAAAAGTTAAGATCTAAACGCTTTATCGTCGGTTTAGACATCCCGTAGTTATAAGACTATATTATCTACTACGTTAAGCAGGATATAATAATATATTAATCGGTAGACTCGAAACTATTTCTAAATTTTATCACTAATGCTAGATATACTCTTAGGCTCCGAGACGATTTAAATTTATACTATAAGATAATCGAGAATTTAACTATAAGATTATTATTAATGTAATATACCTTAGAAACCTATAACGACTAGTGCTATACGTAGTAGATTTAGCAACTTTATTTTAAAGAGTAAGATTTCTTCTATTAATATTAGCTAAAGATGCGTAGGAAACACTACGTACGTTATAGATTAATATATATCTTAGTCTACTAAATGTAATTAAACACAACGTAAGAACGAATTTTGCTTCTACTAAATCCCGAAACGAAGCTAAAGTCATAGGAATTACGTATAAGCAAGTTCCGGTTAAAGCCTATTAGTCTATCGGAAAGATTAAAAGATATTATAGACTACTTAAACGAATATTTAGTATTCTTTAGGAGGAAATTAAGAACGTTATAATCGCTTAAGCTATCCTTTAAATAGCAGTTAAGGCAATTAATAATACAGCTAGTCTTAATAGTTTAGTTCCTATATTATTAGTTTTTAGTGCTTACCCCCGGATTATATAGGAATTACCCCCTTCTATAACAACGATATAGAGAGCTATAGCTTTACAAAAGGCTATAAAATTGCTTCGCTAGATCTCTACTAAACGACGAATTAAGGATGCTATTTATAGCCGAAATAGACTATTAATAAAGAAGATTCTCAATCTTCTACTATAAAGTAAGGTCTATGTCTAGAGAGAAAAGAACGGTTAGCAAGGTGTATTTAAATTCGCAGCAATTAAAGGCTATAACGTAATAATTAATACTATTAATAGACCATAAGTATTTAGGTTACTATATCTATAACCTTACTTCCGAGACGAAAAATCGGTACTACTATTAGAAGAACTCCTAGCTAAAAATTAAAATATACCGGAATATAATTCTTAAGATAATAAACTAATAGAAGAATATAAAACTATATAAGAACCTCCTCGTATACCCTAAAAACGTAGTCGCCTACATAGCGCGAAAAATAAACCGAACAATTAGCAGTTCTTAGCTAAGAAAGAGGTTAACGCATACGAGCTTATACTTAAACTCCGTGTAGATAGCGTAATTACAACACCCGGTGACCTATTCGAAGAATCTAATACAAAAGAGATTAACGACCTAGTTATTCGTAGTATGTTTAGTTTCGAATAATATAACGAAGAAAAACATAGAGGATATCGAATCTTCCGTTCTCGAATAGTTAGAGAGGTTAAAGGACGTAATACTAAACTATACGAAAAGTCGAGACTAATAATCTAAGGATATAGTAATATTAAGAAAATATCTATACTTATATAGTTACTAATAATCTAGCGAATTAGTTAACGTTTAATTATAGCAATTATAGCCGGAATGCTTAAAGAATACGGAATAATATTATCTCTATAAGATATTACCTAAGCATATCCTTAGGCTAATATAGAGTTATCTTAAATAATCCTAATAGCTCTGCCCGCTAAACTAGTAAAGAAGTATCCGGAAGGCATAATCATCCGTATGATTAGACCTTTATATAGCATCGCGGAATCCGGACTATACTAGTTTAATATATACTATAGTCACTATATTAAAGAGCTTTATATAGCTTATTTAATATACGACGCATACTTACTTATTTCTAACTACAGCCCTCCTATACCTTTTAGAATAGTCGGGATATAGATAGACGATACGTTAATGCTTAGGACTTAGAGTTTTTCGGACTACGAAGAAAAAGAGTTTTAGAAAGCATAATTTAGAGCTAAACCGAAAACTCTAATAACTGCTAGACAATCTATAGACTTTAACGGCGCGAAATTAACCCTATAATACAATGGAAGTTTGCTACTATAATAGAAGGGTTAAGCAGCTAAGATTAAAAATGTAAAACCCTAGGCTATTAACCACGCGTAAAGGTATATAAAGCAACGTGCTTATAGTATATACGTTATATCTATCTATTAACCGGAAGCATTGTTTAATATCTCTATTACTGCTTAAGTCTAGAACCTAGAATAAAAAGACTATATAATCCTAAATGAGAGACTATAGTAGCAATTAGATAATTAATAACGTAGACTAAGATATCTTCTAATTAACCTCGCATCGGCTAAGCTCTTAGTCTTTACCGATAGATCGTTTGTAAATAATAAAGACTTATCTTTATAGCTTAGATTCGTTATTGCTTTAGTTTACGAGACCGACCGAATAGATAAGCAATTTTCGATTAAAGGCAATATTGTCTACTAGAACTCTACGAAATGCAAACGAGTTACCTAAAGCGTCCTTACATCGGAAATCTACGGTATAGTAAACGGATTTAATATTAGGATATCTCTTGCTATAACTCTTAAGATAATTATAGATCGCCTTAGTCTTCCTCCGGTTCTATTGATTATCTACACCGATTCGTACTCCTTATATAAATGCCTTATTAAACTAAGTACTATAAAGGAGAAAAGATTAATGATCGACATTATGGCTTTACGATAGTTATACGAACGCCGTAAGATTATAGAGGTTAGATAGATTAACGGAGCCGATAACCTAGCTAATGCAATAACGAAAGCATTACTAAACTAGGCCTTTAAACGTTTCGTCGATATAAATAAATTAACTATTAGAATAGAAGGGTTTATTATTCGCCTATAACCCTTCTAATATATTCTTTCTTTTAATAGTTATATAGTTATCACACTATATAATATTATAACGAATTACTCTAATATAACGAACAGTCGATTTTATTATATATTTTTGTTTTCTTTTTAAAGAAGGGTAATGTTTAAGGAAAAACAAGAGAGGTTCTTATAAACGGCATAAAGAAAAAGTTGCTAGTATAGGAATTATAGATAGAGTTCTATAGTAGAAGGACTTCCCTTCTAAGGTGAATTCTATAGATAGAATTCTACGTTAGAAGGACTTCCCTTCTAAGGTGAATTCTATAGATAGAATTCTACGGTGGAAGGACTTCCCTTCTAATATAAATTCTATAGATAGAATTCTACTTCCTTCTATAGACTTCTACGGTTAACGCATCCGTCCGCGGAAGGTCTTTCCCGAATAAAGTATCCGTCTTTGCATTCTATTTACGGATCCCTTTCTATTCTTAGCTACCGAGGCTTCCCGGAAGGAAGCCCCGACCCTTCTCTTATCTTGTCTATAAGAAGGTAGTATAATCCTTAGCTAGATAGGTATTGAAAATTCCAATAAGACTACTAGACCTATATTTGCATTTACATTCGAGACACCTACTAATACTAACAGTTATACTTATTTAGCTATATTTTTAAGTTTTATACTATTAATATAATACTTAAGCAACTCTATAGAAGGGTAGGCTAAGAATAGTTTAAGGCTAAAAAAAGAGAGGTTATAGTTTACGAATACTTAAAATATAGTCGCGAGGTATTATACGTATTTATTAGTGGTATTAGAGAAGATAATAATATTATTAATATATACCGCCGCGTAGGCTATATAGTCGTATAGAATCTTATCTATAAAGCGTTAAGCGTACGCCGGTAAGTTCTTATAGCTTATTAAGACTACCGTAGAACGTTTAAGCCCTCTATAGCTTACTATAGTAAAGCGTTTTTAGAAGTCTTTATAGACGAGGAACTAATAGAAGAAGTTCCTTACGTCGACCGCTAAGATATACTTTTTCCTAGCGAGCTTATAGATTATATCGGACTAAATAGGCATAGGGTATACGTCGGGAATTATAACGCTATTAAGCGCGCGTAAGTCTACTACTATACGTAGTTTTCTAGTCCCGTAAACTATTCGCTAAGCGACGAAGATAAGGCAAGCGAAGAGGGAGGCTTTAATAAACACCTACTTAAGACGTCCTTATTTATAAAAGAGATTATACTTCTCGTTTAAGTAGGCTTTAGCTCGCTAAGAAGCTAGGTATACCTTAAACCCTAGCTTTTCCTAATGCTAGTTCTTAATTAAAGGGATTTTTATAGAGTATTGCTATTTGCACGGATATAAATCTCTATTTGCACGGAAGTCTAGGAAATCCCTACTCTTTCTACGCGAACCCCGCGCGCCTATGTCCCGCCACTAAAATCTAGTGTAGGTATATAGTAATTAAGAGAGCCGCGTAAATCGAAAAACACTATAGGCATAAAGCATATATTAAGGAGCCGTATATATAGTAGAGGGCACGCAGTAAAGGGCACGCAATAGAGGGCACGTAGTAAGGCATAAAGCATATATTAAAGAGCCGCACGCAGTAGAAGGCACGCAGCTATATATATAGTAGAGGGCGCGTAGTAGGGCACGCAGTAGGGCACGCAGCCGGGCACGAAGCATATATTAAGGAGCCGTATATATAGTAGAGGGCATATAGCAAAGGGCACGCAGTAGGGCACGTAGTAAAGGGCATATAGTAGGGCACGTAGTAGGGCACGCAGCCGGGCATAAAGCATATATTAAAGAGCCATACTATTAGATCTTCGATCTACGGCCTACTAAATAAGGATGCGAGAGATGTGTATTATAGCGGCCGTTAGGGCGCTGTAGCGGCTGTAATGCCGCTAAAAGCAGTATATTAATAATAATGATAATAATGCTTGTGTTCCTTAAAGAGGGGAGGCCTCGAGACCTTATTTAAGGGGGGGGCCTTTTAGCCGAATTTCCCGTCCGTGATCCCGCACGTGATCCTGTATATAATCCCTTTTTACCCGCGGATCTAACACACCCCTTTAGCTTCAATCGCAATGCGAGGGAAGCTAGACTAAAGAGCTTAAATAGCTTAAGTCCGGGGTCTTTTGCTAATGTTTAATCAATTAGGGCGGATTATTGTATTCTTCCAGGTCCTCCTTACGACTATAGTAGTAACTATAACTCGGCATTTTATGCCTTTACGCTGCCGTATGCGCCTTTAGCGGCAATAACACGCCTTATTCCTCCTGTATTATATTAGTCGATTGCTTAGGAAGGTTTATATATATAGCTAAGGGTTGTATTCCCGAGGGCTTATATATATAGCAGAGGGTTATATTCCCGAGGGCTCGTGTGTATAGCCGAGGGTTATATTCCCGAGGGCTTGTGTGTGTAAGGCTTATAGATAAAGTCGAGGCTCGTATGGCCGAGGCTCGTATAGCTTGCTTAATGCGGACGAATGCCGTAATAGGTGCGGACGAGGGAGTCTTTCGTCGCCGCGAGAGCTACTTGCTCGAGTTATTAATTAAGTAATACGGACGAAGCCGCGAGAGCGCTCGCTACGATATGCGTATTGCTTAAATAATTATTCGTAACGAAGGTAGTCTTTCGTCTTACTGCGACGAGGGACTCTACCGCTCGCCGTAAGAGCTGCTTGCTTAAGAGCCGTTTGGTCGAGAGCTGCTTACTTAAATAAGTAAGTGTATGCGAGGGAGAGGGACTCTACCGCTCGCTACGACGAGGGACTTTGCCATTCGCTGCGATAAGAGCTGCTTGCTTAAATAAGTATGCGTAACGAAGGAGTCTTCCGCTCGCCGCGGGTGTTTGTTTTCGCTTACTGCGACGAGGGACTCTACCGCTTGCCGCGAGAGCTACTTACTCGAATAAGTGTTTATAACGAGGGTAGTCTTTCGTCTTACTGCGACGAGGGACTTTGCCGCTCGCTGCGATAAGGGACTCTACCGCTCGCCGTAAGAGCTATTTGCTCGAGTAAGTAAGTATGCATAAGGGAGAGGGATTCTACCACTCGCTGCGACGAGGGACTCTACCGCTCGCTATAAGAGCTGCTTGCTCGAGAGCTGCTTGCTTAAATGTTATATACGTAACGAGGGGGGTTTTCCGACGCCGCGAGAGCTGCTTGCTCGAGAGCTGCTTACTACGACGAGGGACTTTTTCCTTCTTTCCGCCGCCGCGAGCTATTAGCTCGTCGAGAGCTATTAGCTTATGTAATGCTACGATAAGAAAGTCTTCTTCTCTTCCGCCGCCGCGAGTGCTTGCCGCGGCGTATGTGCCGCGACGACGAAAGAGTCTTTTCTTCTCTTCCGCCGTAAGTATTCGTGCTACGACGAGAGAGTCTTCCTCCCGCCGCTGCGAATGCTTACCGCGAGTGTTTTTGCTACGACGAGAGAGTCTTCCTCCCGCCGCCGCGAGTGTTTATAACGGCGTTTGCTACGACGACGAAAGAGTCTTTTTCTCTCTTCTGCCGCCGCGAGCTATTTGCTCGTCGAGAGCTATTAGCTTGTGTGAGTGTACGCGATGAGGGAGTCTTCTTCCTCCCGCCGCCGCGTTGTTTATGCTACGACGACGAAAGAGGCTTTTTCTCTCTTCCGCCGCCGCGTTGTTTATGCTACGACGAGAGTCTTCTTCCTCCCGCCGCCGCGTTGTTTATTCTACGACGACGAAACAGTCTTTTTCTCTCTTCCGCCGCCGCGTTGTTTATGCTACGACGAGAGTCTTCTTCCTCCCGCCGCCGCGTTGTTTATTCTACTAAATAAATAGCAGGCAGATATATTTCCCGACTGTATAAGATAACTACTAAGTAAATAGTAGGCAGATATATTTCCCGACTGCATAAGATAACTACTAAGTAAATAGTAGGCAGATATATTTCCCGACTGTATAAGATAACTACTAAATAGTAGGCAGATATATTTCCCGATTGTATAAGATATAATGCCACGGAGGGGTTAACTCTTTATTTATAGGCTACGGAGGGGTTTCCTTCTAATCGTATAGACTTAATGCCGCGAGGGGTTTGCTCTTTAGGGTTTACTCCTTATTTATACGGACTTAGTGCTACGGAGGGGTTTACTCTTTGTTTATATAGACTTTATGCCGCGGAGGGGTTTACTCCTTATTTGTGTAGACTTAGTGCTACGGAGGGGTTTACTCTTTGTTTGTGTAGACTTTATGCCGCGGAGGGGTTTACTCCTTATTTATGCGGACTTAGTGCTACGGAGGGGTTTACTCTTTGTTTGTGTGGACTTATGTTTGGCTTAGCTAGCTAACGAGGGAATTACCCTCTCGCCTCTGCTAGAAGCAGGATATGTTTTTAGCTAGCTAACGAGGGAATTACCCTCTCGCCTCTGCTAGAAGTAGTAGGATATATATTCAGCTAGCTAACGAGGGAATCACCCTCTCGCCTCTGCTAGTAGTAGGATGTGTGTTTAGCTAGCTAACGAGGGAATTACCCTCTCGCCTCTGCTAGTAGCAGGATGTGTGTTATTCTTTCTAGTGCCGCGAGTCTTACGGGCTTTTTCGATGTATTTATGCCGCGTGTTGCGGGCTTTTCTTTCGATGTATTAGTGCCGCGAGGATGGTTCTCGCGGGCTTAGTTCGATGTAGTGCCACGTATTGCGGGCTTTGTTCGATAAGGTGCCGCGTATTGCGGGCTTTTTCGATGTATTGCCGCGAGGATAGTTCTCGCGGGCTTTATTCGATAATGCCGCGTGTTTGCGGGCTTTATTCGATGTGAGAGGAATCTAGTCCTCTTGCCGAGCATGATTAGCTAGGCTTTTCTCGCGGTTTAAAAGGGGCCTAATAGTTAAATAATGGCTTCTCTTAGTAACTTAGCTAAAAGACTAAGACTCTTAATTATTAGATCTTTAATCTACGGCCTACTAAATAAGGATGCGAGAGATATATGTTATAGCGGCCGTTAGGGCGCTGCAGCGGCTGTAATGCCGCTGGAAGCAGTATATTAATAATAATAATAATAATGCTTTTGTTCCTTAAAGAGGGGAAGCCTCGAGACCTTATTTAAGGGGGGGGCCTTTTAGCCGAATTTCCCGTCCGTAATCCCGCACGTGATCCTGTATGTAATCCCTTTTTACCCGCGGATCTAATACATACGCAGTAGAAGGCACGCAGCCGCACATATAGTAGAGGGCACGCAGTAGGGCACGCAGCCGGGAGCCGGGCATAAAGCATATATTAAGGAGCCGCACATACAGCAGAAGGCACGCAGTAGAGGGCACGCAGTAGGGCACGCAGTAAGGCACGAAGTAAGGCATAAAGCAAGGCACGCAGTAAGGCACAAAGCATATATTAAGGAGCCGCACATATAGTAGAGGGCACGCAGTAGGGCACGCAGCCGGGCACAAAGCATATATTAAGGAGCCGCACGTATAGTAGAGGGCACGTAGTAGGGCACGTAGTAGAGGGCACCTGCTATAGCTATTAAATTAACTAAATAAATTAAGGCTATATACGATTTGCGCGGCCCTCTTAATTGCTATATACCTATACGGAAAATTTAGTGGCGGGATATAGGCGCGCGGGGTCGCGTAGAAAAAGTAGGGATTTTAGCGAACTTCCGTGCAAATAGAGATTTATATCCGTGTAAATAACAATACTTATAATAAAAGCCTGTTTAGGCAGAGCGACGGCGGATGCCGTACCTTCTATAGCGGAAGAGGAGCGCCTTTTAGTACTACTATAGAAAATAGCCGTTAATCCGGTTAAATAAAGGGGGTTACTAAAAGTCCTTAGAGTTAAAATAGGATCTACAGCGCTTACCTCTACGGATACGCTACTCGCATGTACGGCTTCGTCGACAAACTCTCCCGCGGCGAAGGACGCTAGTATAGCTAACCTAAGGACGGCCCTTAAAGCCGCCTTCGGCAAAAGGAAGCCTCTACCGTAGCCTATATAAGACGGTAAGCTAGAATCTTTTTACTTCTTCTTATATCGCCTCTATAGTAAGTTTACCGTTAACAAGAAGTAGGGCCTTAACGGTTGCCGCGATACCGCTTAGTATTTGCTGCTCTATACGCTGCTTAAGCCTTAGATACGGCGGATTTCTAGGTTCTAAGAGAGTAGCGGGCCTAGTAGCGCCTACGACCCTTATGCCTTCTTTAACTACCTTATCCACGTGTTCGGCAACGTATAGGAGTAGGAGAAAGCGTAAGATAGGTTAAAGATCCTCTTTTAGAAAGACGGCCAAACGTTTAAGGACTTCCTTCCCGACTTTAAGGAGACTATTACTTATGCCGCCGGAAATAGCGTTTAGGGAGATAGCGCTAAGCTTATATAGCTACGAAATTCGATTACTCTATAACTATAGGAGATGCTTATCTTAATCGAAATGCCTACTAACTTCCGGTAGTACGTAGGTCGCCTTACGAAGGTAGCCTAGAACTATAAGTAAAGCCCTAGCTTTTAGAAGTTGCGAAAGCGCGCTAGTATAAACGGCGTTAGCAATAAGAACGGAGGAGTTACTACTAAGAAGGGTATAACGCTCCCGCCGCTTAAATCCGCGCCCGATACTACGGTAGACTATAAGGGCGACGTTATAATATCTACTACGCGGCCCGCTTATAGAAAAGCGAGGATACTATCCGCCGCCTTAGGTAGCGCGCCCTCCTTTTCTATATAGCGAGCTAAGTAGGTATCGAAGGCGGAGCTTTAAAAGCGGAGAGAGGAAGGGCTTTACGTACGCTATAGCGCGGATAGATATTTCGCTATAGACTGCCCGTATCGTCCCGCTCGCCCTACGGCGAAGCGAGCCGAACGGCCTATAGCGATACGCTACCTAACCTTCTCTTAAGTCTAATGTTAAGGAGGATAATAATATCCCCGCTACTACTAGTGCGGAGGGAAACACATAGCTCTAAAGCATAGACGGGCCTTAGAGCTTAATTCGCTAGTACTAGAGAAGAAAGAGTTAACTAACTATATTAAGACTTCTCCTACCTTAATACCTATTATTATTAACTATAAGTTATTATCTTTATCGGGAAATAGCATAAAATGTAGGTCCGGTGTAACTATATAGACACGGGCCTTATTCCGATACTTATGCAAAGATTTCTGCGGTTAGCGTAATAACACCTTAGAAAGTTAGTGTTTAAACTACTAAGCGCGCTTAAAAGGAACGAGATAAATATATTCCTAAGAAAGTGCGGGCATGCTAAGCAAAACTAGTGCGTTATCGGGTTCTAATCCGTTGTCGACGCCGATATAAGGGCGAATGACTGTCTTTTCCCTATAGCGACTGTCTCGGAGTTAGATAGAAACTTCCTAAACTCCGTATCGTCTTATAAGCGTGTTCCCGACTACCTTTAATCTAAGGGTTAATAAAGGAAGCTATCGTAGCCCTTATTTTCGAGTAAAATTTATATCTGCTAGGTCTACTTTACTACCGTAATTGAGATTAACGATGATTTTATAAAGTGTTCGCCTTAATAGCTTCCTAATAGTACGTAGTCTCTTAACTACCTCTACCTATAGCTTAGTCGAAGGAGAGGCATTTACTTCGACTTTAAGGCGTTTCCCTCCTTTTTCATCGTCTCTAAATTAGCTATAGCTCGGTTAGCTTTCGCTATCGCCTAGCAATCGGCTTATATATAGCCTAGTTTCTTATAATACTAATAAATAACTATGCCGGATTAGCTTTCGCCGTTTCTATACGAATTTCCTCCTTAGTTATTGCTATAGCTATTCCTACCGTATCTATTCCTACCGTTGCGACTATTGCTACTATTTCCTTAGCCGTTCCTACGGCCGTTGCTACGACCGTTTCTACGGCTATTCGAGGTCGATCTAATAGCGTCGGAATCTTAATAGTTATTAGTAGATCTATTTTAGCCTCTACGTCGGCGATAGCCTGTCGAACGGGAGGCTCTTACCCCTTAAGTTAAGGTCGACTAGTCGTTAGTTAGCTTTACGGGGCGCTTTTTATTTCCTAAAGCATCTTAGAAGCGTTAAGCGAGTTAGACTATCTCCTTATAAGTATTATCCTAAATAGACGCTAAATAAAGGGAGATTTAGTCCTAAAGATCGGGACGTAACTTCGTAAAAAAGGAAAGTACACGAGTTTTCTCTAGCGGATGTTCTAGGTATTACTTAAGGGAATCTAAGTAAAGACTAAAATCGAGGGGGGACTAACCCTTTCGTTAGCGTGCTTCCTATAGTTGCATAGCTAAGAGAGTCTTACGATTAGTAGTATCTTTAATTAAAATTAAGGTCTAGTTACGAAAATTATCTTAGTTAATGCGAAGCAATTCCTTCTCTATAAGAAGCTTTTTATCGAGGTATCGCCTTTATCTTATCTTATAGTCTACGTATATATAGTTAAAGGCATATAAGATTTTATTCTTATTGCGCTTAAAACGACGTAGGGTAGCGATAAAGGCATCCTTAAGATCGCTAATCTAATCGAGACGTTTTTAAAGGTTAGTCGGTTATAATAATTAAGGAATGTTTTTTATTTTAATTTCCCTACTATAACTCTCCCTTAATTCGGTTAACTATCGGCGACGTTTATATAAGTCCTTGCTAAATAAGTCACCCTATTGCGAAAATTCCTCTCGAAGTTCTGTAATCCTATCTCTTAATCTTTTCTCCTCCTTTAGCTCTACGGCTCTTGCTTAAAGGGCTATAAGGATATCTATACGCGGAGGGGTAGGTCGTAAAAGGCCGGCTTACGTTTAACTTCGCGAGGGGATAGATCGGGCCCCCTTAGGCAGCGAAAAAATTAGTAATAGCGTCTTAAGACGCTCGTTATAGCCCTTATATAAGTTAGTATATTCGTCTTCTAATATTAGTTCCGTTACGCGAGGTAACGGCGATAGGCTAGCGACTCGATAGCTACTACGACCTATTCGGCCTACGCGGCCTATACGTCCGGAAACGCGCCTACTACGCGGCGCTATCGCTCTTAGGTAACTAAAAAAGAGAAGCTTTAGAAATTATAAGAAGATAGACTAAAAGTACGTTTAGGAAGGTAGGAACGATAGTTAAAAGTACGAATACGATTGCCCTCTTATAGTAAGACTAAAGCTTGCCCCTCTTCTAAGATATATCGGGGCCTTAGGGATATACCCTTAGGCCTCGAGAGGGGTTATCGGGGACTAGTTAGCGACTAATAGGCGAATAGTCCCCGAGCTAAAATATATTATCTATCGTGCATATATCCCTATCTCCCGGCTCTATAGTTGCGCGGGTAGCTGCGTTATAGAAGACTTCTCCTACCTTAATACCTATTATTATTAACTATATAAATATCGTCTTTACTCTTATAGACGAGGGTTGCTAGTACTACGCCGCTATTAATAAGGCATTTGCATAAGAACTACGTTTATTAGTTAAAGATATAGGACCTCGGTACGTACGAAGAGCCTCGGGCGTAATAGAAGAGGCGAAGATTAAAGGTATTATATAGATAGCTACGGAGATTAACGGATATAAGCAATTGCTTATAGCATACGTTATCCCTTAGCTAGAATTTAACCTAATCTTTAGAAAGCCTTAGCTTCTTTATATAGAGTCCTACTCTATACCGCACTAAGGAAGGCTTTAGTATAGGAATTCGCAGTATTAGCTACTATATATTAATAAGAATAAGCCTAAGGACACCGAGTATACTATAGAGCTTTAAGAGGCTAAAGAGGTTATAGCTTTAGTATTTATCGGTATAATTAACCGAATCCGTAGATAATATAGCTCGGAAGCCGCTATAGCTGCTATTTACGTAATTAGCCTCGCGGATATCGAAAAAGCCTTACGACTAAAGAAGCCGAAAACGGAAGCCGAATTACGTTAAATAATCCTTACGTAGTTCTATAACCTACTACCGCTCTTTCGGAAAAGCGAGGCCGATAAATTAAACCTATATAAGCCCGGCATTAACTACGCGATACTACTTCGTAAGGATTCCCGCGGATAAGACATAGTTCCGCCTTTCGGGCCGCTATACGCGATATCTCGAGACGAGTTGCTTATATTAAAGAAAACACTACGCGGCCTTTTAGACAAAGGGTTTATTTAGGCTAGCTCTTCTAAGGCCGCCGCTCTAGTACTATTCGCGCGGAAACCTAGAAGAAGACTATATTTCTACGTAGACTACCGAGCACTTAACGCAATAATACAACCGGACCGCTACCCGCTTCCGCTTATTAGGGAGATACTCCGTAATATCGCTAAAGCGAAGTAGTTTACTAAGTTAGATATCTATTAGGCGTTTTATAAAGTACGAATTGCGGAAGGTAACGAATAAAAGACCGCGTTCCGCACTCGCTATAGGCTTTTCGAATAGATAGTAATACCGTTTAGGCTTAAAATACAAGTATACCGTAGGGCATAACTATAAGCAAAGCTTTACTATAGCCGGGGGACCTTTAAATTTTTACTATAGCTAGGGCACCTTTTTTTAGCTATAAGCGGGATTCGAACACTAAGCCTTAATAAAATCGGGGCTTATCACACGTATTTATTTACCCCGCGCGTAGGCCCTTACGCGTGATTAAATATAAGGCTAAGACAAGGCCACGCGTTATTATCACGAGTTACACACTCTATGTATTTTCGGCTACCGAAACGGAAAGTTATTTAACGCTGTAATAAAGGAAGGAATAATACAAAGGTAAATAAGCAAAAACTTAAGCTTAAACGGATACTAATTTCTACGGGCTAGATTAATTAACCTAGACACCCGGGTTACTATTATAGTAGACGCCTAAGCGAAAGAAACCCTTAAGTTTTTTCTCTCTAGCTAGCTATACGAATGTAGACTTAGACTAAAGACCGAATAAGTAGCAAGCACTATGCTTTAACCTTTCGAAACATAGGACCTTAAGGCAGAGGCTATTACCTATCTACTTTCGGTTCTTAGAGGGTTAGCGCCCTACCGATGTGCTATTAGTACGATCCTATATTCTCGGGTTATTATAATTGCAATTACAATACCCCTTTATAACCCTATTGCAGGCAGTCACGGCGCGTAACGAAGCAACGTAGTATAATAATAGCAGGCGCGCAACGAAGCAACGAAGTAGTATAATAGTAGGCGCGTAACGAAGCAACGAAGCAGCATAATAGCAGGCGCGCAATGAAGCAACGAACGTAATAGCAGGCACGGAGCAGTAGGCACGGCACGGAGCAGTAGGCAAGGTACGGCAGGCATAGAACGAAGCCACGCAGTAGTAAGCGCGTAACGAAGCAATATAACTAATAATAGATATAGTACGTATAGTTAATTCACTTACTATAGCTATTCTTTGATAACCCTTCTTCCTTATTACCTAATAACCTAACTAGCACGGCGAATAGCGTTAGCCTCCCGCGCTAGTATAGAGACGTTACTACCTCGAATAATATTATTAAGGTTAAAGCAGGCATTAAACATAATGCTATATAGCGTCTTAGCCCGTAAGACAGCTACGTAAGTAAGGCTAGACTAAAAATCGCGATAGGATATATCCGCTATAACCTACTTAAGCGTAGCACTTTATGCCTTATAAATAGTAATAGCATACGCAATCGTTAAGGGGAACTAAGTGCGATAGTAAAAGGCGCCGCCCTTAAAGAAGTCTCGCGTTATCCGAAAGATAGGTATAATAGTCGCTAGCTTTAGGTCGTCGAAGTAAGGCGGACTTATATAGCGATTAAAGCGGACTAAAATAAGAAAAGGTAGGTACGCTTAAGGGTCGTCTATATTAGTATTCTAGGCGAAGTCGTAGATAGTCCTTAAGGCATTATTAATAAGGCTAGGAGGAGTCTAGATATTCGCTATTAATATTACCCTAGCACTAACATAGATAGGCAGATAGTTATATAGGTTGCCGGCAGTAATAGAGTCGGCTTATAATACGTTAGGTCTGATATTAGTCGCTTAAACCTAAATATATAGCGAGCTAAGGCGTTCTATATAGTCTATATTAAATTCGCGGACTTATGCATTAGTAGAGTAGATATAGACCGCCCTATCGAAGTAAGCTACCTCCTTAAGTAGTAGGTTTGCCTATACGCGGGTATAGAGCAGCTTTTAGTCGTTAATAAAGGGGGCATTAACACGTAGGGCTTAAAGAGCTATCCGGAAAGGAGCCTAGTCGTTACCTTACTACCGTAAGACCTACTATAATATAATAGTCTTATTAAAGGCGTAGTAGGCGTTGCGTCTACGAATCTTAGGTAGCGCCGTAAGAGCCGCCGTAGTAAAGAGCGGCTTTTCTATTACGGGCGGGAGCTAATAGAAGTCACTAAGCATAAGAACGCTACGGCTACCGAAGAACTCGTCTTAATGCTCCGGGAAGATCTATCGGAGGCGGGAATCGATATAAGAAAAGGTTCGTAGGCTTATTATTAACTTCTTAGCGATAATAAGGTAACGTAGGAGGCGTAGCTAGGACTAAAGGTTACTAAGCTCTATAGTGCGTAATAGAGGCACCTCTTTAAGAGTCCTAGAGAGAGGTAGGTATATTAGGGAGTATAAAGTCACGCCGTTAATTACGTTAGTAGCAACACCCGTAAGCGCCGCTTATATAAATTAGCCTAGGGAGAGCTACTTTAACCGGGCATAGAGGGCGTAAATTATAAAGGACTTACCTATACCGCCTTACCTATCTACTTGTATAAGAAAGGGCGCTAGGTCTTACTTATTAGGGTCGAGGGCTTATTCTAAGTGATAAGTAAAGAGGTCGAAAACTATGCGTTGCTTAACGTTAAGACGAGTAAAGATATTATTAGATATATTATTATCTTTGCTTATTAGTAAAGGCATACTATAATTTAACTAGCGCTTAGTAGTCGTTCCCTTATGCCTTTAAGTCGGGATATTTGCTAATATAAGGCTGCTAATCGTGCTAAAGATCGAGGTCGCGATTTCTAAGTAACTTAATGTCTTTTATATTAAGTCTACGATATAGTAGTAGAGTAGTAAGTTCCTCCTACTCCCCGGCCGTAATATCTTAATCGTTCTAAAGGTTATCCTTAAATTCGTCTTAAATAAAGGAGGGAAAGTCACTATAGTAATCGTCGGGATAAGCGTTACTATAGATAGAGAGGTAATAGTTATATGCCTTAGAGAATATCTTAAACGTAATGCCCTTAACCTCCTTAACCTCTTAGGTATATCGATAAGGATAGTAAAGAGTTAACTTAACCCGGCAAAAGTCCTAGTATTAGTCGTGCCCCCGTTAAGGCTTATAGCGAGGAAAGTAGTTTAAGATACGATCGGCCGCCCGAGGAAAAGGTCGCTAAGGAGTACGCGTAAAGTCGAACTTAGCTAATAGTTCGAAGAAGGTTAAATCAGCCTATTCGTCGTCCTATATAAGGTATTTCTAATAGACGTTGCGAGATATAAACCCCGTCTATACCCTCTATCGTATTAATAATATCCGCCTACTACTAAAGCTTAAAGGGGCGGTAATTAATAGACTAAGAAGCCCTTATGTCCTTTTAAAGCGGTAAGTTTAGCAATAGGTAACTAACTTCTATTATAGACTAATCACGCTCTATAGTAAGCTTATTTATAAACTTAGCAATAAAGCTTATAAGGCCCTATTGTATATTAGTCTTAGGCAGGATAGCCCGGGCAATATTACGGTAGCTTTCTAACTGCGTCTTACCCTTCGAGTAGTACTTCCTAATATAATTAATAACGGCATATATAGAGGTATAAGGGGATTTATCGTAATTCGCTAGCTAGCTAATAGCTAAGGTAGAATTATAGTTGTTAAGAAGAGGGTCGTTCCGGACGCTATCGAACATAAAGTATTATAGATTAAGATCTTTAGCGACGTAGGCGTCTATATAGCACGCACGTAGGAAATAGAAACGGCAACTCTTCGAATTAGATCGAGATCTATCTAAGAGACGGCGAAAGCGTAGGCAATACGCCTTATTGTAGCGGTAACGTTACACTCGGTTAATAACCTTAGAGAGGAATTAGAAGTAAAACCTAGGGCGAACTACTACTAAAGGGTTCGCCTCCCCTTACTATATCACTCGTTATAGCTCTAGGTTAAAGGCAGAGACGTATTTGCCCTAAAAGTAGGCAAAATCCTCTTAAGTAGAATCGGTAGATATATTAAGCGGCGGGCTTCCGTTAACCTAATAGAGACTATATATATAGGTGCTCCTACGGGCCTACTACTTATACCGAAACTAATAGTTTATAATATTAAATTTAGGCGTTAAGACGAGCTTAAGGAAAGAGGTAAATCGGCTATAGAAGTAGTAAGCGGCAATATCTAGATTCTCTCGTAGGTTCCTAAACGCTATTATAGCCTTACCCTAAGCGTCGACCTTATACTACTCGTAATATAACGGCATATGCCTTTATAAGCTACCCTAATGTAAATCGGCGGCCGAGAACGTTAGGAATACTCTTAGGCAGCTTAGGCTATAAACTATAGCCTTAAGTTAATGTCTTTAGCTACCTTAGTAAGCCCGCGTGCCTCTTATGCTACTAGAGAAGCGAATAATAGAATTAAGCAAAGATTAAGAATCGGGGGTATCTTTGCTAAAAGCGGCGCGTAGCTCTTTAATTTCTATTAGGCGATAGGACCGTAACCTCTTAATGTAAAAGGAGCTTCGAGAATTAACTTACTAACGCATAAGCGTATTAAAGCTAATATAACGAAAGCGTAGGTGCCTAGTAAAACGGCCGTCGTAGTACCTTAAGGCGTATTCGATATACTCGCTATACCGAATTATTCTTTAACGAAAGGCTATATAGTCTCCCTGCCCGGTAGGGTAAAGGGTTAGAAAGGCGAGAGATAGGAGAGGCTATAAGCGATTAAACTCGTTAAAAGGACTAGATCGTATATCTAGTATTTAGATGTACGGCTATTGCTTGCGTAAAGGGACTTATTCGGGTATAACCTAACCCTTAAGCTAAGCCCGTAAACGCTTAAGGTCCGGCTAGGCTACGATAAAGTTTAGGATAGCTGCGGCATTATAATTATTAATGTCGGCAGCCTCGGCGATTTAAGCAGCATTAGGGTTAAGATACGCAGCGTTAAAGCTAGCGTCTAAACTAGCGTCGCCTACCTCGCTAAGTAGCTAATCACTAACGTTACCGTTAATAGGTAGTTAGCTAATATAGTCCTCGTCGAAAATAATATTACGATAGCTAAGGTAATTAAGCTAAAGATATATAAGCTAGGCATAAATATTAGCTTATTAAACCCGGAATTAACGTCGGAACTATTAAATAAGATAGGGCTAGTCTATTAATTCCCGTAGTCGTAGGATAATAATATCTAAGTCGCGCGGTAGAAGCGGAAGCTATGTATATATATAGCTAATATCTCGTAGGAAGTTAATAATATAGCCCTAATATTTATATTGCTAACTACGATACTAAAAGACCTAGATATATATATAGACCTAGGCAACGAGCATCTCTTCGACTTATAAGAGCTCTAGAAGATGCTTTAAAACGCTGCTAAAATCGAGGATATTTTCTTTTAAGAAGAAGTAAGGCTAACTATCCTATATCTTACTATCTTAACGACGATAGTATTAGCAGATAGAAGCTATAAGCTATATACTAAACTATAATTCCTTATAGCGGTTGTAGTACTTTAGGACATTAGCTTTAAGATAGTTATTCTACTAACCAATAAGATCTTAGTTAGAAGGAGATATAGCAGGCATATTAAGATCGCCTATAAAGTCTAGCTAGTAAAGAGGCGACGGGGGAGGTTATTATATCGAGGCCGGAGGCGAGGACGGGGGAGGTTATTATATCGAAGCTATAGGCGAGGAAGGCGGAGCTTATAGCTAAGAGGAAGGCTTAGCTAAAGAGAGTAGCTGCGATATACTCGGTGTTAGAGAAGGCTCTTTACCTACGCGTCGTAGGACTCTATATTATCGGCTAATATTAGCCTAACGGGCGTATGCTTAAGCCTAGCCCGGGCTATCCTACGAGCGAATACTACGTCGGAAGAGGCTGCGAATGCCGAAGCGTTAAGCCTATTTACAATTAGCAGGAATAGATAGAAAAGGGAAGTAAGAGCATATATAGAAGTAGATTAACCCTAGCGATATATATGGCATTTTATAGTCCGCTTTGTTTAGTCTTTAAAGTTAATAAATTAATTATTAGGCTTTAGTATATTATACTTCTTATAATAGCGCGGGCTCTATATAAGGCGAAGATATAGGGAAGGCAAGGGCGAAAAGCGAGGTAAGCTAAGAAAGCGCGGGCTTTACGTCTCGAGGGACTATACTTTGCTTAACGTTCGCTTATAGGAAGCCGAGATTTAAGCCTATTTACAATTAGTAGGAATAGAAAAAGAGGAGTAGAAAAGGGAATTTAAGGAGTATATAGAAGTAGATTATCCCTAGCGATATATAAGGCACTTTATAGTTATCGAACGCTAGGCAGTCGGGTCCTCGATATTTAGGTGATAGCAATTAAAAAGGGAAGAGAGGCTCTAAGGCTTAAACAGCCTGTATAGAGGGATTAGAAGCTGCAAAAGGATGTAAAACACTGAGAATAATAGCTCTTATCTTATCTAGTAGGGAGGCTAACTAGTCTCTATATATAGGAAAAATCCTCGGACGAAATCAGCCGCGTAGACCTAAGGAAAAATAGGTAACGTAAATAATCGGACGGAAGGATTAGTAAGAAAAGCAATAGATCGTAACGTACGATAAATAAGTCATATAGTTAGTAAATAAATAAGCAGCCTAGTAGAAGACTAGTGAATTCTACGGTGAATTCTACGGTAGAAGCCGTGGAAGAGAATTAGAATTCTACGGAAGAAGACCGTAGAAGGGAATTAGAATTCTACGGTAGAAGACCGTAGAAGGGAAGGGATTTTACGGGTAAAGACTATATAAATAACCGTAAAATCACCGTAAAATCACGGTGAAATATAACGGAAGAAAACTAGGTAAATACGCCTATAGAAGTGCGGGGTAATGCCCGTAGAAGCCCGTAGAATTCTATAGTAGAATCTAGGGAAAAACCAGGGATTTCCCGGTAGAAAGCAAATAGGGAAGACGGTAATGTTAATATACCCCCCTAGCTAGAAGGGAATAACTTCCGGCTAGTTAGAATTATTATCGACTTCTTCTTAGATCCTAGAAGAAATTTCCGTAAGTCGAAGCTAGCGAAAGAACGTTTAGAAACGTTATCGTAGAAGTAACTTAGTTAATCTATCCGTAACTATCTAGTTAGAAGGGATATATTTAATATTAAAAGTATTGCGTAAGAATTCCTCACGGGCCTAGCAGTTATAAATTTCAATGTACTTTAAGGCGGTCTAAATTTTTAGAATCTCGGCGGAAACTAAGCGGATTGTCTAGGTATTATTACACTAAATAGTAGGAATAGGAATATCTAGCTATAGGGAAATATCGTTAAATAAACGAAGAATAGAAATCAGCTCTTTCGCGGTAGAAGAGACTATAAGAAGTTCGGCTTTAGTAGAAAAAGTAGTGACCGTAGATTATTTCCGGGCACTCTACGCGATTAGACCGTTAAATAGGCTAATAAAATAGCCTTTAGAAGAATAACGAGTGTCTAGGTCGTCGGCGTAGGCGGCATCGGAAGCTATAACGAGCTCTTACTCGTCCGTATCCGAAAACTCAATCGTAAGGAAACGCGATTCGTATAAGTAAGTCACTAAGCTTTCTACGAGCTTAATATAGAGCGTAGACGGGTTTTATATATACTCCTCTAAAGAATTCGATAATTTTACGGCGTTAAGACGGGTGGAAATAGTCGCGTAATTGTAAGAACCGACTAAAGACTAAAAGTAATAGATTTAGTTATCCGTAGCCTATCCTTAGTGTTTCTCTAGCTTTTTAAGAAGTAGGAATAGGCAAAGGGTCGAAATAGGCCGTAGAACCGTAGAAATAGGGATTAAATTAAACTTAAAAGCAATCTTATCTAAGTAAACGTCCTAGCATAACTATAGCTTTCGCTACTTACGGTCCCGGATAATCCTTATCTTAAGGAAATAGGTAAGCTCTCTACGGTTAGTAACTATATACTTCTGCTTAAAGCGATAGATAAAATCATTAGTAGCCTTACGGTGCTCTTTACGGAAAAGGATAATAATATTATCTATAAAGAAGAAAGTAATAATACTATTCGTAGTAGATATAAAAATGCAAAGATCCTCCGTATATTACTAAAGGCCTAGTTCGGTAAAAGACCTATATAATTCCTATTGCTAAAGAAGCGGCGAACGGCGAAGTCTATATAAAGCCTTTATTAACCGAATTATAAAACTAAATACCTTAAATCCGTCCGGGAAGTAAATATATACTTCTTTATCTAGATCGGCATTTATAAAGGCGTTAACCGCGTTAAGTAAGCGGGTTTTAGTGCTAAATTTAGCGGCAATAGCAATTATAATGCGAAAATTTCGCGCTATAAGCGTCGCGGCGTATGTTTCTTTTCCGCTAAACGGCTAAAGATCTCCTCGTATATAAAGGCGAGACTTAAACTTCCTAAGGTAGCCGTGCTTATTAAACTTATAATCGAATGCCTATGTTAATAGAAGAGGACGCACTAGCGCGTTCGCTCTTAAGGTAGGCGAAGGAAAGAAGGTCTTCCGCTATTTTAAGGAGTCCTATTTAACTACTCTAGCGGCTTTAAACTCGGGTCTATACGGATGCGTCTTAAGATTAGACTAAAACCTTAGAAGCGCGGGTAAATCCCGTTTATATATCTTCCTAGGTTTAAGAGAAGTAGCGAATGCAGCCGTAAAAGCGGTGCTATTAGCTAGTAGATGCCTAACGTAGGCGAAAGTAGGATATCGACCTAAAAAACGGTTTAAACGAGCAGGGCGTAAATCCCCTATAAACCTCGTTATCCGTAGACTATCTATAGGAATAGTATTATCGTAATCTATAGACCGAGAAATAGCTTAAGGCAACTGCACCTTAAGACGGTCTATTAGTTCTATAGTTGCAGTAGGTAAAAGTGTAGAAATATCGGGTTAGAAATCCTATGTATTCTTAAAAACGTCCTCTAGCGGTTCCGGGGTTTAGTTAGGAGTAGGGAGCTAAGGATTGCCTTCGGCTAGAATGTCTGCTAGGGTAGAATGCTTATTAAGAAGCACTATTAACGTTAATTAGAATTCTGCCTTATCTTACTCTTCTTCCTATGTAATATATAGTGGAAATACTAGTAATAATACCTATATTAGCGGTTCGGATGTCTTAGACGCGGTGAAAAACTAAGTCTTATTAAACGTTATGTTACGAACTTAATAAACCTCCCGTCTCTATAGGATCTATATACGAAAAATATTAGTAGAATTATACCTAACTAAGTAACTAACATCTGTATAAGGTTCCTACTTAAGATTACGTTTCTACGTATTAGTTGGGGCCTTAGTGGTTAGTAGGTAGGCTTTATAGCTAAAAGCTCGAAGATAATCGAATCGTAATAGTTAGGGAAGGAGAAATGCCGGTATATTCCGGTCGTAATCCCTTAACTAGTCGTAAAGGATCTCTATCGGGGAAATCCACTTCGAGGGAAATAACGTAGAGGAAGCTGCCTATCGGGCTAGAATCCGATTGTGTAAATATACTATAGTTTTCTACGTTTCTATCTATAAATGCTCGGGCAAATTTGCTTTAATCCTTATAGATCGAGCTTTCGTAGATACTTATAACGCAGCTACCCGCGCGACTATAAAGCCGGGAGATAGGGATATATATACGATAGATAATGCATTTTAGCTCGGGGACTATTCGGCTATTAGTCGCTAACTAGTCCCCGACAACCCCTCTTAAGGCCTAAGGGTATATCCCTAAGGCCTTAAAATATCTTAGAAGGGGGGCAAGCTTTAGTCTTACTATAAGAGGGCAACCGCACTATAATAAAGTATTATTTATACTTTTAACTATCGTTCTTACTTTCTAAACGTACCTTTAGTCTATCTTCTTATAATTTCTAAAGCTTCTCTTTTTTAGTTACCTAAGAGCGATAGCGCCGCGCGGTAAGCGCGTTTCCGGACGTATAGGCCGCGTAGGCCGAGTAGGTCGTGCTAGCTATCGAGTCGCTAGCCTATCGCCTTTACCTCGCGTAACGGAACTAATATTAGAAGATAAATATATTAACTTACATAAGGGCTATAACGAGCGTCTTAAGACGCTATCACTAATTTTTTCGCTCCCTAAGGGGGCCCGATCTATCCCCTCGCGAAGTAAAACGTAAGCCGGCCCTTTACGACCTACCCCTCCGCGTATAAATGTCCTCGCAGCCTTTTAAGCAAAAGCCGTAGAGCTAAAGGAGGAGAAAAGATTAAGAGATAGGATTACGGAACTTCGAGAGGAATTTTCGCAGTAAGGTAACTTATTTAGCAAAGACTTATATAAACGTCGCCGATAGTTAACCGAATCGAGGGAGAGTTATCGTAAGGAAATTAAAATAAAAAAACATTCCTTAGTTATTATAACCGATTAACCCTTAAAAACGTCTTAATTAGATTAGCGATCTTAAGGATGCCTTTATCGCTGCCTTACGTCGTTTTAAGTATAATAAAAACAAAATCTTATATACCTTTAACTATATATACGTAGACTATAAGGCGAGATAAAGGCGATACCTTAACGAAAAGCTCCTTATAGAGAAGGAATTACCTCGCACTAATTAAGATAATTTTCGTAACTAGACCTTAATTTTAATTAAAGATACTACTAATCGCGAGACTCTTTTAGCTACGTAACTATAGGAAGCACGCTAACGAGAGCGTTAGTCCCCCCTCGATTTTAGTCTTTATTTAGATTCCCTTAAGCAATACCTAGAACGTCCGCTAGAAAAAACTTATATACTTTCCTTTTTTACGAAGTTACGTCCCGATCTTTAGGACTAAATCTCCCTTTATTTAGCGTCTATTTAGGATAATACTCGTAAGGAGATAGTCTAACTCGCTTAACGCTTTTAGGATGCTTTAGGAAATAAGAAGCGCTTTATAAAGCTAACTAACGATTAGTCGACCTTAACTTAAGGGGTAAGAGGCTCCCGTTCGATAGGCTATCGCTAACGTAAAGGCCGAAATAGATCTACTAATAACTATTAAGATTCCGACGCCGCTAGATCGACCTTAAATAGCCGTAGAAACGGTTGTAGTAATAGTCGTAGGAACGGCTAAGGAAATAGTCGTAATAGTCGCAACGGTAGGAATAGATACGGTAGGAATAGCCGTAGCAATAGCTAGGGAGGAAATTCGTATAGAAACGGCGAAAGCTAATCCGGTATAGTTATTTATTAATATTATAAGAAACTAGGCTATATAGAAGCCGATTGCTAAGCGATAGCGAAAGCTAACCGAGCTATAGCCGATTTAGAGATAATAAAGAAGGAGGGAAACGCCTAAAAGTCAAAGTAAATGCCTCTCCTTCGACTAAGCTATAGGTAGAGGTAGTTAAGAGACTACGTGCTATTAGAAAGCTATTAAGGCGAATACCTTATAAAATTATCGTTAATCTAGATTACGGTAGTAAAGTAGACCTAATAGATATAAATTTTACTTAAAAATAAAGGCTACGATAGCTTCCTTTATTAACCCTTAGATTAAAGGTAGTCGGGAATACGCTTATAAGATAATATAGAGTCTAGGAAGTTTCTATCTAACTCTAAGACAGTCGCTATAGGGAAAAGATAGTTATTCGCCCTTATATCGGCATCGATAATAGATTAAAACCCGACGACGCATTAGTTTTACTTAGTATACCCGCACTTTCTTAAGAATATATTTATCTTATTCCTTTTAAGCGCGTTTAGTAGTTTAAACACTAACTTTCTAAGGTATTATTACGCTAACCGTAGAAATTTTTGCATAAGTGTCGGAATAAGGCATAGGTTTATATAGTTATACTAGACCTAAATTTTATGCTATTTCCTAATAAAGATAATAACTTAGCGAACCCTAAGCGAACGGGGGAGGGAATACCGGCGACTCTTTTAGACTTTAAAGACGTGTTTTCTAAGCATAAGGCTAATTTATTACTAAGGAAGAAGGGCACCGATTATGCGATTAATCTATTGCCTAACTTTAAGCCGCCTTTTAGACTTATCTACCCTCTTTCTTAATCCGAACTTTAGGTTTTAAAGGAGTAGTTAGATTAGTCCCTTAAGCATAGTATTATTCGGAAATCTAAGAGTTCGGCTAGGGCTCTTATCCTTTTAATACCTAAGAAAGACGGCACTTTACGCCTTTATATAGACTACCTAAGGGTTAATAGCATTACCGATAAAAATCGCTACCTACTCCCCCTTATTTTAGAGATTATAGACCGTTGTTAAAAGGCTAAGTACTTTTCGAAGATTAACCTAAAAAACGCATACTAACGCATCCGGATTAAAGGAGGGGATAAATAGAAGATAGCTTTTCGTACTCGCTACGGTTACTATAAGTATTTAGTATTACCGTTTAAATTAACTAACGCCTTTGCTATATTTTAGTCATATATTAACTAAGCTCTTAAAGGCCTTATAGCTACTATTTGCGTTATCTACCTTAATTATATTTTAATCTTTTCTAAGACCTACGAAAAGCATATAGAATACTTACGATAAGTCCTTAAACGACTAAGGAATACTAAGCTATTCGCTAATTTATCGAAGTGCACTTTCTATAAGCAGTCTTTAGAGTTTTTAGGATTTATCTTATCTATTAACGGAGTTGTAATAGACTTAGCTTACGTTAAGGCTATTATAAATAAGGAAAACCCTTATTTTTTCTATAATATTTAAGTTTTTCTCGGTTTTATAAATTATTACCGACGGTTTATTTTAAGATACTCTAGCATTATTGCCCCTCTTACTACGTTATTAAAGGGGAGCGTTAAAGGAAGAAAGCCTAGACGAGTATAGCTTAATACTAGCGAATCAATAGCGTTTTACGCTATAAAGAACGCCTTTATAATAGCCCTACTTCTCCGATACTTCGACCCTTAAAGACCGATTCGTATTAAGACTAATGCCTTAATTTTCGCAAAAGCTAGTATTCTTTCGTAGCTTAATAACAAAGGCTACTATTATCCGATTGCTTTTTAGTTATAGACGTTTACTAGCCTTAAGCTTAACTACGGCACCTTTAATTAGGAGATATTTACTATCGTTAAGTTATTTAAACACTAGCGATACTACGTCTAAGGGGCGGCGAATACCGTTAAAGTTTTATTAAATTACTAAAACCTTTAAGGCTTTATAAAGTAAGTATCCCTTAATAAAAGATAAGCATGTTAGTATATATACTTAGCTCCTTTCGATTTTATAATTAAATACTAAGCCGGTAAATTAAATCCTATTAATGCTTTATTAAGGAAGCTAGAATTTATAGGCGAAGCCCTACCGTCTATAGAGCTACTCCCGGAACTATAATAGAAGTTAGTAGTTATTCGGTAGGTATATATAGCTATAGATTCTATAAAAAGCGACCTTAAGACGAGTTCTTAGGTCTCTACTATCTTTAAGCTTAACGAGATATCTTTACGTAACGAAAATATATAAGCTTTTTAAGATTCAATCGCTTAGTATTTAAGAACGAGTCCCGCTAAGTTAGCTACTTAGGTTAAAGATATCGTTAGTTATAAACAACGGTGTTAAAGATAATTAGCTAGGTTAGCAGCTTATTGTAAAAGGGTCTATAAGAGCAATATCTCCGAGCCCCTTTTTAAGCTCCTTAAGAGGACTTAAGCGGAAGATCCGTAGACTATATAGCGAGTGTAGGCCGAAAGTACCTTAGAAGAAGGGGTAAGTCCTTAGTTATTAAGCCTAGTATTAGATCTTCGATCTACGGCCTATTAAATAAGGATGTAAGAGATATATATTATAGCGGCCGTTAGGGCGCTATAGCGGCTATAAGGCCGCTAAAAGCAGTATATTTGTGTATGTAATAATAATGCTTTTTATGCCCGAAAAGGGGTTGCCTTAAGACCTTATTTAAGGGGTCTTTTAGCCTAATTTCCCGTCCGTAATCCCGTACGTAATCCTATATATAATCCTATATATAATCCTATATATAATCCTATATATAATCCTTTAACCCGCGGATCTAATACACCCCTTTAGCTTCGATCGCAATATGAGGGAAGCTAGACTAAAGAGCTTAAATAGCTTAAATCCGGGGTCTTTACTAATAAATCTATTAATTAGGGCGGATTATTATATTCTTCCGGGTCCTCCTTACGACCGACTATACTTCGTAGTAGTAATTGCAACTCGGCATTTTATGCCTTTACGCTACCGTATGTGCCTTTAGCAGTAATAATACGCCTTATTCCTTCTATTCCTCCTATATTATATTAGTCGATCGCTTCGGAAGTTTCGTGTGGTTTATTAGAGTGTGCGGGCGGACGAGGGCTTCGTGTGGCCGAGGCTTATATATATGGCCGAGGGTTGTGTTCCCGAGGGCTTGTGTGTGTGGCCGAGGGTCGTGTTCCCGAGGGCTCGTGTGTGTGGCCGAGGGTCGTGTTCCCGAGGGCTCGTGTGTGTGTGGCCGAGGGCTTTGTGTTGCCGAGGGCTCTATGTTAACGAGGGCTCTATGTAAAGTCGAGGCTCGTGTAAAGTCGAGGCTCGTGTGGCCGACTTAATGCGGACGAATGCCGTGATAGGTGCGGACGAGGGAGTCTTCCGTCGCCGCGAGAGCTACTTACTCGAGTTATTGATTAAGTAATGCGGACGAAGCCGCGAGAGCTACTTGCTTGAGTTATTAATTAAGTGATGCGGACGAAGCCGCGAGAGCTGCTTGCTCGAGTTGTTGATTAAGTGATGCGGACGAAGCCGCGAGAGCTGCTTGCTCGAGTTGTTAATTAAGTAATACGGACGAAGCCGCGAGAGCTGCTTGCTCGAGTTATTAATTAAGTAATGCGGACGAAGCCGCGAGAGCTATTTGCTCGAGTAAGTAAGTATATACGAGGGAGAGGGACTCTACCGCTCGCTGCGATAAGGGACTCTACCGCTCGCTACGACGAGGGACTCTGCCGCTCGCTGCGACGAGGGACTCTACCGCTCGCTGCGACGAGGGACTCTACCGCTCGCTGTAATGTGCGTATTGCTTAAATAATTGTTTATAACGAAGGTAGTCTTTCGTCTTACTGCGACGAGGGACTTTACCGCTCGCCGTAAGAGCTGCTTGCTTAAATAAGTATACGTAACGAAGGAGTTTTCTAACGCCGTAAGTGTATTTACCGCGATAAAGGACTCTACCACTCGCCGTAAGAGCTACTTACTCGAATAAGTGCGAAGAGGGACTCTACCGCTCGCTATAAGAGCTATTTGCTTAAGTAAGTAGGTATATATAAGGGAGAGGGACTCTACTACTTACTGCGACGAGGGACTCTACCGCTCGTTATAAGAGCTGCTTGCTCGAGAGCTGCTTGCTTAAGAGCTGCTTGCTCGAATGTTATATACGTAACGAGGGGGGGGTTTTCTAACGCCGCGAGAGCTGCTTGCTCGAGAGCCGTTTGCTTAAGAGCTACTTGCTTAAATAAGTGCGACGAGGGACTCTACCGCTCGCCGTAAGAGCTGCTTGCTTAAGAGCCGTTTGCTCGAGAGCTGCTTGCTTAAATAAGTAAGTATATACGAGGGAAAGGGACCTTTCCTTCTTTCCGCCGCCGCGAG
This sequence comes from Ophiocordyceps sinensis, assembly GCA_012934285.1. NCBI lineage: Eukaryota > Fungi > Ascomycota > Sordariomycetes > Hypocreales > Ophiocordycipitaceae > Ophiocordyceps > Ophiocordyceps sinensis. The sequence continues at coordinate 11,495,414 of JAAVMX010000001.1, read as the reverse complement.
CTATTAGCTCGTCGAGACGAGAGAGTCTTCCTCCCGCCGCGTTATATATATACTAGCGACGACAAAAGAGTCTTTTTCTCTTCCCGCCGCTACGAAATATATATTGCGACGAGAGAGTCTTCCTCCCGCCGCGATGTATTATTATTATAATAGTGTTTGCCGCGACGACGAAAGAGTCTTCTTCCTCCTGCCGTCGCGTTATATTATTATTATAATAGTGTTTACCGCGACGACGAAAGAGTCTTCTTCCTCCCGCCGCCGCGTTATATATATTTGCTACGAGTATATTTACCGTAACGACGAGAGAGTCTTCTTCTCTTCCCGCCGCCGCGAGCTCTTAGCTTATAAGCTAATAGCTTATGTCTTATCTAAGTGTACGGACGAGGGGTCTTTACCGCTCGCCGCGAATAGCTTATATAGTCTTATTTATTTAATGCTATAGAGGGGTTAACTCCTTAATATAGGCTTATTTAATACTACGGAGGGGTTTGCTCCTTAATATAGGCTTATTTAATGCTACGGAGGGGTTTACTCCTTAATATAGGCTTATTTTTAGCTTAGCTAGCTAACGAGGGAATTACCCTCTCGCCTCTACTAGTAGTAGGATATATCTTAGCTAGCTAACGAGGGAATCACCCTCTCGCCTCTGCTAGTAGTAGTAGGATATGTTTTTAGCTAGCTAACGAGGAAATTACCCTCTCGCCTCTACTAGTAGTAGTAGGATGTGTTTTAGCTAGGGAATCACCCCTTTTCGCCTCTACTAAAAGCAGTGTGTATTATTCTTTCTAGTGCCGCGAGGTAGTCTCTTACGGGCTTTCTTTCGATGTATTAGTGCCGCGAGGATAGTTCTCGCGGGCTTAGTTCGATGTATTAGTGCCGCTTAGTGCGGGCTTTCTTTCGATATATTAGTGCCGCTTAGTGCGGGCTTTCTTTCGATGTATTAGTGCCGCGAGTCTTACGGGCTTTTTCGATGTATTAGTGCTACGGGTCTTACGGGCTTTCTTTCGATATAGTGCCGCGAGGATAGTTCTCGCGGGCTTATTTCGATGAATTGCCGCGTGTTGCGGGCTTTATTCGATAAGGTGCCGCGAGGTGGTTCTCGCGGGCTTTATTCGATATAGTACCGCGAGTTGCGGGCTTTTCTTCGATGCGAGAGGAATCTAGTCCTCTTGCCGAGCATAATTAGCTAGGCTTTTTCTCGCGGTTTAAAAGGGGCCTAATAGTTAAATAGTAGCTTCTCTTAGTAGCAGTAGCTAGAAGACTAAGACTCTTAATTATTAGATCTTCGATCTACGGCCTACTAAATAAGGATGCGAGAGATATGTGTTATAGCGGCCGTTAGGGCGCTGCAGCGGCTGTAAGGTCGCTAAAAGCAGTATATGTGTGTATATAATAATAATGCTTTTTGTGCCCGAAAAGGGGCTGCCTCGAGACCTTATTTAAGGGGTCTCTTAGCCTAATTTCCCGTCCGTGATCCCGCACGTGATCCTGTATGTAATCCTGTATGTAATCCCTTAACCCGCGGATCTAACACCTAGACGGACTTATTTTACATTCGGGAAAAATCGTAGTGCCCGTAGAGGTTGCCTTAAGGCAAGAGCTTATTTAGCTCTACTACGACGATCCCCTTACGGGATACTTCGGAATAGCCCGCACGAAAGACCTCCTATCCCGGAAATTCTTCTAGGAAGGAATAGCTTATAATATAAATAGCTACGTGCGTTTATATTATATCTATTAAAGCGCCGTCCTAAAGCGGTATCGCCTATACGGCGCCCTTAAGTCGCTGCCTATTCCTATAAGACCTTAGGAAGAAGTCTCTATAGACTTTACTACCGGTTTTCCGGAGTTATAGTTCGATAGTAGAGAAGTTAACGCAATACTAGTAATCGTTAACTAATATACTAAGTATAGCGTATTTCTCGCGGCCTTTAAGACAATAATAGCGCCTAAGTTAGCTAAGGCTTTTTATTATAAGATTAAGTTTATCTATAGAGTACCGAAAGGCATTATTTCCGATAGAGGATCTCTATTTACTAATAAGTTTTAGTTAGACTTTTATTATATATTACGGATAAAACGTAGGTTATCGATAGCCTTTTACCTATAAACCGACGGTTAGACCGAATAGGTAAATTAGATACTATAATACTACCTTCGGTATTATATAAATGCCGAATAGAATAACTAGCCTAAACTACTACGAGAGGCTTAGTTCGCTTATAATAATGCGAAGAATGCAACTATAGGCTTTTCGCTTAATAAGGCATTATTCGGATACTAACTAGACTATTATATCTACCTTACGGACGATGCTATTAGTAGGGGAGTACCTAAAGCGAGAGCTTATATTAGCAAATTAGCAGACTTAAGGAAAAAGCTAAAGACTTATTAGCGATAAGCTGTTAAGTCGTAAAAGAAATTCTATAACCTCTATTATAAGCCATTTATCCTTAAGGTTAAGGACCTAGTAGGACTCTCTACGAATAACTTACGCCTTAAGGACTAAAGAAGGAAGTTATTACCTAAGTATATTAGACCTTTTAAGGTCCTTTAAGCTATTAGCAAGTAGGCGTACCGCCTAGCCCTACTAGAGAAATACGACCGGCTTTATAATATGTTTTATATTAGTCTTCTTAAGCCGTAGGTAGAACGGGCTATTAACTAATACCCTAGCGAATTACTGCCGATGCCTAACCTCGACGATACTAAAGGAGAATAGTCGGTTTAGTAAATTAAGGACTATAAGAAGAAGAAAGGCGTTACCTACTACTTAGTGAAATAAGAAGGTTAGCTAGCCGAATATAACGAGTAAGTTGCTTAAGACGATATAGCGAATGCCTAAGAACTTATTAACGAATACCTAGAGATACGGCTAAAGAAACGGCGGAAATTACACATTACGAAATAACTTCTTTTTAGCTTACCTTAACTTTTCTCTTACTATTCCGCCGCTACTTTATCGTTATTCCTTAACGTCTATACGGTAGAAGTCTCTTACTTCTATTTCGCTAGTAAACTCCGTAATAATAAGGAGACGTTTTAACTACTCCCCCTTTCCTTAGCGACCGCTCTCCTCGATTATTTTATATAAATCATCGTATATATATTCTCGTCCTACCCGCTATAGGGTAAAACCTACGTTATTAATCACTAGACGAAGCTTCTAGTCCTTATTCTTACGTATAGCTTTCCGTCGCTTTATTAATGCCTGCCGGTATTTAAGACGATGTTTTATATATAAACGTTTAGCACTTAATACCCTTTGTTCCTCTTAGTAGGCCGTTATTACGGCTACGAATAACGTATAAACTTAGTAGAAGATTAACTTTATCTTCTTCTTCTCCGTCTCGTCTTAAGTAGTCTATAACTTAGCTATCTTCGTCTAAATAGCGCATAGATTAGCTATATCTCTAGATATTATTGCCGGCACCTATAATTTTATTAGCAACTATATCCCGACTTAATAAAGAACGAGGAGCTTACCGATTCGTAAAGGTTACCGCGCGAGTTATATTAAATGCATTTGCTTAATCGTATATCCTCCTATATATAATATAGTTTGACTATTTTAGTATCGTCCTCGTTATCGCTAAACCCTTATATACTACTATTAAGGCACTTAATATAGTATAGCTCGGTGATATAGCACCCTTTCGCCCTACGACTTTTTATATATATAGCCTTCTTGCCCTTTTTCTTAGGCGATATCCCTTTTTAGACATTCCTCTTATCGCCGGTATCTCCTTTAGTATTCGCCTCTATATCTTTATCTCTATCGTCTTTACTAAACGACGAAAATATTTCGGATTTAATAACCGCTAGCGTTATATACTTTACATTCGCGTAATCTTCTTAAGACTCTACTATAATAGGTTTTTTTATACTTATAAAGGGTCTTTTAAATAATTAACGATATAGTTAATCTTCGGTTTTATAAAGCCGGCCAACGCTACGCGCCGCCGCCTTATAGGTTTCTTCCTTTAATAAGGATATCGACTTCTTTAAGGCATCTCGTATGTTTTTCTCTACGAGGAGTCGTTTTAATAGGGTAGTTTTCTCTCCGCGCGTCTTCTTTAGCTTTATCTCTTCCTATGCTATCGCTACGGCGTCCTTAATTAATACGCTATTGCCCGATAACTCTAGGACTTAAGCAATAACTAAAGGGCCTATCGGCTAAATATTATCCGTCTGCTTTCCTCGCTTTCGAAGCGTCTATACCGTTCCGCTTACCGCTCGCTTAAGACCTATAGCGTTAAACTAATTCGGAATATACTCGTCTAATTCGGAATATGCTCGTTAGATTTAGAATATACTCGTCTAATTCCGAATATACTTCTCTATAAGATCTCGATATAGTTATATAATAAGAGAAGAAAAGAAAAAAATCTTTATATATAAAGAGTAGCACTCTATTATAGTTCGCTAACTATACGTAAGCGACTAGCCCCCTATTGCGTAGTAACTATTATAATACGTAATTAATACGATAATTATTATAATATATATAATAATAACTATCGTCGTTGATTTTTATACTACGTTTAATCCTATTTTAGTCCTATTTACTATTACGACTTTATTTATACCTAAAGCTATCCTAGCGTCTAAGGCGTCCGCCCTAAAAGAGGGGGATAATTATAACGCAGCTACCCGCGCAACTATAGAGCCGGGAGATAGGGTTATATATACGATAGATAATACCCTTATAGCGGAGTGGTCAACCGCCTAGATAAGCCTGTAGATAGAAGTCGGTTTAAATCCGGCTAGGGTGACTTTTTGCGATTGCGCCCGTAGTCGTAGGGGAAAAATAGGCCGGCCGCGCCCCGTTATCGCGTCGCTAGCAAGTAGGTCACGTAGGCGAAATCACGTATAGTGCCCGACTACGTTATTTATCGGAAAAAACAGAAGGCCGGGTAAGGCGCTCCCGACATTAGCCACTAAGCCGCACGGCCCGGTACTAGGCCTACGTATAGCCACACTAAGGGAAAAAGAAGGGTAGCGATAATCCCGCACCGATAACCACGACTATAACATATGCCCGCCGTGTAACCACGCGGGTATATATATATAGGGACTAGGCTAATTTAAATATAGCATAACTAAGGGAACCTTGCCTAGCCCCCCGATAGCTAATTAAAATAGTCGGGCTACTCGCTACACTAAGGAAATACCGTCCGACTATTTATCCGACGTGGCCGCGACTAACTAAATCGACCGAAGCGAAGCCGGGCCGGGGGCGCTACGTAACCCGCACGTGCGGGGATACGACGCGCCTAGTCAGCCCAAACGACCGTAGTAGGAAGTATATAGGTTTTTCCCGGGGTCCTCCCGTTTCCTATACTAGCTAAGATCGAGGCACTAGGCCCGTTAGGGTAGCTAGAGTACTTTAATCAATTAATTAAAAACACGATAGATAATGCATTTTAGCTTAGGGACTATTCGGCTATTAGTCGCTAACTAGTCCCCGATAACCCCTCTCGAGGCCTAAGGGTATATCCCTAAGGCCCCGATATATCTTAGAAGGGGGGCAAGCTTTAGTCTTACTACGAGAGGGCAACCGCACTGCAATAAAGGATTATTCGTACTTTTAACCATCGTTCCTACCTTCTAAACGTACCTTTAGTCTGTCTTCTTATAATACTACCCCCCTAGCTCGTTCGGTAGCGCCGTTTTAAGCAGGTGTATAGGGAGCAATAGGCTTATTATAGATGCCCTACTAGTTAATAAAATCCTAAAAATCGTATCGAAGGGCTCGGTCGTTATCTCGATAGATTATACCGATAGAAAGTAAGAACTATCGGGAAATATACCGACCTAGGCTCTTAAAGCATAAAATTAGCTCGTCTATAGAGGCGTTTAAAAGCATATATAGGAAAATAAGCTTCGTATAGTTATCCTTAATAAGAAATGCAACGTTCTTATTATTATAACTTTTATGCATAGAAAAGACATCGTAAAACACCTTAGAAAAGGGAAATATCGCCTTAGAAAGCGGCGGTTCGCGGTTGATAATTCGTTTAGCCTACGTAAGTTTATAGGACTTATAGGAGATTATCTTATCGAAGGTTACCGACTATAGTATTCCGAGAGCTTTTAAAAGCGCCTTATTATTCGGATGTCTAAGTCGTTAGTGCTAAAGAGAAAGTTCCTCTACACTTATTAGTATAGACTTTAGTATAGTAGCCGAAAAAGGTGCTATAACCGGGGTTTCTACAGTAGAATCTATAGAAGGAACGGAAGCAATAGTTAGAACTATTAGAAGCGTAGTAGAAGGCGTTAACGGGTTATACTCGATGATATACTAGTTGTAAATTAGCTCTATTATATAAATAGTGCGTATTAAAGAAGAGATCTGTCTAGTCTACGGGTTCTACGAAAGATTCGCCTTATAAAGAAGACAAAGTAAATAAAGGGAGGTATAAAAGGACGGGATATATACTACTTAACTAAGCTAAAAAGTGCCCGTCGAAATGCGTATAAACACCGTGCCTATCCCGAGAATAGGAGTGCTTCTACTACCTACGAGTGCGTATTTAGAAGAAGGCTAAAAGTTATAGAAACGCTCCCTATTATTGCAAATATATCTATTAGACCCTAAATCTATAATAAAAGAATCCCTTAACGGGTATTCTATAGTAGTCTATAGAATAACTAGTAGTAAAAACGTCGTAAGAACGTTAGCGGCAGCCGTAGCTTAAACCGTCTTTATCTTAGTCTAATTATTCTTCCGCTACTCCTTATCGCGAAAAAGTGCCGCGTTAACTTTAGCCTTATTAGCCTAAACCTTAAGGTAGTCGTCTATAGTCTTTTAGACATCCTTATCGGGTTTCTATAATAGAAGTCGAACGGAAGGGTTAAAGTAATAATACTATCGGAAATAGTATCGTTCTCCGCAAATACACGGCGGACTATCCTTTTTCTTGCCTTTGTCTTTATCTAAGGACGCAGCTGCTAAAGTAGTTGCCGATTTCTCCGTAGATTCTACGGCTAAGGACTTTATTCCCTAGCCTTAGAACTTCGCAAAAGCGTTAGTCTTTAGCGCTTTAGTTATAGCCTTTAAGGCCTACGAGCGCTCGAAAAGTTCGGATATCTTAAATCCGTCGGGGAAAGACTGCTCTTAACCTAGCTTATTAAGGCGGGCATTGTCCTCTATCTTATTTATCTAGTATTCCGCAAAAGGGCTAGAAATTAGCTAAATAGCCTTAAGAAAAAGCTATATAGCCTAAAGACCTTCCGATTCCGGCAACTTAACTCGCCGGGCATTAGTAAGGACCTTCTACTAGTTAGAAATATATATTGTAATATCTATCCGGTCTAATGCCTTTAAAATAGTATAGAACTACGTAAGAATAGTCTTCTATTACGTCTATAAAGTCGGTTTTATACGCCGCTATAGTAAAGCTAATTCCTTAGAAACCTTATATTTATCGGCAATTATTAAGTAATAGTTCCCGATATTCTAAACGATAAACTACTAGATTAACGTAAAAGATTTCTATTAGTCCTTATAGGCCTATAGCAATGTGCGATACTAGGAAAAAAGAAACTTAAACCTCTTAAGTTCTTCTATAGATAAACTAGCAATATTAGCAACAGTCGCGTTAACTATTCTAGCTATTAGTTCTAGAAGAAGAGGCAATAAGGGTTTCTAAAGTTTAAGCGTAATAGAAGGATCGATTTTCTCCTAAATCCCTTAGGCGAGTGCGTATTTCTAGATCGTTAAGATCTATCGGTCTTAGTCCGCTAGTCTATTTAAAATAGTCTTTAAAGTAATATCGGCTATAATAGATATAGTAACGTAGGTAAAAGTATAGTAAAATCACTAGAAACGGGTGGTTAAATACATAATATATATAAATAAACCGTAAAAAACTAAACTAAGTGTAGGAAAACACTAATAGAATAGGGTAAACGTACTAACTAGTCCTCCGTAAGTCGATTCGCTAGATTAAATAACGCTCCTTAAAAAAGTTATATTAGTCCTCTATAAGTCGATTCGCTAGATATAAAGGCAAAGGCTTTACTACCGTAAGTTATAGCGTTAGTAGGCTAAAAATATAAGCCGTTAGAACTCTCTATACGTAGAGAAGTTCGTCCGGGCTTATAACTATCGAACGCTAGGCAGTCGGGTCCTCGACATTTAGGTAATAGCAATTAAAAAGGGAAGAAAGGCTCTAAGGCTTAAATAGCCTATATAAAGGGATTAAAAGCTGCAAAAGGATATAAAACACTAAGAATAATAGCTCTTATCTTATCTAGTAGGGAGGCTAACTAGTCTCTATATATAGGGAAAATCCTCGGACGAAATCAGCCGCGTAGACCTAAGGAAAAACAGGTAACGTAAATAATCGGACGGAAGGATTAGTAAGAAAAGCAATAGATCGTACTATACGATAAATAAGTTATATAGTTAGTAAATAAATAAGCAGCCTAATAGAAGACTAGTAAATTCTACGGTAAATTCTACGGTAGAAGCTATAGAAGAGAATTAGAATTCTACGGTAGAAGACCGTAGAAGGGAATTAGAATTCTACGGTAGAAGACCGTAGAAAGGAAGAGATTTTATAGGTAAAGACCATATAAATAACCGTAAAATCACCGTAAAATCACGGTGAAATATAACCGAAGAAAAGTAGGTAAATACGCCTATAGAAGTGCGGGGTAATGCCTATAGAAGCCCGTGGAATTCTATAGTAGAATCTAGGGAAAACCCGGGGATTTCCCGGTGGAAAGCAAATAGGGAAGACGGTAATATTAACAATAGTCTATCTCGTTAGGTATTAAAGGTTGATAAATTAATTAAAAGGCTTTAATACGTTATAACGGTGTAATAACGATTAGGTAAAGCATCTAGTTATAGAGGCGGAGGCGGAGGCGGAGGAGCAGCTGCTATATAAGCTATTAGTAGGTCGACGATGCAAGCCGTAATAAGGGATAAGGAGGCGAGCCGTAGCGAGGGCGCGTTTTTTTTATTATAATACGAGCTACGTGTTAGGAAATACGGTTAATACCCGGAGGAGACCTATCTAATAGTAGTATAGGATTTTATTAGTTAACCTTTCTATTTAAGCCCCGTTAGACAGGTAGCTAATAGGCGCTAAGCACGGTTTAAATATTGCCCTACTATAGCTAATTAGCGCACTAGATTTAGAGACTCTATCTAATTATAGCGTGTTATTTCGCGTTAGCTAATAGCCGTACTTCGTTTTTATAATAGGGGACCCTTATAATAAAAAAGTTCACTATATATATTAAGTAAGCAAAGCGGCTTACCGTAACTTACACACATTCTATGTTCTTTATAGCGTAAAGCAAGCTTTGCTTAATAAGGGCTCCCGGCACCTTCTAACGGTATATTAATAGCCTTCTTCGCGAATTTCTAAACGACTTCGCTTCCGCCTATACGAAGTATTAATAATGAGTATTACTATTTGGCCTAGTGCAAATCTCTATTTGGCCCAATGACATTTTTTTTATAGCCTGAGGATCCCCATTGGGTGGGCGCCTTAGTCAGCGTCCCGCTGCAGGGTTTTCCCAGCGCCCACAACCTTAGCTAGGCAATCAACACACACAGAACATAGTCTCACGAAGCTTCCCAGCAGGAAGCCTAGAGACTCTCTGTTGTGCACCTGATCCGACCATTGAAAGGCCTCAAGCCTACGTATACCCCGGAAAACGTCTAACCCCCCCGCGCCTAGCCGCGCCTATACAAATACGAAGTACAGTGCGCATATATGGCAGGCTGTAGACTAATAATTCTTCACGTACGAAGTACGAATATCCGTCTACGGCTCGCTCCCTGCTGCGTGCCCTCTGCTGTATGTGCGGCTCCTTGATGTATGCTTCGTGCCCGGCTCCCTGCTGCGTGCTCTGCTGCGTGCCCTGCTGCGTGCCCTGCTGCGTGCCCTGCTGCGTGCCCTGCTGCGTGCCGTTTGCTGCGTGCCGTTTGCTGCGTGCCCTCTGCTGTGTGTGCGGCTCCTTAATGTATGCTTCGTGCCCGGCTTCCGGCTGCGTGCTCTGCTGCGTGCCCTGCTGCGTGCCCTGCTGCGTGCCCTCTGCTGTGTGTGCGGCTCGGCGGCTTCTCGATGTATGCTTCGTGCCCGGCTCCCGGCTGCGTGCCCTCTACGTGCCCGGCTGCGTGCCCTGCTGCGTGCCCTGCTGCGTGCCCTCTACGTGCCCGGCTGCGTGCCCTGCTGCGTGCCCTGCTGCGCGCCCTCTGCTGCGTGCTCTGCTGCGTGCCTTGCTGCGTGCCCTCTGCTGTGTGTGCGGCTCGGCGGCTTCTCGATGTATGCTTCGTGCCCGGCTCCCGGCTGCGTGCCCTCTGCTGCGTGCCCTGCTGCGTGCCCGGCTGCGCGCCCTCTGCTTCGTGCCCGGCTCCCGGCTGCGTGCCCTCTGCTGCGTGCCCTGCTGCGTGCCCTGCTGCGTGCCCTGCTGCGTGCGCGGCTCCTTAATGTATGCTTCGTGCCCGGCTCTGCTGCGTGCCTTGCTGCGTGCCTTGCTGCGTGCGCTAGAGCGATGCGATGCGATTTAACGATGCGATTTAACGATGCGATGCGAAGAATTAGCCTATAGCCGGCTAGGCATACGCACTATAATTAAGTAGGCGCGGCTGGTCGTAGAGGGTATAGGCATTTTTCGGGTATACGTAAAGTGTTATTAGGCTAAATAGAGATTTATACTAGGCTAAATAGTAATACTCTTAATAATATTCTTATCTATACAAGCGGTAGCCTAGAGGATTATATAGATAAAGTGCGGAAAGTGCTAGACCGGCTCTCCGAGCATAGGCTATACCTCGACCTTAATAAATGCGAATTCGGCGTCCGCTAGGTTAAATACCTCGGATTTATTATTATCGCGGGCGTTAGTATATAGGCGGACCCCGTAAAGATTTAGGCTATTCGAGACTAAATAGCCTTAACTTCGCAAAAGGGTATACGGAGTTTCTTAGGATTTATAAACTACTACCGGATTTTTATATATTAATTTTCTCGTATCGTCGGTCCGCTCGTAGCCCTTACCGGGAAAAGAGTAGCCTTCTATTAGGGCGCCGTATAGGCAGAGGCGTTTTAAACGTTAAAGGACCTGTTTTCGTAAGCCCTAGTGCTACTATAGTAGGACTTTAATTATCCCGTAATACTTAAGGCGGACTATAGTAGATTCGCGCTTAGAGGCACGCTTTCGCAAGAAGTAGACGGCTAACGCCGCCCCGTGGCTTTTTACTCCCGTAAGCTTACCCCCGCCGAACGGAACTCCGCTATCTACGATAAGGAAATGCTCGCTATAATTAGCTATTTAAAGCAATAGCAAGCGGAGCTTAGCAGCTATAAGAACTTCGAGATCCTTATTATTATAGGCTACGCCGTAGTACGTACTACGACTATGCCGTAGTAGGCGCTTAGGTAAGCCGCTGCGTAGGCCCGGCATTAAGCCGGCTGCTAGCACGTAGGGCCTAGCAATGCCCTAGACGAGGGCACGGTCGGGCCGACGTAGGGCCTATATAGGGGCAAGGCGTATATATAAAACCTATAGGAAGGGCGAGCTACGGCGGGCTCTTCTTCCTCTCCTCCTTAGCTTTAGATAGTCAATTGTCTAGCTACGTAGTATTAAGTTAAACCCTATGCCGGCCCCTTATACATCTAAAGCTCTTATAATAGACGCTATAATAGTAGACAACCGCGCCGATACCGATACAGCGTAGGCCTTAGACGAGATCTCGCTTAGTGCTAAGTTAGATCGAATTCGGGAGGTATAGGCAGCCGCTATAGAACGCGTCTAAGTAATAGACGCGATATAGTAGGAGGCAATTATAAGGTTATCTATTGGTTAGTTAAACAAACAAAGGGGTTGTAAACTGGCTGGATTCTAGTCTATAATCTCTATTAACTAAGGGGCGACGAACAGCCCCTTTATATAGGCTATAAACGCGTACATTGATAGGGCCTAAAGCCGGACCTTTGTGAGCCCTTGCTTGCGACGTCGGGGCTATGCCTGCAAGGGCGATTAAGTCAATGACTTAATCATCGCAAGGGCGGCCGAGTTAGTAACGCTGTCACCGGGGTCCCTAATGCATACGATGCATCGTATGGTTAATAGCGCATCCGTTTAGGCGTTGCCTACACGTGATCTATTTGATTACGTGGATTGCAATCGTGCCTAAAGAACGGATATCCCTTATTCCTACAATCGTTGTTAATTTTTATACTACGTTTAATCCTATTTTAGTCCTATTTGCTATTACGACTTTATTCGTACTTAAAGCTATCCTAGCGTTTAAGGCGTCCGCCTTAGAAGGGAGGGATAATTATAACGCAGCTACCCGCGTAACTATAGAGTTAGGAGATAGGGATATATATACGATAGATAATGCATTTTAGCTTAGGGACTATTCGGCCATTAGTCGCTAACTAGTCCCCGACAACCCCTCTCTAGGCCTAAAGGTATATCCCTAAGGCCCTAATATATCTTAGAAGATAGGTAAGCTTTAGTCTTACTACGAGAGGGCAACCGTATTACAATAAATAATTATTCGTACTTTTAACTATTGTTCCTACCTTCCTAAACGTACCTCTAGTCTGTCTTCTTATACTATTCGCGCGGAAACCCGGAGGTAGACTACGATTTTACGTAGACTACTAAGTACTTTACGTAATAATACGACCGGACCGCTACCCGCTTCCGCTTATTAAAGAGATACTCCGTAATATCGCTAAAGCGAAGTATTTTACTAAGTTAAATATCTATTAAGCATTCTATAAGGTACGAATTATAGAAGGCGATAAATAAAAGACCGTATTTTATACTTATTATAGGCTTTTTAACTAGATAGTAATACCGTTTAGGCTTATAAAGGCTTTTAGCACCTTCTAACGGTATATTAATAGCATTCTTTATAAATTTCTAAATAAGTTCGCTTCCGCTTATATTAATAATATTCTTATCTACTTAAGCGGTAGCTTAAATAATTATATAGATAAGGTATAGAAGGTGCTAGACCGGCTCTCCGAGTATAGGCTATACCTTTACCGTAATAAATACGAATTCTACGTCTGCTAGGTTAAATACCTTAGATTTATTATTATCGTAGGCGTTAGTATATAAGCGGACTTTATAAAGATTTAGGCTATCTAAGACTAAATAGCCCTAACTTCGCAAAAGGGTATATAGAGTTTTTTAAGATTTATAAATTACTATTAGATTTTTATTCGTTAATTTTCTTATATCGTTAGTCCGCTTATAGCCTTTACCGGCAAAAGGGTAGCCTTTTATTAGAGCGCTATATAAGTAAAGGCGTTTTAAACGTTAAAAGACTTATTTTCGTAAGCCTTAATGCTGCTTTATTAGGACTTTAATTATTCCGTAACGCTTAAGGCGGACTATAATAGATTTACGCTTAAAGGCACGCTTTCGTAAGAGGTAGACGGCTAACGCCGCCCTATGGCTTTTTATTCCCGTAAGCTTACCTCCGCTAAGCGGAACTATGCTTTCTACGAGAAAGAAATACTCGCTATAATTAGCTATTTAAAGCAATAGTAAGCGGAGCTCCGTAGCTATAAGAACTTCGAGATCCTTATAGACTATTATAACCTTAAATATTTTATAATTCGACGATATCTCTTTAAGCGATAGGCCCGCTAGGTTAAATACCTTTCGCGCTTCCGCTATTAGATTAAGTACCGACTTAAAAAGAGGCTATAGTGCCGGACGCTTTATCTTAAAGAGATTAAGACCGACCTTCTAATAAAGATTATAATGCCCGAGAGCTTAATATACTCTTAGAGGATACGCTACGTATATATCTTAAAGTAACGCTTATCGGTGCGTATAGCGTAGTCTTAGTTAATAGTAAGAACGATAAAGACAAAGACGATAGCGAGGAGGATAATAATTTATCTATTAGTTCGGAAATTAAAGGACTAATCGAAGAAGACGTAAAGCTTAATACTTAGGAAGCGGACTTTTAAGCGGCTACGACTTAGGACGATCTTAACGTATAAGACGCGGAGCTAACCTTTAATATAGGGCTTAACCGACGGACTTTTTAGGATAAAGAGCTTTAGCGTATATAAGACCGCTTAATAGCTTAGGACGTTACCTTCGGTAGCGTACGTCGCGTCGTAAAGGCAAGAGCACGACGATTAGACCTTAAGCTTAACCTTAAGGTATAGGTAGCCGACTGCTACGTAGACTTACGTAGGCATTTACGGTTCCGCGGACGGCTTTAGGTTCTTAGTTTCTCTATAACTATAAAGGCCGTAGTAAGAGACGCTCCCCTAGAGCTAGAAGAAGGGAATACGCTCTAAAGACGGCTTTTTTAAATAGTATACGACGCTAGCGTCGTCGGCTACCTTAGCCGCAAAGGAATAATTACCGCTATATCCCGTGACTTTTATTAGCCGCTCCTTTAGCTATACGTTAGACGATTCCTCCGTAACTATAATATCTATAGGCGTATAAAGATTTAGCGTATACTTAAGAAAGGGCTACTTAAATCGCTTCCTATACCGGACCGGTTTTATACGTATATTGAGATAGACTTTATTATAGACCTCCCCTTTATTAAGAGCGGTAACCGCAATCTTTAGGTAATTAAGGACCGTCTAAATAAAGAAGTTATATTAAAACCTATGCCCTATATAGAAGCGGAGATCTACGTAAAGCGCTTTCTAGTATACTATATATAATACTATTAGTAGCTAACGTCGATTATAAGCGATAAGGGCTTAAATTAGAAAAGCCGCTTCTAGTAGCACTTATATCGGCTGCTATAGATTATATAGCTGCTAAGCATAGTATATTATCTATAAACCGATAGAAGGCCGGAACGGCTTAATTAGGAAGTTTAAGCTTACCTCCGGGCCTTATCGGCCGTAACTAAAGGGACTAGGATAAGTAGCTCTATATAACGTAAATAGCGCTTAACGGGAGAAATCACTCTTTAATTAGTATATCCCCTTTCTTCGCACTATATAGGTATAAATTAGTATCCTAATTTCCTATCGCCGTAGATATAGTAGTAGAGAAGCCGTTTAGCAATAGCATAAAAGGGCACGTAGCCTCTTTTATATCGACTTAAATAGGTCTTAGACTTTTGCTAATCGTTAATAGCCTTAATAGCGTAAGACTAAAAGCGGTATGCTAATAAGCGACGGGAACCTATAGAGCGATTTACGGTAGGTAATAAAGTCTAGGTAGACCTACGGAACTACGCATCCTTAAGGCCGAAGAAGAAGCTCGATTAGTTATACGTAAAATTTACGGTTAAGGGAGTGCTAAGCCCGTAAGCCGTCGAGCTAAAGGGATTACCTAATAGGGTTTACCTTAATTTTAACGTAGACCTTTTTAGCGCTATAGTAGATCTAATGCCCGGCTAAGTAATAGCGGACCTATAGCCTCCTATAATTTTAGTAAAAAGAGAGGAAGAGTTCTTAGTAGAGGAAATTCTTATAGCACGATAGAAGAAGGTCGGCCGCGGTAGTAAGCGCGAGGTCCTCGTAAGGTAATAAAGGTACTAAGAACTAACGTAGCACTTAACAGCGGATTTCGCAGATATAAAAGCGCTCGATCGCTTTAAAGCGCGCTTTAGGGCTATTAGGGAAAACGACGGGCCGCCCGACGCTATATTGCCGGTAAAGACACGACGGAAGAAGGTGCGGTTTACGCTCCTTAAAGCGAGCCGTATAGCTTAAAGCGCGGCCGGGCCTTACGTAATTTATCGTCTAATATTTACTTAGCTAGGGTAAGGGTCTTATATAAGGGTCTTCGACTATTAGTAAGATTAAGTCTACGACTTAATCCGTATTCTTATATACGAGCGGGGAAGGGGTACGTATAGGTAGGGAAAGGGGCTTATGCGAATAAGGGTAAAGGGCTTTTGCGGATAGGGGTAAGGGGCACGTGTAGATAAAGGAGTACGTGCGTAGAGCTATATATCTATATATATAGGTGCGCTTATACTTAGTTCTTTATAGATGATTTCTATACCTATATAGAGGGCACCTATATAATTATTCTACCTACCTTATTACACTCGGCGATTATAAAGGAATTCTTACCTTCTTTTAGGAAACTAAGCTCGATATATCCTTTTAGAAGCTCTATATAAATAGGCTCCCTTCTTTTATCTAGGCTAGTATTAAGGAATGCGTTAGTAATATTAAGTTATCTTACGTTAAGATCTCGCTTCGCTACTACTACAATTATAGTTAGAAAGGTCTTAATAGCAAGGGTTATAGCGTTAGTATCTTCGCCTTAATTTCCTTAGAGGTCTCCGCGCACGTAGATACAGGCTTTATACTAAATAAGGTATCTATCTATATTGAATTTATAGAGAAAGACCTATTTAAGGGGAATCGGCGTACCTTTAGCGCGCTCTCTACTTAGGACTCGCTAGGTGCCTTTCCTAAGGAGGTCCTAAAGCTCCTTTCTATATCCCTCCTTAAACTCCTTCCTATGCGGGTGCTTATTAAGATCTTAGTATCGTCTTAGCAAGCGGACGAGGTTATTATAATAGTTATAGTATAATATTTGCTAAATAGCTACTACGAATACTAAATAAAAAGTCGTAAGGTCTCCTTTTAGATAGAAGGCCTCGGGAAGTAGGGTGCTAAAAACACTAAAAATATTAGAAATACTATCGCTATGCTATCTTAGCCGTCTTATTCGAGAGCTTTATCTTATAACTTCTATGCTATAAAGCTCTTATTATATTATATAAGTCCGGCGAGTTCTCGATTATATTAACGGTACGTCTAAAGGCGCTTGTATAAGCGCTTCTAAAGGCGCTATCGTAAGCGTCTCTAATAGCGCTTTAAAGAGCGCTTTTATCCTTTTAGGCTTAATGCCTATAGACACTTTACCTTAGTCTATTAAGGGTATACTTACGTTATCTTCGGCGGTGCCCCGTCCTAAGACCCGCGATCCTTACTAGCTTTCCTTATCCTCGATATTAGGCGCTTGCTTAGCTTTAGCAGTCTTCCCCTCTAGAGTTAATAAGTATTACCGGGGCTAGGGTTCCGGCGTTTCCTCTAGCTCTTTAGGCGGGGGATCTATAAGGAAGGGTATAGCCTTATATTCCTATATACTTACCGGTGCCTTTAGACCCTATTGCCCCGTCGGGTTAAGCGTCTATAACGGTATAAGATATACTTCGGGAGGAGTAGGTATTATAGATAGTAACTTCGACGGTTTATAAGTCGATAATAGTATTATCGGAGAAGTATCTATTTCTAAAGCCTTAACGGCGTCGTCCTATTATACGATATTAAACTCTTATACTAACGTATAAATAGTAGCTTAAACTCTAAAGATATATTCGTTAAAGTCCTATAGAAAATCCTTAAAAAAACGTTCTAGTCGAGTTAAATAAGAAGATAAATTAATCTTACGATAGGCTTATATTCTTAGATAGGAAACTATAGTAATATATATAATACACCCTTTAGCCGGTCGCCTAAGGTGCTAATATTAGCAATAGATAAGATAGAGGGAGCTATACCTAGCCCCCGGGCTTACTACCTACCTTAATAAACTATCCTTCTATATATACCCTTTCCTACCTATTTGTTAAATTAAATTAGTAGCAATTCCTACCCTTTTTCTCCTTGCTTTCTTAAGCTACTAGGCATATAGCCACTAGGCGTAAGCTACTACGATATATTTACTAAGAGCCTAGCTCTTACTATCGCTAAGAGCCCTTAAGAGCCTCGCTCTTACTATCGCTAAGAGCCCTTAAAAGCTCCCGCTATTACTTAAAGCCCTCGAAAGCTCGTACTACGTAGTGTTTCTAGCTTATATAACTATAGCTAGCGTGCTTATATAACGGTTAAATCGAGCCTTACCTTCTAACGAAGCTTAATAATAGCGATAGCGGTTTTCTACCTTATTTTTTCTGTTTTTCCGTCTCGCGATTCCTTCTTTTTGCCCTTAAGAAAACTTTTTACTACCTTACCTCGGCTCGCACGATCCTCTCTTTTCCTTAAGCCCTTCTTTTCTTAAGCCTTTTTTTTCTTAACCCCTTCTCCTTTTCTCTACGATAGCCTATAATATTAGCCGTCGCCTTTCTCCTCGCGAGCTTTAGGAAGCGGCTTAAGTCTTTAGACCCTACCGCTAGTAACTTTAATAGAGCTTTTGCTTTCTATAGTTAATAAAGGACCCGATAAAATTAGCCCGCTAAACCCTTACCGCCGTAGACCTTTACTTTATAAAGCGCTTAACCGAGCTTCTTATATAGCTTAAGGACTAAAAGACTCTTCGCCCCGCTTAAGATTCCTATCTTACCTTAGTTCTTCCCGACTAGCGCCGCTTAATTTAGAACCTTTTTACCCTCTACGATTTAGACTATTATAAGGAGCGTTAAGACGGCTAGGACTATTAAGACTCCGATCCCTACGAACTATAGACCGATCGCCGCCCTACCGGTTAAGGCGAAGAATATAGTAGGGAAGAAAAGAATTAAGGAGCTAAGCCTACTATCGTAGGAATCGTTAACGAGAAGTCTACTCTTAGTAAACCTAGTCTTAAGCTATACTCTAACGATGCCTTAAGCACTTCTTCGCCTACTATCGTAGAAACTACCGCTACCGTAAAGGCAAAGAGTATTACTAAGGCTATCGCCCCCGATATCGCGGAGGAAAGTGCCCTTAAGACTATTACGCCTATTGCCGTAGAAGTCGTTGCTACCGCGCTTACCGCCGTAAAAGCCGACGCTACTATCGCTATACTTAATGCGGCTATACAAAGGGACGTTAGCGAGGACGCTAAGAGATCCTTTTCCGAGCCCGTAAAGCTCGTAGAGACTATCGACGCTAGTAACGCTGTAGCTAACGCTACTATACGACTAAAGGATCCCGATAGCTTTATCGTAGAGATCTTTAAGCTACCTAACGCCCCGACCGTCGTAACAACTAGCGCTACCTTAAGCGCTTTTAGTAAAGCGGCCGCTTATAGCTAAATTAATTAAGTAAAAAGGGTAATTAGAGGAAAAAGATTACTAGCGTATATAAGCATAACTTACGAGGAAAGGAGTAAAGGAAAGTAAGGCATTAAAAGCCTCCTTTAAATTATCTAATTACCCGATTAAGATTATATTTACGCGGTATAACTTAATATATATATCCCTATGTAATAGAAATAGGATCTCTACGGGGGTAGATATAGACTAAATACCGGTCGTGTATAGGAATAAGCATAAGGTAAAACTAAATAATATAGGTAAATACCTAATTATAAAAAGCTTATCCCCTTTTCCTAGTCTAAGGAACCTATTGTTTAAATACTATAGTCCTTCTACGGTAGAATTCTAATATCTTCTATAGTAGAATTCTAATGTCTTTTATAGTGGAATTCTAATGTCTTCTACGGTGGAATTCTAATGTCTTCTATAGTAGAATTCTAATGTCTTTCTTAAATGTAGGAAATCAGCTATATAAATATCATAGTAGAAGAGTAAAGAAAGGGGTAGACTTATAAACATAAGGATGTATGCAGCTACCTAACTATAAGACTAACGGAGGTATATATAAGTACCGGAGCCTCTTAAACTTAGCCCCTAGCCCGCACTAACCGCAGTTATAATACAACGGAATACCTACCTGCCGTCCTTAGCTAAGGAGGTTATATATAACAGGCTCGTCGGAGCCTCTAGTTAGAGCCCGGGTGTTAGCCCCTAGACCCCTAATACTAATAGTCTTCTATAGTGGAATTCTAAATATCTTCTACGGTAGAGTTCTACATGTCTTTTACGGTAGAATTCTAAATGTCTTCTATAGTAGGATTCTAAATATCTTCTATAGTAGAATAAATAAGTAGTATCGCTAGTTATATATAGCGTGCTTATAGAGGTATTCTGCCTAAAATAGATGTCTAGGCAGATCCCGTAATATAACAGCTATAGTTAGTAGAGCTTTCTTTTTATGCCGGCACTTTAATATATATAATACACCCTTTAGCCGGTCGCTTAGGGTGCTAATATTAGCAATAGATAAGATAGAGGGAGCTATACCTAGCCCCCGGGCTTACTACCTACCTTAATAAACTATCCTTCTATATATACCCTTTCCTACCTATTTAGTGTTTTATATAGGTCCTCTATATTAATAAGAGCCTAAAGGGAAGCTTAGAGGCAGAGGATTACGATAGTGCAAAGAGTATTAAGATTAATGCAGAAATAAGAGAGAAAGGTATTAAATTGCTTAGTAAAGGTCTATCTAATGTAAGGGTCTTCGACTATTAGTAAGATTAGGTCTACGACCTAATCCGCATTCTTATATACGAGCGGGGAAGAGGCACGTGCGGGCGGGGAAAGGGGCTCGTGCAAATAAGGGTAAGGGGCTCGTGCGGATAAGGGTAAGGGGCACATACGGACAAAGGGGTACGTACGCAGAGCTATATATCCGCATACATAGGTGCGCCTACACTTAGTTCTTTATAGATAATTTCCACACCTATATAGAGGGCACCTATATAATTACTCTGCCTACCCTATTATATCTAAGGGCAGACTAAGGTCCCTTTATATAGCTAATTCTATACGAATAAAGGTATATATAACTTAACTAATTGTAGTTATAGAAAGCGCTATTATTTATCTATATAATATAAGTAGTCTAATCCTATCTAGTAGCTTAGTCATTATATAATTAAATACGCGAGTAAGACGAGGTAACGTAGATAACGCCGGTTAGATTAGTGTTAGATAGGGTCTATTAGGGTTAACTAATAGGGTCTGTATTCTGTATAATACGGCTAGCTAGAGAGGAGGCGACCGTGTTATAATAAAGCCTCCCTTAAGTCACGTGCGCACGTGATCGTGTAGATTACGTATACGCAACTATATCTTATAATACTATAGTCCTATAGTATGTCTTTTTTAGAGGCGTTTTTTATTCCTAACTTATTTAATTTAACGCCTTTAGTAGTAGGTGTATTAAAGGTTCTATATTTTGTTTATTAAAGAGTATTACTATTTGCCCTAGTATAAATCTCTATTTAGCCTAGCGACATTTTTTTTATAGCCTACGTATACCCCGGAAAACGCCTAACCCCGCACGCCTAGCCGCGCTTACATAAATACAGTGCGCATTTATAGCAACCCGGGGACTAATTCTTCCCGTTTAATTAAAATGCTTAATTCGTTCAAAAACGCATCTTTAAGGCGAAGGCGATCTTAATATATTACGGCCGGCCCGTTAATTAATCCGCCTACGACGCCCTAGCCGCCGCCCCTAACTCTACGCCTCTGCCTCGCCCTCGTCCTCTGCCTCGCCCTCTGCCTCGCCCTCGTCCCCTGCCTTAAGATACCCTTACGCGTAATCTTTACGACGGCCGGCCGGACTAGCTTCCTGCTTTATCTATCTTAGCTTATATAAGCGAGCTTTCTTCTTTATCTATCTTAGCTTATATACGGTTACGTCGTATACTTACATTAAGCCGACGGCTGCTAGCCTAACTAGACGCTGCGAGGCCTCGGCCCTAGGGTCGGCCTCGGCCCCTACTTTTTAGCTATAAGGCCGGCTATAAGGCTACGGCAGTATCTTAGCAATCCGCTTGTAAGGTTAGAGGTATAATAAGGCTAGTATTCTTCGTAAGACGAGGCCGGCTACGGAGGTTCTATATAACATTAGGATCCCGGATCTAGAGGAGCGGTTCTTTAAGGTTAAGAGGCTTAATAAGCTACTATCGAGGGTATATATCGAGCTTAGTAAGTGCAATGTTAGACTAGAGTTGTTAGAAGATAATATAAGCATACGGTAGCCCGCATTACTATATAAAGCGGTGCGAATACGGCTTAAGAGGTATAAGCTCTTTAACCTATAAAGGCATCGCTACTAAAGCAAGCCGAGACTGCTTAGTAAGAAGGTTAATAGCAACGTAGGTAACCTAAACGTTTTGCTTGCCGAGCTACGTTTAGCCTTTATACTTTAGCCGAAGCGTATCCTTTTGCCTAGCAGCTTCTTTAAGATAAGTGCGTTCCTTATTAGCGATTATCTAAAGCAAGGCATTATAAAGGTAGAAGAGATCGCTAGTCCCTATTAGAAGATATAACTTTACATCCTTATATATAGTCTTAATAAGGCTATTAACCCTTTAGCTAAAGTTGCGGTAGCGGCTAATATAGCAATAAGCCTACTATTCGCGCTAAGGCATATACTCCTTAGAGATATACCTTAAGATATAGCGTTAGTATTAGAAAGGCTTAATCAAATGCCTTTTAATTAGTAAGGAACTTTTCCTTTATTAATGCGTAGATAATAGTCTTCTAAGCATTAAATATGCTATCGTAGTTATTCTACGTCTATTGCTCTTCTTCGTCTACGCCGGTAGCTTCGTCTACGCCGGCAGCTTCTTCTGCCTCTGCTTATATAGTATTTCGGCTAAAGAGGTTATTATCCGCATTAATAGTCTCATTAGCCTCGTCGTCCTTATCGTCCTCGTCGTTATCGTTATCTATAGAGCCTAGCTCCTTCTAACGGGATATTATCTTAGCGCGGATCTTTGCGTTAACGTGCTAAACGCAAAGTTATTGCTATAATAAAGGAAAAACGCGTTTAAGTGCATTTCTAAGTGCCTTTTCTTTATCTATAATAATAATAGTCGGCTTTAGGGCCTCGACCTACTGCCGTAGCTCGTTAAGACGTTCTAATAGCTATTAGAAGCCCTCTTCCTTTTCCTTATTAATTAGGCTAAAGGCGAAGTTAGCGACGGACCTCTAATCTATAACTTTAGTAGCCTAGAAGAGATATATCTTAAAGCGGTTTGTTTTATATGTATTATTAAGCCTTATAACCTTTAGAAACTGCTTCTATATCCGCTCGCACTATAGGTATATCTAGAAGATAGCCTTAACCTTCTAAAAATCGTGGTCGTTATCGTTATCGTTATCGCTATCGTTATCGCTATCGTTATCGTTATCGTTATCGTTATCGTTATTATCGGCGTACTTAATAATATACTTTAGGCCGCTACGCTAAAGGTAGTTAATAAAGGCTTAGGTAGCTATCTTTCTACTAAGAGCTATAGTATAAATCTTCTAGCGATCGTTCTATATATCTCGCTAACGGAAGAAGGCCTCGACGGCGGCGTCGTTATTAGCCCTATCCCGAATAATTAAGGCTATCTCGCGAGCTAGAAGCCGCGATGCTTTAAAAGCTCTTTCTTAAGCTCTTACTATACTAAGGTACGATAGCGATAGATATTATAAGCTAATAGGTAAAGTAACTACGAGTAGTTATAAAAGCCCTTAATACGGTAGGTCTATTGCTAATTAGAGCTTTACTTTATTATTGCTATAATCTTTATAGGGCAGTTAGTCCTTTAGGTAGAGGCGTTGCGAAGCCTAACGCTCTTTAAGGGCCGAGAGTGCCTACGATCGTAAATTAGCATACGACCTATAGGCTAGGCCTCCTTATTAACGATACGCTTGCCTTAGCTATTTCGCTTGATAATGCCTACGCTATTCTTACGATAGAAGGTTTAAAGGAAGGTATAGAGGTCGTCGAAAGAGTTATAGGTCGTAGAGGGTAAGAGCGGCGGAATTAAAAGCTTAAGCTCGTGCTCGTCGGCTTCGTCGGCTTCGTCGGCTTAGGGTGTAGCGTCGGCGTGCGCGGCGTCGGCGAGGCCGGCGTCGTCGGCTTAAGGCGCGGCGTCGGCTTAAGGCGCGGCGTCGGCTTAGGCTTAGGAGATTAATTAAGTATTTATTGCGATATAACGATACGATATAAGGTTGCGATATAACGATGCGATACAACGATACAATACGACGATAGATACGATATAACGATATAATATATACGACTATATAGGAAGAATTAGTCTATAGCCTGCTATATATACGCACTATAATTAAGTAGGCGCGGCTAGCTCTAGGGGGTATAGGCGTTTTTCGGGTATATGCGAAGTATTACTAGGCTAAATAGAGATTTATATTAGGCTAAATAGTAATACTCTCAATAAATTATCGGAGGCAAATTATAACCCGACTATAACGCATATAGCTAGCCTAAAGCACTTATTGCGTTATCTTAAGGGATCTTTAACCCTAGGCATTGTCCTTAGCGGCCGTTATTCGACTAACGATCTAAAGCTACGCGTCTATGCTAACGCCTCTTTTACTCACGATCTTCGAACCTAATGCTCTATAGCCGGGTATATAGTCTTTTTAGCCGATAGACCGATCTTTTAGCGGTCGAAACGACAAACGTTAGTAATAACCTCGTCTACTAAGGCAGAATTCATTAACCTTACGCCGGCTAGCATAGCAGCTATATAGCAAGCGAAGCTTTTACACGATATAGGCTACCCGCAACCTACGCCGATAATTATATACGCCGATAATTATATACACCGATAGTTAGAATACGAGACTAGCTATTCTTAATAAGGCGAATACGGGCCGCACGAGGCATATTAATCGCTACTTTAAATGGATTATCTAACGCACGGCAATAGGCTATTTTCAGCTTTATTAGGTCTAGACCGAGGAAATAATCGCTAACGGCTTAACGAAGCCGCTCTTGCGTGTAAACTATGAGAAGTTCCGGCATTAGCTTAGACTTTAACCCGAGATTTAACGACGAAGACTTCTTCCCGATTAGGAAAAGGATTCGGAGAAGGATTGGCCTAATTAGGCAATTGGAAGGGCAAAAAGCCCTGCGAATAAAGGAACGATGACTTACGGAAGAAGAGGAGCTATAGAAAGCAGTTTTAAGAGCGCGTTGCAATTGCACGTTTGCCGTGTTGTTAAGAGCCTTATATAGGCTATTCGGCTAAGGGGAGGTATTATAGTTCGCCCTACTTTTAGTTAGTCAGCCTCTCGTGCTAGGGTGTCTTCTACACCCTCGCATAGTAGCCTATAGGGCTTCTCTTTAGCTAGATTATTATTATCGCACGATCTCACGCAGCACGCCTTATATGCCTTAACGTAAGCCTTAAGATATTCTACCCGGTATAACCGTAAGTCTTCCGGTTAATATTAAAGACCTTCCCGCTAATAAAGACCTAATGTTTTTCCTAATAAAAATAGAGCTCGCCTATAGCCTATTTTCTAAAGGCTAATCCTTAGTTATAGTAAATACCGGTAATCGTATAATAAGGATTTATAAAAGATAACGGATAGAAACCGTCGTTAACCTTTATATATAACAAAATCCAGTTTATAAATATCGGTATATATACTACGATCCCTAATTTAGCCTTAGACGATTAGCCCGCTTCGGAATCCTTTAAAGACTAAGACGACTTAAAGTTAGCCGAAGCGCTAGAAGTCCCTAACGGGAAGCCACCTTTATAAGATAGCGGCCTTAACTAGCATCTAAAGCTCGGCATTAAGCGCGAAACCTTATTTCTAAAGATTAAGTCGAAAGATAGAGTGAAAATCTACGCTACCGACCTTAAGTTTCAAGAAAAAATTAAGCAATTAGTCGATAGATTCCTATCGCTTTAGACTAACTAAGGCACTATTAAGGTCTACCCGGATTACTATATAAAGATCCCGCTCGCCGATAATTAGCATTAGAAAAAGATCGCGTCTCGTATATACCCTTTAAACTAACGGGATAAGGAATATATCGATAAGATATACGATAAGCTATACCGAAAATACCGAATAGAATAGGCTACGGAAGCGACCCTCTTTGCCTCCCCGGTCTTCTTCGTATAGCGTACCGTTAATAGTAAGGAAAAACCCTATATAATCGTCGATTTACGCGTGCTTAATAACGTAGCTATACCCGATAATTACCTTATACCGCTTTAAGCCGATATAATTTAAAAACTTTAAGGAAAACGATTTATCTCCGTCGTTAACGCTTAATGCTTCTTTTACTAGTTCTTTATCTATCTCTACTATCGTAAACGCTTTACGATAGTTTCCTACCGAGGGCTAGAACGCCTTACGGTAGCGCTAATAAGATATAAAAACTCCCTTATATACGTCTAGCGATTTATAGACTAAATCCTCTAAGACTATATAGCTTACGCAGCCGCGTATATCGATAATATTATTATCTTCTCCGATTCCGCCGAAGAGCACCTCGCTTACCGTACGGCAATCTTTTAGCTATTCGCCGACTATAACCTCGCCTTATCCGCGCTAAAGTCCTTCCTTAAGTACCCTTCCGTATAGTTGCTTAATTTCTAAGTCGATAGCGTCGGCCTTATAAATATAGACGAAAGAGTCTATATATTACGCTTTATCGCGTTCCTTAATACCCTTTAAGCCCTTAAGAAATAGATCGGCCTAGTTAACTAATTGCGATACTTAGTCGCCTACTTCTCGTAGTATATTAAACTACTATAGTTATATAAGACCGACGAGCTTAAGTCCGCTTAAGACGAAGGGAAGCTACCCTTTAGGCAAGCCTAAGTCCGTTTTACCGTAAATGCTAAGTTTAATCTAACGCTAGAGGAGCTTTAGGCATTTTACGATATTACCGACGCCCTTACCGCCGACGTAAAGGTCTACTACTTCGACTTAAAGAGCTAGCTATTTATCTAGCTTAACGCTAGTTATAATAGTTTTAGAGTCGTGCTTTTTTATATCGCTCCCGGTATAATATAGAACCTAGTATAAGGCCCCCTTTATATAAGTATTCGGCTTATTCTTTACCTTAGCCGCTAGCTTTATAGAGGCGAGCCTTAATACTAGCCTATAGAGCTTAAAGTAGGATGCCTCGTCTAAGCCTATCGTAAGCTTTAGTCTATTAAAAGGCTAGGGCGAGAGTAAAGAGAGGCAAAAAGGCATATATGTGTATTTATAAGGGAAGAAGCTAGGTATGCCCTTAAATAGGCGTAGGCTGCTGACTAAGAGGGCTACTGCACTAGACAGATCTTAATACTTCCCCTTAGCAGCATAGCGCATACTTCCCCCTAGGAGCAACCTGCTGAAAACGCTATGAAAAAGCCCTTCTCTGCTATCGCGATCCTCTTTTCCGTGCCCTTTTCTTTGCCGTGCCCCTTACCGTATTATTTATCGTATATCGCCCTTGCCGTCGCTCCTTTAACATCTTTATTAAGGGGACTAAATCCCTTTTAGTAGTTTTAGCGATTCCTAAATAGGGCGCTTTTACTATTTCGGCAAGGGGACTAATCCCTTTTAGTAGTCTTTGTTGCTTGGCTGCTTATCTCGAGCAGGCTTTATCTTTTAGTGCGCCTCCGTTATAGAAAGATGTCGTTGATTTGCATCCGCTGCGCAAAATTAGTGGCTGGCTAGTTGGGTGGCTGAAAAGCTTTCTCTTAAGGAGGGTTTTATTGTCCTAGATTGACGGGAGGAATCGCGCCGAACGGCGGGCTAACACGCCGAATAGCGGATTGATTAGCGTATGCGATTAAGAAGCGCTAAAAGGCAGCTTCTTATTCTTTTTCTTATGCATCGCGCACGGCGCTTATAACCTATTAAAAGGCTAGGGCGAGAGTAAAGAGAGGCAAAAGGCATATATGTGTATTAGTAGGGGAAGAAGCTAGGTGTGCCTTTAAATAGGCGTAGGCTGCTGACTAAGAGGGCTACTATACTAGGTAGATCTTAATATAGTCTTACCTTATCTCTACGATAGAGCCGAAAATTATAGTACTTACCGACTACGCTACTATATACGCGATCGTTAAATAGTAATTACTATTTACGATTAGTATAAAGAATAGCAACCGCTTTATCCTTATATCCTAATACCTTAGCTAGTTCCCGCTTAAGGTTTATTATATTCCTAGCGCTAAGAATATTTTAGTCGACTCGCTTTCTCGATTGCCGATAATAAAGACCCCTCCTATCGGACCCGGCGAACTTTATCGGATATAGGAAGACGAGGCGCCTGTTAATAGGGTTTACTTAATTACCGAGGCCGTTATAACTCCGGTGCTTTGCTAGGAAATTAAGGCGCGATACGCGGACGACCCCCGATAGTCTTAGATTATCGATTAGCTTTACCCTAACGGCTCTAAGGAGGGACTTATGTTCTTCCTCCTCGACGGCCTCCTCTACCTTAAAGAGACCGACGGACGGCGACGCCTCTATATCCTTAAGGCATACGTCGAATAGATAATCGAAGATAAATACTAGCGGAAGTTCTACGTTAGTTAGCGCTATATATAGGAGGAACTCTCCTCTAGCTTTATAATTAGCTGGCTTTTTTATCGAATCAACGACTTTATTACGAAATATAATAAATATAAAAGGAATTAATTAAACCGGCTTAAACCCGCCGGCGAGCTAGTCCCTATCCGTACGCTAAGCGTCCCTTTCTATATAGTTGCTATAGATTTCGTTATAGGGTTACCTAACGTCCCTTCTAAGGGTCTTCCGTAGAAAATACCTATAGGCGAATACTTTAATACTTTACTTACGGTTACTAATAAATTCTCTAAGATATGCCTTTTGCTTTAAGGCTATAACTAATTTACTATAGACTATTAATTATAGACCTTATACTACGAGCTTATTCGCTATAATTAAGGGATTCTTAAGTAGATTATCTTAGACCGCGACCTTAGGTTTATATCCGACTTTTAGTATATATTATAGGAAGCCTTTAGATCTAGGCTTTTAGTCTGTATAGTATAGCACCTTTAGACCGACGGCCGCTCTAAGCGCTAGAACTAGACGGTCGAAATCGCCTTACGATTCTTTACCGCCGACTTCCCTAATAAGCGCTAGGTTAAAGCCCTCCTATCTCTATAGTTCTCGCTTAATAACTCCTTTTCCGCCGTTATTTAAACTTCCCTAAGCGAACTTATTACCGGCTAACGTATAGACGATAGCTTACGTTTCCTCGGCGAATGAGCTAGCGCTAGCGACCGATAGGTCCTTTAAGAGTAGGCCTATATATCTCTCGCTTACGCTTAGGCCGCTATAAAGCAGGAATATAATGCGAAATACCGTAAGGTTAAGTTTAAGCCCGGCGACTAAGCCTAGCTTTAGCTTAGCAAAAGCTACTCTATCGCCGATAAGCGCATCGCTAAGCTTAAAGAGCGGTATATAGGCCCCTTTCTAATTAAAGAGCGGATCGGCTACCTAGCATACCGCCTTAATATAGATAACTCTATAAATATCTACCCTATAATATCCGTAGCCTAGCTTAAACCGGCGGATATACCCGACTCCCGCCCTAGCCTTAAACCGGATACCGATAATAAGGAAGTCGACTATATCCTCGATATACGTAAGCGTAAATACGGTTATAGCGCGGTACGCGAAGAGTTCTTAGTTACTTAGAAGGGATAGCCTAATAGTTATAATTCCTAGGTTCCCGCCTAAGACTTCGCTTAGTAGGATATTATCCACGAGTTCTACGCGTAGTAGGAGTTGCTCGCTATAACGATTACTTAGACTAAGAAGTAGCGCGCGCTAGCTCTCGCTATATATAAGCCTCCTTAGCCTAAGGAGAAATCCTCGTGACTTATAGGGCGTTGCTTATAGACGTCCTTACCGACTTACTACTAGCGTTACTATATTAACTATTAATCTTTAGAGGCTAACCGTTAGCTATTTTACTTATCTTACGCTTTTATTTTAATTTTCTATTTTTTCCTCCTTACTATTACGTCCTATAGAGCTTCCTTCTCTTCGCTTATCGTAAGACGCTCTAAGCTTACGACTGCTCGCCGCTGTCGAGTACCGTCTTTCGCGGTTCCTCCTATCCCTAGCGGTTGCGTTTTATCCTGCGACCCGGTATTTTATATACTCTTTAGCGACTAAATAACCCGCGAGCCTCCCCGCCTTACCTTACCTAGATTTAAGCGTGCTATATAAATCTACGGCAGGAAGCCCTATCTTCTTTAATCGCTTAAGAGTACCGCCGCGTCTTTTACGGCGTAGAAAACTATAAACCTTGCTTTTTACTAGGACTTTATTGACGCCGTTATAAAGGCAGGATATAATTGCCTATCCGGTAAGGCGGTAAACGGCCGATACTTCCCGACCCCCGACCTTCCTAAGACCCTTACCCTTACGCTAGAGCGTCCCTATCACCTAGCCGTCTTTATTGCATCTTCTTTAAACGACTATTAGTCTATAACTATAGCGCGCCTTACGCTTACTCGCCCCTAGCGCGACCCGACAGGGCGTTTTCTTACCGACGCTACCTAGCCCTCTTTACCTATAATACTCGAAGGATTTATAAAGAACGTCTTCTATATGCCGGACGACCCTATAGGGAACGCCCTCGGTATAGTATAGCTTACCTTAACGTTAGCCGATGCCCTTACCGCGGATATAGCCGGAAACCTCTCCCCGGCCGAAGCTATAGAAATCTAAGCTATCCTCCGCGTTGTTTAGCACGCTAGGGCTACGCTTACGTATATAACCGGGGCTAAGGCGGTCTTCGCCGCTTTTAGGATACTAGCTACGCCTATAGCCCTGCTTTTTAGACGGTATATCTAACGCACGCCTAGTATACTAGCCGGCGCCCTTCGTTCTTCCCCGGCCGACCTTAACAATATACTACGCGAGCGATAAGACGTATCGCCCGATAATATCTTTACGGTTTCCTATAGTACGCTCTATCGTTAGCGCTACGACGATATAGCACGCTTTACTCTCGTCGCTATATTTACCCTACTTATACCTCTATGCCTTTAGATCGTTAAGTATAAGATTCTAACGCACGATGCTATTATATCCGCCGCCGTTATCTACTTAGGCACGTCTACGCTACTCTATAAGAATACCGCGATCGCTTTTACCTTAGCTAGCCTTTTTACCCGCGTTTAATCTTAAGTCGGCGGCGGCCTTACTATACCGGCATTCGCTACTATAGTCGGGTTGCTAAGCTCTCTATTAGTCTACTTCGATATGCTAGCTATATTACTCGACGATAGCGCCCTCGCCGCCCGCGTCCCTACGTCCGCCGCCTTAAGAATCCTCGCTAGTAAGGCAACGGCGGTAGAATTCGCTACCGCGTATTAAATACGGCTAATAGGCAACGGATTCGCCTTAGACCTATCGGTCGTAGTAAGCTCCCCGCTCGTAGACGACGCACGCGTTACTATACTCGCTTCGCTATTGCCGTTCCCTATTAGCCGCCGTAGCGGCCTATAGATCGCGTATACCGACGAACCCTCTACCGCTAACCCGCGCGGGATCCCTATTTACGACGTAGCGGTATTTACGACCCTCTCTTAGGAGGATTAAGCCGAATATTGCTCGTCTAACAATCTACGCCCCCACGCGCGCCTATCTACCGCTAGGCCGCGATATACGCTATCCTTAGGAGCGTTTATTATAGCTTTTATCCTTATCGCCTACGACGGAGTCCCTATTAACGCCGGACCCGCCCTCGCTTAGTCGGGCCTATATTATCTTCTTTTCCGTCTCGTCTTCTTAGACCTTTTTTCTTTCTTAACGCATACCGCTTAAAGACTCTCGTCTAATACTATATCCTCTCGATCTCGCCCTATCGCATAGCTATTTAATACGGCTCGTCTATCTCGATATTTTCCTTTTTATTTTAGCTATATAATACGGCTTTATACTCGTCTTTCTGCGTCTTGCCTTATCTATTTAGTCCCTTTAAGCTCTAAATTTATTCGGCGTTCGTAGCCCGATATTCGCTATCTAATATAGTACCCCCGCCTGCTTTATATTAGCCGTCTAATACGGCTTCTCGCCTTCGTCGCCCGTCGTCTTAATACGCCGGTCTACTTGCTTTATGCCGGTCGTCTAATATATCCTTTGCCCTTTCCTTACGCGCTTTATCTTTACTCGATCGTTAATACGTCTTTTATTCTCGTTATCTATACTCTACGCCTTATCTCCCGTCGCTTAGATCGCTTCCTATCGATCCGCGAGCATTACGAGGGCGTGGTATATCTCTTTAAGGTAGGCATTTATTACGGTATAAGACCCTAAGGGGTACGTACCTATATAGATATAGGTTAACCCTAGGCTACGCTAATATTGCCCTACTATATTTTACGGTTATTTTACGGCTATTTTACAGTTATAGTATAGTAACGTTACGGTAAAATCTAGCATAGGTAAAACCCGGGATTACGCTAAGATTACGCCGCTATATTACGCTACGGCTCTACGGCTATTTCGCGACGCGTATTATAAGGATGTTACTATTATACGCAAAGCGTATAATAAAGGGAAATCACCGTATTAAGGCATATATAAGGAGATAGCCGCGTATATATAGTAATACGCGATAAGGCATTATTAAGGAGCTTCCTTAAGGAAGCTACGGTAATATACCGGGATTTTACGGTAAAAACCCGGATGGCAATATAGGCATATAACGGACATTTCCCCGGCCTAGGAATAGAAGGGATAAGTAATTATTTTCTATATTATTTAATAATTAAAAACCTACTTTACCTTATCCTTGCCTTCGCAACCGGTAGACAGTCTGTTACTAGTAGAACTATTAGCCGGCCTAACTCCCTTCTTAGGCCTTATTGCGGTTAGTAATATCCCTTCCTTTCGATAACTCCGTAGTATACTAATTATATTAGTCTATTGCATAATATAAACTGCCTAAATATCTTTAGGGTAAATGTTAGTTGGTTAAACAAACAAAGGGGTTGTAAACTAGCTGGATTCTAGTCTATATGGTTATCTAGCTAAGGCGAAGAGGAGAGGAAAGGGGGCCCCTTTATATGTCCTAACCGAGCCTGTCCTAGGCTCTAAAGGGAGCCTAGTCGGGGCACGTAACGCTCCCGATAACGCTATCATCGGGGCCTTAACAGAGGTTATGACTTATAACCCTTTTCTCCCTTATATAATTAGATTAGTCCGACACTAGCAGTTCTTCTTTAGAGGCTGCAAACACTATACCACTAACGGACTAATCGCCTAATCGAACGCAATGAATAAGCAGTAAGCAGCCCGACGCGATAAGCAAGGAAACGAGCATTCGGAAGAGCCGAATCGAGGGCATCCTCGGGGCGTTGCCGAAGAGCCGAACAGACCTTAGTCAAGCCTTTTCAGGGCCTTAATTCGGGCCATAAGCGCGAATAAAAAAACAACGGAAAATACGCATTAAGCTAGAAAGTGCCTAATAAGTATAAATAATAAGTATAAATTGTAAGGAAATAATCGACGGGAAATAATAAGCAATTAGCAAAAGCTACGAATAACGAATAAGATAATGCAATAAAGCGGGAAAAGGGGAACAACGCGTAGAAAAGGGGAATAACGCGTGGAAAAAGGCGAACAAATTGCAGAAATAGCAAAGAATAATATACGGAAATTCCATACGGAATAAATATACGATAAACGCGCGAACGGGGCATTAAGGAGACGAGCGAAATAACGAGCAACGAGAACAACGAGAACACACGAAGGAACGGCTAAGCAGAGGGCTAGAGGGGTAGCTAAGCAGAGGGCTAGAGGGGTAGTCGAGTAGAGGGCTAGAGGGGTAGCTAAGTAGAGGGCTAGAGGGGCCGGAAGGGGCAATAGGTAGGGGAGTGGCAATAGGCAGGGGAATCCCTCGAGAGCTTTTCTTCTGCTAGGCTCGCGAGGCTAGCTAGCCACGCGCAACGAGGGGTGCGTTGCTAAACCTCGGAAGAACAACGTATAGAGGCGAGGATCTCTATCGGAGCGAGGGCGAGGAAGGTGTCTGCCGGGACGAAGGAGTCTACCGGGACGAAGGTGCCTGCCGGGACGAAGGTGCCTGCCGGGCAGGCTAGGGCCGGGCGGAAGAGTGTCCCTTGCCTCGAGGGGGAGGGTGCCGTTTGTCCTATCGGGCAACGGGTTAAGAGGAAGCTTATACACGCTTCCGGTAGTAATATCCTTTAGCGAGGTGACGGAAGAGTGCGCCTCGGGAGTCGAAGTAGGAAAAACAGTGCTAGCAATTGGCCTGCTTTAGTAGTGTATGCCGGGCTTAAGGCATAACGGTCTAGGAGGAAGTCTACACGCGTTTTATATAGTAATATCCTTCGCCGAGGTGGCGAAAGAGTGCGCTACGAGACTTAAAGGGTGATTAGCAGCGGCGGCATTAGCTCGGCTTTAGGGTATGCTAAAGGGCGCGCTGCTAACGATATTAAGGAAGCTGCTGTATGCGCGGCAGCTTTATAGGCTCCGAGCAGCTTAACGAGCTGCTGCGAGAGCTAATAGGAGAGCAGCTTGCTAAGCTGCTTTAAGGGTCGAAAGAGCAGTCCGAAGAGCTGCTACGAGAGCTTAATACGGGCGAATAGGAGAGCCGGCTTAGAATAAGGAGTCGGCTTAGAAGAGAGAGTCGGCTTCGAAGGGGGAGCCGGCTTAGAATAAGGAGCCGGCTTAAAGCAAGGGGCCGGCTTAAGTTAACGGGAACAACTAGCGGACTTTTATTTAAAGGCGAAGTCGTGGTTATTATTATTGCTATAGGGCCGGCACCTAGGCTATGCCTGTGGAAGCTAGGGGCAGCCACGGGGTCTTCCCCGTAGGAAACTAAGTCGTGCCGGCTTAGGGGTAACGATAAGGGTGCCGGCGAGGTTAAGGACGAGGCTAAGGGCGAGGCTGCCGGAGCTAAATTAACTAGCGGACTTTAAATAGTCGGCGGTAGAACGGTCGGTAGAGCAGTTGTCGGAGCGGGCGTGCTTATAACGGCGGGAGTAGGCGTAGGAGCTTTATACAGCGGTAAGCCGAGCCGGGATCGCAGCTTATTCCTTTCCGCGTAGGCCTTTGTTTTAATATCGAAGTCTATCTTAAGGAATTCTTCTCGAGGCTAGGGCAGGGGCCGGTTAGCGGCCTATAGCACTACGAATTAAGGTCCGATCGGTTCGTCTTTTCGTCCTATATAGAGCCTACGCCTCCGTACGAACGTTCGCAATGCCCTCCTATAGTCCCGTTAGACCTTATCCTAGGTGGCTTTAGTCTAGTCTCTAAAGTCGTCCCTAAAATCCTAAAGCAAGTAGTATCCGTTAATATTTATTGCTCTTGCGTATAGCATATATAATGCGACGTATATAGTTACTGCCACTTAGCTTTATTCGTCGGGGTTAATATCATTAATATATAGGTTAAGGTCGACCTATTTATGCAATAACTCGTAGATACCGATGCTATTCAACCATTTAGTATATTGCAGGTCTATAGGAGCTTTCGGCTAGGGAGCTTTCGGCTAGGGAGCTTTCGGCTGCGAAGTCGGACTTGTGAGGTCTTTCGGCTAGGGATTCGGACTCGAGGGGTCTTCCGGCTAGGGAGCCGGGGCCGGATTCGTAGGAGCTATCGGAGGAGCTCGTAGGGTAACGGGGTTATCTGCCGTTAGGGTGTTTGCCGTTAAGGCGGCGGCGGCAGGAGCAGAAGTCGGGTTCGTCGGTATTATCGTAGATAACTAAGGTTTAAGGGGATCGCGAGGGTCTTCGCGATGTATATTAAAATAAGCAGCGGGTCGCCGATTAGGTCGCTATAGTCTGCGAAAGCAGCGACGTTAAGGGGGGGTTCCGTAATGCTTATCTTTAGGGCAACGGTTGCTAATTAGGTTGCTATAGTCTGCGAAAGCAGTAACTTCAAAAGGGTCGATGCTTGCCGGGAGCGGGCAGCGGGCTCGTCGCGTTATAGACGCACTGCCGATTAAGGTCGCTATAGTCTACGAAAGCAGCGACTTCGATCGAGCAGCTTAGAAGGTATCTCGACCGGTAATCTAGTGAGATGCCTTATTCTTAGCACAAAGGATCGTCTCTAGGTGTAGGCAATAGAATCCGCGAGGGATAAAGATCCGTACACTTTCGACGATTAGGCTCTACCTCTTTAACCTTGCCAATCTATAATTAATCGTTTAATCACTAATTAGTATTAGTTAGTTAAATAAACAAAGGGGTTATAAACTAGCTGGATTCTAGTCTATATAGTTATCTAGCTAAGGCGAAGAGGAGAGGAAAGGGGGCCCTTGTATATGTCCTAACCGAGCCTATCCTAGGCTCTAAAGGGAGCCTAGTCGGGGCACGTAACGCTCCTAATAACGCTGTTATCGGGGC
The DNA here is from genome assembly GCA_012934285.1 of Ophiocordyceps sinensis. Classification (NCBI taxonomy): domain Eukaryota; kingdom Fungi; phylum Ascomycota; class Sordariomycetes; order Hypocreales; family Ophiocordycipitaceae; genus Ophiocordyceps; species Ophiocordyceps sinensis. The sequence continues at coordinate 11,459,522 of JAAVMX010000001.1, read as the reverse complement.
CTTAACAGAGGTTATAACTTATAACCCTTTTCTCCCTTATGTAATTAGATTAGTCCGATAGTAAAGCTGTTTTAGCAGCTATATATATATACAATCGATCTTCCTATACTACTCTAGGGCATATATGCCCGTTAGAAAAGAAAGAAAACAGAGCCCTTACTATAGAAGATATAGAAAAAATCCGTATTTTCGGAAGTATTATATACTATAAGAATAAAACACCTAGTGATAAACTAGACGTACGAGCCTATAAAGGAAGAGTATTGCTATTTGTATAGTAGAGAATTGCTATTTATATAGTAAATTAGGATTGTCTCTATAATTTCGGCGCGTACCCCGCGCGCCTATATCCCGCTACTAAATTTCCGTAGAGGTATATAGCAATTAAGAGGGCCGCGTAAATCGTCCCTAGGTAAAGTTTCCATCCTCGATTCTATAATACGTGTTTGTTAAAGTAAAGCTATCGCAATAGACTAAATTCCTAACGAATAGCCCGTCGAAGACAACGAATAGTAGCCTGTTTAAGACGACGAAAAGGCCCTCCTTCCGGATGCCTACGAACCCGATGTATACGACGGCCCGTTAATCCTACGCGTACCGGTATTACCGACCTTTAATACGTGTAATAAGCTTTATAACTTCCTTTAGACGTTCTACCTAGAGAATAACGCCGTAGATATAAAGAGAAATAGCTTTAATAAGCGTAAGATTAACGGCTAGCTAGTTCTAACCTACGTTATCTTTATATACGATTATAGGCCTTAACGAGCCTCGAAGAGCGCTAGGCTCTAGAAAACCTCCTCCGTAAAGCTTAACTGCCCTATTACGATTATAGTATTAGCAACTTAGCGTTCGAACTAAAAGTAGACCTACCGTATTAATAATAGTAAGCATAATTATAGGTATTTAATTAATCATTCGGCGTATAATATATATCGTCGATAAACCCTTACGCAATAAGAGCTTAAGAGCCGGCTGTCTAAGCTTCGGCCCGTCCTTACTCGTAAGATCGCATTAATTCTTAGGGAGTTAACTACCGAAGAGTCCTTCTTTCGGCAAAAGGATATCTATAACGATCGTTAGAAGATCCGCGATATAGCACTCGGCGGGAAGACAGCTACCTAAGCCTTTCTCGCCTATCTCTAAGACGCCGGCCTTAAATATATAGTTAAGTTCGCTAACGCTAACACTAACGGCGAGGCTAACGGTAGCGACGATAACGACGACGATAATAACGGCGATTATTAAAAGGTTAAGGCTATCTTCGAGACCTACCCTTAGTGTAAGAAGATATAGAAGCGGTTCCCTAAGGTCCTTAGCCTAAACAATATATATAATACTAACCGCTTTAAGATGTTTCTCTTCTAGGCTATTAGAATTACCGATTAGAAGTCCGTTGCTAACTTCGCCTTAAGGCTTATTAACTCGGAAAAGGGAGAGGGCTTCTAGTAGCTATTAGAGCGGCTAGACGAGCTAAAACAATAGGTCGAGGCCATAGAGCCGACTATAATTATCATAGATAAGGAAAAGGCCCTTAGGAATGCCCTTAAGAACGTTTTCTCTCGCTCGCAATAATAGCTTTGCGTATAGCATATTAACGCTAAGGTCTACGCTAGAATTTAGTTACGGTAAAAGGAGCCCGGCTGTAAAGACGACGACGAAGACGACGATAAGGCTGACGAGGCTAATAAGGCTGCCGAAGACGACGCTGCCGGACGAGCTAGAATATAATAAGAGGCAAAAGAGGCAGCAAACGCGCCCCCGGCCCCGGCCCTAGCCCCGGCCGATAAAGATAAAGATAAATATACCCGTAAGAGTATGTTTACAGCTTAGAAACTTATTATCTACGCTCCTACTTAAGAAGGATTTAAGGCTAATTAGAAGACTTTCGACAAGACCTACGGGGAGCTCTAGGCCCGTATCATTAGGTATATTTCGAAGGAATATATGCCTTAGCGGGAGCAATAGGCTGCCTGCTTTCTTAGTAGGTTGTTAATATTACCGTCTTCCCTATTTGCTTGCCACTAGGAAAACCCCGGTTCTTCCCTAGATTCCACTATAGAATTCCACGGGCTTCTACGGTTATTTACGCCGTACTTCTACGGGCGTATTACCTACTTTTCTACGGTTATATTTCACCGTGATTTTACGGTGATTTTACGGTGATTTTACGGTGATTTTACGGTGATTTTACGGTGATTTTACGGTGATTTTACGGTGATTTTACGGTTATTTACACGGTCTTTACCTATAAAGTCTCTTCCCTTCTACGGTCTTCTACTATAGAATTCTAATTCTCTTCTACGGCTTCTACCGTTACGGCTTCTACCGTAGAATTCACTAGTCTTCTACTAGACTGCGTTTTATTTGCTAACTATATAACTTATTTATCGTACGGCACGATCTATTGTTTTTGCTACCGATCCTTCCGTCCGATTATTTACGTTACTTGTTTTTCCTTAGACTACGCGGCTGATTTTGTCTAAGAATTTTTCCTATATATAGAGACTAGTTAGCCTCCCTACTAGATAAGACAAGAGCTATTATTCTTAGTGATTTGCATTATTTTACAGCTTCTAATCCTTCTATATAGGCTGTTTTTAGCCTTAGAGCCTCTCTTCCTTCTAAATTGCTATTACCTAAATGTCGAGGACCCGACTAATTAGCGTTCGATAGTTATAAGCCCGGACGAACCTCTCTACGCATAGAGAGTTCTAACGGCTTATATTTTTAGCCTGCTAACGCTACGACTTACGGTAGTAAAGCCTTTGCCTTTATATTTAGCGAATTAACTTATAGAGGACTAGTATATCTTTTAAGAACAGTGCTTTAATCTAGCGAATCGACTCGCGGAAGACTAGTTAGTATATTTACCCTATTCTATTAATGTTTTCCTATACTTAGTTTAGTTTTTACGGTTTATTTGCATATATTATATATCTAACTACCCCTTTCCGGTGATTTAACTATACTTTTACCTACGTTACTATATCTATTATAGCCGATATTACTTCGAAGACCGTTTTAAATAGACTAGCAGACTAAGACCGATAGATCTTTATAATCTAGAAATACGCACTCGCCTAAGGGATTTAGGAGAAAATCGATCCTTCTATTATGCCTAAACTTTAGAAACCCTTATTGCCTCTTCCTATAGAACTAATAGCTAGAATAGTTAACGCGACCGTTACTAATATTGCTGATTTATCTATAGAAGAACTTAAGAGGTTTAAGTTTCTCTTTTCCTAGTATCGCACGTTGCTTTAAGCATATAAGGACTAATAGAAATCTCTTAGGTTAATCTAGCAGTTTATCGTTTAGAATATTAAGAACTACTACTTAACGATTGCCGACGAATATAAGGTTTCTAAGGAATTAGCTTTACTATAGCGGTATATAAAGCCGACTTTGTAAACGCAATAGAAAACGATTCTTACGTAATTCTATACTATTTTAAAGGCACTAGACCGGACGGATATCACGATATAGATTTCTAACTAGCAGAAGGTCCTTACCGATGCCCGGCGAATTAAGTTGCCGGAATCGGAAGCTCTCCGGGCTATATAGCTTTTTCTTAAGGCTATTTAGCCAATTTCTAGCCCTTTTGCGGAATACTAGATAAATAAGATAAAGGACGATGCCCGCCTAAATAAGCTAGGTTAAAAGCAGTCTTTCCCCGACGGATTTAAGATATCCGAACTTTTCGAGCGCTCGTAGGCCTTAAAGGCTACGACTAAAGCACTAAAGACTAATGCATTTGCAAAGTTCTAAGGCTAAGGAATATAATCCCTAGCTACGGAATCTACTAAAAAACCTGCGAAAAAACCTGCGAAAACACCGGCTACAACATCCTTAGAAAAGGATAAGACTAAGCTAAAATTTAAACTATAGTATGCTTATAGAGAACGTTACTTTCTCTCTAAGTGTAACTACTTTAACCCTTCCGTTCGACTTCTATTATAGAAACCCGATAAAGACGTCTAAAAGACTATAGACGATTACCTTAAGGTTCCGGCTAATAAGGCTAAAGTTAACGCGGCATTTCTCCGCGACGAGGAGTAGCGGAAGAACAATAAGACTAAGATAAAGACGGTATAAGCTACGGCTACCGCTAATATTCTTACCACCTTTTTACGATTAGTAGTTCTATAGACTACTATAGAATACCTATTAAAGGATTCCTTTATTATAGATTTAAGGTCTAATAGATATATTTGCAATAATAGGGAGCGTTTCTATAACTTCTAGCCTTCTTTTAAGTATACACTCGCAGGTAGTAGAAGCACTCTAATTCTTAGGATAGGCACGGTGTTTATATGTATTTCGATAGGCACTTTTTAGCTTAGTTAAATAGTATATATCCCGTCCTTTTATACGTCCCTTTATTTACTTTGTCTTCTTTATAAGGCCAATCTTTCGTAAAACCTATAGACTAGATAGATCTCTTCTTTAAACCGCACTATTTATATAACGGAGCTGATTTACAATTAGTATATTATCGAATATAACCTATTAATACCTTCTACTACGCTTCTAACTATTCTAACTATTGCTTCCGTTCCTTCTATAGATTCTACCGTAGAAGCCCCGGTTATAGCACCTTTTTCGGCTACTACACCGGGTTCTACACTAATAAGTATAGAGGAACTTTCTCTTTAGCATTAACGACTTAGACATCCGAATAATAATGCGCCTTCGAAAGCTCTTAGAATACTATAGTCGGTGACCTTCGATAAGATAATCTTATATAAGCCCTATAAACTTACGTAGGCTAAACGAATTATTAACCGTAAACCGCCGCTTTTAATAAGAGCCCAAAGGGAAGCTTAGAGGCAGAGGATCACGGCAGTGCAAAGAGTGTTAAGATTGATGAAGAAATAAGAGAGAAAGGTGTTGTTGAATTGCTTAGTGAAGGTCTGTCTAATGGCGGACCAAGGTCCCTTTATATAGCTAATTCCACACGGATAAAGGTACATATGACTTACCTGCTTGTGGTTATAGAAAGCGCTATTATTTGTCTGCATAATGCAAGTGGTCTAATCCTATTTAGTATCTTAATTATTGCATGAGTAAATACGCGAGTAATACGAGGTAATGTAGATAACGCCGGTTGACCGAGTCATAAGTTATAAATTATATGCCTCTATCTCTACTCACACTATATACTTCGGGCTTCGGTATCTTAGCTATCTCGGGACCTAATGCGACCGGGTGACTTATGTTATATGCAATAATGTAAGGCGGTTCTAATGCATATCTTTATGCATTAGTAGGATAAACTAATTAGGAGATATCTGCTCCCTTATAGCCTCTCTTAAAGGGTACTTATTTTATAAAGAAGTGCGCTTTATATATCCGTTTATAACTAACTAGGATTTGTAAAAACTCTTTAAAAACCTATTTCTAGGAAAAAAAAACTTTTATATAGAGAAAAAGTAACTCTACTATTTTTTATAGAGAAAAGAATTAAAACTCTACTATATTTTATAGAGAAAAGAATTAAAACTCTACTATATTTTATTAGTCCGTTTAGTAAACCTACATATAGGGGAAAACTAAAGGGTATATAGAGGAAAGCTAGAAGAAAGCATAAGAAAGGGTAGCTAAAAACCTCTATTTATCTTTATATATAGGATCCTTCTTAAGACCTAAGAGGTCTCGAAATTTATTAAATAGTATACGCCTTAATTCTTTTGTAAATATATTAGCGATATTATTAGCGGATTTTATATAGAATACTTCTATTTCGCCTAGTAAAACACTATTACGGGTGAAATTATAGGCAAGGCCGATGTGTTTCCGGAGTTTATATGCTTCCGGGTTATTTGCTATTTTTAACGCTAATTAACTATCGGAAAATATTAGAGGGACTTTATTAGATATAGGTATAGACAATTCTTTTGCGATGCTATTTAAATGGCTGTATAGATATAAGGCCTCCTTATTAGCCTCTCTAAGGCCTATAAACTCTGCTTCGCAAGTAGATAGCGATATCGATTTTTGCTTTTAACATAACCAGCTTATTAAATTATTGCGTATAAAGAAGCAATATCTAGAGACCGATCGTCGGTCTATAAGGTCACTAGCCTGGTTAGCCTGGTTAGAGTCTATATAAGCTATAAATCAAAAGTCTAGTATAGGTATATTGCAGTTATAATATAAGCATAGGTCGGGGAATTTATTTAAGTATTTCTATATAACGTTAAGGGCTTTAAAATGCGAGGAGTCTAGTTAAGAAGAGAATCTTGCGTAGGATATTACTGCGAAAAGGATATTAGGCCTTGTAAATAGGGCTAAGAATAGCAGGGAGCCTATTTGCATTTAGTATAAGAGTATGTCCTTTTTAGAGGCGTTTTTTATTCCTAACGTATTTAATTTCACGCCTTTAGTAGTAGGTGTATTAAAGGTTCCTATATTTTGTTTATTTAATTCCTTTATTTTATTCTTTATATAGTTTGCTTAGGATATATATAGTTCCTTTGTTTCTCTATGTATTTATATAGATAATCCTAAGAAGTCTTTTACTTCCCCTAGAGATTCAATCGGTAGGGTTTTATTTATTTAGTCTATAACTTAGGTTATTGCACGTATAGTAGGTCTAAAGAATAAGAGGTCGTCTATATAGACGGCTATAGCTATTCTAAGCGTGCTGTTTATAAACACCCCTTCGTCTATTAGAAGGCAGTAAAAACCAAGCTCGTTAAGGACGCTTTTTAATAGGTTATACTAAAGTAAAGGACTTTATTTTAAGCCGTATAGTGCTTTTCTTAGTTTTACTACGAGCTTCTTCGTCTTATTTTTATTTAAGTAATTAAAGTAAGTTATGCCTTTATATTTTGTATTTTTGTGCTAGGAAAACCATACGTATAGTATTATATCTAGAAAAGCTTTAGGTATCTATATATACGTTTCTATATCTATATCCGTATATAGGAAGGCATTTTTTATATTAAACTATAGTACTTTTTAGTTATTAGCGATAGCCTATACTAGTAGGAGCCTTATAGACTTAGGTCTTACTATAGTAGAGAAGGTTTTAATATAGTCTAGGCCGTATATTTGCTTATAGCCTAAAGCTATAAGTCGAGCCTTAAATTTCTTTATCTAGTTTTTATTATCCTTCTTAACTCTATAGACCTATCGGCTTCCGAGAGCTTCCCGGTTATCGGGTAGCTCGGTTATTTCCTAAGTATTATTATCTATAAGCTGCTATATTTCTACTACTATACCTTTATCCTAGTATAGAGCTTCGGCGCTTTTTATAGCTTGCTTATAGGTTTTTAGTTCTATAAGATTATAACCTTCTAACGCAGATAGAAGGGTTATATTATCGTTATTTATTAGCAGATGTATTAGGTATTCTTAGTAGTCGTTATAGAATTTAGCCGGCTTCTTAGGTATTTTAACCTAAATTCTTTAATCCTTATTATTATTGTCCTATATTATATAGTTAGGATTATTATCCTCGGATATATTATCTAGTATTTCATTCGGATTATTCTAGGATTTATTATATAGGGTATTATTAGGTTTTATATTTAGTATAGAGGATCTTATACATAGATAATCCTCCGGAATTTTATTTATAGACGGTATAGTATTAAAGTTAAAGGTTTTATTATCTTTTAAGAAGTTATTTTCTAATATAGTAATATCTTTTAATATTACGACCTTTTTTCTGCTATAGTCGTATATTTTATACGATATATCTTTATAGCTAATTACGATTCCTTTATAGGCTCGTACGTCTAGTTTATTACTAAGTGTTTTATTCTTATAGTATATAATGCTTCCGAATATACGGATTTTTTCTATATCTTCTTTAGTAAGGGCCTTATTTTCTTTCTTTTCTAAAGGGCATATATACCCTAGAGCAATATAAGGAGATCGATTGTATATATATATAGCTGCTAAAATAGCTTTACCCTAAAGATATTTAGGCAGTCTAGCCGTATAGAGTATAGATCTAACTTTATTAAGTATTATTTTATTTATACGCTCTATCCTACCGTTTAAGTAGGAGGTAAACGGTAGGCTTAAGTTATATTTAATACCGTTTTTAAGGGCATATAGTTTAATATTATAGATAAATTCTTTTATATTATCTAAAAAGACTTCTTTTATCTTAATTTTATCTATATTATTCTTAAGTTCTACTTTAAATTCTAGAAACTTAGGCAGGCTTTTAGCTTTATCTTTTATTAGGTATATTCTTAGGTACCTAGAATAGGTATTAAGAAAAGATATAAAGTATCTAAATTTATCGTAGGTAAGGACTTTCATAAAGCCCTAGATATTAACGTTTATTTTATTAAGAAAGAAATATCGTCGTTTTAAGGGAGTTTTCTTCTTTTTATCTATATATTTAGCCTATATATAAGCTTCGCATTGTTTTATAGCTATAATATCTTTTTAGTCTACGGATATGTCTAGGTATAGTCTACGGAGGTATCGGTATAGGGATTTATAGCTAAGATAGCCTAGCCGTTTATGCTAGAGAACGAGGTCTATCTTCTTTTTTATCTTAGGTGTTTTTATCTTAGTCTTAGGTATTTTTATTATATTAGTTAGTATAGTGTCTTAGAGTATAGCGTTATTTATTATCTCTTTCGGACTATATTATATATTATATATTTTGTTTTTAATTAGAAATCGTATTTTCCTTATATCTAAAGGGATATAGTATAGTCCGTTCTTAATAAAACCGGTTATTAATTTATTTAGATTCTTTTCGAGGAGGGATATAGAGTCCGGGCCTTTTAAGGCGTATATATTTATTATAGCTAACTAGCTAATTATATTAATGCCGATTTTAGGTATATAAAGGCAATTTATTAATATATATTATTAATTACTTATTTAGGAATTTAAAGATAAGGTCTCTAGCACCTCGCATAATAATAGAGGAAGCATTTCCCTAGGTTACGGTAGTATATATTTCTTTATAATTAAAGAGGAGAGTTTTATTCGAAACTATATGCCTAGTAGCCTTAGTATCGAATATAAAGTTATAAAAATTCCTAATCCGTAAAGTAGCTTAATCGACCTTTAAGGTTACCCTTAAAATTGCCGAGAGAAGCGGCTTTAGAGGTCCTATTATTTATTTTCTATTAGAGGAGGACTTTATTTTTATAGGGGTATAAAGAAGGATGTTTTTTAAGGGAAATAAGGTATAGGAAGAAAAGGTATAAAGAAGGACTAGCATTTTATATAGTAATAAGCGTATAGAAAAGAATATCGAGGGTATAGACGAGAGTATTAAGGGTATAGATAAGAGTATTAAGGATATAAAGGATATAAGGAGTATAAAGAAGGATAGGAGGGAACTTATAATACTAGAAGCCGACTTAGAGATAATAAGGACCTTACTAGACTTAGGAGAAGATACCGAGGGGGCCTTTCTCTTCCGGAGTTAAGAAGTCTAAGGACGGGCAGCCGGGCGAGGAGTAAGGGAGGGGGAACTCTCTCGAGAGTTTAGGATAGGCGTAGGCCTCTTATAGCTCTTATTAATATACTCCTTAAGCTCCCTTTTCGTTAAGGAGGAGGAGGGCAACGTCTTAGTAGTAAACCCGGCGGCCTTAGCTTTATCCTTATTCTTTAGTTTCTAAAAATAGTTTTTCTCTATATACTTACGCTTTTTATAGTAAGAGTAAATAAGAATCTTATTATTATTTACTATAAAGAGGTGCTTATTACTCTCTAAAGCCTTAGTTCTCTTAAACTCGTCGATAAGGGATAAGGAAAGCGACTTAAGGGTATATACCGTAGTATTAGTATAGAGTATTTAGGTTATATTTATAATATAACTTAAGAAAGAGCTATTTAGACTCTTAAGGATCTATATTATTACTACGATCTCCGGAATTCGGATCTCTTTAGTATTTAGCTTATTAAAAAGCTCTTTTACCTTATTTAGGTAAGTTTCGATAGATAGTTTACCTTTAATCTTTATATTAAAAAGCTCTTTAATAAAGAGAAAAGCTCTTTAATAAAGAGGAAGTTTAAGGTAAAGTTCACTAGGTTATATAAGGTCTTAAGAGTATCTTAAGCCGCCTTTATAAACGTATAATACTTTATCTAAGAGAGAGGACTATCGTCGACTATTAAGCGTATAAGTACGAGATAGTCTTAAGACTTTACGTAAGAAGCGTTAAGGATTATAAAAGCAAGCTTTTTACGTATAAAAACGGATTCTATCTATAGAGACTAGGCAGAAAAGTTAACGCTCCCTTTAAGCTTTATAAACGAGTAGTCCTTAAACGAACTTATTTTCGGGGTCGGGAGGTATCGGAGAAACTTCGGAAGGAATTTAGAGTTAACGGGCTACGGTAAAGGTAGCGAAGGAATTTTAAAAGAATTTTTTAAGTAGGTCTTTTAGCGAAAGATAGTAGTTAGAAGAAGGTATATACTAAGGTCGAATTAGGGCTAACGAGGAGAATAAGGGATAAAACACTAAGAAAGTAGTAATATATATAAACTAAAGGTAGCTTAAGAAGGCAAAAGGCTTAAAAAGGCAAAGAGGAGGTTATAGTAGACAGGCGGTTATTTTTAGTATAGCGGCGAGTAGTCTAAAGGATCTAAAGAGGGCTTTAGATAAAAAGCAACTTAAAGCTTAGGCAGAGATAGGGCTTATAACTAATAAAAGGCTAAAGGGAAGCTTAAAGGTAGAGGATTACGGTAGTATAAGGAGTATTAAGATTAATATAGAAATAAAAGAGAAAGGTATTATTAAATTGCTTAGTAAAGGTCTATCTAAGGGCGGACTAAGGTCCTTTTATATAGCTAATTCTATATAAATAAAGGTATATATAACTTAACTAATTATAGTTATAGAAAGCGCTATTATTTATCTATATAATATAAGTAGTCTAATCCTATTTAGTAGCTTAGTTATTGCATAATTAAATACGCGAGTAATACGAGGTAATATAGATAACGCCGGTTGACTAAGTTATAAGTTATAACTTATATGCCTCTGTCTCTACTTATACTATATACTTCGGGCTTCGGTATCTTAGCTATCTTAGGAGCTAATACAACCGGGTTACTAATATTATATGCAATATTGCAAGGCGGTTCTAATATATATCTTTATGCATTAGTGGAATAAACCAATTAGGAGATATCTGCTCTCTTATAAGTTATAAAAACTATCTTAGTTAGTATAAAGCATTTCCCTCTCTATAGGGAGCTTTTCGTTAAAGTATTGCCTTTATCTCGCCGTATAGTCTACGTCTATATAGTTAAAGGTATATAAGAGTTTAGTCTTATTGCGCTTAAAACGACGTAGAGTAGCAATAAAGGCATCCTTAAGATCGCTAATCTAATCGAGACGTTTTTAAAGGTTAGTCGGTTATAATAACTAAAGAATGTTTTTTATTTTAATTTCCCTACTATAACTCTCCCTCGATTCGGTTAACTATCGGCGACGTTTATATAAGTCCTTACCGAATAAGTTACCCTACTGCGAAAATTCCTCTCGAAGTTCTATAATTATATCTCTTAATCTCTTCTCCTCCTCTTACTCTACGGCTCTTGCTTAAAGGGCTATAAGGATATCTATGCGCGGAGGGGTAGGTCGTAAAGGCCCGGCTTACGTTTAACTTCGCGAGGGGATAGATTAGGCCCCTTTAGGCAGCGAAAAGATTAGTAATAGCGTCTTAAGACGCTCGTTATAACCCTTATATAAGTTAGTGTATTTATCTTCTAATATTAGTTCTATTACGCGAGGTAACGGCGATAGGCTAGCGACTCGATAGCTACTACGACTTATTCGGCCTATACGGCTTATACGTCCGGAAACGCGCTTACCGTACGGCGCTATCGCTCTTAGGTAACTAAAAAAGAGAAGCTTTAGAAATTATAAGAAGATAGACTAAAGGTACGTTTAAGAAGGTAGTAAAGATAGTTAAAAGTACGAATAATCCTTTATTATAATACGGTTGCTATCTTATAGTAAGACTAAAGCTTGCCCTTCTTCTAAGATATATTAAGGCCTTAGGGATATACCCTTAGGCCTTAAGAGGGGTTGTCGGGGACTAGTTAGCGACTTATAGCCGAATAGTCCCCGAACTAAAATGCATTATCTATCGTATATATATCCCTATCTCCCGACTCTATAGTTGCGCGGGTAGCTGCGTTATACCTAGCTCGGCTTGCCGCTGTATTAGGCAGCCTTAAGGACGTTACTTTCATCCTCGCTATACGTTCCCTCGCTAGCGATAGCAATAGCGGCTCCGCTATCGTTAAAATAAGATCCCGACGTTGCTCCTACTCTTACTCCCGCCGTTATAAGCACGACCGTTCCGCCGACTATTTAAAGTCCGCTAGTTAATTTAGCTTTAGCAGCCTCGCCCTTAGCCTCGCCGTCCTTATCCTCGCCGACACCTATACCCTTATCGTTACTATTAAGCCGGTATAACCTCGGAGAGACCCCTAACTCCCGCCGGCACGACTTAGTTTCTATAGGGAAGACCCTATAGCCGCCCCTAGCTTCTATAGGCATAGCCCCGGTGCCGGCTCTATAATAACTACGACTTCGCCTTTAAATAAAAGTCCGCTAGTTATTCTAAGCCGGCCCCTTGCTTTAAGCCGGCTCTCCTATTCGCCCGCTCTAAGCTCTTATAGCAGCTCTTCGGACTGCTCTTTCGGCCCTTAAAGCAGCTTATTAAGCTACTCTTCTATTAGCTCTCGCAGTAGCTCGCTAAGCTGCTCGGAACCTATAAAGCTGCCGCCTAATACAGCAGCTTCCTTAACAACGTTAGCAGCGCGCCCCCTAGCATACCTTAAAGCTAAGCAAATGCCGCCGCTGCTAATCACCCTTCGAGTCGCGTAGCGCACTCTTTCGCTACCTCGGCGAAGGATATTACTATATAAAACGCGTATAGACTTCCTCCTAGACCGTTATGCCCTAAGCCCGGCATATACTACTAAAGCAGGCTAATTGCTAGCCCTATAAACCTTATTTCGACTCCTAAGGCGCACTCTTCCGTCACCTCGCTAAAGGATATCGCTACTAGAAGCGTATGTAAGCTTCCCCTCTGCCCGTTAAACAATAGGGTAAGAGACACTCTCCCCTACGGCCCTAGCTTACTATATAGCCACTCTCTCGTTACTATAGAGTAAGAGACTACTATATAAAGCCCGCATAGGCTTCCTCCCTACTAGTTGCCCGGCAGATACCTTCGTCCTAGCAGACGCCGTCCTTGCCTCTATACGTTATTCTTTTAAGGTTCGGCAACGCGCCTATCGCACTACGCGGCTAGCTTAAAATAGCGCCGTAATACTAGCGAGCCTCGCGAGCTTCCGCACCGTTAGCCTCGCTATTAGCCTCGCGAGCCTAGCAGAAGAAAAGCTCTCGAGGGATTCCCCTACCTATTCCCCCTTCCCTGCCTATTGCCCCTTCCGGCCCCTCTAGCCCTCTGCTTAGCCGTTCCTTCGTGTGTTCTCGTTATTCTCGTTGCTTATTACTTCGCCCGTCTCCCTAATGCCTTATTCCTTCGCGTGTTTATTGCCCGTTATTCCGAGTGGAGTTTCCGCGTATTATTCTTTGATATTTCCGCGAATTATTCGCTTTTCCCTACGTATTATTCCCTTTTTCCCGCTTTATTGCATTATCTAATTTATTATTCGCATTTTCTGCTAATTGCTCGTTCTTTTCCGCACGATTATTCCTTAGCCTCTAATTGCAATATATACTTATTATTTATATTTACTAGGCATTTTCTAGCTTTATGCGCTTTTTCCGTTATTTCCTATTCCCGGTTGTTACCCGAATTAAGGCCTTGTAAAGACCTAACTAAGGTCTATTCCGGCCCGAACGATGCCCTATTCTTGCCTAAATAGACGCTCTATTCCGCCCCGGCAACGCCCTAAGGATAGCCCTCGACTCGGCTCTTCCGAACACTCTTTTTCCTACTTATTCGTTACGTTCGATTAGGCGATAAGTCCGTTAGTATAGTATTTATAGCCTCTAAAGAAGAACTACTAGTATCGGACTAATCTAGTTATATAAGGGAGGAAGAGGGTTATAAGTTATAACCCTTATTAAGGCCTTAATAATAGCGTTATTAGGAGCGTTAAGTAGCCCGACTAAGCTCCCTTTAGAGACTACGACGGGCTCGGTTAGGACGTATAAAAGGGCTCCCTTTCCGCTCCTCTTCGCCTTAGTAAGATATAACGATAAAGACTAATCCAGCTAGTTTACAACCCCCTTTGTTTATTTAACTAAATAATAGGTATAGTATTAAAGTCAAACGTTTTATTATCTTTTAAGAAGTTGTTTTCTAATATAGTTAACCCTTTTAATATCACGAACTTTTTTCTACTATAGTCGTATATTTTATAGGCTATATCTTCGTAGCTAATTATAATTCCTTAAGAGTATTGCTATTTATATAGTAATAAATTGCTATTTATATAGTAATAAATTGCTATTTATATAGTAATAAATTGCTATTTATATAGTAGTAAATTGCTATTTATATAGTAATAAATTGCTATTTATATAGTAATATATTGCTATTTATATAGTAAATCGGGATTGTCTCTACTATTTCGGCGCGCACCCCGCGCGCCTATGTCCCGCCACTAAATTTCCGTGGAGGTATATAGCAATTGAGAGGGCCGCGTAAATCGTCATTGGCCTTAATTTAACGCAACGGTTAATTCAGCAGCTATAGCAGCGCGCGCGCAAAGAGCTAAAAGAGCTTAAATAACGCATGTTCGCGAGATATATGTATAATCGGGCCGTTAATTAGTCCGCGGACTACGTGGCCTGCGTAGCTAGAATAACCTCCCTAATAGACGGCGATAGCGCCTGCCTAGCTCTTCCGCCCCTAGCTTATCTCCCTCGAGATCCCTATGCCTGTGTATTTACGCGCGCACGCGATCTTCCTTATAACGCCGCCTATTCTTATAATCCTTATAATCCTTATAATGCTTATATTTCGTCTACCTTATTCTATATACGCATGCGCTATACACTTGCGTTAAGTCGGCGGGCACTAGCCTAACTTAATCGCGGCAGCTGCCTTTATATCCCTCGTCCTCGACCTCGACCTCGACCTCGTCGTGGCTATAAGGCTGCCTATTGATCGTAGCCTTCCTCTTCTTAGTGTTATAGGGTTAAGGGCATAGTTAGACTAGTATTCTTCGCAATACGAGGCCGGCCTTTAAGCGTTTGCACTACGTCGGGGTTACGAATATAGAGGAGTAGCTCCTCGAGGTCCTAGAGGTCGTTATTAGCATCGTCTATATAGACAAAGGGTATATAGACAAAGGGGGAAAGGGGGGGTCGTACTAAAGGCTTCTTAAGCTACTACCGAGGAAGAATATTAAGCCTAATAAGCGGAAGCTAAGGGTCGGCTTTAAGGCGCTAGAGAATAACGTAGGCGTAAGGAAGCCCTTATTGTTAAGTAAATCGCCCGGTATAACGTAGTAGTAGGATCGGCTCCCGCGGCTCTTTCCCTACCTCTAAGGGCATTGCGGCTAAGGCAAGCCGGTGCTGCTCGATAAGTATATTAATAGCCTAATATATAATCTAGAAAGTTAGCTTGCTAAGCTAATCCTAACCGCTATAAATAAGCCGCTGCCGTGCCTACTATCGGGCGGCCTCTTATTTATAGTAGCGCTTTTTATTCTCGATTATCTAGAGTAAGGCAGTATAGAGGTAAAAGAGGTCTCTTATTCCTATAAGAAGGTACGACTTAACGTCTTTATAGGCGGTCTTTACGGGGCTATTAACCCTTTAGCCGAAGTTGCGATACCTATATCGAACGCTGATTAGTCGGGTCCTCGACATTTAAGTAATAGCAATTTAGAAGGAAGAGAGGCTCTAAGGCTAAAAACAGCCTATACAGAAGGATTAGAAGCTGCAAAATAATATAAATCACTAAGAATAATAGCTCTTGTCTTATCTAGTAGGGAGGCTAACTAGTCTCTATATATAGGAAAAATCCTTAGACGAAATCAGCCGCGTAGACCTAAGGAAAAATAGGTAACGTAAATGATCGGACGGAAGGATCGGTAGGAAAAACAATAGATCGTGCCGTACGATAAATAAGTGATATAGTTAGTAAATAAAACGTAGTCTAGTAGAAGACTATTAAACTCCACGGTAAAAGCCGTAAAGGTAGAAGCCGTAGAAGAGAATTAGAATTCCACGGTAGAAGACCGTAGAAGGGGAGAGATTTTATAGGTAAAGACTATATAAATAACCGTAAAATCACCGTAAAATCACCGTAAAATGTAACCGTAGAAAAGTAGGTAATACGCCTATAAAGGTACGGGGTAAATAACTATAAAAGCCCGTAGAATTCTATAGTAGAATCTAGGGAAGAACCGGGGTTTTCCCGGTAGAAAGCAAATAGGGAAGACGGTGATATTAATATACCCCCCTAGCTAAAAGGGAATAACTTCCGGCTAGTTAGAATTATTATTAACTTCTTCTTAAATCCTAAAAGAAATATCCGTAAGTCGAAGCTAGCAAAGGAACGTTTAGAAACGTTATCGTAAAAGCAATTTAGTTAATCTATCCGTAACTATTTCGTTAGAAGGGATATACTTAATGTTAAAAGTATTGCGTAAGAATTCCTATCGGGCCTAGCAGTTATAAATTTTAACGTGCTTTAAAGCGGTCTAAATCTTTAGAATCTCGGCGGAAACTAGGCGGATTATCTAGGTGTTATTATACTAAATAGTAGGAATAGGAATATCTAGCTATAAAAAATATCGTTAAATAAACGAAGAATAGAAATTAGTTCTTTTATAGTGGAAGAGACTATAAGAAGTTCGGCTTCGGTAGAAGAAATAGTAACTATAGATTATTTCTAAGCACTTTACGCATTTAGACCGTTAAATAGGCTAATAAAATAGCATTTAGAAGAATAACGTGTATCTAAGTCGTCGGCGTAAGCGGCATCGGAAGCTATAATAAGTTCTTACTTATCTATATCCGAAAACTTAATTATAAGGAAACGCGATTCGTATAAATAGGTTACTAAGCTTTTAGTAAGCTTAATATAGAGCGCAGACGGGTTCTATATATACTCTGCTAAAGAATTCGACGATTTTACGGCGTTAAGATAGGTAAAGATAGTCGCGTAATTATAAGAACCGACTAAAGACTAAAAGTAGTAGATTTACTTATCTATAGCCTAACCTTAATATTTCTCTAGCTTTTCTAGAAGTAGGAATAAGCAAAGGGTTTAAATAGGCCGTAGAACTGTAAAAGTAGGGATTAAACTAAACTTAAAAGCAATTTTATCTAAGTAAACGTCTTAGTATAACTATAGCTTTCGCTACTTACGGTCCGAAATAATCCTTATCCTTAGGAAATAGGTAAGCTCTCCGCGGTCGGTAACTATATACTTCTGCCTAAAGCGACGGATAAAATCGTGAATAGCCCTATAGTGCTCCCTACGGGAAAGGATAATAATATTATCTATAAAGAAGAAAGTAATAATACTACTTATAGTAGATATAAAAATATAAGGATCCTCCGCACTTTGCTAAAAGCTTAGTTCGGTAAGAGACCTAGATAATTCCCGTTGCTAAAGAAGCAGCGAACGGCAAAGCCTGTATAAAGCCTTTATTAACCGAATTATAAAACTAAATACCTTAAATCCGTCTAGGAAGTAGATATATACTTCTTTATCGAGATCGGCATTCGTAAAGGCGTTAACCGCGTCGAGTAAGCGGGTTTCTATGCTAAACTTAGCGGTAATAGCAATTATAATACGAAACTTTCGCGTAATAAGCATAGCGGCGTATATCTCTTTCCCGCTAAACGGCTAAAGGTCTCCTTAAATATAAAGCCGAGATTTAAACTTCCTAAGGTAGCCGTACTTATTAAACTTATAATTAAATGCCTAAGTTAATAGAAGAGGACGCATAAGGGCGTTCGCTCTTAAGGTAGGCGAAGGAAAGAAGGTCTTCCGCTAGCGAAGGGAGTCCTATTCTACCTTTCTAACGGCTTTAAACTTAGGTCTATACGGATGCGTCTCGAGATTAGACTAAAACCTTAGAAGCGCGGGTAAGTCCCGTTTATATATCTTCTTAGGTTTAAGAGGAGTAGCGAATAAAGCTGTAAAAGCGGTGCTATTAGTCGGTAAATGCCTAACGAAGGCGAAAGCGGGATATCGACCTAAAAAACGGTTTAAACGAGTAGGGCGTAAATCCCTTATAAATTTCATCGTCTATATACTATCTATAGGAATAGTATTATCGTAATCTATAGACCGAAAAGTGGCTTAAGGCAACTATACCTTAAGACGGTCTATAGGTTCTACGGTTATAGTTAGGGAAAGAGTAGAGATATAAGGTTAAAAGTCCTATGCATTCTTAAAAATGTCCTCCGGTAGTTCTAGGGTTTAGTTAAGAGTAAGGAGCTAAGGATTGCCTTCGGCTAGAACGTCTACTAAAGTAAAATGCTTATTAGGAAGCACTATTAGCGTTAACTAGAATTCTGTATTATCTTGCTCTTCTTCCTATGCAATATACGGTAGAAATGCCGGTAATAATACCTGCCTTAGCGGTTCGGATGCCTTAGACGCGGTGAAAAACTAAGTCTTATTAAACGTTATATCACGAACTTAACGAACCTCCCGTCTCTATAGGATCTATATACGAAAAATATTAGTAGAATTATACCCGACTAAGTAACTAACCTCTATATAAGGTTCCTGCTTAAGATTACGTTTCTACGTATTAGTTAGGGCCTTAGTGGTTAGTAGGTAGGCTTTATAGCTAAAAGCTTAGAGATAACCGAATCGTGATAGTTAGGAAAGGAGAAAAGCCGGTATATTCCGGGCATAATCCCTTAACTAATCGTAAAGGATCTCTATTAGGGAAATCTACTTCGATAGAAATAACGTAGAGGAAGCTGCCTAATAGGCTAGAATCCGATTATATAAATATACTATAGTCTTCTACGTTTCTATCTATAAATGCTCGGGCAAATTTGCTTTAATCCTTATAGATCGAGCTTTCGTAGATACTACCCCCCTAGCTCGTTCGGTAGCGCCGTTCTAAGCGGGTGTATAAGGAGCAGTAGGCTTATTATAAATGCCCTACTAATTAATAAAATCTTAAAAATCCCGTCGAAGGGCTCGGTTATTATCTCGATAGATCGTGCCGATAGAAAGTAAGAAATATCGGGAAGTATACCGACCTAGGCTTTTAAAGCATAAAATTAGCTCGTCTATAGAGGCGTCTAGAAGCGTAGATAGAAAAACAAGCTTTATATAGTTATTCTTAATAAGAAATACAACGTTCTTGTTATTATAACTCTTATATATAGAAAAGATATCGTAAAACACCTTAGAAAAGGGAAAAGTCGCTTTAGAAAGTATAAGGGAGTAGATATCTCCTAATTAGTTTATCCTACTAATGCATAAAGATATGCATTAGAACCGCCTTGCATTATTATATATAACATAAGTCACCCGGTCGTATTAGCTCCCGAGATAGCTAAGATACCGAAGCCCGAAGTATATAGTATAAGTAGAGATAGAGGCATATAAGTTATAACTTATAACTTAGTTAACCGGCGTTATCTACATTACCTCGTATTACTCGCGTATTTAATTATACAATAACTAAGCTACTAAATAGGATAAGACCACTTATATTATATAGATAAATAATAGCGCTTTCTATAACTATAATTAGTTAAGTTATATATACCTTTATTCGTATAGAATTAGCTATATAAAGGGACCTTAGTCCGCCCTTAGATAGACCTTTACTAAGTAATTTAATAATACCTTTCTCTCTTATTTCTATATTAATCTTAATACTCTTTATACTACCGTAATCCTCTGCCTTTAAGCTTCCCTTTAGGCTCTTATTAGTTATAATCCCTATCTCTGCCTAAGCTTTAAGTTGCTTTTTATCTAAAGCCCTCTTTAGATCCTTTAGACTACCTGCCGCTATACTAAAAACAACCGCCCGTCTACTATAACCTCCTCTTTGCTCTTTTAAGCCTTTTGCCTTCTTAAGCTACCTTTAGTTTATATATATTACTACTTTCTTAGTGTTTTATCCCTTATTCTCCTCGTTAGCCTTAATTCGACCCTAATATATACTTTCTTTTAACTACTGTCTTTCGCTAAAAACCCTACTAAAAGAATTCTTTTAAAATTCCTTCGCTACCTCCGCCGTAGCCCGTCGACTCCGAATTCCTTCCGAAGTTTCTCCGATACCTCCCGACCCCGAAAATAAGTTCGTTTAAAGACTACTCGTTTATAAAGCTTAAAGGGAGCGTTAACTTTTCTACCTAATCTCTACGGATAGAATCCGTTTTTATATTTAAGAAGCTTACTCCCGCAATCCTTAACGCTTCTTACGCGAAGTCTTAAGATTATCTCGCACTTATACGCTTAATAGTTAACGATAGTCCTCTTTCTTAGATAAAGCATTATACGTCTATAAAAGCGGCTTAAGATACTCTTAAGACCTTATATAACTTAGTAAACTTTACCTTAAACTTCCTCCTTATTAAGGAGCTCTTTTATATAAAGATAAAGGGTAAACTATCTATCGAAACTTACCTAAATAAGGTAAAAGAGCTCTATAATAAGCTAAATACTAAAGAGATCTAAATCCCGGAGATTATAGTAATAATATAGATCCTTAAGAGTTTAAATAGCTCTTTCTTAAGTTATATTATAAATAGAACCTAAATACTCTATACTAATGCTATAGTATATACCCTTAAGTCGCTCTCTTTATCCCTTATCGACGAGTTTAAGAGAACTAAGGCTTTAGAGAGTAATAAGCACCTCTTTATAGCGAATAATAATAAGATTCTTATTTACTCTTACTATAAGAAGCGTAGGTATTTAGAGAAAAATTGTTTTTAGAAATTAGAGAATAAAGATAAGGCTAAGGCCGCTAGGTTTACTACTAAGACGTTGCCTTCCTCCTCCTCGACTAAAAGGGAGCTTAAGGAGTATACTAATAGAAGCTATAGGAGGCCTACGCTTATCCTAAACTCTCGAGAGAGTTCCCCCTCCTTTACTCCTCGCCCGGCTGCCCGTCCTTAGACTTCTCGACTCCGGAAGAGAAAGGCTCCCTCGGTATCTTCTCCTAAGTCTCGTAAGGTCTTTATTATCTTTAAGTCGGCTTTTAGCATTATAAGTTCCTTCCTACTCTTCTTTATACTCCTTATATCCTTTATACCCTTAATACTCTCGTCTATACCCTCGATACTCTTCTCTATACTCTCGTTACTATATAAAATGCTAGTCCTTCTTTATACCTTCTCTTCCTATACCCTATTTCCTTTAAAAAATATCCTTCTCTATACCCCTATAAAAATAAAGTCCTCCTCTAATAAAAAATAAATAATAGGACCTCTAAAGCCGCTTCTCTCGGCAATTTTAAGGGTAACCTTAAAGGTCGATAGGGCTGCTTTACGGATTAGGAATTTTTATAACTTTATATTCGATACTAAGGCTATTAGGCATATAGTTTCGATTAAAACTCTCCTCTCTAATTATAAAGAAATATATACTACCGTAACCTAGGGAAAAGCTTCCTCTATTATTATACGAGGTGCTAGAGACCTCGTCTTTAAATTCCTAAATAGTAATTAATAATATACCTTTAGAAATTGCCTTTATATACCTAAAATCGGGATTAATATAATCAGATAATTAGCTATAATAAATACATACGCCTTAATAGGCCCGGACTCTATATCCCTCCTCGATAAAAATCTAAATAAATTAATAACCGGTTTTATTAAGAACGGACTATACTATATCCCTCTAAATATAAAGAAAATACGATTTCTAATTAAAAACAAAATATATAATATATAATATAGTCCGAAAGAGACAATAAATAACGCTATACTCTAAGACACTATACTAACTAATATAATAAAAACACCTAAGACTAAGATAAAAACACCTAAGATAAAAAAGAAGATAGACCTCGTTCTCTAGCATAAACGGCTAGGCTATCTTAGCTATAAATCCCTATACCGATACCTCCGTAGACTATACCTAGATATATCCGTAGACTAAAAAGATATTATAGCTATAAAACAATGCGAAGCTTATATATAGGCTAAATATACCGATAAAAAGAAGAAAACTCCCTTAAAACGACGATATCTCTTTCTTAATAAAATAAACGTTAATATCTAGGGCCTTATTAAAGTCCTTACCTACGATAAATTTCGATACTTTATATCTTTTCTTAATACCTATTCTAGGTACCTAAGAATATACCTAATAAAAGATAAAGCTAAAAGCCTGCCTAAGTTTCTAGAATTTAAAGTAGAACTTAAGAATAATATAGATAAAATTAAGATAAAAGAAGTCTTTTTAGATAATATAAAAGAATTTATCTATAATATTAAACTATATGCCCTTAAAAACGGTATTAAATATAACTTAAGACTACCGTTTACCCCCTACTCGAACGGTAGGATAGAGCGTATAAATAGAATAATACTTAATAAAGTTAGATCTATGCTCTATACGGCTAGACTGCCTAAATATCTTTAGGGTAAAGCTGTTTTAGCAGCTATATATATATACAATCGATCTCCTTATACTACTCTAGGGTATATATGCCCTTTAGAAAAGAAAGAAAATAGGGCCCTTACTAAAGAAGATATAGAAAAAATCCGTATGTTCGGAAGCATTATATACTATAAGAATAAAACACCTAGTAATAAACTAAACGTACGAGCCTATAAAGGAATCGTAATTAGCTATAAATATATAGCCTATAAAATATACGACTATAGCAGAAAAAATGTCGTAATATTAAAAGATATTACTATATTAGAAAACAACTTCTTAAAAGATAATAAAACCTTTAACTTTAATACTATACCGTCTATAAATAAAATTCCGGACGATTATTTACGTACGAGATCCTTTATACTAGATATAAAACCTAACAATACCCTATATAATAAATCCTAGAATGATCCGAATAAAATAATTAAAAGATATTACTATATTAGAAAACAACTTCTTAAAAGATAATAAAACCTTTAACTTTAATACTATACCGTCTATAAATAAAATTCCGGACGATTATTTACGTACGAGATCCTTTATACTAGATATAAAACCTAACAATACCCTATATAATAAATCCTAGAATAATCCGAATAAAATACTAGATAATATATCCGAGGATAATAATCCTAACTATATAATATAGGACAATAATAATGAGGATTAAAGAATTTAGGTTAAAATACCTAAGAAGCTGGCTAAATTCTATAACGACTATTAAAAATACCTAACACATCTGCTAATAAATAACGATAATATAACCCTTCTATCTACGTTAGAAGGTTGTAATCCTATAGAACTAAAAACCTATAAGCAAGCTATAAAAAGCGCCGAAGCTCTATATAGGGATAAAGGCATAGTAGTAGAAATACAGCAGCTTATAGACAATAATACTTAGGAAATAACCGAGCTACCCGATAACCGGGAAGCTCTCGGAAGCCGATAGGTCTATAGAGTTAAGAAGGATAATAAAAACTACCTACGAGGAGTATATAGAATACTTACGATAAGTCCTTAAACGATTAAGGAATATTAAGCTATTTACTAATTTATTAAAGTATACTTTCTATAAGCAATCTTTAGAATTTTTAGGATTTATCTTATTTATTAACGGAGTCGTAATAGATCTAGCCCGCATTAAGGCTATTATAAATTAAGAAGAACCTTATTCGTTCTATAATATTTAAGTTTTTCTCGGTTTAATAAATTATTACCGACGATTTATTTTAGGATACTTTAGCATTATTGCCCCTCTTACTGCGTTATTAAAGGGGAGCGTTAAAGGAAGAAAGCCTAGACGAGTATAGCTAAACACTAGCGAATTGATAAGTTTTACGCCGTAAAGAACGCCTTTATAATAGCCCTACTTCTCCGATACTTTAACCCTTAAAGACCGATTCGCATTAAGACTAATGCCTTAATTTTCGCAATAGCTAGTATTCTTTCATAGCCCGATAACGAAGGCTACTATTATCTAACTGCTTTTTAGTTACGGAAGTTTACTAGCCTTAAGCTTAACTACGGCACCTTTAATTAAGAGATATTTACTATCGTTAAGTTATTTAAACACTACCGATACTACGTCGAAAGGGCGGCGAATACTATTTGTTAGTTAGTTAAATAAACAAAGGGGTTGCAAACTGGTTGGATTCTAGTCTATAATATCTATTAATAAAGGGGCGACGAATAGCCCCTTTATATAGCCTATAAACGCGTATATTAATAGGGCCTAAAGCCGGACCTTTGCGAGCCCTTGCATGCGACGTTAGGGCTGTGCCTATAAGGGCGATTGAGTTAATGACTTAATTATCGTAAGGGCGGCCGAGTTAGTGACGCTATTACCGGGGTCCCCGATGCGTACGATGCATCGTGTGGTTAATAGCGCATCCGTTTAGGCGTTGCCTACACGTGATCTATTTGATTACGTAGATTACAACCGTGCCTAAAGAACGGATATCCCTTATTCCTATACTAGCAACTTTTCTTTATAGTTGCTAAACAGCAAGCCTATAATCTAAATAAGGGGAGATAGAAAGAACGATATATTAGGTAGAAGACCTAATGAATATATTTAATAAATATAAATGAAAAAGGGGGTAGAATAAAGGGAATACCGTTAGTCGCTATAGGCGAAGGACGAAGGCTTCTATCCTAATCGAGAGGCTGTTTATATTAATAAGGCGTTTAAGGGCCTTGTTTACTAATGCCTTCGTTATAGCGTCGGCGGGGTTATCTTCCCCGTAGATTTACCTAATCTCCTTAATCTCCTATCGCTTATACGACTAACGCAACGCTATAATATCGATTATTAAGCGTTTCTCCTTCGTAGTGCCGAGTTTAATAAGGCATTCGTAGAGGGAGTATAAGTTAGTATATATAATAAGAGGGATCGGTAGGAGCTAAAGCCGTTCCGTAACTATACGGAGGGTCGTAATAAGGGAGATGCTAAGGTCTACGCCGTTAACTATGCCGTAGATCTCGCTCGTAAGAACGCTATAGGTCACTCGCTTATACTTCGTCGAGCTCTAATGGATAATATTCCTATTAACCCGAAAGTGCGTATCCGTACGCTCGGTCTTATTAACGAGCGTAATAATAAAGCCTAATTAAGACGAAAGGTCTCGGTTGTTTGCGAATAAGCTATCTGTAAATACTACGAGCTTAGCGGTCTCGAGATTAATTAGTTAGTACGTAAGCCTACGTTATTAATAGTCGATCTACTACTAAAGGCGCTTGTTAAGGATATTATAATCCTTCTCCTCGGGGGCTTAGACCTAGGCTACTACGGAGATGTCGAATAAGGCCTCGGGCTAATAGATAGAGGCGACGTACGTAGCACGAGCGCGTTGCTTAAGGTACTGCTAGGCTCTATCACGAGCCCGTGAGTCGACTACCTCGATCCTTAAGGCCTATCCCTTCTGCTATAGGAGTAGAACGTCGTCTTAAAGCGTTAGTTTTGCTCTATTAAAGTCTATAGTATTCCCTAGGGTTATTTAAGCCTTCGGCTTAGCGCGAAATTAGGCTATCTTAAGCTCTTTTTCTTCTTAGGCCGAAAAAGTGTCTAAACCGAGCATTAGGGTGTTATCGGTCTACATTCCGACGAGGCTAAAGTCGTTAGGTCCTTAATTCGTGATTAAAAGGCACGAGTTATAGGTAGAGGGAGCTATATCGAGGCTCTTAACGTAATGCTTATAGTAGGTTTTCCACTAATATACACCGGCTTTTATAAGGCCGTATAACGGTCTAATGACTCTTATAATAGTGCCTTCTAAGTACTTGCCCTAGAGCTCTATCGGAAGAGCCGCTAATACTACACGATTAAGCTCTATCTAAGCTTAGGGATAGGCTTGTGTAATATTGCGTAGGGATAAGCTTATGCCCTAGCGAAGTAAGGCGGGGGCAAGGGCTAGGATTAAGCGCTAGCTAATACGTTAGATAGTAGGGGAATAGGTTAGGAGCGAGTTTTTCTCTATATCGCTATAGCCTTAGATTATTAGTCGGGACTTCTCGTATAGTTTAACGTTACGACCCTTTACTTCCCGGACTATTCGGGATCGAAATAAGCGATAAGACCTATAAATTAACTCGTCGTATTATTCGAAGCTAAACACCCCGCGGGCTACGAGATCGTTAATCTCCCGTTAGTCTAATTCTTCAAAAGG
Organism: Ophiocordyceps sinensis; assembly: GCA_012934285.1. Lineage (NCBI taxonomy): Eukaryota > Fungi > Ascomycota > Sordariomycetes > Hypocreales > Ophiocordycipitaceae > Ophiocordyceps > Ophiocordyceps sinensis. The sequence goes on along the minus strand of JAAVMX010000001.1, from coordinate 11,433,316 downwards.
GGCGCCGGGTGTAGTAATAACGCCGTTATTGCGTAGCTTAGTCGATAGCCGTAGTATATCTTCTTCCTTTTTAACGAGGAATTAATTATAGAAGGTTACGGTCTTTAGCTTATTCTTTAAGCCCGGGGGACGTCTGCGTTTACGGGGCTACGGAGGAGCCGGCAGTGCCTATACCGGAGAGGGGGAAGCTTTTAGCTTAGGAATTTCGTCCGGAGTAGAGGAGTCGGCTTTAGAGAGGGTATCTATATTATCGTAGGCAAGGGGATCTAGGGTATCGTCCTTACTATAGTAGTACGGCTATACTAGGGTAGAACGGAAGACTATAGGGCCGTTAACGGTCTCGATAGTAACGTCGTAGCCGTTAATAAAGGCAATCTTATATAGACCCTACTATCCTCGCTTCTCTCTCTAGACGCGGACTTTACTCTATAGCGGCAGTAATAGAGTGTTAAGGGTTAAAGGGCCGTTTCGAGCTTATAGGCTATCCTTAACTTATCGCGCGGCGGCGAGCTGCCGTAAGGCTTTTATAGCCTTTTAGATAGTCGCGGCTCTCTATACTATAGTTGCCGAAGGAGGGGAGTCCTAAGTCATCCGTAGGTATGCTTTAAAGACGAGGAGCGTAGGGACGAGGCCGTTTAGTCCTACTATGTTATTTACGGCTTTAATAGCTATTTATAGGATAGATTTAAGGGCCGTTATCCTACCGATTTCGGCGTATATTATTTTAAACGTACGACGGAGCGGGCTATAGTACTTTTCAACCTTACCTATAGACTAATATGCCTTAACGGGGATCTAGGTATACGTAATACCTATAATGCGAGCCTCGTTGCGAAACTTAGTCGAGGCGAAGTTAGTGCCCGCGTTATATCGGATGAAGTTAGGGGGGCCGAGGTATATATCGATCTATAAAGCCTTAAGTGTTTCCTATGTATCTTTAGCTAATATAGACGGGAGGAATCGCGCTCTTTGGAAAGATATCGCTATGTCGACCGCGTATAGCACCGGGCGGGTGCTACTACCGACCTTTAGGTATATTACATCGACGACGACCTCGAAATTAAATTCTTAGTTATCCTTTAGTATAAACCTAAACCTCCGGGGGGCCGGCGCGTAGAGCTAGCAGTAATAGCAGAATTTTAAGATATCCTCGAGTGTTTCTACTAAGATATCGTTATGCCCTGCTTATTTTAATAGGTGGTCAAGCCTATTAACGGCCGGGTGGCTAAATCGGCGGTAGAGCGTTCGTATCTCGGCTTTAGTTAAGAAGGCGACTGCGTTTTCTTCCTTACTAAAGAAGAACTATAGATGTCCCTATTTACGAATAACGGGGACGCTAATACCGGGACCGATAATTATATCGGTAGTATTATTAAAGTATACGCCTAAGCGATCTATATTAGCTAGGCAGAGGAGGAAGGGGGTCGTTATTCCTAGCACGTAGAACGTAATGCGGCTAATAGGGGTCTCGAGGGCAATAGAGCTAAGGGAACGCACGTCCTCGCCGCTGCCGAATTTAATATAGGCCTAGCCGGCGGTAGACTTATCGAGCATAATAGATAGGTCTTCTCGTTATAGGGCGAGATACTAGTCTTAACCTACCGTAGAGACTATAGCTGCTCCGGTGTCTACGAGGATACCGTAGAAACAGTCCTTTAAGTAACGGTCGAAGACGAATTGTATGGCCGGAATACTTAACTAGTCTATCCTTTATGCGTCTTCGCCCGTAATTAAATAGTTAAAGGACTACTAATAGAGGATTTACGAGGCTTGCTATTTAGTTAGTTCTTCGTCGTTACTAGCCTTATCGTTACGCTACTCGATAGCGGCCTATAGAGTCTCGTTACCTTTATATTCGGTAAGATAGGCCTCGAATCCTATGCTAGGGTTGCCGGTTAGTAGGCATTAAGCGTGGTATTAAGCCTTAGACCTAGCTTATTCTTATAGGGTATGCTTTATCGACTAGCATCCTTCCTTCTAACAAACGAAGCACTTCTTCGACTATTAGCGGTTGCTAAAGTTGCTGCCGCCGCTACGAGGGCTACGGTAGCTTTATCCGCTACTCCCGCTAAACCTACGGCCGTTGCCGCGGTTATTAGTATATCTTCGGTCGGTATAGAATACGCCTAATAAATTATATTTATTATTTATATTTATTACCTCGTTACGATATTACACAAACGTGCTAGACGTGCCGTTCTCGGCCTATATCGATAGATAGGTCTTTAGGGAGGAACGTAGTGCGGAGAATAGCTTTTCCGTAATCTTAAGGGGGCTATATAGCGTATAGCTAAATTCCGGGACGTTTCGGCACGCGTTAAGCAATATAGTGCGAAGGGGGAGGTCTTTAGCGAACTTAAATCCTAAGGCGCGTTAACATCGTTATAGCTTATTAAAAAGGGTCTATAGGACTTTCTATTAGGTCTTATTTAAATGCTTAACTTATAGCTTTTTAAAGGTTATAGTGCTTTAATCTACCTAATAGTGCTAATAATTTACTTCGGTGTCGAAGTAAGCCTTTAGTAGGTTGTAGGCTTACCTAAATGTGCTATCTTACTCTATATGCTAGATGTAGTAGTCTTAGGCTCGGCCGGTAAGGATCCGGGGAAAGAGGGTATAGAAATAGCCGGGCCGGGCCTTAACTATATAATAAACGTCCGTAAAGATACGGACTTTATCATCGAGAATATTCTAGGGCTCCCCTATATAATTCTTACTTTTATCCTATAACTTAATAAACTTTTATAGGAGGTCTACGTCTATCTCCTCGTTCGGAACGTCGTAAGGGGGAACTATTATATAGGCTGCTTTTGCCGTTATATTAATCGGAGGGGTCTTAAAGAATTAGTAAGAGGTCGGGTGAAGTATTATTAGCGTTTCTAATATATCTTAGAACGAAGGGGCCTAAGGGTTCGGGAACGTGCCGGGCATTTAATCTCGCGGGTACGAACCGGGATCGACGGAGGTAGCACGTGTCGAGGTTGTTAGAGCAAAAGAGGGTTCTAGCGCGAATGTGACTGCCGGGGCGGTCGGGGGTGTATAGGGGACGGCCGCGGGTATGGATAGCGCCGTCGTAAAGGTTGCTATAGGAGCCGGGGTTAGGGCAGTAAGAGCCGCCGTTAGGGCCGTGCCTAGGGCGACTAGAGAAGGAGGGTTAGTTACGGCAGCCGGGGCTATAACGGATGTGTTTCTTACGAACTCTTAGGTTCGCTCGTTGTAGAACTTTAACTATTCTAGGGGTAGTTCGTCCTTAGGCTAAATTAGGGGAATCTCTAGGCGCTATAGCATTAAAAACGATGCTAGGTGACTAAGGTTTTTAGCGCCGGTCGTAATCCTACGGGCTCGTAAGAAGGATTTAAGGGTCTTTCTAAATTATTTATCTACCCGGTTCTATATAGCCTCTATCTATCCGTTAAAGTGTTCTTAAAAGTCTAAGAATAGCTTATATCTATAAATAGGCGAGCCGATATTAGTAATAATAAACCGGGCTATATAAGTTATTACTGCCTTCTCGTTTATATTATTATAGGTAACGTCTGTCTCTTAGTATGCGATATTAGTCTTATTTTAGTTTAAACCGAGGATGTTAATGCCTACTAGCTAACCGGGAAGGGGGTTATCGGCAGTCTTAGTTGCTTCCGGTATAGGACCGGGAGCGTTAGGGTTATCGGTAGGGTCCGACATAGTGTGATTAAATAGATTACACTATTATTATTAAAGGGGATCGTAAGGGTCGTTACGTAGGTTATCTTACGTTGCGGACGCACTATTATTCGACGTAACTCTTCTTCTTATCGAAGCGAGACGGGATTAAACAAAAGCTAGGAAAGAACTTATCGGCGGTTACCGAGAGCTAGCTATATCGTAATAGCTTCGTCGGCTCTAACTCACGTAGGTTCCTTATTCTTAGCATAAAGGATCGTCTCTAGGTATAGGCAATAGAATCCGTAAGGGATAAAGATCCGGTACTTTTCGACGATTAGGCTCTGCCTCTTCTACCTTACTAATCTATGATTAATCGTTTAATCACTAATTAGTATTAGTTAGTTAAATAAACAAAGGGGTTGTAAACTGGTTGGATTTTAGTCTATAATATCTATTAATAAAGGGGCGACGAATAGCCCCTTTATATAGCCTATAAACGCGTATATTAATAGGGCCTAAAGCCGAACCTTTACGAGCCCTTATATACGACGTCGGGGCTATGCCTATAAGGGCGATTAAGTCAATGACTTAATCATCGCAAGGGCGGCCGAGTTAGTAACGCTATCACCGGGGTCCTTAATGCGTACGATGCATCGTGTGGTTAATAGCGCATCCGTTTAGGCGTTGCCTACACGTAATCCATTTAATCACGTGGATTGCAACCGTGCCTAAAGAACGGATATCCCTTATTCCCACACTATTAAAGTTATATTAAATTACTAAAACCTTTAAGGTTTTTAAAGTAAATATCCTTTAATAAAAGATAAGCACGTTAGTATATATACCTAGCTCCTTTCGATTTTACGATTAAGTACTAAGCCGGTAAATTAAATCCTGCCGATGCTTTATTAAGGAAGCTAGAATTTATTAGCGAAGCCCTACCGTCTATAGAGCTACTCCTAGAGCTATAATAGAAGTTAGTAGTTATTCGGTAGGTATATATAGCTATAGATTCTTTATAGAGTAACCTTAAGACGAGTTCTTAGGTCTCTACTATCTCTAAGCTTAACGAGATGTCTTTACGTAACGAAAATACATAAGCTCTCTAAGGTTTAATCGCTTAGCATTTATAAACGAGTCCCGCTAAGTTAGCCACCTAGGTTAAAGATATCGTTAGTTATAAACAACGGTGTTAAAGACAATTAGCTAGGTTAGCAGCTCGTTATAAAAGGGTCTATAAAAGCAATATCTCCGAGCCCCTTTTTAAGCTCTTAAAGAGGACTTAAGCGGAAGATCCGTAGACTATACAGCGAGTATAGGCCGAAAGTACCGGTTTTCCGGAGTTATAGTTCGATAGTAAAGAAGTTAATACAATACTAGTAATCGTTATCTAATACACTAAGTATAGCGTATTTCTCGCGGTCTCTAAGACAATAATAACGCCTAAGTTAGCTAAGGCTTTTTATTATAAGATTAAACTTATCTATAGAGTACTAAAATGCATTATTTCCGATAGAGGATCTTTATTTATTAGTAAGTTTTAGTTAGACCTTTATTATATATTACGGATAAAACGTAGGTTATCTATAGCCTTTTACCTATAAACCGACGGTTAGACCGAACGGGTAAATTAGACACTATAATACTCCCTTCGGTATTATACGAATGCCGAATAAAACAACTAGCTTAGACTACTACGAGAGGCTTAGTTAGCTTACAATAATACGAAGAATACAACTATAGGCCTTTCGCTTAATAAGGTATTATTCGGATACTAACTAGACTACTATATCTACCTTACGGACGATGCTATTAGTAGGGGAGTGCCTAAAGCGAGAGCTCGTATTAGTAAATTTATTAATATTACCGTCTTCCCTATTTGCTTTCCCCCGGGAAATCCCCGGTTCTTCCTTAGATTCTACTATAGAATTCCACGGGCTTCTACGGGCATTACCCCGTACTTCCACGGGCGTATTTACCTACTTTTCTTCGGTTATATTTCACCGTGATTTCACGGTGATTTTACGGTTATTTACACGGACTTTACCTATAAAATCTCTTCCCTTCTACGGTCTTCTACTATGGAATTCTAATTCCCTTCTACGGCTTCTACCGTAGAATTTACCGTAGAATTCACTAGTCTTCTACTAGGCTGCTTATTTATTTACTAACTGTATGACTTATTTATCGTACGGTATAATCTATTGCTTTTCTTACCGATCCTTCCGTCTAATTATTTACGTTACCTATTTTTCCTTAGGTTTACGCGGCTGATTTCGTCCGAGGACTTTTCCTATATATAGAGACTAGTTAGCCTCCCTACTAGATAAGATAAGAGCTATTATTCTTAGTAGTTTTTGCATCCTTTTGCACCTTTAATCCCTCTATATAGGCTGTTTAAGCCTTAGAGCCTCTCTTCCCTTTTTGATTGCTATTACCTAAATGTCGAGAACCCGACTGCCTAGCGTTCGATAGTTATAAGCCCGGCCGAACTTCTCTACGCATAGAGAGTTCTAACGGCTTGTATTTTCAGCCTGCTAACGCTACGACTTACGGTAGTAAAGCCTTTGCCTTTATATCTAGCGAATCGACTCCTAAAGGACTAGTATGATTTTTTAAGGAGCGTTAATTAATCTAGCGAATCGACTTACGGAGGACTAGTTAGTACGTTTACCCTATTCTATTAGTATTTTCCCGCACTAAGTTTAGTTTTTTACGGTTTATTTACATACATTGTGTATCTAACCACCCGTTTCCGGTGATTTTACTATACTTTTACCTACGTTACTATATCTATTATAGCCGATATTACTTCGAAGACTATTTTAAATAGACTAGCGGACTAAGACCGATAGATCTCAACGATCTAGAAATACGCACTCGCTTAGGGGATTTAGGAGAAAATCGACCCTTCTATTGCGCCTAAACTCTAGAAACCCTTATTGCCTCTTCCCGTAGAACTAATAGCTAGAATAGTTAACGCGACCGTTGCTAATATTGCTGGTTTATCTATAGAAGAACTTAAGAGGTTTAAGTTTCTCTTTTCCTAGTATCGCACGTTGCTCTAAGCCTATAAGGACTAATAGAAATCTCTTACGTTAATCTAGTAGTTTATCGTTTAGAATATCGGGAACTACTACTTAACAATTGCCGACGAATATAAGGTTTCTAAGGAATTGGCTTTACTATAACGGCGTATAAAGCCGACTTTATAGACGTAATAAAAGACTATTCTTACGTAGTTCTATACTATTTTAAAGGCACCGGACCGGAGGGATATTACGATATAGATTTCTAACTAGCAAAAGGTCCTTACCGACGCCCGGCGAATTAAGTTGCCGGAATCGGAAGGTCTCCGGGCTATATAGCTCTTTCTTAAGGCTATTTAGCCGATTTCTAGCCCTTTTGCGGAATACTAGATAAATAAGATAGAGGACGACGCCCGCCTAAATAAGCTAGGCTAGGAATAGTCTTTCCCCGACGGATTTAAGATATCTGAACTTTTCGAGCGCTCGTAGGCCTTAAAGGCTACGACTAAAATGCTAAAGACTAACGCTTTTGCGAAGTTCTAAGGCTAGGGAATAAAGTCCCTAGCCGCGGAATCTACTAATAAATCGGCAACTACTTTAGCAGCTGCGTCCTCGGATAAGGATAAGGATAAAGGCAAGAAGAAGGATAGTCCGCCGTGTATTTACGGAGAACGATACTATTTCCGATAGTGTTATTACTTTAACCCTTCCGTTCGACTTCTATTATAGAAACCCGATAAGGACGTCTAAAAGACTATAGACGACTACCTTAAGGTTCCGGCCAATAAGGCTAAAGTTAACGCGGCACTTCTTCGCGACGAGGAGTAGCGGAAGAATAATCCGACCGAGATAAAGACGGTGTAAGCTACGGCTACCGCTAACGTTCTTACGACCTTTTTACTACTAGTTGTTCTATAGACTACTATAGAATACCCGTTAAGGGATTCTTTTATTATGGATTTAGGGTCTAATAGACATATTTGCAATAATAGGGAGCGTTTCTATAACTTCTAGCCTTCTTCTAAGTACGCACTTATAGGCAGTAGAAGCACCCCTATTCTCGGGATAGGCATAGTGTTTATGCGTATTTCGACGGGCACTTTTTAGCTTAGTTAAGTAGTATATATCGCGTCCTTTTATACGTCCCTTTGTTTACTTCGCCTTCTTTATAAGGCGAATCTTTCGTAAAACTCGTAGATTAGATAGATCTCTTCTTTAATACGTACTATTTGCATAACGGAGCTGATTTACAACTAGTATATTATCGAGTATAACCCGTTAACGCCTTCTACTACGCTTTTAACTATTGCTTCCGTTCCTTCTATAGATTCTACTATAGAAACCCCGGTTGTAGCACCTTTTTCGGCTATAACACCGGAGCCTATACTAATAAGTATAGAGGAACTTTCTCTTTAGCACTAACGACTTAGACATCCGAATAATAAGGCGCTTTCGAAAGCCCTCGGAATACTATAGTCGGTGACCTTCGATAAGATAATCTCCTATAAGTCCTATAAACTTACGTAGGCTAAACGAATTATCAACCGCGAGCCGCCGCTTTTTAAGGCGACGTTTCCCTTTTCTAAGGTGTTTTACGATATCTTTTCTATGTATAAGAGTTATAATAATAAGAACGTTGTATTTCTTATTAAGGATGACTATACGAAGCTTGTTTTCCTATATGCGCTTCTAGACGCTTCTATAGACGAGCTGATTTTATGCTTTAAAAGCCTAGGTCGGTATATTTCCCGATAGTTCTTACTTTCTATCGGTATAATCTATCGAGATAACGACCGAGCCCTTCGATACGATTTTTAGGACTTTATTAACTAGTAGGGTATTTATAATAAGCCTACTGCACCCTATACACCCGCTTAAAACGGCGCTGCTAAACAAGCTAGGGGGGTGATATCTAGGAAAGCTCGATCTATAAGGATTAGAGCAAATTTGCCCGAGCATTTATAGACAGAAACGTAGAAAACTGCAGTATATTTACACAATCGGATTCTAGCCCGATAGGCAGCTTCCTCTACGTTATTTCTATCGAAGTAGATTTTCCCGATAGAGATCTTTTACGACTAGTTAAGGGATTACGACCGGAATATACCGGCATTTCTCTTTCCCTAACTATAACGATTCGATTATCTTCGAGCTTTTAGCTATAAAGCCTACCTACTAATTACTAAGGCCTTAACTAATACGTAGAAACGCGATCTAAAGCAGGAACCTTACGTAGAGGTTAGTTACTTAGTCGGGTATAATTCTACTAACAATTTTCGTATGTGGATCCTATAGAGACGGGAGGTTCGCCGAGTTCGTAATATAACGTTTAATAAGACTTAGTTTTTTACCGCGTCTAAGGCATCTAAACCGCTAATATAGGTGTTATTACCGGCATTTCTACTATATATTGTATAGGAAGAAGAGTAGGATAAGGAAGAATTCTAGTCGACGCTAATAGTGCTTCCTAATAAGCATTTTAATCTAGTAGACATTCTAGCCGATAGCAATCTTTAGCTCCCGACTCCTAACTAAACCCTAAACCCCGGAACCGCCGGAGGATATTTTTAAGAATATACGGGATTTTTAACCCGATATTTCTACTCTTTTACCTACTATAACTATAGAACTAGCAGACCGTCTTAAGGTGCAGTTGCCTTAAGCTACTTCTCGGTCTATAGATTACGATAACACTATTCCTATAGATAGTCTACGGACGACGAGATTTATAGGGGATTTACGCCTTACTCGTTCGAACCGTTTTTCGGGTCGATATCCCGCTTTCGCCTACGTTAGGCATTTACCGGCTAATAGCAGCGCTTTTACGGCTGTATTCGCTACTTCTCTTAAACCTAGGAAGATATATAAACGGGATTTGCCCGCGCTTTTAAGGTTTTAGTCTAATCTCTAGACGCATCCGTATAGACCTAAGTTTAAAGCCGCTAGAGGGGTGATATAGGACTCCTTAAAACAGCGGAAGACCTTCTTTCCTTCGCCTACCCTAAGAGCGAATGCGCTAGTGCGTCCTCTTTTATTAATATAGGCATTCGATTATAAGTTTAATAAGCACGGCTACCTTAGGAAATTTAAGTCTCGCCTTTATATACGAGGAGATCTTTAGCTATTTAGCGGAAAGGAAACTTACGCCGCGACGCTTATAGCGCGAAATTTTCGTATTATAATTGCTATTACCGCTAAATTTAGCATAGAAACCCGCTTACTTAACGCGGTTAACGCCTTTACGAATGCCGATCTAGATAAAGAAGTATATATCTACTTCTTAGATAGATTTAAGATATTTGGTTTTATAATTCGGTTGATAAAGGCTTTATACGGACTTCGCCGTTCGCCGCTTCTTTAGCAATAGGAACTATCCGGGTCTCTTACCGAGCTTAGCCTTTAGCAAAGTGCGGAGGATCCTTACATTTTTATATCTACTACGAGTAGTATTATTACTTTCTTCTTTATAGATAATATTATTATCCTTTTCCGTAAGGAGCACTATAAGGCTACTAACGATTTTGTTCGTCGCTTTAAGCAGAAGTATATAGTTATTAACCGCGGAGAGCTTACCTATTTCCTTAGGATTAGGATTATCTAAGACCGTAAGTAGCGAAAGCTATAGTTATGCTAGGACGTTTACTTAGATAAGATTGCTTCTAAGTTTAGTTTAATCCCTGCTTCTATAGTTCTACGGCCTATTTCGACCCTTTGCCCGTTCCTACTTCCCGAGAAGCTAGAGAAACACTAAGGATAGGCTACGGATAACTAAATCTATTACTTTTAGTCTTTAGTCGGTTCCTATAATTACGCGACTATTTCCACCCGTCTCGACGCTATAAAATCGTCGAATTCGTTAGCGGAGCATATATAGAACCCGTCTGCGCTCTATATTAAGCTCGTAGAAAGCTTAGTGACTTACTTATACGAATCGCGTTTCCTTGCGATTAAGTTTTCGGATACGGATAAGCAAGAACTCGTTATAGCCTCCTATGCCGCTTACGCTAACGACCCGGACACTCGTTATTCTTCTAAAGGCTATTTCATTAGCCTATTTAACGGTCTATTTGCGTAGAGTGCCCGGAAACAATCTACGGTTACTACTTCCTTTACTAAGGCCGAACTTCTTACAGTCTCTTCTACCGCGAAAGAGCTGATTTCTATTCTTCGTTTATTTAACGATATTTCCCTATAGCTGGATATACCTATTCCTACTATTTAGTGTAATAACACCTAGACAATCCGCTTAGTTTCCGCCGAGATTCTAAAGATTTAGACCGCCTTAAAGCACGTTGAAATTTATAACTGCTAGGCCCGATAGGAATTCTTACGCAATACGTTTAATATTAAATATATCCCTTCTAACTAGATAGTTGCGGATAGATTAACTAAATTGCTTTTACGATAACGTTTCTAGACGTTCCTTCGCTAGCTTCGACTTACGGATATTTCTTCTAGGATTTAAGAAGAAGTCGATAATGATTTTAACTAGCCGGAAGTTGTTCCCTTCTAGCTAGGGGGGTATATTAATATCACCGTCTTCCCTATTTGCTTTCCCTTAGGAAATCCCCGGTTCTTCCCTAGATTCTACTATAGAATTCTACGGGCTTCTATAGGCATTACCCCGCACTTCTACAGGCGTATTTACCTACTTTCCTTCGGTTATATTTCACTGTGATTTCACGGTGATTTTACGGTTATTTATATAGACTTTACCTATAAAATCTCTTCCCTTCTACGGTCTTCTACCGTAGAATTCTAATTCCCTTCTACGGCTTCTACCGTGGAATTTACCGTGGAATTTACTAGTCTTCTACTAGGCTGCTTATTTATTTGCTAACTATATGACTTATTTATCGTACGGTATAATCTATTGCTTTTCTCACCGATCCTTCCGTCTAATCATTTACGTTACCTGTTTTTCCTTAGGTCTACGCGGCTGATTTCGTCCGAGGATTTTTCCTATATATAGAGACTAGTTAGCCTCCCTACTAGACAAGACAAGAGCTATTATTCTCAGTGGTTTTTGCATCCTTTTGCACCTCTAATCCCTCTGTGCAGGCTGTTTAAGCCTTAGAGCCTCTCTTCTCTTTTTAATTGCTATTACCTAAATGTCGAGAACCCGACTGCCTAGCGTTCGATAAAATTATCAGACTTAGGGAAAAACTAAAGACTTATTAGCGATAAGCTATTAAGTCGCAAAAGAAGTTCTATAACCTCTATTATAAGCTACTTACCCTTAAGCTTAAGGACCTAGTAGGACTCTCTACGAAGAACTTACGCCTTAAGGACTAAAGAAGGAAGTTATTACCTAAATATATTAGACCTTTTAGAGTCCTTTAAGCTATTAGCAAGCAGGCGTACCGCCTAGCCCTACTAGAGAAATACGACCGGCTTTATAATATGTTTTATATTAGTCTTCTTAAGCCGTAGGTAGAACGGGCTATTAACTAATACCCTAGCGAATTACTGCCGATGCCTAACCTCGACGATGCTAAAGGAGAATAGTCGGTTTAGTAAATTAAGGACTATAAGAAGATGAAAGGCGTTACCTACTACTTAGTGAAATAAGAAGGTTAGCTAGCCGAATATAACGAGTAAGTTGCTTAAGACGATATAGCGAATGCCTAAGAACTTATTAACGAATACCTAGAGATACGGCTAAAGAAACGGCGGAAATTACACATTACGAAATAACTTCTTTTTAGCTTACCTTAACTTTTCTCTTACTATTCCGCCGCTACTTTATCGTTATTCCTTAACGTCTATACGGTAGAAGTCTCTTACTTCTATTTCGCTAGTAAACTCCGTAATAATAAGGAGACGTTTTAACTACTCCCCCTTTCCTTAGCGACCGCTCTCCTCGATTATTTTATATAAATCATCGTATATATATTCTCGTCCTACCCGCTATAAGGTAAAACCTACGTCTTTAATCACTAGACGAAGCTTTTAGTCCTTATTCTTACGTATAGCTTTCCGTCGCTTTATTAATAACTACCGGTATTTAAGACGACGTTTTATATATAAACGTTTAGCACCTAATACCCTTTATTCCTCTCTATAGGCCGTTATTACGGCTATAAACGACGTATAAACTTAGTAGAAGATTAACTTTATCTTCTTTTTTTCCGTTTCGTCTTAAGTAATCTATAGCTTAGCTATCTTCGTCTAAATACCGTATAGATCCGCTATATCCTTAGATATTATTATAAGCACCTATAATTTTATTAGCGATTATATCTTAACTTAAGGGGGAACGAGGAACTTATAGATTAATAGAGGTTACTACGCGAGTTATATTAAATACACGTACTAAATCGCGTATCTTCCTATATATAAGAGAGTTTAACTATTCTAATATCGTCCTCGTTATCGCTAAACCCTTATATACTGCTATTTAAGCACTTAATATAATATAACTCGGTTACTTAGCACTTTTTCACGCGGCGATTTTTTATAGTTACGGCCTTCTTAGCCCTTTTCTTTAGTGATATCCCTTTCTAGAGATTCTTCGTATCGATAGTCTCTCCTTTAGCATTCGCCTCTATATCCTCGTCTTTATCGTCTTCGCTAGACGACGAAAAGATTTTAGATTTAATAACCGTTAGCGTTATACGCTTAATAATCGCGTAATCTTCCTAAGACTCTACTAGAATAGGTTTCTTTATGCTTATAAATAATCCCTTAAATAACTAACGAAATAGTTAATCTTCGGTTTCTTCCTTTAACGAGGATATTAATTTCTCTAATGCATTCGGTATATTCTTCTCTACGAAAAGTCGTTTTAATAGGGTTATCTTCTCTCTATGCTTTTTCTTTAGCTTTATCTCTTCCTATGCTATCGCTACGGCGTCCTTAATCGATACTCTATTCGCCGATAACTCTAAGACTTAAGCTATAACTAAGGGACCTATCGGCTAAATATAGTCTATCTATTTTCCTCGCTTTTAAGGCGTCTTTACTATTGCGCTTGCCGTTCGCTTAAGACCTATAGCGTTAAACTAATTCGGAATATACTCGTTTAATTCGGAATATACTCGTCTAATTTAGAATATAATCGTCTAATTCTAAATATGCTTTTTTATAAGATCTTAATATAGTTATATAATAAGAGAAGAGAAGAAAAAAATCTTTATATATAAAGAGTAGCACTCTATTATAGTTCGCTAACTATACGTAGGCGACTAGCTACCTATTGCGTAGTAACTATTATAACGCGTAATTAATACTATAATTATTATAATATATATAATAATAACTATCGTCGTTAATTTTTATACTATATTTAATCCTATTTTAGTTCTATTTACTATTAGGACTTTATTTATACCTAAAGCTATCCTAGCGTTTAAGGCGTCCGCCTTAAAAGGGGGGGATAAGTATAACGTAGCTACCCGCGCAACTATAGAGTTAGGAGATAGGGATATATATACGATAGATAATACATTTTAGCTTAAGGACTATTCGGCTATTAGTCGCTAACTAGTCCTAGACAACCCCTCTTAAGGCCTAAGGGTATATCCCTAAGGCCTTAATATATCTTAGAAGAAGGACAAGCTTTAGTCTTACTATAAGAGGGCAACCGCATTGTAATAAAGAATTATTTATACTTTTAACCATCGTTCCTACCTTCCTAAACGTACCTCTAGTCTATCTTCTTATAGCTAAAAACAGCCTATACGGAAGGATTAGAAGCTGTAAATAATGTAAATCACTAAGAATAATAGCTCTTCTCTTTTCTAATAAGGAGGGCTAACTAGTCTCTATATATAGGGAAATCCCTCGGACGAAAACAGCCGCGTAGACTTAAGGAAAAGAGGTAAAGGAAAGAGTTAGACGGAATCGCCGGTCGGAAGCGCCGGTCGTAAATAATAAATCGTATCCGTACGACAAATAGTTATATAGTTAGTAAATAGATAAACTAATAACGCAATAGTCTATTAGAAGGACTAGTGAATTCTACGGTAGAAGCCGTAGGCATGTGAATTCTACGGTAGAAGCTATGGAAGAGAATTGGAATTCTACGGTAGAAGACTATAGAAGGGAATTAGAATTCTACGGTGGAAGACCGTAGAAGGGAAGAGAGTTTACGGGTAAAGACCGTATAAATAACCGTAAAATCACCGTGAAATTATAGTGAAATATAAACGTAGAAAAGTAGGTAAATGCGCTTATAGAAGTGCGGGGTAAAGGACCGTAGAAGCCCGTGGAATTCTATAGTAGAATCTAGGGAAGAACCGGGGATTTCCCGGTAGAAAGCAAATAGGGAAGACGGTGATGTTAATACTAGGGGACCCGCATTAGTTCGGGGCAGTGTAAGGGATATATAGCAGAAGGTGCTAGAAGGAAAGGGACGTACTAGGGCCGTCCGGACGGACGGGAAGAGCTATATAAAAGAACTTTAGTCCGCCCTTCCTTAGGCTCTCCTTCCTTCCTTTCTTATTTAGCTTTTATTATAGTTTTAGTTTTACTGCCTACTAAGTAACCTACACCTCTTCTAGTAGTGCCCTTAGTGCTCTAGCCTCGACTACCCCTACTTGCTTAGATTTAGCCAGCCGGTCTAGTATACGTAACCCTGAGTGCTCCTCTACTTACTATTCCGCCCCTATAGCTTTTAATAATAAATAACGCCCTTTATTAGTCTTTAACTATTAGAGACTTAGTCCGGTTAGACTGTCTTCTGTGTTCTAACCGTTCTATTATATATAGCAAGCGGACTATATAAATGCCGGGCTTAAGGGAGCAAGCGGACTATATATATATACCGGGTTAGAAGACGGCAGGGTGTTTATCGTATACGATAGTCTTCGTGCTTTAGTCGTGATTAAATAGCTCGTATTAATCAAATGTTTCTTAGGTCGCGAGGGTCTTTGCGATAGGTTTATCGGTATAAGCAGCGGGGACGATAAGGTCGTTGCAGTCTGCGAAAACAACGATTGTTAAAGGTTCGCGATACTTGCCTTTAGGGCAATAGGGTCGATTAGGTTACTATAGTCTGCGAAAATAGCAACTTTAAAAGGGCGATGCTTACCGGGAGCGGGTAGCGGGCTCGTCGCGTTATAGACGCACTATCGAGTAGGTCGCTATAGTCTACGAAAATAGCGATGTTAACGATAGTTAGAAGGGATCTAAACGGTAATCTAAAGGGTCCCTTATTCTTAGCATAGATAATCCTTCCGTCGGGTCGCTATAGTCTGCGGAAATAGTAATGCCGGCGTTTAAAGGTTAGGGGTCTGTCTCTTCTACCTAGCTAATCTATAATTAAGCGTTTAATCACTAATCCCTTATCTACGGAGGCTAAGTTTATAAACCTAACGTCCGCCGGAATAGCAGCTATATAGATCTATTAGCTTAATAAGGAGATAGGTTTCCTACAACCTATCCTATCCGTACTTTATATAAATAGTTAGAATATATAACTCGTAGTACTAAAAAATAGCTTAGTGCCGCGGGCATAACTATAAGCAAAGCTTTGCTATGCCCGCGGCACTAAGCTATTTTTTTCCTATAGCTAGGGCACCTATAGCAGCTAATAGCCGTGAAGGATTTCGGGATAAGCCCTACGGGACGCACTACTAATAGGAACCGTGAGATTTTTAGCCGGTTAAACCCCGGGGGAAATATAGCCAATTAGCGCACTGGAATTTTAGACTCTAGCCAATTATAGCATGTTATTTAAGGCCAGCCAGTAGCCGTACTTCGTTAATATAAGGGACCTCTATAATAAAAAAGCTTACTATATATATTAAGTAAGCAAAGCGGCTTACTATAACTTACACACATTCTATATTCTTCGTAGCATAAAGCAAGCTTTGCTTAATAAAAATAACCCTAGTAGGACACGCTATATCTATATCCGCTATAAGTGGATTATATATCGCACCGATAAAGGCTTTTTTTAGCTTATATAGTTGCGAACTAACGAGATAACCGTAGACGGTATAATAAAGGTGCTTCTAAAGGATAAGCATACGGGCTTTATATAGCAGTTAGGAATAGGAAAGTCCTTATAAGAAAGGGCATAATAACTTATAGGAATAAGCGAGAAAGGGTAATTAACGAGGAATTCGTCGAATTAGAGGCGAATTAGAGACCGGAAAAGGGTCCTAACGAGGGCTTAGGAGCTCTCGGCTGGCTAAGGGGAGGTGTCGTAAGATTAGGCATAGACTACCTTACGTAGTTAGTCAGCAGCCTCGCGTAGAGATTTAGCCCTCTCGCGTATAGCATAGCTTTTTAGCTCTTCTTAATTCATTAGAGCTTTTCCATATATACGAATAGAGCGCCTATAAAAACAGATCACACGATGTAGTACGACGTTGTATAGAAAACAAGGCTTAAAGAGGGCCTAAAAAGGAAGTGATTATAGATATAGAATAGCTCTACCGGGCCCTACGAAAAACACGTATCTAGTAGGCTTTTTTCTGCCCTACTTAACCGCCTTGCCACCTAACCCTTAGAGGCCTCTACGGGGGCTATTAGCCTAATATGTTCCCCGGCAACTAGCATGCCTCTGGCATGCGAACAAACAAACAAAGAAAACAGCACTAATTTTCCCCTTCTCTTATAACATCCTTGTCATCGTTATCGTCTTCCCCCTCTACGCTCTTAATAATAGTCTAAAGGGGTATTCCTACGGGAAACGTCCTTCTAAACGCGCCGGCCGTACATAGACCTTTAATAGCCTATCCTCGTGAAATTCCAATCCCTAAGCTCCCCGAATAGGTGATCCATCTATATACACTAATGCGTATATCGCCCGGCCTTTTCTCTAATGAATTATAAAGGGTCCGCGCTATCGTAGGGTTAGCTTTTAAGGCTTTCCTTCTTAGGCTATAAGAACTATATCTCTAGCTTTAAATCCCGGTTGCCTTCGTGCTTTATAGAGCTATCGTTGCTAATCTGCTTTATAATAAAATGCAGCTCTTACTGCCAGTCGTCGTAAGGTTATTTCTGCCAAATGTGATATCACTAAGTTAGCTAAATCCCCTCCTAATAGCTATAAGCACTTTCCCGATGTAAGTGCAGCTTATTTATCGGTCTATTAGTCGTTCTAGTCCTTTATAATAGTATCGTCTTTTAGTCTAAGGAGGATTTAACTTAAGGAGTATCCTAACGACCGAATGCAACGATAGTTAAAGGACTTTATAATAAAAGGCAAGCTCTTATCTTAGTCCGGTTGCGATACTCTAATACGCCCTATAACTTCCTATAGGATCCTATTTATAACTTCCACTAGGCCTACGCTCTTATGCGATTGCGATAGTGCTCCTACTATCTCTATATTATACTATGCTATAACTGCTCCGAATTCTCGCGATCGGAAGGATAAGCCTAGATCCGTATAAAAGGCTAGAGGAGATATTATTAAGGAGTTAAGCTAATTCTCTACTTTCTATAACGCCTTTATAGCTTATATTATCCGGCACTCTATAATCTAAGCGAATTATAAGAAGTAATCTATAATAACTAAGATTTGCCTTATCCCTAAAGCTAACTACGGAAAAGGGCTAACGTAGTCTATGCTAATGACTTCTAGTAGCTACGTGGTTATAATAGGCTAGTCTAGTGCCTTTAGCTTATTTATCCTAAAGGTAGCGTATAGAAAGCAGCTCGCAATATAGTTAACGATATCTCGTGCTATCTTAGGCTAGTATACGTAAGTGTATAGTCTACGGCGAGTATATTCCGCTCCGAAGTGTCCGCTATTATTATAAGCCCTTCTTAATACTTCCGGGATCTCTTCTTCTAGTAGGCATCTTTGCTAAGAACTATTAGCACTATAGTGCTAAAGCCGACCTTTAGTCTACTTAAAGCTCTACGCTCTGCTAGCGATTCGTCGTCGTGTGTGTCGGTCTAGCGGGTCCTTTAGTATCCCTTATAGTAGATATCGTAAGATCTCCCTAAAGTCCGGATGCATTTAGAAACGCGCCTCTAAGGTAGGATCCTCTCCTTTAGTCGACAACGCCTTTACCTCCCCTAAGGTCTATTTCCCGTCCTATCGCTATTGTTTCCGGAGTATCGTCTACTAGTCTATAGAAAAGGTCCGGCACGGAGCCCTTCTTCGTCCTTAGGGCGGCTGCAACTAACGCCTAAGCTCCCTAATAAGCTCCTTAAAGCCTCCTTTACCAGCCTTTTAGATCTATACGCCGGCGGCATTAATATAGCCCTATAACTCTAGACCGTCGTCGTTATACTCCTAGGAAGGAAAGATAGTCCTTAATAGCCTATCTACGGCTTTATTGCGGGTCCCTTTAATGTAATAGATGCGAATATTAAGTACCTTTAACTTAGTCACTTAGCGGGCATAGATTCCCTTATAGCCTTATCTAGAAAGAAACTAAGTAAGCGGCATATAGTTAGTATAGACTATTAATAGGCTCTTACCGTAAGAGAAGTAGCGGTGCCTTTTGCAAAACTCTACGAGGGCATAAAGCTCCCTTTTATAGGTGCTATAGTTCCTCTATATCTTTATAAATAGAAAAGAGTTATATAGGATAGGGAAATCCTAATTATCGCGGTACTATAATAGCGTATATCCGGCCCCGAATTTGCTCGCATCTATATAGAGCTACACTAGCACGTTAAATAGGTAGCTATATATCGCTACGACTACTTAACCCTACGCCTTAAGAATGGCAAAAGAAAGAGCTTTACTATTACCCTAACGCTAGGGCACGTTTCCTATTAGTCTATTTAACGGCCGGGCAATTTCGGTATAATTAGGGATCTATCGTCGATAAGGTCCTACTGCACTAACGAAGGACCTAACACCCGTCTAGTCTATTAGTATTAGCTACTCCTTTAGTTTTACTGCTTTCTTTAGCTTAATAAGGACTTCGCCCCCGATGCGGTAGGTCTAGCCGATCGCTATACTAAGCCTTACCTTCTTAAAACTTAACTTAAGTAGTGCCTATAGGAATCGAGGTAAGAGATAGTCCCGCACGAAAGCCTACTGCTCCTTAAAGGTCTTATGCTTGCCGAATACGTTATCGGTATATACGTTAACGGGTGCTATATCTCTAATAGTAGGAGGGGCTATAAGTAAAGGCTCGGCAAGGGGTATAGGGATAGGTCTTATTACAATCTTTATAAACTCGGTAAAAGAGAAAGGCGCCGTCTAAGTCCCTTAGGGCATTCTCGTCGGCTATAACTGCGTAAAACCTAGTATCGCGATAGTAAGAACGTATCGTAGTTCTAGGTCTACGGGAATAGCCTAGTATCTATATTTAAGGTTAAATTAGCAGTAGGTTCTTACCTTAGGATCCGAGAGGTTATCGTAAATCTCGGCCAATAGTAGGATCTCCGTTCCCGGTAGGTCCTCCTCGATATAGCTATAGTTAATCGTTAATCGTAGTTCTGCCTATAGGTTATTCTCGTCCTTAACTACTAATACCGGCTCGGCCGACTACGATAATAGCGTGCTAATCGCTATAGCTATATATTTATATATGCCTGCATTAACGTAGTCGTTTACGATCTTATTTAGCTAATACTTTTACGGCTCGGTCTAACGTCTCCTTAAGGATCTATTCTACGGCTTTACGCCTCCCTTAACGTAGGGTCTATGCGTATAAAGGTCTATTAAGGGTAGGTTATATACCGTAGTTCTATCAAGCTCCCGATAGGTAAAGAACACTCGCTATACTTCTTCCTTAAGGTCTTTTAGTACTAATAGGCCTAGCCGAATCCCTATCGTAGTAAACTAGGCTATAATAACCTCTAACGGGGTTGTATTATTAATTGGCTTCCTCTAGACCCTTCTTTACGTTAGGAAAGGGTATATAGAAGGTCCCTCGCTCTATAGTCTAGGCTAGTTAACTATATCCACGCGGTCTCTAGGGGGTAGCCTATCTCTCGTAAAGTCTATCGGGGCCGTCGGGATTAAATCCTCCTCTATAGTGCACTTATCCGTAACGTGTGATAGGCCTATATAGTATATTCCTAGGCGGTATATTCTCTTAAAAGCTGCTTAGTCCTTCGGCTTCGTTAGGCGTAGTATATGCCCTAAAAGCTATAGTAAAGGCTCTATAAAGAACTAGGAGAAAGGGAGGTATAGGGTATAGTTAAATAATAATACTATTAATCGCACTTTAACGATATGCTTAGGTCGAAGCAGGAGATCTAGTTTTCCGAAGATACGGTATATCTAATAGAGGAAGAGTCTTCTTCCGATAAGGAATTATCCTCTAATATAGCAATAGCCTTGCGTATGTCCTTCTTCCCTACGAACCTCTTTAATAATAAGGGCGCTACTAGAGATAGCAATAGCTTCTAACGGCTACTTATAGTTATAATTAGACCTTATATCTTCTAACGTTATTCCCTAATAGAGGGAAGTCTAATCTTAAGGGTGCTTGCTCGGATATCGAATACTGCACTAATCTTATAGAGCTACGGGAGCTTAAGCAAGATTAGGATATCGTCCTTTAGTATTCCTTTATAGAGGTCTAGTCGAATAATAGCTAAGATCTCCCGCCTAATCCCCTCGCAAACGATAGTGCCCTTTACGAACTCTATAATAGGGGTCCTCGATCTATTAGCGTTTATTATTAATAGTCCTTAAAACCCGATTTCGTATAGTTGCTAGCGTAGCTAGTTATATTCTACGGTAAACTTCTGCGATATAATATTAGCTTCCGAGCCTTAGTCTCCCTAAACGGTCTACGATAGCATAGCGATATATATAGCTTCTTGCTAAGTGCTAGCGAAGATAACTATAACGGCTACTCTAAACGTCTTTAGGGTTACTACCGCTTTTGCCAATAACTAGGTGTTATAGAAGGGCGATATATACTTATATACCGCCGCGGCTATTGCCGGCATAGCTCCTTTCCTAGGTTTAGCCTATCGCACCTGCTTGCGTAAAGATAAATAACGAAACTGCTTAGCACCCTCCGGGCTTACTTACTAAAAGTCGTCTAGGCTAAGAGGCACTATAACCTTACGAGCTAGGTTAATCTAATCGAAGGATCTAAGCCCTTCTCTTACCTAGATTTCCGTAAGGCTTCTCGGCTTAGCTCCCTTTTTTACCTTCGCAGTAATAGTAGTAGTAGTTGCTAGGAGGTCTACCTCTCTCTAAGGCACCTTATGCCTCCTTAGCGCTTCTTTAGAATCCGTTATTAGCTAGATAATAATAGGGACTACGTCGCCTCCTACTTGCCTCTTCTTTATAGCATAAGGTAGGTTCGCCCCCCCCGCTAGCATTATAATCGCTAAGGCACCTTAAATTAAGGCCGATGTATCCCGGTCCTTAATATCCTCCTCGGTTATAACTCTTTAAAGGCGCTTAATTATTAATAGCGCTTCTACTCCCTCCGGATCCGGGTCTTAGTCCTAGTCTAAGGAATCCTAAATAGCATCGGCATTAGGCTTTAATCCTATAGCGCGGGCTCTAACGGATAGTTCCTTATTAATATAGGTTTCCTCTATAAGGCTAGTAAGGATACTATAGCCATACTTATTATCGCTATCTAGAAGGTCTTACGACTCTATAAAATAAACTACTCTCGCACCTAACGTAGCCTTAGTAATATAGGTCTCTAGCTCCTCTTCTATATATCTATAGTTTACTTAGACTATAGCTTAGGGTAGAGGTCTAGTCCCTCCTAATCTCTTAGGCAATTGTCTATTTGCCTCTTACTACTATACTCTCTTTGCGTAATACCGCTCGCGAAGAATATCTCTCTCCTAATCCTAAAGCCCTTCTATAAATAATATAGAATATATCGACGGGTAGTAGCTATATTATCCGTATATAAAGTAAATTGGCTAATCCGGAATAAGAGAGGATTTATTTATATACTAGTTCTTAGAGTCCTCTAGCTTTAATAGTCCCGCTCGGCTTCTAAAGGGCGGTAGTCCTCCTCGACTACGGCTACGCAATACTCCTCGCTAGTTATTATACGGTCCTATAGTCCTCTTCGATCTTTCTTCCTATATTTATCTTTAAATAAGCTACTAGTAGGTAGGCTACTAACGAATAAGCGGTATAAAGAGTACCTTTTAAGTAAGAGCTTGCCTATAAGGCTGCTTAACCACTCGTTTAGTATTCCCCCCTATCTATTAGTATATGCCTTACCTAATATACGGGTATAGGGCGGATGGCAAAACATAGGATCCGGTATTATTATAGCTATATATAGAGATCCTATATAGGATAAGGTCTACCCTCGCTTACTTATATTCTCTAGCGTAAGTGCTAACTAATAGGGATTAAAGCTATATTTATCTATAAAGACTTTCTAAGCACTTTATCTAGTTTAGCAACGAATATAGTTAGCTATAGTAGTAACTAAGGCATTACGGGCTATTTATTAAGTATCGTTTGCCTTTACCGCGAGAATGCCTTAGTGTAAGAAGACAGACTAGAGGTACGTTTAGGAAGGTAGGAACGATGGTTAAAAGTACGAATAATCCTTTATTGCAATGCGGTTGCCCTCTCGTAGCAAGACTAAAGGTTGCCCCTCTTCTAAGATATATTAGGGCCTTAGGGATATACCCTTAGGCCTCGAGAGGGGTTATCGGGGACTAGTTAGCGACTAATAGCTAAAGAGTCCTTTAGCTAAAATGCATTATCTATCGTATTTATATCCCTATCTCCCGGCTCTATAGTTACGCGGGTAGCTGCGTTATACTTAGGTCTTTTAGATAATTATTATCGCACTAGATAGACTATCTATAGTAAGAGCATTCTGCTTGATTAATCCTCGCTTAAGTTCGGCACTAGCTAACTTATTAATAAAACTCTTAATAAAGTGCGAGAGATAATAGCGCTTAAGAAGGGTAAGAGCCCTCTCTTTAAGTCTTAGCCGGTCTTTACTACTATACTATCTTATAAGCTTTTAGGCTCGCTTATAGTAGGCAACTAATAGTTTATCTAGTCTTTATTAAATCGGCTGCTAGAAGTTTGTATTAATCTCGTCGATAAGCGTTGCCTTAAACTAATCGGTTAACGCGGTTTCTAGTTCCTTTAGGTCTTTTAGTAAGGCATAGTCCCTTTTAGCAAGCATTACGATCTCCCTTAGTCTATCCGAACTATCTATAAAGATAGCAGCATCCCTAAAGAGCCCTATATTAATTGCCTAAACTATAAGAGAAGTATTTAATACGTTGCCGTTAAGCGCTCGGAATATCTACTTAAGCTAGGATAGCTATCGGCTAGCGGCTCTATTGCCGTTAAAATTCCTAATCTTAGGCGCTATAGGAAGCCTAAACTCGCCTCGGGCTAATATCTTAAAGAATATACGAAGGCAGAGCCTAAAAGAAAGTAAAGTCCTTAAGGTTATAAGGGCCCCTTATCACCGTATAAGTCGAAGGTTCTTTAACTTTCGTACTGTTTTCCTTTACCCCGCCAAAAGAGCATTAGGTAATCTGCTTATAAAGTACATAGTGCCCGGGTCGCCTTATCAATTCGCTATGCATAGCGCCCGGGTCCGCTATGCTCGCCTATTAATCCGTCCCCGCATAGCGCCCGAGTCGCCTATTAATTCCATGCACAGTGGCTCAACCACTAGACTTATACGGTGGCAGGGAGCCCTCGTGACCTCGAGGACTTTACTTTCTTTTAGGCTCTGCCTGTATAAACTAACGATTTAGGTAGAGGGCAAGTAGGCTTAAGAACTTCTAATGATAATAAAAATATAGACTTCTTTAATCTCGATAATAATATCGACGAGATTGCTACCTCCTAAAGAGGAGATCGTGCCTTAGAAAAGGCTGTTTTAGAAAGGTCTAGTGTATCGGCTAGGTGTCGCGAAGAATGCGTGATAATCCGTAATGCTAAGGGTCTTAAAGAAAGGCGTGGCGGCGAATATCGCTCTGCTTACCTTAGTCTTGCCACTAAAAATAGATCACACGATATAGTGCGACGTTGTATAGAAAACAAGGCTTAAAGAGGGCCTAAAAAAGGAAGTGATTATAGATGCAGAATAGCTCTGCCGGGCCCTACGAAAAACACGTATCTAGTGGGCTTTTTTCTGCCCCACTTGACCGCCTTGCCACCTGACCCTTAGAGGCCTCCACGGGGGCTGTCAGCCCAACACCCACCTAGGTACCTAGGTACCTACGAGTTTATTCGCACCTGGTATTCGTACAGTAAGATTTGGCCCCCCACAACACGCCAGCCCCTCTCATCCGCGCAGAGTCTATCTACTTGTATAGACGCGTTTGTTTGCACTTCACTTCACCCGCTCCTCCATACCACCTACTCCCCTACCATCATCGTCACCGCTGTCGCCGCCGCCGCAGTCACCGAGACCGGTATCGGGCACCGAGCGTTGCAGCACGAAGCCTCAGCCGCCCAAGGCAACGGGGCGCTGCCTGAACGGACCGCTGCGACCCAGCCATGGACTTCCTCACCAGCTTCAACTTTGACACCGACGATTCGGCGAATCCAAAGTCCTCGTCTTGCGCGTCGGTTGATGACTTGCAGCTGCGCCTTCGGGATGTCCTCGCCGAAAGGGCGACGCCCACACGCGCCGAGCATGTCGCCACCACCCTCGACATTAGCGCGACCGCACGCTTCACGCTGAACCTTTCCACAACGGAGAACGGCGTGCTCGAGGGCCTCAACAACCTAGACCCCTCCCTTGGCGGGATACGCGCTACCAGCGTGAATATGGAGAACTCCGGAGAGCAGACGACCCGCGACATAGTCGCGACGGATGCCCTGTTGAACCAGCCTCAAGACGACCCAGTGCTGCAGCGAGCCGTTGCCCGGCACATCATCGCCGCCGTGAGTGCGACCGATGGCAGTGTGTGGATAATGCGAGAGATGTCGCGCGACTCCCAAGGCTGGAATTTCACGTACCTGTGCAAGGACTCGGCCCAGCAATGGGATCGCCAAAACAAGGGCAAGACCAAACTCATCATCGGCGAGTACACACAAAGGGACATGGACCCGACCCTGATGAGTGAGAGACCCGAGGCCCTAGCCCCCGCCCAAAGAGTCTCAGCTGACCTTGCTATCTAGGCCGACCTGCCTTTGACTGCCGCGGCACGATTAGGATATCATTCGCTCAGGGCGGCCGGTCCATCTCGGTTAACTACGACCATACGCCGCTGCACAAGACTGTCGCCGAGGTCGCCGAGTATTTCAGACCGCCCCCGCCACCGACAATCTTGCAAAAGCCGGACAAGCCGGAGAAACAGAAAAGCCCCAAGAAACCCCCGTCCGCACGCAAGAAGCGCGACTCCACCAAGGCTTTGGATGAGAATGGCAACCCGAGGAAGCGAAAGAAGAAGACGACAGAGGCCCAGTTGGAAGCTGGCCCGGCACCTGAGCAACAATCACTCGGCCAAGGCACCCAAAACGGCCAGGGGTCTCTCCAACTCGCCGACGACTCTGCCGCGGGCGCGGCGCAGGCGTCACAAGAGCCTCATCAACCTTCAGCTGCCGCCAGCTTTCCGCTCAACCTCTCGCCCGAGGAAGCAGCGCGCCGCCGGGATGCTGCTACCAAGCTGCTGGCCGATGCGGGAGTCGATCCAGAATCGTTGTCGACTGAGCAGTTCAACATTTTCGCCAACCAGTCGCCCGACTTGCAGAAGGAGTCGCTCAGCATGCTGGCTAAGTATGGCGCAGAGCGACTCCGTATCGTGCACCCGAGCAATAGGGACAGCTCGGCGTCAGTCGCGCCAAGCTCCACGGCAACACCAATGCAGACTACCCACGCTGCTGCACCTGGGCCCATGACCACGACGGAGCTGGTACCGCGGGCTCCCGGCGCGGAAGACAAGACCGAGGGGGCCGCCAAAGGGCCGAAGCGCCGGAAGATGGGCAAGTCACGCAACGCGTGCTTTCACTGTAAAAGTCGAAAGGTCAAGGTATGCGTCCCTCCCCCTTGACTGGTGTCCCCGCTACTTGGTGGCTCGTCTGCTGACCGACGACGCAGTGTCCCCGGGAGCGGCCCACCTGTGCCGAGTGCCTAACTGCCGGCTTGGACTGCGGATATGCACCACCCAGGCCGAGGAACAAGAAGAGCAAGTCGGACGTCACTGTGCCCGTGGGTTACGACACCGAGGAAGACTCGCACCTTGATTCGGCCCCTCCACAGCAGGAGCTGGAGGAAGAGGCCCGGGAGCATCCGCAAATGGCTTTCCCAGTAGATCAATCGGTGGTGGCGGACATCCAAGAAGACGAATCTGAGGGGGAAGAGCCTCAGGAGGCCGCGCCGCATGAAGAAGAGCCACAGGACGAACAGTCGGACGAGGAAGGGATCGATGTGGGCGACGAACCCGACTATTCATCCTACCCGCAAATCCCCGTCTCCGACATGCTGACACCGAATGTCGACATTCAAAACCACACGACTCAGCCAACGCACCAGTCCCAGCAGTCTCCGTATTTTCGATCGACATCCGGCCCGGCTCTACCTCAACCTGAGGAGCCTCCAGTTTCGCAACCGATGCAAACGATAGTCTCGGGCCTGATTTTGCCTCAGGGCACAATTCACTTCCCGTCCCACGTGGCTTCGACAACGGCGGGCACGCCCTCCTTGGACCAGAGCGCCGACGAACCCCTCCACCTGCCAGCGTCCCCTCAGCAGACCCAGCAGGCGGCCAAGGAGCCTCGAAGGAGCCTGCCGTCAGGGCCACCGCAGAGACAGGGCCGCGATCATGGGCCTATGGCTCCCGTTGCCGTGTCTGGATGGCCTAGCAGCGTTCATCCGGGCTCTCAGGCCACTGGGGATCCCATGAGCCCCCCACAGCCTTATGCTCCACAGCCGTACGCTTCACAGCCGTACGCTTCACAGCCGTACGAGCCGCACAAGCGTGCCGCAGGCGAGCCGAGCGCAAGGGGCTCGGACCGCAAACCACCTGCGACTTCTCCTCAGATGCGGGACGCTATTGCCCTCTCTCAAGCGGCACTGGAGCATCATAGACAAGCACATAGCTTGCCCATGACGATGCAGCCCTCGGTCCAGTCCAACTCGTTCCATCCGGCCGATGACTTGCGTACAAACCAGCGGGCCCAAACGAAGACGCCCAAGGGGGCACAGTCTTCAGCCAGCGCCTTTCAGGCCCCTCCACCGGCAGAGCTGACGACCATGGGCAATGCCACCAACCGCAGCCAGTACCGACCTGCGACACACAACATGAACAATCCGTCGTCCTTCAGCAACTACGGGAGGTACTCGGAGGCGTTGCCAAACACGTCGACGTCGGACAGAATCGGATACGAGCCGTACTCGTACCAGAGAAGCAACCAGAGCACCACGACGTACCCAGCCTACGACCACGGCCGTAACACGGCTTCGACCATGTCGATGGAGGGCTCGTCCGTGACGTCCATGGCCTCGGGTTATCCAGCCAACACCCTCAACCTCCCGGACTCGCTGTCGGTCGCACGGGGCCACGACGCGCCGAGCAGGACCAACTCGCCCTACAGCAGCACCAGCGCCAACCAAGAGGGCAGAAGGAGGCCCAGTCATGGCCCGTCTCCGGATTTCGACTTGCGCACCGCTTCTCAGACGGCACGGCCCGGCCAGGGGGGGCACGGGCATGGTTCCATGAATAACAATCACCATCACCACCAGCGGCAACAGCACCAACAGCACCAACAGCGGCAACAGCAGCAACAGCAGCAACAGCAGCAACAGCAGCAACAGCAGCAACAGCAGCAACAGCAGCAACAGCAGCAACAGCAGCAACAACGACAGCAGCAGCAGCAGCCGCAGCCGCAGCCGCAGCCGCAGCCGAAACCGACCCAGTCGGCGCAGGGTCATCAGGGGCAGAACTGGTACAACTTTAACGACCCCGTCAACCAGTCGTACCCGTTTGGGCTCCAGAGGTCCAATTATAGCTGGAAGATGTCTGACGAACCCTGGGGAGGGGTGTCGTAACTTGCTCGCCATTTTGGTACGGAGGGTTCCCCCGGCTTGGCGTTCGGATCTGGCCCCGGCCGCGGCCGCGGCTTTCATGTTGATTTTCTATTCTTGTGTCTCTTTACTGCCGTTTCTTGGGTGGAAGCTCTAGGGTCTTCAGGCCAGCTATCGTACTTTTATGGTAAAATAATAATGTACTGCCGTTTCTTCCGCATGCTTTGAGGCATTCCTCGACATATGGCAATACCATGCATTCATTCAAAGACAGAAGGGGTGCACGGGCAGTGAGCTAGTCGACGTGAGGGGCAAGAAATCGAGCTGGGCGACACGAGGACAGATAGCAAGACGACTCTGATGACCAAGTCGCACGATGACACTTGGGAGTTTGCACTGGGAGTAGGTATTCGTGGAGAGCCTAGATTACTTCGTAGAGAGTCTAGATTTGATTATCTATTGAGCCCTCATCGTGCTTACGTCATCATGGCCTTGGAAGCGTGGACCTCATCTTTGACAGCCCAC
This sequence comes from Ophiocordyceps sinensis, assembly GCA_012934285.1. Taxonomy (NCBI): domain Eukaryota; kingdom Fungi; phylum Ascomycota; class Sordariomycetes; order Hypocreales; family Ophiocordycipitaceae; genus Ophiocordyceps; species Ophiocordyceps sinensis. The sequence continues at coordinate 11,404,299 of JAAVMX010000001.1, read as the reverse complement.
TGCTCAAGCCGTCGGCGCGGTAGGAATAGCAGTGTCAAGAGCAGCCAATCCCGTAGTAGACGACACCATCTGGTGCCTTGTCGCTCGCCTCGCCAGCCGCTTCTGCAGCAGCAGCATCCGCAGCATCGTCCGCGTCCCCTCGTCTCCCCGCCGCTCCACCTCGTCCATGACGTCCCATATCCGCCCGTCGTCGTTCGCCGCCGCGCAGTCCAACAGCGGCTTCACCCACCCCATCTGCCGTCGGCCCAGGCCCCCCGGACCGGCTAGAGCCACCATGTGCGCCGCGAACCGCAACGCCAGGTCCAGCTCCCCCGTCTTCGCGCACGCCGCGATGAGAATTCCGTAGACGCCTGGTTCTCGCGCCGGGTCTGCCTGCTTCGCCACGTTGGCCGTGTAGTCCCGAGCGAGCGCCCGTCTCGTTTCGTCCGTCCTGCTGTGGACGATGAGTGTCTGCATTGTCGTCGCTTCCGCCTCCTCCCCGCACAACCTTGCCACGTCGCCGTACAGACCCATGGCCCTCTCACTGCCCTGTGCCTCGGCCGCGGCCTCGACGACCGCGCTCACTGCCGCTAGCGGCACCACTTCCGTTGCCCCAAGCTTTCGGAGCGCCGCCTCGGCTTGGTCGATAATCCTCGGGATTCGTTTGATGGCCGTCCTGATCGAGGTCGTATGCTCGCGCCCGATGCTGGTGCCGTTCCTCTTCATGACGCCAAGGACTCGCAGCGCGCCAGCCACGTCGCCACTTCCTGCAAAAGCCTCCACCACCGCTTCGTAGTGAAAGGGCAGCACCCTGGCTCTTTGAGAGAGCACGTCGAGCGCCTCGGTAGCGAGGGCGGCGTAGCCGTGCCTCGCCGCCGTCGCCAGGACGTTTTCGATGATGCCGTCGGACGGCTGCACAACTGAGCTCCTCACAGCGGTGTTCCACGCATACATGGTGCCCTCACGGTGAAAGGCCTGGCTGCAGACATCCAACGCGTAGAAGAGCAAGCTCGTAGCCACGTGGTTCGACTCGCCCAGGTCCTTGCGCTGTCGCAGCAGCAGCAGCATCTCGTCGAGGAAGCCCAACTTTCCAAAAACCAGGATGAAGACGTCGTAGACCCAAGGTGCGACCAGGGCGCCCTGCTCAATCATGTCCGTGAGCCGCGCGTACGCCAGCTCGTACTGCTCGTCGCGCAGCAGTCCGACGGCGACGTGCTGCCTGGCGTCTTGGTCCACCGAGAACCAAAAGTCACGCATAATGTCGAGAATCTCCTGGCGCAGCCCATAGTCGGGGTGGTTGGCCAGCGAGGCCAGCGCGCTCTGGCACATTGTTGCCGTGGGCTTCATGCCCTGGGATTCCAGGTCATCGAGCAGCTTGCGCACTCCCTCGGCAGAGCCCTGGGGGTCGGCCATTGCGTCCATGATGCACTCGTATATGAAGAGGCTGAGCCGTTGGTCTCGAGGGCCCAGCAGGTGGCCCACAAGCTGAAATATGCGCCCGTGACGGTCAATATCCTGGCCGTGGAAGCTCCAGCCTCCCGGATCCCTCATTCTCATGAGAGCCGTGACGATTTCCTCGACGGGCGCACCGAGCAGAGTGGATTCACTCGGTGGCGTCGGCTGAAGAAGCAGCTCTTCCCACGTTGCCTCGCGAGGCGGCTCTTGACATGGCTGCCCTTGGTCCAACCTGCTGGCCTCCATCGCGCTCGTGCTGTAGCGGCAGCTCCGCGCCGACCGTCTGGCCGGGCCGCATAGCCGCGTTTCACGGTTTGAGCCGACAATGCTTTGCCATGGCGCCCTTTCTGGCACCGAGGATAATCGACGCCAAGGTAGTTCCAGGAGGAGTTGACTGCGGCGCATCGTCGTCTGATGCGCGAGCCGGAAAAGGCCTTCAGTCCTCTTCATCGAATGTTGATCGAGCGTCTGTTAGCGGGGCGATGCAACTGGCGGGGTTCGGTGAGTGACCATACCTACCTATACGTACGAATATTCGTACTACCCGTTGCTTATGAATCCTCACCGCAGACACGCCAAACCTCCAGCTCAACCCCACAGGCCCCAGCACTCTCAACGGTTGCGCACCGCCCCTGGAAGCACCGTGACTGCTTTGCGCACAACAAAGGCTCCATGGTTGGCCCCCCATTCCCCTCCCTCGTCCACGCAAGCAACAAGCCCTTGGCTAACCTTTTTGAATCATCGCAGTTACCCCTCGGCTTGCTCAACGCGGCCCAAGGCCAGCCCATGCTGGTCGAGCTGAAGAATGGAGAGACGCTCAACGGGCACCTCGTAATGTGCGATAATTGGATGAACCTCACCCTCAAGGAGGTGGTGCAAACGAGCCCCGTACGCCTCCTCATCCTCTGCGCGAAACCTATCCCAACGAGGAACGAGTCGAACAGGGCTTCCAGCTAACCCGGTGTCTTCTCAGGAAGGCGACAAATTCATGAAGCTAAAAGAAGCCTACATCAAGGGCAACAATGTACGTGAAAAGGCTCGGCCCGCCCGTCCCGGAAGAGGCAAGCTACACATCCTAATGCCGCTCAGATCAAATACCTGCGTGTCCCCGAAGAAATCATCGACCAGGTCAGCGAGTCGCAAAAGAACCAGCAAGGAGGCTTTAGAGGCGGCAGGGGCGGACAGTCGAGGGGCGACCACGGCGGCCGTGGCGGCGGCGACAGGGCAAGAGGTCGTGGCGGAGGACGCGGTCGCGGAAGGGGCCGGGGCCAGTGAGTATCCTGCTACCGTCACGGAACTAGCTGCTGTTGTGTCTTCTGCATCATGCCAGGGAAAATTCGTGGCCGAGTCTCTTGTCGTCTTGCGCATTGGCTATGGTGCCTTTTTGTTTGACTGCATTATCTACAAATGAGTCTTACTATTTGTCCCTCTCAAACGCAGGAAATCAGCTGCATGAATATCACAGCAGAAGAGTGAAGAAAGGGGTGAACTCATGAACACAACGGTGCATGCAGCTACCTGACTTTAGGACTAACGGGGTATATATAGGTACCGGTGTCGCAATTGTGGCACGGACCACCCTTGCCATTAGTTAGCCTCGCCGCGTAGAGTTTTAGCCCTCTGCGCGCCGTATAGCTCTTAGCTCTTTCTTAATCGATTAGAGCTTTCTCAATAGGTTATAGCCCTCGCGCACGCTTTTTCTAGCGCACGCATTTTTTAATTATCGTAAGAATTAATTCTACGATAGCTCTAATTATTAATTTCCTAGGTATCCGAAAAACGATATATTTGCCGATTAAGACCTTTTTTATAGCTTTCTATTACCTATTATAAAATAGAGGCGTTTCCTACGTAATATACCTCGCACTACGCTAAGAACGCTAAGATAGCATTAGTAGCCTTACGCCGGGCCTAAGACGCTAGACTTAATAAGCTTTAAGGATAGGAAAATTATAGCTTATAGTTTATTAAGCTATCGATCGCCTTAGGTATTAAGCACTTAGAAAGGCATGTTAATAGAAAGATTAAGCCCGTAAAGGAGGACTCTCTTAGCTTAAAAAATAGGATATAAACGGTAGAGTAATAAAGCATTATTATCGGACTAATCTAGTTATATAAGGGAGAAAAGGGTTATAAGTTATAACCCTTGTTAAGGCCCCGATTATAGCGTTATTAGGAGCGTTACGTGCCCTAACTAGGCTCCCTTTAGAGCCTAGGACGGGCTCGGTTAAGACGTATAAAAGGGTCCCCTTTTCTCTCCTCTTTGCTTTAGCTAGATAACCTATTATAGACTAATTCTAACCAATTTACAACCCCCTTTGTTTATTTAACTAACTAACACTAATTAGTGATTAAACAATTAATTATAGATTGGCAAGGTTAAAGAGGCAGAGCCTAATCGTCGAAAGTATACGGATCTTTATCCCCCGCGGATTCTATTGCCTACACCTAGAGACGGTCCTTTATGCTAAGAATAAGGTATCTCACTAGATCACCGGTCGAGATACCTTCTAAGCTGCTCGATCGAAGTCGCTGCTTTCGCAGACTATAGCGACCTTAATCGATAGTGCGTCTATAACGCGACGAGCCCGCTGCCCGCTCCCGGCAAGCATCGACCCTTTTAAAGTTGCTGCTTTCGCAGACTATAGTAACCTAATTAGCAACCGTTGCCCTAAAGATAAGCATTACGGGACCCCCTTTAACGTTACTGCTTTCGCAGACTATAGCGACTTAATCGGCGACCCGCTGCTTATTCCGACACATATCGCGAAGACCCTCGCGATCCTTAGTTAAACCTAGTCATCTACGATAACACCTATAAACCCGACCGCCGCCGCCGCCGCCTTAGCGGCAACCACCCTAACGGTAGATAACCCCGTCACCCTACGAGCTCCTCCGATAGCTCCTATAAGCCCGGCTCCTTAGCCGGAAGACCCTACGAGTCCGACTCCGCAGCCGAAAGCTCCTTAGCCGATAACTCCTATAGACCCGAACTACACTAATTTATTAAATAGCATCGGCATCTATAAGTTATTATATAACTAAGTTAACCTTAACCTTAACTTCGGGAATATATACGTTAGCCCCGACGAATAATATTATATTATAATAACTTCCTACGTTATATTCTTCCTTATAGAAGAAAGGATAAGTCTATACGATTGCGAATTTTAGGACTCCTTTAGGATATAGACCGAAGCCACCTAAGATAAGGTCTAACGGGATTATAAGAGGGCATTACAAACGTTCTTACGGCAACGCGGGATCTATATAGGCCGAAAAGACTAGCCGATTAGCCCTTAACTCGTAATGCTCTAGGCTATAGCTAAGCCCCTACTATAGCCTTAAGAAGAATTCCTCGAGATAGACTTCGACGTCGATATAGTAGCCTATATAGAACGGAATAAGCTGCGATCTTAGCTCGGCTTGCCGCCGTATAAAGCTCCTACGCCTGCTCCCGCCGTTATAAGCGCGCCCGTCCCGACAACTGCTCCGCCGACTGTTTAAAGTCCGCTAGTTGATTTAGCTTCGGCAGCCTCGCCGTCCTTATCCTTGCCGACACCCACACCCTCGTCCGCTTTAATAGTCTCGGCGTCACCCTTATCGTTACCCCTAAGCCGGCACGACCTTAGAGAGACCCCTAACTCCCGCCGGCACGACTTAGTTTCCTACGGGGAAGACCCCGTAGCTGCCCCTAGCTTCTATAGGCATAGCCCCGGTGCCGGCCCTATAACAATAATAACCACGACTTCGCCTTTAAACAAAAGTCCGCTAGTTATTCCCGTTGCTTTAAGCCGGCTCCCTATTCTAAGCCGGCCCCTTGCTTTAAGCCGGCTCCCCCTTCGAAGCCGACTCCCTATTCCGAGCCGGCTCTCCTATTCGCCCGCTCTAAGCAGCAGCTCTTCGGACTGCTCTTTCGACCATTAAAGCAGCTCACCAAGCTGCTCTTCCATTAGCTCTCGCAGTAGCTCGCTAAGCTACTCGCAACCTACGAAGCTATAGGTCCTATAGCAGCTTCCTTAACAACGCGGACGGTATACCCTAAAGCTAAGCAAATGCCGCCGCTGCTAATTACCCTTTAAGTCTCGTAGCGCACTCTTTCGCTACCTCGGCGAAGGATATTACTATACAAAACGCGTGCAGACTTCCTCCTAGACCGTTATGCCTTAAGCCCGGCATATACTATAGCAGACCCCCCTGCCCTAAAGGCATTTACTAAAGTAGGCTAATTGCTAGCACTATAAATCTTACTTCGACTCCCGAGGCGCACTCTTCCGTCACCTCGCTAAAGAATATCGTTACTAAAAGCCCGCCTAAGCTTCCTCCTTGCTAGTCACCCGGCAGGCTCTCTAGCAGGCACCTTCGTCCCGGCAGGCACCTTCGTCCCGGCAGGCACCTTCGTCCCGGCAGGCACCTTTATCCCGGTAGACGACCTCGCCTTTACACGTTGTTCTTCCGAGGTTTGGCAACGTACCCCTCGTTGCGCGTGGCTAGCTAGCCTAGCGAGCTTCCGCACCGTTAGCCTCGCGAGCCTAGCAGAAAAAAAGCTCTCGAGGGATTCCCCTGCCTATTGCCACTCCCCTACCTATTGCCCCTTCCGGCCCCTCTAGCCCTCTACTTAGCCGTTCCTTCGTATATTCTCGTTGTTCTCGTTGCTTATTACTTCGCTCGTCTCCCTAATGCCCCGTTCGCGCGTTTATCGCCTATTTATTCCGTGTGGAATTTCCGCGCATTATTCTTTGCTATTTCTGCAATTTATTCGCCTTTTTCTACGCGTTATTCCCCTTTTCCCGCTTTATTACATTATCTTATTCGTTGTTCGCAGCTTTTGCTAATTGCTTGTTATTTCCGGTCGATTATTTCCTTGCAATTTATACTTATTATTTATATTTATTAGGCAATTTCTAGCTTAATGCGTCTTTTCCGTTGTTTCTTTATTCGCGTTTATAGCCCGAATTAAGGCTCGAATAGACGCTCTATTCCGGCTCGAATAGACGCTTTGTTCCGCCCTAGCGCCCTAAGGATGCCCTCGAATCGACTCTTCGGCAGCGCCCTAAGGATGCCCTCGAATCGGCTCTTCCGAACGCTCTTTCCCTGCTTGTTCGTTTCGTTGCGTTCGATTAAGCGATTAGTCCGTTAGTATAGTGTTTGCAGCCTCTAAAAGAAGAACTGCTAGTGTCGGACTAATCTAGTTATATAAGGGAGAAAAGGGTCATAAGTCATAACCCCTATTAAGGCCCCGATGATAGCATTATCGGGAGCGTTACGTGCCCCGACTAGGCTCCCTTTAGAGCCTAGGACGGGCTTAGTTAGGACGCATAAAGGGGCCCCCTTTCCTCTCCTCTTCGCCTTAGCTAGATAACCTATTATAGACTAATTCCAACTAGTTTGCAACCCCCTTTGTTTGTTTAACCAACCAACAATTATATTATTATAAGTCTTTCCTTTAAACTACGGGACTAGATCTAAAAGGAAGGTTAAGACCTAGAGATAATAGCTTTTAAGACTATAAAGTAGATTAAGATAACCTCTATAAAGGTGCTTAAGGTAATATTCTACTCTACGTTCGTAGAGCTTACTACTATCAACGCGAGAAAATTCGTAGATACGGCTTAATACTTAAAAAAGCTTTATTTCTACTAAGACTAGCTTATCGCGGTCTTAAAGAACTTAAACGAAAGGATCTTCGTTAGCTTTGCCCTTAGAGGACTAAAGATATATCGACTAGACTAGTTTAATAACTAAAGCTATAATTAATAGAGAGGCAAAGAGATCTCTAAAGACGAGATTTATAAGTAGCTCGCTAAGAGAACTCGAGCCGAGCAGTTAAACTCTCTTACTAATGCCGCGTTTAATAAAAACACTTAACGCAATAATAGCGGGAATAATAACGCTAATAGTAGCACCGGTAGCAATAATAATACCGGCAATAATAATAACTCTAGCGGCAATAATAATAACTTTAGTAGGAATAATAATAACTAAGGAGGCAGCGATATAAGGAGGAAGAGGAACTTTATAGACGCTTTAATTAAGATTAAATATAGCTGCTTTATTAAGCCTAGCTGGTTATTTTATAAGGAGGATAAATGCTATCGCTAATACCCGGAAAAAGCCTTAAGATAGTAGGTTAATAAGTCTAGGGACTATAACGGCAATGCTAGGAATCCCGATATTATTATAGCCGGCGGAGAGTTTAACGGTTGCTTGCTAAACTACGCAACGATCGAGGACCCTATTAAAGTTATCGCCGAAGCAGGTTTACTAAGCGGCACCGCGATTAATAAGCCTATCCGCGACGAAGTTATCGCCGATTTAGGCTACGCTAACTATTGTTTTAACGACTTAAAGTGGTTTTTAGATATAACCTCTCTTAGACCTTTTTCTATAATATTCTCTAATAGCTCCCTTTTATAGGTTAAAGCCGTAAGAACGGTTAAAGTAGTTATAGAAGGCGTTATACTAAAGCTATATAAGGTTAATTATTCCCTATCGGCATTAGCTAATCTTATTAGCTCTTAGTGTTTACGGGAGAAGGGCATTAAGTTAGATAACGTTATTAAATGCCTTATATATATGCCTACTGCGTCGAAGATCTACCGTATTAAATAGAAACTAAGTGTTGCGATAATTCTTCACGTAGAACCTAAGGGCAATTGCACCGACCTTAACCTAATTTCTTTACTACGAGGCAATAAAGGGAAGTTATCGTATAAAATAATATACTATCGGCTCGGCTACGCTAGTTAAGAGAGAGTCCTTAAGGCTTACGAAAAGGCCGATATTAAGATCGATAAGGAAGAGGCTAAGACCTTCTACTGCGAACTATACTATCTCCCTAAGGTAGATAAGATAATATGCCGGAATCCGAGCGTTATCGCTACCGGCTTCCTTTCCTATATGTATTAGGATTTCTTTAGCTATAAGCTAGTCGGATATAGCGGGATTAATTACTGCCTATACGGCATTAATATTTATACTAGCTTTTATTAAAGCATCTTCTTACCTTTAAGGGATAGGGCCTTTAAGATGCTTAAGGGTTAGAAGGCGTAGGTTAAGAACTACGCCGGCGATGCCTTAGTCTAGGTGATAGCGTTTAATAACGCTAGGGAATTCTACCCTAAGAAGATAAAGAAATAGTCGTAGGGGGATTACTTTATACTGCGCTATAGCGCACTATATATATCTAAATAGAACGGTAAGGCCGAAAGGGCCGGCCGCACCCTTATAGAGTCTATACGCACGATGTGCCTTAACGTTAGCCTCCTAGACTTCCTTTAGCCGCTCTATATTAAGATAGCTACCTATATTAATAACCTCCTTCCGATAAAAGGCAACGCCTTAAGGGAGGCTCTTATAGAACTGCTAATACGGGAAATTAGGATCCCGTATAAGTATACCCTTAAATATATAAGGACTTAGGGTTATACGACGTACGCAACGAAGCTATAAGAGGCTATCGTAAAATCTAGGAAGATAGACCTAAAGGCCTAGAAGGGGAAGCTCGTAGGACTTAAGGGTCTTTATAGGCACCTCTATAAGGTGTGGTTGCCCGAAATAAAGACTATTATCGTAGCTAAGGACGTTCGTTTCTATAAGGCTACTAGGACTACTCCTCCGCTAGGCATAGATGCCTATAATATCGCGATCTTTAACGAAGACGATAACGGCGACGAGGTTTTAAACGTGCGGGATGTAATACCTTAACCGAGCCGTCGTAAGGATTATCGCGATCTTAATCTAGACCGCTATTAGGAAAGTTATAACGACGTTCCTCGTACGCTTAAATAAGAACGGCATATACACTTTCATAGTAAATATTAGGATAAGGCTAAAAGGCAGATATTGCCGACGCTATAGTCTAGCCTAGGCGTATAATATCCTTAAATCACTAAGCTAAGGGACAATAACGCCGATATTATTATATTAGAGGCTTTTGCCCTAGGAGTAGAGATCCTTTTAGGAGCGTTCCTTAAATCACTAAGACAAAAGCAATAATTAATCCCTTATACGCTAGTTTAGAGTAGAAAGCGAATAATAGAACCTCCGAAGGCGCTAAAGGCTTTTAAAATAGTCTGGCTTAATGATAGGCCTACCCGTCGCTAAACGAAGTAGGCGGCTACCGTAAGGGGCGAGATACTATATCGTAGGTTAGCTAGGCTAAGCACCGAACTTATTATTAATCGCGACGACCGCGTAGACCTTTTTAGGCCGAATATAGGTATATTGCTTACTCTTTTAGCTATTTATCGTAAGTAGGATTGATTTAATAATCCCGGCCCTTAAATAGTATTATCCGTTTTTAGTATAGTAATTCTCGCAGCTTTAAGCGTACCGACTACTTCGAGATAGGCTACTAAGCGGGACGACTATAAAACTAGGTAGCTTCCGGCAATAAAGAGGAAGATCGCCACGCTTTACGGGAAGAACGCATAGAGCCTCGTACGACGACTATTAAGCGCATAGGTTTTTAATAGTAAATAGGTCTTCCTAGAGAAGTCGTGCGCGGACTAAGATCCTTTAGCTAAGGCTAGGTAGGTCGTACGCGGGGATTAGGACAATAAGGAGAGGCCGATAGAAGAGCTTTACGTAGTAGTCGTATACTAGGCCTTATTAAAGCTCTTTGTGATAATCGTAGCTACTTAAAATCTTAAGTAGGAATAGTTTAACGTCGTATACGCCTACAGCTACGCGAAAGCATAGGAAGAAGTGTTTATAATATAGCCGTCGGGACTTAATAACGGCTCCGGGCGTGTTTATTGTCTAAATAAAGCCCTTTACGGGCATCCTAGCTCTACTAAATAGTAGTATAATTAGGTTAAAATAGACCTTAAGGCATATAGATACGAGAGGCTAAAGATAGACCGATATCTGCTTCGATATTCGAATAGCACTCTTATTATCGTTTACATCGATAACTTTATTATAGCCGTACTAATACAATGGCTAATTTAGGCCGCTAGGGATATACTTAATTAACTCTATAAGATTAAGAGATTAAGGGAACCTAAGGAATTCCTCGGGATTTAGCTCGAGAGGAATAGAGATACCCGAACGATCCGTATAACCTAAATAAGGTACGCGACTAAGATTATTAATAAGTTCGGTAAGGGTATCGTCGGCGGTGTTTCTAAGCTATAGCCGCCGAAATACGAGATCCTATACGATTAGAAGGCTTAGGAGCTAGTTATAACTTTAAAAGTATAGCTTTAACGCACCGGCAGTATTAATTACCTATCGATAGGCATAAGGCCCGATATTATATTTACTACGAATAAGCTATCGGAGGCAAATAGCAATCTAACGGAGACGTATAGGGCAATTTTAAAGCATTTGCTTCGGTATATTCGGGGTTCTTAAGAGTAAGGCGTTATTCTTAAGGGCAAATACCCTATAACTAACCTTAAGCTGCGGGTGTATTTAGATATATCCTTCGCCGACGATAAAAGCATACGATACTCTACGGCCGGATACGTAGTATTCCTTAGAGATAGACCTATCTTTTAGAAGTCGAAGCGTTAAACTATAGTAGCTATATCGTTAACGGAGGCAGAGTTTATAAATCTCACACTAGCTAGGATAGCTTCGATATAGATCTATTAACTTCTCGACGAGATAAGGTATACGCAGCCGACCCCGTCCGTAATATATACAGATAGCTAGAATGCGAGGCTCGCGGTTCTAAATAAGAATAACCTAGCGCAGACGCGTTATATTAATATACGATACAAATAGATCGTCTATCGCACTAACGAGGGCTTTTTCCAGCTAGTGTAACTACGGACCGACGAAATAACGGCCGACGGTATAACTAAAGGACTTTTAAAGGACAAGCACTCGTAGTTTATACGTTAATTAGGGATGCGTAAGTCCCTTTAAACAAGGGCAATATAAGTTAGAGGCAAGAGAGCCTATGTAAGCGAAGAAAAGGGCGGATTAGGAGGCGAGGCAATTAGAGGGCAAAGGGGGCTAAGGGCAAAAGGGGCTAAGGGCTCGGGAGCTCGGCTAAGGGGAGGTGTCGCAATTGTGGCACGGACCACCCTTGCTATTAGTCAGCCTCGCCGCGCAGAGTTTTAGCCCTCTACGCGCCGCATAGCTTTTAGCTCTTTCTTAATCGATTAGAGCTTTCTTAACAACCGGAGCCTCTTAAATAGGGCCCCTAGCCCGCACTAACCGCAGTTATAATACAACGGAATACCTACCTGCCGTCCTTAGCTAAGGAGGTTATGTGTGTTAGGCTCGTCGGAGCCTATAGTTAGAGCCCGGGTGTTAGCCCCTAGACCCCTAACACTAACACACCCCCTTTGCTAGAGTGCTTATAGCGATAGCAAACAAAGAGAAGAAAAACCCAATAATTAAATCAAGACCTAATGATTAAATAATCAAACAAAATAGCCCGCCCGAATTGTCCGGAACGGCTCGTATAAAAGAGATACCTAATGGCAGGGTGTTCGTCCTAAGGCTGCTCATGCCGGCCTTGTTAATTTCTTCCAACTTGGCTACTAATCCGTCGAGATATCGCAATTATCGTGACTTTTACCTCGTGGTGTTTTAGGATTTTCAGTAGGGCGCTTTAGCGATACCTGCATTCGACATATAGTCGATAGTACGCCTGCCGCTTACCCCCTAGATCTCTACGGTCCTTTGACTAAAAGAAGATCTAAATGCGCCGTTTAAATCCCCGTTCCTTAGTTATTCTACTAGTATAATCGTGGTCCGTTCCCGGGGGTCCGGTCCTTAGCGAATGTTTATCGGGAGGCGATATTCGAGGATCTCGTCTAGGACCGTTCCCGTTAATGCCTCTTCTTTCCCGGTTAGTCTATTCTTTTACCTCGTGTCCCTACGAGGGTTATTAGGAGGCGATATCTAAGGATGTCATCCGGGACCGTTCCTAATCTCGTAGCATCGACTGCGCTAGAGTGGTCTTCTTATTTTACCTCGTGTGCCGGCGAGGATGTTAAGTCTGCCGTATAGTCTGCTAAAGACCGCTAAGTAGTCCTTTTCCGTACGGTACGCTTATCGGCCTACGAAGTAGTCTCTATCTAAAGCTCGCAACCTGCCGTATAGTCTCTTCTTTAACCTCGTGTACTAACGAGGGACTTATAGCATCGGCTGCCTATAGTTCGCGGAGTCTGCCGTATAGTCTGCTAAAGGGCCTGCTAAGTAGTCCCTTTTCTAAGGTTTAGACTTCCCGTTTAATCTTCCGTATAGCCCGCTTATTAGTCTATTCTTTAACCTCGTGTACTAACGAGGGATGCCTATATGTTATCCTTAATCCTTCTTTAAAGCTAGCTCTTTATAATAACACTAAGGTTAAAGCCTAATGCCGTTGTTAAACAAATGCGATGTCGATAGCTTTAATTTAGTATTGTTTAAGCGAAAGAGTCCTAGCTTATATAGCCGGACTTATAACTCTTAAATACAGGAAATCAGCTGTATAAATATTATAGCAGAAGAGTAAAGAAAGGGGTAAACTTATAAACATAAGGATGCATGCAGCTACCTAACTATAGGACTAACGGAGGTATATATAGGTACCGGAGCCTCTTAAACAAGGCTCCTAGCCCGTACTAACCGTAGTTATAATACAACGGAATACCTACCTACCGTCCTTAGCTAAGGAGGTTATATATGTTAGGCTCGTCGGAGCCTATAGTTAGAGCCTAGGTGTTAGCCCTTAGACCCCTAACACTAATAGTCCCGTAGCAAATCTCTATTCGTCCCGGAGGTACCGGAGTACTATATATCCCTATATCTCCCCGCGCCTCCCCGCGCCTTCCCGCCCTTATACCCGCGCACGGTATAGTAAACCTAGTCTATAACGATTACGTAGAGTTGCGATATTCGGGCTATACTAATAAGATTGCGTGCACCGGCCGATAATTAGTAGGAAATTTTATTATCCCCGATAACAATTATATCGTTCTATATCCGCTAATAAACCTTATTTTCCTACTAAAATATCGGTATAGGTACGTACTTAGTACGTATCTCGTCGGAATTTTCTACCGATACCCTATACGCCTTTCCCGTCTTTCTCTTCCTTATATTATAACATCTATTCGTATAATAATTGTTAGAACGCGCGATAAGGGAAAATAATATAAAGACATACTCTCTTATTGTTAGATAGGGTCTGTTATATAGGGTTAACTAAAGTATGTGTATTCTATAGATATATATTCCTAGCTAGGAAGGAGGTATTCGTATGTTATATAGCCTCCTACGAGTTACGTTATCTTATAGATTACGTAAAACGCTCTACGATCTCCTCGTATAGCCGCTAAGGTCGATACTAGATTATAAAATTAATTTAGACTTAAGAATCGGATTTCTTAGACCCGGTTGCCCTTAAGCGCGATAGCACATTAAGGGACAGACGCGGGCTATAAGCCGATAGACGTTAACGTTATAAGAAGGGGGTTAAAGGCTAGCGTATATAGCCTACCGACCCCCGACGAAGCGCCCTTTAAGCCCGACGTAGGTAAAGAGAAACTAATAGGAAGGGATAGTGCCGCTTACCTAAAATTCGCGGGTCTAGTGCCTAAGGAGGCCCTTTAAGGCGTCTAAAGGGCCTTAAAGTCCGTTCTATAAGGTTACCTAAAGGAATAGGAGGAGAGGATCCGAGCGGACGCCGCGGTCTATACGACCGTAGGCTAGCTTAAGAAATCGGTTAAGGAATCTATAAAAGAGGCTATCGAAGCGGCGCTCTTATTAAAGCAAGCGTCGAAGTCTTAGGCCGACGTAGCTACGGCCGCGGTCGCGGCTACTACCGTCGCGCCCCCGACGCGACGCTAGCCTACGCCCGGAGGCGCTAGCGGTATCTATAACATCGGGGCTAATAGCGAAAAGCCGACTCTCGCCTACTACGAAAACTAGCTTATAGTCCGGCACGAGGGGATCGCCTTAAATCTTTAACGTAGAACCCTTTAGGCGATTGTTAACGACGTTAATCGCGCCCTTAAAGAGCCTGCTATAAAAGCGGCATAAGTCTTCTATAGCGGCGATATTACGCTTATATTTAAGCAAAATATAAAGAAGTATAAGGCGGATAGGGAGTAGCTAGAAAAGGCTTTCGGGAAGGAGATAATACTATCTTAAGGCGGCTTTACGGTAATAGTAAAAGGCGTTCCGATAATAGTCCTTTAGAGAGGGGACGACGCCGCCTTAGCCGCCGAACTAGCTAAAGCGAACGACGTTAAGGTTATCTACCTTTACCTTAAGAGGGCTTATCTAAAGGCAAGTATTAAAGCGACCTTAATTATTATAGTATATAGCGTAGAGGCGGCGAATAGGCTTTACGACTTCGGTATAGTAGTATAAGTAGAGATCTTCGATATAAAGCCCTTCGACGATATAATCCGGCTAAGGCAGTGCTACTAATGCTTTTAGTATAGATATATCGCGAAATACTATACGGTAAAAGCGACGTATAGGCGGTATACGTCGGGATTAGACAATAAAGCTATATATATAGCTACTATAAGGCAGATCTTATACTAGTATACCTTCTATAAGGGGAGATATATAGCGTAGGATAAGCACTGCCCTAAGGCGGAGAAGCTTTAAGATAAGGCATAGGAGGCATACTCTTAGAGGCTAAGGCGTTTCGCCGCTGCGGCGACGCTAACGATACGCCTTAAGCCGGCGCTACTTTATATATAGCCCCCCCCTCTTCCTACCGCGCTATAAACGTCGCCGTCGAAATAGCGACGATAAAACACCCCCCCCCCCCTACTACCCGCCCTTCCCCCCGGCCGGCCTTAGGACATTATAAAGGCTAGCCGGGCGCGAGGCTAGTCGACTATTCGCGGGTATCTACGGTCGCGGCCGGCCTTAACGTCGGCTAGGGCTAGTACCGCTACGACCGAGGCTACGCCCGCTTTTAACGACGACCTTTTTCCCGACCCCCTTTAATATTAGATATCCTTTACTAAAATACCGTAAGGATAGGCGCGAATATATACCTCGCGCTCGTCGCCCTTAAGGCGTACGATATTATAGCACTTTAGGAGATACTAATTAATAGTAGGATAAAAGCCCCGGCGAGCCTAAGGTAGTACGACTATAGGCTTATCTTTAAGGCGACCTAAAGCGCGCTATACGTTTATAAAAGGTATAGTATCGATATATAGACGTACGACTAACGGGCAGACTAATATAGCGTTACGTTTACTAATTTTAATACTATAGTTTTTTTAGTTTACTCCCCGCTAGTTAACTCCCCCCTCCCGACTACTTTACTCCTTAACCTTATAGCGAAATCGTTATGCACCCGGTACGTCTTCGTTAAGGACTTTAATAGCTATTACCTACTCTAAGACGCTTATAGGCATACCTTTAGGAATAGCGAGGACCTTCTAAAGCTAACGGCGCGATAGCGTCTTAGGCTTAAAACCCCTAAGAGCTAGGTTATATATATCGCCTTTAAAGGCCGGAGGAACGGCACGATAGACCTCGCTTAAGCGTCTTAAGGTCTAAGCGTAACGTACTATAGGAATATAGGCCTCGTTAGATCGGATTATATATCGTAGCGGCTAAAGGTAAACATAGGGCCGCTAACCTACCGGCCGGCGGCTTAAACGATAGGGCTTAACCGCCTTTAGAGAAAACTCGACCTAGATAAGGCCTAAGCGGCGGCTATCGAGAAGTTCCGGCTAAAGGCCGCGCTAACTACGCTTACGACCCTTAAGGAGGTTAAGGCGTACGCGGACTAGGTAGTTACCTAGCTAATTAAGATTACGAAAGACTATATACCTAAGGCCTAGGGCCGTACTAACGGCGGCCGCTTTAACTAATAGACTATAAAGGTAGACCGGTGCGATAGGGAGGCTAAACGCGCCCTTTAGGCGTTCTTAGCGTCCGGCAACTAGACGACCTAAGAGACGTTAGATAAAGCGAAGATAGCCCTCCGGCGGGCCGTCGTTGCCGTATAACGAGACTCCTAGCGGGAGCTTACCTACGATTTAGCCGCTAACTAAGCCCTCCTTTAGAAGATCGAGAGGTAAGCATAGTTCTAAAGCGGTAGCCTACTATAAGCGATATATATCCCTAACCTAAAGAGACCGGGCGACCCGACGGGGCTAGCCCGTACTTACGTAGAAAAGGCAAAGACCTTCGTAGCCCGGTTCTTTTTACCCCCGGTAGCGAGAGGCGAGGGGGGGCCCTAAGCCGCCCGGGAGGCCTATATAATACTATAGCGTTTTATAGTCGGCGACGTTAGGTCGGCGGTTAGGAAGATAGCGTCGTAAAAAGCCGCGGGGGAGGATAGCCTCCCGATAGGGCTTATTAAGGCCTATAAGGAGCTATTGCTTAAGGCGCTTACGGTATTACTTAACGCTAGTTACGACGTCGGATACTTTCTATAACGGTTCCGATATACGGCTATTATTATCCTACCGAAGCCTAAGAAGACAGCGGCCTAGCTTTAATAAGCCTAAGGGTAAAGACTAATCTCTCTCTTTAGTATAGTAAGGAAAATCCTTAAGGCCGTAGTCGCGAGGAGGATCGTAGACGCGGCGGAGGCGTATAACCTCCTGCCTAAAGGGTAGATAGGGAATAAGACCGAGAGGTCTATTAAGATAGCGATACGACTTATAATAGAGCTCGTAAAGACAACGTAGGCTAAGGGAAAAATAGCGTTATTTCTCTAACTCGACTTTAAGAGAGCTTTCGATAAGGTAGACTATATATATCTTATCGAGACCTTCCGCCTAAAGGGTTTCTTAGGTTAGGTTATCGCGTAGGTTAAGAGCTTCCTTAAAGGGAGGACGGCCTAGCTCTACTTCGATAGCGCGCTAGCGGAGACTTAGGAAGTGCCTACGGGCGTGCCTTAAGGCTTACCCCTCTCCTTAATCCTCTTTTTCCTCTATATCGCGCTACTATACGAACACCTTAAGCCGGAGATAAGGGTTACTACCGTCGGTTTTACCGATAATATAAACCTCTTAGCCTATAGTAAGACTATAGCCGCGACTATATAGCGTCTAAGAGTAAGAGCCTAAAGGGAAGCTTAAAGGCAGAGGATTACGGTAAATGCAGAAAGTATCGAGGAAGATATAAAGATAAGAGAGAGAAGAGGATATAGAATTGCTTAGTAATAGTCTGTCTAGGTGCGGACTAAGATCCCTTTATATAGCTAATTGCATAGGAATAAAGGTACATATGACTTAACTAATTGTCGGGATAGAAAGCGCTATTAATTCTATGCTAGGTGTATGTGGTCTAACCTCGTATAGTATCCTAGTTGTTGCGTGATTAAATACGCGAGTAATAGGAGGTAGTGTGGGTAACCCTAGTTGACCGGGGCCCGACTATAGACTATACGCATATTAGTCCCCACACATACTACATACTTCGGCATTCGGTATCTCGAGCATCCGGGCAGCTAATGCAGCCGGGTGACTTATGTTATATATAACAATGCACGGCGGTTCTAATGTATATCTTTATATGCCGGTAGGATAAACCAATCGGGAGATATCTGCTCCTTTATAGCCCCTCTTAAAGGGTACTTATTGTATAAGAAGTACGCTTTATATATGTCCGTTTATAACTAACTAAGATTTATAAAACTCTCTAAAGAAACCTATTTATAGGAAAAAACTTTCTATATAGAGAAAAATAACTCTACTATATTATATAGAGAAAAAATTAAAAACTCTACTATATTTTATTAGTCCGTTTAGTAAACCTATATATAGGGAAAAACTAAAGGGTATATAGAGGAAAGCTAGAAGAAAGCATAAGAAAGAGTAGCTAAAACCCTCTATTTATCTTTATATATAGGATCCTTTCTAAGACCTAAGAGGTCTTGAAATTTATTAAATAGTATACGCCCTAATTCTTTTGTAAATATATTAGCGATATTATCAGCAGATTTTATATAGAATACTTCTATTTCGCCTAGTAAAACACTATTGCGGATGAAATTATAGGCAAGGCCGATGTGTTTCCGGAGTTTGTATGCTTCCGGGTTATTTACTATTTTTAGCGCTAATTAACTATCGGAAAATATTAGAGGGACTTTATTAGATATAGGTATAGATAACTCTTTTGCGATGCTATTTAGATAGCTATATAGATATAAGGCCTCTTTATTAGCCTCTCTAAGGCCTATAAACTCTACTTTGCAAGTAGATAGTAATATTGATTTTTGCTTTTAATATAATTAGCTTATAAGATTATTGCGTATAAAGAAATAGTATCTAAAGACCGATCGTCGGTCTATAAGGTCACTAGCCTAATCGGAGTCCGTATAGGCTGTGAAACAAAAATCTAGTATTAGTATATTGTAGTTATAGTATAAGCATAGGTTAAGGAATTTGTTTAGGTATTTCCATATAACATCGAGGGCTTTAAAATGCGAAGAGTCGGGTTAAGAAGAAAATCTTGCGCAGGATATTACTGCGAAGAGGATATTAGGCCTTGTAAATAGGGCTAAAAATAGTAAGGAGCCTATTTGCATTTAGTATAAGAGTATGTCTTTTTTAGAGGCGTTCTTTATTCCTGATTTATTTAATTTAACGCCCCTAGTAGTAGGTGTATTCGAGGTTCCTATATTTTCTTTTTTAAATTCCTTTATTTTATTTTTTATATAGGTTGCTTAGGATATATATAAGAGTATTGCTATTTGCACAGTAACAAATTGCTATTTGGACAGTAAACCCACTTTTTCGGCGCGCACCCCGCGCGCCTATGTCCCGCCACCAAAATTGAGTTATTAATATATATTTAAATATACGGAATTCCTACTACTATAAAGTCTATACTATAAATAGGAACAATGGCTTCGGTATAAAGAAAACTCTTTTATAAATATAAAAGCGTTTTCCTTTAATATAAAAGAAAGGTTTTAAAAAACTCTAAAAAATACTTTAATGGTGAAAGTAATTAACTATCGTATTTAATATAAAACGTAAAACTAAATATAGAGAATCGAAACGATCGTATACTTATCATATATGATATAATGTATAATATAGTATTTTCGGTTTGCCGGAAACTAATATCTATAAGTAAATACAAAAGCAATAAGTTAAGAGAGAAGTACCTTTCTGTTACTCTTACTTGTGTCTAATCGTAACTTTTGGAGAGCCACTGTACATGGCAACGAATCGTGCGAAGAACGCCCCGACACGCAGCAGGGCACGCAGCAGAGGGCACGCAGCAGAAGGCACGCAGTAGAGCACGCAGCCGGGAGCCGGGCACGAAGCATACATCAACAAGGAGCCGCGCACGCAGCAGAGGGCACGCAGCAGAGGGCACGCAGCAGAAGGCACGCAGCAGAGCACGCAGCCGGGAGCCGGGCACGAAGCATACATCAAGGAGCCGCACACACAGCAGAGGGCACGCAGCAGAAGGCACGCAGCAGAGGGCACGCAGCAGGGCACGCAGCAGGGCACATAGCAGAGCACGCAGCAGAGGGCACGCAGCAGTGGGCACGAAGCATACATCAAGGAGCCGCACACACAGCAGAGGGCACGCAGCAGGGCACGCAGCAGGGCACGCAGCAGGGCACGCAGCAGGGCATGCAGCAGAGGAGAGGGCACGTAGCAGGGCGCGCGCGCTGCTATGGCTGTTGAATTAACTAAGTAACTAAATTGAGGCTATACACGATTTGCGCGGCCCTGTCAATTGCTATGTACCTATACGGAAAATTTGGTGGCGGGACATAGGCGCGCGGGGTGCAAAAGTAGAGATAATCGTGGTTTACTGTCCAAATAGCAATTTGTTACTGTGCAAATAGCAATACTCATATATAATTCCTTTATATCTCTATTTATTTATATAGATAATCCTAAGAAGTCTTTAACTTCCCCTAGCGATTCGATCGGTAGGGTTTTATTTATTTAATCTATTACTTAGGTTATTATACGCTCTATAGGTCTATAGAAGAGGAGATTATCTATATAAACAGCTATAGCTATTCGTAGTGTGCTATTTATAAACACTCCTTCGTCTATTAGAAGGTAGTAAAAACCAAGCTCGTTAAGTACGCTTTTTAATAGGTTATACTAGAGTAAAGGACTTTGTTTTAAGCCGTATAGTGCTTTTCTTAATTTCGCTATAAGCTTCTTCGTCTTATGTTTATTTAAGTAATTAAAGTAAGTTATGCCTTTATATTTTGTATTTTTATGCTAGACAAACTATACGTGTAGTATTATATCTAGAAAAGCTTCGGGTATCTATATATATGTTTCTATATCTATATCCGTATAGAGAAAGGCATTTTTATATTAAACTATAGTACTTTTTAGTTATTAGCGATAGCCTATAGTAGTAGGAGCCTTATAGACTTAGGTCTTACTATAGTAGAGAAGGTTTTAATATAGTCTAAGCCGTATATTTGCTTATAGCCTAAAGCTATAAGTCGAGCTTTAAACTTCTTTATTTGGTTTTTATTATCCTTTTTAACTCTATAGACCTATCGGCTTCTAAGGGCTTCCCGGTCTTCGGGTAGCTCGGTTATTTCCTAAGTATTATTATCTATAAGCTGCTGTATTTCTGCTACTATGCCTTTATCCCAGTGTGGAGCTTCGGCGCTTTTTATAGCTTGCTTATAGGTTTTTAGTTCTATAGGATTACAACCTTCTAAAGCAGATAGAAGGGTTATATTATCGTTATTTATTAGTAGATGTATTAGGTATTCTTAGTAGTCGTTATAGAATTTAGCCGGCTTCTTAGGTATTTCAACCTAAATTCTTTAATCCTTATTATTATTGTCCTATATTATACAGTTAGGAATATTATCCTCGGATATATTATCGGGTATTTCTTAGGGATTATTCTAGGATTATGTATTTTCAGAATTTATATCTAGTATAGAAGTTCTTATGTATAGATAATTATCTGGTATTTTATTTATATAAGGTATAGTATTAAAATTAAAGGTTTTATTATCTTTTAAGAAGTTGTTTTCTAATATAGTTATATCTTTTAAGATAACAACCTTCTTTCTACTATAGTCGTATATTTTATATGCTATATCTTTATAGCCTATTATAATTCCTTTATAGGCTCGTACGTCTAGTTTATTACTAGGTGCTTTATTCTTATAGTATATAATACTTCTTAAGACACGGATCTTATCTATGTCTTCTGTAGTAAGGGCTCTATCTTCTTTCTTTTTAAAAGGGCATATATACCCTAAGGCAGTATAGGGAGATCGGTTGTATATATATGTAGCTGCTAAGACAGCTTCTCCCTAGAGGTATTTAGGTAGCTTAGCTATATAAAGCATAGACCTAACTTTATTAAGTATTGTTTTATTTATACGTTCTATTCTACCGTTTAAGTAAGGGGTATATAGTAGACTTAAGTTATATTTTATTCCGTTTTTAAGAGCATATGGTTTTATGTTATAGATAAATTCTTTTGCATTATCTAAGAAGACCTCTTTTATCTTTGTCTTATCTTTATTATTCTCAAGCTCTATTTTAAATTCTAGGAACTTAGGTAGGCTTTCGGCTTTATCTTTTATAAGGTATATTCTTAGGTACCTAGAGTAGGTATCTAGAAATGATATAAAGTATCTAAATTTATCGTATATAAGGACTTTTATAGGACCCTAGATATCAACGTTTATTTTATCTAGAAAGAGATATCGTCGATTTAAAGGGGTTTTCTTCTTTTTATCTATATGTTTAGCTTGTATATAAGCTTCGCATTGCTTTATAGCTATAATATCTTTTTAGTCTACGGATATATCTAGGTATAGTCTACGAAGATATCGGTATAGGGATTTATAGCTAAGATAGCCTAGCCGTTTATGCTAGAGAACGAGGTCTATTTTCTTTTTTATTTTAGGGGTTTTTATTATATTAGTTAGTATAGTATCTTAGAGTATAGCGTTATCTATTGTTTCTTTCGGGCTATATTGCATGTTATATAT
Organism: Ophiocordyceps sinensis; assembly: GCA_012934285.1. NCBI lineage: Eukaryota > Fungi > Ascomycota > Sordariomycetes > Hypocreales > Ophiocordycipitaceae > Ophiocordyceps > Ophiocordyceps sinensis. The sequence goes on along the minus strand of JAAVMX010000001.1, from coordinate 11,381,972 downwards.
CTTGTTTTTAATTAGAAAACGTATTTTCTTTATATCTAACGGGATATAGTAAAGTCCGTTTTTAATAAAACCGGTTATTAGTTTATTAAAATTTCTATTAAGGAGGGATATAGAGTCTAGGCCTATAAGAACGTATGTGTTTGTTATAGCTAATTGGCTAATTATATTAATGCCGATTTTAGGTATATAAAGGCAGTTTTTTAAGGTATACTATTGTTTGCTATTAGGGAACTTAAAGATAAGATCCCTAGCCCCTCGTACGATAATAGAGGAAGCTTTTCCCTAGGTTATAGTGGTATATATTTCTTTATAGTTAGAGAGGAGAGATTTATTCGAAACTATATGCCTAGTAGCTCTAGTATCGAAGACAAAGTTATAGAAATTCATAATCCGCATTATAGTCCTATCTACTTTTAACACTACCCTCGAAATTGCCGAAAGAAGAGGCTTTAGAGGTCCTATTATTTGTTTTCTATTAGAGGAGGACTTTATTTTCATAGGGGTATATAGAAGGATATTATTCAGGGGAAATAGGGTATAGAAATAAGGTACTTCTAAGGGTATTATATATAGCATAGAGGATATAAAGGATATATAGAGTGTTATAAAGGATAGGAGGGTACTTACGATACTAGAAGCAGAGTCCGAGACGACGAGGACCTTATTAGAGGTCTTAGAGGATTCCGGAGTGGCCTTACGCTTCCGGAGGCGGGAGGTCCGGAGACGGCCGGCCGGACGCGGGGCCGGAGACGGAGAGCTCTCCCGAGAGTAGAGAACTAGGGTCGGCCTCCGGTGGTTGCGGTTAGTGTTCTCCTTAAGGTCCCGGCGAGAAGAGGAGGAGGTAGAGACCGTTTTCGGGGTAAATCCCGCAGCCTAAGCCTTATCTTTATTCTCGGGTTTTTAAAAATAATTCCTCTCGATATACCCTCGCTTTTTGCAGTAAGAGTAAATAAGGACCTTACTGCCGCCGGCTATAAATAGCTACTCGTTATTCTTAAGAGCTTTCGTCTTCTTAAACTTATCTATAAAAGACGAGGAGAGTGATTTAAGGGTATATGCCGTAGCATTAGTACGAAGGGTCTACGTAATATTTATAATATAACTCGAGAAAGAGCTATTAAGGCTCTCTAAGATCTAAGTTATTACTACGATCTCCGGGATACGGATCTCTTTAGTGTTTAGCTCGTCGAAGAGCTCTTTCACCTTATTTAGGTAAGTCTCGATAGATATCTCTCCCCTAATCTTCGTGTTAAAGAGTTCCTTTATAAGGAGGAAGTTAGAGGTAAAGTTTATAGGGTTATATAGGGTTTTAAGTGCCTCTTATACCGCCTTTGCAGACGTATAGTGCTTTATCTAAGACAAAGGGCCGTTATTAACTATAAGTGTTAGTAGGTGATTTACTTGGATTAATCTAAACAAAGGGGGTTGCATTAGTTGTAGTTGTATCTAATCTAGCTAGAGAAGGGGGAACAAGGGGGCCCCTTAATACCCGTCTGCCGGGGTCCCTCTATAGAGCCTGCTATGCCTTAACAATGCATTGTTAAGGCCCACGCTAGGGCTCACTGCTCTAGTTATAACGATGCCCTTAGTTAATAACGAGGTCATTGACTATGTAGGTCACGTGGCGTTATACGCCGCGTGGTTATAACCCCTATTGCCCTTTTCCTATGCATAGTCGGCAATATAGTTACGACTCTATCCCTTAGTTATATAACTATATTCCTATACTAGCAGTCTTTCTTTCTAACTGCTAAGCAACCTTCCTAATCGTAAGGATAACGCGTATTAGACTAAAGGGGTCTAATAAATACAATATATAAGTATAAATAAAAGAGAGTCCTAAAAGGGGAACTTAGGGGCGTAGAACGTATGCCTCTTTCCGAATGGTTAAGCTATTGTTGTCTATAAAGCGTTCGAGGGCTCGGTTCGGGGATGCCTTCGTTATAGCATTAGCCGGGTTATTATCGCCGTTAACCTAACGGATCTCTACAATCTCTCGTTGCTCGTATAACTATCGAAGAGATATAATATTAATTATTAATCTCTTCTCCTTAGTTATCCCGAGCTTTACGAGGCATTCGTAGAGTAAATACGAATCTATATAGATGATTAATTAGATATTTAGTAGCTTAAGCCGGTCGGTGATAATCTTTAGCGTAGTTGCTAGGGCGATCCTAAGGTTAACGCCGTTGACTATACCGTATATCTTAGAGGCTAGCACGCTTCGGGTGACTCTCTTATACTTCGTTAAACTCTAGTAGATAATGTTTCTAATAACCTTAAACTAGTTATTAGACCTTTCGGTCTTATTGACTAGTATAATAATAAAGCCTAGTTGCGAGGATAGGTCTTTATTATTAGCAAACGACCTATCCGTAAATACTATTAGCTTCGCCTTTATAAGATTAATTAGTTTATATATTAAACCTCTACTTAAGTAGTATATTTGCTACTTAAGTCGCTTATTTAAGATTATGCAATCCTTATTATCCGGGTTCTATACTTATGCCGTAATAGAAATATTAAATACGGCTTTCGGTTAGTATACTAAGGCTATATAGGCTCTACGAGCACGTTGTTTTAGGTACTATTATGTATAATCCGGAGCCTTAATATCGATTCGGTCGATTCGGGCAGCTTGTCCTTTCTATTAGAGTAGGAGTATCTTATCCTATTGTAAGCTTACCTTCGCGCCGTTGAAATCCGTGACGGAGCCCTAAGTTATCGTGGTTTTCGGCTTCGCCCTAATTTTTGCCTCTCGGAGCTTTTCTTCTTTAGCGGCCGAAAAGCTCGTCGTTCTAAGCATAAAGGTATCGTCCGTTTACATCCTAATAATGCTAAAGTATTCTAATCCTATGTTAGATATTAGAAGGCAAGAGTCGAAGGTCGATATCGCTATATCGAGGCCCTCGATATAGTGCTTCTAATACGTATTAAACTAATAGACTCCCGATTCTACGATGCTATATAAGGGCCTAATAACTCGGATGATTGTATCGGGCGGATACTTCCCTTACAATTCGGCGGGGAGACGTGTTAAGACCGTTCGAAAGAGCTCTATATTCGCCTAAGGATATGCCTAAGTGATATCTCAAAGGGATAACGTTATCCTATAGCGTATAAGGCTAGGAGCAAGGGCTAAGATTAGTCGTTAGCTAACGCGTTGGATTATCGGGGACTGCGTTAGTAGGGAAGCCTTCTCCCTATTATTATAACCTTAGACGATAAGCCTTAATTTCTTATATAGCTTAGTGTCTCTGCCTTTAACCTCTCGAACTATACAGGAGCTAAAGATACGGTAGCCGCTGTAAATAGCTTCGTTATACCGTTCGAAACTAAATACTCCTCGTGCTATAAGGTCATCGATCTCCGTGCTATCTAACGCTTCGAATAGTGCTCCCAGGGTCGTAATAGCGCCTTTAGATCGGAGCTTAACGGCTAGCTTATAGGCCTCTTCCTCCCTTTTTATCGTAAAGGCCTCGTCCGCTTCTTCGTTACTTAAATCGTCGAGATCTATATCGTCCTTATTATTATCTAGGTTATCCTCTACGTTTAATCCTTCTATAATTAAATGCCTAGCCTTATTCTTCGATCCGGGCGGGCGTCCTCGCTTACGGGGTGCCGGAGGGTCCGGTCGAGCAGGTTCGTCCGGCTGCTCGGATTCTAATGCCGGAAGGTCGTTAAGCATTTAATCACGATAATACGGTTATACTAGCGTAGATCTAAAGACCTAAGGTCTATTGACTATATCGATCGTAATGTTATGCCTATTAATAGCTATAATCTTAAACGGTCTTCGCTATCCTAACTTCTCCCTCTATACGCGGACTTCGCTTTAGAGAGGAAGGGCAAGTGTATTTGCTATATCTAGACCGTTGCGGCTATATAATGCAGCCTAGACCTATCTTTTAGCCGTAAGCTGCCTAAGTTAAGTGCCTTTATTGCTTTCTATACTATAGCTGCTCGTTTAAAGGTCGTTAGTAACGGCGGCGAATTAAGAGTTATCCTAGGATATACTCCGAATATAAGCAACGTAGGTATTAGTCCGTTCGGTCTAGCAGTATCGTTAATAGCTTTAATAGCTATTTAAAGGACTGCCTTAGGGGAGGTTACGCTGCCTATCTCTGCAAAAAGGATATTAAAAGCTCGGCGTAACGGGGTATAATACCTCTTAACCTTGCCGATAGACTAATGTGCTTTAATAGGAACTTATATATATATAATCCCTATAATGCGGGCTTCGTTTCGGAATTCTACCGCCGCGAAGTTCGTGCCGGCATTATGTTTAATAATGTTAGGGGGACTAAGGTATATGTTAATCTAAAGGGCTCGAAGAGTCTCCTATATATCCTTAGCTAATATAGAAGGGAGGAATCGAGCGCTTTAGAAGGCCGTCGATGCGTTAACAATATATAATACCGGCCGTTATGCTAAATTCGGGACGTCTAAGTATATTACATTAACGATAACCTTATAATTAAAGTCTTAGTTATCTTTAAGGTTAAACTTAAACCGTTTTAGGGTAAGCGAATGCATCTAGCAATAGTGATATAGTTCCGAGATATTCTCTAGAGTGCTAAGAGATATATCGCCGTAGCCTGCTTGCTTTAATAGGTTGTATAGCCTAGCTATAGCAGGATGTCCGAATCGATAGTATAGGGTCTTAATTTCCGTTTCTATAAGGAATGCGGTCGATTGTTTACTCTTCCCGAGGAAGAACTAAAGGTATCCTTATTTCCTAACCACCGGGATGTTTGCCTTAGGGCCGGTAAGGGTATTCGTCGTATTATTAAAGAACACGCCTAGCCTATCTATATCCGCGAGATAAAGCAGGAAAAGGGTCGAAGTTTCTAGTATATAGAATATAATCCTTCTAATCGGAGTAATAAGATTAATTAATCCTAGAGACCTAATAACCGTGCCGGCGCTAAATCTAATTAATTCTTAGCCTACGGTTAATATATCTAAACGGACTAAAGGGTCTTCTTACTGTAGGGCTATGTACTATTCTTATCCGGCCGTTAAGACCTTCGCTGCTCCCGTATTAATTAGGATGCCTTAAAAATAGAGTTTCGAGTAGCGGTCGTCGATAAGAAACTAGTCGGCCGAGACTATTAGTTCTATATCGTAGACGTTATCTCCTATAATAAGGTAGTTAAAAGCTATTTAATAAAGCATTTAACTAGCTTGCTACTATTCCGGCTCGTTATCCTCGCTATACTCTTCCTCCTTATCGTCCTTATAGCCTTCGTAGCCTGCTAAATAGGCTATAATGTCCGGGGAGACACTAGTGTAAAGACAATGCGAGAGATATTAGTCCTTAGCTTTCCGCCGTTCTTCTATAGGATATTTCGTAGACTAATATCCCTCCTTTCTATACATAAAGCACTTCTTAGTCTAGGTCTTATTGCCGTATCCTTAGCCGTAGTCTCCTCTACCGCGGGGCTAGTAGCCTTATCTAAAGCCTCGTAGGCGAAATCCTCCGTTGCCTTTACTACGATTGTTAGTATACCTACGGTCTATATAAAACTAACTATTAGGGTTCTTCGAATTATATTTATAATTTATATCTATCCTATCGTTATTACGATATCGGTCTTAGATAAATTAGCGCGAGGCATTTCTCGCCTATCGTGCGAGGTACGTCGTAAGGGAAGCTCGGAGGTCGGCATAGAGCTCCTTAGCCTCCTTAGCCTGTTTAAAGAAGGCACCTTTAAGTTCCGGGACACCTTAGCACGCCTTAGTGAGATCTACTATAAGCGGGGTTTCGCTTGCAAACTTAGGTCCTAGAGCCCGTTGATAAAGCAATAGCTTATCGATTAGCAACTAGAGCACTTCCGGTAGGCCTTTCTTAGGGTTGCTAGCCCGAACTTAGTTAAACGTCGTGTTAGTCTAATCGGTGTAATACTAAGCCTAAGTCGCTTTAGTATTAAAATATCGTTTAATCTTATCGTATATGCTTCGGAAGGTAGTCGTTTAGGTGATATTCTTCGTATAGAAGCGGTCGGCTCGTCCCTTTAAGATCTAGGGGAGAAGGGTATAGAAGAGCCCTAGCTTAATCTTAAGGTTATAACATACGCCTATAAACTTACGGATAGTCTCGTTAAATAAAGCATATAGCTCGCCGGTATAGCTCTTCTCCTTATCCTATATCTTAACGAACTTAGTCTATACGTCGGGATCTAATAAGAGGTTCGGAATATCGGCCGGTAGGAGTGCTATATACTCCTTAATGTTATAATTAAATGCTTCGATAGCCTTTAGGGCGATTGTTAAAGTAGATAGATCAAGCCTCGGTTTCGCCCTTAGGATATACAACGTTAGTTCCGGGAGAAATAGTAATCGTAGCGTATAAAGCCGATTTATACGATTAAATAGTAGAAATGCCGGTGCATCCGTTATAGCCGTATTTAGGTCTTAGTCTAGTTCCGGGGTCGGATCTATAGTCGCCGCTCGGGCCGGGCCGCTATATTAGAATCGGTGCGAAGTCGGAAAGACCGTTAACTAGTTCGTTATAGTCGAGAAGGGATCCGGATTCGTTTGTTCTTAGGCTGCTTAGTCTTATGTATTTCTTATCTTTTCTTATTTACGGAAAGCCCTTATGCTTATCTTAAATTCTTCTTTTATAAACTCCTTCTTATTCTAAGGAAGTAGATCGTCCGATCGAAGTATAGCTATATATAACCTAGTATACGACGTATTCTTAATTCCTATAGCGAGTCTACGTCTTTATATAAGAGCTTTAAGGGCTCTCTTATAGTCCGTAGAAACTAGGTTCTATATAGATTTATTCTATCCCTAAAAATGCTCTTAGAATAAGTCGAAGAGCCGTTAGCCTTAGTAGTAGATAGATGCTTCGCTAACTATAATAAATCGGGCTATAAACGTCGTGACTTCGGCCTTACTAAGGTCTTCCGATATAATTTCCTCTATACCCTAATATTGTATATCTACGTCTCTACGAGCGGACGGGATAATGCTAATGTCCTTTATCTATCGTTCGATCGGTTTAACCGGGTTATCGGTGTTTTTAAGGGGAGCCGATATATTTATAGCTAATAACGGTCCTACTATTTTTGCTTATTTCGAATTCGTTAATAAGGGTTATCGTAGGGGTCTCGTAATAGTCTTTACGAGAGATATCGAAGCGATTAGTCTCTATTCTAGGTAACGTTACTCTTCCTCCTTAATAAAAGCGAGACGGGATTAAATAGTTATAGGGATTTGCGTTATTATTTTGCGTTATAGACGTACTGCCTGTTGACGTTACTCTTCCTCCTTAATAAAAGCGAGACGGGATTAAAAGGAAGCTTAGAGGGGTCTATTTGCTAGTCGAGCTTAGTTTAAACAGTCTTATTCTTAGCATAGATAATCTTCTCTAGGTGTACGCAATAGAACCCGAGGGTAAAGATGCGTAGGAGCCGCGTTCTTATAACTACTGCCCTTTTTACACTTTCGAAGATTAAGATCTATCTCTTCTGCCTTACTGTTTTATGATTAAATCTGTTTAATCACTAATTAGTGTTAGTAGGTAATTCACTTAGATTAATCTAAATAAAGGGGGTTGCATTAGTTATAGTTGTATCTAATCTAGCTAGAGAAGGGGGAATAAGGGGGCCCCTTTATACCCGTCTACCGGGGTCCCTCTATAAAGCCTACTGTGCCTTAACAATGCATTGTTAAGGCCTACGCTAGGGCTTACTGCTCTAGTTATAACGATGCCCTTATTTAATAACGAGGTCATTAACTATATAGGTCACGTAGCGTTATACGCCGCTTGGTTATAACCCCTATTGCCCCTTTCCTATGCATGGTCGGCAATATAGTTGCGACTCTATCCCTTAGTTATATAACTATATTCCTACAATAAGCCTTATTAGGGCTAAATAGTCCTAGGACTTAGCATAAGCAGCATTAAGTATAGCTAGACCGAGCTTTTTACGTATAAATATAGACTCTATACGTAGAGACTAAGCCGAAAGGTTAGTGCTCCCTTTAAGCTTTGTGAATAAGTAGTCCTTAAAAGAACTTATTTTTACCGTATGTCGGATCGGAAGGTACCGGAGGAAACTCGGAAGAAGCTCGGCGTCTACGGGCTAAGGTAGGGGTAATAAAGGAATCTTTTCTGATTTTTTCGAAGGTTTTTTAGGTGTAGAATAATAGCTAAGAAAGGGTGCGTTATAGGAGCGAAAACGAGGCCAACGAGAAACAGGGGGGCAAAACACTAAGAAAGTAGTGATATATGCAAACTAAGGGTAGCCTTAGAAGGCAAGTGGCCTAAAAAGGCAAAGAGGAGGTTATAGCGGAGAGACGGTCGTTTTTAGTGCAATAGCGAGTGATCTAGGGGATCTAAGGGAGGCTTTAGGTAAGAAGCAACTTAAAGCTTAAGCAGAGATAGGGATTATAACTAGTAAGAGCCTAAAGGGAAGCTTAAAGGCAGAGGATTACGGCAAATGTAGAAAGTGTCGAGGAAGATGCAAAGATAAGAGAGAGAAGAGGATATAGAATTGCTTAGTGATAGTCTGTCTAAGTGCGGACTAAGATCCCTTTATATAGCTAATTGCATAGGAATAAAGGTATATATAACTTAACTAATTGTCGGGATAGAAAGCGCTATTAATTCTATGCTAGGTGCATATAGTCTAACCTCGTATAGTATCCTAGTTGTTGCGTGATTAAATACGCGAGTAATAGGAGGTAGTGTAGGTGACCTTAGTTAACTAGGGCCCGACTGTAGACTATGCGCATATTAGTCCCTACACACACTATATACTTCGGCATTCGGTATCTCGAGCATCCGGGCAGCTAATGCAGCCGGGTGACTTATGTTATATGCAATAATGCACGACGGTTCTAATGCATATCTTTATATGCCGGTAGGATATACCAATCGGGAGATATCCGCTCTATTATACTAAGGAGCACTTAGAAAAAGTACGATAAGTAGGTAGGGGAGGTCGGCGCTAAGTTCGAGCCGGAGGAAAGCGAGCTTATCTACTTTATAAAGACCTATAAGCCGATACTAATAAAGCTTCGGCTTAAGACGAATATAGTCTAGCCGGTCGAGGATAGGCGGTTCCTTAAGGTTAAGTTTAACTAAAAGCTACGATAGAAAGCCTAAGTTAAAAAGCTTAAGACGAAAATAGGCATATAAGCGCTAGCCTTTACCGGGCTCGCGGCGTTTATATAAGGCATACGATTGTAAAACGTAAAGATAGTCTACGCTAGCGTAGTTTAAAATACGCTTGCCTATAGGGCGTCGACGTTCTATAAGCCTACGCCTAAAGGAGGGAAACCTACCGGCTTAGTAAAAGCGCTTATAGTATATTAATCGAGCTGCCTTTAGGTAATAGCTAAGGCGTTTAAAGTAACCTTAATCCGGAACCTAGAGATATAGACGGCGGTCCCGCCGTTCGACCTTTACCTTAACGACCGCCTCGCGCGGTATAAAGAGCGTATTAAGGAGTCGGGCATAGCGGACCGAATCCAACGCGCCTACGAGAAGTCGGCGAGAGTGCTGCCTTAACCCTATCGGCCGACCCGACCGCCCGGCCGGCTATACGACGCGTGGCTTTAAGGCTAATGCCCTTAAGGCACTATAACTAAGGAGGCGGTCCTCCGCGATTAAGAGGCGCTTTAGAAGGAGGATCTTTAAGTAGCGGAGGCAAAGCGACTATAAAAAGCCTAGTAGCCGGTAGATATTAACCCTTATTTTAACTAGCCGAAGAAAGCGCTAAAGGTATATAACGGTTTATATAAGTATAAGAGCTCCGCGCTTATTTAGATCTAGACTAGGAAAATCGGTCTATAAGGGTTTTTATTCGACTAAAACGTTCCTAACGTCGACTCGCCGCTCTATTTGTGCGGGACTATACGTAAAACTACGTTCTACCTCTTCCTTTAGTGCCTTACCCTCGCTAACGTAAAGGCGGCCTTATTAAGAGGCATCCGACGGGAGAGCGACCTTAAGGCGGCGCTTAACCGCCCTACCGCCGTAAAGCCGCTTATCCGGTGGTTCCTTAAGCACCGCCTACTATAGTAGTTCTAGGCCGCGACGGCCTTTATAAAGAAGATAGACCGCCGTAACGCCGGCGGGGGGGAGCTCTAGGAGCAGGACGATAAGACTCCTAACGTAGACCCCCTTTAGCGTTTATATATTTATATATTCGATTATACGCTTACTAAGATTTATTTTTCTACGTTTTAACCTACTAGGCGGGGCCCCGGCCTACACCCTATCGCCTATATGCCGTTTGCGCGCCGGCTTTACTAGGTTAGACTATCCGCCCAACCCTAACGCCCCCGGGCTTACCTAAGCGGGGTAACCTTTATTAGGCACTAGACCGGCGGTAGTAATTAAACTTAATTAACCGCCGCGAATATAGGCCGTATCCGGCCCGACGCTAAGATAGATAGACGTTGTATAGGTTTTCCCTTAGGCCTCCTAGTTTTTCCTATGCTAGCTAAATACAGGGGCACTAGGCCCGTTAGGGCAGCTAGAGTACTTTAATAATAATAATAATAATATAGAACACGTGTATATAATACCTCTACTCCTATACTAGGAGTTTTTCTTTTGTAATCGTAAACCCTATATAAATAAAAAAGCATAAAGGAAATAGCACTAGCTATATTAAATAGGCCGGTGCGGAATAAAGTCTAATATTAAATTAGGCTTAGGCTATAACGTAGCCGGGGTAAAGTAGGACTAAAGAAGGGCCGGCATATAGCAATACCGGTGCAACGTAGGTATAAAAATAATATAACTATTAAGGTCTTATAATAAAAGCCTCTATCCGAATTATTAATTTATTCGAGTTAATAAACCTTTATAAAGACCGGTTAAAGGCGTCTTTTATTATCGCGTTAGTAGGGTTATTATCGCTATTAATCTATCGGATTTCCGAGATTTTACGTCTTTCGTATAACTAGCGAAGAGCTATAATGTTAATTATAAGCCTCTTCTCCTTAGTTATCCTTAGTTTTACGAGGTTCTCGTAAAGCGAGTATAAGTCTATATAAATCACTAAAGGGAGAGGCAGAGTTTAGAGGTATTTCGTAATTATCCTTATAGTAGTAGTTATAACGAAGCCGAGATCGACACTATTTACTATTCCGTAGATCTCTAATATAAGCACGCTACGCGTTATACGCTTATATTTCGTCGAGCTCTAATAAATAATATTGCCGGTAATATCGAATTTAGTCTTAGTCCTTTTCTTATTAACTATAGCAATAATAAAACCGAGTTACGATAATAGGTCTTTATTATTAATAAAGGAACCGTTTGTAAAGACTATTAGCTTCGCTATAAATAGGTCTATCGGGACGTATTTTAGTCTACGATCTTAGTTATCCTTTTGCTATTAAAGACGCTTGTTTACCCTCTTATAGTCTTTCTTTTTAGGTTTGTAAATCTAGGCTATAATAGAGATATTAAAGGATGCTTTTAGTTAATAGATATATGCAATATAGCTGCCTTAGGCCCGTTGTTCTAAGTACCTCTAAGGGCTATCGGATACTATTGTATTAATTATGTTAATACGTATAGCCTGCCCTTTTTGCTATAGTAGTATATCTCCGTTAGGTTATAGTATGACTTTCGCGCCGTTAAAGTCTATAATAGAGCTAGCTGTTATTAATATCTTTAGCTTAGTACGGAACTTAGCCTTTTGCAATTTAGCTTCCTCCGCGGCTAAGAAAGTAGGTATACTAAGGATAAGTATATCGTCTATTTAGATGCCTACGATGCCTAATGTCTTAGGGCCTATGTTAGTTATTAGTAGGCACGAGTTATAGGTCGAGGTCGATATATTAAGTTATTTAATATAATAACCTTAGTATATATAGAACTAGTAAACACTAGATTCCGCGATTCCGTATAGCGGTTAGATAACGTAAATAATAGTCCCTTTCGGGTATCTACTTTCTAACTCCTTAGGCAGGTACGTTAGGATGGTTTATACGAGCTTTATCGTGGCCTACGGGTAGGCCTACGTTATATTACAAAGGGATAAAGTTATGCCGTAGTCTTGTATTATTACGGGCGCAATTGCTAGTATTAGCCTTTAGCTAATACGCTAGATCGTTAGCGAGGCTATTAATAAGCACTACTTCTCGCGGTCGTTATAACCTTAAATATACGTATATAAAGCCGGTCCGGTATAGGAAGCGATTTAAGTAGCCCTTTCTTAAGCGTATGCTAAATCTTTACACGCTTATAGATATTATAGTTATAGAGGAATCGTCTAACGTATAGCTAAAGGAGCAGCTAATAGAAGTCGCGGGATATAGCGGCAACTATTCCTTTACGGCTAATGTAGCCGACGACGCTAGCGTCGTATACTATTTAAATAAGCTATCTTTAAAGCGCGTTCCCTTCTTCTAGCTTTAGAGGAGCGTTTCTTACTACGGCCTCTATAGTTATAAAGGAACTAAAAACCTAAAGCCGTCCGCGGAACCGTAAGTGCCTACGTAGGTCTACGTAGCAGTCGGCTACCTATACCTTAAGGTTAAGCTTAAGGTCGAATCGTCGTGCTTTTGCCTTTATAGCGCGGCACACGCTCCCGTAGGTAACGTCTTAAGCTGCTAAGCGGTCTTATATACGCTAAAGCTCCTCGTCCTAAAAAATCCGTCGGTTAAGGCCTATATTAGTAGTTAGCTCTACGTCCTACGCGTTAAGGTCGTCCTAGGTCGTAGCCGCTATAAAGTCCGCTTCCTAAGTATCGGGCTCTACGTCTTCTTCGATTATCCCCTTACTTTCCGAACTAAAAGACGAATTATTATCCTCCTTACTATCGTTTTCGTCTTTATCGCCCTTACTATTAACTAAGACTACGCTATCTATACTAATAATTATTGCTTTAAGATATATGCGTAATACCTCTTTCGGGAGTATTTAAAGCTTTTAGGCATTATAATCTTCGTTAAAAGGCCGATCTTAATCTCTCTAAGATAGAGCGTCCGGCACTATAGCCTCTTTTCCGGGTCGGTACTTAATCCGGAAATAGAACCGCGAAAGGTATTCCGCCTAATAGGCCTATCGCTTAGAGAGATAACGTTAAGTTATAAAATACTTAAGGTTACGATAGTCTATAAAGATTTCGAAGTTCTTATAGCTATAGAGCTTCGCTTACTATTGCTTTAAATAGCTAATTATAGCGAGTATTTCCTTATCGTAGATAGCGTAGTTCCGTTCGGCGGAGGTAAGCTTACGGGAGTAAAAAGCTATAGGGCGGCGTTAGCCGTCTACCTTTTGCAAAAGCGTGCCTTTAAGCGTAAACCTACTATAGTCCGCCTTAAGTATTACGGAATAATTAAGGTCTTACTATAGTAGCACTAAGGCTTACGAAAATAGGTCCTTTAACGTCTAAAACGCCTTTGCCTATATAGCGCTTTAATAAAAGGCCACCCTTTTGCCGGTAAGGGCTATAAGCGGACTAACGATATAAGAAAATTAACGAATAGAAATCTAATAATAGTTTATAAATCTTAAGAAACTCCGTATATCTTTTTGCGAAGTTAAGACTATTTAGTCTTAAATAGCCTAAGTCTTTATAAGGTCCGCTTATATACTAACGCCCGTGATAATAATAAATCTAAGGTATTTAACCTAGCGGACGCCGAATTCGCATTTATTAAGGTTAAGGTATAGCCTATGCTTAGAGAGCCGGTCTAGCACCTTCCGCACTTTATCTATATAACCCTTTAGGCTGCCGCTTATATATATAAGAATATTATTAATATAGGCGGAAGCAAAGTCGTTTAGAAATTCGCAAAGAATATTATTAATATACTATTAGAAGGTGCTAGGAGCCTTTATAAGCCTAAACGGTATTACTATCTATTTAAAGAGCCTATAGCGAGTATAGAACGCGGTCTTTTATTTATTACCTTCCGTAATTCGCACTTTATAGAACGCCTAATAGATATCTAACTTAATAAACTACTTCGCTTTAGCGATATTATAGAGTATCTCTTTAATAAGCGGAAGCAGGTAGCGGTCCGATCGTATTATTGCGTTAAGTGCTCGGTAGTCTACGTAGAGTTATAGTCCTCCTTTAGGTTTCCGCGCGAATAGCACTAAAGCGGCGGCTTTAGAAAAGCTAGCCTAAATAAACCCTTTATCTAAAAGGCCGCGTAGTGTTTTCTTTAATATAAGCAACTCGTCTCGCGATATCGCGTATAGCGGCCCGAAGGGCGGAACTATATATTATCCGTAGGAATCCTTACAAAGTAGTACCGCGTAGTTAATGCCGGGCTTATATAGGTTTAATTTATCGGCCTCGCTTTTCTAAAAGAGCGGTAGTAGGTTATAGAATTACATAAGGATTATTTAACGTAATTCGGCTTCCGTCTTCGGCTTCTTTAGTCGTAACGCTTTTTTAATATCCGTAAGGCTAATTATATAAATAGCAGCCGTAGCGGCTTTTAAGCCGTATCGTCTACGGATTCGGTTAATTATGCCGATAAATACTAAAGCTATAACCTCCTTAGCCTCTCGAAGCTCTATAGCACACTTAGTGTCTTTAGGCTCGTTTTTATTAATATGCCGTAGCTAACGCTATGAATTCCTATACTAAAGCCTTCCTTAGTACGGTATAGAGTAAGACTCTATATAAAAAAGCTAAGGCTTTCTAAGGATTAGGTTAAATTCTACTAAGGGATAACGTATACTATAAGCAATTACTTATACCCGTTAATTTCCGCAGCTATCTATGCGATACCTTTAATCTTCGCTTCTTCTATTATGTTTAAGGCTCTTTATATATACCGAGGTCTTATATCTTTAATTAGTAAACGTAGTTCTTATGCAAATGCCTTATCGATAGCGGTGTAATACTAGCAAACCTTGTTTATAAGAATAAAGATAAGGTTTATATAGTTAATAATAATAGGTATTAAGTTAGGAGAAGTCTTAATATAGTTAGTTAACTCTTTTTTCTCTAGTGCTAGCGAATTAAGCTCTAGGGCCTATCTATGCTCTAAAGCTATACGTTTCCCTCTATACTAATAGCGGCGGGGACTATATTATCCTCCTTAATATTAGACTTAAGAGAAGGTCGGGTAGCGCGAATCGCTATAGGCCGTTCGGCTCCCTTCGCCGTAGGGCGAGCGGGACGATATAGGCAATCTATAGCGAAATGTCTATCCGCGCTATAGCGTACGTAAAGCCCCTCCTCTCTCCGCTTCTAAAGCTCCGCCTTCGATACCTACTTAGCTCGCTATATAAAAGAGGAGGGCGCGCTGCCTAAAGCGGCGGATGGTATCCTCGCTTTTCTACGAGCGGGCCGTATAGTAGATATTATAACATCGCCCTTATAGTCTACCGTAGTATTAGGCGTAGATCTAGGCGGTGGGAGCGTTATAGCGTTCTTAGTAATAACTCCTCCGTTCTTATTACTAACGCCGTTCGCGCTAGCGTGCTTTCGCAACTTCTTAAAGCTAAGGCTTTGCTTATAGTTCTAAGCCACCTTCGTAAGGCGACTTACGTACTCCCGGAAGTTAGTAGGCATCTCGATTAAGATAAGTATTTCCTATAGTTATAGAGTAATCGAATTCCGTAGGTATATAAGCTTAGCGCTATCTCCTTAAACGCTATTTCCGGCGGCGTAAGTAATAGTCTCTTAAAAGTTAGGAAGGAAGTCCTTAAACGTCTAGCCGTCTTTCTAAAAGAGGGTCCGTAGCCTATCTTACGCTTTCTCTTACTCTTATATATTGCCGAATACGTAGATAAGGTAGTTAAAGAAGGCATAAGGTTCGTAGGCGCTACTAGGCCCGCTACTCTCCTAGAACCTAGAAATCTACGATATCTAAGGCTCGGGCAGCGTATAGAGTAGCGAATACTAAGCGGTATCGCGGCAACCGTTAAGGCCTTACTTCTCGTTAACGGTAAACTTACTATAGAGGCGATATAGGAAGAAGTAAAAAGACTTTAGCTTACTATCCTATATGTTAGGCTAATAGCCCCTATAGAGGCCTTTAAGGGCGTAGGTGATAAGGCGGTTAAGTAGGGCAGAAAAAAGCCTACTAGATGCGTGTTTTTCTTAGGGCGCGGTAGAGCTTTTCTATATCTACGATTACTTCCTTTTTAAGGCCCTCTTTAAGCCTTGTTTTCTATGCAACGTCGTACTATATCGTAACGTTCTGTTTTTAGTGGCAAGACTAGGGTGCGTAGAGCGACATTCGCCGCTACGCCTTCTTAAGACCCTTAGAATTATTACGGACCTTACGTATTCTTCGCACTCTTCGCGGCACCTAGCCGATACACTAGACCTTTCTAAAACAGCCTTTTCTAAGGCAAGATCTCCGCTTTAGGAGGCAACTATCTCATCGATATTACCATCGAGATTAAAGAAGTTAAATTTTTCCTTATTATTAGAAGTTCTTAAGCCTGCTTGCCCTCTACCTAAATCGTTAGTTTGCATATTCTTCGAGATATTAGCTAAAGGAGAGTTTAGGCTGCCGATAGCGCCCGAGATTAGGAATTTTAACGGTAATAAAGCCGCTAGCCGATAGCTATCCTAGCTTAAATAGACGTTCCGAGCGCTTAACGGCAATGTATTATATGCTTCTCTTATTATTTAGGCAATTGATATAAGGCTCTTTAGGGATGCTGCTGTTTTCGTGGATAGTTTTAACAGACTTAGGGAGATCGTAGCTCTTGCTAAAGGGGACTATGCCTTACTAAAAGACCTAAAGGAACTAGAAACCGTATTAACCGATTAGTTTAAGGCGACGCTTATCGACGAGATTAATGCGAACTTCTAGCAGCCGATTTAGTAAAGACTAGATAAACTACTAGTTGCCTACTATAAGCGAGCCTAAAAGCTTATAAGACAGCACGGTGGTAGAGACCGGCTAGGGCCTAGGGAGAGGGCCCTTACGACTCTAGAGCGTTATTATCTTATGTATTTCATTAAGAGTTTTATTAACGGGTTGGCTAGTGCCGAACTTAAGCGAGGATTAATTAAGCAGAATGCTCTTACTATAGATAGTCTATCTAATGCGATAATAATTGTCTAAAAGACCTAAGGTATTCTCGCGGTAAAGGCGAATAATATTCGATAAGTAGCCCGTAATGCCTTAATTACTGCTATAGCTAACTATATTCGTCGCTAGACTAGATAGAGTGCTTAGAAAGTCCTTATAGATAAATATAGCTTTAATCCCTACTAGTTAGCACTTACGCCGGAGAATATAAGCGAGCGAGGGCAGACCCTATCCTATATAGGATCTCTATATATAGCTATAACGACACCGGATCCTATGTTTTTGCCATCCGCCCTATACCTATACGTTAGGTAAGGCATACACTAATAGATAGGGGGGAAACCTAAACGAGTGGTTAAGTATCCCTATAGGCAAGCTCTTACTTAGAAGGTGCTCCCTACACCGCCTATTCGTTAGTAGCCTACCTACTAGCAGCCTATCTAAGGATAAATATAGGAAGAAAGATCGGAGAGGACTATAGGACTATATAATAACTAGCGAGGAGCATTGCGTAGCCGTAGTCGAGGAGGATTGCCGCCCTTTAGAAGCCGAGCGGGACTATTAAAGCTAGAGGACTCCCGGAACTAGTATATAAATAAATCCTCTCTTATTCCGGATTAGCCGATCTGCTTTATATACGGACAATATAGCTACTACCCGTTAATATGCTCTATATTATTTACAGCCAGACTTCGGGATTAGGAGAGAGATATTCTTCGCGAGCGGTATTACGTAAAGAGAGTATAGCAGTAAGAGGCAAATAGACAATTGCCTAAGGGATTAAGAGGGACTAGACCTCTACCCTAAGCTATAGTCTAAGCTAACTATAGACATATAGAAGAGGAGCTAGAGACCTATATTGCTAAGGCTACGTTAGGTGTAAGAGTAGTCTATTTTATAGACTCGTAGGACCTTTTAAACAGCGATGACGAGTATAGCTATAGTATCCTTACTAGCCTTATAGAGGAAACCTATATTAATAAGGAGCTAGCCGTTAGAGCCCGCGCTATAGGATTAGAGCCCGATGCCGATGCTATTTAGGATTCCCTAGACTAGGACTAAGACCCGGATTTAGAGGGAGCAGAAGCGTTATTAATAATTAAGCGCCTTTAAAGAGTTATAACCGAGGAGGATATTAAGGACCGGGATATATCGGCTCTAATTTAAGGTGCCTTAGCAATTATAATGCTAGCGGGGGGGGCGAACCTACCTTATGCTATAAAGAAGAGGCAAGTAGGAGGCGACGTAGTCCCCGTTGTTATCTAGCTAGTAACGGATTCTAAAAAAGCGCTAAGGAGGCATAAGGTGCCCTAGGGAGAGGTAGACCTCCTAGCAACTACTACTACTATTACTGCGAAGGTAAAAAAGGGAGCTAAGCTAAGAAGCCTTACGGAAATCTAAGCAAGAGAAAGGCTTAGATCCTTCGATTGGATTAACCTAGCTCGTAAGGTTCTAGTGCCTCTTAGCCTAGCCGACTTTTAGTAAGTAAGCCCGGAGGGTGCTAAGGAGTTTCGTCATTTGTCTTTACGCAAGCAGGTGCGATAGGCTAAACCTAGGAAAGGAGCTATGCCGGCAATACCCGCGGCGGTATATAAGTGTGCATCGCCCTTCTATAACACCTAGTTATTAGCAAAAGCGGCAGTAACCCTAAAGACGTTTAGAGTAGCCGTTATAGTTATCTTCGCTAGCACTTAGTAGGAAGCTATATACATCGCTATACTATCGTAGACCGTTTAGGCAGACTAGAGCTTAAAAGCTAATATTGTATCGCAGAAGTTTACCGTAGAATATAACTAGCCACGCTAGTAACTATCCGAAATCGGGTTTTAAGGACTATTAATAACGAATGCGGATAGATTAAGGACCCCTATTATAGAGTTCGTAAAGGGCACTATCGTTTGTAAGGGGATTAGGCGGGAGATCCTAGCTATTGTTCGACCGGACCTTTATAAAGGAATACTAAAGGACGATATCTTAATCTTGCTTAGGCTCCCGTAGCTTTATAAGATTAGTATAGTATTCGACATCCGAGCAAGCACCCTTAAGATTAGACTTCCCGCTATTAGGGAATAGCGTTAGAAGATATAAGGTCTAATTATAACTATAAGTAGCCGTTAGAAGCTATTGCTATCTCTAGTAGCGCCTTTATTATTAAAGAGGTTCGTAGGGAAGAAGGACACACGCGAGGCTATTACCGTATTAGAGGATAATTCCTTATCGGAAGAAGACTCTTCCTCTACTAGATACACCGTATCTTCGGAAAACTAAATCTCCTGCTTCGACCTAAGCATATCGTTAAAGTGCGATTAATAGTGTTATTATTTAACTATACCCTATACCTCGCTTTCTCCTAGTTCTTTATAAAGCCTTTACTATGGCTTTTAGGATATATAGTACGCCTAACGAAGCCGAAGGACTAAGCAGCTTTTAAGAGAACATACCGCCTAGGAATATACTATATAGGCCTATCACACGTTACGGATAAGTGCACTATAGAGGAGGATTTAATCCCGACGGCCCCGATAGACTTTACGAGAGATAGGCTACCCCCTAGAGACCGCGTGGATATAGTTAACTAGCCTAGACTATAGAGCGAGGGACCTTCTATATACCCTTTCCTAACGTAAAGAAGGGTCTAGAGGAAGCCAATTAATAATACAACCCCGTTAGAGGTTATTATAGCCTAGTTTACTACGATAGGGATTCGGCTAGGCCTATTAGTACTAAAAGACCTTAAGGAAGAAGTATAGCGAGTGTTCTTTACCTATCGGGAGCTTGATAGGACTACGGTATATAACCTACCCTTAATAGACCTTTATACGCATAGACCCTACGTTAAGGGAGGCGTAAAGCCGTAGAATAGATCCTTAAGGAGACGTTAGACCGAGCCGTAAAAGTATTAGCTAAATAAGATCGTAAACGATTGCGTTAATGCCGGCATATATAAATATATAGCTATAGCGAATAGCACGCTATTATTATAGTCGGCCGAGCCGGTACTAGTAGTTAAGGACGAGAATAACCTATAGGTAGAACTACGATTAACGATTAACTATAGCTATATTAAGGAGGACCTACCGGGAACGGAGATCCTACTATTAGCCGAGATTTACGATAACCTCTCGGATCCTAGGGTAAGAACCTACTGTTAATTTAACCTTAAATATAGATACTAGGCTATCCCCGTAGACCTAGAACTATAATACGTTCTTACTTTCGCGATATTAGGTTTTACGTAGTTATAGCCGACGAGAATGCCCCTAAGGACTTAAATAGACAAAGAGATCAAGATGAAGACTAATGGTAGAGGATTATAGAGATGTAAGAAGTATAAAGATTAGAGTAGAATTAAGAGAGAAAGCGGTTGTTAAATTATTAGTGATAGTCTGTCTAGCTAGGGACATCGGCGCCTTCTTATAGACAAATATCTTAGAAACCAGGGTATATATCAATTGGCTTATTGTGCCGTCTGACAGCGCTATTTCCGGAGAAAAGAACGCGCATAAGACATCGCCGATATATCGCACCGTTGTCGCGGAGTTATTATTGCGGAATAGAGGGTAGTTCTAAGCGAGACATGTGAGTACCGACGTATCTGTCTTAGCACCCACACCTTATGCTATAACTCCTATATCTTATCACCCCGACTAGCTAATGCAACCGGGACATAAGTATGTTATGCAATATAAAACGGTGGATTGTATGCATATTATTATATACCTATACGATATCTAGTTCGGGAGATATTTGCTCCCTTATAAATAGCACCGTTCTTTTTTACTGAGTTTATAAAGATTATAATAGGACCTATCCCTACACCCTTTACTAAGCCCTTACTTATAGCCCCTCCTACTATTAGAGATATAGCACCCGTTAACGTATATATCGATAACGTATTCGGCAAGCATAAGACCTTCGAGGAGTAGTAGGCTTTCGTATAGGACTATCTCTTACCTCGATTCCTATAGGCACTACTTAAGTTAAGTTTTAAGAAGGTAAGGCTCGGTATAGAAGAGATTATAGCGATCGGCTAGACCTACCGCATTAGGGGCGAAGTCTTTATTAAGCTAGAGAGAGCAGTAAAACTAAAGGAGTGGCTAATACTAATAGACTAGACGGGTGTTAGGTCCTTCGTTAGTATAGTAAGACCTTATCGACGATAGATCCCTAATTATGCCGAGATTGCCCGGCCGTTAAATAGACTAATAGAAAACGTGCCCTAGCGTTAGGGTGATAGTAAAGCCCTTTCGTTTGCAATTCTTAAGGCGTAGTGCTAAGTAATCGTAGCAATACATAGATACCTATTTAATATGCCGGTGTAACTATATACTAATATAAGTAAATTTAGGGCCGGGTATACGCTGCTATAGCACCGCGATAATTAGGACTTCCCTATCCTATATGACTCTTTTCTATTTATAAAGACATAAAGGAACTATAGCACTTACAAAAGGGAGCTTTATGCCCTCGTAGAGTTTTGCAAGAGACACCGCTACTTCTTTTACGGCAGGAGCCTATTAATAGTCTATACTAACTATATGCCGCTTACTTAGTTTCTTTCTAGATAAGGCTATAAGGGAATCTATGCCCGCTAGGTGACCGAGTTAAGGGTACTTAACATTCGCATCTATTATATTAAAGGGACTTGTAATAGAGCTATAGATAGGCTGTTAAGGACTATCTTTCCTTCCTAAGAGTATAACGACGACGGTCTAGAGTTATAGGGTTATATTAATGCCGCCGGCGCATAGATCTAGAAGGATAGTAAGGGAGGCTTTAAGGAGCTTATTAGGGAGCTTAGGCGTTAGTTATAGCTACCCTAAGGACGCAAAGGGGCTCTATGCCCGACCTTTTCTATAGACTAGTAGACGATACTCCGGAAACAATAGCGATAGGACGGGGAACAAGCCCTAGGGGAGGTAAAAGCGTTATCGACTAAAGGAGAGAATCCTACCTTAGAGTCGCGTTTTTAGATACACCCGGACTTCGGAGAGGTCTTACGATACCTGCTATAGGGCATACTTAAGGACCCGCTAGACCGACACGCACGACGACGAATCGCTAGTAGAGCGTAGAGCTTTAAGTAGACTAAAGGCCGGCTATAGCACTATAGTGCTAATAGTTCTTAGCAAAGATGCCTGCTAGAAGAAGAGATCCCGGAAGTGGTAAGGAGGGCTTACGATAATAGCGGACACTTCGGAGTAGACTATACTCGCCGTAGACTATACACGCACGTATACTAGCCTAGGATAGCACGAGACATCGTTAACTATATTACGAGCTGCTTTCTATACGCTACCTTTAGGGCAAATAAGCTAAAGGCATTAGACTAGCCTATTATAATCACGTAGCTATTAAAAGTCGTTAGCATAGACTATATTAGCCCTTTTCCGTAGTTAGCTTTAGGGATAAGGCATATCCTAGTTGTTATAGATTACTTCTTAAGATTCGCTTAGTTAATAAAGTGTCGGATAACGCAAGCTATAGAGGCGTTATAGAAAGTTAAGAGCAAGTTAAACTCCTTAATAATATCTCCCCTAGCCTTTTTATCGCATCCGCCCGCGGGGGCACGCGGCACTAAGCACGGGAAAAGGGCTTAAATCAAGGGGTAAAAAGTCTGTTGTTTTATATGTGTGTTCTATAGGGGCTTGGTGTCCCTCGAGCCTGCTTAAATAGGCGTGGCAGCGGACACCGTGTCGACTACGTATATTAGGCCCTATCCACCGCGTTATCCTAGCTCCGTTCCGAATACGGGAGCTTTATTCCGATGCGATATACCTCTTAGCGTTAATTAATTCGTTGATTTACGCTGCACGAAGCTATCGCGAATGCCTAGATGTAAGCGGGTAGGGTCCTGCCTAGTTATAGAGATAAGAAGAAGAGGAAAGAGGTAGCGAAGCCGTCGTAGCGACGCGACGAAGAGCAAGGAAAAGGGCGACGAAGCCGTCGTAGCGACGAAGCCCGAATGTAGCGATAATGCTATACGGCGTGTAGCCGAGAGCAGCATTAAAGCCGGGCGAACAAAAATAGGGGCGATAAAGCCGTCGTAGCAACGAAGCCCGAATATAGCGATAATGCCGTACGGCACGAAGCTTAGGGCAGCAGCATTAAAGCCAGAACAAAAGAGGAGGGCGACGAAGCTACCGTGGCAACGAAGCCTAGGAAGAGGGCGGCAATAAGGCCGGGCTAAAGGGGCGTTTAGCACCCCTAAGGGAGCGTGTACGTGTAACGCCTCGGGCGCCGAGGAAAAGGGGGATTGGCCTAGCACCGCGGTCGCCTCCTCGCGGGACGTAATGCTTCTTGCGTTAGTCGTGTTAGGTAGCAATTTGCGCGGGACGCATACCGGGCTTGTAACTATCGCATCCGCCCGCGGGGGCACGCGGCACTAGGCACGGGAAAAGGGCTTAAATCAAGGGGTAAAAAGTCTGTTGTTTTATATATGTGTTCTATAGGGGCTTGGTGTCCCTCGAGCCTGCTTAAATAGGCGTGGCAGCGGACACCGTGTCGACTACGTATATTAGGCCCTATCTACCGCGTTATCCTAGCTCCGTTCCGAATACGGGAGCTTTATTCCGATGCGACACTTTTACATAGACCTAGGCTCGTCCTTCCGATTACGAGAATTCGGAGCGATTATAGCACGGCATAATATAGAGATAGTAGGAGCACCGTCGCAATCGCATAAGAGCGTAGGCCTAGTCGAAGTTATAAATAGGATCCTATAGGAAGTTATAAACCGTATTAAAGCATCGCAACCTGACTAGGATAAGAGCTTGCCCTCTATTATAAAGTCCCTTAACTATCGTTACATTCGGTCGCTAGGATACTCTCCGAGTTAAATCCTCCTTAGGTTAAAAGACGATGCTATTATAAAGGACTAGAACGACTAATAGACCGATAAGTAAGCCGCACTTACATTAGGGCAGTGTTTATAGCCATTGGGAGGGGATTTAGCCGATCTAGTGATATTACATTTAGCCGAAATAACCTTACGACGACTAGCAGTAAGAGCTGCATTTTATTATAAAGCAGATTAGCAACGATAGCTCTATAAGGCACGACGGCAACCGGGATTTAAAGCTAGAGACATAGTTCTTATAGCTTAAGAAGGAAAGCCTTAAAAGCTAACCCTACGATAGCGCGGACCCTTTATAATTCATTAGAGAAAAGGCCGGGCAATATACGCATTAGTGTATATAGATAGATTATTCATTCGGGGAGCCTAGGGATTGGAATTTCACGAGGATAGGCTATTAAAGGTATATATGCGACCGGCGCGCTTAGAAGGACGTTTCCCGTAGGAATACCCCTTTAGACTATTATTAAGAGCGCAGAGGGGGAAGGCAAAGGCATGATAATAACGATAACGAAGATGTTATAAGAGAAGGGGAAAATTAGTGCTGTTTTCTTTGTTTGTTTTGTTCGCATGCCGGAGGCATGCTAGTTGCCGGGGAACATGTTAGGCTAATAGCCCCCGTAGAGGCCTCTAAGGGCGTAGGTGACAAGACGGTTAAGTAGGGCAGAAAAAAGCCTACTAGATGCGTGTTTTTCTTAGGGCGCGGTAGAGCTTTTCTACATCCACGATTACTTCCTTTTTAAAGCCCTCTTTAAGCCTTGTTTTCTATGCAACGTCGCACTACATTATAACGTTCTGTTTTTCCTATATAGGCTATAGTAGAGGCTTCCTTTTGCCGAAGGCAGCTTTAAGGGCCGTTCTTAGGTTAGCTATGCTAGCGTCTTTAGCCGTAGGAGAGTTCGTCGACGTAGCTATAAGCGAGAGTAGCGTATCCGTAGAGGTAGGCGCTATAGATCCTATTTTAACTCTAAGGACTTTTAGTAACCCCCTTCGTTTAACCGGATTAACGGCTATTTTCTATAGTAGCACTAGAAGGCGCTCTTCTTCCGCTCTAGAAGGTACGGCATCCGCCGTCGCCTTGCCTAAACGGGCTTTTATTATTTCCTATCGAAGACGGGCTTTTGCGAAGGCCCGCTTATTTAGCGACTTTTATTATAGCTATAGCTGCTAGGACCCCTCGGCCTATTACTTAAAGACGTCCTTTATATCGTTGTCTAATAAGTCTATAATAGCAGCTAGTATTACAACGTATTACGCTTTTATCGTAGCGGCTTATCGTTCTAGTTAATATATGCCGCTATTATAAAAGCGGGATATTATCGTATTAATAAGTCCGTAAAAAAGAGAGATAGATAATACTATAATAGGGTAGGTAGAGTAATTATATAAGTGCCCTCTATATAGGTATAGAAATCATATATAAAGAACTAAGTGTAAGCGTGCTTATGCATACGGATATATAGCTCTACGCACGTACCCCTTTATCCGCACGTGCCCCTTACCCTTATCCGCACGAGCCCCTTTCCCCGCCCGTATATGCCTCTTCCCCACTCGTATATAAGAATGCGGATTAAGTCGTAGACCTAATCTTACTAATAGTCGAGGACCCTTATAGTTAATAATAATAGTAATACTTCGCAATGCTCTCTAGCTTATTAACTAATACCTTATAGCCTGCTTGCCTTAGTAAGTAATGCAGTCTTATAACTACCGGGTGGCCGAAACGACGATAAAGGGTACGGAGTTCGCTTTCTGCTAGGAACGAAATCGCTTATTCTTGCCTGCTAAGAAAGAACTACAGGTGGCCCTATTTACGGACTACTAGGAGCGAAATCCCTTTATTCTTACTAATAATAACGTCCGTTGTATTATCGTAATACATATTTAAACGATCTATATCCGCGAGATAAAAGAGGAAAAGGATCGGAGACGCAAGCACGTAGAAGGTAATCCTTCCTAACGGTGTTTCTACTGCTAATAAGCCGAGAGATTTAAAAGCATCGCTATTCCCGAATTTAATCGAGGCCTAGCTAGCTATAGAGTTGTTAAGCTTTATATTAGGATTCTCTCGCTAGAAGGCGAGATATTGCTCCTAACTAGCTATTAATACCTTAGTAGCGCCGGTGTTAATTAGGATACCTTAGAATTGCTTTCTAAAGTACCTATCGTTAATAAGAAACTAAGAAGCCGGCGTTACTTCTTTTATGCTAAATATATCTTCGCCTAAAAAGAGATAAGTAAACGCTTATTGATAAAGCATTTAGGTTGCTTACTACTATTCGGTATTAGCGGCGTTATCCTAGTACTCTTTAACCTCTTAGTCGTTAGTCGAATTATTAATCTCGTAACCTTTATATTCTATTATATATGCTATTAGGTTAGTAGAAGGCGTTCCTTAGAAGTAACATTAGGTTAAATACTAGTCCTTCGCCTTCTGCCTTTCTTCGGCGCTATGCTTAATCGACTAGCAACCTTCCTTATTGCAGACGAAGCACTTCTTGCTTTAAGGGCGATTGTTAGTCTAATAGCCTCCTTATTCTCTATAACCTCGGTTAGAATAACTACGGTAGCCGCTACGATTAATTCCTTATCTAGAGCCTTATATATAGCTACGGTATCCTCCTCTGCCTTAGTGATTAGTATACCTACGGTCTAGGTATATCACTTTAGAGTTAAAATAGTCTATATCCTTAGTTAGGAATTAACTAGGATTAGCAAGTGTTAGGCTTATTTTAAGGGATAAACGGAGCTTTAAGGATAAGGTCTTAATATACTTAGAGGGTCGAAATAAGGCTTATATAAGCTCGGGAATATTACGGCATGCCTTAATAACCGTAGCTCGTAGCTAGTCTTTACCGACGAAGGTGCCGCTAAAAGCTCGTTAATATAACTAAAGCTTATTAAAGAGTAGCTCTAGGATATCTTATATAGATAGGGTGGGATTCTAGGTGCGTAGCTTATTAAACGAGATAGAGGTCTAGTCGGTAAAATACTAGGCCTTATTTACCTCTATATTAAAATGCTTTTTAATGCTATCGTATACGGCCTTAAACATAGTAGTCTATATAATGTATTAAACGTAGTACGCTTAGGCGCGACCTATAAGAATTCGTAGAAGTAGCCTATAGAACTAACCG
This sequence comes from Ophiocordyceps sinensis, assembly GCA_012934285.1. Lineage (NCBI taxonomy): Eukaryota > Fungi > Ascomycota > Sordariomycetes > Hypocreales > Ophiocordycipitaceae > Ophiocordyceps > Ophiocordyceps sinensis. Next base: position 11,354,987 of record JAAVMX010000001.1, on the reverse strand, counting down.
GGTATAGCATTAATGCTATAATAGATGCCTATAAACTAGCGGATCTTATTATCGAATAGGTTATAGGGCTTGCCGGTGTAATTCTCTATGCTATCCTAAAGCTTCGCAAATTTCTATTAAAGATCTATATTAACTAGCTCGTTTAGGACGTATGCTAAAGGAACGTAAAGGTATGCCTTGAGGTCGGGGTTAGGAATTATAGCAGCTGCGCGTAGGTTAACTAAACTACTATAGTTATCGTTAAACCGATGACTTATAGGGGTAATAGTTATTTACCTCTATAACGTTAGAAAGATTAAGGGAGCCGGCCTTAGGACGACTCCTACCGGTCGTAGGGGTCGATTAAAGGTAATTCCGGCGATACTAAGTGCCTTATTAAGCGGAGTTAGGGGCTATATCGGCGTATTTCCGGTGTGTGTTTAACTATATAGGGGTAGTAAGTTAGCTCTACCGTAGTTAGCTTCTATAGCCTTAGGGACCGCGGTGTATCTATCGAATTAGATTCTCCCTAGTTCTCCTTCGGGCTATATTAGGGGATCCGTGATAGATTACGTATTAATAAGTTGTCGGTTGAAACCACCTCTAAAAGGTCTAGTATAGATTTATAAATCTTATCTCTTCTATCCTTACTATTCTATAATTAACTATAAGTTAACTACTAATAAGTATTAGATAGGGTCTATTATATAGGGTTAACTAAAGTGTGTGTATTCTATAGATATATGTTCCTAGCTAGGAAGGAGGTGTTTATATATTATATAGCCTCCTACGAGTTATATAATCTTCTAGATTACGTATATATAATACCTCTACTCCTTTACTTATAGCTATAGATATATTTATAGAGTATTGCTATTTATACGATAAGAAATCTCTATTTACACAATAAATACCTCTAAGCCCCGTTTTTTCTACGCGACCCCGCGCGCCTAGGTCCCGCCACTAAAATTAGGTAGAGGTAATTTAGTTAATTTAATAGCCATAGGCGCGCGCCCTACTGCGTGCCCTACTGCGTGCTATGCTGCGTGCCCTACTGTGCCCTATTGCGTGCCCTCTACTGCGTGCCCTCTACTATATGTGCGGCTCCTTAATGTATGCTTCGTGCCCGGCTGCGTGCCCTACTGCGTGCTCTACTGCGTGCTCTACTACGTGCTCTACTACGTGCCCTCTACTACGTGCCCTACTGCGTGCCCTACTGCGTGCCCTCTACTATATGTGCGGCTCTTTAATATATGCTTCGTGCCTAGCTCTCTACTACGTGCTCTCTACTGCGTGCCCTCTACTACGTGCCCTCTTATAACGCAGCTACCCGCGCAACTATAGAGCCGGGAGACAAGGATATATGCACGAGAGATAATGCATTTTAGCTCGGGGACTATTCGGCTATTAGTCGCTAACTAGTCCCTAACAACCCCTCTCGAGGCTTAAGGGTATATCCCTAAGGCCCTAATATATCTTAGAAGAGGGGCAAGCTTTAGTCTTACTATAAGAGGGCAACTATATTATAATAAAGGATTATTCGTACTTTTAACTATCGTTCCTACCTTCCTAAACGTACCTTTAGTCTATCTTCTTATAATTTCTAAAGCTTCTCTTTTTTAATTACCTAAGAGCGATAGCGCCGCGCGGTAGGCGTGTTTCTAAACGTATAGGCCGCGTAGGCCGAATAGGTCGTAATAGCTATTAAGTCGCTAGCCTATCGCCGTTACCTCGCGTAATAGAACTAATATTAGAAGATAAATACACTAACTTATATAAGGGCTATAACGAGCGTCTTACGACGCTATTACTAATTTTTTCGCTGCTTAAAGGGGCCCGATCTATCCCCTCGCGAAGTTAAACGTAAGCCGGCCCTTTACGACCTACCCCTCCGCGTATAGATGTCCTTATAGCTCTTTAAGTAAGAGCCGTAGAGCTTAAGGAGGACAAAAGATTAAGAGATAGGATTACGGAACTTCGAGAGGAATTTTCGCAGTAGGGTAACTTATTCGGTAGGGACTTATATAAACGTCGCCGATAGTCAACCGAATTAAAGGAGAGTTATAATAAAGAAATTAAAATAAAAGATATTCCTTAGTTATTATAACCGACTAACCCTTAAAAACGTCTCGATTAGATTAGCGATCTTAAAAATGCCTTTATCGCTACTTTACGTCGTTTTAAGCGCAATAAGAATAAAATCTTATATGCCTTTAACTATATATATAGACTATAAGGCGAGATAAAGGCGATACCTTAACGAAAAGCTCCTTATAGAGAGGAAATTACTTCGCACTAATTAGGATAATTTTCGTAATTAGACCTTAATTTTAATTAAAGATACTGCTAATCGCGCGACTCTCTTAGCTACGTAACTATAAGAAGTACGCTAACGAGAGGGTTAGTCCCCCCTCGATTTTAGTCTTTACTTAGATTCCCTTAAGCAACACCTAGAACGTCCGCTAGAAAAAACTTATGTATTTTCCTTTTTTACGAAGTTGCGTCCCGATCTTCGGGACTAAATCTCTTTTTATTTAGCGTCTATTTAGGACAGCACGATAGATAATGCATTTTAGCTTAAGGTATTACAGTGTTAGGTTATATTATATGTTATCCTACGTAACCTCTATATCGTATATATAGACATTTAGATTTAGTCTTTAGCTATATCCCTTCGTAGATTAATAATAATTATATACCCCCCCCTTAAGCTCGTTTTCTTATAGTTTAATCTACTATTTTTATCCCGTTGCCTTTAATTAATAATCTCGCTATCTTACCCCTTTCTTTTTTAATCTCCCTTCTTCGCGACGTAAGTCCGCCTCCCCGCTAGACCCCTTCGACTAAGTTTTCCTCGATTATTAGAATTTTCCCGGTGTAAATACGCCGTCTTAACGCGAATTATATAGATTTCCCTTCTTACCCTTCCCCTACCCCTTGCTATATAATCTACGATAACCGACTATATAGAGGCCGATCCTCCGTCCGCTACCTTAGCCGTTACCCCGCCGGCTCCTACCGACCTAGAGCCCTAGACTAAGTACGTTTCCTACTACCCCCGCCTCGCCGCCCTTCTTTAAGCCTAACGGCCTATATTCTGCACGTTCGCCTATATTTAGGCTAACGCTACTCCTAACTTCCGCGCCCCTTAGATTAAGGCCCTTACTTACCTTAATAATGCTTACGTTAAGTTAGATATAAGAGTGCTCGTCGCTTAAGAGCACGCAGCCGTTGCCTAAGAGCACGCTACCGATCTTTAGCGTTAGCTTAACCGCGCTACGTCCTTTCTCCTCGTCTTAACCGAACGCGACGCGGTTTAGGACTAGGCCCTTACTCCCGCCCCCGCCCCTACCTTTACCTATTCCTATATAGCCGACCCCGAGAGGTTCGCCGGCGACTCTAGCACTTAGAAGCAACGTTAGGAGGCTTTCCGGACCTAGCGCAACGGTCTTACTATTAAGCTCCGTTAGGATACCGCCTTATACCCTACGGAGTAGGATTGTATTCTCTACGCGGCTAGCCGGCTTACCGGCCGGGCCGCCTCTATTATCGCTAGCGTTCCCTAGGACGTCCTCGATAATAAGTCCTTCGCCGATTAGCAGTATACTACTATAAAAGCTCTTACCGACGACCTTAGCCTTATTTTTAGTGCTAATTTCACCTATGCTTAGTCGGAGGCCGACTTTAATACCCTATCGATAAAGAATATTTCTTAGCCGGACTTTTATTCGAAGTTTACCTAGCTTTAAGCCGACTTATTATTTAACGGCACCGCTTACGTCGCCTACCTTTATTTAAAGGTCTCTATCGAACTTACTCACGCCGCCGCTCTATAGGTCGAATGGCCGGCCTATAACGACTTTACGGCCTAGGCTAAGATGTATTCTACGCTTTAGGATAACTAGCAGCGTATTAAGGCCCGTTCTTAGCTCTAGCCGCCTTATAACCCCGCTCGCACCGGCCTTACCTCGCCCGCCCCGCCCGCGCCTCCTACCGGTAACCTAATATAGCTTAATGTATTCCGGGCCCGGCTTACTAACGCTAAAAAGCAATAGCGGTTTAAGAACCGTCTTTACCTTTATTACGCTTAGCCGGCTACCGCTACCTATACCGCCCGGACCTACCTTAATAAGGGTATCGGTGCTAATCCCGGCGCTAACCCTAGCGCTAGTCCCGGCGTCGGTTCCGGCTCTAGCCGTAGCCGTGGCTATAGTAGCGGTACGTCTGCCCTACGCTTGCTTAAACCCCCTCCCCCCCGCTACTAGTTTCGCGCTATTAAGTAGGGCTTGATCGAGGGCGAAGTAGACGACCTCTCTACCTCTTCCCCGTCCTCGGGAAATATATAGCTCCCTCGCCTTATCGTGCGATAGAGCTCTTAGTGTTTAAGTTTATAGCTTCGTTCGACACTAAGGGGGATCTTTGCCTCCCTGCGTAAATACAACCGCGTGCTTTACTTATGCCTTTATCCCTTTTATCCGCCGATGTTATTATAAGTGCTTTAATCGACTCCGGCTATTCCGGATACGCCTTTATGCACGCTTAGACCGCGTACCGCCTTGCCCTTCCTATCCGCTAGCTTTAATTCCTACGCTAGCTTTCTCTCGCCGATAGTAGCGACTATAAGTCCGGCTCCGTTACTTATTACGCCTTTTCGGTCTGCCGGATTAGCGCTTATACTAAGTCTATCTACTTCTTTCTTACGAAGGTTAGCTACGAGGTTATTCTTAGCCTCCTTTAGCTACGCCGGTATAACCTTATTATTAGCTAGCGCGGTAACTCCTTTTCCTTCTAGTCCCCCTTTTAGCTAGCCTCTTGCCTCTCGGACTACTAGCCTTATCTTATCCTAGGCCTCTCGGCTACCTTTGCCCGCCTTGCCCGCCCTATCCTAGCTCCCCTTACCCTTATTTTAGAGGGAATATAATTAATAAATATAATTCGTTTTCCCCCCGCTCCCTCCGTCGAAGACTCTAACGATAAGGGCGAACCCCCTACCGCCCCTTTTATTAAAGACTCTAACGACGAAGGCGAACCCTTTACCGCTACGATCTTTATTCCTACCGCTATAATCCTTATTCCCGCCCGTACGGCCTTAGGATATCCTCCGGCCTTTATCCGTTCTATCTGCTTTAGCGACGTTCTTAAGTTTATTCCCCTATCCCTTAGCCCCTCTCTCTCGGCGTTTTTTAAAGATGCCTTTAACGCGGGTAAACCCGCCTATCCGGACTCCTCCCGCTAGGTTAACGACGCTAACTCCGACTCTAGCTACGACTCTAACTCCTTAGCTACCTTTTACCCTTACCGCTACGTTCGACCTTTTTACCTTTATCCCGTCTATAAGACCGCCGGCTACCGCCGCCCTATATTACGGCCGAGTCGTAAGATTATTAGACTTTAGCCCTTCCGCTGTTTATCCCTTAACGATTCGGCGTTTAACGTCCGGATGCTTAACATCGACGCGATAGTAATATTATACCGGTAGCCTAAAGTCTAGACCTTTTAGACTTTAATTAAAGCCCTTACCGCTAAGCCTTTGCCTACCGAGCCTTTACTACCTATCGACTAGGATATCCTTAAGGACCTCTACTAGGCCGTTTTAACTAGATATATAAACGCTAAAGACGCAAAAGCCTACCTTAACCTCCGCCTTTACGACTTTATTAACGACTACCTCGATAAGATCTACCTTAATAAGATCCCCTTTAACGATATCGCTAAGTTCTTTAAGAAGTAAGAGAAGGTCTTTTATACGCTCGACGAGCTCCGGGCTAAGGTCCTTAAGGAGCTCTACTATATAATCTATATATAGCTTAAAAGTAAGGCCGATAAGCTCGCCCTTTACTATACCGTTAATACTTAAATTAACCTTAATAAGGGGATATAACCTCCTTATACCCGCCCTCGCCCTTTTAGCAAAGCCGAGAACCGGATCGTCCGCGCGTATATTAATAAGTAGCTTAGGAAGGGCTTTATCCGCCGCTTTACCTCCCCCGCTATTACCCTTATTATACTCGCCCGTAAGCTAGGCGGGGGCGTCTGTTTTTACGTTAACTATCGCGGCCTAAATAAGGCTATAATTAAGAACTACTTCCCTTTGCCCTTTATCTACGATACTTTCGCCTATATCGGAAGGTAAAGGTTTTTACTAAAATCGACGTTATCGCGACGTTCAAGTAAAAGACCGCGTTTGCTATACGGTATAGGCTTTTCGAGTATTATATTACCCCCTTTAGCCTTACCGCCGCCCTATCTTACTTCTAGAGTTTTATTAATATAGCCCTTTACGGCATCTTTAACGAGTTCTACTTTACCTATCTAAACGACGTCTTAATCTTCTTAGAGACGTAGGAGGAGTACTAGGCCTATATTAATACGGTTCTTAAGCGCCTTAATGCCGCCGGCCTCTAGCTTAACGTAGATAAGTATAACTTCTACGTTACTAAGACTAAGTACCTTAGCCTAATTATCTCGGATAAAGGCATTCGCATAGACTTTAATAAGGTTTATACGGTTTTAGACTAGCCTACCCCTTCTTTTATTAAAGACCTCCGGCGCTTCTTAGGATTCGCTAATTTTTATTAGCGTTTTATTTACGGCTTTTCTAAGCTTATAAACCCTTTAAACGCCTTTACTAAGAACTCTACCCCTTAGATTTAGTCTCCCGCCTACGCTTACGCCTTCGAAGCCCTTAAGCACGCCTTTACTACCGCCTTAGTCCTTATATACTTTAACCCCTATCGTAAGACTATAGTTTAGATAAATGCTTCCGACTAAGCCGCCGGGGGTATGCTAATATAGCTCCTCGACGATAGTCGTTATTATCTAATTGCCTTCTTCTCGTTAAAATACTCCGCTTAAGAGTGTAATTACGAGATCTACGATAAAGAACTCCTCGCGATTATAAATTTCTTAAGGAGTAGCGCCCTAAGCTTAAAGGCCTGCCTAAGTTTAAGATAGCCTTAGGCTATAAGAATCTTTAGTATTCTATAACTACGAAGCTCTTTAACTAGCGATAGGCCCGCTAGGCCGAATTCCTTAGTCGTTTTAATTTTAAGATCGTCTTTTAGCCTAGCTCTTAAGCTATTCTTCCCGACGCCCTTAGCCGCCTGCCTAGCTCCCGCCCTCTCTCCCTTACCGACCGAGCCGACGAGAGGATTAACCACCGATATTAGGTTATCCTCCCTAAGTCTAAGGTTAATGCCTCCCTCTACCCTAACGCTACTACCGCCCCCGATACCGTTAAAGAGTCCGATTTATTTATAAATATAATTTATAAATATAATTCCGACTGCCTTAACCTCTACGCCTTCGACGACTCTAAGCCGATCGATAACCTTATCGACCGGGCTTATTCCTCCTCCCCGCTTATCTCCGCTATTCGCGTAGCTCTTTAGTCCCCTTAGCCCCGCTAGTCTTGCCTCCCTCGCGCCCCCCTCCGCTCGATCCCTAAGACTGCTCTCTCCGAGGTCTAAGGCCGGTTCTATTTCTAAGGCCGGCTCTTCGTTCCCCTTAACGACGCCTTAATTCTTTAGATCCTCGTCCGTGCTTATACCTCCCCTTTTGCCGGCTACCCTAGACGTACGCAGACCGCTAGCCTCTACCGCCGGTCCTATATCTAGCCCGGTATATATAAGTCTATTTCTAGCTTCGTGCGGAACTATTATATATGCCTACGCGCTAAATCCTTTCGTTCCTCCCTTTAGGGCCTACTTTAGCCCTTAAGTATTCCCTTCGCCCTATAGACCGATATATCCGTCGATTTTAATACCGACCTCCCTATCTACCGCCGTAACGGCGTTAAGTTTTCTAATATCCTCGTTATTATTGACCGCCCTACGAAGATACGCTACTACGTCTTAACACCCTTAATAACTATTAAAGACGTTATTAATGCGTTTATTTCCTACGTTTAGTCCTTCTATAGCACCCCGGCCTTTATTATTAGCGACCGTAGCACTTAGTTTATTTCGGCTTTTTAGCAATAGCTTAATCGTCGCCTTAGTTACCGCCTTTACCTTAGCTCCGCCTACTACTCTTAGACCGACGGTTAGACCGAGATCGCGAACGCTTAGATAGAGGTTTACCTTCGTTATTATACTACCTACCTTTAAGACGATTAGGTCGACCTCCTTCCCCTCGTTAAGTTTATTACTAATAATTAGGTCTCTAAATCTACCGGCCTTTCCCCTTTCTTCGCTAACTATAGCTTCTACCTAAAGCTTAGCACTAAGCCTTTTAGTCCCCCCCCGCCCGGTATAACCCCTTAGCAGCGGAAGGAATACCTCTACGGTAACGCGCTCGCTTCCTATCTCTAGCGTATCTCTAAATTCCTCCGCGATATAATCGAGGATGCCTAGGCTACTTAAGCTCGCTACGCGGACCCCCGGCGGACTCCCGCCTTAGCGTACTAGCCCGGCGATATAGTATTCCTTAGCACCCGCGAGATCTAGACCTTCTGCCTTATAAAGAAGCTCGACTATAAGCGGGAGGGCCTATATAAGGTCTTTAAGGTATATAAGACGGCGTGCCTTCTTCGCCTCCCTAAAGGCAGCCGCCTCTACCCTATTTTTTATTACTCCCTCCTTACTAAGACCTAAGAGCCCCTTTTGCCCGGCTAATTAAAGCTTAACGTCCGGCCTGCTAATAACGGCGTTCTCCTTTCCCCTAGCGACGATAACGGCGACGACGCGTACCTTAAGTAGGAGTTTTCTTCTATCCTTACGTAACGATAATACGCCTCCGGGAAGATTAAGTATCGCGTTTAATAGCGTTATAGCCCCCTTACGTAAGAGGACTCCTCCTGCCTTAACGGCTGCTAGGACGACCTTAAGGCTTTTTACGCCCTTAACCCGACTAAGCCTAAACCAGCCTTTTATACGGCCTTTCTTATATCTTCCCCTTCGCCTAAGTAATGATAAGTATAATTTATTAATATAATTAACGTTACGACGGCACGCGTTAGTTTCTTAGTTTTACCTATTCCTCTCTTATTCTATATTAGGCCCGCTTTTAGGACCGATTAACACAGATTTCCTTCGTTTTTATTAGCCTATTAACCCTTTTAAGCGTTTAAGTCGCACGCCGATTTAAGGGGGATATACTATCACAGTGTTAGGTTATATTATATATCATCCTACGTAACCTTTACATCGTATATATAGACATTTAGATCTAGTCTATAGCTGTGTCCCTTCGTGGATTAACAACAATTATATACCCCCCCCTAAGCTCGTTCTCTTACACAGGGACTATTCGGCTATTAGTCGCTAACTAGTCCCCGACAACCCCTCTCGAGGCCTAAGGGTATATCCCTAAGGCCCTAATACATCTTAGAAGAGGGGCAAGCTTTAGTCTTGCTATAAGAGGGCAACCACATTGCAATAAAGGATTATTCGTACTTTTAACTATCGTTCCTACCTTCCTAAACGTATCTCTGGTCTGTCTTCTCACACGTCTACTATGTGTGCGGCTCCTTAATGTATGCTTCGTAGGTGGTATTCTTCGCACGATTTGCGCGGCTCTCTTAACTGCTATATACCTACACCTAATTTTCCTAGCGGGACCTAGGCGCGCGGGGTCGTGTAGAAAAAGTAGAGAATTTAGGTATTTATCGTATAAATAGAGATTTCTTATCGTATAAATAGTAATACTCTATTTATATGCTACTATTAGATAGGCTCTACTATATAGGGTTTACTAAAGGGGTGTATTATATCTATTAATGCTAGCTAAGAAGGGAGGCATCGCAGAGATATAGCCTTATTGCGTGCACGTGATTACGTAGGGTCACGTAGATTATATATCTGTAACTACACCTTATGCGTATCCCTTATCCCTTGTTCCTACACTAGCAGTCTTTATAAGATAATAAGAATAACACAACCTAGTCGTTAACCTAAAGATAAGATCTATCGAACGCAACGAACGAATCGAACGAAGGGAGGGATAGAGGGATCCTTGCCTAGTTAAGCGGGCGGCGCGATGCTATCGAGGATTAGGCTAAATAGCCTTGCGAATTTGTGGTGTTATGACTACGGGAATAAAAAGAACAACGAGCAACGAAGTAAAACGAAAACAACGAGCAACGAAGCAAAACGAATAACGAAGCAACGAGCGTTAAGGAGTTGCGTAAAGCAACGAACAACGAGAACACACAAAGGGGCCGAGCGGAGCAACGGAGCCGAAGGAAGCAGGCAGGGAAGCTCTCCCTCGAGAGTCTTTCTATAAGAAGACAGACCAGAGGTAACTTTAGGAAGGTAGGAACGATAGTTAAAAGTACGAATAATCCTTTATTATAGTGCGGTTGCCCTCTCGTAGTAAGACTAAAGCTTGCTCCTCTTCTAAGATATATCGGGGCCTTAGGGATATACCCTTAGGCCTCGAGAGGGGTTATTAAGGACTAGTTAGCGACTAATAGCCGAATAGTCCTTAAGCTAAAATGCATTATCTATCGTGTATATATCCCTATCTCCCGGCTCTATAGTTACGCAGGTAGCTGCGTTATAATTATCCCCCCCTTCTAAAGCGGACGCTTTAAACGCTAGGATAGCTTTAGGTACGAATAAAGTCGTAATAGCAAATAGGACTAAAATAGGATTAAACGTAGTATAAAAATCAACGACGATAGTTATTATTATATATATTATAATAATTATCGTGTTAGTTACGCGTTATAATAGTTGCTATGCAATAGGGGGCTAGTCGCCTACGTATAATTAGCGAACTATAATAGAGTGCTGCTTTTTATATATAAAGATTTTTTTCTTCTCTTTTCTTATTATATAACTATATCGAGATCTTATAGAGAAATACATTCGGAATTAGACGAGTATATTCTAAATCTAACGAGCATATTCCGAATTAGACGAGTATATTCTAAATTAGTTTAACGCTATGCCTCTTAAGCAAACGGCAAGCGGAACGGTATAGATACCTCGAAAGCGAGGAAAGCAAACGGATAATATTTAGCCGATAGGCCCTTTAGTTATTGCTTAAGTCTTAAAGCTATCCGCAAATAGAGTATCGATTAAAGACGCCGTAGCGATAGCATAGGAAGAGATAAAGCTAAAAAAGACACGCGGAGAGAAAACCACCCTATTAAAACGACTCCTCGTAGAGAAAGACATACGAGATGCCTTAGAGATATCGATATCCTTATTAAAGGAAGAAACCGAAGATTAGCTATATCGTTAATTATTTAAGGGACCGTTTATAAGCATAAAAAACCTATTATAGTAGAGTCTTAAGAAGATTACGTAAATATAAAGCGTATAACGCTAGCGGTTATTAAATCCGAAATATTTTCGTCGTTTAGTAAAGACGATAGAGACGAAGACATAGAGGTAAACACTAAAGGAGACACCGGCGATAAGAGGAATATCTAGAAAGGGATATCGCCTAAGAAAAAGGGCAAGAAGGCTATATATATATAAAGTTATAGGGCGAAAGGGTGCTATATTACCGAGCTATACTATATTAAGTGCCTTAATAGCAGTATATAAGGGTTTAGCGATAATACGGACGATACTAAAATAGTCGAACTATATTATATATAAGAGGATATACGATTAAGCAGATATATTTAATATAACTCGCGTAATAACCTCTACGAATCGGTAAGCTCTTTATTCCTTATTAAGTCGGGATACGGTTGCTAATAAAATTATAAGTGCTAGCAATAATATCCGAAGATATAGCTAATCTATGCGCTATTTAGATAAAGATAGCTAAGTTATAGACTACTCTAGACGAGACGGAGAGGAAGAAGATAAAGTCAATCTTCTACTAAGTTTATACGTCGTTCGTAGCTGTAATAACGGCCTACTAAGAGGAATAAAGGGTATTAAGTGCTAAACGTTTATATATAAAACGTCGTCTTAAGTACCGGCAGGCATTAATAGAGCGACGGAAAGCTATGCATAAGAATAAGGACTAAAAGCTTCGTTTAGTAATTAGTAACGTAGGTTTTACCCTATAGCGGGTAGGACGAGAATATACATACGATAATTTATACGAAATAATTAAGGAGAGCGGTCGCTAAGGAAGGGGGGAGTAGTTAAAACGTCTTCCTATTATTGCGGAGTTTACTAGCGAAATAGAAGTAAGAGACTTCTACCGTATAGATATTAAGGAATAATAATAAAGTAGCGGCGGAGTAGTAAGAGAAAAGTTAGGGTAAGCTAAAAAGAAGTTATTTCGTAATACGTAATTTCCGCCGTTTCTTTAGCCGTATCTTTAGGTATTCGTTAATAAGTTCCTAGGCATTCGCTATATCGTCCTAAGCAACCTACTCGTTGTATTCAGCTAGCTAACCTTCCTATTTCACTAAGTAATAGGTAACGCCCTTCTTCTTCTTATAGTCCTTAATTTGCTAGACCGACTATTCTCCTTCGGCATCGTCGAGGTTAAGCATCGGTAGTAATTCGCTAGGGTGTTAGTTAATAGCCCGTTCTACCTACGGCTTAAGAAGACTAATGTAAAACACATTATAAAGCCGGTCGTATTTCTCTAGTAGGGCTAGGCGGTACGCCTGCTTGCTAATAGCTTAAAGGACCTTAAAAGGTCTAATATATTTAGGTAATAACTTCCTTCTTTAGTCCTTTAGGCGTAAGTTCTTCGTAGAGAGTCCTACTAGGTCCTTAACCTTAAGGGTAAATAGCTTATAATAGAGGTTATAGAATTTCTTTTACGACTCGATAGCTTATCGCTAATAAGTCTCTAGCTTTTTCCTTAAGTCTGCTAATTTACTAATGCGAGCTCTCGCTTCGGGTACTCCCTTACTAATAGCGTCGTCCGGAAGGTAGATATAGTAGTCTAGTTAGTATTAAATTATGCCTTATTAAGCGAAAAGCCTATAGTTATATTCTTCGCATTATTATAAGCGAACTAAGCCTCTCGTAGTAGTCTAGGCTAGTTATTCTATTCGGCATTCGTATAATACCGAAGGTAGTATTATAGTATATAATTTACTTATTCGGTCTAACCGTCGGTTTATAGGTAAAAGGCTATCGATAACCTACGTTTTATCCGTAATATATAATAGAGGTCTAACTAAAACTTATTAGTAAATAGAGATCCTCTATCGGAAATAATGCCTTTCGGTACTCTATAGATAAGCTTAATCTTATAATAAAAAGCCTTAGCTAACTTAAGCGCTATTATTATCTTAGAGACCGCGAGAAATACGCTATACTTAGTGTATTAGTTAACGATTACTAGTATTACGTTAACTTCTCTACTATCGAACTATAACTCTAGAAAACCGGTAGTAAAGTCTATAGAGACTTCTTCCTAAGGTCTTATAGGAATAGGCAGCGACTTAAGGGCGCTGTATAGGCGATACCGCTTTAGGACGGCGCTTTAATAGATATAATATAAACGCACGTAGCTGTTTATATTACGAGCTATTCCTTCCTAAAAGAATTTCCGGGATAGGAGGTCTTTCGTACGGGCTATTCCGAAGTATCTAGTAAAGGGATCGTCGTAGTAGAGCTAAATAAGCTCTTGCCTTAAGGCAACCTCTATAGGCACTACGATTTTTCCCGAATATAAAATAAGTCCGTCTAGGCTTAATAACTAAGGACTTACCCTTCTTCTAAGGTACTTTCGGCCTATACTCGCTATATAGTCTACGGATCTTCCGCTTAAGTCCTCTTAAAGAGCTTAAAAAGGGGCTTAGAGATATTGCTCTTATAGACCCTTTTACAATAAGCTGCTAACCTAGCTAATTGTCTTTAACACTATGATTTATAACTAACGATATCTTTAACTTAGGTAGCTAACTTAGCGGGACTCGTTCCCGAATGCTAAGCGATCGAATCTTAGAGAGCTTATGCATTTTCGTTACGTAAAGACATCTCGTTAAGCTTAGAGATAGTAGAGACCTAAAAACTCGTCTTAAGGTCGCTTTTTATAGAATCTATAGCTATATACACCTGCCGAATAACTGCTTACTTTTATTATAGTTCTAGGAGTAGCTCTATAGACGGTAGGGCTTCGCCTATAAATTCTAGCTTCCTTAATAAAGCATCGGTAAGATTTAATTTGCCGGCTTAGTATTTAATCGTAAAATCGAAAAGAGCTAGGTATATATACCAATATGTTTATCTTCTATTTAGGGATACTTGCTTTATAAAGCCTTAAAGGTTTTAGTAATCTAATAAAACTTTAATAGTATTCGCCGCCTTTTTAACGTAGTGTCGCTAGTGTTTAAATAACTTAACGATAGCAAATATCTCTTAATTAAAGGTGCCGTAGTTAAGCTTAAGGCTAGTAAACTTCCGTAATTAGAAAGCAATCGGATAATAGTAGCCTTTATTATCGGGCTATAAAAGAATACTAGCTATTGCGAAAATTAAGGCATTAGTCTTAATACGAATCGGTCTTTAAGGGTCGAAGTATTAGAGAAGTAGGGCTATTGCAAAAGCGTTCTTTACGGCGTAAAACGCTATTTATTCGCTAGTGTTTAGCTATACTCGTCCGGGCTTTCTTCCCTTAACGCTCCCCTTTAATAACGTAGTAAGAGGGGCAATAATGCTAGAGTATCTTAAAATAAATCGTCGGTAATAATTTATAAAACCGAGAAAAGCTTAAACATTATAGAAAGAACGAGGTTCTTCCTTATTTATAATAGCCTTAACGTCGGCTAAGTCTATTATAACTCCGTTAATAGATAAGATAAATCCTAAAAACTCTAATAACTATTTATAGAAAGTGTACTTCGATAAATTAGCGAATAGCTCGGTATTCTTTAATCGTTTAAGGACTTATCGTAAGTGTTTTATATACTCTTCGTAGGTCTTAGAAAAGATTAAAATGTTATTAAGGTAGACGACGTACATAGTGTCTACGAGGCCTTTAAGAGCTTAGTTAATATATAACTAAAATATAGTAAAGGCGTTAGTTAATCTAAACGGCAATACTAAATACTTATAATAACTATAGCGAGTACGAAAGGCTATCTTCTATTTATCCCCTCCCTTAATCTAGATGCGTTAGTATGCGTTTTTTAGGTTAATCTTCGAAAAGTACTTAGCCCTTTAATAACGGTCTATAATCTCCGAAATAAAGGGGAGTAGGTAGCGATTCTTATCGGTAATGCTATTAACCCCCCGGTAGTCTATATAAAGGCGTAAAGTGCTATCTTTCTTAGGCATAAAAAGGATAAAAGCCCCGGCCGAACTCTTAGATTTCTAAATAATGCTACGCTTAAGGGACTAATCTAACTACTCCTTTAAAACCTAAAGTTCGGATTAAGAAAGAGGGTAGATAGGTCTAAAAGGCGGCTTAGAGTTAGGCAATAGGTTAATCGTATAATCGGTGCCCTTCTTCCTTAGCAATAAATCGGCCTCGTGCTTGGAAAACACGTCTTTAAAGTCTAAAAGAGTCGCCGGTATTTCTTCCCCCGTTCGCTTAGGGTTCGCTAAGTTATTATCTTTATCGGGAAATAGTATAAAATTTAGGTCCGGTATAACTATATAGACCTATGCCTTATTCCGATACTAATGCAAAAATCTCTGCGGTTAGCGTAATAACACCTTAGAAAGTTAGTATTTAAACTACTAAGCGCGCTTAAAAGGAACGAGATAAATATATTCCTAAGAAAGTGCGGGCATACTAAGCAAAACTAGTGCGTCGTCGGGTTTTAATCCGTTGTCGACGCTAATATAAGGGCGAATAATTGTCTTTTCCCTATAGCGACTGTCTTAGAGTGAGATAGAAACTTCCTAGACTCCGTATCGTCTTATAAGCGTGTTCCTAACTACCTTTAATCTAGGGGTTAATAAAGGAAGCTATTGTAGCCTTTACTTTCGAGCAAAATTTATATCTACTAGATCTACTTTACTACCGTAATCGAGATTAACGATAATTTTATAAAGTGTTCGCCTTAGTAGCTTTCTAGTAGCACGTAGTCTCTTAACTACCTCTACCTATAGCTTAGTCGAAGGAGAGGTATTTACTTCGACTTCTAAGCGTTTCCCTCCTTCTTCGTCGTCTCTAAATTAGGCACGGCTCGGTTAGCTTTCGCTATCGCCTAGCAATCGGCTTATATATAGCTTAGTTTCTTATAATACTAATAAATAACTGTGCCGGATTAGCTTTCGCCGTTTCTATACGAATTTCCTCCCCGGTTGTTACTACGGCTATTCCTGCCGTATCTATTCCTACCTAATGTATGTAAAGCACCCTTTGCAAGGCATCCCGGGGCTGCTTACATCAGCCATAGATTAGATAGCGGGAGCTATACCTAGCTCCCGGGGCTCGCTACCTACCTTAATAAACCATTCTTCTTTACCTACCTTTCTACGCTGCTTAGTGCATTAAAATAGTAGTAACACCTTGCCTCTTCTTCGGCAAGCACTAGAGGCCCTTAATAAGCCCTCTACTAAGCGCCTCTTAAAGCCGCACTAAGCGCCTCTTAAGCCGTACTAGCGACGCCTTTATTTGCGTTGCGCTAGAGCATACTAGCTCGCTAAAAAAAAAAAACCTTTAGTCTACTCTCGGACGACCACCCCGCTGTTTTCGGCTTGGCCCGCGTCGAGCCCCCGATAGTAGAGCCAATCACTTCTTCTTCCGCCTTAGCGCCTTATCAACGCGTCTTCGGCATTACGATAACCTCTCTCTTCTAGCAAGCCTAGAAACTATTAACTAAGTCTTCCCTTTTTTTCTATGTATGCTTAAACCTCTTTACACCTATTTTAGGTGGTTGTAAATTTTTATATATACTAACTAATTTCTATATGCTACCCGATTTTCTGTATGCCGCCTGACTTTCTGTATGCCGCTTGCCTTACTACTACTTCGGCTTACACCGACCCCCCCGCTCCCTACGATGCCTCGTTATAAGCAATTAAGCTTCGCCTACACTAAGGTTTCCTTTAATCCTCGGGATAACGACCCTTACTAAGAACGCCGCCGTTAAGAGACCGCCTAAGTCTCGAGGGACCGAGATTCTTCTTCTCGTCGCGGTAGAACCTACTATAACGACCGACGCTACGAACGGGACGATCGCCGCCCTACACGTTAGGGCGAGGAATATAGTAAGGAAGAGGCGAAAGGAGCCTAATCGACGATAGCTTCGCCGCCCGTTGGCTATATAACGGTAGCTTCGCCTCTGCCGTACCTTATTTTGCCGCCTGCCGCACGCCCTGCTAGGACGATGTCCTTGCCGCCCGCTAGCCGTGTGACGGCAGCTTCGCCTCTGCCGTACCTTGTTTTGCCGCCTGCCGTACGCCCTGCTAGGACGATGTCCTTGCCGCCCGCTGGCCGTATAACGGCAGCTTCGCCTCTACCGTACCTTGTTTTACCGCTTGCCGTACGCCCTGCTAGGACGATGTCTTTGCCGCCCGCTAGCCGTATAACGGCAGCTTCGCCTCTACCGTACCTTATTTTGCCGTCTATAGCACGTATTATTACGACGATAGCCTCGCCGCCTACTGCACGCCTTATTGCGATATCTATAGCGCGCTCTACTTCGCCGCCTGCTGTACGCCCTATTGCGATGTCTATAGCGCGCTCTACTTCGCCGCCTGCTATACGGCCTATTGCGCCGGCCGCCTCGCCGTCTGCTGCACGCCCTATTGCGATGTCTGCAGCGCGTTCTACTTTGCCGCCTGCTGCACGCCCTATTGCGATATTTGCAGCGCGCTCTGCTTCGCCGCCTGCTATACGCCCGGTTGCGATACCGAAGCCCTCTTCGTGCCGAAAGTGCAAGGCACCTTTCGCCTCCCGGAACGCTCTTTTTGCGCACCTTCGTGGAGCCTGTCCCGGCTAGCAGAAGGCGCCTGCCGCCGTTGTTGCGACTATTCCCGCGCCTGCTGTTGACGATGACTTCGGTTGCCCGACTATTTCCCAACCTGCCGGCAACCCTGCCTCTTCTCTCGAGAATATCACTTAAGGACTCTCTGCCGCTATCGAAGCCGTCTGTGCGACTGTTCTCGCAGCTGTTGTTCGCCGCCTTGCAGCCTCTCCCGCCGCGGCCTCTACTCTCGAGGATACCTCTTAAGAACTCTCCTCTACTGCTAACACTAGCACGGCTATTCCCGCGGCCGCGTCGCCTACTATTAACGCCGGCTACACGATTGTTTCTAAGGCCGCTTTGCCTACTGCTGCTGTTGACGCCGTTGGTACGGCTATTCCTACCGCCGCCTCGCCTATTGTTAACGCCGTTGGCACGGCTGTCCCTACGGCCGCTTCGCCTATTATTAACGCCGGCTGTACGACTATTGTTCGCCTCGTTCGATATCTTCTTCCTGCCGGCAAGCCATCGCAGTAGCAACCTTATCCTGCTAGCAAGCTATCGCAGTAGTATCTTTATCCTGCCGGCAACCCTTTACCTCCGGCCGTTGTCTTTAAGCCGGGGCGGGATGTGTTTCGCCTTGTTATAGCCGCTCGTAAGACCGTTCGTACGGCCGCCTCGCCTACTATTAACGCCTTTGCTAAGTCGTCGCCGCAGCAGCTTCTTTAGCCTGCCGCCTCGCAGCAACGTCTTCACCCTGCCGGTAAACCTCCGCCGCAGCAGTATCTTCTTACCGCCGGCAACTTCCCGCCGCAACGATGCTTTCAACCTGCCGCATCATTGACCCGCCGGCCTCACGCTGCTTAGCGTACCGACTAGCGCCGCCTTAGGCTCTCGCGATAAGACTGTTCTACTGCGCGCTCTACTGCGCGCTTCGCTGCGCGCTTTTAGCACGATTAGAGAGCAGCCGACTGCTCCGCTGCCTAAAGAGATCGCCGTTATATGCCCCTTTCGGCGATTAAGGAATTCGATCTAGACGACAAATGATCACTAGCCAGCGTAAGTGTAACTTACGAGAAAGGAACGAAGGATCCGCGTAGAGGATCCGTATAGAGGATCCGGGCAATAGAAGCCCGATTAAGATTGTTATTATAACTGCTATAGTCAGCAGGTTTTTTCTTTTATGCCGGCATTATAATGCATGCAAAGCACCCTTTATAAGGCATCCCGGGGCTGCTTATATTAGCCATAGATTAGATAGCGGGAGCTATACCTAGCTCCCGGGGCTCGCTACCTACCTTAATAAACCATCCTTCTTTACCTACCTTTCTACGCTGCTTAGTGCATTACTACCGTTGCGACTATTACGACTATTTCCTCGGCCGTTCCTACGGCCGTTGCTACGACCGTTTCTACGGCTATTCGAGGTCGATCTAGTGGCGTCGGAATCTTAATAGTTATTAGTAGATCTATTTCAGCCTCTACGTCGGCGATAGCCTGTCGAACGGGAGCCTCTTGCCCCCCGAGTAGAGGTCGACTAGTCGTTAGTTAGCTTTATAGGGCGCTTCTTGTTTCCTAGAGCATCCTAGAAGCGTTAAGCGAGTTAGACTATCTCCTTACGAGTGTTGTCCTAAATAGACGCTAAATGAAGGGAGATTTAGTCCCGAAGATCGGGACGCAACTTCGTAAAAAAGGAAAGTATACGAGTTTTTTCTAGCGGACGTTCTAAGTATTACTCGAGGGAATCTAAGTAAAGACTAAAATCGAGGGGGGACTAACCCTCTCGTTAGCGTGCTTCCTATAGTTGCGTAGCTAGGAGAGTCTCGCGATTAGCAGCATCTTTAATTAAAATTAAGGTCTAGTTACGAAAATTGTCTTAGTTAGTGCGAAGCAATTCCCTCTCTATAGGGAGCTTTTCGTCGAGGTATCGCCTCTATCTCGCCTTATAGTCTACGTGCATATAGTTAAGGGTATATAAGATTTTATTCTTATTGCGCTTAAAACGACGTAGGGCAGCGATAAAGGCATCCTCGAGATCGCTAATCTAATCGAGACGTTTTCAAGGGTTAGTCGGTTGTAATAGCTAAGGAATGTTTTTTATTTTAATTTCCCTACTACGACTCTCCCTCGATTCGGTTAACTATCGGCGACGTTTGTATAAGTCCCTACCGAATCTACTATATACGCAAGCAACGGTAGATCTACTCGACGGTTACTAACAAATTCCCGCGGCCCCGTTAGCCTTACAGCCTATTATAACACTCTGCCCTTAACGCCTTAGGGCCCGCTTTTAGGTATTTTTGCGTATTTTTATTTCCCGGGTAAAGGGATTAGCGCTATACTTAGGTAGTCGTAGTAGAATAGCGGGAAGGGATATACCCGTAAACATTCTGTTTGTCTTTACAGCCTATTTCTATACGCGTGCTAATATAACCGGGATTATTTCTATTAGTGCTAGCCTACGTTTTTAATTAGCTACGGCTATAGACAACCTTTTTATAGGCTCTATATACATACGACCTAAGCCGTATATACCCGTCTATTGCCGTATTCCCCTTTTACGCCTCTTATAGTCTTAGTAGATAACTATTTACTTAACGGTTACTATTAACTATCGCACCTTTATTACCCGTCGCAATGCCTAACCACTCCTTACCTAGTTATTATTGCTCTAATTATCGCGAGTATCTACTAATTGTAAGCTTTCGTATAAGACGCAATAGCGCCCCGTATTCCACCTATATCCGTTGTATAACCACGCGCCGGAGGCAGCTACTATAGGAAATCTTAGGTAACGCACGCGTCACTCGGTCGCGTCGGGCTCCTTAGCCTTACGCTATACTATAGCCTCGCCGACGCCGTGCAGCAGCATAGCAGCCTGCCGGTGCACTCTAGCTCCTACTCCCACCCGTTCTACTACCCTCCTTTCTAGCGTAGTTGCTACTAGATTCTCCGATGTTAGTCCCGTATGCCGATCTTAGGCCACGGAATATAGTATATACGTTCTACGGCGCGTTTTATTAGGCAGCTAAGCGGCTGTCTATAAGTCTTATCTCCTATTACATAATAATACTACGCATATACTAATTCGTTAGTCTTCTATACTTACGGACCCTAAGTTTAAGAGCTATTATAACTAAAGGGACGTCGATCTCCTACTATTTAAGGATATCCCGCACTTCTTATAGGACCTCCTCTTCTTAATCTATCCGCGGGGATCTGCTTTCCGGAAGAATCTCCGCCGTTATAATAATATATTTGCCTTTACGTCTATTAAGACTATACTAACAACCCGTAGCGTTACTACTAAGGGCCTAATAGACTTTTAGATCTACGGCATACTTTATTATACAACTAGGCCGTTTAAGGCCGCTCTTAGTTACAGCCCTTAGTACGTATAGCTTTATTTCTATAACCCTACTTATATATCCGAAATTAGGTCGATCTCTAACTAGGACTTAGACAACCGGTTCTTAATAGAGTTTACGGAAGACCTCTACGAGATAAATCCGTTTATCTCTATCTACCTTACCGCCCGTAAGCGTTTCCGGGCTAGCGAAGGAGCCGTAAGGGTAGTGCTTAGCCCGTAGCTACGTTTAATCCTAGAAAGCGGTATAGATAAGCGCCGTAAGAATTTACCTACCGCAGACGAGGTTGCAGTCCTTATTCCGGACGAATACGCCGAACCCGGTTTCCGC
Organism: Ophiocordyceps sinensis; assembly: GCA_012934285.1. NCBI lineage: Eukaryota > Fungi > Ascomycota > Sordariomycetes > Hypocreales > Ophiocordycipitaceae > Ophiocordyceps > Ophiocordyceps sinensis. The sequence goes on along the minus strand of JAAVMX010000001.1, from coordinate 11,333,576 downwards.
GACGTCGTGCTAGCAAAGCGGGACTAGAATAGTTATAAACGGGTATTCTATACGGTATACCCTTACTATATATCGTATCTCCTACTCGCCTACCCGTTGCTCTTACCCTATAGAGATCTTAGTTTTTACTGAGGTTTATAGTTATAGGACTTACGCGACTAAAGCCGTACCAATAGTCGTTTAGGGTAGCGGGCTTATTGCCGGTATATCCTTTACCCTCGCCGTAAGCAGTTTACGGTCCCGTTTGCTTTTAGTCGCCTCTTTTAACAATTTCTAATCGACCTTTAGGCCGCTAGAAACTAAATTAAGCTAAACTAGCTAGCGAACAATTAAGCTAACCTCCGAGCGGACCTATATAACTGCATTTAGGACTAGCTTTCTATCGAGGACGGAGACGCCGTAGATATAGGCTAATAGGTTATACTACCCGCGATATATATCGGAGGGGACCGTTTTATCGCCTAATGCTACTAGGATTCTATAGCGATTATACAGGCACTTAGACCTCTAACCTTTTTTATTATAGTTACGGTAAATCTAAACTAGGTCGAGATTAAGAGGGAGCTTTAGGCTAGCTAGACTACATCGGACCGCCTTAATATTATCGGACGCGTGTTTAATAGTAAGTGCTAGGCTATAAACGTAGAGTTACGAAATAGTCTATTTAGCACTTTTGCTAGTATTATCTAGACTATCGAGTACTAAAAACGGGGCCTCCCCTATAGGCATATCCTTCTCTTCCTTACGGCGGCAACGGTTAGACTTTATAAAATACTAGCAAACATCGATAAAGTCATTCGGGCAGAGATTCCCACGCTAGAAGAAGACCCTATAGGCACCTTACGCGGGATTATTACGTCCTAATTAACCTTTAGTCCCTACGGGGATAATAACCCGCGATTACTATACATATAGGCCTAAGGAAACGGTCCCCCGTAGTGCTTAAAGCGATTCCTAAAGCCGTTTATAGCGGAAACAATCGTCCTAAAAGATAGGTACCCTATTTATAGGCGTAGGGACACGGGATAGTTTATAGTCCGCCGCGCAAACGGCCGGAAAGTCTAGCTTAATAACCGATATGTTATACTATATAGCCTATACCTATATTTAAGGTATAATGCGCATATTAACGTCGAGATCTACGCGACGGTTAAGGCGATAAAATATATCTATAAGTATATTTACAAAGGGCTAGATAGAACTACTTTATAGGTCGGCAATATAGTATTAAACAACGAGATAGAGACATATAGGCAAGGTCGTTACGTCTCTCTAGCTAAGGCGGTTGTATAGCTCTTTAAGTTTCCGGTCTACGAGGAATACCCCCCGGTTATCCGTCTACCTATGCATCTCGAGGGCGAGCAGGCAATATATTTCCTAGACGACGCATCTATAGAAGAGGTCTAGAATATCGCCGAGCGCTGTAAAACAAAACTTATAGCCTTCTTCGATTATAACTAAGCAAATAAACACGGCCGTAGGATCCTATATCCCGACTTCCCCGCTGCCTTTGTTTTTAAGAAAGACTAGAGCCTATTTAGGTAGTAGCCCCGATAAAGAGGACGCTTTCTTAGCCGTATAGCCTTTATTCCCCCTACTACTAGGGAGAAACACTACCTACGGCTCCTTCTTACAACCGTTCCTAGCTTCTAGTTATTTAAGCATATACGTACCTTTAAGGGCTAGGTACACCCTACCTTCCGTGCAGCCTGTTTAGCTAAAGGCCTTTTAGAAGATAACACCCGCTAGTCGTCTTGCTTTAGAGAGGCCTCGGTCTAGAAAATAGGGTTTGCATTGCGCAGGCTCTTTATTATATGTTTATAGACCAGGGATATCTCTAACCCGGCTGCTTTATAGCGCGAATTCGCGGAGCAGCTATACGATAACCTCTCGCATTAGTTACGCCGCCGCGACCTCGCCTTTCTATAGGATCTCTAATCCCCGCATCTCGACTACGGCCTATTTCTTATCAACTAGCTTCTATTAGAAGCCGATAAGTCTTTATAGGATTTCGGCCTTCCCCCTTTCTAGCATTAGTAGGACGACTTAGAGTCTAATCCTCTCCTTCGTTACGAGCATTCTTACGACTTAGTCGAGCAATAGTTAACCTACGAGGATGCCTACCGTATGTTTAATAATAGGCAGCGCCGTTTTTTCGACGAGTATATCTCTACTATCGATAATACTCCGGCTTCCGCTTCCTTCTTCCTATAATAGCTAGGCGGCACCGGGAAGACCTTTTTATACCGTAGACTTATAGCCTATTACCGAGCTTAAGGCATGATTATTCTTTACGTTGCTTTATCCGGCATCGCTATACTATTGCTTCCCGGTGGCCGTTTAGCCTACTCCTATTTTAAGATACCGATATAGATTAACTCGACTTCGATATACAATATACGGCGAAATTTATAGAGGGGTAAGCTCTTATAGTAGACTTCTCTTATTATCTAGGACGAGGTCCTTATGCAGCATAAGTACTGCTTCGAGGCTATAGACCGCACCCTCTAGGACCTACGCTTAAACAACCTCCCGTTTAGTAGTATACCTACCGTCTTTAGTAAGGACTTTACATAGATCCTTCCCGTAGTCCGAAACGGTTCTTAAGCCTAGATTATTTCGGCATGCTTATAACGCTCCTATCTTTAGCTAGGCTTAAAGGTCCATTACCTTACGGAGAATATACGGGTCTAAGGTACTACGCCGGAAAATCGCGAGTTTATTTAGTAGCTAGGCGAATTACCTTATAGGGCAGACTTAAATAGGCTAGTTATACCGTTGCCTTCTATCTATAAGGACGTCTCCCTACCGGATTTCTTTTTAAGGGTCGATCCGGATACTCTCTTACATAGAGCTCCTTTCGAGCCTATACTTCTCGCGGACCGTTGTATTCTTACAATAATAAATAAGAATATTACGGTCTTAAATAGTAAGGTCTTAGCCTGTTTTCTAGGCTCGGTCTATCTATCTCTTGCGAGTACTACGGCTGAAAATAGGGCTAGTAACCCCGATAGCGCTGCGTATATACTTTCCCCTAAGTTTATTTCCTCCCTTTAATTTCCCTCTATCCCTCCTACCCGGCTTAAACTTAAGATAGGATGCCTTATTATTCTGCTCTATAACTTAGATCCTAAGCAGGGTCTTTATAACGGCACCCGTCTGTCTATTATCCGGTTTGCTAGGCATGTTTTAGATATCTAGATTCTATTAGGGGATTTTATCGGCTAGAGATGCTTAATCCCTCGCATTAAGCTCTCTACTAACGAGGATAAGTTTGCTTTTCTTATTACACGTTTATAGTTTCCTATCCGTCTTTGCTTTAGCATAACTATTAATAAGTCATAAGGCTAGTCTTTTAAAGCTATAAGCGTCGATTTATAGGACTCTGTTTTTACATACGGCTAGTTTTACGTTATAATATCTCGGGTTATAAGTATTTCTTCCTTATTCTTACTGCTTAATAAAGGGAACTAAAGCACCGTTCTTAATATTGTTTATCTAGAGGTTTTACTTAGGCAAGCATAAAGGCAGTCTCTGTTTCTATGGCTTTAGACACCCTAAAACTCCTATATTTCCTTTCTCCTTAAACTCCTATATATAATAAATAAATAAAAAAACACCTTATACCTTACACCTTATACCCTACTCTTTATTATTATCGGCTATTAACAATGCCTGCCCGACCGTAAGGAAAACCTTGCCCTAGCGGCGACGCTTAGCGGCTAACACCCCGTTAGGGATTAAGAGCGTAAAATAGCCGGCCTTAGTGCTAGAAGGACCCGGCGTGCGAATAGGCTTTATGCGAATAGGCTTTACCGGACTCTTTGCCGGACTGTTTAGCCCCCTTAATTAAACCTTAATACGCCCTTTTTTCGGTATCCTCTCCGCGGCTTTATCCGCTTATCTCTTTCTCTTAGGAGTGGCTATAGCAGTCTGCGTGTCGTGCGTAATATCTAGGGCGGGTTAGACAACTTAGTCACGGTCTAAATAAATTAGTAATAGACCGGAAGATTAATGGATTAATTATTAACTTACGGAAAGAGCACCTTACCCCCTCTAAGTTATAATAGCAATTCCCGTATACTCCTTTTCCGATGTTTACGTAGGCGAAACAACCGGCAAATAGCCTAAGGCCTACGTCGCAGCTGCTGCATTAAGCCGACTCTACGCCCGTAATCTAGATTAAGGCCGCCTTAAAGTTTCCCGGCCGGTTAAGCTTAAGCTCTTTGCCTAAGCGTATTATTATAACCCGTATCTCTAATAGCTCTAGCATGTGCGCTATATTTTTCATAGTGTTCCCCGTATATGCGCCTATAAGGGCTTTACGGGTTAATATATAGGTCGCCGTCGCTATCGCCGTCGCCGTCGCCGTCGTAGTCGTAGTCGTATTTATATCGCGCTCCGAGCCCCCTCCCGCGCTAATCGACCCCTCCGAGCTACTAGCGATCGATAGTAGCATATTCCTACTAGTAAAAACACATATTAGTAGGTATACTTAATTAACGGGCTATAACCCCTATTTAAACGTTACGTAGTGTATTATAATCGTAATATTATATTATAAAACGCGTAGTAATAGTATTTTTACAAAGAGAAAGAAAAGGAAGCTTTACGATAATAATAATATTATAGTAGCGCACTAATCTACTTTCGGATTAATTACGGCAGCGCGTAGCGCCTATAGTTACGTACACCCGCAACCCTAGGCTACTAACTAAGCTAATACCCCCGCGGAGCGGATAGGGCTACTAATTAGAGAGTATACGCCGCGGAGCGGGGTTACTCTCTAAGGCAGTCACGTGTAAACCCCTAGCTACTAACTAGGGAGTACACCCCGCGAAGCGGGGTTACTCCCTAGTAAGTCACCCTACTATGAAAATTCCTCTCGAAGTTCCGCAATCCTATCTCTCAATCTTTTCTCCTCCTTAAGCTCTACGGCTCTTGCTTAAAGAGCTGCGAGGATATCTATACGCGGAGGGGTAGGTCGTAAAGGGCCGGCTTACGTTTAACTTCGCGAGGGGATAGATCGGGCCCCCTTAGGCAGCGAAAAAATTAGTAATAGCGTCCTAAGACGCTCGTTATAGCCCTTATATAAGTTAGTGTATTTATCTTCTAATGTTAGTTCCGTTACGCGAGGTGACGGCGATAGGCTAGCGACTCGATAGCTAGCACGACCTATTCGGCCTACGCGGCCTATACGTCCGGAAACGCGCCTGCCGCGCGGCGCTATCGCTCTTAGGTAACTAAAAAGGAGAAGCTTTAGAAATTATAAGAAGATAGACTAAAGGTAACTTTAGGAAGGTAGGAACGATAGTTAAAAGTACGAATAATCCTTTATTATAGTGCGGTTGCCCTCTCGTAGTAAGACTAAAGCTGCCCCTCTTCTAAGATATGTCGGGGCCTTAGGGATATACCCTTAGGCCTCGAGAGGGGTTGTCGGGGACTAGTTAGCGACTAATAGCCGAACAGTCCCCGAGCTAAAGTGCATTATCTATCGTGCATATATCCCTGTCTCCCGGCTCTATAGTTGCGCGGGTAGCTGCGTTATACTTTCTTCTTAAGGGCTCGCGAGGCTAATTACTGCCGACCACGCGGAACAAAGGGTGCGGGGCCGATGCTCGGAAAAACAAAGAGTAAACGTATAGGCGTCTGCTAGGACGAAGGCGACTGCCGGGTGACTGGTAGGGAGGAAGCCTATATAGGCTTCTAGTAGTAGTCTCCTGCTCTACGGTAGCGAGAGAGCCGGGGCCGGGGAGACTATCGGGTGCTTTAAGGAGAAGAGCGTCTATTGCTGCCCTATTGTTTAACGGGCTAAGGGGAAGCTTATATACGCTTCTAGTAGTAATATCCTTTAGCGAGGTGACGAAAGAGTGCGCCTCGGGAGTCGAAGTAAGTATTATAGTGCTAGCAATTAGCCTGCTTAGGGGTATGCCGGGCTTAGGGCATAACGGTCTAGGAGAAAGTCTGCGTGCGCTTTGCGTAGTAATATCCTTTGCCGAGGTGGCAAAAGAGTGCGCTTCGAGACTAAAAGAGGGATTAGCAGCGGCGGCACTTGCTTGGCTTAGGAGCGCGCTGCTAAGGTTAAGGGGTTAAAGGAAGCTTCTATACGGGCGGCTTCGTAGGTTCTAAAGAGCTGCTTAGAGAGCTGCTTCGAGAACTAATAGGGGAGCAGCTTAATAAGCTACTTTAAGGGCTAATAGAGCAGTCCGAAGAGCTACTGCTTAGAGAAGCGGGCGAAGGGGAGCGCCGGCTTAGAATAGGGAGCTAGCTTAGCTTACTTAGCAAAGCATACGGCTGTAGCTGCGGACTTAAAGCAACTAGAGGACTTTTATTAGTCGGCGGCGGAGGCGTTATTGCTATTAAGGGCGATAAAGTTAGGACCGGCGTAGGGGTCACGCCTGCTAAAGCCCGGGGCGATGCCGGGGTTATTCCTAAGGGAACCTTACCTTCGCGCGCCGGGCACACTTAAGAACAGGGGGTGGGTGACCGTTATAAGGGTGTATAATAGTTATACGTAGGTCTAACATCGTGTTGTGATTAGTATAACGGTGTTAGCCCGCCTATTATATTAATAGACGCGTGCAGCTATAATAGCTATATTATAGTAACTATAGCGCAGCGGTTATACCGCCTATAATAGTTACTATATACGATAAAATAGTTAACACTATATAACAGTTTTTTAGTCTTTAACTATATTAGGGAAATAACTATGTTAGGCGGGCGTAGTATATATAGACCTATAACTACTATATGTAAAAAGGCCGTCTTACCTAGTATAACTGTTAAACTATAGTAATACTATTTTATCGGGCGTATTCGTAATAGCTTTTATTATCGTAGTAATATAAAGACGGTATTAAGAGTGTATAACGGTATTAATGCTATATTATCGTAATAGGAACGTCCGTCGTTTAATATCGTAATAGTATTAAGAGTATATAACGGTATTAATGCTATATAATAGTTATAGAAACGTCCGTCGTTTAATATCGTAATAGTATCAAGAGTATATAACGGTATTAATGCTATATAATAGTTATAGAAACGTCCGTCGTTTAATATCGTAATAGTATTAAGATTGTATAACGGTATTAATACTATATAATCGTTATAGGAACGTCCGTCGTTTAATATCGTAATAGTATTAAGATTATATAACGGTATTAATGCTATATAATCGTTATAAGAACGTCCGTCGTTTAATATCGTAATAGTATTTAGAGCGTATAAGCTTAGCCGTGTCCCTCCCTTATTGCGTGGCTTTATTACGCGCCTACTATTACGTAGCCTTATTACGCGCTTGCTATTGCGTAGCTTTATTACGCGCTTGCTATTGCCTGGCTTTATTACGCGCTTATTATTGCGTAGCTTTGTTATACGCCGCGCCTATAATAGGGTTATAAAGGGGAATTATAGTTGCAATTATAACAACCCGAGAACGTAGGATCGTACTAATAGCATATCGGTAGGGCGCTAACCCTCTAAGAACCGGAAGTAGATAGGTAATAGCCTCTGCCCTAAGGTCCTATGTTTCGAAAGGTTAGAGCAGAGTGCATGCCACCTATTCGGTCTTTAGTCTAAGTCTGTATTCGTGTAGCTGTCTAGAGAGAAATAACTCGAGGATTTCTTTCGCCTAGGCGTTTACTATAATAGTAAGCCGGGTGTCTAAGTTAATTAATCTAGCCCGTAGAATTCAGTATACGTTTAAGCTTAAGTTTTTGCTTCTTATACTTTTATAGTATTTCCGTCCTTTATTACGGCGTTAATAAATAACTCTCCGTTTTAGTAGCTAAAAATGCGTAGAGTGTGTAACTTATAATAATTACGTATAGCCTTATCTTAGCCTTATACCTAATCGCGCATAGGGGCCGCGCGCTAGGTAAATAAATATATACTATAAGCCCCGCCTTTATTAAGGCTTTAGTTTAATGCCCCGTTTATAGCTTAAAAAGTGCTTTAAGAGCACGCGCGAATAGGATATCATTATAATAATTAGGTGCGGTTAAGGTTACGCACGAATAAAGGCACGATCTAGTCTAGCTAGCCGTCGAGCGATATTACTATAAATTAGAAGACTTATATTATTGTTAGTATGTCTAACAGCAGACAATATTAGTATGTCTAATAGCAGATAGTATATCTAAAGTAAGACTACGATCCTATCTATACCTATAGTAAAGCCTATAACCTAGTATTAATACGTATATAAAAAACATCGAGCTAAAATCCGTTATAAAAGCAAACGCATAGTTAGTATATAAACTCTATTAACGCGCGTGTAAAAGAACCTATACTATAAGGTATATAGTTAGTATAAGCTCGGTAGGTAGGGTAGTAGCGTTAGCTTACTTATAGTAATATCGACCTATATTAACCTATATATAAAAGAAAGGCTATTATAATAAGGAATGCCCTCGTAAACTCTAACTCCGGTAGACTAGTATAAGGGTCTTCGACTATTAGTAAGATTAGGTCTACGACCTAATCCGCATTCTTATATACGAGCGGGGAAGAGGCACGTGCGGGCGGGGAAAGGGGCTCGTGCGAATAAGGGTAAGGGGCTTGTGCGAATAAGGGTAAGGGGCTTATGCGGATAGGGGTAAAGGGCACGTGCGGACAAAGGGGTACGTGCGTAGAGCTATATATCCGTATGTATAGGTGCGCTTATACTTAGTTCTTTATAGATGATTTCTACACTTATATAGAGGGCACTTATATAATTACTTTGCCTACCCTATTATAGTATTATCTATCTCTCTTTTTTACGGACTTATTAATACGATAACGTCCCGCTTTTCTAATAGCGGTATATATTAACTAGAACGATAGGCCGCTACGATAAAAGCGGCACGCGTAGTAATACTAGCTGCTATTATAGACTTACTAAATAACGATATAGAGGACGTCTTTAAGCAATAGGCCGAAGGGTTCTAGCAGCTATAGCTGCGATAAAAGTCGCTAAATAAGCGGGCCTTCGTAAAAGCCCGCCTTCGATAGGAAATAATAAAAGCCCGTTTAGGCAAAGCGATGGCGGATGCCGTACCTTCTATAGCGGAAGAGGAGCGCCTTCTAGTACTACTATAGAAAATAGCCGTTAATCCGGTTAAATAAAAGGGGTTACTAAAAGTCCTTAGAGTTAAAATAGGATCTACGGCGCCTACCTCTACGGATACGCTACTCGCGCCTACGGCTATATCGACGAACTCTCCCGCGGCTAAAGACGCTAGTATAGCTAACCTAAGGATAGCCCTTAAAGCCGCCTTCAGCAAAAGGAAGCCTTTACCGTAGCCTATATAAGATAGTAAGCTAGAGTCTTTTTACTTCTTCTTATATCGCCTCTATAGTAAGTTTACCGTTAACGAGAAGTAAGGCTTTAACGGTTGCCGCGATACCGCTTAGTATTCGCTGCTCTATACGCTGCTTAAGCCTTAGATACGGCGGATTTCTAGGTTTTAGGAGAGTAGCGGGCCTAATAGCGCCTACGACCCCTATGCTTTCTTTAACTACCTTCTCTACGCGTTTAGCAGCGTATAGAAGTAAGAGAAAGCGTAAGATAGGTTATAGATCCTCTTTTAGAAAGACGGCTAGACGTTTAAGGACTTCCTTCCTAACTTTAAGGAGACTATTACTTATACCGCCGGAAATAGCGTTTAAGGAGATAGCGCTAAGCTTATATAGCTACGGAATTCGATTACTCTATAACTACGGGAGATACTTATCTTAATCGAGATACCTACTAACTTCCGGGAGTATATAAGTCGCCTTACGAAGGTAGCTTAAAACTATAAGTAAAGCCTTAGCTTCTAGAAGTTACGAAAGCGCGCTAGTAAAAACGGCGTTAGCAATAGGAATAGAAGAGCTACTACTAAGAACGCTATAACGCTCCCGCCGCTTAGGTCTACGCCCGATACTACGGTAGACTATAAAGGCGACGTTATAATATCTACTACACGGCCCGCTTATAGAAAAGTAAGGATACTATCCGCCGCCTTAAGTAGCGCGCCCTCCTCTTCTATATAGCGAGCTAAGTAGGTATCGAAGGCGGAGCTTTAAAAGCGGAGAGAGGAAGGGCTTTACGTACGCTATAGCGCGGATAGATATTTCGCTACGGATTGCCTATATCGTCCCGCTCGCCCTACGGCGAAGCGAGCCGAACGGCCTATAGCGATTCGCGCTACCCGACCTTCTCTTAAGTCTAATATTAAGGAGGATAATAATATCCCCGCCGCTATTAATATAGAGGGAAACGCATAGCTCTAGAGCATAGACGGGCCCTAGAGCTTAATTCGCTAATACTAGAGAAAAAAGAATTAACTAACCGTATTAAGACTTCTCCTACCTTAATACCTATTATTATTAACTATATAAACCTCGTCTCTACTCTTATAGACGAGGGTTATAAATGCTACGCCGCTATCGATAAGGCATTTGTATAAGAACTACGTTTATTAGTTAAAGATATAGGACCTTAGTATATACGAGGAGTCTTAAGCGTAATAAAAGAGGCGAAGATTAAAGGTATCGTATAGATAGCTATAGAGATTAATAGGCATAAGCAATTACTCTTAAATGCAGGAAATCAGCTGCATAAATATTATAGCAGAAGAGTGAAGAAAGGAGGTCTAAACTCGTAGACATAAAGATGCATACAGCTACCTAACTATAGGACTAACGGAGGTATATATAGGTACTAGAGCCTCTTAAACAGGGCCCCTAGCCCGTACTAACCGCAGTTATAATACAACGGAATACCTACCTGCCGTCCTTAGCTAAGGAGGTTATGTGTGTTAGGCTTGTCGGACCCTGTGGTTAGAGCCCGGGTTAGCCCTTAGACCCCTAACACTAACAATTACTTATAATATACGTTATGCCTTAGCTAGAATTTAACCTAATCCTTAGAAAGCCTTAGCTTCTTTGTATAAAGTCTTACTCTATACCGCACTAAGGAAGGCTTTAGTATAGTTAACTATGCCGTAAATCTCGCTCGTAAGAACGCTATAGGTCACTCGCTTATACTTCGTCGAGCTTTAATAGATAATATTGCTATTAATCCGGAAGTACGTATCCGTACGCTCGGTCTTATTAACGAGCGTAATAACGAAGCGTAACTAAGACGAAAGGTCTCGGTTATTTACGAATAAACTATCCGTAAACACTACGAGTTTAGCTATCTCGAGATTAATAAGTCGGTACGTAAGTCTACGTTATTAATAGTCGATCTACTACTAGAGGCGCTTATTAAGGATGTTATAATCCTTCTCTTTAAGGGCTTAGACCTAGGCTGCTACGGAGATATCGGATAAGGCCTCTAGCTAATAGATAGAAGCGACGTATATAGCACGAGCGCGTTGCTCGAGGTACTACTAGGCTTTATTATAAGCCCGTAAGTCGACTACCTCGATCCTTAAGGCCTATTCCTTCTACTATAGGAGTAGAACGTCGTCGTAAAGCGTTAGTTTTACTCTATTAAAGTCTATAGCATTCCCTAGGGTTATTTAAGCCTTCGGTTTAGCGCGAAATTAAGCTATCTCGAGGTTACACCGGACTTAAATTTTATGCTATTTCCCGATAAAGATAATAACTCGGCGAACCCTAAGCGAATAGGGGAGGAAATACCGGCGACTCTTTTAGACTTTAAAGACGTATTTTCTAAGCATAAGGCCGATTTATTACTAAGGAAGAAAGGCACCGATTATGCGATTGACCTATTGCCTGACTTTAAGCTACCTTTTAGACCTATCTACCCTCTTTCTTAATCGGAACTTTACGTTCTTAAGGAGTGGTTAGATTAGTCCCTTAAGCGTAGCATTATTCGGAAATCTAAGAGTTCGGCTAGAGCTCCTATTCTTTATATGCCTAAGAAAGACGGCACTTTACGCCTTTATATAGACTACCGGGGGGTTAATAGTATTACCGATAAAAATCGCTACCTACTCCCCCTTATTTCGGAGATTATAGACCGTTATTAAAGGGCTAAGTACTTTTCGAAGATTGACTTAAAAAACGCATACTAACGCATCCGGATTAAGGGAGGGGATAAATAGAAGATAGTCTTTCGTACTCGCTACGGTTACTACGAGTATTTAGTATTGCCGTTTAGATTAACTAACGCTTTTACTATATTTTAGTTATATATTAACTAAGCTCTTAAAGGCCTCGTAGACACTATTTACGTCGTCTACCTTAATAACATTTTAATCTTTTCTAAGACCTACGAAGAGTATATAAAACACTTACGATAAGTCCTTAAACGATTAAAGAACACCGAGCTATTCGCTAATTTATCGAAGTACACTTTCTATAAATAGTTATTAGAGTTTTTAGGATTTATCTTATCTATTAACGGAGTTGCAATAGACTTAGCCTACGTTAAGGCTATTATAAATAAGGAAGAACCTCGTTCTTTCTATAATGTTTAAGTTTTTCTCGGTTTTATAAATTATTACCGACGATTTATTTTAGGATACTCTAGTATTATTGCCCCTCTTACTACGTTATTAAAGGGGAGCGTTAAGGGAAGAAAGCCCGGACGAGTATAGCTAAACACTAGCGAATAAATAGCGTTTTACGCCGTAAAGAACGCTTTTGCAATAGCCCTACTTCTCTAATACTTCGACCCTTAAAGACCGATTCGCATTAAGACTAATGCCTTAATTTTCGCAATAGCTAGTATTCTTTCGTAGCCCGATAATAAAGGCTACTATTATCCGATTGCTTTCTAATTACGGAAGTTTACTAGCCTTAAGCTTAACTACGGCACCTATAATTAGGAGATATTTACTATCGTTAAGTTATTTAAACACTAGCGATACTACGTCGAAAGGGCGGCGAATACTATTAAAGTTTTATTAGATTACTAAAACCTTTAAGGCTTTATAAAGCAAGTATCCCTTAATAAAAGATAAGCACGTTAGTATATATACCTCGCTCCTTTCGATTTTACGATTAAATACTAAGCCGGTAAATTAAATCCTACCGATGCTTTATTAAAGAAGCTAGATTTTATAGGCGAAGCCTTACTATCTATAAAGCTATTCTTAGAGCTATAATAGAAGTTAGTAGTTATTTAGTAGGTATATATAGCTATAGATTCTTTATAGAGCGACTTAAAGACGAGTTCTTAGGTCTTTACTATCTCTAAGCTTAACGAGATATCTTTACGTAACGAAAATATATAAGCTCTCTAAGATTTAATCGCTTAGCATTCGGGAACGAGTCCCGTAGAGTTAGCCACTTAGGTTAAAGATATCGTTAGTTATAAACAACGGTATTAAAGATAATTAGCTAGGTTAGCAGCTCGTTGTAAAGGGGTCTATAAGAGTAATATCTCTAAGCCCCTTTTTAAGCTCCTTAAGAGGACTTAAGCGGAAGATCCGTAGACTATATAGCGAGTATAGGCCGAAAGTACCCTAAAAGAAGGGGTAAGTCCTTAGTTATTAAGCCTAAACGGACTTATTTTGCATTCGGGAAGAATCGTAGTGCCCGTAGAGGTTGCCTTAAGGCAAGAGCTTATTTAGCTCTACTACGACGATCCCCTTATAGGATACTTCGGAATAGCCCGTACGAAAGACCTCTTATCCCGGAAATTCTTTTAGGAAGGAATAGCTTATAATATAAATAGCTACGTGCGTTTATATTATATCTATTAAGGCGCTATTCTAAAGCGGCATCGCCTATACGGCGCCCTTAAGTCGCTGCCTATTCCTATAAGACCTTAGGAAGAAGTCTCTATAGACTTTACTACCGGTTTTCCGGAGTTATAGTTCGATAGTAGGGAAGTTAACGTAATACTAGTAATCGTTAACCGATACACTAAGTATAGCGTATTTCTCATAGTCTTTAAGACAATAATAGCGCTTAAGTTAGCTAAGGCTTTTTATTATAAGATTAAGCTTATCTATAGAGTACCGAAAGGCATTATTTCTAATAGAGGATCTCTATTTACTAGTAAGTTTTAGTTAGACCTCTATTATATATTACGGATAAAACGTAGGTTATCGATAGCCTTTTACCTATAAACCGACGGTTAGACCGAACGGGTGAATTAGATACTATAATACTACCTTCGGTATTATCGTCTTTACTAAACGACGAAAATGTTTCGGATTTAACAACCGCTAGCGTTATACGCTTTATATTCGCGTAATCTTCTTAACACTCTACTATAATAGGGTTTTTTATGCTTATAAAAGGTCTTTTAAATAATTAAAGAAATAGTTAATCTTCGGTTTTTTCCTTTAATAAGGATATTGACTTCTTTAAGGCATCTCGTATATTTTTCTCTATAAGGAGTCGTTTTAATAGGGTTATTTTCTCTCCGCGTGTCTTCTTTAGCTTTATCTCTTCTTATGCTATCGCTACGGCGTCCTTAATCGATACTCTATTCGCCGATAACTCTAAGACTTAAGCAATAACTAAAGGGCCTATTGGCTAAATATCGTCTATCTATTTTCCTCGCTTTCGGGGCGTCTATACTATTGCGCTTACCGTTCGCTTAAGTCCTATAGCGTTAAACTAATTCGGAATATACTCGTCTAATTCGCAATATGCTTATCTAATTCGGAATATACTCGTTAGATTTAGAATATACTCGTCTAATTCCGAATATACTTCTCTATAAGATCTCGATATAGTTATATAATAAGAGAAAAGAAGAAAAAAATCTTTATATATAAAGAGCAGCACTCTATTATAGTTCGCTAACTATACGTAGGCGACTAGCCCTCTATTGCGTAGTAACTATTATAACGCGTAACTAATACAATAATTATTATAATATATATAATAATAACTATCGTCGTTAATTTTTATACTAGGTTTAATCCTATTTTAGTCCTATTTGCTATTACGACTTTATTCGTACCTAAAGCTATCCTAGCGTCTAAAGCGTCCGCCTTAGAAGGGGGGGATAATTATAACGTAGCTACTTGCGTAACTATAGAGCCGGGAGATAGGGATATATACACGATAGATAATGCATTTTAGCTTAAGGACTATTCGGCTATTAGTCGCTAACTAGTCCCCGATAACCCCTCTCGAGGCCTAAGGGTATATCCCTAAGGCCCCGATATATCTTAGAAGAGGGGCAAGCTTTAGTCTTACTACGAGAGGGCAACCGTATTATAATAAAGGATTATTCGTACTTTTGACTATCGTTCCTACCTTCCTAAACGTACCTCTAGTCTGTCTTCTCACACTTTAATGCACCTACTACTAAGGGCGTTAAATTAAATAAATTAGGAATAAAAAACGCCTCTAAAAAAGACATACTCTTATACTAAATGCAAATAGGCTCCTTACTAGTTTTAGTCCTATTTACAAGGCCTAATATCCTCTTCGCAGTAATATCCTACGTAAGATTTTCTTCTTAACCCGACTCCTCGCATTTTAAAGCCCTCGATGTTATATAGAAATACCTAAATAAATTCCCTAACCTATACTTATACTATAACTGCAATATACTAATACTAGATTTTTATTTCATAGCCTATACAGACTCCGATTAGGCTAATAACCTTATAGACCGACGATCGGTCTCTAGATACTGTTTCTTTATACGCAATAATCTTATAAGCTAGTTATATTAAAAACAAAAATCTATATCGCTATCTACTTACGAAGCAGAGTTTATAGGCCTTAGAGAGGCTAATAAGGAGGCCTTATACCTATATAGCCACCTAAATAGCATAGCAAAAGAGTTGTCTATATCTATATCTAATAAAGTCCCGCTAATATTCTCCGATAGTCAATTAGCACTAAAAATAGCAAATAACCCGGAATCTTATAAACTCCGGAAATACATCGGCCTTACCTATAATTTCACCCGCAATAGTGTTTTACTAAGCGAAATAGAAGTATTCTATATAAAATCTGCTAATAATATCGCTAATATTATAGGAATAAGGGATAAGGGATACGTATAAGGCACTTGCAGGCACGTGATTCCACGTGATTACGTGCGTGCAACGAGGCTACGTTACTTATAAAGGGGCCCCCTTTCCCCTCTTCCTTCCTAGCTATAAGACAAGACAATAAGAACCCAACCGTATACTATCACACATGCGATAGGTTTACTTCCGGCTGCTTACCGTAGTAGAGCCCTACTAACACTGATTAGTGATTGACCGTTAGCTTAATCATAGATTAGCTAGGTGGAAGAGACAGACCCTTTAACCCTCGAACGTGCGACGGATCCGATTAATATAATCCTAATCCGTATATTTAGAGAGGGCAGCTTGTGCTAAGAACGAAGGACCTTCCCGAACTAGAACCGACGGCTATTGCAATAATAGCTAGCTTTCGGTAGCCGCTAAAGAGAATTCCTAGCTCCCCTTAACGGATTACCGCTTTATAGAAGCTCGTGCTATTAAGAAGAGTGCGTCTATAACGCTAACAAAGTGTTAAAAACCCCCTATTGGATTACCGCTTTATAGAAGCTTATGCTATTAAGGAACTATTAACCCTATCGCGAAGACCCCCTCGCGAACCCGACAAACACTCCCGAAACCACGGGACATTCGATTAACACAAGCTATTTAATTACGACTATCGCGTAAAGACCTTTACGCAATAACTAAAAGCCCGCTGCCTGCTCCCGATAAGACTATTGCGAAGACCCTCGCTACGACAAACACCCCGCCGTCTTCCGACCCGGCATAATATATAGTCCGCTTGCTCCCTTAAGCTAGGCACGTATATACATACAGTCCGCTTGCTGCTTTAAGCCCGGCCTGCTAGTTGTTCTTTGCTGTTTAAAGAACTGCTAGTATGCTACTTTATTCTTTCTCGCTGCTTTGCCCTTTGCCGCCCCGAAGCAGGACCTATAAGAACCCTGCTACGCCCTTTTCCGGTCCGGCAATAGACCTGCTTTACCCCGGCACTAACGAATAAGTCCGCTTGCTTCTTTAAGCTTTCTTTAATAAGAACACCCCGGACAACCGACATACGATATTAACCTCGAGCTAGGTCCCCGACGCCTCTACTGCCCCGGCCTCTACTGCCCCGGCGGCACGCACGCTACTCAAAGAGTAGATAAAGGACGTGCCGATCTACGGCTCTTTCTATAAGTATATCGATATCGACTATTAGGAGACCGACGTCGCCCTAGACGAAGAAAGGGAGGTCGTCGTAACGACCTCGGTGGCTAGATTCTTAGCCGTTTGCAAGGCCAACGTATACGCCCGTGGCCCCGATATACTAAACGACTTTTAAGAACACTTCGAAGGGTAGACCGAGGCAACGTAGACGAAGGCTAATAAGGAATACCGTAAAGTCCTAAAGAACCTCTTAAATAGGCGCGGCATCTACGTTAATAGAAAGAACGGCTTAAACGCAGCGCAATTCGTCGCCCTATAAAGCCTCGAAGAGCCGCTAGCTCGGCCCGAAGCCGCTATAACTGCTGCCGCTATAACGGCTGCCGCCGCCGCTTCAACGGTACTACCCTCGTCCGCATCTAACAGCATTTAAGAAGCTGCTAGATTGTTGTTATCGTCGCCGCCCGCCGCCGCGTTAGTTGCCGCCGCAACGATAGCTCTGCAGCCGCCTTCGCCCGTTGTTCTTGCCCCTGCCGCCGTTGCTTCGCCCATTGTTCCGCCCGTTTGACCGGGCTATAGATCCCTATTTAGCCCCTTATTGCCCCTTATTGCTACGTTCGTTTAGGCTGTTTTTCACCATCTTGTAAAGACTGCTAGTGTAGGAATAAGGGATAAGGGATACGTACGAGGCAGTTGCAGGCACGTGATCCCACGTGATCACGTGCGTGCAACGAGGCCACGTTACTTATAAAGGGGCCCCCTTTCCCCTCTTCCTTCCTAGCTATAAGATAAGACAATAAGAACCCAACCGTATACTATCACACGTGCGATAGGTTTACTTCCGGCTGCTTACCGTAGTAGAGCCCTACTAACAAATTTATTTATAAAAGAATTAGGGCGTATACTATTTAATAAATTTCGAGACCTCTTAGGTCTTAAAAAGGATCCTATATATAAAGATAAATAGAGGTTTTTAGCTACTCTTTCTTATGCTTTCTTCTAGCTTTCCTCTATATACCCTTTAGTTTTTCCCTATATATAGGTTTACTAAACGGACTAATAAAAAATAGTAGAGTTTTGAAAATTTCTCTATATAATATAGTAGAGTTATGTTTCTCTATATAAAAAGTTTTTTATAAATAGGGGTTTTTAGAGAGTTTTATAAATCTTAGTTAGTTATAAACGGACATATATAAAGCGCACTTCTTATATAATAAGTACCCTTTAAGAAGGGCTATAAGGGAGTAGATATCTCCCGATTGGTTTATACTACCGGCATAGAAAGATATGCATTAAAGCCGCCGTGTGTTATTGCATATAATATAAGTCACCCGGCTGTATTAGCGGCCCGGATGCTCGAGATACCGAATGCCGAAGTATGTAGTGTGTGTAGGGACTAATATACGTATAGTCTATAGTCGGGCCCCGGTTAACTAAGGTTACCTACACTACCTCCTATTACTCGCATAATTAATAACGCAACAACTAGGATACTATACGAGGTTAGACTATATACACCTAGCATAGAATTAATAGCGCTTTCTATCCCGATAATTAGTTAAGTTATATATACCTTAATTCCTATGCAAGTAGCTATATAAAGGGATCTTAGTCCGCACTTAGACAGACTACTACTAAGCAATTCTATATCCTCTTCTCTCTCTTATCTTTGCATCTTCCTTAACACTTTCTGTATTGCCGTAATCCTCTGCCTCTAAGCTTCCCTTTAGGCACTTATTATAGCTGCTTCGGGCTTAAGACCCTACTTATAATCTAGTAGCTAATAGGGAGTATCCGCTACGGAATCCTCCGCGGAATCCTCTACGATTAAATAATCGGCTATAGTTTCGTCCTCCTCGTCCTTAGTATCTATATCTTCCGCGGTTGTTATTATTATATCTCCGATCCGTGTAGAATGTTTAGTTAAACGGGTCGTAGTTATCCTCTTTAGTGTCTTAGTTATTAGACTAATGTTCCTAGATAAATTAGTTAGATAAACCGCGAGATAGGTATATTTATAACGAGGATCTTAAGTCGGCAAAAAGTGCTTCGGCATTAGTTAAAGGTTTAAATAAAGCGTACTTTAGTTCGGGAACCCCGCGGCATATATTAATAAGTGTAGTTCGTAGGGGAAGATCGCCTATAAAGTCTTTGCTAAGTGCCTATTAGCAAAGTTGTAATTTATCGAATAAAGCCTAAAGGATTTTATGCAATAGCTTAGCCGGGTGTTCTCCTCGCAACTTATAGAAGGTCGTTATTGTTTAGTCTATATAATAATATACGTAATTGACTTCTGTGTTAAAATATCTCTTAATTATATCGTATGCCTTTCGGAATATCGCTGTCTAGTTAATGTATTAAATATAATAGGTTTACGCACGTCCTACTAAGATCTTATAGAATAAAGCATATAATTAACTTAGTTTAATTTATAGGTTATAGCATAAGTTTATAAAAACCTAAAGTTTATCGTTAAGTAAGATATATAGTTCTCCGGTATAGTTCTTATCTTTTGTCTAAAGCTTAATAAAGCGTTATTAGACATCTATATTAGCGATAGCATTTAGAACATTATTATAGAAGCGTCTTAATCGCTAGGATATATTATCGCGCTGCTAGTCTAATGCTATCGCATCCTATTAGGTTGCCTCTCGAGTCTATTATATCCCCTACTAAAGCGGTAAACGCGATACTAGCATGTATAACCTACGTCGAGGATATTTTCGACCTTATAGCGAGAGGACTCGCGAACCTATCCGCGATAGGTACTATTCTCCACGGTAAGAGAAATACCTATTAAGACACTAGGCGTCGACGGGAGGCGGTATTTAAGTCGGTAATATTTACCTAACTTAAAGCACGCATTATCGTTAAAGTCGGCCGAGACGTCTATAGGCAAAGTAATTAGCAGTATACCGACTAATAGGCATAAATTAATATATAGATAATGCTTATAGAGCGTTGCTTAGAGTCTATGATTTTCTTTTTAGTCGACGATTTAGCAGTAGTATTTTAGTGAGAAGTAGAAGAAGAAGGGTTTTATAAGTAAAGTAGTATAATATAGAGTAAAGGGAGGATTCGTAAGGTAATCTTTTCCGGATATAGTAGTATTCGTTCTATTCTAATTTTCCTCTAACAACTATCACCTACGTATACGCGTTCCTATATCCGAAAACCTATACGGGCGTGCTTAATAAGGAATAAGACGATGGAAATCGATCTAGATTTAAAAGTATAGATCGATAAGACGCAGCCGCCCTAAGACTTACTAGAGTCGCTATCCTAAGAGTCGTTATTTA
This sequence comes from Ophiocordyceps sinensis, assembly GCA_012934285.1. Classification (NCBI taxonomy): domain Eukaryota; kingdom Fungi; phylum Ascomycota; class Sordariomycetes; order Hypocreales; family Ophiocordycipitaceae; genus Ophiocordyceps; species Ophiocordyceps sinensis. Next base: position 11,313,241 of record JAAVMX010000001.1, on the reverse strand, counting down.
GGTCTAGGAGTAACGAGGAGCGACCTTAAACGCTAGCTAAATAGGCTACTAAAAAAGCGGTAGGTGTAATAAGTGCGTAGTATATATAGATATACTAATATTTTATTTTATAGGGCGTACTTAGATACGACGTTAGTTCCGTAGAGTTTAACGACACCTAGAAGATCTAATACAAGCGGAAGCGCGACGCAATAGGATCCGATAACGATATTAAAGATATCTTTACGCAGTTTAAGACTACGGCTAAGGTACTCTTTCTAATCGATATAAATAAGAACCGCATCGGCCTAGCGCTTAACTACTACTTTAGCGAACTAGAATAGCCGAACCGTAATTAGTATAGAAAGCTTAAGCATAGGAGGATAGTAGGCAACTTTAACTAGTAGAAGAGTCGGGCCCTTAAGAACTTTCGCATAAGCAACCTCCTTACGCAGTATCTTAGTGTAATCTAATATTAGGCCGATAGAAATATATCGCTTAACTCTACGAATCCAACGTTCGTTTTAAGGCCCTTAAGGATATCGCACGCATCCGAGATATACTAAAGGATAAATTCACCTTAGAGGACTATATAATAGTTTTCGACTTTACTAAGCGTAGCATCGACCTCCGTAAGTTACTTAAGAAGGTAATAAAGTAGTATAAGCGTGAGTCTATAAATAGATATAATAAAATAAATATAACTAATCTCCTCTTTAGTAGTCTAGGTCGACCTTAGGTTATATATTAAGATAGAATACAACGAGGAGAACCCGACGGTAACTAAACGCAAGCAGTCCGCCGACGATAAGGGGGTATATACGTAATAGGTTATTAGTATACGATTCGACATTTATAGCGATATCGAAGAGTATAAATCACTCCGCCCTAGTATTAGCGATATTAGCCTCCGTCTATAGGAGCTATAAAGCTCTAAAAAGCCTAAGACGATAGAGAAGGAGAATCCGGAGAATATAGTAGCCGGTTAAAATTTCTATATTCTAAGATCTATTAGCGACGACGAAGACAAGTAAAGCGGGTTAAAACGGCTAGTTTATAAAAGGCTAGTTATAATAGGGTAGGCAGAGTAATTATATAAGTGCCCTTTATATAGGTATAGAGATTATCTATAAAGAACTAAGTATAAGCGCACCTATGCATACGGATATATAGCTTTACGTACGTACCTCTTTATCCGCACGTGCCTTTTACCCCTATCCGTACGAGCCCTTTACTCTTATTCGCATAAGCCTCTTTCCCCGCCCGTACGTGCCTCTTCCCCGCTCGTATAGAAGAATATAGATTAAGTCGTAGACCTAATCTTACTAATAGTCGAAGACCCTTATATAAGACCCTTACCTTACCTAAGCGAAAATTAACGATATATTACGTAGGGCCTAGCCGCGCTTTAGGCTATGCGGCTCGCTTTAGGGAGCGTAAACCGTACCTTCTTCCGTTATATCTTTGCTAGTAACGTAGCGTTAGGCGGTCCGTCGTTTTCTTTAATAGCCTTAAAGCGCTTTTCGAAGCGATTAAGCGCTTCTATATCTACGAAGTCCGCTGCTAGGTGCTACGTCGGGTCTTAGTACCTTTACTACCTTACGAGGACCTCGCGCCTACTACCGCGGCCGACCTTCTTCTATTATACGGTAAGCATTTCCTCTACTAAAAACTCTTTTTCTCCTTTTACTAAGATTACGGGAGGCTATAGGTCCGCTATTACTTAGCCGGGCATTTAATCTACTACTACGCGATAAAGAAGGTCTACGTTAAAATTAAGGTAAATACCGTTAGGCAGTCCCTCTAGCTTAATAGCTTACGGGCTTAGCACTCTCTTAACTATACATTTTACGTATAATTAGTCGAGCTTCTTCTTTAGCCTTAAGGATGCGTAGTTCCGTAAGTCTACCTAGACTTTATTACCTACCGTAAATCGCTCTATAGGTTCCTATCGTTTATTAGTATGCCGCTCTTAGTCCTACGCTACCGAGGCTATTAACGACTAATAGAAGTCTAAGACCTACTTAAGTCGCTATATAAAGGAGGCTGCGCGTCCCTCCGGGATATTGCTAGACGGCTTTTCCGCTACTATATCTACGGCGATAGGAAATAGGGATACTAGTTTATAAGTATATAGTACGAAGAAAGGGAATATACTAATTAAAGAGTGATTTCTCTCGTTAAGCGCTATTTACGCTACGGGGAGCTACTTATCTTAGTCCCTTTAGTTACGGTCGATAACGCCCTAGAGGTAAGCTTAAACTTCTTAGTTAAGCCGTTCCGGCCCTTTATCGGTTTACGGATAATATGCTATGCTTAGCAGCTATATAATCTATAGTAGCCGATATAGGTGCTATTAGAAGCGGCTTATCTAATTTAAGCCCTTATCGCTTTTAATTAACGTTAGCTACTAATAGTATCGCATATAGTATATAAGAAAGCGCTCCGTGTAGATCTCCGCTTCTATAGAGGGCATAGGTTCTAATATAACTTCCTTACTTAGACGGTCTTTAATTACCTAAAGATTGCGGTTGCCGCTCTCTATAAGGGGGAGGTCTATAATAAAGTCTATTTAAATATACGTATAAAACCGGTCTAGCATAGGAAGCGATTTAAGCAGCCCTTTCTTAAGCGTACGCTGAATCTTTATACGCTTATAGATATTATAGTTGCGGAGGAATCGTCTAACTTATAGCTAAAGGAGGGGCTAATAGAAGTCGTAGGATACGGCGGCAACTATTCCTTCCCGGCTAAGGTAGCCGACGACGCTAGCGTTGTATACTATTTAAATAAGCCGTTCTTAGAGCGCGTTTTCTTCTTCTAGCTCTAGGGGAGCGTCTTTTACTACGGCCTCTATAGTTATAGAGGAACTAAGAACCTAAAGCCGTCCGCGGAACCGTAGGTGCCTACGTAGGTCTACGTAGCAGTCGGCTACCTATACCTTAAGGTTAAGCTTAAGGTCGAATCGTCGTGCTCCTGCCTCTACTACGCGGCGTGCGCTCCCGTAGGTAACGTCTTAAGCTGCTAAGCGGTCCTATATACGCTAAAGCTCCTCGTCTTAAAGAATCCGTCGGTTAAGGCCTATATTAGTGGTTAGCCCTACGTCCTACGCGTTAAGGTCGTCCTAAGTCGTAGCCGCTGTAAAGTCCGCTTCCTAAGTATCGGGCTCTACGGCTTCTTTATTATCCTCCTCGCTATCGTCCTCGTCTATATTACCCTTACTATTAACTAAGACTACGCCGTCTATACTAATAAGTATTACTCTAAGATATATACGTAGCGCCTTCTTTAGGAGTATTTAAAGCTCTCGGGTATTATAATCTTCGTTAGAAGGCCGATCTTAATCTCTTTAAGATAAAGCGTCTAGCACTATAGCCTCTTTTCCGGGTCGGTACTTAATCCGGAAACGGAACCGTAAAAGGTATTCCGCCTAACGGGCCTATCGCTTAGAGAGATAACATCGAGTTATAAAATACTTAAGGTTACGATAGTCTATAAGGATCTTAAAGTTCTTATAGCTACGGAGCTCTGCTTGCTATTGCTTTAAATAGCTAATTATAGCAAGCATTTCCTTATCGTAGATAGCGTAGTTCTATTCGGCGGAGGTAAGCTTACGGGAGTAAAAAGCTATAGGTCGGCGTTAGCCGTCTACCTTTTCCGAAAGCGTGCCTCTAAGTGCGAATCTACTATAGTCCGCCTTAAGTATTATAGGATAATTAAAGTCTTACTATAGTAGCACTAAGGCTTATAAAAATAAGTCCTTTAACGTCTAAAACGCCTTTGCTTATATAGCGCCTTAATAAAAGGCTACCCTTTTGCCGGTAAGGGCTACGAGCGGACTAACGATACGAGAAAATTAATAAATAAAGATCCGGTAGTAGTTCGTAAATCCTAAGAAACTCCGTATACCCTTTTATAAAGTTAAGGCTATTTAGTCTTAAATAGCCTAAATCTTTACGGGGTCCGCCTATATACTAACGCCTATAATAATAATAAATCTAAGGTATTTAACCTAGCGGACGCCGAATTCGCATTTATTAAGGTCGAGGTATAGCCTATGCTTAGAGAGCCGGTCTAGCACCTTCCGCACTTTATCTATATAATCCTCTAGGCTACCGCTTATATAGATAAGAATATTATTAATAAAGGCGGAAGCGAGCTCGTTTAGAAATTCGCGAAGAATGCTATTAATATATTGTTAGAAGGTGCTAAGAGCCTTTATAAGCCTATACGGTATTACTATCTATTTAAAAAGCCTATAGCGAGTCCTTCTGTAAATCGTACTTTATAGAACGCTTAATAGATATCTAACTTAGTAAACTACTTCGCTTTAGCGATATTACGGAGTATCTCTTTAGTAAGCGGAAGCGGGTAGCGGTCCGGTCGTATTATTACGTTAAGTGCTTAATAGTCTATATAGAAACGTAGTCCTCCTCCGGTTTCCGCGCGAATAGCACTAGAGCGGCGGCTTAAGAAGAGCTAGCTTAAATAAACCCTTTATCTAGAAGGCCGCGTAGTATTTTCTTTAATATAAGCAACTCGTCTCGATATATCGCGTATAGCGGCCCGAAGGGCGGAACTATATCTTATCCGCGGGAATCTTTGCGAAGTAGTATCGCATAGTTAATGCCGGGCTTATATAGGTTTAATTTATCGGCCTTGCTTTTCTAAAAGAGCGGTAGTAGGTTATAGAACTACGTAAGGATTATTTAACGTAATTCGGCTTCCGTCTTTAGCTTCTTTAGTCGTAAGGCTTTTTCGATATCCGTAAGGCTAATTACGTAAATAGTAGCCGTAGCGGCTTCCGAGCTATATCGTCTACGGATTCGGTTAATTATACCGATAAACACTAAAGCTATAACCTCTAGCCTCTTAAACCTCTATAGTATACTTAGTATCTTTAGGCTCGTTTTTATTAATATGCCGTAGCTAACGCTGCGAATTCCTATACTAAAGCCTTCCTTAGTATAGTATAGAGTAAGACTCTATATAAAGAAGCTAAGGCTTTCTAAAGATTAGGTTAAATTCTAGCTAAGGGATAACGTATGCTATTAGCAATTGCTCGTGCCTGTTAATCTCCGTAGCTATCTATATAATACCTTTAATCTTCGCTTCTTCTATTACGCTTAAGGCTCCTTATATATACTAAGGTCCTATATCTTTAACTAGCAAACGTAGTTCTCGTGCGAATGCCTTATCGATAGCGGCGTAGCACTAGTAACCCTCGTCTACGAGAGTAAAGATAAGGTTTATATAGTTAATAACAATAGGTATTAAGGTAGGAGAAGTCTTAATATAGTTAGTTAACTCTTTTCTCTCTAATACTAGCGAATTAGGCTCTAGGGCCCGTCTATGCTTTAGAGCTATGCGTTTCCCTCCGTACTAATAGCGGTAAGGACGTTATTATTCTCCTTAATATTAGACTTAAGAGAAGGTCGGGTAGCGTGAATCGCTATAGGCCGTTCGGCTCGCTTCGCCGTAGGGCGAGCGGGACGATATAGGCAGTCCGTAGCGAAATATATATCCGCGCTATAGCGTACGTAAAGCCCTTCCTCTCTCCGCTTCTAAAGCTCCGCCTTCGATACCTACTTAGCTCGCTATATAGAAGAGGAAAGCGCGCTGCCTAAGGCGGCGGATAGTATCCTCGCTTTTCTATAAGCGGGCCGTATAGTAGATATTATAACGTCGCCCTTATAGTCTACCGTAGTATTAAGCGCGGATTTAGGCGGCGGGAGCGTTATAGCGTTCTTAGTAGTAACTCCTCCGTTCTTATTGCTAACGCTATTTATGCTAGCGCGCTTTCGCAACTTCTAAAAGCTAGGGCTTTGCTTATAGTTCTAGGCTACCTTCGTAAGGCGACCTACGTACTCCCGGAAGTTAGTAGGCATCTCGATTAGGATAAGTATCTCCCGTAGTTGCGGAGTAATCGAATTCCGTAGCTATATAAGCTTAGCGCTATCTTCTTAAACGCTATTTCCGGCGGCATAAGTAATAGTCTCCTTAAAGTCGGGAAGGAAGTCCTTAAACGTCTAGCCGTCTTTCTAAAAGAGGATCTATAGCCTATCTTACGCTTTCTCCTACTCCTATACGTTGCCGAACGCGTAGATAAGGTAGTTAAAGAAGGCATAAGGGTCGTAGGCGCTACTAGGCCCGCTACTCTCTTAGAACCTAGACATCCGCCGTATTTAAGGCTTAGGCAGCGTATAGAGCAGCGAATACTAAGCGGTATCGCAGTAACCGTTAAGGCCTTACTTCTCGTTAACGGTAAACTTACTATAGAGGCGATATAGGAAGAAGTAAAAAGACTTTAGCTTACTATCCTATATAAGCTACGGTAAAGGCTTTCTTTTGCCGAAGGCGGATTTAAGGGCCGTCCTCGGGTTAGCTATACTAGCGTCCTTAGCCGCGGGAGAGTTCGTCGACGTAGCCGTAGGCGCGAGTAGCGTATCCATAGAGGTAGGCGCCGTAGATCCTATTTTAACTCTAAGGACTTCTAGTAACCCCCTTTATTTAACCGGATTAACGGCTATTTTCTATAGCAGCACTAGAAGGCGCTCCTCTTCCGCTATAGAAGGTACGGCATCCGCCGTCGCCTTACTTAAACAGGCTTTTATTATTTCCTATCGAAGGCGGGCTTTTGCGACGGCCCGCTTATTTAGCGACTCTTATCGCAGCTATAGCTACTAAGACCCTTCGGCCTATTGCTTAAAGACGTCCTCTATATTATTATCTAATAAGTCTATAATAGCAGCTAGTATTACTACGTATGCCGCTTTTATCGTAGCGGCTTATCGTTCTAGTTAATATATACCGCTATTATAAAAGCGGGACGTTATCGTATTAATAAGTCCGTAAAAAAGAGAGATAGATAATACTATAATAAGGTAGGCAGAGTGATTATATAAGTGCCCTTTATATAGGTATAGAAATCATCTATAAAGAACTAAGTATAAGCGCACCTATGTATGCGGATATATAGCTCTACGCACGTACTCTTTTATCCGCACGTGCCCCCTTACTCCTATCCGCACGAGCCCCTTACCCTTATTCGCACGAGCCCCTTTTCCCGCCCGCACGTGCCTCTTCCCCGCTCGTATATAAGAATGCGGATTAGGTCGTAGACCTAATCTTACTAATAGTCGAAGACCCTTATAGCTTCGGCCTTAGCTTTATAGGCAGCTTCGCAGCCTAATCGTAGACGTAGACAAGGCATATAGAAGCGGCTGCCGCGATCTAGGTAGGCTAGCGCCCGCCGACTTAACGCAAGCGTACGGCGCACACGTACGTAGAATAAGGTAGACGAAATATAAGCATTATAAGGATGATAAGGACAGACGGCGTTATAAGGAAGATCGCGTGCGCGCGTAAATACATAGGCAAGGGGATCTTAAGGGAGACGAGCTAGGGGCGGAAGAGCTACGCCGGCGCCGTCGCCGTCGCCGTTAGTTAAGGAGGTTATTCTAGCTACGCAGGCCACGCAGTCCGTAGACTAATTGACGGGCCGATTATACATACATCTCGCGAACATACGTTATTTAAGCTCTTTAAGCTCTTTGCGCGCGCGCTGTTATAGCTATTGAATTAACTGTTTAATTAAGGCTAGGGACGATTTACGCGGCCCTCTTAATTACTATATACCTATACCCGATCTTAGTGGCGGGATATAAGCGCGCGGGGTACGCGTAGAAAGAGTAGGGACGATATAGTCTTACAGTACAAATAGAGATTCCTTATAGTATAAATAGTAATACTTATATAGTATATAGTCGTTAAGTAGATTGCTTAATAGAACGGTCGGGGCTAGTATTAATAAAGAAGAAGTTATTTTAATAGTTATACGTATTAGATTAGGGTATCGTAAGGGATTTTACGATAGTTGTCTTAAGCGTTAATAACGCACTTATAATTAATATTAGCTTGCCTATTAGATAGAAGTAACCGGATTAATTAAAGCTAGGAATAATGTCTCGACCGTCTAATTAAGCCGGAGATATCCTTATTCTTAGCATAAAAACGACCTTCTTAGAGTATTCCTAAGTTAATAGGTGTTTTATATAATAGAGGGTAACGAATCTTATCTCTTCTACCTAGCTGTCTGTAATTAACTAAGTCAACTACTAATTAGTATTAGTAGGTCTTTAGGTCGACCTTATAGGGTAAACAGTATAGTTGTATTAGGTTAGTTGCTAGCTAAGTAAGGGGAAGCTATTGCGGTAACGTAGCTCGCTCGTACGTGCACGTAATCCTAGGGATTACGTGTATTACGTATATACGACTATATTATCGCACGTAGCTAGCTATTCCTATATATATAGAGTATTACTATTTAGCCTAGTATAAATCTCTATTTAGCCTAGTAACACTTTACGCACACCTAAAAAACGCCTATACCCCCTACGACTAGCCGCGCCTACTTAATTACAGTGCGTATGTTATTAAGAAAGCTCTAATGAATTTAGAAAGAGCTAAAAGCTGTGCGGCGCGTAGAGGGCTAAAACTCTACGCGGCGAGGCTGACTAATGGCAAGGGTGGTCCGTGCTACAATTGCAACACCTCCCCTTAGCCGAGCTCCCGAGCTCTTAGCCCCTTTTGCCCTCTAATTGCCTCGCCTTCTAATCCGCCCTTTCCTTTCTCTCTCTAGGCTTATTTGCCTCTTAACTTATATTGCCCTCCTCTAGAGGGACTTACGCATCCCTAATTAACGCATAAACTGCAAATGCTTATCCTTTAAAAGTCCCTTAGTTATACCGTCGGTAGTTATTTCATCGGTCCGTAGTTATACTAGCTAGAAAAAGCCCTCGTTAGTGCGATAGACGATCTATTTATATCGTATATCGATATAACGCGTACGCGCCGGGTTATTCTTATTTAGGACCGCGAGCCTTATATTCTAGCTATCCGTATATATTACGGAAGGGGTCGGTTGCGTATACCCTATCTCATCGAGAAGTTAATAGATCTATATTAAAGCTATCCTAGCTAGTGTAAGGTTTATAAACTCTGCCTTTATTAACGATATAGCTACTATAGTTTAACGCTTTAACTTTTAAAAGATAGGTCCGTCTCTAAAGAATACTACGTATCCGGCCGTAGAGCACCGTATGCTCTTATCGTCGGCGAAGGATGTATCTAAATACACCCGCAGCTTAAGGTTAGTTATAGGGTATTTGCCCTTAAGAATAACGCCTTGCTTTAAAGAACCCCGAATATATCGAAGTAAGTGCTTTTAAATCGCCCTATGCGTCTCCGTTAGATTGCTATTTGCCTCCGATAGCTTATTCGCAATAAATATAATATCGGGCCTTATGCCTATCGAAAGGTAATTAATGCTGCCGGTGCGTTAAAGCTATGCTTTTAAAGTTATAACTAGCTCTTAAGCCTTCTAGTCGTATAGGATCTCGTATTTCGGCGGCTACGGCGTAGAAACACTGCCGACGATGCCTTTACTAAACTTATTAATAATCTTAGTCGCGTACCTTATCTAAGTTATACGGATCGTTCGGGTATCTCTATTCCTCTCGAGCTAGATCCCGAGGAACTCCTTAGGTTCCCTTAATCTCTTAATCTCGTAGAGTTAATCGAGCATATCCCTAGCGGCCTAAATAAGCCGTTATATCGGCGCGGCTATAATAAAGTCATCGATATAAACAATAATAAGAGTGCCGTTCGAATATCGAAGCAGATATCGGTCCGTCTCTAGCCTCTCGTATCTATATGCCTTAAGGTCTATTCTAACCTAATTATACTACTATTTAGTAGAGCTAGGATGCCCGTAAAGGGCTTTATTTAGACGATAAACACGCCTAGAGCCGTTATTAAGTCCCGACGGCTGCATTACGAATAACTTCTTCCTATGCTTCGGCGTGGCCGTAGGCGTATACGACGTTAAACTATTCCTTCTTAAGATTTTAAGTAGCTACGATCGTTACGAAGAGCTTTAATAAGGCCTAGTGTGCGACCGCTGCGTAGAGCTCTTCTATCGGCCTCTCCTCGTTGTCTTAATCCCCGCGCACGACCTACCTAGCCTTAGCTAAATGATCTTAGTCCGTACGCGGCTTCTCTAGGAAGACCTATTTGCTATTAAAAACCTATACGCCTAGTAGTCGTCGTACGAGGCTCTATGCGTTCTTCTCGTAAAGCGTAGCGATCTCCCTCTTTATTGCCGGAAGCCACTTAGTTTCGTAGTCGTCCCGCTTAGCAGCCTGTCTTTAAGTAGTCGGTGCGCCTAAAGCTACGAGAATTACTATACTAAAGACGGACAATACTATTTAAGGGCCGGGATCGTTAAATTAATCCTGCTTACGATAAATAGCTAAAAGAGCAAGCAATATACCTATATTCGGCCGAAAAAGGTCTACGCGGTCGTCGCGATTAATAATAAGTTCGGTGCTTAGCTTAGCTAACCCGCGATAGAGTATCTCGCCCCTTACGGTAGCCGCCTGCTTTATTTAGCGACGGGTAGGCCTATTATTAAGCCAGACTATTTTAAAAGCCTTTAGCGCCTTTAGAGGTTCTATTATTTGCTTTCTACTCTAAACTAACGTATAGGGGATTAATTATTGCTCTTATCTTCGTGATTTAAAAAACGCTCCTAGAAGGATCTCTACTCCTAGGGCAAGAGCCTCTAATATAAGGATATCGGCGTTATTATCCCCTAGCTTAGTGATTCGAGGATGTTATACGCCTAGGCTAGACTACGGCGTCGGTAATATCTTCCTCTTAGCCTTATCCTAATATTTACTATTAAAGTGTATATGCCTTTCTTATTTAAGCGTACGAGGAACGTCGTTATAACTTTCCTAATAGCGGTCTAGATCGGGATCGCGATAATCCTTACGACGGCTCGGTTAAGGCATTGCATCCCGCACGTTTATAACCCCGTCGCCGTTGTCGTCTCCGTTAAAGATCGCGATATTATAGGCGTCTATGCCTAGCGGAGGAGTAGTCTTAGTAGCCTTATAGAAACGAACGTCTCTAGCTATAATAACAGTCTTTATTTCGGGCAACCACACCTTATAGAGGCGCTTATAAAGACCCTTAAGTCCTACGAGCTTCCCCTTCTAGGCCTTTAGGTCTATCTTCTTAGACTTTACGATAGCCTCTTATAGCTTTATTACGTACGCCGTGTAACCCTAGGTCCTAATATATTTAAGGGTATACTTATATAGGATCTTAATTTCCCGTATTAGTAGTTCTATAAGAGCCTCCCTTAAGGCGTTGCCTTATATCGGAAGGAGGTTATTAATATAGGTAGCTATCTCGATGTAGAGCGGCTAAAGGAAGTCTAGGAGGCTAACGTTAAGGCACATCGTGCGTATAGACTCTATAAGGGTGCGGCCGGCCCTTTCGGCCTTGCCGTTTTGTTTAGATATATATAGTGCGCTATAGCGTAGCATAAAGTAATCCCTTTATAACTATTTCTTTATCTTCTCGGGGTAGAATTCCCTAGCGTTGTTAAACGCTATCACTTAGACGAGGGCATCGCCGGCGTAGTTTTTAACCTACGCCTTCTAACCCTTAAGCATCTCGAAGGCCCTATCCCTAGAAGGTAAGAAGATGCTTTAATAAAAGCTAGTATAGACATTAATGCCGTGTAGGCAGTAATTAATCCCGCTATATCCGACTAGCTTATAGCTAAAGAAATCCTAATACATATAGGATAGAAAGCCGGTAGCGATAACGCTCGGATTCCGGTATATTATCCTATCTGCCTTAGCGAGATAGCATAGTTCGTAGTAGAAGGTCTTAGCCTCTTCCTTATCGATCTTAATGTCGGCCTTTTTATAAGCCTTAAGGACTCTTTCTTATCTAGCGTAGCCGAGTCGGCGGTATATCGTTTTATACGACAGCTTCCCTTTATCGCCTTATAGCAAAGATATTAGGTTAAGGTCGGTGCAATTGCCCTTAGGCTCTACGTAAAGAATTATCGCAACACCTAGTTTCTATTTAATACGGTAGATCTTCGACGCAGTAGGCATATGCACGAGGCACTTAACGACGTTATCTAACTTAATGCCCTTCTCCCGTAAACACTAGGAGCTAATAAGATTAGCTAGTGCCGATAGGGAATAATTAACCTTAGATGGCTTTAGTATAACGCCTTTTATAACTACTTTAACCGTTCCTACGGCTTTAACCTATAAAGGGGAGCTATTAGAGGATATTATAGAAAAAGGTCTAAGAGAGGTTCAGTCTAAAAACCACTTTAAGTCGTTAAAATAATAGTTAGCGTAGCCCGAATCGGCGATAACCTCGTCGCGGATAGGCTTATTAATCGCGGTGCCGCTTAGTAGACCCGCCTTAGCGATAACTTCGACGGGGTCCTTAATCGTTACGTAGTTTAGTAAGCAACCGTTAAATTCTCCGCCGGCTATAATAATATCGGGATTCCTAGAATTACCGTTCTAGTCCTTAGTCTTATTAACCTACTATCTTAGGGCTTTTTCCGGGTGTTTGCGATAGCATTTATCCTCCTCGTAAAATAACTAGCCCGGCTTAATAAAGCAGCTATATTTAATCTTAATCGGAGTATTTATAAGGTTCCTCTTCCTCCTTATATAGCTGCCTCCTTAGTTATTATTATTCCTACTAGAGTTATTATTATTGCCGCTAGAATTATTATTATTGCCGGTGTTATTATTACTACCGGTGCTGCTATTAGCGTTATTATTCCCGCTATTATTACGTCGAGTGTTTTTATTAAACGTAGTATTAGCAAGAGAGTTTAACTACTCGGCTCGAGCTCTCCCGGCGAGCCACTTGTAAATCTCGTCTTTAGAGATCTCTTTGCCTCTTTATTAATCGTGACTCTAGTTGTTAAACTAGTCCGGTCGATATGCCTTTAGTCCCTTAAGGGCAAAGATAACGAAGATTCTTTCGTCTAGGTCCTTCGAGACCGCGATAGGCTAGTTCTAGCAGAAATAAACCTTCTTTAAATATTAAGCCGTATCTACGAATTTTCTCGCGTCGATAGTAGCAAGCTCTACGAACGTAGAGTAGAATATTACCTTAGGCACCTTTATAGAGGTTATCTTAATCCACTTTATAGTCTTAAAAGCCGTTATCTCTAGGTCTTAACCTTCCTTTTAGATCTAGTCCTATAGTTCGGGGGAAAGACTCGCAATAATGCAATGCTTTATTACTCTATCGTTTATATCCTATTTCTTAAAGCCGGGAGAGTCCTCCTTTATAGGCTTAATCTTTCTATTAATATGCCCTTCTAAGTGCTCGACACCTAGGGCGATCGATAGCTTAATAAACCATAAGCTATAATTTTCTTATCCTTAAAGCTTGTCGAGTCTAGCGTCTTAGGCCCAGCGTAGGGCTGCTAATGCTATCTTAGCGTTCTTAGCGTAGTGCGAGGTATATTACGCAAAAACGCCTCTATTTTGTAATAGGTAATAGAAAGCTATAAAAAAGGTCCCGACCGGCAAATGTATCGTTTTTCGGATACCTAGGAAATTAATAATTAAAGCTATCGTAGAATTAATTCTCACGATAATTAAAAAATGCGTAAGCTAGAAAAAGCGTGCGCGAGGGCTATAACCTATTAAGAAAGCTCTAATAAATTCAGAAAGAGCTAAAAGCTATACGGAGCGTAGAGGGCTAAAACTCTACGCGGCGAGGCTAACTAATAGTAAGGGTAGTCCGTGCTACAATTGCAATATATATAATACAGTTATTTAGGCGCAATGTATAAAGTCTTATATGTCTTAGAGTGTATGTACTGCTCTATCTAATCTAATCTAGGGACCGATAGGGGGGTAGGTATTTATAGGTACCTTAGCCTCCCCGGCCTAATAGCTTTACATACATTTTTAGTAGGTAGTCGTTTAGGGTCACTATAAAAGAGACTTCTACTAGCCTCTTGCCCTATCTAGACTACGTTTTCCTTCGTTGCACTAACGCCGCCCCGTACGCACTAAAGCCTTTATGCATTCCTGCGTGTAATACACCCCTTTAGGTCTCGAGATTATACGAGGCCTGCTAATAGAGCGGGATAACAAGTAAATGCGAGGGTTATTAGTATTCTAATAAAAAGGAAAAACAAAAGGAAAAAGGGGGTTTGCTTAATCTAGCCTAACTAAGACGAAGAAAACGAATTAAAACAACGAGTAAGGCTATTATTAGAATGGCCTTATAATAAGTAGTATTAAGACTATAAAATAAAGCAAAAACAAAGGAACGATCGCAAAGGGGATCGTTAGGAAGGGGGCAATTTAATAAGTCCGATTTAACGCTAGAACTCGGCGAATATCTGTCCCTAAAGAGGCTTCGTGAGACTATTAGCGGCTATTTAAGCTATCGGAATCTAGGTCACGTTAAGGTTCCCGGTTTAAACCTATTCCCGAAGCCAATAGTAATATATATTAACGTGCCGGAGCTTCGTGATAAAGGTAACGATTTCCTTCGTTAGGAGGCGAATAGTCTGCTAGTTGTCGCACTAAATCATTTAATCCGTTCCTTCTAGCTATAGCGATATCTCTTCGCAGAGCCTATAAAAGACTATTAGCTCCTTTAAAGCCTACGATAGAGCTAGCAACTTAGCCTCTATAGACGAGGTTATTATAGTCTTCTATTTCCCGGACTTCTATACAATAGGGCCACCGAACAACTTAATAGCGTATCCTTAGGTGCTCTTCCGGTTATACGTATCGTCTGCGAATAAGGCATCGGATATAGCCTCGCAAAGGGCGGAGCTATTCCCGTCGAACTTAATAATACGGTTAATATCCCTATATAGGAATTTAATAGCCTCTTTCGCCCGCTTAATGTATTCCGGGCTTAAGTTCGTTAGGAATTAGGAGAATTTCCTAGCTGCGTACGCTATATTAACCCTTATAGTAACTATAGCATAAAGAAGCAAGCCAATTAGAGCTTAGAATAAGGAGACGTCGTTGCTTAAAGCAGTCCCTTTAAATAGCTTAAGGGGCTTTAGACCGAGGGGCTGCTTGCGCTTAGTTAATAAAGATAGATAGTTAAACCGTTATGCGATCTTCTTAATATACGATTCTTACGGTAGCTAAAGCTTCTTATTTAAGCGGTCCCGAATAACCTCGATGCCGATAAACCACTTTAAGTCGCTAAGGACCTTAACGTTATACCCCCTAACGAGGGCATTATAGAACGTCTAATAACTAGCTTCCTATCCGTTCCGAAAGAGAGCGATAAAGTCGTTAATATAAAAGAAGACGATAATATTGCCGTTGTGCATTACGTAGGGGTCCTCTATCACAACGATAAAGCCCCAGGCCCTAAGAAAGGTAGCGAGCTCCTTATACTATAATAAGGGGGAACGCCGAAGACTATATAAAGCCCTTAGGAGTAGCTAAAGCTTCCCCTTCTGCTTAAAGCCTTCTAGTAGCCTATAATATACTACCTCGTCTAGGATTACATTGCAAAAGGCACGAATAAAATCGTATTGCTTCGCATTAAGATCGTAGTAGCATGCAACGGTTATTAACAGTCGGAAGGTCTAGGCCGCTAGCGTATAAGCCGTGACTATAAGCTCGTTCTTCGGTTGTTAATCGCCTTAGACGACGAGGCGAGCCTTATATTCGATTATAAAGCCCTAGGCATTAAATTTATATACGTATACCTATATTAACGGAATCGTGCTATATTCTCAGAGGTCGACGGTGTTTTTGTCTACGATCCTATAGACCCCTTCCTCTTTAAGGCCTATAATCTCGTTTCCTATTCCTATAATCTATCGAGGACTATTAGGTCTTAATATAGCCTTTTTAAAGCTCGTAGGAACCGGCAGAATGTGGTCTCGATGTAGGCGCGCTTGGAAATCCGATGTGGCGAAAACTATACTATCTTCCGGGCTAGGGTCTTCCGGGTTAAGGATATTAGCGAGGTCTATTTAATCCGGTTTAGGAGTCTATTCCGGGGTCAATAGTTCACTCACCCCTTAATCTTCCTGCGAGTCCTTTTTAAGTGCTAATTCGGGTGCGGCGGTAGGCTTCTTAAGGTCCGGAATAGCCTCTTCTTCGTCCTTAGGTTCGCGAATTAGCTTATCCATAAAGTTAGGGAGGTCTTTTAATAGGTCGATCTAGGTGATCTGCTCCTACTATTGCCTTTCTACCCCTTTACGCTAGTCCCGGCCGAAGAAGACCTTCTCGTTGAAAATAACGTTTAAAGTATTAAAAAAGGCGTTTCTCTATAGACTAAGCACCTAAATAAGGTACTAAGTGCTAGAAATATAGCCCGTAAGGTAGCCGATGTGTCCTCTTAAATTAAGCTTAGTAGAGGTCTTATTAAGTCTCTAACGGGTTATAAGGAACGCCTTATAGCCGAAACACCGGATGTGCTATTTCCGGGGTTTAACCCGGATATATGCCTATTCGTCGCGGTTATCTTAAAGCCACTCGTTAAAGCGCTATAGTGGCGGCTTCTACCCCTTAGATTTAACGGGTGTTTAATTAAGCAGGTAGATAGCTGCCTCTATCGCTAATGGCTATATCGTGTGCGGGAAGCCGGACTAGGCTAGTAGGGTTTTTATTAATTAAACCACTATGCCCCCGGACCTCTCGGCATAACTATTCTAATGCGGGTATAATAGCGATGATTCCCGGACCTCTGTTCCTGCTTTATGTATATCCTTAACGTATTCCTCGGTTAAGAAAGCCGTCTCGCCGTCTAATATTAGGATCGCAATCTTAATCCCGAATTTAGCGTTAATAGTCTCCTTAAGGCCTCGGAAGATGCCCTAAAGCTCGGTCTTTTCACCTACCTTAAAATAATGCCTTATTCCTATGTTAAAATAGGTAAATATAGCTATATTATTAATGCCGTAATACGCTATTCCTAGATAAAATAGGTCGAAAGAGACCGCGCCGTACGGCCTCTTCGGGTGTAAAGGGTCCTAATATGCCCGCGAAATCTGCCTCTAATCCTTCGACGTGCAGTAGACCTTATAGTCTAAAAGGTCGATGTCGTTAAGCTTAATAATATTATCGTCCTAACCGCTTAAAAGATGCCTTATCGCACCCTTTCCCGGGTGGCCTATTTGTGCGTGCTATAGGGCGTCTATAGTCCCGGTTAGGGTCTCTAGGAAGCGCGGAAGAGCCTTTAGGAGCCCCTTAGAATAATGTGTCGGGAAAGGCCCGTCTAGGGCTGCTTAAAGCGGGATCTACGACTATTCGTACAACCGGAACGTTATAAACACGTATTTTCCAGCCGGGTTAAAGAGCTCGCCCGTACGGTTATTCTAAATGTAGCCCTTAGCGGTAAATTTATCTATAGAGACTATGTTCGTGTGAAAACCGGGAATATAGCGGGCGTTCTTAAAAGTTAAGATAAAGCCTATATCTACGATAACCCGGGCTATTCTAATAGCTTCGGCACCGACGGTCTAGGTGCCTAAGAGGAGCCTCGAGCTCTTCGAATAGTTAAGATCGATAAACTAAGCTAGGTCGTTAAAAATATGCTTAGAAGCCCCTATATACTAGAGAGCTCGATCCTTAATATCGCTTTTAAGGCTATTGTTGCTTCTGAAGTCCCTTACTAGAAAAGCAGCTTCCTTATCGGTCGTTGCGAACACTCCTCCCTTAGGGGCTAACTCTACGGACTTCTCGGGGTTCTTAGCCTTCTAGGCGTCGATCTTAGCTCTAAGGCCTATCTCTTTATCGATCTTAGCCTTAACCTTCTTTAAAAGGTCTATATCTAAGGGTCGATTCTAAAATTACGGCTTCTAATTAAGGGCATAGAAATAGCTCTACTAATAAGGTTAATCCTTATATTTAACGGGATTTACGTAAGACCTATTACACTATTTGCATTTAGTGTATTCGGACCGTAGAACCCGCTATCCTTAACCTCCTAATGGCTTCGTGCTGCTACCGCTATTGCCGCTACCGCTATTGCCGTTACTTACCTCCTTTCTATCCTTATCCCGGCCTTAATAGGTCGCTAGGAACACCGAATCTTATTGGTTTAAATTAGCGGTAACCTAAATGCGGAAATTAAAGGTAATGTCCTTAAATATAGGGATCTCTTTCCCTTCTTTCTTAGCCCGTTAATAGGTTATAGTCTATAGGTTCGACTAAGCCTAATGTTAAGTAGCGATAGCGTTAAGGAATAGTTTAATAATTTCCGATTCTTCGCCTAATATAGACCCTATATCCTTATAGAGGTTAAAGCCATCTACGATATAACTAGTCTAGGCCGTTAAATTGACCTTTCGAAGGTCTATTGCGAGGAGTTTCCGTAGGAATCTCTCGGCATACTTCTTCTTATCCTTAGCCCTTAGATAGACTTAGACAAAGAGTTCCTAAAGCTTTCCTTAGGCCGCGGTGATATAGGTAATAAAATTATAGTAGTCTTAAGAGATGCTAGCCGAGATATATAGACTAATATCTTAAAGCGTAGTAATCTTCTTCTTATAGACCCTAACTGCCCGTTTGTATTATAGGACGATAACTCTCTCGAAGTTATATATAGCTTAGCCTAAAGCACTAGATTTAGTCGCCTTAAGGGCTATAGCCGAGAGAAAATTAGATGCCTAGAGCCCTAATTCCTCCTAGTCTTCTTAAGGAACCGGGAGGCCGAGTTCTTAAGGTCTTAGCTAGGTTAACCTCTCCCGAGGTTATAATACCGCTCTTATAGCACCTCCCTCGGCAGTAGGGCTTTCTAACTCTGCCTCGATCTCTTTTTCGTTAAAGGAGGGCACCTTAGGCATTTTAGGGACGATATTCGAATAAAGGTTAACGTATTGCTAAACCCGACGTAGCTCGGCTATAGTCTTAACCTAGCTATACCACTTAGTCTAGTCCTTAGGCTTCTTAAGGGTGTACTTAAGAGTCATAAAGGTAGACGTTAATAATAAGTCTATAATAATTAAATAGTTATTGTTATTGTTTGTTAGAAAAGGGGTTAGAGTTAAAGTAGTAATAGCTTTAAAACCGGGGAACGTAATAAGAATAAAGGGATAAGACTTTAAATTAAAGCAGTCGGCGGCTTTTAATAAAAGGAGGATTTAATCTCTAAAAAAGCGTCTATTGCGAAGCCACGGACCTTATCCCGGGCTTATAACTAATATAGTTATTTAAGCGCAATGTATAAAGTCTTATATATCTTAGAGTGTATGTATTGCTCTATCTAATCTAATCTAGGGACCGATAAGGGAGTAGGTATTTATAGGTACCTTAGCCTCCCCGGCCTAATAGCTTTGCATACATTTTTAGTAGGTAGTCGTTTAGGGTTACCGTAAAAGAGACTTCTACTAGCCTCTTGCCCTATCTAGACTACGTTTTCCTTCGTTGCACTAACGCCGCCCCGTACGCACTAAAGCCGTTATGTATTCCTACGTGCAATAGTATGTATTGCATCTACCTATAAGGGCCCGCACCCGTAGGCGCGAGGGGTAGTTAATAGGTATACTTAAGGTTACGAAAAGGGGCACTAATTAATAAGAGAAAAAGGTCTAATATTGCGATGTTTAGTCGTAGGCTAGCTGTCTTATAAGGCACCTTAAATAGGTGCGTAAGTAGACACGTGACTTATACTAGTATAGAGCTATATCTAATACCTCCTTATAGGCACGCTCCGATGCGATACACCCCCTAGCGTTAAGAGATTAAATTAACGCTAAAGAAGAAGCTATCGTAAGCGCTTATTAAGGTATAAACGTGCCCTTTTCCTTAGTGTTCTTCCTTAGTCCTTTATTCCTCTTAGTATTCGGCCCCGTATATCCTTTAACTTTAATAGCGCCTTAAATCGCTCGAATTTCGCTCGTAGCAGCGCCTTCGTTAGGCTATCAGCGGGTATATCGGCAGTAGCTATGTATTTAACTACGAAACGGCCCTTCTTAAACTCCTACTTTAACTATATGCTTTATATATCTACGTAGCGTAGCTTTATTAAGATACGGCCTTTCCTCTTCTACTAGTCTAATAGTCTAGAGGTTATCGCAGTATATTCTTAATAGACTAAGCTTAATAGAGATATCCCTTAAAAGCCTTAAGAAGGCGAACGCCTCTTTTATAGCCCGTTCTAGCCTAAGCAACTCTGCCTCTATCGTCGAGATTATTACCGTATCTTATAGGCTCGCTTTCTATACGACTAGGCCGCCGTAGAGTATTATAATATAGCCTTATAAAGAGCGGCGGGTCTCCGGGTCGTTCGCGAAAGAAGCGTTAGTTATAATAATAAGAGCTTCCCCTTCGAGGCCGTTGTATTCAATCGTAAGGAACCTCGTTGTATAGAGGTAGCGGATGCAATCGTTAGCTAGCTCTTTCTACTACGGCGAGGGGTTCGTAAGGAACCTCGAGAGCTATAAGGCTATAGGGGCTATATCCGGCCTTACAGTAACTACCGTATTTATAATAGAGCCGATCCTCTCTTAAAAGTCCTTAATCTCTCGAAAGGTCGCTTATCTTAGGTTCTTAAAGAGCGGTAAGGGCGGAAGAGGGATTATCGGCGCTTTCTTAGTACCGTTAAGGCCGAATTTGCGTGCGATCTTCTCGATATACATATCTTAGCATAGAAAGATCTTCCGATTCGGTCGGTCTTAAATAACTCGGATCCCTAGATACTAACTAAATGCTTCCTCGCGGACCTCGTACTTACCGTATAGAAAGTCGATAAGCTCGTCTACGGAATAGCCCTTTAGAGATAAGATAAGGATATCGTTAATATATATAAGAACGAGGATCTTGCCGTTTGTGAATACGTAAGGTTCCTCGTTAATACGGTCTAGCCCTTAAGCTTTTAACGCCTATTAGAGCTCGTTGTACTAGAGGAGAGGTAATTCGCGTAGGCTATAGGTAGCTTAATTAAGCTCGGCGATTATAGAGGAATTCTTACCTTCCTTTAGGAAACTAAGCTTAATATACCCCTTTAGAAGCTCTACGTAAATAGGCTCCCTTCCTTTATCTAAGCTAGTATTAAGAAATGCGTTAGCAATATTAAGTTGTCTAACGTTAAGATCTCGCTTCGCTACTACTACGATAACGGTTCGAAAGGTCTTAATAGCGAGGGTTATAGCGTAAGTATCTTCGCCTTAATCCCTTTAGAGGTCTCCGCGTATATAGATACGGGCTTTATACCGAATTAGGTATCCGTCTATATCGAATTTATAGAGAAAGACCTATTTAAGGGGAATCGGCGTGCCTCTAGCGCGCTCTCTGCTTAGAACTCGCTAAGTGCCTCGTTTAAGGAGGTCTTAAAGCTCCTTTCTATATCCCTCTTTAAACTCCTTCCCGTACGGGTGTTTGTTAAGATCCTAGTATCGTCTTAGCAAGCGGACGAGGTCGTTACGATAGTTACGGTATAATATCGACTAAATAGCTACTATAAATACTAAATGAAAAGTCGTAAGGTCTCCCTTTAGATAGTAAGCCTCGGGAAGTAGAGTGCTAAAAGCACTAAAAACACTAGAAACACTATTACTCTATTGTCTTAGCCGTTTTATTCGAGAGCTTCGTCGTATAGCTTTAGTGCTATAAAGCTTTTATTACGTTCTTTAAGTCCGGCGAGTTCTCGATTATATTAATAGTGCGTCTAAAGGCGCCTCTATAAGCGCTTCTAAGAGCGCTATCGTAAGCGTCCCTAAATGCGCTTTAGAGGGCGCTTCTATCCTTTTAGGCTTTATGCCTACGGATACGTTACCTTATTCTATTAAGGGTATACTTACGTCGTCTTAGGCGGTCCCTTATCTTAGTAAGACTCGCGATCCTTACTAGCCTTCTTTATCCTCGCTTTCGGGCGGCTGCGAAGCTTTAGTAGTCTTCCGGTCTAGAGTTTATAAGTATTGCGGGGGCTAGGGTTCCGGCAATTCCTCTAGCTCTTTAAGCGTAGGATATACGAGGAATAGTACGGCCTTATAATCCTATATGCTTACCGGTGCTTTTAGACCCTATTGCCCCGTCGGGTTAAGCGTTTATAACGGTATAAGATATGCTTCGGGAGGAGTAGGTGTCGTAGATAGTAACTTCGCCGGTTTATTAGGTAATAATAGTATTATTAAAGAAGCATTTATTTCTAAAGCCTTACCGGCGTCGTCCTTTTATGCGATATCGAACTCTTCTACCGATGTAGAAATAGTAGGTTTAATTCCTAAGATATATTAAGTAAAGTCCTATAGGAAATCCTCGAGTAGAGCGTTTTAGTCGCGTTTAATAGGAAGATTAATTAATCTTACGGTAGGCTTATATTCTTAGATAGGAAACTATAGGTCCTCTATATTTAGGTCGAAAAAATAGTTCTTATTAAACGTTATATCTTAGGTAATAATTACTTTACTAAGTTAAGGCACCTAGACGCGGAATAGGTTGCTCGCTGAGTAACCTATAAGGTAGCTAATATACGCTTTAGGGTGTGTTTTAAAAGCCTTTTTATTTAGGTTAGCCTTTAAGTTAATATAAAGAGGGTAGGCTCGGCAGCCGTAGGCGTAAAGACCGCTCTATAATAGGCGGAAGTCCTTCTCGCTATTGGCTATAACGCTTAACTTACTATACTAGCAAAGATGCCGGTTAAACTACCTATCGAGGGTCTTTTTCGGCGATTTCTACTAGTTACGGGCCTTAGGAAGGATATTATGTATTCTTACTAGTGCTTAATATGCTTTAGGCTATAGGTTCTAAGGCAGCTTTCCTATAGCGTAGCGGAGTCTTTATTATATAATTCCCTTAGGTCTTTTAGCTCCCCCTATAGGCTCTTTTATATAAGCTAGTAGAAGCTCGATGTCGATTCCTTCCCTTACTGCCTAGTCTTAAAGTTTTAAAGCCACTTAGTTCGGAAGATTTACTAAAGACCTCTAGTTATCTATCTTAATCTTGCAAATCGCTGCGCTTATATAGCGGCGGACTAGACCCTCGAAGTTCCTAATTAGGAACGGCGTGTCTATCTTACAGGTAATACTCTATAAGAACATTATTCCGCTATATTCGTCGGTGATTAAAAGGATATATTAATAGCCGTTATAGCCTCGCTCGAATTCGAAGATATTAAGGAAGATGCGGAAAAAAGGCTGCGTTAAACGGCTAGCGGGCTTACGGCGTGAGATTATTTAGTAGGCTTTTCCTTATGCGTAGCCTACGCATTTAACCGATGTTAGTCTATAAATTCGAACCCCTCGAGCTTAGTATATAAGTTATTCTAGTACTCGAGGGCTTACGTGCCTTAATCGAAGGTGCTATAGTTCTATAGTATTAATCCTAGGCCGAAGTAGAACTCGGGATAATATAACACGGCCTTTAGGGTATTGCGAAAACCCTTCTTATATCGCGGTAAAAGTGTATTATTCTCCTTCGTTAGAAAAGGGCACTATAAAATAAAAATCAACCGGCTTTAATTAAGCTACCGTTAGGCTATACTTTAGCTCTAGGTTTATTACTATATTATTGTCTTTAACCGAGCCGCACTAGACCGTATAGTCGGCTCCGTAAATCTATAAGCCTCCCTTTATAAGCCTCTCTACGCTAATAATATTCGTATAAAAGCCGGGGACGAAGGCGGTGTCTTTTAACACTAGATCCCTTATGTTAGGACTATCCGGGCCGTAAAGAAGGTTCTTTATAGTTCGGGTTCCTTAATATACAACCGTTAGGGCCGTATTACCTACTAGCACAATATTATCCTCTACGGCGGCGACGATATTACCCCCTAGAAGATTAAGTTTATTAATAATATACGTATTAGCGTAGTTATTAAATAAGGTTAAGTTATAGAGCGGGTGTAGTCCTTGCCTATGCGTACTAAAGGCCGTATCTAAGGCATCGTCGTTCTACGCGGAAAACTTAAGGTCGATAATTATATATGCCTATAATCCCTAAGCGGACTTGCCTTAGTTTAGCGCGCCGGGAGGTGCGTTCTAGCCTTCTATGCCCTTAATAGCTTCGACGGTTTGCTTTTAACGAGGCTGGTTCTTAGCCTCTTCGCACTTCTTAATTTAGGCTAGGTTCTCCTTAAGCTCGGGCTTATAGGAGATCCTATTAACTGCCTTATAGAAAGCGGTATAGTCTATCGGCTTCTACGGATAGCGAGCCTTCTTAATTCCGTAGGCGTAGTTAAAGCCCTAACGAGATGCTATCGTTAGCGTGTTAGAGGTTATAGCTAGCAATTAGGCTTATGCGTTAAAAGCCTATAAAGGCCCTAAAGGTTTCGCGTGGATTATAGCGCGATCGTAATAAGCCTAGTTGAATTAGCGACTTATAGCCTTAAGTATTATATTAACTATCCTAGCAAGCTACTGCTTGCGTAGCTTTCCTAGCATTTAACGACCCTATAGCTCGTCTATTGCTATAACCGCTTTAAGGAAGTCGACGATAGGCTATTCCCCGTTAATGTTAGAGATCTTTATAGTTACCGCCTTAAGATACGTAAGCTCCTACTAGAGGTACTAAGCTATAGGGCTTATCCTTTAATTAGTCTCTAAGGCATTGCGGTAGTTAATATAGGCGAGGCCGACTCGAATAGAGTTAGTGACCCTAAGGAGATTACGTAGATAATTAACGATGCCTCGAAGGTCCGGGTTTCCGGGAAGTACGCGATATAGGACTAATTAACGGTCTTCTAGACTTAAGTCGAAAGGTTAGCGATAGCTTGCTTATCCTAAAGGTACTTAGAGTAGTCTTCCTTATAGTTATAACCCTTAATCTTAAAGCTCTAGTATTAAGCTAGAGTTAGGCCTATAATAGGGTTCTTAGGGGTAAGGGTGTTTAGCCTTACAATTATTTATTCTTTAGTTACCTTAGTCGGCGGAACTAGCTAAAGGACCTCTTTAGCGGCGATGCCTTTAGTATTAATATACTTTTAAACCTCTACGCCCTTCGCTATACGGCGGAAGGTCGAGAACTATATAGCCTAATGCTCTAACGTAGTTAGAGTTACCTTCGACTTAGTGGTATTAGTAGTATTAGTTATAATTAAATAGTTATTAGTATTTAAGTTAAAGTTAATAATATTCTTAAGTAAGAGAAAGCGGTTATTATATAATCCTTTATAAAGGGATCTAAGGACCTATTTGTGAGTGCTTATAGGTAAAGTATATACGACGGCTAGGATAATAAGGGATATAGCCGTATAGTAATGCCTCCCTTAAACACCTATTAATAACGGTATCGATAGCCGTATTGTAAGTTACCTTTTTAGTTTAAGGCTCGATCGCGGCGTCGATGTCAATGCCTTACTAAGCAACCGATTAAGGGCTTATACAGTCGATCGAGTGCCTTACACGCTTTCTTAAGAACCTTATACGCTTTCTAAGAGCTTTACACACTTTCTTAGCAATAACCCTCGGATGGATTATGCTTTAAGTATGCCCCGGCATAGGCCCTATATATAACGTATTAGCCTTAAAGCTACCCTACTAGGTATATCCGTAGGGGCGATGCCGGGAGGGCTTAGGTCGTAATTCTAAGGCTTTATAAAGCCGTTGAAATCTTTAAGGATAGGCTCCTTATAGGAAGATGCATCGTTTGTCTAGATCGTCGTCTATAGTAGCAATTTGCGCTAGTTCGTATACCGGGCTTATAACTATTACATCTACCTATAAGGGCCCGCACCCGTAGGCGCGAGGGGTGGTTAATAAGTGCACTTAAGGTTACGAAAAGGGGCACTAATTGATAAGAGAAAAAGGTATAATATTGCAATATATAGTCGTAGGCTAGCTGTCTTATAAGGCACCTTAAATAGGTGCGTAAGTAGACATATAACCTGCACTAGTATAGATGTCGCACCGACCTATAAGGACCCGTACCTAAGGGCGCGATTAAGATACCGTTAATTATGCGTAATTAAGGTAGTAAAGCGAGGGAAAACTGTGTTATTCTTGTCTAGTTCTATAGAAGGCTAGCTGTCTTGCGAGGCACCTTAAATATGTGCGTTAGTAGATATAATAACCGTATAGGTACTAAGCTACATCTTGCTCGGTCTTATAGGCGCCGCTCTAATGCGATATACCCCTTAGCGTTAAGTGATTAATTTAACGCTACGAGAAGAAGCTATCGCAAGCGCCTATAAAGCCTTAAATACACCCTCCCCTAGTATTGCGACCGTCTCTATTCCTCTAATCCTCCTGTGTTTCCTTTATTCCCTATATCCGCCCGCGTATATCCTTTAAATTAAGCAACGCTCTAAACCTCTTAAACTTAGCTCTCGGGAGCGCCTTTGTTAAGCCGTCTATAGGCATCTCGGCCGTTTAGATATATTCTACCGTAAAGCGGCCTTTCCTATATTCTTATTTAAGCTATATATTCTAAATGTCGATATAATAGAGCTTCGTAGAGATACGGCCTTCTTCGACTACTAATCGTATAGTCTAGAGGTTATCGTAGTATATTTTCAATAGCCTAAGGTCCTCTAAGATGTCTCGCAGTAGCTTTAATAGCGTAATGCCTTCCTTCGTTATACGCTTAAGTCCTAAAAGCTCCGCCTCTATAGTCGAGGTTATTACTATATCTTATAGGCTCGCTTTCTAAACGATTAGGCCGCCGTAAAGCATTATAATATAGCCTTATAACGAGCGGCGCGTATTAGGATCGTTTGCGAAAGACGCGTCTGTCGCGATAATAAGAGCCTTACCTATAGTAAGTCCGTCGAACTTAATTATAAGGAACCTTATTGCGTATAGGTAGCGGATGTACTAGTTCGCCGCCTTTAAATGCTCGGGGGAAGGGTTCGTTAGGAACCTCGAGAGCTATAAGGCTGCGAGCGCTACGTTAGGTCTTACGGTAATCGCGGTATATATAATTAACCCGACCCTTTCTTAGAAGTCCTTAATCTCGCGAAAGGAGGCCTATTTAGTGTTTTTAACGAGTAGAAAAGGCGGGATTAAAACCGCCGGCGCTTTGCTATTATCGTTAAGGCTAAACTTACGTATAATCTTCTCGATATATACGTCTTAGTAAAGGAAGATCTTCCGAAGCTATCGGTCGCGGATAACTCTAATCCCGAGATACTATCTAAAGGCCTCCTCGCGGACCTCGTATTTCCCGTTAAGGTACTTAATAAGGTCGTCTACGCTAATCTCTTTAGGACTTAGGATAAGGATGTTATTAACGTATACTAGCATAAGGATCTTACCGTTTATAAAGACGTAAGGCTCCTCGCCGGTGTAGATAAGCCTTTATTCCTTTAATGCTTAGTGTATCTCGTTATACTAAAGAAGAGGCGATTTACGTAGTCCGTAGAGAGCCTTATTAAGTTCGGCTACTATTAAAGAATTCTTATCTCCTTTAAGAAAACCTAGCTCGACGTACCCTTTTAGTAGTTCTACGTAGACCGGCCGCTTTATCTTATAAATATTAGTATTTAGAAAAGCGTTAGCGATATTAAGTTGCCGAACATCGAGATTATGCTTCGCCGCTATAGACACTACTATCCTAAAGGTTTTAATAGCGAGGGTTATAGCGTAGGTCTCCTCGCCTTAATCGCCCTAAAGGTCTTTACGTATAATAATGCGTGCCTTATATCGTATAAGGTATCTATCTTTATCGAACTTATAGAAGAAGACTTATTTAAGCGGGATTAGGGTTCCCTTAGCGCGCTCTTAGCTAAGGAGGCGCTACGTACCTCTTCGGAAGAGGTCGTATAGCTCTTTACGGTAGCCCTCTTTAAACTCCTTCCTATGCGGGTAGTAGTCGAGATCTTAATAGCGTTTAGGCAGTCGGACGAGGTTATCTCGATAATGCTTATATGCCTTTTATTAGACTACTGCTGCGAATACTAAATAAAATGTCGTAAGATCTCCTTTTAGCTAGAGATCTTTAGGCAGTAGGGTATTAAAAACGTTATCCCTCTGCCTTATGCGTCTCGGTCGAGAGCTCTACCTTATGGCTTCTATGCTATAGAGCTCTTATTGTGTTCGACGAAGGCGACGGGTCTTCTCTTATATTAGGGCTTCTTCCGTAGGTAGTCCTACGGAAACCTTACCTTCTTTTACTAAGGTCGTATTACGTTGATTAGGATCTTAGCGATCTTTAGCGTATATACCTTATTGTAGGCCTACCTCTTCCTCTTAGTCGGGAGGTTGCCTAGCTAAGGCTTTCCTCCTTAGTAAGGGAGGTGTTTGCCTAAGCTAGGGCTACGGCAGTTGCTCTAGCTCTTTAGGCTATAGATGCACGAGAGGGGTGTCGGTCTCGTTATCCTATAATCCTACGGTCGGTTTAAGACCTTGCCCCGTTAGGTTAAGCGTTTATTCCGGTGTAAGAAGTCTTTTAGGGGGAGGTAATAATATAGGTTATAGCTTCGCCGCCTCTGCTTAGGCTAACGAAGAGGCTTCTATACGAATTAGAGCTTCTCTTACGACCTTACCTACGCCCTCTACCCTTAAGTTTGAAACAGCGGGCTTAATACCTAAGATATATTCGTCGAACTCCTATAAAAAATCATTAAGAATAGTATTCTAGTCCTGTTAAATCGGTATTTTGATTGACTTAACGATAGGGATATATTCTTATATTAAGACTTATAGGTCCTTTGTCTATAGGTTAAAGAAATAGTTCTTGTTAAACACTATATCTTGAGTAATAATAACCCTCTTAAGTTAAGGAACCTAGACGCGATATAGGTTACTAGCGTAGTAGCGAACGAGATAACTAATATACGCTTTAGGGTATATTTTAAAGGCTCGTTTATATAAGTTAGCCTTAATGTTAAGGTGCAAAAGGTAGGCGCGGTAGCTAAAGGCGTAGAGCCCGTCCTAATATAGGCGGAAGTTAGCTTCTCTATACGCTATAACGCTAAACCGGCCGAACTAGCGAAGATGTTAATTAAACTATCTATCGAGTGTCTCTTTAAGCGATTTCCACTAGTTGTGGTATCTCGGTAGGATATAATACGTTCTAACTATAGCTTAGTAAGCCTTTAGCTAAAGGTTGCGAGGCAGCTTCCCTATTGCCGAACGGAGTCGTTGTTATATAACTCCGCCTAGTCTTTCCGCGCCTCCCGTAGGCTCTTTCGTATATACGGGCGGAAGCTTAAGCTCGATGCCTTCTTATTCTGCCTATTCTTAGAACTTCGATATCTTCTATCCTAGGAGGTTAACTAAGGCTCTCTTATTGTCTATTTTTATCTTATAAATCACTACGCCTATATGTCGGCGGACTAATACCTTAAAGTTGCGTATAAGGGGGGGGCTTTCTATCTTTAAACTTATGCTCTATAAGAACATTATCCCGCTATATTCGTCGGATAGCAGTAGGATATATCGGTAGCCGTTATAGCCTAGCTTAAAGTCGAAGAGGTCGAGGAAAATACGGTAGAAAGAGTGCCTTAAGCGATTAGCCGGCTCTCTGCGAGAGATTTACTCGTATGCTTTTCCTAGCGCGTAGCCCTCGCATTTAACTATAGTTAGGCCGTATATCCGCACTCCTCTCGCCTAAAAGACTAATTGCTTAAGTACTCGAGGGCTTATATACCTTAATCTTAAGTGCTAAATCTTTGCCGTATTAACCTTAGGCGGAATTAGGTTTCTTAATGCTACGATCCGCCGCTAGGGGTACTACGGAATCTTATCTTAGACCGCTAATAACGTATACTAAGGAGTATTAAGCAACGTAAAGTAGGACGTAAGTAGCTTTAATTTAGCTACTAAGAGGCCGTATCTACTCTTAAAGCTTATAAAGATCTTATTATACTTAATGCTTCCGTACCTTAACGTATTATTATACCTATATAGCTAAAAGCTAAAGTCCTTAAGCTTCTCCCTACTAATTAGGTTAGTATAGAATCCGGGGACGAATATAGCGTCTTAGAGGATTAGGTCCTCCGTTTTCTTACTATTAGGTCCGTTAACGATATTCTCGATAATCCGCGTGCCTCTATATAGCACCGCGAGCGCTATATCGCTAACTAGAACGATATCGGTCTTAGTTGCCTTAACGACGTTATACTAGAGAAGCTCGAGCTTATTAATAATATAGGTGCTTACGCAACTATCGATAAAGGTCGAGTTCTATAGCGGATAAATAGCCGCGTATGCGTTCGGCGAGGTGCTAAATGTATACTGCTTTTTAACGGTCTATTAGATTACCGTATAGGCTAAAGCCGGCGGTCTAGACGTCGCTTTCTTCGGCTAAGTCGATATCTATAGCGCCGGCTAGCCTTTTAAAGCCTTAATCGCCTCGACCGTAGTCTTCTAGCGCGGTAAGTCCTTAGCTTCCTTATACTTCTTAACGCGGTTAGGGACCTCGGTGATCCCGGGCCTATAGGAGACCCCGTTAATAGCCTTATAGAAAGCTATATAGTCTATAGGCTTTTAGTAATAGCGATTCTTACTAATGCCGTAGGGGCACTTATGTTCCTATCGAGCCGGCGTAGTAGTATTTCCTCCGGGTATAGAGAACGCGCTTGCTAGCCCGAATGGCTTGCTATATATATTACGATCGAGGCTTACGGAGTAAAAGAGTTTACTAACGCTTTAGAGGGTTATAATAACGACGTTGCCTTTTTGCTACTACTTGCGTAGCTTACTAAGCTAATTACGAGACTATAGTTCGTCTAGCGGTATAGTTGTCTTAAGAAAGTCTACGATAGCTTAATCTCCCTTAATATTAGCAGTTATTATAGTAAAGGCTTTAAGGTATACTAGTTCCTACTAAAGGTATTAATCTATTAGGTTAATCCTTCGGGGTGTCTATAGCGCCTTACGATAGGTTAGTTATGCGATGCCGATACGATAGGCGTTAAAGACCTTAAGAAGTTCTCTTAGCTTATTTACGATCCTATAGAGGTCTAGATTATCTAGGAAATGCCTTACGTAGGACTAATCAACGGTTTAATAGACCTAGTTCGAAAGGTCTATTACGGCCTTTTTCTTAAAGACGTATTTAGCGTAGGCTATCTTACGGTTATCTCGGTTAGACTTAAAGCATATAAGCTATCTTACGTTAAGCTCTATAATCGGGACTAGCGGGTCTAGCGCTACTATATTATTAAGCATAGCTTCTACGTATGCCTAGGCTGCGAGGCTATTAATCTTCGCGACCTAGCTTATATAGGTAACGACCGGAGGTTTAACTAGCTTAAGGGTCTTATTAGCCCCTTTATCGCCGGTGTTTATATACTTCTAAACCTCTATACCCTTAGCTATACGACGGAACGTCGTAAACTATATTACCTAGTGGTCTGCCTTAGATAGGCTAACCTTAGTGTTAATTACTAGAGACGTAAGAGTTATAGCTATTGTTAAGTATTAAAGTTAAAGTTAAAGTTATAAAAGAAAGGGTTTATAAAATAAGAGTGCTTATTATAGAAGATATTAAAGATATTCGAGGAAAGAGGCTTCCGAGCATATATAACTTACTCTTTATAGGCACTAGAGATAGTCACCCGTTAAGCGGTAAAAGAGACGTCGTATATTACCTTTTCGCCCTTTACGGTAATCTTCTCCTTACTGCCTTATTTATTACGACTATCTTAGAGGTTAAGGAGCATCGAAGTCCTATGCGGTTATTATATCGATGCTATTAGGATCTTCTTAAATGCAGGAAATCAGCTGCATAAATAACATAGTAGAAGAGTAAAGAAAGGAGGTCTAAACTCGTAGACATAAAGATGCATGCAGCTACCTAACTATAGGACTAACGGAGGTATATATAGGTACCGGAGCCTCTTAAACAGGGCCCTTAGCCCGCACTAACCGTAGTTATAATACAACGGAATACCTGCCTACCGTCCTTAGCTAAGGGGGTTATATAACAGGCTCGTTAGGGACGTAATAGCCTATTGTATCCCTATAGTCTAGGCCCGGGTTAATGCCCCGTATAGCCCTTAACGTCGTATAACGTTAATATACTCCCTTGCTATAGTCCTTATAGAGACTATAGCAAAGCAAAAACAATATAATAATTAAATAAAATAGCTTATTCGAATTAGTCGGAACGGCCTTTATCCGTTATACTACCCCTAATATTAGATAGGGGGCTAAATTCGCATAAACTATAAAAACATACCCTAGAGGGTCCTATCCGCGCCGTCCTAGTCCTTCCTATCTAGGTCCTCGGGGCGGTCCCTTATGCCGAGCTGCCTTACGAAGTCTTCGTGCTTTTGCAAAGGGAGGGCCTTAGTTATACCGTCCGCCGGGTTCTCGGTAGACTTAATCTATTTAACCTAGAGCCGTTCCTCCTATACCTCCTAACGAAGCTAATGTCGATGGATGTCGATATGCTTTAAATTCGTCTTAAGCCGGGCACTTAGCTCGGTCAATAGCCTAATCGTTTAGAGGTTGTTATACTATAGCTCCGCGGTGCCTTTAACCTAGATCTTAAGCTCCTTAATAAGTCGAGCAAATTGCATCTGCTCTTTCGCGGTCCTTAATAAAGCTAGGAGCTCCGCTTCGGTAGATAAGGTCGTGACTATAGCCTGCTTAGTAGCTTTCTAATCCATAGGCCCGCCGAGAAATAAGAATATATACCCTTATAATAACTTCCTCGACGTAGGGTCGTCCGCGAACGAGGAGTCTAACGCATAGAGAAACCTCCTTATCTCGTTAGTTGCTTTAAAACAGATGCAATAGTCCCGCGTAGTATATAAGTACGCTAGG
Organism: Ophiocordyceps sinensis; assembly: GCA_012934285.1. Taxonomy (NCBI): domain Eukaryota; kingdom Fungi; phylum Ascomycota; class Sordariomycetes; order Hypocreales; family Ophiocordycipitaceae; genus Ophiocordyceps; species Ophiocordyceps sinensis. Next base: position 11,280,771 of record JAAVMX010000001.1, on the reverse strand, counting down.
CACCTCTTTGCTTTTCGAAGGTATTATAGACCCGGGTTATAGCTAAACTAGGCCAGCCGTGCCGCCGGGAACGCCGCGTCCGCCCTAGTGTAAATCGCCGGATATAGGATCGTGCCTACTAAAGAAAGAAAGTAATAGACCTCTTCGTTGCTCGCCTTTTCCTCGTAGGGAATTAGCTTATCCGTCGTTAAGGGGATCTTAGGCGCGCTAAAGCCCGAATCGTCGTCTATATAAAACTTCTTCGCTATCTTAGAGATATAAGATGCCTAAGAAAGCTATAACTTCCTATTAGGTCTATCCCGGATTATCTTAATCCCTAAGAACTAACGTAGTTCCCCTATAAAGTTAACGGTGTATTTCGCTATAAGGGCCTTATAGAGTTCTAGCTAGTTATCCTTCCGCTCCTTCGGATATATTATCGCGATATCGTCTATAAAGAAGAAGATAATCACTCCCTTATAGACTATTATATAGCCGTCCTTAATTAGGGTCTCCGCGCTTAAAGACTTAACGAAGCCGGTAAGGTCCTTATACTAGAGCTTTAGGGCGATCCTTAGGCCGTATAGCCCTCGTAGAAGCCGTATGCATAAGCCTAGTTCTACGTATCCGGGTGGAAGCTAATAGTAGACTATAAATCGCAATATCGTGTTTAGAAAGGCCGTCTTAACGTTATACTACGCGGACTCTATATCCTTAAGACATAGTAGGGCTATTAGTAGCCTAAAGGTCCTCGCTCGAAGGGTCGCCGTATACGTATCCTCGTTATCTTCCGGTTAGCAATCTCCTTAAATAACTAGACGGGCTTTAAACCGAACTATATATCCCTATAGATCGCACTTATAGGCGTAGACCTATCTTATCGGAATTAGGGGTTCTTCCTTCTTCGCAGCCTTAGATTTTAGGGTCTTAACTTAGGTTAGAAGTTTCTCCTAATCCTTAATCTCGTAGGTTATCCCTCTAAGCCACTATATCTTATAGGGGGAGGCTATCGCTATCTTATAGGAGGTAGGCATAAGAGGTATATCCTCGATGTATAGTCTATAGGTTAAAGCCTTCGTAATAATATTGTTAATAAATAGGGTCCTTTAAGTTCTCTTTCTCTTCCCTTTAACGATATTGCTAGGGTTTATACCTTAAGACGTATCCCGCTCTTTGCGTAACGGCTTCGACGAAGCCGGCACGTCTTCCTCTATATCTAAAAGCTCTTCTATGCGAGGTCGGCTATTAAGGTCGGGTCTATTAGCCGTTTCGGCTATTAATTTACCTCCTAAAGGGGGAGGCACCCCTAAGACCTCTAAAAGAGGCGTCCTAAGGCTAATTGCCCCCCCTATAAGCACTAGTGTTACTAGTTCCAGTGTCGCGGGATTCCTACCCCTAAGATTAAGTAGTATCGCGGTATCGAAGGAAACTACCTTACCGGTCGGAGGAGGCGAGACGTATAGATCCTCTATCGTCGGGGGTATTACCCCTTTATTCTGCCTCCTATAATTAAATACTAGCATAAATTCAGCCGCCGTATATCGTAGTCTAGTAGTCTTATCGGTCCGAGGGTACTCGTAGGCCCTTTCTTTATCGCCTATATTATCTTTAGGCATATTAATTACGTTTATCTATCGGAGGATATTATAGGTGTAGGTGTATAGAGCCTACGCACCTTCTTCCCTCCTTAGATCGTATATAATATCCTTATTAAATTAAACATTCGAAGAGGTTAAGAGCTTCGTCTATCCTAAGGAAGGGACCTAAATAACGAACTAGTGAGTAGACTTATACCTAACTAGATATCTAATATATGCCCTCTACGTAGTCTACGAGAGGGACTTATAAGATTTAATATATTCGAGGGCATCCGTCGTTATTAGGTATGCTATACATCTATATACGCGTAAATGCGTAATTATCGGGCGGATCTCCTTAATATAGCTATATAAGGGCTTATAGTCCCTTATGTATTGCTACTATCTCTTATAGGGACTCCTTCCTATCTTATCGACCCTTATAAAGGGCGTTAGGTTTAGTAGGTAGACGGCCGTTCGGTAGGTCTCGGTCTAGAGGGTGTTAGGGAGCTACGAGTTAAGACTTATTAGTCTAGCCCTTTCCTTAACAATAGCCCTTAATCGCTCCGCATAACTATTTTAAGTCGGCGTTAAAGGGGCTAACACAAAGAGCTATAGGCTAAGTCCATCCGTGTACTGCTTAATCTCCTTAGTGATTAAGGCCTTCTCTCCGTCTATGACTAAGATAATTATTTAAATCCCGTAGCGCGTAAAGAGCTTCGCAATTAGCTTCTTAAAGACGTCCCGGACCTTAGTCTTCTGCTTAATAGTATAGAAGAACCTTATGCTAGTTGTTATATAGGTAAATAAGGCGTAGTATTTAAATCCCGCGGCACTTACTTCCGGGCCCGTATAGAGGTTAAAGCTAAATTAAACCCCTGCCCCTTACGGCCTTAACGTTAGTAGGTCCCGGGAGACTTATCGTTTCGCTTTTCCTATAGTATATACCTCGCATTTGTAGGTTGCCGGTCTATAAAGCTTCGTGCCTACGGACTTATCAACCAGCAGCCCTATAGCCTCCGGCCTTAGGTGCCCTAGGCGCCTATGCTAAAGGTCCGCGAGATCCTTATTCGAAGGTGGCTTAGGTCGTCGACTCGTCGTAAAAATAGTTCCTAGGGTATCCGGCAAGCTCGTAATAACGTATTAGTCCTCGAATTCCTTAAGCTAAGTAAGCTGCTCGCCTATCGGCTTATAGAATAGCGTGTTATTGTGCTAGTTCTAATAAACCTAAGCCTTAATCCTTTATCGAACGGAAAAGACGCTTATCGGCATCTTAGGGATATAGTAGCCATTTTTGAGTAGGAGCTTCTTGCCCCCTAAGAGTAAGATAACTACGGATCCTACCCCTTAGACTATAAGCGCGGTTTTACTAGCGCGGACCTCTTCTTACGACCCTTAAGTAAACGTCTTCTTATTAAACCACCTAATGTTATTAAATATATATACACTCGCCTTTAAATCGTAGATAACCTTATTTCTAAGAGGTTTATCCTTAACATAGGTAAGGTTAACTTATAATATCGTGTTAATGCGAGAAACTATATTCGCCTGCTTATTTCCGTTGCCGCTATTCGGGACTATAATTATATTATCTGCTTTACCTACTCTTAAGGGTTTCTAAGCTATTACCCTCTTCTTACCTTCTAGGTTATCCTAGAGCTACTTATTAATCCTAGCCTTTAGTAGGTCTTTCGGTTCCTATCCCTTAAGGGGATCCTTTTTAAATATCGCACGGAATAAGAAGTAGCCTTCCTACTAATTCTCCTTATTGTTAGTCCGGTAAGTATTATATAGGCACTACGACTACCTTAACTCTTTTTTCGGTGCCGGAGAGTTTTAGTTAACCTAAGGTTTAGATTTCTTTCGAAGGGTTACCTTACGTTTAAACTCCGCGATAAGGTTCCTTAGGGGGTTCGGAGTTAATCTAACGATGCCTTTAAGTCGTTTATAGAAGGCATTATTTAATCTCTCGTTTAAGGCCTAACTAAGATCGAATTCCTCTATAGCCCGAAGAAAATCCTACCGGATCTTAACGTTATTTAAAGTCGTGACTTTTAGGTCCTTAGAGTCGATAATCACTTAATTAAGTTAATCGGCCTACGCCTTTTAGTCCCGATTCCCCCTTTTTCCGATCATTTAGTAGTACCGGTTATCTACGAGGGTCTTTTCCTCTTCCTCTAAGGGTAGGACCTTCTATTTAAGTTCTTAGATCCTACTTTAAGGCGAGGTCTATACGAGGGTCTCTCCTTTAAGAGCCTTACTAATTAACTTACTAATTAGCTCTTCGATGCGAATTATAGCCTTTTCCTAGGTCTTAAATAGGCTAAAGGCTAAGTTATAGCTATCCTACTTAAAACGGAACTCTATCGTCGCATTATTAAGCCGATTATTATAGTTAGCGGTCCTATTATTAAACTTAATGTCCTTAAGGGCCCCTCTCTAAGGTCGTTCCCTAAGATTAGCTTTAAATTCTTCTTAGCTAATCTTAACGGGCTCTTCGAGCTCTTCGGATCCTGCCGGGTCGATATATTCCTAAATGTAGTAGATCTTCGCCTAACCCTTAATAGCCTAAATCTAAGGGGTCTAATTAAGGCTTTCCTTAAGCGTTACGATACTTACCTCTCCGGATATAGATATCGCTATAGTCGTTCTTTTTACCTCGTCGTTATAAGGGATAACTATGTGTTGTTTTATTATTTTAATCCTTCTTTAAAGCTAGCTCTTCGTAATAACACTAAGGTTAGAGCCTAACGCGGTATTTAAAATGCGATATCGATAGCTTTAATTTAGCGTTATTTAAGCGAAAGAGACCTAGCTTATATAACCGGGCTTATAACTCTTAAATACAGGAAATCAGCTATATAAATATTATAGTAGAAGAGTAAAGAAAGGAGGTCTAAACTCGTAGACATAAAGATGCATGCAGCTACCTAACTACAGGACTAACGGAGGTATGTATAGGTACCGGAGCCTCTTAAACAAGGCCCCTAGCCCGCACTAACCGCAGTTATAATACAACGGAATACCTACCTGCCGTCCTTAGCTAAGGGGGTTATATAATAGGCTCGTTAGGGACGTAATAGCCTATTACATCCCTATAGTCTAGGCCCGGGTCAATGCCCCGTATAGCCCCTAACGTCGCATAACGTTAATAGATCTCGATGTTAATGCCTTACTAAATAGTCGATCGAGGGCTTATATAGCTGCCTTAGTTAAAGCAGCCTTTAGGGACCTTAGCTTCTTAAGGCTGACCTAGACGTTATACCTTAAGACCCTTTAACGGCTAACGCGGACAATCGTTATGCCCGACGTTATGCTGTTACTAAAGGCCTTAGAGAGCTATAGTCCCTTAAAGCTGCCCGGCTAAGGCGGCTTTAGGCTCTTTATAGGAAGATACGATAATTCTTAAATACGTTAACTTAGTAGCAATTTACGCGGGTTCGTATACCGGGCTTATAACTATCGCACCGACCTATAAGGACTTATACCTAAGGGCGTGATTAAGATACTATTAATTATACGTAATTAAGGTAGTAAAGCGAGGGAAAACTATATTATTCTTATCTAGTTCTATAGAAGGCTAGCTATCTTGCGAGGCACCTTAAATAGGTGCGCAAGTAGATATAATAACCGCATAGGTACCGAGCTACATCTGGCTCGGTCTTCTAGGCGCCGCTCCGATGCGACAACAGAGCTACATCTGACACCTCCTTGTGGGCACGCTCCGATGCGATAGTATGCCTGGCAGGCTGTAGGCTAATTCTTCGCATCGCATCGTCAAATCGCATCGTCAAATCGCATCGTTAAATCGCATCGTCAAATCGCATCGTCAAATCGCATCGTTAAGTCGCATCTCGCCGCATCGTATCGCTCTAGCTAACGAGGCTCTAAGGCAGGGCACGCAGCAGAGCACGCAGCAGAGGGCACGCAGTAGGGCACGCAGCCGGGAGCCGGGCACGAAGCATACATTAAGGAGCCGCACACACAGCAGAGGGCACGCAGCAAAGGGCACGCAGCAGAGGGCACGCAGCAAAGGGCACGCAGCAGAGGGCACGCAGCAGAGGGCACGCAGTAGGCCACGCAGCAGGGCACAACGCATACATCAAGGAGCCGCACACACATCAGAGGGCACGCAGCAGGGCACGCAGCAGGGAGCCGGGCACGAAGCATACATCGAGAAGCCGCTAGGCACGAAGCATACATCAAGAAGCCGCACATACAGCAGAGGGCACGCAGCAGGGAGCGAGCCGTAGACGGATATTCGTACGTGAAGAATTATTAGTCTGCAGCCTGCGCACTGTATTTGTATAGGCGCGGCTAGGCGCGGGGGGGTTAGACGTTTTCCGGGGTGTACGTAGGCTATAAAAAAAATGTCACTGGGCCAAATAGAGATTTGCACTGGGCCAAATAGTAATACTCTATATATAAAGCTATTAGGCCGGGGAGGCCGCGGTACCTATAAATACCCGCTCCCCTATCGGTTCCTAGATTGGAAGGACAGAGCAATACACACACACTAAGACTTCATGCATTACGCCCAAATAACTGTAATATGCGCCCATTTCACCCTTTGGGACGTTGAAACTGGGCATGCTGCGCAATCAGGTACTTGCGGCGATCCTCCTCTCCCATAAACATGTCGACCTGGACCCCGGGGTACGGTGCCTTCTCTTCTGTCCGGCTCGACTCGATGCTGTCGAGCGAGTCCCGCCAGTCGCCGGCCCCGTAGTACGACCGTTGCGAGGGCAACGTCCGGCCCATAAGCGCAGGGCCGGCCTCGGTCTCGTCTGGGTGCGCGTAGATGCCCGTCGCCGTTCGCTGTCGGGCCGAAAACCTCCCATCAATCTTGTCAGGGGGCCTCACTACGCTCCTATTGCGGCCGAGAACGGCAGACTGCGACAGCGACTTGTTTGCGGCTCTTCGCGCCTCTTGAGCGGGCTTGAACGACTCCGGCACCACGTTGAGCTCGTCGCCCCGCAGCTCTGCCTGCTCCGCCGCCTCTCGCGCCGTTGTGGTGCTGTCCGCCGCCGCCGCGTCGGCCCGAGGCCCGCCCCACGTCCTTTGCCCTGCAGTGAAGATTCCGTAGACCATATAGTACCAGTTGAAGAAGGGGTTCAAGACGAACATGATTGGGTACAGCCAAACCTTGAACCGACGCAGCTTGGCGCCAAAGTAGAGCATCAATAGCCAGTTGAGACCCAGGGAGACGGCGATGAACCCGACGGGTAGGTTTTCCACCTTGACCACCGTTGTCAGGAGTGCCAGGACCATGACGAAGAACAACAGGGCCGTTGTGCGGATCGTGTTCTGCATGAAACGCACCACAATCAACGTCGGGTAGCGTTTCCACAGCCGCCAGTCCGTCAGCATGCACACCTCGTTTGTGATGAAGCCCAGGAACCATCGACGCCGCTGCTTAACCAGAGACCGATAGGTTTGCACGGCCTCAGTCTTGCAAAAGGCCGAAGTGCACATCTGGATCTGATGACGCTTCTTGGCGCCAATCATGAAGAGGTGCGTGAGCCACCGATCCTCCCCCAGGTGGCATTTGGCAAAGTCAAAGAGGTCGTCGCATTGCTCCGCCTTGTCCGCGAAGTAGTACTTGGCCATCCTTCTAAAGGCTGAAAAGCGAAGCATGGTGAGCGCCCCCGGCAGGCACGTCACCGAGCCGCAGCCCGACTCGACAGTGCGTTCGAATAGCTGGCCGTGGATGTATTCCATATCCTGAAGCAGGGTGATGATGCTGTGCTTCCGGGTTGTCGACGTGATGACGCCAGTCATGGCCAACATGTCTCTCGAGTTTCCCGGGCTAAGCTCCATGTCGTAAACAAAGTTCTGCAGGCAGACCTTGTCTAGGATACAGTCTGAGTCGAGGAAGAGAATAAATAGATTGTCGTTTCTCTTGAGATATCTGGCATACACGCTGTCGATGAGCTTAAATGTCGACTTTTGGCAGTGACGTTTGCCGCCGTGTGGGAAGCGCGATATCGTGATGCGGGCTGCCTTGTATGACACGTCGATGCTCCGGGGATATATGCCCGTGATGGCGGGCACGCCGAGCTTTTGAATGGTGTTGAGATACAGCTCATCCACCTGCTCGCCGTCAAAGGAGAGGAAGACGTGGATACAGGCGGGCGGATAGTCGCAGTCGATGACCGAGTTGATGGCTTTGATGAGGATGTCGAGCACTTCTCGGTAGCAAGGCATGACAATGACCACCTTGGGAGCCGTCACGTCGTCAAGGACCCGCTTGATTCGCGTAGTACGGCCGAGTTGGTTGGTGACGAGCTGATAGATACAAAACAGCCAGGGGACCGTGAGCAGAATGGCAAAGCTCCAGAAAGCAAACCATTGCAGAAAGAACACGACGGCTCTGGGCCAGTACTTAGAGATTGTGTTCGGCAGGGGCAGTGTCACCAGCATTATGGGTAAGAATATAAAGCTTCGGGGCCATTCGTCAGCCCTTGGTGCGGCCTCGAACAGAGGGATTGTACATACCGAAGCAGAGCAAAGGCAATGCCGACGAGGATGCAGAGAATGCGGATGGACCAATGTTCAGCTTTGCGAAAAACCTTGAACAAGCAGTACATGAATGCCGCGAGCCAGAGAAACCACTCGAGACAGGCCATCAACATGACCACCCCGACGATGGAGGTGTAGACCATCTATGCGACACATGGCATAGTCAGTTGGCTGAATGGTAGGAGCCACAAGCCGGAAAAAGGGGAGGGTTTCCATGAGGTCGACAAACGTCTCTGACCGGCCACTGTTCCGTGATGGCCATGATGCGCCAAGGGTCCGCCCACAGCATGGGCCCTGGGACTGAAGTGCTGAAGTGATGTATCGAGGGTCTCGGAAACGGTTCTGCAATCGGGAGGGGAATATTGAACCTGCTGTTGCCTGGTACTTCGTAGCCATGGGCCGAATCGAGTACCACGCCTGGTCCCCCTGTCCCTAGATGTGCACTGTCTGAGACGTGTCTCTCACCAGGTAGACGACGACAAGGCCGTGAGAAACACGAATGTCCAGGGACCGAAAGGAGCGTACGTCGAAGCTAGGCGGGAAGAGGATGAGGAGGGGGAGGAAGACGAGCGAGGGAATCGAGGTCGGTGCTGACGGCCTGTGAAATCTCATCGACTTCAGTGGCTGTCTCTTTGTATTTGTCATACCATTTGCATCTACGAATAGTAGAGCCACCGACCAGCAGCAGGCACCCGGACCACCCTCGCTACCTCCACACCGACCTGCCTTCCCTCACTATTTTAGGCGTGTGTGACCATGTTGTGGGGCGCGTCACTCTATTGTGGGGCGCGTCACTCTGTTGTAGCGGTTTGTTGCACGCAGGAATGCATGACGGCTTTAGTGCGTACGGGGCGGCGTTGGTGCAACGAAGGAAAACGTAGTCTAGATAGGGCAAGAGGCTAGTGGAGGTCTCTTTTACGGTGACTAATACAGTTATTTAAGCGCAATGCATGAAGTCTTGTGTGTCTTAGAGTGTGTGTATTGCTCTGTCTAATCCAATCTAGGGACCGATAGGGGTCTAGGTATTTATAGGTACCTTAACCTCCCTAGCCTAACAGCTTTGCATATATTTTTAGTAGGTAGTCGTTTAAGGTCACCGTAAAAGAGACCTACACTAGCCTCTTGCCCTATCTAGACTACGTTTTCCTTTGTTATACTAACGCCGCCCTATACGTACTAAAGCCGTTATATATTCCTACGTATAATATACCCCTTTAGGTCTCGAGATTACATAAGGCCTGCTAAAATAAGCGGGATAATAGGTAAATGCGAGGGTTATTAGTATTCTAACAAAAAGGGAAAAACGAAAGGAAAAAGGGGGTTTGCCTAATCTAGCCTAACTAAGACGAAGAAAACGAATAATAAACAACGAGTAAGGCTATTATTAGAATAGCCTCGTGATAAGTAGTGTTAAGACTATAAAATAAAGCAAAACAAAGGAACGATCGTAAAGGGGATTGTTAGGAAGGGGGCATCTTAACAAGTCCGATTTAACGCTAGAACTTAGCGAATTTCTATCCCTAAAGAGGCTTCGTAAGACTATTAGCGGCTATTTAAGCTATCGGTATCTAGGTCACGTCGAGGTTCCCGGTCTAAACCTATTCCTAAAGCTAATAGTAATATATATTAACGTGCCGAAGCTTCGTAATAAAGGTAACGATTTCCTTCGTTAGGAGGCGAATAGTTTACTAATTATCGCACTAAATTATTTAATCCGTCCCTTCTAGCTTTAGCGATATCTCTTTATAAAGCCTATAAAAGGCTATTAGTTCCTTTAAAGCCTGCGATAGAGCTAGCAACTTAGCCTCTATAGACGAGGTTATTATAGTCTTCTATTTCCCGGACTTTTATACAATAGGGCTACCGAATAGTTTAATCGTATATCCTTAGGTGCTCTTACGGTTAACCTTATCGTTAGCAAAAGATATATTAGATATAGCCTCGTAAAGGGCGGAGCTATTCCCGTTAAACTTAATAATATAGTTAATATCCCTATATAGGAATTCGATAGCCTCTTTCACCCGCTTAATATGCTCCGGGCTTAGGTTCGTTAGGAATTAGGAGAATTTCCTAGCCGTATACGCTCTATTAACCCTTATAATAACTATAGCATAGAGAAGCGAGCTAATTAAAGCTTAGAATAAGGAGACGTCGTTGCTTAAAGCAGTCCCTTTAAACACCTTAAGGGGCTTTAGACCGAGGGGCTACTTTCGCTTAGTTAATAAAGATAGGCAGTTAAACCGTTATGCGATCTTCTTAATATACGATTCTTACGATAGCTAAAGCTTCCTATTTAAGCGGTCTTAAATAACCTTAATGCCGATAAACTACTTTAAGTCGCTAAGGACTTTAACGTTCCTTAGGTGCTCTTACGGTTAACCTAATCGTTAGCAAAAGATACATCGGATATAGCCTCGTAAAGGGCGGAGCTATTCCCGTTAAACTTAATAATATAGTTAATATCCTTATATAAGAATTCGATAGCCTCTTTCGCCCGCTTAATATGCTCCGGACTTAGGTTCGTTAGGAATTAGGAGAATTTCCTAGCCGCGTACGCTCTATTAACCCTTATGATAATTATAGCATAAAGAAGCGAGCTAACTAAAGCTTAGAATAAGGAGACGTCGTTGCTTAAAGCAGTCCCTTTAAACACCTTAAGGGGTTTTAGACCGAGGGGCTACTTTCGCTTAGTTAATAAAGATAGGCAGTTAAACCGTTATGCGATCTTCTTAATATACGATTCTTACGATAGCTCAAGCTTCCTATTTAAGCGGTCTTAAATAACCTTAATGCCGATAAACTACTTTAAGTCGCTAAGGACTTTAACGTTATACCTCTTAACGAGGGCATCGTAGAACGTCTAATAACTAGCTTCCTATCCGTTCTAAAAGAGGGCGATAAAGTCGTTAATATAAAAGAAGACGATAATATTGCCGTTATATATTACGTAAGGGTCCTCTATTACAACGATAAAGCCCTAGGCCCTAAGAAAAGTAGCGAGCTCCTTATACTATAATAAGAGAGAACGCCGAAGACTATATAAAGCCTTTAGGAGTAGCTAAAGCTTCCCCTTCTACTTAAAGCCTTCTAATAGCCTATAATATACTACCTTATCTAAAATTGCGTTGTAAAAGGCACGAATAAAATCGTATTGCTTCGCATTAAGATCGTAGTAGTATACAACGGCTACTAATAGTTAAAAGGTCTAGGCCGCTAGCGTATAAGCCGTAACTATAAGCTCGTTCTTTGGTTGTTAATCGCCTTAGACGACGAGGCGAGCCTTATATTCGATCATAAAGCCTTAGGCATTAAATTTATATACGTATACCTATATTAACGGAATCGTGCTATATTCTCTAAGGTCGATAGTGTTTTCGTCTACGATCCTATAGACCCTTTCCTCTTTAAGGCCTATAATCTCGTTTCCTATCCTTATAATCCATCGAGGGCTATTAGGTCTTAATATAGCCTCTTTAAAGCTCGTAGGAACCGGCAGAATATAGTCTCGATATAGGCGTGCTTATAAGTCCGAAGTGGCGAAAACTATGCTGTCTTCCGGGCTAAGGTCTTCCGGGTTAAGGATATTAGCGAGGTCTATTTAATCAGGCGGTTTAAGGGTCTATTCTAGGGTTAATAGTTGACTTACCCTTTAATCTTCCTATAAGTCCTTCTTAAGCGCTGATTTAAGGGCGGCAGACTCCTTAGGGTCCGGAATAGCCTCTTCTTCGTCCTTAGGTTCGCGAATTAGCTTATCCATAAAGTTAGGGAGGTCTTCTAATAGGTCGATCTAGGTGATCTGCTCCTACTATTGCCTTTCTACCCCTTTACGCTAATCCCGGCCGAAGAAGACCTTCTCGTTAAAAATAACGTGCGAAGTGTTAAAAAAGGCGTTTCTCTATAGACTAAGCACCTAAATAAGGTACTAAGTGCTAGAAATATAGCCCGTAAGGTAACCGATGTGCCTTCTTAAATTAAGCTTAGTAGAGGTTTTATTTAGTCTCTAACGGGTTATAGGGAACGCCTTATAGCCGAAATACCGGATGTGCTATTTTCGGGGTTTAACCCTAATATATGCCTATCCGTCGCGGTTATCTTAGAGCTACTCGTTAAAGCGCTATAGCGGCGGCTTCTACCCCTTAGATTTAATAGGTGTTTAATTAAGCAGGTAGATAGCTGCCTCTATCGCTAATAGCTATATCGTGTATAGGAAGCCGGACTAGGCTAGTAGGGTTGTTATTAATTAAACTACTATACCCTTAGACCTCTCGGCATAACTATTTTAATGCGGGTATAATAGCGATAATTCCCGGACCTCTATTCCTGCTTTATGCATATCCTTAACGTATTCCTCGGTTAGGAAGGCTATCTCGCTATCTAACATTAGGATCGCAATCTTAATCCCGAATTTAGCGTTAATAGTCTCCTTAAGGCCTCGGAAGATACCCTAAAGCTCGGTCTTTTTACCTACCTTAAAACAATGCCTTATTCCTATATTAAAATAGGTAAATACAGCTATATTATTAATGCCGTAATACGCTATTCCTAGATAAAATAGGTCGAAAGAGACCGCGCCGTACGGCCTCTTTAGGTATAAAGGGTCCTAATATGCCCGCGAAATCTGCCTCTTATTTTTAGTCGTATAGCAGACCTTATAGTCTAGAAGGTCGATGCCTTTAAGCTTAATAACATTATCGTCCTAACCGCTAAAAAGATGCCTTATCGCACCTTTTCCCGGGTAGCCTATTCGTGCGTGCTATAGGGCGTCTACGGTCCCGGTTAAGGTCTTTAGGAAGCGTGGGAGAGCCTTTAGGAGCCCTTTAGAATAATGTGTCGGGAAAGCCCCGTCTAGGGCTGCTTAAATCGGGATCTACGACTATTCGTACAACCGAAACGTCGTAAACACGCATTTTCCAGCTAGGTTAAAAAGCTCGCCCGTAAGGTTGCTCTAAAGGTAGCCCTTAGCGGTGAATTTATCTATAGAGACTACATTCGTGTGAAAACCGGGAATATAGCGGGCGTTTTTAAAAGTTAGGACGAAGCCTATATCTGCGATAACCCGGGCTATTCTAATAGCTTTAGCACCGACGGTCTAGGTGCCTAAGAGGAGCCTCGAGCTCTTCGAATAGTTAAGATCGATAAACTAAGCTAGGTCGTTAAAAATATACTTAGAGGCCCCTATATCCTAGAGAGCCCGATCCTTAATATCGCTCTTAGGGCTATTGCTCCTAAAGTCCCTTACTAAGAACGCAGCTTCCTTATCGGTCGTTGCGAATACTCCTCCCTTAGGGGCTAACTCTGCGGATTTCTTAGGGTTCTTAGCCTTTTAGGCGTTAATCTTAGCTCTAAGGCCTATTTCCTTATCGATCTTAGCCTTAACCTTCTTTAAAAGCTCTGTATCTAAAGGTCGATTCTAAAATTACGGCTTCCGATTAAGGGCATAGAAATAGCTTTGCTAATAAGGTTAATCCTTATGTTTAACGGGATTTACGTAAGACCTATCGCACTATTTGCATTTAGTGTATTCGGACCGTAGAACCCGCTATCCTTAACCTCCCGATGGCTTTATGCTGCTGCCGCTATTGCCGCTACCGCTATTGCCGTTACTTACCTCCTTTCTATCCTTATCCCGGCCTTAATAGGTCGCTAGGAACACCGAATCTTATTAGGTTAAATTAGCGGCAACCTAAATGCGGAAGTTAGAGGTAATCTCCTTAAATATAGGGATTTCTTTCCTTTCTTTCTTAGCCCGTTAATAGGTTACCGTCTATAGGTTCGACTAAGCCTAATATTAAGTAGCGATAGCGTCGAGGAATAATTCGATGATTTCCGACTCTTCGCCTAAGATAGACCCTACATCCCTATAGAGGTTAAAGCTATCTACGATATAACTAGTCTAGGCCGTTAAATTGACCTTTCGAAGGTCTATTGCGAGGAGCTTCCGTAAGAATCTCTCGGCATACTTCTTCTTATCTTTAGCCCTTAGATAGACTTAGACAAAGAGTTCCTAGAGCTTTCCTTAGGCCGCGGTAATATAGGTAATAAAGTTATAGTAGTCTTAAGAGATACTAGCTAAGATATATAGACTAATATCTTTAAGCGTAGTTATCTTCTTCTTATAGACCCTAACTGCCCGTTCGTATTATAGGACGATAACTCTCTCGAAGTTGTGTATAGCTTAGCCTAAAGCACTAGATTTAGTCGCCTTAAGGGCTATAGCCGAGAGAAAATTAGATGCCTAGAGCCCTAATTCCTCCTAGTCTTCCTAAGGGACCGGGAGTCTAAGTTCTTAAGGTCTTAGCTAGGTTAACCTCTCCCGAGGTTGTAATGCTGCCCTTATAGCACCTCCCTCGGCAGTAGGGCTTTCTGCCTCGATCTCTTTCTTATTAAAGGAGGGCACTTTAGGCATTTTAGGGACGATGTTTAAATAGGGGTCGACGTACTGCTAAACGCGACGTAGCTCGGCTATAGTATTAACCTAGCTATACTACCTAGTCTAGTCCTTAGGCTTCTTAAGGGTCTACTTAGGGGTTATAAAGGTAGACCTTAATGATAAGTCTATAATAATTAAATAGTTATTATTGTTGTTTGTTAGAAAAAGGGGTTAGTGTTAAAGTAGTAATAGCTTTAAAACCCGTAATAAGAACAAAGGGATAAGACTTTAAATTAAAGCAGTCGGCGGCTTTATTACCTATATTACCGCGGCCTAAGGAAAGCTTTAGGAACTCTTTATCTAAGTCTATCTAAAGGCTAAGGATAAGAAGAAGTATGCCGAGAGATTCCTACGGAAGCTCTTCGCAATAGACCTTCGAAAGGTTAATTTAACGGCCTAGACTAGTTATATCGTAGATAGCTTTAACCTCTATAGGGATATAGGGTCTATCTTAGGCGAAGAGTCGGAAATTAATTCCTCGACGCTATCGCTACTTAACATTAGGCTTAGTCGAACCTATAGACTATAACCTATTAACGGGCTAAGAAAGAAGGGAAAGAGATCCCTATATTTAAGGAGATTACCTCTAATTTCCGCATTTAGGTTACCGCTAATTTAACCTAATAAGATTTAGTATTCCTAGCGACCTATTAAGGCCGGGATAAGGATAGAAAGGAGGTAAGTAACGGCAATAGCGGTAGCGGCAATAGCGGCAGTAGCACGAAGCTATTAGGAGGTTAAGGATAGCGGGTTCTATAGTCCGAATATACTAAATGCAAATAGTATAATAGGTCTTACGTAAATCCCGTTAAATATAAGGATTAACCTTATTAGCAGAGCTATTTCTATGCCTTTAATCGGAAGCCGTAATTTTAGAATCGACCTTTAGATATAGAGCTTTTAAAGAAGGTTAAGGCTAAGATCGATAAGGAAATAGGCCTTAGAGCTAAGATTAACGCCTAGAAGGCTAAGAACCTTAAGAAATCCGTAGAGTTAGCCCCTAAGGGAGGAGTGTTCGTAACGTCCGATAAAGAAGCTACGTTCTTAGTAAAGGACTTTAGGAGTAATAGCCCTAAGAGCGATATTAAGGATCGGGCTCTTTAGGATATAGGGGCGTTTAAGCATATTTTTAACGACCTAGCTTAGTTTATCGATCTTAACTATTTAAAGAGCTTAAGGCTCCTCTAAGGCACTTAGACCGTCGGTGCCGAGGCTATTAGAATAGCCCGGGTTATCGTAGATATAGGCTTTATCCTAACTTTTAAGAACACCCGCTATATTCCCGGCTTTTACATAAATATAGTCTCTATAGATAAATTCACCGCTAAGGGCTACCTTTAGAATAACCTTACGGGCGAGCTCTTTAACCCGGCTAGAAAATGCGTATTTACGACGTTTCGGTTATACGAATAGTCGTAGATCCCGCTTTAAGCAGCCCTAGACGGGGCTTTCCCGATACATTATTCTAAGAGGCTCCTAAAGGCTCTTCTACGCTTCCTAGAGACCCTAACCGGGACTATAGACGCCCTATAGCACGCACAAATAGGCCACCCGGGAAAGGGTGCGATAAGGCATCTTTTTAGCGGTTAAGACGATAATATTATTAAGCTTAACGGCATCGAACTTCTAGACTATAAGGTCTACTACACGACGAAGAATAAGAGGCAGATTTCGCGGGCATATTAGGACCCCTTATACCCGAAGAGGCTATATAGCGCGGTCTCTTTCGACCTATTTTACCTAAGAATAGCGTATTACGGCATTAATAATATAGCTATATTTACCTATTTTAATATAGGAATAAGGCATTGTTTTAAGGTAGGTAAAAAGACTAAGCTTTAGGGCATCTTCCGAGGCCTTAAGGAGACTATTAACGCTAAATTCGGGATTAAGATTGCGATCCTAATGTTAGACGGCGAGACGGCCTTCCTAACCGAGGAATACGTTAAGGATATGCATAAAGCAGGAATAGAGGTCCGGGAATTATCGCTATTACACCCGTATTAGAATAGTTATGCCGAGAGGTCCGGGGGCATAGTAGTTTAATTAATAACGACTCTACTAGCCTAGTCCGGCTTCCCGCACACGATATAGCTATTAGCGATAGAGGCAGCTGTCTATCTGCTTAATCGAATACCCGTTAAATCTAAGGGGTAGAAGCCGCCGCTATAGCGCCTTAACGAGTAGCTCTAAGATAACCGCGACGAATAGGCATATATTAGGGTTAAACCCCGAAAATAGCATATCCGGTATTTCGGCTATTAGGCGTTCCCTATAACCCGTTAGAGACTTAATAAGACCTCTGCTAAGCTTAATTTAAGAGGGCATATCGGCTACCTTACGGGCTATATTTCTAGCACTTAGTACCTTATTTAGGTGCTTAGTCTATAGAGAAATGCCTTTTTTAATACTTTACACGTTATTTTCAACTAGAAGGTCTTCTTCGGTCGGGACTAGCGTAAAGGGGTAGAAAGGCAATAGTAGGAGTAGATTATATAAATCGACCTATTAGAAGACCTCCCTAACTTTATAGATAAGCTAATTCGCGAACCTAAGGACGAAGAAGAGGCTATTCCGGACCCTAAGCAGTCTGCCGCTCTTAAATCAGCGCCTAAGAAGGACTTATAGGAAGATTAAGGGGTGAGTTAACTAGTAATACCGGAATAGACCCTTAAACCGCTTAATTAAATAGACCTCGCTAATATCCTTAACCCGGAAGACCTTAGCCCGGAAGATAGTATAGATTTCGCTACTTTAGATTTACAAGCGCGTCTACATTAAGACTATATTCTGCCGGTTCCTACGAGCTTTTAAGAGGCTATATTAAGACCTAATAGTCCTCGATAGATTATAGGGATAGGAAACGAGATTATAGGCCTTAAAGAGGAAAGGGTCTATAGGATTATAGACGAAAACACCGTCGACCTTAGAGAATATAGCACGATTCCGTTAATATAGGTATACGTATATAAATTTAATGCCTAGGGCTTTATAATCGAATATAAGGCTCGCATCGTCGTCTAAAGCGATTAACAACCGAAAAACAAGCTTATAGTTACGGCTTATACGCTAGCGGCCTAGACCTTTCGACTATTAATAGCCGTTGTATACTACTACGATCTTAATGCGAAGCAATACGATTTTATTCGTGCCTTTTACAACGTAATCCTAGACGAGGTAGTATATTATAGGCTATTAGAAGGCTTTAAGCAGAAGGGGAAGCTTTAGCTGCTCCTAAAGGCTTTATACGGTCTTCGGCGTTCTCCCTTATTATAGTATAAGGAGCTCGCTACCTTTCTTAGGGCCTAGGGCTTTATCGTCGTAATAGAGGACCCCTACGTAATGTATAACGGCAATATTATCGTCTTCTTTTATATTAACGACTTTATCGCCCTCTTTTAGAACGGATAGGAAGCTAGTTATTAGACGTTCTACGATGCCCTCGTTAAAGGGTATAACGTTAAAGTCCTTAGCGACTTAAAGTAGTTTATCGGCATTAAGGTTATTCGGGACCGCTTAAATAGGAAGCTTTAGCTATCGTAAGAATCGTATATTAAGAAGATCGTATAACGGTTTAACTGCCTATCTTTATTAACTAAGCGAAAGTAGCCCCTCGGTCTAAAGCCCCTTAAGGTGTTTAAAGGGACTGCTTTAAGCAACGACGTCTCCTTATTCTAAGCTTTAGTTAGCTCGCTTCTTTATGCTATAATTATTATAAGGGTTAATAGAGCGTACGCGGCTAGGAAATTCTCCTAATTCCTAACGAACCTAAGTCCGGAGCATATTAAGCGGGCGAAAGAGGCTATCGAATTCTTATATAAGGATATTAACTATATTATTAAGTTTAACGGGAATAGCTCCGCCCTTTACGAGGCTATATCCGATGTATCTTTTGCTAACGATTAGGTTAACCGTAAGAGCACCTAAGGATACGCGATTAAGCTATTCGGTGGCCCTATTATATAGAAGTCCGGGAAATAAAAGACTATAATAACCTCGTCTATAGAGGCTAAGTTGCTAGCTCTATCGCAGGCTTTAAAGGAACTAATAGGCTTTGCGAAGAGATATCGCTAAAGCTAGAAGGGACGGATTAAATAATTTAGTACGATAACTAGCAGACTATTCGCCTCCTAACGAAGGAAATCGTCACCCTTATTATAAAGCTCCGGCACGTGGATATATATTACTATTGGCTTTAAGAATAGGTTTAGACCGGGAACCTCGACGTAACCTAGATACCGACGGCTTAAATAGCCGCTAATAGTCTTACGAAGCCTCTTTAGGGATAGAAATTCGCCGAGTTCTAGCGTTAAATCGGACTCGTTAAGATACCCCCTTCCTAACGATCCCCTTTACGATCGTTCCTTTATTTTGCTTTATTTTATAGTCTTAACACCACTTATCACAAGGCTGTTCTAATAATAGCCTTACTTATTGTTTTTAATTCGTTTTTATCGTCTTAGTTAGGCTAGATTAAGCACCCCTTTTTCCTTTCGTTTTCCCTTCTTATTAAAACACTAACAACCCTCGTATTTACCCGTTATCCCGCTTATTAAGCAGGCCTCGTGTGATCTCGAGACCTTAAGGGGTGTATTACACGTAGGAATGCATAACGGCTTTAGTGCGTACGGGGCGGCGTTAGTGCAACGAAGGAAAACGTAGTCTAGATAGGGCAAGAGGCTAGTAGAGGTCTCCTTTACGGTAACCTTAAACGACTACCTACTAAAAATGTATGTAAAGCTATTAGGCTAGGGAGGTTAAGGTACCTATAAATACCTAGACCCCTATCGGTCCCTAGATCGGATTAGACAGAGGAATACACACACTCTAAGACATATAAGACTTTATGCATTGTGCCTAAATAACTGTATTACGGTTTAATTTAGTAATACAGAATAGACACTCTTATTGTTATAAGCCTTATTGTATAAGGGCTTTATTTCCCGTACGCATAAGGCCTTTTAATAGTCGGATTAGGTGTATAACAGACAGTCTCTAGGCTTCCTGCTAGGAAGCTTCGTGAGACTATGTTCTGTGTGTGGTTAATTAATTATCTAGAGTTATAGGCGTGCAGGGCTTTAGGGAAAACCCTATAGTAGGGCGCTGACTAATGCGCCTACCTAATAGGATCCTTAATACCCCTTTGCTTAAACAAGCAGTCCCCTACTTGCTAAAGCAATTAATAGAACCTAAATAGGAAATAGTGCATCGGTATATGCGATGCGAAATAATAATAAAAATACCCTTAATCCTCTATTATATAGCAGTAGCGGCTCTTAGGCGCTCGCGATCCTTCTCTAACTATAAGAGAACGAGCTTAGGGGGGGGGTATATAATTGTAATTAATCCACGAAGGGACACAGCTATAGACTAAGTTTTAATGTCTATATATACGATATAGAGGTTACGTAGGATAATATGTGATATAACCTAATACTATAATAGTATATCCCTCTTAAATCGGCGTTCGACTTAAACGCTTAAAAGGGGCGATAGGCTAATTACAACGAAGGAAATCTATGTTAACCGGTCCTAAAAGCGGGCCTAATATAGAACGAGAGAAGAATAAGGAGAAATAAGGAATAAAACAAAGAATCTAACGCGTGCCGTCGTAACGTGAATTATATTAATAAATTATACTTATTATTACTTAAGCAAAGGTAAAGACGTAAGGAAGGCTATATAAAAGGCCGGTTTAAGCTTAGTCGGGTTAAGGGCGTAAAAAGCCTTAAGGTCGTCCTAGCAGCCGTTAAGGCAGGAGGAGTCCTCTTACGTAAGGGGGCTATAACGCTATTAAACGCGATACTTAATCTTCCCGGAGGCGTACTAGCGTTACGCGAGGATAGAAGAAAACTCCTACTTAAGGTACGCGTCGTCGCCGTCGTCGTCGCTAGAGGAAAGGAGAACGCCGTTATCGGCGGGCTAGACGTTAAGCTCTAATTAGCCGGGCAAAGGGGGCTCTTAGGTCTTAGTAAAGAGGGAGTAATAAAAAACGGGGTAAAGGCGGCTGCCCTTAAGGAGACGAAGAAGATACGCTATCTTATATACCTTAAGGACCTTATATAGGCCCTCCCGCTTATAGTCGAGCTTCTTTATAGGATAGAGAGTCTAGATCTAGCGGGTGCTAAGGAATACTATATTGCTAGGCTAATACGCTAGGGCAGGAGTCCGCCGGGCGTCCGCGTAATAAGCCTAAGTGACCTAAGCATCCTTAATCGCATCGCGGAGGAAGTTAGAGATATACTAAAGGCGGGAAGCGAGCGCGTTACCGTAGAGGTATTCCTTCCGCTGCTAGGGGGTTATACTAGGCGGGGGGGGACTAAAGGGCTTAGTGCTAAGCTTTAGGTAGAAGCTATAGTTAGCGAAGAAAGGGGAGAGGCCGGTAGATTTAAAGACCTAATTATTAATAGTAAACTTAGCGAAAGGAAGGAGGTCGACTTAATCGTCCTAAAGGTAGGTAGTATAATAAAGAAGGTAAACCTTTATCTAAGCGTTCGCGATCTTAGTCTAACCGTCGGTCTAAGGGTAGTAGGCGGAGCTAAGGTAAAGGCGGTAACTAAGGCGGCGACTAAGCTACTATTAGAAAGCCGAAATAAACTAAGTACTACGATCGCTAATAATAGAGGCCGGGGTGCTATAAAAGGACTAAACGTAGGAAACAAACGCGTTAATAACGTCTTTAACGGTTATTAAGGGTATTAAAACGTAGTAGTATATCTTCGTTAAGCGGTCGATAATAATAAGGATATTAGAAAACTTAACGCCGTTACGGCGGTAGATAGGGAGGTCGGTAATAAAGTCGACGGATATATCGGTCTATAGGGCGAAGGGAATACTTAAGGGCTAGAGTAGGCCTTAGGGGGAGGAACGCAGGGATTTAGCACGTAGGCATATATAATAATTCCGCATAAAGCTAGAAATAGACTTATATATACTAGGCTAGATATAGGACCGGCGGTAGAGGCTAGCGGTCTTCGTACGTCTAGGGTAGCCGGCAAGGGGGGAGGTATAAGCGCGGACGAGGATCTAAAGAATTAAGGCGTCGTTAAAGGGAACAAAGAGCCGGCCTTAGAAATAGAACCGGCCCTAGACCTTAGAGAGGGCGGTCTTAGGGATCGAGCGGAGAAGGGCTTAGAGGGGGTAAGGCTAGCGGGGCTAAGGGGACTAAAGAGCTACGCGAATAGCGGAGATAAGCGGGGAGGAGGAATAAGCCCGGTCGATAAGGTTATCGATCGGCTCGAAGTCGTCGAGGGCGTAAAGGTCGAGGCAGTCGGAATTATATTTATCAATTATATTTATAAACGAATCGGACTCTTTAACGGTATTAGAGGCGGTAGTAGTATTAGGGTAAAGGGAGGCATCGACTTTAGACTTAGGGAGGATAACCTAATATCGGTAGTTAATCCTTTCGTCGGCTCGGTCGGTAAGGGAGAGAAGGCGGGAGCCGGGCAAGCGGCTAAAGGCGTCTAGGAGAATAGCTTAAGAGCTAGGCTAAAAGACAATCTTAAAATTAAAACGACTAAAGAATTCGGCCTAGCGGGCCTATCGCTAGTTAAGGAGCTTTATAGTTATAAAATACTAAAGATTCTTATAATCCGAGGCTATCTTAAACTTAGGTAGGCCTTTAAGCTTAAGGCGCTACTCTTTAAGAGATTTTATAATCGCGAGGAGTTCTTTATCGTAGATCTCGTAATTATACTCTTAAGCGGAGTGTTTTAACGAGAAGAAGGCAACCGGATAGTAACGACTATCGTCGAGGAGCTATATTAGTATACCCCCAGCGGCTTAGTTAAAAGCATCTATCTAAACTATAGTCTTACGATAAATGTCGAAGTATACGAGGACTAAAGCGGTAGTAAAGGCGTGCTTAAGGGCTTCGAAAGCGTAGGCGTAGGCGGGGGACTAGATCTAAGGGGTAGAGTTCTTAGTAAGGGCGTTTAAGGGGTTCGCAAGCTTAGAAAAGCCGCGAATAAAACGCCGATAAAAATTAGCGAATCCTAAGAAGCGCCGGAGGTCCTTAATAAAGGAGGGGGTAGGCTAGTCTAAGACTATACGAACCTTTTTAGGATCTATGCGAATGCCTTTATCTAAGATAATTAAGCCGAGGTACTTAGTCTTAGTAATATGGAAGTTATACTTATCTACGTTAAGCTAGAGGCCGGCGGCGTTAAGGCGCTTAAGAACCGTATTAACGTAGGCCTAGTGCTCCTCCTATGTCTTTAAGAAGATTAAGACGTCGTTTAGATAGGTAAAGCAGAACTCGTTAAAGATACCGTAAAAGGCTATATTAATAAAACTCTAAAAGTAGGACAGGGCGGCGGTAAGGCTAAAGGGGGTAATATAATACTCGAAAAACCTATACTATATAGCGAACGCGGTCTTTTACTTATATCCTTCGGTAATACGAAGGCGATTAAACGCCGCGATAACGTCGATCTTAGTAAAAAACTTCGCCTTCCGGATATAGGCGAGGGTATCGTAGATAAAGGGTAAGGGAAAACGGTTCTTAATTATAGCCTTATTTAGGCCGCGATAATTAACGTAAAAACGGACGCCCCCGCCTAGCTTATAAGTAAGTATAACGGGGGTAGTAGTAAGGGAGGTAGAGCGGCGGATAAAGCCTTTCTTAAGCTGCTCGTTAATATACGCGCGGACGATCTAGTTCTCGGCCTCGCTAAAGGGGCGGGGGCGGGTATAAGGAGGTTATATTCCTTCCTTAAGGTTAACTTAAGTATTAACGGTACGGTAAAGGGCGAGCGTATCGGCCTCGCTCTTAAGCTATATATAGATTATATAGTAGAGCTCTTTAAAGACCTTAGCCTAAAGCTCGTCGAGCGTATAAAGGACTTTCTCTTACTTCTTAAAGAACTTAGCGATATTATTAAAGGAGATTTTATTAAGGCAGATCTTATCGAGGTAATCGTCGACGAAGTCGTAAAGGCGAAGGTTAAGGCAGGCTTTCGCGTCCTTAGCGTCTATATATTTAGTTAAAACGGCTTAATAAAAGTCCTAAGGGATATCCTAATCGATAGGTAGCGGGGGCTCGGTAAGTAAAGGCTTAGCGGTAAAGGCCTTAATTAAGGTCTAAAAAGTCTAGACTTTAAGCTATTAGTAGAATATTACTATCGCATTAATGTTAAGCACCCGGACGTTAAACGCTAAGTCGTTAAAGGACGAAAAGCGGAGGGGCTAAGGTCTAATAGTCTTACGACTCGGCTATAATATAAGGCGGCGGTAGCCGGCGGTCTTATAGACGGGATAAAGGCGGGGAGGTCGAACGTAGCGGCGAGGGTAGAAGGTAGCTAAAGAGTTAGAGTCGTAGCCGGAGTTAGAGTTAGCGTCGTTAACCTAGCGGGAGGAGTCCGGATAGGCGGGTTTACCTACGTTAAGGGCATCCTTAAAAAACGCTAAGAGAGAGGGGCTAAGGGATAGGGGAATAAACTTAAGAACGTCGCTAAAGCGGATAGAACGGATAAAGGCCGGAGGACGGGCTAAGGCCGTACGGGCGGGAATAGGGATCGTAGCGGTAGGAATAGGGATCGTAGCGGCGGGGGGTTCGCCCTCGTCGTAAGAGTCTTCGACGGAGGGGGCGGTAAAGGGTTTACCCTCGTCGTTAGAGTCTTCGATAAAAGGAGCGGGGGGAAAACGAATTATATTTATTAATTATATTCCCTTTAAAATCAGGGCGGGGGGAGCCGGGATAAGGCGGGTAAGGCGGGCAAGGGTAGCCGAAAGGCCTAAGATAAGATAAGGCTAGTAATCTAAGAGGCAGGAGGCTAGATAAAAGGGGGACTAAAAGGAAAAGGAGTTACCGCGCTAGCTAAAAACGGGGTCGTCCTAACGTAGCTAAGGTAGGCTAAGAATAACCTCGTAGCTAAGCTTCGTAAGAAAGAAGTAGATAGACTTAGTATAAGTGCTAATCTAAGAGACTAAAAAAGCATAATAAGTAATAAAGCCGGACTTATAGTCGCTACTATTAGCGAGAGAAAGCCGGCGTAGGAATTAAAGCTAGCGTATAGGAAGGGTAAGATAGTACGCGGTCTAAGCGTATATAAAGGCGTATTTAGAATAGCTAGAGTCGACTAAAGCACTTATAATAACATCGGCGGATATAAGGGATAAAGGCATAAGTAGAGCACGCGGTTATATTCTCGTAGAGAGGCAAAGATCCTCCCCGGTGTCGAACGAAGCTATAAACTTAGACACTAAGAGCTCTATCGTACGATAAGGCGAGGGAGCTACGTATTTCCCGAGGATAGGGAAGAGGCAGGGAGGTCGTTTACTTCGCCCTCGATAAAGCCTTGCTTAATAGCGCGAACCTAATAGCGGGGGGGAAGGGGTTCGAGCAAGCGTAGGGCAGACGTACCGCTACTACGGCTACGGCCGCGGCTAGAGCCGGAACCGGCGCCGGGACTAGCGCTAGGGTTAGCGCCGGGATTAGCACTAATAC
The DNA here is from genome assembly GCA_012934285.1 of Ophiocordyceps sinensis. NCBI lineage: Eukaryota > Fungi > Ascomycota > Sordariomycetes > Hypocreales > Ophiocordycipitaceae > Ophiocordyceps > Ophiocordyceps sinensis. The sequence goes on along the minus strand of JAAVMX010000001.1, from coordinate 11,255,813 downwards.
CCTTATTAGGGTAGGTCTAGGCGGTATAGGTAGCGGTAGCCGGCTAAGCGTAGTAGAGGTAAAGACGGTTCTTAAACCGCCGTTGCTTCTTAGCGTTAGTAAGCCGGGCCCGGAATGCGTTAAGCTATATCGGGTTACCGGTAGGGGACGCGGGTAGGGCGGGCGAGGTAGGGCTAGTGCAAGCGGGGTTGCGAAGCGGCTAGAGTTAAGAATAGGCCTTAACACGCTGCTAGTTATCTTAAAGCGTGGAATATATCTTAGCCTAGGCCGTAAAGTCGTTATAGGCCGGGCACTTAACCTATAGAGCGGCGGCGTTAGTAAGTTCGATAGAGACCTTCGAATAAAGGTAGGCGACGTAAGCGGTGCTATAGAACGATAAGTCGGCTTAAAGCTAGGTAAACTTTAAATAAAAGTCCGGCTAAAAGATATTCTTTATCGATAAAGCGTTAAAGTCGGCCTCCGACTAAGCGCGGGTAAAATTAGCATTAAAAACTAAGCTAAGGTCGTCGGTAAGGGCTTTAATAGTAGTATACTGCTAATTAGCGAAAGACTTATTATCGAGGACGTCTTAAGGAACGCTAGCGATAATAGAGGCGGCCCGGCAGGTAAGTCGGCTAGCCGCGTAGAGAATACGATTATACTCCGTAGGGTATAAGGCGGCGTCTTAACGGAGCTTAATAATAAGGCCGTTACGCTAGGTCCGGAAAGCCTCCTAACGTTGCTTCTAAGTGCTAGAGTCGCCGGCGAACCTCTTAAGGTCGGCTATACGGGAACGAGTAAGGGTAGGGGCGGGGGCGGGGGCAGGGGCCTAGTCCCGAGCCGTATCGCGTTCGGTTAAGACGAAGAGAGAGGACGTAGCGCGGTTAAGCTAACGCTAAAGATCGGCAGCGTGCTTTTAAGCAACGGCTATATACTCTTAAGCGATAAGCACTCCTATATCTAACTTAACGTAAGCATTATTAAGGTAAGTAAGGGCCTCGATCTAAGGGGCGCGGAAGTTGTAAGTAGCGTTAGCCTAAATATAGGCGAACGTGCCGAATATAGGCCGTTAGGCTCGAAGAAGGGCGGCGAGGCGGGGGTAGTAGGAAACGTACTTAGTCTAAGGCTTTAGGTCGGTAGGAGCCGGCGGGGTAACGGCCGGGGTAGCGGACGGAGGATCGGCCTCTATATAGTCGGTTATCGTAGATTATAGGGCAATAGGATAGGGTAAAGGTAAGGGAAGGGTAAGGAGGGAAATCTATATAATTCGCGTCGAGATAGCGTATCTATACCGGGAAAATTCTAATAATCGAGGAAAACTTAGTCGAAGGGGTCCGGCGAGGAGGCGGACTCGCGTCGTAAAGAGGGGAGATTAGAAAAGAAAGGGGTAAGATAGCGAGATTATTAATTAAGGGCAATAGGATAAAATAGTAGATTAAACTATAAGAGAACGAGCTTAAAGGGGGGTATATAATTATTATTAATCCACAAAGGGACACAGCTATAGACTAAGTCTAAATGTCTATATATACGATATAGAGGTCACGTAGGATAATATATAATATAACCTAACACTGTAATACTAATATCGTGCGGCTTATATACTATAAGCTACGGACCGGGTGCCCGTCGCGACTATACGCGGGGAATAGATTTATTCTATTATACCTACTAGGAAGGCCGAATCCTCTTAGGGACGTAAGAGAGTAGGCATTGCCCGGATAGGCGGCCGTAATAGCCTAAGGACCGTCGTAGTAGGGTTCGTGCTTTCTAGTGCGCTAACGCACTCGTAAGACCTAATCTCCCGGCGCGTATACGCGGATTAGTCCCTTACATTCCTATAAGTAAGCTCGTATACGGGCGCGAGCGGCTTTAAGGCTAGTGATATATCCTCGTGCGATAAGAGCAGGATACTATTGCACGAGTTCTTAGGCCTACGCGATATCTTCCTCTACTATAGGATCGCGGGTGTAGGCTGCGTACGTAGCTTCGTAGTACTACTCCGGAGGCTAAGTTCTATACAATAAGAAGAATAGGCTATAGCCGTGCGGGCCTTTCTAACGGTTGTATAGGTAGACGGCTCGCATTAAACGCTGTGCTAAAGGCATTAGGTTAGGGAGCCTAGGATCCGGCGGCTTTATAAGTTAATAGGACTAGCAACGGCGAATAGCTTCGTAAGCTGCGAGCGGGAGTTCTAGGTGCTAGTATCGCATAGATAGGTATCGCATAACGTGACTAACAGTGCTATGCCCGGAGGCCTTATATGCTTGCCTAGCTGCATCTACAAGAGCTTTATACTCTAGTACTAGCAGTAGTGCAATTACTCCTGCAGGGCTTAGCGGCTCGCTAGGAGGAAGGGATTCGAAGATCGCTTGCAAATTAATTCGTGCTAGCTGTTCTAGTCGAGTGACGAGCTCTATAGCATTAGGAGCGGCGTTGCCGGCTTCGGGCGTAGGTTTAGGCGCTGCATCGTGTGCGGGATCGTCTTCTAGGATCGTTGCAAGCTCGTCGTTATCGTTAATCGCAGCTTTCGCTTAAGGCTAGATGCTTTTCACGAGAGTCTTAGTAGCTCGATCGTAAGTGGCATTATACGGGATGTGTATAGGATAGTCGAAGTTTAAACGTAAGTTAGGACCTCGTTTTAGGAATGTGTACTAGTCGAACGCTCTATCGTCGTAGTATAGGAAAGGCTTTACCGGCAGCTAGTGCTATTACGGTAGAACCGGTTGCTAAGCGGGTTGCCTATACTACGGCTAAGCTACCTGCCCTTACTGCTGCTAATTCGAACGAGCAAATCGCTGCTCGCTAGTGAGGTTAGCAGTAGGCGTTGTAGTAATACTCTCCGGATCTACGAGAGGAGTAGGAGGCGATAAGTAGTCCGGAACGGGAGGCGCGGGAGGAACGGGAATAAGTCCTAAGGCTAAGGAGCTAGCAGCAGGTAGTAGTGCTAGAAGAGGAGGTAGTGCTTATGCTTAAAAGAGACCGGCTAGGCGCTCCTCTATACGCTCTATCTAGGTAGCTTAGCGCTCCTCGAAACGCTCTATTTAGGTAGTTTAGCGCTCCTTAAAACGCTCTATTTAGGTGATTTAGTTATCTTCTAGCTGTTTAAGCTAGTTAGCTTACTATCGAGACTACTAACGCATTTTACCGCAAAGTTCTTTACGCAAGTCGTTAAGGTAAGTATTAAAGACTTTGTTTTAGCGGGTTATCTTCTAGTCTACCTATCTTCCTAGGCTAGCGACTAAACTAGTCCTATTCGGCTGAGGGCCGATAGTAGAGCTTGCTATAAAGCCCCGGCGAGAGCTTCGGTCTGCTCCTAGTTCGTCCTTAGACGGCGAATTCGGCGGTAACGCTGCCGACATACTATGCAACGTTAGGCGAAAGAAAAATAGGGTAGAACGTGAGTTTAGGGTGATACGATAGGTCTGCGTAGCGTGAACGCTAGGGTGCGTGGTTTGTCCGATTCTTAAAGAGGCTAAGGTTCGCTCTTTAAAAATACGTATTTTTAAGGCCTTTTAATAGTCGGATTAAGTGCACAATAGAGAGTCTCTAGGCTTCCTACTAGGAAGCTTCGTAAGACTATATTCTATGTGTGGTTGATTGATTATCTAGAGTTATAGGCGTATAGGACTTTAGGGAAAACCCTATAGTAGGGCGCTAACTAATGCGCCTACCTAATAGGATCCTCACGCATTAGCGTTAGTATAGCAAATAGGGGCACACACTAAGGGGTGGGCTCGTTGGGTGACTAACGGAACCCGGACTCGCCGAGAAATAGGGGTAAGTAGCTTTACGGTTATTTAGAACAACTAACCACTGTTTTTATATAGGAAGCTATTAGCGCTAGTAGGTTTAAGTACCTATATAGACCCCCGGCTACGTCCCCCTCTAGATTAAAGGAATAAAGCACTTTACATACACTAAGACTTTATGCATTGCGCTTAGTAACTATAATAGTTATAAGCCCGGGATAAAGTCCGTAGCTTTGTAACGACGCTTCTTTTTAAGAGATTAAATCCTCCTCTTTATTAAAAGCCGCCGACTGCTTTAGATTAAAGTCTTGCCTTTATTCTTAACCCGTTTATTTAAAGCCATTATTACGGTTTCGACCCTTTAATAATATTACCTTTTTTAAAGCTATTTAGCTTTAACTTTTAACTATAGATACGAATTCGTCTTCTAAAATCACACCTATAACGCCGACCTATATCCTTAGGAAGCCTAAGGACTAGACGCGTTAGTATATATAGGTTAAGACCGTAGCCGAATTATATTAGATTTAGCCGTATATTAACTCCTTTTCTAACATCGTTCTAAGGAGGCCGGATTTGCCGGTCTTTAACGATAAAGAGGGACCGACTACGGCGCTAAGGGAGTCTAGCGTAACTTCTTAAATCACTACGCAACTTACGGAGTTACGCCCTTAACTATAGGAAACCCCGGTTCGTTAGCCGGAGGAAGAAGAGGCTAAGGAGGATAGACCGACGATCCTATCGGCCGTAGCCCTTAAGGCTACGAAAAGTACGAGCCTAGGCATTTCCGTTAGTAACTTTACAAGGATTATTATCCTAAAGTACGAAAGAGACCTTAAGGTCTATAATAAGCAGTAGGCTTTTTTATAGTCTATAAGCCTATTTATTTTAGCAAGCATCTCGTAGGAATATAACTATTATATTACGGGCATTATTACGGCTTATGCGAAGCTTTATAAGCTTTTTATCTATGTTTACTTAGGCAAGTAGGCAGAGAAGAGGTATACGGAAAAGACTCTTTAAAAGCTACTTACGACGGACCTTAAGAAGGTTAACCTTAGTGCTTAGGTCGGTAACGTTATTAACGCCTTTAACCTTTATAAAGACCTTAAGTCCCCTTAGGGCGACGATAGGGAGGCTATCTAGCAATTCCTAGATTGTATATTAACGTAGTATCCTACGTGGTCTAACCTATAGATAGAGACCTATACGGTAGCTAAGGAATACGGCGGTAAGGTCTTAACCTTCGATAGGGTGGCTTCTAGCTTCCTTAAGCGAGTTGCCGTAAGGTTAACGCAATAAGATAACTCTGCTTTTCCTGCCAATTTCTAAGGCAGAGATAAGGATAGGAAGGAAACCGGCAGCTTAAGCAATAAGGAGTCGTTAGGGGGTTAGGGGAAGCGAGGTTCGCGCCCTAACTACGGAAAATGCAAGTAGTGCGAAAGACCTTATATTAATCCCGCTAAATATAAAGCCGAACCTTATTAGAAGAGCTATTTTTATGCTTTCAACCGGAAGCCGAGCTTTTAGAATAGGCCCTTTAATAAGGTGCTTATCCGGAAGGTCGTAGCTAATGTAGAAAAAGAACTAGGTCTTAAGGCGAAGATTAATGCTTAGAAATAGGATAATCCTAACGCCGCGGGATCTAGGTCTACTCCGGGAGGCAGTGTTTTCGCTACTTTAAGCTATAATGACTTCGAAGACGGCGTTTTCGCTGCAGTAGACGAGGAATTAGCCTTTTTAACTAGCAATACGGCGACTAACATCTACGACCGCACCCTTTAGGATATAAGGGCCTCGAAATACATTTTTAATAACCCTTCTTAGTTTATCGATGTAGACTATACATAGGGCTTAAGGCTTCTTTCCGGGACTTAGACGGTAGGCGTAGAAGCGATTAGAATAGCCTAGGTCGTTATAGATACGGGTTTCGTCTTAACGCTTAAAAAGGCCCGCTTTATCCCGGGTTTTTATATAAATGTGATCTCTATAGATAAGTTTACGACGAAAGGCTACCTTTAGAATAATATCACGGGTTAGCTCTTCGACCCTACCGGCCGCTGCGTGTTTACGACGTTTCGGTTGTACGAATAGTCCTAGATGCCGCTTAAGGCGCTTAACGGAGCGTTTTTAGTAGTTTATAAGTTAAAGGGCCTTATTAAGGCTCCTCGACGCTATCCGGAGACCCCGATAAGGACTATTAACGCGCTTTAGCACGTAAGAATAGGCCATCCGGGAAAAGGTGCTATGCAGTATCTTTTCGGGGGTTAAGACGATAATATTATTAAACTTCGAGGCATCGACCTTACCGACTGCGAGGTTTATAGCACGACGAAGAATAGGCGCCTGATTTCGCGGGCACCTTAAGATCCTTTATACCTAAAGAGACCTTACGGCGCTATCTCGTTCGACCTATTCTACCTAAGAATAGCGTATTACGGCATTAATAATATAGCCGTTTTTATGTGTTTTAAGATAGGCGTGCGGCACTGCTTTAAGGTCAATGAGAAGACCGACCTTTAGGGCATCTTTCGGGGCCTTAGGGAGTCCCTTATCGCGAAATTCAGGCTTACAATAGCCTTTTTAGTCTCTAACGGCGAGACGGCTTTCCTAATAGAGGAATATATTAAGGAAATGCTTAAGGCCGGGACGGATGTAAGACCTTTATCCCCTTCGCATCCTTATTAGAACGGATATGCCGAACGGTCTAGGGGCATCGTCACGCAGCTTATAACAACGCTGCTTGCCTAATCCGGCTTTCTACACACGATGTGGCCTCTTGCAATAGAGGTAGCCGTCTACCTTCTTAATCGTATACCCGTTAAGTCTAAGGGGTAGAAGCCGCCGCTATAGCGCCTTAACGAGTGGCTTTAAGACAATAGAGCCGAATGGGCTTATATCCGCGTTAAGCCTCGCAAGCAATACATCCGTAGCTTCGGCTATAAGGCTTTCCCTATAATAAGGCAGAGGCTAAATAAGATCTCGGCTAAGCTAGATTTAAGAGGATATATCGGCTACCTTACGGGCTATATTTCGAGCACGTAGTACCTTATTTAGGTCCTTAGTCTATAGAGGAACGCCTTTTTTAACATATTATACGTTATTTTCAACGAGAAGGTCTTCTTCGGCCTAGACTAGCGTAAGGGGGTAGAAAAACAACAGTAGGAATAGATTATATAGATCGACCTATTAAAAGATCTCCCGGACTACGTAGATAAGCCTGTTCGAGCTCCTAAGGGAGAAGACGATGCGGTCTTAGACCTAGGGCATCTTATAGAAGCCGAAGCCGCTTCTAAGCCCGCCGCCGAGTCTACGGTAGAAAAGGACGCTCTAGAAGGGGTAAGGCAGCTATTAACGCCGGAATAGACCCTAGAACTATTTAATCTTATAGGCATTAACAACATCCTTAATCTAGTAGAGGAAGTACTTACGCTAGCGTTTGCAGCTTCGGACCTTACAGCGAGGCCACATCGAGACTATATTCTCCTTATTCCAACAAGCTATAAAGAAGCAATGTCCCGACTAGACTAGTATCACTAGATAGGAGGTATAAAAGGGGAAGTCGCAGGCCTTAAGACCGCCGAGGTCTAAAAGGTTATAGACGAATCGACCGTTAACCTATTAAAGGTCCGGACGATCCCTCTTATATAGGTATATGCCTATAAGTTTAATCCCTAAGGCTTCGTTATTAAGTATAAAGCTCGCATCGTCGTTAGAGGTAATTAGCAACCATAAAATAACCTTATAATCACAGCTTGCACTCTAGCTGCCCGAACGTTCCGCCTCCTTATAGGCATTCTATGCTACTTTAACCTTAACGCAAAGCAATACGACTTTATCCGCGCCTTTTGCAACGCAACCCTTAACGAAGTTGTTTATTGCCGTCTCCCTAAAGGCTTTAAGCAGCTTAGAAAGCTATGGCTGCTTTTAAGGGCCTTATATAGTCTACGACGGTCCCCCCTCCTATAGTATAAAGAACTCGCGACTTTTCTAAAGGCATAGGGATTTGTTATCATTATAGAAGACCCTTATATAATACACAACGGGAATATTATCGTATTTTTCTACGTTAATGACTTTATGGCTATATTCCGGGACGGATAGGAAGCTTTATATTAGTCGTTCTATAATGCTATCGTCGGTAGATACAACGTTAAGGTCCTTAGGGACCTGAAATAGTTTATCGGGATTAAGTTAATTCGGGATCGGGATAATAGGAAGCTTTAGCTAAGCTAGGGGTCTTATATTAAAAAGATAGCATAGCGATTCGGCTGTATCTTAACATCTTGAAAGCTTAAGCGGCCCCTCGGCCCCGAACCCCTCGAGCCGTTTAAAGGGATCGCCCTAAGCAACGACGTTTCTCTCTTCTAGGCCTTAATTGGTTCGCTTCTTTACGCAACGGTTATTATAATGGTTAATAGAGCATACGCCGCTAGGAAATTGTCCTAATTCCTAACGAACCTAAGCTAGGAACATATCAAACGGGCAAAAGAGGCTATCGAATTCCTATACGGGGATATTAACCGTGTTATTAAGTTCGACGGGAATAGCTCCGCCCTTTGCGAGGCTATATCGGACGCTTTATTCGCGGATGATACGTATAACCGGAAGAGCACCTAAGGATACGCTATTAAGCTATTCGGTGGCCCTATGGTCTAGAAGTTAGGGAAATAGAAGACGGTGACAACTTTATCCATAGAGGCTAAGTTACTAGCTCTATCTTAGGCTTTAAAAGAGCTTATGGCTTTTTATCGACTCTGCGATGAGATATCATTGCAGCTAGAATCGACGGACTAAGTTATCTAGTGCGATAATTAGCAGACTATTCGCCTTCTAACGAAAGAGATTGTCACTCTCGTCACGAAGCTCCGGCACGTTGATATCTATTATTATTGGCTTCGTAAGCAGGTTTAGACCGGGAACCTTAACGTTGTCTAGGTTCTAACGGCCTAAATAGCCGCTAATAGCCTTACAAAGCCCTTATAGGGGCAGAAATTCGCCGAGTTCTAACGATAAATCGGCCTCGTTAAGTTGCTCCTTCCCTAAGGCTTTACTTTTATTCTTAGGTAATTAGGATTATTTAATCCTTCTTTTGTAGTCTTAACACCACACACGCGTAGGGCTGTTCTAACATAACGAACAGTCCTTCTTTTTCCTTCTTTGCTTATTTTCTATTCTTAGTTAGGTCTTAACACTAACAATGCGCTATTTGCCCTCTTTTCTAGTTATTTTTAGGCCTTACTTTAGTGCAAGCCCTAAAGGGGTGTATTATAAGCCTTATTGCATAAGGGCTTTATTTCCCGTACGCATTAGCGTTAGTATAGCAAATAGGGGCACACACTAAGGGGTAGACTCGTTGGGTGACTAATAGAACCCGGACTCGCCGAGAAATAAGGGTAAGTAGCTTTACGGTCATTTAGAACAACTAACTACTGTTTTTATATAGGAAGCTATTAGCGCTAGTAGGTTTAGGTACCTATATAGACCCCCGGCTGCGTCCCCCTTTAGATTAAAGGAATAAAGCACTTTACACACACTAAGACTTTATGCATTACGCTTAGTAACTGTAATACTTATTTATAGCAAAATCTCAATAATGCAGGAAGTCACGATCCTTCTAATATAAGGGCCTAATCTATAACGCCTTGACTTAGTCGAGGCGGATATACATATATAATAGAAGGGTATTAGAACCCCGATTAGTGCCTTTTTTAGTATAAATAAAAGAATTATAGCTCTTCCTATTAGTAGGTGTCTCGAATGCAAATGCAAATATAGGTCTAGTAGTCTTATTAGAATTATTAATACCTATCTAGCTAAGGATTATACTACCTTCTTTTAGATAAGACGGGAGAAAGGTCGGGGCTTCCCTCTAGGGAGCCTCGGTAGCTAAGAACAGAAAGGGATCCGTAAATAGAATACATAGACGGATGCGTTAGTTAGGGAAGACCTTCCGCGGACGGATGCGTCTATCGGGACGACCGTAGAAGTCTATAGAAGGAAGTAGAATTCTATCTATAGAATTCACCTTAGAAGGGAAGTCCTTCTACCGTAGAATTCTATTAGAATTCCGTCTATAATTCCTATACTTCCTTCTATATTTATATATCTACCCTTACTCTTAATATACCGAGCTAGTAGGGGCTATGTATAATCGCGTAAATGCCTATATTAGAGAAAGTCGCTAAGCAAAACGCATTTTTCTGCCGCTAGCCGCTTTAACTTAGTCGAGGCGGCTAGCGAATGCAGTACGTATACTTTACATACGTCTTCGCGCTGCTGCCGCCGCTGCTGCTATTACGGCTGCTGCTACTACTACTGCCGCTAAATAACGAGTGTAAGAAACACGCCTACTGCCGCCGCTGCTACTACTGCCGCCGCTGCTGCTGCTACTGCCGCTAAATAACGAGTGTAAGAAACACGCGGGGCGCGAAAGCGGTAAGGAAATTCGCTAATAAGGGTATACGACGGTATAAGAGGACCCGGCCCGCAAAAAATATATAGGCTATATCTCTTCGTGCGTCCGCCTCGACTTAGTCGAGGCGTTATAGATTAGGCCCTAAATTTCAGGCTCGACTAACCGGACAACCACCCTACCTAGCCGGCTAACTTTTTTATAGGTAGTATAGCTAGTTAAAGCGTAGGGCCGATACCGCACATTTGTGTGTGTATATCCCCCGCGCCTATACTAAACACTTATAGTAAGAGCCGCCCGTAGTAGTAGAAACTTTTATCGTTAATAACTTCGTTAAAATTAAAGCTATCTATATTCTAAATTCGCTCTTAAACAGCTACTATAATAGAGTCCCTGCTTAACTAGTCTTTCCCTACCTTCTAAAAGGCATAGGCTGCCTATAACGGCGTTGGTTAAGCGCTAGGCTTCGCCCTTTCTATCCCTGTAAAGAAGCCTAATGCGACCGCGCCTTCTTATATCTATCTACGCTACTTAAAGGGGCGTAAATACATAGACTACGGTAATAAGGCTTCCGCTAAACGCCGGAAGACAAACACTTAGATAACGGAATGCCTCTATCGCTTAGTCTTAAAGCTTAACTATATAACGGGTTAATAGTCTATCTCCTACCCTAAGGGGCAGTCTAATATAGACCTAGGCTATAACTACCCCCCTATCGAGGCAATAGCTTATGCTAAGTATAAGGGGGAGGTAATCTTTAAGTATATATTAGAGATTGTTCGGCTATATAATAACGGCTAACGATTAGTCTTTATTATATAATAGCTTCGATCCCGCTCTAATAAAGACCCCGACCTAGCAGGCATTATAGCTAAGTAGATATATAATGCCCTTACTCGCTATCGTCTTAAAGAGCTTACTAAGCGCACGCCGCTTTAATTCCTCTACGATAAGCTTAATAAGTCTAACTTCTTCGTCTATAATAGTCGCGATCTATAAGGCTAACTCTCTGCCCTCTTTTTAGCCTTAAAAAGCGGCGCTAAGCTGCTCCGTTAGTTCCCTAATGTCTAGCAGCTAGACTATACCTATTGTTAACATTGACTATTGTACTAACTAGGCAAAAGTGAGATGCATCCCGACCGTAGACGTAATACAATGGCTTATATATCGATATACCCCCCTACGTATATAGTGGCCTGCCCGACCGTGCTAAATAAGCCGTAGTGTTAATCGCCGCCGAATGTGCCGTGCCGAATGCCGTAAGGTGCCTTAGCGTAAATGCGCCGCCGGTGTTATAATGTATAACTATTAATGTATAACCTTGCCGATCGAAGGCGTAAGGTAGCGCGCAGCCGCTAAAAGTACGACCGGGCCCGAAAGTAGCAAAAGTAGCGTTTATAGTAAATATAGCGAAAAAATAACGAATTAATACGGGGTTCGAAGAAAGAATGTTAATAGCAGTAGAAGTTATAGCTAGGTCCTAGCAAAATAGACTTCGCTTCTAGGCTTATAACTATTAACATTAACTATTATACTAACTAGGCAAAAGTAAGATACATCCCGACTGTAGACGTAATACAATGGCTTATATATCGATACCTATAAGACTAACCGATTTAATATGCCTCTTCTTATTATATACGGTATAACGTATATAAAGAAGACCTTCTCGATCGCTTTAGTCTTCCTATCCGGCGAGGCTAAACCTTAATAGTATTAGGTTATCTTAGCCTTACTTATATTCCTCGTAAGGGAAGGAATTCCGCCTCTTTAGGTTATTATAATAAACCGCGAATTAGCTTTTAAACACGCCTTTATAACGTTTAAGGAGCTTAAGAATATAACCTAGCTAATCTACCGTTAGCACGTTAATAAGAACGTGCTTGCAAAGTATAAGGCTTACTTCTCTAAGACTAGCCGGGTAGTAGGGCGTATTAAGCACGCGCTAGCCTTCGCTACATTCCTTAAAGACTAAAGGCAGCTTATTACCTTAGAGACTATAAGCAGCTTTAAAGAACGCCTCTAAGCCTTTAAGTCCGCGCATCCGCCTATAGCCGTGCGTTATACGCTATAAACGTAGCTCGACCTATAGAAGGAGAAGTTCGTTATATACTTTATTAATCTGCATCGTTACTTTAGGCATACTATATATAACCTCTATAGTAAAGGGATTATATGCCTTAATAAAGCGGTTCCTTTAGTCTTTAATAAGGGATCTTACGACTATTTTTAATATATTTAGTGCCTTTTAGGCTTATTAAGCCTCCGAGATCGAGCATATTAAATATAACGATATATATAAGATGAGCTCCTTTACCCTTAAAGACCTATATCTCCCGATCCGCGAGAGGGTATTGTGTTAGGCCCTTGCCTTTATTGCCGAGGAATATACTACGATCCGGACGAGCAAGCGGACGAAGAAGCCGATAAAGCCATCGGGCTACTGCTCCTATAACCCTTATAGCTTTAATATAAGCATAGGTTTACCGTGCCGGCATTTAGTCTTTAAGCACCTTAAAGAGCTTATTAAAGAGCGGGCAACCTTACGGCTTAAGGACTTTAATGTCTTTTAGCGCGTTTAAGCTCTCCTTAATAATGCGCTATTAGAGCTTTAAGTAGTGCGTGGCAAAGGCAGGCTAAAGGGCGCCTTAAACCTTAAGAAAGGCGTAACCTATCGGCATACGAGATTACGGAAAGCCTTAAACGTGCCGAGGCTATAAGAGCACTAGCAGTAGTAGCGCCGCTGTTAATAGCACCGGCGGCGCTAATAACTACTAAAGAGTCGGCCGCTATAGTTACTAAACGAAGGTTGCGATACCTGTAATAGCACGGCGATGCGTACGAGCCGGGCACTTATATGCCTTAGGGTTATTAATAAGCGATTTAGGATACGCCTATCTCTAACGATAACGATAAGGCTACTGCCGGGGCTACTGCTAAGGCTGCTACTGCCGAGGCTGCTACTACCGGGGCTACTACCGAGGCTACTGCCGAGGCTACTACCGAGGCTGCTGCCGGGGCCGAGCCTTAGGCGGCTCGTTATAACACCAGCCTATCGACCTTATATAAGACGACGACGACGACTTTAACGCTAACGAATTCGACGACGAATTCGTCTTAGGAATACCCTTATAGCGGCTCCTATAGCGGCTCCTATAGCGGCTCCTATAGTAGCTCCCGCCGCCGCTCCTACTCTCGCAAGAGCTCTCGTAAGATATAGAGCATAAGTCGATTCCCTAGGCCGAGTAGGACATCTTAGAGGCATAATAGAGGAAGACGGAGGTTATAGAGGTAGACTAGGATAAGATAGAGGCAGACGACGTAGAGGAAGCAAAGGCAGCGTAGGAATTATATAAAGATAGCCTTAAGTAGAGTTATAAGCAGCTAGGGCGCTTAATATACGATTTCCCCTAAGTCGCGATAGCCTTATAGCGGCTCTTGCTATTCTTTAGTATAGGCGGTAGCGGCTCTTACTATAAGTCTTTAGTATACGCGCGGGGGATATATATACTCAAATGTGCGGTATCGGCCCTACGCTTTAACTAGCTATACTACCTATAAAAAAAGTTGGCCGGCTAGGCAGGGTAGTTGTCCGGTTAGTTAAGCCTTAAATTTCCTACTTATTGCGATAATACGCTTAAAACCGTATTAACGAATTTAGCCCTTTTGCCGCCTAAAGCCCTATTAGTCGCCTTAACATTATCCTATTAGCCGATTCGTTACCCTAATAGCCGACTCGTTACCCTATTGGCCGGGCGCGGGTACGTATTTTACCCCGCACCTACCGGGTCGCGCTATTACCCTTATAGAGCTAAATATTTCCCGGAATTTATAAAAAAGTAGACCGTTTAGCTTAGCGGCGTAAATCGTAGGTTTATAACCTTATAGCTCTATGTTCGATTCCCGCCGTACGTAATGTTTTTCCCATCGTAGCCTATATCTCGTAGTGCCTTATAGTCTATGCCGTGCCTATCCCTCGTAGCCGTAGCCTATAGCCTATAGCCTATAGCCTATGCCTATGCTTATGCCTATACGTGTGCCGTAGCTTATCCCCTCGTACTTAGGTAGCGCCCTACCCGGCGCCGGACCCGGCCCTACAGCTGGTATCGAGTACCTAGCACTAAGTACTCTTTATTTATTGCTAAAAAGATTTTTATTTTATAACCGTTTTTCCTATATAAAACGATGTTCTGCTAAAAACTATTTTTTCGGCTATTCTAATAGTGAATAAAATACCGTGTTAAACCTACCACGTTAGTAATATTACAGACGAGTTTAATATAGTTTTACCGCTTAACATAGTAACTTAGCTACTAACTAGAACCCCGCCCGGCGCGCGAAGGTACTTCGTACGAAGTACTTATAGGCTACTATAGTATTAGATCCGCGGGTAAAGGGATTATATATAGGATTACGTACGGGATTACGGACGGGAAATTAGGCTAAGAGACCCCTTAAATAAGGTCTTAAGGCAGCCCCTTTTCGGGTATAATAAGCATTATTAACACATACTATTAGTAGGTATCTTAAATGTAAATGTAAATATAGGTCTAGTAGTATAATTAGAATTATTAATACCTATTTAGCTAAGGATTATACTACCTTCTTATAGATAAGATAAGAGAAGGGTCGGGGCTTCCTTCCGGGAAGCCTCGGTAGCTAAGAATAGGAAGGGATCTATAAATAGAATTAGTAGACGAATGCATTAGTTAAGGAAGACCTTCTATAGACGGATGCGTTAGTTAGGAAGACTATAAAAGTCTATAAAAGGAAATAGAATTCTACTATAGAATTTACCTTAGAAGGGAAGTCCTTCTACCGTAGAATTTACTTTAGAAGGGAAGTCCTTCTACCGTAGAATTCTATTTATAATTCCTATACTAGTAACTTTTCCTTTATACCGTTTATAAAAAGAGTATTGCTATTTATACGGTAGGAAATCTCTATTTATACGGTAAACCTACTTTTTCGGCGCGCACCCTACGCGCCTATATCCCGCTACTAAAATTAAGTATAGGTATATAGTAATTAAGAGAGCCGCGTAAATCGTGCGAAGAATATACCTATATAGTAGAGCACGTATTAAAGCACGCATTAAAGGAGCACGTATTAAAGCACGCAGCCGGGCACGAAATATACATTAAGGAGCCGCGCACGTAGTAGAGGGCACGCAGTAGAAGGCATATAGTAGGGCATATAGTAGGGAGCCGGGCATAAATATATATTAAGGAGCCGCGCACGCAGTAGAGGGCACGTAGTAAAGGGCACGCAGTAAGGCATATAGCAAAGGGCACGCAGTAAGGCACGCAGCTAGGCATATAGTAGGGCACGCAGTAGAGGGCATATAGCCGGGAGCTAGGCACGAAGCATACATCGAGAAGCCGCCGAGCCGTATATAAAGCAGAGGGCACGTAGTAAGGCACGCAGCCGGGCATAAATCATACATTAAGGAGCCGCACATATAGCAGAGGGCATGCAGTAGGGCACGCAGTAGGACACGCAGCCGGGCACGCAGCCGGGCACGTAGTAGGGCACGCAGCCGGGCATAAAGCATATATTCAGGAGCCGTATATATAGTAGAAGGCAAGCAGTAGGCCATATAGTAGGGCACGCAGTAAAGGGCACGTAGTAGGGCACGCAGTAGGGCACGTAGCCGGGCATAAAGCATATATTAAGAAGCCGTATATATAGGAAAGGGCACGTAGTAAAAGGCATGTAGTAAGGCACGTAGTAGAAAGCTAGGCATATACCTTATTTAAGCTCTTTACGCGCGTGCGCTACTATAACTATTAAATTAAATTAAGGCTAGGCACGATTTACGCGGCCCTCTTAATTACTATATACCTCTACCTAATTTTAGTAGTAGGATATAAGCGCGGGGGGTACGCGCCGAAAAAGGAGAGATTTCCTTAATTTACCGTATAAATAGAGATTTCCTACCGTATGAATAGCAATACTCTATAAAACCCATCTTATTATCCTTAAATATTACCCTTATTTAAAAAGAAATAAAAATGTATAACGAAATCGACTATTTGTTGTATTAGAATAGTTTATTCTAATATTATATAGTATTATAACTATATAACCGTTAAAAGAAAGAATATTTTAAAAGGGTTATAGGCGAATAATAAACCCTTTTATTCTAATAGTTAACTTATTTATATCGATGAAATATTTAAGGGCTTAGTTTAGTAATGCTTTTATTATTATATTAGCTAAGTTATTAGCTCCGTTAATCTATCGGACTTTTATAATCTTACGGCATTTATATAACTACCGTAAGTATAGGAATATAGGATATCCGTTTATTAGGCACGATTGTAATCCACGTAATTAAATAGATTACGTGCGGGCAACGCTTATACGGATGCGCTATTAATAACACGATACATCGTATATATTAGGGACCCCGGTAATAGCGTTACTAACTCGGCCGCCCTTACGATAATTAAGTTATTAACTTAACCGCCCTTATAGGCATAGCCCCGACGTCGCAATAAAGGCTTATAAAGGGAGTATTGCTATTTATACGGTAGGAAATCTCTATTTATACGGTAAACCTACTTTTTCAGCGCGCACATACCCCCCGCGCCTATATCCCGCTACTAAAATCAGGTAGAGGTATATAGCAATTTAAAAGGCCGCGTAAATCGTGCTAAGCCTTAATTTAATTAAATAGTTATAGCAACGCGCGCGCGCGTAAAGAGCTTAAATAACGTATATGCCTAGCACTCTACTACATGCCCTACTGCGTGCCCTCTACTACGTGCGCGGCTTTTTAATATATGCTTCGTGCCCTACTGCGTGCCCTACTGCGTGCCCTACTGCGTGCCCTCTACTACGTGCCCTCTACTACGTGCCCTCTACTACGTGCGCGGCTCCTTAATGTATGCTTTATGCCCGGCTGCGTGCCCTACTATATGTCGGGGGGGCTTAGTATTCTTCGCGTTCTTCGTACGATTTGCGTAGGTCTCTTAATTGCTATATACCTACACTTAATTTTAGTGGCGGGATATAGGCGCGCGGGGTGCGCGCTAAAAAAGTAGAGATTTCCTTAAATTACCGTATAAATAAAGATTTCCTACCGTATGAATAGCAATACTTATATATATATATAGCCCGCTTGCTGCTTTAAGCCCGGCCTACTAGGTTATTTTTTACTATTTAAAGAACTGCTAGTTATTCCTGCCTGCCTTTTACCGCTGCTTTACTCTTTATCGCCTAGAAGTAGGTCCTATAAGAACCCGGCCACGCCCTATTCCGGTCCGGCAATAGACCTACTTTACCCTAGCATCTATATATATAGCCCGCTTGCTTCTTTAAGCTTCTATAATAAGAATACCCTAGCGGACTATAAGATATTAGACCTATCTCCGCCGCCGCCTCTACCGCCTTAGCGATACGCACCCTACTCGAAGAGTAGGTAAAAGACGTGCCGATCTACCGCTCCTTCTATAAGCATATCGATATTAGCTATTAGGACACATAGGTCGCTCTAGAAGACAATAAGGTCGTCGTAACGACCTTAGTAGCTAGATTCTTAGCCGTTTGCGAAGCTAATATATACGCCCGCGGCCTTAATATACTAAACGAGTTCTAAAAGCACTTCGAAGGGTAGACCGAAGTAACGTAGACGAAGGCAAATAAGGAATACTATAAAGTCCTTAAGAACCTCTTAAATAAGCGCGGCATCTACGTTAATAGAAAGAACGGCTTAAACGCAGCGTAATTTGTCGCTCTATAGAACCTCGAAGAGCCGCTAGCTTAGCCTAAAGCCGCCGCCGCCGTAACGTTAATTCCGCACTCGCCCTTCCCCGCCGCCGTATTAACGGTGCTACCTTCGTCCGTCCTTAATAGTATTTAAGAAGCTGCTAGATTATTATTATCGTCGCCCGCTACGTTAGTTCCCGCCGTAATAATAGCTCCGCCGGGGTTACTACCCGTTATTTAGTCACCTATTGCTCCGCCGCCTATTATTCTAGCTCCCGTTGCCCGTATTGCCCTGCCCTAAGTCCCTTACCGTAGTATGCTATTTCCCGCCCGTTCGTTCCTTAGGTTCCTTAAGCTATATAACATACGGTCTATCCGATAAGTCACTAGTTCTAGCACCCTAAGTTTGCTATCCCGGCTGCTTAATACCAGCCGGCACCGTTCTAGCCTGCCTAGCCTACCGCCTAGCCGTTCCTGCCTACCGCCGTTCCCTTTGTCCCCGTCCCTACCGTCGCTCCCGTCCCTACCGTCCCCGTCCCTAAATTTCCCCTTAAGGCCGCTTTCTTCCTTTAGCAATATAAACTATTTAATCGACGAATAACAATAGACTAACACGCGGTAGCATTAGGCAAAGCCAATAGGCTTTTAAATATAGCAACTAACTTCTATAGAAGACTAACCGGAGATATCGGAATGCCTCTTAAGGGCGTCTATAGGAAAGTCTATATTAAGGGAGGCGTAGGGAAGCATTATAGCCCCGACGAAGAAACGATAGTCGGTTAAATAAGAGTTCAAGCTTATAACGGGAGTTAACCTATATAGTTCTTATATAGATAAAACTAGCTAAAACGACTACAATAAGCGAAAGGCAACTATAAAATAACCTAGGCATAAAGCCGAAAAGGCTTCCTAGTTTATCTCCCCGATAAATAGGTTTTATAAGAGCAAAAGCCGTTAGTATCGATATATAAATAAGGTATATAATTTCCTTATATAAGCAAGCCGAAGAGAATAGGCCGAAGACGGTAGTTTAACTATAATGCTATAAGTTATTACGAGAGGGGTAGAAGGTACGGTAGCTATAATAGACTAACCTATAACAATCTATATAGACGAGAACTAGATCCTAAGGAAGGCTACACCGGACTGTAACCTAGGCCTTTACTATAGACTTTACGAAGGAGAGGAAATGCTAATGTTTAGCTAGCTATCCTTTAACGCTGCGAATATTATACTGAAAAGACGTTATATTATCAGCACGGTATGCTTTACAAACGCCGAAGGCTACGATAGTATATATTAGATCGGGTTTTTATAGGATAGGCGAGAGAGCTAACTTATTATCTTTAACGCTTTATAAAGTAGACGACGGCTTTAACTATATAGGTTCTTACGAGTATAGCGATAGCTGCTATATAGGACGGGATACCTATATTTATTCGCCTTTACTAGTATCCCGACGATAGAGCAAAAACTCGGTTAAGAATGCGGATATCTTGCCCTTACGATGATTTAATACTAGGTAAGAGGCCTTATCGGGATCCTATTTAAGTTCCTGCTAAAGGTATACCTAGGCATTAAGATTATATAGGATAACTAATTCTTAAAGGAGCAACCCTACTAGGTCCTTAAATTCCCTTATAGGGACTAGGGATTCTTCCTAAAAGACGAACCCGATACTTACGAAGTAAGCTTAGCATAGACAATAATAACCCTATGCGCTATAGTAGGAAATAAATTAGGGATTAAAGACCTAAGCCTGCTTAGATTTAGACCCCTCTACCGACTAAAGACCTAGATAAAGGGATTTAAATACGTATATTAAGATTAAATCTTAATATTACTAAGAGGACTATGCCCTATTGAGGGAATCCCTACAGTAAGGATCTTTAACTATTCTAGGCTTATCCGTAGCGGACCCGACCTAATTAATATATAGTTTATAACTAAGTTTTAACATTAAGGACGAGTAGTAGACTAGCGCCTATAGATTCCTCGGGAGATCTAAAGCCTCTATAATAGACGCTAGATATAGAGAGAACGACTTAAGGAACTCGCTATAATCGTTATCTCCCTTTAAGCTTTAACATTAAGGGACTTATCCCTATTGTCTAAGCTAAGCGGGACACTAAGCGGTATAAGAAGCGCCTTTCGAGCCTAATTCGCTAGCCGACCTAGTGCTTCTCTACCTACGCTAATCATCGATTTACCCCTACGGATATAGGTTATTACCCCGAGCTTACGACCGACTATACCCCGAGCTTACGACCGACTATTACACTTAGCCTATAAGCAAAGACACTTATCCCTCCTAAGCAAGGACTAGAAAAGCTAAGCACGCCTTAGAAACGTAGATAGGAAATGCGGAGCGACCTTAGCCGAATAACCTCTTTTAAGAAAGGTATCGCTAAGGTCACTATTATAGGTATCGACGGGTTAGGCATATATAAGAACTATATCGAAGATAAGTAGGGATATAATAGCTTAGGCCGACTTAGAACGGCTAGTCTAGCGATAACCCTCGGTCTCTAGGAGTCACTAAGCAAAGTAGTTAAACCGTACGAAAAAGTCTAAGCGATAAAAGAGGGAGCGAACTAGTTTATTTCCTTAATGCCCTTAGGGAGTATAAGAGTCGAAGCATAGACTAAAATACATAACGAGGTCGAGCGAGACTTAGCTAGACCGAGCACTTAGGATAGGAAAGACGCTCGAAACGCGAGAGCGTAGAGGAGGAGGTAAGGCTAAAAAGCCCCGATATTAGTCGTGCCCTTATCGGAGATAGAAGGGCGCTAGGGAGGATTTTAGCGGGGCATTTCTCCCCCCCTATTTAATAAGGGGGAAAAGAGGGTTATATAACGTACTAGCATAACCTAGGCGTATAAAAGGAAAGGGAAAGGAGGAAGCATTTAATTATATATATAAGTGTTAGTAGGGCTCTCTACGGTAAGCAGCCGGAAGTAAACCTATCGTACGTGTGATAGTATGCGGTTTAGGTTCTTATTATCTTGTCTAGCTAGGAAGGAAGAGGGGAAAGGGGGCCCCTTTATAGGTAACGTAGCCTCGTTGCACGCACGTGATCACGTGGGATCACGTGGCTGCAACTGCCTCGTACGTATCCCTTATCCCTTATTCCTACACTAGCAGTCTTTACAAGATGGTAGAAACAGCAGCCTAAACGAACGTAGCAACAAGGGTCGCAATAAAGGGCTAAACAGTGATCTATAGCCCGGTCAAACGGGCCTCTTTGTCATCGTGGATCCGGCTTTTCCAACCTTACAACAGCCTTAGGGAAAAGAGCGTGAAAAACTGTATATTAGGTTACGATGCCTAATAAATACAATTCGTAAATACAAATCGCAAAAGGGGAAAAAGATCGTTAAAGATCGTCGGTAGGAAGCGTCAAGCTTCGGGGCGAAGCAGAGCAAGAGATAGAGTCATCTTCGGGCCGGGAAAGAACGTAAAACAGAGCGTGTGTTCGGGCCGGGAAAGAACGTTGCCGGAGCGCTGTAAGGTTAACGCAGGGCCGGAACATAACGTTGCCGGGGCGAAATAGGGCTTATTTCGGTGCTTATTTCAGGGCACTAAAAGGGGAAAGAAAAGAGGGAACGGGGCGCCGAAAAGGGGAAGAATAAGGCGCCGAAAAGGGGGAAAAACAAAACGAAAAACAAAGCATGGAATACACTCGCAGTCTTTAAACAAAGAACAAAGGCCGCAAAGAACGTTATCTCGGCCACTAAGGGGCATTAGTCAGGGCCAACTAGCTAAACGCGTCGGTCCCGTCGTCCTTATTATCCTCTTCGGCCAAGATGTAGCCTTATTAACGTCCGTAGCCTCGTCCGTACGGCCGACTAAGACCGGGTCTCGAACGTATGGAACCTCGTATGTATCCCCTAGGACGACCTCTTGCACGGCCGTACTAGTTGAAAGATTAGTCGGGGCGGCGTGTAAGGTGCGTTTTAAGGGATGATCGTAGATCCGAAAATAGCTCTTTAATTCGTAGGGCCGGACGGAAGAGGGCGGGTTCGAGTTCCGGAACGCCACCGTAGGCCCGGACGAGAGTCATTCGCAAAGGGACGTTAGTCTCCGGGTCTTAGTCTGCGAATATACCTCCTAGGGCTCGTTAGCAAAGCTATAGCTTATTAAATAGTATCTCGAGGATTTCGGGAAGTGGCTTTTCCGGGTGTTAGGCTTAAAGCCTTAGGAACGTTGTCGTAGTCTACGCCGTAAAGTACTATTCGTAATTAACGCCTATATCGAAACAGCGTTTAAGGGCATCGTATACGGTCCGGAACGACGTATCCTAATTAACGTGCCGGATATAGTAGTCCTCGGCACGGCCGGCGAGGATTTAACTAATTAGGTCGTGGAATTAGCTAGGTGCGACGCGTAGGCTATAGTAGGTCCGTATAAAAAGCCGGACCTTATCGTCTAGGATGTCGTACGGGTCTCCTATATAGTTATAGTCCTTTTTCTACGCCTTAGCGAATTACAGCATAAGGTTAGCGTCCGTAGGGACATTCGGGACCTCGGGCGGCGGCATTTTCATATATGCCTTAAGGGGGAATTTAAGGATAGTAGGGACGGGAGCGATAGTAGGGACGCGGGGAACGGCAGTAGGAACGGCGGCAGGAAGGAACGGCTAGGCGGCAGGCTAGTACTAGGCGGTCGGGATAGCGTTAGGCTAGAACCGTACAGCCGGGACGAAATCGGGATGCCGGAACTAGTGACTAGTCGGATAGACCGTGTGTTGCGGAGCCTAAGGAGCCTAGGGAATAGTCTAAGGAACCTAGGGAATAACGTTAGGGACTTAGCCGGGGACGAAGTGGTCGGGAGACGGACCGGGAATAACTAGTGGTAGTAGGCCGGAAATCATATACTGCGTCGGGGGACTTAGGGCAACGGGGGCAGCATAAGCCGGAACAACGGACGGCGGAGCAATAGGCGAAATAACGGGTGGTGACGGCGGCGGAGCTATTATTACGGCGGGTAGCGACGATAGCAATAATCTAGCAGCTTCTTAAATGCTGTTAGAGGCGGACGAGGGTAGTACCGTTAATACGGCGGCGGGAATAGTAGCGGTAGGGAAGGGCGAGGGCGAGGGCGGAATTAACGTTACGGCAGCAGCTGCTTGTTTAGCATAAGCTACTATTCCGATGTCGAATTAGGTCTCCGCGAATTCGTCGGCAGGCTAGGTTAGCGGGACGTCTAGCCCTTATAGGTTAACGAATTATCTCGCTAAGGAGCTTCCCTTCCGGCCTATATAGATGCCTCGTCTTCGCAGTAGGTTCTTTAGGACTTTCCGGTATTCCCTATTAACCTTATTCCACGTGGTCTCGGTCTACCCTTCGAAGTGCTTTTAAAAGTCGTCGAACATCTCGTACCCGTTGGCATAGATATTGGCTTCGGAAATAGCTAAGAACCTAGCTACGGAGGTTATTACGATAACTTCGCTTTCTTCGTCTAGGGCGACGTCGGTTTCCTAATAGTCGATGTCGATATACTTTAAGAAAGAGCCGTAGATCGGCACGTCCTTTATCCACTCTTCGAGCAGCGTGCGTGCCGCCGGGGTAGTAGAGGCGGCGGGGACCGGGCTCGAGGTTAACATCGTGTAGCGGTTGTCTAGAGTATTCTTATTAAAGGAAGCTTAAAGAAGCAAGCGGACTGTATAATAGTGCCGGGGTGAAGCAGGTCTATTATCGGGCCGAAAAAGGGCGTGGCCGGGTTCTTATAGGTCCTGCTTTAAGGCGGCAAAGGGCAAAGCAGGTAGCATATACTAGCAGTTCTTTAAACAGCAAAGAACAACTAGCAGGCCGGGCTTAAAGCAGTAAGCGGACTATATGTATAGTGCCGGGCTTAAGGGAGCAAGCGGACTATATATAGTGCCGGGTCGGAAGACGGCGGGGTGTTTATCGTACACGAGGGTCTTCGTAATAGTTTTATCGGGAGCAAGCGGCGGGCTTTTAGTTGGTTATTGCGTGAGGTTCTTCACGCGATAGTCGTGATTAAATAGCTCGTGTGTTAATCGAATGTCCCGTAGTCTCGGGAGTGTTTGTCGGGTTCGCGAGGGGGTCTTCGCGATAGGGTTAATAGCTCCTTAATAGCATAAGCTTCTATAAAGCGGTAATCCTTTAAGGGTAGCTAGTGATAACCCTTATTAGCGTTATTAACACACTATCAACCGGGCTACTTAAAGTCTGTGAAAATGGCGGCGTTAGTTAGCAGCTGGGAAGGAATCTATTAGCGTCCTCCGAGGGCGATAAAGTCGGTCCGGGTGGCGAAGATCCTTATTCTTAGCACGGATAACCTTCTTAATGCGTGCGACGTTGGTTATTATTCGATAAAGATCCGTACGCGTTCGAAGGTTAAATCTATCTCTTCCACCTAGCTAATCTATGATTAAGCGTTTTAATCACTAATTAGTGTTAGTAGGGCTCTCTACGGTAAGCAGCCGGAAGTAAACCTATCGCACGTGTGATAGTATACGGTTTAGGTTCTTATTGTCTTGTCTAGCTAGGAAGGAAGAGGGGAAAGGGGGCCCCTTTATAAGTGACGTAGCCTCGTTGCACGCACGTGATTACGTGGGATCACGTGGCTGCAACTGCCTCGTACGTATCCCTTATCCCTTGTTCCTATAATAAGATTAATATAATACTACTAAATTAACTTAATTTACCCTCTTAAAGATTTAACGATTTCTCCTCGAGGACTTCTACCTATAAATTATTAAAGAAAGACGATTATTACCGTATAGCTTCTACGACACTCGCATCTAGTCGGTATTAGCATAATTAAATAATCCTAAAAATACGGAGAGACTAATCGAAATAGGAGCCCGAAAAACATAATTTAAGAGATTACTCCCCGGGTAGGATATCCTAACTTATACGGAAATCGACTAGCCGAGGCTATAATACAACTACCCTACGAATTTCTGCTATTCTTCCTAACCCTTAGTATAGCGACTACTGCGCTTGCTTTAGGGTGTATGCCCTTTCCTCCGTTAAAACTTAGAGCCTAATGCGGGGGACTCTATCTATTTTCCGCGAGAAATCGTAGAAGGAGTCCCCGAATAGCACGGCTTAGTAACGGCACCTTATAGAAGCAGTAGTAAAAGATCTAAATGAAAAAACTAAAGCAATAAGAAGAAGAACGACGAAAATAGACCCGATAAAGCCTCCGGAAGCAGCTAAGGGAGCATCCCTTATATTAGGAAAAGAGGGAGATAGCTAGAATAAACGGTAACGGCGGGGGAGCCTAGGCTACCTATCCCTAGGAGCGCATTCCTGCTAAAGGTCGTCGACTTAGAGCCCGTCGGGTCCGACCTAGAAAGCGAAGCAGGATAACTCCTTCGATAAATCCGGACTACGACTCTACTTAATCCTCCTAGATTCGCCCTATTAGAATTGCCCTACGCATAAATAGAAACCTTATACCTTACTATAACTTTCTAATTCTTTATGCATTAGTAATAGCAACCTAGAAGATAACTAAAGACTCTACTATAACTCTTTCGATAGCTATACTTTATATAATTATACTATATAAAGGAGAGCTTCTAACTATTATAAGAAGAATAGAATGCCTAGATTAAATAAAGAAGAACACATATATACACACACACGCACACACACATATAAATAAGAAAGAAGAAAGAAAACGACGATCGGATTTAAAAAGCATTACTTTATAAGAAAAATCAGAAAAATATATATAAGACACGATAAACGATAAAACCAATAAGAATAATAACATTAATATGTCTAAGATATCTAATATAACTTCTGCCTAGTAGGGGCTTCCCGCTATAGGAGAGACATCGTCGACCTCTAGAGACTACCTTGCCTTAAGGGGTAAGGCTGCTATATAGTAGCCTATGCTCGGGATTAACGAGCTATCTATAGTTATAGGTAAGACAATTGCCTAGCAGAATGACGTTCTCCTTAGAATATTACGGTAGGGCAAGCTTCCCCCTATTAGTAAGTTTAACGGTAAGAACGTAATAAAAATTTTCGAGAAATTTAAGAGGGAGATACGTTTTAATAGGGTTTACGAGGACGAGAAGATCGATTAGCTTAAGGGCTACGTCTCTACTAAATAAGCTCCGATAGTAAAGATCCTTACCGACGGTCTTTTATAGGACGAGGTAAAGAAACGACTTCTTAAATACTACTACGCATACGATATTAAGCAACTCGAGACCGCTAACAATCGACGTAACTATTATAATACGAAAAGACCCTCGTCCGTCTCTAAGGTTACGGAATGGCTTAGCCTTTACTCGTACCTTTAGCGTAAGGCCTAACCTAATAGATAGACCTAGGCTACTACGCAGTCGTATTTTATCTACCGCGCTATGCCTAGGGATTTAATTATTAGCATCCTTAAACGTAATAAGATAACTTTAGATGCTTTCTTAAGGTTGCCTTACGAAGATATTATTAACCTAATTAATAGCTACTTAGCCCTACGATAGGACGTTAAAAGACGGGATATAGCTTTAAAGGTATATAATTAAAAGCTTAGGCAGACTAAGGAAGAGCAGGCGACTTCCCTTAAGGATAAGGAGGTAGGCATAATAGAGCTTCCTACCGATAAGCCTAATGCTAAACCGCCTAAGGAAAAAGCTACTACCTCTACGGAAGACATTACTAAGAAGGAAGATATTTACTAGCTGATATAAGACTTAACTAAGGCCTTTTAGGATATAACTATTAACTTAAACCGCTAGAATAAAGCTCTTATAAACCCTATAGAGAGGGAATTACGCCGCGTCGGTTCTAGTAGTCGAGGAAGAGGTGGTTACTACTCTAGCACGACGAATACCCTTAGATTGCACTAGCCGACGAACGATAAGTTCTACGTAAACTTCGTTAGGACCTAGAGGTGCTTCTACTACGGAGAACCTAGACACTACCCTAACTAATGTCCTACGCTTTAAGCTAATTATATAGCCGGCGTTATTACCTATAATTCTTCCTTAGGAGTTCTCGCCCTTAAAAGACCGAAAGATATAAGCCCGATTCCTCCTATATTAGCTAGTAAGTAAACGAGGCCTAGATCTTACATTCGGAGGCTTATCGTTTATTAGGCTAACGTATGGCCTAGATGCTTTATAACTCCGCTAATTGCCTAAGTTAAAGCGTTATCTACGCCTTTTTGCTAGGATTAGATAGTAAATAAGAAAGAAATCGCT
The DNA here is from genome assembly GCA_012934285.1 of Ophiocordyceps sinensis. Taxonomy (NCBI): domain Eukaryota; kingdom Fungi; phylum Ascomycota; class Sordariomycetes; order Hypocreales; family Ophiocordycipitaceae; genus Ophiocordyceps; species Ophiocordyceps sinensis. Next base: position 11,228,761 of record JAAVMX010000001.1, on the reverse strand, counting down.
GCGATAGATGCCTTTTAGAAATACTCTTATCCTTAGGAGTAGAAACCTCGCGACCTTATCGGGACTAACGTCGCGACTAAGACCTCTATAATTCGATTCTAAGTGCCTTAGAAGGAAGGAGAAACGGATGATTAAATGCTCTATTCGGCTATATAAGTTAATGCCTAAAAGGCAAAAAGACGATAAGTCGATAGAGATAATATAGACTCTTAGGAGGATACGACTATAAAGACTATTCCCGTTAAGACTCTAGTCTATTATAAATATAGAATAGAACCTAGAAAGAAGTTCGATATTATAACGGACGAGATCGTCTATAATATTATATTAAAGAAGATTCTAATCTCCTTATAGACCTTAATTAAGTTTCTGCCCTTAGTTAGTTCTAAATTAAGCGCAAAATGCATCGATAAAGCCTTAGGCATTAAGACCACGCAATTCTAACACCCTAAAGAGCTAGCTACTTCTCCCCCTATTTTAAGGGCAATCGCCGTTAAAATCCTAACCGACGACGAGGAGGAGGAAGGATTAGGGCTTCTAGGTTACCTATAAGAAAAGCTATCTATAACGGTAGTATATCTTAAAGAGCCTATTAGAGAATACTAGATCGAGCCCGAAGCTATTATATGCCTACTCTACGATAAAGAGATACCGGACCGGAAGATATATTAGTGTGCTAACTACGAGGGGTCGATGAAAGTTAACGTACGTATAGTCGACTAAGGCGATAGCTAGCTATAGCGGAGACTTATCGGTAAATTCCCTATCGAAGACGACTCGAAGGCTAAAGGAAAAGGGAAGGAACTACCTTAAAGCAGATAGGACGAGTATATAACGCGGTAGAAAGCTATAATAGACGAGTTTAATAGTCGGCTTTCATATTTCTATATAGGGACTATTAACCCGCCTATATTAATAAACACGCCTTCTATTACACACCTAATTCCTATAGTTAAACCTCGAGACGACTACGATAGAATGCCTATATTTGGATTGCTATCTTTATCTTAATACTAACCTTAACTATTTAATCCTATATACTAAGAACCTCTTATAGTATTAAAAGCCTTTTTTCTCGATTAAATAGACTTATTGTTCGCCTTACGCCTGCTAAATAGAAGTGTTAACCTTAACTTAATAGGAACTACGATAGAGGCGGACGAAGAAGAAGGGACTAGCGCCTACGTATCCCCGTAAGACGACGCTTACGCATCCCCGTAAAACGACGCCCGACTCTATAGCTAATGCGTATAACGTCTTTAGATACTATATACGACGACTCTAGTTTAGGAGGAAGATTTAGAGACTACTACCCTTATATCCGACGCGGCAAGCGTATATACTTTAGACACCGTTAATATAGTTATAGTATATGCGTAGAGAAGATATTTATGCGACTTAATAGACTAGGTCTCTTAGAGCCTATAAGACTGCGTCGACTTAGACGACTTAATCTTCGAGACTATTAAAGAGGCTAGGCTCGAGCTTGCGGCAGGCCCTTAGCCTAACACGGACGCGCTTACGATATAAACTAATACGAGTTTATAGGATTATCCTCGACCGCCTTTATCGCCTTCCTTCCCTACGCTATCCTCGGCGACTTCTATAGCACTACTATCGGAGACGTCTAACGTATTAGACCTTCTCCTTAACTACGAGGAGACGTTTAGCCCGGAAGACAACGATCTAGATTACGCCTATAACGATAATTATATAATAAATAACGTCTATTTGCTAATAGACGACTTACCGGAGCCTAACGAGACTACATTAGCGTAGTAGACCTTCGTAACTAACGCGACTAGTATAATAACTCCCTACCGTCTACTAAGGCAAATGTAAGACTTACTATATATTTAAATTAGGTTAAAAGGAAGAAAATTAAGGCCCTTTAGTACACTTTTAGACATTAGGTCTAAAGGTAATCTTATTAGCAAGCACTACGTATAATCCTACGGCTTAAAGATTAGCACGACGAAGGCGACGACTAAGTTATACTCTAGCGCGGCTATTAAAATAGTTAAGGAGGTTAAGATAGAGTTATATATAGGCTTAGCGTAGATGCCAATCACGTTCTTTATCGCGGTAAACTATATTCTTATTCCTCTTATTTTAGGCATGCCGTTTATCCGGACGGCCCGGGCGACATTTAATTATACTCTAAGGAACGGAGACATATATATTAGGTATTAGATAGGGATAGTTAGAATTATCGCTCCTACGGCCGGCGCTATTAGATAGGAGGTTTCTTCCGTAGCTTATAAGAAGGTTATCTAGACAAATGTTATTATAACTAACGGACGATATAATAAGTTCCGACCGGCCGCTTTTACTTATAACGATAAGGATTCCGACGTAGAAGGTGCTCCTAAAGACAAAGATATTAATAACGATAAGGATTCTAACGCAGAAGGTGTTCCCGAATATAAGGATACGAAATGTTTTTCTCCTATTTCTTATACTTTAAATTATATATCTACATAGACCTATTAACGGTCAACGGTTTCCTATCTAATTTAATCTTCGCCGACTGTCCTTACCTCGCTAGGAGGCGAGATTCTTAGTTATAGAAGAGGGATATAGCGATAGACACCTATACCTACGTTATAAGCTTTAATTAGGCAGCAACTTATCACTAATAAGGAAGATAAAGCTATTCTCTCGATTAGATCGGAAACCGCTAAGGAAATCCTAAAAGTAATAATAAATAAGACGACTATAGAGCTAAGAAAGACTATAAGAAAAACATAAAGGAAATTCTAGAAAATGCAGAAGATTTAGGTATAGACTAGAAGAAAGAAGCCTATAAAGATATACGATATATAGGTTAACACGATATTTAAAAGAAAAAGCGATAAAATTAACCCTTTAGATAACATTCCGTCTAACGGGATAATTCCGACGGGTGATACTAATTAGAGAAACATTAAGTAGGAAGAAGCTAAAAACAAAATTAAGAACGCTAGATACTATAATTAAATAACGGGAAAGTTTTCTAATATAGAAAAAGGGATGATGCTTACGCTAGAACGACTTAAAGACATTTATAAGCAATTTAACGACCTCCTAACGAAATAAGAGATTGCTATCTTCGATTAAATTATATTTAATAGGGAAGCCGCACTATTATAGAACTTTACGGAGAGAGGTAAGGTAGACCCGCTAGTCGCTCCTCCTTAGATTATTAAGACAATAGAATATAACGTATAGCAAGCATCGATAATCCCGATCCTAAGGGCAATAGAAAAGAAGGTTATCGATATCCTACGGGTTAGACTAGAAAGCGGTTTCCTTAAAGAGAGCTATAGAGCATATAGGAACCCCTTCTTCCTTATTGTAAAGAAAGACGGAGGCCTACGACTAATTAATTCGATCACCCGAGCAAATGCGGTTACAATTAGGGACGCTAATCCTCCTCTAAGTACGGATGAATTCAGCGACTACTTCTCGATATGCAAGATCCTATTGCTGCTAGACCTATTCTCCAGTTATAATTAAGTGCCCCTTAATATTCGAAGCCGAGATATAACCACCTTTACTACCCTTTTAGGCACTCTACGCATATGCACGCTGCTATAGGGAGCTACTAATTTAGTAGGACAATTTACCTAAATCACGCAGAGAATCCTTAGAGACTTATTCCCTAATATTAGCAAGAACTTCGTTGACGATATAGGGGTTAAGGGACTAGAGACTACCTATAACGACGAGGAAGTTGCCCTTAGAGTTAGGAGGTATGTTTTTAAGCACTTTATTAACCTAGACCGAGTCTTCGTTAATATCGAACTATTAGGCTGCACAATAGCCGGAGGAAAATCTAAGTACTATCAAAAAGCGACTAAGATCGTAGGTTATATCTATAGGACGAACGGGAGAAGTCCTAGGGAGGCAAAGGTCATTAAGATTAAAGAATAGACTAAATGCTATAATACAACGTATATACGAGCCTTCTTTAGCATCGTAGGATACTACCGAATATAGATTAAATAGTTCGCTATTATAGTAAAGCCCTTAACCGACCTCTTAAGAAAAGAAGCACTATAGGATTAAGGCAAACTATAGAACCTAGCGATAGAGGCGTTAAAGGATGCTATTATAGATCCTATATTCTTAGTGTCCCTAGACATCGGACTAGATAGAGGAGAAATTATCCTTATATACGACGCTAGCCTTATTAGTTAAGGAGCTATTTTAATGCAAATTGTTAATAAAAGACGAAGATTAGTCCGGTACGAGAGCGGCATATAGAATAACGCCGAAATAAAATACGATGCTACGAAAAGAGAGTATAGAGCTATTCTTTGCGCTTTACAACGGCTTAGAATACACATTTACGGCGTGTATTTTATCCTTAAGACTAATGCAAAGGTCTTAGTTAATTAATTTAAAGGCGCTATTAAAGATATGCCCGGAGCGTTAGTCACCCGCTAGATTAGTTATATTTTCCTCTTCGACTTTACGGTCCGATATATAGTCGGGAAAAAGAATAGCGTTGCTAATAGGCTCTTACGAAAGCTAGAAGGACCCTCTAATATCGTTAATAGGATATTTAAAGGCGACGTTAAAGACTTCGTCGATCTATATCTTAATATAGTTTATCTAGAGGGACTTCGACATCCCCTTAAACTATAAGCAGTTATAGAGTTCCTTTAAACGATAAAGAGACTAATTAATTATAATAAATAAGCTTATAAGAGACTACGTATAAGAAGCCTAAACTACTGCATCGAAGACGGAAAACTCTAGCGACTACTAAGACGGATAGACTAAGGACCTATATTAGTAGTCTCCGACTAAGCTAAGCAACGACGAATTATAAAGAAATATTACGTATAGATAGGTTATAAAGGACGATAAGTTATCTACGACTATATTCGCAATAGATATTAGTAGACTTCTCTTTAAAACGATATTTATATAGCTATATCGATATATAAGGATTGCTAGAGCTTTACGCCTACGAGACTAAGAGAATTGTCTATGCCTATAGCTCCTAGCTACCTAATAAGCAAGATTTACTTTAATAGCTAGTATATGCCCTTAGACTATAGATACGCTTATTTAATAGAAGCCCGAGATAACCTTACTAAATAGGTCGAAGTAATGCTAGTTAAGGAAATCACGGCTAGAGCTATAACGAAGTTTGCTCTATCCTTAATTTATAGGTATAGCGTAATGCTCTACGCTATGATTGATAGAGGACCGGAGATAAAAAAGGATTTTAAGTTTATTCTTAAAGACCTTAGCTTAAAAGTTATATAGACCTCTGCCTATAACCCGAAAGCTAACGCAATCGTCGAATATAGCTACTAAAGGTTAATATTAGCTTTTGCGAAGATAGCTAACGAAAGAGGAAAATAGCTAAAATACCTACACTAAGCTATTCTTATAGACCGCACCGCTATCCGAAATTTGTATAGTATATCGGCTTTCTATTTAATCTACGGTTAAGATCCTATTTTACCTCTTAAAGTAGAACACCCGACCTAGCGACTTATCGACTAAGATAAGATCACTACGGAGGAGTCCTTATTTAAAGCACGCTTGCGAGTGCTTAAAAAAAAGGGGAAAGACGTAGCTAAAGCATAAGAAAGAGTCGAAAAATATAGGAAACGACTTACTATCCGGACTAACGAGGCGAATCAATATATAATGCGTAAGGACGAATTACGACCTAACGATTTAGTCGTCCTATTCGATATTAGAAGATTAAATAACCTAGGGAGGCAAGCTAAACACTAGATAAGGTAGTTAGGCTTATTCCGACTAATCTCCCGTGCGAAGGTAGCCGGGAGCTATAGGATTAAAACGCTCGACGGTATAATTCTTAATAAGACGATACCTAGCGAGCACTTAAAGAAATTCGTAAAGGACGAAATAGGATAGTAGTTTTCGTCTACGGACGGATAGCTGCTATAGGATAAATTAGACTTAGGGAGGAAAAGATAAGACGAATAGACGGACGATATAGACGACTTATTTCTTTTACCTAGTAGAGAAGCATTAGATTAAATAATATTAAGACCCCGAAATAAAGAAACATAAGATTAAGACTAGGGATATAAAGATAATTATATAAGAACGTGGAAAAAGAGACCTAACTAAAGGATTAAAGTACGACTTCCTTAGCTTACGAAAGATAAGAGGGATCTATACGTAGGAGCTCTAAAGCATTTAATTATAAAGGAGCAAAGAGACTATAGCAACTAAGATCGGACGAGGACGTCCTTTCTTAGTTATAGAGGAGGTTCCTGTAGAAGCAATATAGAAGGCGAAAACCCCGAAAACCGAAAAACGAAAAACTAATAGGGAGCATCGACGAGACCTTAGCTAAGGTTTAAGGAGCCTATCCCCCTTAGACGTTTAGAGGGAGTCGCGGGCGTCCCTTTAACCTAACCGTTAGCCTCCTTTAAGTTTATAGCCGGCCCGAATAGGTCCGGATCGTTAAATAGAAGACGAGGAGCGTTCTAGTCGCTTAAGTACTCCGGGTAGTATATTAACCCGCTACCTTTAGGAAGGTTGCACTCTTCTCTTCCCGTAAGATAGGAAGAGTTGCTATCCCTATTTCTACCCCGGTATCTAGGCAAAAGCCGCTAGCTATAAGTAGGAGCCTTCGACGCACTCTATATATAGTTTAAGCAAAAACCACTTAATGCACCCTCTAAAGAGATATATTCGTAAAAGGGAAATATTACGTATTTATTCGTAAAGGTAATCGTCGATCGATATATTAATAGACACTTATTATATATGCGAGGGTTTTTAGTCCTAAATAACGATATAAGGAAAGCCCGTATATACTTAGGCCTTTTTCCCGAAAGCTAGGAAAAGAAAAATCCGCGTAGATAGGCTACCTCGGCCGGAATGCAAACGATACGACGACGCTTAATAAGATTCTCGTATAAAGCCCGATCCTAAGGTCTAAGGAAGGTGTTAAGGAGGTACTCTAAAGGCTTCCTACCCTTCGCATCCGATTTAACGAAGTCCGGCGCTCGACTTAGGATCTTAAGGCGAATAACGACCTCGATATAGATCGGGAAGCCCTAGTGTCTAAGGTTATAACCGCCGTAGATAAACGTTCTTAGGTAATTATAAATCTATTACAACTACGAATTAATAAACGACTAAGACTTAAAGAATTAAATAGTTTATTACTATAAAATACTTAAGGCGTCGCGGAAAGATTATTATGCGATAGTTCTATAATAAAAGAACGCTTATTGAGAAATCTTCGGGTTTAAGAGAGGTAAGGGAAAGCTTAAGGATATCTAAAAGGCCTTCGGCCTTTATAGAAAATGCGTCGATAGGCATAGTCGCGAAAATAAAGATGCTTTAATAAAGGAAGGAAGAAAAAATAAAAGAGGGAAAAATTGCGATCGGATAAGCCTAAGGGTAGGGAAAATAAAGATCGGATAAAGACTAATTGTAGATAAAATAGGGAAGAGAAAGGGATTTAAAGGATTATAGATGATAGAACGATTAGCTACTAAGCCTACGTAGTAAAGCTTTTAGCCTAATACCTTAGAAGATAACGCGCGCTTTAGAAGGCACTCCTTACGAGAAAAACTCTATTTTTCTTACGCTTACCTGCTTTCTCCCTTTTGCAATATAGACTATTTAATCGACGAATAGCGATAGACTAGCATATAGCAGCACTTAGCAAAGCTAATAAGCTTTCGAATATAGCGACTACCTTCTATAGAAGGCTAACCGGAGACATCGGAATGCCTCTTAAAGGCGTCTACGGGAAAGTCTATATTAAGGGAGGCGTAGGGAAGCATTATAGCCCCGACGAAGAAATAATAGTCGACTAAATAAGAGTTAAAGCCTATAACGGGAGTTAACTAATATAGTTCTTATATAGATAAAATTAGCCGGCACGACTACGGCAAACTAAGAGCGACTACGAAATAACCCGAGAGGAAGTAGAGAAGACCTACTAGTTTATATCCCCGATAAATAGGTTTTATAGGAGCAAAAGCCGTTAGTATCGATATACAAATAAGGTATATAATTTCCTCGTATAAGTAAGCCGAAAAGAATAGGCTAAAGACAGTGGTTTAACTACAATGCTATAAGTTATTACTAAAGGGGTAGAAGGTACGGTAGCTATAATAGACTAACCTATAATAATCTATATAGACGAGAACTAGGTCTTTAGAAAGGCCGCGCTAGACTATAACCTAGGCCTTTACTATAGACTTTACGAAGGAGAGGAAATGCTAATGTTTAGCTAGCTATCCTTTAATACTACGAATATTATATTTAAAAGACGTTATATCGTCGGCACGGCATGCTTTACTAACGCCGAAGGCTACGATAGTATACATTAGATCGGGTTTTTATAGGATAGGCGAGAGAGCTAACTTATTATCTTTAACGCCTTGCGAAGTAGACGACGACCTCGATTATATAGGTTCTTACGAGTATAGCGGCAGCTGCTATATAGGACGGGACACCCGTATTTATTCGCCTTTACTAGCATCCCGACTATAGAGCAAAAACTCGGTTAGGAATGCGGATATCTTGCCCTTACGATAATTTAACACTAGGTAAAAGGCCTTATCGGGATCCCGTTTAAGTTCTTACTAAAGGTATACCTAGGCGTTAAGATTACATAGGATAACTACTTCTTAAAGGAGCAACCCTACTAGGTCCCCGAATTCCCTTATAGGGACTAGGGATTCTTCCTAAAAGACGAACCCGATACTTATAAAGCAAGCTTAGCACGGATAATAATAACCCTATGCGCTATAGTAGGAAACGAATTAGGGATTAAAGACCTACGCCTACTTAGATTTAGACCCCTCTACTAACTAAAGACCTAGATAAGAGGATTTAAATACGTACATTAAGATTAAATCTTAACATTACTAAGAGGACTATGCCCTATCGAGGGAATCCCTATAGTAAGGATCTTTAACTATTTTAGGCTTATCTATAGCGGACCCGACCTAATTAATGCCTAGTTCGTAACTGAGTTTTAATATTAAGGACGAGCAGTAGACTAGCGCCTATAGATTCCTCGGGAGATCTAAAGCCTATATAATAGACGCTAGATATAGAGAGAACGACTTAAGGAACTCGCTATAAGCGTTATCTCCCTTTAAGCTTCGACATTAAGGGACTTATCCCTATTATCCGAACTAAGCGGGACACTAAGCGGTATAAGAAGCGCCTTTCGAGCCTAATTCGCTAGCCTACCTTATGCTTCTTTACCTACGCTAGTTATCGATTTACCCTTACGGATGTAGGTCATCGCCCCGACCTCGCGACCGACTATTACACCTAGCCTACGAGTAGAGACACCTATCCCTCTTAAGCTAGGACTAGCAAAGCTAAGCACGCCTTAGAAACGCAGATAGGGAATGCGGAGCGACTTTAACTAGATAACCTCTTTTAAGAAAGGAATCGCTAAGGTCCCTATTATAGGTGTCGACGGGTTAGGCATATATAAGAACTATATCGAAGATAAGCAGGGATGCAATAGCTTAGGGCGACTAGGAACGGCTAGTCTAGCGATAACCCTCGGTCTCCGGGAGTCACTAAGGAAAGCAATCAAACTATACGAAAGAGTCTAGGCGATAAAGGAGGGAGCGAACTAATTCGTTTCCTTAATGCCCCTAGGGATTATAGGAGTCGAAGCATAGACTAAGATATATAACGAGGTCGAGCGAGACTTAGCTAGACCGAGCACTTAGGATAGGAAAGATACCCGAAACGCGAGAGCGTAGAGGAGGAAGTAAGGTTAAAAAGCCCTAATATTAGTCGCGCCCTTATTAAAGATAGAAGGGCGCTAGGGAGGATTTTAGCGGGGCATTTCTTACCCCCCTTATTTAATAAGGGGGAAAAAAAGGGTTATATAACGTACTAGCACAACCTAAGCGTATAAAAGGGAAGGGAAAGGAGGAAGCATTTAATTATATACATAAGATTAATATAATATAACTAAATTAACTTGATTTGCCTTCTTAAAGATTTAACGATTTCTCCTTAAGGACTTCTACCTATAAATTATTAAAGAAAAACGATTATTGCCGTATAACTTCTACGACACTCGCGTCTAGTCGGTATTAGCATAATTAAATAATCCTGAAAATACGAAGAGACTAATCGAAATAGGTGCCCGAAAAACATAATTTAAGAGATTGCTCCTAGGTAGGATATCCTAACTTACACGGAAATCGACTAGCCGAGGCTATAATACAACTACCCTACGAATTTCTGCTATTCTTCCTAACCTTTAGTATAGCGACTGCTGCGCTTGCTTTAGGGTGTGTGCCCTTTCCTCCGTTAAATTACGTTCTTTTAGTTCGACCTTACCGGGTTATTAATATATTACAGCCTTCTAAAGAAGAACTACTAGTATAGGAATAGGGGATAAGGGATACGTATAAGGTATAGTTGCGGGCACGTAATCCACGTAACCTATGTAATTACGTGCACGCAACGAGACTATATCTCCGCGATGCCTTCCCCTCTTTAGCTAGTAAGACAGACATAATACACCCCCTTTAGTTAACCTTATATAGTAGAGCCTAACTAATACTATAGATATATATTTCCTTTGTTTTTATTAGCTAAATGCCCCTTTTAAGCGTTTAAGTCGAACGCCGATTTAAAGGGGATATACTATTATAGTATTAGGTTATATTATATATCATCCTATATAACCTTTATATCGTATATATAGACCTCTAGACCTAGTCTATAGTTATATTCCTTCGTAGATTAATAATAATTATATACCCCCCCCTAAGCTCGTTTCCTTATATAATCCGAGTGTACGCGCCGGGAGATTAGGTCTTAAGAGTGCGTTAGCGCACTAGAAAGCACGAACCCTACTATAACGGCCCTTAGGCTATTATAGCTGCCTACCCGGGTAATGCTTACTCCCTATCGTCCTTAGGCGGTTATGCCCTTCCTAGTAGGTATAACGGAATAAATATATTTCCCGCTTATAGTCGAGATAGTTATCCTATATACAGCCTTTAGTATAAGAGTAGGACTATGCTAGAAAGGGATCGCGAGCGCCTAAAGGCCGCTGCCGCTTTATAAAGGATTAAGGGTATTTTTACTACTATTGTTTCGTATCGTATATGCCGATATACTATTTCCTATTTAGGTTCTATTAATTGCTTTAGTAAGTAAGGGACTGCTTGTTTAAGCAAAGGGGTATTAGGGACCCCTATTAGGTTGGCGTATTAGTTAGCGCCCCGCTATAGGGTTTTCCTTAAAGCCCTAAGCGCCTATAACCTTAGCTAGTTAATTAACCACATATAGAACATAGTCTTAACGAAGCTTCCTAGCCGGAAGCCTAGAGACTCTCTATTATGCCACGATCCGACCTTTAAAAGGCCTTAGCCGGTTAGATCGCTCTCGCGCATACGTCCTTATCACGGCCTAATATCGATAGTATACTAAGCTTTGCTTATAGCTATGCCCGCGGCATTAATCTAGTTAAAGGCCTAATCTACAACGCCTCGACTTAGTTAAGGCGGACATATATATATAATAGAAGGGTATTAGAACCCCGATTAGCATATGTTTTTAGTATAAATAAAAGAATTATAGCTCTTCCTTCTATGTTTATATATCTACCCCTACTCTTAATATACCGAGCTAGTAAGGGTCGTATATAGTCGCGTAAGTGCCTATATTAAGGAAAGTCGCTAAGCAAAACGTATTTTTCTACCGCTAGCCGCTACGATTAAGTTAAGGCGGCGACGCCTCCTTAAATAAGTTAAGGCGGCTAGCGAATATAGTACGTATACTTTATATACGTCTTCGCGCTACTACCGCCGCTACTACTACCGCTACTACTACTACCGCTAAATAACGAGTATAAGAAACACGCCTACTACCGCCGCTACTACTACTACCGCCGCTACTACTACTACCGCCGCTACTACTACTACTACCGCTACTACTACTACCGCCGCTACTACTACTACCGCCGCTACTACTACTACCGCCGCTACTACTACTACCGCCGCTACTACTACTACCGCCGCTACTACTACTACCGCCGCTAAATAACGAATATAAGAAATATATAAGGCGTAAAAGCGGTAAGGAAATTCGCTAATAAAGGTATACGACGGTATAAAAGGACTTAGCCTATAAAATTTATATAGGCTATATCTCTTCGTACGTCCGCCTTAACTTAGTTAAGGCGGATATATATATATAATAGAAGGGTATTAAAACCCCGATTAGCATATGTTTTTAGTATAAATAAAAGAATTATAGCTCTTCCTTCTATATTTATATATTAAGTCTTACTATTTGCATAGTAAGAAATCTCTATTTGCATAGTAAGAAATCTCTATTTGCATAGTAAGATAGGTATACCCCTACTCTTTCTATACGTACCCCGCGCGCCTATGTCCCGCTACTAAACTTTCCGTATAGGTATATAGTAATTGAGAGGGCCGCGTAAATCGTACTTCGTATATAGCCTTAATTTAGTTAATTCAATAGCTATAGCAGCGCGCGCGCCCTACTACGTGCCCTCTACTGCGTGCCCTACTGCACGCCCTCTGCTGCGTGCCCTACTGCGTGCCCTACTGCGTGCCCTACTGCGTGCCTTCTGCTGCGTGCCCTACTGCATGCCCTACTGCGTGCCCTCTGCTGTGTGTGCGGCTCCTTAATGTATGCTTTATGCCTTACTGCGTGCCCTACTGCGTGCCCTCTACTATATGTGCGGCTCCTTAATGTATGCTTTATGCCTTACTGCGTGCCCTACTGCGTGCCCTCTACTATATGTGCGGCTCCTTAATGTATGCTTCGTGCGGCTGCGTGCCCTGCTGCGTGCCCTCTGCTGTGTATACGGCTCTTTAATATATGCTTCGTGGCCTCTGCTATATGTGCGGCTCCTTAATGTATGCTTCGTGCCCTCTACTGCGTGCCCTCTGCTGTATGTGCGGCTCTTAGATGTATGCTTTATGCCCTGCTGCGTGCCTTCTGCTGCGTGCCTTGCTGCGTGCCCTACTGCGTGCCCTCTGCTGTGTGTGCGGCTCCTTAATGTATGCTTCGTGCGGCTGCGTGCCCTACTGCGTGCCCTACTGCGTGCCCTCTACTATATATACGGCTGCGTGCCTTCTGCTGCGTGCGGCTCCTTAATATACAGTGGCTCTCTAAAAGTTACGATTAGACATAAGTAAGAGTAATAGAAAGGTACTTCTCTCTTAACTTAATTTATTTATATTTACTTATAGTAATTAGTTTTCGGCGAAATAAAAATACTATATTATACCTTGTATTATGTTTAATAATTATACGATCTATTCTATTCCCTATATTTAGTTTTACGTTTTATATTAAATACGATAATTAATTACTTTTACTATTTAAGTATTTTTCAGAGTTTTTTAAAACCTTTCCTTTATATATAAAGAAAAAGCTTTTATATTTAAAAAAGTGTTTCCTATATACCGACGCTATTGTTTCTATTTATAGTATAGAGTTTCTAGTAGTAGGAATTCCGTATTTATAACTATATATTAATATAAAGAATACCTTCCTTCTAGCCAAAAATTAATACTTAACGTATTTCTATATTAATTATTTATTAATTCTAACTAGCATAATATACATATTTTATTATCGTTATAATAAGAGCATTCACGTATCGTATTTATACGACTATTATATATATACTAACTAATTCTCTCTTTTACTTAGAAAAGCTTTTAAACTCGCTTTTACTTAGTAATAAGTACTAAAAGTAATACTCTTTATATTTTAATCGATTTGTAATTCTATATAAATACCTAATAGAAGGACAAATTATTTATATCTATATTATATATTAAAGATCCATAAAATAAATTATTTGTAAATGTTTTAGTTACAATAAGCTCTATTTTCAAAGAAGAAGTAAAAATAAGAAAGTAAGTACTAAATGTTTTTAAATATTCTATTCTTTAAAAAATAAAAGTACCTATAGCATTATAAATTATATATAAAATGTCTTTATTGACTTTAGTATGTTATATAGGTTTCGTAAAATCTATAGAGGTTTTAAGTAACGCGCTAAGTTTTAGTAGAGTTTTTATTGTTCCCGTAGAAGTATAGGGTAGGTATACAAACATCGGGCTAATCGCAACTTTTGTTACCCTACTGTATGCTTCGTGCCCGGCTCCCGGCTGCGCGCCCTCTACTGCGTGCCTTACTGCGTGCCTTGCTGCGTGCCGTGTCGGGGTGGCCTAACTAGATTAACGATCTACGCGGCTCTCTTAATTGCTATATACCGGCACTAGATTTTAGTGGCGGGATATAGGCGCGCGGGGTACGTATAGAAAAGTAGAGATTTAGATATTCTTACTATATAAATAGAGATTTCGTGCTATGTAAATAGTAAGACTCTATATATTTACTATTACTCTTAATATACCGAGTTAATAAAAGTCGTACATAGTCGTATAAGTGCTTATATTAGGGAAAGTCGCTAAGCAAAACGCATTTTTCTACCGCTAGCCGCCTTAAACAAGTTAAGGCGGCTAGCGAATATAATACGTACACTTTATATACGTCTTCGCGCTACTACCGCCGCTGCTACTACCGCTACTACTACTACCGCTAAATAACGAGTGTAAGAAACACGCTTACTACCGCCGCTACTACTACTACCGCTGCTACTACTACCGCCGCTACTGCTACTACCGCCGCTGCTGCTACTACCGCCGCTAAATAACGAATATAAGAAACACGTAGGGCGCGAAAGCGGTAAGGAAATTAGCTAATAAGGGTATACCACGGTATAAGAGGACCCGGCCCGTAAAGAATATATAGGCTATATCTCTTCGTGCGTCCGCCTCGACTTAGTCGAGGCGTGATAGATTAGGCCCTAAATCTCTAATTGTCTAAGAGTACGGTTAGGCCGACGAGCAGGTCGACGGACGAGCAGGCCGATAGACGAGCAGGCCGACGAGCGAGCAGGCCGACGAGCGAGCAGGCTAGCGAGCCTATTCCGCCCTTGCCGCCCCTCGGGTAAGCATTACAGCTCTAAGGGCGCGAGCGCGGGCGCGGGCGCGGGCGCGGGCGCGGGCGCGGGCGCGGGCGCGCGTGGGCGAGGCACGTAGAGGCAGCTGCCACGGTCTAGTTAAGGCAGCACTCGTCGCCTCGATGCGAGCGTACGACGCGCACGCAAATAATATAATATAGAGGAGGGAGAGGCAGGCAGTCAGGCAGTCAGGCAGGCCTCTAGCTAGCCGCCGCAAGGGATCTCGCTTGCGCGCGCTAATATAAGAGCAAGGGGATCTCAAGAGACACGGGCTTAGGGTAGGAGGGCTATAGCTTCGTCGGCTACGGCCACCTAGCCTAGGCCGGCCGCTACGCTAGGTTAATTAACGGGCCGCAATATGCGTATATCTCGCGATAGCCTTTAATAGCCACAGTTAGATACGTCGTGTGCGTTATGTAAGGATGCGTGTATAATTGCTCCTTCGCATGCCTAGGGCCTGCTTAGCATGCTCGTATTATAGTTACTAAGCGCAATGCATAAAGTCTTAGTGTGTGTGTATTTAAAGAGTATTGCTATTTGCATAGTAATAAATTGCTATTTAGATAGTAAACCTACTTTTTCGGCGTGCACCCCGCGCGCCTATGTCCCGCCACTAAAATCTAGTATAGGTATATAGCAATTAAGAGAGCCGCGTAAATTGAAAAACACTATGCCGTAATCTAGTTAGGCTACCTCTAAATACAGTAGGGCACGCAGCCGTAAGGCCTTTTAATAGTCGGATTAAGTGCACAATAGAGAGTCTCTAGGCTTCCTACTAGGGGAAGCTTTGTAAGACTATGTTCTATGTGTGGTTGATTGACTAGCTAAGGTTATAGGCGCTTAGGGCTTTAGGGAAAAACCCTACAGCGGGGCGCTGACTAATGCGCCTACCTAATAGGATCCTTAATACCCCTTTGCTTAAATAAGCAGTCCCCTACTTGCTAAAGCAATTAATAGAACCTAAATAGGAAATAGTGCATCGGTATATACGATGCGAAATAATAATAAAAATACCCTTAATCCTCTATTATATAGCAGCAGCGGCTCTTAGGCGCTCGCGATCCTTCTCTAATATTATACGGCTCGCGTACTATAAGCTGCGGACCGGGTGTCCGTCGCGACTATACGCAAGGAATAGATTTATTCTATTATACCTACTAGGAAGGCCGAATCCTCCTAAGGACGCGAGAGAGTAGGCATTGCCCGGATAGGCGGCCGTAATAGCCTAAGGACCGTCGTAGTAGGGTTTATGCTTTCGGGTGCGCTTAAGGATCCTATTAGTGTGGGCGCATTAGTCAGCGCACCGCACAGGGTTTTCCCTAAAAACCCTACGCGCCTATAACCTCTAGATAATAAATTAACATATAGAATATAACCTTAACGTAGCTTCCTTATAACTACGCAACGCGAAGCTACGAGGTCTTTATGCAGCTATTCCGAGGACTAAAAGCCTTAAAAATACGTATTTTTAAAGAGTTACCCTTAGCTCTTTAGAAATCGGATTCCTAACCTATAGCGAACGCAACGCAATAACTCTACAACGAATACTACCTACCCTAACCGAACCTATTAATATATCGAATATCGTAGGAGCATTCCCCCCGTGCTCTCCCTGTTCTAACGACGAGGCAGGGAGCTAATTGCTTTACGAGACGCGTTCTCGCGATGCTACCGTAGCGGGCCCTAGCTCCCGAGAGCAGGACCCGGAGCTAGATAAAGGCAAAACCATCGCTAACCTAGGCAAATAGACTAACTAGCATTTGCAGAAGCAGAGTGATTTTAACCAAAGTATACGCGCCGAGATCCTTACTTAACGCAATGATCTTCTTACGTAGCGCGAAGACCTTCGTGATTAGCGTAAGGACATTAAGCGTATTCTAGACATCCTCGCTGCTTAGCAGCCGCCTTATCTATCCCCTACTTAACCCGGTAGTCTATCGGCTCTTATTCCCGTTCCCTTAGTTGCTAAGTCTACCCTATTGCCCTCTTCGCCGTAGACTGTAACTCCGCCGACTATAACTCCGCCGACTGCTACTACTACCCCTCCGGCAGATGCTACTGCTCGACCGCCCGCTGCTATAACTAGCGACGAGCGTTACTAATAATCCCTTCTTCGAGAGCAATAGGCGCACTAGCGATAGCGCGAATAGCCGGCATAGCAGCCGGGATAATAACGTAAGTAGCCCTAGCTAAAGCAACTTATCGTCTTCCCGTATATTAAGGAAGGCACCGGTGACTAATACGCTTACTAAGAACGAAGGCACCGCCTTCGTATTAACTTCGACTGCCTATAATATATACCGTACGATGCCTTTTTTAACGTCTCTACGGAGGCCCTTATTAAGAACGTATAGCTACGGGCTAAGGCAGCCCGCGAGGTTAACGAAGAGGTTTACAACAATAAGAATAAAGTAATCTTAAAGCCTAAGTAGAAGCTCTACCGGGCAGACTATACCGTACTATAGAAATTGCAGCTAATATAGTCTGCCCTTATCGTAGGCTAAATCCCCTATAACCTATAGCTAGCTCGTATAGTTAACGAGCTGTCCGGAGATTTTAGCTATATTGCCTGCTAGGTTAACGTTCGTTACCTTAGTTAGTTGCTCCTTCTCGAGGGCATTTTTACCGTGCTTCGGGACTATAGGGCCCTCGATGCTCTATTAGCTATCTATATATAGTTAGCCTTAGTTAAGGACGAAGCCCTTCTTAACTTCGCCTAGCGTATTAGGGATACGTTCCTTAACCTCCTAGACATAAAGAAAAGAAGCGCGGGCGTGCGAAAAATCATAATTTAGTACCTCCGTAATAATCTCCCGCGTATTTAGGCTTAACTAAGCCTTAACATCGCGACCCTCTACGGCATAGCGTTAATCGAACGCTTAGTGTTATTAGCTAGCGAATAGGCTCGCTAGCCCGTAGAGGATATATATAGAAAGCCCTTTACGTCTATTCGCACGTAAGAGGCCTCGCCCTACTAGACTTAGCGAGTTAATAAGGCTATAGGGATTAAGCCGGCTACTATAGAAATAGTTAAGCCGAGCCTATCCTAGCTGTCTGCCTCTATACTCTCTATACCGCCCGGCATCGTTATTACCGACCCTCGAACTACGGATATTACCGTCTACCCCGCTAACGATACCGCCTTATCGTCTTTTGCTACTACGTCTTAGGGTAATACCTATTTTAATTACGGCAAGCCTAGCTATTAGGCTAAGGATTATAAGCTTCTTTCGACACCTGCCCCTACCTACGGCTTAGGTAATGCATCCTCCTCTTTGTCTTTTGCCTTAGGCCGCGATATTAAGATTACGGGCAAGTTATACGAAGCGGCTAAGGCATTCGGCAGCCGCTAGCGCAACCGCGGCAATACTAGCATAGGCCGCGGCCGTGCCTAACGCGGCGGCGATCGAGGTAAGGGTAGTAGAGGAAGCTATCGCGGCAATTCGGGCGTTAACCGCCCGTACGTTTACTTCGATATAGAGGTCCTCGACACTAATAGCGAGGATCGGGACCCTATCTCCTAGTTTAAAGAAGATAACGCCGAAACGGAGGCTATCCTCGCCGCGATGCATAAAGGAATAAAGTCCGGTTATTACGACTAAGATAGCGATACCGCTTCCTATATAGTAGTAAGCGGTAGTATTAACACTAAATAGAAGCCTCTTCGTAAAGGCTTTAGTAAGCTATATAGTGTTTTTCTTACTCGTTTAACGGTATCCTTAGCTATTTCTTTATCTACGTTCTTCGACTACGGGTCGACCTTTTATTACGTCGCCTCTTCTCTTGCCGATAAGCTCGCCCTATACCCTTCTCGGGTCTCCTCTACGATAAAGGGAATCGGAGGAATCCTAGGGCCTAGCGTCCGCGATAATACCCTTATTTCGGTATAGTGGCTGTATAATAACGGCTAGACCGTCTTAGTTACTATCTCTTATAGTATTATCCTTAACGGTATATTCCCCGGCTCCCTAACCCTTAGCCGCTCTCTTTTTTACACCTTAGGTCTCTCGTACGAGGATAACGGCGCGATACGCCTGCGCCGCCTGTTAGACCAGCCTATGCTACGACCTTAGAAGTCGTAGGTCTATTCCGCAACGGAAGATAACGAAGATAATTTCGCCTTTACCGCTAGCGACGCTTCTTAGGCGGTAAAGAATAACTAGCAAGCATCCTTCGCGTCGTTAATAAAGCCGATCTTTACTACGTGTTTCTACGAGACTACCCCGGACTAGGCTAAGATCTATATAGACTAGTATCTCGCCTAGTTCCCCGAATGCTTTAATCCTGCTCTTTGCCGTAGTGATAAATTGGCTTAAATAGTCTACCGGATTAATATAAGCGACGCTACGCCTATTCGGTAAAGCCTACGACGGTATAGTCCTTTATAGGCGTAGGCTATTAGGGACTTCGTCGAGAAATATAAGGGCTCTATTATCCGGAAGTCTATTAGCCCTTAGGCTTCGCCCCTATTATTAACACCGAAAAAGGCACCTACGGGCCTTTAGCATAACGCCTATAGCTAAGTTATTTAGCGCATTTACGTAGACTATCGTATCCTTAACAACTATATAAAGAAGCACGTATATCCTCTGCCGAATACGATAGACAAGATCTAGCGTATTGCTAGGTATAGCTATTATGCCTTTATTAACCTAAAAGATAGCTTTAAGCATATACGCATCGCTTAAGAGGATTACGAGAAGACCGCCTTCGTAACCCCCTTTAGGCTCTACGAATAGGATGCTATACCGATAGGCCTAACTAATGCCCCGGCTATATTCCAAGCCTTTATAGAGGAAATGCTAGAGCCGCTTTAGGCCTTTACAGCCGGTCTTTTAGACGATGTAGCCCTTTAGGCCGATACGCGTAAATAACTATACGAACGCTTGCTATAGTTTTTTGCCCGCGCCGCTATATACGGGCTCCTTATTAACGCCTTAAAGACTTACCTCTTCGTGGATAAAGGTATCTTCTTAGGCTTCCTAGTCTCTACGGCCGGCATCTATGCCGACCCTCTAAAGGTTGCCGCTATTTGCGACCGCCTTATGCCGATAACTACTATAGAGATTAGGGCTTTCGTATACGCGGTAGGCTATTTAAGAATATTAATCGCTAACTTCTCCGACCTCTCCGCCCCGCTAATCGAACTCTCTCTTAGCGGTAAGAACGTCGCTGTAACGTTAACTAAGGAAGTAAAGTCGGCTTAAAAATAGATCCACGAGGTTATTACGACTACGCTAGTCTTAAAGAAGTATAGCTAGCAGCTTCCCGCGATAATTAAAAGTAATGCTTTAGGTAAGTGCGTTAGTATAGCACTTCTATAACCGTACTTATACTTTATAACTAGTGGCAAAAAGCGTTCTTTCCTTTACCCTATCGCTTACTTCTCGAAGAAGCTTACGGATATATAATAGCGCTATTCCACGTAGGAACGTAAGCTCCTTAGCATTATAATAGCCGTATAGCACTAGCGACATTAGGTTAAAGGTGCCGATATTACCGTTATTACTAACCACGAGTCCCTTCGCACCTTACGTATAAAGATAGAATAACCTACTCGTATAGTCCGCTTCCTCGATGCGATTAAACACTATAACATTAATATAGTATATCGCAGCGGTAAGGCTAATATGCTAGCCGACTACCTTTCCCGCCTACCCGACCTAGAGTCTACGGCTCTCGCGATAGGCGAGGGAAGGATAGTTAAGCTCGATGACGATAGCGATAAACCTACCGCCACGGCACTAAAAGAAGAAGAAGAAGCCGCTACTAAGGATAACGAAGCCGCGAACGGCGCGCCGGCGACGCTAAAAACTAGGCTTATAGAACGACCCGATTAATTAACTCGCATCGACCTATAAGCCGTCTTTAAGTTCCTAACCGCCGGCGAAGCTCTTCCCGTTAATATTACGCCGTATTAGGCTCGCGAGCACTTCTATAAGCTTAAGGGCAGGCTATACCGCATTAGGTAGAACGAGCGCCTCCCTCCCGGCGATCCGCTTACTAAGGCAAGAGCAATTGCCCTATTAATAGTACCGGAATACGAGGCCCTTATAGCAGTAGCTAAGAACGTATATAAGACTTTAGGCTATAGCACTATAGGCTATACGATGCGATTCCTAGCTATACGCTATTAGTATCCCGAATTGCCCCTCGCGGCGTATAAAGCCGTACGCTATTATTAGGCCTATTAGTTAATAAAGCCGCTTAACCTAATACTACCTAACCTAATGCCGTTAATGCCGGTCCCCCCGTTAACGCGTTAGGCGATTAACTATACGGGCTATAAGGGCAAGCAGCTCCTTAACGCCGTAGAATACGCTACTAGCTGGCTTATATCGGCTATTACGCCCTTAACCGACTTTAAAGGCATACTCCTACTCTTATAGTCTATCGTCGCCCGCTTCGGCCCCTTAAAGGAGATTATTAGCGATAACGCTAGCTGCTTCGTAGGTTAGCAAGCGTAAGATTACTATCGCTAGTATAGCACTAAGATTAGGCCTATAACGCCTATAAGGCCGCGAGGCAACGGTAAAGTAAAGCAAGCTAACGGCGCCCTTAAGGCGATCCTCTATCGACTACGCCTCGACGAGCCCTAGGCGTCTTTACACTAGCGACTCGTCCGCGCTATATACCTCTATAATCGGCAGGAAGGTCCCTATAGGTATAGCCCCTTCTTCCTACTATACGGCACGTAGCCACCCGAATAACACTACGACGCTACGTACGCCGCCTATACACACGACCTTACGGTTAAGGAGGATATTGCTTAGGCATAGGAGCTCGTATAGTAGCACGAGGCCCTTATTGCGAGACGATACGTCGTAAGCCTTAAGGCAGCTCGTGCCTACACCCGCTCCTACCTATAAGAGCGTAAGGGGCTAATCCGCGTATACGTACCCGGAGATTAGGTATTACGCGTACGGTAGCGCATAAAGAAGTAAGAGCCGTATTATAAAGGCCTATAGGCAATCACAGCGGCCTACCTTAGCAACGCCTACTCTTTAGCGTCCTTAGGTAGCTACGCGTTGCCTAGCCGTTATAACGGCATAAATCTCTTCCCTACCTATAGTCGTGATAGGCACTCTATGCGTAGCTTATAGTACGGCAGCCGTATAATGCTATAGCGCGACCGCGAGCGCCTTCGAACAGCTATGGCTTTATAAGTCCGCGGCCGGCAAATCGAGCCTTATGTATGGGCTAGCTAACCTTAAGCTCCTATTCGCGTATCTCGCAATAGCGAGTGGACCGACCGTATGTAGCTAAGGAAGAAGATTAAGAGGAGGATAATTTATTAGAAAGGCATGCCGCTCGCGTAGTATAGGAGTTTTTATTGTTTTTATTGCTTATTCTATATCACCTATAATAATGCGTTATTTCCTATTTAGGTTATATTAATTGCCTTATAAGCAGCGGACTGCTTATTTAAGGAAAGGGATATTAAGGATCCTATTAGTATAGGCGCATTAGTCAGCGCACTACACAGGGTTTTCCCTAAAAACCCTACGCGCCTATAACCTCTAGATAATAAATCAACACATAGAATATAACCTTAACGTAGCTTCCTTACAACTACGCAACGCGAAGCTATAAGGTCTTTATACAGCTATTCCGAGGACTAAAAGCCTTACGCTAACGCACTCGTAAGACCTAATCTCCCGGCGCGTATACGCGAATTAGTCCCTTATGTTCCTATAAGTAAGCCCGTATGCGGGCGCGAGCGGCTTTAAGGCTAGTAATATATCCTCGTGCGATAGGAGCAGGATGTTATTGCACGAGTTCTTAGGCCTACGCGATATCTTCCTCTACTATAGGATCGCGGGTGTAGGCTACGTACGTAGCTTCGTAGTGCTGCTCTAGAGGCTAGGTTCCGTATAATAAGAAGAAAAGGCTATAGCCGTGCGGGCCTTCCTAACGGTTATATAGGTAGACGGCTCGTATTAAACGCTATGCTAACGGTATAGAGGGATTATCGAGGTAAAGGCGATAGATAATAGCTTTAAGCACGCCGTTTGCTTATTTAACCTTTCCGTTCCCGTAAGGTCTAGCGGGTATAACGGGCTTAACGGTTGTGCTAAAACGCTTGTGATAGTCTTAGGCTTATTGCTTAGTAAAGCAATTATATTATCGCTAATAATCTCACGTAGTAGGCCGAATCGCGTAGTAATAGTCTATAGGACTAGGATTATTCCCTTAAAGTCTATAGACTACGTAATAGTAGAGATAAGCCAACCGGTTGTATACTCTACGGCGTTAAGCAGCTATTGCCTTTTATACCTTATATAGTCGATAGCCTACCTTATTAAGAGCGGCATAAGTGCTAAAGGCATTAGGTTAAGAAGCGTCGGGTCTAGCGGCTTTATTAGTTAGTAGGACTAGCAATAGTGAATAGCTTCGTAAGCTACGAGCGGGAGTTCTAAGTGCTAGTATCGCATAGATAGATATCGTATAACGTAGCTAACGGTGCTATGCCCTAAGGCCTTATGTGCTTACTTAGCTATATCTACGAGAGCGTTAAACTCTAGTACTAGCAGTAGTGCGATTGCTCTTATAGGGTTTAGCGGCTCGCTAAGGGGAAGGGAACGCTTATTTTAGCGAATACGGTATAGACTGCCCTTTAACTCGCAGAAGTGTGTATTTACTTAATACGGCGTAATGTTCGGCGGTAGAGCTTCTTTAGACGTAAGGAATTCGAAGATCGCTTATAAATTAATTCGTGCTAGCTATTCTAGTCGAGTAACGAGCTCTATAGCGTTAAGAGCGGCGTTATCGGCTTCGGGCGTAGGTTTAGGCGCTATATTATATACGGGATCGTCTTTTAGGATCGTTATAAGCTCGTCGTCGTCGTTAATCGTAGCTATCCTCCCTTTATTAGCGTTATAAGCAGTATCCTTATCGTATAGCGGGCGAGAGAGATAATTAGCGAGCATATTCGCTTTACCGCTGCGATATACGATCTTAATATTATAGTGTTTAATAACGTTAAGGAACCGAATAATTCGTATAGGTTAGTCTATCTTAGTGCGAAGAGTCTTAAGGGATTCGTAATCTATAATAATAGTAATATCCGCGCCTATAACCTAATGCTTCTAATATTATATAGCTATTATAATTCCTAAGAGCTCTCGTTCTTATATAGAATAACGCTACTACGTCTCGGTAAGCTTCTTAGAAAAGTAGGCTATTAGGTAAAGGTAGGAACGCTCCTTACCACCCGTTAGGTATATATACGGCTATAGAAGAGCTACGCCTATATATTTCTTAGACGCGTCGCTCTTAATAATTATAGGAAGCATTTAGCTAAACTTAACGAAGACTAGTGTTATTATAATAGCATTATAGATCTATTCTTAAGCAGCTTTAGCTTCCGCAGTTAGGGTAATAGGGACATTCTTACTACCGAGGGACTATTTAATTAACGGGATAGATAGGTCCGAAAAGTTCGGGATTAGTATGCGTAGGTATCCGGCCGCGTAAATAAAAGCGCGGATTTCTATAGTAGTCGTAGGTATTAGGCGGTCGCGAATAGCGGCAATCTTAAGAGGATCTGCCCGAATGCCTTTAAAAACAGACGATAAAGCCTAAGAATACACCTATATCGACGAAGAGCTTTATCTTCTTAGCGTTTAAGAGCAGGCTGTACTTAACGGCGCGGGCGAAGAAGGCAAGCAGGCGTTCGTAAAGCTGCTCGACTATATCGGCCTAAAGGCATATATCGTTAAGGAGACTAGCGGCGAACTCGCGCAGCGGCTATAAAACTTCCTTTATAAAAGCTTAGAAAGTAGCTAGGGCGTTCGTAAGGCCTATAGGCATAACTTCCTATTCGTATAGGCCGAAAGGCGTAACGAAAGCAGTCTTCTCGTAGTCTTCTAAAGCGATACGGATATACTAAAACCCGTCTTATAGGTCGATAAAAGCGTAGTAATAGTAGCCGGCTACGCGCTAGATTTTATCTATAGTATTTAAGAGAGGATACGTATACTTCTTTATTAGGGTATTAAGTATACGGTAGTTAGCGTAGATACGCTAAATCACTTGCCTACGGGTATTATACTATAGGCCCGTAAGTGCCTTCTTTAGCGTTAATAGTAAAAGAAACGACTATAAGCTAACGGACTTTTAAATAATACTCCCCTTATATTTCTTAATAAAGTCCTTAATAGCTTATACCTATAAGAGACTATAGCGTTAGGGAGCCTGCTATATAGGCGTGCTATCGCCTATGTTAATTCGATAGACTATCTATGCTAATTTTTCTATACGTTAAAGCGATACGTTAAAGAGCTCCGGGAATTTAGCGAAATAAACGTCTATAAAACATTTCGCCTATTCCGGCGTATTAGCGTAAAAGCGAATAGCACGCGTAGGAGTAGGTTAAACGTCGGTCGAATTAGCGAAAATAGCTATAGAGAAAACGTTCGACGGCCGCGGCTATAATAGAGGCTTACCCTTAAGATTGCGAAGTCGTATAGCGCCGTTGCCTTTATAAGCGACTTTAAGGGCGTAAAAGATAGATCGTCTAAAGGTTAAGTCACCGGGGAAAGTCCCGTTAAAGACGATACTATAAGAGAAGGCAACTAAACCGGTCTAATTGTTATTGCCTTACTATTATATAGCGATAACGATATCGTCTTAAACGCTTAGTCTAAGAATCCCTCCTATCCCCTTTATAGTAGAGGCGACTTAGGATAGGTATAAGGCTAGCTTATATATAAGTAAAGAAGAAACGTAATAAGATATAAAACTATAGTCGAAGAAAGAAGAAAGAGTAAAAGATAGGGAAGTCGTTAATTAGCAAAGGAAAACACTATAACGATCGCTAAAGCCCTCGCGGAGAGGCTTTTAGCTAGTATTAATACCGCTATCTATAGTTATAAAGTAGATAGCGTCGCCTCCCTATTAGAAATACGCTAAGTCTATCCCCTCTTATATAGCCGTAAGGATAGCTTCCGTTTCCGCGTCGTCTTCCTTAAGTTAGTACGTCGGATCTTAGTTTTTATCGGCATTATTTATAACCTCGTCGTCGAAGTATATATATAGGCGGTTAGCGTAATTGCGATAATTTCCTTACGTGCCCTTATATATGCCCTTACCTCGGTTACCTCTGCCGCGATTACTACCGCGGCCGCGGCTACTCCCTCTAAAGCACTAGCAGGAACTAAATACCTTAGTAGCTTCGTATATCTTCCTTTTTATCGTAACGTCTTAAGGCGGGCTAGACGGTAAGGATAACGTAGTAGTAGGTGCTAGCAAAGATAATAGACGGTAGTCTTAAGCTTAATATCTAGCCTTACTATAGTTAAAGTAGGTATTCGCTTTAGATAAGGCCGTAAAAGTTAAAGCGGCGATAGCTTTATCGTCGGCGGCGTAGATAAAAGTATCGGTCGTATACGGATCGGCTATAATAATACCCGGAGGGCCTAAATAAGAGGAGGCGGATAGTAGCCTAAGATTAGCCTTAACGACTTCTATTATCGCCGGCTTATTGCTAACGACCTTATTTATCTTCTATATCTAGTATAGTTAGCCCTCTTATATACGGATAGAAGTAGCTAGCTTACCGTAGATATCTTCTATAGGCTAACGCGTTTGCTCGCTAGCTAATAGCATAAGACGCTAAATAAAGGCTATACTATATAGTATAGTAATATCGGAACCGATCTATAACTAGATATATAGGAGGTTATTCCGAATATACTAGAAGGTAATAGTACGGACACTAGGGCTACGTTTCTTAATGTCGGGAAGGTTTAAGAACGCGTTATAAATGCGCTAGGCAAAGTTAACGAAGGCCTCGTCCTTAACTAGCGCTAGTTAGGCGTAAATAGCTAACGGCGTGTCTAAAACACCGTAGTCCTTTAGGACCGTAAAAATGCCCTTAAGGAGCAACATTTAGTCTAAGTGCCTAACGTTAACCTAATACGCGATAGGGCCGAAGTCCTTAGACAACTCGTTAGCTATTTAAGTAGGCTAGAGGTTATATAGTATCTGCCCGATAAGAAACACGGATTATATCTATTAGAGCTTTTAGAGGACGGTATAGTCCGCTTAATGCAACTTCTATTTAAGCTTTATAGTAATCTTATTTCGGTTATTAATTACCGTATTATTAACGTCTCTAGCAGCCTTCGCTTAAGGCTAAATGCTTTTTATAAGAGTCTTAGTAGCTCGATCGTAAGTGGCATTATACGGGATATATATAGGATAGTCGAAGTTTAAACGTAAGTTAGGACCTCGTTCTATAAATGCGTACTAATCGACGGCTCTATCGTCGTAGTATAGGAAAGGCTTTACCGGCAGCTAGTGCTATTACGGTAGAACCGGTTGCTAAGCGGGTTGCCTATGCTATAGCTAAGCTACCTGCCCTTACTACTACTGCTAATTCGAATGAGTAAATCGCTGCTCGCTTATAAGGTTAGCAGTAGGCGTTGTAGCAATATTCTCCGGATCTACGGGAGGAGTAAGAGGCGACGAGTAGTCCGGCACGGGAGGCGCGGGAGGAACGGGAATAAGTCCTAAAGCTAAGGAGCCGGTAGTAGGTAGTAGTAGTGCTAGAAGAGGAGGTGCTTATACTCGAAAGAGACTAGCTAAGCGCTCCTTTATACGCTCTATTTAGGTAGCTTAACGCTCCTTAAAACGCTCTATCTAGGTGATTTAGTTATCCTCTAGCTATTTAAGCTAGTTAGCTTACTATTAAGACTGCTAACGCATTTTACCGCGAAGTTCTTTACGTAAGTCGTTAAGGTAAGTATTAAAGACTTCGTTTTAGCGGGTTATCTTCTAGTCTACCTATCTTCCTAAGCCAGCGACTAAACTCGTCTTATTCGGCTTAAGGCCGATAGTAGAGCTTGCTATAGAGCCCCGGCGAGAGCTTCGGTCGGCTCCTAGCTCGTCTTTAGACGGCGAATTCGGCGGCAACGCTGCCGATATATTATATAACGTTAGGCTTATGCAACGTTAGGCGAAAGAAAAATAGGGTAGAACGTGTGTTTAGGGTAATACGATAGGTCTACGTAGCGTGAACGCTAGGATACGTAATTCGTCCGATTGTTTAAAGAGGCTAAGGTTTGCTCTTTAAAAATACGTATTTTTAAGGCCTTTTAATAGTCGGATTAGGTATACAATAGAGAGTCTCTAGGCTTCCTGCTAGGGGAAGCTTCGTAAGACTATGTTCTATGTGTGGTTAATTAACTAGCTAAGGTTGTAGGCGCTTAGGGCTTTAGGGAAAAACCCTATAGCGGGGCGCTAACTAATGCGCCTACCTAATAGGATCCTCAGCCGGGCACGAAGCATACATTAAGGAGCCGCAACTTCCGGGAGTACGTAGGTCGCTTTACGAAGGTAGCCTAGAACTATAAGCAAAGCTCTAGCTTCTAAAAGTTGCGAAAGCGCGCTAGTATAAACGGCGTTAGCAATAGGAACGGAGGAGCTACTATTAGGAATGCTATAACGCTCCTACCGCCTAGATCCGCGCCTAATACTACGGTAGACTATAAGGGCGACGTTATAATATCTACTATACGGCCCGCTTATAGAAGAACGAGGATACTATCCGCCGCCTTAAGCAGCGCGCCCTTCTCTTCTATATAGCGAGCTAAGTAAGTATTAAAGGCGGAGCTTTAGAAGCGGAGAGAGGAGGGGCTTTTCGTACGCTATAGTGCGGATAGACATTTTGCTATAGACTGCCTATATCGTCCCGCTCGCCCTACGAAGCGAGCCGAACGGCCTATAGCGATTCGCGCTACCCGACCTTCTCTTAAGTCTAATATTAAGAAGGATAATAATATCCCCGCCGCTATTAGTGCGGAGGGAAACGCATAGCTCTAAAGCATAGATAGGCCTTAGAGCCTAATTCGCTAGCACTAAAGAAAAAAGAGTTAACTAACCGTATTAAGACTTCTCTTACCTTAATACTTATTATTGTTAACTATATAAACCTTATCTTTACTCTTATAGATAAGGGTTGCTAGTACTACGCCGCTATCGATAAGGCATTTATATAAGAACTACGTTTGCTAGTTAAGGATATAGGAACTTAGTACGTACGAGGAGCCTCGAGCGTAATAGAGGAGGCGAAGATTAAAGATATCGTATAGATAGCTACGGAGATTAATAGGCATAAGCAATTGCTCGTAGCATACGTTATCCTTTAGCTAGAATTTAACCTAATCCTTAGAAAGCCTTAGCTTTTTTATATAAAGTCTTACTCTATACCGCACTAAGGGAGGCTTTAGTATAGGAATTCGCAGCGTTAGCTACGGTATATTAATAAGAACGAGCCTAAGGACACTAAGTGCGCTACGGAGCTTCGAGAGGCTAAAGAAGTTATAGCTTTAGTGTTTATTAGCATAATTAACCGAATGCGTAGACGATACGGCTCGGAAGCCGCTACGGCTGCTATTTGCGTAGTTAGCCTCGCGGATATTAAAAAAGCCTTACGACTAAAGAAGCCAAAGACGGAAGCCGAATTGCGTTAAATAATCCCTACGTAGTTCTATAACCTACTGCCGCTCTTTCGGAAAAGCGAGGCCGATAAATTAAACCTATATAAGCCCGGCATTAACTACGCGATACTACTTCGCAAAGATTCCCGCGGATAAGATATAGTTCCGCCCTTTAGGCCGCTATACGCAATGTCTTAAGACGAGTTGCTTATGTTAAAGAAAACACTACGCGACCTTTTAGATAAAGGGTTTATTTAGGCTAGCTCTTCTAAGGCCGCCGCTTTAGTGCTATTCGCGCGGAAACCTAAAAGAGGACTACGTTTCTACGTAGACTACTAAGTACTTAACGCAATAATACGACCGGACCGCTACCCGCTTCCGCTAATTAGGGAGACACTCCGCAATATTACTAAAGCGAAGTAGTTTACTAAGTTAGATATCTATTAGGCGTTCTATAAGGTGCGAATTACAGAAGGTAATAAGTAAAAGACCGTATTCCGCACTCGCTATAGGCTTTTCGAATAGATAGTAATACCGTTTAGGCTTATAAAGGCTCCTGGCACCTTCTAACGGTATATTAATAGCATTCTTCGCGAATTTCTAAACGAGTTCGCTTCCGCCTATATTAATAATATTCTTATCTATATAAGCGGTAGCCTAGAGGATTATATAAACAAAGTGCGGAAGGTGCTAGACCGGCTCTCCGAGCATAGGCTATACCTCGACCTTAATAAATACGAATTCGGCGTCCGCTAGGTTAAATACCTTAGATTTATTATTATCGCAGGCGTTAGTATATAGGCGGACCCTGTAAAGATCTAGGCTATTTAAGACTAAATAGCCCTAACTTCGCAAAAGGGTGTGCGGAGTTTCTTAGGATTTATAAACTACTATCGGATTTTTATTCGTTAATTTTCTCGTATCGTCGGTCCGCTTATAGCCCTTACCGGTAAAGGGGTAGCCTTCTATTAGGGCGCCGTATAGGCAGAGGCGTTCTAAACGTTAAAAGACCTATTTTCGTAAGCCCTAGTGCTACTATAGTAAGACTTTAATTATCCTATAATACTTAAGGCGGACTATAGTAGATTCGCGCTTAAAGGCACGCTTTCGTAAGAGGTAGACGGCTAACGCCGCCCTATAGCTTTTTACTCCCGTAAGCTTACCCCCGCCGAATAAAACTACGCTATCTACGATAAGGAAATGCTCGCTATAATTAGCTATTTAAAGCAGTAGTAAGCGGAGCTCTATAGCTATAAGAACTTTAAAATCCTTATAGACTATTATAACCTTAAGTATTTTATAACTTAACGTTATCTCTCTAAGCGATAGGCCCGCTAGGCGGAATACCTTTCGCGGTTCTATTTCTAGATTAAGTACCGACCCGGAAAAGAGGCTATAGTACCGGACGCTCTATCCTAGAGAGATTAAGATCGGCCTTCTAGCGAAGATTATAATGCCTAAGAGCTTTAAATACTCTTAGAGGAGGCACTACGTATATATCTTAGAGTAACGCTTATCGGTACGGACGGCGTAGTCTTAGTTAATAGTAATAGCGATAAAGACGAAGATAATAGCGAGGAGGATAATAATTCGTTAATTAGTTTAGATAGTAAGGGGGTAATCGAAGAAGACGCGGAGCTTAACGCTTAGGAAGCGGACTTTACAGCGGCTACGACCTAAGACGACCTCGATACGTAAGGCGCGGAGCTAACTACTAATATAGGTCTTAACCGACGGATTTTTTAAGACGAGGAGCTTTAGCGTACGTAAGACCGCTTAGCAGCTTAAGACGTTACCTACGGGAGTATACGCCGCGCCGTAGAGGCAGGAGTATAACGATTCGACCTTAAGCTTAACCTTAAGGTATAGGTAGCCGACTACTACGTAGACCTACGTAGGCACCTACGGTTCCGCGGACGGCTTTAGCTTCTTAGTTCCTCTATAACTATAAAGGCCGTAGTAAGAGACGCTCCCCTAAAGCTAGAAGAAGGGAACGCGCTTTAAGGACGGCTTATTTAAATAATATACGACGCTAGCGTCGTCGGCTACCTTAGCCGCGAAGGAACAATTGCCGCTATATCCTAAGACTTCTATTAGCCGCTCCTCTAGCTATACGTTAGACGATTCCTCCGTAACTATAATATCTATACGTGTATAAAGATTTAGCGTACGCTTAAGAAAGGGCTACTTAAATCGCTTCCTATGCCGGACCGGTTCTATACGTATATCTAAATAGACTTTATTACGGACCTCCCCTTTATAAAGAGCGGCAACCGTAATCTTTAGGTAATTAAGGACCGTCTAAGTAAGGAAGTTATATTAGAACCTATGCCCTCTATAGAAGCGGAGATCTACGCGGAGCGCTTTCTTATATACTATATACGATACTATTAATAGCTAACGTTAATTATAAGCGATAAAGGCTTAAATTAGATAAGCCGCTTCTAATAGCACTTATATCGGCTGCTATAGATTTTATAGCTGCTAAGCATAGCATATTATCCGTAAACCGATAGGGGGCCGGAACGGCTTAACTAAGGAGTTTAAGCTTACCTCCGAGGCGTTATCGACTATAACTAAAGTGGCTCCCCGTAGTGATAAGTGGCTCCCCGTAGTGTAAATAGCGCTTAACGGGAGAAATCACTCTTTAATTAGTATATCCCCTTTCTTCGTACTATACGGGTATAAATTAGTATCCCTATTTCCTATCGCCGTAGATATAGCGGCGGAAAAGCCGTCCGGCAATAGCCCGGAGGGGCGTATAGCCTCCTTTATATAGCGACTTAAGTAGGTCTCGGACTTCTATTAGTCGTTAATAGCCTCGGTAGCGTAGGACTAAGAGCGGCATACTAATAAACGACGGGAACCTATAGAGCGATTTACGGTAGGTAATAAAGTCTAGGTAGACTTACGGAACTACGCATCCTTAAGGCCGAAGAAGAAGCTCGACTAGCTATACGCGAAATTCGCGGTTAAGAGAGTGCTAAGCCCGTAAGCCGTCGAGCTAGAGGGACTACCTAATAGGATTCACCCGAATTTTAACGTAGACCTTCTTCGTCGAGTAGTAGTAGATCCGATGCCCGGCTAAGTAATAGTAGACCTATAGCCTCCCGTAATCCTAGTAGAGGGAGAAGAAGAGTTCCTAGTAGAGGAAATTCTTACCGTATAGTAGAAGAAAGTCGGCCGCGGTAGTAGGCGCGAGGTCTTCGTAAGGTAGTAAGGGTACTAAGACCCGACGTAGCACCTAGCAGCGGACTTCGTAGATATAGAAGCGCTCGATCGCTTCGAGGAGCGCTTTAAAGCTATTAGAGAAAACGACGGACCGCCCGACGCCGCGTTGCCGGCAAAGACACGACGGAAGAAGGTGCGTTTTACGCTTCCCGAAGCAAGCCGCGTAGCCTAAGGCGCGGCCGGGCCCTACGTAATACGTCGTTATTTTTCACTCGGGTAAGGTAAGGGTCTTATATAAGGGTCTTCGACTATTAGTAAGATTAGGTCTACGACCTAATCCGTATTCTTATATACAAGCGGGGAAGAGGCACGTGCGGGCGGGGAAAGGGGCTTGTGCGAATAGGGGTAAGGGGCTCGTGCGGATAGGGGTAAGGGACACGTGCGGACAAAGGGGTACGTGCGTAGAGCTATATATCCGTATGCATAGGTGCGCTTATACTTAGTTCTTTATAGATGATTTCCACACCTATAAAGAGGGCACCTATGTAATTACTCTGCCTACCCTATTATAGCTACGAGCTTTTTCGTTTTATATTTATTAAGATAGTCTAAGTAAGTTATACCTCTATATTTTGTTTTCTTATATTTATTAAACCATGCTTTTAGTATTATATTAATAAAAGCTTCGGGTATAAGAATATAGGTTTCTATGTCTATTTCTATATATAGGAAGGCATTTTTTATATTAAACTGCATAATCTTTTAGTTATTTAAAACAACCTATACTAATAAAAGCCTTATAGACTTAGGTCTTACTATAGTAGAAAAGGTTTCTATATAATCTAGACTATATATCTGCTTATAGCCTAAAGCTATAAGTCGGGCCTTAAATTTCTTTATATTATTTTCGTTATCCTTTTTAACTCTTATAGACCTATCGGCTTCCGAGGGCTTCCCGGTCTTCGGGTAGCTCGGTTATTTGCTAAGTATCGTTATCTATAAGCTATTGTATTTTAGCGACTATACCTTTATCCTAGTGTATAGCTTCGTTGCTGTTTATAGCTTGCTTATAGGTTTTTAGCTCTATAGGATTACTACCTTCTAAAGCATATAGAAGGGTTATATTACTATTATTTAATAGAACATATATCGGGTATTCTTTATATTCGTTATAGAATTCAGCCGGCTTCTTAGGTATTTTAACCTAAATTCTTTAATCCCTATTATTATTATCCTAGCGCATAGGTATATTATCTAATATATTATTAATATAGTTAGGATTATAATCTAAGGGTATATTATCGGTTATATAATTTAGATTATTCTAGGGTATATTATTGGTATGTTTAGGAGTTATATCTATAGAGGACCGTAGGTGCCTCTCTGGTATTTCTTTTAGCGAAGGTATAGTATTAAAGTTAAAGGTTTTATTGTCTTTTAAGAAGTTATTTTCTAATATAGTTATATCCTTTAAGATAACGACTTTTTTTCTACTATAGTCGTATATTTTATAGGCTGTATCTCTATAGCCTATTATAATTCCTTTATAAGCTCGTACATTGAGTTTATTACTTAGGGTTTTATTTTTATAGTATATAATACTTCCGAAAACACGGATTTTCTCTATATCTTCTATAGAAAGGGCTATATTATTCTTCTTTTCTAGAGGACATATATATCCTAAAGCAGTATAGGGGGATCTATTATATATATATATAGCTGCTAAAATAGCTTCTCCCTAAAGGTATTTAGGTAGTTTAGCCGTATAAAGCATAGACCTAACTTTATTAAGTATCGTTCTATTTATACGTTCTATTCTACCGTTTAAGTATAGTATATACGGCGGACTTAAGTTATATATTATACCTTTTTTTAAGGCATATGGTTTAATATTATATAGAAATTCTTTTGCATTGTCTAAGAAGACCTCTTTTATTTTAATATTATCTTTATTGTTTTCGAGTTCTAATTTAAACTCTAGAAACTTTAGTAGGCTTTCGGCTTTATCTTTCATAAGGTATATTCTTAGATACCTAGAATAAGTATTAAGAAAGGATATAAAGTATCTAAATTTATCGTATGTAGGGACCTTTATAAGGCCCTAAATATCAACATTTATTTTATCGAGAAAGAGATATCGTCGTTTCGAGGGAGTCTTCTTTTTCTTATCGGTATATTTAGCTTATATATAAGCTTCGCATTGTTTTATAGCTATAATATCTTTTTAGTCTACGGATAGGTCTAGGTATAGTCTACGGAGGTATCGGTATAGGGATTTATAGCTAAGATAACCTAAGCGTTTATGCTAAAGTAGTAAATCTACCTTCTTTTTATTTTATATAGATTTATTTTTAATATCTTTATATTGTTCATCTAGTAAGGGTTTTTATATAGTATTTTCAACCGTTTCTTTCGGACTATGCCGGATGTTATATATCTTATTTTTAATATAAAAGCGAGTTTTCTTTATTTCTAAAGGGATATAGTATAGGCCGTTTTTAATAAAGCCTAATATTAATTATTTAAGTTTTTTATCGAGAAGAGATATAGAGTCTAGGCCTATAAGAGCATATGTGTTTTTTATAGTAGACTAGCTTATTATATTTATGCCGATTTCGGGTATATATAGGCAGTCTTTTATTATGTATTGTTATATACTATTAGGGAACTTAAAAACAAGATCCCTAGCCCTTCGTATAATAATCGAAGAGGCTTTTCCCTAGGTTATAGTTGTATAGATATATTTATAATTAGAGAGGAGGGATTTATTAGAAACTATATACCTCGTAGCCCTAGTGCTAAACACAAAATTATAAAAATTCCCAATCTGTATAATAGACTTATTAACCCTGAAAATAACTCTCGAGATTGCAGAAAGAAGTGGCTTTAAAGGTCCTATTATTTATTTTCTATTAGACTTAGATCTTGCCTTTATAAGGGTATAGAGAAGGGTGTCTTTATATAGTGACGGGTTATAGAGTAATAATAATAGGTATAAAAAGGGTATAGAGGGTATAAAGAGTATAAAGGATATAAAGAGTGTATAAAGGGATAGGAAAAAACTTATAATACCCGAGCCTGAATCCGTTATAACTATAACCTTTTAAGAGGCTTCGGAAGAGGTATCTCGAGAAGGGGTCTTTCGAGACGGCGTCTTTCTCTTCCGAGGTCGAGAGATGCGAGCAGTAGGGCGAGGGGACTAAAAACTCTCCTAAGAGTGCGGAATAGGGGTCGGCCTCCTATGATTTCTGTTAGTATAGTCCCTTAGCTCTCTTAGCTAGTATTTCTTCGAATTCGAATTCGAAGAGGGCGTATTATTTCTTAGTATAAAGCTAGTAGCTCTAGCCTTATCTCTATTTTCTAGTTTCTAGAAGCAGTTTCGTTCTATATAGCCTCGCTTTTTATAGTAAGAGTAAACCGGTATTTTATTATTTTTATTGTTGTTCGAATAGAATAATTGCTTACCGCTATTAAGCGCCTTAGTCCTCTTAAATTCATCGATTAAAGAGGAAGATAAAGACTTAAGCATATAGGCTAAGGCATCGACCCGTAGGGTCTACGTTATATTAGTTATATAGCTCGAAAACGAGCTATTTAGTGATTCTAAAATCTAGGTAATTATAATAATCTCGGGGATAAGAATTTCCTAAGTGTTAAGCTTATTAAAGAGCTCTTTTACCTTATTAAGGTAATCTTTAATAGAAGAGTACCCTTCTATCTTAGTATTAAATAATTCCTTTATTAGTAGGAAATTAGACGTAAATTTTATAGGGTTATAAAGGGTTTTAAGGGCCTCCTAAGCGGCTTTAGCAAAAGCCTAGTGTTTTATCTAGGATAGAGGCCTATTATTAATCATTAGCCTTATAAGGGCGAGGCATTTAGAAGATATATTATATCCTTAATCGAGAATAGCTTAAGCAAGCTTCTCCTTAATAAACATAGACTCTATCCTAAGGGATTAGGACGAGTAGTTTACGCTTCCCTTAAGCTTAGAGAAAGAGTAATCCTTAAAGCTAGCTATAATGTTTTTTTGTTAGTAGTGTTAGTGTTTGTTTTAGTTTTTGTGTTTTATTGAGTTTTGCGTAGCGGGAAGATACCGAAGAAATTTCGGCAGAAATTCAGTGGAAATAAGCTAGGAAGGAGTAAGCGAAGGGATTTTAAAAAGAGTTTTAAAGAAGGGTTTAAGTATAGAAAACAGACTTAGAGAGGGGGGGGGGTCCTAAGGGCAAATCGGGGGTAATAGGGGAAAAAGGGTAAAAACACTAAGAAACTAGTGATCTAGGCAAACCGTGTGTGGCGTAAGAAGGCAAGTGGCCTAAAAAGGTAGGGATAAGTTGATTTAGCGGTATATATAGTGCAGCCGAGTGATCTAGAAGAGTAGAGTAAGGCTTTAGGTAAAGCAATTTATTAGAGCTTAAGAAGCGGTAGGGATTATAACCACTAAGAAATTAAGATAACGACTAATAGTAGAGGATTATAGAGATATAAGAAGTGTGAAGATTAAAGCAGAATTAAGAGAGAAAGCGGTTATTAAATTATTAGTGATAGTCTGTCTAGCTAAGGACATAGGCGCCTTCGTATAGCTAAATATCTTAAGAACTAGGGTATGTATTAATTAGCTTATTGTGCCGTCTAATAGCGCTATTTCCGGAGAAAAGAACGCGTATAAGACATCGCCGATATATCGCACCGTTATCGCGGAGTTATTATTGCGGAATAGAGGGTAGTTGTAAGCGAGACATATAAGTACCGACGTATCTATCTTAGCACCTACACCTTATGCTATAACTCCTGTATCTTATCACCCCGACTAGCTAATACAACCGGAACATAAGTATGTTATACAATATTAAATAGTGGATTTTATGCATATTATTATGTACCTATACAATATCTAGTTCGGGAGATATTTGCTCCCTTATAATAATTAAGGGATCCTTAGTATAGCTTAAGGAAGGCATTGCCGAAGAGTACGCCGGCTTCTACTTTAAAGACCTAGGCGGAGTAAGTAAACTTAGCTATAGCTTCCTAGGCAGTAGGACTAGCTATAGTACTACGCGCGTAGAAGGAGAACGTAGCCTAGTCTTCGCAAAAGGAACGACCGTTAACTCTATTAATAGTAATAGGAGGCTTCTTCTCGACGGTATAGTTAAGAGTCTAAAGAAGGTCGCGATTAATTATAGGTTTACTATAGCTAAAGTCGGGGCAAACTTAGACTTCCTGCCTACTAGGTTAAGTAGAGACTTTAATCTTTATATAAGAGTATAAATACGGCGGGGAATCCTAATCCTACTAAGGCTCCTTAGCTTTAGCTTCTAGGATTTAATTTAGTCAAGGTACTATAGTAGGCGCTATGTGAAAAACAGGCTCTTTAATAATAGGTGCGGGAAGAATAGGCTCTAAGGTAGTAAAGACATTAGGCTTAATAACAATAGGATCGGTAACGTTCCTTACGTTAATAGGAGGGGACTTCTTATACCTAAGATAGAGGTAAGAGAAGAGGGCGTTATAAGAAAGAAAAAAGGCCGTATAAACCTTATAGGTTAAAGGCTTAAGTACGCGCTCTTTACTATAAAGCTACTGCTTAGATATATAGTAGTTAGCGTATATATACTCCTTAAGCATAGAGGCGAGGGCGAATATACGGTCGTAGGTGCTATATTTAAACTTACCGGCCCGTTCGGTAGGGTAGCGAGAGTTTATATAGCCTACGAAGTTAGCTTCCGAAGAGGCGTAAAAGAACGCGTCGTCTTAAGAGTCGTTTAAGTATAGCTTATTACTAGCTTTATCGCCGCTAAGAGTAGTCTTTTTATCGCTTTAATACTTCGACTTAAAACGCACTTTCTTCTTATTATCGTTACCTCTATATTTACCTTAGCGGTATTCCGTTTCGTTATCGCGTCGGTCGTCTTAGCGTAGGTAACGCTTATTACGGCGTAGCGGGCGTAAGCTTAACTAATTACGGTTATTACTTAAGCTTCGACCTTTAGGGCTACGGTTGCGATTATAGCCTTAGTTTTAATCCCGACGGTTATTCTAACGGTAGTTATTACCTCGGTTACTTTAATAATAGTTATTACGACGATTATTACGATAGCTATAATTACGGTTACCTTAACGGTAACTATTATTACGGCGACGGTTATCCTAACGATAGTTATTATCCCGACGGGAAAAGCTACCGCAGCGAGAACGGTCTTAGTCTCTAGATATATAGCTTACGGGAGGCTATAATAAAGGGCTTTTGTTCTTTAATAATGCGAATCTATTTATCTATTAAGGTCTTTTTCGTAGGAATAGGAAGAAGCGAGGAGATTTAGACGGTAATAAGAGGATAGATAGCTTTAATAATTTAAGCATTTTTGCCTATCTTAAGTTAGCGGGCGAGCGAAACCTTTCTTTAGATCTACTACGCGAGAGTAATAGAGCTAGAGGACTATATAGATATCGTATACCTTTCCCTATAAAGTTTCTTCGAGATATCGGTGTTATAACGCTTAAAACGCCTAGTTAAGAACTTATAGAAGGTTCTAAAAGGGGAGGAACTAAGGATATTACGTTATTCTACTATAAGCTTACGTATATACTATATAAGAGCTCCTCTTATTAAGAAGGAGAGGTAGTATAGGCAAAGGGCGAACGGATCCTCGTCTTAGTAGATCCTTAGACGCTCCGTAAAGAGATAGACGTCTATATAGATATTCTTTCTATCGCTAAGAGCGATAATGCCTAGGTTCTTCGGATTATACTTATTTAGGTTAAAAGTACTAATATTATCTTATTTAAGGCGTTTAGTAACGGCCTCGTCGTTATAGGCCGAGGAGGAGGTGTAACTCGCCTTACGGTACTTACGCAGGTTCGGATAGGACTTTAAGGGGCGGCGGATAAAGCTATTTTCGGACTAAGACGAATTATTATTATTATAATCTAAATCCTTCTATCGACGAGAGTAAAAGGCCTGCAAATACTTAGATAACTTAGACTAAAGAGAGTAATATAAAACCTAAGGTTGCTCTTTAAGGCGATGCTATTATCTAATAGAGTATTGCTTAGATAAGCGAAGTATTTATTACGGAAATTAACCGTTAGAAAGGTCTCCGTCGATTATTTATAGGTTAAGAGGCACGGCTCGAATTAGCCGATGCACTAAAGATATTATAGCGTAGAGAGGAGTCTTCTTATATAAGAGATCGCCTATAAAACGAAGATACGCGTAAATTCCCTTTCGCTAAGTGTCGGCGTGCTATAAATGCTTTTCCTTTACGGGCGGAAGATCTATAATATTAAAGGTAGTCTTTAACTTAGAGGCTAAGGAGCCTAAGAGAATATAGGCTTGCTTTATATATATTACGTCTATATTAGGAAAGGTCTTAATAACCCCTTCCGTAGGTAGTGTTTTAATTAACTTAGAGTAGCGAACGGCCTATTTTAATAGATTATTATAGTCCCTATCCTCTATAGCTAGTAAGGCAGACTGCTTACGTAGCACCTCGGTTTCTATAGATAAGCGAGGACGATAGCGGGCAGGAGGAGGAAGATCTTTATAATTACTCTTAGATTCCCTAAAGGGTGCGGCGCTATAGATACTTTCCGGCGGAGCATACGGCTAAGTATAAGTCAGCAAGCGAGGATAAAAGTCGTTATCTAAACGAGATGCGGACGCTATAGCTTAACGGGCTTCTTCGTCCTTAGCTATAGTAATAATAGCTTAAATAAAACGAGGGATAAAGGAGAAGAGGAGGGATTACGAAGGAAGAAGAGTTATAAGAGAAGAGAAAGGTCTATAGTAGGAGGTATAGGGTATTTTAATTTTAGCGTAGGAACGGGTACGCGTAGGAAATCGAAAACATAGAGAGAAAATTTTCCCTTACAGCTAGTTGCGTAAGGACTTAAAATAGAGAACTAGGCAGTAGACCCTAGTTCTAATAATACCTAGAAAGGCGAGCCTCGTCGGATCGTACGGCTTATATTAAAGGTTATATAGGCGTGCTAGCTAGAGTTATATAAGCTAGTTATACTATAGGTGTCGGGAGCCTTTAGGCGGCTTCTAACGAATGGCGAGAGCTTTAAGAAGCTTTTAGCGAGCGTATCGTAGTAGAGCGAAGCTCTAGAGATAGGAAGAGCGTTCCTAATAGTAGCTCAAAGGCAGAAGGTGCGAATTGCTACTAATTTAATGCACTAGGCACTAAGAATGTGTGTGTTAAGAAGGATTGTTTATTAAGGTAGGTGGCGAGCCCGGGAGCTAGGTATAGCTCCCTCTATCTTATCTATAGGTGATTACATTAGCCCTAGCATATAGCATAGAGGATGCTTTACATACATTACGTATATAAAACACTTCTTAGTCGATAGACGATTGCCGTAGTTGCCTTTATAGCTACTGCGGGCTTAGGACCCTGCTTATAATCTAGCAGCTAATAGGGAGTATCCTCTATAGAATCCTCTACGAAATCCTCTACGATTAAATAATCTACTATAGTTTTATCCTCCTCGTCCTTAGTATCTATATCTTCCGCGGTTGTTATTATATCTCCGATCTATATAGAATGTCTAGTTATATAGGTCGTAGTTATCCTCTTTATTGTCTTAGTTATTAGACTAATAGTCTTAGATAAATTAGTGAGATAAACCGCGAGAAAGGTGTATTTGCAACGAGGATCTTAGGTCTATAAAGAGTACTTCGGCATTAGTTAAAGGTTTAAATAAAGCGTACTCTAGTTCGGGAACGCCTCGGCATGCATTAATAAGTGTAGTTTATAAGGGAAGATCGCCTATAAAGTCTTTGCTAAGTGCCTGTTAGTAAAATTACAATTTATTAAATAAAGCCTAAAGGATTTTATACAATAGTTTAGCCGGGTGTTCTTCTCGCAACTTATAGAAGGTCGTTATTGTCTAGTCTATATAATAATATATATAATTGAATTTTGTATTAAAATGTCTCTTAATTATATCGTATGCTTTTCTAAATATCGCTGTCTAATTAATATGTCAAATATAATAGGTTTACGCACGTCCT
Source organism: Ophiocordyceps sinensis (assembly GCA_012934285.1). Classification (NCBI taxonomy): domain Eukaryota; kingdom Fungi; phylum Ascomycota; class Sordariomycetes; order Hypocreales; family Ophiocordycipitaceae; genus Ophiocordyceps; species Ophiocordyceps sinensis. The sequence continues at coordinate 11,187,123 of JAAVMX010000001.1, read as the reverse complement.
ATAAGGATCTTAGGGAATAAAGCATAGAATAAACTTAGTTTAATTTATAGGTTATAGCATAAGTTTATAAAAACCTAAAGTTTATCGTTAAGTAAGTTATATAGCTCCCTAGTATAGTTCTTATCTTTTATCTAAAGCTTAATAAAGCGCTATTAGATATCTATATTAGCGATAGCATTTAGAATATTGTCTAAAGGAAGTTTTATATATGCCTTTAATAGAATAAGATTGGAATTATTTAGCTATTTTACGATAGCCGTAGAACCTTCGTTCGTAGGATTTATAAAGAGATCTAAACGATTAAATCGGTGTAATGTTAGGTAAATAGTTATACCCGGAACATTAGTATTAAATAGCTATTGTTTATATAGAACTATCGGTTATTGCCTAGATAGAATAGTCCCTTCTATTAAATATAAGCCTGTATCGAATTACGGAACCGTTAGAAGTATGTTAGATGTCTATAGTATCTCTAGAACACTTATTATAGATACTGCTTTTTCTATTAGAACTGCTTCTAATAGTTAGAAGAGGGCTATTCTAGCGGTAATAAGCATAAAAGGATATATCGTATTTTTTATCTCTATTTTCTTTATATATTCCTCCGTGCTATTATTAAATCTCTATGCTATTATGTCTTCTATAGGCTATTCTAATAGTTTCTCGAGGGCTTATAACATTAGGAAGATCGTTATATAAGATATATTACTACGACCGGTGTATATTCCTCTTTTCCTTATTAGAACTTTTAGCGCTCGTTTATAATCTGCGTGTGTAAGACCCTATGTATTCGCTATCTATCTTTAGAAGTGGTTTTAAAAGTATAATAGAATCTCGTTTCCTTAAAAGTCGATTAATGCTTTATAAAGGGCAATAAACTTAGCGACGGATATTATAATCGCAATACCGTTATTCTCGTCGGGTTTAATATTACTATACTAATGCTTTACGTTAATATATAGAAAAAGGGTTCGGTAGATAGTTATGCCTTCTATCTATTCCCTAAGAGTCTCCTCTATTATATCGGATAAAGGACTAGTAGGTTAGTATATCGAAGTTATAATACGTGCTTATTTTTCACGCGATTTATCGGTATATTCGTAGGGTTCTTTATAAAACATTTATCGTTTTCCGGCGTTATTAACGCACTTTCTAGTAGTGCTATTCTTCTTTTTCTAAAGCGGTAATCGGTTAGCAAAAAGTTTAAATAAGAGCTATACGCAACTCTTAAGGGCGAGCTAGACTTAGAAGGTAAAGTCTTCTTATTCTTAGCATAGTTATCCTTCTCTAAGTGCATAGAATAGGATCGTCGGGCGGAAGCCGTTCGATAAAGACCTATAATACGTTCGAAGGATATAGAACTATCTCGTCTACCTTACTGTCTATAATTAAGCCTTATAATCACTAATTAGTATTAGTAGGTATATTAAATACAAATGCAAATAAAGGTCTAGTAGTCTTATTAGAATTATTAATACCTATCTAGCTAAGGATTATACTACCTTCTTATAGATAAGACGGGAGAAGGGTTAGGGCTTCTCTCCGGGAAGCCTTAGTAGCTAAGAATAGAAAGGGATCCGTAAATAGAATATATAGACGGATGCGTTAGTCGGGGAAGACCTTCCGCGGACGGATACGTCTATCGGGACGATTATAGAAGTCTATAGAAGGAAGTAGAAGTCCTTCTACCTTAGAATTCTATCTATAGAATTCACCTTAGAAGGGAAGTCCTTCTACCGTAGAATTCTATATATAGAATTCACCCTAGAAGGGAAGTCCTTCTACCGTGGAATTCTATCTACAATTCCTATAAGGGTTGTTATTAATTAAACTACTATGCCCCCGGACCTCTCGGCATAACTATTCTAATATAAGTGTAATAGCGATAATTCCCGGACCTTTATTCCTGCTTTATGTATATCCTTAATGTATTCCTCGGTTAGGAAGGCCGTCTCGCCGTCTAATATTAGGATCGCAATCTTAATCCCGAATTTAGCGTTAATAGTCTCCTTAAGGCCTCGGAAGATGCCTTAAAGCTCGGTCTTTTCACCTACCTTAAAACAATGCCTAATTCCTATATTAAGATAGGTGAATATAGCTATATTATTAATGCCGTAATACGCTATTCTTAGGTAGATAGGTCGAAAGAGACCGCGCCGTACGGCCTCTTCGGGTATAAAGGGTCCTAATATACCCGCGAAATCTACCTTCTATTCTTCGTCGTATAGTAGACCTTATAGTCTAAAAGGTCGATTCCGTTAAGCTTAATGATATTATCGTTCTAACCGCTAAAAAGATGCCTTATCGCACCCTTTTCCGGGTGGCTTATTCGTGCGTGCTATAGGGCGTCTATAGTCCTAGTTAAGGTCTCTAGGAATTGCGGAAGAGCCTTTAGGAGCCCTTTAGAATAATATATCGGGAAAGCCCCGTCTAAAGCTGCTTAAAGCGTGATCTAAGACTATTCGTACAACCGGAACGTCGTAAACACGCATTTTCCAGCCGGGTTAAAGAGTTCTCCTATAAGGTTATTCTAAAGGTAGCCCTTAGCGGTAAATTTATCTATAGAGACTATATTCGTGTGAAAACCGGGAATATAGCGGGCGTTCTTAAAAGTTAGGACGAAGCCTATGTCTACGATAACCTAAGCTATTCTAATAGCCTTAGCACCGACGGTCTAAGTGCTTAAGAGGAGCCTCGAGCTCTTCGAGTAGTTAAGGTCGATAAACTAAGCTAGGTCGTTGAAAATATGCTTAGAAGCCCTTATATCCTAGAGAGCTCGATCCTTAATGTCGCTTTTAGGACTATTATTGCTTCCGAAGTCCCCTACTAGAAAAGCAGCTTCCTTATCGGTCGTTGCGAATACTCCTCCCTTAGGGGCTAACTCTACGGATTTCTTAGGGTTCTTAGCCTTCTAGGCGTCGATCTTAGCTCTAAGGCCTATTTCCTTATTGATCTTAGCCTTAACCTTCTTTAAAAGCTCTATATTTAAAGGTCGATTCTAAAATTACGGCTTCCGATTAAAGGCATAGAAATAGCTCTACTAATAAGGTTAATCCTTATGTTTAACGGGATTTACGTAAGACCTTTTATACTATTTGCATTTATTATATTCGGACCGTAGAACCCGCTGTCCTTAACCTTCCGATGGCTTCGTGCTGCTACCGCTATTGCCGTTACTTACCTCCTTCCTATCCGTATCCCGGCCTTAATAAATCGCTAGGAATATAGAATCTTATTAGGTTAAATTAGCGGCAACCTAAATGCGGAAATTAGAGGTAATCTCCTTATATATAGGGATCTCTTTCCCTTCTTTCTTAGCCTATTAATAGGTTATAGTCTATAGGTTCGATTAAGCCTAATGTTAAGTAGCGATAGCGTTAAGGAACTATTCGATGATTTCCGACTCTTCGCCTAATAGAGACCCTATATCCTTATAGAGGTTAAAGCTATCTACGATATAACTAGTCTAGGCCGTTAAATTGACCTTTCGAAGGTCTATTGCGAGGAGCTTCCGTAGGAATCTCTCGGCAAACTTTTTCTTATCTTAAGCCACTAGATAGACTTAGATAAAGAGTTCCTAAAGCTTTCCTCGGGCCGCGGTAATATAGGTAATGAAATTATAGTAGTCTTAAGAGATACTAGCTAAGATATATAAACTAATATCTTAAAGCGTAGTTATCTTTTTCTTATAGACCTTAACTACCCGTTTGTATTATAGGACGATAACTCTCTCGAAGTTATATATAGCTTAACTTAAACTATTAGATTTAATCGCCTTAAGGGCTATAGCCGAGAGAAAATTTAATGCCTAAAGCCCTAATTCCTCCTAGTCTTCCTAAGGAACCGGGAGTCTAAGTTCTTAAGGTCTTAGCTAGGTTAACCTCTCCTAAGTTTATAATATAGACGATCTTATCGCACTTCCCTCGGCAGTAGGGCTTTCTAACTCTGCCTCGATCTCTTTTTCGTTAAAGGACGGCACTTTAGGCATTTTAAGGACGATATTTAAATAGGGGTTAACGTACTGCTAAACCTAACGCAGCTCGGCTATAGTCTTAACCTAGCTATACTATTTAGTCTAGTCCTTAGGCTTCTTAAAGGTATACTTAGGGTGTCGCACCGACCTATAAGGACCCGCACCCGAGGGCGCGTTTAAGATACCGTTAATTATGCGCAATTAAGGTAGCAAAGCGAGGGAAAACTATATTATTCTTGTCTAGTTCTATAGAAGGCTAGCTGTCTTGCGAGGCACCTTAAATAAGTGCGCAAGTAGACATAATAACCGTATAGGTACCGAGCTATATCTGGCTCGGTCTTATAGGCGCCGCTCTAATGCGACACACCCCCTAGCGTTAAGTGATTAATTCAACGCTGCGAGAAGAAGCTATCGCAAGCGCCTATAAAGCCTTAAATACACTCTCCCCTAGTGTTACGACCGTCCTTATTCCTTTCCTCTAATCCTCCTATGTTTCCTTTATTCCCTATATCCGCCCGCGTATATCCTTTAAATTAAGCAACGCTTTAAACCTCTTAAACTTAGCTCTCGGGAGCGCCTTTATTAAGCCGTCTATAGGCATCTCGGCCGTTAGGATGTATTCCACCGTAAAGCGCCCTTTCCTATATTCTTATTTAAGCTATATATTCTAAATATCGATGTAATAGAGCTTCGTAGAGATACGGCCTTCTTCGACTACTAATCGTATAGTCTAGAGGTTATCGCAGGATATTTTCAATAGCCTAAGGTCCTTTAAGATGTCTCGCAGTAGCCTTAATAGCGCGATGCCTTCCTTCGTTATACGCTTAAGTCCTAAGAGCTCCGCCTCTATAGTCGAGGTTATTACCGTATCTTATAGGCTCGCTTTCTAAACGACTAGGCCGCCGTAGAGCATTATAATATAGCCTTATAACGAGCGGCACGTATTAGGATCGTTTGCGAAAGACGCGTCGGTCGCGATAATAAGAGCCTTACCTATAGTAAGTCCGTCGAACTTAATTATAAGGAACCTTATAGCGTATAGGTAGCGGATGCATTAGTTCGCCGCCTTTTAATACTTAGGGGAAGGGTTCGTTAAGAACCTTAAGAGCTACGAGGCTATAAGCGCTACGTTAGGTCTTACGGTAATCGCGGTGTATATAATTAACCTAACCTTTTCTTAGAAGTCCTTAATCTCGCGAAAGGAGGCTTATTTAGTGTTTTTAACGAGTAGAAAAGGCCGGATTAAAACCGCCGGCGCTTTGCTATTATCGTTAAGGCTAAACTTACGTGTAATCTTCTCGATGTATGCGTCTTAGTAGAGGAAGATCTTCCGAAGCTATCGGTCGTAGATAACTCTAATCCCGAGATACTATCTAAAAGCCTCCTCGCGGACCTCGTATTTCCCGTTAAGGTACTTAATAAAGTCGTCTACACTAATCCCTTTAGGACTTAGGATAAGGATATTATTAACGTATACTAGTATAAGGATCTTGCCGTTTATAAAGACGTAAGGCTCCTCGCCGGTACGGATAAGCCCTTATTCCTCTAACGCTTAGTGTATCTTATTATACTAAAGAAGAGGCGATTCGCGTAGTCCGTAGAGAGCCTTATCGAGTTCGGCTATTATTAAAGAATTCTTATCTCCTTTAAGAAAACCTAGCTCGACGTACCCTTTTAGTAGTTTTACGTAGACCGGCCGCTTTATCTTATTAATATTAGTGTTTAGAAAAGCGTTAGCGATATTAAGTTGCCGAACATCGAGATTATGCTTTGCCGCGACGGATACTACTATCCTAAAGGTTTTAATAGCTAGGGTTATAGCGTAGGTCTCCTCGCCTTAATCGCCCTAAAGGTCTCTACGCACAATAATGCGTGCCTTATATTATATAAGGTATCTATCTTTATCGAACTTATAGAGGAAGACCTATTTAAGCAGGATTAGGGTTCCCTTAGCGCGCTCCCGGCTTAGGAGGCGCTACGTACCTCTTCGGAGGAGGTCGTATAGCTCCTTACTATAGCCCTCTTTAAACTCCTTCCCGTACGGGTAGTAGTCGAGATCTTAATAGCGTTTAGGCAGTCGGACGAGGTTATCTCGATAATGCTTATATGCCTTTTATTAGACTACGGCTGCGAATACTAAATGAAATATCGTAAGATCTCCTTTTAGCTAGAGATCTTCGGGCAGTAGGGTACTAAAAACGTTATCCCTTTGCCTTATACGTCTCGGTCGAAAGCTCTACCTTATGGCTTCTATACCGTAGAGCTCTTATTGTATCCGATAAGGGCGACGGGTCCTCTCTTATATTAGGGCTTCTTCCGTAGGTAATCCCGTAGAAACCTTACCTTCTTCTACTAAGGTCGTATTACGTTAATTAAGATCCTAGCGATCTTTAGCGTATATACCTTATTGTAGGCCTACCTCTTCCTCTTAGTCGGGAGGTTGCCTAGCTAAGGCTTCCCTCCTCGGTGAGGGAGGTATTTGCCCGAGCTAGGGCTACGCTAGTTGCTCTAGCTCTTTAGGCTATAGATATATAAGAGGGGTATCGGTCTCTTTATCCTATAATCCTACGGTCGGTTCGAGACCTTGCCCCGTCGGGTTAAGCGTCTATTCCGGTATAAGAAGTCCTTCGGAGGGAGGTAATAATATAGGTTATAGCTTCGCCCCTTCTGCTTAGGCTAACGAAGAGGCTTCTATGCGAATTAGAGCCTCTCTTATAACCTTACCTACGCCCTTTACCCCCGAGTTCGAAACAGCGGGCTTAATACCTAAGATATATTCGTCGAACTCTTATAAAAAATTATTAAGAATAGTATTCTAGTCCCGTTAAATCGGTATTTCGATCGACTCGACGATAGGGATATATTCTTATATTAGGACTTATAGGTCCTCTATCTATAGGTCGAAGAAAGAGTTCTCGTTAAATACTATATCTCGAGTTATAATAACCCTCTTAAGTTAAGGAACCTAGACGCGATATAGGTTACTAGCGTAGTAGCTAACGAGATAACTAATATACGCTCTAAGGTATGTTTTAAAGGCTCGTTTATATAAGTTAGCCTTTATGTTAAGGTATAAAGGGTAGGCGCGGCAGCTAAAGGCGTAGAGCCCGTCCTAATATAGGCGGAAGTTAGCTTCTCTATGCGCTATAACGCTAAACCGGCCGAACTAGCGAAGATATTAATTAAACTATCTATCTAGTGTCTCTTTAGGCGATTTCCACTAGTTGCGGTATCTCGGCAGGATGTTATACGTCCTAACTATAGCTTAGTAAGCCTTTAGCTAGAGGTTGCGAGGCAGCTTCCCTATTGCCGAATAGAGTCGTTATTATATAACTCCGCTTAGTCTTTCCGCGCCTCCCGTAGGTTCTTTCGTATATACGGGCGGAAGCTCGAGCTCGATGCCTTCCTATTCTGCCTATTCCTAGAACTTCGATATCTTCTATCTTAGGAGGTTAACTAAGGCTCTCTTATTATCTATTTTTATCTTATAAATCACTACGCCTATATATCGGCGGACTAATGCCTTAAAGTTACGTATAAGGGGGGGGCTCTCTATCTTTAAACTTATGCTCTATAAGAACATTATCCCGCTATATTCGTCGGATAGCAGTAGGATATATCGGTAGCCGTTATAGCCTAGCTCGAAGTCGAAGAGGTCGAGGAAAATACGGTAGAAAGGTTGCCTTAAGCGATTAGCCGGCTCTCTACGAGAGATTTGCTCGTATGCTTTTCCTAGCGCGTAGCCCTCGTATTTAACCGTAGTTAGGCCGTATATCCGCACTCCTCTCGCTTAAAAGACTAGTTGCTTAAGTACTCGAGGGCTTATATGCCTTAATCTTAAGTGCTAAATCTTTGCCGTATTAACCCTAGGCGGAACTAGGTTTCTTAATGCTATAATTCGCCGCTAGGGGTACTACGGAATCTTATCTTAGACCGCTAATAACGTATACTAAGGAGCATTAAGCAACGCAAAGTAGGACGTAAGTAGCTTTAATTTAGCTACTAAAAGGCCGTATATGCTCTTAAAGCTTATAAAGATCTTATTGCACTTAATGCTTCTATACCTTAACGTATTATTATACCTATATAGGTAAAAGCTAAAGTCCTTAAGCTTCTCCCCGCTAATTAGGTTAGTATAGAATCCGGGGACGAATATAGCGTCCTAAAGGATTAAGTCCTCCGTTTTCTTACTATTAAGTCCGTTAACGATATTCTCGATGATCCGCGTGCCTCTATATAGCACCGCGAGCGCTATATCGCTAACTAGCACGATATCGGTTTCGGTTGCCTTAACGACGTTATACCGAAGAAGCTCGAGCTTATTAATAATATAGGTGCTTACGCAACTATCGATAAAGGTCGAGTTCTATAGCGGATAAATAGCCGCGTACGCGTTCGGCGATATGCTAAATGCATACTGCTTTTCGACGGTCTATTAGATTACTGTGTAGGCTAAAGCCGGCGGTCTAGACGTCGCTTTCTTCGGCTAAGGCGATGTCTACGGCGCCGGCTGGCCCTTTAAAGCCTTAATCGCCTTAACCGTAGTCTTCTAGCGCGGTAAGTCCTTAGCTTCTTTGTACTTCTTAACGCGGTTAAGGACCTCGGTAATCCTAGGCCTATAGGAGACCTTATTAATAGCCTTATAGAAAGCTATATAGTCTATAGGCTTTTAGTAATAGCGATTCTTACTAATGCCGTAAGGGCACTTATGTTCCTATCGAGCCGGCGTGTTAGTATTTCCTCCGGGTATAGAGAACGCGCTTACTAGCCCGAATAGCTTACTATATATATTGCGATCGAGGCTTATAGAGTAGAAGAGTTTACTAACGCTCTAAAGGGTTATTATAACGACGTGCTACTACTTGCGTAGCTTACTAAGCTAATTGCGAGACTATAGTTCGTCTAGCGGTATAATTGCCTTAAGGAAGTCTACGATAGCCTAATCTCCCTTAATATTAGCATTTATCGTAGTAAAGGCTTTAAGGTATACTAGTTCCTACTAAAGGTATTAATCTATTAGGTTAATCCTTCGGGGTATCTATAGCGCCCTACGATAGTTTAGTCGTGCGATGCCGATGCGGTAGGCGTCTAAGACCTTAAAAAGCTCTCTTAGCTTATTTACGATCCTATAGAGGTCTAGATTATCTAGGAAATGCCTTACGTAGGACTAATCAACGGTTTAATAGACCTAGTTCGAAAGGTCTGTTACGGCCTTTTTCTTAAAGACGTATTTAGCGTAGGCTATCTTACGGTTATCTCGGTTAGACTTAAAGCATATAAGCTATCCTACGTTAAGCTCTATAATCGGGACTAGCGGGTCTAGCACTACTGCCGGGTTATTAAGCATAGCTTCTACGTATGCCTAGGCTACGAGGCTGTTAATCTTCGCGACCTAGCTTATATAGGTAACAACCGGAGGTTTAACTAGCTTAAGGGTCTTATTAGCCCCCTTATCGCCGGTGTTTGTATACTTCTAAACTTCTATACCTTTAGCTATACGACGGAACGTCGTAAACTATATTGCCTAGTAGTCTGCCTTTAATAGGCTAACCTTAGTGTTAATTGCTAGAGACGTAAGAGTTATAGCTATTATTAAGTATTAAAGTTATTAAAGAAAGGGGTTGTAAAATAAGAGTGCTTATTATAGAAGATATTAAAGATGCTCGAGGAAAGAGGCTTCCGAGCATATATAACTTACTCTTTATAGGCACTAGAGATAGTCACCCGTTAAGCGGTAAAGGAAACGTCGTACGTTACCTTTTCGCCCTTTACGGTAATCTTCTCCTTACTGCCTTATTTATTGCGATTATCTTAAAGGTTAAAGAGCATTAAGGTCCTATACGGTTATTATATCGATGCTATTAGGATCTCGATATCGATGCCTTGCTAAATAGTCAATCGAGGGCTTATATAGCTGCCTTAGTTAAGGCAGCCTTCGGGGACCTTAGCTTCTCGAGGCTAACCTAGACGTTATACCTTAAGACCCCCTAACGGCTAACGCGGACAATCGTTATGCCCGACGTTATACTATCACTAGAGGCCTTAAAGAGCTACGGTCCCTCGAAGCTGCCCGGCTAAGGCGGCTTTAGGCTCCTTATAGGAAGATGCGATAATTCTTAAATACGTTAACTTAGTAGCAATTTACGCGGGTTCGTATACCGGGCTTATAACTATCGTACCGACCTATAAGGACCCGCACCCGAGGGCGCGTTTAAGATACCGTTAATTATACATAATTAAGGTAGTAAAGCGAGGGAAAACTATATTATTCTTATCTAGTTCTATAGAAGGCTAGCTATCTTACGAGGCACTTTAAATAGGTGCGTAAGTAGATATAATAACCGTATAGGCACCGAGCTATATCTAGCTCGGTCTTATAGGCGCCGCTCCGATACGACATAGGGGTTATAAAGGTAGACGTTAATAATAAGTCTATAATAATTAAATAGTTATTAGAAAAGGGGTTAAAGTTAAAGTAGTAATAGCTTTAATAAGGCTTTAACCGGGGAATATAATAAGAATAAAAGGATAAGACTTTAAATTAAAGTAGTCGGCGGCTTTTAACGAAAGAGGGATTTAATCTCTAAAAAAGCGTCTATTGCGAAGCTATAGACCTTATCCTAGGCTTATAACTAATATAGTTATTTAAGCGTAATATATAAAGTCTTATATATCTTAAGTATTGCTATTTGCATAGCACGAAATTGCTATTTATATAGTAAGAATATCTAAATCCCTACTTTTCTACACGTACCCCGCGCGCCTATATCCCGCCACTAACATCTAATGCCGGTATATGGCAATTAAGAGAGCCGCGCAAATCGTGCGAATTAACGCGAAAAACACCACCGACACGCAGTAGGGCACGCAGCAGAGGGCACGCAGCAGGGCACGCAGCCGGGAGCCGGGCACGAAGCATACATTAAGGAGCCGCATACACAGCAGAGGGCACGCAGCAAAGGGCACGCAGTAGAGGGCACGCAGCCGGGAGCCGGGCACGAAGCATACATCGAGAAGCCGCCGAGCCGCACACACAGTAGAGGGCACGCAGTAGAGCACGCAGCAGGGCACGCAGTAGGGCACACAGCCGGGAGCCGGGCATAAAGCATACATTAAGGAGCCGCACATACAGTAGAGGGCAAGCAGCAAAGGGCACGCAGCAGAGGGCACGCAGCCGGGAGCCGGGCACGAAGCATACATTAGGAGCCGCACACGCAGCAGAAGGCACGCAGCCGGGAGCCGAGCACGAAGCATACATCGCACAAAGCATACATTAAGGAGCCGCACACACAGCAGAGGGCACGTAGCAGGGCACGTAGCAGAGAGCTAGGCACGCAGCAGAGCACGCAGTAGGGCACGCAGTAGAAGGCACGCAGTAGGGCACGCAGCCGGGTATAAAGCATACATTAAGGAGCCGTATATATAGTAGAGGGCACGCAGTAAAGGGCACGCAGTAGGGCACGAAGTAGGGCACGTAGTAGAGGGCACCTGCTATAGCTATTAAATTAACTAAATTAAGGCTATATACGATTTGCGCGGCCCTCTTAATTGCTATGTACCTCTACCTAATTTTAGTACCGGGATATAGGCGCGTGGGGTACGTGCAGAAAGAGTAGGGATTTAGGTATCTTACTATGCAAATAGCAATATCGTGCTATGTAAATAGCAATACTCTATATCTTAGAGTTTATATCTTACTCTATCTAATCTAATCTAAGGACCGATAGGGGAGTAGGTATTTATAGGTACCTTAGCCTCCCCGGCCTAATAGCTTTGCATATATTTTTAGTAGGTAGTCGTTTAAGGTTACCGTAAAAGAGACTTCTACTAGCCTCTTGCCCTATCTAGACTCTGTTTTCCTTCGTTATACTAACGCCGCCCCGTACGCACTAAAGCCGTTATGCATTCCTATGTGTAATAGTTCTCTAAGAGCTAGAGCTTAAGGATCCTATTAGGTAGGCGCATTAGTCAGCGCCCTGCTGCAGGGTTTTCCCCAAAGCCCTAAGCGCCTACAACCTTAGCTAGTTAATTAACACATATAGAATATAGTCTTAACGAAGCTTCCTAGTAGGAAGCCCTAAGACTCTCTGTTGTGTATGCCCGATCCGACCTTTTAAAAGGCCTTAAAAATACGTATTTTTAGAGAGCAAAACTCAGCCTCTTTAGAAATCGGACGAATCACGCATCCTAGCGTTCACGCCACGCAGACCTATCGTATCACCTTAAACACACGTTCTACCCTATTTTTCTTTCGCCTAACGTTATATAAGCCTAACGTTGCATAATATGTCGGCAGCGTTGCCGCCGAATTCGCCGTCTAAGGACGAGCTAGGAGCCGACTAAGGCTCTCGTTAGGGCTCTATAGCAAGCTCTACTATCGGCCCTAAGCCGAATAGGACGAGTTTAGTCGCTAGCCTAGGAAGATAGGTAGACTGGAAGATAACCCGCTAAAACGAAGTCTTTAATACTTACCTTAACGACTTACGTAAAGAACTTCGCGGTGAAATGCGTTAGCAGTCTCGATAGTAAGCTAACTAGCTTAAACAGCTAGAAGACAACTAAATCACCTAGATAGAGCGTTTCGAGGAGCGTTAAGCTACCTAGATAGGGCGTTACTAAGCGAGCTAAGCTACCTAGATAGAGCGTCTTAAGGAGCGTCTCTAGGAGCGTTAGACTACCTAGATAGAGCGTATAGAGGAGCGCCTAGCTAGTCTCTTTCGAGCATAAGCACCTCCTCTTCTAGTACTACTACCTACTGCTAGCTCCTTAGCTTTAGGACTTATCCCCGTTCCTCCCGTACCTCCCGTGCCGGACTACTTATCGCCTCTTACTCCTCCCGTAGACCTGCCTAACTAGAGTGCTACGGCAACGCCTACTGCTAACCTTATAAGCGAGCAGCGATTTGCTCGTTCGAATTAGCAGCAGTAAGGGCAGGTGGCTTAGCCGTAGTATAGGGAACCCGCTTAGCAACCGGTTCTACCGTAATAGCACTAGCTGCTAGTAAAGCCTTTCCTATACTACGACGATAGAGCTATTAACTAGTACGTATTCCTAAAACGAGGTCCTAACCTACGTTTAAACTTCGACTATCCTATATACGTTCCGTATAATGCTACTTACGATCGAGCTACTAAGACTCTTATAAAAAGCATCTAGCCTTAAGCTAAGGCTGCTAGAGACGTTAACGATATAGTAACTAATAACCGAAATAAGATTACTATAAAGCCTAAATAGAAGTTATACTAAGCGGACTATACCGTCCTTTAGAAGCTCTAATAGATACAATCCGCGTTTCTTATCGGATAGATACTATATAACCTCTAGCCTACTTAGATAGCGAATAAGTTATCTAAGGACTTCGGCCCTATCGCGTATTAGGTTAACGTTAGACACCTAGATTAGATATTGCTCCTTAAGGGCATTTTTATAGTCCTAAGGGACTACGGTGTTTTAGACGCGCCGTTAGCTATTTACGTCTAACTAGCGCTAGTTAAGGACGAGGCCTTCGTTAATTTTGCCTAGCGTATTCGTAACGCGTTCTTAAACCTTCCCGATATTAAGAAACGCAGCCTTAGTGTCCGCACTATTACCCTCTAGTACATTCGGAATAACCTCCTACGCATTTAGTCACGAATCGGTTCCGATATTACTATACTATATAGCATAGCCCTTATTTAGCGTCTTATGCTATTAGCTAGTAAACAAACACGTTAGCCTATAAAAGACATCTACGGCAAGCTAGCTACTTCTATCCGTATATAAGAGGGCTAACTATACTAGATATAGAAGATAAATAAGGTTATTAGCAATAAACCGGCGATAATAAAAGTCGTTAAGGCTAATCCTAGCCTACTATCCGCCTCCTTATATTTAAGCCCTCCGGGCATTATTATAGCCGATCCGCGTACGATAGATACTCTCGTCTACGCCGCCGACGATAAAGCTATCGCCGCTTCGACTTTTACGGCCTTATCTAAGGCGAATACCTACTTTAACTATAGTAAGGCTAGACATTAGGTATAAGACTACCGTCTATTATCTTCGCCGGCACTTACTACTACGTTATCTTTACTATCTAGCCTGCCTTAAGACGTTACGATAAAAGGGAAGATATACGAAGCTGCTAAAGCATTCGGTTCCCGCTAGCGCTTTAGAGGGAGTAGCCGTAGCCGCGGTAGTAATCGCGGTAGAGGTAACTAAGGTAAGAGCATACGTAAGGGCACGCGAGGAAATTATCGCAACTACGCTAACCGCCTATATATATACTTCGACGACGAGGTTATAGATAATACCGACGAAGACTAAGATCCGACGTACTAACTTAAGGAAGATAACGTAGAAATAGAAGCTATCCTTATAGCTATATAAGAAGGGATAGACTTAGGGCATTTCTAATAGGGATATAACGCTATCTACTTTATAACTATAGATAGCGGTATTAATACTAGCTAGAAGCCTCTCCGCGAGGGCTTTAGCGATCGTTATAGTATTTTCCTTTACTAACTAACGACTTTACTATCCTTTACTCTTTCTTCTTTCTTCGACTATAGTTCTATATCTTATTACGTTTCTTCTTTACTTATATATAAGCTAGCCTTATACCTGTCCTAAGTCGCCTCTACTATAAAGGGGATAGGAGGGATCCCCGGACTAAGCGTTTAAGACGATATCGTTATCGCTATATAATAGTAAGGCAACGACGATTAGACTAGTTTAATTGCCCTCTCTTATAGTATTGTCCTTAACTAGACTTTCCCCGGTGATTTAACCCTTAGACGATCTATCTTTTACGCTTTTAGAGTTGCTTATAAAGGCAACGGCGCTATACGACTTCGCAATCTTAAGGGCAAGCCTTTATTATAGCCGCGGCCGTCGAACGTTTTCTCTATAGCTGTTTTCGCTAATTTGACTAACGTTTAACCTACTCTTACGCGTGCTATCTGCTTTTACGCTAATACGCCGGAATAAGCGAAATGCTTTATAGACGTCTACTTTGTAAAATTCCTAAAGCTCTTCGACGTATCGCTTTAACGCATAGAAAAATTAGTATAGATAGTCTATCGAATTAATATAGGCAATAGCACGCTTATACAGTAGGCTCCCTAACGCTATAGTCCCTTATAGGCTTAAGCTATTAAGGACTTTATTAAGAAATATAAGGGGAGTATTATTCGAAAGTCCGTTAGCCTATAGTCGTCTCCTCTACTATTAACGCCGAAGAAGGCACCTACGGGCCTATAGTATAATGCCTATAGGCAAGTGATTTAGCGTATCTACGCCGACTACCGTATACTTAATACCCTAACGAAGAAGTATACGTATCCTCTCCTAAATACTATAGATAAAATCTAGCGTATAGCCGGCTATTATTACTACGCTTTTATCGACCTATAAGACGGGTTTTAGTATATTTGTATCGCTTTAAAAGACTACGAGAAGACTGCTTTCGTTACGCCTTTTAGCCTATACGAATAGGAAGTTATGCCTATAGGCCTTACGAACGCCCTAGCTACTTTCTAAGCTTTTATAAAGGAAGTTTTATAGCCTTTACGCGAGTTCGCCGTTAGTCTCCTTAACGATATATGCCTTTAGGCCGATATAGTCGAGCAGCTTTACGAACGCCTACTTGCCTTCTTCACCCGCGCCGTTAAGTACGGCCTGCTCTTAAACGCTAAGAAGACGAAGCTCTTCGTCGATATAGGTGTATTCTTAGGCTTTATCGTCTATTTTAGAGGCATTCGGGCAGATCCTATTAAGATTGCCGCTATTCGCGACCGCTTAATGCCTACGACTACTATAGAAATCCGCGCTTTTATTTACGCGGCCGGATACCTACGCATACTAATCCCGAACTTTTCGGACCTATCTATCCCGTTAATTAAATAGTCCCTCGGTGGTAAGAACGTCCCTATTACCCTAACTGCGGAAGCTAAAGCTGCTTAGGAACGGATCCGTAATGCTATTATAATAACACCGGTCCTCGTTAAGTTTAGCTAAATGCTTCCTATAATTATTAAGAGCGACGCGTTTAGGAAATATATAGGCGTAGCTCTTTTACAGCCGTATATATACCTAACGGGTGGTAAGGAGCGTTCTTACCTTTACCTAGTAGCCTACTTTTCTAAGAAGCTTACTAAGACGTAGTAGCGTTATTCTATATAAGAACGAGAGCTTTTAGGAATTATAATAGCTATATAATATTAAAAGCATTAGGTTAAAGGCATAGATATTACTATTATTATAGATTATAAATCCCTTAAGACTCTTCGCACTAAGATAGACTAACCTATGCGAATTATTCGGTTCTTCGATATTATCGAATACTATAATATTAAGATCGTATATCGTAGCGGTAAAGCAAACGTGCTCGCTAATTATCTCTCTCGCCTACTATACGATAAGGATACTGCTTATAAGGCCGACGAGGGGAGGATAGCTGCGATTAACGACGACGACGAGCTTGCAACGATCCTAGAAGACAATCCCGCATACGATATAGCGCTTAAACCTACGCCTAAAGCTAACGACGCCGCTCCTAACGCTATAGAGCTCGTCACTCGACTAGAATAGCTAGCACGAATTAATTTATAAGCGATCTTCGAATTCCTTACGTCTAGAGAAGCTCTACCGCCGAACATTACGCTATATTAGACGAATATATACTTCTACGAGTTAAAGGGCAGTCTATACTATATTCGTTAGAATAAGCGTTCCTTTCCCCTTAGCGAGCCGCTAAACCCTATAAGGGCAATTGCACTACTACTAGTACTAGAGTATAACGCTCTCGTAGATATAGCTAAGCAAGCACATAAGGCCTTAGGGCATAGCACCGTTAGCTACGTTATGCGATATCTATCTATACGATACTAGCACTTAGAACTCCCGCTCGTAGCTTATAAAGCTATTCGCCGTTGCTAGTCCTATTAACTAATAAAGCCGCTAGACCCGACGCTCCTTAACCTAATGCCTTTAGCACCTATGCCGCCTTTAATAAGGTAGGCTATCGACTATACCGGGTGTAAAAGGCAATAGCTGCTTAACGCCGTAGAGTACGCAACCGGGTGGCTTATCTCTGCTATTACATAGTCTATAGACTTCGAGGGAATAA
The DNA here is from genome assembly GCA_012934285.1 of Ophiocordyceps sinensis. Lineage (NCBI taxonomy): Eukaryota > Fungi > Ascomycota > Sordariomycetes > Hypocreales > Ophiocordycipitaceae > Ophiocordyceps > Ophiocordyceps sinensis. The sequence continues at coordinate 11,170,042 of JAAVMX010000001.1, read as the reverse complement.
TCCTAGTCCTATAGACTATTACCACGCGATTCGGCCTACTACGCGAGATTATTAGCGATAATATAGGTTGCTTTACTAAGCAATAAGCCTAAGACTATTATAAGCGTTTTAGTATAACCGTTAAGCCCGTTACACCCGCTAGACCTCGCGGGAATAGAAAGGTTAAATAAGCAAACGGCGTGCTTAAAGCTATTATCTATCGCCTATATCTCGATAATCCTTCTATACCGTTAGTATAGCGCTTAATGCACGTAGTTTACCTATACAACCGCTAACCCGGCCCGTACGGGTATAGCCTATTCTTCTTATTATACGGAACCTAGCCTTTAGAGCAGCACTATAAAGCCACGTACGCAGCCTACACCCGCGATCCTATAGTAGAAGAAGATATCGCGTAGGCCTAAGAACTCGTGCAATAACATCCTGCTCCTATCGCACGTAGATATATTATAAGCCTTAAAGCCGCTCGCACCCGTATACGAGCTTACTTATAGGAACGTAAGGGGCTAATCCGCGTATACGCGCCGGGAGATTAGGTCGTACGAGTGCGTTAGCGCACTAGAAAGCACGAACCCTACTATAACGGTCCTTAGGCTATTACGGCCGCCTATCCGGGCAATGCCTACTCTCTCGCGTCCTTAGGAGGATTCGGCCTTCCTAGCAGGTATAATAGAATAAATCTATTCCCCGCGTATAGTCGCGACGGACACCCGGTCCGCAGCTTATAGTACGCGAGCCGCACGATGTTAGAAAAGGACCGCGAACGCCTAAGAGCCGCTACTACTATATAATAGAGGATTAAGGGTATTTTTGCTATTTATTATTGTTTCGCATCGCATATACCGATGCACTATTTCCTATTTAGGTTCTATTAATTGCTTTAGTAAGTAAGGGACTGCTTGTTTAAGCAAAGGGGTATTAAGGATCCCATTAGGTAGGCGCATTAGTCAGCGCCCCGCTGCAGGGTTTTCCCTAAAGCCCTAAGCGCCTACAACCTTAGCTAGTCAATCAACACACATAGAACATAGTCTCAACGAAGCTTCCTAGCAGGAAGCCCTGAGACTCTCTGTTGTATGTGCCCGATCCGACCTTTTGAAAGGCCTTAAGCTAGAGCCACTTGCCGCCTATGCGGCTGGGGGCTAGGGGGTAATGCACACGTGACTTATCATATCATCCTCCATTATGTGATGTCATAGTCTAACGAGATTTAGGGACGAAGCTCCCTAACGGGTATTTTAACTCCGAACTCCTCCCTGTCGGGCAGCGAGCGAGGAAAGCAAAAGCAAAGGGCCAATAGGCTCGCCAGCGACGAAGCCCATATCATCCTGCCCGTGTCTCAGCGCGGCGTCTCAGTGCCGCGATGCCCTAGAGAGCATTGCCGTCGGGGGGCGTCACACTAGTGCTACCGCCTTAGGACGCACAGCATCGAGAATGCAGCATCATAGGCCGGCGCAAGACTAAAGGCACTCACTCGACAGCGGCGCGGAGAGAGAGAGGCCCACTTCCGCCGGTCCAGTTCATACGCAAGCGACTCGCTAGCTGCTCGCCCGTTCGACTTACATAAAGGCATGTCTCGACACCGTTTAGTCTAGCCGTCCCACTCGCCCGGGGACGTCTTCTGCAGCAGCCAGAGAAGGTCTCATACAAGCTATCATGCGCTCGTACGGAGCACAGGGAGGACATGACGTCTCGAGTTCTCGTCGCCCTCGATCCCCCTTAGTCGCTGATGAGGCAGTTTCGAGGGTTCGAGACAGGATGGGGCCCGCCTTAACTGGCCGCCTACGAGTTAGACGACGCCCAGACGACGCAGACGACGCCATGGGCGCCCAACGAGGCCCGACGACGCAGCCAGCCGGCCTCCTTTTTTCCCAAGCGCGAGACATAGGCGCGGCATTGGCAGTCGCTTGTTCGTGGGGGTCTCTGCCTCGCATTGCGGCTATCGTTAGCTCGCCTACTACTACAGTACTGGATGGATGCCTAGCACGACCAACAGACACAAGCAGGTCATGGAAACGGAATCCCCGCCTCTGGCACACCACCATGCAGCTACATCTAGCCCTCCCCCGTGACGGCGGCTCATTCGGTTCGACAGACAGGTACATACTACTAGAAGCAGGACTAGCCAACCGCAGATGCCGGCTTGCACGGGGAACCTGGTGCGTCTGTCCAGCCCAACCCGCAGCGCCTTCCGCATGCCGAGCATCCTCGATGACGGCGGGACTACCTTTGCCTCTATATATGCCATGTCTACGAATATCTAGTTATCCGTCCGTCTCCCGCTCGTCCTCGCTACTCAGTCGGTCTCTGAAAGGCATGCTTAGTGGTAGAAATAAGGAGCCACTCCAAGACCGAAATTCGAGCCTGACAAGCCCGACCATTCGGCCCTAGATTGCGTCGAGGTTCGCCGCCGCCGGTACTAGCTAGGCAGTTTGCTCACTTAGCCATATCGTCGACAGAACAAACACACTCTCGTAACTCTCGTCTTGATGTCACCGGGAGTCGCGTGTTTGCAAAATTTGGTTTCCTCTCCTCCTATTTGTCAGGGCTTACACTCATTCGGCGCTCACTTTCGGTTCCAATGCCCGCTGGGTGCCCGAGATGAAGACGCAAAAGCCATGTCGTACCGACGTAAGCCCTAAGTTTATGGCGCCAGACTTTGACAAGTTGGCCGTCGTCGGCGCTCGAGACTTGACTTGGTTGCGGCCCAGCTCGGCCACAGCCACACCGTCTCTTGAGGCTCACGTCAGGGCATGCAAGGCGTGCTGCGTGAGATCGTGCGATGATGATCTAGCTAGGAAGAAGCCCTATGGGCTGCTGTGCGAGGGTGCAGAAGGCACCCTGGCACGAGAGGCTGACTAACTAAAAGTGGGGCGAACCATAACACCTCCCCTCAGCCGAATAGCCTACATAAGGCTCTTAACACTACGGCAAACGTGCAATTGCAACGCGCTTTTAAAATGCTTTTCTATAGCTCCTTTATTCCGTGAGTTATCTTTCCTCTATTCGCAGGGCTTTTTGCCCTTCTAATTGCCTAATTAAGCCATTAATCCTTTTCTAAATCCCTTTCCTAATCGGGATCGTTGTCTTCGTCGTTAAACCTCGGGTTAAAGCCTAAGCTAGTGCCTAAACTTTTCGTAGTTTATACGCAAGAGCGGCTTCGTTAAGCCGTTAGCGATTATTTCCTCGGTCCGGACCTAATAAAGCTAAAAATAGCCTATTGCCGTTCGTTAGATAATCTATTTAAAGTAGCGATTAATATACCTCGTACGGCCCGCATTCGCTTTATTAAGAATAGCTAGTCTCGTATTCTAACTATCGGTATATATAATCATCGGTGTAAGTTGCGGGTAGCCTGCATTATATAGAAGCTTCGCCTGCTATATTACGGCTATACTAGCCGGCGTAAGGTTAATAAATTCTGCCTCTATAGACGAGGTTATTACTAACGTTTGCCGCTTCGACCGCTAAAAGATCGGTCTATCGGCTAAAAAGACTATATACCCGGCTATAGAGCATTAGGTTCGAAGATCGTTAGCAAAAGAGGCGTCGGTATAAACGCGTAGCTTTAAATCATTAGTCGAATAACGGCCGCTAAAGATAATGCCTAAGGTTAAAGATCCCTTAAGATAACGCAATAAGTGCTTTAGGATAGCTATATACGTTATAGTCGGGTTATAATTTGTCTCCGATAACTTATTCACCGTGTATAATAAGTCTAGCCTAGTCCCTATCGCTAGCTAATTTAGGCTGCCGGTCCTTCGGAGCTACTATTTAAAGGGTATTACCGATTGTTATTATTTCTAGTCCGCTAAGATAACGGTTTTTAGCGGCCACGGCGTTATTACCGTATTCGTAATATTACTGCCGAACTCCTTAAGGATCTTTATCGCGAATCTTATCTAATATAGGCGAATCGTTCGGTTAACGCGATCCCGGTCTATTTCTAGTCCTAAGAACTCGGTCGGCTCCCTAAGACTCTTTATCTTATATAGGCCGCTTAATAGGCGAGCCTTATCCGCAATAAGGTCTCGTATAGCTACTGCGATTAATATATCGTCGACGTAGAGGATTAAAAGCGTGCTATTATCGTAACGAAATAGGCATAATTCTGCCTCTAGCTAAACGAAGCCTAAAGCAACGAGGTTAATAATAACTTTATTAAACCACTAACGAGAGGCGGCCTTATGCTTATATAGAGCTCGCTATAGCTTGCAGACGCGGCTAGTGCCGTTATTTAGACCGTAGGGCTGCTTAATATAGATTTCCTCCCTTACTTCGGCGTGCGGGAAGGCGTTAACCACGTCGAACTTCTTATATTCTAGGTCATCCGAAGCTACGAGGGTAGCAAACACTCGAATAGAAGCCTAGTATGCTATAGCGGCGTAGACGTCTTTAATAGGCCTATTTATAGAATCTTCGTCCCCGCGAATATACTAACGGGCCTTCGCAATGCTATCTGCTCCCGTAATATATTTCTTAAGAAATACCTAACGGCCCGGAAGGACCTAACAGCCTCGTAGGTAAGAAATAAGAATCTAGGTCCTTTTATCGTTAAGCTTACGGTATTCCTTCCTTATAGTAGGCAACTAGCGACTCTTATAGTTAAAGTAGTCTACAGCCTGCTTCTAGTTCTTTAGAGTCGTATTAGGCTATATAAAATCTAGAGCCGCTCTTACACTAAGAACCTAAGGAGGATTAGTCTTACAATAGGTGTTATTTTTGCGAAATACTATAAGTTATAAACCGGATGACTCCCTAGCTTAGCTACTCCTACGGCTGCCTCTACGGCTGCCGTAAGCACGGCCACTAAGACTACGGCCTCGTCCTAACCGCTCGTTGTAGTCGTAGGTCTAATAGGGTCGCGAGGTTCGGCGAGGATAAAATAGCGATGCCTTATCCTTAGAAGCCGGATTTAAGTCCTCTATGTCTTTATGCTCCGTAGTCTCCTCGTTAAAATGAATATAACGCTGCTATTGCCCTATAGCAGGCGTCGGATCGGGTGTAGGGATATAACTTAGGTCCTTAAGCACCCCTTATAGGGTAGATAGGTCGAGTTCTTCTTTACGCGGCGAAGCGACTTTATCGTCGTGCCTTATATTGCGTTTTCTATCTACGGCTTTAATCTTCCCTATATCGAATAGGTAAGTGACTTTATCGTTATCCTTATATAAGGTTGCTTTAAATTTAACTTCGTTAATAGTAGGACGCTAGTGCTCCTTGCCTTCCTAAAAGCGGATATCTTAGGCGCGTATAACGATCTTCTTCTTAGGAAGCCAGACCTTATATATATGCCCGTTAAGTCCCTCTATGCTAACTAAGCGACCTTTCTAAGCTCGTAGGGCTATCTTTGCACTTTTAACCCTCTGCTAGTATAGGGTAGTAACGAACGTAGTATAGCCCTAAGCCCTTATATACTTAATGCTATATAAGTATAGCGTGTGAATTTCGTCGAATAAAACCTTAATTAAGGCTCTACCGTTCTTATAGGCGCTCGTCGGAAGTATATTATTAATATAAGCGCTTATCTCTATAAAATACGGCTATAAAAAGGTCGGAAGGTTCGTATCGGCGTAAATATAGCGAGCGAGGTCTATTAAAGTACGGCTAGCACGTTTAGTAAGTCTATTCTACTCCGGAGTATAGGGGGCACTAAAGCGAAGGATAAACCCGTCCTTATCGGCCTATTTAAACATTACATCCGACTAAAACTCTAAGGCGTTATTAAAGCATATAGACTAGACCTTCTTATTCGTAGAGCAGGTTTATACCTGCCTTATCTAACTATAAAGTAAATTATATACCTCTCCTCGGTTAGCCGCGAAGAAAACCTAATAGAACCTTATGTATATATCGATCCCGTGCAGCGAGTACTACTTACCGCTGAAACCGGTAGGTAAGTACTAAATAAAGTCCTAAAAGACATATGCTAGGAACTATAATAGCTTAACTAAAGATATCCGGCTAACTATAAGGTCGGCCTTTATAAAGTAATAGGCCTTATAAAAGAAGTCGTTAAAACTTTCTACATTAACGTTAATGCCTAACTTTCGGCACGTATTAAGGACTCTAGCCTTGCCCGTATGTCTAAGTCTACGGTGCATAAGCCTATAGTCGACCTTCTTAACCTTTGTTAAGGTCTTCGGTAACGCCGTAAAGGCGAGGTCGGGATGCTTATCTCGAATCGTAGGGTCACCCGTAGCCTAAGCATTACGAATAGTGCTAACGCTAAGTTCCTAGGTGATCTTATAGACTGCCTCCCTTATAGCTTAAAAAGCTAGTTAGCTATTAAATCCGTCTAGCATAACGCCCTTATCCTAAAGGACTTTAAAGCTTATTAAATTCGCGGGTGCATTAGGGCAGTAGCGAACGTTAGTTAGGTTAAGAGTTAAGTCTCTCATCGTTATACGTATAGTGCTTAAGCCTAGGACTTAAAGGTTGCTACCGTTTAATGCTTATATTAGACGATAGGCCGGAGTAGGAGTAAAGGTCGTAAACTACTTTAAGTCGTTAAAGCAGGTATCTAAGGCTCTAGTATCGTAGACGACTATGTCCTATAAGGACTTATAGCCCGTGGCGAGGATAGCGTCTTTAAACGACGTAAGACTTATAGCGAATAGGGTTATATCGCGTTTGCCTACCGCTATAATGTCTATATTGCCCTTTTTAAAAGGATTAATGCCTTATTAACGCTATTCTTCCCGTTTCTATTCTAGGGCTTTATTAGGGTAGAGAGTCTAGCAGTTGCTTGGCTTATAACCTCTACTAGCGGCGACGATATAACTATATTCGAGTTTTACTTGCTCGGATAAGTTATCTTTAGTTCGGGATCTAGTATTATCGGAGCTACCTCTGCTTCTACGGCCTTTACCGCGGCCTCTACCTCGTCCTCCTCTACGGCTATTGTCTATTATAGATAGGGTAGAGGATATTAACTTATCCTAGATAGCTAACGCCTAAGAGCCGGGGACCTTTTAAGATCCCTTCTCTACCTAGCATTAATGTTGTAAGAACTTATCGATAGCGGCTTTAGTAGGAAAATTATCCTTCTTATAGTCGTATTGCTAGGCGTAAAACTAGTAAGGGTAACCCGTCCGAAGGCTATAAATAGCCGTATAAACGTATATATTCTCGTCTAGTGTCTTATAGACGGCCCTTAGTTAACCCTAGCACTACTCTAGTCGTCGAGAGTATGTATTTAAAGTAGCAAAGTTATAGGCTTTAAGTCTAAAAAACTCGAGCATTGTCTCTACGATAGAAGACTTAGGCAGCTATAAGGCTATACGTTGTATAAGGAGGTATATCTATTAACTTATCGAATTAATAGTCTAACCTCCCTTAGTAACTATCTCTTTTAGATTATCCGATAGGGTAATTATAAGGATTCTCGTAGCCTTTAGGTCGTTCTTTTGCTAGTCCTTTTATTCTTTAGTAATGCTAATTATGCCTACCGGTCGTTCTAGCCTAGGGACTTGCCCTTAGATATATTCGTAAACATCTAATATCTTAAGCGTGAGATTTACGTTAATTAGCTAGGCGGCATAATTTTCTAGTCCCTTTAGACGTTTAATCGTGCCCGTAAGGGTACTATCGTCGTTCGCTATCTCGAACGTCCCGTTAGGCAACTGTCCCGCGGGCAAAAGAGGCGTTATTATAGGAAGGGAATTTAGTGTTATATATAGAAAAACTCTTTAAATAGGCGTTTAGGCGAAAAAACAGCTATAAAGGCGAGAAAAGTCGGAAAAAGATCGTAATAATCAAAAAGAACCACTTATAAAGCGCAGGGATGCGTTTTAGCGGCGCTTATAACCTCTTGCGGCTTACGTTAGGGCATATAAGGCGTGCTGCGTGAGATCGTGCGATGATGATCTAGCTAGGAAGAAGCCCTGTGGGCTACTGTGCGAGGGTGCAGAAGGCACCCTGGCACGAGAGGCTGACTAACTTAAAGTGGGGCGAACCACAACACCGTCAGTCACGACAAGCAGAAGCGCTGTAATAGTCTGTACATGGCTAACTTGAGCAACTTGTAAGTATGCATCCAACTCACTCACTCAGGCACAGGCATACTCACTCATACTTGGCGGTACATGCATGGCCATAAACGCACGTTGCACCGTATGCATAGCTTCCCAGCGACAATAATTGCATTAATCGTTGCCAGAGGGTGAAAAGGAGGCCAGCCCCCCGGCCGATGGCCTGTTGATCACCACCCTTGTTCGGCAAACGGATGAGACGCTACCTCGGGCGCAGCGGTTGACCGTCATTGGGTGGTAGGGTCTGGTGACTCGAAAGAAAAAGCACCACCCGGAGAGGCTCTCTCTTCTTGTCTCTCTTTCTCCCCGGGGCGACGCACTCTCACGCGCGAGCCACTGCATGCGAATCGATCCATACGCTATCTGGCCGGTGACGGATGCCCTGTCGCAGGAACCTATTCGTACATACATACATACACACAGTGCTACCTCGTCGCCTAACCTGCTGAGTCGAGGCTGCACGCGCCATCGACGTTGGCGACGCTACCTGCGCTCCTCTTCGCTCCTCTTGGACGCACGGGTCTCTTCCTGCCTGGTCCCCCGCCATCCCGTCTTGGGTGGAGTCTTGTCCACCCCCAATAAACCTAAGCCAGCAGCGCTCACCCACCACCTCTTGTCTCTTGCTCCGTTTGTTGCCGCCTTTGTTGCCGCTTTACTGCAGCTGCTCCGGTGGCCCCCTTCCCGTGACGACAGCTTCTCCTCCCTGCTCCGCCTCGACCTCGTTCTTCCTTCACCTGCTCGTCCTCGTCCTCTTCTTGCTCAACGCCGCGCAGCACCTCGACGGCTCCAGACGGCCCTAGACGGCCTTGTTCCGACCGCCCTTCTCGAGTCGCCGACGGGCTGATTTCCGTTGTCGTGCCTCGCTGTCCCCATCCCCATCAGCGTCCCGTCCCGCCTTTTGGGCCTGCGTCCGAAGCGGCAACCAGTTTTTCCCTTTCTTTTAGAATCCAGCAGCAACGGCACGCACCCGCCCGCAGTTCGATGTCTGCTCTTTGATCAATGAGTGCATCGCGCAAACACGCATCCCGTTGTCGTCTTTTCAAGCCCGCGTCGACGTTTCCTCTCGCTCCGAGCTCGCATCGCCGCATCTACTCTCGCCATCTCTCGAGCCACGGCTCGCCAAGAGGAAAAATACTCGTCCTGGTCGGACAATATATATTGTTGGATTGCAACATGGCGGGGCTTTTCCGAAGAGTATACGATTGGTTATTGCGGGTTTTTTGGTGAGTCGGCAGGTGAAGCCAAGTGGCTTTTTGTCGCCGCCCGGATCCCCCGGGGTCCTCGTGCTGCACCCGCCCTCTCCCTCGGCCCGCTGTCCGAGATGCGCTCGCGGCGTATGCTGACGGGCCGATGTTCAGGGCTATGGAGATGGAAGTCACCTTGGTCGGACTGCAAAACGCTGGGAAGACTTCGCTACTGCGCGTGCTGGCGGTGGGTTCAGCTCTTCGCATCTTGTGCTCAGCCCCCAGCTAACGCGGGCTTGTTACTTTAGGGCGGCGAGTTTACCCTCGAGTGAGCATGCCCTCGGAGCAATGGCGCCGCCCCCCCGAAACGTCCTCCTTCCGGGCGCCCCCGGTTGAGGGCTGAACTCGTCGAGCTGACTGCCAACGCGCCTGTAGCTCCATTCCGACCGTCGGGTTCAACATGAAGCGCGTCCAACGGGGCCACGTTTCACTGAAATGCTGGGACATCGGTGGTCAACCGCGGTTTCGATCGATGTGGGAGAGGTATTGTCGGGGCGTCAACGCCATTGTCTTTATTGTAGACATTGCCGACGTAGCGCTGATCCCACAAGCCAAAGATGAACTCCACTCGCTCATGAGCTATTCGTCGCTGGGCGGGATCCCTCTGCTTGTCCTGGGCAACAAGTCTGACCTGCCGCAGAAGCTGTCTGTGGACGAGCTGATTGACGAGCTGGACTTGAAGAGCATCCGGGGGCGCGAGGTGTGCTGTTATGGCATCAGCGCCAAGGAGGAGACGAACCTGGACGCCGTGGTGCAGTTTCTGGTGAAATGGGCCGGGCGTTGAGCGGGAATCCGACACATGTCCGCCGCAGGGCCCGGCGTTTGTCCCTCATGATGACGATGACAACGACGACTAAAACGACCAAGCGATGACCTGACGACGACGAGACGACGAGGAAAGGATCAATCGCGAGTGTGGCGTTTGTTCCCTGGGACATGAAGACGGAGTCTGCCTAGTCGCTGCCGCCTGCGAGGGTGGTGTGCGAGAGAAGCTTCAAATGACGACAAATATAATAGCTTGGTCTCACGAACCGACCAAGTGCGGCCATGGCCCAACCCGGGGCGATGCATTGGACTTTGTGACCGGGGAATGCGAGGTGGCGGGGCGGGAATGGGCAGCAGGGTCGGTAAGGGAGTCCGGGGTGCCTCGGGGGCGCGGTAACAGCCGTCTGCCGCTTGGTCCCACGGCGTCGTGTCGAGAGACGTTTCCTTGCTGTTATCACGTGTTCTACCCTATGTTTTCAAGTTGAGCACTCGTTGCGGGTGGCCTTGGAGTGTCTATCGGGGACGGTGCGCCGGGCTTGGGGGGACATGTCGTCGGCCAGAGCAGAGTTGGTGTAAAACGATATGGACGAGTTGAAGACGACATTAGCCCGGGAAGGAGGCGGTGCAACAGAAACGACAGGCTCAAGTAGGCAATGGATGTCGGTATTCGCATTGAGTTGAAGATGGGCCGTGTATTGTCGAGGCATTTGGTGAGGCCATGATGGTGGCATGTTGCTGGGTGGAAGATGTAGGTCTTGGGGGAAAAGGAGAGAAGAAGAAGAAGGAAAAGAAGAAGGAAAAGAAGAAGAAGGAAAAGAAGAAGAAGAAGAAGAAGAAGAAGAAGAAGAAGGCTGGAAACGGATTGGACGGGGATTGGTATACTCCGTAGTAGGCAGTCGACGTGGCAGGAATTCAAGACGAGGTGATGAGTGAGGGTGACAGAGAGTAGGTGTGCTGGCGAGGCGAGGCTGGACTGGCTACTGCACACGGACCACTTTTGATGCGCTGGCCAACGCAGCATTGCAGGCAGGACAAGGAACAAGCGTCGCCGTGGAGGGACCTATTTGAGGACTTTGATTATTATTTCCACCTACAAGAGTGCCGCTGCTGTACGGGCACGAGATGTTACAATGTGCAAGGTGAAGCATTTGCTTTGCTCTGCACGGGCGTCACGCCCTGCCATTGCCCGGCAAGCATTCGTACCCGCGCTCGGCCTCGTTCTGTGGCGCGCTGCTCCGACGGGACCTTTGGAGGCTGGGAGGGAAATATGATGGGATGGGGGCTGCCAGCGCATCAAGGAGGGGGAGCATATGATGCAACGAGTCGTTTGTGCGGTGATGGAAGGGCTTGTGTAGTACTTCGTATGTACGAGTTACTATGTATGTTGTATGTATGTATGTACGGATTGGGTTTAGGACAGAAAGAAACGGTAAGGCTTTCAGTCCTCGGAATAGCTGCATAGAGACCTCGTGGCTTCGCGTTGCGTAGTTATAAGGAAGCTACGTTAAGGTTATATTCTGTGTGTTGATTGATTATCTAAAGGTTGTAGGCGCGTAGGGTTTTTAGGGAAAACCCTATGCGGTGCGCTAACTCATACGCCTATACTAATAGGATCCTTAATATCCCCTTCCTTAAATAAGCAGTCCGCTGCTTATAAGGCAATTAATATAACCTAAATAGGAAATAGCGCATTATTATAAGTAATATAAAACAAGCAATAAAAACAATAAAAACAATACAAACTCCTATACTACGCGAGCGGTATGCCTTTCTAATAAATTATCTTCCTCTTATACTCCTTCCTTAGCTATATACGGCCGGTCTACTCGCTATTGCGAGATACGCGAATAAAAGCTCGAGGTTAGCTAGCCTATATATAAGGCTCGATTTGCCGGCCGTAGACTTATAAAGCTATAGCCGTTCGAAGGCGCTTACGGTCGCGCTATAGTATTATACGGCTACTATACTATAAGCTACGTATAGGGTGCCTATTACGACTATAGGTAGGGAAGAGATTCGTGCTATTATAACGGCTAGGCAACGTATAGCTACCTAAGGACGCTAAAGAGTAAGCGTTGCTAGGGTAGGCCGCTATAATTGCCTATAGGCTATTATAATACGGCTCTTACTTCTTCGTGCGCTACCGTACGCGTAATACCTAATCTCCGGGTGCGTATACGCGAATTAGCCCCTTCCGCTTTTATAGGTAGGAGCGGGTATAAGCACGAGCTGCCTTAAGGCTTACGACGTATCGTCTCGCAATAAAGGCCTTATGCTGCTATATAAGCTTATAGGTAGCGTACGTAGCCTTATAGTATTATTCGGGTAGCTACGTGCCGTATAGTAAGAAGAAGGGGCTATACCTATAGGGACCTTCCTACCGATTATAGAGGTATATAGCGCGGACGAATCACTAGTATAAAGACGCCTAAAGATCGTCGAGGCGTAGTCGATAGAGGATCGCCTTAAAGGCGCCGTTAGCTTACTCTACCTTACTATTGCCTCGCGGCCTTATAGGTATTATAGGCCTAATCTTAGTGCTATACTAGCGATAGTAATCTTACGCTTACTAACCTATAAAGCAGCTAGCGTTATCGCTAATAATCTCCTTTAAGGGGCTAAAGCGGGCGACGATAGACTATAAGAGTAAGAGTATGCCTTCGAAGTTAGTTAAGGGCGTAATAGCCGATACGAGCTAGCTAATAGCGTATTCTACGGCGTTAAGGAGCTGCTTGCCCTTATAGCCCGTATAGTTAATCGCCTAACGCGTTAATAAGGGGACTAGCATTAACGGCATTAGGTTAGGCAGTATTAGGTTAAGCGGCTTTATTAACTAATAGGCCTAATAATAGCGTACGGCTTTATACACCGCGAGGGGCAATTCGGGATACTAATAGCGTATAGCTAAGAATCGCATCGTATAGCCTATAGTGCTATAGCCCGAAGTCTTATATACGTTCTTAGCTACTACTATAAGGGCCTCGTATTCTAGCACTATTAATAAGGCAATTGCTCCTGCCTTAGTAAGCGGATCGCCGGGAGGGAGGCGCTCGTTCTACCTAATACGGTATAGCCTGCCCTTAAGCTTATAGAAGTACTCGTAAGCCTAATACGACGTAATATTAACGGGAAGAGCTTCGCCGGCGGTTAGGAACTTAAAGACGGCTTATAGGTCGATGCGAGTTAATTAATCGGGTCGTTTTATAAGCCTAGTTTTTAGCGTCGCCGGCGCGCCGTTCGCGGCTTCGTTATCCTTAGTAGCGGCTTTTTCTTCTTCTTTTAGTGCCGTAGCGGTAGGTTTATCGCTATCGTTATTAAGCTTAACTATCTTTCCCTCGCCTATCGCGAGAGTCGTAGACTTAGGGTCAGGCGGGCGGGAAAGGTAGTCGGCTAGCATATTAGCCTTACCGCTACGATATACTATATTAATATTATAGTATTTAATCGTATTAAGGAAGCGGACTATATAAGTAGGTTATTCTATCTTTATACGTAAGGTGCGAAAAGACTTATAGTTAGTAATAATAGTAATATCGGCCTCTTTAACCTAATATCGCTAGTGCTATACGGCTATTATAATACCGAGGAGCTTACGTTCTTACGTAGAATAGCGCTATTATATATCTATAAGCTTCTTTAAGAAGTAGGCGATAGGGTAGAGGAAAGAACGCTTTTTACTACTCGTTATAAGGTATAAGTACGGTTATAGAAGTGCTATACTAACGCACTTGCCTAAAGCATTACTTTTAATTATCACGGGAAGCTATTAGCTATACTTCTTTAAAACCGGCGTAGTAGTAATAACCTTACGGATCTATTTCTAAGCCGACTTTACTTCCTTTATTAATATTACGGCGACGCTCTTACCGCCGAGAGAGAGCTCGATTAGCAGGGCGGAGAGGTCGGAGAAGTTAGCGATTAATATTCTTAAATAGCCTACTGTATATACGAAAGCCTTAATCTCTATAGTAGTTATCGGCATAAGGCGGTCGCGAATAGCGGCAACCTTTAAAAGGTCGGCGCGGATGCCGGCCGTAGAGACTAAAAAGCCTAAGAAGATACCTTTATCTACGAAGAGGTAAGTCTTTAAGGCGTTAATAAAGAGCCCGTATATAGCGGCGCGGGTAAAAAACTATAGTAGGCGTTTGTATAGTTATTTACGCATATCGGCCTAAAGGGCTATATCGTCTAAAAGACCGGCTATAAAGGCCTAAAGCGGCTCTAGCACTTCCTCTATAAAGGCTTAGAATATAGCCGGGGCATTAGTTAGGCCTATCGGCATAGTATCCTATTCGTAGAGCCTAAAGGGGGTTATAAAGGCGGTCTTCTCGTAGTCCTCTTAAGCGATGCGTATATGCTAAAAGCTATCTTTTAGGTTAATAAAGGCATAATAGCTATACCTAGCAATACGCTAGATCTCGTCTATCGTATTCGGTAGAGGATGTATATGCTTCTTTATATAGTTATTAAGGACGCGATAGTCGGCATAAATGCGCTAAATAACTTAGCTATAGGCGTTATACTAAAGGCCCGTAGGTGCCTTTTTCGGTGTTAATAATAGGGGCGAAGCCTAAGGGCTAATAGACTTCCGGATAATAGAGCCTTTATATTTCTTAACGAAGTCTTTAATAGCTTACGCTTATAAGGGACTATACTATCGTAGGCTTTGCCGAATAAGCGTAGCGTCGCTTATATTAATCCGGTAGACTATTTAAGCTAATTTATCACTACGACGAAGAGTAGGATTAAAGCATTTAGGGAACTAGGCGAGATACTAGTCTATATAGATCTTAGCTTAGTCCGGGGTAGTCTTATAGAAACGCGTAGTAAAGACCGGCTCTATTAAGGATACGAATACTACTTCCTAATTATAGTCTACCGCTAAAGCATTATCACTAGCGGTAAAAGCAATATCGTCGTAATCCTTAACGGTAGAGTAGACCTACGACTTCCGAGGTCGTAGCATAGGCTAGTTTAAGAGGCGGTAGAGGCGAATTGCGCCGTTATCCTTATAAGAGAGACCTAAGGTGTGAAAAAGAGAGCGGCTAAGGGTTAAGGAGCTAGGGAATATGCCGTTAGGGACGATACTATAAGAGATAGTATCGAACGCTAGGCAGTCGGGTTCTCGACATTTAGGTAATAGCAATTAAAAAGGGAAGAGAGGCTTTAAGGCTTAAACAGCCTGCACAAAGGGATTAGAAGCTGCAAAAGGATGCAAAACACTAAGAATAATAGCTCTTGTCTTTTCCAATAAGGAGTGCTAACTAGTCTCTATATATAGGGAAATCCCTCGGACGAAAACAGCCGTATAGACCTAAGGAAAAGAGGTAAAAGAAAGAGTCGGACGGAGTCGCCGGTCGAAAGCGCCGGTCGTAAATAATAAATCGCATCCGTACGATAAATAGTTATATAGTTAGTAAATAAATAAGCAGCCTAGTAGAAGACTAGTGAATTCTATAGTAAATTCTACGGTAGAAGCCGTAGCTATATAAAGGAATTCTACGGTAGAAGCCGTAGAAGAGATTTAGAATTCTATAGTAGAAGACCGTAGAAGGGAATTAGAATTCTACGGTAGAAGACCGTGGAAGGGAAGAGGAATTCTATAGTAGAAGACTATAGAAGGGAAGAGATTTTACGGGTAAAGTCTGTGTAAATAACTGTGAAATTACTATAAAACCACGGTGAAATATAACCGAAGAAAAGTAGGTAAATGCGCCTATAGAAGTACGGGGTAATGCCTATAGAAGCCCGTGGAATTCTATAGTAGAATTTAGGGAAGAACCGGGGATTTCCTAGTGGAAAGCAAATAGGGAAGACGGTAATGTTAATATACCCCCCTAGCTAGAAGGGAATAACTTCCGGCTAGTTAGATTATTATCGACTTCTTCTTAGATCTTAGAAGAAATATCCGTAAGTTAAAGCTAGCGAAGGAACGTTTAGAAACGTTATCGTAGAAGCAATTTAGTTAATCTATCCGTAACTATCTAGTTAGAAGGGATATATTTAATATTAAAAGTATTGCGTAAGAATTCCTATCGGGCCTAGCAGTTGTGAATTTTAACGTGCTTTAAGGCGGTCTAAATCTTTAGAATCTCGGCGGAAACTAGGCGGATTATCTAGGTGTTATTATACTAAATAGTAGGAACCGGAATATCTAGCTATAGAGAAATATCGTTAAATAAACGAAGAATAGAAATTAGTTTTTTCGCGGTAGAAGAGACTATAAGAAGTTCGGCTTTAGTAGAAGAAGTAGTAACCGTAGATTGTTTCCGGGTACTCTACGCGATTAGACTATTAAATAGGCTAATGAAATAGCCCTTAAAAGAATAACGCGTATCGGGATCGTCGGCGTAAGCGGCATCGGAAGCTATAACGAGTTCTTGCTTATTTATATCCGAAAACTTAATCGTAAGGAAACGAGATTCGTATAGGTAAGTCACTAAGCTTTCTGCGAGCTTAATATAGAGCGCAGACGGGTTCTATATATACTCCGCTAAAGAATTCGACGATTTTACGGCGTTAAGACGGGTAGAAATAGTCGCGTAATTATAGGAACCGACTAAAGACTAAAAGTAGTGGATTTAGTTATCCGTAGCCTATCTTTAGTATTTCTCTAGCTTCTTAGGAAGTAGGAACAGGCAAAGGGTCGAAATAGGCCGTAGAACCGTAGAAGTAGGGATTAAACTAAACTTAGAAGCAATCTTATCTAGGTAAACGTCCTAGTATAACTATAGCTTTCGCTGCTTATAGTCCCGGATAATCCTTATCCTAAGGAAATAGGTAAGCTCTCCGCGGTTAGTAACTATATACTTCCGCTTAAAGCGACGGATAAAATCGTTAGTAGCCCTACGGTGCTCCCTACGGAAAAGGATAATAATATTATCTATAAAAAAGAAAGTAATAATGCTACTTATAGTAGATATAAAAATGCAAGGATCCTCCGTACTTTACTAAAGGCCTAGTTTAGTAAGAGACCCGGATAATTCCCGTTGCTAAAGAAGCGGCGAACGGCGAAGCCTATATAAAGCCTTTATTAACCGAATTATAAAACTAAATATCTTAAATCCGTCTATGAAGTAGATATATACTTCTTTATTTAGATTAGCATTCGTAAAGGCGTTAACCGCGTTAAGTAAGCGGGTTTTTATGCTAAACTTAGCGGCAATAGCAATTATAATGCGAAAATTTCGCGCTATAAGCGTCGCGGCGTATATTTCTTTTCCGCTAAACGGCTAAAGATCTCCTCGTATATAAAGGCGAGACTTAAACTTCCTAAGGTAGCCGTGCTTATTAAACTTATAATCGAATGCCTATATTAATAAAAGAGGACGCACTAGTGCGTTCGCTCTTAGGGTAGGCGAAGGAAAGAAGGTCTTCCGCTATTTTAAGGAGTCCTATTTAACTGCCCTAGCGGCTTTAAACTTAGGTCTAAACGGATGCGTCTTAAGATTAGACTAAAACCTTAAAAGCGCGGGTAAATCCCGTTTGTATATCTTCCTAGGTTTAAGAGAAGTAGCGAATGCAGCTATAAAAGCGGTGCTATTAGCCGGTGGATGCCTAACGTAAGCGAAAGCGGGATATCGACCTAAAAAACGGTTTAAACGAGTAAGGCGTAAATCCCTTATAAATCTCGTTGTCTATAGACTATCTATAGGAATAATATTATCGTAATCTATAGACCGAGATATAGCTTAAGGCAATTGCACCTTAAGACGGTCTACTAGTGCTATAGTTATAGTAGGTAAAAGTATAGAAATATCGGGTTAGAAATCCTATGCATTCTTAAAAATATCCTCCGGCGGTTCCGGGGTTTAGTTAGGAGTCGGGAGCTAAGGATTACTATCGGCTAAAAGGTCTACTAGATTAGAATGCTTATTAAGAAGCACTATTAGCGTTAATTAGAATTCTGCCTTATCTTGCTCTTCTTCTTATGCAATATATAGTGGAAATGCCGGTAATAATACCTATATTAGCGGTTCGGATGCCTTAGACGCGGTGAAAAACTAAGTCTTATTAAACGTTATATTACGAACTCGACGAACCTCCCGTCTCTATAGGATCTATATACGAAAAATGTTAGTAGAATTATACCTAATTAAGTAACTAACCTCTGCATAAGGTTCCTGCTTAAGATTACGTTTCTATGTGTTAGTTAGGGCCTTAGTGGTTAGTAGGTAGGCTTTATAGCTAAAAGCTCGAAGATAATCGAATCGTAATAGTTAAGGAAGGAGAAATGCCGGTATATTCCGGTCGTAATCCCTTAACTAGTCGTAAAGGATTTCTATCGGGGAAATCCACTTCGATAGAAATAACGTAGAGGAAGCTGCCTATCGGGCTAGAATCCGATTGTATAAATATACCGTAGTTTTCTACGTTTCTGTCTATAAATGCTCGGGCAAATTTGCTTTAATCCTTATAGATCGAGCTTTCGTAGATACTACCCCCCTAGCCCGTTCGGTAGCGCCGTTTTAAGCGGGTGTATAAGGAGCAGTAGGCTTATTATAAATGCCCTACTAGTTAATAAAGTCCTAAAAATCGTGTCGAAGGGCTCGGTCGTCGTCTCGATAGATTATACCGATAGAAAGTAAGAACTATCGGGAAATATACCGACTTAGGCTCTTAAAATATAAAATTAGCTCGTCTATAGAGGCGTTTAAAAGCGTATATAGAAAAACAAGCTTTGTATAGTTATCCTTAATGAGAAATGTAACGTTCTTATTGTTATAACTCTTATATATAGAAAAGACATCGTAAAATACCTTAGAAAAGGGAAACATCGCCTTAGAAAGCGGCGGCTCGCGGTTAATAATTCTTTTAGCCTACGTAAGCTTATAGGACTTATAGGAGATTATCTTATTAAAAGTCACCGACTATAGTATTCTAAGTGCTTTTAAAAGCGCTTTATTATTCGGATGTCTAAGTCGTTAGTGCTAAAGAGAAAGTTCCTCTACACTTATTAGTATAGACTCCGGTATAGTGGCCGAAAAAGGTGCTATAACCGGGGTTTCTATAGTAGAATCTATAGAAGGAACGGAAGCAATATTTAGAATAGTTAAAAGCGTAGTATAAGGCGTTAATAGGTTATACTCGATGATATACTAATTGTAAATTAGCTCCGTTATGCAAATATTGCGTATTAAAGAAGAGATTTATCTAGTCTACGGGTTTTACGAAAGATTCGCCTTATAAAGAAGACGAAGTAAATAAAGGGACGTATAAAAGGACGGGATATATGCTATTTAACTAAGCTAAAAAGTGCCCGTCGAAATGCGTATAAATACCGTACCTATCCTAAGAATAGGAGTGCTTCTACTACCTACAAGTGCGTACTTAGAAGAAGGCTGGAAATTATAGAAACGCTCCCTATTGTTATAAATATGTCTATTAGACCCTAAATCTATAATAAAAGAATCCCTTAACGGGTATTCTATAGTAGTCTATAGAACAACCGGTAGTAAAAAGGTTATAAGAATATTAGCGGCAGCCGTAGCTTATACCGTCTTTATCTTAGTCGGATTATTCTTCCGCTACTCCTCGTCGCGAAGAAGTGCCCCGTTAACTTTAGCCTTATTGGCCGGAACCTTAAGGTAGTCGTCTATAGTCTTTTAGACGTCTTTATCGGGTTTCTATAATAGAAGTCGAACGGAAGGGTTAAAGTAATAACACTCTCGGAAATAGTATCGTTCTCCGCAAATGCACGGTAGACCACCCTTTTTCTTGCCTTTGTCCTTTTCTAAGGACGTAGCTGCTAAAGTAGTTGCCGATTTATTAGTAGATTCCGCGGCTAGGGACTTTATTCCCTAGCCTTAGAACTTCGCAAAAGCGTTGGTTTTTAGCGCTTTAGTCGCAGCCTTTAAGACCTACGAGCGCTCGAAAAGTTCGGATATCTTAAATCCGTCGGGGAAAGACTATTCCTATCCTAGCTTATTTAGGCGGGCGTTGTCCTCTATCTTATTTATCTAGTATTCCGCAAAAGGGCTAGAAATAGGCTAAATAGCCTTAAGAAAAAGCTATATAAACCGGAGACCTTTTAATTCCGGTAACTTAATTCGCCGGGCATCGGTAAGGACCTTCTGCTAGTTAGAAATCTATATCGTAATATCCGTCTAGTCTAGTGCCTTTAAAATAGTATAGAACTACGCGAGAATAGTCTTCTATTACGTCTACGAAGTCGGCTTTATACGCCGCTATAGTAAAGCTAATTCCTTAGAAACCTTATATTCGTCGGCAATTATTAAGTAGTAATTCCCAATGTTTTAAACACTTATCCTTCCTCTATAGCTTTGCGAACTTCTGCTAGAGGTCTACGTCTATATTAACGTTTAGAATATCTATTAGAGGGATCGTAGTATAAGCATTAAGGGACGGCAAAGGGGCAATAGTCACAATAGCATTAGCAAGGGGAACGGGAGCTTAAGAAATAGGGGCATTAGTTACAGCAGGCATCTCAGGGATAGAGGTAGGCATAGGGACAGTCGGCTAGTTAAACTAGTATATTGTTAGGTGTATAGTCTATTGCTATTGCGTTACACCGGGGATATTTGTCTAATCGGGGGTTAGAGCCGTATCCGGGGCCGGGCTTAGGGCTATAGTTAGTGGTGTGAATGTAACGATCGTGCCTTAATTAAATATCTGATTTATATACTCTTTTGTAGGCTATTGTAGTGGTTCTAAGATAGTCTATAGTTTAAGGAACTATATGTTAAAGCCTTAATTATCTATGCCGGTGTAGATCCTACGTCTCTTTAGGAGCTTACGTAAGGAACGTTTATAGGTCTAGTATACCCTATCCTATGTCTATAGAAGCCATCCTTAAAAGTGTTCTTAGAAGAAGGCAATAGCTTCGTAGCCTTAGTTGTCTTTATCGTACGCATACTTATAGAGGAACCTTGCAACGTATATAGTGGCCTCTGCTTTACTTAGGTTCTTAAGATCGGGTTATTATTATACATCCTAGATACCTATATAGGTGTACTAGTAGTCGTTTTCTAGGATAGGGGTAATCTTTAACAGCTTATCGCGCCTTATGTTATCTACGCGGGTAGGGCTTAATAAAGTTATAATATTAATATTATACGTAATAGTCTTTATATATTTTATCGGCGTAAGGGATTTTCTTACGAAGTTGTCTTCTGTGTTAGGGACGCACTATAGGTTAACGTTACTCTTCTTCCTTTAGGAAGCGAGATAGGATTAATAGATAGCTTAGGAGATCTCGAAATAGCGTTAACGCGGTAACGTTATAGATAAGAGAGCTCGTTTAAAGCATAAAGATAACTACCTTTAGGTATTCCCTCGTAGGGTGTTTTACACCGTCGATAGTTAAGGATCTTATCTCTTCTACCTAGCTGTCTATAATTAACTAAGTCAACCACTAATTAGTATTAGTAGGTCTCTAGGTCGACCTTATAGGGTAAACAGTATAGTTGTATTAGGTTGGTTGCTAGCTAAGTAAGGGGAAGCTATCGCGGTAACGTAGCTCTCTCGTACGTGCACGTAATCCTAGGGATTACGTGCATTACGTGTATGCGACTATATTATCGCACGTAGCTAGCTATTCCTATAGTAGTTAAAAGCTATTTAATAAACTATTTAACTAGCTTACTATTATTCTAGCTTATTATCCTCGCTATACTCTTCCTCCTTATTGTCCTTAGAGCCTTTATAACCTGCTAAATAGGCCGTAATATCTAAGGAAACGCCGGTATAGAGATAATACGAGAGATATTAGTCCTTAGCTTTCCGCCGTTCCTCTATAGAATGTTTCGTAGACTAATATCCCTCTTTTCTATATATAAAGCACTTCTTAGTCTAGGTCTTATTGCCGTATTCTTAACCGTAGCCTCCTCTACCGCGAGGTCGATAGCCTTATCTAAAGCCTCGCGAGCGAAATCCTCCGTTGCCTTTACTATAATTGTTAGTATACCTACGGTCTATATAAAACTAACTATTAGGGTTCCTCGAATTATATTTATAATTTATATCTATCCTATCGTTATTACGATATCGGTCTTAGATAAATTAGCGCGAGGTATTTCTCGCCTATCGTATAAGGTACGTCGTAAGGGAAGCTTAAAGGTCGGCATAGAGCTCCTTAGCCTCTTTAGCCTATTTAAAAAAGGCACCTTTAAGTTCCGGGATACCTTAGCACGCCTTAGTAAGATTTACTATAAGCGGGGTTTCGCCTATAAACTTAGGTCCTAGAGCCCGTTAATAAATCAATAGCTTATCGATTAATAACTAAAGCACTTTTAGAAGGCCTTTCTTAAGGTTATTAGCCCGAACTTAGTTAAACATCGTATTAGTCTAATCGGTATAGTACTAAGCCTAAGTCGCCTTAGTGTTGAAATATCGTTTAATCTTATCGTATACGCCTCGGAAGGTAGTCGTCTAAGTGATATTCTCCGTATAGAAGCGATCGGCTTATCCCTTTAAGATTTAGGGGAGAAGTATATAAAAGAGCCCTAGCTTAATCTTAAGGTTATAATATACGCTTATAAACTTACGAATAGTCTCGTTAAATAGGGCATATAGCTCGCCGGTATAGCTCTTCTCCTTATCTTATATTTTAACGAACTTAGTCTAAACGTCGGGATTAGACGAGAGGTTCGGAATATCGGCTAGTAGGAGTGCTATATACTCCTTAATGTTATAATTAAATGCTTTAACTATAGCCTTTAAGGCGATTGTTAAAGCAGATAGATCGAGCCTTAGTTTCGCTCTTAGGATATATAACGTTAGTTCTAAGAGAAATAATAGTCGTAGCGTATAAATCCGATTTATACGATTAAATAGTAGGAATGCCGGTGCATCCGTCGTAGCTATGTTTAGGTCTTAGTCTAGTTCCGGGGTCGGATCTATAGTCGCCGCTCGGGCCGGGCTACTATATTAGAATCGGTGCGAAGTCGGAAAGACCGTTAACTAGTTCGTTATAGCCGAGAAGGGATCCGGATTTATTTATTCTTAGGCTACTTAGTCTTATATATTTCTTATCTTTTCTTATTTACGGGAAGCCCTAGTGCCTATATCGAATTCCTCTATTATAAATTCCTTCTCGTTCTAAGGGAGTAGATTATTAAATCAAAGCATTATTATATATAATCTAATAAACGGCGTATTCTTTAGCCCTATCGAAACGCCGCGTCTTTATAATAGTATCTTAAGGACTATTAGTAGGTGTCTCGAATACAAATGCAAATGTAGGTCTAGTAGTCTTATTAGAATTGTTAATACCTATCTAGCTAAGGGCTATACTACCTTCTTTATAGACAAGACGAGAGAAGGGTCGGAGCTACCCTCCGGGAAGCTTTGGTAGCTAAGAATAGAAAGGGATCCGTAAACAGAATGTAAAGACGGATGCGTTAGTCGGGGAAGACCTTCCGCGGACGGATACGTCTGTCGGGACGACCGTAGAAGTCTATAGAAGGAAGTGGAATTCCATCTATGGAATTTACCTTAGAAGGGAAGTCCTTCTACCGTAGAATTCCATCCATAGAACTCACCTTAGAAGGGAAGTCCTTCCACCGTAGAATTCCATCCATAGAATTCACCTTAGAAGGGAAGTCCTTCTACCGTAGAATTCCATTGGAATTCTATCTATAGAATTCACCTTAAAAGGGAAGTCCTTCTACCGTGGAATTCCATCCACAATTCCTATAAGGACCTTCTTATAGTTATAGTCTACCGTATTCTATATAGATTTATTCTATCCTTAGAAATATTCCTAAAATAGGTTAAAGAGCCGTTAACCTTAGTAGTAGATAGATGCTTCGCCTATTATAATAAACTAAGCTACGAATATTATAACTTCCGCTTTACTAAGATCTTCTATCGTAATCTCTTCTATATCTTAGTATCGTATATCTATATTTATTCGAGCGGTAAGAGGTATACCGATCTCCTTTATCTATTATATAATTAGTTCCGGGCTATTAAAGGGATCCGGTGCGTTTATATTCGATAGTAATCTTACTATTATTATTTATTTTTCGGGTTCGTTTAAGGGTTAGTTAATATCGTAAGGGTCTTTACGAGAAATATCGAAGCGATTAGTCTCTATTCTAAAGGACGTAACTCTTCCTCCTTAAGGGAGGTAAGTACGGGATTAAATAGTTATAGGGATTTGCGATATTATTCTACGTTATAGATATACTACTTATTAACGTTTACTCTTCCTATAATAGGCGAGAACGGGATTAATAGAGAGCTTAGAAAGTCTTATTTACCGTAGAGCTAATATAAATAATCCTTATTCTTAGCATAGATAAACTTCTCTTAAGTATGCGTAATAGAACCTCGAGGGTAAAGATACGCGAAAACAGCGTCCGTAAGGAATAAAGATTCTACTATACTTTCGAAGATTAAGATCTATCTCTTCTGCCTTACTATTCTATAATTAAATCTATTTAATCACTAATTAGTGTTATTAGGTGATTCACTTAGATTAATCTAAATAAAGGGGGTTATATTAGTTATAGTTGTATTTAATCTAGCTAGAGAAGGGGGAATAAGGGGGCCCTTTTATACCCGTCTGCCGGGGTCCCTCTATAGAGCCTGCTATGCCTTAACAATGCATTATTAAGGCCTACGCTAGGGCTTACTGCTCTAGTTATAACGATGCCCTTAGTTAATAACGAGGTTATTAACTATATAGGTTACGTAGCGTTATGCGCCGCGTGGTTATAACCCCTATTGCCCCTTTCCTATGTATAGTCGGCAATATAGCTGCGACTCTATCCCTTAGTTATATAACTACATTCCTATAGAAGAAGTAGATAAAGCCTTTACGATAAAAAAAGAAGAAGAGGCCTATAAACTAGCCGTTAAGCTCCGATCTAAAGGCGCTATTACGACCTTAGAAGCACTATTCGAAGCGTTAGATAAGATAGAGATCGACGACCTTATAGCACGAGGAGTATTTAGTTTCGAACGTTATAATAAAGCTATTTATAGCGGCTACTATATCTTTAGTTCCCGTATAGTTCGAGAGGTTAAAGGCAGAGATACTAAGCTATATAAGAAATTCAAGCTTATAGTCTAAAGTTATACTAATAGGGAGAAGGCTTCCCTACTAACGTAGTCCCTAATAATCTAACGCATTAGCTAACGACTAATCTTAGCCCTTGCTCTTAGACTTATACGCTATAGGATAACGTTATCCCTTCGAGACATTACTTAGGCATATCCCTAGGCGACTATAGAGCTCTTTCGAACGGTCTTAACACGTCTCCCCGCCGAATTATAATAGAAGTATCCGCCCGATACGATTATCCGAGTTATTAGGCCCTTATATAGCATTATAGAATTAAGAGTCTACTAGTTTAATACGTATTAAAAGCACTATATCGAGGGCCTCGATATAGCGATATCGACCTTCGACTTTTGCCTTCTAATATCTAATATAGAATTAGAATACTTTGGTATTATTAGGATGCAAACGGACGATACCCTTATGCTTAGAACGACGAGTTTTTCGGCCGCTAAAGAAGAAAAGCTCCGAGAGGCATAATTTAGGGCGAAGCTAAAAACTACGATGACTTAGGGCTCTATCACGGATTTTAACGGAGCGAAGGTAAGCTTACAATAGGATTAAATACTCCTACTTTAATAGAAGGGATAAGCCGCCCGGATCGACCGAATCGATATTAAGGCTCCGGATTATATATAATAGTACTTAAAATAACGTACTCGTAGAGCCTATATAGCCTCGGTATACTAACCGGAAGTAGCATTCGATAACTTAGTTACGGCATAAGTCTAAAACCCGGATAATAAGGATTATATAATCTTAAATAAGCGACTTAAGTAGTAAATAGACTACTAAAGCAAAGGTTTAATCTATAAACTAATTAATCTTATAAAGGCGAAGCTAATAGTATTTATAGATAGGTCGTTTACTAATAATAAAGACCTATTATTGCAACTAGGCTTTATTATTGTATAAGAATAGTATATAGCCCTCTAATAAGAAGACCCTTCCGTTAATTTAAATATATTAACCGTAGGTTAAGAAGCAATTAGGTTTAGCGCCGGCACTATTATAAGGTCCTTAGGATTAATTAATCTTATTACTCCGATTAAAAGAATTATATTCTATATACTAGAAATTCCGACCCCTTTCCTACTATATCTCGCGGATATAGATAGACTAAGTGTATTCTTTAATAATACGACGAATACCCTTACCGGCCTTAAGGCGAACAACCCGGTAATTAGGAAATAAGGGCACCTTTAGTTCTTCCTTAGGAAGAGTAAACAATCGACCGCATTCCTTATAGAAACGGAAATTAAGACCTTATACCGTCGATTCGGATATCCTACTATAGCTAGGCTATACAACTTATTAAGGCAAGTAGGCTACGGCGATATATCTCTTAGTACTTTAGAGAATATCTTAGAACTATATTACTATTGCTAAATGCATTCGTCTGCCCTAAAACGGTTTAAGTTTAACCTTAAAGATAACTAAGACTTTAATTATAAGGTTATTATAGGAATGTAGTTATATAACTAAGGGATAGAGTCGCAACTATATTGCCGACTATATATAGGAAAGGGGCAATAGGGGTTATAACTACGCGGCGTATAACGCTACGTAACCTATATAGTTAATAACCGGGTTATTAACTAAGGGCATCGTTATAATTAAAGCAGTAAGCCTTAGCGTAGGCCTTAATAATGCATTATTAAGGCATAGTAGGTATAAGGGTCTTCGACTATTAGTAAGATTAGGTCTATAACCTAATCCGCATTCTTACATACGAGCGGGGAAGAGGCACGTGCGGGCGGGGAAAGGGGCTCGTGCGAATAAGGGTAAGGGGCTCGTGCGGATAGGGGTAGGGGGCACGTGCGGACAAAAGGGGTACGTGCGTAGAGCTATATATCCGTATGCATAGGTGCGTCTATACTTAGTTCTTTATAGATGATTTCTACACCTATATAGAGGGCACCTATGTAATTACTCTGCCTACCTTATTATAGTATTATCTATCTCTCTTTTTTATAGACTTATTTAATACGATAACGTCCCGCTTTTATATTAGCGGTACGTATTAATTAGAACGATAGGCCGCTATAATAAAAGCGGCACGCGTAGTAATACTAGCTGCTATTCTAGACTTACTAAATAACGATATAGAGGACGTCTTTAAGCAATAGGCCGAGGGGTCCTAGTAGCTATAGCTGCGATAAAAGGCGCGAAATAAGCGGGCCTTCGCAGAAGCCCGCCTTCGATAGGAAATAACAAAAGCCCGTTTAGGCAAAGCGACGGCGGATGCCGCACCTTCTATAGCGGAAGAAAAGCGCCTCCTAGTGCTATTATAGAAAATGGCCGTTAATCTAGTTAAACGAAGGGGGTTGCTAGAAGTCCTTAGTGTTAAGATAGGATCTATAGCGCTTACCTCTACGGATACGCTACTCGCGCCTACGGCTATATCGACGAACTCTCCCGCGGCTAAGGACGCTAGTATAGCTAACCCGAGGACGGCTTTTAAAGCCGCCTTCGGCAAAAGGAAGCCTCTACCGTAGCCTATATAGGATAGCAAGCTAGAGTCTTTTTACTTCTTCCTATATCGCCTCCGCAGTAAGCTTACCGTTAACGAGAAGTAAGGCCTTAACGGTTGCCGCGATACCGCCTAATATTCGCTACTCTATACGCTGCCCGAGCCTTAGATACAGCGGATTTCTAGGTTTTAGGAGAGTAGCGGGTCTAGTAGCGCCTACGACCCCCGTGCCTTCTTTAACTACCTTATCTACGCATTCGGCAACGTGTAGGAGTAGGAGAAAGCGTAAGACAGGTTGTAGATCCTCTTTTAGAAAGACGGCTAGACGTTTAAGGACTTCCTTCCCGACTTTAAAGAGACTATTACTCGTGCCGCCGGAAATAGCGTTTAGGGAGATAGCGCTAAGCTTATATAGCTGCGAAATTCGATTACTCCGTAACTACGGGAAATACTTATCTTAATCGAGATGCCTACTAACTTCCGGGAGTACGTAGGTTGCCTTACGAAGGTAGCCTAGAACTATAAGCAAAGCCCTAGCTTCTAGAAGTTGCGAAAGCGCGCTAGTACGAACGGCGTTAGCAATAGGAACGGAGGAGCTATTACTAAGAACGCTATAACGCTCCCGCCGCTTAGATCCGCGCCCGACACTATAGTAGACTATAAGGGCGACGTTATAATATCTACTATACGGCCTACTTATAGAAGAGCGAGGATAGTATCCGCCGCCTTAGGCAGCGCGCCCTCCTCTTTTATATAGCGAGCTAAGTAAGTGTCGAAGGCGGAGCTTTAGAAGCGGAGAGAGGAAGGGCTTTACGTACGCTATAGCGCGGATAGATATTTTGCTATAGACTGCCTATATCGTCCCGCTCGCCCTATAAAGCGAGCCGAACGGACTATAGTAATTCGCGCTACCCAACCTTCTCTTAAGTCTAATATTAAGGAGGATAATAATATCCCCGCCGCTATTAGTGCGGAGGGAAACGCATAGCTCTAGAGCATAGACGGGCCCCGGAGCCTAATTCGCTAGCACTAAAGAAAAAAGAGTTAACTAACCGTATTAAGACTTCTCTATCGTATAAATAGCTACGGAGATTAATAGGTATAAGCAATTGCTTATAGCATACGTTATCCCTTAGCTAGAATTTAACCTAATCTTTAGAAAGCCTTAGCTTCTTTATATAGAGTTTTACTCTATACCGCACTAAGGGAGGCTTTAGTATAGGAATTCGCAGCGTTAGCTATAGTATATTAATAAGAACGAGCCTAAGGATACTAAGTGTGCTATAGAGCTTCGAGAGGCAAAAGAAGTTATAGCTTTAGTATTTATCGGTATAATTAACTAAATCCGTAGATAATACGGCTCGGAAGCCGCTACGGCCGCTATTTACGTAGTTAGCCTTACGGATATCGAAAAAGCCTTATAACTAAAGAAGCCGAAGATAGAAGCCGAATTACGCTAAATAATCCTTACGTAGTTCTATAACCTACTGCCGCTCTTTCGGAAACGCGAGGCCGATAAATTAAACCTATATAAGCCCGGCTTTAACTACGCGATACTACTTCGTAAAGATTCCCGCGGATAAGATATAGTTCCGCCCTTCGGGCCGCTATACTTAATATCTTAAGACAAGTTGCTTATATTAAAGAAAACACTACGCGGCCTTTTAGATAAAGGGTTTATTTAAGCTAGCTCTTCTAAGGCCGCCGCTCCGGTTCTATTCGCGCGGAAACCCGGAGGAGGACTACGTTTCTACGTAGACTACCGAGCGCTTAACGCAATAACACGACTAGACTACTACCCGCTTCCGCTTATTAGGGAAACACTCCGTAATATCGCTAAAGCGAAGTAGTTTACTAAGTTAGATATCTATTAGGCATTCTATAAGGTGCGAATTACGGAAGGTAACGAGTAGAAGACCGCATTCCGCACTCGCTATAGGCTTTTCGAATAGATAGTAATACCGTTTAGGCTTATAGGGGCTCTTAGCACCTTCTAACGGTATATTAATAGCATTCTTCGCGAATTTCTAAACGAGTTCGCTTCCGCTTATATTAATAATATTCTTATCTATATAAGCGGTAGCCTAGAGGATTATATAGATAAAGTGCGGAAGGTACTAGACCGGCTCTCTAAGTATAGGCTATACCTCGACCTTAATAAATGCGAATTTAGCGTCCGCTAAGTTAAATACCTTAGATTTATTATTATCGCGGGCGTTAGTATATAGGCGGACCCCGTAAAGATCTAGGCTATTCGAGATTAGATAGCCCTAACTTCGTAGAAGGTTATACGGAGTTTTTTAGGATTTACGAACTACTATCGGATTTTTATTCGTTAATTTTCTCGTATCGTCGGTCTGCTTATAGCCCTTACCGGCAAAAGGGTAGCCTTTTATTAAGGCGCCGTATAGGCAGAAGCGTTTTAGACGTTAAAGGACCTATTTTCGCAAGCCTTAGTGCTACTATAGTAGGATTTTAATTATCCCGTAATACTTAAGGCGGACTATAGTAGATTCGCGCTTAAAGGCACGCTTTCGTAAGAGGTAGACGGCTAACGCCGCCCTATGGCTCTTTACTCCTATAAGCTTACCCCTACCGAACGGAACTATACTATCTACGATAAAAAGATACTCGCTATAATTAGCTATTTAAAGCAATAGCAAGCGGAGCTCTATAGCTATAAGAACTTCGAAATCCTTATAGACTATCGTAACCTTAAGTATTTTATAACTTAATGTTATCTCTTTAAGCGATAGGCCCGTTAGGTAGAATACCTTTCGCGGTTCCGTTTCCGGATTAAGTACCGACCCGGAAAGGAGGCTATAGTGCTAGACGCTTTATCCCGGAGAGATTAAGATCGGCCTTCTAGCGAAGATTATAATGCCTAAGAACTTTAAATACTCCCGGAGGAAGCGCTACGTATATATCTTAAAGCAACGCTTATCGGTGCGGATAGCGTAGTCTTAGTTAATAGTAAGGACAATAGGGATAAGGACGATAGCGAGGAGGATAATAATTCGTTAATTACTTCGGAGGGTAAGGGGGTAATTAAAGAAGACGTAGAGCCCGACGCTTAGGAAGTAGACCTCGCAGCGGCTACGACCTAAGACGACCTCAACGTATAAGGCGCGGAGCTAACTACTAATATAGGTCTTAACCGACGGATTTTTTAAGACGAAGAGCTTTAGCGTACGTAAGACCGCTTAGCAGCTTAGGACGTTACCTACGGGAGCGTGCGTCACGCCGTAGAGGCAAGAGCACGGCGATTCGACCTTAAGCTTAACCTTAAGGTATAGGTAGCCGACTGCTACGTAGACTTACGTAGGCACCTACGGTTCCGCGGACGGCTTTAGGTTCCTAGTTCCTCTATAACTATAGAGGCCGTAGTAAGAGACGCTCCCCTAGAGCTAGAAGAAGGGAACGCGCTCTAAGGGCGGCTTATTTAAATAGTATATAACGCTAGCGTCGTCGGCTACCCTAGCCGCGAAGGAATAGTTACCGCCGTGTCCTAGGACTTCTATTAGCCGCTCCTTTAGCTATACGTTAGACGATTCCTCCGCAACTATAATATCTATAGGCGTATAAAGATTTAGCATACGCTTAAGAAAGGGCTGCTTAAATCGCTTCTTATGCCGGACCGGTTCTATATATATATTTAAATAGACTTTATTACGGACCTCCCCCTTATAAAAAGCGGCAACTATAATCTTTAAGTAATTAAGGACCGTCTAAGTAAGGAAGTTATATTAGAACCTATGCCCTTTATAGAAGCGGAAATCTACACGGAGCGCTTCCTTATATACTATATATAATACTATTAGTAGCTAACGTTAATTATAAGCGATAGGGGCTTAAATTAGATAAGCCGCTTCTAGCAGCACTTATGTCGGCTGCTATAGATAATATAGCTGCTAAGCATAGTATATTATCCGTAAACCGATAAAGGGCTAGAACGGCTAAACTAGGAAGTTTAAGCTTACCTCCGGGGCGTTATCGACCGTAACTAAAGGGACTAGGATAAGTAGCTCCCTATAGTATAAATAGTGCTTAACGGGAGAAATTACTCTTTAATTAGTATATCCCCTTTCTTCGCACTATATAGGTACGAACTAATATCCTTATTTCCTATCGCCGTAGATATCGCGGCGGAGAAGCCGTCCGGCAATAGCCCGGAAGGGCGTGCAGCCTCCTTTATATAGCGACTTAAGTAGGTCTTTAACTTCTATTAGTCGTTAATAGCCTCGGCAGCGTAAGACTAAGAGCGGTATACTAATAAACGGCGGGAACCCGTAGAGCGATTTACGGTAGGTAATAAAGTTTAGGTAGACCTATAGAACTACGTATCCTTAAGGCCGAAGAAGAAGCTCGACTAGCTATACGTAAAATTTACGGTTAAGAGAGTGCTAAGCCCGTAAGCCGTCGAGCTAAAGGGACTGCCTAACGGGATTTACCCGAATTTTAACGTAGACCTTCTTCGCCGAGCAGTAGTAGATCCGATGCCCGGCTAAGTAATAGCGGACCTATAGCCTCCCGCAATCCTAGTAGAGGGAGAAGAGGAGTTCTTAATAAAGGAAATTCTTACCGTACGATAGAAGAAGGTCGGCCGCGATAGTAGGCATAAAGTCCTTATAAAGTGGCAAAGGTACTAAGACCCGACGTAGCACCTAGCAGCGGACTTCGTAGATATAGAAGCGCTCGATCGCTTCGAAAAGCGCTTTAAGGCTATTAGAGAAAACGACGGACCGCCTAACGCCGCGTTGCCGGCAAAGAAGAAAGTGCGGTTTACGCTCCCCGAAGCGAGCCGCGCAGCTTAAGGCGCGCCTAGGCCCTATATAATACGTCGTTAAATTTCGCTCGGGTAGGGTAAAGGTCTTATATAAGGGTCTTCGACTATTAGTAAGATTAGGTCTACGACCTAATCCGTATTCTTATATACGAGCGGGGAAGAGGCACGTGCGGGCGGGCAAAGGGGCTCGTGCGAATAAGGGTAAAGGGCTCGTGCGGATAGGGGTAGGGGGCACGTACGGACAAAGGGGGTACGTGCGTAGAGCTATATATCCGCATGTATAAGTGCGCCTACACTTAGTTCTTTATAGATGATTTCTATACCTATATAGAGGGCACTTATGTAATTACTCTGCCTACCCTATTATAGTAGGCTTTATAAAGGGACCCCGGTAGACGGGTATAAAAGGGCCCCCTTATTCCCCCTTCTTTAGCTAGATTAAAAACAACTATAACTAATATAACCCCCCTTTGTTTAGATTAATCTAAGTAAATCACCTACTAATACTAATTAGTGATTAAATAGATTTAATTATAGAATAGTAAGGCAGAAGAGATAGATCTTAATCTTCGAAAGTATAGTAGAATCTTTATTCCTTACGGACGCTATTTTCGCGTGTCTTTACCCTTAAGGTTTTATTACGCATACTTAAGAGAAGCTTATCTATACTAAGAATAAGGATTATTTATATTAGCTCTACGGTAAATAAAACCTTCTAAGCTCTTTATTAATCCCGTTCTCGCCTATTATAGGAAGAGTAAACGTTAATAGGTAGTATATCTATAACGTAGAATAATATCGCGAATCCCTATAACTATTTAATCCTATACTTACTTCCCTTAAGGAGGAAGAGTTACGTCCTTTAGAATAGAGACTAATCGCTTCGATATTTCTCGTAAAGACTCTTACGATACTAACTAACCCTTAAACGAACCCGAAAAATAAACAATAATAATAAGATTACTATCGAATATAAACGCACTAAATCCCTTTAATAGCCCGGAACTAATTATATAATAGATAAAGGAGATCGGCATACCTCTTACCGCTCGCATAAAGGTAGATATACGATACTAAGATATAGAAGAGATTATAATAGAAGATCTTAGTAAAGCGGAAGTTATAATATTTATAGCTTAGTTTATTATTATAGGCAAAGAATCTATCTACTACTAAGGTTAATAGCTCTTTAACCTATTTTAGGAATATTTCTAAGGATAGAGTAAATCTATATAGAATACAGTAGACTATAACTATAAGAAGGTCCTTAAGATACTATTATAAAGACGCGGCGTTTCGATAGGACTAAAGAACGCGCTATTTGTTAGATTATATATAACGATGCTTTAATCTAATAATCTACTCCCTTAGAACGAGAAGGAGTTTATAACGGAGGTATTTAACATAGGTATAAGGGCCTTTAGTAAGTAAGAAAGGAAGAAAAACGAAAAGGAACGAATAGCCTAAGACTAGGTAGATAAAGATCCTTTCTCGACTATAATAAACTAGTTAACGGTCTACCCGACCTTACACCGATTCTAACTTAGCGGCCCGGCTTAAGCGGCGACTATAGATCCGACCCTAGAATTAGACTAAAACCTAAATACGGCTATAATAGATGCACCGGCATTCTTACTATTTAATCGTATAAATCGGATTTATGCGCTATAACTATTATTTCTCCTAGAACTAACGTTATATATCCTAAGGGTAAAACTAAGGCTCGATCTATCTGCTTTAATAATCGCCCCGAAGGCTACGGTCGACGCATTTAATTATAATATTAAGGAGTATATAGCACTCCTATTAACTAATATTCCGAACCTTTCGTCTAATCCCGACGTTTAGACTAAGTTTATTAAAATATAGGATAAAGAGAAGAGCTATACCGGCGAGCTATATGCCCTATTTAACGAGACTATTCGTAAGTTTATAGGCGTATATTATAACCTTAAGATTAAGCTAAGGCTCTTTTATATACTTCTCCCTTAGATCTTAAAGGGACGAGCCGATCGCTTCTATACGGAGAATATTACTTAGACGACTACCTTCCGAAGTATATACGATAAGATTAAACGATATTTCGATACTAAAGCGACTTAGGCTTAGTACTATAGCGATTAGACTAATATAACGTTTAACTAAGTTCGGGCTAGTAACCCTAAGAAAGGCCTACCGGAAGTGCTTTAGTTGCTAATCGATAAGCTATTACTTTATTAATAGGCTTTAGGACCTAAGTTTATAGGCGAAACCCCGCTTATAGTAAATCTCACTAAGGCGTGCTAAGGTATCCCGGAACTCGAAGGTGCCTTCTTTAAATAGGCTAAGGAGGCTAAGGAGCTCTATGCCGACCTCCGAGCTTCCCTTACGACGTACCTTATATAATAGGCGAGAAATGCCTCGCACTAATTTATCTAAGACCGATATCGTAATAACGATAGGATAGATATAAATTATAAATATAATTCGAGGAACTCTAATAGTTAGTTTTATATAGACCGTAGGTATATTAATAATCGCAGTAGAGGCAATAGAGGATTTCGCTCGTAAGGCTTTAGATAAAGCTATCGACCTCGCGGTAGAAGAGGCTACGGTTAAGGATATACCAATAAAACCTAGATTAAGAAGTGCTTTATGTATAGAAAAAAGGGATATTAGTCTACGAAATATTCTATAGAGGAACGGCGGAAAGCTAAGGACTAATATCTCTCGCATTGTCTTTATACTAGCGTTTCCCCGGATATCACGGCCTATTTAGCAGGCTATAAAGGCTATAAGGACGATAAAGAGGAAGAGTATAACAAGGATAATAAGCCGGAATAGTAGTAAGCTAGTTAAATGCTTTATTAAATAGCTTTTAACTACCTTATTATAGGAGATAACGTCTACGGCATAGAACTAATAGTCTCGGCCGACTAGTTTCTTATCGACGACCGCTACTTAAAGCTCTATTTTTAAGGCATCTTAATTAATACGGGAGTAGCTAAAGTCTTAACAGCCGGATAAGAATAGGATATAGCCCTCTAATAAGAAAACACTTCCGTCTATTTAGATATATTAACTATAGGCTAAAAATTAATTAGATTTAGCGCCGGCACTATTATAAGGTCTCTAAGATTAATTAATCTTATTACTCCGATTAAAAGGATTATATTTTATATACTAAAAACTTCGACCCTTTTCCTACTATATCTCGCGGATATAAATAGGCTAGGTGTATTCTTTAATAATACGACGAATACCCTTACCGGCCTTAAGGCAAACATCCCGGTCGTTAAGAAATAGGGATACCCTTAGTTCTTCCTTAGGAAGAGTAAATAATCGACTGTATTCCTTATAAAAACGGAAATTAAGACCTTATACCGTCGATTCGGATATCCTACTATAGCTAGGCTATATAACCTATTAAAGTAAGTAGGCTACGGCGATATATCTCTTAGTACTCTAGAGAATATCTTAGAACTATATTACTATTGCTAGATATATTCGCCTACCCTAAAACGGTTTAAGTTTACCCTTAAAGATAACTAAGACTTTAATTATAAGGTTATCGTTATAGTAATATACTTAGACGTCCTAAATTTAGTATAACGCCCGGTATTATATATTGTTAACGCTTTAACGGCCTTTTAAAGCGCTCGATTCTTTCCTTCTATATTAGCTAAAGATATATAGGAGACTCTTCGAGCCCTTTAGATCGATATATACCTTAGTCCCCTTAATATTATTAAATATAATGCCGGCACGAACTTCGCGGCGGTAGAATTCCGAAATAAAGCCCGCATTATAGGGATTATATATATATAAGTTCTTATTAAAGTATATTAGTCTATTAGTAAGGTTAAGAGATATTATACCCTATTGCGCCGAGCTTTTAATATCCTTTTTATAGAGATAGGTAGCGTAACCTCCCTTAAGGCAGTCCTTTAGATAGCTATTAAAGCTATTAATAATACTACTAGACCGAACGGACTAATACCTACGTTGCTTATATTCGGAGTATACCCTAAGATAACCCTTAATTCGCCGCTATTACTAACGACCTTTAAACGAGTCGCCGTAGTATAGAAAGCAATAAAGGCACTTAGGTAGCTTACGGCCAAAAGATAGGTCTAGGCTATATTATATAGCCGGAACGACCCGAATACGGCGAATATACTTACCCTTCCTCTCTAAAGCGAAGTCTATATATAAAAGGAGAAGTTAAGATAGTAAAGACTATTTATAATTATAGCTATTAATAGGTACGATATTATAATCGATATAGTTAATAGACCTTAGGTCTTTAGATCTACGTTAGTATAACCGTATTATCGTAATTAAATACTTAACGACCTTCCGGCATTAGAATCCAAGCAGCCGGACGAACCCGCCCGACTAGACCCTCCGGCACCCCGTAAGCGAGGACGCCCGCCTAGATTAAAGAATAAGGTTAGGCATTTAATTATAGAAGGACTAAACGTAGAGGATAACCTAGATAATAACGAGGACGATATAGATCTCGACGATTTAAGCGATAAAGAAGTAGATAAGGCCTTTACGATAAAAAAAGAGGAAGAGGCCTACGAGCTAGCCGTTAAGCTCCGATCTAAAGGCGCTATTACGACCCTAAGAGCACTATTCGAAGCGTTAGATAGTACGGAGATCGATAACCTTATAGTATAAGGAGTATCTAGTTTCGAACGGTATAACGAAGCTATTTACGGCGGCTACTATATCTTTAGCTCCCGTATAGTTTAAGAGGTTTAAGGCAGAGACACTAAGCTATATAAGAAATTAAGGCTTATAGTCTAAGGTTATAATAATAGGGAGAAGGCTTCCCTACTAACGTAGTCCCCGATAATCTAACGCGTTAGCTAACGATTAATCTCAGCCCTTACTCCTAGCCTTATGCGCTATAGGATAACGTTATCCCTTCGAGATATTACCTAGGTATATTCCTAAGCGACTATAGAGCTCTTTCGAACGGTCTTAATACGTCTCCCCGCCGAATTATAAGGGAAGTATCCGCCCGATATAATTATCTAAGTCATTAGGCCCTATATAGCATTATAGAATCGGGAGTCTATTAGTTTAATACGTATTAGAAGTATTACATTAAGGGCCTTAATATAGCGATATCGACCTTTAACTTTTATCTTCTAATATCTAATACGGGACTAGAATACTTTAGCATCGTTACGATGTAAATAGACGATACCCTTATGCTTAGAACGATAAGTTTTTCAGCCGCTAAAGAAGAAAAGCTCCGAGAGGCATAATTTAAGGCAAAGCCGAAAACTACGATAACTTAAGGCTCCGTTATAGATTTTAACGGAGCGAAGGTAAGCTTACAATAGGATAAAATACTCCTACTTTAATAGAAGTAATAAGCCGCCTAAATCGACTAAATCGATGTTAAGGCTCCGGATTATATATAATAGTACTTAGAATAACGTGCTCGTAAAGCCTATATAGCCTTAGTATGCTAACCGGAAGTAGCGTTCGATATCTCCGTTACGGTATAAGTATAGAACCCGGATAATAAGGATTGCATAATCTTAAATAAGCGACTTAAGTAGCAAATAGACTACTAAAGTAGAGGTTTAATATATAAACTAATTGATTTTATAAAGGCAAAGCTAATAGTGTTTACGGATAGGTCGTTTGCTAATAATAAAGACCTATTATCGCAACTAGGCTTTATTATTGCATTAGTTAATAAGACCGAAAGGTCTAATAATTAGTTTAAGGTTACTAGGAATATTATCTATTAGAGTTCGACGAAGTATAAGAGAGTTACCTAAAGCGTGCTAGCCTCTAATATATACGGTATAGTTAACGGCGTTAACCTTAGGATCGCCTTAGTAATAATGCTAAAAATCATTACCGACCGACTTAAGCTACTAAATATCTAATTAATTATCTATATAGATTCGTATTCGCTCTACGAATATCTCGTAAAGCTCGGGATAACTAAGGAGAAGAGATTAATAATTAATATTATATCTCTTCGATAGTTATATAAGCAACGAGAGATTGTAGAGATCCGTTAGATTAACGGCGATAATAACCCGGCCGATGCTATAACAAAGGCATTGCTAAACCGAGCCCTTAAACGCTTTATAGATAACAATAGCTTAAATATTCGGATAGAGGCATACGTTCTACGTCCTTAAGTTCCCTTTAAGAACTCTCTTTTATTTATACTTATATATTGTATTTATTAGACCCCTTTAGTCTAATACGCGTTATACTTACGATTAGGAAGGTTGCTTAGCAGTTAGAAAGAAAGACTACTAGTATAGGAATATAGTTATATAACTAAGGGATAGAGTCGCAACTATATTACCGACTATATATAGGAAAGGGGCAATAAGGGTTATAACTACGCGGCGTATAACGCCACGTGCCCTATATAGTTAATAACCTCGTTATTAACTAAGGGCATCGTTATAACTAGAGTAGTAAGCCCTAGCGTAGGCCTTAACAATGCATTATTAAGGCATAGTAGGCTCTATAGAGGGACCCCGGCAGACGGGTATAAAGGGGCCCCCTTATTCCCCCTTCTTAGCTAGATTAAATATAACTATAACTAGTACAACCCTCTTTGTTTAGATTAATCGAAGTGAATTACCTACTAACATTTATAGTATATTTTCTTTTAATAAACACCGGCTTTTACAATGCCGTGTAATAGTCTAATAACTCTTATAATTATGCCCTTTAGGTACTTACCTTAAAGCTCTCTTAGAAGAGCTACTAAGACTATACGATTAAGCTTTATCTAAGCTTAAGGATAGGCTTATATAATATCGCGTAGAGATAGGCTTATGCCTCGGCGAAGTAAGGCGGGAGTAAGGGCTAATATTAAGCGCTAGCTAATACGTTAGATAGTAGGGGAATAGGTTAGAAGCGAGCTTTTCTCTATATCGCTATAGCCTTAGATTACTAAGCGGGACTTTTCGTAAGGCTTAACGTTACGGCCCTTTACTTCCCGGACTATACGGGAATAAAATAGCCGGTAAGACCTATAAAGCGATTCGTTAAACTATTTAAAATTAAACACCTTACGGACTATAAGATCGTTGATTTCTTATTAATCGGAGTCTTTAAAGAGGGCGCTAGGTATAGTAATAACGCTGTTATTACGTAGCTTAAGCGAAAGCCGTAGTATATCCTCTTCCTTTTTAACTAGGAATTTATTATTAAAGGTAACGGTCTTCGGCTTATTCCTTAAGCTAAGGGGACGTCCGCGCTTATAGGGCTATAGGGGAGCAAGCAATGCTCGCACCGGAGAGGGGGAAGGGTCTAGCTCGGGAATTTCGTCCGGAGTAAAGGAGCCGACTTTAGAAAGGGTATTTATATCATCGAGGATAAAGGGATTAAGGGAATTACTACCGCTACGGTAGTATAGCTATATAAAGGTAGAACGGAAGACCGTAGGGCTATTAACGGTCTTAATAGTAATATCGTAGCCGTTAATAAAGGCGATCTTATATAGACCTTACTATCCTCGCTTCTCTTTATAAACGTAGACTTTACTTTATAGCGGTAGTAATAGAGTATATTAATATTACCGTCTTCCCTATTTGCTTTCCACTAGGAAATCCCCGGTTTTTCCCTAGATTCTACTATAGAATTCCACGGGCTTCTACGGTTATTCACCCCGCACTTCTACGGGCGTATTTACCTACTTTTCTTCGGTTATATTTCACCGTGATTTTACGGTGATTTTACGGTTATTTACATACTCTTTACCCGTAAAATCTCTTCCTTTCTACAGTCTTCTACCGTAGAATTCCTTTACATAGTTACGGCTTCTACCGTGGAATTTACTAGTCCTTCTAATAGACTATTGTATTATTGGTTTAGTTATTTGCTGACTGTATGACTATTTATCGTACGGATGCAATTTATTGTTTACGACCGGCGCTTTCGACTAGCGACTCCGTCCGACTCTTTCTTTTACCTCTTTTCCTTAGGTCTACGCGGCTGTTTTCGTCCGAGGGATTTCCCTATATATAGAGACTAATTAGCCCTCCTTATTAGAAAAGACAAGAGCTATTATTCTCTATAATTTACACCTTACAGCTTCTAATCCTTCTTTATAGGCTGTTTTAGCCTTAGAGCCTCTCTTTTAGTTAATTACTATTACACTAATATAGAGGACCCGACTACCTAGCGTTCGATAGTTATAAGCCCGGACGAGCTTCTCTACGTATAGAGAGTTCTAACGGCTTGTATTTTTAGCCTACTAACGCTACGACTTACGGTAGTAAAGCCTTTGCCTTTACATCTAGCGAATCGACTCGCGGAGGACTAATATAAATTCTTTTAAGGAGCGTTATTTAATCTAGCGAATCGACTTATTAAGGACTAGTTAGGACGTTTACCCTCTTCTATTAGTGTTTTCCCGCACTTAGTTTAGTTTTTGCGGTTTATTTATATATATTATATATCCGACTACCCTTTTCCAGTTATTTTACTATACTTTTACCTACGTTACTATATCTATTATAGCCGATATTACTTTAAAGACTATTTTAAATAGACTAGCGGACTAAGACCGATAGATCTTAACGATTTAGAAATACGCACTCGCCTAAGGGATTTAAGGGAAAATCGATCCTTCTATTACGCTTAACCTTTAGAAACTCTTATTGCCTCTTCCTATAGAACTAATAGCTAGAATAGTTAACGCGACTATTGCTAATATTACTAGTTTATCTATAGAGGAACTTAAGAGGTTTAAGTTTCTCTTTTCCCGGTATTATATATTGCTTTAAGCCTATAAGGACTAATAGAAATCTCTTACGTTAATCTAGTAGTTTAGTATTTAAAACATCGGGAACTACTATTTAACGATTGCTGATAAATACGAGGTTTCTAAGGAATTTGCTTTACTATAGCGGCGTATAAAGCCGATTTCGTAGACGTAATAAAAGACTATACTCACGTAGTTCTATATTATTCTAAAGGCACTAGACCGAACGGATATTATAATATAGATTTCTAACTAGTAGAAGGTCTTTACCAATGCCCGGCGAATTAAGTTGCTAGAATCGGAAGGTCTTTAGGCTATATAGCTTTTTCTTAAGGCTATTTAGCTAATTTCTAGCCCTTTTAGAGAATACTAGATAAATAACATAAAAGACGATGCCCGCTTAAATAAGCTAGGTTAAGAGTAGTCTTTCCCCGACGGATTTAATATATCCGAACTTTTCGAGCGCTTATAGGCCTTAAAGGCTGCGACTAAAGCGCTAAAGACTAACGCTTTTGCAAAATTCTAAGGCTAGGGAATAAAGCCCCTAGCCGCGGAATATACTAATAAATCGGCAACTACTTTAGAAGCTGCGTCTTTAGATAAGGATAAAGGTAAGAAAAAGGATAGTCCGCCGTGTATTTACGGAGAACGATACTATTTCCGATAGTATTATTACTTAAACCCTTCCGTTTAACTTCTATTATAGAAACCCGATAAGGACGTCTAAAAGACTATAGACGACTACCTAAAGGTTCCGGCTAATAAGGCTAAAGTTAATATAGCACTTCTTCGCGATAAGGAGTAGCGGAATAATAATAAGACTAAGATAAAGACGGTAAAAGCTACGGCTGCCGCTAACGTTCTTACGACCTTTTTACTACTAGTTATTCTATAGACTACTATAGAATACCCGTTAAGGGATTATTTTATTATAGATTTAGGGTCTAATAGATATATTTATAATAATAGGGAGGGTTTCTATAACCTTTAGCCTTTTTTTAAGTACGCACTCGTAGGTAGTAAAAGCACTTCTATTCTTAGGATAGGCACGGTGTTTATGCGTATTTCGACGGGTACTTTTTAGCTTAGTTAGGTAGTATATATCCCGTCTTTTTATACGTCCTTTTATTCCCTTCGTCTTTTGCATAAGGCGAATCTTTCATAGAACCCGTAGACTAGATAGATCTCTTCTTTAACCTATACTATTTGCATAACGGAGCTGATTTATAACTAGTATATAATCGAATATAACCCGTTAATACCTTCTACTGCGCTTTTAATTATTGCTTCTATTCTTTCTATAGATTTTACCGTAGAAACCCCGGTTATAGTACCTTTTTCGGCTACTATACCGGATTCTATACTAATAAGTATAGAGGAACTTTCTCTTTAGTACTAACGACTTAGACATCTAAATAATAAAGCGCTTTTAAAAGCACTTAGAATACTATAGTCGGTAACCTTCGATAAGATAATCTCCTATAAGTCTTATAAACTTACGTAGGCTAAACGGATTATTAACCGCGAACCGCCGCTTTTTAAAGCGACGTTTCCTTTTTCTAAGGTGTTTTACGATGTCTTTTCCATATAGAAGAGTTATAATAATAAGAATATTGCATTTCTTATTAAGGATAACTATACGAAGCTAGTTTTTCTATATGCTCTTTTAGACGCCTTTATAGACGAGCTGATTCTATGCTTTAAGAGCCTAGGTCGGTATATTTCCCGATAGTTCTTACTTTCTATCGGTATAATCTATCGAGATAACGACTAAGCCCTTCGATAGGATTTCTAAGACTTTATTAACTAGTAGGGCATCTATAATAAGCCTACTGCTCTTTATATACCTACTTAAAATAGCGCTACTAAACGAGCTAAGGGGGTAGTATCTACGAAAGCTTAATCTATAAGGATTAAAGTAAATTTGCCTAAGCATTTATAGATAGAAACGTAGAAAACTATAGTATATTTATATAATCGGATTTTAAGCCCGATAGGCAGCTTCCTCTACGTTATTTCTATCGAAGTAGATTTCCCTAATAGAGATTCTTTACGATTAGTTAAAGGATTACGACCGGAATATACCGGCTTTTCTCCTTCCTTAACTATTACGATTTAATTATCTTCGAGCTTTTAGCTATAAGGCCTACTTATTAACTACTAAGGCCCTAACTAACACGTAGAAACGTAATCTTAAGCAGGAATCTTATATAAAGGTTAGTTACTTAGTTAAGTATAATTCTACTAATATTTTTCGTGTATAGATCCTATAGAGACGGGAGGTTCGTTAAGTTCGTAATATAATATTTAATAAGACTTAGTTTTTCACCGCGTTTAAGGCATCCGAACTACTAGTATAGGTGTTATTACCGGCATTTCTACTATATATTATATAGGAAGAAGAGTAGGATAAGGCAGAATTCTAGTTAACGCTAATATTACTCCCTAATAAGAGTCTAGCAGACGTTTTAACCGATGGCAATCCTTAGCTCCCGACTTTTAACTAAACCCCGGAACTACCGGAGGACGTTTTTAAGAATATATAGGATTTCTAACCCGATATTTCTACTCTTTTACTAACTATAACCGTAGAACTAGTAGACCGACTTAAGGTATAGTTGCCTTAAGCTACTTTTCGGTCTATAGATTACGATAATACTATTCCTATAGATAGTCTACGGATAATAAGGTTTATAAGGGATTTACGCCCTACTCGTTCGAACCGTTTTTTAGGTCGATATCTCGCTTTCGCCTACGTTAGGCATCTACCGGCTAATAGCACCGCTCTTACGGCTATATTTACTACTTCTCTTAAACTTAAAAAGATATATAAACGGGATTTACCCGCGCTTCTAAGGTTTTAGTCTAATCTTAAGACTTATTTTTATAGACCTAAGTTTAAAGCCGCTAGAAAGGTTAAATAGGACTCTTTAAAACAGCGGAAGACCTTCTTTTCTTCGCCTACTATAAGAGCGAACGCGCTTATACGTCCTATTGTATTAATATAGGCATTCGATTATAAGTTTAATAAGCACGGCTACCTTAAGAAGTTTAAGTCTCGCCTTTATATACGAGGAGATCCTTAGCCGTTTAGCGGAAAAGAAATATACGCCGCGACGCTTATAGCGTAAACTTTTGCATTATAATTGCTATTGCCGCTAAGTTTAGCACTAAAACCCGCTTATTTAACGCGGTTAACGCCTTTACGAATGCCGATCTAAATAAAGAAGTATATATCTACTTCTTAGATAGATTTAAGGTATTTAGTTTTATAATTCGGTTAATAAAAGCTTTATATAGACTTCGCTATTCGCCGCTTCTTTAGCAATAGGAATTATCTAGGTCTCTTACCGAATTAGGCCTTTAGTAAAGTACGGAAGATCTTTATATTTTTATATCTACTATAAGTAGCATTATTACTTTCTTTTTTATAGATAATATTATTATCCTTTTCCGTAAAGAGCGCCGTAAGGCTATTAACGATTTTATCTATCGCTTTAGGCAGAAGTATATAGTAACTAACCGCGGAGAGCTTACCTATTTCCTTAGGATAAGGATTATCTAAGACCGTAAGTAGCGAAAGCTATAGTTATG
This sequence comes from Ophiocordyceps sinensis, assembly GCA_012934285.1. Taxonomy (NCBI): domain Eukaryota; kingdom Fungi; phylum Ascomycota; class Sordariomycetes; order Hypocreales; family Ophiocordycipitaceae; genus Ophiocordyceps; species Ophiocordyceps sinensis. The sequence continues at coordinate 11,125,376 of JAAVMX010000001.1, read as the reverse complement.
CTAGGACGTTTACCTAGATAAGATTGCTTTTAAGTTTAGTTTAATCCTTACTCCTATAGTTCTACGGCCTATTTCGACCCTTTGCCTATTTCTACTTCCTAAGAAGCTAGAGAAACACTAAGGATAGGCTACGGATAACTAAATCTACTACTTTTAGTCTTTAGTCGGTTCCTATAATTACGCGACTATTTCTACCCGTCTTAACGCCGTAAAATCGTCGAATTCTTTAGTAAAGCATATATAAAACCCGTCTACGCTCTATATTAAGCTCGTAGAAAGCTTAGTGACTTACTTATACGAATCGCGTTTCCTTATAATTAAGTTTTCGGATATAGATAAGTAAGAACTCGTTATAGCTCCCGATGCCGCTTACGCCGACGACCTAGACACTCGTTATTCTTCTAAAGGCTATTTTATTAGCCTATTTAACGGTTTAATCGCGTAGAGTGCTTAGAAATAATCTACGGTTACTACTTCTTCTACTAAAGCCGAACTTCTTATAGTCTCTTCTACCGCGAAAAAGCTAATTTCTATTCTTCGTTTATTTAACGATATTTCCCTATAGCTAGATATTCCTATTCCTACTATTTAGTATAATAACACTTAGATAATCCGCTTGGTTTCCGCTGAGATTCTAAAGATTTAGACCGCTTTAAAGCATATTAAAATTTACAACTACTAGGCCCGTTAGGAATTCTTACGTAATACTTTTAATATTAAATATATCCCTTTTAATTAGATAGTTACGGATAGATTAACTAAATTACTTTTATGATAACGTTTCTAAACGTTCCTTCGCTAGCTTCGACTTACGGATATTTCTTCTAGGATCTAAAAAGAAGTCGATAATGATTTTAACTAGCCGGAAGTTATTCCCTTCTAGCTAGGGGGGTATATTATTATTACCGTCTTCCTTATTTGCTTTCTACCGGGAAATCCCCGGATTTTCCCTAGATTCTACTATAGAATTCTACGGGCTTCTACGGTTATTTACCCTATACGTCTACGGGCGCATTTACCTATATTTCTTCGGTTATATTTAACCGTAACTTTACAGTGATTTTACGGTTATTTATATAGTCTTTACCCGTAAAATCTCTTCCCTTCTACGGTCTTCTACCGTAGAATTCCTTTATATAATTACGGCTTCTACCGTAGGATTCACTAGTCCTTCTAATAGACTATTGTGTTATTGGTTTAGTTATTTGCTAACTATATAACTATTTATCGTACGGATGCAATTTATTGTTTGCGACCGGCGCTTTCGACCGGCGACTCCGTCCGACTCTTTCTTTTACCTCTTTTCCTTAGGTCTACGCGGCTGTTTTCGTCCGAGGGATTTCCCTATATATAGAGACTAATTAGCCCTCCTTATTAGAAAAGACAAGAGCTATTATTCTCAGTGATTTACACCTTACAGCCTTTAATCCTTCTTTACAGGCTGTTTTAGCCTTAGAGCCTCTCTTCTACTTAATTGCTATTACACTAATGTCGAGGACCCGACTACCTAGCGTTCGATAGAGTATGAAAGGTTAAAGGGCCGTTTTAAGCCTATAAGGCATTCCGGACCTACCTTTTAGCGGAGAGATATCTTAAGGCTTTTATCGCCTTCTAGATTATTGCGGCTCTTCTTACTATAGGAGCCGAAGGAGGGGAGTCTTACGTTATCTAAGGATATAATTTAAAGAAGAAAAGTATAGGAATAAGGCCGTTTAGTCCTACTATATTATTTACGGCCTTAACCGCTATTTATCGGACGGACTTAAGGGCTATTATACTCCCGATTCCGGCGTATATTATTTTAAAAGTACGATAAAGCGGGCGGTAATATCTTTTAACCTTACTTATAGACTAATATGCTTTAGTAGGGATTTAGGTATATATAATATCTATAATACGAGCTTTATTATAAAACTCGGTTAAGGCGAAGTTAATGCTTACGTTATACTAGATAAAGTTAAAGGGCCTAAGGTATATATCGATCTATAGTACCTTAAGTATTTCCTATATATCCTTAGCCGATAAAGACGGGAGGAATCAAGCTTTTTAAAAAGATATCGCTATATCGACTACGTATAGCATTAGACGGGTGCTATTGCTAAGTTCTAAGTATATTATATTAACGACGACCTTAAAGTTAAATTCTTAATTATCCCTTAATATAAACCTAAACCTTTAGGGTGCTAAGGCGTAGAGCTAGCAATAATAGCAAAACTTTAAAATATCCTTTAGTATTTCTACTAAGATATCGTTATGCCTTACTTACTTTAATAATGTTATAGAACTACTAATCTAGGTTCCTAGTTTACTTTCTTTTTCCTAAAGTACGGGACGACTTAAGTACTAAGGGACTTAAGTACGGAAATACTTAGTACGAGGGTACCGGGGTACTTAGTACTTTATGACTTAGCATAAAGATATTCGCCCCGGACTTGCCTATTATCCGGTCACACCCCTTTTTAGCCTAAGACACACCCCTTTTTTAAACCCAAGTCCTTTAGGACTTAGCTTCCTTAGGTACGGGACGTACTACGTAGCTACGGTCGCGCCGACGATCTTATTAGGCACCCCTGCCTAATAAGACCCGATGATTAGCTCGATGCCCTGCATAAGGGACCGACACCTAGACTACCGGGAGCTATAGGCCTAATATAGCCCTCTCGGCTTTCGGGACCGATTATTCGTCCGATCCTTTGCATAAGGAGGTTATACGACTTATTTTATATAACCTACCTATATAAAGTTATACACGTAGTGCATAAATAGACCTATATAACCTAGTTTAGTCTATAAGGGCTTTAGAACGATGTAAGGTACGGCACGGCGAGGTCGGGCGCTAGGGTCGGCTTTATAAGGTGTACGTAAGGGGCAGTAATATAATTAATATTATTAGTGGCTTTTGCCATTAGCGCGACGGCACCCCTCGTCGGTCGCGTTACAATTGTGATATTAATTAACAGCCTCTCTATTCGAGACCCCTTAAAGAAAGGGGCTAGGCAGCGGCTGTAAGGCAGGTGTATCGGCGTAGGCGTAGCTCACGTGCCGTAGAGGCGGCGCACGTAGTGCGACGATGGCATCTACGCCTTAGGTTAACGTATATTAGGTTATCCCTACCTACGGTTTCCGAGGCCTATAGCGCGCCGGGTCACGTGATCGAGGGAGACACGTGCAGTCTAGGACATGCTGCTATTAAAGAGGGGATAAGTGTAAGGTGCGGCACGGCGAGGTCGGGCGCCGGGGTCGGCTTTATAAGGTGTACGTAAGGGGCAGTAATACAATTGATGTTACTAGTGGCTTTTGCTATTAGCGCGACGGCACCCCTCGTCGGTCGCGTTATAAACGACGCGGGAGGCAGCCTTTTCGAGGTCAGCCGACCTATATAGCCCTTACGCAGCCCTAAGGACCCGCATTAGTTCGAGGCAGTATAAGGGATACGTGGCAGAAGGTGCTAGAAGGAAAGGGACGTACTAAGACTATCCGGACGGACGGGAAGAGCTATATAAAGGAACTTTAGTCCGCCCTCCCTTAAGCTCTCCTTCCTTTCTTTCTTCTTTAGCTTTTATTATAGTTTTAGTTTAACTACCTACTAAGTGACCTATACCTCTTCTAGTAGTGCCTTTAGTGCTCTAGCCTCGACTACCCCTACTTGCTTAGACTTAGCTAGCCGGTCTAGTATAAGTGACCCCGAGTGCTCCTCTACTTACTATTCCGCCCTTATAGCTTTTAAGGATAAATAACGCCCTCTATTAGCCTTAACTATTAGAGACTTAGTCCGGTTAGAGTATCTCCTGTCTTATAACCGTTTTATTATACGATAAAAGCTTTTACCTTTTGCTTAGCCGCGGAGTGTGTTTTAAAGACCGTTGCTTAATCTTTATTTAATCTTTACTTAGTCTTTGTTTTACCCCTTAATCTTTTTCTAATCTTTTCGATCTATTAGATCTTAGATCTTATTTTAATCTTTATAGATTCGAAGAACCCTTTTTAGAAAAAACACTAAAAACAACTACTTCTTTAAGAATATCTTCTTCTACTTCTTTAACCTCTCGCCCGGTAGCTCGCCCGGCAGCTCGTCCGGCTGTAGCTACGGCTGCTGCTTCTACTACTACGCCTACGGGCCCGGCTCCGGCTTACACCGCCGCCCTAGGACCGCCGCCGCCTCCGGGCCCGGCCGGGTTCGCCCTAGTCCAAGCCGTCCCGCATTTCCGCTACCCCCGGCAGTTTAGGGAAATTGTTAAAACCCCGAAGCCGGCTATTTACACCGGAGAAGCCGGCAAGCTATAGCAATTTCTTACCTAGCTAAAGGCCTTCTTTCTTTCCTTTCCGGATTCTTTCTCTATTAATAAAGCAAAGGTCTTCTTTATAGCTAGCTGCTTAAGGGGATTAGCTTTAACCTAGTTTAAAACTATTCTTAGGGATAGGGTTACCGAGGCAGAGGGGGACTAAGATAAACTTACGGACGATATCTTTAATAGTTATTAAGCTTTTAAAACTAACCTCTAGTAGACCTTCGGTATAGGTAACGAGAAGAGAGCCGTAGAGTATAAGCTACGGTACTTACGATAAAAAACCTTTGCTTCTAATTATACTGCCTCGTTTAGGCAGATAACATCGAAATTAGAATAAGACGACGACGCAATAATAGCGGTTTTTTACGAAGGGCTAAAGGACGATATAAAGGACGAGATCTCTAAATAAGACCGTCCTAACACCCTCGTCGAGTTTATAGCCTAAGCAGTTAGAATCGACGACCGGCTTTTTAAACGCCGGCAATAGAAGAAGGACCCCCGAGGGGGGTATAAGGTTTTTTCGAAGAAAAGCGGGAAATAGACGAATTACGGCGATCCTATAGACCTAGATGCTATTCTAAACCCGGGAACAACTAGCTATTTAGCACCGGCCGGAAGCTCGAAATACTATAGCATTTATAAGAGCCTTACCTACTTCTTTTATAAGAAGGCAGGGCATATTGCTAAAGATTGCTACCGGAAGAAAAATCTAGCTAAAGGAAAGCCGGCGGCTTCTAAAAGCCTTAATACCTTAGAGCAAGGACCTCTTAGGCTCTCTCTACCGCCTTTAAGAGAAGCTCTCGATCCTACGCTTTTTAACAGCGATCCTATAGGCTTTTCTGCCTATCCCTACTACAACCACGTAATCCACGTAATCACGTGCGTGCAATAAGGCTATATCTCTACGAGACCTTCCCCTCCTTCTTAGCTATAATATATATAGAATACAATAACCAACCCGGTTACCTAAAAGGTCGACCCTAAAGCCTATCTAATATTAGTAGTATTATTAAAGTATACGCTTACGCGATTTATATTAGCTAGGCAAAGGAGGAAGGGAGTCGTTATTCCTAGCATATAGAACGTAATGCGGCTAATAGGGGTCTTAAGGGCAATAGAGCTAAAGGAACGTACGTCTTCGCCGCTACTAAATTTAATATAGGCTTAGCCGGCGGTAGACTCGTTAAGCATAACGGAAGGGTCTTCTCTATTATAAGGCGAGATATTAGTCTTCGCCTATAGTAGAAACTATAGCTGCTTTAGTATCTATAAGGATGCCGTAGAAGCGGTCCTTTAAGTAACGGTCGAAGACGAATTGCGTAGCCGGGACGCTTAATTAGTCTATCCCTTATGCGTATTCGCCTATAATTAAATAGTTAAATAACTGCTAATATAGGATTTACGAGGCTTACTACTTAGCCGGTTTTTTCTTATCACTAGCCTTATCGTTACGCTATTCGATAGCGGCTTAAGGAGTCTTATTACCTTTATATTCAGTGAGATAGGCCTTAAATCCTATGCTAAGGTTGCCGGTTAAAAGGCATTACGCGTAGTACTAAGCCTTAGACCTAGCCCGTTCCTTTAGGATGTGTTTTATCGACTAGCAGCCTTCCTTTTAATAAACGAAGCATTTCCTCGACTATTAGCGGTTGCTAAAGCTACTACCGCCTCTATAAGGGCTATAGTAGCCTTATCCGCTACTCTTACTAAATCTACGGCTATTGCTATAGTTATTAGTATATCTTCGGTTAGTATAAAACACGCTTAATAAATTTTATTTATTATTTATATTTATTGCTATAAGGAAACGAGCTTAATAAGGGGTATATAATTGTTATTAATCTACGAAGGGACATAGCTATAGACTAGGTCTAAATGTCTATATATACGATATAGAGGTTATATAGTATGGGAATTATAGATGGAATTCTACGATAGAAGGACTTCCCTTCTAAGGTGAATTCTATAGATGGAATTCCAATGGAATTCTAAGGTAGAAGGACTTCCCTTCTAAGGTGAATTCTATAGATAGAATTCCACTTCCTTCTATAGACTTCCACGGTCGTACCGACAGACGCATCCGTCCGCGGAAGGTCTTCCCCGACTAACGCATCCGTCTTTGCATTCTGTTTACGGATCTCTTTCTATTCTTAGCTACCGAAGCTTCCTAGAGGGTAGCTCCGACCCTTCTCTCGTCTTATCTATAAAGAAGGTAGTATAGCCCTTAGCTAAATAGGTATTAATAATTCCAATAAGACTACTAGACCTATATTTATATTTGTATTTAGAGACACCTACTAATACTAATTAGTGATTATAAGGCTTAATTACAGATAGTAAGGTAGACGAGATAGTTCTATATCCTTCGAACGTATTATAGATCTTTATCGAACGGCTTCCGCCCGACGATCCTATTCTATGCACTTAGAGAAGGATAACTATGCTAAGAATAAGAAGACTTTACCTTCTGAGTCTAGCTCGCCCTTAGGGGTTGCGTATAGCTCTTCTTCTAACTTTTTACTAACCGATTACTGCTTTAGAAGAAGAAGAGTAGCACTAGCAGAAAGTGCGTTAATAACGCCGAACGACAAATTTTTCGTAGAGAACCCTATAAACACAACGATAAACCGCGTGAAAAACAAGCACGTAATATAACTTCGATATACCTACCTACTAGTCCTTTATCCGATACTATAGAGGAGACTCTTAGGGAATAGATAGAAGGCATAACTATCTACCGATCCCTTTTTCTATATATTAATGTAAAACATTAGGACAGCAATATTAAACCCGACGAGAACAACGGCATCGCGATTATAATATCCGTCGCTAAGTTTATTACACTCTACGAAGCATCGATTGATTTTTAAGGAAACGAGATCCTATTATACTTCTAAGACTACTTCTAAGGATAGACAGCGAATATATAGGGTCTAACACACGTAGACTATAAACGAGCGCTAAAAGTTCTAATAAAGAAACGAGGAATATACACCGGTCGTAGTAATACATCCTATATAACGATCTTTCTAATATTATAAGCACTTAAGAAACTATTAGAATAGCCTATAGAAGACATAATAACATAGAAATTTAACGATAGCATAGAGGAATACACTAAGAAAATAGAGATAAAAAACACAATACATCCTTCTACGCCTATTACCGCTAGAATAGCCCCCTTCTAACTATTAGAAGCAGTTCTAATAGAAAAAGCAGCATCTATAGCAAACGTTCCGGAGATGCTATAGACTATAACAAACGTTCTAAAGATACTATAGACGTTTAACATACTTCTAACGGTTCCGTAGTTCGATTTAGGAGGGACTATTCTATATAGGCAACAGCCGATAGTTCTATATAAACAATAGCTATTTAACACTAATATTCCGGGTATAACTATTTACCTAATATTACACCGATTCAATCGTCTAAATCTCTTTATAAATCCTACGGACTAAGGTTCTATAGCGATAACTAAATAGCTAAGCAATTCTAACCCTATTCTATTAAAGGCATATATAAAACTTCCTCTAGATAATATTCTAAATGCTATCGCTAATACAGATGTCTAATAACGCTTTATTAAGCTTTAGACAAAAGATAAGAACTATACTAGAGAACTATATAACTTACTTAACGACAAACTTTAGGTTTTTATAAACTTATGCTATAACCTGCAAATTAAACCAAGTTAGTTCTATGCTTTATTCCCTAGAATCCTCGCAGGACGTACGTAAACCTATTATATTTAATATATTAACTAGACAGCGATATTTAGAAAGGCATACGATATAATTAAGAGACACTTTAATACGGAAGTCAATTACGTATATTATTACATAGACTAGACAATAACGACCTTCTATAAGTTGCGAGGAGAACACCTAGCTAAGCTATTGTATAAAATCCTTTAAGCTTTATTCGATAAATTGTAACTTTGCTAATAGGCACTTGGCAAAGACTTTATAGGCGATCTTCCCCTACGAACTACACTTATTAATGTATATAGAGGAGTTCCCGAACTAGAGTACGCTCTATTTAAACCCTTAACTAATGCCGAAGCACTTTTTGCCGACCTAAGATCCTCGTTGTAAATATACCTATCTCGCGGTTTATCTAACTAATTCATCTAGGAATATTAGTCTAAGAACTAAGATACTAAAGAGGATAACTACGACCCGTATAACTAAACATTCTACACGGATCGGAGATATAATAATAATAACCGCGGAAGATATAGATACTAAGGACGAGGAGGACGAAACTATAGCCGATTATTTAATCGTAGAGGATTCCGCAGAGGATTCCGTAGCGGATACTCCCTATTAGCTGCTAGATCACAAGCAGGGTCCTAAGCCCGAAGTAGCTATAGAGGCAACTACGGCAATCGTCTATAGACTAAGAAATGTTTTATATACGGAAAACAAGGATGCTAGTTAACTAAACACACACCCGAGCAACGATAGAAATCGAAGGACTAGTATATCGCATAATGCCACTTTACGAACATCCTAGCAATAGGTTTTATAGCCTATATAACGCAATATAAAGGTTATAAGATAGACGATATAGCAGAAGATTTTAATAATAAATCTTGCCTAAGAGACGACGATAATTTTATAGGATAATAGCAAGCCAGTTAGATAATTTACCAACAAGCCTTTATACATCGGCTTACTAGCGAAGACCTATATAGTAAATAAGAAGCTATTACTATATCTAACTAGTTTATTATTAATAAAAGATACTCTAAGACACGCTTCTAAGGCATTATAGTTAATATAGGTATAGTAAAAGTTTCAACAGCCGGATTTAACTAGTACATTGCCCTATAGAAAGAAGACCCTTCTATTACTATCGATAAGTTAACGGCAGGATAAGCTTCTATTAAGTTTAGTAGTAGAGATACTATTAACTCACTTAGTTCTATTGCCTTTAAAACACCAATTAGAAGGATTACTTTTCACGTTCTAAAGACACTTATACCTTTCTTACTCTCTTTAGCCGATATAGACCGACTAAGTATATACTTTAATAATACAACAGACACAATCATTAGTCGAGGCGTAGTTCCCGTAATACGAAAATAGGGACATCTATAGTTCTTTCTTTCTAAAGATAAGGAATCTATTAACTTCCTTATAGAAGTTAAGATCCGAATACTCTATCGTCGGTTTAAACATCCCGTAGTTATAAGACTATATTATCTACTACGATAAACAGGATATAATAATATATTAATTAGAAGACTTAAAACTATTTCCAAATTTTATCACTAATGCTAGATACACTCCTAGGCTCTAAGACGATTTAAATTCACACTATAAGATAATCGATAATTCACCTATAAGATTATTATTAACGTTATATACCTCGGAAACCTATAACGACTAGTGCTATACGCAGTAGATTTAGCAACTTTATTCTAAGCAGTAAGATTCCTTCTATTAATGTCCGCTAAAGATACGTAGGAGACACTACGTGCGTTATAGATTGATATATATCTCGGTCCGCTAGATGTTATTAAACACAACGTAAGAACGAATTTTGCTTCTAATAAATTCCGAAACGAAGTAAAAGTAATAGGGATTACGTATAAGCAAGTTCCGGTTAAAGCCTACTAGTCTATCGGAAAGATTAAAAGATATTATAGACTACTTAAACGAACATTTAGTATTCTTTAGGAGGAAATTAAGAACGTTATATTAGCTAAAGCCATCCTTTAAATAGCAGTTAAGGCAATTAATAACACAGCTAGTCCTAATAGTTTGGTTCCTATATTGTTAGTTTTTAGTGCTTACCCCCGGATTATATAGGAATCACCCCCTTTTATAACAACGATATAGAGAGCTATAGCTATGCAAAAGGCTATGAAATTGCTTCGCTAAATCTCTGCAGAAAGACGAATTAAAGATGCTATTTACAGCCGAAACGGACTATTAATAAAGGAGATTCTTAATCTTCTACTATAAAGTAAGGTCTATGTTTAAAGAGAAAAGAACGGCTAGCAAGGTCTATTTAAAATCGCAGTAATTAAAGGCCATAATATAATAATTAATACTATTAATAGACTATAAGTATTTAGATTAACATATATATAACTATACTTCCGAGACGAAAGATCGGTACTACTATTAGAAGAACTCCTAGCAGATATACCGGAATATAATTCCTAAGACAATAAACTAATAGAAGAATATAAAACTATGCAAAAACCTCCTCGCATGCCCTAAAAACGTAGTCGCCCACCCGGTGCGAAAAACAAACTAAAGAATTAGCAGTTCCTAGCTAAGAAAGAGGTTAATGCATACGATCTTATACTTAAACTTCGTGCCGATAGCGTGATTATAACACCCGGTGACCTATTCGAAGAATCTAATATAAAAGAGATTAACGACCTAGTTATTCGTAGTGTGTTTAGTTTCGAACAATATAACGAAGAAAAATATAGAGGATATCGAATCTTCCGTTCTCGGATAGTTAGAGAGGTTAAAGGACGTAATACTAAACTATACAAAAAGTCGAGACTAGTGATCTAAGGATATAGTAATGTTAAGAAAACATCTATACTTATACAATCGCTAATAATCTAGAGAGTTAGTCAACGTTTAATTATAGCAATTGCAGCCGGAATGCTTAAAGAACACGGAATAATATTGTCTTTACGAGACATTACCTAAGCATATCCCTAAGCCACTATAGAGTTATCCCGAATCATCCTAATAGCTATACCCGCTAAACTAGTAAAGAAGTATCCGGAAGGCATAATCATCCGTATGATTAGACTATTATACGGCATCGCGGAATCCGGACTATACTAGTTTAACATATACTATAGTCACTATATCTAAGAGCTTAATATAGCTTATTTAATATACGACGTATGCTTGCTTATTTCTAACTATAGCCCTCCTACACCTTTTAGAATCATCGGCATGTAGATAGACGATACGTTAATGCTCGGGACATAGAGTTTTTCAGACTACGAAGAAAAAGAGCTCTAGAAAGCACAATTTAAAGCTAAACCGAAAACTCTAATAACTGCTAGACAATCTATAGACTTTAACGGCGCGAAATTAACCCTATAATATAATAGAAGTTTGCTACTATAATAGAAGGGTTAAGTAGCTAAGATTAAAACCGTAAAGCTAAAAGCTATTAACCGTACGTAAAGGTATATAGAGCAACGAGCTCGTAGTATATACGTTGCATCTATTTATTAACTAAAAGCATCGTTTAATATCTCTATTGCTGCTTAAGTCTAGAACCTAGAATAAAAAGACTGTATAATCCTAAACAAGAGACTATAGTAGCAACTAGACAATTAACAACGTAGACTAATATATCTTCTAATTAACCTCGCATCGGCTAAGCTCTTAGTCTTTACCGATAGATTGTTTGCAAATAATAAAGACTTGTCTTTATAGCTTGGATTCGTTATTGCTCTAGTTTACGAGACCGACCGAATAGACAAGCAATTTTCGATTAAAGGCAACATTATCTACTAGAACTCTACGAAATGCAAACGAGTTACCTAAAGCGTCCTTACATCGGAGATCTACGGTATAGTAAACGGATTCGATATTAGGATCTCTCTTACTATAACCCTTAAAATAATTACGGATCGCCTTAGTCTTCCTCCGGTTCTATTAATTATCTGCACCGATTCGTACTCCTTATATAAATGCCTTATTAAACTAGGTACTATAAAGGAGAAAAGATTAATAATCGACATTCTAGCTTTACGACAGTTATACGAACGCCGTGAGATTATAAAGGTCTAATAGATTAACGGAGCCGATAACCTAGCTAATATAATAACGAAAGCATTACTAAACTAGGCCCTTAAACGTTTCGTCGATATAAACAAATTAACTATTAGAATAGAAGGGTTTATTATTCGCCTATAACCCTTTAAACACATTCTTTCTTTTAAGGTTATATAGTTATAACACTATATAATATTACAACGAACTGTTCTAATATAACGAATAGTCGATTTTACTATACATTTTGTTTCCTTTTAAAGAAGGGTAATGTTTAAGGAAAAATAAGAGAGGTTTTTATAAACGGTATAAAGAAAAAATTGCTAGTATAGGAATTATAAATAGAATTCTACGATAGAAGGACTTCCCTTCTAAGGTAAATTCTATAGATGGAATTCTAATGGAATGCCACGGTGGAAGGACTTCCCTTCTAAGGTGAATTCTATAGATGGAATTCCACTTCCTTTTATAGACTTCCACGGTCGTACCGACAGACGCATCCGTCCGCGGAAGGTCTTCCCCGACTAACGCATCCGTCTTTACATTCTATTTACGGATCTCTTTCTATTCTTAGCTACCGAAGCTTCCCGGAGGGTAGCTCCGACCCTTCTCTCGTCTTGTCTATAAAGAAGGTAGTATAGCCCTTAGCTAGATAGGTATTAATAATTCTAATAAGACTACTAGACCTGCATTTACATTTGCATTTAGAGACACCTACTAGCACGTAGGATAATATATAATAGAACCTAATACTATAATAGTATATCCCCCTTAAATCGGCGTTAGACTTAAACGCTTAAAAAGGGGCAATAGGCTAATAAAAACGAAGGAAATCCGTATTAATCGGTCCTAAAAGCGGGCCTAATATAAAACGAGAGAGAAATAAAGAGAAACAAAGGGTAAGGCTAAGAAACTAACGTATACCGTTGTAATATAAATTATATTAATAAATTATATTTATTATTATTTAGGCAAAGGGGAAGACGTAAGGAAGGCCGTATTAAAGGCCGGCTTAGGTTTAGTTAGGTTAAAGGCGTAAAAGGCCTTAAGGCCGTCCTAGTAGCCGTTAAGGCAAAAGGAGTCCTCTTACGTAAGGGGTCTATAACGCTATTAAACGCGATACTTAATCTTCCCGAAGGCATATTAATATTACGTAAGGATAAAAGAAAACTCCTACTTAAGGTATGCGTTATTACCGTCGTCGTCGCTAAAAGAAAGGAAAACGCTATTATCGGCGGGCTAGACGTTAAGCTCCGACTAGCCGGGCAAAGGAGGCTCTTAGGTCTTAGTAAAGAGGGAGTAATAAAAGATAGGGTAAAGGCGGCTGCCCTTAGGGAGGCGAAGAAGATACGCCGTCTTATATCTTTTAAGGACCTTATATAGGCCCTCCCGTTTTTAGTCGACCTTCTTTATAAAGCGGAGGGTCTAGATTTAGCGAGTGCTAAAGAATACTATATCGCTAGGCTAATACGCTAAGGCGGGAGTCCGCTAAGCGTCTATATAGCGAGCCTAAATAGCTTAAGCATCTTTAATCGTATTGCGGAGGAAGTTAGAGATACGCTAAAGGCGGGAAGCGAATATATTACCGTAGAGGTATTCCTTCCGCTGCTAAGAGGTTATACTAAGCGGGGCGGGACTAAAGGGCTTAGTGCTAAGCTTTAGGTAAAAGCTATACTTAGCGAAGAAAAGGGAAAGGCCGGTAGATTTAAAGACTTAATTATTAGTAGTAAACTTAGCGAAGGGAAAAAGGTCGACCTAATCGTCTTAAAGGTAGGTAGTATAATAACGAAGGTAAACCTTTATCTAAGCGTTCGCGATCTTAGTCTAACCGTCGGTCTAAGGGTAATAGGCGGAGCTAAAGTAAAAGCGGTAACTAAGGCGACGATTAAGCTACTATTAGAAAGCCGAGATAAACTAAGTGCTACGGTCGCTAATACTAAAGGCCGGGGTATTATAGAAGGACTAAACGTAAGAAACGAATACGTTAATAACGTCTTTAACAGTTAGTAGCGTATCTTCGTAAGGCGGTCTACGATAACGAGGATATTACAAAACTTAACGCTATTACGACGGTAGATAGGGAGGTCGGTAATAAAGTTAACGGATATATCGGTCTATAGGGCGAAGGGAATACTTAAGGGCTAAAGCAAGCCTTAAGGGGAGGAACGAGGGGATTTAGCGTATAAGCATATATAATAATTCCGCATAAAGCTAGAAATAGACTTATATATGCCGGGCTAGATATAGGACCGGCGGTAGAGGCTAGCGGTTTTCGTATGTGTAAGGTAGCCGGTAAGGGGGGAGGTATAAGCGCGGACGAGGATCTAAAGAATTAAGGCGTCGTTAAGGAGAATAAAGAGCTAGCCTTAGAAATAGAACTAGCCTTAGACCTTAGAGAGAGCGGTCTTAAGGATCGAGCGGAGGGGGGCTTAGAGGGGGTAAAGCTAGCGGGGCTAAGGGGACTAAAGAGCTACGCGAATAGCGGAGATAAGCGGGGAGGAGGAATAGGCCTAGTCGATAAGATTATCGATCGGCTTAAAGTTGTCGAGGGCGTAGAGGTTAACGCAATCGGAATTATATTTATAAATTATATTTATAAACGAATCGGACTCCCTAACGGTATTAAGGGCGGTAGTAGTATTAGGGTAAAGGGAGGCATTAACCTTAGACTTAAGGAGGATAACCTAATATCGGTAGTTAATCCTCTTATCGGCTCGGTCGGTAAAGGAGAGTAAGCGGGAGTTAGGCAGGCGGCTAAAGGCGTCGGGGAGAATAGCTTAAAAGCTAGGCTAAAAAACAATCTGAAAATTAAAACGACCAAAGAATTCGGCGTAGCGGGCCTATCGCTAATTAAAGAGCTTTATAGTTATAAAATACTAAAGATTCTTATAATATAAGGCTATCTTAAACTTAGGTAGGCCTTAAAGCTTAAGGCGCTACTCCTTAAGAGATTTTATAATCGCGAGGAGTTCTTTATCGTAGATCTCGTAATTATACTCTTAAGCAGAGTATTTTAATAAGAAGAAGGCAACCGGATAGTAACGACTATCGTCGAGGAGCTATATTAGTATACCTTTAGCGGCTTAGTTAAAAGCATCTATCTAAATTATAGTCTTACGATAAAGGTCGAAGTATATAAAGACTAAGGCGGTAGTAAAAGCGTGCTTAAGGGCTTCGAAGGCGTAGGCGTAAGCGGGAGACTAAATCTAAAAGGCAAAGTTCTTAGTAAGCGCGTTTAAAGGGTTCGTAAGCTTAAAAAAGCCGTAAATAAAACGCTAATAAAAATAAGCGAATCTTAAGAAGCGCTAAAGGTCTCTTATAGAGGAAGGGGTAGGCTAGTCTAAGACCGTACGAACCTTTTTAAAGTCTATGCGAATGCCTTTATCTAAGATAATTAGGCCGAGGTATTTAGTCCTAGTAACGTAGAAATTATATTTATCTACGTTAAGCTAAAGGCCGGCGGCGTTAAGGCGTTTAAAAACCGTATTAACGTAGGCCTAGTGCTCCTCCTACGTCTTTAAGAAGATTAAGACGTCGTTTAGATAGGTAAAGCAAAACTTATTAAAGATACCGTAAAAGGCTATATTAATAAAACTCGTGAAGTAGGATAAGGCGGCGGTAAGGCTTAAGGGGGTAATATAATACTTAAAAAGCCTATACTATATAGTAAACGCGGTCTTTTACTTATATCCCTTAGTAATATAAAGGCGGTTAAACGCTACGATAACGTCGATTTTAGTAAAAAACTTCGCCTTCCGGATATAAGCGAGGGTATCGTCGATAAAGGGTAAAGGAAAACGGTTCTTAATTATAGCTTTATTTAGGCCGCGATAGTTAACGTAAAAATAAACGCTCCCGCCTAGCTTATAGGCAAGCATAATAAAAGCAATAGTAAAGGAGGTAGAGCGGCGGATAAAGCCTTTCTTAAGCTGCTTATTAACGTACGCGTACACGATCCGGTTTTTGGCTTTACTAAAAGGGCGGGGGTAGGTATAAAAAGGTTATATTCCTTCCTTAAGGTTAATTTAAGTATTAATAGTATAGTAAAAGGCGAGCTTATCGGCCTCGCTTTTAAGCTATATATATATAATATAGTAAAGCTCCTTAAGGACCTTAGCCTAAAGCTCGTCGAGCGTATAAAAGACTTTCTCTTACTTTTTAAAGAACTTAGCGATATTATTAAAAGAGATCTTATTAAGGTAGATCTTATTAAAGTAGTCGTCGATAAAGTCGTAAAAGCGGGGGTTAAGGTAGGCTTTTGCGTCTCTAGCGTCTATATATTTAATTAAAATAGCTTAATAAAGGTAACGGATCTATAGGTATATAACTTCCTAGTAGGATAGTCTAGTCCTCTAGGATATTAGTTTCTTCCTGCCGAAAGAGGATTTACGGCACGTCTTCTATCGTTATAAGGACTCCCTATTTTAGGGTAAATGTCGGGGTAGTCTAAATCTCTACGACGTTAGAAAAATATACCTTTCGACGTAACTAATGCCCTTAGGCGCGGGAGTAATAGGAGTCTTAGGAGCTATCCTATCCTCGGGTGTTATACTTAAAAGCAGGCAGTATCTTATATAATAATCGGAATCGAAGCGGACCTAAAGAGATTTCTAAAGTATAGTTAGTTCGTGTTCCTAAAGCTAGGGGATGCTTAGGATAATTAAGGTAAAGGTTAATAGATTCGTAACAAAGAAGAGCATAAGTTCTATATACTCGCTAATAGTCATTTAGGCTATAAAATAGTCCGTTATCTATATTAAAGGCATACCGTCGGCTAGTCGAAGCGGTCGAGGTTTAAGAAGCTTCTTTATAGTAACGTTGTATTTCCGTACGATAGCGTTAAGATCGGCGAACGCTACGGCAGTATAGCTAGAGTCTACGATAGATAACGTATTAACGTAGTAAAAGGACTAAGGGTTACGCGTAAAGGAAAGACAAATATAGAGAAGGATTAACTTTTTATTACTATTCGACGAACTAATCCGAAGATCCGTTCTATCTAAAAGCAACGACCTAATCCTTTTATCCTCCCCTATATATAACCTATAAGAGCGACTTACTCTAGGGGTATATCTTTTAGTAGTAGCCTTAACGCCGGCTGCTCGCTTTATAGATCCGTATCCTCTTCCCTAAGGATATAGCCTTATACGTAGTCGACCGTACGAACGAGCTAGCCCCGGCTATACCCGCCGCCTTAGGCGCCCTAATATCCTCGGCTAAAGCCGGGGGAAGGGGCGCCCGGCCTAAAAACTAGGGACTACCCCGACGTAAGGGTATTAAAAGCGGATTAGCTATCTTAGCCGGGTTATAAGCCTCTTTCTAATGTCTAGGCTTTCCGTAAGCTATATAGAGTTTATTATCGATCCTAAATTATCGTTCTATATCGGAAAGCCGGTCGAAGTCTATAAGGTTATTATATAGGGATTAGGCTAAGGCGGTTAAGGTAAGGGCAGGTATAGGCGTCGGCGGGAACTAGGAATAAGGGGCGGCCTTCTTCTCGAGCTTTTAACGATAAGTATAGTTAGCGAGATTCTTTATAAAGATATCTATCTACGCTAACTACTTCTTATAGTCGGTATCGGGGATCTTAGTCTATATATTCTTAATAAGATCGCTTATATCCTTTAAGATAAACTTCTAAAGGAGGTCGACTTACTATTCCTTTATCTTCCTTAACTTACGTATATAGGCGTCGAGGTCTACATTTTAGATCTAATAGTTCTTATCGCCTTAAGGGAAATTATCGAAGATATTCTTAGCGGCTTGAGTTAAGTCTAAAACCTTATACTGCCTACCTAAAGCTACGAAAAGCGTCGTTATAATAGGCTATTCCTACTTCTCCCTCTTAGATAGGTTAGCTATAATAGTAGCTATCCTATCTTTAACGAAGTCGTAGGCCCGTTTACTAAGCCTATCGCTAATATAAAGGAGGCGGGCGCTGTCTAAGTCGAACTATATACTATCGCGGAGGAAGATACCCTATATCTTAAGTTCCTAAGCCTCGTACTTACGTTAACGGTCGGAGGCAGACCCTTTTTTAGTAAAGATCGGAGGGTCTACTGTCTTTCGTTTTCCTAACGACTATGCCGGGGTTATTGTCTAAGACTATAATATCTTTATAGTTAAGATTATAAGGTCCTTAGCCTCGAGAAGTTGCTCCCTTATAGCTAGGAGCTAATCCTTCGTAGCTAAGAGCTAATCTCGTATAGTTATACGTTCCTTTAACCTAGCATTTCGGTTAACCTAAGAGGCCTCCGCTACGCGAAGGGAGCGAAGACTCTCCTCGATATATATAAGAATATATTAGGTATCTAGGCTCTAAAGGTTTTCCTAGGTCTCCTACGTATTAGCGACTAAGACTACGTTATCGAACCTCTTAATCGCCTAAGCGATCTAAGGAAATTCACTAATAAACTCTTTAGCAAGGGCCTTTAGACCGTCGCCCGTAGCGTTAGAGGCTATAGGTGTATCCGCTATAAGGAGGGAGAACGAGTAGAGGGAGAAGGAGTATTTAGTCTAAGGTGTTTGTTAGGGACTTCGGGGACTATAAAAAAACTTTTATAGGCTATGTAGGATTCTATAGGCTAGGGAAAAATTCTTTAGGGCTTAGGAAAATGATTTCTTAGGGGTTACGCTTAGGTCGCGACGACTAAAGGGATAAGGTAATAGAGCTGCTAGGACTGTGTTTACATAGCTAGGGATCGCGATAGGGCGCAATAGGAGATAAAACAAACTATTATAGCACTAGGTAATAGCTAGATAACCTTATTGTTCTATAAAGAGGAGAAGAACTATAAAAGCTAAGGGCTCGTTTATATATAGGACTATATGTCACGTGGTATATTACTATGTACTATGTTATATAATGTAGTACTATGATATTTAACCTCTCTAACTATTTAAGAATAGAAGATTTAATATCCTCTATATTTTTCTTCGTTATATTGTTTAAAACTAAATATACTACGAATAACTAGGTCGTTAATCTCTTTTATATTAGATTCTTTAAATAGGTTACCGGGTATTGTAATTACGCTATTAGCACGGAGTTTAAGTATAAGATCGTATATATTAACCTCTTTCTTAGCTAAGAACTGCTAATTCTTCGGTTTATTTTTCGCGCCGGGACGTTTTTAAGGCATACGAGGAGGTTCTTATATAGTTTTATATTCTTCTAGAGTATTGCTATTTGCACGGATATAAATCTCTATTTACACAGAAGTCTAGGAAATCCCTACTCTTTCTACGCGAACCCCGCGCGCCTATGTCCCGCCACTAAAATCCAGTGTAGGTATATAGCAATTAAGAGAGCCGAGCAAATCGTGCGAAAAACACTAGTCTACGAAGGTCACGATTATTAAGTCACGAAGCATACATTAAGGAGCCGCACATACAGCAGAGGGCACGCAGTAGGGCACGCAGTAAGGCACGCAGCCGGGAGCCGGGCACGCAGCCGGGAGCCGGGCACGCAGCCGGGAGCCGGGCACGCAGCCGGGAGCCGGGCACGCAGCCGGGAGCCGGGCACGAAGCATACATTAAGGAGCCGCGCACGCAGCAGAGGGCACGCAGCAGAGGGCACGCAGTAGGGCACGCAGCTAGGCAAGCAGAGCACGAAGCATACATTAAGGAGCCGCACACACAGCAGAGGGCACGCAGCAAAGGGCACGTAGGGCACGCAGCCGGGAGCCGGGCACGAAGCATACATTAGGGAGCCGTACACATAGTAGAAGGCACGCAGTAGGGCACGCAGTAGGGCACGCAGCAGGGCACGCAGCAGGGCACGCAGCAGGGCACGCAGCAGGGCACGAAGCATACATTAAAGAGCCGCACATACAGTAGAGGGCACGCAGCAGGGCACGCAGCAGGGCACGCAGTAGGGCACGAAGCATACAATAAGGAGCCGCACACACAGTTGAGGGCACGCAGCAGGGCACGCAGCATACATTAAGGAGCCGCACACACAGCAGAGGGCATACAGTAGGGCACGCAGCAGGGCACGCAGTAGGGCACGCAGCCGGGCACGAAGCATATATTAAGGAGCCGCACACATAGCAGAGGGCACGCAGTAGGGCACGCAGTAGGGCACGCAGTAGGGCACGCAGTAGGGCACGCAGCCGGGCACGAAGCATACATTAAAGAGCCGCACATACAGCAGAGGGCACGAAGCAAAGGGCACGCAGTAGGGCACGCAGCAGGGCACGCAGTAGGGCACGCAGCAGGGCACGTAGTAGGGCACGCAGTAGGGCACGCAGCAGGGCATGCAGTACAGTGGGGTAACAAAAGTTACGATTAAGCCCGATGTTTATATACCTACCCTATACTTCTACGGGAATAATAAAAACTCTACTAAAACTTAGCGCGTTACTTAAAACCTCTATAAATTTTACTAAACCTATATAACATACTAAAGTCAATAAAGACATTTTACTTCTAATTTATAACGCTATAGGTACTTTTTTTTTAAAACAGAATATTTAAAAACATTTAGTACTTACTTTCTTATTTTTACTTCTTCTATGAAATAGAGCTTATTATAACTGAAATATTTACGAAAACTTTATTTAAAGGTTCGTAGATATGGAATATAGATATAGAAAAATCCTTCCCCTATTAGATATTTATATAGAATTATACATCGATTTAAAGATAAAGGGTATTACTTTTAGTACTTATTACTAAGTAAAAGCGAGTTTAAAAACTTTTCTAAGTAAAGGAGAGAATTAGTTATTATATATATAATAGTAGCATAAATACTATACGTAGATGCCTCTATTATAAAGATAATAAAATATATATTCTATGCTAGTTACAATTAATAAATAATTAATAAAGAAATACGTTAAGTATATATCTTTTCCTAGAAGGAAGGTACTCTTTATAATAATGTTTAGTTACATATACGGAATCCCTACTACTAAACGCTCTATGCTATAAATAGAAACAATAGTGTCGGTATATAGGAAACTCTTTTTTAAATATAAAAGCTTTTTCTTTAGATATAAAAGAAAGGTTTTAAAAAACTCTAAAAAATACTTAAATAGTAAAAGTAATTAACTATCGTATTTAATATAAAACATAAAACTAAATATAGAGAATAGAAACGATCGTATACTTATCAAATATAATACAAGGTATAATATAGTGTTTTTAGTTCGCTAAAAACTAATTACTATAAGTAAATATAAATAAATTAAGTTAAGAGGGAAGTACCTTTCTATTACTCTTACTTATGTCTAATCGTAACTTTTAGAGAGCTACTATAGAGGGCACGTAGTAGGGCGCGCGCGCTAATATAGCTGTTAAATTAACTAACTAAATTAAGGCTATATACGATTTACGCGGCCCTCTTAATTACCATATAGTAAACCTAGTCTATAACGATACTCGCCGTCATACCTTTTTAATCGCTATAGTTAAGACATCGGTATATTTAGGGAACTAGGCTCGAAGTACCTCTACGCGTTTTCCCCCGCTAAACTAGATAAAAGATACTTCTCGATGGATTATTGTGATTTTGCCGCGTCTCGCGCCGCCTGCCAATCCGCCTAAATTTACCTCTACTCTCGCTTAAGGATACGAAGGCATTCTTAGTTAAAACGCGGCCGTAACTCTAGAAAGGCAATTAATCTAGCGATTAACTCTAACGCTTATGCTACTATTATTAGCGTAGGCTCGGGTTAGTCGCTATCGTTGCCGAAATCGTCGTCGGGAGAGATGCTAAGCTTTATAAAGGTCTTCGCGATAAAGGCGAGAATCTCGTCTTCTGTTTCCTAGGATTCGATACGTTCGCTCTCGGGGTCTATAAAGCTTTAGAATTCCTCTAAATCGGCGTTAATAAGATTGTTAATCCCTATCGCCGATTATATACGCGCGCGCCGTAGATTCTCGAGCAAAGCTTAACGGGACTCGTCTTAGTCCTTTAGGCGCGGTTATAGCCTAAGGCGCGTGCTAAAGAGCTATAATATCGTCTAGTAGTTAGCGATCGTTCTATTTTTAATAGCGCCCTATAACTCTATCGACTACTTTATAGCGTAGAGTATTATTATATCGCGTATTAGGTCGCGACTCTAGAACGTAAGATACCAGAAGAACTTAAGCTATAGCTTCTTATAGTATACCTTAAGGTTATTAATAATCCCTTAATCTATCGGCTAGAATAACGCGGTTAAGTTCGGCGGGAGGAAGTAGCAGCGCGTGTTTTAGAGCTAGCCTTCGGCTTCGGCATCGCGGACGGCATATTCGTAGGCACTAAAGTTATCGAGCAAGAGTAGCACCTTACGGCTAGCCATTTAGGCATTAAACCACTTTAGCTAGGCGGTAAAGATAACTATAGTTATCTAAGCCGTCTTATTATTGCGATAGTAAAATAGCATCGCGGCGATCTTATAGTTAGCGCGGCTAAAGGCACGAGGGTTTACTGCTATGCTAATAACCTAAAGCTATAGTCGATGTTCGCCGGTAGCGTTATAGTAAGGCAAAAGCGTAATATAGTCTTTCTTGCCTTTTAAGCCTTTTTGCGGTCCTAAGGCAAGTGTGTATATAGGCGTGGCCTTTTAAAAGAGGCTAGTCTAGTCCGCGTTATAGATATCTTTCGACTCGTACTCGGCGTAGATCCTTTAGGACTCGGCGAGGCCTTCGCTAAAGTTATATTAGTTAGTAGACTTACTCTCGCCGTGCTATCGGTAGCGCTTAAGGTAATGCCTCTTCTTAAAGCCGTTAAGCTAGCCCTTTAAGAAGCTTAGCTTAGGCTGCCCTCGGAAGTTAGGCATCGTTGCCTATAGCTTTTTAGCTATTAAGACGATAATATCGCCGTTGACTAGGTGCCTAGCATTGTTAAATCGCTAGACGGCCTCGTTAAGGGCATTTTCGAGTAGAGGATGCTTTATAGCCCTTCTTTTAAGCACTTAGGAGCTCCTCGCCTCGTTAACGTAGGCGTATTTAGCGCTAAGAGTCTCCGAAATCGTCGATTAAGAGAATTGTCTTTCGTACTATTGTTCTGCCTCCCGAATAATATCGGAATGCCTCTAAAGCGCGTTTTCACGCGACTTTTGACGGATTTACTTCCACTAAGCTTAGGAAATTCCCTAACGACGTGTGTTTATATAACGCAGCTACCCGCGCAACTATAAAGCCGGGAGACAGGGATATATGCACGATAGATAATGTATTTTAGCTCGGGGACTATTCGGCTATTAGTCGCTAACTAGTCCCCGATAACCCCTCTCGAGGCTTAAGGGTATATCCCTAAGGCCCTAATATATCTTAGAAGAGGGGCAAGCTTTAGTCTTACTACGAGAGGGCAACCGCACTATAATAAAGGATTATTCGTACTTTTAACTATCGTTCCTACCTTCCTAAACGTACCTTTAGTCTATCTTCTTATAAGTTCTAAAGCTTCTCTTTTTTAGTTACCTAAGAGCGATAGCGCCGCGCGGTAGGCGCGTTTCCGGACGTATAGGCCGCGTAGGCCGAATAAGTCGTGCTAGCTATTAAGTCGCTAGCCTATCGCCGTTACCTCGTATAACGGAACTAATATTAGAAGATAAACATACTAACTTATATAAAGGCTATAACAAGCGTCTTAAGACGCTATTACTAATTTTTTCGCTGCCTAAAGGGGCTTAATCTATCCCCTCGCGAAGTTAAACGTAAGCCGGCCTTTTACGACCTACCCCTCTACGTATAGATGTCCTCGTAGCCCTTTAAGCAAGAGCCGTAGAGCTAAAGAAGGAGAAAAGATTAAGAGATAGGATTGCGGAACTTCGAGAGGAATTTTCGCAGTAGGGTAACTTATTTAGCAAAGACTTATATAAACGTCGCCGATAGTTAACTAAATCGAGGGAAAGTCGTAGTAAGAAAATTAAAATAAAAAATATTCCTTAGTTATTATAACCGACTAACCCTTAAAAACGTCTCGATTAGATTAACGATCTTAAGGATGCCTTTATCGCTGCCTTATATCGTTTTAAGCGCAATAAGAATAAAATCTTATATACCTTTAACTATATATACGTAGACTATAAGACGAGATAGAGGCGATACTTCGACGAAAAGCTCCTTATAGAGAGGGAATTACTTTATACTAATTAAGATAATTTTCGTAACTAGACCTTAATTTTAATTAAAGATACTGCTAATCGCAAGACTCTCTTAGCTACGCAACTATAGGAAGTACGCTAACGAGAGGGTTAATCCCCCCTCGATTTTAGTCTTTACTTAGATTCCCTCGAGCAATACTTAGAACGTCCGCTAGAAAAAACTTATATACTTTCCTTTTTTACGAAGTTACGTCCCGATCTTTAGGACTAAATCTCCCTTTATTTAGCGTCTATTTAAAATAACACTCGTAAGGAAATAGTCTAACTCGCTTAACGCTTCTAAGATGCTTTAGGAAATAAGAAACGCCCCGTAAAGCTAACTAACGATTAGTCGACCCTAACTTAAGGGGTAAGAGGCTCCCGTTCGATAGGCTATCGCCGACGTAGAGGCCGAAATAGATCTACTAATAACTATTAAGATTCCGACGCCGCTAGATTAACCTTAAATAGCCGTAGAAACAGTCGTAGTAACGGCTGTAAGAACGGCCGAGGAAATAGTCGTAATAGTCGTAACGGTAGGAATAGATATAATAGGAATAGCTATAGCAATAACCGGGGAGGAAATTCGTATAGAAACGGCGAAAGCTAATCCGGCATAGTTATTTATTAATATTATAAGAAACTAGGCTATATATAAGCCGATTGCTATACGATAGCGAGAGCTAACCGAGCCGTAGCCGATTTAGAGATAACGAAGAAGGAGGGAAACGCCTAAAAGTCGAAGTAAATGCCTCTCCTTCGACTAAGCTATAGGTAAAGGTAGTTAAGAGACTACGTGCTATTAAAAAGCTACTAGGGCTAATACCTTATAAAATTATTATTAATCTCGATTATAGTAGTAAAGTAGACCTAATAGATATAAACTTTGCTCTAAAATAAGTGCTACGATAGCTTCCTTTATTAACCCTTAGATTAAAGGTAGTTAGGAATACACTTATAAGACGATATAGAGTCTAGGAAGTTTCTATCTAACTCTAAGACAATCGCTATAGGGAAAGGATAGTTATTCGCCCCTATATCGGCATCGATAACGGATTAAACCCCGACGACGCATTAGTTTTACTTAGCATACCCGTACTTTCTTAGGAATATATTTATCTTATTCCTTTTAAACGCGCTTAGTAGTTTAAACACTAACTTTCTAAGGTATTATTACGCTAACCGTAGAAATTTTTACATAAGTGTCGGAATAAGGCATAGGTCTATATAGTTATACCGGACCTAAATTTTATAGTATTTCCTAATAAAAATAATAACTTAGCGAACCCTAAGCGAATAGGGGAAGAAATACCGGCGACTCTTTTAGACTTTAAAGACGTGTTTTCTAAGCATAAGGCCGATTTATTACTAAGGAAGAAAGGCACCGATTATGCGATTAACCTATTGCCCGACTTTAAGCCACCTTTTAGACCTATTTACCCTCTTTCTTAATCCGAACTTTAGGTTCTTAAGGAGTGGTTAGATTAGTCCCTTAAGCGTAGCATTATTCGGAAATCTAAGAGTTCGGCCAGAGCTCTTATCCTTTTTATGCTTAAGAAAGACAGCACTTTGCGCCTTTATATAGACTACCGGGGGGTTAATAGCATTACCGATAAGAATCGCTACCTACTCCCCCTTATTTCGGAGATTATAGACCGTTATTAAGGGGCTAAGTACTTTTTAAAGATTAACCTAAAAAACGCATACTAATGCATCTAGATTAAGGGAGGGGATAAATAGAAAATAGCCTTTCGTACTCGCTACGGTTACTATAAGTATTTAGTATTACCGTTTAGATTAACTAACGCCTTTACTATATTTTAATTATATATTTACTAAGCTCTTAAAGGCCTTATAGACACTATTTACGTCGTTTACCTTAATAATATTTTAATCTTTTCTAAGACCTACGAAGAGCATATAGAACACTTACGATAAGTCCTCGAACGACTAAGGAATACCGAGCTATTCGCTAATTTATCGAAGTATACTTTCTATAAGCAGTCTTTAGAGTTTTTAGGATTTATCTTATCTATTAACGGAGTTGTAATAGACCTAGCCTGCGTTAAGGCTATTATAAATTAGGAAGAACCTTATTCTTTCTATAATATTTAAGTTTTTCTCGGTTTTATAAATTATTACCGACGATTTATTTTAAGATACTCTAGCATTATTGCCCCTCTTACTGCGTTATTAAAGGGGAGCGTTAAGGGAAGAAAGCCTAGACGAGTATAGCTAAACACTAGCGAATTAATAGCGTTTTACGCTATAAAGAACGCCTTTGCAATAGCCCTACTTCTCCGACACTTCGACCCTTAAAGACCGATTCGTATTAAGACTAATGCCTTAATTTTCGCAATAGCTAGCATTCTTTTATAGCTTAATAACGAAGGCTACTATTATCCGATTGCTTTCTAATTACGGAAGTTTACTAGCCTTAAACTTAACTACGGCACCCTTAATTAAGAGATATTTGCTATCGTTAAGTTATTTAAACACTAGCGATACTACGTCGAAAGGGCGGCGAATACCGTTAAAGTTGAATTAAATCACTAAAACCTTTAAGGCTTTATAAAGCAAGTGTCCTTTAATAAAAGATAAGCACGTTAGTATATATACCTAGCTCTTTTCGATTTTACGATTAAACACTAAGCTAGTAAATTAAATCCTACCGATGCTTTATTAAAGAAGCTAGAATTTATAGGCGAAGCCCTACCGTCTATAAAGCTACTCTTAGAACTATAATAAAAGTTAGCAGTTATTCGGTAGGTATATATAGCTATAGATTCTATAAAGAGCGACCTTAAGACGAGTTCTTAGGTCTCTACTATCTCTAAGCTTAACGAGATATCTTTACGTAACGAAAATACATAAGCTCTCTAAGATTCGATCGCTTAGCATTCGGGAACGAGTCCCGCTAAGTTAGCTACCTAGGTTAAAGATATCGTTAGTTATAAATAACGGTATTAAAGACAATTAGCTAGGTTAGCAGCTCGTTGTAAAAGGGTCTATAAGAGTAATATCTCTAAGCCCTTTTTTAAGCTCCTTAAGAGGACTTAAGCGGAAGAACCGTAGACTATATAACGAGTATAGGCCGAAAGTACCCTAAAAGAAGGGGTAAGTCCTTAGTTATTAAGCCTAAATAGACTTATTTTACATTTAGGAAAAGTCGTAGTGCGCGTAGAGGTTGCCTTAAGGCAAGAGCTTATTTAGCTCTACTATAAGGACTTAAGCGGAAGATCCGTAGACTATATAGTAAGTATAGGCCGAAAGTACCCTAAAAGAAGGGGGAAGTCTTTAGTCATTAAGCCTAGACGGACTTATTTTACATTCGGGAAAAGTCGTAGTGCCTATAGAGGTTGCCTTAAGGCAAGAGCTTATTTAGCTCTACTACGACGATCCCTTTATAAGATACTTCGGAATAGCCCGTACGAAAGACCTCCTATCCCGGAAATTCTTTTAAGAAGGAATAGCTTATAATATAAATAGCTACGTGCGTTTATATTATATCTTTTAAGGCGCCGTTCTAAAGCGGCATCGCCTATACGGCGCCCTTAAGTCGCTGCCTATTCCTATAAGACCTTAGGAAGAAGTCTCTATAGACTTTACTACCGGTTTTCCGGAGTTATAGTTCGATAGTAGAGAAGTTAACGTAATATTAGTAATCGTTAATTAATACACTAAGTATAGCGTGTTTCTCGCGGTCTCTAAGACAATAATAGCGCCTAAGTTAGCTAAGGCTTTTTATTATAAGATTAAGCTTATTTATAAAGTACCGAAAGGCATTATTTCCGATAGAGGATCTCTATTTATTAGTAAGTTTTAGTTAGACCTCTATTATATATTATAGATAAAACGTAGGTTATCGATAGCCTTTTACCTATAAACCGACGGTTAGACCGAATAGGTAAATTCGACACTATAATACTACCTTTGGTATTATATAAATGCCGAATAGAATAACTAGCTTAGACTACTACGAGAGGCTTAGTTCGCTTATAATAATACGAAGAATATAACTATAGGCTTTTCACTTAATAAGGCATTATTCGGATACTAACTAAACTACTATATCTACCTTATAGACGATACTACTAGTAGGGGAGTGCCTAAAGCGAGAGCTCGTATTAGTAAATTAGTAGACTTAAGGAAAAAGCTAGAGACTTATTAGCGATAAGCTATTAAGTCGTAAAAGAAATTCTATAGCCTCTATTATAAGCTACTTACCCTTAAGGTTAAGGACCTAGTAGGACTCTCTACGAAGAACTTACGCCTTAAGGACTAAAGAAGGAAGTTATTACCTAAATACATTAGACCTTTTAAGGTACTTTAAGCTATTAGCAAGCAGGCGTACCGCCTAGCCCTACTAGAGAAATACGACCGGCTTTATAATATGTTTTATATTAGTCTTTTTAAGCTATAGATAGAAAGAGCTACTAACTAATACCCCGGCGAATTACTGCCGATGCCTAACCTTAACGATGCCGAAGGAGAATAGTCGGTTTAGTAAATTAAGGACTATAAAAAGAAAAAAGGCGTTACCTACTACTTAGTGAAATAGGAAGGTTAGCTAGCCGAATACAACGAGTAGGTTGCTTAGGACGATATAGCGAATGCCTAAGAACTTATTAACGAATACCTAAAGATATAGCTAAAGAAACGGCGGAAATTACGCATTACGAAATAACTTCTTTTTAGCTTACCTTAACTTTTCTATTGCTATTCTACCGCTACTTCGCCTTTATTCCTTAATATCTATACGGCAGAAGTCTCTTACTTCTATCTCGCTTATAAACTCCGTAATAACTAAGAGACGCTTCGCCTACTCGCTTTTTCCTCGGCGACTACTTTCCTTAATTATTTCGTGCAAATTATCGTATATATATTCTCGTCCTACCTACTATAAGGTAAAACCTACGTCCTTAATCACTAGACGAAGCTTTTAGTCTTTATTCTCGCGTATAGCTTTCCGTTGCTCTATCGATACCTGCCGGTATTTAAGACGACGTTTCGTATATAAACGTTTAGCACCTAATACCCCCTATTCCTCTCGGTAAGCCGTTATTGCAGCTATAAACGACGCGTAAACTTAGTAGAAGATTAACTTTATCTTCTTCTTCTCCGTTTTATACTAAGTAATAAATAACTTAGGTATCTTCGTCTAAATGCCGTATAGATTAGCTATATCTCCGGACATTATTGCCGGCACTTATAATTTTATTAGCAACTATATCCCGACTTTATAGCGAATGAGGAGCTTACCGATTCGTAGAGGTTACCACGCGAGTTGCATTAAATATATCTACTTAATCGTATATCCTCCTATATATAACATAGTTCGACTATTCTAGTATCGTCCTCGTTATCGCTAAACACTTATATACTGCTATTAAGGCACTTAATGCAGTATACCTCGGTGACTTAGCACCCTTTCGCCTAGCGACTTTTTATATATATAGCCTTTTTGCCCTTTTTCTTAGGCGATATCCCTTTCTAGACATTCCTCTTGTCTACGGTATCTCCTTTAGTATTTACCTCTATAGCCTTATCTCTATCGTCTTTACTAAACGACGAAAATATTTCGGATTTAATAAACGTTAGCGTTATACGCTTTACATTCGCGTAATCTTCTTAAGACTCCGCTACGATAGGTTTCTTTAGGCTTATAAATAGCCCTTTAAATAGCTAACGAAATAGTTAATCTTCGGTTTCTTCCTCTAATAACGATATCGACTTCTTTAAGGCACCTCGTATGTTTTTCTCTATAAGGAGTCGTTTTAATAGGGTTGTTTTCTCTCCGCGCGTCTTCTTTATCTTTATCTCTTCCTATACTATCGCTATAGCGTCCTTAATTAATACTCCGTTCGCTAATAACTCTAGGACTCGAGCTATAACTAAGGGACCTATCGGCTGAATGTCGTCTATCTGTTTTCCTCGCTTTCGGGGCGTCTCTACCGTTGCGCTTACTATTCGCTTAGGACCTATAGCGTTAAACTAATTCGGAATATACTCGTTAGATTTAGAATATACTCGTTTAATTCCGAATATGCTTCTCTATAAGATCTCGATATAGTTATATAATAAGAGAAGAGAAGAAAAAAATCTTTATATATAAAGAGCAGCTCTCTATTATAGTTCGCTAACTATACGTAGGCGACTAGCCCTTTACTACGTAGTAACTATTATAACGCGCGACTAATACGATAATTATTATAATATATATAATAATAACTATCGTCGTTGATTTTTATACTACGTTTAATCCTATTTTAGTCCTATTTGCTATTACGACTTTATTTATACCTAAAGCTATCCTAGCGTCTAAAGCGTCCGCCTTAGAAGGGGGGGATAATTATAACGCAGCTACCTACGTAACTATAGAGCCGGGAGATAGGGATATATATACGATAGATAATGCATTTTAGCTCGGGGACTATTCGGCCATTAGTCGCCAACTAGTCCCCGATAACCCCTCTCGAGGCCTAAGGGTATATCCCTAAGGCCCCGATACATCTTAGAAGAGGGGCAAGCTTTAGTCTTACTACGAGAGGGCAACCGTATTGCAATAAAGGATTATTCGTACTTTTAACTATCGTTCCTACCTTCCTAAACGTGCCTCTAGTCTGTCTTCTTACATAAGGTTAGGGGTTAGGGCCTAGCCCTAGGCTACGTTACGCGTAGTACGGATAAAGAGAGAGGACGTAGTACGGTTAAGCTACCGCTAGAGGTCGGCGGCGTGCTATTAAAAGATAAGTACTCCTATATCTAACTTAACGTAAGCATTATTAAGGTAAGTAAAGGACTCGGCCTATAGGGCGCGGAAATTAGGGGTAGCATAAGCCTAGATATAGGCGAATGAGTCGAATATAGGCCGTTAGGCTTAAAGTAGAGTAGCGAGATAGGGATAGCGGGAAAGGTAGTTGTTCTAAGGCTTTAGGTCGGCGGGAGTCGGCGGAGTAATAGCTAAGGTAGCGGCGGACGAGGGATCGGTCTTTATAACGAGGTCGGATATCGTAGATTAGATAAGGCAGCGAAGAAGACAATAGGGAAAGGGTAAGGAGGGAAGAAAGAAATCTTATACAATTTACGTCGAGACGGTATATCTATACTAGGTGTAGGAATTATAGATGGAATTCTACGGTAGAAGGACTTCCCTTCTAAGGTGAATTCTATAGATAGAATTCTACGGTAGAAGGACTTCCCTTCTAAAGTGAATTCTATAGATAGAATTCTAATGGAATTCTACGGTAGAAGGACTTCCCTTCTAAGGTAAATTCTATAGATAGAATTCTACTTCCTTCTATAGACTTCTATAGTCGACGCATCCGTCCGCGGAAGGTCTTCCCTAACTAACGCATCTGTCTTTACATTCTATTTACGGATCCCTTTCTATTCTTAGCTACCGAGGCTTCCCGGAAGGAAGCCCTAACCCTTCTCTCGTCTTATCTATAATAAGGTAGTATAATCCTTAGCTAGATAGGTATTAACAATTCTAATAAGACTACTAGACCTATATTTGCATTTGCATTTAAGATACCTACTAATACTAATTAATAATTCTAAGGCTTAATTATAGATAGTAAGGTAGACGAGATAGTTCTATATCTTCTAAACGTATTATAGATCTTTATCGAACGGCTTCTGCCCGACGATCTTATTCTATACACTTAGAGAAGGATAAATATGCTAAAAATAAAAAGACTTTACCTTCTAAGTCTAGCTCGCCCTTAGGGGTTGCGTATAGATCTTCTTTAAACTTTTTGCTAACCGATTACCGCTTTAGAAGAAGAAGAGTAGCACTAGCAGAAAGTGCGTTAATAACGCCGAACGATAAATTTTTCGTAGAGAACCCTACGAATACACTAATAAACCGCGTAAACAATAAGCACGTATTATAACTTCGATATACTAACCTACTAGTCCTTTATCCGATATAATAGAGGAGACTCTTAAGGAATAGATAGAAGGCATAACTATCTACTAATACCTTTTTCTATATATTAATATAAAACATTAGGATAGTAATATTAAACCCGACGAGAATAATAGCATCGCGATTATAATATCCGTCGCTAAGTTTATTGCCCTCTACGAAGCGTCGATCGATTTTTAAGGAAACGAGATCCTATTATACTTCTAAGACTACTTCTAAGGATAGATAGCGAATATATAGGGTCTAACACACGCGGACTATAAATAAGCGCTAAAAGTTCTAATAAGGAAAAGAGGAATATATACCGGTCGTAGTAATACATCCTATATAACGATCTTCCTAATATTATAAGCACTCGACAAACTATTAGAATAGCCTATAGAAGATATAATAGCATAGAAATTTAATAATAGCACGGAGGAATATACTAAGAAAATAAAGATAAAAAATACGATATATCCTTCTACGCTTATTACCGCTAGAATAGCCCCTTTCTAACTATTAGAAGTAGTTCTAATAGAAAAAGCAGTATTTATAGCAAACGTTCTAGAGATGCTATAGACGTCTAATATACTTCTAACGGTTCTGTAATTCGATTCTAAAGAGACTATTCTATTTAAGCAACAACCGATAGTTCTATAAGAATAATAGCTATTTAACACTAATGTTCTAGGTATAACTATTTACATAACCTTATACCGATTTAATCGTTTAGATCTTTTAGTAATAATATATTAATCGGCAGACTTAAAACTATTTCTAAAATTTATTACTAATGCTAAATACACTCTTAGGCTCTAGGACGATTTAAATTTATACTATTACGGTGTTAGGTTATATTATATATTATCCTACGTAACCTCTATATTATATATATAGACATTTAGACTTAGTCTATAGCTATATCCCTTCGTAGATTAATAATAATTATATACCCCCCTTAAGCTCGTTCTCTTATAGTTTAATCTACTATTTTATCCTATTGCCTTTAATTAATAATCTCGCTATCTTACCCCTTTCTTTTCTAATCTCCCCTCTTCGCGACGTAAGTCCGCCTCCTCGCTAGACCCCTTCGACTAAGTTTTCCTCGATTATTAGAATTTTCCCGGTATAGATACGCCGTCTCGACGCGAATTACATAGATTTCCCTCCTTACCCTTCCCCTACCTTAACCCTATCCTATTGCCTTATAATCTACGATAACCGACCGTATAAAGGCCGATCCTCCGTCCGCTACCTTAGCCGTTACCCCGCCGGCTCTTACTAACCTAAAGCCTTAAACCGAGTACGTTTCCTACTACCCTCGCCTCGCCGCCCTTCTTCGAGCCTAACGGCCTATATTCGGCACATTCGCCTATATTTAGGCTAACGCTATTTACGACTTCCGTGCCCTTTAGATCGAGGCCCTTACTTACCTTAATAATGCTTACGTTAAGTTAGATATAAGAGTACTCGTTGCTTAAGAGCACGCAGCCGTTGCCTAAAAGCATACTGCCGATCTCTAGCGTTAGCTTAACCGCGCTATGTCCTCTCTCCTCGTCTTAACCGAACGCGATACGGCTTAGGACTAGGCCCTTACCCCCGCCCCCGCCCTTACCCCTACCCGTTCCCGTATACCCGACCTTAAGAGGTTCGCCGGCGACTCTAGCACCTAAAAGCAACGTTAGGAGGCTTTCCGGACCTAGCGCAACGGCCTTACTATTAAGCTCCGTTAGGACGCCGCTTTATACCCTATAGAGTAGGATTGTATTCTCTACGCGGCTAGCCGACTTACCGGCCGGGCCGCCTCTATTATCGCTAGCGTTCCTTAAGACGTCTTCGATAATAAGTCTTTCGCTAATTAGCAGTATACTACTATTAAAGCCCTTAACAACGACCTTAGCCTAGTTTTTAGTACTAATTTTACCTACGCTTAATCGGAGGCCGACTTTAACGCCTTATCGATAAAGAATATCTCTTAGCCGGACTTCTATTCGAAGTTTACCTAGCTTTAAGCCGACTTATCGTTTAACGGCACCGCTTACGTCGCCTACCTTTATTTAAAGGTCTTTATTAAACTTACTAACGCCGCCGCTCTATAGGTCGAGTGCCCGGCCTTTAACGACTTTACGGCCTAGGCTAAGATGTATTTTACGCTTTAGGACAACTAGCAGCGTATTAAGGCCCGTTCTTAACTCTAGCCGCCTCGTAACCCCGCTCGCACCGGCCTTACCTCGCCCGCCTTACCTACGTCCCCTGCCGGTGACCTAATATAGCTCGACGTATTCCAGGCCCGGCTTACTAACGCTAAGAAGCAACGGCGGTTTAAGAACCGTCTTTGCCTCTACTACGCTTAGCCGGCTACCGCTACCTATACCGCCTAGACCTGCCCTAATAAGGGTATCGGTGCTAACCCTAGCGCTAACCCTAGCGCTAGTCCTAGCGCCGGTTCCGGCTTTAGCCGCGGCCGTAGCCGTAGTAGCGGTACGTCTGCCTTACGTCTGCTCGAACCCCCTCCCCCCCGCAACTAGGTTCGCGCTATTAAGCAGGGCTTTATCGAGGGTAAAGTAGACGACCTCCCTGCCTCTTCCCCGTCCTTAGGAAATGCGTAGCTCCTTCGCCTTATCGCGTGATAGAGCTCTTAGTGTCTAAGTTTATAGCTTTATTTAATACCGGGGAGGATCTTTGCCTCCCTACGGGAATATAACCGCGTGCTTTACTTATGCCTTTATCCCTTATATCCGCCGATATTATTATAAGTGCTTTAGTCGACTTTAGCTATTCCGGATACGCTTTTATATACGCTTAGACCGCGTACTACCTTACCCTTCCTATCCGCTAGCTCTAATTCCTACGCCGGCTTTCTCTCGCCGATAGTAGCGACTATAAGTCCGGCTTTATTACTTATTGCGCTTTTTTAGTCTCTCGGATTAGCGCCTATACTAAGTCTATCTACTCCTTTCTTATAAAGCTTAGCTATAAGGTTATTCTTAGCCTCCCTTAGCTACGCCGGCACGACCTTATTATTAGCTAGCGTAGTAACTCCCTTTCCTTTTAATCCCCCTTTTATCTAGCCTCCTGCCTCTCGGACTACTAGCCTTATCTTATCTTAGGCCTCTCGGCTACCCTTGCCCGCTCTGCCCGCCTTATCCCGGCTCCCCTTGCCTTTATCTTAAAGGGAATATAATTAATAAATACAATTCGTTTTCCCCTTACTCCCTCCGTCGAAGACTTTAAAGACAAGGGCGAACCCCCCGCCGCTGCGATCCTTATTCCTACCGCTACGATCCTTATTCCCGCCCGTCTAGCCTTAGCCCGTCCTCCGGCCTTTGCCCGTTCCGTCTACTTTAGCGACGTTCTTAAGTTTATTCCCCCGTACTTTAGCCTATCCCTCTCTACGTTTTTTAAGGATACTCCTAACGTAGGTAAACCCGCCTATCCGGACTCCTCCCGCTAGGTTAACGACGCTAACTCTAACTCTAGCTATAACTCTAACTCCCCGGCTACCCTTTACTTTTATCGCTACGTTCGACTTCCCTACCCCCGTCCTATCTATAAGACCGCTAGCTACCGCCGCCTTATATTACGGCCGAGTCGTAAGACTATTAGACCTTAGACCTTCCGCTTTTTGTCTTTTAACGACTTAGCGTTTAACGTCTAGATGCTTAACGTCGATACGATAGTAATATTCTACCGGTAGCTTAAAGTCTAAACCTCTTAGACCTTAATTAAGGCCTTTACCGCTAAGCCTTTACCTACCGAGCCTTTACTACCTATCGACTAAGATATCCCTAAGGACTTTTACTAGGCCGTTTTAATTAGATATATAGATGCTGAGGA
This sequence comes from Ophiocordyceps sinensis, assembly GCA_012934285.1. Taxonomy (NCBI): domain Eukaryota; kingdom Fungi; phylum Ascomycota; class Sordariomycetes; order Hypocreales; family Ophiocordycipitaceae; genus Ophiocordyceps; species Ophiocordyceps sinensis. The sequence continues at coordinate 11,089,489 of JAAVMX010000001.1, read as the reverse complement.
TGCGAAAGCCTGCCTTAACCCCCGCCTTTATAACTTTATTAACGATTACTTTAATAAGATCTACCTTAATAAGATCTCCCCTAACAATATCGCTAAGTTCTTTTAGAAGTAAGAGAAGGTCCTTTATACGCTCGACGAGCTTTAGGCTAAAGTCCTTAAGGAGCTCTACTATATAATTTATATATAGCTTAAGAGCGAGGCTAATAAGCTCGCCCTTTACTATGCCGTTAATACTTAAATTAACCTTTAAGAGGGGATATAACCTCCTTATACCCGCCTTCGTCCCTATAGCAAAACCGAGAACTAGATCGTCCGCGCGTATATTAACGAGTAGCTTAGGAAGGGCTTTATCCGCCGATCTACCTCCCCCGCTACTACCTTTATTATACTCGCCCGTAAGCTAGGCGGGGGCGTCCGTTTTTACGTTAACTATCGCGGCCTAAATAATGCTATAATTAAAAACCGTTTCCCTTTGCCCTTTATCTACGATACTCTCGCCTATATCCGGAAGGTAAAGTTTTTTACTAAGATCGACGTTATCGCAGCGTTTAATCGCCTTTATATTACCGAAGGGCATAAGTAAAAGACCGCGTTCGCTATATAGTATAGGCTTTTTAAGTATTATATTACCCCCTTTAGCCTTACCGCTGCTTTATCTTACTTCTAGAGTTTTATTATCATATCCCTTTACGGTATCCTTAATGAGTTTTGCTCTACCTATCTAAACGATGTCTTAATCTTCTTAAAGACGTAGGAGGAGCACTAAGCCTACGTTAATACGGTTCTTAAGCGCTTTAACGCCGCCGGCCTTTAGCTTAACGTAGATAAGTATAACTTCTATATTACTAAGACTAAGTACCTCGGCCTAATTATCTTCGATAAGAGCATTCGTATAGACCTTAATAAGGTTCGTGCGGTCTTAGACTAGCCTACCCCCTCTTTTATTAAAGACCTCTAGCGCTTTTTAGGATTCGCTAATTTTTATCGGCGTTTTATTCGCGGCTTTTCTAAGCTTATAAACCCTTTAAACGCCTTTACTAAGAATTCTGCCCTTTAGATCTAGTCTCCCGCCTACGCCTACGCCTTCGAAGCCCTTAAGCACGCCTTTACTACCGCCTTAGTCCTTATATACTTTAACCTTTATCGTAAGACTATAGTTTAGATAGATGCTTCCGATTAAGCCGCTAAGGGTATGCTAATATAGCTCTTTAACGATAGTCGTTACTATCTAATTGCCTTCTTCTAGTCGAAGTACTCCGCTTAAGAGTGTAATTATAAGATCTACGATAAAGAACTCCTCGCGATTGTAAAATCTCTCGAAGAGTAGCTCCTTAAGCTCGAAGGCCTACCTAAGTTTAAGATAGCCTTAGACTATAAGAATCTTTAGTATTTTATAACTACGAAGCTTTTTAACTAGCGATAGGCCCGCTAGGCCGAATTCCTTAGTCGTTTTAATTTTAATATCGTCTTTTAGCCCGGCTCTTAAGCTATTCTCCCCGACGCCTTTAGCCGCTTGCCCGGCTCCCGCCTGCTCTCCCTTACTAACTAAGCCGACGAGAGGATTAACTACCGATATTAAGTTATCCTCCTTAAGTCTAAGGTTAATGCCTCTCTCTACCCTAATACTACTACCGCCCTTAATACCGTTAAGGAGTCCGACTTATTTATAAATATAATTTATAAATATAATTCCGACTGCCTTAACCTCTACGCCCTCGACGACTTTAAGCCGATCGATAACTTTATCGACCGGGCTTATTCCTCCTCCCTGCTTATCTCCGCTATTTACGTAGCTCTTTAGTCCCCTTAGCCCCGCTAGCCTTACCCCCTTTAAGCCCCCCTCCGCTTAATCCCTAAGACCGCTCTCTTTAAGGTCTAAGGTCGGTTCTATTTCTAAGGCCGGCTCTTCGTTCCCCCTAACGACGCCTTAATTCTTTAGATCCTCGTCCGCGCTTATACCTCCCCCTTTACCGGCCACCCTAGACGCACGAAGACCGCTAGCCTCTACCGCCGGTCCTATATCTAGCCTAGTATATACGAGTCTATTTCTAGCTTTATGCGGAACTACTATACGTGCCTACGCGCTAAATCCCCTTATTCCTCCCCCTAAGGCTTACTCTAGCCCTTAAGTATTCCCTTTGCCTTATAGACCGATACATCTGTCGATTTTATTACCGACCTCCCTATCTACCGTCGCAACGGCGTTAAGTTTTCTAATATCCTTATTATCGTCGACCGCCTTACGAAGATACGCTACTACGTCCCGATACCCTTAATAACCGTTAAAGACGTTATTAACGCGTTCGTTTCCCGCGTTTAGTCCCTCTATAGCACCCTAGCCTCTATTATTAGCGACCGTAGCACTTAGTTTATTTCGGCTTTCTAATAGTAGCTTAGTCGTCGCCTTTACCTTAGCTCCGCTTACTACCTTTAGACCGACGGTTAGACTAAGATCGCGAACGCTTAGATAGAGGTTTACCTTCGTTATTATACTACCTACCTTTAGGACGATTAGGTCGACCTCCTTCCCCTCGCTAAGTTTACTATTAATAATTAAGTCTTTAAATCTACCGGCCTTTCCCCTTTCTTCGCTAACTATAGCTTTTACCTAAAGCTTAGCACTAAGCCCTTTAGTCCCCCCCCGCCTAATATAACCCGTTAGTAGCGTAAGGAATACCTCTACGGTAATACGCTCGCTTCCCGTCTTTAGCGTATCTCTAACTTTCTCCGCGATACGATCGAGGATGCTTAGGCTACTTAGGCTCGTTACGCAAACGCCCGGCGGACTCCCGTACTAGCGTACTAGCCCGACGATATAGTATTCCTTAGCACCCGCTAGATCTAGACCCTCCGCTTTATAAAGAAGCTCGACTATAAGCGGGAGGGCTTATATAAGGTCCTTAAGGTATATAAGACGGCGTATCTTCTTCGCCTCCCTAAGGGCAGCCGCCTTTACCCTATTTTTTATTACTCCCTTTTTACTAAGACCTAAGAGCCCCCTTTGCCCGGCTAGTCGGAGCTTAACGTCCGGCCCGCCGATAACGGCGTTCTCTTTTCCCTTAGCGACGACGACAGCGACGACGCGCACCTTAAGTAGGAGTTTCCTTCTATCCTCGCATAACGCTAGTACGCCTCCGGGAAGATTAGGTATCGCGTTTTATAGCGTTATAGCCCCCCTACGTAATAGGACTCCTCCTACCTTAACGGCTGCTAGGACGACCTTAAGGGTTTTTACGCCTTTAACCCGACTAAGCCTAAACCGGCCTTTTATATAGCCTTCCTTACGTCTTTACCTTCGCCTAAGTAATAATAAGTATAATTTATTAATATAATTTATATCGCGACGGCATGCGTTAGATTCTTTGTTTTACCCTTTATTTCTCCTTATTCTTCTCTCGTTCTATATTAGGCCCGCTTTTAGGACCGGTTAATATAGATTTCCTTCGTTGTTATTAGCCTATCGCCCCTTTTAGGCGTTTAAGTCGAACGCCGATTTAAGGGGGATATACTATTATAGTATTAAGTTATATTATATATCATCCCACGTGACCTCTATATCGTATATATAGACATTTAGACTTAGTCTATAGCTATGTCCCTTCGTAGATTAACAATAATTATATACCCCCTCTAAGCTCGTTGTCTTACACATACTATAAGATAATCGAGAATTTAACTATAAGATTATTATTAACGTTATATACCTTAGAAACCTACAACGACTAGTACTATATATAGTAGATTTAGCAACTTTATTCTAAGGAGTAAGATTCCTTCTATTAATATCCGCTAAAGATGCGTAGGAAACACTACGTGCGTTATAGATTAATATATATCTTAGTCTACTAGATGTTATCCTTTATATTATATTACGTAGGCTATAAAACCTATTATTAGGATATTCGGAAAGTAGTACTACGCGATATATTAGTCCTTCGATTTCTATCGTTCCTCGGGTGTATATTTAGTTAACTAGTATCTTTATTTTCCGTATATAAAATACTTCTTAGTCTATAGACGATTACCGTAGTTGCCTCTATAGCTACTACGGGCTTAGGACCCTGCTTGTAATCTAAGAGTATAGGAATAAAACTATTAGGACTAGCTATATTATTAATTGCTTTAACTGCTATTTAAAGGATATTAATACTTTTACTATACCTATATTAACTATAATGCCTTAGAAGCGTGTCTTAGAGTATCTTTTATTTATAATAAACTAGTTAGATGCAATAGAACTAAGTGAGTTAATAGTATCTCTACTACTAAACTTAAAAGAAGCTTATCTTACCGTTGATTTATCGATAGTAATTAAAGGGTCTTCTTTCTATAGGGTAATATATTAGTTAAATCCGGCTAATTTAATCGTAGAGGATTCCGCGGAGGATTCCGTAGCGGATACTCCCTATTAGCTGCTAGATTTCCAGTAGGGTCCTAAGCCTATAGCAGCTATAGAGGCAACTACGGTAATCGTCTATAGACTAAGAAGTATTTTATATGCGGAAAACAAAGATGCTAGTTAACTAAACATATACCCGAGGAACAATAGAAATCGAAGGACTAATACATCGCATAATACTACTTTACGAATATCCTAATAATAGGTTTTATACCCTACGTAATAATTCTTAGCTACTAAGGCTTCCCGGAAGGAAGCCCCGACCCTTCTCTCGTCTTATATATAAGAAGGTAGTATAATCCTTACCTAGATAGGTATTAACAATTCTAATAAGACTACTAGACCTATATTTGCATTTACATTCGAGACACCTACTAATAGTATTGCTATTTACACGGATATAAATCTCTATTTATACGGAAGTTCGCTTAAACCCCTACTTTTTCTACGCGACCCCGCGCGCTTATATCCCGCTACTAAATTTTCCGTATAGGTATATAGTAAACCTAGTCTATAACGATTACGTAAGGTTACGATATTCGGGTTATAACGATAAGATTGCGTGCATCGGCCTATAATTAGTAGGAAATTTCATTATCCCCGATAATAGCGATATCGTTCTATATCTGCTAATAAACCTTATTTTCCTACTAAAGTATCGGTATAGGTACGTACCGCCTCTTTTTTAGTAAGCTACCCTAGGGCATATATTTGAAAAATCTTTACCTTCTATTATAATTCTATAGTTAATTTAATTAAGCTCGTACGCGTTAGAAAACATACCTAAGGTATTAAACTATAAGAAGACAGACTAGAGGTACGTTTAGGAAGGTAGGACCGATGGTTAAAAGTACGAATGATCCTTTATTGCAGTGCGGTTGCCCTCTCGTAGTAAGACTAAAGCTTGCCCCTCTTCTAAGATATATCGGGGCCTTAGGGATATACCCTTAGGCCTTAAGAGGGGTTATCGGGGACTAGTTAGCGACTAATAGCCGAATAGTCCTTAAGCTAAAATGCATTATCTATCGTGCATATATCCCTATCTCCCGGCTCTATAGTTACGTAGGTAGCTGCGTTATAATTATCCCCCCCTTCTAGGGCGGACGCCTTAGACGCTAGGATAGCTTTAGGTACGAATAAAGTCGTAATAGCAAATAAGACTAAAATAGGATTAAACGTAGTGTAAAAATTAACGACGATAGTTATTCTTCTATATATTATAATAATTATTGTGTTAGTTACGCGTTATAATAGTTGCTACGTAATAAAGGGCTAGTCGCCTACGTATAGTAAGCGAACTATAATAGAGTGCTGCTCTTTATATATAAAGATTTTTTTCTTCTCTTCTTTTATTATATAACTATATCGAGATCTTATAGAGAAGTATATTCGGAATTAGACGAGTATATTCTAAATCTAACAAGCATATTCCGAATTAGATAAGTATATTCTGAATTAGTTTAACGCTATAGGTCTTAAGCGAACGGGAAGTATAACGGTATAAACGCCCTAAAAGCGAGCTAAGCAGACGGACAACATTTAGACGATTAGGCCTTTAGTTATTGCTCGCGTCTTAGAGTTATCCGCTAATAGAGTATTAATTAAGGACGCCGTAGCGATAGCATAGGAAGAGATAAAGCTAAAGAAGACGCGCGGAGAGAAAACCACCTTATTAAAACGACTCCTCGTAGAGAAAAACATACGAAATGCTTTAGAGAAGTCGATATCCTTATTAAAGGAAGAAACCGAAGATTAACTATATCGTTAATTATTTAAAGGACCTTTTATAAGCATAAAAAAACCTATCGTAGTAGAGTCCTAAGAAGATTACGCGTATATAAAGCGTATAACGCTAGCGGTTATTAAATCCGAAACATTTTCGTCGTTAAGTAAAGACGATAGAGACGAAGATATCGAGGCGAATACTAAAGGAGACACCGGCGAGAAGAGAAATATCTAGAAAGGGATATCGCCTAAGAAAAAGGGCAAGAAGGCTATATATATAAAAAGTCATAGGGCGAAAGGGTGCTATATCACCGAGCTATACTATATTAAGTGCCTTAATAGTAGTATATAATAGTTTAGCGATAACAAGGACGATACTAAAATAGCCGAACTATATTATATATAGGAGGATATATAATTAAATAGATATATTTAATATAACTCGCGCGGTAACCTCTACGAATCGGTAAGCTCCTTATTCCCTATTAAGTCGGCATATAGTTGCTAATAAAATTATAAGTGCCGGCAATAATATCCGGAGATATAGCTAATCTATACGCTATTAAGATAAAGATAGCTAAGTTATAGACTACTTAGGACGAGATAGAGAGGAAGAAGATAAAGTCAATCTTCTACTAAGTTTATACGTCGTTTATAGCCGTAATAACGGCCTACCGAGAGGAATAAAGGGTATTAAGTACTAAACGTTTATATATAAAACGTCGTCTTAAGTACCGGTAGGCATCGATAGAGCGACGGAAAGCTATACGCGAGAATAAGGACTAAAAGCTTCGTCTAGTGATTAGTAACGTAGATTTTACCCTATAGTAGGTAAGACGAGAATATATATACGATAATTTATACGAAATAATCGAGGAGAGCGGTCGCTAAGGAAAGGGGGAGTAGTTAAAACGTCTCCCTATTATTGCGGAGTTTATTAGCGAAATAGAAGTAAGAGACTTCTACCGTATAGATATTAAGGAATAACGATAAAATAGCGGCGGAGTAATAAGAGAAAAGTTAAGGTAAGCTAAAAAAAGGTTATTTCGTAATACGTAATTTCCGCCGTTTCTTTAGCCGTATCTTAAGGTATTCGTTAATAAGTTCTTAAGCATTCGCTATATTATCTTAAGCAACCTACTCGTTATATTCGGCTAGCTAACCTTCCTATTTCACTAAGTAATAGGTAACGCCTTTCTTCTTTTTATAGTCCTTAATTTACTAGACCGGCTATTCTCCTTCGGCATCGTCGAGGTTAAGCATCGGCAGTAATTCGCTAAGGTGTTAGTTAGTAGCCCGTTCTACCTACGGCTTAAGAAGACTAATATAAAATATATTATAAAGCCGGTTGTATTTCTTTAGTAGGGCTAGGCGGTACGCTTGCTTGCTAATAGCTTAAAGGACTTTAAAAGGTCTAATGTATTTAGGTAATAACTTCCTTCTTTAGTCCTTAAGGCGTAAGTTCTTCGTAGAGAGTCCTACTAAGTCCCTAACCTTAAGGGTAAGTAGGTTATAATAGAGGTTATAGAATTTCTTTTGCGACTCGATAGCTTATCGCTAATAAGTCTCTAGCTTTTTCCTTAAGTCTGCTAATTTGCTAATACGAGCTCTCGCTTTAGGTACTCCCCTACTAATAGCATCGTCCGTAAGGTAGATATAGTAGTCTAGTTAGTATTAAGCCTATAGTTGTATTCTTCGCATTATTGCAAGCGAACTAAGCCTCTTATAGTAGTCTAGGCTAGTTATTCTATTCGGTATTTATATAATACCGAAGGTAGTATTATAGTGTCTAATTTACCTATTCGGTCTAACCGTCGGGTTATAGGTAAAAGGCTATCGATAACCTACGTTTTATCCGTAATATATAATAGAGGTCTAACTAAAACTTACTAATAAAGAGAGATCCTCTATTAGAAATAATACCTTTCGGTACTCTATAGATATGCTCGATCTTATAATAAAAAGCCTTAGCTAACTTAGGCGCTATTATTATCTTAAAGACCGCGAGAAATACGCTATACTTAGTATATTAGTTAACGATTACTAGTATTGCGTTAACTTCTCTACTATTAAACTATAACTCCGGAAAACCGGTAGTAAAGTCTATAGAGACTTCTTCCTAAGGTCTTATAGGAATAGGCAGCGACTTAAGGGCGCTATATAGGCGATGCCGCTTTAGGACGGCGCTCTAATAGATATAATATAAACGTACGTAGCTATTTATATTACGAGCTATTCCTTCCTAAAAGAATTTCCGGGATAGGAGGTCTTTCTTACGATTTTCCCTACTTTTAATCACCCTTTTCCGGTGATTTTACTATACTTTTACCTACGTTACTATATCTATTATAGCCGATATTACTTCGAAGACCGTTTTAAATACACTAGCGGACTAGGATAGATAGATCTTAATAATCTAGAAATACGCACTCGCCTAAGGGATTTAGGAGAAAATCGATCCTTTTATTACGTTTAAACTTTAGAAACCCTTATTATTATGCAATAGACTAATATAATTAGTATACTACGGGGTTGTCGAAAGGATAGGATGCTGCTACCCGCAATAAGGCCTAGGAAGGGAGTTAAGCCGGCTAATAATTCTACTAGAGACGGACTAACTACCGGTTGCGAGGGTAAGTATAGTATAAAGTAGGTTTTTAACTATTAAATAATATGGAAAATAATTACTTCTCCCTTCTATTCTTAGGCTAGGGAAGATGCCCGTTATATGCCTATATTGCTATCCGGGTTTTTACTATAAAATCCCGGTGTATTACCGTAGCTTCCCTAAGGAATCTCCCTAATAATGCCTAATCGCGTATTACTGTATATACGCGATCTTCTCCCTATATATGCCTTAACGCTGTGATTTCCCCCTATTATACGCTTTGCGTATTATAGTAAAATCCCTATAATACGCGTCGTAAGATAGCCGTAGAGTCATAGCGTAATGCCGGGGTTTACCTATGCTAGATTTTACTATAATATTATTATGCTATAACCGTAAAATGCCTATAAAATGCCTATGAAATATAGTAAGGCAATGTTAGCGTAGCCTAAGGTTAACCCGCATCTATATAGGTATATACCTATTAGGGTCTTATACCGTAATAAATGCCTACCTTAAAGAGATATACTACGCCCTCGTAGTGCTTACGGATCTATAGGAAGCGATCTAAGCGACGGGAGATAAAGCGTAGAGTATAGATATAAGAACGAAGGACGTAAGAACGGTCGAGTAGAGATAAAGCGCGTAAGGAAAAGGCAAAGGCTATATTAGACGACCGGCATAAAGTAGGTAGACCGTTGTGTTAAGACGGCGGCGACGAAGGCTAGAAACTATATTAGACGGCTAACGCGAAGTAGGCGGGGTGCCGTAGTAAAAGGCGAGTATCGGGCGGCGAACGCCGAACGAACGTAGAGCTTAAAGGGACTAGATAGAGAAGGCGAGACGCGGCAATAGACGAGGCGAGACGCGGAAAGATAAGTATAAAGCCGTATTATATAGCGAGAATAAAAAGGCAAACGCCGAGATAGATAAGCCGTATTAAATAGCTACGGAAAGACGAGTATAAAGCCGTATTATATAGCTAGAATAGAAAGGAAAAACGCTAAAAGGGCGAGACTAAGAGAATAAAGGATAAGCCCGGCTAGGCGGGGATAGGGCCGGTAGCGCTAGGGGCCTTATCGCTAGGGACTTATATTAGACGGCTAACGCGAAGTAGGCGGGGTGCCGTAGTAAAAGGCGAGTATCGGGCGGCGAACGCCGAACGAACGTAGAGCTTAAAGGGACTAGATAGAGAAGGCGAGACGCAGCAATAGACGAGGCGAGACGCAGAAAGATAAGTATAAAGCCGTATTATATAGCGAGAATAAAAAGGCAAACGCCGAGATAGATAAGCCGTATTAAATAGCTACGGAAAGACGAGTATAAAGCCGTATTATAGCTAGAATAGAAAGGAAAAACGCCGAAAGGGCGAGACTAAGAGAATAAAGGATAAGCCCGGCTAAGCGGGGATAGAGCCGGTAGCGCTAGGGGCCTTATCGCTAGGGACCTTATCGCCGGCGATAACGATAGGGGCTATAGCGAATGCTCTTAGGGATGCCGTGCGTTATATCCTAGCGGTAGACGGGCGCGCGTAGGGGCGTAGATTATCCGACGAGCAATATACGGCTTAATCTTCTTAAGAAAGGGCTGCGAGCACTACCGCGTTATAGATAAAGACGCCGCGCGGGTTAGCGGCGGATAGCTCGCCGGCGCGTGCGATCTATAAGCCGCTATAGCGGCTAACAGGGAATAGTACTAGCGTTACGCGAAGGGTAACGCGCGTATTGCCTACGAGCGGGGAGCCTACTAGGACCGATAGGTCTAAGGCGAATCCGTTACCGACTAGCCGTATTTAGCATACGGCGGCGAATTCCGCCGCCGCTATCCTATTAGCTAGGATTGCCGAGGCGGCGGACGTAAGGACGCGGGCGGCGAGGGCGCTATCGTCGATTAGTATAGTCGGCGTATTAAAGTAGACGAGCAAAGAGCTCGGCAGCCTAGTTATAGCGGCGAATGCTAGTAAGGTAAGGTTATTGCCGATCTAGCACTAGATGCGGGCAAAAAGGCTCGCTAAAGTAATAGTAATAGCGGTATTCCTATAAAGTAGTACTAAAGTGCTTAAGTAGACGATAGCGGTAGATACGATAGCGTCGTGCGTTGGGATTTAATGCTTAACGATCTATAGGCATAAAGGCATTAGCGGGGCGGACGTAGCGATAAGCGTAAAGCGGGCTATATCGTCGTAGCGACGACGATAGAAGGTGCTATAGGAAACCGCGAAGATATTATCGGGCGACGCGTCTCGCCGTTTGTATAGCGAGCCGTCGGCGTCGGTTAGGGAGGAACGAAAGGCGCCGGCTAATATACCGGGCGTGCGCTAGACGTACTATTTAAAAAGCGGGGCGGCGGGCGTCGCCGGAGTCCTAGACGCGGCGAAGGCCGCCTTAGCCGCGGTTATATACGCGGTAATAGCCCCGGCGTGCTAAACGACGCGGAGGATAGCTTAGATTTCTATAGCTTCGGCCGGGGAGAGGGCTTTAGCTATAGCCGCGGTAAGGGCGTCGGCTAGCGTTAAGGCAAGCTAAGCTATACTAAGGGCGTTTCCTATAGGGTCGTCCGTTATATAAAAGATATTCCTTATAAATCCTTTAAGTATTATAGGCAAGGGGGGCTAGGCCGCGTCGGGAAGAAAGCACCCCGCTAGGTTACGATAGGGGCGAGTAAGCATAAGGCGCGCTATCGGTATAGACTAATAGTCGTCTAAGTAAGATACGATAGGAATAGCTAAGCGATAGGGACGCTCTAGGGCAAAGGTAAAGGCCTTAGGAAGGTCGGGGTTTAAGAAGTATCGGCCGTCGACTACCTTACCGGATAGGCAATTATATCCGTCCTTCGTAACGGCGTCGATAAAATCCCGGTAAAGAGTAAGGTTTGCGTTTTTCTACGCCGTAAAGGACGCGGCGGTACTCTTAAGCGATTAGAGAAGATAAGGCTCGCTGCCGTAGATTTATATAGCGCGCCGGAATCTAGGCAAGGTAAGGCGGGGAGGTTAGCGGGCGACCTAGTCGCTAAAGAGGGCATAAAATACTAGGTCGTAGGATAGAACGCAACTACTAGGGATAGGAGGAACCGCGAAGGACTATATAAAGCCGCGGTAAGAAGTAGCGAGCTAGGAGCGTCCGACGACGAGCGAAGAGAAGGAAGCTCGACGGGGCGCGACGGTAGGGGAAAATAAAAAGAATTTTAAAATAAAAGCACGGAATAGGCAAGATAGCTAACGGTTAACCGCCGAAGATTAATAGTTAACGCAGTAATACTCGCGGCGAGCCTATAAGGACGTCTATAAGCAACGCCCTATAAGTTATAAGGATTTCTCCTTAGGCTAAAAGGGCTTATACGCGGCGAGGGCTAGCGCGCGCTGCTTCTTAGTAATCCTTATAGTAAGTAACTCCTATTACATACGGAACTCGTCGATAATATCTTACTAAGCGAAGTCTCGGGCGGGAACCTAAGAATTATAACTACTAGGCTATCCCTTCTAAGTGACTAAGAACTCTTCGCGTGCCGCGCCGCGACCGTATTTACGCTTATGCGTATTAAGGATACGGTCGACTTTTTAGTAATCGGTATCCGGTTTAAGGCTAAGGCGGGAGTTAGGAGCATCCGCCGGCTTAAGCTAGGCTATAGATACTATAGGGTAAATATTTATAGAGTTATCTATATTAAGGCGGTACGCTAAGTAGCCGATCCGCTTTATAATTAAGAAAGGGCTTATACGTCGCTCCTTAAGCTTAGCGATACGCCCGTCGGCGATAGAGTAGCCTTTGCTAAGCTAAAGCTAGGCTTAGTCGCCGGGTTTAAACTCGAGCTTACGGTGTTTAGCGTTATATCGCTACTTTATAGCGGCCTAAGCGTAAGCGAGAGATACGCGGGCCTACTCTTAAAGAACCTATCGGTCGCTAGCGCCGGCTTATTCGCCGAGGAAACGTAAGCTATCGTCTATACGTTAGCCAGTAATAAGCTCGCTTAAGGAAGTCTAAATAACGGCGGAGAAGGAGTTATTAAGCGAGAACTATAGAGGTAGGAGGGCCTTAACCTAGCGCTTATCGGGGAAGTCGGCGGTAAAGAATCGTAGGGCGATTTCGACCGTCTAGTTCTAGCGCTCGGAAAGGCCGTCGGTCTAAGGGTACTAAGCGGTAGAGACTAAGAGCTTAGATCTAAAGGCTTTCTATAATATACGCTAAAAGTCGGATATAAACTTAAGGTCGCGGTCTAAGATAATCTGCTTAGGAATCCCCTAATTATAGTAAATAAGCTCGTAGTATAAGGTCTATGCTTAATCGTCTACGGTAAATTAGTTATAGCCTAAAAGCAAAAGGCATATCTTAGAGAATTTATCGGTAACCGTAAGTAGAGTATTAAAGTATTCGCTTATAGGCGTCTTTTATAAAAGACCTTCGGAAGGGACGTCGGGCAACCCTATAACGAAATCTATAGCGACTATATAGAAAGGGACGCTCGGCGTACGGATAGGGACTAATTCGCCGGCGGGCTTAAGCCGGTTTAACTAATTCCTTTTATATATATTGTATTTCGCGACTAAATCGTCGATTCGACGAGAGAGCCGACTAATTACAAAGCTAAAGGAGAGCTCCTCTTATATATAGCGCCTACTAGTATAGAACTTCCGCTAGTATTCGTCTTTAATTATCGGTTCGACGCACGCCTTAGGGATATAGAAGCGTCGCCGTCCGTCGGTCTCTTTAAAGTAAAGGAGGCCGTTAAGGATAAAGAACGCGAGTCCCTCCTTAGAGCCGTTAGGGCGGAGCTAATCGATAATCTAAGACTATCGGGGATCGTCCGCGTATCCCGCCTTAATTTCCTAGCGGAGCGCCGGCGTTATAACGGCCTTAGTAACTAAGTCAACCTTATTAATAAGGGCCTTATTTTCCTATATCCGATTAAGCTAGCCGGGCCTAACGGGCGGGGTCTCTATCGTTAGCAGCTAAGAAAGCGAGTCGGCTTAGACGTTCTTAGTGCCGGGAATATAATAAACCTCGCGTAAGAACTAGCTAAAGTATTAGGATACGAGGATAAAGCGGTTGCTGCTTTTTATATTCGTCGTAAATAGTAATTGCTATTTAACGATCGCGTATATAGCGGCGTAGTCGGTAAGTACTATAATTTTCGGCTCTATTATAAAGATAAGGTAAGACTAAAGCTTACGATAGGCTTAGACGAGGCATCCGACTTCGAGCTCTATAGGCTAGTATTAAGGCTCGCCTCCCTAAAGCTAGCGGCTAAGGTAAAGAATAAGGCGAATGCTCGTACGAGGGGGGCCTTACGCTAGGTTCTACGTTATGCCGGGAGCGATATAAAAGAGCACGACTTTAAAACCGTTATAACTAGCGTTAAGCTAGATAAATAGCTAGCTCTTTAGGTCGAAGTAGTAGAGTTTAGCGTCGGCGGTAAAGGCGTCGGTAATATCGTAAAATGCCTAAATCTCCTCCGGCGTTAGATCGAACTTAGCATTTATAGTAAAACGGACTTAGGCTTGCCTAAAGGGTAGCTTCCCTTCGTCTTACGCGGACTTAAGCTCGTCTATCTTACGTTGCTATAGCGGTTCGATATGCTATAAGAAGTAAGCGACTAAATATCGCAATTAGTTAACTAAGCCGATCTATTTCTTAAGGGCTTAAAGGGTATTAAGGAACGCGATAAAGCGTAATACGCGGACCCTCTCGTCCGTATTTATAAGGCCGACGCCGTCGATTTAGAAACTAAGTAGCTATACGGAAGGGTATCTAAGGAAAGATTTCGGCGCGGATAAAGCGAGGTTATAGTCGGCGAATAGCTAGAAGATTGCCGTAAGGTAGGCGAGGTGCTCTTCGGCGGAATCGGAGAAGACGATACTATCGTCGATATACGCGGCCGCGTAATCTATATAGTCCTAGAGGATCTAGTCTATAAATCGCTAAACGTATACGGGGGAGTTTTTATACCCTATTAGTACTACCGTAAGGCGTTTTAGCCCTTAGTAGGAAACTATCGTAAAGCGTTTGCGATAGTAGAGATAGACGAGGAACTAGTAGAAGAAGGATTAAGCGTTAACGGCGGAGATAAATCGTTTTCCCTAGAGCTTTTAGATTATATCGGCCTAAAGTAGTATAAGGTAGCTATCGGGTATAGCTACGTTATTAAATACGCGTAAGTCGACGACTATTCGGGGCTTTTCCTTACCGTTAACGGTCAGCTATATAACGAAGACTAAGGAGGTAAAAGGGGTCGCTTCTATAGCCTATTCTATTCGGCCTTTTCGGTATAGTTTATTATATATCTCGTCGATATATTCCTTATCCCGTCGGTTTAAGAGGTATATACGAGACGCAATCTTTTTCTAGTGCTAATTATCGGCGAGCGGGATCTTTATATAGTAATCCGGGTAGACCTTAATAGTGCCTTAGTCGGTCTAAAGTAAGGGGAATTTATCGGCTAACTGCTTGATTTTCTTAGCAAACTTAAGGTCGGTAGCGTAGATTTTTACCCTATCCTTCGACTCGATCTTTAGAAACGAGGTTTCGCGCTCGATGCCGAGCTTAAGATGCTAGTTAAGGCCGCTATCCTATAGGGGTAGTTTTCCGTCGGGGATATCTAGCGCTTTAGCAGACTTTAAGTCGTCTTAGTCTTTAGAGGATTCCGAAGCGGATTAGCCGTCTAAGGACGAATCGGGGATTATAGTATACGTGCCGATATTTATAAACTAGATTTAGTCGTAAAGGTTAACGACGGTCTTAATTTATTGCCCTTTACGAATCCTTATCGTACGACTGCCGGTATTTACCGGAATTAAGGATTAGCCTCCGGAAAATAGGCTATAGGCGAGCTTTATCTTTATCGGGAAAAACATTAGGTCTTAGTTAGCGGGAAGGTCCTTAATATTAACTAAAAGACTTACGGTTATACCGGGCGGAACGTAGATATCCGCTATGCTACGGACGGTTCTACGGACTTAAGGTCCGTCCTGTTTTAAACGAGCGTCGACGGATAAGTTACCGTAGGCTCTAATAATTACGCAGCTCGATAAGTTTATAAGTATTACTATTTATACGGAAGGAAATCTCTATTTATACGGAAGTTCGCTAAAATCCCTACTTTTTCTACGCGACCCCGCGCGCCTATATCCCGCCACTAAATTTTCCGTATAGGTATATAGCAATTAAGAGGGTCGCGTAAATCGTATATAGCCTTAATTTATTTAGTTAATTTAATAGCTATAGCAGGTGCCCTCTACTGCGTGCCTTCTACTACGTGCTATACTACGTGCCCTACTGCGTGCCCTACTGCGTGCCCTCTACTACGTGCCCTCTACTATATATACGGCTCCTTAATATATACTACGTGCCCGGCTCCCGGCTGCGGGCCCTCTACTACGTGCCTTCTGCTGCGTGCCCTCTAGCGTGCCCTACTGCGTGCCTTCTACTATGTGTGCGGCTCCTTAATGTATGCTTTGTGCCCGGCTGCGTGCCCTCTGCTATATGTGCGGCTCTTTAATGTATGCTTCGTGCCCGGCTGCGTGCCCTCTACTGCGTGCTCTACTGTTTTTCGCACGATTTGCGCGGCTCTCTTAATTGCTATATACCTACACTAGATTTTAGTAGCGGGATATAGGCGCGCGGGGTTCGCGCAGAAAGAGTAGAGATTTCCGAGACTTCTATATAAATAGAGATTTATATCCGTGCAAATAGCAATACTTAAGTTTATAACGTCTACCTAGTGTAAGATGCTTTAGGATTAGCCGAGCAGTAACCCGGTCGGCTGCTTAAGGTTAATCTAAGCGTTAACTCGTATAGCGCTAACTACGAGGTCGCTATTAATCTTACCGGGGATATATATATCGAAGTCGGCCTATCCTTCTATAGTAGCACTACCGATTCCGGTAAGAGGGCGTTTCTTAGTAAAGTCGACCGAGACGTTATCGAAGTTAGTAAGGAAGTTTAAATAAACGCAATTACGATCGGCGCTAGTATTAACGTATACTTTATGCTAGTCGGTTAGCCCGTCCTTACCGTATGCTATAATACGGGCGTGCGTAAAGCGAGATAGCCTATCCGGGGAGTCGGCGGGTCCTAACGGCGTGGCTTATACGATTAGTATATCGCCGATTAGGGTAGGGATAACGCGAGGCCCTATAGGCAAAGGATCGTCCGTAGTAAAGTTAATATAGTCGGGCTCGTCCTCTTCGTCTACGTCTATAGGGTCTAGCTCGCCGCTCGGCGTTAGGTCGTCTTCGTAGGCATAAAGAATCTAGTCAATAACGTGCTAGGGTAGGTAAGCTCCTCCGCCGTCGGTTGCTTTAGCTTCGATTTCCTAAGCGAGGTTAATAACGATAGGGCTATCTTAAGAACTGTTTATAGGTTTAGCCGTAGGCGGGTCCTTAGGCTTAGACTAAGGTCGAAGCGCGGGCGTTATTGCTAGAGCGGGAGGGACTCGTGCGGTTAGTATCGGGGTCTTCCTAAGGTTAATAGCGTTAGGCTTATTTAAACGCTAACCGCTTGCTTTAGTGCTATACTCGGATCGTAGCGTAGAATCGGATTATAGCGATCCTTATGTATTGCGTTAGCCGTAGTTCGGCCGCTAACCTCCGGCGGATTATTAAGGTTTCGCGGCTAGCTTATTAGCTAGCTTGCCTTAAGATCCGGCTATAAGCTTAGTCTAGAGCTAGGGAATTATCCGTTCGTATTCTATAACCTAATTATCGAGGTCGTCGGCTCTTATAGGCCGTCTAAAGGATTTTTAAAGCAAGGTATTAAGCCGCTAATAGACTATTATAGTAAGGTGCTAATCGGTATATAAGGCTGCTTTAGCCTTCCGCTTTAAGCGCGATATCTATCCGCGAAAATCGGCACCGCTAATAATATCGTCGATAGAAAAGTATTCTATCTAAAGCGCTTATACTACGACTTCGGGCCGGGTAGCGAAGCGAGTCCTAAGCTTTTAACACTATGCCTTATAGCCTAGGCCTAGGGTATAGAGCAATAACCGGTCTAACTCCGAGAGGTCTCTAGAGTACTATTCGATCGCGGTTCCTTTAAGGAGGCTAAGGACTAAGGCGGCTAATTCGTCGGCGTACTTAGTCCTACGGATAGCAACCCTCTTTAGGGCGTCGATAAATCTTTCGACGCTCCGGTACGTAATAGTCTTCTTAGTCTCCTAGAGGGTATCGAACGAGGCGTCGAATAGACTAGCCGGATTAAAAGATCCGACGTCTTCGGCTTAAATCTAGGGCGTAGGCTTAGTCGGCATACGATCGCTAGCGCCGTTTAGTTATCCTATAGGGTAGGATATCCCTATCTATAGACGGTCTAGCAGCCGGGCGAGTATATCTTTAGTTATTATAACCGGGGCGGGCATCGTTCCGGTCTATAGAGCTAGCGCTTAGGCCGGGATTAACGCTAGGGCGGGGCCGGGTTAGGACTCCGTAGATCCGTAAGAGCTGCCGGCCGGCGGGCTAAGGTCTAGTTCTATCTTATATAGGCGTCCGTTAGGGTAATACTATAGCTCGTTAACGCGACGGAAGAGCGCGTCTTAGTATTATCTTCCGAAGGAGGAGCTAAAACTAGCGATTTCCCGTTAGATTAGCCGGGTGTCTTTTCGCTAGCTATTTAAGAACTTAATAGGAAGTTCGCTATATAACCTTCGTAGATACGATCCGTCGAAAGGGTATTAAGAGTAATTAGCGTAGAAGCTTTATACCGCTAGTAGAGACCTAAGAACTCGTCTTTAGGTCGCTTTATAAAGAATCTATAGCTATATATACCTACCGTATAACTACTAAGTTCTATTATAGTTCTAAGAGTAGCTTTATAGACGGTAGGGCTTCGCCTATAAATTCTAGCTTCCTTAATAAAGCATTAGCAGGATTTAATTTACCGGCTTAGTATTTAATTATAAAATCGAAAAGAGCTAGGTATATATACTAACGTGCTTATCTTTTATTAAGGGATATTTACTTTATAAAGCCTTAAAGGTTTTAGTAATCTAATAAAACTTTAACGGTATTCGCCGCCCTTTCGACGTAGTATCGCTAGTGTTTAAATAACTTAACGATAGCAAATATCTCCTAAATAAGGGTGCCGTAGTTAAGTTTAAGGCTAGTAAACTTCCGTAACTAGAAAGCAATCGGATAATAATAGCCTTTATTATCGGGCTATGAAAAAATGCCAGCTATTAAGAAAATTAAGGCATTAGTCTTAATGCGAATCGGTCTTTAAGGGTCGAAGTATCGGAGGAATAAGGCTATTATAAAGGCGTTCTTTATAGCGTAAAACGCTATTAATTCGCTAGTATTTAGCTATACTCGTCCGGGCTTTCTTCCCTTAACGCTCCCCTTTAATAACGTAGTAAGAGGGGCAATAATACTAGAGTATCCTAAAATAAATCGTCGGTAATAATTTATAAAACTAAGAAAAACTTAAATATTATAGAAAGAATAAGGTTCTTCTTAATTTATAATAGCCTTAACGTAGGCTAGGTCTATTATAACTCCGTTAATAGATAAGATAAATCCTAAAAACTCTAAAGACTGCTTATAGAAAGTATACTTCGATAAATTAGCGAATAGCTTAATATTCCTTAGTCGTTTAAAGACTTATCGTAAGTATTCTATATACTCTTCGTAGGTCTTAGAAAAGATTAAAATATCATTAAGGTAAACGACGCAAATAGTATCTACGAGGCCTTAAAGAGCTTAGTTAATATATAACTAAAATATAGTAAAGGCGTTAGTTAATCTAAACGGCAATACTAAATACTTATAGTAACTATAGCGAGTACGAAAGGCTATCTTTTATTTATCCCCTCCCTTAATCCGGATGCGTTAGTATGCGTTTTTTAAGTTAATCTTCGAAAAGTACTTAGCCCTTTAACAACGGTCTATAATCTCCGAAATAAGGGGGAGTAGGTAGCGATTCTTATCGGTAATACTATTAACCCCCCGGTAGTCTATATAAAGGCGTAAAGTACTATCTTTCTTAGGCATAAAAAGGATAAAAGCCCCGGCCGAACTCTTAGATTTCCGAATAATACTATGCTTAAGGGACTAATCTAACTACTCCTTTCGAACCTAAAGTTCGGATTAAGAAAGAGTGTAGATAGGTCTAAAAAGCGGCTTAAAGTCGGGCAATAGGTTAATCGCATAATTAGTGCCCTTCTTCGTTAGCAATAAATCGGCCTCGTGCTTAGAAAATACGTCTTTAAAGTCTAAAAGAGTCGCCGGTATTTCCTCTACCGTTTGCTTAAGGTTCACCGAGTTATTATCTTCGTTAGGAAATAGGATAAAATTTAGGTCTAGTATAACTGTATAGACCTATGCCTTATTCCGACACTTATGCAAAAGTTTCTACGGTTAGCGTAATAATACCTTAGAAAGTTAGTGTTTAAACTACTAAACGCGCTTAAAAAGAACGAGATAAATATATTGCTAAGAAAGTGCGGGTATACTAAGTAAAACTAATATATCGTCGGGTTTTAATCCGTTATTAATGCCGATATAAAAGCGAGTAACTATCTTTTCCCTATAGCGATTATCTTAAAGTTAGATAGAAACTTCCTAAACTCTATATCGTCTTATAAAGGTATTCCCGACTACCTTTAATCTAAGGGTTAATAAAGGAAGCTATCGTAGCCTTTATTTTCAAGCAAAATTTATATCAATTAGGTCTACTTTACTACCGTAATCGAGATTAACGATAATTTTATAAGGTATTCGCCTTAGTAGCTTTCTAATAGCACGTAGTCTCTTAACTACCTCTACCTATAGCTTAGTCGAAGGAGAGGCATTTACTTTGACTTTTAGGCGTTTCCCTCCTTCTTTATCGTCTTTAAATCGGCTACGGCTCGGTTAGCTTTCGCTATCGCCTAGCAATCGGCTTATATATAGCCTAGTTTCTTATAATACTAATAAATAACTATGCCGGATTAGCTTTCGCTATTTCTATACGAATTTCCTCCTTAGTTATTACTATAGCTATTCCTACTATATCTATTCCTACCGTTACGACTATTGCGACTATTTCCTCGGCCGTTCCTACGGCTATTGCTATAACCGTTTCTACGGCTATTTAAGGTCGATCTAGCGGCGTGGGAATCTTAATAGTTATTAGTAGATCTATTTCGGCCTTTACGTCGGCGATAGCCTATCGAACGGGAGGCCTTTTGCCCCTTAAGTAAAGGTCGACTAATCGTTAGTTAGCTTTATAGGGCGCTTTTTATTTCTTAAAGCATTTTAGAAGCGTTAAGCGAGTTAGACTATCTCCTTACGAGTATTATCTTAAATAGACGCTAAATAAAGGGAGATTTAGTCCCGAAGATCGGGACGTAACTTCGTAAAAAAGGAAAGTATACGAGTTTTTTCTAGTAGACGTTTTAAAGGTTGCTTAAGGGAATCTAAGTAAAGACTAAAATCGAGGGGGGACTAACCCTCTCGTTAGCGTGCTTCCTACAATTGCGTAGCTAAGAGAGTCTCGCGATTAATAGTATCTTTAATTAAAATTAAGGTCTAGTTATAAAAATTGTCTTAGTTAATGCGAAGTAATTCCCTCTCTATAAGGAGCTTTTCGTCGAGGTATCGCCTCTATCTCGCCTTATAGTCTACGTATATATAGTTAAAGGTATATAAGATTTTATTCTTATTACGCTTAAAACGACGTAAGGCAGCGATAAAGGTATCCTTAAGATCGCTAATTTAATTAAGACGTTTTTAAGGGTTAGTCGGTTATAATAACTAAGGAATTTTTTTAATTTTAATTTCCTTACTACGACTCTCCCTCGATTTAGTTAACTATCGGCGACGTTTATATAAGTCTTTGCCGAATAAGTCACCCTATTGCGAAAATTGCTCTCGAAGTTCCGTAATCCTATCTCTTAATCTTTTCTCCTCCTTTACCTCTACGGCTCTTGCTTAAAGGGCTACGAGGACATCTATACGCGGAGGGGTAGGTAGTAAAGGCCCGGCTTACGTTTAACTTCGCGAGGGGATAGATCGGGCCCCTTTAGGCAGCGAAAAAATTAGTAATAGCGTCCTAAGACGCTCGTTATAGCCCTTATATAAGTTAGTGTATTTATCTTCTAATATTAGTTCCGTTACGCAAGGTAACGGCGATAGGCTAGCGACTTAATAGCTACTACGACCTATTCGGCCTACGCGGCCTATACGTCCGGAAACGCGCTTATTATAGTACTATATTACATAACATAGTACATAGTGATATGCTAGCCCTAGCATACAGCATAGAGGATGCTTTACATACATCACTCTATTTCGGAGGGTCGATAAGGCTAACGTAGAAAAATTCCTTTAAGTAAAACCGGAAGTTATAAAGGCAGATATCCTAAAGAACCTCCTAAAAGAGTTCTAGGATAAGCTTCCTTATTTCCTTATAAAGAATGCGAACGAGCTCCCCCTATACCGTCCTTAGGATTATAAGATCGAACTTACACCTAATAAATAAGCTCCGTACTATAGAAATCGGCCTATATTACCTATAGAATTCCGCTGCATTAAGAAGTAGATTAACGATATGCTTAATAAAGGCTTTATTTAGGAGTCTTCTTCTCTAGCCGCGGCACTACTAATCCTCGCTTATAAACCGGGCGGTAGTGTCCGCATCTATTATAACTACTAAGGTTTAAATTAGGTTATAGTTAAGAATCGGTATCCCTTGCCTTTAATCCGCGAAACACTAGATTCTCTCTACGACGCTAAGTTTTATATAAAGCTAGACGTAATTGCTGTATTTAACTATATTCGAATCGCCGAGGGTTATAAATGGCTTATAGCATTTATTATACGCTTCGGACTATTCGAGATGCTAGTTACCCCCTTCGGCCTTTATAACGTACCGTCGACCTTTTAAAACTATATTAATTATATGCTTTATAATACCCTTAATGACTTTTATATAGTATATCTTAATAACGTATTAGTCTTTTTAAAGACTAAGGCGGAATACGAGAACTATATGCGAATAGTTATCTAACGCTTAGGCAACGTAGGGCTTTAAATCGATATTAGGAAGTTAGAGTTTTATATAACGAAGACTAAGTACCTTAGATTAATTATTTCGATATCTAGCATAAGCATAGACCTTAAGAAGGTGTGTATAATTACGGCTTAGAATACCCTAACTTTAGTAAAAAAAACTCTAGCAGTTTCTTAGGTTCGTAAACTTCTACCGTCGTTTTATTAAAGGATACTTTAGTATTATCTCCTTAATAACTACGCTACTTTAAAAGGATTCCCGTTAGTCTTAAGGACTTAAATAAGCTGCCGCGTTTAAGGCCCTTAAACTTACTTTTACTACTGCCTTAGTCTTAGCCTATTTTAACTACTTAAAGAAAATAGTTATTAAAACTAACGCCTTAAATTAGGCCTCGGGAGGAGTCCTTTTATAGACTAAAGACAACGGATACCTTTACCCTATTGCGTTTTTTTCGTTAAAGCATACTACCTTTAAGTACAACTACGAGATATATAATAAAGAGCTATTAGCAATTGTTAAAGCGCTTAAGGAATAGCGCTTAGAACTCTAAGGGATTACTAAAGCGTTCGACGTTATTATAGACTATAAGAATCTTTAGACGTTTATATCTATAGAGTAATTTAACTAACGATAAGTACGCTAGGCCGAGTTTATTTCCTAGTTTAACTTCGTAATTATATACCGCTTAAGTAATAAGGCAATTCTCCTTAATGCTTTTAGTAGGCTCCCCGGCGATAGACTAACTACCGTAGACGATAATAGACTCCTCTATCGAAATTAAGTAGTTATCCCTAAAGAGAAAGTCGACCCGACTATCCTAAAAGAACTCTTAACCGATTCCTATGCCTTAAAGGAGGACCTTAATATAGTCGCCGCCCTTAGACTAAACGTAGCTAATAAATCATTCGATAAGCTTATCCGAAAAGCATACTTATAAGATAATTTTGCTTGGGATATAGTAGCAATACTCCGGGATCTATACGCCTAACGCTAGCTAAAGTATATTAGAAAGCTCTTATATTACGATATATCCGAATGTTAGTTAATTAATAGACGTATCTTTTTCTACGACCGGCTCTTCGTTCCTAATACTCCGGATCTCCGCCTTAAAGTCGTTTATCGATCCTATAGCAATAGCCTAATAGGATACTTAAGGAGGGTAAAAACCCCTAATCTATTAAACCGAATATACTAATAGCTAAGGATTTCTTACTTCGCCGCTACGTTTATTAAAGACTATGCTCTTTGTCTTTAGACTAAGACCCCCCGCTCGTCTCCCTTTAGATTCCTAAAACCCCTCGCTCTACTAGTCCGACTATAGGCCGATATATTAATTAATTATATTATAATACTCCCTAAGTATACCTAAAACGGGAAGACTTATAAGAATATACTTACGATAGTTAATAGGCTTACGAAGATAAGATATTTCGTCTTTATTACCGGCCTTTTTATAGAAGAACTCATTAACTCCTTTATCTACGTAGTCTATCGCTTATATAAAGCACCCGATACTATTATCTCCGACCGAGGCATTTAGTTTATCTCTAATTTTTAGCGATAGCTTAGCACTCGTTTAAGAATAACGTTAAAACTAAGCTTAGTATAGCACTTAAAGACTAATAGTTAAACCGAAATCGTTAACGCTATAATAAATAAATACATTCGAGCCTATATTAGCTTTACTTAAGATAACTAGGTCGACTAGCTCCCGCTTACGGAATTCGCAATAAATAATTAAGTAAACGAAATAACCGGTATTTCTCTATTCTTCGCTAACTATAGCTTTAATCCTTGTCTCGGCATTAAACCTATAGGCCCCCGACCCCTAACGCTCTTATTATAAGTAAAGAAGGAATTCCTTTACGCGGAAGTAATAGCTAGTCGTTTCGACCGTATCCTTATTTAGCTTTAAGCTCTTGCATAAGCCTTATAATAGAAATATAAGGATAATGCTAATATAAAGCGGGATAAAGGCTTTCTCTTCCGACCTAGTAATATAGTTATAGTTTTATTAGAGAATATAACTACTAATCGCCCGAAGAAAAAATAGGACGATAAATAGGACGGTCTTTATCCTATTCTCGAGGTCTACCGCAGCGCTATATTTATCGATATCCTGAAGCATATCTAAGTTAATAAGTCTTTCTATACGTTAAAGGTGCGGCTTTAGATAACGGAAATAATACCGGGCTAAGCATAGATTAATCGAGAGGAACGACGCAACGTCGTAGGCCGTATCGCGGAACGCGATAACGACGGCAATATCAAAGAAATATAGGAATTTAAGAAGATCCTTAACGTAAACGATAACGAAGCCCTAATCCTAACTTATCTAATTAAATAGAAACATTACTAAGAACCGACCTAATAGCCCGAAGATAACCTAAGAGGTTGCCCTAAAGCTATTTAACGCTTCTATAGATATAACCTAGATAAGCCGGGCCCCTTAGATTAAGCCCGCCTATAAAAGATTCCTTTATTATATACGGATTTCTAGCGAAAATGATATTTCTTAGCGATTTAAGGACTAAATCGTTTTTAAAGAGGGAGTACTATTATAGTACTATATTATATAATATAGTATATAGTAATATGCTATATAATATATAGTCCTATATATGAACGAGCCCTTAGCCTCTATAGTTCTTCTCCTCTTTATAGAATAATAAGGTTATCTAGCTATCACCTAGTGCCGTAATATAGCGGTACGTCTGCCCTACGCCTCCTTAAACCCCCTCCCCCCCGCTATTAGGTTCGCGCTATTAAGCAAGGCTTTATCGAGGGCGAAGTAAACGACCTCCCTACCTCTTCCCCCTCTTCGTGAAATACATAGCTCTTTTGCCTTATCGTGCGATAGAGCTTTAGTGTCTAAGTTTATAGCTTCGTTCGATACCGGGGAGGATCTTTGCCTCCCCGCGGGAATATAACCGCCTGTTTTACTTATGCCTTTATCCCTTATATCCGCCGATATCGTTATAAGTGCTTTAGTCGACTCTAGCTATTCCGGATACGCCTTTATATATATTTAGTCCGCGTACCGCCTTACCCTTTTAATCCGCTAGCTCTAATTCCCGCGCCGGCTTTCTCCCCCCGATAGTAGCGACTATAAGTCCGGCTCTATTACCTATTACGCTTTTTCAGTCTCTTAGATTAGCGCTTATACTAAGTCTATCTACTTCTTTCTTATAAAGCTTAGCTATAAGGTTATTCTTAGCCTCTTTTAGCTATGCTAGCACGACCTTATTATTAGCTGGCGCGGTAACTCCCTTTCCTTCTAGTCCCCCTATTATCTAGCCTCCTGCCTTTAGGACTACTAGCCTTATCTTCTCCTAGGCCTTTCGGCTACCTTTACCTACCCTACCCGCTTTATCCCGCCTCCCCCTACGCCTATTTTAAAGGGAATATAATTAATAAATACAATTCGTTTTCCCCCCGCCTTTGCCCGCCTTACCCGCCCTTTCCTAGCTTACTTTACCCTTATTTTAGAGGGAATATAATTAATAGACATAATTCGTTTCCCCCCCGCCCTTTTTATTAAAGATTCCGACGATAAAGGCGAACCCTTTACCGCTACGATCCTTATTCCCGCCGCTATAATCCTTATTCCCGCCTATATAGCCTTAGCCTATCCTCCGGCTTTTATCCGTTCCGTCCGCTTTAGCGACGTTCTTAAATTTATTCCCCCGTCTTTTAGCCCCTCCCTCTCTACGTTTTTTAAGGATACTCTTAACGTAGGTAAACCCGCCTATCTAAACTCCTCCCGCTAGGTTAATAACACCGACTTTAACTCCGGCTATAACTCCGACTACCCGGCTACCCTTTACCCTCGCCGCTATATTTAACCTCCCCGCCTTTATCTTATCTAAAAGACCGCTAGCTACCGCCGCCTTATATCGCGACTAAGTCGTAAGACTATTAAACCCTAGCCTTTCTATTTTATATCCTTTAATAACTTAGCGTTTAATATCCGGCTGCTTAACGTTAATACGATAGTAATATTCTACCGATAGCCTAAAGTCTAGACTTCTTAAACCTTAATTAAAGCCCTTACTATTAGGCCTTTACCTACCGAGCTTTTACTACCTATTAATTTAGATATTCTTAAAGACTTTTATTTAGCCGTTTTAATTAGATATATAAACGCTAAGGACGTAAAAGCCTACCTTAACCCCCGCTTTTATAACTTCGTCGACGACTACCTTAATAAGATCTACCTTAATAAGATCTCCTTTAACGATATCGCTAAGTTTTTTAAGAAGTAAGAGAAAGTCCTTTATGCGCTTAACGAGCTTTAAGCTAAAGTCCTTAAAGAGCTCTACTATATAATCTATATATAGCTTAAAAGTAAAGCTAATAAGTTCGCCTTTTACTATACCGTTAATACTTAGATTAACCTTAAGGAGGGAATATAATCTTTATATACCCGCCTTTATCCCTTTAGCGAAGCTAAGAACCGGATCGTCCGCGCGTATATTAATAAGCAGCTTAGGAAAGGCTTTATCCGCCGCTTTACCTCCCCCGCTACTACCCCCGTTATACTTACCTATAAGCCCGGCGGGGGCGTCTATTTTTACGTAACCTATCGCGGCTTAAATAAGGCTATAATTAAAAACCGTTTTCCTTTACCTTTTATCTATAATACCCTCGCCTATATCTAAAAGGCGAAGTTTTTTACTAAGATCGACGTTATTATAGTATTTAACCGCGTTTACATTACTAAAAGACATAAGTAAAAAACCGCGTTCGCTATATAGTATAGGCTTTTTAAGTATTATATTACCTCCTTTATAGGAATAAGGGATAAGGGATACGTACGAGGCAGTTATAGCCACGTAATCCCACGTGATTACGTGCGTGCAACGAGGCTACGTTACTTATAAAAGGGCCCCCTTTCCCCTCTTCCTTCCTAGCTAGAAGATAAGACAATAAAAACCTAACCGCATACTATCACACGTGCTGCTTACCGTAGTAGAGCTCTACTAATACTAATTAGTGATTAAAACGCTTAATTATATATTCGCTAGGTGGAAGAGACAGACTTAACCCTCGAACGTGCGCGGATCTAATTAACACAATCCTAATCCGTACATTTAGAGAGGGCTGTTTGTGCTAAGAACGAAGGATCTTCCCGAACTAGAACCAACGGCTATTGCGATAACAATAGCTAGCTTTCGGTAGCCGCTAAAGAGAATTCCCTAGCTCCCCTTAACGGATTACCGCTTTACAAAAGCTCGTGCTATTAAGAAGAGTGCGTCTATAACGCTAATAAGGTGTTAATAACCCCCTATTAGATTACCGCTTTATAGAAGCTTATGCTATTAAGGAACTAGTAACCCTATCGCGAAAACCCCCTCGCGAACCGACAAACACTCCTAAGACTACGGGATATATTCGATTAACACACGAGCTATTTAATCACGACTATCGCGTAAAGAACCTTACGCAATAACTAAAAGCCCGCAGCCTGCTCCCGACAACTATCACAAAGACCCTCGTATACGATAAACACCCCGCCGTCTTCCGACCCGGCAAATATATACAGTCCGCTTGCTCCCTTAAGCCTGGCATACACACAGTCCGCTTGCTGCTTTAAGCTAGGCCTGCTGGTTGTTCGTTGCTGTTTAAAGAACTGCTAGTATGCCGTTTTGCTTTTGCCGCTGCTTGTGCTGCTTTGCTCTTTGCCGCCCTAAAGTAGGACCTATAAGAGCCCGGCCACGCCCTTTTTCGGTCCGGCAAAAGACCTGCTTTACCCCGGCACGAATAAGTCCGCTTGCTTCTTTAAGCTTCCTTTAATAAGAACACCCCGGACAACCGACACACGATGTTATAGTAGGGTAACAAAAGTTACGATTAGCCCGATGTTTATATACCTACCCTATACTTCTACGGGAACAATAAAAACTCTACTAAAACTTAGCGCGTTACTTAAAACCTATATAAATTTTACTAAACCTATATAACATACAAAAGTCAATAAAGACATTTTACTTATAATTTATAACGCTATAAGTACTTTTATTTTTTAAAAAAAGAATATTTAAAAACATTTAGTACTTACTTTCTTATTTTCACGTCTTCTATTAAAATAGAGCTTATTATAACTAACAAATTTATGAATAATTTATTTTAAGGGTTTTAAATATATTGGCAGGGCTCTCCTACGTAGAGCGGCCGGAAGGTAAACCTATTGCACTAATTAGGTTAGGTGTATTAGGTTCTATTCTCTTGTCTTACTAGCTAAAAAAGGGGGAAAAGGGGGCCCCTTTATAAGTGCTGCGAAAAGCCTGCCCGGCTTAGCCGGGCGCCTAACAGAGCCTTATTAGGAGCACGTGACCTAGCCGCTAACGCTATTATCCGGGTTATAACGAGGCTATTGCCCGGGTTATAACGAGGCTAATAACGGCGTTATTGTCGGGGTCATTAGGGGTTATAACTTATAACCCCTTTTCTCCTTGCATAACTAGATTAGTCCGACACTAGCAGTTCTTCTTTAAGAGGCTGCGAAGCGTATTACGGACTAATCGAACGCGACGAATAGAAATAAGATCTATAGCCCGATTAAACCGGCCGTATTATTATCTCGGATCCGGCCAACGAATAAAGAAGGGGAAAAACAGGGATCTATAGCCCGGTTAAACGGGCCGTTATTATTATCGTAGATCCGGCCGAAACAACGTTGCAATAACCTTAATAACGTACGAAAGAAGAAAAATGCATATTAGGCTAAAATGCATAATAAATATAAATAATGAATATAAATCGCAAAAACGATTAAATAAGCGTATTTAGGCCGGAATAGAACGTGACCGGTGCGACGTAGGGTCGAAGTAGGGCCGGGACGTAGCGTTGCCGGGTCGAAGTAGAAAAACAGGGAATAAAGGGAAATAATAAATACACTAGCAGTCTTTAAATAAAGAATAAAACAAAGACGTTATCTTAGGGACTAGGGAGTATCCAAAAGGGTCAGCTAGCCGAACTCGTTAGTCCTATCATCCTCTTCGCTTAGAATATATCCGTATTGCTATTGTCTATAGCCTCGTTCGGAGCCTTATATAATACGACCTCTTCTACGTCCGCGTTGGTTGAAATATTGCTAGTCGGGGCGGCGTGCGAGGTGCGTTTCGAGGCACGAGCGAAGGTCGGAAAACAGCTCTTCTACCCGTTCGGCCGGACGAAAGAGGGCCTGTTTAAGTTCCGGAACGCCTCGACAGGCGTTCGTTATAGCTATTCGCAAAGGGACGTTATCTTCCGGGTCTCCTGCAAAAGCAGGGCTAAAGGCACGTTAGCAAAGCTATAGCTTATCGAATAGCAGCTCGAGGACCTCTTAGAGTAGCTTACCGGGGTTCTAGTTGCGAAGTGACTAAAACGTCGTTATCGTCTATTCCGGAAAGTATTATTGCCGATAGACCTTAAAACGGCGTTTAAGGGCATTATATACGGCTTGGAACGTGGCCGTAGACTAATTAATCTGCCGGATATAGTAGTCCTCGGCACGGCCGGTAAGAATTTAAACAACTAGTCTATGAAATTAGCCTAGTGCGATTCGGAGGCTATAGTAGGTCCGCATAAAGAGCCGGACCTTATCGTCTAAGATGTTATATAGCTCTCCCGTGTAGTTATAGTCCTTCCTCTATACCTTAGCGAATTGCATTACGAGGTTCCTATCGGTAGGGACGTTCGGGACCTCGGGAGGTGACATTATTGTATATGCCTTAAGGGGGAAGACAGGGACGGGAGCAGTAGTAGGGACGGGGCCTCGAGGAACGGCGGCAGGAACGGCGGTAGGAACGGCGGTAGGCTAGAACGGTTAAGCAGTCGGGACGTTAAACTCAGGGTGCCGGAACTAGTGACTTATCGGATAGACCGTATGTTACGGAGCCTAGGGAACGAATAGGCCGGGAATAATAGGCGGAGGCGGGCTAAGAATAATAGAAACAACTAGCGGCGGAATAACGGGTGATAATATAGGTAACGACACTCTTGCGGCTCTTTAAACAACGGACGCTAGGACTAACGAGGGCGCAGCCGTTAAAGCGGTAGGGAAAGGCGATAGCGGAGACGATGCGACGGCGGCGGCAGTAGCTGTTTGTTTAGCATAAGCTACTGTTCCGATGTCGAATTAGGTCGTTAAGAACTCATCGGCGGGCTAGATTAGCGGCTCGTCGAAGTCTAGTAGGGCGGCTAATTGCGCTACGTTTAAGCCGGTCTAACGGTCGTTTCGACGTTCTAG
The DNA here is from genome assembly GCA_012934285.1 of Ophiocordyceps sinensis. Classification (NCBI taxonomy): domain Eukaryota; kingdom Fungi; phylum Ascomycota; class Sordariomycetes; order Hypocreales; family Ophiocordycipitaceae; genus Ophiocordyceps; species Ophiocordyceps sinensis. Next base: position 11,058,545 of record JAAVMX010000001.1, on the reverse strand, counting down.
AAAGATCCCACGCCTTCTTAAGAGGGTCTTTAGCGCCTTCGTATATTCCTTCTAGACTTTATTCTACGTTGCTTCTTTCTATCCCTCGAAGTGTTCCTAAAAGTCGTCGAAGAGCTAAGGGCCGTTGATATAGACGCTATTGTCCGAGACGGCGAGGAATCGAGCCGTATAGGTCGTAACGGCGATAATATCGTCGTCTAGCGTAGCATCTGCCTCCTAGCGGCTTATATCGACATATTTATAGAATAGCTTATATACGAGGTGGCCGAGGGGGTTCTCTTCCTTCGGGAATAGTGTCTAGGCCGAGGTTAACATTATATTCTTATTGAAAAAAGCTTAGGGCAGCAAGCGGACTATATTATAGTGCCGTGTCGGAAGACGGCGGGTTTATCGTAGCGAGGGTCTTCGCGATAGTCTTATCGGAAGCAAGCAACGGGCTTTAAGAATATATTACGTGAGGATCTTTACGCGGGGGTCGTAATTCAATAGCTCGTATTAATCGTATATCCCGTAGGCTGTCGGGAGTGTTTTAACGGGTTCGCGAGGCGGTCTTCGCGATAGGGTCAGCGTCGTAAAAACGCACTATTCCTTAATAGCATAGGCTTCGTTAAAGCGGTTCCTTTAAGGGTAGCTGTTTAACACCCTTATTAGCGTTATTAACGCACTATTCTTAATAGTCACAGGCTTCGTTAAAGCGGTGATCCGTTAAAGGGAGCTTAGGAAGTCTCTTTAGCGGCCTGCGAAAGCTGTGTCGCTTTAGTTCGGGAAGGTTCTTCGTTCTTAGCACAAACACCCCTCTCTAAGTGTACGGATTAGGATCGCAGGTCAAGTTGACTTAGGGTTAAATAACTATTCAATCGGATCCGTTGCACGTTCGAGGGTTAGGGAGTCTGTCTCTTCTACCTAGCTTATCTATAATTAAGCGTTTTAATCACTAATTAGTGTTAGTAGGGCTCTACTGCGTAGAGCGGCCGGAAGGTAAACCTATTGCACTAATTGGGTTAGGTGTATTAAGTTCTATTCTCTTGTCTTACTAGCTAGAAAAGGGGGCCCCTTTATAGGTGCTGCGAAGAGCCTGCCCGGCTTAGCCGGGCGCCTATTAGAGCCTTATTAGGAGCACGTGACCTAGCCGCTAACGCTGTCATCCGGGTTATAACGAGGCTATTGCCCGGGTTATAACGAGGCTAATAACGGCGTTATCGTCGGGGTTATTATAACCCCTTTTCTCCTTATATAACTAGATTAGTGCGACAAAATATATAATATAGATACACAAAAATTTTCTTCTATTAGATATTTATATAGAATTATAAATCGATTTAAATATAAAGGGTATTACTTTTAATACTTATTACTAAGTAAAAGCGAGTTAAAAGACTTTTATAAGTAAAAGAGGGAATTAGGTATTGTATATATAATAGTCGTATAAATACTATACGTTAATGTCTATATTATCACGATAATAAAATATATATGTTATGCTAGTAAGAATTAATAAATAGTTAGTATAGAAATACATTAAGTATATATATTTTGCTAGAAGGAAGGTACTCTTTATATTAATATATAGTTAAATATACGGAATTTCTACTACTATAAACTCAATATTATAAATAGACACAATAGCGTCGATATATAGGAAACTCTTTTTAAAATATAAAAGCTTTTTCTTTAGATATAAAAGAAAGGTTTTAAAAAGCTTTAAAAATACTTAAATAGTAAAAGTAATTAACTATCGTATTTAATATGAAACGGAAAACCTAATATAGGGAATAGAAAAGATCGTATACTTATTATATATAATATAAGGTATAATATAGTATTTTTAGTTTGCCGAACACTAATTACTATAAGTAAATATAAATAAATTAAGTTAAGAGAGAAGTACCTTTCTATTACTCTTACTTATGTCTAATAGTGACTTTTGGAGAGCTACTATAACCTTAAGCCTAGTCCCCGCCGCCTCTACCGCCTCTACTGCCCTAGCGGCACGCAGCCTGCTCGAAGAATAGATAAAGGACGTGCCGATCCACGGCTCCTTCTATAAGCATATCGACATCAGCTATTAGGACACCTAGGTCGCCCCGGAAGACAATAAGGTCGCCGTAACGACCTCGGTGGCTAGATTCTTAGCCGTTTGCGAGGCTAACGTATACGCCCGTAGCCCCGATATGCTAGACGACTTCTAAGAGCACTTCCAAGGGTAGACCGAAGCAACGTAGATAAAGGCTTACAAGGAATACCGTAAAGTCCTAAAGAACCTCTTAAATAGGCGCGGCATCTACGTTAATAAAAAGAACGGCTTAAACGCAGCGCAATTCGTCGCCCTATAAAGCCTTAAAGAGCCGCTAGCTTAGCCCGAGGCCGCTATAGCTGCTGCCGCCGCATTAACGGTACTAGCCTCGTCTACCGACAGCATTTAAGAAGCTGCTAGATTATTGTTATCGTCGCCCCCCGTCGCAGCATTAGTGGCTGCCGTAACGATAGCTCCGCCGCCGTCCTCGCCCGTTATTCCGCCTGCTGCTCCGGCTCTAATTGTCCCTAAGTCCCCGCTATTATCACACGCCGGCCCGCTACCAACAGTTATTCCCGGCCCGTCTCCCGACCCCTCTATCCCCGGCTAAGTCCCCGTTGTCTCCTAGGCTATTCCTTAGGCTATTCCCTAGGCTCCGCAATAGACGGTCTATCCGATAAGCCACTAATTCCGGCACCCTAAGTTCGTCACCCTAGCCGCTTAGTACTAGCCTGCAACCCAGCCGTTCCTTCCTACCGCCGTTCCTGCTGCCGTTCCCTATGTCTGCGTCCCTACCGTCGCTCCTGTCCCTACTGTCCCTAAATTCCCCCTTAAGGCGTATATGACAATGCCGCCGCCCGAGGTCCCGAACGTCCCTACGGACGCTAACCTCGTGCTGCAATTCGCTAAGGCGTGGAAGAAGGAATACAGCTATATAGGAAACCCGTACGATATCCTAGACGATAAGGTCCGGCTCTTTATATAGACCTATTATAGCCTGCGAGTCGCCCCCGGCTAGTTCTACGACTTAGTTAGTTAAATCCTCGCCGGCCGTGCCGAGGACTACTATATCCGGCATATTAATTAGAATGCCACGTTCCGGTCTATATACGACGCCCTTAAACGCTACTTCGATATAGGCGTTAATCACGAATAATACTTTACTACGTAGACTACGACGACGTTCCTAAGGCTTCGAGCTTAGAATCCCGAAAAGCCTCTGCCCGAAGTCCTTAAGCTACTGTTTAATAAGCTATAGCTTATTTAACGCGCCTTTAGTAGTTCCTTCGTAGACTAGGACCCGGAGACTAACGTCCCTTTGCGAATGACTCTCGTCCGGGCCTGCCGTAGTGTTCCGGAGCTCGAACTAGCGCTCTTCCGTCCGGCCCTGCGAATTAAAGAGCTGTTTTCGGACCTACGCTCCTCCTTAGAAACACACCTTATACGCCGCCCCGACTAGTCTTTCAACTAGTACGGCCGTGCAAGAGGTCGTCCTAGGGGATATATACGAGGCTCCGTACGAAGCTCGAGACCCGGCCCTAGCAGTTAGGCGTACGGACGAGGCCACGGACGACAATAAGGCTATATCCTAGCCGAAGAGGATAAAGATAACGATAGGACTAATAAGCTCGGCTAGCTAACCCTATCTAACACTCCCTAGTGGCTGAGATAACGTTCTTTACGACTCCTATTCGTTATGCCCTATTTATTCTTTGTTGAAAGACTGCGAGTGTAATCCCTGCTTTGTTTTTCCCCTTTCTTAGCGCCCTATTCTTCCCCTTTTCGGAGCCCTATTCCTCTTTTGCTTTGCGCCCCGAAACAAGCCCTATTTCGACTAGGCAACGTCCTATGCCGACCCTACTTCGCTCCGACAACGTTCTTTCCCGGCCCGAACACACGCTCTATTTTACGCTCTTTTCCCGGCCTAAAGATAACTCTATCTCTTGCTCTACTTTGCCCTAAAGCTTAATGCTTCCCAACGCTCTTTTGCTATACTTCCTAACGCTCTCTTGCCCCTCTTGCGATTTATATTTACGAATTGTATTTATTAGGCATCGTGACCTAATATGCAGTTTTCACACTCTTTTTCCCGTACGTTATACGGCTGTTGTAAGGCTGTTGTAAGGTTGAAAAGCCGGATCTACGATAATAACACAGCCCTATTTAACCGGGCTATAGATCCCTATTTAACCCCTTATTGCCCCTTAATGCTACGTTCTTTTAGGCTGCTATTTCTACGATCTTATAAATACTGCTAGTATAGGAATAAGGGATAAGGGATACGTACGAGGCAGTTGCAGCTACGTAATCCCACGTGATCACGTGCGTGCAACGAGGCTACGTTACTTATAAAAGGGCCCCCTTTCCCCTCTTCCTTCCTAGCTAGAAGACAAGACAATAAGAACCTAACCGTATACTATCACACGTGCGATAGGTTCGCTTCCGGCTGCTTACCGTAGTAGAGCCCTACTAATACCCTTTAGCCTTACCGCCGCCCTATCTTACTTCTAGAGTTTTATTATTATAGCCCTTTACGGTATCCTTAATAAGTTCTACTCTACCTATTTAAATAACGTCTTAATCTTCTTAAAGACGTAGGAGGAATACTAGGCCTACGTTAATACGGTTCTTAAGCGCCTCGACGCCGCCGGCCTTTAGCTTAATATAGATAAGTATAATTTCTATATTACTAAAACTAAATACCTCGGCCTAATTATCTTAGATAAAGGCATTCGTATAGACCTTAAAAAGGTTTATACGGTCTTAGATTAGCGTACCCTTTCTTTTATTAAAGACCTTTAGCGCGCTTCTTAGGATTCGCTAATTTTTATCGGCGTTTTATTCGCGGCTTTTCTAAGCTTACGAACCCTTTAAATGCCCTTACTAAGAACTCTCCCCCTTAGATTTAGTCTCCCGCTTACGCCTACGCCTTTAAAAGCCTTAAGCACGCCTTTACTACCGCCTTAGTCCTTATATACTTTAACCCCTATCGTAAGATTATAGTTTAAATAGATACTTCTAATTAAGCCGCTAAAGGTATACTAATATAGCTCCTCGGCGATAGTCGTTATTATCTAATTGCCTTCTTTTCGTTAAAATACTCTACTTAAGAGTATAATTACGAGATCTACGATAAGAAACTCCTCGCGATTATAAAATCTCTTAAAGAGTAGCGCCTTAAGCTTAAAGGCCTACCTAAGTTTAAGATAGCCTCGGATTATAAGAATCTTAAGTATTTTATAACTACGAAGCTCTTTAACTAGCGATAGGCCCGCTAGGCCGAATTCCTTAGTCGTTTTAATTTTAAGATTGTCTTTTAGCCCGGCTCTTAAGCTATTCTCCCCGACGCCTTTAACCGCTTGCCTAGCTCCCGCCTACTCTCCCTTACCGACTAAGCCGACGAAAGGATTAACTACTAATATTAGGTTATCCTCCTTAAGTCTAAGGTTAATGCCTCCTACTACCCTAATATAACTACCGCCCTTAATACCGTTAAGGAGTCCGATTCGTTTATAAATATAATTTATAAATATAATTCCGACTGCCTTAACCTTTACGCCTTTAACGACTTTAAGCCGATCGATAACTTTATCGGCTAGGCTTATTCCTCCTCCCCGCTTATCTCTACTATTCGCGTAGCTCTTTAGTCCCCTTAGCCCCGCTAGCCTTACCCCCTTTAAGCCCCCCTCCGCTAGATCCCTAAGACCGCTCTCTCTAAGGTCTAGGGCCGTTTCTATTTCTAAGGCCTGCTCTTCGTTCCCTTTAACGACGCCTTAATTCTTTAGATCCTCGTCCGCGTTTATACCTCCCCCCTTACCGGCTACCTTAGATATACGAAGACCGCTAGCCTCTACCGCCGGTTCTATATCTAGTCCGGCATATATAAGTCTATTTCTAGCTTTATATAGAATTATTATATATGCCTACGCGCTAAATCCCCTCGTTACTTCCCTTAGGGCTTACTCTAGCCCTTAAATATTCTCTTCGCCTTATAGACCGATATATCTATCGACTTTATTACCGACCTCCTTATCTACCGCCGTAACGGCGTTAAGTTTTCTAATATCCTTATTATCGTCGACCGCTTTATAAAGATACGATACTACGTCTTAATACCTTTAATAACCGTTAAACATATTATTAACGCGTTTATTCCTTACGTTTAGTCCTTTTATAGTACCCCGGCCTTTATTATAAGCGACTGTAATACTTAGTTTATCTCGGCTTTTTAATAGTAGTTTAATTATCGCTTTAATTACCGCTTTTACCTTAGCTCTACCTACTACCCTTAGACTAACGGTTAGACTAAGATCGCAAACGCTGAAATAAAGGTTTACCTTTATTATTATACTACCTACCTTTAAGACGATTAGGTCGACCTCCTTCCTTTCGCTAAATTTACTATTAATAATTAGGTCCTTTAATCCACCGGCCTTTCCCTTTTCTTTACTAATTATAGCTTCTACTTAAAGCTTAGCATTAAGCCTTTTAGTCCCTCTTTGCCTAATATAATCTTTTAGTAGCGGAAGGGATACCTCTATAGTAACGCGCTTGCTTCCCGCCTTTAGCGTATCTCTAACTTCCTCCGTAATACGATCGAGGATGCTTAGGCTATTTAGGCTCGCTATATAAACGCCCGGCGGACTCCCGCCTTAGTGTATTCGCCCGGCGATATAGTATTCCTTAGCATTCGCTAGATCTAGACCCTCCGCTTTATAAAGAAGCTCGACTATAAACGGGAGGGCCTATATAAGGTCCTTAAGGTATATAAGACGGCGTATCTTCTTCGCCTCTCAAGGGCAGCCGCCTTTACTTATATTTTCTATTACTCCCTCCTTACTAAGACCTAAGAGCCTCCTTTGCCCGGCTAGTTAAAGCTTAACGCCTAGCCCTTCGATAACGGCGTTCTCTTTTCCTTTAGCGATAACGACGGTAATAACGTATACCTTAAGTAGGAATTTTCTTCTATCCTTACGTAACGCTAATACGCCTCCGGGAAGATTAAGTATCGCGTTTAATAGCGTTATAGCCCCCTTACGTAGGAGGGCTCTTCCTACCTTAACGGCTGCTAAGACGACCTTAAGGCCTTTTACGCCTTTAACCTAACTAAACCTTAGCCGGCTTTTTATACGGCCTTCCTTATATCTTTACCTTTGCCTAAGTAATAATAAATATAATTTATTAGTATAATTTATATTACGATAGTATACGTTGGTTTCTTAGCCTTACTATTTATTTCTTCCTATTTCTCTCTCGTTCTATATTAGCCCTGCTTTTAGGACTAATTAATATAGATTTCCTTCGTTTTTATTAGCCTATTACCCCTTTTAAGCGTTTAAGTCGAACGCCGATTTAAAGGGGATATACTATTATAGTATTAGGTTATATTATATATTATCCTACGGGACCTCTATATCGTATATATAGACATTTAGTCTTAGTCTATAGCTATGTCCTTTCGTAGATTAATAATAATTATATACCCCCCCTAAGCTCGTTTCCTTATACAGTTATATATAAACCCTTAGCTACTAACTAAGGAGTGCACCCTATAAAGTAGGGTTGCTCCCTAGTTTACTTCTCTTAAATATAGGAAATTAGCTGTATAAATATTATAGCAGAAGAGTAAAAAAAGGAGGTCTTAACTTAAAGACATAAAGATGCATATAGCTACCTAACTCTAGGACTACCGGAGGTATATATAGGTACTAGAGCCTCTTAAATAAGGCCCCTAGCCTATACTAACCGTAGTTATAATACAACGGAATACCTACCTACCGTCCTAAGCTAAGGGGGTTATATAATAGGCTCGTTAGGGACGTAATAGCCTATTGTATACCTATAGTCTAGGCTTAAGTTAATGCCCTATATAGCCCCTAACGTCGTAAAACGTTAATATACCCCTTTGCTTTAGTTCTTATAGAGACTATAGTAACGTAAAGAAAATACAATAATTAAATAGAATAGCTTATTTAAATTAGTTAAAACGGCCTATAACTATTATATTACCCCTAATAATAGATTAAGGGCTAATTTCGCATAAACTATAAAAACATATACTCTAAAGGGTCCTATCCGCGCTGTCTTAGTCTCTCCTATCTAAGTCCTCGGGGCGGTCCCTTATGCCGAGCTGCCTTACGAAGTCTTTATGTTTCTGCAAAAGGAGGGCCTTAGTTATACCGTCCGCCGGGTTCTCGGTGGATTTAATCTATCTAACCTAAAGCCGCTCCTTTTATACTTCCTAACGAAGCTAATGCCGATAGATATCGATATACTTTAAATTCGTCTTAAGCCGAGCACTTAGCTTAATTAATAGCCTAATCGTCTAGAGGTTATTATACTATAGCTCTATAGTGCCTTCAACCTAGATCCTAAGCTCTTTAATAAGTTAAGTAAATTGTCTTTACTCTTTCGCGGTCTTTAATAAAGCTAGGAGTTCCGCTTTAGTAGACGAGGTCGTAATAGTAGCCTGCTTAATAGATTTCACATCTATAGGCCCGCCGAGAAATAGGAATATATACCCTTATAATAACTTCCTTAACGTAAGGTCGTCCGCAAACGAGGAATCCGACGTATAGAGAAACCTCCTTATCTTATTAGTGGCTTTAAAATAGATATAACGGTCCCGCGTAGTATATAAGTACGCTAGGAACGTCTTTGCCTCTTAAAGGTATCGTAGACCCGGGTTATAGCTAAATTAGGCTAGCCTCGCCGCTAGGAACGCCGCGTCCGCCTTAGTGTGAATTCCTAGATAAAGGATCGTGCTTATTAAAGAAAGAAAGTAATAGACCTCTTTATTGCTAGCCTTTTCCTCGTAGGGAATTAGCTTATCCGTCGTTAGGGGGATCTTAGGCGTGCTAAAGCCCGAATCGTCGTCTATATGAAATTTCTTCGCTATCTTAGAGATATAAGATGCCTAAGAAAGCGATAACTTCCTATTAGGTCTATCCCGGATTATCTTAATCCCTAAGAACTAACGTAGTTCCCCTATATAGTTAACGGTATATTTCGCTATAAAGGCCTTATAGAGTTTTAGCTAATTATCCTTCTGCTCCTTCGGATATATTATCGCGATATCGTCTATAAAGAAGAAGATAATCACTCCTTTATAGACTATTATATAGGCGTCCTAAATTAGGGTTTCCGCGCCTAAAGACTTAAAAAAGTCGGTAAGGTCCTTATACTAGAGTTTCTAGGCGATTCTTAGGCCGTATAGCCCTTACAGAAGCCGTATACATAAGCCTAGTTCTACGTAACCGGGTAGAAACTAATAGTAGACTGCAAATCGTAGTATCGTATTTAGAAAAGCCGTCTTAACGTTATACTACGCGGACTCTATATCCTTAAGACATAGTAGGGCTATTAGTAGCCTAAAGGTCCTCGCTTAAAGGGTCGCCGTATAGGTATCCTCGTTATCTTCCGGTTAGCGATCTCCTTAAGCAACTAGACGGGCTTTAAATCGAACTATATATCCCTATAGATCGTATTTATAAGCGTAGACCTATCGTATCGGAATTAGGGGTTCTCCCTTCTTCTTAGCCTTAGATTGTAAGGTCTTAACCTAGGTTAGAAGTTTTTCCTAGTCCTTAATTTCGTAGGCTATTCCTCTAAGCTATTAGGTCTTATAGGCCGAGCCTATCGCTATCTTATAAGAGGTAGGCATAGGAGGCATATCCTCGATGTATAGTCTATAGGTTAAAGCCCTTACTATAATATTATTAATAAATAGGGTCTTTTAAGTCCTCTTTCTCTTTATTTTAACGATATTGCTAGGGTTTATACCCTAAGATATATCCCGCTCCTTACGTAACGGCTTCGACGAAGCCGGCACGTCTTCCTCCGTGTCTAAAAGCTCCTCTATGCGAGGTCGGCCCTTAAGGTCGGGTCTATTAGCTTTAGCCGTTATCACGGCTATAGATTCGGATGTTTTACCCCCTAGAGGAGGAGGCATCCCTAAGACCTTTAATAAAGGCGTCCTAAGGCTAATTAGCTCCTCTATAGGTCCTAGTATTACGGTTTCCGGTGTCGTAGGATCCTTACCCTTAAGATCGGGTAGTATCGCGGCATTAAAGGAGACTACCTTACTAGTCTATAGAGGCGAGACGTATAGACCCTCTATCGTCGGGGGTATTACCCCTTTATTCTGCCTCCTATAATTAAATGCTAGCATAAATCCAGCCGCTGTATATTATAGCCTAATTGTTAGTAGGTAATTCACTTAGATTAATCTAAATAAAGGGGGTTGCATTACTTATGGTTGTCTCTAATCTAGCTAAGAAGGGGGGAATAAGGGGGCCCCTTTATACCCGTCTGCCGGGGTCCCTTTGTAGAGCCTACTATGCCTTAACAATGCATTGTTAAGGCCTACGCTAGGGCTTAATGCTCTAGTTATAACGATGCCCTTAGTTAATAACGAGGTTATTAACTATATAGGGCACGTGGCGTTATACGCCGTATAGTTATAACCCCTATTGCCCCTTTCCTATGTTTAGTCGGCAATATAGTTGCGACTTTATCCCTTAGTTATATAACTATATTCCTATACTAGCAGTCTTTCTTTCTAACTGCTAAGCAACCTTCCTAATCGTAAGGATAACGCGTATTAGACTAAAGGGGTTTAATAAATACAATATATAAGTATAAATAAAAGAGAGTTCTAAAGGGGAACTTAGGGACGTAGAACGTATGCCTTTATCCGGATGGTTAAGCTGTTGTTATCTACGAAGCGTTTAAGGGCTCGGTTAGGTAATGCCTCCGTTATAGCATCGGCCGGGTTATTATCGCCGTTGATTTAACGGATCTCTACGATCTTACGCTGCTTATATAACTATCAACGAGATATAATATTAATTATTAATCTCTTCTCCTTAGTTATTCCGAGCTTTACGAGACATTCGTAGAGTAAGTACGAATCTATGTAGATAATTAATTAGATATTCGGTAGCTTAAGCCGGTCGGTAATAATTTTTAGCGTTATTACTAAGGCGATCCCGAGGTTAACGCCGTTGACTATGCCGTATATCTTAGAGGCTAGCACGCTTAAGGTAACTCTCTTACACTTCGTCGAACTCTAATAGATAATATTCCTAGTAACCTTAAACTAGTAATAAAGCCTAGTTGCGATAATAGGTCTTTATTATTAGCAAACGACCTATCCGTAAATACTATTAGCTTCGCCTTTATAAGATTAATTAGTTTATATATTAAACCTTTGCTCTAGTAGTCTATTTATTACTTAAGTCGCTTATTTAAGATAATATAATCCTTATTATCCGGGTTCTATACTTATACCGTAACGGAGATATCGAATACTGCTTCCGGTTAGTATACTAAGGCTATATAGGCTCTACGAGCACGTTGTTTTAGGTACTATTGTGTATAATCCGGAGCCTTAACATCGATTCGGTCGATCCGGGCGGCTTATTCCTTCTATTAAAGCAAGAGTATTTTATCCTATTGTACGCTTACCTTTGCTCCGTTGAAATCCGTAACGGAGCTTTAAGTTATCGTAGTTTTCGGCTTCGCTTTAAATTATGCCTCTTAGAGCTTTTCTTCTTTAGCGGCCGAAAAACTCGTCGTTCTAAGCATAAGGGTATCGTCCGTTTATATCCTAACGATGCTAAAGTATTCTAGTCCTATATTAGATATTAGAAGATAAGAGTCGAAGGTCGATATCGCTATATCGAGGCCCTCGATATAGTGCTTTTAATACGTATTAAACTAGTAGACTCCCGATTCTATAATGCTATATAAGGGCCTAATAACTCGGATGATTATATCGGGCGGATACTTCCCTTATAATTCGGCGGGGAGACGTATTAAGACCGTTCGAAAGAGCTCTATAGTCGCTTAAGGATATGCCTAAGTGATGTCTTAAAGGGATAACGTTATCCTGTAGCGTATAAGGCTAAGAGTAAGGGCTAAGATTAATCGTTAGCTAACGCGTTAGATTATCGGGGACTACGTTAATAGGGAAGCCTTTTCCTTATTATTATGACCTTAGACTATAAGCCTTAATTTCTTATATAGCTTAGTATCTCTGCCTTTAACCTCTCGAACTATACGGGAGCTAAAGATGCAGTAGCCGCTGTAAATAGCTTCGTTATAGCGTTCGAAACTAAATACTCCTTATGCTATAAGGTCGTCGATCTCCGTGCTATCTAACGCTTTAATAAGTGCTCCTAGGGTCGTGATAGCGCCTTTAGATCGGAGCTTAACGGCTAATTTATAGGCCTCTCTTCTTCCTTTTTTATCGTAAAGGCCTTATCTACTTCTTCGTTACTTAAATCGTCGAGGTCTATATCGTCCTTATTATTGTCTGGGTTATCCTCGACGTCTATTCCTTCTATAATTAAATGCCTAGCGTTATTCTTTAATCCTAGCGGACGTCCTCGCTTACGGGGTGCTAGAGGGTCCGGTCGGGCGGGTTCGTCCGGCTGCTCGGACTCTAGGGCCGGGATATTATTAAGCATTTAATTACGATAATACGGTTATACTAATATAGATCTAAGAACCTAAGGTCTATTAACCGTATCGATCGTAATGTCGTGCCTATTAATAGCTATGATTTTAAATAGTCCTTACTATCCTAACGTTTCCCTCTATACGCGGACTTCGCTTTAGAGAGGAAGGGCAAGTGTATTCGCCGTGTCTAGGCCTTTCCGGCTATATAATATAGCCTAGACCTATCTTTTAGCCGTAAGCTGCCTAAGTGCCTTTATTGCTTTCTATACTACGGCTGCTTATTTAAAGGTCGTTAGTAATAGCGGCGAATTAAGATTTATCCTAAGATATACCCTAAATACGAGTAACGTAGGTATTAGTCCGTTCGGTCTAGTAGTATCGTTAATAGCTTTAACAGCCGTCTAAAGAACTGCCTTAGGGGAGGTAAAGCTGCCTATTTCTACAAAGAGGATATTAAAAGCTCGGCGTAAAGGGGCATAATACCTCTTAACCTTACCGATAGACTAGTGTGCTTTAATAAGAACTTATATATTTATGTTGATATTACCGTCTTCCCTATTTGCTTTCCACCGGGAAATCCCCGGTTCTTCCCTAGATTCCACTATAAAACTCTACGGGCTTCTACTAGCATTACCCCGCACTTCTACGGGCGCTTTCACCTACTTTTCTTCGGTTATATTTCACGGTGATTTTACGGTGATTTTACGGTTATTTACACGGTCATTACCCGTAAAATCCCTTCCCTTCTACGGTCTTCTACCGTAGAATTCTAATTCCCTTCTACGGTCTTCTACCGTAGAATTCCAATTCTCTTCCACGGCTTCTACCGTAGAATTCACCGTAGAATTGACTAGTCTTCTACTAGGCTGCTTATTTATTTGCTAACTATATGACTTATTTATCGTACGGTATAATCTATTGCTTTTCCTACCGATCCTTCCGTCCGATTATTTACGTTACCTATTTTTCCTTAGGTCTACGCGGCTGATTTCGTCCGAGGATTTTTCCTATATATAGAGACTAGTTAGCCTCCCTACTAGATAAGATAAGAGCTATTATTCTTAGTGTTTTACATCCTTTTACACCCTCTAATCCTTCTATGCAGGCTGTTTTAGCCTTAGAGCCTCTCTTCCCTTTTTGATTGCTATAACCTAAACGTCGAGAACCCGACTGCCTAGCGTTCGATAATTTATAATCCCTATAATGCGGGCTTTATTTCGGAATTCTACCGCCGCGAAGTTCGTGCTAGCATTATATTTCATAATGTTAGGGGGACTAAGGTATATGTTAATCTAAAGGGCTCGAAGAGTCTCCTATATATCCTTAGCTAATATAGAAGGAAGGAATCGAGCGCTTTAAAAGGCCGTCGATGCGTAAATAATATATAATACCGGGCGTTATAATAAATTCGGGACGTCTAAGTACATTATATTAACGATAACCTTATAATTAAAGTCTTAGTTATCTTTAAGGTTAAACTTAAACCGTTTTAAGGTAGGCGAATGCATCTAGCAATAGTAATATAGTTCCGAGATATTCTCTAGAGTGCTAAGAGATATATCGCTATAGCCTACTTGCTTTAATAGGTTATATAGCTTAGCTATAGTAGGATGTCTAAATCGACGGTATAAGGTCTTAATTTCCGTTTCTATAAGGAATACGGTCGATTATTTACTCTTCCTAAGGAAGAACTAAGGGTATCCTTATTTCCTAACCACCGGGATGTTTGCCTTAAGGCCGGTGAGGGTGTTCGTCGTATTATTAAAGAATACGCCTAGCCTATCTATATCCGCGAGATATAGTAGGAAAGGGGTCGAAGTTTCTAGCATATAGAATATAATCCTTCTAATCGGAGTAATAAGATTAATTAATCCTAGAGACCTTATAATAGTGCCGGCGCTAAATCTAATTGCTTCTTAGCCTATAGTTAATATATCTAAATAGACGGAAGGGTCTTTTTGCTAGAGGGCTATATACTATTCTTAGCCGGCCGTTAAGACCTTCGCTGCTCCTATATCAATTAGGATGCCTTAAAAATAGAGCTTTAAGTAACGGTTATTAATAAGGAAATAGTCGGCCGAGACTATCGGTTCTATGCCGTAGACGTTATCTCCTATAATAAGGTAGTTAAAAGCTATTTAACAAAGAATTTAACTAGCTTACTACTATTCCGGCTTATTATCCTCGCTATACTCTTCCTCCTTATCGTCCTTATAGCCTTTATAGCCTACTAAATAGGCCGTAATATCCGGGGAGACGCCGGTATAGAGATAATGCGAGAGATATTAGTCCTAGTTATCCGCTTTCCGCCGTTCCTCTATAGAATGTTTCGTATACTAATATCCCTCCTTTCCATACATAAAGCACTTTTTAGTCTAGGTCTTATTGCCGTATCCTTAGCCGTAGCCTCCTCTACCGCGAGGTCGATAGCCTTATCTAAAGCCTCGCGAGTGAAATCCTCTATTGCCTCTACTACGATTGTTAGTATATCTACGGTCTATATAAAACTAACTATTAGGGTTCCTCGAATTACATTTATCATTTGTATCTATCCTATTGTTATCCCGATTTCGGTCTTAGATAAATTAGCGCGAGGCATTCCTCGCCTATCGTGCGAGGTACGTCGTAAGGGAAGCTCGGAGGTCGGCATAGAGTTCTTTAGCCTCGTCGGCTTATTTAAAGAAGGCACCTTTAAGTTCCGGGACTCTTTAGCACGCTTTAGTAAGGGTTACTATAAGCGGGGTTTCGCCTATAAACTTAGGTCCTAGAGCTCGTTGATAAAGCAATAGCTTGTTAGTTATAATAGGGTAGGCAGAGTAATTACACAGGTGCCCTCTATATAGGTATAGAAATCATCTATAAAGAACTAAGTATAGGCGCACCTATGCATACGGATATATAGCTTTACGTACGTACCCCTTTATCCGCGCGTGTCCTTTACCCCTATCCGTACGAGCCCCTTACCCTTATTCGCATAAGCCCTTTTCCCCGCCCGTATATACCTCTTCCCCGCTCGTATATAAGAATACGGATTAGGTCGTAGACCTAATCTTACTAATAGTCGAAGACCCTTATATAAGACCCTTGCCCTACCCGAGTGAAAATTTAACGACGTATTACGTAGGGCCCGGCCGCGCCTTAAGCTACGCGGCTCGCTTTAAGGAGCGTAAACCGTACCCTCTTCCGTCGTGTCTTTACCGGCAACGTAGCGTCGGGCGGTCCGTCGTTTTCTCTAATAGCCTTAAAGCGCTCTTCGAAGCGATCGAGCGCTTCCGTATCTATAAAGTCCGCTACTAAATGCTACGTCGGGTCTTAGTACCTTTACTACCTTACGAGGACCTCGCGCTTACTACCGCAGCCGACCTTCTTCTATCGTACGGTAAGAATTTCCTCTATTAAGAACTCTTTTTCTCCCTTTACTAAGATTACGGGAGGCTATAGGTCCGCTATTACTTACCCGGGCATTAGATCTACTACTACGCGATAAAGAAGGTCTACGTTAAAATTAAAGTAAATCCCGTTAGGTAGTCCCTCTAGCTCGACGGCTTACGGGCTTAGCACTCTCTTAAACGTAAATTTTACGTATAACTAATCGAACTTCTTCTTTAGCCTTAAAGATACGTAGTTCCGTAGGTCTACCTAGACTTTATTACCTACCGTAAATCGCTCTATAGGTTCCCGCCGTTTATTAGCATACCGCTCTTAGTCTTACGCTACCGAGGATATTCATAACTAATAGAAGTCTAAGACCTACTTAAGTCGCTATATAAAGGAAGCTATACGCCCCTCTAGGCTATTGCTAAACGGCTTTTCTACTGCTATATTTACAGCGATAGGAAATAGGGATACCGGTTTATACTTATATAGTGCGAAGAAAGGCGATATACTAATTAAAGAGTGATTTCTTCCGTTAAGCGCTATTTGCGCTATAGGGAGCTACTTATCCTAGTCCCTTTAGTTACGGTCGATAACGCCTTAGAGGTAAGCTTAAACTTACTAGTTAAGCCGTTCTAGCCCTTTATCGGTTTACGGATAATATACTATACTTAGCAGCTATATAATCTATAGCAGCCGATATAGGTGCTACTAAAAGCGGCTTATCTAATTTAAGCCCCTATCGCTTATAATTAACGTTAGCTATTAATAGTATTATACGTAGTATATTAGAAAGCGCTCCGTATAGATCTCCGCTTCTATAGAGGGCATAGGTTCTAATATAACTTCCTTACTTAGACGGTCCTTAATTACCTAAAGATTACGGTTGCCGCTCTTTATAAGGGGGAGGTCTATAATAAAGTCTATTTAAATATACGTATAGAACCGGTCTAGCATAGGAAGCGATTTAAGCAACCCTTTCTTAAGCGTACGCTAAATCTTTATACGCCTATAGATATTATAGTTGCGGAGAAATCGTCTAACGTATAGCTAAAGGAGCGGCTAATAGAAGTCGCGGGATATAGCGGCAACTATTCCTTCGCGGCTAAGGTAGCCGACGACGCTAGCGTTATATACTATTTAAATAAGCCGTCCTTAGAGCGCGTTCCCTTCTTCTAGCTCTAGGGGAGCGTCTCTTACTATAGCCTTTATAGTTATAGAGGAACTAAGAACCTAGAGCCGTCCGCGGAACCGTAGGTGCCTACGTAGGTCTACGTAGCAATCGGCTACCTATACCTTAAGGTTAAGCTTAAGGTCGAATCGTCGTGCTCTTACCTTTACGGCGTAGCGTATACTTCCGTAGGTAATGTCCTAAGCTGCTAAGCGGTCTTATATACGCTAAAGCTCCTTATCCTAAAAGATTCGTCGGTTAAGCCTTATATTAGTAGTTAGGTCCGCGTCCTACGCGTTAAGGTCGTGCCGGGTTATAGCCGCTGCGAAGTCCGTATTATAAGGGTCGTCTATATCCTAAATATCGGGCTCCACGTCTTCTTTATTATCCTCCTCGCTATCGTCCCTATCTTTATCGCCCTTACTATTAACTAAGACTACGCCGTCCGTACCGATAAGTATTACTTTAAGATATATACGTAGCGCTTCCTCCGGGAGTATTTAAAGCTTTCGGGCATTATAATCTTCGTTAGAAGGCCGATCTTAATCTCTCTAGCATAAAGCGCCCGGCACTATAGCCTCTTTTCCGGGTTAGTACTTAATCCGGAAACAGAACCGCGAAAGGTATTCCGCCTAGCGGGCCTATCGCTTAAAGAGATAACGTTAAGTTATAAAATACTTAAGGTTACGATAGTCTATAAGGATCTTAAAGTTCTTATAGCTACGGAGCTCCGCTTACTATTGCTTTAAATAGCTAATTATAGCGAGTATTTCCTTATCGTAGATAGCGTAGTTTTATTCGACGGAGGTAAGCTTATAGGAGTAAAAAGCTATAGGGCGGCGTTAGCCGTCTACCTTTTGCGAAAGCGTGCCTCTAAGTGTGAATCTACTATAGTCCGCCTTAAGTATTATAGGATAATTAAAGTCCTACTATAGTAGCACTAGAGCTTACGAAAATAGGTCCTTTAACGTCTAGAACGCCTCTGCCTATATAGCGCCCTAATAGAAGGCTACCCTTTTGCCGGTAAAAGCTATTAGTCTCGAGAAGAGAGATATACGCTATGTATGTAGAAGTCAATGACTAAAAAGGGGGTCGAAGACTTAGATAGTCTGTATAGAGCTGTTTGAATCTTATGCAGGCAGGAAATATAGTGCAGAAGTGATTGATTGATCTCTAACTTCTCCCTTCCTTACTAGGGGGGACTGCCCCCTTTTATAGGCAGTCCTGTCCTTCCTAAATCAGTAGTCCCCTTTGGCGTTCTACCTGAGTGTCTGAGTTTAAGACATAGCCCCCTATTTCCTTTTTCCTGCCTAGCCTTTTTTCCTAGCCTTTTTCCCACGCCTTTTTCCAAAGCCCTGTTTTCTTAAGCCTCTTTTCCACGCCCCTTTTCCAAGCCTCTTTTTCCAACCCTTTTTTTTCAAACCCTTTTTCCAAGCCCCTTTTTTCCAAGCCTCTTTTCTAAGCCCCTTTTCTAAGCCCCTTTTCCAAGCCCCTTTTCCAAGCCCCTTTTCCAACTAGCTTCGGGTGCCCTACAGGCCGCATAGCAATGCACGGGCCGCTAGTAGTCCCCCGGGTGGTCCTCTAGGTCGAGAGCCCGCCTAAGCTACCTAAGTCTCACAAATCCTAGCCCAGCTTCGCAATAATTAGCGGACCGACGATATAAGAAAATTAACGAATAAAAATCCGGTAGTAGTTCGCAAATCCTAAGAAACTCTATATACCCTTCTACGAAGTTAGGGCTATTTAGTCTTAAATAGCCTAGATCTTTACGGGGTCTACCTATATACTAACGCCCGCGATAATAATAAATCTAAAGGCTTTAACCTAGCGGACGCCGAATTCGCATTTATTAAGGTCGAGGTATAGCCTATGTTCGGAAAGCCGGTCTAGCACCTTCCGCACTCTATTTATATAATCCTCTAGGCTACCGCTTATATAGATAAGAATATTATTAATATAGGCGGAAGCGAACTCGTTTAGAAATTCGCTAAGAATGCTATTAATATACCGTTAAAAGGTGCTAAAAGCCCTTATAAGTGTTATAGTACCACATTATATAACATAGTCTATAGTAATATACCACGTAATATATAGTCCTATATATAAAGGAGCCCTTAGCCTCTATAGTTCTTCTCCTCTTTATAGAATAATAAGGTTATCTAGCTATTACTTAGTGCTATAATAGTTTATTCTATCTCCTATTACGCCCCGTCGCAATCCCTAGCTTTATAAATATAGTCCTAGTAGCTCTATTACCTTATCCCCTTAGTCGTCGTAACCCGAGCGCAACCCCTAAGAAATCATTCTCCTAAGCCCCTAAGCCCTTAAGAATTTTTCCTTAGCCTATAGATACCTCTTTAGCCTATAGAAACTTTTTTATAGTCCTTAATAAACACCTTAGACTAAATACTCCTCCTTCCTCTTTATAGCGGATATACCTATAGCCTCTAACGCTACGGGCGACGGTCTTAAGGCCTTTACTAAGGAGTTTATTAGCGAATTTCCTTAGATCGCTTAAGCGATTAAGAGGTTCGATAACGTAGTCTTAGTCGCTAACGCGTAGGAGACCTAAGAAAACCTTTAGAGCTTAGATACCCGATATATTCTTATATACATCGAGGAGAGTCTTTAATCCCTTCGCGTAGCGGAGGCCTCTTAGGTTAACTAAAATACTAGATTAAAGGAACGTCTAACTACACGAGATTAGCTCCTAGCTATAAAGGATTAGCTCTTAGCTCTAAAGAAGCAACTTCTCGAGGCTAAGGACCTAACGATCTCAACTATAAAGATATTATAGTCTTAAACGATAACCTTAATACAATCGTAAACGAAAGACGGTAGACCCTCCGATCTTTACTAAAAAGGGGTCTACCTTCGACCGTTAACGTAAGTATAAGGCCTAGGAACTTAAGATATAGGGTATCTTCCTCCGCGATAGCATATAGTTTAACTAAGATAGCGCCCGCCTCCTTTATATTAGCGATAGGCTTAGTAAATAGCCCTACGACTTCGTTAAAGATAAGATAGCTATTATTATAGCTAACCTATCCTAGAGGGAGAAGTAGGAATAGCCTACCACGACGACGCTCTTTATAGCTTTAGGCAGATAGTATAAGGTTCTAGACTTAACGCAAGCCGCTAAGAATATTCTCGATAATTTTCCTTAAAGCGATAAGAACTATTAGATCTAAGAGGCAGACCTTAACGCCTATATACGTAAGGTAAGGAAGATAAAGAAATAGTAAGTCGACCTCCTCCGGAAGTTTATCTTAAAGGATATAAGCGATCTCGTTAATAATATATATACTAAGATCCTTAATACCGACTACGAGAAGTAGTTAACGTAGATAGATATCTTTAAAAAGAATCTCGCTAACTATACTTATCGTTAAAAGCTCGAGAAGAAGGCCGCCTTTTATTTGTAGTTCCCGCCGACGCTTATACCTGCCCTTACCCCGACCGCCTTAGCTTAACCCCTATACGGTAACCTTATAGACCTCGACCGACTTTCCGATACTAAACGATAATTTAAGATCGATAATAAACTCTATATAGCTTACGGAGAGCCTAGATACTAGAAGGAGGCTTACGACCTAGCTAAGATAGCTAATCCGCTTTTATGCCCTTACGTTAGGGTAGTCCTTAGTTTTAGGGCTAGGGCGCCCCCTCCGCCGGCTTCGGCCGAGGATCTTAGGGCGCCCGCGGCGGCGGGTATAGCCGGGGCTAGCTCGTTTATACGGCCGACTATAAGTAAGGCCGTATCTATAATAAAGAGGATATGGATTAATAAAGCGAGCGGCCGGCGTTAAGGCTATTGCTAAAAGATATACCCTTAGAGTAAGTCGCTCCTAAGGGTTATATATAGGGGAGGATAAAAGGATTAGGTCGTTGCTTTTAGATAGAACGGATCTTTAGATTAATTCGTCGAATAGTAATAAAAGGTTAATCCTTCTCTATATTCGTCTCTCCTCTACGCGAAACCCTTAGTCCCTTTACTACGTTAATACGTTATCCTTCGTAGATTCTAGCTATACTACCGTAGTATTCGCCGATCTTTACGCTATCGTACGGAAATATAACGTTACTATAAAAAAGCTCCTTAAACCTTAACCGCTTTAACTAGCCGACGGCGTGCCTTTAATATAGATAACGGACTATTTTATAGCTTAAATAACTATTAGCGAGTATATAGAACTTATACTCTTTTTCGTTACGAATCTATTACCCTTTACCCTAATTATCTTAGGCATCCCCTAGCTTTAGGAATATAAACTAACTATACTTAAGAAATCTCTTTAAGTCCGCCTCGATTCCGATTACTATATAAAATACTACCTGCCTTTAAGTATAATAGCCGAGGATAGGATAGCTCTTAGGACTCCTATTACTCTTACGCTTAGAAGGCACTAATTACGTCGAAAGGTATATTTTTCTAACGTTATAGAGATTTAGACTACCTTAACGTTTACCCTAAAATAAAAGGTCCTTATAACGATAGAAGATATACCGGAAATTCCCTTTCGGTAGGAAGAGATTAATATCTTAGAGGATTAGCCTATTTTATTAGAAAGTTTTATACCTATAGACTTATCTACTAAAGAATGTTTACCTAAGTAGGTACCGTACCCTTTAAACTTTAGCTAACCGATTCGATATCCTCTATATAGGATATAGCTATTTGCCTAAGAAACCGCTCGCTTAATATCCCCGATTAGCCCTCCGAACTCCCTTAAGACTTAAGCCTTTAAGGCTACTCCGCCGTAGACTACTTTAGTAGCTCGCCTACTCCCTACTCGTCTTACCGCCGGCCGTCGCTACGTTCCCGCCCGATAGGGCTAAACGAGACGCCCCCGCCGGCGTATACTATAGGAAGATTAAATACCTTTAGATATAAACGATATCCGCTACGTACGTATAGTTAACTTTATTTAATTCTATAAATAATATAGTATTTAAGCGATACGAATTAGTATATCTAAATTAGCTTAGCTAGTCGAACTAGGAGAAAATCTATAACTCCTTAACGAACTCTTAGTAGGCTTAGTTAAGGTCCTAGAACTATCTAAAACCTCTTTCTAACGTATTATTACTAGGGACTATATAATAGAGGTAGCTTAAGCCGCCTTCCTTAAACGTTTTTAAAATAGCTTAGTGCCGCGGGTATAACTATAAGCAAAGCTTTGCTATGCCCGCGGTACTAAGCTATTTTTTGCTTGTCGGGAAATACGGTTAATCCCCGGGAGTAAACCTATCTAATAGCAGTATAGGATCTGCCGTTTAGACTCTATTAGAGAGGTAGCTAATAGCCGCACTAGATTTTTTAGCCGGTTTAACCCCGGCCCTACTATAGCTAATAAGCGCACTGGATTTTTAGACTCTATCTAATTATAGCGTGTTATTTCGCGGCAGCTAATCGCCGTACTTCGTTTTTATAGTAGGGGGCCCTTATAATAAAAAAGCTTACTATATATATTAAGTAAGCAAAGCGGCTTGCCGTAACTTACATACATTCTACGTTCTTCGTAGCGTAAAGGAAGCTTTGCTTAATAATTTCATTTAGACGAACCTCCGGAATATAGCTAATTTAGAATCTCTATTCTAAAGGGTCGACGAAGCCGATATAGAAAAATTCCTCTAAGTAAAGCCGGAAGTTATAAAGGTAGATATCCTAAAGAAACTCCTAAAAGAGTTCTAGGATAAGCTTCCTTATTTCCTTCTAAAGAATGCGAACGAGCTTCCCTTATACTACCCCTAAGATTATAAGATCGAACTTACACTTAGTAAATAAGCTCTATACTTTAGAAATCGGCTTATATTACCCGTAAAACTCCGCTATATTAAGAAGTAGATTAACTATTAGTTAGTTAAACAAACAAAGGGGGTTGCAAACTAGCTGGATTTTAGTCTATATGTCTATTAACTAAGGGGCGACGAACAGCCCCTTTATATAGGCTATAAACGCGTATATTAATAGGGCCTAAAGCCGGACCTTTACGAGCCCTTGCCTGTGACGTTAGGGCTATGCCTATAAGGGCGATTAAGTCAATGACTTAATTATCGCAAGGGCGGCCGAGTTAGTAACGCTATTACCGGGGCCCCCGATGTATACGATCGATGCATCGTATAGTTAATAACGCATCCGTATAGGCGTTGCCCGTACGTAATCTATTTAATCACGTAGATTGCAATCGTGCTTAAAGAACGGATATTATTTATTCCTATACTAGCAACTTTTCCTTATAGTTGCTATATAGCAAGCTTATAATCTAAATAAGGGGAGATAGAAAGAACGATATATTGGGATAAATACATTTAATAAATACAAATAAAAAGGGGGTAGAGTAAAGGGAATACCGTTAGTCTCTATAGGCGAAGGACGAAGCCTTCTATCCTAATCGAGAGGCTATTTGTATTAATAAGGCGTTTAAGGGCCTTGTTTAGCAATGCCTTCGTTATAGCGTCGGCGGGGTTATCTTCCCTATAGATCTACCTAATCTCCTTAATCTCTCGTCGCTTATATAACTAACGCAACGCTATAATATCGATTATTAGGCGTTTCTTATTCGTAGTGCTAAGCTTAATAAGGCATTCGTAGAGGGAGTATAAGTTAGTATATATAATAAGAGGGATTAGTAGGAGCTAAAGCCGTTCCGTAACTATACGGAGGGTCGTAATAAGGGAGATGCTAAGGTCTACGCCGTTAACTATGCCGTAGATCTCGCTCGTAAGAACGCTACGGGTCACTCGCTTATACTTCGTCGAGTTCTAATAGATAATATTGCTATTAATGCGGAAGTACGTATCCGTACGCTTGGTCTTATTAACGAGCGTAATAACAAAGCCTAACTAAGACGAAAGGTCTCGGTTGTTTGCGAATAAGCCATCCGTAAATACTACGAGTTTAGCTATCTCGAGATTAATTAGTCGGTATATAAGTCTATATTATTAATAGTCGATCTACTACTAGAGGCGCTTATTAAGGATACTATAATCCTTCTCTTCGGGGGCTTAGACCTAGGCTACTACGGAGATATTAAATAAGGCCTCGGGCTAATAGATAGAGGCGACGTACGTAGCACGAGTGCGTTGCTTAAGGTACTGCTAGGCTTTATTACAAGCCCGTAAGTCGACTACCTCGATTCTTAAGGCCTATTCCTTCTGCTGTAGGAGTAGAACGTCGTCGTAGAGCGTTAGTTTTGCTTTATTAAAGTCTATAGCATTCCCTAGGGTTATTTAAGCCTTCGGCTTAGCGCGAAATTAAGCTATCTCGAGCTCTTTTTCTTCTTAGGCCAAAAAGGTGTCTAAACCGAGCATTAGGGTATTATCGGTCTATATTCCGACGAGGCTAAAGTCGTCGGGTCCCTAATTCGTAATTAGAAGGCATAAGTCATAGGTAGAGGGAGCTATATTATAGCTCTTAATATAGTGCTTATAGTAGGTTTTTCACTAATATATACCGGCTTCTATAAGACCGTATAACGGCCTAATAACTCTTATAATTATGCCCTCCGGGTACTTGCCCTAAAGCTCTATCGGAAGAGCCGCTAATACTATACGATTAAGCTCTATTTAAGCTGAGGGATAGGCTTATGTAATGTCGCGTAGGGATAAGCTTATGCCTCGGCGAAGTAAGGCGGGGGCAAGAGCTAGGATTAAGCGCTAGCTAATACGTTAAATAGTAAGGGAATAGGTTAGAAGCGAGCTTTTCTATATATTGCTATAGCCTTAGATTACTAGACGGGACTTTTCGTAGGGTTTAACGTCTCGACCCTTTACTTCCCGCACTATTCGGGATTAAAATAGACAGTGCTGCCTATAAATAGATTCGTCGTACTATTTAAAGCTAAAGACTCCGTGGGTTACGAGATCGTTTATCTCTCGTTAGTCGGATTCTTTAAAAAGGGCGCTAGGTATAGTAATAACGCCGTTGTTGCGTAACTTAGTCGAAAGGCGTAGTATATCTTCTTCCTTCTTAACTAGGAATTAATTATAGAAATTTACGGTCTTTGGCTTATTCCTTAAGCCTGGGGAACGTCCGCGTTTACGGGGCTACGGCGGAGCCGGTAGTGCCCGTACCGGAGAGGGGGAAGGGTCTAGATCGGGAATTTCGTCTAAAGCAGAGGAATCGGCCTTAGAGAAGGTGTTTATATTATCGAGGGCAAAGGGATCTAGGGTATCGTCTTTACTATAGTAGTACGGCTATACTAAGGTAGAACGGAAGACTATAGGGCCGTTAACGGTCTCGATAGTAACGTTGTAGCCGTTACTAAAGGCAATCTTACTTAGACCTTACTATCCTCGCTTCTCTCTCTAGACGCGGACTTTACCCTATAGCGGTAGTAATATAGTGTTAAGGGTTAGGGGGCCGTTTCGAGCTTATAGGCTATCCCTAACTTATCGCGCGGCGGAGAGCTACCGTAAGGCTTTTATAGCCTTCTAGATAGTCGCGGCTCTTTATACCGTAGTTGCCGAAGGAGGGGAGTCCTAAGCTATCTATAGGTACGCTCTAAAGACGAGGAGCGTAAGGACGAGGCCGTTTAGTCCTACTATATCGTTTACGGCTTTAATAGCCATTTATAGGACGGATTTAAGGGCCGTTGTCCTACCGATCTTAGCGTATATTATTTTAAACGCACGACGGAGCGGGCTATAATACCTTTTAACCTTACCTATAGACTAATGTGCTTTAACGGGGATCTAGGTATACGTAATACCTATAATGCGAGCTTCGTTGCGAAACTCGGATAAGGCGAAGTTAGTGCCCGCGTTATGCCGGATAAAGTTAGGGGGTCTAAGATATATATTGATCTATAGTGCCCTAAGTGTTTCCTATATATCTTTAGCCGATATAGATAGGAGGAATCGCGCTCCTTAGAAAGAGGTCGCTATATCGACCGCGTATAGCACCGGGCGGGTGCTACTACCGACGTTTAGGTATATTATATCGACGACGACCTCGAAATTAAATTCTTAGTTATCCTTTAATATAAACCTAAACCTCCGGGGCGCCGGCGCATAGAGCTAGCAGTAATAGCAGAATTTTAAGATATCCTTAAGTGTTTCTATTAGGATATTGTTATACCCTGCTTATTTTAATAGGTGATAAAGTCTATTAACGGCCGGGTGGCTAAATCGGCGGTAGAGCGTTCGTATCTCGGCTTTAGTTAAGAAGGCGACTACGTTCTCTTCCTTACTAAAGAAGAACTATAGATATCCTTATTTACAAATAATAGGGACGCTAACACCGGGACCGATAATCGTATCGGTGGTATTATTAAAGCATACGCTTAGGCGATCTATATTAGCTAGGTAGAGGAGGGAGGGGGTCGTCCTTCCTAGCATATAGAACGTAATACGGCTAATAGGGGTCTTAAGGGCAATAGAGCTAAAGGAACGCACGTCCTCGCCGCTGCCGAATTTAATATAGGCCTAGCCGGCGGTAGATTCGTCGAGTATAATAGACGGGTCTTCTTATTATAGGGCGAGATACTAGTCTTAACCTACCGTAGAGACTATAGCTGCTCTAGTGTCTACGAGGATGCCGTAAAAACGGTCCTTTAAGTAACGGTCGAAGACGAATTGCGTAGCTAGAACGCTTAACTAGTCTATCCTTTATGCGTCTTCGCCTATAATTAAATAGTTAAAGGACTGCTAATATAGGGTTTACGAGGCTTACTCCTTAGTTAGTTCTTCGTCGTTACTAGCCTTATCGTTACGCTACTCGATAGCGGCCTATAGAGTCTCGTTACCTTTATTTTCGGTAAGATAGGCCTTAAATCCTATGCTAAGGTTGCCGGTTAGAAGGCATTACGCGTAGTATTAAGCCTTAGACCTAGCTCGTTCCTTTAGGGTATGCTTTATCGACTAGCAGCCTTCCTTCTAATAAACGAAGTACTTCCTCGACTATTAGCGGTTGCTAAAGCTACTACCGCCGCTATAAGGGCTACGGTAGCTTCTTCCGCTGCTCCCGCTAAACCTACGGCCGTTGCCGCGGTTGTTAGTATATCTTCGGTCGGTATAAAATACGCTTAATAAATTGTATTTATAATTTCTATTTATTACCTCGTTACGATATTATACAAACGTGCCGGACGTGCCGTTCTCGGCCTATATCGATAGATAGGTCTTTAGGGAGGAACGTAGCGCGGAGAATAGCTTTTCCGTAGTCTTAGGGGGGTTATATAGCGTATAGCTAAATTCCGGGACGTTTCGGCACACGTTAAGCAATATAGTACGAAGGGTAAGGTCTCTAGCGAACTTAAATCCTAAGGCGCGTTAATATCGTTATAGCTTATTAAAAAAGGTCTATAGGACTTCTTATTAGGTCTTATTTAGATGCTTAACTCATAGCTTTTTAAAAGTTATAGTGCTTTAATCTACCTAATAGTGCTAATAGTTTACTTCGGTATCGAAGTAAGCCTTTAGCAGATCGTAGGCTTACCTAGATATGCTATCCTACTCTATATGCTAGATATAGTAGTCCTAGGCTCGGCCGGTGAGGATCTAGGGAAGGAGGGCATAGAAATAGCCGGGCCGGGCCTTAACTATATAATAAACGTCCGTAAAGATACGGACTTTATTATTAAGAATATTATAGGGTTCTCCTATATAATTCTTACTCTTATCCTATAACTTAATAAACTTTTGTAGGAGGTCTATGTCTATCTCCTCGTTCGGAACGTCGTAAAAGGGCACTATTGTATAGGCTGCCTTTAACGTTCTATTAATCGGAGGGGTCTTAGATAACTAATACGAAGTTAGGGAAAGTATTATTAGCGTTTCTAATATATCTCGGAATAGAAGGGCCTATAGGTTTAGGAATATGCCGGGCATTTAATCTCGCGGGTATAGGCCGGGATCGACGGAGGTAGCACGTATTAAGGTTATTAGAGCAAAGTAGGGTTCTAGCGCGAATATAACTGCCGGGGCGGTCGGAGGCGTAAGGGGAATAGCCGCGGGCGTAGATAGTGCCGTCGCTAAGGTTGCTATATAAGCCGGGGTTAAGGCATTAAGAGGTGCCGTTAGGGCCGTGCCTAAGACGATTAGTAAAGGAGGGTTAGTTATAGCAGCCGGGGCTATAACAGATGTATTCCTTACTAACTCTTAGGTTCGCTCGTCGTAAAACTTTAACTATTCTAGTAGTAGTTCGTCTATTAGCTTAATTAGGGGAATCTACTAGCGCTAGAGCATTAAAAACGATGCTAGATAGCTAAAGTTTTTAGCGCCGGTCTAGATCCTACGGGCTCGTAAGAAGGATTTAAGGGTCTTCCTAAAATGTTTATCTGCCCGGTTTTATATAGCCTCTATCTATCCGTTAAAGTATTCTTAGAAGTCTAAGAATAGCTCGAATCTATAAGTAGTTAAGCCGATATTAGTAATAATAAACCGGGCTACGTAAGTTAGAACTGCTTTCTTATTTATGTTATTATAGGTAACGTCTATCTCTTAGAATGCAATGTTAGCTTTATTTTAGTTCGAACCGAGGATATTAATGCCTACTAGCTAACCGGGAAGGGGGTTATCGTTAGGCTTAGTTGCTTCCGGTGCGAAACCGGGAGCGTTAGGGTTATTAGTAGGGTCCGATATAGTGTGATTAAATAAAATATACTATTATTATTAAAGGGGATCGCGAGGGTCGTTACGAAGGTTATCTTGCGTTTCGGACGCACTATTTCTTAACGTAACTCTTCTTCTTCTCGAAGCGAGACGGGATTAAACAAAAGCTAAGAAAGAACTTATCGGCGGTTACTAAGAGCTAGCTGTGTCGTAATAGCTTCGTCGGCTCTAACTCGCGTAGGTTCCTTATTCTTAGCATAAAGGACCGTCTCTAGGTATAGGCAATAGAATCCGCGGGGGATAAAGATCCGTGCACTTTCGACGATTAGGCTCTGCCTTTTCTACCTTACTAATCTATAATTAATCGTTTAATCACTAATTAGTGTTAGTTAGTTAAACAAACAAAGGGGGTTATAAACTAGCTAGATTCTAGTCTATATGTCTATTAACTAAGGGGCGACGAATAGCCCCTTTATATAGGCTATAAACGCGTATATTAATAGGGCCTAAAGCCGGACCTTTACGAGCCCTTGCTTACGACGTCGGGGCTATGCCTGTAAGGGCGATTAAGTTAATAACTTAATTATCGTAAGGGCGGCTAAGTTAGTAACGCTATTACCGGGGTCCCCGATGCATACGATCGATGCATCGTATAGTTAATAACGCATCCGTATAGGCGTTGCCCGCACGTAATCCATTTAATTACGTATATTGCAATCGTGCCTAAAGAACGGATATCCCTTATTCCTATATAAACGATATACTTAATAAAGGCTTTATTTAAGAGTCTTCTTCTCTAGCCGTAGTACTACTAATCCTTGCTTAAAAGCCGGGTGGTAGTATCTATATTTATTATAACTACTAAGGTTTAAATTAAGTTATAGTTAAGAACTAATATCCTTTACCTTTAATCTACGAAACGCTAGATTCTCTTTACGACGCTAAGTTTTATATAAAGCTAGACGTAATTGCTATGTTTAACCGTATTCGAATTGCCGAGGGTTATAAGTAGCTTATAGCGTTTATTATACGCTTCGGACTATTCGAGATGCTAGTTACCCCTTTCGGCCTTTATAACGCACCGTCGACCTTTTAGAACTATATTAATCACATGCTTTATAATGCCCTTAATAACTTCTATATAGTATATCTTAATAACGTATTAGTCTTTTTAAAGACTAAGGTAGAATATAAGAACTACGTGCGAATAGTTATCTAACGCTTAGGCAATATAGGGCTTTAAATCGATATTAGGAAGTTAGAGTTTTATACGATAAAGACTAAGTACCTTAGACTAATTATTTCGATATCTAGCATAAGCATAGACCCCGAGAAGGTATATATAATTACGGCTTAAAACACCCCGACTTTAGTAAAAGAACTTTAGTAGTTTCTTAGGTTTATAAACTAAAGTATATCACGGTTATTTATCTAAAAAACTGCTCTACGATCTCCTCGCATAGCCGCCGAGGTCGACACCGGATTATAAAATTAATTTAGACTCGAGAATCGGATTCCTTAGACCCGGTTGCCCTTAAGCGCAATAGCGCATCGGGGGACGGACGCGGGCTACGAGCCGATAGACGTTAATATCGCGAGAAGGGGGTTAAAGGCTAGTGTATATAGCCTACCGACTACTAACGAAGCGCCCCTTAAGCCCGACGCGGGTAAGGAGAAACTAATAGGAAGGGATAGTACCGCTTACCTAAAATTCGTAGGTCTAGTGCTTAAGGAGGCCCTCTAAGGCGTCTAAAGGGCCTTTAAGTCCGTTCTTTAGGGCTACCTAAAGGAATAGGAGGAGAAGATCTAAGCGGATACCGCGGTCTATACGACCGTAGGCTAGCTTAAGAAATCGGTTAAAGAGTCGGTAAAGGAGGCTATCGAGGCGGCGCTCCTATCGAAGCAAGCGTCGAAGTCTTAGGCCGACGTAGCTACGGCTGCGGTCGCGGCTGCTACCGTCGCGCCCCTAACGCGACGCTAGCCCGCGCCCGGAGGCGCTAGCGGTAGCTATAACATCGGGGCTAATAGCGAGAAGCCGACTCTCGCCCGCTACGAAAACCAGCTTACGGTCTTATACGAGGGGATCGCTTTAGATCTCTAACGTAGAACCCCTTAAGCGATCGTTAACGACGTTAATCGCGCCCTTAAGGAGCCCGCCGTAAAAGCGGCGCGGGTCCTTTAAAGCGGCGATATCGCGCTTATATTTAAGTAGAATATAAAGAAGTATAAGGCGGATAGGGAGTAGCTAGAGAAAGCGTTCGGGAAGGAGATAATGCTATCTTAAGGCGGCTTTACGGTAATAGTAAAGGGCGTCTTAATAATAGTCCTTTAGAGAGGGGACAACGCCGCCCTAATAGCCGAACTAGCTAAAGCGAACGACGTCGAGGTTATCTACCTTTACCTTAAAAAGGCCTATATAAGGGCGGGCATAAAGGCGACCTTAATTATTACGGTAGACGGCGTAAAGGCGGCGAATAGGCTCTACGACTTTAGCATAGTAATATAGGCGGAGATTTTTAATATAAAGCCCTTCGACGATATAATCCGGCCGAGGTAGTACTACCGGTGTTTTTAATATAAATACGTTATAAAGTACTATACGGCGAAGGCGACGTATAGGCGGTATGCGTTAAGACTATACGATAAAGCTATATACACGGCTACTATTAAGTAGATCCCGTACTAGTATACCCTCTATAGGGGGAGATACGCGGCGTAGGATAGGCACTACCCTAAGGCGGAGAAGCTTTAGGATAAGGCTTAAAAGGCATACTCCTAGAGGCCGAGGCGTTTCGCCGCCGCGGCGATACCGACGATACGCCCTAAGCAAGCGCCGCCTTATACATAGCCCTTTCCGCTTCCTACCGTACTATAGGCGTCGCCGTCGAAACGGCGACGATAGGATACCCCCCCCCCCCCTTACTACCCGCCCTTCCCCCCAGCCGGCCTTAGGACATTACGAGGGCCGGTCGGGCGCGAGGCTAGTCGACTATTCGCGGGCTTTTATAGTCGCGGCCGGCCTTAGCGTCGGTAAGGGCTCGTACTACTACGGTCGAAGCCGCGCCCGCTCCTAACGACGACCCTTTTTCTAACCCCCCCTAATATTAGACATCCTTTACTAAAACACCGTAAGGATAGGCGCGAATATATACCTCGCGCTCGCCGCCCTTAAGGCGTACGATATTATAGCACTTTAGGAGACACCGATTAATAGTAAGATAAAAGCCCCGGCGTGCTTAAGGCGGTGCGACTATAGGCTCGTCTTTAAGGCGACCTAAAGCACGCTATACGTCTATAAGAGGCACGGTATTAATATATAGACGAGCGACTAAGGTATAGACTAGTATAGCGTTATATTTACTAATTTTAATACTATAGTGTTTTTAGTTTACTCCCCGTTAGTTAACTCCTCCCTCCTAATTACTCCGCTTTTTAACCTTATAATTAAACCGTTACGCACCCGATACGTCCTCGTCGGGGACTTTAATAGCTATCACCCGCTTTAGGACGCCTACGGGCGTACCTTTAGGAATAGCGAGGACCTCCTAAAGCTAATAGCGCGATAGCGCCTTAGGCTCGTAACCCTTAAGGGCTAGGTTATATATATCGCCTCTAAAGGCCGGAGGAACGGCACGATAGACCTCGCTTAAGCGTCTTAGGGTTTAAGCGTAACGTACCGTAGAAACGTAAGCCTCGTCGGATCGGATTATATATCGCAACGGCTAAAGGTAGACATAAGGCCGCTAACTTATCGGCCGGCGGCTTAAACGATAGGACTTAACCGCCTCTAGAGGAAACTCGACCCGGATAGGGGTTAAGCAGTAGCTATCGTAAAGTTCCGGCCGGAGGCTACGCTAACTACGCCTACGACCCTTAAGGCGGTCGAGGCGTACGTAGACTAAGTAGTTACCTAGTTGACTAAGATTGCGAAAGACTATATACCTAAGGCCTAGGGCCGTGCCGACGGCGGCCGCCTTAACTAATAGACTATAAAGGTAGACTAGTGCGATAGGGAGGCTAAACGCGCCCTCCGGGCGTTCTTAGCGTCCGGCAACTAAACGACCTAAGAGACGTTAGATAAAGCGAAGATAGCCCTCCGACGTACTATCGTTGCTATATAATAAGACTCCTAGCGGGAGCTTACCTACGATTTAGCCGCTAACTAAGCCTTCCTCTAGAAGATCGAGAGGTAAGCGCGGCTTTAAAGCGGCAGCCTACTATAAGCGATATATATCCTAGACCTAGAGAGACCGAGCGACCTAAAGGGGCCGGCCTACACTTACGCGGAGAAGGCAGAGACCCTTACGGCTTAGTTCTTCCTACCTTTAGTAGCAAGAGGCGAAAGGAGCCCCCGAGCCGCCCGGGAGGCCTATATAATATCGCAGCGTTTTATAGTCGGCGACGTTAGGTCGGCGGTTAGGAAGATAGCGTTATAGAAGGCTATAAGGGAGGACGGCCTCCCGGTTAGGCTTATTAAGGCCTATAAGGAGCTATTACTTAAGGTGCTTACGGTATTACTTAACGCTAGTTACGACGTCGGATATTTTCTAAGACGGTTCCGATATACGGCTATTATCGTCTTACCGAAGCTTAGGAAGATAGCGGCCTAGCTTTAATAAGCCTAAGGGTAAAGACCGATCTCTCTCCTTAGTATAGTAGGGAAGATCCTTAAGGCTATAGTCGCGAGGAGGATCGTAGACGTAGCGGAGGCGTATAACCTCCTACCTAAAGGGTAGATAGGGAATAGGACCGAGAGGTCTACTAAGATAGCGATACGACTTATAACGGAGCTCGTAAAGACGACGTAAGCCTAAGGAAGGGTAGCGTCGTTCCTCTAGCTTAACCTTAAAGGAGCTTTCGATAGGGTAGACTATACGTACCTCGTCGAGACCCTCCGCTAAAGGGGTTTCTTAGGCTAGGTTATCGCGAAGGTCGGGAGCTTCCTTAAGGGGAGGACGGCCTAGCTCTACTTCGATAGCGCGCCGGCGGAGACCTAAGAGGTGCCTACGGGCGTGTCCTAGGGCTCGCCCCTCTCCTTAATCCTCTTCCTCCTTTATATCGCGCTACTATACGACGACCTTAAGCTAGAGATAAGGGTTACTACCGTCGGCTTTACCGACGATATAAACCTTTTAGCCTACGGTAAGACTATAGCCGCGACTATATAGCGTCTAAGGAGCGCTTAAAAAAAGTACGATAAGTAGGTAGGGGAGGTCGGCGCTAAGTTCGAGCCGGAGAAAAGCGAGCTAATCTACTTTACGTAGACCTATAAGCCGATACTAATAAAGCTTTAGCTTAAGACGAATATAGTCCGGCCGGGCGAGGATAGGCGGTTCCTAAGGGTTTAGTTTAACCGAAAGCTACGATAAAAAGCCTAAGTTAAGAAGCTTAAGACGAAAATAGGCATATAGGCGCTAGCCTTTACCGGGCTTACGGCGTTTATATAAGGCATACGACTATAAAGCGTAAGGACGGTCTACGCTAATATAGTTTAAAGCGCGCTCGCTTAAAGGGCGTCGACGTTCTATAAGCCTACGCCTAAAGGAGGGAAACCTACCGGCTTAGTAAAAGCGCTTATAGTATATTAGTCGAGCTACCTATAGGTAGTAGCTAAGGCGTTTAAAGCGACCCCGATCCGGAACCTAGAGATATAGACGGCGGTCCCGCCGCTCGACCTCTACTTTAACGACCGCCTCGCGTAGTATAAGGAGCGAACCGAAGAGTTAGGTATAGCGGACCGGATCTAACGCGTCTACGAGAAGCTAGCGAGAGTGCTGCCCTAACCCTATCGGCCGACCCGGCCGCCCGGCCGGCCGTACGACGCGTAGCTTTAGGACTAATGCCCTTAAGGCATTATAACGGAGGAGGCGGTCCTCCGCGATTAAGAAGCGCGCTAGAAGGAGGATCTCTAAGCAATAGAGGCGAAGCGACTATAAAAAGTATAGCAGCCGGCAGATATTAACCCTTACTTTAACCGGCCGAAGAAGGCTCTAAAGGTATATAACGGGTTATATAAGCATAAGAGCTCCGCGCTTATTTAGATTTAGACTAAGAAGATCGGTCTACAAGGGTTTTTATTCGACTAGAACGTCCTTAACGTTAATTTACCGCTCTATCGGTATAGGACTACGCGTAAAACCGCGTTCTACCTCTTCCTCCGGTGCCTTACCTTTACTAACGTAAGGGCGGCCTTACTAAAAGGCATCCGACGGGAGAGCGACCTAAGGGCGGCGCTTAACCGCCCCGCCGCCGCGAAGCCGCTTATCTAGTAGTTCCTTAAGCACCGCCTACTATAGTAGTTCCGGGCCGCGACGGCCCTTATAGAGAAAATAGACCGCTATAATGCCAGCGGGGGGGAGCTCCGGGAGTAGGACGATAAGGCTCCTAGCGCTAGCCCCCTTTAACGTTTGTGTGTGTTTATATATATTTATGTATTCGATTATACGCTTACTAAGATTTATTTTTCTATATTCTAACCCGCTAGGCGGGGCCCTAGCCCGCACCCTATCGCCCGCATGCCGTCTACGCGCCGGCTTTACTAAGTTAGACTATCCGCCCGACCCTAACGCCCTTAGGCCTGCCCGGGCGGGGTAACCTTTATTAGGCACTAGACCGGCGGCAGCAACTAAACTTAATTAACCGTAGCGAATATAGGCCGCATCCGGCCTAACGTTAAGATAGATAGACGTTATATAGGTTTTCCCCTAGGCCGCTTAGTTTTTCCTATGCTAGCTAAACGCAGGGGCACTAGGCCCGTTAGGGCAGCTAGAGTACTTTAATAATAATAATAGGTTTATAAACTTCTACCGCCGCTTTATTAAGGGATACTTTAGTATTATCTCCCCGATAATTACGCTACTTCGAAAAGATTCCCGTTAGTCTTAGGGACTTAAATAAGCTACCGCGTTTAAGGCCCTTAAACTTACTTTTACTATTGCCTTAGTCCTAGCCTATTTTAACTACTCGAAGAAAATAGTTATTAAAACTAACGCCTTAAATTAAGCCTTAGGAGGAGTCCTTTTATAGACCGGAGACGACGGACATTTTTACCCTATTGCGTCTTTTTTTATTAAAGTATACCGCCCTTAAGTATAACTACGAGATCTATAATAAAGAGCTATTAGCAATTGTTAAAGCGCTTAAGGAATAGCGCCCGGGACTTTAAATAACTACTAAGGCGTTCGACGTTATTATAGACTATAAGAATCTTTAGACGTTTATATCTATAAAGCAACTTAACTAATAATAAGTGCGCTAGGCCGAGTTCCTTTCCTAGTTTAACTTCGTAATTATATACCGCTTAGGCAATAAGGCAATCCTCCTTAACGCTTTTAGTAAGCTCCCCGGCGATAGACTAGCTACTATCAACGATAATAGACTCCTCTATTAAAATTAAGTGATTATCCTTAAAGAGAAAGTCGACCTAACTATCTTAAAGGAACTCTTAACTAAATCCTATACCTTAAAAAAAGACCTCGACGTAGTCGCCGCCCTTAGACTAAACGCAGCTAGTAAATCACTCGATAAGCTTATCTATAAGGCATATTAATAAGATAATCTTGCCTAAGATATAGTAGCGATACTCTAAGACCTATACGCCCGACGCTAGCTAAAGTATATCCGGAAGCTCTTATATTACAATATCCGAATATTAGTTAATTAACGGACGTATCTTTTTCTACGACCGGCTCTTCGTCCTTAATACCTTAGATCTCCGCCTTAAAGTTATTTATTAATCCTATAGCAGTAGCTCAATAAGATACCTAAGGAAGGTAAAAACTCTTAATCTATTAAACCGAATATACTAATAGCTAAGAATTTCTTACTTCGCCGCTACGTTTATTAAAGACTATACTCTCTATCTTTAGACTAAGACCCCCCGCTTATCTCCCTTTAGATTCCTAAAACCCTTCGCTCTACTAGTCCGGCTATAGGCCGATATATTAATTAATTATATTACGATACTCCCTAAGTATACCCGAAACGGGAAGACTTACGAGAAAATACTTACGATAGTTAATAGGCTTATAAAGATAGATTGTTTTATCCCTATTACCGGCCTTTCTATAGAAGAATTAGTTAACTCCTTTATCTACATAGTCTATCGTTTATATAAAGCACTTAATACTATTATCTCCGACTAAGGCACTTAGTTTATCTCTAATTTTTAGCGATAGCTTAGCACTTATTTATAAATAACGTTAAAACTAAGCTTAGCATAGCACTTAGAGACTAATAGTTAAACTAAGATCGTTAACGCTACGATAAATAAATATATTCGAGCCTATATTAGCTTTACCTAAGATAATTAGGTCGACTAGCTCCCGCTCGCGGAATTCGTAATAAATAATTAAGTAAATAAAACAACCGGTATTTCTCCGTTCTTCGCTAACTACGGCTTTAATCTTTATCTTAGTATTAAACCTCTAGGTCCTTAACCCCTAACTCTCTCGTTATAGGCAAAAAAGGAATTCCTTCGCGTAGACGTAATAGCTAGTCGTTTCGACCGTATCCTCGTTTAGCTTTAAGCTCTCGCATAAGCCTTATAATAGAAATATAAGGATAATACTAATATAAAGCGGGACGAAAGCGTCCTCTTCCGACCCGGTAATATAGTTATAGTTTTATTAGAGAATATAATTACTAATCGCCTAAAGAAGAAGTAAGACGATAAATAGGACGGTCTTTATCTTATTCTCGAGGTCTACCGCGGCGCTATAATTATCGACCTCCTAAAGTATATCCGGGTTAATAAGTCTTTCTATACGTCTAAGGTGCGGCTTTAGACAACGGAAATAATACCGGGCTAGGCATAGATTAATCGAGAGGAACGACGCAACGTCGTAAGCCGTATTACGGAACGCGATAACGACGGCAATATCGAAGAAATATAGGAATTTAAGAAGATCCTTAACGTATATAATAACGAAGCCTTAATTCTAACTTATCTAATTAAATAGAAATATTACTAAGAACTAACTTAGTAGCCCGAAGATAACCTAAGAGGTTGCCTTAAAGCTATCTAACGCTTCTATAAATGCAACCTAGATAAGCCGGGCCCTTTAGATTAAGCCCGCCTATAAAAGATTCCCTTACTATATACTAATTTCTACCGAAAATGACTTTTCTTAGCGATTTAAGGACTAAATCGTCTCTAGAGGGGGAGTACTATTATATTACTATATTATATAATATAGTATATAGTGATATACTACGTAATATATAGTCCTATATATAAACGAGCCTTTAGCCTCTATAGTTCTTCTCTTCTTTATAGAACAATAAGGTTATCTAGCTATTACCTAGTGCTATAACATTTTATATCCTTTTGGAATAGGCATAAGATCCGTATATAAAGAAACCGCTAGTATATTCTTTCTAGAATACTAATAGATCTCTACTATAAGCACGATGTACGTAATTAAGCCGTTCCTTTAAGCGAAGATAAAGATAGTAATAACCGAGAGGTGCTTTATACAATGCTTAATCCGCTAGAGGATTACGATATCGATTCCTTTCTTTTAGAGAAAATATTAGCTTAGTATACGAGAGAGCTTTCCGCTCTTAGGCATAACGAAGAAATAGAAGACTACGAACGGCCGTTCTTAACTTCGTATATTTAACTACGACGACGAATTAACGAGCATTAGTAAAGCGGCGAGCTTCCGATCTTATTACTTAACCCTACTCCTCTTAGAGGGGCGGAATAGTTTATTAATAGTCACCTTCTCCTCGTATAGATAAATACTTACTCTCTTTAGTATAAACTACTATAACGGAACGATATTAACCTAAATCTCTAAGGGGACCCTCTACCGTAAGAGCTATAAGCTTAGTTCTAAAGCTTTTAATAGGAGGAAATTAAGCACTACTAGCCTCTACGTACGCTATTCGCCCTTTTAACTAAATGTCTATATTAAATACAGCGCGTATAGTATGCTAGGCCGCTTTTAGGGGCTTATAGCGACTTAGCCGGCGGGGAGAATAGCGACGGGGTTATATAAGCTCGTAGCGACCTAGCCGGCGGGGAGGATAGCGACGAGGTTATACGAGCTCGTAGCGACCTAGCCGGCGGGGAGGATAGCGACGGGGTTATACGATAAGCTCGTAGCGACCTAGCCGCTAGGGATTCCGTCGAAGAGATTAAAAGAACCTCGGACAACCTAGGTGTTATACGAGGCATCTTTCTTCTTTAAGCCGGTAGGGGAATACATCGAGATAGTGACTGTATACGATGCCTCCTCTTCCTTAGCGTAAGGGCAAGGGGATCGTAGGCGTCTAGACGATTAAATAGCGTAGGCTTAGGCTCTAGGGATTCTACCTTTTCCCTTTTAACTAAAATTTCCCGACGAGCCTTCTTCGGCCGGGTCGTACGCTTAATAGAAGAATTATTAATTTAGAAATTAATCTAAACGACGATTTTCCCCTTAAGGACGTCCTACTTATACCCCCTATCTTATACGAAGAGATCGGCTGCTATATAAGCCTTTCTAAGTTCTAGGGCTAGAAGCTTCGTAAAGCTATGTTTTTTATCCTAGTACTTCCTAAGTTCCTATAGAATCTCCTTTTAGAATTGCTTCTTAAAGTTAGGTCGTACGTATTCGTCGATCTAGTCTTACTTAGTAATACTATATATCGTACTTTAATAGTTAAAGTTTAGAAGTAGCTTAAGATCGATCGTATTTAAAAAGAGAGGTTAGCGAGGTTAGTAGTTAATAGATATATACGTATTAAGCTATATAACTTTTTATAATAGGAAGAAATCCTCTTAAAACTCCCTAAGGGATATAATGCTAAAAAGGCGAATAGGCAGGCCGGCGGGATTTCTATACGGGTCGGCTCCCTTTATACTACGATAAGCTTAGGAAGCCTGCTAGGCCTTTGCCCGGAAGTTATTCTTAAAATTAGTCATACGATTACGACGCGTAAGAGATACCGATAAAGGGATTAATATAGGCGGCGACGGGCCGTAAACCTATAACGACGGTTTAGTAGTAGTATAAGGGATTAAATAAGAGAGCGGAGAATACCTATAATTGTCTAGGAGCCGTACGAGCGTATGCCTGCGACGATAGTCCTATAAGCGTACGAGCAGTTAAAAGACTAATCGGAGGGAGCTTTATATCGGAAGGAACGCAATATAGCTACTAGCAGCCGTAGAACGGGTAAAAGAGGGATAATACGTACTTATTCTTAATAAGAGAATAGGGCTTGCCGGATTTTATATAGCGCGTAGTGAATTAAAGTGCTATATTAAGATATCGTACGTAGTAGGAGAAATAAAGAAAGGAAGGAAGGAAAACTCTAACGGGATAGAGGGGGGGAATTAAGGTATTTATCTTCCTATACGAGATAAAGACGTATATATTAGCAATATATAATTATAAAGTAAAAGGTCGAATAAGGAAATCTCGTATATAAAGTCTTATAATACTCTCGTGCACGAAGATAGCTATAAAGATAGTAGGCGATTGCTAACTAATAGGCGATAACTAGCTATCTAGCTAGCAATCGTTTGCTAGCTATAAGCAAAGAACTTAAGCGAGATTCGTACGTATTTAAATTATTCCCTCTTCCTCTTTTTTAACCTTTAATTTTTATCCTCGCAACTATTATTATATCGCTACTACCCTATAATATTACTATCTACTATCGCTAACGGTATATACGCAATCCCTTAGTATACGCAATTAATTAATTAATATTTCTTCCTTTTAGTTATTATAAGCGCGTATATATTCCTTCTTACCGACCGTATACGTATATTAACGTCGATTTTTATAGAAATAATAATAATAACTATTAGTATTAGTAGCCGTAGTCCTAAGAGCTAGTTAGGCTTCTTTATGCCTAGGTAAGTAAAAGCTCTTTATTACTTTCTTAATCGTATATATAATAGTTGCTTACTTTATTTAGCTATTGTCTGCCGATCTAATACGCGAGCTCTTATATACGCCGCGCCTTATTAAGGTCGACGTACGTAGGTAGTAACTCCGGCCGTATATTAAGAATGCCCTTTAGCGCGCTATCCTAGACCTACCCGGTCGGCGCGTTGTCTTCCTCCGTAATCGTGTCTAACTTAAGTAGGTTATAGGCATAAAGGACTCGTACGTAAACGCCTTCTAATATAAAGTTAAGGCGTTCTCCTCCCTCGTCTATATTTATCTTACTAAAATAAGATACTCCTAGACGAGGGAGGATATATAAGTTCTTTCCTAGCCTACGTACGCCTCTTAGGCTACTTCGGTAGTTGCTACGGTAATTATAAATAGCTAGATCGCGCTAGTAGGTACGATAAACGGGATCCGTAGTTTAGTGCTAGCGTATAAGGCGCCCTTACTCCTAAAGGTTCTTAAGAACGGCCGATCGATCTACTTAAAGCACTAAGGTCTTTAAGTTATAAGCCGATTAGGCTAAACAATAACGGAATAGCCGACGACTTAGTCTAATTAGACTAACCGTACGATACGTACGATACGATTTGCTTTTTGTTAATTTCCTTTCTTAAACTAGGTATATATAATACTATTTCCTTTCTTAAAACGGGTAGCGGGCACTAATAAAGCCTTAACTAAGTAGTCTTACGTAAAGGTATCGGTTATAAAGTCCTAGCTAATCTAAAACGACGGCTTATACTTTCTCATAGTGTTTTAGGTTAGTAACCTTAGCTTGTACGAGTCTTAAGGCAAAGTTATAAGGTGCGACACGGCGTACGGCGTCGTAGTCGGCTTTATAAGGTATACGTAAGGGGTAGTAACACAATTAATATTACTAATGGCTTTTGCTATTAGCACGATAGCACCCCTCGTCGTCGTTATAATTATAATATTAATTAATAGCCTCTCTATTTAAGACCCCTTAAAGAAAGGGGCTAGGCAGCGGCTGTAAGGCAGGTGCATCGGCGTGGGCGTAGCTTACGTACCGTAGAGGCGGCGCAAGTAGTGCGACGATAGCATCTACGCCTTAGGTTAATGTATATTAGGTTGTCCCTGCCTACGGGACTCCGAGGCCTATAGTTTACGCTAGGTTACGTGCGGGGCATACGTGCAGCCTAGGACATACTGCTATTAAAGAGGGGATAAGTATAAGGTGCGATACGGCGTGCGGCGTCGTGGTCGGCTTTATAAGGTATACGTAAGGGGCAGTAATATAATTGATATTACTAGTGGCTTTTGCTATTAGCGCGATAGCACCCCTCGTCGTCGTTACAAAAGTAAAGACTAGCCTTATTGCCTATAGATAAATTTATTATCGCAAACGGCTTTACGCTTATACGGGAATATATTACTACTAATAAATATAGTATTATAGCAATTTTAGGAAATTAGGTTTTAGGGTTTTAGGGTTTTAAGGTTTTAGCTAACCTTACGGACCTTAGCTAATATACTACCGGAAGGAAGACATCTATGTTAGGCTAATAGCCCTTATAGAGGCCTCTAAGGGTGTAGGTAGTAGGGCGGTTAAGTAGGGCAGAAAAAAGCCTATTAGATACGTGTTTTTCTTAGGGCGCGGTAGAGCTATTCTATATCTACGATTACTTCCTTTTTTAGGCCCTCTTTAAGCCTTGTTTTCTATGCAACGTCGTACTACATCGTGTGGTCTATTTTTAGTAGTAAGACTAAGGTATATAGAGCGTTATTCGCCGCTACGCCTTTCTTAAGACCCTTAGAATCACGGACCTTACGCATTCTTCGTATTCTTCGCGATATACAGCCGATATAGTAGACCTTTCTAGAATAGCCTTTTCTAAGGCACGATCTCCTCTTTAAGAGGCAATCATCTCATCGATATTACTATCGAGATTAAAGAAGTCTATATTTTCCTTATTATTAGAAGTTCTTAATCCTACTTACCTTCTATCTAAATCGTTAGTTTGTATATTCTTCGAGATATTAGCTAGAGGCGAGTTTAGGCTTCCTACGGCGCCTAAGATTAGGAATTTTAACGGCAATAGAGCCGCTAGCCGATAGCTATCCTAGCTTAAGTAGACGTTCCGAACGCTTAACGGCAATACGCTAGATGCCTCTCTCGTAGTCTAGGCAATTAACATAGGGCTCCTTAGGGATGCCGTAGTGTTTATAG
The DNA here is from genome assembly GCA_012934285.1 of Ophiocordyceps sinensis. NCBI lineage: Eukaryota > Fungi > Ascomycota > Sordariomycetes > Hypocreales > Ophiocordycipitaceae > Ophiocordyceps > Ophiocordyceps sinensis. The sequence continues at coordinate 11,015,883 of JAAVMX010000001.1, read as the reverse complement.
ATAGTTCGGATAGACTTAGGGAGATCGTAGCGCTTGCTAAAGGGAACTATGCCTTACTAAAAGACCTTAAGGAACTAGAAACCGCGTTAATAGACTAGTTTAAGGCAACGCTTATTAATAAAATTAATAGAAACTTTTAGCAGCCGATTTAGCAGAGACTAGATAAACTATTAGTTACCTACTATAAGCGAGCCTAGAAGCTCATAAGGCAATACAGTAGTAAAGACCGGCTAAGATCTAAAGAGAGGGCTTTTACCCCTCTTAAGCGCTATTATCTCTCGCACTTTATTAAGAGTTTTATTAACGGGTTAGCTAATGCCGAACTTAAGCGAGGATTAATCGAGCAGAATGCGCTTACTGCCGATAGTCTATCTAGTGCGATAATAATTATCTAAAAGACCCGAGGCATTCTCGCGGCAAAGGCGAACAATACTCAATAAGTAGCCCGCGATGCGTTAGTTACTACTATAGCTAACTCTATTCGCCGCTAGACTAAATAGAGTGCTTAGAAAGTCCTTATAGATAAGTAGAGCTTTAATCCCTACTATTTAGCACTTACGCCGGAGAACATAAGTAAGCGAGGGCAGACCCTATCCTATATAGGATTTCTATATATAGCTATAACGATATAGGATCCTATGTTTTTGCTATCCGCCTTATATCCGTACGTTAGGTATAGCATGCACTAGTAGATAGGGGGGAATACTAGACGAATGGTTAAGCAGCCTTATAGGCAAGCTCTTACTTAAAAGGTGCTCCTTATACCGCTTGTTCGTAAGCAGCCTACCTACTAGCAGCCTATTTAAGGATAAATATAGGAAGAAAGATCGGAGAGGACTATAGGACTATATAATAACTAGCGAGGAGTATTGCGTAGCCGTAGTCGAGGAGGATTACCGCCCTTTAAAAGCCGAGCGGGACTATAAAAGCTAGAGGACTCCCGGAACTAGTATATAAATAGATCCGCTCTTATTCCGGATTAGCCGATCTACTTTGTATATAGACAATAAAGCCACTACCCGTTAATATATTCTACATTATTTATAGAAAGGCTTTAAGATTAGGAAAGAGATATTCTTCGCGAGAAGTGTTTCGGAAAGAGAGTATAGTAGTAAGAGGCAAATATACAATTGCCTAAGGGATTAGGAGGGACTAGACCTCTACCTTAAGCTAAGGTCTAAGCAAACTATAGATGTATAGAAGAAGAGCTAGAGACCTATATTATAGAGGCCGCGCTAGGTGCGAGGGTGGTTTACTTCGCCTAGTCGTAGGACCTTTTAGATAGCGATAACGAGTATAGCTATAATATCCTTACTAGCCTTATAGAGGAAACTTATATAAATAAGGAACTATCCGTTAAAGCCCGCGCTATAGGATTAAAGCCCGATGCCGATACTATTTAGGATTCCCTAGCCTAGGACTAGGACCTAGACGGAGTAGAAGCGTTATTAATAATTAAGCGCCTTTAAAGAGTTATAACCGAGGAGGATATTAAGGACCGGGATACATCGGCCTTAATTTAAGGCGCCTTAGCGATTATAATGCTAGCGGGGGGGGTGAACCTACCTCGTGCGGTAAAGAAAAGGCAGGTAGGAGGCGACGTAGTCCCCGTTATTATCTAGCTAGCGACGGATTCTAAAGAAGCGCTAAGGAGGCATAAGGTGCCCTAGGGAGAGGTAGACCTCCTAGCAACTACTACTGCTATTACTACGAAGGTGAAAAAGGGAGCTAAGCCGAGAAGCCTTACGGAGATCTAGGCAAGAGAAGGGCTTAGATCCTTCGATTAGATTGACCTAGCTCGTAAGGTTATAGTGCCTCTTAGCCTAGCCGACTTTTAGTAAGTAAGCCCGGAGGGTGCTAAGTAGTTTCGTCATTTGTCTTTACGTAAGCAGGTGCGATAGGCTAAACCTAGGAAAAGAGCTATGCCGGCAATAGCCGCGGCGGTATATAAGTATGCTTCGCCCTTCTATAACACCTAGTTGTTAGCAAAGGCGGTAGTAACCCCGAAGACATTTAGAGTAGCTATTATAGTTATCTTCGCTAATACTTAGCAGGAAGCTATATATATCGCTATGCTATCGTAGACCGTTTAAGCAAACTAAGGCTCGGAAGCTAACATTATATCGTAGAAGTTTGCCGTAGAATATAACTAGCTACGCTAGCAACTATCCGAAATCGGGTTTTAAGGACTATTAATAACAAACGCTAATAGATCGAGGACCCTTATTATAGAGTTCGTAAAGTGTACTATCGTTTGCGAAGGGATTAGGCGGGAGATCCTAGCTATTATTCGACCGGACCTCTATAAAGGAACGCTAAAGGACGATATCCTTATCTTGCTTAGACTCCCGTAGCTCTATAAGATTAGTGTAGTATTCGACATCTAAGCAAGCACCCTTAAAATTAGACTTCCCGCTATTAAGGAATAACGTGAGAAGATATAAGGTCTAATTATAACTATAAGTAGCCGATAGAAGCTATTGCTGTCTCTAGTAGCGCCCTTACTATTAAAGAGGTTCGTAGGAAAGAAGGATATACGCGAGGCTATTGCCGTATTAAAGGATAATTCCTTATTAGAAGAAGACTCCTCCTCTACTAAATACACTATATCTTCGGAAAACTAGATCTCCTACTTCGACCTAAGCATATCGTTAAAGTACGATTAATAGTATTATTATTTAACTATACCCTATACCTCCCTTTCTCCTAGTTCTTTATAGAGCCTTTACTATAGCTTTTAGGGCATATACTACGCCTAACGAAGCCGAAGGACTAAGCAGCTTTTAAGAGAATATACCGCCTAAGAACATACTATGCAGGCCTATTATACGTTACGGATGAGTGCACTATAGAGGAGGATTTAATCCCGACGGCCCCGATAGACTTTGCGAAAGATAGGCTACCCCCTAGAGACCGCGTAGATGCAGTCAACGAGCCCGGACTATAGAGTGACGGACCTTCTATATACCCTTTCCTAACGTAAAGAAGGGTCTAAAGGAAGCTAATTAATAAGACAACCCCGTTAAAGGTTATTATAGCCTAGTTCGCTACGATAGGGATCCGGCTAGGCCTATTAGTGCTAAAAGACCTTAAGGAAGAAGTATAGCGAGTGTTCTTTACCTATCGGGAGCTTAATAGGACTACGGTATATAACCTACCCCTAATAGACCTTTATACGCATAGACCTTGCGTTAAAGGAGGCGTAAAGCCGTAGAATAAATCTCTAAGGAGACGTTAGACCGAGCCGTAAAAGTATTAGCTAAATAAGATCGTAAACGACTGCGTTAATGCAGGCATATATAAATACACTACTATAGCGAATAGCACGTTGTTATCGTAGTCGGCCGAGCCGGTACTAGTAGTTAAGGATAAGAATAACCCGTAGGTAGAACTACGATTAACAATTAACTATAGCTATATCGAGGAGGACCTACTAAGAACGGAGATCCTACTATTAGCCGAGATCTACGATAACCTCTCGGATCTTAGGGTAGGAACCTACTGCTAATTTAACCTTAAATATAGATACTAGGCTATTCCCGTAGACCTAGAACTTCGATACGTCTTAGCTTTCGCGATACTAGGTTTTACGCAGTTATAGCCGACGAGAATGCCCTAAAGGACCTAAACGGCGCCTTTCTCTTTCACCGAGTTTATAAAGATTGTAATAGGACCTATCCCTATACCCTTTACTAAGCCCTTACTTATAGCCCCTCCTACTATTAGAGATATAGCACCCGTTAACGTATATATCAATAACGTATTCGGTAAGTATAAGACCTTTAAGGAGTAGTAGGCGTTCGTGCGGGACTATCTCTTACCTCGATTTTTATAGGCACTACTTAAGTTAAGTTTTAAGAAGGTAAGGCTCGGCATAGAAGAGATTATAGCGATCGGCTAGACCTACCGTATTAAGGGCGAAGTCCTTATTAAGCTAGAGAGAGCAGTAAAGCTAAAGGAGTAGCTAATACTAATAGACTAAACGGGTGTTAGGTCCTTCGTTAGTATAGTAGGACCTTATCGACAATAGATCCCTAATTATGCCGAGATTACCCGGCCGTTAAATAGACTAATAGGAAACATGCCTTAGCGTTAGGGTAATAGTAAAGCCCTCTCTTTTGCTATTCTTAAGGCATAGTATTAAGTAGTCGTAGCGATATATAGCTACCTGTTTAACGTGTTAGTATAGCTCTATATAGATACGAGCAAATTCGGGGCCGGATGTACGCTGCTATAGCACCGCGATAATTAGGACTTCCTTATCCTATATAACTCTTTTCTATTTATAAAGATATAGAGGAACTATAGCACCTACAAAAGGGAGCTCTATGCCCTCGTAGAGTTTTATAGGAGGCACCGCTACTTTTTTTATAGTAGGAGCCTATTAATAGTCTATACTAACTATATACCGCTTACTTAGTTTCTTTCGGGATAAGGCTATAAGGGAATCTATGCCCGCTAGGTGACTAAGTTAAGGATGCTTAATATTCGCATCTATTACATTAAGGGGACCCGCAATAGAGCCGTAGATAGGCTATTAAGGACTATCTTTCCTTTCTAAGAGTATAACGACGACGGCCTAAAGTTATAGGGTTATATTAATACAGCCGGCTTATAGATCTAGAAGGATAGTAAGGGAGGCTTTAAGGAGCTTATTAGAGAGCTTAGACGTTAACTATAGCTGCAGCCGCCTTAGGGACGTAAAGGAGCTCCGTGCCCGACCTTTTCTATAGACTAGTAGACGATACTCCGGAAACAGTGGCGATAGGACGGGGAACAAACTCTCGGGGAGGTAAAGGCGCTATCGACTAAAGGAGAGGATCCTACCTTAGAGGAGCGTTTCTAAATGCACCTAGACTTCGGAGAGATCTTACGATATCTACTATAGGGGACACTAGAGGACCCGCTAGACCGGCACGCACGAAGGCGAATCTTAGGCAAAGCGTAGAGCTTTAAGTAGACTAAAGGCCGGCTTTAGCACCGTAGTGCTAATAGGTTTTAGCAAAGATACCTACTAGAAGAAAAGATCCCGGAAGTATTAAAGAGGGCTTACGATAATAGCGGATACTTCGGAGCAGACTATACTCGCCGTAGACTATATACGTACGTATACTAGCCTAGGATAGCATAAGACATCGTTAACTATATTACAAGCTGCTTTCTATACGCTACCTTTAAGGCAAATAAGCTAAAGGCACTAGACTAGCCTATTATAATTACATAGCTATTAGAAGTCGTTAGCATAGACTATATTAGCCCTTTTCCGTAGTTAGCTTTAGGGATAAGGCATATCCTAGTTGTTATAGATTACTTCTTAAGATTCGCTTAGATTATAAAGTGCCGGATAATATAAGCTATAAAGGCGTCGCATAAACTTAAGAGTTAGCTAAACTCTTGAATAATATCTCCCCTAGCCTTTTATATAGTTCTAGGCTTATCCTTCCGATTACGAGAATTTAAAGCAGTTATAGGACGGCATAATATAGAGATAGTAAGAGCACCGTCGCAATTATATAAAAGCGTAAGCCTAGTAGAAGTTATAAATAGGATCCTTTAGGAAGTTATAAGGCGTATTAAAGCATCGCAACTAGACTAAGATAAGACCTTGCCCTTTATTATAAAGTCCTTTAACTATCGTTGCATTCGGTTACTAGGATACTCACTAAGTTAAGTCCTCCTTAGGTTAAAAGACGATGCTATTATAAAGGACTAAAACGACTAATAGACTGATAAATAAGCTATACTTACATTAGGAAAGTGCTTATAGCTATTAGGAGGGGATTTAGCCGATCTAGTGATATTACATTTAGCCGAAATAACCTTACGACGACTAGCAGTAAGAGCTATATTTTATTATAAAGCAGATTAGCAACGATAGCTCTACGAAGCACGACGGCAACCGGGATTTAAAGCTAGAGATATAGTTCTTATCGCCTAAGAAGGAAAGCCTTAAAAGCTAGCCCTACGATAGCGCGGACCCTTTATAATTTACTAGAGAAAAGGCCGGGCAATATACGCATTAGTGTATATAGATAGAATACTTATTCGGGGAGCTTAGGGGCTAGAGTTTTACGAAGATAGCCTATTAAAGATATATATACGGCCGGCGTGCTTAGAAGGACGTTTCCTATAGGAATACCCCTTTAGACTATTATTAAGAGCGTAGAGAGGGAAGGCAAAGGTATAATAACGAGGATATTACGAGAGAGGGGGAAAATTAGTGCTATTTTCTTTGTTTGTTTTATTCGCATGCCGGAGGCATACTAGTTGCCGGGGAATATATTAGGCTAACAGCCCCCGTAGAGGCCTCTAAGGGTGTAGGTGGCAGGGCGGTCAAGTGGGGCAGAAAAAAGCCCACTAGATACGTGTTTTTCGTAGGGCGCGGCAGAGCTATTCTGCATCCACGATCACTTCCTTTTTCAGGCCCTCTTTAAGCCTTGTTTTCTGTGCAACGTCGCACTACATCGTGTGGTCTGTTTTTATCTGCACAGTACTCGGCTCTGTAAGCTGCCTGCTACCGGCACCCAAGACCATGGCGCACTGCCACGACGAGCACGCGGGCCACGGCCACGGCCACAGCCACAGCCACGACCACGGCCACGACCACGCGGACGACACGACGCCCGCGCTGCAGTCGTCGCTGTACGAGCAAATCAAATTCGACGACATCACGACGCTCAACGAGTCGCGCAGAGACGCGGGCAAGGCCGTGGTCAAGAAGACGTGGGCCGAGCGGCTCGACGCCGAGCCCGAGCTGGTGAGCGACGCCGACGAGCAGCTCCTGATGACGGTGCCGTAAGTGAGCGCAGCCCCCCCCCCGACGGACCCGGCGTCCAGCGTCTTCTGACACGAAGAGAGGCGGCGGGCTCGGGGGCAAAACAGCTTCACATCACAGGTCAAGCTACACTCGGTGCTGGTGCGCACGTCGTCGGCGGCCTCGGCACCCCGCACGCTGCACCTCTACGTCAACCGCGCCGACCTCGACTTTAGCGCGGCCGAGGAGCTCGAGCCCGTGCAGGTTCTAGAGCTCTCGCAGACGTCCGAGGTGCAGGAGGTGCCCGTCCGGCGGGCGCTGTTTGGCAGGGTTCAGCGACTAGGCCTCTTCTTCGTCGACAACTTTGGCGGCGGACACGAGGGCCACTCGCGCGTGTGCTACGTTGGCTTCAGGGGCGAGTGGACGCGCCTAGGCCGCGCGCCCGAGTCCATCTTGTACGAGGCGGTGCCGCAGCCGGGGGATCATCGTGTGAGGGGGACGAATGTTAATCAAATGGGGAGCGGCATCGGGGGGGGGGATGGCATTTGATGTCTGCTCTTTCGACCCAGTATGTATATACCCGTTGGGAACTAAGGGACGCTTCGTCCCTCTCAAATGCAGGAAATCAGCTGCATGAATATCACAGCAGAAGAGTGAAGAAAGGGGTGGACTCGTAAACACGAGGATGCATACAGCTACCTAACTTTAGGACTAACAGAGGTATATATAGGTACCGGAGCCTCTTAAACAGGGCCCCTAGCCCGTACTAACCGCAGTTATAATACAACGGAATACCTACCTGCCGTCCTTAGCTAAAGGGGTTATATAATAAGTCTTACTATTTGTCCTATAGCAAATCTCTATTCGTCCCGGAGGTACCGAAGTACTATACATCCCTATATCTCCCCGCGCCTCCCCGCGCCTCCCCGCGCCTTCCCGCCCCTACACCCGCGTACGGTATATAGCAATTATTAAAGCCGCGTAAATCGTGTATCAACCCTAATACGCAGTAGAGCATAAAGCATACATTAAGGAGCCGCACATATAGTAGAAGGCACGTAGTAGGGCACGCAGCCGGGCATAAAGCATATATTAAGGAGCCGTATATATAGCAGAAGGCATATAGCAAAGGGCACGTAGTAGGGCACGCAGTAGGGCACGCAGTAGGGCACGCAGTAGGGCACGCAGTAGGGCACGTAGTAGGGCACGCAGCCGGGCACGAAGTAGGGCACGCAGTAGAGGGCACGCAGTAGGGCACGAAGTATACATTAAGGAGCCGTATATATAGTAGAGGGCATATAGTAAGGCACGCAGCCGGGCATAAAGCATATATTAAGGAGCCGTATATATAGTAGAGGGCACGCAGTAAGGCACGCAGCTAGGTATAAAGTATATATTAAGGAGCCGCACATATAGTAGAGGGCATATACAGCCGGGCACGAAGTATATATTAAGGAGCCGTATATATAGTAGAGGGCACGTAGCAAAGGGCATATAGTAGGGCACGTAGTAGGGCACGCAGTAGGGCACGCAGCCGGGCATAAAGCAGGGCACGCAGTAGGGCACGCAGTAAGGCACGCAGTAAGGCACGCAGTAAGGCACGTAGCCGGGTATAAAGCATATATTAAGGAGCCGTATATATAGCAGAAGGCACGTAGTAGAGCACGCAGTAGAGGGCACGTAGTAGGGCACGTAGTAGGGCACGCAGTAGGGCACGCAGTAGGGCACGCAGTAGAAGGCACCGGCCGGGCACGAAGCATACATTAAGGAGCCATACATATAGCAGAGGGCATATAGCAAAAGGCACGTAGTAGAGCACGTAATAAAGCACGTAGTAGAGGGCACGTAATAGAAGGCACGTAGTAGAGGGCATATAGTAGAGGGCACGCAGTAGAGGGCACGCAATAGGGCACGCAGTAAGGCACGTAGTAGGAACGCAGCTAGATATACGTTAAGAGTATTACTATTTGCACTAAGTGTTTTCTCTATTTACACTAAGTTAACATTAAGTAGACCTAATTCTTCTACGCCTACCCTCCGCGCCTACCCCGCCTAACCTAATTTATATATAATGATATAGTAACGGCGGGGTCCGCGTAAAGTAAAGAGTCTACGAGGCTGCCTTCTACCCACGAGGCTGCCGACGATGCTGCCGACGAAGCTGCCGACGAAGCTGCCGACGAAGCTGCCCTCGAGGGAGCCTGCCGACGAAGCTGCCCTTAAGGGAGCCTGCCGACGAAGCTGCCGACGAAGCTGCCGACGAAGCAGCCCACGAAGCTGCCGACGAAGCAGCCGTAGGAGGCTGCCGATAAAGCTGCCGACGAAGCTGCCCTCGAGGGAGCCTGCCGACGAAGCTGCCGACGAGCCTGCCGACGAGCCTGCCGACGAGCCTGCCGACGAGCCTGCCGACGAGCCTGCCGACGAGCCTGCCGACGAGCCTGCCGACGAGCCTGCCGACGAGCCTGCCGACGAGCCTGCCGACGAGCCTGCCGACGAAGCTGCCGACGAAGCTGCCCTCGATTCCTACTACGCAGCCTAAGGCTACGTAGCTTAAGGTTACGAATTAATATACGTTATAAAGGCGAATTAGTGCTATTTATACGAATTAAACGCCTAGACTATTTACTTTACGCGGGCCCCGCGGTTACTATATTATTATATATAAATTAGGTTAGGCGGGGTAAGCGCGGAGGGTAAGCGCAAAAAGATTTTAGGTCTACTTAGTGCAAATAGAGAAAACACTTAGTGTAAATAGTAATACTCTACGTATTAGTTAGTTAAATAAACAAAGGGGTTGTAAACTAGCTGGATTCTAGTCTATAATATCTATTAACTAAGGGGCGACGAATAGCCCCTTTATATAGCCTATAAACGCGTATATTAATAGGGCCCGAAGCCGGACCTTTACGAGCCCTTGCTTGCGACGTTAGGGCTATGCCTATAAGGGCGATTAAGTTAATAACTTAATCATCGTAAGGTCGGCCGAGTTAGTAACGTTATTACCGGGGTCCCCGATGTGTACGATCGATGCATTATATAGTTAATAACGCATCCGTATAGGCGTTGTAAGCACGTGATCTATTTAATTACGTAGATTATAATCGTGCCTAAAGAACGGATATCCCTTATTCCTATACTACGTTAAATTAATAAGCTAAATAAATAAATATACGTATGTTTATCTCGCGATAGCCTTAAATTACGGCGTACGCAATAGCTCCTATATATAAAGTACGTACTAGGTAGGGCTAGTTAGGCCTATAGCCTACTAGGCATACGTACGCAATTTAGGTACGCGGGTATAAGGGCGCGGGAGGCGCGGGGAGATACGGGGATATATAGTACTTTAGCACCTCCTAGACGAATAGAGATTTACTATAGGACAAATAGTAAGACTCTATATAATAGGCTCGTTAGGGACGTAATAGCCTATTATTAATATAGTAGGCACTAAGAATATATATGTAAAGAAGGATGCTTGTATTAGATAGGCGTAAGCCCCGGGAGCTAGGAATAGCTCCCTACTATCTTATCTATAGCTAATTATATTAGCCCCGGCATATAGTATAGAGGATGCTTTATATATATTAGAATGCCTATAGGAATAAGGGATACCCGTTCTTTAGGCACGATTACAATCTATATAATTAAATAGATTACGTATAGGTAACGCCTATATAGATGCGTTATTAACTATACGATGTATCGATCGTATGCATCGGGGACCCTAGTAATAGCGTTACTAACTCGGCCGCCCTTACGATAATTAAGTTATTAACTTAATCGCCCTTACAGGCATAGCCCCGACGTCGTAAGCAAGGGCTAGCAAAGGTCCGGCTTTAGGCCTTATTAATGTACGCGTTGATAGGCTATATAAAGGGGCTATTCGTCGACCCTTAGTTAATAGATATTCTAGACTAAAATCCAGCCAGTTTATAACCTCTTTGTTTTATTTAACTAACTAATACTAATTAGTAATTAAACGATTAATCATAGATTAGTAAGGTAGAAGAGGCAAAGCCTAATCGTCGAAAAGTGCACGGATCTTTATCCCTCGCGGATTCTATTGCCTATACCTAAAGACGGTCCTTTATGCTAAGAATAAGGAACCTACGCGAGTTAGAGTCGACGAAGCTATTATAGCTAGCTCTCGGTGACCGCCGATAAGTTCTTTCCTAGCTTTTATTTAATCCCGTCTCGCTTTAAGAAGAAGAAGAGTTACGTCGAACAATAGTGCGTTCGTAACGTAAGACAACCTTCGTAACGACCCTCGCGATCCCCTTTAATAATAGCAGTATGCTTTATTTAATCACACTATATCGGACCCTACCGATAACCCTAATGCTCCCGGTCCTGCACCGGAAGCAACTAAAACTGCCGATAACCCCCTTTCCGGTTGGCTAAGCGGCATCGGCATCTTCAGGTCGTTTTAGAATAAAACCGATATTGCTTTCTAAGAGATAGAGGTTACTTATAATAACAATATTAAGAAGGCTATTATAACTTACGTAGCCCGATTTATTATTATTATGCTAGTATAACTATCTATAGATACGAGTTATTCCTAGACTTCTAGGACTACTTTAACGGGTAGATAGAGGCTATATAGAACCGGGGAGATAGGTATTTTAAGAAGGCCTTTAAATCCTTCTTACGGTCCCGTAGGATCTAGACCGGCGCCTTAAACCTTAGCTTTACGGCATTATTTTTAATGCTTTAGCGCTAGTAGATTCCCCTAATTTAGCCTAAGGACGAACTACCCTTAGAATAGTTAAAGTTCTACGACGAACAAACCTAAGAGTTCGTAAGGAATATATCTATTATAGCCCTAGCTGCCGTAACTAACCCTCCTTCTCTAGTCGCCTTAGGCACGGCCCTAACGGCACCTCTTATTGCCTTAACCCCGGATCCTATAGCAACCTTTACGACGGCGCTATCTACGCCCGCGGCTATCCCCCCTATACCTCTAACCGCCCCGGCAGTTACATTCGCGCTAGAACCCTCTTTTGCTCTAATAACCTCGATATATACTACCTCCGTCGATCCCGGCTCGTACCCGCGAGATTAAATGCCTAGCACGTTCCCGAACCCTTAGACCCTTCCGTTCTAAGATATATTAGAAACGCTAATAATACTTTACCCGACTTCGTACTAATTCTCTAAGACCCCTCCGATTAGCATAACGTTAAAGGCAGCCTATATAATAGTGCCCCCTTACGACGTTCTAAACGAGGAGATAGACGTAGACCTCCTATAAAAGTTTATTAAGTTATAGGATAAAAGCAAGAATTATATAGGGGAGCCCTATAATATTCTCGATAATAAAGTCCGTATCTTTACGGACGTTTATTATATAGTTAAGGCCTAGCCCGGCTATTTCTATGCCTTCTTTCCCTAAATCCTTACCGGCCGAGCCTAAGACTACTATATCTAGCATATAGAGTAGGATAGTATATTTAGGCAAGCCTACGACCTACTAAAGGCTTACTTTAATACCGAAGTAAACTATTAGCACTATTAGGTAGATTAAAGCATAATAACTTTTAAAAAGCTATAAGTTAAGCATTTAAATCAGACCTAATAGAAAGTCCTATAGACCTTTTTTAATAAGCTATAACGATATTAACGCGCCTTAGGATTTAAGTTCGCTAGAGACCTCCCCCTTCGCACTATATTGCTTAACGTATGCCGAAACGTCCCGGAATTTAGCTATACGCTATATAACCCCCCTAAGACTACGGAAAAGCTATTCTCCGCGCTACGTTCCTCCCTAAAGACCTATCTATCGATATAGGCCGAGAACGGCACGTCCGGCACGTTTATATAATATCGTAATAAGGTAATAAATATAAAGAATAAATACAATTTATTAAGCGTGTTTTACACCGACTAAAGATATATTAATAACCGCGGCAACGGCCGTAGGTTTAGCGGAAGCAGCGGATTAAGCTACCGTAGCCCTCGTAGCGGCGGCAGTAGCTTTAGCAACCGCTAATAGTCGAGGAAGTGCTTTATTTATTAAAAGGAAGGATGCTAGTTAATAAAGCATACCTTATAGGAACGAGCTAGGTCTAAGGCTTAATACTACGCTTAATGCTTGCTAACCGGCAACCTTAGCATAGGATTTAAGGCCTATCTTCCCGAATATAAAGGTAATAAGACTCTATAGGCCGCTATCGAGTAGCGTAACGATAAGGCTAGTAACGACGAAGAACTAACTAAGTAGTAAGCCTCGTAAATCCTATATTAGTAGTCCTTTAACTATTTAATTATAGGCGAAGACGCATAAGGAATAGACTAGTCAGGCGTTCTAGCTACCTAATTCGTCTTCGACTATTACTCGAAGGACCGCTTTTACGACATCCTCGTAGACACTAGAGCAGCTATAGTCTCTACGGTAGGTTAAGACTAGTATCTCGCCCTACAACGAGAAGACCCGTCTATCGTACTTAACGAGTCTACCGCCGGCTAGGCCTATATTAAATTCGGCAGCGGCGAGGACGTACGTTCCCTCGGCTCTATTGCTCTTAAGACCCCTATTAGCCGTATTACGTTCTACGTGCTAGGAATAACGCCCCCCTTCTTCCTCTACCTAGCTAATATAGATCGCTTAAGCGTATACTTTAATAATACTACCGATACGATTATCGGTCCCGGTGTTAGCACCCCTATTATTCGTAAATAGGGATATCTATAGTTCTTTTTTAGCAAAGAAGAGAACGTAGTCGCCTTCTTAACTAAATCTAAGATACGAACGCTTTACCGCCGATTTAGCTACCCGGCCGTTAATAGACTTTACTACTTATTAAAATAAGTAAGGCATAACGATATCTTAGTAAAAACACTCGAGGATATCTTAAATTTCTGCTATTACTGCTAGCTCTACGGGCCGGCGCGCTAGAGGTTTAGGTTTATATTAAAGGATAACTAAGAATTCAATTTTAAGGTTATCGTCGATGTAATATACCTTAAGGTCGGTAGTAGCACCCGCCTAGTACTATACGTAGTCGATATAGCGATATCTTTCTAAAGAGCGCGATTCCTCCCGTCTATATCGGCTAAAGATACGTAGGAGATACTTAAGGCGCTATAGATCGATATATACCTTAGCCCCCTTAACTTTATCCGGCATAACGCAAGCACTAACTTCGCCTTAACTAAGTTTCGTAATAAGGCTCGTATTAGAGGTATTACGTATACCTAGATCCCCGTTAAGGCATATTAGTCTATAGGTAAGATTAAAAGGTACTATAGCCCGCTCCGTCGTGCGTTTAAAATAATATATGCCGAAATCGGTAGGACAACGGCCCTTAAATCCGTCCTATAAATAGCTATTAAAGCCGTGAATAATATAGTAGGACTAAACGGCCTCGTCCTTACGCTCCTTGTCTTTAGAGCGTACCTACGGATAACTTAGGACTCCCCTCCTTCGGCAATTACGGTATAAAGAGCCGCGACTATCTAAAAGGCTATAAAAGCCTTACGGTAGCTCTCCGCCGCGCGATAAGTTAGGGATAGCCTATAAGCTCGAAACGGCCCCTTAACCTTTAGCACTCTATTACTACCGCTATAGAGTAAAGTCTGCGTTTAGAGAGAGAAGCGAGGATAGTAGGGTCTATATAAAATTGCCTTTATTAACGGCTACGACGTTACTATCGAGACCGTTAACGGCCCTATAGTCTTCCGGTCTACCTTTATGCAGCCGTACTACTATAGTAAGGACGATACCCCGGATCCCCTTGCCCTCGATAATATAGACACCCTCTCTAAGGTCGATTCCTCTACTCTAGACGAAATTCCCGAGCTAGATCCTTCCCCCTCTCTAGTATAGGCACTACCGGCTCCGCCGTAGCCCCGTAAACGCGGACGTCCCCTAGGCTTAAGGAATAAGCTAAAGACCGTAACCTTCTATAATTAATTCCTTATTAAGAAGGAAGAAGATATACTACGGCTATCGACTAAGCTATGCAATAACGGCGTTATTACTACACCTAGCGCCCCTTTTAAAGAATTAGACTAGCGGGAGATTAACGATCTCGTAGCCTGTAGGGTGTTTAGCTTCGAATAATACGACGAGTTAATTTATAGGTCTTATCGCTTATTTCAATCCCGAATAGTCCGGGAAGTAAAGGGCCGTGACGTTTAACTATACGAAAAGTCGCGTCTAGTAATCTAAAGCTATAGCGATATAGAGAAAAGCTCGCTCCTAACCTAATCCCCTACTATTTAAGACACCTTTTCGGCCGAGGAAGAAAAAGAGCTTAAGATAGCTTAATTTCGCGCTAAGCCGAAGGCCTAAATAACCCTAGGGAATGCTATAGACTTTAATAGAGTAAAACTAACGCTTTACGACGACGTTCTACTCCTATAGCAGAAGGGATAGGCCTTAAGGATCGAGGTAGTCGACTTACGGGCTTGTGATAAAGCCTAGCAGTACCTTAAGCAACGCGCTTATGCTACGTACGTCGCCTTTATCTATTAGCCCGAGGTCTTATTCGATATCTCCGTAGCAGCCTAAGTCTAAGCCCCCGAAGAGAAGGATTATAACATCCTTAATAAGCGCCTTTAGTAGTAGATCGACTATTAACAACGTAGACTTACGTACCGACTAATTAATCTTAAGACTGCTAAGATCGTGGTATTTACGGATGGCTTATTCGCAAACAACCGAGACCTTTCGTCTTAGTTAGGCTTTATTATTACGCTCGTTAATAAGACCGTTGTATAGATACGCACTTTCGGATTAATAGCAATATTGTCTATTAGAGCTCGACGAAGTATAAGCGAGAAACCTATAGCGTTCTTACGAGCGAGATCTACGGCATAGTTAACGGCGTAGACCTTAGCATCTCCCTTATTACGACCCTCCGTATAGTTACGGAACGGCTTAAGCTCCTACTAATCCCTCTTATTATATATACTAACTTATACTCCCTCTACGAATGCCTTATTAAGCTCGGCACTACGAAGGAGAAACGCTTAATAATCGATATTATAGCGTTGCGTTAGTCGTACGAGCGACGGGAGATTAAGGAGATTAGGTGGATCTACGGGGAAGATAACCCCGCCGACGCTATAATAAAGGCATCGCTAAATAAAGCCCTTAAACGCCTTATTAATATAAACAGCCTCTCGATTAGGATAGAAGCCTTTATCCTTCGCCTATAACGACTAACGGTGTTCCTTTTATTCTGCCCCCTTTTTTTATTTATACTTATTAAATATATTTATTAGGCCCTCTACCTAATGTATCGTTCTTTCGGCTTTTCCCCCCTTATTTAGATTATAGGCTTACTATATAGCAACTATAAAGAAAGTTGCTAGTATAAGAATAATAGATATCCGTTCTTTAGGCACGATTGTAATCTATGTGATTAAATTAATCACGTGCGGGCAACGCCTACACGGATGCATTATTAACTACACGATGCATCGATCGTATGCATTAGGGACCCCGGTAATAGCGTTACTAACTCGGCCGCCCTTGCGATAATTAAGTCATTGACTTAATCGCCCTTATAGGCATAGCCCCGACGTCGTAAGCAAGGGCTCGCAAAGGTCCGGCTTTAGGCCCTATTAATATACGCGTTTATAGGGTATATAAAGGGGCTGTTCGTCGCCCCTTAGTTAATAGATATCATAGACTAGAATCCAGCTAGTTTATAACCCCTTTGTTTTATTTAACTAACTAATAATTCCGGCTCGAAAAAGAAAATACTACTACCTATAGCAGTTATAATATAATTCCTAATTAGGCAATTAGGAGGAATACTCCTATTGCGTAAATCCTTCCTTTTATTCTTTATAAGTTATGCTTATATATGCTAGTAATCGGTTTTCCTTTTATCGTTCCTTTTGCTAAGCGGCCTTCTTGCTTTATATAGCGCGTGCTAGAGGGCGACCTTAGAACTCTATAATAGCTTTCGCGGAAACCTAGTTAGCTTAGACCTATTAGTTATATATAGCGGCCTATCCTTTCTATCGCATAAGGTATTCGGTTATAAGTAACTTCGACCGGCCGATGCGACGAATACGGATGTCTATTAAGCGCTCGACTTTATAATACTAATCTCCTTCGTTAAGCGCGTATTTAATATCGCGAGCTATAATAGGGTAGGCAGAGTAATTATATAGGTGCCCTCTATATATATATAGAAATCATCTATAAAGAACTAAGTATAAGCGCACCTATATATACGGATATATAGCTCTACGCACGTACCCCTTTATCCGTATATACCCCTTACCCTTATCCGCACGAGCCTCTTACCCTTATTCGCACGAGCCCCTTTCCCCGCCCGTATATGCCTCTTCCCCGCTCGTACGTAAGAATGCGGATTAGGTCGTAGACCTAATCTCACTAATAGTCGAAGACCCTTATATAAGACCCTTACCTTACCCGAGCGAAAAATAACGACGTATTACGTAAGGCCCGGCCGCGCCTTAGGCTACGCGGCTTGCTTTAGGGAGCGTAAAACGCACCTTCTTCCGATATGTCTTTACCGGCAACGTAGCGTTAGGCGGTCCGTCGTTTTCTCTAATAGCTCTAAAGTGCTTTTCGAAGCGATCGAGCGCTTCTATATCTACGAAGTCCGCTGCTAGGTGCTACGTCGGGTTTTAGTACCTTTACTATCTTACGAAGACCTCGCGCCTACTGCCGCGGCTAACTTTCTTTTACTATACGGTAAGAATTTCCTCTATTAGGAACTCTTCTTCCCCTTTTACTAAGATTGCGGGAGGCTACGGGTCCGCTATTACTTAGCTAGGCATCGGATCTACTACTACTCGACGAAGAAGGTCTACGTTAAAATTTAGGTAAATCCCGTTAGGCAATCCCTCTAGCTTAACGGCTTACGGGCTTAGCCCTCTCTTAACCGTAAATTTTACGTATAGCTAGTCGAGCTTCTTCTTCGGCCTTAAGGATACGTAGTTCCGTAGGTCTACTTAGACTTTATTACCTACCGTAAATCGCTCTATAGGTTCCCGCCGTTTATTAGCATACCGCTCTTAGTCCTACGCTGCCGAGGCTATTAACGACTAATAGAAGTCCGAGACCTACTTAAGTTGCTATATAAAGGAGGCTATACGCCCCTTTAGGCTATTGCCGGACGGCTTTTCCGCCGCTATATCTACGGCGATAGGAAATAAGGATACTAGTTCGTACCCGTATAGTGCGAAGAAAGGGGATATACTAATTAAAGAGTGATTTCTCCTATTAAGCGCTATTTGCGCTACGTAGAGCTACTTATCCTAGTCCCTTTAGTTGCGGTCGATAACGCTTTAGAGGTAAGCTTAAACTTCCTAGTTATCTCGAGAAGAGAGATATACGCTATGCATGTAGAAGTTAATGACTGAAAAGGGGGTCGAAGACTTAGACAGTCTGTGGGGAGCTATTTAAATCTTATGTAGGTAGGAAATGTAGTGTAGAAGTGATTGATTGATCTCTAACCTCTCTCTTCCTTACTAGGGGGGACTGCCCCCTTTTATAGGCAGTCCTGTCCCTCCTAAATCAGTAGCCCCCTTTGGCTTTCCACCCGAATGTCTGAGTTTAAGACACAGCCCCCTATTTCCTTTTTCTGCCCAGCCTTTTTCCCAGCCTTTTTCCCACGCCTTTTTCCAAAGCCCTGTTTTCTCAAGCCTCTTTTCCACGCCTCTTTTCTAAGCCTCCTTTTCCAAACCCTTTTTCCAAACCCTTTTTCCAAGCCCCTTTTTCCAAGCCTCTTTTCCAAGCCCCTTTTCTAAGCCCCTTTTTCTAAGCCCCTTTTCCAACTAGCTTCGGGTGCCCTATAGGCCGCACAGCGATGCACGGGCCGCTAGTAGTCCCCCGGGTGGTCCTCTAGGTCGAGAGCCCGCCTAGGCTACCTAAGTCTCACAAATCCTAGCCTAGCTTCGCAACACACCCCCTTAGCTATAGCCTGCCCCCTTTAAAAGGGGTATAGCTATCTATAGGTCTAGGACTTTAGTTATATAGTTAGCTAGGGAGGACACTTATAGCCCTACTTACCGCTTAGGACCGTAGAATAGGTAGTTACCCCCTAAGAGCTCTATAGATAAGAGACTAACTCCTTAAGTTTTAGAAACTAGATTAAACTCCTTGCCCGCTAAGTTAGGGGTCCTATCCTATAGTTATTCCCTTAGGCGGTTTTTAGGACCTACTAGACAGAGGGAGAGTCGCCCTACTGCTGTTCGACTGCCTCGCACTTAGCTAGCCTGCTGGCTAGTATTGCTTCTCGAAGGTCCTCTTAGCGGGCCTTTAGTCGGATCTTTTCTCTAAGATCTTCTAACCTAACCTACCGCAAAAACACAGCTAGTCTTTGCTTAGGAAGGGCTTTTGTAAGTCTATTAGTCTTTATCTCTACTATTAGAATCCACCGGAGCGAGATAAGTCCCTACTAGACCTCCTATCGTAGCTAGTGCTAATAAATATTAACGTGCCTAAGCCTAGTTAATAGCTTATTGTTTTCTTCTATAAACAACCTAATAGTCTAGGTGTTATTACACTCTAGGACTAAAGGAGTCGGAATTTAAAGCTATAAAGACGTAAGCAACCGGCTAAGGAAAATAGCCTCCTTTACTACCTCTAAAAGAGCGAGCATTTCTGCTTCTATGCTCGACGTTATAACTATTGCCTATTTAGACGCTTTCTAGGCTATATAGCCTCTAAATAGAGACATAATATATCCCTAAGAGCTTTTCCGGTCGACTAAGTTATCGGCAAAGGAGGAATCGCTAGAATAGAGGAATATCTTAGCCCCTTTCTGCTTATGCCCTCCTAGGCGTAGTCCGTGGCTTCTAGTCGAGTAAAGGTAGAGAATAGCTCGGTCTACTACCTCTTAGTGCTTTATAGAGGGATTCTAGTTATACCGGGCTAGCCGGGAGACTGTAAAGGCTATATCGATCCTAGTAGAAATTGCTGCAAACAATAGTAACCCGACCTTCTAGAGGTAAGCGTGTTTTTCTTATTCTATTGCGTAGTAGGTCGATAGAGATAGCAGAAGCTCTTCTTCTAGCATCGGAGTAGCCGGAGCTCTTTATTCTAGCTAATCTAGTAGAAACTTATAAGCTACCTTATCGATATAAGCATCCTATATTAATTAGATCGTCCGTTAGCTTCTATTTCGTAGAATTCGAATGCCTAAAAACCACTTTAGCTCTCCTAGAAGGGTTATCTTATATCTTTCTTATAGACCTTGCTTTACCTCCTCGGCGATCTATTAGTCTTCTTTTCGGTAGGCCTAGATAATATCGTCTATATAAAAGAAGACGATTACCGCCCCTTTTATTATAACACAAGGCTCTTAAAGGACCTTTTAGAAGCCTAGGGTCTCGAGAGACGCTGTAAGGTGCTACTACTAGAGAAGGGGAGACCTGCGTAGACCGTATAGAGCTTTTCGAAGCCGTATAACTTTACCTTCTTTCTGAAATCTAAGGGGCATCCGTATATAGATAACTTCGTCCTCGTCTAAAGGGTAGTTTACAAAGGCGTTTACCGCATCTATTTAATCCAATTCGAGGTCGTACTCGGCTGCTATAGCTATAAGAGCCCTAAAAGACATCCCGGCTAAGGTTATAGCTCTTGTTAGAAGGTCTCCTTTCTCCTATTGATTCCTATTAACCACTAGGCGAGCTTTACACTTCTAAAGGTACCTATGTTTGTCTGTTTTGTAAATAAAGACCTATTTACAGCCTAGGACCTAGTGGCCCCTTACTATAGCCTATAAGACTTCCTAGAAGGAACCTATCTCTACGTATAAGGCTAGGTGGTCTTTCTAGGCCTAAATAAACTGCTCTTTATATAGATGGTTTTGCAGTTATGACTGAGTCTAAGGCGGTTCCGGGAGAGCTCTTTTATAGACCTTCTTCTTTTCTTAGGGTTTAAACAGTCTCCCGGCTGTAAAAGCTCTATAGACTCTATCTTAGATAGGGGTAAGTCTAAAGTCCGAGAACCGGTCCTTTAGGCAGAGGCTAGTAGCCCTTAATAAGGGTACTACATTCGGTCCTTCTAGTTCTACCCCTATTAAAGCTGCTGTTTCTTTGACTTGTTGAAGTAAGGATAGAAAAGCTGCCGGGAATTCTTTCGAGGTTGTATTTCCCCCTACCCCCTTAGGGGTAGAAACTAGAAGATATACTAGAAAGGCTTCTTTTAAATCCTCTAACGGGTAGGTCGGGGATAAGTAAGCTTTCTCGAGCTCGATTGCTTTCTTAAGGTCTTTATCGTCTGGTTAGGCTTCCTCTAGGTCTTCTTCCGGGTCTTCTTCCTGTATTTCGTCCTCGTTGCCCTTAACTTCTTCGATATTAGTTTCCTCGTCCGTTTCTTCGTCGAGGGCCTCCTCGTTGGCTCGAGTCTCTAAGGGTATCTCTATGCTCTAAATAAGCTATCGAGTGCTTTCTAAAAGGGGAACTTATTCTCTTTTTCCGTCGAAGTAGCTATATTCGTCGAATACTATATCCCGAGTTAAAATAACCTTCTTTAGGCTTAGTACCTAGATCCGGAAGATATTAGTAGACCTATAACCGACTAGGAACCCTATACACGCTCGAGGATCTAGTTTCTTCTTCTTCTTTCTTTTTAGCTAGGCGTTAGGCGTTATAGCGTAGGCCTTGCATCTATAGGCTCGAAGGTAGGCTAGAGAGGCCTTTTTTCTAGTAAACTTGTCTAGGGGAGACTCCTAGTCTTCTAAGCCGTCCTTAGGGTCCCTTAGGGTCTAGTTCCGAAGGTAGTACGCTAACTCGACTATTTCTCTCTAAAGGTCGTAAGGTAGGCTTACTGCTAGTCTTATAGTTCGAGCTTTTTCTATTATAATACCCCTTAATCTCTCGGCTCCTTCGTTCTAGGCCTAGGTGTTTCATGCCGATAGAAGGGGTACAATACCCTTTTTCCGAAGCTAGGCTAAGATATCTTTTGTGAATAACTCTCTATCGGACCTGATTTTCTTAACCTTAAAGCCGTGATAGTTCTTTATCTAGTTTATAAAGTCCCGTAAAGCAGACTAGTTATGCTTGCTATAATAGGTCTGTAAAAAATAGGGAAAAACTATTCCTAAGAACGCGTTAGTAATAAACATAACCCTTACAAAGTTTTCTTAATCCTAGGCTATATCTATCCAATCTATCTAGATCTCTTCGTATAGTTTCGAGGGCCGAGAAGGGGTTCTTTTAGAAACTTGTCTTCTAGCTTTCCCCTAACTATAAAATTCGCACTCGACTGTTTTTAGCCCCTAAATGTAGACTCCCTATTGAATTCCGAGCTTATAAAGGGCTAAAGGTCCTAGGTGGCCGAGTCTTATATGCTAGAGCTTCCCGTCTCCCTTAGCAGCTAGCAGAGGGTCTTTAGAACTAGCCCGTTTTGCC
Organism: Ophiocordyceps sinensis; assembly: GCA_012934285.1. Lineage (NCBI taxonomy): Eukaryota > Fungi > Ascomycota > Sordariomycetes > Hypocreales > Ophiocordycipitaceae > Ophiocordyceps > Ophiocordyceps sinensis. Next base: position 10,993,778 of record JAAVMX010000001.1, on the reverse strand, counting down.
GCCGGAAAGGCAGCCTAGCCTAGGGTCGAAGCCGGGTTATTAGGTCGGTATTCTACAATAAACTAGCCGTATTTCTATTCGACTAGTCCGATAACCTCGTTGTTTTTAATTAGCTTCGTAGGATCTCGGATTGTATCCTAGTGTATCCCTTCTTCGCGGAGTAGCTAGAAGGAGACTAGGCTAGTAGAGAAGCCCAGACAGTAGGCAACCTTCTTTAGTCAAAGCACCCGGTGACCGGAAGGTATCTTTATAAGATAATTTACCCTCCTATAGCCCTCTATTCGTACTAGAGAATCCCCGGCTACTAAGAACTCTTTTCGTGCTTTCTTAAAGGAGCGGAATTAAGAGAGGTCGTTGCAGATGTATAAAGAGGCTCTTAAGTCTAGAATAGACGATTTCCGAAGTAGATATTCCGAAGGTTCGAGGGGGGCTTCTAAAGTTTTAAACACAAAAGCTAGATTTCCCGTTCCTACTATCTTTCCTTAGATTCTTCTCTTAACTCGGTCTGCCCTTAGTAACTACTATATAACCTGCTCTTGCCCTTGTGATTGCTATTGTAGAGAGGCTCGAATCTTGGCCTTAATCTCGTCGATCTTTTTCTATAGGCCTAGGATTTCTCGGAGGGAATCCTAGACCGTTTCTAGGTTTTCGGGGAGGGGATCTCGTCTATCGAGCTATAGATGTTTAAACACTATCTAGCATCTTGCTAAGGGGTGCCTAATCTTCTTATAAGCCGGGCACGAGATTTTTAGTCGTTTTGCCTTAGGGGTATCCGTATCCTTACTATTTCCCCGTTTTGCCTTAGGGGTATCCGTATCCTTATTTCCCCGTTTTTCGGTCTAGTAGACACTTCCTCGTCTAACCCCTAACTGTTTCTAGGTTTAGGCCTATAGTATCTCTTCGACTATTTCCCTAATCTTCCGGGATACTAACTAGACAGTCTATTTAGCCGTAAACGGGGCTTGTATAACTTCTCTCGGGTAAACCCTTTAGACTAAGAGGGCTGCTTACTGCTATACTTAAGCTGCTGCTTCGTCGATTTCCCTACTAGCTTCCCGGAATATAGACGAGTATCTATCGCTTAGTAGTTAAACTCGTATAGCAATATCCCTTAGCCACTGCCTAGAGATAGCTTTAGAAAGGAAATACTAGTTAGCTTCTTCTACGGTTTCTTCCTACTTATCCAGCTAGGCCGATATCTCTATTATCGAAGTCCCGGTTAGAAACACTTATAAGTAGGCCGTATATCTCTTCCGGATCCGGTCGGTTATATAACCTAGAGACGGGGCTATCGAGGTTTCTAGCTTCTTAATCTACTGTCGAAGGGTCTTATTATCTCGTAGGGCTAGAAGCTTAGCCGCTAAGATAGACTCGGAAATCGTTATCCGGGCAGCTGTAATAAGCTTCGTTTTATATAGATATTCCTTCCGGAGACTCTTATAGTTATAGATCGATGCCGTATAAGCTTTTTGTTTCGGGGCACTTAACTAGGCAAAGCTTATAGCTTCCTCTATAAAGTTAGTATATCTCGGTCGAATAAGGGGCTCTAGAGGCTATTGTTCGTCCGAGAAGATAAGGTTATAGATAGTCTAATCTACTCGAGCCTTTGTTTCCTTTATCTATTTGTCTTAGTCCTCCGGGCCCGTAAGGATTATACGTCGGGTCTTCCCCGTAGGTGCATCGTGTAGTGTTATGTTAAGTGTTCGTAGGTCTAAGATACTCCTGCTAAGGAGCAAGGGAACTATGTCGTCGTCGGAGGCATAAGCCGAAGAGTATATCGGTCGTTTGTCTTAGAGCAATTTATAGGGTGCTATGCAACCGTAGTAATAACTAGTATGCGGTGTAGTATTGCGCAGTGTCCGGAAGTTATAGGAACTCTATTCCTCCCGGGCTTATAACTCTCGAGAAGAGAGATATGCGCTATGCATATAGAAGTCAATGACTGAAAAAGGGTTCGAAGACTTAGACAGTCTGTATAGAGCTATTTAAATCTTATGCAGGCAGGAAATGTAGTGCAAAAGTGATTGATTAATCTCTAACCTCTCCCTTCCTTACTAGGGGGGACTGCCCCCTTTTATAGGCAGTCCTGTCCCTCCTAAATCAGTAGCCCCCTTTGGTTTTCCACCCGAATGTCTGAGTTTAAGACATAGCCCCCTGTTTCCTTTTTCCTGCCTAGCCTTTTTCCCAGCCTTTTTTCTACGCCTTTTTCCAAAGCCCTGTTTTCTCAAGCCTCTTTTCCACGCCTCTTTTCCAAGCCTCCTTTTCTAAACCCTTTTTCTAAACCCTTTTTCCAAGCCCCTTTTTCCAAGGCTCTTTTCCAAGCCCCTTTTCCAAGCCCCTTTTTCCAAGCCCTTTTTCCAACTAGCTTCGGGTGCCCTATAGGCCGCATAGCGATGCACGGGCCGCTAGTAGTCCCCCGGGTAGTCCTCTAGGTCGAGAGCCCGCCTAGGCTACCTAAGTCTCACAAATCCTAGCCTAGCTTCGCAATAAGTTAAGCCGTTCTAGCCCCCTATCGGTTTACGGATAATATACTATGCTTAGCAGCTATATAATCTATAGCAGCCGATATAAGTGCTGCTAAAAGCGGCTTATTTAATTTAAGCCTTTATCGCTTATAATTAACGTTAGCTATTAATAGTATCGCATATAGTATATAAGAAAGCGCTTTACGTAGATGTCCGCTTCTATAGAGGGCATAGGTTCTAATATAACTTCCTTACTTAGACGGTCTTTAATTACCTAAAGATTGCGGTTGCCGCTCTCTATAAGGGGGAGGTCTATAATAAAGTCTATCTAAATATACGTATAAAACCGGTCCGGCATAGGAAGCGATTTAAGTAGCCCTTTCTTAAGCGCACGCTAAATCTTTATACGCCTATAGATATTATAGTTACGGAGGAATCGTCTAACGTATAGCTAAAGGAGCGGCTAATAAAAGTCGTAGGATATAGCGGCAACTATTCCTTCGTAGCTAAGGTAGCCGACGACGCTAGCGTCGTATACTATTTAAATAAGCCCTTCTTAGAGCGCGTTCCCTTTTTCTAGCTTTAGGGGAGCGTCTCTTACTATAGCCTCTATAGTTATAGAGGAATTAAGAACCTAAAGCCGTCTGCGGAACTATAGGTGCCTACGTAGGTCTACGTAGCAGTTAGCCACCTATACCTTAAGGTTAAGCTTAAGGTCGAATCGTTATGCTCCTGCCTCTACGGCGCGGCGCACGCTCCCGTAGGTAAGGTCTTAAACTTCTAAGCGGTCCTATATACGCTAAAGCTCTTCGTCCTAAAAAATCCGTCGGTTAAGGCCTATATTAGTAATTAGCTCTACGTCTTACGCGTCGAGGTCGTCTTAATTCGTAGCCGCTAAAAGTCCGCTTCCTAAGCGTCGGGCTCTACGTCTTCTTCGATTACCCCCTTACCCTCCGAAGTAACTAACTAATTATTATCCTCCTCGCTATCGTCTTTGTCCTTATCGTCCTTACTATTAACTAAGACTACGCCGTCCGTATCGATAAGCGTTGCTTTAAGATATATACGTAGCGCCTCCTCCGGGAGTATTTAAAGCTCTTAGGCATTATAATCTTCGCTAAAAGGCCTATCTTAATCTCTCCGGGATAGAGCGTCTAGCACTATAGCCTTTTTTCCGGGTCGGTACTTAATCCGGAAATAGAACCGCGAAAGGTATTCCGTCTAACAGGCCTATCGCTTAAAGAGATAACGTCGAGTTATAAAATACTTAAGATTACGATAGTCTATAAGGATTTCGAAGTTCTTATAGCTATAGAGCTCCGCTTATTATTGCTTTAAATAGCTAATTATAGCGAGTATCTCCTTATCGTAGATAGCGTAGTTCCGTTCGGCGGGGGTAAGCTTATAGGAGTAAAAAGCTATAGGGCGGCGTTAGCCGTCTACCTTTTGCGAAAGCGTGCCTTTAAGCGCGAATCTACTATAGTCCGCCTTAAGTATTATAGGATAATTAAAGTCCTACTATAGTAGCACTAGGGCTTACGAAAATAAGTCCTTTAACGTTTAGAACGCTTCTACCTATATAGCGCCCTAATAGAAGGCTACCCTTTTGCCGGTAAAAGCTACGAGCGGACCGACGATGCGAGAAAATTAATAAATAAAAATCTAATAGTAGTTCGTAAATCCTAAGAAACTCCGTATACCCTTTTATAAAGTTAGGGCTATTAAGTCTCGAATAGCCTAGATCTTTACGGGGTCCGCCTATATACTAACGCCCGCGATAATAATAAATCTAAGGTATTTAACCTAGCGGACGCTAAATTCGCATTTATTAGGGTCGAGGTATAGCCTTTGCTTAAAGAGCCGGTCTAGCACCTTCCGCACTTTATCTATATAATCCTTTAGGCTGCCGCTTATATAGATAAGAATATTATTAATATAGGCGGAAGCGAACTCGTCTAGAAATTTGCGAAGAATGCTATTAATATACCGTTAGAAGGTGCCGGGAGCCTTTATAAGCCTAAACGGTATTACTATCTATTCGAAAAGCCTATAGCGAATACGGAACGCGGTCTTTTATTCGTTACCTTCCGTAATTCGCACCTTATAGAACGCTTAATAGATATCTAACTTAATAAACTACTTCGCTTTAGCGATATTATAGAGTATCTCTTTAATAAGCGGAAGCGGGTAGCGGTCCGGTCGTATTATTGCGTTAAGCGCTCGGTAGTCTACGTAGAAACGTAGTCCTCCTCCGGGTTTCCGCGCGAATAGCACTAGAGCGGCGGCCTTAGAAGAGCTAGCCTAAATACACCCTTTATCTAAAAGGCCCCGTAGTGTTTTCTTTAATATAAGTAACTCGTCTTAAGATATTGCGTATAGCGGCCTAAAGGGCGGAACTATATCTTATCCGCGGGAATCTTTGCGAAGTAGTATCGCGTAGTTAATGCCGGGCTTATATAGGTTTAATTTATCGGCCTCGCTTTTCCGAAAGAGCGGCAGTAGGTTATAGAACTACGTAAGGATTATTTAACGTAATTCGGCTTCCGTCTTTAGCTTCTTTAGTCGTAAGGCTTTTTCGATATCCGTAAGGCTAACTACGTAAATAGCGGCCGTAGCGGCTTCCGAGCCGTATTATCTACGGATTCGGTTAATTATGCCGATAAATACTAAAGCTATAACTTCTTTTGCCTCTTAAAGCTTTATAGCACACTTAGTGTCCTTAGGCTCGTTCTTATTAATATACCGTAGCTAACGCTGCGAATTCCTATACTAAAGCCTCCCTTAGTGCGGTATAGAGTAAAACTCTATATAAAGAAGCTAAGGCTTTCTAAAGATTAGGTTAAATTCTAGCTAAGGGATAACGTATGCTACGAGCAATTGCTTATACCCGTTAATCTCCGCAGCTATCTATACGATACTTTTAATCTTCGCCTCCTTTATTACGCTCGAGGCTCCTTATACGTACTAAGTTCCTATATCTTTAACTAGCAAACGTAGTTCTTATGCGAATGCCTTATCGATAGCGGCATAGTATTAGTAACCTTCGTCTATAAGAGTAGAGATAAGGTTTATATAGTTAATAACAATAGGTATTAAGGTAGGAGAAGTCTTAATACGGTTAGTTAACTCTTTTTTCTCTAGTGCTAGCGAATTAGGCTCTAGGGCCCGTCTATGCTTTAGGGCTATGCGTTTCCTTCCGTACTAATAGCAGCGGGGATATTATTATCCTCCTTAATATTAGACTTAAGAGAAGGTCGGGTAGCGTGAATTGCTATAGGCCGTTCGGCTCGCTTTATAGGGCGAGCGGGACGATATAGGCAATCTATAACAAAATGTCTATCCGCGCTATAGCGTACGTAAAGCCCTTCCTCTCTCCGCTTCTAAAGCTCCGCCTTTAATACCTACTTAGCTCGCTATATAGAAGAGGAGGGCGCGCTGCCTAAGGCGGCGGATAGTATCCTCGCTCTTCTACGAGCGGGCCGTATAGTAGATATTATAACGTCGCCCTCGTAGTCTACCGTAGTGTCGGGCGCGGATCTAAGCGGCGGGAGCGTTATAGCGTTCTTAGTAGTAGCTCCTCTATTCCTATTGCTAACGCCGTTCGTGCTAGCGCGCTTTCGCAACTTCTAAAAGCTAAGGCTTTACTTATAGTTCTAAGCCACCTTCGTAAGGCGACCTATATACTCCCGGAAGTTAGTAGGCATCTCGATTAGGATAAGCATTTCCCGTAGTTGCGGAGTAATCGAATTTCGCAGCTATATAAGCTTAGCGCTATCTCCCTAAACGCTATTTCCGGCGGTATAAGTAATAGTCTCTTTAAAGTCGGGAAGGAAGTCCTTAAACGTCTAGCCGTCTTTCTAAAAGAGGATCTATAACCTATCTTACGCTTTCTCCTACTCCTATACGTTGCCGAACGCGTAGATAAGGTAGTTAAAGAAGGCATAGGGGTCGTAGGCGCTACTAAGCCCGCTACTCTCCTAAAACCTAGAAATCCGCTATATCTAAGGCTTAGGCAGCGTATAAAGCAGCGAATACTAAGCGGTATTACGGCAACCGTTAAGGCCTTACTTCTCGTTAACGGTAAACTTACTGCGGAGGCGATATAGGAAGAAGTAAAAAGACTCTAGCTTGCTATCCTATATAGGCTACGGTAGAGGCTTCCTTTTGCCGAAGGCGGCTTTAAGGGCCGTCCTCGGGTTAGCTATGCTAGCGTCCCTAGCCGCGGGAGAGTTCGTCGACGTAGCCGTAGGCGCGAGTAGAGTATCCGTAGAGGTAGGCGCCGTAGATCCTATTTTAATACTAAGGACTTTTAGCAACCCCCTTTGTTTAACCGGATTAACGGCTATTTTCTATAGTAGTACTAGGAGGCGCTCCTCTTCCGCTATAGAAGGTACGGCATCCGCCGTCGCCTTGCCTAAACGGGCTTCTATTATTTCCTATCGAAGGCGGGCTTTTGCAAAGGCCCGCTTATTTAGCGCCTCTTATCGCAGCTATAGCTGCTAGGACCCCTCGGCCCGTTACTTAAAGACGTCCTCTATATCGTTGTCTAGTAAGTCTATAATAGCAGCTAGTATTACTACGCGTGCCGCTTTTATCGTAGCGGCCTATTATTCTAATTAATATATGCCGCTAATATAAAAGCGGGACGTGATCGTATTAAATAAGTCTGTAAAAAAGAGAGATAGATAATACTATAATAGGGTAGGCAGAGTAATTATATAGGTGCCTTCTATATAGGTGTAGAAATCATCTATAAAGAACTAAGTATAGGCGCACCTATATATACGGATATATAGCTCTACGCACGTACCCCTTTATCCGTACGTGCCTTTTACCCCTATCCGCACGAGCCCCTAACCCCTATTTGCACGAGCCCCTTTCCCCGCCCGCACGTGCCTCTTCCCCGCTCGCACGTGAGAATGCGGATTAGGTCGTAGACCTAATCTCACCAATGGTCGAAGACCCTTACACAAGCGGCTTCTATAGGTCTAGGCTTAAGTTTAACGTAATGCCCTTCGCGCGCGAGCTTAAGGTGCTAAATAGAGACGACCGGGTGGATTCTAACTTAACTAAGGAGGTCGAGCTCCGCCGCTAGGTTATTAACTATACGCTTAATAACGAAAGGGCCTTCTCGTTACCGCGACTATTTCTTTAGCGGCTAGCTAGGCTTATAATAGCCCGTATATAACTTTAAGTAGACTTTATCACTAGCTTTAATAAGAACCGGCCGGTGTTTCGCATTATACCGCTACTTAGCCTTTATAGCAGCTAGGTCTATAGCTAGGCTCGCTTATCTACGGATAACTTCTCGTAAGTAAGGCAATTCGTCCGTAGTAGTGCTTAGGATATTATCGGCAGCTTCTAACGGTCTATATATATTAAAGCCGAAGATAGACTTATAAGCGGAGATCTTCGTATTAGCGTTAAATACCGTATTTAGATTCTACTAAAGCGCAGGGATTGTTATCTTTTAATCTAGGCTAAGATCCTCGATATAAGACATTCGTAGAGCGGTCTTTACGGTCTAGTTACGCCGTTCGGTAAGTCCGTTAGCCTATAGGTAGTAGGCGGTAGTTATTGTAATTTTAGTGGCGAATACGCTTTAAAGGCCTTTCTAAAAGTCGGATAAAAATTTACGATCCCGGTCGCTAATAATAGTTCTTAGTATACCTTAATGAGAAAGAAGCAACTAATAGGCTAGGCTTTAAGCCTAATCTTTTATACCGCATTTAGCGTTGCCTAGGATTAGCAAGCATCTCTTGCTAATTAGGCAAATAACTATAAGAAGTTAGTTAAAGATATTAAAGCCTAGGATCTACTATAAGGAGCTTGCTAAAGGTAAAGGCGGTATATCGGTTATAAAGTCTATCGCGATACTCTATATTAGAAGTAGCGGGGGGCGAATAGGCTTATAGCTGCCGGCAAGGGTCTAACGGTCTATTTAGCTAAGGCAATAGGCTTTATAGGCCGCGATATGCTTGTTTACCTAACGGGTGACTCCGCGAATTAAGTATATCTCTAAGTCCTTAATTATATAAACGACGCCGAAGTAGTTCTTATCGTTATAAGCTACTAAGATTATAGATAAGACGAAGGCGTTAGGGATATACAGCCGGGTAAAGCCGTTAGGGCCTTTATAATATAAGAGCTTATCGACTATAAAGAACGGTATACCGCGGCGTTTAAGCTATGCCTTCGTTCTTACTATAGAGTTAGTAACTATAGCTCCTTCTAAAGGCGAGGAAAGACTCTTAATAGCGTCCTCGCTATCTACGATTATCTAAAGTATTCGCTTATAGTAAGGGTTATTATCGTATACGACGGCGAATTCCTCGCGTTTCTTAAGAGCTATAATAGCTTCGGAGGCTATAAGTATATCGTTAAGTATAGTAAAGTCGGGACGACGATAATTAAGCAGCTAGTCGGACTCTTCGGCTAGTAGGCGACTAAAAGCGTCGGGGATAAAGTTCTTTTTGCTAAGGAGGTAGTAAACCTCGATATCGTACTTAGAGAGGTAAATTAAGGCTATAACTAGGCGACGGTTGGCTCGGTCTATACTAAAAGTATTAAGGGTCTTCCTAGCGACGATCTACTTAATCGCGGAGTAATCGGTTAAGACTATAAGCGGGAGGGTTAACGACTATACCGTAGTGCGTATCTTCTTCGTAGCCTATATAAGATAGGCGACCTTTAGTTCTAATAGACGATAGGATTATAACGCAGCTACCTACGTAACTATAGAGTTAAGAGATAGGGATATATGCACGGTAGATAATGTATTTTAGCTCGGGGACTATTCGGCTATAAGTCGCTAACTAGTCCCCGATAACCCCTCTCGAGGCCTAAGGGTATATCCCTAAGGCCCCGATATATCTTAGGGGAGGGGCAAGCTTTAGTCTTACTACGAGAGGGCAACCGCATTGCAATAAAGGATTATTCGTACTTTTAACTATCGTTCCTACCTTCCTAAACGTACCTCTAGTCTGTCTTCTCATAAGGATTACTCGGCTCTCGTTAGAGTACGGGAGAGGAAGCAGATAGGCATAATAGCTTTAACCGGAATAGGCTAGCCTAGGTGCTAGATAGTACCGTCGTAGAGGTAGAAAAAGATAGCGGCGAAGCCTCGCTATAAAGAGGCGTTAATTTAATAGAATAGCCTCTTCTATAGGTCTATATAGTAAATTATACGGCTAGAAGTAATTTCCTTCTAAAGAGAGGCGAAGGAGGAAAGCTCGGCTAAGGTCGGCTAAAACGATATAACTCGCGTATAGGACTTCCGCTTATTAGGGTTCCTATTCTTAACCTTTCCGATTAAGCGACCTTAGGCTAGACGACTAGTCTTACGGTCTTATAAAGGGGCAATAGAGGCGCCGTAGTATAGAATAAGATTGCGAATATACCCTATAGCGCCGATATAGTGTTTAAGAGCGGCGAGGTTATTAGGGAATAGAAGCTTTACGAAGGCAGCGAGCCTATGCTTTATAGTACTTATCCTAAACGCGTTAATACGAAATCCGAGTAGCTCTACGGAAGGATAGCCGATCTAGCTCTTAGTAAGGCTTATAGATAGGTTAAGCGATGCGAAGAGCTTAAAGATAGCCTTAAGATATTAAAAGTGTTTTTCTTCTATAGCGGAGTAAATAACGACATTATTAATAAACGCGCGGCTATAGCCCTAGTGCGGACGTAGAACCCGGTCTATATAGCGTTATGCGTACGCTAGGCTATTGCGAAAGCCGATAGGTGTAACTATTAGGCGCTCTAGACCTTAATAACTTATAATAGTAAACCTGCCTTAATGCTTAAGTTTAACTCGAAACTAATAGAAGAAGGCGGAAGCGTCGATAGTAGTAATAGAACGGGCGCTTAAGAGTTTAGCAATAATAGAGCTTTATAGTAGTAGAGGGTAGGAATCCGGAATAGTAATACTATTAACGGCACGTAAGTTAATAACGACTCGGCCTTTAGTCTCGCCTTAGGCTATACGCTAAACCACGAAGACCGGTGCTATAAACGGCATAAGCTCGTCGGCCTACTTTAGGCGACCTTGCTTATAAAGTAGGTTAAATATATCGTCGATAACCTTTCTATCGCGAAGCCTTTATAGGTAAGGCCTTTAAGCGACTCGTTTTTTATGCTAATTATCGATTAAAGGAACTATTAATTCCTTTCCGGGTTTTATAATAGCGGTGCCTATATCTCGCTAAAGCTAAGAGTATTTCCTAAGAAGCTTTTTAACGCGGCGTATAAAAGAGGGGCTATAGTCGAAAATATAAATACCCTCTTTAGTGTATTTCTCTTAAAGCTTTAGTAGGCGCTAAACGTATATTTAGTATAGAATACGGCTAGAGAAAGGATCCTTAATTCTATCCGCGGCGTTTGTCTTAATAGCTACGGCAGCTGCTATTACGTTAATAGCAGCTGCTACGAGGTTTTAGCGAACCTTAGACTATTTAGCGGGTTTTGCCGAAGAAGCTACAACGTAGGCGTAGATAGAGTCGGATAGCGAAGGCGTCGGAGAAGTGCCTAAAATAGGAGCTTCTACGGGTTAAGGCAAGACGGGAGGCTATAGACACTCTAGGACCTCTTAAGTAAGCGGGAAAGTGCTTATAACGTTAACCGATAAATTGATAAAAAAAGCAGTAGTAGCAATAGCGGTTCCTACGGAGGAGGATAATATAGCAGCGGCTTTAAGAGTAGGCGAGATTGCCGTAGCTAGTATAAGGGCCTTTATAGCTAATTTCTAAGATAGGGCGGCAAAATAGCTAGACTCCTAATACTCTTATATCTAGCTAAGCTTCTGCTTACGCTTAATAACGAGGTTAACGTTCGTGCTATTAGTAATAAGAATAGTAGGAAGAGATTTAGCATCGACGATATTATAAATAGCATTAGCGTAAGAGGCGAAGAAAGTATAGGCGCGGTCTTTAGGAAGTTCTTTCTAAGATGTAAAGACTATAAGGGTAGTACCGGGCGGTATAACGGTCTTTCGGACGGCTTAAACACGGCGAACGACTTTATAAAGCTATTTATAGATATCAAATAGGATTTTAAACCCGTCGAGCACTCTAATACGAATAACTTCCTTATTATAATTAAAGGATCCTCGGTATAGCTTAAGTAAGGCATTGCCGAGAAGTGCGCCGGCCTTTACTTTAGAGACTTAAGTAGAGTAAGTAAATTTAGCAATAGCTGCTTAAGCGGTCGGGCTAGCTATAGTGCCACGCGTATAGAAGGAGAACGTAGCCTAGTCCTCGCAAAAAGAACGACCGTTAACTCCGTTAATAGTAACGGGAGGCTTCTTCTCGACGGTATAGTTAAAAGTCTAAAGAAGGTCGCGATTAATTATAGGCTTACTATAGCTAGAGTCGGGGTAAACTTAGACTTCCTGCCTACTAGGTTAGGCAGAGACCTTAATCCTTATATAGGAGTATAAGTACGGCGGGGAATATTAATCCTACTAAGGCTCCCCGGCTTTAGAGTTTAGGACCTAATTTAATTAGGGTACTATAGTAGGCGTTACGTAAAAAATAGGCTCTTTAATAATATATACGGGAAGAATAGGTTCTAATACGGCGGGGGAATTAGGCTTAGTAGGAATCAAGTCGACGATATTCCCTACGGGAATAGTAGGAGTAGAAAGGGTCTTTTTATACCCGAGACGGAGATAAGAGAAAAAGGCGTTATAAGAAAGAAAAGAGGCCTTATAAACCTTATAGGTTAAAGGCTTTAGCGCGTGCTCTTTACTATAGAGCTATTGCTTAGATATATAGTATTTAGCGTATATATATTCTTTAAGCATAGAGGCGAGGGCGAAGGTATAGTCGTAGGTGCTATATTTAAACTTACCGGCCCGTTCGGTAGGGTAGCGAGAGTTTATATAGCCTACGAAGTTAGCTTCCGAGGAGGCGTAAGAGGACGCGTCGTCTTAAGAGTTATTTAAGTATAGCTTATTATTAGCTTCGTCGCCGCTAAGAGTAGTCTTCTTATCGCTTTAATACTTCGACTTAAAACGCACTTTCTTCTTATTATCGTTATATTTATATTTACCTTAGCGGTATTCCGTTCGGTTATCTCGTCGGTCGTCCCGGCGAGGGTAACGCTTATTATAGCGTAGCGGGCGTAAGCTTTACTAGTTACGGTTATTACTTAAACTTCGACCTTCGGGGCTACGGTTGCGATTATAGCCCTAGTCTCGATCCCGACGGTTATTCTAGCGATAATTATTGCCTTAGTTACCTTAACGATAGTTATCGCGACGATTATCGCGACGGCTATAATTATAGTTACCTTAACGGTAACTATTATTACGGCGACGGTTATCCTAACGATAGTTATTATCCCGACGGGAAAAGCTACCGTAGTAAGAACGGTCTTAGTCTCTAGAGATATATAGCTTAAGGGAGGCTATAATAAAGGGCTTCCGTTCCTTAATAATGCGAATCTATTTATCGATTAAGGTCTTTTTCGTAGGAATAGGAAGAAGCGAGGAGATCTAAACGGCAATAAGAGGATAAATAGCCTTAATAATTTAAGAATCTTTGCCTATCTTAAGTTAGCGGGCGAGCGAAATCTTTCTCTATCTACTACGCGAGAGTAATAGAGCTAAAGGACTATATAGATATCGTATACCTTTCCCTATAAAGTTCCTTCGAGACATCGGCGTTAAGACGCTTAAAACGCCTAATTAAGAACTTATAGGAGGTTTTAAGAGGGGAGGAACTAAGGATATCGCGTTATTCCGCTATAAGCCTACTTATATACTATATAAGAGCTCCTTTTGCTAAGAAGGAGAGGTAGTATAAGTAAAAGGCGAATAGATCTTTGTCTTAGTAGATCTTTAGACGCTCTATAAAGAGATAGACGTTTATATAGATATTCTTTCTATCGCTAAGAGCGATAATGCCTAAGTTCTTCGGATTATATTTATCTAGGTTAAAAGTACTAATATTATCCTATTTAAAGCGTTTAGTAACGGCCTTATTATTATAAGCCGAGGAGGAGGTATAACTCGCCTCGTAGTACCTACGCGGGTTAAGATAGGACTTTAAGGGGCGGCGGATAAAACTATTATCGGACTTAGACGAATTATTATTATTATTATCTTAATCCTTCTATCGACGAGAGTAAAAGGCCTACGAATACTTAGATAACTTAGACTAAAGAGAGTAATATAGACCCTAGGTGTTACGGTATTAGGTTATATTATATGTTATCCTACGTGACCTCTATATCGTATATATAGACATTTAGACCTAGGTCTATAGCTGTGTCCCTACGTGGATTAATAACAATTATATACCCCCCCCTAAGCTCGTTCTCTTATAGTTTAATCTACTATTTTATCCTATTACCCCTTTCTTTTTTAATCTCCCCTCTTTACGACGCGAGTCTACCTCCTCGCCGGACCCTTTCGACCGAGTTTTCCTCGATTGTTAGAATTTTCCCAGTGTAAATACGCCGTCTTAACGCGAATTATATAAGATCCCCTCCTCCCCCCCTTACCCCTTCCCCGTTATCTTCTTCGTTGCCCTATCTAATCTACGATATCCGACCTTATTATAGAGACCGATCCCTCGTCCGCCGCTACCCTAGCCGTTACTCCGCCGGCTCCCGCCGACCTAGAGCCTTAGAACGACTACCTTTCCCGCTATCCCCGTCTCGCCGCGCTACTTTAGGCCTAACGGCCTATGTTCGACTCGTTCGCTTATATCTAGGCTTATACTACCCTTAATTTCCGCGCCCTATAGGCCGAGTCCCTTACTCACCTTAATAATGCTTACGCTAAGTTAAATACGGGAGTGCTCGTCTCTTAAGAGCACGCCGCCGACCTCTAGCGGTAGCTTAACTATACTACGTCCTCTCTCCTCGTCCTTACCGAGCGTAACGTAGCCTAGGACTAGGCCCTAGCTACTGCCCTTACCCCTACCCGTTCTTATATCGCCGACTTTAAGAGGTTCGCTAGCGACTCTAGCACTTAGAAGCAACGTTAGGAGGCTTTCCGGACCTAGCGCGACGGCCTTGCTATTAAGCTCCGTTAAGACGCCGCCTTATACCCTACGAAATAAGACCGTATTCTCTACGCGGCTAGCCGGCTTACTAGCTAAGCCGCCTCTATTATAGCTAGCGTTCCTTAGGACGTTCTTAACAATAAGTCTTTCGCTAATTAGTAGTATACTACTATTAAAGCCCTTACCGACGACCTTAGCCTATTCTTTAGTGCTAATTTTACCCGCGTTTAGTCGGAGGCCGACTTTAACGCTTTATTAATAAAGAATATCTCTTAGCCGGACTTTTATTCGAAGTTTACTTAGCTTTAAGCCGACTTATTGTTTAACGGTACCGCTTACGTCGCCTACCTTTATTTAAAGGTCTCTATCGAACTTACTAACGCCGCCGCTCTATAGGTCGAATGCCCGGCCTATAATAACTTTACGGCCTAGGCTAAGATATATTCTACGCTTTAGTATAACTAGCAGCGTGTTAAGGCCCGTTCTTAGCTCTACCGCCTTATAACCCCGCTCGCACCGGCCCTACCTCGCCCGCCCCGCCCGCGCCTCCTACCGGTAACCCGGTATAGCTCGATGCATTCCGGGCCCGGCTTACTAACGCTAAAAAGCAACGGCGGTTCGAGAACCGTCTTTGCCTCTACTACGCTTAGCCTACTACCGCTACCTATACCGCCCGGACCTACCTTAATAAAGGTATTAGTGCTCATCCCGGCGCTAACCCTAGCGCTACTCCCGGCGCCGGTTCCGGCTCTAGCCGCGGCCGTAGCTATAGTAGCGGTACGTCTGCCTTACGCCTGCTCGAACCCCCTCCCCCCCGCTACTAGGTTCGCGCTATTAAGCAAGGCTTTATCGAAGGCGAAGTAGACGACCTCCCCGCCTCTTCCCCGTCTTTAGGAAATGCGTAGCTCCCTCGTCTTATCGCGCGATAGAGCTCTTAGTGTCCGAGTTTATAGCTTTATTCGATACCGGGGAGGATCTTTGCCTCCCCGTAGGAATACAACCGTGTACCCTACTTATGCCTTTATCCCTTATGTCCGCCGATATTATTCTAAGTGCTTTAGTTAACTCCGACTGCTTTAGATACGCCTTTATATATGCTTAGACCGCGTAACGCCTTACCCTTCCTATCCGCTAGCTTTAATTCCTACGCCGGCTTTCTTTCGCTAATAGTAGCGACTATAAGTCCGGCTCTATTACTTATTACGCCTTTTCGGTCTCCTAGATTAACGCCTATACTAAGTCTATCTACTTCTTTCTTACGAAGCTTAGCTATAAGGTTATTCTTAGCCTCCTTTAGCTACGCCGGCACGACCTTATTACTCCCTTTCCTTCTAGTCCCCCTTTTGTCTAGCCTCCTGCCTTTTAGACTACTAGCCTTATCTTATCCTAGGCCTTTTGGCTACCCTTGCCCGCCTTGCCCGCCTTATCCTAGCTCCCCCCGCCCTTATTTTAGAGGGAATATAATTAATAAATATAATTCGTTTTCCCCTCGCTCCCTCTACTTTATCCTACTTCTAGAGTTTTATTAATATAGCCTTTTATAGTATCTTTAATAAGTTCTACTCTACCTATTTAAACGACGTCTTAATCTTCTTAAAGACGCGGGAGGAGCACTAGGCCTACGTTAATACGGTTCTTAAGCGCCTTAACGCCGCCGGCCTTTAGCTTAACGTAGATAAGTATAACTTCTATATTACTAAGACTAAGTACCTTAGCCTAATTATCTTAGATAAAGGCATTCGCATAGATCCTAAAAAGGTTTATATAGTCTTAGACTAACCTGCCTTTTCTTTTATTAAGGACCTCCGGCGCTTCTTAGGATTCGCTAATTTTTATCGGCGTTTTATTTACGGCTTTTCTAAGCTTGCAAACTCTTTAAACGCCCTTACTAAGAACTCTACCCCTTAGATTTAGTCTCCCGCTTACGCTTACGCCTTCGAAGCCTTTAACCACGCCTTTACTACTGCCTTACTCTTTATATACTTCGACCTTTATCGTAAGACTATAGTTTAGATAGATGCTTTTAACTAAGCCGCTAAGGATATACTAATCTAGCTCTTCGACGATAGTCGTTACTATCCGGTTGCCTTCTTCTCGTTAAAATACTTTACTTAAGAGTATAATTATAAGATCTACGATAAGGAACTCCTCGCGATTATAAAATCTCTTAAGGAGTAGCGCCTTAAGCTTAAGGGCCTACCTAAGTTTAAGATAGCCTCGGATTATAAAAATCTTTAGTATTTTAAAACTATAAAGCTCCTTAACTAGCGATAGGCCCGCTAGGCCGAATTCCTTAGTCGTTTTAATTTTAAGATTGTCTTTTAGCCCGGCTCTTAAGCTATTCTCCTAAACGCTTTTCGCCGCCTGCCTAGCTCCCGCCCTCTCTCCCTTACCGACTAAGCCGACGAGAGGATTAACTACCGATATTAGGTTATCCTCCTTAAGTCTAAGGTTAATGCCTCCCTCTACCTTAATACTACTCTTACCCTTAATACCGTCGAGGAGTCCGATTCGTTTATAAATATAATTTATAAATATAATTCCGACTGCTTTAACCTCTACGCCCTTAACGACTTTAAGCCGATCGATGACCTTATCGACCGGGCCTATTCCTCCTCCCCGCTTATCTCCGCTATTCGCGTAGCTCTTTAGTCCCCTTAGCCCCGCTACCCTTACCCCCTTTAAGCCCCCCTCCGCTCGATCCCTAAGACCGCTCTCTCTAAGGTCTAAGGCCGGTTCTATTTCTAAGGCCGGCTCTTCGTTCCCCCTAACGATGCCTTAATTCTTTAAATCCTCGTCCGCGCTTATACCTCCCCCTTTACCGGCTACCTTAGACGTACGAAGACCGCTAGCCTCTACCGCCGGTCTTATATCTAGCCTAGCATATATATAAGTCTATTTCTAGCTTCATACGGAATTATTATACGTGCCTATACGCTAAATCCCCTCGTTCCTCCCCTTAAGGCCTACTCTAGCCCTTAAGTATTCCCTTCGCCTTATAGACCGATATATCCGTCGACTTTATTACCGACCTCCCTATCTACCGCTATAATAGCGTTAAGTTTTCTAATATCCTTATTATCGTCGACCGCTTTACAAAGATACGCTACTACGTCTTAATACCTTTAATAGTTATTAAAGACGTTGTTAACGCGTTTATTTCCCGCGTTTAGTCCCTTTATAGCACTTTAGCCTCTATTATTAGCGACTATAGTACTTAGTTTATTTCGGCTTTTTAGTAATAGCTTAATCGTCGCCTTAGTTACCGCCTTTACCTTAGCTCCGCCTACTACCCTTAGACCGACGGTTAGACTAAGATCGCGAACGCTTAGATAAAGGTTTACCTTTGTTATTATACTACCTACCTTTAGGACGATTAGGTCGACCTCCTTCCCCTCGCTAAGTTTACTACTAATAATTAGGTCTCTAAATCTACCGGCCTTTCCCCTTTCTTCGCTAACTATAGCTTCTACCTAAAGCTTAGCACTAAGCCCTTTAGTCCCCCCCCCGCCTAGCATAACCCCCTAGTAGCGGAAGGAATACCTCCGCGGTAATACGCTTGCTTCCCGTCTTTAGCGTATCTCTAACTTCCTCCGCGATATAATTAAGGATGCTTAAGCTACTTAAGCTCGCTACGTAAACGCCCGGCGGACTCCCGCCCTAGCGTATTAGCCCGGCGATATAGTATTCTTTAGCACCCGCTAGATTTAGACCTTCCGCTTTATAAAGAAGCTCGACTATAAGCAGGAGGGCTTATATAAAGTCCTTAAGGTATATAAGACGGCGTATCTTCTTCGCCTCCTTAAGGGTAGCCGCCTTTACCTTATTTTTTATTACTCCCTCCTTACTAAGACCTAAGAGCCCCTTTTGCCCGGCTAGTTAGAGCTTAACGTCCGGCCCGCCGATAACGGCGTTCTCCTTTCCCCCGGCGATAACGACGGCGATAACGCGTACCTTAAGTAGGAGTTTTCTTCTATCCTCGCGTAACGCTAATACGCCTCCGGGAAGATTAAGTATTATATTTAATAGCGTTATAACCCCCCTACGTAAGAGGACTCCTCTTACCTTAACGGCTGCTAGGACGACCTTAAGGCTTTTTACGCCTTTAACCCGACTAAGCCTAAACCGGCCTTTTATACAGCCTTCCTTACGTCTTTACCTTCGCCTAAGTAATAATAAGTATAATTTATTAATATAATTTACGTTACGACGGTATGCGTTAGATTCTTAGTTTTACCCTTTATTCCTGCCTATTCTTCTCTCGTTCTATGTTAGGCCCGCTTTTAGGACCGGTTAATATAGATTCCCTTTGTTTTTATTAGCCTATTGCCCCTTTTAGGCGTTCGAGTCGAACGCCGATTTAAGGGGGATATACTATTACAGTGTTAGGTTATATTATATATTATCCTACGTGACCTCTATATCGTATATATAGACATTTAGACCTAGGTCTATGGCTATATCCCTTCGTAGATTAACAATAATTATATACCCCCCCTTAAGCTCGTTCTCTTATACTAGGGTTGCTCCTTAAGGCGATGCTACTATCTAATAGAGTATTGCTTAAATTAGCGAAGTATTCCCTACGGACAAGGAGGAGGCTAGTCCTCCGATTAACCGTTAGAAAGGTCTCCGTTAATTATTTACGGGTTAAAAGGCACGGCTTAAACTAGCCGGTATACTAAAGATATCGTAGCGTAGAGAGGAGTCTCCTTATCTAAAAGATCGCCTATAAAACGAAGATACGCGCGAATTCCCTTTCGCTAAGTGTCGACGTGCTATAAATGCTTTTTCTTTATAGGCGGAAGGTCTAAGATATTAAAGATAGTCTCCGACTTAAAGGCTAAAGTGCCTAAGAGAATATAGGCTTGCTTTATATATATTACGTCTATATTAGTAAAGGTCTTAATAATCCCTTCTATAGGCAGTATCTTAATTAACTTAAAGTAGCGAACGGCCTATTTTAATAGATTGTTATAGTCTTTATCCTATATAGCTAGTAAGGCAGACTACTTCTATAGCACCTCGGTTTCTAAGGATAAGCGAGGGCAGCGGCGGGTAGGAGGAGGAAGATCTTTATAATTACTCTTAGATTCCTTAGAAAGGGCGGCGCTATAAATACTTTCCGGCGGGGCATAATCCTATATCGGCAAGCGAGGATAAAGGTCGTCGTCTAAACGAGATATAGACGCTATAGCTTAACGGGCTTCTTTATCCCTAGCTATAGTAATAATAGCTTAAATAAAACGAGGGAAGAAAGCGAAGAGGTCGATAGATAGAAAAAAGAAGGGATTACGAAATAAGAGTTATAGGAGAAGAGAAAAGTCTATAGTAGGAGGTATAAGGTGTTTTAATTTTAGCGTAAGAACGGGTACGCGTAGGAAATCGAAAACATAGAGAGGAAATTTTTCCTTACGGCTAATTACGTAAGGACTTAAAATAGAGAACTAAGCAGTAGGCCCTAGTTCTAACAATGCCTAGAAAGGCGAGCTTAATCGGATCGTAAGGCTTATATTCGAGGTTATATAAGCGTGCTAGCTAAGGTTATATAAGCTAGTTATACTATAAGTGTCGGGAGCCTTTAGGCGGCTTCTAACGAATAGCGAGAGCTTTAAGAAGCTCTTAGCGAACGTATCGCAGTAGAGCGAAGCTCTAGAGATAGGAAGGGCGTTCCTAATAGTAGCTTTAAATACAGAAGGTGCAGAATTGCTACTAATTTAATATAGTAGGCACTAAGAATATATGTGTAAAGAAGAATGCTTCTATTAGGTAGGCGTAAGCCTTAGGAGCTAGGAATAGCTCCCTGCTGTCTTATCTATAGCTAATTACATTAGCCCCGGCATGTAGTATAGAGGATGCTTTACATATATTAATTATATACCTATAGTCTAGGCTTAGGTCAATGCCTTATATAGCCCCTAATATCGTATAACGTTAATACACCCCTTTGCTATAGTCCTTATAGAGACTATAGCAACGTAAAGAAAATACAATAATTAAATAGAATAGCTTGTTTAAATTAGTTAGAACGGCCTATAACTATTATATTACCCTTAATATTAGATAAAGGGCTGATTTCGTATAAACTATAAAACACATACTTTAAAGGGTCCTATCCGCGCTGTCTTAGTCCCTCCTATCTAAGTCCTTAGGGCGGTCTCTTATGCCGAGCTGCCTTACGAAGTCTTTATATTTCTATAAAGGAAGGGCCTTAGTTATACCGTCCGCTAGGTTTTCAATGGATTTAATCTATCTAATCTAAATCCGCTCCTCTTATACTTCTTATCGAAGCTAATGCCGATATATATCGATATACTTTAAATTCGTCTTAAGCCGAGCACTTAGCTTATTTAATAGCCTAATCGTCTAAAGGTTATTATACTATAGCTCCGCGGTGCCTTTTAATGCACTAAGCAGCGTGGAAAGGTAGGTAAAGAAGGATGGTTTATTAGGGTAGGTGGCGAGCCCCGGGAGCTAGGAATAGCTCCCTGCTATCTTATCTAAAGGCTGATGTAAGCAGCCCTGGCCGACCGGCCAAAGGATGCATTACATACATTAGAATGCCGGCATAAAAGAAAAAGCCTGCTAACTATAGCAGTTATAATAACAATCTTAATCGGGCTTCTATTGCCCGGATCCTCTACGCGGATCCTCTACGCGGATCCTCTACGCGGATCCTCCGTTCCTTTCTCGTAAGTCACACTCACGCTTGCTAGTGATTATTTATCGTCTAGATCGAATTCCTTAATCGCCGAAAGGGGCATATAACGGCGATCTCTTTAGGCAGCGGAGCAGCACGAGGCTGCTCTCTAATCTTACTGCAAGCGCCTAAGGCGGCGTTCGCCGGTGCGCTAAGGAGCGTGGGGCCGACGGGTTATGCTATACGATACGACTAGTAGCGTGGGTTAGAAGCATCGTTGCAACGGCGGTGGCTTGCCGAAGGCGTTATTAAACGGCTGGCCGGCAGGGTAAAAGCATCGCTGTGACGAAAGCTTGCCGGTAGAAAAGGGTCGCAGAAGCTATAGGCGAATAGCATCCCGCCCCGGCTTAAGGATAGCGGCCGGAGGCGACGGGTTGTCGGCAGCTCGAAGACGTTACTGCGAGGCGGTAACTTAAAGATGTCGCTACGGCGATGACTTGCCGGCAGGAAGAAGATATCGCTATAGCGATAACTTGCCGGCAGGAAGAAGATATCGCTATAGCGATAGCTTGCCGGCAGGAAAAAGATACTGCTGCGAAGACGAGTTATTGCCGGCAGGAAGAAGTTACTGCGAGCCGGCAGGGAGAAGATGCTACTACAGCGGCGACAAAGACATCGTCTTAATAAGGCGTATAGCCGACGGCGAAGATATCGTCTTAATAGGATAAATGATAGATTCCTAGGCCTCGAGAGAAAGGGCCGCTTTGCCGGTAGGTTAGGAAACAGTCGTATAGCCGGCGTCGATAGCAGTAGTAGATAAAGCGGCATCGGGAATAGAGGCCGCGGTAGGAGAGGCTACGACGCGGCGAACAACAGCTGCGAGAACAGTCGCACAGACGGCTTCGATAGCGGTAGAGAGTCCTTATATAATGTTCTCGAGAGAAGAGGCAGGGTTGCCGGCAGGTTAGGGAATAGTCGCAACAACGGCGGCAGGCGCCTTCTGCTAGCCGGGGCAGGCTTTACGAAGGTGCTTAAAAAGAGCGTTCCGGGAGGCAAAGGGTGCCTTACACTTTCGGCACGAAGAGGGCTTAGCGGCCGGAGGTTCCTTAGGAATAGGGCCTATAGCAGACGGCGAAGCCATCGTCGTAACGGCAGGCGGCGAAGCAGAGCGCGCTATAGACAACGCAGTAGGGCGTGTAGTAAGCGGCGAGGCTATCGTTATTATAAGGCGTATAGTAGGCGGCATATACATCGTCGTAGCAGGGCGTATAGCAGACGGCAAAATAAGGTACGGTAGAGGCAGCGGAGCTATCGTTAGCAGAGGCGAAGCCACCGTTATACAGCTAGCGGGCGGCAAAGACATTATCGATTAGGCTCCTTTCGCCTCTTCCTCTCTATATTCCTCGCCCTAATAGACAGGGCGGCGATCGTTCCGGTCGTAGCGTTCGCGGTCTCGGTTGTCGTTATAAGTGCGATCTTAATCTTAATAACGGTTACGGGCATTGTTGTAGTAGCTGCGGGCCTTACGGCGAGAAGACTCTCGGTCGTTATAGTAGGTTCTACCGCGACGAGAAGAAGACTCTCGGTCCCTCGAGACTTAAGCGGTCTCTTAACGGCGGCGCTCTTAATAAAGATATCGTTAGACCGCGGCCTCGATTAAAGGCGTGTTATTCTCGAGTATTTAAATCCACTTCGAGATACTAGTCTTTTTCTTTAGGAGAGGCAAAATAGAGGTAATCGCGGAAGGGATAAAGAAGAAAAGCTCGGTATAGACACGCTATTCCTTCCGGACAAATTTCCCGTCGAGGCTTTAGGCAAGGCAAGCTCTTTCTTTATACCAATCGGGAAGGGAAATCCCCTCTTACTACATCTCGAGGGTGTATAGCTCTTAAAGGGCACGAACGAGCTAAGGGTCGTACTTCCGAGGATTAAAAGAGACATCGGTGCAAATAAAACGAGGTCGCTCCTCGCGATAAGACAAGCTTAGTTCCTTATAATAAAGCATCGCGGGGAGTAAGGGGGGGGTCGGTGTAAGCCGAAGTAGCAGTAGGGCAAGGCGGCATATAGAAAGTCGGGCGGCACATAGAAAATCGGGTTAGTGTATGCAAAAATTTACAACCACCTAAAATAGGTGTAGAGAGGTTCGGGCATATATAGAAAAAAAAAGGGAAGACTTGGTTGCTTCTAGACTCGCTAGAAGAGAAAGAGAGGTTAATAGTTTCTAGGCTTGCTAGAAGAGGTTGTCGTGATAGCGAAGAGGCGCGTTGATAAGGCGCTAAGGCGGAAGAGAGAGTAATTGGCTCTACTATTAGGGGCTTAACGCGGGCTAAGCCGAAAACAGCGGGGTAGTCGTCCGAGAGTAGACTGAAGGTTCTTTAGTAAGCTGCGGGCGCTCTAGAGCAACGCAAATAAAGGCGTCGCTAGTGCGGCTTCGAGAGGCGCTTAGTCGAGGCTCTCGTAGGAGCTCTCTAGTAGTTGCCGAAGAAGAGGCAAGGTGTTACTACCATTTTAATGCACTAAGCAGCGTGGAAAGGTAGGTGAAGAAGGATAGTTTATTAGGGTAGGTGGCGAGCCCTAGGAGCTAGGAATAGCTCCCTACTATCTTATCTAAAGGCTGATATAAGCAGCCCCGGCCGACCGGCTAAAGGATGCATTATATGCATTACCTTTAACCTAGATCTTAAGCTGTTTAATAAGTCGAGAAAATTATATCTACTCTTTTGCGGTTCCTAATAAAGCTAAGAGTTCTACTTTAGTAGACGAGGTCGTAATAGTAGCTTGCTTAATTGCTTTCTAACCTATAGGCCCGCTAAGAAAAAAAAGTATATACCTTTAGAATAACTTCCTTAACGTAAGCTCGTCCGCGAACGAGGAATCCGACGTATAGAGAAACCTCCTTATCTTATTAATAGCTTTAAAATAGATATAACGGTCCCGTTATAAGAAGACAGACTAGAGGTACGTTTAAGAAGGTAGGAACGATAGTTAAAAGTACGAATAATCCTTTATTGCAATGCGGTTGCCCTCTTATAGTAAGACTAAAGCTTGCCCCTCTTCTAAGATATATCGGGGCCTTAGGGATATACCCTTAGGCCTCGAGAGGGGTTATCGGGGACTAGTTAGCGACTAATAGCCGAATAGTCCCTAAGCTAAAATGCATTATCTATCGTATATATATCCCTATCTCCCGGCTCTATAGTTGCGCGGGTAGCTGCGTTACACCCGTATAGTATATAAATACGCTAAGCACTTTTTTGCCTCTTAAAGGTATTATAGACCCGGGCTATAGCTAAACTCGGCTAGCCTCGCCGCTAGGAACACCGCGTCTACCTTAGTATAAATTACCGGATAAAGGATCGTGCTTACTAAAGAAAGAAAGTAATAGACCTCTTTATTGCTCGCCTTTTCCTTATAAGTATTGCTATTTATACGGTAGAAAATCTCTATTTGTACGGTAAACCTACTTTTTCGGCGCGCACCCCGCGCGCCTATGTCCCGCTACTAAAATTAAGTGTAGGTATATGGCAATTAAGAGAGCCGCGTAAATCGTGCGAAGAACGCGAAGAACACCACACGCAGTAGGGCACGCAGCCGGGAGCCGGGCACGAAGCATACATCGAGAAGCCGCCGAGCCGCACACACAGCAGAGGGCACGCAGTAGAGCACGCAGCAAGGCACGCAGTAGGGCACGCAGTAGAGGGCACGCAGCCGGGAGCCGGGCACGAAGCATACATCGAGAAGCCGCCTAGCCGCACACACAGCAGAGGGCACGCAGCAGAGCACGCAGCAGGGCACGCAGTAGAGGGCACGCAGCCGGGAGCCGGGCATAAAGCATACATTAAGGAGCCGCGCGCGTAGTAGAGGGCACGCAGCCGGGAGCCGAGCACGAAGCATACATCGCACGAAGCATACATTAAGGAGCCGCACACACAGCAGAGGGCACGCAGCAGGGCACGCAGCAAGGCACGCAGTAGGGCACGCAGTAGAGAGCGAGCTCTTTGCGCGCGCGCGCGCTGCTATAACTATTAAATTAAATTAAGGTTAGGCACGATTTACGCGGCCCTCTTAATTGCTATATACCTCTACCTAATTTTAGTAGGGGGACATAGGCGTTAGGGGTGCGCGCTAAAAAAGTAGAGATTTTAGGCGTTTACCGTATAAATAGAGATTTCTAACCGTATAAATAGCAATACTCTTCCTTATAGGGAATTAGCTTATCCGTTGTTAAAGGGATCTAAAGCGCGCTAAAGCCTAAATCGTCGTCTATATAAAACTTCTTCGCTATCTTAGAGATATAAGATGTCTAAGATAGCTATAAATTCCTACTAGGCCTATTATAAGGAAACGAGCTTAGGGGGGGGTATATAATTATTATAAATCTACGAAAGGATATAGCTATAGACTAGGTCTAAATGTCTATATATACGATATAGAGGTTACGTAGGATAATATATAATATAACCTAATACTATAATAGTATATCCCCTTTAAATCGGCGTTCGACTTAAACGCTTAAAAGGGGCAATAGGCTAATAAAAACGAAGGAAATCTATATTAATTAGTCTTAAAAGCGGGCTTAATATAAAACGAGAGAAGAATAAAGAGAAATAAAAGGTAAAACTAAGAAACTAAGGTATACCGTTATAACGTAAATTATATTAATAAATTATACTTATTATAGGAATTATAGATAGAATTCTACGGTAGAAGGACTTCCCTTCTAAGGTGAATTCTATAGATGGAATTCTAATAGAATTCTACGGTAGAAGGACTTCCCTTCTAAGGTGAATTCTATAGATAGAATTCTACTTCCTTCTATAGACTTCTACGGTCGTCCTAATAGACGCATCCGTCTGCGGAAGGTCTTCCCCGACTAACGCATCCGTCTTTACATTCTATTTACGGATCTCTTTCTATTCTTAGCTACCGAAGCTTCCCGGAGGGTAGCTTTAACCCTTCTCTCGTCTTATCTATAAAGAAGGTAGTATAGCCCTTAGCTAGATAGGTATTAATAATTCTAATAAGACTATTAGACCTATATTTACATTTATATTTAAGATACCTACTTATACTAATTAGTGATTATAAGGCTTAATTATAGATAGTTAGGTAGACGAGATAGTTCTATATCCTACGAACGTATTATATATCTTTATCGAACGGCTTCCGCCCGACGATCCTATTCTATATACTTAGAGGAGGATAACTATGCTAAGAATAAGAAGACTTTACCTTCCGAGTCTAGCTCGCCCTTAGGGGTTACGTATAGCTCTTCTTTAAACTTTTTGCTAACCGATTACCACTTTAGAAGAAGAATAGAACTAGCAGAAAGTGCGTTAATAACGCCGAACGATAAATTTTTCGTAGAGAACCCTACGAATACACCGATAAACTATATAAAAAATAAGCACGTAATATAACTTCGATATACTAACCTACTAGTCCTTTATCCGACACTATAGAGGAGACTCTTAGGGAATAGATAGAAGGCATAACTATCTACCGATCCCTTTTTCTATATATTAACGTAAAACGTTAGGATAGTAATATTAAACCTAATGAAAATAACGGCATCGCGATTATAACATCCGTCGCTAAGTTTATCGCACTCTACGAAGCATCGATCGATTTTTAAAGAAACGAGATCCTATTATACTTTTAAGACTACTTCTAAGGATAGACAGCGAACATATAGGGTCTAATACACGTAGACTATAAACGAGCGCTGAAAGTTCTAATAAAGAAGAGAGGAATATACACTAGTCGTAGTAATGCATCTTATATAACGATCTTTTTAATGTTATAAGCACTCGAGAAACTATTAGAATAGCCTATAGAAGATATAATAGCATAGAAATTTAACGATAGCACGGAGGAATATATAAAGAAAATAGAGATAAAAAATACGATTTATCCTTCTACGCTTATTACCGCTAGAATAAACCCCTTCTAACTATTAGAAGCAGTTCTAATAGAAAAAGCAGCATCTATAGCAAACGTTCTAAAGATACTATAGACTATAGCAAACGTTCTATAGATGCTATATACGTCTAACATACTTCTAACGGTTCTATAGTTCGATTTAGGAGGGACTATTCTATCTAGGCAATATCCGATAGTTCTATATAAACAATAGTTATTAAACACTAATGTTCCGGGTATAACTATTTACCTAATATTACACCGATTTAATCGTTTAGATCTCTTTATAAATCCTACGGACTAAGGTTCTCCGGCAATAACTAAATAGCTAAGCAATTCTAACCCTATTCTATTAGAAGCATATATAAAACTTCCTTTAGACAATGTTCTAAATGCTATCGCTAATATAGATATCTAATAACGCTTTATTAAGCTTTAGATAAAAGATAAAAACTATACCGGAGAACTATATAACTTACTTAACGATAAACTTTAGGTTTTTATAAACTTATGCTATAACCTATAAATTAAACTAAGTTAGTTCTATACTTTATTCCTTAGGATCCTCGTAGGACGTACGTAAACCTATTATATTTAATATATTAACTAAATAGCGATATTTCGAAAGGCATACGATATAATTAAAAGACATTTTAATATAGAAGTCAATCACATATATTATTATATAGAAGTCAATCACATATATTATTATATAGACTAGATAATAACGACCTTCTATAAGTTGCGAAGAAAACACCCGGCTAAGCTATTGCATAAAGTCCTTTAAGCTTTATTCGATAAATTGTACCTTTGCCAATAGGCACTCGGCAAAGACTTTATAGGCGATCTTCCCCTACGAACTACACTTATTAATGCATATAGAGGAGTTCTTAAACTAGAGTACGCTCTATTTAAACCTTTAACTAATGCAAAAGCACTTTTTGCCGACCTAAGATCCTCGTTGCAAACACACCTATCTCGCGGTTTATCTAACTAATTTATCTAAAAACATTAGTCTAATAACTAAGACACTAAAGAGGATAACTACGACCTATGCAACTAAACATTCTATATAGATCGGAGATATAATAATAACAACCGCGGAAGATATAAATACTAAGGACGAGGAGGAAGAAACTATAGCCGATTATTCAATCGTAGAGGATTCCGCGGAGGATTCCGTAGCGGATACTCCTAATTAGCTACTAGATTATAAGCAGGGTCTTAAGCCCGTAGTAGCTATAGAGGCAACTATAGTAATCGTCTATAGACTAAGAAGTGTTTTATATACGGAAAATAAGGATACTAGTTAACTAAACATATACCTAAGGAACGATAGAAATCGAAGGACTAGTATATCGCATAATGCTACTTCACGAATATCCTAACAATAGGTTTTATAGCCTACGTAACGTAATATAAAGGTTACGAGATAGACGATATAGCAGAAGACTTTAACAATAAATCTTGCCTAAGAGACGACGATAACTTTATAGGATAATAGTAAGCTAGTTAGATAATTTGCTAATAAGCCTTTATACATCGACTTACTAGCGAAGATCTATATAGTAAATAAAAAGCTATTACTATATCTAACCAATTTATTATTAATAAAAGATACTCTAAGATACGCTTCTAAGGCATTATAGTTAATATAGGTATAGCAAAAGTATTAATAGCCGGATTTAACTAGTACATTGCCCTATAGAAAGAAGACCCTTCTATTACTATTAATAAGTTAACGGCAGGACAAGCTTCTATTAAGTTTAGTAGTAGAGAGGCTATTAACTCACTTAGTTCTATTGCCCTTAAAACACTAATTAGAAGGAGTACTTTTCACGTTCTAAAGACACCTATACCTTTCTTACTCTCTTTAGCCGATATAGACCGACTAGGTATATACTTTAATAACACAACGGACACAATCATTAGTCGAAGCGTAGTTCCTATAATACGAAAATAGGGATATCTATAGTTCTTTCTTTCTAAAGATAAGGAATTAATTAACTTTATTATAAAGGTTAAGATCTAAACACTCTATCGTCGGTTTAGACATCCCGCAGTTATAAGACTATATTATCTACTACGCTAAGCAGGATATAATAATATATCAATCGGAAGACTTAAAACCATTTCTAAATTTTATCACTAATGCTAGATACACTCCTAAGCTCTAAGACGATTTAAATTCATACTATAGATAATCGAGAATTTAACTATAAGATTATTATTAACGTGATATACCTCGGAAACCTATAACGACTAATGCTATACGTAGTAGATTTAGCAACTTTATTCTAAGCAGTAAGATTCCTTCTATTAATATCCGCTAAAGATACGTAGGAAACACTACGTATATTATAGATTAATATATATCTCGGTCTACTAGATATTATTAAACACGACGTAGGAACGAATTTTGCTTCTAATAAATTCCGAAACGAAGCGAAAGTAATAGGGATTACGTATAAGCAAATTCTAGTTAAAGCCTATTAATCCATCGGAAAGATTAAAAGATATTATAGACTACTTAAACAAACATTTAGTATTCTCTAAGAGGAAATTAAGAACGTAACATTAGCTAAAGCCATCCTTTAAATAGCAGTTAAGGCAATAAATAACACAGCTAGTCCTAATAGTTTAGTTCCTATATTATTAGTTTTTAGTGCTTACCCCTAGATTACATAGGAATCACCCCCTTTTACAATAACGATATAGAGAGCTATAGCTATGCAAAAGGCTATAAAATTGCTTCGCTAAATCTCTATAGAAAGACGAATAAAAGTTACTATTTATAGCCGAAACGGACTATTAATAAAGGAGATTCTTAATCTTCCACTATAAAGTAAGGTCCGTATCTAAAGAGAAAAAAACGGTTAGTAAGGTCTATTTAAAATCGCAGCAATTAAAGGCCATAATATAACAATTAATACTATTAATAGACTATAAGTATTTAGATTAACATATATATAACCATACTTCCGAGACGAAAAATCGGAACTACTATTAGAAGAACTCCTAGCAGATATACCGGAACATAATTCTTAAGATAATAAACTAATAGAAGAATATAAAACTATATAAAAACCTCCTCGCATGCCTTAAAAACGTAGTCGCCTACCCGGTGCGAAAAACAAAAAGAATTAGCAGTTCCTAGCTAAGAAAGAGGTTAACGCATACGATCTTATACTTAAACTTTATGCCGATAGCGTAATTATAACACCCGGTAACCTATTCGAAGAATCTAATATAAAAGAGATTAACGACCTAGTTATTCGTAGTATATTTAGTTTCGAATAATATAACGAAGAAAAACATAGAGGGCATCGAATCTTCCGTTCTTAGATAGTTAAAGAGGTTAAAGGACGTAATACTAAACTATACGAAAAATCGAGACTAATAATCTAAGGACATAGTGATATTAAGAAGACATCTATACTTATATAGTCACTAATAATCTAACGAGTTAGTTTACGTTTAATTATAGCAATTACAGCCGGAATGCTTAAAGAACACGGAATAACATTGTCTTTACGAGATATTACCTAAGCATATCCTTAGGCCACTATAGAGTTATCCCGAACAATCCTAATAGCTCTACCCGCTAAACTAGTAAAGAAGTATCCGGAAGGCATAATCATCCGTATAATTAGACCTTTATACGGCATCGCGGAATCCGGACTATACTAGTTTAACACATACTATAGTCACTATATTAAAGAGCTTAATATAGCTTATTTAACATACGACGTATGCTTGCTTATTTTTAACTATAGCCCTCCTATACCTTTTAGAATTATCGGGATATAGATAGACGATATATTAATGCTCGGGACTTAGAGTTTTCCGGACTATAAAGAAAAAGAGCTTTAGAAAGCATAATTTAAAGCTAAACTAAAAACTCTAATAACTGCTAGACAGTCTATAGACTTTAACGGCGCGAAATTAACCCTATAACACGATAGAAGTTTGCTACTATAATAGAATGGTTAAGCAGCTAAGATTAAAACCGTAAAACCATAGGCTATTAACTACGCGCAAAGGTATATAGAGTAAGGTGCTCGTAGTACATACGTTATATCTATTTATCAACCGGAAGCATCGTTTAATATCTCGATTACTGCTTAAGTCTAGAACCTAAAACAAAAAGACTATATAATCTTAAATAAAAGACTATAATAGCAACTAGATAATTAATAACGTAGACTAATATATCTTCTAATTAACCTCGCATCGGCTAAGCTCTTAGTCTTTACCGATAGATCGTTTGTAAATAATAAAGCCTTATCTTTATAGCTTAGATTCGTTATTGCTCTAGTTTATAAGACCGACCGAATAGATACGTAATTTTCGATTAAAGGCAATATTATCTACTAAAACTCCACGAAATACAAACGAGTTACCTAAAGCGTCCTTATATCGGAAATCTACGGTATAGTAAACGGATTCGATATTAGGATATCTCTTACTATAACTCTTAAGATAATCACGGATCGTCTTAGTCTACCTCCGATTCTATTAATTATCTACACCGATTCGTACTCTTTATATCAATGCTTTATTAAACTAAGTACTATAAAGGAGAAAAGATTAATAATCGATATTATAGCTTTACGATAGTTATACAAACGCTGTAAGATTATAGGGGTCCGATAGATTAACGGAGCCGATAACCTAGCTAATGCAATAACGAAAGCATTACTAAACTAGGCCCTTAAACGTTTCGTCGATATAAACAAATTAACTATTAGAATAGAAGGGTTTATTATTCGCCTATAACCCTTCTAACTTATTCTTTCTTTTAACGGTCATATAGTTATAACACTATATAATATTATAACGAATTATTCTAATATAACGAATAGTCGATTTTATTATGCATTTTTATTTCCTTTTTAAAGAAGGGTAATATTTAAGGAAAAATAAGAGAGGTTCTTATAAACGGCATAAAGAAAAAGTTACTAGTATAGGAATTATAGATAGAATTCTACGGTAGAAGGACTTCCCTTCTAAGGTAAATTCTATAGATGGAATTCTAATAGAATTCTACGGTAGAAGGACTTCCCTTCTAAGGTGAATTCTATAGATAGAATTCTACTTCCTTCTATAGACTTCTATAGTCGTCCCGATAGACGCATCCGTCCGCGGAAGGTCTTCCCCGACTAACGCATCCGTCTTTACATTCTATTTACGGATCTCTTTCTATTCTTAGCTACCGAAGCTTCCCGGAGGGTAGCTCCGACCCTTCTCTCGTCTTATCTATAAAGAAGGTAGTATAGCCCTTAGCTAGATAGGTATTAACAATTCCAATAAGACTACTAGACCTACATTTGCATTTGTATTAAAGACACCTACTAACACTTATTATTACTTAGGCGAAGGTAAAGACGTAAGGAAGGCCGTATAAAAGGCCGGCTTAGGCTTAGTCGGGTTAAAGGCGTAAAAGGCCTTAAGGTCGTCCTAGCAGCCGTTAAGGCAGGAGGAGTCCTCTTACGTAAGGGGGCTATAACGCTACTAAACGCGATACTTAATCTTCCCGAAGGCGCACTAGCGTTACGTAAGGATAGAAGAAAACTCCTACTTAAGGTATATATTATCGTCGTCGTTATCGCCGGGGGAAAGGAGAACGTCGTTATCGATAGGCTAAACGTTAAGCTCCGACTAGCTAGGCAACCAAGGCTCTTAGGTCTTAGTAAAGAGGGAGTAATAAAAATAAAGTAAAGGCGGCTGCCCTTAAGGAGGCGAAGGAGATACGCTATCTTATATACCTTAAGGACCTTATATAGGCCATCCTATTTATAGTTAAGCTTCTTTATAAGGCAGAGGGTCTAGATCTAGCGAGTGCTAAGGAATACTATATCGCTAGGCTAATACGCTAAGGCGGGAGTCCGCCGGGCGTCTATATAGTAAGCTTAAGTAGCTTAAGCATCCTCGATCGTATTGCGGAGGAAGTTAGAGATACGCTAAAGGCGGGAAGTAAACGCATTACCGCGGAGGTATTTCTTCCGCTGCTAAAGGGTTATATTAGGCCGGGGGGGACTAAAGGGCTTAGTGCTAAGCTTTAAGTAAAGGCTATAGTTAGCGAAGAAAGGGGAGAGGCCGGTAGATTTAAAGACTTAATTATTAGCAATAAACTTAGCGAAGGGAAGGAGGTTAACCTAATCGTCCTAAAGGTAGGTAGTATAATAACGAAGGTAAACCTCTATCTAAGCATTCGCAATCTTAGTCTAACCGTCGGTCTAAAGGTAGTAGGCGGAGCTAAGGTAAAGGCGGTAACTAAGGCGATAATTAAGCTATTACTAAAAAGCCGAGATAAACTAAGTGCTATAGTCGCTAATAATAGAGGCCGGGGTGCTATAGAGGGACTAAACGTAGGAAATAAACACGTCAATAACGTTTTTAACGGTTATTAAAGGTATTAAGACGTAATAGCGTATCTTCGTAAGGTAGTCGATAATAATAAGGATATTAGAAAACTTAACGCCGTTACGGCGGTAGATAAGGAGGTCGGTAATAAAGTCGACGGATATATCGGTCTATAAGGCGAAGGGAATACTTAAGGGCTAGAGTAAGCCTTAAGGAGAGGAATAAGGAGATTTAGTATATAGGCACGTATAGCAATTCTATATAAAGCTAGAAATAGACTTATATATACCGGGCTAGATATAGGACTAGCGGTAGAGGCTAGCGGTCTTCGTACGTCTAAGGTAGCCGGCAAAGGGGGAGGTATAAGCCCGGACGAGGATCTAAAGAATGAAGGCGTCGTTAAAGGGAACGAAGAGCCGGCCTTAGAAATAGAACCGGCCTTAGACCTTAGAGAGAGCGGTCTTAGGGATCGAGCGGAGGGGGGCTTAGAGGGGGCAAGGCTAGCGGGGCTAAAGGGACTAAAGAGCTACGCGAATAGCGGAGATAAGCGGGGAGAAGCAATAAGCCCGGTCGATAAGGTTATCGATCGGCTTAAAGTTATTAAAGGCGTAGAGGTTAAGGCAATCGGAATTATATTTATAAATTATATTTATAAATAGATCGGACTCCTTAGCGGTATTAAAGACGGTAGTAGTATTAAGGTAAAGGGAGGCATTGACCTTAGACTTAGGGAGGATAACCTAATATCGGTAGTTAGTCCTCTCGTCGGCTTAGTCGGTAAGAGAGAGGAGGCGGGAGCTAGGCAAGCGGCTAAAGGCGTTAGGGAGAATAGCTTAAAAGCTACGCTAAAAGATAATCTTAAAATTAAAACGACTAAGGAATTCGGCCTAGCGGGCCTATCGCTAGTTAAAGAGCTTCGTAGTTATAAAATACTAAAGATTTTTATAATCCGAGGCTATCTTAAACTTAGGCAGGCCCTTAAGCTTAAGGCGCTACTCTTTAAGAGATTTTATAATCGCGAGGAGTTCCTTATCGTAGATCTTGTAATTACACTATTAAGCGGAGTGCTTTAATAAAAAGAAGGCAACCGGATAGTAACGACTATCGTCGTAGAGCTATATTAGCATACCTTTAGCGGCTTAATTAAAAGCATTTATCTAAACTATAGTCTTACGATAGGGGTCGAAGTATACTAGGACTAAGGCGGTAGTAAAGGCGTGTTTAAGGGCTTTAAAGACGTAGGCGTAAGCTAGAGACTAAATCTAAAGGGTAGAGTTTTAAGTAAAGGCGTTTAAAGGGTTCGTAAGCTTAGAAAAGCTATAAATAAAACGCCGATAAAAATAAGCGAATTTTAAGAAGCGCTAAAGGTCTTTAATAAAGGAAAGGGTAGGCTAGTCTAAGACCGCACGAAACTTATTAAGGTCTATACGAATGCCTTTATCTAAGATAATTAGGCTAAGGTACTTAGTCTTAGTAACGTAGAAATTACACTTATCTATATTAAGCTAAAGGCCGGCGGCGTTAAAGCGCTTAAGAACTATATTAACGTAGGCCTTATATTCCTCCTATATCTTTAAGAAGATTAAAACATCGTTTAAATAGGTAAAGCAAAACTTATTAAAGATGCTGTTAGATAGGGTCTTTAAGGTTAACCGGTGTGTGTGTGTATTCTATATAATACGGCTAGCTAGAGAGAAGGCTACCGTATTGTAATATAGCCTCCCTTAAGTCGCGTGCGCACGTGACACACGTGATCACATGATCACGTGCATGCAACTAGCCGGTACGAAACAGATCCTAATGTTAAATTAGGCCCGGGCTAGAACGTAGCCGGGGCAAAGTAGGGCCGCATTAAGGCCGGCATAGAACGGTGCCGGTATAACGTAGGTGATATCGATTAAGGTCTTATAATAAAGGCATCTATTCGAACCGTCAATCGGTTCGAATTAATAAAGCGCTATAGAGATCGATTAGGGGAGTCCTTTATTATCGCGTTAGCTAGGTTATTATTACTATTAATCTACTTAATCTCCGAGATCTCGCGCCTCTTATACGACTATTAAAGGGCTATAATGTCAATTATAAGCCTCTTCTCCTAGGTTATCCCTAGCTTAACGAGGTTCTCGTAAAGCGAGTATAAGTCTATGTAA
Organism: Ophiocordyceps sinensis; assembly: GCA_012934285.1. NCBI lineage: Eukaryota > Fungi > Ascomycota > Sordariomycetes > Hypocreales > Ophiocordycipitaceae > Ophiocordyceps > Ophiocordyceps sinensis. The sequence goes on along the minus strand of JAAVMX010000001.1, from coordinate 10,958,224 downwards.
ATCACTAGTAGAAGGGGTAGAATTTATAAGTGTTTTATAATTAGCTTTATAGTTATTGCTAGGACGATGCCGAGGTCGACACCGTTTACTATCCCGTAGATCTCCGATATAAGCACGCTTTATATCACGCGCTTGCACTTAGTCGAGCTTTAATAAATAATATTGCCGGTAACGTCGAATTTAGTCTTAGTCTTCTCCTTATTAATAATTGCAATAATAAAGCTAAGTTACGATAAGAGGTCTCTATTATTTGCGAAGGAGCCGTCTATAAAGACTATTAGCTTTACTATTGCTAGATCTATCGGGACGTATTTTAGTCCTCGATCTTAGTTATCCTTTTGCTACTAAAGACGCTTATTTAGCCTCTTATAGTCTTTCTTTTTAGGCTCGTAAAGCTAGGCTATAATAGAGATATTAAATAATGCTTTTAGCTAATAGACACACGCTACGTAGCTCCCTTAGGCCCGTTGTTCTAGGTAGCGCTAAGGGTAATTAGATGCTATCGTATTAATTATATTAATACGTATAGCCTAGCCCTTTTGCTATAATAGTATATCTCCGCTCTATTATAGTATTACCTTTGCGTCGTTAAAGTCTATAATAGAGCTAGCTGTTATTAATGTCTTTAGCTTAGCCCGGAACTTAGCTTCCTGCAATTTGTCCTCTTCGACGGCTAAGAAAGCAGGGGTGCCGAGGATAAAGGTATCGTCGGTCTAGATTCCTACGATGCCTAATTTCTTAGGTCTTATATTAGTTATTAGCAGGCACGAGTTATAGGTCGAGGTCGATATATTAAGTTGCTTAACGTAATAACCTTAGTATATATAGAATTAGTAAACACTAGACTCTACGATGCCGTATAGTAGTCGGATAACGTGAATAATAGTCCCTTTCGGGTATCTACCTTCTAACTCCTTAGGCAGGTACGTTAGAATTGTCTATAATAGCTTCGTCGTCGCCTACGGGTAGGCCTACGTAATGTCACATAGGGATAAAGTTATCCTATAATCCCGTATTATCGCGGGTGCGATTGCTAGTATTAGCCGTTAGCTAACGCGTTGTATCGTTAGCGATGCTATTAATAAGCAATGCTTCTCGCGGTCGTTATAACCTTAAACGACGAGCCTCGATTTCTCGTATAGCTTTATGTCTCGTCCCTTTACCTCTCGTACTATACGTGACCGGAAGATGCGATAGCCGCCGTGCTTTGCCTTATTATACTTCTCGAAGCTTAAGACTCCGCGGATAAGGAGGTCGTCGATCTCCTAATTATCGGCCTCTTTAAATAGGGCTCCGGGAGTTATAATAACGCTATCGTCACGTAGCTTAAGCGCTAAAGCGTACGCATCCTCCTCTTTCTTAATAAGGAAGGCAAATATAGGGTTACTTTAGAGTAAGAACCTAAGAGCTATATTGCTTATAATTAATTGCTTCGGCCTATTCTTAGAGCCGGGGGGACGTCCGCGTCTTTAAGGTGCTAGGGTGCTTAGTCGAGGGGGTTTAGCCTACTAAATTAGCTACGGGGAATCTTCTTTAAGACGTAGAGCCGGAAGGTCCTTAGTCTTCTTATCGCGGTTATACGGTTGCACTAACGTTAAACGAAGGACCTAAGGTCCGTTGACTATATTAATCGTTACGTTATAGCCGTCGATTAAGGCAATCTTAAATAGCCTTTGCTAGCCGGTTTTCTCTCTCTATATATAAACTTTACTTTATAAGGGAAGAGAGAGAATATCGGACGTATTCGGTCTATTCCGGGTTTATAAGGCCTCCTTAACTTACCGCTTTATAGAGAGCTAGCGCAATATCTTTATCGCCTTATAAACTACGGCGGCTCTCTTAAGGGTCGTAGCCGAGGGCGGAGAGTCTAACGTTATACGTGGATATACGCCGAATATAAGCAGCGTTAGCATAAGGCCTTAAGGTCCGGCGGTATTATTAATAGCCTTTACTACTATCTAAAGAATTGCCTTAGTAGAGGTTATATCGCCGAGTTTAGTATATATAATGTCGAAGGCACGGCGCAGCGGAGCGTGGTATCTTTTAACCTTGCCGATAGACTAATATGCCTCTACGGGAACTTACTTATATATAATGCCTATAAACTTAGCCTCGTTGCGGAATTCTGCTAACGTAAAGTTCGTTCTAGCGTTATGTTTAATAGTATCCGGCGGGCCGAGATAGGTATTAATCTATAAGGTTCGAAGCGTCTCCTATGTGTCTTTAGCGGACATTAAGGGTAAGAAGCGGGCTCCTTAGAATGCCGTGGCCGAGTCGACTACGTAGAGGACTAGGCGGTTATATAAGTGCATTACGTCGACGATAATCTCGTAGTTAAAGTCCTAGTCGTCCTTTAACGTAAATTTAAATCGGCGAGGGGCCTGCGAGTATAGTTAACAGTAATAACAATACTTCGCGATATTCTTAAGTATATTAACAGACACTATATAGCCTGCTTAACGCAGTAAGTAATAAAGTCTTATTACTATAGGGTGGCCGAATCTACGATAGAGCGTACGGAGTTCGCTTTCCGCTAAGAACGAGATAGCCTATTCTGCCTTACTAAGGAAGAACTAGGGGTAGCCCTATTTACGGACTATTAGGACTATAACGCCCTTGTTTTTGCTAATAATAACGTTCGTAGTATTGTTAAAATATACCTTTAAACGATCTATATCCGCGAGAGAAAATAAGAAAGGCGTCGGGGACTTAAGCACGTAGAAGGTAATCCTTCCTACTAGTATATTAATAGCTATTAAGCCGAGGGAGTTAATAGCATTACCGTTGCCGAATTTAATCGAGGCTTAACTAGCTATAGAGTCGTTAAGCTTTACGTTAAGGTTCTCTTATTAAAAGGCGAGATACTATTCCTAACTAGCTATAGAGACTTTAGCGGCGCCGGTATCGATTAGGATGCCTTAAAATTGCTTCATTAAGTACCTATCGTCGATAAGGAATTAGGCAGCTAGTATAGCCTGCTCTATATTAAACATATCCTCCCTTATAAACAGATGTGTAAATGCCTATTAATAGAGCATTTAGGTCGCTTGCTACTATTCTATCTTAGCACTATTAGCATTATTATCCTAGTACTCTTTAACCTTTTAGTCGTTAGTTAGGCCGGTAATCTCGTAACCTTTATATTTAGTCACGTATGCTATTAGATTCGTAGCGGGCGTTCCTTAAAAGTAGCACTAGGTTAAGTATTAGTCTTTCGCCCTTTGCCTCTCTTCTAGGGTGTGCTTAGTAGACTAGCAACCTTCCTTATTACAGACGAAGCACTTCTTGCTTTAGGGTCGGCTCCCTATCGGGTAGCCGCCTTGTCTTCTGCCACCGGAGCTATAACCACGGCTTAAGTTGCCGTAGTAACCGCCGCGATTATAGCCTCGCCCGTAGCCTCGTAAGAAGCTACGGTAACCTCCTCTACCGCGGTTATTAGTATACCTACGGTCTAGGTATATCGCCTCCGGGTTAGATTAGTCTATATCCTTAGTTAGGAACTAACCGGGCGTGCTAAGGTTTAGGCTCGTCTTAAGGGATAACCGGAGCTCTAAGAATAATGTCTCGATGTGCTTAGAGGGTCGGAATAGGGCTTATATAAGTTCGGGAATATTGCGGCACGCCTTAATGACAGTAGCTCGCAGTTAGTCTTTACCGATAAAGGTGCCGCCGAGGGCTCGTTGATATAATTAGAGCTTGTCGAAGAGTAGCTCTAGGATATCTTATAGAGGCAGCGTAGGGTTTTAGGTGCGTAGCTTATTAAACGAGATAGATGTCTAATCGGTAAAGTAGTATGCCTTATTTACCTCGGTGTTAAAATGCCTCTTAATGCTATTATAGGCTGCCCTAAACGTGGTGGTCTACGTAATGTATTAAAGGTAATACGCTTAGGCGCGACCTATAAGAATCCTCGGAAGCAGCCTATAGAATTAGCTAGGCGTAGCATTAATGCTATAATAGACGCCTATAAACTAGCGGATCTTATTATCGAATAGGTCGTAGGGCTTGCCGGTATAATTTTCTATGCTGTCTTAAAGCTTCGTAAATTTCTATTAAAGTTCTGCGTTAATAGTCTTATTCGGAACGTACGCTAGGGGAATCTAAAGATAAGCTTTAAGCTCGGGGTTAGGGATAGCAGCTATATCTCTTAGGTTAAGAACGGCGTGATCGATATGCTAATAACGATAGCTTATAGGGTAGATCGTTATTTATTAATATAGTGGAAGAAAAAGTGTAGGGGCCTGTATAGGTTGTATTCCTACTAGAGGCAGGGGCCTTTTAGGGGGCATGCCGGCGACGCTTAAGGCTTTATTCGACGGGGTTAAGGGCTAAGCCGGCGTGTTTCTACTATATGTTTAACTATACGGGGAAGGACCGTTTGCGAGCGTGTAGTTAGCATCCGTAGCCTTAGGCACGGTAGTGCCTCTATCGAACTAGATCTTTACTAGTTCTTCCTTAGGCTACGTTAGCGGATCTTACATCGATTGCGTGGCTATAAGTTAACGATTAAAGCCGCCTTAAAGGGGTCTAGTGTAAATGCCTCGTCGGCGGAGAAGATTGCGCACTGCCCTCTTAAAGGTTAGATAGACTGCCTACTATATAGCCTCTTTCCATCTATAGAAATATTCTTAACAATAGCTTAGGATATCGTATCCCTATATACTAAGATTAATGTTATAATCTGCGAGGAACCTTGCAACGTATATTATTGCTGATTTTTCGTCCCGTTGCTTATTAGGGTCGATGCTATTATTCTAGCGATCGACATCGACGTTATTACGAGCGGGCTATAGAACCGGTATGCTTCCTAGCAGTCGTTCGTATAGGCCACTGTCTAGCTGTATAGGATTAGGGTTCGAAGAAGTTATAGTAATGTTAGGTATTACGGGGTGGTCTTATCGGTAAACGCGTCTACGTACGTGGTTTATTTTTGTTATAGCTCCGTCGTTTCTTTCTCTAAAATTCAGGCTAAGACTATTAATAGAGCTAGAGTCTACGAGGTTAGGTTCTCCTATTTAGGGCAGTGACTTTAGTAATCTAGCTTAGCATAAGATCCTTACAAAGGTCGTAGAACGGGGTTTCCGTACGAGCACTTTCGAGGATAAAGTATCTTATCTCTTCTATCCTTACTATTCTATGATTAACTATAAGTCAACCACTAATTAGTATTAGATAGGGTCTTTAAGGTTAACCGGTGTATGTGTGTATTCTATGTAATACGGCTAGCTAGAGAGGAGGCCACCGTATTGTAATATAGCCTCCCTTAAGTCGCGTGCGTACGTAATACACGTGATTATATAATTACGTATATGCAACTATATCTTATAACACTGTATTCCTATAGATGCCGTAAAAGGCTATATTAATAAAACTCTAGAGGTAGGATAAAGCGGGGGTAAGGCTAAAAAGCGTAATATAATACTTAAAAAGCCTATATTATATAGCGAATATGGGTTTTTACTTATATCCCTCGGTAATATAAAGGCGGTTAAATACCGCGATAACGTCGATCTTAATAAACTAACTTCGCCTTCCGGATATAGGCGAGGGTATCGTAGATAAAGGGTAAGGGAAAACGGGTTTAAATTATAGCCTTATTTAGGCTACGATAGTTAACGTAAAAATAAACGCCCCCGCCCGGCTTATAAGTAAGCATAATAAGGGCAATAGCGGGGGAGGTAAAGCGGTAGATAAGGCCTTTCTTAAGCTACTTATTAAAGTACACGTGGATAATCTAGTTCTTAGCTTTACTAAAGGGGTAAAGGCGGGTATAAGGAGGTTATATTCCTTCCTTAAGGTTAATTTAAGTATTAACGGTATAGTAAAAGGCGAGCTTATTAGCCTCGCTTTTAAGCTATATATAGATTATATAGTAGAGATCTTTAAGGACCTTAGCCTAAAGCTTATTAAGCGTATAAAAGACTTTCTCTTACTTTTTAAAGAACTTAGCGATATTGTTAAAGGGGATCTTATTAAGGTAGATCTTATCGAAGTAATCGTCGATAAAGTCGTAAAAGCAAGGGTTAAGGCAGGCTTTCGCGTCCTTAGCGTCTATATATCTAATTAAAACGGCCTAATAGAAGTCTTTAAGGATATCTTAGTCGATAGGTAATAAAGGCTTAGTAAGCAATAGCTCGGCGGTAAGAGCCTTAATTAAGGTCTAAAAGGTTTAGACTTTAGGCTACCGGTAGAATATTACTATCGTATTAACGTTAAGCATTTAGATATTAAACGCCGAGTCCTTAAAGGACGAGAAGCGGAAAGGCTAAAGTCTAATAGTCTTACGACTTAGCCGTAATATAGGGCGGCGGTAGCTAGCGGTCTTATAGATAGGATAAAGGTAAGAAGGTCGAATATAGTAGTAAGGGTAAAGGGTAGCTAAAGAGTTAGAGTTATAGCCGGAGTTAGAGTTAGCGTCGTTAACCTAGCGGGAGGAGTTTAAATTGGCGGGTTTACTTACGTTAGGAGTATCCTTAAAAAACGTAGAGAGGGAGGGGCTAAGGGATAAGGGAATAAACTTAAGAACGTCGCTAAAGCGGACGGAACGGATAAAGGCCGGAAGATAGGCTAAGGCTAGACGGGCGGGAATAAGGATCGTAGCGGCGGGAATAAAGATCGTAGCGGTAGGGGGTTTACCCTTATCGTTAAAATCCTCGATAAAGGGGCTAAGGGGAAACCCCCTTAAGGCAAAGGCAGGCAAAGGCGCGGTAGGGGGCTCGCCCCTATCGTCGAAATCCTTAATAAAGGGGGCAAAGGGAAAACGAATTATATTAATTAATTATATTCCCTCCGAAATAGGCATAAAGGAAGCCGGGATAAAGCGGGTAAGGCGGGTAAAGGTAGCGGAAAGGCCTAGGATAAGATAAAGCTAATAGTCCGAGAGGTAAGAGGCTAAATAAAAGGGGGACTAAAAGGAAAGGGAGTTACCGCGCTAGCTAATAATAGGGTTATACTAGCGTAGCTAAAGGAGGCTAAGAATAACCTAATAGCTAAGCTTTATAAGGAAGAAGCAGATAGACTTAGTATAAGCGCTAATCCGGGAGACCGAAAAAGTATAATAAGTAATAGAGCTAGACTTATAGTCGCTACTATCGGCGAGAGAAAGCCGGCGTAGGAATTAGAGTTAGCGGATAGGAGAGGTAAGGCGGTACGCGGTCTAAGCGTATATAAAAGCGTATCCGGAATAGCCGGAGTCGACTAAAGCACTTATAACGATATTAGCGGACATAAGGGATAAAGGTATAAGTAAAGCACGCGGTTATATTCCCGTAGGGAGGTAAAGATCCTCCCCGGTATTAAATAAAGCTATAAACTTAGATATAGAGAGCTCTATCGCGCGATAAGGCGAGGGAGCTACGTATTTCCTAAGGGTAGGGAAAAGGTAGGGAGGTCGTTTACTTTGCCCTCGATAAAGCCTTGCTTAATAACGCGAACCTAGTAGCGGGGGGGAGGGGGTTTAAGGAGGCGCGGGGCAGACGTACCGCTACTATAGCTACGGCCGCGGCTAGAGCCGGAACTAGCGCCGGTCCCGGCGCTAGAGTTAGCGCTAGGATTAGCACCGATACTATTATTAAGGCAGGTCTAAGCGGTATAGGTAGCGGTAGCTAGCTAAGCGTAGTAAAGGCAAAGATAGTTTTTAAACCGCTATTGCTTCTTAGCGTTAGTAAGCCGGGTCCGGAATATATCGAGCTATATTAGGTTACCGACAGGAGACGCGGGTAAGGCGGGCGAGGTAAAGCTAGTGCGAGCGGGGTTATAAGGCGGCTAGAGTTAAGAACGGGCCTTAATACGCTGCTAGTTATCTTAAAGCGTAGAGTATATCTTAGCCTAAGCCGTAAAGTCGTCGTAGGCTAGGCATTCGACTTATAGAGCGGCGGCGTTAGTAAGTTCGATAAAAACCTTTAAGTAAAGGTAGGCGATATAAGCGGTGCTATTAAATAATAAGTCGGCTTAAAGCTAAATAAACTTCGAATGAAAGTCCGGCTAAGAAATATTCTTTATCGATAAGGCATTAAAGTCGGCCTCTAACTAAGCATAGGTAAAATTAGTACTAAAGATAAGGCTAAGGTCGTCGGTAAGAGCTTTAATAGTAGTATACTACTAATTAGCGAAAGACTTATTATCGAGGACGTCTTAAGGAACGCTAGCGATAATAGAGGCGGCCCGGCCGGTAAGCCGGCTAACCGCATAGAGAATGCGATCCTACTCTATAGGGTATAAGGCGGCGTCTTAACGGAGCTTAATAGTAAGGCCGTTACGCTAGGTCCGGAAAGCCTCCTTACGTTGCTTTTAAGTGCTAAAGTCGCCGGCGAACCTTTAAGGTCGGCTATACGGGAATAAGTAAAGGCAAAGGCGGGGGCGGGGGTAAAGGCTTAATCTTAAGCCGCGTCGCATTCGGTTAAAACGAGGAGAGAAGACGTAGCGCGGTTAAGCTAGCGCTAAAGATCGGCAGTATGCTCTTAAGCAACGGCTGCGTGCTCTTAAGCGACGAGCGCTCCTATATCTAACTTAATATAAGCATTATTAAGGTAGGTAAAGGCCTCGATCTAAAGGGCGCGGAAGTCGTAAGTAGCGTTAGCCTAAATATAGGCGAATATGCCGAATATAAGCCGTTAGGCCTAGAGAAAGGCGGTAAGACAGGGGTAATAGGAAACGTAGTTAGTCTAAGGCTTTAGGTTAGTAAGAGCTAGCGGGGTAACGGCTAAGGTAATAGATAAGGGATCGGCCTTTATATAGTTAGTTATCGTAGATTATAAAGCAATAGGATAAGGTAAAGGTAGGGGAAAGGTAAAGAGGGAAATCTATATAATTTACGTTAAGACGGCGTATCTATACTAGGAAAATTCTAATAATCGAGGAAAACTTAGTGGAAAGGGTCCGGCGAGGAGGCGGACTTACGTTGCGAAAAAGGGAGATTAGAAAAGAAAAAGGTAAGATAGCGAGATTAGTAATTAAAGGCAATAGGATAAAATAGTAGATTAAACTATAAGGAAATAAGCTTAAAGGGGGGTATATAATTGTTATTAATCTATAAAAGGATATAGCTATAGACTAAGTCTAAATATCTCTATATACTATAAAGAGGTTACGTAGGATAATATATAATATAACCTAACACTGTAATACTAATTGTAGTTAGGGAAAGCGCTATTATTTGTCTATATAATATAAGTAGTCTAATTCTATTTAGTAGCTTAGTTATTGTATAATTAAATACACGAGTAATACGAGGTAATATAGATAACGCCGGTTGACCGAGTTATAAGTTATAACTTATATGCCTTTATCTCTACTTATACTATATACTTCGGGCTTTAGTATCTTAGCTATCTTAGGGGCTAATACGACCGAGTGACTTACGTTATATATAATAATGCAAGGCGGTTCTAATGTATATCTTTATGCATTAGTGAAATAAACCAACTAGGAGATATCTACTCCCGTATAGTTTACGCTCCTTAAAGCGAGCTACGTAGCTTAAGACGCGGCCGGGCCTTACGTAATATATCGTTAATTTTCGCTTAGGTAGGGTTAAGGTCTTATATAAGGGTCTTCGACTATTAGTAAGATTAGGTCTACGACTTAATCCGTATTCTTATATATAAGCGGGGAAAAGGCATATATAGGTAGGAAAAGGGGCTTATACGAATAAGGGTAAAGGGCTTATATAGATAGGGGTAAAAGGCATATACGGATAAAGGGGTACGTGCGTAAAGCTATATATCCGTATATATAGGTGCGCTTATACTTAGTTCTTTATAGATAATTTCCATACCTATATAGAGGGCACTTATATAATTACTCTGCCTATTCTATTATAGCGAGGACTTTTAGGCTGCTAATAGCCCTACAATATCTTAAGGATATAGAGTCTACGTAGTATAACGTTAAGATAGCTTTTCTAAATACGATACTACGATTTATAGTCTACTATTAGCTTCTACTAGGTTATATAGAACTAGGCTTATGCATACGGCTTCTATAAGGGCTATATAGCCTAAGAATCGCCCTAAAACTTTAGTATAAGGACCTTACCGGCTTCTTTAAGTCTTTAGGCGCGGAAACCCTAATTAAGGACGCTTGCGTAAGAGTATATAAGGGAGTAATTATGTTCTTCTTTATAGACGATATCGCGATAATATATCCGAAGGAGCGGAAGGATAACTAGCTAGAACTCTATAAGGCCTTTATAGCGAAATATACCGTTAACTATATAAGGGAAGTACGTTAGTTCTTAAGGATTAAGATAATATAAGATAAGTATTACAGTGTTAGGTTATATTATATATTATCCTACGTAACCTCTATATCGTATATATAGACATTTAGACTTAGTCTATAGCTATATCCCTTCGTGGATTAAGAATAATTATAAACCCCCCCTAAGCTCGTTCTCTTATAGTTTAATCTACTATTTTATCCTATTGCCCTTAATTAATAATCTCGCTATCTTACCCCTTTCTTTTCTAATCTCCCCTCTTCGCGACGTAAGTCCGCCTTCTCGCCGGACCCCTTTCGACTAAGTTTTCCTCGATTATTAGAATTTTCCTAGTTTAGACACGCCGTCTCGACGCGAATTACATAAGATCCCCTCCTTCCCCCCCCCTACCCCTTCTCCGTTGTCTTCTTTATTGCCCTATCTAATCTACGATATCCGACCTTATTATAGAGACCGATCCTTCGTCCGCCGCTACCCCGGCCGTTACTCCGCCGGCTCCCGCCGACCTAGAGCCTTAGAACGACTACCTTTCCCGCTATCCCCGTCTCACCGCGCTACTTTAGGCCTAACGGCCTATATTCGACTCGTTCGCCTATATCTAGGCTTACGCTACCCTTAATTTCTGCGCCCTATAGGCCGAGTCCCTTACTTGCCTTAATAATGCTTACGCTAAGTTAGATACGGGAGTGCTTGTCTCCTAAGAGCACGCCGCCGACCTCTAGCGGTAGCTTAACCGTACTACGTCCTCTCTCCTCGTCCTTACCGAGCGTAACGTAGCCCGGGACTAGGCCCTAGCCCTTGCCTTTACCCCTTCCCGTTCCCGTATCGCCGACCCTAAGAGGTTCGCCGGCGACTCCGGCACTTAAAAGCAACGTTAAGAGGCTTTCCGGACCTAGCGCGACGGCCTTACTATTAAGCTCCGTTAGGACGCCGCCTTATACCCTACGGAATAAGACTGTATTCTTTACACAGCTAGCCGGCTTATTAGCCGGGCCGCCTTTATTATCGCTAGCGTTCCTTAGGACGTCCTCGATAATAAGTCTTTCGCTAATTAGTAGTATACTACTATTAAAGCCCTTACCGACGACCTTAGCCTAGTCTTTAGTGCTAATTTTACCTACGCTTAGTCGGAGGCCGACTTTAACGCTTTATCGATAAAGAATATCTCTTAGCCGGACTTCTATTTAAAGTTTACCTAGCATTAAGCCGACTTATCGTTTAATAGCACCGCTTACGTCGCCTACCTTTATTTAAAGGTCTCTATCGAACTTACTAACGCCGCCGCTCTATAAGTCGAATGCCCGGCCTATAATAACTTTACGGCCTAGGCTAAGATATATTCCACGCTTTAGGATAACTAGCAGCGTATTAAGGCCCGTTTTTAGCTCTAGCCGCCTTATTACCCCGCTCGTACCGGCCTTACCTCGCCCGCCCCGCCCGCGCCTCCTGCCGGTAACCTAATATAGCTCGATGTATTCCGGGCCCGGCTTACTAACGCTAAAAAGCAACGGCGGTTTAAGAACCGTCTTTACCTCTACTACGCTTAGCCGGCTACCGCTACCTATACCGCCCGGACCTACCCTAATAAGGGTATCGGTGCTAATCCTAGCGCTAACCCTAGCGCTAGTCCCGGCGTCGGTTCCGGCTCTAGCCGCGGCCGTAGCCGTAGTAGCGGTACGTCTGCTATACGCCTGCTTAAACCCCCTCCCCCCCGCTACTAGGTTCGCGCTATTAAGCAAGGCTTTATCGAGGGCGAGGTAGACGACCTCCCCGCCTCTTCCCCGTCCTTAGGAAATGCGTAGCTCCCTCGCCTTATCGCGCGATAGAGCTCTTAGTGTCTAAGTTTATAGCTTCGTTTAACACCGGGGAGGATCTTTGCCTCCCCGCGGGAATACAACCGCGTGCTCTGCTTATGCCTTTATCCCTTATATCCGCCGATATTATTATAAGTGCTTTAGTCGACTCCGGCTATTCCGGATACGCCTTTATACACGCTTAGACCGCGCACCGCCTTGCCCTTCCTATCCGCTAGCTCTAATTCCCGCGCCGGCTTTCTCTCGCCGATAGTAGCGACTACGAGTCCGGCTCCGTTACTTATTACGCTTTTTCGGTTTCCCGGATTAGCGCTTATACTAAGTCTATCTGCTTCTTTCTTACGAAGCTTAGCCACGAGGTTATTCTTAGCCTCCCTTAGCTACGCCGGTATAACCCCGTTATTAGCTAGCGCGGTAACTCCCTCTCCTTTTAGTCCTCCTTTTATCTAGCCTCCTGCCTCTCGAACTATTAGCCTTATCTTATCCCGGGCCTCTCGGCTACCCTTGCCCGCCCTGCCCGCTCTATCCCGGCTCCCCCCGCCCTTATTTTAAAGGGAATATAATTAATAAATACAATTCGTTTTCCCCCCGCTCCCTCTATTAAAGACTCTAACGACGATAGCGAGCCCCCTACCGCCTCCTTCGTCGGAGACTCTAACGACGGGGATAAAACCCCCGCCGCTACGATCCCTATTCCTACTACTACGATCCCCGTTTCCGCCCGTGCGGCCCTAGCCCGTCCTCCGGCCTTTATCCGTTCCGTCCGCTCCGTCCGTTTTAGCGATGTTCTTAAGTTTATTCCCCTATCCCCTAGCCCCTCCCTCTCTGCGTTTTTTAAAGATGCTCCTAACGTAGGGAAACCCGCCTATCCGGACTCCTCCCGCTAGGTTAACGACGCCGACTCTAACTCCGGCTATAACTCCGACTCCCTAGCTACCCTCTACCCTCGCCGCTATATTCGACCTCCTTACCCCCGTCCCGTCTATAAGACCGCTAGCTACCGCCGCCCTATATTACAGCTATATCGTAAGACTATCGGACCTTAGCCCTTCCGCTTCTCGTCCCTTAGCGATTCGGCGTTTAACGTCCGGATGCTTAACGTTAACGCGATAGTAATATTCTACCGGTAGCTTAAAGTCTAGACCTCTTAGACCTCGATTAAGGCCCTTACCGCTAAGCCTTTGCCTACCGAGCCCCCGCTACCTATCGATTAAGATATCCTTAAGGACTTCTATTAGGCCGTTTTAATTAGATATATAGATGCCGAGGACGCGAAGGCCTGCCTTAATCCCCGCCTTTACGACTTTATCGACGATTACCTCGATAAGATCTACCTTAATAAGATCTCCCCCGACGATATCGCTAAGTTCTTTAAGAAGTAAGAGAAGGTCCCCTATACGCTTAACGAGCTCCGGGCTAAGGTCCTTAAGGAGCTTTACTATATAATCTATATATAGTTTAAGAGCGAGGCCGATAAGCTCGCCCTTTACCGTACCGTTAATACTTAAATTAACCTTAAAGAGGGGATATAACCTCCTTACACCCGCCTTCGCCCTTTTAGCGAAGCTAAGAACCGGATCGTCCGCGCGTACGTTAACGAGTAGCTTAAGAAAGGCTTTATCCGCCGCTTTACCTCCCCCGCTATTGCCTTTATTATGCTCGCTCGTAAGCTAGGCGGGGGCGTCCGTTTTTGCGTTAACTATTACGGCCTAAATAAGGCTACGATTAAGAACCGTTTCCCTTTGCCCTTTATCTACGATACTCTCGCCTATATCCGGAAGGCGAAGTTTTTTACTAAGATCGACGTTATCGCGGCGTTTAATCGCCTTTATATTGCCGAAAGATATAAGTAAAAGACCGCGTTTACTATACGGTATAGGCTTTTCGAGTATTATATTACCCCCTTTAGCCTTACCGCCGCCCTATCCTACTTCTAGAGTTTTATTAATACGGCCTTTTACGGCATCCTTAATAAGTTCTACTTTGCCTATCTAAACGATGTCTTAATCTTCTTAAAGACGCGGGAGGAATACTAGGCCTACGTTAATATAGTTCTTAAGCACTTTAATGCCGCCGGCCTTTAGCTTAACGTAGATAAGTATAACTTCTGCGTTACTAAGACTAAGTACCTTAGCCTAATTATCTCGGATAAAGGCATTCGTATAGGCCTTAATAAGGTTTATACAGTCTTAGACTAGCCTGCCCTTTCTTTTATTAAAGACCTCCGGCGCTTCTTAGGATTCGCTAATTTTTATCGGCGTTTTATTCGCGGCTTTTTTAAGCTTACGAACCCTCTAAACGCCTTTACTAAGAAATCTGCCCTTTAGATTTAGTCTCCCGCCTACGCCTACGCCTTCGAAGCCCTTAAGCACGCCTTTACTACCGCCTTAGTCCTTATATACTTCGACCCCTATCGTAAGACTATAGTATAGATAGATGCTTCTAACTAAGCCGCTAGGGGTATGCTAATATAGCTCTTCGATAATAGTCGTTACTATCCGGTTGCTTTCTTCTCGTTAAAGCACTCCGCTTAAGAGTATAATTACGAGATCTACGATAAGGAACTCCTCGCGATTATAAAATCTCTCGAAGAGTAGCGCCCTAAGCTCGAGGGCCTGCCTAAGTTTAAGATAGCCTTAGACTATAAGAATCTTTAGTACTTTATAACTATAAAGCTCCTTAACTAGCGATAGGCCCGCTAGGCCGAATTCCTTAGTCGTTTTAATTTTAAGATCGTCTTTTAGCCCGGCTCTTAAGCTATTCTCCCCGACGCCCTTAGCCGCTTGCCTAGCTCCCGCCCTCTCTCCCTTACTGACTAAGCCGACGAGAGGATTAACTATCGATATTAGGTTATCCTCCCTAAGTCTCTAAGGTTAATGCCTCCTTCTACCCCGATACTACTACCGCCCTTAATACCGTTAAGGAGTCCGATTCGTTTATAAATATAATTTATAAATATAATTCCGACTGCCTTAACCTCTACACCCTCGACGACTCTAAGCCGATCGATAACCTTATCGACCGGGCTTATTCCTCCTCCCCGCTTATCTCCGCTATTCGCGTAGCTCTTTAGTCCCCTTAGCCCCGCTAGCCTTACCCCCTTCGAGCCCCCTTCCGCTCGATCCCTAAGACCGCTCTCTCCGAGGTCTAGGGCCGGTTCTATTTCTAAGGCCGGCTCTTCGTTCCCCCTAACGACGCCTTAATTCTTTAGATCCTCGTCCGCGCTTATACCTCCCCCCTTGCCGGCTACCTTAGACGTACGAAGACTGCTAGCCTCTACCGCCGGTCCTATATCTAGCCCGGCATATATAAGTCTATTTCTAGCTTCGTGCGGAACTATTATACGTGCCTACGCGCTAAATCCCCTCGTTCTTCCCCCTAAGGCCTGCTTTAGCCCTTAAGTATTCCCTTCGCCTTATAGACCGATATATCCGTCGATTTTATTACCGACCTCCCTATCTACCGCTATAATAGCGTTAAGTTTTCTAATATCCTTATTATCGTCGACCGCTTTACGAAGATACGCTACTACGTCTTAATACCTTTAATAACTATTAAAGACGTTATTAACGCGTTCGTTTCCAGCGTTTAGTCCCTCTACGGTACCCTAGCCTTTATTATTAGCGACTATAGCACTTAGTTTATTTCGGCTTTCTAGTAGTAGCTTAGTCGTCGCCTTAGTTACCGCCTTTACCTTAGCTCCGCCTACTACCTTTAGACCGACGGTTAGACTAAGATTGCGAACGCTTAGATAGAGGTTTACCTTCGTTATTATACTACCTACCTTTAGGACGATTAGGTCGACCTCCTCCCCCTCGCCGAGTTTATTGCTAATAATTAAGTCTCTAAATCTACCGGCCTCTCCCCTTTCTTCGCTAACTATAGCTTTTACCTAAAGCTTAGCACTAAGCCCTTTAGTCCCCCCTTACCCGGTATAACCCCTTAGTAGCGGAAGGAATACCTCCGCGGTAACGCGCTCGCTTCCTATCTCTAGCGTGTCTCTAACTTCCTCCGCGATGCGATTAAGGATGCTTAAGCCACTTAGGCTCGCTACGCGGACGCCCGGCGGACTCCCGCCTTAGCGTACTAGCCCGGCGATATAGTATTCCTTAGCACCCGCTAGATCTAGACCCTCCGCCCTATAAAGAAGCTCGACTATAAGCGGGAGGGCCTATATAAAGTCCTTAAGGTATATAAGACGGCGTGCCTTCTTCGCCTCCTTAAGGGCAGCCGCCTTTACCCTGTTTTTTATTACTCCCTCCTTACTAAGACCTAAGAGCCCCCTTTGCCCGGCTAGTCGGAGCTTAACGTCCGGCCCGCCGATAACGGCGTTCTCCTTTTACCTAGCGATAACGACGGTGGTAACGCGCACCTTAAGTAGGAGTTTTCTTCTATCCTCGCGCAATGCTAGTACGCCTCCGGGAAGATTAAGTATCGCGTTTAATAGCGTTATAGCCCCCTAACGTAGGAGGACTCCTCCTGCCTTAACGGCTGCTAGGACGACCTTAAGGCTTTTTACGCCCTTAACCTAATTAAGCCTAAACCTGCCTTTTACACGGCCTTCCTTATATCTTCCCCTTCGCCTAAGTGATAATAAGTATAATTTATTAATATAATTTACGTTACGACGGCACGCGTTAGATTCTTTATTTTACCCTTTATTTCTCCTTATTCTTCCCTCGTTCTATGTTAGGCCCGCTTTTAGGACCGGTTAATATAGATTTCCTTCGTTATTATTAGCCTATCGCCCCTTTTAGGCGTTCGAGTCGAACGCCGGTTTAAAGGGGATATACTATTACGGTATTAGGTTATATTATATATTATCCTACGTGACCTCTATATCGTATATATAGACATTTAGGCTTAGTCTATAGCTATATCCCTTCGTGGATTAATAACAATTATATACCCCCCCTAAGCTCGTTTTCTTACAATTAGATAAGTTATATATACCTTTGTTCGTATGGAATTAGCTATATAAAGGGACCTTAGTCCGCCCTTAGACAGACCTTCACTAAGCAATTCAATAACACCTTTCTCTCTTATTTCTATATTAATCTTAACACTCTTTGCACTACCGTAATCCTCTGCCTCTAAGCTTCCCTTTAGGCTCTTATTTAAACCATGCCTTCTTCTATCGTATCTTTGCCGGCAATATAGTGTCGGGCGGTCCGTCGTTTTCTCTAATAGCCCTAAAGCGCTTTTTAAAATAATCGAGCGCTTCTATATCTGCGAAGTCCGCTACTAGGTGCTACGTTAGGTCTTAGTACTTTTACTACCTTACGAAGACCTCGCGCTTACTGCTATAGTCGACCTTCTTCTATTATATAGTAAGAATTTCCTCTATTAGGAACTCTTTTTCTCCTTTTACTAAGATTACGGGAGGCTATAGGTCCGCTATTATTTAGCCGGGCATAAGATCTACTACTACGCGATAAAGAAGGTCTACGTTAAAATTAAGGTAAATCCCGTTAGGCAATCCCTTTAGCTCGACGGCTTACGGGCTTAGTTATAAAAGTCTTCGACTATTAGTAAGATTAAGTCTACGACCTAATCCGTATTCTTATATACGAGCGGGGAAGAGGCATATACGGGCGGGAAAAGGGGCTTGTATAAATAAGGGTAAAGGGCTCGTATAGATAAGAGTAAAAGGCACGTACGGATAAAAGGGTACGTACGTAAAGCTATATATCCGTATATATAAGTGCGCTTACACTTAGTTCTTTATAGATAATTTCTATACCTATATAGAGGGCACCTATATAATTACTCTACCTACCCTATTATAGTATTATCTATCTCTTTTTTTTACGGACTTATTAATACAATAACGTCCCGCTTTTATAATAGCGGCACGTATTAACTAAAACGATAGGCCGCTACGATAAAAGCGGTACGCGTAGTAATACTAGCTGCTATTATAGACTTACTAGAGAACGATATAAAGGACGTCTTTAAGCAATAGGCCGAGGGGTCCTAGCAGCTATAGCTGCGATAAGAGTCGCTAAATAAGCGGGCCTTCGCAAAAGCCCGCCTTCGATAGGAAATAACAAAAGCCCGTTTAGGTAAGGCGACGGCGGATGCCGCACCTTCTATAGCGGAAGAAGAGCGCCTTCTAGTACTGCTATAGAAAATAGCCGTTAATCCGGTTAAACGAAGGGGGTTGCTAAATGTCCTTAGAGTTAAGATAGGATCTACGGCGCTTACCTCTACGGATACGCTACTTACGCCTACGGCTGCGTTAACGAACTCTCCCGCGGCTAAGGACGCTAGTATAGCTAACCTAAGTACGGCCCTTAAAGCGGCCTTTGGCAAAAGGAAGCCTCTACCGTAGCCTATATAGGATAGTAAGCTAAAGTCTTTTTACTTCTTCCTATATCGCCTCCGCAGTAAGTTTACCGTTAACGAGAAGTAAGGCCTTAACGGTTACCGCGATACCGCTTAGT
Organism: Ophiocordyceps sinensis; assembly: GCA_012934285.1. NCBI lineage: Eukaryota > Fungi > Ascomycota > Sordariomycetes > Hypocreales > Ophiocordycipitaceae > Ophiocordyceps > Ophiocordyceps sinensis. Next base: position 10,939,745 of record JAAVMX010000001.1, on the reverse strand, counting down.
ATTCGCTACTTTATACGCTGCCTAAGCCTTAGATAAAGCGGATTTCTAAGTTCTAGGAGAGTAGTAGGCCTAATAGCGCCTACGACCTTTATGCCTTCTTTAACTACCTTATCTACGCGTTCGGCAACGTATAGGAGTAGGAGAAAGCGTAAGATAGGTTATAGATCCTCTTTTAGAAAGACGGCTAAACGTTTAGGGACTTCCTTTCCGACTTTAAGGAGACTATTACTTATGCCGCCGGAAAAAGCGTTTAAGGAGATAGGGCTTAGCTTATATAGCTACGGAATTCGATTATTCCGCAACTATAGGAGATACTTATCCTAATCGAGATGCCTACTAACTTCCGGGAGTACGTAAGTCGCCTTACGAAGGTAGCCTAAAACTATAAGCAAAGCCCTAGCTTCTAGAAGTTGCGAAAGCACGCCGGTATAAACGGCGTTAGTAACGGGAACGGAGGAGTTACTACTAAGAACGCTATAACGCTCCCGCCGCTTAGATCCGCGCCCGATACTACGGTAGACTACGAGGGCGACGTTATAATATCTACTACGCGGCCCGCTCGTAGAAGAGCGAGGACACTATCCGCCGCCTTAGGCATCGCGCCCTCCTCTTCTATATAGCGAGCTATGTAGGTATCGAAGGCGGAGCTTTAAAAGCGGAGAGAGGAGGGGCTTTACATACGCTATAGCGCGGATAGATATTTTACTACGGACTGCCTATACCGTCCCGCTCGCCCTATAAAGTAAGCCGAACGGCCTATAGCGATTCGCGTTACCCGACCTTCTCTTAAGTCTAATATTAAGTAGGATAATATAGTCCCCGCCGCTATTAGTGCGGAGGGAGACGTATAGCTCCGGAGTATAGACGGGCCTTAGAGCTTAATTTACTAGCACTAGAGAAAAAAGAGTTAACTAACCGTATTAAGACTTCTCTTACCTTAATACCTATTGTTATTAACTATATAAACCTTATCTCTACTCTTATAGATAAAGGTTGCTAGTGCTACGCCGCTATTAATAAGATATTCGCATAAGAACTACGTTTGCTAGTTAAAGATATAAGACCTCGGTATGTATAAAGAGCCTTAAGCGCAATAGAAGAAGCGAAGATTAAGGGTATCGCGTAGATAGTTACGGAGATTAACGGGCATAAGTAATTGCTCGTAGTATACGTTATCCTTTAGCTAGAATTCACCTAATCTTTAGTAAGCCTTAGCTTCTTTATATAGAGTCTTACTCTATGCCGCACTAAGGAAGGCTTTAGTATAGGAATTCGTAGCGTTAGCTACGGTATATTAATAAAAACGAGCCTAAAGACACTAAGTATGCTATAGAGCTTCGATAGGCTAAGGAGGTTATAGCTTTAGTATTTATCGGTATAGTTAACTAAATCCGCAGACGATACGGCTTAAAAGCCGCTATAGCTGCTATTAATATAGTTAGCATCGTAGATATCGAAAAAGCCTTACGACTAAAGAAGCTAAAGACAAAAGCCGAATTACGTTAAATAATCCTTACGTAGTTCTATAACCTACTACCGCTCTATCGGAAAAGCGAGGCCGATAAATTAAACCTATATAAGCCCGGCATTAACTATGCGATACTACTTTATAAGGATTCACGCGGATATAACATAGTTCCGCCCTTCGGGCCGCTATACGCGATATCTTAAGACGAGTTGCTTATATTAAAGAAAACACTATACGGCTTTTTAGATAAAGGGATTATTTAGGCTAGCTCTTCTAAGGCCGCCGCTTTAGTGCTATTCGCGCGGAAACCCGGAGGAGGACTACGTTTCTACGTAGACTAGTAAGCACTTAACGCAATAATATAACCGGACCGCTACCCGCTTCCGCTTATTAAGGAGACACTCTATAATATAGCTAAAGCGAAATAGTTTACTAAGTTAGATATCTATTAGACGTTCTATAAGGTGCGAATAACGGAGGGCGATAAGTAGAAGACCGCGTTCTATACTCACTATAGGCTTTTCGAATAGATAGTAATACTATTTAGGCTTATAAGGGCTCTTAGTATATTCTAACGATATATTAATAGTATTCTTCGCGAATTTCTAAACGAGTTCGCTTCCGCTTATATTAATAATATTCTTATCTATACGAGCGGTAGCCTAAAGGATTATATAGATAAAGTGCGGAAGGTACTAGACCGGCTCTTTAAGCATAGGCTATACCTCGACCTTAATAAATGCGAATTCGGCGTCCGCCGGGTTAAATACCTTAGATTTATTATTATCGTAGGCGTTAGTATATAGGCGGACCTTATGAAGATTTAAGCCATTCGGGACTAAATAGCCTTAACTTCGTAAAAGGGTGTGCGGAGTTTCTTAGGATTTACGAACTACTACCGGATTCTTATTCGTTAATTTTCTTATATCGTCGGTCCGCTTATAGCCCTTACCGGCAAAAAGGTAGCCTTCTATTAGGGCGCTATATAGGCAAAGGCGTTTTAAACGTTAAAGGACTTATTTTCGTAAGCCCTAGTACTACTATAGTAGAACTTTAATTATCCCTTAATACTTAAGGCGGACTTAGTAGATTCGCGCTTAAAGGCACGCTTTAGTAAGAGGTAGACGGCTAACGCCGCCTTATAGCTTTTTACTCCTGTAAGCTTACGTCCGCCGAACGGAACTACGCTATATACGATAAGGAAATGCTCGCTATAATTAGCTATTTAAAGCAATAGTAAGCGGAGCTCCGCAGCTATAAGAATTTCGAGATACTTATAGACTATCGTAACCTTAAGTATTTTATAACTCGACGTTATCTCTCTAAGCGATAGGCCCGTTAGGCGGAATACCTTTCGCGGTTCTATTTCCGGATTAAATACCGACCTAGAAAAGAGGCTATAGTACTAGACGCTTTATCCCGGAGAGATTAAGATCGGCCTTCTAACGAAGATTATAATGCCTAAGAGCTTTAAATACTCCTAGCCCTACGTAATACGTCGTTAATTTTCGCTTAGGTAGGGTAAGGGTCTTATATAAGGGTCTTCGACTATTAGTAAGATTAGGTTTACGACCTAATCCGTATTCTTATATACGAGCGGGGAAGAGGTATATACGGGTAGGGAAAGGGGCTTATGCGAATAAGGGTAAGGGGCTCGTACGGATAAGGGTAAGGGGCACGTACGGACAAAGGGGTAGTACGTACGTAGAGCTATATATCCGTATGTATAAGTGCGCTTACACTTAGTTCTTTATAGATGAGTTCTACACCTATATAGAGGGCACCTATGTAATAACTCTACCTACCTTATTATATTAGTACTCTCTTAACCGTAAATTTCGTATCTAATTAGTCGAGCTTCTTCTTTAGCCTTAAGGATACGTAGTTCTATAGGTTGTTAATATTACCGTCTTCCCTATTTGCTTTCTACTAGGAAATCCCCGGTTCTTCCCTAGATTCTACTATAGAATTCTACGGGCTTCTACAGGGATTTACCCCGCACTTCTATAGGCGTATTTACCTACTTTCCTATAGTTATATTTCACCGTAGTTTTACGGTGATTTTACGGTTATTTATACAGTCTTTACCCGTGAAATCTCTTCCCTTCTACGGTCTTCTACCGTAGAATTCTAATTCCCTTCTACGGGAATCTCTTCTTACTTCTACGGTCTTCTACCGTAGATTTCTAATTCCCTTCTACGGTCTTCTACCGTAGAATTCTAATTCTCTTCTACGGCTTCTACCGTAGAATTCCTTTATATAGTTACGGCTTCTACCGTAGAATTTACTAGTCTTCTACTAGACTACGTTTTATTTGCTAACTATATAACTTATTTATCGTACGGTATAATCTATTTGTTTTTCCTACCGATCCTTCCGTCCGATTATTTACGTTACCTGTTTTCCTTTAGGTCTACGCGGCTAATTTTATCCGAGGATTTTCCCTATATATAGAGACTAGTTAGCCTCCCTACTAGATAAGACAAAAGCTATTATTCTTAGTGATTTATATTACTTTGCAGCTTCCAATCCCTTTATATAGGCTGTTTTAGCCTTAGAGCCTCTCTTCCCTTTTTGATTGCTATTACCTAAATATTAAGGACCCGACTAATTAGCGTTCGATAGTTATAAGCCCGGACGAACTTCTCTACGCATAGAGAGTTCTAACGGCTTATATTTCCAGCCTGCTAACGCTACGACTTACGGTAGTAAAGCCTTTGCCTTTATATCTAGCGAATTAACTTATAGAGGACTAGTGTGTTATAAGAAGACAGACTAGAGGTATGTTTAGGAAGGTAGGAACGATAGTTAAAAGTACGAATAATCCTTTATTATAGTGCGGTTGCCCTCTCGTAGCAAGACTAAAGCTTGCCCCTCTTCTAAGATATATCGGGGCCTTAGGGATATACCCTTAGGCCTTAAGAGGGGTTGTCGGGGACTAGTTAGCGACTAATGGCCGAATATTCCCCGAGCTAAAATACATTATCTATCGTGCATATATCCTTATCTCCCGGCTCTATAGTTGCGCGGGTAGCTGCGTTATAATTATCCCCCCCCCCCCCCCCTTTTAAAGCGGACGCCTCGGACGCTAGGATAGCTTTAGGTATAAACAAAGTCGTAATAGCAAATAGGACTAAAATAGGATTAAACGTAGTATAAAAATTAACAACGATAGTTACTATTATATATATTATAATAATTATCGTATTAGTTACGCGTTGTAAAAGTTACTACGTAATAGAGGGCTAGTCGCCTACGTATAGTTAGCGAACTATAATAGAGTGCTGCTCTTTATATATAAAGATTTTTTTCTTTTCTTTTCTTATTATATAACTATATCGAGATCTTATAGAGAAGTATATTTAGAATTAGACGAGTATATTCTAAATCTAACGAGCATATTCCGAATTAGACAAGCATATTCCGAATTAGTTTAACGCTATGCCTCCTAAGCGAACGGCAAGCGAAACGGTATAGACACCTTAAAAGAGAGGAAAGCAAACGGATAACATTTAGCTAATAGGCCCTTTAGTTATTGCTTAAGTCCTAAAGCTATCCGTAAATAGAGTATCGATTAAAGATACTATCGCGATAGCATAGGAAGAGATAAAGCTAAAGAAGACATATAGAGAGAAAACCACTCTATTAGAACGACTCCTTACCGAGAAGAATATACGAGATACCTCGGAGAAATCGATATCCTTATTAAAGGAAGAAACCGACGATTAACCCTTTCGTTAATTATTTAAAGGACCCTTTATAAGTATAAAAAACCCTATAGTAGTAGAGTCTTAAAAAGATTACGCGAATATAAAGCGTGTAACGCTAGCGGTTATTAAATCCCAAACATTTTCGTTATTTAGTAAAGACGACGGAGAGGAAAGACATAGAGGCGAATACTAGAAGAGATACTATCGATAAGAGGAATATCTAAAAAGGGACGTCGCCTAAGAAAAAGGGCAAGAAGGCTACGAATATAAAAAGTCGTAGGGCGAAAGGGTGCTATATCACCGAGCTATACTATATTAAGTGCCTTAATAGTAGTATATAAGGGTTTAGCGATAACGAGGACGATACTACTATAGTCGAACTATATTATATATAGGAGGATGCGCGATTAAGCCGATGTATTTAATATAACTCGCGCGGTAACCTCTATAAGCCTATAAGCTCTTCGTTCCCCTTTTAGTCGAGATATAATCGCTAATAAAATTATAAGTGCCGGTAATAATATCCGGAGATATAGCTAATCTATACGCTATTTAGACGAAGATAGCTAAGTTATAGACTACTTAGGATAAGACGGAGAAGAAGAAGATAAAGTCAATCTTTTACTAAGTCTATACGTCGTTTGTAGCCGTAATAACGGCCTACCGAGAGGAATAGGGGGTACTAAGTGCTAAACGTTTATATATAAAACGTCGTCTTAAATACCGGCAAGCATTAATAGAGCGACGGAAAGCTATACGCGAGAATAAGGACTAGAAGCTTCGCCTAGTGATTAGTAACGTAGGTTTTACCCTATAGCGGGTAGGACGAGAATATGTATATAATAATTTACACGAAATAATCGAGGAGAGCGGTCGCTAAGGAAGAGGCAAGTAGGCAAAGCGTCTCCTAGTTATTACGGAGTTTACGAGCGAGATAGAAGTAAGAGACTTCTGCCGTATAGATATTAAGGAATAAAGGCGAAGTAGCGGCGGAGTAGCAATAGAAAAGTTAGGGTAAGCTAAAAAGAAGTTATATAGTAATGCGTAACTTCCGCCGTTTCTTTAGCCGTATCTCTAGGTATTCGTTAATAAGTTCTTAGGCATTCGCTATATCGTCTTAAGCAACCTACTCGTTATATTCGGCTAGCTAACCTTCCTATTTTACTAAGTAGTAGGTAACGCCTTTCTTCTTTTTATAGTCTTTAATTTACTAGACCGACTATTCTCCTTCGGCATCGTTAAGGTTAAGCATCGGCAGTAATTCGCTAGGGCGGTAGTTAGTAGCCCGTTCTACCTACGGCTTAAGAAGACTAATATAAAACATATTATAAAGCCGGTCGTATTTCTTTAGTAGGGCTAGGCGGTACGCGTGCTTGCTAATAGCTTAAAGGACCTTAAAAGGTCTAATGTATTTAGGTAATAACTTCCTTTTTTAGTCTATAAGGCGTAAGTTCTTCGTAGAGAGTCCTACTAGGTCCTTAACCTTAAGGGTAAGTGGCTTATAATAGAGGTTATAGAATTTCTTTTACGACTTAATAGCTTATCGCTAATAAGTCTCTAGCTTTTTCCTTAAGTCTGCTGATTTACTAATACGAGCTCTCGCTTTAAGCACTCCCCTACTAGTAGTATCGTCTATAAGGTAGATATAGTAGTCTAGTTAGTATCCGAATAATACCTTATTAAGCGAAAAGCCTATAGTTATATTCTTCGCATTGTTATAAGCGAACTAAGCCTCTCGTAGTAGTCTAAGCTAGTTGTTCTATTCGGCATTTATATAATACCGAAGGTAGTATTATAGTGTCTAATTTACCAGTTCGGTCTAACCGTCGGTTTATAGGTAAAAGGCTATCGATAACCTACGTTTTATCCGTAATATATAATAGAGGTCTAACTAAAACTTACTAGTAAATAGAGATCCTCTATCGGAAATAATGCCTTTCGGTACTCTATAGATAAGCTTAATCTTATAATAAAAAGCCTTAGCTAACTTAAGCGCTATTATTGTCTTAAAGACCGCGAGAAATACGCTATACTTAGTATATCGGTTAACGATTACTAGTATTACGTTTACTTCTCTACTATCGAACTATAACTCTAGAAAACCGGTAGTAAAGTCTATAGAGACTTCTTCCTAAGGTCTTATAGGAATAGGCAGCGACTTAAGGGCGCTGTATAGGCGATGCCGCTTTAGAACGGCGCTTTAATAGATATAATATAAACGCACGTAGCTATTTACATTACGAGCTATTCCTTCCTAAAAGAATTTCCGGGATAGGAGGTCTTTCGTACGGGCTATTCCGAAGTATCTTATAAAGGGATCGTCGTAATAAAGCTAAATAAGCTCTTGCCTTAAGGCAACCTCTACGGGCACTACGATTCTTCCCGAATATAAAATAAGTCTGTCTAAGCTTAATAACTAAAGATTTACCCCTTCTTTTAAGGTACTTTCGGCCTATACTCGCTATATAGTCTATAGATCTTCCGCTTAAGTCCTCTTAAGGAGCTTAAAAAAGGGCTTAGAGATATTACTCTTATAGACCCTTTTATAACGAGCTACTAACTTAGCTAATTGTCTTTAACACCGTTATTTATAACTAACGATATCTTTAACCTAAGTGGCTAACTTAGCGGGACTCGTTCCCGAATGCTAAGCGATCGAATCTTAGAGAGCTCGTGCATTTTCGTTACGTAAAGACATCTCGTTAAGCTTAGAGATAGTAGAGACCTAAGAACTCGTCTTTAGGTCGCTCTATAAAGAATCTATAACTATATACACCTGCCGGATGACTGCTAACTTCTATTATAGTTCTAGGAGTAGCTCTATAGACGGTAGGGCTTCGCTTATAAATTCTAGCCTCCTTAATAAAGCATCGGTAGGATTTAATTTACCGGCTTAGTATTTAATCGTAAAATCGAAAGGAGCTAGGTATATATACTAACGTGCTTATCTTCTATTAAGGAATACTTGCTTTATAAAGCCTTAAAGGTTTTAGTAATCTAATAAAACTTTAACGGTGTTCGCCGCCCTTTCGACGTAGTATCGCTAGTGTTTAAATAACTTATAACGGTCTATAATCTCCGAAATAAGAGGGAGTAGGTAGCGATTCTTATCGGTAATGCTATTAACCCCCCGGTAGTCTATATAAAGGCGTAAAGTGCCGTCTTTCTTAGGCATAAAAAGGATAAGAGCCCCGGCCGAACTCTTAGATTTCCGAATAATGCTACGCTTAAGGGACTAATCTAACCACTCCTTTAGAACCTAAAGTTCGGATTAAGAAAGAGGGTAGATAGGTCTAAAAGGCGGCTTAGAGTCGGGCAATAGGTTAATCGTATAATCGGTGCCCTTCTTCCTTAGCAATAAATCGGCCTCGTGCTTAGAAAACACGTCTTTAAAGTCTAAAAGACTCGCCGGTATTTCCTCCCCTATTCGCTTAAGGTTCGCCGAGTTATTATCTTTATCGGGAAATAGCATAAAATTTAAGTCCGGTGTAACTATATAGACCCGTGCCTTATTCCGATACTTATGCAAAAATTTCTACGGTTAGCGTAATAACACCTTAGAAAGTTAGTGTTTAAACTATTAAACGCGCTTAAAAGGAATAAGATAAATATATTCCTAAGAAAGTACGGGCATGCTAAGTAAAACTAGTCCGTCGTCGGGTTCTAATCCGTTTTTAATACCGATATAAGGGCGAATGACTGTCTTTTCTCTATAGCGACTGTCTTAGAGTTAGATAGAAACTTCCTAGACTCTATATCGTTTTATAAGCGTATTCCCGACTACCTTTAATCTAAGGGTTAATAAAGAAAGCTATCGTAGCCCTTATTTTCGAGCAAAATTTATATCTACTAGGTCTACTTTACTACCGCAATCGAGATTAACGATAATTTTATAAGGTGTTCGCCCTAGTAGGTTTCTAATAGCACGTAGTCTTTTAACTACCTCTACCTATAGCTTAGTTAAAGGAGAGGCATTTACTTCGACTTTTAAGCGTTTCCCTCCTTCTTCGTCGTCTTTAAATCAGCCACGGCTCGGTCAGCTTTCGCTATCGCTTAGCAATCGGCTTATATATAGCCTAGTTTCTTACAATACTAATAAATAACTATGCCGGATTAGCTTTCGCCGTTTCTATACGAATTTACTCCCCGGTTATTGCTATGGCTATTCCTACCGTATTTATTCCTACCGTTGCGACTATTACGACTATTTCCTCGGCCGTTCCTACGACCGTTACTACGACCGTTTCTACAGCTATTTAAGGTCGATCTAGCGGCGTCGGAATCTTAATAGTTATTAGTAGATCTATTTCGGCCTTTACGTCGGCGATAGCCTATCGAACGGGAGCCTTTTGCCCCTTAAGTTAAGGTCGACTAATCGTTAGTTAGCTTTATAAAGCGCTTCTTATTTCCTAAAGCATCTTAGAAACGTTAAGCGAGTTAGACTATCTCCTTACGAGTGTTATCCTAAATAGACGCTAAATAAAAAGAGATTTAGTCCCGAAGATCGGGACGTAACTTCGTAAAAAAGGAAAGTATACGAGTTTTTTCTAGCGGACGTTCTAGGTATTACTTAAGAGAATCTAGGTAAAGACTAAAATCGAGGGGGGACTAACCCTCTCGTTAGCGTGCTTCCTATAGTTGCGTAGCTAAAAGAGTCTCGCGATTAGCAGTATCTTTAATTAAAATTAAGGTCTAGTTACGAAAATTATCCTAGTTAGTATAAAGCAATTCCCTCTCTATAAGGAGCTTTTCGTCGAGGTATCGCCTTTATCTCGCCTTATAGTCTACGTATATATAGTTAAAGGTATATAAGATTTTATTCTTATTGCGCTTAAAACGACGTAGGGCAGCGATAAAGGCATCCTTAAGATCGCTAATCTAATCGAGATGTTTTTAAGGGTTAGTCGGTTGTAATAACTAAGGAATGTTTTTTATTTCAATTTCCTTACTACGACTCTCCCTCGATTCGGTTGACTATCGGCGACGTTTGTATAAGTCCTTACTAAATAAGTCACCCTATTGCGAAAATTCCTCTCGAAGTTCCGTAATCCTATCTCTTAATCTTTTCTCCTCCTCTAGCTCTACGGCTCTTGCTTAAAGGGCTACGAGGACATCTATACGCGGAGGGGTAGGTCGTAAAGGGCCGGCTTACGTTTAACTTCGCGAGGGGATAGATCGGGCCCCCTTAGGCAGCGAAAAAATTAGTAATAGCGTTCTAAGACGCTCGTTATAGCCCTTATATAAGTTAGTGTGTTTATCTTCTAATATTAGTTCCGTTACGCGAGGTAACGGCGATAGGCTAGCGACTTAATAGCTAGCACGACTTATTCGGCCTACGCGGCTTATACGTCCGGAAACACGCTTACTATACGGCGCTATCGCTCCTAGGTAACTAAAAAAGAGAAGCTTTAGAAATTATAAGAAGACAGACTAAAGGTACGTTTAGGAAGGTAGGAACGATGGTTAAAAGTACGAATAATCCTTTATTATAGTGCGGTTGCCCTCTTATAGTAAGACTAAAGCTTGTCCCTCTTCTAAGATATATCGGGGCCTTAGGGATATACCCTTAGGCCTCGAGAGGGGTTGTCGGGGACTAGTTGGCGACTAATAGTCGAATAGTCCCCGAGCTAAAATGCATTATCTATCGTGCATGTATCCTTATCTCCCGGCTTTATAGTTGCGCGGGTAGCTGCGTTATATATGTCTTTTAAAGAGCGTTATTAATCTAGCGAATTAACTTATAGAGGACTAGTTAGTACGTTTACCTTATTCTATTAGTGTTTTCCCGCACTTAGTTTAGTTTTTACGGTTTATTTACATACATTATGTATTTAACTACCCTTTTCCGGTGATTTTACTATACTTTTACCTACGTTACTATATCTATTATAGCCGATATTACTTTAAAGACCGTTTTAAATAGCCTAGCGGACTAAGACCGATAGATCTTAACGATTTAGAAATACGCACTCGCTTAAGGGATTTAAGAGAAAATCGATCCTTCTATTACGCTTAAACTTTAGAAACCCTTATTGCCTCTTCCCGTAGAACTAATAGCTAGAATAGTTAATACGACCGTTACTAATATTACTAGTTTATCTATAGAAGAACTTAAGAGGTTTAAGTTTCTCTTTTCCCGGTATTATATATTGCTCTAAGCCTATAAGGACTAATAAAATCTTATATATTAATCTAGCAGTTTATCGTTTAGAATATCGGGAATTACTACTTAACGATTGCCGACGAATATAAGGTTTTTAAGGAATTAGCTTTACTATAGCGGTATATAAAGCCGACTTCGTAGACGCAATAGAAGACTATTCTTCCGTAGTTCTATACTATTTTAAAGGCACTAGACCGGACGGATATTACGATATAGATTTCTAACTAGCAGAAGGTCTTTACCGATGCCCGGCGAATTAAGTTGCCGGAATCGGAAGGTCTCCGGGCTATATAGCTTTTTCTTAAGGCTATTTAGCCAATTTCTAGCCCTTTTGCGGAATACTAGATAAATAAGATAGAGGACGATGCCCGCCTAAAAAAGCTAGGGTAGGAGCAGTCTTTCCCCGACGGATTTAAGATATCCGAACTTTTCGAGCGCTCGTAGGCCTTAAAGGCTACGACTAAAGCGCTAAAGATTAATACATTTGCCAAGTTCTAAGGCTAGGGAACGCAATCCCTAGCCGCGGAATCTACTAAAAAACCTGCGAAAACACCGGCTACGACGTCCTTAGAAAAGGATAAGACTAAGCTAAAATTTAAACCGTAGTATGCTTATAGAGAACGTTACTTCTTCTCTAAGTGCAACTACTTTAACCCTTCCGTTCGACTTCTATTATAGAAACCTAATAAAGACATCTAAAAGACTATAGACGATTACCTTAAGGTTCCGGCTATAATACACTAGGCACTAAGAATTTGTGTGTAAAGAAGGATGCTTCTATTAGGTAGGCGTAAGCCCCGGGAGCTAGGAATAGCTCCCTACTATCTTATCTATAGCTGATTATATTAGCCCCGGTATATAGCATAGAGGATGCTTTATATATATTAGAATGTCGGCTCGAAAAAGAAAACACTACTGCCTATAGTAGTTATAATATAATCCTAATTAGACAATTAGGAGGAATACTCCTATTGCCTAAATCCTTCCTTTTATTCTTATAAGTTATGCTTATATATATAAGTAATCGTTTATCCTTTAATAATTCCTTTTGCTAAGCGGCCTTCTTGCTTTATATAGCGCGTATAAGAGGGCGACCTTAGAACTCTATAATAGCTTTAGCGGAGACCTAGTTAGCTCGGACCTATTAGTTATATATAGCGGCCTATCCTTTCTATCGCACGAGGTATTCAGTTATAGGTGACTTCGACCGACCGATGCGGCGAACACGGATGTCTACTAGGCGTTCGACTTTATAGTATTAATCCCTTTCGTTAGGTGCTTTAATATCGCGAGCGGCTTCTATAGGCCTAGGCTCGAGCTCGACGTAATACCCTTCGTGCGCGAGCTTAAGGTGCTAAATAAAAACGACTAGGTAGATTCGGACTTAGCTAAGGAGGTCGAGCTCCGCCGCGAGGTTATTAACTATACGCTTAATAACGAAAAGGCCTTCTCGTTGCCGCGACTATTTCTTTAGCGGCTAGCTAGGCTTATAATAGCCCGTATATAGCTTTAGGTAGACTTTATTACTAGCTTTAAGAAGAACCGGCCGGTGTTTCGCGTTATACCGCTGCTTAGCCTTTATAGCTGCTAGGTCTATAGCTAGGCTCGCTTATCTACGGATAACTTCTCGTAAGTAGGGCAGTTCGTCCGCAGCAGTGCCTAGGATATTATCGGCAGCTTCTATTAGTCTACGTATATTAAAGCCGAAGATAGATTTATAGGCGGAGATCTTTATACTAGCGTTAAATACTATATTTAGATTTTACTAAAGGGCGGGGATTATTATCTTTTAATCTAGGCTAGGATCCTCGATATAGGATATTTATAGAGCGGTCTCTACGGTCTAGTTGCGTCGTTCGGTAAGTCCGTTAGCCTATAGGTAGTAGGCGGTAGTTATTATAATTTTAGTGCCGAATATACTCTAAAGGCCTTTCTAAAAGTCAGATATAAATTGATAATCCCGGTCGCTAACAATAGTTCTTAGTATGCCCTAATTAGAAAGAAGCAACTAACGGGCTAGGCTTTAAGCTTAGTCCTTTATGCCGTACTTAGCGTTACCTAAGATTAGTAAGTATCTCTTACTAGTTAGGCAAGTAACCGTAAGAAGTTAGTTAAAGATATTAAAGCCTAGGATCTACTATAGGGAGCTTGCTAAAGGTAAGGGCGGTATATCGGTTATAAAGTCTATCGCGATACTTTATATTAAAAGTAGCGGGGGGCGAATAGGCTTATAGCTGCCGGCAAGGGTCTAACGGTCTATTTAGCTAAGGCAATAGGCTTTATAGGCCGCGATATACTTCTTTACCTAACGGGTGACTCCGCGAATTAAGTATATCTTTAAGTTCTTAATTATACGGACGACGCTAAAGTGGTTTTTATCGTTATAAGCTACCGAGATTATAGATAGGACGAAGGCGTTAGGGATATATAGCTAGGTAACGCCGTCGGGGCCTTTATAGTATAGAAGCTTATTAACTATAAAGAACAGTATACCGCGGCGCTTAAGCTATGCTTTCGTTCGTGCTATAGAGTTAGCAATTATAGCTCTTTCTAAAGGCGAGGAAAGACTCTCGATAGCGTCCTCGCTATCTACGATTATCTAAAGTATTCGCTTATAGTAAGGGTTATTATTATATATAACGGCGAATTCCTCGCGTTTCTTAAGAGCTATAATAGCTTCGGAAGCTATAAGTATATCGTTAAGCATAGTAAAGTCGGGATAACGACGATTAAGCAGCTAGTCGGACTCCTCGGCTAGTAGGCGACTAAAAGCGTCGGGGATAAAGTTCTTTTTGCTAAGGAGGTAGTAAACCTCGATATCGTACTTAGAGAGGTAAATTAAGGCTATAACTAGGCGACGGTTAGCTCGGTCTATACTAAAAGTATCGAGGGTCTTTTTAGCGACGATCTACTTAATCGCGGAGTAATCGGTTAAGACTACGAGCGGGAGGGTTAACGACTATACTATAGTGCGTATCTTCTTCGCAGCCTATATAAGATAGGCGACCTCTAGCTCCGATAGACTATAGGACTGCTCGGCTTTCGTTAGAGTGCGGGAGAGGAAGCAGATAGGCATAATAGCTTTAACCGGAATCGGCTAGCCTAGCTGCTAGATAGTGCCGTCCCGGAGGTAAAAAAAGACGGCGGTAAAGCCTCGCTATAAGGAGGCGTTAATTTAATAGAATAGCCTCTTCTACGGGTCTATATAGTAAATTATACGGCTAGAAGTAATTTCCTTCTAAAGAGAGGTGAAAGAGGAAAGCTCGGCTAAGGTCGGCTAGAACGATATAACTCGCGTATAGGACTTCCGCTTATTAGGGTTCCCGTTCTTAACCTTACTAATTAAGCGACCTTAGGCTAAAAGACTAGTCTTACGATCCTATAAAAGGGCAATAGAGGCGCCGTAGTATAGAATAAGATTGCGAATATACCCTATAGGGCTAATATAGTATTTAAGAGCGACGAGGTTATCGGGGAATAAAAGCTTCGCGAAGGCAGCGAGCCTATGCTTTATAGTACTTATCCTAAACGCGTTAATACGAAATCCGAGTAGCTCTACGGAAGGGTAGCCGATCTAGGTCTTAGCAAGGCTTATAGATAGGTTAAGCGATGCGAAGAGCTTAAAGATAGCCTCGAGATATTAAAAGTATTCCTCTCCTATAGCGGAGTAAATAATAATATTATTAATAAACGCGCGGCTATAGCCCTAGTGCGGACGGAGAACTCGGTCTATATAGCGTTATACATACGCTAGGCTATTGCGAAAGCCGATAGGTGCAACTATTAAGCGCTTTAGACCTTAATGACTTATAATAGTAAACCTATCTTAATGCTTAAGCTTAACTTAAAACTAATAGAAGAAGGCGGAAGCGTCGATAGCAGTAATAAAACAGGCGTCTAAGAGTTTAGCAATAATAAAGGTTTATAATAGCAGAGGGTAGGAATCCGGAATAGTAATACTATTAACGGCACGTAGGTTAATAACGACTTAGCCTTTAGTCTCGCCTTAGGCTATACGCTAAACTATAAAGACCGGTGCTAAAAACGGCGTAGGCTCGGCGGCCTACTCTAGGCGGCCCTACTTATAAATTAGGTTAAATATATCGTCGATAACCTTCCTATCGCGAAGCCCTTATAGGTAAGGCCTTTAAGCGATTCGTTTTTCGTGCTAATTGTCGATTAAAGGGATTATTAATTTCTTTCCGGGTTTTATAACGGCGGTGCTTATATTTCGCTAGAGCTAGGAGTATTTCCTAAGAAGCTTTTTAACGCGGCGCACGAAAGAGGGGCTATAGTCGAAAATATAAATACCCGCTTTAGTGTATTTCTCTTAAAGCTTTAGTAAGCGCTAAACGTTCGTTTAGTATAGAATGCGGCTAAAGAAATAATCCTCGATTCTATCCGCGGCGTCTATCTCGATAGCTACGGCAGCTGCCGTTACGTTAGTAGCAGCTGCTATAAGGTTCTAGCGAATCTTAGACTACTTAGCGGGTCCTGCCGAAGAAGCTATAACGTAGGCGTAGATAGAGTCTAATAGCGAAGGCGTTGGAGAAGTGCCTAGAATAAAAGCTTCTACGGGTTAAGATAGGGCGGGAGCCTATAGACACTCGAAGACCTCCTAAGTAAACGGGAAAGTACTCGCAACGTTAACCGATAAATTAATAAAAGAAGCAGTAATAGCAATAGCGGTTCTTATAGAGGAGGATAGCATAGCAGCGGCTCTAAGAGTAGGGGAGATTACCGTAGCTAGTATTAAAGCCTTTATAGCTAATTTCTAAGATAAGGCGGTAAAATAGCTAGACTCCTAATACTCTAATATCTAGCTAAGCTTCTGCTTACGCTTAATAATAACGTTAACGTTCGTGCTATTAGTAATAAAGATAGTAGGAAGAGATTTAGCATCGACGATACTATAAATAGCATTAGCGTAAGAGGCGAAGAAAGTATAGGCGCGGTCCTTAGGAAGTTCTTTCTAAGATGCCGGGACTATAAGGGTAGTGCCGGGCGGTATAATAGTCTTTCGGACGGCTTAGACACGGCGAATAACTTTATAGGGCTATTTATAGATATCGAATAGGATTTTAAACCCGTCGAGCACTTTAATGCGAATAACTTCCTTATTATAATTAAGGGATCCTCGGTATAGCTTAAGGAAGGCATTGCCGAGAAGTACGCCGGCCTTTACTTTAGAGACTTAAGCGGAGTAAGTGAATTTAGCTATAGCTGCTTAAGCGGCGGGGCTAACTATAGTGCTACGCGCGTAGAAGGAGAACGTAGCTTAGTCCTCGCAAAAGGAACGACCGTTAACTCCGTTAATAGTAATAGGAGGCTTCTTCTCGACGGTATAGTTAAGAGTCTAAAGAAGGTCGCGATTAATTATAGGCTTACTATAGCTAGAGTTAGGGCAAACTTAGACTTCCTGCCTACCGGGTTAGGTAGAGACCTTAATCTTTATATAGAAATATAAGTACGGCGGGGAATCCTAATCCTACTAAAGCTCCTCGGCTTTAGCTTCTAAGACTTAATCTAGTCGGGGTACCGTAGTAGGCGCTACGTGAAAAATAGGCTCCTTAATAATAGGTGTAGGAAGAATAGGCTCTAATACGGCTAAGGAATTAGGCTTAGTAGGGATAAAGTCGACGATATTCCCTATAGGAATAGCAGGAGTAGAAAAGGTCTTCTTACACCTAAGACAGAGATATAAGAAAGGTGCGTTACGAGAAAGAAAAAAGGCCTTATAAACCTTATAAGTTAAAGGCTTAAGCGCGCGCTCTTTACTATAGAGCTATTGCTTAGATATATAGCAGTTAGCGTATATATACTCCTTAAGCATAGAGGCGAGGGCGAAAGTACGGTCGTAGGTGCTATATTTAAACTTACTAGCCCGTTCGGTAAGGTAGCGAGAGTTTATATAGCCTACGAAGTAAGCCTTTAAGGAGGCGTAAGAGGACGTATCGTCCTAAGAGTCGTTTAAGTATAGCTTATTACTAGCTTCGTCGCCGCTAGGAGCAGTCTTCTTATCGCTCTAATACTTCGACTTAAAACGCACTTTCTTTTTATTATCGTTACCCTTATATTTACCTTAGCGGTATTCCGTTCGGTTATCTTATTAGTCGTCTTAGCGAGGGTAACGCTTATCGCGGCGTAGCGGGCGTAAGCTTAACTAATTACGGCTATTGCCGGAGCTTTAACCCTTAGGGCTACGGTTGCGATTATAGCCTTAGTCTCGATCCTAGCGGTTAGTCTATCGGTAGTTATTGCCTTAGTCACTTTAACGATAGTTATAGCAACGATTATTATAGCGGCTGCGATTATAGTTACCCTAACGGTAGCTATTATTATAGCGACGGTTATCCTAACGATAGTTATTATCCTAACGGGAAAAGCTACTATAGTAAGAAAGGTCTCGGTCTCTAAAGATACATAGCTTAAGAGAAGCTATAATAAAGGGCTTCCGTTCCTTAATAATAAGAATCTATTTATCGATTAAGGTCTTCTTCGTAGGAATAAGAAGAAGCGAGGAGATCTAGACGGCAATAAGAGGATAGATAGCCTTAATGATTTAAGCATCCTTGCCTATCTTAAGTTAGCGGGCGAGCGAAACCTTCCTCTAGATCTACTACGCGAGAGTAATAGAGCTAAAGGACTATATAGATATCGTATACCTTTCCCTATAAAGTTCCTTTAAGATATCGGCGTTAAGACGCTTAAAACGCTTAGTTAAGAACTTATAGAAGGTTCTAAGAGGGGAGGAACTAAGGATATCGCGTTATTCCGCTATAAGCTTACTTATATACTATATCAGAGCTCCTCCCGCTAAGAAGGAGAGGTAATATAGGCAAAAGGCGAATAGATCCTCGTCTTAGTAGATCCTTAGACGCTCTATAAAGAGGTAGACGTTTATATAGATATTCGTTCTATCGCTAAGAGCGATAATGCCTAGGTTCTTCGGATTATATTTATCCGGGTTAAAAGTACTAATATTATTATATTTAAGGCGTTTAGTAATAGCCTCGTCGTTATAGGCCGAGGAGGAGGTATAGCTCGCCTCGCGGTACCTACGCGGATTCGGATAGGACTTTAAGGGACGGCGGATAAAGCTATTATCGGATCTAGACGAATTATCGTTATTATTATCCGAATCCTTCTATCGATAAGAGTAAAAGGCCTATAAATACTTAGACGACTTAAACTAAAGAGAATAATATAGAACCTAGTGTTACTCCTTAGGGTAATACTACTATCTAATAGGGTATTGCTTAAATAAGCGAATTATTCTTTATAGATAAAGAGGAGGCTATTCCTCCGATTAACTATTAGAAAGGTCTCCGTCGATTATTTACGGGTTAAGAGGCACGGCTTAAACTAGCCGATATACTAAAGATATCGTAGCGTAGAGAAGAGTCTTTTTATCGGGAAGATCGCCTATAAAACGAAGATACGCGCGAATTCCTTTTCGCTAAGTATTAGCGTACTATAGATGCTTTTCCTTTACGGGCGGGAGATTTAAGATATTAAAGATAGTCTCCGACTTAGAGGCTAAAGAGCCTAAGAGAATATAGGCTTACTTTATATATATTATGTCTATATTAGTAAAGGTCTTAATAACCCTTTCTATAGGCAGTGTCTTAATTAACTTAGAGTAGCGAACGGCCTATTTTAATAGATTGTTATAGTCCCTATCCTCTATAGCTAGTAAGGCAGACTACTTGCGTAATACCTCGGTTTCTAAGGATAAGCGAGGACGACGGCGGGAAGGAGGAGGAGGATCTTTATAATCACTCTTAGAGTCCTTAGAAGGAGCGGCGCTATATACACTTTCCGGCGGAGTATATTCCTATATCGGCAAGCGAGGGTAAAAGTCGTCGTTTAAACGAGATATAGACGCTATAGCTAAACGGGCTTTTTCGTCCTTAGCTATAGTAATAATAGCTTAAATAAAACGAGGGAAGAAAGCGAAGAGGTCGATAGATAGAGAAGAGAAGGGATTACGAAGGAAGAGTTATAGAAGAAGAGAAAAGTCTATAGTAAGAGGTATAGGGTGTTTTAATTTTAGCGTAGGAACGGGTACGCGTAGGAAATCGAAAACATAGAGAGAAAATTTAGCTTACGGCTAATTGCGTAGGGAATTAAAATAAAGAACTAGGCAGTAGGCCCTAGTTCTAATAATGCTTAGAAAGACGAGCCTCGTCGGATTATAAGGCTTATATTAGAGGTTATATAGGCGTGCTAGCTAAGGTTATATAAGCTAGTTATACTATAGGTATCGGGAGCCTTTAGGCGGCTTCTAACGAATAGCGAGAGCTTTAAGAAGCTCTTAGCGAACGTATCGTAGTAAAGCGAAGCTCTAAAGGTAGGAAGGACGTTCCTAATAGTAGCTTTAAAGGCAGAAGGTATAGAATTACTACTAATTTAATACACTAGGCACTAAGAATATGTGTGTAAATGTTATAGAACTACTAATCTAGGTTCCTAGTTTACTTTCTTTTTTTCTAAAGTACGGGACGACTTAAGTACTAAGGGACTTAAGTACGGAAATACTTAGTACGAGGGTACCGGGGTACTTAGTACTTTATGACTTAGTATAAAGATATTCGCCCCGGACTTACCTATTATCCGGTCATACCCCTTTTCAGCCTAAGACATAACCCTTTTTCGAACCTAAGTCCTTCGGGACTTAGCTTCCTTAGGTACGGGACGTACCACGCAGCTACGGTCACGCCGACGATCTTATTAGGCACCCTTGCCTAATAAGACCCGATGATTAGCTTAATGCCCCGCATAAAGGACCGACACCTAGACCACCGGGAGCTATAGGCCTAATATAGCCCTCCCGGCTTTCGGGACCGATTATTCGTCCGATCCTCCGCATAAGGAGGTCACACGACTTATGTCGTATAACCCACCTACATAATGTTATGCACGTAGTGCATTAATAGACCTATATGACCTAGTTTAGTCTATAAGGGCTTTAGAACGACGCGGGAGGCAGCCTTTTCGAGGTTAGCCGACCTATATAGCCCTTACGCAGCCCTAGGGACCCGCATTAGTTCGGGGCAGTATAAGGGATACGTGGCAGAAGGTGCTAGAAGAAAAGGGACGTACCGGGACCGTCTAGACGGACGGGAAGAGCTATATAAAGGAACTTTAGTCCGCCCTTCCTCGGGCTCTCCTTCCTTCCTTTCTTCTTTAGCTTTTATTATAGTTTTAGTTTAACTGCCTACTAAGTAACCTACACCTCTTCTAGTAGTGCCCTTAGTGCTCTAGCCTTGACTACCTCTACTTGCTTAGACTTAGCTAGCCGGTCTAGTATAAGTGACCCCGAGTGCTCCTCTACTTACTATTCCGCCCCTATAGCTTTTAAGGATAAATAACGCCTTCTATTAGTCTTTAACTATTAAAGACTTAGTCCGGTTGGACTATCTTCTGTCTCCTAACCGTTCTATCACACGATAAAAGCTCTTATATTTTGCTTAGCCGCGGAGTGTGTTTTTTAAGACCGTTGCTTAATCTTTGTTTAATCTTTGCTTAGTCTTTGTTTTACCCCTTAATCTTTTTCTAATCTTTTCGATCTATTAGATCTTACATCTTGTTTCAGTCTTTATAGATTTGAAGAACCCTTTTTAGAAAAAACTCTAAAAACAACTACTTCTTTAAGAATATCTTCTTCTACTTCTTTAACCTCTCGCCCGGCAGCTCGCCCGGCAGCTCGTCCGGCTATAGCTACGGCTGCTGCTTCTACTACTACGCCTGCGGGCCCGGCTCCGGCTTACACAGCCGCCCTAGGACCGCCGCCGCCTCCGGGCCCGGCCGGGTACGCCCCGGTCCCGGCCCCGGTTCCGGACTTCCGCTACCCCCGGCAGTTCGGGGAAATTGTTAAAACCCCGAAGCCGGCTGTTTATACCGGAGAAGCCGGCAAGCTATAGGAATTTCTTACCTAGCTAAAGGCCTTCTTTCTTTCCTTTCCGGATTCCTTCTCTATTGATAAAGCGAAGGTCTTTTTTACAGCTAGCTGCTTAAGGGGATTAGCTTTAACCTAGTTTAAACCTATTCTTAGGGATAGGGTGACCGAGGCAAAGGGGGACCGGGATAAACTTACGGACGATATTTTCAATAGTTATTAAGCTTTTAAAACCAACCTCTAGCAGACCTTCGGCGTAGGTAACGAGAAGAGAGCCGTAGAGTATAACCTACGGTATTTACGATAAAAAACCTCTACTTCTAATTATACTGCCTTATTTAGGCAGATAATATTAAAATTAGAATAGGACGACGACGCTATAATAGCGGTTTTTTACGAGGGGCTAAAGGACGATGTAAAGGACGAGATCTCTAAATAAGACCGTCCCGACACCCTCGTTAAGTTTATAGCCTAAGCAGTTAGAATCGACGACCGGCCTTTCGAACGCCGGCAATAGAAGAAAGACCCCCGAGGGGGGTATAAGTTTTTTTCGAAGAAAAAGGGGAAACAGACGAATTACGGCGATCCTATAGACCTAGATGCTATCTTAAACCCGGGAACAACTAGCTATTCGGCATCGGCCGGAAGCTCGAAAAACAATAGCATTTACAAAAGCCTTACTTACTTCTTTTATAAGAAGGCAGGGTATATTGCTAAAGATTGCTACCGGAACAAAGAACTAGCTAAAGGAAAGCCGGCGGCTTCTAGAAGCCTTAATACCTTAGAGCAGGGACCTCTTAGGCTCTCTCTACCGCCTTTAAGAGAAGCTCTCGATCCTACGCTTTTTAACAGCGATCCTATAGGCTTTTCTGCCTATCCCTACTACGAAAAACGTTTTACGATTATTAGGGATCCTAAGGACAAAATGGCACTTATTCTAGACAGCCTAGTTAGGCCCTCTATCGAAGAAGAGGAAGACCTATTTAGATAGTCGGACCCGGACGAGGATCCGGCCGGACCGGAGGACCCGGCCGGCCTAGACAGTCCGGACGCTCCGGACAGCGTAATAGAGGATCTAGTGATCGACTTAGAGGACGGAGAGATTATAGATAACTCTATAGATAACGCGGGGGTCGGTCTAGCACCCCTGGACTCCCCGGACTCCCCGGATTCCTTTGTAGAGTCCGCTCCGGACTTAGAGGGTCCGGAGCCCGGGCCGGAGCCCGGGCCGGAGCCGGACGACGACGACATACCCCTCACAACGCAATACGACTCTAAGGAATTCCCTAAAGAAACCTAGTACTAGTATAACTATAGCTAGGCCCTAGAGTTAGAAGATCTCACCGGAGGCTATATACCTAATGCTTATAGCCCCGCTAATACCGAAGAAATCTCAGAGGGTAGCGTAGCTACGGCTGCCCTATACGACGGCTCGGAGTCCCCTCCGGCCTACCGCGAACTCGAAGACGTTAAGGACCTTCTCGATAGCCTTAACCCGGAATATAGCAGCTGTAGGGAATACCTAGCTATTACGAACTATTTAGAAGGAGTTATCGAACGAGAAGCCTAAGGTTACCCTAGCGCCGAAGATAGGCCCCTAGAGTGCCTTACCGATATAGCCGAAGAGACTTTAGCTTTAAAGTAAAGCTATAAGCGTAAAGCAAATCGGCTAGAGGCAATGCTTTTAGATAACGAGCATAAAACCCACGAGGAATTTAGCAAGGAAATTGCATCCTTAGTAAACCTCGTGGAAGAGAAAGAACGCGAGAAGCTTAACCTCCTTACTAGACTAGACCGTCTAGGAGGTTATATGCTAGAGCTATACCCGGAACCCTCTTTTAAGGTCCGGACTCTCTAGGAGGCCCTCCGGAGGCTAGAAGGCGTCTACTGCCTCGCCTCCCGGACCCTTAGACTCGCTTCTTAAGTTAACCGAGACCTACTCGAACGGGTCCGGCAACTATAAGGTCTCCCTTTCGAGACTACTAATTATAAGGTTATGATATAACCTATACCCTAGGGAACTACTAATAGACCTAGCAGTAAGTCTATTAGAGAAGAGCCGGGTTCTACTAGGTTTAAAAGAGAACCCCCTAGGTTTAAAAGATAAACCCCTAAGCTTAAAAGAGAGCTTAATCTATATAGACTTAAAAGATAGTCTAGTATACTTAAAAGAGAGTCTACTAGGTTTAAGAGAGAACCTAATCCCCTTAAGACTTTTTTAAGGGAGGGGATATAAGGTAATAGCACCCTTACTACCGAGGATATAAAAAACCTCTATTACTAAAAGTAAAAGGGCTACTTACTAGTAATTAAGATCTTCTTATTATTAATAAAACTATTAGTAAGAAGATAACCCTTACGATTAACTACTAAAGGTATAGACTTTCCGCTTTAGTAGATAGCGGATCTATAAGCAACTATATTGCCCCGGAAACGATAAATCGTCTACGCCTTCGTTACCGGCAGAAAACCACGCCTTATACGATATTTACAGCCGAAGGGAAACCCTTTACGTATAACAACGGGAATATTATCTACGAAACTAATCCTTTCGAATATTCTATCGGAAACTTATTGTTTAAAGACCCTTTCGATATCCCATCTATACGATACGATATTATACTAAGACTACCTTTCTTACAATAATATAACCCTTCTATCGACTAAAATAAAGGCCTTCTAAGGTTTAAAGACGATACCTTAGATATTCTACTCTATAACGAATTAAAGGACTTAACCGGACTAAAAACCTCGGAACTTAATACTAGCCTAGAAAGGCGAAGCCTAGGAATTAAGGAAGTTGCTACCTTATTCGAAGAGGAACTTCGGGACCGATTTAATACGGTCCTAGAACCGCTAAACCTATTATTAGAAGACGCTTCGAATAGCGCCTCTATTAAAGAAATAGAGATAGACCTTAAAGCGGATAGATTTAAGACTATACCGCACGATATCCTCGTTAAATTTAGTGTAATATTTAACGACCTACTAGAGGATAAACTACCGCCTTAAACGCAATAGGATTACGAAATCAACCTTAAAGATAGAGCGAAGCCTTAATTCCGTAAGATATACAACCTCGATAAATTATATTGAAAATTGCTTCGATATTATATCGACGAAAACCTTCGAAAAGGTTATATAAGGGAGTCGAAATTAGAATATCGGGCCTTAGTACTATTTGCTCCGAAAAACAGCAAAGATAAGGTTAAGACTAAGCTATGCATCGACTACCGCTAGCTTAATAACGATACTATTAAAGACCGGACCCCTTTACCCCTTATTATCGAATTAAGGGATCGATTATCTAAGAAAAGATATTATACGAAAATCGACCTTAAAGTAGCTTATAGCCAGATACGAATTAGGGAAGGAGACGAATATAAGACCGCTTTTAGAACTCGATACGGCTTATACGAATTTTTAATCCTCCCTCTAGGGCTTACGAATGCCCTAGCGACTTTTTAAAAGCGTATTAATAACGCCCTGCACAAACACCTTAATATATTCGTCTTAGCTTATTTAGACGATATAATCGTCTATTTAGACGATTTAGAAACGTATAAACTCGACGTTATAAAGGTGCTTAAGGCTCTCGAAGCAGCCAGCCTTTATATTAAGCCAGAAAAATGCATATTCTACACGTAGGAAGTCGAATTCTTAGGCTATATAATTACCCTAAACACTATACGGATAGACCCGTATAAGTTAGAGGCAATTAGCGGTTAGCCTATTCCTTCTACGATTAAGGAAATATAGAGCTTTATAGGCTACGCTAATTACTACCGACGCTTTATAGTAGATTTCCCTAAAGAGTTAATCCCTATACTAGCAGTAATAAAGCTAGCTAGGACGAAACCCTATACCTAGACGGACGAAGCTAATAACGGTTTTATTAAGCTTAAGAGCCTATTAACTTCCGCCCCGGTACTATATAGCTACGATGCGGAAAAGCCGTGCGAATTAGAAACCGACGCTTCTAATTTCGCATTAGGTGCGTAGTTAAGCTAAAGGGACGATAATAATATATTACATCCTATAGCTTTTTACTCTAAAAAGCTAAGTAGGGCAGAGATATATTATCCGATCTACGATAAAGAATTCTTAGCGATTATAAACGCCTTTAAAGAATTTCGGCATTATATTCTAAGGAATTCCTATAAGACGAAGGTCTATACAGACTATAGGAATATCACCTATTTCGCTAGTACGCAGCAGCTTAACGCACGGTAAATCCGTTAGGTAGAGTTCTTAGCAGATTTTAACTACGAAACTCTGCATAAGAAGGGAACCGAAAATTCCCGTGCCGACGCTATTAGTCGACGTCCCGACTATAATACGAAGATCGAACTTTATAACGAACGGCTTTTATATCTTAATACAGAAGGCAACTACGAGCAGTAATCACTCGATGCCGTATTTAAGATCGAAGGAGATAATTCTATTTTAGAATTACTTAAAAGCACTTATAAGGATACCGATTTCAGTAGGTTTAAGAAGTATATAACCTAGGAAAACGACCTCGCCTACTATAAGGGAAAGTTATTCCTTACGCTTAGTAGCGAGGCAACGATTATAAAGGATTTCTACGAAAGCCCGATATACGGCCACTAAGGGATATCCCGGACTTATAATCGAATTCGGAATTACTATAATACGTATAATCTTCGCCGCAAAATTTAGAATATTATTAAGGTATACGATACTTGCAATAAAGCTAAGGGTATACGGCATAAGCCTTACGGAAATCTATAGCCTATAGAAACCCCCGAATTACCTTAGGAATCTATTGCTATAGACTTTATTACGAAGTTACCGAAATCTATCGAACCTATAACGAATATAGAATACGACTCTATATTAGTTATAGTAGACCGCCTTACGAAATACGGTTATTTTATTCCGATTAAAGAAGCTATATCGGCTGAGGAATTATCTTACGTCTTTATAAGATATATTCTAGCCGATAGAGGTCTACTAAAAACCCTAATTACGGATAGGGACCGAAAGTCTATATCACACTTTTGGCAGAGCCTTATGCGAGCTTTAGGAACTAAGCATAAATTATCTACTGCTTATTACCCTATTACCGACGGAATTACGGAACGGCTTAACTAGACCTTAAAGCAATACCTTCGAAGCTATATTAACTATTAGTAAGACGACTAGCTAGTTAGGCTACTAATAGCCTAGTTAGCTTATAATACTTCGGTATCGGAACCTATATAGCAAACGCTAGCCTTTGCGAATTACGGATTTACGCCTAAAGCCTATAGGTCTTCCCTACCGGAAGTTATAGCCGAAAAAGCTATCTTAAGCTCCGAGCAGCTAAGAAGCTTACATTCCGCTATTAAAGACGAGCTCGACTTTATAAAGGAGCGAATAACTTATTATTATAATAAGAAGACCGAATAGGAACCTACTTTTAATAAGGGCGACAAAGTCTACCTTATTAAGAAGAATATTACTTCTAATAGGCCTAACAATTCGTTAGACTATAAGAAGATAGGACCTTTTCTTATATAGGAAACATTCTCCGACTTAAACTATAAGCTAGACCTACTAACGGCTATGCTTATACACCCCGTTTTTCACGTTTTACTACTCGAATCAGCGCCTAAGAATAGCCGCCTAGCGAAAGATATTAATATATTAGTCGAAGAAGACGAATACGAAGTCGAAGAGATTTTATCTAAGAAGATAGAAAACGGCTAGCATTTCTATCTTATAAAGTAGAAGAATTATCCTTCTTCCGATAACACGTAGGAACCTATTAAGCATCTTAAGAACGCTCTTAAGAAGATTAAAGCCTATAATAAATCTAACCCTTAGGTTTAAGGGAAGAGGAGTTTAAGGGTTTAAAGGTTTAACCCCCCCTTAGGAAGGGTAATATGTTATAGAACTACTAATCTAGGTTCTTAGTTTACTTTCTTTTTTCTAAAGTACGGGACGACTTAAGTACTAAGGGACTTAAGTACGGAAATACTTAGTACGAGGGTACCGGGGTACTTGGTACTTTATGACTTAGCATAAAGATATTCGCCCCGGACTTACCTATTATCCGGTTATACCCCTTTTCAGCCTAAGATATAACCCTTTTTCGAACCTAAGTCCTTCGGGACTTAGCTTCCTTAGGTACGGGACGTACCACGCAGCTACGGTTACGCCGACGATCTTATTAGGCACCCTTGCCTAATAAGACCCGATGATTAGCTTAATGCCCCGTATAAGGGACCGACACCTAGACCACCGGGAGCTATAGGCCTAATATAGCCCTCCCGGCTTTCGGGACCGATTATTCGTCCGATCCTCCGCATAAGGAGGTCACACGACTTATGTCGTATAACCCACCTACATAACGTTATGCACGTAGTGCATCAATAGACCTATATGACCTAGTTTAGTCTATAAGGGCTTTAGAACGACGCGGGAGGCAGCCTTTTCGAGGTTAGCCGACCTATATAGCCCTTACGCAGCCCTAGGGACCCGCATTAGTTCGGGGCAGTATAAGGGATACGTGGCAGAAGGTGCTAGAAGGAAAGGGACGTACCGGGACCGTCTAGACGGACGGGAAGAGCTATATAAAGGAACTTTAGTCCGCCCTTCCTTAGGCTCTCCTTCCTTCCTTTCTTCTTTAGCTTTTATCACAGTTTTAGTTTAACTGCCTACTAAGTGACCCACACCTCTTCTAGTAGTGCCCTTAGTGCTCTAGCCTCGACTACCCCTGCTTGCTTAGACTTAGCCAGCCGGTCTAGTATAAGTAACCCCGAGTGCTCCTCTACTTACTATTCCGCCCCTATAGCTTTTAAGGATAAATAACGCCCTCTATTAGTCTTTAACTATTAGAGACTTAGTCCGGTTAGACTGTCTTCTGTCTTTTAACCGTTCTATTATAGTAAAGAAGGATGCTTCTATTAGGTAGGCGTAAGCCCTGGGAGCTAGGAATAGCTCCCTACTATCTTATCTATAGCTGATTACATTAGCCCCGGCATATAGCATAGAGGATGCTTTATATACATTAGGCTAATAAGGCTAAAGTTAACGCGGTACTTCTTCGCGACGAGGAGTAGCGGAAGAATAATAAGACCGAGATAAAGACGGTGTAAGCTACGGCTGCCGCTAATATTCTTACGACCTTTTTACTATTAGTTATTCTATAGACTACTATAGAATACCCGTTAAAGGATTCTTTTATTATAGATTTAAGGTCTAATAGACATATTTACAACAATAGGGAGCGTTTCTATAACTTCTAGCCTTCTTTTAAGTACATACTCGTAGGTAGTAGAAGCACTCTAATTCTTAGGATAGGCACGGTGTTTATACGCATTTCGACGGGCACTTTTTAGCTTAGTTAAGTGGCATATATCCCGTCCTTTTATACGTCCCTTTATTCGCTTCGTCTTCTTTATAAGGCGAATCTTTTATAGAACCCGTAGACTAGATAGATCTCTTTTTGTATAATTTGCATAACGGAGCTAATTTACAACTAGTATATTATCGAATATAACCCGTTAATACCTTCTACTATACTTCTAACTATTGCTTCCGTTCCTTCTATAGATTCTACCGTAGTAACCCCGGTTATAGCACCTTTTTCGGCTACTATACCGGATTCTACACTAATAAGTATAGAGGAACTTTCTCTTTAGCACTAACGACTTAGATATCCGAATAATAAAGTGCTTTCGAAAGCTCTCGGAATACTATAGTCGGTAACCTTCGATAAGATAATCTCCTATAAGTCCTATAGACTTACGTAGGCTAAACGAATTATCAACCGTAAACCGCCGCTTTCTAAGGCGACTTTTCCCTTTTCTAATGTGTTTTACGATATCTTTTCTATATATAAGAGTTATAATAATAAGAACGTTGTATTTCTTATTAAGGATAATTATACGAAGCTTATTTTCCTATATGCGCTTCTAGACGCCTTTATAGACGAGCTAATTTTATGCTTTAAGAGCTTAGGTCGGTATATTTCCCGATAGTTCTTACTTTCTATCGGTATAATCTATTAAGATAACGACCGAGCCCTTCGATACGATTTTTAGGACTTTATTAATTAGTAGGGCATTTATAATAAGCCTACTACACCCTATACACCCGCTTAAAACGGCGCTGCTAAACGAGCTAGGGGGGTAGTATCTATAAAAGCTCGATCTATAAGGATTAAAGCAAATTTGCCCGAGCATTTATAGATAGAAACGTAGAAAATTATAATATATTTACACAATCGGATTCTAGCCCGACAGGCAGCTTCCTCTACGTTATTTCTATCGAAGTAGATTTCCCTAATAGAGATCCTTTACGATTAGTTAAGAGATTACGACCGGAATATACCGGTATTTCTCTTTCCTTAACTATTATAATTCGATTATCTTCGAGCTTTTAGCTATAAAGCCTACCTACTAACCACTAAGGCCCTAACTAACATATAGAAACGCGATCTTAAGTAAGAACCTTATATAGAGGTTAGTTACTTAGTCGGGTATAATTCTATTAATATTTTTCGTATATAGATCCTATATAGACGGGAGGTTCGTCGAGTTTATAATATAACGTTTAATAAGACTTAGTTTTTCACCGCGTCTAAGGCATCCGAACCGCTAATATAGGTATTATTACCGGCATTTCCACTATATATTGTATAGGAAGAAGAGTAGGATAAGGCAGAATTCTAGTTAACGCTAATAATGCTTCCTAATAAGCATTTTAATCTAGTAGACCTTCTAGCCGATAGCAATCCTTAGCTCCTAACTCCTAACTAAACCCTAGAACCGCCGGAGGATATTTTTAAGAATGCACGGGATTTCTAACCCGATATTTCTACTCTTTTACCTATTGCAACTATAGAACTAGTAGACCGTCTTAAGGTGCAGTTGCCTTAAGCTACTTCTTAGTCTATGGATTACGATAATACTATTTCTATAGATAGTCTACGGACAATAAGGTTTATAAGGGATTTACGCCCTACTTATTTAAACCGTTTTTCGGGTCGATATCCCGCTTTCGCCTACGTTAGGCATTTACTAGCTAATAGTAGCGCTTTTACGGCTACATTCGCTACTTCTCTTAAACCTAGGAAGATATATAAACGGGATTTACCCGCGCTTCTAAGGTTTTAGTCTAATCTCGAGACGCATCCGTATAGACCCGAGTTTAAAGCCGCTAGAGGGGTTAAATAGGACTCCTTAAAACAGCGGAAGACCTTCTTTTCTTCGCTTACCCTAAGAGCGAACGCGCTAGTGCGTCCTCTTCCTTTAATATAGGCATTCGACTATAAGTTTAATAAGCACGGCTACCTTAGGAAGTTTAAGTCTCGCCTTTATATACGAGGAGATCTTTAGCTATTTAGCGGAAAGGAAACTTACGCCGCGACGCTTATAGCGCGAAATTTTCGTATTATAATTACTATTACCGCTAAATTTAATATAGAAACCCGCTTACTTAACGCGGTTAACGCCTTTACGAATGCCGATCTAGATAAAGAAGTATATATCTACTTCTTAGACGGATTTAAGATATTTAGTTTTATAATTTAGTTAATAAAGGCTTTATATAGGCTTCGCCGTTCGCCGCTTTTTTAGCAACGGGAACTATCCGGGTCTCTTACTAAACTTAGCCTTTAGTAAAGTGCGGAGGATCCTTACATTTTTATATCTACTATAAGTAGTATTATCACTTTCTTCTTTATAGATAATATTATTATCCTTTTTCGTAGGGAGCACTATAAGGCTACTAACGATTTTATCCGTCGCTTTAAGAAGAAGTATATAATCACCGACCGCGGAGAGCTTACCTATTTCCTTAGGATAAGAATTATTTAGGACTATGAGTAGCGAAAGCTTTAGTTATACTAGGACGTTTACTTAGATAAGATTGCTTTTAAGTTTGGTTAAATCCCTACTTCTACGGTTCTACGGCCTATTTCGACCCTTTGCCTATTCCTACTTCCCGAGAAGCTAGAGAAACACTAAAGATAGGCTATAGATGACTAAATCTACTACTTTTAGTCTTTAGTCGGTTTATACAATTACGCGACTATTTCTACCCGGCTTAACGCCGCGAAATTATCGAATTCTTTAGCGGAGTATATATAAAACCTATCTACGCTTTATATTAAGCTCGCGGAAAGCTTAGTAACTTACTTATACGAATCGCGTTTCCTTACGATTAAGTTTTCGGATATAAACGAGTAAGAACTCGTTATAGCTTCCGATGCCGCTTACGCCGACGACTTAGACACGCGTTATTCTTCTAAGGGCTATTTCATTAGCCTATTTAACGGTCTAATCGCGTAGAGTGCCCGGAAATAATCTACGGTTACTATTTCCTCTACTAAGGCCGAACTTCTTATAGTCTCTTCCACCGCGAAAGAGCTAATTTCTATTCTTCGTTTATTTAACGATATTTCCCTATAGCTAGATATTCCTATTCCCACTATTTAGTATAATAATACCTAAACAATCCGCCTAGTTTCCGCCGAGATTCTAAAGATTTAGACCGCCTTAAAGTACGTTAAAATTCATAAATGCTAGGCCCGATAGGAATTCTTACGCAATACTTTTAATATTAAATATATCCCTTTTAATTAGATAGTTACGGATAGATTAACTAAATTGCTTCTACGATAACGTTTCTAGACGTTCCTTCGCTAGCTTCGACTTACGGATATTTCTTTTAGTATTTAAGAAGAAGTCGATAATAATTCTAATTAGCCGGAAGTTATTCCCTTCCAGCTAGGGGGGTATGTTGATATTACCGTCTTCCCTATTTGCTTTCTACTAGGAAATCCCCGGTTCTTCCCTAGATTCTACTATAGAATTCTACGGGCTTCTATAGGCATTACCCCGTACTTCTACGGGTGCTTTTACCTACTTTTCTTCGGTTATATTTTACCGTAATTTTACGGTGATTTTACGGTTATTTATACGGTCTTAACCCGTAAAATCTTTTCCCTTCTATAGTCTTCTACCGTAGAATTCTAATTCTCTTCCACGGCTTTTACTATAGAATTTACTATAGAATTTACTATAGAATTTACTAGTCTTCTACTAGGCTGCTTATTTATTTACTAACTATATAACTTATTTATCGTACGGTATAATCTATTGCTTTTCCTACCGATCCTTCCGTCCGATCATTTACGTCACCTGTTTTTCCTTAGGTCTACGCGGCTGATTTCGTCCGAGGATTTTTCCTATACATAGAGACTAGTTAGCCTCCCTACTAGACAAGACAAGAGCTATTATTCTTAGTGTTTTACATCCTTTTGCACCCTCTAATCCTTCCTTATAGGCTGTTTTGCCTTAGAACCTCTCTTTACTTTTTTAATTGCTATTACCTAAATGTCGAGAACCCGACTGCCTAGCGTTCGATATCTTTTAGTACTACTACCTACTGCTAGCCCCTTAGCTTTAGGACTTATTCCCGTTCCTCCCGTGCCTCCCGTGCCGGACTACTCATCGCCTCCTACTCCTCTTATAGACCTAGACTAAAGTATTATAGTAACGCTAGCTGCTAATTTAGCGGGGCATTTCTCCCCCTCTATTTAATATAGGGGGAAAAGAGGGTTATATAACGTACTAGTATAACCTAAGCGTATAAAAGGGAAGGGAAAGGAGGAAGCATTTAATCACACACATAAGATTAACATAATATAACTAAATTAACTTAATTTGCCCTCTTAAAGACTTAACGATTTCTCCTCGAGGACTTCTACTTATAAATTATTAAAGAAGGACGATTATTGCCGTATAGCTTCTACGACACTTGCATCCAGTCGGTTTTAGCATAATTAAATAATCCTAAAAATACGAAGAGACTAATCGAAATAAGAGCCCGAAAAACATAATTTAAGAGATTACTTCCTAAGTAGGATATCCTAACTTACATAGATATCAACTAGCCGAGGCTATAATACAACTACCCTACGAATTTATACTATTCTTCCTAACCCTTAGTATAGCGACTGCTGCGCTTGCTTTAGGGTATATGCCCTTTCCTCCGTTAAACTAACCATATAAGCGAGCAGCGATTTGCTCGTTTAAATTAGCAGCAATAAAAGCAGCCAACTTAGCCGTAGTATAGGCAACCCGCTTAGCAATCGGTTTAGCCGTAGTAGCACTAGCTGCTAGTAAAACCTTTCCTATACTACGACGATAGAGCCGTCGACTAGTACGTATTCTTAGAATAAGGTTATAATATGCGTTTAAACTTCGACTATCCTATATATATTCCGTATTATACTACTTACGATCGAGCTACTAAGACTCTTATAAGAAGCATCTAGCCTTAAGCGAAAGCTGCTAGAGACGTAGACGATACGGTAACTAATAATAGAAATAAGATTATTATAAAGTCGAAATAGAAGTTATACTAGGCGGACTATACCGTCCTTTAGAAGCTCTATTAGATATAATCTGCGTTTCTTATCGGACAGATACTATATAACCTCTAGCTTACTTAAATAGCTAATAAGTTATCTAAGAACTACGGCCCTTAATGCACTAGGCACTAAGAATATATATATAAAGAAGGATGCTTCTATTAGGTAGGCGTAAGCCCCGGGAGCTAGGAATAGCTCCCTGCTTATGTTATCTATAGCTGATTACATTAGCCCCGGCATATAGCATAGAGGATGCTTTATATATATTAGAATACCGGCTTGAAAAAGAAAACACTACTGCGTATAGTAGTTATAATATAATCCTAATTAGGCAATTAAGAGGAATACTCCTATTGCCTAAATCCTTCCTTTTATTCTTATAAGTTATGCTTATATATGCTAGTAATCGTTTTATCCTTTAATTATTCCTTTTGCTAAGCGGCCTTCTTGCTTTATATAGCGTGTGCTAGAGGGCGACCTTAGAATTCCGTAATAGCTTTAGCGGAGACCTAGTCGGCTCGGACCTATTAGTTATATATAGCGGCCTATCCTTTCTATCGTACGAGGTATTTAGTTATAGGTAACTTCGACCGGCCGATACGACGAATACGGATATCTATTAGGCGTTCGACTTCGTAGTGCTAATCCCCTTCGTTAGGTGCTTCGTTATCGCAAGCGGCTTCTATAGGCCTAGGCTTAAGCTCGACGTAATGCCTTTCGTACGCGAGCTTAAGGTGCTAAATAGAGACGACTAAGTGGATTCTAACTTAGCTAAGGAGGTCGAGCTCCGCCGCGAGGTTATTAACTATACGCTTAATAACGAAAGGGCCTTCTCGTTGCCGTGACTATTTCTTTAGCGGCTAGCTAGGCTTATAATAGCCTATATATAGCTTTAAGTAGACTTTATTACTAGCTTTAGGAAGAACCGGCCGGTGTTTCGCGTTATACCGCTGCTTAGCCTTTATAGCCGCTAGGTCTATAGCTAGGCTCGCTTATCTACGGATAACTTCTCGTAAGTAGGGCAATTCGTCCGTAGTAGTGCCTAAGATATTATTAATAGCTTCTAACGGTCTACGTATATTAAAGCCGAATATAGATTTATAGGCGGATATCTTCGTACTAGCGTTAAATACTATATTTAGTTTCTACTAAAGGGCGGGGATTATTATCTTTTAATCTAGGCTAAGATCCTTAATATAAGATATTCGTAAAGCGGTCTCTACGGTCTAATTACGCCGTTCGGTAAGTCCGTTAGCCTATAGGTAGTAGGCGGTAGTTATTGCAATTTTAGTGCCGAATGCGCTCTAGAGGCCTTTCTAAAAGTCGGATATAAATTTGCAATCCCGGTCGCTAATAATAGTTTTTAGTATGCCCTAATTAGAAAGAAGTAACTAACGGGCTAGGCTTTAAGCCTAGTCCTTTATGCCGTATTTAGCGTTGCCTAGGATTAGCAAGCATCTCTTACTAATTAAGTAAATAACCGTAAGAAGTTAGTTAAAGATATTAAAGCCTAGGATCTACTATAGGGAGCTTACTAAAGGCAAGGGCGGTATATCGGTTATAAAGTCTATCGCGATACTTTATATTAAAAGTAGCGGGGGGCAAATAGGCTTATAGCTCCTATTAAAGGTCTACCGGTCTATTTAGCTAAGGCAATAGGCTTTATAGGTGTAAGGTGCGATATAGAGGGGCGCCGTAGTCGGCTTTATAAGGTGTACGTAAGGGGCAATAACATAATTCATGTTACTAGTGGCTTTTGCTATTAGCGCGATAGCACCCCTCGTCGTCGTTATAATAGGCCGCGATATACTTCTTTACCTAACGGGTGACTCTATAAATTAAGTATATCTCTAAGTCCTTAATTATACGGACGACGCTAAAGTAGTTCTTATTATTATAAGCTACTAAGATTATAGATAGGACTAAGGCGTTAGGGATATATAGCCGGGTAAAGCCGTTAAGGCCTTTATAGTATAAAAGCTTATCGAATATAAAGAACGGTATACCGCGGTGCTTAAGCTATGCTTTCGTTCGTGCTATAGAGTTAGCGACTATAGCTCCTTCTAAAGGCGAGGAAAGACTCTTAATAGCGTCCTTACTATCTATAATTATCTAAAGTATTCGCTTATAGTAAAGGTTATTATCGTAGGCGACTAATGTATGTAAAGCACCCTTTGTAGGGCATCCCGGGGCTGCTTATATTAGCTAAAGATTAGATAGCGGGAGCTATACCTAGCTCCCGGGGCTCGCCACCCACCTTAATAAACCATCCTTCTTTACCTACCTTTCTACGCTGCTTAGTGCATTAAAATAGTAGCAATACCTTGCCTCTTCTTCGGCAAGCACTAGAGGCCCTTAATAAGCCCTCTACTAAGCGCCTCTTAAAGCCGCACTAAGCGCCTCTTAAGCCGCACTAGCGACGCCTTTATTTGCGTTGCGCTAGAGCACCCTAGCTCGCTAAAAAAAAAACCCTTTAGTCTACTCTCGGACGACTACCCCGCTGTTTTCGGCTTAGCCCGCGTCGAGCCCCCGATAGTAAAGCCAATTACTCTCTCTTCCGCCTTAGCGCCTTATTAACGCGCTCTTCGCCTTTACGATAACCTCTCTCTCTTCTAGCAAGCTTGGAAACTATTAACTAAGTTTTCTCTTTTTCTATATGCTTTCTTCCCTTTTTTCTATATATGCCCGAACCTCTTTACACCTATTTTAGGTAGTTGTAAATTTTTGCATATACTAACAACCCGATTTTCTATGTGCCGCCCGATTTTCTATATGCCGCCCGACTTTCTGTATGCCGCCTGCCCTTCTATTACTTTAGCGCGCGTACCTATAATCCCCTTCCCTCTCGAGTTTCTCTCTATCTTAGGCTATTTCCTCTTCGAGCTATCTTCTCCTTAAACCAATCTTTTAGCCCTTGCTCGTCTTCCCTACGATGCCTCGTCCTAAGCAACCGAGCTTCGCCTACACTAAGGTTTCCTTTAATCCTCGGGATGACGACCCTTACTAAGAACGCCGCCGTTAAGAGACCGCCTAAGTCTTAAAGGACCGAGATACTTCTTTTCGCCGCGGTAGAACCTACTATAACGACCGACGCTACGAACGGGACGATCGCCGCCGTTAGGGCGAGGAATATAGTAAGGAAGAGGCGAAAGGAGCCTAATCGACGATAGCCTCGCCGCCCGTTGGCCGTATAACGGCAGCTTCGCCTCTGCCGTACCTTATTTTGCCGTCTGCCATACGCCCTACTAGGACGATGTCCTTACCGCCCGCTAGCCGTATGACGGCAGCTTCGCCGCCTTAGCTAACGATGGTTCCGCGGCCTCTACCGTACCTTATTGCCTCGCCGCCCGTTGGCCGTATAACGGCAGCTTCGCCTCTGCCGTACCTTATTTTGCCGCCTGCTGCACGCTTAGTTGCAACGTCTGTAGCGCGCTTTATTTCGCCGCCTACCGTTGCGATAATGTCCTTGCCGCCCGCTTGCCCTATAACGGCAATATCCTCGCCGCCTGCTGCACGCCTTATTGCGATGTCTATAGAGCGCCCCGTTCTAACGACGCCCTCGCCGGCTGCTAAGGCTCCTCCGGCCCTAAAGCCCTCTTCGTGCCGAAAGTGTAAGGCACCCTTTGCTTCCCGGAACGCTCTTTTTAAGCACCTTCGTGGAACCTGCCCCGGCTAGTAGAAGGCGCCTGCCGCCGTTATTGCGACTATTCCTTAACCTGCCGGCAACCCTGCCTCTTCTCTCGAGAACATTATATAAGGACTCTCTACCGCTATCGAAGCCGTCTATACGACTATTCTCGTAGCTATTGTTCGCCGCCTTATAGCCGCTCCTGCCGCGGCTTCTCTTCCCGAGGCCGCCTTGCCTACTGCTGCTATTAACGCTATTAGCACGGCTATTCCCGCGGCCGCTTCGCCTGCTGCTTTTGTTAACGCCGTTGGCAAGTCGTCGCCGTAGTAGCTTCTTCTTCTTGCCGGCAACTTATCGCCGCAGCGATATCTTTAATCTACCGCCTTATAGCGAGATCTTTAACCTCCCGGCAAGTTCTCGCCGTAGTAGTATCTTCACCTAGCCGGCAACCCTCTATCGTAGCGACTCTTTTCTGCCGGTAAGCTCTCGTTATAGCGATGCCTTTAACCTCCCGGCAAGTTCTCGCCGTAGTAATATCTTCTCCCTACCGCCGCCTCGCCTACTATTAGCACTATTGGCACGACTATTCCTCTTCTTCCTGCCGGCAACTCATCGCCCTAGCGATGCCCTTAGCCTCCCGGCAACTTATCGCCGTAGCATCTTTAAGCTGCCGATAAGGCTATTATTCGCCTCGTTCGACGTCTTTATCCTGCCGGCAACCTTTCGTCGCAACGATGCTTTCAACCTGCCGTATTATTAACCCGCCGGCCTTACGCTCCTTAGCGTACCGACTAGCGCCGCCTTAGGCTCTCGCAATAAGACTATTCCGCTACGCGCTTCGCTACGCGCTTTTAGCAAGATTAGAGAGCAGCCTCGTGCTGCTCCGCTGCCTAAAGAACGATCGCCGTTATATGCCCCTTTCGCCGATTAAGGAATTCGATCTAGACGAATAATCACTAGCTAGCGTAAGTGTAACTTACGAGAAAGGAACGAAGGATCCGGGCAATAGCCTGATTGAGATTGTTATTATATATGTTATTATAACTGCTATAGTCAGCAGATTTTTCCTTTTGTGCCGGCATTATAATGCATGCAAAGCACCCTTTGTAGGGCATCCCGGGGCTGCTTATATCAGCTATAGATTAGATAGCGGGAGCTATACCTAGCTCCTAGGGCTCGCTACCTACCTTAATAAACCATCCTTCTTTACCTACCTTTCTACGCTGCTTAGTGCATTAGCGACGGCGAATTCCTCGCGCTTTTTAAGAGCTATAATAGCCTTAAAGGCTATAAGCATATCGTTAAGCATAGTAAAGTTAGGGCGGCAATAGTTAAGTAGCTAATTAGACTCTTTAGCTAATAGACGACTAAAGGCGTTAGGGATAAAGTTCTTCTTGCTAAGGAGGTAGTAAACCTTAATATCGTACTCCGAGAGGTAAATTAAGGCTATAACTAAGCGACGGTTAGCTCGGTTAATGCTAAAGATATTAAGGGTTCGCTTAGCGACTATCTGCTTAATCGCGGAGTAGTCGGTAAGGACTATAAGCGGGATGCTCTAATAAAAGCTAGTCAAGACATTAATGCCGTGTAGGCAGTAATTAATCCCGCTATATCCGACTAGCTTATAGCTAAAGAAATCCTAATACACGTAGGATAGAAAGCCGGTAGCGATAACGCTCGGGTTCCGGCATATTATCCTATCTGCCTTAGCGAGGTGGCATAGTTCGTAGTAGAAGGTCTTAGCCTCTTCCTTATCGATCTTAATGTCGGCCTTTTTATAAGCCTTAAGGACTCTTTCCTATCTAGCGTGGCCGAGTCGACGGTATATCGTTTTATACGATAGCTTCCCTTTATCGCCTCGTGGCAAAGACATTAGGTTAAGGTCGGTGCAATTGCCCCTAGGCTCTACGTTAAGAATTATCGCAATACCTAGTTTCTATTTAATGCGGTAGATCTTCGACGCAGTAGGCATATGCATAAGGCACTTAATAACGTCGTCTAACTTAATGCCCTTCTCCCGCAAACACTAGGAGCTAATAAGGTTAGCTAGTACCGATAGGGAATAATTAACCTTAGATAGCTTTAGTATAACGCCTTCTATAACTACTTTAACTATTCCTACGGCTTTAACCTATAAAGGGGAGCTATTAGAGGATATTATAGAAAAAGGTCTAAGAGAGGTTATATCCGAAAACTACTTTAAGTCGTTAAAATAATAGTTAGCGTAGCCTGAATCGGCGATAACTTCGTCGCGGATAGGCTTATTAATCGCGGTGCCGCTTAGTAAACCCGCCTTAGCGATAACTTCGACGGGGTCCTCGATCGTTACGCAGTTTAGCAAACAACCGTTAAACTCTCCGCCGGCTATAATAATGTCGGGATTCCTAGCATTGCCGTTCTAGTCCTTAGTCTTATTAACCTACTATCTTAGGGCTTTTTCCGGATGTTTGCGATAGCATTTATCCTCCTTATTAAATAACTAGCCCGGCTTAATAAAGCAGCTATATTTAATCTTAATCGGAGTATCTATAAGGTTCCTCTTCCTCCTTATATAGCTGCCTCCTTAGTTATTATTATTCTTACTAAAGTTATTATTATTGCCGCTAGAATTATTATTATTGCCGGTGTTATTATTGCCACCGGTACTACTATTAGCGTTATTATTCCCGCTGTTATTGCGTCGAGTGTTTTTAAACGCGGCATTAGTAAGAGAGTTTAACTGCTCGGCTCGAGCTCTCCCGGCGAGCTACTTGCAAATCTCGTCTTTAGAGATCTCTTTGCCTCTCTATTAATCGTAACTCTAGTTATAAAACCAGTCCGGTCGATGTGCCTTTAGTCCCTTAAGGGCAAAGATAACGAAGATTCGTTCGTCTAAGTTCCTCGAGACCGCGATAAGCTAGTCCTAGTAGAAATAAAGCTTCTTTTAATATTATGCCGTATCTACGAACTTTCTCGCGTCGATAGTAGCAAGCTCTACGAACGTAGAGTAGAATATTACCTCGGGCTCTTCTATAGAGGTTATCTTAATCTACTTTATAGTCTTAAATACTATTATCTCTTAGTCCTAACCTTCTTTTTGGATCTAGTCCCGTAGTTCGGGGCAAAGACTCGCAATAATGCAATGCTTTATTACTCTATCGTTTGCATCCTACTTCTTAAAGCCGGGAGAGCCCTCTTCCACGGGCTTAATCTTTCTATTAATATGC
Source organism: Ophiocordyceps sinensis (assembly GCA_012934285.1). Classification (NCBI taxonomy): domain Eukaryota; kingdom Fungi; phylum Ascomycota; class Sordariomycetes; order Hypocreales; family Ophiocordycipitaceae; genus Ophiocordyceps; species Ophiocordyceps sinensis. The sequence goes on along the minus strand of JAAVMX010000001.1, from coordinate 10,899,277 downwards.
CCTTCTAGGTGCTCGACACCTAGGGCGATAGACAGCTTAATAAACTATAAGCTATAATTTTCCTATCCTCGAAGCTTATCGAGTCTAGCGTCTCGGGCCCGGCGTAGGGCTGCTAATGCTATCTTAGCGTTCTTAGCGTAATACGAGGTATGTTACGCAAAAACGCCTCTGTTTTATAATAGGTGATAGAAAGCTATAAAAAGGTCCCGACCGACAAATGTGCTGTTCTTTCGGATACCTAGGAAATCAATAATTAGAGCTATCGTAGAATTAATTCTTACGATAATCAAAAAATACGTGCGCTGGAAAAGGCGTGCGCGAGGGCTATAACCTGTTGAGAAAGCTCTAATGAATTTAGAAAGAGCTAAAAGCTGTGCGGCGTGTAGAGGGCTAAAACTCTAAACGGCGAGGCTGACTAATAGCAAGGGTAGTCCGTGCTACAATTGCAATATAAACGACTCTACTATAGTACGTATCTTCTTCGCAGCCTATATAAATAAGAGCCCAAAGGGAAGCTTAGAGGCAGAGGATTACGGCAGTGCAAAGAGTGTTAAGATTAATGCAGAAATGAGAAAGAAAGGTGTTATTGAATTGCTTAGTGAAGGTCTGTCTAAGGGCGGACTAAGGTCCCTTTATATAGCCAATTCCACACGAACAAAGGTATATATAACTTAACTGATTGTGGTTATAGAAAGCGCTATTATTTATCTGCATAATTTAAGTGGTCTAATCCTATTTAGTAGCTTAGTTGTTGTATAATTAAATGCGCGAGTAATACGAGGTGATATAGATAACGCCGGTTGACCGAGTTATAAGTTATAACTTACATGCCTCTGTCTCCACTTACACCACATACTTCGGGCTTCGGTATCTCAGCTATCTCGGGAGCTAATGCGACCGGGTGACTTATGTTATATACAATAATGCAAGGCGGTTCTAATGCATATCTTTATGCATTATTAGGATAAACCAATCAGGAGATATCTGCTCCCTTATAGCCTCTCTTAAAGGGTACTTATTTTATAAAGAAGTGCGCTTTATATATGTCTGTTTATAACTAACTAGGATTTATAAAAACTCTCTAAAAACCTATTTCTAAGAAAAAAAAAACTTTTATATAGAGAAAAGGTAACTCTACTATTTTTTATAGAGAAAAGAATTAAAACTCTACTATATTTTATTAGTCCGTTTAGTAAACCTATATATAGGGAAAAACTAAAGGGTATATAGAGGAAAGCTAGAAGAAAGTATAAGAAAGAGCAGCTAAAAACCTCTATTTATCTTTATATATAGGATCCTTCTTAAGACCTAAGAGGTCTCGAAATTTATTAAATAGTATACGCCTTAATTCTTTTGTGAATATATAAGCGATATTATTAGCGGATTTTATATAGAATACCTCTATTTCGCCTAGTAAAACACTATTACGGGTAAAGTTATAGGCAAGGCCGATGTCTTTCCGGAGTTTATATGCTTCCGGGTTATTTACTATTTTTAACGCAAATTAACTATCGGAAAATATTAGAGGGACTTTATTAGATATAGGTATAGACAACTCTTTTGCGATGCTATTTAAATAGCTGTATAGATATAAGGCCTCTTTATTAGCCTCTCTAAGGCCTATAAACTCTGCTTCGCAAGTAGATAGTAATATCGATTTTTGCTTTTAGCATAACTAGCTTATTAGATTATTACGTATAAAGAAGCAATATCTAGAGACCGATCGTCGGTCTATAAGGTCACTAGCCTAGTTAGAGTCTATATAAGCTCTCAAACAGAAGTCTGGTATAGGTATATTGCAGTTATAATATAAGCATAGGTCGGGGAATTTATTTAAGTATTTCTATATAACGTTAAGGGCTTTAAAATGCGAGGAGTCTAGTTAAGAAGAGAATCTTGCGTAGGATATTACTGCGAAAAGGATATTAGGCCTTATAAATAGGGCTAAGAATAGCAATAAGCCTATTTGCATTTAGTATAAGAGTATGTCCTTTTTAGAGGCGTTTTTTATTCCTGACTTATTTAATTTAACGCCTTTAGTAGCAGGTATATTAGAGGTTCCTATATTTTGTTTATTAAATTCCTTTATTTTATTCTTTATATAGTTTGCTTAGGATATATATAGTTCCTTTGTTTCTCTATATATCTATATAGATAATCCTAAGAAGTCTTTTACTTCCCCTAGAGATTCAATCGGTAGGGTTTTATTTATTTAGTCTATAACTTAGGTTATTGCACGTACAGTAGGTCTAAAGAATAAGAGGTCGTCTATATAGACGGCTATAGCTATTCTAAGCGTGCTGTTTATAAACACCCCTTCGTCTATTAGAAGGCAGTAAAACCCAAGCTCGTTAAGGACGCTTTTTAATAGGTTATACTAGAATAAAGAACTTTGTTTTAAGCCGTATAGTGCTTTTCTTAGTTTTGCTACGAGCTTCTTCGTCTTGTTTTTATTTAAGTAATTAAAGTAAGTTATGCCTTTATATTTTGTATTTTTATACTAGGAAAACCATACGTGTAGTATTATATTTAGAAAGGCTTCGGGTATCTATATATACGTTTCTATATCTATATCCGCATATAGGAAGGCATTTCTTATATCAAACTATAGTACTTTTTAGTTATTAGCGACAGCCTATACTAGTAAGAGCCTTATAGACTTAGGTCTTACTATAGTAGAGAAGGTTTTAATATAGTCTAGGCCGTATATTTGCTTATAGCCTAAAGCTATAAGTCGAGCCTTAAATTTCTTTATCTAGTTTTTATTATCCTTCTTAACTCTATAGACCCATCGGCTTCCGAGAGCTTCCCGGTCATCGGGTAGCTCGGTTATTTCCTAAGTATTGTTGTCTATAAGCTGCTGTATTTCTGCTACTATACCTTTATCCTAGTATAGAGCTTCGGCGCTTTTTATAGCTTGCTTATAGGTTTTTAGTTCTATAGGATTACAACCTTCTAACGCAGATAGAAGGGTTATATTATCGTTATTTATTAGAAGATATATTAGGTATTCTTAGTAGTCGTTATAGAATTCAGCCGGCTTCTTAGGTATTTCAACCTAAACTCTTTAATCCTTATTATTATTGTCCTATATTATATAGTTAGGATTATTATCCTCGGATATATTATCTAGTATTTCATTCGGATTATTCTAGGATTTATTATATAGGTTATCGTTAGGTTTTATATCTAGTATAGAGGATCTCGTACGTAGATAATCCTCCGGAATTTTATTTATAGACGGTATAGTATTAAAGTTAAAGGTTTTATTATCTTTTAAGAAGTTGTTTTCTAATATAGTAATATCTTTTAATATCACGACCTTTTTTCTGCTATAGTCGTATATTTTATAGGCTGTGTTATTATAGCCAATTACGATTCCTTTATAGGCTCGTACGTCTAGTTTATCTCTAGGTGTTTTATTCTTATAGTATATAATGGTTCCGAACACACGGAATTTTTCTATATCTTCTCTAGTAAGGGCCCTGTTTTCTTTCTTTTCTAAAGGGCATATATACCCTAGAGCAGTATAAGGAGATCGATTGTATATATATATAGCTGCTAAAACAGCTTTACCCTAAAGATATTTAGGCAGTCTAGCCGTATAGAGCATAAATCTAACTTTATTAAGTATTGTTCTGTTTATACGCTCTATCCTGCCGTTCGAGTAGGGGGTAAACGGTAGGCTCGAGTTATATTTAATACCGTTTTTAAGGGCATATGGTTTAATGTTATAGATGAATTCTTTTGCATTGTCTAAGAAGACTTCTTTTATCTTTGTTTTATCTATATTATTCTTAAGTTCTACTTTAAATTCTAGAAACTTAGGCAGGCTTTTAGCTTTATCTTTTATTAGGTATATTCTTAGGTACCTAGAATAGGTATTAAGAAAAGATATAAAGTATCTGAATTTATCGTAGGTAGGGACTTTAATAAGGCCCTAGATATTAACGTTTATTTTATTAAGAAAGAGATATCGTCGTTATAAGGGAGTTTTCTTCTTTTTATCTATATGTTTAGCCTATATGCAAGCTTCGCATTGTTTTATAGCTATAATGTCTTTTTAGTCTACGGATATATCTAGGTATAGTCTACGGAGGTATCGGTATAGGGATTTATAGCTAAGATAGCCTAGCCGTTTATGCTAGAGAACGAGGTCTATCTTCTTTTTTATCTTAGGTGTTTTTATCTTAGTCTTAGGTGTTTTTATTATATTAGTTAGTATAGTGTCTTAGAGTATAGCGTTGTTTATTATCTCTTTCGGACTATGTTATATATTGTATATTTTGTTTTTAATTAGAAATCGTGTTTTCTTTATATCTAAAGGGATATAGTATAGTCCGTTCTTAATAAAACCGGTTATTAATTTATTCAGATTTTTATCGAGGAGGGATATAGAGTCCGGGCCTGTTAAGGCGTATATGTTTGTTATAGCTGATTGGCTGATTATGTTAATGCCGATTTTAGGTATATAAAGGCAATTTCTTAAGGTATATTGTTAATTACTATTTAGGAATTTCAAGACGAGGTCTCTAGCACCTCGCACAACAATAGAGGAAGCTTTTCCCTAGGTCACGGTAGTGTATATTTCTTTATAATTAGAGAGGAGAGTTTTATTCGAAACTATATGCCTAGTAGCCCTAGTATCGAATACAAAGTTATAAAAATTCCTAATCCGCAAAGCAGCCCAATCGACCTTTAAGGTCACCCTTAAAATTGCCGAGAGAAGCGGCTTTAGAGGTTCTATTATTTGTTTTCTATTAGAGGAGGACTTTGTTTTTATAGGAGTATAGAGAAGGATATTTTTTAAGGGAAATAGGGTATAGGAAGAAAAGGTATAAAGAAGGACTAGCATTTTATATAGTAACGAGCGTATAGAAAAGAATATCGAGGGTATAGACGAGAGTATCGAGGATACAAAGGATATAAGGAGTATAAAGAGGGGTAGGAGGGAACTTATAATGCTAGAAGCCGACTTAGAGACAATAAGGACCTTGCTAGACTTAGGAGAAGATACCGAAGGGGCCTTTCTCTTCCGGAGTCGAGAAGTCCGGGGACGGGCAGCCGGGCGAGGAGTAGGGGAGGGGGAACTCTCTCGAGAGTTTAGGATAAGCGTAGGCCTCCTATAGCTCTTATTAGTATACTCCTTAGGCTCCCTTTTCGTCGAGGAGGAGGAGGGCAACGTCTTAGTAGTAAACCTAGCGGCCTTAGCTTTATCCCTATTCTTTAGTTTCTAAAAACAGTTTTTCTCTATATGCCTACGCTTCTTATAGTAAGAGCAAATAGGAATCCTATTGTTATTCGCTATAAAGAGGTGCTTATTACTCTCTAAAGCCTTAGTTCTCTTAAACTCGTCGATAAGGGACGAGGAGAGCGACTCGAGGGTATATGCCGTAGCATCGGTACGGAGTGTCTAGGTTATATTTATAATATAACTCGAGAAGGAGCTATTTAGACTCTTAAGGATCTATATTATTACTACGATCTCTAGAATTCGGATCTCTTTAGTATTTAGCTTATTATAGAGCTCTTTTACCTTATTTAGGTAAGTTTCGATAGATAGTTTACCTTTAATCTGTATATTAAAAAGCTCTTTAATAAGGAGGAAGTTTAAGGTAAAGTTTACCGGGTTATATAGGGTCTTAAGAGCATCCTAAGCCGCCTTTACAGACGTATAATGCTTTATCTAAGAGAGAGGACTATCGTCGACCATTAGGCGTATAAGTGCGAGATAGTCTTAAGACTTCGCGTAGGAAGCGTCGAGGATTGCGGGAGTAAGCTTCTTACGTATAAAAACGGATTCTATCCGTAGAGACTAGGTAGAAAAGTTAACGCTCCCTTTAAGCTTTATAAACGAGTAGTCCTTAAACGAACTCATTTTCGGGGTCGGGAGGTATCGGAGAAACTTCGGAAGGAGTTCGAAGTCGACGGGCTACGGTAGAGGTAGGGGAGGAATTTTAAAAGAATTTTTTTAGTAGGTTTTTAAGCGAAAGACAGTGGTTAGAAGAAGGTATATGCTAGGGTCGAATCGGTGCTAACGAGGAGAACGGGGGACAAAACACTAAGAAAGTAGTAATATATGCAAACTAAGGGTAGCTTAGGAAGGCAAAAGGCCTAAAAAGGCAAAGAGAAGGTCGTAGTAGACGGGCGGTTATTTTTAGTATAGCGGCGAGTAGTCTAAAGGATCTAAAGAGGGCTCTAGATAAGAAGCAACTTAAAGCTTAGGTAGAGATAGGGATTATAACCAATAAGAGCCCAAAGGGAAGCTTAAAGGCAGAGGATTACGGCAGTGCAAAGAGTGTCGAGATTAATGCAGAAATAAGAGAGAAAGGTATTATTGAATTGCTTAGTAAAGGTCTATCTAAGGGCGAACTAAAGTCCCTTTATATAGCTAATTCCACACGAACAAAGGTATATATAACTTAACTAATTGTAGTTATAGAAAGCGCTATTATTTATCTATATAATGCAAGTGATTGAATCCTATTTAGTAGCTTGGTTGTTGTATGATTAAATACGCGAGTAATACGAGGTGATATAGATAACGCCGGTTGACTAAGTCATAAGTCATGACTTACATGCCTCTATCTCCACTCACACTACATACTTCGGGCTTCGGTATCTTAGCTATCTCGGGAGCTAATGCGACCGGGTGACTTATGTTATATGCAATAATGCAAGGCGGTTCTAATGCATATCTTTATGCATTAGTAGGATGAACTAATCAGGAGATATCTGCTCCCTTATAATATAAGATAAGCGACCTTTAGCTCTAAGGGACTATAAGACTGCTCGGCTTTCATTAGGATATAGGGGAGGAAGCAGATAGGCATAATAGCTTTAACCGGAATAGGCTAGCCCGGCTGCTAAATAATACCGTCGCGGAGGTAGAAAAGGACGGCGGCGAAGCCTTACTATAAAGAGGCGTTAATCTAATAGAATAGCCTCTTCTATAGGTCTATATAGTAAATTATACGGCTAGAAGTAATTTCCTTCTAAAGAGAGGCGAAGGAGGAAAGCTTAGCTAAGGTAGGCTAAACCGATATAACTTACGTATAGGACTTCCGCTTATTAAGGTTCCCGTTCTTAACCTTAAAGGCGGTAAGCCTATATTTAGTAATACTTATCCTAAACGCGTCGATACGAAATCTAAGCAATTCTATAGAAGAGTAGCCGATCTAGCTTTTAGTAAGGCTTATAGATAAGTTAAGCGACGCAAAGAGCTTTAAGATAGCCTTAAGATATTAAAAATATTCCTCTTCTATAGCGGAGTAAATAACGATATTATTAATAAAGACACGGCTATAGCCCTAGTGCGGACGGAGGACTTAGTCTATATAGCGTTATACGTACGCTAGGCTATTACGAAAACCGATAAGTATAACTATTAAGCGCTCTAGACCTCGATGACTTATAATAGTAAACCTACCTTAATGCTTAAGTTTAACTTAAAACTAATAGAAGAAGGCGGAAATATTGATAGTAGTAATAGAACGGGCGCTTAAGAGCTTAGCGATAATCGAGCTTTATAGAGGCAGAGGGTAGGAGTCCGGGATAGTAACACTATTAACGGCACGTAGGTTAATAACAACTCGGCCTTAAGTCTCGCCTTAGGCTATACGCTAGACAATAAAGACAAATGCTACGAACGGCGTAGGCTCGTCGGCCTACTTTAGGCGACCTTACTTATAAAGTAGGTTAAATATATCGTCGATAACCTTCCTATCGTAAAGCCTTTAAGCGACTCGTTTTTCGTGCTAATTATCGATTAAGGGAACTATTAATTCCTTTCCGGGTTTTACGACGGCGGTGCCTATATCTCGCTAAAGCTAAGAGTACTTTCTAAGAAGCCTTTTAATCCGCTATACGAAAGAGGGACTATAGTCGAAAATATAAATACCTTCTTTAGTATATTTCTCTTAAAGCTTTAGTAGGCGCTAAACGTACGTTTAGTACGGAATGCGGTAAGAGAAGAGATCCTCGATTCTATCCGCAGCGTCTATCTCGATAGCTGCGGCAGCTGCCGTTATATTAGAGGCAGCTGCTATAAGGTTCTAGCGAACCTTAAACTACTTGCCGGGTCCTATAGAAGAAGCTATAAAGTAAGCGTAGATAGAGTTAGATAGCGAAGGCGTTAGAGAAATGCCTAAAACTAAAGCTTCTACGGGTTAAAGCGGGGCGGGAGGCTATAGGCACTTAAGTACCTCTTTAATAAGCGGGAACGTGCTTATAACGTTAACTAATAAATTAATAAAAGAAGTAGTAATAGCAATAGCGGTTCCTACGGAGGAAGATAGTATAATAGCGGCTTTAAGAGTAGGCGAGATTGCCGTAGCTAGTATTAGAGCCTTTATAGCTAATTTCTAAGATAAGGCGGCAAAATAGCCAGACTCCTAATACTCCTATATCTAGCTAAGCTTCTGCTTACGCTTAATAATTAGGTTAGCGTTTATACTATTAGTAATAATAATAGTAGGAAGAGATTTAGCATCGACGATACTATAAATAGCATTAGTGTAAAAGGCGACGAAAGTATAAGCGTAGTTCTTAGGAAGTTCTTTGTAAGATATAAGGACTATAAGGGTAGCGCTAGGCGGTATAATAGTCTTTCGGGCGGCTTAGATACGGCGAATAACTTCGTTAGACTATTTATAGATATCGAATAGGATTTTAAACCCGTCGAGCACTCTAATATAAATAACCTCTTTATTATAATTAAGGGATCTTTAGTATAGCTTAAGGAAGGCATTGCTAAGGAGTATGCCGGCTTCTACTTTAAAGACCTAGGCGGAGTAAGTAAACTTAGCTATAGCTGCTTAAGCAGTAGGACTAGCTATAGTACTACGCGTGTAGAAGGAGAACGTAGCTTAGTCTTCGCAAAAGGAACGACCGTTAACTCCGTTAATAGTAATAGGAGGCTTCTATAACGGGGTTAGTCCGAGTAGGCATAGAGGAGGTCTTAGAAAGAGGTAGAATAATACTATAGAGGGGGAAGGGAAGAGGTATAGGCGTAGCCCTCGCCGGCGTAGACTACCTAAATACACGCAATCTAGTCACATGCACTAGATAACAACACTAGGGTCTAGACCCTTATATTAGCCCCCCGCCCCGGCTCTTTTAGAGCTACCTTCCGAGATACCTAAAGCCGCACCCTAACGCTCCGCAACGTTATATACGGACCACGCAACCACGGCGAAACACATACCGAAAACACACACCCGAATGCATACGAATTATACCGAATTCCCGTAGAGCGGCACGCAGCTTCTATAAACGCGGACATCTTCCCGACTCCTTTATCGTAATAAACACTAGCGGAACCGTATTTTTAGCTTTTTTAGAACGTAGGGAAGCTCTTTTTCCTAACAAGCAGAATAGACTACTTCGAGTAGGGCCGGTTACTCTAGCTCGTGCGCTTCGCACGCCTAGGTGCTCCTAAGGGCTCGCCCCGTAGCGACTGGCTCTTTGTCTCTAAGCGCGTGTCGCTATTACTATCTGCTCTCCCTATATAAGGCTATACGGGCGCCGTTCTTTTTGCTACGGTCTCCCGGGCATAGGCAATATCCCCTCGTATCGCCCGCTATCGCCGCGCCGAGCGCGGTAGCATTCCTAATATTTATCACTTAAATCGTCCGATTATCCCGCTCGTAGCCGTACTACCGTTCTTTAGAAATCGTAGTATCGCATTCGGTATGCCGTTCGTATACGCATTATCTATGCTTCCGCAATCGTAGGTACGCCCCGCTACCGTCTTAAAGGTCGTGCCTAATTTCGCAGGCATTACTCGTACCGAAGCCGAAGAAGCGGGAGCTATTAGCGTTAATAACGTGTATCGTTAGCTCCCGACGCACCTAAGACTTCTACACATAGGCTCTTCCGCCTCCCTTAAAGCGGTAGAGACGATAAGGTCCTCCCTCCCTAGGGCGGACGAAGAATAAAGGAAAATTCGTTCCGAATCGGGTCTAATAACTTAGCAATAGGCAGAAAGGTTATACTATAGGCAGGTAATTAACGGCTGCGAGCAGGGCAGGAAAAGCCGATTAAAGGCGCATTCGTAGGTGTAGGGAAGTAAAAATTTCGCATAGGCTAACATTAGCGCGTTAGCGCGTTCTTATTAGTGCGGGGTCGAAAAATTCGCACAGGCGATTAAGGCAATAGCTAAAGGGCAGCTTAATTTATCCTCGTATTAAGCATCGTAGAGAAAGACTCTAGGCGGCGCGTTCCGACGGTACGGAGGCGGCGTGCAGTAGGCGTGGCTGCGGATTGATAAAGTAATAGTGTTATTATATAACGGGGTTAGTCCAAGTAGGCATAGAGGAGGTCCTAGAAAGAGGTAGAATAACACTATAGAGGGGGAAGGGAAGAGGTGCGGGCGTAGCCCTCGCCGGCGCGGACTACCTAAATACACGCAATCTAGTCACGTGCACTAGATAATAACACTAGGGTCTAGACCCTTATAGCTTCTTCTCGACGGTATAGTTAAGAGTCTAAAGAAGGTCGCGATTAATTATAGGCTTACTATAGCTAGAGTTAAGGCAAACTTAGACTTCCTGCCTACTAGGTTAGGCAGAGACCTTAATTCTTATATAGGAGTATAAGTACGGCGGGGAATCTTAATCCTACTAAGGCTCCTCGGCTTTAGCTTTTAGGATTTAATTTAGTCGGGGTACTATAGTAAGCGCTATGTAAAAAACAAGCTCTTTAATAATAAGTACGGGAAGAATAAGCTCTAAGGCGGCGGGGGCATTAGGCTTAATAATAATAGGATCGGTAACGTTCCCTATAGTAATAAGAGGGGACTTTTTATACCTAAGACGGATATCGATATTTCATTTATTTATAAGCTATTATATCACGTCTCCGGTCGGGATGTATCTTACTTTTACCTAGTTAGTATAATAGTAATGTTAATAACGGAGGTAAGAGAAAAAGGCGTTACGAGAAAGAAAAAAGGCCTTATAAACCTTATAGGTTAAGGGCTTAAGCACACGCTTTTTACTATAGGGCGATTGCTTAGATATATAGCAGTTAGTATAGGAATAGCTAGGTACGTGCGACGATATAGTCGCACATACGTAATGCACGTAATCCCTAGGATTACGTACACGTATAAGGGAGCTACGTTACCGCGATAGCTTCCCCTTACTTAGCTAGTAACTAACCTAATACAACTATACTATTTACCCTATAAGGTCGACTTAAAGACCTACTAATACTAATTAGTGGTTGACTTAGTTAATTACAGACAGCTAGGTAAAGGAAATAAGATCCGTAACTATCGACGGTGTAAAACACCCTACGAGGGAACACCTAGAGGTAGTTATATTTATGCTTAGAACGAGCTCTCTTATCTATAACTTTACCGCGTTAACGCTATTTTAAGATCTCCTAAGCTATCTGTTAATCCCGTCTCGCTTCCTAAAGGAAGAAGAGTAACGTTAACCTATAGTGCGTCCCTAACGCAGAAGACAACTTTATAAGAAAATCCCTTACGCCGATAAAACACGTAAAGACTATTACGTATAATATTATAACTTTATTAAGCCCTACCCGCGTAGATAACATAAGGCGCGAGAAGCTATTAAAGATCACCCTTATCCTAGAAAACAACTACTAGTATACCTATATAGGTACTTAGGATATACAATAATAACCCGATCTCGAAAACCTAAGTAAAGCAGAGGCTACTATATACGTTATAAGGTTCCTCTATAAGTGTATATACGATAAAGACAACTAAGGCTATAAAGCCATTGCCTTCTTCTAAGAATACTTTTAAGGATAGCTTCTATAGATATAGAATAGGGTATACTAGAGCTATAAACGTTCTTTGCATAAGCTGCTAAAGAAACGTAGGATCTATACCGGCCTAGACAATTAAGGCTTTAATATATAGTTCCTTAAACTATAGACTATCTTAGAACTACTATAATAGCCTGCAAAAGGGTATATAAATTAGACATTTAATTAAGGTATAATCGTTGTATTTATACTACCGACTATAGCCCTAAGCCCGGCCTTAGACCCGGCTCTAACCGATTAAACAACTATCCCTAGTGTAACGCAATAACAATAGACTATACACCTAATAATATACTAGTTTAACTAGCCGACTGTCCTTATGCCTACCCCTATCCCTAATGTGCCTACTATAACTAATGCCCCTATTTCTTAAGCTCTTATTCCCCTTGCTAATACTATTATAACTATTGCCCTTTTGCCGTCCCTTAATGCTTATACTACGATCCCTTTAATCGATATTCCGAACGTCGATATAGATATAGACCTCTAGTAGAAGTTCGTAAAGCTATAGAGGAAGGGTAAGTGTTATATAGGATAGCCTTATAACCTCTTCGACGATAAGGTCTATATGTTTATAAAGACCTACTATAAGCTTAAGGTCTAACTAGGTTAATTCTATAACCTATTCTCCTAAATTATAACGGATAGAGCTAAGACCTTCTATATCTACTACGTTAAATTAACTATATCGTTCTATATAACCTATAATGCTATTAAGCAATATTTTAACATAAATATTAACTATAGTTATTACTTTATAGACTAGACAATAACTATATTTAAGAGTCTTACTATTTGCATAGCATTAAATCTCTATTTGTATAGTAAGATAGGTATACCCCTACTCTTTCTATACGTACCCCACGCGCCTATGTCCCGCCACTAAATTTTCCGTATAGGTATATAGCAATTAAGAGGGCCGCGCAAAGCGTATATAGCCTTAATTTAGTTAATTCAACAGCTAAAAGCGCGCGCCCTACTGCGTGCCCTACTGCGTGCCCTCTACTGTGTGTGCGGCTGCGTGCCTTCTGCTGCGTGCGGCTCCTTAATGTATGCTTCGTGCCTTGCTGCGTGCCCTCTTCTGCGTGCCTTGCTGCGTGCCCTCTGCTGCGTGCCCTGCTGCGTGCCCTCTGCTGTGTGTGCGGCTCCTTAATGTGTGCTTCGTGCCCTGCTGCGTGCCCTGCTGCGTGGGGCTCCTTAATGTATGCTTCGTGCCCTACTGCGTGCGGCTCCTTGATGTATGCTTCGTGCCCTGCTGCGTGCCCTGCTGCGTGCCCTGCTGCGTGCCCTACTGCGTGCCCTACTGCGTGCCCTACTGCGTGCCCTCTGCTGTGTGTGCGGCTGCGTGCCTTCTGCTGCGTGCGGCTCCTTAATGTATCCTTCGTGCCTTGCTGCGTGCCCTCTTATGCGTGCCTTGCTGCGTGCCCTCTTCTGCGTGCCTTACTGCGTGCCCTCTGCTGCGTGCTCTGCCGCGTGCTTTGCCGCGTGCTCTACTGCGTGCCCTCTGCTGTGTGTGCGGCTCCTTAATGTATGCTTCGTGCCCGGCTGCGTGCCCTACTGCGTGCCCTGCCTACTGCGTGCCCTACTGCGTGCCCTCTACTACGTGCGCGGCTCCTAAATATATGCTTTATGCCCGGCTGCGTGCTTTACTGCGTGCCCTACTGCGTGCAGCGTGTTAGGGTAGCGGTATAGTGTTTTTCGCACGATTTGCGCGGCTCTCTTAATTGCTATATACCGGCACTAGATTTTAGTGGCGGGACATAGGCGCGCGGGGTAGGCGTAGAAAAAGTAGAGATTTAGATATATTACTATACAAATAGAGATTTCGTGCTATATAAATAGCAAGACTTATATTTAATAAGGTCCGCGTAAAGAATCTTATAATACCGCTTTATAAGGTACTATAGACTCTTTTTAATAAGCTTTAGCTATATTAGAAAGCCTTAGGAAAAGACTATAAAATTAATGTACTACTTTATACGTTATTTATTAACGTGTGCCGTAGTGTTCTAGAGCTAGAGTACGCTTTCTTTAAGCCTGCCTAAAAGGTCGAAACCGTGTTTATAGACTTACGTGCGTCTATCGAGATATACCTAGCACGCAACCCGTCTAGCTAGTTCCTATAGGATAAAGTATTTAATTACGACGATTAATAGTACCTAGACCGAAGATATTTAAGCAATTATAGACGAGGTAGATTCTATAGACGAAGCTATAGATAAGGTAGTAGACGTAGAGGCTATCTACGAGGCTTTAGATACAACCGTAGTATACCCTTCCGTCTACGAGGACGCGGTAGTAGCTACGGGAATAGCTCTAATAACCGCTTAATATAGACTAAGAAGTATTTGGTTTATTATAAGAAGTGTAGGAACAAAGGATAAGGGATACGCAAGGTGCTATTGCGGACACGTAATCCACGTAATCACGTGCACGCAACGAGACTATATCTCCGCGATGCCTTCCCCTCTTCTAGCTAGCAAGACAGACATAATACACACACACCGGTTAACCCTAACAGTAGAGCCTAACTAACACTAATTAGTGGTTGACTTAGTTAATTATAGACAGCTAGGTAGAAGAGATAGGTTTAATCCTCGAACGTATACGGATCTTTTTCGAACGATCCTATTCCGTACATTTAGAGAGGGTTATCCGTGCTAAGAATAAGGATCTCCGCTAGTTTACCTGCCGAGAGATTCCTTTAAGCTTCTAGTTGACTATCGCCGCTATCCTCGATAGAAGCACGATACTAACTATAAGTGCGTCAGTAACGCAATAAACCCGACAAAAAGAAGATATCTCCGCTAGTCTTACCTACTAAGAGATTCCTCCGACCGTTACGACAATCATCGCGAAGACTATCGCGACTTCCACATACAACCCAGTCATCCACGATAACCTCTACGAGCCCGAATCCTACAACCGACGCCGCCGCCCTAGCGATAAACGCCCTAGCGGTAAACGTTATACCACTCGACTACCTCGTGATGGAAAAGACAGCCCTCCCGAAGACCTTATATAAGCAAATCAATATAAGCCTTTAGGACGGCAATATTAAACGAGATTAGGATACGGTCGCAATTATAACACAAGTTGCTATATATATATCCTATTGCGAATATAATACCTATCTACGAGGCATTAAGATGCTAGGCTTCTTCGAAATGTTATTCGAGTGCTAGACCGAACATACGTAGGATAAGCTTTATCGGGACTTTAAGAGAGCTCTACGGCTGCTGCTAAGAAGGCGTGGTATCTACACAGGCAAGACGAATACCCCTTTAGCGCAGCAATTTAATTTCTTCACAACATACGGCGGCAATCCTAAGGCGCTCTTTAACCCCCTGCCACCGTAGCCTTAAGACGAACCCTAGGTATTTAACCCGGTGGTTAATAGGCGCTCGCTAGTAGATAGAGACGATAAGAGACCGTATATAAAGATATTAAGGATTAAAGCCGCCGCTGCCGAGGGACCATACATAGAAATGCTCGCCGCAGCCGAAGCCCTTATTACGGCAACGCTAAAGCTAGCCTCACCCTCGCCCTCGCCCTCGCCCTCGCCCTCGCCCTTAACCCCAACGGCTTCGACTCTTTAAAGTCCGCCAGTTGCTGTAAGTCCGCAGCAGAAGCCACAGCCGCACGCTTCGCCAAGCCGGCCAAGCCGACTCCCTGTTCCGAGCCGACTTCCTATTCCGACCCGACCGTCAGCTTCGCCCGCGTCACCCGCTTCAACCAGTAGCTCTTCGGACTGCTCTTTCGGCCCTTAAAGCAGCTCGTCAAGCTGCTCTTCCAACAGCTCTCGTAGCAGCTCTCTAAGCTACTCGAAACCCACGAAGCCGCCCACACAGCAGCTTCCTCAACAACGCACCAAACGGCATGCCCTAATTCCAAGCAAATGCCATCACTGCAAAGCGTCTTTTGAGTCTCGCAGCGCACTCTTTCGCCACCTCGGCGAAGGATGTCACCACGCAAAGCGCACGCAGACTTCCTTCCAAACCGTCATGCCCTAAGCCCGGCAGACACCAAAGACCGTCATGCCCTAAGCCCGGCATCCACTAAAGCAGGCCAATTGCTAGCACTATAACACCTACTTCGACTCCCGAGGCGCCCTCTTCCGTCACCTCGCTAAAGGATGTCACCACCGGAAGCCCTTATAAGCTTCCCCTTAGCCCGTCACACAGAAGGGCAACACACGCTCTTCCCGTTAGAGCAACCGACACTCTTTCCCCCGGCCCTAGCTCGCCACACAGCCACTCTCTCGTTACCGTAGAGCAAGAGACCATCACTAAAAGCCCACACAGGCTTCCTCCTCGCTAGTGACCTAAAAGCTGCCTTCGTCCCGGCAGACGCCTCCATACGTTGTTTTTCCGAGCTTTAGCAACGCATCCTTCATGCCGCGTGGCCAGCTCGAGGCAACGGCACAACAGCTAGCCTCACGAGCCACGAAGAAGAACTCTCGAGGAATAGCCTCACAAGCTTCCCTGGCTTCTTTCGGCCCCGTTGCTCTGCCCGGGCCTTTAGGCCCTTCCTTCGTGTGTTCTCGCTGCGCGTTGCTTTGCCCGACTTCCTAACGCTCCCTTCCTTCGCTTATTGGGTCACGCTCTTTGCTCGTTGCTTTCTCGTTGCTTCGTTGCTCGTTGCTTCGTTGCTCGCTCGTTGATTCGTTGCTTATTCGATGCGTTCGTTGCGATTAGGTTACGTTCCTTTAGTTCGACCTTGCTAGGTTATTGATGTGTTTGCAGCCTTCTAAAGAAGAACTGCCAGTGTGGGAACAAGGGACAAGGGATACGCAAGGTGCTATTACGGACACGTAATCCACGTAATCACGTGCACGCAACGAGACCATATCTCCGCGATGCCTTCCCCTCTTCTAGCTAGCAAGACAGACACAATACACACACACCGGTTAACCCTAACAGCAGAGCCTAACCAACAAGGAGGGCTATTAGTCTACTAAACACACGCCTAAGGAACGCTAACGGTCTAAGGACTAATACATTACGTAGTGTTTTAACGATAGCATCCTAATAACTAACTTTACGGCATACGTAACTGAGTTTAAAGGTTACGAGACCGACGAAATAGAAGCTAACGAGTATTAGGACGTAGAAGATGCTAATAATGCCGGCGATCTAAAGCAAGCAGCAACTTAAATGCTCTATAAGGCCGCATTTACATACCTTTAGACTAGCGAAGACGTCTACGGTATAGATTAATTAATCCCTACCGACTAATTCCTAATCGAAGATCGTTACTCCCGTTAATAGTTCTAAGGGATTATAATCGACACTAGTATAGCTAGAGTATTAATAGTAGGATAGGAGCAGTACTTCGCTTTATAGCGAACGGAACCTTCTATTATGCTTAATAGCTCTATAGCCGGGCAAGCTAGCATCCGATTTAGAACTAGCACTCCTATTTATTCCCTTAGTTTAATCGCCCTCGAAACCCCCGTTAGTCGAGTAACTTTTCACATTCTTAAGACCTATACCTCTTTTCTGCTCTCTCTTACTAATATAGACCGACTTAGAATCTACTTCGATAATATAACGAACACACTAAGAACTAGCGATCTAGGCAACCGGATCCTAGTAATCCGCAAATAGGGTTACCTATAGTTCTTCTTATTAAAAGCAGAAGAAACGATCTCCTTTCTAATAGAAAGTAAGATATAAACTGTATATCGCCGCTTTAAGCACCTAGCTATTTCGAGACTCTATTACCTGCTTAAGCAGGCGGGCTATAATATAACGACTATATAGCTTAAATCAATCTCTAAATTCTATTATTACTGCTAAATGTACTTATAGGCACCTAGACGTTTTAAGTTTACGCTAAAAGATAACTAAGAATTCAATTACGAGATTATAGTAGACGTAATGTACTTTAGAAACCCTTAACGACTTATTCTATACGTCGTTAACTCCGCAATAGCGTTCTAAAGGGCTAGGTTCCTTCCTTCTATATTAGCTAAGGATACTTAAGAAGTCCTTCGAGCCCTTTAGATCGATAGTTACCTTAGACCTTCTAATACGATTAAACACGACGTAAGGACTAATTTTGCCTTAATCGAGTTCCGTAACGAGGCAAAGATTATAGGGATAACCTATAAGTAGGTCCTTATAGAGTTACATACGTCGATTAGGAAGGTCGAGAGGTATTACGCCCCTTTGCGCCGTGCGTTTAAAATCCTTTACGCAGAGATTAGGACTATTACGTCTCCCGAGGCAGTCCTTTAGATAGCCGTAAAAGCCGTTAACGACACAGCCGGACCCTACGGCCTTATCCCTATACTTCTCGTCTTTAGTGCGTACCTACGTATAACTATTAACTCGCCCCTATTAGCTATAACCTTAAAAAGGTCTATAGCTATATAAAAGGCGATAAAAATGCTTCGATAACTCTCTATAGAAAGGCAGGTATAAGATGCCCTTTATATAAGGAACGGTCCGTTAATAGTTAAAACTATTACTCTCCTACTATAGAGTAAAGTCTAAGTCTAGCGGGAAAAGGGAGGATAGTAGGGCCTATTTAAGATTGCTGTAATTAACGGTTATAATATTACTATTAATACCGTTAACGGACCTTAAGTCTTTCGGTCTATAGTCGTATAGCCTTACCTTCGAGACGACTCGTCTCCTTAGCCCCTACTTTACGCGATTAAACCGACTCCTCTTGCTCTAACTAAAGAGACTCCTCCTCACCCGACCCCTAACTATACACTAGGGACTATACTTCCCGCTCCGGCTCCTACGACTCCGATGCCACGTAGGCGTTAGCCGTCCTCCCGGTGTAAAGAATAAGCTAAAGCTCCCTATTCCCCTTCCCCCTCCTTAAGACTTTATTATTAAAAAGGAAGAAGATGCCTACGAATTAGCACTTAATTTACGGGAGAAAGGAGTTATTATAACCTTAAGAGCCCCGTTTAAAGAATTAGATAGGCAAGAGATCGATAACCTTATTGCCCACGGTGTTTTTAGCTTCGAACGCTACGATAAAGCTATCTATAGAGGTTCTTATATCTTTAAGTCGAGGATAGTACGTAAAGTGAAAGGGAAGGATAAGAAGCCCTACGAGAAGTCCCGACTCGTTATTTAGGGATATAATAACGAAGAAAAGACGACCTTATTAACGCAATCACCGACGATTTAACGCGTTAGCTAGCGGCTAATCTTAGCCCTTACTCTAGGACTCCTTCGTTATTATAGTATAACTCTTTCGTTGCGAGATATTCCTTAGGCCTACCTATAAGCCGAAACTAGCTATTTAGGACTATCTTAACTAGGCTGCCCGCCGAGATATAAGGACGATACCCGGAAGGGACTATTATCTATATAATTCGACCCCTTTACGGGATCGCAGAGTTAAGACTGTATTAATTCCAAACGTATTATAAGTATTACGTTATCCGACTTAATATATTAACCTCGACGTATAACTTATGCTTATTAATCGCGAATAAGACCTTTAATAGATTTAGCATAGTTAGCCTATAGACGGATAATACGTTAATATTAGGCATACGTAACTTCTTAAATGCTAAGGAAGAGCAGCTTTAAAAGGCTAAGTTTAAAGCGAAGCTAAAGACTAAGATGTCTGCCGGCTTAGTGCTTGATTTTAATAGGGCTAGGCTAACACTCTAAGATTAAGATCTTCTTCTTTAGCAAAAGGGTTAATTAGAAAAGCTTAAGACTATTATCGCTCGGGATTATAACTATGCGTAGAGGTATATAGAATAGCGAGCCTAAGGAGCATACGTCGCGTTAATTTGCTAACCGGAAGCTTCTTTTAACCTTTCTATAGCAGTATAAGTTTAAAACCCTAATGAGAAAGACTACGTAACGATTAACAAACGCCTATAATAGCAAATAGACAATAAGAAACGCGGCCTAATATACGAACTAATTAATCTTACGAAAGCTAATATAACGCAGCTACCCGCGCAACTATAGAGCCGGGAGATAGGGATATATACACGATAGATAATGCATTTTAGCTCGGGGACCATTCGGCTATTAGTCGCTAACTAGTCCCCGATAACCCCTCTCGAGGCCTAAGGGTATATCCCTAAGGCCCCGATACATCTTAGAAGAAGGGTAAGCTTTAGTCTTACTACGAGAGGGCAACCGTATTATAATAAAGGATCTTTCGTACTTTTAACTATCGTTCCTACCTTCCTAAACGTACCTTTAGTCTATCTTCTTATAATTTCTAAAGCTTCTCTTTTTTAGTTACCTAAGAGCGATAGCGCCGCGCGGTAGGCGCGTTTCCGGACGTATAGGCTACGTAGGCCGAATAGGTCGTGCTAGCTATTAAGTCGCTAGCCTATCGCCGTTACCTTACGTAACGGAACTAACATTAGAAGATAAATACACTAACTTATATAAGGGCTATAACGAGCGTCTTAAGACGCTATTACTAATTTTTTCGCTGCTTAAGGGGGCCCGATCTATCCCTTCGCGAAGTTAAACGTAAGCCGGCCCTTTACGACCTACCCCTCCGCGTATAGATATCCTCGTAGCCCTTTAAGTAAGAGCCGTAGAGCTAGAGGAGGATAAAAGATTAAGAGATAGGATTACGGAACTTCGAGAGGAATTTTCGTAGTAGGGTAACTTATTTAGCAAGGACTTATACAAACGTCGCCGATAGTTAACCGAATCGAGGGAGAGTTATAGTAGGGAAATTAAAATAAAAAACATTCCTTAGTTATTATAACCGACTAACCCTTAAAAACGTCTCGATTAGATTAGCGATCTTAAGGATGCTTTTATCGCTACCTTACGTCGTTTTAAACGCAATAAGAATAAAATCTTATATACCCTTAACTATATATACGTGGACTATAAGACGAGATAGAGACGATACCTCGACGAAAAGCTCCTTATAGAGAGGGAATTGCTTCGTATTAATTAAGACAATTTTCGTAATTAGACCTTAATTTTAATTAAAGATACTACTAATCGCGAGACTCTCTTAGCTACGCAACTATAGGAAGCACGCTAACGAAAGGGTTAGTCCCCCCTCGATTTTAGTCTTTATTTAGATTCCCTCGAGCAATACCTAAAACGTCCGCTAGAAAAAACTCGTATACTTTCCTTTTTTATAAAGTTATATCCCGATCTTTAGGACTAAATCTCCCTTTATTTAGCGTCTATTTAGGATAATACTCGTAAGGAGATAGTCTAACTCGCTTAACGCTTTTAGGATGCTTTAGGAAATAAGAAGCGCTTTATAAAGCTAACTAACGACTAATCGACCCTAACTTAAGGGGCAAGAGGCTCCTATTCGATAGGCTATCGCCGACGTAAAGGCCGAAATAGATCTACTAATAACTATTAAGATTCCGACGCTACTAAATCGACCTCGAATAGCCGTAGAAACGGTCGTAGCAACGGCCGTAGAAACGGCCGAAGAAATAGTCGTAATAGTCGTAACGGTAGGAATAAATACGGTAGGAATAGCCGTAGTAATAACTAGGGAGGAAATTCGTATAAAAACGGCGAAAGCTAATCCGGCATAGTTATTTATTAGTATTATAAGAAACTAGGCTATATATAAGCCGATTGCTAGGCGATAGCGAGAGCTAACCGAGCCGTAGCCGATTCGGAGATAATAAAGAAAGAGAGAAACGCCTAAAAGTCAAAGTAAATGCCTCTCCTTTGACTAAGCTATAGGTAGAGGTAGTTAAGAGACTACGTGCTACTAGAAAGCTACTAGGGCGAATACTTTATAAAATTATCGTTAATCTCGATTACGGCAGTAAAGTAGACCTAATAGATATAAACTTAACTCGAAAATAGAGGCTACGATAGCTTCCTTTATTAACCCTTAGATTAAAGGTAGTCGGGAATACGCTTATAAGACGATATAGAGTCTAGGAAGTTTCTATCTAACTCCGAGACAATCGCTATAGGGAAAAGATAGTTATTCGCCCTTATATCGGCATCGATAACGGATTAAAACCCGACGACGTACTAGTTTTACTTAGTATACCCGTACTTTCTTAGGAATATATTTATCTCGTTCCTTTTAAGCACGCTTAGTGGTTTAAACACTAACTTTCTAAAGTATTATTACGCTAACCGTAGAAATATTTGCATAAGTGTCGGAATA
This sequence comes from Ophiocordyceps sinensis, assembly GCA_012934285.1. Lineage (NCBI taxonomy): Eukaryota > Fungi > Ascomycota > Sordariomycetes > Hypocreales > Ophiocordycipitaceae > Ophiocordyceps > Ophiocordyceps sinensis. Next base: position 10,877,359 of record JAAVMX010000001.1, on the reverse strand, counting down.
AGGCATAGGTCTATGCAGTTACACTAGACCTAAATTTTATGCTATTTCCTAATAAAGATAATAACTCGGCGAACCCTAAGCGAATAAGGGAGGAAATACTAGCGACTCTTTTAGACTTTAAAGATATGTTTTCTAAGCACGAGGCTAATTTATTGCTAAGGAAGAAAAGCACCGATTATATAATTAACCTATTGCCCGACTTTAAGCTACCTTTTAGACCTATCTACCCTCTTTCTTAATCCGAACTTTAGGTTCTTTAGGAGTAGTTAAATTAGTCCCTAAGCGTAGTATTATTCGGAAATCTAAGAGTTCGGCCGGAGCTCTTATCCTTTTTATGCCTAAGAAAGACGGCACTTTACGCCTTTATATAGACTACTAGGGGGTTAATAGCATTACTAATAAGAATCGCTACCTACTCCCCCTTATTTCGGAGATTATAGACCGTTATTAAAAGGCTAAGTACTTTTTAAAGATTAACCTAAAAAACGCATACTAACGCATCTAGATTAAAGGAGGGGATAAATAGAAAACAGCCTTTCGTACTCGCTATAGTTACTATAAATATTTAGTATTGCCGTTAAGATTAACTAACGCCCTTACTATATTTTAGTTATATATTAACTAAGCTCTTAAAGGCCTTATAGATACTATTTGCGTCGTCTACCTTAATAATATTTTAATCTTTTCTAAGACCTACGAAGAGCATATAGAATACTTACGATAAGTCCTCGAACGACTAAGGAATACCGAGCTATTCGCTAATTTATCGAAGTATACTTTCTATAAGTAGTCTTTAGAGTTTTTAGGATTTATCTTATCTATTAACGGAGTTGCAATAGACTTAGCCCGCGTTAAGGCTATTATAAATTAGGAAGAACCTCGTTCTTTCTATAATATTTAAGTTTTTCTCGGTTTTGCAAATTATTACCGACGATTTATTTTAAGATACTCTAGCATTATTGCCCCTTTTACTACGTTATTAAAGGGGAGCGTTAAGGGAAGAAAGCCCGGACGAGTATAGCTAAACACTAGCGAATAAATAGCATTTTACGCCGTAAAGAACGCCTTTACAATAGCCCTACTTCTCTAATACTTCGACCCTTAAAGACCGATTCGCATTAAGACTAATGCCTTAATTTTTATAATAGCTTATATTCTTTCGTAGCTTAATAACGAAGGCTACTATTATCCGATTGCTTTCTAGTTACGGAAGTTTACTAGCCTTAAGCTTAACTATAGTACCCTTAATTAGGAGATATTTACTATCGTTAAGTTATTTAAATACTAGCGATACTACGTCGAAGGGGCGGCGAATACCGTTAAAGTTTTATTAGATTACTAAAACCTTTAAGGCTTTATAAAGTAAGTATCCCTTAATAAAAGATAAGCACGTTAGTATATATACCTAGCTCCTTTCGATTTTACGATTAAATACCGAGCCGGCAAATTAAATCCTACCGATGCTTTATTAAGGAAGCTAGAATTTATAGGCGAAGCCCTACCGTCTATAGAGCTACTCCCGGAACTATAATAAAAGTTAGTAGTTATTTAACAGGTATATATAGCTATAGATTCTATAAAGAGCGACCTTAAGACGAGTTATTAGGTCTCTACTATCTCTAAGCTTAACGAGATATCTTTACGTAACGAAAATACATAAGCTCTCTAAGATTCGATCGCTTAGCATTTAGGAACGAGTCCCGCTAAGTTAGCTACTTAGGTTCAAGATATCGTTAGTTGTAAATAACGGTGTTAAAGACAATTAGCTAGGTTAATAGCTCGTTATAAAAGGGTCTATAAGAGTAATATCTCCGAGCCCCTTTTTAAGCTCTTTAAGAGGACTTAAGCGGAAGATCTATAGACTATATAGCGAGTATAGGCCGAAAGTACCCTAGAAGAAGGGGTAAGTCTTTAGTTATTAAGCCTAAATAGACTTATTTTATATTCGGGAAAATTCGTAGTACCTATTAAGGTTGCCTTAAGGCAAGAGCTTATTTAGCTCTACTATAACGATCCCCTTACGGGATACTTTAGAATAGCCCGTACGAAAGACCTCCTATCCCGTAAATTCTTTTAGGAAGGAATAGCTCGTAATATAAACAGCTACGTGCGTTTATATTATATCTATTAAGGCGCCGTCCTAAAGCGGCATCGCTTATATAGCGCCCTTAAGTCGCTGCTTATTCCTATAAGACCTTAGGAAGAAGTCTTTATAGACTTTACTACCGGTTTTCCGGAGTTATAGTTCGATAGTAAAGAAGTTAACGCAATATTAGTAATCGTTTACTAATACACTAAGTATAGCGTATTTCTCGCGGTCTTTAAGACAATAATAGCGCCTAAGTTAGCTAAGGCTTTTTATTATAAGATTAAGCTTATCTATAGAGTACCGAAAGGCATTATTTCCGATAGAGGATCTCTATTTATTAGTAAGTTTTAGTTAGACCTTTATTATATATTACGGATAAAACGTAGGTTATCGATAGCCTTTTACCTATAAGCCGACGGTTAGACCGAACGGGTGAATTAGATACTATAATACTACCTTTAGTATTATATAAATGCCGAATAGAATAACTAGCCTAGACTACTACGAAAGGCTTAGTTCGCTTATAATAATGCGAAGAATATAACTATAGGCCTTTCGCTTAATAAGACATTAGCTAGATACTAACTAGACTATTATATCTATCTTACGGACGTTGCTACTAGTAGGGGAGTGCCTAAAGCGAAAGCTCGCATTAGCAAATTAGTAGACTTAAGGAAAAAGCTAGAGACTTATTAGCGATAAGCTATCGAGTCGCAAAAGAAATTCTATAACCTCTATTATAAGCCACTTACCCTTAAGGTTAGTGACCTAGTAGGACTTTCTACGAAGAACTTACGCCTTAAGGACTAAAGAAGGAAGCTATTACCTAAATATATTAGACCTTTTAAGGTCCTTTAAGCTATTAGCAAGCAGGCGTACCGCTTAGCCCTACTAGAGAAATACGACCGGCTTTATAATATATTTTACATTAGTCTTCTTAAGCCGTAGGCAGAATAGGCTACTAACTAACACCCTAGCGAATTACTGCTAATGCCTAACCTTAACGATACCGAAGGAGAATAGTCGGTTTAGTAAATTAAGGACTATAAGAAGAAGAAAGGCGTTACCTACTACTTAGTGAAATAGGAAGGTTAGGTAGCCGAATACAATAAGTAGGTTGCTTAAGACGATATAGCGAATGCCTAAGAACTTATTAACGAATACCTAGAGATATAGCTAAAGAAACAGCGGAAGTTATATATTACGAAATAACTTCTTTTTAGCTTACCCTAACTTTTCTATTACTACTCCGCCGCTACTTCGCCTTTATTCCTTAATATCTATACGGCAGAAGTCTCTTACTTCTATCTCGCTCGTAAACTCCGTAATAACTAAGAGACGCTTCGCCTACTCGCCTCTTCCTTAGCGACCACTCTCCTTAATTATTTCGTATAAATTATCGTATATATATTCTCGTCCTACCCGCTATAGGGTAAAACCTATGTTACTAATCACTAGACGAAGCTTTTAGTCCCTATTCTCGCGTATAGCTTTCCGTCGCTCTATCGATGCCTACCGGTATTTAAAACGACGTTTCGTATATAAACGTTTAGTACCTAATACCCCCTATTCCTCTTAGTAGGCCGTTATTACGGCTACGAACGACGTATAAACTTAGTAAAAGATTACCTTTATCTTCTTCTTCTCTATCTCGTCCTAAGTAATCTAAAGGTCGGCTATCTTCGTCTAAATAGCGCATAGATTAGCTATATCCCTAGATATTATAGCAGGCACTTATTATTTTATTAGCGATTATATCTCGACTAAAGGGGGAACGAAAAGCTTATAGGTTTATAAAGGTTACCGCGCGAGTTATATTAAATATATCGGCTTAATCGCGCATCCTCTTATATATAATATAGTTCGACTATAGTAGTATCGTCCTCGTTATCGCTAAACCCTTATATACTGCTATTAAGGCACTTAATATAGTATAGCTCGGTGACTTAGCACCCCTTCGCCCAGCGACTTTTTATATTCGCGGCCTTTTTGCCCTTTTTCTTAAGCGATACCCTTTTTAGATATTCCTCTTCTCGATAGTATCTCCTCTAGTATTTACCACTATATCCTCGTCTCTATCGTCTTTATTAGATAATAAAAATATTTCGGATTAAACAACCGCTAGCGTTATACGCTTTATATTCGCGTAATCTTCTTAAGACTCTACTACTATAGGGTTTTTTATGCTTATAAAGGGTCCCTTAAATAATTAACGAAAGGGTTAATCGTCGATTTCTTCCTCTAATAAAGATATCGATTTCTCTAAGGCATCTCGTATATTCTTCTCGGTAAAGAGTCGTTCTAATAGGGTGGTTTTCTCTCCGCGCGTCTTCTTTAGCTTTATCTCTTCCTATGCTATCGCTACGGCGTCCTTAATTAATACTCTATTTGCGGATAGCTTTAGGACTCGAGTAATAACTAAAGGGCCTATCGGCTAAATATTGTCCGTCTCCTTTCCTCTCTTTCGAGGTGTCTATACCGTTCCGCTTACCGTTCGCTTAAGAGGCATAGCGTTAAACTAATTCGGAATATGCTCGTCTAATTCGGAATATACTGATTAGATTTAGAATATACTCGTCTAATTCCGAATATACTTCTCTATAAGATCTCGATATAGTTATATAATAAGAGAAGAGAAGAAAATAAATCTTTATATAAGGAGCAGTACTCTATTATAGTTCGCTAACTATACGTAGGCAACTAGCCCCCTATTACGTAGTAACTATTATAACGCGTAACTAATACGATAATTATTATAATATATATAATAATAACTATTGTCGTTAATTTTTATACTACGTTTAATCCTATTTTAGTCCTATTTGCTATTACGACTTTATTCGTACCTAAAGCTATCCTAGCGTCTAAGGCGTCCGCCCTAGAAGGGGGGGATAATTATAACGCAGCTACCCGCGTAACTATAGAGCCGGGAGATAGGGATATATGCACGATAGATAATGCATTTTAGCTCGGGGACTATTCGGCCATTAATCGCCAACTAGTCCCCGACAACCCCTCTTAAGGCCTAAGGGTATATCCCTAAGGCCCTAACACATCTTAGAAAAGGGGCAAGCTTTAGTCTTACCACGAGAGGGCAACCGTATTGCAATAAAGGATCCTTCGTATTTTTAACTATCGTTCCTACCTTCTTAAACGTACCTCTAGTCTGTCTTCTTACAGCCAAGCTATTAGTATTTACAGATAGCTCTTTTTCAAATAACTTAGACCTCTCTTTATAGCTAGGTTTTATTATTACGCTTATTATAAAGACCTAGTCTAATAGCCACTTCGAGATTAAAGGCAATATCGTATACTAAAGCTCTACTAAGTGCAAAAGAGTCATACGTAGTATTCTAGCCTTAGAGGTCTACGGTATAGTTAGAGGCGTTAATATCGGCATTTGCCTCGCTACGACGATTAAGATAATTATAGAGCGCCTACGGCTGCCTCCGGTGCCTTTATTCCTCTATATAGACTCGTATTCGCTCTACGAATGTCTTATAAAGCTTACTATAACGAAAGAAAAGCGACTAATAATCGATGTTATATCGCTTCGTTAGTTATACGAGCGAAGGGAGATTATAGAAGTACGATAGATTAATAGGAATAATAACCTAGCTAATGTATTAACGAAGTCCTCCTTAAATAAGTCTCTTAAACGCTTTGTTAAGACTAACGCGCTGACCGTTAGGATAGAAGCTCTCGTTGTGCGGCCGTAATCTTTATCTTCCTTACTTTAATACACACATAAGACTAACTGTAATGTGTGTAGACTGTTTTTCGTTGCCTAGCAAACGCGTGCTATTTCCTTATTTAATTACGCGCTTACTTTATTATTTAATTGCGCGCTTATTCGCGCACTTATTCCTTTACTTATTCTATTGCTTAATTAACTATAACAAAAGAATTCGTTAACGTTAGCACGGTTCGAACCTTAAACCTCCGGCTGTTTATGTTTAAACCAATCGGGAAGGTTATCTAATCGTGTGCTATTGTTCGGTTAAATACATTCTAACAATTCGCTGTAAATATTAAACACTAACAGTAAGTTTAACAAAAAGAATAATCTTTCGGTAGAGTGATATTATTAATATGCCTGACTAGAAATCATCCTAGAAGGGGTCCCTAGACATTAGGTCTAATAAGTCTAATCCTTACAACCGCCCCCGACGAATAAGCCTTAGATAAATAGCCCTAGACGAACAGCCCTCGACGAACAATTTGTTTAGTATAGTTACGCATATATTTATATTCTTTTACTATCTATTATAGTCTATATTACTTCTTATCTTATTTTGCCTTAGTTGCCTATAAGCCTATAGTTTATTTTCCCTAATTGCCTATAGTTCCCCGATTTCCTACTATAACGTTTAGTAAGATAGTTAGCAAAGCTACCCTAAAGCACGGTTACTAGCACGAAGCGGTGGTCTAGACCGCCTAATCATTAATAGAGGTTGTTAGCTTAACTACTGTGTTAAAGAGGTGTTTTCTCGCGTTGCGTTATTACGTTATAGATCGGCTGCGCATTTAATAGTTGTATAGCTATTATAATATAGCTTTAACCTTATTAATTTAACATTGCGTAATGACCACACCTACGCCGCCCGCGCGATCGCGCTTGCGTAGCTGCAATAGCCTGCTTAACTAGGCTCTTTCGTTTGTTTGCTTCTATAGGGTATAGTTTACTTCTATAAAGGAAAAACTACGAGTATAGGAATAGCTAGCTATATACGACGATATAGTCGTATATACGTAATGCACGTAATCCCTAGGATTACGTATACGTATAAGGGAGCTACGTTACCGCGATAGCTTCCCCTTACTTAGCTAGCAACCAACCTAATATAACTATACTATTTACCCTATAAGGTCGACCTAAAGACCTACTAACAGTTAGCATATATATACTCCTTAAGCATAAAGGCGAGGGCGAAGGTACGGTCGTAGGTGCTATATTTAAACTTACCGGCCCGTTCGGTAAGGTAGCGAGAGTTTATATAGCCTATAAAGTTAGCTTCCGAAGAGGCGTAAGGAGACGCGTTATCCTAAGAGTCGTTTAAGTATAGCTCGTTACTAGCTTCGTCGCCGCTAAGAGTAGTCTTCTTATCGCTTTAATACTTCGACTTAAACCGTACTTTTTTCTTATTATCGTTACCCTTATATTTATTATAGTATTCCGTTTAGTTATCTTATCGGTCGTTTAAGCGAGGGTAACGCTTATCGCGGCGTAGCGGGCGTAAGCTTAATTAATTACGGTTATTACTTAAGCTTCGACCTTTAGGGCTACGTTTATAATTATAGCCTCGGTCTTAATCCCGACGGTTATTCTAACGGTAGTTATTGCCTTAGTTACCTTAACGATAGTTATAGCGATAATTATCGCGATAGCTATAATTACGGTTACCTTAACGGTCACTATTATTACGGCGACGGTTATTTTAACGATAGTTATTATCCCGATAGGAAAAGCTGCCGTAGCGAGAACGGTCTTAGTCTCCGGAGATAGATAGCTTAAGGGAGGCTATAATAAAGGGCTTCCGTTCTTTAATAATACGAATCTATTTATCGATTAAGGTCTTTTTCGTAGGAATAGGAAGAAGCGAGGAGATCTAGACGGTAATAAGAGGATGGATAGCCTTAATAATTTAGACATCCTTGCCTATCTTAAGTTAACGGGCGAGCGTGTAAGGTGCGATACAGGTAGTACGGCCCGGGGTCGGCTTTATAAGGTATACGTAAGGGGCAGTAATATAATTAATGTTACTAGTGGCTTTTGCTATTAGCGCGATAGCACCCCTCGTCGTCGTTACAATTGTAATATTAATTAATAGCCTTTTTATTCGAGACCCCTTAAAGAAAGGGGCTCGGGGCAGCTAGCTATAAGGCAGGTGCATCGGCGTAGGCGTAGCTTACGTACCGTCCGTAGAGGCGTACGGGCGGCGCACGTAGTGCGTTAATGGCATCTACGCCTTAGGTCAACGTGCATTAGGTTATCCCTGCCTGCGGGACTCCGAGGCCTATAGTTTGCGCTAGGTCACGTGCGGGGCATACGTGCAGCTTAAGACATACTGCTATTAAAGAGGGGATAAGTGTAAGGTGCGATACGGGTAGTGCGGCCCGGGGTCGGCTTTATAAGGTGTACGTAAGGGGTAGTAACATAATTAATATTACTAGTGGCTTTTGCTATTAGCGCGATAGCACCCCTCGTCGTCGTTATAGAGCGAAACCTTTCTTTAGATCTACTACGCGAGAGTAATAGAGCTAAAGGACTATATAGATATCGTATACCTTTCTTTATAAAGTTCTTTTAAGATATCGGCGTTAAAACGCTTAAAACGCTTAGTTAAGAACTTATAGAAGGTTCTAAAAGGGGAGGAACTAAAGATATCGTATTATTCCGCTATAAGCTTACTTATATACTATGTAAAAGCTCCTCTTACTAAGAAGGAGAGGTAGTATAAGCAAAAGGCGAATAGATCGTCGTCTTAATAGATTTATAACGCGACCGACGAGGGGTGCCGTCGCGCTAATAGCTTAAAGCCAGTAGTAATATTAATTATATTACTGCCCCTTATATACACCTTATAAAGCCGACCCCGGGCCGCACCACCTATATCGCACCTTATACTTATCCCCTCTTTAATAGCAGTATGTCCTAGGCTATACGTGTGCCCCGCACGTGACCTAGCGCGCTATAGGCCTCGGCAACCGCAGGCAGGAATAACCTAGTAGACGTTAACCTAAGGCGTAGACATATCGTCGCATTGCCCTAAATGCGCCGCCTTTACGGTACGTAAGCTACGCCCACGCCGACACACCTGCCTTACAGCCGCTGCCTAGCCCCTTTCTTTAAGGGGTCTCGAATAAAGAGGCTATTAATTAATATTATAATTGTAACGCGACCGACGAAAGGTGCCGTCGCGCTAATAGCTAAAAGCCACTAGTGGCATTAATTATATTACTGCCCCTTACGTACATCTTATAAAGGCGACCCCGGGCCGTACTACCTATATCGCACCTTATAAGATCCTTAAACGCTTTATAAAGAGATAAACGTCTATATAGATATTCTTTCTATCGCTAAGAGCGATAATGCCTAAGTTCTTCGGATTATGCTTATCTAGGTTAAAAGTACTAATATTATCCTGTTTAAGGCGTTTAGTAACGGCCTTATCGTTATAGGCCGAGGAGGAGGTATAGCTCGCCTTACGGTGCTTACGCGGGTTCGGATAGGACTTTAAGGGGCGGCGGATAAAGCTATTATTAGACCTAGACGAATTATTATTATTATTATCGGAATCCTTTTATCGACGAGAGTAAAAGGCCTACGAATACTTAGATAACTTAGACTAAAGAGAGTAATATAGAACCTAGGGTTACTCCTTAAGGCGATGCTATTATCTAATAGAGTATTACTTAGATAAGCGAAGTATTCCTTACGGACGAAGAGGAGGCTATTTCTTTAATTAACTATTAGAAGGGTCTCCGTCGATTATTTACGGGTTTAGAGGCACGGCTTAAACTAGCCGATATACTAAAGATATTATAGCGTAATAAGGAGTCTCTTTATCTAAAAGATCGCCTATAAAACGAAGATACGCGCGAATTCCTTTTCGCTAAGTATCGGCGTACTATAGATGCTTTTCCTTTACGGGCGGAAGATCTATAATATTAAAGATAGTCTTTAACTTAAAGGCTAAAGAGCCTATATATATTACGTCTATATTAATAAAGGTCTTAATAACCCCTTCCGTAGGTAGTATCTTAATTAACTTAGAGTAGCGAACGGCCTATTTTAATAGATTATTATAGTCCTTATCCTCTATAGCTAATAAGGCAGACTGGTTGCGTAGTACTTCGGTTTCTATAGATAAGCGAGGACGACCGTAGGTAAGAGGAGGAAGATCTTTATAATTACTCTTAGATTCCCTAAAAGGGGCGGCGCTATAGACACTTTCCGGCGGAACATACGGCTAAGTATAAGTCGGTAAGCGAGGATAGAGGTCGTTATCTAAACGAGATATAGACGCTATAGCTTAATAGGCTTCTTCGTCTTTAGCTATAGTAATAATAGCTTAAATAAAACGAGGGAAGAAGGCGAAAAGGTCGATAAATAAAGAAGAGAAGGGATTACGAAGGAAGAAGAGTTATACGAGAAGAGAAAAGTCTATAGTAGGAGGTATAGGGTATTTTAATTTTAGCGTAGGAATAGGTACGCGTAGGAAATCGAAAATATAGAGAGAAAACTTTTCCTTATAGATAGTTGCGTAAGGACTTAAAATAGAGGTTTAAGCAGTAGACCCTAATTCTAATAATGCTTAGAAAGGCGAGCCTCGTCGGATCGTAAGGCTTATATTAGAGGTTATATAAGCGTGCTAGCTAGGTTTATATAAGCTAGTTATACTATAGGTATCGGGAGCCTTTAAGCGGCTTTTAATAAATAGCGAGAGCTTTAAGAAGCTCTTAGCGAACGTATCGTAGTAAAGCGAAGCTCTAGAGAAAGGAGGGGCGTTCCTAATAGTAGCTTAAAGGCAGAAGGTATAAATTGCTACTAATTTAATACACTAAGTATTAAGAATATATATATAATTAAGAATGCTTCTATTAGGTAGGCGTAAGCCCCGGGAGCTAGGAATAGCTCCCTACTTATCTTATCTATAGCTAATTATATTAGCCCCGGCATATAGCATAGAGGATGCTTTATATACATTAGCCCTATTGCGTATTAGGTTAACGTTAGGCACTTAGACTAGATATTGCTCCTTAAGGGCATTTTTACGGTTCTAAGGGACTATAGTATTTTAGACGCGCTATTAGCTATTTACGCCTAGCTAGCGCTAGTTAAGGATAAGGCCCTCGTTAACTTTACCTAGCGCATCCGTAACGCGTTCTTAAACCTTCCCGATATTAAGAAACGTAGCCCTAGCGTCCGCACTATTACCCTCTAGCATATTCGAAATAAGTATTGCTATTTGCATAGATATAAATCTCTATTTGCACGGAAGTTCGCTAAAATCTCTACTTTTTCTACGCGACCCCGCGCGCTTATATCCCGCTACTAAATTTTCCGTATAGGTATATAGCAATTAAGAGGGCCGCGCGAATCGTATATAGCCTTAATTTATTTAGTTAATTCAATAGCTATAGCAGGTGCCCTCTACTACGTGCCCTACTGCGTGCCCTCTGCTGCGTGCCCTGCTGCGTGCCTTACTCCGTGCCCTACTGCGCGCCCTCTACTACGCGCCCTCTACTGCGTGCCTTCTGCTGCGTGCCTTCTACTACGTGCGCGGCTCCTTAATTAAGCAAAGCTTGCTTTGCGCTACGAAGAACACAGAATGTGTGCAAGTTACGGCAAGCCGCTTTGCTTACTTAATATATGTAGTGAGCTTTTTTATTGTAGGGGTCCCCTATATTAACGAAGTACGGCTACTGGCTGGCCCTAAATGATACGCTATAATTGGCTAGAGTCTAAAAATTCGGTGCGCTTATTAGCTATATTTCCCCCGGGGTTCAACCGGGCAAAAATCCCACGGTTCCTATTAGTAGTGCGTCCCGTAGGACTTATCCCGAAATCCTTTACGGCTATTAGCTGCTATAGGTGCCCGGAAAAAAAATAGCTTAGTGCCGCGGGCATAGCAAAAAGCTTTGCTTATAGTTGTGCCCGCAGCACCAAGCTATTTTATATGCTTCGTGCCTAGCTCCCGGCTGCGTGCCCTCTACTATATGTACGTCTCTTTAATATATGCTTCGTGCCCGGCTCCCGGCTGCGTGCCTTCTGCTGTATGTATGGCTCCTTAATGTATGCTTCGTGCCCGGCTCCCGGCTGCGTGCCCTCTACTATATGTGCGGCTCCTTAATGTATGCTTCGTGCCCGGCTCCCGGCTGCGTGCCCTGCTGCGTGCCCTCTACTATATGTGCGGCTGCGTGCCTTCTGCTGCGTGCGGCTCCTAGATATATGCTTCGTGCTCGGCTGTGTGCCCGGCTGCGTGCCGGACTGCGTGCTCTACTGCGTGCCCTACTGCGTGCCCTACTGCGTGCCTTCTACTGCGTGCCCTACTGCGTGCCCTCTACTATGTGTGCGGCTCTTTGATATATGCTTCGTGCCCGGCTGCGTGCCCTACTGCGTGCCCTACTGCGCGCCCTCTACTATATATGCGGCTGCGTGCCTTCTGCTACATACGGCTCCTTAATATATGCTTCGTGCCTTACTGCGTGCCCTCTACTGCGTGCCCTTTACTACGTGCCCTCTACTATATATACGGCTCCTTAATGTATGCTTTGTGCCCGGCTGCGTGCCTTCTACTATATATACGGCTCCTTAATGTATGCTTTATGCCTAGCTGCGTGCCCTCTACTATATACTCTACTACGCGCCTTACTGCGTGCCCTACTATATGCCCTCTACTACATGCCCTCTACTATATATACGGCTCCTTAATATATGCTTCGTGCCTAGCTCCCGGCTGCTTGCCCTACTGCGTGCCCTCTACTATATGTGCGGCTCCTTAATGTATGCTTCGTGCCCGGCTCCCGGCTACGTGCCCTTTACTGCGTGCTCTACTGCGTGCCCTACTGCGTGTTAGGGTAGATTGCGGCATAGTGTTATTCTTCGCACGATTTACGCGGCTCTCTTAGTTACTATATACCTACATTAGATTTTAGTAGCGGGACATAGGCGCGCGGGGTGCGTGCCGAAAAAGTGGTTTTACTATATAAATAGCAATTTGTTACTATACAAATAGCAATACTCATTAAGAATCCCTATTAGGTAGGCGCATTAGTCAGCGCCACGCTGCAGGGTTTTCCCTAAAGCCCTAAGCGCCTACAACTCTAGCTAGTCAATCAACCATACCCATACGAACATAGTCTCACGAAGCTTCCCAGCCGGAAGCCTAGAGACTCTCTGTTGTGCCGCGATCCGACCTTTGAAAGGCCTCATGGCCTCTCGGGATCAACTTCATTCCACGTCACGAGTCTTTCGCGATGTCTACTATATACTGGCCCGTCGGGGCGCCGTGGTTCGTCTCATCGCCTCCTTGGCCCCCGTTTCCTCCGTCATGGACAGCGCGCCCTTCTCCCGCAGCCCCTGCAGAAACTCTTTCCCGTACTTGTAGCCCATCTGGTACAGCTCGTCAAACTTGTAGAAGTCGAGCGTCCCATACTCTTCAACAGGGGGTCGCATATAAATACACCCGGCCATCGTCTTGGCCCGCTCCAGAGCATCCACGCTTGACACGTACGCAAGGCGACCTTGAATGTCTGCCAGCGTCGGCGGATTTGGATGCGAAGACAGGGGGTTCCACCGGTTGAAAAATGCCCACATCCCCGAGAGCGAGTCGCCGTACGTCTGCGGCGTGTCGTCGTCCAGGGCGCCAACGTCGATGGCGAATATGGTGTTGACTCCGAGGCCCTTCATGTGTGAGACTGTCAGGTTGTCGACATAGCCTCCATCCAGAAGCATGCTGCCTTCGTCGCACAGCGGCGGCAACAACCCGGCAAGCGACATTGACGCACGGATATATCTCCAGGCGTATCCGCTTGTGTGAAACTCTGCTCGACTTCTACTGATGTTGGTCGTATTGCAGTAAAATTCGAGCCAAAAGTCTTCAATCTGCATGTTGCCAAACGTCTTGAAGATGCCTCGGTTGAACTCGTGTCCCGTTGTGTACGATGCCGATGGATAGGTCAGGTCCAAAGCAAATCGCCAGAGACTTGCCATGCGGCCTGCAAACTTCTTGGCAAAACCAAACATGGGCACGATATCGGCGTGCCGCGCGTACAACGCGCCGACAAAGGCCCCGATGGACGTGCCCCCAATCAGGTCAATTGGGATGCCGGCCTCTTCCATTGCCCTGATGATGCCGATCTGGCTGATGCCTCGAGCTCCACCTCCGCCGAGAACCAGGCCGATCGATTTGCCGCATAGTCTTCGCGCTAAGCGATGAAAATCACCTTTGTAAGGGCTGTCGGGCGAGTAGTATGCTGTGTGGTGGACCTTTCTTGACGTGTATTTCTGAAACTCGGCTTGCAGAACCTGAACCCGTTCTTTCAGAGCCTGCCCCAGCTTCTTGTAAGGGGTATGAACGGGGATGGCGTTGTTCCTAAATGCCATTTGAATGTGGTAGTGGCCCCCGTTGATCCACATGCGGTTCCGCAGCCAAGATCTGGTCAGACCAGGCCTCGAGAATCGTTCGGCATGTAAGAGAACCAGCATTTTGCGCGCCGTCGACTTCATCCCGAGCATGAATCTCTCGTACTCTCCAATGGCTGGCGACCCCTCTGCCATTCCCACAAGAAGAATACTATCGGCTTGCGTGATGCACGTCTGCGTCCATAGCGAGTTGACGTTGGTATCTAGCCGAAAGGTGTCCACGTTAGCACGAGGTCAGGAATATCGAGGCAACATAGTCCGCAAATCGTCAAGACGTCAATCAGGAAAAAATTAGAGTTAATAAAGCCAACACAGGAGATGACCTATGGGTAAAGGTTTATCATCAGGTAGACAGGGGGCGGGACAAAGACACGGGAATAATAGTCTTACCGGCCACGTAGACAACAAGTCCATACTTTTCCTCCAGGTCGGCAAGGTACTGGGCCAGCCTCAACTTGCCCATCTTGTTGAACGCATGCTTGCCCAAGTGATTGAGAACGGCAGCCTGGTTCAACGAGGTGGCACCATTGGGAGGGCCGACCTGCGCAAGCGCATTCATAAGGCGGTTGCCAAACTCGACGACGGGGACGCCAGCCGTGACGGGCAAAATGGCCACCGTTCGAAGGTTCATGGTTGACTTCCTCGAGCTATGAATCGCTCCTGAGCCTGCCTGTTTCCCGCTGTTCCTCGACGGCTCATCGACTGCCGCCCGCATGCGGGAGGCGATGATCTTGGAGATTTTGATGGTGATGTTGGGGTGCTCCTTGGCCAGGCTGTTGAACAGAGTACGCGGGAACTTGACCAGCTCAGTGTCCCGAATGGCATGCAAGGTCCCTGAGCGAGCGGTCTCCGTGAGCACCTCGAGCTCGCCAACGCTCTGGCCTTGACCATACTCAGCCAGAGCCGACATCCCGCCGTCCTTCTTGTCTTCCACCAATCGCAGACGGCCGTTCAGGACGATATAAATGGCGTCGCTTTCATCGCCGTCATGGAAGAGAACTTGGCCAGCGTTGACTTGAACCCATTCCAGGGCAAAGTCGATGTGCAGGATGAGGCGTGGCAGAATGTTTGTCAACCTCTTCGCCATTGTGAGCAGCACGATTGGGTATCTGTCGACAATTCTTTCCAGACAGGCTCGCGGTAGGAACCCGACGTAGACATCAGTCTTGGCCACAACGTCGATGAAAGACCTGTAGGAAGATATGCTGCCAATGTAGCCAGCCAGACCACCCGGCTTGACCAGTGCGATGCTTCGGCGGCTGCTGGCTTGCCTCTCGGCATCTGGGGCCCCAGTCTCAGCTTGGTCTGCGTCCAATTTGCTAGGTTTGAACATGAAAGGGTCCGTCTTGACGTGCCCCGAGCCCGACATTTGAAAGATGTCCTGCGAGCTTTGACTTCTGCTCGTGCCGGTGTCCAGAAACCCGTCCACCACGTAGTACAAGCCGGGATTCCTCTCTCCTTGCTCGACGAGGACTGAGCCCTTGGGAAAGAAGACAATCTCGACTTCATCCCTCATCTCGTGAGACAGGGCCTGGGCGCTTGGAGGAGTGTGGACCGCGAATCCGCTAGAAGTCACAGACTCCGAGTCCCCGTCGCCCGAACTGTCGAATGGCCCCATGAAGCCAAAGGCATTGCTTGTGTAATGGGCTTTGGATCGTCTCGGATCAGCCGAACCAAGTCGTGGCGACCCTTCAATCGACTCCGGCTCTCTGGAAGCAGTACCTCCGCCGTCCAACCCCAAAGACTTGAACATGCACTCCAGAATAGAGGCTCTGAAGAGATTGTCCTCATCGGCAGACTCGCGCGGATCTATGGATATCCTTGCGTGCTTTTGAGAGTCGAAGGGGTTGCAAGATCTCGAGTCCAAGGGGCTCAACAGGTCGCTCGACGGGACTGATATCGAACCCGTAAACGGGCCAGTACTAGGCGTGCGGCCCGCGGTGCGGGCGTACTGGGTTTGCGCCAGCAGATCGCCTGGATTGGATCGGTAGTCATGCGGCGACGGGCGCTCACGCAATGGAGATGACTTGCCGGTGCCAATCGAGGGATGCGGCTGGTTTGACATGGAAAGCAGCATGGCCTCCTTGCGGAGGGTGGTGCTGCTGGATCGGCGGCGACGATTAGCCGCTGCATTGTGGAGGGCGATGCCCTTAGTTTCCTCGTCTTTGCCAATCTTTTCGCGTTCTCGATTGAACTTCTCCTTGAGCCGTGTCAAGGCGTCGCCCCGCAACATGTTGGGGAGCTGGCAGACTGTGTACTTGACCATGCTCTTCTCGGTCTGCAGCACCTCGGAGGTGAGCCCGAGATAGTTGAAGGCGTGCGACAGAGTCACTCTCTGAAACCGGGATAGAATGACGTGCACAATGTGCGACGTGGCTTTGGGATATACCCTGATGAGACGGCGAAACGCACTGGCTGGTATGATGGCAATTGTCGTGTCAACCGTGGCCCGGGCGATGATGTCCGGATGAGCAGAGCTTGATGTTTGCCGATGCGGCAGTCCAGGCCGAAGCGCCGAGCGTGCAGACAAGATGCCCGATCCGTCCAGGGACATGGGAGGAATCCTGGAAGTGACCCTGCCAGCACTTGAGCGCGGCCCATGCTCAGGCCTCGGGGCGGGGTGAGTCGAGCTTCCGTCGAGATGGGGGGTATTTGGCATCGACACAGGGACGTTGGATGCCTCTAGAGAATCACACTCTCTGAACGAGGCATGCCGGTGATCGTCGCTCTTAGCCGATGGTGGAATGCGCGGCGACTCGTTCTCATTGAGCCGCAGCTTGACATCTTCCGTAAAGAGCGACATGATGGAGAATAGGGACGACATGGGCGCGCCGTTGCGGACCTCGGTCAGCAGCTGATATCTCTGCTGACCAGGAGCCAGGTCCTCATCACCCGACGACTCATAGCCATGATGCTGAGATCGCGTGGTGATCCGGGGGTCGAGTCCCGGCTTGACAAAGATTTCAACAAGGCCATCGACGACGATGCAGAAGCCCTTTTCCTCCTCGAGGTTGATGGTCTCGCCGGCAATGAGTTTCCTTGTCTGCATGCTCCGCGTGAGCTCATGGAAGACGGACCGCTCGAGATAGCCAAAGATCTTGATGGCACTCAGGAACTCGTCGAGGTAGCTGGAAAGCCCCAGCTTTGCACCCTCGTCATGCGTGTCTGGGAAGAGGTCGATCTCGGGCTCCTTGCGCTGAGGCTCAGGAGGAAGCCGCGAATACATGTTGAGGATGCGATACCTCACAACCCAGCTCACCGCCGACACGACAGCCACCATGATGAGCATGCTAATAAGCGTGTGAGCCTAGAGCGTTGCACGCCGGAGGGACGAGCGTACAGCGTGGTAGCATTCATGGTCACGGTCCAGCTAGTGGAGAAGAGCGTGTAGAGAATGCGTGGCACATTGATGGTGGCAATGCGGATGACCCAATAAAGGAGCGTCGAGACGAGGTTGATGATGGCCAGCAGCAGCCAGGCAAAGAGACCGACCCAGCCGGAGACGTCGCGGGCTGCCACCGTGCTGGCCGCCGTGCGGGCCGCCGTGCTCAGGGCAGCGGACGATGGGCCGGTCGGCGACTCCATGGCCTGTGTGAGGCTCCTGGTAACGCTGTCGAGGGCTTGCACAGCATTTGACAGGTCAGAAGCCATGGCTGCGAATCCTGATGCACACGCGGGGCCAGCATCATGTGTGGCGGCGCGTGATGGCCGGTGATGCAGCGAGACAGACGAGGGAGCGGAAGTGAGGGAAGAAGCGATCAAGGTTTGCAAAGTCTTGTTGGTTGATACGAAGTACGAAGCCTTACCCGGCTGACCCCACTATACCCGAGAAATACCCGGGACCTGGCTGTCAGATCTACGGTTAAAGGGATCACATGCGAGATCACGTGCGGGATCACGGACGGGAAATTAGGCCAAAAGACCCCTTACCCGTTGGGACCTAAGGGCCTTCGTCCCTTAGTTGGGTCTAAATTAGCCGGACAAACCCCCAATCGCCGGACAAAAAACTCAAGAGGGCGATAGGCAAATTGGTCGCATCACATTCTAGGAGCGTCGTGACATATTGTAAGAGTCTTGCTATTTGCACAGCATTAAATATCTAGAGTATTGCTATTTGCACAGTAACAAATTGCTATTTAGATAGTAAACCCACTTTTTCGGCGCGCACCCCACGCGCCTATGTCCCGCCACTAAAATTAAGTGGTATTATTAGAACAGAGGTTCTATAGCCTACCTAATAAGCTAGAATGCGCACACCGGCTAAAGAGGCTATTCTATAGGATGTATATATATGTGTTTAGGGTCTATGCCTATAGCTCTAGCCCTAATATAGACGAGAGGTAGGCACGTAACTAGTATCTACGTAGGTATACGTAATATATATACGTGACTATCTAATACACCCCCCTAGGTTCGCTCTTAAGGAGAGGGAAGCTAAATAAAACAATAGCTCGAGCTAATTCCTTTAAATCCGAGGAGTTTTCTAAAAGCTTAAATCAATCGGCCTAAATTAATATAAAGTCGGTCTCGGGTCGTAGGATATTGCGTTCCCGCTCCGTCGCGTTCGCGCTATCTTATCTACGTTCCTGCTCTTCCTACCGTATATATATTTCCTCCTAAAGGGTATTCTCGTCCGATTTAGGTAGCTCTCTATCGTTAAGGAGGCTCGTAATATCGTAGAGACTAATCTAAGTAACGAAAGCTCGGAAGCTATCGCCTTAGAGTGCCTTCGTTAAGCCGTCGGCTATTATCTTCGTAGTCGGAGTATATATAACGTCGAGGGTATTATTTATTATCTCCTATCGAAGCTAATAGTTATATATATTAACGTAGCGGAGCTTTATCTATAACGTCGTTACTTTAGCGGTAATTAGTCGGATTATCTACTAATTATCGTATTATATTCTAATACGAGAGTCGTCGAGGGATATATTAAGCTCTTTAATAAGTCGACTAACGTAAATAGATTCTTTCGCGGCTTATAAAAGCGTAAGTAGTTCTACCTCTATTGTTAAGGTCGTAACTATATCTTACTTATTTACTCTCTAGCCGATAAGCCCTTTAAATAGCTTTATAGCAAATGCCTAAGAACTTTTCCGATTAATTATATTATTAGCGAAAGAAGCATCGCTTACGACTTCGAAGTTATCTCTACCCCCTAAGCGAAGCGCTAGTACCCGAGTGTGCGTTAGGTAGTAGAGAACTTAGTCCGCCGCTTTATAATATTTTAGCCTTAGGTTAGAGTTAAACTTCGTAAGCCGTAATATTGCAAATGCTATATTTAGGCGAGTAATTACCGCTATATATAGCACCGATCCGACTATCCCTTAGTAAGTATTAATCTCCGCGTAGGTAGCGATCCTATCCTACGGGAGAAGCTTATTAAGTCCTATCGGTATTTCTACTAACCGTTGTAACTTCGTAAGTCGGGAGGTAATCTTATCGATATATACCGCCTAAGAGAGCTAGATATATCCCTTCCGCCTATCGCGTAGGATCTTAATGCCTAAGAACTATTATAGGTTATTACCTCCTATTAGTTTATACATTGCCTTAAGTTAAGCTTATAGAGCCTTAGCCCTCTTACGATCCCTCTTATAATACGCAAACACAATATCGTTAACGTAAAAGAAAACAATAATGCCGTTAAGGGTAAGGCAGTATAGCTTATATAAAACCGACTAAAAACCTATATCTTATAGCGTATTAGTAAGGTCCCTATGCTATAGTAGAGGAGATTTCCTTAGACCGTAAAGTACTTTATTAAGCTTAAGCACTACGCTATATTTCCTATATCCTAGCGGGAGCCTTATAAACATAAGCTCGTTAAAGGTCGCGTTAACGAATGCGTTTATAGCGTTATATTAGATAAGTTTAAGGTCGAATCGTGCCGAGATAGCTATTAATATACGAAAACTCCGCCCGGCTAATATAGCCGCGTAAGTCTCTTGCCTATTTTAGAGCTATTAATCGCCTCGCACTACGAGCCTTACCTTATATTTTAAAAGCCTCCCGTGCTTATCTATTTTATATACGTAAATCTATATATAGTCGAGCACTTATGCCCCCGTAGGAACGTTAGAGCACTTAGTTTCGTACTAGGACTTTATTTTCTTATAGCTAGCGAGGTGTACCTTCTCGGCTTCTTCGAATTAAAGACCGAGTAAGTAAGTTCGCAGTTATACATAAGAAACCGGCGGTAGTAGAAGATCCCGTCGGTAGACTTATCGTTTAAAGATTAAGCGATCTATCTAAGCCTTATCGATAATCTTATCTATATTACGGTCTCGTGCGATTAAAGCGGCTCGTATACCGGCTAAAAACACAGCGTGCTAGTATATCTTCCTAGCTTATATAGGTAAAGGGTTTTCTTTAAGCAGAGGGGTTTTCTTAAAGTTTAATATATACGAGGAAAGGGTTCCTTTCTCTCGTAGCGGAGGGATTCCCTTAACGCCCTTCTTTCCTACCGGAGGGATTCCCTCGACGGTAGTCGCTTATAGCGGAAGGGTTCCCTTAACGCTATTTGCTTATAGCGGAGGGGTTCCCTTAACGCTGTTTTCTTATAGCGGAGGAGTTCCCTTAACGCCGGTTATTCGCAGCGGAAGGGTTCCCTTAACGCTAGATATATTAGTATGCAAGGAAAAAACTCCTTCCTCTCGTAGCGGAGGGATTCCCTTAACGCCTCGCTTATATAATATCTACCCGATAAAATGCGATTAGATTACTGCCGCGAATAGGGCTACGGGCGGCGTAGGTAGAGGAGTTAGGAGGAGCTTAAATCGAGCAGTAGTATATTCTTTCTAGCTATCGCGTCCTTAGCCTCGGTTTTCGGCAATTAGCAGGATGCTCTCGTCGTTATCGACATCGAGGTTAAAGATCTGCTCGTCGGTTATTTAAACCGGCCTTATTCCGACATAGTCTTCGTCCGGGAGCGTGATAGTTATAAGAGTTTCGGCGAGCTCGTTAAAGTCTATTTCTTTTATACTTTCCACTAAGCTCTCGAGTATGCTATTAAAGATCTAATCCTCGTCGAATATAACGTCGCGAGTAGTAATAACTTTGCCTTAAGACAAGACCTAGATCCTAAAGATATTAGATAATATATATCCTACTAGGAAGCCGACTTAAACGCGTAGATCTAGCTTTTTAAGTCGACTAGACCCTTCTTAAGCAGAGACCTTTATTGCGAATGCCTTATATCCGTATACTCGTAGATATTATTAAGACGGTTTATTCCCGGTAAGCTTCTCGTATAAGGACTCCTACTTATAGTTATACCTTAGCGTTCTATTGTTTAAATATATAGTAGACTTATAGATTTCCCGCTATAGCTAAGCCGGGAGATTCTCTCTTATAGCGCGAGCTTTATCCTTAATAACGCCCGTAGAGCGTTCTACCCCTCCGTTTTATTCCTATATATACGGTGCCGAAGGTTCGATCTTAAATAGCTTACGCTTTAAGAAATCGTATACCCTCGCATTCTAGCTAATTAGCTCGTTATCGCACTTAATCGTCTTAATCTTAAAGTTATGCTAGTACGTAAGGTAGTTAAAACAGTGTTTAAGCACGTTAATAATCGTAGGGCCCTTCCGATTTTTTAGGTAGTAATCCTATATAAAGCCGCTCGCTCTATCCGTAATTAGCATTAAGGAGTTATAACCCTTATTATCCTTATTAAAGTCGTAGAAATCGATAGCGAGCCTTTCGCCTACTAGAAGTTTAGCTAGCAGACGTAGTTCCCGACGGATAACCCTCTTTGCCTTTGCTATACCGTAGTAGTCGCACTAGACTATTGTTAGTCCTTTAATCTTAGCGCCGTTAGAGTAGTTAACGAAGTGTTTAAGGGCTTAGGGGCCTAGGTGACTGAGTCTACGGTGCTATAGCTCCGCTATAGCTTTCTACGGCTTCCGCATTATTATAGAGTTAAAGGCGTTCCTATAAGTATAAAAGGCTCGCCTCGTTGTATATTCTAGAATATATTCTAGCACGAACTAGCTATAATATTGCGTGATTAGACTAACGACTATATTATCCGCCGCTCGTAGAGCGGAGGCTTTGCCGGGCTTATCGTCCTACTAGATTCCTTAATGTTTAAGCAGCCTATATAAGACGAGGTTATATACGAAGTTCTTATAGTAGGCAGCATCTAGCAGACGTAGCACTCGTAGGTTTATCGGGCCTTAGAGACGTAGGTCTATATTACCGTAGCCTTATATCTTTACTTTATCGTCTCCCGCCTAAAGGAAGTCTCCTTTCTATACGGTTCTAAAGTTACGGAAGCGGGAAATCTAGTTAAAGATATATAAGGTCGTTCTATAGTTAAGGATAGACGAGTGATAAAGAGGGTAAGCGTTAACGTAAAAAGTATTATTAAGTTTTAAGACGAAAAAGGAGGCTAATAGGCATTTCCCCTTCGCCCTTTTAAGTTAATCTATCTTATTATAGTCTTTAATAACGACCCTTTTCTTTCCTATAAGCCTCTATACTTCTCTAGCGATATCTAGGTTCGCTATATTAGTGTCGATTATTCTTTTTCTTATGCCTATGCCTAGCTACTATAGTAGGGCATTATCGCGCTTAATCTCCTAGCAATCCTTTATTTTATAGCTAGTAAGAGAGCAGAGGCGGCAATAGGGGGTACCTTCTTCTTCGTTATAGCTCGGGAGTATTCTCTTCCTACCCGGCCTTGCCTTAGAACCTCTTTGCTTCCGGCCCTAACCTTAGGCGTTCGGCGCCCCGGTGTTATTTTCGCTAGCCGGCCTCTTATTGTTATTCTCGTTCCCGGCGAAGGTTAGGCCGAAGGACCCCTTCTTTATATCGGGGATTAACGAGTTCGATAGGGTGTTAAGGTGCCTTATAAACGAGTGAATTATCGTATGCCTATCGAAGTAGCGTTTGTCTTACTAATTCCTATAGATAAAGGCCTAAGCCTATTGCGGGTAAAAAAGGGCAACGACTTTAATAAAGTCCTTAACCTAGATGCTTTTAAACACGGCTTCGGGAAGTTCTACCTAGATTCTATCCTCTATAACGACCTTCTATTAATTAAGCTATATATTCTAGCTCTAAGGCGAAGACGTTAACGCCTTTATCGCCTCTTCGTACCGTGCTTAGACTATATAAATAGCGTCCTTACGATTTCCTTTATAGCTCTTTCGGAGCTTCTCGTACTATATTAGGAGTTCGTCGTCGTAGCTATAGCACGATTAGTAATTCGAATCTAAGACCGTTATTAATACCTATTCTTAAAGGGCCTAAAGGTCCTTATTTTAGTCCTTTTATTTCTTTAGAGCCGCGTTATATATATTCTATTTCTAGTTAGTCTCTTACGCGGTAGGTATTATATTTTAGCTACGAATATCGTTATCCGCCGTATAGGCCTAAGTGTAAGGTAGTTCTTCGAATGTAGGAGGCGACGGTTTTTTAAGGAGCTCTTTACGCCGTTCGACGTACTTCTAGAGTTAAGCGGACTTAGCTCGGAAACGGAATTTATTATCCTAGACGAGATATTTAGCCGTTCCCTTTAGCATAATATCCCTTTTTATAGTCGTTATCGTATTAAGGTTAATATAGCGAGTGCGGTAGCAATAAGGTAAAGACGGTAGTATTATCTTTATCTAGTGCTAAGGGAAACCGTATAGTATTTCCGTCTCTACGTTGTTTAGGAGGGAAGAAGAGAACGGTAAGGGCAATCGCGATAATTTGCGATCGATATAGTAGATATACTATAGCGTGTTTTTCTTCGTTATCTAACTCCGACTCCTTATTATAGTGCCGAAAATAAATAAGAATAAATTCTCCTTAAGCGTAACGTGCACTAGTCTTCCGTTATTAGGGAGGGAGGAGGGAAAAAGGATTAAGTATACTTAGTTTCTACGCCTCGATAGTATGCTCGAGCGTATCGTAGCGCCGGTATATTCCCCGGTTGTTAGTTTTAGTGTTTTTCGATATTTTTCGATATTTTTTATGTTTTTAGTGTTTTTAGTGTTTTTAGTCGCTTAAAGGGGGCCTATTAATTAACTAATAAGGTTTAAATTAATTGCCGGAGAGATTAATTAAAAGGCTAAGACTCTTAATTATTAGAATAGAGGTTCTATAGCCTACCTAATAAGCTAGAATACGCACACCGGCTAAAGAGGCTATTTTATAGGATGTATATATATGTGTTTAAGGTCTATGCCTATGGCTCTAGCCCTAATATAGACGAAAGGTAGGCACGTGACTAGTGTCTACGTAGGTACACGTGATGTGTGTACGTGACTATCTGACAGGTATATGGCAATTGAGAGAGCCGCGCAAATCGTGCGAAGAACGCGAAGAACACTAGGCCCCCCCGACACGCAGTAGAAGCCGGGCACGAAGCATATATTAAAGAGCCGCACACATAGCAGAGGGCACGCAGTAGGGCACGCAGCCGGGCACGAAGCATACATTAAGGAGCCGCGCACGTAGTAGAGGCACGCAGTAGGGCACGTAGTAGAGGGCATGCAGTAGAAAGCACGCAGCCGGGCATAAAGCATACATTAAGGAGCCGTATACATAGTAAAAGGCACGTAGTAGAGGGCACGTAGTAGAGGGCATAAAGCATACATTAAGGAGCCGTATATATAGCAGAAGGCACGCAGTAGGGCACGTAGTAGGGCACGTAGTAGAAGGCACGCAGTAGGGCATAAAGCATATATTAAAGAGCCGTATATATAGTAGAGGGCACGTAGTAAAGGGCACGTAGTAAAGGGCACGTAGTAGAGGGCATATAGTAGGGCATATAGTAGAGGGCACGGAGTAGGGCGCGCGCGTGCTACTATAGCTATTAAATTAACTAACTAAATTAAGGCTATATACGATTTACGCGGCCCTCTTAATTACTATATACCTACACTTAATTTTAGTAGCAGAATATAGGCGCGTAGGGTGCGCGCCGAAAAAGTAGAGATAATCGTAGTTTACTATATTAATAGCAATTTGTTATTATATAAATAGCAATACTTAATAAGTGTTACTATTTACACTAAGCGATTTCTCTATTTGCACTAAGTAGACCTAAAATATTTTTGCGCTTACCCTCCGCGCTTACCCCGCCTAACCTAATTTGTATGCAATAATATAGCAACAGCGGGGCCTACGTAAAGTAAATAGTCCCTTTAGTCTATATCGTAAAGTAAAGCTCTTTATTGCCCCTTCGCGATAGATCTATAACTCCTAATCGAGCCCGACTAGCCTGCCGACCATCCTGCCGACGAGCCTAGCGACGAGCCTGACGACTATCCTGCCGACGAGCCTAGCGACGAGCCTAGCGACGAGCCTAGCGACAAGGGCCTGCCAATCCTATGTCTTCCGCCTTCGCTATCTTTTAACATATACGAAGAGTTATATAGCTTCCTCTAGAGCTTCTATCGAGACAATAGCGCCGCTATCGTAAAGAAGTCTAGCTCCTATAAGCGAGAGGTTAATAGGCAGGTTATATACACCTACGTTACGTTCGTTTATAATCGTAGCGAAAGGCGAGCCTCGATAAGCAATAGGCTTCGTAAGGCTTTTATATAGAAGCTTAACTACCTTATTAAGATTATCGCATTAGTTACGAAAAGATCCTATTAGAAGTAGACTTATCGCGTTAATAATGCCTAGCATAACTATAGTTAGTTAATCGATCTATTAGCTTATAACGCCTATCGCCGCTATATAAAACTATAGTAAGAGCTTAAGAATAGTCTTTCGAAGCATTATGCCCTACCGGCTCGCGAGATAGCCTCGATTATTAGAGACGCTACCGATAAGGAGTATTTCTTCCGGCAGCGGGATATCTATAACGATCGTTAGAAGATTCGCGCTATAGCCCTCGGTGGCAAGACGGCTACTTAGGCATTTATTAACTACCTCTAGCGCAGCGGTCTTAAGCATATAGTTAAGCTTAACGACGAGGACGAGCAAAAGGTAGAGGCTATCTTCTAGATATATCCTTAGTGCGAGCAGATGTAGAAGCGGTTCCTAGAAGTCTTAGGACTTAATAATATATATAAAACGAACCGCTTTAAGATAGATCTCTTCTAGGCTACTAGGGTTACCGATTAAAGGTCTATCGCTAACTTCGCATTTAGCCTTATTAACTCGGAAAAGGAGGAGGGCTTCCTATAGCTCTTTAAATAACTTAATAACCTTCGATAGTAAGTTAAGGCCCTAGAGCCTACTATAATTATTATAGATAAGGAAAAGGCTCTTAAAAACGCACTCTTACGCGTTTTCCCTGCCTTATAGTAATAGCTTTACGTATACTATATTAACGCTAACGTTAATGCGAGGATTAAGTCCCGCTAGAAGGCGCCTTAGGGCGACGATAACGATACCCCCCTTGCCGAGGATACTACCGCTGCCGAGGATACTGCCCTTGCCGAGGATGCTGCCGCTGCTAAGGATGCTGCCGCTGCCGAGGATACTACCGCTACCGAGGTTGCTGCCGGACGAGCCCGCAC
The DNA here is from genome assembly GCA_012934285.1 of Ophiocordyceps sinensis. Classification (NCBI taxonomy): domain Eukaryota; kingdom Fungi; phylum Ascomycota; class Sordariomycetes; order Hypocreales; family Ophiocordycipitaceae; genus Ophiocordyceps; species Ophiocordyceps sinensis. Next base: position 10,850,649 of record JAAVMX010000001.1, on the reverse strand, counting down.
TTAATAAGAGGCTAAAGAGGCTAAGGACGGAGTCTTAGGCCCGTTAGGCCCGCCTAAGGAGGAATACAGCCGCGAGAGTATATTTGCCGCTTAGAAGTTAGTTATTTATGCTCTTAACGAGGAAGCTTTTTAGTCGGCTTAGCGGGCTTTTAATCGTACCTACGGCGAGCACTAAGGGCATATCTTACGATATATCTTAGACGAGTATATGCCTTAGCGTAAGCAGTAGGCTTATTGCTTTATTAGCTTTTATCGTAACTTCGGCTAGAGAGTTAATAGCCCGGTCGAGACTACCTATAAAGATATTAAGTCATATTTGCTTATAGGCACCGGCGATCTCTTTTACCTCTATAACGCCTTGCTATAGATAATCGAGAATAAGTAACGCTACTATATCTAAGAAGCCGCCTAGTAGTAGAGTCGGCAGCGGTTACTATATCTTAGCTAGAAGTAGCTTAGCAAGCTTAACGTTAAGGTTACCTACTAAGCTATTAACCTCCTTACTAAGCAGCACCGTCTTGCCTTAGCCGTATTGCCCTTCGAGCTTAGGAAAGAGCCGCGGGAGCTACTACCGCTATCGTCTTACATAGGGCGGTTTATATAGCAGTAAGGGCTTCCTTATGCCTACGTAATCTTTTAACGACTCTAAGCCGATATACACTAAGCCGATATACCGCTTATAAAGCTTAATGTTTATCCTCGGTGGTAGCTTAAGAAGCCGCTAGTAAAGACCCCCCCTTATTCTATATAAATTACGCTAATTAGTACCCTTAGGACCTCGACGAACTACTCCTCTAAATCTAGGACCCTAATGTCGTTTAAAACCTCCGTGGTCGGCCTTATATACTAAAGAATATGCCCCTACCGGTGCCTTAAGACTTAGAGCTAAGCCGAGATTAAGATAACGACGTCTCCTAAGCTTCGCAATAGCAAGCCTCCTAGAGAGGCACACGAGGCAGAGGCAGACGAGGCACGCAGTAGAGGCAGCTATCGCGGTCTAGCTAAGCTAGCACCCGCCGCCTTAATGCAAGCGTGCGCCGTATATATACGCAATATAAGATAGACGAGCTATAAGGGGAAGGCAGTTAGGCGTTAAGCCAGCCGTCGTAAGCAAGATCGCGCGCGCGCACAAATACACGAGGCAGACGATTAAGAGGGAGATAAGGCAGGGGCGTTAAGGGCGGCGTTAGGGGCGGTAGAGCTACGCCCGCGTCGTCCGCTATAGAGGAGGTTATTCCCGCCACGCAGCCTAGGGCCACGTAGCTTAGGGCCACGAATTAAGATAAGTATTACTATTTACACTAAGTGTTTTCTCTATTTGCACTAAGTTGATATTAAGTAGACCTAATTCTTCTGCGCCTACCCTCTGCGCCTACCCCGCCTAACCTGATTTATATGCAATAACATAGCAACGGCGGGGCCCGCGTAAAGTAAAGAGTCTTACGAGGCTGCCCTCTGCCTAACCTACGAGCCTGCCTACGAGCCTGCCTACGAAGGAGCCTGCCTACGAAGCTACCTACGAAGGAGCCTGCCTATAAGCCTACCTACGAAGCTACCTTCGAAGGAGCCTGCCTACGAGCCTGCCTACGAAGCTACCCACGAAGGAGCCTGCCTACGAGCCTGCCTACGAAGCTACCCACGAAGGAGCCTGCCTACGAGCCTGCCTACGAAGCTACCCACGAAGGAGCCTGCCTACGAGCCTGCCTACGAAGCTGCCCACGAAGCAGCCTGCCTACGAAGCTGCGCTTGAGGGAGCCCTCGAGGGAGCCTGCCTACGAGCCTACCTACGAAACTGCCTACGAAGCTGCCTACGAAAGAGCCTGCCTACGAAGGAGCCTACCTATAAAGCTACCCACGAAGGAGCCTGCCCACGAGCCTGCCCACGAGCCTGCCCCGAGGGAAAGGGCTCTAGTTAGGCGTACGCGCGCAAATACATAAGGCAGAGGATTAAGAGGGAGATAAGGCAAGGGCGTTAGGGGCGGCAGAGCTACGCCTACGTCGTCCGCTATAGAGGAGGTTATTCCCGCCACGCAGCCTAAGGCTACGCAGCCTAGGGCTACGTAGTCTAGCCCTACGAATTAAGATGCGTTATAAGGTCGAATTAAGTAGGCGAATTAAGCGTATTATTCGCATAAATTAAGCGTAGACGCCCGCCTAGACTATTCACTTTGCCCGGGCCCCGCCGTTGCTATATTATTGCACATAAATTAGGTTAGGTAGGGTAGGCGCGGAGGGTAGGCGCAAAAAGATTTTAGGTCTACTTAGTGCAAATAGAGAAAACACTTAGTGCAAATAGTAATACTTATTGAGATACGTTATAAGGGCGAATTGAGTGGGCGAATTAAGCGTGTTATTCGCATGAATTAAGCGTAGACGCCCGCCTAGACTGTTTACTTTGCGCGGGCCCCGCCGTTGCTATATTATTGCATACAAATTAGGTTAAGCGGGGTGGGCGCGGAGGGTAGGCGCAGAAGAATTAGGTCTACTTAATATTAACTTAGTGCAAATAGAGAAATCGCTTAGTGCAAATAGTAACACTCTACTTAATATCTATTTGTATAGTAAGACATCTAAATCCCTACTTCTTCCGCGCCTACCCCGCGCGCCTATGTCCTACTACTAAAATCTAGTGCCGGTATATAGCAATTAAGAGATCTGCGTAAATCGTGCGAATAACGCGAAGAACACTAGGCCTTAATCCAGTTAGGCCACCCCGATATAGCACGTAGTAAGGCACGTAGCTAGTAAGCAGAGCACGTAGTAGGGCACGCAGCAGGGCAAGTATAGCACGCAGTAGGGCACGTAGTAGGGCACGTAGTAGAGGGCGTAGTAGAGGGCGTAGTAGAGGGCGTATGTTATAGTACTACATTATATAACATAGTACATAGTGATATACCACGTGACATATAGTCCTATATATAAACGAGCCTTTAGCATCTATAGTTCTTCTCCTCTTTATAGAATAATAAGGTTATTTAGCTATTACCTAGTGCTATAATAGTTTATTCTATCTCCTATTACGCCCCGTCGCGACCCTTAGCTTTATTAACATAGTCCTAGTAGCTCTATTACCTTATCCCCTTAGTCGTCGCGACCTAAGCGTAACCCTTAAGAAATTATTCACCTAAGCCCTTAAGCCCTTAAGAATTTTTCCCTAGCTTATAGAAACCTATATAGCCTATAGAAACTTTTTTATAGTCCTTAATAAACACCCCTTAGACTAAATACTCCTCCTTCCTCCTTATAGCGGATATACCTATAGCCTCTAACGCTACGGGCGACGGTCTAAAAGCCTTTACTAAAGAGTTTATTAATAAATTTCCTTAGATCGCCTAAGCGATTAAGAGGTTTAATAACGTAGTCCCGGTCGCTAATACGTAGGAGACCTAGGAAAACCTATAGAGCTTAGATACCCGATATATTCTTATATATATCGAGGAGAGTCTTCGCTCCCTTTACGTAACGGAGGCCTCTTAGGTTAACCGAAATACTAGGTTTATAAGAGAACGAGCTTAGGGGGGGTATATAATTGTTATTAATCTACGAAGGGACACAGCTATAGACTAGATCTAAATGTCTATATATACGATATAGAGGTTACGTAGGATAATATATAATATAACCTAACACTATGATAGTATATCCCCCTTAAATTAGCGTTCGACTTAAACGCCTAAAAGGGTTAATAGGCTAATAAAAACGAAGGAAATCTATATTAATCGGCCTTAAAAGCGGGCCTAATATAGAACGAGAGAGAAATAAAAAGAAACAAAAGGCAAAACTAAGAAACTAATATATGCCGTCGTAACGTAAATTATATTAATAAATTATACTTATCGTTACTTAAGCGAAGGGGAAGATATAAGGAAGGCTATATAAAAGGCCGGTTTAGGCTTAGCCGGGTTAAGGGCGTAAAAAGCCTTAAGGTCGTCCTAGCAGCCGTTAAAGCAGGAGGAGTCCTCTTACGTAAGGGGGCTATAACGCTATTAAACGCGATACTTAATCTTCCCGGAAGCGTACTAGCGTTACGTAAGGATAGAAGAAAACTCTTACTTAAGGTGCGCGTTATCGCTATCGTCGTCGCCGGGAGAAAGGAGAACGCCGTTATTAGCGGGCCGGACGTTAAGCTCCGATTAGCTAGGTAAAAGGCGCTCTTAGGTCTTAGTAAGGAGGGAGTAATAAAAAATAGGGTAAAGGCGGCTGCCTTTAGGGAGGCGAAGAAGATACGCCGTCTTATATACCTTAAGGACCTTATATAGGCCCTCCCGCTTATAGTCGAGCTTCTTTATAGGGCGGAGGGTCTAGATCTAGCGGGTGCTAAGGAATACTATATCGCTAGGTTAATACGCTAGGGCAAGAGTCCGCCGGGCGTCCGCGTAGTAAGCCTAAGTAGCCTAAGCATCCTCGATTATATCGCGGAGGAAGTTAGAGATACGCTAAAGATAGGAAGCGAGCGCGTTACCGCGGAGGTTTTCCTTCCGCTGCTAGGGGGTTATACCGGGCGGGGGGGGACTAAAGGGCTTAGTGCTAAGCTTTAGGTAGAAGCTATAGTTAGCGAAGAAAGGGGAGAGGCTAGTAGATTTAAAGACTTAATTATTAGTAGTAAATTCGGCGAGGGGAAGGAGGTCGACCTTATCGTCCTAAAGGTAGGTAGTATAATAACGAAGGTAAACCTCTATTTAAGCGTTCGCGATCTTAGTCTAACCGTCGGTCTAAGGGTAGTAGGCGGAGCTAAGGTAGAGGCGGTAACTAAGGCGATGACTAAGCTACTATTAGAAAGCCGAAATAAACTAAGTGCTATAATCGCTAATAATAGAAGCTAAGGTGCTATAGAGGGACTAAACGTAGGAAATAAACGCGTTAATAACGTTTTTAACGGTTATTAAAGGTATTAAAACGTAGTAGCGTATCTTCGTAAGGCGGTTAACGATAACGAGGATATTAGAAAACTTAATGCTATTACGGCGGTAGATAGGGAGGTCGGTAATAAAATCGACGGATATATCGGTCTATAGGGCGAAGGGAATACTTAAGGGCTAAAGCAGGCCTTAGGGGGAGGAACGAGGGGATTTAGCGCGTAGGCATATATAATAGTTCCGCACGAAGTTAGAAATAGACTTATATATACTAGGCTAGATATAAGACCGGCGGTAGAGGCTAGCGGTCTTTGTACGTCTAAGGTGGCCGGTAAAGGGGGAGGTATAAGCGCGGACGAAGATCTAAAGAATTAGGGCGTCGTTAAAGGGAACGAAGAGCCGGCCTTAGAAATAGAACCGGCCCTAGACCTTAGAGAGAGCGGTCTTAGGGATCGAGCGGAGGGGGGCTCGAAGGGGGTAAGGCTAGCGGGGCTAAGGGGACTAGAGAGCTACGCAAATAGCGGAGATAAGCGGGGAGGAGGAATAAGCCCGGTCGATAAGGTTATCGATCGGCTCGGAGTCGTCGAGGGCGTAGAGGTCGAGGCAGTCGGAATTATATTTATAAATTATATTTATAAACGAATCGGACTCCTTAACGGTACTAAAGGCAGTAGTAGTATTAGGGTAGAGGGGGGCATTAACCTTAGACTTAGGGAGGATAACCTAATATCGATAGTTAATCCTCTCGTCGGCTTAGTTAGTAAGGGAGAGAGGGCGGGAGCCGGGCAGGCGGCTAAAGGCGTCGGGGAGAATAGCTTAAGAGCCGGGCTAAAAGACGATCTTAAAATTAAAACGACTAAGGAATTCGGCCTAGCGGGCCTATCGCTAGTTAAAGAGCTTTATAGTTATAAAATACTAAAGATTCTTATAGTCTAAGGCTATCTTAAACTTAGGTAGGCCTTTAAGCTTAAGGCGCTATTCCTTAAGAGATTTTATAATCGCGAGAAGTTCCTTATCGTAGATCTCGTAATTATACTCTTAAGCGGAGTGCTTTAACGAGAAGAAGGCAACTAGATAATAACGACTATTATTAAGGAGCTATATTAGCATACCCCCGGCGGCTTAGTCGGAAGCATCTATCTAAACTATAGTCTTACGATAAGGGTTGAAGTATACGAGGACTAAAGCGGTAGTAAAGGCGTGCTTAAGGGCTTTAAAGGCGTAGGCGTAGGCGGGAGACTAGATCTAAGGGGTAGAGTTCTTAGTAAAGGCGTTTAAAGGGTTTATAAGCTTAGAAAAGCCGCGAATAAAACGCCGATAAAAATTAGCGAATCTTAAGAAGCGCCGGAGGTCTTTAATAAAGGAGGGGGCAAGCTAGTCTAAGACCGCACGAACCTTATTAAGGTCTATACAAATGCCTTTATCTAAAATAATTAGGCCGAGGTACTTAATCTTAATAACGTAAAAGTTATACTTATCTACGTTAAGCTAAAGGCCGGCGGCGTTAAGGCGCTTAAGAACCGTATTAACGTAGGCCTAGTGCTCTTCCTACGTCTTTAAGAAGATTAAAACGTCGTTTAGATAGGTAAAGCAGAACTTATTAAGGATATTATAAAAGGCTATATTAATAAAACTCTAGAAGTAGGATAAAGCGGCGGTAAGGCTAAAGGGGGTAATATAATACTTAAAGAGCTTATACCGTATAGCGAACACAGTCTTTTACTTATATCCTTCGGCAATTTAAAGGCGATTAAACGCCGCGATAATATTAATCTTAGTAAAAAACTTCGCCTTCCGGATATAGGCGAGAGTATCGTAGATAAAAGGTAAAGGGAAACGGTTCTTAATTATAGCCTTATTTAGGCCGCGATAGTTAACGTAAAAACGGACGCCCCCGCTTAGCTTACGGGCGAGTATAATAAGGGTAATAGCGGGGGAGGTAGAGCGGCGGATAAAGCCCTTCTTAAGCTACTCGTTAATGTACGCGCGGACGATCTAGTTCTCGGCTTCGCTAAAAGGGCGGAGGCGGGTATAAGGAGGTTATATCCCTTCTTTAAGGTTAATTTAAGTATTAACGGCATAGTAAAGGGCGAGCTTATCGGCCTCGCTCTTAAGCTATATATAAATTATATAGTAGAGCTCCTTAAGGACTTTACCCTAAAGCTCGTCGAGCGTATAAAGGACCTTCTCTTACTTCTTAAAGAACTTAGCGATATCGTCGGGGGAGATCTTATTAAGGTAGATCTTATTAAGGTAGTTATCGATAAAGTCGTAAAGGCAGGGGTTAAAGCAGGCTTTCGCGTCCTCGGCATCTATATATCTAACTAAAACGGCCTAGTAGAAGTCCTTAGGGATATCTTAGTTAATAAGTAGTAAAGGCTCGGTAGGTAAAGGCTTAGCGGTAAAGGCCTTAATTAAGGTCTAAGAGGTCTAGACTTTAGACTGCCGGTGGAATATTACTATCGCGTCGATATTAAGCATTTAGATGTTAAACGCTAAGTCGTTAAAGGATAAAAAGCGGAAGGGCTAAGGTCTAATAGTCTTACGACTCAGCCGTAATATAGGGCGGCGGTAGCTAGCGGTCTTATAGATAGGACGGGGGTAAGGAGGTCGAACGTAGCGGCGAGGGTAAAGGGTAGCTAAAGAGTTAGAGTTATAGCTAGAGTTAGAGTCGGCGTCGTTAACCTAGCAGGAGGAGTCCGGATAGGCGGGTTTACCCGCGTTAAGAGTATCCTTGAAAAACGCAGAGAGGGATATGCTAAAGGACGGGGGAATAAACTTAAGAACGTCGCTAAAGCGGACGGAACGGATAAAGGCCGGAGGACGGGCTAAAGCCAGACGGGCGGGAATAGGTATTATAGCGGCGGGGGGTTCGCCCTCGTCGTTAGAGTCTTCGACGGAGGGGGTAGTAAAGGGTTCGCCCTCGTCGTTAGAGTCTTCGATAAAAGGGGCAAAGGGAAAACGAATTATATTTATTAATTATATTCCCTTAAAGATAAGGGCGGGGGAAGCCGGGATAGGGCGGGTAAGGCGGGCAAAGGTAGCCGAGAGGCCTAGGATAAGATAAGGCTAATAGTCCGAAAGGCAGGAGGCTAGATAAAAGGAGGACTAGAAGGAAAGGGAATTACTACGCTAGCTAATAATAAGGTCGTGCCGGCGTAGCTAAAGGAGGCTAAGAATAACCTCGTAGCTAAGCTTTGTAAGAAAGAAGCAAATAGACTTAGTATAAGCGCTAATCTAAGAGACTAAAAAAGCGCAATAAGTAATAGAGCCGGACTTATAGTCGCTACTATCGGCGAGAGAAAGCCGGCGTAGGAACTAAAGCTAGCGGATAGGAAGGGTAAAGCGGTACGCGGTCTAAGCGTATATAAAGGCGTATCTAAAGCAGCCGGAGTTAAGTAAAGCATTTATAACGATATCGGCGGATATAAGGGATAAAGGCATAAGTAGAGCACGCGGTTGTATTCCCGCGGGGAGGTAAAGATCCTCCCCGGTATTAAATAAAGCTATAAACTTAGACACTAAGAGCTCTATCGCGCGATAAGGCGAGGGAGCTACGTATTTCCTAAGGACGGGGAAGAGGCGGGGAGGTCGTCTACCTCGCCCTTAATAAAGCCCTGCTTTATAGCGCGAACCTAGTAGCGGGGGGGAGGGGGTTTAAGCAGGCGTAGGGCAGACGTACCGCTACTACGGCTACGGCCGCGGCTAGAGCCGGAACCGGCGCTAGGACTAGCGCTAGGGTTAGCGCCGGGATTAGCACCGATACCCTTATTAAGGCAGGTCTAGGCGGTATAGGTAGCGGTAGCCGGCTAAGCGTAGTAAAGGCAAAGACGGTTCTTAAACCGCCGTTGCTTCTTAGCGTTAGTAAGCTAGGCCCGGAATGCGTTAAGCTGCATTAGGTTATTAGTAAAAGACGCGGGTAAGGCGGGCGAGGTAAAGCCGGTGCGAGCGGGGTTACGAGGTAGCTAGAGTTAAGAATAGGCCTTAATACGCTGCTAGTTATCCTAGAGCGTAGAATATATCTTAGCTTAGGCCGTAAAGTCGTTATAGGCTAGGCACTCGACCTATAGAGCGGCGGCGTTAGTAAATTCGATAGAGACCTTCGAATAAAGGTAGGCGACGTAAGCGGTGCCGTCGAACGATAAGTCGGCTTAAAGCTAGGTAAACTTTAAATAGAAGTCCGGCTAAGAGATATTCTTTATCGATAAAGCGTTAAAGTCGGCCTCTAACTAAGCGCGGGTAAAATTAGCACTAAAAACTAGGCTAAGGTCGTTAGTAAAGGCTTTAATAATAGTATACTATTAATTAGCGAAAGACTTATTATCGAGGACGTCCTAAGGAACGCTAGCGATAATAGAGGCGGCCCGGCCGGTAAGTCGGCTAGCTGCGTAAAGAATACGATCCTACTCCGTAGGGTATAAGGCGGCGTCTTAACGGAGCTTAATAGCAAGGCCGTTGCGCTAGGTCCGGAAAGCCTCCTAACGTTGCTTTTAGGTGCTAGAGTTACCGGCGAACCTCTTAGGGTCGGCTATACGGGAACGGGTAAAGGTAAGGGCAGGGGCGGGGGCTTAGTCTTAAGCCGCATCGCGTTCGGTTAAGACGAGGAGAGAGGACGTAGCGTAGTTAAGCTAACGCTAGAGATCGGCAGCGTACTTTTAGGCAACGGCTGCGTGCTCTTAAGCGGCGAGCACTCCTATATCTAACTTAACGTAAGCATTATTAAGGTAAGTAAGGGCCTTAATCTAAAAGGCGCGGAAGTCGTAAGTAGCGTTAGCCTAAATATAAGCGAACGTGCCGAATATAGGCCGTTAGGCTTAAAGAAGGGCGGCGAGGCGAGGGTAGTAGGAAACGTACTCGGTCTAAGGCTTTAGGTCGGTAAGAGCTAGCGGGGTAACGGCTAAGGTAGCGGACGGAGGATCGGCCTCTATACGGTCGGTTATCGTAGATTATAAGGCAATAGGATAAGGTAAAGGTAGGGGAAGGGTAGGGAGGGAAATCTATATAATTCGCGTTAAGACGGCGTATTTATACTAGGAAAATTCTAATAATTAAGGAAAACTCGGTCGAAAGGGTCCGGCGAAGGGGCGGACTCGCGTCGTAAAGAAGGGAGATTAGAAAAGAAAGGGGTAAGATAGCGAGATTATTAATTAAGGGCAATAGGATAAAATAGTAGATTAAACTATAAAAGAACGAGCTTTAAGGGGGGTATATAATTGTTATTAATCTACGAAAGAATATAGCTATAGACTAAGTCTTAATATCTATATATACGATATAGAGGTTACGTAGGATAATATATAATATAACCTAACACCGTAATAAGTACGTTAAGGTAATATATAATAAGTATAACTATCTTAGCTTTAAACCTATCGCCTTCTCTAAGCATAAGAGACTTAAAGACGCTTAGCTTAACGATATCGGTATCCTCTCTCGTAAGGCTAGGCTTATAGCTCGTTTAATCTATCTATCTCTTATAGCCTACGACTATAAGGTTCTCGCTATAGAGAAGGATATTGCTATAAGTGTCTTCTACTATTAGTAAGATTAGGTCTACGACTTAATCCGCATTCTTATATATAAGCGGGGAAGAGGCATATACAGGCGGGGAAGAGGCTTGTGCGAATAAGGGTAAGGGGCAGTATAGATAAGGGTAAAGGGCACGTACGGATAAAAGGGTACGTGCGTAGAGCTATATATCCGTATATATAAGTACGCTTATACTTAGTTCTTTATAGATAATTTCTATACCTATATAGAGGGCACCTAGGTAATTACTTTGCCTATATTATTATAGTATTATCTATCTCTCTTTTTTCCGGACTTATTAATATAACAACGTCCCGCTTTTATAATAGCGGTACTATCGCGTCGGAGCGGCGCCTATAAAGGCCGGTTAGATATAGCTCGGTACCCGAGCAAGCCACTATGTCCACTTTGCCGCCTATTTAAGCAGGCGCGTAAGACAGCTAGCCCCGTGCCTACACTAGACTAGAATAATAGACTTTTCCGACCTTAATTATATGCGTGCCTAATTATCCACCCGACCGCGCCTGCGGCTACGGCCTCTTTTAGGTAGATGCGATAGTTATAAGCCTGGTATACGACCCGCGTAAATTGCTACTAATACCTACTATTGCAATAACACGCGCGTCTACCTACGAGGCGGCCTAACGCCCCGTAGGCGACCTAATAAGCCTACGATGTGCTGTAGAAATACAGCTATCGTTATATCTTAGAATACGTTAAGGCATACGCGAGAATAAGGATTACACCGCTCTTCTTACACCGCCGCTCTTAGCGTAGTTCTCTCGCACCTATAAGTACGCCGTGATATACGGTCTTAAAAGAGCTCTTTATCCCTAAGCACCTTAGCATTATTGCCCCTTTTTAGCCCTTTTTCTCTTAAATACTCTTAACGTTAACTATTATTATTATATCTTCCTTTAGCGTAACTAAAGCCACGGACAACACTAAGATTATCCTTACTAAGTTAGTCTATTAGGCTACTTAGTACTCTACGTACGAGATTAATGCTAGGACCGTACGTATCTAGGAGTTTATTAACTTTAAGGACACTACGGTCTCCCTTAAAGAGCCCGTAGAAGCATCGTTCGAAGGAGAGCTCACGAGGCTAAATAAGCTCGCAGCCGCTAACTACGTAGAGGATGTCCGTCTCGGCTAAGCAACGGATGCGCATAAGCAGATCCGCACGCTCGACGAAGCCTAGCTTAAGGGCCTTACGGCCTAACGTAAGGACTATAAATAGAGGTATATTAAGTATATTATAAAGCTTAAAGCGTATATAGAGCTTACGACCTAAGTGTATATAACGGTAGACCCGGCCTTAGTAAGGTTCTTTCTAAAGACTTAAGACATCCGTAAGACTATTATAAAGCTGCGTAAGATACTTAGGGTCACGGATAAGTACCGAGTGGACTATGCTCGCTTAGACTATCGCAAGGCCTTATAGATAACGAAGCGGACTAACCTAAGCGATTAGTACCTTTAATAAGAGCTCGTATATCTTAAAGCCGTCGAATTAGATATCCTAGACATTAAGAGGTCTTAGGGCATAACCGACTTCCTTAACGCCGTTATAATACTAGACTTTAAGTAGGCCCGGCAATAGCTTAGTGCGCTTCGCGCGGAATAGCTAAGGAAGAACGTTACTATAACCCTTTAGATCCTTAGCGAGCTATTCTATTACGTTAGTTAGGATCGAGCCCGTACCTTTAGTAAGTCCGCGCCGTCCGGGGCGTTCGCTATAATATAAGCTCCGCCGGCGACCCCTAAAGCCCGCTAATCCTACGACTGCCCCTACGGTATCGTTAAGGCGCGCTATAGCTAAAAGCCCGCGGACTACGCAGCGTTCTATATTGCCGTTAATAGGGTCTCTTATAGGCCTTAGCTTCTCGTTAGTGCTAACTGTGTTAAGAAGTACGAGGAGGCGAAGTCCCTATCTCGCTAAAAGCAGATAGTAGAGGCTATTAAGGGCATAAAGGGGAAGACCCCTACTGCCTCGACTAAGACGACGCCTGCTATATAGGGTGCTTAGGCATATATAGTAATAGACTTAAGGTGCGTAGGTAGTAATGCGAGCTCCGCTCCGACCTAGGCTAGCTTTAGCACCTTCGGCTCGCCCGATAGCTTTATCTCCTCCGTCTTTAGCAACTAGCGCTACGAGCACCCGCTAATTAAATCGACTCTATTCGACTACTACGCGAGCACCTATATTATTAATAAGCTCGAGCTTCTCGGGGGTAACGTTATCGCCGCTATAAAGACCGACATTATGCTTATAGGCGATACCGCCCTTACGGTGCTATATCGTAGGACCCGTACGATAAAGAACCTACTCTACGGACCGGATGGCCTTAATACGCGAGATCTCGTCCTTAAGGATACCGCCTACGTCCCCGGCTTTTATACTAATATTATTAGCGGGGAAAAGCTTAAGGTAGGCGGCTTCTAGATCTATAGCTGCAATAATACGATCCGAGTTAGCCCTATAGAGAATAATAACGTAGTTATATATATCGAGAGTAAGTACGGGCTCTTAATAGCTAAATTAAAGTCCTTTTACTCTTGCTTTACCTTGCCCTACGCTCCTACGTGCCTATTCTTAGCAGTATAAGACGCCGTCCTAAGATACCCTAGGCGCTGTATCGCCGTATCTAAGAACCTACGCCTACTAAAGGTAGACACCGTAGAGCTTTAGCATTTAAGGGCCGGGCACCTAAGCCCTTAAGTGCTAAAGCAACTAGTCTTTCGGACACGCGGTGTGCGAATTAAGGGGCCTATAACGGTTAAGTGCTTAGGCTACGCTTAAGGAAAAGCGCACGAGCAGATTTCTTATAGAGAGCCCGCTAACCGCTCGCGGTAGCCCCTTTTCCGTATCTTCCTCGATATCTTTAACTTCGAACTCGGCTATAACGGCTACCGATATATCCTACTACTCTCTAACGAATATAGCGGGATAATATTCTTATAGAGCATAACGCGGAAAACGGAATTAGACGACCTAATCCGCAACTTTAAGGCCTTAGTCTACCGCTATATAGGCGCGGTGATTTATAAGATTAAGATAGATAATAAGAGAGCTTTAGTCAACCTCCTAGACTAAAGAAATTCGCCCTTTTAAGATTAGGCTAAGCGGGAGGGCATTAAGCTCGAGCTCCCGCCGTTATATACAAAAGAGCCTATAGGCGGCACGGAGAGACCGGGAGGCGTAATCTAATAACGCCTCCGCTCCGTTATAGGGAAGCTGCTACGTAACCTCTAGCTAGAGATATACTAAGCGCTCGTTCGCATATATAATATCCTGCCGAGATACCGCAATTAGTAGAGAACTCCTAAGGAGACTATCGATAGGTGGTTTAACTAGCACCTCCGCTAATACGGTAGGATCGGCGCTATAGCGCATAAGGACGTAGACCTCCGCCTTAAGTAGAACGGTATATACGCCTACGGCTGCCGCGCTTACCCCTTATATAAGGATATAAAGGCTTACCTCTATAAGAAAGCCTTTAAGGTCTTCCTATAAGCGTATATAGGTTACCTCGTCGGCTATTAAGCTAGTAACCTATTCCGCGTCTAGGTTCCTTAACTTACCTAGGTTATTATTACCTAGGATATAATTTTTAATAAGCACTACTACTTTAATCCTTAGACTAAGGATCTATAAATGCCCGTCTAGGAATACGCCCCTCTCGCTAAGTCGATCGAATTACCGATTTAATACGATTAGAATACTATACTTAAGGATTTTTTATAGGAATTTAACGATTATATCTTAGGAATTAAGCCCGACGATTCGAACTTAGGGGTAGAGGGCAGGGCATCGCTATCGCCGTCGCTAGCCGCTCCGGAAGCGGCTCCGACTCCGAAGGATGCCTCGCCTGCCCCTAAAGGACTTCTCACGCTAGAAAGAACGCTTAACCCGACGGGGTTAAGCCTATTGCCCGCACTAAGATCACCCCCCCGCGACGAGGACATAGATATAGACACACCCCTCGTCCTAGCGCCCTAAGAGCTAAGCGCATAGCCGAAGCCTTAGCTTAAGCGAACCTCCTCGACACCTAGAGCTACTACCCCCGCTTATTAGGAGACCTAGCTTACGACCTAGCAGCCGCCTATACCTACGTAGGAGATAGGCTTATAGAGTATATAGTAACACGACGACCGAACATATCTTAGTCACGGTATTACAGCTCTACTAGTATCGATATAGACGAGTAACGCCGAGGACCTTAAAGCGGGCCTATTAGGCATATAGACGAGTGACGCTAAGGGCCCTAAAGCGGGCCTATCGGGCATACAACTAGATGCGAGGTTACGACGGCCTCGCCGGATATAGAAGGAGCTCTACGGTATAAAAGCCATAAGATAGAGCTCCTAAGCGAATAGGGGGATAAGGAGAGATAATATCTTTACTACCCTACTTCTAGAGGCCCTCTATCTATAGGGGGACTTTATAACTTTTTATTTAGTATTCGCCGCCGTAGTCTTATAGGAAGCTTATAAGCATTATCGTAACGACTTATTCCGCTTGCTTAAGCGCTACTAAGACCTTAACTACTACCTATACGGTAAGGAGTTTAAAGAGGGATGTCGTAAGGAGCTTTAAGACCTCCTCCGTAGAGGCATATAGCGCCTCCTTTCGTAAGAACGTGCTAAAGGAACTATAATTCCGCTTAAATAGGTATTCCTCTATAAGTTTAACGAGGATAGGTACCTTATACGTTGTAAAGCGCGCATTTATATACGCGGAGACCTCTAGGGCGACTAAGGCGACGAAAAGACCTACGCCGTAACCCTCGCTATTAAGACCTTTAAGACTATAATCTCTATAGTAGCGAAGCGTGACCTTAACGTCCGATAACTTAATATCGCTAACGCGTTCTTTAACACTAATATTAATAAGAAGAGGCTAGTATACGTAGAGCTCCCGAAGGGCTACGTAAAGCTCGGATTCCTTAAGCCGGATAAGAATCCCGCGATAGTCGCTAAGCTTAATAAAGCCCTCTATAGACTTCGCGAATCCCCTCTCCTTTAGTATAACGAGATCTACTAAGCGCTTAAAGAATAAGGCCTAATCCGCACCGGCGAGGAGCCTTATGTCTTTATAGACGGGAAGGTCCTCGTGCTAGTATACGTTAATAACATCCTTATCTTAAGCCTAAAGGACTACTCTATAAACGACCTTATCGCTTTCCTTTACGGTAAATACGAGGTCCGCGAGGAAGCCTTTAGATAGTATCTTAGGATCCGCGTTATTAGAGACCGATAGCTCCGCCGAATCTACCTATGCTAAGACGCCTATATTAAGAAGATCGCACGCAAATTCGGCCTTAATGACATAGGGAAGGCGCCGGCAATCCCTATGCCGACCTAGCAGCTTATTTAGAATACGGGATAAGCCTCTTTGCGCGAGATTAAGGACTTTTAAAAACGCGTGGGCTTTATTATATACACCGCGGTTACGGCGAGGCTAAACGTAGCCCTCGCCGCTTCGTAGCTCTTACGGTTCCTAACGAACCCTTTAGCCGAATACCTTAAGGCGGCTAATTAGTATATCCGCTACCTCTATGCGACGAGGTTCCTCGCGATTATATTCGACGGACTCGCTTAAGGCGAAGCCCTTATTATCGCGACTAACGCCTTATTCGCCACGACCTAAAGACGTGCCGATCGTCGTAAGGCTATATTATAATGCTCTACGACGGCCTAATCGTATAGAAGTCAAGCTTATAGGATATAGTTATAACCTCTACTACCGAGGCAGAGCTCCTCGGGCTAAAGCGCACTGCTAAGGAGGGATATGCGCTTGCTAGGCTACTTCGCGATATCTCGCATAACCTTAGGCCCTTAAAGATATACTATAATAACCTTTAATCTATCCGCCTCGTAGTCGAGGAAGGCCGTATCTCTATAAAGCTGCGTTACGTTAACATCTAGAATATATAGCTTAAATAGGAATATAGATAGGGTCGCTTTACGGTTGAATATATCTCTACGGCCGAGATGCCGGCCGACGGTCTAACGAAAGCGCTACCGCAGGCTAAGTTTAAGAAGTTTAAAGCGCTACTAAACCTAAGGGATATACGGGGGCGAATATAGGCAAGGACGGAGGACTAAGGGCATTAACACTAAGGACGGACGCTTCTACACCTTATAGGGCGCTCGCGATAGCTTCTTCTTATAGCGTTAAATTAATTACTTAACGCTAGGGGGTATATTGTATCGGAGCGGCGCCTATAAAGGCCGGTTAGATGTAGCTCGGTACCCGAGCAGGCCACCGTGTCTACTTTGCCGCCTATTTAAGCAGGCGCGTAAGACAGCTAGCCCTGTGCCTATACTAGACTAAAACAATAGACTTTTCCGACCTTAATTATATGCGTGCCTAATTAACCACCCGACCGCGCCTACGGCTACGGCCCCTTTTAGGTGGATGCGATAGGTACGTATTAACTAGAACGATAGGCCGCTACGATAAAAGCGGCACGCGTAGTAATACTAGCTGCTATTATAGACTTACTAAATAACGATATAAAGGACGTCTTTAAGCAATAGGCCGAGGGGTCCTAGCGGCTATAGCTGCGATAAGAGTCGCTAAATAAGCAGGCCTTCGCAAAAGCCCGCCTTCGATAGGAAATAATAGAAGCCTATTTAAGCAAGGCGACGGCGGATGCCGTACCTTCTATAGCAGAAGAGGAGCGCCTTCTAGTGCTAGTATAGAAAATAGCTATTAATCCGGTTAAATAAAAGGGGTTGCTAAAAGTCCTTAGAGTTAAAATAGGATCTACGGCGCTTACCTCTACGGATACGCTACTCGCGCCTACGGCTGCGTTAACGAACTCTCCCGGGCTTAAGGACGCTAGTATAGCTAACCCGAGGACGGCCCTTAAAGCCGCCTTCGGCAAAAGGAAGCCTTTACCGTAGCCTATATAGGACGGTAAGCTAGAGTCTTTTTACTTCTTCTTATATCGCTTCTATAGTAAGTTTACTATTAACGAGAAGTAAGGCCTTAACGGTTGCCGCGATACCGCTTAGTATTCGCTGCTCTATACGCTACCTAAGCCTTAGATCCAGCGGATTTTTAGGTTTTAAGAGAGTAGCGGGCTTAGTAGCGCTTACGACCCTTATGCCTTCTTTAACTACCTTATCTATGCGTTCGGCAATATATAGGAGTAGGAGAAAGCGTAAGATAGGTTATAGATCCTCTTTTAGAAAGACGGTAAGACGTTTAGGGACTTCTTTCCTAACTTTAGGGAGACTATTACTCGTGCCGCCGGAAATAGCGTTTAAGGAGATAGCGCTAAGCTTATATAGCTGCGAAATTCGATTACTCCGTAACTATAGGAGATGCTTATCTTAATTAAGATACTTACTAACTTCCGGGTGATGTATGTAAAGCATCCTCTATGCTATATGCCGGGGCTAATGTAATCAGCTATAGATAAGATAGTAGGGAGCTATTCCTAGCTCCCGGGGCTTACGCCTACCTAATAGAATTATCCTTCTTTATACACACATTCTTAGTGCTTAGTGCATTAAATTAGTAGCAATTCCGCACCTTCTGCCTTTAAAGCTACTATTAGGAACGCCCTTCCTATCTCTAGAGCTTCGCTCTACTACGACACGTTCGCTAAGAGCTTCTAAAGCTCTCGCTATTCGTTAGAAGCCGCTAAAGGCTCCCGACACCTATAGTATAACTAGCTTATATAACCTTAGCTAGCACGCCTATATAACCTCTAATATAAGCCTTACGATCCGACGAGGCTCGCCTTTCTAAGCATTATTAGAACTAGGGTCCGCTACCTAGTTCTCTATTCTTAAGTCCTTACGCAATTAGCCGTAAGGCAAAATTTTCTGTCTATGTTTTCGATTTCCTATGCGTACCCGTTCCTACGCTAAAATTAAAACACCCTATACCTCCTACTATAGACTTTTCTCTTCTCCTATAACTCTTCTTCCTTTATAATCCCTTTTCTTCTCTATCTATCGACCTCTTTGCCTTTTTCCCTCGTTTTATTTAAGCTATTATTACTATAGCTAGGGACGAAGAAGCCCGTTAAGCTATAGCGTCCGTATCTCGCTTAGACAACGACTTTTACCCTCGCTTGCCGATATAAGAATATACTCCGCCGGAAAGTGTCTATAGCCTCGCCCCTTCTAAGGACTCTAAGAGTAATTATAAAGATCTTCTTCCTCCTGCCCGCCGTCGTCCTCGCTTATCCTTAGAAACCGAGGTACTACGTAAGTAGTCTGCCTTACTAGCTATAGAGGATAGGGACTATAATAATCTATTAAAGTAGGCCGTCCGCTACTCTAAGTTAATTAAGATACTGCCTACGGAAAGGGTTATTAAGACCTTTACTAATATAGACGTAATATATATAAAGTAAGCCTATATTCTTTTAGGCTCTTTAGCCTTTAAGTTAGAGATTATCTTTAATATCTTAGATCTTCCGCCCGTAAAGGAAAAGCATTTATAGCACGCCGATACTTAGCGAAAGGGAATTCGTGCGTATCTTCGTTTTATAGGCGAGCTTCTCGATAAAGAGACTCCTCTCTATACTATAATATCTCTAGCATATCGACTAGTTTAAGCCGTGCTTCTTAACCCGTAAATAATCGACAGAGACCCTTCTAATAGTTAATCGGAGGACTAGCCTCCTCTTCGTCCGTAAGGAATACTTCGCTTATCTAAGCAACGTTCTATTAGATAGTAGCATCGCCTTAAAGAGCAACCTTAGGTTCTATATTACTCTCTTTAGTCTAAGTTATCTAAGTATTCGTAGGCCTTTTACTCTCGTCGATAGAAGGACTTAGATAATAATAACGATAATTTATTTAGATCCGATAATAGCTTTATCCGCCGTCCCTTAAAGTCTTATCCGAATCCGTATAGGCACCGTAAGGCGAGCTATACCTCCTCCTCGGCCTATAACGACGAGGCCGTTACTAAACGCCTTAAATAGGACAATATTAGTAATTTTAACCTAAATAAGCATAATCCGAAGAACCTAGGTATTATCGCTCTTAGCGATAGAAAGAATATCTATATAGACGTCTATCTCTTTACAGAGCGTCTAAGGATCTATTAAGACGAGGATCTATTCGCCTTTTGCCTATACTACCTCTTCTTCTTAGTAGGAGGAGCTCTTATATAGTATAAAAGTAAGCTTATAGCGGAATAACGCGATATTCTTAGTTCCTCCCCCTTTAAAACCTTCTATAAGTTCTTAACTAAGCGTTTTAAGCGTCCTAACGCCGATATCTTAAAGGAACTTTATAGGGAAAGGTATACGATATCTATATAGTCCTTAAGCTCTATTACTCTCGCGTAGTAGATCTAGAGAAAGGTTTCGCTCGCCCGCTAACTTAAGATAGGTAAAGATGCTTAAATCATTAAGGCTATCTATCCTCTTTTTGCCGTCTAGATCTCCTCGCTTCTTCCTATTCCTATGAAAAAGACCTTAATCGATAAATAGATTTATATTATAAAGGAACGAAAGCCCTTTATTATAGCCTCCCTTAAGCTATATATCTCCGGAGACTAAGACTATTCTTACCGCGGTAGCTTTTCCCATCGGGATAATAACTATCCTTAAGATAACCGTCGCCGTAATAATAGTTACCGTTAGGGTAACCGTAATTATAGCCGTCGTAATAATCGTCGCGATAACTATCGTTAAGGTAACTAAGGCAATAACTACCGATAGACTAACCGCTAGGATTAGGACTAAGGTTATAATCGCAACCGTAGCCCTAAGGGACGAAGCTTAGGTAATAACTATAATTAGTTAAGCTTACGCCCGCTACGCCGAGATAAGCGTTACCCTTACTAAGACGACCGACGAGATAACCGAACGGAATACCGCTAAGGTAAATATAGGGGTAATAATAATAAGAAGAAAGTACGCTTTAAGTTAAAATATTAGAGCGATAAGAAGACTACTCTTAGCGGCGATAAAGCTAGTAACGAGCTATACTTAAACGACTCTTAGGACGATGCGTCCTCTTACGCCTCCTCGGAAGCTAACTTCGTAGGCTATATAAACTCTCGCTACCCTACCGAATAGGCCGGCAAGTTTAAATATAGCACCTACGACCGTACTTTCGCCCTCGCCTTTATACTTAAGGAGTATATATACGCTAACTACTATATATCTAAGCAGTAGCTCTATAGTAAAAAGCACGCGCTTAAGCCTTTAACCTATAAGGTTTATAAGGCCTCTTTTCTTTCTCGTAACGCACTTTTCTCTTATCTCTATCTTAGGTATAAAAAGACCCCTTCTACTCTTACTATTCCCGTAGGGAATATCGTCGACTCTATTCCTACTAAGCCTAATTCCCCCGTCGCATTAAAGCCTATTCTTCCCGCATCTATTATTAAGAAGCTTATTTTTCACGCAGCGCCTACTACGGTACCCCGACTAGACTAAGTCCTAGAAGCTAAAGCCGAGGAGCCCTAGTAGGATTAGGATTCCCCGCCGCATTTATACTCCTATATAAGGATTAAGGTCTCTACTTAACCCGGTAGGCAGGAAGTCTAAGTTTGCCCTAACTCTAGCTATAGTAAGCCTATAATTAATCGCGACCTTCTTTAGACTCTTAACTATACTATCGAGAAAAAGCCTCCCGTTACTATTAACGGAGTTAACGGTCGCTCTTTTTGCGAGGACTAGGCTACGTTCTCCTTCTACGCGCGTGGTACTATAGCTAGCCCGACCGCCTAAGCAGCTATAGCTAAATTTACTTACTCCGCCTAGGTCTCTAAAGTAGAGGCCGGCGCACTTCTCGGCAATGCCTTCCTTAAGCTATACCGAGGATCCCTTAATTATAATAAGGAAGTTATTCGCATCGGAGTGCTTAACGGGTTTAAAATCCTATTCGATATCTATAAATAGCCCTATAAAGTTATTCGCCGTATTTAGGCCGTCCGAAAGACTATTATACCGCCCGGCACTACTCTTATAGTCCTTATATCTTAGAAGGAACTTCCTAAAGACCGCGCCTATACTTTCTTCGCCTTTTACGCTAATGCTATTTATAGTATCGTCGATGCTAAATCTCTTCCTACTATCCTTATTACTAATAGCACGAACGTTAACCTCGTTATTAAGCGTAAGTAAAAGCTTAGCTAGATATAGGAGTTTTAAGAGTCTAGCTATTTTACCGCCCTATCTTAGAAATCAGCTATAAAGGCTCTAATACTAGCTACGGCAATCTCGCCTGCTCTTAGAGCCGCTGCTATACTATCCTCCTCTATAAGAACCGCTATTACTACTACTACTTCTTCTATTAATTTATCGGTTAACGTTGCGAGCACTTTCCCGCTTACTTAGGAGGTCCTAGAGTGTCTATAGGCTCCCGCCCTATCTTAACCTATAGAAGCTCCTATTCTAAGCACTTCTCTAACGCCTTCGCTATCCGACTCTATCTACGCCTATGTTATAGCTTCTTCGGCAGGACCCGCTAAGTAGTCTAAGGTTCGCTAAAACCTCGTAGCAGCCGCTACTAACGTAACGGCAGCTACCGTAGCTATCGAGACAAACGCCGCGGATAGAATCGAGGATCCCCTCTCTAGCCGTATTCTATACTAGACGCACGTTTAGCGCCTACCGGAGCTTTAAGAAAAATGCACTAAAGAGGGTATTTATATTTTCGACTATAGCCCCTCTTTTATACGCCGCGTTAAAAAGCTTCTTAGGAAATACTCCTAGCTCTAGCGAGATATAGGCACCGCTATCGTAAAACCCGGAAAGGAATTAATAGTCCCTTTAATCGACAATTAGCATAAAAAACAAGTCGCTTAAAGGCCTTACCTATAAGGGCTTTACGATAGGAAGGTTATCGACGATGTATTTAACCTCTTTTATAAGTAGGGTCGCTTAGAGTAGGCCGACGAGCCTACGCCGTTCGTAGCACCTATCTTCGTAGTCTAGCGTATAGCCCGAGGCGAGACTAAAGGCTAAGTCGTTATTAACCTACGTGCCGTTAATAGTATTACTATCCCGGATTCTTACCCTCTACTACTATAAAGCTCTATTATTGCTAAACTCTTAAGCGCCCGTTTTATTACTGCTATTAACGCTTCCGCCTTCTTCTATTAGTTTTAAGTTAAACTTAAGCATCGAGGCAGGTTTACTATTATAAGTCATTAAGGTCTAAAGCGCTTAATAGTTACACCTATCGGCTTTCGCAATAGCCTAGCGTATATATAACGCTATATAGACCGAGTCCTCTGCCTGTATTAGGACTATAGCCGCGCGTTTATTAACGATATTATTATCTACTCCGCTACGGAAGAAAAGCATTTCTAATATCTCGAGGCTATCTTTAAGCTCTTCGTATCGCTTAATTTATCTATAAGCCCTGCTAAAAGCTAGATCGGTTACCCTTCCGTAGAGTTGCTCGGATTTCGTATCGACGCGTTCGGGATAAGCACTATAAAGCAGAGGCTTACCGCTTTTACAAAGCTTCTATTTCCCGATAATCTCGCCGCTTTTAAACACTATATCGGCGCTATAAGGTATATTTACAACCTTATTCTATACTAAGGCGCTTCTATCGCCCCTCTATAGGATCGTAAGACTAGTCTTCTAGCCTAAGGTCGCTTAATTAGTAAGGTTAAGAACGGGAACCCTAATAAGCGGAAGTCCTATACGCGAGTTAGATCGTTCTAGCCGACCTTAGCCGAGCTTTCCTCCTTCGCCTCCCCTTAGAAGGAAATTACTTCTAGCCGTATGATTTACTATATAGACCTATAGAAGAGGCTATTCTACTAGATTAACGCCTCCTTATAGCGAGGCTTCGCAGCCGTCTTTTTCTATCTCCGCGACGGCACTATTTAGCAGCTAGGCTAGCCTATTCTAGTTAAAGCTATTATGCCTATCTACTTCCTCTCCCGTACTCTAACGAGAGCCGAGTAGTCCTATAGTCCCTTAAAACTAAAGGTAGCCTATCTCGTATAGGCTGCGAAGAAGATACGCACTATAGTGCAGTCGTTAACCCTTCCGCTCGTAGTCTTAACCGATTACTCTAGGATTAAGCAGATCGTCGCTAAACAGACCTTTAATACTTCTAGTATAGACCGAGCTAACCGTCGCTTAACTATAGCCTTAATTTACCTCTCTAAGTACGATATTAAGGTTTACTACCTCTTTAGTAAGAAGAACTTTATCCCCGACGCTTTTAGTCGCCTGCTAGCCGAGGAATCCGACTAGCTGCTAAATCGTCGTCGTCTTAACTTTACTATGCTTAACGATATGCTTATAGCCTCTAAGGCTATTATAGCTCTTAAAAACGCGAGGAATTCGCCGTCGTTTACGATAATAACCCTTACTATAAGCGAATACTTTAAATAATCGTAGATAGCGAGGACGCTATTAAGAGTCTTTCCTCGCCCTTAAAAGGAGCTATAGTCGCTAACTCTATAGCACGAACGAAAGCATAGCTTAAGCGCCGCGGCATACTGTTCTTTATAGTCGATAAGCTTCTATACTATAAAGGCCCCGACGGCTTTACCTAGCTATATATCCCTAACGCCTTTATCCTATCTATAATCTTAGTACCTTATAACGATAAGAACTACTTTAGCGTCGTCTATATAATTAAGGACCTAGAGATATACTTAATTCGCGGAGTCACCCGTTAGGTAAAGAAGTATATCGCGGCCTATAAAGCCTATTGCCTTAGCTAAATAGACCGTTAGACCTTTACCGGCAGCTATAAGACTATTCGCCCCCCGCTACTTTTAATACAGAGAATCGCGATAGACTTTATAACCGATATACCGCCCTTACCTTTAGCAAGCTCCTTATAGTAGATCCTAGGCTTTAATATCTTTAACTAACTTCTTACGGTTACTTACTTAACTAGCAAGAGATGCTTGCTAATCCTAGGCAACGCTAAATACGGTATAAACGACTAGGCTTAAAGCCTAGCCCGTTAGTTGCATCTTTCCGATTAAGGCATACTAAGAACTATTATTAGCGATTAGGATTGCAAATTTACGTCCGACTTCTAGAAAGGCCTTTAAAGCGCATTCGGCATTAAAATTATAATAACTACCGCCTACTACCTATAGGCTAACGGACTTACCGAACGGCGCAATTAGACCGTAGAGACCGCTCTACGAATGTCCTATATCGAGGATCCTAGCCTAAATTAAAAGATAATAATCCCCGCCCTTTAGTAGAATCTAAACACAGCATTTAACACTAGTACGAAGATCTCCGCCTATAAATCTATCTTCGGCTTTAATATGCGTAGATTGTTAGAAGCTGCCGATAATATCTTAGGCACTACTACGGACGAATTGCCCTACTTGCGAGAAGTTACCCGTAGATAAGCGAGCTTAGCTATAGACCTAGTAGCTATAAAGGCTAAGCAGCGGTATAACGCAAAACACCGGCCGGTTTTTCTTAAAGCTAGTAATAAAGTTTACCTAAAGCTATATATAGGCTATTATAAGCCTAGCTAGCCGCTAAAGAAATAGTCGCGGCAATAAGAAGGCCCTTTCGTTATTAAGCGTATAGTTAATAACCTCGCGGCGGAACTCAATCTCCTTAGCTAAGTTAGAATCCACCTAGTCGTCTCTATTTAGCACCTTAAGCTCGCGTATAAAGGGCATTACGTCGAGCTCGAGCCTAGGCCTATAGAAGCCGCTCGCGATATCGAAGCACTTAACGAAGGGGATTAGCACTACGAAGTCAAACGCCTAATAGACATCCGTATTCGTCGCATCGGTCGGTCGAAGTTACCTATAACCGAATACCTCGTATAATAGAAGGGATAGGCTGCTATATATAACTAATAGGTCCGAGCCGACTAGGTCTCCGCTAAAGCCATTACGGAGTTCTAAGGTCGCCCTCTAGCACACGCTATATAAAGCAAGAAGGCCGCTTAGCAGAAGGAACGATTAGAGGAATAATTACTAACAGGTATAAGCATAACTTATAATAATAAAAGGAAGGATTTAGGCTATAGGAGTATTCCTCCTAATTGCCTAATTAGGATGTTATTTATAACTGCTATAAGTAGTAGTATTTTCTTTTTCGGGCCGGCATTCTAATATATATAAAGCATCCTCTATACTATATGCCGGGGCTAATATAATCAGCTATAGATAAGATAGCAGGGAGCTATTCCTAGCTCCTAGGGCTTACGCCTACCTAATAGAATCATCCTTCTTTACACATATATTCTTAGTGCCTAGTGTATTACCCGGAGTACGTAAGTCGCTTTACGAAAGTGACCTAAAACTATAAATAAAGCCTTAGCTTCTAAAAGTTACGAAAGCGCGCTAGCATAAACGGCGTTAGCAATAGGAATAGAGGAGTTATTATTAAGAACGCTATAACGCTCCCGCCGCTTAGATCCACGCTTAATACTACGGTAGACTACGAAGGCGACTACGGGCGACTATAGCTAAGTGACTGCTAAAACGATTTTTAGTAATTTCTTTTTACTAGGCATACCCGAATGTATAAAGGGAATTACGGGCGATAAGGGCAGATAAGGCGATATACCTTTTTTTCCCGCTAAGATAAGAAAAATAAATAACCCCTCGCTTTTTAAAAAATAAATTATTATAAAAAAAGAGAAAATATAATTTAGTTAGAAATAGAAAAAGTTAAGTCTTATTATATTATATTAAAGGTATTGTTAGTTGGTTAAATAAATAAAGGGGTTGTAAACTAGCTGGAATTAGTCTATAATAGGTATCTAGCTAAGGCGAAGAGGAGAGGAAAGGGGGCCCCTTTATACGTCCTAACCGAGCCCGTCCTAGGCTCTAAAGGGAGCCTAGTCGGGGCACGTAACGCTCCCGATAACGCTGTCATCGGGGCCTTAATAGGGGTTATAACTTATAACCCTTTTCTCCCTTATGTGACTAGATTAGTCCGATACTAGCAGTTCTTCTTTAGAGGCTATAAAACCATACTAACGGACCAATCGCCTAATCGAACGACCGAATAACCGAACGCGAACGCAACGAATAAGTAGGGAAAGAGCGTTCGGAAGAGCCGATTCGAGGGCATCCTTAGGGCGCTGCCGAAGAGTCGATTCGAGGGCATCCTCGGGGCGCTGGGGCGGAACAAAGCGTCTGTTCGAGCCGGAATAAAGCGTCTATTCGGGCCTTAATTCGGGCTATAAACGCGAATAAAGAAACAACGGACCGCGAATAAGAAACAACGGAAAAGACGCATTAAGCTAGAAATTGCCTAATGAATATAAATAATAAGTATAAAATGCAATTAGCGGCCGAGGAATAATCGTGCGGAAAATAACGAGCAATTCGTAGAAAATGCGAATAACGAATAAGATAATGCAATAAAGCGGGAAAAGGGGAACAACGCCGGGAAAAGGGCGAACAACGCGTGGAAAAGGCAAACAAATTGCAGAAATAGCAAAGAATAATGCGCGGAAATTCCATACGGAATAAATAGGCGATAAACGCGCGTAACACGCGAAGGGACGGGGCATTAGGGAAACAGGCGAAGTGACGAGCAACGAGAACACACAAAGGAACGGCCAAGCAGAGGGCTAGAGGGGCGGCCGAGCAGAGGGCTAGAGGGGCCGGAAGGGGCAATAGGCAGGGGAATCCCTCGAGAGCTTTTCTTATGCTAGGCTCGCGAGGCTAACGGTGCGGAAGCTCGCGAGGCTAGCTAGCCACGCGCAACGAGGGGTGCGTTGCTAAACCTCGGAAAAACAACGAGTAAAGACGAGGCCGTCTGCCGGGACGAAGGTGCCTGCCGGGACAAAGGTGCCTAGTAGAGAGCCTGCCGGGTGACTAGTAGGGAGGAAGCCTGTATAGGCTTCTAGTGAGAGTCTCCTACGTTATAGTCCCGCAAGAGGGTATGCCGGACAGCAGGCTGGGCCCGGGCGAAAGAGTGTCCCTTGCCTCGAGGGGGAGGGTGCCGTTTGTCCTACTGTTTGTCCTATCAGGCAACGGGCTAAGAGGAAGCTTATATATGCTTCCGGTAGTCACATCCTTTAGCGAGGTAACGGAAGAGTGCGCCTCGGGAGTCGAAGTAGGAAAAATAGTGCTAGCAATTGGCCTGCTTTAGTAGATGCCGGGCTTAGGGTATAACGGTCTAGAAGGGAGTCTGCACGCGTTTTATATAGTAACATCCTTCGCCGAGGTGGCGAAAGAGTGCGCTACGCGACTCGAAAGGTAATTATCAGCGGCGGCATTTGCTTAGCTTTAGGGTATGCCGTCCGCGTTGTTAAGGAAGCTGCTGTAGGACCTGCAGCTTTATAGGTTGCGAGCAGCTTAGCGAGCTGCTGCGAGAGCTAATAGAAGAGCAGCTTGCTAAGCTGCTTTAAGGGTCGAAAGAGCAGTCCGAAGAGCTACTGCGAGAGCTTGTAGAAGAGCAGCTTAATGAGCTGCTAGGGGAGCCGATAGGGGAGTCGTTACAGCAGTAGTCTAAAGAGCTACTGCTTAGAGCGGGCGAATAGGAGAGCCGGCTTAGAATAGGGAGTCGGCTTAGAAGAGGGAGCCGGCTTAAAGCAAGGGGCCGGCTTGGAATAGGGAGCCGGCTTAAAGCAACGGGAACAACTAGCGGACTTTTGTTTAAAGGCGAAGAAGCCGTTGTTTTTATTATAGGGCCGTTACCGGGGCTATGCCTATAGAAGCTAGGGGCAGCTATAGGGTCTTCCCCGTAGGAAACTAAGTCGTGCCGGCGGGAGTTAGGGGTCTTTGCGGGGTTGTGCCGGCTTAGGGGTGACGATAAGGGTGCCGGCGAGGTTAAGGGCGAGGCTGCCGAAGCTAAATTAACTAGCGGACTTTAAACAGTCGGCGGAGCAGTTGTCGGAACGGGCGTGTTTATAATAACGGGCGTAGGCGTAGGAGCTTTATACGGCGGCAAGCCGAGCTAGGATCGCAGCTTATTCCTTTCTGCGTAGGCCTCCGTTTTAATGTTAAAGTCTATCTCGAGCAATTCTTCTTAAGGCTAGGGCAGGGGTCTATTAGCGGCCTATAGCACTACGAATTAAGGTCCGATCGGTTCGTCCTTTCGTCCTATATAGAGCCTACGCCTCCGTACGAACGTTCGTAATGCCCTCCTATAGTCCCGTTAGACCTTATCCTAGGTAGCTTCGGTCTAGTCCCTAAAGGAGTCCTTAAAATCTTAAAATAAGTGGTATCCGTTAACATTTCCTACTTTTGCGTATAGCATATACAATGCGACGTATATAGTTACTACTACTTAACTCTATTCGTCGGGGTCGACGTTATTAACGAGGTTAAGGTCGACCTAGTTATCTAATAACTCGTGGATAGGGATGCTATTTAACTATTTAGTATATTGCGGGTCTATAGGAGGTGCTAGGTAGGGAGCTTTAGGCTGCGGAGTTAGACTCGTAGGGTCTTCCGGCTGGGGAGCCGGGCTTGTGGGAGCTGCCGGCTAGGGAGCCGGAGCCGGATTCGTAGGAGCTATCGGAATAGCTCGTAGGGTGACGGGGTTATCTGCCGTTAGGATGGTTGCCGCTAGGGCGGCGGCGGCGGATGTCGGGTTCGTAGGTGTTATCGTAGATGACTGGGTTCGACTAGGGATCGCGAGGGTCTTCGCGATGTATGTCGGAATAAGCAGCGGTCGTTGCTTAGGTCGCTATAGTCTGCGAAAGCAGCGACGTTAAGGGGGTTCCGTAATGCTTGTCTTTAGGGCAACGATTTGCCAATTAGGTTGCTATAGTCTACGAAAGCAGCAACTTTAAAAGGGTCGATGCTTGCCGGGAGCGGGCAGCGGGCTCGTCGCGTTGTAGACGCACTATCGATTGAGGTTGCTATAGTCTGCGAAAGCAGCAACGTTAACTAACAGCTTAGAAGGTATCTCGACCGGTGATCTAGTATAGAGATGCCTTATTCTTAGCACAAAGGACCGTCTCTAGGTGTAGGCAATAGAATCCGCGGGGGATAAAGATCCGTGCACTTTCGACGATTAGGCTCTACCTCTTTAACCTTACTAATCTGTGATTAATCGTTTAATTAATAATTAGTGTTAGCTAGTTAAACAAACAAAGGGGTTGTAAACTAGCTGGAATTAGTCTATAATAGGTATCTAGCTAAGGCGAAGAGGAGAGGAAAGGGGGCCCCTTTATGCGTCCTAACCGAGCCCGTCCTAAGCTCTAAAGGGAGCTTAGTTAGGGCACGTAACGCTCCCGATAACGCTGTTATTAGGGCCTTAATAAGGGTTATAACTTATAACCCTTTTCTCCCTTATGTGACTAGATTAGTCCGATAGGTATAATAAATTATTTAATATATAAAAAAGTAAAATTAAGTTAAATTATTTTATAATCTATAGGAATAAGAGATAAAGGATACGTACGACGTTATTAAGGGCACGTAACGTACGTGACCTAAGGCTACGTTAGCACTTATAAAGGGGCCCCCTTTCCCTTCTTCCTTCCTAGCTAGATAAGACAATAAGAATATAACCGTATACTATTATATATGCAATAGGTGTACTTCCGGCTGCTTACTATAGAGAGCCCTACTAATATAATCTATTAATAAAATAGTAATAATAATAATAATAATATAGATAATAATAAGAATTATAGGAATTATAGATAGAATTCCACGGTGGAAGGATTTCCCTTCTAAGAATAGAATTCTACGGTAGAAGGACTTCCCTTCTAAAGATAGAATTCCACGGTAGAAGGACTTCCCTTCTAAGGTAAATTCTATAGATGGAATTCTAATGGAATTCTACGGTAGAAGGACCTTCCTTCTAAGGTAAATTCTATAGATAGAATTCTACTTCCTTCTATAGACTTCTACGGTCGTCCCGATAGACGCATCCGTCCGCGGAAGGTCTTCCCTAACTAACGCATCCGTCTTTACATTCTATTTACGGATCCCTTTCTATTCTTAGCTACCGAGGCTTCCCGGAGGGTAGCTCCGACCCTTCTCTTATCTTATCTATAAAGAAGGTAGTATAGCCCTTAGCTAGATAGGTATAAACAATTCTAACAAGACTACTAGACCTATATTTGCATTTGCATTCGAGACACCTACTAATAAGAATAAATATTAGTAGGGCTTTACTATATAAAGCGGCCGGAAGGTAAACCTATTATATATGTATTTAAGTATATTAGGTTTTATTCTCTTATCTTACTAGCTAGGAAATAGGGAAAAGGGGGCCCTTTTATAAGTACTAAGAAGAGCTTACCCGGCTTAGCCGGGCGCTTAATAAAGCCTTATTAAGAGTATAGAACCTAGCCGCTAACGCTATTATCCGGGTTATAACGAGGCTATTACCCGGGTTATAATAAGGCTAATAACGGCGTTATCGTTAGGGTTATTAAGGGTTATAACTTATAACCCCTTTCCTCCTTATATAACTAGATTAGTCCGATACTAATAGTTCTTCTTTAAGAGGCTATAAATAGACTAATCGAATATAACGAATAGAAATAGGATCTATACCCCGATCTAACGGGCCGTATTATTATCTTAGATCCGGCTAATAAATAAAGAAAGGGAAAAAAGAACTATAGCTTAGTTCAATAGGCTATAATTCTTATCGTAGATCCGGCTAAAACAAAAAGAGGGGAAAATACATATTAGGCTAAGTTTGCCTAATAAAGATAAATAATAAATATAAATCGCAAAAAGATTAAAGGAGCGTATTCGGGCCGGAATAGAATATAGCCGGTATAACGTAAGGTCGAAGTAAGGCTAGAACGTAGCGTTGCTAGGTTAAACTAAGGAAAATAGGGAATAAAGAAATAGGGAATATTATTAGACTAATCTAGTTATATAAGGAGAAAAAAGGGTTATAAGTTATAACCCCTAGTAACCCCGACGATAACGCCGTTATTAGCCTCGTTATAACCTAGGCAATAGCCTCGTTATAACCCGGATGATAGCGTTAGCGGCTAGGTCACGTGCTCCTAATACGGCTTTGTTAGGCGCCCGGCTAAGCCGGGCAAGCTCTTCGTAGCACTTATAAAAAGGCCCCCTTTTTCCCCTTTTCCTAGCTAGAAGAAGATAAGAGAATAGAACCTAATATACTTAAACATAAGTGTAATAGGTTTACCTTCCGGCCGCTCTACGTAGTAAAGCCCTACTAGTACTAATTAGTAATTAAAACGCTTAATTATAGATTAGCTAGGTAGAAGAGATAGACCTTTTAACCCTTAAAGATTAGCATCGCTGTTTTCGCAGACTATAGCGACTTAATTAACGGAAGGATTATCTATACTAAGAATAAGGGACCTTTTAGATTACCGTTTAAATCCCTTCTAACTATCGTTAGCATCGCTATTTTTGCAGACTATAGCGAACTACTCGATAGTGCGTCTATAAACGCGACGAGCCCGCTGCCCGCTCCCGGTAAGCATCGCCTTTTTAAAGTTGCTATTTTCGTAGACTATAGCAACCTAATCGACCCTATTGCCCTCCCGAAGGCAAGTATTGCGAACCTTTAATAATCGTTGTTTTTGCAGATTATAACGACCTAATCGTTCCCGCTGCTTATACCGATAACTATCGCGAAGACCCTCGCAACCTAATAAACATTCGATTAACACTAGCTATTTAATTATCTAAAAGCCCGCTACCTACTCCTAAGAACTATTATAAAGACCCTCGTATACGAAAAACACTCCGCCGTCTTCCGATATAGCACTATATATAGTCCGCTTACTCCCTTAAGCCTTTATTAATAAGAATATCCTAAAATATAATATTAGACCTAAACCTAGATTAGCTCGCGACCTTTATAAAGGACGTTAAAGTCTATAAGACCCTCTATAAATATATCGACCTTACTTTTTAAGAGGAAGACGTCCGCCCTAACGAAGGAACGATAAGCTAAGCCGCCGTAATTACGTACGTTGCCCGCTTTATAGTATATACGGAATTCGACGTATACGTCTAAGGGTACTTTAACGGAGGAAAGGGCATACACCCTAAAGCAAGCGCAGCAGTCGCTATACTAAGGGTTAGGAAGAATAGCAGAAATTCGTAGGGTAGTTGTATTATAGCCTCGGCTAGTCGATTTCCGTGTAAGTTAGGATATCCTACTCGGGGAGTAATCTCTTAAATTATGTTTTTCGGGCTCCTATTTCGATTAGTCTCTTCGTATTTTTAGGATTATTTAATTATGCTAATACCGACTAGATGCGAGTATCGTAGAAGCTATACGGCAATAATCGTTTTTCTTTAATAACTTATAGGTAGAAGTCCTCGAAGAGAAATCGTTAAATCTTTAAAAGGGCAAATTAAGTTAATTTAGTCGTGTTATGTTAATCTTATGTATATAATTAAATGCTTCCTCCTTTCCCTTCCCTTTTGTACGCCTAGGTTGTGCTAGCACGTTATATAACCCTCTTTTTCCCCCTTATTGAATAGGGAGGAGAAATGCCCTGCTAAAGTACAAGCTTCTCGACTACTTTTAAGACTACTTCGAAGGCTAGACCGAGGCTACTTAGAATAAGGTCTAACGGGACTTTAAAAGAGTATTGCGAATACTTATATAAAGGCGTAAGGTCTATCCTAGACCTAGGAATAGACCCCTCGCGCCTTAATTCGTAATGCTATAGACCGTAGAAGACCTCTTAGCCTAGCCTACCGACGAATTCTTAAAAGCGCAATTCGATATTAGCACTACGGCCTAAGCGAAGTAAGTAGCTATAGTTGCTATTACCGTAATATTAGTCCCGCCGTCGCCTTTCCCTACTGCTTTAACGGCTACGCTTTTGTCTATCCCGGCGTTTATTATTTAAAGAGCCGTAAGGGTATTATTACCCGTATTATCGCCCGTTATTCCGCCGTTAGTGATTCCCGTTATTCTTAGCCCGCCTCCGCTATTTATCTCTAGTCCCGGCCCGTTCGTCCTATAGGTTCCCTAGGCCCCGTTTATTCCCTAGGCTCTACACTATACGGTCTATCCGATAAGTCACGAGTTCCGGCACCCCGAATTCGTCCCGGCTGCTTAACCGTTCTAGCCTACCGCTATTCCTACCGCTATTCCTACCGCCGTTCTAGCTGTCTAAGTGCCCTATACTCCCGCCTTTAAATTGCCCCTTAAGGCATATATAATAATGCCCCCTCCTAAGGTCTTAAACGTCCCTACCGACGGGAACCTTATAATATAATTTGCTAAGGTATAGAGGAAGGACTATAATTATATAGGAGAGCTATATAATATCTTAGACGATAAGGTCCGGCTCTTTATATAGACCTACTATAGCCTCCGAATCGCCTTAGGCTAGTTTTATAGGCTAGTTATTAAAATCCTTACTAATCGTACTAAGGATTATTATATCCGGTAGATTAATTAGTCTATAGCTACGTTCCGGGTAGTATACGATGCCTTTAAACGCCGTTTCGATATTAACTAGCGATAGTACTTTACGGAGTAGACTATAACGTTATTTTAGAAGCTTTAGATATAGCACCCCGGCAAGCTACTCTAAGAGGTCCTTAAGCTACTATTCGATAAGCTATAGCTCTACTAACGTGCCTTAAGCCCTGCTTTTGTAGGAGATATCCCCTTACGACTAGCTATTACAAACGCTTATTAAGGCGTCTTAGAACTTAAATAGGCCCTCTTTCGCCCGGCTAAACGGGTAAAAGAGCTATTTTCCGACCTTCGCTTATGCCTTAAAACGCACCTTATACGCCGCCCCGAATAGCAATACTTTAACTAACGCGGTAGTACGAGAGGTCGGATATAAGGCTCCGGATAAGGCTTAGGACAATAGCAATACGGCTACGTTCTAAGCGAAGAGGACGATAAGACTAATAAGTTCGGCTAGCTAACCCTTTCGGATACTCTTTAGCCGAGATAACGTCTTTATTCTTATTCTTTATTTAAAGATTGCTAGTATGCTTACTATTTCCCTTTATTCTTTATTTTTGGTTTCCTACTTTATCCCGGTAACGCTACGTCCCGGCCTTACTTCGACCCTATATCGCACCGGTTATATTCTATTCCGGCTTAAATACGCTCCTTTTACCTTTTTGCGATTTATATTTATTATTTATATTTATTAGGAATTTGTA
Source organism: Ophiocordyceps sinensis (assembly GCA_012934285.1). Lineage (NCBI taxonomy): Eukaryota > Fungi > Ascomycota > Sordariomycetes > Hypocreales > Ophiocordycipitaceae > Ophiocordyceps > Ophiocordyceps sinensis. The sequence continues at coordinate 10,816,257 of JAAVMX010000001.1, read as the reverse complement.
GCCCGGGACGGCCCTTATAGAGAAGATAGACCGTAGTAACGCCGGCGGAGGGGAGCTCTAGGAGTAGGACGACGAGGCTCCTAACGCGGACCCCCTTTAGCGTTTATGTATTTATATATTCAATTATACGCTTACTAAGATTTGTTTTTCTACGTTCTAACCCGCTAGGCGGGGCCCCGGCCCGCACCCTATCGCCCGCGTGCCGTCTATGCGCCGGCTTTACTAAGTTAGACTATCCGCCCGACCCCGACCCCGACGCCCCCGGGCCTACCCGGGCGGGGTAATCTTTATTAGGCACTAGACCGGCGGCAGTAACTAAACTTAATTAACCGCCGCGAATATAGGCCGCATCCGGCCCGACGCTAAGATAGATAGACGTTATATAGGTTTTCCCCTAAGCCTCTTAGTTTTTCCTATGCTAGCTAAATGTAGGGGCACTAGGCCCGTTAGGGCACCTAGAGTACTTTAATAATAATAATAATAGGCATTTTTAGCCTAATATGCTTTTTCCCCCTTTATTTCGGCCGAATCTACGATAATAATAACGGCCCGTTTAACCGGGCTATAGATCCCTATTTTCTCTTTTGCTTTAGCCGGATCTAAGATAATAATACGGCCTGTTTAATCGGGCTATAGATCTTATTTCTATTCATTATATTCGATTAGTCCGTTAATACGCTTTATAGCCTCTAAAAGAACTACTAGTATCGGACTAATCTAGTTATATAAGGAGGAAAGGGGTTAAAAGTTATAACCCTTAATAACCCCGATAATAACGCCGTTATTAGCCTTATTATAACCCGTGCAATAGCCTCGTTATAACCCGGATAATAGCGTTAGCGGCTAGGTCACGTGCTTCTAATAAGGCTTTATTAAGCGCCCGGCTAGACCGGGCAGGCTCTTCGCAGCACTTATAAAGGGGCCCCTTTTTCCCCTTTTTCTAGCTAGTAAGATAAGAGAATAGAACCTAATATACTTAAACATAAGTATAATAGGTTTACCTTCTAGCCGCTCTATGCAATAGAGCCCTACTAATACTATTAATAATATAATAGAGTATTGCTATTTGCATAGTAATAAATTGCTATTTAGATAGTAAACCACGATTGTCTCTACAATTTCGGCGCGCACCCCGCGCGCCTATGTCCCGCCACCAAATTTCCGTAGAGGTACATAGCAATTAAGAGGGCCGCGCAAATCGTCCCTAGCCTTAATTCAACGCAACGGTTAATTTAACAGCTTTAGCAGCGCGCGCGCAAAGAGCTTAAAGAGCTTAAATAACGCATATTCGCGAGATATATGCATAATCAATCGGCCCGTTAATTAGTCCGCGGACTGCGTGGCCTGCGTAGCTGGAATAACCTCCTTAACAGACGGCGACGGCGCCGGCCTAGCTCTTCCGCCCCTAGCTCGTCTCCCTCGAGATCCCCGTGCCTATGTATTTACGCGCGCACGCGATCTCCTTATAACGCCGCCTATCCTCCTTATCCTCCTTATAATCCTTATGATACTTATATTTCGTCTACTTTATTTTGTATACGTGTGCGCCGTACGCTTGCGTTAAGCCGGCGGGCACTAGTCTAACTTAATCGCGGCAGCTGCCTTTATATCCTTCGTCCTCGTCCTCGTCCTCGTCCTCGTCCTCGTTGTAGCTGTAAGGCTGCCTGTTGATTATAGCCTTCCTCTTCTTAGTGTTATAGGGTTAAGGGCATAGTTAGACTAGTATTCTTCGCAATGCGAGGCCGGCCTTTAAGCGTTTGCACTACGTTAGGGTTACGAATACGGAGGAGTAGCTCCTCGAGGTCCTAGAGGTCGTTATTAGCATCGTCTATATAGACAAAGGGGGAAAAGGGGAAAGGGGGGGTCGTACTAAAGGCTTCTTAAGCTACTACCGGGGAAGAATGTTAAGCCTAACAAGCGGAAGCGGAGGGTTAGCTTTAAGGCGCTAGAGAATAACGTAGGCATAAGGAAGCCCTTACTATTATATAAATCGCCCGGTATAACGCAGTAGCGGGATAAGCTCCCGCGGCTCTTCCATAGGCTCTAAAGGCATCGCGGCCTTAGCAAGCCGGTGCTATATAGCAAGCATGTTAATAGCGTGGTAGGTGATCTAGAAGGTTAGCTTGCTAAGCTAATCCTAAACGCTATAGATAAGCCGCTGCCGTGCCTACTATCGGGCGGCTTCCTACTTATAGTAGCGCTCTTTATTCTCGATTATTTAAAGCAACGCGGTATAGAGGTAAAAGAGGTCTCCTATTCCTATAAGAAGGTACGACTTAACGTCTTTATAGGCGGTCTCTATAGGGCTATTAACCCTTTAGCCGAAGTTACGATACCGACTAAGAAAGCAGGCAGCCTATTGCTCCCGCTAAGGCATATATTCCTTCGAAATATACCTAATAATACGGGCCTAGAGCTCTCCGTAGGTCTTATCGAAAGTCTTCTAATTGGCCTTAAATTCTTCTTCCGTAGGAGCGTAGATTACGAGCTTCTAAGCTGCGAATATACTCTTACGGCTATATTTATCTTTATCTTTATCGGCCGGGGCCGGGGCTAGGGGCGCGTTTGCTGCCTCTTCTGCCTCTTGTTGTGTTCTAGCTCGTCCGGCAGCATCGTCTTCGGCAGCATCGTCTTCGGCAGCCTCGTTAGCCTCGTCGTTGTCTTCATCGTCGTCTTCGTCGTCGTCTTCGTAGCCGGGCTCCTTCTACCGTAACTTAATTCTAGCGTAGACCTTGGCGTTAATGTGCTATACGTAAAGCTATTATTGCGAGCGAGGGAAAACGTTCTTAAGGGCGTTCTTAAGGGCCTTTTCCTTATCTATAATAATTATAGTCGGCTCTACGGCCTCGACCTATTGTTGTAGCTCGTCTAGCCGCTCTAATAGCCACTAGAAGCCCTCTTCCTTTTCCGAGTTAATAAGCCTAAAGGCGAAGTTAGTAACGGACTTTTAATCGGTAATTCTAATAGCTTAGAAGAGAAATATCTTAAAGCGGTTAGTATTATATATATTATTAAGGCTAAGGACCTTAGGGAACCGCTTCTATATCTTCTCGCACTAAGGGTATATCTAGAAGATAGTCTTAACCTTCTAATAATCGCCGTTATTATCGTCGTCGTTATCGTCGTCGTCGCTACCGTTAGCCTCGCCGTTAGCGAACTTAACTATATATTTAAGGCCGGCGTCTTAGAGATAGGCGAGAAAGGCTTAGGTAGCTGTCTTCCCGCGGAGTGCTATATCGCGGATCTTCTAACGATCGTTGTAGATATCCTTTTGCCGAAAGAAGGACTCTTCGGCAGTTAACTCCCGAAGGATTAATGCGATCTCGCGAGTAAGGACGGCTCGAAGCTTAGAAAGCCGGCTCTCTAGCTCTTACTGCGCAAAGGTTCGTCGGCGATGCATATTATGCGCCGAAGGATTAATTAACTGCCTATAATTATACTGACTATTAGTAACGCGGTAGGTCTACTTCTAGTTCGAACGCTAAGTTGCTAAGGCTATAATCGTAACGGGGCAGTTAAGCTTTACGGAGGAGGTTTTACGGAGCCTAACGCTCGTCGAGGCTCGTCGAGGCCTACGATCGCATATAAAGATAACGTAGGTTAGAACTAGCTAGCCGTTAGTCTTACGCTTATTAGAGCTATTTTTCTTTATAATAGCGGCGCCGTTCTCGCGGTAGAACGTCTAAAGAAAGTTATAAAGCTTATCACACGTATTAAAGGTCGGTGATAGCGGTACGCGTGGAATTAACGGGCCGTCGTAGGCATTAGGTTTGTATAGGATAGCCTCTTCGTCGTATTAAACAGGGGCATCCGGAAAGATAGTCTCTTCGTCGTCTTAAACGGGCTATTAAGTAGGAGTTTAGTCTATTGCGATAATAGCTTCACTTATATAATAGGGGATAGAAAATTTACCTAGGGACGATTTACGCGGCCCTCTTAATTGCTATATACCTCTACGGAAATTTACTAGCGGGACATAGGCGCGTGGGGTGCGCGTAGAAAAAGCGGGTTTACTATCTAAATAGCAATTTATTACTATGCAAATAGCAATACTTATATAATATATTAGAGTCTTACTATTTATCCTATTGTAAATCTCTATTCGTCCCGGAGGTACTAAAGTACTATATATCCCTATATCTCCCCGTGCTTCCCTACGCCTTCCCGCCCTTATACCCGCGTACTTTAGTAGGCTATAGGCCTAACTAGTCCTACCTAGTACGTATATATATACTTAGTAGCAGCAATTGCGTACGCTATAATTTAAGGCTATCGTAAGATAAACGCATGTATATTTATTTATTCGGCTTATTAATATAACGTAACTCAGCTTGTTAATTTAACGGCTTATTAATTTAACGTAAATCCGGCTTCGTTTTTACTACTATAGTCGGCTACGTTCCTACTACTACGGTCGGCTGCGTTCCTACTACTACGGCTAGCGTAGCCCTCCTACCCTAAGCCTATCTCCCTCGAGATCCGCTTCCCTTTATATTAGCACGCGTATGCGATCTTCCTTACGACGGCTAACTAAAGCTCTAACTGCCTGCCTCTCGCTCCTCTATCTTATATTATATACGTATACGTCGCACGCTTATATTAAGGCGACGAGTGCTACCTTTAACCTTAGCTAGACTATAGTAGCTGCCTCGCCTATGCGTTACTATGTAAATTTAGTAGGGTAAGGGAGGCGCGTATAAAATAGGCGGGGATTTAAGTAGTACTCTAGTACCTTTAGGACGAATAAAGATTTACTATAGGATAAATAGTAAGACTTATATATTATATGCATTAGGGACCTTAGTAATACTAAGAGCCTAAAGGGAAGCTTAGAGGCAGAGGATTACGGCAAATGCAGAAAGTGTCGAGGAAGATATAAAGATAAGAGAGAGAAGAGGATATACAATTGCTTAGTGATAGTCTATCTAGGTGCGGACTAAGATCTCTTTATATAGCCAATTGCATAGGAATAAAGGTATATATAACTTAACTAATTGTCGGGATAGAAAGCGCTATTAATTCTATGCTAGGTGCATATAGTCTAACCTCGTATAGTATCCTAGTTATTGCGTGATTAAATACGCGAGTAAGAGGAGGTAGTATAGGTGACCTTAGTTAACCGGGGCCCGACCGTAGACTATACGCATATTAGTCCCTACACACACTACATACTTTAGCATTCGGTATCTCGGGCATCCGGGCAGCTAATGCAGCGGGGTGACTTATGTTATATGCAATAATGCACGGCGGTTCTAATGCATATCTTTATATGCCGGTAAGATAAACCAATCGGGAGATATCTGCTCTCTTATAGCCCTTCTTAAAGGGTACTTATTATATAAGAAGTGCGCCTTATATATGTCCGTTTATTGTAAGGGTCTTTAACCCCTATTATACAATCTAGTGCACGTGACTAGATGACCTATATTTAGGTAGCTCCGTAGCCTTAGAGGCTACGCCCGTACTTTTCTTCCTTTCTCCTCTCGTAGTATTATTCTACCTCTTTTAAGGACCTCCTCTATGCCTACTCGGAATAACCCTGTTATATAATAATACTACCCTTCTAACTTACCTCTAGCCTCTTCCGCTTCTAGAAGTACTATAACGAAGTTTCTCCGACGTTTAATTTAAGGTTAATTAAACCGCCCGCGCCCGCGAGCCGATATATCTGCTTAATCTTAGAATCTCCCTTAGTCGTAGAACTAATAAGAACGCGACCGTTAATTCCTATAGGCAATTAAGGGATTGCTCTAATAGTAGCGCGAACCCGCGCGAAAAGCTATTCTTCTACACCTTACGAAATTTAATAGTTCTACTAACGACCTCGAACTATAGATTCTTTGCGTAGAAGCGAAGCTCTATACCGACGGCGCCGCTATTAGTAACCTCCGCGCTTAATTTAACTATCTCTACGCGAGCCTATTACCGAAAATTTAATAGTAGCTACTGCCTTTTGCCCGCGTTGCTATAAACGCCCCCGCCGATATAATCGCGAAGCTCCGACTCTCCTATAGAGAACCTAATATAGCTAAAACTACGGCTCTCGAGCTTAGTTCGCTCTGTTAAAAGCGGACCGAATCTATACCGGCCTACCTTATGCGGTTCGAAGAAGTGCTATTCCGAGCCGACGCGAATACTTAGCCTAATACGGCAAAAACTAACTATCTTATAGCTAGCTTAAATATAGACTAGCGCGTACGCTTAAGCGAGAAGACCGGTCTCTTAAACGCATACGACGCCTTTATATAGTACCTTCGCGAGCTAAGCGGTAATAAATTTCTTTTATTAGTTCCTATTTCCGCCCCTAAAGGTAAGGGCGGCCATTTAGGCGATGCGATAGATATCTACGTTTTAGCTACGAGCGCGATTAAAAGAAGGAAGTAGCGAAAAGAGGGCCGCTATATAGGATGCGGTAGTAAGACTTATTAGTCTAAGGTATGCCCGAAGCGGGTAAACATCCGGCGTATAGCGGTAGGGCATACGTAGGAAAGCGAAAGCGACGATAACTCCGGCTCGAGCAATAAGTAGTTAGGAATGCTTCCGCCGGCAGCCGGCGGCGACATCGGGAGGCTATATAAGGGAAGCTATGCCCGTACCCTAAGGGCCGTAGAGAACGGATAGAGCCCGTATAGCCTTATACAGGAAGAATAACGGGTAATAGCGGCTATAATAGCGCTTAGAGATAAAGTCGTCGCTACGGGGCGAGTCCCTAAGAGCACCTAAGCGTGCGAAGCGCACGAGCCGGAAAGGAAAAACCGGCCCTACTCGAAGTAGTCCTTTAGTTATTCTTAGCAAGCAGCTTGCCCTCGTTCTTATAAGCTAATAACGGCCTAGCTAATATTCGTTGCGTTAAGGGAGCTATAAGGAGCGTTGTTTTCCGCACTTTCTAGTGCGTAGGCCGTACGCGACGTTTGCTCTCTTCGTCGGGGTATAGCATTAGGTATTATATATTAGGGGCCTTAGCGGGGTAGGGTCTAATGTAAGGGTCTTTAACCCCTATTGTATAATCTAGTGCACGTGACTAGATAACCTATATTTAGGTAGCTCCGTAGCCTTAGAGGCTACGCTCGTACTTCTCTGCCTTTCTCCTCTCGTAGTATTATTCTACCTCTTTTAGGGACCTCCTCTATGCCTACTCGGAATAACCCCGTTATATTTATAACTAACTAAGATTTATAAAACTCTTTAAAAACCCCTATTTATAGGAAAAAACTTTTTATATAGAGAAAAATAACTCTACTATATTATATAGAGAAATAATTAAAAAACTCTACTATATTTTATTAGTCCGTTGAGTAAACCTATATATAGGGAAAAACTAAAGGGTATATAGAGGAAAGCTAAAAGAAAGCATAAGAAAGAGCAGCTAAAAACCTCTATTTATCTTTATATATAGGATCCTTTTTAAGACCTAGGAGGTCTCGAGATTTATTAAATAGTATACGCCCTAATTCTTTTGTAAATATATTAGCGATATTATTAGCAGATTTTATATAGAATACTTCTATTTCGCTTAGTAAAACACTATTGCGGGTGAAATTATAGGCAAGGCCGATGTATTTCCGGAGTTTATATACTTCCGGGTTATTTGCTATTTTTAGCGCTAATTAACTATCGGAAAATATTAGAGGGACTTTATTAGATATAGGTATAGATAACTCTTTTGCAATACTATTTAGATGGCTGTATAGATATAAGGCCTCTTTATTAGCCTCTCTAAGGCTTATAAACTCTGCTTCGTAAGTAGATAGTAATATTGATTTTTGCTTTTAATATAACTAGCTTATAAGATTATTGCGTATAAAGAAAGAGTACTGCTATTTGCATAATAAGAAATCTCTATTTACACAATAAATACCCAAATTCTCCACTTTTTCTACGCGACCCCGCGCGCCTAGGTCCCGCTAGCAAAATTAGGTGTAGGTATATAGCAATTAAGAGAGCCGCGCAAATGCAAATTAAGGAGCCGCACATATAGCAAAGGGCACGCAGTAGGGCACGCAGCCGGGCACGCAGCCGGGCACGAAGCATACATCGAGAAGCCGCACACACAGTAGAGGGCACGCAGCAGAGGGCACGCAGCCGGGAGCCGGGCACGAAGCATACATCAAAGAGCCGCACACACAGCAGAGGGCACGCAGCAGGGCACGCAGCAGGGCACGCAGCCGGGCACGAAGCATACATCGAGAAGCCGCACACACAGCAGAGGGCACGCAGCAGAGGGCACGCAGCAGGGCACGCAGCAAGGCACGCAGCCGGGAGCCAGGCACGAAGCATACATCAAGGAGCCGCACACACAGTAGAGGGCACGCAGCAGAGGGCACGCAGTAGGGCACGCAGCAGGGCACGCAGCCGGGCACGCAGCCGGGCACGCAGTAGGGAGCGCGCCTATGGCTATAGGGCGCGCGCCTATGGCTGTTGAATTAACTAAATTAAGGCTATACACGATTTGCGCGGCCCTCTCAATTGCCATATACCTCTACCTAATTTTAGTGGCGGGACCTAGGCGCGCGGGGTCGCGGCGAAAAAGCGGGGCTTAGAGATATTTATCGTGCAAATAGAGATTTCTTATCGTGCAAATAGCAATACTCTAAAGAAATAGTATCTAGAGACCGATCGTCGGTCTATAAGGTTACTAGCCTAATCGGAGTCCGTATAGGCTATAAAATAAAAATCTAGTATTAGTATATTGCAGTTATAGTATAAGCATAGGTTAGGGAATTTGTTTAGGTATTTCTATATAACATCGAGGGCTTTAAAATACGAGGAGTCGGGTTAAGAAGAAAATCTTACGTAGGATATTACTGCGAAGAGGATATTAGGCCTTATAAATAGGGCTAAAAATAGTAAGGAGCCTATTTGCATTTAGTATAGGAGTATGTCTCTTTTAGAGGCGTTCTTTATTCCTGATTTATTTAATTTAACGCCCCTAGTAGCAGGTGTATTCGAGGTTCCTATATTTTCTTTTTTAAATTCCTTTATTTTATTTTTTATATAGGTTGCTTACGATATATGTAATTCCTTTATGTCTCTATTTATTTGTATAGATAATCCTAAGAAGTCTTTAACTTCCCCTAGTGATTCGATCGGTAGGGTCTTATTTATTTAATCTATTACTTAGTTTATTACACGCGCTATAGGTCTATAGAAGAGGAGATTATCTATATAAACAGCTATAGCTATTCGTAGTATGCTATTTATAAACACTCCTTCGTCTATTAAAAGGCAGTAAAAAATAAGCTCGTTAAGTACGCTTTTTAATAGGTTATTGTCGTATCGGAGCGGCGCCTATAAAGGCCGGTTAGATATAGCTCGGTACCTAAGCAGGCCACCGTGTCCACTTTGCCGCCTATTTAAGCAGGCGCGTAAGACAGCTAGCCCCGTGCCTACACTAGGGGCTTAATCCACAACGCCTCGACTAAGTCGAGGCGGACGCACGAAGAGACATAGCTCATATATTTTTTGCGGGCCGGGTCCTCTTATACCGTCGTATACCCTTATCGGCGAATTTCCTTACCGCTTTCGCGCCCCGCCGGGTGTTTCTTATAGCATCGTAGCATCCGCACGCATTTTTGCAATTGTTAATAAGGTTATCGCAACTACGCAAAAGATATTAGTAAGCTAGCGCAGTACCTAGGGCGGCGTCGGTAGTAGCGCCGCTACGGGCAGTAGTAACGCCGGCAGCAGCAACGCCGGCAGCTAGCGTTAGACTAACGAATAGACTTTACGCTTCCTCGAGATACTGCTTAAAGCCTCTCGCGATAGCAAGCTTAATAACTCTAAAGTCGCCTTTATAAAACCTATGTTTAAGTCGTTTGTTCCGGAGCTTAAGACGGAATTTCCCCGCCGCCGCTAGGGCTTTAAGATGCTCGATAATAAGTATCGTCGACTAATCTAGTCCTAGAGGGTATTTCGAGAGGCAGAGGAACCGTCGGGGGCGGTATATAATCCTAATATAGGGAAGATTACGATAAGCAAGGCGAACGAGGATACGTTAATATTAAAATACCTATCTATCGCCCCCTAAGTTATTAGCTACGGGCTCCTAATTAACGATACTATTACCTTCGACTCGTAGGCTAAGATCTTTTTATAAGACGAGCCGGTAGGTAGGACGATTCTTAAGGCTAATAACGATGCGGGCTTTATAGCGGCGGAGGTAGAGGCAGCGGTAGAGGCGAGTCGTCGGTAAGAGCGTTAGTAAGAGCGTTAGTAAGAGGGATCGTTAGGCGACGATAGCGATAACGAAATACGTATTAACGACGACGCCGATAATCCTTTCCGCGAGGAAACGCTAAGACCGTTAGGATCTCCGCTTAACAATAGCTAGTCTCGAGATTTATTAATTATGCCGTCTGCTTTAGCTCGACGATCGAGGCTATAGTTAACGCCCGCTAGGTTGCCGCTAAACCGACTGCTAAAGAGTTTAATAAAGAAAGGGAAGGCCCGGCAATAAAATACCGAATAAATCGTTAACCTTCTTACCACCGTTATTGCCTAAGGCGCTAAGTCAAAGGATTATAAGATCACTACTATAACGCGAGGTTATAAAGACCTTAAGACAGCGATTAAAGAGTGCACTTAACTTATCGAAGAGCGAGGATCGCAGTTTGTGTCTAAGATTATCGTCTGGTTAAAGGCAGATGCGGCGAATTCACTTATATAAAACCCCCTTAGGTCTATAGAGGCAAAGATATCGTGGTTTAAAGAGATTAAGGCGGTTGAAAATTAGGTAGGAAGGATTAATAGCATTTTTTCTTAGTGTTTAGTAAGGTTAATAGAGATAACTAATCGGCTAATTATAACCCCTTATCTTCTTTATTACTAGAGCTTTCCTCTTCCTCTTCCTCTTCCTCTTCCTCTTCCTCTTCCTCTTCCTCTTCCTCTTCTTTATTATCGTTAGTATCTTTATTATCGTTAGTATCCTCGCCACGCTCTCGCCGAGCTAGAACGCCTTAATACGTCTCCTACAGCCAGTCTATAATAAAGTCTCGTAGCTTAGTGCCTTTACGGCCCGTAACGATAAAATCAACTCGTTAGCGAGCTCTTTAGAGCATATAGAGCTCGAATTCCATTAGGTAACGTTATTCCTCCCGTTTTCTTTCCTTATAACTCTTTCCACCTATTTAAACGAAGTTAAAGAGCCCTATTATCGCATATACTAGCTTAATCTAGTCTATAAACGCGTATTCGGGTACACTAGTGCGAATTATCTTCTACTTCCTTTTGCAGCGGCTAAAAACCTATTCTACGGTTGTTCGAAGCTACGCATACCTTAAGTTAAATATCTCTTTAGCATTCTTAGGCCGCCGACCCGCCTTACCCTAATTAGTAAGGTAGTATCTCGTCTTACTATACGGCACGATAATACCTCGCCTCGACCTAAAGCCTATATCGGCAAGGTAAAAGCGAGACTCCGGTAATATAAACGCCTTCGTAAGAGCGACGCGAAGTAGTAGCGAGTCGTAGATCGAGCCTTCCGCACTAGCAAGCATATAAGAAAATAGGCTATTAAAAGTAATCGCAGTAAATACGTTCTATAAGATATTATTCTTTCTTAACTAGAACCTCTTCTAACGAGCCTTAGGAATAAAAGCCGGGAGATATATGCCATCGATGGCTCTAATAGCGCCGTTAAATTGCAGAAGCTTCTTATCGAATTTAACGATCGGGGAGACATATAACGGCTTTAGTTAACGAACGAATTAAGTATGCAAGCGCTTTATTAGGTTGATAAACTCGTGGAAGATCCTTAAGACCGACGATTAACTTATTTAGAAGCGGTATACCGTGTTTCTTTATAGTTCGTTATACGTATAAATCTATAGAAATACTAGGACTTTCTGCTCGACCGTCTAATGCCTCGTTGCTGCAATAGGGCCGTTGATTCGAAGCCATCTATAAAGCGCCCGAAAGACCGCCTTTAGCATGCGGAAGAGATCTTTAAACATAATGCCTAGTGCTATAAGGAGCTATTCGCAGTGAATTCGAGACTTACGTAGGGAAGCCCGCGGAAGAGCATCGTTATTGCCTTCTCCTTAAGGCAGAGGTTCGTCGTTAGGTTTATCATCGTAATTAATAAAGCCGCTAGCTACTAAAGTCTATAAAAATGCTAATATTATTATAGCATGCCTAAGATTATCGTCGGCTTCGAATTCGATTGCGCGCGTGTGGAAATCGCTAGGTAGCGTGCTTATTATTATCGCGATCGGCCGAAGACGTATGTATAGTGCACGTACTGCATTCGCTAGCCGCCTCGACTAAGTTAAGGCGGCTAGCGGCAGAAAAATGCGTTTTGCTTAGCGTCTTTCCCTAATATAGGCATTTACGCGACTATACACGACCCCTACTAGCTCGGTATATTAAGAGTAAGGGTAGATATGCAAATAGAGAAGGAGGAGCTATAATTCTTTTATTTACACTAAAAACATATGCTAATCGGGGTTCTAATACCTATCTATTATATATGCATGTCCGCCTCGACTTAGTCGAGGCGTTATAGATTAGGCCCTAGTAGGGCCTTAATCTACGACGCGGCGCGGCGCCTAACAAAAGATACCTTAGACATACGTTCCGGCTAGAAGAGTATTCGTCCCCCGTTTAGTCGTAATTTTTAGCCTAAATGTAAGGAGACGTACTCCTCCTTCTATAGCTATATGTCTACCCCTACTTACAATGTATCGAGCTAGTAGGGGTCCTTAATTAGGGAAAGTTGCTAAGAAAATTAACAAATTCTATTAAATTCTGCCCTAGCGATATGTAAAATTCGTTAAGCGCCGCGCCGCCTAATAAAACTTATATACCGCCTATATTAGATTTCTAAGGCGCTTTAGAGGCATTTTTTTAGTGCATTCATTCGGTATATTATAACTTCGTTGCTAGGCGATAGCCCTAAACGCCTTATTATTAAAGACGACTATAATAACGATAATAATATTATAAAAGCTATAGCTATATTAGCTCTTGCATAAACCTTTATGGCTAGCGGCTTTATAGACGAGGAAGAGAATAAGAGGAGAGGAAATAAAAGTATCGTAAATAGCGATAACGATAACTTCTCTATTTAAGGTTCCCTAGCGTAGGTTATTACGGCACCGAGCTTTATATTCTTCGATATATTTCGTATGCTAAAGGCGGTCTTTGCAAGCCTCTATAGTTAGCTTCGCATTAATACCGGTATAGAGGGATCGAGATATTAGACCTTAGAGAAAAAGGTGCTAGTATTCCTATAGATTTACGTATATAACGAACCTTGGAGAAACATAGTTTACCGCTTCTAAATAAGTCAATCGTCGGTCTCGAGGATATTCTATTAATTAATCGATCCTATAAGGCGTTTAGCGCCTAACTTCATTCGCCAGCCGGCCTTAGGATATATCTCCCCGGTCGTAGAGTTTAATAAGAAGCTTAGGCAATTCAACGGCGCGATCGGTGCTATTAACGGCATATATATTCCTACGTTTATCCCGAAAGGTCGTTAGAAGAGGTTTTAGTTAAGGAAGAATAATATCTTATAGAATGTCTTTACGGCGATAACCTTTAATAACCTCTTTAGCTATATGCTTACTAGCGCCGAGGGCTCGATCTACGACTCGCCGTTGCTGCGAATAGCTCTTTATAAGAGCTTTGTTTTACCCGAGGGCCGTTTCTACCTTAGTAACGCAGGCTTCGGTTCGAGGCGTGGCCTGCTCGTGCCGTATAGCAATATACGATATTATCTTACCGATTAGGGTAAGGTAGGTAAAAGACCGGAAAACTCCTAAGAGATCTTTAACCTCCGGCACGCTTAGCTTCGCATAACGGTAGAGCAGGTCTTTAGTCGCTATAAGAGGAAATAGAAGATCATTCGGTGTAGTGCACCTAAGTATAGCTTTATCGATTAGATTAAGCTTATATATACGGTAATAGGGCTATTTAACTTCGTTTAAATAGGTAGGAAAGATTATAACGAGAGAGATAAAGAGGAGGAGTTAATACTAACAGATTTAAAACACAAGGCTCTTAAATTAGCTCGCGAACGAGCTAATTCTATCGTCCTAGGCCGTATAGGCACTAAGATACGCGAGCTAATCGCCGGCTGGCTGTAGGAGATATATTAGGCTATTCTAGCCCGGCGAGAGCGTGGCGATAATACTAACGAGAGCGAGGGCGACGAGGGCAACGAAGAGGATAAAGAGGATAAAGAGGATGAAAATAAGGGCCCTATAGTAGCTAAGGGTAGGATAATTAATAAGGGCTTAAAGGATAAGGATAAGGGCAAGGCAGCCTCGATTTCTAAGTAGAACTTTTGCTATTTTAACAACTATATATCCCTCCCTCCCTAATAATCTATTACTATTATCTACTTATTAATCAACGCCTGCTTAGCCTCGCTTATAGTAAGTAAATTCCAATAGACCGGATTCGTAGGGTCTTTCTTTAACTAGGCTATAACTCTTATTATAAGCGGCATGCCTTAGGTTAAGGCAAGCCCTATATAGTCTTAGATAGCCTTTTCGAGATCCTCCGCGCCTTACGCCTTTATAGATATCGTATATTGCTTAGTATAAGAACCTTAGGCCATAAGGTTGGAAAGAAGATTTACGATTTCCTCTAACCGTTATTGCTGCCCTTTTCCCTTCTTTGCTAATCCTCTTACCCTTAGGTTTAGCGATATCTTACTTAGAGTTAACTAGACCCTCGCTCTTCCCCTCGACCTCCCTTTAGTTACCGATGTTAACGATAACGGCACTGCCGAGCTATTAGAATCAGGCTAGGCCTAAGCGCGAGGTAGTGCTAGTAGGCGGCGTAGTGTTTCCTTACGGAAAGGATCGTTAGCTTTATCCTCCTCGGCAGCTTCGTCGGGAACCTAAGACCCCCCCTTATTGTTAGTTAACTATTCGTCGTCCTCCTGCTATTATTGCCGAAGCTCCCTTACGGCCTCCCGAAGCTGACTTTCGGTATCTATAGCAGCCTTAAAACCGGCATTATCGTTAACCTTAAGAATTGTACGGCTAGCCGGCGGGTCGTTAACGAAGATCTCGGCCTATAAGTTAAAGGTAATATTATCGCCAATTGTAAGGCCTTGCTTAATAACCTAAGTCGCGAGTTCCGGGAACTTCTCTTTTAACGTATTCTCGTTAGCCTTGCTTATCTTAATCTTCCCGGTATTAAGGTTATATATAGCGCCCGATAGCTCCTCTGCCTCGCGGAATACCCGCTAGAATTAAAGGAGGTAGCGATACTTATTGTTAAGCATCTTAAAGCTCTAGCGGCGGCGAGGGAATTCGGCCTTAAGCTTCGGCATAAAGGACTTAAACACTAGCTTTACGAAGACCGCCTTTAAGCTATTAAGAAGCCTATCGCGACGAGCCTTAAGCAATAACTCGAGGAACCTTAAGGTCTATGGCTTAGTCTAACGCTACGCAGTAGGCTAACTAGGCTAAGTGGGCTTAAAAGGCTGGCTTTCGGACGAGGGAGGCATCGCGAGAGCTATAAGGAAGGCTGCGATTAATGCGATTAATGCGATTAATGCGATTAAGCAACGAACGCGGTTACGGTTAATATAAGAACTACGAAATACACACAGCGGGGGCATAAGGCGGTAAACGAAACAGCCGATAAGGATGTAAGATAGTATAAGAGGAGCCCCGCACTAAAATTAAGTAGGGCAAGTCTCTCGCCGCGTCTTATATTTTTTTGTCAGGCGCCGCGCCGCGTCGTAGATTAGGGCCTAGACTAAAACAATAGACTTTTCCGACCTTAATTATATGCGTGCCTAATTAACCACTTAACCGCGCCTACGGCTGCGGCCCCTTTTAGGTGGATGCGATAGTTATAAGCCCGGTATACGACCCGCGTAAATTGCTACTAATACCTACTATTGCAATAACACGCGCGTCTACCTACGAGGCGGCCTAACGCCCCGTAGGCGACCTAATAAGCCTACGATGTGCTGTAGAAATACAGCTATCGTTATATCTTAGAATACGTTAAGGCATACGCGAGAATGCGGATTATACCGCTCTTCTTACACCGCCGCTCTTAGCGTAGTTCTCTCGCACCTATAAGTACGCCGTAATATACGGTCTTAGAAGAGCTCTTTATCCCTAAGCACTTTAGTATTATTGCCCCTTTTTAGCCCCTTTTCTCTTAAACACTCTTTACCTTAACTATTATTAATATATCTTCCTTTAGCGTAACTAAAGCCACGGATAACACTAAGATCATCCTTACTAAGTTAGTCTATTAGGCTACTTAGTACTCTACGTACGAGATTAATGCTAGGACCGCACGCATCTAGGAGTTTATTAACTTTAAGGACACTACGGTCTCCCTTAAAGAGCCCGTAGAGGCATCGTTTAAAGGAGAGCTCGCGAGGCTAAACAAGCTCGGAGCCGCTAACCACGCAGAAGAAGTCCGGCTCGGTCGGCTACCGCTCCTACTATATAAGCCAATCCGCACGCTCGACGAAGCCTAGCTTAAGGGCCTTACGGCCCAACGCGAAGACTATAAATAGAGGTATATTAAGTATATTATAAAGCTTAAAGCGTATACGGAGCTTACGACCTAGGTATATATAACGGTAGACCCAGCCTTAGTAAGGTTCTTTCTAAAGACTTAGGACATCCGTAAGACTATCGTAAAGCTGCGTAAGATACTTAGGGTCATAGATAAGTACCGAGTAGACTATGCTCGCTCGGACTATCGTAAGGCCTTATAGACAACGAAGCGGATTAACCCGAGCGATTAATACCTTTAATAAGAGCTCGTATATCTTAAAGCCGTCGAATTAGACATCCTAGACATTAAGGGGTCTTAGGGCATAACCGACTTCCTTAACGCCGTTATAATGCTAGACTCTAAGTAGGCCCGGCAATAGCTTAGTGCGCTTCGCGCGGAATAGCTAAGGAAGAACGTTACTATAACCCTCTAGATCTTTAGCGAGCTATTCTATTACGTTAGTCAGGATCGAGCCCGCACCTTTAGTAAGTCCGCGTCGTCCGGGGCGTTCGCTACGACACAAGCTCCGCCGGCGACCCCTAGAGCCCGCTAATCCTACGACTGCCCCTACGGCATCGTTAAGGCGCGCTATAGCTAGAAGCCCGCGGACTGCGCAGCGTTCTATATTGCCGTTAACAGGGTCTCTTATAGGCCCTAGCTTCTCGTTAGTGCTAACCGTATTAAGAAGTACGAGGAGGCGAAGTCCTTATCTCGCTAGAAACAGATAGTAGAGGCTATTAAAGGCATAAAGGGGAAGACCCCTACTGCCTTAACCGAGACGACGCCTACTATATAAGGTGCCTAGGCATATATAGTGATAGACTCGAGGTTCGTAGGTAGTAAGGCGAGCTCCGCTTTAACCTAGGCTAGCTTTAGCACCTTCGGCTCGCCCGATAGCTTTATCTCCTCTATCTTTAGCAACTAGCGCTACGAGCACCCGCTAATTAAATCGACTCTATTCGACTACTACGCGAGCACCTATATTATCAATAAGCTTAAGCTTCTTAGGGGTAACGTTATCGCCGCTATAGAGACTAACATTATGCTTATAGGCGATACCGCCCTTACGGTGCTATATTATAGGACCCGTACGATAAAGAACCTACTCTACGGACCGGATAGCCCTAATACGCGAGATCTCGTCCTTAAGGATACCGCCTACGTCCCCGGCTTTTATACTAATATTATTAACGGGGAGAAGCTTAAGGTAGGCGGCTTTTAGATCTATAGCTACGATAATACGATATAAGTTAGCCCTATAGAGAAAAATAATGTAGTTATACATATCGAGAGTAAGTACGGGCTATTAATAGCTGAATTAAAGTCCTCTTACTCTTACTTTGCCTTGCCCTACGCTCTTGCGTGCCTATTCTTAGCAGTGTAAGACGCTATCCTAAGATACCCTAAGCGCTATATCGCCGTATCTAAGAACCTACGCTTACTAAGGGTAGACACCGTAGAGCTTTAGCATTTAAGGGCCGGGCACCTAAGCCCTTAAGTACTAAAGCAACTAGTCTTTCGGACACGCGGTGTGCGAATTAAGGGGCCTATAACGGTTAAGTGCTTAGGCTACGCTTAAGGAAAAGCGCACGAGCAGATTTCTTATAGAGAGCCCGCTAACCGCTCGCGGCAGCCCTTTTTCCATATCTTCCTCGATATCTTTAACTTTAAACTCGGCTATAACGGCTACCGATATATCCTACTACTCTCTAACGAATATAGCGGGATAATATTCTTATAGAGCATAATATGGAAAACGGAATCGGACGACTTAATCCGCAACTTTAAGGCCTTAGTCCGCCGCTATATAAGCGCGGTGATTTACAAGATTAAGATAGATAATAAGAGAGCTTTAGTCAACCTCCTAGAGTAGAGAAATTCGCCTTTTTAAGATTAGGCTAAGCGGGGGGGCATCGAGCTCGAGCTCCCGCCGCTATATATAAAAGAGCCTATAGGCGGCGCGGAGAGAC
Source organism: Ophiocordyceps sinensis (assembly GCA_012934285.1). Lineage (NCBI taxonomy): Eukaryota > Fungi > Ascomycota > Sordariomycetes > Hypocreales > Ophiocordycipitaceae > Ophiocordyceps > Ophiocordyceps sinensis. Next base: position 10,797,805 of record JAAVMX010000001.1, on the reverse strand, counting down.
CGGGAGGCGTAATCTAACAACGCCTCCGCTCCGTTATAGGGAAGCTACTATACAACCTCTAGCCGGAGATATACTAAGCGCTCGTTCGTATATATAATATCCTGCCGAGATACCGCAACTAGTAGAGAACTCTTAAAGAGACTATCGATAGGTAGTTTAACTAGCACCTCCGCTAGTACGGTAGGATCGGCGCTACGGCGTATAGGGACGTAGACCTCCGCCTTAAGTAGAACGGCATATATGCCTACGGCTGCCGCGCTTACCCCTTATATAAGGACATAAAGGCTTACCTTTATAAGAGAGCCTTTAAGGTCTTCCCCTAAGCGTATATAGGTTACCTCGTCGGCTACTAAGCTAGTAACCTATTCCGCGTCTAGGTTCCTTAACTTACTTAGGTTATTATTACCTAAGATATAATTTTTAATAAGCACTACTACTTTAATCCTTAGACCGAGGATCTATAAATGCCTATCTAAGAATACGCCCCTCTCGCTAAGTCGATCGAATTGCCGATCTAATACGATTAGAATGCTATACTTAAGGATTTTTTATAGGAATTTAACGATTATATCTTAGGAATTAAGCCTAACGATTCGAACTCGGGGGTAGAGGGTAGGGCATCGCTATCGCCGTCGCTAGCCGCTCTAGAAGCGGCTCCGACTCCGAAGGATGCCTCGCCTACCCTTAAAGGACTTCTTACGCCGGAACGAACGCCTAACCCGACGGGGTTAAGCCCGTTGCCCGCACTGTGATCACCCCCCCGCGACGAGGATATAGATATAGACACACCCTTCGTCCTAGCGCCCTAAGAGCTAGGCGCATAGCAGAAGCCCTAGCTCGGGCGAACCTCCTCGATACCTAGAGCTACTACCCCCGTATATTAGGAGACCTAGCTTACGACCTAGCAGCCGCCTATACCTACGCAGGAGATAGGCCTATAGAGTATATAGTAACCCGACGACCGAACGGATCCCGGTTACGGTATTATAGCTCTACTAGTATCGATATAGACGAGTAACGCCGAGGGCCTTAAAGCGGGCCTATCGGGCATATAACTAGATGCGAGGTTACGACGACCTCGCCGGATATAAAAGGAGCTCTACGGTATAAAAGCCACGAGATAGAGCTCCCGAGCGAATAAAGGGATAAGGAGAGATAATATCTTTACTACCTTACTTCCTAAGGCCTTCTATCTATAAGGGGACCTTATAACTTTTTATTTAGTATTCGCCGCCGTAGTCTTATAGGAAGCTTATAAGCATTATCGTAACGACTTATTCCGCTTGCTTAAGCGCTACTAAGACCTTAACTACTACCTATACGGTAAGGAGTTTAAAGAGGGATGTCGTAAGGAGCTTTAAGACCTCCTCCGTAGAGGCATATAGCGCCTCCTTTCGTAAGAACGTGCTAAAGGAACTATAATTCCGCTTAAATAGGTATTCCTCTATAAGTTTAACGAGGATAGGTACCTTATACGTTGTAAAGCGCGCATTTATATACGCGGAGACCTCTAGGGCGACTAAGGCGACGAAAAGACCTACGCCGTAACCCTCGCTATTAAGACCTTTAGGACCGTAATCTTTATAGTAGCGAAGCGTAACCTTAACGTCCGATAACTTAATATCGCTAACGCGTTTCTTAACACTAACATTAATAAGAAAAGGCCGGTGTACGTAAAGCTCCCGAAGGGCTACGTAAAGCTCGGATTCCTTAAGCCGGATAAGAATCCCGCGATAGTCGCCGAGCTCGATAAAGCCCTCTACGGACTTCGCGAATCCCCTCTCTTTTAGTATAACGAGATCTACTAAGCGCTTAAAGAATAAGGCCTAATCCGCACCGGCGAGGAGCCTTATGTCTTTATAGACGGGAAGGTCCTCGTGCTAGTATACGTTAATAATATCCTTATCTTAAGCCTAAAGGACTACTCTATAGACGACCTTATCGCCTTCCTTTACGGCAAATACGAGGTCTGTAAGGAAGCCTTTAGATCGTATCTTAGGATCCGCGTTATTAAGGACCGATAGCTCCGCCGAATCTACCTATGCTAAGACGCTTATATCGAGAAGATCGCACGTAAATTCGGCCTTAATAATATAGGGAAGGCGCCGGCAATCCCTATGCCGACCTAGCAGCTTGTTAAGAACACGGGATAAGCCTCTTTACGTGAGATTAAGGACTTTTAAGAACGCGTAGGCTCTATTATATACACCGCGGTCACGGCGAGGCTAGACGTAGCCCTCGCCGCTTCGCAGCTCTTACGGTTCCTAACGAACCCTTTAGCTAAACACCTTAAGGCGGCTAATTAGTATATCCGCTACCTCTACGCGACGAGGTTCCTCGCGATTATATTCGACAGACTCGCTTAAGGCGAAGCCCTTATTATCGCGACTAACGCCTTATTCGCCGACGACTTAAAGACGCGCCGATCGTCGTAAGGCTATATTATAATGCTCTACGGCGGCCTAGTCGTATAGAAGGCAAGCTTATAGGATATAGTTATAACCTCTACTACCGAGGCAAAGCTCCTCGGGCTAAAGCGCACCGCTAAAGAGGGATACGCGCTCGCTAGGCTGCTTTACGATATCTCGCACGACCTTAGGCCCTTAAAGATATACTATAATAACCTCTAATCTATCCGCCTTATAGTTAAGGAAGGCCGTATCTTTATAAAGCTACGTTATGTTAACATCTAGAATATATAGCTTAAATAGGAATATAGACGGGGTCGCTTTACGGTTGAATATATCTCTACGGCCGAGATGCCGGCCGACGGTCTAACGAAGGCGCTGCCGTAGGCTAAATTTAAGAAGTTTAAAGCGCTGCTAAACCTAAGGGATATACGGGGGCGAATATAGGCAGGGACGGAGGACTAAGGGCATTAACACTAGGGACGGACGCTTCTACACCTTATAGGGCGCTCGCGATAGCTTCTTCTCACAGCGTTAAATTGATTACTTAACGCTAGGGGGTGTATCGCATCGGAGCGGCGCTTATAAAGGCCGGTTAGATATAGCTCGGTACCTAAGCAGGCTACTGTGTCTACTTTGCCGCCTATTTAAGCAGGCGCGTAAGACAGCTAGCCCCGTGCCTACACTAGACTAGAACAATAGACTTTTCCGACCTTAATTATATGCGTGCCTAATTGACCACCTAACCGCGCCTGCGGCTACGGCCCCTTTTAGGTGGATGCGATAGTTATACTAGAGTAAAGAACTTTATTTTAAGCTATATAGTGCTTTTCTTAATTTCGCTACGAGCTTTTTCGTCTTATGTTTATTTAAGTAATTAAAGTAAGTTATGCCTTTATATTTTGTATTTTTATGCTAGACAAACCATGCGTGTAGTATTATATCTAGAAAAGCTTTAGGTATCTATATATACGTTTCTATATCTATATCCGTATAAAGAAAGGCATTTTTTATATTAAACTATAGTACTTTTTAGTTATTAGCGATAGCCTATAGTAGTAGGAGCCTTATAGACTTAGGTCTTACTCTAGTAGAGAAGGTTTTAATATAGTCTAAGCCGTATATTTGCTTATAGCCTAAAGCCATAAGTCGAGCTTTAAACTTCTTTATTTAGTTTTTATTAACCTTTTTAACTCTATAGACCTATTGGCTTCCGAGGGCTTCCCGGTCTTCGGGTAGCTCGGTTATTTCCTAAGTATTATTATCTATAAGCTGCTATATTTCTGCTACTATGCCTTTATCCTAGTATAGAGCTTCGGCGCTTTTTATAGCTTGCTTATAGGTTCTTAGTTCTATAGGATTACAACCTTCTAAAGCAGATAGAAGGGTTATATTATCGTTATTTATTAGTAGATGTATTAGATATTCTTAGTAGTCGTTATAGAATTCAGCCGGCTTCTTAGGTATTTTAACCTAAATTCTTTAATCCTTATTATTCTTGTCCTATATTATATAGTTAGGAATATTATCCTCGGATATATTATCGGGTATTTCATTAGAATTATTCTGGGATTGTGTATTTTTAGGATTTATATCTAGTATAGAAGTTCTTATATATAGATAATTATCTAGTATTTTATTTATAGAAGGTATAGTATTAAAATTAAAGGTTTTATTGTCTTTTAAGAAGTTGTTTTCTAGTATAGTTATATCTTTTAAGATAATAACCTTCTTTCTGCTATAGTCGTATATTTTATATACTATATCTTTATAGCCTATTATAATTCCTTTATAGGCTCGTACGTCTAGCTTATCACTAGGTGTTTTGTTTTTATAGTATATAATACTTCTAAAGACACGGATCTTATCTATGTCTTCTATAGTAAGGGCTCTATCTTCTTTCTTTTTAAGAGGGCATATATACCCTAGAGCAGTATAGGGAGATCGGTTGTATATATATATAGCTGCTAAAACAGCTTCTCCCTAAAGGTATTAAGGTAGCTTAGCTATATAGAGCATAGACCTAACTTTATTAAGTATTGTTCTGTTTATACGTTCTATTCTTCCGTTTAAGTAGGGGGTATATAGTGGACTTAAGTTATATTTTATTCCGTTTTTGAAAGCATATGGTTTAATGTTATAGATAAATTATTTTGCATTGTCTAAGAAGACCTCTTTTATCTTTGTCTTATCTTTATTATTTTCAATCTCTATTTTAAATTCTAAGAACTTAGGTAGGCTTTCGGCTTTATCTTTTATAAGGTATATTCTAAGGTACCTAAAGTAGGTATCTAGAAATAATATAAAGTATCTAAATTTATCGTATATAGGGACTTTTATAGGACCCTAGATATTAACGTTTATGTTATCTAGAAAGAGATATCCTCGTGTTAAAGAGGTTTTCTTCTTTTTATCTATATATTTAGCTTATATATAAGCTTCGCATTGCTTTATAGCTATAATATCTTTTTAGTCTACGGATATGTCTAGGAATAGTCTATAAAGATATCGGTATAGGGATTTATAGCTAAGATAGCCTAGCCGTTTATGCTAGAGAATAAGGTCTATTTTCTTTTTTATTTGAGGGGTTTTTATTGTATTAGTTAGTATAGTATCTTAGAGTATAGCGTTATCTATTGTTTCTTTCGGGCTATGTTATATATTATATATTTTGTTTTTAATTAGAAAACGTATTTTCTTTATATCTAACGGGATATAGTAAAGTCCGTTTTTAATAAAACCGGTTATTAGTTTATTAAGATTTCTATTAAGGAGGGATATAGAGTCTAGGCCTATAAGAGCGTATGTGTTTATTATAGCTAATTAGCTAATTATATTAATGCCGATTTTAGGTATATAAAGGCAGTTTTTTAAGGTATACTATTGTTTGCTATTAGGGAACTTAAAGATAAGATCCCTAGCCCCTCGTACGATAATAGAGGAAGCTTTTCCTTAGGTTATAGTAGTATATATTTCTTTATAGTTAGAGAGGAGAGATTTATTCGAAACTATATGTATAGTAGCTTTAGTATCGAAGATAAAGTTATAGAAATTCCTAATCCGTATTGCAGTCCTATCTACTTTTAATACTACCCTCGAAATTGCCGAAAGAAGAGGCTTTAAAGGTCCTATTATTTATTTTCTATTAGAGGAAGACTTTATTTTTATAGGGGTATATAGAAGGATATTATTCGGGGGAAATAGGGTATAGAAATAAGGTACTACTAAAGGTATTATATATAGCATAGAGGATATATAGGATATATAAAGTATTATAAAGGATAGGAAGGTACTTACGATACTAAAAGCCGAGTCTAAGACGACGAGGACCTTATTAGAGGTCTTAGAGGATTCCGGAGTAGCCTTACGCTTCCGGAGGCGGGAGGTCCGGGGACGGCCGGCCAGACGCAGGGCCGGAGACGGAGAGCTCTCCCGAGAGTAGAGAACCGGGGTCGGCCTCCGGTGGTTGCGGTTAGTGTTCTCCTTAAGGTCCCGGCGAGAAGAGGAGGCGGTAGAGACCGTTTTTAGGGTAAATCCCGTAGCCTAAGCCTTATCTTTATTTTCGGGTTTTAAAAAACAATTCCTCTCGATATGCCCTCGCTTTTTACAGTAAGAGTAAATAAAGACCTTACTGCCGCCGGCTATAAATAGCTGCCCGTTATTCTTAAGAGCTTTCGTCTTCTTAAACTTATCTATAAGAGATAAAGAGAGTAATTTAAGGGTATATACTATAGTATTAGTACGAAGGGTCTACGTAATATTTTTAATATAACTCGAGAAAGAGCTACTAAGGCTCTCTAAGATCTAGGTTATTACTATAATCTCTAAGATATAGATCTCTCTAGTGTTTAGCTCGTCGAAGAGCTCTTTTACTTTATTTAGGTAAGTCTCGATAGATATCTCTCCCTTAATCTTCGTATTAAAGAGTTCCTTTATAAGGAGGAAGTTAGAGGTAAAGTTTATAGGGTTATATAGGGTTTTAAGTGCCTCCTATACCGCCTTTATAAAAGTATAGTGCTTTATCTAAGATAAAGGGCCGTTATTAACTATAAGCCTTATTAAGGCTAAATAGTCCTAGGACTTCGCATAAGCAGCATCGAGTATAGCTAGACCGAGCTTTTTACGTATAAACATTAACTCTATACGTAAAGACTAAGCCGAAAAGTTAGTGCCCCCCTAAAGCTTTATAAATAAGTAGTCCTTAAAAGAACTTATTTTTACCGTATATCGGATCGGAAGGTACCGGAGGAAACTCGGAAGAAGCTCGGCGTCTACGGGCTAAGGTAGGGGTAATAAAGGAATTTTTTCTAAATTTTTCGAGGGTTTTTTAAGTATAGAACAATAGCTAAGAAAGGGTGCGTCGTAGGAGCGAAAACGAGGCCAACGAGAAATAAGGGGGGGGGCAAAACACTAAGAAAGTAGTAATGTGTGTAAACTAAAGGTGGCCTAAGAAGGCAAGTGGCCTAAAAAGGCAAAGAAGAGGTTATAGCGGAGAGACGGTCGTTTTTAGTGCAATAGCGAGTGATCTAAGGGATCTAAGGGAGGCTTTAGGTAAGAAGGAACTTAAAGCTTAAGCAGAGATAGGGATTATAACCACTAAGAGCCTAAAGGGAAGCTTAGAGGCAGAGGATTACGGCAAATGCAGAAAGTATCGAGGAAGATGTAAAGATAAGAGAGAGAAGAGGATATAGAATTGCTTAGTAATAGTCTATCTAAGTGCGGACTAAGATCCCTTTATATAGCCAATTGCATAGCAATAAAGGTATATATACCTTAACTAATTGTCGGGATAGAAAGCGCTATTAATTCTATGCTAGGTGTATATAGTCTAACCTCGTATAGTATCCTAGTTGTTGCGTAATTAAATACGCGAGTAATAGGAGGTAGTGTAAGTGACCCTAGTTGACCGGGGCCCGACTATAGACTATACGCACATTAGTCCCCACATATACCACATACTTCGGCATTCGGTATCTCGAGCATCCGGGCAGCTAATGCAGCCGGGTGACTTGTGTGATATGCAAAAATGCACGGCGGTTCTAATGCATATCTTTATATGCCGGTAGATCAAACCAATCAGGAGATATCGGCTCCCTTATAGTAATAGCGTTACTAACTTAGCCGCTTTTATAATAATTAAGTTCTTTACTTTATCGCCTTTATAGGCATAGCCCTAACCTCGTAATAAAGGCTTATAAAGGCCGGCTTTAGGCCTTAATAATATACGTATTATATAAAGGGGCTATTCGTCGCCCTTTAGTTAATAGCTTTTATAGACTAATCTTAACTAGCTTTATAACCCTTTCATTTATTTAATTAACTAATAATATATATATATATAATTATAGCTTATATAAAAAGGCTAATTATCGCCCTTAAATTAATAGCTATAGACTAATATATTATAAATAGCTTTTAGACATTTTTCCTTTATATTAATTAGCGAAAAGTAACTCTAAAAAAATATAAAAAATCCTTTCTTACGTTTATTATTTCATTAATTATATAATCTATTTTTTATATTTATAATACATAAGCCTTAATTAAATAAATATTCTCTTTAATTAAGTATATTTTATTTTAAGTTTAAAGGGGGGAAGGGGCTAGCGTTTATCCCTCTTACGTAATATCGATTACTAATTTCGGTCCCCCGCCTCGCGTTATTTAACCCGAGGTGTATATATCGCATCCGCCCGCGGGGGCACGCGGCATTAGGCACGGGAAAAGGGCTTAAATCAAGGGGTAAAAAGTCTATTGTTCTATATGTATGTTCTATAGGGGCTTAGTGTCCCTCGAGCCTGCTTAAATAGGCGTGGCAGCGGACACTAGGTCGACTACGTACACTAGGCCCTATCCACTGCGTTATCCTAGCTCCGTTCCGAATACGGGAGCTTTATTCCGATGCGATATACCCCTTAGCGTTAATTAATTCGTTGATTTGCGCTATACTATTAGATCCGCGGGAAAAGGGATAGATCACGTACGGGATCACGGACGGGAAATTAGGCTAAGAGACCCCTTAAATAAGGTCTTAAGGCAGCCCCTTTTCGGGCACAATAAGCATTATTATTACATACACAAATATACTGCTTTTAGCGGCCTTACAGCCGCTGCAGCGCCCTAACGGCCGCTATAACACATATCTCTCGCATCCTTATTTAGTAGGCCGTAGATTAAAGATCTAACAATTAAGAGTCTTAGTCTTCTAGCTAAAAAGCTACTAAGAGAAGCCACTATTTAACCATTAGGCCCCCTTTAAACCGCGAGAAAAGCCTAGCTAATCATACTCGGCAAAAGGACTAGATTCCTCTCGCATCGAAACAAGCCCGTAAACACGCGGCATTATTATCGAATAAAGCCCGCGAGAACCACCTCGCGGCACCTTATCGAAATAAGCCCGTAAACACGCGGCACTACATCGAATAAAGCCCGCGAGAACTACCTCGCGGCACCTTATCGAACAAAGCCCGCAACACGCGGCACTATATCGAAAAAGCCCGTAAGACTCGCGGCACTAATACATCGAAAAAGCCCGTAAGACTCGCGGCACTAATACATTAAAACAGCCCGTAAGACTCGCGGCACTAATACATCGAAAAAGCCCGCACTAAGCGGCACTAATACATCGAAAGAAAGCCCGCACTAAGTAGCACTAATATATCGAAAGAAAGCCCGCAAAAGACTACCTCGCGGGACTAGAAAGAACAATACACACTGCCTTTAGCAGAGGCGAAAAGGGGTGATTCCCTAGCTAAAAACACATCCTGCTACTACTAGTAGAGGCGAGAGGGTAATTCCCTCGTTAGCTAGCCAAACATATATCCTACTACTAGCAGAGGCGAGAGGGTAATTCCCTCGTTAGCTAGCTAAAAACACATCCTACTACTACTAGTAGAGGCGAGAGGGTGATTCCCTCGTTAGCTAGCTAAACAATAAGCCTATATTAAGGAGCAAACCCCTCTATAGCATTAAATAAGCCTATATTAAGGAGTAAACCCCTCCGTGGCATTAAATAAGCCTATATTAAGGAGTTTTAAACAATAAGCCTATATTATAGAGCAAACCCCTCTAAAGTATTAAATAAGCCTACATTAAGGAGTTAACCCCTCTATAGCATTAAATAAATAAGACTATATAAGCTATTCGCGGCGAGCGGCGAAGACTCCCTTATCGCGTATACTTATATAAGCTAATAGCTCTCGACGAGCTAATAGCTCGCGGCGGCGGGAAGAGAAGAAGACTCTTTCGTCGTCGCGGCAAATATACTCGTAGTAATATAACATATCGTAGCGGCGGGAGGAAGATTCTCTCGTCGCAGCACACATAGTTCGCGGCGGCGGGAGGAAGACTCTCTCGTCGTAGTATATATAGTTCGCAGCGGCGGGAGGAAGACTCTCTTATCGCAGTATATATATTTCGCGACGGCGAGAGGAGAAGAGAAAGACTCTCTCGTCGTAGTACGCAATAGTCGCGGCGGCGGGAAGAGAAGAAGACTCTTTCGTCGTTACGGCAAGCGCTCGCGGCGGCGGGAAGAGAAGAAGAAGACTCTTTTATCGTCGTAGTAAAAACATAATCGCGGCGACGGGAGGAAGACTCCCTCGTCCGCGCACTTATCTAACACACGAGCTAATAGCTCTCGACCGAGCTAATAGCTTACAGCGGCGGGAGGAAGACTCTCTCGTCTATATATTTATCTAACGCACGAGCTAATAGCTCTCGACGAGCTAATAGCTCGCAGCGGCGGAAAGAAGGAAAAGTCCTTTTCCCTCGTCTATTTATACTTATTTAAGAAAACACTCTTACAGTAAGCGGTAGAGTCCCTCGTCGCACTTATTCGAGCAAGCAGCTCTTAAGTAAACGGCTCTCGAGCAAGCAGCTCTTACGGCGAGCGGTAGCGTCCCTCGTCGCACTTATTCGAGCAAGCAGCTCTCGAGCAAACGGCTCTCGAGCAAGCAGCTCTTACGGCGAGCGGTAGCGTCCCTCGTCGCACTTATTCGAGCAAGTAGCTCTCGAGCAAACGCCTCTCGAGCAAGTAGCTCTTACGGCGAGCGGTAGAGTCCCTCGTCGCAGTAAGACGAAAGACTACCCTCGTTATAAACACTTATTCGAGCAATAACGCACATTACGGCGAGCGGTAGAGTCCCTCGTCGCAGCGAGCGGTAGAGTCCCTCTCCCTTATATATACTTACTTACTTAAGCAAATAGCTCTCGCGGCGACGGAAGATTCCCTCGTCTACACCTATTACGGTATTCGTCCGTATAATACTCGCTTAAGCAGCAATACTCGCTTAAGCAGCAACACTCGCTTAAGCAGTAACACTCGCTTAAGCAGTAACACTCGCTTAAGCAGCAACACTCGCTTAAGCAGCTCTCGCGGCCTCGTCCGCATTATATACACGACCCTCGGCCATACATAGAGCCCTTAGGAACACGACCCTCGGCCACACACACATAAGCCCTCGGGAACACGACCCTCGGCCATACATACACGAGCCCTTAGGAATACGACCCTCGGCTATACACACGAGCCTTCGGCTATATAAGCCTACGGCTATACACAAGCCCTCGGCTATATAAGCCTACGGCTATATAAAGCCCTCGTCCGCCCGCACACTCTAATAAACTATATATAAACCTTCTAAAGCGATCGACCAATCGACTAATATAATATAGGAGGAATAGAAGGAATAAGGCGTATTATTGCCGCTAAAGGCGCATACGGCAGCGTAAAGGCATAAAATGCCGAGTTGCAATTACTATAATAGTCGGTCGTAAGGAGGACCCGGAAGAATACGATAATCCGCCCCGATTAATAGATTAATTAAATATTAGTAAAAGACCCCGGATTTAAGCTATTTAAGCTCTTTAGTCTAGCTTCCCTCGCATTGCGATTAAAGCTAAAGGGGTATATTAGATCCGCGGGAAAAGGGATAGATTACATACGGGATTACGGACGGGAAATTAGGCTAAGAGACCCCTTAAATAAGGTCTCGAGGCAGCCCCTTTTCGGGCATAATAAGCATTATTATTACATACACAAATATACTGCTTTCAGCGGCCTTACAGCCGCTGTAGCGCCCTAACGGCCGCTATAACACATATCTCTCGCATCCTCATTTAGTAGGCCGTAAATCGAAGATCTAATATATACGAAGCTATCGCGAATGCTAGATATAAGCGGGGGGGGGTCCTGCCCGTAGTGATAAGAAGAGGAAAGAGTTAGCGAAGCCGTCGTAGCGACGCGACGAAAAGCAAGGAAAGGGGCGACGAAGCTATCGTGGCGACGAAGCCGGCGTGACTAAAAGCAAGGGAAAGGGGCGACGAAGCCATCGTGGCGACGAAGCCGGCGTGACTAAAAGAAGCAAGGGAAGAAAAAGGGGCAACGAAGCCATTGTAGCGACGAAGCCGGGCAAAGGGGGCCGACAAGGCTAACGTGGCGACAAGGCCGAAAACAGGGCGACGAAGCCGGCAACCGGGCGACAAAGCCGTCGTAGCGACGAAGCCGGGGACAGGGCGACGAAGCCGTTGTGGCGACGAGGCCGTCGTGGTGACGAAGCCGGGAACAGGGCGACGAAGCCGTCGTGGCGACGAAGCCGGGAACAAGGCGACGAAGCCGTCGTAGCGATAAAGCCGGGAGCAAGGCGACGAAGCCGTCGTGGCGACGATGCCGAGAACAAGGCGACGAGGCCGGGAACAAGGCGACGAAGCCGGGAGCAAGGCGACGAAGCCGAGAACAAAAGGGCCGACGAGGCCATCGTAGCGACGAGGCCAAAAGGGGGCTAACGAAGCCGAAAAAGGGCCAACGAGGCCGGACAGGAAAGGGGCAAAGACAATGCTAAATGGCGAGACTCGCCTCGCAGCGTATTGCGATCCGTAGTAGCCTCTCGTAGGCGTACGGCATCGTGTGTTATTTACGGATCCGGTAGGCCCGCCCGAGGGCTAGCTAGACCCGTCTTTAGGGCTCGCGGCATTATGTATCTTTCTATAAGAGCTATACTATCGTAACCGGGATCCTCTTAGTCGACGTATAGTTATAGGCTCTATAGGCCTATCTCCTCCGTATGTTTAGGCGACTGCCGGGTCGTAAGCTAGGTCTCTTAATAAGAGGGGGTATAGTAGTTCTAAGGTAGTAAGGAGAGATCGCCCGAGCTAGGGCTACGGCTATGCCCCTAGCTCCTAAGGCTCTAGGACGAGGGAGGGATATATATATCCTCGTCCGATATCTAACGGTAACCTTATTACGGCTATAAACCTAGGACCCCGTCGGGTCTAGTGTTCGCACTAAGCTCGGTACGGTCTATAGACCTTAAAGCCCCGTCGGGATAGGCGTCTATTCCCGGGTAAGGCAATAGGTCTCGCGGTTAAGGAGTTATAAAAGGTAGTAGTGCCTTCGTTTGCTCTAATATAAGAAGTCCCTAAGGGTAAGGGTAAGGCGGTCTAGTCTCTCTTTGCCCTACCCTCTACCCCTAAGTTCGAATAGCGGCTAATTTAATTCCCGGAATATACGTATATTAGCTACTCCGTAGGAAAAGAAAATTTAATGCTAATTAAGGGAAAGGTAGCGATAGTACCGCGCGGCGAGAGTGGCTAAGGCGGCTTGTAAAGCTAGGACGAAGAAAGGAAGGTGTAAGCGGCGATAGTGCCGTGCGGCGTGATTAGCCGAGACGGTTAGCAAAGCCGATGCAAAGAGAAGGCGCGAGGAAGGGCGCGAGGTAGGGCGCGGGGCGACGAAGCCGACGTGGCGACGAAGCCGGGCGGCGATGGTGCCGTGCGGCGGGCGTGGCCGAGGCGGTCAGCAAAGCCGAAAGAACAAAGGAGGGCGAGGCGACGAAGCCATTGTAGCGACGAAGCCGGGCGGCGATGGTGCCATACGGCGGGCGTGGCCGTGTCGGTTAGCAAAGCCGAAAGAGAAGAAGGGCGCGAGGCGACGAAGCTAACGTAGCGACGAGGCCCGCGGAATGTGGCGATAGTGCCGTACGGCGGGCGTGGCCGTGTCGGTTAGTAAAGCCGAAACAAAGAGGGGAGGGGGCGATAAAGCCGTCGTGGCGACGAAGCCCGAATGTAGCGATAGTGCCGTACGGCGGGAGCAGCCGAGTCGGCAGCAATGCTAAGAAAGAAGGAAGGCGACGAAGCCGTTGTAGCGACGAAGCCGGGTGGCGATGGTGCCGTACGGCGGACGCCGAGGGCGGCAGCAGTAAAGCCAGAAGAGCAAAGGAGGTGTAGGCGGCGATGGTGCCGTGCGGCGGCATTGGCCGAGACGGTTAGCAAAGCCGATGCAGAGGAAAGAGGGCGACGAAGCCGTCGTGGCAACGAAGCCCGGGAATGCGGCGATGGTGCCGTACGGCGGGCGTGGCCGTGTCGGTCAGCAAAGCCGAAGTAAAGGGAGAGGGGCGACGAAGCCGTCGTGGCGACGAAGCCCGAATGTGGCGATGATGCCGTACGGCACGAAGCCGAGGGCGGCAGTAAGGCTAGGACAAGAGGGAGGGCGACGAAGCCGACGTAGCAACGAAGCCGGGCGGCGATAGTGCCGTTCGGTAAGAGCAGCCGATGCGGCAATAAAGCCGGAAGAGAGGGAGGTATAGGCGGCGATAGTGCCGTACGGCGTATATAGCCGAGTCGGTTAGTAAAGCCGATGCAAAGAGAAGGGGGGCGACGAAGCCGTCGTAGCGACGAAGCCCGAATATAGCGATAATGCCGTACGGCGTATAGCCGAGGGCAGTAGCATTAAAGCCAGAAGAGCAAAGAGGGGGGCGACGAAGCCGTCGTGGCAACGAAGCCCGGGAATGTGGCGATGATGCCGTACGGCACGAAGCCGAGGGCAGCAGCAAAGCCGGGACGGAAGGAGGGCGACGAAGCCGTTATAGCAACGAAGCCGGGCGGCGATAGGTGCCGTACGGCGGGAGCAGCCGATGCGGCAGCAAAGCCAGCAGAACAAAGGTGGCGACGAAGCCGTTATAACGACGAAGCCGAACGTGGCGATGATGCCGTACGGCACGAAGCCGAGGCGGCGGCAGTAAAGCCGAGACGAAGGAGGCGCAAGCAGCGATAGTGCCGTGCGGCGGGCGTGGCCGAGGCGGTTAGCAAAGCCGATGCGAAGGAAGGGGGCGACGAAGCCGTCGTAGCGACGAAGCCCGAATGTGGCGATAATGCCGTACGGCACGAAGCCGAGGGCAGCAGCATTAAAGCCAGAACAGCAAAGAGGGGGGGCGACGAAGCCGTCGTGGCAACAAAGCCCGGGAAGAGAGCGGCATTAAGGCCGGGCTAAAGGGGCGTTTAGCACCCCTAAGGGAGCGTGTGCGTAGCGCCTCGGGCGGCGCCGAGGAAAAGGGGGATTAGCCTAGCACCGCGGTCGCTTCCTCGCGGGACGTAATACTTCTTACGTTAGTCGTGTTAGGTAGCAATTTACGCGGGACGTATACCGGGCTTATAACTATCGCATCCGCCCGCGGGGGCACGCGGCACTAGGCATGGGAAAAGGGCTTAAATTAAGGGGTGAAAAGTCTATTGTTCTATATATGTGTTCTATAAGGGCTTAGTGTCCCTCGAGCCTGCTTAAATAGGCGTGGCAGCGGACACTATATCGACTACGTATACTAGGCCCTATCCACCGCGTTATCCTAGCTCCGTTCCGAATATAAGAGCTTTATTCCGATGCGATAGTATACGTAGACTAAAAATTACTAAAAATCGTTTTAGCAGCAACTTAGCTATAGTCGCCCGTAGCGACGTTGTAATATCTATTACGCGGCCCGCTTATAGAAAAGCGAGGATACTATCCGCCGCCTTAGGCAGCGCGCCCTCCTCTTCTATATAGCGAGCTAAGTAAGTATCGAAGGCGGAGCTTTAGAAGCAGAGAGAGGAGGGACTTTACGTACGCTATAGCGCGGATAGATATTTTACTACGGATTGCCTATATCGTCCCGCTCGCCCTACGGTAAAGCGAGCTAAACGGCCTATAGCGATTTACGCTACCCGACTTTCTCTTAAGTCTAATATTAAGGAGGATAATAATATCCCCGCCGCTACTAGTGCGGAGGGAAACGCATAGCTTTAGAGCATAAATAGGCCCCGGAGCCTAATTCGCTAGCACTAGAGAAAAAAGAATTAGCTAACTATATTAGGACTTCTCCTACCTTAATACCTATTGTTATTAACTATATAAACCTCGTCTTTACTCTTATAGACGAAGGTTGCTAATGCTACGCCGCTATCGATAAGGCATTTGCATAAGAACTACATTTGCTAGTTAAAGATATAGGACCTTAGTACGTACGAGGAGCCTTAAGCGTAATAGAAGAGGCGAAGATTAAAGGTATCGTATAGATAGCTATAGAGATTAATAGGTATAAGCAATTGCTTATAGCATACGTTATCCCTTAGCTAGAATTTAACCTAATCCTTAGAAAGCCTTAGCTTCTTTATATAGAGTCCTACTCTATACCGCACTAAGGAAGGCTTCTGTATAGGAATTCGCAGCGTTAGCTATAGTATATTAATAAGAACGGTCTAAGGACACCGAGTATACTATAGAGCTTTAAGAGGCTAAAGAGGTTATAGCTTTAGTATTTATCGGCATAATTAACTAAATCCGTAGATAATACGGCTTAAAAGCCTAATGTATGCAATGCATCCTTTAGCCGGTCGGCCGGGGCTGCTTACATTAGCTATAGATTAGATAGCAGGGAGCTATTCCTAGCTCCCGGGGCTCGCCACCTACCCTAATCAACCATCCTTCTTTACCTACCTTTTCACGCTGCTTAGTGTGTTAAAATAGTAGTAATACCTTGCCTTCTTCTCTTTGGCAAGCATTAGAGGCCCCTATAAGCCTTCTACTAAGCGCCTCTTAAAGCCGCACTAAGCGCCTCTTAAGCCGCACTAGCGACGCCTTTATTTGCGTTGCTCTAAAGCACCCTAGCTCGCTAAAAAACCTTTAGTCCACTCTCGGACGACCACCCCGCTGTTTTTAGCTTAGCCCGCGTTAAGCCCCCGATAGCAGAGCTACTCTCTCTTCCGTCTTAGCGCCTTATTAACGCGCCTCTTCGCTATTACGACAACCTCTTCTAGCAAGCCTAGAAACTATTAACCTCTCTTTCTCTTCTAGCGAGTCTAGAAGCCACTAAGTAATCGCAAATTTTTGCATACACCAACCGATTTTCTATATGCCGCCCGACCTTTCTATATATGCCTAAACTTCTTCGCACCTATTTTAGGTAGTTGCAAATTTTTGCAAACACTAACCCGATTTCCTATATAACCCCCCCCCGCTCCCTATAATGCCTCGTTACGAGCAATAACTAAGCTTATCTTATCGCGAGGAGCGACCTCGCTTTGCCTATACTATAGTCACTTTTAATCCTCGCAAGCATAACCCCTAGCTCGTTCGTGCCCTCTAGCAGCTATATACTCTAGAGATATAGCAAGAAGGGATTTCCCTTCCCGATTAGTACGAAGAACGAGCCTATCTTGCCTAAGACCTCGATCGCGCCTTTATCCGGAAGGAGTATTGTATTTATGCCGAGCTTTTCTTCCTTATCCCTTCTGTAATTACCTCTATTTTGCCTCTTCCGACTAAGAAGACTACTATTTCGAAGTGGAATTAAATTCTCGAGAAAACACGCCTTTAATTAAGGCCGCGGTCTAACGACACCTTTACTAAGAACGCCGCCGTTAAGAGACCCGAGACCGTCGGCAGCATCGAGAGTCTTCTTGCCGTGGTTCTTGCCGTAGAGATCTCTCGAGGGACCGAGAGTTTTCTTATCGCCGCGGTAGAACCCCCTATAACGACCGACGCTACGATCGGGATAACGACCTTTCCTAAGGCCGCCGCCGTTAAGAGACTTCCTAAGCCTCGAGGGACCGAGATGCTTCTTGTCGTTACTATAGAACCTATAACGACCGACGCTACGAACGGGACGATCGCCGCCCTGCCCGTTAGGGTAAGGAATATAGTAAGGAAGAGGCGAAAGGAGCCTAATCGACGATATCCTTGCCGCCCGCTAGCTGTATAACGGTGGCTTCGCCTCTGCTAATGACGATAGTTCCGCGGGCTTTACCGTACCTCATTCTGCCGTCTGCCGCACGTCCTGCTGCGACGATGTCCTTGCCGCCCGCTGGCTATGTGACGGCAGCTTCGCCTCTGCCAACGATGGTTCCGCGGCCTCTGCCGTACCTTATTCTGCCGCCTGCTGCACGCTCTATTGCGATGTCTGCAGCGCGCTCTGCTTCGCCGCCTACTACACGCCCAATTGCGATGTCTGTAGCGCGCTCTGTTCCGCCGCCTGCTGCACGCCCTATTGCGATGTCTATAGAGCGCCCCGCTCTAACGATGCCTTCGCCGGCTGCTAAGGCCCCTCCGGCCCCGAAGCCCTCTTCGTGCCGAAAGTGTAAGGCACCTTTCGCTTCCCGGAACGCTCTCTTTAAACACCTCCGGCAGACCTATCCCGGCTAGCAGAAGGCACCTGCCGCCGTTATTACGACTATTCCCTAACCTACCGGCAACCCCGCCGTTATTGCGACTGTTCTCGCGCTTACTCTTAACGCCGGCTTTACGACTATTCCCTAACCTGCCGGCAACCCTATCTCTTCTCTCGAGAACATTATATAAGGTCTCTCTACCGCTATCGAAGCCGTCTATGCGATTATTCTCGCGGCTATTATTCGCCGCATTGCATCCTCTTCCGCCTCTCCCGCCGAGAACGTCTCTTAAGAACTTCCTGCTATTAACGCCGGCTGTACGACTATTATTCGCCGCCTTACAGCCGCTCCTACCGCGGCTTCTCTTCCCGAGGCCGCCTTGCCTACTGCTGCTATTAACGCCGTTAGCACGGCTATTCCCGCGGCCGCTTCGCCTACTATTAACGCCGGCTGCACGACTATTTCCGCGGCTGCTCCTCCGGATAAGTCTTCGCAGTAGCATCTTTTTCCTCCCGGCAACTCATCGCCGTAGCAACTTTAAGCTGCCGATAAAGGTGTTATTCGCCTTATTCGATATTTTATCCTGCCGCTAACCCGCCGCCTCCGGCCGCTATCTTTAAACCGGGGCGGGATATATTTCGCTTTCTTCGAGGTCTTTACCCTGCCGGCAAACCGCCGCTATAGCAGTATCTTCTCCCTGCCGGCTCGCAGCAACGTTATTAATCTCCCGGCAAGTCGTCGCCGTAGCAGCTTCTTTATCCTGCCGGCAACTTATCGCCCTAGCAATGCCCTTAACCTCCCGGCAAGTTCTCGCCGCAGTAGCATCTTCACCCAGCCGGCAGCCCTCTACCGTAGCAGCATCTTCACCTAGCCGGCAACCCTCTACCGCAGTAGCTTCTTCTTTCCGCCGCAGCATCGTTAACCCGCCGGCCTTACGCTCCCTAGCGCACCGACTAGCGCCGCCTTAGGCTCTCGAAATAAGACTATTCCGCTACACGCTTCGCTGCGCGCTTACAGTAAGATTAGAGAGCAGCCGCTCGCTGCTTCTCCGCTGCCTAAAGAGATCGCCGTTATATGCCCCTTTCAGCGATTAAGGAATTCGATCTAGACGAATGAATAATTACTAGCAAGCGTAAGTATAACTTACGAGAAAGGAACGGAGGATCTAGGCAATAGAAGCCCGATTAAGATTGTTCTTATAATATGTTATTATAACTGCTATAGTTAGTAGAGCTTTTTCTTTTATGCCGGCATTCTAATGTATATAATACATCCTTTAGCCGGTCGGCCGGGGCTACTTACATTAGCTATAGATTAGATAGCAGGGAGCTATTCCTAGCTCCCGGGGCTCGCTACCTACCCTAATAAACTATCCTTCTTTACCTACCTTTTCACGCTGCTTAGTGTATTAAAGCCGCTACGGCTGCTATTTACGTAGTTAGCCTCGCTAATATCGAAAAAGCCTTACGACTAAAGAAGCCGAAGACGAAAGCCGAATTACGTTAAATAATCCTTACGTAATTCTATAACCTACTGCCGCTCTTTCGGAAAAGCGAGGCTGATAAATTAAACCTATATAAGCCTAGTATTAACTACGCGATATTACTTCGTAAGGATTCCCGCGGATAAGATATAGTTCCGCCCTTCGGGCCGCTATATACGATATCTTAAGACGAGTTGCTTATATTAAAGAAAACACTACGCGGCCTTTTAGATAAAGAGTTTATTTAAGCTAGCTCTTCTAAGGCCGCCGCTCTAGTGCTATTCGCGCGGAAACCTAAAGGAGGACTACGTTTCTACGTAGACTACCGAGCACTTAACGCAATAATACGACCGGACCGCTACCTACTTCCGCTTATTAAAGAGATACTCCGTAATATCGCTAAAGTAAAGTAGTTTACTAAGTTAGATATCTATTAGGTATTCTATAAAGTGCGAATTACGGAAGGTAATAAGTAGAAGACCGCGTTCTATACTTATTATAGGCTTTTCGAATAGATAGTAATACTATTTAAGCTTATAAAGGCTCTTAGCACCTTCTAACGGTATATTAATAGCATTCTTCGCGAATTTCTAAACGAGTTTACTTCCGCCTATATTAAGAATATTCTTATCTATATAAGCGGCAGCCTAAAAGATTATATAGACAAAGTACAGAAGGTGCTAGACCGGCTTTCTAAGCATAGGCTATACCTCGACCTTAATAAATACGAATTCGGCGTCCGCTAGGTTAAATACCTCGGATTTATTATTATCGTAGGCGTTAGTATATAGGCGGACCCTATAAAGATTTAGGCTATTCGAGACTAAAAAGCCCTAACTTCGTAAAAGAGTATACGGAGTTTCTTAGGATTTACGAACTACTACTAGATTTTTATTCGTTAATTTTCTTATATCGTTAGTCCGCTTATAGCCCTTACCGGCAAAGGGGTAGCCTTTTATTAAAGCGCCGTATAGGTAAAGGCGTTCTAAACGTTAAAAGCCTTATTTTCGTAAGCCTTACTACTACTATAATAGGACTTTAATTATCCTATAATACTTAAGGTAGACTATAGTAGATTTGCGCTTAAAGGCACGCTTTTGTAAGAGGTAGACGGCTAACGACGGCCTATAGCTTTTTACTCCTATAAGCTTACCCCCGCCGAACGGAAATACGCTATCTACGATAAGGAAATACTCGCTATAATTAGCTATTTAAAGCAATAGCAAGCGGAGCTCTATAGCTATAAGAACTTCGAGATCTTTATAGACTATTACAACCTTAAGTATTTTATAACTCGATGTTATCTCTTTAAGCGGTAGGCCCGTTAGGCGGAATACCTTTCGCGGTTTTATTTCCGGATTAAGTACCGACTTAGAAAAGAGGCTACGGTGCCGGACGCTCTATCCTAGAGAGATTAAGATCGGCCTTCTAACGAAGATTATAATACCCGAAAGCTTTAAATACTCCCGGAGGAAGCGCTATATATATATCTTAAAGCAATGCTTATCGGTGCGGATAGCGTAGTCTTAGTTAATAGTAAGGGCGATAAGGATAAAGACGATAGCGAGGAGGATAATAACTTATACTTTAGTACGGAAAGTAAGGGGATAATCGAAGAAGACGTAGAGCCCGATACTTAGGAAGCGGACTTCGCAGCGGCTACGACTTAGGACGACCTTAACGCGTAGGACGCGGAGCTAACTACTAATATAGGCCTTAACCGACGGATGTTTTAGGACGAGGAGCTTTAGCGTATATAGGACCGCTTAGTAGCTTAGGACGTTACCTACGGGAGCGTGCGCCGCTTCGTAAAGGTAGGAGTACGACGATTCGACCTTAAGCTTAACCTTAAGGTATAGGTGGCCGACTGCTATATAGACTTACGTAGGCACCTATGGTTCCGCGGACGGCTTTAGGTTCTTAGTTCCTCTATAACTATAAAGGCCGTAGTAAGAGACGCTCCCCTAGAGCTAGAAGAAGGGAACGCGCTCTAAGGACGGCTTATTTAAATAGTATATAACGCTAGCGTCGTCGGCTACCTTAGCCGCGAAGGAATAGTTACCGCTATATCCCACGACTTTTATTAGCCGCCCCTCTAGCTATACGTTAGACGATTCCTCCGCAACTATAATATCTATAGGCGTATAAAGATTTAGCGTACGCTTAAGAAAGGGCTACTTAAATTACTTCCTATGCTAGACCGGTTTTATACGTATATTTAGATAGACTTTATTATAGACCTCCCCCTTATAGAGAGCGGCAACCGTAATCTTTAGGTAATTAAAGACCGTCTAAGTAAGGAAGTTATATTAAAACCTATGCCCTCTATAGAAGCGGAGATCTATACGGAGCGCTTTCTTATATACTATATACGATACTATTAATAGCTAACGTTAATTATAGGCGATAGGGGCTTAAATTAGATAAGCCGCTTTTAGTAGCACTTATATCGGCTACTATAGATTATATAGCTGCTAAGTATAGTATATTATCCGTAAACCGATAAAAGGCCGGAACGGCTTAACTAGGAAGTTTAGGCTTACCTTTAGGGCGTTATCGACTATAACTAAAGGGACTAAGATAAGTAGCTCCTTATAGCGTAAATAGCGCTTAACGGAAGAAATCACTCTTTAATTAGTATATTACCTTTTTTCGCACTATATAGGTATAAACCGGTATCCCTATTTCCTATCGCCGTAGATATAGTAGCGGAAAAGCCGTCTAGCAATAGCCTAAAGGGGCGCGTAGCCTCCTTTATGCAGCGACTTAAGTAGGTCTTAGACTTCTATTAGTCGTTAATAGCCTTAGCAATATAGGACTAAGAGCGGTATACTAATAAACGGCGGGAACCTATAAAGCGATTTACGGTAGGTAATAAAGTCTAGGTAAACCTACGGAACTATATATCCTTAAGGCCGAAGAAGAAGCTCGATTAGTTATACGTAAAATTTACGGTTAAGAGAGTACTAAGCCCGTAAGCCGTTAAGCTAGAGGGACTGCCTAACGGGATTTACCTTAATTTTAACGTAGACCTTCTTTATCGCGTAGTAGTAGATCTAATGCCCGGCTAAGTAATAGCGGACCTATAGCCTCCCGCAATCTTAATAAAGGGAGAAAAAGAGTGCTTAATAAAGGAAATTCTTACTATATAGTAGAAGAAAGTCGGCCGTAGTAGTAGGCGTAAGGTCTTCGTAAGGTAGTAAAGGTACTAAGACCCGACGTAGCACCTAGCAGCGGACTTCGTAGATATAAAAGCGCTCGATCGCTTCGAAGAGCGCTTTAGGGCTATTAGAGAAAACGACGGACCGCCTAACGCTACGTTACCGGCAAAGATACGACGGAAGAAGGTGCGTTTTGCGCTCCCTAAAGCGAGCCACGTAGCCTAAGGCGCGGCCGGGCCCTATATAACACATCGTTAATTTTCGCTTAGGTAAGGTAAAGGTCTTATATAAGGGTCTTCGACTATTAGTAAGATTAAGTCTACGACTTAATCCGTATTCTTATATACGAGCGGGGAAAAGGGCTTATGCGAATAAGGGTAAAGGGCTCGTACGGATAAGGGTAAAGGGCACGTGCGGATAAAAGGGTACGTGCGTAGAGCTATATATCCGTATGCATAGGTGCGCCTATACTTAGTTCTTTATAGACAATTTCTATACCTATATAAAGGGCACTTATGTATTTACTCTGCCTACTCTATTATAATCGCTAACGCTTAAACACGCCTTTAGACTTAATTCTATAGCGCTTATACGTCTATATAGGCCCTCGTTACGAAGCTTAACGAAGATAGCGTTAAGCATTAGGAATACTATAATAAATAACGTCTTTAACGTATCGTCGTCCTTTTAAATAAAAGTCTTAAGTTTTAAAGCCGCTACTTATACCTCTTAATGCTTAACGTAACGTATAATACTAATAGATTCGGCTTAAAGCTATTAAAGATAAATAAGATTACTACCTACGGTACTATCTTTCCTATTGCCTTTTGCCTCTCTCTAGACGAGTTAAGAAAGGTCTTTTTATAGTGCTTAAGCGCCGTAAAGGAGTAGCTTACTAACTTCGCCTAAGAAAAAGGGGTCTTTAATAATTACTTTAAGTATTACTATTTGGCCTAGTGCAAATCTCTATTTATCAAAAACTGACCACACGATGTAGCGCGACGTTGCATAGAAAACAAGGCTTAAAGAGGGCCTAAAAAGGAAGTGATCATAGATATAGAATCGCTCTGCCGGGCCCTACGAAAAACACGTATCTAGTAGGCTTTTTTCTGCCCTACTTAACCGCCTTGCTACCTACACCCTTAGAGGCCTCTATAGGGGCTGTTAGCCCAACATGTTCCCCGGCAACTAGCATGCCTCCGGCATGCGAATAAAACAAACAAAGAAAATAGCACTAATTTTCCCCCTCTCTTATAACATCCTCGTTATCGTTATGCCTTTGCCTTTCCTCTCTACGCTCTTAATGATAGTCTAAAGGGGTATTCCTATAGGAAACGTCCTTCTTAACGCGCCGGCCGTATATAGACCTTTAATAGCCTATCCTCGTGAAATTCTAATCCCTAAGCTCCCCGAATAGGTGTTCTATCTATATACACTAATGCGTATATTGCCCGGCCTTATCTCTAATAAATCATAAAGGGTCCGCGCTATTATAAGGTTAGCTTTTAAGGCTTTCCTTCTTAGGCTATAAGAACTATGTCTTTAGCTTTAAATCCCGGTTGCTATCGTGCTTCGTAGAGCTATCGTTGCTAATCTGCTTTATAATAAAATGCAGCTCTTACTACTAGTCGTCGTAAGGTTATTTCGGCCAAATGTGACATCACTAAGTCGGCTAAATCCCCTCCTAATAGCCATAAGCACTTTCCCGATGCAAGTGTAGCTTATTTGTCGGTCTATTAGTCGTTCTAGTCCTTTATAATAGTATCGTCTTTTAACCTAAGGAGGATTTAACTTAGTGAGTATCCTAGCGACCGAATACAACGATAGTTAAGGGTCTTTATAATAGAGGGCAAGGTCTTATCCTATTCTAGCTGCGATGCTCTAATACGCCCTATAACTTCCTATAGGATCCGGTTTATAACTTTAACTATGCCTACGCTCTTATGCGATTGCGGCGGTGCTCCTACTATCTCTACATTATGCCGTGCTATAACTGCTCCGAATTCTCTTAATCGGAAGGATAAGCCTAGATCCGTATAAAAGGCTAGGGGAGATATTGTTAAGGAGTTAAGCTAGCTCTTAACTTTATATAACGCCTCTATAGCTTATGTTATACGACACTCTATTAACTAAGCGAATCTTAAGAAGTAATCTATAATAACTAGGATATGCCTTATCCCTAAAGCTAACTGCGGAAAAGGGCTAACGTAGTCTATGCCAACGACTTCTAGTAGTTATGTAATTATAATAGGCTAGTCTAGAGCCTTTAGCTTATTTGCCCTAAAGGTAGCGTATAGAAAGCAGCTCGTAATATAGTTAACGATATCTCGTGCTATCTTAGGCTAGTATACGTGCGTGTATAGTCTACGGCGAGTATAGTCCGCTCCGAAGTGCCCGCTATTATCGTAAGCCCTCCTTAATACTTCCGGGATCTCTTCTTCTAGTAGGCATCTTTGCTAAGAACTATTAGCACTACGGTGCTAAAGCCGGCCTTTAGTCTACTTAAAGCTCTACGCTCTACTAGCGATTCGTCGTCGTGTGTGTCGGTCTAGCGGGTCCTTTAGTATCCTTTATAGTAGATATCGCGAGATCTCCCCGAAGTCCGGATGCATTTAGAAGCGCGCCTCTAAGGTAGGATCCTCTCCTTTAGTCGATAACGCCTTTACCTCTTATAGGGCTTATTCCCCGTCCTATCGCTATTGTTTCCGGAGTATCGTCTATTAGTCTATAGAAAAGGTCGGGCATAGAGCCCCTCTTCGTCCTTAAGGCGGCTGTAACTAACGCCTATGCTCCCTAATAAGCTCCTTAAAGCCTCCCTTACTATCCTTCTAGATCTATGCGCCGGCGGCATTAATATAACCCTATAACTCTAGACCGTCGTCGTTATACTCTTAGGAAGGAAAGATAGTCCTTAATAGTCTATCTACGGCTCTATTGCGGGTCCCTTAAATATAATAGATACGAATGTTAAGCACCCTTAACTTAGTCACCTAGCGGGCATAGATTCCCTTATAGCCTTATCCCGAAAGAAACTAGGTAAGCGGCATATAGTCGGTATAAACTATTTATAGGCTCCTGCCGTAAAAGAAGTAGCGGTGCCGCCTATAAAACTCTATAAGGGCATATAGCTCCCTTTTGTAAGTGCTATAGTTCCTCTATGTCTTTATAAATAGAAAAGAGTTATATAGGATAGGGAAGTCCTAATTATCGCGGTGCTATAGTAGCGTACATCCGGCCCTAAATTTGCTCGCATCTATATAGAGCTATACTAGCACGTTAAACAGGTAGCTATATATTGCTACGACTACTTAGCACTTAAGAATAGCAAAAGAGAGAGCTTTACTATTACCTTAACGCTAGGGCACGTTTCCTATTAGTCTGTTTAATAGCCGGGCAATCTTAGCACAATTAGGGATCTATCGTCGATAAGGTCCTACTATACTAACGAAGGACCTAACACCCGTCTAGTCTATTAGTGTTAGCTACTCCTTTAGCTTTACTACTCTCTCTAGCTTAATAAGGACTTCGCCCTTAATGCGGTAGGTCTAGCCGATCGCTATAATCTCTTCTATGCCGAGCCTTACCTTCTTAAAACTTAACTTAAGTAGTGCCTATAGGAATCGAGGTAAAAGATAGTCCTGCACGAAAGCCTACTACTCCTCGAAGGTCTTATGCTTACCGAACACGTTATCGATATATACGTTAACGGGTGCTATATCTCTAACAGCAGGAGGGGCTATAAGTAAAGGCTTAATAAAGGGTGTAGGGATAGGTCCTATCACAATCTTTATAAACTTAGTGAAAGAGAAAGGCGCCGTCTAGGTTCTTTAGGGCATCTTTATCGGCTATAACTACGTAAAACCTAGTATCGCGAAGGCTAAGACGTATCGAAGTTCTAGGTCTACGGGAATAGCCTAGTATCTATGTTTAAGGTTAAATTAATAGTAGGTCCCTACCCTAGGATCCGAGAGGTTGTTATAAATCTCGGCTAATAGTAGAATCTCCGTTTCCGGTAGGTCCTCCTTAATATAGCTATAGTTAATCGTTAATCGTAGTTCTGCCTATAGGTTATTCTTATCCTTAACTACTAGTACCGGCTCGGCCGACTACAATAATAGCGTGCTATTCGCTATAGCTATATATTTATATATGCCCGCATTAATACAGTCGTTTACGATCTTATTTAGCTAATACTTTTGCGGCTCGGTCTAACGTCTCCTTAGGGATCTATTCTACGGCTTTACGCCTCCCTTAACGTAGGGCCTATGCGTATAAAGGTCTATTAAGGGTAGGTTATACACCGTAGTCCTATTAAGCTCCCGATAGGTAAAGAACACTCGCTATACTTCTTCCTTAAGGTCTTTTAGCACTAATAGGCCTAGCCGAATCCCTATCGTAGTAAACTAGGCTATAATAACCTCTAACGGGGTTATCTTATTAATTAGCTTCCTCTAGACCTTTCTTTGCGTTAGGAAAGGGTATATAGAAGGTCCCTCGCTCTATAGTCTAGGCTAGTTAACTATATCTACGCGGTCTCTAAGAGGTAGCCTATCTTTCGCAAAGTCTATCGGGGCTATCGGGATTAAATCCTCCTCTATAGTGCACTTATCCATAACGTATAATAGGCCTGTATAGTATATTCCTAGGCGGTATATTCTCTTAAAAGCTGCTTAGTCCTTCGGCTTCGTTAGGCGTAGTATATGCCCTAAAAGCCATAGTAAAGGCTCTATAAAGAACTAGGAGAAAGGGAGGTATAGGGTATAGTTAAATAATAATACTATTAATCGCACTTTAACGATATACTCGGGTCGAAGCAGGAGATCTAGTTTTCCGAAGATGTAGTATATTTAGTAGAGGAAGAGTTTTCTTCCGATAAGGAATTATCCTCTAATACGGCAATAGCCTCGCGTATATCCTTCTTTCCTACGAACCTCTTTAATAATAAAGGCGCTACTAGAGATAGCAATAGCTTCTAACGGCTACTTATAGTTATAATTAGACCTTATATCTTCTAATATTATTCCCTAATAGAGGGAAGTCTAATCTTAAGGGTGCTTGCTCGGATATCAAATACTATACTAATCTCGTAGAGCTATAGGAGCCTAAGTAAGATTAGGATATCGTCTTTTAGTATTCCTTTATAGAGGTCTAGTCGAATAATAGCTAGGATCTCCAGCCTAATTCTTTCGCAAACGATAGTGCCTTTTACGAACTCTATAATAGGGGTTCTCGATCTATCCGCGTTCGTTATTAATAGTCCTTAAAACCCGATTTCGGATAGTTGCTAGCGTGGCTAGTTATATTCTACGGCAAACTTCTACGATATAATATTAGCTTCCGAGCCTTAGTCTGCCTAAACGGTCTACGATAGCATAGCGATATATATAGCTTCCCGCTAAATACTAGCGAAGATAACTATAATAGCTACTCTAAACGTCTTTGGGGTTACTACTGCTTTTGCTAATAACTAGGTGTTATAGAAAGGCGATATACACTTATATGCCGCCGCGGCTATTGCCGGCATAGCTCCTTTCCTAGGTTTAGCCTATCGCACCTACTTACGTAAAGACAAATAACGAAACTGCTTAGCACCCTCCGGGCTTACTTACTAAAAGTCAGCTAGGCTAAGAGGCACTATAACCTTACGAGCTAGGTTAATCTAATCGAAGGATCTAAGCCCTTCTCTTGCCTAGATTTCTATAAGGCTTCTCGGCTTAGCTCCCTTTTTTACCTTCGCAGTAATAGCAGTAGTAGTTGCTAGGAGGTCTACCTCTCCCTAAGGCACCTTATGCCTCTTTCGCGCTTGTTTAGAATCCGTCGCCGGCTAGATAATAATAAGGACTACGTCGCCTCCTACTCGCCTCTTCTTTATAGCATAAGGTAGGTTCGCCCCCCCCGCTAGTATAATAATCGCTAGGGCGCCTTAAATTAAGGCCGATATATCCCGGTCCTTAATATCCTCCTGGGTTATAACTCTTTAAAGGCGCTTAATTATTAACAACGCTTTTACTCCGTCTAGGCCTTAGTTTTAGTCTAGGGAATCCTAAATAGCATCGGCATCGGGCTCTAATCCTATAGCGCGGGCTCTAACGGCTAGCTCCTTATTAATATAGGTTTCCTCTATAAGGCTAGTAAGGATACTATAGCCACACTCGTTATTACTATCTAAAAGGTCTTACGATTCTATAAAATAAACTACTCTCGCACTTAACGTAGCCTTAGTAATATAAGTCTATAGCTCCTCTTCTATTTATCTATAGTTTGCTTAGACTATAGCTTAAGGTAGAGGTCTAGTCCCTCTTAATCCTTTAGGCAATTGTCTATTTGCCTCTTACTGCTATACTCTCTTTACGTAATACCGCTCGCGAAGAATATCTCTCTCTTAATCCTAAAGCCTTTCTGTAAATAATATAAAATATATCGACGGGTAGTAGCTATATTGTCCGTATATAGAGTAGATCGGCTAATCCGGAATAAAGGAGGATCTATTTATATACTAGTTCCGGGAGTCCTTTAGCTTTAAAAGTCCCGCTCGGCTTTTAAAAGGCGGTAATCCTCCTCGACTATAGCCACGCAATACTCCTCGCTAGTTATTATACGGTCCTATAGTCTTTTCCGATCTTTCTTCCTATATTTATCTTTAAATAGGCTGCTAGTAGGTAGGCTACTAACGAATAGGCGGTATAAGGAGCACTTTTTAAGTAAGAGCTTACCTTTCAGGCTGCTTAACCACTCGTCTAGTATTCCCCCCTATCTATTAGTATATGCTTTGCTTAACGTACGGGTATAAGGCGGATAGTAAAAATATAGGATCTAGTATCGTTATAGCTATATATAGAGATCCTATATAGGATAGGGTCTGCCCTCGCTTACTTATATTCTCTAGCGTAGGTGCTAACTAGTAGGGATTAAAGCTATTTTTATCTATAAGGACTTTCTAAGCACTTTATCTAGTCTAGCGACGAATATAGTTAGCTATTGCAGTAACTAAGGCATTATAGGCTACTTATTAAGTATCGTTCGCCTTTACCGCGAGAATGCCTTAGGTCTTTTAGATAATTATTATCGTATTAGATAGAATATCTATAGTAAGAGTATTCTACTTAATTAATCCTCGCTTAAGTTTAGCATTAGCTAACCCGTTAATAAAACTCTTAATAGAATACGAGAGATAATAGCGCTTAAAAAGGGTAAGAGCCCTCTCTCTAAGTCTTAGCCGGTCTCTACTACCGTGCTATCTTATAAGCTTTTAAGCTCGCTTATAGTAAGTAACTAATAGTTTATTTAGTCTTTACTAAATCGGCTGCTAGAAGTTTATATTAATTTCGTCGATAAGCGTTGCCTTAAACTAGTCGGTTAACGCGGTTTCTAGTTCCTTTAGGTCTTTTAGTAAGGCATAGTCCCCTTTAGCAAGCGCTACGATCTCCCTAAGTCTATCCGAACTATCTATAAAGATAGCAGTATCCCTAAGGAGCCCTATATTAATTGCTTAGACTACGAGAGAAGCATTTAATGCGTTGCCGTTAAGCGCTCGGAACGTCTACTTAAGCTAGGATAGCTATTAGCTAGCGGCTCTATTGCCGTTAAAATTCCTAATCTCGGGCGCTATAGGAAGCCTAAACTCGCCTTAAGCTAATATCTTAAAGAATATATAAACTAACGATTTAGGTAAAGGGTAAGTAGGCTTAAGAACTTCTAATAATAAAGAAAAATAGACTTCTTTAATCTCGATAGTAATGTCGACGATATTATTGCCTCTTAAAGAGGAGATCGTGCCTTAGAAAAGGCTATTCTAGAAAAGTCTAGTATGTCGGCTAAGTATCGCGAAGAATGCGAAAAATGCGTAAGGTCCGGAATTCTAAGGGTCTTAAGAAGGCGTGGCGGCGAATAACGCTCTGCTTACCTTAGTCTTGCCACTAAAAACTAACCACACGATATAGCGCGACGTTGCATAGAAAATAAGGCTTAAAGAGGGCCTAAAAAAGGAAGTAATCGTAGATATAGAATCGCTCTACCTAGCCCTACGAAAAACACGTATATAGTAGGCTTTTTTCTGCCCTACTTAACCGCCTTGCCACCTACACCCTTAGAGGCCTCTACGGGGGCTGTTAGCCTAACATTGGCCTAGTAACATTTTTTTTATAGCCTACGTACACCCCGGAAAACGTCTAACCCCCCCGCGCCTAGCCGCGCCCATACAAATACAGTGCGCATACATGGCAGGCTGCAGACTAATCATTCTTCACGTACGAATATCCGTCTACGGCTCGCTCCCTACTACGTGCCCTGCTGCGTGCCCTACTGCGTGCCCTGCTGCGTGCCCTACTGCGTGCCCTGCTGCGTGCCCTACTGCGTGCCCTCTGCTGTGTGTGTACGGCTTCTTAATGTATGCTTCGTGCCCGGCTGCGTGCCCTGCTATGTGCCCTGCTGTGTGCCCGGCTGCGTGCCCTACTACGTACTACGGGCGACTATAGCTAAGTTAGGGCTAAAACGATTTTTAGCAGTTTTTAGGCTATGTGTACACCTCGGGTTTAATAGCGCGAGGCGGGGGAATAAAATTAGTAATCGACATTACGTAAGGGGGATAAACGCTAGCCCCCTCCCCCCTTAAACCTTATAATAAAATACGCCTAATTAAAGAGAAAATTTATTAATTATTATTATTAAAGTACTCTAGCTGCCCTTACGGGCCTAGTGCCCTTGTATTTAGCTAGCATAGGAAAAACTAAGCGGCTTAAGGGAAAACCTATATAACGTCTATCTATCTCGACGTCGGGCCGGATGTAGCCTATGTTCGCTACGGTTAATTAAGTTTAGTTGCTACCGCCGGTCTAGTGCCTAATAAAGGTTCCCCCGCCCGGGCAGGCCTAAGGGCGTTAGGGTCGGGCGGATAGTCTAACTTAGTAAAGCCGGCGCGCAGACGGCACGCGGGTAGTAGGGTATAGGCCGGGGCCCTGCCTAGCGGGTTAGAACGTAGAAAAACAAATCTTAGTAAGCGTATAATCGAATATATAAATATATATAAACATATATAAACGTTAAAGGGGGCTAGCGTTAGGAGCCCCGTCGTCCTACTCCTAGAGCTCCCCCCCGCCGGCGTTATAGCGGTCTATCTTCTCCGTAAGGGCCGTCGCGGCCCGGAACTACTATAGTAGGCGGTGCTTAAAGAACTACCGGATAAGCGGCTTAGCGGCGGCGGGGCGGTTAAGCGCCGCCCTAAGGTCGCTCTCCCGTCGGATGCCTTTTAGTAGGGTCGCCCTCGCGTTAGCGAGGGCTAGGCACTAGAGGAAGAGGTAGAACGCGGTTTTACACGCGGTCTTATACCGATAGAGCGGTAAATCGACGTCGGGAACGTTCCGGTCGAATAAAAACCCCTATAGACCGATCTTCCCGGTCTAGATCTAAATAAGCGCGGAGCTCTCGTGCTTATATAACCCGTTATATACCTTTAGCGCTTTCTTCGGCCGGTCGAAGTAAGGGTTAATATCTGCCGGCTGCCGGGCTTTTTGTAATCGCTTCGCCTCTACTACTTAAAGATCCTCTTTCTACCGCGCTTCCTAATCGCGGAGGACCGCCTCCTCTATTATAGTGCCCTAAGGGCACTAGTCCTAGAGCTACGCGTCGTGCGGCCGGCCGGGCGGTCGGGTCGGCCGTCGGGGTTAGGGCAGCACTCTCGCCGGCTTCTCGCAAGCGCGTTAGATCCGGTCCGCTATGCCCGACTCCTCCGTGCGCTCTTCGTACCGCGCGAGGCGGTCGTTAAGGTAAAGGTCGAGTAGTAGGACCGCCGTCTATATCTCTAGGTTTTAGATTAAGGTCGCTTTAAACGCCTTAGCTACTACCTAAAGGTAGCTCGACTAGTGTATTATAAGCGCTTTTACTAAGCCGGTAGGTTTCCCCCCTCTAAGCGTAGGCTTATAGAACGTCGACGCCCTATAGGCAAGCGCGCTTTTAACTACGCTAGCGTAGACCGTCCTCGCACTTCGCAATCGTATACCCTATATAGACGCCGCGAGCCCGGTAAGGGCTAGCGCCTATATGCCTATCTTCGTCTTAAGCTTTCTAACTTAGGCTTTCTATCGTAGCTTCCGGTTAAACTAAACCCTAAGGAACCGCCTATCCTCGACCGGCCGGACTATATTCGTCTTAAGCTAAAGCTTCGTCGGTATTAGCTTATAGGTCCTCGTAAAGTAGATAAGCTTGCTTTTCTCCGGCTTAAACTCCGCGCCGACCTCCCTTACCTACTTATCGCACTTCTTCTAAGCGCTCCTTAGACGCTATATAGTCGCGGCTACGGTCTTACCGTAGGCTAAAAGGTTTATATTATTAGCGAAGCCGACGGTAGTAACCCCTATCTCCGGCTTAAGGTCGTCGTATAGTAGCGCGATATAAAGGCGGAAGAGGATTAAAGAGAGGGGCGAGCCTTAGGGCACGCCTATAAGCACTTCCCGGGTCTCCGCTAGCGCGCCGTTAAAGTAGAGCTAGGCCGTCCTCCCCTTAAAGAAGCTCTTAACCTATACGATAACCTAACCTAAGAAACCTTTAGATAGAAGGTCTCGACGAGATATATATAGTCTACCTTATCGAAAGCTCCCTTAAGGTCGAGCTAGAGAAACGACGCTACCTTACCCTAGGCCTACGTCGTCTTTACGAGCTCCGATATAAGTCGTATCGCCGTCTCGGTAGACCTCTCGGTCTTATTCCCTATCTATCCCTTAGGCAGGAGGTTATACGCTTCCGCCGCGTCTACGATCCTCCTCGCGACTACGGCCTCGAGGATCTTCCCGACCGTACTAAGGAGAGAAATTAGTCTTTACCCTTAGGCTTATTAAAGCTAGGCCGCTATCTTCCCGGGCTTCGGTAAGACGATAATAGCCGTATATCGGAACCGTTATAGAAAATGCCCGACGTTATAACTAACGTTAAGCAATACCGTAAGCACTTTAAGCAATAGTTCTTTATAGGCCTTAATAAGCCCTATCGGGAGGCCGTCCTCCCCTACGGCCTTTTATAACGCTATCTTCTTAACCGCCGACCTAACGTCGCCGTCTTTAAAACGCTACGGTATTATATAGGCCTTTTAGGCGGCTCGGGGGCTCCCTTCGCCTCTCGCTACCGGGGGTAGGAAGAACTAGGCCGTAAGGGCCTCTGCCTTTTCTACGTAAGTATAGGCCGGCCCTATTAGGTCGCTCGGCCTCTCTAAGTCGGGGATATATATCGCCTATAGTAGGCTGCTACTTCGGAGCCGCGCCTACCTCTCGATCTTTTAAAGGAGGGCTTAGTTAGCGGCTAAGTCGTAGGTAAGCTCCCGCTAGGAGTCTCGTTATACGGTAACGACGGCACGCCGGAGGGCTATCTTCGCCTCGTCTAACGCCTCCCGGGTCGTCTAGTTGCCGGACGCTAAGAACGCCCGGAGGGCGCGTTTAGCCTCCCTATTACACCGGTCTACCTTTATAGTCTACTAATCGGGGCGGCTACCGTCGGCGCGGCCTTAAGCCTCGGGTGTATAGTCTTTCGCAATCTCGGTTAACTAGGTGACTACTTAGTCCGTATACGCCTCGACCTCCCTAAGGGTCGTAGGCGTAGTTAGCGCGGCCTTTAGCCGGAATTTTACAATGGCCGCCGCTTAGGCCTTATCTAGGTCGAGTTTTCTCTAAAGGCGGTTAAGTCCTATCGTCTAAGCCGCCGGCCGGTAGGTTAGCGGCCTTATATCTACCTCTAGCCGTTGCGATATATAATCCGATCCGATAAGGCCTACGTTCTTACGGTACGTTACGCTTAAACCTTAAGACGCTTAGGCGAGGTCTATTATGCCGTTCCTCCGGCCCTTAGAAGCGATACGTATAACCTAGCCCTTAAGGGTTACGAGCTTAAGGCGCTATCGCGCCGTTAGCTTTAGGAGGTCCTTACTATTCCTAAAGGTACGCCCTTAGGCGTCCTAAAGCGGGTAATAGCTATTAAAGTCCCCGATAAGGACGTATTAGGTATATAACGATTTCGCCGTAAGGTCGAGGAGCGGAGTAGTCGGGAGGGGGGAGTTAACTAGTAGGGAGTAAACTAAAAAAACTATAGTATTGAAATTAGTAAACGTAACGCTATATTAGTCTACCCTTTAGTCGCTTGTCTATATATTAATGCTATGCCTCTTATAGACGTATAGCGCGCTTTAGGTCGCCTTAAAGACGAGCCTATAGTCGTACCGCCTTAAGCCCGCCGGGGCTTTTATCCTACTATTAATCGGTGTCTCTTAAAGTGCTATAATATCGTACGCCTTAAGGGCGGCGAACGCGAGGTATATATTCGCGCCTATCCTTACGGTATTTAATAAAGGATGTCTAATATTAAGGGGGGTCGGAAAAGGGGTCGTCGTTAGGTATAAGCGCGGCCTTAGCCATAGCGGTACGAGCCTTAGCCGACGCTAAGGCCGGTCGCGACCGTAGATACCCGCGAATAGTCGACTAGCCTCGCGCCCGACTAGCCCTCGTAATATCCTAAGGCCGGCCGGGGGGAAGGGCGGGTAGCGGGGTGTCCTATCGTCGCCGTTTTAACGGCGACGTCTATAACGCGGTAGGGAGAGGAAAGGGCTATATATAGGGCGGCACTAGCTTAAGGCGTAACGTCGGAATCGCCGCGGCGGCGAAACGCCTCGGCCTTTAAGAGTATGCCTCCTAAGCCTTATCCTAAAGCTTCTCCGCCTTAGGGCAGTGCTTATCCTACGCCTATATCTCCCCTTATAGAGGGTATACCGGTACGGGATTTACCCTATAGTAGCCGCGTATATAGCTTCGTCGTATAATCTTAACGCGTACCGCCCGTACGTCGCCTTTACCATATAGTACTTCGCGATATATCTATACTAAAAGCACTAGTAGTATTGCCTTAGCCGGATTATATCGTTAAAGGGCTTTCTATCGAAAATCTCCGCCTATATTACTATGCTAAAGTCGTAGAGCCTATTTGCCGCCTTTACGCCGTCGACTATAATAATTAAGGTCGCTTTTATACCTGCCCTTATATAGGCCCTCTTAGGGTAAAGGTAGATAACCTTAACGTCGTTCGCCTTAGCTAGTTCGGCTGCTAGGGCGGCGTCGTCCTTTCTTTAGAGGACTATTATCGGGACGCCCTTTACTATTACTGTAAAGCCGCTATAGGATAGCATCGTCTCCTTCCCGATAGCCTTCTTTAGCTACTCCCTATCCGCTTTATATTTCTTTATATTTTTCTTAAATATAAGCGCGATATCGCCGCTACGGAGGACCCGCGCCGCTTTTACGGCGGGCTCCCTAAGGGCGTAATTAACGTCGTTAACGATCGCTTAAGGGGTTCTACGTTAGAGATCTAAGGCGATCCCCTTATATTAGACCGTAAGCTAGTTTTCGTAGCGGGCGAGAGTTAGCTTCTCGCTATTAGCCCCGATGTTATAGCTGCCGCTAGCGCCTCTAGGCGTAGGCTAGCGTCGCGTCGGGGGCGCGACGGTAGCAGCCGCGACCGTAGCCGCGGCTACGTCGGCCTAGGATTTCGACGTTTGCTTTAATAAGAGCGCCGCCTCGATAGCCTCCTTTACCGATTCCTTAACCGATTTCTTAAGCTAGCCTACGGTCGTATAGACCGCGGTATCCGCTCGGATCTTCTCCTCCTATTCCTTTAGGTAGCCTTAGAGAATAGACTTAAAGGCCTTTTAGACGCCTTAGAGGGCCTCTTTAGGCACTAGACCCGTAAATTTTAGGTAAGCGGTACTATCCCTTCCTATTAGTTTCTCCTTGCCTACGTCGGGCTTAAGGGGCGCTTCGTTAGTAGTCGGTAGGCTATAGACGCTAGCCTTTAACCCCCTTCTCGCGATATTAACGTCTATCGGCTCGTAGCCTACGTCCGTCCCTTAATACGCTATCGCGCCTAAGGGAAACCGGGTCTAAGGAATCCGATTCTTAAGTCTAAATTGATTTTATAATCTAGTATCGACCTCTACGACTATACGAGGAGATCGTAGAGCGTTTTTTTTTAGCTTATCTTAATATTTTAAAAAATTTATTAAAGTTAGACTTATATATTATAAAGATAAAAAATAAATTATATAATTTATTAAATAATAATAATAAAAAGTTTTAAATTCTTTTTAAGAGTTTCTATTTATTTATTTATATAAAATAAAAAGGCTTTTATTAGTTAGTTAAATAAACAAAAGGGGGTTATAAACTAGCTAGATTAGTCTATATGTCTAATAACTAAGGGGCGACGAATAGCCTCTTTATATAGGCTATAAACGCGTATATTAATAGGGCCTAAAGCCGGCCCTTTACGAGCCCTTGCTTACGACGTTAGGGCTATGCCTATAAGGGCGATTAAGTTAATAACTTAATTATTGCAAAGGCGGCCGAGTTAGTAACGCTATTACTAAGGTTCTTAATATATATAATGCATCGTATATATAGGAATGTAGTGTTATAAGATATAGTTGCATAAACGTGATTATATAATCACGTGCGTTACGTACGCACGCGACTTAAGGGAGGCTATATTATAACACTATAGCCTTCTCTCTAGCTAGCCGCATTATATAGAATACACACACACCGGTTAACCCTAAAGACCCTATCTAATACTAATTAGTGGTTGACTTATAGTTAATTATAGAATAGTAAGGATAGAAGAGATAAGATACTTTATCCTCGAAAGTGCTCGTACGGAAACCCCGTTCTACGACCTTTGTAAGGATCTTATGCTAAGTTAGATCACTAAAGTCACTGCCCTAAATAGGAGAACGTAACCTCGTGGACTCTAGCTCTATTAATAGTCTTAGCCTGAATTTTAGAGAAAGAGACGACGGAGCTATAATAAAATAAACCACGCACGCAGACGCGTTTACCGATAAGACCACCCCGTAATACCTAACATTACTATAACTTCTTCGAACCCTAATCCTATACAGCTAGACAGTGGCCTATACGAACGACTGCTAGGAAGCATACCGGTTCTATAGCCCGCTCGTAATAACGTCGATGTCGATCGCTAGAATAATAGCATCGACCCTAATAAGCAACGGGACGAAAAATCAGCAATAATATACGTTGCAAGGTTCCTCGCAGATTATAACATTAATCTTAGTATATAGGGATACGATATCCTAAGCTATTGTTAAGAATATTTCTATAGATGGAAAGAGGCTATATAGTAGGCAGTCTATCTAACCTTTAAGAGGGCAGTGCGCAATCTTCTCCGCTGACGAGGCATTTACACCGGACCCCTTTAAGGCGGCTTTAATCGTTAACTTATAGCTACGCAATCGATGTAAGATCCGCTAACGTAGCTTTAGGGAGAACTAGTAAGGATCTAGTTCGATAGAGGCACTACCGTGCCTAAGGCTACGGATGCTAACTATACGCTCGCTAACGGTCCTTCCCTATATAGTTAAACATATAGTGGAAACACGCCGGCTTAGCCTTTAACCCTATCGAATAAAGCCTTAAGCGTCGCCGGCATGCCCCCTAAAAGGCCCCTGCCTCTAGCAGGAATATAACCTGTGTAGGCCTTTACACTATTTCTTCTACTATATTAATAAATAACGATCCACCCTATAAGCTATCGTTATTAGCACATTGATTACGCTGTTCTTAACCTAAGAGATATAGCTACTATCCCTAACCCCGAGCTTAAAGCTTATCTTTAGATTCCCCTAGCGTACGTTCCGAATAAGACTATTAACGCGGAACTTTAATAGAAATTTGCGAAGCTTTAAGATAGCATAGAAAATTATACCGGCAAGCCCTACGACCTATTCGATAATAAGATCCGCTAGTTTATAGGCGTCTATTATAGTATTAATGCTACGCCCGGCTAATTCTATAGGCTGCTTCCGAGGATTCTTATAGGTCGCGCTTAGGCGTATCACCTTTAACACATTACGTAGACCACTACGTTTAGGGCAGCCTATAACAGCATTAAGAGGCATTTTAATACTAAGGTGAATAAGGCATACTACTTCACCGATTGGACCTCTATCTCGTTTAATAAGCTACGCACTTAGAACCCTACGCTGCCTCTATAGGATGTCCTAGAGCTACTCTTCGCTAAGCTCTAATTGTGTTAACGAGCCCTCGGTAGCACCTTTATCGGCAAAGACCAACTACGAGCTACTATTATTAAGGCGTGCCGCAATATTCCCGAACTTATATAGGCCTTATTCCGACCCTCTAAGCACATCGAGACATTATTCTTAAAGCTCCGGTTATCCCTTAAGACGAGCCTAAACCTTAGCACGCCCGGTTAGTTCCTAACTAAGGATATAGACTAATCTAACCCGGAGGCGATATACTTAGACAGTAGGTATACTAATAACCGCGGTAGAGGAGGTTACTATAGCTTCTTACGAGGCTACGGGCGAGGCTTTAATCGCGGCGGTTACCGCAGCAACTCTAGCCGTGGTTATAGCTCCGGTAGCAGAGGACGAGGCGGCTACCCGATAGGGAGCCGACCCTAGAGTAAGAAGTGCTTCGTCTGCAATAAGGAAGGTTGCTAGTCTACTAAGCATACCCTAGAAGAGAGGCAGAGGGCGAAAGACTAGTACTTAACCTAGTGCTACTTTTAAGGAACGCCCGCTACGAATCTAGTAGCATACGTGACTAAATATAAA
This sequence comes from Ophiocordyceps sinensis, assembly GCA_012934285.1. Lineage (NCBI taxonomy): Eukaryota > Fungi > Ascomycota > Sordariomycetes > Hypocreales > Ophiocordycipitaceae > Ophiocordyceps > Ophiocordyceps sinensis. The sequence continues at coordinate 10,758,715 of JAAVMX010000001.1, read as the reverse complement.
GGTTACGAGATCACCGGCCTAACTAACGACTAGGAGGTTAAAGAGTACTAAGATAATAGTGCTAATAGTGCTAAGATAGAATAGTAGTAAGCGACCTAAATGCTTTATTAATAGGCATTTATATATCTTTTTATAAGGGAGGATGTGTTTAATATAGAGCAGGCTATACTAGCTGGTTAATTCCTTATCGACGATAGGTACCTACGGAAGCAATTCTAAGGCATCCTAATCGATACTAGCGCCGCTAAGGTCTCTACAGCTGGTTAGGAATAGTATCTCGCCTTCTAACGAGAGAACCCTAACGTAAAGCTTAATAACTCTATAGCTAGTTAAGCCTCGATTAAATTCGGCAACGGTAATGCTATTAACTCCGTCGGCTCGATAGCTATTAATATACTAGTAGGAAGGATTACCTTCTACGTGCTTAAGTCCCCGACGCCTTTCCTATTTTCTCTCGCGGATATAGATCGTTTAAAGGTGTATTTTAATAATACTATAAACGTTATTATTAGCAAAGATAAGGGCGTTACGGTCCTAGTAGTCCGCAAATAGGGCTACCCTTAGTTCTTCCTTAGTAAGGCAGAATAGGCTATCTCGTTCTTAGCGGAAAGCGAACTCCGTACGCTCTATCGCAGATTCGGCCACCCTATAGTAATAAGACTTTATTACTTACTGCGCTAAGCAGGCTATGCAGTGTCTATTAATATACTTAAGAATATCGCAAAGTATTATTATTACTGCTAGCTATACTTATAGGCCCCTCGCCGATTTAAATTCACATTAAAGGACGACTAAGACTTTAACTACGAGATTATCGTCGACGTAATACACTTATATAACCGCCTAGTCCTCTACGTAGTTAACTCGGCTACGGTATTCTAAAGAGCCCGCTTCTTGCCCTTTATATCCGCTAAAGACACGTAGGAAACGCTTTAAAGCTTATAGATTAATTTCTATCTTAGCCCGCCGGATACTATTAAATATAACGCTAGAACGAACTTTACGTTAGTAGAATTCCGCAACGAGGCTAAGTTTATAGGCATTATATATAAGCAGGTTCCTATAGAGGCATATTAGTCTATCGGCAAGGTTAAAAGATACTACGCTCCGCTGCGCTATACCTTCGATATTATATATACCGAACTTAGCGACGTAACCTCTACTGAGGCAATTCTTTAGATAGCAGTAAAAGCTATTAATAATACCGCCGGACCTTAAGGCCTTATACTAACGCTGCTTGTGTTCAGCGTATATCTACGTATAACGTTAGACTCTCCGCCCTCGGCTACAACCCTTAAGAGAGCCGCCGTAGTCTATAAGGCGATAAAGATATTACGCTAGCTCTTTATAGAGCGGTAAATTAAGGAGGCCTTATAAACCCGGAATAGACCGAATACGTCCGATATTCTCTCTCTTCCCTTATAAAGTAAAGTTTATATATAGAGAGAGAAAACCGGCTAATAAGGGCTATTTAAGATTGCTTTAATCGACGGCTATAACGTAACGATTAATACGGTTAACGGACCTTAGGTCCTTTGTTTAACGTTAGTGCAACCGTACAACCGCGATAAGAAGACCGAGGACCTTCCGGCTCTACGTCTTAAAGAAGATTCCCCGTAGCTAATTTAGCAGGCTAAACCCCCTCGACTAAGCCCCCTAGCACCTCGAAGACGCAGACGTCCCCCCGGCTTTAAGAATAGGCCGAAGCAATTGATTATAAGTAATATAGCTCTTAGGTTCCTGCTCTAAAGTAACCCTATATATGCCTTCCTTATTAAGAAGGAGGAGGATGCGTACGCTTTAGCGCTTAAGCTGCGTGACGATAGCGTTATTATAACTCCCGGAGCCCCGTTTAAAGAGGCCGATAATTAGGAGATCGACGACCTCCTTATCCGCGGAGTCTTTAGCTTCGAGAAATATAATAAGGCAAAGTACGGCGGCTATCGTATCTTCCGGTTACGTATAGTATAAGAGGTAAAGGGACGAGACATAAAGCTATATAAGAAATCGAGGCTCGTTGTTTAAGGTTATAACGACCGCGAGAAGCACTGCTTATTAATAGCCTCGCTAACGATCTAACGCGTTAGCTAACGGCTAATACTAGCAATCGCGCCTATAATAATACGGGATTACGGGATGACTTTATCCCTACGTGATATTACGTAGGCCTACCCGTAGGCGACGACGAAGCTATTACGGACAATTCTAACATACCTGCCTAAGGAGTTAGAAGGTAGATACCCGAAAGGGACTATTATTCGCGTTATCCGACTACTATACGACATCGCGGAGTCTAGTGTTTACTAGTTCTATATATACTAAGGTTATTACGTTAAGCAACTTAATATATCGACCTCGACCTATAACTTATGCTTGCTAATAACTAATATAGGACCTAAGAAATTAGGCATTATAGGAATTTAGACCGACGACACCCTTATCCTTAAGACCCTTGCTTTCTTAGCCGTCGAAGAGGACAAATTATAGGAAGCTAAGTTCCGGGCTAAGCTAAAGACGTTAATAACAGCTAGCTCTATTACAGACTTTAATAGCGCGAAGGTAATACTATAATAGAGCGGAGATATACTATTATAGCAAAAAGGCTAGGCTATACGCATGAATATAATTAACACGATAGCATCTAATAGCCCTTAGCGCTACCTAGAACAACGGGCCCGAGGGAGCTACGTAGTATATGTCTATTAACTAAAAGCATTATTTAATGTCTCTATTGCAGCCTAGGTTTACGAGCCTAAAAAGAAAGACTATAAGAGGCTAAATAAGCGTCTCTAGTAGCAAAAGGATAACTAAGATCGAGGACTAAAATACGTCCCGATAGACCTAGCAATAGCAAAGCTAATAGTCTTTATAGACGGCTCCTTCGCAAATAATAGAGACCTCTTATCGCAACTTAGCTTTATTATTGCAATTATTAATAAGGGGAGGACCGATACTAAATTCGACGTTACCGGCAATATTATTTATTAGAGCTCGACTAAGTGCAAGCGCGTAATATAAAGCGTGCTTGCATCGGAGATCTACGGGATAGTAAATAGTATCGACCTTAGCATCGTCCTAGTAATAACTATAAAGCTAATCACGAAACACTTGTAAATTCTACCCCTTCTACTAGTGATTTGCATAGACTTATACTCGCTTTACGAGAACCTCGTTAAGCTAGGGATAACCTAGGAGAAGAGGCTTATAATTAACATTATAGCCCTTCGATAGTCGTATAAGAGGCGCGAGATCTCGGAGATTAGGTAGATTAATAGTAATAATAACCTAGCTAACGCGACAATAAAGGACTCCCCTAATCGATCTCTATAGCGCTTTATTAATTCGAACCGATTAACGGTTCGAATAGATGCCTTTATTATAAGACCTTAATCGATATCACCTACGTTACACCGGCACTATTCTATGCCGGCCTTAATGCGGCCCTGCTCCGCCCCGGCCACGTTCTAGCCTAGGCCTAATTTAACATTAGGATTTATTTCGTACCGGCCTATTTAATAAGGCCGCGTACTATTTCATTTATATAGACATCGGGTTGTTTTTACGCGTTTGTAATTACTTAGTCTACGGTTATAAAAGAAAGACTGCTAGTATAGGAATACAGTGTTATAAGATATAGTTATATACACGTAATCACATAATTACGTGCGTTACGTGCGTACGCGACTTAAGGGAGGCTATATTATAATACTATAGCCTCCTCTCTAGCTAGCCGTATTATATAGAATACACACACACCGGTTAACCCTAAAGACCCTATCTAATAGTATAGTTAATAACGCATTTATATAGGCGTTGTCCGTATGTAATCTATTTAATTACGTGGATTGCAATCGTGCTTAAAGAATAGATATCTCTTATTCTTATACTAGCAACTTTTCTTTATAGTTGCTAAATAGTAAGTCTATAATCTAAATAAAGGGAGATAGAAAGAACGATATATTAGGTAGAAGGCCTAATAATATATATTTAATAAATATAAATAAAAAAGGGGCAGAATAAAGGGAATACCGTAGGGAAACCGTTAGTAGCTATAGGTAAAGGACGATAGCTTCTATCTTAATCGAGAGGCTGTTTATATTAATAAGGCGTTTAAAGGTATAACGACGACGAGGGGTGCCGTCGCGCTAATAGCAAAAGCCACTAGTAATATCAATTGTATTACTGCCCCTTACGTATACCTTATAAAGCCGACCCCGGGCCGTACTACCTGTATCGCACCTTATACTTATCCCCTCTTTAATAGCAGTATATCTTAGGCTGCACGTGTGCCCCGCACGTGACCTAGCGTAAACCATAGGCCTCGGAGTCCCGTAGGCAGGGATAACCTAATGCACGTTGACCTAAGGCGTAGATGCTATCGTCGCACTACGTGCGCCGCCCGTACGCCTCTACGGACGGTACGTAAGCTACGCCTACGCCGATGCACCTGCCTTACAGCTAGCTGCCCCGAGCCCCTTTCTTTAAGGGGTCTCGAATAGGGAGGCTATTAATTAATATCACAATTATAACAACGACGAGGGGTGCCGTCGCGCTAATAGCAAAAGCCATTAGTAATATTAATTATATTACTGCCCCTTACGTATACCTTATAAAGCCGACCCCGGGCCGTACTACCTATGTCGCACCTTATAAAAGGCCTTATTTAGCGATGCCTTTGTTATAGCGTCGGCGGGGTTATCTTCCCTATAGATCTACCTAATCTCCTTAATCTCCCGTGTTTATATAACTAACGTAACGCTATAATATCGATTATTAGACGTTTCTCCTTCGTAGTGCCGAGCTTAATAAGGCATTCGTAGAGGGAGTATAAGTTAGTATATATAATAAGAGGGATTAGTAGGAGCAGCCTAAAGCCGTTCCGTAACTATATAGAGGGTCGTAATAAGGGAGATGCTAAAGTCTATACCGTTAACTATACCGTAGATCTCGCTCGTAAGAACGCTATAAGTCACTCGCTTATACTTTATCGAGCTCTAATAGATAATATTGCCGTTAATCCGGAAGTGCGTATCCGTACGCTCGGTTTTATTAACGAGCGTAATAACAAGGCCTAAGTAAGACGAAAGGTCTCAGTTATTTACGAATAAGCCATCCGTAAATACTATAAGCTTAGCTATCTCGAGATTAATTAGTCGGTACGTAAGTCTACGTTATTAATAGTCGATCTACTACTAGAGGCGTTTGTTAAGGATATTATAATCCTTCTCTTCGAGGGCTTAGACCTAGGCTGCTACGGAGATATCGAATAAGGCCTTAGGCTAATAGATATAAAGACGACGTACGTAGCACGAGCGCGTTGCTTAAGGCACTACTAGGCTTTATTATATAAGGGAGCAGATATCTCCTGATTGGTTCATCCCACTAATGCATAAAGATATGCATTAGAACCGCCTTGCATTATTGCATATAACATAAGTCACCCGGTCGCATTAGCTCCCGAGATAGCTAAGATACCGATGCCCGAAGTATGTGGTGTAAGTGGAGACAGAGGCATATAAGTTATAACTTATAACTCGGTCAACCGGCGTTATCTACATCACCTTATATTACTCGCGCATTTAATTATAGAATAACTAAGCTACTAAATAGGATTAGACTACTTGCATTATATAGATATATAATAGCGCTTTCTATAACCACAATTAGTTAAGTTATATATACCTTTATTCGTATGGAATTAGCTATATAAAGGGACCTTAGTCCGCGCTTAGACAGACCTTTACTAAGCAATTTAATAATACCTTTCTCTCTTATTTCTGCATTAATCTTAACACTCTTTGCACTACCGTAATCCTCTGCCTTTAAGCTTCCCATTGGGTTCTTATTAGTTATAATCCCTATCTCTGCCTAAGCTTTAAGTTGCTTCTTATCTAAAGCCCTCTTTAGATCCTTTAAATTACTCGCCGCTATACTAAAAACAACCGCCCGTCTACTACGACCTCCTCTTTGCCTTTTAGGCCTCTTGCCTTCTTAAGCTACCCTTAGTTTATATATATTACTACTTTCTTAGTGTTTTATCCCCCGTTCTCCTTGTTAGCCCTAATTCGACCCTAGCATATACCCTCTTTTAATTACTCTCTTTCGCTAAAACACCTACTAAAGAAATTCTTTTAAATTCCCTTCGCTACCTCTACCGTTGCCCGTCGACTCCGAATTTCTTCCGAATTTTCCCTAATACCTCCCGACCCCGAAAATAAGTTCGTTTAAGGACTACTCGTTTACTAAGCTTAAGGGGAGCGTTAGCTTTTCTGCCTAGTCTCTACGTATAGAATCCGTCTTTATACGTAAGAAGCTTACTCCCGTAATCCTCGACGCTTCTTACGCAAAGTCCTAAGACTATCTAGCACTTATACGCTTAATAGTCGACGATAGTCCTCTCTCTTAGATAAAGCATTATACGTCTATAAAGGCGGCTTAAGATGCTCTTAAGACCTTATATAACCCGGTGAACTTTACCTTAAACTTCCTCCTTATTAAGGAGCTCTTTAATATAAAGATTAAAGGTAAACTATCTATCGAAACTTACCTAAATAAGGTAAAAGAGCTCTATAATAAGCTAAATACTAGAGAGATCTAAATCCCGGAGATCGTAGTAATAATATAGATCTTTTAGAGTCTAAATAGCTCCTCCTCGAGTTATATTATAAATATAACTTCAACACTCCGTACCGATACTACGGTATATACCCTTAAGTCGCTCTCTTCGTCCCTTATCGATAAGTTTAAGAGAACTAAGGCTTTAGAGAGTAATAAGCACCTCTTTATAGCGAATAATAATAAGATTCCTATTTAGCGTTATTATAAGAAGCGTAGGTATATAGAGAAAAATTGTTTTTAGAAACTAGAGAATAGGGATAAGGCTAAAGCCGCTAGGTTTACTACTAAGACGTTGCCCTCCTCCTCCTCGACTAAAAGTAAGCCTAAGGAGTATACTAATAGGAGCTATATAAGGCCTACGCCTATCCTAAACTCTCGAGAGAGTTCCCCCTCCCTTATTCCTCGCCCGGCTGCCCGTCCCCGGACTTCTCGACTCCGGAAGAGAAAGGCCCCCTCGGTATCTTCTCCTAAGTCTAGCAAAGTCCTTATTGTCTCTAAGTCGGCTTCTAGTATTATAAGTTCCCTCCTACCCCTTAAAGAGAGTCCTAAAAGGGGAACTTAGGGGCGTAGAACGTATGCCTCTATCCGAATAGTTACGCTATCCTTGTCTACGAAGCGTTTAAAGGCTTAGTTCGGTAATGCCTTCGTTATAGCATCGGCCGGGTTATTATCGCCGTTAATCTAACGGATCTCTATAATCTCTCGTTGCTTATATAACTATCGAAGAGACATAATATTAATTATTAATCTCTTCTCCTTAGATATCCCGAGCTTTACGAGGCATTCGTAAAGCTAATACGAATCTATATAGATAATTAATTAGATATTCGGTAGCTTAAGCCGGTCGGTGATAATCTTTAACGTAGTTGCTAAAGCGATCCCGAGGTTAACGCCGTTAACTATACCGTATATCTCGGAAGCTAGCACGCTTTAGGTAACTCTCTTACACTTCGTCGAACTCTAGTAGATAATATTTCTAATAACCTTAAACTAGTTATTAGACCTTTCGGTCTTATTAACTAATGCAATAATAAAGCCTAGTTGCGATAATAGGTCTTTATTATTAGCAAACGACTTATCCGTAAATACTATTAGCTTCGCTTTTATAAGATTAATTAGTTTATATATTAAACCTTTACTTTAGTAGTCTATTTGCTACTTAAGTCGCTTATTTAAGATCGTGCAATCCTTATTAGCTAGGTTCTACACTTATGCCGTAATTAAGATATTAAATACAGCTTCCGGTTAGCATACTAAGCCTATATAGGCTCTACGAGCACGTTATTCTAAGTACTATTGTGTATAATCCGGAGCCTTAATATCGATTCGGTCGATTTAGGTAGCTTATCCTTTCTATTAAAGCAGGAGTATCTTATCCTATTGCAAGCTTACCTTCGCGCCGTTGAAATCCGTGACGGAGCCTTAAGTTATCGTGGTTTTCGGCTTCGCCTTAAATTATGCCTTTCGGAGCTTTTCTTCTTTAACAGCCGAAAAACTCGTCGTTCTAAGCATAAGGGTATCGTCCGTTTGTATTCTAACGATGCTAAAGTATTCTAGTCCTATATTAGATATTAGGAGGCAAGAATCGAAGGTCGATATTGCTATATCGAGGCCCTCGATATAGTGCTTTTAATACGTATTAAACTAATAGACTCTAGATTCTATAATACTATATAAGGGCTTAATAACTCGGATAATTATATTAGGCGGATACTTCCTTTATAATTCGGCGGGAAGACGTATTAAGACCGTCTAAAAGAGCTCTATAGTCGCCTAAGGATATGCCTAGGTAATGTCTTAAAGGGATAACGTTATCCTATAGCGCATAAGGCTAAGAGTAAGGGCTAAGATTAGTCGTTAGCTAACACATTAGATTATCGGGGACTACGTTAGTAAGGAAGCCTTCTCCCTATTATTATAACCTTAGACTATAAGCCTTAACTTTATATAGCTTAGTGTCTCTGCCTTTAACCTCTTAAACTATATAGGAACTAAAGATATAGTAGCCGCTGTAAATAGCTTCGTTATAACGTTTAAAATTAAATACTCTTTATGCTATAAGGTCTTCGATCTCCGTGCTATCTAACGCTTCGAATAGTGCTCCCGGGGTTATAATAGCGCCTTTAGATCGGAGCTTAACGGCTAGTTTATAGGCCTCTTCTTCCTTTTTTATCGTAAAGGCCTCGTCCGTTTCTTTATTACTTAAATCGTTAAGGTCTATATCGTCCTCGTTATCGTCTAGGTTATCTTCTACGTCTATTCCTTCTATAATTAAATACCTAGCCTTATTCTTTAATCCGGGCGGACGTCCTCGCTTACGGGGTGCCGGAGGGTCTAGTCGGGCGGGCTCGTCCGGTTGCTTAGACTTTAGGGCCGGGATATTATTAAGCATTTAATTACGATAATACGGTTATACTAATATAGATCTAAAAACCTAAGGTCTATTAACCGTATCGATCGTAATATCGTGCTTATTAATAGCTATAATTTTAAACGGTCTTTACTATCCTAACTTTTCCCTCTATACGCGGACTTCGCTTTAGAGAGGAAGGACAAGTGTATTCGCTATATCCGGGCCGTTCCGGCTATATAATATAGCCTAAACCTATCTTTTAGCCGTAAGCTGCCTAAGTGCCTTTATTGCTTTCTATACTATAGCTGCTCGTTTAAAGGTCGTTAGTAATAGCGGCGAATTAAGAGTTATCTTAGGATATACTCCGAACATAAGCAACGTAGGTATTAGTCCGTTCGGTCTAGCAGTATCGTTAATAGCTTTAACAGCCGTTTAAAGAACTACCTTAAGGGAGGTAAAGCTGCCTATTTCTGCGAAAAGGATATAAAAAGCTCGGTGCAAAAGGGCATAATACCTCTTAACCTTACTAATAGACTAATATACTTTAATAGGAACTTATATATATATAATCCCTATAATACGGGCTTCGTTTCGGAATTCTACCGCCGCGAAGTTCGTGCCGGCATTATATTTAATAATATGAGGGGGACTAAGGTATATATTAATCTAAAGGGCTTAAAGAGTCTCCTATATGTCTTTAGCTAATATAGAAGGAAGCAATCGAGCGCTTTAAAAGGCCGTCGATTCGTTAATAATATATAATACCGGGCGTTATGCTAAATTTAAGACGTCTAAGTATATTATATTAACGATAATGTTAGTAGGTCTCTAGGTCGACCTTATAGGGTAAATAGTATGGTTGTATTAGGTTGTATTTCTAGCTTAGTGAGGGGAAGCTATCGCGGTAACGTGGCTCCCTCGTACGTGTACGTAATCCTAGGGATCACGTGTATTACGTGTATGCGGCTACATCGTCGCACGTAGCTAGCTATTCCCATACTAGTAGGTTTTCCTTTATAGAAACAAACCGTACCTTATAGAATAAAACAAAGAAAGAGCCTAGTTAAGCAGGCTATTGCAGCTACGCGGGCGTAAACGCGCCGGCGTAGCTATAGTTGCGCGTTATTGTATTAATAGGGTTAAAGCTATATTATAATAGCTATATAACTATTAAATACGTAGCCGGTTTACAACGTAATAACGCAACGCGAGAAAACACCCTTCGTAACTAACCCTATTAATCATTAGGCGGTCTAGACTACCGCTTCGTGCTAGTAACCGTGCTTTAGGGTAGCCTTAATAACTATCTTGCCGAACGTTATAGTAGGAAGGAAAGTAACTAGGGAAAAAAAAATAACAAAATGTTCGTCGGGGCTATTCTTTCGGGGCTATTCGTACTAGGGTTATTTAACTAGGGCGGTTATAAGGATTAGACTTATTAGACTTAATGTCTAGGAACCCCTTCGGGGACGATTCCTAGTTAAGCATATTGATAATATCACTCTACCGAAAGATTATTCTTTTTTTTAATTTCGCTATATTGTTTATTATAATGTTTGCAGCGAATTGCTAGAATGTGTTTAACCGAATAATAGCATACGATAAGATAACCTTCCTAATTGGTTTTAATATAGGCAGCCGGAGGTTGAGGGTTCGAACCGTGCTAATATTAACGAATTCTTTTGTCAAAGTTAATTAAGCAATAAAATAAGTAAAGGAATAAGTGCGCGAATAAGCGCGTAATTAAATAATAAAGTAAGCGTGTAATTAAATAAGGAAAGAGCGCGCAATTAAATAAGGAAAGAGCGCGTAATTAAATAAGCAAAGATCGTTAAAGATTAAAGCCGTACGACGAAAGCTTCTATCCTAACGGTTAGCGCGTTAGTCTTAACGAAGCGTTTAAGAGACTTATTCGGGGAGGACTTCGTTAATGCATTAGCTAGGTTATTATTCTTATTAATCTATCGTACTTCTGTAATCTCCCTTCGCTCGTATAACTAACAAAGCGATATAACATCGATTATTAATCGCTTTTCTTTCGTTGTAGTAAGCTTTGTAAGACATTCGTAGAGCGAATACGAGTCTATATAAAGGATTAGAGGCACTAGAGGCAGCTGCAGGCGTTCTATAATTATCTTAATTGTCGTGGCGAGGCAAATGCCGATATTAACGCCTTTAACCATGCCGTAGACCTCTAAGGCTAGAACGCTACGTATGACCCTTTTGCACCTAGTAGAGCTCTAGTGCACGATGTTGCCTTTAATCTCGAAGTGGCTATTAGACCGGGTCTCTATAATAAGTGCAATAATAAAGCCTAGTTATAAAGAGAGGTCTAAGTTATTTATAAAAGAGCCATCCGTAAATACTAGCAGCTTCGCATTCGCTAGATCAACTAGTTTATACGTTAGGCCGCGTTTCTTATAGTCTATTTGCTATTGCAGGCGTTTGTTAATTATTATATAGTCTTTTTTCGTTAGGGTTTTAAACTTATGCTGCTATAGAAAGGTTAAAAGAAGCTTCCGGTTGGTAGATTAACGTAACGTATGCTCCTCGGGCTCGCTATTCTATATATCTCTACGCATAGTTATAATCCTATGCGATAATAGTCTTAATCTTCTCTAATTGACCCTTTTGCTAAAGAAGAAGATCCTAATCTTAGAGTATTAGCCTAGCCCTATTGAAATTAAGCCCCGAGCCGGCAGATATCTTAGTCTTCGGCTTCGCTTTAAACTTAGCCTTTTAAAGCTGCTCTTCTTTAGCATTTAAGAAGGTGCGTATGCCTAATATTCACGTATTATCCGTCTATAGGCCAACTAGCCTAAATCTATTAAGGGTCCTATTCGCGATTAATAGGCATAAGTCGTACGTCGAGGTTAATATATTAAGTCGAATAACGTAATACTTATAATACGTTCGGAACTAATATAGTCTTAACTCCGCGATCCCGTAAAGGGGTCGAATTATATAGATAATAGTCCCTTCCGGGTATCGTCCTTGCATTTCGGCGGGCAGTTTAGTTAGGATAGTCCTAAATAGCTTAGTCTCGGCCTATAGGTAGGCCTAAGTAATGTCTCGCAATAAAAGAGTTATGCCGTAATAACGAAGAAGTCCCGGAGCGAGGGCTAGGATTAGCCGCTAGCTAACGCGTTAAATCGTCGGCAATTGCGTTAATAAAGTCGTTTTCTCTTCGTTATTATATCCTTAAACAATTAATCGGGATTTCTTATAGGGTTTCTTATCCTTCCCTTTCACTTTACGCACTATCCTTAACTTAAAGATACGGTAACATCCGTAGATAGCTTTATCATAGCGTTCGAAGCTAAAAACACTACGGGCAACGAGGTTATCGATCTTTTGTTAATCTAACTATTTAAATAGGGCTCCTAGGGTTATAATAACTTCTTTTTCCCGTAGATTGCGTGCTAATTCGTAGGCATCTTCTTCTTTCTTAATGACAAAGGCCTAGGGAGGTAGAAGTAGAACTAGAAGCCGAATTAGGGGTTTTAGCTTATTCTTTACACTAGGAGGACGGCTACGTCTGCGTGGCATCGGTGCTATAAGGATCGGAATAGGTAGTATAGGCCTTAGTGTGTGGTTAAGGGGATTAGGAGGAGTCTCGTTATTTAGAGTAAGAGGAGCCGGCTTATTTACGGCAAGTAGGGGCTAAGGAGACGAGTCGTCTCGAAGGTAGGGCTGCATAAGGGTAGACCGAAAAACTTAAGGTCCGTTGGTAGTGTTAATAGTAATGTCGTAACCGTTAATTATAGCAATCTTAAATAGTCCTTACTATCCCCCCTTTTCTCTCTAGACGCGAACCTCGCTTTATAGCCGTAGAGCAAGTGTTTCGGCTATAGAAGGGCCGTTGCGAGCGCGAAGAGCATCCTAAACTTATCGCTCTATAGAAAGTTATCGTAGTATCTTTATCGCCTTTTGTACAGCTATAGACCTTTTTAGGGTTATAGCTAACGGAGGCGAGTTAATAGTTATACGCGGGTACGTACTAAAGACGAGAAGTATAAGGATAAGGCCGTAAGGTCCGGCTGTATCGTTAACGGCTTTTACGGCTATCTAAAGGACTGCCTCGGGAGAGGTAATAGTCCTAATCTCTACGTAAAGGATTTTAAACGCACGGCGCAAAGGAGCATAATACCTCTCGACCTTCCTAATCGACGTATATAATTCTATAAGGACCTGCTTACGGGTTATCCCTATAATCTTTGCCTCGTTACGGAACTCTATTAAAGCAAAATTGGTTCCTGCGTTATGTTTAATTATATTAGGAGGTCTAAGGTAGCTATCGATCTAAAGGGCTCGAAGTATTGCAATTATAGCACGGACCACCCTTGCTATTTATAAGTTAGCCTCGCCGTATAGAGTTTTAGCCCTCTACACGCCGCATAGCTTTTTAGCTCTTTCTAAATTTATTAGAGCTTTCTCAACAGGTTATAGCCCTCGCGCACGCTTTTTCTAGCGCACGCGTTTTTTAATTATCGTAAGAATTAATTCCACGATAGCTCTAATCATTTATTTCCTAGGTATCCGAAAGAACGGCACATTTGCCGATCGGGACCTTTTATAGCTTTCTATCACCTATCACAAAATAGAGGCGTTTTTGCGTAATATACCTCGCACTACGCTAAGAACGCTAAGATAGTATTAGCAGCCCTACGCCGGGCCCGAGACGCTAGACTCGATAAGCTTCGAGGATAGGAAAATTATAGCTTATAGTTTATTAAGCTATCTATTGCCCTAAGTGTCGAGCACTTAGAAGGGCATATTAATAGAAAGATTAAGCCCGTAGAGGAGGACTCTCCCGGCTTCGAGAAATAGGACGCAAATAATAGAGTGATAAAGCATTATATTAGAGTATTACTATTTGGCCTAGTATAAATCTCTATTTGGCCTAGTGACACTTTGCGCACACCCGAAAAACGCCTATACCCCCTACGACCAGCCGCGCCTACTTAATTACAGTGCGTATGCCTAGCAGGCTATAGGCTAATAATTCTTCGCATCGCATCGTTTAATCGCATCGTTTAATCGCATCGTTTAATCGCATCGTTTAATCGTAACGTTAAATCGCATCGTTAATTCGTATCTCGCCGTATCGTATTGTAGCTAACGAGGCTCTAAGGCACGCAGTAGGGCACGCAGTAGGGCACGTAGTAGAGCACGCAGTAGAGCACGCAGTAGGGAGCTAGGCACGAAGCATACATTAAGGAGCCGCGCATATAGTAGAAGGCACGCAGTAGGGCATAAAGCATACAGCAGGGCACGAAGCATACAGTAGGGCACGAAGCATACATCGAGAAGCCGCTAAGCCGCACACACAGCAGAGGGCGCGTAGTAAAGCACGCAGTAAGGCACGTAGTAGAGGGCACGCAGCCGGGCACGAAGCATACAGTAGGGCACGCCGCACACACAGTAGAGGGCGCGCAGTAAAGCACGCAGTAAGGCACGCAGTAGAGGGCACGCAGCCGGGCACAAAGCATATAGTAAGGCACGCAGTAGAGGGCACGCAGTAGGGCACGCAGCAGAGCACGCAGTAGAGCACGCAGCAGAAGGCACGCAGTAGGGCACGCAGCCGGGAGCTAGGCAGAAGCATACATTAAGGAGCCGCATATATAGCAGAGGGCACGCAGTAGAGGGCACGCAGTAGAGGGCATATAGTAGAGGGCACGAAGCAAGGCACGAAGTAGGGCACGAAGCATACATTAAGGAGCCGCACACATAGTAGAGGGCATGCAGCACGCAGCCGGGAGCTAGGCACGTATTAAAGAGCCGGGCTATTCGGATATAAAGAATTAATAAAGAATCGGTCCCCCCCGGCTTACTATATATGCGCACTGTATTTATGTAGGCGCGGCTAGGCGTATAGGGTTAGGCGTTTTTAGGGGTATACGTAGGTACGAAAAAACATGTCATTAGGCCAAATAGAGATTTATACTAGGCTAAATAGTAATACTCTTATATTATTGCGAGTCTTTCCCTTAAACAACGGGACTAGATCCAAAAAGAAGGTTAGGACCTAGAGATAACAGCTTTTAAGACTATAAAGTAGATTAAGATAACCTCTATAGAGGTGCCCGAGGTAATATTCTACTCTATATTCGTAGAGCTTACTACTATCGACGCGAGAAAATTCGTAGATACGGCTTAGTATTTAAAGAAGCTTTATTTCTGCTAGGACTAGCTTATCGTAGTCTCGAAGGACTTAGACGAAAGAATCTTCGTTATCTTTGCCCTTAAGGGACTAAAGGCATATCGACCGGACTAGTTTAACAACTAGAGTTATAATTAATAGAGAGGCAAAGAGATCTCTAAAGACGAGATTTATAAGTGGCTCGCCGGGAGAGCTTAAGCCGAGCAGTTAAACTCTCTTACTAATACCGCGTTTAAAAACACTCGACGCAATAATAGCGGGAACAATAACGCTAATAGCAGTACCGGTGGTAATAATAACACTAGCAATAATAACAATTCTAGCGGTAATAATAATAACTTTAGTACGAATAATAATAACTAAGGAGGCGGCTATAGGAGGAAGAGGAACCTTATAGACGCTCCGATTAAGATTAAATATAGCTGCTTTATTAAGCCGGGCTAGTTATTTCACGAGGAGGATAAATGCTATCGCAAACACCCGGAAAAAGCCCTAAGATAGTAGGTTAATAAGACTAAGGACTAGAACGGCAATGCTAGGAATCCCGATATTATTATAGCCGGCGGAGAGTTTAACGGTTGCTTGCTAAACTACGCAACGATTAAAGACCCTATCGAAGTCATCGCCGAGGCGGGTTTACTAAGCGGCACCGCGATTAATAAGCCCATCCGCGATAAGGTTATCGCCGATTTAGGCTACGCTAACTATTGTTTTAACGACTTAAAGTAGTTTTTAAACGTAACCTCTCTTAGACCTTTTTCTATAACATCCTCTAATAGCTCCCCTTTATAGGTTAAAGCTATAGGAACGGTTAAAGTAGTTATAGAAGGCGTTATACTAAAGCTAGCTAAGGTTAATTATTCCCTATCGGCACTAGCCAATCTTATTAGCTCTAAGTGTTTGCGGGAGAAGGGCATTAAGTTAGATAACGTCGTTAAGTGCCTTATGTATATACCTACTACGTCGAAGATCTACCGCATTAAATAGAAACTAGGTGTTACGATAATTCTTAACGTAGAGCCTAAGGGCATTTGCACCGACCTTAACCTAATGTCTTTGCTATAAGGCGATAAAGGGAAGCTATCGTATAAAACGATGTACCGTCGACTCGGCCACGCCGGATAAGAAAGAGTCCTTAAGGCTTATAAAAAGGCCGACATTAAGATCGATAAAGAAGAGGCTAATACCTTCCACTGCGAACTATGCTATCTCGCTAAGGTAGATAGAATAATATGCCGGAATCCGAGCGTTATCGCTACCGGCTTCCTTTCCTATATATATTAGGATTTCTTTAGCTATAAGCCTGTCGGATATTGCGGGATTAATTACTGCCTACACGGCATTAATGTCTACACTAGCTTTTATTAGAGAATCTTCTTACCTTCTAAGGATAGGGCCTTCGAGATGCTTAAGGGTTAGAAGGCGTAAGTTAAAAACTACGCCGGCGATGCCCTAGTCTAAGTAATAGCGTTTAACAACGCTAGGGAATTTTACCCCGAGAAGATAAAGAAATAGTCGCAAAGGGATTACTTTATGCTGCGCTATAGCGCACTATATATATCTAAATAAAACGGCAAGGCCGAAAGAGCCGGCCGCACCCTTATAGAGTCTATACGTACGATACGCCTTAACGTTAGCCTCCTAGACTTCCTTTAGCCGCTCTATATAGAGATAGCCACCTATATTAATAACCTCCTTCCGACATAAGGCAACGCCTTAGGGGAGGCTCCTATAGAACTACTAATACGGGAAATTAGGATCCTATATAAGTATACCCTTAAATATATAAGGACCTAGGGTTACACGGCGTACGTAATAAAGCTATAAGAGGCTATCGTAAAGTCTAGGAAGATAGACCCGAAGGCCTAGAAGGGGAAGCTCGTAGGACTTAAGGGTCTTTATAAGCACCTCTATAAGGTATAGTTGCCCGAAATAAAGACTATTATCGTGGCTAGAGACGTTCGTTTCTATAAGGCCACTAGGACTACTCCTCCGCTAGGCATAGACGCCTATAATATCGCGATCTTTAACGAAGACGATAACGGCGATAGGGTTATAAGCGTGCGGGATGCAATGCCTTAACTAAGCCGTTATAAGGATTATCGCGATCCCGATCTAGACCGCTATTAGGAAGGTTATAACGACGTTCCTCACACGCCTAAATAAGAACGGCATATGCATTTTAATAGTTAATAGTAGGATAAGGCTAAAAGGCAGATATTACCGTCGCCGTAGTCTAGCCTAGGCCTATAGCATCCTCGAGTCACTAAGCTAAGGGATAATAACGCCGATATCCTTATATTAGAGGCTCCTGCTCTAGGACTAGAGATCCTTCCTAGAGCGTTCCCCGAAACACCGAGATAAAAGCAACAATTAGTCCCCTACACGCTAGTTTAAAGTAGGAAGAAAATAATAGACCCTTTAAAGGCGCTAAAGGCTTTTAAAATAGTCCGACTTAATAATAGGCCTACCCGTCGCTAAACAAAGCAGGCAGCCGCCGTAAGGGGCGAGATACTATATCGCGGGTTAACTAAGCTAAGCACCGAACTTATTATTAATCGCAAAGACCGCGTAGACCTTTTTCGGCCGAATGCGGGTGCATTGCTTACTCTTTTAGCCATTTATCGTAAGTAGGATTAATTTAACGATCCCGGCCTTTAAATAGTATTATCCGTTTTTAGTATAGTAATTCTCGCAGCTTTAAGCGCACCGACTACTTAAAGATAGGCGTCTAAGCGGGACGACTACGAAACTAGGTGGCTTCCGGCAATAAAGAGGGAGATAGCTACGCTTTGCGTAAAGAACGCATAGAGCCTCGTACGACGACTACTAGGCGTATAGGTCTTTAATAGCAAATAGGTCTTCCTAGAGAAGCCACGCGCGGACTAAGATCCTTTAGCTAAGGCTAGGTAGGTCGTGCGCGGGGATTAGGACAACGAAGAAAGGCCGATAGAAGAGCTCTACGCAGCGGTCACACACTAGGCCTTATTAAAGCTCTTCGTAACGATCGTAGCTACTTAAAATCTTAAGTAGGAACAGTTTAACGTCGTATACGCCTATAGCTACGCCGAGGCATAGGAAGAAGTATTTGTAATACAGCCGTCTAGACTTAATAACGGCTCCGGGCGTATTTATCGTCTAAACAAAGCCCTTTACGGGCATCCTAGCTCTACTAAATAGTGGTATAATTAGAGGTTAGAATAGACCTTAAGGCATATAGATACGAGAGGCTAGAGACGGACCGATATTTGCTTCGATATTCGAACGGCACTCTTATTATTATTTATATCGATGACTTTATTATAGCCGCGCCGATACAACGGCTTATTTAGGCCGCTAGGGATATGCTCGATTAACTCTACGAGATTAAGAGATTAAGGGAACTAAAGGAATTCCTCGGGATCTAGCTCGAGAGGAATACAGATACCCAAACGATCCGTATAACCTAGATAAAATACGCGAGTAAGATTATTAATAAGTTCGGTAAGGGCATCGTCGGTAGTATTTCTACGCTATCGCCGCCGAAATGCGAGATCCTATACGACTAGAAGGCTTAGGAGCTAGTTATAACTTTAAAAGCATAGCTTTAACGCACCGGCAGCATTAATTACCTTTCGATAGGCATAAGGCCCGATATTACATTCACTGCGAATAAGCTATCGGAGGCAAACAGCAATCTATCGGAGACGCATAAGGCGATTTTAAAGCATTTGCTTCGATATATTCGGGGTTCTTTAGAGTAAGGCGTTATTCTTTAGGGCAAATACCCTATAACTAACCTTAAGCTACGGGTATATTTAGATATATCCTTCGCCGACGATAAGAGCATACGATGCTCTACGGCCGGATACGTAGTATTCCTTAGAGACGGACCTATCTTTTAGAAGTTAAAGCGTTAAACTATAGTAGCTATATCGTTAATAAAGGCAGAGTTTATAAACCTTATACTAGCTAGGATAGCTTCGATATAGATCCATTAGCTTCTCGATAAGATAGGGTATACGCAACCGACCCCTTCCGTAATATACATAGATAGCTAGAATGCGAGGCTCGCGGTTCTAAATAAGAATAACCCGGCGCGTACGCGTTATATCGATATCCGATATAAATAGATCGTCTATCGCACTAACGAGGGCTTTTTCCAGCTAGTATAACTACGGACCGATAAAATAACTGCCGACGGCATAACTAAGGGACTTTTAAAGGATAAGCATTTGCAGTTTGTGCGTCAATTAGGGATACGTAAGTCCCTCTAGGATAGGGCAATATAAGTTATAGGCGAAGAGCGAAGGAAAGGGCGGATTAGAAGGCGAGGCAATTTAAGGGTAGAAAAGGGGCTAAGAGCTCGGGAGCTCGGCTAAGGGGAGGTGTTGCAATTATAGCACGGACCACCCTTGCCATTTATTAGTCAGCCTCGCCGTGCAGAGTTTAAGCCCCCTACACGCCGCACAGCTTTTTAGCTCTTTCTAAATTTATTAGAGCTTTCTTAACACGAAGGACTTCCTAAGTATCCTTAGCTAATATAGAAGGAAGGAACCTAGCCCCTTAGAACGCTATTGCGGAGTTAATAACGTATAGAACAGGTCGTTAAAGGCTCCTAAGGTACATTACGTCTACTATAATCTCGTTATTAAATTTCTAGTTATCTTTTAGCGTAAATTTAAAAGGCCTAAGTGCCTGTAAGTGCATCTAGCAGTAATAACAAAATTTAGAGATCGATTTAAGCTATATAGTCGTGATATTATACCCCGCTAGCTTAAGCAGATGATAAAGCCTTAAAATAACTAGGTGCCCGAAGCGGCGATATAGTATCCTTATCTCGGTTTCCGTTAGGAATAATATCGTCTCTTCTTCCTTAGGCAAGAAAAACTATAGGTGACCCTATTTGCGGATTACTAGGATTTAGTTAGCTAGATCGCTAGTCCCTAGTGTGTTCGTTATATTATCGAAGTAGATCCTAAGTCGGTCTATATTAGTAAGGGAGAGCAGAAAGGGGGTATAGGTCTTAAGAATGTGAAAAGTCACTCGACTAACGGGGGTTTCGAAGGCGATTGAACTAAGGGAATAAATAGGAGTGCTCGCTCTAAATTAGATGCTAGCTTATCCGGCTATAGAGCTATTAAGCATAATAGAAGGTTTATTTCGCTATAAAGCGAAGTACTGCTCCTATCCTACTATTAATACTTTAGCCGCACTAGTGTTAATTATAATCCTTTAGAACTATTAACGGGAGTAACGATCTTCGATTAGGAATTAGTCGGCAGGGATTAATTAGTCTATGCCGTAGACGTCTTCGCCGGTCTAAAGGTGTATAAATACGGCTTCGTAGAGCATTTAGGTTACTATTTGCTCTAGATCGGCGGTATTATTAGCGTCTTCTACGTCCTAGTACTCGTTAGCTTCTATTTCGTCGGTCTTATAGCCTTTAAATTCGGTTACGTATGCCGTAAAGTTAGTCATTAGGATGCCATCGTTAAAACACTACGTAAGGTATTAGTCCTTAGACCGTTGACGTTCCTTAGGCGTATGCTTAGTTAACTAACAACCTTCCTTATA
Organism: Ophiocordyceps sinensis; assembly: GCA_012934285.1. Classification (NCBI taxonomy): domain Eukaryota; kingdom Fungi; phylum Ascomycota; class Sordariomycetes; order Hypocreales; family Ophiocordycipitaceae; genus Ophiocordyceps; species Ophiocordyceps sinensis. The sequence continues at coordinate 10,738,025 of JAAVMX010000001.1, read as the reverse complement.
ATAGACGAAACACTTCTTAGTCTAGGTTAAGCGGTTAGGGCTATTGCTATAGCCGCCGCGTCCTCTTAGGCGAAAGGGGGTCCTACGGTTATAGCTAAATCCTCGTGAATAGCCTCTATAGCTACTACGTTCGTACCCTCGTGTTTATCCTTATAGGCTAAGGAATCTACCTCGTCTATAGTTATTCGAGTATCTTTAGTCTAGGTACTATTAATTATTATAATTAAATGCTTTATCCTATAGGAACTAGGCCGACGGGTTCCGTGCGAGATAGGTCTCGATAGACGCACGTAAGTCTGCAAAAATAGTCTAGACTTTCTAGGCGGGCTTAAAGAGAGCGTATTCTAGCTTAGGAACACTACGGCAAGCGTTAATAAAAGATATACGAAGGGGAATGTTACTATCGTAGTCTTTACTAAAGGCTCTCTAACATAGTTAAAGTTTGTTAAAGAGAGTCTAAAGAACCTAATAAAGCGGCATAAAGGGATTTTCCGTACGGACCTTATTAAATATCGTTATTGTCTAGTTAGTAAAATAATAACTAAAGTTAACGTCTGTGTTAAAATGTTGCTTAATAGTATTATAGGTTATATAGAACGAGATAGTTAACTTAACGTATTAGATATAGAAGGTCTTAGCTCTATCCGTTAGAATCTAGAAGAATGGGTTATAAAATTAACTAGGTTAGACTTTAAGCTTATAGCAGGTTCTTATAAACAAGTAGACCTTATCGTTGAAGAGGTTATAGGGCTTTCCCGTATAGCACTTATCCTTCCTCTAGAGCTTGGCGAATTTCTACTAAAGGTCGGCGTCTATATCGACGTTTAAAACGTCGATTGGTAGAATCGTTGTATAAGCGTTAATAGATAGCAAAGGGGCAACAGTTATAGCAGCAGTAGAAGGGATAATAGGGGCAAGGACAATAGGGGCACCGGGGGCAATAAGGGCACTAGGGACAATAGGGGCACTAAGGAAAACAAGGGCTATTAGCTAGTTAAATTAATAAGTTGTTAGGTATACGGTCTATTATTGCTATATAGCACCGGGAACCTATTGTTGCTATATAGCACCGGGAACCTATTATTGCTGTATAGCACCGGGAACCTATTATTGCTATGTGTTGCCGGGCACTTACGCACCGGGGACAATAGGGGTTATTGTCGGTGTCGGCAACGGTTGTATTAAGAGTTTCCTTGCATATGCCGTTATTCCTATATTAAAATTTATGTTAATCTAGTCGTCTTTAGGCTAGTTAGGGAGTCTTTCTATATCTTATAAGGCAAGGAGTTGCTTAGCAAATAATCTATTATTAGGTCCTAGATAGATGCCTTAGCGCTTTAATAGGGTCTTAATTTGCCTCCTTACTTTATATCTTATAGCCTTCTATATTTCCTCTTCCTATCCGTAAAAGTGCTATTAGAAGTAGCTAATAAGCTTATATCCCTATTAGTGTATATTATATTCGCAATATAATAGGAAGCGGGCACCGTATGTTATTATTAGGATTTCTCTACGTTCCTCCGGGTTTATATCGTTATCTTAGAGGTTAATGTTAATTTTCTTCTTAATGCTCTTTAGCAAAGGTATATATAGCATATAGTCGTTAAGTAGATTGCCTAATAGAACGGTTAGGGCTAGTATTAATAAAGAAGAAGTTATTTTAATAGTAATACGTAATGTTCTTTATGTATTAGATCGGGGTATCTTAAGGGATTTTACGATAGTTGTCTTAAGCGTTATTAACGCACTTGCAATTAATATTAGGTTGCCTATTGGATAGAAGTGACCGGATTAATTAAAGCTAGGAAAGATGTCTCGACCGTCTAATTAAGTCGGAGATATCCTTATTCTTAGCATAAAGACGACCTTCTTAGAATGTTCCTAAGTTAATAGGTGTTTTATATAATAGAGGGTAACGAATCTTATCTCTTCTACCTAGCTGTCTATAATTGACTAAGTCAACCACTAATCAGTGTTAGTAAGTCTCTAGGTCGACCTTATAGGGTAAATAGTATAGTTGTATTAGGTTATGTTTCTAGCTAAGTGAGGGGAAGCTATCGCGGTAACGTAGCTCCCTCGTACGTGTAAGTAATCCTAGGGATTACGTGCATTACGTGTGTGCGACTATATTATCGCACGTAGCTAGCTATTCCTATAGATAACCTTATAATTAAAATCTTAGTTATCTTTAAGGTTAAACTTAAACCGTTTTAGGACAGGCGAATGTATTTAGCAATAGTAATATAGTTCCGAGATATTCTCTAGAGTGCTAAGAGATATATCGCCGTAGCCTACTTGCTTTAATAAGTTATATAGCCTAGCTATAGTAGGGTGTCTAAATCGACGGTATAGGGTCTTAATTTCTATTTCTATAAGGAATACGGTCGATTATTTACTCTTCCTAAGGAAGAACTAAAGGTGTCCCTATTTCCTTACCACCGGGATATCTGCCTTAAGGCCGGTAAGGGTATTCGTTATGTTATTAAAGAATACGCCTATAACGCAGCTACCCGCGCAACTATAGAGCCGGGAGACAGGGATACATATACGATAGATAATGCATTTTAGCTTAAGGACTATTCGGCTATTAGTCGCTAACTAATCCCCGATAACCCCTCTCGAGGCCTAAGGGTATATCCCTAAGGCCCTAATATATCTTAGAAGAGGGGCAAGCTTTAGTCTTACTATAAGAGGGCAACCGTATTATAATAAAGGATTATTCGTACTTTTAACTAAAGTTCCTACCTTCCTTAACGTGCCTTTAGTCTATCTTCTTATAATTTCTAAAGCTTTTCTTTTTTAGTTACCTAAGAGTAATAGCGCTGCGCGGTAAGCGCGTTTCCGGACGTATAAGCCGTATAGGCCGAATAGGTTATAGTAGCTATCGAGTCGCTAGCCTATCGCCGTTACCTCGCGTAATAGAACTAATATTAGAAGATAAATATACTAACTTATATAAGGGCTATAACGAGCGTCTTAAGACGCTATTACTAATTCTTTTACTGCCTAAGGGGGCCCGATCTATCCCCTCGTAAAGTTAAACGCAAGCCGGGCCTTTACGACCTACCCCTCCGCGTATAGATATCCTCGTAGCCTTTTAAGCAAGAGCCGTAGAGCTAGAGGAGGAGAAAAGATTAAGAGATAGGATTACGGAACTTCGAGAGGAATTTTCGCAGTAGGGTAACTTATTCGGCAAGGACTTATATAAACGTCGCCGATAGTTAACTAAATTAAGGGAGAGTTATAGTAAGGAAATTAAAATAAAAAAACATTTATTAGTTATTATAACCGATTAACCTTTAAAAACGTCTCGATTAGATTAGCGATCTTAAGGATGCCTTTATCGCTACCTTACGTCGTTTTAAGCGCAATAAGAATAAAATCTTATATGCCTTTAACTATATATACGTAGACTATAAGGCGAGATAAAGGCGATACCTTAACGAAAAGCTCTTTATAGAGAGGGAATTGCTTTATACTAACTAAGATAATTTTCGTAATTAGACCTTAATTTTAATTAAAGATACTACTTATCGCGAGACTCTCTTAGCTATATAACTATAGTAAGTACGCTAACGAGAGGGTTAGTCCCCCTTCGATTTTAGTCTTTACTTAGATTCCCTTAAGCAATACCTAAAACGTCCGCTAGAAAAAACTTATATACTTTCCTTTTTAACGAAGTTACGTCTTAATCTTTAGGACTAAATCTCCTTTTATTTAGCGTCTATTTAAGACAATACTCGTAAGGAGATAGTCTAACTCGCTTAACGCTTCTAAGATGCTTTAGGAAATAAAAAGCGCCCCGTAAAGCTAACTAACGATTAGTCGACCTTAACTTAAGGGGCAAAAGGCTCTTATTCGATAGGCTATCGCCGACGTAAAGGCTAAAATAGATCTACTAATAACTATTAAGATTCCGATACCGCTAGATCGACCTCGAATAGCCGTAGAAACGGTTATAGCAACGGCCGTAAGAACGGCCGAGAAAATAGTCGTAATAGTCGCAACGGTAGGAATAGATACGATAGGAATAGCCGTAGCAATAATTAAAGAGGAAATTCGTATAGAAACGGCAAAAGCTAATCCGGCATAGTTATTTATTAGTATTATAAGAAACTAGGCTATATATAAGCCGATTGCTAGGCGATAGCGAAAGCTAACTAAGCTATAGCCGATTTAGAGACGATAAAGAAGGAGGGAAACGCTTAGAAGTCGAAGTAAATGCCTCTCCTTCGATTAACCTATAGGTAGAGGTAGTTAAAAGACTACGTGCTATTAGAAAACTACTAAGGCGAATACCTTATAAAATCATCGTTAATCTCGATTACGGTAGTAAAGTAGACTTAGTAGATATAAGTTTTACTCGAAAATAAGGGCTACGATAGCTTCCTTTATTAACCCTTAGATTAAATATAGTCGGGAATACGCTTATAAAACGATATAGAGTTTAGGAAGTTTCTATCTAACTCTAAGACAATCGCTATAGGGAAAAGACAGTCACTCGCCCTTATATTAGCGTCGATAACGGATTAAAACCCGACGACGTATTAGTTTTGCTTAATATACCCGCACTTTCTTAGAAATATATTTATCTTATTCTTTTTAAGCGCGTTTAGTAGTTTAAACACTAACTTTCTAAGGTATTATTACGCTAACCGTAGAAATCTTTATATAAGTATCGGAATAAGGCATAGGTCTATATAGTTATACTAGACCTAAGTTTTATGCTATTTCCCGATAAAGATAATAACTTAGCGAACCTTAAGCGAATAAAGGAGGAAATACCGGCGACTCTTTTAGACTTTAAAGACGTATTTTCTAAGTATAAGGCCGATTTATTACTAAGGAAGAAAGGCACCGATTATACGATTAACCTTTTGCCCGACTTTAAGCCGCCTTTTAGACCTATTAACCCTTTTTCTTAATCCGAACTTTAGGTTCTAAAGGAGTAGTTAGATTAGTTCCTTAAGCGTAGCATTATTCGGAAATCTAAGAGTTCGGCCGGGGCTCTTATCCTTTTTATGCCTAAGAAAGACGGCACTTTACGCCTTTATATAGACTACCGGGGGGTTAATAGCATTACCGATAAAAATCGCTACCTACTCCCCTTTATTTCGGAGATTATAGACCGTTGTTAAAGGGCTAAATACTTTTCGAAGATTAACCTAAAAGACGTATCCTAACGCATCCGGATTAAGGGAGGGGATAAATAGAAGATAGCCTTTCGTACTCGCTATAGTTACTATAAGTATTTAGTATTGCCGTTTAGATTAACTAACGCCTTTACTATATTTTAGTTATATATTAACTAAGCTCTTAAAGGCCTTATAGATACTATTTACGTCGTCTACCTTAATAATATTTTAATCTTTTCTAAGACCTACGAAGAGTATATAAAACACTTACGATAAGTCCTTAAATAACTAAGGAACACCGAGCTATTCGCTAATTTATCGAAGTGCACTTTCTATAAGTAGTCTTTAGAGTTTTTAGGATTTATCTTATCTATTAACGGAGTTATAATAGACTTAGCCCGCGTTAGGGCTATTATAAATTAGGAAGAACCTTGTTATTTCTATAATATTTAAGTTTTTCTCGGTTTTATAAATTATTACCGACGATTTATTTTAGGATACTTTAGCATTATTGCCCCTCTTATTGCGCTATTAAAGGGGAGCGTTAAGGGAAGAAAGCCCGGACGAATATAGCTAAACACTAGCGAATTAATAGCGTTTTACGCTATAAAGACCGCGTAGTTATTCGGCAGGTATATATAGCTATAGATTCTTTATAAAGCAACCTAAAGACGAGTTCTTAAGTCTCTACTATCTCTAAGCTTAACGAGATATCTTTACGTAATAAAAATGCATAAGCTCTCTAAGATTTAATCGCTTAGCATTCGGGGATAAGTCCCGCTAAGTTAGCCACTAAGGTTAAAGATATCGTTAATTATAAATAATAGTATTAAAGACAGTTAGCTAAGTTAGCAGCTCGTTATAAAAGGGTCTATAAGAGCAATATCTCTAAGCCCCTTTTTAAGCTCCTTAAGAGGACTTAAGCGGAAGATCCGTAGACTATATAGCGGGTGTAGGCCGAAAGTACCTTAGAAAAAGGGGTAAGTCCTTAGTTATTAAGCCTAAACGGACTTATTTTGCATTCGGGAAAGGTCGTAGTGCCCGTAGAGGTTGCCTTAAGGTAAGAGCTTATATAGCTTGACTATAACGATCCTTTTATAGGATACTTTAGAATAGCCCGTACGAAAGACCTCCTATCCCGGAAATTCTTTTAGGAAGGAATAGCTTGTAATATAAATAGCTACGTGCGTTTATATTATATCTATTTAAGCGCCGTTTTAAAGCGGTATCGCCTATATAGCGCCCTTAAGTCGCTGCCTATTCCTATAAGACCTTAGGAAGAAGTCTTTATAGACTTTACTACCGGTTTTCCGGAGTTATAGTTTAATAGTAGAGAAGTTAACGCAATAATAATAATCGTTAATCGATATACTAAGTATAGCGTATTTCTCGCGGTCTCTAAGACAATAATAGCGCCTAAGTTAGCTAAGGCTTTTTATTATAAGATTAAGCTTATCTATAGAGTACCGAAAGGCATTATTTCCGATAGAGGATCTCTATTTATTAGTAAGTTTTAGTTAGACCTCTATTATATATTACGGATAAAACGTAGGCTATCGATAGTCTTTTACCCTTAAACCGACGGTTAGACCGAATAGGTGAATTAGACACTATAATACTACCTTCGGTATTATATAAATGCCGAATAGAATAAATAGCCTAGACTGCTACGAGAGGCTTAATTCGCTTATAATAATGCGAAGAATGCAACTATAGGCTTTTCGCTTAATAAGGCATTATTCGGATACTAACTAGACTACTATATCTACTTTACGGACGATGCTACTAGTAGGAGAGTGCCTAAAGCGAGAGCTCCTATTAGCAAATTAGCAGACTTAAGGAAAAAGCTAGAGACTTATTAGCGATAAGCTATTAAGTCGCAAAAGAAATTCTATAACCTCTATTATAAGCTATTTACCCTAAAGGTTAAGGACCTAGTAGGACCCTTTACGAAGAACTTACGCCTTAAGGACTAAAGAAGGAAGTTATTACCTAAATATATTAGACCTTTTAAGGTCCTTTAAGCTATTAGCAGGTAGGCGTACCGCTTAGCCCTACTAGAGAAATACGACCGGCTTTATAATATATTTTATATTAGTCTTCTTAAGCCGTAGATAGAAAGAGCTACTAACTAACACCCCGGCGAATTACTACCGATGCCTAACCTTAACTATACTAAAGGAGAATAGTCGGTTTAGTAAATTAAGGGCTATAAGAAGAAAAGAGGCGTTACCTACTACTTAGTGAAATAGGAAGGTTAGCTAGCCGAATATAATAAATAGGTTGCTTAAGATAATATAGCGAATACCTAAGAACTTATTAACGAATACCTAAAGATACGGCTAAAGAAATAGCGGAAATTACGCATTACGAAATAACTTTTTTTTAGCTTACCTTAACTTTTCTATTACTATTCCGCCGCTACTTCGCCTTTATTACTTAATATCTATACGGTAGAAGTCTTTTACTTCTATCTCGCTTGTTAACTCTATAATAACTAAAAGACGCTTTGCCTACTCGCCTCTTCCTTAGCGACTACTCTCCTCGATTATTTCGTATAAATCATCGTATATATATTCTCGTCCTACCCGCTATAGGGTAAAACCTACGTCCTTAATCACTAGACGAAGCCTTTAGTCCTTATTCTCGCGTATAGCTTTCCGTCGCTCTATCGATGCATACCGGTATTTAAGATAACGTTTCGTATATAAACGTTTAGTACTTAATACCCTTTATTCCTTTTAGTAGGCCCTTATTATAGCTATAAACGACGCGTAAACTTAGTAAAAGATTAACTTTATCTTCTTCTTCTTTATTTTATCCTAAGTGATAAATAACTCGACTATCTTCGTCTAAATGCCGTATAGATTAGCTATATCTCCGGACATTATTGCCGGCACTTATAATTTTATTAGCAACTATATCCTAACTTAATAAGGAACGAAGAGCTTACCGATTCGTAAAGGTTACCGCGTAAGTTATATTAAATATATTTGCTTAATCGTATATCCTCCTAGATATAATACAATTCGACTATTCTAGTATCGTCCTTATTATCGCTAAACCCTTATATACTGCTATTAAGGCATTTAATATAGTATAGCTCGGTGACTTAGCACCCTTTCGCCCGGCGACTTTTTATATATATAGCCTTCTTGCCCTTTTTCTTAGGCGATATCCCTTTCTAGATATTCCTCTTATTTACGGTATCTCCTTTAGTATTTACCTCTATAGCTTTATCTCTATCGTCTTTATTAAACGACGAAAATATTTCGGATTTAATAAACGTTAGCGTTATACGCTTTATATTCGCGTAATCTTCTTCGGACTCCGCTATAATAGGTTTCTTTAGCCTTATAAATAGCCTTTTAAATAGCTAACGAAATAGTTAATCTTCGGTTTCTTCCTTTAATAAGGATGTCGACTTCTCTAAGGCATCTCGTATATTTTTCTCTATAAGGAGTCGTTTTAATAAGGTTATTTTCTCTCCGCGCGTCTTCTTTAGCTTTATATCTTCCTATGCTATCGCTACGGCGTCTTTAATCAGTACTCTATTCGCCGATAACTCTAAGACTCGAGCTATAACTAAGGGACCTATCGGCTAAACGTCGTCTGTCTATTTTCCTCGCTTTCGGGGCGTCTCTACCGTTGCGCTTACTATTCGCTTAAGACCTATAGCGTTAAACTAATTCGGAATATGCTTATTAGATTTAGAATATACTTATCTAATTCCGAATGTACTTCTCTATAAGATCTCGATATAGTTATATAATAAGAGAAGAGAAGAAAAAAGTCTTTATATATAAAGAGTAGCACTCTATTATAGTTCGCTAACTATATATAGGCGACTAGCCTTCTATTGCGCAATAACTATTATAACGCGCGACTAATACGATAATTATTATAATATATATAATAATAACTATCGTCGTTAATTTTTATACTATGTTTAATTTTATTTTAGTCCTATTTGCTATTACGACTTTATTCGTACCTAAAGCTATCCTAGCGTCTAAGGCGTCCGCCCTAAAAGGGGGGGATAATTATAACGCAGCTACCTACGCAACTATAGAGCTAGGAGATAGGGATATATATACGATAGATAATATATTTTAGCTTAGGGACTATTTAGCTATAAGTCGCTAACTAGTCCCTAATAACCCCTCTTAAGGCCTAAAGGTATATCCTTAAGGCCCTAATATATCTTAAAAAAGGGGCAAGCTTTAGTCTTACTACGAGAGGGCAACCGCATTATAATAAAGGATTATTCGTACTTTTAACTATCGTTCCTCCCTTCTTAAACGTACCTCTAGTCTGTCTTCTTATAATTTAAGTATAAGGTGTGACATAGGTACGGCTTATAGTCGGCTTTATAAGGTATACGTAAGGGGCAGTAATATAATTAATATTACTAGTGGCTTTTGCTATTAGCGTAACGGCACCCCTCGTCGTCGTTACAATTGTAATATTAATTAATAGCCTTCCTATTCGAGACCCCTTAAAGAAAGGGGCTTAGAGCAGCTAGCTGTAAGGCAGGTGTATCGGCGTGGGCGCAGCTCACGTACCGCCCGTAGAGGCGGCGCACGTGGTGCGACGATGGCATCTACGTCTTAGGTTAACGTCCACTAGGTTATTCCTGCCTGCGGTTGCCGAGGCCTATAGCGCGCCGGGTTACGTGCGGGGGCATACGTATAGCCCGGGACTAGCTGCTATTAAAGAGGGGATAAGTATAAGGTGCGATACGGGTGCGGCTTATAGTCGGCTTTATAAGGTATACGTAAGGGGTAGTAACACAATTAATGTTACTAGTGGCTTTTGCTATTAGCGCGACGGCACCTATCGTCGTCGTTACACACGCGTTAAGCAATATAGTGCAAATAGGGAGGTCTTTAGCGAACTTAAATCCTAGGGCGCGTTAATATCGTTATAGCTTATTAAAAAGGGTCTATAGGACTTCCTATTAGGTCTTATTTAAATACTTAACTTATAGCTTTTTAAAAGTCGTAGTGCTTTAATCTACCTAATAGTGCTAATAGTTTACTTTAGTATCGAAGTAAGCCTTTAGTAGGTCGTAGGCTTACCTAAATGTGCTATCTTACTCTATATACTAGATATAGTAGTCCTAGGCTCGGCCGGTAAGGATCCGGGGAAAAAGGGCATAGAACTAGCCGGGCTAGGCCTTAACTATATAATAAACGTCTGTAAAGATACGGACTTTATTATTAAGAATATTATAGGGCTCTCCTATATAATTCTTGCTTTTATCCTATAACTTAATAAACTTTTATAGAAGGTCTACGTCTATCTCTTTATTTAGAACGTCGTAAGGGGGGACTATCGTATAGGCTGCCTTTACCGTTATATTAATCGGAGGGGTCTTAGAGAACTAGTATAAGGTCGGGTAAAGTATTATTAGCGTTTCTAATATATCTCGGAACGTAAGGGCCTAAGGGTTCGGGAACGTACTAGGCATTTAATCTCGCGGGTACGAGCTAGGATCGACGGAGGTAGTATATATTAAGGTTATTAAGGCAAAGGAGGGTTCTAGCGCGAATATAACCACCGGGGCGGTCGGAGGCGTAGGGGGGATAGCCGCGGGCGTAGATAGTGCCGTCGCAAAGGTTGCTATAAGAGCCGGGGTTAAGGCATTAAGAGGTGCCGTTAGGGCCGTGCCTAGGACGATTAGTAAAGGAGGGTTAGTTACGGCAGCCGGGGCTATAACGGATGTATTCCTTATAAACTCTCGGGTTCGCTCGTCGTAGAACTTAGACTATTCTAGTAGTAGTTCGTCCCTTAGCTAAATTAAGGGAATCTGCTAGCGCTAAAGCATTAAAAACGATGCTAGATAACTAAGGTTTTTAGCGCCGGTCTAGATCCTACGGGCTTATAAGAAGGATTTAAGGGTCTTCCTAAAATATTTATCTACCCGGTTCTATATAGCCTTTATCTATCCGTTAAAGTGTTCTTAAAAGTCTAAGAATAGCTCGTATCTATAAATAGTTAAGCCGATATTAGTGATAATAAACCGGGCTACGTAAGTTATAACTGCTTTCTTATTTATATTATTATAGGTAACGTCTGTCTCTTAGAATATAATATTAGCTTTATTTTAGTTTAAACCGAGGATATTAATGCCTGCTAGCTAACCGGGAAGGGGGTTATTATTAGGCTTAGTTGCTTCCGGTGCGGGACCGGGAGCGTTAGGGTTATCGGTAGGGTCCGACATAGTGTAATTAAATAAGGCATACTATTATTATTAAAAAGGGGATCGCGAGGGTCGTTACGAAGGTTATCTTACGTTACGGACGCACTATTGCTTAACGTAACTCTTCTTCTTCTCGAAGCGAGATAGGATTAAACAAAAGCTAGGAAAGAACTTATCGGCGGTTACCGAGAGCTAGCTATAATAGCTTCGTCGGCTCTAACTCGCGTAGGTTCCTTATTCTTAGCATAAAGGACCGTCTCTAGGTGTAGGCAATAGAATCCGCGAGGGATAAAGATCTAATGCACTTATCGACGATCGGGCTTTATCTCTTCTACCTTACTAATCTATAATTAATCGTTTAATCACTAATTAGTATTAGTTAGTTAAATAAATAAAGGGGTTATAAACTGGCTAGATTCTAGTCTATAATGTCTATTAACTAAGGGGCGACGAACAGCCCCTTTATGTAGGCTATAAACGCGTATATGAATAAGGCCCGAAGCCGGACCTTTGCGAGCCCTTGCTTACGACGTCGGGGCTATGCCTATAAGGGCGGTTAAGTCAATAACTTAATCATCGTAAGGGCGGCCGAGTTAGTAACGCTATCACCGGGGTCCCCGATACATACGATGCATCGTATAGTTAATAGCGCATCCGTTTAAGCGTTGCCTATACGTAATCTATTTAATCACGTAGATTGCAATCGTGCCTAAAGAACGGATATCCCTTATTCCTATATAGTAGAGAGTAATATACTACGTAATATATAGTCCTATATATAAACGAGCCCTTAGCCTCTATAGTTCTTCTTCTCTTTATAGAATAATAAGGTTATCTAGCTATTACCTAGTGCTATAATATTACGTATCCTTTATCCTTTATTCCTATATTAGTAGTTCTTCTTTAAAGGCTATAAATAATCATATCTTAATAACTTAGTAAAGTCGATCTAAAGGAATATAACCTAATCGAATAACGTATCGAACGAGCGAACGCAACGAAAGAGGGAAAGAGGGATCTTTAGCCCGGTTAAATAGGCGGCGATACTATCGAGGGTTAAACTAAAAAAGCGGTATTATAAGCAATAAGCAATAAGCAATAAATTGATAAGCGAGTATTAAAATAATAATTAAGTAACGCAATAAGCGAAAGAAAGGAGTAAGGAAGGGAGCGCTAAGAAGTTAAGTAAAGCAATAAGCAATAAGAATATATAAAGGAAGGGCCGGAAGGGCCGGGCAGAGTAATAGGGCCGAAAGAAGCGGGTAAGGAAGCTCGTAACGCTAGCTGCTATACCGTTGCCTTAAGCTAGCTATACGGAATAAAAGGTATATTGCTTAAGCTTAGAAAAATAAAGTATAAAGATAAGAAAAGCGTCTTCTAGGGCGAAGTCGATTGTTAGGTAACCGGCGTAAAGGAAGCCTATATAGGCTTTATATAATAGTCTTTTACTTTACGGTAATAAGAGAGTATAGGCTAAATGCTTATTTAAAGCCGTAAAGGAGAGTATCGGTTGCTTTATTATTTGAAAGATAGAAGGAAAGCTTATATACGCTTTTAATAGCGATATCCTTTAGCGAGGTAATAGAAAAGTATACCTTAAGAGTCGAAGTAAGTATCGTAATGCTAGCAATTAGCCTACTTTAGGATATACCGGGCTTACTATAGTATAACGGTCTAAAAGGAAGTCTATACGCGCTTTATATAATAATATCCTTTACTAAGGTAGCGAAAGAGTGCGCTATAAGACTTAAAAGGGGATTTATAGCAGCGGTATTTGCTTAGCTTTAAGGCGTGCCGTCTGCGCTATTAAGGAAGCTGCTATATATACGGTAGCTTTATAGGTTTTAAGCAGCTTAGCGAGCTACTACGAGAGCTATTAGGGGAGCCGCTTAAATAGCTGCTTCGAGGGCTAAGAGAGTAGTTCGAAGAGCTACTATAAGAGCTTAAGGCGGGTAAAGGCGGAATAGGGAGCCGACTTAGAATAAAGAGTCGGCTTAGCCGGCTTAGCGAAGCGTACGGCTTTAGCTTCGGTTGCGGACTTATAGCGACTAGTGGACTTGAACTTATAGCAATTAGCGGACTTTAAAGAGTCGAAGCCGCTAGTATTATTATTGCTTAGGAGGGTGAGGAAGACAGGAAGACGGCGTCGATAAGGCTACTATTGCTACTATTAGCGAGGATAAAGAAGGCGACGCTAGTAAGGCTATTAAGACTATCGAGACTAACGAAGATAAGGGCGAGGGTAAGGGCGAGGGCGAGGCTAGCTTAGCCGGCTTTAGCGAGGGCTTTTAGCTAAGTTTAACTCGCATCTTATTTTGCCTTTTATAGTTAGTTATTCCTATATCGAAGTCTATCTCGAGATATTCTTCTTAAGGCTAGGTTAAAGGGTCGTCGTAGACCTCGAATAGCTATATTAAGAGGTATTATCGTACGGTCGAGTCGTTCTTCTTAAGGTAGATACCGCGGCGCTTAAGGAGGTTCCTTAACGCCTTTTTATAGTCCTTATATACGGTTTTCTACGTCTCTTCCGACTAGCCCTCGAAATATATTTAGAAGAAGCTAAAAATACTTAAGCTATAATCTTAGTTATAAAGTTCGTAGGCTAATATAAAGTTTACGTATATATTATAGCGGTAAGTAGGTTCCGACTATCTAGCTTCTCGTCGTACTAAATGCTAACGTTAATATGCTTTTACGCTGCCTTTATAATAGGGGTATACTATTAGTAGGGATCACACGTAAGATATCTTATTAAGAGGTCTTCTAGTTGGTATTTAAGTATGATGTCTTGCCTAGCTAGAAAGGGGGGGGAAAGGGGCCCCCTTTATAGGTCCTTTAAAGAGCCTAACCTAGGCCTGCCGGGCTCCTAATAGAGCCCTGTTAGGAGCACGTGACCCAGCCGCTGAAGCTGTCATCCGAGTTATAATAAGGCTGCTGCCGGGGTTATAACGGGGCTAATAACGCTACGGTTGTTAGGGTTATAACTTATAACCCTTTTCCTCGTAGTGGTGTTTATCCTACATTCCTATATTCCTATACTAGCAGTTTTTCTTTAAAGCTTCTTCTTTAAAGCTTGCAATAACTAATTAAAAAAAAGAACGCGCATTAGGCCGAATTCCTTAATAAATACAAAAGATAAATATAAATAAGATAATATAAGATTAGCGGAGGTCTAGGCTCGCGAGGCTGCTATTGTTATTGCGCGGAGCTATAGGCGTTCTGCTAAATCTCGGAATAAAAGGAGTATAGTCGTTAGCCGGGGCGTCTGCCGAATGACTAATAAAAAGGAAGTCTATATACGCTTCGTGTGGTAATATCCTTCGTTAAGGTATCGGACGAGTGCGCTACGAGACTTAGTATGTTTTATAGTAACGGCTTTCTGCTAGGGGCTTATTGGTAAAGCGTCTGTGTATTCGGCGGCTTCGTTAGGTGTTCGAGGGAGCTGCTTCGAGAGCTGCGTTAAGAGCTGCTTCAAGGCTTGCTTTGCTCGACGGATGGTTCGCAGTGACGGCTTTCTGCTAGGTGGTTAAGGGAAGCGTCTGTGTGGTCGGCTTCGTAGTTGTCGAGGGAGCTGCTTCGAGAGCTGCTTTAAGAGCTGCTTCGAGGCTTGCTTCGAGGGCTGCTTCGCTTAATGGATGGGTTTCGCAGTGACGGCTTTCTGCTCGGGTTTTGCTAGGGAAAGCGTCTGTTTAGGCGGCGGCTTCGTTATTTAAAGCGTCTGTTAGGGCGGCTTCGATGGTTGGTTCGCTTTAGAGGCTGCTGGAAGAGCTGCTGCTGCGAGAATTAATAGGGGAGCCGAATAGGTCGTAAAGAGGCCGGCATCGGGGCCTCGAGTCGTTAATTAAATAGTGCGACGGGGTTGTTTGTCTGCCGCGTCGGCGGCTGCGGCGATAGTCGGGCTCGTTAGTGTTATCGTAATGACTAGGGTCGCGAGGGTCTTCGCGATGTTTGTCGTAACGGTCTAAAAAGAATCTCTTAGTAGGTAAAACCAGCGGTGTTTCTTTTTCTTCTCGTCCTTACGGTCCGAAGAGAACTCCTATAGGTAAAACCAGCGGTATTCTTCTTCTTCTCGCGTGAATGCGTTATAGACGCACTGCCTATTAACGTTACTCTTCCTCCTTAAGGGAAGCGAGATAGGATTAATAGGAAGCTTAAAGGGTCTATTTGCTAGTCGAGCTCGGTTTAAATAGTCTTGTTCTTAGCATAGATAATCCTCTCTAAGTGTACGCAATAGAACCCGTAAAGGGGTAAAGATACGTGGAAACAGCGCCTACGAATAGGATAAAGATTCTACTATACTTTCGAAGATTAAGATCTGTCTCTTCTATCTTACTGTTCTATAATTGAATCTATTTAATCACTGATTAGTGTTAGTAGGGATCACACGTGAGATATCTTATTAAGAGGTCTTCTAGTTGGTATTTAAGTGTGTTGTCTTGCCTAGCTAAAAAGGGGGGGGAAAGGGGCCCCCTTTATAGGTCCTTTAAAGAGCCTAACCCGGGCCTACCGGGCTCTTAATAGAGCCCTGTTAGGAGCACGTGAGCTAGCCGCTAACGCTATTATCCGAGTTATAATAAGGCTGCTGCCGGGGTTATAACGGGGCTAATAACGCTACGGTTGTTAGGGTTATAACTTATAACCCTTTTCCTCGTGGTAGTGTTTATCCTATATTCCTACATTCCTATATATACCTTAGTATTTAATTAAGCTAGACGGCGATTGCGTATACCGTAAGCGTGGCTGCTATAGGAGTTAGGTCTTAGGAAGTTATTATAATAACTTAGTAGTTTATATAAGGATCGCAATAGTCTTCGCGATATTATTATATTAGTGTTACTAACGTACTTATAATTAGTATCGTGCTTTTATCGATAATAGCGACGATAGGGTTAAATTAAAAGCTAGGAAGGAATCTTCGTAGGCGAGGTAAGCGGAGATATCTTTATTCTTAGCATAGATAGCCCTCTTTAAATATATAGAATAGGATCGTTTAAAAATGATTTATAGTATATTTAAGGATACGTATCTATCCCTTTTATACCTAGCTATCTATAATTAAGCGGATTAATTACTAATTAGTATTAGTTAGGTTCTACTATATAAGGTTAACTAAAGAGGTATATTATATCTATCTTTCTAGCTAAAGAAGGGAAGGCATCGCGGAGACATAGTCTCGTTGCGTATACGGAATTACGTAGATTACGTATCCGTAATAGCACCTTACGTATCCTTTATCCCTTATTCCTATAAGATAATTTATTAAAGTCTGACTATTTATCCTATATTAAAGCTCTATTCGTCCTATAAGGGAGCAGATATCTCCTAATTGGTTTATCTTACTAATGCATAAAGATATACATTAGAACCGGCTTGCATTATTGCATATAACGTAAGTCACCCGGTTGCATTAGCTCCTAAGATAGCTAAGATACCGAAGCCCGAAGTATGTAGTATAAGTAGAGACAGAGGCATATAAGTTATAACTTATGACTTAGTCAACCGGCGTTATCTATATTACCTCGTATTACTCGCGTATTTAATTATACAATAACTAAGCTACTAAATAGGATCCGACTACTTGCATTATATAGATAAATAATAGCGCGTTCTATAACTATAATTAGTAAAGTTATATATACCTTTATTCGTGTAGAATAAGCTATATAAAGGGACCTTAGTCCGCCCTTAGATAGACCTTTACTAAGCAATTCAACAATACTTTTCTCTCTTCTTTCTATATTAATCTTAACACTCTTTGCACTACCGTAATCCTCTGCCTCTAAGCTTCCCTTAAGGCTCTTATTAGTTATAATCCCTATCTTTGCTTAAGCTTTAAGTTACTTCTTATCTAAAGCCCTCTTTAGATCCTTTAAATCACTCGCCGCTATACTAAAAACAACCGCCCGTCTACTACGACCTCCTCTTTGCCTTTTAGGCCTCTTGCCTTCTTAAGCTACCCTCAGTTTATATATATTACTACTTTCTTAGTGTTTTATCCCCCGTTCTCCTTATTAGCCCTAATTCGACCCTAGCATATACCCTCTTTTAATTACTCTCTTTCGCTAAAACACTTACTAAAGAAATTCTTTTAAATTCCCTTCGCTACCTCTACCGTTGCCCGTCGACTCCGAATTTCTTCCGAATTTTTCCTAATACCTCCCGACCCCGAAAATAAGTTCGTTTAAGGACTACTCGTTTACTAAGCTTAAGGGGAGCGTTAGCTTTTCTGCCTAGTCTCTACGTATAGAATCCGTCTTTATACATAAGAAGCTTACTCCCGTAATCCTCGACGCTTCTTACGCAAAGTCCTAAGACTATCTAGCACTTATACGCCTAATAGTCGACGATAGTCCTCTCTCTTAGATAAAGCATTATACGTCTATAAAGGCGGCTTAAGATGCTCTTAAGACCTTATATAACCCGGTGAACTTTACCTTAAACTTCCTCCTTATTAAGGAGCTCTTTAATATAAAGATTAAAGGTAAACTATCTATCGAAACTTACCTAAATAAGGTAAAAGAGCTCTATAATAAGCTAAATACTAGAGAGATCTAAATCCCGGAGATCGTAGTAATAATATAGATCTTTTAGAGTCTAAATAGCTCCTCCTCTAGTTATATTATAAATATAACCTAAACACTCCGTACCGATGCTACGGTATATACCCTTTAGTCGCTCTCTTCGTCCCTTATCGATAAGTTTAAGAGAACTAAGGCTTTAGAGAGTAATAAGCACCTCTTTATAGCGAATAATAATAAGATTGCTATTTGGCCTTATTATAAGAAGCGTAGGTATATAGAGAAAAATTGTTTTTAGAAACTAGAGAATAGGGATAAGGCTAAAGCCGCTAGGTTTACTACTAAGACGTTGCCCTCCTCCTCCTCGACTAAAAGTAAGCCTAAGGAGTATACTAATAGGAGCTATAGGAGGCCTACGCCTATCCTAAACTCTCGAGAGAGTTCCCCCTCCCTTATTCCTCGCCCGGCTGCCCGTCCCCGGACTTCTCGACTCCGGAAGAGAAAGGCCCCCTCGGTATCTTCTCCTAAGTCTAGCAAAGTCCTTATTGTCTCTAAGTCGGCTTCTAGTATTATAAGTTCCCTCCTACCCCTTTTTATACTCCTTATATCCTTTATATCTTCGATACTCTCGTCTATACCCTTAATACTCTCGTCTATACCTTTAATACTCTTCTCTATACTCTTATTACTATATAAAATGCTAGTCCTTCTTTTTACCTTCTCTTTCTATACCCTATTTCCCTTAAAGAATATCCTTCTCTATACCCCTATAAAAATAAAGTCCTCCTCTAATAGAAAATAAATAATAAGACCTCTAAAGCCGCTTTTCTCGGCAATTTTAAGGGTAACCTTAAAGGTAGATAGGGCTGCTTTACGGATTAGGAATTTTTATAACTTTGTATTCGATACTAGGGCTACTAGGCATATAGTTTCGAATAAAACTCTCCTCTCTAATTATAAAGATATATATACTACCGTGACCTAGGGAAAAGCTTCCTCTATTATTATGCGAGGTGCTAGAGACCTCGTCTTTAAATTCCTAAATAGTAATTAATAATATACCTTAAGAAATTGCCTTTATATACCTAAAATCGGCATTAATATAATTAGCCAATTAGCTATAATAAACACATACGCCTTAATAGGCCCGGACTTTATATCCCTCCTCGATAAAAATCTAAATAAATTAATAACCGGTTTTATTAAGAACGGACTATACTATATCCCTTTAGATATAAAGAAAACACGATTTCTAATTAAAAACAAAATATACAATATATAACATAGTCCGAAAGAGATAATAAATAACGCTATACTCTAAGACACTATACTAACTAATACAATAAAAACACCTAAGACTAAGATAAAAACACCTAAGATAAAAAAGAAGATAGACCTCGTTCTCTAGCATAAACGGCTAGGCTATCTCAGCTATAAATCCCTATACCGATACCTCCGTAGACTATACCTAGATATATCCGTAGACTAAAAAGATATTATAGCTATAAAACAATGCGAAGCTTATATATAGGCTAAATATACCGATAAAAAGAAGAAAACTCCCTTAAAACGACGATATCTCTTTCTTAATAAAATCAACGTTAATATCTAAGGCCCTATTAAAGTCCCTACCTACGATAAATTCAGATACTTTATATCTTTTCTTAATACCTATTCTAGGTACCTAAGAATATACCTAATAAAAGATAAAGCTAAAAGCCTGCCTAAGTTTCTAGAATTTAAAGTAGAACTTAAGAATAACATAGATAAAACAAAGATAAAAGAAGTCTTCTTAGATAATGCAAAAGAATTTATCTATAACATTAAACCATATGCACTTAAAAACGGTATTAAATATAACTCGAGCCTACCGTTTACTACCTACTCGAACGGTAGAATAAAGCATATAAATAGAATAATACTTAATAAAGTTAGACCTATGCTCTATATAGCTAAACTGCCTAAATATCTTTAGGGTAAAGCTGTTTTAGCAGCTATATATATATACAATCAATCTCCTTATACTCCTCTAGGGTATATATGCCCTTTAGAAAAGAAAGAAAATAAGGCCCTTACTAGAGAAGATATAGAAAAAGTCCGTGTGTTCGGAAGCATTATATACTATAAGAATAAAACACCTAGTAATAAACTAGACGTACGAGCCTATAAACGAATCGTAATTAGCTACGAAGACATAGCCTATAAAATATACGACTATAGCAGAAAAAAGGTCGTGATATTAAAAGATATTACTATATTAGAAAATAACTTCTTAAAAGATAAAAAAACCTTTAACTTTAATACTATACCCTCTATAAATACATTTCCGGAGGATTATCTACGTACGCGATCCTCTATACTAGATATAAAACCTAATAATACCGTATATAATAAATCCTAAAATAATCCGAATGAAATACTAGATAATATATCCGAGGATAATAATAATAACTATAGAATATAGGACAATAATAATAAGGATTAAAGAATTTAGGTTAAAATACCTAAGAAGCCGGCTAAATTCTATAACGACTACTAAAAATACCTAATACATCTGCTAATAAATAACAATAATATAACCCTTCTATCTACTTTAGAAGGTTGTAATTCTATAGAACTAAAAACCTATAAGCAAGCTATAAAAAGCCCCGAAGCTTTATACTAGGATAAAGGCATAGTAGCAGAAATATAGCAGCTTATAGATAATAATACTTAGGCAATAACCGAGCTACCCGAGGACCGGGAAGCCCTCGGAAGCCGATAGGTCTATAGAGTTAAAAAGGATAATAAAAACTAGATAAAGAAATTCAAGGCTCGACTTATAGCTTTAGGCTATAAGCAAATATACGGCCTAGACTATATTAAAACCTTCTCTACTATAGTAAGACCAAAGTCTTTAAGGCTCCTACTACTATAGGCTATCGCTAATAACTAAAAAGTACTATAGTTTAATATAAAAAATGCCTTTCTATATGCGGATATAGATATAGAAACGTATATATAGATACCCGAAGCTTTTCTAGATATAATACCACACGTATGGTTTTCCTAGCATAAAAATACAAAATATAAAGGCATAACTTACTTTAATTACTTAAATAAAAACAAGACGAAGAAGCTCGTAGTAAAACTAAGAAAAGCACTATACGGCTTAAAATAAGGTCCTTTACTTTAGTATAACCTATTAAAAAGCGTCCTTAACGAGCTTAGTTTTTACTGCCTTTTAATAGACGAAGGGGTGTTTATAAATAGCACACTTAGAATAGCTATAGCCGTCTATATAGACGATCTCTTATTCTTTAGACCTACTATACGTGCAATAACCTAAGTTATAGACTAAATAAATAAAACCCTACCGATTAAATCTCTAAGGGAAGTAAAAGACTAGAAGTAAAAGACTTCTTAGGATTATCTATATAAATACATAGAGAAACAAAGGAACTATATATATCCTAAGCAAACTATATAAAAAATAAAATAAAGGAATTTAACAAATAAAATATAGGAACCTCTAATACACCTGCTACTAAAGGCGTTTAATTAAATAAGTTAGGAATAAAAAACGCCTTTATAAAGGATATACTCTTATACTAAATGCAAATAGGCTCTCTTGCCATTTTTCGCCTGATTCTAAGGCCCGACATCCTTTTCGCAGTAATATCCTACGCAAGATTCTCTTCTTAACCTAACTCCTCGCACTTTAAAGCCCTTAACGTTATATAGAAATACTTAAATAAATTCCCCGACCTATGCTTATATTATAACTATAATATACCTATACTAGATTTCTATTTCATAGCTTATATAGACTCTAATTAGGCTAGTGACCTTATAGACCGACGATCGGTTTTTAGATATTGCTTCTTTATACGTAATAATTTAATAAGCTAGTTATATTAAAAGTAAAAATCGATATCGCTATCTACTTGCGAAGCAGAGTTTATAGGCCTTAGAGAGGCTTATAAGGAGGCCTTATATCTATATAGCTATCTAAATAGTATCGCAAAAGAGTTGTCTATACCTATATTTAATAAAGTCCCTCTAATATCTTCCGATTGGTAATTAGCGCTAAAAATAGTAAATAACCCGGAAGTATATAAACTCCGGAAATACATCGGCTTTGCCTATAATTTCACCCGTAATAGTGTTTTACTAGGCGAAATAGAAGTATTCTATATAAAATCTACTAATAATATCGCTAATGTAGGAATATAGTCATATAACTAAGGGATAGAGTCGCAACTATATTGCCGACTATGCATAGTAAAGGGGCAATAGGGGTTATAACCACGCGGCGTATAACCCTATATGCCTTATATAGTTAATAACCTCGTTATTAACTAATGGCATCGTTATAACTAGAGCAGTAAGCCCTAGCGTAGGCCTTAATAATGCACTATTAAGGCATAGTAGGCTCTATAGAGGGACCCCGGCAGACGGGTATAAAGGGGCCCCCTTATTCCCCCTTCTTAGCTAGATTAGATATAACTATAACTAATGCAACCCCCTTTGTTTAGATTAATCTAAGTGAATTACCTACTAATACTAATTAGTGATTAAATAGATTTAATTTTAGAACAGTAAGACAGAAGAGATAGATCTCGATCTTTAAAAGTATAATAAGGGCAGTAGTTGCAAACGCGGCCCCTACGTATCTTTACCCTCGGGGTTCTATTGCGTACACTTAGAAAGGATTATCTATGCTAAGAATAAGACTGTTTAAACCGAGCTCGACTGGCAAATAGACCTTTCTAAGCTTTATTTTTAATCCCGTCTCGCTTTTATTAAGGAGGAAGAGTAACGTCAATAGGCAGTGCGTCTATAACGTAGAATAATAACGCGAATCCCTATAACTATTTAATCCCGTCTCGCTTTTATTAAGGAGGAAGAGTAACGTTATTTAGAATAGAGACTAATCGCTTCGACATCTCTCGTAAAGACCCTTACGAGACCCCTACGATAATCCTATTAACGAATTCGAAATAAGCAAAAATAGCAGGACTATTATTAGCTACGAATATATCGGCTCCTCTTAAAACCACCGATAACCCGGTTAAACCGATCGAACGATAGATAAAGGACATTAGCATTATCCTATCCGCTCGTAGAGACGTAGATATATAATACTAGGATACGGAGGAAATTACATCGGAAGACCTTAGTAAGGCCGAAGTCACGATATTTATAGCCCGATTTATTATAATTAGCGAAGCACCGATCTACTACTAAGGCTAACGGCTCTTCGACTTATTCTAAGAGAATTTTTAGGGATAGAATAAATCTATATAGAACCTAGTTTCTACGGACTATAAGAGAGCCCTTAAAGCTCTTATATAAAGACGTAGACTCGCTATAGGAATTAAGAATACGTCGTATACTAGGTTATATATAGCTATGCTTTAATCGGACGATCTACTCCTTTAGAACGAGAAAGAGTTTATAAAAGAAGAATTTAAGATAGGCATAAGGGCTCTCCGTAAATAAGAAAGAATAAGGAATATATAAGACTAAATAGTCTAGGAATGGACGAATCTAGATCCCTTCTCGGCTATAAAGAACTAGTTAACGGTCTATCCGACTTTATACCGATTCTAATATAACGGCCTAGCTTAAGCGGCGACTATAGATCTAACCCTAGAACTAGACCGAGAACCGAATACGGCAACGACGGATGTACTAATATTTAATCGTATAAATCGGATTTATACGCTACGACTACTATTTATCCCGGAACTAACGTTATATATCCTAAGAGCGAAGCCGAGGCTCGATCTATCTGCTTTAATAATCGCCCTAAAGGCTACGGTCGAAGCATTTAATTATAATATTAAGGAGTATATAGCACTCCTACCCGCCGATATTCCGAACCTTTCGTCTAATCCCGACGTTTAGACTAAGTTTATTAAGATATAGGATAAAGAGAAGAGCTATACCGGCGAGCTATATACCTTATTTAATAAGACTATCTGTAAGTTTATAGGCGTATATTATAACCTTAAGATTAAGCTAGGACTATTTTATACCCTTCTCCCTTAGATCTTAAAGGGACGAGCCGACCGCTTTTATATAGAGAATATCACTTAGACGACTACCTTCTAAGGCGTATACGATAAAATTAAACGATATTTCGATACTAAAGCGACTTAGGCTTAGTACTATACCGATTAGACTAATACGACGTTTAACTAAGCTCGGGCTAGCAACCCTAAGAAAGGGCTACCGGAAGTGCTTTAATTGCTAATCGATAAGCTATTGCTTTATTAACGAGCTCTAAGACCTAAGTTTATAAGCGAAACCCCGCTTATAGTAACCTTTACTAAGGCGTACTAAGGAGTCCCGGAACTTAAAGGTGCCTTCTTTAAATAAGCCGACGAGGCTAAGGAACTCTATGCCGACCTCCGAGCTTTCTTTACGACGTACCTTATACGATAAGCGAGGAATGCCTTACGCTAATTTATCTAAGACTAAAATCGTAATAACGATAGGATAGATACAAATTATAAATACAATTCGAGGAACCTTAATAGTTAGTTTTATATAGACCGTAGGTATACTAATAATCGTAGTAAAGGCAATAGAGGATTTCGCTTGCGAGGCTCTAGATAAGGCTACCGGCCCTACGGTAGAGGAGGCTACGGCTAAGGATACGGCAATAAGACCTAGACTAAGAAGTGCTTTATGTATAGAAAGGAGGGATATTAATCTACGAAACACTCTATAGAGGAACGGCGGAAAGCTAAGGACTAATATCTCTCGTATTGTCTTTATACCGGCGTCTCCCCGGATATTATAGCCTATTTAGTAGGCTATAAAGGCTATAAGGACGATAAGGAGGACGAGTATAGCGAGGATAAAGAGCTAGA
The DNA here is from genome assembly GCA_012934285.1 of Ophiocordyceps sinensis. NCBI lineage: Eukaryota > Fungi > Ascomycota > Sordariomycetes > Hypocreales > Ophiocordycipitaceae > Ophiocordyceps > Ophiocordyceps sinensis. The sequence continues at coordinate 10,713,304 of JAAVMX010000001.1, read as the reverse complement.
ATAGTAGTAAGCTAGTTAAATGCTTTATTAAATAGCTTTTAACTACCTTATTATAGGAGATAACGTCTACGGCATAGAACCGATAGTCTCGGCCGACTAGTTTCTTATCGATAACCGTTACTTAAAGCTTTATTTTTAAGACATCTTAATCGATATAGGAGCGGCAAAGGTCTTAACGGCCGGATAAGAATAGTATATAGCCCTCTAATAAGAAGACCCTTCCGTTAATTTAAATACATCGACCGTAGGTTAAAAAGCAATTAGGTTTAGCGCCGGCACCGTTATAAGGTCCTTAGGATTAATTAATCTTATTACTCCGATTAGAAGGATTATATTCTATATGCTAGAAACTCTAACCCCTTTTTTACTATATCTCGCGGATATAGATAGACTAAGTGTATTCTTTAATAATACAACGAATACTATAGGAATAAGGGATATCCGCTCTTTAGGCACGATTGCAATCCACGTGATTAAATAGATCACGTGTAGGCAACGCCTAAACGGATGCGCTATTAACTACACGATGCATCGTATGCATTAGGGACCCCGGTGACAGCGTTACTAACTCAGCCGCCCTTGCGATAATTAAGTCATTGACTTAATCGCCCTTATAGGCATAGCCCCGACGTCGCAAGCAAGGGCTTATAAAGGTCCGGCTTCGGGCCCTATTAATATACGCGTTTATAGCCTATATAAAGGGGCTATTCGTCGCCCCTTAGTTAATAGATATATAGACTAAAATCTAACTAATTGTAACCCCCTTTATTTATTTAACTAACTAACACTAATTAGTAATTAAACGATTAATCACAGATTAGTAAGGTAGAAGAAGCAGAGCCTAATCGTCGAAAGTGCACGGATCTTTATCCCCCGCGGATTCTATTGCCTATACCTAGAGACGGTCCTTTATGCTAAGAATAAGGAACCTACGCGAGTTAGAGCCGACGAAGCTATTACGACACAGCTAGCTCTCGGTAGCCGCCGATAAGTTCTTTCTTAGCTCTTGCTTAATCCTATCTCGCTTCGAGAAGAAGAAGAGTTACGTTAAGCAATAGTACATCTATAACGTAAGACAACCTTCGTAACGACCCTCGCGATCCCCTTTTTAATAACAATAGTATGCTTTATTTAATTATACTATATCGGACCCTACCGATAACCCTAACGCTCCCGGTCCCGCACCGGAAGCAACTAAGACTGCCGACAACCCCCTTCCCGGTTGGCTAAGCGGCATTAGCATCTTCGGTTCGTTCTAAAATAAAACTAATATTGTATTCTAAGAGACAGACGTTACCTATAATAATATAAATAAGAAGGCTATTATAACTTACGTAGCCCGGTTTATTATTATTAATGCTAGCATAACTATCTATAGATACGAGTTATTCCTAGACTTCTAGGACTACTTTAGCGGGTAGATAGAGGCTATATAAAACCGGGGAGATAGGTATTTTAAGAAGGCCCTTAAATCCTTCTTATAGTCCCGTAGGATCTAGACCGGCGCCCTAAACCTTAGCTTTACGGCATTATTTTTAATGCTTTAGCGCTAGCAGATTCCCCTAATTTAGCCTAAGGACGAACTACCTTTAGAATAGTTAAAGTTCTACGACGAGCGAACCTAAGAGTTCGTAAGGAATATATCTATTATAGCCCCGGCTACTATAACTAACCCTCTTTCTCTAGTCGCCCTAGGCACGGGCCTAACGGCGCCTCTTATTGCCCTAACCCTAGCTCTTATAGCAACCTTTGCGATAGCGCTATCCACGCCCGCGGCTATTCCCCTTATACCTCCGACCGCCCCGGCAGTTATATTCGCGCTAGAACCCTCTTTTGCTTTAATAACCTCGATACGTGTTACCTCTATCGATCCCGGCTTATACCCGCGAGATTAAATACCCGGCATATTCCCGAACCCTTAGGCCCTTCCGTTCCGAGATATATTAGAAACGCTAATAATACTTTACCCGACTTTATACTAATTCTCTAAGACCCCTCCGATTAACTTAACGGTAAAGGCAGCCTATACGATAGTCCCCCCTTACGACGTTCCGAACGAGGAGATAGACGTAGACCTTTTACAAAAGTTCGTTAAGTTATAGGATAAGAGTAAGAATTATATAGGAGAGCCTTATAATATTCTTAATAATAAAGTCTATATCTTTACGGACGTTTATTATATAGTTAAAGCCTAGCCCGGCTATTTCTATGCCCTCTTTCCCCGGATCCTTACCGGCCGAGCCTAGGACTACTATATCTAGCATATAGAATAGGATAGCACATTTAGGTAAGCCTACGATTTACTAAAGGCTTACTTTAATACTAAAGTAAACTATTAGTACTATTAAGTAGATTAAAGCACTATAACTTTTAAAAAGCTATAAGTTAAGCATTTAAATAAGACCTAATAGGAAGTCCTAGAGACCCTTTTTAATAAGCTATAACGATATTAACGCGCCTTAGGACCCAAGTTCGCTAGAGACCTCCCCCTTCGCACTATATTGCTTAACGCGTGCCGAAACGTCCCGGAATTTAGCTATATACTATATAACCCCCTTAAGACTACGGAAAAGCTATTCTCCGCGCTACGTTCCTCCCTAAAGACCTATCTATTAATATAGGCCGAGAATAATACGTCCGGCACGTTTAGGTAATATTATCGTAACGAGGTAATAAATATAAATAATAAATATAATTTATTAGGCGTGTTCTATACCGACCGTAGATATACTAACAACCGCGGCAACGGCCGTAGGTTTAGCGGGAGTAGCGGAAGAAGCTACCGCAGCCCTCGTAGCGGCGGTAGTAGCTTTAGCAACCGCTAATAGTCGAGGAAATGCTTCATTTATTAGAAGGAAGGCTGCTAGTTAATAAAGCATACCTTAGAGGAATAAGCTAGATCTAAGGCTTAGTACTACGCTTAATGCCTACTAACCGGCAACCCTAGTATAGGATTCGAGGCCTATCTCACCGAATATAAAGGTAATAAGACTCTATAGGCCGCTATTAAGTAGCGTAACGATAAGGCTAATAACGACGAAGAACTAACTAAGTAGTAAGCCTTAAAAATCCTATATTGGCAGTCCTTTAACTATTTAATTATAGGCGAAGACGTATAAGGGATAGACTAGTTAAACGTCCCGGCTACGTAGTTCGTCTTTAACCGTTACTTAAAGGACCGCTTTTACGGCATCCTCGTAGATACTAAAGCAGCTATAGTCTCTATAGTAGGTTAAGACTAATATCTCGCCTTATAACGAGAAGACCTATCTATCGTGCTCGACGAGTCTACCGCCGGCTAAGCCTATATTAAATTCGGCAGCGGCGAGGACGCACGTTCCCTCGGCTCCGTTGCCCTTAAGACCTTTATTAGCCGTATTACGTTCTACGTGCTAGGAATAACGACCCCCTTCCTCCTCTGCCTAGCTAATATAAATCGCTTAGGCGTATACTTTAATAATACTACCGATACGATTATCGGTCCCGGTATTAGCGTCCCTATTATTCGCAAATAGGGATATCTATAGTTCTTCTTTATTAAAGAAGAGAACGCAATCGCCTTCTTAACTAAAGCCGAGATACGAACGCTTTACCGCCGATTTAGCTACCCGGCCGTTAATAGACTTTACTACCTATTAAAATAAGTAAGGTATAACGATATCTTAGTAGAAATACTTAAGGATATCTTAAAATTCTGCTATTACTACTAGCTCTACGCACCGGCCCCCTAGAGGCTTAGGTTTATATTAAAGGATAACTAAGAATTTAATTTCGAGGTTGTCGTCGATATAATATACCTAAAGGTCGGTAGTAGCACCCGCCCGGTGCTATACGCGGTCGATATAGCGATATCTTTCTAAAGAGCGCGATTCCTCCCGTCTATATCGGCTAAAGATATATAGGAGACACTTAGGGCTCTATAGATCGATATATACCTTAGCCCCTTTAACTTTATCCGGCATAACGTAGGCACTAACTTCGCCTTAACCGAGTTTCGTAACGAAGCTTATATTATAGGTATTACGTATACCTAGATCCCCGTTAAGGCATATTAGTCTATAGGTAAGGTTAAAAGGTACTATAGCCCGCTCCGTCGTGCGTTTAAAATAATATACGTTAAGATCGGTAAGACAACGGCCCTTAAATCCATCCTCTAAATAGCTATTAAAGCCGTAAACGATATAGTAGGACTAAACGGCCTCGTCCTTACGCTCCTCGTCTTTAGAGCATACCTACGGATGACTTAGGACTCCCTACCGTCGGCAACTACGGTATAGAGAGCCGCGACTATCTAAAAGGCTATAAAGGCCTTACGGTAGCTCGCCGCCGCGCGATAAGTTAGGGATAGCCTATAAGCTCGAAACGGCCCTTTAACCCTTAATACTCTATTACTACCGCTATAGAGTAAAGTCCGCGTTTAGAGAGAGAAGCGAGGATAGTAAGGTCTATATAAGATCGCCTCTATTAACGGCTACGACGTTACTATCGAGACCGCTAACGGCCTAGCAGTCTTCCGTTCTACCCTTATATAGCCGTACTACTATAGCAAGGACGATACCCCGGATCCCCCTGCCCTCGATAACATCGATACCCTCTCCGAGGGCGATTCCTCTACTCTAGACGAAATTCCCGAGCTAGACCCTTCCCCCTCTCCGGTATAGGCACTACCGTCTCCGCCGTAGCCCCGCAAACGCGGACGTCCCTTAGGCTTAAGGAATAAGCTAAAGACCGTAACCTTCTATAATTAATTCCTAGTTAAGAAGGAGGAAGATATACTACGACTTTCGACTAAGCTACGCAATAACGGCGTTATTACTATACCCGGCGCCCTCTTTAAAGAATCCGACTAATAAGAGATGAACGATCTCGTAGCCCGCGGAGTGTTTAGCTTTAAATAGTATAACGAATCTATCTATAGGCAGCACCGACTATTTTAGACCCGAATAGTCCGGGAAGTAAAGGGTCGTAACGTTAAACCCTATAAAAAGTCCCGACTAGTAATCTAAGGCTATAGCGATATAGAGAAAAGCTCGCTCCTAACCTATTCCCCTACTATTCAACGTGTTAGCTAGCGCTTAATCCTAGCCCTTGCCCCCGCCTTGCTTCGCCGAGGCATAAGCTTATCTCTCCGCGATATTATATAGGCCTATCCCTAAGCTTAAATAAAGCTTAATCGTATAGTGTTAGCGGCTCTTCCGATAGAGCTCTAGGGTATCGAACGCTAGGCAGTCGGGTTCTCGACATTTAGGTAATAGCAATCAAAAATGGAAGAGAGGCTCTAAGGCTAAAACAGCCTACATAGAAGGATTAGAAGGTGCAAAAGGATGTAAAACACTAAGAATAATAGCTCTTGTCTTATCTAGTAGGGGGGCTAACTAGTCTCTATATATAGGAAAAATCCTTAGACGAAATCAGCCGCGTAGACCTAAGGAAAAACAGGTGACGTAAATGATCGGACGGAAGGATCGGTAGGAAAAGCAAATAGATTATACCGTACGATAAATAAGTTATATAGTTAGCAAATAAATAAGCAGCCTAGTAGAAGACTAGTGAATTCTATAGTGAATTCTACGGTAGAAGCCGTAGAAGAGAATTAGAATTCTACGATAGAAGACTATAGAAGGGAATTAGAATTCTACGGTAGAAGACTATAGAAGGGAAGAGATTTTACGGGTAAAGACTATATAAATAACCGTAAAATCACCGTAAAATCACGGTGAAATATAACCGAAGAAAAGTAGGTAAATGCGCTTATAGAAGTATAGGGTAATGCCTATAGAAGCCCGTGGAATTCTATTGTAGAATCTAGGGAAGAACCGGGGATTTCCTAGGGGAAAGCAAATAGGGAAGACGGTAATATTAATATACCCCCCTAACTAAAAGGGAATAACTTCCGGCTAGTTAGAATTATTATCGACTTCTTCTTAGATCTTAGAAGAAATATCGGTAAGTCGAAGCTAGCGAAAGAACGTCTAGAAACATTATTATAGAAGCAATTTAGTTAATCTATCCGTAACTATCTAGTTAGAAGGGATATATTTAATATTAAAAGTATTGCGTAAGAATTCCTATCGGGCTTAGCAATTGTGAATTTTAACGTGCTTTAAGGCTATCTAAATCTTTAGAATCTCGGCGGAAACTAAGCGGATTGTCTAGGTGTTATTATACTAAATAGTAGGAATAGGAATATCTAGCTGTAGGGAAATATCGTTAAATAAACGAAGAATGGAAATTAGCTTTTTCGCGGTAGAAGAGATTATAAGAAGTTCGGCCTCGGTAGAGGAAGTAGTAACCGTAGATTGTTTCCGGGCACTCTACGCGATTAGACCGTTAAATAAGCTAATAAAATAGCCTTTAGAAGAATAACGCGTGTCTAGGTCGTCGGCGTAAGCGGCATCGGAAGCTATAACGAGTTCTTACTCGTCTATATCCGAAAACTCAATTATAAGGAAACGTAATTTATATAAGTAAGTCACTAAGCTTTCTGCGAGCTTAATATAGAGCGTAGACGGGTTTTATATATGCTTTGCTAAAGAATTCGATAATTTCGCGGCGTTAAGCCGGGTAGAAATAGTCGCGTAATTATAAGAACCGACTAAAGACTAAAAGTAATAGATTTAGTTATCTATAGCCTATCCTTAGTATTTCTCTAGCTTCTTAGGAAGTAGGAAAAGGCAAAGGGTCGAAATAGGCCGTAGAACTATAGAAGTAGGGATTAAACTAAACTTAGAAGCAATCTTATCTAGGTAAACGTCCTAGCATAACTAAAGCTTTCGCTACTTACGGTCCCGAATGATTCTTATCTTAAGGAAATAGGTAAGCTCTCCGCGGTCGGTAACTATATACTTCTTTTTAAAGCGACGGATAAAATCGTTAGTAGCCCTACGGTGCTCCTTACGGAAAAGGATAATAATATTATCTATAAAGAAGAAAGTAATAATGCTACTCGTAGTAGATATAAAAATGCAAGGATCTTCCGCACTTTGCTAAAGGCTAAGTTCGGTAAGAGACCCGGATAGTTCCTATTGCTAAAGAAGCGGCGAACGGCGAAGCCTATATAAAGCCTTTATTAACCGAATTATAAAACCAAATACCTTAAATCCGTCTAAGAAGTAGATATATACTTCTTTATCTAAATAAGCATTCGTAAAGGCGTTAACCACGTTAAGTAAGCGGGTTTCTATGCTAAATTTAGCGGCAATAGCAATTATAATGCGAAACTTTCGCGCTATAAGCGTTACGGCGTAAGTTTCCTTTCCGCTAAACGGCTAAAGATCTCCTCGCATATAAAGGCGAGACTTAAACTTTTTAAGGTAGCCGTGCTTATTAAACTTATAATCGAATGCCTATATTAAAGGAAGAGGACGCACTAGTGCGTTCGCTCTTAGGGTAGGCGAAGAAAAGAAGGTCTTCCGCTATTTTAAGGAGTTCTATTTAACCCCTCTAGCGGCTTTAAACTTAGGTCTATACGGATGCGTCTTAAGATTAGACTAAAACCTTAGAAGCATAGGTAAATCCCGTTTATATATCTTCCTAGGTTTAAGAGAAGTAGCGAATATAGCCGTAAAAGCGCTACTATTAGCCGGTAAATGCCTAACGTAGGCGAAAGCGGGATATCAACCCGAAAAACGGTTTAGATAAGTAGGGCGTAAATCCCCTATAAACCTTATTGTCTATAGACTATCTATAGGAATAGTGTTATCGTAATCTATAGACCGAGAAATAGCTTAAGGCAACTATACCTTAAGACGGTCTACTAGTTCTATAGTTATAGTAGGTAAAAGAGTAGGTTAGAAATCCCGTATATTCTTAAAAATATCCTCCGGCGGTTCTAGGGTTTAGTTAAGAGTCGGGAGCTAAGGATTACCATCGGCTAGAAGGTCTACTAGATTAGAATGCTTATTAGGAAGCACTATTAGCGTTAACTAGAATTCTGCCTTATCTTGCTCTTCTTCCTATGCAATGTATAGTAGAAATGCCGGTGATAATACCTATATTAGCGGTTCGGATGCCTTAAACGCGGTGAAAAACTAGGTCTTATTAAACGTTATATTACGAACTCGACGAACCTCCCGTCTTTATAGGATCTATATATAAAAAATGTTAGTAGAATTATACCCGACTAAGTAACTAACCTTTGCATAAGGTTCTTACTTAAGATCGCGTTTCTACGTATTAGTTAGGGCCTTAGTAGTTAGTAGGTAGGCTTTATAGCTAAAAGCTCGAAGATAATCGAATCGTAATAGTTAGGGAAAGAGAAATACCGGTATATTCCGGTCGTAATCCCTTAACTAATCGTAAAGGATCTCTATTAGGGAAATCTACTTCGATAGAAATAACGTAGAGGAAGCTGCCTATTAGGCTAGAATCCGATTGTGTAAATATACTATAGTTTTCTACGTTTCTATCTATAAATGCTTAGGCAAATTTGCTTTAATCCTTATAGATCGAGCTTTCGTAGATACTACCCCCCTAGCTCGTTTAGCAGCGCCGTTTTAAGCGGGTGTATAGGGTGCAGTAGGCTTATTATAAATGCCCTAATAGTTAATAAAGTCCTAGAAATCGTGTCGAAGGGCTCGGTCGTTATCCCGATAGATTATACCGATAGAAAGTAAGAACTATCGGGAAATATACCGACTTAGGCTCTTAAAGCATAAACTCAGCTCGTCTATAGAGGCGTCTAAAAGCGCATATAGGAAAATAAGCTTCGTGTAGTTATCCTTAATAAGAAATATAACGTTCTTATTGTTATAACTCTTATATATAGAAAAGATATCGTAAAACACCTTAGAAAAGGGAAACGTCGCCTTAAAAAGCGGCGGTTCGCGTTTAATAATTCGTTTAGCCTATGTAAGTTTATAGGACTTATAGGAGATTATCTTATCGAAGGTAACTAACTATAGTATTCCGAGTGCTTTCGAAAGCGCCTTATTGTTCGGATATCTAAGTCGTTAGTGCTAAAGAGAAAGTTCCTCTATACTTATTAGTATAGACTTTAGTATAGTAACCGAAAAAGGTGCTATAACCGGGGTTTCTACGGTAGAATCTATAGAAGGAACGGAAGCAATAGTTAGAATTATTAGAAGCGTAGTAGAAGGCGTTAACGGGTTATACTCGATAATATACTAGTTGTAAATTAGCTCTATTATGCAAATAGTACGTATTAAAGAAGAGATCTATCCAATCTACGGGTTCTACGAAAGATTCGCTTTTTAAAGAAGACGAAGTAAATAAAGGGACGTATAAAAGGACGGGATATATGCTACTTAACTAAGCTAAAACATGCCCGTCGAAATACGCATAAACACCGTGCCTATCCTAAGAATAAGGGTGCTTCTACTGCCTGCGAGTGCGTACTTAGAAGAAGGCTAGAAGTTATAGAAACGCTCCCTATTGTTGTAAATATGTCTATTAGACCCTAAATCCATAATAAAAGAATCCCTTAACGGGTATTCTATAGTAGTCTATAGAATAACTAGTAGTAAAAAGGTCGTAAGAATATAAGCGGCAGCCGTAGCTTACACTATCTTTATCTTAGTCGTATTATTCTTCCGCTACTCCTCGTCGCGAAGAAGTGCCGCGTTAACTTTAGCCTTATTAGCCGGAACCTTAAGGTCGTCGTCTATAGTCTTTTAGACGTCTTTATCGGGTCTCTATAATAGAAGTCGAACGGAAGGGTTAAAGTAATAACACTATCGGAAATAGTATCGTTCTCCGTAAATACAGGGCGGACTATCCTTTTTCTTGCCTTTATCCTTATCCTTATCTAAGGACGCAGCTGCTAAGGTAGTTGCCGATTTATTAGTAGATTCCGCGGCTAGGGACTTTATTCTCTAGCCTTAGAACTTCGCAAAAGCGTTAGTCTTTAGCGCTTTAGTCGCAGCCTTTAAGGCTTATAAGCGCTCGAAAAGTTCGGATATCTTAAATCCGTCGGGGAAAGACTACTCCTAATTTAGCTTATTTAGGCGGGCATCGTCCTCTATCTTATTTATCTAGTATTCCGTAAAAGGGCTAGAAATAGGCTAAATAGCCTTAAGAAAAAGCTACATAGCCTAGAGACCTTCTAATTCCGGTAACTTAATTCGCCGGGCGTCGGTAAGGACCTTCTACTAGTTAGAAATCTATATCGTAATATCCGTCCGGTTTAGTGCCTTTAAAATAGTATAGAACTACGTAAGAATTATCTTCTATTACGTCTATAAAGTCGGCTTTATACGCCGCTATAGTAAAGCTAATTCCTTAGAAACCTCGTATTCGTCGGCAATCGTTAAATAGTAGTTCCCGATATTCTAAACGATAAACTATTAGATTAACGTAAGAGATTTCTATTAGTCCTAATAGGCTTAAAGCAACGTGCGATACTAGGAAAAGAGAAACTTAAACCTCTTAAGTTCTTCTATAGATAAACTAGCAATATTAGCAACGGTCGCGTTAACTATTCTAGCTATTAGTTCTACGGGAAGAAGCAATAAGGGTTTCTAAAGTTTAAGCGTAATAGAAGGTTCGATTTTCTCCTAAATCCCTTAGGCGAGTGCGTATTTCTAAATCGTTAAGATCTATCGGTCTTAGTCCGCTAGTCTATTTAAAATAGTCTTCGAAGTAATATCGGCTATAATAAATACGGTAACGTAGGTAAAAGTATAGTAAAATCACCGGAAAAGGGTGGTTAAATATATAATATATGTAAATAAACCGTAAAAACTAAACTAAGTGTAGGAAAACACTAATAGAATAGGGTAAACGTACTAACTAATCCTCTATAAGTCGATTCGCTAGATTAAATAACGCTCTTTAAAAAAATCATATTAGTCCTCCGTAAGTCGATTCGCTAGATGTAAAGGCAAAGGCTTTACTACCGTAAGTCGTAGCGTTAGCAGGCTGAAAATATAAGCCGTTAGAACTCTCTATGCGTGGAGAAGTTCGGCCGGGCTTATAACTATCGAACGCTAGGCAGTCGGGTTCTCGACATTTAGGTAATAGCAATTAAAAATAGAAGAGAGGCTCTAAGGCTAAAACAGCCTATATAGAAGGATTAAAGGGTGTAAAAGGATATAAAACACTAAGAATAATAGCTCTTATCTTATCTAGTAGGGAGGCTAATTAGTCTCTATATATAGGAAACATCCTCGGACGAAATCAGCCGCGTAGACCTAAGGAAAAACAGGTGACGTAAATAATCGGACGGAAGGATCGGTAGGAAAAGCAAATAGATTATACCGTACGATAAATAAGTTATATAGTTAGCAAATAAATAAGCAGCCTAGTAGAAGACTAGTGAATTCCACGGTAAATTCTACGGTAGAAGCTATGGAAGAGAATTAGAATTCTACGGTAGAAGACCGTAGAAGGGAATTAGAGTTCTATAGTAGAAGACTATAGAAGGGAAGAGATTTTATAGGTAAAGACCGTATAAATAACCGTAAAATCACCGTAAAATCACCGTAAAATATAACCGAAGAAAAGTAGGTAAATACGCCCGTAGAAGTGCGGGGTAATGCCCGTAGAAGCCCGTGGAATTCTATAGTAGAATCTAAGGAAGAACCGGGGATTTCCTAGGGGAAAGCAAATAGGGAAGACGGTGATATTAACATAGGGCAAGTACCTAAAGGGCACTATTATAAGAGTTATTAGACCGTTATATAGGCTTATAAAAGCCGGTGTATATTAGTAGAAAACCTACTATAAGCACTATATTAAGAGCCTTTATATAGCTCCCTCTACCTATAACTCGTGCCTTTTAATTACGAATAAACGTCCCGACGACTTTAGCCTTATCGGAATGCAGACCGATAACACCCTAATGCTCGGTTTAGACACCTTTTCGGCCTAAGAAGAAAAAGAGCTTAAGATAGCTTAATTTCGCGCTAAGCCGAAGGCTTAGATAACCCTAGGGAATGCTATAGACTTTAATAGAGCAAAACTAACGCTTTAAGGCGACGTTCTACTCCTATAGCAGAAGGGATAGGCCTTAAGGATTAAGGTAGTCGACTTACGGGCTCGTGATAAAGCCTAGCAGTACCTCGAGCAACGCGCTCGTGCTACATACGTCGCCTTTATCTATTAGCCCGAGGCCTTATTCGATATCTCTATAGCAGCCTAGGTCTAAGCCCTTAAAGAGAAGGATTATAACATCCTTAATAAGCGCCTCTAGTAGTAGATTGACTATTAATAACGTAGACTTACGTACCGATTAATTAATCTCGAGACCGCTAAGCTTATAGTATTTATAGATAGCTTATTCGCAAATAACCGAGACCTTTCGTCTTAGTTAGGCTTCGTTATCACGCTCGTTAATAAGACCGAGCGTACGGATACGCACTTTCGGGTTAATAGCAATATTATCTATTAGAGCTCGACGAAGTATAAGCGAGTGACCTATAGCGTTCTTACGAGCGAGATCTACGGCATAGTTAATAGCGTAGACCTTAGCATCTCCTTTATTACGACCTTCCGTATGGTTACGGAACGGCTTTAGCTCTTACTAATCCCTCTTATTATATGTACTAACTCGTACTCCCTTTACGAATGCCTTATTAAGCTCGGCACTACGAAGGAGAAACGCTTAATAATCGATATTATAGCATTACGTTAGTTATATAAGCGACGGGAGATTAAGGAGATTAGGTAGATCTACGGGGAGGATAACCCCGCCGACGCTATAACGAAGGCATCGCTAAATAAGGCTCTTAAACGCCTTATTAATACAAACAGCCTCTCGATAAGGATAGAAGCCTTCGTCCTTCGCCCTTAGTTACTAGTAGTTGTCCCTACGATATTCCCTTTATTCTACTCCCTTTTTATTTATACTTATTAAATATATTTATTAGGTCTTCTACCTAATATATCGTTCTTCCTATCTCCCCTTATTTAGATTATAGGCTTACTATATAGCAACTATAAAGAAAAGTTGTTAGTATAGGAATAAGGGATATCCTTTCTTTAGGCACGATTGCAATCTACGTGATTAAATAGATTACGTATAGGCAACGCCTAAACGGATGCGCTATTAACCATACGATGCATCGTATACATCGGGGACCTTAGTAATAGCGTTACTAACTCGGCCGCCCTTGCGATAATTAAGTTATTAACTTAATCGCCCTTATAGGCATAGCCCCGACGTCGTAAGCAAGGGCTTATAAAGGTCCGGCTTCGGGCCCTATTAATATACGCGTTTATAGCCTATATAAAGGGGCTATTCGTCGCCCCTTAGTTAATAGATATATAGACTAGAATCCAACTAGTTGCAACCCCCTTTGTTTGTTTAACCAACTAACAAATACCCTTACCGGCCTTAAGGCGAACATCCCGGTGATTAGGAAATATAGGCACCTTTAGTTCTTCCTTAGGAAGAGTAAACAATCGACTGTATTCCTTATAGAAACGGAAATTAAGACCTTATACCGTCGATTTAGACATCCTGCTATAGCTAGGCTATATAACTTATTAAGGCAAGTAGGCTACGGCGATATATCTTTTAGCACTCTAAAGAATATCTTAGAACTATATCACTATTATTATAGTACTACATTATATAATATAGTATATAGTAATATACTACGTAATATATCGTCCTTTATATAAACGAGCCCTTAGCCTCTATAGTTCTTCTCCTCTTTATAGAACAATAAGGTTATCTAGCTATCACCTAGTGCTATAACAGTTTGTTCTATCTCCTATTGCGCCCTATCGCGATCCCTAGCTCTATAAACACAGTCCTAGCAGCTCTATTACCTTATCCCCTTAGTCGTCGCGACCCGAGCGTAACCCCTAAGAAATCATTCCCCTAAGCCCTTAAGCCCTTAAGCCCCTAAGAACTTTTTTCCCTAGCCTATAGAAACCTATATAGCCTATAGAATTTTTTTTATAGTCCCCGATAAATACCTTAGATTAAGCACTCCTCCTTCCTCCTTATAGCAGATATACCTATAGCCTCTAACGCTATAAGCGACGGTCTAAAGGCCTTTATTAAAGAGTTTATTAATGAATTTCCTTAGATCGCCTAGGCGATTAAGAGGTTTAATATCGTAGTCCCGGTCGCTAATGTGTAAGAGACCTAGGAAAACCTTTAGAGCCCGGATACCCGATATATTCTTATATATATCGAGGAGAGTCTTCGCTCCCTTCGCGTAGCGGAGGCCTCTTAAGTTAACCGAAATGCTAGGTTAAAGGAACGCGTAACTATACGAGATTAGCTCTTAGCCACGAAGGATTAGCTCCTAGCTATAAGGGAGCAACTTCTCGAGGCTAAGGACCTTATAATCTTAACTATAAAGATATTATAGTCTTAGACGATAACCTTAGTATAGTCGTCCGGAAAACGAAAGACGGTAGACCCTCCGATCTTTACTAAAAAGGGGTCTACCTCCGACCGTTAACGTAAGTATAAGGCCTAGGAACTTAAGATATAGGGTATCTTCCTCCGCGATAGCATATAGTTCGACTTAAACAGCGCCCGCCTCCTTTATATTAGCGATAGGCTTAATAAACGGGCTTACGACTTCGTTAAAGATAGGATAGCTACTATTATAGCTAACCTATCCGAGAGAGAGAAGTAGGAATAGCCTACTATAACGACGCTTCTTATAGCTTTAGGCAGGCAGTATAAGGTTTTAGACTTAACGTAAGCCGCTAAGAATATCCTCGATAATCTCCCTTAAGGCGATAAGAATTATTAGATCTAGAAGGCAGACCTTAACGCCTATATACGTAAGGCAAGGAAGATAAAAGAATAGTAAGTCGACCTCCTCCGGAAGTTTATATTAAAGGATATAAGCGATCTCGTTAAGAATATATAGACTAAGATCCCTAACACCGACTACGAGAAGTAGTTAGCGTAGATAGATATCTTTACGAAGAATCTCGCTAACTATGCTTATCGTTAAAAGATAGCTAAGTTATAGACTACTTAGGATAAGACGGAGAGGAAGAAGATAAAGTTCATCTTCTACTAAGTTTATACGTCGTTTATAGCCGTAATAACGGCCTACCGAAAGGAATAAGGGGTATTAGGTGCTAAACGTTTATATATAAAACGTCGTCTTAAGTACCGGCAGGCATCGATAGAGCGACGGAAAGCTATACGCGAGAATAGGGACTAAAAGCTTCGTCTAATAATTAAGAACGTAGGTTTTACCCTATAGCGGGTAAGACGAGAATATATATACGATAATTTATATAAAATAATTAAAGAGAGCGGTCGCTAAGGAAAAAAGAAGTAGTTAAAACGTCTCCCTATTATTACGGAGTTTACTAGCGAAATAAAAGTAAGAGACTTCTACCGTATAGATATTAAGGAATAACGATAAAGTAGCGGTAGAGTAGAACTAGAAAAGTTAAGGTAAGCTAAAAAGAAGTTATTTTATAATGCGTAATTTCCGCCGTTTTTTAGTTATATCTCTAGGTATTCGTTAATAAGTTCTTAGGCATTCGCTATATCGTCTTAAGCAACCTACTCGTTATATTCGGCTAGCTAACCTTCTTATTTCACTAAGTAATAGGTAACGCCCTTCTTCTTCTTATAGTCGTTAATTTACTAAACCGACTATTCTCCTTTAGTATCGTTGAGGTTAAGCATCGGCAGTAATTCGCTAAAGTATCGGTTAGTAGCCCGTTCTACCTACGGCTTAAGAAGACTAATATAAAATATATTATAAAGCCGGTCGTATTTCTTTAGTAGGGCTAAGCGGTACGCTTGCTTGCTAATAGCTTAAAGGACCCTAAAAGGTCTAATATATTTAGGTAATAACTTCCTTCTTTAGTCCTTAAGGCGTAAGTTCTTTATAAAGAGTCCTACTAAGTCCCTAACCTTAAGGGTAAGTGGCTTATAATAGAGGTTATAGAATTTCTTTTGCGACTTAATAGCTTATCGCTAATAAGTCTCTAGCTTTTTCCTTAAGTCTGCTAATTTGCTAATGCGAGCTCTTGCTTTAGGCACTCCCCTACTAGTAGTATCGTCTATAAGGTAGATATAGTAGTTTAGTTAATATCCGAATAATGCCTTATTAAGCGAAAAGCCTATAGTTATATTCTTCGTATTATTATAAGCGAACTAAGCCTCTTATAGTAGTCTAGGCTAGTTATTCTATTCGGCATTTATATAATACTAAAGGTAGTATTATAGTATCTAATTCACCCGTTCGGTCTAACCGTCGGCTTATAGGTAAAAGGCTATCGATAACCTACGTTTTATCCGTAATATATAATAGAGGTCTAACTAAAACTTACTAGTAAATAGAGATCCTCTATCGGAAATAATGCCTTTCGGTACTCTATAGATAAGCTTAATCTTATAATAAAAAGCCTTAGTTAACTTAAGCGCTATTATTATCTTAGAGACCGCGAGAAATACGCTATACTTAGTATATCGGTTAACGATTACTAGTATTACGTTAACTTCTCTACTATTAAACTATAACTCCGGAAAACCGGTAGTAAAGTCTATAGAGACTTCTTCCTAAGGTCTTATAGGAATAGGCAGCGACTTAAGGGCGCTATATAAGCGATACCGCTTTAGGACGGCGCTTTAATAGATATAATATAAACGCACGTAGCTATTTATATTACGAGCTATTCCTTCCTAAAAGAATTTCTAGGATAAGAGGTCTTTCGTACGGGCTATTCCGAAGTATCCTATAAGGGGATCGTCGTAGTATAGCTAAATAAGCTCTTGCCTTAAGGTAACCTCTACGGGCACTACGATTTTTCCCGAATATAAAATAAGTCCGTTTAGGCTTAATGACTAAAGACTTACCCCTTCTTCTAAGGTACTTTCGGCCTATACTCGCTATATAGTCTACGGAGTTTCTGCTTAAGTCCTCTTAAGGAGCTTAAAAGGGGGCTCGGAGATATTGCTCTTATAGACCCTTTTATAACGAGCTGCTAACCTAGCTAATTGTCTTTAACACTATTGTTTGTAATTAACGATATCTTTAACCTAGGTAGCTAACTTAGCGGGACTGATTCCTAAATGCTAAGCGATCGAATCTTAGAGAGCTCGTGCATTTTCGTTATATAAAGATATCTCGTTAAGCTTAGAGATAGTAGAGACCTAAGAACTCGTCTTAAGGTCGCTCTTTATAGAATCTATAGCTATATATACCTACCGAATAATTGCTAACTTTTATTATAGTTCCGGGAGTAGCTCTATAGACTGTAGGGCTTAATTCTAGCTTCTTTAATAAAGCATTAGCAGGATTTAATTTACTAGCTCGGTATTTAATCGTAAAATCGAAAGGAGCTAGGTATATACACTAACGTACTTGTCTTTTATTAAGGGATATTTGCTTTATAAAGCCTTAAAGGTTTTAGTAATCTAATAAAACTTTAACGGTATTCGCCGCCCCTTCGACGTAGTATCGCTAGTGTTTAAATAACTTAACGATAGCAAATATCTCTTAATTAAGGGTGCCGTAGTTAAGCTTAAGGCTAGTAAACTTCCGTAATTAGAAAGCAATCGGATGATAGTAGCCTTCGTTATCGGGCTGCGAAAGAATGCTAGCTATTGCGAAAATTAAGGCATTAGTCTTAATGCGAATCGGTCTTTAAGGGTCGAAGTATTAGAGAAGTAAGGCCGTTGTAAAAGCGTTCTTTACGGCGTAAAACGCTATTAATTCGCTAGTGTTTAGCTATACTCGTCCGGGCTTTCTTCCCTTAACGCTCCCCTTTAATAATATAGTAAGAGGGGCAATAATGCTAGAGTATCCTAAAATAAATCGTCGGTAATAATTTATAAAACCGAGAAAAACTTAAATATTATAGAAAGAACGAGGTTCTTCCTAATTTATAATAGCCTTAACGCGGGCTAGGTCTATTATAACTCCGTTAATAGATAAGATAAATCCTAAAAACTCTAATAACTACTTATAGAAAGTATACTTCGATAAATTAGCGAATAGCTTAGTATTCCTTAATCGTTTAAAGACTTATCGTAAGTATTCTATATACTCTTAGTAGGTCTTAGAAAAGATTAAAATATCATTAAGGTAAATAACGTAAATAGTATTTATAAGGCCTTTAAGAGCTTAGTTAATATATAACTAAGATATAGTAAAGGCGTTAGTTAATCTAAACGGCAATACTAAATACTCGTAGTAATCGTAGCGAGTACGAAAGGCTATCTTCTATTTATCCCCTTCTTTAATCCGGATGCGTTAGTATACGTTTTTTAGGTTAATCTTCGAAAAGTACTTAGCCCTTTAATAACGGTCTATAATCTCTAAAGTAAGGGGGAGTAGGTAGCGATTCTTATCGGTAATGCTATTAACCCCCCGGTAGTCTATATAAAGGCGCAAAGTGCTATCTTTCTTAGGCATAAAAAGGATAAGAGCCCTAGCCGAACTCTTAGACTTTTAAATAATGCTACGCTTAAGGGACTAATCTAACTACTCCTTTAGAACCTAAAGTTCGGATTAAGAAAGAAGGTAGATAGGTCTAAAAGGCGGCTTAAAGTCGGGCAATAGGTTAATCGTATAATCGGTGCCTTTCTTCCTTAGCAATAAATCGGCCTCGTGCTTAAAAAACACGTCTTTAAAGTCTAAAAGAGTCGCCGGTATTTCCTCTCCCGTTCGCTTAAGGTTCGCTAAGTTATTATCTTTATCGGGAAATAGCATAAAATTTAGGTCTAGTATAACTATATAGACCTATGCCTTATTCCGACACTTATATAAAAATTTCTACGGTTAGCGTAATAATACCTTAGAAAGTTAGTGTTTAAACTACTAAACGCGCTTAAAAAAAACGAGATAAATATATTCCTAAGAAAGTACGGGTATACTAAGCAAAACTAATACGTCGTTAGGTTTTAATCCGTTATCGACGCTAATATAAGGGCGAGTAACTATCTTTTCCTTATAGCGACTATCTTAGAGTTAGATAGAAACTTCCTAGACTCTATATCGTCTTATAAGCGTATTCCCGACTACCTTTAATCTAAGGGTTAATAAAGGAAGCTATCGTAGTCTTTATTTTCGAGCAAAATTTATATCTACTAGGTCTACTTTACTACCGTAATCGAGATTAACGATAATTTTATAAAGTATTCGCTTTAATAGCTTTCTAGTAGTACGTAGTCTTTTAACTACCTCTACCTATAGCTTAGTTAAAGGAGAGGCATTTACTTCGACTTTTAAGCGTTTCCCTCCTTCTTTATCGTCTTTAAATCGGCCATAGCTCGGTTAGCTTTCGCTATTGCCTAGCAATCGGCTTATATATAGCCTAATTTCTTATAATACTAATAAATAACTATACCGGATTAGCTTTCGCTATTTTTATACGAATTTCCTCCCCGGTTATTGCTATAGCTATTCCTACTATATCTATTCCTACCGTTGCGACTATTGCGACTATTTCCTCGGCCGTTCCTACGGCCGTTGCTACGACTATTTCTACGGCTATTTAAGGTCGATCTAGCGGCGTCGGAATCTTAATAGTTATTAGTAGATCTATTTCGGCCTTTACGTCGGCGATAGCCTATTAAATAGGAGCCTTTTGCCCCTTAAGTAAAGGTCGACTAATCGTTAGTTAGCTTTACGGGGCGCTTTTTATTTCCTAAAGTATCCTAAAAGCGTTAAGCGAGTTAGACTATCTCTTTACGAGTATTATCTTAAAGAAACGCTAAATAAAGAGAGATTTAGTCCTAAAGATCGGGACGTAACTTCGTAAAAAAGGAAAGTATATAATTTTTTTCTAGCGGGCGTTCTAGGTATTGCTCGAGGGAATCTGAGTAAAGACTAAAATCGAAAGGGGACTAACCCTCTTATTAACGTACTTCCTATAGTTATATAGCTAAGAGAGTCTCGCGATTAGTAGTATCTTTAATTAAAATTAAGGTCTAGTTACGGAAATTATCTTAGTTAATATAAAGCAATTCCCTCTCTATAGGGAGCTTTTTGTTAAGGTATCGCCTCTATCTCGCCTTATAGTCTACGTATATATAGTTAAAGGTATATAAGATTTTATTCTTATTGCACTTAAAACGACGTAAGGCAGTAATAAAGGCATCCTTAAGATCGCTAATCTAATCGAGAAGTTTTTAAGGGTTAGTCGGTTATAATAACTAAGGAATGTTTTTTATTTTAATTTCCTTACTATAACCCTCCCTTAATTCGGTTAACTATCGGCGACGTTTGTATAAGTCTTTGCTAAATAAGTTACCCTACTACGAAAATTCCTCTCGAAGTTCCGCAATCCTATCTCTTAATCTTTTCTCCTCCTTTAGCTCTACGGCTCTTGCTTAAAAAGCTACGAGGACACCTATACGCGGAGGGGTAGGTCGTAAAGGGCCGGCTTACGTTTAACTTCGCGAGGGGATAGATCGGGCCCCCTTAGGTAGCGAAAAAATTAGTAATAGCGTCCTAAGACACTCGTTATAGCCCTTATATAAGTTAGTATATTTATCTTTTAATATTAGTTCCGTTACGCGAGGTAATAGCGATAGGCTAGCGACTTAATAGCTAGTATAACCTATTCGGCCTACGCGGCCTATACGTCCGGAAACGCGCTTACCGCACGGCGCTATCGCTCCTAGGTAACTAAAAAAGAGAAGCTTTAGAAATTATAAGAAGATAGACTAAAGGTACGTTTAAGAAGGTAGGAACGATAGTTAAAAGTACGAATAATCCTTTATTATAGTGCGGTTGCCCTCTCGTAGTAAGACTAAAGCTTGCCCCTCTTCTAAGATATATCTAGGCCTTAGGGATATACCCTTAGGCCTCGAGAGGGGTTGTTAGGGATTAGTTAGCGACTAATAGCCGAATAGTCCCCGAGCTAAAATATATTATCTATCGTGTATATATCCCTATCCCCCGGCTCTATAGTTGCGCGGGTAGCTGCGTTATAGATATAGCTAATTCCGAATCTCTATTTCGGAGGGTCGACGAGGCTAATATAGAAAAATTCCTCTAAGTAAAACCGGAAGTTATAGAGGCAGATATCCTAAAGAAACTCCTAAAAGAGTTCTAAGATAAGCTTCTTTATTTCCTTCTAAAGAATGCGAACGAGCTCCCCTTATACCGCCCCTAAGATTATAAGATCGAACTTACACTTAGTAAATAAGCTCCGTACTATAGAAATCGGCCTATATTACCTATAGAACTCTGCTGCATTAAGAAGTAGATTAACGATATACTTAATAAAGGCTTTATTCGAGAGTCTTCTTCTCTAGCCGCGGTACTACTAATCCTCGCTTATAAACCGGGCGGTAGTATCCGTATCTATTATAACTACCGAGGTTTAAACTAGGTTATAGTTAAGAATCGATATCCCCTACCTTTCATCCGCGAAACACTAGATTCTCTCTACGACGCTAAGTTTTACACAAAGCTAGACGTAATTACTATATTTAACCGTATTCGAATCGCCGAGGGTTATAAATAGCTTATAGCATTTATTATACGCTTCGGACTATTCGAGATGCTAGTTACCCCCTTCGGCCTTTATAACGCATAGTCGACCTTCTAGAACTATATTAATTATATGCTTTATAATACCCTTAATGACTTCTATATAGTATATCTTAATAACGTATTAGTCTTTTTAAAGACTAAGGCGGAATATAAGAACTACGTGCGAATAGTTATCTAACGCTTAGGCAACGTAGGGCTTTAAATCGACATCGGGAAGTTAGAGTTTTATATAACGAAGACTAAGTACCTTAGATTAATTATTTCGATATCTAGTATAAGCATAAACCTTAAGAAGGTGCGTATAATTACGGCTTAAAATACCCTGACTTTAGTAAAAGAACTCTAATAGTTTCTTAGGTTTATAAACTTCTACCGTCGTTTTATTAAGGGATACTTTAGTATTATCTCCCCGATAACTATACTACTTCGAAAGGATTCCCGTTAGTCTTAGGGACCTAAATAAGCTACTGTATTTAAGGCCCTTAAACTTGCTTTTACTATTGCCCTAGTCTTAGCCTATTTTCACTACTCGAAGAAAATAATTATTAAAACTAACGCCTCGAATTAGGCTTTAGGAGGAGTCCTTTTATAGACTAAAGACAACGGATATCTTTACCCTATTGCGTTTTTTTCGTTAAAGCATACTGCCCTTAAGTATAACTACGAGATCTATAATAAAAAGCTATTAGCTATTGTTAAAGCGCTTAAGGAATAGCGCTTAAAACTCTAAGGGACTACTAAGGCGTTCGACGTTATTATAGACTATAAGAATCTTTAGACGTTTATATCTATAAAGCAACTTAACTAACGATAAGTGCGCTAGGCCGAGTTCCTTTCTTAGTTTAACTTTATAATTATATACCGCTTAGGCAATAAGGCAATTCTCCTTAACGCTTTTAGCAGGCTCCCTAGCGATAGACTAGCTACCGTAGACGACGATAGACTCTTCTATCGAAATTAGGTAGTTATCCTTAAAGAGAAAGTTAACCTAACTATCTTAAAAGAACTCTTAACCGATTCCCGTGCCTTAAAGGAGGACCTTAACGCAATCGCCGCCTTTAGACTAAACGCAGCTAGTAAATCACTTAATAAGCTTATCCGCGAAGTATATTAATAAGATAATCTTACCTAGGATATAGTAGCGATACTCTAGGATCTATACGTCCGACGCTAGCTAAAGTATATCCGAAAGCTTTTACGTTGCGATATATCCGAATATTAGTTAATTAACGGACGTATTTTTTTCCGCGACCGGCTCTTCGTCCTTAATACTCTAGATCTCCGCCTTAAAGTCGTTTATCGATCTTATAGCAGTAGCCTAATAGGATACCTAAGGAAGGTAAAAACCCTTAATCTATTAAACCGAATATACTAATAGCTAAGGATTTCTTACTTCGCCGCTATATTTATTAACGATTATACTCTCTATCTTCGGACTAAGACCCCCCGCTTATCTCCCTTTAGATTCCTAAAACCCTTCGCTCTACCGGTCCGACTATAGGCCGATATATTAATTAATTATATTACGATACTCCTTAAGTATACCCGAAACGGGAAGACTTATAAGAATATACTTACGATAGTTAATAGGCTTATAAAGATAAGACATTTTATCCTTATTACCGGCCTTTCTATAGAAGAACTAATTAACTCTTTTATCTACGTAGTCTATCGCTTATATAAAGCACCCGATACTATTATCTCTAACTAAGGCACTTAGTTTATCTTTAATTTTTAGCGATAGCTTAGCACTTATTTAAGAATAACGTTAAAACTAAGCTTAGTATAGTACCCGGAGACTAATAGTTAAACTAAAATCGTTAACGCTACGATAAATAAATATATTCGAGCCTATATTAGCTTTACTTAAGATAACTAAGTCGACTAGCTCCCGCTCGCGGAATTCGCAATAAATAATTAAGTAAATAAAATAACCGGTATTTCTCCGTTTTTCGCTAACTACGGCTTTAATCCTCGTCTCGGTATCGAACCTATAAGCCCCCGACCCCCGACGCTCTTATTATAGGCAAAGAAGGAATTCCTTCGCGCGGACGCAATAGCTAATCGTTTCGACCGTATCTTTATTTAGCTTTAAGCTCTCGCATAAGCCTTATAATAGAAATATAAGGATAATACTAATATAAAGCGGGACGAAGGCTTTCTCTTCCGACCTAGTAATATAGTTATAGTTTTATTAGAGAATATAACTACTAATCGCCTAAAGAAAAAATAAGACGATAAATAGGATAGTCTTTATCCGATTCTTAAGGTCTACCGCGGCGCTATAGTTAAGTATATCCGAGTTAATAAGTCTTTCTATACGTCTAAGGTGCGGCTTTAAACAACGGAGATAATACCGGGCTAAGTATAAATCAATCGAGAGGAATAACGCAACGTCGTAGGCCGTATCGAGGAACGCGATAACGACGGCAATATCGAAGAAATATAGGAATTTAAGAAGATCTTTAACGTATACGATAACGAAGCCCCGATCCTAACTTATCTAATTAAATAGAAATATCACTAAGAACCAACCTAGTAGCCCGAAGATAACCTAAGAGGTTGCCCTCAAGCTATTTAACGCTTCTATAAATGCAACTTAGATAAGCCGGGCCCCTTAGATTAAGCCCGCCTATAAAAGATTTATTTATTATATACGGATTTCTAGCGAAAATAATATTTCTTAGCGATTTAAGGACTAAATCGTCTTTAGAGGGGGAGTACTATTATAGTACTATATAACATAACATAGTATATAGTGATATACAACGTAACATATAGTCCTATATATAAACGAGCCCTTAGCCTCTATAGTTCTTCTCCTCTTTATAGAACAATAAGGTTATCTAGCTATTACCTAGTGCCGTAATAACTATTGCTAAATACATTCGTCTGCCTTAAAACGGTTTAAGTTTAACCTTAAAGATAACTAAGACTTTAATTATAAGGTTATCTATTAGTTAGTTAAATAAAATAAAGGGGTTGTAAACTGGCTGGATTCTAGTCTATAATATCTATTAACTTAGGGGCGACGAATAGCCCCTTTATATAGCCTACAAACGCGTATATTAATAGGGCCTGAAGCCGGACCTTTGCGAGCCCTTGCTTACGACGTCGGGGCTATGCCTATAAGGACGATTAAGTTAATAACTTAATTATCGCAAGGGCGGCCGAGTTAGTAACGCTATTACCGGGGTCGCTAATGCATACGATCGATGCATTGTGTGGTTAATAACGCATCCGTATAGGCGTTGCCCGCACGTAATCTATTTAATCACGTAGATTGCAATCGTGCTTAAAGAACGGATATCCCTTATTCCTATACTAGTAACTTTCTTTATAGTTACTATATAGTAAGCCTATAATCTAAATAAGGGGGGAAAAGCAGAAAGAACAATACATTAGGTAGAGGGCTTAATAAATACGTTTGATAAGTATAAATAAAAAAAAGAGGGTAAAACAAAAGGAATACTATTAGTCGTTATAGGCGAAGGACGAAGGCTTCTATCCTAATCGAGAGGCTGTTTATATTAATAAGGCGTTTAAGGGCTTTGTTTAGCGATGCCTTTGTTATAGCGTCGGCGGGGTTATCTTCCCCGTAGATCTACCTAATCTCCTTAATCTCCCGTCGCTCGTACGACTAACGCAACGCTATAATATCGATTATTAAGCGTTTCTCCTTTGTAGTACCGAGCTTAATAAGGCATTCGTAGAGGGAGTACGAGTTAGTGTATATAATAAGAGGGATTAATAGGAGCTTAAGCCGTTCTATAACTATACGGAGGGTCGTAATAAAGGAGATGCCAAGGTCTACGCCGTTAACTATACCGTAGATCTTACTCGTAAGAACGCTATAGGTCACTCGCTTACACTTCGTCGAGCTTTAATAGACGATATTGCTATTAATCCGAAAGTGCGTATCTATACGCTCGGTCTTATTAACAAGCGTAATAACGAAGCCTAACTAAGACGAAAGGTCTTAGTTGTTTGCGAATAAGCCATCCGTAAACACTACGAGCTTAGCGGTCTCGAGATTAATTAGTCGGTACGTAAGTCTACGTTATTAATAGTCGATCTACTACTAAAGACGCTTATTAAGGATATCACAATCCTTCTCTTCGGGGGCTTAGACCTAGGCTGCTATAGAGATATCGAATAAGGCCTCGGGCTAATAGATAGAGGCGACGTACGTAGCACGAGCGCGTTACTTAAGGTACTGCTAGGCTTTATTATAAGCCCGTAAGTCGACTACCTTTATCCTTAAGGCCTATCCCTTCTACTATAGGAGTAGAACGTCGTCGTAAAGCGTTAGTTTTACTCTATTAAAGTCTATAGCATTCCTTAGGGTTATTTAGGCCTTCGGCTTAGCGCGAAATTAAGCTATCTCGAGCTCTTTTTCTTCCTAGGCCGAAAAGGTGTCTAAACCGAGCATTAGGGTATTATCCGTCTGCATTCCGACGAGGCTAAAGTCGTCGGGCCCCTAATTCGTAATTAAAAGGCATAAGTTATAGGTAGAGGGAGCTATGTTAAGGCTCTTAACGTAGTATTTATAGTAGGTCTTCTACTAATATACACCGGCTTCTATAAGACCGTATAACGGTCTAATAACTCTTATAATTATGCCCTTTAGGTACTTGCCCTAAAGCTCTATCGGAAGAGCCGCTAATACTATACGATTAAGCTCTATTTAAGCTTAAGGATAGGCCTATATAATATCGCGGAGAGATAAGCTTATGCCTTAGCGAAGTAAGGCGGGGGCAAGGGCTAGGATTAAGCGCTAGCTAATACGTTAAATAGTAGGGGAATAGGTTAGGAGCGAGCTTTTCTCTATATTGCTATAGCCTTAGATTACTAGACGCGACTTTTTGTATAGTTTAACGTTACGGCTCTTTACTTCCCGGACTATTCGGGATTAAAATAAGCGATAAGACCTATAAATTAACTCGTCGTATTATTTAAAGCTAAACACCCCGCGGGCTATAAGATCGTTAATCTCCCGCTAGTCTAATTCTTTAAAAGGGGCGCTAGGTGTAGTAATAACGCCGTTATTGCGTAGCTTAGTCGATAGCTATAGTATATCTTCTTCCTTCTTAATAAGGAATTAATTATAGAAGGTTACGGTCTTTAGCTTATTCCTCGAGCCTAGGGGACCTCCGCGTTTACAGGGCTGCGGCGGAGGCAGTAGTGCCTATGCCGGAGAGGGGGAAGGATCTAGCTCGGGAATTTCGTCTAGAGTAGAGGAATCGACCTTAGAGAGGGTGTCTATATTATCGAGGGCAGGGGGATCTAGGGTATCGTCTTTACTATAGTAGTACGGCTGCATAAGGGTAGACCGGAAGACAATAGGGCTATTAACGGTCTCGATAGTAACGTCGTGGCCGTTAATAAAGGCAATTTTATATAGACCCTACTATCCTCGCTTCTCTCTTTAGACGCGGACTTTACTCTATAGCGGTAGTAATAGAGTGTTAAGGGTTAAGGGGCCGTTTCGAGCTTATAGGCTATCCTTAACTTATCGCGCGGCGGAGAGCTACCGTAAGGCTTTTATAGCCTTTTAGATAGTCGCGGCTCTTTATACCGTAGTTGCCGAAGGAGGGGAGTCCTAAGTCATCCGTAGGTACGCTCTAAAGATAAGGAGCGTAAGGACGAGGCCGTTTAGTCCTACTATGTTATTTATAGCTTTAATAGCTATTTATAGGACGGATTTAAAGGCCGTTATCCTACTAATTTCGGCGTATATTATTTTAAACGCACGACGGAGCGGGCTATAGTACCTTTTAACCTTACCTATAGACTAATATGCCTTAACGGGGATCTAGGTATACGTAATACCTATAATGCGAGCCTTATTGCGAAACTTAGTTAAGGCGAAGTTAGTGCCCGCGTTATACCGGATAAAGTTAGGGGGGCCGAGGTATATATCGATCTATAGCGCCCTAAGTGTCTCCTACGTATCTTTAGCCGATATAGACGGGAGGAATCGCGCTCTTTAGAAAGAGGTCGCTATATCGACTGCGTATAGTACCGGGCGGGTGCTATTGCCGACCTTTAGGTATATTATATCGACGACGACCTCGAAATTAAATTCTTAGTTATCCTTTAATATAAACCTAAACCTCTAGGGCGCCGGCGTATAGAGCTAGTAGTAATAGTAGAATTTTAAGATATCCTTAAGTGTTTCTACTAAGATGTCGTTATACCCTACTTATTTTAATAGGTAGTAAAGTCTATTAACGGCCGGGTGGCTAAATCGGCGGTAGAGCGTTTATATCTTAGCTTTAGTTAAGAAGGCGATTGCGTTCTCTTCCTTACTAAAGAAGAACTATAGATATCCCTATTTACGAATAATAGGGACGCTAACACCGGGACCGATAATCGTATTAGTAGTATTATTAAAGTATACGCTTAAGCGATCTATATTAGCTAGGTAGAGGAGGAAGGGGGTCGTTATTCCTAGCATATAGAACGTAATACGGCTAATAGGGGTCTTAAGGGCAACGGAGCCGAGGGAACGCACGTCCTCGCCGCTGCCGAATTTAATATAGGCCTAGCCGGCGGTAGACTCGTCGAGCACGATAGACAGGTCTTCTTATTATAGGGCGAGATATTAGTCTTAACCTACCGTAGAGACTATAGCTACTCCGGTGTCTACGAGGATGCCGTAAAAGCGGTCCTTTAAGTAACGGTCGAAGACGAATTAGGTGGCCGGAACGCTTAACTAGTCTATTCCTTATGCGTCTTCGCCTATAATTAAATAGTTAAAGGACTATTAATATAGGATTTACGAGGCTTGCCACTTAGTTAGTTCTTCGTTATTACTAGCCTTATCGTTACGCTACTCGATAGCGGCCTATAGAGTCTCGTTACCTTTATATTCGGTGAGATAGGCCTTAAATCCTATGCTAGGGTTGCCGGTTAGTAGGCATTAAGCGTAGTATTAAGCCTTAGACCTAGCTCGTTTCTATAGGGTATGCTTTATCGACTAGCATCCTTCCTTTTAATAAACGAAGCACTTCCTCGACTATTAGCGGTTGCTAAAGCTACTACTACCGCTATAAGGGCTACGGTAGCTTTATCCACTGCTTCCTCTAAACCTACGGCCGTTGCCGCGGTTGTTAGTATATCTTCGGTCGGTATAGAATACGCCTAATAAATTATATTTATTATTTATATTTATTCCCTTATTACGATATTATATAAACGTGCCGGACGTGCCGTTCTCGGCCTATATCGATAGATAGGTCTTTAGGGAGGAACGCAGCGCGGAGAATAGCTTTTCCGTAGTCTTAAGGGGGTTATATAGCGTATAGCTAAATTCCGGGACGTTTCGGCACGCGTTAAGCAATATAGTACGAAGGGGGAGGTCTCTAGCGAACTTAAATCCTAGGGCGCGTTAACCTCGTTATAGCTTATTAAAAAGGGTTTATAGGACTTCCTATTAGGTCTTATTTAAATGCTTAACTCGTAGCTTTTTAAAAGTTATTATACTTTAATCTACCTAATAGTGCTAATAGTTTACTTCGGTGTTAAAGTAAGCCTTTAGTAGGTCGTAGGCTTGCCTAAATGTGCTATCCTACTCTATATACTAGATATAGTAGTCTTAGGCTCGGCCGGTAAGGATTTAGGGAAAGAGGGTATAGAAATAGCCGGGCTAGGCCTTAACTATATAATAAACGTCTGTAAAGATACGGACTTTATTATCGAGAATGTTATAGGGCTCCCCTATCTAATTCTTACTTTTATCCTATAACTTAATAAACTTTTGTAAGAGGTCTACGTCTATCTCTTCGTTCGGAACGTCGTAGGGGGGCACTATTATATAGGCTGCCTTTAACGTGATGCTAATCGGAGGGGTCTTAGAGAACTAATACAAAGTCGGGTAAAGCATTATTAGTATTTCTAATATATCTTAGAACGGAAGGGTCTAGGGGTTTAGGAACGTGCCGGGCATTTAATCTCGCGGGTACGAGCCGGGATCGACGGAGGTAGCACGTGTCGAGGTTATTAGAGCAAAAGAGGGTTCTAGCGCGAATATAACTGCCGGGGCGGTCGGAGGTATAGGGGGGATAGCCGCGGGCGTAGATAGCGCCGTCGCAAAGGTTGCTATAGGAGCCGGGGTTAAGGCAACAAGAGGTGCCGTTAGGGCCGTGCCTAGGGCGACTAGAGAAAGAGGGTTAGTTACAGCAGCCGGGGCTATAATAGATATATTCCTTACGAACTCTCGGGTTCGTTTATCGTAAAACTTTAACTATTCTAAGGGTAGTTCGTCCTTAGGCTAAATTAGGGGAATCTACTAGCGCTAAAGCATTAAAAATAATACCGTAAAGCTAAGGTTTAAGGCGCCGGTCTAGATCCTACGGGACCGTAAGAAGGATTTAAGGGCCTT
The DNA here is from genome assembly GCA_012934285.1 of Ophiocordyceps sinensis. NCBI lineage: Eukaryota > Fungi > Ascomycota > Sordariomycetes > Hypocreales > Ophiocordycipitaceae > Ophiocordyceps > Ophiocordyceps sinensis. Next base: position 10,683,514 of record JAAVMX010000001.1, on the reverse strand, counting down.
CTTAAAATACCTATCTCCCCGGTAATATATAGCCTCTATCCACCCGTTAAAGTAGCCCTAAAAGTCTAGGAATAACTTATATCTATAGATAGTTATGCTAGCATTAATAATAATAAATCGGGCTACGTAAGTTATAATAGCCTTCTTATTAGTGTTATTATAAGTAACCTCTATCTCTTAGAAAGCAATATCGGTTTTATTCTAGAACGACCTAAAGATGCCGATGCCGCTTAGCTAACCGGGAAGGGGGTTGTCGGTAGTTTTAGTTGCTTCCGGTGCGGGACCGGGAGCGTTAGGGTTATCGGTAGGGTCCGATATAGTGTGATTAAATAAAGCATACTGCTATTGTTAAAGGGGATCGCGAGGGTCGCTACGAAGGTTATCTTACGTAACGGACGCACTATTGTTCGACGTAACTCTTCTTCTTCTCGAAGCGAGACGGGATTAAACAAAAGCTAGGAAAGACCTTATCGGCGGTTACTAAGAGCTAGCTATAATAGCTTCGTCGGCTCTAACTCGCGTAGGTTCCTTATTCTTAGCATAAAGGACCGTCTTTAGGTATAGGCAATAGAATCCGCGAGGGATAAAGATCCGTGCACTTTTCGACGATTAGGCTCTGCCTCTTCTACCTTGCTAATCTATAAATAATCGTTTAATCACTAATTAGTGTTAGTTAATTAAACAAAACAAAGGGGTTATAAACTAGCTAGATTCCAGTCTATAATATCTATTAACTAAGGGGCGACGAATAGCCCCTTTATATAGCCTACAAACGCGTATATTAATAGGGCCTAAAGCCGGACCTTTACGAGCCCTTACTTACGACGTCGGGGCTATGCCTATAAGGGCGATTAAGTCAATAACTTAATTATCGTAAGGGCGGCCGAGTTAGTAACGCTATTACCGGGGTCCTTAATGCATACGATCGATATATCGTATAGTTAATAACGCATCCGTGTAGGCGTTGCCCGCACGTGATCTATTTAATCACGTGGATTGCAATCGTGCCTAAAGAACGGATATCCCTTATTCCTATATTATCGTTAATATAATATACTTAGACGTCCCGAATTTAGCATAACGCCCGGTATTATATATTATTAACGTATCGACGGCCTTTTAAAGCGCTCGATTCTTTCCTTCTATATTAGCTAAAGATATATAGGAGACTCTTAAATCCCTTTAGATCTATATATACCTTAGTCCCCCTAATATTATTAAATATAATGCCGGCACGAGCTTTACGGCGGTAGAATTCTAAAATAAAGCCCGTATTATAGGAATTATATATATATATAAGTTCTTATTAAAGCATATTAGTCTATCGGTAAGGTTAAGAGGTATTATGCCCTTTTGCGCCGAGCTTTTAAAATTCTTTTCGTAGAAATATATAGCTTTACCTCCCTTAAGGGAGTTCTTTAGATAGCTATTAAAGCTATTAACGATACTACTAGACCGAACGGACTAATACCTACGTTACTTATGTTTAGAGTATATCCTAAGATAACTCTTAATTCGCTACTATTACTAACGACCTGTAAACGAGTAGCCGTAGTATAGAAAGCAATAAAAGCACTTAGGCAGCTTACGGCTAAAAGATAGGTCTAGTCTATATTATATAGCCGGAACGCCCCGGATATAGCGAATATACTTACCCTTCCTCTCTAAAGCGAAGTCCGTATATAGTATAAGGGTCTTCGACTATTAGTGAGATTAAGTCTACGACCTAATCCGTATTCTTATATACGAGCGGGGAAGAGGCACGTGCGGGCGGGGAAAGGGGCTCGTGCGAATAAGGGTAAGGGGCTCGTGCGGATAGGGGTAAGGGGCACGTGCGGACAAAGGGGTACGTGCGTAGAGCTATATATCCGTATACATAGGTGCGCTTACACTTAGTTCTTTATAGATAATTTCTATCCCTATATAAAAGGCACCTATATAATTACTCTGCCTACCTTATTATAGTATTATCTATCTCTCTTTTTTATAGACTTATTTAATACGATAACGTCCCGCTTTTATAATACCGGCACGTATTAATTAAAACGATAGGCCGCTACGATAAAAGCGATACGCGTAGTAATACTAGCTGCTATTATAGACTTACTAGACAACGATATAGAGGACGTCTTTAAGCAACGGGCCGAGGGGTCCTAGCAGCTATAGCTGCGATAAAAAGCACTAAATAAGCAGGCCTTCGCAAAAGCCCGCCTTCGATAGGAAATAATAGAAGCCCGTTTAAGCAAGGCGACGGCGGATGCCGTACCTTCTATAGCGGAAGAGGAGCGCCTTCTAGTACTACTATAGAAGATAGCCGTTAATCCGGTTAAACGAAGGGGGTTGCTAGAAGTCCTTAGTATTAAAATAGGATCTACGGCGCTTACCTCTACGGATACGCTACTCGCGCCTACGGCTGCGTCGACGAACTCTTCTACGGCTAAGGACGCTAGTATAGCTAACCTAAGGACGGCCCTTAAAGCCGCCTTCGGTAAAAGGAAGCCTCTACCGTAGCCTATATAGGATAGTAAGCTAGAGTCTTTTTACTTCTTCTTATATCGCCTCCGCAGTAAGTTTACCGTTAACGAGAAGTAAGGCCTTAACGGTTGCCGCGATACCGCTTAGTATTCGCTACTCTATACGCTACCTAAGCCTTAGATACGGCGGATTTCTAGGTTTTAGGAGAGTAGCGGGCTTAGTAGCGCCTACGACCCCCGTGCCTTCTTTAACCACCTTATCCACGCGTTCGGCAACGTATAGGAGTAGGAGAAAGCGTAAGACAGGTTGCGGATCCTCTTTTAGAAAGACGGCTAGACGTTTAGGGACTTCCTTCCCGACTTTAAGGAGACTATTACTTATGCCGCCGGAAATAGCGTTTAGGGAGATAGCGCTAAGCTTATATAGCTGCGAAATTTAATTACTCTATAACTATAGGAAATGCTTATCTTAATCGAGATACCTACTAACTTCCGGGAGTACGTAGGTCGCCTTACGAAGGTGGCTTAGAACTATAAGTAAAGCCCTAGCTTCTAGAAGTTGCGAAAGCGCGCTAGCACGAACGGCGTTAGCAATAGGAACGGAGGAGCTATTAGGAACGCTATAACGCTCCCGCCGCTTAGATCCGCGCCCGATACTACGGTAGACTACGAGGGTAACGTTGTGATATCTACTATACGACCCGCTCGTAGAAGAGCGAGAACACTATCCGCCGCCTTAGGCAGCGCGCTCTCCTCTTCTATATAGTAAGTTAAGTAAGTATCGAAGGCGGAGCTTTAAAAGCAAAGAGAGGAGGGGCTTTACGTACGCTATAGCGCGGATAGACATTTTGCTATAGACTGCCTATATCGTCCCGCTCGCCTTACGAAGCGAGCCGAAGGGCTTATAGTAATTCGCGCTACCCGACCTTCTCTTAAGTCTAATATTAAGGAGGATAATAATATCCCCGCCGCTATAAGTGCGGAGGGAAACGTATAGCTTTAGAGTATAGACGGGCCCTAGAGCCTAATTCGCTAGCACTAGAGAAAAAAGAGTTAACTAACCGTATTAAGACTTCTCTTACCTTAATACCTATTGTTATTAACCGTATAAACCTCGTCTTTACTCTTATAGACGAGGGTTGCTAGTGCTACGCCGCTATCGATAAGGCATTCGCACGAGAACTACGTTTACTAGTTAAAGATATAGGAACTTAGTACGTACGAGGAGCCTTAAGCGTAATAGAGGAGGCAAAGATTAAAGGTATCGCATAGATAGCTACGGAGATTAACAAGCATAAGCAATTGCTTATAGCATACGTTATCCCTTAGCTAGAATTTAACCTAATCCTTAGAAAGCCTTAGCTTCTTTATATAAAGTCTTACTCTATGCCGCACTAAGGGAGGCTTTAGTATAGGAATTCGTAGCGTTAGCTGCGGTATATTAATAAAAACGAGCCTAAGGACACCGAGTATGCTATAGAGCTTCGAGAGGCTAAAGAAGTTATAGCTTTAGTATTTATCGGCATAATTAATTAAATCCGTAGACGATACGGCTCGGAAGCTACTACGGCTGCTATTTGCGTAGTTAGCCTCGCGGATATCGAAAAAGCCTTACGACTAAAGAAGCCGAAGACGGAAGCCGAATTGCGTTAAATAATCCTTACGTAGTTCTATAACCTATTGCCGCTCTTTTAGAAAAGCGAGGCCGATAAATTAAACCTATATAAGCCCGGTATTAACTACGTAATACCGCTTCGTAAGGATTCCCGCGGATAAGACATAGTTCCGCCCTTCGGGCCGCTATATGCGATATCTCGAGACGAGTTGCTTATGCTAAAGAAAACACTACGCGGCCTTCTAGATAAAGGGTTTATTTAGGCTAGCTCTTCTAAGGCCGCCGCTCCGGTGCTATTCGCGCGGAAACCCGGAGGAAGACTATGTTTTTACGTAGACTACCGAGCACTTAACGTAATAATACGACGGGACCGCTACCCGCTTCCGCTTATTAAGGAGATACTCCGTAATATTGCTAAAGCGAAGTAGTTTACTAAGTTAGATATCTATTAAGCGTTCTATAAGGTGCGAATTATAGAAGGTAACGAGTAAAAGACCGCGTTCCGCACTCGCTATAGTCTTTTCGAATAGATAGTAATACCGTTTAAGCTTATAAGGGCTCTTAGCACCTTCTAACAGTATATTAATAGCATTCTTCGCGAATTTCTAAATAAGTTCGCTTCCGCCTATATTAATAATATTCTTATCTATATAAGCGGTAGCCTAAAGGATTATATAGCTAAAGTGCGGAAAGTGCTAGACCGGCTCTTAGAGTATAAGCTATACCTTAACCTTAATAAATGCGAATTTAGCGTCCGCCGGGTTAAATACCTCGGATTTATTATTATCGCGGGCGTTAGTATATAGGCGGACCTTGTAAAGATTTAGGCTATTCGAGACTAAATAGCCCTAACTTCGCAAAAGGGTGTACGGAGTTTCTTAGGATTTACGAACTACTACCGGATTTTTATTCGTTAATTTTCTCGCATCGTCGGTCCGCTCGTAGCCCTTACCGGCAAAAGGGTAGCCTTCTATTAAGGCGCCGTATAGGCAGAGGCGTTCTAAACGTTAAAGGACCTATTTTCGTAAGCCCTAGTACTACTATAATAGGACTTCGATTATCCCGTAATACTTAAGGCGGACTATAGTAGATTTGTGTTTAAAGGCACGCTTTCGCAAAAGGTAGACGGCTAACGCCGCCCTATAGCTTTTTACTCCCGTAAGCTTACCCCCGCTAAACGAAACTATACTATCTACGATAAGGAAATACTCGCTATAATTAGCTATTTAAAGCAATAGTAAGCGGAGCTCTATAGCTATAAGAACTTCGAGATCCTTATAGACTATTGCAACCTTAAGTATTTTATAAGTTAACGTTATCTCTCTAAGCGATAGGCCCGTTAGGCGGAATACCTTTCGTAGTTCCGTTTCTAAATTAAGTACCGACCCGGAAAAAAGGCTATAGTGCCGGACGCTCTATCCCGGAGAGACTAAGATCGGCCTTCTAGCGAAGATTATAATGCCTAAAAGCTTTAAATACTCCCGGAGGAAGCGCTACGTATATATCTTAGAGTAACGCTTATTAAGGCGGATAGCGTAGTCTTAGTTAATAATAAGGGCGATAAGGACGAGGACGATAGCGATAAGGATAATAATTCGTTAATTAGTTCGGAGAGTAAAGGGATAATTAAAGAAGACGCGGAGCCCGACGCTTAGAAAGCGGACTTCGTAGTGGCTATAACCTATAACGACCTTAATACGTAAGACGCGGAGCTTACTACTAATATAGGTCTTAACCGACGGATTTTTTAAGACGAGGAGCTTTAGCGTACGTAGGACCGCTTAGCAGCTTAGGACGTTACCTACGGGAGCGTGCGCCGCGCTATAGAGGCAGGAGCACGACGATTCGACCTTAAGCTTAACTTAAAGGTATAGGTAGCCGACTACTACGTAGACCTATGTAAGCACCTACGGTTCCGCGGACGGCTTTAGGTTCTTAGTTCCTCTATAACTATAGAAGCCGTAGTAAGAGACGCTCCCCTAGAGCTAGAGGAAGGAAACGCGCTCTAAGGACGGCTTATTTAAATAGTATACGACGCTAGCGTCGTCGGCTACCTTAGCCGCGAAGGAATAGTTGCCGCCGTATTCCGCGACTTCTATTAGCCGCTCCTTTAGCTATACGTTAGGCGATTCCTCCGCAACTATAATATCTACGGGCGTACGAAGATTTAGCATACGCTTAAAAAAGGGCTGCTTAAATCGCTCCTTATGCCGGACCGGTTCTATACGTATATATAGATAGACTTTATTATAGACCTCCCCCTTACGGAGAGCGGCAACCGTAACCTTTAGGTAATTAAGGACCGTCTAAGTAAGGAGGTTATATTAAAGCCTATGCCCTCTATAAAAGCGGAGATCTACGCGGAGCGCTTTCTCGTATACTACGTGCGATACTATTAGTAGCTAACGTTAATTATAAGCGATAGGGGCTTAAATTAGATAAGCCGCTTCTAGTAGCACTTATATCGGCTACTATAGATAATATAGCTGCTAAGCATAGTATATTATCCGTAAACCGATAAGGGGCTAGAACGGCTTAACTAGGAAGTTTAGGCTTACCTTTAGGGCGTTATCGACCGTAACTAAAGGGACTAAGATAAGTAGCTCCCTATAGTATAAATAGCGCTTAACGGGAGAAATTATTCTTTAATTAGTATATCCACTTTCTTCGCACTATACGGGTACGAACTAGTATTACTATTTCCTATCGCCGTAGATATAGCGGCGGAAATACCGTCCGGCAATAGCGCGGAGGGGCGTATAGCCTCCTTTATATAGCGACTTAAGTAGGTCTCGGACTTCTATTAGTCGTTAATAGCCTTAGTAGCGTAAGACTAAGAGCGGTATGCTAATAAACGGCGGGAACCCGTAGAGCGATTTACGGTAGGTAATAAAGTCTAGGTAGACCTACGAAACTACGTATCCTTAAGGCCGAAGAAGAAGCTCGACTAGCTATACGTAAAATTCACGGTTAAGAGAGTGCTAAGCCCGTAAGCCGTTAAGCTAGAGGGACTACCTAACGAGATTTACCTAAATTTTAACGTAGACCTTCTTCGCTAAGCAATAGTAGATCCGATGCCCGGCTAAGTAATAGCGGACCCGCAGCCTCCTATAATTCTAGTAGAAGGAGAAAAAGAGTTTTTAGTATAGGAAATTCTCGCTGTAGGATAGAAGAAAGTCGGCCGCGGTAGTAGGCGCGGAGTCCTCGTAAGGTAGTAAAAGTACTAAGACCTAACGTAGCACCTAGCAGCGGACTTTATAGACATAGAAGCGCTTAATCGCTTCGAAAAACGCTTTAGAGCTATTAGAGAAAACGATAGACCGCCCGACACCGCGTTGCCGGTAAAGAAGAAAGTGCGGTTTACGCTCCCTAAAGCGAGCCGCGCAGCCTAAGGCGCGCCCGGGCCCTATATAACGCGTTGTTAAATTTCGCTCGGGTAGGGTAGGGGTCTTATATAAGGGTCTTCGACTATTAGTAAGATTAGGTCTATAACCTAATCCGCATTCTTATATACGAGCGGGGAAGAGGCACGTGCGGGCGGGGAAAAGGGCTCGTGCGAATAAGGGTAAAGGGCTCGTGCGGATAGGGGTAAAGGGCACGTACGGACAAAGGGGTACGTACGGACAAAGGGGTACGTACGTAGAGCTATAAATCCGCATGCATAGGTGCGCCTACACTTAGTTCTTTATAGATGATTTCTACACCTATATAGAGGGCACCTATATAATCACTCTGCCTACCCTATTATATATAGAAGGAGAAGTTAAGATAGTAAAGACCCTTTAAAATTGCGTTTATTAATAGGCATAATATTACGATCGATATAGTTTATAGACCTTAGGTTTTTAGATCTGTATTAGTATAACCGTATTATCGTAATTAAATGCTTAATAATATCCCGGCTTTAGAGTCCGAGCAGCCGGACGAACCCGCCCGACCGGACCCTCCGGCACCCCGTAAGCGAGGACGTCCGCCCGGATCGAAGAATAAAGCTAGGCATTTAATTATTAAAGGAATAAACGTAGAGGATAACCTAGACAATAACGAGGACGATATAGACCTCGACGATTTAAGTAACGAAGAAGCGGACGAGGCCTTTACGATAAAAAAGGAAGAAGAGGCCTATAAACTAGCTGTTAAGCTTTAATCTAAAAGCGCTATTACGACCTTAAGAGCACTATTCGAAGCGTTAGATAGCACGGAGATCGACGACCTTATAGTATAAGGAGTATTTAGTTTCGAACGTTATAATAAAGCTATTTACGGCGGCTACTATATCTTTAGCTCTTATATAGTTCGAGAGGTTTAAGGCAAAGATACTAAGCTATAAAAGAAATTAAGGCTTATAGTCTAAGGTTATAATAATAAGGAGAAGGCTTCTTTACTAACGTAGTCCCCGATAATCTAACGCGTTAGCTAACGTCTAATCTTAGCCCTTGCTCTTAGCTTTATGCGCTATAGGATAACGTTATCCCTTCGAGATATTACCTAAGCATATCCCTAGGCGACTATAGAGCTCTTTCGAACGGTCTTAATACGTCTCCCCGCCGAATTATAAAGGAAGTATCCGCCTAATATAATTATCTAAGTTATTAGGCCCCTATATAGCATTTTAGAATCGGGAGTCTATTAGTTTAATACGTATTAAAAGCACTATATCGAGGGCCTCGATATAGCGATATCGACCTTCGACTTTTGTCTTTTAATATCTAATATAGGACTAGAATACTTTAGCATTGTTAAGATATAAACGGACGATACCCTTATGCTTAAAACGATAAGTTTTTCGGCCGCTAAAGAAGAAAAGCTCCGAGAGGCATAATTTAAGGCGAAGCCGAAAACCACGATGACTTAGGGCTCTATTACGGATTTCAACGGAGCGAAGGTAAGCTTACAATAGGATAAAATACTCTTACTTTAATAAAAGGGATAAGCCGCCCGAATCGACTAAATCGATATTAAGGCTTTAGATTATATATAATAGTACTTAAAATAGCGTGCTTATAGAGCTTATATAGCCTTAGTATGCTAACCGGAAGCAGTATTCGATATCTCGATTACGGCATAAGTATAGAACCCGGATAATAAGGATTATATAATCTTAAATAAGCGACTTAAGTAGCTAATAGACTACTAAAGCAAAGGTTTAATATATAAACTAATAAGTCTTATAAAGGCGAAGCTAATAGTATTTACGGATAGGTCGTTTAGTAATAATAAAGACCTATTATCGCAACTAGGCTTTATTATTGCATTAGTTAATAAGACCGAAAGGTCTAATAACTAGTTTAAGGTTACTAAGAATATTATCTATTAGAGTTCGACGAAGTATAAAAGAGTTACCTAAAGCGTGCTAGCCTCTAAGATATACGGTATAGTTAACGGCGTTAACCTTAGGATCGCTTTAGCAATAACGCTAAAAATTATTACCGACCGACTTAAGCTACCGAATATCTAATTAATTATCTATATAGATTCGTATTTACTCTACGAATATCTTGTAAAGCTCGGGATAATTAAGGAGAAGAGATTAATAATTAATATTATATCTCTTCGATAGTTATACGAGCAGCGTGAGATCGTAGAGATCCGTTAGATTAACGGCGATAATAACCCGGCCGATGCTATAACGAAGGCATTACCTAACCGAGCCCTCGAACGCTTTATAGACAATAATAGCTTAACCATTCGGATAGAGGCATACGTTCTACGTCCCTAAGTTCACCTTTAGAACTCTCTTTTATTTATACTTATGTATTATATTTATTAGACCCCTTTAGTCTAATACACGTTATCCTTACGATTAGGAAGGTTGCTTAGCAGTTAGAAAAGAAAGACTGCTAGTATAGGAATTTAGTTATATAACTAAAGGATAGAGTCGTAACTATATTGCCGACTATATATAGTAAAGGGGCAATAGGGGTTATAACCACGCGGCGTATAACGCTACGTGCCTTATATAGTTAATAACCTCGTTATTAACTAAGGGCATCGTTATAACTAGAGCAGTAAGCCCTAGCGTAGGCCTTAACAATGCATTGTTAAGGCATAGCAGGCTCTATAGAGGGACTCCGGCAGACGGGTATAAAGGGGCCCCCTTATTCCCCCTTCTTAGCTAGATTAAATATAACTATAACTAATGCAACCCCCTTTGTTTAGATTAATCTAAGTGAATCACCTACTCACAGCTAATATATTTATAAAAGAATTAAGGCGTATACTATTTAATACATTTCGAGACCTCTTAGGTCTTAAAAAGGATCCTATATACAAAGATAAATAGAGGTTTTTAGCTGCTCTTTCTTATGCTTTCTTCTAGCTTTCCTCTATATACCCTTTAGTTTTTTCCCTATATATAGGTTTACTAAACGGACTAATAAAATATAGTAGAGTTTTAATTTTTTCTCTATAAAAAATAGTAGAGTTTTAATTCTTTCTATATAAAAAATAGTAGAGTTATTTTTCTCTATAAAAAATAGTAGAGTTATTCTTCTCTATATAAAGGTTTTTTCCTAGAAATAGGGTTTTAAAGAGTTTTTATAAATCCTTGTTAGTTATAAACGGACATATATAAAGCGCACTTCTTTATAAAATAAGTACCCTTTAAGAGAGGCTATAAGGGAGCAGATATCTCCTAATTGGTTTCTTCCACTAATGCATAAAGATATGCATTAGAACCGCCTTACATTATTGTATATAACGTAAGTCACCCGGTCGCATTAGCTCCCGAGATAGCTAAGATACCGAAGCCCGAAGTATATAGTGTGAGTAGAGATAGAGGCATGTAAGTTATAACTTATGACTCGGTCAACCGGCGTTATCTACATTACCTCGTATTACTCGCGTATTTAATGATGCAATAACTAAGCTACTAAATAGGATCCGACCACTTGCATTATATAGACAAATAATAGCGCCTTCTATAACTACAATTGTTTAGGTCATATATACCTTTATTCGTGTGGAATTAGCTATATAAAGGGACCTTAGTCCGCCCTTAGATAGACCTTCACTTAGCAATTTAACAAAACTTTTCTCTCTTATTTCTGCATTAATCTTAACACTCTTTGCACTGCCGTAATCCTCTGCCTTTAAGCTTACCTTTAGGCTCTTATTCGTCCTAAAGGTACCGAAGTATTATATATCCTTATATCTCCCCGCGCCTCCCCGCGCCTTCCCGCCCTTATACCCGCGTACCTGAATTACGTGCGTATGCCTAATAGGCTATAGGCCTATTTAGTCCTACCTAATACTTTATATTTAAGGAGCAATTACGTATATATCGCTATCGCTATTTAAGGCTATCGCGAGATTAACGCAACGTATATATAGTTATTCGGCTTCTTAATTCGAGTTATCTAGCTGCGTTCTTACTACTATAGTAGATAAAGCTAGCGTAGCCCTCCTACCTTAAGCCTATCTCCCTTAAGATCCCCTTCCCTTTAAATTAAAGACGCACGCAATCTTCCTTACGACGGCTAACTAAAGCCTTAATTAGCTACCTCTCGCTCCTCTATCTTATATTATATACGCGTGCGTTATACGTTTATATTAAGGCGACGAGTGCTACCTTAACCTTAGCTAGACCGTAGTAGCTATCTTTACGTGCTTTGCCTACGCTTACGCCTACGCCCGTGTCTTTATAGCTATAAGCACGGCTATAATACTTACCTAAAGGTATCGTCGCCGTCGTCGCTTTAGTATCGGTAGTGCATTAAGGCTTAAGGCACCTCTTAGTAGGTATTCTTAATTAGCCGAGGCCGACTATATAGGTTTTATATAACGTTAGGGTCCCGGATTTAAAGCAGTAGCTCTTTAAGGTCCTAAAGGTAAAGATTAGCGTAATTTATATAGAAAATAGGGGGGTGCCTTACTAAAGGCTTCTAAAGCAACTATCGAGGGTAAATATTATCCTTTATAAGCGAACTATCCGCTTAAAGTCGTTAAAGGATTATATAAGCATAAGGAAGCCCTTATGTTAAGTAAATCGCCTTATATAAGGCGGTAGCGGGCGTACCTCCCGCTCCTCTTTTAGACGCCCGCCTTCCCTTAGCGTTAAAGGCATCGTGACCTTAGTAAGCCGGTGCTATATTATAAGGAGGTTTACGGCCTAATATATAGCTTTAAGGTTAAGCCTATTAAGCTACGTTTAGCCGCTATATTTATACTATAGCCGCTACCGCTACCGCTTAGCCTCCTATATATAGGTAAGCTCTTTATTAGCGATTATCTATAGTAGCGCGTTATAAACGTAAAAGAGATCGCCGGTGCCTATGAGAAGGTAAGACTTCACGTCCTTATAGACGGTCTTAATTAAGCTATTAACGATTTACCTAAAGTTACGATAGCGGCTAATATAGCAATAAGCCTACTACTCGCGCTACGGTATATACTCCTTAAAGATATACCGGATAATATAACCTTAGTGTTCTCCGAAGGTTTAATCGAGGGTATAATAGCGTACGTAGAAAGCTTCCTCCGTAGATATATAAATAACTAACTTCTACGCGGTAAATATACCCTTACGGCTATACTCCTTATATAGCTTAAGCAAGCTCTTATTCTTAGCCTCTTCTTCCTTAGCATTAGCTTCTTCTTATATAAGGGTAGCGTCGCGCGCGGTATTTAAGGCAGGCTCGTTAGCCTTATTAGCCTTATTAGCCGAAGACTTATCGTCGTCGTCGTCGTCGTTATCTTTAGCACCCGGCTTTTTCTAGCGTGCCCTAATCCTTTAGTTTACGTTACCGTTAATATAATACATATAAAGCTATTATTATATAAACGGGAAAACGTGTAAGAGGGCGTTCTTAAGGGCCTTTTCCTTATCTATAATAATTATAGTCGGCGCAATAGCCTTAATATATTAGCAAAGCTCGTCTAGTCGCTTATATAGCTAAAGGAAGCCCTCTTCCTTTTCCGTATTAATAAGGCCGAAGGCGAAGTTAGCTATAGACTTTTAATCGGTGACTTTAATAGCCTAAAAGAGATATATCTTAAAGCGGTTCGTTTTATATATATTATTAAGTCTTAAGACTTTCGGAAACGTCTTTTATATCTTTTTACACTAATAGTATATCTAGAAGATCGCCTTAACTTTCTCGTTATCGTCGGCGGCGTATTTAACCGTATGCTTAAGGTTATCGCGCTAGAGGTGCTTAAGGAAGGCCTAGGTCGCTATCTTACTCCTAAGGACGGCGGTATAGATTTTCTAACGATCGTTATATATATCCTATTGCCGGAAGAAGGACTATTCGGTAGTATCTTTAATAATCGTAGCTATCTCGCGGGCCGGTAAGGCATAATGCTTTAAAAGGTTCTTCTTAAGCTTTTATTATACTAAAGTGTAGCGGCGATAAATATTATAAGCTTGTTAGTAAGGCTTTAATAACGGTGACTAGCCGGATGGATCTATTAAGTTGTTGTTATTAAATCTATGATCTAGCTAAGGAAGAGGGGAAGGCCTCGTGGAGATATAGCCTTATTGCGTGCACGTGATCCTACGGATCACGTGTGCGCAACTACCTTAACAATGCGGATATCCCCTATTCCCACAAGCTAATAGATTAAATAATTGCCTATAATTATAATAACCTTTAACGTAAAGCGTCTATAAGCCTACCTTTATTATTAACGCTATAATCTTAAATTAGTAATTAGTCTTTTAGGTCGATGCCTTACGCAATCCGGCACTTTAAAAAGCGCGGCTATGCCTATAATTATATGTTAAGACACGAGTTATAGCTTATATAACCTTATTAACTATATGCTTGCCTTAGCTATTTCGCTTAATTAAGGTAGCGCCGTTATTGCGATAGAACGTCTAAAGGAACCTAAAGAGATCGTCGAATATATTAAAAAGGTCTTCTATAGGGGGTAAAGGCGGAATTAGGGCCTTAACGAGCTCGTCGGCCTATTTATCGTCGGCCTATTTATCGTCGGCCTACTATTCGGCCTATTCGTCGGCCTACTCATCGGCGTATTATTCGGCGTATTATTCGGCTTGCTATTCGGCCTAATCGTCGAGGCCTTTATTAAGCAGCTCGTCGAGTGCGTCGTCGAATTCCTTAAGCCCCTCGTAGAGGAGCAATTCGTCGAACGCCGCCGCGTCCGCTATAGCTACCGACGCAGCGGCGGCTGCTATATCGAATATAGCATTAACTACGTCGGCCGCTTACGTCGGCCGCGGCCGCTAGGTTAAGTATAGCTTTAAGGTCTATTATAAAAGGGTTATATCGGTGGCTTAGTAAAGGGTTATTAGCGTTACTACTACGGCATTTAACTTTTCCTATACGTTAGCACGTAAATTTAGTAGGGTAAAGTAAGCGCGTATAAAATAAGCGGGGATCTAAGTAGTACTCTAGTACCTCTAGGACAAATAGAGATTTACTACGGGACAAATAGTAGGACTTATTTATGAATATATAGAATGAGTATTGCTATTCGCACGACACCAAATGTCTAATCGCACGATAACCCCGTTTTTCCCTAGCCTTAATCCCGCTATGCCCCGCCACACGATTTGGCCTATATAGCCTAGCGCCGCGGGGAGTCACTCGAAGTCCCTACGTTAAGCCTCTATACGTGCATCGTCGTAATCGTCGCATCGTCGCATCGTCGTATTATCGCATCGTCGCAATCGTCGCAATCGTCGCAATCGTCGCAATCGTCGCACGTATATCGCATCGCGGACGTAGGAACGTTAGTATGCGATGCCGATAAAAAATTCTTAGTGACTTCGAGTGACTCCCGGCGGCGCTAGGCTATATAGGCCAAATCGTGTGGCGGGCTATAGCGGGGTTTAGGCTGGGAAAAAACGGGGTTGTCGTGCGATTAGACATTTGGTGTCGTGCGAATAGCAATACTCTATAGAATATAACCTTAACGTAGCTTCCTTATAACCACGCAACGCGAAGCCACGAGGTCTCTATGCAGCTATTCCGAGGACTGAAAGCCTCACCCCTTCCTCATCCAGATAGGCCCCATAGACAAGAAGCCGCGCTGTCTTCTCGCCTGCCCGGCGGCCTCCCGCCCGTCGCCATCATGCCCTACAACACGTCCGCCATTCCTCCGCGAAAGGAGCCAACAGGTCACACCCAGCTCCCGTGTAAGCCCCCTCCTCCTCATCCTCGCGTCTTAACCAAAGTACTTCTAGTTCTGACTCTGACTCTGCTTGTCCTCTAGTGTCGAGGGTCAAGAAAATCATCAGCCAAGACTCCGACATCGCCATGTGCTCCAACAACGCCGCCTTCATCATCACATGCGCTACAGTTAGTAACGGCCCGCCCCATTGTGTCCTCCTTTTCATTTCCAGTGTAACTGATGGGCACATCAGGAAATGTTTATTCAACACCTCGCAGACACAGCACACACTGAGGCACGGCTGGAACGAAAGCCGCGGCGCAACATCCAATACAAGGACGTTGGTATGTCCGCACTCCTTGTCTCCCTGAATCTGCCGAACCTCCTCTTCTCTACAGTACTTGCTCGTGGCGCTCCAGTCTAACCAAGCTATTCCTCATCACACAGCCAATTCCGTCTCCCACCAAGACAATCTTGAGTTCCTCGAAGACATCGTCCCCAAGACGGTCCCCTTCAGAAAGGTCCAGGCCGCGGCGCTGGAAACCCAGGCCCGACTTCGCGGCGAAAAGCCTGCCAAGGAGCTGCTGCCCGTCTCGTCTCACGCCGCCGCCGCCACTGTCGCCGCCCCCTTGGTCAACGGCACTAGAACTGAGGACGCCGCCATCGTCAACGGCGAGGGTAATGCCTTTAGGCTCCCGCGCCGCGCCGACGACAGGACCGATGACCCAAGCGACCAACTCGAGCTCGAGATGAGGCAGGCCGAGCTCGCGGGGCCCTCCCACAATTCAGACGTGCAAATGTCGGGCTAGCGGCCGGCGCTTACCATGGCATGCTGGGATGCGCCCGCGAGGACTTGAGCGAGAATCAGACAAGGCAGAGAGAGGTAGTGGCAAGTGCGTTGGGGTCAGTAGCCTCATCCAGCAGTGCCTACGAGTTAGAGCTGGTGCAAAGACCAAAGAGCTGGGATCCTCGGGATCAACACCCTCGTGTAAAGAAAAGCCGATAGCAAGAAACCCGGCCACCTTTTCGTGGCAATTCCACTCACCATCATGCTCCCCCGCAACACGCAGCGCCTCTATTCCTCCATGGCATCTTGATGCAGCCCGGATGGCAGTTTTCCCTCTTTCATCTCCTTTTCCAGCGCGATGATCTCCTTTAGGCTTGTCGCATTGTTGATCTTCTTCTCGAGCAGCTGCCTCTCCTCGTCCGTGAGATTCATCCGCAACTGTTTCGAAGACTCGGCGGAGCCGTTGGTCGACATCTCAAATGATTTGGTCTTTCTGCCGAGGATCTGCGTCGGGTCGTTAGCGGGCAGCTGCTCCTTGGCCTCGACAGCAACTGGGAAAAAACCTGCCTCGGTAGTCAAGACCGTCGGCTCCTCTGCTGTGCCGAAAAGCTCTCGACCCTTCTCCCTCTCCACCTGCTTTACCTTTTCGTAGTCGAGGAATCGCACCGAGGGACATCGCCACAGGACCCAGTAGCGGTAGTGCTACGGCGCATCCACGTCAGCATCTGCACATTCTGGCTCTCCCTCTGTAGAATGAGGTCCACCACTCTTGCTTACCTCCTTCCGTGTGACGGGGTTCTCGGCGAGAACGAGGTGGGTGAGGCGCGGAAACATGCCCAGCACGTCCAGATCCGCCAGCTCAGCCAGAATGTTGGACGCCAGCACCAGGTTCCTCAGGTTCGGAATTGCATTGGGCAGGCCCTGCTGAATGCTGACGATGCGGTTGCGCGCGACCAGAAGCGTGTTCAGGCGGGGTGAGAGGGGAAAGTTTCCCAGCACCTGGATATCGTTGTCGGTGAAGTCGATTGCATCATGAGGCTTCCAGCCCAAAGTTCCAGGTCAGCGGCTCGTCACGCGTGGTTCGCCGCCAGACCAGGATCGGAACTGTACTCACGCCCGCGGCAGCAAGGTTCTCAATGGTAGGGATTCGCTGTCCTGTTGGCCCGCAGACGACAAAGACGCTGGTATCAACTCTAGCTCTTATGACGATCAAACCGTGTAGCATCTGCTCTTTTCAAACGCACCTCGGAGATCGAGCTCGCGCTCCTTGAGCGGGTTCAGGTAGGAAAGGGAATCATGCAGGAGCTCCGCGGTGAGCCTCATGGCGGCGAATGTCCGCCCAGTCGCACTGGTCGGTCGAGTCGCGGTGCCTTTCCTGTGCTCGCCGTCGGGGGAGTGGTTGTGGTGGACAAGGCCTTTGATTCGTGTTCGTCTGTTGCAGTCGCCGAGCAGAAGTCACAGAAGTCAAACAAGTCAAACAAGTCAAACAAGTCAAACAACAACGGGGTTGCGCGGGTCGAGTGGGTGGGGTGTGCGAATGGGTGGGTCTTGCTTGCTTGGAGGTCAACAGTTGAGCCACAGCTGTCACCATGACCATGCGCCACGTGTACTGGTACGGAGTGCCCCCCACGCAAATCAAGCCGATATTCGACGACAACTCTTCTCTACCTAGACATGTGGCTCTTCAACGTGCTATATTTCGTGCCCATTCATTATCCGTAAACTCCATCTCCTCTGGTCAAGCCCTCTCCGCAGCCCCTCACTGAAACACAAACACGACGCCAGAGCGGTCCACCGATACGCTCATGGTGTACGGGTACTCTATAATCACCAGGTCGAGCACCGCGTCCAGATGCGACTGTAGGAGCTGCTGCTGCATCATGGATATTACAGTGGACCGCGGCGGCCGTCCGCTTGCCGTGTTCTTTCCCTTGGTCCCCGTGCTGCCGCCGCCATCGTTGTTCCCTCCTCCCGATCCCGTGTGGCGCGAAGACTTTTCCGCGTTGACGGTCACGCCCGTCGTAGGGTGACTGGTCATGTAGGTCGGTAGAGGCTCGTCGGGCAGCAGCCCGCTGTAGACACCCGAGTTCTCGATCCGGCCAATGTCCCAGAAACGCAACTTCTTGTCCGAGCCCCCCGTTGCCATGTATGCGTGGCGCACGTCGCGGGAGTCCTCTGCAGCCCCGGTCCCTACCACCATGGCGCGCACGCCCCGGTCTGCGTTGGCCGCGTCGTTGTTGCTCTCCAGGTTCGTGGCAAAACGGGCGAGCATGCCCTCTGGCCTGTCCTCATCCACGTCCCAGGGGCTGTATACTTTCGGGCCGTCCTTGTTCCCACTGGCGCGGTAGATCTCTCGGCAAGTTGTCTTTTCGAGGTCCCAGACAGTAATCTCCCCTTGTCCCGTCCCGCCCGACACGCATATCCACTTGCCGCGGCCCTTGGTCGGGTGGATGCACATCCGGTAGATTGACGTCTTGCCTGGGATGCCCCAGCCCTTCAGCCTCATCTTGAACCGTAGATCCCAGAGGTCAACCACACCATGCGACGTCCCCACGCAAAGCCAGTTCCGTTTCCTATCCACGCACAGGCAGGTGGGGGTGCCATGATGGACTGGGTTCTCCAGCTCGTACAGCACCGACATGGTTCTGATGTCGATGCCCAGGATCCGCGATCGATTCGTGGCCAGGATGAGGACCGACGCCGAATCCTGCTTGAAGTGCTCGCACCAGACCGCGAATTCATCCCCTGGTAGCTGGTACTCTCGCACCAACCGCAGTTTGCCATACCTAACAACGCCGCTCGCAAGGACAGTGTCGACCTTGACGACATGAACGCTTCCGTCGCTCGCGCAGCTGACGAAACAGTGCGAGTTTTCCACAAAGCACAGGCTCAGGACACGAGCGCCGTCGGCATTCTTGTGTGTCTGCCTGGAGCGGTGCGTGATGTTGCGCTCCAGTCTCGCCGTGTCCCAGACCCTGACGGTACCGTCGCTGCCACCAGTGACAAAGAAGACGTGGTCTGGAGAAGCGACGACCCTGTTGACCGGGCCCTTGTGCTCAGCAAACGTCGCCACAAGGTGCCCTTTGGGCTTCCACTGGCTGGCACCGGGCTGGACATTGACGACGCGGAGCTTGCCGCCGGATGCGGGCGAGACCATTGGCCCAAACTCCAAGACGTCGCGGGGAAAGTTGTCAATGTACATTCTGTCCAGCATTCTTTGAATGTTGGGGTCTGTCCCTTCGTAGCTATGCCTCGACTGCTTCGGGGCAGCCCCGCGCTCGTCGTTCTCCGGTGCTGAAGCCGGCGATGCGGGCGCTGTTTGTGCAAACGGACCTTTCACTTCTCCAAACGCATTGGCATCGCTGGTGCCGGTTTCTGCGATCGACTTGTTGCCATCCTTGCGATCAAGGAGACTCAGCGCGCTTGATTGATGCCGAACGCTCCTCCTAGACGAATAGGGGTCGTCCCGCACGGCCAAGTCGTCGTCGCCCAGGCCGCCGCCACGGCTGATAGATGATTCCCGCCTCGGTTGCCTCGAACCGGCTCTCTCGCTGCCTCCTGGTGACAGGAGACGCGTCGTATTTCGAGATGGCCGAGCACCAACGCTGTGTACCCTGTTCAAGTGGCTGTTCAGGGCCGCCCGCCTCCTCTTGCCCATCGAGTCACCGAGGGTCATGGAGGCGTCCTGCAGTGCGTCTGCAATGGTGCACGAACCGGCGGGTGAGTCGAGGTCCGGCTCGAGGGACGAGTCCCTGAGTGGCGTGTCGTTGAAGAACACTGTTTGTGGCGTGACTCCAAGTGCCTTCAAAGAGACGAGCCCAGTCGGCATGCTCGCTTCCCCAGCCACAGAGTCCCGCGCCTTGATCTGGCTCATTCGCCAGATGTACTCCCGGAGAGCCAGGAGCTTGAATTCGTCCTCGGGCTTGAGACCGAGGTTCCTCAACTTTTCGAGCCATTGCTCATCCTCTTCGTTGCGACCGATTTTGTTCAGGGAATTGGCGTTCAAATCTTGAGACGATCGAGCGGCCAGTCCTCCAGATGGCCCGAGGGTCAAGGGCCGGACCCTAGAATACGACTTCCAGAAGATTCCTCGGTCCGTCTGCGTGGCCCAGGTGATGGCCTGTTCAAACACTGCCCTAGAAAGGGGCTTCTTGAGACAGTCTAGAATGACCAGCTCAGACAAGTCGGCAAGTGTTGCCACTCTGAGGAACTGCTTCATTAGTGGCAGTGAGATGCACCTGACGTCCGACGAGGCCAGAAACTTGGCAGACATGGACAAGAACTGTGCCGAGGCTTCTCGAATCCATATGTTTGGATGCATTGTCAGTCTACCGACGAGATCGGTCAGTTCCCAGATCTTGGATCTCGACAACAGGCCCAGGCCGGCGAGCTGGGCGATGGATTGTAGCGCGGCCTGCACCACGAACTCCTCGGCGTCCGCCAAGGCCTGGGCCATCAGCGGGAGCATGAATTCCTCAAGGCTCGTACTCCCTATGAAGGTTGCAATGCCAACCACGGTGTCGAAAAATGCGCACTTTAGTGTCCAGTCGCGGTCGTTGAGGTAGGTGTTGAGGTGCGTGAGCAATATGTCATTGGAGTGTTCCTGGAAGAACATGCAGAGCTCCGGCACTGATGCCAGGAACGCACGACGCACGTGGACGTCGGGGTCCTCTACCAGCAGCTTCGTGTGGCTTTCCAAAGTTTCAAAGAGCTCTCTGCCGGCGTTGTCGAAGACGCTTTCGAAATTTGCCTCGGCGTCGGCCCCGGGTTCCACTTCGGGGTCCGCGACGGGCATGGAGCCGTCTGCCCTGAGGCTCGAGGCGACCTCAAGGAACCGCTGGCCCGTCGAAGCAAGGCTTCCCAGGCACGAGGCATACGTCGCTCGGACCAGCGGACTGGTGCGAGACCTCGATCCCAATGCGATTTCCATCCGCGGGAGGACATACTCGACGACAACGTGCGAGTTGATGGGGGTCGGCATGCGGACAAGTTGCAGAAGCTGAGTGATGGTGCGGATGGCGGACACAATGACAATGTCTGTTTCATCCCAGCGCAGCAGCGTCATAAGGTACGGCAAGACTCTGTCCAGTTTGGCCTCGTCGGTTAACCTCTCGGCAAAGGCCAGCAAGACGTCACAGGCTCGAACTCTCGAGGATGCCCGGGTCGTTGTGCGTATGGATGCAACAATCAGTGTGAGAAATATGAGAGTGCCGTCGTCTTCCGGGGGCTCGAGGTCTGCAGACACGGACAGCTCGTGGCTGGCGATGCTCAGACGGACGGGAAAGTGGCCGAGACCGAGGCGTGGGGGCGGCAGCGCCGGTCCCAGGGACCGCTTATCGGGCTGGTAACCGAGAAAGTAGGAGATCTTGTCAAGGTCGTTATAGACGCGATCTATCCGGTCGTCGGACTCGCCCATGTTCTTCAAAGACCCGGACATGGGGTTGATGCCAGAGGACGGGTCGGTGATGAGCTCCATGTACTGATGCAGAAAGTTGTAAAAGTACGACGGAAACACCTTTCCCTTCCAAAACTCAAGGTATTGGTCTGCCGAGTAACGCTTCTCGGGATCGACCTGAATCATGTGCGCAATCATGTCCCGTACATCCTTGTCCGAGATGACGCTCAAATGCGTAATAGCTGGGTCGTACTCGCCACGGCGATACTTGTAAAGCTGGGCGAGGCTGAAGAGCTCCGACTCCAAGAACATTTGCGCAATGACGCAGCCCGCGCTGAAGACGTCCATGGCCCATGTCATCTCGGCCTTGGGGGGGGGGCCTTCGCCCGCGGGGTAGAAGCGCTCGGGGGCAAGGTAGCACGTACGCCTCCCCGAAGTGTCGAAGAAGTATGAGAAGTCTCCGGGGTTATCATCGGGCAGGAGGACCGGCTTGTAGGGCGACGAAAAGTCTGTCAGGTACAGCCAGTTCCAGGACGTGACGAGGACATTCTGGGCCTTGATGTCGCCGTGGTAGACGTCTCGGGCGTGGCAGTCTCGCAGGGCGCACAGCAGCTGAAAGGCAAGCCACTTCTTTTCGATGTCTTCGAGAAAGGGCCGGGTGCTCAGCCGGTCGTAAAGGGAGTTGTACTGGAACTGCCGCACAAGGTACCCGTTGGTCTCGGTCTCGATGATGCGCTGGAAGCCGAGAGCGTTGGGGACATCGGCCAGTGCCTTTCGCTGCTCTAGTGACGCGTCAGTATGGCATGCGAGCGCTGGATATGAGGGCGCGGAGGCGAGCACCCACTGATGATCTGCTGTTTGTATTCCTCGAGATCGACCTCGGCAAACGGCTTCACGAGCACCTTGACGAGCACGACGCCGTTTTCGTTGCGGCCGCGGATGCTCTTCATGAACCGCGCATTCCCGATGCTCCTCTCATACTGAATATCTTGGAGCTGCGCAATGTCTATGCCGGCCGAGCCAGCCGACGGCGTCGCGAGGGAGAATCCCTGACCCATGGCTGCTGGTGATGGATGAAGGCGCAGGAAGCCGCACTCGTAGTGGCAGCTATGGCTCCGACGGCGAGGCGTCCTCGGTCATCGTGAAGCACGATATGCAGTCGGGTTGCCTCTCACCCTTGTCTCTTCCCATTGGCCGACCCCCTGCTGCCACGAGTGGCGGGAATCTAGACATTGTACGAAGTACGAATACGAAGTACCCCAACTTATTAGATCACATGATAGAGGCCACCACATTAGCTCAGCATGACCGTCACGTGGCTTCGGGAAAATTTCCTATAAAACAGGCCCCTTAAGAAAATAAGGGCTATACACATATCTTTATTATAATATTAATATAACCTCTTTTGCTATATAACCTATTAGACCTATTAAGACCTATAATCGTACTTATTTAGTCTAAGCCGTAGATTAAAGATCTAATAATTAAGAGTCTTACTATTTAATCTACTAGAACCGTAAACTAAAAACCGAATATTACGGTATTAGGTTATATTATATATTATCCTATATAACCTTTATATCGTATATATAGACATTTAGATCTAGTCTATAGCTATATCCCTTCGTAGATTAATAACAATTATATACCCCCCTTAAGCTCGTTCCCTTATAGTTTAATCTACTATTTTATCCTATTGCCCTTAATTA
Organism: Ophiocordyceps sinensis; assembly: GCA_012934285.1. Lineage (NCBI taxonomy): Eukaryota > Fungi > Ascomycota > Sordariomycetes > Hypocreales > Ophiocordycipitaceae > Ophiocordyceps > Ophiocordyceps sinensis. The sequence goes on along the minus strand of JAAVMX010000001.1, from coordinate 10,660,455 downwards.
ATAAGAGTATTGCTATTTGCACAGCACGAAATTGCTATTTGCATAGCAAGAACATCCAAATCTCCACTTTTCTGCACGTACCCCGCGCGCCCATGTCCTGCCACCAAAATCTAGTGTAGGTACATGGCAATTAAGAGAGCCGCGCAAATCGTCAAGGAGCCGCACACACAGCAAAAGGCACGCAGCAAAGGGCACGCAGCAGAGGGCACACAGCAGGGCACGCAGCAGGGCACGCAGCAGGGCACGCAGCAGAGGGCACGCAGCCGGGAGCCGGGCACGAAGCATACATCAAGGAGCCGCACACACAGCAAAAGGCACGCAGCAAAGGGCACGCAGCAAGGCACGCAGCAAAGGGCACGCAGCAAGGCACGCAGCAGAGCACGCAGCCGGGCACGCAGCAGAGGGCACGCAGCCGGGAGCCGGGCACGAAGCATACATTAAGGAGCCGCACACACAGCAAAAGGCACGCAGCAAAGGGCACGCAGTAAGGCACGCAGCAAAGGGCACGCAGCAAGGCACGCAGCAGAGCACGCAGCCGGGCACGCAGCAGAGGGCACGCAGCCGGGAGCCGGGCACGAAGCATACATCAAGGAGCCGCACACACAGCAAAGGGCACGCAGCAGAGGGCACGCAGCAGGGCACGCAGCAGGGCACGCAATAGAGGGCACGCAGCAGAGGGCACGCAGCCGGGAGCCGGGCACGAAGCATACATCGAGAAGCCGCCGAGCCGCACACACAGCAGAGGGCACGCAGCACACGCAACAGAGGGCACGCAACAGAGGGCACGCAACAGAGGGCACGCAGCAGAAGGCACGCAGCAGGGCACGCAGCAGGAAGCTAGGCATATACGTTATTTGAGCTCTTTGCGCGCGCGCGTTTATTGAATTAAATTGAGGCTAGGCACGATTTGCGCGGCCCTCTCAATTGCCATATACCTCTACCCAATTTTGGTGGCGGGACCTAGTCGCGCGGGGTACGTGCAGAAAGAGTAGGGATTTAGGTATCTTGCTGTGCAAATAGCAATATCGTGCTGTGCAAATAGCAATACTCATTAATAATCTCGCTATCTTACCTTTTTATTTTTTAATCTCCCCTCTTCGCGACGTAAGTCCGCCTCCTCGCTAGACCCCCTTAACTAAGTTTTCCTCGATTATTAGAATTTTCCCGGTGTAAATACGCCGTCTTAACGCGAATTATATAGATTTCCCTCCTTATTCTTCCCCTACTATAACAACGACGAGGGGTGCTATCACGCTAATAGCTAAAAGCCACTAGTGATATTAATTATATTACTGCCCCTTACGTATACTATCACAGTTACTAAGCGCAATGCATAAAGTCTTAGTGTGTGTAAAATGCTCCGATCCTTTAATCTAGAGGGGGACGCAGCCGGGGGTCTATATAGGTACCTAAACCTACTAGCGCTAACAGCTTCCTATACAAAAACAGTGGTTAGTTGTTCTAAATGACCGTAAAGCTACTTACCCCTATTTCTCGGCGAGTCCGGGTTCCGTTAGTCACCTAAAGAGCCTACCCCTTAGTGTATGCCCCTATTTGCTACACTAACGCTAATGCGTACGGGAAATAAAGCCCTTATGCAATAAGGCTTATAATACACCCCTTTAGGGCTTGTAGTAAAGTAAGGCCTAAAAATGACTAGAATAGAGGGCAAATAGCGCATTGTTAGTGTTTTCCTAACTAAGAATAGAAAATAAGCAAATAAGGGAAAAGGAGGACTATTCGTTATATTAGAATAGCCCTATGCGTGTGTGGTGTTAAGACTACAAAAGAAGGATTAAATAATCCTAATTACCTAAGGATAAAAGTAAAGCCCTAGAGAAGGGGCAACTTAATAAGGCCGATTTATCGTTAGAACTCGGAGAATTTCTGCCCCTATAGGGGCTTTATAAGGCTATTAGCGGCCATTTAGGCAGTTAGAACCTAAATAACGTTAAGGTTCCCGGTCTAAACCTACTTACGAAGCCAATGATAATAGATATTAATATGCTAGAGCTTCGTGATAAGAGTAACAATCTCTTTCGTTAGAAGGCGAATAGTCTACTAATTATCGCACTAAATGACTTTATCCGTCGATTCGAGCTGCAATAAGATCTTATCATAGAGTCGATGAAAAGCCATAAGCTCTTTTAAAGCCTAAGATAGAGCTAGCAACTTAGCCTCTATAGATAAGGTTATTACCGTCTTCTATTTCCCTAACTTCTAGAGAACAGGGCCACCGAATAGCTTAATAGCGTATCCTTAGGTGCTCTTCCGGTTATGCGTATTATCCGTAAATAAAGCGTCTAATATAGCCTCGTAAAGGGCGGAGCTATTCCTATCGAACTTAATAATACGGTTAATATCCCTATGTAGGAATTCAATAGCCTCTTTCGCCCGCTTAATATATTCCTAGCTTAGGTTCGTTAGGAATTAGGAGAATTTCCTAGCGGCGTACGCTTTATTAACCCTTATAATAACCGTTGCGTAAAGAAGCGAACTAATTAGGGCCTAGAAGAGAGAAACGTCGTTGCTTAGGGCGATCCCTTTAAACGGCTTAAGGGGTTCTAGTCCGAGGGGTTGCTTAAGCTTTCGAGATGTCGAGATATAGCCGAATCGCTGTGCTATCTTTTCAATGTAGGGCCCCTAGCTTAGCTAAAGCTTCCTATTATCCCAATCCCGAATTACCTTAATCCCGATAAACTATTTTAAGTCCCCGAGGACCTTAACGTTATATCTACTAACGAGGGCATTGTAAAACGACTAATATAAAGCTTCCTATCCGTCCCGGAATATAGCCACGAAGTCATTAACGTAGAAAAATACGATAATATTCCCGTTGTGCATTATATAAAGGTCTTCTATAATAATAACAAATCCCTATGCCTTTAGAAAAGTCGCGAGTTCTTTATACTATAGTAGGGGGGACCGTCGTAGACTATATAAGGCCCTTAAAAGCAGCCACTGCTTTCTAGGCTGCTTAAAACCTTTAGGGAGACAGCAATATACAACTTCGTTGAGGGTTGCGTTGCAAAAGGCGCGAATAAAGTCGTATTGCTTTACGTTAAGGTTAAAATAGCATAAGATGCTTATTAGGATGCGGAACGTTCGGGCAGCTAGAGTGCAAGCTATTATCGCAAGGTCATTATATAGTTGCTAATTACCTCTAACGACGAGGCGAGCTTTATACTTAATAACGAAGCCTTAGGGATCGAACTTATAGGCATATACCTATATTAAAGGGATCGTCCGGACCTTTAATAGGTTAACGGTCGATTCGTCTATAACCTTATAGACCTCGGCGGTCTTAAGGCCTACGACTTCCCCTTTTATGCCTCCTATCTAGTGATACTAGTCTAGTCGGGACATTGCTTTTTTATAGCTTATTAGAACCGGGAGAATGTAGTCTCGATATGGCCTCGCTGTAAGGTCCGAAGCTGCAAACGCTAGCGTGAGTTCTTCCTCTGCTAGATTAAGGATGTTGTTAATGCCTATAAGATTAAATGGTTCTAGGGTTTATTCCGGCGTTAATAGCTGCCTTACCCCTTCTAGAGCGTCTTTTTCCTCCGTAGACTTAGCGGCGGGCTTAGGAGCGGCTTCTGCTTTAGGTTTAAGGTCTAGGACCGCATCGTTTTCTCCCTTAGGGGCTCGGACAGGCTCGTCCACGTAGTCCGGGAGGTCTTCTAATAGGTCGATCTACGTAATCTATTCTAGCTGCTGCTTCTCCACCCCTTCGCGCTAGTCTCGACCGAAGAAGACCTTCTCGTTGAAAATAACGTATAACGTATTAAAAAACGCGTTCCTCTATAGACTAAGGACCTAAATAAGGTACTGCGTGCTCGAGATATAGCCCGTAAGGTAGCCGATGTATCCCCTTAAATCTAGCTTAGCCGAGGTCTTATTTAGCCTATGCCTTATTATAGGAAAAGCCTTATAGCCGAAGCTACGGATGTATTGCTTGCGAGGTTTAACGCGGATATAAGCCTATTCGGCTCTATTGTCTTAAAGCTACTCGTTGAGGCGTTATAGCGGCGGCTTCTACCCCTTAGACTTAACGGGTGTGCGATTAAGAAGGTAGACGGCTGCCTCTATTATAAGAGGCCACATTGTGTATAGAAAGCCGGATTAGGCAAGCAGCGTTGTCATAAGCTGCGTGACGATGCCCCCGGACCGTTTGGCATATCCGTTCTAATAAGGATGCGAAGGGGATAAAGGTCTTACATCCGTCCCGGCCTTAAGCATTTCCTTAATGTATTCCTCTATTAGGAAAGCCGTCTCGCCGTTAGAAACCAGGAAGGCTATCGTAAGCCTGAATTTCGCGATAAGAGACTCCCTAAGACCCCGAAAAATGCCCTAAAGGTCGGTCTTCTTATTGACCTTAAAGCAGTGCCGCATGCCTATCTTAAAATACGTAAAAACGGCTATATTGTTAATGCCGTAATACGCTATTCCTAGGTAAAAGAGATTAAATAATACCGCGCCGTAAGGCCTCTTCGGATAAAAGGGTTCTTAAAGTGCCCGCGAAATCAGGCGCCTATTCTTTATAGTGCTATAAACCTCGCAGTCGGTAAGGTCGATGCCTCGAAGCTTAATAATATTATCGTCTTAACCTCCGAAAAGATGCTATATCGCACCTTTCCCTAGATAGCCTATTCTTACGTGCTAAAGCGTGTCAACAGTCCCTATCGGGGTCTCCGGATAGCGTCGAGGAGCCTTAATAGGGTCCTTTGACTTATAAACCATTAGAAACGCCCCGTTAAGCGCCTTAAGCGGCACCTAGGACTATTCGTATAACCGAAACGTCGTAAACACGCAGCGGCCGGCAGGGTCGAAGAGCTAACCCGTAATGTTATTCTAAAGGTAGCCTTTCGCCGTGAACTTATCTATAGAGATTACATTTATATAAAAACCCGGGATAAAGCGGGCTTTTTTAAGCGTTAAGACGAAACCCGTGTCTATAACGACCTAGGCTGTTCTAATCGCTTCTACGCCCACCGTCTAAGTCCTAGAAAGAAGCCTTAAGCCCTATGTGTAGTCTATATCGATAAACTAAGAAGGGTCGTTGAAAATGTGTTTCGAGGCCCCTATATCCTAAAGGGTGCGGTCGTGGATGTTAGACGCCGTGTTGCTAGCTAGAAAGGCTAATTCCTCGTCTATTATAGCGAAAACGCCGTCTTCGAAGTCATTATAGCTTAAAGTAGCGAAAACACCGCCTCCCGGAGTAGACCTAGATCCCGCGGCGTTAGGATTCTCCTGCTTCTACGCATTAATCTTTGTCTTAAGACCTGGTTCCTTTTCTACCTTAGCTACGACCTTCCGGACAAGCTCCTTATTAAGGCGCTTATTCTAAAAGCTCGGCTTTCGGTTAAGAGCATAAAAACAGCTCTTCTAATAAGGTTCGGCTCTATGTTTAGCGGGATTAATATAAGGTCTTTCGCACTACTTGCATTTTCCGTAGTTAGGGCGCGAACCTCGCTTCCCCTAACCCCCTAAAGAATCCTTATTGCCGCTTAAGCTGCCGGTTTCCTTCCCGTCTTTGTCTCTGCCCTAGAAATTAGCAGGGAAAGTAGAGTCATCTTATTGCGTTAACCTTGCGGCAACTCGCTTAAGGAAGCTAGAAGCCACCCTATCGAAGGTTAGGACCTTACCGCCGTATTCCTCGGCTGCCGTATAGGTCTCTATCTATAGGTTAGACCACGTAGGATACTACGTTAATATGCAATCTAGGAATTGCTAAATAGCCTCCCTATCGTCGCCCTAAGGCGACTTAAGGTCCTTGCAAAGGTTAAAGGCGTTAATAACGTTGCCGACCTAAGCACTAAGGTTAACCTTTTTAAGGTCTATCGTAAGCAGCTTTTAAAGGGTTTTTTCTATATACCTCTTCTCTGCCTACTTACCTAGATAAACACGGATGAAAAGCTTATAAAGCTTCGCACAAGCCGTGACAACGCCCGTAATATAATAGTTATATTCCTACGAGATGCTCGCTAAAACAAATAGGCTCGCAGACTGCAAAAGAGCCTACTGCTTATTGTAGACCCTAAGGTCTCTTTCGTACTTAAGGATAATAATTCTTTTAAAGTTGCTAACGGAAATGCCTAGGCTCGTACTCTTCGTAGCCTTAAGGGCTGCGGCCGAAAGGATCGTAGGTCCTTCCTCCTTAGCCTCTTCCTCCTCCGGCTGACGAACCGGCGTTTCCTATAGTTAAGGGCGTGACTCCGTGAGTTGCGTGGTGATTTAAGAAGTCACTCTATACTCCCTTAGCGCCGTTGTCGGTCCCTCCTTATCGTTAAAGACCGGCAAATCCGGCCTCCTTAGAACGATATTAGAAAAGGGGTCAATATACGGCCAAATCTAATACAATTCGGCCACGGTCTTAACCTATATATACTAGCGCGTCTAGTCCTTAGGCTTCCTAAGGATGTAGGTAGGCGTTATAGTTATAATCTTAGAAGACGAATTCGTATCTATAGTTAAAAGTTAAAGCTAAATAGCTTTAAAAAAGGTAATATTGTTAAAGGGTCGAAACCGTAGTAATAGACTTAAAATAAATAGGTTAAGAATAAGGGTAAGACTTTAATCTAAAGCAGTCGGCGGCTTTTAACAAAGAGGAGGATTTAATCTCCTAAAAAGAAGCGTTGTTGCGAAGCCACGGACTTTATCCTAGGCTTATAACTGTTATAGTTACTAAGCGTAATGCATAAAGTCTTAGTGTGTGTAAAATGCTCCGATCCTTTAATCTAGAGGGGGACGCAGCCGGGGGTCTATATAGGTACCTAAACCTACTAGCGCTAATAGCTTCCTATATAAAAACAGTGGTTGGTTGTTCTAAATAACCGTAAAGCTACTTACCCCTATTTCTCGGCGAGTCCGGGTTCCGTTAGTCACCTAAAGAGCCTACCCCTTAGTGTATGCCCCTATTTGCTATACTAACGCCAATGCGTACGGGAAATAAAGCCCTTATGCAACAAGGCTTATAACATACACCTTATAAAGCCGACCACAAGCCGCACCCGTGTCGCACCTTACACTTATCCCCTCTTTAATAGCAGCTAGTCCCGGGCTATACGTATGCCCCCGCACGTGACCCGGCGCGCTATAGGCCTCGGCAACCGCAGGCAGGAATAACCTAATAGACGTTAACCTAAGGCGTAGACATATCGTCGCATTGCCCCGATGCGCCGCCTCTACGGTACGTGTGCGCTACGCGCCCTACGCCGACACACCTGCCTTACAGCCGCTGCCCAGCCCCTTTCTTTAAGGGGTCTCGAACAGGAAGGCTATTAATTAATGTCACAATTGTAACGACGACGAGGGGTGCTATCGCGCTAATAGCTAAAAGCCACTAGTAATATTAATTATATTACTGCCCCTTACGTATACCTTATAAAGCCGACCACGAGCCGCACCTATGTCGCACCTTACACCTACCCTTACCTTATCCTATTGCCTTATAATCTACGATAACCGACTATATAGAGGCCGATCCTTTATCCGCTACCCCGGCCGTTACCCCGCCGTGTTAGATTATATAATAGAGGCTACTACATTAGGTTAGTATAACCGTTACGTAGCTTCGTGGAAAATTTCCTATAAAACAAGCCCCTTAAGAAAATAGGGGCTATACACATATCTTTATTATTATATTAATACAACCTCTTTTGCTATGCAACCTATTAGACCTATTAAGACCTATAATCGTGCCTATTTAGTCCGAGCTATAGATTAAAGATCTAATAATTAAGAGTCTTATACTCTAATCTACCGGAACCGTAAACTAGAAACCGAAAAAGGCTCCCTTTAGGCCGACAATCACTATGTCTACCCTTACTTAGAAAAACGAGGTTATTCTTAACGATAATGCTAACTAATCCCTTTAGGACAATAAGTTTAAGGCGTAGGCCCTCGATAGCAACCTCTAGGACTAGGTCTTTAGGACCGAAAAACTCCTTCTTACTCCGACGATGCCTATCGAGGATAACGCTATAAGGGGATCTCGCGTTTATACTATAGACGAAGAAATAATCTAATAAGGCCAACCGCCTAAAGAATCTTAGAAATAGTAGGTATTCCTCTATAAGGAGAAGAAATAGGAAAGCTAGAGAAAGGATATTAAAGAGCTACGCACCTAGATTGCTATAGTAATTTCCGATTACCTTTTCTAGACCTATTATAAGCCGGATAAAGACCTTAAGGAGTAGTACGCCACGCTTAATAAGTAAGCAAAAGGCAAGCCGGAAGACATCCTCTACGCTATTTAGGTTCGCTATAAAGCGGTAGTTAAGCCTTCTATAAGTTAACCGAAGAACTAGCACCGTTGGCTTAAGAGCTAGAAGAAGGTTATATATAAGGGGATTTAAGAAAAACTCCCTAAAGCTACCTATAAGAGTATTTAGGTATCTAACTTCCTATCTTTTGTTAATCCTTACTATTATCACTAGGTTAATTCCTTTAACCTTTCGCACCTTAAGAATAACGTAGATTTTAATATCTATATAATAACTAACGAGTTTACCGTCTTTATCGATAAACTACCTGCTTAACTATCCTATACGAAGAGAGGCGCCTTTAGCCCTTCTTTCGCCGGATAGGACGATTAAAAGGACGATAAATAAGACGGCTAGTTAGAAAATAAAAACACTAAAAACAATAAAAACAATAAAAATAATAAAAATAATAAAAATAATAAAAAGAGATTACGGGCTACTACTTTAGATAAGCGAGGTATTCCTAAGTGTAGGCTATGCACGCTTAAGGGCTATACTCTCGAGAACTATTAGGAGATTAAGTCCGATAAGGCCCTTAAGTAGTAGCCTAAGAATAGACAGGAAGCTATTACAAAGAGCATAGAAGACCCTAAGATCGCGAAAGAAGTCTAATAACTAAAAGGGAAGAAGGTAACGTTTAAAGACGATAAGGATTAACTAGTGCGGGAAAAGGGAAGATGCCCTTCGGCTTCTTTCCTTATCTCCCTCGTTAAGGCCTCCTTTAGCATTAACGTTTATCCCTTCTGCCACTCGGCAATTCTAGATTATAGAACGACACTCTATATCTTTAACGAGATCTTACGATTTAAGAACTTTAGGATAGCTAAAGAGGGAGACTTCCTTTAGGCAAGCGTAGAAAAAGTGCTTATCCTCGGATATAGCGACGTTAACGTCCGCCTCTAAACCCCTTCCTTTAAGCCTTAAGTACTACGGCTGCTTAATATCGCATTCTATAAGAACTTTGCGTATAACCTAATCTCTTATAGGTTATTAAAACAATAGGGCATATAGTAGGACGAACGACCCTATAGACCGTCGACGCTTTAAGCAGCTAATAACACTATTATCGGACTCGTCGAATAATACTACGGATAGTTTATCTTAGAATATATCCCCTACGATACGATAAGGCGGGCCTTCTATACCCGCCGAAATAAGTTCGATAGCTATACTAAGAGGAAGCTATAAAAGGCAACGGTAGAACTTTAGCATCTCCGGATAGGATATCTAGGACTACGAGCGCTCGAACACCTTATTAATTGCTCCGAAGGTATTAAGATTAAGGGCATTATAACGACCTAATACGATAACTACGGCATAGCTAAAGCAAAGCGGATAATACGACGAGCTCCTTAAGATAAAAGCGTCGTAGGCGAGAGAATTACAATTAACTTCTATAACTTCGTACCTAATAATAAAGGCTATAATTTACTAATGCTCTTAACAGATAGGGCGAGCGGCTTCGTATAGGATTTCTACCTATAGGACCGCCTCGTAGAAACTATTATCGCGGCCCTTAAGTCCGGCCTTAACTACCTTATGCATTAATACTAGTTCTATACTAAGACTATCGAATATAATAACGAGATTACTAGTTAAAAGCTAGTAGTAGAAGCTTTCCTTAAGGCGAGACTCCTTAAAATCGAGCCCTCGGCCCTATATATATAGGACTAAAATAGTAGCGCCGAGCGCTTAGGGGGTGTAATTAAGGATAAATCACAGGCAATACGAGGCAAACTTCTAACGTAACTTTAGCGAGAGATATATAAGTTAGTAGTGTATCTCTATAACCGTATACTAAAGTATAGTTATAAGTAGGAAAGCCCCTACGAAAGACTAACCGGCAGGAAGCCTACGCAATAATATCTTTGTGCCTATAGGTGCAAAGTGTTCGCGATGACTACTATAGCTTAGGAAAAGAGACAACGCCTTAAGAAGCTCGACCTACGAGCTTAGGTAGGTTTTCTAGTAGGATACACATTATCTAACATCTACCGCGTGTAGGTGCCTACTAAAGGAAAAGTTATTACTATACGAGACGTTACGTTTAACGAGCGGGAGATTTTCGATAGAACCTTCGAGAGTCTTGCCGATAGCGTTAAGGAGAGCAACCTTAAGGAGCTAGCCCTAGCCCTAAGGAACATTAGCCTTCCCGACAATGACTGAATTAACGCGCTATAGGTACTTAATAATTAAGTTTTTAACGATATTCTCGTCTACGAAGATATAAACCTAGCATACGCGGCGAGCTAAGAAGACGGTAAAGACTACGCAATAGCGCTTAAGAACGACCGAGAGAGCATAAAGCAGTATACGGAAGCTAGATTTAAGCCTCTACCTACTCCTCCGAACACTCCCCCAGCGGCCCTATTTACAGCTATAATCTAATTACATCTCGCTAACTAGTCGATAAAACTATAGAGCGAAAATCATAAACCCTTGCGAGCAGCCTTTTAGGCGGGAATACTTCCTTTACCGTATATAAACATAAGTCTATATACATAAGGAGTAAACCCCTCCGTAGTATCTTTATTAAGTCTATATACATAAGGAGTAAACCCCTCTATAGCATTATTATTAAGTCTATATAAATAAGGAGCGAACCCCTCCGTAGTATTAAAAACAAGCCTATACGAGCTAAAAGCTTAGGAATAATCCCTTCCGTAGCACGATTAAAAATACGCCTACTAGCACTCGGCATTTATAGTAGGCACTCGAGCCGCACCGACCTTAAGAGACACTAATACGCTACGATTTAAAGATAAGGCTTACCTCGACCGCTTAATCCTAAAAAGGCAGGTGCATCGGCGAGACCTTCCCGCTATGCCAATATATTATAGATAGCTTAAACACTATCTACTCGGCCTATACTTTAAGGAGGCAGAGCGATTATATCTTTAGAGCTATAAGGAAATAAGGTCGTAGACTAAAGTCGACTATAAAACACTTACGAAGAAAGGCTAAGTGCTTAACTATATATAGGTATACGTTTATAAGATAGACAAACATAGGAGACTCTCTAAATATAAGTCGAGATTAGTTATGCGAGGAGATTAATAGCTTAGAAACGGGCAAGAGACCTACGTAGCTACTCTCGCGGGACGGAGTTTTCGGACACTTATAACGATCGCGGTAAGGTTCGATCTTAAGCTAATATAGTATAACGCTATTAACGCCTTCGTTAACGCTACCCTCGATAGGATTATCTATATAAAGATGCCTCTAGGATATAGGAAACACTCGATCGTGCTTAGGCTCGATAAGGCACTCTACGGACTGCGGAAATCCCTTCTTCTATAGCATTACGAACTTACGTTATCGCTCCGGGAGATAGGATTCTAGATAGTACCGCACGAACCTTACTGCTTAACGTTTAACGGTATTATCGTCTTCTTCTATATAGATAATATTGTATTTGTATATTATAAGAAGGATTAAGAGAGGGCTAAATCGCTCTAAAATCAGCTCTAAGGAAAGTATAAGCTTATAGGCGGTAATAGCCTGCAATAGTTCCCCGGTATCGAGATTCTACGTAATCGCAAATAGGGCTATATTTAGCTATTATAAGCCGCCTATATTAATAAGATCTACCGACTAGCAAAGAAACGTAGGTTATTTAATACACCGATAGGAGCGAACGACCTCTTTCCTTATAAAGGGATCGCTAAACACTACGAGATACGATCCTACTAGGTAAACGTAGGCTCTATACTATACGCGGCGGTTATCACCCGACCTAATATCGCGTTTGCTATATTAAAACTCTGCAAATATAATACTAACCCTAGACCGAACTATAAAGAAGCTATCGATCGAGTTATCTGCTATTTACACCGCACTCGTAGGCTTACGCTTCGTCTAGGGGGTAGCGACGACTTTAAGGTGGTAAGTAACGCCTCTTTCGCTAATAATACTAATTGCAAGAGCTCTTAGGCATTTTCTATAAAGCTATTTAGAGGCTTAATCTGCTAGAGAGCTAATAAATAGGATATTATTATAACCTTAACGATAGAGGCGGAGCTTCTAGCTCTATTATAAGCAGTAAAGGAGTCGATCTACGTAAGCAGGCTTATTAAAGAGCTCGACGTCTCCTTTAATAACTCCCGAATTCGCATTTAATATAACAATACTTAGACTATCCGACTAGTTACGGGGGAGGCATAACTCTATAGACGAAGCTTCGCTATATAGATATTTACAACTACTAGCTTCGTTAGGAGGTCCTTAACGAGACTATCGAAGTTAAGTATACTCCTACCGCGAAGATAATAGCAGACGGCCTTATAAAGGCGCTTTAAGGGCCCTCCTTTAAGGCCTTTATTAAATAAATCGGCCTCTACGATATCTTATAACGCCTCGCCGATCGAGAGCTCCCCGAATCGACCGACGAAGCGATATAAACCGACAATTATATAGTGTGGGAAGATTAAGAGGTGTAAGGCTATAGATAGCCTCGAAGTGTGCGTGTGCTTTACGCCCCGCGATAACGTTAGGGAGACGACGGACCTAGGGATTAAAGAGGCTGCGCATGGCTGCGCTTAAAGGCTCTACAGCTCGATTAGGCGTAGAGAGCTAAGAAGGAAAATAGTAAGGACGAGGAGTCCTTAAAGGATTAAGAAGAGGTGTAAGAGCTCGGGAAGCCGCACTCTCTAGGGCGCTTAAGCGTAGGAATAAAAGGGCAGGGATTAATAATGTCCCGACCCGATGGCTTAACGATAGAACGAGGATTAAAAACTCATCGGATTTAAGCTATTTAGCGACCTCTTTACTCTAGCTTCCCTCCCGCGGATATAGGTTTAAAGCTAGGGGGGTGTGTTAGATTATATAATAGAGGCCACTATATTAGGTTAGTATAACCGTTACGTGGCTTCGTAGAAAATTTCCTATAAAACAAGCCCCTTAAGAAAATAGGGGCTATACACACATCTTTATTATTATATTAATACAACCTCTTTTGCTATACAACCTATTAGACCTATTAAGACCTATAATCGTGCCTATTTAGTCCGAGCCGTAGATTAAAGATCTAATACGCCGGCTCCTACCGACCTAAAGCCCTAGACTAAGTACGTTTCCTACTACCCCCGCCTCGCCGCCTTTCTTTAAGCCTAACGGCCTATATTCGGCACGTTTGCCTATATTTAGGCTAACGCTACTTACAACTTCCGCGCCCTTTAGATCGAGGCCCTTACTTACCTTAATAATACTTACGCTAAGTTAGATATAGGAGTGCTTATCGCTTAAGAGCACGCAGCTATTGCTTAAGAGCACGCTGCCGATCTCTAGCGTTAGCTTAACCGCGCTATGTCCTTTCTCCTCGTCTAAGCCGAACGCGATGCGGCTTAAGACTAAGTAAGCCCTTGCCCCCGCCCCCGCCCTTACCCCTACCTATTCCTATATAGCCGACTTTAAGAGGTTCGCCGGCGACTCCGGCACCTAAAAGCAACGTTAGGAGGCTTTCTAGACCTAGCGTAACGGCCTTACTATTAAGCTCCGTTAAGACGCCGCCTTATACCCTACGGAATAGGATCGCATTCTTTACGCGGCTAGCCGACTTACCGGCTAGGCCGCTTCTATTATCGCTAGCGTTCCTTAAGACGTCTTCGATAATAAGTCTTTCGCTAATTAGCAGTATACTACTATTAAAGCCCTTACCGACGACCTTAGCTTAGTTTTTAATGCTAATTTTAGCCGCGCTTAGTTAAAGGCCGACTTTAACGCCTTATCGATAAAGAATATCTTATAGCCGGACTTTTATTCGAAGTTTACCTAGCTTTAAGCCGACTTATCGTTCGACGGCACCGCTTACGTCGCCTACCTTTATTTAAAGGTCTCTATTAAATTTACTAACGCCGCCGCTTTATACGTTAAGTGCCCGACCTATAACGACTTTACGGCCTATGCTAAAATATATTCTACGCTTTAGGACAACTAGTAGCGTATTAAGGCCCGTTCTTAACTCTAGCCGCTTTATAACCCCGCTCGCACTAGCCCTACCTCGCCCGCCTTAACTACGTCCCCTACTAGTAACCCGATATAGCTCGACGCATTCCGGGCCCGGCTTACTAACGCTAAGAAGCAACGGCGGTTTAAGAACCGTCTTTGCCTCTACTACGCTTAGCCGGCTACCGCTACCTATACCGCCCGGACCTACCTTAATAAAGGTATTAGTGCTAATCCCAGCGCTAACCCTAGCGCTAGTCCCGGCGCCGGTTCCGGCTCTAGCCGCGGCTATAGCTATAGTAGCGGTACGTCTGCCTTACGCTTGCTCAAACCCCCTCCCCCCCGCTACTAGGTTCGCGCTATTAAGCAAGGCTTTATCGAAGGCGAAGTAGACGACCTCCCCGCCTCTTCCCCGTCTTTAGGAAATGCGTAGCTCCCTCGTCTTATCGCGCGATAGAGCTCTTAGTATCCGAGTTTATAGCTTCGTTCGATACCGGGGAGGATCTTTGCCTCCCCGCGGGAATACAACCGCGTACCCTACTTATGCCTTTATCCCTTATGTCCGCCGATATTATTATAAGTGCTTTAGTTAACTCCGGCTGCTTTAGATACGCCTTTATATATGCTTAGACTGCGTAACGCCTTACCCTTCCTATCCGCTAGCTTTAATTCATACGCCGGCTTTCTTTCGCTAATAGTAGCGACTATAAGTCCGGCTCTATTACTTATTACGCTTTTTCGGTCTCTTAGATTAGCGCCTATACTAAGTCTATCTACTTCTTTCTTATAAAGCTTAGCTATAAGGTTATTCTTAGCCTCCTTTAGCTACGCCGGCACGACCTCGTTATTAGCTAGCGCGGTAACTCTCTTTCTTTCTAGTCTCTCTTTTATCTAGCCTCCTGCCTCTCGGACTATTAGCCTTATCTTATCCTAGGCCTCTCGGCCACCCTTACCTACCCTGCCCGCCTCATCCCGGCTCCCTATAAGAAGACAGACTAGAGGTACGTTTAGGAAGGTAGGAACGATAGTTAAAAGTACGAATAATCCTTTATTATAGTGCGGTTGCCCTCTCGTAGTAAGACTAAAGCTTGCCCCTCTTCTAAGATGTGTTAGGGCCTTAGAGATATACCCTTAGGCCTCGAGAGGGGTTGTCGGGGACTAGTTGGCGACTAATGGCCGAATAGTCCCTAAGCTAAAATGCATTATCTATCGTGCATATATCCCTATCTCCCGGCTCTATAGTTGCGCGGGTAGCTGCGTTATAATTATCCCCCCCTTTTAGGGCGGACGTCTTAAAGGCTAGGATAGCTTTAGGTATAAACAAAGTCGTAATAGCAAATAGGACTAAATACACATAGGCGAACTATAATAGAGTGCTACTCTTTGTATATAAATATTTTTTTCTTCTCTTCTCTTATTATACAACTATATCGAGATCTTATAGAGAAGCATATTCGGAATTAGACGAGTATATTCTAAATTAGTTTAACGCTATAGGTCCTAAGCGAACGGGAAGTGTAATAGTGCAGACGCCCCGGAAGCGAGCTAAGCAGACGGACAACATTTAGCCGATCGGGCCTTTAGTTATTGCTCGCGTCTTAGAGTTATCCGCTAATAGAGTATCGATTAAGGACGCCGTAGCGATAGTATAGGAAGAGATAAAGCTAAAGAAGACGCGCGGAGAGAAAACCACCTTATTAAAACGACTCCTTATAGAGAAAAACATACGAGATGCCTTAGAGAAGTCGATATCCTTATTAAAGGAAGAAACCGAATATTAACTATATCGTTAATTTTTTCAAGGCCCTTTTATAAGCATAAAAAACCTATTATAGTAGAGTCTTAAGAAGATTACGTAAATGTAAAGAGTATAACGCTAGCGGTTATTAAATCCGAAATAATTTCGTCGTTTAGTAAAGACGATAGAGATAAAGATATAGAGGCGAATACTAAAGGAGATACCGGCGATAAGAGGAATATCTAGAAAAGGATATCGCCTAAGAAAAAGGGCAAGAAGGCTATATATATAAAAAGTCGTAAGGCGAAAGAGTGCCGTATTACCGAGCTATACTATATTAAGTGCCTTAATAGCAGTATATAAGGGTTTAGCGATAATAAGGACGATACTAAAATAGTCGAACTATATTATATATAGGAGGATATACGATTAAGGAGATGTATTTAATATAACTCGCGCGGTAACCTCTATAAATCGGTAAGCTCTTCGTTCTTTATTAAGTTAGGATATAGTTGCTAATAAAATTATAAGTGCCGGTAATAATATCCGGAGATATAGCTAATCTATACGCTATTTAGATAAAGATAGCTAAGTTATAGACTACTTAGGACGACACGGAGAGGAAGAAGATAAAGTTAATCTTCTACTAAGTTTATGCGTCGTTTATAGCCGTAATAACGGCCTACCGAGAGGAATAGGGGGTACTAGGTGCTAAACGTTTATATATAAAACGTCGTCTCGAATACCGGCAGGCATTAATAAAGCGACGGAAAGCTATACGTAAGAATAGGGACTAGAAGCTTCGCCTAGTGATTAAGGACGTAGGTTTTACCCTATAGCGGGTAGGACGAGAATATATATACGATAATTTATACGAAATAATCGAGGAGAGTAGTCGCTAAGGAAGAGGCGAGTAGGCGAAGCGTCTCTTAGTTATTACGGAGTTTATAAGTAAGATAGAAGTAGGAGACTTCTACCGTATCGATATTAAGGAATAAAGGCGAAGTAGCGGCGGAGTAGCAATAGAAAAGTTAGGGTAAGCTAAAAAGAAGTTATTTCGTAATGCGTAACTTCCGCCGTTTCTTTAGTCGTGTCTTTAGGTATTCGTTAATAAGTTCTTAGGCATTCGCTATATCGTCCTAAGCAACCTACTCGTTGTATTCGGCTAGCTAACCTTCCTATTTCACTAAGTAATAGGTAACGCCCTTCTTCTTCTTATAGTCCTTAATTTGCTAGACCGACTATTCTCTTTTAGCATCGTCGAGGTTAGGCATTAGCAGTAATTCGCTAAGGTGTTAGTTAGTAGCCCGTTCTACCTACGGCTTAAGAAGACTAATGTAAAACATATTATAAAGCCGGTCGTATTTCTCTAGTAGGGCTAGGCGGTACGCCTGCTTGCTAATAGCTTAAAGGACCCTAAAAGGTCTAATGTATTTAGGTAATAACTTCCTTCTTTAGTCCTTAAGGCGTAAGTTTTTCGTAGAGAGTCCTACTAGGTCCCTAACCTTAAGGGTAAGTAGCTTATAATAGAGGTTATAGAATTTCTTTTACGACTCGATAGCTTATCGCTAATAAGTCTCTAGCTTTTTCCTTAAGTCTGCTAATTTGCTAATACGAGCTCTCGCTTTAGGCACTCCCTTATTAGTAGCATTGTTTATAAGGTAGATATAGTAGTCTAGTTAGTATCCGAATAATGCCTTATTAGGCGAAAAGCCTATAGTTATATTCTTCGCATTATTATAAGCGAACTAAGCCTTTCGTAGTAGTCTAGGCTAGTTATTCTATTCGGCATTTATATAATACCGAAGGTAGTATTATAGTATCTAATTCACCCGTTCGGTCTAACCGTTAGTTTATAAGTAAAAGGCTATCGATAACCTACGTTTTATCCGTAATATATAATAGAGGTCTAACTAAAACTTACTAGTAAATAGAGATCCTCTATTAGAAATAATGCCTTTCGGTACTCTATAGATAAGCTTAATCTTATAATAAAAAGCCTTAGCTAACTTAAGCGCTATTATTGTCTTAGAGACCGCGAGAAATGCGCTATACTTAGTGTATCGGTTAACGATTACTAGTATTGCGTTAACTTCTCTACTATCGAACTATAACTCCGGAAAACCGGTAGTAAAGTCTATAAAGACTTCCTCCTAAGGTCTTATAGGAATAAGCAGCGACTTAAGGGCGCCGTATAGGCGATGCCGCTTTAGGACGGCGCCTTAATAGATATAATATAAACGCACGTAGCTATTTATATTATAAGCTATTCCTTCCTAAAAGAATTTCCGGGATAAGAGGTCTTTCGTATAGGCTATTCTAAAGTATCCCGTAAGGGGATCGTCGTAGTAGAGCTAAATAAGCTCTTGCCTTAAGGCAACCTCTATAGGCACTATGATCTTTCCCGAATATAAAATAAGTCCGTCTAGGCTTAATAACTAAGGACTTACCCCTTCTTTTAGGGTACTTTCGGCCTATACTCGCTATATAGTCTACGGATCTTCCGCTTAAGTCCTCTTAAAGAGCTTAAAAAGGGGCTTAGAGATATTGCTCTTATAGACCCTTTTGTAACGAGCTGCTAACCTAGCTAATTGTCTTTAACACCGTTGTTTATAACTAACGATATTTTTAACCTAGGTAGCTAACTTAGTAAGACTCGTTCCTAAATATTAAGCGATCGAATCTTAGAGAGCTCGTGTATTTTCGTTACGTAAAGATATCTCGTTAAGCTTAAAGATAGTAAAGACCTAAGAACTCGTCTTAAGGTCGCTCTTTATAGAATCTATAGCTATATACACCTGCCGAATAACTGCTAACTTCTATTATAGTTCCGGGAGTAGCTCTATAGATAGTAGGGCTTCGCTTATAAATTCTAGCTTCCTTAATAAAGCATCGGCAGGATTTAATTTACCGGCTTAGTGTTTAATCGTAAAATCGAAAGGAGCTAGGTATATACACTAACGTGCTTATCTTTTATTAAGGGACACTTGCTTTATAAAGCCTTAAAGGTTTTAGTAATCTAATAAAACTTTAACGGTATTCGCCGCCCTTTCGACGTAGTATCGCTAGTATTTAAATAACTTAACGATAGCAAATATCTCCTAATTAAGGGTACCGTAGTTAAGCTTAAGGTTAGTAAACTTCCGTAATTAAAAAGCAATCGGATGATAGTAGCCTTCGTTATCGGGCTGCGAAAGAATGCTAGCTATTGCGAAAATTAAGGCATTAGTCTTAATGCGAATCGGTCTTTAAAGGTCGAAGTATCGGAGAAGTAGGGCTATTATAACGGCGTTCTTTACGGCGTAAAACGCTTTTAATTCGCTACTGTTTAGCTATACTTATCCGGGCTTTCTTCCCTTAACGCTCCCCTTTAATAACGTAGTAAGAGGGGCAATAATACTAAAGTATCCTAAAATAAATCGTCGGTAATAATTTATAAAACCGAAAAAAACTTAAACATTATAGAAAGAATAAGGTTCTTCCTAATTTATAATAGCCTTAATATAGGCTAGGTCTATTACGACTCCGTTAATAGATAAGATAAAACCTAAAAACTCTAAAGACTGCTTATAGAAAGTATACTTTAATAAATTAGCGAATAGCTCGGTGTTCTTTAGTCGTTTAAGGACTTATCGTAAGTGTTCTATATGCTTTTCGTAGGTCTTAGAAAAGATTAAAATATCATTAAGGTAGACGACGCAAATAGTATCTATAAGGCCTTTAAGAGCTTAGTTAATATATAACTAAAATATAGTAAGGGCGTTAGTTAATCTAAACGGCAATACTAAATACTCGTAGTAACTATAGCGAGTATAAAAGGCTGTTTTCTATTTATCCCCTCCCTTAATCCGGATGCGTTAGTATGCGTTTTTTAGGTTAATCTTCGAAAAGTACTTAGCCCTTTAATAACGGTCTATAATCTCCGAAATAAAGGGGAGTAGGTAGCGATTCTTATCGGTAATGCTATTAACCCCCCGGTAGTCTATATAAAGGCGTAAAGTGCTGTCTTTCTTAGGCATAAAAAGGATAAAAGCCCCGGCCGAACTCTTAGACTTCCGAATAATACTACGCTTAAGGGACTAATCTAACCACTCCTTTAGAACCTAAAGTTCGGATTAAGAAACAGGGTAGATAGGTCTAAAAGGCGGCTTAAAGTCGGGCAATAGGTTAATCGTATAATCGGTGCCCTTTTTGCTTAGCAATAAATCGGCCTCGTGCTTAGAAAACACGTCTTTAAAGTCTAAAAGAGTCGCCGGTATTTCCTCCCCCGTTCGCTCGGGGTTCGCTAAGTTATTATCTTTATTAGGAAATAGCATAAAATTTAGGTCCGGTATAACTATATAGACCTATGCCTTATTCCGACACTTATGCAAAAATTTCTACGGTTAGCGTAATAATACTTTAGAAAGTTAGTGTTTAAACTACTAAGCGCGCTTAAATAGAATAAGATAAATATATTCCTAAGAAAGTACGGGCATGCTAAGTAAAACTAGTGCGTCGTCGGGTTTTAATCCGTTATCAATGCCGATATAAAGGCGAATGACTATCTTTTCCCTATAGCGATTGTCTTAGAGTTAGATAGAAACTTCCTAGACTCTATATCGTCTTATAAGCGTATTCCCGACTACCTTTAATCTAAGGGTTAATAAAGGAAGCTATAGTAGCCTTTATTTTCGAGCAAAGTTTATATCTACTAAGTCTACTTTACTACCGTAATCGAGATTAACGATGATTTTATAAGGTGTTCGCTTTAGTAGCTTTCTAGTAGTACGTAGTCTCTTAACTACCTTTACCTATAGCTTAGTCGAAGGAGAGGCATTTACTTCGACTTTTAGGCGTTTCCCTCTTTCTTCGTCGTCTTTAAATCGGCTACGGCTCGGTTAGCTCTCGCTATCGGTTAGCAATCGGCTTATATATAGCCTAGTTTCTTATAATATTAATAAATAACTATACCGGATTAGCTTTCGCCGTTTTTATACGAATTTCCTCCTTAGTTATTGCTACGGCTATTCCTACTATATCTATTCCTACCGTTGCGACTATTATAACTATTTCCTCGGCCGTTCCTACGGCCGTTGCTACGACCGTTTCTACGGCTATTTAAGGTCGATCTAGCGGCGTCGGAATCTTAATAGTTATTAGTAGATCTATTTCGGCCTCTACGTCGGCGATAGCCTATCGAACGGGAGCCTCTTGCCCCTTGAGTTAGGGTCGACTAGTCGTTAATTAGCTTTACGGGGCGCTTCTTATTTCCTAAAGCATCTTAAAAGCGTTGAGCGAGTTAGACTATCTCCTTACGAGTGTTATCTTAAATAGACGCTAAATAAAGGGAGATTTAGTCCCGAAGATTAGGACGTAACTTCGTAAAAAAGGAAAGAATATAAGTTTTTTCTAACGGGCGTTCTAGGTATTACTCGAGGGAATATAAGTAAAGACTAAAATCGAGGGGGGACTAACCCTCTCGTTAGCGTGCTTCCTATAGTTACGTAGCTAAGAAAGTCTCGCGATTAGTAGTATCTTTAATTAAAATTAAGGTCTAGTTACGAAAATTATCTTAGTTAGTGCGAAGTAATTCCCTTTCTATAAGGAGCTTTTCGTCGAGGTATCGCCTCTATCTCGCCTTATAGACGACGTATATATAGTTAAGGGTATATAAGATTTTATTCTTATTACGCTTAAAACGTCGTAAGGTAGCGATAAAGGCATCCTTAAGATCGCTAATCTAATCGAGACGTTTTTAAGGGTTAGTCGGTTATAATAACTAAGGAATGTTTTTTATTTTAATTTCCCTACTACGACTCTCCCTCGATTCGGTTAACTATCGGCGACGTTTATATAAGTCTTTACTAAATAAGTCACCCTATTGCGAAAATTCCTCTCGAAGTTCTATAATCCTATCTCTTAATCCTTTCTCCTCCTTTAGCTCTACGGCTCTTGCTTAAAGGGCTGCGAGGCTATTTATACGCGGAGGGGTAGGTCGTAAAGGGCCGGCTTACGTTTAACTTCGCGAGGGGATAAATCGGGCCCCTTTAGGCAGCGAAAAAATTAGTAATAGCGTCTTAAGACGCTCGTTATAGCCCTTATATAAGTTAGTGTGTTTATCTTCTAATGTTAGTTCCGTTACGCGAGGTAACGGCGATAGGCTAGCGACTCGATAGCTACTACGACCTATTCGGCCTACGCGGCCTATACGTCCGGAAACACGCCTACCGCGCGGCGCTATCGCTCTTAGGTAACTAAAAAAGAGAAGCTTTAGAAATTATAAGAAGATAGACTAAAGGTACGTTTAGGAAGGTAGGAACGATAGTTAAAAGTATAAATAATCCTTTATTATAGTGCGGTTGCCTTCTCGTATTAAGACTAAAGCTTGCCCTTCTTCTAAGATATGTCGGGGCCTTAGGGATATACCCTTAGGCCTTAAGAGGGGTTGTCGGGGACTAGTTGGCGACTAATAGCCGAATAGTCCCTAAGCTAAAATATATTATCTATCGTGTATATATCCCTGTCTCCCGGCTCTATAGTTGCGCGGGTAGCTGCGTTATACTCCCCCTGCCCTTATTTTAGAGGGAATATAATTAATAAATATAATTCGTTTTCCCCCCGCTCCTTCCGTTAAAGACTTTAACGACGAGGGCGAACCCCTTACCGCCCTCTCCGTCGAAGACTCTAACGATAAAGGCGAACCCCTTACCGCTACGATCCCTATTCCTACCGCTACGATCCTTATTCCCGTCCGTACGGCCTTAGCCTATCCTCCGGCCTTTGTCTATTCCGTCCGCTTTAGTAACGTTCTTAAGTTTATTCCCTTATCCTTTAGCCTCTCTCTTTTAGCGTTTTTCGAGGATACTCCCGACGTAGGTAAGCCCGCCTATTTAAACTCCTCCCGCTAGGTTAATAACGCCGACTCTAATTCCGGCTATAACTCTAACTCCCCGGCTACCCTTTACCCTCGCCGCTATATTCGACCTCCCCGCCCTTATCCCGTCTATAAGACCGCTAGCTACCGCCGCCTTATATTATAGCTAAGTCGTAAGACTATTAGACTTTAGCCCTTCCGCTTTTCGTCCTTTAACGACTTAGCGTTTAACGTCCGGATGCTTAACGTCGACGCGATAGTAATATTCTACTAATAGCCTAAAGTCTAGACCTTTTAGACCTCGATTAAGGCCTTTACCGCCGAGCCTTTGCCTATTAAGCCTTTACTACTTATTAACTAAGATATCCCTAAGGACTTCTGCTAGGCCGTTTTAATTAGATATATAAATGCCGAGGACGCGAAAGCCTACCTTAACCTTTGCCTTTACGACTTTATCGACGACTACCTTAATAAGATCTACCTTAATAAGATCTCCTTTAACGATATCGCTAAGTTCTTTAAGAAGTAAGATAAGGTCCTTTACACGCTCGACGAGCTTTAGGCTAAGGTCCTTAAAGAGCTTTACTATATAATCTATATATAGCTTAAGAGTAAGGCCGATAAGCTCGCCCCTTACCGTACCGTCGATACTTAAATTAACCTTAAAGAGGGGATATAACCTCCTTATACCCGCCCTCGCCCTTTTAGCGAAGCCGAAAACCGGATCGTCTACGCGTACGTTAACGAATAGCTTAAGGAAGGCTTTATTCGCCGCTTTACCTCCCTTACTATTGCCTTTATTATACTCGCCCGTAAGCTAGGCGGGGGCGTCCGTTTTTATATTAACTATCGCGGCTTAAATAAGGCTATAATTAAGAACCGTTTCCCTTTGCCCTTTATCTATAATACTCTCGCCTATATCCGGAAGGCGAAGTTTTTTACTAAGATCGACGTTATCGTAGCGTTTAATCGCCTTTGTATTGCCGAAGGGCATAAGTAAAAGACCGCGTTCGCTATATAGTATAGGCTTTTCAAGTATTATATTACCCTATTTAGCCTTACCGCCGCTTTATCCTACTTTTAGAGTTTTATTAATATAGCCCTTTACGGTATCCTTAATAAGTTTTACTCTACCTATCTAAACGACGTCTTAATCTTCTTAGAGATATAGGAGGAGCATTAGGCCTACGTTAATACGGTTCTTAAGCACCTTAATACCGCCGGCCTTTAGCTTAACGTAGATAAGTATAACTTTTACGTTACTAAGACTAAATACCTTAGCCTAATTATCTCGGATAAAGGCATTCGCATAGACCTTAATAAGGTTCGTGCGGTCTTAGACTAGCCTACCCTTTCTTTTATTAAAGACCTCCGGCGCTTCTTAGGATTCGCTAATTTTTATCGGCGTTTTATTTAAGGCTTTTTTAGGCTTACGAACCCTCTAAACGCCCTTATTAAGAACTCTACCCCTTAGATCTAGTCTCCTACCTACGCCTACGCCTTCGAAGCCCTTAAGCATGCTTTTACTACCGCCTTAGTCTTCGTATACTTGAACCCCTATCGTAAGACTATAGTTTAGATAGATGCTTCCGACTAAGCCGCTAAAGGTATACTAATATAGCTCTTTAACGATAGTCGTTATTATCCGGTTGCTTTCTTCTCGTCGAAATACTCTGCTTAAGAGTGTAATTACGAGATCTACGATAAGGAGCTCCTCGCGATTATAAAATCTCTTAAGGAGTAGCGCCTTAAGCTTAAGGGCCTGCCTAAGTTTAAGATAGCCGTAGACTATAAGAATCTTTAGTATTTTATAACTATAAAGCTCTTTAACTAGCGATAGGCCCGCTAGGCCGAATTCCTTAATCGTTTTAATTTTAAGATCGTCTTTTAGCCTAGCTCTTAAGCTATTCTCCCCGACGCCTTTAGCCGCTTACCTAGCTCCCGCCCTCTCTCCCTTACCGACCGAGCCGACGAGAGGATTAACCACCGATATTAGGTTATCCTCCTTAAGTCTAAGGTTAATGCCTCCCTTTACCTTAATACTACTACCGCCCTTAATACCGTTAAGGGGTCCGATTCGTTTATAAATATAATTTATAAATATAATTCCGACTGCCTCGACCTTTACGCCCTCGACGACTCTAAGCCGATCGATAACCTTATCGACCGGGCTTATTCTTCCTCCCCGCTTATCTCCGCTATTCGCGTAGCTCTTTAGTCCCCTTAGCCCCGCTAGCCTTGCCCCCTTCGCGCCCCCCTCCGCTTAATCCCTAAGACCGCTCTCTCTAAGGTCCGGGGCTAATTCTATTTCTAAGGCCGGCTTTTCGTTCCCCTTAACGACGCCTTAATTCTTTAGATCCTCGTCCGCGCTTATACCTCCCCCCTTGCCGGCTACCTTAGGCGTACGAAGACCGCTAGCCTCTACCGCCGGTCCTATATCTAGCCCGGTATATATAAGTCTATTTCTAGCTTCGTACGGAACTATTATACGTGCCTACGCGCTAAGTCCCCTCGTTCCTACCCTTAGGGCCTACTTTAGCCCTTAAGTATTCCCTTCGCCCTATAGACCGATATATCCGTCGATTTTATTACCGACCTCCCTATCTACCGTCGCAACGGCGTTAAGTTTTTTAATATCCTCGTTATCGTCGACCGCCTTATAAAGATACGCTACTACGTCTTAATACCTTTAATAACTATTAAAGACGTTATTAACGCGTTTATTTCCTACGTTTAGTCCTTCTATAGTACCCCGGCCTTTATTATTAGCTACTATAGCACTTAGTTTATTTCGGCTTTCTAGTAGTAGCTTAATCATCGCCTTAGTTACCGCCTTTACCTTAGCTCCGCTTACTACCCTTAGACCGACGGTTAGACTAAGATCGCGAACGCTTAGATAGAGGTTTACCTCCGTTATTATACTACCTACCTTTAGGACGATTAGGTCGACCTCCTCCCCCTCGCTAAGTTTACTACTAATAATTAAGTCTTTAAATCTACCGGCCTCTCCCCTTTCTTCGCTAACTATAGCTTCTACCTAAAGCTTAGCACTAAGCGCTTTAGTCCCCCCTTACCTAGCATAACCCCCTAGCAGCGGAAGGAATACCTCTACGGTAACGCGCTTGCTTCCCGTCTTTAGCGTATCTTTAACTTCCTCTATAATATAATCGAGGATGCTTAAGCTACTTAAGCTCGCTACGCGGACGCCCGGCGGACTCCCGCCCTAGTGTATTAGCCCGGCGATATAGTATTCCTTAGCACCCGCTAGATCTAGACCCTCCGCCTTATAAAGAAGCTCGACTATAAACGGGAGGGCCTATATAAGGTCCTTAAGGTATATAAGACGGCGTACCTTCTTCGCCTCCTTAAAGGCAGCCGCCTTTACCTCGTTTTTTATTACTCCCTCCTTCTAAGACCTAAGAGCCCCCTTTGCCCGGCTAATCGGAGCTTAACGTCCGGCCTGCTAATAACGGCGTTCTCTTTTCCCTTAGCGACGACGACGGCGATAACGCACACCTTAAGTACGAGTTTTCTTCTATCCTTACGTAACGCTAGTACGCCTCTAAGAAGATTAAGTATCGCGTTTAATAACGTTATAGCCCCCCTACGTAAGAGGACTCCTCCTGCCTTAACGGCTGCTAGGACGACCTTAAGGCTTTTTACGCCCTTAACCCGACTAAGCCTAAACCGGCCTTTTATATAGCTTTCCTTATATCTTCCCTTTCGCCTAAGTGATAATAAGTATAATTTATTAATATAATTTACGTTACGACGGCATACGTTAGTTTCTTAGTTTTACCCTTTGTTTCTTTTTATTCCTCTCTCGTTCTATATTAAGCCCGCTTTTAAGACTAATTAATATAGATTTCCTTCGTTTTTATTAGCCTATTAACCCTTTTAGGCGTTCGAGTCGAACGCCGATTTAAAGGGGATATACTATTACGGTGTTAGGTTATATTACATATTATCCTACGTGACCTCTATATCGTATATATAGACATTTAGATCTAGTCTATAGCTATGTCCCTTCGTAGATTAATAACAATTATATACCCCCCCTAAGCTCGTTCCCTTATACCGAAAAAGGCTCCCTTTAGGCATTATATCTACTTAGTTAAAGAAGAACGAAGTTTTCCTAAATAAATAAGCTAATTAGTCCCTTTAGGATAGTAAGTTCTAGGCATAAGCGATCGATAGTTACCTTTAGGACTAGATCGAAGGGTCTAGCACTCTTTATGCCGAGCCGGTCTTATTTACCGACAATTCTATAAAGGGATCTCGCGCTTATACTACTAACGCTAAGATCGTTTAATAAGCCTAAGGCTAGCCGCCTAAAGGTTTATAAAAATAATAGATATATATATATTAAGAGAAAACCTAGGAAAAGCAATAAAAAGAAAGAGTATTGCTATTTGCATAGCACGAAATTGCTCTTTGTATAGTAAGAATATCTAAATCCCTACTTTTCTACGCGTACCCTACGCGCCTATATCCCGCTACTAAAATCTAGTGCCGGTATATAGTAAGAGTATTGCTATTTGTACGGTAGGAAATCTCTATTTATACAGTAAATTAAGGAAATCTCTACTTTTTCTACGCGTACCCCCCGCGCCTATGTCCCGCTACTAAAATTAGGTAGAGGTATATAGCAACTAAAAGGCCTGAGCAAATAGTGCCTAGCCTTAATTTAATTTAATAGTTATAGCAGCGCGCGTACGTAAAGAGCTTAAATAAGGTATATGCCTAGCTCTCTACTACGTGCCCTACTGCGTGTATTAATATTACCGTCTTCCCTATTTGCTTTCTACCGGGAAATCCCCGGTTCTTCCCTAGATTCTACTATAGAATTCCACGGGCTTCTATAGTTATTACCCCATACTTCTACGGGCGTATTTACTTACTTTCCTTCGGTTATATTTCACTATAATTTTACGCTGATTTTACGGTTATTTATATACTCTTTACCCGTAAAATCTTTTCCCTTCTATAGTCTTCTACCGTAGAATCCTAATTCCCTTTTATAGTCTTCTACCGTAGAATTCTAATTCTCTTCTACGGCTTTTACCGTAGAATTTACCGTAGAATTTATTCGTCTTCTACTAGACTGCTTATTTATTTACTAACTATATAGCTTATTTATCGTACGGCACGATCTATTGCTTTTCCTACCGCTCCTTCCGTCCGATTATTTACGTTACCTATTTTGCCTTAGGTCTACGCGGCTAATTTCGTCCGAGGAATTTTCCTATATATAGAGACTAGTTAGCCTCCCTATTAGATAAGATAAAAGCTATTATTCTTAGTTATTTATATCCTTTTATAGCTTCTAATCCCTCTATATAGGCTGTTTTAGCCTTAGAGCCTTTCTTTTACTTAATTACTATTATACTAATATCGAGGACCCGACTGCCTAGCGTTCGATAGTTATAAGCCCGGACGAACTTCTCTACGCATAGAGAGTTCTAACGGCTTATATTTTTAGCCTACTAACGCTACGACTTACGGTAGTAAAGCCTTTGCCTTTATATCTAGCGAATCGACTTACGGAAGAACTAGTATGATTTTTTTAAGGAGCGTTATTTAATCTAGCGAATCGACTTACGGAGGACTAGTTAAAACGTTTACCTTATTCTATTAGTGTTTTCCCGCACTTAGTTTAGTTTTTACGGTTTATTTATATATATTATATATCTAACCACCCTTTTCCTATGATTTTACTATACTTTTACCTATATTACTATATCTATTATAGCCGATATTACTTTAAAGACTATTTTAAATAGACTAGCGGACTAAGACCGATAGATCTTAACGATCTAGAAATATACACTTGCCTAAGGGATTTAGGAGAAAATCGATCCTTTTATTACGCCTAAACTTAAGAAACCCTTATTGCCTCTTCCTATAGAACTAATAGCTAGAATAGTTAACGCGACCGTTGCTAATATTGCTAGTTTATCTAAAAAAAAATTTAAAAGGTTTAAGTTTCTCTTTTCCTAGTATTACACGTTGCTTTAAGCCTATAAGGACTAATAGAACTCTTACGTTAATCTAGCAGTTTATTATTTAAAACATTAGGAACTACTACTTAATAATTACCGACGAATACGAGGTTTCTAAGGAATTAGCTTTACTATAGCGGCGTATAAAGCCGACTTTATAGACGTAATAGAAGACTATTCTTACGTAGTTCTATACTCTTTTAAAGGCATTAGACCGGATGGATATTACGATGTAGATTTCTAACTAATAGAAGGTCTTTACTAATGCCTATCGAATTAAGTTGCCGGAATCGGAAGGTCTTTAAGCTATATAGCTTTTTCTTAAGGCTATTTAGCTAATTTCTAGCCCTTTTACGGAATACTAAATAAATAAGATAGAGGATAATACCCGCCTAAATAAGCTAGGCTAAGAATAGTCTTTCCCCGACGGATTTAAGATATCCGAACTTTTTAAGCGCTTATAGGCCTTAAAGGCTACGACTAAAGCGCTAAAGACTAACGCTTTTACGAAATTCTAAAGCTAGGGAATAAAGTCCCTAGCCGCGGAATCTATTAATAAATCGGCAACTACTTTAGCAGCTACGTCCTTAGATAAAGATAAAGGCAAGAAGAAGGATAGTCTACCGTATATTTACGGAAAACGATACTATTTCCGATAGTATTATTACTTTAACCCTTCCGTTCGACTTCTATTATAGAAACCCGATAAAGACGTCTAAAAGACTATAGACAACTACCTTAAGGTTCCGGCTAATAAGGCTTAAGTTAAAGCGGTACTTCTTCGCGACGAGGAGTAGCGGAAGAATAATTAGACCGAGATAAAGACGGTTTAAGCTACGGCTACCGCTAATATTCTTACGACTTTTTTACTATTAGTTATTCTATAGACTACTATAGAATACCCGTTAAAGCATTCTTTTATTATAGATTTAAGGTCTAATAGATATATTTACAATAATATAGAGCCCTTTTATAATTTCTAGCCTTCTTTTAAGTATATACTTTTAGGCGGTAGAAGCACTCTAATTCTTAGGATAAGAACGGTGTTTATACGCATTTAGATAGGCACTTTTTAGCTTAGTTAAGTAGTATATATCCCGTCCTTTTATATATCCTTTTATTTACTTTATCTTTTTTATAAGAGCGAATCTTTCGTAAAACCTATAGACTAAATAGATCTTTTCTTTAACTCATACTATTTATATAACGGAGCTAATTTATAATTAGTATATTATCGAATATAACCCGTTAATACCTTCTATTACGCTTTTAATAATTCTAACTATTACTTCCGTTCTTTCTATAGATTCTACCGTAGAAACCTTAGTTATAGTACCTTTTTCGGCTATTATACCGGATTTTGCACTAATAAGTATAGAGGCACTTTCTCTTTAGCACTAACGACTTAGATATCTAAATAATAAAGCGCTTTCGAAAGCTCTCGGAATACTATAGTCGGTAACCTTCGATAAGATAATCTCCTATAAGTCCTATAAACTTACGTAGGCTAAACGAATTATTAACCGCGAACCGCCGCTTTTTAAAGCGACGTTTCCCTTTTCTAAGGTGTTTTACGATGTTTTTTCTATATATATCGAACGCTAGGCAGTCGGGTTCTCGACATTTAGGTAATAGCAATTAAGCGGAAGAGAGGTTCTAAGGCAAAACAGCCTACAAGGAAGGATTAGAAGCTATAAGGTGTAAATCACTAAGAATAATAGCTCTTATCTTATCTAGTAGGGAGGCTAACTAGTCTCTATATATAGGAAAAAACCTTGGACGAAATCAGCCGCGTAGACCTAGGGAAAAATAGGTAACGTAAATAATCGGATAGAAGGATCGGTAAGAAAAGCAATAGATCGTGCCGTACGATAAATAAGTTATATAGTTAGTAAATAAATAAGCAGCCTAGTAGAAGACTAGTGAATTCTACGGTAAATTCTACGGTAGAAGCCGTAGAAGAGAATTAGAATTCTACGGTAGAAGACCGTAGAAGGGAATTAGAATTCTACGGTAGAAGACTATAGAAGGGAAGAGATTTTATAGGCAAAGACCGTATAAATAACCGTAAAATCACCGTAAAATCATAGTGAAATATAACCGAAGAAAAGTAGGTAAATACGCTTATAGAAGTACGGGGTAATGCCTATAGAAGCCCGTAGAATTCTATAGTAGAATCTAAGGAAGAATCGGGGATTTTCTAAGGGAAAGTAAATAAGGAAGATAGTAATATTAATATACCCCCTTAGCTAGAAGGGAATAACTTCCGGCTAGTTAGAATTATTATCGACTTCTTCTTAGATCTTAGAAGAAATATCCGTAAGTTAGAGCTAGCGAAGGAACGTTTAAAAATATTATCGTAGAAGCAATTTAGTTAATCTATCCGCAACTATCTAGTTAAAAGGGATATATTTAATGTTAAAAGTATTACGTAAGAATTCCTATCGGGTCTAGTAGTTGTAAATTTTAACGTGCTTTAAGGCGGTCTAAATCTTTAGAATCTCGGCGGAAATTAGGCGGATTGTCTAGGTGTTATTATACTAAATAGTAGGAATAGGAATATCTAGCTATAGGGAAATATTATTAAATAAACGAAGAATAGAAATTAGCTCTTTAACGGTAGAAGAGACTATAAGAAGTTCGGCCTTAGTAGAGGAAGTAGTAACCGTAGATTGTTTCTAAGCACTCTACGCGATTAGACCGTTAAATAGGCTAATAAAATAGCCTTTAGAAGAATAACGAGTGTCTAAGTCGTCGGCGTAAGCGGTATCGGAAGCTATAACGAGTTTTTACTCGTCTATATCCGAAAACTTAATCGCTAGGAAACGCGATTCGTATAAGTAAGTTACTAAGCTTTTAGTACGCTTAATATAGAGCGTAGACGGGTTCTATATATGCTCCGCTAGAGAATTCGACGATTTTACGGCGTTAAAACGGGTAGAAATAGTCGCGTAATTATAGGAACCGACTAAAGATTAGAAGTAGTAGATTTAGTTATCCGTAGCCTATCCCTAGTGTTTCTCTAGCTTCTCGGGAAGTAGGAATAAGCAAAAGGTCGAAATAGGCCGTAGAACCGTAAAAGCAAGGATTAAACTAAACTTAGAAGCAATCTTATCTAAGTAAACGTCCTAGCATAACTATAGCTTTCGCTACTTACGGTCCTTAATAATCCTTATCCTAAGGAAATAGGTAAGCTCTCTACGGTCGGTAACTATATACTTCTTCTTAAAGCGATAAATAAAATCGTTAGTAGCCCTATAGTGCTCCTTACGGAAAAAGATAATAATATTATCTATAAAGAAGAAAGTAATAATGCTACTTATAGTAGATATAAAAATATAAGGATCCTCCGCACTTTACTAAAGGCCTAGCTCGGTAAGAGACCTAGATAATTCCTATTGCTAAAGAAGCGGCGAACGGCGAAGTCTATATAAAGCCTTTATTAACTAAATTATAAAACTAAATACGTTAAATCCGTCTAGGAAGTAGATATATACCTCTTTATCTAAATCGGCATTCGTGAAGGCGTTAACCGCGTTAAGTAAGCGGGTTTCTATGCTAAATTTAGCGGTAATAGCAATTATAATACGAAAATTTCGCGCTATAAGCGTCGCGGCGTAAGTTTTCTTTCCGCTAAATGGCTAAAGATCTCCTCGTATATAAAGGCGAGACTTAAACTTCCTAAGGTAGCCGTGCTTATTAAACTTATAATTAAATGCCTATATTAATAGAAGAGGATATACTAGCGCGTTTGCTCTTAGGGTAGGCGAAGAAAAGAAGGTCTTCCGCTGTTTTAAGGAGTTTTATTTAACCCCTCTAGCAGCTTTAAACTCGGGTCTATACGGATGCGTCTCGAGATTAGACTAAAACCTTAGAAACGCGGGTAAATCCCTTTTATATATCTTCTTAGGTTTAAGAGAAGTAGTAAATACAGCCGTAAAAGCGGTGCTATTAGCCGGTAGATGCCTAACGTAGGCGAAAGCGGGATATCGACCTAAAAAACGGTTCGAATAAGTAGGGCGTAAATCCCCTATAAACCTTATTATCCGTAGACTATCTATAGGAATAGTGTTATCGTAATCTATAGACCGAGAAGTAGCTTAAGGCAACTATACCTTAAGACGGTCTACTAGTTCTATAGTTATAGTAGGTAAAAGAGTAGAAATATCGGGTTAGAAATCCCGTGTATTCTTAAAAATATCCTCCGGCGGTTCTAGGGTTTAGTTAAGAGTCGGGAGCTAAGGATTGCTATCGGCTAAAAGGTCTACTAGATTAAAATGCTTATTAGGAAGCATTATTAGCGTTAACTAGAATTCTATATTATCTTACTCTTCTTCCTATTGTTATAGTACTATATTACATAACATAGTATATAGTAATATACTACGTAATATATAGTCCTATATATAAACGAGCCCTTAGCCTCTATAGTTCTTCTCCTCTTTATAGAATAATAAGGTTATCTAGCTACTACTTAGTGCCGTAATAGTTTATTCTATCTCTTATTACGCCTTATCGCAATCCCTAGCTTTAAAACATAGTCCTAGTAGCTCTATTACCTTATCCCCTTAGTCGTCGCGACCTAAGCGTAACCCCTAAGAAATTATTTCCCTAAGCCCCTAAGCCCCTAAGAACTTTTCCCTAGCCTATAGAAACCTATATAGCTTATAGAAATTCTTTTATAGTCCCCGACAAACACCTTAGATTAGACACTCCTCCTTCCTTCTTATAGTAGACATACCTATAGCCTTTAACGCTATAGGCGACGGTCTAAAGGCCTTTACTAAGGAGTTTATTAGTGAATTTCCTTAGATCGCCTAAGCGATTAAGAGGTTCGATAACGTAGTCCCGGTCGCTAATGCGTAAGAGACCTAGGAAAACCTTTAGAGCCTAGATACCCGATATATTCTTATATATATCGAGGAGAGTCTTCGCTCCCTTCGCGTAGCGGAGGCCTCTTAGGTTAACCGAAATGCTAGGTTAAAGGAACGCGTAACTATATAAGATTAGCTCTTAGCCACGAAGGATTAGCTCTTAGCTACGAGGGAGCAACTTCTTAAGGCTAAGGACCTTACGATTTTAACTATAAAGATATTATAGTCTTAGACGATAACCCCGGCATAGTCGTTTGGAAAACGAAAGACAGTAGACCCTCCGATCTTTATTAGAAAAGGGTCTACCTCCGACCGTTAACGTAAGTATAAGGCCTAGGAACTTAAGATATAAGGTATCTTCTTCCGCGATAGTATATAGTTCGACTTAAATAGCGCTTGCCTCCTTTATATTAGCGATAGGCTTAGTAAATAGGCCTACGACTTCGTTAAAGATAGGATAGCTACTATTATAGCTAACCTATCCGAGAGAGAGAAGTAGGAATAGCCTACTACGATAACGCTACTTATAGCTTTAGGTAGGTAGTATAAGGTTCTAGACTTAACGTAAGCCGCTAAGAATATCCTCGATAATTTTCCTTAAGGCGATAAGAACTACTAGATCTAGAAGGTAGACCTCGACGCCTATATATATAAGGCAAGGAATATAAAGGAATAGTAAGTCGACCTCCTCCGGAAGTTTATATCGAAGGATATAAGCGATCTCGTTAAGAATATATAGACTAAAATCCCCGATACCGACTACGAGAAGTAGTTAGCGTAGATAGATATCTTTACGAAGAATCTCGCTAACTATGCTTATCGTTAAAAGCTTAAGAAGAAGGCCGCCCCTTATTCGTAGTTCCCGCCGACGCCTATACCTGCCCTTACCCTAACCGCCTTAGCCTAACCCTTATATAGTAACCCTATAGACCTCGACCGGCTTTCCGATATTAAACGATAATTTAGGATCGATAATAAACTCTGTATAGCCTACGGAGAGCCTAGATACTAGAAGGAGGCTTACGACCCGGCTAAAATAGCGAATCCGCTTCTAATGCCTTTACGTCGGGGTAGTCCTTAGTTTTAGGGCTAGGGCGCCCCCTCCCCCGGCTTCGGCCGAGGATCTTAAGGCACCCGCGGCGGCGGGTATAGTTAGGGCTAGCTCGTCCGTACGGCTGACTATAAATAAGGCCGTATCCTTAGGGAAGAGGATACGGATTTATAAGGCGAGCGGCCGGCGTTAAGGCTACTGCTAAAAAATACACCCCTAAAATAAGTCGCTCTTAGGGGTTATATATAGGGGAGGATAAGAGGATTAGGTCGTTGCTCTTAGATAAAACGGATCTTCGGATTAGTTCGTCGAATAGTAATAAAAAGTTAATCCTTCTTTATACTCGTCTCTCCTTTACGCGTAACCTTTAGTCCCCCTACTACGTTAATACGTTATCCCTTATAGATTCTAGCTATACTACCGTAGCGTTCGCCGATCTTTACGCTATCGTACGGAAATATAACGTTACTATAAAGAAGCTCCTTAAACCTCGACCGCTTCGACTAGCCGACGGTATACCCTTAATATAGATAACGGACTACTTTATAGCCTAAATAACTATTAGCAAGCATATAGAACTTATGCTCTTCTTCGTTATAAATCTATTACCTTTTACCCTAATTATCCTAAGCATCTTCTAGCTTTAGGAATATAAACTAACTATACTTTAGAAATCTCTCTAAGTCTGCTTTAATTCCGATTATTATATAAGATACTGCTTACCTTTAAGCATAATAGCCGAGGATAGAATAGCTCTTAAGACTCCTATTACTCCCGCGCCTAGAGGGCATTAGTTACGTCGGAAAGTATATTTTTCTAATATCGTAGAGATTTAAATAACCCCGACGTTTACTCTAAAATAAAAAGTCCTTATAACGATAGAAGATATACCGGAAATTCCCTTTCGGTAGGAAGAGACTAATATCCTAAAAGACTAGACTATCCTACCGGGAAGTTATATATCTATAGACTTATCTACTAAGGAATATCTACCTAAGTAGATATCTCACCCCTTAAACCCTAGCTAACCGATTTAATATCCCTTATATAGGATATAGCTATTCGCCTAGGAAACCGCCCGCTTAATATCCTCGATTAGCCCTCTAGACTCCCTTAAGACTTAAGCCTTTAAGGCCACTCCGCCGTAAACTACTTTAATAGCTCGCCTACTCCTTATTCGCCTTACCGCCGGCCGTCGCTACGTTCCCGCCCGATAGGGCTAGACGAGATGCCCTTACCGACGTATACGATAGGAAGATTAAATGCCTTTAAATATAAACGATATCCGCTACGTATAAGTAGTTAACTTCGTTTAATTCTATAAATAGGATAGTGTTTAAGCGATGCGAATTAGTATATCTAAATTAGCTAAGCTAGTCGAGGAGGGCGAAAATCTATAACTCCTTAACGAACTCTTAGTAGGCTTAGTTAAGGTCTTAGAACTATCTAAAACCTCTTTCTAACGCGTTATTACTAAGGACTATATAATAGAGGTAGCTAAGGCCGCCTTCCTTAAACGTTTTTATAATTTCCTTAAGACGAACCTTTAGGATATAGCTAATTCCGAATCCCTATTTCGGAAGGTCGACGAGGCCGACGTAGAAAAATTCCTTTAAGTAAAACCGGAAGTTATAAAGGCAGATATCCTAAAGAAACTCCTAAAAGAGTGTTAGGATAAGCTTCCTTATTTCCTTCTAAAGAATGCGAACGAGCTCCCCTTATACCGCCCTTAGGATTATAAGATCGAACTTACACCTAGTAAATAAGCTCTATACTA
Organism: Ophiocordyceps sinensis; assembly: GCA_012934285.1. Taxonomy (NCBI): domain Eukaryota; kingdom Fungi; phylum Ascomycota; class Sordariomycetes; order Hypocreales; family Ophiocordycipitaceae; genus Ophiocordyceps; species Ophiocordyceps sinensis. The sequence goes on along the minus strand of JAAVMX010000001.1, from coordinate 10,623,950 downwards.
TAGAAATCGGCCTATATTACCTATAGAACTCTACTATATTAAGAAGTAGATTAACGATATACTTAATAAAGGCTTTATTTAAGAGTCTTCTTCTCTAACCGCGGTACTACTAATCCTCGCTTATAAACTAAGCGGTAGTGTCTATATCTATTATAACTACCGAGGTTTAAATTAGGTTATAGTTAAGAATCGATACCCTTTACCTTTAATCCGCGAGATACTAGATTCTCTCTACGACGCTAAGTTTTATATAAAGCTAGACGTAATTGCTATATTTAACCGTATTTAAATCGCCGAGGGTTATAAGTAGCTTATAGCATTTATTATACGCTTTAGACTATTCGAGATACTAATTACCCCCTTCGGCCTTTATAACGCACCGTCGACCTTCTAGAACTATATTAATTATATGCTTTATAATGCCCTCGATAACTTCTATATAGTATATCTTAATAACGTACTAGTCCTTTTAAAGACTAAGGCGGAATACGAGAACTACGTGCGAATAGTTATCTAACGCTTAGGCAACGTAGGGCTTTAAATCGACATCGGGAAGTTAGAGTCTTATATAAAGAAGACTAAGTACCTTAGATTAATTATTTCGATATCTAGCATAAGTATAGACCTTAAGAAGGTACGTATAATCACGGCTTAAAATACCCCGATTTTAGTAAAAGAACTCTAGCAGTTTCTTAGGTTTATAAACTTCTACCGTCGTTTTATTAAAGGATACTTTAGTATTATCTCCCCTATAACTACGCTACTTTAAAAGGATTCCCGTTAGTCTTAAGGACCTAAATAAGCTGCCGCGTTTAAGGCCCTTAAACTTGCTTTTACTACTGCCCTAGTCTTAGCCTATTTTAACTACTTAAAGAAAATAGTTATTAAAACTAACGCCTTAAATTAAGCCTTAGGAGGAGTCCTTTTATAGACTAAAGATAACGAATATCTTTACCCTATTGCGTTTTTTTCGTTAAAGTATACTGCCCTTAAGTATAACTACGAGATCTATAATAAAGAGCTATTAGCAATTATTAAGGCGCTTAAGGAATAGCGCTTAAAACTCTAAGGGACTATTAAAGCGTTCGACGTTATTATAGACTATAAGAATCTTTAGACGTTTATATCTATAAAGTAACTTAACTAACGATAAGTGCGTTAGGCCGAGTTCCTTTCCTAGTTTAACTTCGTAATTATATACCGCTTAAGTAATAAGGCAATTCTCCCCGACGCTTTTAGCAAGCTCCCCGGCGATAGACTAGCTACTATAGACGACGATAGACTCCTCTATCGAAATTAGGTAGTTATCCCCGAAGAGAAAGTCGACCTAACTATCCTAAAAGAACTCTTAACCGATTCCTATGCCTTAAAGGAGGACTTTAATATAATCGCCGCCCTTAGACTAAACGCAGCTAGTAAATTACTTAATAAGCTTATCCGCGAAGCATACTAATAAGATAATCTTACCCGGGATATAGTAGCAATACTCTAGGATCTATACGCCTAACGCTAGCTAAAGTATATCCGAAAGCTCTTACGTTACGATATATCTAAATGTTAGTTAATTAATAAACGTATCTTTTTCCGCGACCGGCTCTTCGTTCCTAATACTCTAGATCTCCGCCTTAAAGTCGTTTATCGATCTTATAGCAGTAGCTTAGTAGGATACCTAAGGAGGGTAAGAACTCTTAATCTATTAAACCGAATATATTAATAGCTAAGGATTTCTTACTTCGCCGCTACGTTTATTAAAGACTATACTCTCTATCTTTAGACTAAGACCCCCCGCTTATCTCCTTTTAGATTCCTAAAACCCTTCGCTCTACCGGTCCGACTATAGGCTAATATATTAATTAATTATATTATAATACTCCTTAAGTATACCTAAAACGGGAAGACTTATAAGAATATACTTACGATAGTTAATAGGCTTACGAAGATAAGATATTTCGTCCTTATTACCAGCCTTTCTATAGAAGAATTAGTTAATTTCTTTATCTACGTAGTCTATCGCTTATATAAAGCACCTAATACTATTATCTCCGACTAAGGCACTTAGTTTATCCCTAATTTTTAGCGATAGCTTAGCACTCGTTTAAGAATAACGTTAAAACTAAGCTTAATATAGTACTTAAAGACTAACGGTTAAACCGAAATCGTTAACGCTACGATAAATAAATATATTCGAGCCTATATTAGCTTTACTTAAGATAACTAGGTCGACTAGCTCCCGCTCGCGGAATTCGCAACGAATAATTAAGTAAACGAAACAACCGGTATTTCTCTATTCTTCGCTAACTACGGCTTTAATCCTTATCTTAGCATCGAACCTATAGGCCCTTAACCCTTAACGCTCTTATTATAGGCAAAGAAGGAATTCCTTTACGTAAACGCAATAGCTAGTCGTTTCGACTATATCTTTATTTAGCTTTAAGCTCTCGCATAAGCCTTATAATAGAAATATAAGGATAATGCTAATATAAAGCGGGACGAAGGCTTTCTCTTCCGACCCGGTAATATAGTTATAGTTTTATTAGAGAATATAATTACTAATCGCCTAATGAAAAAATAAGACGATAAATAAGACGGTCTTTATCTTATTCTCGAGGTCTACCGCAGCGCTATAGTTATCGACCTCCTAAAGCACATCCGAGTTAATAAGTCTTTCTATACGTTAAAGGTACGGCTTTAGATAACGGAAATAATACCGGGCTAAGCATAGATTAATCGAGAGGAATAACGTAACGTCGTAGGCCGTATCGCGGAACGCGATAACGACGGCAATATCGAAGAAATATAGAAATTTAAGAAGATCCTTAACGTATACGATAACGAAGCCCTAATCCTAACTTATCTAATTAAATAGAAATATTACTAAGAACCGACCTAATAGCCTAAAGATAACCTAAGAGGTTGCCTTAAAGCTATTTAACGCTTCTATAGATATAACCTAGATAAGCCGGGCCCTTTAGATTAAGCCCGCCTATAAAAGATTCCTTTATTATATACGGATTTCTAGCGAAAATAATATTTCTTAGCGATTTAGGGACTAAATCGTCTTTAGAGGGGGAGTACTATTATAGTACTATATTACATAATATAGTATATGGTAATATGCTACGTAATATATAGTCCTATATATAAAAGAGCCCTTAGCCTCTATAGTTCTTCTCCTCTTTATAGAATAATAAGGTTATCTAGCTATTACCTAGTGCCGTAACACCTATGCAATATATAGTAGAAATGCCGGTAATAATACCTATATTAGCGGTTCGGATGCTTTAGACGCGGTGAAAAACTAAGTCTTATTAAACGTTATATTACGAACTTAGCAAACCTCCCGTCTCTATAAGATCTATATACGAAAAATGTTAGTAGAATTATACCCGACTAAGTAACTAACCTCTACGTAAGGTTCTTGCTTAAGATCGCGTTTCTACGTGTTAGTTAAGGCCTTAGTAGTTAGTAGGTAGGCTTTATAGCTAAAAGCTCGAAGATAATCGAATCGTAATAGTTAAGGAAAGATAAATGTCGGTATATTTCGGTCGTAATCCCTTAACTAGTCGTAAAGGATCTCTATTAGGGAAATCTACTTCGATAGAAATAACGTAGAGAAAGCTGCCTATCGGGCTAGAATCCGATTGTATAAATACACCGTAGTTTTCTACGTTTCTATCTATAAATGCTCGGGCAAATTTACTTTAATCCTTATAGATCGAGCTTTCGTAGATACTACCCCCCTAGCTCGTTCGGCAGCGCCGTTCTATGCCGGTATATAGGGAGCAGTAGGCTTATTATAAATGCCCTACTAGTTAATAAAGTCCTAAAAATCCTGTTAAATAGCTCGGTTATTATCTTAATAGATTATACCGATAGACAGTAAGAATTATCGGGAAATATACCGACCTAGGCTCTTAAAGCATAAAATTAGCTCGTCTATAGAGGCGTCTAGAAGAGCATATAGAAAAACAAGCTTTATATAGTCATCCTTAATAAGAAATACAACGTTCTTATTATTATAACTCTTATGCATAGAAAAGACATCGTAAAACACCTTAGAAAAGGGAAACGTGGCCTAGGAAAGCGGCGGTTCGCGGTTAATAATCCGTATAGCCTACGTAAGTTTATAGGACTTATAGGAGATTATCTTATCGAAGGTCACCGACTATAGTATTCCGAGGGCTTTCGAAAGCGCCTTATTGTTCGGATGTCTAAGCCGTTAGTGCTAAAGAGAAAGTTCCTCTATACTTATTAGTGTAGATTCCTATATAGTAGCCGAAAAAGGTACTATAACCGGGGTTTCTACGGTAGAATTTATAAAAGAAACGGAAGCAATAGTTAGAATTATTAAAAGCGTAGTAGAAGGTATTAACGGGTTATATTCGATAATATACTAATTGTAAATCAGCTCCGTTATATAAATAGTGCGTATTAAAGAAGAGATCTATCTAGTCTACGGGTTCTACGAAAGATTCGCCTTATAAAGAAGACGAAGTAAATAAAGGGACGTATAAAAAGACGGGATATATGCTACCTAACTAAGCTAAAAAGTGCCCGTCGAAATACGCATAAACACCGTGCTTATCCTAAGAATAAGGGTACTTCTACTACCTACGAGTGCGTACTTAGAAGAAGGCTAGAAGTTATAGAAACGCTCCCTATTAGTATAAATATATCTATTAGACCCTAAATCTATAATAAAAGAATCCCTTAACGGGTATTCTATAGTAGTCTATAAAACAACTAATAGTAAAAAGGTCGTAAGAATATTAGCGGCAGCCGTAGCTTAAACCGTCTTTATCTCTATCGGATTATTCTTCCGCTACTCCTCGTCGCGAAGAAGTACCGCGTTAACTTTAGCCTTATTAGCCGGAACCTTAAGGTAGTCGTCTATAGTCTTTTAGACGTCTTTATCGGGTTTCTATAATAGAAGTCGGACGGAAGGGTTGAAGTAATAATACTATCGGAAATAGTATCGTTCTCCGCAAATGCACGGCGGACTATCCTTTTTCTTGCCTTTATCCTTATCTAAGGACGTAGCTGCTAAACTAGTTGCCGATTTATTAGTAGATTCCGCGGCTAGGGACTTTATTCCCTAGCATTAGAATTTCGCAAAAGCGTTGGTCTTTAGCGCTTTAGTCGTAGCTTTTAAGGCCTACGAGCGCTCGAAAAGTTCGGATATCTTAAATCCGTCGGGGGAAGATTATTCCTAGCCTAGCTTATTTAGGCGGGCATCGTCCTCTATCTTATTTATCTAATATTCCGCAAAAGGGCTAGAAATAGGCTAAATAGCCTTAAGAAAAAGCTATATAGCCTAAAGACCTTCCGATTCCGGTAACTTAATTCGCCGGGCGTCGGTAAGGACCTTCTATTAGTTAGAAATCTATATCGTAATATCCGTCCGGTCCGGTGCCTTTAAAATAGTATAGAACTACGTAAGAATAGTCTTCTATTGCGTTTACGAAGTCGGCTTTATACGCCGCTATAGTAAAGCTAATTCCTTAGAAACCTCGTATTCGTCGGTAATCGTTAAGTAGTAGTTCTTAATATTCTAAACGATAAACTATTAGATTAATATAAGAGATTTCTATTAGTCCTTATAGGCTTAAAGCAACGTACGATACCGGGAAAAGAGAAACTTAAACCTATTAAGTTCTTCTATAGATAAACTAGTAATATTAGCAACGGTCGTATTAACTATTCTAGCTATTAGTTCTACGGGAAGAGGCAATAATAGTTTCTAAAGTTTAGGCGTAATAGAAGGATCGATTTTCTCCTAAATCCCTTAGGCGAGTGCGTATTTCTAGATCGTTAAGATCTATCGGTCTTAGTCCGCTAGCCTATTTAAAATAGTCCTCGAATTAATATCGGCTATAATAGATACGGTAACGTAGGTAAAAGTATAGTAAAATCACCGGAAAAGGGTGGTTAGATACATAATATATATAAACAAACCGTAAAAACTAAACCGGGTGTAGGAAAACACTAACAGAATAGGGTTAAAAGCTATAAAGTGTAAATCACTAAGAATAATAGCTCTTATCTTATCTAGTAGGGAGGCTAACTAGTCTCTATATATAGGAAAAATCCTCGGACGAAATCAGCCGCGTAGACCTAAGGAAAAACAAGTGACGTAAATAATCGGATAGAAGGATCGGTAAGAAAAGCAATAGATCGTGCCGTACGATAAATAAGTTATATAGTTAGCAAATAAATAAGCAGCCTAGTAGAAGACTAGTGAATTCCACGGTAAATTCTACGGTAGAAGCCGTAGAAGAGAATTAAAATTCTACGGTAGAAGACCGTAGAAGGGAATTAGAATTCTACGGTAGAAGACCGTAGAAGGGAAGAGATTTCATAGGTAAAGACCGTATAAATAACCGTAAAATCACCGTGAAATCATAGTGAAATATAACCGAAGAAAAAAGTCGGTAAATACGCCCGTAGAAGTACGGGGTAATGCCTATAAAAGCCCGTAGAATTCCATAGTAGAATCTAGGGAAGAACCGGGGATTTCCTAAGGGAAAGCAAATAGGGAAGACGGTAATGTTAATAATATATAAGATTTATTATAGGAATACGGTTATATAACTAAGGGATAGAGTCGCAGCTATATTGCCAACTATATATAGGAAAGGGGCAATAGGGGTTATAACCACGCGGCGCATAACGCTACGTGACCTATATAGTTAATAACCTCGTTATTAACTAAGGGCATCGTTATAACTCGAGCAGTAAGCCCTAGCGTAGGCCTTAACAATGTATTGTTAAGGCATAGCAGGCTCTATAGAAGGACCCCGGCAGACGGGTATAAAGGGGCCCCCTTATTCCCCCTTCTCTAGCTAGATTAGATACAACTATAACTAATGCAACCCCCTTTATTTAGATTAATCTAAGTAAATCACCTACTAACACTAATCAATAATTAAATGGATTTAATTATAGAACAGTAAGGCAGAAGAGATAGATCTTTATCTTCGAAAGTATAATAGAATCTTTATTCCTTACGGACGCTGTTTCCGCGCATCTTTACCCTCGAGGTTCTATTACGCACACCTAAGAGAAGTTTATCTATGCTAAGAATAAGGATTGTTTATATTAGCTCTACGGTAAATAAGACCTTTTAAGCTCTCTATTAATCCCGTTCTCGCCTATTATAGGAAGAGTAAACGTTAATAGGCAGTGCGTCTATAACGTAGAATAATATCGCGAACCCCTATAACTATTTAATCCCGTGCTTGCTTCCCTTAAGGAGGAAGAGTTACGTCCTTTAGAATAGAGACTAATCGCTTTAATATTTCTCGTAAAGACCCTTACGATACTAACTAACCCTTAAACGAACCTAAAAAACAAACAATAATAGTAGGATTACTATCGAATATAAACGCACTAGATCCCCTTAATAGCCTAGAACTAATTATATAATAGATAAAGGAGATCGGCATACCTCTTGCCGCTCGTATAGAGGTAGATATACGATACTAGGATATAGAAGAGATTACGATAGAAGATCTTAGCAAAGCGGAAGTTATAATATTCATGGCCTAGTTTATTATAATAGGCGAAGCATCTATCTACTACTAAGGTTAACGGCTCTTTAACCTATTCTAGGAATATTTCTAAGGATAGAATAAATCTATATAGAATACGGTAGACTATAACTATAAGAAGGTCCTTAAGATGCTATTGCGAAGACGCGGCGTTTCGATAGGACTAAAGAACGCGCCGTTTATTAGATTATATATAACGATGCTTTAATCTAATAATCTACTCCCTTAGAACGAGAAGGAGTTTATAACGGAGGTATTTAATATAGGCATAAGGGCCTTTAGTAAGTAAGAAAGGAAGAAAAACGAAAAGGAACGAATAGCCTAGGACTAGGCAGATAAAGATCCTTTCTCGACTATAACGAACTAGTTAACGGTCTACCCGACCTTACACCGATTCTAACTTAGCGGCCCGGCCCGAGCGGCGACTATAGATCCGACCCTAGAACTAGACTAAAACCCGAATACGGCTACGACGGATGCACCGGCATTCCTACTATTTAATCGTATAAATCGGATTTATGCGCTACGACTACTATTTCTCCCGGAACTAACGTTATATATCCTAAGAGTAAAACTAAGGCTCGATCTATTTGCTTTAATAATCGCCCCGAAGGCTATAGTCGAAGCATTTAATTATAACATTAAGGACTATATAGCACTCCTACTAACCGATATTCCGAACCTCTCGTCCGATCCCGACGTTTAGACTAAGTTTATTAAGATATAGGATAAGGAGAAGAGCTACACCGGCGAGCTATATACCCTATTTAACGAGACTATTCGCAAGTTTATAAGCGTATATTATAACCTTAAGATTAAGCTAGGGCTTTTTTATACACTTCTCCCTTAGATCTTAAAGGGATAAGCCGATCGCTTCTATACGGAGAATATTACCTAAACGACTACCTTCCGAAGCGTGTACGATAAGATTAAACGATACTTCGATACTAAAGCGACTTAAGCTTAGTACTATACCGATTAGACTAATATAACGTTTAACTAAGTTCGGGCTAGCAACCTTAAGAAAGGCCTACCGGAAGTACTTTAATTGCTAATCGATAAGCTATTGCTTTATTAACGGGCTTTAAGACCTAAGTTTGTAAGCGAAACCCCGCTTATAGTAAATCTCACTAAGGCGTGCTAAGGTATCCCGGAACTCGAAGGTGCCTTCTTTAAATAGGCTAAAGAGGCTAAGGAGCTCTATGCCGACCTTTAAGCTTCCCTTACGACGTACCTCGTACGATAGGCGAGAAATGCCTCGCGCTAATTTATCTAAGACCGACATCGTAATAACGATAGGATAGATACAAATTATAAATACAATTCGAAGAACCCTAATAGTTAGTTTTATATAGACCGTAGGTATACTAATAATCGTAGTAGAGGCAATAGAGGATTTCGCTCGCGAGGCTTTAGATAAGGCTATCGACCTTACGGTAGAAGAGGCTACGGTTAAGGATATAGCAATAAGACCTAGACTAAGAAGTGCTTTGTGTATAGAAAAGAGGGATATTAGTCTACGAAACATTCTATAAAGGAACGGCGGAAAGCTAAGGACTAATATCTCTCGCATTGTCTCTATACCAGCGTCTCCCCGGACATTACGGCTTATTTAGCAGGCTATAAAGGCTATAAGGACGATAAGGAGGAAAAGTATAGCTAGGATTATAAGCTAAAATAGTAGCAAGCTAGTTAAATACTTTATTAAATAGCTTTTAACCACCTTATTATAGGAGATAACGTCTACGGCATAGAACTAATAGTCTCGGCCGACTAGTTTCTTATCGACGACCGCTACTTAAAGCTCTATTTTTAAGGCATCCTAATCGATACGGGAGTAGTAAAGGTCTTAACAGCCGGATAAGAACAGTATATAGCCCTTTAATAAGAAAACCCTTCCGTCTATTTAGATATATTAACCGTAGGCTAAGAATTAATTAGGTTTAGCGCCGGCACTATTATAAGGTCTCTAGGATTAATTAATCTTATTACTCTAATTAGAAGGATTATATTTTATATGCTAGAAACTTCGACCCCTTTCCTACTATGTCTCGCGGATATAGATAGGCTAGGCGTATTCTTTAATAACACGACGAACACCCTTACTAGCCCTAAGGCAAACATCCCGGTGGTTAGGAAATAAGGATACCCTTAGTTCTTCCTCGGGAAGAATAAACAATCGACCGCATTCCTTATAGAAACGGAAATTAAGACCCTATACCGTCGATTCGGACATCCTACTATAGCTAGACTATATAACCTATTAAAGCAAGCAGGCTACGGCGATGTATCTCTTAGCACCCTAGAGAATATCTTAGAACTATATTACTATTGCTAGATGCATTCGCCTACCCTAAAACGGTTTAAGTTTAACCTTAAAGATAACTAAGACTTTAATTATAAGGTTATCGTTAATATAATGTACTTAGACGTCCCGAATTTAGCATAACGCCCGGTATTGTATATTATTAACGTATCGACGGCCTTTTAAAGCGCTCGATTCCTTCCTTTTATATAAGCTAAGGATATATAGGAGACTCTTTAAGCCCTTTAGATTAATATATACCTTAGTCCCCCTAATATTATTAAATATAATGCCGGCACGAACTTCGCGGCGGTAGAATTCCGAAATAAAGCCGGCATTATAGGGATTATATATATATATATTCTTATTAAAGCACATTAGTCTATTAGTAAAGTTAAGAGGTATAATGCCCCTTTGCGCCGAGCTTTTAATATCCTTTTCGTAGAAATAGGCAGCTTTACCTCGCTTAAGGCAGTTCTTTAGACGGCTATTAAAGCTATTAACGATACTACTAGACCGAACGGACTAATACCTACGTTGCTTATATTCGGAGTATATCCTAGGATAACTCTTAATTCGCCGCTATTACTAACGACCTTTAAATAAGTAGCTATAGTGCAGAAAGTAATAAAGGCACTTAGGCAGCTTACGGCTAAAAGATAGGTCTAGGCTATATTATATAGCCGCAACGGTCTAGATATAGCGAATACACTTGCCCTTCCTCTTTAAAGCGAGGTCCGCGTATAGAGGGAAAAGTTAGGATAGTAAAGACCGTTTAAGATTATAGCTATTAATAGGCACGATATTACGATCGATACGGTTAATAGACCTTAGGTCTTTAGATCTACGCTAGTATAACCGTATTATCGTAATTAAATACTTAACGACCTCCCGGCACTAGAATCCGAGCAGCCGGACGAACCCGCCCGACCGGACCCTCCGGCACCCTATAAGCGAGGACGCCCGCCCGGATTAAAGAATAAGGCTAGGCATTTAATTATAGAAGGACTAGACGTAGAGGATAACCTAGACGATAATGAGGACGATATAGATCTCGACGATTTAAGCGACGAAGAAGCAGACGAGGCCTTTACGATAAAAAAGAAGGAAGAGGCCTACGAGCTAGCCGTTAAGCTCCGATCTAAAGGCGCTATTACGACCCCGGGAGCACTATTCGAAGCGTTAGACAGCACGGAGATCGATAACCTTATAGCACGAGGAGTATTTAGTTTCGAACGGTATAACGAAGCTATTTACAGCGGCTACCGTATCTTTATCTCCCGTATAGTTCGAGAGGTTAAAGGCAAAGACACTAAGCTATATAAGAAATTAAGGCTTATAGTCTAAGGTTATAATAATAGGGAGAAGGCTTCCCTACTAACGTAGTCCCCGATAATCTAACGCGTTAGCTAATGACTAATCTTAGCCCTTGCTCTTAGCCTTATGCGCTATAGGATAACGTTATCCCTTTAAGATATTACCTAGGCATATCCTTAGGCAACTATAGAGCTCTTTTAAACGGTCTTAATACGTCTCCCCGCCGAATTATAAAGGAAGTATCCGCCCGATATAATCATCCGAGTTATTAGGCCCTTATATAGCATTATAGAATTAGGAGTCTACTAGTTTAATACGTATTAAAAGCACTATATTAAAGGCCTCGATATAGCGATATCGACCTTCGACTCTTGCCTTTTAATATCTAATACGGGACTAGAACACTTTAGCATTATTAGGATGCAAACGGACGATACCCTTATGCTTAGAACGACGAGTTTTTCGGCCGCTAAAGAAGAAAAGCTCCGAGAGGCATAATTTAAGGCGAAGCCGAAAACTACGATAACTTAGGGCTCCGTTACGGATTTTAACGGCGCGAAGGTAAGCTTACAATAGGATAAGATACTCCTACTCTAATAGAAAGGATAAGCTACCCGAATTAACCGAATTAATATTAAGGCTCCGGATTATACATAATAGTACCTAAAACAACGTGCTCGTAGAGCCTATATAGCCTTAGTATGCTAACCGGAAGCCGCATTCGATATCTCTATTACGGCATAAGTATAAAACCCGGATAATAAGGATTATATAATCTTAAATAAGCGACTTAAGTAGTAAATAGACTACTAAAGCAGAGGTGTAATATATAAACTAATTAATCTTATAAAGGCGAAGCTAATAGTATTTACGGATAGGTCGTTTGCTAATAATAAAAATCTATCCTCGCAATTAGACTTTATTATTGCACTAGTTAATAAGACCGAAAGGTCTAATAACTAGTTTAAGGTTATAGGAAATATTATCTACTAGAGTTTAACAAAGTGTAAGAGAGTTACCTAAAGCGTGCTAGCTTCCGAGATATACGGTATAGTTAACGGCGTTAACCTTAGGATCGCCTTAGCAACTACGTTAAAGATTATCACCGACCGGCTTAAGCTACCGAATATCTCATTAATTATCTATATAGATTCGTATTCGCTCTACGAATGCCTCGTAAAGCTTAGGATAACTAAGGAGAAGAGATTAATAATTAATATTATGTCCCTTCGATAGTTATACGAGCAACGAGAGATTATAGAGATCCGTTAGATTAACGGCGATAATAACCCGGCCGATGCTATAACGAAGGCATTACCGAACCGAGCCCTCGAACGCTTCGTAGATAATAATAGCTTAACTATTCGGATAGAGGCATACGTTCTACGCCCTTAAGTTACCCTTTTAGGACTCTCTTTTATTTATACTTATGTATTGTATTTATTAGACCCCTTTAGTCTAATACGCGTTATCCTTACGAGTAGGAAGGTTGCTTAGCAGTTAGAAAGAAAGGCTGCTAGTATAGGAATATAGTTATATAACTAAGGGATAGAGTCGCAGCTATATTGCCGACTATGCATAGGAAAGGGGCAATAGGGGTTATAACCACGCGGCGCATAACGCTACGTAACCTACATAGTTAATAACCTCGTTATTAACTAAGGGCATCGTTATAACTCGAGCAGTAAGCCCTAGCGTAGGCCTTAACAATATATTGTTAAGGCATAGTAGGCTCTATAGAGGGACCCCGGCAGACGGGTATAAAGGGGCCCCCTTATTCCCCCTTCTCTAGCTAGATTAGATACAACTATAACTAATGCAACCCCCTTTGTTTAGATTAATCTAAGTGAATCACCTACTAATAGTTATAATAATAAGAACGTTATATTTCTTATTAAGGATAACTATATAAAGCTTATTTTTCTATATACGCTTCTAGACGCCTTTATAGACGAGCTAATTTTATGCTTTAAGAGCTTAGGTCGGTATATTTCCCGATAGTTCTTACTTTCTATCGGTATAATCTATCGGGATAACGACCGAGCCCTTCGACGGGATTTTTAAGATTTTATTAACTAGTAAGGCATTTATAATAAGCCTACTGCTCCTTATACACCCGCTTAAAACGGCGCTACTAAACGAGCTAAGGGGGTAGTATCTACGAAAGCTCAATCTATAAGGATTAAAGCAAATTTACCTAAGCATTTATAGATAGAAACGTAGAAAACTATAGTATATTTATACAATCGGATTCTAGCCCGATAGGCAGCTTCCTCTACGTTATTTCTATCGAAGTAAATTTCCCTAATAGAGATTCTTTACGATTAGTTAAAGGATTACGACTAGAATATACCGGCTTTTCTCCTTCCTTAACTATTACAACTCGATTATCTTTAAGCTTTTAGCTATAAAGGCTACCTACTAACTACTAAGGCCTTAACTAATATATAGAAACGTAATCTTAAGCAAGAACCTTATATAGAGGTTAGTTACTTAGTCGGGTATAATTCTATTAATAATTTTCGTATATAGATCCTATAAAGACAGGAGGTTTATTAAGTTCGTAATATAACGTTTAATAAGACTTAGTTTTTTACCGCGTTTATTAACATTACTATTATACCAACTAGGCCAAACAAAAGTAAGATACATCCCGACCGTAGACGTAATATAATAGCTTAAATAAAATGTCGATATACCCCCCTATGTATACGGTGGCCTGCCCGACCGTGCTAAATAAGCCGTGGTGTTAATCGCCGCCGCCGAATGTGCCGTGCCGTGCCGTGCCGTGCCGTGCCGAATGCCGTAAGGTGCCGTGCCGACTAATGTATTTAGATTAATTAATATATCGAAGCATAAGCGGGGGTAGCGTGCAGCCGCTAAAAGTGCGACCGGGCCCGAAAGTGGCGAAAGTAGCAAAAGTGGCGAAAGTAGCGTCTTATAGCGAAAGTAGCGAAAAAATAACGAATTAACGCGGGGTTCGAAAGAATATTAATAGCAGTAGAAATTGCAGCTAGGTCTTAGCAAAATGGACTTCGCTCCCGGGCTTATAACTGTTGACATTACTATTATACTAACTAGGCCAAGCAAAAGTAAGATATATCCCGACCGTAGACGTAATACAATAGCTTAAATAAAATGTCGATAGCGTATAAGGCATTCGAACTACTAATATAAGTATTATTACCGGCATTTCTACTATATATTATATAAGAAGAAGAGTAAGATAAGGCAGAATTCTAGTTAACGCTAATAGTGCTTCTTAATAAGCATTTTACTTTAGTAGATACTCTAGCCGAAGGCAATCCTTAGCTCCCTACTCCTAACTAAACCCTAGAACCGCCGGAGGACGTTTTTAAGAATATATAGGATTTCTAACCTAATATTTCTACTCTTTTACTAACTATAATCGTAGAATTAGTAGACCGACTTAAGGTATAGTTGCCTTAAGCTACTTCTCGGTCTATAGATTACGATAATACTATTCCTATAGATAGTCTACGGATAATAAGGTTTATAGGGGATTTACGCCCTACTTATTCGAACCGTTTTTAGGTCGATATCCCGCTTTCGCCTACGTTAGGCATCTCCCGGCTAATAGCATTGCTTTTACGGCTATATTTGCTACTTCTCTTAAACCTAGGAAGATATACAAACGGGATTTATCCGCGCTTTTAAGGTTTTAGTCTAATCTTAAGACTTATCCTTATAGACCTAAGTTTAAAGCCGCTAGAAAGGTTAAATAGGACTCCTTAAAATAGCGGAAGACCTTCTTTTCTTCGCCTACCTTAAGAGCGAACGCGCTAGTGCGTCCTCTTTTATTAATATAGGCATTCGATTATAGGTTTAATAAGCACGGCTACCTTAGGAAGTTTAAGTCTCGCCTTTATATACGAGGAGATCTTTAGCCGTTTAGCGGAAAAGAAATATACGCCGCGACGCTTATAGCGTGAAATTGTCGTATTATAATTACTATTACCGCTAAATTTAGCACTAAAACCCGCTTACTTAACGCGGTTAACGCCTTTACGAATGCCGATCTAGATAAAGAAGTATATATCTACTTCTTAAACGGATTTAAGGTATTTAGTTTTATAATTCGGTTAATAAAGGCTTTATATAGACTTCGCCGTTCGCCGCTTCTTTAGCAACGGGAATTATCTAGGTCTTTTACCGAACTAGGCCTTTAGCAAAGTGCGGAAGATCCTTATATTTTTATTTCTACTATAAGTAGTATTATTACTTTCTTCTTTATAGATAATATTATTATCCTTTTCCGTAAGGAGTACCGTAGGGCTACTAACGATTTTATCCGTCGCTTTAGGCAGAAATATATAGTTACTAACCGTAAAGAGCTTACCTATTTCCTTAGGATTAGGATTATCTAGGACCGTAAGTAGCGAAAGCTATAGTTATACTAAGACGTTTACCTAAATAAGATTGCTTTTAAGTTTAGTTTAATCCCTACTTCTATAGTCCTACGGCCTATATCGACCCTTTGCCTATTATTACTTCCCGAGAAGCTAGAAAAATACTAAGGATAGGCTACGGATAACTAAATCTACTACTTTTAGTCTTTAGTCGGTTCCTATAATTACGTAACTATTTCTACCCGTCTTAACGCCGTAAAATCGTCGAATTCTTTAGCGGAGTATATATAAAACCCGTCTACGCTCTATATTAAGCTTATAGAAAGCTTAGTAACTTAACTATATAAATCGCGTTTCCTTACGATTAAGGTTTCGGATATAGACGAGTAAAAACTCGTTATAGCTTCCGATACCGCCTACGCTAACGACCTAAATACTCGTTATTCTTTTAAAGGCTATTTTATTAGCCTATTTAACGGTCTAATCGCGTAGAGTGCCCGGAAACAATCTATAGTTACTATTTCTTTTACTAAAGCCGAACTTCTTATAGTCTCTTCTACTATAAAAGAGCTAATTTCTATTCTTCGTTTATTTAACGATATTTCCCTATAGCTAGATATTCTTATTCCTATTATTTAGTATAATAATACTTAGATAATCCGCTTAGTTTCCACTAAGATTCTAAAGATTTAGACCGTTTTAAAGCACGTTAAAAGTTATAACTATTAAGCCCGATAGGAATTCTTACGCAATACTTTTAATATTAAATATATCCCTTCTAACTAAATAATTGCGGATAGATTAACTAAGTTACTTCTACGATAACGTTTTTAAACGTTCTTTCGCTAGCTTCGACTTACGGATATTTCTTCTTAGATCTAAGAAGAAGTCGATAATAATTCTAACTAGCCGGAAGTTATTCCCTTCTAGCTAAAGGGGTATATTAATATTACTATCATAGTATTAGGTTATATTATATATTATCCTACGTGACCTTTATATCGTATATATAGACATTTAGACTTAGTCTATAGCTATATCCCTTCGTAGATTAATAATAATTATATACCCCGCTTAAGCTCGTTCTCTTATAGTTTAATCTACTATTTTATCCTATTGCCTTTAATTAATAATCTCGCTATCTTACCCTTTTCTTTTATAATCTTCCCTCTTTGCGACGTAAGTCCGCCTCCTCGCCGGACCCCTTCGACTAAGTCTTCCTCGATTAATAGAATTTTCCCGGTGTAGATATACCGTCTCGACGTAAATTATATAGATTTCCCTCCTTACCCTTCCCCTACCCTTACCTTATCCTATTGCCCTATAATCTACGATAACCGACCGTATAGAGGCCGATCCTCCGTCTACTACCCTAGCTATTACCCCGCCGGCTCTTACCGACCTAGAGCCTTAGACTAAGTACGTTTCCTACTACCCTCGCCTCGCCGCCCTTCTTTAAGCCTAACGGCCTATATTTAGCACATTCGCCTATATTTAGGCTAACGCTACTTACGACTTCCGCGCCCTTTAGATCGAGGCCCTTACTTACCTTAATAATGCTTACGTTAAGTTAGATATAAGAGTACTCGCCGCTTAAGAGCACGCAGCCGTTGCTTAAAAGTACGCTGCCGATCTCTAGCGTTAGCTTAACCGCGCTACGTCCTCTCTCCTCGTCTTAACCGAACGCGATACGGCTTAGGACTAGGCCCTTGCCCCCGCCCTTGCCTTTACCTATTCCTATATAGCCGACCCCGAGAGGTTCGCCGGCGACTCTAGCACTTAAAAGCAACGTTAGGAGGCTTTCTAGACCTAGCGCAACGGCCTTACTATTAAGCTCCGTTAGGACGCCGCCTTATACCTTATAGAGTAAGATCGCATTCTCTATGCGGTTAGCCGACTTACCGGCCGGGCCGCCTCTATTATCGCTAGCGTTCCTTAGGACGTCCTTAATAATAAGTCTTTCGCTAATTAGTAGTATACTACTATTAAAGCCCTTACCGACGACCTTAGCCTAGTTTTTAGTGCTAATTTTACCTACGCTTAGTTAGAGGCCGACTTTAACGCCTTATCGATAAAGAATATCTCTTAGCCGGACTTCTATTCGAAGTTTACCTAGCTTTAAGCCGACTTATCGTTCGACGGTACCGCTTACGTCGCCTACCTTTATTCGAAGGTCTCTATCGAACTTACTAACGCCGCCGCTCTATAGGTCGAGTGCCCGGCCTATAACGACTTTACGGCCTAGGCTAAGATATACTCTACGCTTTAGGATAACTAGCAGCGTGTTAAGGCCTATTCTTAACTCTAGCTACCTTATAACCCCGCTCGCACCGGCCTTACCTCGCCCGCTTTACCCGCGTCCTTTACTAATAACCTAATGCAGCTCGACGTATTCCGGGCCTAGCTTACTAACGCTAAGAAGCAACGGCGATTCGAGAACCGTCTTTGCCTCTACTACGCTTAGCCGGCTACCGCTACCTACACCGCCCGGACTTGCCTTAATAAGGGTATCGGTGCTAATCCCGGCGCTAACCCTAGCGCTAGTCCCGGCGCCGGTTCCGGCTCTAGCCGCGGCCGTAGCCGTAGTGGCGGTACGTTTGCCCTACGCCTGCTCGAACCCCCTCCCCCCTACTACTAGGTTCGCGCTATTAAGTAGGGCTTTATCGAGGGCGAAGTAGACGACCTCCCCGCCTCTTCCCCGTCCTTGGGAAATATATAGCTCCCTCGCCTTATCGCGCGATAGAGCTCTTAGTGTCTAAGTTTATAGCTTCGTTCGACACTAAGGAAGATCTTTACCTCCCTATAGGAATATAACCGCGTGCTTTGCTTATGCCTTTATCCCTTATATCCGCCGATGTTATTATAATTGCTTTAGTCGACTCCGGCTATTCTAGATATACTTTTATATACGCTTAGACCGCGTACCGCCTTACCCTTCCTATCCGCTAGCTTTTATTCCTACGCTAGCTTTCTCTCGCCGATAGTAGCGACTATAAGTCCGGCTTTATTACTTATTGCGCTTTTTCGGTCTCCCGGATTAGCGCTTATAATAAGTCTATCTACTTCTTTCTTACGAAGCTTAGCTATAAGGTTATTCTTAGCCTCCCTTAGCTATATCGGCATAATCCCGTTATTAGCTAGCGTAGTAACTCCCTTTCCTTTTAGTCCCCCTTTTGTCTAGCCTCCTACCTCTCGGACTACTAGCCTTATCTTATCCTAGGCCTCTTAGCTACCCTTGCCCGCCCTGCCCGCCCCGTCTTAGCTCCCCCCGCCCTTATCTCTAAGGGAATATAATTAATAAATACAATTCGTTTTCCCCCCGCCCCCTCCGTCGAAGACTCTAACGACGAGGGCGAACCCCCCGCCGCTGCGATCCTTATTCCCGCCCGTCCGGCCCTAGCCCGTCCTCCGGCCTTTGTCCGTTCCGTCTGTTTTAGCGACGTTCTCGAGTTTATTCCCCCGTCCTTTAGCCTATCCTTCTCTACGTTTTTCGAGGATGCTTTTAACGTAGGTAAACCCGCCTATCCGGACTCCTCCCGCTAGGTTAACGACGCTAACTCTAACTCCGGCTATAACTCTAACTCCCCGGCTACCCTTTACCCTCGCCGCTACGTTCGACCTCCCCGCCTTTATCCTATCTATAAGACCGCTAGCTACCGCCGCCCTATATTACGGCCGAGTCGTAAGACTATTAGACCTTAGCCCCTCCGCTTTTTATCCCCCGACGACTTAGCGTTTAACGTCCGGATGCTTAACGTTAACGCGGTAGTAATATTCTACCGGTAGCCTAAAGTCTAGACCTTTTAGACCTTAATTAAGGCCTTTACCGCTAAGCCTTTACCTACCGAGCCTTTACTACCTATTAATTAAGATATCCCTAAGGACCTTTATTAGGCCGTTTTAATTAGATATATAGATGCCGAGGACGTAAAAGCCTACCTTAACCCCCGCCTTTACGACTTTATCGATAACTACCTCGATAAGATCTACTTTAATAAGATCTCCCCCGACGATATCGCTAAGTTCTTTAAAAAGTAAGAGAAGGTCTTTTATACGCTCGACGAGCTCTAGGCTAAAGTCCTTAAAAAGCTCTACTATATAATTTATATATAGCTTAAGAGCGAGGCCGATAAGCTCGCCTTTTACCGTACTATTAATACTTAAATTAACCTTAAAGAGGGGATATAACCTCTTTACACCCGCCTTCGCCTTTTTAGTAAAGCTAAAAACCGGATCGTCCGCGCGTACGTTAACGAGTAGCTTAAGAAAGGCTTTATCCGCCGCTTTACCTCCCCCGCTATTGCCCTTATTATACTCGCCCGTAAGCGGGGCGGGGGCGTCCGTTTTTACGTTAACTATCGCGGCTTAAATAAAGCTATAATTAAAAACCGTTTCCTTTTACCCTTTATCTATAATACTCTCGCTTATATCCGGAAGGCGAAGTTTTTTACTAAGATCGACGTTATCGCGGCGTTTAATCGCCTTTATATTGCCGAAGGATATAAGTAAAAGACCGCGTTCGCTATATAATATAGGCTTTTCGAGTATTATATTACCCTTTTTAGCCTTACCGCCGCTTTATCTTACTTCTAGAGTTTTATTAATATAGCCTTTTACGGTATCTTTAATAAGTTTTGCTTTATCTATTTAAACGATATTTTAATCTTCTTAAAGACGCGGGAGAAGCACTAGGCTTACGTTAATGCGGTTCTTAAGCGCCTTAACGCCGCCGGCCTTTAGCTTAATATAGATAAGTATAACTTCTGCGTTACTAAGACTAAGTACCTCGGCCTAATTACCTTAGATAAAGGCATTCGTATAGACCTTAATAAGGTTCGTGCGGTCTTAGACTACCTTGCCCCCTCCTTTATTAAAGACCTCCGGGGCTTCTTAAGATTCGCTTATTTTTATCGGCGTTTTATTCACGGCTTTTCTAAGCTTACGAACCCTTTAAACGTCTTTACTAAGAATTCTACCCTTTAGATCTAGTCTCCCGCCTACGCCCGCGCTTTTAAAGCCCTTAAGCACGCCTTTACTACCGCTTTAGTCTTCGTATACTTCGACCTTTATCGTAAGACTATAGTTTAAATAGATGCTTTTAATTAAGCCGCTAAAGGTATACTAATATAGCTCCTCGACGATAGTCGTTACTATCCGGTTGCCTTCTTCTCGTCGAAGCACTTTGCTTAAGAGTGTAATTACGAGATCTACGATAAAGAACTCCTTACGATTATACAATCTCTCGAAGAGTAGCGCCTTAAGCTTAAAGGCCTACCTAAGTTTAAGATAGCCTAAGACTATAAGAATCTTTAGTATTTTAAAACTATAAAGCTCCTTAACTAGCGATAGACCCGCTAGGCCGAATTCCTTAGTCGTTTTAATTTTAAGATCGTCTTTTAGCCTAGCTCTTAAGCTATTCTCCCCGACGCCTTTAGCCGCCTGCCTAGCTCCTACCTTCTCTCCCTTACCGACCGAGCCGACGAGAGGATTAACTACTAATATTAGGTTATCCTCCCTAAGTCTAAGGTTAATGCCTTTCTCTACCTTAACGCTACTACCGCCCCTAACGCTATTAAAGAGTCCGACTCGTTTATAGATATAATTTATAAATATAATTCCGACTGCTTTAACCTCTACGCTTTCGACGACTTTAAGCCGATCGATAACCTTATCGACCGGGCTTATTCCTCCTCCCCGCTTATCTCCGCTATTTGCATAGCTCTTTAGTCCCCTTAGCCCCGCTAGCCTTACCCCCTTTAAGCCCCCCTCCGCTCGATTCCTAAGACCGCTCTCTCTAAGGTCTAAGGCCGGTTCTATTTCTAAGGCCGGCTCTTCGTTCCCCTTAACGACGCCTTAGTTCTTTAAATCCTCGTTCGCGCTTATACCTCCCCCCTTACCGGCTACCCTAGACGTACGAAGACCGCTAGCCTCTACCGCCGGTCCTATATCTAGCCCGGTATACATAAGTCTATTTCTAGCTTCGTGCGGAACTATTATATATGCCTACGCGCTAAATCCCCTCGTTCCTCCCCTTAGGGCTTGCTTTAGTCCTTAAGTATTCCCTTCGCCCTATAGACCGATATATCCGTCGATTTTATTACCGGCCTCTCTATCTACCGTCGCAACGGCGTTAAGTTTTCTAATATCTTTATTATTATCGACTACCTTACGAAGATGCGCTACTACGTCCTAATACCCTCGATAACCGTTAAAGACGTTATTAACGCGTTTGTTTCCCGCGTTTAGTCCCTCTATAGTACCCTAGCCTCTATTATTAGCGACTATAGCACTTAGTTTATTTCGGCTTTCTAATAGTAGCTTAGTCGTCGCCTTAGTTACCGCTTTTACCTTAGCTCCGCTTACTACCTTTAGACCGACGGTTAGACTAAGATCGCGAATACTTAGATAGAGGTTTACCTTCGTTATTATACTACCTACCTTTAGGACGATTAGGTCGACCTCCTCCCCTTCGTCGAGTTTACTATTAATAATTAGGTCTTTAAATCTACCG
This sequence comes from Ophiocordyceps sinensis, assembly GCA_012934285.1. Taxonomy (NCBI): domain Eukaryota; kingdom Fungi; phylum Ascomycota; class Sordariomycetes; order Hypocreales; family Ophiocordycipitaceae; genus Ophiocordyceps; species Ophiocordyceps sinensis. Next base: position 10,601,897 of record JAAVMX010000001.1, on the reverse strand, counting down.
GCCTTTCCCCTTTCTTCGCTAACTATAGCTTCTACCTAAGGCTTAGCACTAAGCCCTTTAGTCCCCCCCCGCCCGGTATAACCCCTTAGTAGCGGAGGGAATACCTCCGCGGTAACGCGCTCGCTTCCTATCTCTAGCGTATCTCTAACTTTCTCTATAATGCGATCGAGGATGCTTAAGCTACTTAAGCTTACTACGCGAACGCCCGGCGGACTCCCGCCCTAACGTATTAGCCCGGCGATATAGTATTCTTTAGCACCCGCTAGATCTAGACCCTCCGCCTTATAAAGAAGCTTAACTATAAGCAGGAGGGCCTATATAAGGTCCTTAAGGTATATAAGATAGCGTATCTTCTTCGCCTCCCTAAAAGCAGCCGCCTTTACCCCGTTTTTTATTACTCCCTCTTTACTAAGACCTAAGAGCCCCCTTTGCCTATCTAGTCGGAGCTTAACGTCCGGCCCGCCGATAACGGCGTTCTCCTTTCCCCCGGCGATAACGACGGCGACGACGCGTACCTCGAGTAGGAGTTTTCTTCTATCCTTACGTAACGCTAATACGCCTCTAGGAAGATTAAGTATCGCGTTTAATAGCGTTATAGCCCCCTTACGTAAGAGGACTCCTCCTGCCTTAACGGCTGCTAGGACGACCTTAAGGCTTTTTACACCCTTAACCTAACTAAGCCTAAACCGGCCTTTTATACGGCCTTCCTTACGTCTTTACCTTCGCCTAAGTAATAATAAGTATAATTTATTAATATAATTTACGTTACGACGGCACGCGTTAGATTCTTTGTTTTACCTTTTATTTCTCCTTATTCTTCTCTCGTTCTATATTAGGCCCGCTTTTAGGACCGGTTAATATAGATTTCCTCCGTTGTTCCTAGCCTATCGCCCCTTTTAGGCGTTTAAGTCGAACGCCGATTTAAGGGGGATATACTATTATAGTATTAGGTTATATTACATATTATCCTACGTAACCTCTATATCGTATATATAGACATTTAGACTTAGTCTATAGCTATATCCCTTCGTGGATTAACAATAATTATATACCCACCCTAAGCTCGTTCTTTTATAATTACCGTCTTCCTTATTTGCTTTCTACCGGGAAATCCTTAGTTCTTCCCTAGATTCTACTATAGAATTCTACGGGCTTCTACGGTTATTACCCTATACCTTTATAGGCGTATTTACCTACTTTTCTTCGGTTATATTTTACTATAATTTTACGGTGATTTTACGGTTATTTATATAGTCTTTACCTATAAAATCTCTTCCCTTTTATAGTCTTTTACCGTAGAATTCTAATTCCCTTTTACGGTCTTTTACTATAGAATTCTAATTCTCTTCTATAGCTTTTACCGTGGAATTTACTATAGAATTCATTAGTCTTTTACTAGACTTATAGGATAAACACCATAAGGAAAAGGGTCATAAGTTATAACCCCTAATGACCCCGACGATCCCGACGGCAGCGTTATTAGCCCCGTTATAACCCCGGCAGTAGCCTTATTATAACCCGGATGATAGCGTTAGCGGCTAGGTCACGTGCTCCCAATAGGGCTCTATTAGGAGCCCGGCAGGCCTAGGTTAGGTTCTTTAAAGGACCTATAAAAGGGGCCCCTTTCCCCCCCTTTCTAGCTAGGCAGAACACAACACACTTAAATACCAACTAAAAGACCTCTTAATAAGATATCTCATATGTAATCCCTACTAACACTAATTAGTGGTTAAACGGATTCAACTATAGAATAGCAAGGCTAGAAGAGGCAGGTCTTAATCTTCGAAAGTGTAGCAGAATCTTTGCTCCTCCGTAGGCGCTGTTTCCACGCATCTTTACCCTCGAGGTTCTATTGCGTACACCTAGAGAGGATCATCTGTGCTAAGGATAAGGACATCCGCTGGTTTTACCTATAAGAGACTCCTTAAGCTTCCGAATTAATCCCGTGCTCGTCTCCCTTACGGAGGAAGAGCTACGTTAATAAGGAAGCGCGTTAGCAACGCACTAACGCGAGAAGAAGAAGAACACCGCTGGTTTTACCTATAGGAGTTTTCTTCGGACCGTAAGGACGAGAGAAAAAGAAACACCGCTAGTTTTACCTACTAAGAGATTCTTTTTTAGACCGTTACGATAACATCGCGAAGACCCTCGCGACCCTAATTATCTACGATAACACTAACGAGCCCGACTAACGCCGTAGCTACCGACGCGGCAGATAACCCCGTCGCACTATTTAATCTACGGATCGAAGAGATTATAACGGGCATAACCGTCCTATAAGCCTCCTAGAGATACATCGATGTCGACCTCGTCGTTAAGACCTTAATTCGCGATATTAAGCCAAATAGTTAGACCGCTGCTACGTCTGCCGTTGCCGTATTCCTTTCGAATTATAGGGATAACGTAATGCTATTCGGCGACTATTATTACGACGTTTAGCTTATCTTCCGAGAAGACTTCGAGGGATAGTCGAAAGAGGCCTAGAAGAAGGTCTATCGGGACTATAAGAGAGCACTACGGGACTAGCTAAAAAAGCGCGGAATTTATATTAGGAATAACCAGCCATTTACGATATAATTCATCGGAGTATAGACCGAGGAAGATATTTAACCTTAGCCTTAATAGGAATTCCTTGATAGCGATTTCTACCCGGGAATAAGGGTCTGCCGAGACCGAGATACGATGCGAGCTTAACTCGGCTTGCCGCCGTACGAATTAGCAGCCTCGAAGACGTTGTCTTTAGCCTCGCCCTCGCCCTCGCCCTCGCCCCTGCCCTCGCCCCCGCCTTTAGACCTCGATCCCGCCTCTAGCTCCCCTAGGCACGGCCCCGATGCCAACCCACTAAGCTCCCCTAGCAGTTCTTCGGACTGCTCTCTAAGCAACTCCCCTACCGACTTAGGCTCCCCTATTAATTCTCGCAGCAGTAGCTCTTACAGCAGCCTCTAATGCGAACTAACGAAGCCGCCCTAACAGACGCTTTAAACCACGAAGCCGCCCCTACAGACGCTTCCCCTAGCAAAACCCTAGCAGAAAACCGTCACTGCTCCTATTAAGCCTCGAAGCAGCTCTTAAAGCAGCTCTATCGAACCTACAACGAAGCCGCCCACACAGACGCTTCCCTTAGACCCCTAGCAGAAAAACCGTCACTATAAAACCACGAAGCCGCCAAACGAAAAGAAGCTTTACTTAATAAACCCCTAGCAGCTATACCGCTACTGCAAAGCACCCTTGCCCTAAGCCTAGCACACACTAAAGCAGGCTAAATGCAGGCTCTATAAATCCTAGTTCGACTCCTAAAGCGCACTTTTCCGCCACCTCGCCGAAGGATGCCGACACTAGAAGCACACACAAGCTTCCCCCTAGCCCGTAATACAATAGGGCAACCAAAGCCGGCCCTAGCTCGCCACCTAGGCAAAAGCCACCTAGGCACACCCTCCTTCGAAACCCGAACGCAGGATGCTACTACGGAAAGCCCGTACGGGCTTCCTCCTAGTCAGTCACCCGGCAGGCGCAGACGCCCCGGCTGACGACTATATTCCTTATTCTTCCGAGATTTAGCAGAGCGCCTATAGCTCCGCGTAACAACAAGCAGTATCGCGAGCCTAGACCTCCGCTAATCTTATATTATCTCATTTGTATTTATCTTTTATATTTATTAGGGAATTCGGCCTAATGCGCGTTCTTTTAATCAATTAGTTACGGTCGGTTGTAAGCTTTAAAGAAAAAGCTTTAAAGAAAAACTGCTAGTATAGGAATGTAGGAATATAGGATAAACACCACGAGGTAAAGGGTTATAAGTCATAACCCCTAATGACCCCGACGATCCCGACGGCAGCGTTATTAGCCCCGTTATAACCCCGGTAGTAGCCTTATTATAACCCGGATAATAGCGTCAGCGGCTGGGTCACGTGCTCTTAATAGGGCTCTGTTAGGAGCCCGGCAGGCCCGGGTTAGGTTCTTTAAAGGCCCTATAAAGGGGGCCCCTTTCCCCCCCTTTCTAGCTAGGCAGAACACAACATACTTAAATACCAACTAGAAGACCTCTTAATAAGATATCTTACGTATGATCCCTACTAACAAGACTGATTATTTATTTACTAACTATATAGCTTATTTATCGTACGGCACGATCTATTGCTTTTCCTACCGATCCTTCCGTCCGATTATTTACGTTACCTATTTTTCCTTAGGTCTACGCGGCTAATTTCGTCCGAGGATTTTTCCTATATATAGAGACTAGTTAGCCTCCCTACTAGATAAGATAAGAGCTATTATTCTTAGTGATTTATATCCTTTTGCAGCTTCTAATCCCTCTATATAAGGTGTTTTAGCCTTAGAGCCTCTCTTCTACTTAATTACTATTACACTAATGTCGAGGACCTAACTGCCTAGCGTTTGATAGCGTGCCCTTTGCTGCGTGCCCTTTGCTGCGTGCCCTCTACTATATATGCGGCTCCTTAATGTATGCTTCGTGCCCGGCTCCGGGCTGCGTGCTTTAATGCGTGCCTTCTACTGCGTGCCCTCTACTACATGCCCTCTACTATGTGTGCGGCTCCTTAATGTATGCTTCGTGCCCGGCTCCCTTCTGCGTGCCTTCTGCTGCGTGCTCTACTGCGTGCCTTACTGCGTGCCTTGCTGCGTGCCTTACTGCGTGCCCGGCTGCGTGCCCTTTGCTGCGTGCCCTCTGCTACGTGCGCGGCTCCTTAATGTATGCTTCGTGCCCGGCTCCCTACGGCGTGCCCTACTGCGTGCCCTCTACTGCGTGCCCTCTACTACGTGCGCGGCTCCTTAATACATGTTTCGTGCCCGGCTGCGTGCTTTAATGCGTGCTCTAATGCGTGCCCTACTGCGTAGGTATATTCTTCGCACGATTTACGCGGCTCTCTTAATTACTATATACCTATACTTAATTTTAGTAGCGGCATATAGGCGCGCGGGGTGCGCGCCGAAAAAGTAGGTTTACTATATAAATAGAGATTTCCTACCGTATAAATAGCAATACTCTATAGTAATTAAGAGAGCCGCGTAAATCGTTAATCTAGTTAGGCTACCCTAATACTAAAGGCACGCAGTAGGCCACGCAGCAGGCCACGTAGTAGGCTACGCAGCCGGGCACGAAGCATATATTAAGGAGCCGTATATATAGTAGAGGGCACGTAGTATAGGGCATGCAACCGGGAGCTAGGCATAAAGCATACATTAAGGAGCCGCACGTAGTAGGGCACGCAGTAGGCTACGTAGCCGGGCATAAAGCATACATTAAGGAGCCGTTTATATAGTAGAGGGCACGCAGTAGAGGGCACGCAGCCGGGAGCTGGGCATAAAGCATATATTAAGGAGCCGCACGAAGCATGTATTAAGGAGCCGCACGCAGTAGGGCACGTAGCAAAAGGCACCTAGCAGAGGGCATATAGTAGAAGGCACGTAGTAAAGCACGCAGCCGGGCACGAAGCATATATTAAGGAGCCGTATATATAGCAAAAGGCACGTAGCAAAAGGCACGTAGTAGAAGGCACGTAGTAGAGCTAGGCATAAAGCATATAGTAGGGCACGTAGTAGAGGGCACGCAGCCGAGCACGCGGTAGAGCACGCAGTAGAGGGCACGTAGCAGAGGGCACGCAGCAGAAGGCACGTAGTAGGGGGCACGCAGAAGAAGGCACGCAGTAGAGGGCACGCAGTAAGGCATATAGTAGGGCACGCAGTAGGGCGCGCGCCTATAGCTATTAAATTAACTAAATTAAGGCTATATACGATTTGCGCGGCCCTTTTAATTACTATATACCTATACGGAAAATTTAGTAGCGGGATATAAGCGCGCGGGGTACGTATAGAAAGAGTAGGGATTTAGGTATCTTACTATACAAATAGCAATTTCGTGCTATGCAAATAGCAATACTTAAAATAAATTATAGACCTATATACTTAGGTTGCTATAACAATTTCCGACTATTACTTTTAGACTTATTATAAACCTAAGGAAATACTACGAGACTAGTATAATACGATTAAAAAGGACGTAAAGGCTAAACTAAAAGTCTTTCTCTATGCTATCTAAGTCTACTATAAAGCGATAATTAAGCATACTATAGCCTAGCCGAAGAACTAGCATCTTTAGCTTACGGGCTAAAAGAAGGTAATATATAAAGGGATTTAAGAAAAACTCCCTAAGATAACCTATAAGAGTATTTAGGTTAAAGACTTCCTAGCCTTTATCTATCTATATTACGTAGGCTAGATATCTCTCTTTAACCTATCCTACCTATAGTAGGAAAAAGACTTTAATATCTACGCTATAACTAATGAGTTTACTATCTATATCGATAAATTGCCTGCTTAACTATCTTGTACTAAGAGAGGCGCTTTTAGCCTTTCTTTTATAAGGCAAGACGACTAAAAGGACGAAAAATAAGACGGCTAGTTAGAAAATAAAATCAATAAAAATAACAAAAAGAGATTATAAGCTACTACCTTAAATAAGCGAGGTATTCCTAAGTGTAGGCTATACACGCTTAAGGGCTATACTCTTAAGAACTATTAGGAGATTAAGTCCGATAAAGCCTTAGACTAATAGCCCGGGAATAGAAAGGAAGCTATCGCGAAGAGTTTAAAAGACCCTAAGATCGCGAAAGAAGTCTAACCACTAAAAGAGAAAAAGGTAATATTTAAAGACAAGAAGGATTAACTCGTAAGAGAAAAGGGAATATGCCTTTCGGCGTCTTTCCTTATCTCTTTAGTTAAGGCCTTCTTTAGCATTAACGTTTATCCCTTCTACTATTCGGCAATGCTAGACTATAGAACGATACTCTATATCTTTAAGAAGATCTTACGGTTTAAAAACTTTAGGATAGCTAAAAAGGGAGATTTCCTTTAGGCAGGCGTAGAAATAGTGCCTATCCTTAGATATAGCGACTTTAACGTTCGCCTTTAAACCCCTCCCTTTAAGCCTTAAGTCCTACGGCTACTTAATATCGCGATCTATAAGAACTTTACGTATAACCTGATTTCTTATAGGCTATTAAAACAATATAGCATATAGTAGGACGAACGACCCCGTAGACTATCGGCGCTTTAAGCAGCTAATAACACTATTATCGGCCTCGTCGAATAATACTACGGATAGTTCGTTAAGGAATATATCCCCTATAATACAACGAGGCGGGCCTTCTATACCCGCCGAAATAAGTTCGATAGCTATACTAAGAGGAAGCTATAAAAGGCAATAGTAGAACTTTAGCATCTCCGGATAGGACATCCGGGACTACGAGCGCTCGAATACCTTATTAACTACTCCTATCGGACTATTATTATTATTATTTAAGTACTCTAGCTGCCCTAACGGGCCTAGTGCCTCTGCATTTAGCTAGCATAGGAAAAACTAGGCGGCCTAGGGGAAAACCTATATAACGTCTATCTATCTCAACGTCGGGCCGGATGCGGCCTATGTTCGCTGCGGTTAATTAAGTTTAGTTACTGCCGCCGGTCTAGTGCCTACTAAAGGTTACCCCGCCCGGGCAGGCCCGGGGGCGTCGGGGTCGGGCGGATAGTCTAACTTAGTAAAGCCGGCGCGCAGACGGCACGCGGGCGATAGGGTGCGGGCTAAAGCCCCGCCTAGCGGGTTAGAACGTAGAAAAACAAATCTTAGTAAGCGTATAATCGAATATATAAACACACACAAATATATACAAACGTTAAAGGGGGCTAGCGCTAAGAGCCTCGTCGTCCTGCTCTTAGAGCTCCCCCCCGCCGGCATTACGGCGGTCTATCTTCTCTATAAGGGCCGTCGCGGCCTAGAACTACTATAGTAGGCGGTGCTTAAGGAACCACCGGATAAGCGGCTTCGCGGCGGCGGGGCGGTTAAGCGCCGCCCTAAGGTCGCTCTCCCGTCGGATACCTCTTAATAAAGCCGCCCTCGCGCTAGTAAGGGCAGGGCACCGGAGGAAGAGGTAGAACGCGGTTTTACGCGCGGTCCCGTACCGATAGAGCGGTAAGTCGACGTTAAAGACGTTCCGGTCGAATAGGAACCCCTATAGACCGATCTTCCCGGTCTAAATCTAGATAAGTGCGGAGCTCTCGTGCTTATATAACCTATTATACACCTTTAGTGCCTTCTTCGGCCGGTCGAAGTAAGGGTTAATGTCTGCAGGCTGCCGTGCTCTTCATAGTCGCTTAACCTCTATCGCTTAGAGATCCTCCTTCTAGTGCGCCTCCTAATCGCAAAGGACCGCCTCCTCCGTTATAGTGCTTTAAGGGCACTAGTCCTAAAGCCACGCGTCGTACGGCCGGCCGGGCGGCCGGGTCGGCCGACGGGGTTAAGGCAGCACTTTCGCCGGCTTCTCGTAGGCGCGTTAGATCCGGTCCGCTATGCCTAACTCCTCGGTTCGCTCCTCGTACCGCGTAAGGCAATCGTTAAGGTAGAGGTCGAGCGGCGGGACCGCCGTCTATATCTCTAGGTTTTAGATTAAGGTCGCCTTAAACGCCTTAGCTACTACCTATAGGCAGCTCGACTAATATACTATAAGCGCCTTTATTAGGCCTGTAGGTTTTCCTCCTTTAGACGTAGGCTTATAGAACGTCGACGCCCTATAAGCGAGCGCGCTTTAAACTATAATAGCGTAAACTATCCTCGCGCTTCGCAATCGTATGCCCTATATAGACGCCGCGAGCCCGGTAAAGGCTAGCGCTTATATACCTATTTTCGTCTTAAGTTTCCTAACTTAGGCTTTCTATCGTAGCTTTCGGTTAAACTAAACCCTTAGGAACCGCTTATCTTCGACCGGCCGGACTATATTCGTCTTAAGCCGAAGCTTCGTCGGTATCGGCTTATAGGTCTACGTAAAGTAGATTAACTCGCTTTTCTCCGGCTTAAACTTAGCGCCGACCTCCCTTACCTATTTATCGTACTTCTTCTAAGCGCTCCTTAGACGCTATATAGTCGCGGCTACGGTTTTACCGTAGGCTAGGAGGTTTATATCGTCGGTAAAGCCGATAGTAGTAACCCCTATCTCTAGCTTAAGGTCGTCGTATAGTAGCGCGATATAAAGGAGGAAGAGGATTAAAGAGAGGGGCGAGCCTTAGGGCACGCTTATAAGCACCTCCCGGGTCTCCGCCGGCGCGCCGTTAAAGTAAAGCTAGGCCGTCCTCCCCTTAAGGAAGCTCCCGACCTACGCGATAACCTAGCCTAAGAAACCCCTTTAGTAGAGGGTCTCGACGAGGTACGTATAGTCTACCCTATCGAAAGCTCCCTTAAGGTCGAGCTAGAGGAACGACGCTACCCCTCCTTAGGCCTACGTCGTCTTTACGAGCTCTATTACGAGTCGTATCGCCGTTTCGGTAGACCTTTCGGTCCTATTCCCTATCTACCCCTTAGGCAAGAGGTTATACGCCTCCGCTACGTCTATAATCCTCCTCGCGACTATAGCCTTAAGGATCTTCCCTACCGTACTAAGGAAAGAGATTAGTCTCTACCCTTAGGCTTATTAAAGCTAGGCCGCTATCTTCCCGGGCTTTAGTAGGACGATAATAGCCGTATATTAGAACCGTCTTAGAAAATATCCGACGTCGCAATAAGCGTTAAGTAACACCGTAAGCATCTTAAGCAATAGCTCCTTATAGGCCTTAATAAGCCTAACCGGGAGGCCGTCTTCCCCTACGGCCTTCTATAACGCTATCTTCCTAACCGCCGACCTAACGTCGCCGACTATAAAACGCTGCGATATTATATAGGCCTCCCGGGCGGTTTAAGGGCTCCCTTTGCCTCTCGCTACCGGGGGTAGGAAGAACCGGGCCGCGAGGGTCTCTACCTTCTCCTTATAAGTGCGGGCCGGCCCCTTCGGGTCGCTTAGTCTCTTTAGGTCTAGGATATATATCGCCTATAGTAGGCTGCCGCTTTAAAGCCGCGCCTACCTCTCGATCTTCTAAAGGAGGGCTTAATTAGCGGCTAAATCGTAGGTAAGCTCCCGCTAGGAGTCTTATTATACGGCAACGACGGCACGCCGGAGGGCTATCTTCGCCTCGTCTAACGTCTCCTAAGTCGTCTAGTTGCCGGACGCTAAGAACGCCCGGAGGGCGCGTTTAGCCTCCCTATCGCACTAGTCTACCTTTATAGTCTATTAGTCGGGGCGGCCGCCGTCGGCACGGCCTTAGGCCTCGGGTGTATAGTCTTTCGCAATCTCGGTTAATTAAGCGACTACTTAGTCTACGTACGCCTCGACCTCTTTAAGGGTCGTAGGCGTAGTTAGCGCGGCCCCCGGCCGGAACCTTATAATAGCTACTGCTTAAGCCCTATCCGGGTCGAGTTTCCTCTAAAGGCGGTTAAGTCCTATCGTCTAAGCCGCCGGCCGATAAATTAGCGGCCCTATATCTACCTCTAGCCGTTGCGATATATAATCCGATCTAATAAGGCCTACGTTTCTACGGTACGTTACGCTTAAACCTTAAGACGCTTAAGCAAGGTCTATCGTGCCGTTCCTCCGGCCCTTAGAGGCGATACGTATAACCTAGCCCTTAGGGGTTACGAGCCTAAAGCGCTATCGCGCCGTTAGCTTTAGGAGGTCCTCGCTATTCCTAAAGGTACGCTTATAGGCGTCTTAAAGCGGGTGATAGCTATTAAAGTCCCCGATAAAGACGCAACGGGTGCGTAACGATTTAGTCGCGAGGTTAAGGAGCGGAGTAGTCGGGAGGGGGGAGTTAACCGGCGGGGAGTAAACTAAAAAAACTATAGTATTAAAATTAGTAAACGTAACGCTATACTAGTCTATACCTTAGTCGCTCGTCTATATATCGATGCCGTGCCTTTTATAGACGTATAGCGCGCTTTAGGTCGCCCTAAAGACGAGCCTATAGTCGTACCGCCTTAAGCACGCCGGGGCTTTTATCCTACTATTAATCGGTGTCTCCTAAAGTACTATAATATCGTACGCCTTAAGGGCGGCGAGCGCGAGGTATATATTCGCGCCTATCCTTACGGTGTTTTAGTAAAGGATGTCTAATATTAAGGGGGGTCGGAAAAAGGGTCGTCGTTAGGAGTAAGCGCGGCCTCGACCGTAGCGGTACGAGCCTTTACCGACGCTAAGGCCGGCCGCGACCTAGAAGCCCGCGAATAGTCGACTAGCCTCGCGCCCGACCGGCCCTTATAATGTCCTAAGGCCGGCCGGGGGGAAGGGCGGGTAGTAGGGGGGGGGGGGGGGGGGGGGGGGGGGTGTCCTATCGTCGCCGTTTTAACAGCGACGCTTATAGTGCGGTAGGAAGCGGAAAGGGCTACGCATAGGGCGGCGCCTAGCTTAAAGCGTATCGTCGGTATCGCCGCGGTGGTAAAACGCCTCGGCCTTTAAGAGTATGCCTCTTAAGCCCTATCCTAAAGCTTCTCCGCCTTAGGGCAGTGCCTATCCTACGCCGCGTGTCTCCCCTTATAGAGGGTATACCGGTACGGGATCTGCCTAATAGTAGCTACGTATATAGCTTCGTCGTATAGTCCTAACGCGTACCGCCTATACGTCGCCTTCGCTATATAGTACTTCGCGATATATCTATATTAGAAACACTAGTAGTACTATCTCGGCCGGATTATATCGTCGAAGGGCTCTATATCGAAAATCTCCGCCTAAATTACTATGCTAAAGTCGTAGAGCCTATTTGCCGCCTCTACGCCGTCTACCGTAATAATTAAGGTCGCCTTTATACCCGCCCTTATACGAGCTCTTTTAAGCTAGAGGTAGATAACCTTAACGTCGTTTGCCTTAGCTAGTTCGGCTGCTAGGGCGGCGTCGTCCCCTCTCTAAAGGACTATTATTAAGACGCCCTTTACTATCACCGTAAAGCTACCTTAGGATAGCATCGTCTCTTTCCTAAACGCCTTTTTAACTATTCCCTATCCGCCCTATACTTCTTTACATTCTGCTTAAATATAAGCGCGATATCGCCGCTATAGAGGACCCGCGCCGCTTTTATAGCAGGCTCCTTAAAGGCGCGATTAACATCGTTAACGATCGCTTAAAGGGTTCTACGTTAGAGATCTAAGGCGATCCCCTCGTATTAGACCGTAAGCTAGTTTTCGTAGCGGGCGAGAGTCGGCTTCTCGCTATTAGCCCCGATGTTATAGCTGCCGCTAGCGCCTTTAGGCGCGGGCTAGCGTCGCGTTAAGGGCGCGACGGTAGCAGCCGCGACCGCGGCCGCGGCTACGTCGGCCTAAGACTTCGACGCTTGCTTCGATAGGAGCGCCGCCTTAATAGCCTCCTTTACCGACTCCTTAACCGATTTCTTAAGCTAGCCTACGGTCGTATAGACCGCGGTGTCCGCTCGGATCTTCTCCTCCTATTCCTTTAGGTAGCCTTAGAGAACGGACTTAAAGGCCCTTTAGACGCCTTAAAGGGCTTCTTTAGGCACTAGACCCGCGAATTTTAGGTAAGCGGTACTATCCCTTCCTATTAGTTTCTCTTTGCCCGCGTCGGGCTTAAAGGGCGCTTCGTTAGTAGTCGGTAGGCTATATAGGCTAGCCTCTAACCCCCTTCTCGCGATATTAACGTCTATCGGCTCGCAGCCCGCGTCCGTCCCCTAATGCGCTATCGCGCCTAAGGGCAACCGGGTCTAAGGAATCCGATTCTTAAGTCTAAATTGATTTTATAATCCGGTGCCGACCTCAGCGGCTATGCAAGGAGATCGTAGAGCAGTTCTCGCGAATAGTAACGTAGGTCCTCCTATCGGACTAATCTAGTTATATAAGGAAGGAAAGGGGTTATAAGTTATAACCCTTAATAACCCCGACGATAACGCCGTTATTAGCCTCGTTATAACCCGGGCAATAGCCTCGTTATAACCTAGATAATAGCCTCGTTATAACCCGGATAATAGCGTTAGCGGCTAGGTTACGTGCTCTTAATAAGGCTTTATTAAGCGCCCGGCTAAGCCGGGCAGGCTCTTCGCAGCACTTATAAAGGGGCCCCCTTTTCCCCCTTTCCTAGCTAGTAAGACAAGAGAATAAAACGTAATGCACTTAAACACATATGTAATAGGTTTACCTTCCGGCCGCTCTACGTAGTAGAGCCCTACTAATACTAATTAGTAATTAAAACGCTTAATTATAGATGAGCTAGGTAGAAGAGACAGACCCTTTAACCCTTAAAGCATAGCATCGCTGTTTTCGTAGACTATAGCGACTTAATCGACGGAAGGATTATCTATGCTAAGAATAAAGGGCCTTTTAGATTACCGTTTATCCTTTCTAACTGCTATTAGCATCGCTATTTTCGTAGACTATAGCGACCTACTCGATAGTGCGTCCTATAATGCGACGAGCCCGCTGCCCGCTCCCGGCAAGCATCGCCCTTTTAAAGTTGCTGTTTTTATAGACTATAGCAACCTAATCGACCTTATTGCTCCCCGAAGGCAAGTATCGCGAACCTTTTACTATCGTTATTTTTATAGACTACAACGAATTAATCGTTCCCGCTGCTTATACTAATAAACCTATCGCGAAGACCCTCGCGACCCGATAAACATTCGATTAACACTAGCTATTTAATCATCTAAAAGCCCGCTGCCTACTCCTAACAACTATTACAAAGACCCTTATATACGATAAACACCCCGCCGTCTTCCGACCCGGCACTATATATAGTCCGCTTACTGCCCTAAGCTTCCTTTAATAAGAATACCCTAGACAATCGTTAAACGGCTATACGATGTTAGACCTAAACCCGGACTAGCTCGCGACCCTTATAAAGGACGTTAGAGTCTACGAGACACTCTATAAGCATATCGACCTTACCCTTTAGGAGGAAGACGTTACCTTTAACGAGCATCGATAAGCTGCTATAACTACGTACGTAGTATGCTCTATAGTATACATAGAGTTCGACGTATATATTAAGGGTACAAGCTGCTAGACTACTTCTAAAACTACTTTAAGGGCTAGACCGAGGCTACTTAGAATACGGTCTAACAGAACTTTAAAAGAGCATTAGGAACACTTATATAAAGGCGCGGGGTCTATTCTAGACCTAAGAACAGACCCCTCGCGCCCTAATTCGTAATACTATAGACCGTAAAAGACCCTTTAACCTAGCCTATCGACGAGTTCTCGGAATTATAATTCGATATCGGTATAGCAGCTTATGCGAAATAGATAGCTACTACCGCTATATCGTTAGTTCCGCCCTCGCCTTTCCCTACCGCTTTTACGGCTGCGCTCTCGTTAGTCCCGGCTTCCGTTGTTTAAAGAGCCGCTAAAGTGTCCTTGCCTGCGTTTTCGCCCGTTGTTCCGCCGCTAGTTGTTCCCGGCCCGCCGCCGCTAGTTGTTCCCGGCCCGCCTCCGCTAGTTATCCCCGGTCCCGATGTAAGAAGACAGACTAGAGGTACGTTTAGGAAGATAGGAACGATGGTTAAAAGTACGAATAATCCTTTATTGCAATACGGTTGCCCTCTTATAGTAAGACTAAAGCTTGCCCTTCTTCTAAGATATATTAGGGCCTTAGGGATATACCCTTAGGCCTCGAGAGGGGTTATTAAGGACTAGTTGGCGACTAATAGCCGAATAGTCCCTAAGCTAAAATGCATTATCTATCGTGTATATATCCCTATCTCCCGGCTCTATAGTTGCGCGGGTAGCTGCGTTATAATTATCCCCCCCTTCTAAAGCGGACGCCTTAGACGCTAGGATAGCTTTAGGTACGAATAAAGTCGTAATAGCAAATAGGACTAAAATAGGATTAAAATAGGATTAAACGTAGTATAAAAATTAACGACGATAGTTATTATTATATATATTATAATAATTATCGTATTAGTTACGCGTTATAATAGTTGCTACGCAATAAGGGGCTAGTCGCTTACGTATAGTTAGCGAACTATAATAGAGTGCTGCTCTTTATATATAAAGATTTGTTTCTTCTCTTCTTTTATTATATAACTATATCGAGATCTTATAGAGAAGTATATTCGGAATTAGATAAGTATATTCTAAATCTAACGAGAATATTCCGAATTAGACGAGTATATTCCGAATTAGACGAGTATATTCCGAATTAGTTTAACGCTATAGGTCTTAAGCGAACGGTAAGCGCAATAGTATAAACGCCCCGAAAGCGAGGAAAATAGACAGACGATATTTAGCTAATAGGCCCTTTAGTTATTGCTTAAGTCCTAGAGTTATCGGCGAATAGAGTATCGATTAAAGACGCTATAGCGATAGCATAAGAAGAGATAAAGCTAAAGAAGACGCGTAGAGAGAAAATAACCTTATTAAAACGACTCTTTATAGAGAAAAATATACGAGATGCCTTAGAGAAGTCGATATCCTTATTAAAGGAAAAAACCGAAGATTAACTATATCGTTAATTATTTAAAGAACCTTTTATAAGCATAAATAAACCTATTATAGTAGAGTCTTAAGAAGATTACGCGAATATAAAGCGTATAACGCTAGCGGTTATTAAATCCGAAACATTTTCGTCGTTTAGTAAAGACGATAGAGATAAGGATATCGAGGCGAATACTAAAGGAGATACTATCGATAAGACTAATGTTTAGAAAGGGATATCGCCTAAGAAAAAAGGCAAAAAGGCGGCGAATATAAAAAGTCGCCGGGCGAAAGGGTGCTAAGTCACTAAGCTATACTACATTAAGTGCCCTAATAGCAGTATATAAGGGTTTAGCGATAATAAGGACGATATTAGAATAGTCGAACTATATTATATATAGGAGGATATAATTTAGTAGATATATTTAATATAACTTACGTAATAACCTTTGCGAATCGGTAAGCTCCTAATTCCTTATTAAGTCGGGATATAGTTGCTAATAAAATTATAAATGCCGGCAATAATATCCGGAGATATAGCTAATCTATGCGCTATTTAAATAAAGATAGCTAAGTTATAGACTACTTAGGACGAGACGGAGAAGAAAAAGATAAAGTTAATCTTCTACTAAGTTTATACGTCGTTCGTAGCTATAATAACGGCCTACCGAAAGGAATAAAAGGTATTAAGTGCTAAACGTTTATATATAAAATATCGTCTTAAATACCGGTAGGTATCGATAGAGCGACGGAAAGCTATACGCGAGAATAAGGACTAAAAGCTTCGCTTAGTAATTAAGGATATAGGTTTTACCCTATAGCGGGTAGGACGAGAATATATATACGATAATTTGCACGAAATAATTAAGGAGAGCGGTCGCCGAGGAAAAGGCGAGTAAGCAAAGCGTCTCCTAGTTATTATAGAGTTTATAAGCGAGATAAAAGTAAGAGACTTTTACCGTATAGATATTAAGGAATAAAGGCGAAGTAGCGGCGGAGTAGCAATAGAAACGTTAAGGTAAGCTAAAAAGAAGTTATTTCGTAATACGTAATTTCCGCCGTTTCTTTAGTTATATCTTTAGGTATTCGTTAAGAAGTTCTTAGGCATTTACTATATCGTCTTAAGCAACCTACTCGTTATATTCGGCTAGCTAACCTTCCTATTTTACTAAGTAGTAAGTAACGCCTTTCTTCTTCTTATAGTCTTTAATTTACTAGACTGACTATTCTCCTTCGGCATCGTCGAGGTTAGGCATCGGCAGTAATTCGCTAGGGTGTTAATTAATAGCCCGTTCTATCTACGGCTTAAGAAGACTAATATAAAATATATTATAAAGCCGGTCGTATTTCTCTAGTAGGGCTAAGCGGTACGCCTGCTTGCTAATAGCTTAAAGGACCTTAAAAGGTCTAATGTATTTAGGTAATAACTTCCTTCTTTAGTCCTTAAGGCGTAAGTTCTTCGTAGAAAGTCCTACTAGGTCCTTAACCTTAAGGGTAAGTAGCTTATAATAGAGGTTATAGAATTTCTTTTACGACTCGATAGCTTATCGCTAATAAGTCTCTAGCTTCTTCCTTAAGTCTGCTAATTTGCTAATACAAGCTCTCGCTTTAGGCACTCCCCTACTAGTAGCATCGTCCGTAAGGTAGATGTAGTAGTCTAGTTAGTATCCGAACAATGCCTTATTAGGCGAAAAGCCTATAGTTGCGAATAAGTTACCCTACTGCGAAAATTCCTCTCGAAGTTCCGTAATCCTATCTCTTAATCTTTTCTCCTCCTTTAGCTCTACGGCTCTTGCTTAAAAGGCTGCGAGGACATCTATACGCGGAGGGGTAGGTCGTAAAGGCCCGGCTTGCGTTTAACTTCGCGAGGGGATAGATCGGGCCCCTTTAGGCAGCGAAAAAATTCGTAATAACGTCCTAAGACGCTCGTAATAGCCCTTATATAAGTCAGTGTATTTATCTTCTAATATTAGTTCCGTTACGCGAGGTAACGGCGATAGGCTAGCGACTCGATAGCTACTACGACCTATTTAGCCTACGCGGCCTATACGTCCGGAAACGCGCCTACCGCGCGGCGCTATCGCTCTTAGGTAACTAAAAAAGAGAAGCTTTAGAGATTATAAGAAGATAGACTAAAGGTACGTTTAGGAAGATAGGAACGATAGTTAAAAGTACGAATAATCCTTTATTGCAATACGGTTGCCCTCTCGTAGTAAGACTAAAGCTTGCCCCTCTTCTAAGATATATCGGGCCCTTAGGGATATACCCTTAAGCCTTAAGAGGGGTTGTCGGGGACTAGTTGGCGACTAATGGCCGAATAGTCCCCGAGCTAAAATGCATTATCTATCGTGCATATATCCCTATCTCCCGGCTCTATAGTTACGCGGGTAGCTGCGTTACACCCGACCCCGTTCGTTCTATAGGTTCCCTAGGCTCCGTTCGTTCCTAAGGCTCCGTTTGTTTCCTAAGCTCCGCAACACACGGTCTATCCGATAAGTCACTAGTTCCGGCACCCCGAGTTTATCACCCCGGCTATTGCTTAACCGTTCTAGCCTGCCGCTATTCTAGCCATCTATATTCCCCGTGCTCCCGTCCGATAAGTCACTAGTTCCGGCACCCCGAGTTTATCGCCCCGGCTATTGCTTAACCGTTCTAGCCTGCCGCTATTCTAGCCATCTATATTCCCCGTGCTCCCGTCCTTAAATTCCCCCTTAAGGCATATATAACTATGCCCCCTCCCGAGGTCCCGAACGTCCTTATAGATAAGAACCTCGTAATATATTTCGCTAAGGGATAAAGGAAGGACTATAATTATATAGGAGAGCTATATAATATCTTAGATAATAAAGTCCGGCTTTTTATACGGACCTATTATAGCCTCCGAATCGCCTTAGGCTAGTTTTATAGGCTAATTGTTTAAATCCTTACCGGTCGTGCTAAGGATTACTATATCTAGTAGATTAATTAGTCTATAGCTACGTTCCGGGCCGTATACGATACCTTTAAACGCCGTTTTAATATTCACTAGCGATAGTACTTTATAGAGTAGACTATCACGTTATTCTAAAAGCTTCGGATATAGAATCCTAGTAAGCTACTTTAAGAAGTCCTTAAGCTACTATTTAATAAGTTGCAGCTTTACTAACGTGCCCTTCGCCCTGCTTTTATAGGAGATATCCCCTTGCGATTAGCTATTACGAACGCTTGTTAAGGCGTTCCGGAACTTAAATAGGCCCTCTTTCGCCTAGCTAAACGGGTGGAAGAGCTATTTTCCGACCTTCGTTTATGCCTTAAAACGTATCTCGCACGCCGCCCTAACTAGCAATACTTTAACTAACGCGGCCGTGCGAGAGGTCGTATATAAGGCTCCGGACGATAATAGTAAGGCTATATTCTCGGCGAAGAGGATAATAATAATAAGTATTGCTATTTACACAGATATAAATCTCTATTTGCACGGAAGTCTAGGAAATCCCTACTCTTTCTACGCGAACCCCGCGCGCCTATGTCCCGCCACTAAAATTCAGTGTAGGTATAAGGCAATTAAGAGAGCCGCGTAAATCGTGCGAAAAACACTAGTCTGCGAAGGCTACGCAGCCGGGAGCCGGGCACGAAGCATACATTAAGGAGCCGCACACACAGCAGAGGGCACGCAGCAGGGCACGCAGCAGGGCACGCAGCCGGGCACGAAGCATACAACAAGGAGCCGCACATATAGTAGAGGGCACGCAGCAAAGGGCACGCAGTAGGGCACGAAGCATACATTAAGGAGCCGCACATACAGTAGAGGGCACGCAGCAGAGGGCACGCAGTAGGGCACGAAGCATACATTAAGGAGCCGTACATATAGTAGAGGGCACGCAGTAGAGGGCACGCAGTAGGGCACGAAGCATATATTAAGGAGCCGCACATATAGTAGAGGGCACGCAGTAGAGGGCACGTAGTAGGGCACGAAGCATACATTAAGGAGCCGTACATATAGCAGAGGGCACGCAGTAGAGGGCACGCAGTAGGGCACGAAGCATACATTAAGGAGCCGCACATATAGCAGAGGGCACGCAGTAGGGCACGTGGCAGGGCACGCAGTAGGGCACGCAGTAGGGCACGCAGTAGGGCATATAGTAGAGGGCACGTAGTAGGGCGCGCGCGCTGCTATAGCTGTTGAATTAATAGGTAACTAAATTAAGGCTATATACGATTTGCGCGGCCCTTTTAATTGCTATATGCCTATACGGAAAATTTAGTGGCGGGACATAGGCGCGCGGGGTCGCGTAGAAAAAGTAGGGATTTAAGCGAACTTCCGTGCAAATAGAGATTTATATCCGTGCAAATAGGAATACTCATAATAATAGGACTAACGAGTTCGGCTAGCTAACCCTTTCGTATACTCCTTAGTCCTTAAGATAACGTCTTTATTCTTATTCTTTGTTTAAAGACTGTTAGTGTGTTCGCTATTTCTTTATTTCCTATTTCCGGCAACGGTCTATGCCGGCCTTGCTTCGACCCTACGTCGCACCGGACACGTTCTATTCCGGCACGAACACGCTTTATTTCGCCTAGAAGCTTAACCTCCTAAAAACGTTCTTTTAATCTTTTTGCAATTTGTATTTATTATTTGTATTTATTAGGCAATTTGGCCTAATATGCATTTTTCCCATTTTATTTCGGCTGGATCTACGATGATAATTACGGCCCTTTTAACCGGGCTATAGATCCCTATTTTCTTTTTGCTTTAGCTAGGTCCGAGATAATAATACGACCTGTTTAACCGGGCCGCGGATCCCTCTATTTATTGCGTCCGATTAGTCTATAATACGCTTCGCAGCCTCCTAAAGAAGAACTGCTAGTATCGGACTAATCTAGTTATATAAGGAAGGGAAGGGGTTATAAGTTATAACCCTTAATAACCCCGACGATAACGCTGTTATTAGCCTCCTTATAACCCGGGCAATAGCCTCGTTATAACCCGGAGAATAGCGTTAGCGGATAGGTCAAGTGCTCCTAATAGGGCTCTATTAGGCGCCCGGCTAAGCTAGGCAGGCTCTTCGTAGCACCTATAAAGGGGCTCCCTTTTCCCCCTTTCCTAGCTAGTAAGATAAGAGAATAGAACCTAATATACCTAAACACACGTGCAATAGGTTTACCTTCCGGCCGCTCTACGTAGTAGAGCCCTACTAACACTAATTAGGGATTAAAACGTTTAATTATAGATAAGCAAGGTAAAAGAGATAGATTTAACTCTTAAACGCATACGGATCTTTCTGGAAAATAATAACTAGCGTCGCACGCATTAAGAAGGTTATCCGTGCTAAGAATAAGGATCTTCGCCACCCGGACCGACTTACTGCCCTTAGAGGACGCTAATAGATTCCTTTTAAAGCTGTTAACTAACGCCGCTATTAGTAAGGGCCGAAAGGGAAGCTTAGAGGCAGAGGATTACGGCAGTGCAAAGAGTGTTAAGATTAATGCAGAAATAAGAGAGAAAGGTGTTGTTGAATTGCTTAGTAAAGGTCTGTCTAAACTAAGGTCCTTTTATATAGCTAATTCTATACGAACAAAGGTATATATAACTTAACTAATTGTAGTTATAGAAAGCGCTATTATTTGTCTGCATAATGCAAGTAGTTTAATCCTATTTAGTAGCTTAGTTATTATATAATTAAATACGCGAGTAATACAAGGTGATATAGATAACGCCGGTTGACTAAGTTATAAGTTATAACTCGTATGCCTCTATCTCTACTTATACTATATACTTCGGGCTTCGGTATCTAAGCTATCTTAGGAGCTAATGCGACCGGGTGACTTACGTTATATGTAATAATGTAAGGCGGTTCTAATGTATATCTTTATGCATTAGTAGAATAAACCAATTAGGAGATATCTGCTCCCTTATAGCCTCTGTTAAAGGGTACTTGTTTTATAAAGAAGTGCGCTTTATATATAGAGTATTCCTATTTGGCCTAATGCAAATCTCTATTTAGCCTAATGTTATTTTTTTTATAGCCTACGTATACCCCGGAAAACGTCTAACCCCCCGCGCTTAGCCGCGCCTATATAAATATAGTGCGTATATATAGCAGGCTATAGACTAATAATTCTTTACGTACTAATATCCGTCTACGGCTCGCTCCCTACTCCGTGCCCTCCCTCTACTATATGCTCTACTACGTGCTATACTACGTGCCTTCTACTACGTGCCCTACTATATGCCCTGCTTACTGCGTGCTCTACTACGTGCTCTACTCCGTGCTCTCTACTACGTGCCCTCTACTATATATACGGCTCCTTAATGTATGCTTTATGCCCTACTGCGTGCCCTCTACTACGTGCTCTACTATATGCCTTCTGCTGTGTGTATAGCTCCTTAATATATGCTTTATGCCCGGCTTCGTGCCTTACTGCGTGCCCTACTGCGTGCCCTACTACGTGCTATTTACTATATACACGGCTCCTTAATGTATGCTTCGTGCCCGGCTGCGTGCCCTCTACTACGTGCTCTACTACGTGCTCTCTACTATATGCCCTCTACTATATGTGCGGCTCCTTAATGTATGCTTTATGCCCTACTGCGTGCCCTCTACTACGTGCTCTACTGCGTGCCCTCTGCTATATATACGGCTCCTTAATATATGCTTTATGCCCGGCTGCGTGCCTTACTACGTGCCCTACTGCGTGCCCTCTACTGTGTGTGCGGCTCCTTAATATATGCTGCGTGCTCTACTGCGTGCCCTACTGCGTGCCCTACTGCGTGCCCTACTACGTGCCCTACTACGTGCCTTACTGCGTGCCTTAGAGCCTCGTTAGCTAGAGCGATACAATGCGGTGAGATGCGACTTAACGATGCGATTTAACGATACGATTTAACGATTGCGAAGAATTAGCCTATAGCCTGCTAGGCATACGCACTATAATTAAGTAAGCGCGGCTAGTCGTAGGGGGTATAGGCGTTTTTCAGGTATACGCAAAGTGTTACTAGGCTAAATAGAGATTTATACTAGGCTAAATAGTAATACTTATAAAGAGTCTTTCTTTCGGCAACGGGACATCTATAACGATCGTTAGAAGATTCGCCCCGTAGCCCTTAGTAGTAAGACGGCCACTTAGGCGTTTATTAACCACCTATAACGCGGCGGCCTTAAGCATATAGTTAAGTTTAACGACGATTATAAGAATCCGAAGGTTAAGGCGATTTTCTAGCCGTATCCTTACTACGAGCGGATATAGAAGCAATTCCTAAAAGTCTTAGGACTTAACAATACGTATAAAACGAACCGCTTTAAGATATATCTCTTTTAGACTACTAAGGTTACCGATTAGAAGTCCGTCGCTAACTTCGCCTTTAGCCTTATTAATATAGAAAAAGAGGAGGGCTTTTAGTAGCTCTATAAGCAGCTTTACGACCTTTAGCAGTAAGTTAGGGCCTTAAAGCCTACTATAATTATTATAGACAAAAAAAAGGCGCTTAAAAACGCTCTCTTAGATGTTTTCCCTTTATAATAATTATAACTCTGCGTCTACTATATTAACGCTAACATTAAAGCAAGGATTACGTCCCGCTAGAAGGTGCCTAAAGGGGGCGACAATAACGATAACGATGCCGACGATAATACCGACGATACCGACGACGATGCCGACGACAATGCCGACGACGCTGCCGAACGAGTCCGTATATAAGATAAGGCAGACGAGGCTTAAGACCGGCTCCGGCTTGCTAAACGCACCCGAAGAATACAGCCGTAAGGGTATATTTACCGCTTAAAAGCTTATTATCTATGCTCCCGACGAGGTAGCTTTCTAGTCGGCTTAGCAAACTCTTAATCGTACCTACGGATAACACTAAGGGCATATCCTACGATATATCTCGAAGGAACATATACCTTAGCGCGAGCAGTAGGCTTATTGCTATATTAGCCGCTATCGTAACTTCGGCTAAAGAGTTAATAGCCCGGTCGAGACTGCCTATAAAGATATAAAGTCGTATTTACTTATAGGCACGGGCGATCTCTTCTACGTATATAACGCTTTACTATAAATAATCGCTAATAAGGAGCGTTATTATACGTAAGAAGCTGCCTAGTAGAAGCAGCTATAGCGGCTGCTATATCTCGGCTAGGACTAGCTCGGCGAGCTTAACGTTTAAGCCACTTACTAAGCCGTTAACCTCCTTACTAAGCAGCACCGGCTTACCCTCGCCGCGATGCTATTAGAGCTAGGGAAAGAGCCGCAAGAGCCTAAGCTACTACCACCCTATACCTCGCGATTTATATAGTAGTAAGGTCTTCCCTATGCCTACGTTATCCTCTAACGCCTTTAAGCCGACATCCCGCTTAAAAGGCTTAATGTTTATCCTTAGTAGTAGCTCGAGAAGCCCTTAGTAAGAGACCCCCCCTTTTTCTATATAAATTAGTGCTAATTATTACTTCTAGGATCTCGAAGAGCTACTCCTCCGAATCCGCAATCCTAACGTTATGTAAAACCTACGTAGCCGGCCTCGCGCTCCTATAAATACTACTCTGCCTATGCCCTTAATCCTATAAGGGGTAGCGGCGGCAATATAAGCAATACAATAAGCTTAAGGCGAGCTACTATTACAGCCGCCGGCTTTACAGCTATAGCCGCCCCTAGCTTTATAAAGAGGAATATAAGAAACACCAGGAATATAAGGAACATAGGGAATACGAGGGTGCGGTAGGGGCGCTACTATAGGCTAGTTAGGCTAGCAGCCGACGCCTTAACATAAGCATACGCCGTACCCGCACGTAAGCCGAGATAGATATATAGGATATATAGGGCAGTTAGGCATTAACCTAGCCGTCGTAAAAGAGATCGCGATTAAGTATAAATATAAAGAGCAGGGCATCTATAAGGGGACGAGGCGGGCGCGGAAGAGCTACCCTAGCGTCGTTGGCTATAGAGAAAGTTATTCCCGCTATATAGCCTATATAGTTAAGCAAGTAGGGGCGGAGTAATTAACGGGCCGATTACGCGCGTCGTATCTTACGATCGCCTTAAACATACGTTATTTACACGAATTAAGCTCTCTTACGCGCCGGGCGGCGAGCGCCCCTTTAGTGTTTATATTGCCCTTTAGGGTGCTAGGCATATACACCTAAATTAGGTAGCGGGGTATAAGCGCGCGGGGTCGGCGTAGAAAAACTAGGTCCCTTCTATGCGAATAGACATTTTTAACTATACGAATAGCAATACTCTTTAGATATTCTTACTATGTAAATAGAGATTTCGTGCTATGTAAATAGTAAGACTCGTATTAAAAGCCTTCTTCGTCCTTAATACCGTAGCTACCGAAGAGGATAAATTACCGATCGATTAATGCACTAAGCAGCGTGGAAAGGTAGGTAAAGAAGGATGGTTTATTAAGGTAGGTAGCGAGCCCGGGGGCTAGGTATAGCTCCTACTATCTTATCTAGATGCTAATGTTAGTACCCTAGGCGACCGGCTAAAGGGTGTATTATATACATTATTGATATATACGTAGACGAGCTTGTTAATAGTATTCCTATTATCGACGCCGCTTTATAGATAGAGGATAATCCTCTAACTTAACCGTCTCGATATACTTACGCTAGAATTATAGCGTATAGATAACTTAGACCTATAGATATAGTCGAAATTTGCGTTAACTATAGCGCTAGACGATATATTATCCGGAAGGATCTATAAGATAGATTCCCTTAGGTCTTTTACGATATATCCTAGAAGGTAGATCTCTCTAGCATCGGCTAGGAAAAGACCTTCGGGTAGGCTATATTTACTATTTTTATCCTTAGAAAACGAGATAGAAAGTTCGCGGTAGTAAAGGTACGCGTAGGCGCTATTATAGTATTAGGTTATATTATATATTATCCTACGTAACCTCTACATCGTATATATAGACCCTTAGACTTAGTCTATAGCTGCGCTCCTTCGTAGATTAATAATAGTTATTATAATAGAACGAGCTTAGGGGGGGTATATAATTGTTATTAATCCACAAAGGGACATAGCTATAGACTAGATCTAAATGTCTATATATACGATATAGAGGTTACGTAGGATGATATATAATATAACCTAACACTATGATAGTATATCCCCCTTAAATCGGCGTTCGACTCGAACGCCTAAAAGGGTTAATAGGCTAATAAAAACGAAAGAAACCTATGTTAATCGGTCCTAAAAGCGGGCCGAATATAGAACGAGAGGAATAGAAAGAAATAAATAATAAAACTAAGAAACTAATATATGCCGTCGTAACGTGAATTATATTAATGAATTATACTTATTATTACTTAGGCGAAGGTAAAGATATAAGGAAGGCCGTGTAAAAGGCCGGTTTAAGCTTAGTCGGGTTAAAGGCGTAAAAAGCCTTAAGGTCGTCCTAGCAGCCGTTAAAGCAGGAGGAGTCCTCTTACGTAAGGGGGCTATAACGCTATTAAACGCGATACTTAATCTTCCCGGAGGCGTACTAGCGCTACGCGAGGAGAGAAGAAAACTCCTACTTAAGGTACGCGTTATCGCCGTTATTATCGCCGGGGGAAATAAGAACGCCGTTATCGGCGGGCCGGACGTTAAGCTCCGACTAGCCGGGCAAAGGGGGCTCTTAGGTCTTAGTAAGGAGGGAGTAATAAAAAACGGGGTAAAAGCGGCTGCCCTTAAGGAGGCGAAGAAGATACGCCGTCTTATATACCTTAAGGACCTTATATAGGCCCTCCCGCTTATAGTCGAGCTTCTTTATAAGGCGGAGGGTCTAGATCTAGCGGGTGCTAAGGAATACTATATCGCTAGGCTAATACGCCGGGGCGGGAGTCTGCCGGGCGTCCGCGTAGTAAGCCTAAGTAGCTTAGGCATCCTTAATCGCATCGCGGAGGAAGTTAAAGATACGCTAAAGGCGGGAAGCAAGCGCGTTACCGCGGAGGTATTCCTTCCGCTGCTAGGGGGTTATACCAGGCGGGGGGGGACTAAAGGGCTTAGTGCTAAGCTTTAGGTAGAAGCTATAGTTAGCGAAGAAAGGGGAAAGGCCGGTAGATTTAAAGACCTAATTATTAGTAGTAAACTCGGCGAAGGGAAGGAGGTCGACCTAATCGTCCTAAAGGTAGGTAGTATAATAACGAAGGTAAACCTCTATCTAAGCGTTTGCGATCTCGGTCTAACCGTCGGTCTAAGGGTAGTAGGCGGAGCTAGGGTAAAGGCGGTAACTAAGGCGACGATTAAGCTACTACTAGAAAGCCGAAATAAACTAAGTGCTATAGTCGCTAATAATAGAGGCTAGGGTGCCGTAGAGGGACTAAACATAGGAAACGAACGCGTTAATAACGACTTTAACGGTTATTAAGGGTGTTAGGACGTAGTAGCGTATCTTCGTAAGGCGGTCGACGATAACGAGGATATTAGAAAACTTAACGCCGTTGCGGCGGTAGATAGGGAGGTCGGTAATAAAATCGACGGATATATCGGTCTATAGGGCGAAGGGAATACTTAAGGGCTAGAGCAGGCCCTAGGGGGAGGAACGAAGGGATTTAACACGTAGGCATATATAATAGTTCCGCACGAAGCTAGAAATAGACTTATGTATACCGGGCTAAATATAGGACCGGCGGTAGAGGCTAGCGGTCTTCGTACGTCTAGGGTAGCCGGCTAGGGGGGAGGTATAAGCGCGGACGAGGATCTAAAGAATTAAAGCGTCGTTAAAGGGAATAAAGAGCCGGCCTTAGAAATAAAACCGGCCCCGGACCTTAGAGAGAGCGGTCTTAGGGATCGAGCGGAGGGGGGCTCGAAGGGGGTAAGGCTAGCGGGGCTAAAGGGACTAAAGAGCTACGCGAATAGCGGAGATAAGCGGGGAGGAGGAATAAGCCCGGTCGATAAGGTTATCGATCGGGTCGGAGTCGTCGAAGGCGTAGAGGTTAAGGCAGTCGGAATTATATTTATAAATTATATTTATAAACGAATCGGACTCCTTAATAGTATTAAGGGCGGTAGTAGTATTAGGATAGAGGGAGGCATTAACCTTAGACTTAGGGCCGATAACTTAATATCGATAGTTAATCCTATCGTCGGCTCGGTCGGTAAGGGAGAGAGGGCGAGAGCTAGGCAGGCGGCTAAGGGCGTTAGGGAGAATAGCTTAAAAGCCGGGCTAAAAGACGATCTTAAAATTAAAACGACTAAGGAATTCGGCCTAGCGGGCCTATCGCTAGTTAAGGAGCTTCGTAGTTATAAAATACTAAAGATTCTTATAGTCTAAGGCTATCTTAATCTTAGGTAGGCCTTTAAGCTTAGGACGCTACTCCTTAAGAGATTTTATAATCGCGAGGAGTTCCTTATCGTAGATCTTATAATTATACTCTTAAGCGGAGTGCTTTAACGAGAAGAAAGCAACCGGATAGTAACGACTATCGTCGAGGAGCTATATTAGCATACCCCCGGCGGCTTAGTTAGAAGCATCTATCTAGACTACGGTCTTACGATAAGGGTCGAAGTATGCGAGGACTATAGCGGGAGTAAAGGCGTGCTTAAGGGCTTCGAAGGCGTAGGCGTAGGCGGGAGACTAGATCTAAGGGGTAGAGTTCTTAGTAAAGGCGTTTAAAGGGTTCGTAAGCTTAGAAAAGCCGCGAATAAAACGCCGATAAAAGTTAGCGAATCCTAAGAAGCGCCGGAGGTCTTTAATAGAGGAAGGGGCAGGCTAGTCTAAGACCGCACGAACCTTATTAAGGTCTATGCGAATGCCTTTATCTAAGATAATTAGGCCGAGGTACTTAGTCTTAGTAACGCAGAAGTTATACTTATCTACGTTAAGCTAGAGGCCGGCGGCATCGAGGCGCTTAAGAACTGCGTTAACGTAGGCCTAGTGCTCCTCCCGCGTCTTTAAGAAGATTAAGACGTCGTTTAGATAGGTAAAGCAGAATTCGTTAAGGATGCCGTAAAAGGCCGTATTAATAAAACTCTAGAAGTAGGACAGGGCGGCGGTAAGGCTAAAGGGCGTAACGCAATACTCGAAAAGCCTATACCGTATAGCGAACGCGGTCTTTTACTTATGCCCTTCGGCAATGCGAAGGCGATTAAACGCCGCGATAATATCGATCTTAGTAAAAAACTTCGCCTTTTAGATATAAGCGAGAGTATTATAGATAAAGGGCAAGGGGAAACGGTTCTTAATTATAGCCTTATTTAAGCCGCGATAGTTAACGTAAAAACGGACGCCCCCGCCTAGCTTATAGGTATATATAATAAGGGCAATAGTAGGGGAGGTAAAGCGGTAGATAAAGCCTTTCTTAAGCTGCTCGTTAACGTATGCGTAGACGATCTAGTTCTCGGCTTCGCTAAAAGGGCGAGGGCGGGTATAAGGAGGTTATATCCCTTCTTTAAGGTTAATTTAAGTATTAACGGTATAGTAAAGGGCGAGCTTATCGGCCTCGCTCTTAAGCTATATATAGATTATATAGTAAAGCTCCTTAAGGACTTTAGCCTAAAGCTCGTCGAGTGTATAAGGGACCTTCTCTTACTTCTTAAAGAACTTAGCGATATCGTCGGGGGAGATCTTATTAAGGTAGATCTTATCGAGGTAGTCGTCGATAAAGTCGTAAAGGCGGGGGTTAAGGTAGGCTTTTACGTCTTCGGCATCTATATATCTAATTAAAACGGCCTAATAGAAGTCTTTAAGGATATCTTAGTCGATAGGTAGCGGGGGCTCGGTAGGTAAAGGCTCGGCGGTAAAGGCCTTAATTAAGGTCTAAAAGGTTTAGACTTTAGGCTACTAGTAGAATATTACTATCGCGTCGACGTTAAGCATCCGGACGTTAAACGCTAAGTCGTTAAAGGACGAGAAGCGGAGGGGCTAAGGTTTAATAACCTTACGATTCGGCCGTAATATAAGACGGTGGTAGCCGGCGGTCTTATAGACGGGATAAGGGCGGGGAGGTCGAATATAGTAGCGAGGGTAAAGGGTAGCCGGGGAGTTAGAGTCGTAGCCGGAGTCGGAGTCGGCGTTGTTAACCTAGCGGGAGGAGTCCGGATAGGCGGGTTTATCTACGTCGGGGGCATCCTCGAAAAACGCTAAGAGAGAGGGGCTAGGAGATAGGGGAATAAACTTAAGAACGTCGCTAAAGTGGACGGACCGGATAAAGGCCGGAGGAAGGGCTAGGGCCGTACGGGCGGGAATAAGGATCGCAGCGGTAGGAATAGGGATCGTAGCGGTAGGGGGTTCGCCCTCGTCGTCTAAGTCTCTAATAGAAGGGGCGGTAGGAGGTTCGCCCTCGTCGTTAGAGTCTTTAACGGAGGGGGCAGGGGGAAAACGAATTGTATTTATTAATTATATTCCCTCTAAAATAAGGTTAAAGGAAGCCGGGACAGGGCGGGCAGGACGGGCAAGTGTGGCCGAGAGGCCCGGGATAAGATAAGGCTAATAGTCTAAGAGGCAGGAGGCTAGACAAAAGGGGGACTAGAAGGAAAGGGAGTTACCGCGCTAGCTAATAATAGGGTCGTGCCGGCGTAGCTAAAGGAGGCTAAGAATAACCTCGTAGCTAAGCTTTATAAGAAAGAAGCAGATAGACTTAGTATAGGCGCTAATCCGGGAGACCGAAAAGGCGTAATAAGTAACGGAGCTAGACTCGCAGTCGCTACTATCGGCGAGAGAAAGCCGGCGTAGGAACTAAAGCTAGCGGATAGGAAGGGTAAGGCGGTATACGGTCTAAGCGTATATAAAGGCGTATCCGGAGCAGCTAGAGTCGACTAAAGCACTTATAACGATATCGGCGGATATAAGGGATAAAGGCATAAGCAAAGCATGCGGTTATATTCCCGCGGGGAGGCAAAGGTCCTCCCCGGTGTTAAATAAAGCTATAAACTCGGATATTAAGAGCTCTATCGCGCGATAAGGCGAGGGAGCTACGTATTTCCTAAGGACGGGGAAGAGGTAGGGAGGTCGTCTACCTCGCTCTCGATAAAGCCTTGCTTAATAGCGCGAACCTAGTGGCGGGGGGGGGGGGGCTTAAGCAAGCGCGGGGCAAACGTACCGCTACTACGGCCACGGCCGCGGCTAAAGCCGGAGTCGGCGCCGGGACTAGCGCTAGGGTTAGCGCCGGGATTAGCACTAATACCCTTATTAGGGCAGGTCTAGGCGGTATAGGTAGCGGTAGCCGGCTAAGCGTAGTAGAGGCAAAGACGGTTCTCGAACCGCCGTTGCTTTTTAGCGTTAGTAAGCCGGGCCTAGAATGCGTCGAGCTGCATTAGGTTACCGGTAGGGGGCGCGGGCGGGGCGGGCGAGGTAGGGCCGGTGCGAGCGGGGTTACGAGGCGGCTAGAGCTAAGAACGGGCCTTAACACGCTGCTAGTTATCCTAAAGCGTGGAATATATCTTAGCCTAGGCCGTAAAGTTATTATAGGCCGGGTATTTAACCTATAGAGCGGCGGCGTTAGTAAGTTCGATAGAGACCTTTAAATAAAGGTAGGCGACGTAAGCGGTACTATTAAACGATAAGTCGGCTTAAAGCTAGGTTAACTTCGAATAGAAGTCCGGCTAAAAGATATTCTTTATTAATAAAGCGTTAAAGTCGGCCTCCGACTAAACGCGGGTGAAATTAGCACTAAAGACTAGGCTAAGGTCGTCGGTAATAGCTTTAATAGTAGTATACTGCTAATTAGCGAAGGACTTATTGCCGAGGACGTCCTAGGGAACGCTAGCGATAATAGAGGCGGCCCGGCTAGTAAGCCGGCTACCCGCGTAAAGAATACGGTCTTACTCTATAGGGTATAAGGCGGCGTCCTAACGGAGCTTAATAGCAAGGCCGTCGCGCTAGGTCTAAAAAGCCTCCTAACGTTGCTTCTAAGTGCTAGAGTCGCCGGCGAACCTCTTAGGGTCGGCGATACGGGAATAGGTAAAGGCAGGGTGTAACGCAGCTACCCGCGCAACTATAGAGCCGGGAGATAAGGATATATACACGATAGATAATGCATTTTAGCTTAAGGACTATTCGGCCATTAGTCGCTAACTAGTCCCCGACAACCCCTCTTAAGGCCTACGGGTATATCCCTAAGGCCCCGACATATATTAGAAGAGGGGCAAGCTTTAGTCTTACTATAAGAAGGCAACCGCACTATAATAAAGGATTATTCGTACTTTTGACTATCGTTCCTGCCTTCCTAAACGTACCTCTAGTCTGTCTTCTTATATAGGGGCGGGGGCGGAGGTAGGGGCCTAGTCCTAAGCCGCGTCGCGTTCGGCTAGGACGAGGAGAGAAGACGTAGCGCGGTTAAGCTAACGCTAAAGATCGGCAGTATGCTCTTAGGTAACGGCTGCGTGCTCCTAAGCGACGAGTACTCCTATGTCTAACTTAACGTAAGCATTATTAAGGTAAGTAAGGGCCTCGATCTAAGGGGCGCGGAAGTCGGGAGTAGCGTTAGCCTAAATATAGGCGAACGTGCTAAACATAGGCCGCTAGGCTCGAAGAAGGGCGGCGAGGCGGGGGTAGTAAGAAACGTACTTAGTCTAGGGCTTTAGGTCGGTAGGAGCCGGCGGGGTAACGGCTAGGGTAGCGGACGGAGGATCGGCCTCTATATAGTCGGTTATCGTAGATTATAGGGCAAGGGGTAAGGAGGGAAATCTATATAATTCGCGTCGAGACGGCGTATCTATACCGGGAAAATTCTAATAATCGAGGAAAACTTAGTCGAAGGGGTCCGGCGAGGGGGCGGACTCGCGTCGCGAAGAGGGGAGATTAAAAAAGAAAGGGGTAAGATAGCGAGATTATTAATTAAGGGCAATAGGATAAAAATAGTAGATTAAACTATAATAGAACGAGCTTAAGGGGGGTATATAATTGTTATTAATCCACGAAGGGACATAGCTATAGACTAAATCTAAATGTCTATATATACGATATAGAGGTCACGTAGGATAATATATAATATAACCTAACACTATAATAGTTATATACCCCCCCTAAGCTCGTCTTATAATAGTTTAATCTACTATTCTTCTGCCCTTCCGCTAAGCATTTACGATTCTTTAGTCCCCTTAGCTTTGCCTATACGCCTGCCTTTATTCTTTGTCTTATTACGCCCCTTTCCGCCTCTTTTCTACTCTCCTATAGATTTTTCTAGCCCTTTTTCCCGCCGCTACCCCTTTTTCCCGCCGCTACGATAGCTACTCCCGTTTTTACCCCCTCCCTCTCCCCTTCGCCCGGCCCTCCGGTAGGCGTTCCCCTCTAGGACGTCCTTTAGCCTAACGCCCTCGCCGCCTTCCTTTACCTAGCCTTTATTCTCCGGGGTTCCTCCGTCGCTTTATCTATCTTTACCGACCTTTAGACGAATTTCCTTTAGCATACCGATTAGACCTAGTCTTTCGTCTTTCTTAAGTCTAGTTTCCTTAAGGCCGCTACCTCCGCTACTACCGCCTATAAGGAGGCCCTTAGCTACCGGCAGTACGTAGAGGGACTTTAGGACTAGCTTAATTAGTCTAACGCTGCCTTCGCCTACCTTACCGCCCTTTAGGCTGCCTTTGCCCCTCTTACCGTAAGTCCTTATGCCTGCTTCGCCGACCTTAAACGCTTCTCCGGCGATATCGGCACTTAAAAGCAGCGCTAGGACGCCTTCCGCGTCTAGCGCGACGGTATATCCCTTAAGATCGCCTCCGACCCTTATATATTCCCTACCGATAGGGACTAAGTCGTCTATACGACCGGCCGACTTTCCGGCCGGGCTACTTCTATCGCCGCTAGTATCTCCCGCTATATCCGCGACGATACTCCCTTCGAGTAGTAGCGCTTTTAGTCCCTTAACTACCTTACCTATAAGCTCGCCTCCGTCTTTAGTACCGCGAACTACCGTGCTTAGTCTAAGGCGGAATTTAATACCCTAGCTATAAAAGGCACCTTTTAGCCGGATTTTTTCTCGCGGTTTACTTAGCTATAGGCCGACCTCGATTATAACGAGAGCGCCTACGTTAGATATCTTTATTAAAAGGTTACTAATAAGCTCGCCGATGCCGCCGCTATTTAAGTCCCTAGCCTTAATACCGACGACTTCTACGGCTAGGCTAAGCTTTACGCTGCCCTCTAGGAGAACTACGAGCGTATTTAAGCCTATAAAAGGCTCGTCTAGCCTTAGACTATTCCCCCCCCCCGCCTGTACCGGGTCCGCTAGCCCCGCCGCCTCTACGCCCGCTAGCGACCCGATAGACATTAACGCGTTTTAAGCTAGTCTTATAGACGCCGAGAAGCAATAATAGTATAAGAACCGTCTTTATCTCTACTACGCCGCCTTAGTAACCCCGACCTATACGGCCCGGACCTATCCTAAGAAGGGTGCTAGCCGGGGTCGGGGCCGAGGCGGCGGTACTCCCGCCCCGCGCCTCCTCGCGCCCCCTCCCCGGCTTAACGTTCGGGCGATTAAGTAAAGCTTCGTCGAGGGCGAGGTTACTAACTCTCTTACCCTTACCTCTAGCGCTTCCCCCCCTTAAGAAACGCCTAGCTCCTTCGCCTTATCGCGCGATAGAGCTTTCGGTTTTTAATTTTATAGCTTTATTTAATATAAAGGAAGACCTTTATCTCTTAGCGGGAATATAGCCTTATGCTTTACTACTGCCTTTCTCTATTATGCTTACTAACGTCGCCGTAAGTGCTTTAGTCGACTTTAGTTATTCCGGATTCGCCTTTATATATACTTAGACCGCGTACTATTTTACCCTCCCCGTCCGCTAGCTTTAGTTTCCTCGCCGGCTCTCTCTCGCCGATAGCGGCGACTATAAGTCTAGCGCTATTACCTATTATACCTCCTTAATCGCCTAAGTTAGCGCTTATACTAAGTCTATCTACTTCTTCCTTACGAAGCTTAGCTATAAGGTTATTCTCGGCCTCCTTTAGCTACGCCGCTACGACCTTATTATTAGCTAGCGCGATAACTCCCTCTCTTTTTAGTCTTTATTCTACCTCGCTTTTTGCCTCTCGGACCTTTAGCCTTATCTTATCCTTAGCCTTTCGGCCGCTCCCGCTATTCCCGTTCCCGCCCTTAAGGGAATATAATTTATAAATATAATTTGTTCCCCCCCCCGCCCTTTCTATCGCTAACTCTAACGACGAGGGCGAGCCCTTTGCCTTATCCTTGCCTCTTGCCCTTTAGACTTTTACCTATACCGTCCGCTTTTCTAATACCCTTAAGTTTATTCCCCTATCGCCTTATTTTCCCCCCGGCCTCCCGACGTCTTTTAAAAATACTCTTAACCTAGGTAAACCTATTTACCTAGACTCCTCCCGTTAGACTAACCTCGACCTTAGCTATAACTCCGACCCTTTAGATACCCTCTACCCCCGCCGTTACGTCTGCCCCCCCCCCGCCTTCGGCCTATACGTTAAGCTACTAGCTCCCGCTACCTAGCTCCTTAACCTAAGCATCGGGTATTAAGACCCCGCCCTTTTATAATCCCTTTAAGCGACCTTACGTTCTTTATCTAGATGCTTAACGTAGCCGCTATAATAGTATTCTACCGCTAGCCCTTTATTACGACTTTTTAGACTATAATTAAAGCCTTAGCCGCTAAACCCTTACTTATTAAGCCTCCGCCTTTTATCGACTAAGAGATCCTTAAGGAACTCTGTTAGGCCGTTTTATCTAGGTCTATTAATCATAATGCCGTTAAAACTTAACTTAACCCCCGCCTTTACGACTTTATCGATAATTACTTTAATAAAATCTTCCTTAATAAGGTTTCGCCCGATAATATCGCTAAATTCTTTTTAAAATACGATAGAGTCCTTTATACTTTCGATAAGCTTTAGGCTAAGGTCCTAAAGGAGCTTTACTATATAATCTATATATAGCTCTAGAGTAAGGCCGATAAGCTCGCCCCTTACCGCGCCGTTAATACCTAGATTAACCTTAAGGAGGGAATATAACCCCCTTATACCCGACCCCGCCCTTTTAGTAAAGCCGAGAACTATATTATCCGCGCTTACGTTAATAAGTAGCTTAAGAAAGGCTTTCTTCGCCGTTCGACCTTTACTACCGCCGCCCTTATTATACTCGCTTATAAGCCCGGCGGCGGCGTCTATTTCTACGTTAATTACCGTAGCCTAAATAAGGCTACGATTAAGAACCGCTTCCCTTTGCCTTTAGTCTATAATACCCTCGCCCGAATTAGGAAGGCGAAGTTTTTTGCTAAGATTAACGTTATTATAGCGTTTAATCGCCTTTATATCGCTAAGGGCTATAAGTAGAAGACGGCTTTCGCTACGCGGGATAGGCTTTTTAAGTATTACGTAATACCCTTTAGTCTCTCTAACGCGCTATCCTACTTCTAGAGCTTTATTAACACAGCCTTATATAATATCCTCGATAATTTTTATTCCGCTTACTTAGACGATATTTTAATTTTCTCTACTATACGGGAGGAGCACTAGGTCTACGTCTAGGAGGTTCTTAAGCGCTTTAATGCCGCTAGCCTTTAGCTCGACGTCGATAAGTACGATTTCTATATAAGTATTGCTATTTGCACGGATATAAATCTCTATTTGCATAGAAGTTCGCTAAAATCCCTACTTTTTCTACGCGACCCCACGCGCCTATATCCCGCCACTAAATTTTCTATATAGGTATATAGCAATTAAGAAGGCCGCGTAAATCGTATTTAGCCTTAATTTATTTAGTTAATTTAATAGCTATAGTAGGTGCCTTCTACTGCGTGCCCTACTGCGTGCCCTCTACTGCGTGCCCTACTGCGTGCCTTGCTCCGTGCCCTACTGCGCGCCCTCTGCTGCGTGCCCTCTACTACGTGCCCTACTACTGTGTGTGCGGCTCCTTAATGTATGCTTCGTGCCCTACTGCGTGCCCTTTGCTGCGTGCCCTCTATTGTGTGTGCGGCTCCTTAATGTATGCTTCGTGCCGGGCTGCGTGCCCTACTGCGTGCCCTACTGCGTGCCCTGCTGCGTGCCCTTTGCTGCGTGCCCTCTGCTGTGTGTGCGGCTGCGTGCCTTCTACTACGTGCCGCTCCTTAATGTATGCTTCGTGCCCGGCTGCGTGCCCTGCTGCGTGCCCTGCTGCGTGCCCTTTGCTGCGTGCCCTCTACTATGTGTACGGCTCCTTAATGTATGCTTCGTGCCGGGCTGCGTGCCCTACTGCGTGCCCTGCTACGTGCCCTACTGCGTGCCCTTTGCTGCGTGCCCTCTGCTGTGTGTGCGGCTGCGTGCCTTCTACTACGTGCGGCTCCTTAATGTATGCTTTATGCCCGGCTGCGTGCCCTACTGCGTGCCCTACTGCGTGCCCTTTGCTGCGTGCCCTCTGCTGTGTGTGCGGCTCCTTAATGTATGCTTCGTGCCCGTAGTGTTTTTTATACGATTTACGCGGCTCTCTTAATTGCTATATACCTATACTAGATTTTAGTAGCGGGACATAGGCGCGTAGGGTTCGTGTAGAAAGAGTAGGGATTTCCTAGACTTCTATGCAAATAGAGATTTATATCTGTGTAAATAGCAATACTCTTCTATATTACCGAGACTAAGTACCTTAGCCTAATTATCTTAGATAAAGGCATCCGTATAGATCTTAAAAAGGTCTACGTAGTCCTTAACTAGCTAGCCCCTTTCTTAATAAAAGACCTCCGGCGTTTCTTAGGGTTCGCTAAATTTTCTCGGCGTTTTATCCGCGGCTTCTCTAAGCTTACGACCCTCTTAAACGCCCTTACTAAGAACTCTACCCCCTAGATCTAGTCCCCCGCCTACGCCTACGCCTTTAAAGCCCTTAAGCACGCTTTTACCGCCGCCTTAGTCCTCGTATACTTTAACCCCTCTTAAAAGACTATAGTTTAAACCGATGCTTCCGACTAAGCCGCTAAGGGCGTGCTAATATAGCTCTCTAACCACGGCCGCTACTACCCTATCGCGTTCTTCTCGTCGAAATACTCCGCCTAGGAATATAACTATAAGATCTACGATAAGGAACTCCTCGCGATCGTAAAGTCCCTCGAGGAATAGCGCCTTAAGCTCGAAGGCCTACCTAAGTTTAAGATCGCTTCGGACTATAAGAACCTTTAGTATTTTATTACTACGAAGCTCCTTAACTAACGGTAGGCCCGCTAGGCCGAGTTCCTTAGTCGCTTTAACTTTAAGATCGTCTTTTAGCCTAGCTCTTAAGCTACCCTTCTTAACGCCTTTAGCCGGCTCCTTAGTTCCCGCCTTACCTCCTTAACCGACCGCGCCGACGAGAGGATCGACTATCGTTACTAAGTTATCCTTCTACGGTCTAAGGTCGACGCCTCCTTACTCCTTAATAGGTTTAAGGAGTCCGACTTATCTATAAATATAATTAATAAATATAATTCTAACGACTCTAACTGCCTTACCCTCTATGCCTTTAACGACTCTAAGCCGATCGACGACCTTATCGACTAGGCTTATTTCTCCTCTCTACTTATCGCCGATATTCGCACGGCTTTTTAGTCTCCTTAGCTCTATTAGCTTAATTCTCTTCGCATACCTTTCCGCTTAATCCCGAAGTCCGCCCTCTTAAAGGCTTAAGGCCGATTCTACTTTTAGGGCTAGTTATTTATCCCCCCTAACGACGCCTTTATCCTTTAGATCTTAATCCGCACCTATACTTCCCCGCTAGCTAGCTACCTTAAGCGCACTAAGACCGCGAGCCTCTACCGCCGAACCTACGTTTAGCCTAGCATATATAAGTCTATTTCTAGCTTCGTTTGTAACTACTACGTCTGCCTCCGCGTTAAGTCCCCCCGTTCCGCCCTTTAAGGCCTTTTTTAACCCTTAAGTATCCCTTTCGCCCTTTAGACTAATATCTTTATTAATTTCGTTACTGACTTTCCTATCTGCCGCCGTTATAGCGTTAAGTTCTCTAGTATCTTAATTATCGTTAACTATTTTACGAAGATACGCTCCTACGTCCTAACGCCTATAATAACGGTCGAGGACGTCGTTAATACGTTTATTTCTCGCGTTTAGTCTCTCTACGGCACTTTTACCTTAATCGTTAGTAATAAGGGCACTTAGTTCGTCTCCGCCTTCTAGTAGTAGCTTAGCCGCCGCCTTAGCTACCGCCTATACCTTAGTTCCGCTTACTACCCTTAGACCGATAGCTAAACTAAGATCGCGAACGCTTAGATAGAGGTCTACCTCCGCTACTATACTACCTTCCTTTAGGACGATTAGGTAGACCTCCTTCCCCTCGCTAAGTTTACCGCTAATAACTAGGTTTCTTAGTCTACCGGCCTCTCCCCTTTCTTCGCTAACTACGGCTTCGACCTAAAGCTTAGCACTAAGCCCTTAAGACTACCCCCCCTTAGCGTAACCTCTTAATAGCGTAAGGAGTACCTCTATAGCGACGCGCTCGCCTTACGCCTTTAACGCGTATCCGACTTCCTTTATAACGCGATCGAGGACGCTTAGGCTACTTAGGCCCGGCACGCCGATGCCCGCCGGACGCCTGTCCTAATGTATTAGCCCGGCGATATAGTCTTTCTTAGCACCCGTTAGATCTATACCTTCCTCCTAATAAAGAAGCTTAACTATAAACGGGAGGGCTTATATAAGGTCCTTAAGGCGTATAAGACGGCTTGCCTCCTCTGCCTCCTTAAGGGTAGCTATCTTTACCTTATTTTCTACTATTTACTCTTTACCTAGACTTAAGAGCCCCCTTTGCCTAGCTAAGCCGACCTAAATATCCGGCCTACTAACGGAGGCATATTACTTTCCCCGGACGGCGATTACGATAACGACGTATACCTCGAGTAGGAATTCTCCTCTATCCTCGCGTAACGTTAGTACGCGTTTAAGGAGATTAAATATCGCATTTAGTAGCGTTATAGCCCCCTTATATAGGAGGATTCCTTATGCCTCGACGGATGCTAGGACGACCTTAAGTCCTTCTACGCCGTAAACCTAGCTAAGCCTTACCCTACGTTCTATACTACCTTCCTCGCCTCGTCCCTTCTGCCTAAATAATAATAGATATAATTAATAAGTATTACTATTTGCATAGGTAAGAATCTCTATTTGCATAGGAAATACATTAAACCCCGCGCACCTAGCGCGCGCTACCTAAATTAGGTATAGCGCTATAGCAATTAAAAGGCTCGCGCAATATCTAGATTTATATCTTAATTCGGCGTGCCTACGAATAGCTCTCTGCTATATGCTCTGCTTGCCCTACTGCGTGCTCTGCTGCGTGCTCTGCTGCGTGCTCTGCTGCGTGCCCTGCTGCGTGCCCTGCTGCGTGCCCTGCTGCGTGCCCTAATGCGTGCCCTCTGCTGCGTGCCCTCTACTGCGTGCCCTCTGCTGTGTGTGCGGCTCCTTAATGTATGCTTCGTGCCCGGCTGCGTGCCCTACTGCGTGCCCTGCTGCGTGCTCTACTGCGTGCCCTCTACTGCGTGCCCTCTGCTGTGTGTGCGGCTCCTTAATGTATGCTTCGTGCCCGGCTGCGTGCCCTGCTGCGTGCCCTACTGCGTGCTCTACTGCGTGCCCTCTACTGCATGCCCTCTACTGTGTGTGCGGCTCCTTCATATATACTTCGTGCCCGGCTGCATGCCCTACTGCGTGCCCTACTGCGTGCTCTGCTGCGTGCCCTCTGCTGCGTGCCTTCTGCTGTGTGTGCGGCTCCTTAATATAGGGGTCTACTAAGGAGTAAACACGTCTCACTAAGGGGCAAATAAAATTAGGTCTAAGTGTGGCTAGTTAAGGCGTAGTGCCGATACCGCACATTTAGCTGCGTATATCCTCCGCGCCTACGCCGTAGCCTCGTAGCTTATGCCTCGTAGAAAGAATTTGCCTATCACTAATATTATTAATTTAAAGCTATTCGCACCGCACCGCACCGTACCGCACACCGTATACCGCACCTTTCGCTATAAGCTCGCCGCCGCAATAGAGTCTATTCTCTACCGTACCTTGCCCTCTTTCTAAGAGGCATAAGCCGCTTGTGACGCCGTCGCCCGCGTATAAGGCTACGCCTTTACTATGGCCATAAAGAGACCTAATGCAGTCGATCCCGCCTACGTCTACCTTCGCTGCTTAAAGGGCCAGAGGTTTAAAGCCCGCGGCAATAAGGCTCTCGCTAAACGCCGGAAGACGAGCACATAGATAACTAAGTGTCCCTTCCGGCTTATCATTAAGCGTAACGAGCTTTAAGTCTCGTGGTCGGTATCGTTCCTACAGCCGGAGGCAGGCTATAACCACCCCTTTATCGAGCCAATAGCTTACGCGAAGTATAAGGGGGAGGTTATTGCGAAGTATTCCTCTAAGATCGTAAGGCTATACAACAATAGCCTTAGGCTAGTTTATATTATAACATAGCTTCGATTACGCGCTAACGAGGACCCTGAGCTAGTAGGCATTACGGCTAAGCAGATACACAATGCGCTTGCCCGTTATCGTTAGGAAGAGCTTATTAAGCGCACGCCGCTTTAATTCCTCTACGAAAAGCTCGATAAGTCCGACTTCTTCGTTCGTGACACTCGCGATCCGTAGAACCGACTGACCGCCCTCTTCTTAGCCCTAAAAAGCGGCATTAAGCTACTCCGTTAGTTCCCTAATGTCTAGCAACTAGACTACACCTATAAGACTAACCGATTTAACATGCCCCTTTTAAATATATATAGTGTAACGCATATAAAGAAGACGTTCTCGATCGCCTCGGTCTTCCTTATAAGCGAGAAGGAACCTTAATATCGCTAGGCTCTTTCAGCCTTACTTACACTAGCTATAAAGGAAGGAATTCCGCCTCCTCGGGTCATCGTCATAGACCGCGAATTAGCCCTTATAAACGCCCTCGTGAGCTTTAAGGAGCTCGAGGACATAACCCAGCTTATCTACCGGTGGCATATTAGCAAGAACGTGCTTGTAAAGTGTAAGGCTTACTTCCCTAAGGCTAGCCGGGTCGGGGGGCGCATTAAGCGCGCGTAAGCCTTTATAGTATTCCTTTAAGACTAGGCGGCGCTTATTAGCTTAGAGACTATAAATAGCTTCGAGGAACGCCTTTAAGCGTTTAAATCAACGCATCCGCCTACAGCCGTCCGCTATACGCTAGAGACATAGCTCGACCCTTAGAAGGAAAAGATCGTTATATGCTTTATTAACCGGCATCGTTACTTCGGCTATACTATAACCTCTATAGTTAAGGGACTATATGCCTTAATAAAGCGGTTCCTTTAGTCTTTAACAGGGGACCTTACAAGCGTCTTCTAGAAATTCTCGGCATTCTAAGAACATTAGGCTGCCGAAATTAAGGCTATTCGAGGTCACGATATACATAAAATCAGCTCCTTTACCCTTAAAGACCTCTATCTCCTAGTATGCGAGAGAGTGTCGTCTTAGGCGCTTGCCCTTATAGCCGAATAACACCACACAATTCGCACGAACCTAGAGACGAAGCAGCTCGTACAGCCCTTAGGCTACTGCCCCTGCCCCTTTAATACTAGTATAGGCTTGCCGTGCCGGCATTTAATCTTTAATCGCCTTAAAAAGCCGGTATCCCCCTTACGGCTTAATGACTTTAACCGCTTTTAGCACGTACAAGCACAGCCGACTATCCTTTGTATAAGGCAAAGGCAGGCCTAAGGGCGCCTTAAACGTCGAGAAAGCACAACGCGGCATAAGGCGAGACCTATCGGCATACGAGATCGTAGAAAGCGTCGAACGTGCCGAGGCCACGAGAGCGGCAGCAGCGCCCCTAGCGCCGCCGCCGTCAATAGCACCGGCGGCGCTAACAACCACCAAAGAGTCGGCCGCTGCAGTCACTACATAAGGCTTGCGATACCTTCAATAGCACGGCGATACGTACGAGCCGGGCACCTGCATGCCTTAGGCATATTAATAAGCTATTCGCGCCACGCCTGTCTCTAACGATGACGATAAGGCTGCCGACGAGGCTGCCGGCGAGGCTGCCGGCACGCAAGCCGGCATATTATAACACTAGCCGGTCGACCTCACACAAGATCACGGCGACGACGACGAATTCGACGCTAACGAATTCGACGACAAATTCGACGACGAATTCGTCCTGGGAAAGCCCTTACGGCGGCTCCTGCAGCAGCTTCCGCAGCGGCTCCCGCAGCAGCTCCCGCAGCGGCTCTCGCAGTAGCTCTCGCAATACTCGTAAGATGCAGAGCATAAGTCGATCCCCTAAGCCGAGTGGGATATCTTAGAGGCACAATAGGCCAAGGCGGAGGTTATAACCGTATAATAGGATAAGATAGAGGCAGACGTCGTAGAGGAAGGACAGGCATAGCAGGAATTATATAAGGATAGCCTAGACTAAAGACACAAGCAGCACAACGCCGCTAGGGCGTCTAATACACGATTTCCCTAAGCCGCGATAACCTTACTTTATTAGTATTTAGTACGGGGTGGGCGGCTCTTGCACGAGGCTACGGCGTAGGCGCGGAGGATGTGCGTAGCTAAATGTGCGGTATCGGCACTACGCCTTAACTAGCCACACTTGGACCCAATTTTGTTTGCCCCTTAGTCAGACGTGTTTACTCCCTAGTAGACCCCTTAATGTATGCTTTATGCCTAGCTCGCGGCTGCGTGCCCTTTACTGCGTGCCCTCTACTACGTGCCCTCTGCTATATATACGGCTCCTTAATATATGCTTCGTGCCCGGCTGCGTGCCCTACTGCGTGCCCTCTGCTGTATATGCGGCTCCTTAATGTATGCTTCTTGCCCGGCTGCGTGGCCTACTGCGTGCCCTCTACTGCGTGTGCGGCTCGGCGGCTTCTCGATGTATGCTTCGTGCCTAGCTCCCGGCTGCGTTTTACGCGGCTCTATTAATTGCCATAGCGCTATACCTAAATTAGGTGGCGTGGGCTGGGTGCGCGGGGTTAGCGCAGAAAAAAGTATTTCCTATGCAAATAGAGATTCTTACCTATGCAAATAGTAATACTCTAATTAATAAATATAATTTATCTTAGCGCGTATAGGCTTTTTAACCTTAAGCTTTGTTTTCTTTCCTTCCTTTGTATTATAAGGGCCTACCTCTAGGTCGATTAACACGGGATTCCCTTAGCTCTCGCTTTTCTACTATTGCCCCTTTTTAAGCGTTCGAGTTAAACGCCGATTTAAAGGGGATATACTATCACGGTGTTAGGTTATATTATATATCATCCTCCGTGACCTCTATATCGTATATATAGACCCTTAGACTTAGTCTATAGCTGCGCTCCTTTATAGATTAATAATAGTTATATACCCCCCGTAAGCTCGTCCTATAACAGGCGCTTAGGTAGTAGAAGATCTCTTAGCCGGCCTCCTATTAGGTTAAGCATAGGTGGTTTATTATAGAGTAGACGTCTTAAATACTAAATAGTCTATTACTATCGAATCCTATAGCGGCCTTAAGTCGAATGCCGAACTACTAGCCGTAGACCCGCTATCCGACGACGCGTTCGCACCGCTAGTCTTACTAAGATCTTATTATTAACTATACTTATAG
The DNA here is from genome assembly GCA_012934285.1 of Ophiocordyceps sinensis. Taxonomy (NCBI): domain Eukaryota; kingdom Fungi; phylum Ascomycota; class Sordariomycetes; order Hypocreales; family Ophiocordycipitaceae; genus Ophiocordyceps; species Ophiocordyceps sinensis. Next base: position 10,558,184 of record JAAVMX010000001.1, on the reverse strand, counting down.
TAAAAACGGTAATTAAAAGTCCTCCGTAATATCGAGACTTAGTGTGTCCCCTAGATAATATAAACCTTAGTAGCTCGTTATTATAGGATTTTTCTTTAGTTATAATATTTAATTTAAGTTCGTATACCCTTACTTTCCTAAAAAACCATTCCTTAGGTATATTCGTCGACCTTAATAACGATATTTACTTTATATTAGCCGATAGGCACTAACCTATAGGCTTTATGCCCCCTTATACAATAGGAGATAATAATATAATACGAAGGGCAGTAGGTATTAGTAGGTGTCTCTAGTATAAGTGCAAATGTAGGTCTAGTAGTCTTATTAGAATTATTAATACCTATCTAGCTAAGGGCTATATTACCTTCTTTATAGACAAGACGAGAGAAGGGTCGGAGCTACCCTCCGGGAAGCCTCGGTAGCTAAGAATAGAAAGGGATCCGTAAACAGAATGCAAAGACGGATGCGTTAGTCGGGGAAGACCTTCCGCGGACGGATGCGTCTATCGGGACGACCGTAGAAGTCTATAGAAGGAAGTGGAATTCCATCTATAGAATTCACCTTAGAAGGGAAGTCCTTCTACCGTAGAATTCTATTGGAATTCTATCTATAGAATTCACCTTAGAAGGGAAGTCCTTCTACCGTAGAATTCTATTATTAAAAGGGAAGTCCTTCTACCGTAGAATTCCATCTATAACTAGACAAGACATATAGAACACATATAATAGAACGAGTTTTTGCGAATGTAAATACAGGAGATACCTACTAATACTAATTAGTGTTAGTAAGTGTCTTTAGTGCAAATGCAAATATAGGTCTAGTAGTCTTATTAGAATTATTAATACCTATCTAGCTAAGGGCTATACTACCTTCTTTATAGATAAGACGAGAGAAAGGTCGGAGCTACCCTCCGGGAAGCCTCGGTAGCTAAGAATAGAAAGGGATCCGTAAATAGAATATAAAGACGGATGCGTTAGTCGGGGAAGACCTTCCGCGGACGGATGCGTCTATCGGGACGACCGTAGAAGTCTATAGAAGGAAGTAGAATTCCATCTATAGAATTCACCTAAGAAGGGAAGTCCTTCTACCGTAGAATTCTATTAGAAATCCATCTATAGAATTCACCTTAGAAGGGAAGTCCTTCTACCGTAGAATTCTATCTTTAGAAGGGAAGTCCTTCTACCGTGGAATTCTATCCTTAGAAGGGAAGTCCTTCTACCGTAGAATTCTATCTATAATTCCTATACTAGCAACTTTTTCTTTATGCCGTTTATAAGAACCTCTCTTATTTTCCCTTAAATATTACCCTTCTTTAAAAAGGAAATAAAAATGCCTAATAAAATCGACTATTCGTTATATTAGAACAATTCGTTATAATATTATATAGTGTTATAACTATATAACCGTTAAAAAAAGAATGTATTAGAAGGGTTATAAGCGAATAATAAACCCTTCTATTCTAATAGTCAATTTATTTAGAGTATTACTATTTAGCCTAGTATAAATCTCTATTTAGCCTAGTGATATTTTTTTATAGCCTACGTATACCCCGGAAAACGCCTAACCCCGCACGCCTAGCCGCGCCTACATAAATACAGTGCGCATTTATAGTAGGCTGTAGACTAATAATTCTTTACGTACGAATATCCGTCTACGGCTCGCTCTCTGCTGCGTGCCCTCTGCTGTGTGTGCGGCTCCTTAATGTATGCGTCGTGCCCGGCTCCCGGCTGCGTGCCCTGCTGCGTGCCCTGCTGTGTGCCCTACTGCGTGCCCTGCTGCGTGCCCTGCTGCGTGCCTTACTGCGTGCCCTCTGCTGTGTGTGCGGCTTCTTAATGTATGCTTCGTGCCCGGCTCCCTGCTGCGTGCCCTGCTGCGTGCTCTACTGCGTGCTCTACTGCGTGCTCTACTGCATGCTTTGCTGCGTGGTCTGCCGCGTGGTCTGCTTGCCCTGCTGCGTGCCCTGCTGCGTGCCCTACTGCGTGCCCTCTACTGCGTGCCCTCTGCTGCGTGCCCTTTACCGCGTGCCCTCTGCTGTGTGTGCGGCTCCTTAATGTATGCTGCGTGCCCTGCTGCGTGCCCTACTGCGTGCCCTCTGCTGCGTGCTCTACTGCGTGCCCTGCTGCGTGCCTTAGAGCCTCGTTAGCTAGAGCGATACGATGCGGCGAGATGCGACTTAACGATGCGATTTTAGGTTATCGGTTCCGTTAATCCATCGGACCTCTATAATCTTACGGCGTTTATATAACTATCGTAAAGCTATAATATCGATTATTAATCTTTTCTCCTTTATAGTACCTAGTTTAATAAGGCATTTATATAAGGAGTATAAATCGGTATAGATAATTAATAGAATCGGAGGCAGACTAAGACGATCCGTAATTATCTTAAGAGTTATAGTAAAAGATATCCTAATATCGAATCCGTTTACTATACCGTAGATTTCCGATATAAGGACGCTTCGGGTGACTCGTTTGCATTTCGTAGAGTTTTAGTAGATAATATTGCCTTTAATCGAAAATTGCTTATCTATTCGGTTAGTTCCGTAAACTAAAGCAATAACGAATCTAAGTTATAAAGATAAGTCTTTATTATTTACAAACGATCTATCGGTAAAGACTAATAGCTTAGCCGATGCGAGGTTAATTAGAAGATATATTAGTCTACGTTATTAATTGTCTAGTTGCTACTATAGTCTCTTATTTAGGATTATATAGTATTTTTATTCTAGGTTCTAGACTTAAGCAGCAATAGAGATATTAAACGACGCTTCCGGTTGACAAATAGATACAACGTATATAGTACGAGCACGTTGCTTTATATACCTTTACGCGTGGTTAATAGCCTATAGTTTTACGGTTTTAATCTTAGCTACTTAACCCTTCTATTATAGTAGCAAACTTCTATCGTATTATAGGGTTAATTTCGCGCTGTTAAAGTCTATAGATTGTCTAATAGTTATTAGAGTTTTCGGTTTAGCTCTAAATTATGCTTTTTAAAGCTCTTTTTCTTTATAGTCTAAAAAACTCAAAGTCTTAAGCATTAACGTATCGTCTATCTATATCCCGATAATTCTAAAAGGTATAGGAGGGCTATTGTTAGAAATAAGCAAGTATACGTCGTATATTAAATAAGCTATATTAAGCTCTTTAATATAGTGACTATAGTATATATTAAACTAGTATAGTCCGGATTCCGCGATGCTATATAAAGGTCTAATCACACGGATGATTATGCCTTCCGGATACTTCTTTACTAATTTAGCGGGTAAAGCTATTAGGATTATTCGGGATAACTTTATAGTAGCCTAGGGATATACTTATGTAATGTCTCGTAAAGACAATATCTATAAGAGAACGAGCTTAAGGGGGGTATATAATTGTTATTAATCCACGAAGGGATATAGCTATAGACTAAGTCTAAATGTCTATATATACGATATAGAGGTTACGTAGGATGATATATAATATAACCTAACACCGTGATAGTATATCCCCCTTAAATCGGCGATCGACTTAAACGCCTAAAAGGGGCGATAGGCTAATAATAACGAAGGAAATCTATATTAACCGGTCTTAAAAGCGGGCCTAATATAGAACGAGAGAAGAATAAGGAGAAATAAGGGGTAAAACAAAGAATCCAACGCGTATCGTCGTAACGTAAATTATATTAATAAATTATACTTATTATTACTTAGGCGAAGGGGAAGATATAAGGAAGGCTTTATAAAAGGCCGGTTTAGGCTTAGCCGGGTTAAGGGCGTAAAAAGCCTTAAGGTCGTCCTAGCAGCCGTTAAGGCAGGAGGAGTCCTCCTACGTAAGGGGGCTATAACGCTATTAAACGCGATACTTAATCTTCTTAGAGGCGTACTAGCGTTACGTAAGGATAGAAGAAAACTCCTACTTAAGGTGTGCGTTATCGCCGTCGTCGTCGCTAAGGGAAAAGAGAACGCCGTTATCGGCGGGCCGGACGTTAAGCTCCGACTAGCCGGGGAAAAAGGGCTCTTAGGTCTTAGTAAAGAGGGAGTAATAAAAAATAAGGTAAAGGCGGCTACCCTTAAGGAGGCGAAGAAAGCACGCCGTCTTATATACCTTAAGAACCTTATATAGGCCCTCCCGCTTATAGTCGAGCTTCTTTATAAGGCGGAGGGTCTAGATCTAGCGGGTGCTAAGGAATACTATATCGCCGGGCTAATACGCTAGGGCGGGAGTCCGCCGGGCGTCTACGTAGCGAGCTTAAGTAGCCTAAGCATCTTCGATCGTATCGCGGAGGAAGTTAGAGATACGCTAAAGACGGGAAGCGAGCGCGTTACCGTAGAGGTATTCCTTCCGCTGCTAAGGGGTTATACTAGGTAAACGGGGATTAAAGGGCTTAGTGCTAAGCTTTAGGTAGAAGCTATAGTTAGCGAAGAAAGGGGAGAGGCCGGTAGATTTAAAGGCTTAATTATTAATAGTAAACTCGGCGAAGGGGAGGAGGTCGACCTAATCGTCCTAAAGGTAGGTAGTATAATAACGAAGGTAAACCTCTATCTAAGCGTTCGTAATCTCGGTCTAACCGTCGGTCTAAGGGTAGTAGGCGGAGCTAGGGTAAAGGCGGTAACTAAGGCGGCGACTAAGCTACTATTAGAAAGCCGAAATAAACTAAGTGCTACGGTCGCTAATAATAGAGGCCGGGGTGCTATAGAGGGACTAAACGTAGGAAACAAACGCGTTAATAACGTCTTTAACGGTTATTAAAGGTATTAGGACGTAATAGCGTATCTTCGTAAGGCGGTCGACGATAATAAGGATATTAGAAAACTTAACGCTATTGCGACGGTAGATAGGGAGGTCGGTAATAAAATCGACGGATATATCGGTCTAAATAACGCAGCTACCTACGTAACTATAGAGCTAGGAGATAGGGATATATATACGATAGATAATGCATTTTAGCTTAGGGACTATTCGGCTATTAGTCGCTAACTAGTCCCTAACAACCCCTCTCGAAGCCTAAGGGTATATCCCTAAGGCCCCGATATATCTTAGAAGAGGGGCAAGCTTTAGTCTTACTATAAGAGGGCAACCGTACTATAATAAAGGATTATTCGTACTTTTAACTATCGTTCCTACCTTCCTAAACGTACCTTTAGTCTATCTTCTTATAATTTCTAAAGCTTCTCTTTTTCAGTTACTTAGGAGCGATAGCGCCGCGCGGTAGGCGCGTTTCCGGACGTATAGGCCGCGTAGGCCGAATAGGTCGTGCTAGCTATCGAGTCGCTAGCCTATCGCCGTTACCTCGCGTAACGGAACTAATATTAGAAGGTAAATACACTAACTTATATAAAGGCTATAACGAGCGTCTTAAGACGCTATTACTAATTTTTTCGCTGCCTAAGGGGGCTTAATCTATCCCCTCACGGAGTTAAACGTAAGCCGGCCCTTTACGACCTACCCCTCTACGTATAGATGTCCTTATAGCCCTTTAAGTAAGAGCTATAGAGCTAGAGGAAGAGAAAAGATTAAGAGATAGGATTACGGAACTTCGAGAGGAATTTTCGCAGTAGGGTAACTTATTTAGCAAAGACTTATACAAACGTCGCCGATAGTTAACCGAATCGAGGGAGAGTTATAGTAAGGAAATTAAAATAAAAAACATTCCTTAGTTATTATAACCGACTAACCCTCGAAAACGTCTTAATTAGATTAGCGATCTTAAGGATGCCTTTATCGCTGCCTTACGTCGTTTTAAGCGCAATAATAATAAAATCTTATATGCCTTTAACTATATATACGTAGACTATAAGGCGAGATAGAGGCGATACCTCGACGAAAAGTTCTTTATAGAGAGGGAATTGCTTCGCACTAACTAAGATAATTTTCGTAACTAGACCTTAATTTTAATTAAAGATATTGCTAATCGCGAGACTCTCTTAGCTTCGTAACTATAAGAAGCACGCTAACGAGAGGGTTAGTCCCCCCTCAATTTTAGTCTTTACTTAGATTCCTTCGAGTAATACTTAGAACGTCCGTTAGAAAAAACTCGTATACTTCCTTTTTTTACGAAGTTACCTCCCGATCTTTAGGACTAAATCTCCCTTTATTTAGCGTCTATTTAAGACAACACTCGTAAGGAGATAGTCTAACTCGCTTAACGCTTCTAAGATACTCTAGGAAATAAGAAGCGCCCTGTAAAGCTAACTAACAACTAGTCGACCTTTACTTAAGGGGCAAGAGGCTCCCGTTCGATAGGCTATCGCCGACGTAGAGGCCGAAATAGATCTACTAATAACTATTAAGATTCCGACGCCGCTAGATCGACCTTAAATAGCCGTAGAAATAGTCGTAGCAATAGCCGTAGGAACGGCCGAGGAAATAGTCGCAATAGTTGCAACGGTAGGAATAAATATAGCAGGAATAGCTATAGCAATAACCGGGGAGGAAATTCGTATAGAAACGGCGAAAGCTAATCCGGCATAGTTATTTATTAGTATTGTAAAAAACTAGGCTATATATAAGCCGATTGCTAGGCAATAGCGAAAGCTAACCGAGCCGTAGCCGATTTAGAGACGACGAAGAAAGAGGGAAACGCCTAAAAGTCGAAGTAAATGCCTCTCCTTCGACTAAGCTATAGGTAGAGGTAGTTAAGAGACTATATACTATTAGAAAGCTATTAAGGCAAATACCTTATAAATTTATCGTTAATCTCAATTACGGTAGTAAAGTAGACCTAGTAGATATAAATCTTGCTTAAAAATAGGGACTACGATAGCTTCCTTTATTAACCCTTAGATTAAAGGTAGTCGGGAATACGCTTATAAGACGATACGGAGTTTAGGAAGTTTTTATCTAACTCTAAGACAATCGCTATAGGGAAAAGATAGTCACTCGCCCTTATATCGGCGTCGATAACGGATTAAAACCCGACGACGCACTAGTTTTACTTAATATACCCGCACTTTCTTAGGAATATATTTATCTTATTCCTTTTAAGCGCGCTTAGTAGTTTAAATACTAACTTTCTAACGTATTATTACGCTAACCGTAGAAATCTTTATATAAGTGTCGGAATAAGGCATAGGTCTATATAGTTATACTAGACCTAAATTTTATACTATTTCCCGATAAAGATAATAACTCGGCGAACCTTAAGCAAACGGGAGAGGAAATACCGGCGACTCTTTTAGACTTTAAAGACGTGTTTTCTAAGCATAAGGCTGATTTATTGCTAAGGAAGAAGGGCACCGATTATGCGATTAACCTATTGCCCGACTTTAAGCCGCCTTTTAGACCTATCTACCCTCTTTCTTAATCCGAACTTTAGGTTCTAAAGGAGTAGTTAGATTAGTCCCTTAAGCGTGGTATTATTCGGAAGTCTAAGAGTTCGGCCGGGGCTCCTATCCTTTTTATGCCTAAGAAAGACGGCACTTTAGGCCTTTATATAGACTACTAGGGGGTTAATAGTATTACCGATAAGAATCGCTACCTACTCCCCTTTATTTCGGAGATTATAGACCGTTTTTAAAGGGCTAAATACTTTTTAAAGATTAAACTAAAAAACGCATACTAACGCATCCGGATTAAAGGAGGGGATAAATATAAGATAGCCTTTCGTACTCGCTACGGTTACTATAAATATTTAGTATTACCGTTTAGATTAACTAACGCTATTACTATATTTTAGTTATATATTAACTAAGCTCTTAAAGGCCTTATAGATACTATTTACGTCGTCTACCTTAATAATATTTTAATCTTTTCTAAGACCTACGAAGAGTATATAGAATACTTACGATACATCCTCGAACGACTAAGGAATACCGAGCTATTCGCTAATTTATCGAAGTATACTTTCTATAAGCAGTTATTAAAGTTTTTAGGATTTATCTTATCTATTAACGGAGTTGTAATAGACCTAGCCCGCGTTAAGGCTATTATAAATTAAGAAGAACCTCGTTCTTTCTATAATATTTAAGTTTTTCTCGGTTTTATAAATTATTACCGACGATTTATTTTAGGATACTCTAGCATTATTGCCCCTCTTACTATATTATTAAAGGGGAGCGTTAAGGGAAGAAAGCCCGGACGAGTATAGCTAAACACTAGCGAATTAATAGCGTTTTACGCCGTAAAGAACGCTTTTACAACGGCCTTACTTCTCTAATACTTCGACCCTTAAAGACCGATTCGCATTAAGACTAATGCCTTAATTTTCGCAATAGCTAGCATTCTTTCGCAGCCCGATAACGAAGGCTACTATCATCCGATTGCTTTCTAATTACGGAAGTTTACTAGCCTTAAGCTTAACTACGGCACCCTTAATTAAGAGATATTTGCTATCGTTAAGTTATTTAAACACTAGCGATACTACGTCGAAGGGGCGGCGAATACCGTTAAAGTTTTATTAGATTACTAAAACCTTTAAGGCTTTATAAAGCAAATATCCCTTAATAAAAGACAAGTACGTTAGTGTATATACCTAGCTCCTTTCGATTTTACGATTAAATACCGAGCTAGTAAATTAAATCCTGCTAATGCTTTATTAAAGAAGCTAGAATTAAGCCCTATAGTCTATAGAGCTACTCCCGGAACTATAATAAAAGTTAGCAATTATTCGGTAGGTATATATAGCTATAGATTCTATAAAGAGCGACCTTAAGACGAGTTCTTAGGTCTCTACTATCTCTAAGCTTAACGAGATATCTTTATATAACGAAAATGCACGAGCTCTCTAAGATTCGATCGCTTAGCATTTAGGAATCAGTCCCGCTAAGTTAGCTACCTAGGTTAAAGATATCGTTAATTACAAACAATAGTGTTAAAGACAATTAGCTAGGTTAGCAGCTCGTTATAAAAGGGTCTATAAGAGCAATATCTCCGAGCCCCCTTTTAAGCTCCTTAAGAGGACTTAAGCAGAAACTCCGTAGACTATATAGCGAGTATAGGCCGAAAGTACCTTAGAAGAAGGGGTAAGTCTTTAGTCATTAAGCCTAAACGGACTTATTTTATATTCGGGAAAAATCGTAGTGCCCGTAGAGGTTACCTTAAGGCAAGAGCTTATTTAGCTATACTACGACGATCCCCTTATAGGATACTTCGGAATAGCCCGTACGAAAGACCTCCTATTCTAGAAATTCTTCTAGGAAGGAATAGCTCGTAATATAAATAGCTACGTGCGTTTATATTATATCTATTAAAGCGCCGTCCTAAAGCGGCATCGCCTATACGGCGCCCTTAAGTCGCTGCCTATTCCTATAAGACCTTAGGAAGAAGTCTCTATAGACTTTACTACCGGTTTTCTAGAGTTATAGTTCGATAGTAGAAAAGTTAACATAATACTAGTGATCTTTAACAGATACACTAAGTAGAGCGTATTTCTCGCGGTCTCTAAGATAATAATAGCGCTTAAGTTAGCTAAGGCTTTTTATTATAAGATTAAGCTTATCTATAGAGTACCGAAAGGCATTATTTCCGATAGAGGATCTCTATTCACTAGTAAGTTTTAGTTAGACCTCTATTATATATTATAGATAAAATTTAGGTTATCGATAGCCTTTTACCTATAAACCGACGGTTAGACTAAACGGGTAAATTAGACACTACAATACTACCTTCGGTATTATACAAATGCCGAATAGAATACCTAGCCTAGACTACTACGAGAGGCTTAGTTTGCTTATAATAATGCGAAGAATATAACTATAGGCTTTTCGCTTAATAATGCATTATTCGGATACTAACTAGACTACTATATCTACCTTATAGACGATACTACTAGTAGGGGAGTGCCCGAAGCGAGAGCTCGCATTAGCAAATTAGCAGACTTAAGGAAAAAGCTAGAGACTTATTAGCGATAAGCTATTAAGTCGTAAAAGAAATTCTATAACCTCTATTATAAGCTATTTACCCTTAAGGTTAAGGACCTAGTAGGACTCTCTACGAAGAACTTACGCCTTAAGGACTAAAGAAGGAAGTTATTACCTAAATATATTAGACCTTTTAAGGTCCTTTAAGCTATTAGCAAGCAGGCGTACCGCCTAGCCTTACTAAAGAAATACGACCGGCTTTATAATATATTTTATATTAGTCTTCTTAAGCCGTAGGCAGAACGGGCTACTAACTAATACCCTAGCGAATTACTGCCGATGCTTAACCTTAACGATGCTAAAGGAGAATAGTTAGTCTAGTAAATTAGAGACTATAAGAAGAAGAAAGGCGTTACTTATTACTTAGTGAAATAGGAAGGTTAGCTAGCCGAATATAACGAGTAGGTTGCTTAAGACGATATAGCGAATACCTAAAGATTTATTAACGAATACCTAAAGATACGACTAAAGAAACGGCGGAAATTACGTATTACGAAATAACTTCTTTTTAGCTTACCCTAACTTTTCTACTTTTACTCCGCCGCTACTTTATCGTTATTCCTTAATATCTATACGGTAGAAGTCTCTTACTTCTATTTCGTTAGTAAACTCCGTAATAATAAGGAGACGTTTTAACTACTCCCCTTTTCCTTAGCGACCGCTCTCCTCGATTATTTCGTATAAATTATCGTATATATATTCTCGTTTTACCCGCTATAGGGTAAAACCTACGTCCTTAATCACTAGACGAAGCTTTTAGTCCTTATTCTTACGCATAGCTTTCCGTCGCTTTATCAATGCCTGCCGGTACTTAAGACGACGTTTTATATATAAACGTTTAGCACCTAATACCCTTTATTCCTCTCGGTAGGCCCCTATTATAGCTACGAACGACGTATAAACTTAGTAGAAGATTGACTTTATCTTCTTCCTCTCCGTCTCGTCCTAAGTAGTCTATAACTTAGCTATCTTTATTTAAATAGCGTATAGATTAGCTATATCTCCGGATATTATTGCCGGCACTTATAATTTTATTAGCAATTATATCCCGACTTAATAAGGAATAAAAAGCTTACCGATTCGTAGAGGTTACCGTATAAGTTATATTAAATATATCTACTTAATTATATATCCTCCTATATATAATATAGTTTAACTATTTTAATATTATCTTTATTATCGCTAAATCCTTATATACTGCTATTAAGGCACTTAATATAGTATAGCTTAGTAATACGGCACCTTTTCGCCTTATGACTTTTTATATATATAGCCTTCTTGCCCTTTTTCTTAGGCGATATCCCTTTCTAGATATTCCTCTTATCGCTAGTATCTCCTTTAGTATTCGCCTCTATATCTTTATCTCTATTATCTTTACTAAACGACAAAAATATTTCGGATTTAATAACCGCTAGCGTTATACGCTTTATATTCGCGTAATCTTCTTAAGACTCTACTATAATAGGTTTTTTTATGCTTACAAAGGGTCCTTTAAATAATTAACGATATAGTTAATCTTCGGTTTCTTCCTTTAATAAGGATATCGACTTCTCTAAGGCATCTCGTATGTTTTTCTCTACGAGGAGTTATTCTAATAAGGTGGTTTTCTCTCCGTGCGTCTTCTTTAGCTTTATCTCTTCCTATACTATCGCTATAGCGTCTTTAATCGATACTCTATTTACGGATAACTCTAAGACTTAAGTAATAACTAAAGGGCCTATCGGCTAAATATTATCCGTCTGCTTTCCTCGCTTTCTAAGTGTCTATACCGTTCCGCTTACCGTTCGCTTAAGAGGCATAGCGTTAAACTAATTCGGAATATGCTCGTCTAATTCGGAATATACTCGTTAGATTTAGAATATACTTATCTAATTCCGAATATACTTCTCTATAAGATCTCGATATAATTATATAATAAGAGAAAAAAAGAAAAAAATCTTTATATATAAAGTGTTAGTAGGCATCTCGAATGTAAATACAAATATAGGTCTAGTAGTCTTATTAGAATTGTTAATACCTATCTAGCTAAGGACTATACTACCTTCTTTATAGACAAGACAATAGAAGGGTCGGAGCTACCCTCCGGGAACCTTCGGTAGCTAAGAATAGAAAGGGATCCGTAAATAGAATGTAAAGACGGATGCGTTAGTCGGGGAAGACCTTCCGCGGACGGATGCGTCTATCGGGACGACCGTGGAAGTCTATAGAAGGAAGTGGAATTCTATCTATAGAATTTACCTTAGAAGGGAAGTCCTTCTACCGTAGAATTCTATCTATAGAATTCACCTTAGAAGGGAAGTCCTTCTACCGTATAATTCTATCTATAGAATTTACCTTAGAAGGGAAGTCCTTCTACCGTGGAATTCTGTTAGAATTCCATCTATAATTCCTATACTAGCAACTTTTTCTTTATGCCGTTTATAAGAACCTCTCTTATTTTTCCTTAAACATTACCCTTCTTTAAAAGGAAATAAAAATGCATAATAAAATCGACTATTCGTTATATTAGAATAGTTTATTATAATATTATATAGTATTATAACTATATAACTTTAAAAGAAAGAATATGTTAGAAGGGTTATAGGCGAATAATAAACCCTTCTATTCTAATAGTCAATTTGTTTATATCGACGAAACGTTTAAGGGCCTAGTTTAGTAATGCTTTCGTTATTGCATTAGCTAGGTTATTAGCTCCGTTAATCCATCGGACCTCTATAATCTTACGGCGTTTATATAACTATCGTAAAGCTATAATATCGATTATTAATCTTTTCTCCTTTATAGTACTTAGTTTAATAAGGCATTTATATAAGGAGTACGAATCGGTGTAGATAATTAATAGAACCGGAGGAAGACTAAGGCGATCCGTAATTATATTAAGGGTTATAGTAAGAGAGATCCTAATATCGAATCTATTTACTATACCGTAGATTTCCGATGTAAGAACACTTTAGGTAACTCGTTTGCATTTCGTAGAGTTCTAGTAGATAATATTGCCTTTAATCGAAAATTGCTTATCTATTCGGTCGGTCTCGTAAACTAGAGTAATAACGAATCTAAGCTATAAAGATAAGTCTTTATTATTTGCAAACGATCTATCGGTAAAGACTAAAAGCTTAGCTAACACGAGGTTAATTAGAAGATATATTAGTCTACGTTATTAATTATCTAGTTGCTACTATAGTCTCTTATTTAGGATTATGCAGTCTTTTTATTCTAAGTTCTAGACTTAAGCAGTAATAGAGATATTAAACGATGCTTCTAGTTAACAAATAGATATAACGTATATACTACGAGCTCGTTGCTTTATATACCTTTACGCGCGGTTAATAGCTTTTAGCTTTACGGTTTTAATCTTAGCTGCTTAACCCTTCTGTTATAGTAGCAAACTTCTATCGTATTATAGGGTTAATTTCGCGCCGTTAAAGTCTATAGATTATCTAATAGTTATTAGAGTTTTCGGTTTAGCTTTAAATTATGCTTTCTAAAGCTCTTTTTCTTTATAGTCTGAAAAACTCTAAGTCCCGAGCATTAACGTATCGTCTATCTATATGCCGATGATTCTAAAAGGTGTAGGAGGGCTATAGTTAGAAATAAGCAAGCATACGTCGTATATTAAATACGCTATATTAAGCTCTTAGATATAGTAACTATAGTATATATTAAACTAGTATAGTCCGGATTCCGCGATACTATATAAAGGTCTAATCACACGGATGATTATGCCTTCTAGATACTTCTTTACTAATTTAGCGGGTAGAGCTATTAGGATTGTTCGAGAAAACTCTATAGTAGCTTAAGGATATACTTAGGTAATATCTCGTAAAGACAATATTATTCCGTATTCTTCAAGCATTCTAGCTGCAATTACTATAATTAAACATTAACTAACTCGCTAGATTGTTAGCAACTATATAAGTATAGATATCTTCTTAATATTACTATATCCTTAGATTACTAGTCTTAACTTTTCGTATAGTTTAGTATTACGTCCTTTAACCTCTTTAACTATCCGAGAACGGAAGGTTCGATATCCTCTATATTTTTCTTCGTTATATTATTCGAAACTAAACACACTATAAATAACTAGGTCGTTAATCTCTTTTATATTAGATTCTTCGAATAGGTCACCGGGTGTTATAATCACGCTATCGGCATAAAGTTTAAGTATAAGATCGTATGCATTAACCTCTTTCTTAGCTAAGAATTACTAATTCTTTAGTTTATTTTTCGCACCGGGTAGGCGACTACGTTTTCGGGGCATACGAGGAGGTTCTTATATAGTTTTATATTCTTCTATTAGTTTATTATCTTAAGAATTATATTCCGGTATATCTACTAGGAGTTCTTCTAATAGTAGTACCGATTTTTCGTCTTAAAAGTATAGTTATATATATATTAATCTAAATACTTATAGTCTATTAATAGTATTAATTATTATAATATGGCCTTTAATTACTGCGATTTTAAATAGACCTTGCCAGCCGTTCTTTTCTCTTTAGACATAGACTTTACTTTATAGTAGAAGATTAAGAATCTCCTTTATTAATAGTCTGTTTCGGCTATAAATAGCATCTTTAATTTATCTTTCTAAAGAGATTTAGCGAAGCAATTTTATAGCCTTTTGCATAGCTATAGCTCTCTGCATTATTATTTAGAAAAGGGTAATTCCTATATAATCCGGGGGTAAGTACTAAAAACTAACAATATAGGAACTAAACCATTAGGACTAGCTGTATTATTAATTGCCTTAACTGCTATTTAAAGGATAGCTTTAGCTAATATTACGTTCCTAATTTCCTCCTAAAGAATACTAAATATTCGTTTAAGTAGTCTATAATATCTTTTAATCTTTCCGATAGACTAGTAGGCTTTAACCTAAACTTGCTTATATATAATCCCTATTATTTTCGCTTCGTTTCGGAATTTATTAAAAGCAAAATTCGTTCTTACGTCGTGTTTAATAACATCTAGCGGACTAAGATATATATTAATCTATAACGTACGTAGTGTCTCCTACGTATCTTTAGTAGATATTAATAGAAGGAATCTTACTGCTTAGAATAAAGTTGCTAAATCTACTGCGTATAGCACTAGTCGTTATAGGTTTCCGAAGTATATAACGTTAATAATAATCTTATAGTTAAATTCTCGATCATCTTATAGTATAAATTTAAATCGTCTCGGAGCCTAGGAGTGTATTTAGCATTAGTAATAAAATTTAAAAATAGTTTTAAGTCTTCTGATTAATATATTATTATATCCTACTTAGTGTAGTAGATAATATAGTCTTATAACTACGGGATGTCTAAACCGACGATAGAGTATTCGGATCTTAACCTCTATAAGGAAGTTAATAGATTCCTTATCTTTAGAAAGAAAGAACTATAGATATCCCTATTTTCGTATTATAGGAACTACGCCTCGATTAATAATTATATCTATTATATTATTAAAGTATACACTTAGTCGGTCTATATCGGCTAAAGAGAGTAGGAAAGGTATAGGTATCTTTAGAACGTAAAAAGCTATCCTTCTAATTAGTGTTTTAAGGGCAATAGAACTAAGTAAGTTAATAGCATCTCTACTACTAAACTTAATAGAAGCTTATCCTACCGTTAACTTTTCGATAGTAATAGAAAGGTCTTCTTTCTATAGGGCAATGTACTAATTAAATCCGGCTATTAATACTTTTGCTGCACCTAAATTAACTATAATGCCTTAAAAGCGTGTCTTAGAGTATCTTTCATTAATAATAAACTAGTTAGATATAGTAATAGCTTTTTATTTACTATATAGGTCTTCGCTAGTAAGTCGATATATAAATGCTTATTAGCAAATTATCTAACTAGCTTACTATTGTCCTATAAAGTTATCGTCGTCTCTTAAGTAAGATTTATTATTAAAGTCTTCTACTATATCGTCTATCTCGTAACCTTAATATTACGTTACGTAGGCTATAAAACCTATTATTAGGATGTTTATAAAGTGGCATTATGCGATATACTAGTCCTTCGATTTCTATCGTTCCTTAGGTATATATTTAGTTAACTAGCATCCTTATTTTCCATATATAAAATACTTCTTAGTCTATAGACGATTACCGTAGTTGCCTCTATAGCTGCTATAGGCTTAGGACCCTACTTATAATCTAATAGCTAATAAGGAGTATCCGCTACGGAATCCTCCGCGGAATCCTCTACGATTAAATAATCGGCTATAGTTTCGTCCTCCTCGTCCTTAGTATCTATATCTTCCGCGGTTGCTATTATTATATATCCGATCCGTATAGAATGTTTAGTTATATAGGTCGTAGTTATCCTCTTTAGTATCTTAGTTATTAGACTAATGTTCCTAGATAAATTAGTTAAATAAACCGCGAGATAGGTATATTTGTAAGGAGGATCTTAGGTCGGCAAAAAGTACTTCTACATTAGTTAAAGGTTTAAATAGAGCGTACTTTAGTTTAAGAACTCCTCTATATACATTAATAAGTGTAGTTCGTAAGGAAAGATCGCCTATAAAGTCTTTGCTAAGTGCCCGTTAGCAAAGTTGCAATTTATCGAATAAAGCTTAAAGGATTTTATGCAATAGCTTAGCTAGGTATTCTCCTCGCAACTTATAGAAGGTCGTTGTTATCTAGTCTATATAATAGTATACGTAATTAACTTCTATATTAAAATATCTCTTAATTATATCGTATGCCTTTCGGAATATCGCTATCTAGTTAATATATTAAATATAATAGGTTTACGCACGTCTTACGAGGATCTTAAGGAATAAAGCATAGAACTAACTTAGTTTAATTTACAGGTAATAGCATAAGTTTATAAAAACCTAAAGTTTATTATTAAGCAAGTTATATAGTTCTCCGGTATAGTTCTTATCTTTTATCTAAAGCTTAATAAAGCGTTATTAGACATCTATATTAGCGATAGCATTCGGAATATTATCTAAAGGAAGTTTTATATATACCTCTAATAGAATAGGGTTAGAATTGCTTAGCTATATAGTTATTACTATAGAACCTTAGTCTATAGGATTTATAAAGAGATCTAGACGATGAAATCGGTGTAATATTAGGTAAATAGTTATACCCGGAACATTAGTGTTAAATAGCTATTGTTTATATAGAACTATCGGATATTGCCTAGATAGAATAGTCCCTCCTAAATCGAACTATAGAACTATTAGAAGTATGCTAGACGTCTATAGTATCTTTAGAAAGTTTGCTATAGATGCTGCTTTTTCTATTAGAACTGCTTCTAATAGTTAGAAGGGGGTTATTCTAGCGGTAATAGGCGTAGAAGGATATATCGTATTTTTTATCTCTATTTTCTTTATATATTCCTCCGTGCTATCGTTAAATTTCTATGCTATTATATCTTCTATAGGCTATTCTAATAGTTTCTCAAGTGTTTATAATATTAAAAAGATCGTTATATAAAATGCGTTACTACGACCGGTATATATTCCTCTCTTTCTTATTAGAACTTTTAGCGCTCGTTTAT
The DNA here is from genome assembly GCA_012934285.1 of Ophiocordyceps sinensis. NCBI lineage: Eukaryota > Fungi > Ascomycota > Sordariomycetes > Hypocreales > Ophiocordycipitaceae > Ophiocordyceps > Ophiocordyceps sinensis. The sequence goes on along the minus strand of JAAVMX010000001.1, from coordinate 10,540,832 downwards.
AGTCTACGTATATTAGACCCTATATATTCGCTATCTCTCCTTAGAAGTAGTCTTAGAAGTATAATAGGATCTTATTTCCTTAAAAATCGATCGATGCTTCGTAGAGTATAATAAACTTAGCGACGGATATTATAATCGTGATACCGTTATTTTCGTCGGGTTTAATATTACTATCCTAATGTTTTACGTTAATATATAGAAAAAGGGATCGGTAGATAGTTATGCCTTCTATCTATTCCCTAAGAGTCTCCTCTATAGTATCGGATAAAGGACTAGTAGGTAGGTATATCGAAGTTATATTACGTGCTTATTTTTCACGCGGTTTATTAGTGTATTCGTAAGGTTCTTTATAAAACATTTATCGTTCGGCGTTATTAACGTACTTTCTGCTAGTGCTACTCTTCTTCTTTTAAAGCGGTAATCGGTTAGTAAAAAGTTTAAAGAAGAGCTATACGTAACCCCTAAGGGCGAGCTAGACTTAGAAGGTAAAGTCTTCTTATTCTTAGCATAGTTATCCTTCTCTAAGTGTATAGAATAAGATCGTCGGGCGGAAGCCGTTCGATAAAGATCTATAATACGTTCGAAGGATATAAAACGATCTTATCTACCTTACTATCTATAATTAAGCCTTATAATCACTAATTAGTATTTATAAGTATCTTTAGTATAAATGTAAATATAGGTCTAGTAGTATTATTAGAATTATTAATACCTATTTAGCTAAGGGCTATACTACCTTCTTTATAGATAAGATAAGAGAAAGGTCGGAGCTACCCTCCGGGAAGCCTCGGTAGCTAAGAATAGAAAGGGATCCGTAAATAGAATGCAAAGACGGATGCGTTAGTTAGGGAAGACCTTCCGCGGACGGATGCGTCTATCCGGACGACCGTAGAAGTCTATAGAAGGAAGTAGAATTCTATCTATAGAATTTACCTTAGAAGGGAAGTCCTTCTACCGTAGAATTCTATTAGAATTCTATCTATAGAATTTACCTTGGAAAGGAAGTCCTTCTACCGTAGAATTCCATCCTTAGAAGGGAAGTCCTTCTACCGTGGAATTCTATCCTTAGAAGGGAAGTCCTTCCACCGTAGAATTCTATCTATAATTCCTATAGTAGGAACTATAAACTCTACCGCTAAATTACCGACTTTAGCTTCTAATATCGCTATAAACGGTAGCCTACCTACCCTTTCCTATAGCTATAATATTCTAGTATTAAAAGCCGCTAAAAACTCTCTACCCTTTACTCCTTAGGAGGACGATATAAATAAGGAGTGTTACTATTTGCACTAAGTGTTTTCTCTATTTGCACTAAGTAGACCTAAAATCTTTTTGCGCTTACCCTCCGCGCTTACCCCGCCTAACCTAATTTATATACAATAATATAGTAACGGCGGGGCCTGCGTAAAGTAAAGAGTCTTACGAAGCTGCCGACGAAGCAGCCGTAGGAGGCTGCCGACGAAGCTGCCGACGAGCCTGCCTACGAAGCTGCCTACGAAGCTGCCCACGAGGGAGGCTGCCGACGAAGCTGCCGACGAAGCTGCCGACGAAGGAGCCCTCGAGGGAGGCTGCCTACGAAGCTGCCTACGAAGCTGCCTACGAAGGCTGCCTACGAAGCAGCCGACGAAGCAGCCCACGAAGCTGCCGACGAAGCAGCCGTAGGAGGCTGCCGATAAAGCTGCCGACGAAGCTGTCGACGAAACTGCCGACGAAGGAGCCCTCGAGGGAGGCTGCCGATAAAGCTGCCGACGAAGCTGCCGACGACCCTGCCTACGAAGCTGCCTATAAAGCTGCCTATAAAGCAGCCGTCGAGGGAGCCCTCGAGGGAGGCTGCCGACGAGCCTGCCTATAAGCCTGCCTATAAGCCTGCCCCGAGGGAAAGGGCTTTAGTTAGGTTCCTACTATATAGCCTAAGGCTACGTAGCCTAAGGCCACGAATTAAGATACATTATAAGGGCGAATTAATATATATTATTTAAACGAATTAAGCGCCTGCTTAGACTCTTTACTTTTCTTAGGCCCTGCCGTTGCTATATTATTGCATATAAATTAGGTTAAGCGGGGTAGGCGTAGAGGGTAGGCGTAGAAGAATTAGGTCTACTTAATGTTAACTTAGTGCAAATAGAGAAAACACTTAGTGCAAATAGTAATACTCTAAATAAGAGCCTAAAGGGAACCTTAAAGGCAGAGGATTACGGTAGTGCAGAAAGTATTAAGGAAGATGTAAAGATAAGAGAGAGAAGAGGATATAGAATTGCTTAGTAATAGTCTGTCTAAGTGCGGACTAAGATCCCTTTATATAGCTAATTGTATAGGAATAAAGGTATATATAACTTTACTAATTATCGGGATTAAAAGCGCTATTAATTCTATATAAGGTGTATATAGTTTAACCTCGTATAGTATCCTAGTTATTACGTGATTTAATGTTTAAGTAATAGGAGGTAGTGTAGGTAACCCTAGTTAACCGGGGCCTAACTATAGACTATACGTATATTAGTCCCTATATATAATATATACTTCGGCATTCGGTATCTCGAGCATCCGGACAGCTAATACAGCTAGGTGACTTATATTATATATAATAATACACGACGGTTCTAATATATATCTTTATATGCCGGTAGGATAGACTAATATTAAGATATCTGCTCCCTTATAGCCCCTCTTAAAGGGTACTTATTGTATAAGAAGTACGCTTTATATATATCCGTTTATAACTAACTAATGCTTAGGAAAGACTCTCTTAAAACCTATTTTACTAGGAAAAAACTTTTGTATAGAGAGAAAACAAAACTCTACGATTATTTTATATAGAGAAAATTTAAAAAAAACTCTACTATATGTACTAGTCCGTTTAGTAAACCTTTATATAGGAAAAAACTAAAGGGTATATAAAGGAAAGCTAGAAGAAAGCATAAGAAAAAGCAGCTAAAACCCTCTATTTATCTTTATATATAGGATCCTATTCAAGACCTAGGAGGCTATGAAATTATTAAATAGTATACGCCTTAATTCTTTTGTAAATATATTCGCAATATTATCGGCGGATTTTATATAAAGTTAATATATATAAAGCATCCTTTATGCTACATGCCGAGGCTAATGTAATTTGCTATAGATAAGATAGTAGGGAGCTATTCCTAGCTCCCGGGGCTTACGCCTACCTAATAGAAGCATCCTTCTTTATATATATATTCTTAGTGCCTAGTGTATTAAATTAGTAGTAATTCCGCACCTTCTGCCTTTAAAGCCACTATTAGGAACGTCCTTCCTATCTCTAGAGCTTCGCTCTACTACGATACGTTCGCTAAGAGCTTCTTAAAGCTCTCGCTATTCGTTAGAAGCCGCCTAAAGGCTCCCGACACCTATAGTATAACTAGCTTATATAACCTTAGCTAGCACGCCTATATAACCTTTAATATAAGCCTTACGATCCGACGAGGCTCGCCTTTCTAAGCATCATTAGAACTAGGGCTTACTGCCTAATTCTTTATTTTAAGTCCTTACGCAATTAGCCGTAAGGAAAAACTTTCTCTCTATGTTTTCGATTTCCTACGCGTACCCGTTCTTACGCTAAAATTAAAACACCCTATACCTCCTACTATAGACTTTTCTCTTCTCCTATAACTCTTCCTTCGTAATCCCTTCTCTTCTCTATCTATCGACTTCTTCGCCTTCTTCCCTCGTTTTATTTAAGCTATTATTACTATAGCTAGGGACGAAGAAGCCTGTTAAGCTATAGCGTCTATACCTCGTTTAGACGACGACTCTTACCCTCGCTTACCGATATAGGAATATGCTCCGCCGGAAAGTATCTATAGCGCTACTCTTTCTAAGGACTTTAAGAGTAATTATAAAGATCTTCCTCCTCCTTCCCGCCGTCGTCCTCGCTTATCCTTAGAAACCGAGATACTATATAAGCAGTCTGCCTTACTAGCTATAAAAGATAAGGACTATAATAATCTATTAAAATAGGCTGTTCGCTACTCTAAGTTAATTAAGATACTGCCTATAGAAAGGGTTATTAAGACCTTTACTAATATAGACGTAATATCTATAAAGTAAGCCTATATTCTCTTAGGCTCTTTAGCCTTTAAGTTAGAGACTATCTTTAATATCTTAGATCTTCCGCCCGTAAAGGAAAAGCATCTATAGCACGCCGATACTTAGCGAAAAGGAATTTACGCGTATCTTCGTTTTATAGGCGATCTTCCTAATAAAGAGACTCCTCTCTACGCTACGATATCTTTAGTATATCGGCTAGTTCGAGCCGTGCCTCTTAACCCGTAAATAATAGACGGAGACCTTTCTAACGGTTAATCGGAGGAATAGCCTCCTCCTCGTCTATAAGGAATACTTCGCTTATCTAAGCAATACCCTATTAGATAGTAGCATCGCCTTAAGGAGCAATACTAGGTTCTATATTATTCTCTCTAGTCTAAGTTATCTAAGTATTTATAGGCCTTTTACTCTCGTCGATAGAAGGATTTAGATAATAATAACGATAATTCGTCTAGATCCGATAATAGCTTTATCCGCCGTCTCTTAAAGTCTTATCCAAATCCGCATAGGCACTATAAGGCGAGCTATACCTCCTCTTTAGCCTATAACGACGAGGCCGTTACTAAACGCCTTAAACGGGATAATATTAGTACTTTTAACCTAAATAAGTATAATCCGAAGAACTTAGGCATTATCGCTCTTAGCGATAGAAAGAATATCTATATAAACGTTTACCTCTTTACGGAGCGTCTAAAGATCTACTAAGACGAGGATCTATTCGCCCTTTGCCTATATTACCTCTCTTTCTTAGCGGGAGGAGCTCTTATATAGTATATAAGTAAGCTTATAGCAGAATAACGCGATATCCTTAGTTCCTCCCCTCTTAAAACCTTCTATAAGTTCTTAATTAAGCGTTTTAAGCGTCTTAACGCCGATGTCTTAAAGGAACTTTATAAAGAAAGGTATACGATATCTATATAGTCCTCTAGCTCTATTACTCTCGCGCAGTAGATCTAAAGAGAGGTTTCGCTCGCCCGCTAACTTAAGATAGGCAAAGATACCTAAATCATTAAGGCTATCTATCCTCTTATTGCCGTGTAGATCTCCTCGTTTCTTCCTATTCTTACGAAAAAGACCTTAATCGATAAATAGATTCGCATTATTAAGGAATAAAAGCCCTTTATTATAGCTTCTCTTAAGCTATATATCTCCGGAGACTAAGACCGTTCTTACTATAGTAGCTTTTCCTATTAAGATAATAACTATCGTTAGGATAACTATCGCTATAATAATAGCTACCGTTAGGGTAACCGTAATCGCAGCCGCTGTAATAATCGTCGTGATAACTATCGTTAAGGTAACTAAGGCAATAACTACCGATAGACTAACCGCTAGGATTAAGACCGAGGCTATAATCGCAACCGTAGCCCTAAAGGTCGAAGCTCCGGCAATAGCCGTAATTAGTTAAGCTTACGCCCGTTACGCCGCGATAAGCATTACCTTCGCCGAGACGACCGACGAAATAACCAAACGGAATACCGCTAAGGTAAATATAAGGGTAACGATAATAAGAAGAAAGTACGTTTTAAGTCGAAGTATTAAAGCGATAAGAAGACTGCTCTTAGCGGCGACGAAGCTAATAACGAGCTATACTTAAACGACTTTTAAGACGATACGTCCTCTTATACCTCTTTAGACGCTAACTTCGTAGGCTATATAAACTCTCGCTACCTTACCGAACGGGCCGGTAAGTTTAAATATAGCACCTACGACCGTACTTTCGCCCTCGCCTTTATACTTAAGGAGTATATATACGCTAACTGCTATATATCTAAGCAATAGCTCTAAAGTAAAGAATACGCGATTAAGCCTTTAACGTATAAGGTTTATAAAGCCTTTTTTCTTTCTCGCAACGCACTTTTCTCTTATCTACGTCTTAGGTATAAGAAGACCCTTTCTACTCCTATTATTCCCGTAAGGAATATCGTCGACTTTATTCCTACTAAGCCTAATTCCCCCGCCGTATTAGAGCCTATTATTCCCGCACTTATTATTAAAGAGCTTGTTTTTTACGTAGCGCCTACTATAGTACCCCGACTAGATTAGGTCCTAAAAGCTTAAGCCGAGGAGCCTTAGCAGGATTAGGATTCCCCGCCGCACTTATATTCCTATATAAGAATTAAGGTCTTTGCCTAACCTAGTAGGTAGGAAGTCTAAGTTTGCCCTAACTCTAGCTATAGTAAGCCTATAATTAATCGCGACCTTCTTTAGACTCTTAACTATACCGTCGAGAAGAAGCCTCCCGTTACTATTAACGGAGTTAATAGTCGTTCCTTTTGCGAGGACTAGGCTACGTTCTCCTTCTATACGCGCGGTACTATAGCTAGCCTAGGCGCTTAAGCAGCTATAGCTAAATTCACTTACTCCGCCTAAGTCTTTAAAGTAGAGGCCGGCGTACTTCTCGGCAATGCCTTCCTTAAGCTATACCGAGGATCCCTTAATTATAATAAGGAAGTTATTCGTTTTAAAGTGCTCGACGGGTTTAAAATCCTATTCGATATCTATAAATAGCCCTATAAAGTTATTCGCTATGTCTAAGCCGTCCGAAAGACTATTATACCGCCCGGAACTACCCTTATAGTCCCGGCATTTTAGAAAGAACTTCCTAAAGACCGCGCTTATACTTTCTTCGCCTCTTACGCTAATGCTATTTATAGTATCGTCGATGCTAAATCTCTTCCTACTATCCTTATTACTAATAGCACGAACGTTAACCTTATTATTAAGCGTAAGTAAAAGCTTAGCTAGATATAGGAGTATTAAGAGTCTAGCTATTTTACCGCCTTATCCTTAAAATTAGCTATAAAGGCTCTAATACTAGCTACGGCAATCTTACCTACTCTTAGAGCCGCTGCTATACTATCCTCCTCTATAGGAACCGCTATTGCTACTATTACTTCTTTTATTAATTTATTAGTTAACGTTATAAGCACTTTCCCGCTTACTTAACAGGTTCTTAAGTATCTATAGGCTCCCGCCCTATCTTAACCTATAGAAGCTCTTATTTTAAGCACTTCTCCGACGCCTTCGCTATCCGACTCTATCTACGCCTACGTTATAGCTTCTTTAGCAAGACCCGCTAAGTGGTCTAAGATTCGCTAGAACCTCGCAGTAGCTACTACTAACGTAACGGCAGCTGCCGTAGCTATTAAGATAAACGCTACGGATAGAATCGAGGATCCCCTCTATAGCTATATTCTATACTAAACGTACGTTTAGCGCCTACTAGAGCTTTAAGAGAAATATACTAAAGAGGGTATTTATATTTTCGATTATAGCCCCTCTTTCGTACGCCGCGTTAAAAAGCTTCTTAGGAAATACTCCTAGCTCTAGCGAGATATAGGCACCGCTATCGTAAAACCCGGAAAGGAATTAATAGTCCCTTTAATCGACAATTGGCATAAAAAACGAGTCGCTTAAAGGCCTTACCTATAAGGGCTTCGCGATAGGAAGGTTATCAACGATATATTTAACCTAGTTTATAAGCAAGGCTGCTTAAAGTAGGCCGACGAGCTTACGCCGTTTATAGCACCGGTCTTCGTAGTTTAGCGTATAGCCCGAGGCGAGACTAAAGGCCGAGTCGTTACTAACCTACGTGCCGTTAATAGTATTACTATTCCGGATTCCTACCCTCTACTACTATAAAGCTCTATTATTACTAAACTCTTAGGCGCTTATTTTATTACTGCTATCGACGCTTCCGCCTTCTTCTATTAGTTTTAAGTTAAACTTAAGCATTAAGGCAGGTTTACTATTATAAGTCATTAAGGTCTAGAGCGCCTAATAGTTATACTTATCGGCTTTCGCAATAGCTTAGCGTACGTATAACGCTATATAGACTAAGTTCTCCGTCTATATTAGGGCTATAGCCGCGCGTTTATTAATAATATTGTTATTTACTCCGCTATAGAAGAGGAATACTTTTATTATTTTAAGGCTATCTTTAAGCTCTTCGCATTGCTAAACCTATCTATAAGCCCTACTAAGAGCTAGATCGGCTACCCTTCCGTAGAGCTATTCGGATTTCGTATCGATGCGTTTAGGATAAGTACTATAAAGCATAGGCTCGCTGCCTTCGCGAAGCTTTTATTCCCCGATAACCTCGCCGCTCTTAAACACTATATCAGCGCTATAGGGTATATTCGCAATCTTATTCTATACTACGGCGCCTCTATTAACCTTCTATAGGATCGTAAGACTAGTCTTTTAGCCTAAGGTCGCTTAATCGGTAAGGTTTAGAACGGGAACCTTAATAAGCGGAAGTCCTATACGCGAGTTATATCGTTTTAGCCGACTTTAGCCGAGCTTTCCTCCTTCGCCTCTCTTTAGAAGGAAATTAGTTTTAGCCGTATAATTTACTATATAGACCTATAGAAGAGGCTATTCTATTAAATTAACTCCTTCTTATAGCGAGGCTTTACCGCCGTCTTCTTCTACCTCCGCGACGGCACTATCTAGCAGCTAGGCTAGCCTATTCCGGTTAAAGCTATTATGCCTATCTGCTTCCTCTCCCGCACTCTAACAAGAGCTAAGCAATCCTATAGTCTATTAGAGCTAGAGGTCGCCTATCTTATATAGGCTATAAAGAAGATATATACTATAGTATAGTCGTTAACCCTCCCGCTCGTAGTCTTAACCGATTACTCCGCGATTAAGTAGATCGTCGCTAAGAAGACCCTTAATACTTCTAGTATAGACTAAGCCAACCGTCGCCTAGTTATAGCCTTAATTTACCTCTCTAAGTACGATATCGAGGGTTACTACCTCCTTAGTAAGAAGAACTTTATCCTTAACGCCTTTAGTCGCCTACTAGCCGAGGAGTCCGACTAGCTGCTTAATCGTCGTCGTCCCGACTTTACTATACTTAACGATATGCTTATAGCCTCTAAAGCTATTATAGCTCTTAAAAAACGCGAGGAATTCGCCGTTACATACGATAATAACCCTTACTATAAGCGAATACTTTAGATAATCGTAGATAGCGAGGACGCTATCGAGAGTCTTTCCTTACCCTTAGAAGGAGCTATAGTCACTAACTCTATAGTAAGAACGAAGGCGTAGCTTAAACGCCGCGGTATACCGTTCTTTATAGTTAATAAGCTTTTATACTATAAAGGCTTTAACGGCTTTACCCGGCTATATATCCCTAACGCCTTTATCCTATCTATAATCTCGGTAGCTTATAACGATAAGAACTACTTTAGCGTCGTCTAAATAATTAAGGACTTAGAGATATACTTAATTCGCGGAGTTACCTATTAGGTAAAGAAGCATATCGCGGCTTATAAAGCCTTTTGCCTTAGCTAAATAGACCGTTAGACCCTTACCGGCAGCTATAAGCCTATTCGCCCCCCGCTACTTCTAATATAGAGTATCGCGATAGACTTTATAACCGATATACCGCCTTTACCTTTAGTAAGCTCCTTATAGTAGATCTTAGGCCTTAATATCTTTAACTAACTTCTTACGGTTATTTACTTAATTAGTAAGAGATGCTTGCTAATCCTAGGCAACGCTAAGTACGGCATAAAGGACTAGGCTTAAAGCCTAGCCCGTTAGTTACTTCTTTCTAATTAAGGTATACTAAGAACTATTGTTAGCGACCGGGATCGCAAATTTACATCCGATTTTAAAAAAGGCCTCTAAAGCGCATTCGGCACTAAAATTGCAATAACTACCGCCTACTACCTATAGGCTAACGGACTTACTAAACGACGCAATTAGACCGTAGAGACCGCTTTACGAATATCCTTTATCGAGGATCCTAGCCTAGATTAAAAGATAATAATCCCCGCCCTTTAGTAGAATCTAAATACAGTATTTAACGCTAGTACGAAGATCTCCGCCTATAAATCTATCTTCGGCTTTAATATACGTAGACTAATAGAAGCTGCCGATAATATCCTAGGCACTACTGCGGACGAACTGCCCTACTTGCGAGAAGTTATCCGTAGATAAGCGAGCCTAGCTATAGACCTAGCAGCTATAAAGGCTAAGCAGCGGTATAACGTAAAACACCGAATGTAGCTCTAAAAGCAGCTCCCTCGACATTACGAAGCCGCCGAACGAACAGACGCTTCCCTTAACAAGCCCCTAGCAGAAAGCCGTTACTACACCTATTAAGCCTTAAAACAGCTTTTAAAAGCAGCTCTATCGAACCTACGAAGCGGCCTATATAGACGCTTCTATTAACCCCCTAGCAGAAAGCCGTTACTGCAAAGAGTCTCGTAGCGCACTCGTCCGATACCTTAACGAAGGATATTACTATACGAAGCGCATATAGACTTTCTTTTAATTAGTCACCCGGCAGACGCCCCGGCTAACGACTACACTCCTTTTATTCCGAGATTTAGTTTAGCGCCTATAGCTCCGCGCAATAATAATAGCACGGCAATAACAGCAGCCTCGCGAGCCTAGACCTCCGCTTATCTTATATTCTCTTTTGTATTTATCTTTTGTATTTATTAGGCAATTCGGCCTAATACGCGTTCTTAAATTAATTAGTTATTAGTTGCGGTTGTAACCTTTAAAAGAAGAAGCTTTAAAAGAGAAAACTGCTAGTATAGGAATATAAGAATATAGGATAAATACCACTACGAGGAAAAGGGTTATAAGTTATAACCCTAACAACCGTAGCGTTATTAGCCCCGTTATAACCCCGGTCGCAGCCTTATTATAACCTAGATAGCAGCGTTAGCGGCTAGGTCACGTGCTCCTAATAGGGCTCTATTAGGAGCCCGGTAGGCCCGGGTTAAGCTCTTTATTAGCTCTATAAAGGGGGCCCCTTTCCCTCCCTTCCTAGCTAGAGCAGATACTTTAAGACAATAATAACAGCCCTTTGCGATTAATAGCCCTTTGCGATAAGATATCTTATGTGTGATCCCTACTAACACTTAGGATATATATAATTCCTTTATATCTTTGTTTATTTATATAGATAATCCTAAGAAGTCTTTAACTTCCCCTAGCGATTTAACCGGCAGGGTTTTATTTATTTAATCTACTACTTAGGTCATTACACGCTCTCTAGGTCTAAAGAATAAGAGATATTCTATATAGACGGCTATAGCTATTCGCAGTATGCTATTTATAAACACTCCTTCGTCTATTAAAAGGCAGTAAAAACCAAGCTCTTTAAGGACGCTTTTTAATAGGTTATACTAAAGTAAAGGACTTTGTTTTAAGCCGTACAGTGCTTTTGTTAATTTAGCTACGAGCTTCTTCGTCTTGTTTTTATTTAAGTAATTGAAAAGTTATGCCTTTATATTTTATATTTTTATACTAGGAAAACCATACGTATAGTATTATATTTAGAAAAGCTTCGGGTATCTATATATACGTTTCTCTTAAATATAGGAAATCAGCTGCATGAATATTATAACAGAAGAGTAAAGAAAGGAGGTCTAAACTCGTAGACATAAAGATGTATATAGCTACCTAACTATAGGACTAACGGAGGTATATATATGTACCGGAGCATCTTAAACAGGGCCCCTAGCCCGCACTAACCGCAGTTATAATACAACGGAATACCTACCTGCCGTCCTTAGCTAAAGGGGTTATATAATAGGCTCGTTAGGGACGTAATAGCCTATTGCATCCCTATAGTCTAGGCTCGGGTTAATGCCCCGTATAGCCCTTAACTTCGCATAACGTTAATATACCCTATTGCTATAGTCCTTATAGAGACTATAGTAATACAAAGAAAAAATAATAATTAAATAAAATAGCACGTTCGAATTAGTTAAAACGGCTTATATCCGTTATACTACCCCTAATGTTAGATAGGGGGCTAATATCGCATAAACTATAAAAACATACCCTAAAGGGCTCTATCCGCACCGTCTTAGTTATTCCTATCTAAGTCCTTAGGGCGGTCCCTTATGCCGAGCTGCTTTACGAAATCTTCGTGCTTTTATAAAGGGAGGGCTTTAGTTATACCGTCCGCCGGGTTCTCCGTGGATTTAATCCACCTAACCTAGAGCCGTTCCTCTTATACTTCCTAACGAAGCTAATATCGATATATATCGATATGCTTTAAATTCGTTTTAAGTCGAGCACTTAGCTCGGTCAATAGCCTAATCGTCTAGAGGTTATTACACTATAGCTCCGTAGTGCCTTTAACCTAGATCCTAAGCTCCTTAATAAGTCGAGCAAATTGCATTTACTCTTTCGCGGTGCTTAATAAAGCTAGGAGTTCCGCTTCGGTAGACGAGGTCGTAATAGTAGCCTGCTTAATGGCTTTCTAATCTATAGGCCCGCCGAGAAATAAGAATATATACCTCTATAATAACTTCCTTAACGTAGGGTCGTCCGCGAACGAGGAGTCTAACGTATAGAGAAACCTCCTTATCTCGTTAGCCGCTTTAAAATAGATACAACGGTCCCGCGTAGTGTATAAGTACGCTAAGCACCTCTTTGCCTCTCGAAGGTATCGTAGACCCGGGTTATAGCTAAACTAGGCCAGCCGTGCCGCCGGGAACGCCGCGTCCGCCCTAGTGTGAATCGCCGGATGTAGGATCGTGCCTACTAAAGAAAGAAAGTAATAGACCTTTTCGTTGCTCGTCTTTTCCTTATAGGGAATTAGCTCATCCGTCGTTAAGGGGATCTTAGGCACGCTAAAGCCCGAATCGTCGTCTATATAAAACTTCTTCGCTATCTTAGAGATATAAGATGCCTAAGAAAGCCATAACTTTCTATTAGGTCTATCCCGCATTATCTTAATCCCTAAGAACTAACGTAGTTCCCTTAGAAGGTTAACGGTGTATTTCGCTATAAGGGCTTTATAGAGTTTAAGCTAGTCATCCTTCCGCTCCTTCGGATATATTATCGCGATATCGTCTACGAAGAAGAAGATAATTACTCCCTTATAGACTATTATATAGGCGTTCTTAATTAGGGTTTCCGCGCCTAAAGACTTAAAGAAGCCGGTAAGGTCCTTATACTAGAGCTTCGGGGCGATTCTTAGGCCGTATAGCCCTCGTAGAAGCCGTATGCATAAGCCTAGTTCTATATATCCGGGTAGAAGCTAATAGTAGACTATAATCCGCAGTATCGTGTTTAGAAAAGCCGTCTTAACGTTATACTGCGCGGACTCTATATTCTTAAGATATAGTAGGGCTATTAGCAGCCTAAAGGTCCTCGCTCGAAGGGTCGCCGCATACGTATCCTCGTTATCTTCCGGTTGGCGATCTCCTCGAATAACTAGATAGGCTTTAAACCGAACTATATATCCCTATAGATCGCACTTATAGGCGTAGACCTATCTTATCGGAATTAAGGGTTCTCCCTTCTTCTTAGCCTTAGATTTTAGGGTCTTAACCGAGGTTAGAAGTCTCTCTTAATCCTTAATTTCGCAGGTTATTCCTCTAAGCTACTAGGTCTTATAGGGGGAGGCTATCGCTATCTTATAGGAGGTAGGCATAGGAGGTATATCCTCGATGTATAGTCTATAGGTTAAAGCCCTCGTAATAACATTATTGATAAATAGGGTCTTTTAAGTTCTCTTTCTCTTCCCTTTAACGATATTGCTAGGGTTTATACCTTAAGACGTGTCCCGCTCCTTGCGTAACGGCTTCGACGAAGCCGGCACGTCTTCCTCTATGTCTAAAAGCTCCTCTATATAAGGTCGGCCATTAAGGTCGGGTCTATTAGCCGTTATCCCGGCTATCGATTCGGACATTTCACCCCTTAGAGGAGGAGGTATCCCTAAGACCTCCGATAAAGGCGTCCTAAGGCTAATTGGCTCCTCCGTAGGTCCTAGTGTTACGGTTCTTAGTATCGTAGGATCCCTACCCTTAAGATCGGGTGGTATCGCGGCATTAAAGGAGACTACCTTACTAGTCTATAGAGGCGAGACGTATAGACCCTCTATCGTCGGGGGTATTACCCCTTTATTCTGCCTCCTATAATTAAATGCTAGCATAAATTCAGCCGCCGTAAATCGCAGCCGGGTGGTCTTATCGGTTCGAGGGTATTCGTAGGCCCCCTTATTATCGCCCTTATTATCTTCCGGCATATTAATTGCGTTTATCTATCGGAGGATATTATAAGTATAGGTATATAAAGCCTACGTACCCTCTTCCCTCTTCGGATTATATATAACGTCCTCGTCGAATTAAACATTCGTAGAGGTTAAAAGCTTCGTCTATCCTAAGGAAAGGACCTAAATAACGAACTAGTTAGTAGACTTATACCTAACTAGATATCTAATATACGCCCTCTACGTAGTCTACGAGAGGGACTTATGTAATTTAATGTGTTTTAGGGCATCCGTTGTTATTAGATATACTATACATCTATATATACGCAAATGCGTAATCGTAGGTCTAATTTCCTTAATATAGCTATATAAGGGGTTATATTCCTTTATATACTACTACTATCTCTTATAAGGACTCCTCCCTATCTTATCGACCCCTATAAAGGGCGTTAGGTTTAGTAAGTAGACAGCCGTTCGATAGGTCTCGGTCTAAAGCGTATTAGGGATCTACGAGTCGAGACTTATTAGTCGAGCTCTTTCCTTAACAATAGCCCTTAATCGCTCCGTATAACTATTCTAAGTCGGCGTTAAAGGGGCTAATACAAAGAGCTATAGGCTAAATCCATCCGTATATTGCTTAATCTCCTTAGTGATTAAGGCCTTCTCTCCGTTAGTGACTAAGATAATTATTTAAATCCCGTAGCGCGTAGCGAGCTTTGTAATTAGCTTCTTAAAGACGTCCTAGACCTCGGTTTTCTACTTAATAGCGTAGAAAAACCTTATGCTAGTTGTTATGCAGGTGAATACGGCGTAGTATTTAAATCCCGCGGCACTTACTTCCGGGCTAGCATAGAGGTTAAAGCTAAATTAAATCCCGGCTCCTTACGGCCTTAACGTTAGTAGGTCCTAGGAGACTTGCCGTTTCGCCTTTCCTATAGTATATACCTCGCATTTGTAGGTTGTCGGTCTATAAAGCTTTGTGCCTACGGATTTATCAACTAATAGCCCTATAGCCTCCGGTCCTAGGTGCCTTAGGCGCTTATGCTAAAAGTCCGCGAGATCCTTATTTAAAGGTGGCTTAGGTCGTCGACTCGTTGTAAAAACAGTTCCTAGGGTATCCGGTAAGCTCGCAATAACGTATTAGTCCTCGAATTCCTTAAGCTAAGTAAGCTGCTCGCCCGTCGGCTTATAGAACAGCGTGTTATCGTGCTAGTTCTAATAAACCTAAGCCTTAATCCCTTATCGAACGGAAAAGACGCTTATCGGCATCTTAGGGATATAGTAGCTGTTTTCAAGTATAAGCTTCTTGCCCCCTAAGAGTAGGATAACTACGGACCCTACCCCCTAGACTATAAGCGCGGTTTTACTAGCGCGGACCTCTTCTTACGACCCTTAGGTAAACGTCTTCTTATTAAACCACCTAATGTTATTAAACATATATACACTCGCCCCTAAATCGTAGATAACCTTATCTCTAAGAGGTTTATCCTTAATATAAGTGAGGTTAACTTATAATATCGTATTAATGCGAGAAACTATATTCGCCTGCTTATTGCCGTTGCCGCTGTTTAGGACTATAATTGTTTCGTCTAACTTACCCGATCCGGATGGCTTTTAAGCTATTGCCTTTTTCTTACCTTCCGGGTTATCGTTTATCCACTTATTAATCTGAGCCCTTAATGTATTCCGCACGTCCTATCCTTTAGGGGCATCCTATTTAAACATCGCGCGGAAAGAGAAGTAGCTTTCCTACTAATCCTCTTTCGTATTCCGGTAAGTTGCATACGGGCATTAGGTCCGCCGTATCTCTTTCCTTAATGCCGGAGCGGTCTAATTAACCTAAGGTTTAGATTTCTTCCGAAGGGTTACCTTACGTTTGAATTCCGCGATAAGGTTCCTTAGGGGGTTCGGAGTTAATCTAACGACGCCCTTTAGTCGTTTATAGAAGGCATTATTTAATCTCTCGTTCGAGGCCTAACTAAGGTCGAATTCCTCTATAGCCCGAAGAAAATCCTATCGGATCTTAATGTTATTTAAAGTCGTGACTTTTAGGTCCCTAGAGTCGACAATTACTTAATTAAGTTAATCGGCCTACGCCTTCTAGTCTCAATTCCCCTTTTTGCCGATAATCTAATAATACCGGTTATCTACGAGGGTCTTTTCCTTCTCCTCTAAGGGCAGGACCTTCTGTTTAAGTTCCTAGATCCTGCTTCGAGGTAAGGTCTATACGAGGGTCTCTCCCTTAAGAGCCTTACTAATTGACTTACTAATTAGCTCTTCGATGCGAATTATAGACTTTTCCCGGGTCTTAAATAGGCTAACGGCTGAGTTATAGCTACCCTGCTTAAAACGGAACTCTATCGTCGCATTATTAAGCCGATTGTTATAGTTAGTAGTCCTATTGTTAAACTTAATGTCCGTAAGAGCCCCTCTCTAAGGTCGTTCCCTAAGGTTAGCTTTAAAGTCTTCCTAGCTAATCTTTATAGGCTCTTCGAGCAATTCGGATCCTACTACGTCGATATATTCCTAAATGTAGTAGATCTTCGCCTAACCCTTAATAGCCTAAATCTAAGGGGTCTAATTAAGGCTTTCCTTAAGCGTTACGATACTTATCTCTCTAGATATAGTACCTCGCCGGTTTACGAGGGATAAATGTATGTTGTTTTATCGTCTTAATACTTCTTTAAAGCTAGCTCTTCGTAACAACACTAAGGTTAGAGCCTAATGCGGTGTGAAAATTGCGATGTCGATAGCTTTAATTTAGCGTTATTTAAGCGAAAGAGACCTAGCTTATGCGGCCGGGCTTATAACTCTTAAATACAGGAAATCAGCTGTATAAATATCACAGCAGAAGAGTAAAGAAAGGAGGTCTAAACTCGTAGACATAAAGATACATACAGCTACCTAACTATAGGACTAACGGAGGTATATATAGGTACCGGAGCCTCTTAAACAGGGCCCCTAGCCCGCACTAACCGCAGTTATAATACAACGGAATACCTACCTGCCGTCCTTAGCTAAGGGGGTTATATAACAGGCTCGTTAGGGACGTAATAGCCTATTGCATCCCTATAGTCTAGGCTCGGGTTAATGCCCTATATAGCCCCTAACGTCGTATAACGTTAATAGTTTCTATATCTATATCCGTATATAGAAAGGCATTTTTTATATTAAACTATAGTACTCTTAAGTTATTAGCGATAGCTTATAGTAGTAGGAGCCTTATAGACTTAGGTCTTACTATAGTAGAGAAGGTTTTAATATAGTCTAGGCCGTATATTTGCTTATAGCCTAAAGCTATAAGTCGAGCCTTAAATTTCTTTCTTTAGTTTTTATTATCCTTTATAACTTTATTTAGTTTTTATTATCCTTTATAACTCTATAGACCTATCGGCTTCTAAGGGCTTCCCGGTCTTCGAGTAGCTCGGTTATTTCCTAAGTATTATTATCTATAAGCTGCTGTATTTCTACTACTATTATAACGGGGTTGTTCTAAGTTAGTATAAAGGAGGTCCCTAAAAGAGGTTAAATAACACTATAGAGGGGGAAAGGGAAGAGGTACGGGCGTAGCCCTCGTAGGCGCGGAGCCTACCTAAATACACGCAATCTAGTTACGTACACTAGATAATAACACTAGGGTCTAGACCCTTATATTAGCCCCCCGCCCCGGCTCCTTTAGAGCTACCTTCTAAGATACCTAAAGCCGTACCCTAACGCTCCGCAACGTTATATATAGACTACGCAACTACGGCGAAATATATACCGAAAACACACACCCGAATGTATACGTAAATTATACCGAATTCCCTTAGAGCGGCATATAGCTCTTATAAACGCGGATATAACCTTCCCGACTCCTTTATCGTAATAAACATTAGCGGAACCGTATTCTTAGCTTCTTAGAACGCGGGGAAGCTCTTTTTCTTAATAAGCAGAAAGACTACTTTAAGTAAGGCCGGTTTTTCCTCTCCGGCTTTTACGCTTTACACGCCTAGGTGCTCTTAAGGGCTCGCCTCGCAGCGACTAGCTCTTTGTCTCTAAGCGCGTCGTTATAACTATCTGCTCTTCCCGTATAGGGCTATACGGGCGCTATTCTTTTCGCTACGGTCTCTTAGGCGTAAGCAATATCCCCTTTCGTATCGCCCGCCTTCGCCGTGCCGAGCACGGTAGCATTCCTAATATTTATTACTTAAATCGTCCGATTATCCCGCTTATAGCCGTACTACCGTTCCTTAGAAATCGTAGTATCGCATTCGGTATACTATTCGTATACGCATTATCTATGCTTCCGCAATCGTGATTACGCCCCGCTACCGTCTCGAAGGTCGTGCTTTATTAGGCATCGCTCGTACTAAAGCCGAAGAAGCGGGAGCTATTAGCGTTTATAACGTATATCGTTAGCTCCCGACGCACCCGAGGCTTCTATATATAGGCTCTTCCCGCTACCCTTAAAGCGGTAGAGATAAAGTCCTCCCTTCTTAGGGCGGACGAAAAACAATAAAGGAAAATTCGTTCTAAATCGGGTCTAGCGACTCGGCAATAGGCAAGCAAAGTTCGTGCTATAGGCAGGTAAATTAACGGCTGCGAGTAAGGCAGAAAAGCCGATTAAAGGCGTATTCGTAGGTGCGGGGTCGAAAAATTCGCATAGGCGATTAAGGCAATAGCTAAAGGGCAGCTTAATTTATCCTCGTATTAAGCATCGTAGGAGAGACTCTAGGCGGCGCTTCCGACGGTACGGAGGCGGCGTATACAGTAGGCGTAGCTGCGGATTAATAAAGTGATAGTATTATTATATAACGGGGTTATTCTAAGTTAGCATAAAGGAGGTCCCTAAAAGAGGTTAAATAACACTATAGAGGGGGAAAGGGAAGAGGTACGGGCGTAGCCCTCGTAGGCGCGGAGCCTATCTAAATACACGCAATCTAGTCACGTGCACTAGATAATAACACTAGGGTCTAGACCCTTATAACTATGCCTTTATCCTCGTGTAGAGCTTTCGCGCTTTTTATAGCTTGCTTATAGGTTTTTAGTTCTATAGGATTATAACCTTCTAAAGCATATAGAAGGGTTATATTATCGTTATTTATTAGTAGATATATTAGGTATTCTTAGTAGTCGTTATAGAATTCAGCCGGCTTCTTAGGTATTTTAACCTAAATTCTTTAATCCTTATTAATTTTGTCCTATATTATATAGTTAGGATTATTACCCTTGGATATATTATCGGTTATTTTATAAGGATTATTCTAGGATTTATTATAGGGTGTATTATAAGGATTTCTATCTAGTATAAAGGACTTTCTATATAAGTAATCATTTAGTATCTTATTTATAGAAGGTATTATAGGAATAGCTAGCTACGTAGCTACGTGCGAAGATAAAGTCGCACATACGTAATGCACGTAATCCTAGGGATTACGTGTACGTACGAGGGAGCTACGTTACCGCGATAGCTTCCCCTTACCTAGCTGGCTATACAACCTAATATAACTATACTATTTACTATATTAGGTCGACCTAGAGACCTACTAATCCTAATTAGTGGTTGACTTAGTCAATTATAGACAGCTAGGTAGAAGAGATAAGATTCGTAACCGTCTATTATATAAAACACCTATTAAGTCGGGAATACTCTAAGAAGGTCGTCTTTGTGCTAAGAATAAGGATATCTCCGCCCTAATTAGACGGTAGAGATATCTTTCCTAGCTTTTATAAATCCGGTTACTTCTATCTAATAGGCAAGCTAACGTTAATTGCAAGTGCGTTATTAACGCTTAAGACAACTATCGTAAAATCCCTTATAATACCCCGTCCTATTACGTAAAGACTATTACGTATAACTACTCTAGGATAACGATATAAACCCGGAGGAACGTAGAGAAATCCTAATAACAATATATAGTGCCCGCTTCCTATCCTATTGCGAATATAATATATACTAATAGGAATACGAACTTCTTAGCTACTTCTAATAGCACTTTTAAGGATAGCAAGAGGAAATATAGAAGGCTTTAAGACATAAAGTAAGGAGGTAAATTAGGACCCTATTAAAACGCCGAGGCATCTATCTAAGACCTAACAATAGATTATTCGTTAAGGAACTCCTTGCCTTATAAGATGTAAGAAGACTCCCTAACTAGCCCGAAGACGACTAGATTAACATAAATTTTAACATAGGAATAACGGCATATGCAAGGAAACTCTTAATACAACCGTTGCCGACCCCGATTGCACCTGTAGTCCTAATAACCCCTATTGTCCCTAGCGTTACGCAAGTGCCCGGCAATACATAGTAACAATTGGTTCCCGGTGCTATATAGTAATAGCAGACTATATACCTAATAATACATTAGTTTAACTAGCCGGCTGCCCTTATACCTCACCCTATAGCCCCTATTGTCCCTAGTGCCCTTATTGCCCCCGGTGCCTCTATTATGCTTGCTCCTATTGTCCCTTCTACTGCTGCTTTCACTATTGCCCTTTTGCTATCCGTTAACGCTTATACAACGATCGTACTACTCGACGTTCTAAACGTAAATATAGACGCCGACCTCTAGTAGAAATTCGCTAAGCTCTAGAGAAAGGATAAGTGCTATACGGGAAAGCCCTATAACCTCTTAAACGATAAGGTCCGCTTATTTATAAGGATCTACTATAAGCTTGAATAAAGTCTAACCCGGTTAATTATATAACCTATTCTCTTAGATTCTAACGGATAGAGCCGAGACCTTCTATATCTAATACGTTAAGTTAACTATATCGTTCTATATAACCTATATATAAGGAAACGAGCTTAGGGGGGGTATATAATTGTTATTAATCTACGAAGGGACATAGCTATAGACTAGGTCTAAATGTCTATATATACGATGTAGAGGTCACGTGGGATAATATATAATATAACCTAATACCGTGATAGTATATCCCCTTTAAATCGGCGTTTGACTCGAACGCTTAAAAGGGGCAATAGGCTAATAAAAACAAAGGAAATCTATATTAATCAGTCTTAGAAGCGGGCCTAATATAGAACGAGAGAGAAATAAGCAGAAAAAAAGGGTAAGGCTAAGAAACTAACGCATGCCGCTATAATATAAATTATATTAATAAATTATATTAATAAATTATATTTATTATAACTTAAGCGAAGGTAAAAACGTAAGGAAGGCCGTATAAAAGGCCGGCTTAGGTTTAGTCGGGTTAAGGGCGTAAAAGGCCTTAAGGTCGTCTTAGCAGCCGTTAAGGTAGGAGGAGTCCTCTTACGTAAGGGGGCTATAACGCTATTAAACGTAATACTTAATCTTCCCGGAGGTATACTAGCGTTACGTAAGGATAGAAGAAAACTCTTACTTAAAGTGTGCGTTATTACCGTCGTTGTCGCTAAAGGAAAGGAAAACGCCGTTATCGGCGCGCTAGACGTTAAGCTCCGACTAGCCGGGCAAAGGAGGCTCTTAGGTCTTAGTAAAGAGGGAATAATAGAAAATAGGGTAAAGGCGGCTGCCCTTAAGGAGGCGAAGAAGATACGCCGTCTTATATACTTTAAGGACCTTATATAGGCCCTCCCGTTTATACTCGAGCTTTTTTATAAGGCGGAGGGTCTAGATCTAGCGAATACTAAGGAATACTATATCGCCGGGCTAATACGCTAGGGCGGGAGTCTACCGGGCGTCCGCGTAGTAAGCCTAAATAGCTTAAGTATCCTTAATTATATTGCGGAGGAAGTTAGAGATACGCTAAAGGCGGGAAGTAAACGCGTTACTATAGAGGTATTCCTTCCGCTACTAAGGGGTTATACCGGGCGGGGAGGGACTAAAAGGCTTAGTGCTAAGCTTTAGGTAAAAGCTATAGTTAGCGAAGAAATAGGGAAAGGCCGGTAGATTTAAAGACTTAATTATTAATAGTAAACTTAGCGGGGGGAAGGAGGTCGACCTAATCGTCCTTAAGGTAGGTAGTATAATAACGAAGGTAAACCTCTATTTAAGCGTTTGCAATTTTAGTCTAGCCGTCGGTCTAAGGGTAGTAGGCGGAGCTAGGGTAAGGACGGTAACTAAGGCGACGACTAAACTACTATTAGAAAGTCGAGATAAACTAAGTGCTATAGTCGCTAATAATAAAGGCCGGGGTACTATAAAAGGACTAAACGTAAGAAATAAACGCGTTTATAATATCTTTAACGGTTATTAAGGGTGTTAGGACGTAGTAGCGTATCTTTATAAAGCGGTCGATAATAACGAGGATATTAGAAAACTTAACGCTATTACGGCGGTAGATATAAAGGTCGGTAATAAAGTCGACGGATATATCGGTCTATAGGGCGAAGGGAATACTTAAGGGCTAGAGCAAGCCTTAGGCGGAGGAACGAGGGGATTTAGCGTATAGGCATATATAATAATTCCGTATAAAGCTAGAAATAGACTTATATATACCGGGCTAGATATAGGACCGGTGGAAAAGAGCTTAAAAGCCGGGCTAAAAGATAATCTTAAAATTAAAATAATTAAGGATGTAACGACGACGAGGGGTGCCGTCGCGCTAATAGCAAAAGCCACTAGTAATATCAATTGTATTACTGCCCCTTACGTATACCTTATAAAGCCGACCCCGGCGCCCGACCTCGCCGTGCCGTACCTTACACTTATCCCCTCTTTAATAGCAGCATGTCCTAGGCTGCACGTGTCTCCCTCGATCACGTGACCCGGCGCGCTACAGGCCTCGGAGTCCCGCAGGCAGGGATAACCCAATGTACGTTGACCTAAAGCGTAGATGCCATCGTCGCACCACGTGCGCCGCCTCTACGGTACGTAAGCTGCGCCCACGCCGATGCACCTGCCTTATAGCCGCTGCCTAGCCCCTTTCTTTAAGGGGTCTCGAACAGAGAGGCTATTAATTAATGTCATAATTGTAACGACGACGAGGGGTGCCGTCGCGCTAATAGCAAAAGCTACTAGTAATATTAATTATATCACTGCCCCTTATATACACCTTATAAAGCCGACCCCGGCGCCCGACCTCGCCGTGCCGCACCTTACAAAGGAATTCGGCCTAGCGGGCCTATCGCTAATTAAAGAGCTTTATAGTTATAAAATACTAAAGATTCTTATAATCCGAGGCTATCTTAAACTTAGGCAGGCCTTTAAGCTTAAGGCGCTACTCTTCGAGAGATTTTATAATCGCGAGGAGTTCTTTATCGTAGATCTTATAATTATACTCTTAAGCGGAGTGTTTTAATAAGAAAAAGGCAACCGGATAGTAATAACTATCGTCGAGGAGCTATATTAGTATACATTTAGCGGCTTAGTTAAAAGCATCTATCTAAACTATAGTCTTACGATAAAGGTCAAAGTATACGAAGACTAAGGCGGTAGTAAAGGCGTGCTTAAGGGCTTTAAAGACGTAGGCGTAGGCGGGGGACTAGATATAAGGGGCAGAGTTCTTAGTAAGGGCGTTTAGAGGGTTCGTAAGCTTAGAAACGCCGTAAATAAAACGCCGATAAAAATTAGCGAATCCTATGAAGCGCTAGAGGTCCTTAATAAAAGAGAAGAGGGGGCAGGCTAGTCTAGGACTATATAAACCTTTTTAAGGTCTATGCGAATGCCCTTATCTAAGATAATTAGGCCGAGGTACTTAGTCTTAGTAATATAGAAATTATACTTATCTACGTTAAGCTAAAGGCCGGCGGCGTCGAGGCGTTAAAGAACCGCATTAACGTAGGCCTAGTGTTCCTCCTGCGTCTTTAAGAAGATTAAGACGTCGTTTAGATAGGTAGAGTAGAACTCCTTAAAGATGCCGTAAAGGGCCGTATTAATAAAACTCTAGAAGTAAGATAAGGCGGCGGTAAGGCTAAAGGGGGTAATATAATACTCGAAAAGCGTATACTATATAGCGAACGCGGTCTTTTACTTATATCCTTCGGCAATACGAAGGCGGTTAAACGTCGCGATAATATCGATCTTAGTAAAAAGCTTCGCCTTCCGGATATAGGCGAGGGTATCGTAGATAAGGGGTAAGGCAAAACGGTTCTTAATTATAGCCTTATTTAGGCCGCGATAGTTAATGCAAAATCGGGAGCCTTAGCCCGGCTTACGGGTAAGTATAATAGGGGTAGTAGCGGGGGAGGTAGAGCGGCGGATAAAGCCTTTTCCGAGCTGCTCGTTAATATATACGCGGACGATCCGGTTCTCGGCTTTACTAAAGGGACGGGGGCGGGTATAAGGAGGTTATATTCCTTCCTTAAGGTTAATTTAAGTATTAACGGCACGGTAAAGGGCGAGCTTATCGGCCTCGCTCTTAAGCTATATATAGATTATATAGTAGAGCTCCTTACGGACCTTAGCCTAAAGCTCGTCGAGCGTATAAAGGACCTTCTCTTACTTCTTAAAAAACTTAGTGTAATAGGGTAGGTAGAGTAATTACATAGGTGCCCTCTATATAGGTATAGAAATTATCTATAAGGAACTAAGTATAAGCGCACCTATGCATACGGATATATAGCTTTACGCACGTACCCCTTTGTCCGTACGTGCCCCTTACCCCTATCCGCACGAGCCCCCTCCCTTTATTCGCACAAGCCCCTTTCCCCGCCCACACGTGCCTCTTCCCCGCTTATATATAAGAATACGGATTAGGTCGTAGACCTAATCTTACTAATAGTTAAAGACCCTTATATAAGACCCCTACCTTACCTAAGCGAAATTTAACGATATATTACGTAGGGCCCGGCCGCGCCTTAGGCTACGCGGCTCGCTTTATAGAGCGTAAACCGTACCTTCTTCCGTCGTGTCTTTACCGGCAACGTAGCGTCGAGCGGTCCGTTGTTTTCTCTAATAGCCCTAAAGCGCTCTTCGAAGCGATCGAGCGCTTCTATATCTACGAAGTCCGCTGCTAGGTGCTACGTCGGGTCTTAATACCCTTACTACCTTACGAGGACCTCGCGCTTACTACCGCGGCCGACCTTCTTCTATCGTACGGTAAGAATTTCCTCTATTAGGAACTCTTCTTCTCTATAATAAGGTAGGCAGAGTAATTATATAAGTGCCCTCTATATAGGTATAGAAATTATCTATAAAGAACTAAGTGTAAGCGCACCTATATATACGGATATATAGCTTTACGCACGTACCCTTTTATCCGCACGTGCCCTTTACCCCTATCTATATAAGCCCTTTACCCTTATTTACATAAGTCCCTTTCCCCGCCCGTATATGCCTCTTCCCCGCTCGTATATAAGAATACGGATTAAGTCGTAGACTTAATCTTACTAATTGTTAAAGACCCTTATATAAGACCCTTACCTTACCTAAGCGAAAATTAACGATATATTACGTAGGGACCGGCCGCGCCTTAAGCTACGCGGCTCGCTTAAGGGAGCGTAAACCGTACCTTCTTCCGTTGTATCTTTGCTAGTAATATAGCGTTAGGCGGTCCGTCGTTTTCTCTAATAGCCTTAAAGCGCTCTTTAAAGCGATCGAGCGCTTTTGTATTTACGAAGTCCGCTGCTAGATGCTACGTCGGGTCTTAGTACCTTTACTACCTTACGAGGACCTCGCGTTTACTCTCGCAGCCGACCTTTTTCTATCGTACGGTAAGAATTTCCTCTACTAAGAACTCTTTTTCTCCCTTTACTAAGATTATAGGAGGCTATAGGTCTACTATTACTTAGCCGGGCATTAGATCTACTACTATACGATAAAGAAGGTCTATATTAAAATTAAGGTAAATCCTATTATACAGTCCCTCTAGCTTAACGGCTTACGGGCTTAGCACTCCTTTAACCGTAAATTTTACGTATAATTAGTCGAGCTTCCTCTTTAGCCTTAAGGATACGTAGTTCCGTAGGTCTACCTAGACTCTATTACCTACCGTAAATCGCTCTACGGGTTCCCGCCGTTTATAAGTATGCCGCTCTTAGTCCTACGCTACTAAGGCTATTAACGACTAATAGAAGTCTAAGACTTACTTAAGTCACTATATAAAGGAGGCTACGCGCCCTTCCGGGCTATTGCTAAACGGCTTTTCCGCTGCTATATCTACGGCGATAGGAAATAAGGATATTAGTTTATACTTATATAGTACGAAGAAAGGGGATATACTAATTAAAGAGTGATTTCTCCCGTTAAGCGCTACTTACGCTATAGGGAGCTATTTGTCTTAGTCCCTTTAGTTATAGTCGATCACGCCCCGGAGGTAAGCTTAAACTTCCTAGTTAAGCCGTTCTAGCCCCTTATCGGTTTACGAATAATATACTATGCTTAGTAGCTCTATAATCTATAGCAGCCGATATAAGTGCTATTAGAAGCGGCTTATCTAATTTAAGCCTTTATCGCTTATAATTAACGTTAGCTACTAATAGTATCGTATATAGTATATAAGAAAGCGCTTTACGTAAATCTCTGCTTTTATAGAGGGCATAGGTTCTAATATAACTTCCTTACTTAGATAGTCCTTAATTACCTAAAGATTACAGTTGCCGCTCTCTATAAAGGGGATGTCTATAATAAAGTCTATTTAAATATACGTATAAAACCGGTCCGGCATAGGAAGCGATTTAAGTAGCCCTTTCTCAAGCGTACGCTAAATCTTTATACGCCTATAGATATTATAGTTACGGAGGAATCGTCTAACGTATAGCTAAAAGAGCGGCTAATAGAAGTCACGGGATACGGCGGTAACTATTCCTTCGCGGCTAAGGTAGCCGACGACGCTAGCGTCGTATAATATTTAAATAAGCCGTCCTTAAAGCGCGTTCCTTTCTTCTAGCTCTAAGGGAGCGTCTCTTACTACGGCCTTTAGAGTTATAGAGGAACTAAGAACCTAAAGCCGTCCTTAAAACCGTAAGTGCCTACGTAGGTCTATATAGCAGTCGGCTACCTATACCTTAAGGTTAAGCTTAAGGTCGAATCGTCGTGCCTTTGCCTCTATAGCGTAGCGCACGCTCCTATAGGTAACGTCTTAAGCTGCTAAGCGGTCTTATATACGCTAAAGCTCCTCGTCCTAAAAAATCCCTCGCTTAAGACCTATATTAGTAGTTAGCTCCGCATCCTATGCGTCGAGGTCGTCTTAGGTCGTAGTAACTGCGAAGTCCGCTTCTTAAGTATCGGGCTCTACGTCTTCTTCGATTATCCCTTTACTTTCTAAACTAAAAGACGAATTATTATCCTCCTCGCTATCGTCTTTATCTTTATCGCCTTTACTATTAACTAACACTACGCTATTTATACCGATAAGCGTTACTCTAAGATATATATATAGCGCTTCCTCCGGGAGTATTTAAAGCTTTTAGGCATTATAATCTTCGTTATAAAGCCGATCTTAATCGGGCTCGCCTCGCAGCGACTAGCTCTTTATCTTTAAGCGCGTCGCTATCACTATCTGCTCTTCCCGCATTCCCGCATAAGGCTATGCGGGCGTTGTTCTTTTCGCTACGGTCTCCCGGGCATAGGCAATATCCCCTTTCTTATCGCCCGCCTTCGCCGTGCCGAGCACGGTAGCATTCTTAATATTTATTACTTAAATCGTCCGGTCGTATCCCGCTTATAGGCGTGCTGCCGTTTCGTCCGTATACGTGCTTCTTCGTGCGTGCTCTATGTGTTCCGTAGTTATAACTACGCCCTACTACCGTCTCGAAGATCGTGCCTAATTTCGCAGGCATTACTTATACTAAAGCCGAAGCGGGAGCTATTAGCGTTAATAACGTATATCGTCGTTAGCTCCCGACGCACCCGAGGCTTCCATACATAGGCTCCTCCCGCAGCCCTTAAAGCGGAGACGGCAAAGTCCTCCCTTCCGAGGGGGAAGTCAACAAAGGAAAAGAAAGACAGAAAGGTCTCGCTATAGGCAGGTAATTAACGGCTGCGAGCAGGGCAGGAAAAGCCGATTAAAGGCGCATTCGTAGGTACGGGGTCGAAAAATTCGCATAAGCTAACATAAGCGCATTGGCGTGTTCTCATTAGGGCGGGGTCGAAAAATCGCACTAGCGATTAAGGCCACGAAGGGCAGCTTAATTTATCCTCGTATTAAGTATCGTAGAGAAAGACTCTAGGCGGCGCGTTCCGACGGTACGGAGGCGGCGTGCAGTAGGCGTAGCTGCGGATTAATAAAGTAATAGTGTTATTATATAATAGGGTTAGTCCGAGTAGGCATAAAGGAGGTCCTAGAAAGAGGTAGAATAACACTATAGAGGGGGAAAGGGAAGAGAGTACGGGCGTAGCCCTCGCCGGCGCGGACTACCTAAATACACGCAATCTAGTCACGTGCACTAGATAACAACACTAGGGTCTAGACCCTTACACTAGGGCTTACGAAAACACGTCCTTTAACGTCTAGAACGCGTTTGCCTATACGGCGCCCTAATAGAAGGCTACCCTTTTGCCGGTAAGGGGTATAAGCGGACCGACGATATAAGAAAATTAACGAATAAAAATTAGGTAGTAGTTCGTAAATCCTAAGAAACTCCGTATAACTTCTTGCGAAGTTAGGGCTATTTAGTCTTAAATAGCCTAAATCTTTACGGGGTCCGCTTATATACTAACGCCTTCGATAGTAATAAATCTAAGGTATTTAACCTAGCGGACGCCGAATTCGAATTTATCTAGGTCGAGGTATAGCCTATGCTTAGAGAGCCGGTCTAGCACCTTCCGCACTTTATCTATATAATCCTTTAGGCTGCCGCTTATATAGATAAGAATATTATTAATATAGGCGGAAGAGAACTCGTTTAGAAATTCGCGATTAATTTTATTAATATACCGTTAGAAGGTGCTAGGAGCCTTTATAAACCTAAACGGTATAACTATCTATTCGAAAAGCCTATAGCGAGTGCGGAACGCGGTCTTCTACTTATTACCTTCTGTAATTTGCACCTTATAGAACGCTTAATAGATATCTAACTTAATAAACTACTTCGCTTTAGCGATATTATAGAATATTTCCTTAATAAGCGGAAGCGGGTAGCGGTCCGGTCGTATTATTGCGTTAAGTGCTCGGTAGTCTATATAGAAACGTAGTCCTCCTCTAGGTTTCCGCGCGAATAGCACTAAAGCAGCGCCCTTAGAAGAGCTAGCCTAAATAAACCCTTTATTTAAAAGGCCGCGTAGTGTTTTCTTTAATATAAGCAACTCGTCCTAAGACATCGCGTATAGCGGCCCGAAGGGCGGAACTATATTATATCCGCGGGAATCCTTACAAAGTAGTGTCGTATAGTTAATGCCGGGCTTATATAGGTTTAATTTATCGGCCTCGCTTTTCCGAAAGAGCGGTAGTAGGTTAGTAAGGATTATTTAACGTAATTCGGCTTCCGTCTTCGGCTTCTTTAGTCGTAAGTCTTTTTTAATATCTACGAGCCTAACTACGTAAATAGTAGCCGTAGCGGCTTTTAAGCCGTATCGTCTACGGATTCGGTTAATTATACTAATAAACACTAAAGCTATACCCTCCTTAGCCTCTTAAAGCTCCGTAGCACACTCGGTGTCTTTAGGCTCGTTTTTATTAATATGCCGTAGCTAACGCTGCGAATTCCTATACTAAAGCCTTCCTTAGTGCGGCATAGAGTACGACTCTATATAAAGAAGCTAAGGCTTTCTAAGGATTAGGGTAAATTCTAGCTAAGGGATAACGTATGCTATAAGCAATTGCTTATACTTATTAATCTCCGTAGCTATTTATATAATACTTTTAATCTTCGCTTCTTCTATTATGCTTAAGGCTCCTTATACGTACCGAGGTCTTATATCTTTAACTAGCAAACGTAGTTCTTATGCAAATGCCTTATTAATAGCGGCGTAGCACTAGCAACCCTCGTCTATAAGATTAAAGACAAGGTTTATACGGTTAATAATAATAGATAGCGGCGTAGTATTAGCAACCCTTATCTATAAGAGTAAAGACGAGGTTTATATAGTTAATAACAATAGGGATTAAGGTAGGAGAAGTCTTAATACGGTTAGTTAACTCTTTTTTCTCTAGTGCTAGTAATGTATGTAAAGCATCCTCTATGCTATATGCCGGGGCTAATGTAATTAGCTCTAGATAAGATAGTAGGGAGCTATTTCTAGCTCCCGGGGCTTACGCCTACCTAATAGAAGCATCCTTCTTTACACATATATTCTTAGTGCCTAATGCATTCAATTAGCAGCAATTCCGCACCTTCTGTCTTTAAAGCCACTATTAGGAACGCCCTTCCTATCTCTAGAGCTTCGCTCTACTACGACACGTTCGCTAAAAGCTTCTTAAAGCTCTCGCTATTCGTTAGAAGCCGCCTAAGGGCTCCTAACACCTATAGTATAACCAGCTTATATAACCTTAGCTAGCACGCTTATATAACCTCTAACACAAGCCTTACGATCCGATAAGGCTCGCCTTTCTAAGCATTATTAGAACTAGGGTCTACTGCCTAGTTCTCTATTTTAAGTCCTTACGTAATTAGCCGTAAGGAAAAACTTTCTCTCTATGTTTTCGATTTCCTATACATACCCGTTCTTACGCTAAAATTAAAACACCCTATACCTTCTACTATAGACCTTTCTCTTCTCCTATAACTCTTCTCCCTTCGCAATCCCTCCTTTTCTCCTTTATCCCTCGTTTTATTTAAGCTATTATTACTATAGCTAGGGACGAAGAAGCCCGTTAAGCTACGGCGTCTATATCTCGTTTAGACGACGACTATTATCCTCGCTTACTATAGGAATATACTCCGCCGGAAAGTGTCTATAGCGCCGCCCCCTTTAAGGAATCTAAGAGTAATTATAAAGATCCTCCTCCTGCTTATCGTCGCCCTCGCTTATCCTTAGAAACCGAGGTGCTACGTAAGCAGTCTGCCTTACTAGCTATAGAGGATAGGGACTATAATAATCTACTAAAATAAGCCGTTCGCTACTCTAAGTTAATTAAAACACTGCCTACGGAAGGGGTTATTAAGACCTTTACTAATATAGACGTAATATATATAAAGTAAGCCTATATTCTCTTAGGCTCTTTAGCCTTTAAGTTAGAGACTATCTTCGATATCTTAGACCTTCCGCCCGCGAAGGAAAAGCATCTATAGCACGCCGATACTTAGCGAAAGGGAATTCGCGCGTATCTTCGTTTTATAGGCGATCTTTTAGACAAAGAGACTCCTCTCTATACTACGATATCTTTAGTATATCGGCTAGTTTAAGCCGTGCCTTTTAACCCGTAAATAATCGACGGAGACCCTTCTAATAGTTAATTAGAGGAATAACCTTCCCTTCGTCCGTAAGGAATCATTCGCTTATATAAGCAGCACTCTATTAAGCAATAGTAACGTTTTAAAAAGCAACCTTAGGTTCTATATTATTCTCTTTAGTCTAAGTTATCTAAGTACTCGTAGGCCTTCTACTCTCGTCGATAGAAGGATTTAGATAATAATAATAATAATTCGTCTAGGTCTAATAATAGTTTTATCCGCCGCCCCCTAAAGTCCTATCCGAACCCGCGTAGGTACTATAAGGCGAGTTATACCTTATCCTCGGCCTATAACGATAAGGCCGTTATTAAACGCCTTAAATAAGACAATATTAGTACTTTTAACCTAGATAAGTATAATCCGAAGAACCTAGGCATTATCGCTCTTAGCGATAGAAAGAATATCTATATAAACGTCTATCTCTTTACGGAGCGTCTAAGGATTTATTAAGACGAAGATCCGTTCGCCTTTTGCCTATACTACCTCTCCTTCTTAGCAGGAGGAGCCCTTATATAATATATAAGTAAGCTTATAGCGGAATAACGCGATATCCTTAGTTCCTCCCCTCTTAAAACCTTCTATAAGTTCTTAATTAAGCATTTTAAGCGTCTTAACGCCGATGTCTTAAAGGAACTTTATAGGGAAAGGTATACGATATCTATATAGTTCTTTAGCTCTATTACTCTCGCGTAATAGATCTAGAGAAAGGTTTCGCTCGCCTACTAACTTAAGATAAGTAAGGATGCCTAAATCATTAAGGCTATCTATCCCCTTATTGCCGTTTAAATCTCCTCGCTTCTTCTTATTCCTACGAAGAAGACCCCGATCGATAAATAGATTCGCATTATTAAAGAACGGAAGCCCTTTATTATACTCTTCCTTAAGCTATATATCTCTAGAGACCGAGACCGTTCTCGCCGCGGTAGCTTTTCCTTTTAGGATAATAACTATCGTTAGGATAACCGTCGCCGTAATAATAGTTACTATTAAGGTAACTATAATCGTAGCCGTCGTAATAATTATCGCGATAACTATCGTTAAGGTAACGAAGGCAACAACTACCGTTAGAATAACCGTCGGGATCGGGACTAATATTATAATCGCAACCGTAGCCCTAAAGGATAAAGCTTAAGTAATAACCGTAATTAGTTAAGCTTACGCCCGCTACGCTACGATAAGCGTTACCCTCGCCGGAACGACCGACGAGATAACCGAACGGAATACCGCTAAGGTAAATATAAAGGTAATAATAATAAAAAGAAAGTGCGTTTTAAGTTAAAATATTAGAGCGATAAAAGACTACTCTTAGCGGCGACGAAGCTAATAACGAGCTATACTTAAACGACTCTTAAGATAACGCGTCCTTTTACGCCTCCTTAGAGGCTAACTTCGTAGGCTATATAAACTCCCGCTACCCTACCGAACGGGCCGGTAAATTTAAATATAGCACCTACGACCGTACCTTTGCCCTCGCCTCTATACTTAAGGAGTATATATATACTAACTACTATATATCTAAGCAGTAGCTCTATAGTAAAGAGCGCGCGCTTAAGCCTTTAACCTATAAGGTTTATAAGACCTTTTTTCTTTCTTATAACGCCCTCTTCTCTTACCTCTATCTTAGGTATAAGAAGTCCCCTCCTATTACCGTAGGGAACGTTACCGATCTTATTATTATTAAGTCTAATGCCCCTACCGCCTTAAAGCCTATTCTTCCCGCGCCTATTATTAAGGAGCCTGTTTTTTATATAGCGCTTACTATAGTACCCCGACTAAATTATATCCTAAAAGCTAAGGCCGAGGAGCCTTAGTAGGATTAAGATTCCCCGCCGTATTTATACTCCTATATAAGGATTAAGGTCTCTGCCTAACCCGGTAGGCAGGAAGTCTAAGTTTGCCTTAACTCTAGCTATAGTAAGCCTATAATTAATCGCGACCTACTTTAGACTCTTAACTATACCGTCGAGAAGAAGCCTCCCGTTACTATTAACGGAGTTAACGGTCGTTCCTTTTGTAAGGACTAGGCTACGTTCTCCTTCTACACGCGTAGTACTATAGCTAGTCCGGCCGCCTAAGCAGCTATAGCTAAATTCACTTACTCCGCCTAGGTCTCTAAAGTAGAGGCCGGCGCACTCTTTAGTAATGCTTTCCTTAAGCTATACCGAGGATCCCTTAATAATAATAAAGAGATCGTTCGCATTAAAGTATTTAACGGGTTTAAAATCCTATTCGATATCTATGAATAGTCCTACGAAGTTATTCGCTATATTAAGGCCGTCCGAAAGACTATTATACCGCCCGGCACTACCCTTATAGTCCCTGCTTCTTAAAAGAAACTTCCTAAGAACCGCGCTTACACTTTCTTCGCCTCTTACGCTAATGCTATTTATAGTATCGTCGATACTAAATCTCTTCTAGCTATCTTTATCACTAATAGCACGAACGTTAACCTTATTATTAAGCGTAAGTAGAAGCTTAGCTAGATATAGGAGTATTAAGAGTCTAGCTATTTTACCGCTAAGAGCCGTAGCTATAACGCCCTCCGTAGGAACCGCTATTGCTACTTCTGCTTCTACTAGTCTATCGTTTAACGTCGTAAGCACCTTCCCGCTTAGTTAGGAGGTATTTAAGTGCCTATAGCCTCCCGCCCTACCTCGACCTATAGAAGCTTTAGTTCTAGGCACTTCTTAGACGCCTTCGCTATCCGACTCTATCTACGCCTACGTTATAGCTTCTTCTATAAGACCGGGCAAGTAGTCTAAGGTTCGCGAAAACCTTATAGCAGCTGCCTTTAATATAACGGCAGCCGCTATAGCTATTGAGATAGACGCCGCGGATAGAATCGAGGATCCCTTCTCTAGCCGTATTCCGTACTAAACGCACGTTTAGCGCTTACTAAAGCTTTAAGAGAAATATACTAAAGAAGGTATTTATATTTTCGACTATAGTCCCTCTTTCGTATAGTAGATTAAAAGGATTTTTAGAAAATACTCCTAGCTCTAGCGAGATATAGGCACCGCCGTCGTAAAACCCGGAAAGGAATTAATAGTTTTATTAATCGACAATTAGCACGGAAAACAAGTCGCTTTATTAACATCACCGTCTTCCCTATTTGCTTTCCACCGGGAAATCCCCGGTTCTTCCCTAGATTCCACTATGGAATTCCACGGGCTTCTACGGGTATTACCCCGCACTTCCACAAGCGTATTTACCTACTTTTCTTCGGTTATATTTCACCGTGATTTTACGGTGATTTCACGGTTATTTACACGGACTTTACCCGTGAAATCTCTTCCCTTCTACGGTCTTCTACCGTGGAATTCTAATTCTCTTCTACGGCTTCTACCGTAGAATTCCTTTATATAGCTACGGCTTCTACCGTAGAATTCACCGTAGAATTTACTAGTCTTCTACTAGCTGCTTATTTATTTGCTAACTATATAAATATTTATCGTACGGATATAATTTATTGTTTACGACCGGCGCTTTCGACCGGCGACTCCGTCCGACTCTTTCTTTTACCTCTTTTCCTTAGGTCTACGCGGCTGTTTTCGTCCGAGGGATTTCCCTATATATAGAGATTAGTTAGCCCTGCTTATTGGGAAAGACAAGAGCTATTATTCTTAGTGTTTTACATCCTTTTGCAGCTTCTAATCCCTTTATAGCGGCTGTTTAAGCCTTAGAGCCGCTCTTCCCTTTTTGATTGCTATTACCTAAATGTCGAGAACCCGACTGCCTAGCGTTCGATACGCTTAAAGGCCTTAACTATAAGGGCTTCGCGATAGGAAGGTTATCGACGATATAGTTAACCTACTTTATAAGCAAGGTCGCCTAGAGTAGGCCGACGAGCCTACGCTATTCGTAGCACTAGTCTTTATAGTTAAGCGTATAGCCTAAGGCGAGACTAAAGGCCGAGTCGTTATTAACCTACGTGCCGTTAATAGTATTACTTTTCCGGATTCCTACCCTCTACTACTATAAAGCTCTATTATTGCTAAACTCTTAAGCGCCCGTTTTATTCCTACTATTAACGCTTCCGCCTCCTTCTATTAGTTTCGAGTTAAACTTAAGCATTAAGGTAGGTTTACTATTATAAGTCATCGAGGTCTAAAGCGCTTAACGGTTATACCTATCGGCTTTCGTAATAGCCTAGCGTACGTATAACGCTATATAGACCGAGTTCTCCGTCCGCACTAGGGCTATAGCCGCGCGTTTATTAATAGTATTATTATTTACTCTGCTATAGAAGAAGAATACTTTTAATATCTTAAGGCTATCTTTAAGCTCTTTATATCGCTTAACTTATCTATAAGCCCTACTAAGAGCTAGATCGGCTACCCTTCCGTAAAGCTACTCGTATTTTATATCGACGCGTTTAGGATAAGTACTATAATATATAGGCTCGCTGCCTTCGCAAAGCTTTTATTCCCTAATAACCTCGCCGCTCTTAAAAACTATATTAGCGCTATAGGGTATATTCGCAATCTTATTCTATACTATAGCGCCTCTATTACCCCTCTATAGGATCGTAAGACTAGTCTTTTAGCCTAAGGTCGCTTAATCGGTAAGGTTAAGAACGGGAACCTTAATAAGCGGAAGTTATTACGGTATAGGACCCTAATAGGTACGTACCTACATAGATGCGGGTTAACCCCGGACTACGCTAATATTGCCCTACTATATTTTACGGGCATTTTACGGGCATTTTACGGTTATAGCATAGTGATATTACGGTAAAAGCTAGTATAGGTAAACCCCGGCATTACGCCACGACTCCACGGCTATTTCGCGACGCGTATCACAGGGATTTTACTATAACACGCAAAGCGCATAATAGGGGGAAATCACCGCGTTAAGGCATATACAGGGAGAGGATTACGCATACACGGTAATGCGCGATTAGGCATTATTAGGGAGATTCCCTAGGGAAGCTACGGTAATACGCCGGGATTTCACGGTGAAAACCCGGATGGCAATACAGGTATATAACGGGCATCTTCCCCGGCCTAGGAATAGAAGGGATAAGTAATTATTTTCCATATTATTTAATAGTTAAAAACCTACTTTACCTTATACTTGCCTTCGCAACCGGTAGACAGTCCGTTACTAGTAGAACTATCAGCCGGCTTAACTCCCTTCCTAGGCCTTATTACGGCTAGTAGCATCCTGTCCTTTCGATAACCCCCGTAGTGCACTAATTATATTAGTCTATTATATAATAGAAGTCCTATACGCGAGTTATAGTCCTATACGCGAGTTATATTATTCTAGCCTATCTTAGCTAAGCTTTCCTCCTTCGCCTCTCTTTAGAAGGAAATTACTTCTAGCCGTATAATTTACTATATAGACCTATAGAAGAGGCTATTTTATTAAATTAACGCCTCCTTATAGTAAGGCTTCGCCGCCGTCTTTTTTTACCTCCGCGACGGCACTATTTAGCAGCTAGGCTAACCTATTCCGGTTAAAGCTATTATGCCTATCTACTTCCTCTCCTATACTCTAACGAAAGCCGAGCAATCCTATAGTCCCTTAGAACTAGAGGTCGCTTATCTTATATAGGCTGCGAAAAGGATACGCACTATAGTGCAATCGTTAACCCTCCCGCTTATAGTCTTAACCGATTACTCCGCGATTAAGTAGATCGTCGCTAAGAAGACCCTCGATACTTCTAATATAGACCGAGCTAACCGTCGCTTAGTTATAGCTTTAATTTACCTCTTTAAATACGATATCGAGGTTTACTACCTTTTAAGCAAGAAGAACTTTATCCCTAACGCCTTTAGTCGCCTACTAGCCGAGGAGTCCGACTAGCTGCTTAATTATCGTCGTCCCGACTTTACTATGCTTAACGATATACTTATAGCCTCTAAAGCTATTATAGCTCCTAAGAAACGTAAGGAATTCGCTATCGCCTACGATAATAACTCTTACTATAAGCGAATACTTTAGATAATCGTAGATAGCGAGGACGCTATCGAGAGTCTTTCCTCGCTCCTAAAAGGAGCTATAGTTACTAACTCTATAGTAAGAATAAAGGTATAGCTTAAACACCGCGGCATACCGTTCTTTATAGTCGATAAGCTCCTATATTATAAAGGCCCCGACGGCTTTACTCGGCTATATATCCCTAACGCCTTTATCCTATCTATAATCTCGGCAGCTTATAACGATAAAAACTACTTCGGCGTCGTTTATATAATTAAGGACTTAGAGATATACTTAATTCGCGGAGTTACCTATTAGGTAAAGAAGTATATCGCGGCCTATAAAGCCTATTGCCTTAGCTAAATAGACCGTTAGACTATTACCGGCAGCTATAAGCCTATTCGCCCCCCGCTACTTCTAATATAAAGTATCGCGATAGACTTTATAACCGATATACCGCCCTTACCTTTAGCAAGCTCCTTATAGTAGATCCTAGGCTTTAATATCTTTAACTAACTTCTTACGGTTACTTACCTAATTAGTAAGAGATGCTTGCTAATCTTAGGCAACGCTAAATACGATATAAAGGACTAGGCTTAAAGCCTAGCCCGTTAGTTGCTTCTTTCTAATTAGGGCATACTAAGAACTATTATTAGCGACCGGGATCGTAAATTTACATCCGACTTTTAGAAAGGCCTTTAAAGCGTATTTAGCACTAAAATTACAATAACTACCGTATACTACCTATAGGCTAACGGACTTACCGAATAACGTAATTAGACCGTAAAGACCGCTTTACGAATATCCTATATTAAGGATCCTAGCTTAGATTAAAAGATAATAATCCCCGCCCTTTAGTAGAATCTAAGTATAGCATTTAACGCTAGTACGAAGATCTCCGCCTATAAATCTATCTTCGGCTTTAATATGCGTAGACTATTAGAAGCTGCTAATAATATCTTAAGCACTACTACGGACGAACTGCCCTACGTACGAGAAGTTATTAGTAGATAAGCGAGCCTAGCTATAGCAGCTATAAATGCTAAGCAGCGGTATAACGTAAAACACCGGCCGGTTTTTCTTAAAGCTAGTAATAAAGTCTACCTAAAGCTATATACGGGTTATTACGAGCCTAGCTAGCCGCTATAGAAATAGTCGCAGCAACGAGAAGGCCTATTCGTTATTAAGCGTATAGTTAATAACCTCGCGGCGGAGCTCGACCTCGTTAGCTAAGTTATAATCCACCTAGTCGTAATGTATGTAAAGCACCCTTTGCAAGGCATCCCGGGGCTGCTTACATCAGCCATAGATTACATAGCGGGAGCTATACCTAGCTCCCGGGGCTCGCTACCTACCTTAATAAACTATCCTTCTTTACCTACCTTTCTACGCTGCTTAGTGTATTAAAATAGGAGTATTGCTAATCGCACGACACTAAATGTCTAATCGCACGATAACCCCGTTTTTTCCTAGCCTAAACCCCGCCATCGCCCGCTATACGATTTGGCCTATGTAGCCTAGCGCCGCCGGGAGTCACTCGAAGTCCCTACGTTAAGCCTTAATACGTGCATCGTCGCAATCGTCGCATTAACGCAATCGTCGCATCGACGCAATCGTCGCAATCGTCGCAATCGTCGTATTATCGCAATCGTCGCAATCGTCGCAATCGTCGCAATCGTCGCAATCGTCGCATTATCGCAATCGTCGCACGTATATCGCATCGCGGGCGTAGGAACGTTAGAGCTTTGTGTGCGTATGCGATACCGACAAAAAATTCTTAGTGACTTTAAGTGACTCCCGGCGGCGCTAGGCTATATAGGCCGAATCGTATAGCGGGCGATAGCGGGGTTTAGGCTAGGAAAAAACGGGGTTATCGTGCGATTAGACATTTAGTGTCGTGCGAATAGCAATACTCTAAAATAGTAGCAACACCTTGCCTCTTCTTCGGCAAGCACTAAAGGCCCTTAATAAGCCCTCTACTAAGCGCCTCTTAAAGCCGTACTAAGCGCCTCTTAAGCCGTACTAGCGACGCCTTTATTTACGTTGCGCTAAAGCACCTTAGCTTGCTAAAAAAACCTTTAGTCTACTCTCGGACGACTACCCCGCTATTTTCGGCTTAGCCCGCATCGAGCCCCCGATAGTAGAGCTAATTACTCTCTCTTCCGCCTTAGCGCTTTATTAACGCGCTCTTCGCCTTTACGATAACCTCTTCTAGTAAGCCTAGAAACTATTAACCTCTCTTTCTCTTTTAGCGAGTCTAAAAGCAACTAAGTTTTCCCTTTTTTTTTCTACATAATCCGAATTTCTTTATACCTATTTTAAGTGGTTGTAAATTTTTACATATACTAATAACCCGATTTTCTATATGCCGCCTGCCCTACTGCTACTTCGGCTTATACCTACGACCCTATTTCCTCTTCGAACTATCTTCTCCTCGAACTAATATTTTAGCCCTTGCTCGCCTTCTCTACGATGCCTTATTACGAGCAATAACTAAGCCTTGCCTACACCGATGTCTCTTTTCATCCTCGGGATAACGACCCTTACTAAGAACGCCGCCGTTAAGAGACCTAAGACCCTCGGCAACGTCGGGAGACCTAAGTCTCGAGGGACCGAGACACTTCTTTTCGCCGCGGCAGACATACTTAGGATAACGACCGACGCTACGATCGGGATAACCGCCGCCCTACCCGTTAAGGCGAGGAATATAGAGAGGAAGAGGCGAAAGGAGCCTAATTTATTAACTATAGTGTTACGACGATATCCTTACCGCCCGCTAGCCGTATGACAGCAGCTTCGCCTCTGCCGTACCTTATTTTGCCGCCTGCCGTACGCCCTGCTAGGACGATGTCCTTGCCGCCCGTTGGCCGTATGACGGCAGCTTCGCCTCTGCCGACGATAGTTCCGCTGCCTCTGCCGTACCTTGTTTTACCGCCTGCCGTACGCCCTGCTAGGACGATGTCCTTGCCGCCCGCTAGCTGTATAACGGCAGCTTCGCCTCTGCCGTACCTTATTTTGCCGCCTGCTATACGCTCTATTGCGATGTCTGTAGCGCGCTTTATTTCGCCGCCTGCCGTTACGACGATAGCCTCGCCGCCTGCTGCACGCCTTATTGCGATATCTATAGCGCGCTCTATTTCGCCGCCTATTGCACGGCCTATTACGCCGCCCGCTAGCCGTGTAACGGCAGCCTCGCCGCCTACTGCGTGTTCCGTGGCTAAGGCTCCTCCGGCTCCTAAGCCCTCTACGTGCCGAAAGTGTAAAGCGCCCTTTGCTTTCCGGAACGCTCTTTTTAAGCACCTTCGTAGAGCCTATTCCGGCTAGCAGAAGACGCCTACCGCCGTTATTAACGATGACTTCGGTTGCGCGACTATTCCCTAACCTACCGGCAACCCTGCCTCTTCTCTTAAGAACATTATATAAGGACTCTCTGCCGCTATCGAAGCCGTCTATGCGACTATTCTCGCAGCTATTGTTCGCCGCCTTATAGCCGCTCCTACCGCGGCTTCTCTTCCCGAGACCGCCTTACCTACTGCTGCTATTAACGCCTTCGGCAAGTCCTCTTCGCAGTAGCAACTTCTTCCCACCGGCAATAACTCGTCTTCGCAGCAGCATCTTATTCCTGCCGCCGCCTCGCCTACTATTAACGCCGTTAGCACGGCTGTTTCCGCGGCCGCTTCGCCTGCTATTAATGCCGGCTATACGACTATTCCCGTGGCTGCTCTAGACAAGCCGCCGCCGTAGTAGCTTCTTCTCCCTGCCGTCTTATAGCGAGATCTTTAACCTCCTAGCAGCTCTTGCCGTAACGATATCTTTACCCCGCCGGCAACCTATCGCCGTAGTAGCTTCTTTAAGCTGCCGCCTCGCAATAACTTCTTTATCCTGCCGGCAACTCATCGCCCTAGCGATGCCCTTAACCTTCCGGCAACTCGTCGCCTCCGGCCGCTGTCTTTAAGCCGGGGCGGGATATATTTCGCCTTCTTCGAGGTCTTTACCCTGCCGGCAACCGTCCGCCGCAGTAGCATCTTCTTCCCGCCGGCAAGCCATCGCCACTAGTCGTATCGTAAAGCATAACCCGTCGGCCTTACGCTCTATAGCGTACCGACTAGCGCCGCCTTAGACGCTTCTAGCACGATTAGAGAGCAGCCGCTTGCTCCGCTGCCTAAAGAGATCGCCGTTATATGCCCCTTTCTGCGATTAAGGAATTCGATCTAGACGATAAATGATTACTAGCAAGCGTGAGTATGACTTACGAGAAAGGAACGAAGGATCCGGGCAATAGAAGCCCGATTAAGATTATTATTTTAACTACTATAGTCAATAGGTTTTTTCTTTTGTGCCGGCATTATAATGTATGTAAAGCACCCTTTGCAGGGCATCCCGGGGCTGCTTACATTAGCCATAGATTAGATAGCGGGAGCTACACCTAGCTCCCGGGGCTCGCCACCCACCTTAATAAACCACCCTTCTTTACCTACCTTTCCACGCTGCTTAGTGCATTAAGTCGTCTCTATTTAGCACCTTAAGCTCGCGCACGAAGGGCATTGCGTCGAGCTCGAGCCTAGGCCTATAGAAGCCGCTCGTTATGTTAAAGCACCTAACGAAGGGGATTAGCACTACGAAGTCGAACGCCTAATAGACATCTATATTCGTCGCATCGGTCGGTCGAAGTTACCTATAACCGAATACCTTATACGATAGAAAGAATAGGCTGCTATATATAATTAATAGGTCTAAGCCGACTAAGTCTCCGCTAAAGCTATCGCGGAGTTCTAAGGTCGCCCTCTAGCACGCGCTATACGAAGTAAAAAGGCCGCTTAGCAAAAGGAACGATTAGAAGATAAACAATTACTAGTATATATAAGCATAACTTATAAGAATAAAAGGAAGGATTTAAGCAATAGGAGTATTCCTCCTAATTGCCTAATTAGGATTGTATTATAACTGCTATAGGCAGTAGTGTTTTCTTTTTTAAGCCGGCATTCTAATATATATAAAGCATCCTCTATGCTATATACTAGGGCTAATATAATCAGCCATATATAAGATAGCAGGGAGCTATTCCTAGCTCCTAGGGCTTACGCCTACTTAATAAAAGCATCCTTCTTTACATATATATTCTTAGTGCCTAGTGCATTAGCTAGCGAATTAAGCTCTAGGGCCCGTCTATGCTCTAAAGCTATAGGCTTCCCTCCGTACTAGTAGCGGCGGGGATATTATTATCCTCCTTAATATTAGACTTAAGAGAAGGTTATATAGCGCGAATCGCTATAGGCCGTTCGGCTCGCTTTACTATAGGGCGAGCGGGAAGATATAGGCAGTCCGTAGCGAAATATCTATCCGCGCTATAGCGTACGTAAAGCCCTTCCTCTCTCCGCTTCTAAAGCTCCGCCTTCGATACTTACTTAGCTCGCTATATAGAAGAGGAGGGCGCGCTGCTTAAGGCGGCGGATAGTATCCTCGCTTTTCTATAAGCGGGCCGCGTAGTAGATATTATAACGTCGCCCTTATAGTCTACTATAGTATCGGGCGTAGATCTAAGCGGCGGGAGCGTTATAGCGTTT
The DNA here is from genome assembly GCA_012934285.1 of Ophiocordyceps sinensis. Taxonomy (NCBI): domain Eukaryota; kingdom Fungi; phylum Ascomycota; class Sordariomycetes; order Hypocreales; family Ophiocordycipitaceae; genus Ophiocordyceps; species Ophiocordyceps sinensis. The sequence continues at coordinate 10,498,099 of JAAVMX010000001.1, read as the reverse complement.
TTAGTAGTAATTCCTTTATTCCTATTGCTAACGCCGTTTATACTAGCGCGCTTTTATAACTTCTAAAAGCTAAGGCTTTATATATAGTTTTAGGCTACCTTAATAAGGCGACTTACGTACTCCCGGAAGTTAGTAGGTATCTCGATTAAGATAAGTATCTCCCGTAGTTATAGAGTAATCGAATTCCGTAGCTATATAAGCTTAGCGCTATCTCCCTAAACGCTATTTCCGGCAGCGCGAGTAATAGTCTCCTTAAAGTCGGGAAGGAAGTCCTTAAACGTCTAGCCGTCTTTCTAAAAAAGGGTCCGTAATCTATCTTACGCTTTCTCTTACTCTTATATATTGCCGAACGCGTAGATAAGGTAGTTAAAGAAGGCATAAGGGTCGTAGGCGCTATTAGGCCCGCTATTCTCCTAAAACCTAGAAATCCGCCGTATCTAAGGCTTAGGCAGCGTATAAAGCAGCGAATACCAAGCGGTATCGCGGCAACCGTTAAGGCCTTACTTCTAGTTAACGGTAAACTTACTATAGAGGCGATATAGGAAGAAGTAAAAAGACTCTAGCTTACTATCCTATATAGGCTATAGTAGAGGCTTCCTTTTGCCGAAGGCGGCTTTAAGGGCCGTCCTTAGGTTAGCTATGCTAGCGTCCTTAGCCGTAGGAGAGTTCGTCGACGTAGCCGTAGGCGCGAGTAGCGTATCCGTAGATATAGGCGCTATAAATCCTATTTTAACTCTAAGGACTTTTAGCAACCCCTTTCGTTTAACCGGATTAACGGCTATTTTCTATAGTAGTACTAAAAGGCGCTCTTCTTCCGCTATAGAAGGTACGGCATCCGCCGTCGCCTTGCCTAAACAGGCTTTTATTATTTCCTATTAAAGGCGGGCTTTTGTAAAGACCCGCTTATTTAGCGACTCTTATCGCAGCTATAGCTACTAGGACCCTTCGGCCTATTGCTTAAAGACGTCCTTTATATCTTTATCTAGTAAGTCTAGAATAGCAGCTATTATTACTACGCGTGCCGCTTTTATCGTAGCGGCCTATCGTTTTAGTTAATATATACCGCTATTATAAAAGTAGGACGTTATCGTATTAATAAGTCTATAAAAAAAGAGATAGATAATACTATAATAAGGTAGGTAGAGTAATTATATAAGTGCCCTCTATATAGGTATAGAAATTATCTATAAAGAACTAAGTGTAAGCGCACTTATATATACGGATATATAGCTCTACGTACGTACTCCTTTATCTATACGTGCCTTTTACCCCTATCCGTATAAGCCCCTTACCCTTATTTATATTAGCCCCTTGCCCTACCCGTATGTGCCTCTTCCCCGCTCGTATATAAGAATACGGATTAAGTCGTAAACTTAATCTTACTAATAGTTAAAGACCCTTATACTTAGCGATATCGTTAAAGGAGATCTTATTAAGGTAGATCTTATAGAGGTAGTCGTCGACGAAGTCGTAAAGGCAAAGATTAAGGTAGGCTTTCGCGTCCTTAGCGTCTATATATCTAATTAGAACGGCTTAATAAAGGTCTTTAGGGATATCTTAGTCGATAGGTAGTAGAGGCTCGGTAGGTAATAGCTTAGCGGTAAAGGCCTTAATTAAGGTTTAAGAGGTCTAGACTTTAGACTACCGGTAGAATATTACTATCGCGTTAACGTCGAGCATTTAGACGTTAAACGCTAAATCGTTAAAGGACGAAAAGCGGAAGGGCTAAGGTCTAATAGTCTTACGATTCGGCCGCGATATAGGGCGGCGGTAGCCCGCGGTCTTATAGATAGGACAGGGGTAAGGAGGTCGAACGTAGCGGTAAGGGTAGAAGGTAGCTAAGGAGTTAGAGTTATAGCCGGAGTTAGAGTTAGCGTCGTTAACCTAGCGGGAGGAGTTTAGATAAGCGGGTTTACCCGCGTCGGAAGCATCCTCGAAAAACGTAGAGAGGGAGGGGCTTAAGGACGGGGGAATAAACTTAAGAATGTCGCTAAAGCGGATAGAACGGATAAAGGCCGGAGGATAAGCTAAGGCCGTACGGGCGGGAATAGAGATCGCAGCGGCGGGAATAAGGATCGTAGCGGTAAGGGGTTCGCCCTTATCGTTAGAATCCTTAATAAAAGGACTAAAGGGAAACCCCTTTAGGGCAAAGGTAGGCAAAGGCGCGGTAAAGGGCTTACCCTTATCGTTGAAATCCTCGATAAAAGGGGTAAAGGGAAAACGAATTATATTTATTAATTATATTCCCTCCGAAATAGGGATAAAGAAAGCCGGGACGGGGCGGGTAGGTAGTATAGGGAAAGATAGGCATAAGGCAAAGAGTGCGTATATAAGAAGAAGGATAATAATTATAGGTAGCCCGGCATGCCCTACGAACTATAGGGCTGCCGGAGCCCGGACTATCTAATAATCCGTAGGCACCTAATAGGTGCCCTGCCTTTCCGCATTATAATACCGGCCTAAAAAACGAGCCCTTACTATCCTTAGTAGAATAAAATAAAGAACTAATTAAAAAGGAAAAAATAATTTAGAATAACGTAACACGATCCTTTTAATCTATGCTTATTTGCTTTATGCGTTACTATAGGATCTTTTCCTAACTAAATAATTAAATTAATATCCTTTAATTAATCGCAGCTAGGGTAGCGCCGGCGGAACGCGTAATACGCTTTAAGGCGAATTCTACGATTGCTTCCTAGGAAATAGCGCTAGCGGGGACCTACTAGTCGTAGGCGGCCCCCTAGCCCTTCTAGCGGACTTAATACTTAGTAATAAGGGTCTTTAATCGGCTATCACGGCGCTTGCGAGATTTAAGTATACGCTCGAGCTCGTAGTGCTCGTCGCCCTCGCTTAAGGCGTTATCGAGATCTTACGCTGCTTTAACCGCGCCGGGTTTTTCTTTCTTAAAGCATCTATCGTACGCGGGTTTTAAATACTCTACCGAAATAACTAGATAGATTCGAATATAGGCGGGTAAATTAAGCTCGGCTATAAGGTCGTTAACCATTCTTTTAATAAGGAAGGGCCCCTCCCTCTAATAGGACTATTTCTTTACGGGCTAAGATAGTTCGTAATAACCCCGATGCAATTTAAGGTATACCTAATCGCTAGCCTAAGAGAGGACCTAGCGATGCTTGCCGTCGTAACGGCGTTTAGCCTTTATCCTATAAGGTTTATTATAAAACCGGCCTATCGTCTTACCGCTTCCCGCAAATAGGAGAGGTTATCCGCAATAGAGATATTGTCGGCCTTAAGAGAGGAGCGGAGATCGTGACAAAAGATATAGTTATACACGGATATACGAGTGCTAGCGTTAAAAGCCGAATTTAGGTTCTATTATAGGGTAAGCAAAAGCAATTTCTAATTAAGGTCTAGGTCCTTAATGTAGGCTATCCTTAATATAGTTTCGACCGTCTAATTGCGACGCTCTATTAGTCCGTCTGCTTAAGGATAATATACTATCGTTATAGCGATTTTAGTCTTAAAAGACTTCTATAGCGAACGCTAGACCTTAGCATTAAAGCGCCTATCGCGATTACTAATAATAGTAGATAGCATTCCTTAGTCCGTAAGCAAAAGAAGCCGAAAGAGGGATACGCCTTAATTCGTCGTAGAATACTTAGCGTTTCCGGGGATTAAAAGACAACGTTTGCTAGCTAGGCAGGTTACTATAAGCAGCTAGTTAAATATATCGAAGCTCGAGATAGCCTAAGGCGAAGAGGCGGAAGATATAACGGGTATATCCGTAATAATGTCTATTCTAATAGAACGCATAGGTTAAACTAAGGCCTAGATAGGCTTATAAAAGCCTACGAGTAGCTAGCGGGAGTAGCGCTTAAGGTCCTATAGTATACGAGTAATCCTAAAGTAATTTTTCGTATCGTAAGCGGCCGCTAGTATAGGCGATACTATAGAGGCGGGGATATAAAGGCGGAGGTAGCTATTACGACCCTCGTAATAGAGCAGCTAGTCCTAAAGAAGGAATTGAATACTACGTCTTTTAAGACGTAGAAGGGCGGCCTTACGCTCTTCCTAGCTAAAGGCGGCACTTAGAACGGGTATAGGAGGAAGAGGAGTGCCGTTAGGGTTAAGCGTAAAAGCCGTAGTAGCCGGCGCGGCTAGGTCGTCGGAAAGTATACCGATAATCTTAAAGAAGTATAGGTAAAGGCATAACTAATAACGAATTAAGTCTTTATCTTAGGATCTATAACGGCTTTAGATATAAGCAGTACGTCGTTAAGCGTTATATAGTTAAAGCGGCAACGGTCGGGGGTAAGATCCGTTTTTAAAGCGGCTAGTCTACTAAAGGCGTTAAGGATAAGGTTATCCTTACCGGGTATATAATAGTTCTTAAGATTAAATTACGAGAGGTAGATAAAAGCAACTATAAGTCGGCGGTTACTATAGTCGGCGTTAGAAATATCGAGCGTACGCTTTTTATAAATCTACTTTATAGCGGAGTAATCTATAAGGACTATAAGCGGTAGGGTTAACGATTAGATTATAGTTCGCATTTTCTTAATTGCTTAAACGAGATAGGTAACTTTTAGCTTAGATAGACTATAGTTCCGTTCGGCGGGGGTAAGTACCTAAGAGAGGAAGTATATAGGCATTATCTATTTTACCGGGATTAGTTAACCTAAAGCCTATGCGGAGCCGTCTAAGAGATAATAGAATACCGCTTTAAATCTACGCTAGAGGGAGGCGTCGATCTAGGCGAATAGCTTCTTAGCCGGGTTAAGGTAGTATAGTATCCGTCCTAACGCAATTTCCCCTTAGAGGGCCTAAAAGGATAGCTTCTCTATAGCTATAGGTAAGAAGGCAGTATTCTATATAAAAGCTTTACGTCGATTTAGGTTCCCGTTAGTTACTTTACCGAGCGCGCGGCCTAAAGCGAGGAGGCATATCTTCCGGGCTTAGAGTAGCTTAATAAAAGGGCTAAAGTAAGGGATCTTCGATCGTATAAAACCTACTACGCTAATATAATGTTTAAGTTTCTATAGGGTGTTTAAGAACTCGAGTTTTACGAATACGGCTATATAGTCCTCTAAGGTATTTATACTAAAGGCATCGATATAGTGCCCGAGAAGGTATACGGATAGGTAACCGATCTAACTTTTCTTCGGGGATATAGTTAGGTTAGGCTTATTAAATAGTTCTATAATAGTTTTAAGGTAATAAAGATAATCTGCTTAAATACACGAATAAATTACGATATCGTCGATAAACGCGCGGGGGAAGGCTTAGTAAGGTTAAAGAATACGGTCTATATATCTTTAGGCGTAGGTAAGGCTATTTCGAAAGCTAATTAGTGCTATAGTAAGATTCTCGAGTCTACGGTAGCTAATAACGGTAAACCAGTTGCGATAGTTACGACGTACGCTGAATTAGTAAAAGAATAAGGCGGCGTCGATTATAGTAATATATTTAGCGCCTAGCAGTTTAGAGATAATACTTTCTTAAAGAGGCAAGGGATAGGCGTTAAGGACCGTAACGCCGTTAATACTACGTATATTAATAGTAGCGCGGCCTTCCGTAATACCTTAAGAGGTACGCTAAATAATAAAACCTAGCGCTATAAAGGGCGATAGCTATATCGTCTATTCTATACGATCCTACTAATAGAGTTTATCGAAGGTTTCGTCGATAATTATATAGTCGTAAAGTCCTTACGGGTAAAGACGTTAGGCAATCTTCTAATACTACTATCAGTCGATAAAGGGTATAGTAAGCTCTTTACTAAGTTAGATAACGGCTATACCTATATCTTTCTAAAGAGAGGGGAAACGCTAGAGGAGCTTAATAACTTTATTAATAAAGCGAGGGTTTCCGGCGTAAATATAAATGCCTTCTTTAGTAATATACTTAGGAAGGGAGCTTAGCTTTTAGGCTTAGCGCTAAAAAGGGACTACGTTAGGCTCCGGGAAGGGCGCTACGGAAGGAAAATCGACCTAATTAACGAGGGGAGGCGCTAAAGCTCCCGGATGTAAAGCGGCCGAGATAACGTTAGAGGAGAATATAACGGATGCTAAGATATTAAAGCTATTGCCGATTATAGGAACTTACTAAAGGTCGGTAGCTAAAGGAGAGGCTATAAAAGGGTTAAAGGCTACCGTAGCTAGAGAAGCAGTAGTTAGGGCCTAAAGGGCGGAAGTCTACGATAGGACTATAAGGAATCCTAAATTATAGTACTTTAAAATCTAGCTAAATCGCTGCTTACGTAGAATAACTACGTCCTTAGCGGAGTTATTAATTATTGCGACGCTAGGGAAAGAGGAATTATCTACGAGAGCATATATAGATAAGTCGTAGAAGGAATAAAAAGCGTACGGCCAGCCTTTAGAGATTTTTTTCTAAAAGGCGGGTATAATAATAGTTTAACCGGTAGGAACTAAGGTCTTTCGGACGCCCTAAACGCGACGCACTATATCCCGGCTAAGGCGATAGATATTAAAAGGGATCTTAAAGTCTTAGAGAGTGCCGATATAGATTATATCCGATCCGTAGTCGACGTTACTAAAGTGCGATTTAAGGAAAGCATTCTTAAGCTAAGCGCCTATAGCGACTTTAGTAACCTAGGCGGAGTAAGAAAACTCCGCGAGCCCTACGTCGGAATTATTAGCGTAACGGCCTTAGACTAAAAAGGAAAAGGTAGCTTAGTCTTTAACGTAGGCGTAACCGGTAATATCTTTAACGGCTATAAGAGGCAGCTTTTTAATCGTATACGGTAAATGCTATAGTAAGTCTTAATTAATTATAAGCTTACCGTATCCGGTATCCGGATAGATCTTAAACGCCTTCTTAAACGGCTTGCCTATAATCTTTATCCTTATATAGGAAAATAGAATAAGTTTACCTTTGTTATCTTAATAAAGGGGTTAGGGTATAGGCTTAAGAATAGATAGGGAGTCGAGAAGAGACGTAAGGCCTACGGCCTCGGCTAGATAAACTAGCTCGGCTATTAAAGACGTAGGGCTAAGAGGAGCGGTTACTTTATAAGAAGCCGAGGGAGGTATAACGACTAAAGGGGTAAAGCATTAGCTTAAGATATGCCTTTACACACCTAAGTGCAGCCGTTAGTAGCTAGGTGCTAAAAGGGGAGGTTTTATAACGGAAAACTAGTCTTATAACGGCGATATTTAGCGGGTTTTAGGGCTATCGTCTCCTTAGCAAGCTACTATTTCGAAATATAGTACTTAACGCGGATATACTTATCTAAAACGGAGGCAAGGGGAAAATATCGATTATAGGTAGCGTACTTAAAAAGACCTTTATTAGGTAAGGCATACGTCGTTATACAACCGACGAAGTAAGCCTTAAAGAGGTCTAAGTTAGAACGAATAAAGCTTTAATCGTCCTTAAAGGCTTTATCGCCTACCTTACTGCCACTTAAGGCGCGGGCTTTACTAGCTTAATACTTTAATTTAAAGCGTACTTACTTCTTTACTTTTTCCTCTCTATATATATCTCTTTATCCGGCGGGGCGGCGACCGTCTTAATCCCGGCGATAGGGAGCTTAGTTATTGCGACGATCGTTATTACGACGGTCGTTAAAGCGGCGATCGTACTTACGGCGGTCGTAGTCGTAGGTAGAATGCCTAGCATAATGACGGTTGCTTTAGCCGCGGCTACTATTAAAACGGCGAGTATCTCGCTTACGGTCTCTATTATAATCGTTATTATAGCGGTAAGAGTCGTAACGGTTATAGTCGTAGTCGCGGCGGTTAAAGCTATAGGAGTTATTACGGCGAGAGTTTCGAGAGATATACTAGTTAAATAACGTAGTAATAAAAGGCTTCCTTTCTTCGATTTCCTAAATCTACTTTTTAATAAAAGTCTTTTTATTAAGCAGCGGAAGGAGGGAAGCGATTTATATAGCAATGAGTCTATAAAAGGTCTAAGTAATCTAAAAGTCTTTTTTAAGGCGAAGCTATTATATAAGTAAAACCTTACGTTAGATCTACTATAAGAGGGATAACTCTCTTACGTTCTATATAGAGATAGTATATTCTCCGCTATATAGCTCGTAAGAGATTTCCGTATTAAAGCGGCTAAACCTTTTAATAAGCTTTTTTATAAAGGTTATAAAGGACGTAGATCGTAGACGGTATCGCTAAGCGACGGAAAGTTTACTTATATATTAACTAAGCGTACTTCCGCTAAAGAACGATAGGTAGAAAGGATAGAGTATATAAAGGTCTTTAAGATTAACTATTTCCTAAATATAAAGAAAATATCTATTAGTAAAGGTTTATAGGTTAAGCTTAGTAGGATTATTAAGAATTAAGCCGTTAAAATATATACTCTATCTTACGACCCGCTTATAAAGGTTATTATTAAAAGTCGCGGCCGCTAAGTTACTAAGCTCGTCGGGTTAATGCTAAGAGTATCGGTTAAAGCGACGACGTTAGGGCGGCGGGATATAAGTATCTTAAGACTGATTCTTATCGGAGAACTAATCGTCGTTAGGCGGAAGAGAGTTTTCGCGATCGCGAGAATTTGCCTTATCGGCCTAAGCGTAGTCTTCTACATCCCGAGCTATACTTACTAAAAAACGAAAAGCTTATAGCGAAGGTAAAGAACGCGAGGTACGATAATATAAAGAAGTAAAAAGAATTATATATATAGAGAGTAAGGCGAAAGGCATACGAAAGAGTATAAGCAAGAAAAAAAATTCGCCTTACGAAAAAACAAAAAGAACTTCTTATAGCGATAAAAGAAAGATATAGATTAGCTATAATACTTCCTAAATAGCGTATAAGGCTATCGTAAAGCCGTTAAGGCGCTAAGACTAAAGGCGACGGCGATTAGCTAACGGTAGGCTCCGCTATCGAAGATTAGACGTAAAACGTCTAGAAAATTATAGAGGGTTTATCCTAAGTAAGATAAGCGTAAACTATAAGTTTAGGCTTACGTAACGTCCTTATATAACGCTCTAAAGGCGATGCTAATAAGAACCTTATAGATCTTTAGTCTTGCCGGAATAAGGGTAAGGTATTACTACTATATAGTATAGGGAAAGATAGGCATAAGGCAAAGGGTGCGTATATAAGAAGAAGGATAATAATTGCAGGTAGCCCGGCATACCCTATAAACTATAGGGCTGCCGGAGCCCGGACTATCTACTAATCCGTAGGCACCTAATAGGTGCCCTGCCTTTACGTATTAGTAGGGCGGGCAAAGGTAGCCGAAAGGCCTAAGATAAGATAAGGCTAGTAGTCTAAGAGGCAGGAGGCTAGATAAAAGGGGGACTAAAAGGAAAGGGAGTTACCGCGTTAGCTAATAATAGGGTTATGCCGGCGTAGCTAAGGGAGGCTAAGAATAACCTTATAGCTAAGCTTCGTAAGAAAGAAGTATATAGACTTAGTATAAGCGCTAATCCGGGAGACCGAAAAAGTATAATAGGTAATAGAGCCGGACTTATAGTCGCTACTATCGGCGAGAGAAAGCCGGCGCGGGAATTAGAGTTAGCGGATAGGAAAGGTAAGGCAATACGCGGTCTAAGCGTATATAAAGGCGTATCCGGAATAGCTAAAGTCAATTAAAGCACTTATAACGATATCGGCGGATATAAGGGATAAAGGCATAAGTAAAGCACGCAGTTATATTCCTATAGGGAGGTAAAGATCTTCCCTAGTATCGAACGAAGCTATAAACTTAGATATAGAGAGCTCTATCGCGCAATAAGGCGAAAGAGCTACGTATTTCCTAAGGATTAGAAAAAGCCGGGGAGGTCGTCTACTTCGCCCTTAATAAAGCCTTACTTAATAGCGCGAACCTAGTGGCGGGGGGGAGGGGGTTTAAGGAGGCGTAGGGCAGACGTACCGCTACTACGGCTACGGCCGCGGCTAGAGCTAGAACCGGCGCCGGGACTAGCGCTAGGGTTAGCGCCGGGATTAGCACTAATACCCTTATTAAGGTAGGTCTAGGCGGTATAAGTAGCGGTAGCCGGCTAAGCGTAGTAGAGGTAAAGACGGTTCTCCGACCGCCGTTGCTTCTTAGCGTTAGTAAGCCGGGCCCGGAATATATCGAGCTGTATTAGGTTACCGGTAGGAGACGTAGGTAAAGCAGGCGAGGTAAGGCTAGTACGAGCAGGGTTATAAAGCGGCTAGAGTTAAGAACGGGCCTTAATATACTGCTAGTTATCCTAAAGCGTAGAGTATATTTTAGCCTAGGCCGTAAAGTCGTTATAGGCCGGGCATTCGACCTATAAGGCGACGGCGTTAGTAAGTTCGATAAAGACCTTTAAGTAAAGGTAGGCGATATAAGCGGTGCGGTTAAACAATAAGTCGGCTTAAAGTTATATAAACTTCGAATAGAAGTCCGGCTAAGAAATATTCTTTATTAATAAGGTATTAAAGTCGGCCTCCGACTAAGCATAGGTGAAATTAGCACTAAAGATAAGGCTAAGGTCGTCGGTAAGAGCTTTAATAGTAGTCTACTATTAATTAGCGAAAGTCTTATTATCGAAGACGTCTTAAGGAACGCTAGCGATAATAGAGGCAGCCTAGCCGGTAAGCCGGCTAGCTACGTAAAGAATACGATCTTACTCCGTAGGGTATAAGGCGGCGTCCTAACGGAGCTTAATAATAAAGCCGTTACGCTAGGTCCGGAAAGCCTCCTTACGTTGCTTTTAAGTGCTAAAGTCGCCGGCGAACCTCTTAAGGTCGGCTATACGGGAATAGGTAAAGGTAAAGGCGGGGGCGGGGGTACGGGCCTAGTCTTAAGCCGCGTCGCGTTCGGTTAAGACGAAGAGAGAGGATATAGCGCGGTTAAGCTAGCGCTAAAGATTAGTAGCGTGCTTTTAAGCAACGGCTGCGTGCTTTTAAGCGACGAGCACTCTTATATCTAACTTAACGTAAGCATTATAAAGGTAAGTAAGGGCCTTAATCTAAGGGGCCTAGAAGTCGTAAGTAGCGTTAGCTTAAATATAGGCGAATATGCCGAATATAGGCCGTTAGGCTTAAAGAAGGGCGGCGAGATAAGGGTAGTAGGAAACGTAGTCGGTCTAAGGCTTTAGGTCGGTAGGAGCCGGCGGGGTAACGGCTGGGGTAGCGGATAGGGGATCGGCCTTTATATAGTCGGTTATCGTAGATTATTAGGCAATAGGATAAGGTAAGGGTAAGGGAAAGGTAAGGAGGGAAATCTATATAATTCGCGTCGAGACGGCGTATTTATACCGGGAAAATTCTAAAAATCGAGGAAAACTTAATTAAAGGGGTCCGGTAAGGAGGCGGACTTACATCGCGAAGAGGGGAGATTAGAAAAGAAAAGGGTAAGATAGCGAGATTATTAATTAAAGGTAATAGGATAAAATAGTAGATTAAACTATAAGGAAACGAGCTTAAGGGGGGTATATAATTATTATTAATTAACAAAGGGATATAGCTATAGACTAGGTCTAAATATCTATATATACGATATAAAGGTCACGTAGGATATTATATAACATAACCTAATACTATAATACTATAATACTATTAAGTAGTATTTTAATATAGACGTTAACTAGAGTTATTATTTTACTAACTAGATAATAACAATATTTAATAAGGTCTATATAGAAAATCCCTTTATACCGCTTTATAAGGTTCTATAGACCTTCTTTAATAAACTTTAACTATATTAGAGAGCCCTTAGTAAAGGCTACGATAGTAATATTTCCCTTTATATATCTCTTATTAACGCGTGCCGCGGTGTTCCTAAATTAAAGTACGCCCTCTTTAAGCCCGCTTAGAAAGTCTAGACTATTTTTGCAGACTTACGTGCGTCTATCGAGGCATACCTTACACGCAACCCGTCGGCCTAGTTCCTATAGGATAAAGCATTTAATTATAACGATTAATAGTACCTAGACCGAAGATACTTAAATAACCGTAGACGAGGCGGATTCTATAGTCTCGGACGAGGCTACGGACGAGGATACAAACGTCGTAGCCGTAGAGGCTATTTACGAGGATTTAGCTATAACCGTAGGACCCCCTTTCGCCTACGAGGACGCGGCGGCTATAGAAATAGCCCTAACCGCTTAACCTAGACTAAGAAATATTCCGTTTGTTATAAGGAAGGCTATTAGTCTACTAAACACACGCCTAAGGAACGCTAACGGTCTAAGGACTAATACCTTACGTAGTATTTTAATAATAGCATCTTAATAACTAACTTTACGGCATACGTAACCGAGTTTAAAGGCTATAAGACTAGCGAGATAAAGGCTAAAGCTAACGAATACTAAGACGTAGAAGACGTAGATAATAATGCGGAACTATAATAGGCGACTTAAATACTCTATAAGGCCGCTTTTACATACCTTTAGACTAGTAAAGACGTTTACGGTATAGACTAGTATACTCCCGCCGACTAATTCCTAATCGAAGATCGTTATTCCCGTTAGCAATTCTAAGGGATTATAATCGATACTAGCGCGGCTAAGGTGTTAATAGTAGGATAGGAATAGTACTTCGCTTTAAAGCGAACGGAACCTTCTATTATGCTTAACAACTCGACAGCCGGGCAATCTAGCATCGGGTTTAGCACTAGCACTCCTATTTATTCCCTTAGTTTAATCGCCCTCGAAACCCCTATTAGTTAAGTAACCTTTTACATTCTTAAGACCTATACCCCTTTCTTACTCTCTCTCGCGGATATAGACCGACTTAGAGTCTATTTTAATAATATTATAAACACACTTATAACTAGCACGACCCCTAGTTCTATAGTAGACCTAGGAAACCTAAGCCGTATCCCTATAATCCGTGAATAGAGTTATCTATAGTTCTTCTTACTAAAGGAAGAAGAAACAATCTTCTTTCTAATAGAAAGTAAGATATCAACCTTATATCGACGATTTAGATACTTAGCTGTTTCGAGACTTTATTACCTGCTTAAGCAGGCGGGCTATAATATAACTACTATATAGCTTACATCGATCTCTAAATTTTTTTATTACTGCTAGATATACTTATAGGCACTTAAGCGTTTTAAGTTTATACTAAAAGATAACTAGGAATTTAATTACGAGATTATAGTAGACGTAATATACCTTAGAAGCCCTTAACGACTTATTCTATACGTCGTTAACTCCGTAATAGCATTTTAAGGAGCTAGGTTCCTTCCTTTAATATTAGCTAAGGATACTTAGGAAGTCCTTCGAGCCTTTTAGATCGATAGCTACCTTAGACCTCCTAATATAATTAAATACGACGTAAGAACTAATTTCGCCTTAATAGAGTTCCGTAATAAGATAAGGATTATAGGGATAACCTATAAGTAGGTCCTTATAGAATTATATACGTCGATTAAGAAGGTCGAGAGGTATTACGCTCCTTTACGCCGTGCGTTTAAGATCCTTTACGTAGAGATCGGAAATATTACGTCTCTTAAGGCAGTCCTTTAGATAGCCGTAAAAGCCGTTAACGATATAGCCGGACCTTACGGCCCTATCCCTACACTTCTCGTCTTTAGTGTATACCCGCGTATAACTATTAACTCGCCTCCGTTAGCTATAACCCTAAAAAGGTCTATAGCTATATAAAAGGCGATAAAGATACTGCGATAGCTTTCTATAGAGCGATAAGTTTAAGATGCTTTACGCGTTCGCAATAGCCCTTCTATAGCCGAAATACTTACTCTACCGCTATAAAGTAAGGTTCGCGTCTAAAGAGAAACAATAGGATAGTAAGGACTATTTAAGATTACTACGATTAACGGTTATAACATTACTATTAATACTATTAACGGACCTTAATTCTTTCGGTCTACCTTAGTGTAGCCTTACCTTCGAGACGATTCGTCTCCTCTACCCTTGTTTCCCGCAATTAAAGCGCCGCCGGCTGCTAACCTAACCCCTAATTAGACACTAGGGTCTACACTCCCTACTCTAATCCCTAAACCCCCGATGCTACGCAGGCGTGGCCGTACTCCCGGTGTAAAGAATAAGCTAAAGCTACTAAATCGGCTTTTAATTCTACTTCCCCTTCCTTAGGCCTTCGTTATTAAGAAAGAAGAAGATGCCTACGAATTAGCACTTAATCTACGGGAAAAGGAGTTATTATAACCCTAAGAGCCCTATTTAAGGAATTAGATAGATAAGAGATCGATAACCTCGTTGCCTATAGTATAACTAGCTTCGAACGCTATAATAAAGCTCTCTACGGTAATTACCGTATCCTTAAGTCACGAATAGTGTGAGAGGTAAAGGGTAGAGATAAGAAACCCTACGAGAAGTCCCGCCTTATTGTTTAGGGATATAATAACGAGGAGAAAATAACCCTATTAACGCAATTACCGACGATTTAATGCGTTAGCTAACGGCTAATCTTAGCCCTCGCTCCTAGACTCTTTAGTTATTACGGCATAACTCTTTAGTTGCGAGATATTACTTAGGCCTACCTATAGGCCGAAACTAAGCTATTTAAGACTATCCTAACTAAACTACACGTCGAAATATAAGGACGATACCTAGAAGGGACTATTATCTATGTAATTCGACCTTTATATAGGATCGTAGAGTTAAGACTATATTAGTTCCGAATATATTATAAGCATTATATTATCCGACTTAATATATTAACCTCGGTGTATAACTCGTGCCTCTTAATCGCGAACGGGACCCTTAATAGATTTAGCATAGTTAGCCTATAGTTAGATAATACGTTAATATTAGGCATACGTAGCTTCTTAACGGCTAAGGAAGAGCAGCTTTAAAAGGCTAAATTTAGAGCAAAGCTAAAGACTAAGATATCTGCCGGCTCGGTACTTGACTTTAATAGAGCTAGACTAACTCTTTAAGATTAGATTAAGGTCTACTCCTTTAATAGAAGGGCTAGTTAGAGAAGATTAAGACTATTATCGCATAGGATTATAACTTCGCATAACGATATATAGAACAACAAGCCCGAGGAGCATACGTCGCGTTAATTTACGAACTAGAAGCTTCCTTTAACCTTTTTATAGTAGTATAAGTTTAAAGCCCTAACGAAACGAAGAAGACTACGTTATAATTAACAAACGCCTGCAATAGCAAATAGACTATAAGAAACACGGCCTAACGTAAGAACTAATTAATCTTACGAATGCGAAGCTATTAGTATTTACGGATAGCTCTTTTGTAAATAACGTAGACCTCTCTTCGCAACTAGGCTTTATTATTGCGCTTATAACGGAAACCCGGTCTAATAGCTACTTCGAGATTAAAGGCAATATTATGCACTAAAGCTCTACTAAGTGTAAAAGGGTCACACGCAGCGTTTTAGCCTCTAAGGTCTATAGTATAGTAAGAGGCGTTAATATCGGCATTTATCTTATCTCGACGATTAAGATAATTATAGAGCGCTTATAACTTACTCCGGTGCCTTTAATCCTTTATATAGACTTGTATTCGCTCTACGAATATCTTATAAAGCTTACTATAACGAAGGAAAAGCGATTAATAATTGATATTATATCGCTCCGTTAATTATACGAGCGAAGGGAGATTATAGAAGTGCGATAGATTAATAGGAATAATAACCTAGCGGATGCATTAACGAAGTCCTCCCCAAATAAGTCTCTTAAACGCTTCGTTAAGACTAACGCGCTAACCGTTCGGATAGAAGCTTTTGTCGTGCGACCGTAATCTTTATCTTCCTTACTTTAACATATATATAAGACTAGATATAATGTGTGTAGACTGTTTTTTCTTTACTATTGCTCGCAAGCGCGTGCTATTTCCCTATTTAATTACGCGCTTATTCGCGTACTTATTCCTTTACCTATTATATTGCTTAATTAACTATAATAAAAGAATTCGTCGGCCCGGTTTAAACCTTAAACCTTTACTTATTTATGTTTAAACTAATCGGGAAGGTTATTTTATCGAGTGCCGTTGTTCGGTTAAACAAATTCTTATAATTCGCTATAAACACTATAATAAAGAGTATTGCTATTTGTATAGTAATAAATTGCTATTTGTATAGTAAATCTACTTTTTCGGCGCGCACCCCGCGTGCCTATATCCCGCCACTAAATTTCCGTAGAGGTATATAGCAATTAAAAGGGCCGCGTAAATCGTGCCTAGCCTTAATTTAATTAATTTAATTGCGTGCCCTACTACGTGCCCTCTACTACATGCCTTCTACTGCGTGCCCTCTACTATATGCCCTCTACTACGTGCCCTCTACTACGTGCGCGGCTCCTTAATGTATGCTTTATGCCCGGCTCCCGGCTGCGTGCTCTACTACGTGCCCTCTACTACGTGCCCTCTCCTATATATACGGCTCCTTAATATATGCGTTATGCCTAGCTCCCGGCTGCGTGCCCTACTGCGTGCCTTCTACTACGTGCTCTACTGCGTGCCTTACTGCGTGTCTTCTACTGCGTGCCTTCTACTACTTACCCAGCTATATGCCTTACTATTAAGTTTACGGTATAGTGTTTTTCGCACGATTTACACAGCTCTCTTAGTTACTATATACTTACACTAGATTTTAGTAGCGGGATATAAGCACGCGGGGTGCGCGCTAAAATTATAGAGATAATCCTAATTTACTATATAAATAGTAATTCTCTACTATATAAATAGCAATACTTGTGGGAATAAGGGATAAGGGATACGTATAAGGTGCTATTGCGGACACGTGATCCACGTGATCACGTGCACGCAACGAGACCACATCTCCGCGATGCCTTCCCCTCTTCTAGCTAGCAAGATAGACACAATATACACACACCGGTTAACCCTAACAGCAGAGCCTAACCAACACTGATTAGTGGTTGACTTAGTTAATCACAGACAGCTAGGTAGAAGAGACAGATTTAATCCTCGAACGTGCTACGGATCTTCTTCAAACGATCCTATTCCGTGCATTTAGAGAGGGTTATCTCGTGCTAAGAACAAGGACATCTCCGCTTGCCTCGCCTACGAAGATTCCTTCCTAGCTTCTAATTAATCCCGTCGTCGCTATCCTCGATAGAAGCACAATACTAATTGCAAGTGCGTTAGCAACGCCGATAAACATCGCGAAGAATATCGCGATCCCTATAACCTAGTTATTACGATGACTTCCTAAAGCCCGACTTCTATCGCCGTAGCTAACGCGGCACCGATTCCTATAGCTGCACCCGCCCTTACGGCAGACGAAATCGCCCTCTAGCTTAATCAAATGCTAAGGCACACCCCTATCGCAAAGGCAGCGTGGAAGTATATCGACGTTCGCCTTTAGGACGATAAGAAGCTAAGTCGGAACCCGCTTGCCGCTACGACGTATATAGCAAATTTTATATTAGCCTACGAATTTAGCAATTAAGAATATAGCTTAGGCATTCTTAGCTTCTTCTAAATGCATTTCGAGGGCTAGTCGGAAGAGTCGGAAGAGACGTAGAAAAACGTATATAAGGACTACAAAAAGGCGTTAAGGAACCTCCTTAGGCGCCGCGGCATCTACCTCTAGAAGAACGACTCAACCGTACGGTAATTCCTCTCAATATAGCCATTCGAGGCCTATAACAACCCTCTAACCTAGCCTTAAGAAGAATATCTCGAGATGGACTTCGATGTAGGAATAACTAACCATAGGAGGCAAAAAGAGATGCGAGCCTAACTCGGCTGGACGCTAAAGCCGGCACTAACGCTAAAGCCATCCTCGCCCTTAGCCTCGCCTTCGCCCTCGCCTTCGTCAACCACGGCAGCCTCGCTAACGTCGCCTTCCTCGCCCTCCTTAGCAGCAATAACACTAGCGGCTACGACTCTTTAAAGTCCGCTAGTTGCTGTAAGTCCGCAGCAGAAGCCATAGCCGCACGCTTCGCCGCAAGCTTCGCCAAGCCGGCTAAGCCGACTTCCTGTTCGAACCTAGTCGCCCGCTCTATTAGCTTCGCCCGCGTTACCCGCTCTAAGCAGTAGCTCTTTAGACTACTCCCTCGGCCCTTAAAGCAGCTTATTAAGCTGCTCTTCTAATAGCTCTCGCAGTAGCTCTCTAAGCTGCTTATAACCCACGAAGCCGCTCCTATAGCAGCTTCCTTAATAGCGCAGACGGCACGCCCTAAAGCTAAGCAAATGCCGTTATTGCAAAGCGCCCTTTTAGTCTCGCAGCGCACTCTTTCGCCACCTCGGGGAAGGATGTTAGCATAAGAAGCGCATATAGACTTCCTCTTAGACCGTTATGCCCTAAGCCCGGCATACACTATAGCAGACCTTGCCCTAAAGGCACCTACTAAAGCAGGCCAATTGCTAGCACTACGATACTTACTTCGACTCCCGAGGCGTACTTTTTCGTCACCTCGCTAAAGGATGTCGCTACCGGAAGCCCTTATAAGCTTCCTCTTAGCCCGTTGCTTAACAGGACGAACAGCAGGGCAAGAGACAGTCTCCCCGGCATTAGCTTGCCGCCTAGCCACTCTCTCGCCACCGTAGAGCAGGAGACCGCCACTAGAAGCCTATATAAGCTTCCTCCTAGGCAGTCACCCGGAAGACGCCTTCCTCGCCTTCGTCCCGGCAGACGCCTCCTACGCCTCTACACGTTATTCTTCCGAGCTTTAGCAACGCACCCTTCGCTCCGCGTGGCTAGCTTTAACTAACCTCGCGAGCCTCGCGAGCTTCCGTAGCCTCGCAAGCCACGAAGAAGAAAGACTCTCGAGGGATAACCTTATGAGCTTCCTTGCCCGCTTCTTTCGGCCCCGTTGCTCTGCCCGGCCCTTTAGGCCCTTCCTTCGTGTGTTCTCTTTGCTCGTTGCTTTGCCCGTCTTCCTAACGCTCCCTTCCTTCGCTTATTTCATTACGCTCTTTGCTCGTTGCTTTCTCGTTGCTTCGTTGCTCGCTCGTTGCTTTGTTACTCGCTCGTTGCTTCGTTGCTCGATTCGAATTATATTCACGATTTATATTCATTAGGCTATTTGGCCTAACCCTCGATGGCATCGCAAGATCCCTCTTTCCCTCTTTTCGTACGTTCGATGCGTTCGTTATTCGATTAGGTTACGTTCCTTTAGTTCGACCTTGCTAGGTTGTTATTATTTGCAGCCTTCTAAAGAAGAACTGCCAGTGTGGGAATAGGGGATAAGGGATACGTATAAGGTGCTATTGCGGACACGTGATCCACGTAATCACGTGCACGCAACGAGACTATATCTCCGCGATGCCTTCCCCTCTTCTAGCTAGCAAGACAGACACAATACACACACACCGGTTAACCCTAACAGTAGAGCCTAACTAACAATACTTATAATTAATACGATAGCGAAATTAATAAAAAGAATAACCTTTTAGTAGAGTAATATTATTAATATACTTAACTAAGAATCGTCCTAAAAGGGGTTCTTAAATATTAAGTTTAATAAGTCTAATCCTTATAACCGCCCTTATCGAATAAGCCTTAGTACGAATAGCCCTAACGAATATTTATTTAATTCCTTAGTTATAAGATAGGGTCTACTAAAGTTAACCGATATATATATATTATATCTATATATCCTTAGCTAAGAAGGAGGTATTTAAATATTATATAGCCTTCTATTAAGTTACGTATATACGTAATCTTATAGATTACGTATATATAATACCTTTACCTTTATACTAAGAGTTTTTCTTTTATAATCGTAAACTAAAGGAATATAACGTATAGTTATTTTATATAAAGGAAAAAGTATAAAGAAAATAGCACTAGTGTTAGTTAGTTAAACAAACAAAGGGGTTGTAAACTAGCTGGATTTAAGTCTATAATGTCTATTAACTAAGGGGCGACGAATAGCCCCTTTATATAGCCTACAAACGCGTATATTAATAGGGCCCGAAGCCGGACCTTTGCGAGCCCTTGCTTGTGACGTCGGGGCTATGCCTGTAAGGGCGATTAAGTTAATGACTTAATTATCGCAAGGGCGGCCGAGTTAGTAACGCTATCACTAGGGTCCCCGATGTATACAATCAATGCATCGTATGGTTAACAACGCATCCGTATAGGCGTTGCCCGCACGTGATCTATTTTAATCACGTGGATTATAATCGTGCCCGAAGAACGGATATCCCTTATTCCTATACTAGCAACTTTCTTTATAGTTGCTATACAGTAAGTCTATAATCTAAACAAAAGGGGAAAAGCAGAAAGAACGATACATTAGGTAGAAGGCCTAATAAATACATTTAATAAGTATAAATAAAAAGGGGGTAGAATAAAAGGAATACCGTTAGTCGTTATAGGCGAAGGACGAAGGCTTCTATCCTAATCGAGAGGCTGTTTGTATTAATAAGGCGTTTAAGGGCTTTGTTTAGCGATGCCTTTATTATAGCGTCGGCGGGGTTATCTTCCCCGTAGATCTACCTAATCTCCTTAATCTCCCGTCGCTCGTACGATTAACGCAACGCTATAATATCGAACGCTAGGCAGTCGGGTTCTCGACATTTAGGTGATAGCAATCAAAAAGGGAAGAGAGGCTCTAAGGCTTAAATAGCCTGCATAGAGAGATTAGAAGCTGCAAAAGGATGCAAAACACTGAGAATAATAGCTCTTGTCTTTTCTAATAAGGAGGGCTAACTAATCTCTATATATAGGGAAATCCCTCGGACGAAAACAGTCGCGTAGACCTAAGGAAAAGAGGTAAAAGAAAGAGTCGGACGGAGTCGCCGGTCGAAAGCGCCGGTCGTAAATAATAAATTGCATCCGTACGATAAATAGTTATACAGTTAGCAAATAAATAAGCAGCCTAGTAGAAGACTAGTGAATTCTACGGTAAATTCTACGGTAGAAGCCGTGGCTATATAAAGGAATTCTACGGTAGAAGCCGTAGAAGAGAATTAGAATTCTACGGTAAAAGACTGTAGAAGGGAAGAGATTTTACAGGTAAAGTCTATACAAATAACCGTAAAATCACCGTAAAATCATAGTAAAATATAACTAAAGAAAAGTAGGTAAATACGCTTATAGAAGTACGGGGTAATGCCCGTAGAAGCCCGTGGAATTCTATAGTACAATCTAGGGAAGAATTAGGGATTTCCTAAAGGAAAGCAAATAGGGAAGACGGTAATATTAATATACCCCCTTAGCTAGAAGGGAATAACTTCCGGCTAGTTAGAATTATTATCGACTTCTTCTTAGATTCTAAAAGAAATATCCGTAAGTCGAAGCTAGTAAAGGAACGTCTAGAAACGTTATCGTAGAAGCAATTTAGTTAATCTATCCGCAACTATCTAGTTAGAAGGGATATATTTAATATTAAAAGTATTGCGTAAGAATTCCTATCGGGCCTAGCAGTTGTGAATTTCAACGTGCTTTAAGGCAGTCTAAATCTTTAGAATCTCGGCGGAAACTAGGCGGATTATCTAAGTGTTATTATACTAAATAGTAGGAACTAGAATATCTAGCTGTAAGGAAATATCGTTAAATAAACGAAGAATGGAAATTAGCTCTTTCGCGGTAGAAGAGACTATAAGAAGTTCGGCCTCGGTAGAAGAAATAGTAACCGTAGATTATTTCCGGGTTCTCTACGCGATTAGACCGTTAAATAGGCTAATAAAATAGCCCTTAGAAGAATAACGAGTGTCTAGGTTGTTAGCGTAAGCGGTATTAGAAGCTATAACGAGTTTTTACTCGTCTATATCCGAAAACTTAATCGTAAGGAAACGCGATTTATATAAGTAAGTCACTAAGCTTTCTGCGAGCTTAATATAGAGCGTAGACAGGTTTTATATATGCTCCGCTAATAAATTCGACGATTTTACGGCGTTAAGATAGGTAGAAATAGTCGCGTAATTATAGGAACCGACTAAAGACTAAAAGTAGTAGATTTAGTCATCTATAGCCTATCTTTAGTATTTCTTTAGCTTCTCTAGAAGTAGGAACGGGTATAAGGTCGAAATAGGCCGTAGAACTATAAAAGTAGGGATTAAAATAAACTTAAAAGCAATCTTATTTAGGTAAACGTCCTAGTATAACTATAGCTTTCGCTGCTTACGGTCCCGGATAATCCTTATCCTAAGGAAATAGGTAAGCTCTCTACGGTTAGTAACTATATACTTATGCTTAAAGCGACGGACAAAATCGTTAGTAGCCTTACGGTACTCCCTACGAAAAAGGATAATAATATTATCTATAAAAAAGAAAGTAATAATACTACTTATAGTAGATATAAAAATGCAAGGATCCTCCGCACTTTGCTAAAGGCCTAGTTCGGTAAGAGACCTAGATAATTCCCGTTGCTAAAAAAGCGGCGAACGGCGAAGCCTATATAAAGCCTTTATTAACCGAATTATAAAACTAAATATTTTAAATCCGTCTAGGAAGTAGATATATACTTCTTTATCTAGATTAGCATTCGTAAAGGCGTTAACTACGTTAAGTAAGCGGGTTTCTATACTAAATTTAACGGCAATAGCAATTATAATACGAAAATTTCGCGCTATAAGCGTCGCGGCGTATATTTCTTTTCCGCTAAACGGCTAAAGATCTCCTCGTATATAAAGGCGAGATTTAAACTTCCTAAGGTAGCCGTACTTATTAAACTTATAATCGAATGCCTATATTAATAGAAGAGGACGCACTAGCGCGTTCGTCCTTAGGGTAGGCGAAGGAAAGAAGGTCTTCCGCTATTTTAAGGAGTCCTATTTAACTGCTCTAGCGGCTTTAAACTTAGGTCTAAATAGATGCGTCTCGAGATTAGACTAAAACCTTAGAAGTACGGGCAAATCCCGTTTGTATATCTTCCTAGGTTTAAGAGAAGTAGCGAATACAGCCGTAAAAGCGGTGCTATTAGCCGGTAGATGCCTAACGTAGGCGAAAACGGGATATCGACTTAAAGAACGGTTTAAACAAGTAAGGCGTAAATCCCTTATAAACCTCGTCGTCCGTAGACTATCTATAGGAATAGTATTATCGTAATCTATAGACCGAGAAGTAGCTTAAGGCAACTATACCTTAAGACGGTCTACTAGTTCTATAGTTATAGTAGGTAAAAGTATAGAAATGTCGGGTTAGAAATCCCGTATATTCTTAAAAATATCCTCCGGCGGTTCTAGGGTTTAGTTAAGAGTCGGAAGCTAAGGATTGCCATCGGCTAAAAGGTCTACTAAATTAGAATGCTTTTGAGGAAGCACTATTAGCGTTAACTAGAATTCTGCCTTATCTTGCTCTTCTTCCTATGCAATATATAGTAGAAATACCGGTAATAATACCTATATTAGCGATTTAGATGCCTTAGATACGGTAAAAAACTAAGTTTTCTTAAACGTTATATTACGAACTTAACGAACCTCCCGTCTCTATAGGATCTATACATAAAAAATGTTAGTAGAATTATACCTAACTAAGTAACTAACCTCCGTATAAGGTTCTTGCTTAAGATTACGTTTCTGCGTATTAATTAGGGCCTTAGTGGATAGTAGGTAGGCTTTATAGCTAAAAGCTTAAAGATAATCGAATCGTAATAGTTAGGGAAGGAGAAATACCGGTATATTCCGGTCGTAATCCCTTAACTAATCGTAAAGGATCTCTATCGGGGAAATCTACTTCGATAGAAATAACGTAGAGGAAGCTGCTTATCGGGCTAAAATCCGATTGTATAAATATACCGTAGTTTTCTACGTTTCTATCTATAAATACTTAGGCAAATTTGCTTTAATCCTTATAGATCGAGCGTTTATAGATACTACCCCCCTAGCCCGTTCGGTAGCGCCGTTTTAAGCAGGTGTGTAGGGAGCAGTAGGCTTATTATAAATGCCCTACTAATTCATAAAGTCCTAAAAGTCGTGTCGAAGGGCTCGGTCGTTATCTCGATAGATTATACCGATAGAAAGTAAGAACTATCGGGAAATATACCGACCTAAGCTCTTAAAACATAAAATCAGCTCGTTTATAGAGGCGTCTAGAAGCACATATAGGAAAACAAGCTTCGTATAGTTATCCTTAATAAGAAATGCAACGTTCTTATTATAATAACTCTTATATATAGAAAAGACATCGTAAAACACCTTAGAAAAGGGAAACGTCGCTTTAGAAAGCGGCGGTTCGCGGTTATTAATTCGTTTAGCCTACGTAAGTTTGCAGGACTTATAGGAGATTATCTTATCGAAGGTTACCGACTATAGTATTCCAAAAGCTTTTAAAAGCGCCTTATTGTTCGGATATCTAAGTCGTTAGTGCTAAAGAGAAAGTTCCTCTATACTTATTAGTATAGACTCTAGCGTAATAACTGAAAAAGGTGCTATAACCGGGGTTTCTACGGTAGAATCTATAGAAGGAATAGAAGCAATAGTTAGAAGCGCAATAGAAGGCGTTAACGGGTTATACTCGATAATATACTAGTTGTAAATTAGCTCCGTTATGCAAATTGTGCGGGTTAATAAAGAGATTACACTAGTCTATAGGTTCTACGAAAGATTCGCTTTATAAAGAAGACGAAGTAAATAAAGGGACGTATAAAAGGACGGGATATATACTACCTAACTAAGTTAAAAAGTACCCGTCGAGATACGTATAAATACCGTGCCTATCCCGAGAATTAAAGTGCTTCTACTGCCTACGAGTACGTACTTAGAAGAAGGCTAGAAGTTATAAAAACGCTTCCTATTATTGCAAATATATCTATTAGACCCTAAATCTATAATAAAAGAATCCCTTAATAGGTATTCTATAGTAGTCTATAGAACAACTAATAGTAAAAAGGTCGTAAGAATATTAGCGGTAGCCGTAGCTTATACCGTCTTTATCTTAGTCGGATTATTCTTCCGCTACTCCTCGTCGAGAAGAAGTACCGCGTTAACTTTAGCCTTATTAGCCGGAACCTTAAGGTAGTCGTCTATATTCTTTTAGACGTCCTTATCGGGTTTCTATAATAGAAGTCGAACGGAAGGGTTAAAGTAATAATACTATCGGAAATAATATCGTTCTCCGTAAATGCACGGCGGACTATCCTTCTTTTTGCCTTTATCCTTATCCTTATCTAAGGACGTAGCTGCTAAAGTGGTTGCCGATTTATTAATAGATTCCGCGGCTAAGGGCTTTATTCCCTAGCCTTAGAACTTCGCAAAAGCGTTAGTCTTTAGCGCTTTAGTCGTAGCCTTTAAGGCTTACGAGCGCTCGAAAAGTTCGGATATCTTAAATCCGTTGGGGAAAGACTATTCCTATCCTAGCTTATTTAAGCGGGCGTCGTCCTCTATCTTATTTATCTAGTATTCCGCAAAAGGGCTAGAAATAGGCTAAATAGCCTTAAGAAAAAGCTATATAGACCGGAGACCTTCTAATTCCGGCAATTTAATTCGCCGGGCATCGGGAAGGACCTTCTGCTAGTTAGAAATCTATATCGTAATATCCGTCCGGTCTAGTGCCTTTAAAATAGTATAGAACTACGTAAGAATAGTCTTCTATTGCGTCTATAAAGTCGGCTTTATACGCCGCTATAGTAAAGCCAATTCCTTAGAAACCTTATATTCATCGGCAATTGTTAAGTAATAGTTCCCGATATTCTAAACGATAAACTGCTAGATTAACGTAAGAGATTTCTATTAGTCCTTACAGGCTTAAAGCAACGTGCGATACTAGGAAAAGAGAAACTTAAACCTCTTAAGTTCTTCTATAGATAAACTAGTAATATTAGTAACGGTCGCGTTAACTATTCTAGCTATTAGTTCTACGGGAAGAGGCAATAAGGGTTTCTAAAGATTAAGCGTAATAGAAGGATCGATTTTCTCCTAAATCCCTTAGGTAAGTGCGTATTTCTAGATCGTTAAGATCTATCGGTCTTAGTCCGCTAGTCTATTTAAGACGGTCTTTAAAGTAATATCGGCTATAATAGATATAGTAACGTAGGTAAAAGCGTAGTAAAATCACCGGAAAAGGCGGTTAAATACATAATATATATAAATAAACCGTAAAAACTAAACTAAGTGCGGGAAAACACTAATAGAATAAGGTAAACGTACTAACTAATCCTTTAAGAGTCGATTCGCTAGATTAATAACGCTCCTTAAAAAGATAATTACATTAGTCCTTTAGGAGTTAATTCGCTAGATGTAAAATTAGAGGCTTTACTACCGTAAGTCGTAGCGTTAGTAGGCTAAAAATATAAGCCGTTAGAACTCTCTATACGTAGAGAAGTTCGGCCGGGCTTATAACTATCGAAAGCTAGGCAATCGGGTTCTCGATATTTAAGTAATAGCAATTAAAAAGGGAAGAGAGGCTCTAAGGCTTAAACAGCCTATATAGAGAGATTAAAAGCTGCAAAAGGATATAAAACACTAAGAATAATAGCTTTTGTCTTTTCTAATAAAGAGGGCTAACTAATCTCTATATATAGGGAAATCCCTCGGACGAAAATAGTCGCATAGACCTAAGGAAAAGAGGTAAAAGAAAGAGTTAGACGGAGTCGCCGGTCGAAATCGCCGGTCGTAAATAATAAATTACATCCGTACGATAAATAGTTATATAGTTAGTAAATAAATAAGCACCCTAGTAGAAGACTAGTAAATTCTATGGTAAATTCTACGGTAGAAGCCGTAGCTATATAAAGGAATTCTACGGTAGAAGCTATGGAAGAGAATTGGAATTCTACGGTAGAAGACTATAGAAAGGATAGAAGGGAATTAGAATTCTACGGTAGAAGACCGTAGAAGGGAAGAGATTTTACGGGTAAAGTCCGTGTAAATAACCGTAAAATCACCGTGAAATTACGGTGAAATATAACCGAAGAAAAGTAGGTAAATGCACCCGTGGAAGTGCGGGGTAATACCCGTAGAAGCCCG
The DNA here is from genome assembly GCA_012934285.1 of Ophiocordyceps sinensis. Classification (NCBI taxonomy): domain Eukaryota; kingdom Fungi; phylum Ascomycota; class Sordariomycetes; order Hypocreales; family Ophiocordycipitaceae; genus Ophiocordyceps; species Ophiocordyceps sinensis. The sequence goes on along the minus strand of JAAVMX010000001.1, from coordinate 10,471,404 downwards.
TAGAATTCCATAGTAGAATCTAAGGAAGAACCGGGGATTTCCCGGAGGAAAGCAAATAGGGAAGACGGTGATATCAATATATACTATCGATTATTAGGCGTTTCTCCTTTATAGTGCCGATCTTAATAAGGCATTCGTAGAGGGAGTACGAGTTAGTATATATAATAAGAGGGATTAGTAGGAGCTTAAGCCGTTCTATAACTATACGGAGGGTCGTGATAAAGGAGATGCTAAGGTCTACGCCGTTAACTATACCGTAGATCTCGCTCGTAAGAACGCTATAGGTTACTTACTTACACTTCGTCGAGCTCTAATAGACGATATTGCTATTAATCCGAAAGTGCGTATCCGTACGCTCGGTCTTATTAACGAGCGTGATAACGAAGCCTAACTAAGACGAAAGGTCTCGGTTGTTTACGAATAAGCTATCCGTAAACACTACGAGCTTAGCGGTCTCGAGATTGATTAGTTAGTACGTAAGTCTACGTTATTAATAGTCGATCTACTACTAGAGGCGCTTATTAAGGATATTATAATCCTTCTCTTCGGGGGCTTAGACCTAGGCTACCACGGAGATATCGAATAAGGCCTCGGGCTAATAGATAGAGGCGACGTACGTAGCATAAGCGCGTTGCTTAAGGTACTGCTAGGCTTTATCACGAGCCCGTAAGTCGACTACCTCGATCCTTAAGGCCTATCCCTTCTGCTGTAAGAGTAGAACGTCGTCGTAAAGCGTTAGTTTTACTCTATTAAAGTCTATAGCATTCCCTAGGGTTATTTAGGCCTTCGGCTTAGCGCGAAATTAAGCTATCTCGAGCTCTTTTTCTTCCTAGGCCGAAAAGGTGTCTAAACCGAGCATTAGGGTATTATCCGTCTGCATTCCGACGAGGCTAAAGTCGTCGGGTCCTTAATTCGTAATTAGAAGGCATAAGTTATAGGTAGAGGGAGCTATATTAAGGCTCTTAACGTAGTGTTTATAGTAGGTCTTCTACTAATATACACCGGCTTCTATAAGACCGTATAACGGTCTAATAACTCTTATAATTATGCCCTTTAGGTACTTGCCTTAGAGCTCTATCGGAAGAGCCGCTAACACTATACGATTAAGCTCTATTTAAGCTTAGGGATAGGCCTATATAATATCGCGGAGAGATAAGCTTATGCCTCGGCGAAGTAAGGCGGGGGCAAGGGCTAGGATTAAGCGCTAGCTAACACATTGAATAGTAGGGGAATAGGTTAGGAGCGAGCTTTTCTCTATATCGCTATAGCCTTAGATTACTAGACGCGACTTTTCGTATAGTTTAACGTTACGGCCCTTTACTTCCCGGACTATTTAGGATCGAAATAAGCGATAAGACCTATAAATTAACTTATCGTATTATTCGAAGCTAAATACCCCGCAGGCTATAAGATCGTTAATTTCCCGTTAGTCTAATTCTTTAAAAGGGGCGCTAGGTGTAGTAATAACGCCGTTATTGCGTAGCTTAGTCGATAGCCGTAGTATATCTTCTTCCTTCTTAACGAGGAATTAATTATAGAAGGTTACGGTCTTTAGCTTATTCCTCGAGCTTAGGGGACGTCCGCGTTTGCGGGGCTACGGCGGAGCTAGCAGTGCCCGTGCCGGAGAGGGGGAAGGATCTAGCTCGGGAATTTCGTCCGGAGCAGAGGAATCGACCTTAGAGAGGGTGTCTATATCATCGAGGGCAAGGGGATCCAGGGTATCGTCCTTACTATAGTAGTACGGCTGTATAAAGGTAGACCGGAAGACTATAAGGCCGTTAACGGTCTCGATAGTAACGTCGTAGCCGTTAATAAAGGCAATCTTATATAGACCTTACTATCCTCGCTTCTCTCTCTAGACGCGGACTTTACTCTATAGCGGTAGTAATAGAGTGTTAAGGGTTAAAGGGCCGTTTCGAGCTTATAGGCTATCCCTAACTTATCGCGCGGCGGAGAGCTACCGTAAGGCTTTTATAGCCTTTTAGATAGTCGCGGCTCTCTATACCGTAGTTGCCGAAGGAAGGGAGTCCTAAGTCATCCGTAAGTACGCTCTAAAGACGAGGAGCGTAAGGATAAGGCCGTTTAGTCCTGCTATATTATTTACGGCTTTAATAGCTATTTATAGGATGGATTTAAAGGCCGTTATCCTACCGATTTCGGCGTATATTATTTCAAACGCACGATAAAGCAGGCTATAGTACCTTTTAACCTTACCTATAGACTAATGTGCCTTAATAGGGATCTAGGTATACGCAATACCTATAATACGAGCCTTATTGCGAAACTTAGTTAAGGCGAAGTTAGTGCCCGCGTTATACCGGATAAAGTTAAGGGGGCCGAGGTATATATCGATCTATAGCGCCTTAAGTATCTCCTACGTATCTTTAGCTAATATAGACGGGAGGAATCGCGCTTTTTAGAAAGATATCGCTATATCGACCGCGTATAGCACCGGGCGGGTGCTACTACCGACCTTTAGGTATATTATATCGACGACGACCTCGAAATTAAATTCTTAGTTATCCTTTAATATAAACCTAAACCTCTAAGGCGCCGGCGCGTAGAGCTAGTAGTAATAGCAGAATTTTAAGATATCCTCGAGTGTTTCTACTAAGATATTATTATGCCTTACTTATTTTAATAGGTAGTAAAGTCTATTAACGGCCGGGTGGCTAAATCGGCGGTAGAGCGTTCGTATCTCGGCTTTAGTTAAAAAGGCGACTGCGTTTTCTTCTTTACTAAAGAAGAACTATAGATATCCTTATTTACGAATAACGGGGACGCTAACACCGGGACCGATAATCGTATCGGTAGTGTTATTAAAGTATACGCCTAAGCGATCTATATTAGCTAGGCAGAGGAGGAAGGGGTTCGTTATTCTTAGCACGTGGAACGTAATGCGGCTAATAGGGGTCTTAAGGGCAATAGAGCCGAGGGAACGCACGTCCTCGCCGCTGCCGAATTTAATATAGGCCTAGCCGGCGGTAGACTCGTCGAGTACGATAGACGGGTCTTCTCGTTATAGGGCGAGATACTAGTCTTAACCTACCGTAAAGACTATAGCTACTCTAGTGTCTACGAGGATGCCGTAAAAGCGGTCCTTTAAGTAACGGTCGAAGACGAATTAGGTAGCCGGAACGCCTAACTAGTCTATCCCTTATGCGTCTTCGCCTATAATTAAATAGTTAAAGGACTACTAATATAGGATTTATAAGGCTTACTACTTAGTTAGTTCTTCGTCGTTACTAGCCTTATCGTTACGCTATTCGATAGCGGCTTATAGAGTCTTATTACCTTTATATTCGGTTAGATAGGCCTCGAATCCTATGCTAGGGTTGCCGGTTAGCAGGCATTAAGCGTAGTATTAAGCCTTAGACCGGGCTCGTTCCTATAGGGTATAGTTTATCGACTAGCATCCTTCCTTCTAATAAACGAAGTACTTCCTCGACTATTAGCGGTTGCTAAAGCTACTACCGCCGCTATAAGGGCTACGGTAGCTTTATCCGCTGCTTCCGCTAAACCTACGGCCGTTGCCGCGGTTGTTAGTATATCTTCGGTCGGTATAGAATACGCCTAATAAATTGTATTTCTTATTTATATTTATTACCTTATTACGATATTATATAAACGTGCCGGACGTGCCGTTCTCGGCCTATATCAATAGATAGGTCTTTAGGGAGGAACGCAGCACGGAGAATAGCTTTTCCGTAGTCTTAGGGGGGTTATATAGCGTATAGCTAAATTACGGGACGTTTCGGCACGCGTTAAGCAATATAGTGCGAAAGGGGAGGTCTCTAGCTAACTTAAATCCTAGGGCGCGTTAATATCGTTATAGCTTATCAAAAAGGGTCTATAGGACTTCCTATTAGGTCTTATTCGGATGCTTAACTTATAGCTTTTTAAAAGTTATAGTGCTTTAATCCACCTAATAGTGCTAATAGTTTACTTCGGTGTCGAAGTAAGCCTTTAGTAGGTCGTAGGCTTGCCTAAATATGCTATCCTACTCTATATGCTAGATGTAGTAGTCTTAGGCTCGGCCGGTAAGGATTTAGGGAAAGAGGGTATAGAAATAGCCGGGCCGGGCTTTAATAGTATAATAGACGTTTATAAAGATATAGACTTTATCGTTAAGAATGTTATAGGGCTTACCCCTATAATTCTTACTCTTATCCTATAACTTAATAAACTTTTATAGAAGGTCTACGTCTATCTCCTCGTTCGGAACGTCGTAGGGGGGGACTATCGTATAGACTGCCTTTGCCGTTATATTAATCGGAGGGGTCTTAAAGAACTAGTACGAGGTTAGGTAAAGTGTTATTAGCGTTTCTAATATCTCTCGGAACGGAGGGGCCTAAGGGTTCGGGAACGTGCCGGGTATTTAATCTCGCGGGTACGACCTAGGTTCGACGGAGGTAGCACGTGTCGAGGTTATTAAAGCAAAAGAGGGTTCTAGCGCGAATATAACTGCTAGGGCGGTCGGAGGTGTAGGGGGGATAGCCGCGGGCGTGGATAGCGCCGTCGCAAAGGTTGCTATAAGAGCCAGGGTTAAGGCAATAAGAGGTGCCGTTAGGGCCGTGCCTAAGGCGACTAGAGAAGGAGGGTTGGTTATAGTAGCCGGGGCTATAATAGATATATTCCTTACGAACTCTCGGGTTCGCTCGTCGTAGAACTTTAACTATTCTAGGGGTAGTTCGTCCTTAGGCTAAATTAGGGGAACCTACTAGCGCTAAAGCATTAAAAATAATGCCGTAAAGCTAAGGTTTAGGGCGCCGGTCTAGATCCTACGGGACCGTAAGAAGGATTTAAGGGCCTTCTTAAAATACCTATCTCCCCGGTTCTATATAGCCTCTATCTACTAGTTAAAGTAGTCCTAAAAGTCTAGGAATAACTCGTATCCGTAAATAGTTATACTAGCATTAATAATAATAAACCGGGCTACGTAGGTTATAATAGCCTTCTTATTTATATTGTTATAAGTAACCTCTATCTCTTAGAAAGCAATGTCGGTTTTATTCTAAAACGACCCGAAGATGCCGATGCCGCTTAGCCAACTAGGAAGGGGGTTGTCGGCAGTCTTAGTTGCTTCTAGTACGGGACCGGGAGCGTTAGGGTTATCGGTAGGATCCGATATAGTATAATTAAATAGATTATACTATTATTGTTAAAGGGGATCGCAAGGGTCGTTACGAAGGTTATCTTACGTTGCGGACGCACTATTATTCGACGTAACTCTTCTTCTTCTTAAAGCGAGACGGGATTAAACAAAAGCTAGGAAAGAACTTATCGGCGGTTACCGAGAGCTAGCTATAATAGCTTCGTCGGCTCTAACTCGCGTAGGTTCCTTATTCTTAGCATAAAGGACCGTCTCTAGGTATAGGCAATAGAATCCGCGAGGGATAAAGATCCGTGCACTTTTCGACGATTAAGCTCTACCTCTTCTACTTTGCTAATCTATAATTAATCGTTTAATTACTAATTAGTATTAGTTAGTTAAATAAACAAAGGGGTTATAAACTAGCTAGATTCTAGTCTATAATGTCTATTAACTAAGGGGCGACGAATAGCCCCTTTATATAGCCTACAAACGCGTATATTAATAGGGCCTAAAGCCGGACCTTCGCGAGCCTTTGCTTACGACGTCGGGGCTATGCTTATAAGGGCGATTGAGTTAATGACTTAATTATCGTAAAGGCGGCCGAGTTAGTAACGCTATTACCGGGGTCCCTAATGCATATAATCGATGCATCGTATAGTTAACAACGCATCCGTATAGGCGTGGCCCGCACGTAATCCATTTTAATCACGTGGATTGTAATCGTGCCCGAAGAACGGATATCCCTTATTCCTATAACTAGCTATATTAAATAGGCCGGTACGGAATAAAGTCTAATATTAAATTAGGCCCGGGCTATAATATAGCTAAAGCGAAGTAGGACTAAAGAAAGGCCGGTATATAGCAAGAGTCTTACTATTTATATAGTACGAAATCTCTATTTATATAATAAGAATATCTAAATCTCTACTTTTCTATACGTACCCTACGCGCTTATATCCCGCTACTAAAATCTAATGCCGGTATATAGTAATTAAGAGAGCCGCGTAAATCGTGCGAAGGTGCCCTACTACGCGCCCTCTACTACGTGCCCTACTATATGCCTTACTATATGCCTTACTGCGTGCCCTCTACTACGTGCCCTCTACTATATATACGGCTCTTTAATATATGCTTTATGCCCGGCTCCCGGCTGCGTGCTCTACTACGTGCCTTCTACTACGTGCCCTCTACTATATATATAGCTCTTTAATTAATATATCCTTCGTGCCCTACTACGTGCCCTACTACGTGCCCTACTACATGCCCTACTACGTGCCCTCTACTATATATGCGGCTGCGTGCCTTCTGCTACGTGCGGCTCCTTAATGTATGCTTTATGCCCTACTACGTGCCCTACTGCGTGCCCTCTACTATATATACGGCTGCATGCCTTCTACTATATGCGGCTCCTTAATATATGCTTTATGCCCTGCTCCCGGCTGCGCGCCCTCTACTACGTGCCTTCTACTATGTGTGCGGCTCCTCTACTATATATACGGCTCTTTAGTATATGTATTATGCCCTACTACGTGCCTTACTGCGTGCCCTACTGCGTGCCCTCTACTACGTGCCCTCTACTACGTGCCCTATTGCGTATTGTTATTCTTCGCACGATTATACGATTGACGCGGCCCTCTTAATTGCTATATACCTATACGGAAAATTTAGTAGCGGGATATAAACGCGTAGGGTACGTATAGAAAGAGTAAGGGTATACCTATCTTACTATACAAATAGAGATTTCGTGCTATATAAATAGTAAGACTCTATAGTAATGCTAGTATAACGTAAGTGTAAAATAATATAACTAGAGTATTACTATTTGCACTAAGTGTTTTCTCTATTTGCACTAAGTAGACCTAAAATCTTTTTGCGCTTACTTTCTGCGTCTACCCCGCTTAACCTACCGTAGTAATTTAATAAATCGAGCCGGAATTTTCGTCTAGGGAAGTAAGGCCTTTATACGTTTTAGCGCTACTAAATTTATACACGGAAAGTCCTAGGTTCTACCTACCGCCTCGCGATTTCGAAATTATCGTAGTAGGGGCGGGTAAGCTTAGTACCTTACGTATATAAACTTAGTAGTGCTAAAATATACAGGGGCCCTACTTCCCTAGACGAAAATTCCGGCTCGATTTATTAAATTACTACGGTAATTTATATGCAATAATATAGCAACGGCGGGGCCTACGTAAAGTAAAGAGTCTAGGCGGGCGCTTAATTCGTATAAATAATATATATTAATTCGCCCTTATAACGTATCTTAATTCGTGGCCTTAGGCTGCGTGGCATTAGGCTACGTAGTAGGAACCTAACTAAAGCCCTTTCCCTCGGGGGAGGCTTATAGGCAGGCTCGTCGGCTTCGTAGGCAGCTTCGTAGGCAGCTTCGTAGGCAGCTTCGTAGGCAGCTTCGTGGGCAGCTTCGTAGGCAGCTTCGTAGGCAGCCTCCCTTAAGGGCTCCTTCGTCGGCAGCTTCGTCGGCAGCTTTATCGGCAGCCTCCCTCGAGGACTCCCTTAACGGCTGCTTCGTCGGCTGCTTCGTAGGCAGCTTCGTCGGCTGCTTCGCAGGGAGGGCTGCTTCGTGGGCAGGCTCGTCGGCAGCTTCGTCGGCAACTTCGTCGGCAGCTTTATCGGCAGCCTCCCTCGAGGGCTCCCTCGACGGCTGCTTCGTAGGCAGCTTCGTGGGCAGCTTCGTAGGCAGCTTCGTAGGCAGCCTCCCTCCAGGGCTCCCTCGACGGCTTCTTCGTCGGCTGCTTCGTAGGCAGCTTCGTAGGCTGCTTTATCGGCAGCTTTATCGGCAGCCTCCCTCGAGGGCTCCCTCGACGGCTGCTTCGTCGGCTGCTTCGTAGGCAGGGCTGCTTCGTAGGCAGGCTCGTCGGCAGCTTCGTCGGCAGCTTCGTCGGCAGCTTTATCGGCAGCCTCCCTCGACGGCTCCCTCGACGGCTGCTTCGTCGGCTGCTTCGTAGGCAGCTTCGTCGGCTGCTTTATAGGGAGGGCTGCTTCGTAGGTAGGCTCGTCGGTAGCTTCGTAAGACTTTTTACTTTACGCGGGCCCCGCCGTTGCTATATTATTGCATATAAATTAGGTTAGGCGGGGTAGGCGCGGAGGGTAGGTGTAGAAGAATTAGGTCTACTTAATGTTAACTTAGTGTAAATAGAGAAAACACTTAGTGTAAATAGTAATACTCTATAACTATTAAGGTCTTATAATAAAAGCCTCTATCTAAATCGTTAATTTATTTAAGTTAATAAACCTTTATAGAGACCGGTTAAAGGCGTCTTTTATTATCGCGTTAGTAGGGTTATTATCGCTATTAATCTATCGGATTTCCGAGATTTTACGTCTTTTGTATAACTAGCAAAGAGCTATAATGTTAATTATAAGCCTCTTCTCTTTAGTTATCCTTAGTTTTATAAGGTTTTCGTAAAGCGAGTATAAGTCTATATAAATCACTAAAAGGAGAGGTAGAATTAAAAGGTATTTCGTAATTATCCTTATAGTAGTAGTTATAACAAAGCCGAGATCGATACTATTTACTATTCCGTAGATCTCTAATATTAGCACGCTACGCGTTATACGCTTATACTTTATCGAACTCTAATAAATAATATTGCCGGTAATATCGAATTTAGTCTCGGTCTTTTTCTTATTAACTATAGTAATAATAAAACCGAGTTATAATAATAGGTCTCTATTATTAGTAAAGGAACCGTCCGTAAAGACTATTAGCTTCGCTATTGCTAGGTCTATCGGGACGTATTTTAGTCTACGATCTTAGTTATCCTTTTGCTATTAGAGACGCTTATTTAGTCTCTTATAGTCTTTCTTTTTAAGTTCGTAAACCTAGGCTATAATAGAGATATTAAAGGATGCTTTTAGTTAATAGACATACGCAATATAGCTGCCTTAGGCCCGTTATTCTAGGTACCTCTAAGGGCTATCGGATGCTATTATATTAATTATATTAATGCGTATAGCCTGCTCTTTTTGCTATAGTAGTATATCTCCGTTAGGTTATAGTATTACTTTCGCGCTATTAAAGTTTATAATAGAGCTAGCTATTATTAATGTCTTTAGCTTAGCGCGGAACTAAGCCTCTTGTAATTTATTTTCCTTTATAGCTAAGAAAGCGGGTATACCGAGGATAAGTATATCGTCCGTTTAAATGCCTATAATGCCTAATATCTTAGGGCCTATATTAGTTATTAGTAGGCACGAGTTATAGGTCGAGGTCGATGTATTAAGTTATTTAATATAATAACCTTAGTATATATAGAACTAGTAAACATTAGATTCCGCGATCCTATATAGCGGTTAGATAACGTAAATAATAGTGCCTTTTAGGTAACTACCCTTTAACTCTTTAGGTAGGTACGTATAATAAGGTAGGCAGAGTAATTATATAGGTTCCCTTTATATAGGTGTAGAAATTATCTATTAAGAACTAAGTATAGGCGTACCTATATATATAGATATATAGCTTTACGCACGTACCCCTTTGTCCGCCCGTGCCCTTTACCCCTATCCGCACGAGCCCTTTACCCTTATTTATATAAGCCTCTTTTCCCGCCCGCACGTGCCTTTTCCCCGCTCGTATATAAGAATACGGATTAAGTCGTAGACCTAATCTTTCTAATAGTCGAAGACCGTTATATAAGACCCTTACCCTACCTAAGCGAAAATTAACGATGTATTACGTAGGGCCCGGCCGCGCCTTAAGCTACGCGGCTCGCTTCGGGGAGTATAAAACGCACCTTCTTCCGTCGTATCTTTACCGGCAACGTAGCGTTAGGCGGTCTATCGTTTTCTCTCATAGCCCTAAAGCGCTCTTCGAAGCGATCGAGCGCTTTTATCTCTATAAAGTCCGCTACTAAGTGCTATATTAGGGTTTAGTACCTTTACTACCTTACGAAGACCTTACGCCTACTGCTATAGCCGACCTTCTTCTATCGTACGGTAAGAATTTCCTTTATTAAGAACTCTTTTTCTCCCTATACTAAGATTACGGGAGGCTACGGGTCCGCCATTACCTAGCCGGGCATTAGATCTACTACTACGCGATAAAGAAGGTCTACGTTAAAATTAAGGTAAATCCCGTTAGGTAGTCCTTTTAGCTTAACGGCTTATAGGCTTAGTACTCTCTTAACCGTAAATTTTACGTATAACTAATCGAGCTTTTTCCTTCGGCCTTAAGGATACGTAGTTTCGTAGGTCTACCTAGACTTTATTACCTACCGTAAATCGCTCTATAAGTTCCCGCCGTTTATTAGTATACCGCTTTTAGTCCTACGCTACTAAGGGTATTAACGACTAATAGAAGTCTAAGACCTACTTAAGTCACTATATAAAGGAGGCTACGCGCCCTTTCGGGCTATTGCTAGACGGCTTTTCCTCTACTATATCTATAGCGATAGGAAAGAGGGATACCGGTTTATACCTATATAGTGCGAAGAAAGGTAATATACTAATTAAAGAGTGATTTCTTCTATTAAGCGCTATTTACGCTATAGGGAGCTTTTTATCCTAGTCCTTTTAGTTACAGTCGATAATGCCTTAAAAGTAAGCCTAAACTTCTTAGTTAAGCCGTTCTAGCCCCCTATCGGTTTATAGATAATATACTATGCTTAGTAGCTATATAATCTATAGCAGCCGATATAGGTGCTACTAAAGGCGGCTTATCTAATTTAAGCCCCTATCGCTTATAATTAACGTTAGCTATTAATAGTATCGCACGTCGTATATAAAAAAGCGCTTTACGTAGATTTCCGCTTCTATAGAGGGCATAGGTTCTAATATAACTTCCTTACTTAGACGGTCCTTAATTACCTAAAGATTGCGGTTGCCGCTCTCTATAAAGGGGAGGTTTATAATAAAGTCTATCTAAATATACGTATAGAACTAGTCTAATACGGGAAGCGATTTAAGTAGCCCTTTCTTAAGCGTACGCTAAATCTTTATACGCCTATAGATATTATAGTTACGGAGGAATCGTCTAACGTATAGCTAGAGGAGCGGCTAATAAAAGTCGCGGGATATAGCGGCAACTATTCCTTCGCGGCTAAGGTAGCTAACGACGCTAGCGTTATACATTATTTAAATAAGCCGTCCTTAAAGCGCGTTCCTTTCTTCTAGCTTTAAGGGAGCGTCTCTTCCTATAGCCTTTATAGTTATAGAGGAACTAAGAACCTAAAGCCGTCCGCGGAACCGTAGGTGCTTACGTAGGTCTACGTAATAGTCGGCTACCTATACCTTAAAGTTAAGCTTAAGGTCGAATCGTCGTGCTCTTGCCTTTACGGCATAGCGCACGCTCCTATAGGTAACGTCCTAAGCTATTAAGCGGTCTTATATACGCTAAAGCTCCTCGTCTAAAAGAGTCCGTCGGTTAAGGCCTATATTAGTCATTAGCTCTACGTCTTATGCATTAAGGTCGTCCTAGGTCGTAGCCGCTGCGAAGTCCGCTTCTTAAGTATTAAGCTTTACGTCTTCTTTAATTATCCCCTTACTTTCCGAACTAAAGCACGAGTTATTATCCTCCTTACTATCGTCTTTATCCTTATCGCCTTTACTATTAACTAAGACTACGCCGTCCGTACCGATAAGCGTTGCTTTAAGATATATGCATAGCGCCTCCTCTAAGAGCATTTAAAGCTCTCGGGCATTATAATCTTCGTTAGAAGGCCGATCTTAATCTCTTTAGGATAGAGCGTCTAGTACTATAGCCTCTTTTTTAGTTCGGTACTTAATTTAGAAACGGAACCGCGAAAGGTATTCCGCCTAATAGGCCTATCGCTTAAAGAGATAACGTTAAGTTATAAAATACTTAAGGTTGCGATAGTCTATAAGGATCTTAAAGTTCTTATAGCTATAGAGCTCCGCTTACTATTGCTTTTAATAGCTAATTATAGCGAGTATTTCCTTATTATAGATAGCGTAGTTCTATTTAGCGGGGGTAAGCTTATAGGAGTAAAAAGCTATAGGCCGTCGTTAGCCGTCTACCTTTTGCGAAAGCGTGCCTTTAAGCGCGAATCTACTATAGTCCGCCTTAAGTATTATAAGGGATTAAAGTCCTATTGTAATAGCACTAGGGCTTACGAAAATAGGTCCTTTAACGTCTAGAACGCCTTTGCCTATATAGCGCCTTAATAAAAGGCTACCCTTTTCCTAGTAAAGGCTATAAGCGGACCGACGATATAAGAAAATTAACGAATAAAAATCCGGTAGTAGTTTATAAATCCTAAGAAACTCCGCACACCCTTTTGCGAAGTTAGGGCTATTTAGTCTCGAATAGCCTAAATCTTTATAAAGTCTGCCTATATACTAACGCTTACGATAATAATAAATCTAAGGTATTTAACCCGGCGGACGCTAAATTCGCATTTATTAAGGTTAAGGTATAGCTTATGCTTAGCGAGCCGGTCTAATACCTTCCGCACTTTATCTATATAATCCTCTAGGCTACCGCTTATATAGATAAGAATATTATTAATATAGGCGGAAGCGAACTCGTTTAGAAATTTACGAAGAATATTATTAATATACTATTAGAAGGTGCTAAGAGCTTTTATAAGCTTAAACGGTATTATTATCTATTTAAAAAGCCTATAGCGAGTACTAAACGCGGTCTTTTACTTATTACCTTCCGTAATTCGCACTTTATAGAATGCTTAATAGATATCTAACTTAGTAAACTACTTCGCTTTAGCGATATTATAGAGTATCTTTTTAATAAGCGGAAGCGGGTAGCGGTCTAGTCGTATTATTGCGTTAAGTACTTAGTAGTCTACGTAGAAATATAGTCCTCCTTTAGGTTTCCGCGCGAATAGCACTAGAGCGGCGGCTTTAGAAGAGCTAGCCTAAATAAACCCTTTATCTAAAAGGCCGTATAGTATTTTCTTTAATATAAGCAACTCGTCTTAAGATATCGTATATAGCGGCCCGAAGGGCGGAACTATATTTTATCCGCGGGAATCCTTACGAAGTAATATTGCGTAGTTAATGCCGGGCTTATATAGGTTTAATTTATCGGCCTCGCTTTTCCGAAAGAGCGGTAGTAGGTTATAGAACTATATAAGGATTATTTAACGTAATTCGGCTTCTATCTTCGGCTTCTTTAGTCGTAAGGCTTTTTTAATATCCGCGAGGCTAACTACGTAAATAGTAGCTATAGCGGCTTCCGAGCTATATTGTCTACGGATTTAGTTAATTATACCGATAAATACTAAAGCTATAACCTCTTTAGCCTCTTAAGGCTCCGTAATACACTAAGTGTCCTTAGGCTCGTTCTTATTAATATACCGTAGCTAACGCTGCGAATTCCTATACTAAAGCCTTCCTTAGTGCGGTATAAAGTAAGACTCTATATAAAGAAGCTAAGGCTTTTTAAGGATAAGTTTAAATTCTAGCTAAAGGATAACGTATGCTATAAGCAATTGCTTATGCCTATTAATCTCTATAGCTATCTATACGATACCTTTAATCTTCGCCTCTTCTATTACGCTCGAGGCTCCTCGTACGTACTAAGGTCTTATATCTTTAACTAGCAAACGTAGTTCTTATGCGAATGCCTTATCGATACCGGCGTAGTATTAGTAACCCTCGTCTATAAGAGTAAAGATAAGGTTTATACGGTTAATAATAATAGGTATTAAGGTAGGAGAATTCTTAATACGGTTAGTTAACTCTTTTTTCTCTAATGCTAGCGAATTAGGCTCTAGGGCCTGTCTATGCTTTAGAGCTATGCGTTTCCCTCCGTACCGGTAGCGGCGGGGATATTATTATCCTCCTTAATATTAGACTTAAGAGAAGGTCGGGTAGTACGAATCGCTATAGGCCGTTCGGCTTACTTCGCCGTAGGGCGAGCGGGATAATATAGGTAATCCGTAGTAAAATATCTATCCGCGCTATAGCGTACGTAAAGTCCCTCCTCTCTCCGCTTCTAAAGCTCCGCCTTCGATACTTACTTAGCTCGCTATATAGAAGAAGAGGGCGCGCTGCCTAAGGCAGCGGATAGTATCCTCGCTTTTCTATAAGCTAGCCGTATAATAGATATTATAACGTCGCCCTTATAGTCTACTATAGTATTAAGCGCGGATCTAAGCGGCGGGAGCGTTATAGTATTCTTAGTAGTAACTCCTTTATTCCCGTTGCTAACGCCGTTTATGCTAGCGTGCTTTCGCAACTTTTAAAAGCTAGGGGTTTGCTTATAGTTTTAGGCTACCTTTATAAGACGACCTATATACTCCCGGAAGTTAATAGGCATCTCGATTAAGATAAGTATCTCCTATAGTTATAGAGTAATCGAATTTCGCAGCTATATAAGCTGAGCGCTATCTCCCTAAACGCTATTTCCGACGGCATAAGTAATAGTCTCCTTAAAGTCGGGAAGGAAGTCCTTAAACGTCTAGCCGTCTTTCTAAAAGAGGATCCGTAACCTATCTTACGCTTTCTCTTACTCTTATACGTTGCCGAACGCGTAGATAAAGTAGTTAAAGAAGGCATAAAGGTCGTAAGCGCTACTAGGCCCGCTACTCTTCTAAAACCTAGAAATCCGCCGTATCTAAGGCTTAGGTAGCGTATAGAGCAGCGAATACTAGGCGGTATCGCGGCAACCGTTAAGGCCTTACTTCTCGTTAACGGTAAACTTACTATAAAGGCGATATAGGAAGAAGTAAAAAGACTCTAGCTTACCGTCCTATATAAGCTATAGTAGAGGCTTCCTTTTGCCGAAGGCGGCTTTAAGGGCCGTCCTTAGGTTAGCTATGCTAGCGTCCTTAGCCGTAGGAGAGTTCGTCGACGTAGCCGTAGGCGCGAGTAGCGTATCCGTAGATATAGGCGCCGTAGATCCTATTTTAACTTTAAGGACTTCTAGCAACCCCCTTCGTTTAACCGGATTAACGGCTATTTTCTATAGCAGCACTAGAAGGCGCTCCTCTTCCGCTATAGAAGGTGCGGTATCCGCCGTCGCCTTGCCTAAACGGGCTTCTATTATTTCCTATCGAAGGCGGGCTTCTATAAAGGCCCGCTTATTTAGCGACTCTTATCGCAGCTATAGCTACTAAGACCCCTCGGCTTATTAATTAAAGACGTCCTTTATATCGTTGTCTAATAAGTCTATAATAGCAGCTAGTATTACTATACGTACCGCTTTTATTATAGCGGCCTATCGTTCTAGTCGATATATACCGCTATTATAAAAGCGGGGTGTTATCGTATTAATAAGTCCGTGAAAAAGAGAGATAGATAATACTATAATAGGGTAGGCAGAGTGATTATATAAGTGCCCTTTATATAGGTATAGAAATCATCTATAAAGAACTAAGTATAAGCGCACCTATATATGCGGATATATAGCTTTACGCACGTACCCCTTTGTCCGTACGTGCCCTTTACCCTTATCCGCACGAGCCCCTTACCCCTATTTATATAAGCCCCTTTTCCCGCCCGTACGTGCCTCTTCCCCGCTCGTATATAAGAATGCGGATTAAGTTATAGACCTAATCTCACTAATAGTCGAAGACCCTTATAGTACGTTAGGATAGTTTATACAAGCTTTATCGTAGCCTACGGGTAGGCCTACGTTATATTATAAAGGGATAAAGTTATACCGTAGTCTTATATTATTATAGGCGCGATTATAAGTATTAGCCTCTAGCTAACGCGCTAGATCGTTAGCGAGGCTATTAATTAGCATTGCTTCTCGCGGTCGTTATAATCTTAAACGACGAGCTTTAATTTCTTATATAGCTTTGTATCTCGTCCCTTTACTTCTTAAACTATACGTAAGCTAAAGATCTTATATCCTTTATATATTGCCTTATTATATTTCTCGAAACTAAAGACTCTACGGATAAGGAGGTCGTCGATTTCCTAATTGTCTGCCTCTTAAAATAGGGCGCTAGGAGTAGTAATAATGCTATCGTTACGTAGCTTAAGGGCTAACGCATACGCGTCTTCCTCTTTCTTAATAAGGAAGGCGTATATAAGATTGCTTTAAACTAGAAATCTAAGAGCCGTATTCTCTAGAGTATTACTATTTGCCTAAGTATAAATCTCTATTTGCCTAAGTGATACTTCGGGTACCCCCCTAAAATGCGAAACCCCCCCCCGCCTAGCCGCGCCTATATAGATATAGTGCGCATGCCTAGCAGGCTATAGGCTAATTCTTCGCATCGTTAAATCGCATCGTTAAATCGCATCGTTAAATCGCATCGTTAAATCGCATACATTAAGGAGCCGCACACACAGCAGAAGGCACGCAGCAAAGCACGCAGCAAAGCATGCAGTAAGGCACGCAGCAGGGCACGCAGCCGGGAGCCGGGCACGAAGCATACATTAAGGAGCCGCACACACAGTAGAGGGCACGCAGCAAAGCACGCAGCAAGGCACGCAGTAGGGCACGCAGCCGGGAGCCGGGCACGAAGCATACATTAAGGAGCCGTATATATAGTAGAGGGCACGCAGCAAAGGGCACGCAGTAGAGGGCACGCAGTAGGGCACGTAGTAGAGCACGCAGCAGAGGGCGCGCAGCCGGGAGCCGGGCACAAAGCATACATTAAGGAGCCATACATATAGTAGAGGGCACGCAGTAGGGCACGCAGCAAAGCACGCAGTAGAGGGCACGCAGTAGGGAGCCGGGCACAAAGCATACATTAAGGAGCCGCACATACAGTAGAGGGCACGCAGTAAAGGGCACGTAGTAGGGCACGCAGTAGGGCACGCAGCCGGGAGCCGGGCACGAAGCATACATTAAGGAGCCGTATATACAGCAGAGGGCACGCAGCAAAGGGCACGCAGTAGAGGGCACGTAGTAGGCCACGTAGTAGAGCACGTAGTAGAGGGCGCGCAGCTAGGAGCTAGGCACGAAGCATACATTAAGGAGCCGCACACATAGTAGAGGGCACGTAGTAGGGCACGCAGCCGGGAGCGAGCCGTAGACAGATATTTCGT
The DNA here is from genome assembly GCA_012934285.1 of Ophiocordyceps sinensis. Classification (NCBI taxonomy): domain Eukaryota; kingdom Fungi; phylum Ascomycota; class Sordariomycetes; order Hypocreales; family Ophiocordycipitaceae; genus Ophiocordyceps; species Ophiocordyceps sinensis. The sequence continues at coordinate 10,454,363 of JAAVMX010000001.1, read as the reverse complement.
ATATAAAGAATTATTAGTCTACGGCCTGCTAGAAATACGCACTGTATTTATATAGGCGCGGCTAGGCGCGGGGGGGTTCGGCGTTTTCCGGGGTATACGTAGGCTATAAAAAAAATATCATTTAGGCAAATAGAGATTTATACTTAGGCAAATAGTAATACTTATTCTCTATAATTAATTGCTTTAGCCTATTCTTAGAACCTAGAGGTCGCCTACGCCTACGAAGTGCCGGAGGGTCTAGTCGAGGGGGATTAGACTACTAAATCGGCTTTAGTAAATCCTCTTTAAGACATAAAGATAGAAGGTCTTCGGTCTTTTTATCGCGGTTATACAGCTATACTAACGTTAAACAAAGGACTTAAGGTCCGTTAATCGTATTAATTATCACGTCGTAGCCGTTAATAAAAGCAATCTTAAATAGGCCTTACTAGCCGTTTTTCTCTCTCTATACCCGAACTTTACTTTGCAAAGGAAGGGAGGGAATATCCGTTATTTTTAGGCTAATTCGGGCTTATAAGGCTTCTTTAACTTACTGTTAGAGAGGCTCTAGGTCGACCTTTTAGGTAAACGGGGTGGTTATTGTATTCTATATGTGTATTCTAGCTAAGAAGGAGGGGAAGGTCTCGGATTAGTATTAGAGAGTCTCTAGGTCGACCTTTTAGGTAAACGGGGTGGTTGTTGTATTCTATATATGTATTCTAGCTAGGAAGGAGGGGAAGGTCTCGTAGAGATATAGCCTCGTTGCGTGCACGTAATCACGTAGGGTCACGTGTCGCAACTATCTTAACAATGCGTATATCCCTTGTTCCTATACTTACCGCTTTATAGTAAGTTAACGTAATATTCTTATTGCCTTATAGACTATAGCGGCTCTTTTTTTTTTTTTAATAATAGCGGAGAGTCTAACGTTATACGTAGATAGGCGCTAAATATAAACAATATTAGCACTAATCCTTAAGGGCTAGCCGTATTATTAACTGCTTTTATAGCTATCTAAAGTATTGCTTTAGCTAAAGTTATATTGCCGAGTTCAGCATATATAATATCGAAGGCATAGCGGAGCGGAGCGTAATATCTTTCGACCTTCCTAATAGACTAGTATACCTCTATAGGAACTTATTTATATATAATGCCTATAAACTTAGCTTAATTACGGAATTCTAACGACGTAAACTTCGTTCTAGCGTTATATTTAATAGTATCTAGCGGGCTAAGATAGGTATTAATCTATAAAGCTCAAAGTATTTCCTATATATCCTTTACGGATATTAAGGGTAAGAAACGTGCTCTTTAAAAGGCTATTGCCGAGTTAACTATATAGAGGATAGGGCGTTTATATAAGTATATTACGTCGACGATAATCTCGTAGTTAAGGTCCTAATCGTCCTTTAATATAAATTGAATCGACGTAGGGCTTAAGAGTATAGTGAATAATAATAATAATACTTCGCGATGCTCTTTAGTTTATTAACTAATACCTTATAGCTTACTTACCTTAGTAAGTAATATAGTCTTATAACTACCGGGTGGCCGAAACGACGATAAAGGGTACGGAGTTCGGTTTCTACTAGGAACGATATCGCTTATTCTTATCTGCTAAGAAAGAACAAAGGGTGGCCCTATTTACTGACTATTAGGAGCGAGATCCCTTTATTCTTACTAATAATAACGTCCGTTGTATTATCGTAATATATATTTAAACGATCTATATTCGCGAGATAAAAGAGGAAAGGGGTCGGAGACGTAAGCACGTAGAAGGTAATCTTTCCTAACGGTGTTTCTACTGCTAATAAGCCGAGAGATTTAATAGCATCGCTATTTCCGAATTTAATCGAGGCCTAGCTAGCTATAGAGTCGTTAAGCTTTATGTTAGGATTCTCTCGCTAAAAGGCGAAATATTATTCCTAACTAGCTGTTAATACCTTAGTAGCGCCGGTGTTAATTAGGATACCTTAGAATTGCTTCCTAGAGTACCTATTGTTAATAAGAAACTAAGTCGTTCATAAGAAACTAAGAAGCCGGCGTTGCTCGTTCTATAATAAATATATCTTCGCCTATAAAGAGATAGGTAAACGCTTATTAATAGAGCATTTAGGTTGCCTACTACTATTCGGTATTAGCGGCGTCTTCCTAATACTCTTTAACCTCTTAGTCGTTAGTCGAATCGTTAATCTCGTGACCTTTATATTCTATTACGTATGCTATTAGGTTAGTAGAAGGCGTTCCTTAGAAATAATATTAGGTTAGATATTAGTCCTTCGCCTTCTGCCTTTCTTCGGCGCTATGCTTAGTCGACTAGCAACCTTCCTTTATTGCAGACGAAGCACTTCTTGCTTTAGGGGCGATTATTAGTCTAATAGCCTCCTCGTCCTCTATAACCTCGGTTAGAATAACTACGGTATCCTCCTCTACCTTAGTGATTAGTATACTTACGGTCTAGGTATATCGCTTCCGAATTAAAATAGTCTATATCCTTAGTTAGGAATTAACCGGGATTAGCAAGTGTTAGGCTTATTTTAAGGGATAAATAGAGCTCTAAGAATAGGGTCTTAGTATGCTAAGAGGGTCGAAATAGGGCTTATGTAAGCTCGGGAATATTATAGCATGCCTTAATAACCGTAGCTCGCTAGACAAAGGTGCCGCCGAGAGCTCGTTAATATAACTAAAGCTTATTAAAGAGTAGCTTTAAGATATCTTATAGAGATAAGGTAGGATTCTAAGTGCGTAGCTTATTAAACGAGATAGAGGTCTAGTCGGTAAAATACTAGGCCTTATTTACCTCTATGTTAAAATGCTTCTTAATGCTATCTATAACGCAGCTACCCGCGCAACTATAGAGCCGGGAGACAGGGATATATGCATGATAGATGATGCATTTTAGCTCGGGGACCATTCGGCCATTAGTCGCCAACTGGTCCCCGACAACCCCTCTCGAGGCCTAAGGGTATATCCCTAAGGCCCCGACACATCTTAGAAGAGGGGCAAGCTTTAGTCTTGCCACGAGAGGGCAACCGCATTGCAATAAAGGATCATTCGTACTTTTAACCATCGTTCCTACCTTCCTAAACGTACCTCTAGTCTGTCTTCTCATACTATCGTATGCGGCCCTAAACGTAGTAGTCTATATAATATGTTAAAGGTAGTACGCTTAGGCGCGACCTATAAGAATTCGTAGAAGCAGCCTGTTAATACTATAATAGATGCTTATAAACTAGCGGATCTTATTATCGAATAGGTTATAGGGCTTGCCGGTATAATTCTCTATGCTGTCCTAAAGCTTTGTAAATTTCTATTAAAGATCTGCATTAACTGCCTCGTTTAGGACGTATGCTAGAGAAATCTAAAGGTATGACTTAAGGTCGGGGTTAGGGATTGCAGCAGCTATGCGTAGGTTAACTAAACCACTATAGTTATTAAACTAATGACTTATAGGGTTAATAGTTATCTGGCTTTATAACGTTAGAAAGATTAAGGGAGCCGGCCTTAGGACGACTCCTACCGGTCGTAGGGGTCGATTAAGGGTAATTCCGGCGATACTTAGTGCCTTATTAGGCGGAGTTAGGGGCTATATCGGCGTATTTCCGGTGTGTGTTTAACTATACGGGGGTGGCAAGTTAGCTCTAGCGTAGTTGGCTTCTATAGCCTTAGGGACCGCGGTGCCTCTATCGAATTAGATTCTCCTTAGTTCTCCTTCGGGCTATTTTAGGGGATCTATAATAGATTGCGTAGTAATAAGTTATCGGTTAAAGCCACCTCTAAGGGGTCCCGTATAGATGCCTTATCGGCGTAGAAGATTGCCTACCGATCTCTTATAGGCCGGATTAACGGCCTACTATATTGCTTCTTTTTATCTACAAAAGTATTCTTAAAAGTAGCTAAGGATATTATATCCTACTATATTTAAATTAGGTTTATAGTCTAATAAGAACCTAGCGATATATATTATCGCGGCTTCCTCGGTTAGGTCCTTATCGGGATCGATATTATTTTTCTAAAGTTCGATATTAACGGCGTTAAGAACGTATTCTAAGACTTATACGTTCTTTATTAACCTCCCGAATAGTCTATTGTCTGCGTAGTCTAAGGTAGTTATTATAATGTCGTAATTACGAGGTATATCGGCTATTGTTTTATCTATATACGCGTCTGCGTCTATAGTTTATTTAATATAGCTCCGTCGTCTCTTTCTCTAGTTCTTAGGCCGAGACTAATAAGGGAGCTAGAGTTTACGATGTTACGTTCTCCTATTTAGGGCGGTGACTTTAGTAAACTAACTTAGCATAAGATCCTCGTAGAGGTCGTAGAACGGGTTCTCTATGCGAGCTATCTTAAGGATAATAGATCTTATCTCTTCTATCCTTACTATTATATAATTAACTATAAGTTAACTACTAATTAGTGTAAGATAGGGTCTACTAAGGTTAACCGATATATATGTATTATATCTGTGTGTCCTTAGCTAGGAAGGAGGTATTCGTATGTTATATAGCCTCCTATAAGTTACGTACGCACGTGATCTTATAGATCACGTATATATAATACCTCTACTCCTACACTAGTTACTATATTACTCCCTACTATAACGTTCGGTAAGGTAGTTAGTAAAGCCACCCTAAAGCACGGTTACTAGCACGAAGTAGTAGTCTAGACCGCTTAATTATTAATAGGGTTACTAGCCTAACTACTGCGTTACGAAAGGTGTTTTCTCGCGTTGCGTTATTACGTTATAAACTAGCTGCGCATTTAATAGTTATATAGCTATTATAATATAGCTTTAATATAGGAATTATAGATAGAATTCCACGGTAGAAGGACTTCCCTTCTAAGGATGGAATTCTATAGTAAAAGGACTTCCCTTCTAAGGTGAATTCTATAGATAGAATTCTAATGGAATTCTACGGTAGAAGGACTTCCCTTCTAAGGTGAATTCTATAGATGGAATTCCACTTCCTTCTATAGACTTCTATAGTCGTCCCGATAGACGCATCCGTCCGCGGAAGGTCTTCTCCGACTAACGTATCCGTCTTTGCATTCTGTTTATAGATCCCTTTCGATTCTTAGCTACCGAGGCTTCCCGGAGGGTAGCTCCGACCTTTCTCTCGTCTTATCTATAAAGAATGTAGTATAGCCCTTAGCTAGATAGGTATTAACAATTCCAATAAGACTACTAGACCTATATTTTGCATTTGCATTTAAGACACCTACTAATATTCAACCTTATTGATTTAGTAATATACAACTACGCTTACGCCCGCGCGATCGCGCCTACGTACGTATGCAATAGCTTGCTTAACTAAGCTCTTTCCTTTATTTAGGTATAGTTACGGTTACGATTTGCTTTAATAAAGAAAGAACTACGAGTATAGGAATAGCTAGCTACGTAGCTACGTAGGATAATATAGTCGTATATACGTAATATATATAATCCTAAGGATTACGTATACGTACGAGGGGGCTACGTTACCGCGATAGCTTCCCTTTACCTAGCTAGCTATATAACCTAATATAACTATACTGTTTACCCTATAAGGTCGACTTAAAGACCTACTAATAGGTATAGTATTAAAATTAAAGGTTTTATTATTTTTTAAGAAGTTATTTTCTAGTATAGTTATATCTTTTAAGATAATAACCTTCTTTCTGCTATAGTCGTCTATTTTATATACTATATTATTATAGCACTAAGTGATAGCTAGATAACCTTATTATTCTATAAAGAAGAGAAGAACTATAGAGGCTAAGAGCTCGTTTATATATAGGACTATATATTACGTAGTATATTACTATATACTATATTATATAATATAGTACTATAATAGTACTCCTCCTTTAAAGACGATTGAGTCCTTAAATCGCTAAGAAATTGCTAAAATCGTTAAAATCGTTTGCTAGAAATATTATTTTGCTAGAAATCAATATACGGTAAAAGAATATCTTATAGGCGGGCCTAATCTAAAGGGCCCGGCTTATCTAGGTTATATCTCTAGAAGCGTTAGATAGCTTTAGGATAACCTCTTAGGTTATCTTCGGGCTACTATATTAGTTCTTAGTGATATTTCTATTTAATTAGATAAGTTAGAGTTAAGGCTTCGTTATCGTATATATTAAGGAACTTTTTAAATTCCTATATTTATTCGATATTGCTATCGTTATCGCGTTCTACGATACGGCTTACGACGTTACGTCGTTCCTCTCGATTAATCTATGCCTAGCCCGGTATTATTTCTATTATCTAAAGCCGTACCTTAGACGTATAGAAAGACTTATTAACCCGGATATACTTAGGAAAGTCGATCACTATAGCGCCGTAGTAGACCTTAAGAATAAGATAAAGACTATCCTATTTATCGTCCTATTTCTTCTTTAGGCGATTAATAATTATATTCTTTAATAAAACTATAACTATATTACCGGGTCGGAAGAAGGAACCTTTATTCCGCTTTATATTAGCATTATCCTTATATGTCTATTATAAGGCTTATACGAGAGCTTAAAGCTAAACGAGGATATAGTCGAAATAATTATCTATTAGATCTACGGGAAGGAATTCCTTTTTCGCCTAAAAGGAGAGAGTTAAGGGTTAAGGACCTATATGTTTAATGCTAAGATAAAGATTAAAGCCGTATTTAGCGACGAACGGAGAAATACCGGTTATTTTATTTACTTAGTTATTTATTGCGAATTCTACGAGCGGGAGCTTGTCGATTTAATTATCTTAGGTAAAGCTAATAAATACTTAAAGGTATTTATTTATTATAGCATTAACGATTTCGGTTTAACTATTAGTCCCTAAGTGCTATATTAAGCTTAGTTTTAACGTTATTCGTAACTAAGTGCTAAGCTATCGCTAAAAATTAAAGATAAACTAAGTGCCTTAATTAAAGATAAGAGTATTAAGTGCTCTATATAAACGATAGACTATATAGATAAAAGAGTTAATTAATTCCTTTATAGAAAGGCCGGTAATAAGGATAAAATATATTATCTTCGTAAGCCTATTAACTATCGTAAGTATATTCTCGTAAGTCTTCCTATTTTAAGTATACTTAAGGAGTATCGTAATAGAATTAATTAATATATTAGCCTATAGCCGGACCGGTAGAGCGAGGGGTTTTAGGAATCCGGGGGGAGATAAGCAAAGGGTCTTAGTCTTAAGATAGAGAGTATCGTCTTTAACAAACGTAGCGGTAAAGTAAGAAATTCTCGGCTATTAGTATATTCGGTTTAATATATTAAAGTTTTTTTCCCTCCTTAAGTATCCTATTAGGCTATTGCTATAAGATCGATAAACGACTTTAAGGCGGAGATTTAAGGTATTAAAGACAAAGTGCTAATTGCGGAAAAAGATATATCTATTAATTAACTAATATTCGGATATATCGTAATATAAAAGCTTTCGAATATAATTTAGCTAGCGTCGAGCGTATAGGTCTTAGAGTATCGCTACTATATCCTAAGCGAGATTATTTTATTAATATGCCTTACGGATAAGCTTATTAAGTGATTTACTAGCTACGTTTAGTCCGAAGGCGGCGACTACGTTAAGGTCCTCCTTTAAGGTATAGGAATCGGCTAAAAGTCCCTCTAAGATAGTTAGGTCGACTTTCTCTTTAAGGATAATTACTTGATTACGATAAAAGAGTCGGTCGTCGTCTAAAGTAGTTAGTCTATAGCTAAAGAGCCTGCTAAAAGCATTAAGGAAGACTGCCTTATTGCCTAAGCGGTATATAATTACGAAGTTAAACTAAGAAAGGAACTTAGCCTAGCGTACTTATCGTTAGTTAAATTGCTTTATAGATATAAACGTCTAAAGATTCTTATAGTCTATAATAACGTTAAATACCTTAATAGTTCCTTAGAGTTCCGGGCGCTATTCCTTAAGCGCTTTAATAATTGCTAATAACTCTTTATTATAAATCTCGTAGTTATACTTAAGGGAAATATACTTTAACGAAAAAAACGCAAAAGGTAAAGATATCTATCGTCTTTAGCCTATAAAAGGACTCCTCCTAAGGCCTAATTTAAAGCGTTAGTTCCGATACCTATCTTCTTTAAGTAGTTAAAATAAGCTAAGACTAAGGTAGTAGTAAAAGTAAGTTTAAGGGCCTTAAACACGGTAGCTTATTTAAGTCCTTAAGACTAACGGGAGTCTTTTCGAAGTAGCGTAGTTATCGGGGAGATAATACTAAAGTATCCCTTAATAAAACAGCGGTAGAAGTTTATAAACTTAAGAAACTACTAAAGTTCTTTTACTAAGGTCGGGGTATTTTAAGCCGCAATTATATATACCTTCTTAAGGTCTATGCTTATACTAGATATCGAAATAATTAGTATAATATACTTAGTCTTTATTATATAAAACTCTAACTTCCTAATATCGATCTAAAGCCCTACGTTGCCTAAGCGTTAGATAACTATTCGCACGTAGTTCTTATATTTTGCCTTAGTTTTTAAAAAGACTAGGACGTCGTTAAGATATACTATATAGAAGTTATTCAAGGCATTATAAAGCATATAGTTAATATAGTTCTAAAAGGTCGATAGTGCGTTATAAAGGCCGAAAAGGGTAACTAGCATCTCGAATAGTCCGAAGCGTATAATAAACGCTATAAGCTACTTATAACCTTCGGCGATTCGAATATAGTTAAACGTAGTAATTATATCTAGCTTTATATAAAGTTTAGCGTTATAGAGAGAATCTAGCGTTTCGTAGATTAAAGGTAGGGGATATCGATTCTTAACTATAACCTAATTTAAACCTCGGTAGTTATAATAGATATAGATACTACCGCCCGGCTTATAAGCGAGGATTAGTAATACTACGGCTAGAGAAAAAGACTCTTAAATAAAGCCTTTATTAAGTATATTATTAATCTATTTCTTAATATAGCGGATTTTTATAGGTAATATTAGCCGATTTCTATAGAATAAAGCTTCTTTACTAAGTATAAGTTCGATCTTATAATCCTAAAGGCGGTATAAGGGGAGCTCGTTCGCATTCTTTAGAAGAAAATAAGGAAGCTTATCCTAAAACTCTTTGAGGAGTTTCTTTAGGATATCTGCCTCCGTAACTTCCGGCTTTACTTAGAGGAATTTTTCTACATCGGCTTTATCGACCCTCCGGAATAAAGATTCGGAATTAGCTATATCCTAGAGGTTCGCCTAAAGGAAGTTATAAAAACGTTTAAAGAAAGCGGCTTAAACTACCTCTATTATATAGTCTTTAGCAACGACGCGTTAGAAAGAGGTTTCGGATAGTTCTAAGACCTTAACTAAGCCTATTAAGAGTTCGTTAAGGAATCGTAGATTTTCTCCCTCCTCGACTAGCTTAGCTAACTTAAATATACTAATTTATATCGCTTAAACACTATCTTTTCTATAAAATTAAATAAAGTTAACTACGCTTATATAGCGGATATCGTTTATATTTCAAGGTATTTAATCTTCTTATCGTATACGCTAGTAGGGGCGTCTCGTCTAGCCTTATTAAGTAAGAACGTAGCGACGGCCGGCGGTAAGACGGATAAGGAGTAGGCGAGCTACTAAAATAGTCTACGGCGGAGTAGTCTTAAAGGCTCGGGTCTTAAGGGAGTTTAAAAAGCCAATCGGGGATATTAAGCGGGTAGTTTCTTAAGCGAATAGTAATATTCTATATAAAGGATATTAAATCGGTTAGCTAAGGTTTAAAGGGTATAGTGCCTATTTAGGTAGATATTCCTTAGTAGATAAGTCTATAGGTATATAATATCCCGGTAGGATAGTCTAATCCTTTAAGATATCGATCTCTTCCTACCGAAAAGGGGTTCCCGGTATATCTTCTACCGTTATAAAGACCTTTTATTTTAGGGTAATCGTTAGGGTAGTCTAAATCTCTATAACGTTAGAAAAATACACCTTTCGACGTAACTAATGCCCTCCGGGCGTAGGAGTAATAAGAGTTCTAAAAGCTATCCTATCCTTAGCTATTATTATAGCACTAGGTAATAGCTAGATAACCTTATTATTCTATAAAGAGGAGTAGAACTATAGAGGCTAAGGGCTCGTTTATATATAGGACTATATATTATATAGTATGTCACTATATACTATATTATGTAATGTAGTACTATAATAGTACTCCCCCTCTAGAGACGATTTAGTCCTTAAATCGCTAAGAAATGTTATTTTCGCTGGATATTAGTGTGTAATAAAGGAATCTTTTATAGGCGGGCTTAATCTAAGGCGCCCGGCTTATCTAGGTTATATCTATAGAAGCGTTAGATAGCTTTAAGGCAACCTCTTAGGTTATCTTCGGGCTGCTAGGTCGGTTCTTAGTAATGTTTCTATTTAATTAGATAAGTTAGGGTTAGGGCTTTATTATCGTATACGTTAAGGATCTTCTTAAATTCCTATATTTCTTCGATGTTGCCGTCGTTATCGCGTTTTGCGATACGGCTTACGACGTTGCGTTATTCCTCTCGATTAATCTATGCCTAGCCCGGTATTATTTCCGTTATCTAAAGCCGTACCTTAGACGTATAGAAAGACTTATTGACTTAGATATGCTTTAGGAGGTCGATAACTATAGCGCTACGGTAGCCCTTAAGAATAAGATAAAGACCGTCCTATTTATCGTCTTATTTCTTCTTTAGGTATCGAACGCTAGGCAGTCGGGCCCTCGATATTAGTATAATAGCAATTAAATAGAAGAGAGGTTCTAAGGCTAAAACAGCCTATAAGGAAGGATTAGAAGCTATAAGGTGTAAATCACTAAGAATAATAGCTCTTGTCTTATCTAGTAGGGAGGCTAACTAGTCTCTATATATAGGAAAAATCCTTAGACGAAATCAGCCGCGTAGACCTAAGGAAAAACAGGTGACGTAGAGGATCGGACGGAAGGATCGGTAGGAAAAGCAATAGATTATGCCGTACGATAAATAAGTCATATAGTTAGTAAATAAATAAGCAGTCTAGTAGAAGATTAGTAAATTCTACGGTAAATTCTACGGTAAAAGCCGTAGAAGAGAATTAGAATTCTACGGTAGAAGACTATAGAAGGGAAGGGATGTTACGGGTAAAGACTATATAAATAACCGTAAAATCACTATAAAATTACGGTGAAATATAACCGAAGGAAAGTAGGTAAATACGCCCGTGGAAGTACGGGGTAAATAACTATAAAAGCCTATAGAATTCTATAGTAGAATCTAAAGAAGAACCGGAGATTTCCTAGTAGAAAGCAAATAGGGAAGACGGTAATATTAATATACCCCTTTAGCTAGAAGGGAATAACTTCCGGCTAGTTAGAATTATTATCGACTTCTTCTTAAATCCTAGAAGAAGTATCCGTAAGTCGAAGCTAGCGAAAGAACGTTTAGAAACGTTGTTATAGAAGCAATTTAGTTAATCTATCCGTAACTATTTAGTTAAAAGGGATATATTTTGTTGGTAGGTATCTCCTGCATTTGCATTCGCAAAAACTCGTTCTATTGTGTGTGTTCTATATGTCTTGTCTAGCTAGGAAGAAGGGGAAAGGGGGCCTTTATAGGTGATGTAGCTTCGTTGCACGCACGTGATCACGTGGGATCACGTGGCTGCAATTGCTTCGTACGTATCCCTTATCCCTTATTCCCACACTGGCAGTCTTTACAAGATCGTAGAAACAGCCCAAACGAACGTAGCAACAAGGGGCAACAAGGGGCGCAACAAGGGTCCAAACAGGGATCCATAGCCCGGTCAAACGGGCCGTATTGTCATCGTAGATCCGGCTTTTCCAACCTTGCAATAGCCTTGCAAACAGCCGTACAACGTACGGGAAAAAGAGTGTGAAAACTGCATATTAGGTCACGATGCCTAATGAATACAATTCGTGAATACAAATCGCAAAAGGGGAAAAAGAGAGCGTTAGGAAGCATCAAGCTTCGGGGCGAAGCAGAGGGGCGAAGCAGAGCAAGAGATAGAGTCATCTTCGGGCCTGGAAAAGAGCGTGTGTTCGGGCCGAAAAAGGGCGTGGCCGGGTTCTTGCAGGTCCTGCTTCGAGGCGGCAAAAAGCAAAGCAGCGGCAGAAGGCAGAAACAGAACTTGTTCGGTGCTTGTTTCGGGGCACCAAAAGGGGAAGCAAAAGAGGGAACGAGGCGCCGAAAAGGGGAAGAATAAGGCGTCGAAAAAGGGGGAAAATAAAGCAGGAAAAACAAAGCAGGAAAAATAAAGCAGGAAAAACAAACGCGAATAAAGACGAATACAAACAAGGGCGAAAGACGTTATCTCGGAAAAACAAAGAGTAAAGGACGAAGGCGTCTATCGGGGCAAAGGCGGTCTTGCCGGGTTTGGCGGAGCGTTTGACTGTAGCTGCGGACTTCGGCTGTTGTATTGACGGAGCGTTTTGACTGCGGCTGCGGATTCGGCTGGCGGAGCATTTGACTGCGGCTGCGGATTCGGCTGTTGGATTGATGTTGCCGAAAGCGTCGTGCGTGTGCTTTGGCGGAACTTTTGTCTGCTTGGCGGAGCGTGTGCTTGGCGGAGCGTGTGCTTCGTTTGCGGAGCGGCGGAAAAACAACTGCGGGAGCTTGTTCGGAGCCGCTGTTGTTGCTATTGCTGAGACTGCCGGAAACGTCCTCTTTGGCGTTGGGGCCGGATTTGGCGTTGCCGAAAGCGTTGTCTTGAGCGTTGCCGAAAGCGTTGTCTTGAGCGTTGTTTTGAACGTTGGCGAGAGAGCTGGCTTTGTGGTGCCGGGTGCCGATGGAGCCGTCGTTGTATTCTCGGGGGGGGGGCTTGAAGCAGCAAGCGGACTGTGTTTTCTCGGGGGGGGGGGCTTGAAGCAGCAAGCGGACTGTATTTTTTCGGGGGGGGGCTTGAAGCAGCAAGCGGACTGTGTTTTCGGGGCTTTGAAACAGCAAGCGGACTGTGTTTTCGGGGGGGCTTTGAAGCAGCAAGCGGACTGTGTTTTTTTTTTCGTGCCGGGTCGGAAGACCGCGGGGTGTTTGTCGTACGCGAGGGTCTTCGCGATGCTTTTGTCGGAAGCAGGCGGCGGGCTTTTGGTTGTTGCGTGAGGGTTTTCACGCGTCTGGTCGGATGATCAAATGGCTCGTGTGTTGATCGAATGTCCCGTGGATTCGGGAGTGTTTGTCGGGTTCGCGAGGGTCTTTGCGATGCTTTTGTCGGAAGCAGGCGGCGGGCTTAGTCGTAACGAGTGGTCCGACGCGGCGGCAGGCTTGGTCGCGAGGGTCTTGAGGGTCGGGCTCGTGGTTGTCTTTTGGTGCCGTTAGAAGAGCTTTTCTCGAGGAAGCGGAAGAGCTTTTTCGGCGGTTGATAGGTTGTTTCTCGAACTGGCTAATGAAGGAATCGAGGTTATCGTCGCGAGGTTCTTCGCGAAGCGGTCGGCGTTAATAGACGTACTTCCTGCTAGTGCTACTCTTCTTCTTCTAAAGCGGTAATCGGTTAGCGGGAAGCTTAAAGAAGATCTATACGCAACCCCTAAAGGCGAGCTAGACTCGGAAGGTAAAGTCTTCTTATTCTTAGCGTAGATAACCCTCTCTAAGTGCATAAAATAGGATTATTAGGCCGGAGCCGGTTTAATAAAGATTTATAATACGTTCGAAGATCGAGATCTGCCTCTTCTGCCTTACTGTTAGTATTCGAGCCTTACGAACACTAATTAGTGTTAGTAGGTATCTCCTACATTTGCATTCGCAAAAACTCGTTCTATTGTGTGTATTCTATATGTCTTATCTAGCTAAGAAGAAGGGGAAAGGGGGCCTTTATAAGTGATATAGCTTCGTTACACGCACGTAATCACGTGGGATTACGTGGCTGCAATTGCTTCGTACGTATCCCTTATCCCTTATTCCTATATATTTAATATTAAAAGTATTGCGTAAGAATTCCTAACGGGCCTAGTAGTTGTAAATTTTAACGTGCTTTAAGGCGGTTTAAATCTTTAGAATCTTAGCGGAAACTAGGCGGATTGTCTAGGTATTATTGTACTAAATAGTAGGAATAAGAATATCTAATTATAAAGAAATATCGTTAAATAAATAAAGAATAGAAATTAGTTCTTTCGCGGTGGAAGAGACTATAAGAAGTTCGGCTTCGGTAGAAGAAGTAGTAACCGTAGATTATTTCTAAGCACTCTACGCGATTAGACCGTTAAATAGGCTAATAAAATAGCCTTTAGAAGAACAACGAGCGTCTAGGTCGTCGGCGTAAGCGGCATCGGAAGCTATAATAAGTTCTTACTTATCCGTATTTAGAAACTTAATCGTAAGGAAACGCGATTCGTATAAGTAAGTCACTAAGCTTTCTACGAGCTTAATATAGAGCGTAGACGGGTTTTATATATACTCTGCTAAAGAATTCGACGATTTTACGGCGTTAAGCTAGGTGGAAATAGTTACGTAATTATAAGAACCGACTAAAGACTAAAAGTAGTAGATTTAGTTATCCGTAGCCTATCCTTAGTGTTTCTCTAGCTTCTTAAGGAGTAGGAATAAGCAAAGGGTCGAAATAGGCCGTAGAACTATAAAAGTTAGGATTAAACTAAACTTAGAAGCAATCTTATTTAGGTAAACGTCTTAGTATAACGATAGCTTTCGCTACTTACGGTCCTAAATAATCCTTATCTTAAGGAAGTAGGTAAGCTCTCCGCGGTTAGTAACTATTTACTTTTGCCTAAAGCGATAGATAAAATCGTTAGTAGCCTTACGGTGCTCCTTACGGAAAAGGATAATAATATTATCTATAAAGAAGAAAGTAATAATGCTATTTATAGTAGATATAAAAATATAAAGATCCTCCGCACTTTGCTAAAGGCCTAGTTCGGTAAGAGACCCGGATAATTCCTATTGCTAAAGAAGTAGCGAACGGCGAAGCTTATATAAAGCCTTTATTAACTAAATTATAAAACTAAATACCTTAAATCCGTCTAAGAAGTAGATATATACTTCTTTATCTAGATCGGCATTCGTAAAGGCGTTAACTACGTTAAGCGAGCGGGTTTTAGTGCTAAATTTAGCGGCAATAGCAATTATAATACGAATATTTCGCGCTATAAGCGTCGCGGCGTATATTCCCTTTCCGCTAAATAGCTAAAGGTCTCTTCGGATATAAAGCGGAGATTTAAACTTCCTAAGGTAGCCGTGCTTATTAAACTTATAATCGAATGCCTATATTAATAGAAGAGGACGCACTAAAGCGTTCGCTTTTAGGGTAGGCGAGGAAAAGAAGGTCTTCTGCTATTTTAAGGAGTCCTATTTAACCTTTCTAGCGGCTTTAAACTTAGGTCTATAAGGATAAGTCTTAAGATTAGACTAAAACCTTAGAAGCGCGGGTAAGTCCCGTTTATATATCTTCCTAGGTTTAAGAGAAGTAGTAAATACAGCCGTAAAAGCGGTGCTATTTGCCGGTAAATGCCTAACGTAGGCGAAAGCGGGATATCGACCCGAAAAACGGTTTAAGCGAGTAGGGCGTATATCCCCTATAAATCTCGTCGTCTATAGACTATCTATAGGAATAGTATTATCGTAATCTATAGACCGAGAAGTAGCTTAAGGCAACTAAACCTTAAGTCGGTCTATTAGTTCTACGGTTATAGTTAGTAAAAGAGTAGAAATATCGGGTTAGAAATCCCGTATATTCTTAAAAATATCCTTCGGTGGTTCTAGGGTTTAGTTAAGAGTCGGGAGCTAAGGATTGCTATCGGCTAAAACGTCTGCTAGACTCTTATTAAGGAGTAACATTAGCGTTAACTAGAATTCTGCCTTATCTTACTCTTCTTCCTATGCAATGTATAGTAGAAATACCGGTGATAATACCTATATTAGCGGTTCGGATGTCTTAGACGCGGTAAAAAACTAAGTCTTATTAAACGTTATATCTCGAACTTAACGAACCTCCCGTCTCTATAGGATCTACACACGAAAAATATTCGTAGAATTATACCTAACTAAGTAACTAACCTCTATATAAGGTTCTTGCTTAAGATTACGTTTCTACGTGTTAGTTAGGGTCTTAGTAGTTAGTAGGTAGGCTTTATAGCTAAAAGCTCGAAGATAATCGAATCGTAATAGTTAGGGAAGGAGAAAAGCTAGTATATTCCGGTTATAATCCTTTAACTAATCGTAAATAATCTCTATTATAGAAATCTACTTTTATAGAAATAACGTAGAGAAAGCTGCCTATCGGGCTAGAATCCGATTGTGTAAATATACTATAGTTTTCTACGTTTCTATCTATAAATGCTCGGGCAAATTTGCTCTAATCCTTATAGATCGAGCTTTTATAGATACTACCCCCTTAGCTCGTTCGGCAGCGCCGGTCTAAGCGGGTGTATAAGGCGTAATAGGCTTATTATAAATGCCCTACTAGTTAATGGAATCTTAAAAATTCCGTCGAAGGGCTTAGTTATTATCTCGATAGACTATACCGATAGAAAGTAAGAACTATCGGGAAATATACCGACCTAAGCTCTTAAAGCATAAAATAAGCTCGTCTATAAAGGCGTCTAGAAGCGTATATAGAAAAATAAGCTTTATATAGTTATCCTTAATAAAAAATGCAACGTTCTTATTGTTCTAGCTCTTATGCATCGAAAAGATATCGCAAAACACCTTAGAAAAGGGAAACGTCGCCTTAGAAAGCGGCGGTTCGCGGTTAATAATTTGTTTAGCCTACGTAAGTCTATAGGACTTATAGGAGATTTTCTTATCGAAGGTCACCGACTATAGTATTCCGAGAGCTTTCGAAAGCGCTTTATTATTCGGATATCTAAGTCGTTAGTGCTAAAGAGAAAGTTCCTCTATACTTATTAGTATAGAATCCGGTATAGTAGCTAAAAAAAGGTGCTATAACCGGGGTTTCTACGGTAGAATCTATAGAAGGAACGGAAGCAATAGTTAAAAGCGTAGTAGAAGGTATTAACGGGTTATATTCGATAATGTACTAATTGTAAATTAGCTCCGTTATGCAAATTATACGGGTTAAAGAAGAGATTTATCTAGTTTACGGGTTTTATAAAAGATTCGCCTTATGCAAAAGACGAAGTAAATAAAGGGACGTATAAAAAGATAGGATATATACTACTTAACTAAGCTAAAAAGTGCCCGTCGAAATGCGTATAAATACCGTGCCTATCCCGAGAATAAGAGTGCTTCCCCTACCTACGAGTGCGTACTTAAAAGAAGGCTAGAAGTTATAGAATGTAACGCAGCTACCCGCGTAACTATAGAGCCGGGAGATAGGGATATATATACGATAGATAATGCATTTTAGCTTAGGGACTATTCGGCTATTAGTCGCTAACTAGTCCCCGACAACCCCTCTTAAGGCCTAAGGGTATATTCCTAAGGCCCCGATATATCTTAAAAGAGGGGCAAGCTTTAGTCTTACTACGAGAGGGCAACCGTATTATAATAAAAGATTATTCGTACTTTTAACTATCGTTCCTATCTTCCTAAACGTACCTTTACTCTATCTTCTTATAATTTCTAAAGCTTCTCTTTTTTAATTACCTAAGAGCGATAGCGCCGCGCGGTAGGCGCGTTTCCGGACGTATAGGCCGTATAGGCCGAATAAGTCGTAGTAGCTATCGAGTCGCTAGCCTATCGCCGTTACCTTACGTAACGGAACTAATATTAGAAGATAAATATACTAACTTATATAAAGGCTATAACGAGCGTCTTAGGACGCTATTACTAATTTTTTCGCTGCCTAAGGGGGCTTAATCTATCCCCTCGCGAAGTTAAACGTAAGCTAGGCCTTTACGACCTACCCTTCCGCGTATAGATGTCCTCGTAGCCCTTTAAGTAAGAGCCGTAGAGCTAAAGGAGGAGAAAAGATTAAGAGATAGGATTACGGAACTTCGAGAGGAATTTTCGTAGTAGGGTAACTTATCCGGTAAGGATTTATATAAACGTCGCCGATAGTTAACCGAATCGAGGGAAAGTTATAGTAAGGAAATTAAAATAAAAAACATTCCTTAGTTATTATAACCGACTAACCCTCGAAAACGTCTTAATTAGATTAGCGATCTTAAGGATGCTTTTATCGCTGCCTTACGTTATTTTAAGCGCAATAAGAATAAAATCTTATATACCCTTAACTATATATACGTAGACTATAAGGCGAGATAGAGGTAATACCTCGACGAAAAGCTTCCTATAGAGAGGGAATTGCTTCGCATAGACTAAGATAATTTTCGTAACTAAACCTTAATTTTAATTAAAGATACTACTAATCGCGAGACTCTCTTAGCTTTATAACTATAGGAAGCACGCTAACGAGAGGGTTAATCCCCCCTCGATTTTAGTCTTTACTTAGATTCCCTTAAGTAATACCTAAAACGTCCGTTAGAAAAAACTTATATACTTTCCTTTTTTACGAAGTTATATCCCGATCTTTAAGACTAAATCTCCCTTTATTTAGCGTCTATTTAAAACAATACTCGTAAGGAGATAGTCTAACTCGCTTAACGCTTCTAAGATACTCTAGGAAATAAGAAGCACCCCGTAAAGCTAACTAACGACTAGTCGACCTCTACTTAAAGGGCAAGAGGCTCCCGTTCGATAGGCTATCGCCGACGTAAAGGCCGAAATAGATCTACTAATAACTATTAAGATTCCGACGCCGCTAGATCGACCTTAAATAGCCGTAGAAACAGTCGTAGCAACGGCCGTAGGAACGGCTAAGGAAATAGTCGTAATAGTTATAACGGTAGGAATAAATACGGTAGGAATAGCTATAGTAATAACCGGGGAGGAAATTCGTATAGAAACGGCGAAAGCTAATCCGGCATAGTTATTTATTAGTATTATAAGAAACTAAGCTATATATAAGCCGATTGCTAGGCGATAGCGAGAGCTAACCGAGCCGTAGCCGATTTAAAAACGATGAAGAAGAAGGAAAACGCCTAAAAGTTAAAGTAAATGCCTCTCCTTCGACTAAGCTATAGGTAAAGGTAGTTAAAAGACTATATACTATTAGAAAGCTACTAAGGCGAATACTTTATAAAATTATCGTTAATCTCGATTACGGTAGTAAAGTAGACCTAGTAGATATAAATTTTATTCGAAAATAAGGGCTACGATAGCTTCCTTTATTAACCCTTAGATTAAAGGTAGTTAGGAATACGCTAGTAAGACGGTATAAAGTCTAGGAAATTTCTATCTAACTCCGGGATAGTCGCTATAGGGAAAAGACAATCATTCGCCCTTATATCGGCATCGATAACGGATTAAAACCTAACGACGTATTAGTTTTGCTTAATATACCCGTACTTTCTTAAGAATATATTTATCTCGTTCCTTTTAAACGCGCTTAATAATTTAAACACTAACTTTCTAAGGTATTATTACGCTAACTATAGAAATTTTTGCATAAGTGTCGGAATAAGGCATGGGTCTATATAGTTATACTAGACCTAAATTTTATACTATTTCCCGATAAAGATAATAACCCGGCGAACCCTTAGCGAATAGGGGAAGAAATACTAGCGACTCTTTTAGACTTTAAAGACGTATTTTCTAAGCATAAGGCCGATTTATTACTAAGGAAGAAAGGCACCGATTATGCGATTAACCTATTGCCTAACTCTAAGCCACCTTTTAGACCTATCTACCCTCTTTCTTAATCCGAACTTTAGGTTCTTAAAGAGTAGTTAGATTAATCCCTTAAGCGTAGTATTATTCGGAAATCTAAGAGTTCGGCTAAAGCTCTTATTCTTTTTATGCCTAAGAAAGACAGCACTTTACGCCTTTTTATAGACTACTAAAGGGTTAATAGTATTACCGATAAGAATCGCTACCTACTCCCCTTTATTTCGGAGATTATAGACCGTTATTAAAGGGCTAAGTACTTTTCGAAGATTAACCTAAAAACGTATACTAACGTATCTAGATTAAGGGAGGGGATAAATAAAAGATAGCCTTTCGTACTTACTATAGTTACTATAAGTATTTAGTATTACCGTTTAGATTAACTAACGCCTTTACTATATTTTAGTTATATATTAACTAAGCTTTTAAAAGCCTCGTAGATATTATTTACGTCGTCTACCTTATTAATATTTTAATCTTTTCTAAGACCTACGAAGAGTATATAGAATACTTACGATAAGTCCTTAAACGACTAAGGAATACCGAGCTATTCGCTAATTTATCGAAGTATACTTTCTATAAGCAGTCTTTAGAGTTTTTAGGATTTATCTTATCTATTAACGGAGTTATAATAGACCTAGCCCGCGTTAAAGCTATTATAAATTAAGAAGAACCTCGTTCTTTCTATAATATTTAAGTTTTTCTCGGTTTTATAAATTATTACCGACGATTTATTTTAAGATACTCTAGCATTATTGCCCCTCTTACTACGTTATTAAAGGGGAGCGTTAAGGGAAGAAAGCCTAGACGAGTATAGCTAAACACTAGCGAATTAATAGCGTTTTACGCCGTAAAGAACGCCTTTATAATAGCCCTACTTCTCCGATACTTCGACCTTTAAAGACCGATTTATATCGAGACTAATGCCTTAATTTTCGCAATAGCTAGCATTCTTTCGTAGCTTAATAACAAAGGCTACTATTATCCGATTGCTTTCTAGTTACGGAAGTTTACTAGCCTTAAGCTTAACTATAGTACCTTTAATTAAGAGATATTTGCTATCGTTAAGTTATTTAAATACTAGCGATACTACGTTAAAGGGGCGGCGAATACCGTTAAAGTTTTATTAGATTACTAAAACCTTTAAGGCTTTATAAAGTAAGTATCCCTTAATAAAAGATAAGCACGTTAGTATATATACCTAGCTCCTTTCGATTTTACGATTAAATACTAAGCCGGTAAATTAAATCCTACTAATGCTTTATTAAGGAAGCTAGAATTTATAGGCGAAGCCCTACCGTCTATAGAGCTACTCCTAGAACTATAATAAAAGTTAGCATTTATTCGGTAGGTATATATAGCTATAGATTCTTTATAAAGCGACCTAAAGACGAGTTCTTAGGTCTCTACTATCTCTAAGCTTAACGAGATATCTTTACGTAACGAAAATGCATAAGCTCTTTAAGATTCGATCGCTTAGCATTCGGGAATAAGTCCCGCGGAGTTAGCCACTTAGGTTAAAGATATCGTTAGTTATAAACAACGGTGTTAAAGACAATTAGCTAGGTTAGCAGCTCGTTATAAAAGGGTCTATAAGAGTAATATCTCTAAGCCCTTTTTTAAGCTCTTTAAGAAGACTTAAGCGGAAGATCTATAGACTATATAGCGAGTATAGGCCGAAAGTACCTTAAAAGAAAGGGTAAGTCCTTAATTATTAAGCCTAAACGGACTTATTTTACATTCGGGAAAAATTATAGTGCCTATAGAGGTTGCCTTAAGGCAAGAGCTTATTTAGCTCTACTATAACGATCCCCTTATAGGATACTTCGGAATAGCCTATACGAAAGACCTTCTATCCCGGAAATTCTTTTAGGAAGGAATAGCTTATAATATAAATAGCTACGTGCGTTTATGCTATATCTATTAAAGCGCCGTTCTAAAGTGGCATCGCCTATATAGCGCCTTTAAGTCGCTGCTTATTCCTATAAGACCTTAGGAAAAAGTCTCTATAGACTTTACTACCGGTTTTCCGGAGTTATAGTTCGATAGTAGAGAAGTTAACGTAATACTAGTAATCGTTAATTAATACACTAAGTATAGCGTATTTCTCGCGGTCTTTAAGACAATAATAGCGCTTAAGTTAGCTAAGGCTTTTTATTATAAGATTAAGCTTATCTATAGAGTACCGAAAGGCATTATTTCCGATAGAGGATCTCTATTTACAAATAAGTTTTAGTTAAACCTCTATTATATATTACGGATAAAACGTAGGTTATCGATAGCCTTTTACCTATAAACCGACGGTTAGACCGAACGGGTGAATTAGACACTATAATACTACCTTCGGTATTATATAAATGCCGAATAGAATAACTAGCTTAGACTACTATAAGAGGCTTAGTTCGCTTATAATAATGCGAAGAATATAACTATAGGCTTTTCGCTTAATAAGGCATTATTCGGATACTAACTAGACTACTATATCTACCTTACGGACGATGCTATTAGTAGGGGAGTGCCTAAAGCGAGAGCTCGCATTAGCAAATTAGCAGACTTAAGGAAGAAGCTAGAGACTTATTAGCGATAAGCTATCGAGTCGCAAAAGAAATTCTATAACCTCTATTATAAGCTACTTACCCTTAAGGTTAAGGACCTAGTAGGACTCTCTACGAAGAACTTACGCTTTAAGGACTAAAGAAGGAAGTTATTACCTAAATATATTAGACCTTTTAAGGTCCTTTAAGCTATTAGCAAGCAGGCGTACCGCCTAGCCCTACTAGAGAAACACGACCGGCTTTATAATATATTTTATATTAGTCTTCTTAAGCCGTAGATAGAACGGGCTATTAACTAACACCTTAGCGAATTACTGCCGATGCTTAACCTCGACGATGCCGAAGGAGAATAGTCGGTTTAGCAAATTAAGGACTATAAGAAGAAGAAAGGCGTTACCTACTACTTAGTAAAATAGGGAGGTTAGCTAGCCGAATATAACGAGTAGGTTGCTTAAGACGATAAAGCGAATGCCTAAGAACTTATTAATAAATACCTAGAGATATAACTAAAGAAACGGCGGAAATTACGTATTACGAAATAACTTCTTTTTAGCTTACCTTAACTTTTCTATTGCTATTCTACCGCTACTTCGCCTTTATTCCTTAATATCTATACGGCAGAAGTCTCTTACTTTTATCTCGCTTATAAACTCCGTAATAACTAAGAGACGCTTTGCCTACTCGCCTCTTCCTTAGCGACCGCTTTCCTTAATTATTTCGTATAAATTATCGTATATATATTCTCGTCCTACCCGCTATAGGGTAAAACCTACGTCCTTAATCACTAAGCGAAGCTTTTAGTCCTTATTCTCGCGTATAGCTTTCCGTCGCTCTATTAATACCTACCGGTATTTAAGACGACGTTTCGTATATAAACGTTTAGCACTTAATACCCCTTATTCCTCTCGGTAGGCCGTTATTACGGCTATAAACGACGTATAAACTTAGTAGAAGATTGACTTTATCTTCTTTTTCTCTATCTTATCCTAAGTGATCTATAACTTAGCTATCTTCGTCTAAATAGCGTATAGATTAGCTATATCTCCGGATATTATTGCCGGCACCTATAATTTTATTAATAACCGTATCTTAACTTAATAAGGAACGACGAGCTTACCGATTCGTAGAGGTTACTACGTAAGTTATATTAAATATATCTGCTTAATCGTACATCCTTATATATATAATATAGTTCGACTATTTTAGTATCGTCCTCGTTATCGCTTAACCCTTATATACTGCTATTAAGGCACTTAATATAGTATAGCTCGGTGACTTAGCACCCTTTCGCCCGGCGACTTTTTATATTCGTAGCCTTTTTGCCCTTTTTCTTAGGCGATATCCCTTTCTAGACATTAGTCTTATCGATAGTATCTCTTTTAGTATTCGCCTCGATGTCTTTATCTCTATCGTCTTTACTAAACGACGAAAATGTTTCGGATTTAATAACCGCTAGCGTTATACGCTTTATATTCGCGTAATCTTTTTAGGACTCTACTATAATAGGTTTTTTTATGCTTATAAAAGGTCCCTTAAATAATTAACGATGTAGTTAATCTTCGGTTTCTTCCTCTAATAAGGATATCGACTTCTCTAAGGCATCTCGTATGTTTTTCTCTTTAAGGAGTCGTTTTAATAAGGTTGTTTTCTCTCCGCGCGTCTTCTTTAGCTTTATCTCTTCCTATGCTATCGCTACGACGTCCTTAATTGATACTCTATTCGCCGATAACTTTAAGACTTAAGCAATAACTAAAGGGCCTATCGGCTAAATGTCGTCTATCTATTTTCCTCGCTTTTAGAGCGTCTATACCGTTGCGCTTGCCGTTCGCTTAAGACCTATAGCGTTAAACTAATTCGGAATATGCTTATCTAATTCGGAATATGCTCGTTAGATTTAGAATATACTCGTCTAATTCCGAATGTGCTTCTCTATAAGATCTCGATATAGTTATATAATAAGAGAAAAGAAGAAAAAAATCTTTATATATAAAAAGCAGCACTCTATTATAGTTCGCTAACTATACGTAGGCGACTAACCCCCTATTGCGTAGTAACTATTATAACGCGTAACTAATACGATAATTATTATAATATATATAATAATAACTATCGTCGTTGATTTTTATACTACGTTTAATCCTATTTTAATCCTGTTTTAGTCCTATTTGCTATTACGACTTTGTTTATACCTAAAGCTATCCTAGCGTCTAAGGCGTCCGCCCTAAAAGGGGAGGATAATTATAATACAGCTACCCGCGCAACTATAGAGCCGGGAGATAGGGATATATACACGATAGATAATACATTTTAGCTCGGGGACTATTCGGCTATTAGTCGCTAACTAGTCCCCGATAACCCCTCTCGAGGCCTAAGGGTATATCCCTAAGGCTCCGATATATCTTAGAAGAGGGGTAAGCTTTAGTCTTACCACGAGAGGGCAACCGTATTACAATAAAGGATTATTCGTACTTTTAACCATCGTTCCTATCTTCCTAAACGTACCTCTAGTCTGTCTTCTTATATAGAAACGCTCTCTATTATTGCAAATATATCTATTAGACCTTAAATCTATAATAAAAGAATCCCTTAGCGGGTATTCTATAGTAGTCTATAGAATAACTAGTAGTAAAAAGGTCGTAAGAATATTAGGGGCAGCCGTAGCTTATACTATCTTTATCTCGGTCTTATTATTCTTCCGCTACTCCTCGTCGTAAAGAAGTACCGCGTTAACTTTAGCCTTATTAGCCGGAACCTTTAGGTAATCGTCTATAGTCTTTTAGACGTCTTTATCGGGTTTCTATAATAGAAGTCGAACGGAAGGGTTAAAGTAATAACACTATCGGAAATAGTATCGTTCTCCGTAAACGCACGGCGGACCCTCCTTTTTCTTGCCTTTATCCTTATCTAAGGACGCAGCTACTAAAGTAGTTGCCGATTTATTAGTAGATTCTACGGCTAGGGACTATATTCCCTAGCCTTAGAACTTTGCAAAAGCGTTGGTTTTTAGCGTTTTAGTCGTAGCCTTTAAGGCCTACGAACGCTCGAATAGTTCGAATATCTTAAATCCGTCGGGGAAAGACTGCTCTTACCCTAGCTTATTTAGGCGGGCATCGTCCTCTATCTTATTTATCTAGTATTCTATAAAAGGGCTAGAAATTAGCTAAATAGCCTTAAGAAAAAGCTATATAGCCTAGAGACCTTCCGATTCCGGCACCTTAATTCGCCGGGCGTTAGTAAAGACCTTCTGCTAGTTAGAAATCTATATTATAATATCCGTCCGGTCCGGTGCTTTTAAAATAGTATAGAACTACGCGAGAATATTCTTCTATTGCGTCTACGAAGTCGGCTTTATACGCCGCTATAGTATAGCTAATTCCTTAGAAACCTTATATTCGTCGGTAATCGTTAAGTAGTAGTTCCCGATATTTTAGACGATAAACTGCTAGATTAACGTAAGAGATTTTTATTAGTCCTTATAGGCTTAAAGCAACGTATAATACCGGGAAAAGAGAAACTTAAACCTCTTAAGTTCTTCTATAGATAAACTAGCAATATTAGCAACGGTCGCGTTAACTATTCTAGCTATTAGTTCTATAGGAAGAGGCAATAAGGGTTTCTAAAGTTTAAGCGTAATAGAAAGATCGATTTTCTCTTAAATCCCTTAAGCGAGTGCGTATTTCTAGATCGTTAAGATCTATCGGTCTTAGTCCGGTAGTCTATTTAAAACGGTCTTCGAAGTAATATCGGCTATAATAGATACGGTAACGCAGGTAAAAGTATAGTAAAATCGCCGTAAGGGGTGGTTTAATGCATAATATACGTAAATAAACCGAAAAAACTAAACTAAGTACGAGAAAACACTAATAGAATAAGGTAAACGTATTAACTAGTCCTCCGCGAGTCGATTCGCTAGGTTAATAACGCTCCTTAAAAGATATATTAGTCCTCTATAAGTTAATTCGCTAGATATAAAGGCAAAGGCTTTACTCCCGTAAGTCGTAGCGTTAGTAGGCTAAAAATATAAGCCGTTAGAATACTCTATCCGTAGAGAAGTTCGTCCGGGCTTATAACTATCGAACGCTAGGCAGTCGGGTCCTCGACATTAGTATAATAGTAATTAAATAGAAGAGAGGTTCTAAGGCTAAAACAGCCTATAAGGAAGGATTAAAAGCTATAAGGTGTAAATCACTAAGAATAATAGCTCTTATCTTATTTAGTAGGGAGGCTAACTAGTCTCTATACATAGGAAAAATCCTTAGACGAAATCAGCCGTATAGGCCTAAGGAAAAACAAGTGACGTAAAGGATCGGACGGAAGGATCGGTAGGAAAAGCAATAGATTATACCGTACGATAAATAAGCCATATAGTTAGTAAATAAATAAGCAGTCTAGTAGAAGACTAGTGGATTCTACGGTAAATTCTACGGTAAAAGCCGTAGAAGAGAATTACAATTCTACGGTAGAAGACCGTAGAAGGGAAGAGATTTTACGGGTAAAGACTATATAAATAAATGTAAAATCACCGTAAAATCATAGGAAAATATAACCGAAGGAAAGTAGGTAAATGCGCCTATAGAAGTACGGGGTAAATAACCGTAGAAGCCTATAGAATTCTATAGTAGAATCTAGGGAAAAACCGGGGATTTCCTAGTGGAAAGCAAATAGGGAAGACGGTAATATTAACATTAGGCGATTAGGAGTTATATTCTTTAATAAAACTATAACTATATTACCGGGTCGGAAGAGAAAGCCTTCGTCCCCCTTTATATTAGCATTATCCTTATATTTCTATTATAAGGCTTATGCGAGAGCTTAAAGCTAAATAAGGATACGGTCGAAACGACTAGCTATTACGTCCGCGCGAAGGAATTCCTTCTTTACCTATAATAAGAGCGTCGGGGGTCGGGGGCCTATAGGTTTAATAGCGAGACGAGGATTAAAGCCGTAGTTAGCGAAGAACGGAGAAATACCGGTTGTTTCGTTAACTTAATTATTCGTTGCGAATTCCGTAAGTAGGAGCTAGTCGACTTAGTTATCTTAAGTAAAGCTAATATAGGCTTAAATATATTTCTTTATTATAGCGTTAACGATTTCGGTTTAACCGTTAGTCTTTAGGTGCTATGCCGAGCTTAGTTTTAACGTTATTTATAAATAAGTGCTAAGTTATTACTAAAAATTAGAGATAAACTAAATGCCTCGGTTAGAGATAATAGTATTAAGTGCTTTATATAAGCGATAGATTACGTAGATAAAGGAGTTAATTAGTTTTTCTATAGAAAGGCCGGTAATAAATATAAAATATCTTATCTTCGTAAGCCTATCTACTATCGTAAGTATATTCTTATAAGTCTTCCCGTTTTAGGTATACTTAAGGAGTATCGTAATATAATTAATTAATATATCGGCCTATAGTTAGACCGGTAGAGCGAGGGGTTTTAGGAATCTAAAGGGAGACGAGCGGGGGGTCTTAGTCTAAAGATAGAGAGTATAGTCTTTAACAAATATAGCGGCGAAGTAAGAAATCCTCGGCTATTAGTATATTCGGTTTAATAGATTAAAGGTTTTTACCCTCTTTAATTATCCTATTACGCTATTGCTATAAGATCGATAAACGACTTTAAGGCGGAGATCTAAGGTATTAAGGATAAAGAGCTAGTCGTAGAAAAAGATACGTCTATTAATTAACTAATATTTAGATATATCGTAACGTAAGAGCTTCCGGATGTACTTTAGCTAGCGTCGGGCGTATAGGTCCTAGAGTATCGCCACTATATCTTAGGCAAGATTATCTTATTAGTATGCCTTATAGATAAGCTTATTAAGTAATTTACTAGCTGCGTTTAGTCCGAAGGCGGCGATTGCGTTAAGGTCCTCCTTTAAGGCACAGGAATCGGTTAAGAGTTCCTTTAGGATAGTTAGGTCGACTTTCTCTTTAGGGATAATCACTTAATTTCTATAGAGGAGTCTATCGTCGTCTACGGTAGCTAGTCTATTGCCGGGGAGCCTGCTAAAAGCGTTAGGGAGGATTGCCTTATTGCCTAAGCGGTATATAATTATAAAGTTAAACTAGGAAAGGAACTCGGCCTAGCGTACTTATCGTTAGTTAAATTACTTTATAGATATAAACGTTTAAAGATTCTTATAGTCTATAATAACGTCGAACGCTTCGGTAGTTCCTTAGAGTTTTAGGCGCTATTCCTTAAGCGCTTTAATAATTACTAATAGCTTTTTATCGTAGATCTCGTAGTTATACTTAAGGGTAGTATGCTTTAACGAAAAAAACGCAATAGGGTAAAGATATCTATCGTCTTTAGTCTATAAAAGGACTCCTCCTAAGTCCTAATTTAAGGCGTTAGTTTTAATAACTATTTTCTTCGAGTAATTAAAATAGGCTAAGACTAAGGCAGTAGTAAAAGCAAGTTTAATCGCCTTAAACGCGGTAGCTTATTTAGGTCCTTAGGACTAACGGGAATCTTTTTAAAGTAGCGTAGTTATTAAGGAGATAATACTAAAGTATCCCTTAATAAAACGGCGGTAGAAGTTTAAAAACCTTAGAAACTGCTAAAGTTCTTTTACTAAAGTTAGGGTATTCTAAGCTATAATTATATATACCTTCTTAAGGTCTATGCTTATGCTAGATATCGAAATAATTAGTCTAAGGTACTTAGTCTTCGTTATATAAAACTCTAACTTCCTAATATCGATTTAAAGCCCTACGTTACCTAAGCGTTAGATAACTATTCGTACGTAGTTCTTATATTCTGCCTTAGTCTTTAAAAAGACTAGTCAGTTATTAAGATATACTATATAGAAGTCGTTTAAGGCATTATAAAGCACGTGATTAATGTAATTCTAAAGGGTTAACGGTGCGTTGTAAAAGCCGAAGGGGGTAACTAGCATCTCGAATAGTCTAAAGCGTATAATAAACGCTATAAGCTATTTATAACCCTTAGCGATTTAAATATAGTTAAACGCAGTAATTACGTCTAGCTTTATATAAAACTTAGCGTTATAGATAGAGTCTAGTGTTTTACGGATTAAAGGTAAAGGATATCGATTCTTAACTATAACTTAATTTAAACCTTAGTAGTTATAATAGATACGGATACTACCGCCCGGTTTATAAGCGAGGATTAGTAATACCGCGGCTAGAGAAGAAGACTCTTAAATAAAGCCTTTATTAAGCATATCGTTAATCTACTTCTTAATATAGCGGAGTTCTATAGGTAATATAGGCCGATTTCTATAGTATAGAGCTTATTTACTAAGTGTAAGTTCGATCTTATAATCCTAAGGGCGGTATAAGGGAAGCTCGTTCGTATTCTTTAGAGGGAAATAAGGAAGCTTATCCTAAAACTCTTTTAGGAGTTTCTTTAAGATATCTACCTTTATAACTTCCGGCTTTACTTAGAGGAATTTCTCTATATCGGCCTCCTCGACCTTCCGAAATAAAGATTCGGAATTAGCTATATCCTAGAGGTTTATCTAAAGGAAATTATAAAAACGTTTAAGGAAGGCGGCCTAAGCTACCTCTATTATATAGTCCCCGGCAATAACGCGTTAGAAAGAAGTTTTAGATAGGTTTAAGACCTTAACTAAGCCTACTAAGAGTTTATTAAAGAGTCGTAGATTTTCTCCCTCTTCGACTAGCTTAGCTAATTTAGATATACTAATTCGCATCGCTTAAACACTATCCTATTTATAGAATTAAATAAAGTTAACTACTTATATATAGCGGATATCGTTTATATCTAAAGGCATTTAATCTTCTTATTATATACGCTAGTAGGGGCGTCTCGTCTAGCCCTATCGGGCGGGAACGTAGCGACGGCCGGCGGTAAGATAAATAAAGAGTAGGCGAGCTACTAAAGTAGTCTACGGCGGAGTAGCCTTAAAGGCTTAAGTCTTAAAGGAGTTCGGAAGGCTAACCGGGGATATTAAGCGGGCGGTTTCTTAGGCAAATAGCTATATCCTATATAAGGGATATCGAATCGGTTAGCTAAGGTTTAAAGGGTGCAATGCCTACTTAGGTAGATATTCCTTAGTAAATAAGTCTATAGGTATATAACTTACTAATAGGATAGTCTAATCCTCTAAGATATTAGTCTCTTCCTACCGAAAGGGAATTTCCTATATATCTTCTATCGTTATAAAGACTCCTTATTTTAAGGTAAACTTTAGGGTAGTTTAAATCTCTATAACGTTAGAAAAATATACCTTTCGACGTAATTAATGCCTTCCGGACGCGGGAGTAATAGGAGTCTTAAGAGCTATCCTATCCTCGGCTATTATGCTTAAAGGCAGGTAGTATCTTATATAGTAATCGGAATCGAAGCGGACTTAAAGAGATTTTTAAAGTATAGTTAGTTTATATTCCTAAAGCTAGGGGATGCTTAGGATAATTAAGGGAAAGGGTAATAGATTCGTAACGAAAAAGAGCATAAGTTTTATATACTTACTAATAGTTATTTAGGCTATAAAATAGTCCGTTATCTATATTAAAGGTATACCGTCGGCTAGTCGAAGCGGTTAAGGTTTAAGGAGCTTTTTTATAGTAACGTTATATTTCCGTATAATAGCGTAAAGATCGGCGAACGCTACGGTAGTATAGCTAGAGTCTACGAAGGATAATATATTAATATAGTTAAGGGACTAAGGGTTACGCGTAGAGGAAAGATAAGTATAGAGAAAGATTGACTTTTCATTACTATTCGACGAACTAATCTAAAGATCTATTCTATTTAAGAGCAACGACCTAATCCTTTTATCCTCCCCTATATATAACCCTTAAAAGCGACTTACCTTAGGGGTATATCTTTTAGTAATAGCCTTAACGCCGGCCGCTCGCTTTATAAATCCGTATCCTCTTCCCTAAGGATACGGCCTTATTTATAGTCGACCGTACGAACGAGCTAGCCCCGGCTATACCCGCCGCCGTAGGCGCCCTAAGATCCTCGGCCGAAGCCGGGGGAAGGGGCGCCCCGGCCTTAAAACTAAGGACTACCCTAACGTAAGGGCATTAGAAGCGGATTAGCTATCTTAGCCGGGTCGTAAGCCTCCTTCTAGTGTCTAAGCTCTCTATAAGCTATATAGAGTTTATTATCGATCTTAAATTATCGTTTAGTATCGGAAAGCTAGGCGAGGTCTATAAGGTTACTATATAGGGGTTAGGCCGGGGCGGTTAAAGTAAGGGTAGGTATAAGCGTCGGCGGGAACTATAAACGGGGGGCGGCTTTCTTCTTAAGCTTTTAACAATAAGCATAGTTAGCGAGATTCTTTATAAAGATATCTATCTACGCTAACTACTTCTCGTAGTTAGTGTTAGGGATCTTAGTCTATATATTCTTAACGAGATCGCTTATATCCTTTAATATAAACTTCCGGAGGAGGTCGACTTACTATTCCTTTATCTTCCTTGCCTTACGTATATAAGCGTCGAGGTCCGCCTTTTAGATCTAATAGTTCTTATCGCTTTAAGGAAAATTATCGAGCATATTCTTAGCGGCTTATATTAAGTCTAGAACCTTATACTATTTACCTAAAGTTACGAAGAGCGTTATTATAGTAGGCTATTCCTACTTCTCCCTCTCGGATACGTAAGCTATAACAATAGCTATCCTATCTTTAACGAAGTCGTAGGCCTATTTACTAAGCCTATCGCTAATATAAAAGAGGCAGGCGCTATTTAAGTCGAACTATATGCTATCGCGGAGGAAGATACCCTATATCTTTAGTTCCTCGGCCTCGTACTTACGTTAACGGTCGGAGGTAGACCCCTTTTTAATAAAGATCGGAGGGTCTACCGTCTTTCGTTTTCCTAACGACTATACTAGGGTTATCGTCTTAAACTATAATATCTTTATAGTTAAGATTATAAAGTCCTTAGCCTTAAGAAGTTGCTCCCTTATAGCTAGGAGCTAATCCTTCGTAGCTAGGAGCTAATCTCGTATAGTTAGACGTTCCTTTAACCTAGCATTTCGGTTAACCTAAGAGGCCTCCGCTACGCGAAGGGAATAAAGACTCTCCTCGATATATATAAGAATATATTAGGTATCTAAGCTCTAAAGGTTTTCCTAGGTCTCTTACGCATTAGCGACCGGGACTACGTTATCGAACCTCTTAATCGCTTAAGCGATCTAAGGAAATTCACTAATAAACTCCTTAGTAAAGGCCTTTAGACCGTCGCCTATAGCGTTAAAGGCTATAGGTATATCCGCTATAAGGAGGAAAGATGAGCATTTAGTCTAAGGTATTATCGGGGACTATAAAAGATTTCTATAGGCTATAAAAGTTTCTATAGGCTAAGGAAAGGTTCTTAAGGGCTTAGGAGCTTAAGGGAATAATTTCTTAAGGGTTACGCTTAGGTCGCGTTAACTAAGGGGATAAGGTAATAGAGCTGCTAAGACTATATTTATAAAGCTAGTGATCGCGACGGGGCGCAATAAGAGATAGAATAAACTATTACGGCACTAGGTAATAGCTAGATAACCTTTTTATTCTATAAAGAGGAGAAGAACTATAAAGGCTAAGGGCTCGTTTATATATAGGACTATATATCACGTGGTATATTACTATTTACTATAAGGGTCTTCGACTATTAGTAAGATTAGGTCTACGACTTAATCCGTATTCTTATATACGAGAGGGGAAGAGGCACGTGCGGGTAGGGAAAGGGGCTCGTGCGAATAAAGGTAAGGGGCTCGTGCGGATAGGGGTAAGGGGCACGTACAGACAAAGGGGTACGTGCGTAGAGCTAAATATCCGTATATATAAGTGCGCTTATACTTAGTTCTTTATAGATAATTTCTATACTTATATAGAAGGCACTTATATAATTACTCTGCCTACCCTATTATAGTATTATCTATCTCTCTTTTTCACGGACTTATTAATACGATAACGTCCCGCTTTTATAATCGCGGTACGTATCGACTAAAACGATAAGCCGCTAGGATAAAAGCGGCACGCGTAGTAATACTAGCTGCTATTATAGACTTACTAGACAACGATATAAAGGACGTCTTCGAGCAATAGGCCGAAGGGTCGTAGCAGCTATAGCTGCGATAAGAGTCGCTAAATAAGCGGGCATTCGTAGAAGCCCGCCTTCGATAGGAAATAATAAAAGCCCGTTTAAGTAAAGCGACGGCGGATGCTATACCTTCTATAGCGGAAGAAGAGCGCCTTCTAGTGCTACTATAGAAAATAGCCGTTAATCCGGTTAAATAAAGGGGGTTACTAAAAGTCCTTAGAGTTAAAATAAGATCTACGGCGCCTACCTCTACGGATATACTACTCGCGCCTACGGCTACGTTAACGAACTCTCCTACGGCTAAGGACGCTAGTATAGCTAACCTAAGGACGGCCTTTAAAGCCGCCTTCGGCAAAAGGAGGCCTCTACCGTAGCCTATATAAGACGGTAAGCTAAAGTCTTTTTACTTTTTCCTATATCGCCTCTATAGTAAGTTTACCGCTAACGAGAAGTAAGGCCTTAACAATTGCCGCGATACCGCTTAGTATTCGCTACTCTATACGCTACCTAAGCCTTAAATACGGCGGATTTCTAGGTTCTAGGAGAGTAGCGGGCCTAATAGCGCTTACGACCCCTATGCCTTCTTTAACTACCTTATCTACGCGTTCGGCAACGTATAGGAGTAGGAGAAAGCGTAAGATAGATTGCGGATCCTCTTTTAGAAAAACGGCTAGACGTTTAAGGACTTCCTTCCCGACTTTAAGGAGACTATTACTTATACCGCCGGAAATAGCGTTTAAGGAGATAGCGCTAAGCTTATATAGCTATAAAATTCGATTACTCTATAACTATATAAGATACTTATCCTAATCGAGATACCTACTAACTTCTAATAGTACGTAAGTCGCCTTACGAAGGTAGCCTAAAACTATAAGCAAAGCCCTAGCTTCTAAAAGTTGCGAAAGCACGCTAGCATAAATAGCGTTAGCAACGGGAATAAAGGAGTTACTACTAAAAACGGTATAACGCTCCCGCCGCCTAGATCTACGCCCGATACTATAGTAGACTATAAGGGCGACGTTATAATATCTACTACGCGGCCCGCTTATAGAAAATCGAGGACACTATCCGCCGCCTTAGGCAGCGCGCCCTCCTCTTCTATATAGCGAGCTAAGTAAGTATCGAAGGCGGAGCTTTAAAAGCAGAGAGAGGAAGGGCTTTACGTATGCTATAGCGCGGATAGATATTTTACTATAGACTGCTTGTATCGTCCCGCTCGCCTTACGGCGAAGCGAGCCGAACGGCCTATAGCGATTCGCGCTACTAGACCTTCTCTTAAGTCTAATATTAAGGAAGATAATATTATCCCCGCCGCTATTAGTCCGGAGGGAAACGTATAGCTCTAAAGCATAGACGGGCCTTAAAGCCTAATTCGCTAGCACTAAAGAAAAAAGAGTTAACTAACCGTATTAAGACTTCTCCTACCTTAATACCTATTATTATTAACCGTATAAACCTTATCTTTACTCTTATAGACAAGGGTTGCTAATACTACGCCGCTATCGATAAGGCATTTATATAAGAACTACGTTTACTAATTAAAGATATAAGACCTTAGTACGTATAAGGAGCCTTAAGCGTAATAGAAGAGGCAAAGATTAAAGGTATCGCATAAATAGCTATAAAGATTAATAAGCATAAACAATTGCTTATAGCATACGTTATCCTTTAGCTAGAATTTAACCTAATCTTTAAGAACCCTTAGCTTCTTTATATAGAGTCTTACTCTATACCGCACTAAGGAAGGCTTTAGTATAGGAATTCGCAGCGTTAGCTACGGTATATTAATAAGAATAAGCCTAAGGATACTAAGTATACTATAGAGCTTCGAGAGGCTAAAGAGGTTATAGCTTTAGTATTTATTAGCATAATTAACCGAATCCGTAGACGATACGGCTTAAAAGCCGCTATAGCTGCTATTTACGTAGTTAGCGTTATAGATATCGAAAAAGCCTTACGACTAAAGAAGCCGAAGATAGAAGCCGAATTACGTTAAATAATCCTTACGTAGTTTTATAACCTTCTACCGCTCTTTCGGAAAAGCGAGGCCGATAAATTAAACCTATATAAGCCCGGCATTAACTACGCGATACTACTTCGTAAGGATTCCCGCGGATAAGACATAGTTCCGCCCTTTAGGCCGCTATACGCGATATCTCGAGACGAGTTGCTTATATTAAAGAAAATACTATACGGCCTTTTAGATAAAGGGTTTATTTAGGCTAGCTCTTCTAAGGCCGCCGCTTTAGTGCTATTCGCGCGGAAACCTAAAGGAGGACTACGTTTTTGCGTTAACTACCGAGTACTTAACGTAATAATACGACCGGACCGCTACCTACTTCCGCTTATTAAGGAGATACTCCGTAATATCGCTAAAGCGAAGTAGTTTACTAAGTTAGATATCTATTAGGCGTTCTATAAAGTGCGAATTATAGAAGGTAATAAATAAAAGACTGCGTTCTATATTTGCTATAGGCTTTCCGAATAGATAGTAATACCGTATAGGCTTATAAAGGCTTTAGCACCTTCTAATAGTATATTAATAGCATTCTTCGCGAATTGCTAAACGAGTTCGCTTCCGCCTATATTAATAATATTCTTATCTATATAAGCGATAGCCTAAAGAATTATATAGATAAAGTGCGGAAATAGCTAGACCGGCTCTTTAAGCATAGGCTTTACCTTAACCCTAATAAATGCGAATTTAGCGTCCGCTAGGTTAAATACCTCGGATTTATTATTATCGTAAGCGTTAGTATATAAGCGGACCCCGCAAAGATTTAGGCTATTCGAGACTAAATAGGCTTAACTTTGCAAAAGGGTATACGGAGTTTCTTAGAATTTACGAACTACTACCGGATTTTTATACGTTAATTTTCTTATATCGTCGGTCCGCTTATAGCCCTTACCGGCAAAAGGGTAGCCTTCTATTAAAGCGTCGTATAGGCAAAAGCGTTCTAGACATTAAAAGACCTATTTTCGTAAGCCCTAGTGCTACTATAGTAGGACTTTAATTATCCTATAATACTTAAGGTAGACTATAGCAGATTCGCGCTTAAAGGCACGCTTTTATAAAAGGTAGACGGCTAACGCCGCCCTATAGCTTTTTACTCCCGTAAGCTTACCCGTGCCGAACGGAACTACGCTATCTACGATAAGGAAATGCTCGCTATAATTAGCTATTTAAAGCAATAGTAAGTAAAGCTCCGCAGCTATAAGAACTTCGAGATCCTTATAGACTATCGTAACCTTAAGTATTTTATAACTTAACGTTATCTCTTTAAGCGATAAGCCTATTAGGCGGAATACCTTTCGTAGTTCCGTTTCCGGATTAAGTATTAACCTATAAAAGAGGCTATAGTGCTAGACGCTTTATCCTAAAGAGATTAAGATCGGCCTTCTAACGAAGATTATAATGCCTAAGAGCTTTAAATACTCCCGGAGGAAGCGCTACGTATATATCTTAAAGTAACGCTTATCGGTATAGATAGCGTAGTCTTAGTTAATAGTAAGGACGATAAGGACGAGGACGATAGCGAGGAGGATAATAATTCGTGCTTTAGTTTAGAAAGTAAAGGGATAATCGAAGAAGATATAGAACCTAATACTTAGGAAGCGGACTTCGTAGCGGCTACGACTAAAGACGACCTTAACGCGTAGGACGCGGAATTAACTACTAATATAGGCTTTAACCGACGGGTTTTTTAAGACGAGGGGCTTTAGCGTATATAAGACCGCTTAATAGCTTAGGACGTTACCTACGGGAGCGTGCGCCGCGTTATAGAGGCAAGAGCACAACGATTCGACCTTAAGCTTAACCTTAAGGTATAGGTAGCCGACTATTACGTAGACTTACGTAGGCACTTACGGTTCCGCGGACGGCTTTAGGTTCTTAGTTCCTCTATAACTATAGAGGCCGTAGTAAGAGACGCTCCCCTAGAGCTAAAAGAAGGGAACGCGCTCTAATAACGGCTTATTTAAATAGTATATAACGCTAGCGCCGTCGGCTACCTTAGCCGTAAAGGAATAGTTGCCGCTATATCCCGCGACTTTTATTAGCCGCTCCTTTAGCTATACGTTAGACGATTCCTTTATAACTATAATATCTACGGGCGTATAAAGATTTAGCGTACGCTTAAGAAAGGGCTACTTAAATCGCTTCCCGTGCCGGACTAGTTCTATACGTATATTTAGATAGACTTTATTATAGACCTCCCCCTTATAGAGAGCGGCAACCGTAATCTTTAAGTAATTAAAAACCGTCTAAGTAAGGAAGTTATATTAGAGTATATGCCCTTTATAGAAGCGGAGATCTACGCGGAGCGCTTTCTCGTATACTACGTACGATACTATTAGTAGCTAACGTTAATTATAAGCGATAAAGGCTTAAATTAAATAAGCCGCTTTTAGTAGCACCTATATCGGCTGCTATAGATTATATAGCTGCTAAGTATAGTATATTATCCGTAAACCGATAGGGGGCCGGAACGGCTTAACTAGGAAGTTTAGGCTTCCCTTTAGGGCGTTATCGACCGTAACTAAAGGGACTAAGATAAATAGCTCCCTATAGCGCAAATAGCGCTTAACGGAAGAAATCACTCTTTAATTAGTATATTACCTTTCTTTATACTATATAGGTACGAACCGGTATCCCTATTTCCTATCGCTATAGATATAGCAGTAGAAAAGCCGTCTAGCAATAGCCTAGAGGGGCGCGTAGCCTCCTTTATATAGCGACTTAAGTAGGTCTTAGACTTTTATTAATCGTTAATAGCCTCGGCAGCGTAAGACTAAGAGCGGTATATTAATAAACGGCGGGAACCCGTAAAGCGATTTACGGTAGGTAATAAAGTCTAGGTAGACCTATAGAACTACGTATCCTTAAGGCCGAAGAAGAAGCTTAATTAGTTATACGTAAAATTTACGGTTAAAAGAGTGCTAAGCCGTTAAGCTAAAGGGACTGCCTAACGGGATTTCCCTTAATTTTAATATAGACCTTCTTCGTCGCGTAGTAATAGATCCGATGCCCGGCTAAGTAATAGCGGACCTATAGCCTCCTGCAATCTTAGTAGAGGGAGAAGAAGAGTTCCTTATAAAGGAAATTCTTACCGTACGATAGAAGAAAGTCGGCCGCGGTAGTAAGCGCGAGGTCTTCGTAAAGTAGTAAAGGTACTAAGACCTAACGTAGCACTTAGCAGCGGACTTCGCAGATATAAAAGCGCTCGATCGCTTTAAAGAGCGCTTTAGGGCTATTAGAGAAAACGACGGACTACCTAACGCTATATTGCCGGCAAAGATATAACGGAAGAAGGTGCGTTTTACGCTCCCTAAAGCAAGACGCGTAGCTTAAGGCGCGGCTAGGCCCTACGTAATATATCGTTAATTTTCCCTTAGGTAAGGTAAAGGTCTTATATAAGGGTCTTCGACTATTAGTAAGATTAAGTCTACGACCTAGCCCGTATTCTTATATACGAGCGGGGAAGAGGCACGTACGCGTAAGGAAAGGGGCTTATGCGAATAAGAGTAAGGGGCTTATACGGATAGGGGTAAGGGGCATATACGGATAAAAGGGTACGTGCGTAAAGCTATATATCCGTATATATAGGTACGCTTACACTTAGTTCTTTATAGATAATTTCTACACCTATATAAAGGGCACTTATATAATTACTCTGCCTACCCTATTATATATACTATGTTATATATCGACATTTCATTTATTTATAAGCCATTATATTACGTCTACGGTCGGGATGTATCTTACTTTTGCCTAGTTGGTACAATAGTAATATCAATAGTTATAAGCCCGGGAGCGATGTCTATTTTAACCTAGCTGCAACTTCTACTACTATTGATATTCTTTCTTAAAACCCCGCGTTAATTCGTTATTTTTTCGCTACATTCGCTATAAAAGCTACAAGATGCTTTTTTCGCTATAAGACGCTACTTTCGCTACTTTCGCTACTTCGGGCCCGGTCGCACTTTTAGCGGCTGCGTGTTAGATCCGCGGGTAAAGGGATTACATATAGGATCACGTGCGGGATCACGGACGGGAAATTAGGCTAAGAGACCCCTTAAATAAGGTCTTAAGGCAGCCCGTTTTCGGGCACAATAAGAATTATTATTATTATTATTAATATACTGCTTTCAGCGGCATTATAGCCGCTGCAACCTATATCTCTCGCATCCTTATTTAGTAGGCCGTAGATCGAAGATCTAATAATTAAGAGTCTTAGTCTTTTAGCTAAAAGCTACTAAAGAGAAGCCACTATTTAACTATTAGGCCCCCTTTAAACCGCGAGAAAAGCCTAGCTAATCATACTCGGCAAGAGGACTAGATTCCTCTCGCATCGAAAGAAAAGCCCGTAAGAACTATCCTCGCGGCACTATATCGAAAGAAAGCCCGTAAGAACTATCCTCGCGGCACTATATCGAAGAAGCCCGTAAGACTCGCGGCACTAATACATCGAGAAAGCCCGTAAGACTTATAGCACTAATACATCGAAAAAGCCCGTAAGACTCGCGGCACTAATATATCGAGAAAGCCTATAAGACTCGCGGCACTAATATATCGAGAAAGCCCGTAAGACTCGCGGCACTAATATATTAAAAAAGCCCGTAAGACTCGCGGCACTAATATATCGAAAGAAGCCTGTAAAAGACTACCTTACGGCACTAGAAAGAATAATACACACTGCTTTTAGCAAAGGCGAAAAGGGGTGATTCCCTAGCTAAAACACATCCTACTACTACTAGTAGAGGCCAGAGGGTGATTTCCTCATTAGCTAGCTAAAAACACATCCTACTACGACTAGCAGAGGCGAGAGAGTAATTCCCTCGTTAGCTAGCTAAGCTAAATAAGCCTATATTAAAGAGTTAACCCCTCCGTAATAGCGAATAAGCCTATATTAAGGAGCAAACCGCTCCGTAGCATTAAATAAGCCTATATTAAGGAGCAAACCCCTCCGTAGCATTAAATAAGCCTATATTAAGGAGTTAACCCCTCTATAGCATCAAATAAATAAGACTATATAAGCTATTCGCGGCGAGCGGTAGAGACCCGTCGTCCGTACACTAAGATAAGACATAAGCTATTAGCTTATAAGCTAATAGCTTACGGCGGCGGAAGAGCGAGAAGAGAAGAAGACTCTTTCGTCGTTACGGCATATATATTGCGTAGCGGGAGGAAGACTCTCTCGTCGTAGCAAATATATATTTCGCGGCGGCGAGAGGAGAAGAGAAAGACTCTCTCGTCGCAATACGTAGCAATCGCAGCGGCGGAAGAGAAGACGCTTTCGTCGTCGCGGTAAAGATAACACCGCGGCGGGAGGAAGACTCTCGTTATAGTATATATATCGCTACGGCGGGAGGAAGACTCCCTTATCGCGTATAATTATATAAGCTAATAGCTCTCGACGGGCTAATAGCTCGCGGCGGCGGAAGAGAGAAAAAGACTCTTTCGTCGTCGCGGTAAATATACTCGCAGTAATATAATATATCGCGGCGGCGGGAGGAAGACTCTCTCGTCGTAGTATATATAGTTTATAGCGGCGGGAAGAAGACTCTCTCGTCGTAGTATATATAGTTTACGGCGGCGGGAGGAAGACTCTCTCGTCGTAGTATATATAGTTCGCGGCGGCGGGAGGAAGACTCCCTCGTCGTAGTATATATATTTCGTAACGGCGAGAGGAAAAGAGAAAGACTCGCTTATTATAGTACGTAGCAATCGCAGCGGCGGAAGAAAAGACTCTTTTGTTATTACGGCAAGCGCTCGCGGCGGCGGGAAGAGAAGAGAAGACTCCTTCGTCGTTACGGTAAATAGCTCTTGCGATAAACGCTCGCGGCGGCGGGAGGAAGAGTCCCTCGTCCGCGTACTTATCTAACACACGAGCTAATAGCTCTCGACGAGCTAATAGCTCGCGGCGGCGGAAAGAAGGAAACGTCCTTTTTCTTCGTCACGAATAATCTAATATTTAAGTAAGTAGCTCTTAAGCAAGTAGCTCTTAGTTCTTACGGCGAGCGGTAGAGTCCCTCGTCGCACTTATTTAAGCAAATAGCTCTTAAGCAAACGGCTCTCGAGCAAGTAGCTCTTATAGCAAGCGGTAGAGTCCCTCGTCGCACTTATTTAAGCAAGCAGCTCTTAAGCAAACGGCTCTCGAGCAAGTAGCTCTTATAGCGAGAGGTAGAGTCCCTCGTCGTAGCGAGCGGTAGAGTCCTTCGTCGCAGCAAGCGGTAGAGTCCCTCGTCGTAGTAAGACGAAAGACTACCCTCGTTATAAATAGCTTTCGAGTAAGTAGCTCTTACGGCGAGCGGTAGAGTCCCTCGTTATAGCGAGTAGCTCTCGCGGCGTCGGAAGACTCCTTTATCCGCGCACTTATTTAAGCAAACGGCTCTTAAGTAATATATATATTACGGCGAGCGGTAGAGTCCTTTATCGCACTTATTTAAGCAAATAGCTCTTAAGCAAGCAGCTCTTAAGGCGAGCGGTAGAGTCCTTTATCGCACTTATTTAAGCAAACGGCTCTTAAGCAATATATACATTATAGCGAATAGTAGAATCCCTCGTCGTAGTAAGACGAAAGACTACCCTCGTTATAAACACTTATTTAAGCAATACGTATATTACGGCGAGCGGTAGAGTCCCTTATCGCAGCGAGCGGTAGAGTCCCTCGTCGCAGCGAGCGGTAGAGTCCTTCTCCCTTATATACACTTACTTACTTAAGTAAGCAGCTCTCGCGGCGACGGAAGACTCCTTCGTCGCGGTATAGTAAAGCAGCACTCTCGTAGCGACGGAAGACTCCCTCGTCCGCACCTATTACGGCATTCGTCCGCAACGCTTAAGCAGTAATACTCGCTTAAGCAGTAACACTCGCTTAAGTAGCTCTCGCGGCTTTAGCTATATATATAAGCCCTCGGGAATATAACCCTCGGCTATATATATATAAGCCCTCGGGAATATAACCCTCGGCTATATATATATAAGCCCTCGGGAATACAACCCTCGGCTATATATATACGAGCCCTCGGGAATACTAGCCTCGGCTATATAAAGCCCTCGTCCGTCTGTATACTCTAATAAACTATATATAAACCTTTTAAAGCGATCGACTAATCGACTAATCGATTAATATAGGAGGAATAAGGCGTATTATAGCCGCTAAAAGCGCATACGGCAGCGTAAAGGCATAAAATCCCGAATTGCAATTGCTATAATAGTCGGTCGTAAGGAGGACCTAGAAGAACACGATAATCCGCCCCGATTAATAGATTAAATTAGCAAAGACCCCGGATTTAAGCTATTTAAGCTCTTTAGTCTAGCTTCCCTCGGATTGCGATCGAAGCTAAAGGGGTGTGTTAGATCCGCGGGTAAAGGGATCACATGCAGGATCACGTGCGGGATCACGGACGGGAAATTAGGCTAAGAGACCCCTTAAATAAGGTCTCGAGGCAGCCCCTTTTCGGGTACAATAAGAATCATTATCATTATTATCAATATACTGCTTTTAGCGGCATTATAGCCGCTGCAACCTACATCTCTCGCATCCTCGTTTAGTAGGCCGTAGATCGAAGATCTAACACTGCGCGCTACCCTTACGCCTTCGATCCGTGTGTCATACATTATAACAGTCATACATTATGACTTCGGCGGCACATTTGCGCTAAGGCACCTTACGGCATTCGGCATAGCACGGCACGGCACGGCACGGCACATTCGGCGGCGATTGACAACCACGACTTATCTAGCACGGTCGGACAGGCCACCGTATACGTAGGGGGGTATATTAACATTTCATTCTCTTAAATGCAGGAGATCAGCTGCATAAATATCATAGCAGAAGAGTAAAGAAAGGAGGTCTAAACTCGTAGACATAAAGATGCATGTAGCTACCTAACTATAGGACTAACGGAGGTATATATAGGTACCGGAGCCTCTTAAATAGGGCCCCTAGCCTGCACTAACCGTAGTTATAATACAACGGAATACCTACCTGCCGTCCTTAGCTTAAGGGGTTATATAATAGGCTCGTTAGGGACGTAATAGCCTATTGCATCCCTATAGTCTAGGCTCGGGTTAATGCCCCGTATAGCCCCTAACGTCGCATAACGTTAATACACCCTCTTACTATAGTCCTTATAGAGACTATAGCAACGTAAAGACAATATAATAATTAAATAAAATAGCTCGTTCGAATTACTTAGAACGGCCTATATCTATTATACTACCCCTAATATTAGATAGGGGGCTAAATTCGCATAAACTATAAAAACATACCCTAGAGGGCCTTATCCGCGCCGTCTTAGTCCTTCCTATCTAAGTCCTCGGGGCGGTCCCTTATGCCGAGCTGCCTTACGAAGTCTTCGTGCTTCTATAAAGGGAGGGCCTTAGTTATACCGTCCGCCGGGTTCTCGGTAGACTTAATCCATTTGACTTAAAGCCGTTCCTCTTATACCTCCTAACGAAGCTAATATCGATAGATGTCGATATGCTTTAAATTCGTCTTAAGCCGGGCACTTAGCTCGGTCAATAGCCTAATTGTTTAGAGGTTGTTATACTATAGCTCCGCGGTGCCTTTAACCTAGATCTTAAGCTCCTTAATAAGTCGAGCAAATTGCATTTACTCTTTCGCGGTCCTTAATAGAGCTAGGAGCTCGGCTTTAGTAGACGAGGTCGTAACCGTAGCCTGCTTAATGGCTTTCTAATCTACGGGCCCGCTAAGAAATAAGAATATATACCCCTATAATAACTTCCTCGACGTAGGGTCGTCCGCGAACGAGGAGTCTAACGCATAGAGAAACCTCCTTATCTCGTTAGTAGCTTTAAAATAGATACAACGGTCCCGCGTAGTATATAAGTACGCTAGGCACTTCTTTGCCTCTCGAAGGTGTCGTAGACCCGGGTTATAGCTAAACTAGGCCAGCCGTGCCGCCGGGAACGCCGCGTCCGTCTTAGTGTAAATCGCCGGATGTAGGATCGTACTTACTAAAGAAAGAAAGTAATAGACCTCTTCGTTGCTTGCCTTTTCCTCGTAGGGAATTAGCTCATCCGTCGTTAGGGGGGTCTTAAGCGCGCTAAAGCCCGAATCGTCGTCTATATAAAACTTTTCGCTATCTTAGAGATATAAGATGCCTAAGAAAGCCATAACTTCCTATTAGGTCTATCCCGGATTATCTTAATCCCTAAGAACTAACGTAGTTCCCCTATAAAGTTAACGGTGTATTTCGCAAAAAGGCCTTATAGAGTTCTAGCTAGTTATCCTTCCGCTCCTTCGGATATATTATCGCGATATCGTCTACGAAGAAGAAGATAATTACTCCCTTATAGACTATCATATAGGCGTTCTTAATTAGGGTTTCCGCCCTTAAAGACTTAAAGAAGCCGGTAAGGTCCTTATACTAAAGCTTTAGGGCGATTCTTAGGCCGTATAGCCCTCGTAGAAGCTATATGCATAAGCCTAGTTCTACGTATCCGGGTAAAGGCTAATAGTAGACTATAAATCGCAATATCGTATTTAGAAAAGCCGTC
Organism: Ophiocordyceps sinensis; assembly: GCA_012934285.1. Classification (NCBI taxonomy): domain Eukaryota; kingdom Fungi; phylum Ascomycota; class Sordariomycetes; order Hypocreales; family Ophiocordycipitaceae; genus Ophiocordyceps; species Ophiocordyceps sinensis. Next base: position 10,409,690 of record JAAVMX010000001.1, on the reverse strand, counting down.
TTAACGTTATACTACGCGGACTCTATATCCTTAAGACATAGTAAGGCTATACGCAGCCTAAAGGTCCTCGCTCGAAGGGTCGCCGTATACGTATCCTCGTTATCTTCCGGTTAGCGATCTCCTTAAACAACTAGACGGGCCTTAAATCGAACTATATATCCCTATAGATCGCATTTATAGGCGTAGACCTATTTCATCGGAATTAGGGGTTCTCCCTTCTTCTTAGCCTTAGATTTTAGGGTCTTAACCTAGGTTAAAAGTTTCTCCTAATCCTTAATTTCGCAGGTTATTCCTTTAAGCCACTAGGTCTTATAAGAGGAGGCTATCGCTATCTTATAGGAGGTAGGCATAGGAGGCATATCCTCAATATATAGTCTATAGGTTAAAGCCTTCGCAATAACATTGTTAATAAATAGGGTCCTTTAAGACCTCTTTCTCTTCCCTTTAACGATATTGCTAGGGTTTATACCCTAAGACGTATCCCGCTCCTTACGTAACGGCTTCGACGAAGCCAGCACGTCTTCCTCTATGTCTAAAAGCTCCTCTATGCGAGGTCGGCTATTAAGGTCGGGTCTATCAGCCGTTTCGGCTATTAATTCACCCCCTAGAGGAGGAGGCACCCCTAAGACCTCTAAAAGAGGCGTCCTAAGGCTAATTGCTTCCCCTATAGGCCTTAGTGTCATTAGTTCCGGTGTCGCGGGATTCCTACCCCTAAGATTAGGTAGTATCGCGGTATCGAAGGAGACTACCTTACCGGTCTAAGGAGGCGAGACGTATAGACCCTCTATCGTCGGGGGTATTACCCCCTTATTCTACCTCCTATAATTAAATGCTAGTATAAATCTAGCCGCCGTTTATCGTAGTCTAGTAGTCTTATCGGTCTAAAGGTACTCGTAAGCCCCCTCTTTATCGCCCTTATTATCTTCGGGCATATTAATTGCGTTTAAGTATCGGAGGACATTATAAGTATAGGTGTATAGAGCCTACGCACCTTCTTCACTCCTTAGATCGTATATAACATCCTTATTAAATTAAACATTCGAAGAGGTTAAAAGCTTCGTCTATCCTAGGGAAGGGACCTAAATAACGAATTAGTTAGTAGACTTATACCTAACTAGATATCTAATATATGCCCTCTACGTAGTCTACGAGAGGGACTTATAAGATTTAATATGTTCGAGGGCATCCGTTGTTATTAGGTATGCTATATATCTATACACACGCAAATGCGTAATTATCCGTCGGATCTCCTTAATATAGCTGTATAAGGGGTTATAGTCCCTTATATACTGCTACTATCTCTTATAAGGACTCCTTCCTATCTTATCGACCCTTATAAAGGGCGTTAGGTTTAGTAGGTAGACGGCCGTTCGGTAGGTCTCGGTCTAGAGGGTGTTAGGGATCTACGAGTTAAGACTTATTAGTCTAGCCCTTTCCTTAACAATAGCCCCTAATCGTTCGCATAACTATTCTAAGTCGGCGTTAAAGGGGCTAACACAAAGAGCTGCAGGCTAAGTCCATCCGTGTACTGCTTAATCTCCTTAGTGATTAAGGCCTTCTCTCCGTTAGTGACTAAGATAATTATTTAAATCCTATAGCGCGTGGCGAGCTTCGCAATTAGCTTCTTAAAGACGTCCCGGACCTCGGTCTTCTGCTTAATATCGTAGAAGAACCTTATGCTAGTTGTTATATAGGTAAATAAGGCGTAGTATTTAAATCCCGCGGCACTTACTTCCGGGCCCGCATAGAGGTTAAAGCTAAATTAAACCCCGGCTCCCTACGGCCTTAATGTTAGTAGGTCCCGGGAGACTTACCGTTTCGCTTTTCCCGTAGCATATACCTTATATTTATAGGTTGCCGGTCTATAAAGCTTCGTGCCTACGGACTTATCAACCAGCAGCCCTATAGCCTCCGGCCATAGGTGCCCTAAGCGCCTATGCTAAAGGTCCGCGAGATCCTTATTCGAAGGTGGCTTAGGTCGTCGACTCGTCGCAAAAACAGTTCCCGGGGCATCCGGCAAGCTCGCAATAATGTATTAGTCCTCGAATTCCTTAAGCTAAGTAAGCTGCTCGCCTGTCGGCTTATAGAATAGCGTATTATCGTACTAGTTCTAATAAACCTAAGCCTTAATCCTTTATCGAACGGAAAAGACGCTTATTGGCATCTTAGGGATATAGTAGCTGTTTTTAAGTAGGAGCTTCTTGCCCCCTAAGAGTAGGATAACTACGGATCCTACCCCCTAGACTATAAGCGCGGTTTTACTAGCGCGGACCTCTTCTTGCGACCCCTAGGTAAACGTCTTCTTATTAAACCACCTAATGTTATTAAATACATATACACTCGCCCCTAAATCGTAGATAACCTTATTTCTAAAATGTTCGTCCTTAATATAGGTGAGGTTAACTTATAATATCGTGTTAATGCGAGAAACTATATTCGCCTGCTTATTGCCGTTGCCGCTATTCGGGACTATAATTGTTTTGTCTAACTTACCCGATCCGGATGGCTTCTAAGCTATTGCCTTCTTTTTACCTTCCGGGTAGTCCTAAAGCCACTTATTAATTCTAGCCCTTAGTCTATCTTTCGGTTCCTATCCCTTAAGGGGATTCTTTTTAAATATCGCACGAAATGAGAAGCAGGCTTCCTACTAATTCTCCTTATTAGTCCGGTGAGTGTTATATAGGCACTACGACTACCCTAACTCTTTCTTTAGTGCTAGAGAGTTCTAGTTGACCTAAGGTTTAGATTTCTTTCGAAGGGTTACCTTACGTTTGAATTCCGCGATAAGGTTCCTTAGGGGGTTCGGAGTTAATCTAACGACGCCCTTAAGTCGTTTACAGACGGCATTATTTAATCTCTCGTTTAAGGCCTAACTAAGGTCGAATTCCTCTATAGCCCGAAGAAAATCCTATCATCGGATCTTAATGTTATTTAAAGTCGTGACTTTTAGGTCCCTAGAGTCGACAATCACTTAATTAAGTTAATCGGCCTAGGCCTTTTAGTCCTAATTCCCACTTTTTCTAATAATTTAGTAGTACCGGTTATCTACGAGGGTCTTTTCATCCTCCTCTAAGGGTAGGACCTTCTGTTTGAGTTCCTAGATCCTACTTCGAGGCGAGGTCTATACGAGGGTCTCTCCCTTAAGAGCCTTACTAATTGACTTACTAATTAGCTCTTCGATGCGAATTATAGCCTTTTCCCGGGTCTTAAATAAGCCAACGGCTAAGTTATAGCCATCCTGCTTAAAACAGAACTCTATCGTCGCATTATTAAGCCGATTATTATAGTTAGTAGTCCTATTGTTAAATTTAACGTCCGTAAGGGCCCCTCTCTAGGGTCGTTCCCTAAGGTTGCGTTTAAAATCTTCCTAGCTAATCTTAATAGGCTCGTCGAGCTCTTCGGATCCTGCCGGGTCGATATATTCCTAGATATAGTAGATCTTCGCCTAGCCCTTAATAGCCCGAATCTAGGGGGTCTAATTAAGGCTTTCCTTAAGCGTTACGATACTCACCTCTCCGGATATAGATATCGCTATAATCGTTCTTTTTACCTCGTCGTCACGAGGGATGACTATGTGTTATTTTTGTCGTTTTAGTCCTTCTTTAAAGCTAGCTCTTCGTGATAACACTAAGGTTAGAGCCTAATGCCGTTTTTAAAAGAATGCGATGTCGATAGCTTCGATTTAGCGTTATTTAAGCGAAAGAGACCTAGCTTATGCGGCCGGGCTTATAACTCTTAAATGCAGGAAATCAGCTGCATAAATATCACAGCAGAAGAGTAAAGAAAGGAGGTCTAAACTCGTAGACATAAAGATGTATGCAGCTACCTAACTATAGGACTAACGGAGGTATATATAGGTACCGGAGCCTCTTAAACAGGGCCTTTAGCCCGCACTAACCGCAGTTATAATACAACGGAATACCTACCTACCGTCCTTAGCTAAGGGGGTTATATAACAGGCTCGTTAGGGACGTAATAGCCTATTGCATCCCTATAGTCTAAGCTCGGGTTAATGCCCTATATAGCCCCTAACGTCGTATAACGTTAACATATTTATTTATAAGCCATTGTATTACGTCTACGGTCGGGATATATCTTACTTTTGCCTTATTAGTATAATAGTAATGTTAACATTATATAATATAGTACTATAATAGGTACCTATATATACCTCCGTTAGTCCTAAAGTTAGGTAGCTGTATACATCCTTATGTTTATAAGTTTACCCTTTTATCTACTCTTCTACTATAATATTTATGCAGCTAATTTCCTATATTTAAGACCTACCTTATTAGCAGCGGCGGTAGTAGTAGTATAAGCGGCGGACTTAGCTACGATAGGCGGCGTGCTAATATTAAACGTGCCCTAATTTAATATTAAGGTAGGTAAAGGTCTTGCGATCTTAGGCCTCTTCGCCGGCTTAAGCACCGGCTTAGGCCTTTAAGTAGCCTTTATAGCTATTAGAGGAATAAGAGCCGCTCTCGTTCGTAAACTACGAGCTCTCGCTATTAGACCCGAAGCTAAGGTCTATACGGCTTTTGCGTTCTTCTTCTACTCTTAGTAGGTTGCTATAATAAGGGCAATAAGCATAGGACATATAGGGCGGAAGCGGCCTAAGAGGAGTTAAGAGCCTCTCGGGGTTAAATTAGACCTTCTAGCATCTAGGCAAGAAGCTCCTAAGCTATATAAAGAAGGATGTAGGAATGTAGGAATATAGGATAAATACTACTACGAGGAAAAGGGTTATAAGTTATAACCCTAACAACCGTAGCGTTATTAGCCTCGTTATAACCCTAGCAGCAGCCTTATTATAACCCGGATGACAGAGTTAGCGGCTAGGTCACGTGCTCCTAATAGGGCTCTATTAGGAGCCCGGTAGGCCCGGGTTAGGGTCTTTAAAGGACCTATAAAAGGGGCCCCTTTCCCCCCCCCCTTTCTAGCCAAGCAGATAACATACTTAAATACTAACTAGAAGACCTCTTAATAGGATATCTTACGTATAATCCCTACTAATACTAATTAGTGGTTAAACGATTAACTATAGAATAGTAAGGCTAGAAGAGGTAATATAACGGGGTTATTCTAAGTAGGCATAGAGGAGGTCCTTAAAAGAGGTAGAATAATACTACGAGAGGAGAAAGGAAGAGAAGTACGGGCGCAGCCTCTAAGGCTACGGAGCCACCTAAATATAGGTCATCTAGTTATATACACTAGATTATACGATAGGGGTTAAAGACCCTTACATTAGACCCTACCCCGCTAAGGCCCCTAACGCATAATACCCGATGCCGCACCCCGACGTAGAAAGCAAACGTCGTATACGGCCTACGCACTAGAAAGTACGGAAAACAACGCTCCTCGCAGCTCCCTTAACGCAACGAATGTTAGCTAGGCCGTTATTAGCTTATAAGAACGAGGGCAAGCTGCTTGCTAAGAATAACTAAAGGACTACTTTAAGTAAGGCTGGTTTTTCCTTTCCGGCTCGTGCGCTTCGCACGCCTAAGTGCTCTTAGGGACTCGCCCCGTAGCGACGACTTTATCTCTAGGCGCTACTATAGCCGCTATTACCCGTTATTCTTCCCGCACGAGGCTATACGGGCTCCGTCCGTTCTCTACGGCCCTTAGGGCACGGGCATAGCTTCCCTTATATAGCCTCTTAATATCGCCGCCGGCTGCCGGCGGAAGCATTCCTAACTATTTATCGCTCGAGCTAGAGTCGTCGTCGCTTTCGCTCTCCTACGTGCGCCCTACCGCTATACGCCGGATATTTACCCGCTTTAGGCATGCCTTAGACTAGTAAGTCTTACTACCGTATCCTATATAGCGGCCCTCTTTTCGATACTTCCTTCTTTTAATCACGCTTATAGCTAAGACGTAGATATCTATCGCATTGCTTAAAAGGCCGCCCTTACTTATAGAGGTAGAAATAGGAACTAATAAAAAAAAATTATTACCGCTTAGCTCGCGAAGGTACTATATAAGGGCGTGACATACGTCTAAGAGACCGGTCTTCTCGCTTAAGCGTGCGCGTTAGTCTATATTTAAGCTAGCTATAATATAGTTAGTCTTTATCGTATTAGGCTATATATTTACGTCGGCTCGGAATAGCACTTCTTCGAACTGCATAAGGTAGGCCGGTATAGATTCGGTCCGCTTTTAACCGAGCGAATTAAGCTCGAGAGCTATAGTTTTAGCTATATTTAGTTCTCCGTAAGAGAGTCGGAGCTTTGCGATTATATCGGCGGGGGCGTTTATAGCAACGTAGGCAAAGGGCAGTAGCTGCCGTTAGATTTTCGGTAATAGGCTCGCGTAAAGATAGTTAAATTAAGCGCGGAGGTTACTAATAGCGGCGCTGTCGGTGTAGAGCTTTACTTTTACGTAAAGAATCTATAGTTCGAGGTCGTTAGTAGAACTATTAAATTTCGTAAGGTACAGAAGAATAGCTTTTCGCGCAGGTTCGTGCTACTATTAAAGCAATCCCTTAATTGCCTATGCGAATTAACGGTCGCGTTCTTCTTAGTTCTATAACTAAGGGAGGTTTTAGGATTAAGCAGATATATCGGCTCGCGGGCGCGGGTGGTTTAATTACCCTTAAATTAAACGTTAGAGAAACTTCGTTATAGCACTTCTAGAAGCGGAAGAGGCTAGAGGTAAGTTAGAAGGGTAGTATTATTATATAACGGGGTTATTCCGAGTAGGTATAGAGGAGGTCCCTAAAAGAGGTAGAATAATACTATAGGAAGAGAAAGGAAGAGAAGTACGGGCGTAGCCTTTAAGGCTACGGAGCCACCTAAATACAGGTTATCTAGTCACGTGCACTAGATTGTATAATAGGGGTTAAAGACCCTTATAGGTAGGTCTTAATCTTCGAAAGTATAGTAGAATCTTTGCTCCTCCGTAAGCGCTATTTCCACGCATCTTTACCCTTAAGGGTCTATTGCGTATACTAACGAGAAGGTTATCTATGCTAAGGAAAAGGATATCCGCTGGTTTTACCTATAAGAGACTCCTTTAAGCTTCTAAATTAATCCCGTACTCGCCTCCCTTACGGAGGAAGAAGTTACGTTAATAAGGAAGCGCGTTAGCAACGCACTAACGCGAGAAGAAGAAGAATACCGCTAGTTTTACCTATAAGAGTTCTCTTCGGACCGTAAGGACGAGAGGAAAAAGAAACACCGCTAGTTTTACCTACTAAGAGATTCTTTTTCGGACCGTTACAATAACATCGCGAAGACCCTCGCGACCTTAGTTATCTACGATAATACTAACGAGCCCGACTAGCGCTATAGCTACCGACGCCGTAGATAACCCTATCGCACTATTTAATCTGCGGATCGAAGAGATTATAACGGGCATAACCGTCCTATAAGCCTCTTAGAAATACATCGATATCGACCTCGTCGTTAAGACTTTAATTAGCGATATTAAGCTAGATAGTTAAACCGCTGCTACGTCTACCGTTACTATATTCCTTTCGAATTATAAGGATAACGTAATGCTATTCGGCGACGATTATTACGGCGTTTAGCTTATCTTCCGAGAAGACTTCGAGGGATAGTCTTGAGAGGCCTAAAAGAAGGTCTATCGGGACTATAAGAGGGCATTACGGGACTAGCTAAAAAAGCGCGGTATTTATATTAAGAATAACCAGCCATTTACAATGCAATTTATCGGAGTATAGATCGAGGAAGATATTTAACCTTAGCCTTTATAGGAATTCCTCGATAGCGATTTCTACCCGGGAATAAGGGTCTACCGAGACCGAGATACGATGCGAGCTTAACTCGGCTTACCGCCGTATAAAGTAGCAGCCTCGAAGACGTCGTCTTTAGCCTCGCCCTCGCCCTCGCCCTCGCCCCCGCCTTTAGACCTCGATCCCGCCTCTAGCTCCCTTAGGCACGGCCCCGATGCCGACCTACTAAGATCTCGTAGTTCTTCGGACTGCCCCTTAGCGACTCCTTAACTCGGCTCCCCTATTAATTCTGGTAGTATTAGCTCTTATAGCAGCCTCTAATGCGAACCTACGAAGCCACCGAACAAATAGACGCTTCCCTTAGCAAAACCCTAGCAGAAAGCCGTTACTGCTCCTATTAAGCCTTAAAGCAGCTCTTAAAGCAGCTCTATCGAACCTATAAAGCCGCTAAACATATAGAAGCTTCCCTTAACCCCCTAGCAGAAAAGCCGTTACTATAAAGCACCCGTGTCCTAAGCCTAGCATATACTAAAGCAGGCTAAATGCAGGCTCTATAAATCCTAGTTCGACTCCCGAAGCGCACTTTTCCGCTACCTCGCCGAAGGATGCCGACACTAGAAGCCTAATACAGGCTTCCTTTTAATTAGTCACCCGGCAGGGCGAGAGGCCCCGGCTGACGATTACATTCTTTATTCTTCCGAGATTTAGCAGAGCGCCTATCGCTCCGCGTAACGGCAGCAATAATAGCACGGCAATAATAATAGCCTCGCGAGCCTAGACCCCCGCTAATCTTATATTATCTCATTTATATTTATCTTTTGTATTTATTAAGGAATTCGGCCTAATGCGCGTTCTTTTAATCAATTAGTTACGGTCGGTTATAAGCTTTAAAGAAGAAGCTTTAAAGAGAAAACTGCTAGTATAGGAATATAGGAATATAGGATAAATACTACTATAAGGAAAAGGGTTATAAGTTATAACCCTAACAACCGTAGCGTTATTAGCCCTGTTTTAACCCCGGCAGCAGCCTTATTATAACCCGGATGATAGCGTAAGCGGCTAGGTCACGTGCTCCTAACAGGGCTCTGTTAGGAGCCCGGCAGGGCTAGGTTAGGCTCTTTAAAGGACCTATAAAGGGGGCCTATTTCCCCCCCCCTTTCTAGCCAAGCAGATAACATACTTAAATACCAACTAAAAGACCTCTTAATAAGATATCTCACGTATAATCCCTACTAATAAAGGAGGATATAATAATAATAGAAAACTTACGGGAAAGCTTAGTAAAAGGCTAAGGAAGAGTGCTTAAAGAAAGTGAATTATTTATACGTTAGTAATTGTTAGTAGGTCTCTAGGTCGACCTTATAGGGTAAACAGTGTGGTTGTATTAGGTTGTGTTGCTAGCTAAGTGAGGGGAAGTTATCGCGGTAACGTAGCTCCCTCGTACGTGCATATAATCCTAGGGATTACGTGTATTACGTGTGTGCGACTACATCGTCGCACGTAGCACGTAGCTAGCTATTCCCACACTCGTAGTTTTTCCTTTATAGAAACAAACCGTAGAAAAAAGTAAAGAAAGAGCCTAGTTAAGCAGGCTGTTATAGCTGCGCGGGCGCGATCGCGCGGGCGTAGGTATAGTTGCGTAACATTAAATTAATAAGGTTAAAGCTATATTATAATAGCTATATAACCGTTAAATACGCAGCTAGTTTACAACGTAATAACGCAACGCGAGAAAACACCTCTTTAACGTAGTAGTTAGGCTAGTAACCTCTATTAATAATTAAGCGGTCTAGACTACCGCTTCGTGTTAGTAACCGTGCTTTAAGGTAGCCTTACTAACTATCTTGCCGAACGTTATAGTAGGAAGGAAAGTAACTTAGGAAAAATAACAAAATGTTCGTCGGGGCTGTTCGTTCGGGGCTATTCGTACTAGGGTTGTTCGACGGGGGCGGTTGTAAGGATTAGACTTATTAGACTTAATGTCTAGGAACCCCTTTAGGGACGATTCCTAGTTAAGCATATTAATAATATCACTCTACTAAAAGATTATTCTTTTTGTTAATTTCGCTATATTGTTTGTTAATATTCGCAGCGAATTATTAGAATGTTAATACACTAGGCACTAAAAATGTATGTGTAAAGAAGGATGCTTCTATTAGGTAGGCGTAAGCCCTAGGAGCTAGGAATAGCTCCCTGCTATCTTATCTATAGCTAATTACATTAGCCTTAGAATATAGCATAGAGGATGCTTTATATATATTAGAATGCCGGCTTAAAAAGAAAATACTACTGCCTATAGCAGTTAGAATACAATCCTAATTAGGCAATTAGGAGGAATACTCCTATTGCCTAAATCCTTCCTTTTATTCTTATAAGTTATGCTTATATCTGCTAGTAATTATTCCTTTAATCGTTCCTTCTGCTAAGCGGCCTTCTTACTTCGTGTAGCGTGTGCTAGAGGGCGAACCTAGAACTCCGTAATAGCTTTAGCGGAGACATAGTCGGCTCGGACCTCTTAGTTATGCATAGTAGCCTATTCTTTCTATCGTACGAGGTATTCGGTTATAGGTTACTTCGACCGACCGATGCGATAAATACGGATGTCTATTAAGCGCTCGACCTTATAGTGCTAGTCTCCTTCGTTAGGCGCTTATTCGATATCGCGAGCAGCTTCGATAGGTCTAGGCTCTAGTTTAACGTAGTGACCTTCGTAAGCAAGCTTAAGGTGCTAAATAGATACGACGGGGTGGATCCTAACTTAGCTCGGGAGTATAAGTTCCGCCGCGAGGTTATTAACTATACGCTTAATAACGAAAGGGCCTTCTCGTTGCCGCGACTATTTCTTTAGTAGTTAGCTAGGCTCGTAATAGCCTATATACAACTTTAGATAGACCTTATTACTAGCTTTAAGAAAAACCGGCCGGTGTTTTGCGTTATACCGCTGCTTAGCCTTTATAGCGGCTAGGTCTATAGCTAGGCTCGCTTATCTACGGATAACTTCTCGTAAGTAGGGCAATTCGTCCGTAGTAGTGCCTAAGATATTATCGGCAGCTTCTAACAGTCTACGTATATTAAAGCCGAAGATAGATTTATAGGCGGAGATCTTCGTACTAGCGTTAAATGCCGTATTTAGATTCTACTAAAGGGCGGGGATTATTATCTTTTAATCTAGGCTAGGATCCTCGATATAGGATATTCGTAGAGCGGTCTCTACGGTCTAGTTGCGCTATTCGGTAAGTCCGTTAGCCTATAGGTAGTAGGCGGTAGTTATTGCAATTTTAGTGCCGAATGCGCTTTAGAGACCTTTCTTAAAGTCGGATGTAAATTTACGATCCCGGTCGCTAATAATAGTTCTTAGTGTACCTTAATCGGAAAGAAGCAACTAACGGGCTAGGCTTTAAGCCTAGTCCTTTATGCCGTATTTAGCGTTGCTTAGGATTAGCAAGCATCTCTTATTAGTTAGATAAATAACCGTAAGAAGTTAGTCGAAGATATTAAAGCCTAGAATCTGCTATAGGGAGCTTGCTAAAGGTAAGGGCGGTATATCGGTTATAAAGTCTATCGCGATACTCTATATTAGAAGTAGCGGGGGGCGAATAGGCTTATAACTGCCGGTAAGGGTCTTACGGTGTATTTAGCTAAGGCAATAGGCTTTATAAGCCGCGATATACTTCTTTACCTAACGGGTAACTCCGCGAATTAAGTATATCTCTAAGTCCTTAATTATATAGACGACGCTAAAGTGGTTTTTATCGTTATAAGCTACTAAGATTATAGATAGGACGAAGGCGTTAGGGATATATAGCTAGGTAAAGCTATTAGGGCTTTTATAGTATAAAAGCTTATCGACTATAGGGAACGGTATGCCGCGGCGTTTAAGCTATACCTTCGTTTTTGCTATAGAGTTAGTAACTATAGCTCTTTCTAATAGCGAGGAAAGACTCTCGATAGCGTCCTCGCTATCTACGATTATCTAAAGTATTCGCTTATAGTAAGGGTTATTATAGTAGGCAACGGCGAATTCTTTGCGTTTCTTAAGAGCTATAATAGCTTCGGAGGCTATAAGTATATCGTTAAGCATAGTAAAGTCGGGGCGGCGATGGTTAAGCAGCTAATTAGACTCCTCGGCTAGTAGGCGACTAAAAGCGTCGGGAATAAAGTTCTTCTTACCGGGGAGGTAATAGACCTCGATATCGTACTTAGAGAGATAAATTAAGGCTATAACTAGACGACGGTTAGCTCGGTCTATGCTAGAAGTATCGAGGGTTCTCTTAGCGACGCTCTACTTAGTCACGGAGTAGTTAGTTAAGACTACGAGCGGAAGGGTTAACGATTATACCGTAGTGCGTATCTTCTTCGTAGCCTATATAAGATAAGCGACCTTTAGTTCTAAGGGACTATAGGACTGCTCGGCTCTCGTTAAAGTACGGGAGAGGAAGTAGATAAGCATAATAGCTTTAACCGGAATAGGCTAGCCCAGCTGCTAAATAGTGCCGTCGCGGAGATAAAAAAAGACGGCGGCGAAGCCTTACTATAAGGAGGCGTTAATTTAATAGAATAGCCTCTTCTATAGGTCTATATAGTGAATTATACGGCTAGAAGTAATTTCCTTCTAAAGGGAGGCGAAGGAGGAAAGCTCGGCTAAGGTCGGCTAAAATAATATAACTCGCGTATAGGACTTCCGCTTATTAAGGTTCCCGTTTTTAACCTTACCGACTAAGCGACCTTAGGCTAGAAGACTAGTCTTACGATCTTATAGAGGGGCAATAGAAGCGCCGTAGTACGGGATAAAGTTGCGAATATACCTTATAGCGCCGATATAGTGCTTAAGAGCGGCGAGATTATCGGGGAATAGAAGCTTTATAAAGGCGGTAAGCCTATGCTTCGTAGTACTTATCCTAAACGCGTCGATACGAAATACGAATAGCTCTACGGAAGGGTAGCCGATCTAGCTCTTAGTAGGGCTTATAGATAGATTAAGCAATACGAAGAGCTTAAAGATAGCCTTAAGATATTAAAAGTATTCTTCTTCTATAGCGGAGTAAATAATAATGTTATTAATAAACGCGCGGCTATAGCTTTAATACAGACGGAGAACTCGGTCTATATAGCGTTATACGTACGCTAGACTATTGCGAAAGCCGATAGGTATAACTATTAGGCGCTTTAGACCTCGATGACTCGTGATAGTAAACCCGCCTTAATGCTTAAGTTTAACTTAAAACTAATAGAAGAAGGCGGAAGCGTTAATAGCAGTAATAAAACGGGCGCTTAAGAGTTAAGCAATAATAGAGCTTTATAGTAGTAGAGGGTAGGAATCCGGAATAGTAATACTATTAACGGCACGTAGGTTAATAACGACTTAGCCTTTAGTCTCGCCTCGGGCTATACGCTAAACTATAAAGACCGGTGCTACGAACGGCGTAGGCTCGTCGGCCTACTTTAAGCGGCCTTGCTTATAAAGTAAGTTAAATATATCGTCGATAACCTTCCTATCGCGAAGCCCTTATAAGTAAGGCCTTTAAGCGACTCGTTTTTCGTGCTAATTATCGATTAAAGGGACTATTAATTCCTTTCCGGGTTCTACGACAGCGGTGCCTATATCTCGCTAGAGCTAGGAGTATTTCCTAGGAAGCTTTTTAACGCGGCGTACGAAAGAGGGGCTATAGTCGAAAATATAAATACCTTCTTTAGTGTATTTCTCTTAAAGCTTTAGTAAGCGCTAAACGTGCGTTTAGTATAGAATACGGCTAGAAAAGGGATCCTCGATTCTATCCGCAGCGTCTATCTCGATAGCTATAGCAGCTGCTGTTATATTAGTAATAGCTGCTGTAAGGTTTTAGCGAACCTTAGACTACTTAGCGGGTCCTACCGAAGAAGCTATAACGTAGGCGTAGATAGATTCGGATAGCGAAAGCGTCGGAGAAGTGCTAGGAATAGGAGCTTCTATAGGTTAAGATAGGGCGGGAGCCTATAGACACTCGAGGACCTCTTAAGTAAGCGGGAAAGTACTCGCAACGTTAACCGATAAATTAATAGAAGAAGCGGTAATAGCAATAGCGGTTCCTACGGAGGAGGATAGTATAGCAGCGGCTCTAAGAGTAGGCGAGATTGCTATAGCTAGTGTTAGAGCCTTTATAGCGGATTTTTAGGATAGGGCGGCAAAATAGCTAGGCTCCTAATACTCCTATATCTAGCTAAGCTTCTACTTACGCTTAATAACGAGGCTAACGTTTATACTATTAGTAATAAGAATAGTAGGAAGAGATTTAGCATCGACGATACTATAGATAGCATTAGCGTAAGAGGCGAAGGAAGTATAGGCGCGGTCTTTAGGAAGTTCCTTCTAAGATATAAAGACTATAAGGGTAGTGCCGGGCGGTATAATAGTCTTTCGGACGGCTTAAATACGGCGAATAACTTTATAGGGCTATTTATAGATATCGAATAGGATTTTAAACCCGTCGAGTACTCTAATACGAATAACTTCCTTATTATAATTAAGGGATCCTCGGTATAGCTTAAGGAAGGCATTGCCGAGAAGTGCGCCGGCCTCTACTTTAGAGACTTAGGCGGAGTAAGTGAGTTTAGCTATAGCTGCTTAAGCGGCTTAGCTAGCTATAGTACTATACGCGTAGAAGGAGAACGTAGCCTAGTCCTCGCAAAAAGAACGACCGTTAACTCCGTTAATAGTAACGGGAGGCTTTTTCTCGACGGTATAGTTAAGAGTCTAAAGAAGGTCGCGATTAATTATAGGCTTACTATACCTAGAGTTAGGGCAAACTTAGACTTCCTGCCTCCCGGTTTAGGCAAAGACCTTAATCCTTATATAGGAGTATAAGTGCGGCGGTGAATCCTAATCCTATTATAGCTCCTCGGCTTTAGCTTCTAGGACCTAATCTAGTCGGGGTGCCGTAATAGGCACTACGTGAAAAATAGGCTCCTTAATAATAGGTACGGGAAGAATAAGCTCTAAAGCGGCGGGGGCATTAGGCTTAACAACGATAGGATCGGAGATATTCCCTACGGTAATAGGAGGGGATTTCTTATATCTAAGACGGAGGCAAGAGAAGAAGGCGTTGCGAGAAAGAAAAGAGGTCTTATAAACCTTATAGGTTAAAGGCTTAGGCGCGCGTTCTTTACTATAGAGCTACTATTTAGATATATAGTAGTTAGTATATATATGCTCCTTAAGTACGGAGGCAAGGGCGAAGGTTTAGTCGTAGGTGCTATATTTAAACTTACCGGCCCGTTCGGTAGGGTAGCGGGAGTTTATATAGCCTACGAAGTTGGCCTTAAAGGAGGCGTAAGATAACGCGTCGTCTTAAGAGTCGTTTAAGTATAGCTTATTACTAGCTTCGTCGCCGCTAAAAGCAGTCTTCTTATCGCTTTAATATTTCGACTTAAAATATACTTTCTTCTTATTGTTATTACCTTTATATTTACCTTAGCGGTATTCCGTTCGGTTATCTCGTCGGTCGTCCCGGCGAAGGTAACGTCTATCGCGGCGTAGTAGGCGTAAGCTTAACTAATTACGGTTATTACCTAAGCTTCGACCTTTAGGGCTACGGTTGCGATTATAACCTTAGTCCCGATCCTAACGGTTATTCTAACGGTAGTTATTGCCTTAGTTACCTTAACGATAGTTATCGCGACGACTGCGATTACGGTTACCTTAACGGTAACTATTATTACGGCGACGGTTATCCTAACGATAGTTATTATCCCGACGGGAAAAGCTACCGCGGCGAGAACGGTCTTAGTCTCCGGAGATATATAGCTTAAGGGAGGCTATTATAAAGGGCTTTCGTTCCTTAATAATACGAATCTATTTATCGATTAAGGTCTTTTTCGTAGGAATAGGAAGAAGCGAGGAGATTTAGACGGCAATAAGAGGATAGATAGCCTTAATAATTTAGGCATCCTTGCCTATCTTAAGTTAGCGGGCGAGCGAAACCTTTCTTTAAATCTACTACGCGAGAGTAATAAAGCTAGAGGACTAAGATATCGTATACCTTTCCCTATAAAGTTCCTTTAAGATATCGGCGTTAGGACGCTTAAAACGCTTGGTAAAGAACTTATAGAAGGTTCTAAGGGGGGAGGAACTAAGGATATCGCGTTATTCCGCTATAATCTTACTTATATACTATATAAGAGCTCCTTTTGCTAAGAAGGAGAGGTAATATAGGCAAAAGGCGAATAAATCCTCGTCCTAATAGATCCTTAGACGCTCTATAAAGAGATAGACGTCTATATAGATATTCTTTCTATCGCTAAAATCGATAATGCCTAAGTTCTTCGGATTATGCTTATCTAAGTTAAAAGTATTAATATTATCCTATTTAAGGCGTTTAGTAACGGCCTTATCGTTATAAGCCGAGGAGGAGGTATAGCTCGCCTCGCGGTGCCTACGCGGATTTAGATAAGACTTTAAGGGACGGCGGATAAAGCTATTATTAGATCTATATAAATTATCGTTATTATTATCTAAGTCTTTCTATCGACGAGAGTAAAAGGCTTGCGAATACTTAGATCACTTAGACTAAAGAGAGTAATATAGAACCTAGGGTTACTCCGTAGGGTAATACTACTGTCTAATAGAGCGTTGCTTAGATAAGCGAAGTATTCCTTAAGGACGAAGAGGAGGCTAGTCCTCCGATTAACCGTTAGAAAGGTCTCCGTCGATTATTTATAGGTTAAAAGGCACGGCTTAAACTAGCCGATATACTAGAGATATCGTAGCGTAGAGAGGAGTCTCTTTATCGGGAAGCTCGCCTATAAAACGAAGATACGCGCGAATTCCCTTTCGCTAAGTGTTAGCGTGCTATAGATGCTTTTCCTTTACGGGCGGAAGATCTAAGATATTAAAGATAATCTCCGACTTAAAGGCTAAAGAGCCTAAGAGAATATAGGCTTACTTTATATATATAACGTCTATATTAGTAAAGGTTTTAATAACCCCTTCTATAGGTAGTGTCTTAATTAACTTAGAGTAGCGGATAGCCTATTTTAATAGGTTATTATAGTCCCTATCCTCTATAGCTAGTATAGTAGACTGCTTGCGTAGTACCTTAGTTTCTAAGGATAAGCGAGGACGACGGCGGGCAGGAGGAGGAGGATCTTTATAATCACTCTTAAAGTCTTTAGAAAAGGCGGCGCTATAGATACTTTCCGGCGGAGTATATTCCTATATCGGTAAGCGAGGGTAAGAGTCGTCGTTTAAGCGAGATATAGACGCTATAGCTTAACGGGCTTCTTCGTCCTTAGCTATAGTAATAATAGCTTAAATAAAACAAAGGAAGAAGGCGAAAAGGTCGATAGATAAAGAAGAAAAGGGATTGCGAAGGAAAAAGAGTTATAGGAGAAGAGAAAAGTCTATAGTAGGAGGTATAGGGTGTTTTAAATTTAGCGTAAAAACGGGTATACGTAGGAAATCGAAAATATAGAGAGAAACTTTTTCCTTACGGCTAATTGCGTAGGGACTTAAGAATAAAGAACTAGGTAGCGGACCCTAGTTTTAATAATGCCTAGAAAGGCGAGCCTCGTCGGATCGTAAGGCTTATATTAGAGGTTATATAGGCGTGCTAGCTAAGGTTGTATAAGCTAGTTATACTATAGGTGTAAGGAGCCTTTAAGCGGCTTCTAACGAATAGCGAGAGCTTTAGAAGCTCTTAGCGAACGTGTCGTAGTAGAGCGAAGCTCTAGAGATAGGAAGGGAGCTATTCCTAGCTCCCGGGGCTCACGTCTACCTAATAGGATTATCCTTCTTTACACACACATTCTTAGTGCCTAGTGTATTAATTATTAAAAGTAAAAGGGCTACTTACTAGTAATTAAGATCTTCTTATTACTAATAAAACTATTAGTAAGAAGATAACCCTTACGATTAACTACTAAGGGCATAGACTTTCCGCTTTAGTAGATAGCGGATCTATAAGCAACTATATTGCCCCGGAAACGATAAATCGTCTACGCCTTCGTTACCGGTAGAAAACCACGCCTTATACGCTATTTATAGCTAAAGGGAAACCCTTTACGTATAATAACGGGAATATTATCTACGAAACTAATCCTTTCGAATATTCTATCTAAAACTTATCGTTTAAAGACCTTTTTGATATCCTATCTATACGATACGATATTATACTAGGACTACCCTTCTTGCAATAATATAACCCTTCTATCGACTAGAATAAAGGCCTTCTAAGGTTTAAAGACGATACCTTAGATATTCTACTCTATAACGAATTAAAGGACTTAACCGGACTAAAAACCTCGGAACTTAATACTAGCTTAGAAAGGCGAAGCCTAGGAATTAAGGAAGTTGCTACCTTATTCGAAGAGGAACTTCCGGACTGATTTAATACGGTCCCGGAACCGCTAAACCTATTATTAGAAGACGCTTCGAATAGCGCCTCTATTAAATAAATAGAGACGGACCTTAAAGCGGATAGATTTAAGACTATACCGCACGATATCCTCTTTAAATTCGGTGTGATATTTAACGACCTACTAGAGGATATATTACCGCCTCGAACGCAATAGGATTACGAAATTAACCTTAAAGACGGAGCGAAGCCTCGCTTCCGTAAGATATATAACCTCGATAAATTGCATTTAAAATTGCTTCGGGATTTTATCGACGAAAACCTTCGAAAAGGTTATATAAGGGAGTCGAAATTAGAATATCGGGCCCCGGTACTATTTACTCCGAAAAACAGTAAAGATAAGGTTAAGACTAGGCTATGCATCGACTACCGCTAGCTTAATAACGATACTATTAAAGACCGGACCCCTTTACCCCTTATTGTCGAATTAAAGGATCGATTATCTAAGAAAAGATATTATACAAAAATCGACCTTAAAGTAGCTTATAGCTAGATAGGAATTAGGGAAGGAGACGAATATAAGACCGCTTTTAGAACTCGATACGGCTTATACGAACTTTTAATCCTCCCTCTAGGGCTTACAAATGCCCTAGCGACTTTTTAGAAGCGTATTAATAACGCCTTGCACGAATACCTCGATATATTCGTCTTAGCTTATTTAGACGATATAATCGTCTATTTAGACGATTTAGAAACGCATAAACTCGACGTTATAAAGGTGCTTAAGGCTCTCGAAGCAGCTAGCCTTTATATTAAGCCAGAAAAATGCATATTCTATACGTAGGAAGTCGAATTCTTAGGCTATATAATTACCCCAAACACTATACGGATAGAGGCAATTAGCGGTTGGCTAATTCCTTCTACGATTAAGGAAATATAGAGCTTTATAGGCTACGCTAATTACTACCGACGCTTTATAGTGGATTTCTCTAAAGAGTTAATCCCTATACTAGCAGTAATAAAGCTAGCTAGGACGAAACCCTATACCTAGACGGACGAAGCTAATAACGCTTTTATTAAGCTTAAGAGCTTATTAACTTCCGCCCCGGTACTATATAGCTATAATGCGGAAAAGCCGTGCGAATTAGAGACCGACGCTTCTAATTTCGCATTAGGTGCGTAGATAAGCTAAAGGGACGACGATAATATATTATATCCTATAGCGTTTTACTCTAAAAAGCTAAGTAAGGCAGAGATATATTATCCGATCTACGATAAACAATTTTTAGCGATTATAAACGCCTTTAAAGATTTTCGGCATTATATTCTAGGGAATCCCTATAAGACAAAGGTCTATATAGACTATAGGAATATCACCTATTTCGCTAGCACGTAGCAGCTTAACGCACGGTAAATCCGTTGGGCAGAGTTCTTAGCAGATTTTAACTACGAAATTCTATATAAGAAGGGAACCGAAAATTCCCGTAAGTAGAGGAGCACTCGGGGTCACTTATACTAGACCGGCTAGCTAAGTCTAAGCAAGTAGGGGTAGTCGAGGCTAGAGCACTAAGGGCACTACTAGAAGAGGTATAGGTCACTTAGTAGGCAGTTAAACTAAAACTATAATAAAAGCTAAAGAAGAAAGGAAGGAAGGAGAGCCCGAGGAAGGGCGGACTAAAGTTCCTTTATATAGCTCTTCCCGTCCGTCTAGACGGTCCCGGTACGTCCCTTTCCTTCTAGCACCTTCTGCTACGTATCCCTTGCACTGCCCTAAGCTAATGCGGGTCCCTAGGGCTACGTAAGGGCTATATAGGTCGGCTAACCTCGAAAAGGCTGCCTCCCGCGTCGTTCTAAAGCCCTTATAGACTAAACTAGGTCATATAGTTCCATTTATGCACCACGTGTATAACGTTATATAGGTGGGTCACACGACATAAGTCGTGTGACCTCCTTATACGGAGGATCGGACGAATAATCGGTCCCGAAAGCCGGGAGGGCTATATTAGGCCTATAGCTCCCGGTAGTCTAGGTGTCGGTCTATTATATAGGGCATCGAGCCAATCATCGGGTCTTATTAAGCAGGGGTGCCTAATAAGATCGTCGGCGTAACCGTAGCTACGTAGTACGTCCTATACCTAAGGAAGCTAAGTCCTAAGGGACTTAGGTTTAAAAAAGGGGTATAACCGGATAATAGGTAAGTCCGGGGCGAATATCTTTATGCTAAGTCATAAAGTACTAAGTACTAAAGTACTAAGTACCCCGGTACCCTCGTACTAAGTATTTCCGTGCTTAAGTCCCTTAGTACTTAAGTCGTCCCGTACTTTAGAAAAAAGAAAGTAAACTAGGAACCTAGATTAATAGTTCTATAATATATTACCCTTCCTAAGGGAGGTTAAACCTTTAAACCCTTAAACTCCTCTTCCCTTAAACCTAAGGGTTAGATTTATTATAGGGTTTAATCTTCTTAAGAGCGTTCTTAAGATGCTTAATAGGTTCCTACGTATTATCGGAAGAAGGATAATTCTTCTACTTTATAAGATAGAAATGCTAGCCGTTTTCTATCTTCTTAGATAAAATCTCTTCGACTTTATATTCGTCTTCTTCGACTAGTATATCGATATCTTTCGCTAGGCGGCTATTCTTAAGCGCTAATTCGAGTAGCGAAACGTAAAAAACGGGGTGTATAAGCATAGCCGTTAGTAGGTCTAGCTTATAGGTTAAGTTAGAGAATCTTTCCTATATAACAAAAGGTCCTATCTTCTTATAGTCTAACGAATTATTAGGCCTATTAGAAGTAATATTCTTCTTAATAAGGTAGACTTTATCGCCCTTATTAAAAGTAGGTTCTTTTTCGGTCTTCTTATTATAATAATAAGTTATTCGCCCCTTTATAAAGTCGAGCTCGTCTTTAATAGTAGAATATAAGCTTCTTAGCTGCTTAGAGCTTAAGATAGCTTTTTCGGCTATAACTTCCGGTAGGGAAGACCTATAGGCTTCGGGCGTAAATCCGTAATTCGCAAAGGCTAGCGTTTGCTATATAGGTTCCGATACCGAAGTATTATAAGCTAACTAGGCTTTTAGTAGACTAACTAGCTAGTCGTCTTACTAATAGTTAATATAGCTTTAAAGGTATTGCTTTAAGGTCTAGTTTAGCCGTTCTATAATTCCGTCGGTAATAGGGTGATAAGCAGTAGATAATTTATGCTTAGTTCCTAAAGCTCGCATAAGGCTCTACTAAAAGTGTGATATAAACTTTCGGTCTTTATCCGTAATTAGGGTTTTTAGTAGACCTCTATCGGCTAGAATATATCTTATAAAGACGTAAGATAATTCCTTAGCCGATATAGCTTCTTTCATCGGAATAAAATAACCGTATTTCGTAAGGCGGTCTACTATAACTAATATAGAGTCGTATTCTATATTCGTTATAGGTTCGATAGATTTCGGTAACTTCGTAATAAAGTCTATAGCAATAGATTCCTAAGGTAATTCGGGGGTCTCTATAGGCTATAGGTTTCCGTAAGGCTTATGCCGTATAGCCTTAGCTTTATTGCAAGTATCGCATGCCTTAATAATCTTCTAAATTTTGCGGCGAAGATTATAAGTATTATAGTAATCCTGAATTCGATTATAAGTCCGGGATATCCCTTAGTAGCCGTATATTAGGCTTTCGTAGAAATCCTTTATAATCGTTGCCTCGCTATTAAGCGTAAGGAATAACTTTCCCTTATAGTAGGCGAGGTCGTTTTCCTAGGTTATATACTTCTTAAACCTACTAAAATCGGTATCCTTATAAGTGCTTTTAAGTAATTCTAAAACAGAAATATCTCCTTCGATCTTAAATTCGGCATTAAGTAATTACTGCTCGTAGTTGCCTTCCGTATTAAGATATAAAAGCCGTTCGTTATAAGGTTCGATCTTCGTATTATAGTCGGGACGTCGATTAATAGCGTCGGCACGGGAATTTTCGGTTCCCTTCTTATATAGAATTTCGTAGTTAAAATCTGCTAAGAACTCTACCTAACGGATTTGCCGTGCGTTAAGCTACTGCATGCTAGCGAAATAGGTGATATTCCTATAGTCTATATAGACCTTCGTCTTATAGGAATTCCCTAGAATATAATGCCGAAATTCTTTAAAAGCGTTTATAATCGCTTAAAATTCTTTATCGTAGATTAGATAATATATCTCTACCCTACTTAGCTTTTTAGAGTAAAAGGCTATAGGATGCAATATATTATCGTCGTCCCTTTAGCTTTATTATACACCTAATGCGAAATTAGAAGCGTCGGTCTCTAATTCGCACGGCTTTTCCGCATCGTAGCTATATAGTACTAGGGCGGAAGTTAATAGGCTCTTAAGCTTAATAAAAGCGTTATTAGCTTCGTCCGTCTAGGTATAGGGTTTCGTCTTAGCTAGCTTTATTACTGCTAGTATAGGGATTAATTCTTTAGAGAAATCTACTATAAAGCGTCGGTAGTAATTAGCGTAGCCTATAAAGCTCTATATTTCCTTAATCGTAGAAGGAATAGGCCATCCGCTAATTGCCTCTAACTTATATAGGTCTATCCGTATAGTGTTTAGGGTAATTATATAGCCTAAGAATTCAACTTCCTATGTATAGAATATGCATTTTTCTAGCTTAATATAGAGGCTAGCTGCTTTAAGAGCCTTAAGCACCTTTATAACGTCGAGGTCTACTAAGGATGCAATTTCCTTACTAAATTCCTTGTAGGTTTCGTGCTCGTTATCTAAAAGCAGTGCCTCTAGCCGATTTGCTTTACGCTTATAGCTTCGAAGTAAAGCTAAAGTCTCTTCGGCTATATTAGTAAGGCACTCCGGGGGCCTATCTTCGGCGCTAGGGTATTCTTAGGCTTCTCGTTTAATAACTCCTTCTAAATAGTTCGTAATAGCTAGGTATTCCCTATAGCTGCTATATTCCGGGTTAAGGCTATCGAGAAGGTCCTTAACGTCTTTAAGTTCGCGGTAGGCCGGAGGGGACTCCGAGCCGTCGTATAGGGCAGCTATAGCTACGCTACCCTCTAAGAATTCTTCGGTATTAGCGGGGCTATAAGCATCGGGTATATAGCCTCCGGTAAGATCTTCTAACTCTAGGGCCTAGCTATAGTTATACTAGTACTAGGTTTCTCGAGGGAATTCCTTAGAGTTGTATTGCGTTGTTAGGGGTATGTCGTCGTCGTCCGGCTCCGGCCCGGGCTCCGGCCCCTCTAAGTCCGGAGCGGACTCTATAGAGGAATCCGGGGAGTCCGGGGAGTCCGGGGAGTCCGGGGGTGCTAGTCCGACCCCCCCGTTATCTATAGAGTTATCTATAATTTCTCCGTCCTTTAAGTCGATTATAAGATCCTCTATCACGCTGTCTAAAGCGTCCGGACTATCTAAGCCGGCCGGGTCCTCCGGTCCGGCTAGATCCTCGTCTAGGTCCGACTATCTAAATAAGTCCTTCTCTTCTTCGATAGAGGGCCTAACTAGGCTATCTAAAATAGGTGCTATTTTATCCTTAGAATCCCTAATAGTCGTAAAACGTTTTTCGTAGTAGGGATAGGCAGAAAAGCCTATAGGATCGCTATTAAAAAGCGTAGGATCGAGAGCTTTTCTTAAAGGCGGTAGAGAGAGCCTAAGAGGTCCCTGCTCTAAGGTATTAAGGCTTCTAGAAGCCGCCGGCTTTCCTTTAGCTAGATTTTTCTTCCGGTAGCAATCTTTAGCAATATGCCTTGCCTTCTTATAAAAGAAGTAGGTAAGGCTCTTATAAATGCTATTGTTTTTCGAGCTTCCGGCCGATGCCGAATAGCTAGTTATTCCCGGGTTTAAAATAGCATCTAGGTCTATAGGATCGCCGTAATTCGTCTATTTCCCCTTTGTCTTCGAAAAAACCTTATACCCCCCTCGGGGGTCCTTCTTCTATTGCCGGCGTTCGAAAAGCCGGTCGTCGATTCTAACTGCTTCGGCTATAAACTCGACGAAGGTGTTAGGATAGTCTTATTTAGAGATCTCGTCCTTTATATCGTCCTTTAGCCCTTTATAGAAAACCGCTATTATAGCGTCGTCGTCTTATTCTAATTTCGATATTATCTGCCTAAATAAGGCAGTATAATTAGAAATAAAGGGTTTTTATCGTAAATACCGTAGCTTATGCTCTACGGCTCTCTTCTCGTTACCTACGCCGAAGGTCTGCTAGAGGTTAGTTTTAAAAGCTTAATAACTATTAAAGATATCGTCCGTAAGTTTATCCCGGTCCCCCTCTGCCTCGTGCACCCTATCCCCAAGAATAGGTTTAAACTAGGTTAAAGCTAGTCCCCTTAAGCAGCTAGCTATAAAGAAGACCTTCGCTTTATTAATAGAGAAGGAATCCGGAAAGGAAAGAAAGAAGGCCTTTAGCTAGGTAAGAAATTCCTATAGCTTGCCGGCTTCTCCGGTGTAAATAGCCGGCTTTAGGGTTTTAATAATTTCCCCGAACTGCCGGGGGTGGCGGAAGTCCGGAACCGGGGCCGGGACCGGGGCGTACCCGGCCGGGCCCGGAGGCGGCGGCGGTCCCGGGGCGGCGGTATAAGCCGGAGCTAGGCCCGCAGGCGTAGTAGAAGCAGCAGCCGTAGCTGCAGCCGGACGAGCTGCCGGGCGAGCTGCCGGGCGAGAGGTTAAAGAAGTAGAAGAAGACATTCTTAAAGAAGTAGTTGTTTTTAGTGTTTTTTCTAAAAAGGGTTCTTCGAATCCATAAAGATTAAAACAAGATCTAAGATCTAATAGATTAGAAAGATTAGGAAAAGATTAAGGGGTAAAATAAAGACTAAGCAAAGATTAAACAAAGATTAAGCAACGGTCTTAAAAAACACACTCCGCGGCTAAGCAAAAGGTAAGAGCTTTTATCGTATGATAGAACGGTTAGAAGACAGAAGATAGTCTAACCGGACTAAGTCTCTAATAGTTAAAGACTAATAGAGGGCGTTATTTATCCTTAAAAGCTATAAGGGCGGAATAGTAAGTAGAGGAGCACTCGGGGTCACTTATACTAAACCGGCTGGCTAAGTCTAAGCAAGTAGGGGTAGTCGAGGCTAAAGCACTAAGGGCACTACTAGAAGAGGTATAGGTCACTTAGTAGGCAGTTAAACTAAAACTGTGATAAAAGCTAAAGAAGAAAGGAAGGAAGGAGAGCCCGAGGAAGGGCGGACTAAAGTTCCTTTATATAGCTCTTCCCGTCCGTCTAGACGGTCCCGGTACGTCCCTTTCCTTCTAGCACCTTCTGCCACGTATCCCTTACACTGCCCTAAGCTAATGCGGGTCCCCGGGGCTACGTAAGGGCTATGTAGGTCGGCTAACCTCGAAAAGGCTGCCTCCCGCGTCGTTCTAAAGCCCTTATAGACTAAACTAGGTCATATAGTTCCATTTATGCACCACGTGTATAACGTTATATAGGTGGGTCACACGACATAAGTCGTGTGACCTCCTTATACGGAGGATCGGACGAATAATCGGTCCCGAAAGCCGGGAGGGCTATATTAGGCCTATAGCTCCCGGTAGTCTAGGTGTCGGTCTATTATGCAGGGCATCGAGCTAATTATCGGGTCTTATTAGGCAGGGGTGCCTAATAAGATCGTCGGCGTTACCGTAGCTACGTGGTACGTCCCGTACCTAAGGAAGCTAAGTCCCGAGGGACTTAGGTTCGAAAAAGGGGTGTGACCGGATAATAGGTAAGTCCGGGGCGAATATCTTTATGCTAAGTCATAAAGTACTAAGTACTAAAGTACGAAGTACCCCGGTACCCTCGTACTAAGTATTTCCGTACTTAAGTCCCTTAGTACTTAAGTCGTCCCGTACTTTAGAAAAAAGAAAGTAAACTAGGAACCTAGATTAGTAGTTCTATAACACTATAGCTTTTAAGGATAAATAACGCCCTCTATTAGTCTTTAACTATTAGAGACTTAGTCCGGTTAGACTATCCTTTGTCTTCTAACCGTTCTATTATATTACTCTTAATATATATAGCTACGTTATTATTCTCTATAAGGCTAACTTAGATCGTATTATCGCAGCTATAGATCTAAAAGCCGCCTACCTTAAGCTTCTCCCCGCTAATAATATTAGTATAAAAGCTAGGGACGTAGGCGGTGTCTTTTAGGACGAGATCTCGCGTATAAAAGCTATCCTATCCGTAGAGTAGGTTCTTTATCGTATAGGTCTTACGATATAGCACTATAAGGGCGGTATCGCCTATAAGCATAATATCGGTCTCTATAGCGGCGATAACGTTACCCTTAAGAAGCTTAAGTTTATTAATAATATAGGTGCTTGCGTAGTAGTAGAATAGAGTCGATTTAATTAATAGGTGCTCGTAGCGCTAGTTGCTAAAGACGGAAGAGATAAAGCTATCGGGCGAGCCGAAGGTGCTAAAGCTAGCCTAGGTCGGAGCGGAGCTCGCCTTACTACCTACGAACCTTAAGTCTATTACTATATATACTTAAGCACCCTATATAGCTAGCGTCGTCTCGGTCGAGGTAGGAGGGGTCTTCCCCTTTATGCCTTTAATAGCCTTTACTATCTCTTTCTAGCGAGGTAAGGACTTCGCTTCCTCGCACTTCTTAATATAGTTAGCATTAATAAGAAGCTAGGGCCTATAAGAGACCTTATTAACGGTAATATAGAACGCTGCGTAGTCCCCGGGCTTCTAGCTATAGCGCGTCTTAACGATATAGTAAGGGCAGTCGTAGGATTAGCGGGCTCTTAGGGTCGCCGGCGGAGCTTATATCGTAGCAAACGCCCCGGACGGCGCGGACTTACTAAAAGTGCGGGCTCGATCTTAACTAACGTAATAGAATAGCTCGCTAAGGATCTAAAGGGTTATAGTAACGTTCTTCTTTAGCTATTCCGCTTAAAGCGTACTAAGCTATTGCCGGGCCTACTTAAAGTCTAGTATTATAACGGCATTAATAAAGTCGGTTATGCCTTAAGACCCTTTAATGTCTAGGATATCTAATTCGACGGCTTTAAGGTATACGAGCTCCTATTAAAGGTGCTAATCGCTTAGGTTAGTCTACTTCGTTATTTATAAGGCCTTACGATAGTCTAAGCGAGTATAGTCTACTCGGTATTTATCTGTACCTATAGGAATAGCTAGCTACGTGCGATGATATAGTCGCACACACGTAATGCACGTAATCCCTAGAATTACGTGCACGTACGAAGGAGCTACGTTACCGCGATAGCTTCCCCTTACTTAGCTAGCAATATAACCTAATATAACCATACTATTTACCCTATAAGGTCGACCTAAAGACCTACTAACACTAATTAGTAGTTAACTTAGTTAATCACAGACAGCTAGGTAGAAGAGATAAGATTCGTTACCCTCTATTATGCAAAACACCTATTAACTCGGGAATACTTTAAGAAGGTCGTCTTCGTGCTAAGAATAAGGATATCTCCGGCCTAATTAGACGGTCGAGACATCTTTCCTAGCTTTAATTAATCCGGTCACTTCTATCTAATAGGCAAGCTAACATTAATTGCAAGTGCGTTAACAACGCTTAAGACAACTGTCGTGAAATCCCTTACGATACCCCGATCTAATACGTCCCCGATTTAACACGTAAAGACTATTACGTATAACTATTAAAATGACTTCTTCTTTATTAACACTAGCCCCGACCGTTCTATTAGGCAATCTACTTAACGACTATATATTATATATGCCTTTGCTAAAGAGCATTTAGAAGAAAATTGACATTAACCTCTAGGATAACGATATAAACCCGGAGGAACGTAGAGAAATCCTAATAATAACATACGGTGCCCGCTTCCTGTCTTATTGCAAATATAATATACACTAATAGTGATACGAGCTTTTTAGCTACTTCTAATAGCACTTTAAAGGATAGGAAGAAGAAATATAGAAGGCTATAAGACATAAAGTAAGGAGGCAAATTAGGACCCTATTAAAGCGCTAAGGCATCTATCTAAGACCTAATAATAGATTATTCGCTAAGCAACTCCTTGCCTTATAAGATATAGAAAGACTCCCTAACTAGCCCGAAGACGACTAGATTAATACAAATTTTAATATAGGAATAACGGCATATATAAGGAAACTCTTAATACAACCGTTGCCGACCCCGACAATAACCCCTATTGTCCCCGGCGCGTAAGTGCCCGGCAACACACAATAACAATAGGTTCCTAGTGCTATACAGCAATAATAGACCGTATACCTAATAACTTATTAATTCAACTAGCTAATAGGCCCTATTGTTCCCGGTGCCCCTATTATGCCTAGTGCCCCTATTGTCCCTAGTGCCCCTATTGCCCCCGGTGCCCCTATTGTCCCTTCTACTGCTGCTATAACTGTTGCCCCTTTGCCATCCGTTGACGCTTATATAACGATTCTACTAATCGACGTTTTAAACGTCGATATAGACGCCGACCTCTAGCAGAAATTCGCTAAGCTCTAGAGAAAGGATAAGTGCTATACGGGAAAGCCCTATAACCTCTTCGACGATAAGGTCTACTTATTTATAAGAACCTGCTATAAGCTTAAAGTCTAACCTAGTTAATTTTATAACCTATTCTCCTAGATTCTAACGGATAGAGCCGAGACCTTCTATATCTAATATGTTAAGTTAACTACATTGTTCCGTATAACCTATAATACTATTAAGCAATATTTTAATATAGACGTTAACTATAGTTATTATTTTACTAACTAGATAATAACGATATTTAATAAGGTCCGTATAGAAAATCCCTTTATGCCGCTTTATAAGGTTCTTTAGACTCTCTTTAATAAACTTTAACTATATTAGAGAGCCCTTAGTAAAGATTAGGATAGTGATATTCCCTTTCGTATATCTCTTATTAGCGCTTGCCGTGGTATTCTTAAGCTAGAATACGCGCTCTTTAAGCCCGCTTAGAAAGTCTGGACTGTTTTTGCAGACTTACGTACGTCTATCGAGATAGACCTCGCACGCAACCCTTCGGCCTAGTTTCTATAGGATAAAGCATTTAATTATAATAATTAATAGTACCTAGACCGAAGATACTTAAATAACCGTAGACGAGGCGGATTCCGTAGTCTCGGACGAGGCTACGGACGAGGATACGAACGTAGTAGCCGTAGAGGCTATTTACGAGGATTTAGCTATAACCGTAGGACCCCCTTTCGCCCACGAGGACGCGGCGCCTATAGCAATAGCCCTAACCGCTTAACCTAGACTAAGAAGTATTTCGTCTATTATAAGGAAGGTTATTAGTTAACTAAACACACGCTTAAGGAACGTTAACGATCTAATGACTAATACCTTACGCAATATTTTAACGATAGTATCCTAATGACTAACTTTACGGCATACGTAACCGAATTTAAAGGTTATAAGACCGACGATATAGAAGCTAACGAGTACTAGGATGTAGAAGATGCTAATAATGCCGGCGACTTAAAGCAAGCAGTAACTTAAATGCTCTATAAGGCCGTATTTATACACCTTTAGACCGGCGAAGATGTCTACGGCATAGACTAATTAATGCCTGCCGACTAATTTCTAATCGAGGACCGTTACTCCCGTTAATAGTTCTAAGGGATTATAATCGACACTAGGGCGGCTAAAGTATTAATAGTAGGATAGGAGCAGTACTTCGCTTTATAGCGAACGGAACCTTCTATTATGCTTAATAGCTCTATAGCCGGATAAGCTAGCATCCGATTTAGCACTAGCATACTTATATAGTCACTTAGTTTAATCGCCCTCGAAACCCCCGTTAGTCGAGTAACTTTTTATATTCTTAAGACCTATACCCCTTTTCTACTCTTACTTACTAATATAGACTGACTTAGGATCTATTTCGATAATACAATAAACACACTAAGGACTAGCGATCTAGCCAACCGGATCCTAGTGATCCGTAAATAGGGTTACCTATAGTTCTTCTTGCCTAAGGACGAAGAGACGATATTATTCCTAATAGAAACCGAGATAAGGACACTATATCGCCGCTTTAAGCACCTAGCTGTTTCGAGGCTTTATTACCTACTTAAGCAAGCGGGCTATAATATCACGACTATATAGCTTAAATCGATTTCTAAATTTTATTATTACTGCTAGATGCACTTATAGGCACCTAGGCGTTTTAAATTCACGCTAAAAGATAACTAGGAATTTAATTACGAGATTATAGTAGACGTAATATACCTTAGGAGCCCTTAACAACCCGTTCTATACGTCGTTGACTCCGCAATAGCGTTCTAAGGGGCTAGGTTCCTTCCTTTTATATTAGCTAAGGATACTTAGGAAGTCCTTTAAGCCCTTTAGATCGATAGCTACCTTAGACCTCCTGATATAATTAAACACGACGTAGGAACTAATTTTGCTTTAATAGAGTTCTATAACGAGGCAAAGATTATAGGAATAACCTATAAGTAGGTCCCTATGGAATTGCATACGTCGATTAGGAAGGTCGAGAGGTATTATGCTATTTTGCGCCGTGCGTTTAAAATCCTTTACGTAGAGATTAGGACTATTACCTCTCCTAAGGCAGTCCTTTAGATAGCCGTAATAGCCGTTAACGATACAGCCGGACCTTACGGCCTTATCCCTATACTTCTCGTCTTTAGTGCGTACCCGCGTATAACTATTAACTCGCCTCCGTTAGCTATAACCCTAAAAAGGTCTATAGCTATATAAAAGGCGATAAAGATGCTACGATAACTTTCTATAGAACGATAAGTTTAGGATGCTCTTCGCGCTCGCAACGGCCCTTCTATAGCCGAAACACTTGCTCTACCGCTATAAAGCGAGGTTCGCGTCTAGAGAGAAAAAGAGGGATGGCAAGGACTATTTAAGATTGCTATAATTAACGGTTACGATATTACTATTGATACCGTTAACGGACCTTAATCCTTTCGGTCTATACTAGTGTAGCCTTACCTTCGAGACGATTCGTCTCCTCTACCCTTACTGCCCGCGATTAAAGCGCCCTTAAATGCCGAACTAACCCCTAACTAGACACTAAGGTCTATACTCCCGGCCTTAATCCCTAAACCCCCTATGCTACGTAGGCGTGGCCGTCCTCTCGGTGTAAAGAATATGCTAAAGCTACTAGTTCGGCTTCTAATTCTACTTCCCCCTCCTTAAGCTTTTATCATTAAGAAGGAAGAAGATGCCTATAAATTAGGACTTAACTTACGAGAAAAGGGAGTTATTATAACCCTTAGAGCCTTATTTAAGCAGTTAGATTAATAAGAGATCGATGATCTTGTTGCCTACGGTGTTTTTAGCTTCGAACGCTACGATAAAGCTGTCTACGGAGGTTACCGTATCTTTAAGTCGAGGATAGTACGTAAAGTGAAAGGGAAGGATAAGAAACCCTACGAGAAGTCCCGACTCGTTGTTTAGGGATATAATAACGAAGAGAAGACGACCCTATTAACGCAATTACCGACGATTTAACGCGTTAGCTAGCGGCTAATCTTAGCCCTCGCTCTAGGACTCCTTCGCTATTACGGCATAACCCTTTCGTTGCGAGACATTACGTAGGCCTACCTATAAGCCGAAACTAAGCTATTTAGGACGATCTTAACTAAACTGCCCGCCGAGATATAAGGACGATACCCGGAAGGGACTATTATCCGTGTGATCCGACCCTTTTACGGGATCGCGGAGTTAGGACTGCATTAGTTCCGAACGTATTATAAGCATTACGTTATCCGACTTAATATATCAACCTTAACGTATAACTCGTGCCTCTTAATCGCGAACGGGACCTTTAATAGATTTAGCATAGTTAGCCTATAGATAGATAATATATTAATGCTAGGCATACGCAGCTTTTTAACGGCTAAGGAAGAGCAGCTTTAAAAGGCTAAGTTTAGAGTAAAGCTAAAGACTAAGATATCTGCCGGCTTAGTACTTAACTTTAATAGAGCTAGACTAACTCTTTTAGATAAGAATTAAGGTCTCCTCCTTTAATAAAAGGGCTAGTTAGAGAAGATTAAGACTATTATCGCATAGGATTATAACTTCGCATAACGATATATAGAATAGCGAGCCCGAGGAGCATACGTCGCGTTAATTTACCAACCGGAAGCTTCTTTTAACCTTTCTATAGCAGCATAAGTTTAAAACCCTAACGAAAAAGACTGCGTAACGATTAACAAACGCCTACAATAGCAAATAGACTATAAGAAACGCGGCCTAACGTACGAACTAATTGATCTTACGAATGCGAAGCTGCTAGTATTTACGGATAGCTCTTTTGCAAATAACGTAGACCTCTCTTCGCAACTAGGATTTATTATTGCACTTATAATAGAGGCCCGGTCTAATAGCTACTTTGAGATTAAAGGCAACATTGTGCACTAGAGCTCTACTAAGTGCAAAAGGGTCACACATAGCGTTTTAGCCTTAGAGGTCTACGGCATAGTAAGAGGCGTTAATATCGGCATTTGCCTCGCTATAACGATTAAGATAATTATAGAACGCCTATAGCTGCCTCCGGTACTTTTAATTCTTTATATAGACTCGTATTCGCTCTACGAATGTCTTATAAAACTCACTATAACGAAAGAAAAGCGACTAATAATCGATGTTATATCGCTTCGTTAGTTATACGAACGAAGGGAGATTATAGAAGTACGATGGATTAATAGGAATAATAACCTAGCTAATGCATTAATAAAATCATCCCCGAATAAGTCTCTTAAACGCTTCGTTAAGACTAATGCGCTAACCGTTAGGATAGAAGCTTTCGTCGTGCGACCGTGATCTTTAACTTCCTTACTTTAACACATATATAAGGCTGACTGTAATGTGTGTAGACTGTTTTTCGTTGCCTAGCTGTTTCCTTATTTAATTGCCTCTTTCCTTATTTAATTGCGCGCTTAATTTATTATTTAATTACGCGCTTATTCGCGCACTTATTCCTTTACCTATTCTATTGCTTAATTAACTGCAATAAAAGAATTCGTCGGCACGATTCGAACCCTAGACCTCTAGCTTTCTTATGTTTAAACCAATCGGGAAGGTTATCTTATCGTATGCTATTATTCGGTTAAACACATTCTAGCAATTCGCTGCAAACACTATAATAAACACTATAGCGAAATAAACAAAAAGAATAATCTTTCGGTAGAGTAATATTATTAATATGCTTGACTAGGAATCGTCCCCGAAGGGGTTCCTAGACATTAAGTCTAATAAGTCTAATCCTTACAACCGCCCCCGTCGAATAACCTTAGTACGAATAGCCCCGAAAGAACAGCCCCGACGAACATTTTTTTTTTCCCTAATTACTTTCCTTCCTACTATAACGTTCGGTAAGATAGTTAGCAAGGCCACCCTAAGGCACGGTTACTAGCACGAAGCGGTAGTCTAGACCGCCTAATCATTTATAGAGGTTACTAGCCTAACTACTGTATTAAAGAGGTATTTTCTCACGTTGCGTTATCACGTTATAAACCGGCTGCGCATTTAATAGTTATATAGCTATTATAACATAGCTTTAACCTTATTAATTTAATATTGCGCAATAACTATACCTACGCCGCCCGCGCGATTGCGCCCGCGTAGCTATAATAGCCTGCTTAACTAGGCTCTTTCATTTGTTTGCTTCTTCTATAGGGTAAAGGGTATAGTTTGCTTCTATAAAGGAAAAACTGCGAGTATAGGAATAGCTAGCTACGTGCGACGATGTAGTCGCACACACGTGATACACGTGATCCCTAGGATTACGTGCACGTACGAGGGAGCTACGTTACTACGATAGCTTCCCCTTACTTAGCTAGCAATATAACCTAATACAACGACACTGTTTACCCTATAAGGTCGACCTAGAGACCTACTAACAATAACTCTAAGCATCTTATATAGCTTTACTATAGTCTTACGGATATCCTAAGTCTTTAGAAAGAACCTTACTATAGCTAGGTCTACCGTTATATATACTTAGGTCGTAAGCTCCGTATACGCTTTAAGCTTCGTATTATACTTAATATATCTCTATTCATAGTCCTTGCGTTAGGCCGTAAGGCCCTTAAGCTAGGCTTTATCGAGCGTGCGGATTAGCTTATACGGTAGGAGCGGTAGCCGACCGAGCCGGACTTCTTCTATATAGTTAGCGGCTCCGAGCTTATTTAGCCTCGCGAGCTCTTAATGCAGTAGGCACTAAGAATATATGTGTAAAGAAGGATGCTTCTATTAGGTAGGCGTAAGCCCCGGGAGCTAGGAATAGCTCCCTACTATCTTATCTATAGCTATATAAGAGAACGAGCTTAGGGGGGGGTATATAATTGTTATTAATCTACGAAGGGATATAGCTATAGACTAGGTCTAGATGTCTATATATACGATATAGAGGTTACGTAGGATAATATATAATATAACCTAACACTATAATAGTATATCCCCCTTAAATCGGCGTTCGACTTAAACGCTTAAAAGGGGTAATAGGCTAATAAAAACGAAGGAAATCTATATTAACCGGTCCTAAAAGCGGGGCTAATATAGAACGAGAGAAGAATAAGGAGAAATAAAAGGTAAAATAAAGGGTAAAACTAAGAATCTACGCGTACCGTCGTAACGTAAATTATATCAATAAAACATACTTATTATTACTTAAGCGAAGGTAAAGACGTAAGGAAAGCTATATAAAAGGCCGGTTTAAGCTTAATTAGGTTAAAGGCGTAAAAGGCCTTAAGGTCGTCCTAGCAGCCGTTAAGGTAAAAGGACTCCTCCTACGTAAGGGGGCTATAACGCTATTAAACGCGATACTTAATCTTCCCGGAGGCGTACTAACGTTACGCGAGGATAGAAGAAAACTCTTACTTAAGGTACGCGTTATCGCTATCGTCGTCGCTAGGGGAAAGGAGAACGCTATTATCGGCGGGCCGGACGTTAAGCTCCGACTAGCCGGGCAATAGGGGCTCTTAGGTCTTAGTAAAGAGGGAGTAATAAAAAATAAAGTAAAGGCGGCTACCCTTAAGGAGGCGAAGAAGACACGCCGTCTTATATACCTTAAGGACCTTATATAGGCCCTCCCGCTTATAGTCGAGCTTCTTTATAAGGCGTAGGGTCTAGATCTAGCGGGTGCTAAGGAATACTATATCGCCGGGCTAATACGCTAAGGCGGGAGTCTACTAAACGTCCGCGTAGCGAGCCTAAGTAGCCTAAGCATCCTCGATCGTATCGCGGAGGAAGTTAAAGATACGTTAAAGGCGGGAAGTAAACGCGTTACTACGGAGGTATTCCTTCCGCTACTAAGGGGTTATACCGGGCGGGAGGGGATTAAAAGGCTTAGTGCTAAGCTTTAGGTAAAAGCTATAGTTAGCGAAGAAAAAGGAGAGGCCGGTAGATTTTAAGACCTAATTATTAATAGTAAACTTAACGAAGGGAAGGAGGTCGACCTAATCGTCCTAAAGGTAGGTAGTATAATAACGAAGGGAAACCTCTATCTAAGCGTTCGCGATCTTAGTCTAACCGTCGGTCTAAGGGTAGTAGGCGGAGCTAAGGTAAAGGCGGTGACTAAAGCGATAACTAAGCTACTACTAAAATGCTATAGTCGCTAATAATAGAGGCTAAGGTGCCGTAGAAGGACTAAACGTAGGAAACGAACGCGTTAATAACGTCTTTAATAGTTATCGAAGGTATTAGGATATAGCAGCGTATCTTCGTAAGGCGGTCGACGATAACGAGGATATTAGAAAACTTAACGCCGTTACGGCGGTTGTTATAGCACTAGGTAATAGCTAGATAACCTTATTGTTTTATAAAGAGGAGAAGAACTATAGAGGCTAAAGGCTTGTTTATATATAGGACTATATGTTACGTAGTATATCACTATATACTATATTATGTAATATAGTACTATAATAGTACTCCCCCTCTAAAGACGATTTAGTCCTTAAATCGCTAAGAAATGTCATTTTCGCTAGAAATCCGTATATAATAAAGGAATCTTTTATAGGCGGGCTTAATCTAAGGGGCCTAGCTTATCTAGGTTATATCTATAGAAGCGTTAAATAGCTTTAGGGCAACCTCTTAGGTTATCTTCGGGCTATTTAGTCGGTTCTTAGTAATGTTTCTATTTAATTAGATAAGTTAAGATCGGGGCTTCGTTATCGTATACGTTAAGGATCTTCTTAAATTCCTATGTTTCTTCGATATTGCCGTCGTTATCGCGTTCCGCGATACGGCCTACGACGTTGCGTTATTCCTCTCGATTTATTTATGCTTAGCCCGGTATTATCTCTATTATCTAAAGCCGTACCTTAGATATATAGAAAGACTTATTAACTTAGATATACTTTAGGAGGTCGATAACTATAGCGCTACGGTAGACCTCGAGAATAGGATAAGGACCGTCTTATTTATCGTCTTATTTTTTCTTTAGGCGATTAGTAGTTATATTCTCTAATAAAACTATAACTATATTACTAAGTCGGAAGAGAAAGCCTTCGTCTTACTTTATATTAGTATTATCCTTATATTTCTATTATAAGGCTTATGCGAGAGCTTAAAGCTAAATAAAGATATAGTAGAAATAATTAGTTATTACGTCCGCGCGAAGGAATTCCTTCTTTGCCTATAATAAGAGCGTTAAGGGTCGGGGGCCTCTAGGTTTAATGCCGAGACGAGGATTAAAGCTATAGTTAGCGAAGAACGGAGAAATACCGGTTGTTTCGTTTACTTAATTATTTATTGCGAATTCTACGAGCGGGAGCTAGTCGACTTAGTTATCTTAGGTAAAGCTAATATAGGCTCGAATATATTTATTTAGAGTATTGCTATTTGTATAGTAGAGAATTGCTATTTGTATAGTAAATTAGGATTGTCCTTATAATTTCGGCGCGCACCCCGCGCGCCTATATCCCGCTACTAAATTTCCGTAGAGGTATATGGCAATTAAGAGGGCCGCGCAAATCGTGCCTAGCCTTAATTCAATTAATTCAATTGCCCTCTACTGCGTGCCCTCTACTGCGTGCCCTCTACTGCGTGCCCTCTGCTGCGTGCGCGGCTCCTTAATGTATGCTTCGTGCCCGGCTCCCGGCTGCGTGCCCTCTGCTGTGTGTGCGGCTCCTTAATGTATGCGTCGTGGCCTGCTGCGTGGCCTGCTGCGTGCCCTCTGCTGCGTGCCCTGCTGCGTGCCCTGCTGCGTGCCTTCTGCTGCGTGCCCTCTGCTGCGTGCCCTCTGCTGTGTGTGCGGCTCCTTGATGTATGCTTCGTGCCCGGCTCCCGGCTGCGTGCCCTACTGCGTGCCCTGCTGTATGCTTCGTGCCTAGCTCTGCTGCGTGCCTTGCTGCGTGCCCTGCTGCGTGTTAGGGTAGATTGCGGCATAGTGTTGTTCTTCGCACGATTTACGCGGCTCTCTTAGTTGCTATGTACCTACACTAGATTTTAGTGGCGGGACATAGGCGCGCGGGGTGCGTGCCGAAAAAGTGGTTTTACTATATAAATAGCAATTTATTACTATACAAATAGCAATACTCTTTATTTATCGTAGCGTTAACGATTTCGGTTTAACCGTTAGTCTCTAAGTGCTATACTAAGCTTAGTTTTAACGTTATTCTTAAACGAGTGCTAAGCTATCGCTAAAAATTAGAGATAAACTAAGTGCCTTAGTCGGAGATAATAGTATCGGGTGCTTTATATAAGGGATAGACTACGTAGATAAAGGAGTTAATTAGTTCTTCTATAGAAAGGCCGGTAATAGTAATAAAATATCTTATCTTTATAAGCTTATTAACTATCGTAAGTATATTCTTATAAGTCTTCCTATTTTAGGTATACTTAGGGAGTATTATAATATAATTAATTAATATATCGGCCTATAGTTAGACTAGTAGAGCGAGGGGTTTTAGGAATCTAAAGGGAGATAAGCGGGGGGTCTTAGTCTAAAGATAAAGAGTATAGTCTTTAATAAACGTAGCGGCGAAGTAAGAAATCCTTAGCTATTAGTATATTCGGTTTAATAGATTAAAGGTTTTTACCCTCTTTAGGTATCTTACTAAGCTACTACTATAAGATCGATAAACGACTTTAAGGCAGAGATCCGGAGTATTAAAGACGAAGAGCTAGTCGCGGAAAAAAATACGTCTATTAATTAACTAATATTCGGATATATCGTAACGTAAGAGCTTTCGGATATACTTTAGCTAGCGTTAGGCGTATAGATCCCGGAGTATCGCTACTATATCTTAGGTAAGATTATCTTATTAGTATGCTTTATAAATAAGCTTATTAAGTAATTTACTAGCTGCCTTTAGTCTAAAGGCGGCGACTACGTTAAGGTCCTCCTTTAAGGCATAGGAATCGGTTAAGAGTTTTTTTAAGATAGTCGGGTCGACTTTCTCTTTAAGGATAACTACCTAATTTCGATAGAGGAGTCTATCGTCGTCTACGGTAGCTAGTCTATCGCCGGGGAGCCTATTAAAAGCGTTAAGGAGAATTGCCTTATTGCCTAAGCGGTATATAATCACGAAGTTAAACTAGGAAAGGAACTTAGCCTAGCGTACTTATTGTTAATTAAGTTGCTTTATAGATATAAACGTCTAAAGATTCTTATAGTCCGTAATAATATTAAACGCCTCGGTAGTCTTTTAGAGTTCTAAGCGCTATTTCTTAAGCGCTTTAATAATTGCTAATAGCTCTTTATTATAGATCTCGTAGTTATACTTAAGGGTAGTATACTTTAACGAAAAAAACACAATAGGGTAAAGATATCCGTTGTCTCTAGTCTATAAAAGGACTCCTCCTAAGGCTTAATTTAAGGCGTTAGTTTTAATAACTATTTTCTTTAAGTAGTTAAAATAAGCTAAGACTAAGGCAATAGTAAAAGCAAGTTTAAAGGCCTTAAACGCGGTAGCTTATTTAGGTCCCTAAGACTAACGAGAATCCTTTTAAATTAGCGTAGTTATTAGGGAGATAATACTAAAGTATCCCTTAATAAAACGACGGTAGAAGTTTATAAACCTAAGAAACTACTAAAGTTCTTTTACTAAAGTCGGGGTATTCTAAGCCGTAATTATACGCACCTTCTTAAGGTCTATGCTTATGCTAGATATCGAAATAATTAATCTAAGGTACTTAGTCTTCGTTATATAAAACTCTAACTTCCCGATATTGATTTAAAGCCCTACGTTGCCTAAGCGTTAAATAACTATTCGCACGTAGTTTTTATATTCCGCCTTAGTCTTTAAAAAGACTAGTACGTTATTAAGATATACTATATAGAAGTTATTAAGGGTATTATAAAACACGTAATTAATATAGTTCTAAAAGGTCGACGGTGCGTTATAAAGGCCGAAGGGGGTAACTAGCATCTCGAATAGTCTAAAGCGTATAATAAATGCTATAAGCTACTTATAACCTTCGGCGATTCGAATACGGTTAAATATAGCAATTACGTCTAGCTTTATATAAAACTTAGCGTTATAGAGAGAATCTAGTATTTCGCGGATTAAAGGTAAAGGATATCGATTCTTAACTATAACTTAGTTTAAACCTTAGTAGTTATAATAAATACAGATACTACCGCCCGGTTTATAAGCGGGGATTAATAGTACCGCGGCTAGAGAAAAAGGCTCTCGAATAAAGCCTTTATTAAGCATATCGTTAATCTACTTCTTAATATAGCGGAGTTCTATAGGTAATATAGGCCGATTTCTATAGTATAAAGCTTATTTACTAAGTATAAGTTCGATCTTATAATCCTAAGGGCGGTATAAGGGGAGCTCGTTCGTATTCTTTAGAAGGAAATAAGAAAGCTTATCCTAGAACTCTTTTAGGAGTTTCTTTAGGATATCTGCCTCTATAACTTCCGGTTTTACTTAGAGGAATCTTTCTACGTTAGCCTTATCGACCCTCTAAAATAGAGATTCGGAATTAGCTATATCCTAGAGGTTTATCTAAAGGAAATTATAAAAACGTTTAAGGAAGACGGCCTAAGCTACCTCTATTATATAGTCCTTAGTAATAACGCGTTAGAAAGAGGTTTCGGATAGTTCTAAGACCTTAACTAAGCCTACTAAGAGTTCGTTAAAGAGTCGTAGATTTTCTCCCTCCTTAACTAACTTAGCTAATTTAGATATACTAATTCGCATCGCTTAAATACTATCCTATTTATAGAATTAAACGAAGTTAACTACTTATATATAGTAGATATCGTTTATATCTAAAGGCATTTAGTCTCGTATACGCCGGCGGGGGCGTCTCGTTTAGCCCTACCGAGCGGGAATATAGCGACGGCCGGCGGTAAGATAAATTAGGAGTAGGCGAGCTACTAAAGTAGTCTACGGCGGAGTGGCCTTAAAGGCTTAAGTCTTAAGGGAGTCCGGAGGGCTAATCGGGGATATTAAGCGGGCGGTTTCTTAGGCGAATAGCTATATTCTATATAAAGGATATTAAATCGGTTAGCTAAGGTTTAAGGGGTACGATGCCTACTTAGGTAGATATTCCTTAGTAGACGAGTCTATAGGTATATAACTTCCTAATAGGATAGTCTAGTCTTTTAGGATATTAGTCTCTTCTTACCGAAAGGGAATTTCCGGCATATCTTCTATCGTTATAAAGACCCTTTATTTTAAGGTAAACGTTAGGGTAGTTTAAATCTCTACGACGTTAGAAAAATATACTTTTCGATATAACTAATGCCCTTTAAGCGCGGGGGTAATAGGAGTCTTAAAAGCTATCCTATCCTCGGCTATTATACTTAAAGGTAGGTAGTATCTTATATAGTAATCGGAATTAAAGCGGACTTAAAGAGATTTCTAAAGTATAGTTAGTTTATATTCCTAAAGCGAGGGGATGCCTAAGATAATCGGGGTAAAGGGTAATAGATTCGTAATAAAGAAAAGCATAAGTTCTATAT
This sequence comes from Ophiocordyceps sinensis, assembly GCA_012934285.1. Lineage (NCBI taxonomy): Eukaryota > Fungi > Ascomycota > Sordariomycetes > Hypocreales > Ophiocordycipitaceae > Ophiocordyceps > Ophiocordyceps sinensis. The sequence continues at coordinate 10,368,809 of JAAVMX010000001.1, read as the reverse complement.
GCTTACTAATAGTTATTCGGGCTATAAAGTAGTCCGTTATCTATATTAAGGGTACACTATCGGCTAGTCGAAGCGGTTAAGGTATAAGGAGCTTCTTTATAGTAACGTTATATTTTTATACGAGAGCGTAAAGATCGGCGAACGCTACGGTAGTATAGCTAGAATCTATAAAGGATAATGTATTAACGTAGTAAGAGGATTAAAGGTTATATATAGAGGAGAGATAAGTATAAAGAAGGATTAACTTTTTATTACTATTCGATAAACTAATCTAAAGATTTATTCTATCTAAGAGCAATAACTTAATCCTCTTATCCTCCCCTATATATAACCCCTAAGAGCGACTTACTTTAAGGGTATATCTTTTAGCAGTAGCCTTAACGCCGGCCGCTCGCTTTATAAATCTATATCCTCTTCCCTAAGGATACGGCCTTATTCGTAGTCGGCCGTATAGACGAGCTAGCCCTAGCTATACCCGCCGCCGCGGGCGCCTTAAGATCCTCGGCCGAAGCCGGGGGAGAGGGCGCCCTAGCCTTAAAACTAAGGACTACCTTAACGTAAAGGCATTAAAAGCGGATTCGCTATCTTAGCCGGGTCGTAAGCCTCCTTCTAATGTCTAGGCTCTCCGTAAGCTATATAGAGTTTATTATCGATCTTAAATTATCGTTTAGTATTAAAAAGCCGGTCGAGGTCTATAGGGTTACTATATAGGGGTTAGGCTAAGGCGGTCTAAGTAAGGGTAGGTATAAGCGTCGGCGGGAACTATAAATAGGGGGCGGCCTTCTTCTTAAGCTTCTAACGATAAGTATAGTTAGCGAGATTCTTTATAAAGATATCTGTCTACGCTAACTACTTCTTATAGTCGGTGTTAGGGATCTTAGTCTATATATTCTTAACGAGATCGCTTATATCCTTCGATATAAACTTCTAGAGGAGGTCGACTTACTATTCCTTTATCTTCCTTACCTTACGTATATAAGCGTTAAGGTCTGCCTTCTAGATCTAATAGTTCTTATCGCCTTAAGGGAAATTATCGAGGATATTCTTAGCGGCTTACGTTAAGTCTAGAACCTTATACTACCTGCCTAAAGCTATAAGAAGCGTTATTATAGTAGGCTATTCTTACTTCTCTCTTTCGGATAGGTTAGCTATAATAGTAGCTATCCTATCTTTAATAAAGTCGTAGGCCTATTTACTAAGCCTATCGCTAATATAAAGGAGGCAAGCGCCGTTTAAATCGAACTATATACTATCGCGGAGGAAGATACCCTATATCTTAAGTTCCTAGGCCTTATACTTACGTTAACGGTCGGAGGTAGACCCTTTTCTAATAAAGATCGGAGGGTCTACCGTCTTTCGTTTTCCGGACGACTATACTAAGGTTATCGTCTAAGACTATAATCTCTTTATAGTTAAGATTATAAAGTCTTTAGCCTTAAGAAGTTGCTCCCTTATAGCTAAAAGCTAATCCTTTATAGCTAAGAGCTAATCTTATATAGTTACGGGTTCTTTTAACCTAGTATTTCGGTTAACTTAAGAGGCCTCTGCTACGCAAAGGGAGCGAAGACTCTCCTCGATATATATAATAATATATTAGGTATCCGGGCTCTTAAGTTTTTCCTAGGTCTCCTACGTATTAGCGACCGGGACTACGTTATTAAACCTTTTAATCGCTTAAGCGATCTAAGGAAATTCACTAATAAACTCTTTAGTAAAGGCCTTTAGACCGTCGCCTATAGCGTTAGAAGCTATAGGTATATCTACTATAAGGAGGAAGGAGGAGTGCCTAATCTAAGGTGTTTATCGGGGACTATAAAAAAATTTCTATAGGCTATATAGGTTTTTATAGGCTAAGGAAAAATTTCTTAAGGGCTTAAGGGCTTAGGGAAATGATTTCTTAAGGGTTGCGCTTAGGTCGCGACGACTAAAGGGATAAGGTAATAGAGCTGCTAAGACTATATTTTTAAAGCTAAGGATCGCGACGGGGCGCAATAAGAGATAGAATAAACTATTATAGCACTAGGTAATAGCTAGATAACCTTATTATTCTATAAAGAGGAGAAGAACTATAGAGGCTAAGGGCTCGTTTATATATAGGACTATATATCACGTAGTATATCACTATGTACTATGTTATGTGATATAGTACTATAATAGCGGTAGATAGGAAGGTCGGTAATAAAATCGACGGATATATCGGTCTATAGAGCGAAGGGAATACTTAAAGGCTAAAGCAAGCCTTAAGGGGAGGAATAAGGGGATTTAGCGCGTAAGCATATATAATAATTCCGCATAAAGCTAGAAATAGACTCGTATATACTAGGCTAAATATAGGACCGGCGGTAGAGGCTAGCGGTCTTCGTACGTCTAAGGTAGCCGGTAAAAGGGGAGGTATAAGCGCGGACGAGGATCTCAAGAATTAGGGCGTCGTTAAGGGGAACGAAAAGCCGGCCCTAAAAATAGAACCGGCCCTAGACCTTAGAGAGAGCGGTCTTAGGGACCGAGCGGAGGGGGGCTCGAAGGGGGTAAGGCTAGCGGGGCTAAGGGGACTAAAGAGCTACGCGAATAGCGGAGATAAGCGGGGAGGAGGAATAGGCCCGGTCGATAAGGTTATCGATCGGCTTAGAGTCGTCGAGGGCGTAGAGGTTAAGGCAATCGGAATTATATTTATAAATTATATTTATAAACGAATTAGACTCCTTAATAGTATCGGGGGCGGTAGTAGTATCGGGGTAGAGGGAGGCATTAACCTTAGACTTAAGGAGGATAACCTAATATCGGTGGTTAATCCTTTAGTCGGCTCGGTCGGTAAGGGAGAGAAGGCGGGAGCTAGGCAGGCGGCTAAAGGCGTTAGGGAGAATAGCTTAAAAGCCGGGCTAAAATACGATCTTAAAATTAAAACGATTAAGGAATTTAGCCTAGCGGGCCTATCGCTAGTTAAGGAGCTTTATAGTTATTAAATACTAAAGATTCTTATAGTCTAAGGCTATCTTAAACTTAGGTAGGCCCTCGAGCTTAAGGCGTTACTCCTTAAGAGATTTTATAATCGCGAGGAGTTCTTTATCGTAGATCTCGTAATTATACTCTTAAGCGGAGTATTTTAACGAAAAAAAGGCAACCGGATAGTAATAACTATCGTTAAGGAGCTATATTAGTATACCTTTAGCGGCTTAGTCGGAAGCATCTATCTAAACTATAGTCTTACGATAAAGGTCGAAGTATATAAGGACTAAGGCGGTAGTAAAAGCGTGCTTAAGGGCTTTAAAGGCGTAGGCGTAAGCAGGAGACTAGATTTAAGGGGCAGAGTTCTTTATAAAGGCGTTTAAAGAGTTCGTAAGCTTAGAAAAGCCGCGAATAAAACACCGATAAAAATTAGCGAATCCTAAAAAGCGCTAGAGGTCTCTTATAGAGGAGGGGGTAGGCTAGTTTAAGACCGTATAAATCTTTTTAAGGTCTATGCGAATGCCTTTATCTAAGATAATTAGGCTAAGGTACTTAGTCTTAATAACGCAAAAGTTATACTTATCTACGTTAAGCTAGAGGCTAGCGGTATTTAAGCGCTTAAGAACTACGTTAACGTAGGCTTAATGCTCCTCCCGCGTCTTTAAGAAGATTAAAACGTCGTTTAAATAGGTAAAGCAGAACTTATTAAGGATACCGTAAAGGGCTATATTAATAGAACTCTAGAAGTAGGATAAAGCGGCGGTAAGGCTAAAGGGGGTAATATAATACTTAAAAAGCCCGTACTATATAGCGAACGCGGTCTTTTATTTATATCCTTCGGCAATACGAAGGCGATTAAACGCCGCGATAACGTCGATTTTAGTAAAAAACTTCGCCTTCCGGATATAGGCGAGGGTATCGTAGATAAAGGGTAAGGGGAAACGGTTCTTAATTATAGCTTTATTTAGGCCGCGATAGTTAACGTAAAAACGGACGCCTTCGCCCGGCTTACGGGCGAGTATAATAGGGGCAATAGCGGGGGAGGTAAAGCGGCGGATAAAGCCTTTCTTAAGCTGCTTATTAACGTACGCGCGGACGATCCGGTTTTCGGCTTCGCTAAAGGGATGAAAGCGGGTATAAGGAGGTTATATTCCCTCTTTAAGGTTAATTTAAGTATTAACGGTACGGTAAAGGGCGAGCTTATCGGCTATTAAACGCTAGGCAGTCGGGTCCTCGACATTTAGGTAATAGCAATTAAAAAGGGAAGAGAGGCTCTAAGGCTAAAAACAGCCTGCATAGAGGGATTAGAAGCTGCAAAAAGATATAAAACACTAAGAATAATAGCTCTTATCTTATCTAGTAGGGAGGCTAACTAGTCTCTATATATAGGAAAAATCCTCGGACGAAATCAACCGCGTAGACCTAAGGAAAAATAGGTGACGTAGATAATCGGACGGAAGGATTAGTAGGAAAAGCAATAGATCGTGCTATACGATAAATAAGCTATATAGTTAGCAAATAAATAAGTAGTCTAGTAGAAGACTAGTAAATTCCACGGTAAATTCTACGGTAGAAGCCGTAGAAGAGAATTAGAATTCTACGGTAGAAGACCGTAGAAGGGAATTAGAATTCTATAGTAGAAGACCGTAGAAAGGAAAAGATTTTACGGGTAAAGACTATATAAATAACCGTAAACTTACTGTAAAATCATAGTGAAATATAACCGAAGAAAAGTAGGTAAATGCGCCTATAAAAGTGCGGGGTAATGCCTATAGAAGCCCGTAGAATTCTATAGTAGAATCTAGGGAAGAACCGGGGATTTCCCGGTGGAAGGCAAATAGGGAAGACGGTGATGTTAATATACCCCCCTAGCTAGAAGGGAATAACTTCCGGCTAGTTAGAATTATTATCGACTTCTTCTTAGATCTTAGAAGAAATATCCGTAAGTCGAAGCTAGCGAAGGAACGTTTAAAAACGTTATCGTAGAAGTAATTTAGTTAATCTATCCGTAACTATCTAGTTAGAAGGGATATATTAAATATTAAAAGTATTGCGTAAGAATTCCTATCGGGCCTAGTAGTTGTAAATTTTAACGTGCCTTAATACGGTCTAAATCTTTAGAATCTCGGCCTAGGCGGATTGTCTAGGTGTTATTACACTAAATGGTAGGAATAGGAATATCTAGCTATAAAGAAATATCGTTAAATAAACGAAGAATAGAAATTAGCTCTTTTACGGTAGAAGAGACCGTAAGAAGTTCGGCTTTAGTAGAAGAAATAGTAACCGTAGATTGTTTCCGGGCACTCTACGCGATTAGACCGTTAAAAAGGCTAATAAAATAGCCTTTAGAAGAATAACGAGTGTCTAAGTCGTTAGCGTAAGCGGTATTAAAAGCTATAACGAGTTCTTATTCGTCTATATCCGAAAACTTAATCGTAAGGAAACGCGATTTATATAAGTAAGTCACTAAGCTTTCTACGAGCTTAATATAGAGCGTAGACGGGTTCTATATATACTCCGCTAAAGAATTCGACGATTTTACGGCGTTAAGAGGGGTAAAAATAGTCGCGTAATTGTAAGAACCGACTAAAGACTAAAAGTAGTAGATTTAGTTATCCGTAGCTTATCCTTAGTATTTCTCTACCTTCTCGGGAAGTAGGAATAGGCAAAGGGTTAAAATAGGCCGTAGAACTATAAAAGTAGGGATTAAACTAAACTTAAAAGCAATCTTATTTAGGTAAACGTTCTAGTATAACTAAAGCTTTCGCTACTTACGGTCTTAGATAATCCTTATCTTAAGGAAATAGGTAAGCCCTCCGCGGTTAGTAATTATATACTTTTGCTTAAAGCGATAGATAAAATCGTTAGTAGCCCTATAGTACTCCTTACGGAAAAGGATAATAATATTATCTATAAAAAAGAAAGTAATAATACTACTTATAGTAGATATAAAAATGCAAGGATCTTCCGCACTTTACTAAAGGCCTAGTTCGGTAAAAGACCTAGATAATTCCCGTTGCTAAAGAAGCGGCGAATAGCGAAGCCTATATAAAGCCTTTATTAACCGAATTATAAAACTAAATACCTTAAATCCGTCTAGGAAGTAGATATATACTTCTTTATCTAGATCGGCATTCGTAAAGGCGTTAACCGCGTTAAGTAAGCGGGTTTCTATGCTAAATTTAGCGGTAATAGCAATTATAATGCGAAATTTTCGCGCTATAAGCGTTACGGCGTAAGTTTCCTTTCCGCTAAACGGCTAAAGATCTCCTCGTATATAAAGGCGAGACTTAAACTTCCTAAGGTAGCCGTGCTTATTAAACTTATAATCGAATGCCTATATTAATAAAAGAGGACGCACTAGCGCGTTCGCTCTTAAGGTAGGCGAAGGAAAGAAGGTCTTCCGTTATTTTAAGGAGTCCTATTTAACCTTTCTAGCGGCTTTAAACTTAGGTTTATACGGATGCGTCTCGAGATTAGACTAAAACCTTAGAAGCGCGGGTAAATCCCTTTTGTATATCTTCCTAGGTTTAAGAGAAGTAGCGAACGCAGCCGTAAAAGCGGTCCTATTAGCCGGTAGATGCCTAACGTAGGCGAAAGCGGGATATCGACCCGAAAAATAGTTCGAATAAGTAAGGCGTAAATCCCCTATAAACCTCGTTATCTATAGACTATCTATAGGAATAGTATTATCGTAATCTATAGACCGAGAAGTAGCTTAAGGCAAATATACCTTAAGACGGTCTGCTAGTTCTATAGTTGCAGTAGGTAAAAGAGTAGAAATATCGGGTTAGAAATCCTATATATTCTTAAAAATATCCTCCGGCGGTTCTAGGGTTTAGTTAGGAGTCGGGAGCTAAGGATTACCATCGGCTAGAAGGTCTACTAGATTAGAATGCTTATTAAAAAGCACTATTAGCGTTAACTAAAATTCTGCCTTATCTTACTCTTTTTCCTATATAATATATAGTAGAAATACCGGTAATAATACCTATATAAGCGGTTCGGATGCCTTAGACGCGGTGAAAAACTAAGTCTTATTAAATATTATATTATAAACTCGACGAACCTCCTGTCTCTATATAATCTATATACGAAAAACATTAGTAGAATTATACCTAACTAAATAACTAACCTCTATATAAGGTTCCTGCTTAAGATCGCGCTTCTATATGTTAGTTAAGGCCTTAGTAGTTAGTAGGTAGGCTTTATAGCTAAAAGCTTAAAGATAATCGAATCGTAATAGTTAAGGAAAGAGAAATGCCGGTATATTCCGGTCGTAATCGTTTAACTAGTCGTAAAGGATCTCTATTAGGGAAATCTACTTCGATGGAAATAACGTAGAGGAAGCTGCCTATTAGGCTAGAATCCGATTGTGTAAATACACTATAGTTTTCTACGTTTCTATCTATAAATGCTCGGGCAAATTTGCTTTAATCCTTATAGATCGAGCTTTCGTAGATACTACCCCCCTAGCTCGTTCGGCAGCGCCGTTTTAAGCGGGTGTATAGGGAGTAGTAGGCTTATTATAAATGCCCTACTAGTTAATAAAGTCCTAGAAATCGTATCGAAGGGCTCGGTCGTTATCTCGATGAATTATACCGATAGAAAGTAAGAACTATCGGGAAATATACTAACCTAGGCTCTTAAAGCATAACATTAGCTCGTCTATAAACGCGTCTAGAAGAGTATATAGAAAAATAAGCTTCGTATAGTTATCCTTAATAAGAAATATAACGTTTTTATTATTATAACTCTTATATATAGAAAAGATATCGTAAAACACCTTAGAAAAGGGAAACGTCGTCTTAGAAAGCGGCGGCTCGCGGTCAATAATTTCTTTAGCCTACGTAAGTTTATAGGACTTATAGGAGATTATCTTATCGAAGGTCACCGACTATAGTATTCTAAGAGCTTTTGAAAGCGCTTTATTATTCGGATATCTAAGTCGTAAGTGCTAAAGAGAAAGTATACTTATTAGTATAGACTCCGGTATAGTGGCCGAAAAAGGTGCTACAACCGGGGTTTTTACGGTAGAATCTATAGAAGGAACGGAAGCAATAGTTAGAATTATTAGAAGCGTAATAGAAAGTGTTAACGGGTTATACTTAATAATATACTAATTGTAAATTAGCTTTATTATATAAATAGTACGTATTAACGAAGAGATTACGCTAGTCTACGGATTCTATAAAAGATTTGCCTTATGCAAAAGACGAAGTAAATAAAGGGACGTATAAAAAGACGGGATATATACTACCTAACTAAGCTAAAAAGTGCCTATCGAAATACGTATTAATACCGTGCCTATCCTAAGAATAGGAGTGCTTCTACTACCTACGAGTGCGTACTTAAAAGAAGGCTAGAAGTTATAGAAACGCTCCCTATTATTATAAATATATCTATTAGACCCTAAATCTATAATAAAAGAATCCCTTAACGGGTATTCTATAGTAGTCTATAGAACAACTAGTAGTAAAAAGGTTATAAGAACGTTAGCGGTAGCCGTAGCTTATACCGTCTTTATCTTAGTCTAATTATTCTTCCGCTACTCCTTGTCGCAAAGAAGTACTGCGTTAACTTTAGCCTTATTAGCCTAAACCTTAAGGTAGTCGTCTATAGTCTTTTAGACGTCTTTATCGGGTTTCTATAATAGAAGTCGAACGGAAGGGTTAAAGTAATAATACTATCGGAAATAGTATCGTTCTCTATAAATACACGGCGGACTATCCTTTTTCTTGCCTTTATCCTTATCTAAGGACGCAGCTACTAAAGTAATTGCCGATTTATTAGTAGATTCCGCGGCTAAGGACTTTATTACTTAGCCTTAGAATTTCGCAAAAGCGTTAGTCTTTAGCGCTTTAGTTATAGCTTTTAAGGCCTACGAGCGCTAGAAAAGTTCGGATATTTTAAATCCGTCGGGGAAAGACTATTCCTAGCCTAGCCTATTTAAGCGGGCGTCGTCCTCTATCTTATTTATCTAGTATTCCGTAAAAGGGCTAGAAATTAGCTAAATAGCCTTAAGAAAAAGCTTTATAGCCTAAAGACCTTCTAATTCCGGCAACTTAATTCGCCGGGCGTCGGTAAGGACCTTCTGCTAGTTGGAAATCTATATCGTAATATCCGTCCGTTTTAGTGCCTTTAAAATAGTATAGAACTACGTAAGAATAGTCTTCTATTGCGTTTACGAAGTCGGCTTTATACGCCGCTATAGTAAAGCTAATTCCTTAGAAACCTTATGTTCGTCGGCAATTATTAAGTAGTAGTTCCCGATGTTCTAAACGATAAACTACTAGATTAACGTAAGAGATTTCTATTAGTCCTTATAGGCTTAAAGCAACGTACGATACCGGGAAAAGAGAAATTTAAACCTCTTAAGTTCTTCTTTAGATAAACTAGCAATATTAGTAACGGTCGCGTTAACTATTCTAGCTATTAGTTCTATAGGAAGAGGCAATAAGGGTTTCTAAAGTTTAAGCGTAATAGAAGGATCGATTTTCTCCTAAATCCCTTAGGCGAGTGCGTATTTCTAGATCGTTAAGGTCTATCGGTCTTAGTCCGCTAGTCTATTTAAGACGGTCTTTAAGATAATATCGGCTAAAATAGATATAGTAACGTAGGTAAAAATATAGTAAATTCACCGGAAAAGGGTAGTTAGATATATAATATATACTAATAAACCGCAAAAACTAAACTAAGTGTAGGAAAACACTGATAGAATAGGGTAAACGTACTAACTAGTCCTCCGTAAGTCGATTCGCTAGATTAAGTAACGCTCCTTAAAAAAATCATATTAGTCCTCCGCGAGTCGATTCGCTAGATGTAAAAGCAAAGGCTTTACTACCGTAAGTCGTAGCGTTAGTAGGCTAAAAATATAAGTCGTTAGAACTCTCTATACGTAGAGAAGTTCGTCCGGGCTTATAACTATCGAACGCTAGGCAGTCGGGTCCTCGACATTTAGGTAATAGCAATTAAAAAGGGAAGAGAGGCTCTAAGGCTAAAAACAGCCTGCATAGAGGGATTAGAAGCTGCAAAAAGATATAAAACACTAAGAATAATAGCTCTTATCTTATCTAGTAGGGAGGCTAACTAGTCTCTATATATAGGAAAAATCCTCGGACGAAATCAACCGCGTAGACCTAAGGAAAAATAGGTGACGTAGATAATCGGACGGAAGGATTAGTAGGAAAAGCAATAGATCGTGCTATACGATAAATAAGCTATATAGTTAGCAAATAAATAAGTAGTCTAGTAGAAGACTAGTAAATTCCACGGTAAATTCTACGGTAGAAGCCGTAGAAGAGAATTAGAATTCTACGGTAGAAGACCGTAGAAGGGAATTAGAATTCTATAGTAGAAGACTATAGAAGGGAAGAGACTTTACGGGCAAAGACTATATAAATAACCGTAAAATCATAATAAAATCATAGTAAAATATAACCGAAGAAAAGTAGGTAAATGCGCTCGTAAAAGTACGGGGTAATGCCTATAGAAGCCCGTAGAATTCTATAGTAGAATCTAGGGAAGAACCGGGGATTTCCCGGTAGAAGGCAAATAGGGAAGACGGTGATATTAACATCGGCCTTACTCTTAAGCTATATATAAATCATATAGTAAAGCTCTTTAAGGACCTTAGCCTTAAGCTCGTCGAACGTATAAGAGACCTTTTCTATTATAGTACTATATTATACAATATAGTATATAGTGATATACCACGTGATATATAGTCCTATATATCAACGAGCCCTTAGCTTCTATAGTTCTTCTCCTCTTTATAGAACAATAAGATTATCTAGCTATTACCTAGTGCTATAATAGTTTATTCTATCTCCTATTGCGCCCCGTCGCGATCCTTAGCTTTATAAATATAGTCCTAGCAGCTTTATTACCTTATCCCCTTAGTCGTCGCGACCTAAGCGTAACCCTTAAGAAATTATTCCCCTAAGCCCTTAAGCCCCTAAGAATTTTTCCCTAGCCTATAGAAACCTATATAGCCTATAGAAACTTTTTTATAGTCCCCGATAAACACCTTAGATTAGATACTCCTCCTTCCTCCTTATAGTAGATATACCTATAGCCTCTAACGCTATAGGCGACGGTCTAAAGGCCTTTGCTAAGGAGTTTATTAGTAAATTTCCTTAGATCGCCTAAGCGATTAAGAGGTTCGATAACGTAGTCCCGGTCGCTAATACATAAGAGACCTAGGAAAACCTTTAGAGCCCGGATACTTAATATATTCTTATATATATTAAGGAGAGTCTTTGCTCCCTTCGCGTAGCGGAGGCCTCTTAGGTTAACCGAAATACTAGGTTAAAGGAACGCGTAACTATACGAGATTAGCTCTTAGCTACGAAAGATTAGCTCTTAGCTATAAAGGAGCAACTTCTTAAGGCTAAAGACCTTACGATCTTAACTATAAAGATATTATAGTCTTAGACGATAACCTTAGTATAGTCGTTTAGAAAACGAAAGACGGTAGACCCTCCGATCTTTACTAAAAAGGGGTCTACCTCCGACCGTTAACGTAAGTACGAGGCTTAGGAACTTAAGATATAAGGTATCTTCCTCCGCAATAGCATATAGTTCGACTTAGATAACGCCCGCCTCCTTTATATTAGCGATAGGCTTCGACTTAGATAACGCCCGCCTCCTTTATATTAGCGATAGGCTTAGTAAATAGGCCTACGACTTCGTTAAATATAAGATAGCTACTATTATAGCTAACCTATCCGAGAGAGAGAAGTAGGAATAGCCTACTACGACGACGCTGCTTATAGCTTTAGGCAGGTAGTATAAGGTTTTAGACTTAATGTAAGCCGCTAAGAATATCCTCGATAATTTTCATTAAGGCGATAAGAACTACTAGATCTAAAAGGTAGACCTTAACGCCTATATACGTAAGGTAAGGAAGATAAAGGAATAGTAAGTCGACCTCCTCTAGAAGTTTATATTAAAAGATATAAGCGATCTTATTAAGAATATATAGACTAAAATCCCTAATACCGACTACGAGAAGTAGTTAGCGTAGATAGATATCTTTACGAAGAATCTCGCTAACTATGCTTATTGTTAAAAGCTCGAGAAGAAGGCCGCCCCCTATTCGTAGTTCCCGCCGACGCTTATACCTACCCCTGCTTTAACCGCCCTAGCCTAACCCTTATATAGTAACCCTATAGACCTCGACCGGCTTTCCGATACTAAACGATAATTTAGGATTAATAATAAACTCTATATAGCCTACGGAGAGCCTAGACATTAGAAGGAGGCTTATAACCCGGCTAAGATAGCGAATCCGCTTTTAATGCCCTTACGTTAAGGTAGTCCCTAGTTTTAAGGCCGGGGCGCCCCCTCCCCCGGCTTCGGCTAAGGATCTTAGGGCACCCGCGGCGGCAGGTATAGCTAAGGCTAGCTCGTCCGTACGGCCGACTATAAATAAGGCCGTATACTTAGGGAAGAAGATACGGATTTATAAAGCGAGCGGCCGGCGTTAAGGCTACTGCTAAAAGATATACCCTTAGAATAAGTCGCTCTTAGGGGTTATATATAGGAGAGGATAAGAGGATTAAGTCATTGCTTTTAGATAGAACGGATCTTTAGATTAGTTCGTCGAATAGTAATAAAAAGTTAATCCTTCTCTATACTCGTCTCTCCTCTACGTATAACCCTTAGTCCCCTTACTACGTTAATACGTTATCCCTCGTAGATTCTAGCTATACTACCGTAGCGTTTGCCGATCTTTACGCTATCGTACGGAAATATAACGTTACTATAAAGAAGCTCCTTAAACCTCGACTACTTCGACTAGCCGACGGTATACCTTTAATATAGATAATAGACTACTTTATAGCCTAAATAACTATTAGTAAGTATATAGAACTTATGCTCTTCTTTATTACGAATCTATTACCTTTTACCCTAATTATCCTAGGCATCCCCTAGCTTTAGGAATACGAACTAACTATACTTTAGAAATCTCTTTAAGTCCGCTTTAATTCCGATTACTATATAAGATACTACCTGCCTTTAAGTATAATAGCCGAGGATAGAATAGCTCTTAAGACTCCTATTACTCTTACGCCGGGAGGGCATTAGTTACGTCGGAAAGTATATTTTTCTAACATCGTAGAGATTTAAATTACCCTAACGTTTACTCTAAAATAAAGGGTCCTTATAACGATAGAAGATATACCGGAAATTCCCTTTCGGTAGGAAGAGACTAATATCTTAGAAGACTAGACTATCCTACTAGGAAATTATATATTTATAGACTCGTCTACTAAGGAATATCTACCTAAGTAGATATTACACCCTTTAAACTTTAGCTAACCGATTCGATATCCCTTATATAGGATATAGCTATTCGCCTAGGAAACCGCCTGCTTAATATCCCCGATTAGCCCTCCGGACTCCCTTAAGACTTAAGCCTTTAAGGCTACTCCGCCGTAGACTACTTTAGTAGCTCGCCTACTCCTTATTCGCCTTACCGCCGGCCGTCGCTACGTTCCCGCCCGATAGGGCTAAATAAGACGCTCCCGCCGATATATACGATAGGAAGATTAAATGCCCTTAGATATAAACGATATCCGCTATATATAAGTAGTTAACTTCGTTTAATTCTATAAATAGGATAGTATCTAAGCGATACGAATTAGTATATCTAAATTAGCTAAGCTAGTCGAGGAGGGCGAAAATCTACGACTCTTTAACAAACTCTTAGTAGGCTTAGTTAAGGTCTTAGAACTATCTAAAACCTCTTTCTAACGCGTTATTACCGGGGACTATATAATAGAGGTAGCTTAAGCCGCTTTCCCCGAACGTTTTTATAATTTCCTTTAGACAAACCTCTAGGATATAGCTAATTCCAAATCCCTATTTCGGAGGGTCGATAAGGCCGACGTAGAAAAATTCCTTAAAGTAAAACCGGAAGTTATAGAGGCAGATATCCTAAAGAAACTCCTAAAAGAGTTCTAGGATAAGCTTCCTTATTTCCTTCTAAAGAATGCGAACGAGCTCCCCTTATACCGCCCTTAGGATTATAAGATCGAACTTACACTTAGTAAATAAGCTCTATACTATAGAAATCGGCTTATATTACCTATAGAACTCCGCTATATTAAGAAGTAGATTAACGATATGCTTAATAAAGGCTTTATTTAAGAGTCTTTTTCTCTAGCCGCGGTACTACTAATCCTCGCTTATAAACTAAGCGGTAGTATCTATATCTATTATAACTACCGAGGTTTAAATTAGGTTATAGTTAAGAATCGATACCCCTTGCCTTTAATCCGCGAGACATTAGATTCTTTCTACGATACTAAGTTTTATATAAAGCTAGACGTAATTGCTATATTTAACCGTATTCGAATCGCTAAGGGTTATAAATAGCTTATAGTATTTATTATATGCTTCGGACTATTCGAGATGCTAGTTACCCCCTTCGGCCTTTATAACGTACTATCGATCTTTTAGAACTATATTAATTACGTGCTTTATAATACCTTTAATAACTTTTATATAGTAAATTTTAATAACGTACTAGTCTTTTTAAAGACTAAGGCGGAATACGAGAACTATATGCGAATAGTTATCTAACGCTTAGGCAACGTAGGGTTTTAAATCGATATTAGGAAGTTAGAGTTTTATATAAAGAAGACTAAGTACCTTAGATTAATTATTTCGATATCTAGCATAAGCATAGACCCCGAGAAGGTACGTTTAATTACGGCTTAGAATACCCTAACTTTAGTAAAAGAACTCTAGCAGTTTCTTAGGTTTATAAACTTCTACCGTTGTTTTATTAAAGGATACTTTAGTATTATCTCCCCGATAACTACGCTACTTCGAAAGGATTCCCGTTAGTCTTAAGGACCTAAATAAGCTACCGCGTTTAAGGCCCTTAAACTTGCTTTTACTATTGCCCTAGTCCTAGCCTATTTTAACTACTTAAAGAAAATAGTTATTAAAACTAACGCCTCGAATTAGGCCTTAGGAGGAGTCCTTTTATAGACCGGAGACAACGGATATCTTTACCTTATTGCGTTTTTTTCGTTAAAGCATACTACCCTTAAGTATAACTACGAGATCTATGGGAATTATAGATAGAATTCCACGGTAGAAGGACTTCCCTTCTAAGGTAAATTCTATAGATAGAATTCTACGGTGGAAGGACTTCCCTTCTAAAGAGAATTCTATAGATGGAATTCCACTTCCTTCTATAGACTTCTACGGTCGTCCCGATAGACGCATCCGTCCGCGGAAGGTCTTCCCCGACTAACGCATCCGTCTTTATATTCTATTTATAGATCCCTTTCTATTCTTAGCTACCGAGGGTATCCGGAAGGTAGCCCCGACCCTTCTCTCGTCTTATCTATAAAGAAGGTAGTATAGCCCTTAGCTAGATAGGTATTAACAATTCCAATAAGACTACTAGACCTATATTTGCATTTGCATTTAAGATACCTACTAATACTAATTAGTAATTATAAGGCTTAATCACAGACAGTAAGGTAGACGAGATAGTTTTATATCCTTCGAACGTATTATAGATCTTTATCGAACGGCTTCCGCCCGACGATCCTATTCTATGCACTTAGGGAAGGATAACTATACTAAGAATAAGAAGACTTTACCTTCTAAGTCTAGCTCGCCCTTAGGGGTTGCGTATAGCTCTTCTTTAAACTTTTTGCTAACCGATTACCGCTTTAGAAGAAGAAGAGTAGCACTAGCAGAAAGTGCGTTAATAACGCTAAACGACAAACTTTTTATAGAGAACCCTACGAATACACCGATAAACCGCGTGAAAAATAAGCATGTATTATAACTTCGATATACCTACCTACTAGTCCTTTATCCGATACTATAGAAGAGACTCTTAGGGAATAGATAGAAGGCATAACTATCTACCGATCCCTTTTTCTATATATTAACGTAAAACCCTAGGATAGCAATATTAAACCCGACGAAAACAACGGCATTATAATTACAATATCCGTCGCTAAGTTTATTGCCCTTTATAAAGCGTCGATCGATTTTTAAGGGAACGAGATCCTATTATACTTCTAAGACTACTTCTAACGATAGATAGCGAATATATAGGGTCTAATACACGTAGACTATAAACGAGCGCTAAAAGTTCTAATAAGGAAAAAAAGAATATATACCGGTCGTAGTAATGCCTCTTATATAACGATCTTCCTAATATTATAAACACTTAAGAAACTATTAGAATAGCCTATAGAAGATATAATAATATAGAAATTTAACGATAGCACGGAGGAATACACTAAGAAAATAAAGATAAAAAATACGATATATCCTTCCACGCCTATCACCGCTAGAATAACCCCTTTTTAACTATTAGAAGCAGTTCTAATAGAAAAAGCAGCATCTATAGCAAACGTTCCGGAGATATAATAGACTATAATAAACGTTCTAGAGATACTATAGATGTCTAACACACTTCTAACGGTTCCGTAGTTCGATTTAGGAGGGACTATTCTATATAGGCAATAGCCGATAGTTCTATATAAACAATAGCTATTTAACACTAATATTCCGGGTATAACTATTTACCTAACATTACACCGATTCAATCGTCTAGATCTCTTTACAAATCTAACGGACTAAGGTTCTACGGCAATAACTAAATAGCTAAGCAATTCTAACCCTATTCTATTAAAGGCATATATAAGACTTCCTCTAGACAATGTTCTAAATGCTATCGCTAATACAAATATCTAATAACGCTTTATTAAGCTTTAGACGAAAGATAAGAACTATATTAAAGAACTATATAACTTACTTAACGACAAACTTTAGGTTTTTATAAACTTATGCTATAACCTATAAATTAAACTAAGTTCGTTCTATACTCTATTCCCTAGGATCCTCGTAGGACGTGCGTAAACCTATTACATTTAATATATTAACTAGATAGCGATATTTAAAAAGGCATACAATATAATTAAGAGATATTTTAATATAAAAGTCAATTACATACATTATTATATAGACTAAATAACAAAGACCTTCTATAAGTTGCGAGGAGAACACCCGGCTAAGCTATTGCATAAAATCCTTTAAGCTTTATTCGATAAATTGCAACTTTGCTAATAGGCATTCGGCAAAGACTTTATAGGCGATCTTCCCCTACGAACTACACTTATTAACGCATATAGAGGAGTTCTTAAACTAAAGTACGCTCTATTTAAACCCTTAACTAATGCCGAAGCACTTTTTGCCGACCTAAGATCCTTATTGTAAATATACCTATCTCGCGGTTTATCTAACTAATTTATCTAGGAATATTAGTCTAATAACTAAGACACTAAAGAGGGTAACTACGACCTATATAACTAGACACTCTACACGGATCGGAGATATAATAATAATAACCGCGGAATATATAGATACTAAGGACGAGGAGGACGAAACTATAGCCGATTATTTAATCGTAGAGGATTCCGCGGAGGATTCCGTAGAGGATGCTCCCTATTAGCTGCTAGATTATAAATAAGGTCCTAAGCCTATAGTAGCTATAGAGGCAACTACGGCAATCGTCTTTAGACTAAGAAGTGTTTTATATACGGAAAATAGGGATACTAGTTAACTAAATATACACCTAAGGAACGATAGAAATCGAAGGACTAATACATCGCATAATGCTACTTTACGAACATCCTAACAATAGGTTTCATAGCCTACGTAATATAATATCAAGGTCACGAGATAGACGATATAGCAGAAGAGTTTAATAATAAATCTTGCCTAAGAGACGATAATAACTTTATAGGATAATAGCAAGCTAGTTAGATAATTTGCTAATAAGCCTTTATACATCGGCTTACTAGCGAAGACCTATATAGTAAATAAAAAGCTGCTACTATATCTAACTAATTTATTATTAATAAAAGATACTCTAAGACACGCTTCTAAAGCATTATAGTTAACATAGGTATAGCAAAAGTATTAATAGCCGGATTTAACTAGTATATTGCTCTATAGAAAGAAGACCCTTCTATAACTATTAATAAGTCAACGGCAGGATAAGCTTCTATTAAGTTTAGTAGTAGAGATGCTATTAACTTACTTAGTTCTATTGCCTTTAAAACACTAATTAGAAGAATCACTTTTTACGTTCTAAAGACACCTATACCTTTCCTACTCTCTTTAGCCGATATAGACCGACTAGGTATATACTTTAATAACACAATAGACATAATCATTAGCCGAGGCGTAGTTCCCGTAATACGAAAATAAAGACATCTATAGTTCTTTCTTTCTAAAGATAAGGAATCTATTAACTTCCTTATAGAAGTTAAGATCTAAACACTCTATCGTCGTTTTAGACATCCCGCAGTTAGAAGACTATATTATCTACTACGCTAAGTAGGATATAATAATATCTTAATCGGAAGACTTGAAACTATTTCTAAATTTTATCACTAATGCTAGATATACTCCTAGGCTTTAAGACGATTAAAATTTATACTATAAGATAATCGAGAATTTAACTATAAGATTATTATTAACGTTATATACCTCGGAAACCTACAACGACTAGTGCTACACGCAGTAGATTTAGCAACTTTATTCTAAGCAGTAAGATTCCTTCTATTAATGTCCGCTAAAGATGCGTAGGAAGCACTTCGTGCGTTATAGATTAATATATATCTTAGTCTACTAGATATTATTAAACATAACGTAGGAACGAATTTTACTTCTAATAAATTCCGAAACGAAGCGAAAGTAATAGGGATTACGTATAAGCAAGTTCTAGTCGAAGCCTACTAATCTATTAGAAAGATTAAAAGATATTATAGACTACTTAAACGAACATTTAGTATTCTTTAGGAGGAAATTAAGAACGTTATATTAGCTAAAGCCATCCTTTAAGTAGCAGTTAAGGCAATTAATAATATAGCTAGTCCTAATAGTTTAATTCCTATATTATTAGTTTTTAGTGCTTACCCCCGGATTATATAGGAATCACCCCCTTCTATAACAACGATGCAGAGAGCTATAGCTATACAAAAGGCTATAAAATTGCTTCGCTAAATCTCTACTAAAAGACGAATTAAGGATGCTATTTACAGCCGAAACGGACTATTAATAAAGGAGATTCTTAATCTTCTACTACTAAGTTAGGTCTATATTTAAAGAGAAAAGAACGGTTAGTAAGGTCTATTTAAAATCGCAGTAATTAAAGGCCATAATATGATAATTAATACTATTAATAGACTATAAGTATTAAGATTAACATATATGCAATTATACTTCTAAGACGAAGAATCGGTACTACTATTAGAAGAGCTCCTAGCTAAAAATTAAGACACACCGGAATATAATTCTTAAGATAATAAACTAATAGAAGAATATGAAAATATATAAGAACCTCCTCGTATGCCCTAAAAACGTAGTCGCCTACCTAATGCAAAAAACAAACTAAAGAATTAGCAGTTCTTAGCTAAGAAAGAGGTTAACGCATACGATCTTATACTTAAACTTCGTGCCGATAGCGTAATTATAACACCCGGTAACCTATTCGAAGAATCTAATATAAAAGAGATTAACGACCTAGTCATTCGTAGTGTGTTTAGTTTCGAATAATATAACGAAGAAAAATATAGAGGATATTAAATCTTCCGTTCTCGGATAGTTAGAGAGGTTAAAGGACGTAATACTAAACTATACGAAAAGTCGAGACTAGTAATCTAAGGATATAGTAATATTAAGAAGATATCTATACTTATATAGTCGCTAACAATCTAGCGAGTTAGTTAACGTTTAATTATAGCAATTACAGCCGGAATGCTTAAAGAATACGGAATAACATTGTCTTTACGAGACATTACCTAAGCATATCCTTAGGCCACTATAGAGTTATCCCGAATAATCCTAATAGCTCTACCCGCTTAATTAGTAAAGAAGTATCCGGAAGGAATAATCATCCGTATAATTAGACCTTTATATAGTATCGCGGAATCCGGACTATACTAGTTTAATATATACTATAGTTACTATATCTAAGAACTTAATATAGCTTATTTAACATACGACGTATACTTACTTATTTCTAACTATAGCCCTCCTATACCTTTTGGAATTATCAGCATATAGATAGACGATACGTTAATGCTCGGGACTTAGAGTTTTTCGGACTACGAAGAAAAAGAGCTTTAGAAAGCATAATTTAGAGCTAAACCGAAAACTCTAATAACTGCTAGACAATCTATAGACTTTAACGGCGCGAAATTAACCCTATAATATAATAGAAGTTTGCTACTATAATAGAAGGGTTAAGCAGCTAAGATTAAAACCGTAAAACTAAAAGCTATTAACCGCGCGTAAAGGTCTATAGAGCAACGAGCTTATAGTATATACGTTGTATCTATCTATCAACCGGAAGCATCGTTTAATATCTCTATTACTGCTTAAGTCTAGAACCTAGAATAAAAAGACTATATAATCCTAAACAAGAGACTATAGTAGCAATTAGACAATTAATAACGTAGACTAATATATCTTCTAATTAACCTCGCATTAGCCAAGCTCTTAGTCTTTACCGATAGATCGTTTGTAAATAATAAAGACTTATCTTTATAGCTTAGATTCGTTATTGCTCTAGTTTACGAGACCGACCGAATAAATAAGCAATTTTCGATTAAAGGCAATATTGTCTACTAGAACTCTATAAAATGCAAACGAGTCACCTAAAGCGTCCTTACATCGGAAATCTACGGTATAGTAAACGGATTTGATATTAGGATCTCTCTTACTATAACCCTTAAGATAATCACGGATCGCCTTAGTCTTCCTCTAGTTCTATTAATTATCTACACCGATTTATACTCCTTATATAAATGCCTTATTAAACTAGGTACTATAAAGGAGAAAAGATTAATAATCGATATTATAGCTTTACGATAGTTATACAAACGCCGTAAGATTATAGAGGTTCGATAGATTAACGGAGCCGATAACCTAGCTAATGCAATAACGAAAGCATTACTAAACTAGGCCCTTAAACGTTTCGTCGATATAAACAAATTAACTATTAGAATAGAAGGGTTTATTATTCGCCTATAACCCTTCTAAGACATTCTTTCTTTTAACGGTTATATAGTTATAACACTATATAATATTACAACGAACTATTCTAATATAACGAACATTCGATTTTATTATGCATTTTTGTTTCTTTTTTAAAGAAGGGTAATGTTTAAGAAAGAATAAGAGAGGTTCTTATAAACGGCATAAAGAAAAAGTTGCTAGTATAGGAATTATAGATAGAATTCTACGGTAGAAGGACTTCCCTTCTAAGGTAAATTCTATAGATGGAATTCTAATAGAATTCCACGGTAGAAGGACTTCCCTTCTAAGGTGAATTCTATAGATAGAATTCCACGGTAGAAGGACTTCCCTTCTAAGGAGAATTCTATAGATGGAATTCTACTTCCTTCTATAGACTTCTACGGTCGTCCCGATAGACGCATCCGTCCGCGGAAGGTCTTCCCCGACTAACGCATCCGTCTTTACATTCTGTTTATAGATCCCTTTCTATTCTTAGCTACCGAGGGTTCCCGGAAGGTAGCCCCGACCCTTCTCTCGTCTTGTCTATAAAGAAGGTAGTATAGCCCTTAGCTAGATAGGTATTAACAATTCCAATAAGACTACTAGACCTGCATTTGCATTTACATTCGAGACACCTACTAATAAGATCTATAATAAAGAGCTATTAGCAATTATTAAGGCGCTTAAGGAATAGCGCCTAAAACTCTAAGGGACTACTAAAGCGTTTAACGTTATTATAGACTATAAGAATCTTTAGACGTTTATATTTATAAAGCAACTTAACTAACGATAAGTGCGCTAGGCCGAGTTCTTTTCCTAGTTTAACTTCGTAATAATTACCGGTTAGGTAATAAGGCAATTCTCCTTAACGCTTTTAGTAGGCTCCCTAGCGATAGATTAGCTACTATAGACGACGATAGACTCCTCTATCGAAATTAAGTAGTTATCCTTAAAGAGAAAGTCGACCCGACTATTTTAAAAGAACTCTTAACCGATTCCTATGCCTTAAAGGAGGACCTTAATATAGTCGCCGCCCTTAGACTAAACGCAGCTAGTAAATCACTCGATAAGCTTATCCGCGAAGTATATTAATAAGATAATCTTGCCTAAGATATAGTAGCGATACGCCGGGATCTATACGCTTAACGCTAGCTAAAGTATATCCGAAAGCTCTTACGTTACAATATATCCGAATATTAGTTAATTAACGGACGTATCTTTTTCCGCAACCGGCTTTTTATTCCCGATACTTTAGATCTCCGCCTTAAAGTCGTTTATCGATCCTATAGCAATAGCCTAATAGGATACCTAAGGAGGGTAAAAACCCTTAATCTATTAAACCGAATATACTAATAGCTAAGGATTTCTTACTTTACCGCTATATTTGTTAAAGACTATACTCTTTATCTTTAGACTAAGACCCCCCGCTCGTCTCCCTTTAGATTCCTAAAACCCTTTGCTCTACCGGTCTAACTATAGGCCGATATATTCATTAATTATATTACGATACTCCTTAAGTATACCTAAAACGGGAAGACTTATAAGAATATACTTACGATAGTTAATAGGCTTATAAAGATAAGATATTTCGTCCTTATTACCGGCCTTTCTATAAAAGAACTAGTTAACTCCTTTATCTATATAGTCTATCGCTTATATAAAGCACTTAATACCATTATCTCTAACTAAGGCATTTAGTTTATCTCTAATTTTTAGCGATAGCTTAGCACTCGTTTAAGAATAACGTTAAAACTAAGCTAAGTATAGCACTTAGAGACTAATAGTTAAACCGAAATCGTTAACGCTATAATAAATAAATATATTTAAGTCTATATTAGCTTTACCTAAGATAACTAAGTCGACTAGCTCCCGCTCGCGGAATTTATAATAAATAATTAAGTAAACGAAACAACCGGTATTTCTCCGTTCTTCGCTAACTACGGCTTTAATCCTTATCTTAGCATCGAACCTATAAGCCCTTAACCCCTAACGCTCTTATTATAAGCAAAGAAGGAATTCCTTTGCGCGGACGCAATAGCTAATTATTTTAACTATATCTTTATTTAGCTTTAAGCTCTCGCATAAGCCTTATAATAGAAATATAAAGATAATGCTAATATAAAGCGGGACGAAGGCTTTCCCTTCCGACCCGGTAATATAGTTATAGTTTTATTAAAGAATATAACTATTAATCGCCTAAAGAAAAAATAAGACGATAAATAAGACGGTCTTTATCTTATTCTCGAGGTCTACCGTAGCGCTCTAGTTATCGACCTCCTAAAGCATATCTAAGTCAATAAGTCTTTATATATGTTAAAGGTACGGCTTTAGACAACGGAAATAATACCGGGCTAAGTATAGATTAATCGAGAGGAACGACGCAACGTCGTAGGCTATATCGCGGAACGCGATAACGACGGTAATATTAAAGAAATATAGGAATTTAAGAAGATCCTTAACGTATATAATAACGAAACCCCGATCCTAACTTATCGAATTAAATAGAAATATCACTAAGAACCGACCTAATAGCCTAAAGATAACCTAAGAGGTTGCCCTAAAGCTATTTAACGCTTCTATAGATATAACTTAGATAAGCCGGGCCCTTTAGATTAAGCCCGCCTATAAAAGATTCCTTTATTATATACGGATTTATAGCGAAAATAATATTTCTTAGCGATTTAAGGACTAAATCGTCTTTAGAGGGGGAGTACTATTATAGTACTATATTACATAATATAGTATATAGTAATATGCTATATAATATATAGTCCTATATATAAACGAGCCCTTAGCCTCTATAGTTTTTCTCCTCTTTATAAAACAATAAGGTTATCTAGCTATTACCTAGTGCTATAATATTTTCTTACTTCTTAAAGAACTTAGCGATATCGTTAAGGGAGATTTTATTAAGGTAGATCTTATTAAGGTAGTTATTATAGTATTAGGTCATATTATATGTTATCCTACGTAACCTCTATATCGTATATATAGACATTTACACTTAGTCTATAGCTATATCCCTTCGTAGATTAATAATAATTATATACCCCCCTTTAAGCTCGTTCTCTTATAGTTTAATCTACTATTTTATCCTATTGCCCTTAATTAATAATCTCGCTATCTTACCCCTTTCTTTTCTAATCTCCCCTCTTCGCGACGTAAGTCCGCCTCCTCGCTAGACCCCTTCGACTAAGTTTTCCTCGATTATTAGAATTTTCCTAGTATAGATACGCCGTCTCGACGCGAATTATATAGATTTCCCTCCTTACCTTTCCCCTACCTTTACCCTATCCTATTGCCCTATAATCTACGATAACCGACTATATAAAGGCCGATCCTCCGTCTACTACCTTAGCCGTTACCCCGCCGGCTCCTACTAACCTAAAGCCTTAGACCGAGTATATTTCCTACTACCCTCGCCTCGCCGCCCTTCTTTAAGCCTAACGGCCTATATTCGGCACGTTCGCCTATATTTAGGCTAACGCTACTTACGACTTCCGCGCCCTTTAAATCGAGGCCTTTACTTACCTTAATAATGCTTACGTTAAGTTAGATATAGGAGTGCTCGCCGCTTAAAAGCACGTAGCCGTTGCTTAAAAGCACGCTGCCGATCTCTAGCGTTAGCTTAACTACGCTACGTCCTCTCTCTTCGTCTTAACTAAACGCGAGGCGGCTTAGGACTAGGCCCCCGCCCCCGCCCTTACCTTTACCTATTCTTATATAGCCGACCCTAAGAGGTTCGCCGGCGACTCTAGCACTTAGAAGTAACGTTAAGAGGCTTTCTAGACCTAGCGCAACGGCCTTGCTATTAAGCTCTATTAGGACGCCGCCTTATACCCTACGGAGTAGGATCGCATTCTTTACGCAGCTAGCCGACTTACCGGCCGGGCCGCCTCTATTATCGCTAGCGTTCCTTAAGACGTCCTCGAAAATTAGTCTTTCGCTAATTAGTAGTATACTACTATTAAAGCCCTTACCGACGACCTTAGCCTAGTTTTTAGTGCTAATTTTACCTACGCTTAGTCGGAGGCCGACTTTAACGCCTTATCGATAAAGAATATCTCTTAGCTAGACTTCTATTCGAAGTTTACCTAGCTTTAAGCCGACTTATCGTTTAACGGCACCGCTTACGTCGCCTACCTTTATTTAAAGGTCTCTATCGAACTTACTAACGCCGCCGCTCTATAGGTCGAGTGCCCGGCCTATAACGACTTTACGGCCTAGGCTAAGATATATTCTACGCTTTAAGAAAACTAGCAGCGTATTAAGGCCCGTTCTTAACTCTAGCCGCCTTATAACCTTCCTCGCACCGGCCTTACCTCGCCCGCCTTACCCGCGTCCCCTACCGGTAACCTAATATAGCTTAACGTATTCCGGGCCCGGCTTACTAACGCTAAGAAGCAACGGCGGTTTAAGAACCGTCTTTACCTCTACTACGCTTAGCCGGCTACCGCTACCTATACCGCCCGGACCTACCTTAATAAAGGTATTAGTGCTAATCCCGGCGCTAACCCTAGCGCTAGTCCTAGCGCCGGTTCCGGCTCGGGCCGCGGCCGTAGCTATAGTAGCGGTACGTCTGCCCCGCGCTTGCTTAAACCCCCTCCCCCCCGCTACTAGGTTCGCGCTATTAAGCAGGGCTTTATCGAGGGCGAAGTAGACGACCTCCCCGCCTCTTCCCCGTCCTCGGGAAATACGTAGCTCCTTCGCCTTATCGCGTAATAGAGCTCTTAGTATCTAAGTTTATAGCTTCGTTTAATACCGGGGAAGATCTTTGCCTCCCCGCGGGAATATAACCGCGTGCTTTGCTTATGCCTTTATCCCTTATATCCGCCGATATTATTATAAGTGCTTTAGTCGACTCCGGCTATTCCGAATACGCCTTTATGTATGCTTAGACCGTGTACCGCCTTGCCTTTCCTATCCGCTAGCTCTAATTCCTACGCCGGCTTTTTCTCGCCGATAGTAGCGACTATAAGTCTAGCTCTATTACTTATTACGCTTTTTTAGTCTCTTAGATTAGCGCCTATACTAAGTCTATCTACTTCTTTCTTACGAAGCTTAGCTATAAGGTTATTCTTAGCCTCCTTTAGCTACGCCGGTACGACCTTATTATTAGCTAGCGCGGTAACTCCCTTTCCTTCTAGTCCCCCTTTTATCTAGCCTTTTACCTCTTAGACTACTAGCCTTATTTTATCCTAGGCCTCTCGGCTACCCTTACCCGCCCTACCCGCCCTATCCTAGCTCCCCCCGCCCTTATCTCTAAGGGAATATAATTAATAAATATAATTCGTTTTCCCCCCGCCCCTTCTATTAAAGACTCTAACGATAAGGGCGAACCCCCCGCCGCTACGATTCCTATTCCTACCGCTACGATCCCTATTCCCGCCCGTCTAGCCTTAGCCCGTCCTCCGGCCTTTATCCGTTCCGTCCGCTTTAGCGATATTCTCGAGTTTATTCCCTTATCCCTTAGCCTATCCCTCTCTAGGTTTTTCGAGGATACTCTTAACGTAGGTAAACCCGCCTATCCGGACTCCTCCCGCTAGGTTAACGACGCTAACTTTAACTCCGGCTATAACTCTAACTCCCTAGCTACCCTCTACCCTTACCGCTACGTTCGACCTCCTTACCTTTATCCCGTCTATAAAACCGCTAGCTACCGCCGCCCTATATTACGGCTAAATCGTAAGACTATTAGACCTTAGCTCCTCCGCTTCTCGTCCTTTAACGACTTAGCGTTTAACGTCCGGATGCTTAACGTCGACGCGATAGTAATATTCTACCGGCAGCCTAAGGTTTAGACCTCTTAGACCTTAATTAAGGCCTTTACCGCCGAGCCTTTGCCTACTAAGCCTTTACTACCTATCGACTAAAATATCCTTAAGGACCTCTATTAGGCCGTTTTAATTAGATATATAAATGCTAAAGACGCGAAAGCCTGCCTTAACCCCCGCCTTTATAACTTTATCGACGACTACCTTAATAAGATCTACCTTAATAAGATCTCCCCCGACGATATCGCTAAGTTCTTTAAGAAGTAAGAGAAGGTCCCTTATACGCTCGACGAGCTTTAAGCTAAGGTCTTTAAGGAGCTTTACTATATAATTTATATATAGCTTAAGAGCGAGGCCGATAAACTCGCCTTTTACTATACCGTTAATACTTAGATTAACCTTAAAGAGGGTATATAACCTCCTTATACCCGCCTTCGCCCCTTTAGTAAAGCTAAGAACTAGATCGTCCGCGCGTACGTTAATAAGTAGCTTAGGAAGGGCTTTATCCGCCGCTCTACCTCCTCCGCTACTGCCTTTATTATACTCGCCTATAAGCCGGCGAGGGCGTCCGTTTTTACGTTAACTATCGCGGCTTAAATAAGGCTATAATTAAGAACCGTTTCCCTTTACCTTTTATTTATAATACTCTCGCCTATATCCGGAAGGCGAAGTTTTTTACTAAGATCGACGTTATTACAGCGTTTAATCGACTTCGTATTACCTAAGGATATAAGTAAAAGACTGCGTTCGCTATATAGTATAGGCTTTTTAAGTATTATATTTCCCCCTTTAGCCTTACCGCCGCCTTATCCTACTTCTAGAGTTTTATTAATATAGCCCTTTACGGTATCTTTAACGAGTTTTACTCTACCTATCTAAACAACGTCTTAATCTTCTTAGAGACGTAGGAGGAGCACTAGGCCTACGTTAATACGGTTCTTAAGCGCCTTAACGCCGCCGGCCTCTAGCTTAACGTAGATAAGTATAAGTTCTACGTTACTAAGACTAAGTACCTCGGCCTAATTATCTCGGATAAAGGCATTCGCATAGACCTTAATAAGGTTCGTACGGTCTTAGACTAGCCTACCCCCTCCTTTATTAAAGACCTCTAGCGTTTCTTAGGATTCGCTAATTTTTATCGGCGTTTTATTCGCGGCTTTTCTAAGCTTATAAACCCTTTAAACGCCTTTACTAAGAATTCTGTCCTTTAGATCTAGTCTCCCGCTTACGCCTATGCCTTTAAAGCATTTAAGCACGCCTTTACTACCGCCTTAGTCTTTATATACTTCGACCCCTATCGTAAGACTATAGTTTAGATAGATGCTTCCGACTAAGCCGCTAAGGGTATGCTAATATAGCTCCTCGACGATAGTCGTTACTATCCGGTTGCCTTCTTCTCGTTAAAGCACTCCGCTTAAGAGTATAATTACGAGATCTACGATAAAGAACTCCTTACGATTATAAAATCTCTTAAGGAGTAGCGCCTTAAGCTCGAAGGCCTACCTAAGTTTTTTAAGATAGCCTTAGACTATAAGAATCTTTAGTATTTTATAACTACGAAGCTCTTTAACTAGCGATAGGCCCGCTAGGCCGAATTCCTTAGTCGTTTTAATTTTAAGATCGTCTTTTAGCCCGGCTCTTAAGCTATTCTCCCCGACGCCTTTAGCCGCCTGCCTAGCTCCTACTTTCTCTCCCTTACCGCCCGAGCCGACGAGAGGATTAACCACCGATATTAGGTTATCCTCCCTAAGTCTAAGGTTAATGCCTCTCTTTACCCTAACGCTACTACCGCCCTTAACGCTATTAAAGAGTCTCACTCGTTTATAGATATAATTTATAAATATAATTCCGACTGCCTCGACCTTTACGCCCTCGACGACTTTAAGCCGATCGATAACCTTATCGACCGGGCTTATTCCTCCTCCCTGCTTATCTCCGCTATTTACGTAGCTCTCCGGTCCCTTTAGCCCCGCTAGCCTTACCCCCTTTAAGCCCTTCTCCGCTCGATCCCTAAGACCGCTCTCTCTAAGGTCTAAGGCCGGTTCTATTTTTAAGGCCGGCTTTTCGTTCCCCTTAACGACGCCTTAGTTCTTTAGATCCTCGTCCGCGCTTATACCTCCCCCTTTGCCGGCTACCTAAGACATACGAAGACCGCTAGCCTCTACCGCCGGTCCTATATCTAGCCCGGCATATACGAGTCTATTTATAGCTTCGTATAGAACTATTATACGTGCTTACGTACTAAATCCCCTCGTTCCTCCCCTTAGGGCTTACTCTAGCCCTTAAGTATTCCCTTCGCCCTATAGACTAATATATCCGTCGATTTTATTACCGACCTCTTTATCTACTATCGCAATAGCGTTAAGTTTTTTAATATCCTCGTTATCGTCGACCGCTTTACGAAGATACGCTACTATATCCTAATACCCTTAATAACTATTAAAGACGTTATTAACGCGTTTATTTCCTACGTTTAGTCCTTCTATAGCACCTTAGCTTTTATTATTAGCAACTATAGCACTTAGTTTATTTTAGCTTTCTAGTAGTAGCTTAGTCGTCGCCTTAGTTACCGCCTTTACCTTAGCTCCGCCTACTACCTTTAGACCGACGGTTAGACCGAGATCGCGAACGCTTAGATAGAGGTTTACCTTTATTATTATACTACCTACCTTTAGGACAATTAGGTTAACCTCTTCCCCCTCGCTAAGTTTACTGCTAATAATTAAGTCTCTAAATCTACCGGCCTTTCCCCTTTCTTCGCTAACTATAGCTTTTATCTAAAGCTTAGCACTAAGCCCTTTAGTCCCCCCCCGCCTAATATAACCCCTTAGCAATAGAAGGAATACCTCCGTAGTAACGCGCTTGCTTCCTATCTTTAGCGTATCTTTAACTTTCTCTGCGATACGATCGAGGATACTTAAGCTACTTAAGCTCGCTATACGAACGCCCGGCGGACTCCCGCCCTAGCGTATTAGTCTAGCGATATAGTATTCCTTAGCACCCGCTAGATCTAGACCCTCCGCCCTATAAAGAAGCTCGATTATAAGCGGGAGGGCCTATATAAGGTCCTTAAGGTATATAAGACGGCGTATCTTCTTCGCCTCCTTAAGGGCAGCCGTCTTTACCCTGTTTTTTATTACTCCCTCCTTACTAAGACTTAAGAGCCCCTTTTGCCCGGCTAATCGGAGCTTAACGTCCGGCCCGCCGATAACGGCGTTCTTTTTTCCCCTAGCGACGACGACGGCGACGACGCGTACCTTAAGTAGGAGTTTTCTTCTATCCTCGCGTAACGCTAGTACGCCTCCGGGAAGATTAAGTATTGCGTTTAATAGCGTTATAGCGCCCTTACGTAGGAGGACTCCTCTTGTCTTAACGGCTGCTAGGACGACCTTAAGGCTTTTTACGCCCTTAACCCGACTAAGCTTAAACCGGCCTTTTATACAGCCTTCCTTACGTCTTTACCTTCGCCTAAGTAATAATAAGTATAATCCTTCCTTACGTCTTTACCTTCGCCCGAGTGATAATAAGTATAATTTATTAATATAATTTACGTTATAACGGCACGCGTTAGATTCTTTGTTTTACCCTTTGTTTCTCCTTATTCTTCTCTCGTTCTATATTAGGCCTGCTTTTAGGACCGGTTGATATAGATTTCCTTCGTTATTATTAGCCTATCGCCCCTTTTAAGCGTTTAAGTCGAACGCCGATTTAAGGGGGATATACTATTATAGTGTTAGGTTATATTATATATTATCCTACGTAACCTCTATATCGTATATATAGACATTTAGACTTAGTCTATAGCTGTGTCCCTTCGTGGATTAATAATAATTATATACCCCTTACTAAGCTCGTTCTCTTATAGTAGTCGTTAATAAAGTCGTAAAGGCGAAGGTTAAGGTAGGCTTTCGTGTCCTTAGCATTTATATATCTAATTAAAACGGCTTAATAAAAGTCCTTAAGGATATCTTAGTCGATAGGTAGTAAGGGCTCGGTAGGCAAAGGCTCGGCGGTAAAGGCCTTAATTAAGGTCTAAGAGGTTTAGACTTTAAGCTACCGGTAGAATATTACTATCGCGTTAACGTTAAGTATCCGGACGTTAAACGCTAAGTTATTAAAGGACGAAAAGCGGAAAGGCTAAGGTCTAATAGTCTTACGACTCGGCCGTAATATAGGGCGGCGGTAGCTAGCGGTCTTATAGATAGGACGGGGGTAGGGAGGTCGAACGTAGCGGCGAGGGTAAAAGGTAGCTAAGGAGTTAGAGTCATAGCCGGAGTCGGAGTTAGCGTCGTTAACCTAGCGGGAGGAGTCTAGATAAGCGGGTTTACCTACGTTAAGAGTATCCTCGAAAAATATAGAGAAAGAGGGGCTAAGGGATAGGGGAATAAACTTAAGAACGTCGCTAAAGCGGATAGAATAGATAAAGGCCGGAATATAGGCTAAGGCTAGACGGGCGGGAATAAGGATCGTAGCGGCGGGAATAAAGATTATAGCGGTAAAGGGCTCGCCCTCGTCGTTAGAATCCTCGACGGAGGGACTAAAGGAAAACCCCCTTAAGGCAAAGGTAGGTAAAGGCGCGGTTAAGGGCTTGCCCCTATCGTCGAAGTCTTTAATAAAGGGGGTAAAGGGAAAACGAATTGTATTTATTAATTATATTTCTTCTAAAATAAGGATAAAGGAAGCTAGTATAAGATAGGCAAGGCGGGCAAAGGTAGCCGATAGGCCTAGGATAAGATAAGGCTAATAGTCTAAGAGATAGGAGGCTAGAAAAAAGGGGGACTAAAAGGAAAGGGAGTTACCGCGCTAGTTAATAATAAAGTTATGCCGGCGTAGCTAAGGGAGGCTAAGAATAACCTTATAGCTAAGCTTTATAAGAAAGAAGTAGATAGACTTAGTATAAGCGCTAATCCGGGAGACCGAAAAGGCGTAATAGGTAATAGAGCTAGACTCGTAGTCGCTACTATCGGCGAGAGAAAGCTAACTATTACAGGCTGCGCCGTGGTACGTACTACGGCTGTGCCGCAGTAGGCGCTTAGGTCAGCCGCTGCGTAGGCCCGGCATCGAGCCGGCTACTAGCACGTATAGCCTAGCAATGCCCTAGACGAGGGCACGGTCGGGCCGACATAGGGCCCGTGTAGGGGCAAGGCGCACACACAAAACCTACGGGAAGGGCGAGCTACGGTAGGCTCTTCTTCCTCTCCTCCTTAGCTTTAGATAGTCAATTGTCTAGCTACGCAGTGTTAAGTTAAACCCTATGCCGGCCCCTTATACTAACGCGGGAATTAGAGTTAGCGGATAGGAAGGGTAAAGCGGTACGCGGTCTTAGCGTGTATAAAGGCGTATCCGGAATAGCCGGAGTCGACTTAAGCACTTATAACGATATCGGCGGACATAAGGGATAAAGGCATAAGTAAAGCACGCGGTTATATTCCCGTAGGGAGGCAAAGATCCTCCCCGGTACCGAACGAAGCTATAAACTTAGATACTAAGAGCTCTATCGCGCGATAAGGCAAAAGAGCTACGTATTTCCTAATGACGGGGAAAAGGCAGGGAGGTCGTCTACTTCGCCCTCGATAAAGCCTTGCTTAATAACGCGAACCTAATAGCGGGGGGGGGGGGGGGTTTAAGCAAGCGCGGGGCAAACGTACCGCTACTACGGCTATAGCCGCGGCTAGAGCTAGAACTAGCGCCGGGACTAACGCTAGGGTTAGCGCTAGGATTAGCACTAATACCCTTATTAAGGTAAGTCTAAGCGGTATAAGTAGCGGTAGCCGGCTTAGCGTAGTAGAGGTAAAGACGGTTCTTAAACCGCCGTTGCTTCTTAGCGTTAGTAAGCCGGGCCTAGAATATATCGAGCTATATTAGGTTACCGGCAAGAGACGTAGGTAAAGCGGGCGAGGTAAAGCCGGTGCGAGTAAGGTTATAAGGCGGCTAGAGTTAAGAATAGGCCTTAATACGCTATGAGTTATCCTAAAGCGTAGAATATATCTTAGCCTAGGCCGTAAAGTCGTTATAGGCCGGGCATTCGACTTATAAAGCGGCGGCGTTAGTAAGTTCGATAAAGACCTTTAAATAAAAGTAAGCGACGTAAGCGGTGCCGTTAAACGATAAGTCGGCTTAAAGCTAGGTAAACTTTAAATAGAAGTCCGGCTAAGAAATATTCTTTATCGATAAGGCATTAAAGTCGGCCTCCGACTAAGCATAGGTAAAATTAGCACTAAAGATAAGGCTAAGGTCGTCGGTAAGAGCTTTTATAGTAGTATACTATTAATTAGCGAAGGACTTATTATTAAGGACGTCTTAAGGAACGCTAGTAATAATAGAGGTGGCCCGGCCGGTAAGCCGGCTAGCCGTATAGAGAATACGATCCTACTCTATAAGGTATAAGGCGGCGTCTTAACGGAGCTTAATAATAAGGCCGTTACGCTAGGTTTAGAAAGCCTCCTAACGTTGCTTTTAGGTACCGGAGTCGCCGGCGAACCTCTTAAGGTCGGCTATACGGGAATAGGTAAAGGTAAGGGCGGGAGTAAGGGTAAGGGCTTAGTCTTAAACCGTATCGCGTTTAGTTAAGATAAAGAGAGAGGACGTAGCGCGGTTAAGCTAACGCTAAAGATCGGTAGTATACTCTTAGGCAATAGCTACGTACTCTTAAGCGATAAGCACTTTTATATTTAACTTAACGTAAGTATTATTAGGGTAAGTAAGGGCCTTAATCTAAAGGGCGTAGAAGTCGTAAGTAGCGTTAGCCTAAATATAGGCGAATATACTAAATAAAGGCCGTTAGGCTCGAAGAAAGGCGATAAGGCGGGGGTAGTAGGAAATATACTTAGTCTAGGGCTTTAGGTCGGTAGGAGCCGGCGGGGTAACGGCTAAGGTAGCAGACGGAGGATTAGCCTCTATATAGTCTATTATCGTAGATTATAGGGCAATAGGATAAGGTAAGGGTAAGGGAAGGTTAAGGAGGGAAATCTATATAATTCGCGTTAAGACGGCGTATTTACACTAGGAAAATTCTAATAATTAAAGAAAACTTAGTCGAAGGGGTCTAGCGAAGAGGCGGACTTACGTCGCGAAGAGGGGAGATTAGAAAAGATAGGGGTAAGATAGCGAGATTATTAATTAAAAGCAATAGGATAAAATAGTAGATTAAACTATAAGAGAATAAGTGTTAGTTAGTTAAACAAACAAAGGGGTTGCAAACTGGCTGGATTCTAGTCTATAATGTCTATTAACTAAGGGGCGACGAATAGCCCCTTTATATAGCCTACAAACGCGTATATTAATAGGGCCTAAAGCCGGACCTTTACGAGCCCTTGCTTACGACGTCGGGGCTATGCCTATAAAGGCGATTAAGTTAATAACTTAATTATCGTAAGGGCGGCCGAGTTAGTAACGCTATCACCGGGGTCCTTAATGCATACGATCGATGCATCGTATAGTTAATAACGCATCCGTGTAGGCATTGCCCGCACGTGATCTATTTAATTACGTAGATTGCAATCGTGCCTAAAGAACGGATATCCCTTATTCCTATACTAGCAACTTTTCTTTATAGTTGCTATATAGCAAGCCTATAATCTAAACAAAGGGGAAAATAGAAAGAACGATACATTAGGCGGAAGGCCTAATAAATATATTTAATAAGTATAAATGAAATAGGGGTAGAACAAAAGGAACACCGTTAGTCGTTATAGGCGAAGGACGAAGGCTTCTATCCTAATCGAGAGGCTGTTTATATTAATAAGGCGTTTAAGGGCTTTATTTAGCGATGCCTTCGTTATAGCGTCGGCGGGGTTGTCTTCCCCGTAGATCTACC
The DNA here is from genome assembly GCA_012934285.1 of Ophiocordyceps sinensis. NCBI lineage: Eukaryota > Fungi > Ascomycota > Sordariomycetes > Hypocreales > Ophiocordycipitaceae > Ophiocordyceps > Ophiocordyceps sinensis. The sequence continues at coordinate 10,334,204 of JAAVMX010000001.1, read as the reverse complement.
CAATCTCCTTAATTTCCCGTCGCTCGTACGACTAACGCAACGCTATAATATCGATTATTAGGCGTTTCTCCTTCGTAGTGCCGAGCTTAATAAGGCATTCGTAGAGGGAGTACGAGTTAGTGTATATAATAAGAGGGATTAGTAAGAGCTTAAGCCGTTCCGTAACTATATAGAGGGTCGTAATAAGGGAGATGCTAAGGTCTACGCCGTTAACTATGCCGTAGATCTCGCTCGTAAGAACGCTATAGGTTACTCGCTTATACTTCGTCGAGCTCTAATAGACGATATTGCTATTAATCCGAAAGTACGTATCCGTACGCTCGGTCTTATTAACGAGCGTAATAACGAAGCTTAACTAAGACGAAAGGTCTCGGTTGTTTATAAATAAGCTATCCGTAAATACTATAAGTTTAGCGGTCTTGAGATTAATTAGTTAGTACGTAAGTCTACGTTATTAATAGTCGATCTGCTATTAGAGGCGCTTATTAAGGATGTTATAATCCTTCTCTTTAGGGGCTTAGACCTAGGCTGCCACGGAGATATCGAATAAGGCCTTAGGCTAATAGATAGAGGCGACGTACGCAGCATAAGCGCGTTGCTTAAGATACTGCGAGGCTTTATCACGAGCCCGTAAGTCGACTACCTCGATCCTTAAGGCCTATCCCTTCTGCTATAGGAGTAGAACGTCGTCGTAAAGCGTTAGTTTTACTCTATTAAAGTCTATAGCATTCCTTAGGGTTATTTAGGTCTTCGGCTTAACGCGAAATTAAGCTATCTCGAGCTCTTTTTCTTCCTAGGCCGAAAAGGTGTCTAAACCAAGCATAAGGGTATTATCCGTCTGCATTCCGACGAGGCTAAAGTCGTCGGGTCCTTAATTCGTGATTAAAAGGCATAAGTCATAGGTAGAGGGAGCTATATTAAGGCTCTTAACGTAGTGTTTATAGTAGGTCTTCTACTAATATATACCGGCTTCTATAAGACCGTATAACGGTCTAATAACTCTTATAATTATGCCCTCTAGGTACTTGCCCTAGAGCTCTATCGGAAGATCCGCTAATACTATACGATTAAGCTTTGTTTAAGCTTAGGGATAGGCCTATGTAATGTCGCGGAGAGATAAGCTTATGCCTTAGCGAAGCAAGGCGGGGGCAAGGGCTAGGATTAAGCGCTAGCTAATATATTAAATAGTAGTGGAATAGGTTAGGAGCGAGCTTTTCTCTATATCGCTATAGCCTTAGATTACTAGACGCGACTTTTCGTATAGTTTAACGTTACGGCCCTTTACTTCCCGGACTATTCGGGATCGAAATAAGCGATAAGACCTATAAATTAACTTATCGTATTATTCGAAGCTAAATACCCTACGGGCTACGAGATCGTTAATCTCCCGCTAGTCTAATTCTTTAAAAGGGGCGCTGGGTATAGTAATAACGCCGTTATTGCGTAGCTTAGTCGATAGCCGTAGTGTATTTTCTTCCTTCTTAACGAGGAATTAATTATAGAAGGTTATAGTCTTTGGCTTATTCCTCGAGCCTAAGGGACGTCCGCGTTTGCGGGGCTACGGCGGAGCCGGTAGTGCCTATACTAGGGAGGGGGAAGGATCTAGCTTAGGAATTTCGTCCGGAGTAGAGGATTCGACCTCGGAGAAGGTGTCTATATCATTAAGGGCAGGGGGATCCGGGGTATCGTCCTTGCCATAGTAGTACGGCTGTATAAGGGTAGACCGGAAGACTATAGGGCCGTTAACGGTCTCGATAGTAACGTCGTAGCCGTTAATAAAGGCAATCTTATATAGACCTTACTATCCTCGCTTCTCTCTCTAGACGCGGACTTTACTCTATAGCGGTAGTAATAGAGTGTTAAGAGTTAAGGGCCTATTTCGAGCTTATAGGCTATCCCTAACTTATCGCGCGGCGGAGAGCTGCCGTAAGGCTTTTATAGCCTTTTAGATAGTCGCGGCTCTATATACCGTAGTTGCCGAAGGAGGGGAGTCCTAAGTCATCCGTAGGTATACTTTAAAGACGAGGAGCGTAGGGACGAGGCCGTTTAGTCTTATTATATTATTTACGGCTTTAATAGCTATTTGTAGGACGGATTTAAGGGCCGTTATACTACCGATTTCGGCGTATATTATTTTAAACATACGATAGAGCGGGCTATAGTACCTTTTAACCTTACCTATAGACTAATATGCCTTAATAAGGATCTAGGTATATGTAATACCTATAATGCGAGCCTTATTGCGAAACTCGGTTAAGGCGAAGTTAGTGCCCGCGTTATACCGGATAAAGTTAGGGGGGCCGAGGTATATATCGATCTATAGCGCCCTAAGTGTCTCTTACGTGTCCTTAGCCGATCTAGACGGGAGGAATCGCGCTCCTTAGAAAGAGGTCGCTATATCGACCGCGTATAGTACCGGGCGGGTGCTACTACCGACCTTTAGGTATATTATATCGACGACGACCTCGAAATTAAATTCTTAGTTATCCTTTAATATAAACCTAAACCTCCGGGGCGCTAGCGCGTAGAGCTAGCAGTAATAGCAGAATTTTAAGATATCCTTAAGTATTTCTACTAGGATATTGTTATACCCTACTTATTTTAATAGGTAGTAAAGTCTATTAACGGCTAGGTAGCTAAATCGGCGGTAGAGCGTTTGTATCTCGGCTTTAGTTAAGAAGGCGATTGCGTTCTCTTCCTTACTAAAGAAGAACTATAGATATCCCTATTTGCGAACAACGGGGACGCTAACACCGGGACCGATAATCGTATCGGTAGTATTATTAAAGTATACGCCTAAGCGATCTATATTAGCTAGGCAAATGAGGAAGGGGGTCGTTATTCCTAGCACGTAGAACGTAATATAGCTAATAGGGGTCTCGAGGGTAATAGAGCTAAAGGAACGTACGTCCTCGCCGCTGCCGAATTTAATATAGGCCTAGCCGGCGGTAGACTCGTCGAGCACGATAGACGGGTCTTTTCGTTATAGGGCGAGATACTAGTCTTAACCTACCGTAGAGACTATAGCTGCTCCGGTGTCTATAAGGATGCCGTAAAAGCAGTCCTTTAAGTAACGGTCGAAGACGAATTAAGTAGCCGAAACGCTTAACTAGTCTATCCCTTATACGTCTTCGCCTGTGATTAAATAGTTAAAGGACTACTAACATAGGATTTACGAGGCTTGCTACTTAGTTAGTTCTTCGTCGTGACTAGCCTTATCGTTACGCTACTCGATAGCGGCCTATAGAGTCTCGTTACCTTTATATTCGGTAAGATAGGCCTCGAATCCTATGCTAGGGTTGCCGGTTAGTAGGCATTAAGCGTAGTATTAAGCCTTAGACCTAGCTTATTCCTATAGGGTATGCTTTATCGACTAGCATCCTTCCTTCTAATAAACGAAGCACTTCCTCGACTATTAGCGGTTGCTAAAGCTACTGCCGCCGCTATAAGGGCTATAGTAGCTTTATCCGCTGCTTCCGCTAAACCTACGGCCGTTGCCGCGGTTATTAGTATATCTTCGGTCGGTGTAGAATACGCCTAATGAATTATATTTATTATTTGTATTTATTACCTCGTTACGATAATATACGAACGTGCCGGATGTGCCGTTCTCGGCCTATATCGATAGATAGGTCTTTAGGGAGGAACTTAGCGCGGACTATAGCTTTTCCGTAGTCTTAGGAGGGCTATATAGCGTATAGCTAAATTCCGGGACGTTTCGGCACGCGTTAAGCAATATAGTGCGGAGGGGGAGGTCTTTAGCGAACTTAAATCCTAGGGCGCGTTAACATCTTTAAAGCTTATTAAAAAGGGTCTATAGGGCTTCCTATTAAGTCTTATTTAGATGCTTAACTCGTAGCTTTTTAACAGTTATAGTGCTTTAATCTACCTAATAGTGCTAATAGTTTACTTCGGTATCGAAGTAAGCCTTTAATAGGTCGTAGGCTTGCCTAAATATACTATCCTACTCTATATATTAGATATAGTAGTCTTAAGCTCGGCCGGTAAGGATCTAGGGAAAGAGGGCATAGAAATAGCCGGGCTAGGCCTTAACTATATAATAAACGTCCGTAAAGATATAGACTTTATTATCGAGAATGTTATAGGGCTCCCCTATATAATTCTTGCTTTTATCCTATAACTTAATAAACTTTTATAGGAGGTCTACGTCTGCCTCCTCGTTCGGAACGTCGTAGGGGGGCACTATTATATAGGCTGCCTTTAACGTTATATTAATCGGAGGGGTCTTAGAGAACTAATATAAAGTCGGGTAAAGTGTTATTAGCGTCTTTAATATATCTTAGAACGGAAGGGTCTAAGGGTTCGGGAACGTGCCGGGCATTTAATCTCGCGGGTACGAGCCGGGATCGACGGAGGTAGTATATATCGAGGTTGCTAAAGCAAAAGAGGGTTCTAGCGCGAATGTGACTGCCGGGGCGGTCGGAGGTATAGGGGGGATAGCCGCGGGCGTAGATAGCGCCGTCGTAAAGGTTGCTATAGGAGCCGGGGTTAGGGCAATAAGAGGTGCCGTTAGGGCCGTGCCTAGGGCGACTAAAGAAGGAGGGTTAGTTATAGCAGCTAGGGCTATAATAGATGTATTTCTTACGAACTCTTAGGTTCGCTCGTCGTAGAACTTTAACTATTCTAAGGGTAGTTCGTCCTTAGGCTAAATTAGGGGAATCTGCTAGCGCTAAAGTATTAAAAATAATGCCGTAAAGCTAAGGTTTAAGGCGCCGGTCTAGATCCTATAGGAGCGTAAGAAGGACTTAAGGGCCTTCTTAAAATACCTATATCCCCGGTTCTATATAGCCTCTATCTACCTATTAAAGTAGTCCTAAAAGTCTAGGAATAACTTATATCTATAGATAGTTATACTAGCATTAATAATAATAAATCGGGCTACGTAAGTTATAATAGCCTTCTTATTAGTGTTGTTATAAGTGACCTTTATCTCTTAGAAAGCAATGTCGGTTTTATTCTAAAACGACCCGAAGATACCGATGCCGCTTAGCTAACCGGGAAGGGGGTTGTCGGCAGTCTTAGTTGCTTCCGGTGCGGGACTAGGAGCGTTAGGGTTATCGGTAGGGTCCGATATAGTGTAATTAAATAAAGCATACTGCTATTATTAAAGGGGATCGCGAGGGTCGTTACGAAGGTTATCTTACGTTACGGACGCACTATTATTTAACGTAACTCTTCTTCTTCTCGAAGCGAGACGGTATTAAATAAAAGCTAGGAAAGAACTTATCGGCGGTCACCGAGAGCTAGCTATAATAGCTTCGTCGGCTCTAACTCGCGCAGGTTCCTTATTCTTAGCATAAAGGACCGTCTCTAGGTATAGGCAATAGAATCCGCGAGGGATAAAGATCCGGTACTTTTCGACGATTAGGCTCTACCTCTTCTACTTTACTAATCTATAATTAATCGTTTAATCACTAATTAGTATTAGTTAGTTAAATAAACAAAGGGGTTATAAACTAGCTGGATTTTAGTCTATAATGTCTATTAACTAAAGGGCGACGAATAGCCCCTTTATATAGCCTATAAACGCGTATATTAATAGGGCCCGAAGCCGGACCTTTACGAGCCCTTGCTTACAACGTCGGGGCTATGCCTATAAGGGCGATTAAGTCAATAACTTAATTATCGTAAGGGCGGCCGAGTTAGTAACGCTATTACCGGGGTCCCTAATGCATATAATCGATGCATCGTATAGTTAACAACGCATCCGTATAGGCGTTACCCGCACGTGATCTATTTGATCACGTGGATTGCAATCGTGCCTAAAGAACGGATATCCCTTATTCCTACAATAAGCTTAAAGGGGGGTATATAATTATTATTAATCCACGAAGGGATATAGCTATAGACTAAGTCTAAATGTCTATATATACGATATAGAGGTTATATAGGATAATATATAATATAACCTAATACTATGATAGGCTGATTATATTAGCCCCGGTATATAGCATAGAGGATGCTTTACATACATTAGCTCTCCTTTAAACAATGCCTTTATAAGCTCTTTAAGGGAGACCGTAGTATCCTTAAAGTTAATAAACTCTTAGATACGTGCGGTCTTAGTATTAATCTCGTACGTAGAGTACTAAGTAGCTCTTAAATATAGGAAATCAGCTGTATAAATATTATAGCAGAAGAGTAAAGAAAGAAGTAAACTTATAAACATAAGGATGCATGCAGCTACCTAACTATAGGACTAACGGAGGTATATATAGATACCGGAGCCTCTTAAATAAGGCCCCTAGCCCGCACTAACCGTAGTTATAATCCAACGGAATACCTACCTACCGTCCTTAGCTAAGGAGGTTATATGTGTTAGGCTCGTCGGAGCCTATAGTTAGAGCCCGGGTTAGCCCCTAGACCCCTAATACTAAGAAACCCCCTTTGCTAGAGTGCTTATAGCGATAGCAAACGAAGAGAAGAAAACCCTAATAATTAAATCAAGACCTAATAATTAAATGATTAAATAAAATAGCCTAACGGCTTGTATAAAAGAGATACCTAATAGCAGGGTGTTCGTCCTAAGGCTGCCCGCCCGAATTGTCCGGAACGGTTCGTATAAAAGAGATACCTAATTGTAAGGTGTTCGTCCCGAGGCTGCTAGTACAAGCAAGCCTATCGTATAAAAGAGATTCCTAGATAATAGGGTAATTGTCCTAAGTCTCCTCGTACCGGCCTTGTTAATGTCTTTTAAATTAGCTACTAATCCGTCGAGATATCGCAATTATTGTGACTTTTACCTCGTAGTGTTTTAGGATTTTCAGTAGGGCAAGGTATATATTCGATAGCATGCCAGCCACCTACCCCCTAGATCTCTACGGTCTATTAACTCAAAGAAGATCCGAGTGCGCCGTTTAAATCCCCGTTCTTTAGTTATTCTAATAGTAGTCTTTTTCCGGGGATCCGGCTCGTAGCGAATGTTTATTAGGAGGCGATATTCGAGGATCTTGTCTAGGACCGTTCCCGTTGACCTCTTCCTTCCCGATTTCGCAGCATTAGCTGCCTATAATTCGCGGAGTCTGCCGAATAGCCTACCGCGTGGTCTTTCCACGTGGCCCGCTTATAGTCTTTTCTTTTACCTCGTACACTAGCGAGGAATTCGCAGCATCGACTACGCTAAAGTAGTCTTCTTATTTTACCTCGTGTGCCGGCGAGGATCCTATAGCATCTACTGCCTATAGTCTTCTTATTTTGCCTCGTGTGCCTGCGAGGGTTGCGGATTCTGCCGTCTAGTCTGCTAAAGGCCTGCCGAGTGATCTCTTTCCCGAGGTTCGGTCGTGCCGTTTAGTCGTTCTTCCGTATGGCCCGCTTATTGGCCTGCGAAGTGGTCTCTATCCGAAGCTCGCAACCTAGCCGTGTTGTCTCTTCTTTAACCTCGTGTACTAACGAGGGTTATTGCGGAGTCGCCGTATAGTCTGCTAAAGGCCTGCCGAGTGGTCTTTTTCCGAGGTTCGGACTTCCCGTTTAATCTTCCGTATAGCCCGCCTATTATTATATTCTTTTACCTCGTGTACTAACGAGGGTTGCGGATTGCCGTCTAGTCTGCTAAAGGCCTGCCGAGTGGTCTCTTTCCTAAGGTTCGGTCGTGCCGTTTAGTCGTTCTTCCGTATGGCCTGCTTATTAGCCTGCGAAGTAGTCTCTATCCGAAGCTCGCAACCTAGCCGTATAGTCTCTTCTTTAACCTCGTGTACTAACGAGGGATGCCTGTGTATTGTCTTATCGTCTTAATCCTTCTTTAAACCTAGCTCTTCGTAATAACACTAAGGTTAGAGCCTAATGCCGTTGTTGAAAAAATGCGATATCGATAGCTTTAATTTAGTGTTGTTTAAGCGAAAGAGACCTAGCTTATACGGCCGGGCTTATAACTCTTAAATGCAGGAAATTAGCTATATAAATATTATAGCAGAAGAGTAAAGAAAGGGGTAAACTTATAAATATAAGGATGCATATAGCTACCTAACTATAGGACTAACGGAGGCATATATAGGTACCGGAGCCTTTTAAATAGGGCCCCTAGCCTATACTAACCGTAGTTATAATATAACGGAATACCTACCTGCCGTCCTTAGCTAAGGAGGTGTAAGAAGACAGACTAGAGGTACGTTTAGGAAGGTAGGAACGATAGTTAAAAGTACGAATAATCCTTTATTGCAATACGGTTGCCCTCTCGTAGTAAGGCTAAAGCTTGCCCTTCTTCTAAGATATATCGGGGCCTTAGGGATATACCCTTAGGCCTCGAGAGGGGTTGTCGGGGACTAGTTAGCGACTAATGCCCGAATAGTCCCCGAGCTAAAATACATTATCTATCGTGCATATATCCCTATCTCCCGACTCTATAGTTACGTAGGTAGCTGCGTTATAGGAGGTTATATATGTTAGGCTCGTCGGAGCTTATAGTTAGAGCCCGGGTTAGCCCCTAGACCCCTAATACTAATAGTAGCTTAATAGACTAACTTAGTAAGGATAATCTTAGTGTTATCTATAGCTTTAGTTGCGCTAAAGGAAGATATATTAATAATAGTTAACGTTAAGAGTGTTTAAGAGAAAAGGAGCTAAAAAGGGGCAGTAATGCTAAGGTACTTAGGGATAAAGAGCTCTTTTAAGACCGTATATTACGGCGTTCTTATAGGTACGTAAGAACTACTCTAAGAGCAGCGATATAAGAGGAGCGGTATAATCCGCATCCTCGCGTATGTCTTAACGTATTCTAAGATATAACAATAAGTATTGCTATTTACACGGATATAAATCTCTATTTATACGGAAGTTCGGGAAATCTCTACCCTTTCTGCGCTAACCCCGCACGCCTAGGTCCCGCCACTAAATTTTCCGTATAGGTATATAGCAATTAAGAGGCCCGCGTAAATCGTCCCTAGCCTAATTTTCTATCCTTAATTCTACATCGCGTATTCGTACGTAAAGTAAAGCCTTTACGATAGACTTAATTTACTCTTAATAGCCTATTAAAGAGCCTCCTAGAGACGTAGACAAAGAGGCCCCGAATGCCTACGAGCCTAATGCCTACGACGGCCCGGTAATTCTACGCCTACCACTATTACTAACCTTTAATATATACGATAAGCTATATAACTTCCTTTAGACGTTTTACCGCGAGAATAGCGCTGCTATCGTAAAGATAAATAGCTCTAATAAGCGTAAGGTTAACGGGCAGCTAGTTCTTTCTAACGTTACCTTTATTTGCGATCGTAGGCCTCGACGAGCCTCGAAAAGCGCTAGGCTTTATAAAACCTCCTCCGTAAAGCTTAACTACCCCGTCACGATTTATGCCTTAGTAACTAAGCGCTTAGACTAAAAGTAGACCTTCCGCATTACTTATAATAGTTAGTATAATTACGGGCAGTTAATTAATCCCTTAGCGTATAATATATCGTTAACGAACTATTGCATAATAAGAGCTTAAGAGTAGGCTTTCTAAGCTTTAAGCCGTTCCCGCCTATAAGATCGCGTTAATTCTTAGGGAATTAACTGCCGAAGAGTCTTTCTTCCGGCAACGCGATATCTATAACGACCGATAGAAGATCCGCGCCGTAGCCCTTAGTAGGAAGACTGCTACCTAAGCCTTTATCGCCTACCTCTAAGACGCCGGCCTTAAATATATCGTTAAGTTCGCTAACGCCGATAGCGATAGCGACGGCGATAGCGACGGTAATAGCGACGGCGATAGCGACGGTAATAACAGTCGGAAGGTTAAGGCTATCTTCTAGACCTACCCTTAGTATAAGAAGATATAGAAGCGGTTCCCTAAGGTTATCGGCCTTAATAATATATATAACACTAACCGCTTTAAGATGTTTCTCTTTTAAGCTATTAGATTTACCGATTAGCATTCCGTTGCTAACTTCGCCTTTAGCTTTATTAATATAGAAAAAAAGGAGGGCTTATAGTAGCTAGTAGAGCGGCTTAACGAGCTACGACTAGAGGTCGAGGCTCTAAAGCCGACTATTATTATTATAGATAAGGAAAAGGCCCTTAAAAACGCCCTCTTAAACGTTTTTCCTTCCTCGCAGTAATAGCTTTGCGTATAGCATATTAACGCTAATATCTACGCGAGAATAAAGACACGGTGGAAGGAGCCTAGCTACGACGACGATAACGACGACGACGATAATAACGACGACGACGATAATAACGACGACGACGAGGCTAACGAGGCTGCCGAAGACTATACTGCCGGTCTAGCTTGCATATAATAAGAGGCAGAAGAGGTAGAAGCGGTAGGGAACGCACCCCCCCCCTCCGGCCGATAAATACACCTATAAGAGTATATTCGCAGCTTAGAAGCTTATAATCTACGCTTCTACGGAAGAAGAATTTAAGGCTAAATAGAAGACTTTCGATAAGACCTACGGAGAGCTTTAAGCCCGTATTATTAGGTATATCTCGAAGGAATATATGCCTTAGCGGGAGCAATAAGCTGCCTACTTTATTAGTAGGTATCGCAACTTCGGCTAAAGGGTTAATAGCCCTATAGAGACCGCCTTTAAAGACGTTAAATCGTACCTTCTTATAGGTATAAGAGACCTCTTTTACCTCTATACCGCCTTGCTTTAGATAATCGAGAATAAAGAGCGCTACTACTAGTAGAAGGCCGCCCGATAGTAAGCACGGCAACGGCTTATTTATAGCGGTTAGGATTAGCTTAGTAAGCTGACTTTCTAGATTATATATTAGGCTATTAATATACTTACCGTATAGCACCGGCTTGCTATAGCCGCGATGCCCTTAGAGCTAGGGAAAGAGCCGCGGGAGCTAATCCCGCTGCCGCGTTATACCGGGCGATTTACTTAATAGCAAGGGCTTCCTTATGCCTACGTTATTCTCGAGCGCCTTAAAGCCAACCCTCGGCTTCCGCTTATTAGGCTTAATATTCTTCCCTAGTAGTAGCTTAAGAAGCCTTTAGTACGACCCCCCCTTTGCCCCTTTATCTATATAAATAATGCTAATAACGACCGACCTTTAGCACCTTAAGGAGCTACTCCTCCGTATTTATAACCCTAATATAGTGCAAACGCTTAAGGGCCGGCCTCGCGCTATAAAGAATACTAGTCTAACTATACCCTTAACCTTATAATACTAAGAGGAAGACGATTAATAGGCATTAGTAGCTTTATAAGCAGCCTTATAGCGTAGAAGAGGACGAGGAGCACCGGCAGCTTTATAAGCAGCCTTATAGCGTAAAGCCTTATAGCGTAGAAGAGGACGAGGACGAGGGATATAGAGGCGGCTACCGCGATTAAGTTAGGCTAGTCCCCGCCGACTTAACGCAAGCGTACGCCGCATACGTATATAAAATAAGGTAGACGAGATGCAATCGTCGCAGTTATAGGGAAGATCGCGAGCACGCGTAAATACATAGGCAAGGGGATCTCGAGGGAGACGGGCTAGGGGCGGAAGAGCTATAGCGTCGCCGTCGCCGTCGCCGTTTATTAAGGAGGTTATTCTAGCTACGCAAGCCACGTAGTTAAGGCCGGACTAATAAACGGGCCGATTGTACGCGCATCTCGCGATAACTTTAAACATACGTTATTTAAGCTCTTTAAGCTCTTTTACGCGCTGCCTCTTTACGCGTATATTAAATTAAAAATTAAGGCTAAGGACGATTTGCGCGGGCCTCTTAATTACTGTATACCTCTACCTAATTTTAGTGGCGGGACATAGGCGCGCGGGGTCGTATAGAAAAAGTAGAGACTTAGGCGAACTTCCGTGCAAATAGAGATTTATATCCGTGCAAATAGCAATACTCTAACAATAGCTGTATTTCTATAGTATATCGTACTAAGGGGGACTTAAAATTCGTCCCTTAACTATTAGGTCGCCTACGGGGCGTTAGGCCGCCTTATAGGTAGACGCGCGTGTTATTGCAATAGTAGGCATTAGTAGCAATTTGCGCGGGTCGCATACCGGGCTTATAACTGTCGCATCTACCTAAAAGGGGCCGCAGCCGCAGCCGCGGTTAGGTGGTCAATTGGGCACGCACACAATTAAGGTCGGAAAAAGTCTATTGTTCTAGTCTGGTGTGGGCACGGGGCTAGCTGTCTTGCGCGCCTGCTTAAATAGGCGGCAAAGTGGATACGGTGGCCTGCTTAGGTACCCTTTCTATGCGGCTCCCGCATTCCTAACCGCCTTGCCATTCCTTCCCCTTAAACCTATAAACAAATTTTGCTCCCTCTATTTGGGGTCGTCCGCTTCTTCTAAGTCCGCTTGCGGCGCATCGGCATCCTTCATTTCCTGGTCGCTTCCTCCCTGCTGGGCCGCCTTCTCCGCCTCAGCAGCCTTACGAGCCTCTTCCTCAACGGCTCTTTTGGCAGCCTGCTCTGCATCGACGCGCTCTTGCACGGCAATTCGCTCCGACTCGACTTTTTCGAAATGACGCTGGACAATTGGCCCGGCCATGGCGCGAAGCGCCTCCAGCTTGGCAACGTAGACGCCCTTGGACGCATCCTCGCCCTCGTCATACAACCAGTCCTAAGGGAAGATGAAAGCGTGAGCGTGGTGCGTTGGAGGTGATGCGCGTGGGGTTGCTTACCTCGACGGCTTCCAGTTTCTGCTTGATAGTCGACTTTTCCTCCTCGCTGGCAAGCTCAGAGTATTGATCGTCGAGCTTAGCCCGGAGGTCGTAGATGTAAGTCTCGAGCTCGTTCTTCTTTTCCTCGGTATCGGCCACGAGCTTGTCCTCCATGACCATGCCGGATTCCTTCTCCATAAGAGCAGACTTGGCGGTCGCATCCAGAGATGACGTCCCGCTGGAAATGGGAAGATCGCCCTTGCGAACCTGCTTCTTTACTCTGCGAGTCTTCTTAGGCGCCTCCTTGCTGTCAGACTCAATTGCCTAAAGAAACACCAAGTCAGCGTACATGCGCACGAAAACGACGCCGTGAGGTGGTGCGGACGGCGCCAGCCGCAGAGAAGAGAATTAAGGGCTTGCTGGCGCTAGGTTCCCAAGCATAGGCAGTAGAGGCTAGGAGAAGTGGAGTGTGAAGGGGGCAAAACTCACGTCGGCGTCCTTCTCGCCATCCCCCTTGGACTCTTCGTCTTTGATCTCTTCGTCAACTTCCTGGTCTTCGACGTAATAGCCGCTTTCGACATTCAAGACACCATGGATGTTGATGCGAGCCTTGAGCTTGCAGATCATGAAGTCATCCTCGCCCTCGACCTTGACACCTTTGACGGAGAAACGACCAATCCAAGGGTTCACCTTCCCCGGCAACTCTTCGGGGTGTGCGAATCGTGCCTCGAGGTCATAAGGCTGCTTGCGGTAGAAGGTCAGGATCTTGGTCGAAGGCAGCATGTTGCCCTTATTGAAAACGGTCAAGCTGGTGTCCTCGTCTGGGATGTCGGGAGCCTTCTCCCAGGCGAATTCGATGGGGTAGCTGATGATGTCCTGAACAGAGAAATCACGAACTCGGAAGGCTGGCGAGAGAATGGCGCAACTGAAGGCGCAGCCGCGGGCGATGGCCTCGTCTGCGTTCATGGTGAAGGACAGGGGCTTCTCGAAAAATGCTTGGATGCGATCCTTGAGCGCGGGGACGCGGGAACCACCACCGACAATCTCGATGACGTCAATGTCCTCCTTGGAAAGCTCTGCCTGGGCAAGGGCTTGCTCCAGAGGCAAGTGGACGCGCTTCAGCAAGGGCTCAATCATGGCCTCGAACTCTTGTCTGGTGACCATGGCGGAGGCATCGACGTCGTTCATGAGGGATTCAATGTTGACGGGGGCCTGCTGGTTGGCCGAGAGAATCTTCTTGGTTCTCTCAGCGGCGGCGATGGTACGGGCCATGGCACGTCCGTGAGTGTAAATGTCCACCTTGTACTTTCCCTTGAACTCCTTGGCCAAGTGATCGACAAGGGCCTTGTCGAAGTCTCGGCCGCCAAAATTGCGGTCCCAGGCGGTTGCCTTGACGGCAAGCTCACCCTTTTTGAACTCTACGACGGAGCACGTGTAGTTGCTGTGGCCAATGTCGATGAAGCAGACACGGCGGGGGCTCTCCTCGGGACCGGGGAGGTCGAGCTTGGTGATGCCCCAGCCGAGGGCGGCGGCCGTGGTGTCGTTCATGAGGCGTAGCAGCTTCAGGCCGGCAATCTCGGCGGCATCGAGAAGGGCTCGTCGCTGGACATCGGTGAACCAGGCGGGGACACTCATGCAGAGTTCCGACACGGGCAGCTTTAGCTCGTTGGCTGCCGTCTGCTTGATCTTGCTCAGGTACATGGCGACGAGCTGCGTCGCCGTGAACTTCTCCTTGTTGCCGAGGTAGGTAACCTCGGCACCGACCTGGCCATTGACGTCGACGAGCGGCGCTGTCATGTACTGCTGCTCGATCTGAACATCGGGAGCGTTGAAGGAGCGGCCGGCTAGGCGTTTGAGGCAGCCGACAGTGTTCTTAAGGTTGGAAATCTCCTGTGTCTTGGCGGCCTCGCCGAGGTAACGCGATTTGGGACCGAAGCCTACCAAGGACCTGTTGCGGCAAGCATGCCTCGTTAGCCGACCTCAACAGGGGGCTGGGAAGGGGGGGCTCAGGTTAGCATACGGTGTAGCCCTGTTGGAGACTTCATTGGTGATCTGTGGCGGACATCATCATCGTCAGCCATGGATGGACACGGGTCACATTAACTTGGAATAGCAAATACTCACCACATCGACGCCACGATTTCTCGCGACAGCAACCACTGTCTTGAGGGTTCCGAAATCGACTCCTGGTGGGGAGAGTTGTCAGCATTTGCTTAAGGAGAAGCCGAGGACGCAACGACTTACCCACAACGCTCATTGTTTCTGTATCTGTAACTGTACCCTCTGTATGTGTAGTTCCTGCCTTGCTCTGACGCTCTTTTCCCACACGACACTCTCTCTCCTGTTTCGCTCTCGTGATCTTTGGGCTTTCCTCGTTCCTTCGACTTGCTTGTCCGTGGGAACAGCCAGGTCGTGGGAGAGCGGCGAAGAGGCAAGCACGAAAATCGACGGGCCAAGGCTTTGGCGAGTGAAATTTCGAGGGCGGTCGCAAACAGGGTTCTTTTCTGGACGAGTTGCGGAAGCTGGTTCGTAAGGGGAGCGATGTAGAATCACGGTCGAAATCTCTTTGCCGTGGGTGGGCGGGCGGTGTGTTGTCTCATCCAAGGTTCTCAGTACTTGTGTTACCGCCAGTCCACCCGGGGTTACACTGGTATACGGTACTAGCAATCGTCAGCCATACCGCCGCGTCGTGAGGGATACCTGGCGGTAGCACGTGGCCCTCGCAGAGAGCCGGTATAGATGACGCCCACGCTCCGCTGAAGGGTACTTGCTAAAGCATGCCCCGCCATGTTATGTCGAGGTACCCCTCACCCCTCAGCATGTCATTTCATGGAAGGTCGAAGAATTTTCTAGATACAGCGCTTTCCCTGAAAGATTGTAGGTCAATTTTTATCTTATCAGGTCGGGAAGGTACGTACCTAAGCCCCTCGCCGGTACGTACTATCGCGCGCCGGGCGGGGTTCTAGTCAGTGGCTGAGTCACTATGTTAAGCGGCAAAACCATGTTAAACTCTATCGTGGTCTCAGGCAATGCACATAGGCGTGGGCGAATGAGGTGCTGAGATCGATGCTATAAAGAGCTATAGAGGAAAGAGGGAAGGAAGCTAGCTAGCTGTGCGAGAGGGTAGCCCTAATGGCTGCCCCTCGCATAAGGCTGACTAATAGTAAGGACACCTACTATAACACCTCCCCTTAGCCGAATAGCCTAATAAGGCTAATAACAATACGGCTTAAAGCTATATTCTATAGCCTTTTCCTCTATGATTTATCGATCGCTTATTCGTAAGGCTTTCTGCCCTTCTAATTACCTAACTAAGCTTCTATCCTTAAATGCTTTCCTAATCGGGAATTCCATTATTAAACGTAGCGTTATAGCCTAAGCTAGTGCTTAAACTTCTCGTAGCCTACTCGCAAAAGCGGCTTCGTTAAGCTATTAGCAATTATCTTATTAGTGCGGACCTAATAAAGCTAAAAATAGCCTATCGCCGTGCGCTAAACGATCTACTTAAAATAGCGATTAATATGCCTTATACGGCTCGCATTCGCCTTATTAAGAATAGCTAATCTCGTATTCTAACTATCGGTGTATATAATCATCGGCGTCGGCTATAGGTAGCCTACATTATGTAATAGCTTCGCTTGCTATATAGCTACTATACCCGCCGGCGTAAGGTTAATAAATTCGGCCTTAGTAGACGAGGTTATTACTAACGTTTATCGTTTCGACCGCTAAAAGATCGGCCTATCGGCTAAGAAGACTATATACCCGGCTATAGAGCATTAGGTTTAAAGGTCGTTAGCAAAAGAGGCGTCGGCATAGACGCGTAGCTTTAGATCGTTAGTCGAATAACGGCCGCTAAGGATAATACCTAAGGTTAAAGATCCCTTAAGATAACGCAATAAATGCTTTAGGATAGCTATATACGTTATAGTCGGGTTGTAATTTGCCTCCGATAACTTATTTACTATATATAATAAGTCTAGCCTTATTCCTATCGCTAGCTAGTTTAGGCTGCTAGTTCTTCGAAGCTACTCCTTAGAGGGTATTACCGACTATTGTTATTTCTAATCCGCTAGGATAACGGTCTTTAGCGGCTACGGCGTTATTGCCGTATTCTTAATATCGCTGCCGAACTCCTTAAGGATCTTTATCGCGAATCTTATCTAATATAGGCGAATCGTCCGGTTAACGCGATCCCGGTCTATTTCTAGTCCTAAGAACTCGGTCGGCTCCCTAAGACTCTTTATCTTATATAGGTCGCTTAATAGACGAGCCTTATCCGCAATAAGGTCTCGTGCGGCTACTGCGATTAATATATCGTTGACGTAGAGGATTAGAAGCGTGCTATTATCGTAACGAAATAGGCATAATTCTGCCTTTAGCTAAACGAAGCCTAAAGCAATAAGGTTAATAATAACTTTATTAAACTATTAACGAAGGGCGGCCTCGTGCTTATATAAAGCTCGTTGTAGCTTATAGACGCGGCTAGTGCCGTTAGTTAGACCGTAAGGCTGCTTAATATAAATTTCCTCCCTTACTTCGGCGTGTGGGAAGGCGTTAACTACGTCGAACTTCTTATATTCGAGGTTATCTAAAGCTACGAGAGTAGCAAACACACGAATAGAAGCCTAGTGTGCTATAGCGGCGTAGACGTCTTTAATAGGCCTATTTATAGTATCTCGGTCCCCGCGAATACACTAACGGGCCTTTATAATGCTGTCCGCTCCCGCAATATGTTTCTTAAGGAAGACCTAACGGCCCGGAAGGACTTAATAGCCTCGTAGGCGGGAAATAAGAATCTAGGTCCCTTTATCGTTAAGCTTGCGGTATTCCTTCCTTATAGCAGGCAACTAGCGACTCTTATAGTTAGGGTAGTCTATAGCCTGCTTCTAGTTCTTTAGAGTCGTATTAGGCTATATAAAAGCTAGAGCCGCTCCTACACTAAGAACCTAAGGAGGATTAGTCTTATAATAGGTATTATTTTCGCAAAACACTACGAGTTATAAACCGGATGACTCCTTAGCTTAGCTGCTACTACGGCTGCCTCTACGGCTGCCGCGATTACGGCTACTACGACTACGGCCTTGTCTTAACCGCTCGTTGTAGTTATAGGTCTAATAGGGTCGCGAGGTTCGGCGAGGATAAAATAGCGATGCCTTATCCTTAGAAGCCGGATTCGAGTCCTCTATGTCTTTGTGCTCTATAGTCTCCTCGTCGAAATGAATTTAACGCTGCTATTGCCCTATAGTAGGCGTTAGATCGGGTGTTAGGATATAACTTAGGTCCTTAAGCACCCCCTATAGGGTAGATAGGTCGAGTTCTTCTTTACGCGGCGAAGTAGCTTTATCGTCGTGCCTCGCATTGCGTTTTCTATCTATAGCTTTAATCTTCCCTATATCGAATAGGTAGGTAACTTTATCGTTATCCTCCTATAGGGTAGCCTTAAATTTAACGTCGTTAATAGTAGGGCGCTAATGCTCTTTGCTATCCTAAAAGCGGATATCTTAAGCGCGTACGACGATCTTCTTCTCGGGAAGCTAGACCTTATATATATGCCCGTTAAGTCCTTCTATGCCTATTAGGCGACCTTTCTAAGCTTATAGGGCTATCTTTACACTTTTAACCCTCTGCTAGTACGGGATAGTAACGAACGTAGTATAGCCCTAAGCCCTTATATGCTTAATACTATATACGTATAGCGTACGGATCTCGTTAAATAAAACCTTAATTAGGGCTCTACCGTCCTTATAGGCGCTCGTCGGAAGCATATTATTAACGTAGGCGCTTATCTCTATAAAGTACGGCTATAAAAAGGCCGGAAGGTTTATATCGGCGTAAATATAGCGTGCGAGGTCTATTAAAGTACGGCTAGCACGTTTAGTAAGTCTATTCTACTTAAGAGTATAGGGGGCACTAAAGCGAAGGATAAATCCGTCCTTATTAGCCTATTTAAATATTGCGTCCGACTAGAACTCTAACGCGTTGTTAAAACATATAGACTAAACTAACTTATTCGTTAAGCAGGCTTATACCTACCTTATCTAACTATAAAGTAAGTCGTACGCCTCTCCTCGGTTTACTACGAATAGAACTTAATAGAACCTTATATATATATCGATCCTATATAGCGAATACTGCTTACCGCCGAAACCGGTAGGTAAGTATTAAATAAAGTCCTAGAAGACGTATGCTAAGAGCTGCAATAGCTTAACTAAAGATGTCCGGCTTATAATACAGTCGGCTTTTGCAAAATAATAGGCCTTATAAAAGAAGTCGTTAAGGCTTTCTATATTAACGTTAATGCCTAACTTTCGGCACGCATTAAGGACTCTAGCCTTGCCCGTATGTCTAAGTCTACGATGCATAAGCCTATAATCGACCTTCCTATTAACCTTTATTAAAGTCTTCGGCAACGCCGTAAAGACGAGGTCGGGGTGCTTTTCTCGAATAGTAGGGTTACCTATAGCCTAAGCATTACGAATAGTACTAACGCTAAGCTCTTAGGTAATCTTGCAGACTGCCTCCCCTATGGCTTAAAAAGCTAGTCGGCTATTAAATCCGTCTAGCACGACGCCTTTATCCTAGAGGACTTTAGAGCTTATTAAATTCGCGGGTGCATTAGGGCAGTAGCGAACGTTAGTTAGGTTAAGAGTTAAGTCTCTAATCGTTATACGTATAGTGCCTAAGCCTAAGACTCGAAGGTTGCTACCGTTTAATGCTTGTATTAAACGATAGGCCGGAGTAGGAGTAAAGGTCGTAAACTACTTTAAGTCGTTAAAGCAGGTGTCTAAAGCGCCGGTATTATATACAACCGTATCCCGTAGGGACTTATATCCCGTAGCTAGGATAGTATTATTAAACCGTATAGCAAAAAGGGTAATATCGCGTTTGCTAGCGGTAATAATATTAGTATTTCCCTTCTTAAAGGGATTAATGCCTTATTAACGCTACTCGTCCTATTTCTATTTTAGGGCTTGCTTTAGGTAGAGGGTCTAATAGTATTCCGGCGTATAACCTTTGCCGGGTGGTTTAAGGCAACTATACTCGAGTTTTATAAGGTCTCTATTAGAAGAACCTTCTTCCGTATTATTATTGTGATTAGCCCTACCTCGACCGCTACCGCTACGTCTTCTACCGCGGCCTTATCCCCGGCCTTAAGCATTCCCTCGATCGGACGCCGGGATATTATTCTTATTAGCTGCTAGGACTTATCTACCGTTAGGCACCTTTACTATATTCTTCTCGATAAGAGCCTATTTCTATAGGAACTTATCGATTTCTCCCTTCGTCGGGAAGTTATTCTTTTTATAGTTGTATTCCTATGCGTAGAACTACTATAGGTAGGCTTACTTAAGTCTATATATAGCAGTATAGACGTATATTTATTTACTAGTCTATAGCTAGATAGTCGTTATCTATCGCTAGCACTATTCTAGCCGTTTCGAATAGGCGTTAATAGTTATAAAATTCTATGCTTTTAAACGGAAAAATCCGACTATTATATCTCCGATAGTAGATTCGGGAAGCTATAATACAGCCCTTTAGATATAACCTATCGTAGCGTAGGAAGATATCCGATTAGTCTATCTAGACCGTGTTAGCGACTCCTTAATATCGTCGGATAGGCTAAGAATTTAGATCTTAGTCGCTCTTAAATCTTATTTATCCTATGCTTTCTGTTTATCGGATTTGCCGACCTAGCTAACCTACCTATCGGGTCGGGTAAAAGAGCCGTTAATATACTCCTCTAAGTCTAGCGTAAGTAGGGTTAGCTCTATATCTATTAACTATAAGGAGTAGTTGTCGGGCCCTTTTAGCTTCTTAATCGTCGTTGTAGCTATTCCGGCTGCGTACTTAAGTTCTGCTATTCCGGCTAGAAATATAAACGAGGAAACGGAAATTTTTTTTCGTTAACCTCTTCCGGTCGAGAAAAATCGTAGATATTACTATAAACAAATAACTCTATCTACGCTATAGAAGCAAGCAGACGGAGCTTATAACCTATCGTGGTCTTAGGCAATGCACATAGGCGTAGGCGAATGAGGTGCTAAGATCGATGCTATAAAGAGCTATAGAGGAGGAAAGAGGGAAGGAAGCTAGCTAGCTATGCGAGAGGGTAGCCCTAATGGCTGCCCCTCGCATAAGGCTGACTAATGGTAGGGACACCTACTATAATAAACTCGTCCGTAATGTTAAGGATCCCTTTAGAATAAGCGCATTAGTTAGCGCACCGCATAGGGTTTTCCTTAAAAACCCTACGCGCCTACAACCTCGAGATAATTAATTAATATATAGAATATAACCTTAACGTAGCTTCCTTATAACCACGCAACGTAAAGCTATAAGGTCTCTATATAGCTATTCTAAGGACTAAAAGCCTTTAAAATACGTATTTTTAAAGAGTTACCTTTATATTATAGTACTATATTATATAACATAGTATATAGTAATATACTACGTAATATATAGTCCTATATATAAACGAGCCTTTAGCCTCTATAGTTCTTCTCCTCTTTATAAAACAATAAGGTTATCTAGCTATTACCTAGTGCCGTAATAGTTTATTCTATCTCCTATTACGCCCCGTCGCGATCCCTAGCTTTATAAATATAGTCCTAGTAGCTCTATTACCTTATCCCTTTAGTCGTCGCGACCCGAGCGTAACCCTTAAGAAATTATTCCCCTAAGCCCTTAAGCCCTTAAGAATTTTTTCCTTAGCCTATAGAAACCTATATAGCCTATAGAATTTTTTTATAATCCCCGATAAATACCTTAGATTAGATACTCCTCCTTCCTCCTTATAGCAGATATACCTATAGCCTTTAACGCTATAGGCGACGGTCTAAAGGCCTTTACTAAGGAGTTTATTAGTGAATTTCCTTAGATCGCTTAAGTAATTAAGACGTTCGATAACGTAGTCCCGGTCGCTAATGCGTAAGAGACCTAAGAAAACCTTTAGAGCCCGGATACCCGATATATTCTTATATATATCGAGGAGAGTCTTCGCTCCCTTCGCGTAGCGGAGGCCTCTTAGGTTAACCGAAATACTAGGTTAAAGGAACGCATAACTATACGAGATTAGCTCTTAGCTACGAAGGATTAGCTCCTAGCTATAAGGGAGCAACTTCTTAAGGCTAAGGACCTTACGATCTTAACTATAAAGATATTATAGTCTTAGACGATAACCTTAGTATAGTCGTTTAGAAAACGAAAGACGGTAGACCCTCCGATCTTTATTAAAAAAGGGTCTACCTCCGACCGTTAACGTAAGTATAAGGCCTAAGAACTTAAGATATAAGGTATCTTCCTCCGCGATAGCATATAGTTTAACTTAAATAGCGCCTACCTCCTTTATATTAGCGATAGGCTTAGTAAACGGGCCTACGACTTCGTTAAAGATAGGATAGCTACTATTATAGCTAACCTATCTAAGAGAGAGAAGTAAGAATAGCCTACTATAATAACGCTTCTTATAGCTTTAAGCAGGCAGTATAAGGTTTTAGACTTAACGTAAGCCGCTAAGAATATCTTCGATAATTTCCCTTAAGGCGATAAGAGCTATTAGATCTAAAAGGTAGACCTTAACGCCTATATACGTAAAGTAAGCAAGATAAAAGAATAGTAAATCGACTTCCTCCGGAAGTTTATATTAAAGGATATAAGCGATCTCGTTAAGAATATATAGACTAAGATCCTTAATACCGACTACGAGAAGTAGTAAGCGTAGATAGATATCTTTACGAAGAATCTCGCTAACTATACTTATCGTTAAAAGCTCGAGAAGAAAGCCGCCCCCCGTTTATAGTTCCCGCCGACGCTTATACCTACTCTTGCCTTAACCGCCCTAGCTTAACCCTTATATAGTAACCCTATAGACCTCGACCGGCTTTCTAATACTAAACGATAATTTAAGATCGATAATAAACTCTATATAGCCTACGGAGAGCCTAGACACTAGAAGGAGGCTTACGACCTAGCTAAGATAGCGAATCCGCTTTTAATGCCTTTATATTAGGGTAGTCCTTAGTTTTAGGGCTAGGGCGCCCCTTCCCCCGGCTTCGGCCGAAGATCTTAGGGCGCTTACGGCGGCGGGTATAGCTAGGGCTAGCTCGTCCGTACGGCCGACTATAAATAAGGCCGTATCTTTAGGGAAGAGGATACGGATTTATAAAGCGAGCGGCCGGCGTTAAGGCTATTGCTAAAAAATATACCCTTAGAATAAGTCGCTCCTAAGGGTTATATATAGGGGAGGATAAAAGGATTAAGTCGTTGCTTTTAGATAGAACGGATCTTTAGATTAATTCGTCGAATAGTAATAAAAAGTTAATCTTTCTCTATACTTATCTCTCCTCTATACGTAACCTTTAGTCCCTTTACTACGTTAATACGTTATCCTTTATAGATTCTAGCTATACTACTATAGCGTTCGCCGATCTTTACGCTATCGTACGGAAATATAACGTTACTATAAAAAATCTCCTTAAACCTCGATTGCTTTAACTAGCCGACGGTATACCCTAAATATAGATAACGGACTACTTTATAGCCTAAATAACTATTAGTAAGCATATAAAACTTATGCTTTTCTTCGTTATAAACCTATTACCTTTTACCCTAATTATCCTAAGTATCCCCTAGCTTTAAGAATACGAACTAACTATACTTTAGAAATCTCTTTAAGTCCGCTTCGATTCCGATTACTATATAAGATACTACCTACCTTTAAGTATAATAGCCGAGGATAGGATAGCTCTTAGGACTCTTATTCTTCCGCGCTTAAAGGGCATTAGTTACGTCGGAAAGTATATTTTTCTAACGTCGTAGAGATTTAGATAACCCTAACGTTTACTCCGAAATAAAGGGTCTTTATAACGATAGAAGATATACCGGAAATTCCCTTTCGGTAGGAAGAGACGGATATCTTAAAAGATTAGACTATCCTATTAGGAAGTTATATATCTATAGACTTATCTTCTAAGGAATATCTACCTAAGTAAGCATTATACCCCTTAAACCTTAGTTAACCGATTCGATATCCTTTATATAGGATATAGCCGTTTGCCTAAGAAACCGCTTGCTTAATATCCCCGATTAGCCCTCTAGACTCCCTTAAGACTTAAGCCTTTAAGGCTACTCTACCGTAGACTACTTTAGTAGCTCGCCTACTCCTTATTCGCCTTACCGCCGGCCGTCGCTACGTTCCCGCCCGATAAGGCCGGATAAAACGCCCCCGCCGGTATATACGATAGGAAGACTAAATGCCTTTAGATATAAACGATATCCGCTATATATAAGTAGTTAACTTCGTTTAATTCTATAAATAGGATAGTATCTAAGCGATGCGAATTAGTATATCTAAATTAGCCGAGTTAGTTAAGGAGGGAGAAAATCTACGACTCTTTAACGAACTCTTAGTAGGCTTAGTTAAGGTCTTAGAACTATCCGAAACCTCTTTCTAACGCTTTATTACTAAGGACTATATAATAGAGGTAGCCCGGGCCGCCTTCCTTAAACGTTTTTATAATTTCCTTTAGACAAACCTTTAGGATATAGATAATTCCGAATCTCTATTTCGGAGGGCCGATAAAGCCGACGTAGAAAAATTCCTCTAAGTAAAACCGGAAGTTATAGAGGCAGATATCCTAAAGAAACTCCTAAAAGAGTTCTAGGATAAGCTTCCTTATTTCCTTTTAAAGAATGCGAATAAGCTCCCTTTATACCGCCCTTAAGATTATAAGATCGAACTTATATATAGTAAATAAGCTCCGTACTATAGAAATCGGCCTATATTACCTATAGAACTCCGCTATATTAAGAAGTAGATTAACGATATACTTAATAAAGGCTTTATTTAAGAGTCTTCTTCTTTAGCAATAGTATTACTAATCCTCGCTTATAAACCGGGCGGTAGTATCTATATCTATTATAACTACCGAGGTTTAAATTAGGTTATAGTTAAGAATCGATATCCCTTACCTTTAATCCGCGAAATACTAGATTCTCTCTATAACGCTAAGTTTTATATAAAGCTAGACGTAATTGCTATATTTAACCGTATTCGAATCGCCGAGGGTTATAAATAGCTTATAGTATTTATTATACACTTCGGACTATTCGAGATGCTAGTTACCCCCTTCGGCCTTAATAACGCACCGTCGACCTTTTAGAACTATATTAATTACGTGTTTTATAATACCCTTAATAACTTTTATATAGTTTATCTTAATAACGTATTAGTCTTTTTAAAGACTAAGGCGGAATATAAGAACTATATGCGAATAGTTATCTAACGCCTAGGCAACGTAGGGCTTTAAATCGATATCGGGAAGTTAGAGTTTATATAATAAAGACTAACTACCTTAGATTAATTATTTCGATATCTAGCATAAGCATAGACCCCGAGAAGGTATGTATAATTACGGCTTAAAATAACCTAACTTTAGTAAAAGAACTCTAGCAGTTTCTTAGGTTTATAAACTTCTACCGTCGTTTTATTAAAGGATACTTTAGTATTATCTCCTTAATAACTACGCTACTTCGAAAGGATTCCCGTTAGTCTTAAGGACTTAAATAAGCTGCCGTATTTAAGGCCCTTAAACTTGCTTTTACTACTGCCCCGGTCTTAGCTTATTTTAACTACTTAAAGAAAATAGTTATTAAAACTAACGCCTTAAATTAGGCCTCGGGAGGAGTCTTTTTATAGACTAAAGACGACGGATATCTTTACCCTATTGCGTTTTTTTCGTTAAAGCATACTACCCTTAAGTATAACTATAAGATCTATAATAAAGAGCTATTAGCAATTATTAAGGCGCTTAAGGAATAGCATTTAAAACTCTAAGGGACTATTAAAGCGTTCGACGTTATTATAGACTATAAGAATCTTTAGACGTTTATATCTATAAAGCAACTTAACTAACGATAAGTACGCTAAGCCGAGTTCTTTTCCTAGTTTAACTTTATAATTATATACCGCTTAGATAATAAGGCAATTCTCCCTAACGCTTTTAATAAGCTTTTTAGCGATAGACTAGCTATTATAGACGACGATAGACTCTTTTATCGAAATTAGGTAGTTATCCTTAAAGAGAAAGTCGACCTAACTATCCTAAAAGAACTCTTAACCGATTCCTATGCCTTAAAGGAGGACCTTAATATAGTCGCCGCCCTTAGACTAAACGTAGTTAGTAAATTACTTAATAAGCTTATCCGCGAAGTATATTAATAAGATAATCTTCCTTAAGATATAGTAGCGATACTCCGGGATCTATACGCCTAACGCTAGCTAAAGTATATCCGAAAGCTTTTACGTTACGATATATCTAAATATTAGTTAATTAATAGACGTATCTTTTTCCGCGACCGGCTCTTCGTTCCCGATACTCTAAATCTCCGCCTTAAAGTCGTTTATCGATCTTATAGTAGTAGCTTAGTAAGATACCTAAAGAGGGTAAAAACCCTTAATCTATTAAACTGAATATATTAATAGCTAAGGATTTCTTACTTTACCGCTACGTTTATTAAAGACTATACTCTCTATCTTTAGACTAAGACCCCCCGCTTATCTCCCTTTAGATTCCTAAAACCCCTCGCTCTACCGGTCTAACTATAGGCCGATATATTAATTAATTATATTACGATACTCCCTAAGTATACCCGAAATAGGAAGACTTATAAGAATATACTTACGATAGTTAATAGGCTTACGAAGATAAGATATTTCGTCTTTATTACCGGCCTTTCTATAGAAGAACTAATTAACTCCTTTATTTATATAGTCTATCGCTTATATAAAGCACCTAATACTATTATCTCCGACTAAGGCACTTAGTTTATCTCTAATTTTTAGCGATAGCTTAGCACTTGTTTAAGAATAACGTTAAAACTAAGCTTAATATAGTACTTTAAGACTAACGGTTAAACCGAAATCGTTAACGCTACGATAAATAAATATATTCGAGCCTATATTAGCTTTACTTAAGATAACTAGGTCGACTAGCTCCCGCTCGCGGAATTCGCAACGAATAATTAAGTAAACGAAACAACCGGTATTTCTCTATTCTTCGCTAACTACGGCTTTAATCCTTATCTCGGCATCGAACCTATAGGCCCTTAACCCTTAACGCTCTTATTATAAGTAAAGAAGGAATTCCTTTACGTAAACTTAATAGCTAGTCGTTTCGACTATATCTTTATTTAGCTTTAAGCTCTCGCATAAGCCTTATAATAGAAATATAAGGATAATGCTAATATAAAGCGGGACGAAGGCTTTCTCTTCCGACCTAGTAATATAGTTCTAGTTTTATTAGAGAATATAATTACTAATCGCTTAAAGAAAAAATAAGACGATAAATAAGATAGTCTTTATCTTATTCTCGAGGTCTACCGCGGCGCTATAGTTATCGACCTCCTAAGGCATATCCGAGTTAATAAGTCTTTCTATACGTTAAAGGTGCGGCTTTAGATAACGGAAATAATACCGGGCTAAGCATAGATTAATCGAGAGGAACGACGCAACGTCGTAAGCCGTATCGCGGAACGCGATAACGACGGCAATATTAAAGAAATATAGGAATTTAAGAAGATCCTTAACGTATAAGATAACGAAGCCTTAATCCTAACTTATCTAATTAAATAGAAATATTACTAAGAACCGACCTAATAGCCTAAAGATAACCCAAGAGGTTGCCCTAAAGCTATTTAACGCTTCTATAGATATAACCTAGATAAGCCGGGCCCTTTAGATTAAGCCCGCCTATAAAAGATTCCTTTATTATATACGGATTTCTAGCGAAAATAATATTTCTTAGCGATTTAGGGACTAAATCGTCTTTAGAGGGGGAGTACTATTATAGTACTATATTACATAATATAGTATATAGTAATATGCTACGTAATATATAGTCCTATATATAAACGAGCCCTTAGCCTCTATAGTTCTTCTCCTCTTTATAAAACAATAAGGTTATCTAGCTATTACCTAGTGCCGTAATACCTTTAGCTCTTTAGAAATCGGATTCCTACTAACCTATAGCAAACGCAACGCAATAACTCTATAACGAACACTACCTTTAACCGAACCTATTAATATATCGAATATTATAGGAGCATTCCCCTTACGCTCTCCCCGTTCTAACGACGAGGCAAGGAGCTAATTGCTTTACGAGACTTATTCTCGCGAGGCTACCGTAGCGGGCCTTAGCTCCCGAGAGCAAGAGTAAGACCTAGAGCTAGATAAAGGCAAAACCATCGCGAACCTAGGCAAATAGACTAACTAGCATCTATAGAAGTAGAGCGATTTTAACTAAAGCATACGCGCTAAGATTCTTACTTAACGCAATAATCTTCTTGCTTATCGCGAAGACCTTCGTGATTAGTGTAAAGATATTAAGCGCATTTTAAATATCCTCGCTGCTTAGCAGCCGCCTTGTTTATCCTCTGCTTAACCCTTTGCTTAAATCTTTGCTTAACCTAGTAGTCTATCGGCTCTTATTCCCGTTCCCTTAGTTGCTAAGTCTACCCTATTGCCCTCTTCGCCGTAGACTATAACTCCGCCGACTACTACTACTACCCCTCCGGTAGATGCTGCTACTCGACCGCCTACTGCTATAACTAACGTAGAGCGTTTCTTACGCCCTAACTAGTAGGATTAGCGAAAGCAGCAACCGGGATAGTAGCCGCAATAGCGGTAGAGTAATTACCTATAACTAAGATAAGTTATTATATTCCCGTACGTTAAGGAAGGCAATAGTAATTAGTTTGCTCTTTAAGAATAAGGCTACCGCCTTTAGATTAATTTTAATTACCTTTAGTATATTCTATACGATACTTCTTTTAACGCCTCTATAAAGGCTCTCGTTAAGAATACCTAGCCGCGAGCTAAAGCAGCCCGCGAGATCGACGAAGAGGTCTATAATAATAGGAATAAGGTTATCCTAAAGCAAGAGTAGAAGCTATATCGGGCGGACTATACTATGCTATAGAAATTACAGTAGATTTAGTCTACCTTAGTCGTTAGCTAGATCCCGTATAACCTATAGCTAGCTTATATAGTTAACGAGTTGTCTAGGGATTTCGGCTACGTTGCTTCTTAGGTTAACGTTCGTTACTTAAGCTAGTTGCTTTTTATCGAAGGCATCTTTACCGTTCTTCGGGACTACGGTGCCCTTAATACTCCTTTAGCTATCTACGCGTAGTTAGTCCTTATTAAGGACGAAGCACTCCTTAACTTCGCCTAACGTATTAAGGAGGCGTTTCTTAACCTCCCTAATGTCGAGAAAAAGAGTAGGGGTATGCGAAATATTACTATATAGTATATACGGAATAATCTCCCGCGTATTTAGACCTAGATAAAGCTTAATATCACAACCCTCTATAGCACGGCGTTAATTAAACGCATAGTATTATTAGCTAGCGAATAGACCCGCTACCCTATAGAGAATATATATAGAAAGCCCTCTACGTCTATACGTACGTAAAAGGCCTCGCCCTACTAGACTTAGCGAGTTAATAAGGCTATAGGGAATAAGCCGGCTACTATAGAAATAGTTAAGCCGAGCCTATCCTAACTGTCTGCCTCTATACTCTTTATACCGCCCGGCATCGTTATTGCCGACCTACGAACTATAGACATTACCGTCTACCCTATAAACGATGCCGCCTTATCGTCTTTTGCTGCTACGTCTTAAGGTAACACCTATTTTAATTACGGTAAGCCTAGCTATTAGGCTAAGGATTATAGGCTTCTTTCGACGCCCGCCCCTGCCTACGGAGGCTCGGGCAATGCATCCTCCTCTTCGTCTTCTGCCTTAGGCCGCGATATTAAGATTACGGGCAAGATATACGAAATAGCTAAAACCCTTAGCAGCCGCTAGCGCAACCGCGGCAATACTAGCACTAGCCGCGGCCGTGCCTAACGCGGCGGCGATAGAGGTAGAGGTAGTAGAAGAAGCTATCGCGGCAATTCGGGCGTTAACCGCCCGTACGTTTACTTCGACACAGAGGTCCTCGATACTAATAGCGAGGATTAGGACCTTATTTCCTAGTTTAAAGAGGATAACGCCGAAATAAAGGCTATCCTCGCCGCGATATAAGAAGGAATAGATTCCGGTTATTACGACTAAGACAGCGATGCCGCTTACTATATAATAGTAAGCGGTAGCATTAATACTAAACAAAAGCCTCTTCGTAAAGGCTTTAGTAAGCTATATAGTGTTTTTCTTACTCTTTTAATAGTATCCCCGGCTATTTCTTTATTTACGTTTTTCGACTACAGGTCGACCTCTTATTACGTCGCCTTTTCCCTTACCGATAAGCTCGCCCTATACCCTTCTCGGGCCTCCTTTATAATAAAAGGAATCGGAGGAATCCTAGGGCCTAGCGTCCGCGATAATACCCTTATTTCGGTATAGTGGCTATACGACCACGGCTAGACCGTCTTAGTCACTATCTCTTATAGTATCGTCCCTAACGGCATATTCCCTAGGTCCCTAACCCTTAGCCGCTCTCTTTTCTATACCTTAGGTCTCTCGTGCGAGGATAACGGCGCGATTCGCCTACGCCGCCTCCTAGACTAGCCTATACTACGACCTTGAAAGTCGTAGGTCTATTCCGCAACGGAAGATAACGAGGATAATTTCGCCCTTACCGCTAGCGACGCTTCCTAGGCGGAAAAGAATAACTAGTAAGCATCCTTCGCGTCCTTAATAAAGCCGATCTTTACTATGCGTTTCTATAAGACTACCCCGGACTAGGCTAAGATCTATATAGACTAGTATCTCGCCTAGTTCCCTAAATGCTTTAATCCTACTCTTTGTCGTAGTAATAAATTAGCTCGAATAGTCTACCGGATTAATATAGGCGACGCTACGCTTATTTAGTAAAGCCTACGACGGTATAGTCCCTTATAGGCGTAAGCCATTAAGGACTTCGTCGAGAAACATAAGGGCTCTATCATCCGGAAGTCTATTAGCCCTTAGGCTTCGCCCCTATTATTAACACCGAAAAAGGCACCTACAGGCCTTTAGCATAACGCCTATAGCTAAGTCATTTAGCGCATTTATACCGACTATCGCGTCTTTAACAACTATACGAAGAAGCACGTATATCCTTTGCCGAATATAATAGACGAGATCTAGCGTATTACTAGGCATAGCTATTATGCCTTTATTAACCTAAAAGATAGCTTCTAGCATATACACATCGCTCGAGAGGACTGCGAGAAGACCGCCTTCGTGACCCCCTTTAGGCTCTACGAATAGGATGCTATGCCGATAGGCCTAACTAATGCCCCGGCTATATTCTAAGCCTTTATAAGGGAAGTGCTAGAGCCGCTCTAGGCCTTTGCAGCCGGTCTTTTAGACGATATAGCCCTTTAGGCCGATACGCGTAAACGACTATACGAACGCTTGCTATAGTTTTTTACCCGCGCCGCTATATACGGGCTCTTTATTAACGCCTTAAAGACTTACCTCTTCGTAGATAAAGGTATCTTCTTAGGCTTCTTAGTCTCTACGGCCGGCATCCGCGCCGACCCTTTAAAGGTTGCCGCTATTCGCGACCGCCCTATGCCGATAACTACTACGGAGATTAGGGCTTTCGTATATACGGTAGGCTATTTAAGAATATTAATCGCTAACTTCTCCGACCTCTCCGCCCCGCTAATTAAGCTCTCTCTTAGCGGTAAGAACGTCGCTGTAATATTAATAGAGGAAGTAAAGTCGGCTTAGAAATAGATCCGCGAGGTTATTACAACTATACCGGTCTTAAAGAAGTATAGCTAGTAGCTTCCCGTAATAATTAAAAGTAATGCATTAGGTAAATGCGTTACTATAGCACTTCTACAACCGTACTTATACCTTATAACGAGTGGCAAAAAGCGTTCTTTCCTTTACCCCGTCGCCTACTTCTTAAAGAAGCTTACGGATATATAATAGCGCTATTCTACGTAGGAACGTAAGCTCCTCGGCATTATAATAGCCGTGTAATACTAGCGACATTAGGTTAAAGGTGCTAATATTACCGTTATTACTAACTATAAGTCTTTTCGCACCTTACGTACGAAGATAGAATAACCTGCTCGTATAGTTCGGTTCTTCGATACGATTAAATACTATAACATTAATATAGTGTATTATAGCGGTAAGGCTAATATGCTAGCCGACTACCTTTCCCGCCCGCCCGACCTTAAGTCTACGACTCTCGCGATAGGCGAGGGAAGGATAGTTAAGCTCGATAACGATAGCAATAAACCTACCGCTATAGCACTAGAAGAAGAAGAAGAAGCCGCTACTAAGGATAACGAAGCCGCGAACGGCGCGCCGGCGACGCTAAAAGCTAGGCTTATAAAACGACCCGATTAATTAACTCGCATCGACCTATAAGCCGTCTTTAAGTTCCTAACCGCCGGCGAAGCTCTTCCCGTTAATATAACGCCGCATTAGGCTCGCGAGCACTTCTATAAGCTTAAGGGCAGGCTATACCGCATTAGGCAGAACGAGCGCCTCCCTCCTAGCGATCCGCCTACTAAGGCAGGAGCAATTGCCCTATTAATAGTGCCGGAATATAAGGCCCTCGTAGCAGTAGCTAAGAACGTATATAAGACTTCGGGCTATAGCACTATAGGCTATACGATGCGATTCCTAGCTATACGCTATTAGTATCCCGAATTGCCCCTCGCGGCGTATAAAGCCGTACGCTATTATTAGGCCTATTAGTTAATAAAGCCGCTTAACCTAACATTGCCTAACCTAATGCCGTTAATGCCGGTCCCCCCGTTAACGCGTTAGGCGATTAACTATACGGGCTATAAGGGCAAGCAGCTCCTTAACGCCGTAGAATACGCTACTAGCTAGCTTATATCGGCTATTACGCCTTTAACCGACTTCGAAGGCATACTCCTACTCTTATAGTCTATCGTCGCCCGCTTCGGCCCCCTAAAGGAGATTATTAGCGATAACGCTAGCTGCTTCGCAAGCTAGCAAGCGTAAGATTACTATCGCTAGTACGGCACTAAGATTAGGCCTATAACGCTTATAAAGCCGCGAGGTAACGGTAAAGTAAAGCAAGCTAACGGCGCCCTTAAGGCGATCCTCTATCGACTGCGCCTCGACGATCCCTAGGCGTCTTTATACTAGCGACTCGTCCGCGCCGTATACCTCTACAATCGGTAGGAAGGTCCCTATAGGTATAGCCCCTTCTTCCTACTATACGGCACGCAGCTACCTAAATAACACCACGAGGCTACGTACGCCGCCTATATACGCGACCCTACGGTCGAGGAGGACATTGCTTAGGCATAGGAGCTTATATAGTAGTACGAGGCCCCTATTGCGAGACGATACGTCGTAAGCCTTAAGGCAGCTCGTGCCTACACCCGCTCCTACCTATAAGAGCGGAAGGGGCTAATTCACGTATACGCACCCGGAGATTAGGTATTACGCGTACGGCAGCGCACGAAGAAGCAAGAGCCGTATTATAACGGCCTATAGGCAATTACAGCGGCCTACCCTAGCAACGCCTACTCTTTAGCGTCCTTAGGTAGCTACGCGTTGCCTAGCCGTTATAATAGCACGAATCTCTTCCCTACCTATAGTCGTAATAAGCACCCTATGCGTAGCTTATAGTACGGCAGCCGTATAATGCTATAGCGCGACCGCGAGCGCCTTCGAACGGTAGTAGCTTTATAAGTCTACGGCCGGTAAGTCGAGCCTTATATATAGGCTAGCTAACCTTAAGCTCCTATTCGCGTATCTCGCAATAGCGGGTAGACCGGCCGTGTGTGGCTAAGGAAGGAGTATAGGAGGAAGATAATTTATTAGAAAGGCATGCCGCTCGCGTAGTATAGGAGTCTTTATTATTTTTATTGCTTGTTCTATATTACTTATAATAATGCGTTATTTCCTATTTAGGTTATATTAATTGCCTTATAAGCAGCGGACTGCTTATTTAAGGAAGGGGATATTAAGGATCCTATTAGTATAGGCGTATTAGTTAGCGCACTGCATAAGGTTTTCCCTAAAAACCCTACGCGCCTACAACCTCGAGATAATTAATTAACACATAGAATATAACCTTAACGCAGCTTCCTTACAACCACGCAACGCGAAGCCACGAGGTCTTTATACAGCTATTCCGAGGACTAAAAGCCTTAATATTACTAACGTAGTAGATTTAATATAGTGTTCTAGTCACTATAAGAATAGCCGAAAAAATAGTTTTAACTAAACATCGTTTTATAAAGGAAAAACTATAGGAGTAAAGGTATTATATACACGTAATCCATAAGATCACGTGACTTATAGGAGGCTATATAACACACGCATACCTCCTTCCTAGCTAAGAACATATATCTATAGAATACACATACACTTTAGTTAACCCTATATGATAGACCCTATCTAACACTAATTAGTGGTTGACTTATAGTTAATTATAGAATAGTAAGGATAGAAGAGATAAGATCTATAATCCTTAAGATAGCTCGCATAGAGAACCCGTTCTACGACCTCTGCGAGGATCTTATGCTAAGTTGGTTTATTAAAGTCACCGCCCTAAATAGTAGAACGTAACGTCGTAAACTCTAGCTCTCTTATTAGTCTCGGCCTAAGAACTAGAGAAAGAGACGAAAAAGCTATATTAAATAAACTATAAACGCAGACGCGTATATAGACAAAAAGAAACAAAAACAGTAGACGATACACCCTATAATTACGATCTTATAATAACTACCTCCGACTATATAGACAATAGACTATTCGGGAGGTTAATAAGGAATATATAAGTCCTAGAATACGTTCTTAACGCCGTTAACATTAAACTCTAGAATAATAATATCGATCCCGATAAGGACCTAAGCAAAGCAGCGGCGAGAATATACGTTGCTAGGTTCTTATCCGACTATAAACCTAATTTAAATATGCAAGGATATAATATCCTTAGCTAATTTTAGGAATACTTTTACGGATAGAAAGAAGCGATATAGTAGGCGGTTAATCCGGCCTATAAGCGATTAGTCCGCAATCTTCTTCGCCGACGTAGTATTTATACTAAACCCTTTAGAGGTAGTTTTAACCGATAACTCATTAATACGCAATCTATTACGGATCCCCTAATATAGCCCGATAGAGAACTTAGAGGAATCTAATTCGATAGATGCACCGCGGTCCCTAAGGCTATAGAGGCTAACTATAGTAGAGCTAACTTACCACCCTTATATAGTTAAACATACACCGGAAACACGCTAATATAGCCCCTAACTCCGCCTTATAAGGCACTAAGTGTCGCCGGATATACCCTTAATCGACCCCTACGACCGGTAGGAGTCGTCCTAAGGCCGGCTCCCTTAATATTTCTACCGTTATAAAGGCAAATAACTATAAACCCTATAAGTCATCGGTTTAACGATAACTATAGTAGTTTAGTTAACCTACGCATAGCTGCTGTAATCCCTAACCCCAACCTTAAGGCATACCTTTAGGTTCCTCTAGTATACGTCCTAAACGAGCTAGTTAATATAGATCTTTAATAGAAATTTGCGAAGCTTTAGGATAGTATAGAGAATTACACCGGTAAGCCCTATAACCTATTCGATAACAAAATCCGCTAGTTTATAGGTATCTATTATAGCATTAATGCTACACCCGGTTGGTTCTATAGGCTGCTCTTACGGATTCTTATAGGTCGCGCCTAAGCGTACTACCTTTAACATATTATATAGACTACTACGTTTAGGGCCGTATACGATAGTATTAAGAAGCATTTTAATATAGAGGTAAATAAGGCCTAGTATTTCACCGACTAGACCTCTATCTCGTTTAATAAGCTGCGCACCTAGAATCCTACCCTATTAATATAAGATATCCTAAAGCTACTCTTTAATAAACTCTAGTTATATTAACGAGCTCTCGGCGGCACCTTCGTCGGTAAAGACTAGCTGCGAGCGACGATTATTAAGGCATGCCGTAATATTCCCGAGCTTACATAAGCCCTATTTCGACCCTCTAAGCATATTAAGACCCTATTCTTAGAGCTCTGTTTATCCTTTAAAATAAGCCTAATACTTGCTAATCCCGGTTAATTTCTAACTAAGGAGATAGACTATTCTAATTCGGAAGCGATATACCTAGACCGTAGGTATACTAATCACCGAGGTAGAAGAGGATACTATAGCTACACACGAGGCTCTAGACGAGGAATTAATTATAGCGGCTACCGTAGTTATTCTAACCGAGGTTATAGAGGACGAAGAGGCGACTAGACTAACAATCGCCCCTAGAGCAAGAAGTGCTTCGTCTACAATAAGGAAGGTTGCTAGTCTACTAAGCATAGCGCCGAAGAGAGATAGAAGGCGAAGGATTAGTATCTAACCTAATATTATTTCTAAGGAACGCCTTCTATAAACCTAACGGCATACGTAATAGAATATAAAGGTTACGAGATTAACGATTCAATAGACGACTAGGAGGTTAAGGAGTACTATAATAACGCCGCTAATACCGAATAGTAGTAGGCGACCTAAATGCTCTATTAATAAGCGTTTACCTATCTCTTTATAGGCGAAGATATGTTTAGCATAGAACGAGTAACGCCGGCTTTATAGTTTCTTATTAACGATAGGTACTTTAAGAACCAATTCTAAGGTATTCTAATTAATACCGGCGCTGCTAAGGTTTTAACAGCTAGTTAGGAACAATATCTCGCCTTCTAACGAGAGAATTATAACATAAAGCTTACGACTTAATAGCTAGCTAGGCCTCGATTAAGTTCGAAAATAGCGATGCTATTAAATCTCTCGGCTCCTTCGCAATAGAAACACCGTTAAGAAGAATTACCTTCTACGTGATTGCGTCTCCGACCCTTTTCCTCTTTTTGTCTCGCGGATATAGATCGTTTAAATGTATATTACGATAATATAACGGCCGTTATTATTAGCAAAAATAAAAGGATCTCGCTCCTAGTAGTCCGTAAATAGGGCCACCCTTAGTTCTTTCTTAGCAGGCAAAAACAAGCGATTTCCTTCCTAGTAGAAAGCGAACTCCGAACTCTTTATCGTCGTTTCGGCCACCCGGCAGTTATAAGACTGCATTACTTACTACGGCAAGCAGGCTATAAGGTGTTAGTTAATAAGCTCGAGAGCATCGCAAAGTATTATTATTATTATTAACTATACTCTTAAGCTTTACGTCGATTTAAATTTATATTTAAGGACGACTAGGACTTTAACTACGAGATTATCGTCGACGTAATACACTTACACAAACGCCCCGTCCTCTATATAGTTAACTCGGCAACGGCCTTTTAAGGAGCGCGTTTCTTACCCTTAATGTCTATAAAAGATATATAGGAAACACTTCGAGCTTTATAGATTAATACCTATCTTAGCCCACTAGATACTATTAAATATAACGCTAGAACGAACTTTGCGTTATTAGAATTCCGCAATAAAGCTAAGTTTATAGGCATTATATATAAATAAGTTCCCGTAGAGGTATACTAGTCTATCGGGAAAGTCGAAAGATATTACGCTTTACTCCGCCGTGCCTTCGATATTATATATGCCGAACTCGGCAACGTGACTTTAGCTAAAGCGATACTTTAGATAGCTATAAAAGCAGTTAATAATACGGCTAGCCCTTAAGGATTAGTGCTAATATTACTTATATTTAGCGCCTATCTACGCATAACGTTAGACTCTCCGCTATTATTAACAACGACGAAAAGAGCCGCTATAGTCTATAAGGCAATAAAGATATTGCGTTAACTTACTATAGAGCGGTGAGTTAAAGAAGCCTTATAGGCCCGAAATAGCCTAAAAACAACGGAGGTTCTCTCCCTTCCTTTGTAAAGTAAAGTTCGGGTATAGAGAGAGAAAAACGGCTAGCAAGGCCTATTTAAGATTGCTTCTATTAACGGCCACGACGTAATAATTAATACGATTAACGGACCTTAAGTCCTTCGTTTAACGTTAGTATAGCCGTACAACCGTGATAAAAAGACCGAAGACCTTCCGTCTCTACGTCTTAAAGAGGATTTACTAAGACCGATTTAGTAGTCTAATCCCCCTCGACTAAACCATCCGGCACTACGTAGGCGTAGACGACCTCTAGGTTCTAAGAATAAGCTAAAGCAATTAATTATAGAGAATACGGCTTTTAGATTCCTAGTTTAAAATAACCCTATACACGCCTCCCTTATTAAGAAAGAGGAGGACGCGTACGCATTAGCCCTTAAACTCTATGACGATAGCATTATTATAACTCCCGGCGCCCTATTTAAGGAGGCAGACAATTAGGAAATCAATGACCTGCTTGTCCGTAGAGTCTTTAGTTTCGAGAAATATAATAAGGCAATACACGGAGGATATCGAATCTTTAACTTACGTATAGTTCGAGAAGTAAAAGGACGAGACATAAAGCTATACGAGAAATTAAGGCTCGTTATCTAAGGTTATAACGACCGCGAGAAGTAGTGCTTATTAATAGCATTACTAACGATCTAGCGCGTTAGCTAAAGGCTAATACTTACAATCGCGCTTGTAATAATACGAGACTACGGTATAACTTTATCCCTTCGTAATATAACTTAGGCCTACCCGTAGGCTACGATAAAGCTCGCACGAACTATCCTAACGCATATGCCTAAGGAGTTAGAAGGTAGATACCCGAAAGAGACTATTAATCGCGGAATCTAGTGTTTACTAGTTCTATATATACTAAGGTTATTATATTAAACAACTTAATATATCGACTTCGACCTATAACTTATGCCTACTAATAACTAACATAGGCCCCGAGACATTAGGCATTATAGGCATATAGATAGACGATATACTTATCCTCTGTAAATCCGCTTTCTTAGCCGCGGAGGAAGCTAAATTACAAAAGGCTAAGTTCCGCGCTAAACTAAAGACATTAATGATAGCTAGCTCTATTATAGACTTTAACGGCGCGAAGGTTATACTATACCCTAACGGAGATATACTGCTATAGCAAAAAGGGCAGGCTATACGTATTAACATAATTAACACAATAGCATCCGATAGCCCTTAGAGGTACCTAGAATAACGGGCCTAAGGCAGCTACGTTGTATATATCTATCAGCTAGAAGCATCCTTTAATATCTCTATTGCAGTATAGGTTTACAAACCTAAAAAGAAAGACTATAAGATACTAAACAAGCGTCTCTAATAGCAAAAGGATAACTAAGATCGTAGACTAAAATACGTCCCGATAGACCTATTAATAGCGAAGCTAATAGTCTTTACAGACGGTTCCTTTGCTAATAATAGAGATCTATTATCGCAACTCGGTTTTATTATTGCAATAGTTAACGAGAAAAAGACCGAGACTATATTCGATATTACCGGTAATATTATTTATTAGAGTTCGACGAAGTATAAGCGCGTAACCCGTAGCATGCTTATATTAGAGATCTACGGAATAGTAAATAGTATCGATATCGGCTATATTATAACTACTACTATAAGAATAATTACGAAATACCTTTAGATTCTACCTCTCCCTTTAGTAATTTATATAGACTTTTACTCGCTTTACGAGAACCTTGTAAAACTAAGGATAACTAAGGAGAAGAGGCTTATAATTAATATTATAGCTCTTTGCTAGTTATACGAAAGACGTAAAATCTCTAAAATCCGGTGGATTAATAGCGATAATAACCCTACTAACGCGATAACGAAAGACGCCCCTAATAGGTCTCTATAGAGGTTTATTAACTCGAACAAATTAACAATTCGGATAGAAGCTTTTATTATAAGACCTTAATAGTTATATTGTTTTTGCACTTACGCTATACTAGCTCTACTATATGCCGGCCCTGCTTTAGACCTACTTCGCCCCGGCTACGTTATTCCCGGCCCTAATTTAATATTAGACTTTGTTCTACACCGGCTTATATTTAATATAGCTAGTGCTATTTCCTTTATGCGTTTTTATTTTATATAAGGGTTTGCGATTACAAAAGAAAAACTCCTAGTATAGGAGTAGAGGTATTATATACACGTAATCTATAAGATTACGTGACTTATAGGAGGCTATATAACACACGCACACCTCCTTCCTAGCTAGGAACATACATCTATAGAATACACACATACTTTAGTTAACCCTATACAATAGACCCTATCTAATAAAAACGGTTATAAAATAAAAATCGTTTTAGTAATAAATAAAGAGTACCTTCGCGCGCCGGGCGGGGTTCTAGTCAGTGGCTAAGTCACTATGTTAAGCGGCAAAACTATGTTAAACTCGTCCGTAATATTACTAACGTAGTAGGTTTAACACGGTGTTCTAGTCACTATAAGAATAGCCGAAAAAATAGTTTTAGCAGAACATCGTTTTATATAGGAAAAACGGTTATAAAATAAAAGTCGTTTTAGCAATAAATAAAGAGTACCTAGTGCTAGGTACTCGATACCGGCTGTAGGGCCGGGTCCGGCGCCGGGTAGGGCGCTAGGTACGAGGGGACAAGCTATAGCGCACGCACAGGCAAAGGCATAGGCACAGGCATAGGCACAGGCATAGGCACAGGTGTTAGATCTTCGATCTACGGCCTACTAAATAAGGATGCGAGAGATATGTGTTATAGCGGCCGTTAGGGCGCTACAGCGGCTGTAATACCGCTGAAAGCAGTATATTAATGATAATGATAATAATGCTTATTATGCCCGAAAAGGGGCTGCCTCGAGACCTTATTTAAGGGGTCTCTTAGACTAATTTCCTGTCCGTAATCCCGCACGTGATTTATCCCTTTTACCCGCGGATCTAACACACCCCTCCAGCTTCGATCGCAATGTAAGGGAAGCTAGACTAAAGAGCTTAAATAGCTTAAGTCCGGGGTCTTTGCTAATTCAATCTATCAATCGGGGCGGATTATCGTATTCTTCCGGGTCCTCCTTACGACCGACTATAGTAGTAATTGCAACTCGGCATTTTATGCCTTAACGCTACCGTATGCGCCTTTAGCGGCATAACACGCCTTATTCCTCTTGTATTAGTCGATTAGTCGATTAGTCGATTGCTTCGGACGGTTCGTATGGTTTATTAGAGTATACGGGCGGACGAGGGCTTTATATAGCCGAGGCTAGTTTTCCCGAGGGCTCGTGTGTATAGCCGAGGGTTATATTCCCGAGGGCTTATATATATAGCTAAGGGTTATATATAGCCGAGGGCTTTATATTGCCGAGGGCTTGTGTGTATAGCCATGGTTTATATGTATAGCTAAGGGCTTTATATTGCCGAGGGCTTTATATATATAGTCGAGGCTTATATAGCCGAGGGCTCGTGTGTATAGTCGAGGCTCTATATATATAGTCGAGGCTTATATAGCCGAGGGCTTATATATATAGTCGAGGCTTATATAGCCGAGGGTCGTATTCCTAAGGGCTCTTATATATAGCCGAGTGTTACTGCTTAAGCGAGTATTACTGCTTAAGCGAGTATTACTACTTAAGCGAGTATTCCTTTTTAAGCGAGTATTGCTTCTTAAGCGAGTGTAGATAAATGCCGTAATAGGTGCGGACGAGGGAGTCTTCCGTCGCCGCGAGAGCTACTTGCTTAAGTTATTAATTAAGTAATATAGACGAAGCCGCGAGAGCGCTCGCTGCGATAAGGGACTCTACCGCTTACCGCGACGAAGGACTCTACCGCTCGCTGCGATAAGGGACTCTACCGCTCGCCGTAATATACGTATTGCTTAAATAATTGTTTATAATAAGGGTAGTCTTTTTCGTCTTACTGCGATAAGGGACTCTACCGCTCGCTGCGACGAAGGACTCTACCGCTCGCTATAAGAGCTGCTTGCTTAAATAAGTGCGACGAGGGACTCTACCGCTCGCCGTAAGAGCTATTTGCTCGAGTGTTAGATTATGTAGATAAGGGGGTCTTCCGCTCGCTATAAGAGCTGCTTGCTCGAGAGCCGTTTACTTAAGAGCTGCTTGCTCGGATAAGTATACGGACGAGGGAGTCTTCCGCTCGCCGCGAGAGCTATTTGCTTAAGTAAGTAAG
This sequence comes from Ophiocordyceps sinensis, assembly GCA_012934285.1. Taxonomy (NCBI): domain Eukaryota; kingdom Fungi; phylum Ascomycota; class Sordariomycetes; order Hypocreales; family Ophiocordycipitaceae; genus Ophiocordyceps; species Ophiocordyceps sinensis. The sequence goes on along the minus strand of JAAVMX010000001.1, from coordinate 10,292,630 downwards.
TATACACGAGGGAGAAAGACTCTACCGCTCGCTGCGACGAGGGACTCTACCGCTCGCCGTAAGAGCTGCTTGCTCGAAAGCCGTTTGCTCGAGAGCTGCTTGCTCGAATAAGTATACGGACGAGGGAGTCTTCCGACGCCGCGAGAGCTGCTCGCTCGAGAGCTATTTGCTTAAATAAGTGCGACGAGGGACTCTACCGCTCGCCGTAAGAGCTACTTACTCGAGAGTTAAGAGCTACTTACTTAAATAAGTATCTACGACGAGGGAAAGGGACTTTTTCCTCTTTCCGCCGCCGCGAGCTATTAGCTCGTCGAGAGCTATTAGCTTATATTTATATAAGTACGCGGACGAGAGACTCTTCCTCCCGCCGCTGCGAGCGTTTATCGCGAGAGCTATTTACCGCGACGACGAAAGAGTCTTCTTCTTTCTTCCGCCGCCGCGAGCTATTAGCTCGTCGAGAGCTATTAGCTTGTATAAGTATACGCGACGAGGGAGTCTTCCTCCCGCCGCCGCGATATATATACTACGACGAGAGTCTTCCTCCCGCCGCGATATATTATTGCTATAAGTATATTTGCCGCGACGACGAAAAAGTCTTCTTCTCTTTTCTTCCCGCCGCCCCGAGCTATTAGCTCGTCGAGAGCTATTAGCTTATATAAGTATACGCGATAAAGAAGTCTTTCTCCCGCCGCCGCGATATATATGCTGCGATAAGAGAGTCTTCTTCTCTTCCGCCGCTGCGAAATATATATTGCTGCGATGAGAGAGTCTTCTTCTCTTCCCGCCGCCGCGAGCTCTTAGCTTATAAGCTAATAGCTTATGTCTTATCTAAGTATACGGACGAAGGGTCTCTACCGCTCGCCGCGAATAGCTTATATAGTCTTATTTATTTAATGCTACAGAGGGGTTAACTCCTTAATATAGGCTTATTTAATACTACGGAGGGGTTTGCTCCTTAATATAGGCTTATTTAATACTACGGAAGGGTTTACTCCTTAATGTAGGCTTATTTAATGCTACGGAGGGGTTTACTCCTTAATATAGGCTTATTTTTAGCTTAGCTAGCTAACGAGGGAATTACCCTCTCGCCTCTACTAGTAGTAGTAGGATATGTATTTAGCTAGCTAACGAGGGAATCACCCTCTCGCCTCTGCTAGTAGCAGGATGTGTCTTAGCTAGCTAACGAAGGAGTTACCCTCTCGCCTCTGCTAGAAGCAGGATATTGTTCTTTCTAGCGCCGCGAGTCTTACGGGCTTTTTCGATGTATTTATGCCGCGTATTACAGGCTTTTCTTTCGATGTATTAGTGCCGCTTAGTGCGGGCTTTTCTTTCGATGTATTAGTGCCGCTTAGTGCGGGCTTTCTTTCGATGTATTAGTACCGCTTAATACGGGCTTTCTTTCGATGTATTAGTGCCGCTTAGTGCGGGCTTTCTTTCGATATAGTGCCGCGTGTTACAGGCTTTGTTCGATGTATAAGTACCGCGAGGATAGGTCTCGCGGGCTTTATTCGATATAATACCGTAAGGTAGTTCTCGCAGGCTTTATTCGATATAGTGCCGCGAGTTAGTTCTCGCGGGCTTATTTTAATATAGTGCCGCGTGTTACAGGCTTTATTCAATAAGGTGCCGCGAGGTAGTTCTCGCGGGCTTATTTCTTTCGATGCGAGAGGAATCTAGTCCTCTTGCCGAGTATAATTAGCTAGGCTTTTCTCACGGTTTAAAAGGGGCCTAATAGTTAAATAGTAGCTTCTCTTAGTAGCAGTAGCTAAAAGACTAAGACTCTTATTTATTAGATCTTCGATCTACGGCCTACTAAATAAGGATACGAGAGATGTGTGTTATAGCGGCCGTTAGGGCGCTGCAGCGGCTGTAATGCCGCTAAAAGCAGTATATTAATAATAATAATAATAATGCTTATTGTACCCGAAAAGGGGCTGCCTCGAGACCTTATTTAAGGGGTCTCTTAGCCTAATTTCCCGTCCGTAATCCCGCACGTAATTTATCCCTTTTACCCGCGGATCTAATAATAGGCTATAGGCTATAAGGTTACGGGCTACGAGGAGGTTACGGACTATAAGGCACTACGAGGCGTAAGCTACGAGGGAAAAACATTACATACGGCGGGAGTCGAATATAGAGCTACGAGGTTACGGACTACGATTTACGCCGCTTAGCCAAACGGGCTTACTAATTGTTTAAAATTTCGAACCTTTTTCTACTATATAAAGGTCATAGCGCGACCTAAGGTGCGGGGTAATCTACGTACCCGCGCACCCTACGCAATACGGCTAACATAGGCTAATAGGGCTATAAACAGCGGCTAATAGGATATTAAGGCGACTAATAGGGCTTTAAGCGGTAAAAGGGCTAGATTCTTTAACACGGGTTTAAGCGTATTATCGCGAGAAGTAGGAAATTTATATTAGAAGGATCGTAACTTCCTATATTATTCAGATTTTATTATAAACAAGAGTGTTTATTCTAGAGTATTGCTATTTACATAGCACGATATTGCTATTTGCATAGTAAGACATATATACCTCTACTATTTCTATACGTACCCCGCGCGCCTATATCCCGCCACTAAATTTCAGTAAAGGTATATAGCAATTAAGAGGGCCGCGTAAATCGTGCCTATCGATTTTTCCTATAATAGCGACGTAAAGCTATTCGCGATAGATTCGCAACGCCCTCTCTAAGAGCCGATACACGAGCAGCTACGCGCCGATAAGCCCTCTTAAGACGAGGAGAGGAGGCCTCTTTACGAACCCGACGACTACGATAGCTTACTAATTCTACCCTTACCGCCCTCGCCGACCTTTAATACGTACGATAAGCTATACGACTTCCTATAACGTTTCTACCGCGAGAACGGCGCCGCTATCGTAAAGAAGAATAGCGCCTATAAGCGTAAGATTAACGGCTAGCTAGTTCTAACCTACGTTGTCTTTATATGCGATCGTAGGCCTCGACGAGCCTCGAAAAGCGCTAGGCTCCGTAAAGCCTCCTCTATAAAGATTAACTACCCCGTTATAATTATAGCCTTAGCAACCTAAAGTTTAAACTAGAAGTAGACCTTCCGCGTTAATAATAGTTAGCATAACTATAGACAGTTAATTAATCCCTCGGCGTATAATATATATCGCCGACGAACCGTTATTTAGCAAAAGCTTAAGAGCCGGCTTTCTAAGCTTCGAGCCGTCCTTGCTCGCGAGATCGCATCGATCCTTAAGGAGTCGTTAACTGCCGAAGAATCCTTCTTTCGGCAAAAGGATATCTATAACGATCGTTAGAAGATCCGCGCCGCAGCCCTTAGTAGGAAGACTGCTACCTAAGCCTTTATCGCCTACCTCCGAGACGCCGGCCTTAAATATATCGTTAAGCTCGCCGACGCCGACGCCGATAGCGATAGCGACGATAGTGACGGCGACGGCGACGGCGACGACGGCGACGGCAATAACGGTCGGAAGGTTAAGGCTATCTTCTAGACCTACCCTTAGTGCGAGAAGATATAGAAGCGGTTCCCTAAGGTTCTCGGCCTTAATAATATATATAACACTAACCGCTTTAAGATATTTCTCTTCTAGGCTACTAGAATCACCGATTAGAACTCTATTGCTAACTTCGCCTTTAGCCTTATTAATATAGAAAAGGAGGAGGGCTTCTAGTGGCTAGTAGAGCGGCTTAACGAGCTACGATAAGAGGTCGAGGCTATAGAGCCGACTGTTATTATTATAGATAAGGAAAAGGCCCTTAAAAACGCCCTCTCGAACGTTTTCCCCTCCTCGCAGCAATAGCTTTACGTATAGCATATTAACGCTAAGATCTACGCGAGAATAAAGACGCGGTGGAAGGAGCCTAGCTGCGACGACGACGACGACGACGACGACGATAACGACGACGACGATAACGAGGCTAATAAGGCTAACAAAGGCGATCCTAACGAACGAGCTCGTATACAATAAGAGGCAGAAGAGGCAGAAGCGGTAGGGAACGCACCCCCCCCTCCGGCCGATAAATACACCCGTAAGAGTATGTTTATAGCTTAGAAACTCGTGATCTACGCTTCTACGGAAGAAGAATTTAAGGCCAATTAGAAGACTTTCGATAAAACCTACGGAGAGCTCTAGGCCCGTATTATTAGGTATATTTCGAAGGAATATATGCCTTAGCGGGAGCAATAGGCTGCCTGCTTTCTTAGCAGGTATCGCAACTTCGGCTAAAGGGTTAATAGCCCCGTAGAGACCGCCTATAAAGACGTTAAATCGTACCTTCTTATAGGTATAGGAGAGCTCTTTTACCTCTATACCGCCTTGCTCTAGATAATCGAGAATAAAGAGCGCTACTACTAGCAGGAGGCCGCCCGATAGTAAAGACGGCAGCGGCTAGTTTATAGCGGTTAGAAATAGCTTAGCAAGCTGACTTTCTAAATCACATACTATGCTATTAACATACTTGCTATATAGCACCGGCTTGCCTTAGCCGCGGTACCTATAAAGGCAGGGATAGAACTACGGGAGCTAATACCGCTATTGCGTTATACCGGCCGATTTACTTAACAATAGGGGCTTCCTTATACCTACGTTATTCTCTAGCACCTTAAAGCGAACCCTCCGCTTCCGCTTGTTAGACTTAATATTCTTCCCCGGTAGTAGCTTAAGAAGTCTTTAGTTCGACCCCCCCCCTTTGTTACTATAAACGATGCTAATAACGACCTCTAGGACCTCGAGGAGCCACTTCTCCGTATCTAAGACCCTAACGTAGTGCAAACGCTTAAGGGCCGGCCTCGCGCTATGAAAAATACTAATCTAACTATGCCCTCAACCTTATAACACTAAGAGGAAGACGACGATTAATAGGCGCCGGCAGCTTTATAAGCAGCCTTACAACCACGAGGACGAGGACGAGGACGAGGACGAGGACGAGGACGAGGACGAGGACGAGGACGAGGACGAGGGATATAGAGGCAGCTGCCGCGATCGAGTTAGGCTAGTCCCCGCCGACTTAACGTAAGTGTACGGCGCACACGCACATAGAATAAGGTAGACGTATTACAACAAGCGTTATAAGGAAGATCGCGTACACGCGCAAATACATAGGCAAGGGGATCTCGAGGGAGACGGGCTAGGGGCGGAAGAGCTATAAGAGCTACGGCATCGCCGTCGCTATCGCTATCGCCGTCGCCGTCGCCGTCTATTAAAGAGGTTATTCCAGCTACGTAAGCCACGTAGTCCAGGCCGGACTAATAAACGGGCCGATTGTGCGAACATCTCGCGATCCCTTTAAACATACGTTATTTTTGCGTTATTTAAGCTTCTTACGCGAGCGCTGCTAAATTGCGCGCTGCTATAACTATTAAATTAAATTAAGGCTAAGGACGATTTGCGCGGCCCTCTCAATTGCTATGTACCTCTACCTAATTTTAGTGGCGGGACATAGGCGCGCGGGGTACGTGTAGAAAGAGTAGGGATTTAGGTATCTTACTATGCAAATAGCAATATCGTGCTATGCAAATAGCAATACTCTTATTCTATATCACTAAGTGCTTAATCTATAACGCCTCGACTAAGTCGAGGCGGACGCACGTAGAGATATAGCCTATATATTCTTTACGGGCCGGGTCCTCTTATACCGTCGTATACCCTTATCGGCGAATTTCCTTACCGCTTTCGCGCCCCGCTAGGTTAAGGTTATCGCAACTACGAGGAAAAGATGCCTCGCCCGTCGCTACTAGCAGTAGCGGCGCCGGCAGTAGTAGCAGCAGCGGCGCCGGCAGCAGTAGCGACGCCGGTAGTAGTAGCGACGCCGGCAGTAGTAGCGACGCCGGCAGTAGTAGCGACGCCGGCAGTAGTAGCGACGCCGGCAGTAGTAGCGACGCCGGCAGTAGTAGCGGCAGCGGCGCCGGTAGCGTATAGTAGCTAAGTCGCGAAGAAGACGTATGTAAAGTGCACGTACTGCATTCGCTAGCCGCCCCGACTTAGTTAAGGCGGCTAGCGGCATAAAAATGCGTTTTGCTTAGCGTCTTTCCCTAATACGGGCATTTACGCGACTATATACGACCCTAACTAGCTCGGTATATTAAGAGTAAGGGTAAATATATAAATATAGAAAGAGGAGCTATAATTCTTTTATTTACACTAAAAATATGTGCTAATCGGGGTTTTAATACCCTTCTATTATATGTGTATATCCGCCTCGACTAAGTTAAGGCGTTATAGATTAAGCCCTAAATTAAACCGCTATAATAGAGTAACGCGCCCTATAAAAGAGTAACGCGCCCTATAATATAGTCACACACGCCTAAAATAGTAACTTAGCTACTAACTAGAACCCCGCCCGGCGCGCAAAGGTACCTAGTGCTAGGTACTTAATACCAGCTATAGGGCCGGGTCCGGCGTCGGGTCTAGCGCCGGGTAGGGCGCTAATGTATATAAAGCATCCTCTATGCTATATGCCGGGGCTAATATAATCAGCCATAGATAAGATAGCAGGGAGCTATTCCTAGCTCCCGGGGGTTACGCCTACCTAATAGAAGCATCCTTCTTTATATATATATTTTTAGTGCCTAGTATATTAAATTAGTAGCAATTCTATACCTTCTGCCTTTAAAGCTACTATTAGGAACGCCCTTTCTATCTCTAGAGCTTTGCTCTACTACGATACGTTCGCTAAGAGCTTCTTAAAGCTCTCGCTATTTGTTAGAAGCCGCTTAAAGGCTCCCGACACCTATAGTATAACCAGCTTATATAACCTTAGCTACCACGCCTATATAACCTCTAATATAAGCCTTACGATCCGACGAGGCTTGCCTTTCTAAGTATTATTAGAATTAGGGCCTACTGCTTAATTCTCTATTTTAAGTCCTTACGCAATTAGCTATAAGGAAAAATTTTCTCTCTATGTTTTTAATTTCCTACGCGTACCTATTCCTACGCTAAAATTAAAATACCCTATACCTCCTACTATAGACTTTTCTCTTCTCCTATAACTCTTCTTCCTTTATAATCCCTCCTCTTCTCTTTTATCCCTCGTTTTATTAAAGCTATTATTACTATAGCTAGGGACGAAGAAGCCCGTTAAGCTATAGCGTCTATATCTCGTTTAGACGACGAATCCTATCCTTACTTACCGATATAGGAATATGCTCCGCCGGAAAGTGTTTATAGCGTCGCTCTTTCTAAAGACTTTAAGAGTAATTATAAAGATCCTCCTCCTTTTGCCCGCCGTCGTCCTCGCTTATCCTTAGAAACCGAGGTACTACGTAAGTAGTCTGCTCTACTAGCTATAGAGGATAAGGACTATAATAATCTATTAAAGTAAGCCGTTCGCTACTCTAAGTTAATTAAAATACTACCTACGGAAGGGGTTATTAAGACCTTTATTAATATAGACGTAATATATATAAAGTAAGCCTATATTCTCTTAGGCTCTTTAGCCTTTAAGTCGGAGACTATCTTTAATATCTTAGATCTCCCGCCCGTAAAGGAAAAGCATCTATAGTACGCCGATACTTAGCGAAAAGGAATTCGCGTATATCTTCGTTTTATAGGCGATCTTCCTAATAAAGAGACTCCTCTCTATACTACGATATCTTTAGTATATCGGCTAGTTTAAGCCGTGCCTTTTAACCCGTAAATAATCTATAGAAACCTTTCTAATAGTTAATTAAAGGACTAGCCTCCTCTTTATCCGTAAGGAATACTTCGCTTATCTAAGCAATACTCTATTAGATAGTAGTATCGCCTTAAGGAGTAACCTTAGGTTCTATATTACTCTCTTTAGTCTAAGTTATCTAAGTATTCGTAGGCCTTTTACTCTCGTCGATAGAAGGATTTAGATTATAATAATAATAATTCGTCTAGGTCTAGTAATAGTTTTATCCGCCGCCCCTTAAAGTCCTATCCGAACCTACGTAAGCACCGCGAGGCGAGCTATACCTCCTTCCCGGCCTATAACGATAAGGCCGTTACTAAACGCCTTAAAGAGGATAATATTAATACTTTTAACCTAGATAAGCATAATCTAAAGAACCTAGGCATTATCGCTTTTAGCGATAGAAAGAATATCTATATAGACGTCTATCTCTTTATAAAGCGTTTAAGAATTTATTTAGACGAAGATCCGTTCGCCCTTTGCCTATACTACCTCTCCTTCTTAGCAAGAGGAGCCCTTATATAGTATATAAGTAAGCTTATAGCGGAATAACGCGATATCCTTAGTTCCTCCCCTTTTAGAACCTTCTATAAGTTCTTAACTAAGCGTTTTAAGCGTTTTAACGCCGATATCTTAAAGGAACTTTATAAGGAAAGGTATACGATATCTATATAGTCCTCTAGCTCTATTACTCTTATGTAGTAGATCTAGAGAAAGGTTTCGCTCCCCCGCTAACTAAAGATAGGCAAAGATGCCTAAATCATTAAGGCTATCTATCCTCTTATTACCGTCTAAATCTCCTCGCTTCTTCCTATTCCTATAAAAAAGACCCCGATCGATAAATAGATTCGTATTATTAATAAACGAAACCCCTTTATTATAGCCTCCCTTAAGCTATATATCTCTAGAGACTAAGACCGTTCTCGCCGCGGTAGCTTCTCCCGTTAGGATAATAACTATCGTTAGGATAACCGTCGCTATAATAATAGATACCGTTAGGGTAACCGTAATCGCAGCCGCTATAATAATCGTCGCGATAACTATCGTTAAGGTAACTAAAGCAATAACTACCGATAGACTAACCGCTAGGATTAAAACTAAGGCTATAATCGCAACCGTAGCCCTAAGGGTCGAAGCTCCGGCAATAGCCGTAATTAGTTAAGCTTACGCCTACTACGCCGCGATAAGCGTTACCCTCGTTAAGACGATCGACGAGATAACTAAACGGAATACCGCTAAGGTAAATATAAAGGTAACGATAATAAAAAGAAAGTGCGTTTTAAGTTAAGGTATTAAAGCGATAAGAAGACTGCTTTTAGCGGCGATAAAGCTAGTAATAAGCTATACTTAAACGACTCTTAGGACGATGCGTCCTCTTACGCCTCCTTAGAGGCTAACTTCGTAGGCTATATAAACTCTCGCTACCCTACCGAACGGGCCGGTAAGTTTAAATATAGCACCTACGACCGTACTTTCGCCCTCGCCTCTATGCTTAAGGAGTATATATACGCTAACTACTATATATCTAAGCAATAGCTCTATAGTAAAGGAGGACCTCCTAAGTAAGCGGGAAAGTGCTCGCAACGTTAACCGATAAATTAATAAAAGAGGCAGCGGTAGTAATAGCGGTTCCTACGGAGGAGGATAGTATAACAGCGGGTCTAAGAACGGGCGAGATTGCCGTAGCTAGTATTAAAGCCTTTATAGCTAATTTATAAGATAGGGCGGTAAAATAGCTAGACTCCTAACACTCTTATATCTAGCTAAGGTTCTGCTTACGCTTAATAACGAGGTTAACGTTTGTGCTATTAGTAATAAGAATAGCGGGAAGAGATTTAGCATCGACGATACTATAAATAGCATTAGCGGAAGAGGCGGAGAAAGTATAGGCGCGGTCCTTAGGAAGTTCTTTCTAAGATATAGGGACTATAAGGGTAGTGCCGGGCGGTATAATAGTCTTTCGGACGGCTTAAACATAGCGAACGACTTTATAGGACTATTTATAGATATCGAATAGGATTTTAAACCTGTCGAGCACTCTAATGCGAATAACCTCCTTATTATAATTAAGGGATCCTCGGTATAGCTTAAGGAAGGCATTGCCGAGAAGTGCGCCGGCCTCTACTTTAGAGACTTAGGCGGAGTAAGTGAATTTAGCTATAGCTGCTTAAGCGGTCGGGCTAGCTATAGTACCACGCGCGTAGAAGGAGAATATAGCCTAGTCCTCGCAAAAAGAGCGACCGTTAACTCTATTAATAGTAACGGGAGGCTTCTTCTCGACGGTATAGTTAAGAGTCTAAAGAAAGTCGCGATTAATTATAGGCTTACTATAGCTAGAGTTAAGGCAAACTTAGACTTCCTGCCTACCGGGTTAAGCAGAGACCTTAATCCTTGTATAGGAGTATAAGCGCGGCGGGGTGCTTTAATCCTATTAGGGCTCCTCGGCTTTAGCTTTTAGGACTTAATCTAGTCGGGGTGCTATAGTAGGCGCTATATAAAAAACAGGCTCTTTGATAATAGGTACGGGAAGAATAAGCTTTAATACGGCGGGGAAATTAGGCTTAGTAGGAATAGAGTCGACGATATTCCCTACGGGAATAGTAAGAGTAAAAGGGGTTGTTACGGCACTAGGTAATAGCTAGATAACCTTATTATTCTATAAAGAGGAGAAGAACTATAGAGGCTAAGGGCTCGTTTATATATAGGACTATATATTACGTAGTATATTACTATATACTATATTATGTAATATAGTACTATAATAGTACTCCCCTTCTAAAGACGATTTAGTCCTTAAATCGCTAAGAAATGTTATTTTCGCTAGAAATCCGTATATAATAAAGGAATCTTTTATAGGCGGGCTTAATCTAAGGGGCCCGGCTTATCTAAGTTGTATTTATAGAAGCGTTAAATAGCTTTAGGGCAACCTCTTAGGTTATCTTTAGGCTACTAGGTCGGTTCTTAGTGATATTTCTATTTAATTAGATAAGTTAGGATCGGGGCTTCGTTATCGTATACGTTAAGGATCTTCTTAAATTCCTATATTTCTTTAATATTGCCGTCGTTATTACGTTCCGCGATACAGCCTACGATATTACGTCGTTCCTCTCGATTAATCTATGCTTAGCCCGGTATTATTTCCGTTATCTAAAGCCGTACCTTTAATATATAGAAAGACTTATTAACTCGGATATGCTTTAGGAGGTCGATAACTATAGCGCCGCGGTAGACCTTAAGAATAAGATAAGGACCGTCCTATTTATCGTCTTATTTTTTCTTTAGGCGATTAAAAGTTATATTCTCTAATAAAACTATAACTATATTACTAGGTCGGAAGAGAAAGCCTTCGTCCCGCTTTATATTAGCATTATCCTTATATTTCTATTATAAAGCTCGTGCGAGAGCTTAAAGCTAAATAAAGATATAGTCGAAACGACTAGCTATTACGTCCGCGTAAAGGAATTCCTTCTTTACTTATAATAAAAGCGTTAGGGGTTAAGGGCCTATAGGTTTAATGCTAAGACGAGGATTAAAGCCGTAGTTAGTAAAGAACGGAGAAATACCGGTTATTTCGTTTACTTAATTATTCGTTGCGAATTCCGCGAGCGGGAGTTAGTCGACTTAGTTATCTTAAGTAAAGCTAATATAGGCTCGAATATATTTATTTATCATAGCCTTAACGATTTCGGTTTAACCGTTAGTCTTTAAGTGCTATACTAAGCTTAGTTTTAACGTTATTCTTAATTAAGTGCTAAGCTATCGCTAAAAATTAAAGATAAACTAAGTGCCTTAGTTAGAGATAATAGTATTAAGTGCTTTATATAAGCGATAGACTATATAGATAAAAGAGTTAATTAATTCTTCTATAAAACGGCCGGTAATAAAGACGAAATATCTTATCTTCGTAAGCCTATTAACTATCGTAAGTATATTCTTATAAGTCTTCCCGTTTTAGGTATACTTAAGGAGTATTATAATATAATTAATTAATATATCGGCCTATAGTCGGACCGGTAAAGCGAGGGGTTTTAGGAATCCAAAGGAAGATAAGCGGGGGGTCTTAGTCTAAAGATAAAGAATATAGTCTTTAATAAACGTAGCGGCGAAGTAAGAAATCCTCGGCTATTAGTATATTTAGTTTAATAGATTAAGGGTTTTTACCCTCCTTAGGTATCCTATTAGGCTACTACTATAGGATCGATAAACGACTTTAAGGCGGAGATCTAAAGTATCGGGAATAAAGAGCTAGTCGCGGAAAAAGATACGTCTATTAATTAACTAATATTCGGATATATCGCAACGTAAGAGCTTTCGGATATACTTTAGCTAGCGTCGGGCGTATAAATCCTAGAGTATCGCTACTATATCTTAGGCAAGATTATTTTATTAATATACTTTATAGATAACCTTATTAAGTGATTTACTAACTGCGTTTAGTCTAAAGGCGGCGACTATATTAAGGTCCTCCTTTAAGGCATAGGAATCGGTTAAGAGTTATTTTAGGATAGTTAGGTCGACTTTCTCTTTAGGGATAACTACCTAATTTCGATAGAAGAGTCTATCGTCGTCTATAGTAGCTAGTCTATCGCTAAAGAGCTTACTAAAAGCGTTAAGGAGAATTGCCTTATTACCTAAGCGGTATATAATTACGAAGTTAAACTAGGAAAAGAACTTAGCCTAACGCACTTATCGTTAGTTAAATTGCTTTATAGATATAAACGTCTAAAGATTCTTATAGTCTATAATAACGTCGAACGCTTTAGTAGTATTTTAGAGTTTTAAGCGCTATTCCTTAAGCGCTTTAATAATTGCTAATAGCTCTTTATTATAGATCTCGTAGTTATACTTAAGGGTAGTATGCTTTAACGAAAAAAACGCAATAGGGTAAAGATATCCGTCGTCTCCGGTCTATAAAAGGACTCCTTCTAAGGCCTAATTCGAGGCGTTAGTTTTAATAACTGTTTTATTTAAGTAGTTAAAATAGGCTAAGACTAAGGCAATAGTAAAAGCAAATTTAAGGGCCTTAAACGCGGTAGCTTATTTAAGTCCTTAAGACTAACGGGAATCCTTTCGAAATAGCGTAGTTATTAGGGAGATAATACTAAAGTATCCTTTAATAAAACGACGGTAAAAGTTTATAAACCTAAGAAACTACTAGAGTTCTTTTACTAAAGTTAGGGTATTTTAAGCCGTAATTATACGCACCTTCTTAAGGTCTATACTTATGCTAGATATCGAAATAATTAATCTAAGGTACTTAGTCTTCGTCGTATAAAACTCTAACTTTCCGATATCGACTTAAAGCCTTACGTTGCCTAAGCGTTAGATAACTATACGTATATAGTTTTCGTATTCCGCTTTAGTCTTTAAAAAGACTAATACGTTATTAAGATATACTATATAAAAGTTATTAAGGGCATTATAAAGCACGTAATTAATATAGTTTTAGAAGGTCGACGGTATATTATAAAGGCCGAAGGGGGTAACTAATATCTCGAATAGTCTAAAGCGTATAACAAATGCTATAAGCTATTTATAACCCTCGGCGATTTAAATACGGTTAAATATAGCAATTACGTCTAGCTTTATATAAAACTTAGCGTCGTAGAGAGAATCTAGTATTTCGCGGATTAAAGGCAAAGGATATCGATTCTTAACTATAACTTAATTTAAACCTTAGTAGTTATAATAGATACGGATACTACCGCCCGGTTTATAAGCGAGGATTAGTAATACCGCGGCTAGAGAAGAAGACTCTTAAATAAAGCCTTTATTAAGCATATCGTTAATCTACTTCTTAATATAGCGGAGTTCTATAGGTAATATAGGCCGATTTCTATAGTATAGAGCTTATTTACTAAGTGTAAGTTCGATCTTATAATCCTAAGGGCGGTATAAGGGGAGCTTGTTCGTATTCTTTAGAAGGAAATAAGGAAGCTTATCCTAGAACTCTTTTAGGAGTTTCTTTAGGATATCTGCCTTTATAACTTCCGGTTTTACTTAGAGGAATTTTTCTATATCGGCCTTATCGACCCTCCGAAATAGAGATTCGGAATTAGCTATATCCTAAAGGTTCGTCTAAAGGAAATTATAAAAACGTTTAAGGAAGGTAGCTTAAGCTACCTCTATTATATAGTCCCCGGTAATAATGCGTTAGAAAGAGGTTTCGGATAGTTCTAAGACCTTAACTAGGCTTACTAAGAGTTCGTTAAAGAGTCGTAGATTTTCTCCCTCTTCGACTAGCTCGGCTAATTTAAATATACTAATTCGTATCGCTTAGACACTATCCTATTTATAGAATTAAACGAAGTTAACTACTTATACGCAGTGGATATCGTTTATATCTAAAGGCATTTAGTCTTCTTATCGTATACGCCGGCGGGGGGGTCTCGTCTAGCCCTATCGGGCGGGAACGTAGCGACGGCCGGCGGTAAAGCGAATAAGGAGTAGGCGAGCTACTAAAGTAGTCTACGGTAGAGTAGCCTTAAAGGCTTAAGTCTTAAGGGAGTCTAGAGGGCTAATCGTAGATATTAAGCGGGCGGTTTTTTAGGCGAACGGCTATATCTAATATAAGGGATATCGAATCGGTTAGCCGGGGTTTAAGGAGTACGATGCTTACTTAGGTAGATATTCCTTAGTAGACGAGTCTATAGATATATAACTTCCTAATAAGATAGTTTAGTCTTTTAGGATATCGGTCTCTTCCTACCGAAAGGGAATTTCCGGCATATCTTCTATCGTTATAAGGACCTTTTATTTTAGAGTAAACGTCGGGGTTATCTAAATCTCTATAACGTTAGAAAAATATACTTTCCGACGTAATTAATGCCTTCTAAGCGCGGGAGTAATAGGAGTCCTAAAAGCTATCCTATCTTTAGCTATTATGCTTAAAGGCAGGCAGTATCTTATATAGTAATCGGAATCGAAGCGGACTTAGAGAGATTTCTAAAGTATAGTTAGGTTATATTTCTAAAGCTAAGGGATACCTAGGATAATTAGGGTAAAAGGTAAAAGGTTTATAACGAAGAAGAGCATAAGTTCTATATACTTACTAATAGTTATTCGGGCTATAAAGTAGTCCGTTATCTATATTAAGGGTATACTATCGGCTAGTCGAAGCGGTCGAGGTTTAAGGAGCTTCTTTATAGTAACGTTATATTTCCGTACAATAGCGTAAAGATCGGCGAACGCTATAGTAGTATAGCTAGAATCTATAAAGGATAACGTATTAATATAGTAAGGGGACTAAGGGTTACGCGTAGAGGAGAGACGAGTATAGAGAAGGATTAACTTTTTATTACTATTTAACGAACTAATCCGAAGATCCGTTCTATCTAAAAGCAACGACTTAATCCTCTTATCCTCCCCTATATATAACCCTTAGGAGCGACTTATTCTAAGGGTATATCTTTTAGCAGTAGCCTTAACGCCGGCCGCTCGCCTTATAAATCCGTATCCTCTTCCCTAAAGATATAGCCTTATTTATAGTCGGCCGTACGGGCGAGCTAGCCCTAGCTATACCCGCCGCCGTAGGCGCCTTAAGATCCTCGGCCGAAGCCGGGGGAAGGGGCGCCCCGGCCCTAAAACTAAGGACTACCCTAACGTAAGGGCATTAAAAGCGGATTCGCTATCTTAGCTAGGTCGTAAGCCTTCTTCTAGTGTCTAGGCTCTCCGTAGGCTATATAGAGTTTATTATCGATCCTAAATTATCGTTTAGTATCGGAAAGCCGGTCGAGGTCTATAAGGTTACCGTATAAAGGTTAGGCTAGGGCGGTTAAGGCAAGAGTACGTATAAGCGTCGGCGGGAACTACGAATAAAGGGCGGCCTTTTTCTTAAGCTTCTAACGATAAGCATAGTTAGCGAGATTCTTCGCAAAGATATCTATCTACGCTAACTACTTCTCGTAGTTAGTATTAGGGATCTTAGTCTATATATTCTTAACGAGATCGCTTATATCCTTCGATATAAACTTCTAGAGGAGGTTAACTTACTATTCCTTTATCTTCCTTACCTTACGTATATAGGCGTCGAGGTCTACCTTTTAGATCTAATAGTTCTTATCGCCTTAGGGGAAATTATCGAGGATATTCTTAGCGGCTTACGTTAAGTCTAGAACCTTATACTACCTGCTTAAAGCTATAAGAAGCGTCGTCGTAGTAGGCTATTCCTACTTCTCTCTCTTAGATAGGTTAGCTATAATAGTAGCTATCCTATCTTTAACGAAGTCGTAGGCCTATTTATTAAGCCTATCGCTAATATAAAGGACGCAGGCGCTATTTAAGTCGAAATATATACTATCGCGGAGGAAGATACCCTATATCTTAAGTTCCTAAGCCTCGTACTTACGTTAACGGTCGGAGGTAGACCCCTTTCTAATAAAGATCGGAGGGTCTACTATCTTTCGTTTTCCGGACGACTATACTAAGGTTATCGTCTAAGACTATAATATCTTTATAGTTAAAATCGTAAGGTGATTCGCATTATTAAAGAACGAAAGCCCCTTATTATAGCCTCCCTTAAGCTATATATCTCTAAAGACTAAGACCGTTCTTACCGCGGTAGCTTTTCCCGTCGGGATAATAACTATCGTTAAGATAACCGTCGCTATAATAATAAGTATTGCTATTTACACGGATATAAATCTCTATTTACATAGAAGTCTAGGAAATCTCTACTCTTTCTGCGCGAACCCCGCGCGCCTATGTCCCGCTACCAAAATCCAGTGTAGGTATATAGCAATTAAGAGAGCCGCGCAAATCGTGCGAAAAACAGCAGAGCACGCAGCAGAAGGCACGCAGTAGAGGGCACGCAGCCGGGAGCCGAGCACAAAGCATACATCGCACGAAGCATACATTAAGGAGCCGCACATATAGTAGAGGGCACGCAGTAGAGGGCACGCAGTAGAGGGCACGCAGTAGAGGGCACGCAGTAGAGGGCACGCAGTAGAGGGCACGCAGTAAGGCACGCAGCCGGGCATAAAGCATATATTAGGAGTTACTATTAAAGTAACCGTAATCGCAGCCGTCGTAATAATCGTCGCGATAACTATCGTTAAGGTAACTAAGGCAATAACTACCGATAGACTAACAGCTAGGATTAGGGCTAAGGTTATAATCGCAACCGTAGCCTTAAGGGACGAAGCTTAGGTAATAACTATAATTAGTTAAGCTTACGCCCGCTACGCCGCGATAAGCGTTACCCTCGCCGGGACGACCGATAAGATAACTAAACGGAATACCGCCGAGGTAAATATAAGGGTAATAACAATAAGAAGAAAGTACGCTTTAAGTCGAAATATTAAAGCGATAGAAAGACTGCTCCTAGCGGCGACGAAGCTAGTGATAAGCTATACTTAAACTACTTTTAGGATAACGCGTCCTCTTACGCCTCTTCGGAAGCTAGCTTCGTAGGCTATATAAACTTTCGCTACCCTACCGAACGGGCCGGTAAGTTTAAATATAGCACCTACGACCGTACTTTCGCCCTCGCCTTTATACTTAAGGAGCATATATACGCTAACTACTATATATCTAAGCAATAGCTTTATAGTAAAGAGCACGCGCTTAAGCCTTTAACCTATAAGGTTTATAAGGCCTCTTTTCTTTCTTATAACGTACTTTTCACTTATCTCTATCTTAGGTGTAAGAAGACCCTTGTTACTCTTGCTATTCCTATAGGGAATATCGTCGACTCTATTCCTACTAAGCCTAATTCCCCCGTTATATTAAAGCTTATTCTTCTTATATCTATTATTAAAGAGCCTATTTTTTACGTAGCGCGTACTACGGTACCTTAACTAGATTAAGTCCTAAAAGCTAAAGCCGAGGAGCCTTAGTAGGATTAAGATTCCCCGCTGTATTTATACTCCTATATAAGGATTAAGGTCTTTGCTTAACCTAGTAGGCAGAAAGTCTAAGTTTGCCCTAACTCTAGCTATAGTAAGCCTATAATTAATCGCGACCTTCTTTAGACTCTTAATTATACCGTCGAGAAGAAGCCTCCCGTTACTATTAATAGAGTTAACGGTCGCTCTTTTTACGAGGACTAGGCTATATTCTCCTTCTACGCGCGTGGCACTATAGCTAGCCCGACCGCTTAAGCAGCTATAGCTAAATTCACTTACTCCGCCTAAGTCTCTAAAGTAGAGGCCGGCGTACTTCTCGGCAATGCCTCCCTTAAGCTATACCGAGGATCCCTTAATTATAATAAGGAACTTATTCGTATTAGAGTGCTCGACGGGTTTAAAATCCTATTCGATATCTATAAATAGCCCCGTAAAGTTATTCGCCGTATTTAGGCCGTCCGAAAGACTATTATACCGCCCGGCACTACCCTTATAGTCCCTATATTTTAGAAAAAACTTCCTAAAGACCGCGCTTATACTTTCTTCGCCTCTTACGCTAATACTATTTATAGCATCGTCGATGCTAAATCTCTTCCTACTATCCTTATTACTAATAGCACGAACGTTAACCTCGTTATTAAGCGTAAGCAGAAGCTTAGCTAGATATAAGAGTGTTAAGAGTCTAGCTATTTTACCGCCCTATCCTAGAAATTAGCTATAAAGGCTCTAACGCTAGCTACGGCAATTTCGCCTACTCTTAGAGCCGCTGCTATGCTATCCTCCTCTATAGGAACCGCTATTACTACTACTACTTCTTCTATTAATTTATCGGTTAACGTTACGAATACCTTCCCGCTTACTTAAGAGGTCCTCGAGTATCTATAGGCTCCCGCCCCGCCTTAACCTATAGAAGCTCCTATTCTAAGCACTTCTCTAACGCCTTCGCTATCTAACTCTATCTACGCCTATGTTATAGCTTCTTCGGCAAGACCCGCTAAGTAGTCGAAGGTTTGCTAGAACCTCGTAGTAGCTATTACTAACGTAACGGCAGCTGCCGTAGCTATCGAGATAGACGCCGCGGATAGAATTAAGGACCCCTTCTCTAGCCGTATTCTATACTAAACGCACGTTTAGCGCCTACTAGAGCTTTAGGAGAAATATACTAAAGAGGGTATTTATATTTTCGACTATAGCCCCTCTTTCGTACGCCGCGTTAAAAAGCTTCTTAGGAAATACTCCTAGCTTTAGCGAGGTATAGCTACCGCCGTCGTAGAATCCGGAAAGGAATTAATAATTCCCTTATTCGATAATTAGCACGAAAAACGAGTCGCTTAGAGGCCTTACCTATAAGGGCTTTACGATAGGAAGGTTATCGACGATATATTTAACCTACTTTATAAGTAGGGCCGCCTAGAGTAGGCCGACGAGCTTACGCCGTTTATAGCACCGGTCTTCGTAGTTTAGCGTATAGCCTAAGGCGAGACTAAAGGCCGAGTCGTTATTAACCTACGTATCGTTAATAGTGTGATTATTCCGGATTCCTACCCTCTACTACTATAAAGCTCTATTATTGCTAAACTCTTAGGCGCGCGTTTTATTACTACTATCGACGCTTCCGCCTTCTTCTATTAGTTTCGAGTTAAACTTAAGCATTAAGATAGGTGTACTATTATAAGTCATCGAAGTCTAGAGCGCTTAATAGTTATACCTATCGGCTTTCGCAATAGCCTAACGTACGCATAACGCTATATAGACCGAGTTCTCCGTCCGCACTAGGGCTATAGCCGCGCGTTTACTAATAATATTGTTATTTACTCCGCTACGGAAGAGGAATACTTTTAACATCTCGAGGCTATCTTTAAGCTCTTCGCATCGCTTAAATTATCTATAAGCCTTACTAAGAGCTAGATCGGCTACCCTTCCGTTGAGCTACTCGGATTTCGTATCGACGCGTTTAAGATAAATACTACGAAGTATAGGCTTACCGCCTTTGCAAAGCTCTTATTCCCCGATAATCTCGCCGCTCTCGAATACTATATCGGCGCTATAGGGTATATTCGCAACCTTATCCCGTACTACGGCGCCTCTATTGCCCTTCTATAGGACCGTAAGACTAGTCTTCTAGCCTAAGGTCGCTTAATCGGTAAGGTTAAGAACGGGAACCCTAATAAGCGGAAGTCCTATACGCGAGTTATATCGTTCTAGCCGACCTTAGCCGAGCTTTCCTCCTTCCCCTCTTTTTAGAAGGAAATTACCTCTAGCCGTATAATTTACTATATAGACCTATAGAAGAGGCTATTCTATTAGATTAACGCCTCCGTATAGTAAGGCTTCGTCGCCGTCTTTTTTTATCTCCGCGACGGCACTATTTAGCAGCTAGGCTAGCCTATTCCGGTTAAGGTTATTATGCCTATCTACTTCCTCTCCTATACCTTAACGAGAGCTAAGTAGTCTTATAGTCCTTTAAAGCTAGAGGTCGCCTATCTTATATAGGCTGTAAAGAAGATACGTACTATAGTATAGTCGTTAACCCTTCCGCTTATAGTCTTAACTAATTACTCTGCGATTAAGCAGATCGTCGCTAAAAAGACCTTCGATACTTCTAGCATAGACTAAGCTAACCGTCGCTTAGTTATAGCCTTAATTTACCTCTTTAAGTACGATATCGAGGTTTACTACCTCCTTAGCAAAAAGAACTTTATCCCCGACGCCCTTAGTCGCCTATTAGCCGAGGAATCCGACTAGCTGCTTAATCGTCGTCGTCCCGACTTTACTATGCTTAACGATATGCTTATAGCCTCTAAGGCTATTATAGCTCTTAAAAAACGCGAGGAATTCGCCGTCGCTTACGATAATAACCCTTACTATAAGCGAATACTTTAAATAATCGCAGATAGCGAGGACGCTATTAAGAGTCTTTCCTCGCCCTTAGATAAAGGAGCTATAGTCGCTAACTCTATAGCACGAATAAAAGCATAGCTTAAGCGCCGCGGCATACCGTTCTTTATAGTCGATAAGCTTTTATACTATAAAGGCCCCGACGGCTTTACCTAGCTATATATCCCTAACGCCTTATTCCTATCTATAATCTTAGTAGCTTATAACGATAAGAACTACTTCGCCATCGTCCGTATAATTAAGGACCTAAATATATACTTAATTCGCGGAGTTACCTATTAGGTAAATAAGTATATCGCGGCCTATAAAGCCTATTGCTTTAGCTAAATAGACCGTTAGACCTTTACCGGCAGCTATAAGCCTATTCGCCCCCCGCTACTTCTAATATAGAGTATCGCGATAGACTTTATAACCGATATACCGCCCTCGCTTTTAGCAAGCTCCCTATAGTAGATCCTAGGCTTTAATATCTTTAACTAACTTCTTATAGTTACTTACTTAACTAGTAAGAAATGCTTGCTAATCCTAGGCAACGCTAAATACGGTATAAAGGACTAGGCTTAAAGCCTAGCCCGTTAGTTGCTTCTTTCCGATTAAGGCATACTAAGAACTATTATTAGCGACTAAGATCGTAAATTCACATCCGACTTTTAGAAAGGCCTTTAGAGCGCATTTAGCACTAAAATTACAATAACTACCGCCTACTACCTATAGGCTAACGGACTTACCGAACGGCGTAATTAGACTATAGAGACCGCTTTACGAATATCCTACATCGAGGATCCTAGCCTAGATTAAAAGATAATAATCCCCGCCGTCTGATAGAATCTAAACACGGCATTTAACTCTAGTACGAAGATCTCCGCCTATAAATCTATCTTCGGCTTTAATATACGTAGACCGTTAGAAGCTGCCGATAATATCGTAGGCACTACTACGGACGAATTGCCTTACTTACGAGAAGTTACCTATAGATAAGCGAGCCTAGCTATAGACCTAGCAGCTATAAAGGCTAAGCAGCGGTATAATGCGAAATACCGGCCGGTTCTTCTTAAAGCTAGTAATAAAGTCTACCTAAAGCTATATACGGGCTATTATAAGCCTAGCTAGCCGCTAAAGAAATAGTCGCGGTAACGAGAAGGCCCTTTCGTTATTAAGCGTATAGTTAATAACCTTACGGCGAAACTCGACCTCCTTAGCTAAGTTAGAATCCACCTAATCGTCTCTATTTAGCACCTTAAGCTCGCGCACGAAGGGCATTACGTCGAGCTCGAGCCTAGGCCTATAGAAGCCGCTCGCGATGTCGAAGCACTTAACGAAGGGGATTAGCACTACGAAGTCGAACGCCTAATAGACATCCGTATTCGTCGCATCGGTCGGTCGAAGTTATCTATAACCGAATACCTTGTATAATAGAAGGGATAGGCTGCTATATATAACTAATAGGTCCGAGCCGACTAGGTCTCTACTAAAGCCATCGCGGAGTTCTAAGGTCGCCCTCTAGCACGCGCTATATAAAGTAAGAAGGCCGCTTAGCAGAAGGATCGATTAGAGGATAAACGATTACTAACATATATAAGCATAACTTATAAGAATAAAAGGAAGGATTTAGGCAATAGGAGTATTCCTCTTAATTGCCTAATTAGGATTATATTATAACTGCTATAGGCAGTAGTGTTTTCTTTTCTAAGCCGGCATTCTAATATATATAAAGCATCCTCTATGCTATATGCCGGGGCTAATATAAGCAGCTATAGATAAGATAGTAGGGAGCTATTCCTAGCTCCTAGGGCTTACGCCTATCTAATAGAAGCATCCTTCTTTACATATACATTCTTAGTGCCTAGTGCATTACCCGGCTTATCTAAGTTACATCTATAGAAGCGTTAGATAGCTTTAGGGCAACCTTTTAGGTTATCTTTAGGCTACTAGGTCGGTTCTTAGTAATGTTTCTATTTAATTAGATAAGTTAGGGTCGGGGCTTCGTTATCGTATACGTTAAGGATCTTCTTAAATTCCTATATTTCTTCGATATTGCCGTCGTTATCGCGTTCTACTATACGGCTTACGACGTTGCGTTATTCCTCTTAATTAATCTATGCCTAGCCCGGTATTATTTCCGTTGTCTAAAGCTCTAAGGGAGCAGATATCTCCTGATTGGTTCATCCTACCAATGCATAAAGATATGCATTAGGACCGCCTTACATTATTGCATATAACACAAGTCACTCGGTCGCATTAGCTCCCGAGATAGCTAAGATACCGAAGCCCGAAGTATGTAGTGTAAGTAGAGACAGAGGCATGCAAGTTATAACTTATAACTCGGTCAACCGGCGTTATCTATATTACCTCGTATTACTCGCGCATTTAATCATGCAATAACTAAGCTACTAAATGGGATTAGACCACTTGCATTATGCAGATAAATAATAGCGCTTTTTATAACTACAATTAGTTAAGTTATATATACCTTTATTCGTATAGAATTAGCTATATAAAGGGACCTTAGTCCGCCCTTAGACAGACCTTTACTAAGCAATTTAATAACACCTTTCTCTCTTATTTCTGCATTAATCTTAACACTCTTTGCACTGCCGTAATCCTCTGCCTTTAAGCTTCCCTTTAGGCCCTTATTGGTTATAATCCCTATCTCTGCTTAAGCTTTAAGTTGCTTCTTATCTAGAGCCCTCTTTAGATCCTTTAGACCACTCGCCGCTATACTAAAAACAACCGCCCGTCTACTACGACCTCCTCTTTGCCCTTTTAGGCCTCTTGCCTTCCTAAGCTACCCTTAGTTTGCATATATTACTACTTTCTTAGTGTTTTGTGCCCCGTTCTCCTCGTTAGCCCCGATTCGACCCTAGCATATACCTTCTTCTAACCACTGTCTTTCGCTAAAAAACCTACTAAAAAAATTCTTTTAAAATTCCTTCGCTACCTCTGCCGTGGCCCGTCGACTCCGGATTCCTTCCGAAGTTTCTCCGATACCTCCCGACCCCGAAAATAAGTTCGTTTAAGGACTACTCGTTTATAAAGCTTAAGGGGAGCGTTAACTTTTCTGCCTAGTCTCTACGGATAGAATCCGTTTTTATACGTAAGAAGCTTACTCCCGTAATCCTCGACGCTTCCTACGCGAAATCCTAAGACTATCTCGCACTTATACGCTTAATAGTCGACGATAGTCCTCTCTCTTAGATAAAGCATTATACGTTTATAAAGGCGGCTTAGGATGCTCTTAAGACCTTATATAACCCGGTGAACTTTACCTTAAACTTCCTCCTTATTAAGGAGCTCTTTAATACGAAGATTAAAGGTAAACTATCTATCGAAACTTACCTAAATAAGGTAAAAGAGCTCTATAATAAGCTAAATACTAGATAGATCCGAATCCCGGAGATCTTAGTAATAATATAGATCCTTAAGAGTCTAAATAGCTCCTTCTCGAGTTATATTATAAATATAACCTAGACACTCCGTACTAATGCTACGGCATATACCCTCGAGTCGCTCTCCTCGTCCCTTATCGATGAGTTTAAGAGAACAAAGGCTTTAGAGAGTAATAAGCACCTCTTTATAGCGAATAATAATAAGATTCCTATTTGCTCCTACTATAAGAAGCGTAGGCATATAGAGAAAAATTATTTTTAGAAACTAGAGAATAAGGATAAGGCTAAGGCCGCTGGATTTACTACTAAGACGTTGCCTTCCTCCTCCTCGACTAAAAGGGAGCCTAAGGAGTATACTAATAGGAGCTATAGGAGGCCTACGCCTATCCTAAACTCTCGAGAGAGTTCCCCCTCCCCTACTCCTCGCCCGGCTGCCCGTCCCCGGACTTCTCGACTCCGGAAGAGAAAGGCCCCCTCGGTATCTTCTCCTCAGTCTAGCAAGGTCCTTATTATCTCTAAGTCGGCTTCTAGCATTGTAAGTTCCCTCCTACCCCTCTTTATACTCCTTATATCCTTTATATCCTCGATACTCTCGTCTATACCCTTAATACTCTCGTTTATACCCTCGATACTCTTCTCTATACTCTCGTTACTATATAAAATGCTAGTCCTTCTTTATACCTTCTCTTCCTATACCCTGTTTCCCTTGAAAAATATCCTTCTCTATACCCCTATAAAAATAAAGTCCTCCTCTAATAGAAAATAAAGAATAGGACCTCTAAAGCCGCTTCTCTCGGCAATTTTAAGGGTAACCTGAAAGGTCGATAGGGCTGCTTTACGGATTAGGAATTTTTATAACTTTGTATTCGATACTAGGGCTATTAGGCATATAGTTTCGAATAAAACTCGCCTCTCTAATTATAAAGAAATATACACTACCGTAACCTAGGGAAAAGCTTCCTCTATTGTTAAGCGAGGTGCTAGAGACCTTGTCTTTAAATTCCTAAATAGTAATTAATAATATACCTTAAGAAATTGCCTTTATATACCTAAAATCGGCATTAACATAATTAGCCAATCAGCTACAATAAACACATACGCCTTAATAGGCCCGGACTCTATATCCCTCCTCGATAAAAACCTAAATAAATTAATAACCGGTTTTATGAAAAACGGACTATACTATATCCCTCTAGATATAAAGAAAACACGATTTCTAATTGAAAACAAAATATAAAATATACAATATAGTCCGAAAGAGATAATAAACAACGCTATACTCTAAGATACTATACTAACTAATACAATAAAGACACCTAAGACTAAGATAAAAACACCTAAGATAAAAAAGAAGATAGACCTCGTTCTCTAGCATAAACGGCTAGGCTATCTTAGCTATAAATCCCTATACCGATACCTCCGTAGACTATACCTAGACATATCCGTAGACTAAAAAGATATTATAGCTATAAAACAATGCGAAGCTTATATATAGGCTAAACATACCGATAAAAAGAAGAAAACCCCCTTAAAACGACGATATCTCTTTCTTAATAAAATAAACGTTGATATCTAGGGCCTTATTAAAGTCCCTACCTACGATAAATTCAGATACTTTATGTCTTTTCTTAATACCTATTCTAGGTACCTAAGAATATACCTAATAAAAGATAAAGCTAAAAGCCTGCCTAAGTTTCTAGAATTTAAAGCAGAACTTAAGAATAACATAGATAAAACAAAGATAAAAGAAGTCTTCTTAGACAATGCAAAAGAATTTATCTATAACATTAAACTATATGCCCTTAAAAACGGTATTAAATACAACTCGAGCCTACCGTTTACCCCTTATTCAAACGGCAGGATAGAGCGTATAAATAGAACAATACTTAATAAAGTTAGATCTATGCTCTATACGGCTAGACTGCCTAAATATCTTTAGGGTAAAGCTGTTTTAGCAGCTACATATATATACAATCGATCTCCTTATACTGCTCTAGGGTATATATGCCCTTTAGAAAAGAAAGAAAACAAGGCCCTTACTAAAGAAGATATAGAAAAAATCCGTGTGTTCGGAAGCATTATATACTATAAGAATAAAACACCTAGTGATAAACTAGACGTACGAGCCTATAAAGGAATCGTAATTAGCTACGAAGACACAGCCTATAAAATATACGACTATTGTAGGAATGTAGGAATATGGGATAAACACCACGAGGAAAAGGGTTATAAGTTATAACCCCTAATAACCCCGACGGTCCTAACGGCAGCGTTATTAGCCCTGTTATAACCCCGGCAGCAGCCTTATTATAACTCGGATGATAGCGTTAGCGGCTAGGTCACGTGCTGCCAACAGGGCTCTATTAAGAGCCCGGCAGGCCTAGGTTAGGTTTTTTAAAGGACCTATAAAGGGGGCCCCTTTCCCCCCCTTTCTAGCTAGGCAGAATATAACACACTTAAATACTAACTAAAAGACCTAATAAGATATCTCACGTATAATCCCTACTAATACTAATTAGTGGTTAAATAGATTTAACTATAAAACAGTAAGGCTAGAAGAAGTAGGTCTTAATCTTCGAAAGTGTAAAAAGGGCAGTTATTATAAGAACGTAGCTCCTACGTATCTTTACCTTTAGGTTCTATTGCGTACACCTAGAGAAGATTATCTATGCTAAGAATAAGACTATTTAAACCGAGCTCGACTAGTAAATAGACCTTTTAAGCTTCTTATTAATCCCGTCTCGCTTCCTTTAAGGAGGAAGAGTAACGTCAATAGGCAGTGCGTCTATAACGCATTTACGCGAGAAGAAGAAGAATACCGCTGGTTTTACCTATAGGAGTTCTCTTCGGACCGTAAGGACGAGAAGAAAAAGAAATACCGCTAGTTTTACCTACTAAGAGATTCTTTTTAGACCGTTACGATAATCATCGCGAGAACCCTCGCGACCTTAGTTATCTACGATAACTACTAACGAGCCCGACTATTGCCGTAGCCGCCGACGCGGTAGATAACCCCGTCGCACTATTTAATTAACGACTTAAGGCCCTAATGCCGGCCTCTTTACGACCTATTCGGCTCTCCTATTACTTCTCGCAGTAGTAGCTCTTATAGCTGCCTTTAATACGAACCTATAAAGCCGCTTAATAGACGCTTTAAATAACAAAGCCGCCGCTTAAACAGACGCTTCCCTTAGCAAAACCCTAGCAGAAAGCCGTTACTGTAAATCCACACTATCGAGCGAAGCAGCCCTTAAAGTAAGCCTTAAAGCAGCTCTTAATATAGCTCTTAAAGCAGCTCCCTCGATACTATAAAGCCGCCGAACGAAAAGAAGCTTTACTTAATAAGCCCCTAGCAGTAATATAGTTACTATAAATCCCGTCGGGCAAAGCAAGCCTTAAAGCAGCTCTTAACGTAGCTCTCGAAGCAGCTCCCTTAATACTTATAAAGCCGCCGCCTATATAGACGCTTTACTCTTAAGCCCTTAGCAGCTATATAGTTACTGCGAACCCTATCGAGCAAAGCGAGCCTTAAAGCAGCTCTTAACGTAGCTCTCGAAGCAGCTCCCTCGATACTATAAAGCCGCCGAACGAATAGACGCTTTACCCGTAAGCATTTAGTAGAAAGCCGTTACTGCGAATCCCGTCGAGCAAAGCAAGCCTTAAAGCAGCTCTTAACGTAGCTCTTAAAGTAGCCCCCTCGACACTAATCAACGAAGCCGCCGACTATATAGACGCTTCCCTTAACCCCCTAGCAGAAAAGCCGTTACTATAAAACACACGAAGTCTCGTAGCGCACTCATCCGATACCTTAACGAAGGATATTACTATACGAAGCGCATATAGACTTCCTTTTTATTAGTTATTTAGCAGACGCCCCGGCTAACGACTACACTCCTTTTATTCTAAGATTTAGCAGAGCGCCTATAGCCCCGTGTGATAATAATAATAGCACGGTAATAAGCAGCCTTACGAGCCTAGACCCCCGCTAATCTTACCTTCTTATTTATATTTATTCTTTATATTTATTAAGCCCCTTTTAGTCTAATACGCGTTGATAATTAGTTACGGTTGTAAGCTTTAAAGAAGAAGCTTTAAAGAAAAACTGCTGGTGTAGGAATGTAGGAATATAGGATAAACACTACGAGGAAAAAGGTTATAAGTTATAACCCCTAATAACCCCGACGGTCCCGACGGCAGCGTTATTAGCCCCGTTATAACCCCGGCAGCAGCCTTATTATACCTCGGATAATAGCGTCAGCGGCTGGGTCACGTGCTCCCAACAGGGCTCTATTAGGAGCCCGGCAGGCCTAGGTTAGGTTCTTTAAAGAACCTATAAAGGGGGCCCCTTTCCCCCCCTTTCTAGCTAGGCAGAACATAATACACTTAAATACCAACTAGAAGACCTAATAAGATATCTTACGTGTAATCCCTACTAACAACTATAGCAGAAAAAAGGTCGTGATATTAAAAGATATTACTATATTAGAAAATAACTTCTTAAAAGATAATAAAACCTTTAACTTTAATACTATACCGTCTATAAATAAAATTCCGGAGGATTATCTACGTACGAGATCCTCTATACTAGATATAAAACCTAACAATACCCTATATAATAAATCCCAGAATAATCCGAATGAAATACTAGATGACATATCCGAGGATGATAATCCTAACTGTATAATATAGGACAATAATAATAAGGATTAAAGAATTCAGGTTAAAATACCTAAGAAGCCGGCTAAATTCTATAACGACTACTAAGAATACCTAATACATCTGCTAATAAATAACGATAATATAACCCTTCTATCTGCGTTAGAAGGTTATAATCCTATAGAACTAAAAACCTATAAGCAAGCTATGAAAAGCGCCGAAGCTCTACACTAGGATAAAGGCATAGTAGTAGAAATACAGCAGCTTATAGACAATAATACTTAGGAAATAACCGAGCTACCCGATGACCGGGAAGCTCTCGGAAGCCGATGGGTCTATAGGGTTAAGAAGGATAATATAAACTAGATAAAGAAATTCAAGGCTCGACTTATAGCTTTAGGCTATAAGCAAATATACGGCCTAGACTATATTAAAACCTTCTCTACTATAGTAAGACCTAAGTCTATAAGGCTCCTACTAGTATAGGCTGTCGCTAATAACTAAAAAGTACTATAGTTTAATATAAAAAATGCCTTCCTACATGCGGATATAGACATAGAAACGTATATATAGATACCCGAAGCTTTTCTAGATATTATACTACACGCATAGTTTTCCTAGCATAAAAATACAAAATATAAAGGCATAACTTACTTTAATTACTTAAATAAAAACAAGACGAAGAAACTCGTAGCAAAACTAAGAAAAGCACTATACGGCTTAAAACAAAGTCCTTTACTCTAGTATAACCTATTAAAAAGCGTCCTTAACGAGCTTGGTTTTTACTACCTTCTAATAGACGAAGGGGTGTTTATAAACAGCACGCTTAGAATAGCTATAGCCGTCTATATAGACGACCTATTATTCTTTAGACCTACTATACGTGCAATAACCTAAGTTATAGACTAAATAAATAAAACCCTACCGATTGAATCTCTAGAGGAAGTAAAAGACTTCTTAGGATTATCTATATAGATACATAGAGAAACAAAGGAACTATGTATATCCTAAGCAAACTATACAAAGAATAAAATAAAGGAATTTAATAAACAAAATATAGGAACCTCTAATACACCTGCTACTAAAGGCGTTAAATTAAATAAGTCAGGAATAAAAAACGCGTCTAAAAAGGACATACTCTTATACTAAATGCAAATAGGCTTATTGCTATTCTTAGCCCTATTTATAAGGCCTGATATCCTTTTTGCAGTAATATCCTACGTAAGATTCTCTTCTCAACTAGACTCCTCGTATTTTAAAGCCCTTAACGTTATATGGAAATACTTAAATAAATTCCCCGACCTATGCTTATATTATAACTGCAATATACCTATACTAGACTTCTGTTTCACAGCTTATATAGACTCTAACTAGGCTAGTGACCTTATAGACCGACGATCGGTCTCTAGATATTGCTTCTTTATACGTAATAATTTAATAAGCTGGTTATGCTAAAAGTAAAAATCGATATCGCTATCTACTTGCGAAGCAGAGTTTATAGGCCTTAGAGATGCTAATAAGGAGGCCCTATATCTATACAGCCATCTAAATAGCATCGCAAAAGAGTTGTCTATACCTATATCTAATAAAGTCCCTCTAATATTTTCCGATAGTCAATCAGCGTTAAAAATAGCAAATAACCCGGAAGCACACAAACTCCGGAAATATATCGCCCTTGCCTATAATTTCACCCGCAATAGTGTTTTACTAGGCAAAATAGAAGTATTCTATATAAAATCCGCTAATAATATCGCTGATATATTTATAAAAGAATTAGGGCGTATTATTAGTAGGGATTACACGTGAGATATCTCATTAGGTCTTTTAGTTAGTATTTAAGTATGTTATATTCTGCCTAGCTAGAAAGGGGGGGAAAAAGGCCCCCTTTATAGGTCCTTTAAAGAACCTAACCTAGGCCTACCGGGCTCCTAATAGAGCCCTATTAGGAGCACGTGACCTAGCCGCTAACGCTATCATCCGAGTTATAATAAGGCTGCTGCCGGGGTTATAACGGGGCTAATAACGCTGCCGTTAGGACCGTCGGGGTTATTAGGGGTTATAACTTATAACCCTTTTCCTCGTAGTGTTTATCCTATATTCCCACATTCCCATACGTATACTATTTAACAAATTTCGAGACCTCTTAGGTCTTAAGAAGGATCCTATATATAAAGATAAATAGAGGTTTTTAGCTGCTCTTTCTTATGCTTTCTTCTAGCTTTCCTCTATATACCCTTTAGTTTTTCCCTATATATAGGTTTACTAAACGGACTAATAAAATATAGTACAGTTTTAATTCCTTTCTCTATAAAAAATAGTAGAGTTACTTTTTCTCTATATAAAGTTTTTTTTTTCCTAGAAATAGGTTTTTAAAGAGTTTTTACAAATCCTAGTTAGTTATAAACGGACATATATAAAGCGCACTTCTTTATAAAACAAGTACCCTTTAAGAGAGGCTATAAGGGAGCAGATATCTCCTAATTGGTTTATCCTACTAATGCATAAAGATATGCATTAGAACCGTCTTGCATTATCGCATATAACATAAGTCACCCGGTCGCATTAGCTCCCGAGATAGCTGAGATACCGAAGCCCGAAGTATGTGGTGTAAGTGGAGACAGAGGCATGCAAGTTATAACTTATAACTCGGTCAACCGGCGTTATCTATATCACCTCGTATTACTCGCGCATTTAATCATGCAACAACAAAGCTACTAAATGGGATTAGACTACTTGCATTATGCAGATAAATAATAGCGCTTTCTATAACCACAATCAGTCAAGTCATATGTACCTTTGTTCGTGTGGAATTAGCTATATAAAGGGACCTTAGTCCGCCCTTAGATAGACCTTTACTAAGCAATTCAACAATACCTTTCTCTCTTATTTCTGCATTAATCTTAACACTCTTTGCACTGCCGTAATTCTCTGCCTCTAAGCTTCCCTTTAGGCTCTTATTAAAGCCGTACCTTAGACATATAGAAAGACTTATTAACTTAGATATACTTTAGGAGGTCGATACCTATAGCACCGCGGTAGACGTTAAGAATAGGATAAAGACTATCCTATTTATCGTCTTATTTTTTCTTTAGGCAATTAGTAGTTATATTCTCTTATAAAACTATAACTATATTACCGGGTCGGAAGAGAAAGCCTTCGTCCCGCTTTATATTAGTATTATCCTTATATTTCTATTATAAGGCTTATGCGAGAGCTTAAAGCTAAATAAGGATACGGTCGAAACGATTAGCTATTGCGTCCGCGCGAAGGAATTCCTTCTTTACCTATAATAAGAGCGTCGGGGGTCGGGGGCCTATAGGCTTAATGCCGAGACGAGGATTAAAGCCGTAGTTAGTAAAGAATAGAGAAATACCGGTTGTTTTATTTACTTAATCATTCGTTGCGAATTCCGCGAGCGGGAGCTAGTCGACCTAGTTATCTTAAGTAAAGCTAATATAGGCTCGAATGTATTTATTTATCGTAGCGTTAACGATTTCGGTTTAACCGTTAGTCTCTAAGTGCTATACTAAGCTTAATTTTAACGTTATTCTTAAACAAATGCTAAGCTATCGCTAAAAATTAGAGATAAACTAAGTGCCTCGGTCGGAGATAATAGTATCGGGTGCTTTATATAAGCGATAGACTACGTAAATAAAAGAGTTAATTAGTTTTTCTATAGAAAGGCCGGTAATAAGGATAAAATATCTTATCTTCGTAAGCTTATTAACTATCGTAAGTATATTCTTTTAAGTCTTCCTATTTCGGGTATACTTAAGGAGTATTATTAGTTAGTTAAATAAACAAAGGGGTTGTAAACTAGCTGGATTCTAGTCTATATATCTATTAACTAAGGGGCGACGAATAGCCCCTTTATATAGCCTATAAACGCGTATATTAATAGGGCCCGAAGCCGGACCTTTGCGAGCCCTTACTTACGACGTCGGGGCTATGCCTATAAGGGCGATTAAGTCAATAACTTAATTATCGTAAGGGCGGCTAAGTCAGTAACGCTATTACCGGGGTCCCTAATGCATACGATCGATGCATCGTATAGTTAATAACGCATGCATCCGTATAGGCGTTGCCCGTACGTGATCTATTTAATTACGTGGATTGCAATCGTGCCTAAAGACGGATATCCCTTCTTCCTATACTAGTAACCTTTCTTTATAGTTGCTATACAGTAAGCTTATAATCTAAATAAGGGGGAAAAACAGAAAGAACGATATATTAGGCGGAAGGCCTAATAAATACATTTAATAAGTATAAATAAAGAGTATTGCTATTTACACGGATATAAATCTCTATTTGCACGGAAGTTCGCTTAAATCTCTACTTTTTCTACGCGACCCCACGCGCCTATGTCCCGCTACTAAAATTAAGTAGAGGTATATAGCAATTAAGAGGCCCGCGTAAATCGTCCCTAGCCTTAATTTTTAATTTAATATACGCGTAAAGAGGCAGCGCGTAAAAGAGCTTTAAGAGCTTAAATAACGTATGTTTAAAGTTATCGCGAGATGCGCGCACAATCGGCCCGTTTATTAGTCCGGCCTTAACTACGTGGCTTATATAGCTGGAATAACCTCCTTAATAGACGGCGACGGCGACGGCGACGGCGATAGCAACGGCGACGCTATAGCTCTTCCGCCCCTAGCCTATCTCCCTCGAGATCCCCTTGCCTATGTATTTACGCGTGCTTGCGATCTTCCCTATAACTGCGACGATTGCATCTTATCTACCTTATTTTATATGCGTGTGCGGCGTACGCTTGCGTTAAGTCGGCGGGGACTAGCCTAACTTAATCGCGGTAGCCGCCTCTATATCCCTCGTCCTCGTCCTCTTCTACGCTATAAGACTCTACGCTATAAGGCTGCTTATAAAGCTGCCGGTGCTCCTCGTCCTCTTCTACGCTATAAGGCTGCTTGTAAAGCTGCTAGTGCTAGTTATAACGGGGTTGTTCTAAGTTAGCATAAAGGAGGTCCCTAAAAGAGGTTAAATAATACTATAGAGGGGGAAAGGGAAGAGGTACGGGCGTAGCCCTCGTAAGCGCGGAGCCTACCTAAATACACGCAATCTAGTCACGTGCACTAGATAATAACACTAGGGTCTAGACCCTTATATTCGCCCCCCGCCCCGGCTCCTTCGGAGCTACCTTTTAAGACACCTAAAGCCGCACCCTAACGCTCTGTAACGTTATATGCGGACTACGCAACTACGGCGAAACACATACCGAAAACACGCACCTAAATGTATACGAATTGTACCGAATTCCCTTAGAGCGGCACGTAGCTCTTATAAACGCGGATATAACCTTCCCGACTCCTTTATCGTAATAAACACTAGCGGAACCGTATTCTTAGCTTCTTAAAACGTAGGGAAGCTCCTTTTCCTAACAAGCAGAAAGACTACTTTAAGTAGGGCCGGTTTTTCCTCTCCGGCTCGTGCGCTTTACACGCCTAGGTGCTCTTAGGGGCTCGCCTCGCAGCGACTAGCTCTTTATCTCTAAGCGCGTCGCTATTACTATCTGCTTTTCCCGTATAGGGCTATACGGGGGCCGTTCTTTTCGCTACGGTCTCCTAGGCATAGGCAATATCCCCTTTTTTATCGCCTGCCTTCGCCGTACCGAGCACGGTGGCATTCCTAATATTTATTACTCGAATCGTCCGGTTATCCCGCTTATAGCCGTGCTACCGTTCCTTAGAAATCGTAGTATCGCATTCGGCATGCCGTTTGTATACGTATTATCTATGCTTCCGTAATCGTAGGTGCGCTCTGCTACCGTCTCGAAGGTCGTGCCTAATTTCGCAGGCATTACTCGTACTAAAGCCGAAGAAGCGGGAGCTATTAGCGTTAATAACGTATATCGTTAGCTCCCGACGCACCTAAGGCTTCTATATATAGGCTCTTCCCGCTATCCTTAAAGCGGTAGAGATAAAGTCCTCCTTTCTTAGAGCGGACGAAAAACAATAAAGGAAAATTCGTTCTAAATCGGGTCTAGCGACTCGGCAATAGGCAAGCAAAGGTCGTACTACAGGCAGGTAAATTAACGGCTGCGAGTAGGGCAGGAAAAGCCGATTAAAAGCGCATTCGTAGGTGCGGGGAAGAAAAATTCGCATAAGCTAACATAAGCGCGTTAGCGCGTTCTTATTAGTGCGGGGTCGAAAAACTCGCATACGCGATTAAGGCAATAGCTAAAGGGCAGCTTAATTTATCCTCGTATTAAGCATCGTAGGAGAGACTCTTAGCGGCGCTTCCGACGGTACGGAGGCGGCGTATGCAGTAGGCGTAGCTGCGGATTAATAAAGTAATAGTGTTATTATATAACGGGGTTATTCCGAGTTAGCATAAAGGAGGTCCTTAAAAGAGGTTAAATAACACTATAGAGGGGGAAAGGGAAGAGGTACGGGCGTAGCCCTCGCAAGCGCGGAGCCTACCTAAATACACGCAATCTAGTCACGTGCACTAGATAACAACACTAGGGTCTAGACCCTTACACTAGTTAATCGTCTTCCTCTTAGTATTATAAGGTTAAGGGCATAGTTAGACTAGTATTCTTCGCAGCGCGAGGCCGGCCCTTAAGCGTTTGCACTATATTAGGGTCACGAATACGGAGGAGTAGCTCCTTAAGGTCCTAGAGGTCGGTCGTTATTAGCATTATTTATATAGATAAAGGGGTAAAGGGGGGGTCGTACTAAAGGCTTCTTAAGCTACTACCGTGGAAGAATGTTAAGCCTAATAAGCGGAAGCGGAGGGTTAGCTTTAAGGCGCTCGAGAATAACGTAGGCATAAGGAAGCCCCTACTGTTAAGTAAATCGCCCGGTATAACGCGGCAGCGGGATTAGCTCCCGCGGCTCTTTCCCTAGCTCTAAGAGCATCGCGGCTATAGTAAGCCGGTGCTATGCGGTAAGTATGTTAATAGCCTAATATATAATCCAGAAAGTCAGCTTGCTAAGCTAATCCTAACCGCTATAAATAAGCCGTTGCCGTGCTTACTATCGGGCGGCCTTCTGCTAGTAGTAGCGCTCTTTATTCTCGATTATCTAGAGCAAGGCGGTATAAAGGTAAAAGAGGTCTCCTATACCTATAAGAAGGTACGATTTAACGTCTTTATAGGCGGTCTCTACGGGGCTATTAACCCTTTAGCCGAAGTTGCGATACCTATTAATAAAGCAAGCAGCCTATTGCTCCCGCTAAGGCATATATTCCTTCGAGATATACCTAATAATGCGGGCTTAAAGCTCTCCGTAGATCTTATCGAAAGTCTTCTATTTAGCCTTAAATTCTTCTTCCGTAAAAGCGTAGATTATAAGCTTCTAAGCTGCGAATATACTCTTACGGGTGTATTTATCGGCCGGAGGGGGGGGTGCGTTCCCTACCGCTTCTGCCTCTTCTGCCTCTTATTATATACGAGCTAGACCGGCAGTATCGTCTTCGGCAGCCTCGTTAGCCTCGTCGTTATCGTTATCGTCGTCGTCGTCGTTATCGTCGTCGTAGCTAGGCTCCTTCTACTATGTCTTTATTCTCGCGTAGATATTAGCGTTAATATACTATACGTAAAGCTATTGCTGCGAGGAAGGGAAAACGTTTAAGAGGGCGTTTTTAAGGGCCTTTTCCTTATCTATAATAATAATAGTCGGCTCTAGAGCCTCGACCTCTAGTCGTAGCTCGTTAAGCCGCTCTACTAGCTACTAAAAGCCCTCCTCTTTTTCCGTGTTAATAAGGCTAAAGGCGAAGTTAGCAACGGAATGCTAATCGGTGACTTTAGTAGCCTAAAAGAGAAATATCTTAAAGCGGTTAGTGTTATATATATTGTTAAGGCCGATAACCTTAGGGAACCGCTTCTATATCTTCTTATACTAAAGGTAGGTCTAGAAGATAGCCTTAACTTTCCGACCGTTATTGCCGTCGCTATCGCTATCGCTATTGCCGTCGCTATCGCCGTCGCTATCGCTATCGACGTTAGCGAACTTAACGATATATTTAAGGGCGGCGTCTCGGAGGTAGGCGATAAAGGCTTAGGTAGTAGTCTTCCTACTAAAGGCTATAGCGCGGATCTTCTATCGGTCGTTATAGATATCGCGTTGCCGGAAGAAAGACTCTTCGGTAGTTAATTCCCTAAGAATTAACGCGATCTCGCGGGCGGGAACGGCTCGAAGCTTAAAAAGCCTACTCTTAAGCTCTTATTACGCAATAGTTCGTCGACGATATATATTATACGCTAAGGGATTAATTAATTGCCTATAGTTATACTAACTATTATAAGTAATGCGGAAGGTCTACTTCTAGTCTAAGCGCTTAGTTACTAAGGCATAAATCGTAACGGGGTAGTTAAGCTTTACGGAGGAGGTTTTATAGAGCCTAGCGCTTTTCGAGGCTCGTCGAGGCCTACGATCGCAAATAAAAGTAACGTTAGAAAGAATTAGCTACCCGTTAACCTTACGCTTATTAGAGCTATTTATCTTTACGATAGCGGCGCTATTCTCGCAGTAAAACGTCTAAAGGAGGTTATAGCTTATCGTATATATTAAAGGTTAGTAATAGCGGTGGGCGTAGAATTGCCGGGCCGTCGTAGGCATTAAGCTCGTAAGTATTTAAGGCCTCTTCGTCTACGTCTTTAGGAGGCTCTTTAATAGGCTATTAAGAGTGAATTAAGTCTATCGTAAAGGCTTTACTTTACGTACGAATACGCGATATAGAATTAAGGATAGAAAATTAGGCTAGGAACGATTTGCGCGGGCCTCTTAATTGCTATATACTTATACGGAAAATTTAGTAGCGGGACCTAGGCGTGCGGGGTTAGCGCAGAAAGAGTAGAGATTTCCCGAACTTCCGTATAAATAGAGATTTATATCCGTGCAAATAGCAATACTCTAAATAAAAAGGGGGCAGAATAAAAGGGACGGCGTTAGTCGTTATAGGCGAAGGACGAAGGCTTCTATCCTAATCGAGAGGGTGTTTATATTAATAAGGCGTTTAAGGGCCTTATTTAGCGATGCCTTTGTTATAGCGTCGGCGGGGTTATCTTCCCTATAGATCTACCTAATCTCCTTAATCTCCCGTCGCTTATACGACTAACGTAACGCTATAATATCGATTATTAGGCGTTTCTCCTTTGTAGTGCCGAGCTTAATAAGGCATTCGTAGAGGGAGTACGAGTTAGTGTATATAATAAGAGGGATTAGTAGAAGCTTAAGTCGTTCCGTAACTATACGGAGGGTCGTAATAAAGGAGATACTAAAGTCTACGCCGTTAACTATACCGTAGATCTCGCTTATAAGAACGCTATAGGTTACTCGCTTACACTTCGTCGAGCTCTAATAGACGATATTGCTATTAATCCGAAAGTGCGTATCCGTACGCTCGGTCTTATTAACGAGCGTAATAACGAAGCCTAACTAAGACGAAAGGTCTCGGTTGTTTGCGAATAAGCTATCCGTAAACACTACGAGCTTAGCGGTCTTAAGATCAATTAGTCGGTACGTAAGTCTACGTTATTAATAGTCGATCTACTACTAAAGGCGCTTATTAAGGATGTTATAATCCTTCTCTTCGGGGGCTTAGACCTAGGCTGCCACGGAGATATCGAATAAGGCCTCGGGCTAATAGATAGAGGCGACGTACGTAGCACAAGCGCGTTGCTTAAGGTACTGCTAGGCTTTATCACGAGCCCGTAAGTCGACCACCTCGATCCTTAAGGCCTATCCCTTCTACTGCAGGAGTAGAACGTCGTCGTAAAGCGTTAGGTTTGCTCTATTAAAGTCTATAGCAATCCCTAGGGTTATTTAGGCCTTCGGCTTAGCGCGAAATTAAGCTATCTTAAGCTCTTTTTCTTCCTAGGCCGAAAAGGTGTCTAAACCGAGCATTAGGGTGTTATCCGTCTGCATTCCGACGAGGCTAAAGTCGTCGGGTCCCTAATTCGTGATTAAAAGGCACGAGTTATAAGTGGAGGGAGCTATATTAAGGCTCTTAACGTAGTGCTTATAGTAGGTCTTCTACTAATATACACCGGCTTCTATAAGCCTATATAACGGTCTAATAACTCTTATAATAGTGCCTTCTAGGTACTTACCCTAGAGCTCTATCGGAAGAGCCGCTAACACTATACGATTAAGCTCTATTTAAGCTTAGGGATAGGCCTATGTAATATCGCGAAGAGATAAGCTTATGCCTCGGCGAAGTAAGGCGGGGGCAAGGGCTAGGATTAATCGCTAGCTAATACGTTAAATAGTAGGTGAATAGGTTAGGAGCGAGCTTTTCTATATATCGCTATAGCCTTAGATCACTAGACGCGACTTTTTGTATAGTTTAACGTTACGGCCCTTTACTTCCCGGACTATTCGGGATCGAAATAAGCGATAAGACCTATAAATTAACTCGTCGTATTATTCGAAGCTAAATACCCTGCGGGCTACGAGATCGTTAATTTCCCGTTAGTCTAATTCTTTAAAAGGGGCGCTAGGTGTAGTAATAACGCCGTTATTGCGTAGCTTAGTTAATAGCCGTAGTATATCTTCTTCCTTCTTAACTAAGAATTAATTATAGAAGGTTACGGT
Organism: Ophiocordyceps sinensis; assembly: GCA_012934285.1. NCBI lineage: Eukaryota > Fungi > Ascomycota > Sordariomycetes > Hypocreales > Ophiocordycipitaceae > Ophiocordyceps > Ophiocordyceps sinensis. The sequence goes on along the minus strand of JAAVMX010000001.1, from coordinate 10,253,639 downwards.
CTTTGGCTTGTTCCTTAAGCCCGGGGGACGTCCGCGTTTATAGGGCTACGGCGGAGCCGGTAGTGCTTATACCGGAGAGGGGGAAGGATCTAGCTCGGGAATTTCGTCCGGAGCAAAGGAATCGACCTTAGAGAGGGTGTCTGTGTTATCGAGGGTAAGGGGATCCGGTATATCGTCCTTACTATAGTAGTACGGCTATATAAGGGTAGAGCGGAAGACTATAGGGCCGTTAACGGTCTCGATAGTAACGTCGTGGCCGTTAATAGAGGCAATCTTATATAGACCCTACTATCCTCGCTTCTCTCTTTAGACGCGGACTTTACTCTATAGCGGTAGTAATAGAGTGTTAAGGGTTAAGAGGCTGTTTCGAGCTTAAAGGCTATCCCTAACTTATCGCGCGGCGGCGAGCTGCCGTAAGGCTTTTATAGCCTTTTAGATAGTCGCGGCTCTCTATACCGTAGTTGCCGAAGGTAGGGAGTCCTAAGTCATCCGTAGGTATGCTCTAAAGACGAGGAGCGTAGGGAGGAGGCCGTTTAGTCCTACTATATCGTTTATAGCTTTAATAGCCATTTGTAAGACGGATTTAAAGGCCGTTGTCCTACCGATCTTAGCGTATATTATTTTAAACGTACGTCGGAGCGGGCTATAGTACCTTTTAACCTTACCTATAGACTAATGTGCCTTAACGGGGATTTAGGTATACGTAATACCTACAATGCGAGCTTCGTTGCGAAACTCGGTTAAGGTAAAGTTAGTGCCTGCGTTATACCGGATAAAGTTAAGGGGGCCGAGCTATATATCGATCTATAGAGCCTTAAGTGTTTCCTATATATCCTTAGCCGATATAGACGGGATGAATCGCGCTCTTTAGAAAGATATCGCTATATCGACCTCGTATAGCACCGGGCGGGTGCTACTGCCGAGTTTTAGGTATATTATATTAACGACGACCTCGAAATTAAATTCTTAGGTATCCTTTAGTGTAAACCTAAACCTCCGGGGGGCCGGTGCGTAGAGCTAGCAGTAATAGCAGAATTTTAAGATATCCTTAAGTGTTTCTACTAAGACGTCGTTATGCCCTGCTTATTTTAATAGGTGGTAAAGTCTATTAACGGCCGGGTAGCTAAATCGGCGGTAGAGCGTTCGTATCTCGGCTTTAGTTAAAAAGGCGACTACGTTCTCTTCCTTACTAAAGAAGAACTATAGATATCCCTATTTACAAACAATAGGGACGCTAACACCGGGACCGATAATCGTGTCGGTAGTGTTATTAAAGTATACGCCTAAGCGATCTATATTAGCTAGGTAGAGGAGGAAGGGGGTCGTTGTTCTTAGCACGTAGAACGTAATACGGCTAATAGAGGTTACGAGGGCAACGGAGCTAAGGGAACGTACGTCCTCGCCGCTGCCTAATTTAATATATGCCTAGCCGGCGGTAGATTCGTCGAGTATAATAGACGGGTCTTCTCGTTGTAGGGCGAGATACTAGTCTTAACCTACCGTAGAGACTATAGCTGCTCCGGTGTCTATAAGGATGCCGTAAAAGCGGTCCTTTAAGTAATAGTAGAAGACGAATTAGGTAGCCGGAACGCCTAACTAATCTATCCCTTATGCGTCTTCGCCCGTGATTAAATAGTTAAAGGACTATTAACATAGGATTTACGAGGCTTACTACTTAGTTAGTTCTTCGTCGTTATTGGCCTTATCGTTACGCTACTCGATAGCGGCTTATAGAGTCTTATTACCTTTATATTCGGTAAGATAGGCCTTAAATCCTATGCTAGGGTTGCCGGTTAGCAGGCATTAAGCGTAGTACTAAGCCTTAGACCTAGCCCGTTCCTTTAGGGTATGCTTTATCGACTAGCAGCCTTCCTTTTAATAAACAAAGCATTTCCTCGACTATTAGCGGTTGCTAAAGCTACTGCCGCCGCTATAAGGGCTACGGTAGCTTCTTCTACTGCTCCCGCTAAACCTACGGCCGTTGCCGCGGTTGTTAGTATATCTTCGGTCGGTCTAGAACACGCCTAATAAATTATATTCATTATTTATATTTATTACTTCGTTACGATAATATTGCACAAACGTGCCAGACGTGCCGTTCTTGGCCTACATCGATAGATAGGTCTCTAGGGAGGAACGCAGCGCGGAGAACAGCTTTTCCGTAGTCTTAGGGGGGTTATATAGCGTATAGATAAATTCCGGGACGTTTCGGCACGAGTTAAGCAATATAGTGCGAAAGGGGAGGTCTCTAGCGAACTTAAATCCTAAGGCGCGTTAACATCGTTATAGCTTATTAAAAAGGGTCTATAGGACTTTCTGTTAGGTCTTATTTATATGCTTAACTCGTAGCTTTTTAAAAGTTATAGTGCTTTAATCTACCTAATAGTGCTAATAGTTTACTTTAGTGTCGAAGGAAGCCTTTAGCAGGTCGTAGGCTTACCTAAATGTGCTATCCTACTCTATATACTAGATGTAGTAGTCTTAGGCTCGGCCGGTAAGGATTTAGGGAAGGAGGGTATAGAAATAGCCGGGCCGGGCTTTAATAGTATAATAAACGTCTATAAAGATACGGACTTTATCGTTAAGAATGTTATAGGGCTTACCTGTATAATTCTTACTCTTATCCTATAACTTAATAAACTTTTATAGAAGGTCTACGTCTATCTCCTCGTTCGGAACGTCGTAAGGGGGGACTATCGTATAGACTGCCTTTACCGTTATACTAATCGGAGGGGTCTTAGAGAACTAGTATAAGGTCGGGTAAAGTGTTATTAGCGTTTGAAATATCTCTCGGAACGGAAGGGCCTAAGGGTTTAAGAACGTACCGGGTATTTAATCTCGCGGGTATAAGCCGGGATCGACGGAGGTAGCACGTGTTGTTATAGTACTACATTACATAATATAGTATATAGTGATATACCACGTAATATATAGTCCTATATATAAACGAGTCCTTAGCCTCTATAGTTCTTCTCCTCTTTATAGAATAATAAGGTTATCTAGCTATTACCTAGTATCGTAATAGTTTATTCTATCTCCTATTGCGCCCCGTCGCGATCCCTAGCTTTATAAATATAGTCCTAGTAGCTTTATTACCTTATCCCCTTAGTCGTCGCGACCTAAGCGTAACCCCTAAGAAATCATTCCCTTAAGCCCTTAAGCCCCTAAGAATGTTTTCCTAGCCTATAGAAACCTATATAGCCTATAGAATTTTTTTTTTAGTCCCCGATAAATACCTTAGATTAGATACTCCTCCTTCCTCCTTATAGTAGATACACTTATAGCCTCTAACGCTATAGGCGACGGTTTAAAGGCCTTTGCTAAAGAGTTTATTAGTGAATTTCCTTAGATCGCCTAAGCGATTGAGAGGTTCGATAACGTAGTCCCGGTCGCTAATGCGTAGGAGACCTAGGAAAACCTTTAGAGCCCGGATACCCGATATATTCTTATATATATCGAGGAGAGTCTTCGCTCCCTTCGCGTAGCGGAGGCCTCTTAAGTTAACCGAAATGCTAGGTTAAAGGAATGCGTAACTATACGAGATTAGCTCTTAGCTATAAAGTATTAGCTCTTAGCTATAAAAGAGCAACTTCTTAAGGCTAAAGACCTTACGATCTTAATTATAAAGATATTATAGTCTTAGACGATAACCTTAGTATAGTTATCCGGAAAACGAAAGACGGTAGACCCTCCGATCTTTACTAAAAAAGGGTCTACCTCCGACCGTTAACGTAAGTACAAGGCCTAGGAACTTAAGATATAGGGTATCTTCCTCCGCGATAGCATATAGTTCGACTTAGATAGCGCCCGCCTCTTTTATATTAGCGATAGGCTTAGTAAACGGGCCTACGACTTCGTTAAAGATAGGATAGCTACTATTATAGCTAACCTATCTTAGAGAGAAGTAAGAATAGCCTATTACGACGACGCTTCTTATAGCTTTAGGCAAGTAGTATAAGGTTCTAGACTTAACGTAAGGCGCTAAGAATATCCTCGATAATTTCCCTTAAGGCGATAAGAACTATTAGATCTAAAAGGCAGACCTCGACGCCTATATACGTAAGGTAAGGAAGATAAAGGAATAGTAAGTCGACCTCCTCCGGAAGTTTATATCGAAGGATATAAGCGATCTCGTTAAGAATGTATAGACTAAGATCATTAATACCGACTACGAGAAGTAGTTAGCGTAGATAGATATCTTTACGAAGAATCTCGCTAACTATACTTATCGTTAGAAGCTCGAGAAGAAGGCCGCCCTTTATTCGTAGTTCCCGCCGACGCTTATACTTACTCTTACCGCGACCGCCCCGGCCTAACCCCTATACGGTAACCCTATAGACCTCGACCGGCTTTCCGATACTAAACGATAATTTAAGATCGATAATAAACTCTATATAGCCTACGGAGAGCCTAGATACTAGAAGGAGGCTTACGACCTAGCTAAGATAGTAAATCCGCTTTTAATACCCTTACGTTAGGGTAGTCCTTAGTTTTAGGGCCGGGGCGCCCCCTCCTTTAGCTTCGGCCGAGGATCTTAAGGCGCCTACGGCAGCGGGTATAGCTAGGGCTAGCTCGTCCGTACGGCCGACTATAAATAAGGCCGTATCCTTAGGAAAGAAGATACGGATTTATAAGGCGAGCGGCCGGCGTTAAGGCTACTGCTAAAAGATATACCCTTAGAATAAGTCGCTTTTAAGGGTTATATATAATAGAGGATAAGAGGATTAAGTCGTTGCTCTTAAATAGAACGGATCTTTAGATTAGTTCGTCGAATAGTAATAAAAAGTTAATCTTTCTCTATACTCGTCTCTCTTCTATACGTAACCTTTAGTCCCTTTACTACGTTAATACGTTATCCCTTATAGATTCTAGCTATACTACCGTAGCGTTCGCCGATCTTTACGCTATCGTACGGAAATATAACGTTATTATAAAGAAGCTCCTTAAACCTCGACCGCTTCGACTAGCCGACGGTATACCCTTAATATAGATAACGGACTATTTTATAGCCCGAATAACTATTAGTAAGTATATAGAACTTATGCTTTTCTTTATTATAAACCTATTACCTTCTACCTTAATTATCCTAAGTATCCCCTAGCTTTAGGAATATAAACTAACTATGCTTTAGAAATCTCTCTAAGTCCGCTTCGATTCCGATTATTACATAAGATACTACCTGCCTCTAAGTATAATAGCCGAGGATAGGATAGCTCTTAGGACTCTTATTACTCCCGCGCCTAAAGGGCATTAGTTACGTCGGAAAGTATATTTTTCTAATATCGTAGAGATTTAAATAACCCTAACGTTTACTCCGAAATAAAAGGTCTTTATAACGATAGAAGATATACCGGAAATTCCCTTTCGGTAGGAAGAGACTAATATCCTAGAAGATTAGACTATCTTATTAAGAAGTTATATATCTATAGACTCGTCTACTAAAGAATATCTACCTAAGTAGGCATTGTACCCTTTAAACCTTAGCTAACCGATTCGATATCCCTTATATAGGATATAGCCGTTTGCTTAGGAAACCGCCCGCTTAATATCCCCGATTTAACATAGACGTTAACTATAGTTATTATTTTACTAACTAGATAATAACGATATTTAATAAGGTCTATACGGAAAATCCCTTTATGCCGCTTTATAAAATTCTCTAAACTCTCTTTAATAAACTTTAACTATATTAGAGAGCCTTTAGTAAAGACTACGATAGTAATATTCCACTTCGTATATCTCTTATTAACGTATGCCGCGGTGTTCCTAAATTAGAGTACGCACTCTTTAAGCCCGCTTAGAAAGTCTAGACTATTTTTATAGACTTACGTGCGTCTATCGAGACACACCTCGCACGCAACCCTTCGGCCTAATTCCTATAGGATAAAGCATCTAATTATAATAATTAATAGTACCTAGACCGAAGATACTCGAATAACCATAGACGAGGTGGATTCCGTAGCCTACGAGGCTATAGACGAGGATACGAACGTAGTAGTTATAGAGGCTATTTACGAGGATTTAGCTATAACCGTAGGACCCTCTTTCGCCTACGAGAACGCGGCGGCTATAGCAATAGCCCTAACCGCTTAACCTAGACTAAGAAATGTTTCCTCTATTATAGGGAAGGCTGTTAGTTAACTAAACACACGCCTAAGGAACGTTAACGGTCTAAGGACTAATACCTTACGCAATGTTTTAACGATAGTATCTCTACCACTAACTTTATACTATACGTGACCGAATTTAAAGGTTACGAACCCGATACTAAAGGCGACGCTAACGAGTACTAAGACGTAGAAGACGCCGATAATACTGCCGAGCCTAACTAAGCAGCAACTTAAATGCTCTACGAGGCCGCTTTTACATACCTTTAGACCGGCGAAGACGTCTACGGCATAGACCTATTAACCCCTACCGACTAATTCCTAATCGAGGATCGTTACTTACGTTAATAATTCTTAGGAATTATAATCGACACTAGTACGGCTAGAGTATTAACCGTAGGATAGGAATAGTACTTCGCTTTAAAGCGAACGGACCCTTCTATTACGCTTAATAACTCTATAGCCGGCTAAGCCTCTATCCGATTTAGTACTAGCATACTTATATAGTCACTTAGTTCGATCGCCCTCGAAACCCCCGTTAGTCGAGTAACTTTTTATATTCTTAAGACCTATACCCTTTTTCTACTCTCCTTTACTAATATAGACCGACTTAGGATCTACTTCGACGATATAATAAATATACTAAGGACTAAAGATCTAGACAACCGGGTATTAGTCCTCCGTAAATAGGGTTACCTATAGTTCTTCTTGCCTAAGGAAGAAGAGACGATATTATTCCTAATAGAAACCGAGATAAGGATACTATATCGCCGCTTTAGGCACCTAGCTGTTTTAAGGCTTTATTATCTACTTAAGTAAGCGGGCTATAATATCACGACTATATAGCTTAAATCGATCTCTAAATTTTATTATTATTGCTAAATGCACTTATAGGCACTTAAGCGTTTTAAATTTACGCTAAAAGATAACTAAGAATTAAATTACGAGATTATAGTAGACGTAATATACCTTAGGAGCCCTTAAAGACCTATTCTATACGTCGTTAACTCCGCAATAGCGTTCTAAGGGGCTAGGTTCCTTCCTTCTATATTAGCTAAGGATACCTAGGAAGTCCTTCGAGCCCTTTAGATCGATAGCTACCTTAGACCTCTTAATATAATTAAACACGACGTAGGAAGCAATTTTGCTTTAATAAAGTTCCGTAATAAGGCAAAGATTATAGGGATAACCTATAAGCAGGTCCCTATAGAATTACATACGTCGATTAAGAAGGTCGAGAGGTATTATACTCCTTTACGCCGTGCATTTAAAATCCTTTACGTAGAGATTAGGACTATTACCTCTCTTACGGCAGTCCTTTAGATAGCCGTTAAAGCCGTTAACGATACAGCCGGACCTTACGGCCTTATCCTTATACTTCTCGTCTTTAGTATATACCCGCGTATAACTATTAACTCGCCTTTATTAGCTATAACCTTAAAAAGGTCTATAGCTATATAAAAGGCGATAAAGATACTACGATAACTTTCTATAGAAAGATAAGTTTAGGATGCTCTTCGCTTTTAAAACGGCCCTTCTATAGCCGAAATACTTACTCTACCGCTATAAAGCGAGGTTCGCGTTTAGAGAGAAAAGGGGGGATAGCTAAGACTATTTAAGATTGCTATAATTAACGGTCATGATATTACTATTAATACCGTCAACGGACCTTAAGCTTTTCGGTCTACCCTTATATAACCCTACCTTCGAGATAACTCGTCTCCTTAGCCCCTACTTACCGCGATTAAGCTAGCTCCTCTTGCTCTAACTAACGAGACTCCTCTTAATCCCCTTAACTATACACTAAGGCCTATACTTCCTATTCCGATCCCTATAGCCCCGATGCTACGTAAACGTAGCCGTCCTCCCGGTGTAAAGAATAAGCTAAAGCCCTTAGTTCGGCTTCTAATTCTACTTCTACCTCCTTAGGCCTTTATTATTAAGAAAGAAGAAGATGCCTACGAATTAGCACTTAATCTACGCGAAAAAGGAGTTATTATAACCCTAAGAGCCCTATTTAAGCAGTTAGACTAATAAGAGATCGATAACCTTATTGCCTATAGTGTTTTTAGCTTTAAACGTTACGATAAAGCTATCTACGGAGGTTACTATATCTTTAAGTTAATAATAGTGCGTAAAGTAAAAGGGAAGGATAAGAAACCCTACGAGAAGTTACAACTCGTTGTTTAAGGATATAATAACGAAGAGAAGACGACCTTATTAACGTAATTACCAACGATTTAACGCGTTAGCTAGCGGCTAATCTTAGCCCTCGCTCTAGGACTCCTTCGCTATTACGGTATAACTCTTTTATTGCGAGATATTACTTAGGCCTACCTATAAGCCGAAACTAAGGTATTTAGGACGATCCTAACTAAACTGCCCGCCGAGATATAAGGATAATACCTAGAAGGGACTATTATCCGTATAATTCGACCCCTTTACGGAATCGCGGAGTTAAGACTACGTTAGTTCCGAACGTATTATAAGCATTACGTTATCCGACTTAATATATTAACCTCGACGTATAACTTATGCCTCTTAATCGCGAACGGGACCCTTAATAGATTTAGCATAGTTAGCCTATAGATAGATAATATATTAATATTAGGCATATATAGCTTCTTAAAGGCTAAGGAAAAGCAGCTTTAAAAGGCTAAATTTAGAGTAAAGCTAAAGACTAAGATATCTGCCGGCTTAGTACTTAACTTTAATAGAGCTAGACTAACTCTTTTAGATAAGAATTAAGGTCTCCTCCTTTAATAAAAGGGCTAGTTAGAGAAGATTAAGACTATTATCGCATAGGATTATAACTTCGCATAACGATATATAGAATAGCGAGCCCGAGGAGCATACGTCGCGTTAATTTGCCAACCGGAAGCTTCTTTTAACCTTTCTATAGCAGCATAAGTTTAAAACCCTAACGAAAAAGACTGCGTAACGATTAACAAACGCCTATAATAGCAAATAAACTATAAGAAACGCGGCCTAACGTACGAACTAATTAATCTTGCGAATGCGAAGCTGCTAGTATTTACGGATAGCTCTTTTGCAAATAACGTAGACCTCTCTTCGCAACTAGGATTTATTATTGCACTTATAATAGAGGCCCGGTCTAATAGCTACTTCGAGATTAAAGGCAACATCGTGCACTAGAGCTTTACTAAGTGCAAAAGGGTTATATATAGCGTTTTAGCCTTAGAGGTCTACGGCATAGTAAGAGGCGTTAATATCGGCATTTGCCTCGCTATAACGATTAAGATAATTATAGAACGCCTATAGCTGCCTCCGGTACTTTTAATTCTTTATATAGACTCGTATTCGCTTTACGAATGTCTTATAAAGCTTACTATAACGAAAGAAAAGCGACTAATAATCGATGTTATATCGCTTCGTTAGTTATACAAGCGAAGGCAGATTATAGAAGTATAATAAATCAATAGGAATAACAACCTAGCTAATGCATTAACGAAGTTATATAAGGGTCTTCGACTATTAGTAAGATTAGGTCTACGACCTAATCCGCATTCTTATATACGAGCGGGGAAGAGGCACGTGCGGGCGGGGAAAGGGGCTCGTGCGAATAAGGGTAAGGGGCTCGTGCGGATAGGGGTAAGGGGCTCGTGCGGATAGGGGTAAGGGGCACGTGCGGACAAAGAGGTACGTGCGCGGTGCGCTTACACTTAGTTCTTTATAGATGATTTCTATACCTATATAGAGGGCACCTATGTAATTACTCTACCTACCCTATTATAGTATTATCTATCTCTCTTTTTCACGGACTTATTTAATACGATAACGTCCCGCTTTTATAATAGCGGCACGTATTAATTAGAAGGATAGGCCGCTACGATAAAAGCGGCACGCGTAGTAATACTAGCTGCTATTATAGACTTACTAAACAACGATATAGAGGACGTCTTTAAGCAACGGGCCGAGAGGTCCTAGCAGCTATAGCTACGATAAGAAGCGCTAAATAAGCGGGCCTTTGCAAAAGCCCGCCTTCGATAGGAAATAACAGAAGCCCGTTTAGGCAAGGCGACGGCGGATGCCGCACTATCTATAGCGGAAGAGGAGCGCCTTTTAGTGCTACTATAGAAGATAGCCGTTAATCCGGTTAAACGAAGGGGGTTGCTAGAAGTCCTTAGTGTTAAAATAGGATCTACGGCGCCTACCTCTACGGATACGCTACTCGCGCCTACGGCTACGTCGACGAACTCTCCCGCGGCTAGGGACGCTAGTATAGCTAACCTAAGGACGGCCCTTAAAGCCGCCTTCGGCAAAAGGAAGCCTCCGCCGTAGCCTATATAGGATAGTAAGCTAAAGTCTTTTTACTTCTTCCTATATCGCCTCCGTAGTAAGTTTACCGTTAACGAGAAGTAAGGCCTTAACGATTGCCGCGATACCGCTTAGTATTCGCTGCTCTATACGCTGCCCGAGCCTTAGATACGGCGGATTTCTAGGTTTTAGGAGAGTAGCGGGCCTAGTAGTGCCTACGACCCCCGTGCCTTCTTTAACCACCTTATCTACGCGTTCGGCAACGTGTAGGAGTAGGAGAAAGCGTAAGATAGGTTGCGGATCCTCTTTTAGAAAGACGGCCAGACGTTTAAAGACTTCCTTCCCGACTTTAAGGAGACTATTACTTATACCGCCGGAAATAGCGTTTAGAGAGATAGCGCTAAGCTTATATAGCTGCGAAATTCGATTACTCCGTAACTACGGGAAATGCTTATCCTAATCGAGATGCCTACTAACTTCCGGGAGTATATAGGTCGCCTTACGAAGGTAGCTTAGAACTATAAGCAAAGCCCTAGCTTCTAGAAGTTGCGAAAGCGCGCTAGTACGAACGGCGTTAGCAACGGGAACGGAAGAGCTACTAGGAACGCTGTAACGCTCCCGCCGCCTAGGTCCGCGCCCGACACTATAGTAGACTACGAGGGTAACGTTGTAATATCTACTACGCGACCCGCTCGTAGAAGAGCGAGGACACCGTCCGCCGCTTTAGGCAGCGCGCCCTCCTCTTTTGCATAGCGAGCTAAGTAGGTATCGAAGGCGGAGCTTTAGAAGCAGAGAGAGGAGGGGCTTTACGTACGCTATAGCGCGGATAGATATTTTGCTATAGACTGCCCGTATCGTCCTGCTCGCCCTATAAAGCGAGCCGAACGGCCTATAGCAATTCGCGGTACCCGACCTTCTCTTAAGTCTAATATTAAGGAGGATAATAATATCCCCGCCGCTACTAATACGGAGGGAAACGCATAGCTCTAGAGCATAGACGGGCCCTAGAGCCTAATTCGCTAGCACTAGAGAAAAAAGAGTTAACTAACCGTATTAAGACTTCTCCTACCTTAATACCTATTATTATTAACCGTATAAACCTCGTCTTTACTCTTATAGACGAAGGTTATTAATACTACGCCGCTATTAATAAGGCATTCGCACGAGAACTACGTTTGCTAGTTAAAGATTTAGGAACTTAGTACGTACGAGGAGCCTTAAGCGTAATAGAGGAGGCAAAGATTAAAGCTATCGCATAGATAGCTACGGAGATTAACGGGCACAAGCAATTGCTTATAGCATATATTATCCTTTAGCTAGAATTTAACCTAATCCTTAGAAAGCCTTAGCTTCTTTATATAGAGTCTTACTCTATGCCGTACTAAAGGAGGCTTTAGTATAGGAATTCGCAGCGTTAGCTACGGCATATTAATAAAAACAAGCCTAAGGACACTAAGTGTGCTATAGAGCTTCGAGAGGCTAAAGAAGTTATAGCTTTAGTATTTATCGGCATAATTAACCGAATCCGTAGACGATACGGCTCGGAAGCCGCTACGGCTGCTATTTACGCAGTTAGCCTCGCGGATATCGAAAAAGCCTTACGACTAAAGAAGCCGAAGATAGAAGCCGAATTGCGTTAAATAATCCCTACGTAGTTCTATAACCTACTGCCGCTCTTTTAGAAAAGCAAGGCCGATAAATTAAACCTATATAAGACCGGCATTAACTACGCAATACCGCTTCGTAAGTATTCCCGCGGATAAGATATAGTTCCGCCCTTCGGGCCGCTATACGCGATGTCTCGAGACGAGTTGCTTATGCTAAAGAAAACACTACGCGGTCTTTTAGATAAAGGATTCATTTAGGCTAGCTCTTTTAAGGCCGCCGCTCCGGTGCTACTCGCGCGGAAACCTAAAGGAGGACTACGTTTCTGCGTAGACTACCGAGCACTTAACGCAATAATACGACCGGACCGCTACCTACTTCCGCTTATTAGGGAGATACTCTATAATATTGCTAAAGCGAAGTAGTTTACTAAGTTAGATATCTATTAGGCGTTCTATAAGGTGCGAATCGCGGAAGGTAATAAGTAGAAGACCGCGTTCCATACTTACTATAGTCTTTTCGAATAGATAGTAATACCGTTTAAGCTTATAGGGGCTCCCGGCACTTTCTAACGGTATATTAATAGCATTCTTCGCGAATTTCTAAACGAGTTCGCTTCCGCCTATATTAATAATATTCTTATCTATATAAGCGGTAGCCTAAAGGATTATATAGATAAAGTGCGGAAGGTACTAGACCGGCTCTCGGAGTATAGGCTATACCTCGACCTTAATAAATGTGAATTTAGCGTCCGCTAGGTTAAATACCTCGGATTTATTATTATCGCAGGCGTTAGTATATAGGCGGACCCCGTAAAGATTTAGGCTATTTAAGACTAAATAGCCTTAACTTCGTAAAAGGGTACGCGGAGTTTCTTAGGATTTGCGAACTACTACCGGATTTTTATTCGTTAATTTTCTCGTATCGTCGGTCCGCTTATAGCCCTTACTAGCAAAGGGGTAGCCTTTTATTAGGGCGCCGTATAGGCAGAGGTGTTCTAGACGTTAAAGGACCTATTTTCGTAAGCCCTAGTACTACTATAGTTATTTTCGTAAGCCCTAGTACTACTATAGTAGGACTTTAATTATCCCGTAATACTTAAGGCGGACTATAGTAGATTCGCGCTTAAAGGCACGCTTTCGCAAGAGGTAGACGGCTAACGCCGCCCTATAGCTTTTTACTCCCGTAAGCTTACCGCCGCCGAACGGAACTACGCTATCTACGATAAGGAAATGCTCGCTATAATTAGCTATTTAAAGCAATAGTAAGCGGAGCTCTATAGCTATAAGAACTTCGAGATCCTTATAGACTATTATAACCTTAAGTATTTTATAACTTAACGTTATCTCTCTAAGCGATAGGCCCGTTAGGCGGAATACCTTTTATAGTTCCGTTTCCGGATTAAGTACCGACCTAGAAAAGAGGCTATAGTGCTAGACGCTTTATCCTAGAGAGACTAAGATCGGCCTTCTAGCGAAAATTACGATGCCTAAGAGCTTTAAATACTCCTAGAGGAGGCGCTATATATATATCTTAAAGCAACGCTTATCGGGGCGGACGGCGTAGTCTTAGTTAATAGTAAGGGCGATAAGGACGAGGACGATAGCGAGGAGGATAATAATTCGTTAATTAGTTTAAAGAGTAAAGGGATAATCGAAGGAGACGTAGAGCCCGACGCTTAGGAAGCGGACTTCGTAGCGGCTACGACCTAGGACGACCTCGACGCGTAGGACGTAGAGCTAACTACTAATATAGGTCTTAACCGACGGATGTTTTAGGACGAAGAGCTTTAGCGCACGTAGGACTGCTTAGCAGCTTAGGACGTTACCTACGGGAGCGTGCGCGACGCCGTAGAGGCAGGAGCACGACGATTCGACCTTAAGCTTAACCTAAAGGTATAGGTGGCCGACTGCTACGTAGACCTACGTAGGCACCTACGGTTCTACGGACGGCTTTATGTTTTTAGTTCCTCTATAACTATAGAGGCCGTAGTAAGAGACGCTCCCTTAGAGCTAGAGGAAGGAAACGCGCTCTAAGGACGGCTTATTTAAATAGTATACGACGCTAGCGTCGTCGGCTACCTTAGCCGCGAAGGAACAATTGCCGCTATATCCCGCGACTTCTATTAGCCGCTCCTTTAGCTTTACGTTAGCCGATTCCTCCGCAACTATAATGTCTATAGGCGTACGAAGATTTAGCGTGCGCTTAAAAAAGGGCTGCTTAAATCGCTCCCTATACCGGACTAGTTCTATACGTATATTTAGATAGACTTTATTATAGACCTCCCCCTTATAGAGAGCGGCAACCGTAACCTTTGGGTAATTAAGGACCGTTTAAGTAAGGAGGTTATATTAGAGCCTATGCCCTCTATAAAAGCGGAGTTCTACGTAAAGCGCTTTCTTATATATTACGTGCGATACTATTAGTAGCTAATATTAATTATAAGCGATAGGGGCTTAAATTAGACAAGCCGCTTCTAGTAGCACCTATATCGGCTACTATAGATAATATAGCTGCTAAGCATAGTATATTATCCGTAAACCGATAAAAGGCTAGAACGGCTTAACTAAGAAGTTTAGGCTTACCTCCGGGGCGTTATCGACTATAACTAAAGGGACTAGGATAAGTAGCTCCCTATAGTATAAATAGCGCTTAACGGGAGAAATCACTCTTTAATTAGTATATCCCCTTTCTTCGCACTATACGGGTACGAACTAGTATCCCTATTTCCTATCGCCGTAGATATAGCGGCGGAAAAGCCGTCCGGCAATAGCCCGGAGGGGCGTATAGCCTCCTTTATATAGCGACTTAAGTAGGTCTCGGACTTCTATTAGTCGTTAATAGCCTTATTAGCGTAAGACTAAAAGCGGTATGCTAATAAACGGCGGGAACCCGTAGAGCGATTTATAGTAGGTAATAAAGTCTAGGTAGACCTACGGAACTACGTATCCTTAAGGCCGAAGAAAAAGCTCGATTAGCTATACGTAAAATTCACGGTTAAGAGAGTGCTAAGCCCGTAAGCCGTCGAGCTAAAGGGACTGCCTAACGGGATTCACCCGAATTTTAACGTAGACCTTCTTCGCCGAGCAGTAGTAGATCCGATGCCCGGCTAAGTAATAGCGGACCCGCAGCCTCCCGCAATTCTAATAGAGGGAGAAGAAGAGTTCCTAGTAGAGGAAATTCTCGCTGTACGATAGAAGAAGGTCGGCCGCGGCAGTAGGCGCGAAGTCCTCGTAAGGTAGTAAGGGTACTAAGACCCGACGTAGCACCTAACAGCGGACTTCGCAGATATAGAAGCGCTCGATCGCTTCGAAAAACGCTTTAAGGCTATTAGAGAAAACGACGGACCGCCCGCCGCCGCGTTGCCGGTAAAGAAGAAGGTATGGTTTACGCTCCCTAAAGCGAGCCGCGTAGCCTAAGGCACGCCCGGGCCCTATATAATATATCGTTAAATTTCGCTTAGGTAGGGTAAGGGTCTTATATAAGGGTCTTCGACTATTAGTAAGATTAGGTCTACGACCTAATCCGTATTCTTATATACGAGCGGGGAAGAGGCACGTGCGGGCGGGGAAAGGGGCTTGTGCGAATAGGGGTAAGGGGCTCGTGCGGAAAGAGGTAAGAGGCACGTATAGACAAAGGGGTACGTGCGTAGAGCTATATATCCGCATACATAGGTGCGCCTACACTTAGTTCTTTATAGATGATTTCTATACCTATATAGAGGGCACCTATGTAATTACTCTGCCTACCCTATTATAAGTTATCCCTAAATAAGTCTCTTAAACGCTTTATTAAGACTAACGCGCTAACCGTTAGGATAGAAGCTTTCGTCGTGCGGCCGTAATCTTTACCTTCCTTACTTTAACATATATATAAGACTAACTGTAATATATACAGATTGTTTTTCGTTGCTTAGAAACGCGTGCTATTTCCTTATTTAATTACGCGCTTACTTTATTATTTAATTACGCGCTTATTCACGCACTTGTTCCTTTACTTATTCTATTGCTTTATTAACTATAACAAAAGAATTCGTTAACGTTAGTACGGTTCGAACCTTAAACCTCCGGATGCTTATATTTAAACTAATCGGGAAGGTTATCTTATCGTATGCTATTATTCGGTTAAACATATTTAATATATATAAAGCATCCTCTATGCTATATGCCGGGGCTAATGTAATCAGCTATAGATAAGATAGCAGGGAGCTATTCCTAGCTCTTAGGGCTTACGCCTACCTAATAGAAGCATCCTTCTTTACACACACATTCTTAGTGCTTAGTGTATTAAAGTAGTAGCAATTCGCACCTTCTGCCTTTAAAGCTACTATTAGGAACGCCTTCGGGGACGATTCCTAGTTAAGCATGTTAATAATATCACTCTACCGAAAGATTATTCTTATTATTAATTTCGCTATAGTGTTTAATATTTACAGCGAACTGTTAGAATGTGTTTAACCGAATAATAGCATACGATAAGATAACCTTCCCGATTGGTTCAACTATAAGCAGCCGGAGGTTAAGGGTTCGAACCGTGCCGACGAATTCTTTTATTATAGTTAATTAAGCAATAGAATAGGTAAAGGAATAAGTGCGCGCAATTAAATAAGGAAAGAGCGTGTAATTAAATAAGGAAAATAGTGCGTGCTCGCGCTCGCGAGCAATAGTAAAGCAAAACAGTCTGCATATATTATATTTAGTCTTATATATATTAAATCGAGGAAGAAGAAGATTACGGTCGTATAACGAAAGCTTCTATCCGAATAGTTCGCGCGTTAGTCTTAACGAAGCGTTTAAAAGACTTTTTCGGGGAGGACTTTGTTAATGCATTAGCTAGGTTGTTATTCCTATTAATCTATCGTACTTCTATAATCTCCCTTCGCTTATATAACTAACGAAGCGATATAACATCGATTATTAGTCGCTTTTCTTTCGTTATAGTAAGCTTTATAAGACATTCGTAGAGCGAATACGAGTCTATACAAAGGATTAAAGGCACGGGAGGTAGCTATAGGCGTTCTATAATTATCTTAATCGTAATAGCGAGGCAAATGCTAATATTAACGCCTCTAACTATACCGTAGACCTCTAAGGCTAAAACGCTGCGTATAACCCTTTTGCACTTAGTAGAGCTTTAGTGCACGATATTGCCTTTAATCTCGAAGTGGCTATTAGACCAGGTCTCTATAATAAGTGCAATAATAAAGCCTAGTTGTAAAGAGAGGTCTAAGTCGTTTGCAAAAGAGCCATCCGTAAATACTAGTAGCTTCGCATTCGTAAGATTAACTAGTTTATACGTTAGGCCGCGTTTTTTATAGTCTATTTGCTATTATAGGCGTTTGTTAATAATCACGCAGTCTTTTTCGTTAGGGTTTTAAACTTATGCTGCTATAGAAAGGTTAAAAGAAGCTTCCGGTTAGCAGATTGACGCGACGTATGCTCCTCGGGCTCGCTGTTCTATATACCTCTACGCATAGTTATAATCCTATGCGATAATAGTCTTAATCTTCTCTAATTAACCCTTTTGCTAAAGAAGAAGATCCTAATCTTAGAGTATTAGCCTAGCCTTATTGAAATTAAGCACCGAGCTAGTAGATATCTTAGTCTTCGGCTTCGCTTTAAACTTAGCCTTTTAAAGCTGCTCTTCTTTAGCATTTAAGAAGGTGCGTATGCCTAACATTAACGTATTATCCGTCTATAGGCTAACTATCATAAATCTATTAAGGGTCTTATTTGCGATTAATAGGCACGAGTCGTACGTCGAGGTTAATATATTAAATCGAATAACGTAATACTTATAATACGTTCGGAACTAATATAGTCTTAACTCCGCGATCTAGTAAAGGGGTCGAATTATATAGATAATAGTCCCTTCCGGGTATCGTCTTTATATTTCGGCGGGTAGTTTAGTTAGGATAGTCCTAAATAGCTTAGTCTCGGCCTATAGGTAGGCCTAAGTAATATCTCGTAATAAAAGAGTTATACCGTAATAACGAAGAAGTCCTAAAGCGAGGGCTAGGATTAGCCGCTAGCTAACGCGTTAAATCGTCGGTAATTGCGTTAATAGAGTTATTTTCTCTTCGTTATTATATCCTTAAATAACTAATCGGGATTTCTCGTAGGTTTTCTTATCCTTCTCTTTTACTTTACGTACTATCCTTAACTTAAAGATATAGTAACCTCTATAGATAGCTTTATCGTAGCGTTTAAAGCTAAAAACACTATAGGCAATAAGGTTATCGATCTCTTATTAATCTAACTATTTAAATAGGGCTCCTAGGGTTATAATAACTCCTTTTTCCCGTAGATTAAGTGCTAATTCGTAGGCATCTTCTTCTTTCTTAATGATAAAGGCCTAGGGAGGTAGAAGTAGAATTAGAAGCCGAACTAAGGGTTTTAGCTTATTCTTTGCACCGGGAGGACGGCTACGTCTGCGTAGCATCGGTGCTATTAGGATCGGAATAGGTAGTATAGGCCTTTATGTATAGTTAAGGGGATTAAGAGAAGTCTCGTTGATTAGAGCAGGAGGAGCCGGCTTAATCGCGGTAAGTAAGGGCTAAGGAGACGAGTCGTCTCGAAGGTAGGGCTATATAAGGGTAGACCGAAAAACTTAAGGTCCGTTGACAGTATTAATAGTCATATCGTGACCGTTAATTGCAGTAATCTTAAATAGTCCTTACTATCCCCCTTTTTCTCTTTAGACGCGAACCTCGCTTTATAGCGGTAGAGTAAGTATTTCGGCTATAGAAGGGCCGTTACGAGCGCAAAGAGCATCCTAAACTTATCGTTCTATAGAAAGTTATCGTAGTATCTTTATCGCCTTTTATATAGCTATAGACCTTTTTAGGGTTATAGCTAACGGAGGCGAGTTAATAGTTATACGCGGGTATATACTAAAGACGAGAAGTATAAGGATAAGGCCGTAAGGTCCGGCTATATTGTTAACGGCTTTTACGGCTATCTAAAGGACTACCTTAGGAGAGGTAATAGTCTTAATCTTTACGTAAAGGATTTTAAACGCACGGCGTAAAGGAGTATAATACCTTTCGACCTTCTTAATCGACGTATATAATTCTATAGGGACCTGCTTATAGGTTATCCCTATAATCTTTGCCTTATTACGGAACTTTACTAAAGTAAAATTAGTTCCTACGTCGTGTTTAATTATATTAAGAGGTCTAAGGTAGCTATCGATCTAAAGGGCTCGAAGGAATTCCTAGGTATCCTTAGCTAATATAGAAGGAAGGAACCTAGCCCTTTAGAACGCTATTACGGAGCTAACGATATGTAGAATAGGTTGTTAAGGGCTCCTAAGGTATATTGCGTCTACTATAATCTCGTAATGAAATTCCTAGTTATCTTTTAGCGTGAATTTAAAACGCTTAGGTGCTTGTAAGTGTATTTAGCAAAAATAATAAGATTTAGAGATCGATTTAAGCTATATAGTCGTAATATTATAGCCCGCTTGCTTAAGCAGATAATAAAGCCTCGAAATAGCTAGGTGCTTAAAGCGGCGATATAGTGTCTTTATCTCGGTTTCTATTAGGAATAATATCGTCTCTTCTTCCTTAGGCAAGAAGAACTATAGGTGACCCTATTTGCGGATGACTAGGATCCGGTTGTCTAGATCTTTAGTCCCTAGTGTGTTTATTATATTATCGAAGTAGATCCTAAGTCGGTCTATATTAGTAAGGGAGAGTAGAAAAAGGGTATAGGTCTTAAGAATATAAAAAGTTACTCGACTAATAGGGGTTTTAAGGGCGATTAAACTAAGGGAATAAATAGCATTGCTAGTTCTAAATCGGATGCTAGCTTGCCCGGCTGTATAGCTATTAAGCGTGATAGAAGGTTCTATTCGCTTTAAAGCGAAGTACTGCTCTTATCCTACTATTAATACTCTAGCCGTACTAGTGTCGATTATAATTCCCTAGAACTATTAACGGGAGTAACGGTCCTCGATTAGAAATTAGTCGGCAGGCATTAGTTAGTCTATGCCGTAGATATCTTTGCCGGTCTAAAGGTGTGTGAATTCCGCCTCGTAGAGCATTTAAGTTACTACTTGCTTTAGATCGGCTATATTATCGGCGTCTTCTACGTCTTAGTACTCGTTAACTTTTATCTCGTCGGTCTTATAGCCTTTAAATTCGGTCACGTATGCTATAAAGTTAGTTATTAGGATGCTATTGTTAAAACACTGCGTAAGGTATTAGTCCTTAGACCGTTAACGTTCCTTAGGCGTGTGTTTAGTTAACTAACAACCTTCCTTATAATAGACGAAACACTTCTTTGTCTAGGTTAAGCGGTTAGGGCTATTGCTATAGGCGCCGCGTCCTCGTAGGCGAAAGGGGGTCTTACGGTTGTAGCTAAATCCTTATAAATAGCCTCTATAGCTACTATATTCGTATCCTCGTCCGTAGCCTTGTCTAAGACTATAGAATCCGCCTCGTCTACGGTTGTTTAAGTATCTTCGGTCTAAGTACTATTAATCATTATGATTAAATGCTTTATCCTATAGAAACTAGGCCGAAGGGTTGCGTGCGAGGTGTGTCTCGATAGACGCACGTAAGTCTATAAAAATAGTCTAGACTTTTTAGGCGGGCTTAAAGAGTGCGTACTCTAATTTAGGAACACCGCGGCACGCGTTAATAAGAGATATACAAAGGGGAATATTACTATTATAGTCTTTGCTAAGGGCTCTCTAATATAGTTAAAGTTTATTAAAGAGAGTCTAAAGAACCTTATAAAGCGGTATAAAGGGGTTTTCCATACGGACCTTATTAAATATCGTTGTTATTAAGTTAGTAAAATAATAACTATAGTTAACGTCTATATTAAAATATTGCTTAATAATATTATAGGTTATACGGAACGATATAGTTAACTTAACGTGTTAGATATAGAAGGTCTTAGCTCTATCCGTTATAATCTAGGAGAATAGGTTATAGAATTAACTAGGTTAGACTTTAAGCTTATAGTAGGTTCTTATAAACAAGTAGACCTTATCGTCGAAGAGGTTATAGGGCTTTCCCGTGTAATACTTATCCTTCCTCTAGAGCTTAGCGAATTTCTGCTAGAGGTCGGCGTCTATATCGACGTTTAGAACTTCGATTAGTAGGATCGTAGTATAAGCATTAATAGGGGGTAAAGGGCTTATAGTTGCAATAGTGCCTTTAGCAGCAGTAGGTGTTAGGCTAGCATTTAAGGGAACGGGAATAAGGGCAATAGGGGCAAGAGGCGCAATTGGCTAAGTAAACTAGTGTATTATTAGGTGTAGGGTCCATTGTTATTATATTGCACCGGGAATAGCTACTAGGCTAGGAGCCGGGTTTAGGGCAGGAGACGGGGTGTTATCTTATTGCTTAATGCCTTAAATGCCCTAAAGCTTTATATTATATGCCGTTATTCAGATATCGAACTTCGTTATTACCTAAGCTTGCCTAGGCTAGTTTAGCACTAATTCCGCTAATTATAGAGTGATAAATTGTTTTAGGAACGAGGTGTTGTTTAGGCTAGGGTAGATGCCTCGTCGTTTAAGGAGAAGCCTAACTTCCCTCCTAAACTCCCTCTTTAACACTTCCTAAGTCTCCTTAGTCTACCCTTAGAAATGCTCCTAGAAGTACCTAAGGAGCTCGTTATCTTATAGAGTAATATCGTATTAATAGTACGATAGGAATCTTACTATATATATTATAAGGGCAGTCTTATTGCGCTCTTTAGGTATTACTTTATTATCCTAGAGGTCGATATCTATCGCCGATAGGAAGCTATCTAGGATTAGCACGTTAGCGAGGTACTTTTTAAGAGTAGGTAGGGTCCTCTTTAATAGGCCTAGGGATAAGGTTAAAGAAGAAGCCATTTTCGTTAATATCGTAAGGAATTTTACAATAGTTGTCTTACGTTATAGACGCACTTTAATTAATGTTAGCCTAACCTATCTAATAGGAGTGACGGGCTTAATAGAAGCTAGGAAAGACGTCTCGACCGTTAGATCGGGTCGGAGATGTCCTTATTTTTAGCACGAAGATAACCGTCCCTAAGTGTTCCCGAAGGTGTTTTACACTACTCGATGGTTACGGATCTTATCTCTTCTACCTAGCTGTCTATAATTAACTGAATTAATCACTAATTAGTATTAGTAGGTCTTTAGGTCGACCTTATAGGGTAAATAGTGTGGTTGTATTAGGTTAGTTGCTAGCTAAGTAAGGGGAAGCTATCGCGGTGACGTAGCTCTCTCGTGCGTGTACGTAATCCTAAGGATTACGTGCATTACGTGTGTGCGACTATATCGTCGCACGTAGCTAGCTATTCCTATAAATAGAGATATTAAACGATGCTTCCGGTTAATAGATAGATATAACGTATGCACTACGAGTACGTTGCTCTATATATCTTTCCGCGCGGTTAATAGCCTAGGGTTTTATATTTTTAATCTTAGCTACTTAACCCTTCTATTATAATAGCAAACTTCTATCGTATTATAGGGTTAATTTTAAGCCGTTAAAGTCTATAGATTGTCTAGCAGTTATTAGAGTTTTCGGTTTAGCTCTAAATTATGCTTTCTAAAGCTCTTTTTCTTCGTAGTCTAAAATACTCTAAGTCCTAAGTATTAACGTATTGTCTATCTATATCCCGACGATTCTAAAAGGTATAGGAGGGCTATAGTTTAAAATAAGCAAGCATACGTTATATATTAAATAAGCTATATTAAGCTCTTTAATATAATAACTATAGTATATATTAAACTAGTATAGTCTAGTTTCCGCGATGCTATATAAAGGTTTAATTATATAGATAATTATGCCTTTCGGATACTTCTTTACTAATTTAATAAGTAGAGCTATTAGGATTATTTAGGATAACTCTATATTAGCCTAGGGATATGCTTAAGTAATATCTTATAAAGATAATATTATTCTATATTCTTAAAGCATTCCGGCTGTAATTGCTATAATTAAACGTTAATTAACTCGCTAGATTATTAGCGACTATATAAGTATAGATGTCTTCTTAATATTACTATATCCTTAGATTATTAGTCTCGACTTTTCGTATAGTTTAGTATTACGTCCTTTAATATCACGGCACTAAGTGATAGCTAGATAACCTTATTGTTCTATAAAGAGGAGAAGAACTATAGAGGCTAAAGGCTCGTTTATATATAGGACTATATATCACGTAGTATATCACTATATACTATATTATATAATATAGTACTATAATAGTACTCCCTATCTAAAGACGATTTAGTTCTTAAATCGCTAAGAAATACTATCTTCGCTAGAAATTAGTGTATAGTAAAGGAATCTTTTATAGGCGGGCCTACTCTAAGGGGCCCGGCTTATCTAGGTTATATCCATAGAAGCGTTAGATAGCTTTAAGGCAACCTCTTAGGTTATCTTCGGGCTGCTAGGTTAGTTCTTAGTGATATTTCTATTTAATTAGATAAGTTAAGGTCGGGGCTTTGTTATTATATACGTTAAGGATCTTCTTAAATTCCTATATTTCTTCGATATTGCCGTCGTTATCGCGTTCCGTAATACGGCCTACGACGTTACGTCGTTCCTCTCGATTAATCTATGCCTAGCCCGGTATTATTTCCGTTATTTAAAGCCGTACCTTAGACGTATAGAAAGACTTATTAACTTAGATATACTTTAGGAGGTCGATAACTATAGCGCTATAGTAGACCTCGAGAATAGTATAAGGACTATCCTATTTATCGTCCTATTTCTTCTTTAGGCGATTAGTAGTTATATTCTCTAATAAAACTATAACTATATTACTAGGTCGGAAGAGAAAGCCTTCGTCCCGCTTTATATTAGCATTATCCTTATATCTTTATTATAAGGCTTATACGAGAGCTTAAAGCTAAACGAGGATATAGTCGAAACGACTAGCTATTACGTCTACGCGAAGGAACTCCTTCTTTGCCTATAATAAGAGCATTAAGGGTCGGGGGCCTATAGGTTTAATGCCGAGACGAGGTATAAAGCTATAGTTAGTAAAGAAAGGAGAAATACCGATTATTTCGTTTACTTAATTATTCGTTGCGAATTCCGCGAGCGGAAGCTAGTCGATTTAGTTATCTTAGGTAAAGCTAATATATGCTTAAATATATTTATTTATTATAGCGTTAACGATTTCAGTTTAACCGTTAGTCTTTAAGTGCTATACCGAGCTTAGTTTTAACGTTATTCGTAAACGAGTGCTAAGTTATCGCTAAAAATTAGAGATAAACTAAGTGCCTTAGTCGGAGATAATAGTATCGGGTCCTTTATATAAGCGATAGACTACGTAGATAAAGGAGTTAATTAGTTCTTTTATAAAAAGGCCGGTAATAGGGATAAAATATCTTATCTTCGCAAGCCTATTAACTATCGTAAGTTATTCTTATAAGTCTTCCTGTTTCGGGTATACTTAGGGAGTATTATAATATAATTAATTAATATATCGGCCTATAGTTAGACCGGTAGAGCGAAGGGTTTTAGGAATCCGGGGGGAGATAAGCGGGGGGTCTTAGTATAAAGATAGAGAGTATAGTCTTAAATAAACGTAGCGGCGAAGTAAGAAATTCTTAGCTATTAATATATTCGGTTTAATAGATTAAGGGTTTTTACCTTCCCTAGGTGTCCTATTAGGCTATTGCTATAGGATTAATAAACGACTTTAAGGCGGAGATCTAAGGTATTAAGGACGAAGAGCCGGTCGCGGAAAAAGATATATCTATTAATTAACTAATATTCGGATATATCGTAATATAAAAGCTTTTAGATATACTTTAGCTAACGTCGGGCGTATAGATCCTAGAGTATCGCTACTATATCCTAGGTAAGATTATCTTATTAATATGCCTTGCGGATAAGCTTATCGAGTGATTTACTAGCTACGTTTAGTCTAAGGGCGGCGATTGCGTTAAAGTCCTCCTTTAAGGCATAGGAATCGGTTCAGAGTTCTTTTAGGATAGTCGGGTCGACTTTCTCTTTAGAGATAACTACCTAATTTCGATAAAAGAGTCTATCGTCGTCTATAATAGCTAGTCTATCGCTAAAAAGCTTATTAAAAGCGTTAGGGAGAATTGCCTTATTATCTAAGCGGTATATAATTATAAAGTTAAACTAGGAAAAGAACTCGGCTTAGCGTACTTATCGTTAGTTAAGTTGCTTTATAGATATAAACGTCTAAAGATTCTTATAGTCTATAATAACGTCGAACGCTTTAATAGTCCCTTAGAGTTTTAAATGCTATTCCTTAAGCGCCTTAATAATTGCTAATAGCTCTTTATTATAGATCTTATAGTTATACTTAAGGGTAGTATGCTTTAACGAAAAAAACGCAATAGGGTAAAGATATCCGTCGTCTTTAGTCTATAAAAGGACTCCTCCTAAGGCCTAATTTAAGGCGTTAGTTTTAATAACTATTTTCTTCGAGTAGTTAAAATAGGCTAAGACCGGGGTAATAGTAAAAGCAAATTTAAGGGCCTTAAACGCAGCAGCGTATTTAGGTCTATAAGACTAACGGGAATCCTTTCGAAGTAGCGTAATTATTAAGGAGATAATACTAGAGTATCCCTTAATAAAACGGCGGTAGAAGTTTATAAACCTAAGAAACTACTAGAGTTCTTTTACTAAAGTCAGGGTATTCTAAGCCGTAATTATACGCACCTTCTTAAGGTCTATACTTATGCCGGATATTAAAATAATTAGTCTAAAATACTTAGTCTTCGTCGTATAAAACTCTAACTTCCCGATATTAATTTAAAGCCCTACGTTGCCTAAGCGTTAGATAACTATTCGCACGTAGTTCTTATATTCCGCCTTAGTCTTTAAAAAGACTAGTACGTTATTAAGATATACTATATAGAAGTTATCGAGGGCATTATAAAGCACGTGATTAATATAGTTTTAAAAGGTCGACGGTATATTGCAAAGGCCGAAGGGGGTAACTAGCATCTCGAATAGTCCGAAGCGTGTGCTAAATGCTATAAGCCACTTATAACCCTCGGCGATTCGAATATAGTTAAATATAGCAATTACGTCTAGCTTTATATAAAACTTAGCGTCGTAGAGAGGATCTAGTATTTCGCGGATTAAAGGTAGGGCATATCGATTCTTAACTATAACCTAATTTAAACCTTAGTAGTTATAATAGATATAGATACTACCGCCTGGTTTATAAGCGAGGATTAGTAATACCGCGGCTAAAGAAGAAGACTCCTGAATAAAGCCTTTATTAAGCATATCGTTAATCTACTTCTTAATATAGCGGAGTTCTATAAGTAATATAGGCCGATTTCTATAGTATAGAGCTTATTTGCTAAGTGTAAGTTCGATCTTATAATCTTAAGGGCGGTATAAGGGGAGCTCGTTTATATTCTTTAGAAAGAAATAAGGAAGCTTATCTTAGAACTCTTTTAGGAGTTTCTTTAGGATATCTACCTCTATAACTTCCGGTTTTACTTAGAGGAATATTTCTACGTCGGCCTTATCGACCCTCCGAAATAGAGATTCGGAATTAGCTATATCCTAGAGGTTCGTTTAAAGGAAATTATAAAAACGTTTAAAGAAAGCGGCTTAAACTACCTCTATTATATAGTCTTTAGTAATAACGCGTTAGAAAGAGGTTTTAGATAGTTCTAGGACTTTAACTAAGCTTACTAAGCGTTCGTTAAGAAGTCGTAGATCTTCTCCCTTCTCGACTAGCTTAGCTAGTTCGGATATATTAATTCGCATCGCTTAGATACTATCTTATTTATAGAATTAAACGAAGTTAACTACTCGTACGTAGTAGATATCGTTTATATCTAAGGGTATTTAATCTTCCTATCGTATACGCCGGCGGGGGCGTCTCGTCCGGCCCTATCGGGCGGGAACGTAGCGACGGCCAGCGGTAAGACGAATAAGGAGTAGGCGAGCTACTAAAGTAGTCTACGGTAGAGTGGCCTCGAAGGCTTAAGTCTTAAAGAAGTTCGGAGGGCTAAACGGGGATATTAAGCGGGCAGTTTCTTAGGAAAATAGCTATATCCTCTATAAGGGATATCGAATCGGTTGACCGAGGTTTAAGGGGTACGATGCCTACTTAGGTAGATATTCTTTAGTATCTTAGTTAATAAATAGTAAAGGCTCGGTAGGTAATAGCCTAGCGGTAAAGGCCTTAATTAAGGTCTAAGAGGTTTAGACTTTAGGCTATTAGTAGAATATTACTATTATATCGACGTTAAGTATCTAAACGTTAAACGCTAAGTCGTTAAAGGACGAGAAGCGGAAGGGCTAAGGTCTAATAGTCTTATAACTTAGCCGTAATATAAGGCGGCGGTAGCTAGCGGTCTTATAGATAGGACGAGGGTAAAGAGGTCGAACGTAGCGGCGAGGGTAAAGGGTAGCCGAGGAGTTAAAGTTATAGCTAGAGTTAGAGTCGGCGTCGTTAACCTAGCGGGAGGAGTCCGGATAGGCGGGCTTACCTACCTTAGGAGTATCCTTAAAAAACGTAGAGAGGGAAGGGCTAAAGGATAAAGGAATAAACTTAAGAACGTCACTAAAATAGATAGAACGGATAAAGGCCGGAGGACGGGTTAAGGCCGGACGGGCGGGGATAAAGATTATAGCGGCGGGAATAAGGATCGTAGCAGTAAGGGGTTCGCCTTTCTTATTAGAATCCTTAACGGAAGGACTAAAGGGAAACCCCCTTAAGGCAAAGGTAGGTAAAAGCACGGTAAAAGGCTCGCCCCTATCGTCGAAATCTTCGATAAAAGGGGCGGGGGGGAAACGAATTATATTTATTAATTATATTCCCTCTAAAATAAGAATAAAGGAAGCCGGGATAAAGCGAGTAAAGTAAGCAAAGGTAGCCGAGAGGCCTAAGATAAGATAAGGCTAATAGTCTAAAAGGCAAGAGGCTAAATAAAAAGGGGACTAAAAGGAAAGGGAGTTACCGCGTTAGCTTATAATAAGGTCGTGCCGACGTAGCTAAAGGAGGCTAAAAATAACCTTATAGCTAAGCTTCGTAAGAAAGAAGTAGATAGACTTAGTATAAGCGCTAATCTAGGAGACCGAAAAAGCGCAATAGGTAATAGAGCCGGACTTATAGTCGCTACTATCGGCGAGAGAAAGCCGGCGCGGGAATTAGAGTTAGCGGATAGGAAAGGCAAGGCGGTACGCGGTCTAAGCGTATGTGAAAGCGTATCCGGAATAGCTAGAGTCGACTAAAGCACTTATAACGATATCGGCGGATATAAGGGATAAAGGCATAAGTAGAGCACGCGGTTATATTCCTATAGGAAGGCAAAGATCCTCCCCGGTATCGAACGAAGCTAGAAACTTAGATATAGAGAGCTCTATTACGCGATAAGGCGAAGGAGCTACGCATTTCCTAAGGACGGGGAAAAGGCGGGGAGGTCGTTTACTTCGCCCTTAATAAAGCCTTACTTAATTGCGCGAACCTAGTAGCGGGGAGGGGGGGGTTCTAAGGAGGCGCGGAACTAGCGCTAAGGCTAGCGCCGGGATTAGCACTAATACCCTTATTAGGGCAGGTCTAGGCGGTGTAGGTAGCGGTAGCCGGCTAAGCGTAGTAAAGGCAAAGACGGTTCTTAAACCGCCGTTGCTTCTTAGCGTTAGTAAGCTAGGCCCGGAATATATCGAGCTATATTAGGTTACCGGCAAAAGACGTAGGTAAAGTAAGCGAGGTAGGGCCGGTGCGAGCGGGGTTACGAGGCGGCTAGAGTTAAGAACGGGCTTTAATACGCTGCTAATTATCCTAAAGCGTAGAGTATATCTTAGCCTAAGCCGTAAAGTTATTATAGGCCGGGCATTTAACTTATAAAGCGACGGCGTTAGTAAGTTTAATAGAGACCTTTAAGTAAAGGTAGGCGATATAAGCGGTACTATTAAACGATAAGTCGGCTTAAAGCTAAGTAAACTTCGAATAGAAGTCTAGCTAAAAGAAATTCTTTATCGATAAAGCATTAAAGTCGGCCTCTAACTAAGCATAGGTAAAATTAGCACTTAAGACGAGGCTAAGGTCGTCGGTAAAAGCTTTAATAGAGGTTATAGAATTTCTTTTGCGACTCGATAGCTTATCGCTAATAAGTCTCTAGCTTTTTCCTTAAGTCTGCTAATTTGCTAATGCGAGCTCTCGCTTTAGGCACTCCCCTACTAATAGCATCGTCCGGAAGATAGATATAGTAGTCTAGTTAGTATCCGAATAATGCCTTATTAAGCGAAAAGCCTATAGTTATATTCTTCGTATTATTATAAGCGAACTAAGCCTCTCGTAGTAGTCTAAGCTAATTATTCTATTCGGCATTTATATAATACCGAAGGGAGTATTATAGTATCTAATTTACCTATTCGGTCTAACCGTCGGTTTATAGGTAAAAGGCTATTAATAACCTACGTTTTATCCGTAATATATAATAGAGGTCTAACTAAAACTTACTAATAAATAGAGATCCTCTATCGGAAACAATGCCTTTCGGTACTCTATAGATAAGCTTAATCTTATAATAAAAAGCCTTAGCTAACTTAGGCGCTATTATTATCTTAAAGACCGCGAGAAATACGCTATACTTAGTGTATTAGTTAACGATTACTAATATTGCGTTAACTTCTCTACTATCGAACTATAACTCCGGAAACCCGGTAGTAAAGTCTATAGAGACTTCTTCCTAAGGTCTTATAGGAATAGGCAGCGACTTAAGGGCGCCGTATAAGCGATGCCGCTTTAGAACGGCGCTTTAATAGATATAATATAAACGTATATAGCTATTTATATTACGAGCTATTCCTTCCTAAAAGAATTTCCGGGATAGGAGGTATTTCGTATAGGTTATTCTAAAGTATCCTATAAGGGGATCGTCGTAAGAGAGCTAAATAAGCTCTTGCCTTAAGGCAACCTCTATAGGCACTACGATTTTTCACGAATGTAAAATAAGTCCGTCTAGGCTTAATAACTAAAGACTTACCCCTTCTTTTAGGGTACTTTTAGCCTATACTCGCTATATAGTCTCCGGATCTTCCGCTTAAGTCCTCTTAAAGAGCTTAAAAAGGGGCTTAGAGATATTGCTCTTATAGACCCTTTTATAACGAGCTACTAACCTAGCTAATTGTCTTTAACACCGTTGTTTATAACTATCGATATCTTTAACTTAGGTAGCTAACTTAGCGGGACTTATTCCTAAATGCTAAGCGATCGAATCTTAAATAGCTTATGCATTTTTATTACGTAAAGATATCTCGTTAAGCTTAGAGATAGTAGAGACCTAAGAACTCGTCTTAAGGTCGCTTTATATAGAATCTATAGCTATATATACCTACCGAATAACTACTAACTTCTATTATAGTTCTAGGAGTAGCTTTATAGACGGTAGGGCTTCGCCTATAAACTCTAGCTTCCTTAATAAAGCATCGGCAGGATTTAATTTACCGGCTTAGTGTTTAATCGTAAAATCGAAAGGAGCTAGGTATATACACTAACGTGCTTATCTTCTATTAAGGGATACTTGCTTTATAAAGCCTTAAAGGTTTTAGTAATCTAATAAAACTTTAACGGTATTCGCTACCCCTTTAACGTAGCGTTGCTAGTATTTAAATAACTTAACGATAGCAAATATCTCTTAATTAAGGGTGCCGTAGTTAAGCTTAAAGCTAGTGAACTTCCGTAACTAAAAAGCAATCGAATAATAGTAGCCTTCGTTATCGGGCTACGAAAGAATACTAGCTATTGCGAAAATTAAGGCATTAGTCTTAATGCGAATCGGTCTTTAAGGGTCGAAGTATTAGAGAAGTAGGGCTATTATAAAGGCGTTCTTTACGGCGTAAAACGCTATTAATTCGCTAGTATTTAGCTATACTCGTCTAGGCTTTATTCCTTTAACGCTCTTTTTTAATAACGTAGTAAGAGGGGCAATAATACTAGAGTATCCTAAAATAAATCGTTAGTAATAATTTACAAAACCGAGAAAAACTTAAATATTATAGAAAGAATAAGGTTCTTCCTAATTTATAATAGCCTTAACGCGGGCTAGGTCTATTATTACTCCGTTAATAGATAAAATAAATCCTAAAAACTCTAAAGACTGCTTATAGAAAGTATACTTCGATAAATTAGCGAATAGCTTAGTGTTCCTTAGTCGTTTAAAGACTTATCGTAAGTGTTTTATATACACCTCGTAGGTCTTAGAAAAGATTAAAATATTATTAAGGTAGACGATATAAATAGTATCTATAAGGCCTTTAAGAGCTTAGTTAATATATAACTAAAATATAGTAAGGGCGTTAGTTAATCTAAACGGTAATACTAAATACTTATAGTAACTATAGTAAGTACGAAAGGCTATCTTCTATTTATCCCTTCCTTTAATCCGGATGCGTTAGTATACGTTTTTTAGGTTAATCTTCGAAACGTACTTAGCCCTTTAATAACGGTCTATAATCTCCGAAATAAAGGGGAGTAGGTAGCGATTTTTATCGGTAATATTATTAACCCCCTAATAGTCTATATAAAGGCGCAAAGTGCCGTCTTTCTTAGGCATAAAAAGAATAAGAGCTCTAGCCGAACTCTTAGATTTCCGAATAATGCTATGCTTAAGGGACTAATCTAACTACTTCTTAAGAACCTAAAGTTCGGATTAAGAAAGAGGGTAGATAGGTCTAAAAGGTGGCTTAAAGTCGGGCAATAGGTTAATCGTATAATCGGTGCCCTTCTTCCTTAGTAGTAAATCGGCCTTATGCTTAGAAAACACGTCTTTAAAGTCTAAAAGAGTCGCTAGTATTTCCTCCCCCGTTCGCTTAAGGTTCGCTAAGTTATTATCTTTATCGGGAAATAGCATAAAATTTAGGTTTAGTATAACTATATAGACCTATGCCTTATTCCGACATTTATATAAAAATTCTACGGTTAGCGTAATAATACCTTAGAAAGTTAGTATTTAAACTACTAAGCGCGCTTAAAAGGAACGAGATAAATATATTCTTAAGAAAGTACGGGTATATTAAGTAAAACTAATGCGTCGTTAGGTTTTAATCCGTTATTAACGCTAATATAAAGGCGAATAACTATCTTTTCCCTATAGCGGCTGTCTTAGAGTTAGATAGAAACTTCCTAGACTCTATATCGTCTTATAAGCGTATTCCCGACTACCTTTAATCTAAGGGTTAATAAAGGAAGCTATCGTAGCCTTTATTTTCGAGCAAAATTTATATTTACTAAGTCTACTTTACTACCGTAATTAAGATTAACGATAATTTTATAAGGTATTCGCCTTAGTAGCTTTCTAATAGCACGTAGTCTTTTAACTACCTCTACCTATAGCTTAGTCGAAAGAGAGGCATTTACTTCGACTTTTAGGCGTTTCCCTCCTTCTTTATCGTCTCTAAATCGGCTATAGCTCGGTTAGCTTTCGCTATCGCCTAGCAATCGGCTTATATATAGCCTAGTTTCTTATAATACTAATAAATAACTATGCCGGATTAGCTTTCGCCGTTTCTATACAAATTTCCTCCCCGGTTATTACTATAGCTATTCTTACCGTATTTATTCCTGCCGTTACGACTATTGCGACTATTTCTTCGGCCGTTCTTACGGCCGTTACTACGACCGTTTCTACGGCTATTTAAGGTCGATCTAGCGGCGTCGGAATCTTAATAGTTATTAATAGATCTATTTTAGCCTCTACGTCGGCGATAGCCTATCGAACGGGAGCCTTTTGCCCCTTAAGTTAGGGTCGATTAATCGTTAGTTAGCTTTACGGGGCGCTTTCTATTTCCTAAAGCATCCTAGAAGCGTTAAGCGAGTTAGACTATCTCCTTACGAGTATTATCCTAAATAGACGCTAAATAAAAGGAGATTTAGTCCCGAAGATCGGGACGTAACTTTGTAAAAAAGGAAAGTATACGAGTTTTTTCTAGCGGACGTTTTAGGTATTGCTCGAAGGAATCTAAGTAAAGACTAAAGTCGAGGGGGGATTAACCCTTTCGTTAGCGTGCTTCCTATAGTTGCGTAGCTAAGAGAGTCTCGTAATTAGCAATATCTTTAATTAAAATTAAGGTCTAGTTACGAAAATTATCTTAGTTAATATAAAGCAATTCCCTCTCTATAAGGAGCTTTTCGTTAAAGTATCGCATTTATCTCGTCTTATAGTCTACGTATATATAGTTAAAGGCATATAAGATTTTATTCTTATTGCGCTTAAAACGACGTAAGGTAGCGATAAAGGCATCCTCGAGATTACTAATCTAATCGAGACGTTTTTAAGGGTTAGTTAGTTATAATAACTAAGGAATGTTTTTTATTTTAATTTTATTACTATAACTCTCCCTCGATTTAGTTAACTATCGGCGACGTTTATATAAGTCTTTGCCGAATAAGTTACCCTACTGCGAAAATTCCTTTTAAAGTTCCGTAATCCTATCTCTTAATCTTTTCTCCTCCTTAAGCTCTATAGCTCTTGCTTAAAGAGCTATAAGGATATCTATACGCGGAGGGGTAGGTCGTAAAAGGCCGGCTTACGTTTAACTTCGCGAGGGGATAGATCGGGCCCCCTTAGACAGCGAAAAAAATTAGTAATAGCGTCCTAAGACGCTCCTTATAGCCCTTATATAAGTTAGTATATTCGTCTTTTAATATTAGTTCCGTTACGCGAGGTAACGGCGATAGGCTAGCGACTCGATAGCTACTACGACTTATTTAGCCTACGCGGCCTATACGTTTAGAAACGCGCTTACCGCGCGGCGCTATCGCTTTTAGGTAACTAAAAAAGAAAAGCTTTAGAAATTATAAGAAGATAGACTAAAGGTACGTTTAGGAAGGTAGGAACGATAGTTAAGAGTACGAATAATCCTTTATTATAATACGGTTGCCCTCTCGTAGTAAGACTAAAGCTTGCCCCTCTTCTAAGATATATCGGGGCCTTAGGGATATACCCTTAGGCCTCGAGAGGGGTTATTAGGGACTAGTTAGCGACTAATAGCCGAATAGTCCCCGAGCTAAAATACATTATCTATCGTGTATATATCCCTATCTCCCGGCTCTCTAGTTGCACGGGTAGCTGCGTTATACCGTCGTAAAGGTTATTCTAAGAACCGGGGTTAAGGCATTAAAAGGCGCCGTTAGGGCCGTATCTAGGACAACCGGGGAAGGGGGGTTAGTAAGCGGCTAAGTTAGTAACGCTATTACTAGAGTCCTTAATACGTACGATGCATTGTGTTATTAATAGCGTATCTATATAGGCGTTGCCTGTACGTAATCTATTTAATTACATAGATTGCAATCGTGCTTAAACAACGGATATCTCTTATTCCTATACTTATTATCTTTAAAATATAAGTATTGCTATTTGCACGGATATAAATCTCTATTTGCACGGAAGTTCGGGAAATCTCTACTCTTTCTACGCAAACCCCGCGCGCTTAGGTCCCGCTACTAAATTTCCGTATAGGTATATAGCAATTAAGAGGCCTGCGCAAATCGTCCCTAGCCTAATTTTCTATCCTTCATTCTATATTGCGTATTCGTACGTAAAGTAAAGCCTTTACGATAGACTTAATTCCCTCTTAATAGTCTATTAAAGAGCCTCCTAGAGATAAAGACGAAGAGGCCCCGAATGCCTACGAGCTAGATGCCTACGACGGCCCGGCAATTCTACGCCTACTACTATTACTAACCTTCGATATATACGATAAGCTATATAACTTCCTTTAGACGTTTTACCGCGAAAATAGCCCCGCTATCGTAAAGATAAATAGCTCTAATAAGCGTAAGGTTTACGGGCAGCTAGTTCTTTCTAACGTTACCTTTATTTATAATCGTAGGCCTCGACGAGCTTCGAAAAGCGCTAGGCTTTATAAAACCTCCTCCGTAAAGCTTAACTACCCTATTACGATTTATGCCTTAGCAACTAAGCGCTTGGACTAGAAGTACACCTTCCGCGTTACTTATAATAGTAAGCATAATTACAGGCAGTTAATTAATCCCTTAGCGTATAATATATATCGTCGACGAACTATTACGCGATAAGAGCTTAAGAGTAGGCTTTCTAAGCTTTAAGCCGTTCCCGCCTATAAGATCGCGTTAATTCTTAGGGAATTAACTGCCGAAGAGTCTTTCTTCCGGCAACGCGATATCTATAACGACTAATAGAAGATCCGCGCCGTAGCCTTTAGTAGGAAGACTATTACCTAAGCCTTTATCGCCTACCTCCTAAACGCCGGCCTTAAATATATCGTTAAGTTCGCTAACGCCGATAGCGATAGTAACGGCGATAGCGACGGCGATAGCGACGGCAATAACAGTCGGAAGGTTAAGGCTATCTTTTAGACCTACCCTTAGTGCGAGAAGATATAGAAGCGGTTCCTTAAGGTTATCGGCCTTAATAATATATATAACACTAACCGCTTTAAGATATTTCTCTTCTAGGCTATTAGAGTCACCGATTAGCATTCCGTTGCTAACTTCGCCTTTAGCCTTATTAATACGGAAAAAGAGGAGGGCTTCTAGTAGCTAGTAGAGCGGCTTAACGAGCTACGACTAAAGGTCGAGGCTCTAGAGCCGACTGTTATTATTATAGAAAAGGAAAAGGCCTTTAAAAACGCCCTCTTAAACGTTTTCCCTTCCTCGCAGCAATAGCTTTGCGTATAGCATATTAACGCTAATATCTACGCGAGAATAAAGATACGGTGGAAGGAGCCTAGCTGCGCTAACAATAACGACGACGACGATAACGACGACGATAAGGCTAATAAGGCTGCCGAAGACGATACTACCGGTCTAGCTCGTATATAATAAGAGGCAGAAGAGGCAGAAGCGGTAGGGAACGCACCCCCCCCTCCGGCCGATAAATACACCTATATAAGTATGTTCGCAGCTTGGAAGCTTGTAATCCACGCTTCTACGGAAGAAGAATTTAAGGCTAAATAGAAGACTTTCGATAAGACCTACGGAGAGCTCTAGGCCCGTATCATTAGGTATATCTCGAAGGAATATATGCCTTAGCGGGAGCAATAGGCTGCCTGCTTTATTAATAGGTATCGCAACTTCGGCTAAAGGGTTAATAGCCCCGTAGAGACCGCCTATAAAGACGTTAAATCGTACCTTCTTATAGGTATAGGAGACCTCTTTTACCTCTATACCGCCTTACTCTAGATAATCGAGAATAAAGAGCGCTACTATTAGTAGGAGGCCGCCCGATAGCAGGCATAGCAACGGCTTGTTTATAGCGGTTAGGATTGGCTTAGTAAGCTAACTTTCCAGATTATATATTAGGCTATTAATATGCTTGCCGTATAGCACCGGCTTGCTATAGCCGCGATGCCCTTAGAGCTAGGGAAAGAGCCGCGGGAGCTAATCCCGCTGCCGCGTTATACCGGGCGATTTATACGATAGTAGGGGCTTCCTTATGCCTACTTTATTCTCGAGCGCCTTAAAGCCAACCCTCCGCTTCCGCTTGTTAGTGTTAGATCTTCGATCTACGGCCTACCGAATAAGGATGCGAGAGATATGTGTTATAGCGGCCGTTAGGGCGCTATAGCGGCTATAATGCCGCTGAAAGCAGTATATTAATAATGATAATAATAATGCTTATTGTTTCTAAAGAGGGGAAGCCTTAAGACCTTATTTAAGGGGCCTCTTAGCCGAATTTCCCGTCCGTAATCCCGTACGTAATCCTATATATAATCCTATATATAATCCCTTAACCCGCGGATCTAATATACCCTTTTAGCTTCGATCGCAATGCGAGGGGAGCTAGACTAAAGAGCTTAAATAGCTTAAATCCGGGGTCTTTTGCTAATATTTCATTAATCTTTTAATTAAGGCGGATTATCGTATTCTTTTAAGTCCTCCTTACGACCGACTATAGTAGTAATTATAATTCGGCATTTTATGCCTTTACGCTACTATATGCGCTTTTAGCGGTAATAATACGCTTTATTCTTTTTAATCCTCTTATATTATATTAGTTAATCGCTTTAGAAGGTTTATATATATAGCCGAGGGTTATATTCCTAAAGGCTTTATATATAGCCGTAGGTTATATTCCTAAAGGCTTTATATTACTATAGGCTTATAGATAAATATAGGCGAAGGAGTTCTTTATATAGCCGAGGCTTATATTGCCGAAGGCTTTCTATAGCTAAAGGCTTTATATATCTAAGGCTTATATATAGCCGAAGTCTTTATATTACCGAGGGCTTGTTATATAGCTATACTTAATATAGACGAATGCCGTAATAGGTATAAGCGAGGGAGTTTTCTAACGCTATAAGAGCTACTTACTTAAGAGCCGTTTACTTAAGAGCTGCTTACTTAAAAGCTATTTGCTTAAGCCGTGCTTACTTAAGAGCCACTTACGCGAGAGCTATTTACTTAAGTAAGTAAGTATATATAAAGGAGAGGGACTCTACCGCTTACTACAATAAAAGACTCTACCGCTCGCTGCGATTTACGTATTACTTAAATAATTATTCGTAATAAAGGTAGTCTTTTTATCTTACTACGATAAAGGATTCTACCTCTCGCTATAAAAGCTATTTACTTAAATAAGTATACGTAATAAAAGAGTTTTCTAACGCTATAAGTATTTATTTTCTATAATACTACGAGAGCTATTTACTTAAGTAAGTAGGTATATATAAGGGAGAAGGACTTTACTACTTTTACAACGAAAGACTCTACCGCTCGCTATAATAAAGGACTTTATTATTCGCTATAAGAGCTATTTGCTTAATTAACTATTTGTAATAAAGGTAGTCTTTTATCTTACTGCGATAAAAAACTTTACCGCTTACTATAATAAAGGACTCTACCTTTTGCCGTAAGAGCTACTTACTTAAGAGCTATTTGCTTAAGAGCTACTTACTTAAGAGCTACTTACTTAAAAGCTACTTACTTAAGTAAGTAAGTATATATAAGGGAAAGGGATTTTTCCTTCTTTCCTCCGCCGTAAGCTATTAGCTCGTCGAAAGCTATTAGCTTATATATTAGATAAATATATAGACGAAAGAGTCTTCTTTTCTTCCGCCGCTACGATAACTACTACTATTACGATAAGAGACTTTACCGCTCGCTATAATAAAGGACTTTGCCTTTCTCTCGCCGCCGCGAGAGCGTGCTTTTACTACGATAATAAAAGAGTCTTTTCTTCTACCGCCGCGACTATTATATACTACGATAAGAGAGTCTTCTTCCTGCCTCTACGATATATATACTACGACGAGAGTCTTCCTCCCGCCGCGATATTATCTTTACCGCGACGACGAAAGAGTCTTCTCTTCCTTTCGCCGCCGCGTTATTTATACTACGACGAAAGTCTTCTTCCTCCCGCCGCCGCGAAATATATTTACCGCGACGTCGAAAGAGTCCTTTCTTCTCTCTTCCGCCGCCGCGAGCTATTTGCTCGTCGAGAGCTATTAGCTCGTATAAGTATACGCGACGAGGGAGTCTGCCTCCCGCCGCCGCGATGTGTTTATCGTAACGACGAAAGAGTCTTCTTCTCTTCCGCCGCCGCGAGCTATTTGCTCGTGATTTAAATAAGTGCGCGGACGAGGGAGTCTTCCTCCCGCCGCCGCGATGTGTGTGCTACGACGAGAGTCTTCTTCCTCCCGCCGCCGCGTTGTTTTTACTACGACGAGAGAGTCTTTCTTCCTCCCGCCGCCGCGAGTTTATTCTACTAAATAAATAGCAGGCAGATATATTTCCCGACTGCATAAGATAACTACTAAGTAAATAGTAGGTAGATATATTTCCCGACTGTATAAGATATAATGCCACGGAGGGGTTAACTCCTTATTTATAGGCTATAGAGGGGTTTACTCCTAATCGTATAGACTTTTTAATGCCGCGGAGGGGTTTACTCTTAATCGTGCGGAATAATGCTACGGAGGGGTTAACTCCTAATCGTGTAGACTTTTTAATACCGCGGAGGGGTTTACTCCTAATCGTGCGGAATAATGCCACGGAGGGGTTAACTCCTAATCGTATGGACTTTTTAATGCCGCGGAGGGGTTTACTCCTAATCGTGCGGAATAATGCCACGGAGGGGTTAACTCCTAATTTATAGGCCACGGAGGGGTTTACTCCTTATCGTATAGACTTTTTAATGCCGCGGAGGGGTTTACTCCTAATCGTGCGGACTAATGCTACGTTTGTATAGACTTAATGCCGCGGAGGGGTTTACTCCTTATTTATGCGGACTTATTAGCTTAGCTAGCTAACGAGGGAATTACCCTCTCGCCTCTACTAAAAGCAGGTTGTATGTTTAGCTCTAACGAGGGAATTACCCTCTCGCCTCTGCTAAAAGCAGGATGTGTGTGTTTAGCTCTAACGAGGGAATTACCCTCTCGCCTCTACTAGTAGTAGCAGGATGTGTCTTAGCTAGCTAACGAGGGAATTACCCTCTCGCCTCTGCTAGTAGTAGTAGGATGTGTCTTAGCTAGCTAACGAGGGAATTACCCTCTCGCCTCTGCTAAAAGCAGTATATATGTTTGTCTAGCTAACGAGGGAATTACCCTCTCGCTTCTACTAAAAGCAGGATATTATTATTTCTAGTGCCGCGAGGTAGTCTCTTACGGGCTTTCTTTCGATGTATTAGTGCCGCGTAGTTGCGGGCTTTCTTTCGATATAGTGCCGCGAGTCTAGTTCTCGCGGGCTTTGTTTAATATATTGCCGCGTTGCGGGCTTTCTTTCGATATAGTGCCGCGAGGATAGTTCTCGCGGGCTTTATTCGATGTATTGCCGCGTATTGCGGGCTTTGTTCGATAAGGTGCCGCGAGGTAGTTCTCACGGGCTTATTTCGATATAGTACCGCGTGTTGCAGGCTTTGTTCGATAAGGTGCCGCGAGGTGGTTCTCGCGGGCTTGTTTCGATATAGTGCTGCGTGTTGCGGGCTTTGTTTAATAAGGTGCCGCGAGGTGGTTCTCGCTGGCTTTATTCGATATAGTGCGGCGAGGTTGTCTCTCGCGGTCTTATTTCCCTCTTCTTTATTAAAGGATAATTAGCTAGGCTATCTCGCGGTTTAAAAGGGGCCTAATAGTTAAATAGTAGCTTCTCTTAGTAGCTTGGCTAGAAGACTAAGACTCTTAATTATTAGATCTTCGATCTACGGCCTACCGAATAAGGATGCGAGAGATGTATGTTATAGCGGCCGTTAGGGCGCTACAGCGGCTGTAATACCGCTAAAAGCAGTATATTAATAATAATAATAATAATGCTTATTGTTCTTAAAGAGGGGAAGCCTTAAGACCTTATTTAAGGGGCCTCTTAGCCGAATTTCCCGTCCGTAATCCCGTACGTAATCCTGTATATAATTCTATATATAATCCCTTAACCCGCGGATCTAATAGTTAAGGATCCCGCTATAGGCGTATTAGTTAGCGCACCGCATAGGGTTTTTCCTAAAAACCCTACGCGTCTATAACCTCTAGATAATTCATTAACATATAGAATATAACCTTAACGTAGCTTCCTTATAACTACGCAACGCGAAGCTATAAGGTCTTTATGCAGCTATTCCGAGGACTAAAAGCCTTAAAAATACGTATTTTTAAAGAGTTACCCTTAGCTCTTTAGAAATCGGATTCCTACCTACTTATAGCGAACGCAACGCAACGACTCTACCGTAAATACTACCTAACGCACCGACTGAGATGCTAAGCGGCCTTATAGGCTCTTTCCCTCCGGGCTCTCTAAGCTCGGACGACGAGGAGCCCGGCAAGGGTAGGTCCGTTGCTAGCCTCGGCAACTAGGCTAAATACCACTTCTAGAGGCAGGGCGAGGTTAACGTCGCTATTCGCAATAAGCTTCTAGCTTAACGCAATAAGCTTCTAGCTTAACGCAATAACACGCTTGCCTAAGGCAAGGACATTAAGCGCATCCTAGATATACTCGCTGCTCGGCAGCCGCCGCCCCCTTCTGCCTCTCCCTTAGCCGGCTAGTCTGCTTCTTCTACCCTAGCCGGCAATTCTGCCCTTATGCCTATTGCTGCCGCGCCTATTCCCTTGCTCTCGTCGCCGCCGACTTCGTCGCCGCCGACTTTATCGCAGCAGCCGACTTCGGGCCAGCCAGCTGCTCTAACTAGCGAGGAGCGTTTTGCACGCTCTAAGCAGCAGGCCTAGCAGCAGCAGCCGGCCCAGCAGCCCTAGCGGCTGCCCGCGAACACGCCGTTCCCGTGCTGCGAGGAAGAAATAGGCAAGCGAGAGCGAGAGCATTATTATAGTCAGCGCCTCAATTTCGACGGCCCGGCCTACGTGCCCTACGATGCCTCGTACGACTAGGCTATACGGGCTCTCGTTAAGTCCGTATAGCCGCGAGCTAAGGCGGCTAACGACGTTACGGGGGTTACGAACAAATAGACCGTACTGCAGAAATTGCACTAAATACAGTCCTTCGTAATCGGCCAAATCCCGTATAACTAGGCCGTTAGGAATATAGTGTCTTATTTGTATTGCTTGGTTTATTCTATTGCTTAGTGTGTTTTTATTGCTTAGTTTGTTTTTAGTTGCTTGTTTCGTATCTCTTCTTTTAATACGTTATTTCCTGTTTAGGTTGCGTTAATTGCCTTATAAGCAGCGGACTGCTTATTTAAGCAAAGGGCATCTAAGGATCCCGCTATAGGCGCATTAGTCAGCGCACCGCATAGGGTTTTTCCTAAAAACCCTACGCGCCTATAACCTTTAGATAATTAATTAACACATAGAATATAACCTTAACGTAGCTTCCTTACAACCACGCAACGCGAAGCTACGAGGTCTTTATACAGCTATTCCGAGGACTAAAAGCCTTATAGTTAGGCTTAACATTCTTCCCTAGTAGTAGCTTAAGAAGCCTTTAGTACGACCCCCCCCCTTTGCTCCTTTGTCTATATAAATAATGCTAATAACGACCGACCTTTAGGACTTTAAGGAGCTACTCCTCTGTATTAATAACCCTAATATAGTGCCAACGCTTAAGGGCCGGCCTCGCGCTACGAAGAATACTAATCTAACTATGCCTTTAACCTTATAACACTAAGAGGAAGATAATTAATAGGCACTAGCAGCTTTATAAGTAGCCTTATAGCGTAGAAGAGGACGAGGAGCACCGGCAGCTTTATAAGCAGCCTTATAGCGTAGAGCCTTATAGCGTAAAAGAGGACGAGGACGAGGGATATAGAGGCGGCTGCCGTGATTAAGTTAGGCTAGTCCCCGCCGACTTAACGTAAGCGTACGCCGTATACGTATATAGAATAAGGTAGACGAGATACAATCGTCGTAGTTATAGGGAAGATCGTAAGCACGCGTAAATATACGGGTAAGGGGATCTCTAGGGAGACGGGCTAAGGGCGGAAGAGCTACGCCGTCGCCGTCGCCGTTAAGGATCCCGCTATAAGCGCATTAGTCAGCGCACCGCATAGGGTTTTCCCTAAAAACCCTACGCGCCTATAACCTCTAGATAATTAATCAACATATAGAATATAAGTCTTACTATTTGCATAGCACGAAATCTCTATTTGCATAGTAAGGATATCTAAATCTCTACTTTTCTATACG
The DNA here is from genome assembly GCA_012934285.1 of Ophiocordyceps sinensis. NCBI lineage: Eukaryota > Fungi > Ascomycota > Sordariomycetes > Hypocreales > Ophiocordycipitaceae > Ophiocordyceps > Ophiocordyceps sinensis. The sequence goes on along the minus strand of JAAVMX010000001.1, from coordinate 10,211,138 downwards.
TACCCCGCGCGCCTATGTCCCGCCACTAAAATCTAGTGCCGGTACATGGCAAATAAGAGAGCCGCGCAAATCGTGCGAAGAATAACAACACGCAGTAGGGCACGCAGTAGGGCACGCAGCCGGGCACGAAGCATACATTAAGGAGCCGCACATACAGCAGAGGGCACGCAGTAGGGCACGCAGCCGGGCACGAAGCATACATTAAGGAGCCGCACACACAGCAGAGGGCACGCAGTAGGGCACGCAGCCGGGCACGAAGCATACATTAAGGAGCCGTATATATAGCAGAGGGCACGCAGTAGGGCACGCAGTAGAGGGCACGTAGTAGAGGGCACGCAGTAGGGCACGCAGTAGGGCACGTAGTAGAGGGCACGCAGCTAGGAGCCGGGCACGAAGCTGCATTAAGGAGCCGCACATATAGCAAAAGGCACGTAGCAAAGGGCACGCAGTAAGGCACGTAGCGAATTAACTAAATTAAGGCTATATACGATTTACGCGGCCCTCTTAATTGCTATATACCTATATGGAAAATTTAGTGGCGGGATATAGGCGCGCGGGGTACGTATAGAAAGAGTAGGGGTATACCTGTCTTACTATGCAAATAGAGATTTCGTACTATGCAAATAGTAAGACTCTAGAATATAACCTTAACGTAGCTTCCTTATAACTATGCAACGCGAAGCCACGAGGTCTTTATGCAGCTATTCCGAGGACTAAAAGCCTTAAAAATACGTATTTTTAAAGAGTCACCCTTAGCTCTTTAGAAATCGGAAAATCGGATTCCTACTAACCTATAACGAACGCAACGCAACGCAACGACTCTACCGCGAATACTACCTAACGCACCGACTAAGATGTTAGGCCTTGCAGGCTCTTTCCCTCCGGGCTCTCCGAGCTCGGACGACGAGGAGCCCGGCAAGGGCAGGTCCGTCGCCAGCCTCGGCAACTAGGCTGAATACCACTTCTAGAGGCAGGCCGAGGTCAACGTCGCTATTCGCAATAAGCTTCTAGCTCAACGCAATGACACTCTTGCCTAAGGCAGGGACATTAAGCGCATCCTAGATATGCTCGCTGCTCGGCAGCCGCCGCCCCCTTCTGCCTCTCCCTCAGCCGGCCAATCTGTCCCCTTGCCCTCGTCGCCGCCGACTTCGTCGCCGCCGACTGCATCGCAGCCGACCTCGGGCCTAGCTGCCCTGACCAGCGAGGAGCGTTTTGCACGCTCCAAGCAGCAGGCCCAGCAGCAGCAGCCGGCCCAGCAGCAGCAGCCGGCCCAGCAGCCGCAGCGGCTGCCCGCGAACACGTCGTTCCCGTGCTGCGAGGGAGAAACGGGCAAGCGAGAGCGAGAGCATCATTATCAGCGCCTTAATTTCAGCTGCCCGCCTTACATCCACGACGCCTCGTACGATCCGGCTACACGGGCTCTCTTTAAGTCCGTGTGGCCGCGAGCCAAAGCGGCTGACGAAATCGATAAAGCTGTCACGAACAAATGGACCGTGCTGCAGAAATTGCAGCAAATACAGTCCTTCGTGGTCGGCCAAATCCCGTATGACTAGGCCGTTGGGAATGTAGTGTGTTTCTATTGCTTGTTTTTATTGCTTGTTTCGCATCGCTTCTTTTAATGCGTTATTTCCTATTTAGGTTGCGTTGATTGCCTTATAAGCAGCGGACTGCTTATTTAAGCAAAGGGCATCTAAGGATCCCGCTATAGGCGCATTAGTCAGCGCACCGCATAGGGTTTTCCCTAAAAACCCTGCGCGCCTACAACCTCTAGATAATTAATTAACATATAGAATATAAGTATTGCTATTTGCACGATAAGAAATCTCTATTTGCACGATAAATACCTCTAAGCCCTGCTTTTTCGCCGCGACCCCGCGCGCCTAGGTCCCGCTACTAAAATTAGGTAGAGGTATATAGCAATTAAGAGGGCCGCGTAAATCGTATATAGCCTTAATTTAGTTAAATCAACAGCTATAGGCGCGCGCCCTACTGCGTGCCCGGCTGCGTGCCCGGCTGCGTGCCCGGCTGCGTGCCCTCTGCTGTGTGTACGGCTCCTTAATATATGCTGCGTGCCCGGCTCCCGGCTGCGTGCCCTCTGCTGCGTGCCCTACTGCGTGCTCTACTGCGTGCCCTCTACTATGTGTGCGGCTCGGCGGCTTCTCGATGTATGCTTCGTGCCCGGCTCCCGGCTGCGTGCCCTCTGCTGTATGTGCGGCTCCTTAATGTATACTTCGTGCCCGGCTGCGTGCCCTCTGCTGCGTGCCCTCTACTGTGTGTGCGGCGCCTTAATGTATGCTTCGTGCCTAGCTCCCGGCTGCGTGCCCTCTACTGCGTGCCCTACTGCGTGCCCTTTGCTGCGTGCCCTCTACTGTATGTGCGGCTCCTTGATGTATGCTTCGTGCCCGGCTGCGTGCCCTCTACTGCGTGCCCTCTACTGTGTGTGCGGCGCCTTAATGTATGCTTCGTGCCTAGCTCCCGGCTGCGTGCCCTCTACTGCGTGCCCTACTACGTGCCCTTTGCTGCGTGCCCTCTACTATATGTGCGGCTCCTTAATGTATGCTTCGTGCCCGGCTGCGTGCCCTACTGCGTGCTCTCTGCTGTATGTGCGGCTCCTTAATGTATGCTTCGTGCCCGGCTCCCGGCTGCGTGCCCTTAGGGTAGTGTTCTTCGTTCTTCGCACGATTTACGCGGCTCTCTTAATTACTATGTACCTACACCTAATTTTACTAGCGGGACCTAGGCGCGCGGGGTCGCGTAGAAAAAGTAGAGAATTTAGGTATTTATCGTGTAAATAGAGATTTCTTATCGTGTAAATAGCAATACTCTAGAATATAACCTTAACGTAGCTTCCTTATAACTACGTAACGTAAAGCTATAAGGTCTTTATATAGCTATTCTAAGGACTAAAAGCCTTACCGTCGCTATTTATTAAGGAGGTTATTTTAACTACGTAGGCTATATAGTCCGGGCCGGACTAATAAAAGGGCCGATTATACGCGTATCTCGCGATAACTTTAAATATGCGTTATTTAAGCTCTTTAAGCTTTTTAAGCTCTTTAAGCTTTTTAAGCTCTTTCGCGCGCTGCCTCTTTACGCGTATATTAAATTGAAAATTAAGGCTAGGGACGATTTGCGCGGGCCTCTTAATTACTATATACCTCTACCTAATTTTAGTAGCGGGACATAGGCGCGCGGGGTCGCGTAGAAAAAGTAGAGATTTAGGCGAACTTCCGTATAAATAGAGATTTATATCCGTGTAAATAGCAATACTCTAATATATTAACTAAATTATAGGAATAATAGATAAGGGATACGTAAGGTGCTATTATAGACACGTAATCTATATAATTACGTATACTTAATAAGACTATATCTCCGCGATGCCTTCCTTTCTCTAGCTAGTAAGATAGAGATAATATACCCCCTTTAGTTAACCCTATATAGTAGAGCCTAACTAATACTAATTAGTAGTTGACTTAGTTAATTATAGACAGCTAGGTAGAAGAGATAGATTTAATCCTTAAACGTATACGAATCTTTTTCGAACGATCCTATTCTATACACTTAGAGAGGGTTATCCGTGCTAAGAATAAGGATATCTCCGCTTGCCTCGCCTACGAAGATTCCTTCTAAGCTTCTAGTTAATAGTCGCCGCTATCCTCGATAGAAGCACGATACTAATCTTAAAGTGCGTTAGCAACGCTAATACGATAATATCGCGAAGACTATCGCGATCCCTACAACCTAGTTATTATAATGACTTCCTAAAGCCCGACTCCTAACGCCGTAGCAGCCGCCGCTACGGCAAACAACGTCGCCGCTACCTAAGCCGCGCTTCCGGCAGACGAAATCGCCGTATAGCTTTATTTAATGCTAGGGTATACCCCTATCGTAAAGGCAGTATAGAAGCATATCGACGTTCGCCGTTATAGAACTACTAATCTAGGTTCCTAGTTTACTTTCTTTTTTCTAAAGTACGGGACGACTTAAGTACTAAGGGACTTAAGTACGGAAATACTTAGTACGAGGGTACCGGGGTACTTAGTACTTTATGACTTAGCATAAAGATATTCGCCCCGGACTTACCTATTATCCGGTTATACCCCTTTTTAGCCTAAGACACACCCCTTTTTCGAACCTAAGTCCTTTAGGACTTAGCTTCCTTAGGTATAGGACGTACTACGCAGCTACGGTCACGCCGACGATCTTATTAAGCACCCTTGCCTAATAAGACCCGATGATTGGCTCGATGCCCCGTATAAGGGACCGACACCTAGACTACTAGGAGCTATAGGCATAATATAGCCCTCTCGGCTTTCGGGACCGATTATTTGTCCGATCATCCGTATAAGGAGGTTACACGACTTATATCGTATGACCTACCTATATAACGTTATGCACGTAGTGCATAAATAGACCTATATAACCTAGTTTAGTCTATAAGGGCTTGAGAACGACGCGGGAGGCAGCCTTTTCGAGGTTAGCCGACCTATATAGCCCCTACGTAGCTCTAGGGACCCGCATTAGTTCGGGGCAGTGTAAGGGATACGTGGCAGAAGGTGCTAGAAGGAAAAGGACGTACCGGGACCGTCTAGACGGACGGGAAGAGCTATATAAAGGAACTTTAGTACGCCCTTCCTTAGGCTCTCCTTTCTTCCTTTCTTCTTTAGCTTTTATTATAGTTTTAGTTTAACTGCCTACTTAGTGACCTACACCTCTTCTAGTAGTGCCCTTAGTGCTCTAGCCTCGACGACCCCTGCTTGCTTAGACTTAGCCAGCCGGTCTAGTATAAGTAACCCCGAGTGCTCCTCTACTTACTATTCCGCCCCTATAGCTTTTAAGGATAAATTACGCCCTCTATTAGTCTTTAACTATTAGAGACTTAGTCCGGTAAGACTATCTTCTGTCTTCTAACCGTTCTATTACATTCGCCTTTAGGACGATATAAAGCTAAGTCGGAACCCGCTTACTATTATAATATATACGGTATACTTTATAATATAGCTTATGCCGCGGGGCACAACTGTAATTAAAGCTTTGCTATAGCTAAGGGCTTGTCGGGAAATGCGGTTTATCCCCGGGAGGAGACCTATCTAATAGCAGTATAGGACTTTAGTAGGAGCCCCGTTAGACAGGTAGCTAATAAGCGCTAAGTAGTATTAAGCCGGTTTAACCCCGGCCCCTAATAAAGCCAATTAGCGCACTGAATTTTTAGACTCTATCTAATTATAGCGTGTTATTTCGCGGCAGCTAATAGCCGTACTTCGTTTTTATAGTAGGGGACCCTTGCAATAAAAAAGCTTACTACACATATTAAGTAAGCAAAGCGGCTTGCCGCAACTTGCACACATTCTGTGTTCTTCGTAGCGTAAAGCAAGCTTTGCTTAATTATTCTACGAACTCGACCGCGACGAATATAGTAATAGCATCCTAGGCTTCTTTTAATTACATTTCGAGGGCTAGTCGGAAGAGACGTAGAAGACCGTATATAAAGACTATAAGAAGGCATTACGGAACCTCCTTTAGCGCCGCGGCATTTACCTTAAGACGAATAACTCGACCGTACGATAACTCCTCTCGATATAGCTATTAGAGGTCTACAACGACCCTTTAGCCTAGCCTTAAGAAGAATATCTTAAGATAGACTTCAATGCGGAAACGCCTAAAGAAAGGAGGCAAAACGAGATACGAGTTAAACTCGGCTTAAAGCCTTCGCTAAAGCCAGCCTCGCCCTCGCCCTCGCCGTCGTTAGAATAAACGATGCCGGCCCTAACGCTAAAGCTAGCCTCGCCCTTGCCCTCGCCCTCGCCCTCGCCCTCGTTAGTCTCGGCAGCCTTACTAACGTCGCCTTCCTCGCCCTCCTAAGCAGTAATAACACTAGCGGCTACGACTCTTTAAAGTCCGCTAGTTGCTATAAGTCTAAAGCTATAGCCGTAGCTATACGCTTCGCTAAGCCGGCTTCTTCTTCTAAGCCGAATCCCTTATCACAGTATTAGGTTATATTATATATTATCCCACGTGACCTCTATATCGTATATATAGACATTTAGACCTAGGTCTATAGCTATATCCCTTCGTAGATTAATAATAATTATATACCCCCTTTAAGCTCGTTCTCTTATAGTTTAATCTACTATTTTATCCTATTGCCTTTAATTAATAATCTCGCTATTTTACCCTTTTCTTTTCTAATCTCCCCTCTTTGCGACGCGAGTCCGCCCCCTCGCCGGACCCTTTCGACCGAGTTTTCCTCGATTGTTAGAATTTTCCCGATATAGATACGCCGTCTCGACGCGAATTGCATAAGATTCCCTTCTCCCCCCCTTACCCTTTCCCCGTTGTCTTCTTCGTTGCCCTATCTAATCTACGATATCCGACCTCGTTATAGAGACCGATCCTTCGTCTGCCGCTACCCCGGCCGTTACTCCGCTAGCTCCCGCCGACCTAGAGCCTTAGAACGACTACCTTTCCCGCTATCCCTATCTCGCCGCTCTACTTCGGGCCTAACGGCCTATATTCGACTCGTTCGCCTATATCTAGGCTTACGCTACCCTTAATTTCCGCGCCCTATAGGCCGAGTCCCTTACTTACCTTATTAATACTTACGCTAAGTTAGATATAGGAGTGCTTATCTCCTAAAAGCACGCCGCCGACCTCTAGCAGTAGCTTAACTATACTACGTCCTCTCTCCTCGTCCTTACCGAGCGTAACGTAGCCTAGGGCTAGGCCCTACCCCCTGCCCTTACCCCTACCCGTTCCTATATCGCCGACCCTAAAAGGTTCGCCGGCGACTCCGGCACTTAGAAGCAACGTTAAGAGGCTTTCTAGACCTAGCGCAACGGCCTTACTATTAAGCTCCGTTAGGACGCCGCTTTATACCCTACGCAATAGGACTATATTCTTTACGCGGCTAGCCGGCTTATTAGCCGGGCCGCCTCTATTATCGCTAGCGTTCCTTAGGACGTCCTCGATAATAAGTCTTTCGCTAATTAGCAATATACTACTATTAAAGCCCTTACCGACGACCTTAGCTTAGTCTTTAGTGCTAATTTTACCCGCGCTTAGTTAAAGGCCGACTTTAACGCCTTATCGATAAAGAATATCTCTTAGCCGGACTTCTATTCGAAGTTTACCTAGCTTTAAGCCGACTTATCGTTCGACGGCACCGCTTACGTCGCCTACCTTTATTTAAAGGTCTCTATTAAACTTACTAACGCCGCCGCTCTATAAGTCGAATGCCCGGCCTATAACGACTTTACGGCCTAAGCTAAGATATATTCTACGCTCTAAGACAATTAGTAGCGTATTAAGGCCCGTTCTTAACTTTAGCCGCCTCGTAACCCCGCTCGCACCGGCCTTACCTCACCCGCCCTACCTACGTCTCCTACCGGTGACCTAATATAGCTTAATATATTCTAGGCTCGGCTTACTAACGCTAAGAAGCAACGGCGGCTTAAGAACCGTCTTTACCTTTACTACGCTTAGCCGGCTACCGCTACCTATACCGCTTAGACCTACTCTAATAAGGGTATCGGTGCTAATCCCGGCGCTAACCCTAGCGCTAGTCCCGGCGCCGGTTCCGGCTCTAGCCGCGGCCGTAGCCGTAGTAGCGGTACGTCTGCCCTACGCCTGCTTAAACCCCCTCCCCCCCGCTACTAGGTTCGCGTTATTAAGTAAGGCTTTATTAAGGGTAAAGTAAACGACCTCCCCGCCTCTTCCCCGTCTTTAGGAAATACGTAGCTCTTTCGCCTTATCGCGCGATAGAGCTCTTAGTGTCTAAGTTTATAGCTTCGTTCGACACTAAGGAGGATCTTTACTTCCCCGCGGGAATATAACCGCGTGCTTTACTTATGCCTTTATCCCTTATATCCGCCGATGTTATTATAAGTGCTTTAGTCGACTCCGGCTATTCTAGATACGCCTTTATATACGCTTAGACCGCGTACCGCCTTACCCTTCCTATCCGCTAGCTTTAATTCCTACGCCGGCTTTCTCTCGCCGATAGTAGCGACTATAAGTCCGGCTCTATTACCTATTACGCTTTTTCGGTCTCCCGGATTAGCGCCTATACTAAATCTATCTATTTCTTTCTTATAAAGCTTAGATATAAGGTTATTCTTAGCCTCCTTTAGCTATGCTAGCATAACCCTATTATTAGCTAGCGCGGTAACTCCCTTTCCTTTTAGTCCCTCTTTTGTCTAGCCTCCTGCCTCTCGGACTATTAGCCTTATCTTATCCTAGGCCTCTCGGCCACCCTTACCTACCCTACCCGCCCTATCCTAGCTCCCCCCGCCCTTATTCTAAAGGGAATATAATTAATAAATACAATTCGTTTTCCCCCCGCCCCCTCTATCGAAGACTCTAACGACGAGGGCGAACCCCTTACCGCCCCTTCCGTCGAAGACTCTAACGACGAGGGCGAACCCCTTACTACTACGATCCTTATTCCTACCGCTATAATCCCTATTCCCGCCGCTGCGATCCTTATTCCCGCCCGTACGGCCTTAGCCCGTCCTCCGGCCTTTATCCGTTCCGTCCGCTTTAGCGACGTTCTTAAGTTTATTCCTTTATCCCTTAGCCCTTCTCTCTCGGCGTTTTTTAAGGATGCCCTTAATATAGGTAAACCCGCCTATCTAGACTCCTCCCGCTAGGTTAATAATACTAACTCCGACTCTAGCTACGACTTTAACTCCTTAGCTACCTTTTACCCTCGCCGCTATATTTAACCTCCCCGCCTCTATCCTATCTATAAGACCGCTAGCTACCGCCGCTCTATATCGCGACTAAGTCGTAAGACTATTAGACTTTATCCCTTCCGCTTTTCGTCTTTTAATAACTTAGCGTTTAACGTCCGGATATTTAACGTTAATACGATAGTAATATTCTACCGGTAACCTAAAGTCTAGACTTTTTAAACCTTAATTAAGGCCTTTACCGCTAAGCTATTACCTACCGAGCCTTTACTACCTATTAACTAAGATATCCTTAAGGACTTTTATTAAGCTATTTTAATTAGATATATAGACACTAAGGACGCGAAAGCCTGCTTTAACCCCTGCCTTTACGACTTCGTTAATGACTACTTTAATAAGATCTACCTTAATAAAATCTCCCCCGACGATATTACTAAATTCTTTAAGAAGTAAGAGAAAGTCCTTTATACGCTCGACGAGCTTTAAGCTAAGGTCTCTAAGGAGCTCTACTATATAATCTATATATAGCTTAAAAGCAAGGCCGATAAGCTCGCCTTTTACTATACCGTTAATACTTAAATTAACCTTAAGGAAAGGATATAACCTCCTTATACTTACCCTTACCCCTTTAGCGAAGCCGAGAACTAAATCGTCCGCGCATACGTTAACGAATAGCTTAAAAAGGGCTTTATCCGCCGCTTTACCTCCCTTACTATTACCTTTATTATATTTACCTATAAGCCGGGTAAAAGCGTCCGTTTTTGCGTTAACTTTCGTAGCTTAAATAAGGCTATAATTAAAACCCGTTTCCCTTTACCTTTTATCTACGATACCTTCGCCTATATCCGGAAGGCAAAGTTTTTTACTAAAACCGACGTTATCGTAGCGTTTAATCGCCTTTATATTACCGAAGGATATAAGTAAAAGACTACGTTTACTATATAGTATAGGCTTTTTAAGTATTATATTACCCCCTTTAGCCTTACCGCCGCCCTATCTTACTTTTAGAGTTTTATTAATATAGCCCTTTACGGTATCTTTAATAAGTTCTACTTTACCTATTTAAACGACGTCTTAATCTTCTTAAAGACGTAGGAAGAGTATTAGGCCTACGTTAATACGGTTCTTAAGTGCCTTAACGCCGCCGGCCTCTAGCTTAACGTAGATAAGTATAACTTCTATATTACTAAGACTAAGTACCTTAGCCTAATTATCTTAAATAAAGGCATTCGCATAGATCTTAAAAAGGTTCGTATAGTCTTAGACTAGCTTACCCCCTCCTTTATTAAGGACCTCCGGCGCTTCTTAGGATTCGCTAACTTTTATCGGCGTTTTATTCGTGGCTTTTCTAAGCTTATAAACCCTCTAAACGCCTTTATTAAGAACTTTACCCTTTAGATTTAGTCACCCGCCTACGCCTACGCCTTTAAAGCCCTTAAGTACGCCTTTACTACCGCCTTAGTCCTTATATACTTCGACCTTTATCGTAAGCCTATAGTTTAGATAGATACTTCCGACTAAGCCGCCGGGGGTATACTAATATAGCTCCTCGACGATAGTTATTACTTTCCGGTTGCTTTCTTCTCGTTAAAATATTCCGCTTAAGAGTATAATTATAAGATTTACGATAAAGAACTCTTCGCGATTATAAAATCTCTTAAGGAGTAGCGCTTTAAGCTTAAAGGCCTACCTAAGTTTAAGATTACCTCGGATTATAAGAATCTTTAGTATTTTATAACTATAAAGCTCTTTAACTAGCAATAGGCCCGCTAGGCCGAATTCCTTAGTTGTTTTAATTTTAAGATTGTCTTTTAGCCCGGCTCTTAAGCTATTCTCCTAGACGCCTTTAGCCGCCTGCCTAGCTCTTGCCCTCTCTCCCTTACCGACCGAGCCGACGAGAGGATTAACTACCAATATTAGGTTATCCTCCTTAAGTCTAAGGTTAATACCTCCCTCTACCTTAATACTACTACCGCCTTTAATACCGTTAAGGAATTAGATTCGTTTATAAATATAATTTATAAATATAATTCCGACTGCCTTAACCTTTACGCCTTCGATAACTTTAAGCCGATCGATAACCTTATCGATTAGGCTTACTCCTCCTCCCCGCTTATCTCCGCTATTTGCGTAGCCTTTTAGTCCCCTTAGCCCCGCTAGCCTTGCCCCCTCTAAGCCCCCCTCCGCTCGATCCTTAAGACCGCTCTCTTTAAGGTCTAAGGCCGGTTTTATTTCTAAGGCTAGCTCTTCGTTCCCTTTAACGACGCCTTAATTCTTTAGATCCTCGTCCGCGCTTATACCTCCCTATTTACCGGCTACCTTAGACATACGAAGACCGCTAGCCTCTACCGCCGGTCTTATATCTAGCCCGGTATATATAAGTCTATTTCTAGCTTTATGCGAAATTATTATATATACCTATATATTAAATCCCCTCGTTCCTCCCCCTAAGGCTTACTTTAGCCCTTAAGTATTCCCTTTGCCTTATAGACCGATATATCCGTCGACTTTATTACCGACCTCCCTATCTACCGCTATAACGGCGTTAAGTTTTCTAAAATCCTTATTATCGTCGACCGCCTTACGAAAATACGCTACTACGTCCTAATACCTTTAATAACTATTAAAGACGTTATTAACGCGTTTATTTCCTACGTTTAGTCCTTCTATAGCACCTTAGCCTTTATTATTAGCGATTATAGCATTTAGTTTATTTCGGCTTTTTAATAGTAGCTTAATTATCGCTTTAGTTACCGCCTTTACCTTAGCTCCGCCTACTACCCTTAGACCGACGGTTAGACTAAGATCGCGAACGCTTAAATAGAGGTTTACCTTCGTTATTATACTACCTACCTTTAGGACGATTAGGTCGACCTCCTTTCTTTCGCTAAGTTTACGGCTAATAATTAAGTCTTTAAATCTACCGGCTTTTCCTTTTTCTTCGCTAACTATAGCTTCTACTTAAAGCTTAGCACTAAGCCCTTTAGTCCCCCCCCGCCTAGTATAACCCCCTAGTAGCGGAAGGAATACCTCCGCGGTAACGCGCTTGCTTCCTACCTTTAGCGTATCTCTAACTTCCTCCGTAATGCGATTAAAGATACTTAAGCCACTTAGGCTCGCTATACGGACGCCTAGCGGACTCCCGCCCTAGCGTACTAGCCCGGCGATATAGTATTCCTTAGCACCCGCTAGATCTAGACCCTCCGTCTTATAAAGAAGCTCGACTATAAGCGGGAGGGCCTATATAAAGTCCTTAAGGTATATAAGACGGCGTATCTTCTTCGCCTCCTTAAAGGCAGCCGCCTTTACCCCGTTTTTTATTACTCCCTCCTTACTAAGACCTAAGAGCCCCTTTTGCCCGGCTAGTCGGAGCTTAACGTCCGGCCCGCCGATAACGGCGTTCTCCTTTCCCCCGGCGATAACGACGGCGATAACGCATACCTTAAGTAAGAGTTTTCTTCTATCCTCGCGTAACGCTAGTACGCCTCCGGTAAGATTAAGTATCGCGTTTAATAGCGTTATAGCCCCCTTACGTAGGAGGACTCCTCCTGCCTTAACGGCTGCTAGGACGACCTTAAGGCTTTTTACGCCCTTAACCCGACTAAGCCTAAACCGGCCTTTTATATAGCCTTCTTTACGTCTTTACCTTCGCCTAAGTAATAATAAATATAATTTCTTAATATAATTTACGTTACGACGGCATACGTTAGTTTCTTAATTTTACCTCTTATTTCTCTCTATTCCTCTCTCGTTCTATATTAGGCCCGCTTTTAAGACGGATTAATATAGATTTCCTTCGGTTTTATTAGCCTATTGCCCCTTTTAGGCGTTCGAGTCGAACGCCGATTTAAAGGGGATATACTATTATAGTATTAGGTTATATTATATATTATCCTACGTAACCTCTATATCGTATATATAGACATTTAGACCTAGGTCTATAGCTGTGTCCCTTCGTGGATTAACAATAATTATATACCCCCTCTAAGCTCGTTCTCTTACATCCCTATTCCGAGCCGGCTCCCTATTTCGCCTACTTCGCCCGCCTTAAGCTCTCGCAGTAGCTCTTCGGACTGCTCCCTTAGCCCTTAAAGCAGCTTATTAAGCTGCTCTTCTATAAGCTCTCGCAGTAGCTCGCTAAGCTGCTCGCAACCTATAAAGCTGCAGGTCCTATAGCAGCTTTATTAATAGCGCAGACGGCACGCCCTAAAGCCAAGCAAATGCCGCTACTATAAATCCCTTTTTAAGTCTCGTAGCGTACTCTTTCGCTACCTCGGCGAAGGATATTACTATATAAAACGCGTGTAGACTTCCTTCTAGACCGTTATGCCCTAAGCCCGGCATATACCACTAAAGTAGGCTAATTGCTAGCACTATAAATCCTACTTTAACTTGTAAGGCGCACTCTTCCGTTACCTCGCTAAAGGATATCGCTACCGGAAGCCTTTATAAGCTCCCTCTTAGCCCGTTGCTTAATAAGACGAATAGTAGGGCAATAGACACTCTTCCCTACGGCCCTAGCTCGCTATACGGCATACCCCCTTCCGTTACTTCGACGTAAGATGCTACCGCACGAAGCCTATATAAGCTTCCTCCTAGCTAGTCACTCGGCAGGCCCCTTCGTCCCGGTAGACGCCTCCCTCGCCTCTATACGTTATTCTTCCGAGCTTTAGCAACGCACCCTTCGTTCCGCGTGGCTAGCTTAAGGCAATTGCATAGCAGCTAGCCTCGCGAGCTTCCGTATAGTAAGCCTCGCGAGCCCTAAAGAAGAAGAACTCTCGAGGGATAGCCTTACGAGCTTCCCTAGCTTCTTTCGGCCCCGTTGCTTTGCCCGGCCCTTCCGGCCCTTCCTTCGTGTGTTCTCGTTGCTCGTTGCTTTGCCCGACTTCCTAACGCTCCCTTCCTTCGCTTATTGCGTTACGCTCGTTGCTTCGTTGCTCGCTCGTTATATCTCGTTCTCGTTGCTCGTAACGCCGCTCTTTTTAACCTAACCCTCGATGGCATCGCCGCCCGTTTAACCGGGCCGTAGATCCCTCTTTCCCTTATTCGATGCGTTCGATTAGGTTACGTTCTTTTAGTTCGACCTTACCGGGTTATAACCTTGCCGGGTTATTATTATTATTGTTTACAGCCTTTAAAGAAGAACTGCTAGTATAGGAACAATGGATAAGGGATACGCAAGGTGCTATTGCGGATACGTAATCTACGTAATTACGTGCACGCAATAAGACTATATCTCCGGAATGCCTTCCCCTCTCTAGCTAGTAAGATAGATATAATACACCCCCTTTAGTTAACCCTATATAGTAGAGCCTAACTAATATAAATAGCGATATTCTAAAGGCATACGATATAATTAAGAGATATTTTAATACGGAAGTTAATTACGTTTATTATTATATAGATTAGATAATAACGACCTTTAATAAATACGGAAGTTAATTACGTTTATTATTATATAGATTAGATAATAACGACCTTTAATAAACTGCGAGGAGAATACCCGGTAAAACTATTATATAAAGTCTTTTAGGCTTTATTCGATAAATTGCAATTTTATTAATAGGCGTTTAGCAAAGACTTTATAGGCGATCTTCCCTTACGAACTATACTTATTAATATATGCTAAGGCGTTTTAAACCTAAAGTACGCTTTATTAAAACCTTTAACTAATGCCGAAGCACTCTTTATAGACCTACGATTCTCGTTATAAATATACCTTTCTCGCGGGTTATTTAATTAATTTATCTAAGAATATTAATCTAATAACTAAGACCTTAAGGAGGATAAATACAACCCGTATAACTATATATTCTATATAGATCGAAGATATAATAATAACCGCGGAAGATATAGATATTAAGAATAATATAGACGAAACTATAGCCGAAATTTATTTAATTATAGAGAATTTAGTAGAGGATTCTATATAGGATACTCCTTATTAGCTACTAGCTTATAAACGGGATCTTAAGCCTAAAGTAGCTATAGAGGCAACTATAGCAATCGTCCTTAGATTAAGAAGTGTTTTATATATAAAAAATAAGTCTTACTATTTGTCCTATAGTAAATCTCTATTCGTCCCGGTGGTACCGAAGTACTATATATCCCCGCATCTCCTTATATCTCCCCGCGCCTCCCCGCGCCGACACGTAGTAAGGCATACAGCCGGGCAAGTAGAGCACGCAGCCGGGCAAGCAGAGCACGAAGCATACATTAAGGAGCCGCGCACGTAGTAGAGGGCACGCAGTAAGGCACGCAGCACACGCAGTAGAGGGCACGCAGTAGGGCACGCAGTAGGGCACGCAGCAGGGCACGCAGCAAGGCACGCAGCAAGGCACGCAGTAGAGCACGTAGAGCACGCAGCAGAGCACGCAGAGCACGCAGTAGAGCACGCAGCCGGGCAAGCAGAGCACGAAGCATACATTAGGAGCCGCGCACGCAGTAGAGGGCACGCAGTAGAGGGCACGCAGCAGGGCACGCAGCAGGGCACGTAGTAGAGCACGCAGCAGGGCACGCAGTAGAGGGCACGCAGCAGGGCATAAAGCATATATTAAGGAGCCGCACACACAGCAGAGGGCACGCAGCAGAGGGCACGCAGCAGAGGGCACGCAGCAGGGCACGCAGCAGGGCACGCAGCAAGGCATGCAGCAGAGGGCGCGCAGCCGGGAGCCGGGCACGAAGCATACATTAAGGAGCCGCACACACAGCAGAGGCCACGCAGCAGAGGGCACGCAGCAGGGCACGAAGCATACATTAAGGAGCCGCGCACACAGCAGAGGGCACGTAGTAGAGGGCACGTAGCAGAAGGCACGCATATGGCCTGCTAGGTATGCGCACGCAATTTAGGTTAGCGGGTGTAGGTGCGGGGAGGCGCGGGGAGGTGCGGGGATGTATAGTACTTCGGTACCTCCGGGACGAATAGAGATTTACTACGGGACAAATAGTAAGACTCTAAAAAATAAGGATATTAGTTAACTAAGCATATACCTAAGTAACGGCAGAAATTAAAGGACTAGTGTATTAATAGCCTACGTAACCTAATATAAAGGTTATAAGATAGACGATATAGTAGAGGATTAGAATAATAAATGTTATAACTCGTGCCTTTTAATTATAAATTAAGGACCCGAGGACTTTAGCCTTATTAGTATATAGACCGACGATATACTTATGCTTAGTTCCGATACCTTTACCGCTTAAGAAGAAAAAGAGCTTAAGATAGCCTAATTCCGTGCTAAGCTTAAGGCCTATATAACCCTAGGGAATGCTATAGACTTTAATAAAGCAAAATTAACGCTTTACGACGACTTTCTACTGCTATAGTAGAAGGGATAAGCCTTAAGGATTAAGGTAGTCGACTTACGGGCTCGTGATAAAGCCTAGCAGTACCTTAAGTAACGCGCTCGTATTACGTACGTCGCCTTTATCTATTAGCTAAAGGCCTTATTCGATATCTCCGTAGTAGCCTAAGTCAAAGCCCTTAAAGAGAAGGACTATAATATCCTTAATTAGCGCTTCTAGTAGTAGATCGACTATTAATAACGTAGACTTACGTATAGGCTAATTAATCTTAAGATAGCTAAACTTATAGTATTTACGGATAGCTCGTTCGTAAATAACCGAGACCTTTCGTCTTAGTTAGGCTTTATTATTACGCTCGTTAATAAAATCGAGCGTATAGATACGTACTTTTAGATTAATAGAAATATTATCTATTAGAGCTTAACGAAGTATAAACGAGTAACGTAAAGCGTTTTTATAAGCGAGATTTATAGGATAGTAAACGGTATAGGCCTTAGTATATCTCTTATTACTACCCTCCGTATAGTTATAGAGCGACTCTAGCTTTTATTAATTCCCCTCGTTATTTATACCGACTTATACTCCCTCTACGAATGTCTTATTAAGCTCGGCACTATAAAGGAGAAACGCTTAATAATCGATATTATAGCGTTACGTTAGTCGTACGAGCGACGCGAGATTAAAGAGATTAGGTAGATTAACGGACAAGATAACCCCGCCGACGCTATAATAAAGGCATCGCTAAATAAGGCCTTTAAACGCCTTATTAATATAAATAGCCTTTCGATTAAGATAAAAGCCTTCGTCCTTCGCCTATAACTACCTACGGTTTCCTAATAGTATCCCTTTTATTCTACCCCTTTTTTATTTACATTTATTGTTGGTTGGTTAAATAAACAAAGGGGTTGCAAACTGGCTGGATTAGTCTATATAGGTTATCTAGCTAAGGCGAAGAGGAGAGGAAAGGGGGCCCCTTTATACGTCCTAACCGAGCCCGTCCTAGGCTCTAAAGGGAGCCTAGTCGGGGCACGTAACGCTCCCGATAACGCTATTATCGGGGCCTTAACAGGGGTTATAACTCATAACCCTTTTCTCCCTTATATAACTAGATTAGTCTAACACTAGCAGTTCTTCTTTAGAGGCTGTAAACACTATACTAACGGACTAATCGAACAATCGAACGCAACGACTATAGCGAGCAGCCCGGCGCGATAAGCAAGGAAAAGAGCATTCGGAAGAGCCGATTCGAGGGCATCCTCAGGGCGCTGCCGGGGCGGACTAGAGCGTCTGTTCGGGCCGGAACAGACCTTAATTAAGTCCTTATAGGGCCTTAATTCAGGCAATAAGCGCGATTAAGAAACAACGGAAAATACGCATTAAGCTAGAAAGTGCCTAATAAGTATAAATAATAAGTATAAATTGCAATTAGCGGGCGGGAAATAGCAAGGAAATAATCGACCGGAAATAACGAGCAATTAGAAGAAGCTGCGAACAACGAATAAGATAATGCAACAAAGCGGAAAAAAGGGAATAACGCGTGGAAAAAGGGAATAACGCGTAGAAAAGGGCGAATAAATTGCAGAAATAATAAAGAATAATACACGGAAAATCCATACGGAATAAACAGGCGATAAACGTACGAACGGGGCATTAGGGAAACGGGCGAAGTGACGAGCAATAAGAACACACGAAGGAACGGCCAAGCAGAGGGCTAGAGGGGCCGGAAGGGGCAATAGGCAGGGGAGTAGCAATAGGCAGGGGAATCCCTCGAGAGCTTTTCTTCTGCTAGGCTCGCGAGGCTAACGGCGAGGCTAACGGTGCGGAAGCTTGCGAGGCTAGCTAGCCACGCGCAATAAGGGGTGCGTTGCTAAACCTCGGAAAAACAACGTATAGAGGCGAGGATCTCTATCGGAGCGAGGGCGAGGGAGGTATCTGCCGGGGTAAAGGTGCCTACCGGGACGAAGGTGCCTATTAGAACGAAGGTGTTTACCAAGCAGGCTAGGGCCGGGCGGAAGAGTGTTCCTTTCCCGGGGGGGGAGAGTATCGTATGTTGCCCTATTGCTTAACGGGCTAAAGGGAAGCTTGTATGCGCTTCCGGTAGTGATATCCTTTAGCGAGGTGACGGAAGAGTGCGCCTCGGGAGTCGAAGTAGGAAAAACAGTGCTAGCAATTAGCCTACTTAAGGGCATGCCGGGCTTAGGGCAAGACGGTCTATATATGCCGTGCTTAGGGCATTACGGTCTAGGAGGAAGTCTATACGCGTTTTATATAGTAATATCCTTCGCCGAGGTAGCGAAAGAGTGCGCTATAAGACTTAAAGGGTAATTAGCAGCGGCGGCATTAGCTTAGCTTTAGGGCATACTAAAGAGCGCGCTATTAAGGAAGCTGCTGTATAGGCGGCAGCTTTGTGGGTTCCGAGCAGCTTGGCGAGCTGCTGCGAGAGCTAATAGGAGAGCAGCTTAGTAAGCTGCTTTAAGGGTCGAAAGAGCAGTCCGAAGAGCTGCTGCGATAGCTTGTGGAAGAGCAGCTTAATAAGCTGCTAGGGGAGTCGTTGTAGCAGTAGTCCGAAGAGCTATTGCAAGAGCTTAGAGCGGGCGAATAGGAGAGCCGGCTTAGAACGGGGAGTCGGCTTAGAAGAGGGAGTCGGCTTCGAAGGGGGAGCCGGCTTAAAGCAAGGGGCCGGCTTAAAGTAAGGGGCCGGCTTAGAACAACTAGCGGACTTTTGTTTAAAGGCGAAGTCGTGGTTGTTATAGGGCCGGCACTAGGGCTATGCCTATAGAAGCTAGGGGCAGCTGAGGGGTCTTCCCCGTAGGAAACTAAGTCGTGTCGGCGGGAGTTAAGGGTCTCTCCGGGGTCGTGCCGGCCTAATAGTGACGATAAGGGTGCCGGCGAGGTTAAGGACGGCGAGGCTAAGGGCGAGGCTGCTAAAGCTAAATCAACTAGCGGACTTTAAACAGTCGGCGGAATAGTCGGCGTAGTAGTTATCGGAACGGGCGTGCTTGTGACGGCGGGAGCAGGCGTAGGAGCAGCGGCGGGAGTAGGCGTAGGAGCCTATTTAACAGGGGCTTTATACAGGCGGCAAGCCGAGCTAGGCGCGCATCGTATCCCGTTCTACATAGGCTGCCGTATCGACGTCGAAGTCTATCTCGAAGAATTCTTCTTAAGGCTATAGTAGGGGTTTAGATATAGCCTAGAGCATTACGAGTTAAGGGCTAATTAGCTAGTCTTTTCGGCCTATATAGATCCCGCGCCTCCGTAAGAACGTTCGCAATGCCTTTTTATAGTCCCGTTAGACTTTATCCTATATAGCTTCAGTCTATATTCTAAAGGAGTCCTAAAAGCCGTAATCGTATAGGCTTATCCGTTTGTCTATAAGGAAGAATGCGATATAGGAAGTTATTATAATATAATATTATTCGTTAGGGCTAATGTATACATTCCTAAGGTTAAGGTTAAGGTTAACCTAGTTGTGCAATAACTCGTGGATGCTAATGCTATTTAACTAATTGGTATGGTTCGGGTTTAGGTCTAGGGGAGCTGCTGTAGGAGCTTTCGGCTCCGAAGTCGGACTCGTAAGGTCTTCCGGCTGGGGAGTCGGAGCCGGACTTATAGGAGCTGCCGGCTAGGGAGCCGGAGCCGGATTCGTAGGAGCTGTCGGAAGAGCTCGTAGGTTAACGGGGTTGTCTACCGTATAGGTGTCTGCCGCTAGGGTGGTTGCCGCTAGGGCGGCGGCGGCGGCGGAAGTCGGGTTCGTAGGTATTATCGTAGATGACTAGGTTCGACTAGGGATCGCGAGGGTCTTCGCGATATATGTCGGAATAAGCAGCGGTCGTCGATTAGGTCGCTATAGTCTGCGAAAGCAGCGACGTTAAGGGGGTCCCGTAATGCTTATTCTTCGGGGCAATGATTTGCTAAATTAGGTTGCTATAGTTTGCGAAAGCAGCAACTTTAAAAAGGGTTAATGCTTGCCGGGAGCGGGTAGCGGGCTCGTTGCGTTATAGACGCACTATCGATTAAGGTCACTATAGTCTACGAAAGCAGCAACGTTAATTAATAGCTTAGAAGGTATCTCGACCGGTGATTTAGTAAGATGCCTTATTCTTAGCACAAAGGATCCTCGTTCCGACGTAGGCGGGATAGTACTACTAAAGTCAACGGTCCTATATCGTGACGAAGGTCCTTGCCTCTTTAACCTTGCTAATCTATAATTAATCGTTTAATTACTAATTAGTGTTAGTTAGTTAAATAAACAAAGGGGTTGCAAACTAGCTGGATTAGTCTATATAGGTTATCTAGCTAAGGCGAAGAGGAGAGGAAAGGGGGCCCCTTTATACGTCCTAACCGAGCCCGTCCTAAGCTCTAAAGGGAGCTTAGTCGGGGCACGTAACGCTCCCGATAACGCTGTTATCGGGGCCTTAATAGGGGTTATAACTTATAACCCTTTTCTCCCTTATATAACTAGATTAGTCCGACATTTATTAAATATATTTATTAGGCCTTCTACCTAATACGTCGTCCCTCCTATCTTCCTTTATTAGATTATAGATTTACTATTTAGCAACTATAAAAAAAGTTGCTAGTATAAGAATAAGGGATATTCGTTCTTTAGGCACGATTTTAATCTACGTAATTAAATAGATTATATATAGGTAACGCTTATATAAATACGCTATTAACTATACAATATATCGTATGCATTAAGGACCCCGGTAATACCGTAACTAACTTAGCCGCCCTTACGATAATTAAGTTATTAACTTAATCGTCTTTATAGGCATAGTATCGCATCTACCTAAAAGGGGCCGTAGCCGTAGGCGCGGTCGGGTGGTTAATTAGGCACGTATATAATTAAGGTCTAAAAAGTCTATTGTTTTAGTCTAGTGTAGGCACGGGGCTAGCTGTCTTACGCGCCTGCTTAAATAGGCGGCAAAGTGGATACGGTGGCTTACTTAAGTACCGAGCTATATCTGACCGGCCTTTATAGGCGCCGCTCCGATGCGATATACCCCCTAGCGTTAAGTAATTAATTTAACACTATAAGAAGAAGCTATCGTAAGCGCCCTATAAGGTGTAGAAGCGTCCGTCCTTAGTGTTAATGCCCCTAGTCCTCCGTCCTTGCCTATATTCGCCCCCGTATATCCCTTAGGTTTAGCAGCGCTTTAAACTTCTTAAATTTAGCCCTTAGTAGCGCCTTTATTAGACCGTCGGCCGGCATCTCGGCCGTAGAGATATATTTAACCGTAAAGCGACCCGCTTATATTCCTACTTAAGCTATATGTTTTAGATATTAACGTAACGCAGCTTTATAGAGATACGGCCTTCCTTAACTATAAGGCGGATAGATTAAAGGTTATTATAGTATATCTTTAAGGGCCTAACGTCGTGCGAGATATCGTAAAGTAGCTTAGCGAGCGCGTATCCCTCCTTAGCGGTGCGCTTTAGCCTAAGGAGCTCTGCCTCGGTGGTAGAGGTTATAACTATATCCTATAAGCTTGCCTTCTATACTACTAGGCCGTAGTAGAGCATTATATTATAGCCTTACGACGATCGGCGCGTCTTAGGGTCGTCGGCGAATAAGGCGTTAGTCGCGATAATAAGGGCTTCGCCTTAAGCGAGTCCGTCGAATACAATCGCGAGGAACCTCGTTGCGTAGAGGTAGCGGATATACTAATTAGCCGCCTTAAGGTATTCGGCTAAAGGGTTTATTAGGAATCGTAAGAGCTATAAAGCTGCGAGGGCTACGTCTAGCCTCGCCGTAACCGCGGTGTATATAATAGAGCCTACGCGTTTTTAAAAGTCCTTAATCTTACGTAAAGAGGCTTATTCCGTATTCTTAACGAGCTGCTAGGTCGGCATAGAGATTGCCGGCGCCTTCCCTATATCATTAAGGCTAAATTTGCGTGCGATCTTCTCGATATAGGCGTCTTAGCATAGGTAGATTCGGCGGAGCTATCGGTCCTTAATAACGCGGATCCCGAGATACTATCTAAAGGCTTCCTCGCGGACCTCGTATTTGCCGTAAAGGAAGGCGATAAAGTCGTCTATAGAGTAGTCCTTTAGGCTTAAGATAAGGATATTATTAACGTATACTAGCATAAGGACCTTCCCGTCTATAAAGACATAAGGCTCCTCCTTAGTGTGGATTAGGCCTTATTCTTTAAGCGCTTAGTAGATCTCGTTATACTAAAGGAGAGGGGATTCGCGAAGTCCGTAGAGGGCTTTATCGAGCTCGGCGACTATCGCGGGATTCTCATCCGGCTTAAGGAATCCGAGCTCTACGTAGCCCTTCGGGAGCTCTACGTATACTAGCCTCTTCTTATTAATGTTAGTATTAAGGAACGCGTTAGCGATATTAAGTTATCGGACGTTAAGGTTACGCTTTGCTACTATAGAGATTATAGTCCTAAAGGTCTTAATAGCGAGGGTTATAGCGTAGATCTTTTCGTCGCCTTAGTCGCCCTAAAGGTCTCCGCGTATATAAATGCGAGCTTTGCAATATATAAGGTACCTATCCTCGTTAAACCTATAGAGGAATACCTATTTAAGCGGAATTAGGGTTTCTTTAGCACGTTCTTACGAAAGGAGGCGCTATATGCCTCTACGGAGGAGGTCTTAAAGCTCCTTACGATATCCCTCTTTAAACTCCTTACCGTACGGGTGGTAGTTAAGGTCTTAGTAGCGCTTAGGCAAGCGGAATAAGTCGTTACGATAATGCTTATAAGCTTCTTATAAAACTACGGCGGCGAATACTAAATAAAAAGTTATAAGGTCCCCTTATAGATAGAAGGCCTCCGGAAGTAGGGTAGTAAAGATATTGTCTCTCCTTATCCCTTTATTCGCTTAAGAGCTCTATCTTATAGCTTTTATACTATAGAGCTCTTTCTATATCCGGCGAGGTTGTTATAACCTCGCATTTAGTTATATGCCTAATAGGCCCGCTTTAAGGCCCTTAGCGTTACTCGTCTATATCGATACTAGTAGAGCTATAATATCGTAACCGGGATCCGTTCGGTCGACGGGTTGCTATATACTCTATAGGCCTATCTCCTATATAGGTATAGGCGGCTGCTAGGTCGTTAGCTAGGTCTCCTAATAAGCGGGGGTAGTAGCTTTAGGTGTTAAGGAGGTTCGCCCGAGCTAGGGCTTCGGCTATACGCCTAGTTCTTAAGGCGCCGGGACGAGGGGTATGTCTATATCCTCGTCGCGAGGGGGTAATCTTAGTGCGGGCAACGGGCTTAACCCCGTCGGGTTAAGCGTTCGTTCCGGCGTAAGAAGTCCTTTAAGGGCAGGCGAGGCATCCTTTAGAGTCGGAGCCGCTTCCGGAGCGGCTAGCGACGGCGATAGCGATGCCCTACCCTCTACCCTTAAGTTCGAATCGTCGGGCTTAATTCCTAAGATATAATCGTTAAATTCCTATAAAAAATCCTTAAGTATAGCATTCTAATCGTATTAGATCGGCAATTCGATCGACTTAACGAGAGGGGCGTATTCTCGGACGGGTATTTATAGATCCTCGGTCTAAGGATTAAAGTAGTAGAGCTTATTAAAAATTATATCCTAGGTGATAATAACCTAGGTAAGTTAAGGAACCTAGACGCGGAATAGGTTACTAGCTTAATAGCCGACGAGGTAACTTATATACGCCTAAGGGAAGACCTTAAAGGCTCTCTTATAGAGGTAAGCCTTTATATCTTTATATAGGGGGTAAGCGCGGTAGCTATAGGCATATATGCCGTTCTACTTAAGGCGGAGGTCTACGTCCCTATACGCCGTAGCGCCGATCCTACCGTACTAGCGGAGGTGCTAGTTAAACCACCTATCGATAGTCTCTTTAAGAGTTCTCTACTAGTTACGGTATCTCGGTAGGATGTTGTATATGCGAACGAGCGCTTAATATATCTCCGGCTAGAGGTTGCGTAGTAGCTTCCCTATAACGGAGCGGAAGCGTCCCTATAACGGAGCGGAAGCGTTATTAGATTACGCCTCCCGGTCTCTCCGCGCCGCCTATAGGCTCTTTTATATATAACGGCGTAAGCTCGAGCTCGATGCCCTCCCGCTTAGCCTAATCTTAAAAGGGCGAATTTCTCTACTCTAGGAGGTTAACTAAAGCTCTCTTATTATCTATATTAATCTTATAAATCACCGCGCTTATATAGCGGCGGACTAAGGCCTTAAAGTTACGGATTAGGTCGTCCGATTCCGTTTTCTACGTTATACTCTATAAGAATATTATCCCGCTATATTTGTTAGAGAGTAGTAGGATATATCGGTAGCCGTTATAGCCGAGTTCGAAGTTAAAGATATCGAGGAAGATATAGAAAAAGGGCTGCCGCGAGCGGTTAGCGGGCTCTCTATAAGAAATCTGCTCGTACGCTTTTGCTTAAGCGTAGCCTAGGCACTTAACCGTTATAGGCCCCCTAATTCGTATACTACGTGCCCGAAAGACTAGTTGCTTAAGCACTCGAGGGCTCGGGTGCCCGGCCCTTAGATGCTAAAGCTCTACGGTATTTACCCTTAGTAAGCGTAGGTTCTTAGATACGGCGATACAACGCCTAAGGTATCTTAGGACGGCGTCTTACACTGCTAAGAATAGGCACGTAGGAGCGTAAAGCAAGGCAAAGCAAGAGTAAGAGGACTTTAATTTAGCTATTAAAAGCCTATACTTACTCTCGATATTATAACTACGTTATTATTCTCTATAGGGCTAACTTAGATCGTGTTATCGCAGCTATAGATCTAAAAGCCGCTTACCTTAAGCTTCTCCCCGCTAATAATATTAGTATAAAAGCCGGGGACGTAGGCGGTATCCTTAAGGACGAGATCTCGCGTATTAAAGCCATCCGGTCTATAAAGTAGGTTCTTTATCGTACGGGTCTTACGATATAGCACCGTAAGGGCGGTATCGCCTATAAGCATAATGTCGGTCTCTATAGCGGCGATAACGTTACCCTTAAGAAGCTCGAGCTTATTAATAATATAGGTGCTTGTGTAGTAGTCGAATAGAGTCGATTTAATTAGCGGGTGCTCGTAGCGCTAGTTGCTAAAGACGGAAGAGATAAAGCTATTAAGCGAGCTAAAGGTGCTAAAGCTAGCCTAGGTCGGAGCGGAGCTCGCCTTACTACCTACGAACCTTAAGTCTATCACTATATATGCCTAAGCACCCTATATAGCAGGCGTCGTCTCGGTCGAGGCAGTAGGGGTCTTCCCCTTTATGCCTTTAATAGCCTCTACTATCTGCTTCTAGCGAGATAGGGACTTCGCCTCCTCGTACTTCTTAATACGGTTAGCACTAACGAGAAGCTAAGGCCTATAAGAGACCCCGTTAACGGTAATATAGAACGCTGCGCAGTCCGCGGGCTTCTAGCTATAGCGCGCTTTAACGATGCCGTAAGGGCAGTCGTAGGATTAGCGGGCTTTAGGGGTCGCCGGCGGAGCTTATATCGTAGTAAACGCCCCGGACGGCGCGGACTTACTAAAGGTGCGGGCTCGATCCTAACTAACGTAATAGAATAGCTCGCTAAGGATCTAGAGGGTTATAGTAACGTTCTTCCTTAGCTATTCTACGCGAAGCGCACTAAGCTATTGCCGGGCCTACTTAAAGTCTAGTATTATAACGGCGTTAAGGAAGTCAGTTATGCCTTAAGACCCCTTAATATCTAGGATATCTAATTCGACGGCTTTAAGATATACAAGCTCCTATTAAAGGTATTAATCGCTTAGGTTAGTCCGCTTTGTTATCTATAAGGCCTTACGATAGTCTAAGCGAGCATAGTCTACTCGGTATTTATCCGTAACCCTAAGCATCTTACGTAGCTTTACGATAGTCTTACGGATGTCCTAAGTCTTTAGAAAGAACCTTACTAAGGCCGGGTCTACCGTTGTATATACCTAGGTCGTAAGCTCTATATACGCTTTAAGCTTCGTAATATACTTAATATACCTCTATTTATAGTCTTCGCGTTAGGCCGTAAGGCCCTTAAGCTAGGCTTCGTCGAGCGTGTGGATTGGCTTATATAGTAGGAGCGGTAGCCGACTTAGCCGGACTTCTTTTGCGTAGTTAGCGGCTCCGAGCTTATTTAGCCTCGCGAGCTCTCTTTCGAACAATGCCTCTACGGGCTCTTTAAGGGAGACCGTAGTGTCCTTAAAGTTAATAAACTCCTAGATACGGGCGGTCCTAGCATTAATCTCGTACGTAGAGTACTAAGTGGCCTAATGGATTAACTTAGTAAGGATAATCTTAGTGTTATCTATAGCTTTAGTTACGCTAAAGGAAGATATAATAATAATAGTTAACGTTAAGAGTGTTTAAGAGAAAAAAGGCTAAAAAGGGGCAGTAATGCTAAGGTGTTTAGGGATAAAGAGCTCTTTTAAGACCGTATATTACGGCGTACTTATAGGTGCGAGAGAACTACGCTAAGAGCGGCGGTATAAGAGGAGCGGTATAATCCGCATCCTCGCGTATGCCTTAACGTATTCTAAGATATAACGATAGCTATATTTCTATAGTATATCGTAGGCTTATTAGGTTGCCTACGGGGCGTTAGGCCGCCTCGTAGGTAGACGCGTATGTTATTGCAATAGTAGGCATTAATAGCAATTTGCGCAGGTCGTATACCGGGCTTATAACTATCGCATCTACCTAAAAGGGGCCGTAGCCGTAGGCGCGGTCGGGTGGTTAATTAGGCACGTATATAATTATAGTCTAAAAAGTCTATTGTTTTAGGACCTAACCTATAACGCCTTAACTAAGTCGAGGCGGACATATATATATAATAGATAGGTATTAGAACCCCGATTAGGATATGTTTTTAGTGTAAATAAAAGAATTATAGCTCCTCCTTCTATATTTGCATATCTATACCTACTCTTAATATACCGAGCTAGTAGGGGTCGTGTATAGTCGCGTAAATGCCTATATTAGGGAAAGACGCTAAGCAAAACGCATTTTTCTACCGCTAGCCGCCTCGACTTAGTCGAGGCGACTAGCGAATGCAGTACGTGCACTATACATACGTCTTCGGCCGATTGAGATAATAATAAGCACGCTACCCGGCGATTTCTATACGCGTGCAATCGAATTTAAAGCCGACGATAATCTTAGGCATACTATAATAATATTAGCATTTTTATAGACTTTAGTGGCTAGCGGCTTTATTAATTACGATAATAAACCTAACGATAAACCTCTGCCTTAAGGAGAAGGCAATAACGATGCTCTTCCGCGGGCTTCCCTACGTAAGTCTCGAATTTACTACGAATAGCTCCTTATAGCACTAGGCATTATATTTAAAGATCTCTTCCGTATGCTAAAGGCGGTCTTTTAGGCGCTTTATAGATAGCTTCGAATTAACGGCCCTATTGTAGCAATAAGGCATTAGACGGTCGAGCAGAAAGTCTTAGTGTTTCTATAGATTTATACGTATAACGAACTATAAAGAAACATAGCATACCGCTTTTAAATAAGTCAATCGTCGGTCTTAAGGATCTTCGATAAGCTTATTAACCTAATAAAGCGCTTGTATACTTAATTCGTTCGTTAACTAAAGCCGTTATATGTCTCCCCGATCGTCGAATTCGATAAGAAGCTTCTATAATTTAACGGCGCTATTAGAGCTATTAATAGCATATATCTCCCGGCTTTTATTCCTAAGGCTCGTTAGAAGAGGTTCTTATTAAGAAATAATAATATCTTATAGAACGTGTTTGCTGCGATTACCTTTAATAGCCTGTTTTCTTATATGCTTGCTAGTGCGGAGGGCTCGATCTACGACTCGCTACTGCTTTACGTCGCTCTTACGAAGGCGTTTATATTACCGGAGTCTCGCTTTTACCTTACCGATATAGGCTTCGGGTCGAGGCGAGGTATTATCGTGCCGTATAGTAAGACGAAATACTACCTTACTAATTAGGGTAAGGCGGGTCGGCGGCCTAAGAATGCTAAAGAGATATTTAACTTAAGGTATGCGTAGCTTTAAACAACCGTAGAATAGGTTTTTAGCCGCTGCAAAAGGAAGTAGAAGATAATTCGCACTAGTGCACCCGAATACGCGTTTATAGACTAAATTAAGCTAGTATATGCGATAATAGGGCTCTTTAACTTCGTTTAAATAGGTGGAAAGAGTCATAAGGAAAGAAAACGGGAGGAATAACGTTACCTAACGGAATTCGAGCTCTATATGCTCTAAAGAGCTCGCTAACGAGCTGATTTTATCGTTACGGGCCGTAAAGGCACTAAGCTGCGAGACCTTATTGCAGACTAGCTGTAGGAGACGTATTAAGGCGTTCTAGCTCGGCGAGAGCGTAGCGAGGATACTAACAATAATAAAGATACTAACGATAGTAAAGAAGAGTAAGAGGAAGAGGAAGAGGAAGAGGAAAGCTCTAGTAATAAAGAAGATAAGGGGTTATAATTAGCCGATTAGTTATCTCTATTAACCTTGCTAAACACTAAGAAAAAATGCTATTAATCCTTCCTACCTAATTTTCAACCGCCCTAATCTCTTTAAACCACGATATCTTTGCCTCTATAGACCTAAGGGAGTTCTATATAAGTGTATTCGCCGCATCTGCCTTTAACTAGACGATAATATTAGACATAAACTACGATCCTCGCTCTTCGATAAGTTAAGTATACTCTTTAATCGCTATCTTAAGGTCTTTATAACCTCGCGTTATAGTAGTAATCTTATAATCCTTTGACTTAGCGCCTTAGGCAATAACGGTGGTAAGAAGGTTAACGATTTATTCGGTATTTTATTGCCGGGCCTTCCCTTTCTTTATTAAACTCTTTAGCAGTCGGTTTAGCGGTAACCTAGCAGGCGTTAACTATAGCCTCGATCGTTGAGCTAAAGCAGACGGCATAATTGATAAATCTCGAGACTAGTTATCGTTAAGCGGAGATCCTAACGGTCTTAGCGTTTCCTTACGGAAAGGATTATCGGCGTCGTCGTTAATACGCATTTTATTATCGCTATCGTCGCCTAACGATCCCTCTTACTAACGCTCTTACTAACGCTCTTGCCGACGACTCGCCTCTACTACTACCTCTACCTCCGCCGCTATAAAGCCCGTATCGTTATTAGCCTCGAGAATCGTCCTACCTGCCGGCTAGTCTTATAAAAAGATCTTAGCCTACGAGTCGAAGGTAATAATATCGTTAATTAAAAGCCTATAGCTAATAACTTAAGGGGCGATAGATAGGTATTTTAATATTAACGTATCCTCGTTCGCCTTGCTTATCGTAATCTTCCCTATATTAGGATTATATACCGCCCCCGACGGTTCTTTTGCCTCTCTAAATACCCTCTAGAACTAGATTAGTCGACGATACTTATTATCGAGCATCTTAAAGCCCTAGCGGCGGCGGCGAAATTCCGTCTTAAGCTCCGGAATAAACGACTTAAATATAGGCTTTATAAAGGCGACTTTAGAGTTATTAAGCTTACTATCGCGAGAGGCTTTAAGCAGTATCTCGAGGAAGCGTAAAGTCTATTCGTTAGTCTAACGCTAGCTGCCGGCGTTACTACTGCCGGCGTTACTACTGCCGGCGTTACTACTGCCGGCGTTACTACTGCCGGCGTTACTACTGCCTATAGCGGCGCTACTACCAACGCCGTCCTAGGTACTACGCTAGCTTACTAATATCTTTTGCGTAGTTGCGATAACCTTATTAATTGCAAAAATGCGTGCGGATACTACGATGCTATAAGAAACACCCGGCGGGGCGCGAAAGCGGTAAGGAAATTCGCCGATAAAGGTATACGACGGTAGGATACTACGATGCTATAAGAAACACCCGGCGGGGCGCGAAAGCGGTAAGGAAATTCGCCGATAAAGGTATACGACGGTATAAGAGGACTCGGCCCGCAAAAAATATATAGGCTATATCTCTTCGTGCGTCCGCCTCGACTTAGTCGAAGCGTTATAGATTAGGCCCTTAGTCTAGTATAAGCACGGGCCTAGCTGTCTTACGCGCTTGCTTAAATAGGCGGCAAAGTAGACACGGTAGCCTGCTCGGGTACCGAGCTACATCTAACCGGCCTTTATAAGCGCCGCTCCGATGCGATATATAGCCCCGACGTCGCAATAAGAGCTTATAAAGGGCCGGCTTTAGGCCCTAATAATATACGCTGCTATAGCCTATTTAAAGGGGCTATTCGTCGCCCCTTAGTTAATAGAACTATATAGACTAATCTAACTAGCTTTATAACCCCCTTTTTGTTTAACTAACTAATAAATAGGATAAAATAGTAGATTAAACTATAAGGAGATAAGCGTAAAGGGGGTATAGGATTATTATTAATCTACGAAGGAGCATAGCTATAGACTAAGTCTAAAGGTCTATATATACGATATAAAGGTTATATAGTATTAGTAAGGCTCTAATAATAGTGACTAGCCGGATAGATCTATTAAGTTATTGTGTTATTAAATCTATAAGAGTATTGCTATTTGCATAGCACGAAATTGCTATTTATATAGCAATAATATTTAAATCCCTACTTTTCTATACGTACCCCGCGCGCCTATATCCCGCTACTAAAATCTAGTGCCGGTATATAGTAATTAAGAGAGCCGCGTAAATCGTGCGAATAACGCGAAGAATACTACCGATATATAGTAGGGCACGCAGTAGAGGGCACGCAGTAGAGGGCACGTAGTAGAGCACGCAGTAGGGCACGCAGCCGGGAGCCGGGCACGCAGCCGGGAGCCGGGTATAAAGCATACATTAAGGAGCCGCGTACGTAGTAGAGGACACGCAGTAGAAGGCACGCAGTAGGGCACGTAGCTAGGCAAGTAGAGCATAAAGCATACATTAAGGAGCCGTATATATAGTAGAGGGCACGTAGTAAAGGGCACGTAGGGCACGCCGTCGGGAGCTAGGCACGAAGCATATATTAAGGAGCCGTATATATAGTAGAGAGTAGAGGGCACGCAGCCGGGAGCTAGGCATAAAGCATACATTAAGGAGCCGCGCACGTAGTAGAGGGCACGTAGTAAGGTATATAGTAGAGAGCTAGGCATATACGTTATTTAAGCTCTTTGCGCGCGCGTATTAAATTAAATTAAGGCTGGGCACGATTTACACGGCCCTCTTAATTACTATATACCTCTACCTAATTTTAGTAGCGGGACCTAAGCGCGCGGGGTACGTATAGAAAGAGTAAGGATTTAGATATCTTACTATGCAAATAGCAATATCGTGCTATGCAAATAGCAATACTCATCTATAATCTAGCTAAGGAAGAAGGGAAGGCCTTATAGAGATATAGCCTTATTACGTGGACGTAATCCTACGGATTACGTATACGCAACTACCTTAACAATGCGGATATCCCCTATTCCTATACTAGTAGTTCTTTTAAGATAACAATAAGAGCAATAAGAACCCGGTTTTCCTACCGAATAGAGATACGCAATAAATAAAGGGAAAGAGGGCCGTTCTAGCCGTGTGGTGCCGTTCGGGCCGTATAGTGCAAGGAGCGTCGGGGCGGTTAGAGCATCGGGGCGGCTGCTAAAGGCGTAGGGCGAGGCCGCTAAGCCAAGGGCGAAAAGTAACGCAACGAATGTAGGCTGCTAAGGCTGCAAAAGGCGTTGTAAAAGGCGTTGCAAAAAGCGTGACTAAGAGCGTTGCTAAGGATGCAGAAAGCAGGGCGCAGAAAGTAAGGTAAAGAGCGTAGGTGAATTCGAGGTAAAAAGCAGGGCGAATTCGAGGCAAATAGCAGGGCGAATTCGAGGCAAAAAGCAGGGCGGATTCGAAATAACGAGCGTTAGGAAGGAAAGGGGCTAGTAATGCAACGAGTGGCTAAAGTGCTACGGGCTGCGGCTCGCGGCGTTAAAGTCCCTAACGATGTCGTATTGCGCTGTCTAAAGCTCTTTCTAAATTAGAACAGAAGGCGAAAAGCAGCGTGCGGGCTTTAAAGCAGCAGGCGGGCTTAAAGCAGCAGGCGGGCTTAAAGCAGCGGGCGGGCTTAAAGCAGCAGGCGGGCTTAAAGCAGCAGGCAGGCTTAAAGCAGCAGGCAGGCTTAAAGCAGCAGGCGGGCTTAAAGCAGCAGGCGGGCTTTAAAGCAGCAAGCGGGCTTTAAAGCAGCAGGCGGGCTTGAAGCAGCAGGCGGGCTTAAAGCAGCGTGCGGGATTAGTGATTGACCTAGTCGACTTAAAGCAACTAGCGGCTTTGTGTTTGCGGCGGGCTTGTGGCAGCAAGCGGACTGTATTCTCGTGGCTTAAGGCAGTAAGCGGACTGTATTCTCGTGGCTTAAGGCAGTAAGCGGACTGTATTCTCGTGTGGTCGCGAGGGTCTTTGCGATGCTTATCGAAGCAGGCGGCGGGCTTTATAGGGACGAGTGGTCCGAGGGTCGGGCTAGTGGTTGGCTAGTGTGCCGTTGGAAGAGTTTTTCTTAAGGGAGCGTTTGGAAGAGCTCTTCGGTAGTTAATAGGTATGCCGCGTCGGCGGCGGCGGCACTAGTTGCTCGAGCTAGCTATTAAAGGAGTTAAGGTTATCGTGTGGATCGTAAGGGTCTTAATAATACAGTCGGCGTTATAAACGCACTATCGGTTAACGTAACTCTTCTTCCTTTAGGAAGCGAGACGGGATTAAAGGATAGCTAGGGAGACTTCGAAATAAAGAGGTTAACGCGGTAATATTATAATTAAGAGGTCTCGTTCTTAGTATAAGATAACCTCCTCTAAATGCAATAAGAATAGGATTACTTAAGATAAAGATCTATTATATATTTAAAGGTTGTATATCTATCTCTTCTTTCCTAACTGTCTATAAAGGTAAAGCCTTTACTAATTAGTAATAGTAAGGCTCTAATAATAGTAACTAGCCGGATGGATCTATTAAGTTATTATATTGTTAAATCTATAATCTAGCTAAGGAAGAGGGGAAGGCCTTATAGAGATATAGCCTCGTTGTATACACGTAATCCGTAGGATTACGTGTGCGCAACTACCTTAATAATACGGATATCCCTTATTCCTATATATAGGATAATATATAATATAACCTAATACCGTAATATTAAACTTAAAAAGGGGCTGCTTTAAGACTTTATTTAAGAGGTCTCTTAGCCTAATTTTACGTCTGTAATCCTATACGTAATCCCGTATATAATCCCTTTACCTATAGATCTAATAGCTATTGATAATTTATTTTTAATTGTTTTTAGTATAAAATATAAGTCTTACTATTTATATAGCACGAAATCTCTATTTATATAGTAAGATAAGTATACCCCTACTCTTTCTATACGTACCCCGCGCGCCTATATCCCGCTACTAAATTTTCCGTATAGGTATATAGCAATTAAGAGGGCCGTGTAAATCGTATATAGCCTTAATTTAGTTAATGCGCTACGTGCCTTCTACTATATGCCCTCTACTATATATACGGCTGCTTAATATATGCTTCGTGCCCGGCTCCCGGCTGCGCGCCCTTTGCTATATGCCTTACTGCGTGCCCTACTACGTGCCCTACTGCGTGCCCTACTGCGTGCCCTCTACTATATGTACGCCTCCTTAATGTATGCTTTATGCCCGGCTGCGTGCCCTACTACGTGCCCTACTGCGTGCCCTCTACTATATATACGGCTCCTTAATATATACTTCGGGCCCGGCTGCGTGGCTTACTGCGTGGCCTACTGCGTGCCTTCTACTACGTGCTCTACTGCGTGCCCTACTACGTGCCCTCTACTACGTGCCCTTTGCTATATATACGGCTCCTTAACCTTAATATATGCTTTATGCCTAGCTCCCTACTGCGTGCCCTACTGCGTGCCCTACTACGTGCCCTTTACTATATGCGCGGCTCCTTAATATATGCTTTATAACTTAATAATCGTAACCTTCGTAGACTAGTGTTTTTCGCACGATTTGCGCGGCTCTCTTAATTGCTATATACCGGCACTAGACTTTAGTAGCGGGATATAAGCGCGCGGGGTAAGCATAGAAAAAGTAGAGATTTAGATATATTACTATGCAAATAGAGATTTAATGCTATGCAAATAGCAAGACTCTATAATATAGCTATTACGCTATGTATTCCGCATAGCGTTTTTTTTTTAAATATTGTTTCCTTAAGCTTAAAAAAGAAGAGAAATCCCAGCCTATTTAAAGATACCCTTTTATACATTATAATACTTATAGATATTCGTAGAGTTGATTTTCCCCCTCTACCCCTCCTTCCTATACGATTTTGCATGGCGATTCTATCTAAGGGGTTTTCTGGTTGTTGGCATCTGACAGTCAACGGGTATGTCAGGCTCTGACTCTGGCTAGCCCGAACCGACTTGCCACACCCGACCGAGGTGGCTCCAGGCCTAAATCTTGGCTCGGAGCTTTGCTCGGAGCGCCTGGCTAATCACCTCCGCCCCTCATATCTCAATCACCTACGAATACGTCGTACCCATCTTCCGGACTATACACTATACGCTACCACCCATTCACCACTTGGTTTGACCCCCGTTGCGTGGATCCTGGTTGGGGTGTTCAGGACGGCATGCGTCGTCTCTTTGGCCAGTGCGAGCGAGTGCCGTCACCCCGCGCCTAGCTTTCGATCCGCCGGAAGCCTCTGGTCCACGCTGTCGACGGAACCAACGGCGTAGCGTGTCGTCCAAACCATAAACCACTACCTGCTTACCCCCCGGGCTGGGTCATCCGGTGGCTCACTCGCCGCCACTCTTTCTCCTCCGAAACAGTCTTCGATCCCTCCCCCCCTTGCGAGACCTTTCCCGCCTTCTTCCCGGCGAGGAGCGCCTGCACGCGGCCGCCACGAGCCTTCTCCATGACCAGCCGTTTATCTGCATCGACTGATGAAGGCGACGAATCAGCCTTCGAGCCGGACGCCCCCGATACCAACAGCAACTCCTCCGTCAACGGTCACGGTGGTGGCCGCAGGCCATCTGCGGCGGGGCTCAAGCCGCGCCCCTCCCCTACTACCAAAAGCAGGTGTCAAAGCGCTGCCGACTGGGCCCACGGCAATGAACGCAATGGTCATGCGTCGAGCACCGCTGTGACCTCCGCGGCCTTGCCGCAGACTCCATTGTCCGCTCCGCCGTCTGCCTTGTCCTTGGCAAAGATGGCACCGTCTCCCGCGCCTCCTAAGCCAAGACGTGGCTCTTGGTCCATCACCCTCCTCGTCCTCGTCACCGCCAGCCTCGGCGTTGCCATATTGTTCGCCATTATCAGGTCCCTCCTGAAGCACCACGTCGAACCCAAGGGGTGCCGCATGTCCTACATGAGGCCATCGTACATGCATTTTGCCAATTTCGATACGGAACACACACGGTTCGCGACTAAGTACTCGCTCTATCTATATCGCGAGCAAGGTATTGACGAAGACAACAAGGTAAGCGCCTTCATTGTGGTTCTCGCAAATCTGAATGAACGCCTGGGCTCACTGTTGGGTCCAACCTCCAGCTGCATGGCATACCAGCTCTCTTCATCCCTGGCAACGCGGGAAGTTATAAGCAAGTAAGGCCGATTGCAGCCGAATCCGCCAACTATTTCCACGATGCCCTTCGGCAAGATGGCGTCTCGGTGGAGGCCGGAGTTCGGAATCTTGATTTCTTCACCGTCGACTTCAACGAAGACATTACTGCCTTCCATGGCCAGACGCTACTTGACCAGGCGGAATACCTCAACGAGGCGATCCGCTATATTCTCTCCTTGTACTCCGACCCGCAACGAGCCGACCGAGACTCCCAGCTACCTGACCCTACCTCTGTGGTCATCCTCGGCCATTCTATGGGTGGCGTTGTCGCGCGCGCCATGTTGATCCAGCCCAACTATCAGCCCAAGTCCATCAACACCATCATAACCATGTCTGCGCCTCACGCCCGCCCCCCAGTCACTTTTGATGGACAGATTGTTCATATATACGACGAAATCAACGACTATTGGCGAAGTGCTTACGCGCAAAAGTGGGCCAACGACAACCCCTTGTGGCACGTCACCCTCGTGTCCATAGCCGGTGGAAGCCTCGACACAGTCGTGCCCTCGGACTATGCCAGTCTCGAGTCGCTGGTGCCGGAGACTCATGGCTTTACCGTTTTCACGACCGGCATACCCACCGTTTGGACTAGCATGGATCACCAGGCAATCCTCTGGTGCGACCAGTTCCGCAAGGTGGTGGCCCGCGCTCTCTACGACATTATCGATGTCAACCGGGCATCTCAGACCAAGCCAAGAGCAGACAGGATGCGGCTTCTCAAGAGGCGGCTCCTACCCGGCATCGAATCCGCTACCGAGAAGATCATTCTGTCGAGGGAGGCGACAACTCTCCTGACCCTGGGCGACGACTCTAGCCAAATCGTGCCAGCCGGAGACCGACTGTCCCTGACGGGCTCGTTGAAGCAGACGAGGCCAAGAGCCCACCTGCTTCCTGTGCCACCACAAGGCTCCCCCGGCGTGAAGCGCTTCACCCTGTTGACCGATGTAAGCCTGGACGAGGCTGGAACGAACGGAAGCCTCGAAGTTCTTTTGTGCAGCGTCTTTACATATCAGCCCGACTCGACAAGTTCTTTGTTTTCGACCCATGTCGATTTATCCGGTGGGAGGGCTTCGACTCGACTGGCTTGTAAGAATACGGCGTCAGATGCCATCTTCCTGCCTGCATCTACACCGTCGACTCGGCATCCCTTTGACCTTGATGGCGAGCAAGGCACCCGCCCGTTCACCTACCTGCAATTCGACCCTGAACATCTCGCGGAGCACCAATTCATCGCAGTCATCGACAAGGCAGCCGGGTCGCCGCCATACGGCTTTGTCTTGGCTGAATTCAGTGACCGGGCGGATTATCATAAGGAGTACGAGACAAGCCTCGCCGAGATCATCACGCTCGGCCTATCGTTCAGCCTGCCTGCCGACAGACCAATCGTGGTCGACGTCAATATACCCGCTGTGACGTCGGCCCTTCTCGCATTCGACCTCGAAATCAGCCAGTCGCGGAGTGCGGATCGACAGAGCTCATTCGCTCTGTTGATACGTCAATATCTGAACAAACCGTACGAGTCCAAGTACTTTGTCAATGCCGGGCAAGCTAGCGTGAGCTTCCACGGCATAGCCCCGTTTGTCCCGCCACCATTGGGATCGAGAGAGAAAACTGGGCTCGCCTTCCAGTTCTGGTCCGACCCCGCGTGCGACTGGCCCCTCTACGTAAGCCTGAGGATCGATGTCTGGGGCAGCTTAGGCAAGCTGTATATGCGCTACCGCACTGCGCTCGCCGCCTTCCCTTTACTCGTCGTGACTCTGGTACTACAGAAACAGTTCCGCGTCTACGACGAAACCGGAGTCTTCATATCCTTCTCCGAGGGCTTGGACCTGTCGCTGCGGAGGTCCATTCCCCTGCTGCTCTTGTCACTAACGTTGCTGTCCTCGTCTCTCGGGACTTTCTCCCCGTATGGATTCGGAACCCCTTGGAGCCGGGCAAAGACGAGCCAGTCTCCGGTAGCCGGCTTTCATCGAAACGACCTGCTGATTGGGACCGAGGATTCTCTCTTTTGTTTCCTAATTCCCATCATAGGTATCGTTTGCGTTGGCGCGTGCGCCGTCTTGCACTGCATCATGCTTGGGTTGACCCGAGCGTTGGGGCTGTTGTTTCGTCTCGTCAGCATTGGTCACCTTGTCGGAGACGGAGCCGATCGGCACCGTCGAGGGGCTTCGCCGGTCCCCGTACCCTCGACTCCGCGGAGAAGAATGATATCGACTGCCGTGCTGCTGATCTTGGTGTCAACCTTTATACCATATCAGTTTGCCTATCTGGTGGCGTGCCTCGTGCAGATCTTCACGGTCGTCCGAGCTCTTCGCATCGGCGCGTTTGCCGCGTCAACGCCGAGCCACAACTATTATCACTACGCCCACTCGGTCCTCCTCTTGATGATGTGGGTTCTCCCAGTCAACCTTCCTATTCTCGCCGTGTGGGTGCGCAACCTCGCCGTCCACTGGCTTACGCCCTTCTCCTCACATCACAACGTCCTCTCCATCATGCCCTTCATTTTGCTAGTGGAGAACCTCACGACCGGGAGGATGGTGCCGCAAATTAGAAGCTCACTACGTCACATTACGAGTGTCTTGTTCTTCGGAACCGCTGTCTGCGCCGCCGTTTACGGCGTGTCACATGCATACCTACTTCACTACCTGGTGAATGCTGTGGCTGCGTGGCTCGTCGTCCTCCACTCGATATCCGGCTCCTGGTCTGTCGCTAGTCTCGGCACCATGTTTGAGGGGACAACCAACGACCTCAGGAAGGGCGGCAAGACCCCTTAAAGGCAATGTCGCAGCATCAGTAATGCGGGGCCTCCCTACCCACCACCCGTCGCCTTCCGTCGAGCCCACTGAAGACGGGATTATGCCCCGAGGTGTCCCCATCAATGTTCGCCGAGAGAGCGGGCGACACCACGCCGGGCCTTCCTTACTTTCTACATTACATATTTGTCGCTTGTGAGGGCAGACACATGCGCCCAATTTGAAGGCGGACAATCTGTTTCAGTTTCAGCGCACATTTAATACTTAATTGTCCGTTGCATCACCTCGGACCCTGCCGGTTCCTACTTGTCAGGCACGGACGGGGGGTGGCCGTGAAAATCTTCTTTTCCCTCCGTCCCCATGTCGTCGGCGTTGTGTCGGACTTGGGTAGCGCAATCTTGGACTTGGTTCATATACAACTTGGGAATCTTGAATAACTAGAGCTATGGCGCACACTCATTGTCACGAAGCCGGAGAGCGATGCTGACTGCGAGTCATGAAGGGGGGGGGGGGGTAGGGGCCCTGGGAACAGAAAGAGTCTCTGACTGGAAGCGTGTGCGAGTAGTTGCCCTTCGCCTTGGCGACGACGCGGCGTAGTCGGAGCTGGAAATAATAATACGTTACAGAGCGCCACCGCGCCTATGGGCGCACTGCGAGCGCCTGACAGTCGTCTAGCCATCCGTAGAGCTTGCCATTGCTGGCTCGGCGAGAGTTAGTGGTAAGATTGATTTTTAACTCGGCGGCTAGTCCTGGCCTTGATCCTCCTTGGCGCGCTCGAGTCGCTCATGACGAATCGCTTGGAGAGTAATGATCAGTCCACCGCAACAAGCACCGAGGGTGATCCAGTATGCCGCACTGTAGCAATCGAGCCCTTGGCGACACAATCTTTTGCCGTCGGGTCCAATGGCACTATGGCCATCGTAAGTTGTGCCATAGAATAGGTTGAATACATTGGAGGACAAAACGGGGGCCAGCGTCATGAAGCCCCAGTTTTGACTCAGGCCGCGGATACCAAACGCCTCGGTCACAAGGGACGGGAAGACTCCGAAGAGAAACCCGTGCCCAAGGCCAGAGAATGCGGAGACGAGGCCAAGGAGGTGAGGATTCTGAACACTGAGAGCAAAGACTTGAGCGACGAGGAAGACGATACAAGCTACGAAAAGACACCACAGTCGGCTGGCGTGGAGCGACTTGACCAGGAAATCGGATCCGACGCCTGGGGTGACGACATTTGCGTGAGCGACCGTACCAATGACAGGTTGACCAAAGACAGGTCAGGGAGAGAAGGGGAGCGACCCACCGCTCAGAAGCCTCCCGATAAAACTGCAGACTGACAAAATCGACACGTGCATTTGCTGACTGTGGACGAGAAAGGACTTGCTGACGGATTCATCGAAGCGTTTCCACAGAGCGTTTACGTTGTTGCCGATGTTGCTGGAGCACAGGGCGTGCGGTTAGCAGCTTGGTCGCGGCAGCAGACAGCCGGGATGAGCCCACTTGATGGTCATGAGGCCGGTGCCGGCAAGGATGGCCATGATGGAGAAAAGGTGCCAAAAAGACTGCGTGCGAAGAAGTTGCAGGCCGCGGATATCTATCCGGTGAGACCGGTCTATATCAACGCCGCTCGCCACAACGTTCTCGGTCGTCGCCAAGGGAGGCGGCATCAGCGACGACGTCTCATCCACGTCTGCCTGAGGCTCACGGGCGTCCCCTGAAACTGACGTGGCAGTTGGCCTGGACTCAAGCAAGCTTTGGGGGGCAGTCGCTGAATTGGGCCAGCAGAGGGCGTTGGAGATCGACCTACCTGGTCCTGGCGCGAGACGAGCACCATGTCGAGAGTGGGAGGCCTCGGCATCAGTGGACGGTATGCGGCGAAAGTGGGAGTCGTCAGGGCGAGGGCCGTCGGACCGTCGAGATGAGGCTTCATGGGTGCGGTGAGAAGAGACCCTGAGAAAGAGGAAGCCAAAGAGGGTCAGGCCGAAGGTGCCCCAGGACAAGAGCTTCAGGAAGGCGCTGGGGTTGCCGGGAAAGAGGATTGTGCCGAGGGAGGAGAAGAAGAATGCACTGAGACCAAAGGCGGCGACGGGAATGGCGGTCGCAGTGCCCCGGTGATAGGGCCAGTTGAGGGCCGATGTTTTGACGGCGGCAGCAAAGGCCATGCAGCTTCCGAGACCAGAGAGGTAGGAGAAGAAACACAGGGCGGCGACGGAGCCCGAGGCGCTGTCGTAGGCCTGGTGCAGGGAAAAGTAGCCGGCGCCGAGCAGAATGGCGCCCAAGAGGACAAAGGGCCGGGGCCCACGGCGATCAATCAAGACGCCCACGGGGACGCCGAGTGAATAGACGCCTAGGTTTCCAGACAGGCCGATGAGGTTGCTCTGCGTCGAAGAAAGGTCGAGTCTCTCGGCAAACTGCGGGGCCCAGGCCGAATAGACATACTGTGAGTTCGGGGGGGGTTGGCGTCAGTCAATTGCAAAAACGGGGCGATGACGACGGCGGGCTCGCAGGACGGGGAGGAGGCTGTCCTACATTGGTGCCACAGGCCAGAGAGATAAGGGTGGCGGCGACGCTCGCGACGAGCCTCGAACCGCCGTATGGCTGCGGGCCCATGCTTGACGAAGCCACCTGGACCCCGGGACGCCTAGGTAGCCCTGTGAGTATCCGTCCAACTTGTGAAGTTGGCAGAGGGGGCATGGAGATAACAACAGTACCTGCTTGA
The DNA here is from genome assembly GCA_012934285.1 of Ophiocordyceps sinensis. Taxonomy (NCBI): domain Eukaryota; kingdom Fungi; phylum Ascomycota; class Sordariomycetes; order Hypocreales; family Ophiocordycipitaceae; genus Ophiocordyceps; species Ophiocordyceps sinensis. The sequence goes on along the minus strand of JAAVMX010000001.1, from coordinate 10,170,179 downwards.
GCTTGGTTGAGGCCGGGAGTGTGTGCTATGCCAAGAAGAAAGAAGTAAAATACTTCGATGCCGCGGGCATAACTATAAGCAAAGCTTTGCTATAGCTAGGGCACCTTTTTTAGCTATATATAAGCGGGAATTAAACCCTAAGCTATTAGATCGTAGATCTACGGCTCGGACTAAAAGGCGTTATAATAGGTATAGATAGGTTATATAGCAAAGATATTATATTAATAGAATATATTATTAGTTAGAACAAAGGGGGTTATAAACTAGCTGGATTAGTCTATATTAGGTTTTATTAACTTAGGGGCGACGAATAGCCCCTTTATATAGGCTATAAACGCGTATATTAATAGGGCCTAAAGCCGGCCCTTTATAAGCCCTTATTGCAACGTCGGGGCTATGCCTATAAGGGCGATTAAGTTAATAACTTAATTATCATAAGGGCGGCTGAGTTAGTAACGCTATCACCGGGGTCCCTAATATATATAATACATCGTATAGTTAATAGCGCATCCGTATTATAAGGGGCCGGCATAGGGTTTAACTTAACACTACGTAGCTAGATAATTAACTATCTAAAGCTAAGGGGGAGAGGAAGAAGAGCCCGCCGTAGCTCGCCCTTCCCGTAGGTTTTATATATACGCCTTGCCCTTATATAAGCCTTACGTCGGCCCGACCGTGCCCTCGTCTAAGGCATTGCTAGGCTATACGTGCTAATAACCGGCTTAATGCTAGGCCGTTACGATAAAGCTAAGGTATTTTACCTACTTTACGTAGAACTCGTATTTCTTTAGGTCTAAGTGTAACCCTATATCGCTAAGCGTTTTAAGCATAAGGCGGACCTTTTGCTAATAGTCCTTTTTCGACCTAAAGGAGTAAACGAGGATATTTTCTATAAACGCCGTAATAAAGTCGTCGAGGAACCGTTAGAGCGTAGAATTAAGGTACTATTAGAAGGTCGCTAAGGTCCCGGTAAGCCCGAACGGGCATACCCTCTACTCGAAAAGACCTAGCCCTATGCGAAAGGCGGTCTTATACTTATAGCCTTAGGCGATACGAATTTTATAGAACGCTATAATAACGTTAAGCTAAGTAAACTACTTTACCCTCGCTAAGTTATTAAGCGTCTCGGCGATTAATAGCGGTGCGTACTAATTCCGCTTTATAATCTTATTAAAGGCCCGGTAGTTATAGTAGAACCGAATGCCCCCGTTACGCTTCTTTATAAATAATACTAGCGCTACCGCCGCCGAGCTATTAGCTTAGATAAATCTATAGTCGAGGAGGTCTGTTAACGTTTTCTTTAGGATTAATAACTCCTCTCTCGATATATTATACAATAGGCCCTAAGGTAGCCGTAGCTCGCCGCCCTTTAGGGTTAGCTTTAAATAGATCTTATAGTCTACCCCCGGCCGGAATAGCGGTAGTATTATAGACTTATCTAGCGTAAAGAGGTTAAGGAAGTCCTAAAGTAAGTCCGCCGGGATATAGTCCGCTAGGTTAACCGGCTTCTTTAGCTCTAACGCTTATTTAATCTCCTTTAATAAGATCGCCTTTACTACGCCTATATCTCCTTATTGCCGCTTAAGCCGTCTTATCTCGGCGGCGAACACCGACGCTAAGACTAGCTTCGCGTATTTTAAGAGCTAGATCTAGGCCGGCTTAGCCTAGCCTAATAATCGAATCTAAACATCGGCCTTATTATACTAAATTATATTATTCTTTGCGATATAGGTAATATAGTTCCTTCTTATCTAAGGGCGGCCTAAGAATACGTCCTAGCTAAGGCCTTAAACGATATAAGCGAAGATATACTCTTTAATGCCGTTAATATCTATACCGAAGTAAACTAGACCTTTAGAGCGTATAGGCTCTATATCGTCTAAGAAGGGCAGTAATGCCCTCTCCTTCCGCTCTATATACTTTAAATTAAGCCGTCTTAAGACGTTAAGGTCGACTATAGCGTAGCAATTATAGCTAAAGTCAATAAGGGCGCGAAAGTCGTTTACCGTATCTATCTTAATAGGTATTAATATAGGCTTTACCGTTATATAGCCCTTCGCCTTCTACTACTCCCGCTAGACCGCTTTATCTACCCTCCTAGCTTAACTTCGCTAAGGGGTTACTTATTTACTAAATCGTTACTATTATTTACCTCTCCGATAACTTCGCCTTATGGCTATATGCCTTAGACCCTTAGAGGCGTTTATTAAAGGCCTCTACCTTTCTTATTTAGATACTTAAACGCCTAGTGGCCGGTCTTAGTGTATACTTAGTAGGCTCTTAATCTTAATAAGGATTTTCCCTTACCTCGGCCTCTACCGCCTTAGATAGTACTACTACTATAAGGGGTATTAACTCCTTTAACTCCCGTTATTATAGTATCGCCTTTAGTATTTCGGCCGTTTCCTTTTATAGCTAGATAACTACGGCCGCGGCCGCTCCTTTAGGTAAAGGCGCTATATAAGCGCTCGATCTTAGCCGCAATCTAAGCTACCTTTATATAGAACTTATAGAAGCTATCCTTCGGTAGCTCTACGGTTACTAAGGCTATACGGAGGCGTAAGTTTAAAGTACCCTAAAGGAAGATAATCTTTACCTTAGGCTCTTATAAGCTACCGCCGGCTTCTACTAGCTTTTATTCGAACTTAGGCATAAAGAAAGTAAAGGTCTAATAGTCGCCTTACTTTATATTACGTAAGGCCGTCGTAGCTTAAAGCTAAAGGTCTACGTTAAGGTATACGCTATTAAGGTATTCTAGGAATTTCGCTAGGTCGTATTAGTATACGTCGCCTTAGCTATAGAAGGTCGCTATAGTCTATTAGGGTAATATATCTAAGCACGCGTAGATTAAATAAAAGATCTCCCGGTTAGTTAGGAAAAAGCCTTAGTCTAACTTATATTTCTCCTTTATCTAGCATAACTACGTAGCGTAGTAGCGCCGCTAGCTATCGAACTTACTTAGCGATAGGAGCGGTTTCCGGTTTAGCGGGGTCTTCGGCAAAAGCTAGAAATTCTCCGTCCTTACGTTAGGTAGTATTATCGATAGACTTAGGGTTATATTAGGGGCGGAGGCGGTCGGCGGTATTTAATCTAGCCGCTATATAAGATACGAGATAAGGTTAAATAACCTTATAATTGCCTTTTACTATATCGCGTCTACTACTTAGACGCGCTCTATAGCGGCTGCTTATACCTCCCGAATTCGATTTAACTTAGCCCTAAGCGAGATCTTATCTAAGGCCTACGCTATATCGGTATTAGCGCGGTTATCTACTATTATAGCGTCTATTATAAGAGCTTTAGATATATAAAGGGCCGGCATAGGGTTTAACTTAATACTACGTAGCTAGATAATTAACTATCTAAAGCTAAGGAGGAGAGGAAAAAGAGCCTGCTATAGCTCGCCCTTCCTATAGGTTTTATATATACGCCTTACCCTTATACGGGCCCTACGTCGGCCCGACCGTGCCCTCGTCTAGGGCATTGCTAGGCCATACGTGCTAGTAGCCGGCTTAATGCCGGGCCTACGTAGTAACTAACCTAAGCGCCTACTGCGGTATAGTCGTAGTATGTACTACGGCGCAGCTCGTAACACGTATAGGCGTTACCCGTATATAATCTATTTAATTACGTAGATTACAATCGTGCCTAAAGAACGGATATCCTTTATTCCTATACTAGCAACCTTTTCTTTATAGTTGCTAAATAGTAAGTCCGTAATCTAAATAAAGGAGATAGGAGGAACGATATATTAGGTAGAAGGCCTAATAGATATATTTAATAAATATAAATGAAAAGAGGGGGTAGTATAAAAGAAATACTATAGGTAACTATAAGCGAAGAATAAAGGCTTCTATCCTAATCGAAAGGCTGTTTATATCTATAAGGTGTTTAAGGTCTTTATTTAGCGATGCTATGGGAATGTGGTTATATAACTAAGGGATAGAGTCGCAACTATATTGCCGACCATATATAGGAAAGGGGCAATAGGGGTTATAACCACGCGGCGCATAACGCCACGTGACCTACACAGTCAATAACCTCGTTATTAACTAAGGGCATCGTTATAACTAGAGTAGTAAGCCCTAGCGTAGGCCTTAACAATGCATTGTTAAGGCATATTAGGCTCTATAGAGGGACCCCTACAGACGGGTATAAAGGGGCCCCCTTATTCCCCCTTCTCTAGCTAGATTAGATATAACTATAACTAATGCAACCCCCTTTATTTAGATTAATCTAAGTGGATTACCTACTAACACTAATTAGTAATTGAATAGATTTAATTATAGAATAGTAAGGCAGAAGAGATAGATCTTAATCTTCGAAAGTATAAAAGGGGCAGTAGTTGTAAGAACGCGGCTCCTACGCATCTTTACCCTCGGGTTCTATTGCATACACCTAGAGAAGATTATCTATACTAAGAATAAGACTGTTTAAACCGAGCTCGACTAGCAAACAGACCCTTCTAAGCTTCCTTTTAATCCCGTCTCGCTTCTATTAAGGAGGAAGAGTAACGTTAATAGGCAGTGCGTCTATAACGCAAAACGATAACGCGAATCCCTATAACTATTTAATCCCGTCTCGCTTCTATTAAGGAGGAAGAGTAACGTCACTTAGAATAGAGACTAATCGCTTCGATATCTCTCGTAAAGACTATTATAAGACCCTTACGATAACCCTTATTAACGAATTCGAAATAAGCCATAATAGTAGGACCGTTATTAGCTATAAATACATCGGCTCCCTCTAAAAACACCGATAACCCGGTTAAACCGATCGAACAATAGATAAAGGACATTAGCATTATCCCGTCCGCTTATAGAGACGTAGATATATAATATTGAGATACGGAGGAAATTATATCGGAAGACCTTAGTAAGGCCGAAGTTACGACGTTTATAGCCCGATTTATTATAGTTAGCGAAGCATCTATCTACTACTAAGGCTAACGACTCTTCGACTTATTCTAAGAGCATTTTTAGGGATAGAATAAATCTATATAGAACCTGGTTTCTATAGACTATAAGAGAGCCCTTAAAGCTCTTATACGAAGACGTAGACTCGCTATAGGAATTAAGAACACGTCGTATACTAGGTTATATATAGCTATGCTTCGATCGGAAGATCTACTCCCCTAGAATAAGAAGGAGTTTATAAAAGAAGAATTTAAGATAGGCATAAGGGCTTTCCGTAAATAAGAAAAGATAAGAAATACATAAGACTAAGCAGCCTAAGAATAGACGAATCCGGATCCCTTCTCGACTATAACGAACTAATTAACGGTCTTTCCGATTTCGCACTAATTCTAATATAGCGGCCCGGCCCGAGCGGCGACTACGGATCCGACCCTAGAACCGGACTAAGACCTAAACACGGCTATAACAAATGCACCGGTATTTCTACTATTTAATCATATAAATCGGCTTTATGCGCTACGACTACTATTTCTCCTAGAACTAACGTTGTATATCCTAAAGGCGAAACCGAGGCTCGATCTATCTGCTTTAACAATCGCCCTAAAGGCTATCGAAGCATTTAATTATAATATTAAGGAGTATATAGTACTCCTACCGGCCGATATTCCGAACCTCTTATTAGATCCCGACGTATAGACTAAGTTCGTTAAGATATAGGATAAGGAGAAAAGCTACACCGGCGAGCTATATGCCCTATTTAATAAGACTATCCGTAAGTTTATAAGCGTATATTATAACCTTAAGATTAAGCTAAGGCTCTTCTATACACTCCTCCCTTAGATCTTAAAGGGACGAGCCGACCGCTTCTATACGGAGAATATCACCTAGACGACTACCTTCCGAAGCGTATACGATAAGATTAAACAACATTTCGATACTAAAGCGATTTAGGCTTAGTATTACACCTATTAGACTAACATAACGTTTAACTAAGTTCGGGCTAGCAAACTTAAGAAAGGCCTACCGGAAGTGCTTTAGTTGCTAATCGATAAGCTATTGCTTTATTAACGGGCTTTAGGACTTAAGTTTATAGGCGAAACCCCGCTTATAGTAAATCTTACTAAAGCGTGCTAAGGTATCCCGGAACTCGAAGGTGCCTTCTTTAAATAGGCTAAGGAGGCTAAAGAGCTTTATGCCGACCTCCGAGCTTCCCTTACGACGTACCTCGCACGATAAGCGAGAAATGCCTTACGCTAATTTATCTAAGACCGATATCGTAATAACGATAGGATAGATATAAATTATAAATACAATTCGAAGAACCCTAATAGTTAGTTTTATATAGACCGTAGGTATACTAACAATCGTAGTAGAGGCAACGGAGGATTTCGCCCGCGAGGCTCTAGATAAGGCTATCGACCTCGCGGTAGAGGAGGCTACGGCTAATAATACGGCAATAAGACCTAGACTAAGAAGTGCTTTATATATAGAAAGGAGGGATATTAGTCTACGAAATATTCTATAGAGGAACGGCGGAAAGCTAAAGACTAATATCTCTCGTATTATCTTTATACCGGCGTCTCCCTAGACATTATAGCCTATTTAGCAGGCTATAAAAGTCATAAGAACGATAAGGAGGAAGAGTATAGCGAGGATAACGAGCCGGAGCAATAGCAAGCTAGTTAAATGCTTTGCTAAATAGCCTTTAACTACCTTATCACAAGAGATAACGTCTACGGTATAAAACCGATAGTCTCGGCCGACTAGTTCCTTATCGATAACCGCTACTCGAAACTGTATTTTTAAGGCATCCTAATTAATATAGGAGTAGCGAAGGTCTTAACGGCCGGATAAGAATAGTATATAGCCCTATAGTAAGAAGACCCTTCCGTCCGTTTAGACATATTAACCGTAGGCTAAGAGTCAATTAGATTTAGCGCCGGCACCGTTATTAGGTCTCTAGGATTAATAAATCTTATCACTCCGATTAGAAGGATTATATTCTATATGCTAAAGACTTCGACCCTTTTCCTACTATATCTCGCGGACATAGATAGGCTAGGCGTATTCTTTAATAATACGACGAATACCCTTACCGGCCCTAAGGCAAACATCCCGGTAGTTAGGAAATAGGAATACCCTTAGTTCTTCCTTAGGAAGAGTAAACAATCGACCGCATTCCTTATAGAAACGGAAATTAAGATCTTATATCGTCGATTCGGACATCCGGCTATAGCTAGGCTATATAACCTATTAAAGCAAGCAGGCTATAGCGATATATCTCTTAGCACTCTAGAAAACATCTTAGAACTATATTACTATTGCTAGATATATTCGCCTACCTTAAAACGGTTTAAGTTTAACCTTAAAGATAACTAAGACTTTAATTATAAGGTTATCGTTAATATAATATACTTAAACGTCCCGAATTTAGTATAACGCCCGGTATTATATATTATTAACGCATCGACGGCCTTCTAAAGCGCTCGATTCCTTCCTTCTATATTAGCTAAGGATATATAAGAGACTCTTCGAGCCCTTTAGATTAACATATACCTTAGTCCCCCTAATATTATTAAATATAATGCCGGCATAAACTTCGCGGCGGTAGAGTTCTAAAACAAAGCCTATATTATAGGGATTATATATATATAAGTTCCTATTAAAGCATACTAGTCTATCGGTAAGGTTAAGAGGTATTATACCCTATTGCGCCGAGCTTTTAATATCATTTTTGCAGAGATAGGCAGTATAACCTCCCCTAAGGTAGTTCTTTAGATAGCTATTAAACCTATTAACGATACTGCTAGACCGAATGGACTAATACCTACGTTACTTATATTCGGAGTATACCCTAAGATAACCCTTAACTCGCCGTTATTACTAACGACCTTTAAACGAGCAGCCGTAGTATAGAAAGCAATAAAGGCACTTAGGCAGCTTACGGCTAAAAGATAGGTCTAGGCCATATTATATAGCCGTAACGGTCTAGACACGGCGAACACACTTGCCCTCCCTCTCTAAAGCGAAGTCCGCGTATAGAGGGAAAAGTTAGGATAGTAAAGACCGTTTAAAATTATAGCTATTAACGGGCACGATATTACGATCGATATAGTCAATAGACCTTAGGTCTTTAGATCTACGCTAGTATAACCGTAATATCGTAATTAAATACTTAACGACCTTCCGGCACTAGAATCTAAGCAGCCGGACGAACCTGCTCGACCGGACCCTCTAGCACCCCGTAAGCGAGGACGCCCGCTCGGATTAAAGAATAAGGCTAGGCATTTAATTATAGAAGGACTAGACGTAGAGGATAACCTAGAAGATAACGAGAACGATATAGATTTCGACGACTTAAGCGACGAAGAAGCGGACGAAGCCTTTACGATAAAAAAGGAGGAAGAAGCCTACGAGCTAGCCGTTAAGCTCTAATCTAAAGGCGCTATTACGACCCTAAGAGCACTATTCGAAGCGTTAGACAGCACGGAGATCGATAACCTTATAGCACGAGGAGTATTTAGTTTCGAACGGTATAACGAAGCTATTTACGGCGGCTACTATATCTTTAGCTCCCGTATAGTTCGAGAGGTTAAAGGCAAAGACACTAAGCTATATAAGAAATTAAGGCTTATAGTCTAAGGTTATAATAATAGGGAGAAGGCTTCCTTACTAACGTAGTCCCCGATAATCTAACGCGTTAGCTAACGACTAATATTAGCCCTTGCTCCTAGCCTTATGCGATATAGGATAACGTTGTCCCTTTAAGACATCACTTAGGCATATCCTTAGGCGAATATAGAGCTCTTTCGAACGGTCTTAATACGTCTCCCCGCCGAATTATAAGGGAAGTATCCGCCCGATACGATTATCTAAGTTATTAGGCCCTTATATAGCATCGCGGAATCGGGAGTCTATTAGTTTAGTACGTATTAGAAGCACTACATCGAGGGCCTCGATATAGCAATATCGACCTTTAACTCTTGCCTTTTAATATCTAATATAGGACTAGAATACTTCGGCATCGTTAAGATACAAACGGATAATACCTTTATGCTTAGAACGACGAGTTTTTTAGCCGCTAAAGAAGAAAAGCTCCGAGAGGCATAATTTAAGGCGAAGCCGAAAACCACGATAACTTAAGGCTCTATTACGGATTTTAACGACGCGAAGGTAAGCTTATAATAGGATAAGATACTCTTGCTCTAATAGAAAGGATAAGCTACCTAAATCGACCGAATCGATGTTAAGGCTCCGGACTATACATAATAGTACCTAAAACAACGTGCTCGTAAAGCCTATATAGCCTTAGTATACTAACCGGAAGCAGTATTCGATATCTCGGTTGCGGTATAGGTATAGAACCCGGATGATAAGGATTATACGATCTTAAATAAGCGACTTAAGTAGCAAATAGACTACTAAAGCAGAGGTTTAATATATAAACTAATTAATCTTATAAAGGCGAAGCTAATAGTATTTACGGATAGGTCGTTTACTAATAATAAAGACCTATTATCGCAACTAGGCTTTATTATTACATTAGTTAATAAGACCGAAAGGTCTAATAACTAGTTTAAGGTTATTAGAAATATTATCCACTAGAGTTTAACGAAGTATAAGAGAGTTACCTAAAGCGTGCTAGCTTCCGAGATATATAGTATAGTTAACGGCGTTAACCTTAGGATCGCCTTAGCAACTACGTTAAAGATTATCACCGACCGGCTTAAGCTACCGAATATCTAATTAATTATCTATATAGATTCGTATTCGCTTTACGAATGTCTCGTAAAGCTCGGGATAACTAAGGAGAAGAGATTAATTAAGCAAAGCTTGCTTTACGCTACAAAGAACACAGAATGTGTGCAAGTTGCGGCAAGCCGCTTTGCTTACTTAATATATATAGTGAGCTTTTTTATTGCAAGGGTCCCCTACTAGAGAACGAAGTACGGCGATTAGCTATCGCGAAATAACACGCTATAATTAGATAGAGTCTAAAAATCCAGTGCGCTTATTAGCTATAGTAGGGCCGGTGTTAAACCGGCTAAAAAATCCAATGCGGCTATTAGCTATCTATCTAATAGAGTCAAAATGTCACTTGTTGACTAACGATATCCTATACGGCTATTAGATAGTCTCCCCCCGGCAATCACCCGTATTTCCTAACAAGCAGCTCGCATTACAATAAAAAAAACGCGCCCTCGTTACGGCTCGCCTCCTTATCCCTTATCACAGCTTGCATCGTCGCCTCCTTATTCTATCCCTTATCACGGCTTATATCGTCGCCTCCCTATCTTATTACCTGCTAATAGCTTTTATAGCAGCTGCTCCCCCGCCTCCGCCTCCGCTTTCGCCTCTACAACTAGGTCCTAGTCGCGACAACGACCTATGTACTTTACCTACTCGTCGTTGCAACCGTTGTAACTTATCGAAGCCTTCTAATCAATTTATTAGCCTTAAAGACTAGAGGAAATAGACTATAAAGTGCCTTATATATCGCTAAGGACAATACATTTCTATATACTCCTTAATACCCCTTTTCCCCCTTTTCTACTACTAATTATAAATAGGCTTAACGGCTCGGCATAGCGACTCGTAGTATCTCGGCTTCCTATAAGCGAACGTTTAGCAACGTATAGTCCCTCGAGATTTAGAACCGGCGCTCTCCTAGCTTGCCTCGCCTGCCTTCCCTACACCCTCGCACTTAGTCACTAGTCTAGTCACCCGTCTAATCACCCGTTCTCCTAATAGGCGGAACATAAAGCCGCGGAACTTAGAGCCCGCGCTATTACAATATATATAATACATTAAAGCCTAATAATTAATTTATTAACTTTAAAGACTAAACGAAGCGGACTATAAAGTGCCTTATATATTGCTAGGGTTAACCTCCTTCTATATACTCTCTAACCTCCCTTTTCTATCTATTCCTACTAATTCTAAATAGGCTTAACGCTTCGGCATTCGCAGCCTCTTCCGACGTAGTGTTCGCTCGTAGGATAGCCCGGGCTAGGCTTAAGCATACGCCCGTTAGGTTAATATTCGCCGTTAATATAGAGTCCTACGCCGCGTAGGTAAAGAGCCTTCTCTAACACCGAGCATATCGTAGCTACTCTCTTTAGCTAAGCCTTCCTCTTAGCTATAAGCTCCGCCTTCCTCGCCTACGGCCTCTATATAATAACCTCCCCCGTCCTCGCCTCCGGCCTCGATATAATAACCTCCCCCGTCCTCGCATCCGGCCTCGATATAATAACCTCCCCTATCGCCTCTTTACTAGCTAGACTTTATAGGCGATCTTAATATGCCTGCTATATCTCCTTCTAACTAAGATCTTATAGGTTAGTAGAATAACTATCTTAAAGCTAATGTCTTAAAGTACTATAACCGCTATAAGGAATTATAGTTTAGTATATAGCTTATAGCTTCTATCTGCTAATACTATCGTCGTCGAGATAGTAAGATATAGGATAGTTAGCCTTACTTCTTCTCGGAAGAAAACAACCTCGATTTTAGCAGCGTTCTAGAGTATCTTCTAGAGCTCTTATAAGTCGAAGAGATACTTATTGCCTAGTTCTACATATATATCTAGGTCTTTTAGTATCGTAGTTAGCAATATAAATATCGGGGCTATATTATTAACTTCCTATAAGATATTAGCTATATATATATATAGCTTCCGCTTCTACCGCGCGACTTAGATATTATTGTCCTACGACTATAGGAATTAATAGACTAGCCCTATCTTATTCGATAGTTCCGACGTTAATTCCGGGTTCGATAAGCTAATATCCGTGCCTAGCTTATGTATCTTTAGCTTAATTACCCTAGCTATCGTAATATTATTATCGACGAGGACCGTATTAGCTAACTACCTATTAACGGTGACGTTAGTGACTAGCTACTTAGCGAGGTAGGCAACGCTGGTTTAGACGCTAGCTTCGACGCTGCGTATCTTAACCCTAATGCTGCTTAAATCGCCGAGGCTGCCGATATTAATAATTACAATGCCGCGGCTGTCCTAAACTTTATCGTAGCCTAGCCGGACCTTAAGCGTTTACGGGCTTAGCTTAAGAGTTAGGTTATACCCGAATAGGTCCCTTTACGCAAACAATAGCCGTACATCTAGATGCTAGAGATACGATCTACTCCTCTTAATAAGTTTAATCGCTTATAGCCTCTCCTATCTCTCGCCTTTCTAACCCTCTACCCTACCGGGCAAGGAGACTATATAGCCCCTCGTTAAAGAATAATTCGGTATAGCGAGTATATCGAATACGCCTTAAAGTACTACGACGGCCGTTTTGCTAGGCACCTACGCTTTCGTTATATTAGCTTTAATACGCTTATGCGTTAGTAAGTTAATTCTCGAAGCTCCTTTTATATTAAGAGGTTATAGTCCTATCGCCTAGTGGAAATTAAGGAGCTACGCGCCGCTTTTAGCGAGGATACCCCCGATTCTTAAGCTCTGCTTAATTCTATTATTCGCTTCTCTAATAGCTTAAGAGGCACGCGGGCTTACTAAGGTGGCTAGAGATATTAACTTAAGGCTATAGTTTATAGCCTAGGCTGCCTAAGAGTATTCCTAACGTTCTTAGCCGCCGATTTATATTAGGATAGCCTATAAAGGCATATGCCGTTATATTACGAGTAGTATAAGGCCGACGCCCGGGGTAAGGCTATAATCGCGTTTAGGAACTTACGAGAGAATCTATATATTGCCGCCTACTACTTCTATAGCCGATTTACCTCCTTCCTTAAGCTTGTCTTAACGCCTAAATTTAATATTATAGACTATTAGTTTCGGTATAAGTGGTAGGCCTATAGGAGCACCTATATGCATAGTCTCTATTAAGTTAACGGAAGCCCGCCGCCTAATATATCTACCGATTTTACTTAAGAGGATTTTGCCTACTTTTAGGGCAAATACGTCTCTGCCTTTAACCTAGAGCTATAACGAGTAATGTAGTAAGGGGAGGCGAACCCGCTAGTAGTAGTTCGCCCTAGGTTTAACTTCTAATTCCTCTCTAAGGTTATTAACCGAGTGTAACGTTACCGCTATAACGAGGCGTATTGCCTATACTTTCGCCGTCTCTTAGATAGATCTCGATCTAATTCGAAGAGCTACCGTTTCTATTTCCTACGTGCGTGCTACGCAGACGCCTACGTCGCTAAAGATCTTAATCTATAATAGTTTATGTTCGATAGCGTCCGGAACGATCCTCTTCTTAATAACTATAATCCCGCCTTAGCTATTAGCTAGCTAGCGAATTACGATATATCCCCTTATACCTCTATGTATACCGTTATTAACTATATTAGGAAGTACTGCTCGAAGGGAGAGACGCAGTTAGAAAGCTATTATAATATTGCCTAAGCTATCCTGCCTAAGACTAATACACAATAGGGCCTTATAAGCTTTATTGCTAAGTTTATAAATAAGCTTACTATAGAGCGTAACTAATCTATAATAGAAGTTAGTTACCTATTGCTAAACTTACCGCTTTAAAAAGGTATAAGAGCTTTTTAGTCTATTAATTGCCGCCCCCTTAAGCTTTAGTAATAGGCGGATATTGTTAATGCGATAGAGGGTGTAGACGGGGTTCGTATATCTCGCAACGTCTACTAGAAATACCTTATATAAGACGACGAATAGGCTAATTTAACCTTCTTCGAACTATTAGCTAAGTTCGACTTTACGCGTACTCCCTAGCGACCTTTTCCTCGGGCGGCCGATTATATCTTAAACTACTTTCCTTACTATAAGCCTTAACGGGGGCACGACTAATACTAGGACTTTTGCCGGGTTAAGTTAACTCTTTACTATCCTTATCGATATACCTAAGAGGTTAAGGAGGTTAAGGGCATTACGTTTAAGACATTCTCTAAGGCATATAACTATTGCCTCTCTATCTATAGCAACGCTTATCCCGACGATTACTACGGTGACCTTCCCTCCCTTATTTAAGACGAATTTAATAATAACCCTTAGAACGATAAGGATATTACGGCCGGGGAGTAGGAGGAACTTACTGCTTTACTACTATATCGTAGCCTTAATACGGAAGACATTAAGTTACTTAGAAATCGCGACCTCGATCTTTAGCACGATTAGCAGCCTTATATTAGCAAATATCCCGACTTAGAGGCATAGGGGAACGACTATTAGAAGCTAGTTAAATTATAGTATACCTTTACTAATAAGTAAGATAATAATATATCTAATAATATCTTTGCTTGTTTTAACGTTAAGCAACGCATAGTTTTCGACCTCTTTACTTAGTACTTAGAATAAGCCCTCGACCCTAACGAGCAAGACCTAGCGCCCCTTCTTATATAAGTAGATAGGTAAGGCGGTATAGGCAAGTCTACTATACCTACCTATCTCTAAGACTCTTAAAGAGGTGCCTCTATTACGCACTATAGAGCTTAGTAACCTTTAGTCCTAGCTACGCCTCCTAAGTTACCTTATTATCGACGAGAAGTTAATAATTAGCCTACGAACCTTTTCTTATATCGATTCCCGCCTCTAATAGATCTTCCCGGAGCATTAAGACGAGTTCTTTAGTAGCCGTAGCGTTCTTATGCTTAGTGACTTCTATTAGCTCCCGCCTATAATAGAAAAGCCGCTTTTTACTATAGCGGCTCTTATAGCGCTACCTAAGATTCGTAGACGCAACGCTTACTACGCCTTTAATAAGACTATTATATTACAGTAGGTCTTACGGCAGTAAGGTAACGACTAGGCTCCTTTCCGGATAGCCCTTTAGGCCCTATATGTTAATGCCCCCTCTATTAACGACTAGAAGCTGCTCTATACCCGCGTGTAGGCAAACCTGCTACTTAAGGAGGTGGCTTACTTCGATAGGGCGGTCTATATCTACTCTACTAATATATAGGTCCGCGACTTTAATATAGACTATATAGAACGCCTTAGCTCGCTATATATCTAGGTTTAAGCGACTAATGTCAGACCTAACGCGTTATAAGCCGACTCTATTACTGCCGGCAACCTATATAACTATCTGCCTATCTATGTTAGTGCTAGGGTGATATTAATAGCGAATATCTAGACCCCTCCTAGCCTCGTGAATAGTGCCCTAAGGACTATCTACGACTTCGCTTAGAATGCTAATATAGACGACCCTCGAGCGTACCTACCCTTTATTATTCTAGTCCGCTTTAATCGCTATATAGGTTCGCCTTACTTCGACGACCTAAAGCTAGCGACTATTATACCTATCTTTTAGATAACGCGAGACTTCTTTAAAGGCGGCGCCTCTTGCTATCGCACTTAGTTCCCCCTAACGATTGCGTATACTATTACTATTTATAAGGCATAAGGTGCTACGCTTAAGTAGGTTATAGCGGATATATCCTATCGCGATTTCTAGTCTAGCCTTACTTACGTAGCTGTCTTACGGGCTAAGACGCTACGTAGCATTATGTTTAATACCTGCTTTAATCTTAATGATATTATTCGAGGTAGTAACGTCTCTATGCTAGCGCGGGAGGCTAACGCTATTCGCCGTGCTAGTTAGGTTATTAGGTAATAAGGAAGAAGGGTTATTAAAGAATAGCTATAGTAAGTAAATTAACTATACGCACTATATCTATCATTAGTTATATTGCTACTGCGTAGCTTCGTTCTATGCCTGCCGTGCCGTGCTATGCCTACTGCTCCGTGCCTGCTATTGCGTTCGTTGCTTCGTTGCGCGCTTGCTATTGTGCTGCTTCGTTGCTTTATTACGCGCCTGCTATTATGCTGCTTCGTTGCTTTATTGCGCGCCTGCTATTATACTGCTTCGTTGCTTTATTGCGCGCCTGCTATTATACTGCTTTATTGCTTTATTACGCGCCTGCTATTACTATTATACTACGTTGCTTCGTTACGCGCCGCGACTGCCTGCAATAGGGTTATAAAGGGGTATTGTGATTGTAATTGCAATAACCCGAGAATATAGGATCGTACTAATAGTATATCGGTAGGGCGCTAACCCTCTAAGAACCGGAAGTAGATAGGTAATAGCCTCTGCCTTAAGGTCCTATATTTCGAAAGGTTAGAGCATAGTGCTTACCACCTGTTCGGTCTTTAGTCTAAGTCTGCATTCGTATAGCTAGCTAGAGAGAAAAAACTCGAGGGTTTCTTTCGCTTAGGCGTTTACTATAATAGTAAGCCGGGTGTCTAGGTTAATTAATCTAGCCCGTAGAAATTAGTATCCGTTTAAGCTTAAGTTTTTGCTTATTTACCTTTTTAGTATTATTCCTTCCTTCGTTACGGCGTTAAATAACTTTCCGTTTCGGTAGCCGAAAATGCGTAGAGTGTGCAACTCGTGATAATAACGCGTGGCCTTGTCTTAGCCTTGTATTTAATCACGCGTAGGGGCCCGCGCGCGGGGTAAAAAAACCGTATAACAAGCCCCGCTTTTATTAAGGCTTAGGGTTCGAATCCCGCTTATGGCTAAAAAAAAGGTGCCCTAGCTATAGCAAAAAATTAAAGGTCCCCGGCTATAGCAAAGCTTTGCTTATAGTTATGCCCTACGGCATACTCGTATTTTAATTAATATTATATCTCTTCGATAGTTATATAAGCAACGAGAGATTGCAGAGATCCGTTAGATTAACGGCGATTATAACCCGGCCGATGCTATAACGAAGGCATTACTAAACTAAGCCCTTAAACGCTTTATAGACAATAATAGCTTAACTATTCGGATAGAGGCATACGTTCTACGCCCCTAAGTTCCCCTTTTAGGACTCTTTTTCATTTATACTTATATATTATATTTATTAGACCCCTTTAGTCTAATACGCGTTATCCTTGCGATTAGGAAGATTGCTTAGCAGTTAGAAAGAAAGACTACTAGTATAGGAATATAGTTATATAACTAAGGGATAGAGTCGCAACTATATTGCCGACTATATATAGGAAAAGAGCAATAGGGGTTATAACCACGCGGCGTATAACGCTACGTGACCTATATAGTTAATAACCTCGTTATTAACTAAAGGCATCGTTATAACTAGAGCAGTAAGCCCTAGCGTAGGCCTTAACAATGCATTGTTAAGGCATAGCAGGCTCTATAGAGGGACCCCGGCAGACGGGTATAAAGGGGCCCCCTTATTCCCCCTTCTTTAGCTAGATTAGATATAACTATAACTAATGCAACCCTCTTTGTTTAGATTAATCCAAGTAAATCACCTACTAACATCTTTTCTTATATACGCTCTAAGAGTAATTATAGCCTATTTTAAGTAAGTACCTTTAGTTTTTAGTAGTAAGAAATTCTTCTTTAAAAGTAAAGATTAACTAATTTATATATCGATATAAAACTTACGTAATAGCCTGAAAATAATAGCGTTAAAACGAGAAAATATTAAAGAAAAATTAATATATCTTATTAGAATATTTAAAAAATGCTTTTTTCGAGTCTTTAGTCACGTGGTAAGTATCTTTATATACTATCTAGTAGGAGAGATACTAAATTTTGTCCTGCGATTAGGAACGTGTCCGGCTAATTTAGACCTAACTAAGAGACGAATAGCCCCTTTATATAGGCTATAAACGCGTATATTAATAGGGCCTAAAGTCGGCCATTTGCGAGCCCTTATTGCGACGTCGGAGGCTATGCCTATAAGGGCGATTAAGTTAATAACTTAATTATCGCAAGGGCGGCTAAGTTAGTAACGCTATTACCGGGATCCCCGATGTATACGATGCATCGTATAGTTAATAACGCATTTATATAGGCGTTGCCCGCACGTAATCTATTTAATCACGTAGATTGTAATCGTGCCTAAAGAACGGATATCCCTTATTCCTATACTAGCATAACTATTTATAGATACAAGCTATTTATAGACTTCTAGGACTACTTTAACGGGTAGATAGAGGCTATATAGAACCGGGGAGATAGGTATTTTAAGAAGGCCTTTAAATCCTTCTTACGGTCCTATAGAATCTAGACCGGCGCCCTAAACCTTAGTTTTACGGCATTATTTTTAATGCTTTAGCGCTAATAGATTCCCCCGATTTAGCCTAAGGACGAACTACGTCTAAAATAGTTAAAGTTCTATAACGAGCGAACCCGAGAGTTCGGAAGGAACACATCCGTTATAGCCCTAGCTGCCGTAACTAACCCTCCTTCCTTAGTCGTCCTAGGCACGGCCCTAACGGCACCTTTTACTACCTTAACCCTAGCTCCTATCGCAACCTTTACGACGGCACCGTCTACGCCCGCGGCTATCCCCCCTGCGCCTTTAACCGCTCCGGCAGTTATATTCGCGTTAGAACCCTCCTTTGCCTTAATAACCTTAATATATACTACCTCCGTCGATCCCGGCTCGTATATACGAGATTAAATGCCCGGCATATTCCTAAACCCTTAGGCCCTAACGTTTCGAGATGTATTAAAAACGCTAATAATACTTTACCCGACTTTATACTAATTCTCTAAGACCCCTCCGATTAATATAACGTTAAAGGCAGCCTATACGATAGTCCCCCCTTACGACGTTTTAAACAAGGAGATAGACGTAGACCTCTTATAAAAGTTTATTAAGCTATAAAATAAAAGTAAGAATTATATAGGCGACCCTTATAATATTCTTAATAATAAAGTCTATATCTTTATAGACGTTTATTATATAGTTAAGGCCTAGCCCGGCTATTTCTATACCCTCTTTTCCTAGATCCTTACCGGACGAGCCTAAGACTACTATATCTAGCATATAGAGTAAGATAGCATATTTAGGCAGGCCTACGACCTACTAAAGGCTTACTTTAATACTAAAGTAAACTATTAGCACTATTAGGTAGATTAAAGCACTATAACTTTTAAAAAGCTATACGTTAAGTATTTAAATAAGACCTAATAGGAAGTCCTATAGACCCTTTTTAATAAGCTATAACGATATTAACGCGCTTTAGGATTTAAGTTCGCTAAAGACCTCCCCCTTCGTACTATATTGCTTAACGCGTGCCGAAACGTCCCGGAATTTAGCTATACGCTATATAACCCCCCTAAGACCGTAGAAAAGCTAGTCTCCGCGCTACGTTCCTCCCTAAAGACCTATCTATTAATATAGGCCGAGAACGGCACGTCTAGCACGTTTATATAATATCGTAATAAGGTAATAAATATAAATAATAAATATAATTTATTAAGCGTATTTTATACCGATAGTAGATATACTAACAACCGCGGTAACGGCCGTAGGTTTAGCGGAAGCAGCGGACGAGGCTACCGTAGCCCTTATAGCGGCGGTAGTAGCTTTAGCAACCGCTTATAGTCGAGGAAATACTTCGTTTATTAGAAAGAAGGCTGCTAGTCGATAAAGCATACCCTAAAGGAACGAGCTAGGTCTAAGGCTTAATACTACGCGTAATGCCTTTTAACCGGCAACCTTAATATAGGATTAAAGGCCTATCTTACTAAATATAAAGGTAATAAGACTCCTTAAGCCGCTATTAAATAACGTAACGATAAGGCTAATAACGACGAAGAACTAACTAAATAATAAGCCTCGTAAATCCTATATTAGCAGTCTTTTAACTATTTAATTATAGGCGAAAACGCATAAGGGATAGACTAGTTAAGCGTTCCGGCTACGCAATTTATCTTCGACCGTTACTTAAAGGACCGCTTTTACGGTATCTTCGTAGATACTAGAGTAGCTATAGTCTCTACGGTAGGTTAAGACTAATATCTCGCTTTATAACGCGAAGACCCTTCCGTCGTCCTTTTCTAGAACGGTTAGAAGACAGAAGACAGTCTAACCGGACTAAGTCTCTAATAGTCAAAGACTAATAGAGGGCGTTATTTATCCTTAAAAGCTATAGGGGCGGAATAGTAAGCAGAGGAGCACTCGGGGTCACTTGTACTAGACCGGCTGGCTAAGTCTAAGCAAGTAGGGGTAGTCGAGGCTAGAGCACTAAGGGCACTACTAGAAGAGGTGTGGGTCACTTAGTAGGCAGTTGAACTAAAACTATGATAAAAGCTAAAGAAGAAAGGAAGGAAGGAGAGCCCGAGGAAGGGCGGACTAAAGTTCCTTTATATAGCTCTTCCCGTCCGTCTAGACGGTCCCGGTACGTCCCTTTCCTTCTAGCACCTTCTGCCACGTATCCCTTACACTGCCCCGAGCTAATGCGGGTCCCCGGGGCTGCGTAAGGGCTATATAGGTCGGCTGACCTCGAAAAAGCTGCCTCCTGCGTCGTTCTAGAGCCCTTATAGACTAATCTAGGTTATGTAGGTCCATTTATGCACTACGTGCATAATGTCATGTGGGTGGGTCACACGACATAAGTCGTGTGACCTCCTTATGCGGAGGATCGGACGAATGATTAGTCCCGAAAGCCGGGAGGGCTATATTAGGCCTATAGCTCCCGGTGGTCTAGGTGTCGGTCTATTATGCGGGGCATCGAGCCAATCATCGGGTCTTATTAGGCAGGGGTGCCTAATAAGATCGTCGGCGTGACCGCAGCTGCGTGGTACGTCCCGTACCTAAGGAAGCTAAGTCCTAAGGGACTTAGGTTCGAAAAAGGGGTGTGTCCTAGGCCGAAAAAGGGGTGTGACCGGATAATAGGTAAGTCCGGGGCGAACATCTTTATGCTAAGTCATAAAGTACCAAGTACCAAAGTACCAAGTACCCCGGTACCCTCGTACTAAGTATTTCCGTACTTAAGTCCCTTAGTACTTAAGTCGTCCCGTACTTTAGGAAAAAGAAAGTAAACTAGGAACCTAGATTAGTGGTTCTATAATAGTGCTTAACGAGTCTACCGCCGGCTAAGCCTATATTAAATTCGGTAGCGGCGAGGACGTACGTTCCTTCGGCTCTATTGCCTTTAAAACCCCTATTAGCTATATTACGTTCTACGTGCTAAGAACGACGACCCCCTTCCTCCTTTACCTAGCTTATATAGATCGCTTAGGCGTATACTTTAATAATACTACCGATATAATTATCGGTCTTAGTATTAGCGTCCCTATTATTTGTAAATAGGGATATCTATAGTCCTTCTTTAGTAAAGAAGAGAATATAATCGCCTTCTTAACTAAAGCCGAGATATAAACGCTTTACCGCCGATTTAGCTACCCGGCCGTTAATAGGGTTTACTACCTATTAAAATAAGTAAGGCATAACGATATCTTAGTAGAAATACTTAAGAATATCTTAACATTCTGCTATTACTGCTAGCTTTACGCACTAGCGCCCTAAAGGTTTAGGTTTATATTAAAGGATAACTAAGAATTTAATTTTAAGGTCGTCGTCGATATAATATACCTAAAGGTCGGTAGTAGCACTCCCTTAGTACTATACGCGGTCGATATAGCGATATCTTTCTAAAAATCGCGATTCCTCTTATTTATATCGGCTAAAGATATATAAGAGATACTTAAGGCACTATAGATCGATATATACCTCGCACCCCTTAACTTTATCCGGCATAACGTAGGCACTAACTTCGCCTTAACTAAGTTTCGTAATAAAGCTCGTATAATAGGTATTACGTATACCTAAATCCCCGTTAAGGTATATTAGTCTATAGGTAAGGTTAAAAGGGATTATAGCCCGCTCTATTATACGTTTAAAATAATATAGGCTAAGTTCGGTAGGATAACGGCCTTTAAATCCGTCCTATAAATAGCTATTAAAGCCGTAAATAATATAGTAGGACTTAACGGTCTTATCCTTACGCTCTTTGTCTTTAAAGCGCACCTACGGATAACTTAAGACTCCCCTCCTTCGGTAACTACGGTATAGAGAGCCGCGACTATCTAAAAGGCTATAAAGGCCCTACGATAGCTCTCCGCGGTACGGTAAGTTAGAGACGCCCTATAAGCTCGAAACGGCCCTTTAACCCTTAACACTCTATTACTACTACTATAGAGTAAAGTCTACGTCTAGAGAGAGAGGAGCGAGGATAGTAAGGTCTATATAAGATTGCCTTTATTAACGGCTACGACGTTACTATCGAGACCGTTAACGGCCTTATAGTCTTCCGTTCTACCTTTATATAGCCGTACTATTATAGCAATAACGGTACCTTAGATCCCCTTGCCCTCGATAATATAGATACCTTCTCTAAGGTCGACTCCTTTACTCTAGACGAAATTCCTAAGCTAGACCCTTCCCCCTCTCCGGTATAGGCACTACCGGCTCCTCTATACCCCTACAAACGCGGACGACCCTTAGGTTTAAGGAATAAGCTAAAGACTATAACCTTCTATAATTAATTCTTAGTGAAGAAGGAAGAAGATATACTACGGCTTTCGACTAAGCTACGTAATAACGGCGTTATTACTATACCTAGCGCCCTTTTTAAAGAATCCGACTAACGAGAGATTAATAATCTCATAGCCTATAGAGTCTTTAGCTCCGAATAGTACGACGAATCTATTTATAGGCAATACCGTCTATTTCGGTCCCGAATAGTCCGGGAGGTAAAGGGTCGCGACGTTAAACCCTACGAAAAGTCCTATCTAATAATCTAAGGTTATAGCGATATAGAGAAAAGCTCGCTTCTAACCTATTCCCCTACTATCCAACGTATTAGCTAGCGCTTAATCCTAGCCCTTACCCCCGCCTTACTTCGCTAAGGCATAAGCTTATCTCTACGCGATATTATATAAGCCTACCCTTAAGCTTAAATATAGCTAAATCGTATAGTATTAGCGGCTCTTCCGATAGAGCTCTAGGGCAAGTATATAAAGGGCATAATTATAAGAGTTATTAGACCGTTATACGGTCTTATAGAAGCCGGTATATATTAGTAGAAAACCTACTATAAGCACTACGTTAAGAGCCTTAATATAGCTCCCTCTACCTATAACGTATGCCTTCTAATTATAAATTAAGGACCCGACGACTTTAGCCTCGTCGGAATATAAACCGATAATACCCTAATGCTTAGTTTAAACACCTTTTCGGCCTAGGAAGAAAAAGAGCTTTAGATAGCTTAATTTCGCGCTAAGCTAAAGGCTTAAATAACCCTAGGGAATGCTATAGACTTTAATAAAGCAAAGTTAACGCTTTACGACGATATTCTGCTTCTATAGTAGAAGGGATAGGCCTTAAGGATCGAGGTAGTCGACCTATAGGCTTATAATAAAGCCTAGCAGTACCTTAAGCAACGCGCTTATGCTATATACGTCGCCTCTATCTATTAGCTAAAGGCCTTATTCAATATCTCCGTAGTAGCCTAGGTCTAAGCCCCTAAAGGGAAAGATTATAATATCCTTAATAAGCGCCTTTAGTAGTAGATCGACTATTAATAACGTAGACTTACGTACCGACTAATTAATCTCGAGATAGCTAAACTCGTAGTATTTACAGATAGCTTATTCGCAAAGAACCGAGACCTTTCGTCTTAGTTAGGCTTCGTTATTACGCTTATTAATAAGACCGAACGTACGGATACGTACTTCCGGATTAATAGCAATATTATCTATTAAAGCTCGACGAAGTATAAGCGAGTAACCTATAGCGTTCTTACGAGCGAGATCTACGGTATAGTTAACGGTATAGACCTTAGTATCTCCTTTATTACGACCCTCCGTATAGTTACGGAACGGCTTTAGCTCTTACTAATTCCCTTTATTATATATACTAACTTATACTCCCTCTACGAATGCCTTATTAAACTCGGTACTATAAAGGAGAAACGCTTAATAATCGATATTATAGCGTTACGTTACTCGTATAAGCGACGGAAGATTAATAAGATTAGGTAGATCTACGGGGAAGATAACCCCGCCGACGCTATAATAAAGGCATCGCTAAATAAGGCCTTTAAACGCCTTATTAATATAAATAGCCTCTCGATTAAGATAGAAGCCTTCGTTCTTCGCCTATAGCTACCTACGGTCTCCCCTACGGTATCCCCTTTATTCTACCCCTTTTTTATTTATATTTATTAAATATATTTATTAGGCTTTTTACCTAATAAATCGTTCTTCCTATTTCCCTTTATTTAGATATAGATTACGGACTTACTATTTAGCAACTATAAAGAAAAGTTACTAGTGTAGGAATAAAGGATATCCGCTCTTTAGGCTCGATTGCAATCTACGTGATTAAATAGATTACGTACGGACAACGCCTAAATAGATGCACTATTAACTATACGATATATTGTATGCATCGGGGACCCTAGTAATAGCGTTACTAACTCAGCCGCCCTTACGATAATTAAGTTATTAACTTAATCGCCCTTATAGGCATAGCCCCGACGTCGTAAGCAAGGGCTTGTAAAGGGACGGCTTTAGGCCCTATTAATATACGCGTTTATAGCCTATATTAAGGGGCTATTCGTCGCCCCTTAGTTAATAGATATATAGACTAATCTAGCTAGTTTATAACCCCCTTTTATTTATTTAACTAACTAACTATAGGAATAGGGGATATCCGCATTGTTAAGGTAGTTGCACATACGTAATCCGTAGGATTACGTACACGCAATAAGGCTATATCTCTACGAGGCCTTCCCCTCTTCCTTACCTAGATTATAGATTTAATAATACAATAACTTAATAGATCTATCCGGCTAGTCACCGTTATTAGAGCCTTACTAATACTAATTAGTAAAGGCATCTCCGCTGGTTTTACCTACTAAGAGATTCCTTTATATATAGTTAGGAAAGAAGAGGCAAGATCCGTAACTATCGAAGGTATAAAACACCCTACGAGGGAACACCTAGAGGTAGTTATCTTTATGCTAAGAACGAGACCTCTTAATTGCAATATTACCGCGTTAACCTCTTTATTTCGAAGTCTCCCTAGCTATCCTTTAATCCCGTCTCGCTTCCTAAAGGAAGAAGAGTTACATTAACCGATAGTGCGTCTATAACGCCGACCGTATCGTAAAGAACCTTACGACTATTAGACAACCTCGACCCCTTTAATAGCTAGTTTAAGCAACTAATGCTGCCGCCGCCGACGCGGCATACCTATCAACCGCCGAAGAGCTCTTCTAAGCGCTCCCTTAAGAAAATCTCTCCTAACGGCACACTAGACAACTACGAGCCCGACTCTCGCGTCGGACCACTCGTCCCTATAAAGCCCGCTACCTGCTTCGATAAGCATCGCGAAGACCCTCGCGATCCTATAAGAATACAGTCCGCTTACTGCCTTAAGCCACGAGAATACAGTCCGCTTGCTGCTATAAGCCTACCGCAAACATAAAGCCGCTAGTTGCTTTACTAGGTTAATTACTAATCCCGCACGCTGCTTTAATATAACGCAGCTACCCGTACAACTATAGAGCCGGGAGACAAGGATATATGCACGATAGATAATGCATTTTAGCTCGGGGACCATTCGGCCATTAGTCGCTAACTGGTCCCCGACAACCCCTCTCGAGGCCTAAGGGTATATCCCTAAGGCCCCGACACATCTTAGAAGAGGGGCAAGCTTTAGTCTTACTACGAGAGGGCAACCGCACTGCAATAAAGGATCATTCGTACTTTTAACCATCGTTCCTACCTTCCTAAACGTACCTCTAGTCTGTCTTCTTATAAGTTCTAAAGCTTTCCTAGCGTCTAAGGCGTCCGCCCTAGAAGGGGGGGATAATTATAACGCAGCTACCCGTGCAACCATAGAGCCGGGAGACAAGGATACATGCACGATAGATAATGCATTTTAGCTCGGGGACTATTCGGCTATTAGTCGCCAACTAGTCCCCGACAACCCCTCTCGAGGCCTAAGGGTATATCCCCAAGGCCCCGACATATCTTAGAAGAGGGGCAAGCTTTAGTCTTGCCACGAGAGGGCAACCGTACTGCAATAAAGGATTATTCGTACTTTTAACCATCGTTCCTACCTTCCTAAACGTACCTCTAGTCTGTCTTCTAACATTTAAGCCCGCCTACTGCTCTAAGCCCGCACGCTGCTTTACGCCTTCTATTCTAATTGATTAGAAAGAGCCCTAGAGGGCATAATACGGCATCGTTAGAAACTTTAACGCCGTAGATCGCAGCCTTTAGCCACTCGTTGTATCACTAGCCCTTTCCTTCCTAACGCTCGTTACCTCGAATTCACCTACGCTCTTTACCTTATTTTTCGCCCTAGTTTCTGCATCCTTAGCAACGCTCTTGGCAACGCCCTTTGCAACGCTTTTTGCAACCTTAGCAGCCTACATTCGTTGCGTTACTTTTCGCCCTTAGCTTAGCAGCTTCGCCCTACAGCCGCCCCGACACTCCTTACACTATACGGCCCGAACGGCACTATACGGCTAAAACGGCCCTCTTTCCCTTTATTCGTTGTGTATCTCTATTTGGTAGAAAACCCGGATTCTTATTGCTGTTATTATTATCTTCTTAAAAGAACTGCTAGTATAGGAATAAGGGATATCCGTATTATTAAGGTAGTTACGCATACGTAATAAGGCTATATCTCTATAAGGCCTTCCCCTCTTCCTTAGCTAGATTATAGATTTAATAATATAATAACTTAATAGATCTATCCGGCTAGTCACCGTTATTAGAGCCTTACTAATACTAATAATACTATTTATAAATAAAATACTAGATAATTATCTATATTATAAGAGAACAAGCTTAAGGGGGGTATATAACTATTATTAATCTAAGAAGGGACATAGCTATATACCTAGGTCTAAATATCTATATATACGATATAGAGGTTACGTAGGATAATATATAATATAACCTAATACTATAATAGTATATCCCCCTTAAATCGGCGTTCGACTTAAATACTTAAAAAGGGCAATAGGCTAATAAAAACGAAGGGAATCTATATTAACCGGTCCTAAAAGCTAGCCTAATATAAAACGAGAGAAGAATAAGCAGAAATAAAGGGTAAAACTAAGAATCTAACGCATGCCGTCGTAACGTAAATTATATTAATAAATTATACTTATTATCACTTAGGCGAAGGTAAAGACGTAAGGAAGGCTATATAAAGGGCCGGTTTAGGCTTAGTCGGGTTAAAGGCGTAAAAAGCCTTAAGGTCGTCCTAGCAGCCGTTAAAGCAAGAGGAGTCCTCCTACGTAAGGGGGCTATAACGCTATTAAACGCGATACTTAATCTTCCCGGAGGCGTACTAGCGTTACGTAAGGATAGAAGAAAACTCCTACTTAAGGTATATATTATCGCCGTCGTCGTCGTTAAAGGAAAGGAGAACGCTATTATTAGCGGGCCGGACGTTAAGCTCCGACTAGCCGGGCAAAGGGGGCTTTTAGGTCTTAGTAAAGAGGGAGTAATAAAAAATAGGGTAAAAGCGGCTGCCCTTAAGGAGGTAAAGAAGATACGCTATCTTATATACCTTAAGGACCTTATATAGGCCCTCCCGCTTATAGTCGAGCTTTTTTATAAGGCGGAAGGTCTAGATCTAGCGGGTGCTAAGGAATACTATATCGCCGGGCTAATACGCTAAGGCGGGAGTCCGCCGGGCGTCCGCGTAGCGAGCCTAAGTGACTTAAGCATCCTCGATTATATCGCGGAGGAAGTTAGAAATACGCTAAAGATAGGAAGCAAATGCGTTACCGCGGAGGTATTCCTTTCGCTACTAGGGGGTTATACTAGGCGGGGGGGGACTAAAGGGCTTAGTGCTAAGCTTTAGGTAGAAGCTATAGTTAGTAAAGAAAGGGGAGGGGCCGGTAGATTTAGAAACTTAATTATTAATAGTAAACTTAGCGAAGGGAAGGAGGTCGACCTAATCGTCCTAAAGGTAGGTAGTATAATAACGAAGGTAAACCTCTATCTAAGCGTTTATAATCTTAGTCTAACCGTCGGTCTAAGGGTAGTAGGCGGAGCTAAGGTAAAGGCGGTAACTAAAGCGACGATTAAGCTACTATTAGAAAGCCGAAATAAACTAAGTACTACGGTCGTTAATAATAAAGGCTAAGGTGCTATAAAGGGATTAAACGTAGGAAATAAACGCGTTAATAATATCTTTAACGGTTATTAAAGGTATTAAGACGTAGTAGCGTATCTTCGTAAGGCGGTCGACGATAACGAGGATATTAGAAAACTTAACGCCGTTATAGTAGTAGATAGGGAGGTCGGTAATAAAGTCGACGGATATATTAGTCTATAAGGCGAAGGGAATACTTAAGGGCTAAAGTAGGCCTTAAGGGGAGAAATAAGGGGATTTAGCGCCTAGACATATATAATAATTCCGTATAAAGCTAGAAATAGACTTATGTATACCGGGCTAAACGTAGGACTAGCGGTAGAGGCTAGCGGTCTTCGTACGTCTAAGGTAGCTAGTAAAGGGGGAGGTATAAGCGCGGACGAGGATCTAAAGAATTAAGGCGTTGTTAAAGGGAACGAAGAGCCGGCATTAGAAATAGAACCGGCCTTAGACCTTAGAGAGAGCGGTCTTAGGGATCGAGCGGAAGGGGGCTTAGAGGGGGTAAGGCTAGTAGGGCTAAAGGGACTAAAGAGCTACGCGAATAGCGGAGATAAGCAGGGAGGAGGAATAAGCCCGGTCGATAAAGTTATCGATTAGCTTAAAGTCGTCGAAAGCGTAAAGGTTAAGGTAGTCGGAATTATATTTATAAATTATATTTATAAACGAATCGGACTCCTCGACGGTATTAAGGGCGGGAGTAGTATTAAGGTAGAGGGAGGTATTAACCTTAGACTTAGGGAGGATAACCTAATATCGGTAGTTAATCCTCTCGTCGGCTCGGTCGGTAAAAGAGAGAGGGTAGGAGCTAGGCAAGCGGCTAAAGGCGTCCGGGAGAATAGCTTAAGAGCTAGGCTAAAAGACAATCTTAAAATTAAAACGACTAAGGAATTCGGCCTAGCGGGTCTATCGCTAGTTAAAGGGCTTTATAGTTATAAAATACTTAAGATTCTTATAATCCGAGGCTATCTTAAACTTAGGTAGGCCCTTAAGCTTAAAGCGCTACTCTTTAAGAGATTTTATAATCGCGAGGAGTTCTTTATTATAGATCTCGTAATTATACTCTTAAGTAGAGTATTTTAACGAAAAGAAGGCAATTAGATAATAACGACTATCGTCGAGGAGCTATATTAGTATCCCTTTAGCGGCTTATTTAAAAGCATTTATCTAAACTATAGTCTTACGATAGGGGTTAAAGTATATAAAGACTAAGGCGGTAGTAAAGGCGTGCTTAAAGGCTTTAAAGGCGTAGGCGTAGGCGGGAGACTAGATCTAAGGGGTAGAGTTCTTAGTAAAGGCGTTTAAAGGGTTCGTAAGCTTAGAAAAGCCGCGAATAAAACGCCGATAAAAATTAGCGAATCCTAAGAAGCGCTAAAGGTCCTTAATTAAGGAGGGGGTAGACTAGTTTAAGACTATATAAACCTTTTTAAGATCTATGCGAATGCCTTAATCTAAGATAATTAGGCCGAGGTACTTAGTCTTAGT
This sequence comes from Ophiocordyceps sinensis, assembly GCA_012934285.1. Taxonomy (NCBI): domain Eukaryota; kingdom Fungi; phylum Ascomycota; class Sordariomycetes; order Hypocreales; family Ophiocordycipitaceae; genus Ophiocordyceps; species Ophiocordyceps sinensis. The sequence continues at coordinate 10,140,906 of JAAVMX010000001.1, read as the reverse complement.
AACGTAGAAGTTATACTTATCTACGTTAAGCTAAAGGCCGGCGGTATTAAAGCGCTTAAAAACCGTATTAACGTAGGCTTAATGCTCCTCCCGCGTCTTTAAGAAGATTAAGACGTCGTTTAGATAGGTAAAGCAAAACTTATTAAAGATACCGTAAAAGGCCGTATTAATAAAACTCTAGAAGTAAGATAAGGCGGCGGTAAGGCTAAAGGGGGTAATATAATACTTAAAAAGCCTATACTATATAGCGAACGCAGTCTTTTACTTATATCCTTCGGTAATATAAAGGCGATTAAACGCCGCGATAACGTCGATCTTAGTAAAAAACTTTGTCTTTTAGATATAAGCGAGGGTATTATAAATAAAGGGTAAAGGGAAATAGTTCTTAATTATAGCTTTATTTAAGCCGCGATAGTTAACGTAAAAATAGACGCCCCCGCCCGGTTTATAGGTAAGTATAATAAAGGTAGTCGCGGGGGAGGTAAAGCGGCGGATAAAGCCCTTCCTAAGCTGCTTATTAACGTACGCGCGGACGATCCGGTTCTCGTCTTCGCTAAAAAGGTAAAGGCGGGTATAAAAAGGTTATATTCCCTCCTTAAGGTTAATTTAAGTATTAACGGTCCGGTAAAGGGCGAGCTTATCGGCCTCGCTCTTAAGCTATATATAGATTATATAATAGAGCTCTTTAAGGACCTTAGCCTACAGCTCGTCGAGTATATAAAGGACTTTCTCTTACTTCTTAAAGAACTTAGCGATATTATTAAGGGAGATCTTATTAAGGTAGATCTTATTAAGGTAGTCGTCGACGAACTTATAAAGGCAGGGGTTAAGGCAAGCTTTCGCGTCCTTAGCGTTTATATATCTAATTAAAACGGCCTAATAAAAGTCCTTAAGGATATCTTAATTAATAAGTAGTAAAGGCTTAGTAAGTAAAGGCTTAGCGGTAAATATTACGGTATAGGACCCTAATAGGTACGTACCTACATAGATATAGGTTAACCCCGGACTACGCTAATATTGCCCTACTATATTTCACGGGTATTTCACGGGCATTTCACGGTTATAGCACGGTGATGTTATAGTGAAATCTAGCATAGGTAAACCCCGGCATTACGCTACGACTCCACGGCTATTTCGCGACGCGTATTACAGGGATTTTACTATAACACGCAAAGCGTATAATAGGGGGAAATCACCGCGTTAAGGCATATATAGGGAGAGGATCACGCATACACGGTAATACGCGATTAGGCATTGTTAGGGAGATTCCCTAGGGAAGCTACGGTAATACGCCGGGATTTTACGGTGAAATCCCGGATGGCAATACAGGCATATAACGGGCATCTTCCCCGGCCTAGGAATGGAAGGGATAAGTAATTATTTTCCATATTATTTAATAGTTGAAAACCTGCTTTACCTTATACTTGCCTTCGCAACCGGTAGATAGTCCGTTACTAGTAGAACTATTAGCCGGCCTAACTCCCTTCCTAGGCCTTATTACGGCTAGTAGTATCCTGTCCTTTCGATAACCCCCCGTAGTATACTAATTATATTAGTCTATTGTATAATAGTAAAGGCCTTAATTAAAGTCTAAGAGGTTTAGACTTTAGGCTACCGGTAGAATATTACTATTACGTCGACGTTAAGCATTTAGACGTTAAATACTAAATCGTTAAAGGATAAAAAGCGGAAAGGCTAAAGTCTAATAGTCTTACGACTCGGCCGTAATATAAGGCAGCGGTAGCCGGCGGTCTTATAGACGGGACGGGGGCGGGGAGGTCGAACGTAGCGGTAAGGGTAGAGGGTAGCTAAAGAGTTAAAGTTATAGCCGGAGTTAGAGTCGGCGTCGTTAACCTAGCGAGAGGAGTCCGGATAAGCGGGTTTACCTACGTTAAGGGTATCCTTAAAAAACACTAAAAGAGAGGGGCTAAAGGATAGGGGAATAAACTTAAGAACGTTACTAAAGCGGACGGAACGGACAAAGGCCGGAGGATAGGCTAAGGCTATACGGGCGGGAATAAGGATCGTAGCGGTAAGAATAAGGATTATAGCGGTAAAAGGTTCGCCTTCGTCGTTAGAGTCTTTAACGGAGGGGGCGGTAAGGGGTTCGCCCTTATCGTTAGAGTCTTTAACGGAGGGAGCGGGGGGAAAACGAATTATATTTATTAATTATATTCCTCTTAAAATAAGGGCGGGGGGAGCCGGGATAGGGCGGGTAGGTCGGGCAAGGGTAGCCGAGAGGCCCGGGATAAGATAAGGCTAGTAGTCCGAGAGGTAGGAGGCTAGATAAAAGGGGGACTAAAAGGAAAAGGAGTTACCGCGCTAGCTAATAATAAGGTTATACCGGCGTAGCTAAGGGAGGCTAAGAATAACCTTATAGCTAAGCTTCGTAAAAAAGAAGCAGATAGACTTAGTATAAGCGTTAATCCGGGAGACTAAAAAGGCGTAATAAGTAATAGAGCCGGACTTATAGTCGCTATTATCGGCGAGAGAAAGCTAGCGTAGGAATTAGAGCTAGCGGATAGGAAGGGCAAGGCGGTACGCGGTCTAAGCGTATATAAGGGATAAAGGCATAAGTAAAGCACGCGGTTATATTCCTATAGGGAGGCAAAGATCCTCCCCGGTATCGAACGAAGCTATAAACTTAGACACTAAGAGCTCTATCGCGCGATAAGGCGAAGGAGCTATATATTTCCCGAGGATAGGGAAGAGGCGGGGAGGTCGTCTACCTCGCCTTTAATAAAGCCTTGCTTAATAGCGCGAACTTAGTAGCGGGGGGGAGGGGGTTTAAGTAGGCGTGGGGTAGACATACCGCTACTACGGCTACGGCCGCGGCTAGAGCCGGAACCGGCGCCGGGACTAACGCTAGGGTTAGCGCTAGGATTAGCACTAATACCCTTATTAGGGTAGGTCTAAGCGGTATAGGTAGCGGTAGCCGGCTAAGCATAGTAGAGGTAGAGACGGTTCTCGAACCGCCGTTACTTCTTAGCGTTAGTAAGCGAGGCCCGGAATACATCGAGCTATATTAGGTTACCGGCAGGAGACGTAGGTAGGACGGGCGAGGTAGGGCCGGTGCGAGCGGGGTTACAAGGCGGCTAGAGTTAAGAATAGGCCTTAATACGCTATTAGTTATCCTAAAGCGTAGAACATATCTTAGCTTAGGCCGTAAAGTCGTTATAGGCCGGGCATTCTACCTATAGAGCGGCGGCGTTAGTAAGTTCGATAGAGACCTTTAAATAAAGGTAGGCGACGTAAGCGGTGCCGTTAAATAATAAGTCGGCTTAAAGCTAGGTAAACTTCGAATAGAAGTCTAGCTAAGAAATATTCTTTATCGATAGGGCATTAAAGTCGGCCTTTAACTAAGCATAGGTAAAATTAGCACTAAAGATAAGGCTAAGGTCGTCGGTAAGGGCTTTAATAATAGTATACTATTAATCGGCGAAAGACTTATTATCGAGGACGTCTTAAGGAACGCTAGCGATAATAAAGGCGGCCCGGCCGGTAAGCCGGCTAGCCGCGTAGAGAATATAATCTTACTCCGTAGGGTATAAGGCGGCGTCTTAACGGAGCTTAATAGCAAGGCCGTTGCGCTAGGTCTAAAAAGCCTCCTAACGTTGCTTTTAAGTACCGGAGTCGCTAGCGAACCTCTAAAGGTCGGCGATATAGGAATAGGTAAGGGTAAGGGCGGGGGCGGGGGTAAGGGCCTAGTCTTAAGCCGCGTCGCATTTAGTTAAGACAAGGAGAGAGGACGTAGCGCGGTTAAGCTAACGCTAGAGATCTGCAGCGTGCTTTTAGGCGATAGCTACGTCCTCCTAAGCGACGAATACTCTTATATCTAACTTAACGTAAGCATTATTAAAGTAAGTAAGGGCCTTAATCTAAAGGGCGCGGAAGTCGTAAGTAGCGTTAGCCTAAATATAGGCGAACGTGCTAAATATAGGCCGTTAGGCTTAAAGAAGGGCGGCGAGGCGAGGGTAGTAGGAAACGTACTTAGTCTAAGGCTTTAGGTCGGTAAGAGCTAGTAGGATAACGGCTAAGGTAGCGGACGGAGGATCGGCCTTTATATAGTTAGTTATCGTAGATTATAGGGCAATAGGATAGGGTAAAGTTAAGGGAAGGGTAAGGAGGGAAATCTATGCAATTTGCGTTAAGACGGCGTATCTATACTAGGAAAATTCTAATAATCGAGGAAAACTTAATCGAAGAGGTCCGGCGAAAAGGCGGGCTTACGTCGCGAAGAAGGGAGATTAGAAAAGAAAGGGGTAAGATAGCGAGATTATTAATTTAAGGCAATAGGATAAAATAGTAGATTAAATTATAAGATAACGAGCTTAAGGGGGGTATTTAATTATTGTTAATCTACGAAGGGATATAGCTATAGACCTAGGTCTAAATGTCTATATATACGATATAAAGGTTACGTAGGATAATATATAATATAACCTAATACCGTAATATATATATAAGAACTTCTATACTAGATATAAATCCTAAAAATACATAATCCTAGAATAATCCCTATAAAGTTCCCGATATTATATCCGAGGATAATATTCCTAAATGTATAATATAGGACAATAACAATAATAATTAAAGAAATTTATATTGAAATACCTAAGAAGCCGGCTGAGTTCTATAACGACTACTAAAAATACCTAATATATCTACTAATAAATAACGATAATATAACCCTTCTATCTGCTTTAGAAGGTTATAATCCTATAGAACTAAAAACCTATAAGCAAGCTATAAAAAGCGCCGAAGCCTTATACTAGGATAGAAGCATAGTAGTAGAAATATAGCAGCTTATAAATAATAATACTTATATTAGTAGGGATTATACGTAAGATATCTTATTAAGAGGTCTTTTAGTTAGTATTTAAGTATGTTTTCTTCTTAGCTAGAAAGGGGGGGAAAGGGGCCCCTTTTATAGGTCCTTTAAAGAGCCTAACCTAGGCCTGCCGGGCTCCTAATAGAGCCTTGTTAGGAGCACGTGACCTAGCCGCTAACGCTGTCATCCGGGTTATAATAAGGCTACTGCCGGGGTTATAACAGGGCTAATAACGCTGCCGTCGGGGCCGTTAGGGTTATTAAGGGTTATAACTTATAACCCTTTTCCTCGTAGTGTTTATCCTATATTCCTACATTCCTATAACTTAGGAAATAACCGAGCTACCTAAAGACCGGGAAGCCCTCGGAAGCCGATAGGTCTATAGAGTTAAAAAGGATAATAACAACTAAATAAAGAAGTTTAAAGCTCGACTTATAGCTTTAGGCTATAAGCAAATATACGGCTTAGACTATATTAAAACCTTCTCTACTATAGTAAGACCTAAGTCTATAAGGCTCCTACTACTATAGGCTATCGCTAATAACTAAAAAGTACTATAGTTTAATATAAAAAATGCCTTTCTTTATACGGATATAGATATAGAAACGTATATATAAATACCTAAAGCTTTTCTAAAGATAGTACTATACGTATGGTTTTCCTAGCATAAAAAAATAAAATATAAAGGCATAACTTACTTTAATTACTTAAATAAAAATAAGACGAAGAAGCTCGTAGCGAAATTAAGAAGATTACTATACGGCTTAAAATAAAGTCCTTTACTTTAGTATAATCTATTAAAAAGCGTACTTAACGAACTTAGTTTTTACTGCCTTCTAATAGACGAAGGAGTGTTTATAAATAGCATACTGCGAATAGCTATAGCCGTCTATATAGATAATCTTCTCTTTTATAGACCTATAGAGCGTGTAATAACCTAAGTAATAGATTAAATTAATAAAACCCTACCGATCGAATCGCTAGGGGAAGTTAAAGACTTCTTAGGATTATCTATATACTTAAATAGAGATATAAAGGGATTATATATATTATAAGCAACTATTAGTTGGTTAAACAAACAAAGGGGGTTATAAACTCGCTAGATTAGTCTATAATATCTATTAACTAAGGGGCGATAAATAGCCCTTTTATATAGGCTATAAACGCGTATATTAATAGGGCCTAAAGCCGGCCCTTTACAAGCCCTCGTTGCGACGTCGGGGATATGCCTATAAGGGCGATTGAGTTAATAACTTAATTATCGTAAGGGCGGCCGAGTTAGTAACGCTATTACTAGGGTCCCCGATGCATACGATGTATCGTATAGTTAATAACGCATCTATATAGGCGTTGCCCGTACGTAATCTATTTAATTACGTAGATTGTAATTAAGTCTAAAGAACGGATATCCCTTATTCCTATACTAGTAACTTTTCTTTTATAGTTGCTAAATAGTAAGTCCGTAATCTATATCTAAATAAAGGGAGATAGGAAGAACGATACATTTAGTAGAAGGCCTAATAAATACATTTAATATTAGTAAGGCTCTAATAACGGTGACTAGCCGGATAGATCTATTAAGTTATATTATTATTAAATCTATAATCTAGCTAAGGAAGAGGGGAAGGCCTTATAGAGATATAGCCTTATTGCGTGTACGTAATCCGTAGGATTACGTATACGTAACTACCTTAATAATATAGATATCCCCTATTCCTACACTAGCAGTTCTTTTAATAAGATAACAATAAGAGTAATAAGAACCCGGTTTTCCCACCGAATAGAGATACGCAATAAATAAAGGGAAAGAGGGCCGTTCTAGCCGTGTGGTGCCGTTCGGGCCGTATAGTGCAAGGAGCGTCGGGGCGCTTAGAGCGTCGGGGCGGTTAGAGCGTCGGCGCGGCTGCTAAGGGCGTAGGGCGAGGCTGCTAAGCTAAGGGCGAAAAGTAACGCAACGAATGTAGGCTGCTAAGGCTGCAAAAGGCGTTGCAAAGGGCGTTGCTAAGAGCGTTGCTAAGGATGCAGAAAGCAGGGCGTAGAAAGCAAGGTAAAGAGCGTAGGTAAATTCGAGGTAAAAAGCAGGGCGAATTCGAGGCAAAAAGCAGGGCGAATTCGAGGTAACGAGCGTTGGGAAGGAAAGGGCTAGTGATGCAACGAGTGGCTAAGGGCTGCGGGCTGCGGCGTTAAAGTCTCTAACGGGGCTGTTAAAGTCCCTAATGATGCGTATTGCGCCCTCTAGAGCTCTTTCCAATAAATTAGAACAGAAGGCGTAAAGCAGCGTGCGGGCTTAAAGCAGCGTGCGGGCTTAAAGCAGCGTGCGGGCTTAAAGCAGCGTGCGGGCTTAAAGCAGCGTGCGGGCTTAAAGAAGCGTGCGGCAGCGTGCAGGATTAGTGATTGACCTAGTCGTTAAAGCAAAGCAACTAGCGGCTTTGTGTTTGCGGGGGGCTTATAGCAGCAAGCGGACTGTATTCTCGTAGGGCTTAAGGCAGCAAGCGGACTATATTCTCGTGGCTTAAGGCAGTAAGCGGACTATATTCTCGTATAGTCGCGAGGGTCTTCGCGATGCTTGTTGAAGCAGGCGGCGGGCTTTATAGACGAGTGGTCCGACGCGAGAGTCGGGCTCGTAGTTGTCTAGTATGCCGTTAGAAGAGCTTTTCTTAAAGGGAGCTATTAAATCTTTAATCTACGGCTCGGACTAAATAGGCACGATTATAGGTCTTAATAGGTCTAATAGGTTGTATAGCAAAAGAGGTTATATTAATATAATGATAAAGATATGTGTGTAGCCCCTATTTTCTTAAGGGGCTTGTTTTATAGGAAATCTTCCCCGAAGCTATGTAACGGTTATGCTAACCTAATGTAGTGGCCTCTATTATATAATCTAACACACCCCCCTAGCTTCGAACCTACATCCGCGGGAGGGAAGCTAGCGTAAAGAGGTCGCTAAATAGCTTAAATCCGATGAGTTTTTAATCCTCGTTCTATCGTTAAGCCATCGGGTCGGGATATCATTAATCCCTGCCCGTTTATTCCTACGCCTAAGCGCCCTAGAGAGTGCGGCTTTTTAAGCTCTTATACATCTTTTTAATCCTTCGAGGACCCCTCGTCCTAACTATCTTCCTTCTTAGCTCTCTACGCCTAATCGAGCTATAGAGCCTTTAAGCGATAGCTATAGCTCGGACGCCGCCATGCGTAGCCTCTTTAAGCCTTAGGTCCGTCGTCTCCCTAACGTCGTCGTAGGGCGTAAAGCACTCTTCGAGGCTACCTATAGCCTTATATCCTTTCCTCTTTCTTCCGGATAAGGAAATCCATATTAATACTCTGAGAGTACGGCTTTAATAGCTCTCACACCTCTTAATCTTCCTACACTATATAATTGTCGGTTTATATCGCTTCGTCGGTCGATTTAGGGAGCTCTCGATCGGCGAGGCGTTATAAGATATCGTAGAGGCCGATTTATTCGACAAAGACCTTAGATAAAGGCCCTTAAAGCGCCTTTATAAGGCCGTCTGCTATTATCTTCGCGGTAGGAGTATACTTAACTTCGATAGTCTCGTTAAGGACCTCCTAACGAAGCTAGTGGTTGTAAATGTCTACATAGCGAAGCTTCGTCTATAGAGTCGCGACTTCGGCCGTAATTAGTCGGATAGTCTAAGTATTATTATATTAAAGGCGAATTCGGGAGTTATCGAGGGAGACGTCGAGCTCTTTAATAAGCCTGCTTACGTAGATCGACTCCTTTACTATCTATAATAGAGCTAAAAGCTCCGCCTCTATTGTTAAAGTTATAATAGTATCCTATTTGTTAGCTCTCTAGCCGATTAGGCCTCCGAATAGGTTTATAGCAAATGCCTAAGAGCTCTTGCGATTAGTATTATTATCGAAAGAGGCGTTACTTACTACCTCGAAGTCGTCGCTACCCCTTAGACGAAGCGCAAGCCTACGAGTGCGGTGCAAATAGTAGATAACTCGATCGACAGCTTCTTTATAGTTCGGTCTAGGGTTAGTGTTATATTTATAGAGTTTTAATATTGCAAACGCGATATTAGGTCGGGTGATAACCGCCGCGTATAGTATAAAGCCTACGTTTACTTAGTAGGACTATATCTCGTAGTGTTTAGCGATTCCTTTATATGGAAAAAGGTCGTTTACTCTTATCGGTGTATTAAATAACCTACGTTTCTTCGCTAGTCGGTAGATCTTATTAATATAGGCAGCTTATAATAGCTAAATATAGCCCTATTTGCGATTATATAGAATCTTAATACTAAGGAACTATTGCAGGCTATTACCGCCTATAAGCTTATACTTTCCTTAGAGCTAATTCTAGAGCGATTTAGCCCTCTCTTAATCATTCTTATAATATATAAAAACGATATTATCTATATAGAAGAAGACGATAATGCCGTTAAACGTTAAGCAGTAAGGTTTATACGGTACTATCTAGAATCCTATCTCCCGGAGCGTTAACGTAAGTTCGCGATACTATAGAAGAAGGGATTTCCGCAGTCCGTAGAGTGCCTTATCGAGCCTAAGTACGATCGAGTGTTTCCTATATCCTAGAGGCATCTTTATATAGATAATCTCGTCGAGGGTAGCGTTAACGAAGGCGTTAATAGCGTTATACTATATTAGCTCGAGATCGAACCTTACCGCGATCGTTATAAGTGTCTGAAAACTCCGTCCCGCGAGAGTAGCTACGTAGGTCTCTTGCCTATTTCTAAGCTATTAATCTCCTCGTATAACTAATCTCGCCTTATATTTAGAGAGTCTCCTATATTTGTCTATCTTATATACGTATACCTATATATAGTTAAGCACTTAGCCTTTCTTTGTGAGTGTTTTATAGTCGACTTTAGTCTACGACCTTATTTTCTTTATAGCTCTAAAGATATAATCGCTCCGCCTCCTCGAAGTAAGGGCTAAGTAGATAGTGTTTAAGCTATCTATAATATATTAGCATAGCGGGAAGGTCTCGCCGATGCACCTGCCTTTTTAGGATTAAGCGGTCGAGGTAAGCCTTATCCTTAAATCGTAGCGTATTAATATCTCTTAAGGTCGGTGCGGCTCGAGTGCCTACTATAAATACCGAGTGCTAGTAGGCGTGTTTTTAATCGTGCTACGGAAGGGATTATTCCTAAGCTTTTAGCTCGTATAGGCTTATTTTTAGTGCTACGGAGGGGTTCGCTCCTTATTTATATAGACTTAATAATAATGCTACGGAGGGGTTTACTCCTTATATATATAGACTTATATTTATATATAGTAAAGGAAGTATTCCCGCCTAAAAGGCTATTCGCGAGGGTTTATGATTTTCGCTCTATAGTTTTATCGACTAGTTAGCGAGATATAATTAGATTATAGCTATAAATAAGGCCGCCGGGGGAGTATTCGGAGGAGTAGGTAGAGGCTTAAATCTAGCTTCCGTATACTGCTTTATGCTCTCTCGGTCGTTCTTAGGCGCTATTGCGTAGTCTATATCGTTTTCTTAGCTCGCCGCGTGTACTAGGTTTATATCTTTGTAAATAAGAATATCGTTAAAGACTTAATTATTAAGTACCTATAGCGCGTTAATTCGGTTATTATCGGGAAGGCTAATGTTCCTTAAGGCTAGGGCTAGCTCCTTAAGGTTGCTCTCCTTAACGCTATCGGCAAGACTCTCGAAGGTTCTATCGAAAATCTCCCGCTCGTTAAACGCAACGTCTCGTATAGTAATAACTTTTCCTTTAGTAGGCACCTATACGCGGTAGATATTAGATTATATATATCCTATTAGAAAGCCTACCTAGGCTTATAGGTCGAGCTTCTTAAGGCGTTATCTCTTTTCCTAAGCTATAGTAGTTATCGCGAACACTTTATACCTATAGGCACGAAGATATTATTGCGTAGGCTTCCTGCCGGTTAGTCTTTCGTAAGGGCTTTCCTACTTATAACTATACTTTAGTATACGGTTGTAGAGATATACTGCTAACTTATATATATCTCGCTAAAGTTGCGTTAGAAGTTTGCCTCGCATTGCCCGCGATTTGTCCTTAATTATACCCCCTAAGCGCTCGGCGCTACTATTTTAGTCCTATATATTTAGGGCTAAGGGCTCGATTTTAAGGAGTCTCGCCTTAAGGAAAGCTTCTACTGCTAGCTTCTAACTAGTGATCTTGTTATTACATTCGATAGTCTTAGTATAGAACTAGTATTAATACAATACGTAAGGTAGTTAAGGCCGGACTTAAGGGCCGCGATAATAGTTTCTACGAGGCGGTCCTATAGGTAGAAATCCTATACGAAGCCGCTCGCCCTATCTATTAAGAGCATAAGTAAATTATAACCTTTATTATAAGGCATAAAGTTATAGAAGTTAATTGTAATTCTCTCGCCTATAACGCCTTTATCTCGAGGAGCTCGTCGTATTATCCGCTTTGCTTTAGCGGTGCTATAGTTATCGCACTAAGTCGTTGTAATACCCTTAATCTTAACACCTTTAGAGTAGTTAATAATAAGGTGTTCGAGCGCTTATAGTCCCGGATATCCTATCCGGAGATGCTAAAGTTCTACCGTTGCCTTTTATAGCTTCCTCTTAGTATAGCTATCGAAATTATTTCGGCGGGTATAGAAGGCCCGCCTTATTATATCGTAGGGGATATATTCTAAGACGAACTATCCGTAGTGTTATTCGACGAGTCCGACTATAGTGTTATTAGCTGCTCGAAGCGTCGACGGTCTACGGGGTCGTTTATCCTACTATATGCCCTATTATTTTAATAACCTATAGGAGATTATGTTACACGCAAAGTTCTTATAGAATGCGATATTAAGCACCCGTAGTACTTAAGGCTTAAAGGAAGGGGTTTAAAGGCGGACGTTAACGTCGCTATATCTAAGGATAGGCACTTTTTCTACGCCTGCCTAAAAGAAGTCTCCCTCTTTAGCTATCCTAAAGTTCTTAAATCGTAAGATCTCGTTAAAGATATAGAGTATCGTTCTATAGTCTAGAATTGCCGAGTAGCAGAAGGGATAAACGTTAATGCTAAAGGAGGCCTTAACGAGGGAGATAAAGAAAGAAGCCGAAGGGCATCTTCCCTTTTCCCGTATTAGTTAATCCTTATCGTCTTTAAACGTTACCTTCTTCCCTTTTAGTCGTTAGACTTCTTTCGCGATCTTAGGGTCTTCTATACTCTTCGTAATAGCTTCCTATTTATTCCTAGGCCATTAGTCGGGGGCTTTATCGGACTTAATCTCCTAATAGTTCTCGAGAGTGTGGCCCTTAAGCGTGTATAGCCTGCACTTTGGAATACCTCGCTTATCTAAAGTAGCAGCCCGTAATCTCTTTTTATTGTTTTTATTATTTTTATTGTCTTTAGTGTTTTTATTTTCTAACTAGCCGTCTTATTTATCGTCCTTTTAATCGTCCTATCCGGCGAAAGAAGGGCTAAAGGCGCCTCTCTTTGTATAAGACGGTTAAGCAGGTAGTTTATCGATAAAGACGGTAAACTCGTTAGTCATTATATAGATATTAAAATCTACGTTATTCTTAAGGTGCGAAAGGTTAAAGAAATTAACCTAGTGATAATAGTAGGGATTAATAAAGGATAGGAAATTAGACACCTAAATACTCTTATAGGTAGCTTTAAGGAGTTTTTCTTAAATCCCTTTATATATAACCTTCTTCTAGCTCTCGAGCCAACGGTGCTAGTTCTTCGGCTAACTCGTAGAAGGCTTAACTACCGCTTTATAGCGAACCTAAACAGCACGGAGGATATCTTCCGGCTTACCCTTTGCCTACTTCTTAAGCGTAGCGTACTACTCCTTAAGGTCTTTATCGGGCTTACAATAAGTCTAGAAAAGGTAGTCGGAAATTGTTATAGCAATCTAAGTGCGTAGCTCTTTAATGTCCTTTCTCTAGCTCTCCTATTTCTTCTCCTTATAGAGGAATACCTACTATTTCTAGGATCCTTTAGGCGGTTAGCCTTATTGGATTATTTCTTCGTCTACGGTGCGAACGCGAGATCCCCTTATAGCGTTATCCTCGATAGGCATCGTCGGAATAGGAAGGAGTTTTTCGGTCCTAAAGACCTAGTCCTAGAGGTTGCTATCGAGGGCCTAGGCCTTAAACTTATTGTCCTAAAGGGACTAGTTAGCATTATCGTTATGAATAACCTCGTTTTTCTTAGTAAGGGTAGACATAGTAATTATCGGCCTAAAGGGAGCCTTTTTCAGTTTCTAGTTTACGGTTCCGGTAGATTAGAGTATAAGACTCTTAATTATTAGATCTTTAATCTACGGCTCGGACTAAATAGGCACGATTGTAGGTCTTAGTAGGTCTAATAGGTTGCATAGCAAAAGAGGTTATATTAATATAATAATAAAGATATATGTATAGCCCCTATTTTCTTAAGGGGCTTGTTTTATAGGAAATTTTCCCCGAAGCCACGTAACGGTCATACTGACCTAATGTAGTGGCCTCTATTATATAATCTAATAGGAGCGTTTCGAAGAGCTCTTTTCGGCGGTTAATAGGTATGCCGCGTTAGCGGCGGCGACACTAGTTGCTTAAGCTAGCTATTAAAGGAGTCGAGATTATCGGTCGTAAGGTTCTTTACGATACGGTCGGCGTTATAGACGCACTTCTAATTAGTGTTAGCTTGTCTATTAAATAGAAGTAACCGGCCTAATTAAAAGCTAGAAAAACATCTCGACCGTTAGATCGGGTCGGAGATGTCTTTGTTCTTAGCACGAAGATAACCGTCCCTAAGTGTTCCCGAAGGTGTTTTATACTACTCGATGGTTATAGATCTTGTCTCTTCTTCCTAACTGTCTGTAAAGGAATCTCGAACGGGTAAGGTTAAAAAGCCTTTACTAATTAGTGTTAGTAAAGCTCTAATAACGGTGACTAGCCGGATAGATCTATTAAGTTGTATTGTTATTAAATCTATAATCTAGCTAAGGAAGAGGGGAAGGCCTTATAGAGATATAGCCTCGTTGCGTGCACGTAATCCTACGGATTACGTGTGCGCAACCACCTTAATAATGCGGATATCCCCTATTCCCACATTTAATAAATATAAATGAAAAAGGGGGCAGAATAAAGGGAACGTTGTAAGGAAACCGTTAGTGACTATAGGCGAAGGACGAAGGCTTCTATCTTAATCGAGAGGCTGTTTGTATTAATAAGGCGTTTAAGGGCCTTATTTAGCGATGCCTTCGTTATAGCGTCGGCGGGGTTATCTTCCCTATAGATCTACCTAATCTCCTTAATCTCCCGTCGCTTATACGACTAACGCAACGCTATAATATCGATTATTAAGCGTTTCTCCTTCGTAGTGCCGAGCTTAATAAGGCATTCGTAGAGGGAGTATAAGTTAGTGTATATAATAAAAGGGATTAGTAAGAGCTAAAGCCGTTCTATAACTATGCGGAGGGTTATAATAAGGGAGATGCTAAGGTCTATACCGTTAACTATAGCGTAGATCTCGCTTATAAGAACGCTATAGGTTACTCGCTTATACTTCGTCGAGCTCTAATAGATAATATTACTATTAATCCGGAAGTACGTATCCGTACGCTCGGTCTTATTAACGAGCGTAATAACGAAGCCTAACTAAGACGAAAGGTCTCGGTTGTTTACGAATAAGCTATCCGTAAATACTATAAGTTTAGCTATCTCGAGATTAATTAGTCGGTACGTAAGTCTACGTTATTAATAGTCGATCTACTACTAGGGGCGCTTATTAAGGATATTATAATCCTTCTCTTCGGGGGCTTAGACCTAGGCTGCCACGGAGATATCGAATAAGGCCTCTAGCTAATAGATAGAGGCGACGTATATAGTATGAGCGCGTTGCTTAAGGTACTGCTAGGCTTTATTACGAGCTTATAGGTCGACTACCTCGATCCTTAAGGCCTGTTCCTTCTGCTATAGAAGCAGAATATCGTCGTAGAGCGTTAACTTTGCTTTATTAAAGTCTATAGCATTCCCTAGGGTTATTTAAGCCTTCGGTTTAGCGCGAAATTAAGCTATCTAAAGCTCTTTTTCTTCCTAGGCCGAAAAGGTATCTAAACCGAGCATTAGGGTATTATCGGTCTATTTTCCAACGAGGCTAAAGTCGTCGGGTCCCTAATTTATAATTAGAAGGCATAAGTTATAGGTAGAGGGAGCTATATTAAGGTTCTTAATATAGTACTTATAGTACGTTTTCTACTAATAAACCCCGGCCTCTATAAGGCCGTATAACGGTCTAATAACCCTTATAATTATGCCCTTTAGGTATTTGCCCTAAAGCTTTACTATAAGAGCTGCTAATACTATACGATTAAGCTTTATTAAAGCTTATAGATAGGCTTATATAATATCGCGAAGGGATAATATTATGCCCCGGCGAAGTAGGGCGGGGGTAAGGGCTAGGATTAAGCGCTAGCTAATACGTTAAAGAGTAAGGGAATAGGTTAAAAGCGAGCTTTTCTCTATATCGCTACAGCCTTAGATTACTAAACGGGACTTTTCGTAAGGCTTAACGTCGCGACCTTTTACCTCCCGGACTATTTAAGGCAGAAATAGACGGTATTGCCTATAAATGGATTTGTCGTACTATTCAAAGCTAAAGACTCCGCGGGCTATAAGATCGTTAATCTCTCGTTAGTCGGATTCTTTAAAAAGGGCGCTAGGTGTAGTAATAACGCCGTTATTGCGTAGTTTAGTCGAAAGTTATAGTATATCTGCTTCCTTCTTAACTAGGAATTAATTATAGAAGGTTACGGTCTTTAGCTTATTCCTTAAACCTAAGGGACGTCCGCGTTTGCGGGGCTACGGAGGAGCCGGCAGTGATTACACCGGAGAGGGGGAAGGGTCTAGCTCGGGAATTTCGTCCGGAGTTAAGGAATCGACCTTAGAGAGGGTGTCTATATTATTAAGGGCAGGGGGATCTAAGGTATCGTTATTGCTATAGTAGTACGGCTATATAAGGGTAGAACGGAAGACTATAGGGCCGTTAACAGTCTCGATAGTAACGTCGTAGCCGTTAATAAAGGCGATCTTATATAGACCCTACTATCCTTACTTCTCTCTTTAGACGCGGACTTTACTCTATAGCGGTAGTAATAGAGTATCTAAGGTTAAGGGGCCGTTTTAAGCTTATAGGGCATCCCTAACTTATCGCGCGGCGGAGAGCTGCCGTAAGGCTTTTATAGCTTTCTAGATAGTCGCGGCTCTCTATACCGTAGTTGCTAAAGGAGGGGAGTCCTAAGTTATCCGTAGGTACGTTCTAAAGACGAGGAGCGTAGGGACGAGACCGTTTAGTCCTACTATGTTATTTACGGCCTTAATAGCTATTTATAGGACGGATTTAAGGGCTATTATTCTACCGATCTCGGCGTATATTATTTTAAACGTACGATAGAGCGGGCTATAATACCTTTTAACCTTTCCTATAGACTAATATGCCTTAATAGGGATTTAGGTATACGTAATACCTATAATGCGAGCTTCGTTGCGAAACTTAGTTGCGAGCTTCGTTGCGAAACTTAGTTGCGAGCTTCGTTGCGAAACTTAGTTGCGAGCTTTATTGCGAAACTTAGTTGCGAGCTTCGTTGCGAAACTTAGTTAAAGCGAAGTTAGTGCCTGCGTTATACCGGATAAAGTTATAGGGGCTAAGGTATTTTAACGGAGGAAAGGGCACACACCCTAAAGCAAGCGCAGTAGTCGCTATACTAAGGGTTAGGAAGAATAGCAGAAATTCGTAGGGTAGTTGTGTTATAGCCTTAGCTACTCGATTTCTGTGTAAGTTAGGATATCCTACTCGGGGAGTAATCTCTTAAATTATGTTTTTCGGGCTCTTATTTCGATTAGTCTCTTCGTATTTTTAGGATTATTTAATTATGCTAATACCGACTAGATGCGAGTGTCGTAGAAGCTATACGGCAATAATCGTCTTTCTTTAATAATTTATAGGTACAAGTCTTCGAGGAGAAATCGTTAAATATTTAAGAAGGCAAATTAAGTTAATTCAGTTATATTATATTAATCTTATGTATGTAATTAAATGCTTCCTCCTTTTCCTTCCCTTTTATACGCCTAGGTTGTGCTAATACGTTATATAAACCTCTTTTTCCCCTTATTAAATAAGGGGGGGGGAGAAATGCCCCGCTAAAATCCTCCCTAGCGCCCTTCTATCTCTAATAAGGGCGCGATTAATGTCGGGGCTTTTTAGCCTTACCTCCTCCTCTACGCTCTCGCGTTTCGGGCATCTTTCCTATCCTAAGTGCTCGGTCTAGCTAAGTCTCGCTCGACTTCGTTATATATCTTAGTCTATGCTTCGACTCCTATAATCCCTAGGGGCATTAAGGAAATAAATTAGTTCGCTCCCTCCTTTATCGCTTAGACTCTTTCGTACGGTTTAACTGCTTTACTTAGTGACTTACGGAGACCGAGGGTTATCGCTAGACTAGCCGTTCTTAGTCGGTCTAAGCTATTGCATCCCTGCTTATCTTCGCTCTAGTTCTTATATATACTTAACCCGTCGACACCTATAATAAGGACCTTAGCGATACCTTTCTTAAAAGAGGTTATTCGGCTAGGGTCGCTCTGTATTCCCTATCTGCGTTTCTAAGGCGTGCTTAGCTTCGCTAGTCCTTACTTAGGAGGGATAGGTGTCTTTGCTTATAGGCTAGGTATAATAGTCGGTCGCGAGGTCGGGGCGATAACCTATATCCGTAAGGGTAAATCGATAACTAGCGTAAGTATAAAAGCACGAGGTAGGCTAGCGAATTAGGCTCGAAAGGCGCTTCCTATACCGCTTAGTGTCCCGCTTAGCTCGGACAATAAGGATAAATCCCTTAATATCGAAGCTAAAAGGGAGATAACGCTTATAGCGAGTTCCTTAAGTCGTTCTCTCTATATCTAGCGTCTATTATAGAGGCTTTAGATCTCCTAAGGGATCTTTAGGCGCTAGTCTACTACTCGTCCTTAATATTAAAACTTAGTTACGAACTAGACATTAATTAGGTCGGGTCTACTATAGATAAGCCTAGAATAGTTAAAGATCCTTACTATAGGGATTCTCTTAATAGGGCATAGTCCTCTTAGTAATGTTAAGATTTAATCTTAATATGCGTATTTAAATCCTCTTATCTAGGTCTTTAGTCGGTAGAGGGGTCTAAATCTAAGTAGGCTTAGGTCTTTAATCCTTAGTTTATTTCCTACTATAGCGCATAGGGTTATTATTGTCTATACTAAGCTTGCTTCGTAAGTATCGGGTTTATCTTTTAGAAAGAATCCCTAGTCCCTATAAGGGAATTCGGGGACTTAGTAAGGTTGCTCCTTTAAGAATCAGTTATCCTATATAATCTTAACGCCTAGGTATACCTTTAGTAGGAACTTAAACGGGATCCCGATAAGGCCTTTTACCTAGTGTTAAATTATCGTAAGGGTAAGATATCCGTATTCTCAACCGAGTTTTTACTCTATCGTCGGGATGCTAGTAAAGGCGAATAAATACGGGTATCCCGTCCTATATAGAAGCTGCCGCTATACTCGTAAGAACCTATATAGTCGAGGTCGTCGTCTACTTTATAAGGCGTTAAAGATAATAAGTTAGCTCTCTCGCCTATCCTATAAAAACCCGATCTAATGTATACTATCGTAGCCTTAGCGTTAGTAAAGCATACCGTGCTAACGATATAACCTCTTTTAAATACAATATTCGCAGCGTTAAAGGATAGCTAGCTAAACATTAGTATTTCCTCTCCTTCTTAAAGTCTATAGTAAAGGCCTAGGTTGCGGTCTAGCGCGGCCTTCCTTAGGATCTAGTTCTCGTCTATATAGATTGTTATAGGTTAGTCTATTATAGCTACCGCACCTTCTACCCCTTTAGTAATAACTCGCAATATCGTAGTTAAACTACTATCTTCGGCCTATTCTTTTCGGCTTACTCGTATAAGGAAATTATATACCTTATTCGTATATTAATACTAACGGCTTTTGCTCCTATAAAACCTATTTATCGGGGATATAAATTAGTAAGTCTTCTCTACTTCCTCCCGGCTTATTTTATAGTCGCTCCTAGCTTCTCGTAGTCTTCCTAGCTAATTTTATCTATATAAGAACTATATTAGTTAACTCCCGTTATCGGCTTTAACTCTTGTTTAGTCGACTATTGTTTCTTCGTCGGGGCTATAATGCTTCCCTATGCCTCCTTTAATATAGACTTTCCTATAGACGCCTTTAAGAGGTATTCCGATATCTCCGGTTAGCCTTCTATAGAAGGTAGTCGCTATATTTAAAAGCTTATTGGCTTTGCCTAGTGCTACTATATGCTAGTCTATCGCTATTCGTCGATTAAATAGTCTATATTGCAAAAGGAAGAAAGCGGGTATACGTAGGTAGAATAGAATTTTTCTCGTAAAGAGTGCCTTCTAAAGCGCGCGTTGTCTTCTAAGGTGTTAGGCTAAAAGCTTTACTACGTAGGCTTAATAGCTAATCGTTTTATCGTCTATAATCCTTTAAATCCCTTTCTCTTCCTTAGTTTATCCGCAATTAGTCTTTATCCGATCTTTATTTTCCTTACCCTTAGGCTTATCCGATCGTAATTTTCCCTTTTTTATTTCTTCTTCCTTCCTTTATTAAAGCATCTTTATTTTCGCGACTATGCCTATCGACGTATCTTCTTTAAAGGCCGAAGGCCTTTTAGATATCCTTAAGCTTTCCCTTACCTCTCTTAAACCCGAAGATTTCTTAATAAGCGTTCTTTTATCGTAGAACTATTATATAATAATCTTTTCGCAACGCCTTAAGTATTTTATAATAATAAACTATTTAATCCTTTAAGTCTTAATCGTCTGCTAATTCGTAGTTATAATAGATTTATAATTGCTTAAGAACGTTTATCTACGGCGATTTTAACCTCGGATACTAGGGCTTCCCGATCTATATTAAGGTCGTTATTCGCCTTAAGATCCTAAGTCGAGCGCCGGACTTCGTTAAATCGGATGCGAAAGGTAGGAAGCCTTTAGAGTACCTCCTTAATACCTTCCTTAGACCTTAGGATTAAGCGTTGTACGAGAATCTTATTAAGCGTCGTCGTAACGTCTATATTCCGGCTAAAGTAGCCTATTTACGTAGATTTTTCTTTTCCTAGCTTTCGAAAAAGAGGCCTAAGTATATACGGGCTTTCCTTATATCGTTGTTTAGGACTAAGAACCCTCGTATATATAATAGGTATCTATTAACGTATCGATCGACGATTACCTTTATAAACGAATACGTAATATTCCCTTTTTACGAATATATCTCTTTAGAGGGCGCATTAAGTAGTTCTTGCTTAAACTATAAATAGAGTGTAAGAGAACAAGCTTAAGGGGGGGTATATAATTGTTATTAATCTACGAAGGGACATAGCTATAGACTAGATCTAAATGTCTATATATACGATATAGAGGTTATATAGGATAATATATAATATAACCTAATACCGTAATAGTATATCCCCTTTAAATCGGCGTTCGACTTAAACGCTTAAAAGGTTTAATAGGCTAATA
The DNA here is from genome assembly GCA_012934285.1 of Ophiocordyceps sinensis. Lineage (NCBI taxonomy): Eukaryota > Fungi > Ascomycota > Sordariomycetes > Hypocreales > Ophiocordycipitaceae > Ophiocordyceps > Ophiocordyceps sinensis. The sequence goes on along the minus strand of JAAVMX010000001.1, from coordinate 10,120,550 downwards.
AAAACGAAGGAAATCTATATTAATTAGTCCTAAAAGCGGGCTTAATATAGAACGAGAGAAGAATAGAAAGAAATAAAGAGTAAAACTAAGAAACTAACGCATGCCGTCGTAACGTAAATTATATTAATAAATTATACTTATTATTACTTAGGCGAAGGGGAAGATATAAGGAAGGCCGTATAAAAGGCTAGTTTAAGCTTAGTCGGGTTAAGGGCGTAAAAAGCCTTAAGGTCGTCCTAGCAGCCGTTAAGGTAAAAGGAGTCCTCCTACGTAAGGGGGCTATAACGCTATTAAACGCGATACTTAATCTTCCCGGAGGCGTACTAGCGTTACGCGAGGATAGAAGAAAACTCCTACTTAAGGTACGCGTTATCGCCGTCGTCGTCGCTAAGGGAAAAGAGAACGCCGTTATCGGCAGGCCGGACGTTAAGCTCCGACTAGCCGGGCAAAAGGGGCTCTTAGGTCTTAGTAAAGAAGGAGTAATAAAAAATAAGGTAAAAGCGGCTGCCCTTAAGGAGGCGAAGAAGGCACGCCGTCTTATATATCTTAAGGACTTTATATAGGCCCTCTTACTTATAGTCGAGCTTTTTTATAAGGCGGAGGGTCTAGATCTAGCGGGTGCTAAGGAATACTATATCGCTAGGCTAATACGCTAAGGCGGGAGTCCGACGGGCGTTTGCGTAGCGAGCCTAAGTGGCTTAGGCATCCTCGATTATATCGCGGAGGAAGTTAGAGATACGCTAAAGACGGGAAGCGAGCGCGTTACCGCGGAGGTATTCCTTCCGCTACTAAAGGGTTATACTAGGTAAAGGGGGACTAAAGGGCTTAGTGCTAAGCTTTAGGTAGAAGCTATAGTTAGCGAAGAAAGGGGAAAGGCCGGTAGATTTAAAGACCTAATTATTAGTAGTAAACTTAGCGAGGGGGAGGAGGTCGACCTAATCGTCCTAAAGGTAGGTAGTATAATAACGAAGGTAAACCTTTATCTAAGCGTTCGCGATCTCGGTCTAACCGTCGGTCTAAGGGTAGTAGGCGGCGCTAAGGTAAAGGCGGTAACTAAAGCAGCGACTAAGCTACTATTAGAAAGCCGAAATAAACTAAGTGCTATAGTCGCTAATAATAAAGGCCGGGGTGCTATAAAAAGACTAAACGTAGGAAACAAATAAGTTAATAACGTCTTTAACGGTTATCGAGGGTATTAAGACGTAGTAGTATATCTTTATAAGCGGTCGACGATAATAAGGATATTAGAAAACTTAACGCCGTTATAGCGGTAGATAGGGAGGTCGGTAATAAAATCGACGGATATATCGGTCTATAGGGCGAAGGGAATACTTAAGGGCTAAAGCAGGCCTTATAGGGAGGAACGAGGGGATTTAGCGCGTAGGCATATATAATAGTTCCGTACGAAGCTAGAAATAGACTTATATATACCGGGCTAGATATAAGACCGGCGGTAGAGGCTAGCGGTCTTCGTATGTCTAAGGTAGCCGGTAAGGGGGGAGGTATAAGCGCGGACGAGGATCTAAAGAATTAAGGCGTCGTTAAGGGGAACGAAGAGCCGGCCTTAGAAATAAAACCGGACCTAGACCTTAGAGAGAGCGGTCTTAGAGATTAAGCAGAGGGGGGCTCGAAGGGAGTAAGGCTAGCGGGGCTAAAAGGACTAAAGAGCTACGCGGATAGCGGAGATAAGCGGGGAGGAGGAATAAGCCCGGTCGATAAGATTATCGATCGGCTTAAAGTCGTTAAAGGCGTAAAGGTTAAAGCAGTCGGAATTATATTTATAAATTATATTTATAAACAAATCGGACTCTTTAATAGTATTAGGGGCGGTAGTAGTATTAGGGTAAAGGGAGGCATTAACCTTAGACTTAAGGAGGATAACCTAATATCGGTGGTTAATCCTCTCGTCGGCTCGGTCGGTAAGGGAGAGAAGGCGGGAGCCGGGTAGGCGGCTAAAGGCGTCGGGGAGAATAGCTTAAGAGCCGGGCTAAAAGACGATCTTAAAATTAAAACGACTAAGGAATTCGGCCTAGCGGGCCTATCGCTAGTTAAGGAGCTTTATAGTTATAAAATACTAAAGATTCTTATAGTCTAAGGCTATCTTAAACTTAAGCAGGCCCTTAAGCTTAAGGCGCTACTCCTCGAGAGATTTTATAATCGCGAGGAGTTCTTTATCGTAGATCTCGTAATTACACTCTTAAGCAGAGTGCTTTAACGAGAAAAAGGCAACCGTATAGTAACGACTATCGTCGAGGAGCTATATTAGCATACCCCTAGCGGCTTAGTTAAAAGCATTTATTTAAACTATAGTCTTACGATAGGGGTCGAAGTATACGAGGACTAAGGCGGTAGTAAAGGCATGCTTAAAGGCTTCGAAGGAGTAAGCGTAGGCGGGAGACTAGATCTAAGGGGTAGAGTTCTTAGTAAAGGCATTTAGAGGGTTTGCGAGCTTAGAAAAGCCGTAAATAAAACGCTAATAAAAATTAGCGAATCTTAAAAAGCGCTAGAGGTCTTTAATAAAGGAGGGGGCAGGCTAGTCTAAGACTATATAAACCTTATTAAAGTCTATGCGAATGCCTTTATCTAAGATAATTAGGCCGAGGTACTTAGTCTCGGTAATATAGAAGTTATACTTATCTACGTTAAGCTAGAGGCCGGCGGCATTAAGGCGCTTAAGAACCGCGTTAACGTAGGCCTAGTGCTCTTCCCGCGTCTTTAAGAAGATTAAGACGTCGTTTAGATAGGTAGAGTAAAACTCGTTAAGGATACCGTAAAGGGCTATATTAATAAAACTCTAGAAGTGGGATAAAGCGGCGGTAAGGCTAAAAGGGGTAATATAATACTTAAAAAGCCTATACTATATAGCGAACGCGGTCTTTTACTTATATCCTTCGGCAGATTAAACGCTATAATAACGTCGATCTTAGTGAAAAATTTCGCCTTCCGGATATAGGCGAGAGTATCGTAGATAAAAGGTAAGGGGAAACGGTTCTTAATCGTAGCCTTATTTAAGCCGCGATAATTAATATAAAAACGGACGCCCCCGCCCGGCTTATATACGAGTATAATAAAGGTAGTAGTAGGGGAGGTAAAGCGGCGGATAAAGCCTTTCCTAAGCTACTTATTAACGTACGTATAGACGATCTAGTTCTCGGCTTCGCTAAAAAGACGAAGGTAGGTATAAGGAGGTTATATCCCCTCTTTAAGGTTAATTTAAGTATTAACGGTATAGTAAAGGGCGAGCTTATCGGCCTCGCTCTTAAGCTATATATAAATTATATAGTAGAGCTCTTTAAGGACCTTAGCCTAAAGCTCGTCGAGTGTATAAAAGACCTTCTCTTGCTTTTTAAAGAATTTAGCGATATCGTCGGGGGAGATCTTATTAAGGTAGATCTTATTAAGGTAGTCGTCGATAAAGTCGTAAAGGCAAAAGTTAAAGTAGGCTTTTACGTCCTCGGCATTTATATATTTAGTTAAAACGGCTTAGCAAAAGTCCTTAAGGATATCTTAATCGATAGGTAGTAAGGGCTCGGTAGGCAAAAGCCCGGCGGTAAAGGCCTTAATTAAGGTCTAAGAGGTCTAGACTTTAGGCTACCGGTAGAATATTACTATCGCGTCGACGTTAAGCATCCGGACGTTAAACGCTAAGTCGTTAAAGGACGAGAAGCGGAAGGGCTAAGGTCTAATAGTCTTACGACTTAGCCGTAATATAAAGCGGCGGTAGCTAGCGGTCTTAAAGACGGGATAAAGGTAAGGAGGTCGAACGTAGCGGTAAGGATAAAGGGTAGCCGGGGAGTCGGAGTTATAGCCGGAGTTAGAGTTAGCGTCGTTAACCTAGCGGGAGGAGTCCGGATAGGTAGGTTTACCTACGTTAAGAGTATCCTCGAAAAACGTAAAGAGGGATAGACTAAAGGACAGGGGAATAAACTTAAGAACGTCGCTAAAGCGGACGGAACGGATAAAGGCCGGAGGACGGGCTAAGGCCGGACGGGCGGGAATAAGGATTATAGCGATAGGAATAAAAATCGCAGCGGTAAAGGGTTCGCCCTCGTCGTTAGAGTCTTTAATAAAGGGGGCGGTAAGGGGTTCGCCCTCGTCGTTAGAGTTATCGACGGAAGGAGCGGGGGGAAAACGAATTATATTTATTAATTATATTCCCTCTAAAATAAAGGCGGGGGGAGCCGGGATAGGGCGGGTAAGGCGGGCAAGGGTGGCCGAAAGGCCTAAGATAAGATAAGGCTAGTAGTCCGAGAGGCAAGAGGCTAGATAAAAGAAGGACTAAAAGGAGAAGGAGTTACTACGCTAGCTAATAATAAGGTCGTGCCGGCGTAGCTAAAGGAGGCTAAGAATAACCTTATAGCTAAGCTTTATAAGAAAGAAGCAGATAGACTTAGTATAGGCATTAATCCGGGAGACTGAAAAAGCGTAATAAGTAATAGAGCCGGACTTATAGTCGCTACTATCGGCGAGAGAAAGCCGGCGTAGGAATTAGAGCTAGCGGATAGGAAGGGCAAGGCGGTACGCGGTCTAAGCGTATATAAAGGCGTATCCGGAATAGCCGGAGTCGACTAAAGCACTTATAATAATATCGGCGGATATAAGGGATAAAGGTATAAGCAAAGCACGCGGTTATATTCCCGCGGGGAGGTAAAGATCCTCCCTAGTATCGAATAAAGCTATAAACTTAGATACTAAGAGCTCTATCGCGCGATAAGGCGAAGGAGCTATATATTTCATAAGGATAGGGAAGAGGCGGGGAGGTCGTCTACTTCGCCCCCGATAAAGCCTTGCTTAATAGCGCGAACCTAGTAGCGGGGAGGAGGGGCTTCGAGCAAGCGCGGGGCAGACGTACCGCTACTACGGCTATAGCCGCGGCTAAAGTCGGAACTAGCGCCGGGACTAGCGTTAGGGTTAGCGCCGGGATTAGCACTAATACCCTTATTAAGGTAGGTCCGGGCGGTATAGGTAGCGGTAGCCGGCTAAACGTAGTAGAGGTAAAGACGGTTCTTAAACCGCCGTTGCTTCTTAACGCTAGTAAGCCGGGCCCGGAATACGTCGAGCTGTATTAGGTTACCGGTAGGGGACGCGGATAGGGCGGGCGAGGTAGGGCCGGTGTAAGCGGGGTTATAAGGCGGCTAGAGTTAAGAACGGGCCTTAACATACTACTAGTTGTCTTAAAGCGTAGAATATATCTTAGCTTAGGCCGTAAAGTCGTTATAGGCCGGGCACTCGACTTATAGAGCGGCGGCGTTAGTAAGTTCGATAAAGACCTTTAAATAAAGGTAGGCGACGTAAGTAGTGCCGTCGAACGATAAGTCGGCTTAAAGCTAGGTAAACTTCGAATAGAAGTCCGGCTAAGAGATATTCTTTATCTATAAAGCGTTAAAGTCGGCCTCCGACTAAGCGCGGGTAAAATTAGCACTAAAAACTAGGCTAAGGTCGTCGGTAAAGGCTTTAATAGTAGTATACTACTAATTAGCGAAAGACTTATTATCGAGGACGTCCTAAGGAACGCTAGCGATAATAAAAGCGGCCCGGCCGGTAAGTTAGCTAACTACGTAGAGAATGCGATCTTACTCTATAAGGTATAAGGCGGCGTCTTAATAAAGCTTAATAGTAAGGCCGTTGCGCTAGGTCTAAAAAGCCTCCTAACGTTGCTTTTAAGTGCTAGAGTCGCCGGCGAACCTCTTAGGGTCGGCTATATAAGAACGGGTAGGGGTAAGGGCGGGGGTAGGGGTAAAGGCTTAGTCCTAAGCCGCATTGCGTTTAGTTAAGATAAAGAGAAAGGACGTAGCGTAGTTAAGCTAACGCTAGAGATCGGCAGTATGCTCTTAAGCAACGGCTGCGTGCTCTTAAGCGACGAGTACTCCTATATCTAACTTAACGTAAGTATTATTAAGGTAATTAAAGGCCTTAATCTAAAGGGCGCGGAAGTCGTAAGTAGCGTTAGCTTAAATATAGGAGAACGTGCTAAATATAGGCCGTTAGGCTTAAAGAAGGGCGGCGAGGCGAGGGTAATAGGAAGCGTACTCGGTCTAAGGCTTTAGGTCGGTAGGAGCCGGCGGGGTAACGGCCGGGGTAGCGGACGGAAGATCGGCCTCTATATAATCGGTTATCGTATAGTATAAGGCAATAGGATAATGTAAAGGTAGGGGAAAGGTAAGGAGGGAAATCTATGCAATTCGCGTTAAGACGGCGTATCTATACCGGGAAAATTCTAATAATCGAGGAAAACTTAGTCTAAGGGGTCCGGCGAGGAGGCGGACTTACGTCGCAAAGAGGGGAGATTAAAAAAGAAAGGGGTAAGATAGCGAGATTATTAATTAAGGGCAATAGGATAAAATAGTAGATTAAACTATAAGAGAACGAGCTTAAGGGGGGGTATATAATTATTATTAATCCACGAAGGGATATAGCTATAGACTAGATCTAAATGTCTATATATATAATATAGAGGTCACGTGGGATAATATGTGATATAACCTAACACTATAATATAGAGTGCGTCGAAGGCTCTTACTTATAGCTAGCGGCTTTTGCCCGGATATTAAAGTAGAAATAGGGATAGTAACTCTTTCCGTCTTATAGAAAGAAAAGAATACAACCTTCCTAAAGGCAGCGGGCTAATATATTACCTAGAGTACCTAAGCGACTATAACGCTCTTCGTCTTCTATTTAACGATCCGGACTTATTCGGGCCGGCTATAAACTTAAAGGAGGCTAACGGTTAGGGTAAAGGGACGCCCGCTACTCCCTCTAAACGTCTAAGAGGAATAGGCTTATTAAACCTTAGCTAAGGTCTCGTCGATGCTCCCTCTTATCGTATTTCGGTTAGTTTATTATTTTTCGTTTTTTTTAGGTTTTTCGCCTTCTATATTACTTCCGCGGGAACCTCTTCTATAACTAAGAAAGGACGTCTTCGTCCGATCTTAGTTACTATAGTCTCTCTACTCCTTTATAATTAAATGCTTTAGAGCTCTTGCGTATAAATCCCTCTTGTCTTTCGTAAGCTAGGGAAGTCGTACTTCGATCCTTTAGTTAGGACCCTTCTTCTACGTTCTTATATAATTATCTTTATATCTTTAATCTTAATCTTATGTTTCTTTATTTTAGGGTCTTAATATTATTTAATCTAATGCTTTTCTACTAGGTAAAAGAAGCAGGTCGTTTATATCGTCCGTCTATTCGTCTTATCTTTTCCTCCTTAAGTCTAATTTATCCTAGAGTAGCTATCCGTCCGTAGACGAAGACTATTATCCTATTTCGTCCTTTACGAATTTCTTTAAGTGCTCGCTAGGTATCGTCTTATTAAGCATTATGCCGTCGAGTGTTTTAATCCTATAGCTCCCGGCTACCTTCGCACGGGAGATTAGTTAAAATAGGCCTAACTACTTTATCTAGTGTTTAGCTTGCCTCCTTAGGTTATTTAATCTTCTAATATCGAATAGGAGGACTAAGTCGCTAGGTCGCAATTCGTCCTTATATATTATATATTTATTCGTCTCGTTAGTCCGGATAGTAAGTCGTTTCCTATATTTTCGACTCTTTCTTATGCTCTAGCTACGTCTTTCCCCTTCCTTTTAAGCACTCGTAAGCGTACTTCGAATAAGGACTCCTCTATAGTAATCTTATCCTAGTCGATAAGTCGCTAGGTCGGGTGTTCTACTTTAAGAGGTAAAATAGGATCCTAACTATTAGTAGGGCTCTCTACGGTAAGCAGCCGGAAGTAAACCTATCGCACGTATAATAGTATACGGTTTAGGTTCTTATTGTCTTGTCTAGTATAATAGGGTAGGCAGAGTAATCACATAGGTGCCCTCTATATAGGTATAGAAATCATCTATAAAGAACTAAGTGTAAGCGCACCTATATATACGGATATATAGCTCTACGCACGAACCCCTTTATACGTACGTGTCCCTTACCCCTATCCGCACAAGCCCCTTACCCCTATTCGCACGAGCCCCTTTCCCCGCCTACACGTGCCTCTTCCCTACTCGTATATAAGAATGCGGATTAAGTCGTAGACCTAATCTCACTAATAGTTAAAGACCCTTATATAAGACCTTTACCCTACCTAAGCGAAATTCGACGATATATTACGTAGGGCCCGGGCGCGCCTTAGGCTACGCGGCTCGCTTTAGGCAGCGTAAACCGCACCTTCTTCTTTGCCGGCAACGTAGCGTCGGGCGGTCCGTCGTTTTCTCTAATAGCAATAAAGCGCTTTTCGAAATGATCGAGCGCTTCTATATCTACGAAATCCGCCGCTAGGTGCTACGTTAGGTCTTAGTACCTTTACTACCTTACGAGGACTTCGCGCCTACTGCCGCGGCCGACCTTCTTCTATTATACGGCGAGAATTTCCTCTACTAGGAACTCTTCCTCTCCCTCTACTAGGATTACGGGAGGCTACGGGTCCGCTATTACTTAGCCGGGCATTAGATCTACTACTGCTTAGCGAAGAAGGTCTACGTTAAAATTCGGGTAAATCCCGTTAGGTAGTCCCTTTAGCCCGACGGCTTACGGGCTTAGCACTCTCTTAACCGTAAACTTTACGTATAGCTAGTCGAGCTTCTTCTTTAGCCTTAAGGATACGTAGTTCTATAGGTCTACCTAGACTTTATTACTTACCGTAAATCGCTTTACGGGTTCCCGCCGTTTATTAGTATACCGCTCTTAGTCCTACGTTGCTAAGGCTATTAACGACTAATAGAAGTCTAAGACCTACTTAAGTCGCTTTATAAAGGAGGCTATACGCCCCTCCGGGCTATTGCCGGACGGCTTCTCCGCTACTATATCTATAGCGATAGGAAATAGGGATATTAGTTCGTACCCGTATAGTACGAAGAAAGGGGATATACTAATTAAAGAGTGATTTCTCCCGTTAAGCGCTATTTATGCTATAGGGAGCTATTTATCCTAGTCCTTTTAGTTATAGTCGATAACGCCCTAGAGGTAAGCTTAAACTTCTTAGTTAAGCCGTTCTAGCCCTCTATCGGTTTATAGATAATATACTATGCTTAGCAGCTATATTATCTATAGCAGCCGATATAGGTGCTATTAGAAGCGGCTTATCTAATTTAAGCCCTTATCGCTTATAATTAACGTGAGCTACTAATAGTATCGCACGTAGTATATAAGAAAGCGCTCCGCGTAGATTTCTGCTTCTATAGAGGGCATAGGTTCTAATATAACCTCCTTACTTAGACGGTCCTTAATTACCTAAAGGTTGCGGTTACCGCTCTCCGTAAGGGGGAGGTCTATAATAAACTCTATCTAGATATACGTATAGAACCGGTCCGGCATAGGGAGCGATTTAAGCAGCCCTTTTTTAAGCGTACGCTAAATCTTCGTGCGCCCGTAGATATTATAATTGCGGAGGAATCGCCTAACGTATAGCTAGAGGAGCGGCTAATAGAAGTCGTAGGATACGGCGGTAACTATTCCTTCGCGGCTAAGGTAGCCGACGACGCTAGCGTTATATACTATTTAAATAAGCCGTCTTTAGAGCGCGTTTCCTTCCTCTAGCTCTAAGGGAGCGTCTTTTGCTACGGCCTCTATAGTTATAGAGGAACTAGGAACCTAAAGCCGTCCGCGGAACCGTAGGTGCCCTCGTAGGTCTACGTAGCAGTCGGCTACCTATACCTTTAGGTTAAGCTTAGGGTCGAATCGTCGTGCTCCTGCCTCTACGGCGCGGTGCACGCTCCTATAGGTAACGTCCTAAGCTATTAAGCAGTCCTACGTATGCTAAAGTTCCTCGTCCTAAAAAATCCGTCGCTTAAGACCTATATTAGTAGTTAGCTCCGCGTCTTATATATCGAGGTCGTCCTAAGTCGTAGCCGCTGCGAAGTCCGCTTCTTAAGCGTCGGGCTCCGCGTTTTCTTCGATTATCCCCTTACTCTCCGAACTAATTAACGAATTATTATCCTCCTCGCTATTATCCTCGTCCTTATCGCCCTTACTATTAACTAAGACTACGCCGTCCGCCTTAATAAGCGTTGCTTTAAGATATATGCGTAGCGCTTCCTCCGGGAGTATTTAAAGCTCTTAGGCATTATAATCTTCGCTAGAAGGCCGATCTTAGTCTCTCCGGGATAGAGCGTCCGGTACTATAGCCTCTTTTCTAAGTCGGTACTTAATCCGGAAACGGAACCGCGAAAGGTATTCCGCCTAGCGGGCCTATCGCTTAAAGAGATAACGTCGAGTTATAAAATACTTAAGGTTGCAATAGTCTATAAGGATCTCGAAGTTCTTATAGCTATAGAGCTCCGCTTACTATTACTTTAAATAGCTAATTATAGCGAGTATTTCCTTATCGTAGATAGCGTAGTTCCGTTCGGCGGGGGTAAGCTTACGGGAGTAAAAAGCCATAGGGCGGCGTTAGCCGTCTACCTCTTACGAAAGCGTGCCTTTAAGCGCGAATCTACTATAGTCCGCCTTAAGTATTACGGGATAATTAAAGTCTTACTATAGCAATACTAAGGCTTACGAAAATAGGTCCTTTAACGTCTAGAACGCCTCTGCCTATATAGCGCTCTAATAGAAGGCTACCCCTTTGCCGGTAAAGGCTACGAGCGGACCGACGATACGAGAAAATTAATAAATAAAAATCCGGTAGTAGTTTATAAATCCTAAGAAACTCTATATACCTTTTTGCGAAGTTAGGGCTATTTAGTCTCGAATGGCCTAAATCTTTACGGGGTCTGCCTATATACTAACGCCCGCGATAATAATAAATCCGAGGTATTTAACCCGGCAGACGCTGAATTCGCATTTATTAGGGTCGAGGTATAGCCTATGCTCCGAGAGCTAGTCTAGCACCTTCCGTACTTTATCTATATAATCCTTTAGGCTGCCGCTTATATAGATAAGAATATTATTAATATAGGCGGAAGCGAACTCGTTTAGAAATTCGCGAAGAATGCTATTAATATACCGTTAGAAGGTGCTAGGAGCCCCTATAAGCCTAAACGGTATTACTATCTATTTAAAAAGACTATAGCGAGTGCGGAACGCGGTCTTCTACTCGTTACCTTCCGCGATTCGTACCTTATAGAACGCTTAATAGATATCTAACTTAGTAAACTACTTCGCTTTAGTAATATTACGGAGTATCTCCTTAATAAGCGGAAGCGGGTAGCGTTCCGGTCGTATTATTGCGTTAAGTGCTCGGTAGTCTACGTAGAAACGTAGTCCTCCTCCGGGTTTCCGCGCGAATAGTACCGGAGCGGCGGCCTTAGAAGAGCTAGCCTAAATAGACCCTTTGTCTAGAAGGCCGCGTAGTGTTTTCTTTAGCATAAGCAACTCGTCTCGAGACATCGCGTATAGCGGCCCGAAGGGCGGAACTATGTTTTATCCGCGGGAATCCTTACGAAGCGGTATCGCGTAGTTAATGCTAGGCTTATATAGGTTTAATTTATCGGCCTCGCTTTTCCGAAAGAGCGGTAGTAGGTTATAGAACTACGTAGGGATTATTTAACGTAATTCGGCTTCCGTCTTCGGCTTCTTTAGTCGTAAGGCTTTTTCGATATCCGCGAGGCTAACTACGTAAATAGCAGCCGTAGCGGCTTCCGAGCCGTATCGTCTACGGATTCGGTTAATTATGCCGATAAATACTAAAGCTATAACTTCTTTAGCCTCTCGAAGCTCCGTAGTATACTTAGTGTCCTTAGGCTCGTTTTTATTAATATGCCGTAGCTAACGCTGCGAATTACTATACTAAAGCCTCCCTTAGTACGGCATAGAGTAAGACTCTATATAAAGAAGCTAAGGTTTTCTAAGGATTAAGTTAAATTCTAGCTAAGGGATAACGTATGCTACGAGCAATTGCTTATACCCGTTAATCTCTATAGCTATCTATACGATACCTTTAATCTTTGCCTCCTCTATTGCGCTTAAGGCTCCTTATATATACCGAGTTCCTATATCTTTAACTAGTAAACGTAGTTCTCGTGCGAATGCCTTATCGATAGCGGCGTAGCATTAGTAACCCTCGTCTATAAGAGTAGAGATAAGGTTTATACGGTTAATAATAATAGGTATTAAGGTAAGAGAAGTCTTAATACGGTTAGTTAACTCTTTTTTCTCTAGTGCTAGCGAATTAGGCTCCGGGGCCCGTCTATACTCCGGAGCTATGCGTTTCCCTCCGCACTAATAGCGGCGGGGATATTATTATCCTCCTTAATATTAGACTTAAGAGAAGGTCGGGTAGCGCGAATCGCTATAGGCCGTTTAGCTCGCTTCGTAGGGCGAGCGGGACGATATAGGCAGTCCGTAGCAAAATATATATCCGCGCTATAGCGTACGTAAAGCCCCTCCTCTCTCCGCTTCTAAAGCTCCGCCTTTAACACCTACTTAGCTCGCTATATAGAAGAGGAAGGAGCGCTGCCTAAGGCGGCGGATAGTATCTTCGCTCTTCTACGAGTAGGCCGCGTAGGAGATATTATAACGTCGCCCTTATAGTCTACTATAGTATCGGGCGCGGATCTAAGCGGCGGGAGCGTTATAGCGTTCTTAGTGGTAGCTCCTCCGTTCCCGTTGCTAACGCCGTTTATGCTAGCGCGCTTTCGCAACTTCTAAAAGCTAGGGCTCTACTTATAGTTCTAGGCTACCTTCGTAAGGCGACCTACGTACTCCCGGAAGTTAGTAGGCATCTCGATTAAGATAAGCATTTCCCGTATTTATAGAGTAATCGAATTTCGCAGCTATATAGGCTTAGCGCTATCCCCCTATACGCTGTTTCCGGCGGCATAAGTGATAGTCTCCTTAAAGTCGGGAAGGAAGTCCTTAAACGTCTAGCCGTCTTTCTAAAAGAGGATCCGCAACCTATCTTACGCTTTCTCCTACTCCTATACGTTGCCGAACGCGTGGATAAGGTGGTTAAAGAAGGCACGGGGGTCGTAGGCGCTACTAGGCCCGCTACTCTCTTAAAACGTAGAAATCCGCCGTATCTAAGGCTCGGGCAGCGTGTAGAGTAGCGAATACTAAGCGGTATCGCGGCAACCGTTAAGGCCCTACTTCTCGTTAACGGTAAACTTACTACGGAGGCGATATAGGAAGAAGTAAAAAGACTCTAGCTTACTATCCTATATAGGCTACGGTAGAGGCTTCCTTTTGCCGAAGGCGGCTTTAAGGGCCGTTCTCGGGTTATCTATACTAGCGTCCTTAGCTACGGGAGAGTTTGTCGATATAGCCGTAGGCGCGAGTAGCGTATCCGTATAGGTAGGCGCCGTAGATCCTATTTTAATACTAAGGACTTTTAGTAACCCCCTTCGTTTAACCGGATTAACGGCTATTTTCTATAGTAGCACTAGAAGGCGCTCCTCTTCCGCTATAGAAGGTACGGCATCCGCCGTCGCCTTGCCTAAAAGGGCTTTTGTTATTTCCTATCGAAGGCGGGCTTCCGCAAAGGCCCGCTTATTTAGCGCCTCTTATCGCAGCTATAGCTGCTAGGACCCTTCGGCCCGTTGCTTAAAGACATCCTCTATATCGTTATCTAGTAAGTCTATAATAGCAGCTAGTATTACTACGCGTGCCGCTTTTATCGTAGCGGCCTATCGTTCTAACTAATATATGCCGCTATTATAAAAGCGGGACGCTATCGTATTAAATAAGTCCGTAAAAAAGAGAGATAGATAATACTATAATAGGGTAGGCAGAGTGATTATATAAGTGCCCTTTATATAGGTGTAGAAATCATCTATAAAGAACTAAGTGTAGGCGCACCTATGTATGCGGATATATAGCTCTACGCACGTACCCCTTTGTCCGCACGTGCCCCTTACCCCTATCCGTACGAGCCCCTTACCCTTATTCGCACGAGCCCCTTTCCCCGCCCGCACGTGCCTCTTCCCCGCTCGTATGTAAGAATACGGATTAGGTCGTAGACCTAATCTCACTAATAGTCGAAGACCCTTACATGTAGCTAGGAAGGAAGAAGGGAAAGGGGGCCCCTTTATAAGTGCTAACGTAGCCTCGGGTCACGTAGGTCACGTGCCCTTAACAACGTAGTACGTATCCTTTATCCCTTATTCCTACACTAGCAGTCTTTATAAGATCGTAGAAACCGCAGCCTAAAAGAACGTGGCAATAAGGGGCAATAAGGGGTCAAATAGGGATCTATAGCCCGGTTAAACGGGGCCGTGTTATTATCGTAGATCCGGCTTTTCAACCTTACAACAGCCTTGCAACAGCCGTATAACGTACGGGAAAAAGAGCGTGAAAACTGCATATTAGGTCACGATGCCTAATAAATACAATTCGTGAATACAAATCGCAAAAAGGGCAAAAGATCGTTAGCAGGAAGCGTTAAGCTTCGGAGCGAAGTAGAGCAAGAGATAGAGTTATCTTCGGGCCGGGAAAAGAACGTGAAATAGAGCGTGTGTTCGGGCCGGGAAAGAACGTTGCCGGAGTGCTGCAGGGTCGGCACAGGGCGTTGTCGGGGCGAAACAGGGCTTGTTTCGGGGTGCGAAGCAAAAGAGAAATAGGGCGCCGAAAAGGGGGAAAAACAAACAGGAAAAACACTCGCAGTCTTTAAACAAAGAACAAAGGCCGCAAAGAACGTCATCTCGGCCACTAGGGAGTGTCCGATAGGGTCAGCTAGCCGAGCTCATTAGTCCTATCGTTCTCGTCATCCTCTTCGGCGAGGATATAGCCTTATTGTCGTCCGTAGCCTCGTCCGTACGGCTAACTGCTAGGGCCGGGTCTCGAGCTTCGTACGGATCGTAGTGCCTTAGAACGACCTCTTGCACGGCCGAAAAACTGCTGGTTAGGGCGGCGTGCGAGGTGCGTTTCGAGGGACGATCGTAGGTCCGAAAACAGCTCTTTAATTCGCAGGGCCGGGCGGAATAAGGCTAGTTCGAGTTCCGGAACGCCTCGGCAGGCCCGGACGAGAGTTATTCGCAAGGGGACGTTAGTCTCCGGGTCCTAGTCTGCGAAGGACCCTCTAAGGGCGCGTTAAATAAGCTGCAGCCTGTTAAATAGTAGCTCGAGGACTTTAGGCAGAGGCTTTTCGGGATGCTAGGCTCGAAGCCTCGGGAACGTCGTCGTAGTCTATGCCGTAAAGTACTATTTGTGATTAAACGCCGGTGTCGAAATAGCGTTTAAAGGCATCGTATACGGTCCGGAACGACGCATCCTAATTAACGTGCCGGATGTAGTAGTCCTCGGCACGGCCGGCGAGGATTTAACCAATTAGGTTATAGAATTAGCCGGGTGCGACGTATAGGCTATAGTAGGTCCGTATAAAGAGCCGGACCTTATCGTCTAAGATGTCGTACGGGTTTCCTATATAGCTATGCTCCTTCTTCTACGCCTTAGCGAATTATAGCACGAGGTTAGCGTCTATAGGAGCGTTCGGAACCTCGGGCGGCGGCATTGTTATATATGCCTTAAGGGGGAATTCGGTAGGGATAGGAGCGACGGCAGGGACGGCAGGGACGCGGACACGGGGAACGGCGGCAGGAATAGCGGTAGGAATAGCGGCAGGCAGGAACGGTTGGGCGGCAGGCTGGAACGGTGCAGCCGGCTAGTATTAGGCAGCAGGCGGGGTGACGAACTTAGGGTGCTAGAACCGTATAGCGGGGGCAGGGTGCCGGAACTAGTGGCTTGTCGGATAGACCGTCTATTGCGGAGCCTAGGGAGCCTAGGAAATAACGTTAGGGACTTAGCCGGGGACAAAGGGGTCGGGAGACGGGCCGGGAATAACTGGTGGTAGCGGGCCGGAAATAACGGGAATAACGGGTGGCGGAACAACGGGCGATAACGGCGGCTGAGCTATTGTTGCGGCAGCTACTAACGCTACGGCGGGGGGCGGCGACGATAATAACAATCTGGCAGCTTCTTAAATGCTATTAGCGGACGAGGGTAGTACCGTAAATACGGCGGTAGGGAAGGGCGAGGGCGGTAGAGAGGTTGCGGCAGCAGCTGCTATAGCCTTCCTTTCGGTCCTAGCCGTATAGGCATCCGTGCCCTCGTCGAAGCGGGTCGCTAAGAACTCATCGTCGGGCTAGGTTAGTAGGTCCTCCGCAGTCTAAAGCATTACGAGCTAGGGCGTAAGGGGTCCGTTCTTACGGCCTATATAGACCCCTCGCCTCCTTACGAGCGTTCGTAATACTCTTTTAAAGTCCCGTTAGACCGTATTCCATACGGCTTCGGTCTAGCCCTCGAAATAGTCCCGGAAGTAGTCGAGAAGCTCGTACCCCTAGACGTATACGTCGAATTCCATATATACTATAAAACGGGCGACGTACGTTATTGCGGCGGCTTAACTTATCGTTCCTTCGTCGGGGCGGACGTCTTCCTCCTAAAGGGCAAGGTCGACGTGTTTATAGAGGGTCTCGTAGACTCTAATGCCTTTTAAAAGAGTCGCACGCTGGTCGACGGGGGCTAATATCGTGTTGCCTTCCGGGGTGTTCTTCCGGGGTGTTCTTCTTAATAGGGGCTTAAAGAAGCAAGCGGACTGTATGTTAGTGCCGGGGTAAAGTAGATCTATTGCCGGGCCGAAAAAGGGCGTGGCCGTGTTCTTATAGGTCCTGCTTTAGGGCGGCAAAGGGCAAAGCAGCGAGAAAGAATAAAGCAGCATACTAGCAGTTCTTTAAACAGCAAAGAACAACCTAGCAGGCCGGGCTTAAAGCAGCAAGCGGACTATTGTATAGTGCCGGGCTTAAAGCAGCAAGCGGACTGTATAGGTGCCGGGCTTAAGGGAGCAAGCGGACTGTATATAGTGCCGGGCTTAAGGGAGCAAGCGGACTGTATATAGTGCTAGGTCGGAAGACGGCGGGGTGTTTGTCGTACACGAGGGTCTTTATGCTTTTATCTTAATCAAATGGCTCGTGTGTTAATCGAATGTTTGTCGGGTCGCGAGGGTCTTCGCGATAGTTGTCGGTATAAGCAGCGGGCGCGATTTAGGTCGTTGCAGTAAGAGATCCAATCGGTGATCTAGTAGGATGTCTTAAGCAGCGTTAAAGGGTTTACGATGCTTGCCTTCGGGGCTACGGGGGTCGATTAAGATACTTAGAGGGATTCTAGTCGGTAATCTAGTAGGATTCCGTAAGTAACACAAAGGATCGTTGCTACTAGGAGCGGGCAGCGGGCTCGTCGCGTTAGGGACGCACTATCGGAAAGGATCTAAACGGTAATCTAGACGGATCTCTTTTAATAGTTAGAAGGGATCTAAACGGTGATCTAGAAGGTCCCTTATTCTTAGCATAGATGATCTTTCCGTCGATTAGGTCGCTACAGTCTACGAAAACAGCGATGCTAATCTTTAAAGATTAGGGGGTCTGTCTCTTCTACCTAGCTAATCTATAATTAAGCGTTTTAATCACTAATTAGTGTTAGTAGGGCTCTCTACGGTAAGCAGCCGGAAGTAAACCTATCGCACGTATAATAGTATACGGTTTAGGTTCTTATTGTCTTGTCTAGCTAGGAAGGAAGAGGGGAAAGGGGGCCCCTTTATAGGTGCTAACGTAGCCTCGGGTCACGTAGGTCACGTGCCTTTAACAACGTCGTACGTATCCTTTATCCCTTATTCCTACACTAACCGTAGATTAAATAGAAAGCCGATATACTATATAAATTTCGGATAGCGGTGCGGTCTATAAGAATAGCTTAGTATAGGTATTTTAGCTATTTTCCTCTTTCGTTAGCTATCTTTGCAAGGGCTAATATTAATCTCTAGTAGCTTTATTCGACGACTGCGTTAGCTTTCGGGTTATAGGCAGAGGTCTATATGACTTTTAAGCTAAGGTCTTCGAGAATAAACTTAAACCCCTTTTTTATCTCCGGTCCTTTATTAATTATAGCGTAGAGCATTACGCTATACCTATAAATTAAGGATAGAGTAAAATTAGTTATAGCTTTAGCCGTAATTTCCTTAACTAGCATTACTTCGACCTATTTAGTAAGGTTATCTTAGGCTTCTATTAAATAAGCGTATCTATAGTCTAAGGGCATATACTAGCTATTAAAGTAAATCTTGCTTATTAGGTAGCTAAGAGCTATAGGTATAGACAGTTCCCTTAGTCTCGTAGGTGTAAAGCTTTAGCAATCCTTATATATCGATATAGCCGTACAAACGTCGTTCTAAAGAGAAGTATACTAATATCTACTGCGAATATAGTCGTAGGTGACTTATCGTCCCTTATAACCTATCTATACGTAATATTTCGTTATAATTCGTCGTTGCTTAGCTTAGTCAGAGACTACTAATATAGGTCCTCGGTCTATCCGTCTTAGTAGTTGCTAGAGTTTTCCGTCTTTAATATAGTAGTTTAGGCTTCTTATGCGTAGTCTCTTATAAGCTTATTTATTATAATTAATTAGTCTCTTTATAGTTTAAAGGAACTCTATAACTGCTTATAGTTTAAGGGGATATCGAGGTCCCTTTAGATAAACTATATTAAGATATAGATCGACGAAGTCTTTAACGTCGCCTTTAAATATCTTATTAACGATATTAGAGGGTCCTTCTAGCTTTCGTAAGAGCCTATTAGCAACGCTATTCCTTTTCCCGACTATATATCGGACCGTAAAGTCGAAGAGGAAAATATAACTAATCTAGCGGGTAACTAACGCTCCGGGCATATCTTTAATAGCGCTTTTTAATTAATTAACTAGGACCTTTGCATTAGTCTTAAGGATAAAATACACGCCGTAAATGTATATTCTAAGCCGCCGTAAAGCGTAAAGAATAGCTCTTTACTCTCTTTTCGTAGTATCGTATTTTGCTTCGGCGTTATTCTATATACCGCTCTCGTACCGGACTAGTCTTCGTTTTCTATCGACAATTTGCATTAAAATAGCTCCTTAACTAATAAGGCTAACGTCGTATATAAGGATAATTTCTCCTCTATCTAGTCCGATGTCTAAGGACACTAAGAATATAGGGTCTATAATAGCATCCTTTAGCGCCTCTATCGCCTAGTTCTATAGTTTGCCTTAATCCTATAGTGCTTTTTTTCTTAAGAGGTCGGTTAAGGGCTTTGCTATAATAGCGAACTATTTAATCTATATTCGGTAGTATCCTATAATGCTAAGGAAGGCTCGTATATACGTCGTGTTATAGCATTTAGTCTATTCTTTAATCTTAATGACTTTTGCCTCCCTAGGACTTCTTCCGTTCGTCCTATAGATATAACCTACGATCTTAGTCGCTTTTTAATAGTACTTAGATTTTCCTCCGGCTATTATACAGCCTAATAGTTCGATATTAACGAGGACTCGGTCTAGGTTAATAAGGTGCTTAAAAACATACCTCCTAACTCTAAGGGCAACTTCCTCGTCGTTATAGGTAGTCTCTAGTCCCTTAACCCCTATATCGTCTACGAAGTTCTTACTAATATTAGGGAATAAGTCTCTAAGGATTCTCTATATAATTCGGGTGAATTATCCTACTAAATTAGTAGCTCCCTATAGCAGCGTGCATATGCGTAGAGTGCCTAAAGGGATAGTAAAGGTAGTTATATCTCGGCTTCTAATGTTAAGGGGCACTTAATTATAACTAGAGAATAGGTCTAGCAGCGATAGGATCTTATATATCGAGAAGTAGTCGCTAAATTTATCCGTACTTAGAGGAGGATTAGCATCCTTAATTATAATAGTATTTGCTCTAGTGATTAAATTAATTAGTCGTAGGCCTCTGTCTTTCTTTACAATAAGGAAGAAGGGGTTCCTATATACTCTATAGCTCTCTTTAAGGATACTACTTTCTAGTCTAACCCGTAGGACATCGATAACCTTCTTTTCTATTGCCCTTAGGATTAGGATTATCGATGCTTACTATACGTTATATTATATTATCTTAATGATTTAAGAAGGAGCGACTAGCGGGTCTACCTTACCTCTTTCCGTAAAGTTCTATAATAGTGCGGCTTCCCTATTAAATATAATTTAATCGAAGATAGTAATTTCTTATTTCGTTAGCAGGTCGTTAAATTGCTTATAAATGTCTTTAAGTCGTTCTAGCGTAAGTCTCGTCCCTTTTTCTCTATTAGAAAACTTTCCCGTTATTTAATCTATAAGGGAGCAGATATCTCCTAATTGGTTTATCCCACCGATGCATGAAGATATGCATTAGAACCGCCTTGCATTATTGTATATAACACAAGTCACCCAGTCGCATTAGCTCCCGGGAAAGCTGAGATACCGAAGCCCGAAGTATGTAGTGTGAGTGGAGACAGAGGCATGTCAGTCATAACTTATGACTCGGTCAACCGGCGTTATCCACATCACCTCGTATTACTCGAGCATTTAATTATGCAATAACCAAGCTGCTAAATAGGATTAGACCACTTGCATTATGCAGACAAATAATAGCGCTTTCTATAACTACAATCAGTTAAGTTATGTATACCTTCGTTCGTGTGAAATTAGCTATATAAAGGGACCTTAGTCCGCCCTTAGATAGACCTTTACTAAGCAATTCAACAACACCTTTCTCTCTTATTTCTATATTAATCTTAACACTCTTCGTAGTTCCTATTAAGTTAAGGTTGATACTTCTATTTAATAGGCGCTAGGCGAATAATAAGTCTATTTAATCGAGAAAAAAGGCTTTTAATACTATAAGAGGATCTTAGTATATAAGATTAAATAGTTGCGGTTAGTAATAAGATAAAGATAGTAGTCTAAATATAGTTATTCTATCGTAGTCGTCTCGAGGTTTAACTATAGGAATTAAGTGCGTAATAGAAAGCGTGTTTATTAATATAGTCGGGTTAATAGTCCTTATATAGAAATACGTAAGCCGACTATTAAACTCGTCTATTTTAGCTTTCTACCGCGTTTAATCCCCCTTCTATCTGCTTTAAGGTAGTTCCTTCCCTTTTCCTTTAGTTTTAGAGTCGTCTTCGATAGGGAATTCACTAATAAGTCTCCGTTATAGCTAGCTATCGCTTTAGTCGACTATACGTACGTTAACTTTTATCGACCCCTCGTAGTTAGCACACTAATATATCTTCCGGTCTAGTATCTCTTTATCGTAGAGTAGGCATATAATAGCTTCGGGCTCGATCTAGTATTCTCCGATAGGCTCTTTAAGGTGTACTACCGTTATAGATAGCTTTTCTTATAAGTGACCTAAAAGGTCTAATCCTTCCTCCTCCTCGTCGTCGGTTAGGATTTCTACGGCGACTGCCCTTAAAATAGGGGGAGAAGTAGCTAGCTCTTTAGGGTGTTAGAATTGCGTAGTCTTAATGCCTTAGGCTTTATTAATGCATTTTCCGCTTAATTTAGAACTAACGAAGGGCAGAAACTCAACTAGGGTCTATAAGGAGATTAGTATCTTCTTTAATATAATATTATAGACGATCTCTCGTCCGTTATAATATCGAACTTCTTTCTAGGTTCCGTCCTATGTTTATAATAGACTAAAGTTTTAACGGGAATAGTCTTCGTAGTCGTATCCTCCTAAGAGTCTACGTTATCTCTATCGACTTATCGTCTTTTTGACTTTTAGGCATTAACTTATATAGTCGAATAGAGTATTTAATTATCCGTCTCTCCTTCCTTCTAAGGCACTTAGAGTCGAATTATAGAGGTCTTAGTCGCGACGTCGGTCCCGATAAAGTCGCGAGGTTTCTACTCCTAAGGATAAGAGTATTTCTAAAAGGCATCTATCGTAGCGATTTCTTTCTTATTTACTGTCTAATCTTAGTAAGAAGGCGTAGATAACGCTTTAACTTAAGCAATTAGTCTAGTTATAAAGCATTTAGGCTATACGTTAGCCTAATAAACGATAAGCCTCTAAATGTAAGATCTAGGCCTTATATACTTACTAGCTAATATAGGAGGAATCGGGCTTATATCTTTCGGTCTTTTAAAGGTAAGAACTCCTAAGGAAGAATTATAGGTAATAACGCCGGCTATATAATTAGCTTAAAGCGTAGGACGTTAGTCTAGGTAGTGTCTAGGTTCTCCGTAGTAAAAGCACTTTTAGGTCTTAACGAAGTTTACGTAAAACTTATCGTTCGTCGGCTAGTATAATCTAGGGGTATTTATTATACTAGAGTAGTAACTACCTCTTCCTCGACTATTAAAACTAATGTAGCGTAATTCCCTCTCTACGGGGTTTATAAAAGCTTTATTCTAGCGGTTTAAGTTAATAGTTATATCCTAAAAGGCCTTAGTAAAGTCTTATATCGGCTAGTAAATGTCTTCCTTCTTAGTAATATCTTCCGTAGAGGTAGTAGCCTTTTCCTTAGGTGGTTTAGCATTAGGCTTATCCGTAGGAAGCTTTATTATGCCTACCTCCTTATCCTTAAGGGAAGTCGCCTATTCTTCCTTAGTCTACCTAAGCTTTTAATTATATACCTTTAAAGCTATATCTCGTCTTTTAACGTCCTATCGTAAGGCTAAGTAGCTATTAATTAGGTTAATAATATCTTCGTAAGGCAACCTTAAGAGAGTATCTAAAGTTATCTTATTACGTTTAAGGATGCTAATAAATAAATCCTTAGGCATAGCGCGGTAGATAAAATACGATTGCGTAATAGTATAGGTCTATCTATTAGGTTAGGCCTTACGCTAAAGGTATAAGTAGAGGCTAAGCTATTCTATAACTTTAGAGATAAATAAAGGTCTCTTTATATTATAATAGTTAAGTCGATCGTTAGCGGTCTTAAGTTGCTTAATATTATATACGTAATAGTATTTAAGAAGTCGTTTCTTTACCTCGTCTTATAGAAGACCGTCGGTAAGGATCTTTACAGTCGGAGCTTATTTAGCAAAGACGTAGCCCTTAAGCCAATCGATCTTCTCGTCTTTATAAACCTTATTAAAATGTATTTCCCTCTTAAATTTCTTAATAAATTTTATTACGTTCTTACTATTAAACTTACTAATTAAAGGAAGCTTTCCTTACCGTAATATTCCAAAGAGACCGTTATTCTATTAGGCAATTGTCTTACCTATAACTATAGATAGCTTATTAATCCCGAGCATAGGCTGCTATATAGTGGCCTTACCCCTTAAAGTAAGGTAGTCTCTAAAGGTCGACGATATCTCTCCTATAGCAGGAAGCCCTTATTAAGCAAAAGTCGTATTAGATATCTCGGATATATTAATATTATTATTGTTTTTATCGTTTATTATATCTTATATATGTTTTTCTAATTGTTTTTATAAAGTAATGCTTTTTAAATCCGGTCGTCGTTTTCTTTGTTCTTTCTTATTCGTATATATATATGCGTATGTATATATATTCTTCTTTATTTAATCTACGCATTTTAGTCTTCTTATAATAGTTAGAAGCTCTCCTTTAAATAGTATAATAATATAAAGTATAGCTATCGAAAGAGTTTTAGTAGAGTCTTCGGTTATCTTTTAGGTTGCTATTGCTAATGCATAAAGAATTAGAAAGTTATAGTAAGGTATAAGGTTTTTATTTATACCTAGGGCAATTCTAATAAGGCGAATTTAAGAGGATTAAGTAGAGTCGTAGTCCGGATTTATCGAAAGAGTTATCCTACTTCGCTTTCTAAGTCGGACCCGACGGGCTCTAAGTCGACGACCTTTAGTAGGAATACGCTCTTAGGAATAGGTAGCCTAGGCTCCCCCGCTATTACCGTTTATTCTAGCTATCTCCCTCTTTTCCTTATGTAAGGGATGCTCTCTTAGCTGCTTTTAGAGGCTTTATCGGGACTATTCTCGTCGTTCTTCTTTTTATTGCTCAAGTCTTTTTATTTAGATCTTTTGCTACTGCTTCCATAAGGTGCTATTACTAAGCCGTGCTATTTAAGGACTCCTTCTACGATTTCTCGCGGAAAATAGATAGAGTCCCCCGCCTTAGGCTCTAAGTTTTAACGGAGGAAAGGGCATATACCCTAAAGTAAGTGCAGTAGTCGCTATACTAAAGGTTAGGAAGAATAGCAGAAATTCGTAGGGTAGTTATATTATAGCCTCGGCTAGTCGATTTCCGTATAAGTTAGGATATCCTACTTAGGGAGTAATCTCTTAAATTATGTTTTCGCTCTTATTTCGATTGGTCTCTTTGTTAGATAGGCTCTATTAGGGTTGACTAAAGGGGTGTATATTGTCTTTAATAATATATGCTAGCTAGGAGGGAGGCATCGCGAAGAGATATAGCCTCGTTGCGTGCACGTGATCACGTGGGGTCACGTGTGTCGCGTGCCCGCAACTACACCTCGCGTATCCCTTATCCCTTGTTCCTATACTAGCAGTCTTTATAAGATGATAAGAACAACACAACCTAGTCGTTAACCTAAAGATAAGATCTATCGAACGAAAGAGGGAAAGAGGGATCCTAGCCCGGTTGAACGGGCGGCGCGATGCCATCGAGAATTAGGCTAAACAGCCTTGCGAAGGGTGGTGTTATGACCACGAAAAGAGGGAACGAATAACGAGCAACGAAGCAACGAGCGAGCAACGAACGTGACGCAATAAAGAGCGTTAGGAAGAGGCGTAAAGCAACGAACAACGAGAACATACGAAGGAACGGTCGAGCGGAGCAACGGAGCCGAAGGAAGCAGGCAGGGAAGCTCGCGAGGAGGAAGCAGCTTATAAGGCTCTCCCTCGAGAGTCTTTCTTCTTAAGGGCTCGCGAGGCTAGGGATACGGGAGCTCGCGAGGCTGCATGCTGTAACGTTGCGAATTAGCCACTCGCGAAGCCAATACTCGGAAAAACAAAGAGTAAACGTAAAGGCGTCTGCCGGGGCGAAGGCGACTGCCGGGTGACTAGTAGGGAGGAAGCCTATATAGGCTTCTAGTAGTGGTCTCTTGCTCTGCGGTAGCGAGAGAGTGGCTGGGGAGACTGTCGGATGTTGCCCTACTGTTTGACGGGCTAAGGGGAAGCTTATATACGCTTCTAGTAGTAATATCCTTTAGCGAGGTGACGAAAGAGTACGCCTCGGGAGTCGAAGTAAGTGTTATAGTGCTAGCAATTGGCCTGCTTAAGGGTATGCCGGGTTTAGGGCATGACGGTCTTTAGTATATGCCGGGCTTAGGGCATAACGGTTTAGGAGGGAGTCTACGTGCGTTGTATATAGTGACATCCTTCGCCGAGGTGGCGAAAGAGGGCGCTTCGAGACGAAAAAGGGGATTAGCAGCGGCGGCATTTGCTTAGCTTAGGAGCGCGCTACTATGGTTGAGGGGTTGAAGGAAGCCTTTGTGTATATATATGCGGCTTCTTCGTGGGTTCGGAGCAGCTTAGAGAGCTGCTTCGAGAGCTAATAGGGGACTCGTTAGGTAAGTCGTGGGAGCTAAGGGAGCAGTCCGAAGAGCTGCTTTAAGGGCTAATAGAGCAGTCCGAAGAGCTACTGCTTAGAGAGGCGGGCGAATTAGAGCGCCGGCTTAGAATAGGGAGTCGGCTTAGGCGAGCGTGCGGCTTTAGAGCAACTAGCGGACTTTCACTAGTCGGCGGCGGAGGCGTTATTGCTATTAAAGGCGATAGAAGCGTAGGGGAAGCTTATAATGCTCTCCCTCGAGAGTCTTTCTTCTTAAGGGCCTGCATCGGGGTTATGCCTGCTAGAGCTAGGGGCGATGCCGGGGTTGTTCCTAAGGGAACCTTAGTTGTGCCGGTGGAAGCTAGCTGTGAAGCCGGGGCCGTGTCGGCTAGAGCAACGATAGGAGCGACGGCGGTGGCTTGTGTTAACGACGGCGAAGCCGCTATTACTGCTGCTAACGAGGACGATAAAGGCGACGTTAGAGCTACTATTGCTACTGCTAGCGACGAAGAAGGTAACGTCGGCGAGGCTGCCGGGACTAACGAAGGTAAGGCTGCCGGGACTAACGAGGGCTTAGAGGCTAGCTTTAGCGATAGGGCCGGCTTTAGCGAGAAGTTCCTTAGCAACGGTTTAGGGAATAGCGGTAAGCCGAGTTCGGCTCGCATTTAGTTCCGCTCGTAGTAGTATAACGCTATACCGTCGAAATCCATCTCGAGGAATTCTTTTTAAGGCTAGACTAGCAGCTCCTTATACATCGGCTATATCGTGAGAAATTATCGTATAGCCGAGTCTTCTTTCTTTAGATAAATGCCGCGGCGCTAGAGGAGGTTCCGTAATGCCTTCCTATAGTCTTTATAGACTGTTTGCCACGTCTCTTCCGACTAACCTTTAAAATTCACCTAGAAATAGGCAAGGAGGGCGAAGTCCTATTCGTCTCTCGAGCCTTCCCAGCTTGCAATAAACGCCGCGACGTATATAGTCGTAGCGACCGGATTCTGCTTATTTAAAGCCTCGTCGGACTAAAGGCTTAGGTCGGTATGTTTCTACGCTGCCCTTATAATAAGGGTCCTCCTTAGGGTTTATTCGAGGGTAGGGACGTATCGTATAGTACGGGTAGCGGCGGGATCCGGGCTCTAAGAAGTCATCGTAGCGATTAGGGTTTAGGGTCGCGATGGTCTATAATGACTAGGGTTCGTGGTCGCGATAGTCTTCGCGATGTTGTCTAGTGCGTTAATAACGCGCTTGCAATAATCGCTTCTATCGAGGATAGCCGCGACGGGTTTAATCGCAAGTTGAAGGATTTAAAGCACGGCAACGATCCTTATTCTTAGCACGGATAATCCTCTCTAATGCGAAGCACGTTCGAGGATTAAATCTATCTCTTCTACCTTACTATTCTATAATTAACTATAAGTCAACCACTAATTAGTATTAGATAGGCTCTATTAGGGTTAACTAAAGGGGTGTATATTGTCTTTAATAATATATGCTAGCTAGGAGGGAGGCATCGCGAAGAGATATAGCCTCGTTGCGTGCACGTGATTACGTAGGGTTACGTGTGTCGCGTGCCTGTAACTGCACCTTGCGTATCCCTTATCCCTTATTCCTATACTCTTCGTATTTGTAGGATTATTTAATTATGCTAATACCGACTAGATGCGAGTATCGTAGAAGCTATACGGCAATAATCGTCTTTCTAATATATATAAAGCACCCTTTGTAAGGCATCCCGGGGCTGCTTATATTAGCTATAGATTAGATAGCGGGAGCTATACCTAGCTCCCGGGGCTCGCTACCTACCTAGATAAACGACCCTTCTTTACCTACTTTTTCACGCTGCTTAGTGTATTAAAATAGTAGTAACACCTTGCCTCTTCTTCGGCAAGCATTAGAGGCCCCTATAAGCCCTCGACTAAGCGCCTCTTAAACCCGCACTAGCACTAGCGGCCTAGCTTACTAAGAACTTTCCGTCTACTCTTAGACAACCACCCCGCTGTTTTCGGCTTAGCCCGCGTTAAGCCACCGATAGTAAAGCCAATCACTTCTTCTTCTATCTTAGCGCTTTATCAACGCGCCTCTTCGCCTTTACGATAACCTCTCTTTCTCTTCTAGCAAGCTTAGAAACTATTAACTAAGTTTTCTCCCTTTTTCTTATTTTTTTCTTATGCCGCCCGACCTTTCTATGTGCCGCCTATCCTACTACTACTTCGGCTTACACCGACCCCCCCTAACTCCCTACGATGCCTCGTTACGAGCAATAGCAACCGAGATTTGCCTAAACCGATGTCTCTGTTAATCCTCGTAAGCACGACCCCTAGCTCGTTCGTATCCTTTAGGAGCTATATACCCTCGAGATATAGCAAGAGGGGATTTCCCTTCCCGATTAGTATAAAGAAAGAGCTTGCCTTGCCTAAGATCTCGATGGAAAATTCACCGTAAGGAGTAGCGTGTCTATGCCGAGCTTTTCTTTATTATCCCCTCCGCGATTACCTCTATTTTGCCTCTCTCGAAGAAAAAGACTACTATCTTAAAGTAGATTCGAATTCTCGAGAAAAACACGCCTTTAATCGAGGCTGCGGTCTAACGGCACCTTTATTAAGAACGTCGCTAATAAGAGACTTAGGACCGTTAAGAGACCCGACACCGAGACCGTCGGCAACGTTAATAGACCTAAGCCTCGAGGGACCGAGATGCTTCTTTTCGCCGCGGTAGATTTACTTGGCATAACGACCGCCGCCTTAACGACCGCCGCCTTAACGACTACCGTTTTAACGACCGCTATGACTATCGTTAAGCCCGCGACCGACGCTACGAACGGGACGAACGCCGCCCTGCCCGTTAGGGCGAGAAATATAGAGAGGAAGAGGCGAAAGGAGCCTAATCGAGGATATATTCGTTATCCGCCCTACGCCCTACTGCGGCGATGTCCTTACCGCCCGCTAGCCGTATGACGGCAGCTTCGCCTCTGCTAACGATAGCTCCGCTGCCTCTGCCGTACCTTGTTTTGCCGCCTGCTGTACGCCTTATTGCGACGATGGCCTCGCCGCCTACTGCACGCCCTATTGCGAGGTCTATACCGCGCTCTATTTCGCCGCCTGCTGTACGGCCTGTTGCGCCGCCCGCTAGCCGTATAACGGCAGCCTCGCTATCTGCTGCACGCCCTATTGCGATGTCTGTAGCGCGCTCTGCTTCGCCGCCTACTGCACGCCCTATTGCGATATCTATAGCGCGCTTTATTTCGCCGCCTGCTATACGCCCTATTGCAATCCCTACTCCGCCGCCTACTGCGTATTCCGTGGTTAAGGCTCCTCCGGCCCTAAAGCCCTCTTCGTGCCGAAAGTGTAAGGCGCTCTTCGCTTCCCGGAACGCTCTTTTTAAGCACCTTCGCTAAACCTATCCGGGCTAGCAGAAGGCGCCCGCCGCCGTTGTTACGGCTATTCCTAAGGCCGCCTTACCTTTTATTAACGATAACTTCGGTTGCCCGACTATTCCCTAACCTGCCGGCAACCTTACCTCTTCTCTCGAGACCGTTACTTAAGGACTTTCTGCCGGCTAGTAGAAGGCGCCTGCCGCCGTTATTGCGACTATTCTCGCGCCTACTATTAACGATAACTTCGGTTGCCCGACTATTCCTTAACCTGCCGGTAACCCTATCTCTTCTCTCGAGAACGTCTCTTCCGGCCTCTTTGCTTAAGGACTCTCTACCGCTATTAAAGCCGTCTGTGCGACTGTTCTCGCGGCTATTGTTCGCCGCCTAGCAGCCGCTCCTGCGGCGGCTTCTCTTCCCGCGGCCGCTTCGCCTGCTGTTAACGCCGGCTGCACGACTGTTCCCGCGGCTGCTCCTCTAGATAAGTCTTCGCAGCAGCATCTTCTCCCTGCCGGCTGCGTCTCGCCACGGCGATATCCTCTTTTTGCCGGCGACCTATCGCCGTAGCAACTTTAAGCTGCCGACAACCCGCCGCCTCCGGCCGCTATCTTTAAGCCGGGGCGGGATGCTATTCGCCTGGTTGTAGCCGCCCGTGCGACTATTCTCGCGGCTGTTTCCTTTTCGCAGCAGCAACTTCTTCCTGCCGGCAATAACTCGTCTTCGCAGCAGTATCTTCTTTCTGCCGGCAACTTCTCGCCGCAACAATATCTTTAACCTGCCGCCTTGCCTACTGCTGCTATTAACGCCGTTGGCACGACTATTCCCGCGGCCGCTTCGCCTGCTATTAATGCCGGCTGTAAGACTGTTCCCGCGGCTGCTCCCCCGGACAAGCCGCCGCAGTAGTATCTTCTTCCTGCCGGCAATAACTCGTCTCCGTAGTAGCATCTTTATCCTGCCGGCAACCCTTTACCTCCGGCCGTTATCTTTAAGCCGGGGCGGGATATGTTTCGCCTTATTGTGGCCGCCTCGCCTGCTGTTAACGCCTTTAGTAAGTCGTCGCCGTAATAGCATCTTCTTCCTGCCGGCAACCTTTCGTCGCAACGATGCTTTTAACCTGCCGTATTATTAACCCGCCGGCCTTACGCTCCTTAGCGTACCGATTAGCGCCGCCTTAGGCTCTCGCAATAAGACTGTTCCGCTGCGCGCTTCGCTACGCGCTTCTGGTATGATTAGAGAGCAGCCGCTTGCTCCGCTGCCTAAAGAGATCGCCGCTATATGCCCCTTTCTGCGATTAAGGAATGATCTAGACGAATGATTACTAGCAAGCGTGAGTATAACTTACGGGAAAGGAACGGAGGATCCGGGCAATAGAAGCCTAATTAATATGTTATTATAACTGCTGTAGTTAGCAGGCTTTTCTTTTATGCCGGCATTATAATATATGCAAAGCACCCTTTATAGGGCATCCCGGGGCTGCTTACATTAGCTATAGATTAGATAGCGGGAGCTATACCTAGCCTCCGGGGCTCGCTACCTACCTAAATAAACCATCCTTCCTTACCTACCTTTCCACGCTGCTTAGTGTATTACTTTCTTTAATAATTTTATGTGTGTGATTAAATGCTTCCTCCTTTCCCTTCTCTTTTATACGCCTAGGTTGTTCTAGTACGTTATATAACCCTCTTTTTCCCCCTTGTTAAATAGGGGGGAGGGGGGGGAATGCCCCGCTAAAGTATATATCGATCTATAGTGCCTTAAGTATCTCCTATATATCCTTAGCCGATATAGACGGGAGGAATCGCGCTTCTTAGAAAGAGGTCGCTATATCGACCGCGTATAGCACTAAGTAAGTGCTACTACCGACCTTTAGGTATATTATATCGACGACGACCTCGAAATTAAATTCTTAGTTATCCTTTAATATAAACCTAAACCTCTAGGGTACTAGCGCGTAGAGCTAGCAGTAATAGCAGAATTTTAAGATATCCTTAAGTATTTCTACTAAGATATCGTTATGCCTTACTTATTTCAATAGGTAGTAAAGCCTATTAACGGCCGGGTAGCTAAATCGGCGGTAGAGCGTACGTATCTCGGCTTTAGTTAGGAAGGCGATTGCATTCTCTTCCTTACTAAAGAAGAACTATAGATACCCTTATTTGCGAATAATAGGGACGCTAATACGTAGACCGATAATCGTATTAGTAGTATTATTAAATTATACGCTTAATCTATCTATATTAGCTAGGCAGAGGAGGAAGAGGGTCGTCGTTCTTAGCACGTAGAATATAATACGGCTAATAGGGGTCTCGAGGGCAACGGAGCTAAGGGAGCGGACGTCCTCGCCTCTACTAAATTTAATATATGCCTAGCCGACGGTAGACTCGTCGAGTATAATAGACGGGTCTTCTCGTTATAAGGCGAGATATTAGTCTTAGCCTACTATAGAGACTATAGCTGCTTTAGTGTCTACGAGGATGCCGTAAACGCGGTCTTTTAAGTAACGGTCGAAGACGAACTATATAGCCGGGACGCTTAACTAGTCTATCCCTTATGCGTCTTCGCCCGTAATTAAATAGTTAAAGGACTACTACTATAGGATTTACGAGGCTTACTACTTAGTTAGTTCTTCGTCGTTACTTACCTTATCGTTACGCTATTCGATAGCGGCCTAAGGAGTTTCGTTACCTTTATATTCGGTGAGATAGGCCTTAAATCCTATGCTAAGGTTGCCGGTTAGTAGGCATTAAGCGTAGTACTAAGCCTTAGACCTAGCTCGTTCCTTTAGGGTATGCTTTATCGACTAGCAGCTTTCCTTCTAATAGACGAAGCATTTCCTCGACTATTAGCGGTTGCTAAAGCTACTACCGCCGCTATAAGAGCTGCGGTAGCCTCGTCCGCTACTCCCGCTAAACCTACGGCCGTTGCCGTAGTTATTAGTATATCTTTAGTCGGTATAGAATACGCTTAATAAATTATATTTATTATTTATATTTATTACTTTATTACTATTAGTAGGTCTCTAGGTCGACCTTATAGGGTAAAAGGTGTGGTTGTATTAGGTTGTATTGCTAGCTAAGTGAGGGGAAGCTATTACGGTAACGTAGCTCCCTCGTACGTGCACGTGATCCTAGGGATCACGTGCATTACGTGTGTGCGACTACATCGTCGCACGTAGCTAGCTATTCCCATACTCGCAGTTTTTCCTTTATAGAAACAAACCGTAGAATAAAACAAAGAAAGAGCCTGGTTAAGCAGGCTATTGCAGCTGCGCGGGCGCAGGTGTAGTTACGCAATGTTAAATTAAGGTTAAAGCCATATTGTGATAGCTATATAACCGTTAAATGCGCAGCTAGTTTGCAACGTGATAACGCAACGCGAGAAAACACCTCTTTAACGCAGTGGTTAGGCTAATAACCTCTATTAATGATTAGGCGGTCTAGACTACCGCTTCGTGCTAGTAACCGTGCTTTAGGGTGGCCTTGCTAACTATCTTGCCGAACGCTATAGTAGGAAATTAGGGAACTATAAGCAACTAGGGGGAAATAAACTATAGGCTTATAGGCAACTAGGGCAAAATAAAGTATAGGCTTATAGGCAACTAAGACAAAACAAGGTAAGAAGTAATATAGACTATAATAGATAGTAAAAGAATGTAAATATATGCGTGACTATACTAAACAAATTGTTCGTCGAGGGCTATTCGTCTAGGGCTGTTTATCTAGGGCTTGTTCGTCGGGGGCGGTTGTAAGGATTAGACTCGTTAGACCTAATGTCTAGGGACCCCTTCTAGGACGATTCCTAGTTAGGCATATTAATAATATCACTCTACCGAAAGATTATTCTTTTTATTAAACTTACTATTAGTGTTTAATGTTTGCAGCGAATTGTTAGAATGTGTTTAACCGAATAATAGCACACGATGAGATAACCTTCCCGATTGGTTTAAACATAAACATCCGGAGGTTTTAGGTTTAAACCGTGTCGACGAATTCTTTTGTTGTAGTTAATTAAGCAATAGAATAGGTAAAGGAATAAGTACGCGAATAAGCGCGTAATTAAACAATAAAGTAAGCGTGTAATTAAACAAGGAAAGAGGCAATTAAATAAGGAAACAGCTAGGCAACGAAAAACAGTCTGCATATATTATAGTTAGCCTTATGCGTGTGTTAAAGTAAGGAAGTTAAAGATTACGGTCGTACGACGAAAGCTTCTATCCTAACGGTTAGCGTATTAGTCTTAACGAAGCGTTTAAAAGACTTATTCGGGGATGATTTTATTAATACATTAGCTAGGTTGTTATTCCTATTAATCTATCGTACTTCTGTAATCTCCCTTCGTTCGTATAACTAACGAAGCGATATAACGTCGATTATTAGTCGCTTTTCTTTCGTTATAATAAGTTTTATAAGACATTCGTAAAGCGAATATAAGTCTATATAAAGGATTAAAGGCACCGGAGGCAGCTGCAGGCGTTCTATAATCATCTTAATCGTTATAGCAAGGCAAATGCCGATATTAACGCCTCTAACTATGCCGTAGACCTCTAAGGCTAGAACGCTGCGTGTGACCCTTTTGCACTTAGTAGAGCTCTAGTGCACGATGTTGCCTTTAATCTCGAAGTAGCTATTAGACTAGGTCTCTATAATAAGCGCAATAATAAAGCCTAGCTGTAAAAAGAGGTCTAAGTTATTTGCAAAAGAGCCATCCGTAAATACCAGCAGCTTGGCATTAGCAAGATTAATAAGTTCGTATATTAGGCCGCGTTTCTTATTGTCTATTTACTATTATAGGCGTTTGTTAATCGTTACGTAGTCTTTCTTATTAGGGTTTTAAACTTATGCTGCTATAGAAAGGTTAAAAGAAGCTTCCGGTTGGCAAATTAACGCGACGTATGCTCCTCGGGCTCGCTGTTCGATATACCTCTACGTATAGTTATAATCCCGA
Source organism: Ophiocordyceps sinensis (assembly GCA_012934285.1). Taxonomy (NCBI): domain Eukaryota; kingdom Fungi; phylum Ascomycota; class Sordariomycetes; order Hypocreales; family Ophiocordycipitaceae; genus Ophiocordyceps; species Ophiocordyceps sinensis. The sequence goes on along the minus strand of JAAVMX010000001.1, from coordinate 10,087,059 downwards.
GCGATAATAGTCTTAAGCTTTTCTAATTAACCCTTTTGCTAAAGAAGAAGATCCTAATCTTAGAGTGTTAGCTTAGCCCTATGGAAATTAAGCACCGAGCTAGCAGACATCTTAGTCTTCGGCTTCGCCCTAAACTTAGCCTTTTAAAGCTATTCTTCCTTAGCATTTAAGAAGGTGCGTATGCCTAACATTAACGTATTATCCGTCTATAGGCTAACTATCCTAAATCTATTAAGGGTCCTATTCGCGATTAATAGGCACGAGTCGTACGTCGAGGTTGATATATTAAGTCGGATAACGTAATACTTATAATACGTTTAGAACTAATGCAGTCCTAACTCCGCGATCCCGTAAAGGGGTCGAATTATACGGATAATAGTCCCTTCCGGGTATCGTCCTTATATCTCGGCGGGCAGCCTAGTTAGGATAGTCTTAAACAGCTTGGTTTCGGCTTATAGGTAGGCCTAAGTGATGTCTCGCAATAAAAGAGTTATGCCGTAATATCGAAGAAGTCCTAGAGTAAGGGCTAGGATTAGCCGCTAGCTAACGCGTTAAATCGTCGGTAATTATGTTAATAGGGTCGTCTTTTCTTCGTTATTATATCCCTAAACAACGAGTCGGGACTTCTCGTAGGGTTTCTTATCCTTCCCTTTTACTTTACGTACTATCCTCGACTTAAAGATACGGTGACCTCTATAGATAGCTTTATCGTAGCGTTCGAAGCTAAAACCACTATAGGCAATAAGGTCGTTGATCTTTTACCTATCTAACTCTTTAAATAGGGCTTTTAGCGTTATAATAACTCCCTTCTCCCGTAAATTAAGTGCTAATTCGTAGGCATCTTCCTCCTTCTTAATAACAAAGGCTTAAGGAGGGGGAAGGGGAATAAGGAGCTTTAGCTTATTCTTTGCACCGGGGGGACGGCTACGTCTACGTAGCATCGGGGGCGTATAAGTCGGAGCGGGAAGTGTAGTTCCTAGTGTATAGCTAGGGGTCGGGCTAGGAGAAGTCTCTTCATTCGGACTAAGAGGAGCCGGTTTAATTGCGTGAAGTAAGGGCTAAGGAGACGAGTTATCTCGAAGGTAGGGCTATACGACCGTAGACCGAAAAACTTAAGGTCCGTTAACGGTGTTAATAGTGATATTATGACTGTTAATTGCAGCAATCTTAAATAGTCCCTACTATCCTCCCTTTTCCCGCTAAACTCGCACTTTACTTTGCAATAGGAGAGTAATAGTTTTAACTATTAACGGACCGTTCCTTACACAAAGAGTATCGTATACTTATCGTTCTATAGAGAGTTATCGAAGCAATTTTATCGCCTTTTGTATAGCTATAGACCTTTTTAGGGTTATAGCTAATAGGGGCGAGTTAATAGTTATACGCGGGTACGTGCTAAAGACGAGAAGTATAGGGATAAGGCCGTAGGGTCCGGCTGTGTCGTTAACGGCTTTTACGGCTATCTAAAGGACTGCTTCGGGAGACGTAATAGTCCCGATCTCTATATAAAGAATCTTAAACGCACGGCGTAAAGGAGCGTAATACCTCTCGACCTTCCTAATCGACGCATATGATTCTATAGGGATCTGCTTATAGGTTATCCCTATAATCTTTGCCTTATTGCGGAACTCTATTAAGGCAAAATTAGTCCTTACGTCGTATTTAATCGTATTAGGAGGTCTAAGGTAGCTATCGATCTAAAGGGCTCGAAGGACTTCCTAAGTATCCTTAGCTAATATAGAAGGAAGGAACCTAGCCCCTTAGAACGCTATTATAGAGTTAACGACGTATAGAATAGGTCGTTAAGGGCTCTTAAGGTATATTACGTCTACTATAATCTCGTAATTAAATTCCTAGTTATCTTTTAGCGTAAACTTAAAACGTCTAGGTGCCTATAAGTGCATTTAGCAGTAATAATAGAATTTAGAGATTAATTTAAGCTATATAGTCGTTATATTATAGCCGGCCTGCTTAAGTAGGTGATAGAGTCTTAAAACAGCTAGGTGCCTAAAACGGCGATATAGAGTTCGTATCTTACTCTCTATTAGAAAGGAGATCGTTTCTTTTGCTTTTAATAAGAAGAACTATAGGTGACCCTATTTGCGAATTACTAGGATCCGGTTGCCTAGATCGCTAGTCCCTAGCGTATTCGTTGTATTGTCGAAGTAGATCTTAAGTCGGTCTATATTAGCAAGAGAGAGTAGAAAAGGGGTATAGGTCTTAAGAATGTGAAAAGTCACTTAACTAACGGGGGTTTCGAGGGCGATTAAACTAAGGGATTAAATAAGAGTGCTAGTTCTAAATCGGATGCTAGCTTGCCCGGCTATAGAGCTATTAAGCATAATAGAAGGTTCCGTTCGCTATAAAGCGAAGTACTGCTCCTATCCTACTATTAATACTCTAGCCGCACTAGTATCGATTATAATTCCTTAGAACTATTAACGGGAGTAGCGATCCTCGATTAGGAATTAGTCGGTAGGGATTAATTAATCTATGCCGTAGACGTCTTCGCCGGTCTAAAGGTGTATAAAAGCGGCCTCGTAGAGTATTTAAGTTACTGCTTAGTCCGTCTCGGCAGCGTTATCGTCGTCTTCTACGTCTTAGTACTCGTTAGCGTCGCCTTTAGGATTAGGTTCGTAACCTTTAAATTCGGTTACGTAGGCTATAAAGTTAGTAGTAGAGATACCGTTATTAAAATATTGCGTAAGGTATTAGTCCTTAGACCGTTAACGTTCCTTAGGCGTATGTTTGGTTAACTAATAGCCTTCCCTATAATAGACGAAACACTTCTTAGTCTAGTTTAAGCGGTTAATAAAGCTATTCCCGTAGCTGCCACCGCGTCCTCGTAGACGGAAGGGTATGCTACGGTTATATCTAAAGCCTTATAGATAGCCTCTACGTCTACCTCGTCCGTAGCTTCGTCTACGGAATCCACCTCGTCTACGATTGCTTAAGTATATTCGGTCTAAGTACTATTAATCGTTATAGTTAAATGCTTTATCCTATAGGAACTAGCTAGACGGGTTACGTGCTAGGTATATCTCGATAGATATACGTAAGTCTATAAACACGGTTTCGACCTTTTAGGCAGGCTTAAAGAGAGCGTATTCTAGCTCCGGAACACTACGGTATGCGTTAATAAACGACGTACGAAGTGGTATATTACCTTCGTAGTCTTTTCCTAGGGCTCTCTAATATAGCTAAAGCTTATTAAAGAGAGTATATAGTACTTTATAAAGCGGTATCGTAGGATTCTCTACGTAGACCTTATTGAATATAGTTATTATCTAGTCCGTAAAGTAATAACTATAGTTAATATCCGTGTTAAAATATTGCTTAATAATATTATAGGTTGCACGGAACGATATAGTTAATTTAACGTAGTGGATATAGAAGGTCTCGGCTCTATCCGTTAGGATCTAGGAGAATAGGTTATAGAATTAACCTAGTTAGACCTTAAGCTTATAGTAGGTCCTTATAAACATATAGACCTTATCGTCGAAGAGGTTATAGGGCTATCCTATATAACACTTATCCTTCCTCTATAGCTTTACGAACTTCTGCTAGAGGTCTATATCTACATTAACGTTCGGAACATCGATTAGAGGGATCGTAGTATAAGCATTAAAGGACGGCAAAGGGGCAACAGTCACAATGGCATTATTAGCAAGGGGAATATAAGCTTAAGAAACAAGGGCAATAGTTGCAGCAGGCACATCGGGGATAAGGGCAGGCATAGGGACAGTCGGTTGGTTAAACTAGTATGTTATTAGGTGTATAGTCTATTGCTATTGCGTTGCACCGGGGATAGTTGTCTAATCGGGGGCTAGACCTATGTCCGGGGCCGGGCTTAGAGCTACATTTAGTAGTGTAAATACAACGATCGTGCCTTAATTAAATATCTGATTTATATACTCTTTTATAGGCCATTGTAGTGGTTCTAAGATAGTCTATAGTTTAAGGAACTATATATTAAAGCCTTAATTATCTAGGCCGGTGTAGATCCTACGTCTCTTTAAGAGCTTGCGTAAGGAACGTTTATAGGTCTAATATACCCTATCCTATGTCTATAGAAGCCATCCTTAAAAGTGTTCTTAGAAGAAGGCAATAGCTTCGTAGCCTTAGTTATCTTTATCGTACGCATACTTATAGAGGAACCTTGCAACGTATATAGTAGCCTCTACTTTACTTAGGTTCTTAAGATCGGGTTGTTGTTATATATCTTAGATACCTATATAGGTGTACTAATAGTCGTTTTCCGGGATAGGGGTAATCTTTAACAGCTTATCGCGCCTTATATTATCTACGCGGGTAGGGCTTAATAAAGTCATAATATTAATATTATACGTAATAGTCTTTATGTGTTTTATCGGCGTAAGGGATTTTCTTACGAAGTTGTCTTTTGCGTTAGGGACGTACTATAGGTTAACGTTACTCTTCTTCCTTTAGGAAGCGAGACGGGATTAATAGATAGCTTAAGAGATCTCGAAATAGCGTTAACGCGGTAACGTTATAGATAAGAGAGCTCGTTTAAAGCATAAAGATAACTACCTCTAGGTGTTCCTTCGTAGGGTGTTTTACACCGTTGATAGTTAAGGATCTTATCTCTTCTACCTAGCTGTCTATAATTAACTAAGTCAACCACTAATTAGTGTTAGTAGGTCTCTAGGTCGACCTTATAGGGTAAACGGTATAGTTATATTAGGTTGTATTACTAGCTAAGTAAGGGGAAGCTATCGCGGTAACGTGGCTCCCTCGTACGTGCACGTGATCCTAGGGATTACGTGCATTACGTATGTGCGACTATATCGTCGCACGTAGCTAGCTATTCCTATAATTACGATATTGTATAAACGTGCCGGACGTGCTATTCTCGGCCTATATCGATAGATAGGTCTTTAGGGAGGAACGCAACGCGGAGAATAGCTTTTCTATAGTCTTAAGGGGGTTATATAGCGTATAGCTAAATTCTAGGACGTTTCGGCACGCGTTAAGCAAGGTAGTGCGAAGGGGGAGGTCTCTAGCGAACTTAAATCCTAGGGCGTATTAATATCGTTATAGCTTATTAAAAAGGGTCTATAGGACTTCCTATTAGGTTTTATTTAGATGCCTAACTCTTAGCTTTTTAAAAGTTATAGTGCTTTAATCTACCTAATAGTGCTAATAGTTTACTTTAGTATTAAAGTAAGCCTTTAGTAGGTCGTAGGCCTACCTAAACGTGCTGCCTTACTCTATATGCTAGATATAGTAGTCTTAGGCTCGCCTAGTAAAGATTTAGGGAAAAAGGGCATAGAAATAGCCGGGCTAGGCCTTAACTATATAATAAACGTCCGTAAAGATATAGACTTTATTATTAAGAATATTATAGGGCTCGCCCGTATAATTCTTACTCTTATCCTATAGCTTAATAAACTTTTATAGGAGATCTACGTCTATCTCCTCGTTTAGAACGTCGTAGGGGGGGACTATCGTATAGGCTGCCTTTAACGTTATATTAATTAGAGGGGTCTTAGAGAACTAATATAAAGTCGGGTAAAGTATTATTAGCGTTTCTAATATATCTCGGAATAGAGGGGCTTAAGGGTTTAGGAACGTGCCGGGAATTTAATCTCGTAGGTATAAGCCGGGGTCGACGGAGGTAGTACGTGTTAAGGTGATTAGGGCAAAGGATAGTTCTAGCGCGAATATAACTGCCGGGGCGGTTAAAGGCGTAGGTAGGATAGCCGCGGGCGTTAACGGTGCCGTCGTAAAGGTTGCTATAGGAGCCGGGGCATTAAGAGGTTCTATCAGGACTGTGCGTAAGACAATTAGGGAAGGAGGGTTAGTTATAGCAGCTAGGGCTATAACGGATGTATTTCTTACGAATTCTTAGGTTCGCTTGTTATAGAATTTCGACTATTCTAGTAGTAGTTCGTCTCTTAGCTAAATCGGGGGAATCTATTAGCGCTAAAGCATTAAAAACGATGCTATATAGCTAAGGTATTTAGCGCCGGTCTAGATTCTACGGGACCGTAAGAAGGATTTAAAGGCCTTCTTAAAATGTTTGTCTACCCGGTTTTATATAGCCTCTGTCTATCCGTTAAAGTGTTCTTAAAAGTCCGTAAATAGCTTGTATCTATAAATAATCGAGCTAGCATTAACGATAATAAACTAAGCTACGTAGGTCGTAACTGCTTTCTTATTTATATTATCGTAGGTAACGTCTATCTCTTAGAATGCAATATTAGCTCTATTTTAGTACGAGCCGAAGATGTTAATGCTATTTAGCCAACCGGGAAGGGGGTTATCGTTAGGCTTAGTTTCTTCCGGTGCGGGACCGGGAGCGTTAGGGTTATCGATAGGGTTCGATATAGTATAATTAAATAAAATACACTATTGTTGTTAAATAGGATCGTAAGGGTCGTTATAAAGGTTATCTTACGTTGCGGACGCACTATTGCTTAACGTAACTCTTCTTCTTCTCGAAGCGAGACGGGATTAAATAAGAGCTAGGAAGGGACTTATCGGCGGCTACCGAGAGCTAGCTATATCGTGATAGCTTCGTCGGCTCTAACTCGCGTAGGTTCCTTATTCTTAGCATAAAGGACCGTCTCTAAGTATAGGCAATAGAATCCCTAAGGATAAAGATCCGGTATACTTTCGACGATTAGGCTCTATCTCTTTTACCTTACTAATCTATGATTAATCGTTTAATCGCTAATTAGTATTAGTTAGTTAAATAAACAAAAAGGGGGTTACAAACTAGCTGGATTAGTCTATAATGTTTTATTAACTAAGTAGCGACGAATAGCCCTTTTATATAGGCTATAAACGCGTATATTAATAGGGCCTAAAGCCGGCCCTTTGCGAGCCCTTGCTTACGACGTCGGGGCTATGCCTATAAGGGCGATTAAGTCAATGACTTAATTATCGTAAGGGTGGCTGAGTTAGTAACGCTATCACCGGGGTCCTTAATGCATACGATGCATCGTATAGTTAACAACGCATCCGTATAGGCGTTGCCCGCACGTGATCTATTTAATCACGTAGATTGCAATCGTGCCTAAAGGACGGATATCCCTTATTCCTATATTAATAGTTATATTGTTTTTACACCTACGCTATACCGGCTTTACTATATGCCGGTCCTTCTTTAGTCCTGCTTTGCCCCGGCTACGTTATAACCTAGACCTAATTTAATATTAGACTTTATTCCGCACTAGCCTATTTAATATAGCTAGTGCTATTTCCTTTATACTTTTTTATTTTTACCGGGTTTATAATTATAAAAGAAAAACTCCTAGTATAAGAGTAAAGGTATTATATATACGTAATCCATAAGATTACGTAACTCGTAGGAGGCTATATAACATACAAGCACCTCCTTCCTAGCTAGGAATATATATCTATAGAATACATATACTTTAGTTAACCTTATACAATAGACCCTATCTAACACGTATACTATTTAATAAATTTCGAGACCTCTTAGGTCTTAAAAAGGATCCTATATATAAAGATAAATAGAGGTTTCTAGCTGCTCTTTCTTATGCTTTCTTCTAGCTTTCCTTTTTATACCCTTTAGCTTTTCCCCTATATATAGGTTTACTAAAACGGACTAATAAAATATAGTAGAGTTTTTTATTTTTCTCTATATAAAAGGTTTTTTTCCTATAAAAGGGGTTTTTTAGAGAGTTTTATAAATCTTAGATAGTTATAAACGGATATATATAAAGCGTACTTCTTAAATAATAAGTACCCTTTAAGAAGGGCTATAAGAGAGTAGATATCTCCCGATTGGTTTATTCTACCGGCATATACAAATATGCATTAGAACCGCCGTGCATTAATGCATATAACATAAGTCACCCGGCTGCATTAGCTGCCCGGATGCTCGAGATACCGAATGCCGAAGTATATAGTATATATAGGGACTCATGTGCGTATAGTCTATAGTCGGGCCCCGGTTAACTAAGGTCACCTACACTACCTCCTATTACTTGCGCAATTAATCACGCAATAACTAAGATACTATACGAGGTTAGACTATATACACCTAGCATAGAATTAATAGCGCTTTTTATCCCAACAATTAGTTAAGTTATATATACCTTTATTCTTATGCAATTGGCTATATAAAGAGATCTTAGTCCGCACTTAGATAGACTACTACTAAGCAATTCTATATCCTCTTTTTTCTCTTATCTTTATATCTTCCTCGACACTTTCTATATTGCCGTAATCCTCTGCCTCTAAGCTTCCCTTTAGGCTTTTATTTGTCGCTTAGCGATACCGTCTACGATCTATATCTATTATAACCTTTATAAAGAAGCTTACTAAAAGGTTTAGCCGCTTTAATACGGAAATCTCTTATAAACTATATAGCGGAGAATATACTATCTCTATATAAAACGTAGGAGAGTTATCCCTCCTATAGTAGATCTAACGTAAGGTTTTACTTATACGATAGCTTTGCCTTAAGAAAGACTGCTAGATTATTTAGACCTTTTATAGACTTATTGCTATATAAATCGCTTCCCTCCTTCCGTTGCTTAATAAAAAGACTTTTATTAAAAAGTAGATCTAAGAAATCGAGGAGAGGAAGCCCTTTATTACCGTATTACTTAACCGGTATATCTCTTAAGACTCTCGCCGTACTAACTCCTACGGCTTCGATCGCCGTAACCGCGACTACGACCGTCGCGACGCCCGCCGCTATAATAACGATTATAATAAAGACCGTAAGCGAGATAGTCGCTATTTTAATAGCAATCGCGGCTAAGGCAACTATCGCCGTGTCGGGCCTTCTACTTATAACTGCGACCGCTACGATTATAATCGCCGCCCTAACGACCGTCGTAATAACGATTGTCGTAACGATTAAGCTCCCCGCCGCTAGGATTAAGACGGTCGCTGCCCCGCCGAATAAAGCGATATATATAGAGAGGAAAAAGTAAAGAAGTAGGTACGCTTTAAATTAAAGTACTAAGCTATTAAAGCCCCCGCTCTAAGTGGCAGTAAGGCAAGCGACGAAGCCTTTAAGGACGATTAGAGTTCTATTTATTCTAACTAAGACCTCTTTTAGGCCTACTTCGTCGGTTGTATAATAACGTATGCTTTGCCTAATAAGGGTCTTTTTAAGTACGCTACCTACGATCGGTACTTCCCCCTCGCTTTAGTCTTAGATAAGCATATTCGCGCTAAGTGCTACGTTTTAAAGCGGTAGCTTATAAAGGAGATAATAGCCCTAAAGCCCGCTAAATATCGCTGTTATAAGACTAGTTTCCTATTATAAAACCTCCTCTTTTAGCACCTAGCTAACGACGGCTGCACTTAGGTGCGTAAAGGTACTATCCTAAGCTAATGCTTCTCCCCTTTAGTCGTTAAGCCTCCCTTAGCCTTCTATAAGGTAACCGCTCCTCTTAGCCCTACGCCTCTAGCAGCCGAGCTAGTTTATCTAGCTTAGGCCGTAGCCCCTATATCTTTTCTCGACTCCCTATCTATTCTTAAGCCTATGCCCCGACCTTAACATTAAGATAATAAGGGCATGCCCGTTCCCTTTTCCTATATTAGGATTAAAATTATAGGCAAGCCGTTTAAAAAGGCATTTAAGATCTATCCGGACACCGGATATAGAAAGCCTATAATCGATCGAGACTTATTATAGCATTTGCTATATATTATTAAAAAGCTGCCTCCTATAGCCGTTAAGGATATTACTAATTACGCTTATATCGAAGATTAAGCTACCTTCTCCTTTTTAGTCTAAGGCCGTTACGCTAACGGTTCCGATATAGGGCTCGCGGAGTTTTCTTACTCCGCCTAGGTCACTAAGGTCGCTATAAGCGCCTTGCTTAGGAATGCTTTCCTTAAACCGTACTTTAGTAACGTCGACTATAGATCGGATATAATCCGCATCGGCACTCTCTAGGACTTTAAGATCCTTTTTAATATCTATCGCCTTAGCTAAGATATAGTGCGTCGCGTTTAAGCCGTCCGAAAGACCTTAGTTCCTACTAGTTAAACTTTTATTATACCTATCTTTTAGAAAGAAATCCCTAAAGGCCGGCCGTACGCTTTTTATTCCTTTTACGACTAAGCCGTATACGCTATTATAGATAATTCCTCTTTTCCTAGCGTTGCTATTATTAATAACTCCGCTAAGGATATAGTTATATTACGTAAGCAGCGACTTAGCTAAATCCTAGAGTGCTATAATTTAAGATTCCTTATAGTCCTATCGTAGACTTCCGCCCTTTAGGCCTTAACTATTGCCTCTTTAGCTATAGTAACCCTTAACCCTTCTATAACCTCTCCTTCGGCTGCCGACCCTAAGTAAGTCCTTATAGTCGGCAGTAGCTTTAATATCTTAGCATCTATTATATTTTCCTTTAACGTTATCTCGGCCGCCTCCCTTCGTTAATTAGGTCGACTTCCCTTCCGTAGCGCCTTTCCTAGAGCCTAACGTAGTCCTTTTTTAGCGCTAAGCCTAAACGCTAAGCTCCCTCCCGGAATGTATTATAAAGGAGGGCATTTATATCTACGCTAAGGACCCTCGCTTTATCGATAAAGTTATTAAGCTCCTTTAGCGTTTCCCTTCTCTTTAAAAAGATATAGGTATAGCCGTTGTCTTATTTAGTAAAAAGCTTACCGTCCCTCTCGTCGACGGATAGTAGTATTAAAAGATTGCCTAGCGTCTTTACCTATAAAGACTCCGCGACTATACGATTATTAATAAAACCTTCGATAAACTATATTAGTAGAACCGTATAGAATAGACTACGTAATTAACGCCCTTCGCGGCGGCTATCTTTTTTATCTAGCGTACCTCTTAAGGTATTACGAAAGGCCGCGCGGTTATAAATATACGTAGAATAAACGGCGTTATATAAGGGTCTAGACCCTGCTATTGTTATCTAGTGTACGTAACTAGATTGCGTATATTTAGGTAGTCCGCGCCGGCGAGGGCTACGCCCGTACTCTCTTCCCTTTCCCCTTCTATAGTGTTATTTAACCTCTTTTAGGGACCTCCTTTATGCTGACTCGGAATAACCCCGTTATATAATAACACTATTACTTTATCAATCCGCAGCCACGCCTACTACACGCCGCCTCCGTACCGTCGGAACGCGCCGCCTAAAGTCTTTCTCTATAATGCTTAATATAAGGATAAATTAAGCTGCCCTTTGGCTATTGCCTTAATCGCTAATGCGATTTTTCGACCCTGCACTAATAAGAACGCGCTAACGCGCTAATTTTAGCTTATGCGAATTTTTCTTCCCTATACTTACGAATGCGCCTTTAATCGGCTTTTCTACCCTGCTCGCAGCCGTTAATTTACCTGCCTATAGCATAACCTTTGCTTGCCTATTGCCGAGTCGCTAGACCTAATTCGGAACGAATTTTCCTTTATTGTTTTTCGTCCGCCTTAAGAAGGGAGGACTTTATCTATACCGCTTTAAAGGTAGCGGGAAGAGTCTATATATAGAAGCCTTAGGTGCGTCGGGAGCTAATAATATACGTTATTAATACTAATAGCTCCCGCTTCTTCGGCTTCGGTATAAGTAATGCCTAAAAAAGCACGACCTTCGAGACGGTGGTAGGGCGTAGTTATAACTATAGGATATATAGATTACGCACGAAGAAGCACGCATACGAACGAGCTCCGGATTAACCGAAGGAACGGCAGCACGTCTACGAGCGGGATACGACTAGACGATTTAAGTAATAAATATTAGGAATGCTTCCGCCGGCAGCCGGCGGCGATATCGGGAGGCTATATAAGGGAAGCTATACCCGTGCCCTAAGAGCCGTAGAGAACGGACGGAGCCCGTATAGCCTCGTGCGGGAAGAATAACGGGTGATAGCGGCTATAGTAGCACTTAGAGACAAAGTCGTCGCTACGGGACGAGTCCCTAGGAGCACCTAAGCGTGCAAAGCGTACGAGCCGGAAAGGAAAAACCGGCCTTACTTAAAGTAGTCCTTTAGTTATTCTTAGCAAGCAGCTTGCCCTCGTTCTTATAAGCTAATAACGGCCTAGCTAATATTCGTTACGATAAGGGAGTCGGGAAGGTTATATCCGCGTTTGTAAGAGCTGCGTGCCGCTCTAAAGGGGATTTTCGGTGTAATTCGTGTGTGTGTTTTCGGCTGTGCGTTTCGGTATAGGTTTCGTCTTAACTGCGTAGTCCGCACGTAACGTCCGTCGCGCGTTAAGGTACGGCTTTAGGTATCTTAGAAGGTAGCTCCGGAAGAGCCGGGGCAAGGGGCTAATATAAGGGTCTAGACCCTAGTGTTGTTATCTAGTACACGTGACTAGATTGCGTGTATTTAGGTAGTCCGCGCTAGCGAGGGCTACGCCCGTACTCTCTTCTCTTTCCCCCTCTATAGTATTATTTAACCTCTTTTAAGGACCTCCTTTATACTAACTCGGAATAACCCTATTATACGTTATAGTCCCTCACGCCTATTTACTTCCTCTTTAAGAGAGTATTATCGCCGAGCTACTAAAAGCCGAGTATATTACTATTATCGATATAGCCTTGTTCTTCTACTAATTTAGCATACGGTGTAATTATCGCAACCGGTTTACTATTATAAGCTATCGTAGGCTTAAGAACCTTACCGTCGCGCCGATCGGGTTTTAAAATAGCCTTACTTACGCCTAGCGATATATAGACTACGTTCTCCGACCGTATTAAGCTTTTTCCTATACTTTTATCGACGATATCGTAATCTACTCCCGGACTTAGGAAGATAACCTTCGTTACCTATAGGCTATTATAGCCCTTTTTAATAAGCTTAATCTTACGATATCCGGCGAAAAGTTAAATCGGCTACCCGTCTTTATATCTCCCCGGCTACCGCGTTAACGCATTTAGCATAAGCACTTCGGAGGATCGTATAGCCGCCTTCGCTAAGCTTAAGTTCCCGGATATACTATAAAAGCTCGAATACTATATTAGCGCCGCCGGCTTTATTCGATCTAAGATCCCCTACTTTAGCCCTTTCGTTAAACCTCTTTAAGCCCGGAAGACGGCTCTCCTTATATTAGGCCGCGTAGTCGAAAGGTAACCGATAGGAATCCGAATCGCTATAAAGCCTTCGCGCGGAATACGGCCTTCTCCCTTACTACCGTAGAAAAGCTTTCCTTTTAAGCCCTTTAGGAAAAAATCACGTCGGGAAGAATACTATTATAGAACTACTAATCTAGGTTCCTAGTTTACTTTCTTTTTTCTAAATTACGGGACGACTTAAGTACTAAGGTGTCGCAATTATAGCACTAACTACCCTTACTATTAGTTAGCCTCGCCGCGCAGAGTTTTAGCCCTCTACGCGCCGCATAGCTTTTAGCTCTTTCTTAATCTATTAGAGCTTTCTTAATAGGTTATAGCCCTCGCGCACGCTTTTTCTAGCGCACGCATTTTTTAATTATCGTGAGCATTGATTCTACGATAGCTTTAATCATTGATTTCCGAGGTATCCGAAAAACGATACATTTGCCGATCGGGACCTTTTTTATAGCTTTCTATCACCTATTATAAAATAGGGGCGTTTTCTACGTAATATACCTCGCACTACGCTAAGAACGCTAAGATGGCATTAGTAGCCTTACGCCGGGGCTAAGACGCTAGACTTATAAGCTTCGAGGATAGGAAAATTATAGCTTATAGTTTATTAAGCTGTCGATCGCCCTAGGTGTCGAGCACTTAGAAGGACATATTAATAGAAAGATTAAGCCCGTGGAAGAGGGCTCTCCCGGTTTTAAGAAATAGGATATAAACGATAGAGTGATAAAGCATTGCATTATTGCAAGTCTTTCCCCCGAACTACGGGATTCAATCTAAAAGGAAGGTCAGGACCTAGAGATAATAGCTTTTAAGACTATGAAATAGATTAAGATAACCTCTATAGAGGTGCCTAAGGTGATATTTTACTCTACGTTCGTAGAACTTACTACTATCGACGCGAGAAAATTCGTAGACACGGCTTATTATTTAAAGAAGCTTTATTTCTACTAGGACTAGCTTATCGCGGTCTCGAGGGACTTAGACGAAAGGATCTTTATTATCTTTGTCCTTAAGGGACTAAAGATATATCGACCGGACTAGTTTAACAACTAGAGCTACGATTAATAGAGAGGCAAAGAGATCTCTAAAGACGAGATTTATAAGTGGCTCGCTAGGAGAGCTCGAGCCGAGCAGTTAAACTCTCTTACTAATACCGCGTTTAATAAAAACACTTAACGCAATAATAGCGGGATAATTACGCTACTAGCAGCACCGGTAGTAATAATAACACCGGCATTAATAATAACTCTAGCGGTAATAATAATAACTTTAGTAGGAATAATAATAACTAAGGAGGCGGCTATATAAGGATAAAGAGGAACCTTACGGACGCTCTAATTAAGATTAAATATGGCTGCTTTGTTAAGCCTAGCTGGTTATTTTACGAGGAGGATAAATGCTATCGCAAACACCCGGAAAAAGCCCTAAGATAGTAGGTTAATAAGTCTAGGGACTATAATAGCAATGCCGGGAATCCCGACATTATTATAGCCGGCGGAGAGTTTAACGGTTGCTTGCTAAACTACGCAATAATCGAGGACCCCGTCGAAGTTATCGCCGAGGCGGGTTTACTAAGCGGCACCGCGATTAATAAGCCATCCGCGACGAGGTTATCGCCGATTTAGGCTACGCTAACTATTGTTTTAACGATTTAAAGTGGGTTTTAAATATAACCTCTCTTAGACCTTTTTCTATAATATCCTCTAATAGCTCCCCTTTATAGGTTAAAGCTATAGGAACGGTTAAAGTAGTTATAGAAGGCGTTATACTAAAGCTGTCTAAGGTTAATTATTCCCTATCGGCATTAGCTAATCTTATTAGCTCTTAGTGTTTATAGGAGAAGGGCATTAAGTTAGATAACGTTATTAAGTGCCTTGTGTATATGCCTACTGCGTCGAAGATCTACCGCATTAAATAGAAACTAAGTATTGCGATAATTCTTAACGTAGAGCCTAAAGGCAATTGCACTAACCTTAACCTGGTTTCTTTGCCATAAGGCGATAAAGGGAAGTTATCGTATAAAACAATATACCGTCGACTCAGCCACGCCGGATAGGAAAGAGTCCTTAAGGCTTATAAAAAGGCCGACATTAAGATTATTAAGGAAGAGGCTAAGACCTTCTACTACGAACTATGCTATCTCGCTAAAGCTAATAAGATAATATACCGGAATCCGAGCGTTATCGTTACCGGCTTCTCTTCCTATATGTATTAGGATTTCTTTAGCTATAAGCTAGTCGGATATAGCGGGATTAATTACTGCCTATACGGCATTAATGTCTATCCTAGCTTTTATTAAAGCATCTTCTTACCTTCTAGGGATAGGGCCTTCGAGATGCTTAAGGGTTAGAAGGCGTAGGTTAAGAACTACGCCGGCGATGCCCTAGTATAAGTAATAGCGTTTTATAACGCTAGGGAATTCTACCCTAAGAAGATAAAGAAATAGTCGTAGGGGGATTACTTTATGCTACGCTATAGCGCACTATATATGTCTAAATAAAACGGTAAGGCCGAAAGGGCCGGCCGCACCCTTATAGAGTCTGCTCGCACGATATGCCTTAACGTTAGCCTCCTAGTGTTAGATTACATAATGGAGGTCACAACGATTAGGTCAGCATAACCGCTACGTAACGTAAGGGAAATATCTCTTAAATACGGCCCCCTTATAAAAAGAGGGGAAGCACGTACAATACGTATTATTATATATTACATTAATATAACCTCTTTGCTATACAACCTATCTAGACCTATTATAACGCCTATTTAGTCCGAGCCGTAGATCTACGATCTAATAATCAAGAGTCTTAGCCTTTAATCTATCGAAAATACGATATAAAACACTAAAAACAGGCTCCCTTTAGGCAAAAACAATCACTATATCTACTAAGAAGAACACCGAAGTTATCCTTATCGAAAATGCTAATTAGTCCGTTTAGAACAATAAGTTTAAGGCGTAGGTTCTCGATAGCAACCTATAGGAATAGGTCTTCGGTACCGAAAGGCTCTTTCCTATTCCGGATATACCTATCGAAGACGACTCTCCGAGGGGATCTCGCTCTCGCATAGCGGACGACGAAATAGTCTAATAGGGACGCTAACCTCCTTAAGGCACTTAACAATAGCAGATATTTCTACACAAGGAGAAGAAATAGGAGAGTTAGAAGAAAGATATTAAGGAGCTCCGAACTTAGATCGCCTTAACTATCTCTAACTACCTTTTCTAGACCTATTATAAGCTAGACAAAGACCTTAAGGACTAGTACGCTACGCTTAAGAAAGAGGCAAAGGGCAAGCCGGAAGATATCTATCGAGCCCTTTAGGTTCGCTATAAAGCGGTGGTTAAGCCCTCCCTAAGTTAGCTAAAGAACTAGCACCTTTGGCTTAAGGGCTAGAAGAAGATTATATATAAATGGATTTAGGAAGAACTTCCTAAAGCTATTTATAAGAGTATTTAGGTTACTAACTTTCTCGCCTTTATCTAACCTTATTATCCCACCTAGGTCTATTCCTTCTACCTCTTACACTTAGAGAGGTAAGAGAATTTTCGATATCTATACTATAACTAACGAATTTACTATGCTTATAGACTCGCTGCCTGCTTAACTATCTTAAACTAAGAAAGGCTCCTTCGGCCCTTCCTATACGGGATAAGACGAAGAGTAGAGCAGCTAGCAGAATAACTAGAAAGGCAAAAACAATAAAAAGAGGTCGCGACCTACTAATATAGATAAGAGAGGTATCCCTTACTGTAAGCTCTATTCTATAAAAGGCCACTTAATAGAGAATTGCTAGGAGGTTAACCCTAATAAAGCGCCCGACTAGTAGCCTAAAAGCAAAAAGGACATTATCTCTAAGAATATAAAGAACCCCGAGGTCGCGAAAGAAGCCTAGAGACATAGAGGCAAGAGGGGAACTAAGAATAATAATAAGACGGATTGACTTATGCGGGAGATAGGAAGATGCCCTTCGGCTTTATTCCTCGCCCCTCTAGTCGATGCGTCTTTTAACGTCGATATCTACCCTTTTTATCACTCTTTAATCCTAGATTATAGCATAACCCTCTATATCTTTAACGAGATTTCCCGGTTTTAAAACTTTAGAATAGTAGATTAGGGAGATTTCCTTAAGGCAGGCGCCGAATAAGTGCCTATTCTCGGCTACGGTAAAGTCAACGTCCGCTTATAAACCCTATCGTTTAAACCGTAAGTACTACGCTTGCTTAACGTTGCTTTCTATAAGAACTTTGCATATAATCTAATCTCTTATAGGCTATTAAAGCAGTAGGGACTCTAGTAGGACGAACGACCCTATAGGCTATTAGCGCTTCGTTCTACCGATAATACTATCGTCGGCCTTATTAAATAGCACTACGGCTAGTTCGTTCTCGAGTATATCCCCTACTATACAATAAGGCGAGCATTTTACAACCGCCGAAATAAGTTTAATAGCTATACTAAACGGACGCCGCAAAAGGCTATTGCTAAACTCTAGCATCTCCGAATAGGGCATCCGGGACTATAAGCCTTAGAATACCTCGTTAACTACTCCGAAGGTATTAAGATTAAAGGCATCTTAACTATATAGTGCGATAACTATAGCACCGCGAAAGTAAAACGGATAATACGACGAGCCCCTCGAGATAACGGCATTGTAGGCGAGAGAATTGCGATAGACTTCTATAACTTCGTGCTAGACAATAAGGGCTATAACTCGCTAATGATTTTAACCGATAGAGCGAGCGGCTTTATATAGGATTACTACCTTTAAGACCGTCTCGTAGAAACTATTATTGCGGCCCTTAAGGCCGGCCTCGACTACTTAAAGCACTAGTACTAGTTTTACACTAAGATCGTTAAGTGCGATAACGAGATTACTACTTAGAAGCCGGCAGTAGAAGCATTCCTTAAGGCAAGGCTCTTTAAAATCGAGCCCTCGGCCTTATACACACAAGATTAAAATAGCGGCGCTAAGCGCTCGGGGGGTATAATTAAGGATAAGTCTAAAGCGATGCGAGGAAAGCTCTTAACCTAGCTTTAGCGAGAGATTTATAAGTCCGCTATATATCTCTATAATCACACGCTAAAATACAGCTATAAATAGGAATCCCCCTGCGAGAAGCTGACTAGGAGAAAGCTAGCGCAATAGCATCTTCGTGCCTATAGGTGCAAAGCGTTTGCAATAATAACTACGGCCTAAGAGAAGAAACAACGCCTTAGGAAGCTCGACCTACGAGCCTAGATAGGCTTCCTAGTAGGATATATATCTTCTAATATCTACCGAATCTAGGTTCCTATAGAAGGGAAGGTTATTACTACTCGAGATATTGTTTTCGACGAGCAAGAGATTTTTGATAGAATATTCGAGAACCTTACTAAGAGCGTTAAAGAGTGCGACCTTAAGGAGCTAGCCCTAGCCCTAAGGAATATTACTCTCCCCGACAATAATTAAATCAACACACTATAAGTTCTCGATGATTAAGTATTCGACGATATCCTCGTCTACTAAGATATAAACCCTAAACTTAAGGCAAACCACGATATAGACTACGCAATAGCGCTTAAAAACGACCGGGGAAACACAAAGTAGTATACCGAAGCTCGATTTAAGCCTTTCCCTACTCCTCTAAGCACTCCCCCGGCAGCCCTATTTACAACTGCAATACAATTACATCTCGCTGACTAGACTATAAAGCTATAGAGCGAGCATCTCGATCCCTCTCGAGCAGCCTTCTAGGCAAATATAAGTCCGTATAAATAAGGAGTAAACCCTTCCGCGGCATTAAGTCTATATAAACAAGGAGTAAACCCCTCCGTGGCACTAAGTCTATATAAATAAGGAGTAAACCCCTCCGTAGCATTAAGTCCGTATAAATAAGGAGTAAACCCCTCTACGGTAAGTCTATATAATTAGGAGTTAACCCCTCTATAGGCAAACAAAAGTCTACTTAAATAAGGAGCAAACCCCTCTATGGCAGAAAGTCTATATAATTAGGAGTTAACCCCTCTATAGCCTATAAATAAGGAGTTAACCCCTCCGTAGAAAGAAAAACTCGCCTATTAGTACTCTATATTTATAGCAGGCACTCGAGCCGCACGGATCTCGAAAGACACTAACATATTGCGGTTTAAAGATAAGGCTTACCTCAACCGCCTAATCCTAAAAAGGCAGGTATACCGACGAGACCTTTTAGCTATCCTAATATATTATAAATAGCTTAATTAATACCCACTCGGCCCTTAATTCGAGGAGGCGGAGAGAACGTATCTTTAGAGTCATAAAGAAATAAAGTCCTAGGCTGAGGTTAACTCTAAAACACTTACAAAGAAAGGCTAAGTCCTTGACTGTATATAGGTATACGTATATAAAATAGATAAGCACGGGAGGCTCTCGAAGTATAACGTAAGACTAGTCGTCCGAGGGGATTAATAGCTTCGAAACGGATAGGAGACCTACGCGGCAACCCTCGTAAGACGAAGCTTCCGAACACTTATAACAATAGCTATAAGGTTCGACCTTAAACTAATATAGTACGATACGGTTAACGCGTTTGTTAACGTAAGGCTCGACGAGATTATATACATAAAGATACCGCTAGGGTATAGAAAACACTCTATTATCCTCCGACTTAATAAAGCCCTCTACGGACTGCGAAAATCCCCTCTTTTATAGCATCGCGAACTTACGTTAATACTTCGGGAGATAGGGTTTTAGACGGTGCCGTACGAACTATACTGCTTAACGTTTAACGGCATTATCGTCTTCTTCTATATAGATAACATTATCTTTATATATTATAAGAAGGATTAAGATAAGGCTAAATCTCTCTAAAATTAACTTTAGGGAAAATATAAGCTTATAGGCGGTAATAACCTATAATAGTTCCTCGGCATCGAGATTCTACGAGACCGTAATTAACGGTATATATAGCTATTATAAGCCGCCTATATTAATAAGATCTACCGACTTATAAAGAAACGCCGCCCCTTTAACATACCGAAAGGGGTAAAAGAGCTTCTCCCTTAGGAAGGGATCGCTAAATACTATAAGATACGAGCCTACTAGGTGAACGTAGGTTCTATGCTATACGCGGCGGTTATCACCCGCCCCGACATCGCGTTTGCTACGTTAAAACTATGCAAATTCAATAGTAACCCTAGACCGGAATATAAAGACGCCGTTAATCGAGTGCTCTACTATCTACACTTCACCTAGGGACTTACGCTTCGTCTAGGGGGTAGGGACGACTTTAAAGTAGCAAGTGACGCCTCTTTCGCCGATAACACCGACCGGGAAAGCTCTTAGGCATTTGCTATAAAGCTATTCGGAGGCTTAATCGGCTAGAGAGCTAATAAACAAGATATAGTTATAACCTTAATAACTAAGGCTAAGCTCTTAGCGTTATTATAGGCTGTAATAGAGTTAATCTACGTAAGCAGGCTTATTAAAGAGCTCGACGTCTCCCTCGATAACTCCCGCATTTATATTTAATATAATAACATATAGACTATCCGACTAGTTACTACTAAAGTCGCTACTCTATAGACGAAGCTTCGCTATATAGATATTTACAACTACTAGCTTCGTTAAGAAGTCCTTAATAAGACCCTCGATGTTAAATATACACCTACCGTAAAGATAATAGCCGACGGCCTTACTAAGGCACTTTAAGGGCCCTCCTTTAAGGCCTTTATCGAACAAATAGGCCTTTATAATATTACCTAACGCCTAGCCGATCGAGAACTCCCCGAAACGACCGACGAAATAATATAGACCGATATATATATAGTATAGGAAGGTTAGGATATATAAATAGGCCGATAAAGCCGTATCCTCGGGGGTAATAGTATCGATGTTAGGCATAATACACACGCGTTAGAGGAAATACTACGCATAAGCGCCGGTGATAAAAAACAACCGTAGGGAATATAGTTCCTTATGCGTATTACTAAGCCCTATGTAAAAACGTTAGGGAGACGATAGACAAAGGGCCTTATTAAATATCTACGAGCATTAACTAGGCTAGAGGCGTCTAAACACTCGATTAAGTATTAAATAAGAAGGAAGCTCTCCTATAGCGAGGGCATATACTATATATAGCGGCGGAAGGAATAGAGGAATGTCACGGTGTTAGGTTATATTATATATATTATCCTATGTAACCTCTATATCGTATATATAGATATTTAGACTTAGTCTATAGCTATATCCCTTCGTAGATTAATAATAATTATATACCCCCCCTTAAGCTCGTTCTCTTATAGTTTAATCTACTATTTTATCCTATTGCCCTTAATTAATATTCTCGCTATCTTACCTTTTTCTTTTCTAATCTCCCCTCTTCGCGACGTAAGTCCGCCCTTTCGCCGGACCCCTTTAACTAAGTTTTCCTCGATTATTAGAATTTTCCCGGTATAAATACGCCGTCTTAACGCGAATTATATAGATTTCCCTCCTTACCCTTCCCCTACCCTTACCCTATCCTATTGCCCTATAATCTACGATAACCGACCGTATAAAGGCCGATCCTCTATCTACTACCCCGGCCGTTACCCCGCCGGCTCTTACCGACCTAAAGCCTTAGACTAAATACGTTTCCTACTACCCTCGCCTCGCCGCCTTTCTTTAAGCCTAACGGCCTATATTCGGCACGTTCGCCTATATTTAGGCTAACGCTACTTACGACTTCTACGCCCTTTAAATCGAGGCCTTTACTTACCTTAATAATACTTACGTTAAGTTAGATATAAGAGTGCTCGCCGCTTAAAAGCACGCAGCCGTTGCTTAAAAGCACGCTGCTATTTTCTAGCTTTAGCTTAACCGCGCTACGTCCTCTCTCCTCGTCTTAACCGAACGCGATATAGCTTAAGACTAAGCCCCTACCCCCGCCTTTACCTTTACCCGTTCCTATATAGCCGACCCTAAGAGGTTCGCTAGCGACTCTAGCACTTAAAAGCAACGTTAGGAGGCTTTCCGGACCTAGCGCAACGGCCTTATTATTAAGCTCCGTTAAGACGCCGCTTTATACCTTACGGAGTAGGATTGTATTTTTTACGCAGTTAGCCGACTTACCGGCCGGGCCGCCTCTATTATCGCTAGCGTTCCTTAGGACGTCCTCGATAATAAGTCTTTCGCTAATTAGTAGTATACTACTATTAAAGCCCTTACCGACGACCTTAGCTTAGTTTTTAGTGCTAATTTTACCTAGGCTTAGTCGGAGGCCGACTTTAACGCTTTATCGATAAAGAATATCTCTTAGCCGGACTTCTATTAGAAGTTTACCTAGCTTTAAGCCGACTTATCGTTCGATAGCACCGCTTACGTCGCCTACCTTTATTTAAAGGTCTCTATCGAACTTACTAACGCCGCCGCTCTATAGGTCGAGTGCCCGGCCTATAACGACTTTACGGCTTAAGCTAAGATATATTCCACGCTTTAAGATAACTAGTAGCGTATTAAGGCCTATTCTTAACTCTAGCTACCTTATAACCCCGCTTATACTAGCCCTACCTCGCCCGCCCTACCTACGTCCCTTATCGGTAACCTAATATAGCTCGACGTATTCTAGGCCTAGCTTACTAACGCTAAGAAGCAACGGCGGTTTAAGAACCGTCTTTGCCTTTACTACGCTTAGCCGGCTACCGCTACCTATACCGCCCGGACCTACCTAAATAAAGGTATCGGTGCTAATCCCGGCGCTAACCCTAGCGCTAGTCCTAGCGCTAGTTCCGGCTTTAGCCGCGGCCGTAGCCGTAGTAGCGGTACGTCTGCTCTATGCCTACTTAAACCCCCTCCCCCCCGCTATTAGGTTCGTGCTATTAAGTAAGGCTTTATTAAAGGCGAAGTAGACGACCTCCCCGCCTTTTCCCCGTCCTTAGGAAATACGTAGCTCCCTCGCCTTATTACGCGATAGAGCTCTTAGTATCTAAGTTTATAGCTTTATTTAATACTAAGGAGGATCTTTACCTCTCTATAGAAATACAACCGCGTGTTTTGCTTATGCCTTTATCCCTTATATCCGCCGATATTATTATAAGTGCTTTAATCGACTCCGGCTATTCCGGATACGCCTTTATATACGCTTAGACCGTATACCGCCTTGCCTTTCCTATCCGCTAGCTTTAATTCCTACGCCGGCTTTCTCTCGCCGATAGTAGCGACTATAAGTCCGGCTTTATTACTTATTGCGCTTTTTTAGTCTCCCGGATTAGCGCTTATACTAAGTCTATCTACTTCTTTCTTATAAAGCTTAGCTATAAGGTTATTTTTAGCCTCCTTTAGCTACGCTAGCACGACCCTATTATTAGCTAGCGCGGTAACTCCTTTTCCTTTTAGTCCTTCTTTTATCTAGCCTTTTGCCTCTCGGACTATTAGCCTTATCTTATCCTAGGCCTCTCGGCTATCTTTGCCCGCCCTACCCGCCCTGTCTTAGCTCCCCCCGCCCCTTTCTCTAAGGGAATATAATTAATAAATATAATTTGTTTTCCCCCCGCCCCTTCTATTAAAGACTCTAACGATAAGGGCGAACCCTTTACTACCCCTTCCGTCGAAGACTCTAACGATAAGGGCGAACCCCCTACCGCTATAATCCTTATTCCCGCCCGTCTAGCTTTAGCCTATCCTCCGGCCTTTATCCGTTCCGTCCGCTTTAGCGACGTTCTTAAGTTTATTCCCCCGTCCTTTAGCCCGTCCCTTTTTGCGTTTTTTAAGGATACTCTTAACGTAGGTAAACCCGCTTATCTAAACTCCTCCCGCTAGGTTAACGACGCCGACTCCGACTCTAGCTACGACTTTAACTCCCTAGCTACCTTCTACCCTCGCCGCTACGTTCGACCTCCTTACCCCCGTCTTATCTATAAGACCGCTAGCTACCGCCGCCCGATATTACGGCTAAGTCGTAAGACTATTAGACCTTAGCCCTTCCGCTTTTCGTCCTTTAACGACTTAGCGTTTAACGTCCGGATGCTTAACGTTAATACGATAGTAATATTCTACCGGTAGCCTAAAGTCTAGACCTTTTAGACCTTAATTAAGGCCTTTACCGCTAAGCCTTTACCTACCGAGCCCTTACTACCTATCGACTAAGATATCTCTAAGGACTTCTATTAGGCCGTTTTAATTAGATATATAAATGCTAAGGATATAAAAGCCTGCCTTAACCCCTGTCTTTACGACTTTATTAACGGCTACCTTAATAAGATCTACCTTAATAAGATCTACCTTAATAAGATCTACCTTAATAAGATCTACCTTAATAAGATCTACCTTAATAAGATCTACCTTAATAAGATCTACCTTAATAAGATCTACCTTAATAAGATCTACCTTAATAAGATCTACCTTAATAAGATCTACCTTAATAAGATCTACCTTAATAAGATCTACCTTAATAAGATCTACCTTAATAAGATCTACCTTAATAAGATCTACCTTAATAAGATCTACCTTAATAAGATCTACCTTAATAAGATCTACCTTAATAAGATCTACCTTAATAAGATCTCCCTTAACGATATCGCTAAGTTCTTTAAGAAGTAAGAGAAGGTCCTTTATACGCTCGACGAGCTTAAGGCTAAGGTCTTTAAGGAGCTCTACTATATAATTTATATATAGCTTAAGAGCGAGGCCGATAAGCTCGCCTTTTACTATACCGTTAATACTTAAATTAACCTTAAAGAGGGGGATATAACCTCCTTATACCCGCCCCCGTCCTTTTAGTAAAGCCGAGAACTAGATCGTCCGCGCGTACGTTAACGAGCAGCTTAAGAAAGGCTTTATCCGCCGCTTTACTTCCCCTACTACTACCTTTATTATACTCGCCCGTAAGCCGGGCGGGGGCGTCTATTTTTACGTTAACTATCGCGGCCTAAATAAGGCTATAATTAAGAACCGTTTCCCCTTACCTTTTATCTATAATACTCTCGCCTATATCCGGAAAGCGAAGTTTTTTACTAAGATCGATATTATCGCGGCGTTTAATCGCTTTCGTATTGCTAAAAGATATAAGTAAAAGACTATATTCGCTATATAGTATAAGCTCTTTAAGTATTATATTACCCCCTTTAGCCTTACCGCCGCTTTATCCTACTTCTAGAGTTTTATTAATACGGCCTTTTACAGCATCCTTAATAAGTTTTGCTTTACCTATTTAGATAACGTTTTAATCTTCTTAAAGACGCGGGAGGAGCATTAGGCCTAGGTTAATATAGTTCTTAAGCGCCTTAACGCCGCCGGCCTTTAGCTTAACGTAGATAAGTATAACTTCTGCGTTACTAAGACTAAATACCTTAGCCTAATTATCTCGGATAAAGGCATTCGCATAGACCTTAATAAGGTTCGTCCGGTCTTAGACTAGCCTACCCCTTCCTTTATTAAAGACCTCTAGCGCTTTTTAGGATTTACTAATCTTTATTAGCGTTTTCTTCGCGGTTTTTCTAAGCTTATAAACCCTTTAAACGCTTTTACTAAGAATTCTGCCCTTTAGATTTAGTCTCCCGCTTACGCCTACGCCTTTAAAGCCCTTAAGCACGCTTTTACTACCGCCTTAATCCTTATATACTTTAACCCCTATCGTAAGACTATAGTTTAGATAGATGCTTTAAATTAAGCCGCTAAAGGTATACTAATATAGCTCCTCGACGATAGTTATTACTATCCGGTTGCTTTCTTCTCGTCGAAGCACTCTACTTAAGAGTATAATTACGAGATCTACGATAAAGAACTCCTCGCGATTATAAAATCTCTTAAAGAGTAACGCCTTAAGCTCGAGGGCCTACCTAAGTTTAAGATAGCCTTAGACTATAAGAATCTTTAGTATTTTATAACTATAAAGCTATTTAACTAGCGATAGGCCTACTAGGCCGAATTCCTTAGTCGTTTTAATTTTAAGATTGTCTTTTAGCCTAGCTCTTAAGCTATTCTCCTTAACGACTTTAGCCGCTTGCCTAGCTCCCGCTCTTTCTCCTTTACTAACTAAGCCGACGAAAGGATTAACCACCGATATTAGGTTATCCTCCCTAAGTCTAAGGTTAATGCCTTTCTCTACCTTAACGCTACTACTGCCCTTAACGCTATTAAAGAGTCCGACTTATTAATAGATATAATTTATAGAAATAATTCCGACTGCTTTAACCTTTACGCCCTTAACGACTTTAAGCCGATCGATAACCTTATCGACCGGGCTTATTCCTCCTCCCCGCTTATCTCCGCTATTCGCGTAGCTCTTTAGTCCCTTTAGCCCCGCTAGCCTTACCCCCTTCGCGCCCCCCTCCGCTCGATCCTTAAGACCGCTCTCTCTAAGGTCTAAAGCCGGTTCTATTTCTAAGGCCGGCTTTTCGTTCCCCCTAACGACGCCTTAATTCTTTAGATCCTCGTCCGCGCTTATACCTCCCCCTTTACGGGCTACCTTAGACGTACGAAGACTACTAGCCTCTACCGCCGGTCCTATATTTAGCCCGGTATATATAAGTCTATTTCTAGCTTTATGCGGAACTATTATATATGCCTACGCGCTAAATCCCTTTATTCCTCCCTTTAAGGCCTGCTTTAGCCCTTAAGTATTCCCTTTGCCTTATAGACCGATATATCCGTCGATTTTATTACCGACCTCCCTATTTACTATCGTAACGGCGTTAAGTTTTCTAATATCCTCGTTATCGTCGACTGCTTTACGAAGATACGCTATTACGTCCTAATACCTTTAATAACCGTTAAAGACGTTATTAACGCGTTTATTTCCCGCGTTTAGTCCCTCTATAGTACCCCGGCCTTTATTATTAGCGACCGTAGTATTTAGTTTATTTCGGCTTTCTAATAGTAGCTTAATTATCGCCTTAGTTACCGCCTTTACCTTAGCTCCGCTTACTACCCTTAGACCGACGGTTAGACTAAGATCGCGAACGCTTAGATAGAGGTTTACCTTCGTTATTATACTACCTACCTTTAGGACGATTAAGTCGACCTCTTCCCTTTCGCTAAGTTTACTATTAATAATTAGGTCTTTAAATCTACCGGCCTTTCCCTTTTCTTCGCTAACTATAGCTTTTACCTAAAGCTTAGCACTAAGCCCTTTAGTCCCTCTTTACCTAGTATAACCCTTTAGTAGCGGAAAGAATACCTCCGCGGTAACGCATTTACTTCCTATCTTTAGCGTATCTTTTACTTCCTCCGCGATATAATCGAGGATGCTTAAGCTACTTAGGCTTACTACGCGAACGCCCGGCGGACTCCCGCCCTAGCGTATTAGCCCGGCGATATAGTATTCCTTAGCACCCGCTAGATCTAGACCCTCCGCTTTATAAAGAAGCTCGACTATAAGCGGGAGGGCCTATATAAGGTCCTTAAGGTATATAAGACGGCGTGCCTTCTTTACCTCCTTAAAGGCAGCCGCTTTTACCTTATTTTTTATTACTCCCTCCTTACTAAGACCTAAGAGCCCCTTTTGCCCGGCTAGTCGGAGCTTAACGTCCGGCCCGCCCATAACGGCGTTCTCCTTTCCCTTAGCGACGACGACGGCGATAACGCGTACCTTAAGTAAGAGTTTTCTTTTATTCTCGCGTAACGCTAGTACGCCTCCGGGAAGATTAAGTATCGCGTTTAATAGCGTTATAGCCCTATTACGTAAGAGGACTCCTCCTGCCTTAACGGCTACTAAGACGACCTTAAGGCTTTTTACGCCTTAAACCCGACTAAGCCTAAACCGGCCTTTTATATAGCCTTCTTTATATCTTCCCTTTCGCTTAAGTAATAATAAGTATAATTCATTAATATAATTTACGTTACGACGGCACGCGTTAGATTCTTTATTTTACCTTTTATTTCTCTTTATTCTTCTCTCGTTTTATATTAGGCCCGCTTTTAAGACTAGTTAATATAGATTTCCTTCGTTATTATTAGCCTATTGCCCCTTTTAAGCGTTTAAGTTAAACGCCGATTTAAAGGGGATATACTATTATAGTATTAGGTTATATTATATATTATCCTACGTAACCTCTATATCGTATATATAGACATTTAGACTTAGTCTATAGCTATATCCCTTCGTAGATTAATAATAATTATATACCCCCCCTTAAGCTCGTTCTCTTATAAGAATATTAGCGTATCTCGCAATAGCGACTATGCCGTCGATTTCGGCACGACGCACTAAGGGAATCGAGCATTAGCTGCTAAACGACTTATAAACGACTACGAATACCCTTAACGATAGTATACTAAAGAGGAACGATGCTTCCACGCAGTAAGGGCATCTGCTGTGTGTAGCGGGAGGAAGTATAAGAGCTTGTAAAGCCGCACTCGTTAGAACGCTCGAGCGTAGGATTAAAAGGGCAGGGATAAAAGATATCCCGCCCCGATGGCTTAACGATAGAACGAGGATTAAAAACTCATCGGATTTAAGCTATTTAGCGACCTCTTAATGCTAGCTTCCCTCCCTTAAATTCGGGATTAAAGCTAGGGGGGTATGTTAGATTATATAATAGAGGTTATAACGATTAGGTCAGTATAACCGCTACGTAACGTAAGGGAAATATCCCTTAAATACGGCCCCTTTATAAAAAGAGGGGAAGCACGTATAACACGAATTATTATATATTATATTAATATAACCTCTTTGCTATACAACCTATCTAGACCTATTATAACGCCTATTTAGTCCGAGCCGTAGATCTACGATCTAACACCTAGACTTCTTTTAGCCGCTCTATATTAAGATAGCTACCTATATTAACAACCTCCTTTAGATATAAGGCAACGCCTTAGGGGAGGCTCCTATAGAACTACTAATACGGGAAATTAGCATCCCGTATAAGTACACCCTTAAATATATAAGGACTTAGGGTTATATAGCGTACGTAGCGAAGCTATAAGAGGCTATCGTAAAGTCTTAGAAGATAGACCTAAAGGCTTAGAAGGGGAAGCTCGTAGGACTTAAGGG
This sequence comes from Ophiocordyceps sinensis, assembly GCA_012934285.1. Lineage (NCBI taxonomy): Eukaryota > Fungi > Ascomycota > Sordariomycetes > Hypocreales > Ophiocordycipitaceae > Ophiocordyceps > Ophiocordyceps sinensis. Next base: position 10,058,082 of record JAAVMX010000001.1, on the reverse strand, counting down.
TCTTTATAGGCACCTCTATAAGGTGTAGTTGCCCGAAACAAAGACTGTTATTATAGCTAGAGACGTTCGTTTCTATAAGGCTACTAGGACTACTCCTCCGCTAGGCATAGACGCCTATAATATCGCGATCTTTAACGAAGACGATAATAGCGACGAGGTTATAAACGTGCGGGATGCAATGCCTTAACCGAGCCGTTGTAAGGATTATCGCGATCCCGATCTAAACCGCTATTAGGAAAGTTATAACGATATTCCTCGTACGCTTAAATAAGAACGGTATATACACTTTAATAGTAAACATTAGGATAAGGCTAAAAGGCAGATATTACCGACGCCGTAGTCTAGCCTAAGCGTATAATATCCTCGAATCACTAAGCTAGGAGATAAGAACGCCGATATCCTTATATTAGAGGCTCTTGCCCTAGGAGTAGAGATCCTTCTAAAAGCGTTCCCTAAATCACTAAGATAAAAGGAATAATTAATCCTCTATACGTTAGTTTAAAGTAAAAAGCAAATAATAGAACCTCTAAAGGCGCTAAAGGCTTTTAAAATAGTTTAGCTTAATAATACGCCTACCTATCGCTAAATAAAGTAGGCGGCTACTATAAGGGGCGAGATACTATATCGCGGGTTAACTAGGCTAAGCACTAAACTTATTATTAATCGCGACGACCGCGTAGACCTCTTCCGGCCGAATGCAGGTATATTACTTACTCTTTTAGCTATTTATCGTAAGTAGGTTTAATTTAACGATCCTAGCCCTTAAATAGTTTTGTCCGTTTTTAGTGTAGTAATTCTCGTAGCTTTAGGCGCACCGACTACTTAGAGATAAGCTGCTAAGCGGGACGACTACGAAACTAAGTGGCTTCCGGCAATAAAGAGGGAGATCGCCACGCTTTACGGGAGGAACGCATAGAGCCTTATACGCCGACTACTATACGCATAAGTTTTTAATAGCAAATAGGTCTTCCTAAAGAAGCCGCACGTATATTAAGATCCTTTAGCTAAGGCTAGGTAGGTCGTACGCAGGGATTAAGACACCGAGGAGAGGCCGATAGAAGAGCTTTATACAGCGGTCGCACAATAGGCCTTATTAAAGGTCTTTATAACGATTATAGCTACTTAGAATCTTAAGTAGGAATAGTTTAACGTCGTATACGCCTACGGCTACGCGGAAGCATAGGAAGAAGTATTCGTAATACAGCCGTTAGGACTTAATAACGGCTCCGGGCGTGGTTATTATCTAAATAAAGCCCTTTACGGGCATCCTAGCTCTACTAAATAGTAGTATAATTAGGTTAGAATAGACCTTAAGGCATATAGATACGAGAGGCTAGAGACGGACCGATGTCTGCTTCGATATTCGAACGGCACTCTTATTATCGTTTATATCGATGACTTTATTATAGCCGCACCGATATAACGGCTAATTAAGGCCGCTAGGAATATGCTTAATTAACTCTACGAGATTAAGAGATTAGGGGAACCTAAGGAATTCCTCGGGATCTAGCTCGAGGGGAATAAAGATACCTAAACGATCCGTATAACCTAGACGAGGTACGCGCTAAGATTATTAATAGGTTCGGTAAGGGTATCGTCGGCGGTATTTCTACGCTATAGCCGCTAAAATAAGAGATCCTATACGACTAAAAGGCCTAAGAGCTAGTTATAACTTCTAAAGCATAGCTTTAACGTACTAGCAGCATTAATTACCTATCGATAGACATAAGGCCCGATATTATATTTACTACGAATAAGCTATCGGAGGCAAATAGTAATCTAACGGAGACGCATAAGGCGATTTTAAAGCATTTGCTTCGATACATTCGGGGTTCTTAAGAGTAAGGCGTTATTCTTAAGGGCAAATACCCTATAACTAACCTTAAGCTACGGGTGTATTTAGATATATCCTTCGCCGACGATAAGAGTATACGATGCTCTACGGCCGGATTCGTAGTATTCCTTAAAGATAGACCTATCTTTTAAAAGTTAAAGCGTTAAACTATATTAGCTATATCGTTAATAGAGGCAGAGTTTATAAACCTTACACTAGCTAGGATAGCTTTAATATAGATCTATTAACTTCTCGACGAGATAGGGTATACGCAGCCGACCCCGTCCGTAATATATACGGATAGCTAGAATGCGAGGCTCGCGGTTCTAAATAAGAATAACCCGGCGCGAACGCGTTACATTAATATACAATATAAGTAGATCGTTTACCGCACTAGCGAGGGCTTCTTCTAGCTAGTGCAGCTACGGACCTACGAAATAACGGCCGACGGTATAACTAAGGGGCTTTCAAAGGACAAGCATACGCAGTTTATACGTTAATTAGGGATGCGAAAGTCCTTCTAAAAGAGGGCGATATAAGTTATAGGCAAAGAGCGAAGGAAAGGGCGGATTAAAAGGCGAGGCAATAAGAGGGCTAAAAGTAGCTAAAGGCTCGGGAGCTCGGCTAAGGGGAGGTGTCGCAATTGTAGCACGGACTACCCTTGCCATTAGTCAGCCTCGCCGCATAGAGTTTTAGCCCTCTATACGCCGTATAGCTTTTAGCTCTTTCTTAATCTATTAGAGCTTTCTTAATATAAGGGACTTAAGTATGGAAATACTTAGTACGAGGGCACCGGGGTACTTAGTACTTTAGTACTTAGAACTTTATGACTTAGCATAAAGATGTTCGCCCTAGACTTACCTATTATCCGGTCACACCTCTTTTTAGCCTAAGATACACCCTTTTGCGAACCTAAGTCCTTTAGGACTTACCCGTTAGGACCTAAGGACCTTCGTCCCTTAGTTAGGTATAAATTAGCCGGACACGCCCTTAATCGCCGTATAAAAATTTCGCGGGGAGCGGCGGGGGTAGATATACTAAGCGCTTAAGAGTTCTTTTTTATTTAAAAAGTACCTTAAATAGCGATCTATTATATAAAAAAACTAATAAGTAGTTTTCCTTTTTCTTTTCGCTTCTATTATATATAAAGCTTCTTTTCTTATATACGCTCTAAGAGTAATTATAGCCTATTTTAAGTAAGTACCTTTAGTTTTTAGTAGTAATAAATTCTTCTTTAAAAGTAAAGATTAACTCATTTATATATCTATATAAAGCTTACGTAATAGCCTAAAAATAATAGCGTTAAAACGAGAAAATATTAAAGAAAATAAATATATCTTATAAGAATATTAAAAAATGCTTTTTTCGAGTCTTTAATTACGTAGTAAGTACCTTTATATACTATCTAGTAGGAGAGATACTTTAGAGCTTATATAGCAGGAGCTAATAATCGTGTCTTATATATATGTGTGTGTCTGTCTGTATAGGAGGAACCTAGCTAGCTATACGAGAGGGTAGCCCTAATAGCTGCCCCTCGCATAAAGCTAACTAATAGCGGGCTAACCGTAATACCTCCCCTTAGCCGAATCCTACCACTATATAAGGCGGGCCGCGAGGGTTATCTTAAGGCGCTCTTAAAGCTGCACTCTATAGCTCTTTCCTCCGTGACTTATTGTTCCTTTTATCGCAGGGCTTTCTACCCTTCTAAATGCCCGAATAGGCATCCTAATCCTTTTCCTAAACAGGGTTCTTTTTCGTCGTGGTTATATCACTGCAGGAGCAAGCGGACTAAGCCTCTTAGGATAGTATCGTTGCAAGAGAAGGTAGACAAAGCCTCTTAGGACAGAATCGTTTGTATTGCAAGAGAAGGCAACTAGCCTCTTAAGACAGAATCGTAGTTATATCGCGTAAGAACAGGCAGACTAAGCCTCTTAGGACAGGTTCGTTCGTAGTTAAATCGCGTAAGAGAAGGCAGACTAAGCCTCTTAGGACAGGTTTATTCGTAGTTAAATCGCGCAAGAGAAGGCAGACTAAGCCTCTTAGGACAGGTTCGTCGTTTATTATAAGAGAAGGCAACCAGCCTCTTAGGACAAAAATCGTCGTATTGTAAGAGAAGGCAAATCAGCCTCTTAGGATAAAAATCGTCGTGTTATAAGAGAAGGCAAATAAGCCTCTTAGGATAGCATCGTTCGTTCCTTACGGACAACTATATCGGAGGGAGTGGCTTAGGAAGACTCTTCTAGTCTCTCGGCATATCGTTTCGTTCTATCGGACCTTACGGACAACTATGTCGGAGGGAGGGAAAACTTTTTAGAAGGCAGCTCGAGGGCGATAATAGGCTATACGGCGCGAGAAAATCCCCTATCGTTTCGTTAGTAAAAGGGCTTAAGAAGACTCTTTTAGTCTCTCGGCTTAAAGTCGTGAAAAATAATGCTTAAGAAGACTTTTCTTTCGGTCTCTCGGCGTGAAAAATCGATCGCTGCAATCACAAAAGGGCGAAGAAATAGCCACTCGATGTAGAAGGTCGTCTTACAACGCAAGCAAGTAGAAGCGTGTAAGGGCTTATAACCTCTAGAGCTTATATAGTAGGAGCTAATAATCGTGTCTTATGTATGTGTATATGTCTGTCTGTATAAGAGGAAGCTAGCTAGCTATGCGAGAGGGTAGCCCTAATAGCTGCCCCTCGCATAAGGCTGACTAATAGCGGGCTAACCGTAATAGATACTAAATTTTATCCGGCGATTAGAAACGTGTCCGGCTAATTCGGACCTAACTAAGGGACGAAGCGTCCCTTAGTTCCTAACGGGTAGCTTCCTTAGGTACGGGACGTACTACGCAGCTACGGTTACGCCGACGATCTTATTAAGCACCCTTGCCTAATAAGACCCGATGATTAGCTCGATGCCCCGCATAAAGGACCGACACCTAGACTACCGGGAGCTATAGGCCTAATATAGCCCCCTCGGCTTTTAGGACCGATTATTCGTCCGATCCTTCGCATAAGGAGGTTATACGACTTATATCGTATAACCTACCTATATAAAGTTATACACGTAGAAATAGACCTATATAACCTAGTTTAGTATAAGAGAACGAGCTTAAAGGGGGGTATATAATTGTTATTAATCTACAAAGGGATATAGCTATAGACTAAGTCTAAATATCTATATATACGATATAGAGGTTACGTAGGATAATATATAATATAACCTAACACTATAATAGTATATCCCCTTTAAATCGGCGTTCGACTTAAACGCCTAAAAGGGGCGATAGGCTAATAATAACGAAGGAAATCTATATTAACCGGTCCTAAAAGCGGGCCTAATATAGAACGAGAGAAGAATAAGGAGAAACAAAGGGTAAAATAAAGAATCTAACGCATGCCGTCGTAACGTAAATTATATTAATAAATTATACTTATTATTACTTAGGCGAAGGGGAAGATATAAGGAAGGCTATATAAAAGGCCGATTTAGGCTTAGCCGGGTTAAGGGCGTAAAAAGCCTTAAGGTCGTCCTAGCAGCCGTTAAGGTAAGAGGAGTCCTCTTACGTAAGGGGGCTATAACGCTATTAAACGCGATACTTAATCGTCCTGGAGGCGTACTAGCGTTATATAAGGATAGAAGAAAACTCTTACTTAAGGTATACGTTATCGCCGTCGTCGTCGCTAGGGGAAAGGAGAACGCTATTATCGGCGGGCCGGACGTTAAGCTCCGACTAGCCGGGCAAAAGGGGCTCTTAGGTCTTAGTAAAGAAAGAGTAATAAAAAATAAGGTAAAAGCGGCTGCCCTTAAGGAGGCGAAGAAGGCACGCCGTCTTATATATCTTAAGGACTTTATATAGGCCCTCCTACTTATAGTCGAGCTTTTTTATAGGGCGGAGGGTCTAGATCTAGCGGGTATTAAGGAATACTATATCGCTAGGCTAATACGCTAAGGCGGGAGTCCGCCGGGCGTTTGCGTAATAAGCCTAAGTGGCTTAAGCATCCTCGATTATATCGCGGAGGAAGTTAGAGATACGCTAAAGACGGGAAGCGAGCGCGTTACCGTAGAGGTATTCCTTCCGCTACTAAAGGGTTATACTAGGTAAAGGGGGACTAAAGGGCTTAGTGCTAAGCTTTAGGTAGAAGCTATAGTTAGCGAAGAAAGGGGAAAGGCCGGTAGATTTAAAGACCTAATTATTAGCAGTAAACTTAGCGAGGGGGAGGAGGTCGACCTAATCGTCCTAAAGGTAGGTAGTATAATCACGAAGGTAAACCTTTATCTAAGCGTTCGCGATCTCGGTCTAACCGTCGGTCTAAGGGTAGTAGGCGGAGCTAAGGTAAAGGCGGTAACTAAAGCAGCGACTAAGCTACTACTAGAAAGCCGAAATAAACTAAGTGCTATAGTCGCTAATAATAGAGGCTAGGGTGCTATAGAGGGACTAAACGCGGGAAATAAACGCGTTAATAACGTCTTTAATAGTTATTAAGGGTATTAGGACGTAATAGCGTATTTTCGTAAGGCGGTCGACGATAATAAGGATATTAGAAAACTTAACGCTATTACGACGGTAGATAGGGAGGTCGGTAATAAAATCGACGGATATATTAGTCTATAGGGCGAAGGGAATACTTAAGGGCTAAAGCAGGCCTTAGGGGGAAGAACGAGGGAATTTAGCGTATAGGCATATATAATAGTTCCGCACGAAGCTAGAAATAGACTTATATATACCGGGCTAGATATAGGACCGGCGGTAGAGGCTAATAGTCTTCGTACGTTTAAGGTAGCTAGTAAAGGGGGAGGTATAAGCGCGGACGAGGATTTAAAGAATTAAGGCATTATTAAGGGGAACAAAGAGCCGGCCTTAGAAATAGAACCGGCCCTAGACCTTAGAGAGAGCGGTCTTAGGGATCGAGCGGAGGGGGGCGCGAAAGGGGTAAGGCTAGTAGGGTTAAGGGGACTAAAGAGCTACGCGAATAATAGAGATAAGCGGGGAGGAGGAATAAGCCCGGTCGATAAGGTTATCGATCGGCTTAGAGTTATCGAGGGCATAAAGGTCGAGGCAGTCGGAATTATATTTATAAATTATATCTATAAACGAGTCGAACTCCTTAACGGCGTTGGGGGCAATAGTAGAGTTAGGGTAGAGAGAGGCATTAACCTTAGACTTAGGGAGGATAACCTAATATCGGTAGTTAATCCTCTCGTCGGCTCGGTCGGTAAGGGAGAGAGGGCGGGAGCCGGGCAAGCGGCTAAAGGCGTTAGGGAGAATAGCTTAAGAGCTAGGCTAAAAGACGATCTTAAAATTAAAACGACTAAGGAATTCGGCCTAATAGGCCTATCGCTAGTTAAAGAGCTTTATAGTTATAAAATACTAAAGATTCTTATAGTCTAAGGCTATCTTAAACTTAGGCAGGCCCTTAAGCTTAAGGCGCTACTTTTTAAGAGATTTTATAATCGCGAGGAGTTTTTTATTATAGATCTCGTAATTATACTCTTAAGCGGAGTGCTTCGACGAGAAGAAAGCAACCGGATAGTAACGACTATCGTCGAGGAGCTATATTAGTATACCCTTAGCGGCTTAATTAGAAGTATCTATCTAAACTATAGTCTTACGATAGGGGTTAAAGTATACGAGGACTAAGGCGGTAGTAAAGGCGTGCTTAAGGGCTTTAAAGGCGTAGGCGTAGGCGGGAGACTAGATCTAAAGGGCAGAATTCTTAGTAAGGGCGTTTAGAGGGTTCGTAAGCTTAGAAAAGCCGCGAATAAAACGCTAATAAAAATTAGCGAATCCTAAGAAGCGCCGGAGGTCTTTAATAAAGGAGGGGGTAGGCTAGTCTAAGACCGCACGAACCTTATTAAGGTTTATATAAATGCCTTTATCTAAGATAATTAGGCTAAGGTACTTAGTCTTAGTAACGCAGAAGTTATACTTATCTACGTTAAGCTAAAGGCCGGCGGCGTTAAGGCGCTTAAGAACCGTATTAACGTAGGCTTAGTGCTCCTCCTACGTCTTTAAGAATATTAAGACGTCGTTTAGATAGGTAGAGTAAAACTTATTAAAGATACCGTAAAGGGCTATATTAATAAAACTCTAGAAGTAGGATACAGCGGCGGTAAGGCTAAAGGGGGTAATATAATACTTAAAGAGCCTATACCGTATAGCGAACGCAGTCTTTTACTTATATCCTTTAGTAATATAAAGGCGATTAAACGCCGCGATAACGTCGATCTTAGTAAAAAACTTCGCCTTTCGGATATAGGCGAGAGTATTATAGATAAAGGGTAAAAGGAAACGGTTCTTAATTATAGCCTTATTTAGGCCGCGATAGTTAACGCAAAAACGGACGCCTTTACCTAGCTTATAGGCGAGTATAATAAAAGTAGTAGCGTAGGAGGTAGAGCGGCGGATAAAGCTTTTCTTAAGCTGCTCGTTAACGTACGCGCGGACGATCTAATTTAAGGCTTCGCTAAAGGGGCGGGGGTAGGTATAAGGAGGTTATATCCCCTCTTTAAGGTTAATTTAAGTATTAACGGTACGGTAAGCGGTAAGCTTATCGGCCTCGCTCTTAAGCTATATATAAATTATATAGTAGAGCTCCTTAAGGACCTTAGCCTAAAGCTCGTCGAGCGTATAAGGGACTTTCTCTTACTTCTTAAAGAACTTAGCGATATCGTTAAAGGAGATCTTATTAAAGCAGATCTTATTAAAGTAGTCGTCGATAAAGTTATAAAAGTAAAGGTTAAAGTAGGCTTTTGCGTCCTTAGTATCTATATATCTAGTTAAAACGGCTTAGTAAAAGTCCTTAAGGATATCCTAGTCGATAGGTAGTAAAGGCTCGGTAGGTAAAGGCTTAGCGGTAAAGGCCTTAATTAAGGTCTAAGAGGTCTAGACTCTAGGCTACCGGTCGAATATTACTATCGCGTCGATATTAAGCATTTAGACGTTAAACGCTAAGTCGTTAAGGGATAAAAAGCGGAAGGGCTAAGGTCTAATAGTCTTATAACTCGGCCGTAATATAAGGCAGCGGTAGCTAGCGGTCTTATAGATAGGATAAAGGCGGGGAGGTCGAACGTAGTAGTAAAGGTAAAAGGTAGCTAAAGAGTTAGAGTCGTAGCCGGAGTTAGAGTCGGCGTCGTTAACCTAGCGGGAGGAGTCCGGATAGGCGGGTTTACCTACGTTAAGAGTATCCTCGAAAAACGTAGAAAGGGATAGGCTAAAGGACGGGGGAATAAACTTAAGAACGTCGCTAAACCGGACGGAATAGATAAAGGCCGGAGGACGGGCTAAAGATAGACGGGCGGGAATAAGGATCGCAGCGTTAAGGGGTTCGCCCTCGTTGTTAGAGTCTTTAATAAAGGGGGTAGTAAAGGGTTCGCCTTTATCGTTAGAGTCTTCGACGGAAGGGGCGGGGGGAAAACGAATTATATTTATTAATTATATTCCTTTAAAGATAAAGGCGAGGGGAGCTAAGATAGGACGGGCAAGGCGGGCAAAGGTAGCCGAAAGGCCTAAGATAAGATAAGGCTAGTAGTCTAAGAGGCAGGAGGCTAGATAAAAGGGGGACTAAAAGGAAAGAGAGTTACTACGCTAGCTAATAACGGGGTTATACCGGCGTAGCTAAAGGAGGCTAAGAATAACCTCGTAGCTAAGCTTTATAAGAAAGAAGTAGATAGACTTAGTATAGGCGTTAATCCGGGAGACCGAAAAAGCGCAATAAGTAATAGAGCTAGACTTATAGTCGCTACTATCGGCGAGAGAAAGCCGACGCGGGAACTAAAGTTAGCGGATAGGAAGGGTAAGGCGGTGCGCGGTCTAAGCGTATATAAAGGCGTATCCGGAATAGCCGGAGTCGACTAAAGCACTTATAACGATATCGGCGGACATAAGGGATAAAGGCATAAGTAGAGCACGCGGTTGTATTCCTATAGGGAGGCAAAGATCCTCCTTAGTGTCGAACGAAGCTATAAACTTAGATATAGAGAGCTTTATCGCGCGATAAGGCGAGGGAGCTACGTATTTCCTAAAGAGGGGGAAGAGGCGGGGAGGTCGTCTACTTTGCCTTTAATAAAGCCTTGCTAAATAGCATAAACCTAATTAGGGGGGGAAAGGGTTTAAGGAGGCGCGGGGTAAACGTACCGCTACTATAGCTACGGCCGCGGCTAGAGCCGGAACCGGCGCTAGGACTAACGCTAGGGTTAGCGCCGGGATTAGCACTAATACCCTTATTAAGGTAGGTCCGGGCAGTATAGGTAGCGGTAGCCGGCTAAGCGTAGTAAAGATAAAGACGGTTCTTAAACCGCCGTTGCTTTTTAGCGTTAGTAAGCTAGGCCCGGAATATATCGAGCTATATTAGGTTACCGGTAGGAAATATAGGTAAGATAGGCGAGGTAAGGCCGGTGTAAGCGGGGTTATAAGGCGGCTAGAGTAAAGAACGGGCTTTAATATACTACTAATTATCTTAAAGCGTAGAGTATATCTTAGTTTAAGCCGTAAAGTTATTATAGGCTAGGCATTCGACCTATAGAGCGGTAGCGTTAGTAAGTTCGATAGAGACCTTTAATTAAAGGTAGGCGATATAAGCGGTGCTATTAAACGATAAGTCGGCTTAAAGCTAGGTAAACTTTAAATAAAAGTCCGGCTAAGAAATATTCTTTATCAATAGGGTATTAAAGTCGGCCTCTAACTAAGCATAGGTAAAATTAGCACTAAAGATAAGGCTAAGGTCGTCGGTAAAAGCTTTAATAGTAGTATACTACTAATCGGCGAAAGACTTATTATCGAGGACGTCTTAAGGAACGCTAGCGATAATAAAAGCGGCTTAGCCGGTAAGCCGGCTAGCTGTATAGAGAATATAATCCTACTCCGTAGGGTATAAGGCGGCGTCTTAACGGAGCTTAATAGTAAGGCCGTTGCGCTAGGTCTAGAAAGCCTCTTAACGTTGCTTTTAGGTGCTAGAGTCGCCGGCGAACCTCTTAGGGTCGGCTATATAGGAACGGGTAAGGGTAAAGGCGGAGGCAGGGGTAAGGGCCTAGTCTTAAGCCGCATCGCGTTCGGTTAAGACGAGGAGAGAGGATATAGCGCGGTTAAGCTAGCGCTAAAGATCGGCAGCGTGCTTTTAGGCAACGGCTATATACTCTTAGGCGACGAGCACCCGTATATCTAACTTAACGTAAGTATTATTAAGGTAAGTAAGGGCCTCGATTTAAAGGGCGCGGAAGTCGTAAGTAGCGTTAGCCTAAATATAGGCGAACGTGCCGAATATAGGCCGTTAGGCCTAAAGAAGGGCGGCGAGATAGGGGTAGTAGGAGACGTACTCGGTCTAAGGCTCTAGGTCGGCGGGAGCCGGCGGGGTAACGGCTAAGGTAGTAGATAGGGGATCGGCCTCTATATAGTCGGTTATTATAGATTATAGGGCAATAGGATAGGGGAAGGGTAGGGGAAGGGTAAGGAGGGAAGTCTATATAATTCGCGTTAAGATAGCGTATCTATACTAGGAAAATTCTAATAATCGAGGAAAACTTAGTCGAAGGGGTCCGGCGAGGAGGCGGACTTACGTTGCGAAGAGGGGAGATTAGAAAAGAAAGGGGTAAGATAGCGAGATTATTAATTAAAGACAATAGGATAAAATAGTAGATTAAACTATAAGAGAACGAGCTTAAGGGGGGGTATATAATTATTATTAATCTACGAAGGGATATAGCTATAGACCTAGGTCTAAATTCTATATATATAATATAGAGGTGACGTAGGATAATATATAATATAACCTAATACTATAACAGCCTTATGCCTATCTTTCCCTATACTACTACCGCCGGCTAGGCCTATATTAAATTCGGCAGCGGCGAGGACGTACGTTCCCTCGGCTCTATTACCCTTAAGACCCTTATTAGCCGTATTACGTTCTACGTGCTAAAAACAACGACTCCTTTTATCCTTTACTATTAGATCTTCGATCTACGGCCTACTAAATAAGGATGCGAGAGATATATATTATAGCGGCCGTTAGGGCGCTATAGCGGCTATAATGCCGCTAAAAGCAGTATATTAATAATAATAATAATAATAATGCTTATTATGCCCGAAAAGGGGCTGCCTCGAGACCTTATTTAAGAGGTTATTTAGGCTAATTTCCCGTCCGTAATCCCGTACGTAATCTATCCCTTTACCCGCGGATCTAACACACCCCTTTAGCTTCGATCGTAATACGAGGGAAGCTAGACTAAAGAGCTTAAATCGCTTAAATCCGAGGTCTTTGCTTATAAATCTATTAATTAGGGCGGATTATCGTATTCTTCCGGGTCCTCCTTACGACCGACCGTACTTTATAGTAGTAAGGGATTGCAATTCGGCATTTTATGCCTTTACGCTGCCGTATACGCCTTTAGCGGCAATAATACGCTTTACTCCTTTTATTCCTCCTATATTATATTAGTCGATTAGTCGATCGCTTCGGAAGGTTCGTATATGCTTTATTAGAGGAGTCTTACTATTTGTCTTATAGTAAATCTCTATTCGTCCCGGAGGTACTAAAGTACTATATAGTAGCTCTCTAAAAGTTACGATTAGACATAAGTAAGAGTAATAGAAAGGTACTTCCCTCTTAACTTAATTTATTTATATTTACTTATAGTAATTAGTGTTTAGCAAACTAAAAACACTATATTATACCTTGTATTATTTTTAATAAGTATACGATCGTTTCTATTCTCTATATTTAGTTTTACGTTTTATATTAAATACGATTAATTAATTGATTAAAGTACTCTAGCTACCCTAACGGGCTTAGTGCCTCGATCTTAGCTAGTATAGGAAACGGGAGGACCCTAGGAAAAACCTACATACTTCCTACTACGGTCGTTTAGGCCGACTAAGCGCGTCGCATCCCCGCATGTATAGGTCACGTAGCGCCCCTAGCCTAGCTTCGCTTCGGTCGATTTAGTTAGTCGCGGCTACGTCGGACAAGTAGTCGGACGGTATTTTCTTAGTATAGCGAGTAGCCCGACTGTTTTAATTAGCTATCGGGGGGCTAGGCAAGGTTCCCTTAGTTATACTATATTTAAATTAGCCTAGTCCCCGTATATACGTACCCGCGTAGTTACGCGGCGGGCACGTGTTATAATCGTAGTTATCGGTGCGGGATTATCGCTACCCCTCTTTTTCCCTTAGTATAGCTATGCGTAGGCCTAGTACCGGGCCGTGCGGCTTAGTGGCTAATATCGGGAGCGCCTTGCCCGGCCTTCTGTTTTTTCCGATAAATGACGTAGTCGGGCACTATACGTGATTTCGCCTACGTGACCTGCTTGCTAGCGACGCGATAATAGGGCGCGGCCGGCCTATTCTTTCCCCGCGACTATAGGCGTAGTCGCAAAAAGTCACCCTAGCCGGATTCGAACCGACTCTTATCTATAGGCTTATCTAGGCGGTTGACCACTCCGCTATAGGGGTTATTAAATACAATAGTTAATTACTTTTACTATTTAAGTATTTTTCAGAGTTTTTTAAAACCTTTCTTTTATATCTAAGGAAAAAGCTTTTATATTTAAAAATATTTTCCTATACACCGATACTATTGTTTCTATTTATAGTATAGAGCTTTTAGTAGTAGGGATTCCGTATATATAACTAAACATTATTATAAAGAGTACCTTCCTTTTAGGAAAAAATATATACTTAACGTATTCCTATATTAATTATTTATTAATTCTAACTAGCATAATATATATATTTTATTATAGTTATAATAGAGATATTTACGTATAGTATTTATACTCCTATTATATATATAATAAAGAATTCTCTCCTTTACTTAGAAAAGTTTTTAAACTCGCGTTTACTTAGTAATAAGTACTAAAAGTAATACCCTTTATATTTAAATCGATTTATAATTCTATATGAATATCTAATAGGGTATTATTATTATTATTATTAAAGTATTCTAGCTGCCCTAACGGGCCTAGTGCCCCTGCATTTAGCTAGCATAGGAAAAACTAAGCGGCTTAGGGGAAAACCTATACAACGTCTTATCTATCTCTACGTCGGGATCTAATAGGGTAACAATTTGTCTATATCTATATTCTATATTTAAGAACCTTAAAATAAATTATTCATAAATATTTTAGTTATAATAAGCTCTATTTTAATAGAAGAAGTAAAAATGTAGGAATAGCTAGCTACGTGCGATAATATAGTCGCACACACGTAATATACGTAATCTAGGGAGCTACGTTACCGCGATGGCTTCCCCTTACTTAGCTAGCAATATAACCTAATAACAACCATACTATTTACCCTATAAGGTCGACCTAGAGACCTACTAATACTAATTAGTAGTTGACTTAGTTAATTATAGACAGCTAGGTAGAAGAGATAAGATCCTTAACTATTAACGGTATAAAACACCCTACGAGGGAATACCTAGAGGTAGTTATCTTTATGCTTTAAACGAGCTCTCTTATCTATAACGTTACCGCGTTAATACTATTTCGAGATCTCTTAAGCTATCTATTAATCCCGTCTCGCTTCCTAAAGGAAGAAGAGTAACGTTAACCTATAGTGCGTCCCTAACGCAAAAGACAACTTCGTGAGAAAATCTCTTACGCCGACAAAACACGTAAAGACTATTACGTACAATATTATAACTTTATTAAGCCCTATACGCGTAGACAATATAAGGCGCGAGAAGCTATTAAAAATCACCCCTATCCTAGAAAACGACTACTAGTACACCCACATAGGTATCTAAAATATATAATAACAACCCGATCTTAAGAACCTAAGTAAAGCAGAGGCTACTATATACGTTGCTAGGTTCCTCTATAAGCATGCATACGGTAAAGACAACTAAGGCTATAAAGCTATTGCCTTCTTCTAAGAATACTTTTAAGGATAGCTTCTATAGACATAGGATAGGGTATACTAGAGCTATAAACGTTCCTTACGCAAGCTCCTAAAGAGACGTAAGATCTATACCGGCCTAGATAATTAAGGCTTTAACATATAGTTCCTTAAACTGCAGACTATCTTAGAACTACTACAATAGCCTGCAAAAGAGTATATAAATCAGACATTTAATTAGGGCACGATCGTTGCATTTACACTACTAAATGCAGCCCTAAGCCCGGCCCCGGATATAGCTATAGCCCCCGATTATACAACTATCCCCGGTGCAACGCAATAGCAATAGACTATACACCTAACAACATACTAGTTTAACCAGCCGACTATCCCTATGCCTGCCCCTATCCCTAATATGCTTACTGCAACTAATGCCCCTATTTCTTAAGCTCCTATTCCCCCTGCTAATGCTATTATAACTATTGCCCCTTTGCCGTCCCTTAATGCTTACACTACGATCCCTCTAATCGATATTCCGAACGTCGATATAGATATAGACCTCTAGCAGAAGTTCGCAAAGCTATAGAGGAAGGATAAGTGTTATATAGGATAGCCCTATAACCTCTTCGACGATAAGGTCTATATATTCATAAGGACCTACTATAAGCTTAAGGTCTAACTAGGTTAATTCTATAACCTATTCTCCTAAATCCTAACGGATAGAGCCGAGACCTTCTATATCTACTATATTAAATTAACTATATCGTTCTATATAACCTATAATGCTATTAAGCAATATTTTAATATAGATTTTAACTATAGTTATTACTTTACGGACTAGACAATAACTATATTTAATAAGGTCTGCGTAAAGAATCCTATAATGCCGCTTTATAAGGTACTATAGACTCTCTTTAACAAGCTTTAGCTATATTAAAGAGCCCTAGGAAAGGACTACGAAGGTAATATACCACTTCGTACGTCGTTTATTAACGCGTGCCGTAGTATTCCGGAGCTAGAATACGCTCTCTTTAAGCCTGCCTAAAAGGTCGAAACCGTGTTTATAGACTTACGTACATCTATCGAGACATACCTAGCACGCAACCCGTCTAGCTAGTTCCTATAGGATAAAGCATTTAATTATAACGATTAATAGTACTTAGACCGAAGATACTTAAGCAATCGTAGACGAGGTGGATTCTATAGACGAAGCTATAGACGAGGTAGTCGTAGAGGCTATCTATAAGGCTTTAGCTATAACCGTAGGACCCCCTTTCGCCTACGAGGACTCGGCGGCTATAGCAATAGCCCTAACCGCTTAACCTAGACTAAGAAGTGTTTCGTCTATTATAAGGAAGGTTATTAGTTAACTAAGCACACGCTTAAGGAACGTTAACGGTCTAAGGACTAATACCTTACGCAATGTTTTAACGATAGTATCTCTACCACTAACTTTATAGCATACGTGACCGAATTTAAAGGTCACGAACCCGATACTAAAGGCGACGCTAACGAGTATTAGGACGTAGAAGACGCCGATAATACTGCCGAGCCTAAGCAAGCCGTAACTTAAATGCTTTACGAGGCCGCCTTTACACACCTTTAGACCGGCGAAGACGTCTACGGCATAGACCTATTAACCCCTACCGACTAATTCCTAATCGAGGATCGTTACTTACGTTAATAATTCTAAGGAATTATAATCGACACTAGTGCGGCTAGAGTATCAACCGTAGGATAGGAATAGTACTTCGCTTTAAAGCGAACAGACCCTTCTATCACGCTTAATAACTCTATAGCCGGCTAAGCCTTAATCCGATTTAGCACTAGCACACCTATACAATCACTTAGTTCGATCGCCCTTAAAACCCCCGTTAGTCGAGTAACTTATTATATGCTTAAGACCTATACCCTTTTTCTGCTCTCCCTTACTAACATAGACCGACTTAGGATCTATTTCGATAATATAATAAACACACTAAGGACTAGCGATCTAGCTAACCGGATCTTAGTAATCCGTAAATAGCGTTGCCTATAGTTCTTCTTGCCTAAGGACGAAGAGACGATATTATTCCTAATAGAAACCGAGATAAGGATACTATATCGCCGCTTTAGGCACCTAGCTATTTCGAGGCTTTATCACCTGCTTAAGCAGGCGGGCTATAATATCACGACTATATAGCTTAAATCGATCTTTAAATTTTGTTATTACTGCTAAATACACTTATAGGCACTTAAGCGTTTTAAATTCACGCTAAAAGATAACTAGGAATTCAATTACGAGATTATAGTAGACGTAATATACCTTAGGAGCCCTTAACGACCCGTTCTATACGTCGTTAACTCCGTAATAGCGTTTTAAAGGGCTAGGTTCCTTCCTTCTATATTAGCTAAGGATACCTAGGAAGTCCTTCGAGCCCTTTAGATCGATAGTTACCTTAGACCTCCTAATACGATTAAACACAACGCAAAGACCAATTTTGCCTTAATAGAGTTCCGCAACGAGGCAAAGATTATAGGGATAACCTATAAGCAGGTCCCTATAGAATTATATACGTCGATTAGGAAGGTCGAGAGGTGTTACGCTCCTTTACGCCGTGCGTTTAAAATCCTTTATATAGAGATTAAGACTATTACGTCTCCTAAGGCAGTCCTTTAGATAGCTATAAAAGCCGTTAATAATATAGCCGGACCCTACGGCCTGATCCCTATACTTCTCGTCTTTAGTGCGTACCTACGTATAACTATTAACTCGCCCCCGTTAGCTATAACCTTAAAAAGGTCTATAGCTATACAAAAGGCGATAAAAATACTTCGACAACTCTCTATAAAAAGGCAAGTATAAGATGCCCTTTGTGTAAGGAACGGTCCGTTAATAGTTAAATCTATTACTCTCCTACTATAGAGTAAAGTCCGAGTCTAGCGGGAAAAGGGAGGATAGTAAGGACTATTTAAGATTGCTATAATTAACGGTTATAATATTACTATTAATACCGTTAATAGACCTTAAGTCTTTCGGTCTATAGTCGTATAGCCCTACCTTCGAGACGACTCGTCTCCTTAGCCCCTACTTCGCGCGATTAAACCGACTCCTCCTACTCTAAATAAAGAGACTCCTCCTAACCTAACGACTATACTTCCCGCTCCGACTCCTACGCCCCCGATGCCACGCAGACGTAGCCGTCCCCCTAGTGCAAAGAATAAGCCGAAGCTCCTTATTCCTCTTCCCCCTCCTTAAGCCTTTATCATTAAGAAGGAAGAAGATGCCTACGAATTAGCACTTAATTTACGGGAAAAAGGAGTTATTATAACCCTAAGAGCCCTGTTTAAAGAGTTAGATAGGCAAGAGATCGATAACCTCGTTACCCGTAGTGTTTTTAGCTTTAAGCGCTACGATAAAGCTATCTACGGAGGTCACTGTATCTTTAAGTCGAGGATAGTATGTAAAGTAAAAGGGAAGGATAAGAAACCCTACGAGAAGTCCCGACTCGTTGTTTAAAGATATAATAACGAAGAAAAGACGAGCTTATTAACGCAATTACCGACGATTTAACGCGTTAGCTAACGGCTAATCCTAGCCCTCGCTCCGGGACTTCTTCGTTATTATAGCATAACTCTTTTATTGCGAGACATTACTTAAGCCTACCTATAGGCCGAGACTAAGCTATTTAGGACTATCCTAACTAAACTGCCCGCCGAAATGCAAAGACGATACCTAGAAGGGACTATTATTCGTATAATTCGACCCTTTTACGGGATCGCGGAGTTAGGACTGCATTAGTTCCGAACGTATTATAAGTATTACGTTATCCGACTTAATATATTAACCTCGACGTACGACTCGTGCCTATTAATCGCGAATAGGACCCTTAATAGATTTAGGATAGTTAGCCTATAGACGGATAATACGTAAATGTTAGGCATACGCACCTTCTTAAATGCTAAAGAAGAGCAGCTTTAAAAGGCTAAGTTTAGAGCGAAGCCGAAGACTAAGATATCTGCCGGCTTAGTGCTTAATTTTAATAAGGCTAGGCTAACACTCTAAGATTAGGATCTTCTTCTTTAGCAAAATAGTCAATTAGAAAAGCTTAAGACTATTATCGCTCGGGATTATAACTATACGCAGAGGTATATAGAATAGCGAGCCCGAGGAGCATACGTCGCGTTAATCTGCCAACCGGAAGCTTCTTTTAACCTTTCTATAGCAGCATAAGTGTAAAGCCCTAACGAAAAAGACTACGTAACGATTAACAAACGCCTACAATAGCAAATAGACTATAAGAAACGCGGCCTAACGTACGAATTAGTTAATCTTACGAATGCGAAGCTGCTAGTATTTACGGATAGCTCTTTTATAAATAACTTAGACCTCTCTTTACAATTAGGCTTTATTATTGCGCTTATTATAGAGACCCGGTCTAATAGCCACTTCGAGATTAAAGGCAATATCGTGCACTAGAGCTCTACTAAGTGCAAAAGGGTCATACGTAGCGTTCTAGCCTTAGAGGTCTACGGCATAGTTAGAGGCGTTAATATCGGCATTTGCCTCGCCACGACGATTAAGATAATTATAGAACGCCTACGGCTGCCTCTAGTGTCTTTAATCCTTTATATAGACTCGTATTCGCTCTACGAATGTCTTATACAGCTTACTATAACGAAAGAAAAGCGACTAATAATCGATGTTATATCGCTTCGTTAGTCATACGAGCAAAGGGGGATCACAGAAGTACGATAGATTAATAGGAATAATAACCTAGCTAATGTATTAACGAAGTCCTCCCTAAATAAGTCTCTTAAACGCTTTGTTAAGACTAACGCGCTAACCGTTAGGATAGAAGCTTTCGTCGTACGGCCGTAATCTTTAACTTCCTTACTTTAATATATACATAAGGCTGACTATAATGTATGTAGACTGTTTTTCGTTGCCTAGCAATTGCGCGTTATTTCCTTATTTAATTACACGCTTACTTTATTATTTAATTGCGCGCTTATTCGCGCACTTATTCCTTTACCTATTCTATTGCTTAATTATTCGCGAATTTATTCCTTTACCTATTCTATTGCTTAATTAACTATAACAAAAGAATTCGTTAGCACGGTTCGAACCCTAGACCTATAACTTTTTATATTTAAACCAATCGGGAAGGTCATTTTATCGTATGCTATTATTCGGTTAAACACATTCTAACAATTCCCTACGAATATTAACAAATAATATAGCGAAATCAACAAAAAGAATAATCTTTCGGTAGAGTGATATTATTAACATGCTTGACTAGGAATCGTCCCCGAAGGGGTTCCTAAACATTAAGTCTAATAAGTCTAATCCTTATAACCGCCCCCGTCGAACAACCCTAGTACGAACAGCCCCGAAAGAACAGCCCCGAAAGAACAGCCCCGAAAGAATAGCCCCGACGAACATTTTGTTATTTTTTTTTCCTTAGTTACTTTCCTTCCTACTATAACGTTCGGCAAGATAGTTAGTAAGGCCACCCCGAAGCACGGTTACTAGCACGAAGCAGTGGTCTAGACCGCCTAATCATTAATAGAGGTTATTAGCCTAACCACTACGTTAAAGAGGTGTTTTCTCGCGTTGCGTTATTACGTTGTAAACTAGCTGCGTATTCAACGGTTATATAGCTATTATAATATAGCTTTAACCTTAATTTAACATTGCGCAACTATACCTACGCCCGCGTGATCGCGCCCGCGCAGCTATAATAGCCTGCTTAACCAGGCTCTTTCTTTTTATTCTACGGTTTTATTTCTATAAAAGAAAAACTGCGAGTATAGGAATAGCTAGCTACGTGCGATAATATAGTCGCACACACGTAATACACGTGATCTAAGGAGCTACGTTACTGCGATGGCTTCCCCTTACTTAGCTAGTAATATAACCTAATACAACCATACTATATACCCTATAAGGTCGACCTAGAGACCTACCAATAGAAAGTAGGAAAGTAAGTACTAAATGTTTTTAAATATTCTGTTTTTAAAAAAATAAAAGTCCCTATAGCGTTATAAATTATAAGTAAAATGTCTTTATTGACTTTAGTATGTTATATAGGTTTAGTAAAATTTATAGAGGTTTTAAGTAACGCGCTAAGTTTTAGTAGAGTTTTTATTGTTCCCGTAGAAGTATAGAGTAGGTATATAAACATCGGGCTAATCGTAACTTTTGTTACCCTACTATATATCCCCGCACCTCCCCGCGCCTCCCCGTACCTACACCCGCCAACCTAAATTACGTGCGTATACCTAGCAGGCTATATACGTGCCTTCTACTACGTGCCCTCTACTACGTGCCTTCTACTACGTGCCTTCTATTGCGTGCCCTACTACGTGCTCTACTATATGCCCTACTGCGTGCCCTACTACGTGCCCTCTACTACGTGCCCTCTACTACGTGCCCTCTACTATATATATAGCTCCTTAATGTATGCATTATGCCCGGCTGCGTGCCTTACTACGTGCCCTCTACTATATGCCCTCTATTATATACGCGGCTCCTTATTAACATTACTATTATACTAACTAGGCAAAAGTAAGATATATCCCGACCGTAGACGTAATATAATAGCTTAAATAAAATGTCGATATACCCCCCTACGTATACGGTGGCTTGCCCGACCGTGCTAAATAAGCCGTAGTATTAATCGCCGCCGAATGTGCTATACCGTGCCGTGCCGTGCCGAATGCCGTAAGGTGCCTTAGCGTAAGTGCGCCGCCGAAGTCATAGGGCCTAATCCATAACGCCTCGACTTAGTCGAGGCGGATATATATATATAATAGAAGGGTATTAAAACCCCGATTAGCATATGTTTTTAGTGTAAATAAAAGAATTATAGCTCTTCCTTTTATATTTATATATCTACCCTTACTTTTAATATACCGAGCTAATAGGGGTTATATATAGTCGCGTAAATGCCTACATTAGGGAAAGTCGCTAAGTGAAACGCATTTTTCTGCCGCTAGCCGCCTCGACTTAGTTAAGGCGGCTAGCGGCCTCGAATAAGTCGAGGCGGCTAGCGAATATAGTACGTGCACTTTTACATACATACGTCTTCGCGCTGCTGCCGCCGCTACTGCTGCCGCTAAATAACGAGTGTAAGAAACACGCCTACTGCCGCCGCTGCTGCCGCCGCCGCCGCTGCTGCTGCCGCTAAATGACGAGTGTAAGAAACACGCCTACTGCCGCTACTGCTATTGCTAAATAACGAATGTAAGAAACACGCGGGGCGCGAAAGCGGTAAGGAAGAAATTCGCTAATAAAGGTATACGACGGTATAAGAGGACCCGGCCCGCAAAAAATATATAGGCTATATCTCTTCGTGCGTCCGCCTCGACTTAGTCGAGGCGTTATAGATTAGGCCTATAATGTCTAACCGGATCGAAGGCGTAAGGGTAGCGCGCAGCCGCTAAAAGTGCGACTAGGCCCGAAGTAGCGAATATAGCGAAAGTAGCGAAAGTAGCGAAAGTAGCGAAAGTAGCGAATATAGCGAAAAAATAACGAATTAACGCGGGGTTCGAAGAAAGAATGTTAATAGCAGTAGAAGTTATAGCTAGGTCCTAGCAAAATAGACTTCGCTCTCGGGCTTATAACTATTAAAATTACTATTATACTAACTAGGCAAAAGTAAGATATATCCCGACCGTAGACGTAATATAATAGCTTAAATAAAATATCAATACTCCTTAATATATGCTTTATGCTCTGCTTGCCCGGCTGCGTGCTCTACTACGTGCTCTACTACGTGCTTTACTACGTGCCCTCTACTACGTGCCCTCTACTATATATACGGCTCCTTAATGTATGCTTTATGCCCTACTGCGTGCCCTACTGCGTGCCCTCTACTACGTGCCTTCTACTACGTGCGCGGCTCTTTAATATATGCTTCGTGCTTTGCTTGCCCGGCTGCGTACTCTATTTGCCCGGCTGTATGCCTTACTGCGTGTCGTGGTAGATTAAGGCCTAGTGTTCTTCGCGTTCTTCGTACGATTTGCGCGGCTTTATTAATTGCTATATACCGTGCGTAGGTATAGGGGCGGGAAGGCGCGGGGAGGCGCGGGGAGATATAGGGAGATATAGGGATATATAGTACTTCGGTACCTCCGGGACGAATAGAGATTTACTACGGGATAAATAGTAAGTATTACTATTTACATAGGTAAGAATCTCTATTTATATAGGAAATATATTTAACCCCGCGCACTTAGCCCGCGCTACCTAAATTAGGTATAGCGCTATAGTAATTAAAAGGCTCGCGCAATATCTAGATTCGTATCTTAATTCGGCGTGCCTACGAATAGCTTTCTACTATATGCTCTACTTGCCCTACTACGTGCTCTACTACGTGCTCTACTATATGCTCTAATATATGCTTTACTATATGCCCTACTACGTGCCCTCTACTATATATACGGCTCCTTAATATATACTACGTGCCTAGCTATATGCCCTTTACTACGTGCCTTCTACTATATATACGGCTCCTTATCAATATATGCTTCGTGCCCGGCTCCTTACTACGTGCCTTCTACTACGTGCGCGGCTCCTTAATATATACTTTATGCCCGGCTCCCTACTGCGTGCCTTCTACTATATATACGGCTCCTTAATATATGCTTCGTGCCCGGCTTCCTACTACGTGCCCTCTACTATGTGTGCGGCTTCTTAATGTATGCTTCGTGCCCGGCTGCGTGCCCTACTGCGTGCCCTCTACTATATATACGGCTCGGCGGCTTCTCGATGTATGCTATTAATTGCCATAGCGCTATACCTAAATTAGGTGGCGTGGGCTAGGTGCGCGGGGTTAGCGCAGAAAAAAATATATTTCCTATGCAAATAGAGATTCTTACCTATGCAAATAGTAATACTCTAAATAGTAAGACTCTATTAGAGTGTGCGGGCGGACAGGGCTTGTGTATAGCCGAGGGTTGTATTGCCGAGGGCTTTATATAGCCGAGGCTTGTGTATAGCCGAGGGCTTTATATTGCCGAGAGCTTATGTAAAGTCGAGGCTTGTATGGCCGTAGGCTTGTGTTGCCGAGGGCTCTGTGTGCCGCTTGCGCGAGTGTTGCTGCTTAAGCGATGCGGACGAATGCCGTGATAGGTGCGGACGAGGGAGTCTTCCGTCGCCGCGAGAGCTATTCGCTACGACGAGGGACTCTGCCGCTCGCCGCGAGAGCGCTTACTGCGACGAGGGACTCTACCGCTCGCCGTGATGTGCGTATTGCTCGAATAAGTGTGCGTAATAAGGGAGTTTTCCGACGCCGCGAGTGTATTTGCCGCGAGAGCTATTTGCTTGAGTGAGTAGGTATGCACGAGGGAGAGGGACTCTACCGCTCGCTGCGACGAGGGACTCTGCCGCTCGCCATAAGAGCTGCTTGCTCGAGAGCTGCTTGCTCGAGAGCTGCTTGCTCGAATGAGTATGCGTAACGAGGGGGGTTTTCCGACGCCGCGAGTGTTGCTATTTTAAGCGATTGTTGCTCGAATAAGTATGCGGACGAGGGAGTCTTCCGACGCCGCGAGAGCTGCTCGCCACGACGAGGGACTCTACCGCTCGCCGTAAGAGCTGCTTGCTCGAATAAGTATCCGCGACGAGGGAAAGGGACTTTTTCCTCTTTCCGCCGCCGCGAGCTATTAGCTCGTCGAGAGCTATTAGCTTATGTTTGTATAAGTACGCGGACGAGGGAGTCTTCCTCCCGCCGCCGCGTTGTATATACTGCGACGAGAGAGTCTTCCTCCCGCCGCCGCGATGCGTGTGCTGCCGCGACGAGGGAGTCTTCCTCCCGCCGCCGCGATGTATTATATTACTACGACGACGAAAGAGTCTTCTTCTCTTCCCGCCGCCGCGAGCGTTTGTTTGCTGCGCGAATGTGTTTATTTACTGCGAGTATGTTTGCCGCGACGATGAAAGAGTCTTCTCTTCTCTTCCCGCCGCCGCGAGCGCTTGCCGTAACGACGAAAGAGTCTTCTCTTCCCGTCGCCGCGACTGCTGCGTGCTGCTACGACGAGAGACTTTGCCGCTCGCCGCGACGAAGGACTTTGCCGCTTGCCGCAACGAGTGACTCTTCCTTTCTCTCGCCGCTGCGAATGTTTATCGTAACGACGAAAGAGTCTTTTTCTCTTCTCTTCCGCCGCCGCGAGATATTAGCTTATAAGCTAATAGCTTATGTCTTATCTAAGTATGCGGACGAGGGGTCTCCCGCTCGCCGCGTATAGCTTATATAGTCTTATTTAATAATGCTAGGGAGGGGTTAACTCCTAATCGTATAGACTTTTAATACCGCGGAGGGGTTTACTCCTAATCGTACGGACTAATGCTAAGAAGGGGTTAAGTGCTTAATATAGGCTTATTTATTGCTACGGAGGGGTTTACTCCTTAATGTATAGACTTATTTAACGTAGCGAAAGAGGGAATTACCCCTTCGCCTCTACTAGTAGTAGGATATGTTTTTAGCTAGCTAATAAGGGAATTACCCTCTCGCCTTTACTAATAGTAGGATGTATGTTTAGCTAGCTAACGAGGGAATTACCTTCTCGCCTTTGCTAGTAGTAGGATGTTTAGCTAGCGAGGGAATTACCCTCTCGCCTCTGCTAAAAGCAGGATGTTATTCTTTCTAGTGCCGCGAGGTAGTCTCTTACGGGCTTTTTATTCAATATATTAGTGCCGCGTGTTATAGGCTTTATTCGATGTATTAGTACCGCGTAGTTACGGGCTTAATTCGATGTATTACCGTAAGGTAGTTCTTATAGGCTTAGTTCGATATAGTACCGTAAGTCTTATAGGCTATTTCGATATATTAGTGCCGTAAGTCTTACAGGCTTTTTCGATGTATTAGTACCGCGAGGGTAGTTCTCGCGGGCTTCTTTCGATATATTAGTGCCGTAAGTCTTACAGGCTTTTTTAATATATTAGTATTACTAAACTTAAAGTAGCTCGGCTATAGTCTTAACCTAGCTATACTACCTAAGGCCTAATATATAACGGCTTAACTAAGTTAAGGCGGACATATATATATAATAGATAGGTATTAAAACCCTAATTAATATATGTTTTAGTATAAATAAAAGAATTATAGCTCTTCCTTCTATATTTATATATCTATCCCGACTCTTAATATACTAAGCTAGTAGGTGTTATATATAGTCGCATAAATGCCCGTATTAGGGAAAGACGCTAAGCAAAACGCATTTTTCTACCGCTAGCGTCGCCGCCTCGAATAAGTCGAGGCGGCTAGCGAATGCAGTACGTGTACTATACACACGTCTTCGGCCGATCGCGACAATAATAAGCACGCCACCCGGCGATTTCCACACGCGCGCAACTGCCGGCGTTGCTACTGCCGGCGTTGCTACTGCCGGCGTTACTGCTGCCGGCGTTGCTACTGCCGGCGTTGCTGCTGCCCGCAGCGGCGTTACTACTGCCCGCAGCGGCGCTGCTGCCGACGCCACCCTAGGTACTACGCTAGCCTACTGACATCTTTTGCGTAGTTGCGATAACCTTAAAAATGCGTGCGGATGCTACCCAGCGGGGCGCGAAAGCGGTAAGGAAATTCGCTGATAAAGGTATGCGACGGTATAAGAGGACCCGGCCCGCAAAAAAATATATAAGCTATGTGTCTTCGTGCGTTTTCCTCGACTTAGTCGAGGCATTATAGATTAAGCCCTTAATCTAGTCCTTAGGCTTGCTAAGGGTATACTTAGGGGTTACGAAAGACTTTAATAAGTCTATAATAATTAAATAGTTATTAAAAAAGGGGTTAAAGTTAAAGTAGTAATAGCTTTAAAAGGCTTTAACTAGAGAACGTAATAAGAATAAAGGATAAGACTTTAAATTAAAGCAGTCGGCGGCTTTAAATAAAAGGAGGATTTAATCTCTTAAAAAGCGTCTATTATAAAGCTACGGACCTTATCCCGGGCTTATAACTATTATCGTTATTTAAGCGCAATGCATAAAGTCTTATATATTCTAGTATATATATTGCTTCATCCTTTTAATTTAAGAACCGATAGGGGAGTAGGTATTTATAGGTACCTAGACCTCCCCGACCTAATAGCTTTATATATATTTTTAGTATCGTTTAAGGTTACTATAAAAGAGACTTCTACTAGTCTCTTGCCTTATTTAAACTTTTTCTAGACTACGTTTTCCTTCGTTATACTAACGCCGCCCTATACTAAGGGGGACTAAAAATTCGCCCTTTAACCCCCTCCTTTTAAAAGGGGGGGGACAGCGACTAATAAAAAGCCTAGCGACTAATAAAAAAACAGGTACTTAGCCGTAAAAGCTATTTTACTAGTAAAGCAAAGTACACCGTTTTTTTAGGTAGATGCATATTTTCGTAGCTACCTTAATAGATAATCGCGATACGACTTATACTTACTACCTAGCTTCCTCTTCCTACTACGTGTTATATGCCTAGCTCCCGGCCTACTAATATATTTCTAGCTTCTTTATACATGCCTAGCTTTCTAATACATGCCTAGCTTCCTACTACGTAGCCGGCTCCCGGCTTCTATTAGATTTTATAATATCGCGTTAGCGTTAGTATTATATTATTACTATTACTATAAGCGGGCTTAGTGCCGTAGTATACGGGACTTACATTAAAAAGAGGATACTTATATTTACGTCGGTCGCTTATACTAACCCTAGGTATCTTTTTTTTTGTAAGTCGCTAAGCTTCTTACGAGTCGCTGTCCCCTACCTCCTAGAAGGAGGGGGTTAAGGAACGAATTTTTAGTCCCCCCTAGTACGCACTAAAGCCGTTATGTATTCCTGCGTGGGGCCACCCTAGCCGGACTATGTCTTATACCCTAACCGGACTGTGTTTAGTCCCGATTCGGCAGGACTAAGGGGCAGGCTGTAGGAACAAAGGGTATATAAATTTTGCCAAGCGCAACGGCAAGACCAATGTACCGCTAGATTAGGCAGACTGGCCCGGCGGCTAGCGCAGCCTAGCGTTTCTTAAACGAATGTACATTAATAAGTAAAGATATTAGAATAGCTAGAAAGGCGCGAAATAAGGCGCATCTTCCGGTGTTATAGCTCCCGTAGCTCCCGCTCCCGGAACCTAGCCCTGCTACTATAGTAGCGGCACTCCGTTCGGTTGACCTTATACTTCGCCGCCTATACGATTTAGCTAAGGTAGCGGCTGAAGGAAGGAACGAGGTCTCTTACGATAACCTCGCTAGGGCCCGCTAGGGCCGCCTGCTAGCGGCTCCTACTACTCCTAACGTAAGGGCAGGCGCCGCGGCGCTATGTTTAATCGGAAGCTATATAGCTGCGTGCGTATAGGCGGTAGCATAGGTTGTTAGAAGATAATCCTAGGCATCGCGGCCGGCAGCTGCTGTTATTATAGCAGCCTAAGCTGCTATTATTATGCCGGCAGCCTAAGCTGCTATTATTATGCCGGCAGCTTAAGCTGCTATTGTAAGGGCGTCGCGGCCGGCAGCCTAAGCTGCTATTATAGCACCTTAACTATTATTTCCCTTATTAAGTCCGTAATAGCTATAGCTCCGCGGGCGTCTTCTTCCTCGCTGTAATAGTCTTAGAGCCCTTATTAGCGCCCTTAGCCCTAACGAAGCTAGCGAGGCGCTTGCGGAAGTAGGAGCAAGCATCGTTTTAGTAGGCGGCGTCGCGGTAAGAAAATCGTGTTACGGTGTTCTTATAGTATTATACGGTATTAACTACTATAAAGAGACTAGCCTAGTCGTATAAACGACGTAAGGTACGTAGAATACATTGTGAATTTATAAGGAAATTAAAGTCCCTGCCGTCTATTAGCTAACGGTCTAGTCCTAGGGCTAAAAGGGGACTAAGGGCTTAATCTATAACGCCTTAACTTAATTAAGGCGGATATATATATATAATAGAAAGGTATTAGAACCTTAATTAGCATATATTTTTAGTATAAATAAAAGAATTATAGCTCTTCCTTCTATATTTATATATCTACCCTTACTCTTAATGTACTAAGCTAGTAGGGGTCGTATATAGTCGCGTAAATGCCTACATTAGGGAAAGTCGCTAAGCAAAACGCATTTTTCTGCCGCTAGCCGCCTCGAATAAGTCGAGGCGGCCACTAGCGAATGCAGTACGTGCACTTTATTACATACGTCTTCGCGCTGCTGCCGCCGCTACTGCTATCGCTAAATAACGAGTGCAAGAAACACGCCTGCTGCCGCCGCTGCTGCTGCTGCCGCCGCTGAATGACGAATGCAAGAAACACGCGGGGCGCGAAAGCGGTAAGGAGAAATTCGCCAATAAGGGTATGCGACGGTACAAGAGGACCCGGCCCGCAAAAAATATATGGGCCATGTCTCTTCGTGCGTCCGCCTCGACTTAGTCGAGGCGTTGTGGATCAGGCCCTAAACACAGTCCGGTTAGGGTATAAGACACAGTCCGGCTAGGGTGGCCCCCTGCGTGCAACAATTTTCCCCATGCCTCGTGACGGTCATGCTGACCTAATCTAGTGACCTCCATCATGTGATCTGACACCAACAGGCACCCCGCTACAAAGACACATAGCCCCCCCCTTACTAGAATAACGGAGACGTGCCTGGGCTATAAGAAATATCTGCGCCAACCGGAGCCTATAAATTTCTCCCTTCCCAAAACCGCGTTGCTGGCCCCGAAGATGACACGACAGCACCATCCGAGACCACGCCAGTCTCGCTGCCTGGGGCCGTCGCCTGTGGTGCGCTAGTCTCAATCTGCCGTTGAAGTTACCTCGGGGTTTTCGCTGTCACTGTGCCCTCGACGGCAGCGGCGTCAGACACCCTCGTACATCGGTGTGCGATTCGTGGCCTTTTTGTTGAGCAGCAAACCCGTTGTCCCATCATGGCAGACCTCTCGCTGGAAAGCTACTGGCAGCTGCCGCCGTTGTCCAGGTGAGCGCGACCTCGTCTATGGCTCGCGGATACCTCGACTAACATCTGTTTTGCAGGACTGTCGCGACGGCCGCCTTTGTTCTGTCCATCGGTGTCCACGTCGGACTGCTCCCGGCCTGGTGGTTTGTCTTCTACCCGCGCTTCCTGTGGATGCTGCCACCCCAGATATGGCGCTTCGGCACGGCCTTTCTGCTCACGGGACCCGCGCTGGGCCTGCTGTTTGACACATACTTCCTCTACTCGTATCTGAGCCAGCTCGAGGTGGGCAATGCTCGATTCTCCCGGAAAGAGGACCTGGTCTGGTACCTCATGTTTGTCGGCGGAACAATCATGGTAAGCCTTTGCCTGTTGCCTTGCCCGTCTGCGCTTGCTCCCGCTTCTGGCCATGTCGGCACCGTGACCAACTGCACCCAAACACCCCTCATACATCTGCCCGGATAGTGTATTGCCCCTACTACTATCACGGTTCCTGGAACTGAGGAAGATTACCCCTGCACTTCGGGCCAGCCCATCATTCGCATTCCGGGCTGGTCTGCGGGGTAGGCATGGTGGGATGTCTTACGGATGGCTCGTGTGAACTCAATTCACTCGGCTGGTTTCTTTAGCTCCCTACATTCCCCCCCCCCCCCCCAAGCCCCCAGCTTTGCGTGTCCCGCCGTAAGCGAGAGCTCGAGAGCTTGAGGCTGACGAGGGCTTCAGACCATCAACTACTTGACCAACTCCGGCTTTGTCACCTTCCTCCAGGCACTGATTCTCGCCATGTGCTACACTGTGACCCAGGATCAGCGCGGAGGCAAAGTCAGCTACATGTTCATCAGCATCCCGGCCCAGCTGACGCCCTACGCCATGATCGCTTTCAACCTGCTCTTCCCCGGCGGCGTCATGAACATGATACTGCAGATTCAGGGCCTAGTCGCCGCTCACCTGTACGAGTTTCTCACGCGAGTCTGGCCCGAGTACGGTGGGGGCAGGAACCTCATCCCGACGCCCGCGTCCCTGACTACTGTGTTGCGGGCTGCTGGGACATTGCAGACAAACGTTGCGGCAGCCGCCGGCATTCGGACTGCGGACCGCGCATCCGGTCAAGGCACCGGTGCCTCGAGAGGGCCTCTGCCAGACTCTTGGCGCACACGGGGTCCTGGGCATCGTCTGGGCTGACAAGGGGACC
This sequence comes from Ophiocordyceps sinensis, assembly GCA_012934285.1. Classification (NCBI taxonomy): domain Eukaryota; kingdom Fungi; phylum Ascomycota; class Sordariomycetes; order Hypocreales; family Ophiocordycipitaceae; genus Ophiocordyceps; species Ophiocordyceps sinensis. Next base: position 10,027,351 of record JAAVMX010000001.1, on the reverse strand, counting down.
GTTACGTCTTTTAGCACGAGGGGGCTTGCCTGTAGACGAGATCAAACCTAACACGGCCTTTTATATATCGGCAAGGGGAGGGCCTGGTGTAAAGTCATGACGCCGGCCTGTGTTTCCTCTCCGATGCAGTGTGGGATATTAAAGCCGGCCCCCTGTCCCCTCGCTACTTATGCCACCTTGCTCGTCGGCCCGGAGCGAGGACCGCTTCCAGGCCTCGATCCTGCTTGGCGAGACACCCCCACTGCAATCCATCTTCGCCTCTAGGCCTGATGAACCTTCCTGCCGCCCTTGACCGAACCGTCCCCCACGTACCTCCACTCGGATTCCGGTGCAGTCTATGGGCGCCGCTCAAGAGGGCGTTCCAGATGCCATAGACGCCCTTGACGGGCCGCATGGTGCTGAGCCAGCCCAGGTACCAGCGACGTGGCTGCTGCTGCTGGCGCGCGTCGGGGCGCACCTTGTCCCATATGGTCGGCAGCGTCGTGGCGTGCTACTTTTCACGCAGGGATGTACAGCCCGCGGAAGCCGGCGTAGACGCCCCAGAACTGGTCCTCGGAGTAGAAGGTCTGCGCGTAGAGCCACTTGCGCCCGCCCAGCTGCGCCAGCTTGTCACCGAGGGCACGGTTGGCCGCAACAAAGGCGTCGTAGTTGGAGGGACCCCAGCCCAGAGGCCAATGTTGACCACCTGGCCGGGCGCCGAGGTCGAGTCGGCGGCAGGGGAAAAGCTGCCGGCCATGGGAGCCGCAGACGTAGTAGTAGTCGTCTCGCCCGTGTTGGGGTGAAAGGTGGGCGAGAGCGTGCGCTTTAGGGGACACAAGCCAAATCGGCCATATGCCCAGGTTGCGGGCCGTGTAGTCGACAAACTCGCCGGCCGTGTCGTAGGGCAGAGCGAGGTCCTGGATGACGAAACGCGACGACGCGGTGCCGCTGGCGTGTGGCGCGCGGTAGAGCATGCGCGTGTGCAGGAAGGTCGTCTAGGAGCCAGCGAAAGAAGCGGTTAAAGGGGAGCCTGAAGATGGAAAAGGCCCTCTCGCCGACCCAGAAGCCGCCGCGGTCGTAGCAGAAGAGGTAGCCGGCGAGGGGGATGTAGTCGGTGGCCGTGGTTGACGGGGCGGCGAGGTGCTCCGTCTTGGCGCGGGCGTCGAGGTAGAACCACGGGTTCCTGGCCCTGCTGAAGGTCCGGGGGACCACGTCGGCGGGCTTGTCGTCGGTCATGGAGCCCGAGACGGACGCTGGTGGTGCGGCGGTACGTCGTCTTGACCCAGCGCCTGGCCTCGACGAGGCGCAGCTCCATCATGGTGACGATGCCGAGAGTCCCAAGCGCGCCGGGCGCGACACGAAAGAGGTCGTGGGCGGCAAGGTACGCACCACGTCGCCGTTGCCGAGCACCATCTCGACGAAACCGACGGACTCGTCGAAGAAGCCGTGGCGGAACGAGCTGCTCTCGCCGGCGGTGATGCCGGGAAACTCCATGACGACGGGGGGCACGAGGCCGTGGCGCAGGGTGGCCTCGACCAGGCGGTCCATGGGCACGTTTGCCTCGACGAGGGCGGTGCGGGCGACGTCGTCGACGGCGATGACGTGCGACAGGGCGCTGATGCCGACAAAGGCGGCCTGGCTGCTCGGCCGCGGGCGTGTGCAGTTCGTGGAGCCATGGGCGATGCGGTAGGGGTCGAGTTGGCGCTAAGAAGTGGCGCTAATACCTAGGCGGGTGGACCCCCCCCGACTGAGTGGGTCCCCGCGCAATCCACCGGCGCTCCCGCCGCGCCGACGACAAGATGCCGCATTCGCTAACAAGCTCGCCCGACCGGACAGTGTCGTGCCGAGTTTGCTCGCCTGCAGCAGCCCGTGTGGCACCCGTTTGTTTGGCGGCCGGTGGTGACTTCGCTTGCGCCGGGCTGCTTTGCTTGCCTCTCCGTCTTCCCCGCTCGAAACATGCCCTCGTGCGACGGAAACGGGGTGCCGGATAGTATATCGGTGGCGAGCCATCTCCTCTCAGGGGCTCTTGCATAAATAGATGGCCCGGATCGTGGGAAGAACAGCGATAACTAAGCGTCAAGTCGCCCCGATGAAGCCTCTCGCCGCCCTCTGCCTGGGCTCTCTGCCGCAGCTCTGCCTGGCCTGGCCCGCGCCAACCTCCATCGGCCGACGACTAAGCCTATTCGTTTCTCCTGCGTCGGCCGACAAGCAGCCACTCGATGACGCGTCGAAGTGGACGCTTAAGAAGGTGTCTCGAGGCAAGCCAAGCCCTCCCCATAAGATAAAAGGACACTAGACGGACGAGTGAGGAAGGGACGTAAATGCGCCCGCTAACTGCCACTTTATTACGCCATGCAGAAATCCCGGCCGACAATAGAGTATGGCTGGGCTTTCACATCACTAGCCCCGGCTGCGAGCCACAGTGGTGCTACATGCTGGTCCACGTCCCCGACCATGCCCACGAGGCTTCCTTTAGCAACCAGCCCTGCGTCGGCAGCAACTTTACTGCCTCGTGGGGCTACCGTGCCGACGAGGACGCGGGAATCCTGACCCTCTTCAAGTAAGCTCGTCGCCCTCTCGTCTCTCTGCGCCGTCCCCTGCTCTTCCCCGACCTCGTATGTCTGGCGCTGGCGACGATGAAGCTCTCCCGAGTTTCCCCCCGGCCAACCCTTTTCTTTTTAGCCCACACAAGTCTCGCACCGCCTGGTTTGGATGGAACCACGTCAACAACTCGACCGACCTTGCCGATGTTGGGCCCAACGCCACGAGTGAGACGGGAAAGAAGTAAACTCCCTGTCAAAGGACCATGGTGTCGAGCTTCCCATCCTTCCAGGGAATCGATGGCAAAAGAACTAATCACGATAACCTCCATCGATAACTCCAACCCCCCCCTTTTGACCTCGTGTCATTTGATCACGAATCCGAGTCATCAACCTATTTATTTCCTAGTCGTCGTCAAGCGCGACAAAAGAAAAACTTGACTCATTCAAAACCCACACAGGGCACTCTTGCCGCTTCGTAGGGGCAACCTCAATGTTCCCGTCTTCGTAGTGCCCGGCCTTTTGCTGTTTCGGGGCCGGCGACTATACGGCGTGGCGGGCTCGTCAAGCCTGCCGTCGTCTCCCATCACCGGTTCCGATATTTGCATCTCGATCCCCCGGTGCAGCCCGCCGGGCGTCGGTGTCTCTGCCGCATTGTGCCGAAGCATGGGCTTCTTTGGTATCCCCAGCTTCGGCAAAGCGGCAAGAGGCATCCTGAAGCCGTGAGCAGCCGGCGCCTTGAGCCTCGTAGCAGGAGGGGCTGGCGGAACAGCAAGCCGAGCAGATTCTCTTGCTGCCGCGAGATAGGCCCGGACCGCAAACGTGTCTGGCCTGTTGGTCTTCTCCAGCCGATGTATGGAGGTGGGCGGTGACGGCGCCCTGCCCGCTGCTCGTGAGCTCGCCCCTGGAATGTATGCGTAATGCGTAGGTATCCTGTTGGAACCCGGTGCATTGATGGTAAAATCCGAGGCATATATGGTTCGGTTGGCCTGGCTTTCGGCCTGTACGTTGTCGTAGTATTGGCCAGACGAAGTGAAGGCGCGCGGCACCTTGCCATCAACGGCCTTTTCCGCGTCACCCCGACGGAAGGCTTAAGTCATTCCGGTCCTGCTGCCAGGAAGTTACGGATAGTTAGGGCCTGACGGCCCATTCTTATCGTCGTCACTATCCTCGCTACTAGGGGGGCCGTAAAGTTGGCCTAATCCCCCTCCCCGCTCCGTAGGGAGGGGGGGTGCGTTAACCATATAAAAGATCGCCGAGTCAATAAAAAAAAGGTATATTAGCACCCCGCTAAATCTCCCTAAAACATATGTGGTCTTATATATATAAATTCCTCTTTTAAGTACACAACCTTCTACCCGTACTATTAGGAGGCATATCGTTAATCCGAATATCGTTAACCTAGGCGTTAGTATCGGCCTCGTCCTTTAGGATCTTAAACTTATCGCCTAGACCCTCCGTAAGGCTAGCTCTTATAACCTTAATGCCGTAAACCTTAATACCGTTAACCTTAATGCCTTTAACCTCTAAAGCAAGAGCCTAGCGGTATTTAGATCGTTCCTTCGCCTTTAATATTACTAAGTGTAGGAATATAGTTATATAACTAAGGCCTTAATCTACGACGCGGCGCGGCGCTTAATAAAAAATATATAAGACGCGGCGAGAGACTTGCCCTACTTAATTTTAGTGCGGGGCTCTATAATAGGGTAGGCAGAGTAATTATATCGGTGCCCTCTATATAGGTATAGAAATTATCTATAAAGACTAAGTGTAAGCGCACCTATGCGTGTAGATATATAGCTCTACGCACGTACCCCTTTATCCGCACGTGCCCCTTACCTTTATCCGCACGAGCCCCTTACCCTTATTCGCAGCGCCTTTCCCCGCCCGCACGTGCCTCTTCCCCGCTCGTATATAAGAATACGGATTAAGTCGTAGACTTAATCTTACTAATAGTCGAAGACCCTTATATAAGACCCCTACCTTACCTAAGCGAAATTTAACGATGTATTACGTAGGGCTTAGGCGCGCCTTAGGCTACGCGGCTCGCTTTAAGGAGCGTAAACCGTACTTTCTTTTTTGCCGGCAACGCGGCGTCGGGTAGTCCGTCGTTTTCTCTAATAGCCCTAAAGCGCTTTTCGAAGCGATCGAGCGCTTCTATATCTGCGAAGTCCGCTGCTAGGTGCTATGTCGGGTCTTAGTACCTTTACTACCTTACGAAGACTTCGCGCTTACTATCGCGGCCGACCTTCTTCTATCGTACGGCGAGAATTTCCTTTACTAAAAACTCTTCTTCTCCCTCTACTAAAATTACGGGAGGCTATAGGTCTACTATTACTTAGCTAGGTATCGGATCTACTACTGCTTAGCGAAAAAGGTCTATGTTAAAATTTAGGTAAATCCCGTTAGGCAATCCCTTTAGCTTAACGGCTTACGGGCTTAGCACTCTTTTAACTATAAATTTTACGTATAGCTAATCGAGCTTTTTCTTTAGCCTTAAGGATACATAGTTCCGTAGGTCTACCTAGACTTTATTACCTACCGTAAATCGCTCTATAGGTTCCCGCCGTTTATTAGTATACCGCTCTTAGTCTTACGCTACTAAGGCTATTAACGACTAATAGAAGTCCGAGACCTACTTAAGTCGCTATATAAAGGAGGCTATACGCCCCTCCGGGCTATTGCCGGACGGCTTTTCTACCGCTATATCTACGGCGATAGGAAATAAGGATACTAGTTCGTACCCGTATAGTGCGAAGAAAAGGGATATACTAATTAAAGAGTGATTTCTCCCGTTAAGCGCTATTTACACTATAGGGAGCTATTTATCTTAGTCCCTTTAGTTACGGTCGATAACGCCCTATAGGTAAGCTTAAACCCTTTAGTTAAGCCGTTCCGGCCCTCTATCGGTTTACGGATAATATGCCGTACTTAGCAGCTATATAATTTATAGCAGCCGATATAAGTGCTACTAGAAGCGGCTTATCTAATTTAAGCCCTTATCGCTCGTAATTAACGTTAGCTATTAATAGTATTATATATAGCATATAAGAAAGCGCTCTATGTAAATCTCCGCTTCTATAGAAGGCATAGGTTTTAATATAACTTCCTTACTTAGACGGTCCTTAATTACCTAAAGATTGCGGTTGCCGCTCTCTATAAAAGGGAGGTCTATAATAAAGTCTATTTAAATATACGTATAGAACTAGTCCGGTATAAGCAGCGATTTAAGTAGCCCTTTCTTAAGTATACGCTAAATCTTTATACGCTTATAGATATTATAGTTGCGGAGGAATCGTCTAACGTATAGCTAGAGGAGCGGCTAATAGAAGTTATAGGATATAGCGGTAATTATTCCTTCGCGGCTAAAGTAGCCGACGACGCTAGCGTTATATACTATTTAAATTAACCGTCCTTAGAGCGCGTTCCCTTCTTTTAGCTTTAGGGGAGCGTCTCTTACTACGGCCTTTATAGTTATAGAGGAACTAAAAACCTAAAGCCGTCCGCAAAACCGTAGGTGCCTACGTAAGTCTATATAGCAGTCGGCTACCTATACCTTAAGGTTAAGCTTAAGGTCGAATCGCCGTACTCCTGCCTCTACGACGCAGCGCACGCTCCCGTAGGTAACGTCCTAAGCTGCTAAGCGGTCTTATATACGCTAAAGCTCTTCGTCCTAAAAAATTCGTTGGTTAAGGCCTATATTAGTAGTTAGCTCCGCGTCCTACGCGTTAAGGTTATCCTAAGTCGTAGCCGCTATAAAGTCTATATCCTAAGTGTCGTCTATATCTTAAGTATTAGGCTCCGCGTCTTTTTTATTATCCTCCTCGCTATCGTTTTCGTCTTTATCGCCCTTACTATTAACTAAGACTACGCCGTCCGCACCGATAAGTATTACCCTAAGATAAGTACGTAGCGCTTCCTCTAGGAGTATTTAAAGCTCCTAGGCATTATAATCCTCGTTAGAAGGCCGATCTTAATCTCTCTAAGATAAAGCGTCTAGCACTATAGCCTCTTTTCTAAGTCGGTACTTAATCCGGAAACGGAACCGCGAAAGGTATTCCGCCTAGCGGGCCTATCGCTTAAAGAGATATCGTTAAGTTATAAAATACTTAAGGTTAAAATAGTCTATAAGGATCTTAAAGTTCTTATAGCTATAAGGCTCCGCTTACTATTGCTTTAAATAGCTAATTATAGCGAGCATTTCCTTATTATAGATAGCGTAATTCCGTTCGGCGGAGGTAAGCTTACGGGAGTAAAAAGCCACGGGCCGGCGTTAGCCGTCTACCTCTTACAAAAGCGTGCCTTTAAGTACGAATCTACTATAGTCCGCTTTAAGCGTTATAGGATAATTAAAGTCCTATTATAGTAGCACTAGGGCTTACGAAAATAAGTCCTTTAACGTCTAGAACGCATCTGCTTATATAGCGCCCTAATAGAAGGCTACCCTTTTACTAGTAAGGGCTATAAGCGGACCGACGATGCGAGAAAATTAATAAATAAAAATCCGGTAGTAGTTCGTAAATCCTAAGAAACTCTATATACCCTTCTATAAAGTTAGGGCTATTTAGTCTCGAATAGTCTAGATCTTTACAAGGTCCGCCTATATACTAACGCCCGCGATAATAATAAATCTAAGGTATTTAACCCGACGGACGCTAAATTCGTATTTATTAAGGTCGAGGTATAGCCTATACTTAGAGAGCCGGTCTAGCACCTTCCGCATTTTATCTATATAATCCTTTAGGCTGCCGCTTATATAGATAAGAATATTATTAATATAGGCGGAAGCGAACTCGTTTAGAAATTCGCGAAGAATGCTATTAATATACCGTTAGAAGGTGCTAGGAGCCTTTATAAGCCTAAACGGTATTACTATCTATTCGAAAAGCCTATAGTAAGTACGGAACGCGGTCTTTTACTTATTACCTTCTGTAATTCGCACCTTATAGAACGCTTAATAGATTTCTAACTTAGTAAACTACTTTGCTTTAGTGATATTACGGAGTATCTCTTTAATAAGCGGAAGCGGGTAGCGGTCCGGTCGTATTATTACGTTAAGTGCTCGGTAGTCTACGTAGAAACGTAGTCCTCCTCCGGATTTCCGCGCGAATAGCACCGGAGCGGCGGCCTTAGAAGAGCTAGCCTAAATAAACCCTTTGTCTAAAAGGCCGCGTAGTGTTTTCTTTAATATAAGCAATTCGTCTCGAGACATTGCGTATAGCGGCCCGAAGGGCGGAACTATGTCTTATCCGTAGGAATCTTTGCGAAGTAGTATCGCGTAGTTAATGCCGGGCTTATATAGGTTTAATTTATCGGCCTCGCTTTTCCGAAAGAGCGGCAGTAGGTTATAGAACTACGTAAGGATTATTTAACGCAATTCGGCTTCCGTCTTCGGCTTCTTTAGTCGTAAGGCTTTTTCAATATCCGCGAGGCTAATTGCGTAAATAGCAGCTATAGCGGCCTCTAAGCCGTATCGTCTACGGATTCGGTTAATTATACCGATAAATACTAAAGCTATAACTTCTTTAGCCTCTTAGAGCTCTATAGTATACTTAGTATCCTTAGGCTCGTTCTTATTAATATACTATAGCTAACGCTATAAATTCCTATACTAAAGCCTCCTTTAGTACGGTATAGGTTAAGACTCTATGTAAAGAAGCTAAGGCTTTCTAAGGATTAGGTTAAATTCTAGCTAAGGGATAACGTATACTACAAGCAATTTCTCGTGCCTATTAATCTCCGTAGCTATTTATATAATACCTTTAATCTTCGCCTCCTCTATTACGCTTAAGGCTCCTTATACGTACTAAGTTCCTATATCTTTAACTAGTAAACGTAGTTCTTATGCGAATGCCTTATCGATAGCGGCGTAGCATTAGTAACCCTCGTCTATAAGAGTAAAGACGAGGTTTATATAGTTAATAATAATAGGTATTAAGGTAGGAGAAGTCTTAATACGGTTAGTTAACTCTTTTTTCTCTAGTGCTAGCGAATTAGGCTCTAGGGCCTGTCTATGCTTTAGAGCTATGCGTTTCCTTCCGTATTAGTAGCGGCGGGGATATTATTATCCTCCTTAACATTAGACTTAAGAGAAGGTCGGGTAGCGCGAATCGCTATAGGCCGTTCGGCTCGCTTTGTAGGGCGAGCGGGACGATATAGGCAGTCCGTAGTAAAATGTCTATCCGCGCTATAGCGTACGTAAAGCCCCTCCTCTCTCCGCTTCTAAAGCTCCGCCTTCGATACCTACTTAGCTCGCTATGCAGAAGAGGAAGGCGCGCTGCCTAAGGCGGCGGATAGTGTCTTAGCTCTTCTACAAGCGGGCCGCGTAGTAGATATTATAATATTACCTTTATAGTCTACCGTAGTGTCGGGCGCGGATCTAGGCGGCGGGAGCGTTATAGCGTTCCTTATAGTTCCTCCGTTCCTATTGCTAACGCCGTTTATGCTAGCGCGCTTTCGCAGCTTTTAAAAGCTAGGGCTTTGCTTATAGTTCTAGGCTACCTTCGTGAAGCGACCTACGTACTCCCGGAAGTTAGTAGGCATCTCGATTAAGATAAGCATTTCCTATAGCTACGGAGTAATCGAATTTCGCAGCTATATAAGCTTAGCGCTGTCTCCTTAAACGCTATTTCCGGCGGTATAAGTAATAGTCTCCTTAAAGTCGGGAAGGAAGTCCTTAAACGACTAGCCGTCTTTCTAAAAGAGGATCTACAACCTATCTTACGCTTTCTCCTACTCCTATACGTTGCCGAACGCGTAGATAAGGTAGTTAAAGAAGGCATAGGGGTCGCAGGTGCTATTAGGCCCGCTCCTCTCCTAAAACCTAGAAATCCGCCGTATCTAAAGCTCGGGCAGCGTGTAGAGCAGCGAATACTAAGCGGTATTATAGCAACCGTTAAGGCCTTACTTCTCGTCGACTATAAACTTACTGCGGAGGCGATATAGGAAGAAGTAAAAAGACTCTAGCTTACTATCCTATATAGGCTACGGTAGAGGCTTCCTTTTGCCGAAGGCGGCTTTAAGGGCCGTCCTCGGGTTAGCTATGCTAGCGTCCCTAGCCGCGGGAGAGTTCGTCGACGCAGCCGTAGGCGCGAGTAGCGTATCCGTAGAGGTAGGCGCCGTAGATCCTATTTTAATACTAAGGACTTTTAGTAACCCCCTTCGTTTAACCGGATTAACGGCTATTTTCTATAGTAGTACTAGAAGGCGCTCCTCTTCCGCTATAGAAGTTACGGCATCCGCCGGCGCCTTACCTAAACGGGCTTCTATTATTTCCTATCGAAGGGGGGCTTCCGCGAAGGCCCGCTTATTTAGCGCCTCTTATCGCAGCTATAGCTACTAGGACCCCTCGGCCTATTGCTTAAAGACATCCTCTATATCGTTGTCTAGTAAGTCTATAATAGCAGCTAGTATTACTACGCGTGCCGCTTTTATCGTAGCGGCCTATCGTTCTAATTAATACGTGCCGCTATTATAAAAGCGGGACGTTATCGTGTTAAATAAGTCCGTGAGAAAGAGAGATAGATAATACTATAATAGGGTAGGCAGAGTAATCACATAGGTGCCCTCTATATAGGTGTAGAAATCATCTATAAAGACTAAGTATAAGCGCACCTATGCGTGCGGATATATAGCTCTACGCACGTACCCCTTTACCCGCACGTGCCTCTTCCCCGCTCGTATGTAAGAATGCGGATTAGGTCGTAGACCTAATCTTACTAATAGTCGAAGACCCTTATAGGCTCCTCTTATACTATCTTACATCCTTATCTACTGTTTTATTTACCGCCTTATGCCCCCGCTATATATATTTCGTAGTTCTTATATTAACCGTAACCGCGTTTATTGCTTAATCGTATTAATCGTATTAATCGCATTAATCGTAGCCTTCCTTATAGCTCTCGCAATACCTCCTTCGTCCGAAAGCTAGCCTATTAAGCCTACTTAGCCTAGTTAGCATACTATATAGCGTTAGACTAAGCTATAGACCTTAAGGTTCCTCGAGTTATTGCTTAAGGCTCGTCGCGATAGGCTTCTTAATAGCTTAAAGGCGGTCTTCGTAAAGCTAGTGTTTAAGTCCTTTATGCCGAAGCTTAAGGCCGAATTCCCTCGCCGCCGCTAGAGCTTTAAGATACTTAACAATAAGTATCGCTACTTCCTTTAATTCTAGCGGGTATTCCGCGAGGCAGAGGAGCTATTAAGCGCTATATATAACCCTAATACCGGGAAGATCGAGATAAGTAAGGCTAACGAGAATACGTTAAAGGAGAAGTTCCTAAAACTCGCGACTTAGGTTATTAAGTAAGGCCTTATAATTAGCGATAATATTACCTTTAACTTATAGGCCGAGATCTTTGTTAACGACCCGCCGGCTAGCTATATAATTCTTAAGGTTAACGATAATGCCGGTTTTAAGGCTACTATAGATACCGAAAGTTAGCTTCGGGAGGCCGTAAAGGAGCTTCGGCAATAATAGTAAGAGGACGACGAATAGTTAACTAACGATAAAGGGGGGTCTTAGGTTCCCGACGAAGCTGCCGAAGAGGATAAAGCTAACGATCCTTTCCGTAAGGAAACACTACGCCGCCTACTAGCACTACCTTACGCTTAGGCCTAGCCTAATTCTAATAGCTCGGCAGTACCGTTATCGTTAACATCGGTAACTAAAGGGAGGTCGAAGGAAAAAGCGAAGGTCTAGTTAACTCTAAGTAAGATATCGCTAAACCTAAGGGTAAGAGGATTAGTAAAGAAGGGAAAAAGGCAGCAATAACGGTTAAAGGAAATTATAAATCTTCTTTCTAACCTTATAGCCTAAGGTTTTTATACTAAGCAATATGCGATATCTATAAGGGCGTAAGGCGCGGAGGATCTCGAAAAGGCTATCTAAGACTATATAGGGCTTGCCTTAACCTAAGGCATGCCGCTTATAATAAGAGTTATAGCTTAGTTAAAGAAAGACCTTACGAATCCGGTCTATTAGAATTCACTTACTATAAGCGAGGCTAAGCAGGCGTAGATTAATAAGCAGATAATAGTAATAGATTATTAACGAGGGAGGGATATATAGTTATTAAAATAGCAAATGTTCTGCCTAGAAATCGAGGCTGCCTTACCTTTATCCTTATCCTTTAAGCCCTTATTAATTATCCTAGCCTAAGCTACTATAAGGCCCTTATTTTTATCCTCTTTATCCTCTTTATCCTCTTCGTCGCCCTCGTCGCCCTCGCTCTCGTTAGTATTATCGCTACGCTCTCGCCGGGCTAGAATAGCCTAATATGTCTCCTACAGCTAGCCGGCGATTAGCTCGCGTATCTTAGTGCCTATACGGCCTAGGACGATAGAATTAGCTCGTTCGCGAGCTAATTTAAGAGCCTTGTATTCTAAATCTATTAGTATTAACTCCTCCTCTTTATCTCTCTCGTTATAATCTTTCCCACCTATTTAAACGAAGTTCAATAGCCCTGTTACCGCATATATAAGCTTAATCTAATCGATAAAGCTATACTTAGGTGCACTATACCGAATTATCTTCTATTTCCGCTTATAGCGACTAAAGACCTACTCTACCGTTATGCGAAGCTAAGCGTGCCGGAGGTTAAAGATCTCTTAGGAGTTTTCCGGTCTTTTACCTACCTTACCTTAATCGGTAAGATAATATCGTATATTACTATACGGCACGAGCAGGCCACGCCTTAAACCGAAGCCTACGTCACTAAGGTAGAAACGGCCCTCGGGTAAAACAAAGCTCTTATAAAAAGCCATTCGCAGCAACGGCGAGTCGTAGATCGAGCCCTCGGCGCTAGCAAGCATATAGCTAAAGAGGCTATTAAAGGTTATCGCCGTAAAGACATTCTATAAGATATTATTCTTCCTTAACTAAAACCTCTTCTAACGACCTTTTAGGATAAACGCAGGAATATATATACCGTTAATAGCACCGATCGCGCCGTTAAATTGCCTAAGCTTCTTATTAAACTCTACGACCGGGGAGACATATCCTAAGGCCGGCTAGCGAATAAAGTTAGCCGCTAAACGCCTTATAGGATCAATCAATTGATAGAATATCCTTAAGACCGACGATTAACTTATTTAGAAGCGGCATACTATATTTCTCTAAGGTTTGTTGTATGCGTAAATCCATAGGAATACTAGCACCTTTTTCTCTAAGGTCTAATATCTCGATCCCTCTATACCGGTATTAATACAAAGCTAACTATAAAGGCTTATAAATACCGCCTTTAGCATACGAAATATATCGAAGAATATAAAGCTCGGTGCCGTAATAACCTACGCTAGGGAACCTTAAATAGAGAAGTTGTCGTTATCGCTATTTATAATACCCTTATTTCCTCTCCTCTTATTCTCTTCCTCGACTATAAAGCCGCTAGCTATAAAGGTTTATATAAGAGCTAATATAGCTATAGCTTTTATAATGTTATTATCGTTATTATAGTCGTCTTTAATAATAAGGCGTTTAGGGCTATCGCCTAGCAACGAAGTTATAATATACCGAATAAATGCACTAAAAAATGCCTCGAAAGCGCCTTGGAAATCTAACATAGGCGATATACCTAACGAATTTTACATATCGCTAGGGCAGAATTCGATAGAGTTTGTTAATTTTCTTAGCAACTTTCCCTAATTAAGGACCCCTGCTAGCTCGATATATTGTAAGTAGGGGTAGATATACAGCTATAGAAGGAGGAGTACGTCTCCTTGCATTTAGGCCAAAAATTACGACTAAACAGGGGACGAATACTCTTCTAGCCGGAACGCATGTCTAAGGTATCTTTTGTCAGGCGCCGCGCCGCGTCGTGGATTAGGGCCTAAGGGATGGAGTCGCAACCACATTGCCGACCATGCATAGGAAAGGGGCAATAGGGGTTATAACCACGCGGCGCATAACGCCACGTAACCCACATAGTTAATAACCGCGTTATTGACTAAGGGCATCGTTATAACTAGAGCAGTAAGCCCTAGCGTAGGCCTTAATAATGCATTGTTAAGGCATAGTAGGCTCTATAGAGGGACCCCGGCAGACGGGTATAAAGGGGCCCCCTTATTCCCCCTTCTTTAGCTAGATTAGATATAACTATAACTAATGCAACCCCCTTTGTTTAGATTAATCTAAGTGAATCACCTACTAATACTAATTAGTGATTAAATAGATTTAATCATAGAATAGTAAGGCAGAAGAGATAGATCTTAATCTTCGAAAGTGTAAAAGGGGCAGTTATTATAAGAACGCGGCTCTTATGCATCTTTACCCTCGGGTTCTATTGCGTACACCTAGAGAAGATTATCTATGCTAAGAATAAGACTATTTAAACGGAGCTCGACTAGCAAATAGACCCTTCTAAGCTCCCTTTTAATCCCGTCTCGCTTCCCTTAAGGAGGAAGAGTAACGTTAATAGGCAGTGCGTCTATAACGCAGAATAATAACGCGAATCCCTATAACTATTTAATCCTATCTTGCTTCTATTAAGGAGGAAGAGTAACGTTATTTAGAATAGAGACTAATCGCTTTAATATTTCTCCTGAAGATTATTACGAGACCCTTACGATAACCTTATTAACGAATTTAAAATAAGTATAATAGTAGGACCGTCTTTAGCCACGAATACGCCGGCTCCCCCTAACCCTACCGATACCCTAGTCGAACTAATCGAACGATAGATAAAAGAAATCGGCATCCTTACCTCGTCTTATAAAGAGGTAGATATACGATACTAAGATATAGAAGAGATTATATTAGATAACCTTAACCCGGCTAAAGTTATAACGTTTATAGCCCGATTTATTATAACCTACGAAGCATCTATCTATTGCTAAGGTTAACGACTCTTTAACTCGTTTTAAGAGCGTTTCTACGGATAGAATAAACCTATATAGAATATAGTTAGCTAAGAATATAAGAAAGTCCTTAAGGCTCTCTTACGTAAGCGTAGACTTTTTATAAGGATAAAGAATATATCGTACATTAGATCCTATATAGCGATGCTTCGATCTAAAGATCTACTCCCTTAGAACGAGAAGGAATTTATAATAGAAGAATTTAATATAGGCATAAGGGCCTTCCGTAAATAAGAAAAGAGGAAAAACGATAAGGAATAAGCAGCCTAAGACCCTTTCTCTACTATAATAAATTAGTTAACGGTCTTTCCGACTTCGCACCGATTTTAATATAACGACCCGGCCTAAGCGGCGACTACGGATCCGACCTTAGAACTAGACTAAGATCCGAATACGGCTACGACGGATGCACTAACATTTCTACTATTTAATCGTATAAATCGTATTTATACGCTACGACTACCGTTTCTCCCGGAACTAACGTTATATATCCTAAGGGCGAAGCCGAGGCTCGATCTATCTGCTTTAACAATCGCCCTAAAAGCTACGGTCGACGTATTTAATTATAACATTAAGGAGTACATAGCACTCCTACCGACCGATATTCTAAACCTCTCGTCCGATCCCGACGTTTAGACTAAGTTCGTTAAGATATAGGATAAAGAGAAGAGCTATACCGGCGAGCTATATGCCCTATTTAACGAGACTATTCGTAAGTTTATAGGCGTATGTTATAACCTTAAGATTAAGCTAGGGCTCTTTTATATACTTCTCCCTTAGATCTTAAAGGGACGAGCCGATCGCTTCTATATAGAGAATATTACCTAAACGACTACCTTCCGAGGCGTATACGATAAGATTAAACGATATTTTGACACTAAGGCGACTTAGGCTTAGTACTATACCGATTAGACTAAAACGACGTTTAACTAAGTTCGGGCTAATAACCCTAAGAAAGGCCTTTTAGAAGTGCTTTAGTTATTAATCGATAAGCTATTGCTTTATTAACGGGCTCTAGGACCTAAGTTAATAAGCGAAACCCCGCTTATAGTAAACCTTACTAAGGCGTGCTAAGGTATCCCGGAACTTAAAGGTGCCTTTTTTAAATAGGCTAAGGAGGCTAAGCAGCTTTATACCGACCTCCGAGCTTCCCTTACGACGTACCTCGTACGATAAGCGAGAAATGCCTCGCGCTAATTTATCTAACACCGATATCGTAATAACCATAGGATAGATATAAATTATAAATATAATTCGAGGAATCCTAATGGTTAGTTTTATACAGACCGTAGGTATACTAATAATCGTAGTAGAGGCAACGGAGGATTTCGCTCGCGAGGCTCCGGATAAGGCTATCGACCTCGCGGTAGAGGAGGCTATAGTTAAGGATACGGCAATAAGACCTAGACTAAGAAGTGCTTCGTGTATAGAAAAGAGGGATATTAGTCTACGAAATATTCTATAGAAGAACGGCGGAAAGCTAAAGACTAATATCTCTCGCATTGTCTTTACACCAGCGTTTCCCCGGACATTACGGCTTATTTAGTAGGCTATAAAGGCTATAAAGACGATAAGGAGGAAGAGTATAGCGAGGATAATAAGCCGGAATAGTAGTAAGCTAGTTAAATGCTTTATTAAATAGCTTTTAACTACCTTATTATAGGAGATAACGTCTACGGTATAGAACTAATAGTCTCGGCCGACTAGTTTCTTATCGACGACCGCTACTTAAAGCTCTATTTTTAAGGTATCCTAATTAATATAAGAGTAGGAAAGGTCTTAATAGCCGGATAAGAATAGTATATAGCCCTTTAATAAGAAAACCCTTCCGTCTATTTAGATATATTAACCGTAGGCTAAGAATTAATTAGGTTTAGCGCCGGCACCGTTATAAGGTCTCTAGGATTAATTAATCTTATTACTCCGATTAGAAGGATTATATTTTATATGCTAGAAACTTCGACCCTTTTCCTACTATATCTCGCGGATATAGATAGGCTAGGCGTATTCTTTAATAACACGACGAATACCCTTACCGGCCCTAAGGCAAACATCCTAGTGGTTAGGAAATAGGGACACCCTTAGTTCTTCCTTAGGAAGAGTAAATAATCGACCGCATTCCTTATAGAAACGGAAATTAAGACCCTATACCGTCGATTCGGACATCCTACTATAGCTAGGCTATATAATATATTAAAGTAAGTAGGCTACGGCGATATATCTCTTAGCACTCTAAAGAATATCTCGGAACTATATTACTATTGCTAGATATATTCGCCTACCCCGAAACGGTTTAAGTTTAATCTTAAAGATAACTAAGACTTTAATTATAAGGTTATCGTTAATATAATATACTTAGACGTCCCGAATTTAGCATAACGCCCGGTATTATATATTGTTAACGCTTCGACGGCCTTTTAAAGCGCTTAATTCCTTCCTTCTATATTAGCTAAGGATATATAGGAGACTTTTCGAGCCCTTTAGATCGATATATACCTTAGTCCCCTTAATATTATTAAACATAATGCCGGCACGAACTTCGCGGCGGTAGAATTCCGAAATAAAGCCTATATTATAGGGATTATATATATATAAGTTCCTATTAAAGCATATTAGTCTATCGGCAAGGTTAAGAGGTATTATACCCCGTTGCGCCGAGCTTTTAATATCCTTTTTATAGAGATAGGCAGCGTGACCTCCCTTAAGGCAGTTCTTTAGATAGCTATTAAAGCTATTAACGATACTGCTAGACCGAACGGACTAGTACCTACGTTGCTTGTATTCGGAGCATACCTTAGGATAACCTTTAATTCGCCGCTATTACTAACGACCTTTAAACGAGCAGCCGTAGTATAGAAAGCAATAAAGGCACTTAGGCAGCTTACGGCTAAAAGATAGGTCTAGGCTATATTATATAGCCGGAACGGCCCGGATATAGCGAACATACTTGCCCTTCCTCTTTAAAGCGAAGTCTATATATAGAGGGAGAAGTTAGGATAGTAAAGACTATTTAAGATTATAGCTATTAACGGGTATAATATTACAATCGATACGGTTAATAGACCTTAGGTATTTAGATCTACGCTAGTATAACCGTATTATCGTGATTAAATGCTTAACGACCTTCCGGCACTAGAATCCGAGCAGCCGGACGAACCCGCCCGACCGGACCCTCTAGCACCTCGTAAGCGAGGACGCCCGCCCGGATTAAAGAATAAGGCTAGGTATTTAATTATAGAAAGAATAGACGTAAAGGATAATATAGACGATAATAAGGACGATATAAATCTCGACGAGTTAAGCGATAAAGAAGTAGATAAGGCCTTTACGATAAAAAAGGAGGAAGAGGCCTACGAGCTAGCCGTTAAGCTCCGATCTAAAAGCGCTATTACGACCCTAAGAGCACTATTCGAAGCGTTAGACAGCACGGAGATCGATAACCTTATAGCATAAGGGGTATTTAGTTTTAAACGTTATAATAAAGCTATCTACGGCGGCTACCGTATCTTTAGCTCTTATATAGTTTAAAAGGTTAAAGGCAAAGATACTAAGCTATATAAGAAATTAAGGCTTATAGTCTAAGGTTATAATAATATGGAGAAGGCTTCCCTACTAATATAGTCCCCGATAATCTAACGCGTTAGCTAACGACTAATCTTAGCCCTTGCTCTTAGCCTTATGCGCTATAGGATAACGTTATCCCTTCGAGACATCACTTAGGCATATCCTTAGGCGACTATAGAGCTCTTTCGAACGGTCTTAATACGTCTCCCCGCCGAATTATAAGGAAAGTATCCGCCCGATACGATTATCTAAGTTATTAGGCCCTTATATAGCATTATAGAATCTAAAGTCTACTAGTTCTATACGTATTAAAAGCATTATATCGAGGGCCTTAATATAGCGATATCGACCTTCGACTCTTGCCTTCTAATATCTAACATAGGATTAGAACACTTTAGCATTATTAGGATATAAACGGACGATACCTTTATGCTTAAAACGACGAGTTTTTCGGCCGCTAAAGAAGAAAAGCTCTAAGAGGCATAATTTAGGGCGAAGCCGAAAACCACGATAACTTAGGGCTCCGTTACGGATTTCAACGACGCGAAGGTAAGCTTACAATAGGATAAGATACTCCTGCTCTAATAGAAAGGATAAGCTGCCCGAATCGACCGAATCGATGTTAAGGCTCCGGATTATATATAATAGTATCTAAAACAACGTGCTTATAGAGCCTATATAGCCTTAGTATACTAACCGGAAGCCGTATTCGATATCTCTATTACGGTATAGGTGTAGAACCTAGATGATAAAGATTGTATAATCTTAAATAAGCGACTTAAGTAGCAAATAGACTACTAGAGTAGAGGTTTAATATATAAACTAATTAATCTTATAAAGGCGAAGCTAATAGTGTTTACGGATAGGTCGTTTGCTAATAATAAAGACCTATCCTCTTAACTAGGCTTTATTATTACACTAGTTAATAAGACCGAAAGGTCTAATAACTAGTTTAAGGTTATAGGAAATATTATCTACTAGAGTTCGCCGAAGTATAAGAGAGTTACCTAAAGCGTGCTAGCTTCTAAGATATACGGTATAGTTAACGGCATTAACCTTAGGATCGCCTTAGCAATTACGTTAAAGATTATCACCGACCGGCTTAAGCTACCGAATATTTAATTAATTATCTATATAGATTCGTATTCGCTCTACGAATGTCTCGTAAAGCTCGGGATAACTAAAGAGAAGAGATTAATAATTAATATTATATCTCTTCGATAGTTATATAAGCAATGAGAGATTGTAGAGATCCGTTGGATTAACGGCGATAATAACCCGGCCGATGCTATAACGAAGGCATTACCGAACCGAGCCCTTAAACGCTTCGTAGACAATAATAGCTTAACTATTCGGATAGAGGCATACGTTCTACGCCCTTAAGTTCCCCTTTTAGGACTCTCTTTTATTTATACTTATATATTGTATTTATTAGACCCCTTTAGTCTAATACGCGTTATCCTTGCGATTAGGAAGGTTGCTTAGCAGTTAGAAAGAAAGACTGCTAGTATAGGAATATAGTTATATAACTAAAGGATAGAGTCGCAACTATATTGCCGACTATGCATAGTAAAGGGGCAATAGGGGTTATAACCACGCGGCGCATAACGCCACGTGACCTATATAGTTAATAACCGCGTTATTGACTAAGAGCATCGTTATAACTAGAGCAGTAAGCCCTAGCGTAGGCCTTAACAATGCATTGTTAAGGCATAGCAGGCTCTATAGAGGGACCCCGGCAGACGGGTATAAAGGGGCCCCCTTATTCCCCCTTCTTTAGCTAGATTAGATACAACTACAACCAATGCAACCCCCTTTATTCAGATTAATCCAAGTGAATCACCTACTAACACTAAGTCTACCGCCTTATATATAATCTTATCCGTATATTTCTCCGTCCCGCTAAAGCGGGCACGATGCCTATACCCGGTATAGTAGATATCGCGGAAGAAAAGAAGGTATCGGCGATAGAGCTACTCTATGTTGTTATAGTAGCCTAACTTTAAAAACGACGAGTTAAAAGTCAGCGTGACCGATAGGTATTTATCTCTTAACTAAATTAATTTTTCTTTTTAGAGGATTATTAGTAAAAGCTTAAATGAAACTCATATGCTATATCTAATACTATATCTAGTAAGACAAAATTATTTCTCTATTTCTTTATACCGATTCTAGCTCTATATTAAATAAAATAGTAATCTTTTTTTTAAATCGAGGTAAAACGTAACCTCTTTTCTAAAACCTTTTATAATGAATGACTAAAATGCTATAAAAAAGCTAAAGGGTTTATATATAGGTTTACTATTAAATTAATTAGTAATACTCGTTTTCTAGCTATTATACATCTCTATATTTAACTAAATATTAATATTACGAGTACCTCTTTTTTTCTTAAAAATATATACTTTACGTACTTTCTTTAATAATTTACCCTTATTTATAATAAGTGTTAGTTGGTTAAACAAACAAAGGGGTTGTAAACTAGCTGGATTCTAGTCTATATGTCTTATCTAGCTAAGGCGAAGAGGAGAGGAAAGGGGGCCCCTTTATATGTCCTTACGAGCCTGTCCTAGGCTCTAAAGGGAGCCTAGTCGGGGCACGTGACGCTCCCGATGACGCTGTCATCGGGGCCTTGACAGGGGTCATGACTCATGACCCTTTTCTCCCTTATATGACTAGATTGGTCCGACACTGGCAGTTCTTCTTTTAGAGGCTGCAAACACTATACTAACGGACCAATCGCCTAATCGAACGACCGAACAACCGAACGCGAACGCAACGAATAAGCAGGGAAAGAGCGTTCGGAAGAGCCGATTCGAGGGCATCCTCGGGGCGCTGCCGAAGAGTCGATTCGAGGGCATCCTCGGGGCGCTAGGGCGGAAAAGGCGTCTATTCGAACCGGAACAGAGCGTCTATTCGAGCCTTAATTCGGGCCATAAACGCGAATAAAGAAACAACGGACCGCGAATAAGAAACAACGAAAAGACGCATTAAGCTAGAAATTGCCTAATAAATACAAATAATAAGTATAAATTGCAATTAGCGGCCGAGGAATAATCGTGCGGAAAATAACAAGCAATTCGCAGAAGCTACGAACAATAAATAAGATAATATAATAAAGCGGGAAAAAGGGGAATAACGCGTGGAAAAAGGCGAACAAATTGTAGAAATAGCAAAGAATAATACGCGGAAATTCCACACGGAATAAACAGGCGATAAACGCGCGAACGGGGCATTAGGGAGACGAGCGAAGTAACGAGCAACGAGAACACACAAAGGAACGGCTAAGCAGAGGGCTAGAGGAGTGGCCAAGCAGAGGGCTAGAGGGGCGGCCGAGCAGGGGGCTAGAGGGGGCAACAGGCAGGGGAATCCCTCGAGAGCTTTTCTTCTGCTAGGCTCGCGAGGCTAACGGTGCGGAAGCTCGCGAGGCTAGCTGGCCACGCGCAACGAGGGGTGCGTTGCTAAATCTCGGAAGAACAACGTATAAAGACGAGGGCGTCTGCCGGGACGAAAGAGCCTACTAGGTGACTAGCAGGGAGGAAGCCTAGGCGGGCTTCTAGTAAGAGTCTCTTGCGTTACGGTCCCGTAAGAGGGTATATCGGACAGCCTAGGGCCGGGCGGAAGAGTGTCCCTTGCCTCGAGGGGGAGGGTGCCGTTTGTCCTATCGGGCAACGGGCTAAGAGGAAGCTTGCATACGCTTCCGGTAGTAACATCCTTTAGCGAGGTAACGGAAGAGTGCGCCTCGGGAGTTAAAGTGGAAAAAACAGTGCTAGCAATTGGCCTGCTTTAGTAGATGCCGGGCTTAGGGCATAACGGTCTAGAAGGGAGTCTACACGCGTTTTATATAGTAACATCCTTCGCCGAGGTAGCGAAAGAGTGCGCTACGCGACTCGAAAGGTAATTAGCAGCGGCGGCATTAGCTTAGCTTTAGGATATGCCGTAGAGCGTGCTGTTAGGGAAGCTGCTATAGGACCTACAGCTTCGTGGGTTGCGAGCAGCTTAGCGAGCTGCTGCGAGAGCTAATAGAAGAGCAGCTTAGTGAGCTGCTAGGGGAGTCGCTGTGGCAGCAGTCCGAAGAGCTGCTGCGAGAGCTTGACATAGGCGAATGGGAGAGCCGGCTCGGAACGGGGAGTCGGCTTAGAAGAGGGAGCCGGCTTAGAATAGGGAGCCGGCTTAAAGCAAGGGGCCGGCTTAGAACAAGGGGCCGGCTTAGAACAACGGGAACAACTAGCGGACTTTTGTTTAAAGGCGAAGTCGCCGTTGTTGTTGTTGTAGGGCCGGCACCGGGGCTATGCCTATAGAAGCTAGAGGCAGCCACGGGGTCTTCCCCGTAGGAAACTAAGTCGTGCCGGCGGGAGTTAGGGGTCTTCCCGGGGTCGTGCCGGCTTAGGGGTGACGATAAGGGTAACGCCGAGACTGTTAAAGACGGCGAGGCTAAGGGCGAGGGTGTAGGTGTCGGCGAGGATAAGGACGAGGCTAAGGGCGAGGCTGCCAAAGCTAAATCAACTAGCGGACTTTAAATAGTCGGCGGAGCAGTTGTCGGGACGGGCGCGCTTATAATAACGGGCGCAGGCGTAGGAGCAGCGGCGGGAGCCTATTTAACGGGGGCTTTATACAGCGGTAAGCCGAGCCGGGCGCGTATTATGTCCCGTTCTATATAGGCTGCCGTATCGACGTCGAAGTCTATCTCGAGGAATTCTTCTTAAGGCCACGGTAGGGGCTTGGTTATAGCCTAGAGCATTACGAGTTACGGGCTAATTAGCTAGTCTTTTCGGCCTATATAGATCCCGCGCCTCCGAAAGAACGTTCGCAATGCCCTCTTATAATCCCGTTAGACCCTATCCTATATAGCTTCGGTCTAGGTTCTAAAGGAGTCCTAAAAATTATCAATCGCACCGCTTTCCTAAGAGTCCTAAAAAGTGCTAATCCCCTCGGATAGACTTATCCTTTCGTCTATAAGGAAGAATGCGACGTACGAAGTTATTACAATATAACATTATTCGTCGGGGCTAACGTATATATTCCCGAGGTTAAGGTTAAGGTTAACCTAGTTATGTAATAACTCGTAGATGCCGATGCTATTTAATAAATTAGTATATTTTAGGTCGGCTGCTATAGGAGCTTTCGGCTGCGGAGTCGGACTCGTAGGGTCTTCCGGCTAGGGAGCTGCCGGATTCGTAGGAGCTATCGGAAGAGCTCGTAGGGTGACGGGGTTATCTGCCGTTAGGGTGTCTGCCGCGTAGGTGTCTGCCGCTATAGTGGTTGCCGCTAGGGCGGCGGCGGCGGCGGAAGTCGGGTCCGTAGGTATTATCGTGGATGACTAGGTTCGTAGGGATCGCGAGGGTCTTCGCGATGTATATCGAAACAAGCAGCAGGTCGCCGATTAGGTCGCTATAGTCTGCGAAAGCAGCGACGTTAAGGGGGTCCCGTGATGCTTATTCTTCGGGGCAACGGTTGTCGATTAGGTCGTTAAAGAAGGGATCTAGTCGGTGATCTAAGTGGATTCCTTTAGCAACGTTAAAGGGTCGATGCTTGCCGGGAGCGGGCAGCGGGCTCGTCGCGTTATAGACGCACTATTAATTAAGGTCGCTATAGTCTGCGAAAGCAGCAACGTTAATTAACAGCTTAGAAGGTATCTCGACCGGTGATTTAGTATAGAGATGCCTTATTCTTAGCACAAAGGATCCTCGTTCCAACGTAGGTAGGACGGTACTACTAAAGGCAACGGTCCTATATCGTAACGAAGGTCCTTGCCTCTTTAACCTTGCTAATCTATGATACGATTAATCACTAATTAGTGTTAGTTAGTTAAACAAACAAAGGGGTTGTAAACTGGCTGGATTCTAGTCTATATGTCTTATCTAGCTAAGGCGAAGAGGAGAGGAAAGGGGGCCCCTTTATGTGTCCTTACGAGCCTGTCCTAGGCTCTAAAGGGAGCCTAGTCGGGGCACGTAACGCTCCCGATAACGCTGTCATCGGGGCCTTAATAGGGGTTATAACTTATAACCCTTTTCTCCCTTATGTAACTAGATTAGTCCGACAATAAGGGTTATTTAAATATATTACTTTATTATATATCCTACGTAAAAGGTATCTTACTTATAGTATTTTAAATCCTATTATATCTATTTTAATTAAAAAGCTATAAAAGTTTATAAAATCGTAAAAACTTAAATAAAAGTATTAAAAGTGATTTCCCTTACGTTTTTATTTCTCCCTAATTCTATAACTCTTATTATATATAGAAACTTTTTTATAATAAACTTTATATATATCGTAACTCACAAATAATAGAAACGCAAATTCTTTATTTCTTCTACGCTAGAAAAAAAGAAAAAAAAGAAATTCCTAAAAAATAAGTACCTATAAAATTTTTTTTTAAAAGTCAATTTAAAAGCACCTATAGCTTAATAAATTATAACTTAAAAATCATTATATACGTTATAATACTATATAGCTATAGTAAAAATCTAGGAGATTTTAAGTCACGTTCTAGGTTTAAGTAGGTTTTTTAATTGTTCTACGAGAAGTATAGGGTAGTATCTTTATATATATGTCGTCGTTATTTTTATTAACCTACTATAAGATGCTTACGTCGGGCGCCTTTAAGCTAACTATAACGGGGTTAATCTAAGTCGGTATAAAGGAAGTCCCTAAAAGAGGTTTAATAATACTATAAGAGGGGAAAGGAAGAGAGTGCGGGCGTAGCTATAAGGGCTGCGGAGGCCGCCTAAATATAGGCTTATCTAGTCACGTGCACTAGATTGTAATAGAGGGTTAAAGACCCTTATATTAGACCTTACCCCGCTAAGGCCCCTTACGTATAATACTTAATGCCGTACCCTAATATAGCGAAAACGTTGTATATAGTCTACGCACCTATCTATATAAAAAAATGACTTATCGTAACTCCCTTAGCATAACGGTAACTAGCTAGGCCGTATTTCTAGCTTTATAAGGGCGAGTGTAAAGCTCCTTTTTGCTAAAAATATAAGACGTATAGTAGCTAACCTATTATACGCTTTCCCGCTTACTAGCGAACGCTAAGCGCACCTACGTACGTTCTCTACGACTATAATACTTGCTATTCTTCCTATACGAGGCTATACGAGCTCCGTCCTATTTGCTATAGCCCTTAAAGCACGGGTCTAACTTCCCTTATATAGTCTCTCCCGCCTTTACTGCCCGTATAGTAGAGGCATTCCTAGCTACTCGTCGCTTAAGTCAGAGTCGTTATTATCTTCGCTATTAAAGGTACGCCCCGCCGCTATGCGTAGGACGTTTACCTGATTTTTAGTTAGGCACGCCTTAGACTAGTAAGTCTTACTACCGTAGCTTATATAGCGGCTGTCTTTCTTCTACTTCTTCCTTTTATCCGCAATCGTAGTAGTAGAGACGGTAATATCTATCGCATTACTAAAGCCGCCCTCGCTCGTAAGGGGAGGAACTAATAAAAGAAATTTATTACCGATTAGCTCGCGGAGGTATTATATAAAAGCGTCGTATATATCTAAAAGACCGGTCTTCTCGCTTAAGCGTACACGCTAGTCTATATTTAAGCTAGCAATAAGGCAGTTAGTCTTTACCGCATCGGGCTATATATATGCGTCTGCTTAAAAGAGCACTTCTTCGAACTATATAAGGTAGGCCGGCATTATCTCGCTCTGCTTTTATCGTAGCGAAGAAAGCTCGAGGGCCGCTGTCTTAGCTACGTTCGGTTCTCTATAGCTTATGCGGAGCTTCGTAATTATATCGGTCGGCGCGTTCGTAGGAACGCGGGCAAAGGTAAATAGCTGCCTTTAAACAATAGGTAATAGGCTCGCGTAGAGGTAGTTAAATTACGTGCGGGTGTTACTAATAGCGGCGCCGTTAGTATAGAGCTTTGCCTCGGCATAAAGAATCTAAGGTTTAAGGTTATCGGAAGACCCGTTAAACTTTATAAGGTGCGGAAGAATAGCTTTTCGCGTTATAGGCTGCTATTAAATTAATCCCTTAATTATAAGTGCGAATTAACGGTCGCATTCTTCCTAGTTTTAAGACTAATGCAGAGACTAAGGAGTAGCTATTGTGTAAAGCTATAAAGGGCGTAGGCGGTTTAATTATCCTTAAATTAAACGTCGGAGAAAACTTCGTAGTAGTACTTCCCGGAGCGGAAGGAGCTAGAAAATTAATAAAGGATAGTGTTATTCTATAATAGGGTTAATCTAAGTCGGCATAGAGGAAGTCCCTAAAAGAGGTTTAATAATACTATAAGAGGGGAAAGGAAGAGAGTACGGGCGTAGCTATAAGGGCTGCGGAGGCCGCCTAAATACAGGCTTATCTAGTCACGTGCACTAGATTGCAATAGAGGGTTAAAGACCCTTATACTAACCCCTTTATTCCTATACCTCGCGTGCTATTATCTCTAAGATGCTATTTCGCACTATGTTTCTAACGTTACGAAGCTATCGACGTATAAAGGTTACCGCCCTACGAGCCTCTTTATTCTTTATTCGGCGTGCTTTATCTTCTTAAGCGGCTAATCGGTTCTTAGTATCTTATATAACTCGGAGTCTCGTCTCGCCGACGGTTAATAGCCTATATTTCCTAATAACCTACGTCCTTATATATAGGTTTAAGCGTTATAGCTAATTATCTTTTAGATAGCGTATCTCCTTAGTAGCCGTAACGCCGTTAAGTATAAGAGCGCTGCTTGCTTTAGAGGCTTTCTCGTAAACCTATAAGACTAATAGTATAGGCGGTATACTAGAAAGAAGAGTCGTCTTAAGCCGAAGCCTAACGTACTCTTAATAACGGTATAGCTTTACGAGGCTCTTTATAGGAGTAACGATATTACTCTAATCCGTAAGGCGTTAAGTTCGTAGAGTTGCTATATTCTCGTCGGTATCGTCGGCATCGTACGATTCGTCGGCATCGTGCGATTCGTCGGCATCGTGCGATTCGTTAGCATTATGCGATTCGTCGGTATCGTGCGATTCGTCGGCATCGTGCAATTCGTCGGCATTATCGGCATCGTGCGATTTATCGTCTGACTCTTTATTATACGAATCCTTATCTTACGACTCCTTATTATGCGATTCTTCGTTTTCGACCCCCTTTTTAATAAAGCCGGGTAGACTACTCTCTTTAACATTAACCGATAACGACGAGAGGGCATCTTAAAGCTAGTCTAGCACAATAGCCGGGTTATACGGGAAGAGGCTATATTTCTGCTAGGCCGAGCGAATTATAGTCTCTTTAAACGTACGGTTGTAGATTTCTTAAAGGTAGAAGAGGAAGTCGGTCTTATTAAAATTAACGGCGCTATTTATAATCTCCTAATATAGTACCTCCTAATGCTAGTGCTTATAGGAGCGGAATACGCCTATATTAAGAGGTTAAAGGAGGTGTATAAGATATAGCGGTAAAGGAAAGA